>OU744800.1:18615324-23615324 GCA_916614155.1 Mesoligia furuncula | reverse complement strand
ATTTACCAATCGAAAAAAAAAGGCATAATTTCATCGTTATTCAGATGTATACAGGCACTGTATTCATCTTAATAACGATGAAATCATGCCGCTGCCCACTTTTTCGATATTTTCAAGCTTACTTTATTTACAAGATTAATCATGTTTGACATTATCCGTAGTTGTTTTATTATTTCTTGCGACTTAATTATTATGCTGTTCAGATATGTCTGTGCATTCATTATGAGTCAATTTTCTACAACAGATGTGCGTTAGTTCACTTGTTTGTTATTATAATCGGTAACCAGAACGCCCGTGCTAACTGATTTAAATATTTTTTGTTTGTTTTGGCGCCGAATTTACTTTTCAGAACTGGATTGTATTCAGCTGATGTTGTTACTACATTTTATTCATGATCTTGTTCACGTAACAGATTTCATTCTACTGTTTTGTTTCGAGTCCTGGTGTTATAAATTTACAGATAGAAAGCGACTGATTCTGATTTAATTTCATGAGGTGACTTTCGCCAGGTACAAAATAATACCTAAGAGATAGAATATATAAAAAAAAAATCTATACTTTTTCGTCTGGTACCGGCCTGTTGGGTGCATGATGACGTTATTTCTAATGGCTTGAATAAACTCTTGAAAGATACTCAATTCTATTAAGAGGACTTTTTTGCAGTCATGTTTATAATCAATCCATGTAAATTATAACTTTAACGTAAAAATATCTGTCCGTTCCCTTTGAATTTCGGACAACGAAAAACAAGCTCTTTTGGTCGCAGGTGAACACAATGTCTTTCGAAATTCTAGACTACTTTATTAGATAGAAGATTGGTTTTAGTATGCAGGACGTCACTTAGAAACTTTGTCCGACCACATTTGTTTAGCGCAAAGTCTGACTCATTTACATATTAAAGTACTGCTAGGCACCCGTTATATGAAAAAAAATTACGCAAAATGATTATTTACCAACATTATCTCAATGTATGTAAAGTTAGCACCCGTTATTATTTAAACCTTTTATATTTTGCAATAGCCCCAGTATTAAGGCAGTGAAAAGGTCTTTTACATAAAATGTATTCCATAAAAATCGTGAATTTTTATATATTTTACAGCCAAGCAGACCTTAGTTGCAAGTACTGTTATCTTTACTTAACCTCATTTTATAACCATTGCTACACATGCAACTGTTACAATCACACTATCAAACTAATATTATAAAGATGAAAGTTTGTGAGTATGTGTGTGTGTTTATATGTTTGTTACTTCTTCACGCTCAAACGGCTGGACAAATTTTGATAAAATTTTGTATGGAGGTTGCTGTCACCCTCGATTAACATGTAGGCTACTTTTTATTCCAATATTCTCCCGGGATCGACATTTACGCGGGTGAAACCGGGAGGCGCAGCTAGCTGCTATTATTATTTAAAATCATCAAAGAAATATTTCAACTTACAAACGTAAGTATTCGTATTCCCCGACTTTTAGATCAGTTACCGGACGGATTTTATATAAAAACATGAACAATATTTACCTGTAGGAATTTCACCGATTTGCACATAAATTCTCCGGCTAGCCAAGCTATGGTTATTTTCTGAACTATGTCTGGGAACACGTAGATCAGGCCGACGAAGAGATCTGGAAAGGAAAATAATAATTTAACTTTGCAATTAATAATAATACCATGTTATTCTTACCTACTAGTAGTGCAGTAGCTAGCTCAACTGTGGCTAATCAGATACAATTGCATTTCTATTGTAATAAATCAAATTTTGATTTTTTAACCCTTAATCTGCCGGAACGTAGATCTACGCGAGACACAATGGCTTTTTAATTGTGTCTGTAATTACGGCACACAAGCGGTTAAACAGTTGAGCGGTGGAGGGATTCGTGGCTAAATAACAGATTATGCCGTTGGTCCCGGCTGTCATTCTTAGATCTTTGACAGTCAACACGGGTAGTCAGAAGCCCATATATAATACTGGTATTCAAATACGTCCGGTTAGACTGGAAACTGATCCCAACATAGCTGAGAAAAGGCAAGGCATATCACACTAATATTATAAAGGCGACAGTTTGTGAGTGTGTGAGGCTGTGTGTATGTGTGTGTGTGTGGGGGTGTGTTTATATGTTTGTCACTTCTTCACGATCAAACGGCTGGACTGATTTTGATAAAATTTGGTATGGAGGTAGCTGACATCCTGGATTAACAAATATGCTACTTTTTATCCCGACATTCCCACGGGATCGAAATTTATGCAGGTGAAACCGCGGGGCACAGCTAGTTAAAAATAAAATACATTTATTAGTGACGATATGCCCGGCGCACTTCGGACAACAAATGAGGTATTTTCTGACAATATAATCATTGTGTCAAGATATTGCTGGCTTAAACATTTTGCATCGATACGAAAGATAGAGAAGTTTTGATCTTAGTTTTAGGGGGGCTTTGTCCTTTGGTGTACCTAATAAATTTGGATGAGCTCTGTTTACTCACTCTGGTCTCACTGTGGTCAAAAGCAAACGTCAGTAGCAAATCTCGGGGCAATACATTATATTATTGAATATAGTTTTGGTAATACATTAAACCATCCAAACACATTATCTAATTAATAGAAATTAGCGGTCAGTTTGACGGATTGACTCATGGCATGTGTGGTTGACAGTCAACTAACAGGAAAATTGTGCGATTTAGGCCAAGGCATTTGCGAATTGACTATGTTAAAAACTATGATGAGATCGAGGTACCGATGGATGTTCTCGAGTAAAATTTGATTTTATTAATAGAAAACAAACAGCTCATTTATTAAATTAAATTTCAGTCCAGAACATCCATCAGTTTCTTAGTAAACTTCAACTATATCCGACGCTCCTATATACTTATCTCCTTTGTTGACTGTACATATAACCACCATGTACATATAACCACCATCTTCCGTTTGACTCAAGTTCCCTTCGACATTTACACACCATTTATCTGGCCCATATGATTTTAAATATAGCGTTAGCTTACGATAGCCTGGTGCTGTTACTTTGGTGGCTGTTATGGAGAATCAGGGAAATTAAATTGACTAACAACTTAAATAATTGTCCATATTATATTATTAAAATCGCCCGTGGCTAAATAATAATGGCCACACAGGTCAATCGATAGAATAGAATAGAATACTCTTTATTATGTACACCATATTAATTACAGACATAAGGTATAGAAACAGTACAAAGGGTGACATAATGGGCGGTCTTATCGATCAGGTTAAGCTACGCTTGCTGTGGTTGGTCTGTGGATGGGTGACCATATTTACATACCGAGACCCTCTGTGCCTTGAAAAGCACGTTAAGTCGTTGGTCCCGGCTGTCATTCGTGGATCTTTGATAATCGTTGCGGGTAGTCAGAAGCCCGAAAGTCTGACAACCAGTCTTACCAATGGGTATCGTATTACCCAGTAACTGGGTTGTGGAGGTCAGATAGGCAGTCGCTCAATGTAAAATACTAGTATTCAGCTGCATCCGGTTAGACTGGAAGCCGACCCCAACATAGTAGGGAAAACGCTTGGCAGATGATGATGATGAAATGCCATGCGTTCGTAGTGTGTCAATTTGATAAACAGTTAATTTTCCTAGTACATACACTAGGGAAATTAATTATTTACACACACCGAGAAACAAATAACACACAAAAACATACACATTTGTCTGTGTGTGTTGTTGTAGTTTAGTATGAAATAAACTCAGACTTATTAGTCGCACACACAAAGAAACAAATAACATACAACAACAGACAAATATATCTGTGTCATCGGTTTTATGTCCTAATCGTGCCTCATTTAAATTTTCATAATTTCGGAATCCTTTAATAAATTCTTGTACCCGACTTTTAATATCTCTCATCATAAATTTCTTTGATACAGGATTTTATTAATCATTAAGTTTACTGTTTCCATTATGGCAAGAACCTTAAAAACATTGCGTCGTAAAATTTGCCACTTTGCCAGACTTTTGATGCCTATGAAGTGTATCGAGCGTGACATCGTTACAGGAATCTAAGTTATACCTCATATCCCTCACAATATATCATCCCATGGCTGTTATCGAAAACCTCAAGCATTCATGCATTTCCCAAAGCCGTTTGTACAGAGGAAGTGAGTGTGTAACCAGATAAGGGCTTGGCAAACCGAAGACCCCATTATTTGTTTTCCTTCTTCAATAATATTTGCAGTGAGGAGACCTTTTCCATTAATCTTGTGGAGAATGTGCATTAAGGTGCGAATGGTTTGTTGAAAGGCATTTGATGATGTTTATCTTATAAGTTAGTGGCATCTGTATGCTCACCTTTGGATTTTGGAGCGCCAAAAAAACTTGATTAAAATTCAGAGCACGTTGTTGAATCGGTTCCATGGTAATGATGTACAATAGTTATTTTAAATAGGGAGCTAGTAATGTATCGATCAAGCCATTCAGCTAATGTCTCATTGAAACCCAAAACGAGTAAGGTCAACGTTTCTTTTTTTAGACTGCATTCTAGCGCCATGTTTGCGGTTATGAGTGATCTTATACATTATGTTCGTTGACATAATAGATGACACCTGGATTTTAAGGTATGATGTTAGGCAATAACAAAGAGCATGAATTCGGGCCGACTACATATGCCTTTACGAATACTATTCGCGTCCGAATTTGGTGCAACTAAGCGCAAGCTAGCTGTCACAGGGTATTGACAGAATTGTCACTGGTCGTCTGTTTATATGAGGAAAAGGTGACGTTCACTGTCACGTTTGGTTTAAATGCAAAGTGTTGACAGCATCGTCTTTAGCAGTCATACTCTGTTGACAATAATTTGCCATACTCTTATTAAGATGAATCTGATACAGGTTGGCAGAAACATCGATACGCAATTTGTTACCTTGGAGTCAGTACATGTGACTCTGCGTTAAAATGTATCGTGGGTTATGAAAAAAAATGTTGATAAAACAATGATATTATAAGTAAAAAGGTGTGATATAATATATAGGGCGTGGGTATTGCACTGGATTTTAATGTAGAATATGTTCGGTCTTGCCTACTAGTTATTATGATGAATCTAATAATGTACATTCGTTTAATTAATTTGTCCGGAATGAACGATCGCCATCATACCTACCTTTTTGCTGTTAATCTTAAGTATACGAGTAGTACAGAAAATGGGTTACGATGTTAGTACTGTGGTTCCTTTGAGAAGATTTGGAAACGAGTGTGACTTAAATTTGACCAGATGACCGCTTTTATTATACACAGTCATATGCACTGACCGACTGAGCATCATTAATCTTTTCTTTCTTAACTGACTTTTTATTCAACCTTCAAAATACGTCTGTTCCTCTATCGCTCAAAGAATACAGTTGAAAATAGAACAAAATGTGTTTTCTGAGCTGTAAATAAGAGTGTGTCAGCTCCTAAGCTTTGCAAACACGCTGATTTGTTTAGATACACGTCCGTTTCTTCATTTTTATAACAAAGTTCGTGAACTATTTGTAATGTATGATAGAAATAGAAGTACGCGGAAACTGTTGAAGCTACTTTTCGTACTGATGAAGGACGGACGAGTCATGGTTTTGGAGAATAGAAAATTAAATATTTGGTGGGTGATTGATAGTTTGTTCCATCTTCAGTTTTAAGAACATTGGTGAATGGTTGGTTCAAACTGTTACTGCTGTCTCTAATCTACTAAAAGTTGAGTTCAAGTTTAAAATACATAAAATAGATTGTTGCTACGTCGCCGTCGCCGTAGATTATCGGCTCTTCCAAATTAATGCCTATGGAGTGTTTAACCCTAATATTAGATATACTTAGTATCCATAAAAAAACTTAATTCACAGTACCCAGGGATACTGGAGTACCCCTAATAAAAAGTATGGAATCTTTGTAAAAAATGTTTTTTTTTGGTGGTATAAAAATACATGTTTTACTTTTATCACACTTTTTAGGGTTCCGTACCCAATGGGTACAAAACGGAACCCTATTACTAAGACTTCGCTGTCTGTCCGTCTGTCCGTCTGTCTGTCTGTCTGTCACCAGGCTGTATCTCAAGAACCGCGATAGCTAGACATTTGAAATTTTCACAGATGATGTATTTCTGTTGCCGCTATAACAACAAATACTAAAAACAAAATAAAATAAATATTTAAGGGGGGCTCCCATACAACAAACGCGATTTTTTTGCCCTTTTTTGCTCGATATCAAAAATGGCAACAGGTAGGCACTTGAAATATTCACAAAATACTCAGTTGTATTTTAACTTTAATAATAAATAATAAAATTAAAATAAAATAAATATTTAAGGGGGGCTCCCATACAACAAACATGTTTTTTTCGGCGTTTTTGCCTTGTGGTACGGAACCCTTCGTGTGCGAGTCCGACTCGCACTTGGCCAGTTTTTTTTGTTAGTAATTTCCGGTCTTTTGAGCTTGAACATAACGAACATCTCCCAGATTTAGAATTGTAAGAGGTTGGATTATCTGACGACCGCTTTTTCATAAGTATACCTGTGGCTGAACCGAGCACTCGGCGCATCCTGGACAGTCTCACCCAACACCTTATTTGACTGGCAAATTCTTGCCTTGCGGTGGTAGGGCTAACGCCCGCCTGCTACCCTCCCACCGGAGTCCGGCGTCAAGCAGCCTGCTGTGTTTCGTCGATGCGTGGGACTTCCAGTGCCTTAGGCATTTCTGGGCACGTTCGTTCCATCATAGACGTCATCCATCGCTTTCCATCAGGCGTAATCGAGTTCAAGAACGGGCCCATTCAGCAATAAAAAAAAGAAGTATATTCCCAATACTTATTTTAATATGCGTCGGCAACCAGGTGTACCCAGAGCGAACCCCGACCACACGCTCACAGGACTTGGGCCCGATAAATTATTACACGCTACTTTCCGGCCCGGGCAAACACGCGGCAGCGTGAAAAAATTGGATGAGTAATAAAAAAACTAGTCGCAATTTTTTTTTAATTTGTTATCGAGAGTAAGGTTCTAGTACGGTTCTAGGGTTAATTGACCACCACACCACCACAGCTGTTGTTTGCCTAGAGTGCCCATAGTTAGGTACCTTCTCTCTTTTTCAATGTCACATAATTTCTCTTGTCCTAAATAAATATTTTGGCACACATTCACGTGAACACTACTGCATAAAGTTAAATCACATAACCGCAGCTCATATTTTAATCCGGAAGTTTGCGAGTTTTAACGTCGAAGAACTTCCTAATTCGAATGTACGGTTTGGCCTTTTGGCACAAACAGCCAACAAGCCGAGAACTGTCATTGGGTAACGGACACCACATAAATCTGGTGTGTCAGTATGCAGTAGAACTGTGTTCATGCTGGGTATTATGTAAAATTCATAATTATACAAATCACACTAATATTATAAAGGCGAAAGTTTGTGAGTCTGTGTGTTTATATGTTTGTTACTTCTTCACGCTCAAAGGGCTGGACCAATTTTGATAAAAGTTGGTATGGAGGTAGCTGACGCACTGGATTAACACATAGGATTAATACTTTTTATCCCGATATTCCCACGGGATCAAAACTTATGTGGGTGAAACCGCGGGGCTCAGCTAGTATAAAATATTCAAAACAGTTTGTTCTCGACTAGTTCAATAACTGACAGACACGGCATAGTTACTTATACCTAACTACTAAAGACATGAGAGAAATGAGACCCTGACCTCGAAACCCCAAAAGCACAGTTTATAAAACGTCTGTAGAGTAGTCATATTTTTACGAAACAGCGGGGTACGTAACATACGAAAGAAAGAAAGAAATTTCTTTCTTGCTTTCAAGCAGCCTATAGTGTTATCACGGCTGGGACACAGGCCTCCTCTCGGTGGGACGGACTCAAATAAATGTTTCACGAAAGGATGAATCGAGGTTGTCTTATTCTAACCGGCACCCTAATTGCGTTACACACTATCGATCACAATCTGAATAGTTTTGAAGGATATTGCTAATCCATTGCTTCACATGATCTAAAAATGTCTACTCAACAACGTTAATAACGCAATGAATGTTTTTAAACTGTCAAAATGAAAGCCATTCCCACTGTTAAAGAAAGAAAGAAAGAAAGAAAATACATGCTGCTGCTTGCTGCTTGTGCTATTAATTTACTTGAGTTATTCTCCTATGTGCAGTGACCCTTATCCCTTTCCGGCTGAAACCTCACAGGAACAAATGCGAGGTCTGATTTTTAGTCACGATTAACCCTCCTTTACGGAATTTATGGCAAGGGGATCGTATTTTTTGTAACTCGGCTCATTTGTCGGACAAAAAGTGTGGTAGCATCATTTGTTACCCCTTAGGTACCCGGTAAGTGGGGTTAATGGGATAATAATTTTACACAAATCTCTTTGATAATGCAGTTCGCATGAGTGAAGTGTAAAGTTAGTGTAATGTGCGGCCGCAGGGTGTGGAAGTGGAGTTGTGGCGCAAACCATGTCCTATCAGGCAGGATAGAAGGTGGGACATAGTTTGTGCCCCAAGAAATGCCGCGGGCTCTGAGGTGCTACAAAATCTATATATACATAAAATTCAAAGTCCTGACTGACTGATATATCAAAGCATAGCCTAAACCGCTGGTCCTAGAGACATGAAATTTGGAGGGTGTGTTCTTTGTAAAGAATAGGTATCCACTAAAAAAGGGTTTATCGAAATTCCACCCCTAAGAGGGTGATTGGAGGAGGGTGTAATTTCACGCGGACGACGTCGCGGGCAGAAGATAGTTTAATATACAATGTCGTGCCATCGACAAGATGAGGTATAAAATGAAAATATAAATAAAGTTTTTAAAAACAAGCTTTTATTTAAATAAAAACGTACCCTGAAAACTAAAAACGTAACGTAACCTTTTAACTTTATCGTTTTCTGCTCTTCAATCTCTTTCATTTGATACCCATAATAAGGGGATTGAGAAAAAATATGTAATCCGCCATCTTGGAGCGGCGGCCATATTGAAATTATTACAATATTGAGTATTGCACATTGTATTGTTACCAGAACTGAAAGTGTATGCAAAATTTCAGCTTAATCGGATATCAACAAATGGTCGAAAAATGGAACTTACATACATACATACGAACGGTGCAAGCTAAATAAAAGCTTGTAATAATAATAATAAAAGCTTGTAATAAAATGAAGATTTTTTTTTTCAAGAAACTGTTGAAAGAACTGTTGTTTGTTACTAAGAGAACATGCAGTTTATTCAACTCGCTAAACTCCATGTTACTTAAGTTAAATGTCAGAATGCTGCAGAAGTCTTTTATGTAGGTAATGAGAAAGAGTCTATTTCCAATGCTGCTGGGGAGTTTGTTGCGCCCCTTCTTCTCCCCAGCGAAAGCACTAGGAACTGGTGAAGGGCGGGCGTTTTGGGGGACTGTCTTTTATTATTTTGACGTTTGAAAAGTGCTGATTCTCAGCCTAGTTTGAATAAATGACTTTTGATTTTGAATGCCAAGGACCATAGGACTAAAGTGTCTAATATTTCAGCTGGACTTTTCTGTAAAACTGACACTAACAACAGAAATAATTGTGCGGATATGGAGTAAGGTAAGTAATCCGAATGTTTACAACATCAAACATAAAATCAGCCTATAACGTCCTCACTGCTGGTACACAGGCCTCCTCTATGTGAGAGGGAGTGGGCCGTAACCCACTACGCGGGCCCAGTGCGTGTTGGACACATGTCTTCTAATTTTTGGTTCTAGGACATGCCGGTTTCCTCACGAAGTTTTCCTTCACCGTTTTGAGAGCAGTGGTGATCAAATAATTTATTATTAAACTAGCTGCGCCCCACGGTTTCACCCGCGTAATTGTCGATCCCGTGGGAATATCGGGATAAAAAGTAGCCTATATGTTAATCCAGGGTGTCAGCTACCTCCATACAAAATTTTATCAAAATTGGTCCAGCCGTTTGAGCGTGAAGAAGTAACAAACATATAAACACACACACACACTCACACACACACTCACAAACTTTCGCCTTTATAATATTAGTTGTTTATTATTAATTTATACGTAAACCATCTATTTGGGTTTGAACCTACGACCTACAAGTCATAAGTCGTGGCAATTACCACTGGACCACCACTGCTGCACTAACCACACTGAGTGAACTCGTCAAACAGAACACTGATTCCTGCCCATTCACCGCTTGTGTCGCATTTATGCGACACATATAATTTATAATTTTTCATTTAGTGCCCCTATCGCTCATGTCGTTATTCTGCGACAGAGAACATACATGATTTTTAGTTCTATTCAACTATTGCTCCTCCTTATTTTTAATGTAGGTATTATTTATCGATTTGTAGCCGCGTGCTAGGCAATTACAATTTAGCCAAGGCAATTGATATTCAGCCAAGCGCTTAAAAGGTTAATTCGATATGGGTTGGATGGATTAATTCCTGTATTAGTAAAACTATCTTCAATAATTATAATGTTGTTGGCAAAGTTGTGGTGACGTTAGATGGAATAAGTCGTGTCAACCACCATGCCTATATAATAATATCTATCTTATAATAATATACAAAGACGTTTTAATCTCATTATCATGTAAATACCGTAAACATATCATTTAACGTAAGATCAAAGAAACCTATAAGCCTATAAAGAATTCCATTTCACAGAACTCTCGAACACAAATGGAATTACGATATTAATACAAAAAAATTCAGACTCTTATAAAATTCAGACTCTTATAAAAAAAAAATCCAACTGGGTTACCCGATTGAAAAATAACGGAAGATACTTAAGATCAGTTTGATTTTAAATGCGTAGGTTCTTAAGTGAAGCTTAGTATTGTTTTTTTTTTTTTTTTGGGAATAGAATAAGCTTTTATATTTCTACGTCGTCATATAGTTGTTTTGTTGCTGATATTATTAGAAATGACAGATGTTTCTTTAAGGAGAGCAGCGTATATACATTATCAAACTAATAATTGGGAATCTAAGACGGGACATTGTGCGTTTTTATAACGAAAATGCACATTCCCTTCACGACATCACGATAACGCAGGGAAGTAAAATGTATGAAATGTATATAATAATATGAAGACGCTATTAAGAGGATATGCGGGTGGTCTTATCTCCATAGAAACGCTCTCGCCTGTTTTCTTTCTGGTTAAGAGTCCTGTTACATTTTTTACGCAAATTCATGATTTTTGACGCTGTAATTTTCAGCAGTTGTAAGATATATTAATTATTTGTTTAAGAATAACTATAGTACTATTTTCTTTCTTGTAAGTTGCAGTTACACATTTTCATTTTTCTTTTCGTGTAATTTACTATAAATATTTTACGAACACAGTTTGCAAGAAAAACCGTTGGCGATGGAAATTTGACGCTCAAATTCACATTGTTACATTCAATTCTTATAAATGCTAAAATTATAAAAAGATACTTTGAATGTTTTACTTGTTTATTGGAGTTCTAGAATTCCTTTAAATTCCTTGAGTTTTTATGGATAAAATCGTAAAGAAAGCCTAATTTAAGCAATAAATGTCTTGATTCAGCGTCCATTACACTCCAAATTAACGCAACTTTATCAAATAAACTAATATTATATAAAACTTCAATCTACAATGAATACGTTTCATTAGTTTTCGTTTCTCAATTTAATAAAACAAAATTGCAATAAATAAAGTTAAAATGCTATATATTCTGCGTCAATTCGGCGCGCCCCTCATTCCCGCTGATTCCCGCGCAAGCGCTTGACGAGGTAGGACCTGTCGCCGAATTTTTGGCGCGCAATCGTCCGGAGATCGCTACTATTATCGACTCGTGTACGCCGATCGAAATAATTTGATTTGCGTTTACGATCCGTAATAGGACTCTTAATGACCCTAAAGCAATGATTTTTTACAGAATAATAAATATTGACTACTTGTATATCTCTATGTTTTCCTTTTTGATGATACATTATTTATTTATTTGCTCTCATGTACAGTGGGCTGCATCAATTGGGTACCCCAGTTGTATGAAAATTTTAATATAACTGGGGTACCCAATTGATGCAGCCCACCGTACATCACACATTTTACAGAATAATTACTAAGTATCGGTTTCTGTACGTGAACCCTGTCAGGGCGCTGCATAATAATGTTGGTTTGCTGCTGAGTTTGTGGACATAATAACATAAATTGAGTAATTAACATAAATTGAGTCAACAAATTACAATTTAAAAACAAATAATCTCAGAAATAGTAGTCTAGATGTCGTTAAGATGTCCAATTTCCATTTACAGTTATAAACAAAATACAATACAATAACACAGACAGTCATATTTACGTCAGATGGTATTAGTTTAGTAGGTAGGTAGTAAAAATTATAATAATAATAGATAATAGTTTCAATCAAGTCATG
The DNA here is from genome assembly GCA_916614155.1 of Mesoligia furuncula. Lineage (NCBI taxonomy): Eukaryota > Metazoa > Arthropoda > Insecta > Lepidoptera > Noctuidae > Mesoligia > Mesoligia furuncula. Next base: position 23,602,953 of record OU744800.1, on the reverse strand, counting down.
TCAATTCTTTTAGTAATTGAATTGAATTAAGTTAGGTCATTTTACAAATAAAATCTTAATGTCACTGGGATATACAATATTTATGTCATTGTTGAGACCTTATTTAACAAAATAAAGAAAAAGAATTACGAATTTAGTACCTACAAGCGACATATCTTTAGAGTTTTATCCGTCATGAATTGGTCTACTGTGTAATAGCATTTTTCTATTAAAAGTGATCTTAGTTTGATATAGAATGTTTTGTATTCTCGTCATCTTTTAGGTACATAATTTGATAATTTATTATAAATTGTTGCGATTCTATAATTGGGGCTATTTTTCATTATCTTTAATTTTGGTGTCGGTGTAATCAACTTGTTTTTGTTTCTTCGGTTATAGTTTTGGTTTGCTTCTATGTTTGATCTAAAGTAATCCCTGTGTTTTTGCACGAACGTAGCTACTTGTAATATTATTATGTAAAGAGAGGGTAGCGTTTGTATTTTATTTTTTATTAAATGTGATTTACAGATTTCCCATGGCTTAATGTTCATATTATTTATTTTATTTTTAACCCCCGACGCAAAAACGACGGGGTGTTATAAGTTTGACATGTCTCTGTGTGAGGGTGCGTGTGTGTGTGTCTGTGGCATAGTAGCTCCCGAACGGATGAACCGATTTTGATTTTGTTTTTTTTGTTTGAAAAATGAATTAGTCGGAAGTGTTCGCTATGTTTTTTGTTAGCTATATTTGATGAAAATAGGTCCAAGATGGCCGCCGCCACAAAATGGCGGATTACCTACATATATTTTCACAACTCCCTCAATATGGGTATCAAATGCAAGGGTTTGACAAGTAGAATAATGTACACTATATTGAAAGAGAATGAGGAATATTAACTAACGAAATGAAAACTAAAAACTTGAAAATATTTTTTTTGTCTGATCAATGCCGTTGGTTGATGAGGAAAATGGAGTGATGACTGGTACCTACGACCACTGAGTTTGACCATTTTTACGAATGGAATGATCCTACGTAACAAACGTATTTCTACATCAGATAGTGTCGCAGTCCCATTTTATAAACTAGATCTGAAATACTTAAGATATCTAATAGCTATGAAATACTTGTACGAAAGTTGAATAACTAAAGGAAGAACTAGAAAAAAGATATAATAAAACAAAAAAATCTGTTTAGTCTTAAAAATTATTCTTCAACTATAAATTAATAATTATTTTTTGATGGATAAAAAGCTGATTCACCACCAAATTACCTGAATCTTAAAAAGCAAGAAAATAAAAAAAATTAAGGAGTCCCTACAAAAAGCATGAAATAAAAAATTACCTAAGTTAAAAATTTAAAAAACCCCCGACACGAAATAATTATAAAATTAAATGCAATTGGAAAAGGATAAAATAATTTAAAAAACTCCGACTTAAAGAATTTATGTAACGAGACTAAAACAGATAAGTTCAGTTCTTAAATTATTTTATCCTTTTCCAATTACATTTAATTTTATTGGTATTTTGTGTCGGAGGTTTTTTAATTTTTTAATTTAATTATAAAGCACTAGAACCCTCAAAAAATGCCGATTTAAACAGCTGTCAACAGAGGCCTAGTGTACTATTAATGAAAAAAACAAAAACATAGGGACACAGTATATATCCTTCTTATTCAGTTTATGAAATATCTTTTAAATTGGTCCAATATTGGAGAAGGAAATAGGCGAGAGCCAAACCTCGAATTATGACTTTTTACTTTGGCTTTTTCAAAAGTCTCTCCGACCGCATTTCCTCTTAACCATGTCATGTCTACTACGGTGTTATAACGTGCACGTATTTCCATACATATTAGAGACGTGGGCGTGCAAGCATGCTTTTAAAGTTTGGATATCGACGCGCAACCTGTTACCGTGGTTCAGTACATGATTGCTGGTGGGGAGTTTGTTGCGCCACTTCTTCTCTATTGAAAGTACAAGGAAGTGGTGAAGGGTGGGCCTTTTGGGGGCCTATCTTTTGTAATTTTGACGTTCGAAAAGTGCTGATTCTCAGCCTAGTTTGAATAAATGACTTTTTAATCTAAACCCCCTAGCGTTGAAATTATTCGTTGATTCATCATCTGCCTAGCCTTTTCCCAACTATGTTGTAGTCGACTTCCAGTCTAACTGGATGCAGCTGAATACCAGTATTTTACATGGAGCGACTGCCTATCTGACCTCCACAACCCAGTTACTTGGTAATACGATACCCCTAGGTAAGACTGGTTGGTAGACTTTCGGGGTTCTGACTACCCGTAACGACTGTCAAAGATCCACGAATGACAGCCGGGACCAACGGCGAGGCACGGAGGGGTCTCGGTATGTAAAGATGGTCACCCATCCACAGACCAACCGCGGCAAGCGTAGCTTAACCTGATCGATAGACCTGTGCGGCTGTTATTATTTAGTCACGGGCCCCTCCATTTAGAAAAGTGCTATATACGCGGTCAATATGTATGGAACAGTTTTTTTTTAAATAACCTAAGAAAAATTTGTACGCTGGACTGGCATGGTATGTACACACACATACCTACTCAAACGTATCGCACAGGCTGCAATAAATATATCACCATTTCTATTCTCAACAGTGGCACAATGAACAGGAGACCACAATACAATCTGCAAACAGTTTTCTGTTGATTGCACACGAACAAATGGAATTTTGCAAACTGCCGTCAGCCTTATTCCGCCAGCCGTACCGAAAAACAGAGCAAACAAAGAATTTAGTTCCAAAAATGCTATGTGCACAAAACTGAAATTAGTTTAAAGGAAATCCGGTTTGCAGTTGAGTTTTTGCGTCTGCTTTAAGAGATTTCGTTTAAAACTACGAACTTTATAGTAAGCGTCCAATTAAAAGATGCTGTGCGAAGAGCAGTGGTGGCCAAGTGGTAACGGCCGCGACTTGCGAGTTGTAGGTCGTAGGTTCGAACCCAGACAGGCTCTTTACTTTGAGTAAATTATTTCATCACCACTGCTCTCAAAACGGTGAATAAACATTGTGAGGAAACCGGCATGTCCTAGAACCAAAACTTCGAAGACATGTGACATCTGCCAACCCGCACTGGCCCGCGTGATGGATTACGGCCCACTCCCTCTCACCGAGAGGAGGCCTGTGTCCCAGCAGTGGGAACATTATAGGCTGATTATGTCCAATAGGGATGATGCCAATTTTCTATATTAGACTCCCCCTAACTAATAAACGTTGTATAGCGTCTGTATAGTTATACAACGCTTTGTCTTCTTCTTTCGAAATCCAAATTACTGACGACTGAAAGAGAGAAATCGGTGTGTAACTATTCATCTGATATAATACGTTTATTTCGTTCGTCTAAGGTGGTAAACAATTTGTGATCCTCAGAATGACTGCCCAAAATGACCGATCAGCTTTAAAATATTACTAAAATCTAATACCTATTTGCTACTATTTAATACCTTTGTTTAAATAATTGGTACCTAATTAACAACTGAGAAAATTTATTTAAAAAATGGCCAGTCATTCTGACGTCAGGATGACTCCCACATTTAGAATCTTCACGTAAGGGCTCCAAAATTTCAATTCGCCTTTACAAAAATTTAGTACCTATTTGATACCTAAATATATTGGGCAAAGAATAAAGATTTTATTAGAGATTTTCATCAGAATGACGGGCCAAAATGACCGATCAGCTTTAAAATATTACTAAAATCTAGTACCTATTTGCTACTATTTCATACCCTTGTTTAAATAATTGGTACCTAATTAATAACTGAGAAAATTAATTTCAAAAATGGCCAGTCTTTCTGACGCCAGGATGACTGCCCACATTTAGAATCTTCCCGTAAGAGCTCCTAAATTTCAATTCGCCTTTACAAAAATTTAGTGCCTATTTGATACCTAAACTTATATTTTTTCCAGATTTATAGGGCAAAGAATAAAGATTTTATTACAGATTTTTGTTTACAAAGGGCTGATTTGTCCAACGTCAGATAATTTTATTAAAGGAATAAATTTGAATTTTTGAAAGAAAGAAAGAAAGAAAGAAAAAGTATTTATTGCGACTCGTACAGGAAGATCACAAACTAAACTAAACACATTAAAATAAAAACCAAGTCTGACAGCCAGCTCAGCCGAATCAGCAGGTCAGCTGAGTCTGACAGTTCTTCCATACAAAAACTGTCAGATGTTAATTTTATTAAACCAATAAAAATTATCTGTCGCTGGAAATAGCAGCTCTATGTTAACTAATACAGAAAGTCATAAAATCATCATCATCAGATGATGATGATGATTTTATGACTTTCTGTATTAAGCCGACCCCAACATGTTTGGGACAAGGCTAGGCAGATGCCTAGCCTTGTCCCAAACATGTTGGGGTCGGCTTCCAGTCTAACCGGATGCAGCTGAATACCAGTAGTTTACATGGAGCGACTGCCTATTTGACCTCCACAACCCAGTTACTGGGTAATACGATACCCTTTGGTAAGACTGGCTTTCGGGCTACTGACGACCCGTAACGACTGTCAAAGATTCACAAATGACAGCCGGGACCAACGGCTTAACGTGCTTTCCGAGGCACGGAGGGGTCTTGGTCCTTGGTATGTAAAGATGGTCACCCATCCACGGACCAACCGCGGCAAGTGTAGCTTAACCTGATCGATCAACCCGTGCGGCTGTTATTACTTAGCCACAAGCCCTTCAATAATCAAAGTGATATAAAATATTAGCATATATTTTTTTATTAAACATTTTGTTGATTGAGATGAAAAATAAAACAATAAAACAGATTAATCTTTTCTTGCATATAAAATGCAATGCGCGTAGAAGCTTTTACTGCTTTTTGTTATTCTGTAGGACAAATCTTCAAAGCATTGCAATTTTGTGCCCCTGCGACAATGCGATTTATAATGTCCAATACAATCAGCTCAACTGGGTGGAGGTACAAATTCTATTACAGACAAGATTTTGTATTCAGTATCTTTTAACATAATATTGTTTGGTAAATCAGTAGGAATTATTATTTTATCAGACTCTGGTTCAAAAGCAATCACATCTTTTAAATTATAATCAATAGTTTTTATGCCATTGCAACCAAACTTTCTGCAAGTCGACATGTTGTTTTCAGCCATTAATGTCGACTCGGCAGACTCGCTTAATGTCTTCTTATTAAAATCGAGAGGCAAGAATGCACATTTTTTTTTACGTTGTTTATAGGGCAGTCCAAATTCGTACATGATTCTTATATGTCAGCACTATGTATATTTTTATCAATCAAAATTCTTTCAAATATGTCCACCCAGTTCTGATTGTATTGGACATTATAAATCGCATTGTCGCAGGGGCACAAAATGGCAATGCTTTGACGATTTGTCCACCAGAATAATAAAAAGCAGTAAAAGCTTCTACGCGCATTGCATTTTATATGCAAGAAAAGATTAATCTGTTTTATTTTTCATCTCAATCAACAAAATGTTTAATAAAAAAATATATGCTTATATTTTATATCACTTTGATTACCTATTGAAGGGCTTGTGGCCAAGTAATAACAGCCGTTGATCGATCAGGTTAAGCTACACTTGCAGCGGTTGGTCCGTTGATGGGTGACCATCTTTACATACCAAGGACCAAGACCCCTCTGTGCCTCGGAAAGCACGTTAAGCCGTTGGTCCCGGCTGTCATTTGTGAATCTTTAACAGTCATTACGGGTCGTCAGTAGCCCGAAAGCCAGTCTTACCAAAGGGTATCGTATTACCCAGTAACTGGGTTGTAGAGGTCAGATAGGCAGTCGCTCTATGTAAAATACTGGTATTCAGCTGCATCCGGTTAGACTGGAAGCCGATCCCAACATAGTTGGGAAAGGCTAGGCAGATGATGATGATGAAGGAGGTAAATAATATTGTTTGTAAATAGTGCAAATAGTATTATAAAAAGTATAAAGCTTAAAAAATTGCCAAGTTATAGATATTTTAAAACAACTTCTAGACAAAGACGATACTATCGCAGAAGTGACGTACGAGGTACGACTATGTAATTTCATATAAAAGTCCGACTTTTAATTAGCTGTAGTAAAATGAAATTTCTCATTTCGGACTGAGTTTAGAGATATGCATGTCAAATAAGTTTCGTTTGTTACACTATTCTGTACTAGAAAAACAAGATTGGTTAATGGCCGCGAAAAAACAAAAAGACGCTAATTTCAGTCATTTAAGTAACACATATGCTGTCATTTACTACAGGTAATTAAATTTCCGACTACAGTTGGCGCCATACCACAGAATAATTAATAGTAGGTACAAGTATTACGTTGTCCGTACCGCGCGACAAGGGCGGAAATAATCCCCTTCAAAAACATTTAAAGCTTCCTTGATATATCCATCGATTTTCTGGATTTTTTCGATTATCTCATTTTACTTATTGTCTTCTTTGAAATTAAATGATTTGTTCGAAAATTTCTAATATTATTCATCATCCTAAATATGTGACAGGGGAAGAAGGTGAGAATATTTGTTCTAGTTTTACATTTGACTGTATTATATACCAGGGGTGGCCAATTCGGTTAGATCCAAGATCTACTGTTCACTGACGACACCCTGTGATATCTACCAATTACATACTTCTTCAAATCATATATGAAACAGCATAGTTCAGTACACAATAATGTAGTATTTTTTATTTTATTAAGAGGTAAAATATAAAACTGAGAATTATTCTTAGCTGGGAGCATTGCGTTTGAGCATCTTTCGCTAGATTAACAAAATCAGGTTTGTAGTTGGAAATATTTTTTGCGTTGCCACGATCGACTGGTTTAATAGTTGCGATCTTTGAGTATTAAACCAACTGGAGGCGCCATTGTCAGGCGATCCCCGCTGCCAAAGGTACGAGACCGCCGGTCATAGCGGTTATATATGTACATGTGTGCGTATAGTTTATGCTTGTGTTTGTTTTTTGTTTTGTGTGCGTGCGTAACAACGCGATCGAATTGCATTACTGTATTATTGCGTTCCCTCGTCCCCCGCGATGAAAGTGACAGACTTATTTGCATAGATATTAGTACTCGTGGCGTCTCCGGTTGGTTTAATACTCAAAGGTTGCGGTCGACCAGTTGATCGCGATCGACCGGTTGGCCACCCCTGGTATATACAGTCAAATCAACACTTGATTCTTGAAAAATATTTTTTAATAACTGACTAAAAATTTTAACGCTGGGCTGTTCAGAATCGTGTACTAAATCCATTGTAACAGTTTGTGAGTCGATGTCCCTGCCCCACTAATATTATAAAGGCGAAACTTTGCGAATGTGTTTGTATGTTTGTTACTTCTTCACGCAAAAACTACTTAACAGATTTGGATGAAATTTTGCACACACATAGTTTATAACCAGGATTAACACATAGGATACTTTTTATTCCAATATTCCCACGGGATCGACACTTATGCGGGTGAAACCGCGGAGCGCTGCTAATGTGATATATTTGTCAAAACGTTACAAAACTGACATATATTCACGACAAGAGAGCTGTTTGATAAAGCAGAAAATATAAGAAAGAAACTTGTAATATTGTCGCGTTAACACCTGCCACCTGTCGCCTGCCGCGCCGGTTTGATGAAATAGGCATCATAATATTTTGGATCATAATAATTTTTTTGGATTACATAAACAAATATAATAGAATAGGTAGGTACTCGTTATTAATTACAGACACAGGTAAATATAGAAATTTTACAAAGGGTGACACAGCGGGCGGTCTTATCGCCAAGAGCGATCATTTAATTAAATTAACGACAACCTTTGGAAAATACAGGAGCAATAGATATAGATAATTACATTTCATTAAATTAAATTAAATTGTTCATTCTGTAAATAGGATATCGAAAGCACTTTTACAAGTGATATTATTAAAAATAAAATAAGCTAGGCTAAAGTTGTCAAAAAATAAAAGGCCCGTTTTGAGACTTTTGAGAAATACCCCAGAATGTAACTTGGAACGAAACTGAAAGAAACAATAAAATAATAATTAATAACATAAAGTGTTTTAAAAAAATACATAATTTTTTTTGGAGCGTTAAATTCTATGATGGAATATATTGCGAGTATTCTTTTTGCGCTTACTTTATAGTAGCATGCGATTTCTAATTATTACGAAACGTCTCAAAAACAGTTACGTTCTCAGCCTTTTTTTTAATACTAGTGTTGTAACCAGTTAATTACTGAATTTCACCAGCTTCATTCGATTTTAATAGTAATTAAATATTGTGAAGTGATCTATACTGAAAGAATGAGCTTGGCACTCAAAGCCGTAAATAAAATTTTAAATTCGCGACTCTGTTTTCTGTAGAATGGCTTGTCTCTGACCAAGCGGCACGGCTTTGCTTTTGGACTATTTTTGTTTACTACCACGTTAACCTTGGCTCTTCTATTTTGGACATAGATTTAAAGATTAATATCACTTTACAATACATAATCAAATCGATCAAAAATTCATACAAACTTGAATCGATTTATCGATTTATCGAGTCCCGAGTCGTATGGTGACTTCACTAGATACGTCGCGATGACAAATGTCAAAACGGGCCTTTTATTTTTTGACAACTTTAGAAGAGGTCGGCTTGCCAATGCAATGCAATTTAAGTTTTAGTTGCCGCGCAGGCGTAGATACGCCGCGCGGCGACTAAAACTGCGCCGAGTGAATTCTCTTCACTCGTCTGGAGGCACAGCGAGCATACAGACGCCCGGTGTTCCTCCAGCCGTACGAGTTAATGTTGACATACAGTACCCTTCCAAAAGTTTGTTGATATTTTTTACTTCAGCCACATAATGATTTAAAATTCGATCAATTAATTTGTCATTGTAAGAGTTGCAGCTGCTACGGCGGCATACGGTTTGCTGACGTCGATCCTCAAATAATTCGAGTGTAATAATAATAATTTAATTTAATAATAATTTATTTAATAAAAACGTTTACAAAAGGCAAAGTAGGTTTAGCCAAGAGTAGCAAATTTTCCATACAATTAAAGTGCGTAAAAATAAACTAAAACTAAAATATTTTTTATTTCAGGTACAAGTTGTGAAGGTTCTAAATTAGAGTGTTAGGTAGCGACCCACCTTAACTAGGTTTATTCAAACCTGTGTTTCAGGCCAAAATGTAAGCAACATTTGAATATAACTTTCATCCAAAAATGTAGGGAATGAGGACCAATGTTTACAAATGTTTTTGTGCAGGCGTCGCCGCGTCGTTTGATGCTTGTTTATGAAATTCAAGTTCTTGCTTCTTGTAAGAATTCTTTAATCACTCAAACGGTCTTGGGATTGGTTTTTCACTAGCGCACTATTCGTCGCAAATCAAGAAAATATGTACAGCCAACAAAAGAGATAAGTATGCAGGATCGTCGGATATAGTTGAAGTTTAGTAAAAAACCGATGGATGTTCTCAAATAAAATTTTATTTTATTAATAGAAAACAACCAGCTCATTTATCAAATTAAATTTCAGTCGACAACATCCATCGGTTTCTTACTAAACTTCAACTATATCCGACCATCTTGCATACTTATCTCTTATGTTGACTGTACCTAACTAAGGACGCTCTGGTCGAGGTTTCTAACTGCATAAAATAGTAGAAAATAGTGAGTGAAATATCCTCATTGGGGCCAACATTTTCATGACAGCCGTCACAGCGGCCATTATGTGGCGGCCACCTGTTTTCTAGGAAACTGAAGCATAGAACCGGCCTGCGCTACAAATCATTAAATGCATAATTTAGCGCTAAACAAATTTAAAACGTCGTTCTGTTTCTGAATCGTTTGAAGATTTTCTTCTTTCTATCCTAATTTAATTTATATTTTTTTAAATTCTATGACATTGATTTTTAAAATCTGTGACTACAGTAACTCACACACTTGTTAAAATTCTAGGAAAATCATCTACTTTTACAATATTTGTAAATATGTGAGCACCATATATCTATCAAATGATTGATTTACCTGTCATTGCTTCATTTTTAATTATTTTTACCTTTTGTGGTAGACTAATTTTATTCTAGGTGGAACGGTCTCACGTATCTTATGTATACAAAACCTTGTAAAACATTTTATAAGAGTAACGGTGGAGTTTCTTACCCATTCTTCTCCATACGAAAACTACCTTTTGGAATGGGCGACTAGAATCAACTCTATTTTGTTGCAATTTTTGACGTTCAAAAGTTCCTTTAATGTGCCTATTTGAAATAAATGATTTGACGTTGACTTTGATTACAGAGATAGAAGGATGTTTTAAATACGTGGTTTGTGGTACAAGTGAGTCTAAGAGAAGTTCAGCAGATAAATAGCTTTAGCCGAAAGTATAAGAACGATATTCTTAGATTTTAAACCTGAAAAGCCAAAGCAATAAGTTCTTTTTACTGCCTAAGCTGGCATTTTTATTCTACAATCCTTTTACTATTTCTATTAGGGTTAAACTCAATGGAGTGCGAATTGGTGCGATGGATATTTAAAATAATTGAGTGTACATTTTAGAACTACCTTGAGGCTTAGAATATCTACTGCAGAAAGATTAATTAGAGCCTAATGATAATAGGTTTAACGAACTTGACGTTATTTTTACAAGCTTTTATTATTTTTTGTTTCATCTGTCCCGGTGTCTGTCTGTAATCAAATCTTGCAAGTTAAATTTGACCCACTTCCCGGTTTCCGACTAAGCTGAAATTTTTCATGCATATGTACACCTGATGAATATGCAATATTATTATGACATGGAGCTGATCTGATGATGTAAGAGGGTGTAACACGCTTTTGTTTGAAAACTGCGGCTAATTTCCAATCGGAATATAATTATTCTAGTTCTTTTTGATTAACAACTAATAAAGCTTGTTTGAAAAAGTCTTTTATTTTTAAAACTTGTGATTGAATTTGGATTTTTTATTTTTTAAAGTAAGTACATTTTGTATGTTCCACGGAAATCATCATTATGATTTTCTTTTTCTTATCAGTTATTTAAGGTTGAATTGGTAACCGAAAATATTTCTCTTAGCCGTCATCGACGGATACGCGAATTGCATTAAAAAATATTATACAACAATAATATAAGGGACTATTAAATTCAACTGTCACTGCCATCAATCGTTTGTTATAATAAATTTGCCTTGCCTACATATAGAATTGTTTTATTTATATTTGAACCAAACACAATTGCTAACATTTCTATTAGCAATTAGGAATGCAATTGTTTTCATTGAACCGTCTAAAGCGGAGTTCAAGGGGATCACAAACAAGCTAGGTACAGAAACAGCATCATTAATATTTGATGAACACACGCATAAATAAACAGTTTGCTAATAGCTAACAATTGTATGCGAGAGTTTGTTCCCGGGTGACACAAGGCTAGTAAAGTGCAGCACTTTCACAAAGTGCTGCACTTTCTGAAAGTAAGATTGAGTGCATTACTTGCTAGCTTAGTAGTAGTAGGTAAGTAGTCACTGTATAGGGTGGTCATTGTAAAAATGTATAGGTAATCTGCATTCGAGATTTACTTGCCGAGAATGTAAACAAATATGGGTATCATCATCATCATCATCATTTCAGCTGATAGACGTCCACTGCTGGACATAGGCCTCCCCCAAATTTGGGGGGGGGTTTGCCATAATCGCCACGCTTGGCAGGCGGGTTGGCGATCGCAGTATGGTATGATGGTGGAATGCATAGAGAACGCTGCTGCCCATTCTCCGGTACGACTCTTAGTCGCCTTTTACGACACCCACGGGAAGTAAGGGGTGGTGCTATTCTTTAAGTCCGGCACCACACAGACTGTATATGGTAGTCATTGTATAAATGTATAGGTAATCTGCATTCGAGATTGATTTGCCTAGAATGTAAACAAATATGGGTATATGGAAAAATAACTTTAAATCCTTCACGATAAAGTTCAGTTTACGCTACAACTTCAAACATTTTTATAACTTTTTCAATAGTGCTAGTCACTCTGAAATCAACTTAATTTCCATTAAAATAAAGTTGATATTTGTTTAACTTGAACTAATATTAATTTGAAACAAGTTTGAACAGACATTAGGTGCAGAACTATCCTCATTTTTAAGCTAGTAAGCTAGTGAGAAAGATAGTAAGCTAGTGTATTCGTTTATTGGGATAGTTTTCTATTTTTAAGCTACCAGCATCCACCACCATTGATATTTCTATTCTGAACTGTGTACCTAATAGGTCTCTGCAATGCTAATGGATGGGACTTAGCGTCCCCAAAATTGAAACTTAGTCAACAGACTTGAGACGTATCTCATTTAAATGGTCTTGGCTTACTGATCAGTCTTTACTATGGCGACGACCGTCAAAGTATAGGGTTTTCAGGGAAATGAAGGAAATGTAATGGTACAACTTTAGCATAAAATAAGTATGTTTAATTATTCGAAATTAAGTGAAAATAGTAGTGGTTTTAACTTAAGGTACGTAGAGACGCCAACACATCAAGCTACTACAATCTGTCAAATTTCTTTCATAGATTTTCAACTTTATCGCTAAAGCGATAAAGTGCTAAAGCGCCGAAACTGTCAAATTTTCCCAAACAACTTTGAACCTTTCAAGTTCAAAGTTGTTTGGGAAAATTTGACAGTTTCGGGTATCTTGATGTGATGGGGGCTTCATATTCTATTTATTTTCCATGACTACATATTCTCGCTTGTATACCCCGTAGGAGTACCTAGGTAGAAATCACATCAAATCACACTAATATTATAAAGGCGAAAGTTTGTGTGTGTGTGTTTATATGTTTGTTACTTCTTCACGCTCAAACGGCTGGACCAATTTTGATAAAAATTTGGTATGAAGCTAGCTGATACCCTGGATTAGCATATAGGCTACTTTTTATCCTGATATTCCCATAGGATCGAGATTAACGCGGGTGAAACCGCGGGGCGCAGCTAGTTGTGTATAAATGAAACTGAAAGATGTTTTTTTTTTTCAGGAATATAATATGTTCAAAGACTTGAAACGAACGATTTAATATTTTGTAAGTAGCTCGTAACAAAAATATGAGATAAAAATGAAGTCGGTTGGATAAAAAAAAACTGGGGACGGGGTCTATAGTACTTTGCCCATCGTCCTTTCCTGGTATATAAGTAGAGAGCTCTAGCAAGTACCAAGCCAGGATAGTAAGCCAAAATATTACTTGTTTGCTATCCAAGCTTAAAAATCTAGCCTTGTGTAACCCGAGCATTAGCCCGAGCAATATTTCCGAAAATTTTGAAATTGAGGCGCATCTGACTTAGTGCAAAGTACCGACTTATTATGATGATACATACATTCATTGATGATTACATTCATATTCGAAAAAAAAAACAATTTACAATCAGGGAAATTAATGTAATCCGTGCCTCGGAAAGCACGTTAAGCCGTTGATCCCAGCTGTAATTCGTGGATTTTTGACAGTCGTTAAGTAGTCACAAGCCCGAAAGTCTGACAACCAGTCTTACCAAGGGGTATCGTATTACCCAGTAACCGGGTTGTGGAGGTCAGATAGGCAGTCGCTCCATGTAAAATGCTGGTATTCAGCTGCATCCGGTTAGACTGAAAGCCGACCCCAACATAGCTGGGAAAAGGCTAGGCAGATGATGAATCAGGGAAATTAATTGTTTATCAAAGTGACATACTAGGTCAATTTTCCGCGTCGTGCCATCATGCCATGCCATCAACTGTCAAAAAATCACGGATTAGTTTAATATACGGACAATTTAAGTTGGTGGTCAATTTGAAAAACAATTGAGTTCCCCAGACTTTACTGACGTTGTCAAAGTGAAGAACGAAAAAGTTTTTTATCATTAGTTAAGAGTCCCTATCAATTTCGCGGACTAAAAACAGAAAAATCAGTTTTTTGCAGCGCAAATTTCTCAATATCCTCAATTTTTTTTTTTAATACACAAGTATTTATCACCTGTCTATCTACTAAGTCTACGAATTTAAGTTTTGATAACTACTTAACATAACCTCCAAAAAAAAAACAAATACACGTTTTTACGTAATCACGAAACACCAAGTTTTTCGATTGCTTTCTTAGCCAACTGGTAGCAAATAACGATCTGAAAAAAATCCTAAATACTAGGCATATAGTATATTAGCAAGTCTACAATTTTTTTTTTAAGTTTAATGAATTAGTACTTGTAAAAAAATGTTGACTACGCTGAAAAAACCCAATAAAGTCATGCGCAAAACCGTCGTCTACCGGTAAGAATTTATTGAAAATAACAAAAAGTATTAAATATTTTATTTGTCTGTGTGGTGCCGGACTTAAAGAATAGCACCACCCCATACTTCCCGTGGGTGTCGTAAAAGGCGACTAAGGGAGACCGGAGAATGGGCAGCAGCGTTCTCTATGCATTACACCATCCTACCATAGTGCGATCGCCAACCCGCCTGCCAAGCGTGGCGATTGGGCATGGCAAACCCCCCCAAAATTGGGGGAGGCCTGTGTCCAGCAGTGGACGTCTTTCGGCTGAAATGATGATGATGATGCCATAATCGCCACGCTTGGCAGGCGGGTTGGCGATCGCAGTATGGTATGGTGGTGGAATGCATAGAGAACGCTGCTGCCCATTCTCCGGTACGGCCCTTAGTCACCTTTTACGATACCCACGGGAAGTATGGGGTGGTGCTATTAGTCCCACACCACACAGACAAGTCCGACACCACACAGACACGGTATAAAATTGCTACCAAGCAAAAGCTTTGACAGGCTAAACGCAAAGCCAAGGTAACTTCCGACTCTCTTGAAAACACATGACCTGTTTCCCCATGAACGTTCTGAATGAATGACATCAAATAGTTTCCGAAACATACTTTAATATAAATTAAATTACTTTTGGCCCTGTTAATTAACTAAGGTATCGTATGAAAAACGAATTTGACCCTTCCGCGAGGGTGTTTAAAATGTACGGAGTTGGAAACTTTTGAGTGGGAAGTTTGGTTTATGTTTGGGGTACGTTGAGATCAGATTGTATTGTTGTTGGTATTCAAGTTCATACTATTCAGAATCGTTGTCAGAAGTCCAGTCTAGACTACAGGAAAACTATCAGAGTTTTTTTACCCGGTGTCCGGAACTTACAACTGTAAAAAGTTTTTATTAATATAATCCAATGGAACTGGTACTCCCTGAATGGCACTGTTTACAACTAACTCATCTGCTTATTGTAATTATCAAATGTCGTATACAAATCTTCAATGCCTACTCGATCCAATTGTATGGAACGGCCGATTACCTATTTATTTTATACTTCCACACTTTTACGCTTTTTGATACACGCTATAAGGCTCCTTCAAATAGACGCGACCCACGATGAAATTGCGCGCGACACAAAGGCACCGCAAGTCGCACAACGAGTGGTGTCGCGCGCGATTATATCGTGTGTCGCGCCTGTTTGTAGGAGCCTTTAAAAAAAACAACTAAAAAATAATAAAAAAAACTTATAGGAAATATTTTAAAAAAACTTCCTCTAAAGGGTTTAAATAGAAGATCCATATTCGTCATATGTACGAGTAAGTACCGTAAGCGACAAGGCCGCGTATATTTTGTAGTGTTCAATCTATTTTTTGTTATGTATTTTTGTGATGTACAAGCAAAAATCAATCTGCCTAGACTTTTCCTATGTTAGGGTCGGCTTCCAGTCTAACCGGATGCAGCTGAATACCTGTATTTTACATGGAGTGACTGCCTATCTTACCTCCACAACCCAGTTACTGGGTAATACCATACCCCTTGGTAAGACTGGTTGTCAGACTTTCGGGCTTCAGACGACCCGTAATTACTGTCAAAGATCTACGAATGACAGCCGGGACCAACAGCTTAACATGCTTTCTGAGGCACGGAGGGTCTTGGTAAATGATAAATGATTTATTTTCTGTAAGTAGGTTTTTACAAACACTTTTACACGTCATCATATTTTTTAAACTAGATGTGGTCGGCGTTTCCTATCTGACTACTCTGAGAAGAAAGGCCGAAACAAACGGTATGTAAAGATGGTCACCCATCTACGAACCAAGGGCGGCAAGCGTAGCTTAATCTGATGATTGCACATGCTGTTGTACAAGCATATAATATAAATAAATAATAATAAATATATTCGGCACTTGCCCGTGGTCCACCACGAACAAATATTTTTGCCCGTGGAACCCCCAAGGGGGACAAAGTGGTACCATGAGCAAATTGTTTGGCACGTGGTACCCCCGTTTATTTAAAAAGGCTTACCAACTAAACACATACACAGCATTAACCTAGAGTCGTTGTCAAATTATTGATCTCGCATGTATTTAAATTATAGGAAAGCACGGCACTACCAATTATTAGCGTACTAGTACATCGTGTCGTATGGAAGTTTGTCATTTATACAAATGGGAAATCCCATCAGATCCACGGCTTGTAATTATATAGGAAACTCATTACTGAACGAGAATACACAGCACTAAAAACTAGTGGTAGCAGGCTTGACTGTCCAGCGGATCACCGAATGTACTGACGCCAGCATATCAAGCTACCCGAAACTGTCAAATTTTCCCAATCAACTTTGAACCTTATGCTTTTACAATAAAGTTGAAAATCTATTAAAGAAATTTGACAGATTGTAGTAGCTTGATGTGCTGGCGTCTGTACATTGAAGTATCGCCACACGTGGAGCCTATTTTAACGCCCTCCAAAATATCTTTCACCAATATTTTGAAGCTAAATACTTCATCACAGCAACAACAACTTAACCTCAAAAAAAAAAGAAACAAACTTACCAGCTATAGCGAGCTGCATGATAAAGAAGTTCATGCGGCTCTTCCTGGCATTAGTGCAGAGCAACGCGGCGATCACTGACGCGTTGAGCACCACTATCGCCACGAACAGCACCCACATTACCGTGAACTGGATCGACTGGAAGATAAAGAGGCGAGGTTAGCTACGTGTAGGGAAACTCAAAATACCTACTTCGAAGATAAATTAAACTATTAATAATTTAATATAGAGTTTGAAACTTTCTAAGGTGATATAATAAAATCCTACTATCCTACTTCCTACTTCATAATATTATAATTTTATAATTACATATTATAATATTATAATATAATAATGTATAATATAATAATAATATTAATAAAAAAAAAAGCGAAAGTTTCTGAGGATGGATGGATGTTTGTTATTCTTTCACGCAAAAGCTACTGAACGGATTTTGATGAAACTTTACAGTAATATAGCTTTCACATCAGAATAACATATAGGATACTTTTTATCCCAATATTCCTACGGAATCGAGCCCTATGTGGGTGAAACCGTGGGGCGCAGCTATCACACTAATCACACTAATATTATAAAGGCGAAAGTTTGTGATTGTGTGTGTTTATATGTTTGTTACTTCTTCACACTCAAACGGCTGGACCAAATTTGATAAAATTTTGTATGGAGGTAGCTGACACCCTTTTTTTTTTTTTTTTTTGAGGATGGGAAATCATCAAATGACTCCTCCCGCTCTGGGTGGAGCGGAAGGGAGTGTCAGACTCTTACTGACTAAAACCCACCCGTGTTCCTTCCTTAGCCCTTTATGTTCCGGGCCAGCGGTAACCCTTTCGGACAATCCCGCTGACCCGGCAGGCTTCGGCCCTAAGGGGCCCCTCCTCGATGCTGACATCTCTTTGAGGCGCGCGTGGAACACGTACGCACCGTCCGGCACGGGCCTGGTCCTGATCGGGCGGTGAGCTACCCATTACTCTCCGCCCGCAGGCCCGCGCCTACGGTGGCCGGGAGTCGTCACGCGGCTCCCGACGCCCGGAGCGTCTCCCGCGGCGGCTGGGACGGGAGGCTCTCTCCCTGAGCCGTTCCGCCACCTCCTTCGCTAACATGACTGCTTCGCAGAAGGAGGTGACTGCCTCCCACTCCCTCTCGCCCCGGACCATGGCTTGCACCAGGGCCGGACGCGAGAGGTCGCCGTCGCTGCCAATCGCCTCTACGAGGACACGGCGGTGCTCCGCCCAAGCGGGGCAGACCTCCACCGTGTGCTCCACCGTGTCCTCTGGGCGATCCTGGCAATGGTGACACCCGGGCGTTTCCTCCCGCCTGATGATGTGCAGGAACCTCCCGAAACTTCCGTGTCCGGTGAGGACCTGCGTCAGGCGGTAGGTGAGGGCGCCGTGGTGCCTCTCTAACCACTCCTCAAAGAGGGGTCTTATCGCCGCTATCGCGGCGTGCCCTGCGCTGGGTTGCGACAGTCGCTCTTTCCATGCCGCCATGAGATCGCACCGGAGATCCGTCCGCTCCGCAGCGATTTGCCGCGGAAGCGGATCCTCCCCCCGGCGTAGTGCCTCCGCACGCCATTCATACAGGCGCGCGAGGACTATCGCCTCCAGATCCCATGGCGGCAGTCCGGCAAGGAGGCTTGCCGCCTCGCCAGAGATCGTGCGGTAGCCCCGGATAGCCCTTATGGCTACCACCTTCTGGGGCGCGTTCAGGTAGTGGGCGGCTCGCCGCCGCAGTGAACGCGCCCACACCGGGGCCCCGTATATGGCCATGGACCGCACGACCCCCGCGTAAAGCCTCCGGCAGGAGGCGTTTGGCCCCCCCAGGTTGGGCAAGAGCCGCTTGAAGGCGGCCCCGGCCCGTTCCAGTTTGGGGGCCAAACGTCGGAAATGCTCCACGAAGTTCCACCGGCTGTCGAGGACGAGACCCAGGTATTTCATCGTCATCCCGACGCCGATGTGAACCCCTCCTACCGTTAGTTGGGATCCCGATGGCGGCGCGTTCCGGGGCCCATGAAACGACATGGCCTCGGACTTGTGCAATGCCACCTCGAGACCCAACTGCCGGATCCTCTCCACGACTATCGCAACCCCGCGTGTCATCGCGTCGGCCGCCGCCTGATGCGACCTCCCCTGCGCCAGGACCAGCGTGTCGTCAGCGTAGCAAACCACGCTGACGCCATCAGGGAGGTCGGCGCGCAGCACCCAGTCGTACCCGATGTTCCACAGAGGCGGCCCCAGGACCGATCCCTGTGGGACACCGCACGACATCTCTCGCCGGTTCCACTCCCCATCGCGACCGGGGTAGCTGACGGCTCTTTCCGTCAGATACGCCTCGACTATTCGACGGAGGTAGGGCGGCACCCGGTGATACCGGAGTGCCTCCACAATGGTGCTCCAGGGGAGGGTGTTGAACGCGTTGGCGATGTCGAGTGACACCGCCACGACGACCCCACCCCGGGACACCGCGTCCCCCGTCGTGAGGGCTCTCACGCGCATGATGGCGTCCACCGTCGAGCGCCCCTTGCGGAAACCAAACTGGCTGTCCGCAAGATCCGGCCCCGTCCTCACCAGGTGCCCGACGAGGCGGCCCGCAATCACTCTCTCAAAGAGCTTGCCGACCTCGTCGAGCAGCACGATGGGCCGGAATGCGGACGGAGAGTCCGCAGGACGCCCTGGCTTCCGAATGAGGACCAGCTTCCCCGTCTTCCAACGGCGTGGGAACTGGCCTCTCTCCAAACATGCGCTTAAGAACGCCTCCGGTCGAGGCCCGAGAGCCCCCGAGGCCAGGACCCAGGCTTTACCTGGCAAGCCATCGGGTCCTGGGGCGGTATTTTTGGCCTTCAGCCTTCCTACCGCCGCTCTCAGTTCTACCCCGGTCACAGCAGGGATGTCGTCGTCGTCCGCGTGGTCCGCTTCGGGCACCGCAATTGGCGGAGCCATGAGTGTGCTCCCCCCGTGAAGGGAACAGAGCGCTCACCACCTCCTCCACCAGCTGGGGGCGGAGACTCTGCGTCAGCGGGGGGGCCCAGGTGCGGAGTTTATTCCGCACCATTTTATAAGGGCGCCCCCACGGATCTCTGTTCAGAGTCTCCACCATCTCCTCGCGGGCCACATCCTTGGCCCGCTGGACAGCCTCTTGGAGGGCGGTCTTCGCCGCTCTGTACCCCTCGTACAGCTCCGCCTCCGTGGCTTCCGCATCCGGAGGGCGAATGCGGAGCCTGCGGTGCCTGGTGTACAGGTGTCGCGCATCGACGCATGCCTTGCGTAGCGTCTCCAACTCCTGCGACCACCAGTACACCTGACGTCGGGCGCGTCCTGGCCGGACTCGGGGCATTGCCACGTCACAGATCTCGGACATGGCCTCCCGGAACCACTCCGCCTCATCGTCGATGTTGGCAGGCCTGTCCGGTGATGACACCCAGGCCTGCACGATCGAGGCTTCCAGGAGGAGCTCCCGGTCCAGCTGCTTTAGCGCCCACCGCGGACCACTCGGGGCCTGTTGGACCAGCGCGCTAGAGGTCTGGGCGGAGACGTCGAACCGGATACACCGGTGATCGGAGTAGGTCTCCACCCCCTCCATGACGCGCCAGTCAATGACGCGTAGCTGACACCCTGGATTAACATATAGGCTACTTTTTATCCCGATATTCTTACGGGATCGACACTTATGCGAATAATATTATAAACGCGAATAATATTATAAACGCGAATAATATTATGAACGCGAAAGTTTGTGAGGATGGATGGATGGATGTTTGTTACCCTTTCACGCAAAAACTACTGAACGGATTTGAATGTAATTTGGTACACAGATATTTTATAACCAAGATTAACGCATAGGTCACTTTTTATCCCGATATTCCCACGGGATCAAAACATATACGGCTGAAACCGCGGGGCACTGCTAGTTGGAACATAAATGTGAACAGATATTGTACACTTAGTCTTTCGAGAGAAGTTTGGATGGTGGTTTTTGGTCAAGATGAAGGTACACTTTAAGCCTTTTGGAGAACAAAGGCCTGGAGGTCTTATAGTTGAGTTTTGAACAAGATCCTGAAGATAAGATAAGATATATTTATTTGCCCCAACATGTGTACAAATACAAGAACAAAAATAAAAACTTGCATGCAGGATAACATAAAATCACAGAAACAGTTCAGAGACATGTTTATTTGATTATGGCGTGCAAATATTATCTTTGTTAAAAAATTAATAACACATGAACATAAAACATGATACTTAGTTACAAAAATATGCATATAGTAAAAGAAAAAAAAAAGTGAAAATAAATGAATGAAAATCGCCTACGAAATGACTTTAGCTTTTATGTGGCTAATTTCCTCATTATTCATCACTCTCCTATCCTTGTTCTAATTTATTTGGGGTCTGCGCAACACGTCTTTCATATATTAACATACTAACAGCGCCCCGGGGTACCACGCGCATAAGTGTCGATCATGTGGGAGTATCGGGCAAAAAATGTTCCTATGTCCTTCCCCGGAATACAATCTATGTCTCTGCCAAATTTTATCGAAATCCGTTCAGTGGTTTAGGCGTGAAAAGGTAACATACAGTCAGACAGACAGACAGAGTTACTTTCGAATTTATAATATCAGTAGGTATGGATAGAATGAATGAAAGACATTAATTAAAATATATTTTAATAGAATAATTGTAAATTATTAAAATATATTTTTCGAGATAAATCTTTCATAAGGAATCTAATGTCAGAAACTTAGATATTTGGTTAGTACCTATACATATGAATTACACCTTTACTCACTAACTATCAGTAAGCTTTTACGCTTGAGGCTGACGATTTTACTTTTCTACCAGCGGTGCTATTCTGTTAAAATCTCACCGTGAAAACTTAGATGAAGTGAGCGTGGAGTGAGCTGTCAATAGTGTCAATTCCTAGCAAAAACAAACTCACTTCACCTAAGATTTCACGGTGAGATTTTTACGGAATCGACCGGCAAATTTTCCAATTTAACATTTCACTTAACTTTTATTTCCAACAAATAATTTTATTGAGGCGTTTTATCATCGTCTGTCAACGAAAAATTAATTCAATTCAATTTATTAAAATGTTAGCTCCATTAATCATTCCTTTCAACAACTTCGTAAGAAAATTTATTCACATTCATTGAGGAGACTTTTAATACCTTTTATCCAGTCGGTACTTTCGAAAGTATGTAGATAGTTAATGAGTATGACAGTCAAGGAAATTAATTGTTTCTCAAATTTATACACTACTACTACTAGCTGACCCGGCAAACGCTGTTTTGCCATATAAATTATTTCAAGCTGCTCAGCGCTACTTCGTTTGCGTGGTGTTCTACCAACACCCTTAGACGAGTATGTACAGAATAAATTTTATAACGCACGTCTTATTTGTGCAGAATAAATTTTATAATGTGCGTCTTATTTGTTCGGAATAAGTTTTATAATGTGCGTCTTGTACGAGTATGTACAGAATAGACTGTATAATGTGCGTCTTATTTTAGCAATTTATCTTTCTAACTAAGAAGAAAATGGACTTCCCCAACCTAGGTGTTAAAAGGTATGTTAATAAAATGCTTTTAAAATGCCATTAAAGGCAGGTCTGTTATAGTTTTCTTTCAACTACGTAGTAATGTTATCATTAATCATTACAAAACCAAAGGACGTATTTTTTGCTTAGAACCAAAACACTGTAAAAATGTTATATGAAATCTCATGGTTGCACAGTTTTTCATTAATGCAGTCTTTTATTTTTTATTTAGATAAAAACTTACCACAGAGGTTTAATGTCTCCCATTACGTTTAATATAAAATGTATGCATTAGATGAAAAGATAATGGCTGAAAATAAAAATTGGCTGAATAAAACCTACTTGGTTAAAAAAACAAATGGCGCGCATTTTGAACCATTATAAAACTTTGACACTTCATAATTTAGAAAGAAAAGTTTAAAAAAATGGAAATAGACATCGATAGCCATATGAATTCTACTCTAGAAAGTATAAAAACAGCTGCAAATAAAATTGTTAATAACCTTTAGCCGCAAAAGTCGCGGGATAAATATTTAAAAGCTTATGAAAACTTTGTTTTCATTAACTTGAGTTTTTATTTTGAGTAGGTATATTTTATCACGGTAGGTAGATTGGTAGTTGAAAGAAAAGTAGATTACGCACCTTGCTAAAGTAAGTAATTAATGCACTCGTGTTAATTTAGTGCCCTCGCTTGCGCTAGATGCAACAATCTACTATTTTTCTGTTACTCAGAGAAAACGCCCTCGATTTGAATGAAACCATCCCACGTAAATTGCAATGATATTGGTCCAAGTTTTAAACTGTAGTGAGAACTGTATCAAAATCCAGCAGACTCGGAGATAATCCCATACATGTAAATGGAGGGCGAGCAGATTGGTTCGAAGACTACGATTGAATTAAATTGAATATCATAGCTATGGTTTTCGACTATTTCAAAACGCTTTATTTGTTATGTGTATATAGATAGTGCGTCAAGATACATAGTAAAGATATTTATTTATTTATTAAAACTTTATGCACAAGTAAAAGAAATACTGTACAAAGGCGGACTTAATGCCTGAGGCATTTTCTACCAGTCAACCTTAGGGTGATGCAGAGACAAAACCTGGCAGGTACATCAAAAGGGATAAATAGCTAGGAAATGACTAGATATTGCTAACTGATGACAAAATTCTAACTAAAAATAAAAGCCGTCTAAAAATTTTGGAGTTCTCAATAAAAAAAAGTCAATCTATTCTCTTTTCTGTATTTTTTTCGTCTTATTTTTCTATTGGTTTTTTATTTTTCTTTACTCGAGTTACTTATCTTTTTTCTGCACGTGTTTCTGTGTCAAATATACCAATTTTTTTCCTACTTTTCTTTCTTTCAATGGCGTACTTACTGAAATATTGATCGAGTTTTTGAGACATTTTTTTTCGTCTCAAAACATTTCAACCAAGCCTCGGTTTTAAGCTTCTCATAAATAAATACAAAAATAATACACATAGCTTTGCAGACATCAAAGCATTCAATATAACAACAACATCGAACCTTACATAATGATAACACAAAATATTATTTATCAAAAATATTAAGTCGTATGTAATGTTATGTAGGGCGGGCTGCTGTTAAAAGCCAGAAATATCGTAGTATCGTCGCGTTTGATAGTGTTATCTCGACAGGCTCTCTCGATATTCGATGACGTTAAGCCCAAAATATCCATTACACGATTAAAACCTTTCACGTTTTAATAAACAACATAATCCGATAAAAATGTTGTGTGTGGGACGAGATTTGTGTTATATTCAATTACTATGTTTTCCTATGGGTTTACTTGTGTAGGTTTTTCTACTTTTCTCAGTTTAAATATTTCCTTGAGAAACACTAAACTAGAACACAATTAAAGTATCAATCCTCCCAAATCTTAAATGCTGGGCACTTATCAGCAATCTTATTGCGTGGATTTGACGCACATTTTCCCCATTTCTTTTTGTGTTTGTGTTCTTTCTTTGCGTCAATTTTAACGCAAATTAACGTATTTTCCTTCTTTTCTTTTTCTTTCCGCAGAAAAATTTCACCCTGCTCTATCCAATGCCAATTTTTCTTTTTGCTTTAATTTCATTCTAGGTAAGAACATAATAGTACAATATTAGGTGCCATTGGAACTGGTTCAGCTCTTATGACAGTACGATAAGGTACTGAAGTTTTAAACACATCGAGAATTTTGTTCAAGAACACAACAGAACAGCATTATGCTGAGTGGAAGCCTTCTTGTCACAGTCGCGACGTGCAGCTGTCGACTATTTCTGTTTTGTGCACGTGATTATAGATCTATATTGTTTCTATTGTCTTATTAGGTACTTGAGTTAATTAGCTTTTTGTTTGCACGTGTTTCTGTGACAAATAAAGCTATTTTTCTTTCTTTCAGAACGCTCCGAAACTTTAGTTTGCACGTTATAGTCGGACTTTTATTTAGCTGCAGTAAAATGACAGCTTATGTGTTACTTAAATGGCTGAAATTTGCGTCTTTTTGTTTTTTCATGGCCATCAACCAAATCTTGTTTTTAGGGTTCCGAACTAGGAACCCTTATAGTTTCGCCATGTCTGTCTGTCCGTCCGTCTGTCCGTCCGTCTGTCTGTCTGTCCGTCCTCGCTTAATCTCTGTGACCGTTAGCACTAGAAAGCTGAAATTTTGTAGGAGTACGTATATCAGTTACGCCAACAAAGTGGTTAAATAAAATTTTGGAAAATATTTTTTTTTAGGGTAGCTCCCCTACATGTGAAGTGGAGATGAATATTTTTTCATCGTCTACCCCATCGTGTGGGGTATCGTTGAATAGGTCTTCTAAAATGGCTTAGGGGTTGCTAAAATTATTTTTCGATTTAATGCTCCATTTACGAAATATTAAAGTTTAAAGTGCATGTTTTTGTTCCAGTAACTCTAAACTCTGTCCAAAATGAGAGATTATGAACTGTCATTTTACTGCAGCTAATTAAAAGTCGGACTATAGGTAAGTACGTACACCTAACAGTATCTCTAAACTCAAACTACATTTAATTTTTCATATAATTTAATTATCTTCGTAATTTATATCAGTACAGAAAAAATGCGTAGGTTAAGGTAATTTATCTTTCGGCCTGTGTCGCCTGAAGATAAATGGACTTATCTATACATATAATAAAACAGTAACGAAAGAAAAACTGTACATTGTGAATTTTCGAGAAAAAATAAGTGGCATTTGTTAGAAAAACGTTACTGATGACAAAAAGTGACTTTTTAGAATTTTTGTCTGTTTGTCTGTTTGTCTGTTTGTCTGTGTGTATGGTACGGCTTCACGCCAAAACTACTGGATAGATTGAATTGAAATTCAGCAAAAATGTTCTTAGTAAACCAAGGAAGGCTTTAGGCTACATATTATCACGCCGTATGTTATGGGAGGTAAGCAATATTGATTTTAAAAGGTGTTTGTTCGTAATTGAATGCACAAAATAATTGAATGCACAAAATGACATGTTTATTTATTTATTTAGTTAAAAATAAAACTTTAACTCTGGGAACATAATAATCACGCTATTTTAATAAAGGAGCGGGGCAGTAATATTATAAATTGCAAGGGAACAGCTATTTCAACAATATGTCAACGGGGAATTTAGCGGTAAGGTCAGGCGACCGTGTACCGCACTAAATGGTGCGAGTTCAAATCCCATAATATTGTTTTAAGAAATCGTAAAATTCTTTTTTTTTTAGTTTTTGCATTTTTTATGTGCATTAGGAACGATACTGTTATGAAATCTGAGAACTTTACATGTCCTATCTAATTGTATGGAGAGTTTCACACCAATATTACTAAACAGATTGATTGGCTATATAACAAGCTACACTAGCATAAAGTCAAGACAAACTTTTGGTTCTAAGTTATATCTTACCAAGCACATTTGTTGTAGGTAATTCATTTAAGTATGTAATTCTTAGTTTTGATCCTTGCTGCTGTTACCATATTTTTTTTAATGCAAAACTAATGTAGTTGTCTGTTAAATTAACGACAATTTAGTTTTATTCATAATTTAATTAATTTGGGTAAATAATAGTATATGTAGTGTAGTGCGTGTGTGTGTGTGTGTAGTGTATGTTGGGTATATGTAGTTTCCGTTTTCTAACTAGATGGCGTCGAGTTAGATCGCGCTATGGTTTTGTTCCCAAAATGTGATGTTATAGTTGCCGATCAGGGATGTGCCGCTCTCATCCTATAGAAACGGGGGTTACCTTTGTTGTCTGTGTTGGTTGATGTGTTTAATTTTCCTGTTGGCCTTCACATGAGTACTTTTTGATAGAGTGAAATTGGCCTTTTTCAGACTCTGTGAAGGGCAAAACTTTGCTAGATCACTCACCTATGATGAGGTGCCGTCGTACTACACGTACGACAAGCAAAGAGGTGTATTTAATCGACGTCGATGCGGACACGCCGTGGACGGGTTTACACTGTGCACCCATATAATGGCGAGTGCTATTATTTGCGAATGTTACTGCACACAGTGCACGGCCCAACATCATTTGCGTTTCTAAGGACAGTCGATGACATTGGGTACCCCACATACCGCGCTGCTTGCGTAGCACGCCACCTTCTCGACGGTGATAAGCACTGGGACAACGCTCTTGAGGAGGCCAGCATTAGTGACAATCTCAGTCGTATGCGACATCTGTTTGTCGTCATGTTGGTGTTCTGCGGTATTGCAAATCCGCTTCTGTTGTAGGAGAAATATCCGCATCTTCTGTCCAAAGACTTCCTAAGAGGTCTGAGACGCACTACTGAAGATAATACTGAGGCAACTGATGAGCGCGTTCTAAACAGTTGCCTTAGTTCACTTCAAGATATGGTCATTTCGATCTGCGGCAGTTCTCTGGTGGATTATGGGCTACCGACTCCACAACATCTGGATGTACAAGAGCTTGGAAACAGAGAGTACAACTCTGAAATAAATTATGATCCAAAAGCTATGAGTACCGTCGTCAATGACCATGTCTCTAAGTTTACCTCAGAGCAAAAGCAAATTTTCGACACCATCCTTGACTCGGCTCGGCCAAGGTAAAATGTTTTTCTTGGATGCTCCTGGTGGAACAGGGAGAATATTTGTCACCGTTGGCATTCTCGCAGAGGTCAGGAGGCAAGACAAGATTGCCATTGCAGTAGCATCGTCAGGAATCGCCGCAACTCTGCTTCCTGGTGGCAAAACAGCGCACGCAATGCTTAAGATTCCCATAGATTAAGAGAGTAATGAAACACCTGTTTGTGGAGTGTCACGCAACAGTGACAAAGGGCGCGTGCTTAAAGATTGCTCTTTGATCGTGTGGGATGAATGCATTATGGCGAACAGAAAAGCAGTAGAGGCGGTAAACAGGACTTTGTAGGACATCCGCAGGAACCAGCAAATGATGGGTGGCGTTACAGTTCTGTTTAGCGGCGATTTCCGACAAACGCTGCCTGTGGTGACGCGAGGAACAAGGGCTGATGAGGTGAATGCTTTGGTGAAATACTCTTTCTTATGGCCACATATTCATAAGTTGCGCTTAACGATGAATATGAGAGCACATCTTGGTGGGAATGTACACGCCCAAGAATCTTCTGATGTTCTCTTAAAATATGGTGAGGGAACGCTACCAGTAGACGGTGGCCAGGTGGTTATACCTGAGATACTAGGGAGAGTGGTGTCCACCTTAGAAGATTTGATTCGCCTGGTGTACGGGGACATCAATAGGATACCGCACCAACATAATTCTTGGGTGTGTGAACGAGCCATTTTAACACCCAGAAACGACCAAGCTTCAGCGATCAATGAATGCATTCTCGCGGAAATTGAGGGAAATGAAGTGATCTACACTTCAATAAACACTGTTGTCGACCAAGATGACGCCACACATTACCCCGTAGAACTTCTCAATTCCCTCAGTGCAAGTGGACTACCAGCGCACACCATTAAGTCGGTGTCCCAATTATGCTTCTTCGGAAACTCACTCCGCCGAAACTGTGCAATGGGCCCCGGCTCAAAGCCGTCTCGCTGCAGAGAAATATTATTGAGGCGGAAATTCTAATGGTTTGTGGTGTCGGCGAGACACCACAACCCGTCCCATCCCCGGGCTCTTAGAATTCGACATCAGACGTTTCAGATCTTCGATTTCGACGACCCCGTTGTCGCTGGCATAAGCAACAGGATCCGCATACGAAGTCGCGGGTAGAAGCTAGTTATTAATATGAGGGCCCTAATTCAGTATGACCACTTAACGATTCCTTACTTCAAAACCACGTCAATTCCTCACCATATCACGACATCTGTTATTAACGTATTTTCTATGACACAATGGGGTGGTTTGAACTGTCAAACTACATTTTGACATTTCGATTTCTTGTCGTACCAAAATAAGACACGTTAATGACGTGGTTTGCACGCGGTAAGATGTCACGAGGAATAATATAGAATTGGGGCCCTATATTGTTTATTGACAATGGTATTGTATTGTCAATTTATTTATTTCTTTTTTATTGACATTGATTTCTATTGCTATTTCGATTCTTCATAATTGTTTTTTTAATGTCCGGGCTTATTTTTTATTATTAAGACTTGATGTTCAACAAATGAATAAATGACGTTATGACTTATTATTATTATTAAAAATTCACTTGCGTAGGACTTCATAATTCTTTTATGAATTTACGGATATTCTGTTTGATTTAAGTAGGTACCTTTTAACTTTGTGAAAGTCAACGTAACTTCTAATCGTATGACATTATATAAGACGATGAACCTGAGCTAAATATAAATGAGTTTAGAATTATAATCCTGGTATTAACTAAAACTAATCCTAGCTCCTTTCACTAATTACAATATTTGATACGCTTTATTCTACAGCGTATAATTTTCTAATTATTTGTTGCGTGAGTGTATCGAGTCTCAGGGGATATTTATGAAATGTATTATGAACATATAAATAGGTACCTACTTGCTTTGATTATGTATAATTATATTGAAGTAAGAAGAAAATAAAACC
This sequence comes from Mesoligia furuncula, assembly GCA_916614155.1. Taxonomy (NCBI): domain Eukaryota; kingdom Metazoa; phylum Arthropoda; class Insecta; order Lepidoptera; family Noctuidae; genus Mesoligia; species Mesoligia furuncula. Next base: position 23,573,645 of record OU744800.1, on the reverse strand, counting down.
AGTAAGAGTAAAAAACAATTTATTGAAAAATGGTAATCTCGTACATAATGAAAAATGAATTACTGACTTTAGCGGTAATCTGCTAAAATTTTGACAGCTCCTTTGATCAGTGACCTACCATTAGAACGTCATTGTGAAGTCATTGCTTTTAATTCGTTACGAGTATCGTATAATTTTTATGCCATTGACCGACCAATGATCAACCATTATGAATTTAGCACATTACGAACTTTTAGCAAAATGACAATGTGATGGTAGTGGGATCGTGTTGAAATGATGAATTTATAAAAATAGCAGACTTGGGCCCCTGCTGTATTTACATGACTGTGCGCCAGCAAAAACAGGATTACCTATAGGTAGGTATATGTTTTTTTTTCATGAGGGACTTGTCGCTAAGTAATAACAGCCGCACGCGTCGATCGATCAGGTTAAGCTACGCTTGCCGCGCTTGGTCCGTGGATGGGTGACCATCTTTACATACCAAGACCCCTCGAAAAGAAAACCAAATGCATAAGACTTAAATTACCTAATGTTAGAAGTAGCGAATGCGACATCGTACTGGATGGAGAAAAACTGGAATTTGTTGATCAAACTGTTTTTCTGGGAACCACGCTAGACTAGAAATTACAATGGGGACCTCACATAACATCTCTTGCGGGCGGCTTAGCTCGGCTGCTTATGCTGTAAGAAAGATAAGACAGTTAACTGATGTAGAAACCGCGCGTATAGTCTATTTTAGCTACTTTCACAGCATTATGTCGTACGGCATTTTACTATGGGGTCGAGCTGCTGACATTGAATCCATCTTTATTTTGCAAAAGAGAGCTGTCTGAGCCATTTATAATATACGTCGCCGTGAATCTCTCTGGGAACTTTTTTAAGAGGATTAATATTATGACGGTACCTTGCCAATTGATTTATGAAAATAATATGTATGTAAGAAAAAATCTACATCTTTTTAATAAATAAGTTATAGGCATAATTTTAACATTAGAAATAAACATAAAATAAATTAACCATTTTTCAGATTAGCCAAAGTACATACATCTTTTATGGGGTACTGTGTTAAATGTTACAATAAAATACCTTGTGATATATTGCAATTAAATGACAGAAAATTTAAAACTCACATTAAAGTACACTTTGTAAACAGGCATACTATAAATTAGAAGATTATATCCAAGATAAGAAGCTTGGAAACATGCTGGTCCTGCTCCATAGGACAATGGAGAGTCTAGACAAAATCAAACTGATTGCTAATTTAATTTTAAAATTTATTCTTTTTTTGACATTAATTTACATTCTGTAATTACTTTAACTCACACCCTGAATTATTAGTTCTAATTATTTTTATTTAAATGAAAATCGTTTACTTACTACAACCATGGTAAATGTTTGTAAATATATGAGCACTATGTATCTATCAGATAATTCATTTATATGTCATGGTTTCATTTTTAATTATTTTACTTATGGTATAGTAATTTTATTTTAGGTGCATCGTCTTCACATATTATTATTATATAATTAAGGTATGCAAAATATTGTAAAATATTTAAAAAGAGTAACGAGTTTCTTGCCCATTCTTCTCTATACGAAAACTACCTTTTGGAATGGGCGACTAGAATCAATTCTATTTTGTTGTAAATTTTGACATTCAAAAGTGTCTTTTATGTGGCTATTTGAAACAAATGCTTTGACTTTGACCTCCGAGTCTCGGAAAGCTCGTTAAACCGTTGGTCCCGACTGTCGTTCGTGGATCTTTGACAGTCGTTACAGGTTGTCAGAAGCCCGAAAGTCTGACAACCAGTCTTACCCAGGAGTTTCGTATAACCCAGTAACTGGGTTGTGGTGGTCAAATCCGCAGTCGTTCTATGTAAAATATTGGTACTCAGCTGCATCTGGTTAGCCTGGAAGCCGACCCCAACATAGTTGGGAAAAGGCGAGACAGATTATAATATGTTTTTTTCATGTATAATATGTAGATGTATCTTTGTATGTCTGTGGGATTCCTTATGAGCCTCGAAGCATTCCGACGTCTAGACGGATTTTAATAGGTACATGAGGAGTTTCTCGACTCCTCTGGGTTTACTGTAGGTTTTTGTAAAATCAAAATGGCGGATATTAGACGCCAAAAGTCTTGTATTTTTAAATAAATAAAAAATGACATGAAATCTGAGTTTCTTTTTGTGTGTCTAACCATCTCTGGTCTGACTTTCAACAGGCCATTTTGGCCAGTTTGCCGACTGTAAAAAACGTGGCTTATGACTAAAGGCAATGAATAGGCACTTACATCATAAAAGTAATAAATATTGAGTTCGGCGGAGGAGTTGCTAGCATTCTTGAGAGGACCGTGGTCGTCATCAGGTGTAAAGACTGTGGTGTAGTAGGACGTGCGAGGCGTCGTCTGCTGCTCAAACTTTTCGATCATGATGTCAAGTGCCATAATCCTGAAACAAAGAAAGGATTGATTTAGAACATATTCCTGCTTCGTCTCCTCTCGTATTTGCGCCAGTGCCTTCGTGGGAATAGCTGATGCCGCAATAATATCAGCAGGACAGCAAGCCTGACTTCATTTAATACTTGGTATACCCGACTCTCTGGGCATTGGACAAGGCTAAGTTATTTAGATTCCGCGACCGTTCTCCTAAGACCGATTCGCCATTGGACTATTCGTCGACAGGATTTTATTTCATCGGGATATTCAATATATTCTGTTTTTGTTTGGGGATAATACATAATATGAACTTAGATCTAAAGTATAAATAGTTTTTTTTTTGTTAGCCTTTAGGTACTGTCCCGTACCGGACGGCGCGTACGTGTTCCACGCGCGCCTCAAATAGATGTCGGCATCGAGGAGGGGCCCCTTAGGGCCGAAGCCTGCCGGGTCAGCGGGATTGTCCGAAAGGGTTACCGCTGGCCCGGAACATAAAGGGCTAAGGAAGGAACACGGGTGGGTTTTAGTCAGTAAGAGTCTGACACTCCCTTCCGCTCCACCCAGAGCGGGAGGAGTCATTTGATGATTTCCCATCCTCAAAAAAAAAAAAAAAAGGTACTGTCCCACTGCTGGGCAAAGGCCTCCCCCAAATCCTTCCAGGAACTCTTTTCCCGCGCCACCTCGAACCAGCCGGACGATTCTGTAAAAATCTCAGCGTGAAGTGAGCTTGTTTTTGCTAAGAATTGACACTATTGTCAGCTCACTCCACGCTGACTTCACCTAAGTTTTCACGGTGAGATTTTTACAGAATAGCACCGCTGCCCTTCCGGTACGCGTCCAGGTCATCTCGCCATATCTTTCTGGGCCGGACTCGGCGGCGGCGGCGCCGTCCACCTTCAGGAACCCATTGTGTGGAGATTTTTGCCCAGCGGTCATCGCGTATGCAGCTGATAGAACCCGCTCAATCCCATTTGAGCCCTTCTTTCCTACATCCAGTATGCCCGTTTTGGAAGGCAGCGTTGTGTTCCGAATTCTGTCCTGTCTTATCCTTTAAAGACAGGATTATAGAGGTATGAGGAACAGGGTGTATAATTCACTCATCCTCCATAGAAGAAGGAGGATCCTCCGACCAGACGGGTGTTGTGTCTGGCGGGAAACTGCCCGATAATTCATGTCGGGCCGTTGTATCTAAGCTAATTGCCCGGTCAACTATGCTTGCGCGATGCAGGAATTTGTGTGACGTCGGTATGACGCGTTGTTCGCATGTGGCTTTGTAGATACCGCTACATCACTCCCCTCCGGAGACCGGAGGTCGTTAAAGGGATGAGTCTTCTATCTTGTGATGCTTGCCAGGGCAGCTGAGATTCCAGTGAGTCGCAACCGGTTGCCGCATAGACATGGTATTTTACAGTAGCCTTTTAAACTATACCCAGCAAAGGATGCAAAATGTAAGATCGTCTCTTATTTCAGCGAAATGACGCCGAAACTGCACATCATCATCATCATCATTTCAGCCGAAAGACGTCCACTGCTGGACATAGGCCTCCCCCAAAAGGGGGGGTTTGCCATAATTGCCACGCTTGGCAGGGGGGTTGGCGATCGCAGTATGGTATGGTGATGGAATGCATAGAGAACGCTGCTGCCCATTCTCTGGTAAGACCCTTAGTCGCCTTTTACGGGATGTATGGGGTGGTGGTATTCTTTAAGTCCGGCACCACACAGACACCGAAACTGCACGCTAACAAACAACGTGAACGTTCAGGTTTTTCCTTTTATTGAAATTGTATTGTGCCGGCTTTGTGTCGGCGAAGGGTGTCGCTGTCGGTGAACGCGGGAGTTATTAATGCCCGCCGTGTCGGCCAAAAAAAGTACAATGTCGGAACAAGCTCCCAGAATACACAGACATGGTACACAGCGTGATCCGTTAGGTTGGATCAGCATGGACAAATCTGAAGCTTTTAGAGATAGAGTTTGCTTTAATAAGTAACTATGTAGTAAATTTATAGCTCTTTTAGAAATTAATAAAAACAGTAGGTATTTTGAGATTCAAGAAAATCATAAGTAAAATACTACGAGCAGCACCCCGCGGTTTCACCCGCATAAGGTTCGATACCGTGGGAATATCGGGATAAAAAGTAAATGTGCTAATCCAGGGAGTCAGCTACCTCTATACCAAATATTATCAAAATTAGTCCAGATATTTGTGCGTGAAGAAGTAACAATCATACAAACACACTCACAAACTTTTGCCTTTATAATATTAGTGTGATTTTCTTTAATTTAAAAATATCGATCTGATCTTTCCTGCTAATTTCTTACATCGGACTTTGCACTTTCTATTTTTATCTTTATTTTTGTTTTTATCTGATGTACGACTTTTATCTGACTACCTGGTGTACTGTGTGTCTTTTAGTCTGAGCCAAATAAATGTATTTTTTTCTTTCTTTCTTTTAATCTTGGCTTATATTTACAACTAGCTATGAGAAATGCATTGAGCTTTGAGTACTTATAGCCCCAGCATAGGGGTTAGTATAGCACAATGTAGTAAAACGTTGAACAAAAATATAGAAGTATTTTCTTACCCCGCATCACAGACATCACAGTCTTTGCTAACTAATTAAGACCTATTCAAAGCTGCAAACTTTTTCCTTCTCTATTCCGTAATTCCACCATCCTCATCAGCCTACAGCAGTCCACTGCTGCACATTGGCCTCTCCTAACGCACGCCATTCAACTCTCATGCTATCAGCCACCCTGCGAAGATCGTCGCTGAGGGAGTCCTTAACTGATCGAATGCCGTAATTAGAGACACAATAGAAAGACAATTGCTTATGTTGAACTGTGTAACTTAAGACATTCAAAAGGTTAATGGATGTCCATAATTTCAAATTTAAATATTCACCAACAATAAACGACTAAACGTCCTATAAATAAAAATTCTATCTATATAAAAACCGGCCAGGCGTGTGTTGGTTTTTCACGGACAATGAAGGGCTCAGTATTTGGGATGAATTTATACCAAGAACAAACAACGGGAAGGACCACGGTTTCGATTTATTTGCGAGTATTAAATATGTCGCAAACGGTCGTATTTTTATATTGCGTTGACTTAGAAGATTGGTTTTTTTAGAGCTCTAAGGGACCGTAGACCTGCGTATTTGATATTAATTCCAACGTGATACCTCGACGCGTTTCTGAGAAAAAGGTTCTTCATAGACAGGCAGACGGGCGGACGGACAACGAAGTGATTCCATAAGGGTTTCGTTTTTGCCTTCTAAGGTACGGAACCCTAAAAACCACAGGCTTCTATGCCGAGACAAAATAAACGAGATAATAAATAAAGAACAAAAGAAAACTTTCATTAAGGATTCAGAGAAGTCTTAAAAAGGTTTATATTTCGTCGTGAATGACGGTTGTAATCAGAATTCACACTGGCCACATAATGAAGAAAAAGAAAAAAACAAATGTTCATAACAAGGCAGGCCATTCTAGGCCTTACATTCTGCTAATTAATCTTGTGCAAGGCCGGTGATTCTTTGTGCCTTTTCACACGTCTCGGCAACCGGGTAGCCGGTGCCGACTATCCGGTGTACTACGCGCCGGAACGTGTGAGCTAACGTACATGGCCATATACTTCGCCGCCGGGTACCCAGCACCGGCTACCCGGTTTCCGGGACGTGCGAAAAGCGCCGTCCACTCATTAAGGTGACTACATGACCTTAAGCGCGGTCACTGTCGGACTGCATAGATAAAAAAAGAGAAGTGCGATGACACAACGCTGGTAATTTGTTGCAAAATATGAAGCAATCATCTATTTATCAAAAAATCTATTGTTTGGACTAAAAAAACTAGTGCTTTAAAGTTGCTTCTAGAATAATCTGCAAAAAAATCAAAATGATTGTATGTAGGTATATTAGTATGGATTTTATTCTAAAAAGAAAGTTTTCGAGGTATCTTCATGATTTTTTCTATCGTATCGAATTAGTTGTATTATGTTTTCAACACACTATCTTCCTAGCATATATCCTGAACAATTACATACATATTTTTCTGATTTTGTTTACTGTAGTCGATCATATACTTTTATTGCTTCTAAAAATTGCGTTTTGGTCCTGTGATCCCCTTAAGTTGGTTATACAATATTATGTACCATATAAGATGTTATACCTTAGTCGTGTGTTTGTCTTATCTTATCTTATGTGCGAGGCTAAAATTCTCTTTCAAAGGTTAGTTTGTATAAGTAAATGATGTATGTCTTGTATAATGAAGAGCATGGATGAATAGCAAAGTTTATGATAACAACCCTTGAAAGGTTTACTATGACCGCTCTTGGGAGGTCATTCATTGCCTTTTGACAAGGGAAGAAGAAGGGAATGGTACGCAATAGAAGATATTTCCAGAACACATGTACGATTTTTATTTGCTATAGAAATTTAACCTACATATTAAACGCTAAAACCAGTACTTTTAGCTCGCAATACTTCAAAAGTTTTTCTCGATTTTCACAATAAGTTCCGTCTACTAATAAGTTCATTTATGCTTCAATTATTTCGTTCAGTTTATTTTTTCTGCAAACGTTCGAGTTTTAATTAAGAACTTTTAACAAAAGAAGTGTTAAAATTAAATGTTGTTAGTTGCTTTCAACAAATACTTTTAAAGGAAGGATAATGAATACTGAAGAAGTAAAATGAGTCGTTTCTAGTAAAATGCAAAGAGAATTTACTTAAAGAGTAAGTACTTTGTTGAGTGCAAATGTTCAATATTGTTGCTTGAATATTTTAGTCCCGTGTTTTAACAGTTTTAACCGACGCGACGTTTGTACGGACGTAAATATATTTATCGCACACGAGATTTTCAACTCTTTTTCCCTGAAGTAGGACAATACGGCCTTTTTAGGGTTCCGTACCCAAAGGGTAAAAACGGGACCCTATTACTAAGACTTCTGTTACCGCTATAACAACAAATACTAAAAACAGAATAAAATAAATATTTAAGGGGGGCTGCCATACAACAAAAGTGTTATTTTCAGTGTTTTTGCCTTGTGATACAGAACCCTTCGTGTGCGAGTCTGATTCGCACTTGGCCAGTTTTTACCATCACATAATAATATTGTAAAGAAATAAAGCTGATCACTTCTGGTTTTCAACTCATAGCGCTAAGCAGTACGTTACTACGTTGACATAGTGCAAGGGTGCTCAACCCCAGGCTCAATGCATTCAAATTGGCCCGCGAACGCATTCGAATTGGCCCGCCAACGCATTCGAATTGGCCCGCCAACGCATTCGAATTGGCCCGCCAACTCATTCGAATTGGCCCGCCAATGCATTCGAATTGGCCCGCCAACGCATTCGAATTGGCCCGCCAACGCATTCGAATTGGTCCGTCAACGCATTCGCATTGGCCCCCCAACTCATTCGAATTGACCCGCCAACTCATTCGAATTGGCCCGCCAACGCATTCGAATTGGTCCGTCAACGCATTCGCATTGGCCCGCCAACTCATTCGAATTGACCCGCCAACTCATTCGAATTGGCCCGCCAACGCATTCGAATTGGTCCGTCAACGCATTCGCATTGGCCCACCAACGCATTCGAATTGGCCCGCCAACGCTTTCGAATTGGTCCGTCAACGCATTCGCATTGGCCCGCCAACTCATTCGAATTGGCCCGCCAACGCATTCGAATTGGTCCGTCAACGCATTCGCATTGGCCCGCCAACTCATTCGAATTGGCCCGCCAACGCATTCGAATTGGCCCGCCAACTCATTCGAATTGGCCCGCCAATGCATTCGAATTGGCCCGCCAACGCATTCGAATTGGCCCGCCAACGCATTCGAATTGGTCCGTCAACGCATTCGCATTGGCCCGCCAACTCATTCGAATTGGCCCGCCAACTCATTCGAATTGGCCCGCCAACGCATTCGCATTGGCCCGCCAACTCATTCGAATTGGCCCGCCAACTCATTCGAATTGGCCCGCCAACTCATTCGAATTGGCCCGCCAACGCATTCGAATTGGCCCGCCAACGCATTCACATTGGCCCGCCAACTCATTCGAATTGGCCCGCCAACGCATTCGAACTGGTCCGTCAACGCATTCGTTTTGGCCCGCCAACTCATTCGAATTGGCCCGCCAACTCATTCGAATTGGCCCGCCAACGCATTCGAATTGGCCCGCTAACGTATTTGAATTGGCCCACCAAAAGCTATCAGCTCGCACTTGTCTCTAGAGAACCGATTTCAGGACTTCAAAGTTCAAACCAGGTCTACAAAATGTTTCGCTTCGTATGTTTTTGATTTTTTTTTCTTATTCTCAATTAGCCAACAATAAAACATATTTTCACACTTGATTTTAATATGATTTTTCGCCAAATATTGATAAGTTGTTAACATAAAACCCTCTTCAAAGTTATCAGTGAAGGTTTTTTTGATTATTCAAACTATGAGTACGTAACTTATGTCTAGTTTTATAATAGCTAGCTATCCACCATAACTGTAGATAAGTTTTACGTACTAGATGGCCCCCAGCTAATACGGAATCAAAATTATAGCTCACCTCGTTTTAGTGCTTCTAAGCAGTATCAACAACTGCCTTAATACTTTATTTAGGTATACAGTGGTATACACACTGCCTACAAATCGTTACCGTACCGTTGTAGGTAGGTACTGTAAAGGTTGTCTGCAAAAGGGAACCTTTCATCATACAGGCTGGTAGAAAAATGACTCTGGTTACATTCGATCATTCAAGCGAATTTAGAATTAGTAACTTAAAATAAATAGCAAAAATTCAGTATTGCTTCTTGTTCTCATAAGTAGGGCGCCACCGTGCATTTTTTATCTTCGTAACTAATTTGTCTTTCGCATCAAGTCTATGGGTTTGAATGAAAATGCGTGCATGTAGCGACACTGCGACGCCGCGACGCGAAGCTGGGAGACATTTTTGTCCGCGGGTTTGGACTCAACTGTTGCCCGTCTATTGGTTGCAATGCAAGTGCACGCATGGCGTCAAAAAAGTTGCTGGCTGGCCAGTTGCCGCTCAACCAAGAATGTAACAATAAAGTAGCGTTGCTCTCATTCCCGTGTGCACATCGTTCAAATCTCGGCGAGGAGACAGCGACAGAGACAAAAAAGTTGCTGGGCAACTAAGTCGCTCGTGGGCGCCGACCCTTATGTACCGCCTACCCCAAATAGATTCCGGTACATACGAGTATACAACCTAATCATTCACGCCTATTATTCATTTCAATTGGCTTATTAACAATGTTTCGAAAAACACCTGGGTCTGTTCAATGAAGTGCCAGTCATTGTTCCGTTGCGAAAAGGGATGGTGCTATAAATCCAGTGTCGCTCTATCTCTTCCTCACTTGGCTCTCTAATTCGTCAATGTACAGTCCCTGAAGAGAGGCAAATATTTATCTAGCAAATAACTCCTCTCGAACCCGCGGCGTTACGTCAATTTCATATTGGTCACCCTTGAGTACATGCAATCTTTTCTTGCGCGATGCAGGTTTCGGAGGCGCCATCTATAATAATTGACTACTTGTCAGTCACTACTTCACTAGCCAGCTACGTGATTCCTATGTGGTCTGATAAATGGCGCTACTCCAGCAGGATGCAAAGGGATTTCAACCCTAATCGTTTGCTTATATTTCGTAATTTACGACGTCATTTTCACAGTGTAGCTAACATGTGACAATAAGTTTTGTAAAGGTAACCAGTCGTTTACATTGATACAGACGATATATATACAGATGATATTTTACGGTGAAAAGTTAACGTCAATATCCAACTGATATGGCTTAAAACAAATGCAGTATGAAACTGCGATGTCATCCCAAAATTATGTAGTTAAATACCTTATTGATCAACGTCGTGTGAACATGGCCTGACCATTGTCAACTTTAAAGTATTCACTATTCTACCTGAATCTGGTATCCAAAGTTTTAATTGACTATACAACATTATCAGTTTCAGTTATGTATCGTTGTGATATTCAGGACCAAGCTATTGTGTGGGAAATTTACAGAAAGTTACAAGAAACAGTGAAATTGAAACTACTATTTCCACGAAATACATTTGAATACCAAACGACAGTAATTACGGACAGTCAAATGCCCAAAACCCCAACAAGTGGTCGTTAGTCTAGCTAGGATATTGCCTCTGCTCCCCAGTAATTGGAATGTAGGGGTCAGATGCCATTCGCTCTGCGTAAAATACTAGAATTCGGCACTATAAGGCCGGGATCGTAAAAGTTGGGCTAAATTTAGATAAAAGGTTAAGTTTATCCTTATGGTTTTCCTACTTACATTTAGAGACGATAACATTTAAAATCTGTTCTAAGAGTATCTGATGAAAATGTAAATAAATGGACCATAAGACGACAAATTGAGTGCTTTCTTTTGATTATCTGATACAGAGGTATGAGGAACAGGGTGTAAAGTTCACTCATTCTACATAGAAAAGGGCCAGGATCCTCTGAAGGGTTAATGGTAGAAATAAAAGTAGTAAGCAGGATTAACAGGGATATAATAATATATGAGCACACAACGTTCTTACTAGACGGCCATAGAAATGCGAGAGAGAGACAACATATGTGACGTGTGTTTGACACATTGACGTATTGTGTTTACAGATTACCATCACTGGCCCTTAAACCAATATAGTTCTATGTAATAAACATTAATAAAATGTACATACATAATGCACCATAATATTATGAAACAAACACAGAGTAGCTTTAACTGTTATCATATCATAACACTATAAATTATAAATACATTTAACCATTACAACCTATGGTATTCTAGGATACAATATTTGAATTACAAACTTATTATGCATTTCTTTAACCAATGGCTTGGTTAACAAGTCTGCTAACATTTCTTTAGTGGATAAATATTTGACATCAATAGAACCATTACAAATATGTTCTCTTATAAAATGGTGTCGAATGTCAATATGTTTTGTTCTAGCATGGAATACGGTATTTTTGCATAACTTTTGAGCTGACTGATTATCGTTGAAAATTGTAACTTTACACAATGCGCTCAATATTTCATGCAAAACAGAGCCTCCTTACAGCTGTCAGAAAGAGACATGTATTCAGCCTCTGTGCTTGATAAGGCTACGGTTCTCTGTTTTCTGCTCTCCCAGGAAACTACAGATTTGCCAACCTGAAATACATAACCGGTATAGGATTTTCTGTCTGTCTCGTTCCTTCCCCAGTCGGCGTCTGCATACCCTGTAATAGTAAGTTCACCTTTTAGAAAATTTAAACACAATTCTTTTGAACCTTTTAGATAGCGAAGTACTCTCTTCGCTGATTTCCAGTGTATTTCATTGTAACAATCATTGAATTGACTCAGATAGCTGACTGCATGGGTAATATCTGGTCGAGATCCTACTGCAATGTACATCAGAGATCCTATTAAACTTCTGTAATCAAATTTGTCCTTTTGATCAACACTTGATTTTTCAAGTTTCATACCAGTCTCCATAGGGGTCGCCACAGGTTTGCAATCTTCCATTTGAAACTTGTTTAACACTTTCTCAATATAATTTGTTTGATCCAAGGTTAGTCTGTCCTTATACTTGCAGATTCTCATTCCTAAGATATACCTTGCTGGCCCTAAATCTGTTATTTCAAACTCATTTTTGAGTTTATTTTTAATATCATTTATCTCCTTACATGTATTAGGTGTTGACATTAGCAAAATGTCATCGACATACAGTGCTATTATTATAAGTTTGTCATTACTACGTTTATAATAAACACATGCTTCCAATGATGACCTATTGAAATTTAATTTGTCACACAAAACCTTATTAATTTTATCATTCCAGGCTTTAGCAGCTTGCTTCAATCCATAAATTGCTTTATTAAGCTTAAAGACTTTATTCTCATGGCCTTTTATTGTGTAACCTTCAGGTTGCTCCATAAATACCAATTCTTGTAAGTCACCATTGAGAAACGCTGTCTTTACATCTAAATGCTGAATGTCCATATTATTCTCAGCAGCTATAGCCAACAATGTTCTAATACTTGAATATCTGACCACAGGAGAGAATGTCTCATTGTAGTCTATCCCATATCGCTGCGTGAATCCTTTTGCGACTAGTCTCGCTTTATATCTGAGGAGTTCGCCATTGACACCCAGTTTCTTTTTGAATACCCATTTACACTTTACAGGTTTTTGACCATCAACTCGATCAGTGAGTGTCCAGCATTTATTGATGATAAATGAATCATACTCATCTTTCATCGCTTGCTTCCAGCCAACTGCTTCTGGACTACTCAGCGCCTCCTGTACTGTCTGTGGTTCATCAGTATCGCTGGTACGGGATATTCCTTGTACGAGATGAGCTACTATGGAGCCATCTGAATTCGAACTCGAAGACGACTGTTCTGCATCTATATCAGGAATATAAGTTGCATCTGAAGAATGATCTGAATAAAAACTTTCTTCACTATCAGAATCATTTACTGATATCACACTATATCTTGGTTCAGGCTGACTTAAAATTGTGTCATCAGAATGGACCTCATTAGAGATATTTTCCTCAGTAGATGAATCTGTAGTTGGTTCAGTGTCATTCTTTACATCCCAGACTACTTGTGTAAACGACTCATTGCAATGATTATCATCATTTGTCCCATTATTCTCTTTAATAAATTTATCTTCTAAAAATGTGACATCCCGAGCCTTTATGCAATCTTTCGGATTTTCAGGGTCTAATAATCTGTAGCCCTTAGTATTTTCGCAATATCCTACGAAAACATACTTCACAGCTTTGGGTTCTAGTTTAGTTCGACGGTGAACATGTGCATAAGCAATGCAACCGAAAGTACGCAAATGTGAAATGGATACCTTGTTATTCGTCCACTTCTCCTCTGGAGTACACCCTCTGACGGCTTTAGTGGGGGAACGATTCTTGGTGTAGACAGCTGTATTGACAGCTTCAGCCCAATATTTCTGACCAAGACCCGCTGTTTGCAGCATACAGCGTGTCTTTTCCATAATGCTCCTATTTGCACGTTCAGCAACTCCGTTCTGTTGCGGAGAGTATGGCACTGTTGTCTGGTGTACAACACCCGAGTCCTTCAACAGATTCTGAAATTTTAAATTACAATATTCAGTTCCATTATCACTCCTTATAATTTTTAATTTCTTATTAGTCTGATTTTCTACTAGAACTTTCCAAGCTTTAAATGTATCAAACACTTCATCTTTCCTTTTTAAAAAGTAGACAAAAGTCTTTCTAGAGTAATCATCTATAAATGTAATAAAGTATTTTGCGCCACTAAATGATGTAGTAGGCATCGGACCACATAGGTCAGAGTGAACCAACTCTAGAACTTCTTTAGCTCTGTTAAAAGAATTCTTAGGGAAAGATGTACGAGTCTGCTTTCCCTCGATACATGATACACATTTCTGAAAAACACTGTTATTATATGAAATGCCTGTTACCATACCTCGTCTTAGTAACTCCATGCTTCGATGATTGAGGTGTGCCAGACGATGATGCCATACCTGCTGAGAAGGGTTCTCTTCCTTCTCAATGACAACAGGCATTGCTACAGCTTTTGAACTTTCTTCACTTACAGCCGACTCGTCCACAATACATTTCTTCTCAGCACAACCACTATCTGAAAGTCTAAGAGGGGCATCGCATTTCATAGTAAACTTACAATTTAAAGTAGTTGATTCTACTGTGTCTAATCGATAGATGCCATCACACAGCTTGGCTATTGCTATCATGACCTTATTGTCAAAAATTTGACACATGCTAGAACTAAACACTACTTTAAAACCTTTTCTAACCATAGCACTCACAGATAACAAGTTAACAGTTAAGTTTGGTACATAATAAACATGACTTATTGTCTTTATGTCACCATTTCTCATATTAACCCTGACAGAACCACTTCCAGCAGTGTATAACTTGTCACCGTTAGCTATATTAACCTCTATTGGCTTTTTATCACTCACAAAATCACTCATGACACTTTTGTCCCCGCACATATGTTCTGTAGCACCGCTATCTATGTACCACGAACCATGCTTGATGTTTGCTGACAGCGCAATTAGTAGGGCTTTCGATTTGTCCGTATTGGTCTTCCCAGTTTTCTTTTGCCCGGACTTAGGACAATCTTTAATAAAGTGTCCCACTTTCTTGCACCTGTAACATCTTGGTTGTTTCCGAACAAGTAAGGCAGAACCAGCCTCACTCTTGTCACATCTACGGATGTTTTCCTGCAACAACTTTCCTTTTACAATTTCACTGGAAAGTTTTACATTTGAATTCTCCATTGCCATTATGAGAGGATCATAATCTGAGGTCAACCCGCTTAACATTATTACAGCTATAAAGTCATCCTCCAGTGGTGATCCTATTTCACTAAGCGTTTGTGACATCTCTGTGATTTTGTTGATATAGCACTCCATATTTTCGCTCTCATTCAGCTTGGTTGCGAATAATTTTCTGAGGAGCCCCAGCCTACGACATAATCCTTTGTCTTCATAGGCTTTCGTTAGATTGCTCCAGGCTTCATGTGCCGTTTTCGCGTTGCGTATGTGTGGAATTACTGACGATTGAACAGCTAAACCAATTCGTGATAGAGCCTTCATTTGTTTTTTTTTATCATGTGCTTCGTCTTCCACACATTCCCATAACTCTTCCTGTATTAACATCATCTTCATCATAAATTTCCACGAGCTGTAATTTTCTATTCCTTTTAATTTTTCGATGGAAAGAAAATTTGCTGAAGATGAACCCGCCATGTTGTTGACGAAAAAATACCGTATTTACGTAAGTTAAGATTTCGCCGGTTTATTTATTTTATTTCGCGTAAAATACATACAAATTTATATTTCTGCGACGCTCTGGGCCCATAACCTGAAGGGTTAATGGTAGAAATAAAAGTAGTAAGCAGGATTAACAGGGATATAATAATATATGAGCACACAACGTTCTTACTAGACGGCCATAGAAATGCGAGAGAGAGACAACATATGTGACGTGTGTTTGACACATTGACGTATTGTGTTTACAGATTACCATCATCCTCCGATCAGACGGATGTCGTGTCTGGTAGACTATTGTATATACGGGACGTTGTATATACGCTAGTTGCACGGTAAACTCTGCTTGCGAGATGTAGGATTTTGCGTGACGTCAGTGTAATGTGTAGTTCGCATGTAGCGAAGTAGATACCGCCCAAAGCTAACCCGAAAATGTAATTAACCGACTTCGAAAAAAGGAGGAGGTTCTCAATTCGGTTGTATTTTTAGGGTTCCGTTGCCAAATGGCAAAAAACGGAACCCTTATAGATTCGCCATGTCTGTCTGTCTGTCTGTCTGTCCGTCTGTCTGTCCGTCCGTATGTCACAGCCGCTTTTCTCCGAAACTATAAGGACTATACTGTTGAAACTTGGTAAGTAGATGTATTCTGTGAACCGCATTAAGATTTTCACACAAAAATAGAAAAAAAGCAATAAATTTTGGGGTTCCCCATACTTAGAACTTAAAATAAAAAAATTTGTTTTCGTCAAACCCATACGTGTGAGGTATCTATGGATAGGTCTTCAAAAATGATATTGAGGTTTCTTATATAATTTTTTTCTAAACTGAATAGTTTGCGCTAGAGACACTTCCAAAGTGGTAAAATGTGTGTCCCCCCCCTGTAACTTCTAAAATAAGAGAATGATAAAACTAAAAAAAATATATGATGTACAATACTATGTAAACTTCCACCGAAATTGAACGAGATCTAGTAAGTAGTTTTTTTTTAATACGTCATAAATCGTAAACGGCAATTTACGTTTTATTCAACCAACTCACATATAAAAAAATAAAAAAAAAACATTTAATTTCATAAACATAAACCTTATGCATAAAACCCGGATGTTACGGAACCCTCGGTGAGCGAGTCCGACTCGCTCTTGCCCGGTTTTTTTTTTTTAAATAATTGTATCGTGGTTTTTGTTTGCCCATTGAGCTTAGTTTTATAACCTCAAGTTACGTCGATATTTTTCAATTCCAATTTTTAAATGTTATTCAAACAATAATGGAAAAATGGTGAGATAAATACAGTTGAATGTGTTACTGATTCCCTTTAGCGACTGATTGCGTAAGAACTTAACTAGAACAGGGGTTGTTTATACTTTTATCAGATACTTTTGGAACAAACTATACAAAGAAAACATGGAATACGTATAATAGATCACATATTATTTTTTTGTTTTCGCCACATTAAGAAAGTTAAGAAAAACAGTGATTACTTTCATCATATCAATAATTTACTTCCACCCGAAGTAAATTATTGATATGATGAAAGTAATCACTGTTTTTCTTCGAAAAGCGATTCTCACACATTAACATTTGTCTCCTTTGCAATAATATTGTTATCCCATTTCTCCTGAAGTCGTTTTGTCCCAAACACCGCCATACTTTTCTCTCTTGACCCATATTTTAACGGCAATATCCGGTTGTATCTAGTTACAGTCGGTTTTAGTTCATATTACGGGATTTTTCTGAGAATTTGTCAGTATCCGAAAATACCGGAAGACGTAGCGTTGGAAGGCCTCTACGAGGTGGACCGACGATCTTGTTATGACCGCAGGTATCTGCTGGATGCAACAAACACAGAAGCGGTTGAAGTGGTGATGCTTGGGAGAGGCCTATGTCTATGTAGGTATGCCTGGACATCTTTCGGCTGAAATGATGATGATGAAGATCCAAAAATACTGTTTATCTCTACTAATTCGGTATCGTTTTGGAATTAAACAGACGATGAGACACCTATTGATGCGACGTATATGAAGTTTTATTGTAACTAAATCTTGTTGATTGGGTACAGACTATTTTGTAAATGTTTATCCTTACATAGTATAAATTATATTATTTTGATTGCATTATATTTATTAAAATTCTAGTGATATTTATTTTGGAAGTATGTATGTTTATTTGTATGTATGTAAGTAAGTATATTCTCATAATACTTGTTGTGAATTGTTTTTAGATTTTATGTGTTATTTTTTTGTCTCCTTTACTCTTTCGCACGCTGTCTACATCTCTCTATTAATTGTCCTATCGCAGGTATGGTGGAAGAGATTTCTTATGAAATAAGCATCACCTTTGTACCTATTTTTCTGTTCTGTTTTTTTCTTGTCTGTTTATATATGTGTGTACATAAATGGTAAAATAAATAAAAAAATATAAAATAAATAAAAATAAAACAAAGAAACAAAGTCACCGAAATATCTGTACACGCATAACTTCCGAGTGACTGCACCATCCTTACATAAACTTAGTGTAAAATAAAGACGCCGGAATGTCTGTACGCGCATAACTTCCGAATGACTGCACCAAATTGGATAATTCTTTTTTGTTATGTTCGGTATTTGCTAGGTAGGTATTTATTTTACAAGGTTTGTATGAAAGAAAATTTCGGAAATTCGAAAAAAAAAATGCACCGCTGGGGCGGGCCGATAAATAGTTAGGTATTATTTTTTTTGTTTGTGTGTTTTTTTTATGCGTCATGTTTGCCGCAAATAACCGTATTTTCTTTCTTTCTTTATTTTCTTTGCTAGTTTTAAATAAATTAGTTTTCTGCAACCGACTTCCAGTGCTGTTACCGTCTCCGGTTAGTAAATGGAAGACGATTGCAAACTTGATTAAAATAATGTTGCTTGGTACGCCACCTTTTGCAGATTTTAGTTAAAGAAAGGCATAACATCAAATGTCAGTGTACCTAAGTATTTTAATGTTAGTTCCGTGTAGATTAAAGAGCTATAACGTTATGCTCATTTTCTTCTGTTCCGTTCTGATATTCCAACACGTGTATAAATGTTTTTTAATTAAATGCGTAACCTGTTACCATGTATTCAATATAACGGCCCTGCGTTGAAATTTTTTGAAGGTTATAAAAAAAAATTGCTGTTCCATAAATTATGACAAATTGAACATTTTGTGCAAATGGGGGTCTAGAATAAATTGACCATTTATTTTTTAATTCAAAACGGGACATGGGTTTCTATACGACAGTTATCAGGTTAAATGAAAATAAACATAACTTTTTATTTTTTTTTATTTAAAAAAAGTATAACTTCATACAATTAGTGTTCTTCACTATATTATAATTCAGAATAATTATAATTATTTTTATTCTAACAAATAGCCATTCAGCGTAAAAATTGAAAATAAATAGTTAAGGTTTCATTACAATTAGAAATCTTTTAAATAAATTCGAACAAATTGTGAATAACCTCCTTTTCTTTGAAGTCGGTAAAAATTAAAATCAATCATCGGTTCACAATTCTTATTAAATCAAATTTCCTCTGAGATATATGTTTTTAAAACGGGACTATTTTGCTTTGTTTGGGGACAAAGGGACAGGTGACTGAGAAAAGGGACAGTCCCGTTCGAAAAGGGGCTTAAGGTCAGTTTAGTCTAGAACAGAGGGGCCCGTGGCTAAATAATAACAGCCGCACAGGTCGATCGATCAGGTTAAGCTACGCTTGCCGCGGTTGGTCTGTGGATGGGTGACCATCTTTACATACCGAGACCCCTCCGTGCCTCGGAAAGCACGTTAAGCCGTTGGTCCCGGCTGTCATTCGTGGATCTTTGACAGTCGTTACGGGTAGTCAGAAGCCCGAAAGTCTGACAACCAGTCTTACCAAGGGGTATCATATTACCCAGTAGCTGGGTTGTGGAGGTCAGATAGGCAGTCGCTCCATGTAAAATACTGGTATTCAGCTGCATCCGGTTAGACTGGAAGCCGACCCCAACATAGTTGGGAAAAGGCTAGGCAGATGATGAGTCTAGAACAATGTGCTGAATTCATGGTTTCAGTTTGCGCGTCGATGTCCCCTGCCATCCGTCCATACTAATGTTATAAATTCGAAAGTATAGGATAGTTTTTATCCGGATATTCCCACGGGATCGATACTTATGCGGGTGAAACCGCGGGGCACTGCTAGTCCTGTGTAGTTTCCATTGAAACTACCTACGTACTTAATTTGTCTTTGATGATGATGGAATGCATAGAGAACGCTGCTGCCCATTCTCCGGTACGACCCTTAGTCGCCTTTTACGACACCCACGGGAAGTATGGGGTGGTGCTATTCTTTAAGTCCGGCACCACACAGTTACGTTTAGTTACGTTTTGATATTATTATGAGACACGATATTTAAATGTTTTTTTTTTTTTTTACGAAAAATGCTTTTTATGTTTGACATAATAATTATAAGTTTGGCATTGAGAGATCAGAAGGCTAATTCTACTAATTTAAAATATTCAAAATCTAGTCTCAGTCTCATCTCGGTGACAAACAAATGTCAAAAGCTTGTCAAAATGTAGGGACATTAAAGGTAATTTTGACAGATTGAGACTGAGATCAGACTGTGAACGCTCTTAAAATTACGAGAATTGCCCCTCAGGAGCTAGGCATATAGTTCATTCTATTTATGTTAACATCCGGTACTTTTTGTCTGACCACGTATTTCCAATAAAATTTTGAATTTGAGCTTTGTTCTTAATGTTTTTTTTATAGATTTGGTAAGTTAGGGCGAAATGACTATAGTGCAGCCGACGAGAGACTGCGTTTTTGGCATCTGTCAGTGTCACAAATACGTGTTTTTCGAATTCGATCTTTATTAGCTACTAGAATTGTCGCACTGCCAGGTGTCGCATCGACGGTCGGACTTTTTAAAAGAGTTTTTAATCCGTCAAATAATTTTAAGTGTCTACCTATTATGGTTCAAAGGATACAGCCCTGTGACAGGTGAACGGACAACGGAGCCCTAGTACATAATAGGGTCCCGTTACCGTTAGCACTATTTGGCTATGGAACCCTAAAAACGAAGTCACTATTAAATTACAGACTTAAAGTCTTCATCATAATCTAAGTCAAAAGATGTCCACAGCTGGACATAGTAAAAAAAATAGTATCTAATAAGTGAAAATAAAAAATTATATTTCTATTAGACTGGACGCTTTTCATTGGCATTAGGTAGGACATTCACGATCGATGTAAAACCATTAGCAATGTAGCTCTTATCACGGTAAGCATAACACATAATAATATGATCACACCTGTATTCCCCAAACGGTTAGGCACAGCTTGGTAAGGTAAGGTATAAATTAGAATAGGTCAGGTAGGTAGAGTTATATCATTCTAATTTATACTTTATTACAAAGTTACAAGAGTTACATTGCAAAGACTTGCAAATGGTTTTATGTCACACAAAGATCGCGAAAGCCGTATCGACGCGACAGGGTAGTCCGTCTGTCCGTCAGTAGTGTGGAGGGAGAGCGGCTGTTCGGTCGCACGCTTTCCCTCCAAATTGCTAAGCAAAGGCTCTGAATATTACAAAAATAGCTTTAGATATATATATTTTAAACCAACCTACATACATAATACGTTTTTTTTTAACATAATGAATTAAATTTTGAAACGCTTTTTTTTTCGAATAGTTTATTTGATTCTTGCACTAGAGTAACTTCACTAGTTCCCGTCTAACTTTATGTCGCCTCTGAAGTGCGTTACAAGCTGCGCACTACCCCACCCCTCACCCTCGCTTCTTCTTTTTTTTGATGTTGGGAAATCATCAAATGACCCCTCCCACTCTGGGTGGAGCGGAAGGGAGTGTCAGACTCTTACTGACTAAAATCCACCCGTGTTCCTTCCTTAGCCCTTTATGTTCCGGGGTAGCGGTAACCCTTTCGGTCTAACCCGCTAACCCGGCAGGCTTCGGCCGTAACAGCCCCCTTCACTGGTCCTGACATCTCTTTGAGGCGCGCGTGGAACACGTACGCGCCGTCCGGCACAGGCCTGGTCCTGATCGGACGGTGAGGTACCCATTACTCTCCGTCCGCAGGCCTTACATATGAATTTATTACTGCGCCGTGATGCGGGATATACCGTCAGTACTGTGGAGGACGAGCGGCAGTTCGGACGCACGCTTGCTATCCAGGCTACTAATAAAAAAACTCCCAATGTTTAACATTTTACTTTATGTTTTCTATACTTATCTGGATAAAAGGTTTGCTTATTTCCTTTTTTTTAGGATTGCAAAACAAATGTTTACTCTGAGTACCGGCACAAATCATACAGGGGACAATATGTTAAGTGTGACTCTCTGGAACTCCACCATACTATGTATACTACACGTCATACTATGCATATATAGGTCATTTAGGTCGTAGTGCAAACCAACGGGAGTGTGTGCAGGAGCTCCATGACCTAATCCCACCATCTCCCTTTCAATGCCGGACTACCAGCTATACTGCAGGATACCATCCGTTCTTCTCCGCATTTACTATGCGCACGGCCAAAATGTGAAACTCTCTGCCAGCGCCTTTGTTCCCTTCTACGTAAAACCCGTCAGCCTTTAAAGCAAGAGTGAATAGGCATCTTCTGGGCGTGCTCGTTCCATCATAGACCTCATCCATCGCTTTTCACCAGACGAGATCAAGAGCAGGCGAATTTTGCGACACGCTTGGTTTGTATGGAAAAAGTTGACAATGCCGGCTAGGTATCCATGTATCCATGTATCCATGCTCTATGACACTTACATCTATCCTTACAGGGAAACCTATTGCGATAGGTGTACATTTATATAAACTCTTATCCTAACTTATTACTAACTCCATCATCTGCCTAGCCTTTTCCCAACTATGTTGGGGTCGGCTTCCAGTCTAACCGGATTCAGCTGAATACCAGTATTTTACATGGAGCGACTGCCTATCTGACCTCCACAACCCAGTTACTGGGTAATACGGTACCCCTTGGTAAGACTGGGTGTCAGACTTTCGGGCTTCTGACTACCCGTAACGACTGTCAAAGATCCACAAATGACAGCCGGGACCAACGGCTTAACGTGCTTTCCGAGGCACGGAGAGGTCACGGTATGTAAAGATGGTCACCCATCCACAGACCAACCGCGGCAAGCGTGGCTTAACCTGATCGATCGACCTGTGCGGCTGTTATTATTTAGCCACGGGCCCCTCTCCTAACTCCTTATTATAATTAAATTTTGTAACTTATTACAAACAATGCATTCTATGTGAACTCACTCAGAGAACAACAGAATAGGTCCGAGTCACTAGCTATGAGGTTGAGAGTGCGAAGTGCCTGCGTCAGTGGCGCCTCACTTAAAAGATTGGTCCGAGCGCGCGGTTCCGCCAACAGCCGTGGCTCGTCGTCACCACACGTACCTGTCCGGAACACACAAACCTGTGTGTCCTAATATATCCGCATTATGTACCTTCCCTCTAAGTACTTTGAATATGTACGAGGTTATGTGTTGTGGCAGGACCTGGGTTTTTGCAGGTCAAGCAAAGTGTTAACAGCCCGGAATTTGGAAATTGGCGGTGTGATACCCCGTGCCTCGGAAAGGTGCCTTATCTCTCTCCGTTCGTGCCGGCTCCCGTGCCATCCCATCGGACTATGAGAGTGAGGGAGAGAGAGCATCTGTGTCTGCGCACACACGTATGCACCATTAAATACGCAGTTCCCGCGCTGACATGAAATACTGTCTCTAGGACTATTATAATACAGAATTTAGTGTGATAAGGTTCGGTAACTAATTTCATTTTGGCGTAAAACCTTCGCTTAAGTTTTAGAAATCACTTACTACTACTGATATTGCTTTTTAGTTGTGCGGCTTTAAGAGAAACTAGTGCGAAGTTGTCACTCTTGAAGGCTTGAAGCCGTTTGAAACAAACTTCGGTACACCTCATAATCGGAAATTGCATTACGATAGAGAAATTATGGGGGCAATATCCTTGATTGTTCAGTTTTGAAGTCATTGAGAATCGAGGGCTGCTTTTGAAAGAAGCTTTTAAAACTGCAAGCCAAGTGCAAGTCGGACTCTAACATCAAGGGTTCCGTACTACGGTAAAATATTTACCACTACATGTATTTTTTAAACACTAGTAAAAATATATGTTTTTTGTATCGCCGTCGCTTGAATGGGTAACAATATTTAATTTCTATTATTTGTAATAAATCTAGTGGCTATATAGATCTCCTGCGAAACCTGAATATAGATTGTTCTGAATAAGTAACTGAATCGGTTCCAATCATTTTTACCCCATGTTATATTTTGTCCCAAAAATATTTAAAAAGGGTTAAAAGTTGAACACCGAGCGACACTAAGTAGGTTACTAGGGTTAGGTACCTAGGTACAGTAGGGCTGCAAAAGTGCATGGTAGTTTCAGAAATATAATCGTGTGAAGCGAGAAATGACGCCACCTGGCGTAAAACCAGTTAACGACTAACAAAATTTCATTATACTGTTACTAGATGGCGTTGCTTTGATTTTTATGACATAATATTTTTGTAGTTTCTTTTTGTCTCTTCAAACAATCAAACAATTTATAATTAATATTTACTTAAAAAAAAAATTGTTCCTAACTATTAACCTACTACTATGTTAAAATTGAATATCAATTTATTAGTAGTAAGTAAGAAATAACCAAACAAACGATGACGGCGCCTAAGCGCATACTTAATTATTCCTATCGGTTTCTTTTATTATTTTTTCATATGCCAGCAAATGTAATGCAATAGTTAGATAAATATATTAGCTGTCTAACTCCTTTCTCAATGCGTTTCTTCCCAACTGCTTACTTGCGTTTCGTAAATTAGTCACAGTTGTGAAGAAGTAGTTCTACATCTAGTTTATTTTAGAAAACTTCAACTCAAACGTTCACAGGAAAATAGCCATTAGGGTATCCATGCACATTTGCAGGTGACCGTACTATTATCAATGGGCGCAAGAAGGCGCGGCGCGAGCGGCGCGGGTGAGCATGTTTTTGTACGGACAAACAGCAGGTAACTTAACAAGCTTATAACTTTATGATTTTTCATGATACAGTTTTGAAATTTTGTACTTACATAGATTCTTTACATAAAAATACTAGACACGTATTTCGGGTTTCGCATATACTAAAAATAATGTTGTAATTGTTGTTGTTGTTGTTGTTGTTGTGTAATGTTGTTGTATACAGGGTTATTGGTAAAACATTAACAACCTCATAAGAGGTACTCATACTCATCATAACTTTTACTATGGGACCAAACCTGAAATCTCGAAAAAAAAATCAGCTGTTCCCTGCATTTATGTTAAAATGTAGGGAACAGCTGTTTTATTTTCGCGATTGATTTATTGAATTTTGTTTAGGTGCTTTTATCAAAGATAATTATCTCGGCCATAGTAATACACTCTCTGGATTTCAAGTGTCTACCTATTACGGTTCAAAAGATACATCCCTGCGACAGACGGACGGACAGCAGTACCATAGCAAAGTAATAGGGTCCCAGTGGGTACGAAACCATAGAAAGAACATAGCAATGTGAACGAGGCCTTGAGCTGGACAAAGTAAAAGGAATTCTGAGTAAAGCTTGAATAAACGAACAGTTTTGTATGAATCAATTATGCTTTTTTTTTGAGAGTGGGACATCATCAAATGACCCCTCCCGCTCTGAGTGGAGCGGAAGGGAGCGTCAGACTCTTACTGAGAAAGAAAAGAAACAAAAGAAAGAAAAATTGTTTATTCTGCACAAACAAAACGCACATTGCAAATAAAAAAAAATTAAAGACGACATAAAATATACACACAACGTAGTCAAAAGTCTCGTACTCAAGCTTAAAAAAAAGTTGACAATTTCAATCAACAACTGACTAAAACCCATCCATGTTCCTTCCTTAGCCCTTTATGTTCCGGGGCAGCGGTAACCCTTTCGGACAATCCCGCTGACAATCAATTACGCTTTCAGACAATCAATTACGCTTTCGTAACAGTTTCATTCTCATCCCGACGGCAGAATCTTTACTTTGTAGCCCAGCGGTAACAGCCGCTACTCGAGTAGTAGATTTGAACGCAGTCAGGTGCTTTGCATTGTGTCAATTATCTCATCACCGCAGCTCTCAAAACGGTGAAGGAAAACATCGTGAGGAAACCGGCATATACTAGAGCTAAAAATTCGAAGACTTGTGACATCTACCAACCTGCACGGGTCCCGTGTGGTGGATTACGGCCCTCTCTCTCTCACCGAGAGGAAGCCTGTGTCCCAGAAACAGGGAACATTGTAGGCTGAATATGTATGTGGGGCATATGTGTAGCCAACGATTTTTAGGCTCCACATAATATAGTCAGACAGGAAAGATATAATATGATTTATTCCGGTGTGATCCCCTGAACCCCCCTCCACTTTTAATCTCTGTCTTATCCACATTATCTAGGTTTACTCTTTTTGACAGGTACCTAAGTACAGTCAAGAGAAAATAAAAGTTTCATGATTTACAAAATTAAATAAAGATTTTATGAACCAAATAATCCTTCCACGAAACTAAAAACAAAAACAACCCGCGTATGTAATTTCGTTTGGTCCCAAACAGAAAATTAAAACGGAAATCTCTGAAATTACGCAAATTACAAAAGTACCAGGGTCCGACTTTTACCCTTTTCACAATATTCAGATGATAGGCTTACAAGGGTACGATACCGTTTGTTTATTTACTTATGTACAAAGAATTCAATATACTGTATTGACAGGGATTGCAATAATCCCAAAGGATTTCTATTGAGAATATTTGTTTTATCAGCGAACTACCGTTGGATATACAAATGGAAGGGTAACTAGTAGGAATTAATTTAGAGAAAATATTGTTTATTTTTTGCTTATGTTAGATATTTTCATCATTGATTTTTATTAATTTGTAGTTATTTAGGTAGAGTTTTACTTGAATGTTTTGTCACAAGCACCTAAAAGTCATTAACACTGATTTCTAAATTACATAATCAGCCTATAATGTTCCCACTGCACTGCTGGGACACAGGCCTCCTCTCTGTGAGAGGAAGTGGGCCGTATTCTACCAAGCGGGCTCAGTGCGGGTTGGTAGATGTCACATGTCTTCTAATTTTTGTTCTAGAACATGCCGGTTTCCTCACGATGTTTTCCTTCACCGTTTTGAGAGCAGTGGTGACAAAGTTTCAACGGCCACGACTTACGAGTTGTAGGTCGTAGGTTCGTGCCCAGACAGGCGATTTCTAAATTAGGTGACAATAATTACTTAACTATAAACTACCTAATTACTGACTGCATCGTTGGTCTAGGTCGCAACTGCTACTGCTGAATATGAGGGTACTGAGTTCGATTCTTGGTTCGAGCAAAGTGTTACTGGGTTTTTAATCAGGAATTTCCATTTTATTCATCTTCATCATCATTTCAGCAGAAAGTCGTCCACTGCTGGACATAGGCCTGCCCCAAGCACCTCCACTTCGACCGGTTCTGTGCTTCTCGCATCCAACGGGTTCCTGCGGCCTTCTCAAGGTCGCAGTCGTCGGACCACCTTGTGGGAGGCCTTCCAACGCTACGTCTTCCGGTACGAGGTCGCCACTTCAGAACATTTCGGCCCCATCGGCCATCTGTTCTGCGAACAAGGTGTCCTGCCCACTGCCACTTAAGTTTGGCTCGGCTGGGTAGCGTTCGGGAAGCTACGCAATATCTTCTCGTCCCACATACCGCAGTGTCTCAAGACGAAAGTCTTTGACCAGTGCGTGTTGCCAGTGATGACTTATAGCGGTGAAACGTGGTTGCTCACAATGGGCCTTATAAGAAGGTGTGCTATTAGATGGGATTTAAACAAAATTTACGAAATATGGGTGGTGCTACAGGTACACCATTGCCTAACCCTTGAAGGATTACAAGCGTGATATTATTGTATGTATAAATCACTCTAGATGGCTAGAAGGCTACCCTGACAAAATCAGATACATAGTCATATCACACTAATATTATAAAGGCGAATGTTTATGAGTGTGTGAGTGTAAGGGGTTTTTTATTCCGATATTCCCACGGGATCGACACCTACGCGGGTGAAACCGTGTGGTGCAGCTATCACACTAATCACACTAATATTATAAAGAAAAAGTTTGTGTGTGTGTATGTGTTTATATGTTTGTTACTTCTTCACGCTCAAACGGCTGGACGTTGATAAAATTTTGTATGGAGGTAGCTGACACCCTGGATTAACATATAGGCTACTTTTTATCCCGATATTTCCACGGGATCGACATTTACGCGAGTGAAACCGCGGGACGCAGCTAGTAGAAGAATATATTCATATTCAACAGTAACAGACAGCTTTAAATACCCAGCTAGACATCGTAAAATTGTTTACAAAACTCGAATTCCATTGAGAGTGCATTGGAATTCGAGTTTTGTATACAATTTCCCTAATTTTATGTTCAATTGAAAAAAATTACTGCGGAAATGTATGAAATAAATCAAACTGTTCAAACAAATAACGGAATCCCACTTGATTCATACAAACAAGAAAACTCACACGAATTTTGTAAGTATCCGAGGAAGTATATATATTGGGACGACAGATTTTTACGTAAAACAGATGTTTGTAAACATTATGTTCATTGAATAAGTGTTACAGTGTGTTACCACAGGCTCCTCAAATAGTTTGAAATGTAGGACGATGACCGGATATTGTGGTCTGAGGGTTTGAAGTCGTAATTTGGCTATCAAGGTCAATATTTAATTACATTTTTTAAATTTTCTATAAATTGTGGATAGCTTTGTGTCTTCGTGGTTGATTAAAATATTTTTTTTAAATATTAAAGACTTCTGCTACCCATTGGCTGGTTTCAATGTTCAAACTTAGTATATTCAAACTTATGTTACTTCAAGTTAAACAAATATCAACTTTATTTTAATGATAATTAAGTTGATTTCAGAGTGACTAGCACTATTGATAAAGTTATAAGATTTTTTGAAGTTCTAGAGTAAACTGCACTTTATTGCGCAGGAATTAAAGTTATTTTTCCATAAACTCATATTTCTTTACATTTTTGGCAAATAAGTTGCGAATGAAGATTACATCGTCTATCGTGGCTTAAAAACATTTTACTAATCAATATTCAAAGATTTATTATCTATAAAAAAACGATCATCACACTACCATTAATAATGCTCTTAATAAAAAATCAACTCGATCAACACTTTAACCGAACTTTTTTCTAGAATCAATCATAAATTCTTATAACTCAAGTTTCAACAATGACATTGAGAAAACGATCGTCATTTTTCTTTCTATTTTTTTAGATGTTTTTTTACGAAAACACACCTTCCCATGGGTGTAGTCAGAAAGTACAGAACGCCACAAGCCACCAGCTACGATGCTTACATACCCATTTTGCTTAGTTTACGTTCATACATCACACTCATATTATAAAGGCAAAAGTTTGTGAGTGTGTGTGTGTGTTTGTTACTTCTTCACGCTCAAACGGCTGGACCAATTTTGATAAAATTTTGTATGGAGGTAGCTGACACCCCGGATTACCATATAGGCTACTTTCTATCCCGATATTCCCACGGGATCGACATTTACGCGGGTGAAACTGCGGGACGCAGCTAGTCTGGTCATAAAAGCACGCCAGTTGCAAGTGCACCTGATCTTTCTGAAGAACGTCACCAATAAGATCAGTATACAGGAAAAAAAATACACGAAAAAAAATCAGCTGTTTAACACAAAAGTTCAATACCTGCTTGACCAAAATGTACGAAACAGCAGATTTTTTTTTCGTTATTTCAAAGTTGGTCCCATTGTGAAAGTTGTTCATATTCATGGGTAGAACACCCTGTAAAAGTTTGGATGGTGATAAAAAAATCTGCCTGTATGTAAATGTCCTTCTAGGGTGTCCCCTCCCAGCGTTACCACACACGTCCTTGTAAAGTTTGTTAGTCGTCTTCCATTCATCTTCCTAACAAAATGAAACCATCAATCAGTATCTATAATCTACTGCCAAAGTAGTCGTGAAATCTGCACGAAGAGCCATAATATATTATCCATACATGACTTTCGATCCAATGAGGCTAATAAATATTCTAGGGGAGTCTAGCTTTTCCGTTCCAACTAGGCTCTTCAGAAACAATTTAGCCTGGCAGTTTATTTTTATAGTCCGGACAGAAACGTGCGGGAATTGTGAAGTGAGAGTTGTATTGCTGGGTTCTAAGTTTAATCATACCGTTAAAACCATGAGAAATAAAAATTATTGCTTATTTACCCCTTTTTTTTTGAGGATGGGGAGTCGTCAAATGACCCCTCCCGCTCTGGGTGGAGCGGAAGGGAGTGTCAGACTCTTACTGATTAAAACCCACCCATGTTCCTTCCTTACCCCTTTATGTTCCGGGGCAGCGGTAACCCTTTCGGACAATCCCGCTGACCCGGCAGGCTTTAGCCCTAACGGGCACCTTCACTGATACTGACATCTCTTTGAGGCGCGCGTGGAACACTTACGCGCTGTCCGGCACGGGCCTGGTCCTGATCGGACGGTCAGCTCTTATTTACACCTGGGCCCGCATGGTGGATTACGGCCCACTCCCTCTCACAGAGAGGAGGCCTGTGTCCCACCAGTGGGAACATTACAGGTTGAAAATATGACGATTTACCCCTATTATTTTTTTAACAATCTAAGGCCTCATTTACGGAGACGCGGGGCGTCTCGCGTCGCGTGTGGCGTGGCGTCTCGCGGCGCGTCGGACGTTTTTTCTGTTTACGGAGGGGCGTCGCGTGAAGCGGCACGCAACATCGCACGCGTAAACACAAACTTATAGCAATATACGACCATGTTCATAGAGAAGCGAGACGGGAAGCGTGGCGGTGCCCGCCGCGGCGCCAGCGGCGAATCCTCTAGCGTGTAGCGAAGCACGCGGCGGGCATCGCGGCGGCACATAGCATAGGACATAGCTTCATCGAGAATTGCCGCTGCGTGCGCCGCCGCGATGAACGCCGCGTGGGACGCGTCGGTGCCATCCGCGGGCTCGGCCGCAAAAAACGCCCTAATTCAAACAAACGCGTCAAAAATCGCTTCTCCGTAAACGCACTCTTACAACGCCATATATTTGAATTTAGTGCGGGCCGCGCCGCTCAACGCAACGCGCGACGCCCCGCGTCTCCATAAATGAGGCCTCACGACTGTCAAAGACCTACGAATACGCCGGGACAAACGGCTTAACGTGTTTTCCGAGGCTCCTGCGTGCCTCGGAAAGCTCTGGGTCTCTGGGTCTCGTATTTGTAATGGATGGAACCGAATACGGCAAGCGTAGCTCAAACATCGTCATCGTAAGTCTTGGTTGGTAGGTGCATTATAGATCCCAAAGAATCTTCAAGGCTATGCTTTTAAAAAACGAGGTGGGTACCGCTTTATTAAAACGTGTCCACTTACTACCCCAACAAGTACCATCTAATCGAAAAAGTACCATCGACTCGAAAAAAGGAATAATGGAAAAATGTTATGTCCCACTTGAACAAAAACTTCATAATAGCTGTGTGTTTACGACATTAGCAGGCTGTGTAACATCAAAATCAGTGGGTAAGTCAGATTAAAAAAGTTTCAAGTACATTGAAATTGGGTTTACCCCGAAATCAGTTATTCCGGTTATACGTAAACAATTATAGGATATTTAATTAAATAAGTTATTTAATTATTATATCATCGTACGTTTTTGGGCTACCGAGATACAAACCACGTCACTCTAAACTTGCTCTTTTGTTTACCCTGTCTACCAGTCTAAGTCTAACCGATGTGAAAAGTGGTCTGTGATCATCAAACAACAACACATTTACCTTTTGACTACATTAATGTGCCTGAATAATTACTATCCCACTGCAGGGCAAAGAATTCTTTTCATACAGAGAAGGTACGAGCATTGATCACCACAATTGCTCAAGACGGGTTGACGATTACAGATTTATATTGAAGAAGAAGAATGATCGTGACTGTTTGGTTGAAGAACAGAACAGATGGCCGATGGGGCCGAAAGGTTCTGGAGTGGCGACCGCGTACCGGAAGACGTAGGTAGGAAGGCCTCCCACAAGGTGGTCCGACGACCCTGTGAAGGCCGCAGGAACCCGATGGATGCGAGAAGCACAGAACCGGTCGAAGTGGAGGTGCTTGGGGGAGGCCTATGTCCAGCAGTGGACGTCTTTCGGCTGAAATGATGATGATGATGGTTGAAGAATGCTGTACCGAATATCAACTTGATGAGGTCATCAAGTTGATATTCGGTACAGCATTCTTCGGCTAAAAGTTGATCACTTCTTGAGACTACTAGGAGGTCCTAGTAGTCTCAAGAAGTGATCAACTTTTAGCCGTCAGCGGGAACTGGCTGCTTCGATATGAATGGTGATTACCAGTGATTCGGTTAGCAACATTTTGTTTTGCAGTCTACCCGACTGGACTTTTCCGGGTAATCCAGATGTCATTAGTGTTCGTAAGGAAACAATAAACCGATTTGGCAATTTAGTGTTTGAAAAGGTTTTTTTTTCAGTGAACGTTTTGTGGCTGAAGTAGTTTGTATAGCTTGACAGAATTACCTGTGAGCCTGAAATTCATGATCATCTGCAAAGCCTTTTTCCAGCTATGTTGGAGTCGGCCTCCAATCTAACCGGATACAGCTGAATATCAGTATTTTATTTACATGGAGCGATCTGCAGCCTATGACCTCCACAACCCTGGGTTATGGAGGTCAGAAAGTATAACACGATACTCCTTGGTGACTGATAGTAAAATCGACTCCGTGAACCTCAAAGTTTAGGTTCATGGTTAGTTGCTTGTAGACTAAGTAGATACTTAATACGTGTGAAACAGTATATATTACAAAACTTTACTACTTACTTTTACTTTTTAGTACTTTTTACAAAACATGATCATAAAAATTCAATCATCGCTTCAAAAGAATTCACATTTATATAGGTAAGTATCTAAATAATATATTCAGGGAGTTTTCATGGGATATTAATTAAATAATTCTTTTTATGTCCATAAACACATTGGTACCAAGAACATGACAAACACTCAAAGCACAAACATATCAACAAATGTATCAAAATTGTGTTGCAATTAACGACACAAGATACGCTTCACACCACACAGTGGGTCTTTGATCTCCGACTCAAACGTTTTCTAATAAGTGTGTCTCTGCCTGCCAGAACTAGTCGCATTTAATTTGAAATGAGCGAGTCTGTACGTGAACATATAAGTACACTTTTTGTAATAGTGTTTGTTGAAGCTGGTAATTAAGGATTAGGTACGTTTTACTACGACTTGTGTTTCCTACACTATTCAGATTGTAAATTAAAGTAGCTTTTCGTGTATACAGGGTTTTTGGTAAAACATTAACAACCTCTTAAGAGGTCATTGTACTCGTCATTATGAACAACTTTTACTATGGGACCAAACCTGAAATCGCGAAAAAAAATCCGCTGTTCCCTATTTATGTTCGTATAACTAGTCAAAATGTAGGGAACAGCTGATTTTTTTTCGCCCATTCTGGTTTGGTCCCATAGTAAAAGTTGTTCATAATGATGAATACAATGACCTCTTAAGAGGTTGTTAATGTTTTACCAATAACCCTGTTTATGTCTGTGTGACCGCGTTGTTTTTCTAAACTACAAAACGGATATTGATACGGGTTTCATCTTCCAAAAGAAAATTTTGGAAGGTTTATTTTATCTAGGTTTTTTATCCTTTATTAAAAATAACCAGGTTCTTAATAATTAATTACAATCTAGCCTATAAGACTAATAAGCAATTTTAATCTAACTTAATTTTTTACGTGATAATTATTTTAAAACTTAGAATAGTGTTTATTGTACTTTACACAAGCCCGTTCCACTTTCTTAGAGTCTGATATGATGATATAAACAATTTGTTCATGTGTTATTGGGTCATTAATGATACATGATTATAATAAAGAGATCACGATGTTTTGTCAAGTCGTTAAAACCGTGTGAAGCAGGGGAGCTAATGGCTGCATTATATCAAGATGGACAGAATCATCTTTTGAGTGCTTTGAGAAGCTCTCTTCCCTGAGGAAAGCGCTATGAATTTCTATGAGCAATTTCCCAACGGATGAGAGCCGGAAATGATGCCATTTAGGAGAGATATTCTTATCAAAATTAAAAAATGTTATGCTGTGATAAATTCCAACGATTTAAGTTTTACCTTATATTATAGGAGGTACTGCTCGATTTTTGCGATCAATTTTGTGCAGAATATATTGCATTGCTGTAGTTGTTTATTATTCAATTATTATTAGAATGTGAGTCAGTCGCAGCACCCAAAGGAGACACTTACTACTGGAGCAGCTAAAGGTCATTTCTTGCACTAAACAATCATTATTTCCTGTATTTATTTACACATAAATAATTTCTTTACTTATTATTATTTAAAAATATAAAGAAACTTGCTTTCGCCCGCGGTATGTCGATAAAAACTATCCTATGTCCTTCCGGGATGCAATCTATCTCTCTGCCAAATTTTATCGAAATCCGTTCAGTGGTTTAGGCGTGAAAAGGTAACATACAGACAGACAGAGTTACTTTCGAATTTATAATATTAGTATGGACAAATTTATAATAATATTATGGACGAATTTATAATATTAGTATGGACGAATTTATAATATTAGTATGGACGAATTTATAATATTAGTATGGACGAATTTGAAGCACCGCTTTCTGAATCAAGCCCTATTGTCGGTATGAAATAAAGTCATGTTCAAGCTAACGCAACCGCCCTAACCATAACGCTATATTTTATTTTATGTATTTACTAGCTGCGCCCCGCGGTTTCACCCGCGTAAATGTCGATCCCGTGGGAATATCGAGATAAAAAGTAGCTTATATCGCCGTCCCCGGCGAATAAAGTGGTAATCGTAAAAACTAAATTTTACAGGAAAAATAAAAAACAGTTTTTCGTGAATATCTCAATAACTAACATACGTATCGGGATTGTTTAAATACCAAAAGAAAGGTGATTTTTAACAAAGTAATTGTTTACTTTAATAAATAATTAGAACTTTTATAGAAATGAGTTATTAATTAAATTCAATTTACCATGAATTAAAGGCACAAACTTAAACTGTAAAGCGACATTACGATATTATTCGCGTAAAATCTCATGTAATACGTTACCGTAATAATGGATTGCTATGTTATTGTCTGATAAATTGTGATAGGAACCCATATCGTAATGAACTATTACCATTTTATTCGCTGACAAACAATCAATTACAGGTTACAGTAATAGCAACTTACGTGTGTATTCCATGGAAAATGTATAATACTAACTGGAGGCAAGTATCAAATACTGAATAAATATTTTGTACGTGTACAAGGTAATGTGCGAAGAAATAAAAGGAATCTGCCTAATTATTTTTTATTTATACATAATTAATAACAACTGTTTGTAAAAATCAACAAATTAGGAACTATCAACTTAAATTGAATACTTAATTCTTTATTATTATGAAGAGTTACCCTGGGTAGCTCTACTTCTCGTCATCTACATGTTCAGAGACTTCAGAGTCTGAAAGTTCGCTCGGGTTAGCCTCACAGCCCGTGAGGGGGTCATTAAACGCATGGTAGTGTTGTGAGATTCGTCGTTTCAGCCGATAGACGTCCACTGCTGGACATAGGCCTCCCCCAATTTTGGGAGGGTTTGCCATAATCGCCACGCTTGGCAGGCGGGTTGGCGATCGCAGTATGGTATGGTGGTGGAATACATAGAGAACGCTGCTGCCCATTCTCCGGTACCTGCGATCCTTAGTCGCCTTTTACGACACCCACGGGAAGTAAGGGGTGGTGGTATTCTTTAAGTCCGGCACCACTTGTGCGGTCCGGTTGTGAGATTACTTAAGGGTATTTGCTGATTACAAGCTTGCTTTCAAATGCAAACAGACTGATTCAGTTTCTGTTGCAATTGAGGCTGTCGGTCTTCGCCCTCGCCTGGGTCTAGTTATTTGCAACTCCGTTTCTAGTTCCAAATACTCTTCTTCGAAGTTTTACTTGAATTGAAGAATTAAATAGGACACCCTCACTTCCATTATTTTTGCCCATTTAATTTTGTTTCCTTCAGTGTCTTTTAGCCAGTCTTTTCCACAAAACAGGATTTTTATACCTTTACGCCTTAGGAGCTTATGACCAACAAATTATAACCCACTGATTTTTTGAGACTGGCCCCGGCCAGAACGAAGGTGGTAGCATGCATGCATGCATAGAAAGAACAACAAAGACAACAACAATAAAGAACAAGAAAAATAAAGTATTAAATACTCCTGACGAAGTTTACAACATCATCATGAATGCAAAAGTAACCGAAAAGAAATATAAGGTCCATGAAATGAAGCAGCGTGACTTTTATTATATAAAAAACTTATTTTGTGGGAAAAACTGGCTAAAAGACACTGAAGGAAACAAAATTAAATAATGGAAGTGAGGGTGTCCAATTTAACTCTTCAATTCAATTATAACTTCGAAGAAGAGTATTTGGAACTAGAAAGGCAGTTGCAAATAACTAGACCCAGGCGAGGACGAAGACCGACAGCCTCAATTGCAACAGAAACTGAATCAGCAATCCCACAACACTACCATGCGTTTAATGACCCTCACGAGCTGTGAGGCTAACCCGATCGAACTTTCAGACTCTAAAGTCTCTGAACATGTAGACGACGAGAAGTGGAGCTACCCAGGGTAACTGCTTCTTAATAATACACTAGTGTAGGTACTCACTATTCCAACACTCCCATTATAAGATGGGACGGTAGACCGGCACGACCGGCGAGAGATCAGGTGCAGGACGGACTAATTTACGTGCTCCTCCGGCATCGATAGCACGGATCATCTTTTATGTCGGACAGTCAGGACCCGTTCTGAAGGCCCTTCAGAAGCTGTTTGGTTCCATCATACTCGAGTGCAAAACACCACAGGCATGGAACAGAGGTGTGGTGATACTTTTCTTTAAGAAGGCCGATAATGCCCTCCTTAAGAATTATAGGCCCATCTCACTCCTGAGCCATGTCTACAAGCTGTTTTCGAGAGTCACCACGAACCGTCTCGCGCGCAGGTTTGACGACTTCCAGCCTCCCGAACAAGCCGGATTCTGTAAAGGCTTTAGCACCGTAGACCACATCCATACGCTGCGACAGGTTATACAGAAGACCGAAGAGTATAACCTGCCTCTCTGCTTAGCGTTTGTGGACTACGAGAAAGCCTTTGATTCGATCGAGACATGGGCTGTGCTGCAGTCTCTTCAACGGTGCCAGATCGACTATCGATACATCGAAGTGCTGAAGTGTCTGTACGAAAACGCCACTATGTCAGTCAGACTCCAGGATCAGGCCTCGAAACCTATCCTTCTGCAGCGAGGTGTGAGACAGGGAGACGTTATCTCTCCGAAACTGTTCACCGCTGCACTGGAGGATGTCTTCAAGGTTCTGGACTGGAAAGGGGCTGGCATCAACATCAATGGCGAGTACATAACTCACCTTCGGTTTGCCGACGACGTCGTAGTCATGGCTGAGACTATGGAGGACCTCAGTACAATGCTCGATGACCTCAGAAGAGCCTCCGAAAGAGTGGGTCTTAAAATGAATATGGACAAAACGAAGGTCATGTCAAATGCCCCATGTAACACCCACTCTCATAAAAATCGGAGACGCTACACTCGAAGTCGTGGACGAGTACGTTTACCTAGGACAAACTGTCCAGTTAGGTAGGTCTAACTTCGAGAAAGAGGTCAATCGACGAATCCGACTCGGCTGGGCAGCGTTCGGGAAGCTACGCAATATCTTCTCGTCCCACATACCGCAGTGTCTCAAGACGAAAGTCTTTGACCAGTGTGTGTTGCCAGTGATGACTTATGGAACGGAAACGTGGTCGCTCACAATGGGCCTTATAAGAAGGCTAAAAGTCACCCAAAGGGCAATGGAGAGGGCTATGCTTGGAGTTTCCCTACGTGATCGAATCAGGAATGAGGAGATCCGCAGGAGAACCAAGGTAACCGACATAGCCCGTAGAATTGCCAAACTTAAGTGGCAGTGGGCAGGGCACATTGCTCGCAGAACAGATGGCCGATGGGGCCGAAAGGTTCTGGAATGGCGACCGCGTACCGGAAGACGTAGCGTTGGAAGGCCTCCCACAAGGTGGACCGATGACCTTGTGAAGGCCGCAGGAACCCGTTGGATGCGGGAAGCACAGGACCGGTCGAAGTGGCGGTGCTTGGGGGAGGCCTATGTCCAGCAGTGAAGTCATTTCAGCCGAAAGACGTCCAGCAGTGGACGTCTTTCGGCTGAAATGATGATGATGATGATGAGTCAGGTGATCAGCCTGCTAGGTCGTAGCCCAACTAGAAACAGCACTTGAAGTTGCTGTTCCCCGCGGGAATCGAACCCGCGACCTCCAGATCGAGAAGGTAGCACTCTTACCACTAGACCAAGGCGGTTTTAGTAACCAGTTATCTTTAGAGCTCAGTTAGTTTACGTTGTTATTAAATTTTCGTAATGTTGTGGTTTGTAAGGCAGAACTGAGGAAATAATGCTACCATTATTTCCTCAGTGTAAGGCAGAATTATCACAGCATAAATCGTTAAATCGATTACAGAAAAAAATTTCGTGAAAGGATACAGTAATAAATATTTACTTTCTTCAATTTTTAATGAAATATATCGTAAAAAACTTAACGATTCTAAAATAGAATTGTCTGTTACAGAATAAAATTGTATTAAGCTTTACGCAAATTATGTCGAATATTTTTCCCGCGAATATAATGGTAAGAGCATCTTACTGGAAATGTAACGTATCGAAAGTATTGTAATTGTCTCTAACAATTTTATTCGTTGCCATAAGTCTATTAAGCATACATATAAATAATATTGTTAAAGTAATTACAATACAGATAAAAATCTTGTATCTTCTGAGATAACCGTAGGAAACGTTTGAAAAAAATTGACAAAGTGTAATCGGACCTCTAAATATCGAATATGCAATAAAGTTAAAACTATCGTAATAGTGCATTACCATTTTATTCGTCGGGGACGGCGATATGTTAATCCAGGGTGTCAGCTACCTTCAAACAAAATTTTATCAATATTGGTCCAGCCGTTTGAGCGTGAAGAAGTAACAAACATATAAACACACACACACACACACACACTCACAAACTTTCGCCTTTATAATATTAGTGTGATAGAGGTTCACCGATCTTATATCATTTGCAGGGCCAACATAGCCAGAAATCGCACAAGACATGGCTTGGAAGAAAAAAGAGACCTTTGTACAGCAGACACAAAATAGGCTAAAAAAAAAAATAGAGGTTTACCAACAGCTCCTGTATACAATTTTTATACTAATATTAAAGCTTAAGTGTTTGTTTGTTTGAACGCGCTAATCTCTGAAACTACTCGTCGGATTTGAAAAAATCTTTTTGCATTTGGTAGCCCAACTCTTGTGGAAGGCTATCCTGCTAAAAATCATGCTAGGGCCTTTAGGAGCCCAGCTAATTGCTGGTAAAAAGTCAGAAAGAACGCTAAGCGAAAATGAAGTAATAGCACGGACGGGGGCGATGCAATGCGACGTGGCAACACGAAACTTCATGCGGACGAAGTTGCGGGTAGAACCTTAATATATTATAAGTATAGGTAAAAGTTGCGGGTAGAACCTTAATATATTATAAGTATAGGTAAAAGTTGCGGGTAGAACCTTAATATATTATAAGTATAGGTAAAAGTTGCGGGTAGAACCTTAATATATTATAAGTATAGGTAAAAGTTGCGGGTAGAACCTTAATATATTATAAGTATAGGTAAAAGTTGCGGGTAGAACCTTAATATATTATAAGTATAGGTAAAAGTTGCGGGTAGAACCTTAATATATTATAAGTATAGGTAAAAGTTGCGGGTAGAACCTTAATATATTATAAGTATAGGTAAAAGTTGCGGGTAGAACCTTAATATATTATAAGTATAGGTAAAAATTATTAAATGAGGGACCCGTGGCTAAATAATAACAGCCGCACAGGTCGATCAATCAGGTTCAGCTACGCTTGCCGCGGTTGGTTGGGAAGGTACATAATGCGGATATATTAGGACACACAGGTTTGTGTGTTCCGGACAGGTACGTGTGGTGACGACGAGCCACGGCTGTTGGCGGAACCGCGCGCTCGGACCAATCTTTTAAGTGAGGCGCCACTGACGCAGGCACTTCGCACTCTCAACCTCATAGCTAGTGACTCGGACCTATTCTGTTGTTCTCTGAGTGAGTTCACAAAGAATGCATTGTTTGTAATAAGTTACAAAATTTAATTATAATAAGGAGTTAGGAGAGGGGCCCGTGGCTAAATAATAACAGCCGCACAGGTCGATCGATCAGGTTAAGCTACGCTTGCGCCGTTAGTCCCGGCTGTCATTCGTGGATCTTTTACAGTCGTTACGGGTAGTCAGAAGCCCGAAAGTCTGACAACCAGTCTTACCAAGGGGTATCGTATTACCCAGTAACTGGGTTGTGGAGGTCAGATAGGCAGTCGCTAGATGTAAAATTCTGGTTTTCAGCTGCATCCAGTTATACCGGAAGCCGAACCCAACATAGTTGGGAAAAGGCTAGGCAGATGATGATGAGGTAAAAATTATTACAATGCTTTAGACTAATTGCATACGAAAATATCCTAATAGCTTCAAACGCATGATACTATGCAGGAATACCATTCTGGAAATTAACGTGGTATTTGAAACTGTTACTATATACGTCATCTTAATGGGATTACGTTTTCCGCGACGGAAAGTGTCGAGTTGGCTCGAGGATTAGATATACGAGAGCTTCATAGAACCGAATTATTTAGCTTAACTAGAAATACGACGCAGTTGGCAATGGGATTTGCTTGTTATTTTTGTCACTACATGTAGTGGAGTATAAGTTGAAATGACTGCATGTAGTCATTTCAGTCACTACATGTAGTACAAATGGAGTATAAGTTGAAATGACTTCTTACATGCAGTCATTTCAACTTATACTCCACATAAGTTGAAATGACTGCATGTAGTCATTTCAGTCACTACATGTAGTACAAATGGAGTATAAGTTGAAATGACTTCTTACATGCAGTCATTTCAACTTATACTCCAAACTCAACTTATACTCCATTTGTAATAAGATTAGACATTTAAATAAACCTTTTTTTACAGTCCGTTCAACTGATTTTGAAAATACTGGTATTCAATTGCATCCGGTTAGACTGGAAGCCGACCCCAACATAGTTGGGAAAAGGCTAGACAGATGATGATTTATCACACTAATATTATAAAGGCGAACGTTTGTGAGTGTGTGTGTGTGTGTTTATATATTTGTTACTCCTTCACGCTCAATCGGCTGGACCAATTTCGATAAAATTTTGTATGGAGGTATCTGACCCCCTAGATTAACATATAGGCTACTTTTTATCCCGATATTCCGACGGGATCGACATTTACGCGGGTGAAACCGCGGGGCGCAGCTAATACTTATTATAATTTTGTCAATCGCCACAATGACGATTTTATTAAGTTCCTACTTAAATTATTGAAACAAACCACTACTTCGTAAAGTAGTTAAGTATCTAGGTACATACAAGGGCATCATCAGCCTGGTTCCCCAGCATCGTGCCCACGATGTCACAATGTCTTCGAATTATTAGTTCTAGGATGCCGGTTTCCTCACAATGTTTTCCTTTACCGTTTCTGAGAGCAGTGGTGATAAAATACATGACACAAAGTAAAGCGCCCGCCTGGGTTTGTACAGACGCCAGCACATCAAGCTAGCCGAAACTGTCAATTTTCCCAATCAACTTTGAACCTTATAGTTTAGCGAAGTAAGTAAGTCGGAGTCGTTACCAGGGCCACCAATGCTCACAAACGAGAGTGACATCAATTAATATACAGAGTATTACAGTTATCCAAGGCCAAAATGTATCGTATCTTCATAGGTATCTTGTAACATCTAAACACATCTCTATTAACATGTACCTTTGATAAACATCAACCCTGTCGCTTGTACCAATCAACTAATGAACAATGAACAGTAGACCCTTATAAATTATAGCGTAACAATCCGTTTCTATCAAGATAATAATATCTAAATGCCATCAAGATGGAAGATTAATATGGACGGATTCCAAACAGGGTTTCAATCGGTTTAGACAAATATTAGAAGCCCGGACGGAATTGAGACTGAGGTGCTGCCCTTCCAAGATTGGGTTAAGTTAACAAGGATATGCTAAGGAATTGTGTTTACGGGTTCATTCTGAGATGTGGCAGGGATTCATAATTAATATTCGAGATAAATGTATCGTGGAATTGATGTGATAGAGATAGTATTAATTTAGACAGTTGGAATAGCAATTAGTGACATCAAACGAGTCGTTAGTTAACTTGCTGACAGCGAATTGTCATATATTTTTTACTGGTACCCCCTAGTGTGATCTTATCTTTATACAGGGTCATTGGTAAAATGTTAACAACCTCTTAAGAGGTCATTGTACTCATCATCAAATCAGGAAAAAAAAAACTGTTCCCTACATTTATGTTCGTATAACTCGTCAAAATCTAACAGCTGATTTTTGGGTGCTAATTAAGGCAGCTTCTTTAAAATGTCATTCTCGTCTGCAAATATATTTAGTTGTCTAATGAATTAATAGGTCAGCGACGAACTTTTAGCGTCTAATAAATGGTTTATAAGCGACCATATATTGTAAAACAAGCTACTGTTAATATGACGCAACATGGTGATAATTCTTAAGCAACTAAATTTGTGATATGTCTACTCATTGCCAGCTTCTAATAAGTGTATCAACTTCATCTATAAAATAATAACAACGTACTCTAATTTCATAGAGTCACCTTTATTTTTATACTTTAGCATAAGTAATTGATGAGTGAATCTACTATATTTGAACATAAAATTTCCTTATTATTGTCATCAAATAATGGTCAATGAAAGCTATAATTTCATGTATTCGCCTATCTATTTATAATGTTACCACCATTCTTGAGAAAAACAAATTATTGTAACCTAACCTCAAAACACTAGTTTTCAATACAAAGTTGCTTCTGCACGTCTCCGGCACTGCGGGAAGTGGAGCCCCTTCGCCCTTACGTAACAAAGGATAGGCACCCATGCTCACCTCCGCAGCTTCGGCTTACTGGTCGCCTCCGGCGACCAGCCTCAGCCGCTACGGCTCGGACGGGTGCCTATGCTTTGTTACAGCGGGCGGGGGCTGCACTCCCTCCGCGCCTCCGGATTTTTAAATACACCCTCGGGGTAGCAGCCAAAAGACTACGTGGAGTCGGGGTGCCCCGATTCGGTTTTGGGACAGATTCGACCTATTCCAACCAGAAAGTGGGGTACGCTAACTTCCTTCTGAACAGAATTTCTAGGTACCCAACGAGCGTCAGGTACACTCCCGCGCTTGTGTTGCAAACTTTCACGAAAAAAGAATATGATTTATTAATTTAGTTGTTGAATGAAAAACTTTGATTGCTAATTTTGAGGCTGGAATTTGATTTTATTAGCAGACAGATGTTGAATCTCTAAAATATATAAAGTAGCTCACTTACAACATTAGTCGCTGAGTTATCAAATCAGAAGTAAATATATTTATCGGTAGCTCGGAGTCATATTAATTTACGCTCGTAAATTGACGCTGGTTTTTTGATATTCTGTTGGAATAGTAAAGATGATGAATTAATATAATTGAAGCTGTTCTATTAACTCGTCGCCCACATATAAAAAAAGACGCTAGGTTGCAGGTGCTAAAGAAAACTTTTGTTGCCGCACATATAATTTCCCGTGATTTTTTCTTTCGCGATTTCAGGTTTGGTCCCATTGTAAAAGTTGTTCATAATGATGAGTACAGTCACGAGCACTAATATGTCAACACTTGCCTACTTGCAATTGCGATATTTTTTTTCGTGAAATAACGAAAACAACGTCGAAATACGACACTATTACACAAACCTATGGGTTCGAAAATACTTTGCTCCTAATAACATAAAATTTAATTCAAAACTAAAGGGGAAAAGGGCCGAAGCCTGCCGGGTCAGCGGGATTGTCCGAAAGGGTTACCGCTGGCCCGGAACTTATAGGGCTAAGGAAGGAACACGGGTGGGTTTTAGTCAGTAAGAGTCTGACACTCCCTTCCGCTCCACCCAGAGCGGGAGGAGTCATTTGATGATTTCCCATCCGCAAAAAAAAAAAAAAGGGGAAAATCGTCTTTGAATAAAGCCAAGTATATAGGTATACATACTTTTGCTCGTGACTGTACAATGACCTCTTAAGAGGTTGTTAATGTTTTGCCAATAACCCTGTATATATCTTTATATCGGCCCAGGATAGCCTTTACTAGAAGTATATAGTCATCGTATTAGTGGTTCAAAATCTTCAATATTATCAGGATTGTACGAGAACATAGCAGTTTGTGACAGCGGATCCCCTGACATCATCTGTCATCAGAAGCCAGCCACCACACAACCATAGATACGACGCTCTGCAGGGCTAGCATGGGCTGGGGATAAAACTTTTCTCCACCGATTATTTCCACTGACAAGGGATAAAATTATTTTATCCACCTGCCAAAGCACGGCAACAGGAGGAAAGAGAATTATATCAATTTTGACCTTAGACGTGGATACTCACCCCCCGTCTATAGCATGGCGACTAGTGGAAGAGAAAAATTAAAGATATTTTGACATAACAAAGGGAGAAATTTGTCCTCGTCTTTAGATGGTGGGTTTAAGTATATCTCTTGGAGAAAATATAATTAATTGTACTATAAAAATGTCTCGTGCTTACTGCCACCGTGAAACGTTTATCCACCCATGTCGCCATGCTCGGAGGGTGGATAAAATTGACAGAGGGGAATAGTATTTTCTCCTCTCCCCGTGGATAAAATGTCTCCGGCCATGCTAGCCCTGCTGGTTTGTCCACCGTGGATAGTT
The DNA here is from genome assembly GCA_916614155.1 of Mesoligia furuncula. Lineage (NCBI taxonomy): Eukaryota > Metazoa > Arthropoda > Insecta > Lepidoptera > Noctuidae > Mesoligia > Mesoligia furuncula. The sequence continues at coordinate 23,529,381 of OU744800.1, read as the reverse complement.
TATCCACCCATGTCGCCGTGCTCGGAGGGTGGACAAAATTGACAGAGGGGAATAGTATTTTCTTCTTTCCTGTGGATAAAATGTCTCCGGCCATGCTAGCCCTGCTGCTAGAAAGTGACTATCACCAGCCAGTGTCACTCTTACACGTACTTTTCATTTGTGCCTAAGTTCGTAACAAAACCAGATAATGTTTATTTGCCAAACACAGTGCTTTACATTTCCCTAAAGTCTACATTAATAGCTAGGTTTACAAAAAGTGGCATTCCGGGAGTGCAGACAAAAGTAAAAACAAAACAAACAGAATACTATTGCCATCACTTATACTGACATACCAGCTAAAGGTACATTAAAACCGACTACAGTCTCGTGACTGTAGTCGGTTTGCCGGGTCGCCTGTATACATACATACTCGAGTGTATACATACATGTATTTTGCTCGTGCAAAATACATGTATGTATGTATACACTTGGCTTTATTCAAAGGCGATTTTCTCCTTTATTTTTGAATGAAATTTTATATTAGTAGGAACATAGTATTTTTGAACCTAATAGGTACATGTAAGTTGTCGTATTTCAACGTTGCATTCGCTATTTCGTGAAAAAATCTTAATTTAAAGTTGCCAAGTGTTGACATATTGGTGCTCGTGACTGTACATCCCGAGTACAGCCCAACACATCCAAAGCGGGTATTTTTTTAATCGTCTTATAAACAAAACACGCGCGGTGTCGCTTACGGTAACAGTGGCGCGAGTTCAATGGTTTTTTCCCATCTCAAAAAATGCCCAACGTGCCTAAGGAAGACACAAACTCCACACGAGGTCGAGCCTGTCTCGTGTTCTAGACGAAGACATGATATCCTGTGCCGTCATAAATAATAACAAACAAATAAATGCTTATAGAATATTTTATGCATTGTGGGGGCCTAAAAAGGCCACTTAAGCGGAATCAAAAAGGATAACATTATGAATCATAATGGACAGTTAACTGTTAAGTTAATAGTATATCCTTCACCTTATTTTTTTTTGTCTGTGCTAAAATACCAATCAATCCAATCCAAATCCAATCCCAATCTCTTTGATTATACCTACGTAGTGCAGCGGAAAAAATAAAAACACGGACTGTTTTCGTCATATTATAATTCATAATATTATCCTTTTATGATCCCGCCAAAGCGGCCTTTTTAGGCCCCCTGAACATTCATTTAGTAATCTCTTATTCAACATGTACCTAAGTATACCGAATCTGGTCTGAGTTACCTACCTACATATAGGCAAAAACAGTCCCGGACCGAAACCCTAATTTACTTCTAACATCAGTCAATACAGTTTTGGCGAAGTTTACAGACGTGATCCCGAAACCCGAATGTCTTGTTATTTCAGACTAAATAATAATTATGTAAACACATAAAGACGCTTTAATCGTATACCTTGTATTGAAATGCTAGATTAAAGCACTAGAAAGTTAGGCCACGTTTATTTGTAGTAAAAGATCAAACAAATCTATTTGTAGGTACTATTTAATATCTATACTTCTAAACTAATATTATAATAAAGAGGTACTTATTTGTTTGTGTCTGAGTTTGTACTTAGGGGTAAACTCTGGAACTACCAGTCGGGTTTGAAAAAACTTTTTACAAAAAAAAACAACCGACTTCCAAAAAAAACACTACAAATTGAAAAATAACTTTAATTTCGGAAGTCGGTGTCTTTGGTTCCGCATTTTGGTTTATTGACACCGAATTCCGAAATTAAAGTTATTTTTCAATTTGTAGTGTTTTTTTTGGAAGTCGGTTGTTTTTTTTTGTAAAAAGTTTTTATTTTTCACTTTTTAGTGGGTCCGTTTGTAATTTATCTAAGTTACAATAGCCTAATGTCAACTGCTCATCACTTGTTACAAAATATTGCTTTTCCCGATGTTGGGACGTTAATTGTTGAGTTCTCCTGGTAAGAACCAGGAGAACGCCTCAACAACCACTCACCATACGCATTGTGACGAGCATAAATTGCTTAGCAACCACATTAAAGTAATCGAATCGCAACCCGTGAAATATTTGTTATTGAGTAGTTCCAATGGCCATCTGTGGTCTTCTTCATCAGCTCCACTTTACCAAATGATGATTTCCGAGAGCAAATGCTCAAGTTATTTTAAAAAATACCCAAATCGTTTTAGCTTTGCCTATAAAATTTGAGGGTTTCCCTCTATTTCCATGGGATCCTCTCATCAGATTCCAACTTGATGATAATGGGACCACCTCGGGAGTATACCCTTTCAAACAAAAAAAATAATTTTGAAAATCGGTCCACAATTGGCGGAGTAATCGCGTAACAAACACACAAAAAAAAACATGCCGTCGAATTGAGAACCTCCTCCTTTTTTGAAGTCGGTTAAAAATGATTTTTGAATTTTTGATGAAGGCTTATAGGCATTAAATCAGTAAGCTATGACCCATAAGACTCAAGCAAAATGGAAAAATGTTAAAAAGAACGCTAAACGAAAACGAAAGGATAGTTCGGGCAGGTAATGTGATGCGACGGGGTGGGTCATCATCATCATCATCATTTCAGCCGAAAGACGTCCACTGCTGGATATGTCCAGCAGTGGACAGAGTGGGAGTGGCAGTGGTATCGGAGGATGTTTACGTTTCGGATCATCAGAGTGGGAGTGGCAGTGGTATCGGAGGATGTTTACGTTTCGGATCATCTACCGATGCATCTGGATTGCGACTTCGAAATTGTGAGGCCTAAACTGATGACGGGGGGTGTGGGCCGCAATTCTGTCTTTTGGGGTGAAAGATCTAAGTCAGAAACGCAAAGCTATCATAATTTATGCACCAGTAAATTGCGAGACGTTGATTTCCCCCATGAGTTTGAAAGGTGCAGCGTTGGATTCCTCCCCCAATTTTGGGGGGGGGGTTTGCCATAATCGCCACGCTTGGCAGGCGGGTTGGCGATCGCAGTACGGTATGATGGTGTAATGCATAGAGAACGCTGCTGCCCATTCTCCGGTCTCCCTTAGAAGTACGGGGTTGGTCGGGTGAACAAAAAATTTCACTCGGACGAAGTCGCGGGCAGAAGCTAATCCTACTATCCTACTAATATTATAAACGCGAAAGTTTGTGAGGATGGATGGATGTTTGTTACTCTTCCAGGCAAAAACTACTGAACGGATTTTGATGAAACTTTACAGTAATATAGCTTATACATCAGCATAACATATAGGATACTTTTATCGCGATATTCCCACGGGATCGAAACTTATGCGGGTGAAACCGCGGGGCGCAGCTAGTAGTAGACGTCTTTGTGAATTCGTATGTAGGGGGTAATCTACTGAACTACTGATCCTATTCTGGAAATTCTTTTACTAGTGGGAGGCTACATTAACTTATTGTCGAGTGTCTTAAAATATTATATGTTAAAACAAGCGATTTCACGTGGATAAAAGCTAGTTAAACATATACAGTTCGCGTCAAATAACTTTGCCGCTCTGAAGCTAGGCTTTTCGCTATCCGCGCATGCGCGCTGCTGTTTTTAACCGACTTCTAAAAAAGGAGGAGGTTCTCAATTCAGATGTTTGTATTTTTTTTATGTTTGTTCGCGCATAACTCCGTTACTTGCCAACCGATTTGAAAAATTCTTTTTTTGTTGGAAAGGGTATACTTCCCAAATGGTCCCATGAAATTTTTATCGAAATCGGATAAGAGGTTTTTGAAAAATCAACAAAAATCTAAAAAATTATCTACAGTATCTACATTATCGACCTTTTCGTTTACTCTGCATTGCGTTCTTTGTTTGCGCTTAACTCCGTCATTTACGAACCGATTTGGAAAATTCTTTTTTGAGCATTTGCTCTCGGAATTCATCATTTGGTAAAGTGGAGCTGATGATAAAGACCACAGATGGCCATCGGAAGTACTCAATGACAAATATTTCAGGGGTTGCGATTCTATTAGGTACTTTAATATCGTTGCTAAGCAATTTATGCTCGTTACAATGCTAATGATGAAATGGACCTGATGGTGACTTCTCAATCAGCTCCAGTTCTCCTGGTTCTCATTAGGGGAACTCCTCAACAAATAACCTCCCTACATCAGGTAAAGCAATATTTTGTAAAAGGTGATGAGCAGTTGACATTAGGCTATTGTAACTTAGATAAATTACAAACTGACCCACTAAAAAGTGAAAAATAAAAACTTTTTACAAAAAAAAAACAACCGACTTCCAAAGTCTAAAGTCCAAAAACTTCACTATAAAGTGAAAAATAACTTTAATTTCGGAAGTCGGTGGCAAAAACTAAAATACAAATCCAAAGACACCGACTTCCGAAATTAAAGTTATTTTTCACTTTATAGTGAAGTTTTTGGACTTTAGACTTTGGAAGTCGGTTGTTTTATTTTTGTAAAAAGTTTTTTATTCATACGATTAACTACTGCGCAGTGATTTGTTGCCTACGCGGCAAAGTTATTTGACGCGAACACAAGGTCAAATTAAAGTAACTAGTGAAACTCCGCAGACGTGTTGGATATCGCGGCACATTATGTACATTGTACATATTCCTATAACAATCAGTTTACCTCGTTATAATAATAATTATATTAGTTTAGATGAATGGAGAGGTACTCTATTCATGTAAACTTCTTCACGCGTACAAAGTCGCAGGATGAAGCTAGTCAAAACATAATAATTAGAGAAAAGTGGACACAGACACGAATATTTTGAAACATTTCTTCAAACACAGTTTCCGCTCATCTTCATAAAACGATTAAACTGTATCATATTCTTACTGGAAGGCAAAGAGTGGTTAAATAGTCTTTGCTGGAACGAAACCCTTATTACCTACTACCTGCGTCCCGCGGTTTCGATCCCGTGGGAATATTGGGATATAAACTATCCTTTGTCCTTCCCAGGGATGCAATCTATCTCTCTGCCAAGTTCTTTAGAAATCCGTTTAGTGGTATATGCGTGAAAAGGTAACATACAGACAGACAGACAGACAGAATTACTTTCGAATTTATAATATTAGTTTGGATTTCTACTTGGGTAGGTATTCTCCTGTTAAAATGGGACTTATTTATCTAAAGACAGATAGATAGAATCCTCTTAAATATGTGCACCATAAATATTACAGGTAAATGTAGAAATTTTACAAGGCGTGACACAATGGGCGGTCTTATCGCTGAAGTTAAAAGAAATGTACCTACGTACTTTTACTAATTTGATTCAACTTCAAGAGACAAAATATTCTGTTACCTACGAAAATATTGTAATACAATATTTCGTTAAGCTGGTTTTGAAACTTACCTAGCCACTCACGCGGCCATAACCACGAGCAGGTATTGAGGAAAATGTTACACTCGCTCGAAAGCCACGATCGGCCATTGATAAAACTGCGACAGCAAGCATTTTCCACACCGCAGTATTTTATTTTTAGTAATTTTGTCTATGGGAGTATTGCTCACGTTCCAGGTTCTTTAGTCGAGTGGTTAGATGAAGTACATTTGTGCCAAAGGCCGTGTGGTTATATCGGCATTACGAAATAAGTTATCTGTAGTTGAAAATCTTTAAATAAACAAATGAGACGGCGATGACGCATGCGTAATTTGATACTCGCGTGATGTTATTGTTATTGTATATCAAAACTTTGGAACAACAATGGTATGTATTATATGTCATTCGATTCAGTATGAATGGGGCTATTTTTTAGGTAAATAAAAAAATAGGGTCATCGCTTTCAATTTTGAAATAATATTATTTTAATTTTTAATTGTCGTAATGTAAACAAACATTAAAAATAAACAATTATTAAAAAAAATCAAAGTCTCTTAATGTTACGGAACAAGTTTTGTTATCTACACTTGTCTATCCACTTGAAGAAACAGCCATTAGTTTAACAGCGGTCCATAGAATTTTTTTCTGTACGAGTCGTGTATAAGTGGCGAGGGCGCTCCGCGGCGCGTCGAAAAAAATGTGCTAAAAACATACTTGCGTATAGGAAGGCGTTACCGCGGGGTACTTGCGCGTGAGTGGCTAGGTAAATCCCAAAACAATTGTTACGTAGTTTGATAAAATTATTTTTCATTGCCTCGTTTAAATTTTTTCCTCTATATTTTTATGAATAAGATGACTGCAATGGGCTTAAATCCCTAATTATATTTTTATTTTAGCACAGGAAAGAATAAAGGAATAGGATATTGCTTATTTAACTTTTGGATACTGAGAAGTAATTTCTTGATTTTTTGTATTTGTTTTGTTTTTTTATTTGATATTTGTAGTAATTTGATTTGATTGTATTAGACTGGTTGTAAGTCTGACAACCAGTCTTACCAAGGGGTACCGTATTACCCAGTAACTGGGTTGTGGAGGTCAGATAGGCAGTCGCCAGTATATACCAGTATTTTACATGGAGTAAAATACTGGTATTCAGCTGCATCCGGTTAAACTGGAAGCCGACCCCAACATAGTTGCGAAAAGGCTAGGCAGATGATGATGATACTGAGAAGTAATTCGCTTCCTAAATAACTGCCTTTAAAATTATCTTACCAAACGACATCATACATTATTTATTTATTGGAGACGCTGAAGATCTATGAAATTGAATAAAGCATTATGAAAAGACTAGACTTATCCCATTCCGTTAAATTTTAGCTTTTACGATCCGGATCACATAATTTAATGATTTCTTTCAAATTTTATGCTCGAGTTAGTTCCCAGTAGAAGTCATGAATATAAATCTGGGAATAAAAAAGAGGATTATGATCGCATTGAATGATAACTGACGATGCGAAATTATTGAATGGAATAGCTAGAAACAATTATTCCTAGTTTCCAAGTTTTATTCCTAGTTCAGTCAGAAACAATCATTTGTAACGGTAGGTAATTCTTGGAATTCATGCCATTACCGTTATAACTACCAAAGTTGTTTCACAAGGCAGGCACGAAACATTCAAGGATTCCTATATAGTTTATTTGTGTAATGTTTTCTAAATTTCGTTCTACTAAAATTTGATTCGAAGAAACACACTAAACCAGCTCATTCATATTACTTAATAATTCAGCTACAGTTTCATTAATACAAATTGCACCTAGAAGATCAATAAAATTACAACACTGTAACCCATATTTTCGCATATATAGATTCGATGCTAGTGCTGGCTTTGACCTATGTATATGTACGATGGTGGGATGAGCTGGGGGCCTAAAAAGGCCACTTTGGCACTATCATAAAAGGATAAAATTATAAATCATAATGGACAGTTAACTGTTAAAGTTAATCGTATCAAATCCCATTGGTGAAGGATTTTTCAGTTTTTTTTTATCTCCAAATCCAATCCCAATCTCTTTGATTATACCAACGTAGTGCAGCGAAAAAAAGAAAAACACGGACTGTCTTCGCCATATTATGATTCATAATGTTATCCTTTTATGGTTCTGCCAAAGTGGCATTTTTAGGCCCCCTGCTCATCCCGCCATCTCTTTTACGGTCCACAGATTCTCAGCGCAGCGTAGCGATTTTGGCTCACAGCTTAATTATATGTGACAGACTGTCAGATCCCACTGCTGCACTGTAGCTCAGGCACCTGTCCCACCGTCGGCCGTCGCAAGAAGCGAGTAGAGCCAACAACTAAAAACGTGTTGGCGAGCAACGACGATGACGGCGACCAGTGAATACTCGCTGATATGCGTATCTACAAACGCCAGCACATCAAGCTACCCGAAACTGTCAAATTTTCCCAATCAACTTTGAACCTTATGCTTTAGCGACAAAGTTGAAAATCTATTAAAGAAATTTGACAGATTGTAGTAGCTTGATGTGCTGGCGTCTGTACCAAGCGTGAGTCTCTCAGTGAGTATTCTGATCGTAGCGAGCGTTGCTGAGGGAGTGCTCTCTTGGAAAGCTGGAAGGCAAAACGAGGACCTGCTCGCTGAGGCGTGAACATTCAGCAATCAACTATTAATATAATTATGTATCATCATCACCTGCCTAGCCTTTTCCCAACTATGTTAGGGTCGACTTCCAGTTTAACCGGATGCAGCTGAATTCCAGTATTTTACATGGAGCGACTGCCTATCGGACCTCCACAACCCAGTTACTGGGTAATGCGAAACCTAGGTAAGACTGGTTGTCAGACTTTCGGGCTTCTGACTACCTGTACCTAACGACTGTCAAAGATCCCCAACGGGACCAACGGCTTAACTATTAATATGTCTACGGACCTATAAATTATTCTTATTTTTTTATTGTTTTTCTTACGTCTTTTACTTGCACAGGATCTACAATGTTTTATACATTTTTACAGCGACACATTCTTTGATAGCTGGTGGAATCGTCGTCGCCGGAGGGACACGCGTGACATGTTCCAATCAACTTCTTTCATTTATTGTCTCCGCAGTCTCTGTCGCAGACACGTGTCGCTTGAGCGAGTAGCTCGTGTCTAAAGGGTAACGATTTTATAGAACAGCTACAAATAATAATATACATGTTATAATCTAGATACAAACAACACCTCAAATTCTTGGCAAGTCCTACATTTCAGTAACTAATGAAATAACTCAAAAGGGATTATCGATGAATTAATGAGTTCTTCAGACAGACATAAATCTATTTGAAGGATATTAATACACAGTTAATACTCTCTAAACAGACATAAGTCAGATTTAACGATTGTTGTATTACGCAGTTTTAATGGAAAATTCGGAGTTGGGTTTCCGTTATAGATAATGGGTTTATTCCATGATACATATTTATGATTCTATCATCGAATTAACTTAGTAAACCTTTTATCTATACGCCAAATATGCTGAAAAGTTTGATAAATGATTTATTTTCTGTAAGTAGGTTTGTACAAACACTTTTACACGTCAATCATATATTTTTAAACTAGATGAAGTCGGCGTTTCCTATCTGACTACTGAAAAGAAAGGCCGAAACAAACTTAGAGGTCACAGTCTTTTTTAAAGTACAGACAAAATCTTGGTCAGATCGTGTAGAGCTCAACGATTCGACGAACAATCAACAAAAACCAAAGACAGGACATTTGGGTAGGCCGCATAAACTACTCAAACTACCAGACCATGATTAAAACGGAAACAATGACCCACATAGTCCTTTTTTTTTGGGTGGGAAATCATCAAATGATGCCTCCCGCTCTGGGAGGAGCGGAAGGGAGTGTCAGACTCTTACTGACTAAAACCCACCCGTGTTCCTTCAGTTGTTTGTGCCAGGGGCCACGGTATCTCTTTCGAACAAACCGCGACTCTGGCGGGCATCGGCCCTAGAGGACCCCGTCAGTTAGTGCTGACATCTCCTTGAGGCGCGCGTGGAACACAACGCGCCGTCGATCCGGGCCTGGTCCTTACCGGACGGCGAGCTGCCCATTGCTCGCCGCCCGCAAGCCCGCGCCTACGGTGGCCGGGAATCAGCTAATGATTCCCGACGCCCGGGGCGTCTCCTGCGGCGGCTAAGGGCAGGAGACGCCCCGGACGCAAGGATTGCCTCTCCCTTACGCGCTCCGCCTCCTCCTTCACGAGCATCACTGCTTCGCAGAAGGAGGCGACAGCCTCCCTTGCACTCTCGCTCCGTACCATGGCCTGGACTAGGGCCGGACGCGAGAGATCGCCGCCGCCGATCGCCGCCGTGAGGACACGGCGGTGCCCTGCCCAAGCCAGGGAGTTCACTAGAACTAGTTCACTAGAACACTAGTTTCTACTTGTCTAACGTGGGGCATCGTAAACTTAATACATTTTGTTTTTTTATTTCGTTAAGAAGTAGGTTATTGACATTAAACCTAAACTACTTTTGCAAGGGCGTTATTTACATTGTCAGTAACCAGCTGCTGACGTTTGAGTTTAAATAAAAGTGAAGTGTCATCTGCAAACAACACTATATCATGTTTATCTCTTAATAGGTAAGACCTTATGAGCTTTGTCTCCTCAAAAGGCTGATCAGTTTCTGATTAGTAAATCTGCACCCTTTTTTTTTTGGATGGGAAATCAACAAATGACTCCTCCCGCTCTGGGTGGAGCGGAAGGGAGTGTCAGACTCTTACTGACTAAAACCCACCCGTGTTCCTTCCTTAGCCCTTTATGTTCCGGGCCAGTGGTTACCCTTTCGGACAATCCCGCTGGCCCGGCAGGCTTTGGCCCTAAGGGGCCCCTCCTCGATGCTGATATCTATTTGAGGCGCGCGTGGAACGTACGCGCCGTCCGGCACGGGCCTGGTCCTGATCGGACGGTGAACTATCCATTACTCTCCGCCCGCAGGCCCGCGCCTACGGTGGCCGGGAGTCGTCATGCGGCTCCCGATGCCGGGGGCGTCTCCCGCGGCGGCTGAGACGGGAGGCGCTCTCCCTGAACCGTCCCGCCACCTCCTTCGCTATCATGACTGCTTCGCAGAAAAAGGTGACTGCCTCCCACTCCCTCTCGCCCCGGACCATGGCTTGCACCAGGGCCGGACGCGAGAGGTAAATCTGCACCCTGATTGCGTAATACTTTCAATCACAATCTGATTTGAAGTATATTGCTAATCCATTGCTTCATATATTCAAAAAGTTTGTCTGCTCTACAACGTAAATAACGCAATGAATGTTATTGAACTTTCAAAATGAAAGCCCGTGGTACTGATAGTATGTTACGCAATCACCCCGCTGGTGACAAATCAGTCAGCGATTGGTTTACGGAAATATCAACAACCAATCAAATCACTTGACATGATTTGTCAATCAGTTAGTCAGCTAAAGGGTTGTCAGTAAACTGTTGTCACAGTTTACTGACAACCCTTTAGCTTTTAGAAACAGGAAGTAAAGGAAAAGTCCTTGATGTTCCTTATTAAGGCTACGCCGACCGCGCAGTGGCGCCCTCATCGTTTGTTTGGTTACTTCTTTTATTTTAGAATGAAAATACAGAAAATAAGCACGTTATTTTGTGCTCCACAAGATTATACGTTAATATTATTATAAACGGTCGTTTTACATTGTTTAGTTTTATTATAATCCTTAAAACGGAAAATAGTGGCCACAATTTTTTTATAATTAAAGAAAAAACAAAACAAACGATGAGGGCGCCACTGCGCGGTCGGCTTAGCCTTATGGGCATCATATTCTTCTTAGCGTGTCGATGGCAAAAATAACACGTAAAAAACATCGGTAATATATACCGCTTCTTTTAATTGTTTAGCCCAACATTCAGCAACGAGGATACCATTCACTGACGTAGCTATAAAGTCCTCACCGGTGCAGGTGATAGCGTATGCAAGATGGGAGGCGAGCCATTGACTGTGGAGAGACGCCGCATACACACCGGAGGTCTGAGCTATCCATGAACCCTCACTTGTGGAGGTTGTCCTTCCTGCGGCCTACTTGGGTAAGCAGTCTATTTCAGAGCGTTTACGCTCTACGGCATTTCACAAACTTTCAAGCCCTTGTTTTTCGAAATGAATGAACCGATTTTAATGAAACTTCATACGCAAAGACAGGATACAATGTTCTAAAAAGTTACTTAAGAACATTTTGACCTTTTCGCTACTTAAAACGTTAAAGTTTACTGTTATGACGGTAAGTCTTATTGACATTTTGCCTCAAGCTTTAACTATTTTCGGATCAGAAAAAATACTTTTTTGAACGTTAGACTCATATAGAACTGTTTAAAGCAGTTCAGGTGAATGTTTTCTCATTTTTATTTACTGCTTATTTCTTTCAGTGTAGATATCAGAAACAGCATCAAATCCAAGTCGGGTACATAATCAGTCGACAGCGATGCGGAGGAGTATATTCGATGCCATATTTTAGTTTGTTAAATGTAGTTTTAGTGAAGTTAGGATATCATGTTATTATATTTTATTCTGCTTTTTCGTGTCGCTGGCACGACTTTCTCAGATCTTGTTGGCACAAAACTTCGCTACTTCTTCGGCGTCGACCGAGGCAGCTCAGACAAGATCACTTAAGACTGCAAGTTTTAAAACACAGAGGGCAGGAGTGGAGGTGGGATATAGTTTGCGACATAGCTCCATATACATAGCCTGCTGCCATTCCATCGAGGTAGCCCACTTTATCAGGTTTGAGTAACATCTACCCACTTGTGTCTGAAAACACTTCAGTGACTTACAAGTGGACCATGAAAGGTGACGTGAAATGTTAAACGTTATTAATTAATCCAGTATGCGTTGTTATTTTTGTACATTAATTTATTTTAATTTTAAAGTACTTACTTACAACGATATAATCTGAAGTACCTAATAAAAGCTTTGGAAATAGCTTAACTACTAGGTATAAACAAACATAATAATTAATTTAAATGCACATAGTTTCAGTGCACTTGCAAAACTTTAACATTATGCACCAAATCTGTAGTAAATGATATGTTTATTGTGTACTTATGTAAAACAGTTGCGGCGTCCTCAGGAAATTATGTAGGTATTTATTTGTACGCAGAGCACGTTTTGCGAACAGAGTGGCTATTGTTAAAACTGTTCGATACTTTAGAATAATAAATCGAGTGATATTTTTTGGGTTATAAAAGTATAGGTACGTAACAACTTTATTTTTAGTATATGAGAAACCTGAATATAGTAATAAAATAAGTAACTGAATCGATTCCAATAATTTTTACCCCATGTTATATTTTGTCCAAAAAATATTTAAAAAAGATTAAAAGTTGGACATCGAGCGACACTAAAAAAGTTATCTAATCTCCGCGCCGAACGATTAGGTACCTAGGTACTATTATCAATGAGCGCAAGACGGCGCGGCGCGAGCGGCGCGGGTGAGCATGTTTTTGTACGGACTAACAGGTAACTTAACAAGCTTATAACTTTGTGATTTTTCATGATACAGTTTTGTTTTGGACATAAAAATACTAGACACGTGTTTCGGGTTTTGCATATACTAAAAATAACGTTGTATATATTAAAATATATACTTTCTCTCACGCCTGTGTTCCAGTAGTGGAAACATTATACGCTGATTATGGATATGCTTATAAAAGTATAATTTTGTAGGATACTATTATTTATTTTTTATTTACATCATCCGCAAGGCATTCAAGTGCCTGACGCCTAAAACATTTGTCAAGTTGTACAAGACTTACATAAGACCACTCTTAGAGTACGCAAATGTCATCTGGGACCGTTATTTTAAAAACTGGCCAAGTGCGAGTCGGACTCGCACACGAAGGGTTCCGTACCACAAGGCACAAACGCCGAAAAAAACATGTTTATTGTATGGGAGCCCCCCTTAAATATTTAATTTATTTTAATTTTATTATTTATTATTAAAGTTAAAATACAACTGAGTATTTTGTGAATATTTCAAGTGGCTACCTGTTGCCATTTTTGATATCGAGCAAAAAAGGGCAAAAAAATCGCGTTTGTTGTATGGGAGCCCCCCTTAAATATTTATTTTATTTTGTTTTTAGTATTTGTTGTTATAGCGGCAACAGAAATACATCATCTGTGAAAATTTCAACTGTCGCGGTTCTTGAGATACAGCCTGGTGACGGACAGACAGACAGACGGACAGACGGACAGACAGCGGAGTCTTAGTAATAGGGTCCCGTTTTTACCCTTTGGGTACGGAACCCTAAAAAGACTTCATTCTACTTGATAATGTACAAAGAAGGGCTACCAAGATGCTTCGCGTCATGCGTAATCTACCTTACGAACAACGGCTCAAAGAGCTTGGCCTTATCACACTGGAACAGCGCAGACAAAGGGGTAGGCTCATTGAGACGTACAAAATACTTATCGAACACTACGAACTGCCCAGCCTTCAAGATCTTTACACACTGAATGCGAACACACATTTGCGTGGGCATTCCCTAAAGCTATGGGAAAATCATCGAAAAAAAAGCCCTTGTAGCAATTCTTGTCTAACCGAGTTGCAGCAGCATGGATTAGACTCCCGGAAAATGTTGTGACGGCTCCCACACTGAACTGCACAAGAATCGACTGGACATATTAAATATCTCCAAGCTATACGACACACACGCATCAGCTAATTAGCTGCTAGTGTGTCTAACCAAATAATAATAATAATATAACACTCCAAAGAGCCGCAATTTTAAATACCTGCAGAATAGTTAGAAAGTAAATTGACGATGTAGCAGCGATGTAGGTAACGATGAAATAAAACAAGAATAGCAGTGTAGAAATAGGAGCGTATATATTTCTGTACACACAACAAGCTTAAGTGGAAAATCTCATGGGCTCAAGTAGTGCCGGTGCTACCATGAAGGCGTCGCGCGATCGTCCAATAAGAACGCGCCTACAATACTCTGTGAGTACCTAAAAGAAACGAGACAGATGCGCGCGCGAGCGAGATAGCACTAACGTAAATATAACGCGTTTGCAGCGCGCGCGGTCTTCAGGATTCGCTCGTGGTCACGCGAGCTTGTCCTATCAGTAGTGTCGCAAGTTTGCTCCGCGCGGACCGCATTTTTTAATCGTTTTCTCTGTGTTTGCTACAAGTACCCCTTGTGCAAACACAGAGGGAGCCCCCGCTGCTGCCCGGCGAGAAATCGCCGCCGCGGTCGCGGAGACCACGCCCACGAAGATGCCGAAACCCGGCATGCGCGGCTCCCTGGGCCGCGATGCCGGGTCCCAGGACTCCCTCCCGGCGTTGGACCGGGCGACGTCGCTGCCGAACATCGGCGTGGCGTTGTCCGGTGCACCGCCGGCGGGAACCAGCCAGACGAGGAAGAAGAAGGAAGAGGGAAGAGGAGGGGGGGGGAAGTCGAGCACCGCTGTAGCTGCCGGCCCACCGGCGTCATCGGCGCCTGCGCGCGCTGCGCCGACGCCGTCGACGAGCCGCCAGCAAGCCGTCTCAGTGCGCCCGACGGCCTTCCGCCCGGTCCCGATTCAGGCCCCGGGGCCTGTCGCGTCACAAGGCCGCGCGCCGTCAGCGCGCGCCCCAGTGCCGTCCGCGCGCGTGCCCACAACCGCGCGCACCCCCGCGCCCGCGTCCGTCGCGCGCGCCGCCGTACCCGCTGCGCGCACCGCAGCGCCCGCCGCGCGCGCCGCCGCGCCGCCAGTGAACCCCGCGCCACCCGCGCAACCACCCGCGCCACCCGCGCGACCCCGCGCACCACCCGCCCGTAGCGCCGCGCCGCCGCCGCGATTCACATCGCCGCCGGCGCCCGCCACGGAGACACCCCAAGCTGTGCCAGCTTCGCGCACCGCCACATCCGGTCCCCGCTTCTCGCTGGCGGGACCGGCGACAGCGGAGCAGGAGCGGCCAGCGAGTGCAGGGCCACACACCCGCCCAGCACACACCACCAGGACAGCCATACAGGTACCCCAATCGCCGGCACCACCCAGGACCGCGGCGTACGACTCGCCCGCCATGCTTTCGGCATGCTCGTCGAACGCGGGGTCGAGTATGTCCCTTGCATCGGTGGGCTCGGCCGCGTCCGGTCGCTCAGACGTGTCGCGAGACACGACTCCGCGATCCGGTATGCGGCCCACCGAGGGAGAAACGTACGCCGCGGCGATGTCGCCGGCTGCGTCACCAACATCGTCGCGGGGGGGGCTCGGTCACGAGCCTAGACCCCAGCGACGTAGGAGGAGCTCCGGCGAGACTGCGGCGGAGGAAGTGGCGAAGAGGTACTGCCTAGACCCGCCGCGGCCACAGCGCGAAAGCGCGCCGCGGGGTCGGGGCGCCCCTCCGTCGCCCACCTTCGCCGCAGTAGCGCGCCGCACGCCGCCGCGCTCGCCATCACCGTCGCCGCCACCAACACCGACGACCTCAGGGGTGAGTATACATTCACCTCCCCCTGCCCCTGCCGCATCCACTGATGCGCCACCCCCCTCTGCCGCCGCCCCCGGCGCTGCCTCACAGCAGCAACCGGGGAAGAAGAAGAAGCTTCGATACCCACCGCTGGTAGTTGAGAAGCTGCCGAACTGGGCGACGCATTTCCGGGCCATCAGTGCCAAACTGGGCCGGCCCCCAAACGCTCGTCCATACGGGGGTGGAGTTCGCTTCACCCCAGACAGCGAAGAGGAGTACCGGCTGGTCCAGAAGTACTTGACGGGCCTGGAGAAGGACAGCGGCGTCTCCTGGTTCGCGTACTCGCTGCCAGCGGAGAAGAACCTCAAGGTGGCCATCAGAGGGCTGCCTGCGGACACCGACCCGAAGGAGATTGAGGAGGAGCTCCGGACGCTGGGATACCAGCCGGAGTACGTCCGCCACATAAAGGGGGCGGCAGGAAGACCCGGCTGCGTGTTTCACGCGATCCTTAAAAAGACGCCAGACGTCCGGGCCATATATGACACCACGGTATTTATGTACATGCGTGGTGTCAAAATAGAGGCCTGGCGTGGAAAACGCGGGCCCGCACAATGTCACAGGTGCCAGCGTTTCAGGCACAGCTCGCACCTGTGCCATCGACCGCTCGCTTGCGTGAGATGCGGGGGCGAGCACGCGGCGCGCGACTGCCAGCGCCCGCGGGAAGAGCCGGCCACCTGCGCAAACTGTGGTGGTCCGCACCCCGCGTGCAACATAAAGTGCCCCGTATTTCAGAGTGAAATCCGAAATAAGCGAGCGGGGACCGTCGCCATCACGGCCACTGTGCGCCAGCCACAAGCGGCTACAGAGAGGCCACAAGAAAGGCCGCTTGAAGAGGCCCAAGGCACGACGCTGATGGCGGCGGCCAACGGGCCCTCAGAGAGAACCCAGGCCACCTCCTCCGGGCGGAGGAAGAAGAGGCGCGGGGGGAAGAGGAAGGGGAAGAAACCCAAACCCCCCCCCTCTGCGACCCAGGAAGTTATCCCTACGGCCATCCCTGCCGAAAGCGGGGCGCAGGCCGTAACTAAACCAACCAACATCGAGGCACCCACCGCTAGCGCCGGCACTGCGCAGCGGGAAAAAAGGGAAACTCGACAAATTAAGAAAGCTGCGAGTGCCGGCGCTGGCGCCACCAGCGCAGCGGCAACAACTACGAAGAAGGAATTTACGGCCTGCGCCATCCAATTACTGATGGATCTAATCAAAGCGATTAGGCAGGGACAAGATGTGGAGACGGTCATCCTGGACGGTCTAGCCATGTTATTGACCCTTTATCATGGATAGATCGTTGAGGGTGATCCACTGGAACGCCCGCGGCCTACGGGATAAGGTCGCCCCCCTCCGCCACCTCCTTCGGGAACAAAACGTCGACGTGGCGCTCATAAGCGAGACGCTCCTGGGACCTGAGGACAAGATCAGGTTCCCGGGTTACCTCGCTTACAGGAAGGACGAACGGTCGGCTCATTCAACGTACCGTGGTCTGGCGGTACTTGTGAGGCGAAGGGTCGTCCATCAAGAACTCCCCTTGCCGTCGCTCAGCACGCTTTACGCGCTGGGTGTGCAGCTACACGTAGCCGGCGAGGATATCAACATCTACGCGTGCTACAAGCCGCCCGCGGCTCGCTTGGACCATTCCGAGCTGCGGGCCCTGCTTGGTAGCACCTCACGCGCCACCATCCTCGCCGGCGACTTCAATTGTAAGCACCCGGCGTGGAACTCGTGCCACACGAATACCGAGGGGAGACGACTCTTCGCGGACGCGGAAGCCTTCGGCTATACGGTGTCCGGCCCGGAGACGCCCACCCACTACCCGGACGCCAGGCAGTACATGCCGGACGTGCTGGACATCGTAGTCCACCGAGGGCTACACCGCCAGATCACGCAGCAAGTGATAGACGACGAGCTACAATCGGACCACCAACCCGTACTCGTCGTCTTATCGGGGATGCCGACCCGACTGAAGCCCATAGCGCCACGTCGACGCACGGACTGGACCCAGTTCGCAGAGAAAGTAGAGACCACCACGCCGACTCGGCCTATCGTCACCTCCGCGGACGTGGACGAGATAGCGTGTGACGTCACTGTTTGCATCCAGAGCGCCTTGCAAGCGGCGACAAGCATGCAGCCGCAGGGGAGAGGGCCATTGCCGCCCCTGCCGGCTCGCATCAATGCGATGATCGCCGAGAAGAGGCGCCTTCGCAAACAGTGGCAACAGCTGAGATGCCCAACATTAAAAACACAGCTGAACCGTCTCGCGGAGAAGATCAAGGCCGAGCTCCAGGCGCAAACCGCCGAGGGCTGGGAGGAAAGAATCGACTCTGCGACGGACAGTTGGCCGTCACTACACAGACTTTGCGGCCAACTCACGAGTACCCTAGCCCCGGTGCGCCCTCTGCTCAATAGCGACGGGGCGCTTAAGTACGCAGCGGAGGACCGGGCGGAGGTCTTCGCCGAGCACCTGGAGCGTCAGTTCCGCCCAAACCCGACCAGTGACACCGAACATGTCGCAGCGGTCGAGCAACACCTTGGAGACTACTTCGCCACGCCGATAGCTCCCGAGGAAAGCCCAATATTTTTCTCGCCGGGCGCAGTCAGACGCGCCATCCTTAAGACGAAGCCTAGGAAGGCCCCCGGTGCTGACGGTATCACCAACACAGTGCTGCGCCACCTGCCGTACCGTATGGTAGCGGCGCTGGCGCGCCTGTTCACGGCGATACTGCGCACGGGGGCTTTCCCCGCTTCGTGGAAGGAGGGGCGCGTCATTATGCTGCCCAAGGCGGGGAAAAACATATTGAAGCCGGAGAGCTATCGGCCGATCACTCTGCTGCCGACAGTCTCCAAGGTGTTCGAAGCACTCCTGCTGCGACATCTCCAGCCCCACATCACGCCGCGCCCGGAGCAGTTTGGGTTTCGGGCGGAGCATAGCACGACGCTCCAGCTGTCGAGGGTACTGCACCACCTCGCAGCCGCGCTAAATAAGAAGGAATACTCGGTGGCAGTACTCCTCGACATGGAGAAGGCCTTCGACCGTGTGTGGCATGAGGGCCTCATCTACAAGATGGCCACATCCGGCGCGCCCCGTCGCGTTGTAAAGGTGGTCTCTACTTTTCTCTCCAACAGGACTTTCAGGGTGGTGGTCGATGGGGCGCTGTCTAGCGCCCGCCCGGTGCTCGCGGGTGTACCGCAGGGCAGCTGCGTCTCGCCAGCGTGTTACTCGCGTTACACCGACGACATCCCCACCACTCCGGACGCAATGCTCGCGCTGTACGCAGACGACGCCGCGTACATTACTTCATCGCTTAATGCGAAGTACGCGGCGGTCAAGATGCAGCGCGCGCTCGACTTGCTTCCCGAGTGGCTGTCGAAATGGCGGCTGTCGGTGAACGTGGGTAAGACGCAGGCGCTGATCACCGGGTCCGCGCCCCTCCCACCACCCTTGAAGCTACAAGGAGCCGACATCGCGTGGTCGCCCCGGGTCAAGTACCTAGGGGTCACCATCGATCGTCGGCTCACGATGGGGCCACACGTCCGCTCGGTCGCCGCACGGGGTAGGGTCGCCCGCACCCTGCTCAAACCAGTGCTCTCGTCCCGCATCCCGGCGCGCGTCAAATTGGGTGTGTACAAGTTGTACGTACGCCCAATCATGACGTACGCCGCTCCGGCATGGTTCGCCCTCACGAGCGAGCCGAGCCGAAAGCTACTCCGCGCGCAGGAAAGTCTTGCGCTGCGGACCATAGTAGGCGCGCCTCGTTTCGTGAGGAACGATGTCATCCGGAGGGATCTCGGGATTGAGAGCCTGGATGAGTTTGTGCGGCGCCTCGCGACGGGAATGTTCGCGCGTGCCGACGCATCGGCCTGGCCCCATGTCCAGGACATCGCGCCCTGGCACGCGCGCCCCCCTGACGCGAGACCCCTGCCCCGCGACCTGGTAGCGGACGACGACCCCATCGCACCGGACTGACGCCTCGAGTGAGCCGCACCCAGGTTACACGCGGCTTACCCGACTCAACTGAACTCTACAAAGTACATACGCTCGTCGCGCGGCGCGTGCTAGGTTAATATAGGCGCGTCGCGCGGCGAACTCAGACACTCACTACTAAACAGACGCTATTACTCACACGCGTACGCGAACGCGGGACGCGATACGCGTAGACACTGGGCGGTGTTACACAATACAATACCGCCCACACACACACGACTGCTCCTTAGCCCGGACCGTGACCGGCTAGCTCTGGGAGCGGGGCGGGCGGGAGCAACTCACTTATACTCTGTAGGAGCGTCGAGTCGGCACCTTTGTCGCTGGTCGTCCTCCGCCGGGCCTCCCCCAGGTAACTGGGGGTCTCACCTGGCGGGGACTGACCGCCAAGGTGTCGTGAAGAAAGCGGCGCTGCATAACAGCGTCGCGGCGCGCCTACAGAGACACAACATGCAACCACACACATGGGCGCGCATTACCCACGCGCGCTCAACAATCTGCTGGCCGTGTTGCCACCCTAATGAGGGGCCTGTTTTAACAGGCCAACGTGTCGCCTCCGCGGCCGGGGGGCATAGCCCCGGCACCGCCCGCCACGCCCCCTTACGGGGGCGTCGCGATTTCTCCGACGCGGTCTTCATTTCTATGCGATGCGTGGCTTGAGGATGACGTAGCGATGCGTACCTCACAGTACCCCCTCCTTAGCGAAGCGTACGTTTGGCTTGCATACTCTGCCGGTCCGGGTAATGTATGGTTGGTGTGAAGGTACAGGATTCACGATGCTCGGCGTGCTTGCTGTGTTTGTAGGACTTGTAGTGTTTGGTGTTTCATTGCAGATGTATGCCGGTTTCAGTCTATCCAGCGATACAACTGTCTCACGATGCGGTAGCTGAATTTTGTAGTATTTTTCGTGTCTCTGTAGCACTGGATACGGTCCATCGTAGGGTGGCGTCAGCGGCGGTCGCACGGTATCGTTCCTCACAAAGACGTGTGTGCACGTACCGAGGTCCTTGTGTATGAAGGGACTGGCGGTTGTTCTAGCGGTAGTGCACGAAGGTGAGAGTGACGTCATCGTTTGTGTGAGGCGGCGTACGTAATCTTCGTCCGACATGTTAGTCGTAGTAGCCGGTGCAAAGAAATCCGATGGCACACGTAGTGTAGAACCGTAGGTCATTAGCGCGGGACTTAGGTTGTTGTCTTCACGCAGCGCTGTTCGGAGACCCAGCAGTACGGTGGGAAGTTCGTCGCTCCAGTTGGTAGTTGCGCCTCTAGCCATTAACGCAGCTTTTAGCGTACGATGCCAGCGTTCTATTTGCCCATTTGATTGTGGATGGTATGCGGTCGTACGTATGCGTGTAATGCCGAATTTTTTCATTAGCGCGTTGAACACCGACGATTCAAACTGCCTGCCTTGATCGGTCGATATACGTAGTGGGCAGCCGAATCTAGCAATCCAGTTTTCATACAGTGCTTTTGCGACGATCTCAGCTGTTATCTCGCGCACTGGTACGGCTTCAGGCCATTTTGTGAATCTGTCCATGATAGTAACACAATATCGATAATCGTAAGATAGTCGAAGTGGGCCGACTATATCGATGTGGATGTGTTCGAAGCGTTGCGATGGCGGGAAACTTCCTAGCGGCGTGACGACGTGACGATGTACTTTTGCTCGCTGACAGCCGACGCAGTTTCTTGTCCACGTTGTTACATCTTTGTTCATAGATGACCAGAAGAACTTTGATGTTACTTGCTTTCTAGTCGCCTTGATACCAGAGTGGCAGAGATCATGTTGCGCTTTGAATGCTGCAAAACGATGTGCCGGTGGTAGATATGGGCGGAGCGTAGATGTTGATATCTCGCACGTGATTGGTCGCTGCGTGCCGGGCAAAGTAACGGTGATGAATTTTAAGTTTGGCTGTAGTTTTAATTGTCTCAGTTCTTCGTCTTGTTCTTGATCACGTGATAACTTGTCGTAGTCAATGTTTGAGGGACAGTGTATTTCCTCAATACGAGATAAGGCGTCAGCGACTGAGTTTTCGTCTCCCTTTACGTACGCGATGTTATTGCAGAATTGACTGATAAAGTGTAGTTGCCGTTCGCGTCGCGGGGTGTCGCTGCTACTTTGCGGCCTTGAGAGTGCGTAGGACAGCGGTTTGTGATCTGTATAGACGGTGACGTCACAGCCCTCGATGAGTCTTCTAAAATGCTTCACAGACATGTAGATCGCTAATAGCTCGCGATCATACGTGCTGTATCGAGATTGTGTAGCACTCATTGTTTTAGAAAAGAATGCTAGCGGTTTCCAAGCTCCGTTGTCGCGTTGTTGTAGCACCGCGCCGACGCCGTGGTCTGAGGCGTCCGTCATGATGCAGAGTGGGGTGCCGGCGATAGGGTGCGTTAGCGTCACACATTCCAATATGCTTTGGCGGCATTTTTGAAATGCTTGTTCGGCGGTCGGCGTCCACGTGATAGGCGTCTTGTCATTCTTTTTACCATTGTGCAGATATTTGTTGAGTTCGCTCTGCATGTCGGCTTGATTTGGTAAACAATCTCTGTAGAAGTTCAACATGCCCAGGAAACGACGAAGCTCGATGATAGTTTTAGGTTGAGGGTAACTGGATATGACTTTTATTCGTTCTTCAGTTGGTTTTATGCCGTTCGCTGTTACCTCGTAGCCGAGAAAGTTGATTTTCGCCTGTGCAAATTCACATTTGTCGACGTTGAGTGTTACACCGTATTTGTTCAGGCGCTCGAGAACTTGCTGTAGTAATATCTTGTGTTCTTGTTCGTTTTCTGAGTATAACAAGATATCGTCGATGAATGAAAAACAGCCTTCGATGCCGCGCAGTACCTCGTGCATGAAGCGTTGGAAGGTTTGACTTGCATTTCGTAGACCAAACGTCATGCAGTTGAATTCAAATAACCCAAAGGGTGTGATGATTGCAGTTTTCTGTGCATCTTCTTTGTTTATAGGTATTCTGTAGTAGGCCATTTTCATGTCGAGTTTTGAAAAGATCTTCTTATTATGTAGTTGATAGGTGAAATCTTGTATGCGCGGAATCGGGTACTTATCGGGTAGCGTGACTGAATTTAGACGCCTGTAGTCGCCGCACACTCGTAGACTGCCATCTTTTTTCTTTACTACATGGAGTGGGCTGGCCCACGGGCTCTTGGAAGGTTGACAGATTCCCATTTCCATCATCCGTTCAAACTCTTCTTTAGCCGCTTTGTATTTGTCGGGCGGTAGGGGGCGAGCACGTGCGAAGAGAGGTGGTCCCGTTGTCTCGATGTGATGGACGACGTTGTGTTTGGCGGGAGTTTTCAAGGACATAGGTCGGAGTAGATCTGGATACTGTTTGAGTATGTCTTGATATGTCTGCTTGTTGCTCAGTACGTAGACGGCTTGTTGCATTGACGAGATTTCTAAGGCGTTGATTGAGAGTTCTGTCACCTTGTCGATTAGCTTCTTTTGATGCAGGTCGACGAGGAGTTTGAAGTGGCGAAGGAAGTCAGCTCCGAGTATAGATGTTTTGACGTCTGCGACTACAAATGTCCAACGAAATCGTCTTCTGAGGCCTAGGTCGATTTGCAGGTCTTTCTCGCCGTAGGTATTGATTGCTGAACTGTTCGCGGCGTATAGTTTGTACGAAGTTGGTGAACATTTCTTCTTATGTATCGGGGTGGCGGCTAGGACGGAGATGTCCGCACCGGTGTCAACGAGGAAACGGTGATTAGTGTTGCGATCGAAGACACATAGGCGGTTACTTGCCGTAGTTACACCGACGTCCGCCACGGTCGGTGCTTCTTTTAGTTTTCCGACTTGTTTTGATTTCGCCTCGCGCACGGTGACACGCAGCGTCTCGCTTGATCCCCAAATCGGTAGTGATAGTAGCAAACTCGATTGGGATCGTTTTGATACTTTGCGGTAGACTTCGACCTTGAGCGGGAGCGCTGGTGACGGCGATGGTGTGGTCTTCCACGGCTGCGAAGTTCGGAGATTTCGAGTGTCAGCTTCTCAAGTTGTTTTGAAAGAACTTGTATTTGCGCGGACATGACTTGTTGGTTCACAGCTGCAGGATCTGGTTGTGACGAGGAGACAGCTGCGATATTGCTCGACTCGGAATACTCCATCATCTTGTCTGCCATTGCCGCGAGCATGTCGAGTGACGAGTCTGTGTTCACTGACAGCACAACTCGAACTTGCGCCGGAAGGTGGTTCATCCACTCTATCTTGATGCCATCTTCGGTGATCATGTTGCCGCCGAGTTCGCGCATGCGCCGTAGCAACTGAGACGGTTTTTGGTTGCCCAGCTCCAATCCGCTAATAAGGTTCTTGAAATTTTTCACCTCGGACTGTTCGTACACGGAGAGAAGGCGTTGTTTGATGGCTTCGTACTTCTTAGTTTCTGGTGGCTTGATCACGATGTCTGTGATATGTTGAAGGTCTGTCGGTTGTAGTTGGCCGAGGACGTAACGATATTTGTTTTCGTCGCTGGTCTTCTGAGGTTCGACGACGGCTTCAAATTGAATAAACCACATGCGTGGATATTCGCGCCAGAAGGGAAGGAGACGTGACTGCACGGAGATGGCAGCGAGGTCTGTAGGCTCACTAATTTCTTGCTTGTGTTCCATTTTCTTCTCGGGGTCACCAAAATGTAGCAGCGATGTAGGTAACGATGAAATAAAACAAGAATAGCAGTGTAGAAATAGGAGCGTATATATTTCTGTACACACAACAAGCTTAAGTGGAAAATCTCATGGGCTCAAGTAGTGCCGGTGCTACCATGAAGGCGTCGCGCGATCGTCCAATAAGAACGCGCCTACAATACTCTGTGAGTACCTAAAAGAAACGAGACAGATGCGCGCGCGAGCGAGATAGCACTAACGTAAATATAACGCGTTTGCAGCGCGCGCGGTCTTCATTTCTATGCGATGCGTGGCTTGAGGATGACGTAGCGATGCGTACCTCACAACGAAAATGAAATCACTCCTCATAACATTAATTCGTAACAAAAAAAAAAAAAACCACCACACACACGCTACATTGACTTGGTTTGGGCCCGTTAATGTAGCTTAAACTAGCCAAAGAGCTAAGAAACAAAATTCGTTTACCAAAAATAATATTAATTGCCTTTTCTTTAGTCCATTTTAAATTGAAACTATCTAGGTATCTACAAAAGTATCGGCTGTTTAGGTATATATTTATTTGGGCATAAAAAAGAAATATTTTACAGAGAAACTTTCATGAATACATTATTTAGGTTTATATACAAAAATGTGTATTCTTTTGAGGCTATGATTGAATTTTTATGATCAAGTTTTATTTAATATTCTTCTATAGAAAATAAAACCTTTTTCATACGCATTTTTCGAGACTAAGTAGGTACTAGTACTTAGTCTGGGGTTGTTAAGATGTTAATGTTAAACAAGCAACTACGCATAAACCTAATCGACTCAGACATTATACCTCAAAGTTCTGGTCATGATACCCTTGGGGGTACCGTGTAACGGAGTATGAGGAGGGTGCGGGGGAGTCACAACAGCATCCTGAAAACTATAGCTTAAGATGTGCGTGCGCCTGTGTTGAGACATTTCGTTCGTCTGGTGATCTTTTAGGGAGGTATCTCCCTGATGGTTGTCTTGACGGGGCCCTGTCTCAGCACAGGGGCATTTGTGAGTTGTGATGTTTATGTGAATGTTGTCCTTTGTTATTGTATTTAAGTAGGTATTGACAATAGTTTCTAAGTGTTTGTACACTAACCGGTTGATCTAGTTGTCCCAAAATAAATCATTTAGAATTTTAGAATTTGTTACACAGTGACTGGGTTGTGGTGGTCAATTAGGCAGTGGCTCCATGTCAAATAAGGGTACGGGTGGTATCCGGTTAGACTGGAAGCTGAACTCGACAAAGTTAGGAAAAGGCTAGGAAGATGATGTTATTAAGTCGATTTATCAATACATATCACGATTTAAGCAATTTTTATAATAATATAGACTAACCACAAGACCAACCTCATTTAGTTTTTATTATAATATGGTTTGATATGTTTTGTGTTTGTACAAACCTACTTACAGAAGAAAATCATTTATCATCTGTGCAATAAATATAATTGAAGTGCCTGTTTGTAATGCCAAAATAACAACTTTTTACTAAATGCATAATGCAAGGTATTTATAAAAAAAAATGTATTTCGGTCGGTCTATGTGTTTGTTTCGGCTAATCTCCGAAAAGGCTAAACCGATTTTGATGAAATTTGGCCCTGGAGAAGGACATTGGCTAATATTTAGGCGGACGCAAGTTTATCATAAGATTCAATAGAGATAAATGATAATGATAAATTATTTATTTCTGTAAGTACACGTCAATCATATTTTTTTTAATTAGTAGAGGTCGGCGTTTCCTGTCTGACTATTCTGAGAAGAAAGGCCGAAACAAAGTCAGAGGTTACAGTCTCTTTTAAAGTCCAGACAAAATCTTGGCCAGATCATGTGAAGACCATGTAGATTGGTGTCTGAAATGGTATTTTGAGGAAAGAACCACACAGATTGAGCGGATCTCTCCAGTCAGTGCACGCATTTGTCAAAAATCGTGCAGCTCAATTCGGAACGTGACCAGCTCAACGATTCGACGAACAATACCAAAGAAAGGTTTGGTAGAAAAATAGGACACCATAATGGGTCACTCAGTTCTGGTTTCAAGGATCTTAATTATTCTCGAAATACATTTACAAATGATTTATCGACAGCACTGTAATGATCACGGCCTCATTTGTATTCAGAAAATTGTCCATGACAGTAGGAAATGAAAGGTGAGAGGTTTGATCAATCACATAACAAAACGAGAGCAGTGGTAGCTTAGTGGTAATGGCACCGACTTGTAGGTCGTTGAAGAGTCGTGGGATCGAAACCAGTCAGGCGAGCGCTTTGCTATGTGTAAAAAAATTTATCACCTCTTGAAAATGCTGAAGAAAACATCGTGAGGAAACCGGCATGACCTAGAACCAAAATCAAATCAAAAGTCATTTATTCAAACTAGGCTGAGAATCAGCACTTTTCGAACGTCAAAATTACAAAAGACAGTCCCCCAAAACACGCGCCCTTCACCACTTCCTATAAAGTGATTTCGCTGGGGAGAAGTGGCACAGCTGTCTGTTCAATTAGAAAATAATTTATTGTATACAATACTAGCAAAGATAAATAAATAAAAATAAATAAATAAAAATACCTTTTTGTGCTATTCTTATATTTTTTTTTTTAAAAACGCCTTTATTAATGCTACTACGATTAAAATTTGTACGTTGTACCTACTTATTTCTTTAATTTTTTTTGGCGAGTTAAAATAAACTTTAACGTAAGAAATTTTGCACGATCAAAAGGTAGTAAATAGGTATTAAATATTTATCCTTCGAAGATCGAAAATAAAGCGCCCATTTTCCTGTTGCACTAAACAATTGAATCGTCAATTTGGAGGGACCAACTTATACATCTTATAATCGATATCTTGAAAACGCATTCCAGAGATATAATATCATTCATTCTCTTGATATCATGATGGAGGGACCAAGCATTTTGTTAAAATATTATGTATATGGTAAGGTAGCTAAAGTTTTAGCAAAGGTAGGAAATAGTAGATTAATGGTATTATCTTATAAATATAAAATTCAAAGTTCTGACTGACTGACTGATATATCAACGCACAGCCTAAACCACTCGTCCCAGAGACATGAAATTTGGAGTGTGTGCTCTTTGTGAAGAGTAGGTATCCACTAAGAAAGGGTTTTTCGAAATTCCACCCCTAAGAGGGTGAATGGGGGGAGGGTGTTATTTCACGCGACAAAGTCGCGGGCAGAAGCTAGTTTTTAGGGTTCCGTACCCAAAGGGTAAAAACGGAACCATATTACTAAGACTTCGTTGTCTGTCCGTCTGTCTGTCTGTCACCAGGCTGTATCTCAAGAACCGCGATAGCTAGAGTGTTGAAATTTTCACAAAGTATGTGTTTCTTTTGCCGCTATAACAACAAATACTAAAAACAAAATAAAATAAATATTTAAGGGAGGCTCCCATACAACAAACATATTTTTTCGGCGTTTTTGCCTTGTGGTACGGAACCCTTCGTGTGCGAGTCCGAATCACACTTGGCCAGTTTTTTTATATAGGTATGACAGACATTGGAGATTTGGTCCCTTCATTTTGACGCTCACCTCTTCTCGAAGAGAGGAGGCCTGAGTCGTCCCAGCAGTGGGAACATTAGAGGCTGATTATTTATGTACAGTGGGCTGCGTCAATTGGGTACCCCAGTTGTATGACAATTTTAATACAACTGGGGTACCCAATTGTTGCAGCCCACTGTACATAACAAAACATAATTCAAATTCAAAATCAAAGCATTTATTTCAATTAGACCTTGTACAGGCACTTTTGAATTGTCAAAATTAAATAGTCTGTCAGTTAGTCCGAAAGTTGAAGCTAGTTGCCCATTCCAAAACGTAGATCTCTATGGAGAAGAACGGGCAAGAAACTCCATGGACACTCTTTTAAATCAAAATATTACAAAATCCTGGGTACATTATTCTTGTTGCTTCTATATGTGAGAACAATGTAAAAAAAAAGAGACAAAGAAGAAACAATTCAAAATATAAGATTAAAAATAAGCATTGGCAGTTAAGAGATGACCAGTCTCAACCGACGGCGTCCGTTCACGAACATTACGCGTGGATCAGCACCATCCAGCTCAACCAGTTTGTAGGGAACTGACATAACATCACGCCTGTATTCCCCGAAAAGGTTGTGTTTAGTTATGTTGCTTAGTTATGTTTATTAATTTATTTAATTCGGGAAAACAAACATCGTAATAAATGGGTAGTGAGCAAAGTAAGACATTACATTTATTATGTGTAGCTTAGGACGTTACCCACATCTTCTATACCTACTACAAAATTGATTAATTATTAATGAGTTATAGGGCGTACCTATTGCCATTACGGCTCTCGCAGATGCGATTCTGGTAAAACAATTTCCATTAAGTTTTCATAGCAATTGATCTACTACAGTTGTCTGTCATTTAAACATACACCAATCCAGCCTCCGATACCGATCTGCCTAACCTTTTCTCAACATGTTAGGGTTGGCTTAAAGTCTAACAGGGTAGAGCTGAATACC
This sequence comes from Mesoligia furuncula, assembly GCA_916614155.1. Classification (NCBI taxonomy): domain Eukaryota; kingdom Metazoa; phylum Arthropoda; class Insecta; order Lepidoptera; family Noctuidae; genus Mesoligia; species Mesoligia furuncula. The sequence goes on along the minus strand of OU744800.1, from coordinate 23,500,480 downwards.
AATATTTTACATGGAGCGACTGCCTATCTTACTTCCACAACCCAGTTACTGGGTAATACGATACCCCTTTGCCAAAATCGTTGTCAGACATTTAGGTTTCTGATTACCCGTAACGACGGTCAAAGAGCTAGCAATGACCCGGGCCGACGAGCCGGGTCTAACTGCTTACCGTGCTTTGCGAGGCACGAAGGGGTCTTCCCATGTAATTAATGGTCACCCATCCATGGACTATGCCTACGAGACAGTAAATTATTAGTGAAATTGTATGCAATTATTAAGTTATTAACAGCGCCCCGCGGTTTCACCCGCATAAGTGTCGACTCCTTGGGAGTATCGAGATAAAAAGTATCCTATGTGTTAATCCTGGTTATAAACTATCTGTGTGCCAAATTTCATCCAAATCCGTTCAGCCGTTTGTGCGTGAAGAAGTAACAAATATACTCACAAACTTTCGCCTTTATAATATAACTAGCTGACCCGGCAAACGTTGTTTTGCCATATAAATTATTTCTAGCTGCCCAGCGCTACTTCGTTCACGGGGTGTCCTACCCCTTACCTTACCCTACGAGTAGGAGGGAGTAGGGTAGGGCTACTCCTACCCTACTCCTACACTACTCCTACCCTACTCCTACACTACTCCTACCCTACTCCTACACTACTCCTACTCTACTCCTATAAAAAAAAAAGTAATAGTATCCTATGTCCGTCTCCTGGTTCTAAGCTATTTCGCCATAACTTTCAAACCAAACGTCCAATTTTAATGAATTACAGACTAAATATTATCTACATAAACAGTACTTTGTGACAAAATAGTTTATTTTGATAAGGAGTAATGACATGTGTAAAATAAATGCGTTTAAATAAAGTCCTAAAAAAATTCAAGATTTTTAAATAAAAAAATGGTTGTTGTGCTTAACTCGAAATAGATAGGTATAGTATGTCGCAGACTTTTTTGTAGATATTTTTAAGGTCTTTAATTAATTACCGCATTTGATGGTTCTATCTTTTATAGTTTAGGCGGCGTACGCCAAATAAGGAACTTTTTTGGATGATTTTTTACACCTTGGGTTTGAAAAACCCAAATATCTTACGGACCCCTATTTTTTATAAAATAAAATATAGCCTATGGTACTCGCAGATAATGTAGCTTTCTAATGGTGAAAGAATTTTTTCAAATCAGTCCAGTAGTTTTTGAGTTTATCCGTTACAAACAAACAAACAAAAATACAAATTTTTCCTCTTTATAATATTAGTGTAGATGTAGATTAGTGTAGACTAGCTGCGCCCCGCGGTTTCACCCGCGTAAATGTCGCTCCCGTGGGAATATTGGGATAAAAAGTAGCCTATATGTTAATCCAGGGTGTCAGCTACCTCCATACAAAGTTTTATCAAAATTGGTCCAGCCCACATACACACTCACACACTCACAAACTTTCGCCTTTATAATATTAATGTGAGTGTTTCACCCGCGTAAGTTTCGATCCCGTGGGAATATCGGGATAAAAAGTATCCTATGTGTTAATCCAGGAAATGGTCTATCTATGTGCCAATTTTTCATCCAAATCTGTTCAACAGTTTACGCGTGATTGAGTAACAAACATCCAAACATCTTCAGAAACTTTCACATTTATAATATTAGTAGGATAAGTGTGATTGTTTAAATATGTACGAAGTATGTACAGTCAACAAAAGAGATAAGTATGCAGGATCGTCAAGATATAGTTGAAAATTAGTAAGAAACCTATGGATGTTCTCGAATAAAACTTAATTTTATTATTAGAAAACAAACAGCTCATATAGCAAATTAAATTTCAGTCGATAGCAACATCGTTGCTGGGAAAGAATGGGACGTGCCCGAATTATCAAAGTGACGTGCATGGCATAAATGTTACACGTGTCGAAATTAACGGGAAAAAAATCAACGAGAAATAAGAAACCGGTTTCTTACTAAACTTCAACTACATATATGCAACGATCCTGCATACTTACCTCTTTTCTTGACTGTACACACGACGACATATCAGGATATTCTATTAGCCTTTTCAGTTTTAGATGTACCAGCACTTTTCGTACAATGAGAAGTCAGCTTATTCTGGAAATGTATTTGTTTATTAGCTTGATATGTCGGATATATTTTGGTAGATTTTATTTTCCTTTCCAACATGATGCTAATGGAATATTACAGTATATTCTTCTCATGGGACCTTCGTATTTCCAGTAAAAAAATAACAAAGAAAATTTCCAGGTGTTGTGTATGTTAACGAAGATAAATTGAATGGTATAAGTGCCCCCCATACACTAATTTCATGATACTTATTTGTTACAGTTATTGATCCCTTGGTTTACCTTACGTTTTGTGAACAAGTTCATTCCTGTTTGGATTGCTTTCGAAGTGATACGATTTTTTCCGTTTCCGTATTTATTTAGATTTTTATTGTTATTGTGATTTTATTGTGATTAAGCTATTAGGACAGATATAAGAAACTTGAATACCCATTTAGTTAAAGTGGCCTTACAAAAGCACCGTTCGTTAAGAGTAGCAAAACAGGGAATCTCTCGAACCAAACCTTGGATAAATAGTTTACTGGACGCACATGGAACCAAACATCACAATAGACAGAAAATTATAGAAATTTGCACAGAATTCTACAGCTCTCTATATTCAGATAATTCAAAATTAGAAACAGAAAATAGATACAGTTGTCAAGAGGATATCCCTCCCATAACGGGATATGAAGTAGACAAAGTATTAAAAACAATGCACTACGATAAGAGCCCTGGCGAAGATGGTGTTACAACTGAAGCTCTGAAACTAGGATCTGCCACACTGCTCCCACACCTCACAAACTTATTTAATGCAATTTTACAATCAGGTAAACTCCCAACCCAGATGTGCCACTCAAACATTGTTCTTCTTCATAAAAAAGGAGACAAGTCCAATATAAACAACTACCGGCCCATTAGCTTAGTCTCACATATTTATAAGGCATTCATTAAGGTCATTCACAACCGCATAGATGCAAAATTAGACTTGCATCAACCACCAGAACAAGCAGGATTTCGCCCAAGTTTTTCTACCACGGACCATCTTCAAACTTTAAATCAGTTAATAGAAAAACACACAGAATTTCAAAAACCTCTATATCTGGCTTTCGTGGACTACACAAAGGCTTTTGACAGCATTAAACACAGCGCAATATTTTCAGCCTTACGAAGTCAAGATATAGAGGAAACCTACATAGATCTTCTAAAGATTATTTATAATAATAGCACGGCCAACGTTAAACTGGATTCCGTAGGCAGAACATTCAAAATAGACAAAGGGGTAAAACAGGGTGATCCGCTCTCTCCTAAACTATTTACGAGCACCCTTGAGGAGATATTCAAAAAACTCGCAGACGCATGGGCAATGAGGGGTATTCCAATCGGCGATAAAATGCTGTCAAACCTTCGTTTTGCGGACGATATCGTTCTTTTTGCATCTACAGCAGATCGACTGCAACAAATGCTCCAAGAACTGAGCACTACAAGCCTTGAGGTTGGACTGACGATGAATCAGTCAAAGACTAAAGTCATGACCAATGCCACTAACTATAAGGTCGAGGTCGATGGGCAGGAAATACACTATGTCGACGAATATATTTACCTGGGCCAGCTAGTTTCCTTCCACAACAGATAGGACAAAGAGATCGACCGTCGAGTCGAAAATGCTTGGAAGAGCTACTGGTCCATGAAGGCGCTAATGAAGGGCGACCTTCCTATTTCACTAAAGCGTAAGCTCGTCGACATGTGTATCCTGCCTATCCTAACCTATGGCGCCCAGACTTGGTCTTTGACAGAGGCTCAGAAGTCCAAACTCAAAGTTTGCCAAAGAGCGATGTAGCGTAGTATCTTAAAGATTAAACTCACCGAAGAAAAACGCAACACCACTATAAGCTCCAAGACAGGTGTCGCCGATGTTGGCGGCAAGTCTGCGAGGCTGAAGTGGGACTGGGCGGGTCACACTTATAGGATGCATCCAGACAGATGGGCTAAGATCGTCACACAGTGGGTGCCTGAAGACGGGCGTCGCCACCGAGGCAGGCCTAAGAAACGCTGGCGTGACGATTTAGACTCGTTCCTGATCGACTGGACGGAGAAGGCACAGTATAAGGAAATGTGGAAGGAAATGGGGGAGGCCTTTGCCCAGCAGTGGGACAGAACAGGCTAAACAATAAAAATAAAATAAAATGTGATTTGGATAGTTTAAGTGTTAATAGATAGTTTTGTGATCAATACGACTCGACTCTTCTGACGACTCTTCTGACGACTCTTCTGACAACTCTTTTGACGAACTTTTTTTTTAGCCTGTACTATTTCACTGCTGGGCAAAGGCCTCCCCCAAGTCCTTCCAGGAACTCCTTCTCCTTCCTTTCCGACGAATTAGCGTCGTCTAATATACACGACCACGATTAGAATAGGAAATTTAAAATTTGTATATATATAACTAGCAGCGCCCCGCGGTTTTACCGGCATAAGTATCGATCCCGTGGGAACATCGTGATAAAAAGTAAGTCCTTCCCCGGGATGAAATCTATCTCTCTGCCAAATTTTATTGAAATCCGTTCAGCGGCTTAGGCGTAAAAAGGTAATAAACAGACAGACAGACAGAGTTACTTTCGAATTTTTAATATTAGTTTGGATGAATAGCTTACACACAGATTTCTCTCTTTCAGTCGTCAGTAATTTGACTTTCAAAAGAAGAAGACAAAGCGTTGTGTAACTATACAGACGCTATACAGCGTTCATTAGTAACGGGGTTAGTTTTGAACCCTTAAAAGTTTGTTTACATTCTTTGTCTCGTCTTGTTTAATTACGTTGAATTTACGCATGGACAAATTCAAGGATAGATAAGGTAACTTAGTAAGTCATCATTTCAGCCGAAAAACGTCCACTGCTAGACATAGGCCTCCCCCAAAAGGGGAGGGGGGGTTTGCCATAATCGCCACGCTTGGCAGGCGGGTTGGCGATCGCAGTATGGTATGGTGGTGGAATGCATAGAGAACGCTGCCCATTCTCCGGTACGCCTCTTAGTCGCCTTTTACGACACCCACGGGACGTATGGGGTGGTGCTATTCTTTAAGTCCGACAGCACACAGACAACTTAATAAGTATTTAGGCAGAATTATTTCAGAAATCCGTCCAAAATGTATCAACCGACTAGACAGCAAAAAAAAAAACACTAGAATAAAAAATACATTCCAACGCAAATTTTCTCGTTGATTTTTTTCCCGTTAATTTCGACACGTGTAACATTTATGCCATGCACGTCACTTTGATAATTCGGGCACGTCCCATTCTTTCCCAGCCTTCAATAAGTTCACGTATTAAGTTCTCAAAGGAAAAATAAAAGCTTGTAAAAGGCACTCTCTCTTTTGAAAAATATAAATCACATTATGGTTAAGATAAAATTTATTTCTCACCACAGTATTAGGTACAAAATACATATTCAATGGCATCAGAGTCGGACATTTTAATATTGTGGGAGACTGGTGCCTAAACTAAGCTCTAGGCCTGTATTTTAGAACACCAGGGGGCCCAAAAAGGCCACTTTGACAGAATCATAAAAGGAAAACCTTATGAATTATAATAGACGAAGACAGTCCGTGTTTTTCTTTTTTCGCTGCACTACTTAAGTATAATCAAAGAGATTGGGATTGGATTTGGATGGGATTGATTGGTATTTTAGGACAGCCAAAAAAAATAACTGAAAAATCCTTCGCCATTGAGATTTGATACGATTAACTTAACAGTTAACTGTCCATTATGATTCAGTGTAATCCGTCTATGATTCTGCCAAAGTGGCCTTTTTGGCCCCCAGGAGGCCAATTCTCGTAATTTAAAACGTTAAAAATCTAGTCGCAGTCTCGTCCCCGTTGTACCGTATGCACCATTGACCTGCACCATCAATGGTGCAGATGAGACTAATTAGTTTCATTTGCACCATTAATTGTCCAAATGAAACTGCATTGATAGTATGGTCTCATCTGCACCATTGAGAATGGTGCAAACGAAACTAATTAGTCTCTTCTGCACCATTGATGGTGCAGGTCAATGGTGCATACGGTACAACGGGGTCTCATCTCGGCGACAAACAAATGTCAAAAACTTGTCAAAATGTTGGGAAATTAGAGGTATTTTTGACAGATTGAGACTGAGATCAGACTGTGAACGATCTTAAAATACGAGAATTAGCCCTCAAGTCTCCGCCCTTTTTACCGGACCATGGTAAAGCAAAAAGGAGGGTTATGATTTTGACCGCGATGCATTAATACCTTAATTCGCAAACCAGCCAACTCCACATTTCGTCAAAAATATAATTTTTTGTTTAGTTAATAGGCAATAGTAATAGGGCGTGATTTGCAAAAACGGCAACTCCGATATGATCACAATTCTTTCCATAAATCGCTATTCGAAAATCAGCCAACTCCGCGTTGCACAGGACGTGACGATTTTGACAGCCAACTCCAGTAAGTCGGCCATTTTGTATGGCGTCCGAGTCGTGTGCGCTTACTGCTCCGCGTTTTGTGAAGGAAAGATTATTAAAACCCGTTAATTAGAGAGGTACTGTCGAGAAACAGTTGCTTTTTGATACAAGGTATGGATACTTATTTACTTTTTCACAAAACAGTGCTTGTCAATTCAGTATTTATTAGATTTAATATTGGGTCGGAGTTAGCCGGTTTGCTTCTTACTTTATTATACTAGTACTGGGAGTTATCCATTTTTATGTTTATTAAAAATAATTTTATTTTAAAAGTTTAATTATATTGTCATGAATTTAGTGTTTTTTTATTTAACAAATATTTTTTAATATAATTTAACTTTAAAGTAAAATTTTATTTTTTAAATTTTTGCCTTATTTTTGTGCTGATGGATTTTTTTTGTTTTGCATGCAGATGTCGAACTCACGCGCTAAAAAAAATATTGCAAATAAGCATGCAAAATGAACAGCAAATGCTTGATGAAACCAATAACCCTGACTCTGTTTTGTTTGTTAATAACCAATTTCCAAAACCCTACGATGCTTTGGTTGGGCACGATAGCGTAGCTTCTAATTCTGCTTCTTCGATTTTCTTTGATAATAGCTACATTGATTGTATTGAAAATGAACAGCCTGGTGTGGAATATACATATAACCCAGAATCGTTAAACAATAAAAGTTTTGATAGCCGAAGATGTTCTAATACGTCTCAGACATATGAAATAGTTGAGAATGTTGTTATTGAAGACATATTTCCGCTTGAACAACTCAGCCCAAGTTTGCTATCTCCCCACCTTACACCATCACATAATTACAATCCTGAAAATGCCGCTAATAGCTTTGAAACAACTCATGTATACCCCTCTACAAGTACTGATAGATCGGATGACGATTTAGTCGTTCCTTTGGCCCAGGAAGAACTACCAACTTGTGAAACTATACCTGAAATCCCAACAGCCTGTTTTGAATTAACGAATAAATTAGTCGATTACAGTGACTCTGAATCTGAATCAGATGAACCGGTAATAAAAAGAAAGAAAAGGTGTCAAGTAAAGAAAGAAGAATGGACAAGTGAAATTAATAAAAAGAATAGAGAAAAGGGTAAACAATATTGCGGCAAGAAAAAAGTTGATGGAGAGTGGAAAAAAAATATAAAGAAACCAAAAAAGGTGTTGAAGCCACGCTGTAGTTGTAAGGAAAAGAGGAATAGTGTTATTCCGTGTCATAGTATATCTGAAGATAACAGAAAAGTATTGTTTGATAAATTTTGGAATATGACTTGGGCTGAAAAACGAGTTTTCGTCGATAATTTAGTAAAAATTATACATACAAATAGGCAAAGAGATAGGAAAGACCCTCAAAAATCTAAAAGAGCTAATACTTTTATTTACCACCTAAAAAAAGGTGAAGATATGATTAGAGTCTGTAAGACGTTATTCCTAAATACTTTTTCGATTGGTAAATCTTGTATCTGGGGTTGGAAGATTGAAGTTGCTAGAATTACTACTGATGAAAAATTACCAAAAACTACCCCCGGAAAGCCATTTGACCAAGAAATTAAAGCTTTACAAGACTTTTTAGATGAGTTACCAAAAATGCCTTCACACCGACACCGACATACGAGCTCTCAAATATACACCAGCTGGAGAAATATTTTATAAACTAAAATTCATTGAAGAATATAAATTACTAAATCAACGCAGGAATGCCCGAATTAACAACATTCCTGTTCATAATTTACCTAATCTGTACAACGAACGCAGAAAAATTACAAAAAAGAAGTTCCTAGATTTACAACAACTAAAGAATTCAATGCCAAGAGATTACCAAAACTATTATGATAACCTTCCTCATGAAGCCTAAAATAGTGTGCTGAGTGCCTATTCTATCTTTAAGATTCTCTGATTATATTACTAAGTGTACTTACCTTTTATAAACAATTTAAACTGAAAAACTAGCTTTTTATTTAATATTAATCAATCAAGCAACCAACCCAGCCAACTCCAGGATTACATACTTCTACAGAAAAGGAAAAACGGATAACTCCTAAAAACGTTGTAGAATTGTAACGAAAAGTTATTAACGATCTTGCAGTTTTAAAAATAATAATTTACGATAATATCTACCAACGGTATCTTAAATTTTTTCATAATTAGTCTACAAAAAATGTTATACAGTTTTATGTGTCTCCTGAAAAATTTGTTCCAAAGGAGTTAGCTGGTTTACCAATTAAGGTATCGTGTGTTTATCTGTTTCCTCCTGAGTTCTAAACTACTTATCAAAGAGACAAATGTGGTATCGTTGGAAGCGTCTTAATCGTCCGCTGGTTATAGGCTATGTGACGTCATATTAAATTGAATATGGCGCCCTCTAGCTGACATAAAGTCATGATCAAAAAAAAATAGTTTTAATCATGCCTTATTGGGTATCAAATGATAGGGCTTAATTAGTACATTTCAAAAATATAAATTAATATAAAATATATATTCCTGAAAATATGCCCAAAATAATTAAATAAAAATTAAGTTTAAAAACTACAACTGAAGTGGCTCCCCATTCGACTTCGCAGGAACTCTCGGATATTGTGTTTGCTATTCAATCTCCTTCACAATCCTAAAATACCATCCTATCTGCGGGAGCGTTTTTCCTACTCCCGTCCTTCAGATGCGCCTTGCAGGTCGCATCTTAAAAACCTTCTTAAGTCCCCTCCCCACTCCACCGACTTCTACTCCTACTCCTTCACAGTGAATGCTGTGCGACTGTGGAATTCACTACCGCCTGAAATTAGGGACTGCCAAACTGTTGCAGTTTTTAAAAGAAAAGTTAAGGAACACTATCTTTCCACTTTATCATAGTTGTGTGTGTGTTTATTATTTGGATTGCATTATATTTATTAATATTCTAGTGATATTTATTTTGGAAGTATGTATCACGTTTATTTGTATTGTATGTAAGTAAGTATATTCTCAAAATACTTGTTTAGTTTTATTAAGTGAATTGTTTTTAGATTTTATGAGTTTTTTTGTCTCCTTTACTCTTTCGCACGCTGAACCCATCTCTCTATTTATTGTCCTATCGCAGGTATGCTGGAAGAGATTTCTTATGAAATAAACATCACCTTTGTACCTACTTTTCTGTTCTGTTTTTTTCTTGTCTGTTTATATAATATGTGTGTACATAAATGGTAAAATAAATAAATAAATAAAACCCGCCTGCTGAAAAGGATGAAACAAGAAAGTACCTTCCCCTGGTCCCATGCTACCATAGCTTTTATGTATAGTTCGACTTATAAATAGCTGCAAAAAATGACATTTCCTTATAACTCATTTCAGACTGAGTTTAGAGATATGCATGTCAAATAAGTTTCGTTTGTTACACTATTCTGTACTAGAAAAACAAGATTTGGCTGATGGCCGCGAAAAAACAAAAAGACGCCAATTTCAGTCATTTAAGTAACACATAAGTTGTCATTTTACTGTAGCTAATTAAAAGTCTGACTATATGTTAGTACCTACAGCGGCATGCGACCACGGGAAGGTACTTTCTTGTTTCATCCTTTTCAGCTTTTAGTTTTTTAGTTTTTATACAAAATGATACCTATGATATTTTATTTTGTCAAGTACCTGTAGGTACACTGATACAGAGATAAATCTCTATTGTGATTTTATATATTTGAAACGATTTGTAATAATTGTATGAATCCACTTTCAGACGCGTTACACTTCTCTAGCCTTTGCTAGTAGCTTCGCTTGCATGGAGGCCTGAAATTATCCCACAGATATGTACTTTAGCACCGAGATAAAAAGTATCCTAGGTGCCCCAGGTCATAAGTAAATCTGTGTGCCAATTACCATCCAAATCCATCCAGCCGTTGAGGCTTGAAAATGTACGAGAGTTACTTTTGTGTTTATAATATAATAGCAGGGCCCGCGATTTCCAAGTGTTGATCCCGTGGGAAAATCGGGATAAATCCCTATGTGTTATTCTGATGTATAAGCTATATTACTGTATAGTTTCATCAAAATCCGTTCAGAAGTCTTTGCGTGAAAGAATAACAAACATCCATCCATTCATTCTCACAAACTTTCGCATTTAGAATATTGTTATGGTTGTATGGATTAAAATTTATGGATACTTAGACTTAATAAATCGCTATCATTGAAATGCTTAGTACGCCTATCAACTCTAGTCTAACAAAACACCAATTTCGAAAAAAATAAACGATCAACATGCGTGACAGAACCCCATAACCGTAAATAAAGTCTAACTAAAAATAAATAACAATACACCATACTAACCGGAGAGGGGCCCGTGGCTAAATCAGGGGCCCGTGGCTAAATAATAACAAGCGCTCAGGTCGATCGATCAGATTAAGCTATGCTTGGTCTATGAATGGGTGACCATCTTTACATATCGAGACCTCTCCGTGCCTCGGAAAGCACGTTAAGCCGTTAGTCCCGGCTGTCATTCGTGGATCTATGACAGTCGTTAAGGGTATTCAGAAGCCCGAAAGTCTGACAACCAGTCTTACCAAGGGTATCGTATTACCCAGTAACTGGGTTGTGGAGGTCAGATAGGCAGTCGCTCCATGTAAGATACTGGTATTTAGCTGCATCCGGTTAGACTGGAAGCCGACCCAACATAGTTGGGAAAAGCTAGGCAGACGACGACATACCGGAAGCCTCTAGATAAATTATAGAAAGAAAGAAAAAGTATTTATTGCGACTGGAAGATCACAAACTAAACTAAACACAGTCAAATAAAAATCCAAGTTATATAAAAAAAGAAAAAGTAACAAAAGGAAAATAAAACAGAAAGTCCTATACGAGGCCAAAAGGCTCCTATCTCAGCATGATGCTGCGACATTTGAAAAATAAATGTCACAGTGGTCATGTCATGTCATGTCAATTATGTCGGTATCGATAAATTATTTAAGCTTAAATTCTTCCATACTAACCCAGCATGTCTATACAATTTCCTTTAGACAGTGTTGAATAAAATGCTCACGCATAGCTCACATTAGTGCTAAAACAGACTGTTCACACATAAATACTGTCAGTTCGTGATTCCACCACATTGTCCAACTCTAACTTAGTTGTTTATTCCTGTTGTGGTTCAAGTTACAAGCTTTAATTAATAATATACACCGTTACATTTTGATCGTTTTAATCCTTAAAAGAGGTGATTGTACTCATCATTATGAACAACTTTTACTATGGGACCAAACCTGAAATCGCGAAAAAAAAATCTGCTATTCCCTACATTTATGTTCATATAACTCGTCAAAATGTAGGGAACAGCGGATTTTGTAAAGGCTACTTTTTATCCCGATATTCCCACGGGATCGAAACTTATGCGGGTGAAACCGTTGGGCGCAGCTAGTCGCCTATATTGAGTGAGCTTTACTTCTTAAAAATATTCATAATAACATAATATGATACTATATTACATAATTATACTATATTCATAACAATAAGACAAACGAAGTACGCAAGTGTTTGTAATATATTATATGTAGGTATTACTATAATGGCTAAATCTTCATCTCACACAGAAAAAAAGATATGAAAATTTATCATATATGGTTAATCACTTTCAAAGGAACAAAATTAATCCGTAGCACTAGTTACATAAAATACAGCCTCGCATCTTGCACCACAGCCCAACAAAATTACAGAGGACCCGTACTTCATCGCCAACTAACTCAAGTTAAGGTGTACTTACCCGATTACGTTAAGTAGCGTTGCATACTGATCAAATTCGCCTAACTCTGGTTAATTTATGGTACCATCAACCTTCCTCCGTTCTCCGTTAGCATTAGCAATTGTAATTTCTCGTTGTTCTTTGCAAATTTTAGATCAATTCCTATGCTTATTTGCAGCGTGAATGGTAAAAAGTTCATTGATTATTTTATGACCGTTTCACGAGTATGTGTGAGAAGGAAGGTGGTTTTATGATTCTTGCACGATTTTGCCATGTAAAGTTTGTCTAGGTGAGACGTTTTATAGGCCAGCGGCTCATACCAACAAAAAAAGGTAGACAGTGCGCCGCGCCGCGAACATTAAAACTGAAGCCACCTTTTTATCTATGTGTGTATCAAAGGGTTGCCATTTGTTAATTTTTTTCCTATAATTTGGGGATGTTTGTGGTGTGAGTAGGAACTAGTATAATATTGTACGAGTAAGATAATGTTGAGTATCCTATTGGTATTAATTGGAAACCTAAAATATTAATTAAAAAATAGGAATATAACTCGAAGTAAGAAATCATATTTATAATAATTATGTTACAAGTAACCTAAAATGTAACAATAAAGAAACAAAGTTATTTCAAGTTCTTACAAGTGAAAAGTGATTCCGTGAGACTTTTTATGTGATTTGCTGTTGTTTTTTCAACTTTTCACTGCACAGGAAGGCATAATTATATTTTTTAAATCTATGTTAACTTGACGACGACTCGTGACGTAGGTACTAAGAGCGATGAGCATGGTTTTAGTGTAGGTGTGTGCGTGAGCTTGTATGTTTACTTGCAGGAGCACAGTTTTATGGCTTCACGTTTGATGTTCGCGGCGCGCCGTCTTTCTTTTTTGTTGGTCTGAGGCCAGCGGGGTACCTAATTGTGTAACACACTAAAAGTAGCAATTACTTTAATTTTGACAGTACAAAAACATTCATTGCGTCATTTACGTTAAAGAGCAAACAAATTTTTCGAACATTTGAAGTAATGGATTAGCAATATCCGCCAAAACTATTTAGAATGTGATTGAAAGCTTTACGCAAATAAGTTGCAGTTAACTTTCTCAATTAAACTGTCCAATGCACTTTTTCAATGTCTCATTATCATTTCAATGTCGTATCAATCTGACTTGCCTTTTCCCAACTACGTTGGGGTCAGCTTCCAGTATTACCGAATGCAGCTGAATACCAGTACTTGATATGGAGCGACTGCCTATCTGACCTCCACGACCCAGTTACTGGTTAATACAATGCCCCTTGGTAATAGTGGTTGTCAGACTTTTTGGCCTTCTGACTACCCGTAAATATAAATAAACTACCCGTAACGACTGTCAAATATCTACGAATGACACCCGGACCAACGGCCTAACGTGCTTTCTGAGGCACAGAGGGGTCTCGGTATGTAATGGCCATAACATGTAATGACAAGCGTAGCTTACCCTCGATCGACCCATAGATATATATGTAGAGATGATTCTAAATAGCTTAGATGCCTGGTACATAGTACCGTCAAACACCAAACCGCCATAGCGCGGTACCATAGTATCGTTAACATCGTGAGCAAACCGGCATGTCCTAGAACCAAAAATTCGAAGACATGTGACATCTACCGACCCACACTGGGCCCTCGTGGTGGTGGATTACAGCCCACTCCCTCTCACTGAGAGGAGGATGGACTCCTGTCTGAAATAAAAGATTTCTATTTTATTCTGTAGTGGAAATTCAAACTGCAGTTTGGAAAATTACACGATAAACCGAAACGTTCCAGAACATTATCGGACTAGGAATTCAAAACGGTTTCCAGAATTTGCACGCACTTTACGCTAAACAGCGCAGTTAGTACATTTCTCGCCTCAATTTCAGTGAGGTGAAACTCAGTCACAGTATGTCCAACTGACAGTGAAACAGAATACATGATCAAGGAACAGAAACTCACGAACTAAGGGCAAATTTTTCCAACGCCAGATAATTTTATTGAAGGAATAATTTTGAATTTTTGACAGTTCTTCCATACGAAAACTGTCATACGTCAATTTTATTCTACGAATAAAAATTATCTGTAGATTGAAAAATCAGCCCTAAGTCAAATCTACAAGTTCAATCTTTCGGTGACAAGTTCAATCTTATCACCGAAATCTTCACTCATATTTACCTACCAATCAATATGAGTAAAGATTTCGGTGACAGCATACCTGCTGCAGTATAATAAACATCGTAATTACAGGAAGAACAAGGAACTTTCGGCTTTGTTTTAAAGTATTTTAACCCGTTATTATGAAATCATGCTACTTTTGAAGGATAGAAATTAATACTGGCCGCGTATGCGACTATGCGTAATGTGTCTATAAACCGAATCTTTAGTCACCTACGAACCAAAGGTCATTTGAAATTGATTCCTAGAGTGAAGTCTCAATTTCAAATAACAGTGCATTCATTCATACGACCGACGCGCGGCGACGCCATAAACTTTGTAACAGAAAAGTAATATTACTCTGTATTGAAATCAAACTCTATTGAGCAGAAAATGCGACAGCCATTTGTTATATCCGGCTCCTATGTATGTCTCCTTTGTAGGTAATTTGACGTCTATTGTACTGCATTTTTCCTTGCTACGGAGTAATTGTATTCAGAATAGATTCTACATATCGACGGTTAAGAATCAATAGTGTCTATCTCACAAAAGTCAACTTTACAGTAGATAAAAAAAACATTTCTTTGCTTCACAAAATAAGTTACTAGAAAGGTGAAAATTTATAAAAATAGTAAATAATTGCTGGAAAAAGATAGGTAAACTTAGATTGTATTCATATTCTTATATCCCAAGATACCTTGAGTTAGATATTTTTAAGGACTAAAGACGATTTTTAAGGAGAGATAGACCATA
Source organism: Mesoligia furuncula (assembly GCA_916614155.1). NCBI lineage: Eukaryota > Metazoa > Arthropoda > Insecta > Lepidoptera > Noctuidae > Mesoligia > Mesoligia furuncula. The sequence continues at coordinate 23,485,338 of OU744800.1, read as the reverse complement.
TTGGCAGAAGTATTTACGCGTTCCTAACATAGGCGGTATTTCTATGGCAAATAATTTAGGAAATATTGTGAATTTTGAGATAGCAGCCCGAATAACCTATGCCAAATTAGACTTTAAATCCACTGATTTAAAAAAGTAGAAAATGTAAAAAATTGAGATAGACATTATTGATTCTTAACCGTCGATATGCTATATTACGATGACAATGCATAATATTATATGACGGCGCAGCAAATAGCGCCATCTAGTTTTGTTACAAAGTTACTAGTAATCAACGAAGAGGTCGGATAAGAATGACACTGGTTGATTACTGTCACTATAGCAGATCGTCGCATCGATGGTTGCGTGGCAGCTGTCTTCTGATGACAGAACTTACTTACTTAACTTACTGTCAGACAAACATTCATACTACTTACATTACGAAAGTAAGAAACATTGACGCTAAGCTACCCGAAGATAACCGACGAAAGGATAGGGTATGTCCCACGGCTCAATTCAAATCCACGCTCCCTAAAAGATTCTATTGCTTCCTTGGGCATTACCTTTACAATAAATTGAATAAGTAAGTTCCTAAACCTATATCCAAAAATTCGATCAAGCTGTATTAAGGAAATTAAATAATAATTAAAAACCCTAGACTATCATAAAACTGAGAATTTTTTGACCGTTCTAAAATAAAACTAAATTTGACCAACCCCACACAATCATGGCTGTTCCTCACCACCTTGAAAAACAACTCCCGCTGCACTCACTTCACAAAAGTCACCTTCACTCATACACTGCTCATCTGAATTACTCACATTCGTCTCCTACTTGTCTAACACTTCACATAAGATCACCCACTCACACATCGTCTCACAACACGATTCAACAACTTCTGCAGAATTATAGGTAGGTATTTTTAATTTTTATTACTTCATCTTGTATTCGTGTTATGCATATTGTTTAACACTTTTAGGGGGAAGGGACCTATATCAGGCACCAGTCTCTCACAAAGGCGGAATTCAGCTGAGACATGTTTTGTACCATTAACTTTAAGTCAGCTTTGTAAAGAGAGAATAAATTATTATTATTATTGTCAGCCGTTTCTGTCCCACGGGCAAAGGCCTCCCTTCCCTCCTTCCACTTATCCCTATCCAGTGCTGTTATACGCCAATCCTTGTGGAAAGAGTCGAGTTCGTTCTGCCATCTCTTTCTGGGCCTTCCGCGTTGTCGTTTGCTGCTGTTGCGGGACCCATTGTGTGGTTGCTTTAGCCCATAGCTCCTCCGGCATGCGACAGATGTGACCAGCCCAGTTCCATTTTAGCTTGGCAGCCGTGTGACCTACATCGGCAATTTGAGTTTTAGAACGCAGTAAGTATCGAGTTCCTTATACGATCAGAAAGTTTAACTCCAAGGATACTGCGCTCCATTGCTCGCTGACAGACCCCGAGTGCGGACTTTTGACGATTGGTTAGTGCCCATGTCTGCGCTCCATAGGTGAGGGTAGGAAGAATGCACATGTCCATGAGTTTTCTCTTCAGTGAGAGAGGGAGAAAATAAATGATAAATAATAATAATAATAATAATAATAACAGAAGATGATGTGTAGGTACGTCAGGGGCATCCACGAATTTACTATATTCCGGCACAATCTTGATGATATTGAAGCTGCTGAACCACTAGTAGAATGACCATTTCCGGTAAAGCCTACCCTGCGCTGTTACACGCTAATAGTCTCTTAGTTGTTCCGTCTAGTGGTATAAGAATGAAAGACTGCCTAATTATCATATTTAAACTCAAAAAGTTTTCTATGCAATAAAAAGACACCCAAGATCCATTATTATGCAAGTAAAATCATGTATTTCCCAAAAAAAAAATTCTTTTAAACTCTTCCATTATGCACTATGTAAACAAGGGTTTAAAATCTTTTTTTTCTAACCACCCAAGGGCTGGCTTTTACGTTGGCCAGAGGCTAAGCATCGCCATACAACGTGGTAATGCCGCCTGTCTCTTGGGTACATTACCAGTCGACAGCGATGCGGATGAGTGACTATATGTAATTCCAAGTTACCTTACGAACTTTTTCCTTCACCAATGGCGGTAATGTCCAAGATAAACTCAACAAGTATATACAGGTTGAAATTGAAAACATGCGACAAACCGAAATGGGAGATTGTACAATCTCCCATTTCGGTTTGTCCTATGATGAGTACCTACTCATCATTATGAACAACTTTTACTAAGGGACCAAAGATGTAATCGCGAAAAAAAATCTGCTGTTCCCTACATTTTAACGAGTTATGCGAACATAAATGTTTGGGAACAGCTGATTTTGTTTTCGCGATTTCAGGTTTGGTCCCATAGTAAAAGTTGTTCCTAATGATGAGTGCAATCTCCCATTGCGATTTGTCGCATGTTTTCAATTTCACCCTGCATTAATCGAAAAATCATATTGGTTAGTCGCACACGTTTATGGGTCTAGTGTAGTAGGTACTTCGACCAATTAGGTTTGTTTTGACTAATCTAGTCCTAAGCGGTAAGGCGGTAGTAATTGCCACGATTCTCATTCCAGGTCTTGTTTGAGTTATGTGGAACTTCTGAGGTTTAGCATTCTTCCAAATATTGCGTACCTTCGCATCCTTTTATAGTGGGGTGGCACATCACTATAGTGGTATGGTTCAGTGCCACCCTACCCCCAAGGGTATAGCCAGGGGCATGGTGGGTCCGGAGTGGTTGATACTTACCCGGATTTGAATCTACAACCTCGTGCTAGAGACATCGCCATCACGACATTTGACAGAAAATAATTTTCTAGATTCATGAATTCATGATGCACTTAAGTTGGAGGTAAAGATAAAGGGGATTTCAGTTGAAACAGTTCATACACGTCCAGGAATGGAAAGCTAAATAAGAAAAATGTAGGATAAAAGTTCATGAGTGCGAATGGCGATAGCACGTCGCTTTCTGTCGGTTTCTATAGTATTAGGAATGAGCAATAGTTGCTACGTGGATATTATATCGTACCAGCTTCAGCCCGCGACTTCTTCTGTGTAAAATTTCTTGTTTAAACATAAAATATATCCTATCATCATCATCTGCATCATCTACCTAGCCTTTTCCCAACTATGTTGGGTCAGCTTCCAATCTAACCGGATACAGCTGAATACCAGTATTTTACATGGAGCGACTGCAACCTCTGGCTTCTGACTACCCGTAAGACTGTCAAAGATCCCCGAATGACAGCCAACGGCTTATGGCAAACGACCAACGGCTTAACGTGCTTTTCGAGGCACGGAGGGGTCAAGGTATGTAAAGATGGTCACCCATCCACAGACCAACCGTGGCAAGCATAGGTTAACCTGATTGATCGACCTGTGCGGCTGTTATTATTTAGCCACGGGTCCCTCAAAATATACAATAATATATCCTATCATCCTCAACAATACTGTAGCATAAATTATTTCTAGCTGCCCGGCGCTACTTCGTTCGCGTGGTGTCCTATCCCTTACCCTTCTCTACCCCTACCCTACTCCCACACTACTCCTACCCTACTCCTATAGGTAAACAAAAGAATTAAAAAAAAACGGATAAAAAGTATCCTATGTCCGTCTCCTTGTTCTAAGCTACCTCCCCACCAATTTTCGGCCAAACCGGTTCAGCCGTTCTTGAGTTATAAATAGTGTGACCTTACACGACTTTCTTTTATATAATATAGATGAGTATAGATTTCGGTGAAACAGTTTCGTTTGCCACTGCTCTGAAAACGGTGAAAGAAAACATCGTGAGGAAACTGGCATATCCTAAAACCAGAAATTCGTAGACATGTGACATCTACCAACCCGCGTGGCCCACGGCCCACTCCCTCTCACCGACTGGAGGCCAGTGTCCCAGCAGTGAACATTATAGGCAGATTATGCTATGCATATGCTAATGATGTTGAGTGAGATTACGATGATGTCCTGTTTAAGTTTTACTTACTTCAAGTATTATGATAATCAGACACATAGAACTAAATATCATGCTGTATTGCATAGTAACATAATTTTCATTCGGTTTTTCACCAACGACATAAAAAATGCTGGGTCCAAAATGCCAAACATCAGTTCCATTTACGAATGCTTAAATCTGCCTAGCCGTTTCCCTAGTATATTAGGGTCAGCTTCCAGTCTAGCCAGATGCAGCTGAATATCAGTATTTTACATGGAGAAAGAAAGAAAGAAAAAGTATTTATTGCGACTCGTACAGGAAGATCATAAACTAAACTAAACACAGTAAAATACAAATCCAAGTTATATAAAAAAAAGTAACAAAAGGTAAAACGAGACTGCTGATCTGACCTCCAGAACTGGGTAACACGATACCCCTTGGTTTTAGACTGGTTGTCAGACTTTTGGGCCTTTGACTACCGGTAACAACTGTCAAAGAACTACAAAACTGTGCTTTCTGTCGCACCGAGGAGTTTCGATATATACTGGATGATCATGTAGCGGTATTTCATTGTACTTTTTTTCTGTTGTTTTCCCAGCTGTCAAAAAAATCTGACCAACGGGAACAAAAAATTCCCGTTGGATAGACTAGTCTAACCATCAATCTGTCCACCGGGAAAAACTCGTATCTACAACGCCACATGCGAACAACGCGTCATACTGACTTCACGCAAAATCCTGCATCTCACAAGCAGAGTTTACCGCGCAACTAGCATATATACAACGGCCCGACGTAAATCATCGGGCTTCTAATCCAACCTGTCCCTTGCTGTCCTCTCCTAGCGACACCCTAAGCCGAGGTCCGAATCTCACTGGGGGTGCGTTTAGCGTGAAGTCGCTCAGTTTTTAGTTAGCTTTTAAGCCCTGGCTGGAGGCCTCAATTTATTGTGGCATCCACAGGAAAGCCTGGTTAAGCAGTCGACAACCTCACAGGTTGAACTGCGAGATGCCACACCCTAAAAAAAAAAAGAATCATCGGGCAGTTGCCCGCCAAGCACGACACCCGTCTGGTCGGAGGATCTGTGAACCTTACACCCTGTTCCTCATACCTCTACAGGGTTATTGGTAAAACATTAACAACCTCTTAAGAGGCATTGTACTCATCATTATAAACAACTTTTACTATGGGACCAAACCTGAAATCACGAAAAAAAAAAACAGCTGTTCCATACATTTTGTCGAGTTATACGAACATAAATGACCGCAGCAAGCGTAACTTAACCTTTGATAAACCCGTGTGGCTGTTTATTTAGCCACGAGCCCTCTCTTAAACCAATACTTGTCGGCGACCGAACAGGAACGTTATTTTCGGGTAAGCCTTCCTCCTCGTACATCTTCAGGAAACGGGAAATAATACCAGGAACAGATAGCGTTAATCTTCTTTAATGATTTCACCAACTTTTTGAATCACAATAATCGCCAATATTCGCGATGGAAACGGATGGAGGTTGTGAGGTTATCCGCTCATGCGCACGTTCTATGGCAGAATGCCCGACTATACCCACTCCACAAGCACTTGTCAAGACTATGACACTCCCTTATTAAAATGACATTAACTGACAGTGACAACTGACAGACAAGTGGAATAACCTGACATTACTTGACAGTGACAACTGACAGACAGTGACAACTGACATTACTTGACAGTGACAGCTGACAGACAGATGGAATGACCTGACATTACTTTACTTGTCAGTGACAACTACCCGCAGATGGAATAACCTCACTACCGCCATCTTGTAACAAATGGTAAAAGTTTCTTAATCTATGGCCTCCTGCTGCGACACACTTATTCGTGTAATATTTGTTAAAGTCATCTTTGATGTTTCGTAAACTCCATATGAAATTAAATTAGTGCCGTACCACTGGGCTTGTGTGGGAAGGATTCAAAGCAAAGCCGCCATTTTATTTGAATTTAATGGCGTGTAGATGTGTTTATTGTTATTTATTCTGTACATTTGAATATAATGTGGTGTAAGTTAGTGTAGTTACTTTTTGGTGTGTGACTGCATACGAGTATGTGGGCGTGGCAACGATTTTAGTTTTTCTCTTATTATTTGTTATTCCAATTATATTAATGGAGTCAGATGACCCGGCGAACTTCGTACCGCCTCAGAATTAAATAATGTGACAAGTTCAATTGTAAATACAATAAACTACAAAAAAATGTTAGTACAATAAACTACAAAAAATGCTAAGTGGCAGTACTTTCACAAAATCATAAAGGAAAGAAATGACATAAGTATTCGTTTTTTTGTCAAATATTGATAGTGCGTTCAGAAAATTATTTTTTGACTAAACTTAGAAAGATAAAACAAGCTACATAAAAATGTCTGTCTTGACAATAAACTAAAATAGAAATAAAATAAAAGAGTAAAGACCAAACAATTGAATAAATCAAACTAGGTATACAATCTTATTACCTCCATATTATTTAACTTCTGAACGCACCCTGTTTGTCAAGGTGACTAAAGAAAAATTTTTCCAATTTCTAAGTAGGTAATACACAATAAAATATCCTTTAATAGAGAACAATTCTTTAAACAGTGCGGCCCGCTGTCAGTGATAGTTACCTCGTGTAAACCTCGGAATCGTTCGGCTAAATTCGGAGATTTATATAGCTTTTACACCAGCCTTCGGAATCTTGACTTGTAAACTGTGAATCATTTTCTAATAGCAACACGTGCGGAGTTAACTGTTACAGTTTCTGCACAGTTAAACAAACTGAGTTAGAAACTTCAGTTGAATTGCGAAATGTTGTGTAGGTAAGTAGGTATGGGGGAAATGGTAATACGGCCGACCCCTACCTCTGCATACATTGGAAAATTATACAGACAACCACCAAACTCTTATGGAAAAGTGTTAGTGGTAGAAATCTAGCTTAGAAAGATGTACTAATGATTCTTATGATTATAATTCTCTAAATATGTGTACCTGTTATTGTCGCGAATCATATTTTGATCAAGATACAACCTGACACTGACCTGCAAATTGCAAAAAACTTAAGAAAATTTGAATTTCGCGGTCTCAACTACCCATTCACCTTAACAGAATACAATTAGGTGCAACTGTTTTAGTAGTGCTAAAATAAGGATAAGTAATTAAATAGTTCAAGGTGAGGGCTATGATTAAGTACATTAGTCCAGATTCCAGAACGGAAAAGTAATAAAATACTCAGGTGAATAACGATGTTGGATGTGAATAACTATACACATTGTTTGAATAATGTGTTTGAAATCGTAACGCAATATCTGTTTCTTATCAACTTTAAAAATAAATAACTGAATGTTGTGTTATTTATGAATAATTCAAAATAACAAGAGCTGGCCATAGTTACTAAGACTATGAAACAACTACTAGTAAACAGAAATAGATGTATAAAACGAAGAAACTGTGAAAAAAGTAAAAGGTGAAAAAAAGGAAAGGAAAGGTGAAAAAAAGGTGAATGTAACTGTGAAAATAAATAACTGAATATTGTATTATTTATGAAGAATTCAAAATAACAAGAGCTGGCCATCGTTACTAAGACAATGAAACAACCACCAGTAAACAGAAATACATATAAAACGAAGAAACTGTAAAAAAATTAAAAGGTGAAAAAAAGGAAAGGAAAGGTGAAAAAAAGGTGAAAGGTGTGAAAATGAAATGATTAAGTCAAGTTTTTTAAATGTTTTTCAATAAGACGGTGAGATTTGGAAATTCCCTTCTGAAACCTAACTGTTGAAGTCTGGAAGTTTGAAGCTGAAATAGGTCGAAAATTGAGTTTTTAAAATGTCATCGATAACCACAAAGCTCGTACGTTACCTCGGATTTTGACACGCAATATCGGGGTAATATGAGAAATAAATCCATGCTCATCCTAGAAATATTGCCGACAGGTCTATGACATAGATAAAGATCCTGCCGGTCGATTCTGTAAAAATCTCACAGTGAAAACTTAGGTGAAGTGAGTTTGTTTTTGCTAGGAATTGACACTATTGACGGCTCACTCCGCGCTCACTTCACCTAAGTTTTCACGGTGAGATTTTTACAGAATAGCACTACTGGTTAGAAACAAATAAGTATGTGATAAAGTTAAAAATATAATGTCATTAAAGGTAACCCACGTGGTAACGGCTGCTACTTACGAGTTGAAGGTCGTAGGTTCGAGCCAACACAGGCGCTTTTTATTATTTATGTAAATACATTCATCACCGCTGCTCTCAAAACGGTGAAGGAAAACATCGTGAGGAAATCGGCATGTCCTAGAACCAAAAATTCGAAAGCATGTGACATCTAACAATCCGACTGGTCCCGCGTGATGGATTAATTAAATGGAAAAAAATCTGGAATTATTCTATGTGATAGAAGTTTATGTAAGGATTACAGGAAAAATAAAACGATGTCTATAAATAGCACAGTTTTTAAGAAATCATCAACAAAAGACATTAGTTCCACTATCGGTCAAGAGATGGCGCTGACCTAAAACTGCAATATTCTACACCGCATAGTACAGTGTTAAAATTCTCTGAATATAGGCCTCGCCGATGAAAATTTATAACATATGATGGTACGGAACCCTTGCTGCGCGAGTCCGACTCGCTCTTGTCCGGTTTTTTTTTATATTACTACACTACGAAATTGATGCTTGTATTTTCAATGACTCTGCCTTTTCCGTCGTAGGTATGTCAAGGTCGGTCGGTATTTTCAATGACTATGGTTTAGTAAAAAAACAACCTGACAATTGTATTACTTTCACTAAAAGCCGAATTCTTTCCCCTTGAAATTGGTTCCTCCTCGGCCACGAATTTGGAGAATTTTCATTGAACAAGCAATATATTTCTTTAGAAGACAAGGGAATTAAATAGACGATAAATTGCTTAATTTAATGTCGAGGGCAACTACTACAATGTGGAGTCAACAATACGATAATAAATGAAACCAAATAAATCGTAGCTTCGAAAGTAAAACAGTAATTTTTTCTAACAACATAAATAGGAAGACATATCGATGCGCCTTTTTTTGGGTAGGATTTATCTAATAACTTCTCCCGCTCTGGGCGGAGCGGGAGGGCGTGTCCGACTTTTACTGTCTAAAACCCACCCGTGTTCCTTCAGTTGCCTGTGCCAGGGGCCTCGATATCTCTTTCGAACAACCCGCGACCTTGGCAGGCATCGGCCCTAGCGGACCCCGTCAATTAGTGCTAACATCTCATTGAGACGCGCGTGGAACACAACGCGCCGTCGACCCGGGCCTGGTCCTTACCGGACGGCGAGCTGCCCATTCCTCGCCGTCCGCAAGCCCGCGCCTACGGTGGCCGAGAATCGGCTATCAATTCCATCGATGCGCCTCAAGTGGAGTTGGGCAGGACATCTAGTTAGACGAAGAGATGGCCGATGGAGTAAAGCTGTGACCAAATGGCGACCGAGGTTCAGCCAAAGAAACCAGGGCCGTCCAATAGCACGCTGGGTTGACGATATCGTCAAAGTCGCGGGGAACGCCTTGATGAGGGACGCCCGGGACAGGGAAGTATGGCAGACAAAAGGGGACGCCTATACCCAGCAGTGGGTGATTCCGGACTGTAATGATGATAATGATGATGAAATAGTAGTAGGCGGAAACAGACTTATAACACACCACGTTAGGCGACATCAATGAAGCTTACTCATTGGCCACATTTTTCATCTCGTTGAGCTATTTTCGTCATTTGGTCAATAAGGAAGCGTGGGATGGCGTCGGGTGTTACAAGTGTGCTGCGGCCTTTAGATTTTGCCAATCTTTGACTAGCTCTAATAGTGACTAAACTATTGAAACGTCATTAGATAAGTCCCCGCCTTGAGAAGCTATTAATTTTGTAAACACACATTCAGGGGTTCGCAACCTGTGGATCAAATAAAAAAAGAGTTTTTAAATGATTTCTATTTTTATATAGGGATACTCGTATAATTATGTTAACACACACATCTAATTACTGTTGTCAGACGATTCCGAGTATTCTGCAGCATCGACATCGTCAGCGTGAACTTACTTCAAAATGGCGACCCAAATGTACACATTCCATGAGTCAGACGCGTTCCAGTACCACAAAACATTAGATGACAGCGCTCTAAATCGCTAAAATATAACCCGACCAAGTGAAATTGCGCGTTAGTTTCGTATTACACGTACCTTACCTTATATCTTGAGTTGATTGAATTTGGGATTATTTGTTGTTGTTTAAATTGTCACTAAGAAGTTCTTTATTTACAAAATTTATAGCTTCTCGTGACGTCGACTTTTACGCAGTTTATTTTAATGTTGTATTGTTGTCTCCACCTTTTATAAGGACAAGGACAGAAAACTAAATAAACCGCCTCATTGACCGACACAAAATCAAAAATCGTTTAGTAATTGTGATATTAGGCGAAGCACTTTTTTAACGTTGAAATTCAGACTTCTAAGTTTCAGGTCATGAAATCCATTCTTATGGCGGGCATTGTTATTAAACCACTCTTATTTTTCAAGCATACATTGCGTACAATAGAAAACTTAAATTAACATAATTTTTGTTAGAATAGAATGTGTGGTAGACATCTATATTATATATTTCCCACAAATTCTTTAGCTCCCTTTTCATTGTGTCCTGGACCGTAAAAAGGTTCTGGTTTTATCGCTGTATTATCATTCAAATTATATTTCAGTATACCTCAATAATATAATGAGAACCTCATTTTCAGTTAGTTATTTAAAAAAAAGCTAATATCGTTCTAGTTATAAATACGTTTAATGTGAAGCGTTAGCGTTTCGGGAATTGAAATAAATTTAGTTTTTTTAAATTTGATATCATGTTTTCACACAAATGTCCCATAAAGGAGTATTCAATTTTTAACTCCTCACCTTCAGGCTACGTGGAGCGACAATCTTCGTAGGGTGCTGGTAGCAGCTAGATGAGACTGGCCTAAATCGAACTAAACGGTATGTAAATAGTCTGACCGTTAATCTGACCACTGGGAAAACCCCCAATAAGAGGAGGCCTATGTCCAGCAGGCGACTGCTGTAGGCTTATGATGATGATATATGTTTTAAGGTGATATATTGAAAAAAATATTGTTTTTCTATAAGATGTGGAATAGGGATCTATAATTTTGGTATAATATGTTTTTAGACTCTTTGGTCTAGCATCATGTAAAAGAAATACACGATTCAATGGATTTTTCTCGATACCAAAAAATTGGAAAGTTATATCTTTTTTTTTTACTTTTTTTCGATATCACGGCGTAACACTTAAGAGTTATTCAATGGAATTTACTTTAAAACATAGAGAATTATCATATCAAAGTTTACTCAAAGTAGTTTTAAATTTAATTCACTTATTTTGTTAAAAAAGGAGTAAATTCGTTTTGGCACATACATCGTTTTATTCCGAGCGCACGCACATTATAGCCATCTTTCTTCTTCGTTACGTTTCAAAAGTACCGAATTGCATCACTTTTGCTCGCTTAGTAGATCAGTCGCTACGAAATATTTTCTTAAGTTCTAACGTTACATTATTTACCCTTCAGCCTTAAACCGGTAATATAAAATAACCGTAACCCACAAATAGTATTAAATTAAATAATTAATTATTGAACAGACAGCTCTGTTGAACGGTAATTAACGAGACTCTTCGTCGAACAGTCGTTTCTGATTTTATTCACTTTATCATACCATTTGTGCTCACTGCGCAATTTATTTTGGAGTAAAATTATATTAACGTAACGTGAGGAAACCAAAAATTCGAAGACATGTGACTTCTACCAACCCGCACTGGACCCGCGTAGTGAGTTACGGCCCACTCCCTCTCAAAAGAGATGAGGCTTATGTCCCAGCAGTTACAAGTTACAAGTTTTTTAGTCAAAAACGTTTTAGGCTGTTAGCATAATCAGCCTAAAATGTTTTTGACTTGACTATGACTTTGACAGCGGTCACACAGATAGCACGTAAATAGACGATGATGATGATGATGCATCAATTGAAAACGATACGTACGTAAGTCAATATACACAAAATTGTGAAACGGTAGCTTACAAAATACCCAATGAACGACTTTGAACGTATCCGATCCACCACTGTACCAATCCTTTGATTCAGTATGCAAATTTACGACGACACGATCTCAAAGTTACCTCGCCTCGTAACTCTGAACGGTGATTTAAACAATAAAGCAGTCTGATCCAACTGATCAAATGTTGCATTCCTTACAGCGTCGTTAGCCTATATGCTGATAGATGAATTATGTTGCTTTTATTTTAAATCCAACTCCAATATTGATTAACTCTTGAGAGTTCGACCTCCAGGTCCAAAAAAAAAAGATTAAGTACACATGCCAAAACAAAATATTTCCAAATGTTTTGTTTTGGCATGTGCATTTAATCTTTTTTTTTTCATTTTAGAAAATGATTTGTCTTATTATTTAATTTAAAAGTGTTTTATTTTATATTCTTTTTGACTTTTAAGTATTATTATGAATAATTTGTATGGGAGTATAGAAAAGTGTTGTTTTAGACTTTTTCAGGCAATTTTTTAAATTTTTCTCTGCGTACGAACCACCCTCGTACTTCAAGGAATATTCTAAAATAAGAATTAGCGAAATCGGTTTAGCTTTTCTCGAGATTTGCGCTTAGCAACACATTCAACGATTCATTTTTATTTTATAGAAGATGATTCTGACTTACAGAATTATGAGATTTGAATGTATGAAAAATGAGTGTATGCCAAACGATTTTCTGCTAAATGAAGTTTTTGCTATACGTTGTTATGAAAATAATATTATGACATAAAAGTTCTGCTATAAAGTGGGGGACCCCTTTCATAAATAATGTTTCAATGACGTCATCCACCGGTAAATTGCGGACGCTATGTGCGGTCACCGCTTTTGTAGGAAACAATAGCGTTACTAATTTGACGTAGCGTTCTGGTTCAATTTCTCTATATGAGAAGAGCTTATTACTCAACAGACTGTTTAGTGTCTTAATGATATAACTAGCTGTGCCCCGCGGTTTCACCCGCATAAGTTTCGATCCCGTGGGAATATCGGGATAAAAATAGCCTATATATTAATCCCGGGTGTCAGCTACCTCCATACAAAATTTTATCAAAATCGGTCTAGCCGTTTGAGCGTGAAGAAGTAACAAACATATATACACAGACACCGCCCCTCACACATTCACAAACATTCGCCTTTAAGTGTGATTTATTTTGTTATTGATAGTAAAATAGCTATACAACGTTGTCCAAAAGTATACCAAAACTTTGAACATACATGACCACAAATCACAGAGTTCCATATGTGTCAAAGAATCTGAATAGAATAGGTCTTTGTTTGCTTATAATGCGGGTACAGTCAACAAAAGAGATAAGTATGCAGTATCGTCGGATATAGTTGAAGTTTAGTAAGAAACCGATAGATTTTGTTGACTGAAATTTAATTTGATAAATGAGCTGTTTGTTTTCTATTAATAAAATAAAATTTTATTCGAGAACATCCATCGGTTTCTTACTAAACTTCAACTAAATCCGATGATCCTGCATACTTATCTCTTTTGTTGGCTGTACATAAAAATAAGTTGCCTAAAAGTAAGTAAGTTTTTGTCTGGTAGCCTTTTATCAAACTTTGTGCTGAAACTGGTCATAATATGTTCTATTTTTTCAAAGAATAGATACCTAGGGAACTTTTTATCCTGTCTGCCAAAAAACTTGACTTATTGGTGAAGTGTTTTGGAAAATATTAGAAGGTATTGATGGGGTAATTCATCATCATCATCATCATTTCAGCCGAAAGACGTCCACTGCTGGACATAGGCCTCCCCCAATTTTGGGGGGGGTTTGCCATAATCGCCACGCTTGGCAGGTGGGTTGGCGATCGCAGTACAGTATGGTGTAATGCATAAAGAACGCTGCTGCCCATTCTCCGGTCTCCCTTAGTCGCCTTTTACGACACCCACGGGAAGTATGGGGTGGTGCTATTCTTTAAGTCCGGCACCACACAGACGACACATGGGACGACAGATGGGGTAGTTGCGTAACATTAATATATAAATAGTATTGCTAATCCATTGCTTCATATGTTCGTAATTTTTTTCTGCTAACAAGGTAAAAAACGCAATTAATGTTGTTGAACTGTCAAAATGAAAGCCATTCCTACTGTAGTGTGTTACGCACCTACGCAGTTACCCCGCTGGACAGGGAGAGGTGGAGTGAAACATTAATGGTTGGTAAAAAATACACATAGACCTTCCGGAGTCATGATAGCGAAATCTGCATGTAAATCCATTGAACGGTTGAAAAGCGACTTTGTTTTATTCTATACAGGGTTATTGGAAAAACACCAAAAACCTCTTAAGAGTTCATTGTACTCATCATTATGAACAACTTTTGCTATGGGACCAAACCTGAAATTGCGAAAAAAAAATCAGCTGTTCCCTAAATTTTGACGAGTTATACGAACATAAATGTAGGGAACAGCTGATATTTTTTTGCGAAAAAATATCACCTGTTCCCTAAAAAACTTAAGTTAAAAAAACTGTAACGCTAAAAACAAGCCCATTTTGAATGAAATAAAAGTTGGAAGCAGGCTGGACCCATTTGAATTTGAAATTATAATAAAAATGGTTTGGGTCCCGCCTGCTTCCAAGTTTTATTTAATTTAAAATGTTTTTAGCTTTTCAGTTTTTTTAACTTAAGTTTTTTACCGCAGTCGGGTTTTATATATTTTTTAATAACTTTTTTTATTTCCTGCTTTTTACATTACAAATGTGAAAGATTTCGCAGACGATTTAGTTCTTGGTACGTGTTTTTTACGATTTGTCACTTCGAATTACTTTTAACCATATAAATTATATATGTTTTTGTAATCACCTTTTAAAACCCTTTATTACCACACTCGACAGGTTTTGAGAAAAAAAAATTTTGAAGTCATAATATGGCGCCAAAAATCGGCCATTTTTATTTTTTTTTCAATTTTGATATACTCAGTGTCACTCTCACAACTAAGACGAATCTAACGGCACCTCTCAAGCTGAAATCGATCAAGCCGTTTAGGCTACAGAGCGTGCCAAAGAAATATACATACATACATACTTATACTCGAAAAACATAACCCTCCTTCTGGCGCAGTCGGGTAAAAACGGTCCGTAAATTGTAGGAATCGGCCATTAACTGTCAAAACCTACGGTCAAGGGCATATAGTAACAACAACGTAGACAAAACAATCTACGGTCAGTCGTGTGTCATTGGGCTTCGATAAAACTCCATTACATTAAGAACATTTTGTGCCAAGGTCAGCACGACCCCTGATATTTGTTAAACCAAGAGTTATGCCAGTCTAGAAAGGCCCGAAAAGTTTCAATCTTCATTTGTTTATTTGTGGCAATGCTGCCAGTCTCTTGGGTACATTACCAGTCCACACCGATGTAGAGGAATTTTTTGACGCCATATTATACTTTGTTAATAGTTTTAGCTAGGTTAGGTTCTCATATTTTTATTTTAAAAGTTTGTTATTTAATTTAGTATTAGAAGTTAATCCAGTGTTTATATTTTTATCCTTTTTAATAAAATTGTGTTTATTGTTATACCTACTAGCGACTTTTTTTTTGCGGATGGGAAATCACCAAATGCCCCTCCCCCTCTGGGTGGACCGGAAGGGAGTTTCAGACTCTTACTGTCTAAAACCCACCCGTGTTCCTTCCTTAGCCCTTTATGTTCCGGGCCAGCGGTAACCCTTTCGGACAATCCCGCTGACTCGGCAGGCTTCGCCTTCAATTTTTGCCGACCCTCTCCTGCTCGCCCTTGTTTGGCCCGGTTTTCAACATATTTTATTTTATTTATTTGGGAAAACAAACAGTGACACATTACATTTTGTACGAAGAAATACAAAAAAGATACGGCCCAACATTTTCCACGGAATACGCATACAAAATAATAATCTTTACAAACCATGCTTATTAAACTAAAACCTCAAGATTAAACTTGAACTTGGCAAAACATAATTTCTTTAAATAATAATTCTTTTCATGATTTCTTTAATAAATTAACGTTTATTTAACGAATTATAAACATAAACCTTCCGGAATAAATTATTTAATAGTGATAAAAACTGCATCAAAATCCGTTGCGACGTTTCGAAAAACAACGCAGTCACTCAAACGAATACGAAAAATGACTTTAAACACACTAATATTATATTCCGCCTTCTCAATAATTGCATTCGATTCGTTTTCAATCTGCGTAAATATGATCATGTCTCTGCGCATCGGTCGCTTCTAAAGTGGTTACCCATACGCCAGCGCAGAGCTTCGGGCGCTGACCACCTTGTTCTCATTTCTTGATTCTCCATCTTCCCCTAGTTATCTAGCCCCCCATTTTCAGTACATTTGCGCCAACCACAATAGAAATCTACGTTCATCACACAATCGTCTTCTCCTATGTCCCACTCACCGCACAGACTTCATTCACTCTTCCTTCTTCGTTCAGTCTATCTCTCTGTGGAATGCGCTTCCCCAGGAAATCAGGATGGCAACCAACCGATTATCTTTTAAAGTTAAGGCTCGCGAGCACATTCGCAAGAAGCTGGCAGTATCATCACAACGGTAATATTTTCTCATTGTTTGTCTTATTTCTTTTTAATAAGTATATTCATGTATTTATGTATATTTATTTGTTCTTATATTTATATGTAATTAGGTATATATTATATTCATAGTTTTAAAAGGTATATGCGTATTTTTATATTTAAAATATTTATTCCTCAATGTTCTTGATTGCACCTACCACTCTTTGTCTCTGCATCACCCAAAGGTTGACTGGTAGAAAATGCCTATGGCATTAAGTCCGCCTCTGTACATTTATGTGCTTGAAGTATTAAATAAATAAATAAATAAATATATTTAGGCGAAAGCTTGTGAGTGTGTTTGTATGTTTGTTACTTCTTCACGCACAAACAAATGAACAGATTTGAATGAAATTTGGCACACAGATACTTTATAGCCAGGATTAACTCTTAAGACACTTTTTATCCCGATATTCCTACGGGGTCGAAATGTATGCGGGTGAAACCCTGGGGTGCAGCTAGTTTATAATATGTTTAGATAGGATATCAGTAACTTAAAACTCTTACAAAGCAGTGGATTGCCTAACGAAAATCAACCCCTAGTCTCACACACTTGGCAGATATTTATTATGGCTATTTGGAAGAGTGACAATCTACAAAGTAGTTTGGAAGGTAGGCTTGTCATCTCAAGCCTACCTTCCAAAGTAGTTTGGAAGGTAGGCTTGTCATCTCTCGGGTACGACTGGGTGCTGCGCGCCGACCTCCCTGATGGCGTCAGCGTGGTTTGCTACGCTGACGACACGCTGGTCCTGGCGCAGGGGAGGTCGCATCAGGCGGCGGCCGACGCGATGACACGCGGGGTTGCGATAGTCGTGGAGAGGATCCGGCAGTTGGGTCTCGAGGTGGCATTGCACAAGTCCGAGGCCATGTCGTTTCATGGGCCCCGGAACGCGCCGCCATCGGGATCCCAACTAACGGTAGGAGGGGTTCACATCGGCGTCGGGATGACGATGAAATACCTGGGTCTCGTCCTCGACAGCCGGTGGAACTTCGTGGAGCATTTCCGACGTTTGGCCCCCAAACTGGAACGGGCCGGGGCCGCCTTCAAGCGGCTCTTGCCCAACCTGGGGGGGCCAAACGCCTCCTGCCGGAGGCTTTACGCGGGGGTCGTGCGGTCCATGGCCATATACGGGGCCCCGGTGTGGGCGCGTTCACTGCGGCGGCGAGCCGCCCACTACCTGAACGCGCCCCAGAAGGTGGTAGCCATAAGGGCTATCCGGGGCTACCGCACGATCTCCGGCGAGGCGGCAAGCCTCCTTGCCGGACTGCCGCCATGGGATCTGGAGGCGATAGTCCTCGCGCGCCTGTATGAGTGGCGCGCGGAGGCACTACGCCGGGGGGAGGATCCGCTTCCGCGGCAAATCGCTGCGGAGCGGACGGATCTCCGGCGCGATCTCATGGCGGCATGGAAAGAGCGACTGTCGCAACCCAGCGCAGGGCACGCCGCGATAGCGGCGATAAGACCCCTCTTTGAGGAGTGGCTAGAGAGGCGCCACGGCGCCCTCACCTTTCGCCTGACGCAGGTCCTCACCGGACACGGAAGTTTCGGGAGGTTCCTGCACATCATCAGGCGAGAGGAAACGCCCGGGTGTCACCATTGCCAGGATCGCCCAGAGGACACGGTGGAGCACACGGTGGAGGTCTGCCCCGCTTGGGCGGAGCACCGCCGTGTCCTCGTAGAGGCGATTGGCAGCGACGGCGACCTCTCGCGTCCGGCCCTGGTGCAAGCCATGGTCCGGGGCGAGAGGGAGTGGGAGGCAGTCACCTCCTTCTGCGAAGCAGTCATGCTAGCGAAGGAGGTGGCGGAACGGCTCAGGGAGAGAGCCTCCCGTCCCAGCCGCCGCGGGAGACGCTCCGGGCGTCGGGAGCCGCGTGACGACTCCCGGCCACCGTAGGCGCGGGCCTGCGGGCGGAGAGTAATGGGTAGCTCACCGCCCGATCAGGACCAGGCCCGTGCCGGACGGCGCGTACGTGTTCCACGCGCGCCTCAAAGAGATGTCAGCATCGAGGAGGGGCCCCTTAGGGCCGAAGCCTGCCGGGTCAGCGGGATTGTCCGAAAGGGTTACCGCTGGCCCGGAACATAAAGGGCTAAGGAAGGAACACGGGTGGGTTTTAGTCAGTAAGAGTCTGACACTCCCTTCCGCTCCACCCAGAGCGGGAGGAGTCATTTGATGATTTCCCATCCTCAAAAAAAAAAAAAAAAAAAAAAAAAGGCTTGTCATCTCAGATTCCTCACTTTGCCAATAAATAAAGCACATTAATTCATCTCTTCTGACTTAGGGCGCATTCCATCAAACTTTT
The DNA here is from genome assembly GCA_916614155.1 of Mesoligia furuncula. NCBI lineage: Eukaryota > Metazoa > Arthropoda > Insecta > Lepidoptera > Noctuidae > Mesoligia > Mesoligia furuncula. The sequence goes on along the minus strand of OU744800.1, from coordinate 23,466,465 downwards.
ATACATAGAACAAGTCATATACTGAGAATCAATTTTGAATTTTAAACAGTATTTCTTTACTAGAAACGGTCAAACGTCAATTTTATTCCACGGATAAAAATCTGACTTTGGTAAAATCAGCCCTAAACTACTTACTCGTATGTTCTAGAAGCACTTCGTTTGAAACGAGCTTACCACCGAAACTTTCGACAAGCTTTCGTCTTGGGTATTCGATGCTTTTCGTAAAGTTCGTTTTATTTTCATCGGGAATACAAGGGTTAAAGTCACCGCGGGATCGGCACCGTATCGCCTTTCGCCTCGCCGTCAAACAGGCGTCAACCTAACGTAAGCACGTAACCAAAGCGGATGAGAAGCTCCGATACGTAGACTCGGCTACGGCTAGGCGACGCCACGCTTACGGCTCGCCGACCGCTGGTATTAACCAGCGGTCGGCGAGCCATTAGGTGCAGCAGGCAGGCCGGAGGGTGAAAGGGGCAAGGGTAGACGAAGAGACGTAAGCTCGGGTACGAAGAGGCGTAAGCGCGGGGACGACCAGCCGTAAGCGCGGGGACGACGACAACGCACTGCACCGCGGTTCGCGAGCTTGTCCCGAGGCGAGGCGATTACGTTACAATTCCGATTAGTGTGCGTTGCAGTAGGGAGTTTCATACAAAGAATACTGAACGGCTCGAGTTAATACGGTGCCCATCCCTTTCCGAAACAAATGATATAAGTAATGTATTGTAATTCTTTTTCTTAGCGTGTCGATGACAATCTAAATAGCGTCAGCCCAGAATTTGCGACCTTCAGTAGCTCCCATCAGTTCTTGTAACGTGCAGACATGACACGCGAACACACACGCACGCACGCACGTGAACAGCACACGTTGGACACGATATTAAGTGTCCCAAAGCTTGTGGGACAGCACAACATTTACACTCCAGGGCAGAGTCATCTGTAGAGAAAACAGGTGGATCTCCACCTGAGCAGGTTATCCTTGCTTCGGCGTATTATAATTCAGAAGAATGTTACTCAGTACTGTAATGATCGTCTGCAAAAGGGAACCTTATGTTCAGACGCCAGCACATCAAGCTACCCGAAACTGTCAAATTTTCCCAATCAAGTTTAAACCTTATGCTTTAGTGATAAAGCAGAAAATTTATCAAAGAAATTTGACAGTTTGTAGTAGCTTGATGTGCTGGCGTCAGCACATCATGCAGGTTGACAGATAAAATATTCTGGTTGCATTCGATGACTTCAGCGATAACACATAAAAATGTGACTCATAAAAACAACAAAGAAAAAAGAAAATACGATTATTAGCGGAAAACATGACGCAATATAGAACACAAACACAAAAAAAATGAGAAAGGGTTAAGGGAACATGCGTTATATCCGCGCAAAACGGCTATCGCTCAGCATTATGCTGCGACCCTATGCGAGCCCCAGCGTTTTCAGCGACAGCTGGCGCCGCTGACGTAAACACATAAAAGTGAACACGTCCTCTTGAAATAAATAGCTAAAATTCAGTATTGCTCCATATTTTTCTGGAAGGGTTCCATGCGCCTATTACCGCCACTTGCCTGAAACGCTCCTGACGCCCTTCATTGTGTACTATTTATGTAAGATAGTCGTAAGTAGGTTATAGTTGCCGGCACGTAACTTGGCAAGAGTTTTTGTAGTGGGGGAAGTTTGCGCACGCACAATTTCATACATTTTTATAGGCGCGAACTTCCCCCACTAGGAAAATCTCTTGCCAAGTTACGTGCCGGTAACTGTAAGGTTTAGTGCCATAAAGCCACTTCCCTGTAGGCTGGCATATCTTGTAGCAATTATTACAATAAACTTGTGATGAAATCATAAAACATTTTCACTCTCTCACCTATGTTATAAAACAGGTACGTAAAGTGGCCAGTAGCAAACAGGCCTGGAACGGTAAGCGTACTACTTCGTCGTTTCGTCGTTTCAGCCGATAGACGTCCACTGCTGGACATAGGCCTCCCCCAATTTTGGGAGGGTTTGCCATAATCGCCACGCTTGGCAGGCGGGTTGGCGATCGCAGCATGGTATGATGATGGAATACATAGAGAACGCTGCTGCCCATTCTCCGGTACGATCCTTAGTCGCCTTTTACGACACCCACGGGAAGTAAGGGGTGGTGGTATTCTTTAAGTCCGGCACCACACAGACATCCATAGGCGTACTACTTATCTAATTTCATCCCTCAAATGATTACAGGAAAAATTCATCGCAAAGTATGTTTTTCAACGTACCTACATAGGTTATAATTTCCAATGAATGTATCTGTAACAACGTGCACCCAGTCTTTTATTCAATCTACATAAAGTTCGTAAAAACAATCTCAAATCAATTTGCAATCACGAGGTTCACTTGTTTTTTAATTTGAATTTCTTATCACTTTTTATTCAAAATAAAATTAATACCAAAAAAAATAAAATGCAATCTATTTTCCATTAAGAAATTATTGTTGACGCGGTTTAGGCACCGTGTAGGCGGAGCAACTGTTTTGATACTTTTCATTGAGTATAGAACAAATAAAAAAATATATGTTTATGGCTTGACCTTCCACTAACGGTCGTGTCAAGTCAGGACATTGGGAGTGATCAATTTCTTCTTTGACGTAACGACACAGTAACCTGCTGGCGCATCGTAAAGGCTTTCATACAGGGAACAAGTTATAGGCGATAGCGTGTGATAGGCTGTCGTTTCGTTTGTAGCCGTAGAATGTAATTGCTCGGCTATTTAGATCGTGTAGATTTAAGGTCATTAAATAAACTCGGCTCAAATAGATGTTTATGGTTAGAAAGCTGGCATGTAGCTGAAAACCCAGACAATAAGCCTAGCGTGGCCAGTAGATAGTGACTTTTCACAATAATTGCGTCGAATTGGATTCAAAGCTGCTAAGGACCAGTTCTTGTTGGAGTCCAGCTCATCCCGCCGTCTCCGTCTGGGCCTGACACGATGTCGTTTGCCATTAAGAGGGACCCATTGGGTCGTAAGTTGGTCCATTGTTCGTCTGACATGCGGCAGATGTGTCCAACCCAGTTCCATTTTAGCGTGGCAGCTTTCCAAGTGACATCAGTTATCTTTGTGATGGAACGGATGGTCGTGGTCGTCTAATTACTTATATCTAAAATCTAGAAAAGACTTAATTGCCTCATCATCTGCCTAGCCTTTTCCCAACTATGTTGGGGTCGGCTTCCAGTCTAACCGGTTGCAGCTGAATACCAGTATTTTACATGGAGCGACTGCCTATCTGACTTCCACAACCCAGTTACTGGGTAATACGATACCCCTTGGTAAGACTGGTTGTCAGACTTTCGGGCTTCTGACTACCCGTAACGACTATCAAAGATCCACAAATGACAGCCGGGGCCAACGGCTTAAAAGACTTAATTGCATACCGACTTAATAACCTACCGTTCTTCATCGGTCGAACCTTATCACTATTGACGGGCGGGCGTTTTGGGAGACTGTCTTTTTGAAAAATTAACGTTCAAAAAGTGCTGATTCTCAGCCTAATGTGAACAAATGACTTTTTATTTGATTTAATTCAAGTTTTCCTGGTTTGATGATATGAGATGAGTCTCATCTCATGAAACTTGGAAATACTGGGCTGCGCTGGGTGGTCCCAGCAATTAAAAATTAGTAGCTGTCTAGCAGCAACTGATATCCTGCTTTAGCAGCTCACTACTACTCACAACTACTAAGTTAATTTTTATCACAACTATTCAAAAAGAGCTAGTGTAACAGGGACTAAAATAGCTCTTTAATCCCTAGGGATTAAATGTGATTTGAATTTGGAATGTGGATATTGTTAGTAAAAGTTCCAATCACCAAAGGAATCACGAACAATGTATGAATAAGTAACAGACTGTATGATAAAGTAACACACGCGCGAGCCAAATTTAAAATAAAGCTTGTGAAAAAATAAAAAAACGCGCGAAAAGTTTTCTGCCTTCTTTCGTAATTATCTCAAAATTGTATGTAAATAAATAAACTTACTATTCTTATTCATAAGTTGCACTTACTTATTTTTTCATAGAGGGTGATAAAAAGTAGTGTCCACCTCGGGAGCAACACTATTTTAAGCCTTTAGCTTAAAATAGTGTTGCTCCCGTACTTTGAATAACTCGCTGCGCTCGGGATTCTACTCTAGAATCCCTCGCTCCGCTCTTGTTTTAATAAAAGACTCTCTCACCTTCAAAATAGTTGTTTGCTCCCTTGGCAAACAATCTACTATTTTAACCTAACGCGGTTTCGAAAGACGTCACAGCCCATAATCACAAAGCATCAAGATTACACCATAAATCGACAAAACCATTACTTAATCCATTAACGCCTCCGCTCGTGACATACACCACAGTTTATTGCGCGTATTTTTTCCTTTACTTTTATGATCCGTAGGTGTGAACTGGCTTTTATGCCCAATCAAATCACAATGTAGGCTAGCACTTGGCTCGGTCGTATCATCAGAACCAATTACGGGTAATAGAGCTGTGAAAGTGTTGATGGTCAAATGTTGACCGCATAAAATTTTAATCATAATTTTTGTGGTGTATCGGTAGAATTAGAAACGGTTTTTTGAGGTTGGTAATTTTTTTGGGGACTGTACCATATAGTATTTTTATTAAACACTAGCTGCGTCCTGCGGTTTCATCCGCAAAATGTCGATCCCGAGAGAATATAGAGTTAAAAAGTAGCCTATATGTTAATCTAGGGTATCAGCTATCACCATACAAAATTTTATAAAAATTAATCCAGCCGTTTGAGCGTGAAGAAGTAACAAACATATAAACACACACTCACTTTTTATCCCGATATTTCCACGGGATCTAAACTTATGCGGGTGAAACCGCGGGGCGCAGCTAGTTTGGTCATAACTTAAAAGATGCATCACTGGTATAAAAGATAACAACGTCGGGTCGATTCAATCAAAGTCAAGAAGTCAAAGCATTTATTTCAAACCAGCTTCTGCCCGCGGCTTCGCCCGCAAGGATGTCGAAAATTATCCCACGGGAACGTGCTACCGGGATGAAAAGTAGCCTATGTCGTTACCCAGGATGCCATCTATATCCATGCCAAATTTTATCGAAATCTGTTCAGTAGTTTATGCGTGAAAATGTAACATACAGACAGACAGACAGAGTTACTTTCGAATTTATAATATTAATATGGATAGGCACTTAAGGCACTACTAAACGTCAAAAATCCAAAATCTTTTGAAATGTTTTATTTGTTTCTACTATTTTGATTAATAAAAAAACTGGCCAAGTGCGAGTCGGACTCGCACACGAAGGGTTAAGTACCACAAGGCAAAAACGCCGAAAAAAACATGTTTGTTGTATGGGAGCCCCCCTTAAATATTTATTTTATTTTAATTTTATTATTTATTATTAAAGCTAAAATACAACTGAGTATTTTGTGAATATTTCAAATGCCTACCTGTTGCTGTTGCATTTTTGATATCGAGCAAAAAAGGGCAAAAAAATCGCGTTTGTTGTATGGGAGCCCCCTTGAATATTTATTTTATTTTGTTTTTAGTATTTGTTGTTATTGCGGCAACAGAAATACATCATCTGTGAAAATTTCAACTGTCTAGCTATCGCGGTTCTTGAGATACAGCCTGGTGACAGACAGACAGACAGACGGACAGACGGACAGACAGCGAAGTCTTAGTAATAGGGTCCCGTTTTTACCCTTTGGGTACGGAACCCTAAAAAAGAGTACTTAAGTAAATATTTTATTTTCAAAGAGAATTTACGATCTTCCAATTCTTAATTCAAAAATATAAAACTAAAAACAAAGTTGATACTTGAAACAAAAGACTATAAATCTTTTGTAAACAAGCACTTTTATATTGCACATAACTAGTATAACTAAAGTTGAGTAGGTTCTAAGAAGCATTAATTTCCTTTTTATGTTGAAAGGACTGGGTAACGATGTTTTTATTTTTGTTTTATAGGGTACTGTACCAAAAAGGTGCTAATGGGCTCCTATTACTAAGTCAAAGTAAAATAATTTATTTTAAATAGGCACTTTTGAACGTCAACACGAACAAAAAAAATGTTGATTCTAATCGCCCCTTCCAAAAGGTAGATTCGTATGGCGATGAAAGAGAAAAACTCCACTATTACTTTTTTTAATGTTGATATTTTGTAGTAACTATAATAAATATAATAAATTTTATTATAAATTATAATAAATTTTGTAATAATTATATAATTACGTGTGCACCTAGAATAAAATTAAGACTCCGCTGTCCGTCCGTCTGTCAGAGGGCTGTATCTTTTGAACCGTAATAGGTTAGCACTTGAAATGTTCACAAAGTATTATTACTATGGCCGCTAAAAAAAAAAAGTAAAAAATTTAATGGAGTCCCCATACAAGTGAAGAAACATGAAACATGTTTTTTTCGACGTTTTATTTTTTAATTTAAAAAAATGCAGTGTGAAATATTCTAGTCGAGCTCGAACTTCTCACCTTTTTTTACGATTTCCTCATAGACTTTTGATTACAACTGAATTAATCCCAAGGGTCTAATCAAGATGTAATCTTGCTTAAGTACCAACTTTAGAACAATGTTACTATATCAATTCGTAACTGTCATCTATGGGTAAACAAGGGATTTCTTATGGGTATAACAATCTTAATTACCCTTAATCAATCAATCAATCGAGTTGGCTTATCCGAGTTCACTGTTAGACATTTCCTGCCCAGTGGCAATATCACCGAAATGAGAAGCTTTTCGTGTTTGTAATCCGAACTTTCTCCTTACTTTGAAGGTTATAGCAGTAAGTGACTCAACAATATGCTGTTCATCATTCTCATGAGAAGAGAATTTGGCAGATCAGAAAATTAGGTTTCACTTCTATAGGTAAAGTCATGTCAATATTTGGCAACTTTTAATTGCGATTTTTTCGTAAAATAACGAATGCAACCTTGAAATACGACACTTTACACAAACCTATGGGTTCGAAAATATGTTGTTCGTAATAACATAAAATTTAATTCAAAACTAAAGGAGAAAATCGTCTTTGAATAAAGCCAAGTGTATACATACTTATGCTCGCGACTGTACACCTACACACTTATATTAATGTCGATGGTGTGTTTTAGTTTTGCGAAGCCAACGATTATTTGTAAAACTAACTTTAATTTGGGTATGTTATGCCAAAGCTAGAAGAAGCATTATTTGGCATGTTCTTGTTTGGGCAAATTATCCTTTAGTCCAGGGCCAAACATATGTGAGAGAATAAATTTTTCTTAGCAGTATTTATTTATTAAAACTTTAAGCACAAGTAAAAAAAAAATACTCTGCAAAGGCAGACTTAATGCCCGAGGCATTTTAATTTTTTTTTTCTTTTTGTCGCTATGTGATTGGTCGGAAATTTTTGTAAGTATACCTACTTACTTTCCGAGTGAGACTGTTCTTACTGTGGCTTTTGTGATAAATCTAGCAAAGATCCGTGCCCCATGATTCATAGTAATTTCCAGTGAATAGCAATAAGCTCTTTTCTATTCAACGGGAATTGATAAGGTCATTGAGAATTCAATCTACTTTGCTGCGGAAGCACTATTTTTTTTTTATTTGTTTAAATACTGACTTTTGCCCGCAACTTCACTGGAAATCTCACGGGAACGTTCTACCGGTAATAAAAGTACCCTATGTGTTCATCCAGGCTTTAAACTATCTGTGTGCCAAATTTTATCCGAATCCGGCCAGCGGTTTTTTCGCCAATCCGGAACACACTTACATGTACAGACACACAGACAAAGATTCTAAAAACTATAATATTTTTGGCATCAGACTCGTTTGCACACCTCGTAGCAATTACTTTTTTTCTAAAATATTCTATGTTCTGTTTGACTTTGTTACTATTTTATAGAATACTTTACTGTACACACGGCTACACATCAAACTATAATTTCCAGTTTTAGCTGACCTCTCATTGTATAGACTTTTCGTAGTCAGAAGTCAGCCTATACTGGTCATGTATAGCTTAATGTGTAGCCGTACGTACACTAAAAAAATGCATTACAAAATACTCTATTTTTATAGAACCAAAATAAAGATGAATGTGAGAGATAATTCAACACGATCGAACATTTTAATTAAACTACTAGGTAACACTTATCACACTTATATTATAAAGGCGAAAGTTTGTGAATGTGTGAGTGTGTATGGGGGTGTGTTTATATGTTTGTTACTTCTTCACGCTCAAACAGTTTGACCAATTTTGATAAAATTTTGTATGGAGGTAGCTGACACCCTGGATTAACATATAGGCTACTTTTTATCCCGATATTCTCACGGGATCGACATTTACACGGGTGAAACCGCGGGGCGCAGCTAGTAGCTTCATAAAATCTAATTTCAAATGACGTAAAATTATACCAACGCCAAAATATCACTCGTACCTAATTATTTTCACAGAATATTTACTGCTGCTAAACACTAAACCACAAATTCAAAGTTAAGTAATTAATGTAACTCGGATCAAATTACTATTTGAATTCATTTATTCAGATTTATGGCCATTTGATACTAAATTAAGTGATTTATTTTAAGTAATTAGGGTTATATTCGACACGCGAAAGTGATGAATGAGAAGGGTTTCCATCGCGTGGAAATATGATGTTGTAAGTAATTAAGTTACACGTGTGTGCCACTTGATCTAGCGGTCGCAAGCGCTACTTACTGCTCTCCTTGAGGTGTTGGGTCCCAGGTAAGTAAGTAATCATTTATTTACTGAAATACTTAGCTTAGGTAACATCAGTGTTGTTTCAATTTTGTTTTTTACCGACTTCAAAAAAAGGAGGTTATCAATTCGACACGTATGTATGTAATATTATTGGAATTGCATATTATTCACATATGACAATCTATTAGGGCTTCCAAACAAATATACAAAATTTTATAGACGTATGAATGTATGTTTGTCCACGCATTTCTCCGCAACTATTAATCGGATCGTGACCATTTTTTTATTGGCTTAATTTACTTTAACTTAGGGAACAGTGCAAGTTTCATCAAAATCGATTCAGTAATTTTCAAGATATGAACTAATACGTGTAAGTGTGAGGGCATGGCTTATTGATACCAGCTACGGGTGTAGTGTCAAATTCTAGTGCAATATTTACTACAAAACTATTACAAACAAATATTCCAGTTTTTACTTAAAACTAAAAATTACCAAATAAAAAAGTAAGTTAAAAATAAAATTACCGATTTCAAAAAGATGAACTCAAAATTATGAAATAACTTTAATTTCGGAAGTCGGTGGCAAAAAACTAAAACTTAAATAGAAATCCCAAGACACCGACTTCCGAAATAAAAATTATTTTATAATTTTGAGTTCATTTCTTTTTGAAGTCGGTTTAATTTTTTTAAATTACTTTTTTTTTATTAAGTGGCATTGGGTTTTTTTATCAGGAATTCCTCAGCGTCTGGATTTGTGCCCGGTTGGTGGCAATAGGCTCGTTCCTTAATACATGGGACTTCATCATCATCATCATCATCATTTCAGCCGAAAGACGTCCACTGCTGGACATAGGCCTCTCCCAAAAGGGGGGTTTGCCATAATCGCCACGCTTGGCAGGCGGGTACATGGGACTTACCTAAACATAACTGGCGAAATATGGGTGAACATGCTAAGGTACACCTCTGCCTTAACCTCAAATGCGTGATGTTATGTTATGTAAGTTACACGTATTTATGAAAGGGTTAAGAGAAAATTGAATTGAATTGAATTGCATTGATTTTTGAATTGACAGTTGTTTACTATTTCGTTACCATTTACGTGTTTTAGTCTGTAAGATTTCTTAAAATTGTAAAAAATAAATCACACTAATATTATAAAGGCGAAAGTTTGTAGGCGTAGGTGTGTGTTTATATGTTTGTTACTTCTTCACGCTCAAACGGCTGGACCAATTTTGATAAAATTTTGTATGGAGGTATCTGACACCCTGGATTAATTATTACTTTTCATCCCGATATTCCCATGGCATCGACATTTACGCGGGTGAAACTCAAACTGAAATTATGAAGATTTCTATGGTGGTGAGGTCTGGTGGCGATTTAAACACTTCCATAATATTCATGATTGATCTACCACAAAAAAACCTAAATGTGATAATTCGAGTGTCGATACCTACTTAAAGTATCCGTCACGAGAAGCTATAAATTTTGTAAACACACATTCAGGGGTCCGCAACCTTTGGATCAAATAAAAAAAAAAACAGTTTTGTAATGATTTTTATTTTTATAAGTTTAAGGATATAATTATGTTAACACACACATCAATTACTGTCGTCAGACGATTCCGAGTATTCTGCATCTGCATTCTGCAGCATTGACATCGACTTACTTTAAAAAGGGCGGCCCAAATGTTTACGTTCCATCAGTCAGACGCGTTCCATTACCACAAAACATTAGACGACAGCGCTTTATATCGCTAAAACATAACCCGACCAAGTGAAATGGCTCGTTAATTTCGTATTACACGTATGTTACTTTGAGTTGATTGAATTGAATTGTCGCTACGTAACTTAGTAGGTAGAAGTTCTTTATTTACAAAATTTATAGCTTCTCGTGACGGATACTTTAGGTGAGAGGAGAATATTAGTTGATAAAAAAAGATTCTCCTCCCTTTAATAAAATACATGTTTCATGCCATAACATGTTTCATGGGCCATGGATAATGTCGGGCCAGGGTAAAATCATGGTACCTATACAAAGGTGAACTTAATGCCTGAGACATTTTCTACCAGTCAACTTAGGTTGATGCAGAGACAAAACATGGCAGTTGCAACAAACATAATTATAGCATTAATTTCTATTGTTTAACCTTTTGATCGCCACAGTCATGTATAGATGACAAACCATAATGTGCCCAGCACGTCACGGTTCGACTACATGACAGGCTTTCACGCCGAGGGCACGTTTTTGATTTTTTGACTTTGAGTATTAAACCAACTGGAGGCGCCATTGTCAGGCGATCCCCGCTGCCAAAGGTACGAGACCGCCGGTCATAGCGGTTATATACATGTGTGCGTATAGTTTATGCTTGTGTTTGTTTTTTGTTTTTTGTGCGTGCGTAACAACGCGATCGAATTGCATTAGTGTATTATTGCGTTCCCTCGTCCCCCGCGATGAAAGTGACAGACTTATTTGCATAGATATTAGTACTCGTGGCGTCTCCGGTTGGTTTAATACTCAAACTTTTTTGACGTGTGGCGGTTAAATAAGTTAGTATTTTAATTACCTTTTAGTTAATAACCATATAATACGGCGTAGCAACAAACGGCCCCCTTTATGCTAGTTCAGTATTAATTAAATGTTTACAAACAACTAATTTATCGATGGCACCTGAGGCGGCGCGGGGCGGCGCGCCGGCGGGAGTAATCAAATCACCAATATAAGTTACTATCAGCCGCCATTTTACTTTATACAACACTAGCTTCTGCCCGCGACTTCGTTTGCGTGGAAATTCGAAAGATACATAATATATACAGGGTTATTGGAAAAACATTAACAATCTCTTAAGAGGTCATTGTACTCATCATTATAAACAACTTTTACTATGGACCAAACCGGAAATCGCGAAAAAAAATCAGCTGTTCCCTACGTTCTATGTTCGTATAACTCGTCAAAATGTAGGGAACAGCTGATTTTTTTTTCGCGGTGTCAGGTTTGGTCCCATAGTAAAAGTTGTCCATAATGATGAGTACAATTACCTCTTAAGAGGTTGTTAATGTTTTACCAATAACCCTGTATATCGTCGTCGTTTCAGCCGACAGACGTCCACTGCTGGACATAGGCCTCCCCCAATTTTGGGGGGGTTTGCCATAATCGCCACGCTTGGCAGGTGGGTTGGCGATCGCGGTATGGTATGATAATGGAATGCATAGAGAACGCTGCTGCCCATTCTCCGGTACGACCCTTAGTCGCCTTTTACGACACCCTCGGGAAGTAAGGGGTATTCTTTAAGTCCGGCACCACACAGATCCACAACAACCCTGCAACCCAACCCTGTATACAACCCTGTATATGCATGGTACTAAAATAGCACAGCTACCTTTTTATAAAACTCCCTCGGCCAGCAAACAACAACCCTCAGCGTCGATTCGCATCTCTTGCCGCGCTAATACTTCGTCTTCGCTTAGCGCTCTTTCTGATTTTTTGTCTATTTGCTCGGCTCCTAAGTCCTAAGGGTCGTAGGGTAATATTAAATAGCCTATAAGCTTCCTCGAGAATCGGGCTATCAAATGCAAAAAGAATTTTTCCAATTTGTAGTTCCAGACATTGGGTTAAAACAAACAAATTCTTGCGCGTTAAATGTAACTGTATTTTTGTTTCACGTAGCGACGCGCGCTTTACTTGTGGATACCGCAGTGTACAAACATGCTGTGAATGTGTGTGTTAGTGCAGGAACTCTCGCGACATAGTGGCGAAGTCGTAAGTGTGTGTATGTGTACATATTGGGTGTTATTACAGGGTTACTTTTCAAAGACCATCCAAATTTTTATATGGTGTTCTACCCATGAATATAAACAACTTTCACTATGGGACCAACTCTGAAATCACGAAAAAAAAAATCAGCTGTTTCATACATTTTGGTCAAGTAGGTATTGAAGTTTTGTATGAAACAACTGATTTTTTTTTCGTGATTTGGAAAAATTTGGATGGTCTTTGAAAAGTAACCCTGTATATAGGGTGTTTGGAAGCTGGATGCAAAGCCTTAAGAGGTGATAGTTGACACCATTTAGAGCATTTTGAGCCATGTTACATGAAACATGTTATTTTTTATCTTCAAACTTTTAGTCAACCAATTCCAACTTTATCTGGGAAAAAAATACAAAAACATACTTGCTCTAAGACATATATGGCTCAAAATACTGTAAATGGTGTCAACTATCACTCCCTTAAAGCTTTGCACTCAGCTTCCAAACACCCTGTATGCTAACGCTATTCGTCTTCACGCACACATTCACATACCACAAGTAAAGCGCGCGTGACTTCGTGGAATAAAAATACTGTAGTAAGTAAACTATAGATAAAAACAAGTGAACAAATACTATTCCGAGAGAGAAAAAAAAAGAAATAGCGAGAAAGTGCTCTTGTATTTTCCTGGACTTTGATTAACAGGGAGTCGTTGAGATTCTGATTACTTTGAGAATGCTTGGCCCTTTTTTTAGGGTTCCGTAGGTCCTACTAGGAACCCTTATAGTTTCGTCATGTCCGTCTATCTGTCTGTCCGCGGTTTTGCTAAGAGACCGTTAGTGCTAGAAAGCTGTAATTTTGTAGTAGTATGTATGTATATCAATTACGCCAACAAAGTGGTAAAATAAAATTTTGGAAAATATATATTTTTTAGGGTAGCTAGTAGCTAGGTAGGTAGTACATGTGAAGTGGGGATGAATATTTTTTTCGTGATCTACCCCATCGTGTGGGGTATCGTTGAATAGGTCTTCTAAAATGACTTGGGGGTTGCTAAAATTATTTTTCTATTTAATGCTTCATTTACGAAATATTAAACTTAAAAGTGCAAATTTTTGTTCCAGTAGAGCGTCCCCCACCCCCCCCCTCTAAAAGCTAAACTGCGAGCTTCGAAAATCTGGAAAAATTCACGATGATAGTGCAATTCATGAACTTTAAAGCAAAAGTATAGCGGTTAAGATAACTTTATTAGTTTAGCAGTAATAGTCGTTGAACTTGGGTGTTAGATAATTTTGTACCAAATACAAAATCCTTAGCATTAATCCTTTAAAGTGACTAAAATGAAGTAGTTGCTTGTATAAAACGAGTAAAGACTTGCATTGAAAAACAAATATGCTTTTTTTTTGTATTTAGAATAAAGGACAACAGAATCGTACTACATTGTGATAACGGGCTAGTACGGAACCCTACACTGTGCGTGGCCCGACACGCACTTGGCCGGTTTTTTTTTATATCTTTAGGCCAGTGATCCTGGTTCTTTTTCGCTCCATTCCTTACTGATTTGTTACACCTCCTAATATTTAGGATAGAAAGGTAATCTGCGCTATATATTTTTCAATCTGTCGAGATGAGGTGAAAGCGACGATTTCTCTATTTTCAGAAAAATCAATGATTTTATTTAGATTCGTTCTAAAGTAGCCTTTTCCCAACTATGTTGAGGTCAGCTTCCAGTCTACCGGGATGCAGCTGAACACCAGTATTTTACATGGAGCGACTGCCTATCTGACCTTCACAACCCAGTTACTGGGTAATACGATACCCATTGGTAAGACTGATTGTCAGACTTTCGGGCTTCTGACTACCCGTAACGACTGTCAAAGATCCACGAATGACAGCCGGGACCAGAGGAGGGGTCACGGTATGTAAAGATCACGGATATCGGTAAAGATGGTCACCCATCCACATACCAACCGCGGCAAGCGTAGCTTAACCTTATCTATCGACCTGTGCGGCTGTTATTATTTAGCCACGGGCCCCTCTACTAGTGATTTTAAGGCTTTGACTGCCAACGCGGTCACTGGTGACCGCGAATAGATTTTCTATTGTGTCTGCTGTCTGGCGTTCAACGTGTTAACTCTGGGATTTTTTTTATACCTCAACTAGCGACGCGCCCCTGCTTTGCATGGTGTTTTCGACTTGACAAAACATCGCGATTTATTAATTATAATAATGCAAGTTTAATAATATCAAATTATATACACATAAACCTTTCGGATATGGTGAAAATTGCATCAAAATCCGTTGCGAAGCTTAGAAGGATAACTCGGTCACACAGACAGACGGGAAAAACGACTTTATTTTATATGTATAGACAGATACAAAGGCTCGTAGGTATCAACGTAGTAATTATTCCACATCGCTTCCATTTGGTAAAGAGCCTCGAAGGAGTATTGCCAGTTTCTGGATGAATACCTTGTGTTAAGTGTTTTGTAGGAGCACTGGTGGCTCGACGGTAACGTTCGCGACCTACGAGTTGTAGGTCGTTGGTTCGAACCCGCTTGTTGGTTCGAACCCGCTTGTTGGTTTGTTTGTCGTTGGTTTGTCTGTGTGGTGTGTGACTTAAAGAATAGCACCACCCCATACTTCCCGTGGGTGTCGTAAAAGGCGACTAAGGGGCGTACCGGAGAATGGGCAGCAGCGTTCTCTATGCGTTCCACCACCATACCATACTGCGATCGCCAACCCACCTGCCAAGCGTGGCGATTATGGCAAACCCCCCTCTTTTGGGGGAGGCCTATGTCCAGCAGTGGACGTCTTTCGGCTGAAATGATGGTTCGAATCCAGATAGACGCATTACTTTATGTAAATAATTTAGAAAAGAAAAGAAAGAAAGAAAATACGTTTATTTGCGGTAAACATGACGCAATAAAGAACATAAACAAAAAAAATAAATAAGAAAGGGTTGGGGGAAACATGCGTCATACCCACGCAAAACGGCTATAGCTCAGCATTAGCCTGCGACCCTATGCAATACAAAGCCCCAGCGCTGGTTTTCAGCGACACACACACACACACACACACACACATTTCACACTACTGCTCTCAAAACCGTGAAGAAAAACCTCGTGAGGAAACCAGCATGTCATAGAACCAAAAATTCTAAGGCTTGTGACATCTTGGTAAATGTCACACGTCTTAGAATTTTTGGTCGGAAATGGGCCGTACGCGGGTGGTGCCCCACCCGTACTGTGTCCCAGCAGTAGGGGCATTATGAAGTGTTTTCATCATCATCGTTTCAGCCGAAAGACCTCCACTGCTGGACATAGGCCCCACCAAGCTCCATTTCGACCGGTTCTGTGCTTCTCGGATCCAACGAATTCTTGCGGCCTTCACAAGGTCGGCCTTCCAACGCTACGTCTTCCGGTAACCAATCGCTATTCCTGCAGAACCTTTCGGCCCCATCGGCCATCTGTTCTGCGAGCAATGTGCCCTGCCCACTGCCACGTAAGTTTGGCAATTCTTCGGGCTATGTCGGTTACCTTGGTTCTCCTGCGGATCTCTTCATTTCTGATTCGGTATCGCAGGGAAATTCCAAACATAACCCTCTCCATTGTTGCCCTTTGGGTAACTTTCAGCCTTCTAATAAGGCCCATTGTGGTCGCTCACAATGAAGTGTTTTATTAGATTATAATTTGTAAATATTATAATAATATTAAATTAAATAAATACGCCCATTACACGCGTCTAAAAAAAAAGTGAAACCTAAGGTGTAATTCTAAAATAAATGTAGTCATTATGTCAAACGACCTGAGGCCCATTTTTGTAATAACAGTATTAAGTCCATTATGACTTTTTCAATTCGCTAGATGGCTACAATCGCGTGTCAGTAATATTTTATTTTATAGTCTACGATTCGAAATTCTCGTGTGTAATGCCCCTTCGGGCGGGCGAACATTAAGTTCTGTAAAAAAGTAGATTTCTCATCGATAATAATCCTTTCACACGAAACAAATATAACTGGCACAGCTGTGACTTTAAAGCTGTCAAAAAGGTCTTTTAAATGACGAACATAATTATTCGATTTTTTTTTTTTATTACTGTAAGGGCCTACTCTTGACCTAGATCACGCCTGATGGAAAGCGATGGAAGAAGTCTATGATGAAAGGAGCATACCCAGAAGATTCACTCTTGCTTTGAAGGCAGACTTTATGAGCTGGTTGTTTCAAACGGTTGGTTAACGTAACACACGTCGTCAGATAATAACGGTTACGTACTCGTTATTTTTTGACGTACGGATAGGCCATTTTGTAATTGTGATTTGAAACAACGCTTTTTTGGGTTTGATGACAGTTAGCGCCATTTTTCATGTATACGCGAGCGTCAAGTGGACATGAAACAACTCGCAATAACGATTGGTTCATGAAAATTATGGTCACGGTTGTCAGATTTTGAGACTAGAAATTCGTAGTTCAATATTTAAAGTTAATTACTTCGGATTAATTTCTTTGGTGGAGTCGGTTTTGAGTCAACCAAAGCGCGAAAGCTTTTTGCAGCACCAGCACCCTAATTGTAAATAACTCACGTTTAAAGGGCTACGCATCCCGGGACGGCACGGCAAGGGATTTTGCCGTCAGTCAGCGCACACCAGCCGCTTAGATACCGCGGCATTCCAGCGGCTTCCCCGCTTCTCTACTCCCGCCGCCTCACCCGACGGTATGTCACGAGCGCCGGAGTTCTTGGCATGCCGTTGCCTACCGCAGGTCGCCACGGCATGGCGCGTCTTTCAATGCCGTGAAATGAAATCACTTTCGATGCCACGGCATCATTTTAAAGCATAGCAAATTTTTGTCGTATTTCTATATCGATACGATTGAATGTCCATTAGTAAAAATTTAAATCCCTTGCCATGCCGTCCCGGTCTGGGTAGGCCTTAATCACAATCAGAGAGTTTTGAAGATATTGCTAATCCATTGCTTCATAGGTTTGAAAACTTCATCTGCTATACAACGTAAATAATGCAATGAACGTGGGCGAACTGTCAAAATGGAACCCGCGATCAATTGTCATTTTATGTGTGTTACGCGTTCACCCCGTTGGTATAATAATTGCGGATTTTCCCTTCAATGAATTTAGGTAGTGAATGTGGTAATAAGTTCATAAGGTACATACCTATTGCTGACAGGAATACATTAACCTGTAAAGAAAAAAATATTACAATTAGTAAAACTGATTGATTGTCACACACTGCTGAGATGTTAGTAAAAAAAACATCAGTATTGGGTCGCCCCTTATAACATGGAATTTAGAACTGAAGAAATGTAGGTTGTGCCATGGTTGTGCCTATCCCTCCAGGGCACACAGGCGTGATAATATGTATTTAGCAGAAAAACCAATGTTATTTTACCTTACATCTTAAAATAAAAACATGGCACTCATTATTTCGAAGAAATTTCCAGTTCCATTCACATAGAGGTCTACGTAAAAGATGAAAGAAAACGAAAATAAATACCTAAAGATATTATACAGGGTGGCGGGAACATTGACGCGCAACCACCCGAGCTATTCTGTAAAAATCTCACCGAGGTGAAGTGAGCTGTCATATCACCTAATGCTAGGGTTTGACTCTACAGACAGCCGAGCTATTCTGTAAAAATCTCACCGAGGTGAAGTGAGCTGTCATATCACCTAATGCTAGGGTTTGACTCTACAGACAGTCGAGCTATTCTGTAAAAATCTCACCGAGGTGAAGTGATCTGTCATATCACCTAATGCTAGGGTTTGACTCTACAGACAGCCGAGCTATTCTGTAAAAATCTCACCAAGGTGAAGTGAGCTGTTATATAATGCTAGGATTTGACTCTACAGACAGCTGAGCTATTCTGTAAAAATCTCACCGAGGTGAAGTGAGCTGTCATATCACCTAATGCTAGGGTTTGACTCTACAGACAGTCGAGCTATTCTGTAAAAATCTCACCGAGGTGAAGTGATCTGTCATATCACCTAATGCTAGGGTTTGACTCTACAGACAGCCGAGCTATTCTGTAAAAATCTCACCAAGGTGAAGTGAGCTGTTATATAATGCTAGGATTTGACTCTACAGACAGCTGAGCTATTCTGTAAAAATCTCAGCGAGGTGAAGTGAGCTGTTACATCACCTAATGCTAGGATTTGACTCTACAGACAGACAGCCGAGCTATTCTGTAAAAATCTCACCGAGGTGAAGTGAGCTGTTATATCACCTAATGCTAGGGTTTGACTCTACAGACAGCCCAGCTATTCTGTAAAAATCTCTCCGAGGTGAAGTGAGCTGTCATATCACCTAATGCTAGGGTTTGACTCTACAGGCAGCCAAGCTGCAGTGCTATTCTGTAAAAATATCACCATGAAGTGAGCTTAAAGTGAACTGCCATTCCACCTGCTGCTAAGGATTGACACTATTGACAGCTATAGCTTTAAGCTCACTGCTCCTAAGTTATCACGGTGATATTTTTACAGAATAGCACTGCAGCTCACCTCACGCACATTTCACCTTAATTTTCACGGTGAGATTTGCACAGAATAGCAATGCAGTTACCATGAATAAATTCAGTAGATGATTACCAAGTTTCATACATTTTGACCGCGTAGGTATTACACTTTTCTATGAAACAGCAGTTTTTTTTTACCGACTTGAAAATAAAAAAAAGTAATTAAAAAAAATTAAATCGACTTCATATAGAAATTAACTCAAAATTATGAAATAGCTTTAATTTCGGAAGTCAGCGGTAAAAAAAAAATAAAATACAGACCCCAGACACCGACTTCCGAAATTAAAGTTATTTCATAATTTTGTGTTTATTTATTTTTGAAGTCGATTTAATTTTTGTAAATTACATTTTGATAATTGACGAAAAGTTTCTACACTACACAAGAATCATATGCAGAATTTATGTCAGTTTGCGCGTAGAATTTCCTGCCTCCCCGTAGACTAATGTAATAAACCTGAAGAGTTTATTTGTTTGAACGCGCTAATCGACTTACGACTTCCACGCGAACGAAGTCGGGCAGAACGTAGATCGAATGAAACATCTTATCACCTTACGTGACATTAAATCAAGGGCCGTATCTTTCACTTCATTCTTTGTAAAGGTGAACGCTCTGAAAGACGCATTATATTTAATACGGGGACTGTGAATTATTACTGTCATATATTGAAAATTGGACGCGCTAGGGACTTTGCACGGTTGCATGAATTTTTCATTGAAGGTATGAGTACGACACGTGTTTTGAATTTGAGTGCTGTGTTTTATTAATGGTAATTAATGTTCGCTGATCATTGAATGGTCGCACGGTTGTACATAGATACGTGCACCGTGCGATCAGGAAATTACTTTAAAAAAATGTTATACCTACCTTACAATCTATAAATAATAATAACATCGTTTATCTGCTCTCTCTAGCTGATCACACATAAAAATGCACACAATCCATATACCTTGTAAGTAATAGTAACTGACTTAAAATACACACAATCCATATACCTTGTAAGTAATAGTAACTGACTTAAAATACATACAATCCATATACCTTGTAAGTAATAGTAACAGACTTAAAAAAAAATAGTGGCACTCCGGGAGTGCCAACAGAAGTGAAAACAAAACAGAAACAGAATACTTTATTCACTGATATATTGGATATACATTAAAGCTCATTTCAGACTACGCTATAATATAATAGCATATAGGTTATAGCACAACAATATCGCTAGCTTTAGAACACGTTCACACTTTGCTATCGTCGTTTCAGCCGATAGACGTCCACTGCTGGACATAGGCCTCCCCCAATTTTGGGAGGGTTTGCCATAATCGCCACGCTTGGCAGGCGGGTTGGCGATCGCAGTATGGTATGATGGTGGAATACATAGAGAACGCTGCTGCCCATTCTCCGGTACGCCCCTTAGTCGCCTTTTACGACACCCACGGGAAGTATGGTGGTTGTCTGTGTGGTGCCGGACTTAAAGAATACCACAAACTAACTTATCGACAGCTAATTACTACGTGGCCAACACATGTTGGTAGGTGTCTCTGCACCCAGTGCCTAATAAAGGGGCTATTTACCTTGTCAAATAATATCTTTAGGATGCAACCTACCCATTATACAGGGCTGATTTTCAAAGACCATTCAAATTTTTACATGCATGGTGTTCTACCCATGAATATAAACAACTTTCACTATGGGACCAACTCTGAAACCACGAAAAAAAATCAGCTGTTTCTTACAAAACTTCAATACCTACCTACTTGACCAAAATGTACGAAACAGCTGATTTTTTTTTCGTGATTTCAGAGTTGGTCCATTAGTGAAAGTTGTTTATATTCATGGGTAGAACACTACGTAAAAATTTGGATGGTCTTTGAAAAGTAACCCTGTATATTGACGCCGCCCTCTTTCTCATTATGGCATGAAAATCATCAACACGGGCTTCCTCGAACATCTGCGAAGCGCTATAAAAGCGCGGAAGCCCCAGCAATTATCATCACGTGCTCATGATTATTGTGTATCTTGTTTATAATCATGTTGTTAGCAGTAAAAACTACATATCTTACTAATATTATCAACGCGAAAGTTTGTGAGGATGGATGGATGTTTGTTACTCTTTCACGCAAAAACTACGGAACGGATTTGGATGAAATTTGGCACACAGATATTATACAACGTGTTTTTTTTTGATATCCCATAACTCTAGGGGGTCATTTTACTCATCATTATGAACAACTTTTACTACGGGACCAAACCTGAAATCGCGAAAAAAAAATTAGTTGTTTCCTACATTTATTTTCGTACTAGCTTCCGCCCGCGACTCCGTCCGCGCGGATGTCGGTCTTCGCATCCGCTTATTTCTCCATTTTGAGTAACTCTGACAATGACATCTTATAAATATCTATTGGACCCAAATACGGCTAAGCCTATAATAATTAAGGAGATCCCTCTATGGAGCTACTGCTGTTGAGCTCGCGTTCTGTAGTAAGTATTTTTTTCATAGTAATTCCGACCTTGATAAGTAGCATGTAGCAGTAAATTACTGACAGTGACGAAAAGTTTGCAATAATAAAAAAGTGATCGTGACAATGCGACAGAAAGTTAATTGAGAGCTTCAGCATACACAACATTGTTAGTGAGCTCGTCCGGAATATGAACATGAAGATTTCTTGGACTGCTCACACGGGAAAGAGCTACGTAAAGTTGCCCGTGTGAAAAACAACTCGCGGTAAGATCTACGCCAGCAACTCCTAGGGTCTGACCTTGAGCCTTATTTATTGTCATGGTGTAACACAAAGCTACAGGAAACTGTATTCTCTTAAATTGAAATGGAAAATTATCCACTGCGGGTAACGCAACGTGTGTTCGCGGTTCTACAGAACAACGTCTATGAATAAAACTGAAAAATAAGATTTTTTTTTCTACGTATTTTTCCAGGATAAAAAGTATCCCATTTTATGCCCAGGATAATAAGGTATAATTATACCAAGTTTCATCGAAATCGAACCGTTAGTTTTCACGTGATGCCTGCATATACAGACAGACAGACAGACAGACAGACAGACAAAAATTTTTTTAATCACATATTTGGGTTTGGTATCGATCCATCAACACCCCCCGCTATTTATTTTTTCAATATTTTCAATGTACAGAATTGACCCTTCTACAGATTTATTATATGTATAGATAACTCGTCAAAATGTAGGGAACAGCAGATTTTTTTTTCGCGGTTTCAGGTTTGGGTCTGTAGTAAAAGTTGTTCATAATGATGAGTACAATGACCCCGTAGAGTTATGGGATATCAAAAAAAAAAAACACGTTGTATAACCACGATTAACACATAGGATACGTTTTATCCTTTATTCCCACGGGATCGAGACTTATGCGGGTGAAACCGCAGGGCGCTGCTAGTCTATCATACATAAGCTTTGAAAGGTGAATTACCAGCCACAAAGTGCCTCAGTTATAATGAATTAATGTAACCTAAGATAAGTGCATTTTGTTCATTGCTCCGTTTGTAAATAAAGACATTTAAAAATTAACTGTAATGAAGGGATACAATTTATTTATGGGTTGATTTGTATATAAGCAGGTACTAAAAAACTATTTAATTTATTAGCATTCGTTTCTACAATTTTTCAATTGTCTTTTTGAATCAATCTTGTTATAAACATCATTCTTTTAAAAGTTTCTGAAGAACTTGTTTCGAGAATTACCTTATGAAGGCCTTATGAAGCCTGATTTATAGGTGCGATTAAATTGCCTGTGGCATACCATTAGTTGAAGCAAATAAAAGTAGCACAGTAAACAGTGTTTAATGGTGCATGTCATTTTTTGCTTCAATTTTAGTGTATGTATAAATGAGGCTACAGCTTTGGTTTTTCCTAAATAAGCGGTGAACGGGAAACTATAGCATAACGAATGTCCAAATACAGAACGAATTCTGACCCCTTAATGTTAAAAACTGGTGAAAATGACAGATTCTCTCTCTGATTCTTTTACGTGCATGACACATACTCTGTTTTCACGTTAGATGCGTCCATAATTCAAAAAAATATTTTCTCTTTGGCGCCATTCGATGTGTCTGGCAGCCATGGAATTAGTATGTACCATGTAGTACAACTGGCAGCCTAATGTCAACACGCCTCTCTGTCATATTTTCATTAACGACCCTTTAAAAAAATATTGGCACTATTTTCTAACAATAAACGCATTCATTAGGTTATTTTTCTTCAGCTCATTATTTTTAAAGACTATTGTTGATTGATAAATGAACTACTTTAGTAACGACCTGTCAACAATGTTTCCGTTATTTCTTTTTGGCTGAAAAGGCGGTTATTTCGTCGAAAAATAAAATGTACAAACGGTTTTACATTGTTAAGTCTTATTATAATCCTTAAAACGGTTATTTTTCCTTTCTGTTTTAAGAATTATAATAAAACTGTAATAAGTGTAAGTGTAATTGTAATAATAACGTATAATCTTGTGGAGCGTAACATGCGTATTTTCTGCATTTTCTTTCTAAAATAAAAGAAATAACCAAACAAACGATGAGGGCGCCACTGCGCGGTCGGTGTCGTGTTAAATAGCCCTTTACCATCTTAAAGAATTGGGCTATCAAAATGCATAAATAATTTTTCTAATCCGATTGGTAGTTTCAGAGATTAGCGCGTTCGAACCAAAAAACAATCTTCACACAAATTTTATACAACAAATACCTCTTTGTAATATTAGTATATAGATCACTATGTCATTGAACCTGCCCTAGAGTTTCTAATTATATCGTAGCCGCTTGAACTTGGCCCTTTTACATCGCCGATATTATTAGGTCGCCCTTTGGTCTTGAATGATCAGCGAATTATCTTTATATCAGTATGCTCTTGTTACCTTTTCTTTGAACTTTATAGATCATGAGGAAATAATACTTTCGGGGGTTAGCAAAGGTAATCATTTCACTGTGTATAAGGTTAATCGACCTATAAAAACGCCCTTTTGATATTTGAATCGGCCACGAAGTAAAATTGCCATTTAAATTCTTTCATAACAGTAAGATTCATGGGAATAGAATATTATCACGGTGAAGGGATTAGAAAAGACGAAGGATTAGCTCAAAGTCAAAGTCTTTTATTTCAAATAGGCACATGAAAGGCACTTTTGAACGTCAAACATTACAACAAAATAGAATTGATTCTAGTCGCCCATTCCAAAAGATAGTTTTCGTATGGAGAAGAATGGGCAAGAAACCCCATCGTTACTCTTTTAAAATGTTTTGCATACATTCATTAGGTATATAATAATAATATGTGAAGACGATGCACCTAAAATAAAATTACTATTTCGTACCTAGGACTGTGAGCCAAGGATGTGACTCGAGCGCTTATCGACTTCTCTGTCATTCTTACCAATGGTTTTCTTGAAAATAAAGTAGTAGCATCTATCTTTTTTGAACTGAAAAGAATAGGAATAAAAGGTTTGGTCATATTATGAGGATTAATGAAAGGCAACAAATAAAAGGTATTTACAAGGCAGAGGTAAGTGGAATCGGTGGGAGGGGACGTCCTAGAAGGATATAGTATTAAATTCTGTAAATACATATTTGTTACGACCGCGAATCATATTTTAATCAACGTACAACTTAATACTGACCAGCAAATTGCAAAAAATGTAAGAAAATTTTAATTTCGCGGGCTACCTTAGCGCTTTCCCCTTAAGCGTGACTCATAATAATCAAAGATTACTCATAAAATCATAACAATTCTGATGATCATTCGAATAGAGATCCATAACTCACTCCGCACTAACCGGGATTTGAAATTAGAACAAACTTTATTTTAGTCGCCATTTTTAATATTTATCTTCATAATTGTGCTCGTAAAGATATTAATGCTTCGTTTACAATGTTATATACTATTTTACTGTCGCGTTGGATATATAATTTTAAATTTTGAGGAGATTAATCGCTTGTTGGGAGAGTACAGCAATATTAATAACGAGAGTGAGTCTGTTTATCTCTCTGTCAAGGCCGAACTACTTATCTGATGTTAATGAAAATTGGCAAGGAGGTTGCTTAGTAACTCAAAAGTTTTTGAGTTATGTTTCATTCACCAACAGTAGGAATGGCTTTAATTTTGACAGTTCAACAACATCCATTGCGATTACGTTGTTGAGCAGACAATTTTTTCGAATATATAAGCAACGGCTTAGCAATATCCTTGAAAACTACATGTAAAAATAAACCTTATTACAATGATCCAAAACTTTATTTTAAACGTGATAAAAAATCTGCTCTCCGCTACGAGCCGGTCTGTGTGTACGGACCCTCATATGAAATTTGGTATAGAGATAGTTTGAGTCCCGGGAAAGGACATAGGATAGTATTTATCCCGATATTCCCACGGGTTAGAAACTCACGCGGGTAAAACAGCGGGCCGTTGCTAGTCTACATATATATTCTGTTAGTGTTGTGCGCAGGCAAAGCAATCGATGAGTTTCCCGAGGATCGACACTTAGGCGAGTGAAACCGCGGGAGCAGCTGTTTCTTGATATTTTCGTGAGTTCTGGTAAAAACTCATGAATCAACTCTCTGATAAACATAATGTAAACAAATCATCAAATTTTATTTAGGCAATAAAATAAAAATATGCTCATAAATTAGATGCTCAACTATTTTAACTCACCGGTTGATCTAGATTTCTAAGCACGGGTACGCCACACTAGTTGGCTAGGCAATAAATAAACGGAACACTGAGTTATACACCGATACGTTAACGTCTGAAAAATAATGTTACTTTTAACGAAGCGGCTGCAATATGATTGAGTTGAAAGGAGACCATAGAAACGTACCTATGTCATATTTTTGTGGGACTCCTGGTAAAGGACTAGCCACGACATCAACGTTAGAAATTCAATAAACACAAAGTCAAAGCATTTATTTCAAATAGCCACATAAAAGACACTTTTGAACGTCAAAAATTACAATAAAATAGAATTGATTCTAGTCGCCCCTTCCAAAAGGTAGTTTTCGTATAGAATATTTTGCATAAATTGATTATAATAATATGTTAAGACGATGCACTTAAAATAAAATAAAATTACTATACCACAATAGGTAAAAGAATTAAAAATAAAACCATGACATAAATTAATTATCTGATAGATACCTACATGGTGCTCACATATTTACAAACATGGTAAAAGTAGACGATTTTCATTAAAAAAAAAAAGTAGATTTATTATGTCAGGGTGTGATAAACAGCTTTGTACCCCAGCGCTATGCCGCAGCTGTTAACAAAAAAATTAAAAGTAATAGAACATTTTTACTAACAAGCTTTTATTTAAATGTGGTAAAAAACAAAAACTTTTCCTTTTAAACTTTTACCATCAACTTATAACGTCATTACACAATTTATATGATATAAAAGCTTGTCGCGAGATTTAAGTACCTGCCTAGGTACTCGTATTTACTTAGTTTGAAATATTTTCCGGACGCACTTAAAAAAGCAATTGTGCACCCAATCCATAAGGGTGGGAGCAGAAGCTGTGTCAACAACTATAGACCCATTTCGGTTTTGAGTGCTCTTTCCAAGGTTTTGGAAAGGATTCTTAGTAACCGGCTTAAGAAATTCTTGGAAAGATACAAGATCATAGCAGATAATCAGTATGGTTTCCGTTCTGGTGTCTCGACTGAAGATGCAGTACTTAAATTGACGCAGTTGGTTGCTAGGAATCTCGACAGGAAAACCAAATGTCTAGGAATATTCCTAGATCTTTCGAAGGCATTCGACACAGTTTCTGTTCCCATACTTATTGCCAAATTAGAGCGACTCGGTGTTAGAGGTATAGCACTGCAAATATTTAAAGATTACCTGAACAACCGTACTCAAAGAACTAAAATTGATTCACTTCAGTGATGATGATACCTTCTCCTACGGAGTGCCCCAAGGTAGCATTTTAGGACCTATTTTATTTCAAATATACATAAATGACTTATGCACAATGTCCCTCCCCAACTCGACGATCCTTGTATATGCCGATGACACCGTGGTTGTAGTTCACGGGTCAACATGGGATTGTGTCAAAATAACGCGGAATTGGCTCTACGTGAAATAATAAATAGGCTCAACCTAAACCTGCTTACCCTAAACTGTAACAAGACTACATATATTCCTTTCGCCATCCGTCAAAACACCGCACCGGACCATACCTTTTCAATAACAGCGCACACTTGCTTAGAGCAGTCATCTTCATGCCAATGTCCAAAACGCACGCGCACCGATCACGTCAAATACCTGGGTGTTCAAATTGATGCCGGGTTACGCTGGAATAAACACATTGATGCCCTAACCTCGAGAACTCTGAGACTGATACACATCTTTAAGTCACTGAGAGCTTCCGCAAATCCTGATACTCTAAAAATGGTGTTCTATGCTCTGTGTCAGTCAGTTCTTGGGTATTGCATCAATGTATGGGGTGGTGCGGCTAAAACTACCTTTCTTAGAGTGGAGAGAGCTCAGAGAGCAATATTGAAAGTGATGCTACGGAAACCTTATCGCTATCCAACAACTCAACTCTACTCAGATTGTAAGGTACTAACAGTTCGACAGCTCTTCGTGTTGCAATCCATTCTTAGTAGACACTCCAGTGTCCCGCCGTCTGATCCCACCAAACGAACCAACATTCCCCCAGTTACACGACACAAAACTGGTTTTGCCAAAAACCAATACTTCACCTTAAGTTCACTGATCTACAAGAAAATTCATAAAGAATTAAATATACTGGATTGCAATAAGTTTGGATTGAAAGCTAAGCTGATGGAATGGCTACTTAAACAGGACTATACACAAACTGAATCTCTGCTAAAATGTATTGCCTAATATTGCCTTATTTTTGCTTTTACCTCCCATATAACACCCCACACTCACTACTCCCATACAAAAACTCACCACACATAGATACATAAATCATACAGACATACTCACACACATTTCACCCACTCACATACATAAGTTTTAAATTGTTATTTCTTACATTATTTTTCCTTAAATAAGTATAATATGTTTCTGTTTAAAGTAATAAGATTGTTAAGTTGTAAGCACGTACCTATTATAGTTGGCACAGTCCGCAGTTGTTTGATCCCTATTTTTAAGAAACCTCACAGCTGAACATTGTCTCTTAAGATACAGGTTATCCTAGTTTGAGAGGCAGGGCTCACAATATCTGTATACAAACTACTGCAGCGTTAAGTAGCTTCATGTTAAACAGTGTATACTAATGTATATTTCTTTGTGACAATAAACTATTTTATTATTATTATTCCCTTTATTTCATTATTATTATTATTTAAAAAGTAAAAACAATCAGATCATGTTATTTAATTTACTTGTTTATCTACACTGTACATCACCCGCATAAGTTTCGACTGCGTGGGAATATCGGGATAAAAAGTATTTTGTTAATCCTGGTTATAAACTATCTGTGTACCAAATTTTATTCAAATCTGTTCAATAGTTTTTGTGTGAAAGAGTAAAAAACATCCATCCATCGTCACAAACTTTCGCGTTTTTTAATATCACTAGCAGCGCCCCGCGGTTTCACCCGCATGAGTGTCGATCACATTCGAAAGACACATGGCGCCATCCATTATCATAATAACGTTATTGTTGTTTTCCACAGGAACAGCACTTTTTTTCGGGATGACAGGTACCCTATGTCCATTTCTGTACACCTGACAACGTACATGCAAAATTTCAGGATGATCGGTGGTTTAGGGTGAAAAAGTTGCAAAGAAAACATTTATATTACCTATTAATTAGTAGGATAGTCTGTAGGAAGTTGGATTTCCATGTTGTTACATAACATACCTAGCTGACCATTAGCTGAAGACGGTGCAACCTTCATAAACTTCCAGCGCTTGGAATAATCTTACGATTTCTTACACCTCTGGGACTATGTTGCCGCTTTACTCCTTGATATAATTTATTACGCAAGCTATTTATAGCTGTATTGCAGTTTTCGTGCTAATTAGTGGCTACTGTTACTTGTTGTTAATACTTATAGGCTATAAATCAGTTCAAAGGAGTAATTTGCTTTTATGATTAATCAAAGGTTAGCAGCCTTATAAAACTGACAAGACCGAAGGCAAGAGAGCACGAGGTCGGCCGCCAATATGATGGTCTGATCAAGTAAAAGAAACTTCGTCCTCAAGTAAATTTCAGCAGGTGGTGATGATGGCAACTTTGGGCCGGAGACGATGGAGGCAGATTGTCTGTTTAAAGGGGTCCAAAGACCACTTTCCTCTGTAATGGGGGACCTATTCAAGAAGAGAAAATTTAATCACTAAAAAAACTTAGGTATTTATGATTAACTTTATTACAGGAAGGAAAGCGTTCGTTCGTCTGTTGTAGGCCATTTAATATTGTGATCATTATGTTTTAGAAGTTGTCATCATAAATCTCTTCGTTGTTAATGTTACAAATAGTATACGCGAGTCATTTTATATTCCAGGGTAATAAATATTCGATCATTTTAATTCAATAAATTATCCATTGTTGACATTTCTGAAAAACGTTTCAATAAAGCTACAGGGGGATAAATATAACGTCGAGAGAAACTCGAAAAGGTGTCAATAAAATATTATTTGTTTATAAATAACATCCTTTTCTTGTCTTGTTATTAACACGGTGCTATTCTGCAAAAAATATCACCGTGAAAACTTAGGGGAAGTGAGCTTAAAGTGAATTGTCATTTCACCTGAAGGCCAAATCCCGTAAGTAATTGAAAACGCTATCAAAATCTAGTCGCTATCTCATCTCAGCGACAATTAATGTCAACAACTTGTCAAGAATGTAGATCCTCTGGTCGCCAGGAGAAATTACCCAATAAAAACCAGTGATATTCTTCCTACAAAGAAATTTAAAGAACAGTGCTTGAAGCTTTTTATCTCAAAATGTATTTATAATTTTACGATACCACAAAATGTTAAACGCTAAATAAAATGTCGTGAGGTTTATTTGTTTTTCGCGTTTTATTTGGTGTGATAAGGTTGTTTGATAACTTTACAGCTTCGCGACATTAAAATTAACAGTCAATATTAAAATTTAATGAAATATCAAAATGTGGGGATAATAATTATTCATCTATTCTAAGCCTTGTTTTATTAGTTATTAGAGCTTTCCTCGAATTTTGTGACGGTTCTGAGTTAGAATTTAAGTTCCTTCTTACCTATCATAGTCTTACATTTTAACTTTTCACAAACGTAAACGTCAAATAATACCAATTAATTGATTTTTGTTTCTTAATTTACTTTATTTTTAATATTATAAATTATTATATTTTTAATAAAAAAAAATCAAATAATAAAAATAATTTAAACTTCAAATTAGAAAACTCCAATTGAAAATGATAAGTTATTTATTTTCAATCTTTGATCCATCAACTAATCTTTTCAATATTCCCTTTAACTGAATTAGAATAATTTTGGGGATTATATTTTAGATAAGCAAAGAAGAGGTACTTAATGTTCTAGAAATATAAATGAGTAAAAGAACCTAAAAAATACTACACCAAAAGCGATCAAACTAACATCGGAACGGAACGACCCTATTTAGGATTTATCCGAACCGTAGGTCCCGTCGACAGCCATGCATGTTTTATTAGACATTTTATATCTTCCGGAAAAACAGAGATAACATTCCTAATCCCTTCCTGTCCCAGAGAGCTTTCAGTTCCTAAGCCATTCCACCTAATTAACTTGGCCTGCTTTCCTAAGCCTGGTCCCAAGTTCCACCCATATTATGACGTCACGGCCATTTACTTAAGTTACAGGCCTAGTATGAAATATTGCGTCGTCCTTTGTGAAATATGAGCTTCTTCAAATTGCGGTGAAAATGACCTTTCTCTTGGAGAAGATGAATTGTGTTAAGGTAAGGGGGTTGCAATCTTCAAGAAACTTCAAAATTTCTGGCGGTAAGTCTATTGTGTGGAGACGGGTGTTTTACAAGGAAAGTAAAATATATTTTCCCTTTTGTATACAACAATAGCTTCAATACCCTTTTGAATTGTTGGTCCTTCGAGAATAGGGGCTCAGAGGACCAAAAAGTGTGAAGAGGCTCAAAGGACCACGAAGTGTGACATTTCCTTACGTAAAACTATTTATTTATTTTATTTAACCACTAGTTTCTGCGACTACGATCGCGTGACATTGCTTATTCCCCTGCGCCACCCCGTCGCATCGCATCGCCTGCACGCGCTATTACTTTATTTTTGAGCGTTTTTTCTAACTTTTTAGGGTTCCGTAGTCAACTAGGAACCCCACTAGAATGCTGAAATTTTGTAGGAGTACGTACCTATATCAGTTACGCCGACAAAGTGGTAAAATAAAATTTTGGAAAATATTTTTTTTTAGGGTAGCTCCCCTACATGTGAAGTGGGGATGAATATTTTTTTCATCATCTACCCCATCGTGTGGGGTATCGTTGAATATTGATGTATTAAATGATTGCTAAAATTATTTTTCGATTGAATGCTCCATTTACGAAATATTAAAGTTTAAAGAGCAAATTTTTGTTCCAGTAGGGCGTCCCCCCCCCCCTCCCTCTAAAAGCTAAACTACTGATTTGAAAAATCTGGAAAAATTCTCGATGATAGTGCATTTCATGAACTTTAAAGGAAAAGTATAGCGGTTAAGATAACTTTATTAGTTTAGCAGTAATAGTCGTTGAACTTGGGTGTTGGATAATTTTGTACCAAATACAAAATCCTTAGCATTAATCCTTTAAAGTGACTAAGATGAAGTAGTTGCTTGTTTATAATGGGTAAAGACTTGCATTGAAAACCAAAATATGTTTTTTTTTTTACCTATTCAGAATAAAGAACAACAGAATCGTACTACATTGTGATAACGGGCTACTACGGAACCCTACACTGTGCGTGGCCCGACACGCACTTGGCCGGTTTTTTTTCTTGTTACTCGGTTCCTAAGGGTTCTAGCGTGAATGAGTTAAACCTTCTTCAAGAAATGAGCTATCAAATGCAAAAATAATTGTTCGAATTCGACACACAGTTCAAACAAACAAACAAATAACTCTTCAGCTTTGTTATTAGTATAGATAGATGTATGCACAATTACCCCCCCACTAATAAACTTATTATATCAGATGAATAGTTACACACCGATTTCTCTCTTTCAGTCGTCAGTAATTTTACTTTCGAAAGAAGAAGACAAAGCGCTGTGTAACTATACAGACGCTATACAACGTTTATTAGTAAGGTGAATAATATGAACAGACAAGATGAAACAAACAGAAAATTACGTACAAAAGTGATGCTATATAGAAGAGTGCCGATAATAGTTCAGCTAATAGAATAAATAAGGGTCTTAATGTCTGTCCACTTGCCTTTGTTCGGAAATCAAGGTTAATTACCACTCAGAATCAATGCCATGGTTCAACAGAGAGTAAACAAAGCACTTGAATAAGGTTGTTACCCTTTTTGATAAGCGGGTTAACGGTCTTATGGAAGCTTGTAGGAAATTGTAAAGAAATATCCTGGGGTGTATATGAGTAATTGAGTATGTTTAGGAGTTGATGACCTTTTCATGAGATAAAAGGGTGTTATTATGATGAAAGATGTATGTTGCTACGTAATAAATGTAAATGCCTCGTAGGTCTAATGGCCGCAAGCGCTACTGCTGCTCCTGGGTTCGATTCTTGGTTCGGGCAAAGTGTTAATAATTAATAATCTAATAATACGCATATGCTTTAAATAAATTAAAAAAACAGAAATAAAGGTACATTTCGAGACATAGTTAAATTTCGTCTGTCTCTTCAGCAGACTTATCCAGAGAAAAGTATGACGCAATTTGGAAGATTAATTGTGATGAAGACTTAGTACAGTAATCCCTGCTTAAACATAACTGGCGACATGAAAGAAAGAATATAGATTTATTTAGCACAGGTTATAAGGCACACAACACAACATTACCATACTACAAGTAAAAAAAAAATATTAAAAAGAAACATTTGCTTGCAGAACAGATGGCCGATGGGGATGGGGCCGAAAGGTTATGGAGTGGCGACCGCGTACCGGAAGACGTAGCGTTGGAAGGACTCCCACAAGGTGGACCGACGGCCTTGTGAAGGCCGCAGGAACTCATTGGATGCGAGAAGCACAAAACCAGTCGAAGTGCAGGTGCTTGGGAGAGGCCCATGTCCAGCAGTAGACGTCTTTCGGCTGAATGATTAAAAAGAAAATAAATAAAAAGTGTAAAGTGCGTTGTGACAAATTAGCAAGAAAGTGTGCCTTGCTGCTGTGCCAAATATGGGAGTGTGTAAATGTGGGAGTAACCCTATGGGGAAATAGAGGCGTGACGTTTATAAACATAATTAATTGTAATAAACCATCTGATTTTAATCACGTCGTGTCGAGAATGCAGACTGCGTTCTAAACAAAAGATTATGTTCTTCTGCACAAAAAAATTTAACGCATATGCTTTAAATTTAAAGAAAAAACAGAAATAAAGGTACATTTCCAGACATAGTTCAATTTCGCCTGTCTCATCAGCAGACTTATCCAGAGAAAAGTATGACGCAATTTGAAAGATTAACTGTGATGAAGACTTAGTACAGTAATCCCTGCTTATTTAGTCTTGTTCGTAATTGTTGTTCGTCTCGTTTAATAGACTTATTTATTTCAACAAGTTCTTTGCCAACAAGCTTTCTATCTAAAGGGGCGTGAGACGTATAAAAGTTTTTGGATTAAGTATTTTCATATCTGAATCTGAAACGTGCTGCAAAGTTTGGTGATAATTCTTCTTATGCTGACGTGATAACGATTGGTGAAGAAGATAGTGGTTTACTTTCAAAGCATCCTGAATAATTAATCGTTTTAATTTTAATGTCTTTTTTTTTCTTTTTCGTGTCTCACTTTCACGGTGTCGTCCGTGGCAGCGCAGAGTATTAGTAGTAGAGTAGTCATTTTGACTGCAAGTTTTCGGACACTGAGCGCAGAATAGGAGGTGGCTTTTAACTAAATATATTATTTAAATGGTTTAATATTAAAAGTTCCCCGGTCAAATAAAACACATAAATGAATCCGGGCAAGTACCAATGTGACTTTTTCAATTCGTATGTACAGACGCCAGCTCATCAAGCTACTACAATCTGTCAAATTTCTTTAATAGATTTTCAACTCTACTGCTGGAGCATAAGGTTCAAAGTTGATTGGGAAAATTTGACAGTTTCGGGTAGCTTGATGTGCTGGCGTCTGTACATTCTGAGTTTACTTTGGACATTACTGACTTCCGTGAAGGAGAGCATCGTGAGAAAACCTGGACTTATATAAATCTGAAATCATCAACTCGTCTTGAGCTCGCGTGGTGGTCAATGCTCTTGCCTTCTCTGTATGAGAAGAGGCTATATAGGAACAGGGTGTAAAGTTCACTCATCCTCCATAGAAAGGGAGGATCCTCCGACCAGCACGCGTAGCATGAACACTTCTACCTCTACGAAGAGTAGACACAATGCTTTCTATACAAAGTGACATTTCTTTTCTTAATTTTGACATACCGCCTAGAAATCTTTCTACAATCTGTCATTTTGTCTTCCGTTTCTAACGATCTTTGTCTAGGTCCTTTTGTATGTAGACTATTTCAGAAGAAAGTTTTCTATCCCAAATGTCAAAATCACACTGACAATTGTCAGTTGTCTAAGGTAGAGAAGAGATTTTGTAATCGCTAAAGACAACTAGACTAAAGAAAGAGTAGAAAACTTTCTAATCGACGGTCGAATCTACAAAATCCCACGAAAAAAAAAACAAAATTCCCAAAATTCCACTGTCATAGATCCACGAATGACAGCCGGGACCAATGGCTTAACGTGCTTTCCGAGGCACGGAGGGGTTTCGATATGTAAAGATGGTCACCCATCCACGGACCAACCGCAGCAAGTGTAGCTTAGCCTGATCGATCAACTTGTGCGGCTGTTATTATTTTGCCCCGGACCCCTCCTTCTAATGTGACTTAATATCAGTAAAAATTAAGAATAAAAAAGAATTAAGAATCAAGAATCAAAAAGAAGAATTAAGCAAAAGAGTGAATTTCGTAAAAAGTGCAGTTGACTCTTTCTACTTTGCTTTCTTTGTACTGTCTACACGGAACGTTATCTTTGTCTACTCTTCCGTCGACAAACCGGGTCCGTGGCTTAGGCCCCCAGTGGTCGACGCACCTGTGGCCGACGCTCCCGATACGATTAATTTAAGGGAACTAATTTTTTGAGCTGTTATTTAAATATTCGAGATGTTATTATGATCAGTTGAAAAACATATTGAGCAGTTATTTAATTTAATGGCGGTTGATTAATTATTGCGACAGTAAAACATGGACAGTAATAAAAGATCAATTAGACTGTTATTTTATCATACAATGTCAATTCTAAAAATAATTGAGCAGTCCAATAACTAAATGAGCGGTAAAAATGATGGAATGGGCGGTTCGCTAAATAGTTCGGCAGATCATAGCGGATGCAAGAGCGAGCGAAGCGAGCTTGGGACTTGGGGCACCCCGACTCGGACAGGTTAGGTTCGAAGGGGATGACGGGGGCTCGAGTGAGCGAGCAAAGCGAGCGAACGAGCCCCCGTCATCCCCTTCGTGTTAGGTTCCTTTAAACCCTGTAGACAGAAATAGGGGCCCCGCGAAGCGGGGCTCCGTCGACTACACACCCAAAACTACTTTACCACCTCATTGTTTATAGAATTGCTTAGAATGAGATTTATTACCGACAAATTCCGATTTATTACTGCCCACACGTAACTGCTCGTTCAATAATTTTTACCGCCCATTTAATTATTTTCCCACTCAATTATATATTCACTGATCCATTTCATTATTTTTTATTACTCATTTTTGTTTACTTTACTGCTTAGTTTTAACTGCTGAACAAGTTATTAAACGTGCCATTTATAATTTTTAACTTACCAAAACCGCTATTTACAACTGCCTCTTTAAATCAGTGCCTTAATTTAATAACTTTTTTTTTGTACTTTTTCACTTAGTACAGTAAATGAGAAAAGTGTTTCACCCTATTAATAAAGTATTTTTCCTTGCTAAACAAAAGTTATCTATCAAATAGCAGAGAGAATAGATCGCCACTTAACCTTATCCTTACACACCTTTTTCCCCATTAGAAGCATATATTATGTACAAACATCCAAAAAATCAAAAAGACTTCAAAACATACCTCTAATAAGCATTTCTATGTTATAAATATAATTACGATTTAATGTTATGCATATACTTACAATCAATAAGTACATTTAATATTTTTGTAAAACAATTTTTGTGCCTGACAGTACATTTGATCAAAAATTACTTTGAATTAAATTAATCGTATCGGGGGCGTCGGCCACAGGTGCGTCGACCACTGGGGGCCTAAGCCACGGACCCGACAAACCGGTGCTCATGCTACGCGTGCTGACGGGTGTTGTATCTGGCGGGCAACTGCCCCAATGATTTATATCGAGCCGTTGTATATAATATGCTAGTTGCGCGGTGAACTCTGCTTGCGAGATGCAGGATTTTGCGTGAAGTCAGTATGACGCGTTGTTCGCATGTGGCGTTGTAGATAGGTACCGCTGCAATTAAGGCCATTGCCCTGCAATCGAAGATTGATAGGCTGGTTTAATAGGTAAAGTAAGGGAAATATTTTTGTGAACGATGCCGGGAACTATCTTTGGTTTTTGTGTTATTTTTTTAAAGAGCTTTTTCTACAAATGGCTGTATTTTTTAAAGTGACATTTTTGCAAGCTTAACGTTCAACACTGAAACGAATGCAAATTTTAACGACGGAGACAACTGGAAACTATTTTCGCGTCTAGATTTCAGCACCAAAGGGAGGACACCAGCAAATATGTATGTTATTCAGAGAATGCAGACACTTCCAAAACGTATAAATGTAAATACACCACATTCAGAGACACAATATTCTGGGGTTAATGACACGACTATAAATATACAGCATAGTATTTCTGGACGAGGTTTTATTTTTATTTTTAGAATAATGATTATTCGGAAATGAGAGTGGTCATAAGATTATGCTTTTAACAATAATATACATAATATATTTTATTCATAACTCAGAAATCTTTGCTCTAGTTATAAATCTGACATAACAAAACATATTTTATAAAAATTTAAAAACCGCCTCTTGGTTTTTAAAACTATGGGCGTTCATTTGTTTTTAGCTGTCTTTTATTACAGGCGCTCGTGGCTAAGTAATAATAGCCGCTTGTCGCGGTCGGTTGGTGGATGGGTGGCCATCCATTACAAATCAACACGCCTCCGTGCCTCGGAAAGCATGTTAAGCCGTTGGTCCTGGCTGTTATTCGTAGAGGTTTGACAAATATATAAGCTTCTGACCCGGTCAGAAGCCTTAAAGTGACAAACGGGTATCGTGATACCAAAGGAGTATCGTATTTAGTTAGATATATATTTTTCTTTTTTATCTTTTTTTTAAAATACATTTAGGGGTTTTTGTCCCTTAAGGATATGTCAACCCCATCATACCTTATAACAAAGTAAATCCACTTAAAGGAGTATCGTGATACTCAGTAACTGGGTTCTGAAGGTCGGATAGGCAGTTGCTCCACGTAAAATACTGATATTCAGCTGCATCCGGATAGAATGGAAGCCGATCCCAATATAGGCAAAATGCTAAGCAGTTTGATTCACTTAACGGAGCTACAGTTTCATTGTTCTGTCTATCGCCTTAGTCTCTTACATAATCAGCCTATAATGTTCCCACAGCTGGGACACAGGCCTCCTATCTGGGGCCCCTTAGGGCCGAAGCCTGCCGGGTCAGCGGGATTATCCGAAAGGGTTACCGCTGGCCCGGAACATAAAGGGCTAAGGAAGGAACACGGGTGGGTTTTAG
Organism: Mesoligia furuncula; assembly: GCA_916614155.1. Lineage (NCBI taxonomy): Eukaryota > Metazoa > Arthropoda > Insecta > Lepidoptera > Noctuidae > Mesoligia > Mesoligia furuncula. Next base: position 23,428,581 of record OU744800.1, on the reverse strand, counting down.
TCAGTAAGAGTCTGACACTCCCTTCCACTCCACCCAGAGCGGGAGGGGTCTTTTGATGACTTCACAACCAAAAAACAGAGAGAGAGTGGGCTGTAATCCACCACACGGGCCCAGTGCGGGTTGGTAGATGTCACATGTCTTCGAATTTTTTATTTTGGGACATGCCGATTTCCTCACGATGTTTTCCTTCGCCGTTTTGAGAGCAGTGGTGATGAATTATTTACACAAATTAAAGCGCCTGACTGGGTTTGAACCCACGACCGTCGTCGTGAGTCGGGGCCGTTAACACTGGACCACCACTGCTCACCTTAGTTTCTTACTAAATAGAAATGAATTAATTTTAGGTCAATGCTCCTCATAAAAAGTAATTAATTTTAGAGTTTGCCAAAATAATCTAGCATTCACTCGTCTCTATTTTCTAGAAATAAGAGTAGAATTAGAAATTCTTGATACAATTCAGAAGTTTCAAACTATGAAAGTTTTAATAAAGGTTGAATTGAAATAATATGGTTTTTCATTTCGCTGTTAACTTTGTGGTTTGATAGTTATTTCATTATTCTAATAGGCAATTATCTTTAAATCAAAAGTTTTTATTTGTTGCTAGGAATATTATATTTATTAGAAATACCACTACAAGTTTATTGAGGATATGTCTGCTCACTCAGAATTTATTAATACAAAATACTTAATTATACACACAATTAGTCTGTACTGGGTGGGATATGACATCGAAGCGCAACTTGATACCACGGATTCAGTACCTATCTACATGATTCTGTATCCCCTGCGAAGAAATTGTTCTTCCTCATCATCTGCCTAGCCTTTTCCCAATTATGTTGGGGTCGGCTTCCAGTCTAATCGGATACAAATGAATACCAGTATTTTACATGGAGCGACTGCCTATCTGACCTCCAAAACCCAGTTACTGAGTAATACGATACCCCTTGGTAAGACTGGTTGTTAGACTTTTGGGCTTCTGACTACCCGTTTTCTTCCGTAATTAAAAATCATTTGCTGTTCGTTTGACACTTTGACCGAGTAGGTACCTAGGTATTGCACTGTTCTATGAAACAGCAGATTTTTTTGCATTAAGGCGACTACATGACCTCAAGCGCGGTCTTTGTCCGACTGCATAGAAAAGAAAGAGAAGCGCGATGACACAACGCTGGTAATTTACTTAAAAAATGCAAAATATGAAGCAATTATCTATTTACAAAAAATCTATTGTTTAATGTAAAAAGAAAGAAACTCCTACACACATACAACTAGAAAGGCCTACAATGCCTTGCGCGTCCAGTATAACAACGCGTTCAGGAGTTTGTTGAAGCTTCCATGGCGGTGCAGTGCCTCCGGCATGTTCGCCGACCACGGTACGGACGGCTTTCAAGCGGTGCTTCGCAAAAGATCGGCCTCCATGTGGTTTAGGGTAAAGCGGAGCACCAACACGCTTTTGCACGTGGTGTCGGACGGAGTGGACGGCCAAATTCTGAGGCATTGGTCGTCCATTCATGTCCAAACTAATAATAATAATTTTAAATTCTACTAACATAGCTTTAAGTATATCTACTAACAACATAATTATGGACTTTATAAGTCTGAAATAAATATTTTCATTTAATTTCAAAAAGAAAGTTTTTAGAGGTATCTTCATGATTTTTTTCTATCGTATCAAATTAGTCATATTATGTTTTCAACACACTATCTAACTAGCATATATCCTGAAGAATATCATGTATTTTTCTGATTTTGTGTACTGTAGTCGATCATTTTTACTTTTATTGTGTCTAAAACTTGCGTTTTTTGTGTTTAGGTCCTTTAAGCCCCTTAAATGTTTATGCTAGGGAGGTCTAGGATCATGTGCTGAATTCATCGTTAGTTTGCGCATCAAAGTCCTAGCCTTCTGGTATAATATACCACTTAAAATTTATTTATTACAAACTTTACTCGAATTATAAAGTTCCTGGTTTCTGAAGTTGTAGTGTTAAAGTCAAGCTTCAAAAGTTCCTAACTTCAAAATCTCAATTCAGAAACCTGTTGTAAGTGAATCTTAATATGCCATTTGCTCATTATGTTACCATTACCAAGACCATTAATAAACCGATGCTCATCAGACTATAAATATCCACTAAGCATTGAAATCGACCCACCTCTCCCAACGCAGATATACGATCACAACCGCCTGCAAAACAATAAAAGATAGCATGTAAATATCAATGAAAGGAAACCATTAACTAATAACGTCTCTCGGCGATAAACTAGCAATTATTTATTGGATCTAGTTGACTAGTTTACTGCTGCGTTTATTAAACCCGACACGGAACCACAGAATAGTAGCTACAGAAGATCGTCTACATGCAACGAGGGAGAATTTGCACACGCACACATAGACGCGTAGGTATGTAGATCTGAGATCGGAATAATTACGTAAAAACACTATCATTAGCAATGGCTGGCAAACTTAAACTAGTTAGGCTGCAAACTAAAGAGAAAAATTAAATTATGAATCATCACAATATTTTTTTTATTTTTTTATTTAAATATCAATCCCAATTTAAAAGAGAGATATCAGCGGGGTAGTTGCGCAGTAGAAAAGGCTTTCGTTTTGACAGTTCAACAAATTTTTGCAACATATTTATTTATTTATTCATAACAATTTTCACATTGTGTCGAATATTAAAAATGATTTTATAACCGCCGTCGTCGCCGACAGGTTAGACGGGCCATTCATGCGGCATTGGTTGGCCCTACATGCGCCCATATTTAAGGCATGGGGGAGATAAGTTGTGCATATATTTATCGATTATTATTATTATTATTTTTTTCTTTATTATTTTTTTTTTTATTATGTTATTAATAATTAAATTAATCAGTTATTAATAAGAAATCTAATCGGTTATGTAATGTTATTTTAAATTATTATGTTTTAAATTATATTCCTTATTTTGTTATTTTACATTTTTATTTTTAAATTATTATTTTTAATTGGTAAAGTATTTATTTTGACTTATGAATTTTATGTTATTTAATATTTTTATTTTATGTTGAATTTGTGCATTTGTGACTTTATGGATATTTTTTGTCTGACTAAATAAATGAATTGAATTGAATTGAATTGATAACTTAAGAAATACAAAAAAATAAAACAACAATAAAATACATGCCACTTAATTACTATGAGGAAGGTTAATAATAAACGCAAAAAAAAAACTCAAGTTTTAGAAACAATAAAAGTATATGATCGTCTACAGTAAATAAAATCAGAAAAATACATGATATTCTTCAGGATATATGCTAGTTAGATAGTGTGTTGAAAACATAATATAACTAATTTGATACGATAGAAAAAAATCATGAAGATACCTCTAAAAACTTTCTTTTTACAATAAACAATAGATTTTTTGTAAATAGATAATTGCTTCATATTTTGCATTTTTTTAATAAATTACCAGCGTTGTGTCATCGCGTTTCTCTTTCTTTATTTTGACTTATGAATTTTATGTTATTTAATATTTTTATTTTATGTTGAATTTGTGCATTTGTGACTTTATGGATATTTTTTGTCTGACTAAATAAATGAATTGAATTGAATTGAATTGATAACTTAAGAAATACAAAAAAATAAAACAACAATAAAATACATGCCACTTAATTACTATGAGGAAGGTTAATAATAATAATAAATAAATGTCATTTAAATAATTAGAATAATAATGCTACAAATAATTAAATATAGCCAATGTCAGATGTCCAATGTCAATTACTTACTTACATGTCATATGAATGTAAAAGAACATCATCATCATCATTCTCCTGCCCTTATCCCAATTTATTTGGGGTCGGCGCAACATGTCTTTTTCTTCCATACTTCTCTATTAGTCGTCATCTCGGTAGTCACCCCCTTTCTAACCATATCATCATTCACACATTCCATCCATCGTTTCTTTGGTCTTCCCCTACTCTTATAGCCATCGACATCCATACTCAAAACTCTCCTCACGACATTTTCCTCATTTCTACGTAACACATGCCCATACCATGACAACCGATTCCCACGCAACTTTTCAGTTACCGGTGCCACTTTCGTTTTCGGTGATGAGAATGATGATGAATTTAAAAGAACAATAGAAGATTTTTAGACTAATAGTACCTAACAAAAATAACAATCATGATAAATTTCCAGTATACTAAGTCTGAGTTGCACCATCTGACTTTAACCGTAACTTTAACCATAACCGGAGATTTTTGTAAGCAGTTTGACAGACTTTTGACGTTTGTTAAAGTTAAAGTAAGATGATGCAACCCAGGCTAAGTATGTTTACAATTTAAATATCATTAATAGAATAACAGCAGCCTTCCAGTAGGCAACGCTTCAATTTAGCCTTGAAGTCCCTTTTGTAAAGTGATAATTTTATACCAACGGGAAGTTTTTTGATAATTTTCACTGACATGTGGCAGGTACTGTGTTCGAATATATTAAGTTTAGGAATATTAGTGAATTTAAAATATTTTCTTCTCGTACTCTCTCTAAGCTTTCTTTCCTCTTCAGTCTCATATTGGTGTACATATTTAGAAAAGTGTATTAGGAGCACCAATACGTATAGGGAAGGTACAGTGAGAATATTCAAATTTACAAAGTGCCTCTTACAAGATTCCTGCTGACGAATAGAAACCATGGTGCGAATGGCCCTTTTTTGTAACACAAATGCTCTATGTATATTGTAATCGTAGCTGCTTCCCCAGCATAAGATGCTGTATCGTAACCTTGACTAGATTAACGCGTAATAGACTTTTTTTAAATGTGCAATGTCAATATCATTTCGAAGGCTTCTCAGTACATAACACGCTGAGCTGATGGAGTTTTTTAAACTTTCAAGTTCTGGTTTCAAGCAATGGATATTGGATGATTATATTTCAACACACTGTCTACCTAGCATATATTATCGTGCAGAATATCATATATTTTTCAGAAACAGAATCAGATTCTGATTTTGTTTACTGCAGTTGATCATATACTTTTATTGATTCTAAAACTTGCGTTTTTGCGTTTAGGTCCTGTAAGCCCCTTAATAAAAAAAAATGTTCCATTGACATAAAAAAGGTTTTATATTTTCAATTGAAGGTACCTATGTTACAGGAGTAATTGTCTTCACCCGTTTATGGGAAATTAACAATTTATTCAATACAATTCATCATCATCATCATCATTTCAGCCGAAAGACGTCCACTGACATAGGCCTCCCCCAAAAGGGGGGGGGGGGTGCCATAATCGCCACGCTTGGCAGGCGGGTTGGCGATCGCAGTATGGTATGGTGGTGGAATGCATAGAGAACGCTGCTGCCCATTCTCCGGTACGCCCCTTAGTCGCCTTTTTCGACTCCCACGGGAAGTATTATGGGGTGGTGCTATTCTTTAAGCCCGGCACCACACAGACATACAATTATTAAAATAAAATATTATGGAGGGAGTTTAGTGCATGCATGCTCTTGTGTGGTATGTGCGTGTGTGTGTGTGTGAGCCGACCTTCTGAACTACCTATTACGCGTGGGAATCGTAAGTTAATCCGTTCATTAAGACGCCATGAAACTCTTATTGGTTCTCAAGGACAATCGCAAATTGGCGATACACACACCTACAAACAAAATATCAACGCGTGATTGACGACCTAAGTATTAGAGAAATGGAAGAGAAGAGATGATGTTCCTCAACCGTTGTCAATCATTGTTAGTGAAAGGCCAATGAGAGAACTGCTCTGAAACTTGCTCTAGCTCTAATAATGATTGATGACGGTTAGAAACACCCCATTTGTGGCTTCTAGGTTTATCCAAATTACAGATAAGTACAAGGGTAGTAGGTGCTTTCCTCGACAAGCCCTCCCTACTTGCTTTATTGTAAAACTAGCTGCGCCCCGCGGTTTCACTCGCGTAAATGTCGATCCCGTGGGAATTTCGGGATAAAAAGTAGCCTATACGTTAATCCAGGGTGTCGGCTACCTCCATACAAAATTTTATCAAAATTGATCCAGCGGTTTTAGCGTGAAGAAGTAACAAACATATAAACACACATACACACCCCCACACACTCACACTCACAAACTTTCGCCTTTATAATATTATTAGTGTGATATACATATATGTATATAACGAAAAGCTTTAATAAATAGCCTGTTCTTTCCCCAAGGCAGCTGCCACGTTGGCTCTGCCCTACCGAGCAGTGAGAAAAAGATCTTGGGTTCGGTTCCCAGGTAAGCCAAAGTGGTATTGGGCTTCTCAGTAGCCACCTGAAGTCTGGATTTCTGCCCAAACATAAAATAATCAGCCTATAATGTTTCCACTGCTGGGACACAGGCCTCTTCTCTGTGAGAGGGAGTGGGCCGTAATCCACCACGCGGGTCCAGTGCGGGTTGGTAGATGTCGATATCTTCGAATTTTTGATTCTGGGACATGCCAGTTTCTCACTATGTTTTCCTTCACCGTTTTGAGAACTGGAGGCCTAAAAAGTCAACTTTGGCAGAATCATACTGTTAAGTTAATCGTATCAAATCTCCATATCTGTGCTAAAATACCAATCAATCCAACTCCCATCCCAATCTCTTTGATTATACCTACGAGCTACGTAGTGCAGTGAAAAAAGAAAAACACGGACTGTCTTCGCCATATTATGATTCATAGTGTTATCCTTTTATGATTCTACCAGAGTGGCCTTTTCAGGCCCCCAGTGGCGATGAAATTATTTACAGAAATTAAAGCGCCTAGCTGGGTTCGAACCCACGACCTACACCTAGCCGGGGCCCTTACCACTGGGCAACCACTGCTGGATTTGTGCACGATTGATGGCAATAGCTAACTAGATATAATCATAACTGGCAAAATGTGGGTGTACTGTAGATACACCTCTGCCTCACCTTTCGGGCAATACAGTCGAGATGTTAAGGGGCTTGCTGCTGCTTGCTGTCATGGCTTATTTTAATTTAATACCTATTTGGATTGTTTTTTTTTTATTTCGTCTTTTCATTACGGACGCTTTTAACGTTCTGCATCATTCTCACATGTATAATTTTTAACATGAATGATGTAAACAAGACTTTGTACCCATATTATTTTGATTTAAAAGAGTGTCCATGGAGTTTCTTGCCCGTTCTTCTTCATAGGTACCTACGCTTTGGAATGGGCAACTAGCTTCATCTTTCTGACTGACCGACCCCTTGACAATTCAAAAGTTCCTGTAATTGGTTTAATTGAAATAAATGCTTTGAGTTTGAGTTTGAGCTTACACGACCTAAACGCAAAAAAACGCAAGTTTTCGAAACAATAAAAGTAAAAATAGTAAAATCAGGAAAATATATGATATTCTTCAGAATATATGCTAGGTAGATAGTGTGTTGAAAACATAATACAGCTAATTTGATACGACAGAAAAAAATCATGAAGATACCTCTTAAAACTTTTTTTTTTTTTTTTTTTTTTTTTTTTTTTTTTTTTTTTTTTTTAAATGGCATCTCGCAGTTCAACCTGAGGGGTTGTCGACTGCTTAACCGGGCGATCCTGTGGATGCCTCAATAAATTAAGGCCTCCAGCCAGGGCATAAATAAACTTAAAAACTAAGCGACTACACGCTAAGGGCACCCCCTGTGGGGTACGGACCTCGGCTTAGGGCGTCGCTGGGAGAGGGCAGCAAGAGGGACAAGCTGGATCAGGTTATTATTATTTAACGAATGATGAGACCGGCTTTTCCTAGCAGACTGCTCTGAGAAGAAAAGCCGAAACAAACTCAGAGGTCACAGTCGGGAATTTAAAACTACAGGCTCAGCTGCGGCGCGGGCTGGCACTACATCGAGCAAGGGTCGGGGCGGACATGATACGGGGTGTCGCGACGGGCCTCGACGGCGAGGGCGGAATGACGGACGACGGGTTATGTGTCTTCTCAGTGTGCTTGTGCTCTTTCTACTTTCCTGACGGAGGGTAGTGGCGTCATCGGGGACGGTGAGGGTATGCCTTGGTCGGCGAATCTTACTTATGCGGGAGGGAGTGTATCGGGAGGCCGCCGCAATCAGGGGATTGGGATGCTTAATGGCAGTATCAAAGAAGCGCTTTGAGAGGCGTTTCATGAACTGCTGGACGGTGGGAATTCTGAGATCTACGTGAAGGTTCACGTTTCGGACATAGAAGGGGGCTCCCGTGATCTTTCTGAGGAAACGGTTTTGTAGGGTCTGCATTCTATGCAGGTGATGAGGCTTAGCGTGTGCGAAGACTACGCAAGCGTACGTCATGATGGGACGGATGACTGCGGTGTAGAGGCGCAATTTGCACTTGAGTGACAATTTGCTGCGGGAGGTCAGTAGGGAGTGGAGCCTGCCGAGAGCGAAGGCGGCGCGCGAACGCGCCGTCCTTATGTGCACTCCGAAACTAAGTCGGTCATCGAGAATGACCCCTAAGTATTTGGCTTGTTTGTCCCAAGGGATCGGCTTGCCATACATAGTGATCGGGCTGGGGAGGGGGGGGGAGGAGAATTCGCGGTTTCCTGAAGAGAACCGCCTGACTCTTATCGGGGTTGACCTCGATTCTCCATTTCCGGAACCAATCGCCTAAGGCTTTTGCGGATTTTTGGAGAGTGCGAGCGATAGAGACCTGACTGTGACCCGTATAGTAAATAGCGGTGTCGTCGGCGAAAAGAGCCAACTGAGCCGATTTACTTTTGGGAATGTCACTGGTGAACAGGGTGAATATGAGGGGGGATAGAACGCCACCCTGGGGGACTCCGGCACGGACCGGGTGGGGGGGAGAGAGTGCGCCGTCTATGCGATAGCGGAAGGTACGATCCGACAGATAGTCTCGTAAGATGAGCACGAGACGGTCTGGCACACCTAGCTGGTAGAGCTTATATAATAAGCCATTATGCCAGACCTTGTCGAATGCTTTCGCAATGTCGAAGAATAGAGCACCTGTTGGCGCACCGCGCTGGAAGCCAGCGCTAATGTGCTCAACGATGCGGTGGACCTGATGGACGCACGAGTGTTTAGCTCGAAAACCAAACTGCTCGTTGGGAATGAGGCTCTTTGATTCGGCAAAATCCCTGAGACGCTTATAAATAAGTCTCTCATAGATTTTGCCGAAAACATTGAGCAAGCTGATGGGTCGGTAACTGGAGGGCTCAGACTTGGGTTTGCCTGGCTTGGGGATACCTATGACCGTGGCTTCTTTCCACGCTTGGGGGAAGATGTTGTTACTCAGAGCGCCATTGAAGATAGCGGTCATGAGCAAAATGAGGGGGGCGGGGAGGAGTTGGAACACCTTATTGGTGATACCGTCCGAACCGGGGGCTTTGCGGGGTTGGAGCCCTTTTATGATGTCTTGCACTTCGTCAGGAGTGACCGGAGGCAGAGGATCATCAGGGTCTTCGACTGGTGGGAGGGAGGCTCTACGTTCGACCTCAGCGTTCACCTTGTCGAGGTGCGCTTGATCTACTGGTTGAGAGCTGGGAGAGCATTGGGACTCTAAGCTGGCGGCGAGGCATTCGGCCTTTTCGATGTTGTCAAAGGCAATGGTCTTATCAGGGCGTACGAGAGGAGGCATAGAGGCCTCTTCGGGGGAGCGAAGCTTCCTCTGAAGCTGCCAGAAGGCATGGTGATTGGGCTCTAGTTCGCCGATCATCTTGCTCCATTCCTCAGAGCGCAATTCCCATATGCGTTTCTTTACAGCACGCTGTAAATGGCGCATATGGGCTTTGTTCGCATCGCAGGGAAAGGAGTCGTAGGCACGAATGGACGCGTTCTTCTCGGTTATCAGATCACGTACGTCAGCCGGTAATTTCCAGCGATGGTCTTCCATCACTGGAACTTCCCGTGAACAATCCGTCAATACGGATTGGACGTGCTCTGTAAACGAGGCGATCGCTCCCGTCGTGTCAGCGACTGAGACAATATGATCGGGAATGGAATCTAAGTGAGGTGACGTGGTGGATTGTAGGCTTTCGCTTACTTTCCTCCAGTCAGTCACTACTTTGGTCTGAGGGGGCTGGTTGGGATCACGGGGGCCCGAATAGGGGGCTAGGTGAATAATGACTGGGCGGTGGTCAGAGTTGAGCTCTTGATGCGTCTCGATAGATTGCAAACGGAGGTTTACATTCTTGAGCAGCGCTATGTCGAGCACGTCAGGAAGGTGGTTTGGATCGTCCGGGTAATGGGTGGGATGCATCGGAGCGATGACATCGAAATTAAGGGTAGAGCTTAGGTTGAACAGGAATCTCCCTCTGGTAGAGGTCGAGTTACTGTTCCAGGCGGGATGTTTGGCATTAAGATCCCCCGCCATGATGACGGAGTCACTCATACCGAAGAGGGCAGTGAGGTCGCTGGTGAGAGAGATGGTATCCTCTGAACCAGTGTAGGGCGGGATATAAGCAGAGATGATTGATATGGATTGATGACCAGTCATGCCAAGCCGACAGATAGAGACCTCCAGGTGAGAGAGTAGAGGAGGAGGGTACTTTCTTTTTACAATAAAAACCATACTAATATAGATACAATCATTCTGATTTTTTGTCAGATTATTCTACAAGCAACATACTAAAATACTAGTAAGTGTTTTAATTTTTTAGTCCAAAGAGTAGATTTTTGTAATTAAATAATTGCTTCATATTTTGCAATAATTTACCAGGGTTGTGACATTTCGCTTCTCTTTCATTTCTATGCAGTCCGACAATGACCGCGCTTTAGGTCATGTAAACCATTTAATGCTATATTCTTTCCCCAAAACGTGCCTAACTTTTTATTGCATCCACGTCAAATTAATTTCAAAAGGACCAGGCACCCAGAAGCCAACAATAACCGTTTAAACATATGACGTCATATGACGTTGAGCTCTGCGGGTATTAATTGCAAAACCGCAGGCGGTGCCGCGGGGCGAGGCATGTCGGCGAAGCGAGCTCTCAGATTATAGTGGAAGGAATTCTAGTTCTGCACAATTCAAGCTTTATTTAGATCTGTAAGACTAACTGGGATGAGTGATTTTGCCTTGGTTATTTTTATATGTACTTTTAAGTGGGCGCCGACCAAACGCCGACCGCGCAGTGGCGCCCTCATCGTTTGTTTGGTTATTTCTTTTATTTTAGAATGAAAATGCCGAAAATAAGCACGTTAAGTTGTGCTCCACAAGATTATACGTTAATATTAAAACGCTAGTTTTACATTGTTTACTTTTAATACAATCACTAAAACGGAAAATAGTGGCCACTATTAAGGAACATATTCTAAAGAAAATGGATCCTGTCAGCTTAAGGCTCCTACACATAGTGCCGGCGGCTGAGCCGCCGGCCGGGCCGCCGACACTGCCGCCGGCAGGCCGGCGGGTATTCGAGCCGGCTTGCCGCACAAACGAGCTGCACGACTGAAATGATGCTCTGCGGCCACCTGATTATGCCGGCGGCATACCCGCGCGGCAAAAACCCGCCGGCTGTGCCGCCGGCATGTGTGTAGGAGCCTTTAAAATTCACTTTTCCTGCTGTGATTGTTTTAATTTTGGTCGATTATAATGTCAAAGCCATTTGACATATTCGAAGACATATGACATCTACCAACCCGCACTGGGCCCGCGTGTCGGATTATGGCCTACTCCCTCTCGCCCTTATCCCAGCAATGTTCACATTATAGGCTGAATATGCATTATGTCAAAATACCTACCAAGACGTTTTACTTTAATCCTGAAATTGGTCCCACCAAATTATTAATCATTACTATCAGCCATTTGTGTCCCACTGCAGAACCAAGAGCTTCCGCCATCCATTGATCTCTATTTACTGCTATTTATGGCCAATCTTTATGAAAAAGTCGAGTTCATCCGGCCATCTTGTCCTGGGCCTGCCGCGTTGCTAAATAAAAAACCAACAGGGGGTAAACGGAGCCAGTCGAAACCAAACAAGGTTTTGAAAAGGCAGGGTCCAGAGAAGGACACGTGCGACAAGGATGGCTTCATCAATGTGGAGAAAAAGAGGGAGAAGAAGCCCCCTTGTCGGAACCAGTGCGGCACCGCGCAGACAGGACCCAACATGCTGCTGCGTCCAGCAATCCCGGCGACGCAGCTGTACGTGTCCAGACTGTACCACTCTACGAAGTTTGAGGAGATCGTGGAGTAAATGCGTGTGAAGACCAACTGGACTTTGAGGGTCGAGAAGTTGGAGAGTCGCGTCACAACACGACGGTGCGTGTTCCACATCATATCGCGATGTTCCTCAAGGAAGAGTTCTGGCCGAAGGGTGTTTAGTACCGCCGGTTTCGTGGCTGGCTACATGACACCAGTCAGCGAAACACGACGCAGACATTTCGTGTGCATTAGTGTTTAGTGTAATTATAAGGTTGTGTGTGTTTTAAGTATTTTTAGTTATATTAATATTGTACCGTAGACTTATATTATGGGTCTGATGCCTAAAATAAATGGATAAATAAATAAAATCAAAGTAATATTCGAAAGCACACAGTAACTGAAAGTAAACGTCTTGAGATTACATTTCACCAAGAGTCGTAATTTAAATAACCAATAACGATTCGTAAGTAATTGGAAATCAGTCTTTATACTCATAACTAGAGATCGAAATAGGTAGACTATATTTACCTAAACTTCGGCGAACAGAGACAGAAAGTGGAGACTTCCTTACGACGACATTTTTTTTTTCACGGAATTCGGGAAAATTTTTAAATAAGTTGAAAATAAGCTTTATTTAAGATGCGTAAAGGCTATTTTTAACTAAAATTGCAATTAACAAATCTTAGGAATTTTCACTAAACTAATCTAACTTAAATCATGTATTAGAATTATCCTTAAACTAACCATTGTTGCATCAAATCTTTCAATACATAACATTTATCAACGTGTAACACCTAAGTAAATAAGTAATAAGTAGTAAGTATATTTGCATAAAACGGACTTCGATATGTATTTCAAAGGATGGTACTGAAAAAAAAAAAAAACTTTGTTAACGAAAAATCTTCCGAGATCTTAAAACTATTGCATTATCTTTTTGTGAAATTCACAAATTACGTATTTACTCTTTCCCAGTTAACTACTATGCCGGTGTCCTGAAACTTTCTGACACGAATTTCGTGTCACAATTTGAGACTCAGCATTGCTTATGCAGGATTGAACTAATTTTATTAGAGATATATATAAAATAGAAGAAAAGCATTACAAACATGGATATAACAGTTTTATACTAGTATCAATCACTTTATCATATAATAAAAATAAGTTAGGAAATAGATTTTTAATTTTACGGTCTTCGAGTGCGTAGCCTTTACGCATCTTAAATAAAGCTTATTTTCAACTTATTTAAGATTTATACCGAATTCCGTGAAAAAAAAAGAATGTCGTCGTAAGGAATTCTCCACTTTCTGTCTCTGTTCGCCGAAGTTTAGGTAAATATAGTCTACCTATTCCGATCTCTGCTCATAACCTGTGTAAGCCTTCAATTTATTTTATTGAAATACAATTGATTAAAATTGTTGATCGATTTGTTTCGGTCCCCTATGGATTCTATACGTTAGGATCAATTTGTAATAACATGAAAATACAAATTGGTCCTTACGTACATATGTTCACTAATGGATTTATTTTGGTATTTAATGGGCTTCTTGTTTACAAACAGATTGATGCGTGTTTTAACGTTATTTATAGAAAATAATCAAAGACCAACTTTCTGTCGTTTTTCAACTAAAAATAAACAGACAGTAATTTAATCTTATTTTACTTTTGCAAAAGGACCGTAAGTTTTATTTTATACTAGCTGCGTCCCGCGGTTTCACCCGCATAAGTCTCGATCCCGTGCGAATACCGGGATTATAAGTAGCGTATATGTTAATCCAGGCTGTCAGTCCTTACCCAAGCCATGGAAAGTTTCATCCGTTCAGCCGTTTTAGCGTGAAAGCGTACCAAACAAAACATACAAAAAATCAAATCTTTTCTCTCTATAACATTAACACTTTGCGTGACAAATAACACCCCTCGACGTGCAATAAAACTTCTATTGTGTCTCTTTCAGTGTCCTTCAATGTGTTAATTTTAATTTATCCTGTTTAACCGCAATGCTCGAAACAGTATACCAAAAAAAACTACCCCAACAAAAATACCCCAAAAGGACCAGACCAACAAAGAGATGCCTGACCACTTTCGTACCCAACAATTAAAACGCTCGAAGCCGCAACAGTGAGGGATGCACTGAAAGCTTTTTCCAGTAAAATGTAAGTAAATATTGATCCCTTTAGCGCTGCTCCCTTAAGCCCTCCTTTAGGAGGCTAAGCACTTAAACTTTATGTGTAAGTGCGATTTGCTTAAAACATTTAAATTAAATGCACTTGTGGCTGGGGCTTACAGGACCTAAACGCAAAAAAAAAACTCAAGTTTTAAAAACAATAAAAGTATATGATCGACTACAGTAAACAAAATCAGAAAAATATATGATATTCTTCAGGATTTATGCTAGGTAAATAGATAGTGTGTTAAAAACATAATACAAATAATTTGATACGATAGAAAAAAACCATGAAGATACCTCCAAAAACTTTCTTTTTACAATAAAAAAATACATAGAATCAGATTATTCTACAAGCAACATACTAAGACACTACTGTTTTAATTTTTTTGTCAAAAAAATAGATTTTTTGTAATGAGGGATTTTCTTTTTTAACTCTTCTCTTTTAGTCGCTGCATAGATGGCGCTGAACTTGGTAAGTTACTGCAAGGGACGGAACGTCACATCATTTCTTGATTATTTCACTTGGATGTAATTTTGAGATCTTAAAACGAAAGTGTCAGTCAACGAGCATATGTGACGTGACGCAATGTTTTTTTTTCCCTAGCATTTTGGTTTTGGCACCTAGTAACGTAGTCAGTTCAACGCCATCTACGGAGTTCTTGAGAACAATGTTTTTTTTTTAATACTCAAAAAGAAAACCTCTCATTAAATAATTGCTTCATATTTTGCAATAAATTACCAGCTTGCAGAAATCTTCTTAAGGCGCGTTGGGCATTTTTTGAGATGGGAAAAAACCATTGAACTCGCGCCACTGTTACCGTAAGCGACACCGGGCGTGTTTTTTTTTTTATAAGACGATTAAAAAAATATCCGCTCCGGACGTGTTCGGCTGTCCTCGGGATGTACGAGTACCTACTCGGTTTTAATGGGACGTAGTTATGCGAAAACGTTCCATTCCACAATGACTACAATTTGAGAAAAACGCAAGTTAGTGTTTCAGTGGTACACTTTTTTGCCGTAACTCGTACAGGCGAACACTGTAGGTTTTATTGTAGTAAAATATAATCATTACATAATCATGTACTATTTTTTTGGATATTTACGTTAAAACGGTAGGTTATTAGGAAAAATGGTATTGGAACATTTTTGCAAAATTATTTTTTGTATGAACGCTCATTCCAAATCATTTTGCAAAAACGTTCCAAAAAGTATTTTAAACTTTAACATGTTATATTTTATATTTATGATCTAAATTTTACATCATCATTTTACATCTAAACTTTATTTTTTAATAAATATGTAAAACCTGAACAACAAATAAAATAATAATAATTGCTTATGATTTTTTATTACTAGGTCACAATTTAAAAAACAGTATAAAATCTTGTGCTATTGGGGAGGCCTACATCCAGCAGCGGACTGCTATAGGCTGATGATGATCTTAAAATCTTCATACGTCATACTCATCATCCTCTTGCATTTCGAAATCTGGTTCCCCACCAAACCCATCGACATCATCTATGATTCCCTCCGTACTCTTTAGGTTTTTATAAAATTTATGACAATCTTCAGGGATGTACTGATACATGGATTGTAAATCTGCTAATTTGGCTGGAGCAATGGCTTTACCATCCGGCCACAACAAACAGAAATCGGACATGTTAATATTTCGTGTTTCCCCTCTAACTTTTTTTCAATTGTTAATTCCTTGTAATCTTCCTCTAATGATGATTTCATAAAAATTGAAAACACTTTCTCTTTTTCAATTCTTATTTCTTTTGTATTTAACCAATTGACTTTGGTTTTGTCTGTGAATTTTTTTCTATTGATAATATTTTTTTCTAATTTCTCTGTGCCATAAAAATCAGTCTTATTCATTTTAAATACTTTTAGAGGTTTTCTTTTTTTACACGTTTTAATTATGGACATATATTCTTCGGCTGTATAAATACGTTGATAGTGTTTGAGAGCAGTTTCAATTTTGGAAAAGTCTGTGTCATTAGGCAGAAAGGTATGCCCAGACTCAAGAAATCGCATTGTAATGACTTTTAAAGTGTCATGTGAGTTAAGAAGTGCTTTCAACATGAGAACTATTTTTATGTTACGGTTCTGCCCTCCACAACAATCGCTCCAAAGAATAAGGTGTTCAACAGTGGGCCTTAGTTTAGTTTGAATATATTTAATAAGGCACGATCCCACCTCTTGCGCACCTCTTCCTGCTTCCCCTTCAACCCATATGTAACAATGACCAATGTCATCTGAAGCACTATGGATGCCACTGTTGTAGAGCCACAATTGCCTCTTATAAAACGCAACATTTGTAGGTATTCGTGGTAATGGTAAAGTTTTTTCTAAATCGAATGTTACACATTCAATAGTCGACATGTTTCGAGCGTCTTCAAAATCGGAGTTCATTTGCTTCCTCAAATGTTCAGCCTTTCCTAAATGTCGAGTCTTTTCTGTTCTAGCTTGTTCTTTTTCCTCGAGGGTTCTAGCATCTTGAATTTTTATAGCTAACATATCGCACTTATTGCAGGTGTCTTTCTTTAATGTTTTACACTTAAGGTTAAACTTAGTGTAAAAAATCTTTTTGACTGATTCGAAGGAAGCGCACTTTTGCCCTTCACCATAAGTATTTGTGTACTCCTGCTGATATATATCGTAAACTTTGGTTAATGTCATCCCCGGCTGTAAATACAACGTGTCATTGTTCTTTTCTCTTCTGTAGTGCGACTCATATTTTGGTAGTTTTGAAATAGTTTCGACTATGAAATTATACATTTCATCTGATAATTTATTCGTGCCACCTGTGCTTACTCCTCTACCATCCATTATGGGCTCACTACTTCTAAGTTTTTTTAGTGCAATGGTAACTTTTTGAGTAGTAATTTGAAAAGTATTTAAAAACATATCACGACATACCTTTGTACCATTAATAGAATAGATACGGCTGAATTGCTTTGGCTTTTTTTTTGCCTCAGGAACATTAGTCATCGTGTAACTTCGTTTTTTATTTTCTTCTTTAATACATGATCCTAAGTATAAACATTGTGCATTGTAGGACCCTAGACGCACAAATTTTTCGAACTCTTCCTTTCGTTTCTCTATTGGAATCAAGCTAGCACAATTTTTTAAACATTTACAATTATATTCAATAAAGGTTTTTGGTTTCACTAATTTATTTTTAGTGGTCGTGTATTCTAAATTATTGTATTTATTATGTTTTCTCTCAGATCTAAGTTGAGGATTAATTCTCTTACGGCCCCTTTTCGGTCTACCAGTTTCCAAATTAGATCGTAAATTTTCGTCACTTATAGGTGGAATAAGTTCCGTTGATTCTTCATTGTTAGGTTCTAGCGTATCTATATCCTCATTGTTGAGCTTCTCTTGTGATGGAAATTTCTTATTTTTACTCACCTCATGATCTACACTATCACTAAAAGACGAACAAGAGGTTGTCGACTCATCTATATGTATTACTTTGCTATGTGAGACATAATCCGGATCTCTAACGCTGTCATCACTATCACAATAGTCAGGTGCATCTACGTGTTTTGAAATATCATTATTTTCGTTAATGTTGTTAATTGGTTCATACTCAGCTAATATATTAAATAGTTGTTGCGTTTCTGGTGACATTGGTCGAAGAGGTGAAGATAATGGCGAAACTTGATCCTGTATTTCTTGTAGTATAATAACAGGATCACAAGTATCTAAAACAATGTACATATTCACGTAAGTTATCTATTGGCATAATTTATACAAATAGATACTAACTGCGACCGGCGGTGTTACCTCGGTAAAGTGTAGCAAATATATTTAAAGAATTTAATAATATAATCTGCATCAGGTGACGTGTACTTTTGGGGTTATAATGTTAAAAGAATCATCTTACCTTGTAAATTATTATCCGTACTTTTTTTATTCAAAAAATTTAGTGGAGTAAGTGGCGAATATGGTGGAGGAGAGATTGAAGGCTGCGTGTTTGAATATGGCGTAACTGGATTAGAGTCAGCTGAAAAAAAAACAATTTATGCAAACTGACTCATATCTCATCATATCCAATCCCATCCCATCCCTTGTATATATAATATACATATTTTTCATTTAACAGTAAATTAATTTAGTGAGCATAAGTCGTATATCCAATGCAAATAATAAAATTATTAATAATATTTTTGATAGCCCCACCAAGAACAATAATCATGCTCGTATATCATAGCAAAGCACCAACAAGAATATACACAATACATGCAGAAGATACGATTCATATTGCAACATGCAACCCAAACCGATCTTCGACTCGAAACGCGTTAACTCCCTCTGCGGGGCTTATTATGTTGACTCGTCGAACGCTTGGATGTGTAAGACACGTAAGAATGGACCTAAGAAATGGCGATACAATAAAGTTAATACGCCGTCAAATTCATAAAAAATATTATGTGCCTTTAACTAAATTCCAACATACCTCTGGAGTCCTCAACTCCGACTTGATCTTTGATCTGTCCTTGAGAGATAACTTTGTTTCTGAGTTCCATTAATTTTCGTTTTTTAGCTAATAACTGTTCTAATGATGAAATCTGTAAAAATAAATAACCAAAATTAGTTAAAATCGTCTTTCGATAAAACTCATTATCATACTCAATATTCATTTAATACTTACATCTTCATTAGCTTCCATTGTTTATTCTAATTATATTGACACACAGTACACTAAAAATTCACCACGGTTCACTGTTATAAACGTAATAAGGATAATTGCAAACAAAAGACGACGGAAACTACCTCTTCCACGACGTTTGTTTCAATAATGACCGTTGCAAACTCGAATAAGATTCAATGTCAAAAAGAAAATACTCCGTCTCGCTTGCACTAGTAAAAAGTTATTGAAAGATGCGTTCCCGGTTTTGCATAACTTGGGATTAATGTCATTAGTATTCTTTTCTTTTGTCTATGATATTATAACTTTCAAGTAATATTTTATTGGTAAATAAATAAAAAGAAAATAAACTTTTTCTTTACGTGTTATAAATATTTATTTTTAGTGGTTGTGTATGCAAACAGTTAAGGATGAAGCTAATTAAAGCGTGTTAAAAATGAACCCTTTAAAGTTGAAACATTTTTTTTTCGAAACAGGTTTTTTATTTAGGTATATAATAGTACAAAATTCATGAAACCTTTTAAGTTTTCAAATTATGTTATTAAGGTCTGAAACATAACGTACCACAAATTTTGGATCGTTTATGCATCGCTATTGTAATTTTGCAAAAACGTTCCAAATATAAATGGAACATTTGTTACAAAATAAAATGGTTTAACATAGTTTTACTAAAACGCTACAAGATTGTTGTGGCGTTTTAACAAAATAAATATACTGTTTCGTAAAACATTAAATGTTCCTGTCCTCATAGTACGTTCTAGTTAATTTACACAAGTTATTATTTGATAAAGGTTGTGGGTTGGAACGTAAGTGAAAAAAATATTTTCTGATATAAGACTTAAAACTTGAAATCTTTTTGCTAATCTGACGCTAAGTGTTATAAAAGGTAGTTTGATCACATTATCTCGATTTCGGATGACTTGTGGGTTGGAACGTTTCTGCATAACTACGTCCAATGTATATTCGATATCTCAGTGAGTGATAGTAAAGTATTTAAGTATTCTGTTTGTGTTTTGTTTTCACTCTGTCGGCACTCCCGGAGTGCCACTGTTTTTTTCTTTGAGGGTCTTCAGAGTATACAGGGTCTAATTAAAATAGCTAGCAAAACTCTGCAGATGTAATACGTATACTTCTTTTTTTATTATCTATCCTTTTGATAGATTCTTATTTTGTAAATGTGAGGACTTTGTAGGCCATATAGACTTTAGATCTGTAGACCATTTTCTATTTTATCAAGTACTTGGTACTTGTTGACAGGCCTGCGCTGCCCTCCCATACCTACTGTAATCTGGAAACATTGTAAAAGCCAATTGTTTTTAAAAAGAGTAACCATGGAGTTTCTTGCCGGTTCTTCTCCATAGGAAACGACCAATTGGAACCGTGCACCTAGCTTCTGACGTTTCATAAGTGCCCATGTAGGTTTATGTGAAATAAAACATTTTGATTTTGATTAACACAGTAGAATAAATACAGGTCAAACACATAACCCTCCTTTTGGGGTTCGCCACATTCGGGTAAAAAGATTTGATGTTTTATTTTTAGGATCAATGACAATTGTTAACAAAATCTGTTTTATTTTGTCGAGGCGTTTAGATATTAGATATTGATACTAATACCTACCTGTCGGTGATGTTAACACAAAAAAAAAACGATTTTTTAAGTTGATATTTCAAGTGACTACATTAATTGCTATAAACGACCCAACGTCAACGTCGAAGTTTTCACTTCAAAAAATATTTTTTGTTTTATCATGTAAGTATAGAGTGAGACAACCATACTCATCACGTCCAAGGAGTTTCGCTGGCTAATTTAATTTGACCTTGTAAACTTAAACACAAATGACACAAATGATGAATGTTAGGATACAAATGAATGAATGAATGATTTATTCAATTACATTTGTCTTAATGCTAGGTACATTGCCCCATAAAACTGCTTACGCAGCTTAACTGTGAGATCATCGAGTCTCTATTACAGCAACATTACTATCAGGTACATCTATAACCATATACATATACTTACTTAATATTTACGCTTACATAGAATCTAATAAAGAGCGAATTTTACTTTATTATCTTCTTGTCTGATGTCAGCAGGCAAAGTGTTCAATAAATAGGGAACGCGTTTTTTTAAGGTTCTGTCGCCATAGTAATTACTACATTATATTTACCTGATGTCATCGACCTGGTAGTATACCTGTTAGAAACTAGTGAGTCACTATCCCGACTGCCATGGTTGTTAACCAGTAATAGGTATTTATGTTTAAGGCTAGAGGTCTGCCCCGCTTGGGCGGAGCACCGCCGTGTCCTCGTAGAGGCGATCGGCAGCGGCGGCGACCTCTCGCGTCCGGCCCTGGTGCAAGCCATGGTCCGGAGGAAGTGGGAGGCAGTCACCTCCTTCTGCGAAGCAGTCATGCTAGCAAAGGAGGTGGCGGGACGGTTCAGGGATAGAGCCTCCCGTCTCAGCAGCCGCGGGGGACGCCCCCGGCGTCGGGAGCCGCGTGACGACTCCCGGCCACCGTAGGCGCGGGCCTGCGGGCGGAGAGTAATGGGTAGCTCACCGTCCGATCAGGACCAGGCCCGTACCGGACGGCGCGTTCGTGTTCCACGCGCGCCTCAAAGAGATGTCAGCATCGAGGAGGGCCCCCTTAGGGCCGAAGCCTGCCGGGCCAGTGGGATTGTCCGAAAGGGTTACCGCTGGCCCGGAACATAAAGGGCTAAGAAAGGAACACGGGTGGGTTTTAGTCAGTAAGAGTCTGACACTCCCTTCCGCGCCACCCAGAGCGGGAGGAGTCGTTTGATGATTTCCGATCCGAAAAAAAAAAAGGCTAACTGGTAGAATTTTACATAATTTGAATAACCTACTATAGTCTCCTTTACAATTGTTTTGACAAATGACAGGTTTCACGACTCAACGAGGATAGGTACTGATGGAAGGTTCATACCCACATGTTAGAAATAGTTGCATGGTCAACCTTACCAGTACCTACATGTGAGATCTTTATCTACACCCTTGAAACAATCGAAATTCCTAATGTAGAGTAACTTTAAGTGAAATTATGAATATGCTTAGCCTCGTCTATTATAATTTAACAAGCACAAACAGTGCTTGAATTTTCTTACTGTCAGCTAAAACTTACATGTTTTCTTCACAAACCTTTTTGTAGAACTTCTAAGCCTTTTCAAGCCGTTCTAAGCTTCAAAAGCCTCGACGTACACAATTACCTGTAGCAAGGAATCACATACAATAAACCTTTTGTATCCAATAAAGCGCTGAAGTATTTTATACCGAGATGCTTCAGCGCTATTTTATACAAAAAGTTAAGCCGTATGAAACTTCGTCCAGTAGGTACCGACAATGCGATATGGGAAAACAAATACTGTTCCATAAAAAAGTTTTTAAACTAGGCGGCCAGTATCGGTTGCTGCAATTCCGTTTTCAAACTGCATTTTTTTTTTCGTTCTATGTGTGGCCAGTCAGTAATATGTTTGTGGTTCAGAATATTTCAACTGCACAAACTTAATTTGTGCCAGTCAGTTTTCGCCGCAAAGTAATTTGAGGGATGGCGGTTTTGGTAAAAGGTAAACGTGTGAAAGTTACCTGTAAGAAATTATTAAAAATGTGTAGTTTTAATGTGAAAAACTGAAAGCTTTGCAAGCAGAGTTATGCATTTTTAAATATAATTCGGATAGTTGCGATGCTAAAGTAGGTACCAAAATATCCGTACATTATCCTGGCGGGCTAATTGCGTAACACACTATCAAAAAATTGGGTTTCATTTTGACAGTTCAACAACATTCATTTCACGTTGCTAAGCAGACATTTTTCGAACATTTATGAAGCATCTAGCTTCCGCCTGCAGCTTCGCCCGCAAGGTATGTCGATAAAAATCAATCCTAGGTCCTTCTCCGGGATGCCGGATGCAATCTATCTCTCTGCCAAATTTTATCGAAATCCGTTCAGTGGTTTAGGCGTGAAAAAGTAACATACAGACAGACAGAGTTACTTTCGAATTAATATTATTTTATATTATATTTATAATATATTTCTATTTATTTATAATATATAATAGTTGGATACCTACTACTACCCGGCCCAGGAGCGCAGGGGACGCGCTAACTGAAAGAAGGCTGCCACAGGCGGCACGCCAGGCTCTCTGGTCTTTGTTTGACGCTTTATGGTTTTTGACAGCGTTGCGTGCAGAAGCGCTATCCGTCAGCCGTCAGCCGTTCGGTGTGATCTGGTTTTTCAATAATCTCTTGTTGATTTCTTTAATTTGATTAGTGATGATTTTGTTCCTCTGATTGTAATTTTGCTATGACTGATAATTATTTTTATAATTTATGTGATTAGTTTTGAGGATATCAAATAATTCTCCTATTTAATTGTGATTTCACTTCTGTCCTAACATCAGAAGTGGGATAACAATCCAACCCCAATTTAGGCCCCTTGACTTGACCAGTTTGAATTTCATAACAGAGGAACTTTGTCGTTACCTACGTCTGTGAGTTTTCTTTGTTGTTTTGTGTATGTGGAACTTGTTTTGACGGGTGAACGGCTAACACGCATAGTTCACGTAGCAGATCGCACCGACGGCATTGTAGGCGCGATCGGTCGCGAGATAAAAACTCATTAAAACCTCGGAATAAGTAACGTAGTCGTCGCGAACGGACTCCCTCTAGAGTACGATCAAACGGAACGCCGCCCGCCGCTTGCGTCATACATTGGCCAGACGCCGCGGTCTATCCCTGAAGAAACGTGAACGCTAGACACAATTTTATCCCTTCTGGAAATGATCGAGACCTAATTCCGCAACCGAACCCAACCGCGCCGTCCGTGGCTCAAGCTGTAGTAGATGCAATCCAGTCCATAAATCCGGGATGTTCCCATTATTTACTTGACCCGTCTATCCATGACGTGGACTCTTGCTGTGATGAAGTGGATCGCGCACAAAAAGCCAATCGCTTGGGCGACAAAGAATGCCTGTCACGCGTAGCCGGATGTTTGAAAGGCGACGCGAGAACTTGGTTAAACGAATGGGTAACCTCTCCTCTCCGTGGAGTAGCTTTAAACGCGAATTCAAACCACTTTGCCCCCGAAAATTAGATTACGCGACGATACTTTTTGAAACGATTCATACGACGTGTAGCAGATTCACGTCTTACGCCGAGTACGCGAGACGTATAACCCTGCTCCGCTTGCGCATTGTCAAAGGCCTTAGTGAGGAAATAATGACGCAAATAGTGATCCGCGTCATAGACGATGCACAAGTGCGGGTAGCGGCGGCTCTCTTCAGAAAATCTGGTATCCTTTCTGTCTATGTATGCGAAACCAGATCAAACGAAGGGTGGTTCAGCTAAAACTACGGCCTACCCTCTGTCACGAAAACGCGGTACAGAACATGCAGATTCGAATCAGCGTAAGACTTGTTTTAACTGTGACGGCCAAGGTCACTTGTCTCACAACTGCCCTAAAAGATCTAAGCCGTCCGAGCCAGTGTCCAAAGTACGACCCAACGTTCCAACCTGCACGTTCTGTAAAAAGATAGGGCATACAGAGGACGTTTGTTTCGCCAAAGAAAGATCGTCTGGAGTTCTGGACCACAGGGTCAGCAGAACAAACGCAAAGTAAATTTTTGTCTGGACCCTGCGGAAGAAACAGCGACATAACCACCGCAGTAGTACACGACATACTGGTCAATGTGTTAATAGACAGCGGCACGTTTAATGTCTCCATCATATGCTCCGATGTAGTAAAACATTTGGTTTGCGCAGTAAAACCTACTGTGTGTTGAAGGGTATTAGTAACCACGCAATTGTGTCCACGTCTTACGCACCCCTTACGGTTGAGTTTGCTAATGTTGCATTAGAGGCTGATTTCGTTGTAGTACCAGCCGCGTTTATGAGTACTTAAAAATGCCATACGGTCTGACAAATTCGCCCATTGTGTGTCAACGCATCATCAAGAAAACGCTGCGTAAGTTCATTGACGCGGGACAAGTTCTGGTTTACATAGACGTCGTACTGTTGATGAGCGCCACAGTGGACGAAAGTGACGACCTGTTGCGATAGGTACTTACGACCTTGACCAAGGCAGGGTTTTCGATAAACGTACGCAAGTGTGTCTTTCTCACCACCGAGGTTGAATATCTTGGCCGAATAATAAGTCGAGGTCAGGTTAGGCCGAGCCCTCACAAGATCCAGGTCGAGAGGTACGCCCGCACCGTTCTGAACATTTTCCACGACGTGACCAAACAGAAGACGACTCAGGCGTCACCGTTAAATCTGCCGGTGGGCACCGACGCGGTGACCTCATCAGGTCACTGTTTCGTGATGTCGCCTTGGAAGGTGTACAGTCGAATTGTGAAGCACAAAGATAGTTACGCTAATCCGCGCAACTGATCTACTAAAACAAAAGCAGTCACGTCAGGACGATTATGTAAATCGTAACCGATGCATACCAAAAGTTTTTAATGTGAATGATTTGGTTTTCGCAGGCAACTGGAAAGATGGACCACGGGATGCGAGGGCCTTACAGGGTCCCACGCGCGCTGCCGAGTGGGCGGTGTGAGCTGCTCTTGTTGACCGGGCCTTACAGGGTCACACGCGCGCTGCCGAGTGGGTGGTGTGAGCTGCGCTTGTTGACCGGCTCCTGTGGCAAGACGACGCAAGCTGCTGCTCAGTACATGGTACTCTGGAAAGGCGAGTGGTGTCCTGAGACTTGCGCTGCATTCTTTGAGCGTGAGTATGCTTGCGTATCGTGAGAGGTCTGCATTGCCATAGAGGGTTCTGCAGATCTTGGGGTGAGACAGTAGACGGACTGCGAGACGTCTACGTCAGGTAAACTGCGAGGTACCTGACCGGTTTCACCCTACACGATAGGTCGTGTAGAGGACGGACTGTGAGACGTTCCTTTCGGTGATTTGGTAATCACCCTACACGACAGGCCGTGTAGAGGACGGACTGCGAGACGTTCCTTTCGGTGATTTGGTAATCACCCTACACGATGGGTCATGTAGAGGACGGACTGCGAGACGTTCCTTTCGGTGATTTGGTAATCACCCTACATGACCGTGAAGAACATCACCATCATCTTCATCATCATTGTCATCTGT
Organism: Mesoligia furuncula; assembly: GCA_916614155.1. Taxonomy (NCBI): domain Eukaryota; kingdom Metazoa; phylum Arthropoda; class Insecta; order Lepidoptera; family Noctuidae; genus Mesoligia; species Mesoligia furuncula. Next base: position 23,402,572 of record OU744800.1, on the reverse strand, counting down.
CTTGCATGATGTATGAATGTCGATGACATGCGTTATGATGTTTCTATGTGATGAATGGAACTTTAAGGAGTAAAGATGACGTCTTGGTATCCAATAGACTGTTTAGCTAGTCAATTGATGTGTCTGATGAATGAAAGAAAAAGGCCACGTAAGACGAATTGACTGCAAGCAAAAGAATAGGCAGATGTGTGTGCTCTCCGAGGGACGGTAGTCTTTCTTATTGGTTTCACAGAAGACACCACTTCCGCTCATCGTGCTGCAGAGCCAGTCGCTGGGCCTTCCCGTCCAGCTGACGAAACCCATGGAGCAGCCATGCAAAGCTTGCCGGACCTTTCTGATGCTGTCGAGGACGACGCATGATCAGGATGGCCGTGTTGGATACCTACTACTACCCGGCCCAGGAGCGCAGGGGACGCGCTAACTGAAAGAAGGCTGCCACAGGCGGCACGCCAGGCTCTCTGGTCTTTGTTTGACGCTTTATGGTTTTTGACAGCGTTGCGTGCAGAAGCGCTATCCGTCAGCCGTCAGCCGTTCGGTGTGATCTGGTTTTTCAATAATCTCTTGTTGATTTCTTTAATTTGATTAGTGATGATTTTGTTCCTCTGATTGTAATTTTGCTATGACTGATAATTATTTTTATAATTTATGTGATTAGTTTTGAGGATATCAAATAATTCTCCTATTTAATTGTGATTTCACTTCTGTCCTAACAATATTATATTTATAATATTAGTATGGATGGATTAGCAATATCCTTTAAAATGATTCAGACTATGATTGATAGTGTGTTACGCAATTCAGCTGCACTACCCAGTTTTGTTTTTAAGAAATATCATCATCATTCATCAATCTCCTGTTCAACCCAATTTATTCAGGGTCGGCACGACAATCCTTTTTTTAAGTGGAAACTTTTTTAGGAGCGTTGGGCATTCTTGAGATGGGAAAAAGCCATTGAACTCGCGCCACTGTTACTGTAAGCGACACCGCGCGTGTTGTTTATAAGACGATTAAAAAACTGGCCAAGTGCGAGTCGGACTCGCACACGAAGGGTTCCGTACCACAAGGCAAAAACGCCAAAAAAAAAACATGTTTGTTGTATGGGAGCCCCCCTTAAATATTTATTTTATTTTAATCTTATTATTTATTATTAAAGTTAAAACACAACTGAGTATTTTGTGAATATTTCAAGTGCCTGCCTGTTGCCATTTTTGATATCGAGCAAAAAAGGGCAAAAAAATCGCGTTTGTTGTATGGGAGCCTCCCTTAAATATTTATTTTATTTTGTTTTTAGTATTTGTTGTTATAGCGGCAACAGAAATACATAATTTTTGAAAATTTCAACTGTCTAGCTATCGCGGTTCTTGAGATACAGCCTGGTAACAGACAGACGGACAGACGGACAGACGGACAGACGGCCAGACGGACAGACGGACAGACGGACAGACGGACAGACGGCCAGACGGACAGATGGACAGACAAGTCTTAGTAATAGGGTTACGGAACCCTAAAAATACCCGCTTCGGATGTGTTCGGCTGTCCTCGGGATGTACTCGGTTTTAATGTATAACCGATATGTCAGTGAGTGATGGCAAAGTATTCTGTTTGTGTTTTGTTTTCACTTCTGTCGCCACTCCCGGAGGAATACTTCTCTATATATAAGAAAGATATACATATAAGAAAGATCATGAACTTCATACATCATTTTCTAAGGGAAACCCCGTTATCATTATTACCCAAATCTGAATACATTACAACAGTTTAAATATTTACAATAAATTACCTGTCGCCTTTAAAAATGATACGTAACTCATTTTTTTTGTTGTTGAAAAATGCAATTACGAATTTTTAAATGATAACACCCTATGACATTGCTTAATTAATATTTCAATTTATTAAATTTGCAATATTTCTTATTTTGTATACATGCATGACTATTATTTTTCTGGTGAATTTGACTTTTAAGATGACATAAAACATTACCTTACAATTATGTTATTACCTTCCAATTATTATTATTGATTAATGTTGCATGCCATACGGTAGAATGTACTGGATCCAATTGTTTTTCTTTTTTACGCCATCAAAGCTATGTTTTGTTACCTACGTTCTTTGCAAATAAATTATTTCTGATTCTGATTATTTCATTTCAATATTAAACTCAGAATACAAATTTACGAATTTTCTTCGGCTCAGAGAATCAAAGAGCATTAAACCTGTACCTATCATTCTTCATTTAGTTTAGGCTTACAATTTGAAAATTGGATATGCATAATTTAACAAGTTTCTAGACGATTGGATTGGGACTGTCTCGTCTGTATATGATTGATTTTAATACTCTTTGATTATTACCAGCGCAGCGCTGGGGCTCTGTCTCGCATAGGGTCGCAGCATTATGCTGAGCGATGGCCGTGATGGATGTGACGTATCATTTCCCCCAACTTGTTTGTATTGCGTCATGGTGACCCGAAATACACGTATTTTCTTTCTTTCAATTACGGTGTTGGTCCTACAGAGAAAGTTGTTCAGTTTTTCTGTACCTACTTACTTAAATATGCTCATTGCTCAAAAAAAGTGCATGAGAGCAATTTGTGGACTTAAGCCCGACGACTCATGTCGACCAATATTTAAAAGACTTGGTTTGTTACCGTTACCGTCGCTTTACATTTACGAAATATGTGTGTTTGTTATGAAAAATAAGCAACTATTTAAGACTGCAAATGATGTCAATCCTCGGAACCGACGAGATCCATATAAACTAGTGTTAAATGATTTGCCTAGACTGTCTAAATACAATAGTAACTGCTTGGCAAAGTGTGTGAGCATTTATAATAAAATACCAAGGCATTTCAAAGCTTTAAATACAAAATTATTTAAAATTAAATTTCATAAGTGGTTACTCGAGTGTAGTTTTTATAGTTTAAAAGAATTTATAGATAAAAAATGTTGATGTTGTTTTTTTTTTATTAAAAAAAAACGATTCTTGTTGTTTAACTTGTCTTTTAAATTTTGCATGCTATGTTTTATCCTAGCTAAACATGCTTGTGCCTCAATTTGTATTTAACACCCTTGTATACCATGTTTTACGCAAATAAATATTCTATTCTATTCTATTCTAGGTTGCTGCTACATCTAGATAAAAGGCTTACCTGGGCCAACCACATTAAGGCCAAGAAAATGGCAGCTTCCATTGAGATGAAACGTCTTTCCTGGCTCTTAGGAAAACAATCAAAGTTATCTTTTAGTAACAAAATACTTTTTTACAAAGTTATAGTAAAACCAATCTCGACTTACGGAATAGAACTCTGAGGATCGGCTACTCCATTATCGAAATTTTACAAAGGTTCCAAAATTTTGCTCTAATAACAATATCAAGCGAACCCTGGTTTGTCAAAAACACACAAATACACGAGCACTTAAAATTACCAATAGTGAAAGAAGAACTATGCGAAAAATGCATAACAAATAGGTATAGAGAGACTAAGAAAGCACAGCAACGTTTAGCCACAAACCTTCTAACTAGACAAGAGGATATAATCCGCCTAAAGAGACGGCAAAGCCTGAACTTGGACCAAAGACAATGAAAATTTAAAGTTAATTTAGTGCTGAACGACATAATGTGAATGTGCAATGGAACACCACAGAAATAATCTCACACGAAGATCCCATCTGATTGATTGATGAAAAAAAAACACCCTTAAATATGACGACACATTTACTTGAGCTTGTATACAAATACAAGCTGTGTTTATAAAGCACACAAAAACTAAATGAATCATCTAGAACAACTTAGACACTTACGTCAAACGCGTCGGTGACTTTATAAGTCATTGACAACATTAATTTGACAGAACCATTAATTAAATGATATTCTTCACTAATAAGATGAATCTATTGAACCTTATGGTATATAAACAGAATGACCCATTTGCCCTTTTTACGTATAAATAAACTTCGCCCACAATTGACCGAAAGTTGCAAATTCTTTTATAATTATCACGTTCTTGCTGTCTTTTCTAATTCTAAGTTCCTTGCAAATGGCAGCACGTTTTCATTCAGTCTAATTAAGGAGTAATTAGTGAATGAAAGCGTGAATGAAATGGCGATTAAGGCTGAAATGATCTGGCTCAGTCAAGTTTTTTGTTCACCGGCAATGTTATCTTCATTTGCAAGAGCGTTTAAATATGTACGACACGAACGGAGGGCCAATTTTCGTAATTTTAAGAACGATTACAGTCTAATCTTAGTCTCAATCTGTCAAAAATACCTAATACAAAAAAAATAATACAAACTTGTCAAAAATTAGGGTATTTTCCTAAATTTTTGACAAATTTTTGACATCGATTGTTGCTGACATGAAATTGCCACTAGATATTCAACGTTCTTAATTACCTGAGTTGGCCCTCAGACTAAAATTTTTATTTCTTATCTTAGGCCATAATTAAAAAACAAATCGTAACTATTAAAGCAACAAAATCTGAATGAGACGAACATTATAAGCTGATAACCATAATATTTTTCCAAACCTTTTCAACTCAGTAAGGGAAGAATTTAATTAATCGTACACTACGTAGTTTGGTAAGTACTTTATGATTTTATAGGGCTGAACCTGGTTGTTTTTACCCGACTGCGCGACGCAAAGGAGTGGTAATGTGTTCATCAGCCTATGTATGTATGTATGTATGTTTATATGTTCCTTTGAAGCACTATACAGACCAAACACCTGATCTGATTTTTATGATTCACACGTTAATCAATTCCTTTTAGTCCGGCGAGTGTCACTAAAGACATGACGTTAGTGAAAATTCAATATGGCGACTACTGGACGCCATATTAATTCACTCCTCTTTATCAGTTGCTTTTTTTTCATTCTGCTGAAAATATCTAAGGTTTTCCTTTGATATTTCGACGACGGTATAAATACTGCCAGATTAGAGACTATGGTTTAGTTCCTCTATTTGATCCTTTCGAAAAATACGCATGTTAAACAGGCTGGGAGTCGGACATCGGCGCGCAAATTTAAACAATGGATTCAGTGCATGATTCTGATTTTTTTTTCTTCGCTATGTAATTATTCGTTGGCTATAAAAAAAAAATTGCGTAGTTATTTCACTTTTCTATGAAAATACAGATTTTTTTTTAGAAATCCGCCTTAAATTTCTACGCCGGGTGGATGAGAATCGTGTGCTGAATGGTTACAGTTTGCGCGCCGATGATCATCATCTGCCTAGCCTTTTCCCAACTATGTTGGGGTCGGCTTCCAGTCTAACCGGATGCAGGTGAATACCAGTGCTTTACATGGAGCGACTGCCTATCTGACCTCCACAACCCAGTTACTGGGTAATACGATACCCCTTGGTAAGACTGGTTGTCAGACTTTCGGGCTTCTGACTACCCGCAACGACTGTCAAAGATCCACGAATGACAGACGGGATCAACGGCTTAACGGGCTTTCTGAGGCACGGAGGGGTCACGGTATGTAAAGATAGTCACCCATCCACAGACCAACCGCGGCAAGCGTAGCTTAACCTGATCGATCGACCTGTGCGGCTGTTATTATTTAGCCACGGGCCCCCTCGCCCCGTTTGCGCACCGATTATGTCACCCTTTAATAACGGAAGTCCTAGAAAGCAAAATGCAATTAGAACTAGGTACTCGAATCTGAACAACTGACATCCCTCTTGATTTACTAGGTTGCGTTAGCGAAAGGTTTCGTTCCGCTTCTATTTAATTAAATACCGATATATTATAGGTCATATATCGGTACAGGAACCGCAAGTAAGCTCCATATTACATAATTCTCGTACACGACTTATTCCGGCTTCCATGTTACTGGATTAGATTCTTGCAATAACAAATATTATGTAGCACCCACTAACTGAGCAGGGCTCACGGAACACGGTTACAGTGGAATCATGATGGTATTAAACCGTCATACGGCAACCCGTATGACGGTTTAATACCATCATGATTCCATTGTAAGAGGGAGACAGAGATACTCATGACCGATAGCACTATCCTTTTTTCGCACTGGAATCATGATGGCATTAATACTTCGTAATACGGCCCCTGTCTGTGCATATACATTTATATAAGATTTAATGTAGTTACGTCAACAACACAAACATTATTCTCGGAAAATCGTAGTTTTGAGTCCCAAACGAGGTTAGTTAAATAAGTCAATTTTGTTAAAACCATAGCAAATCAAAAAACTACAGCTAAACAGCCAAAGTTTCAAACCTTATCCCCAAATAAAAATTATCATAAGATATTGACTGTCTGTGTGGTGCCGGACTTAAAGAATAGCACCACCCCATTCTTCCCGTGGGTGTCGTAAAAGGCGACTAAGGGGCGTACCGGAGAATGGGCAGCAGCGTTCTCTATGCATTCCACCACCATACCATACTGCGATCGCCAACCCACCTGCCAAGCGTGGCGATTATGGCAAACCCCCCCCTTTTGGGGGAGGCCTATGTCCAGCAGTGGACGTCTTTCGGTTGAAATGATGATGATGATGATTGACTCTCCTAAACAGATAGGCAGTCGCTCCATGCAAAATACTGGTATTTTGTTGCGGTCGGCTTCCAGTCTAATCAGACAGGAAGCCGACCGCAACATAATTGGGAGCGAGGCAGAAGATCGACTCTCCTAAACCAAAACATTCAGCCTAAGATAAAACATTGCCAGCCTGAAAAATCTTTTTCCCTTAACTGGCAACCCTGGTAACTTTCCTTATTCGCCACTTAACGAACCACAACGCGGCTTAATATTAATTGAGGGTCAAGCATCCATAAACCTATGAACGCACAAGACCAGTTAATGGAGAGAATCTTGGTCATGTAAACAATGATTAGTAATTTCTTACTGGCAGGAAAATCCTACAGTGTGTACTCGGGTTTTCTTCTTTACTTACAACCTTTTTCTTAATACTTACGTTGTGGGAAGGTTATCGAGGAGGTAATGCATGGTCACTGTTTGATGTGTTTCTTTTTCTTTATACACATGACGACATAACAAGCTATACATTTCCAGTTTTAGCTGACCTCGTATTGAGTAGGCTTTTCGTAAAATGAGAAGTCAGCTTATGCTGGAAATTTATAGCTTCATGATAATGTCGTCCTACGTACAAACGTCAGCACATCAAGCTACCCGAAACTGTCAAATTTTCCCAATCAACTTTGAACCTTATGCTTTAGCGATAAAGTTTTAAATCTATTGAAGATTGTAGTAGCTTGATGTGCTGGCGCCTTTACAAGGAACTATTCGGTTTTTCCACCAGGAATTTCTCAGTAGCAACCCGGAATCTCGCTTTGTGCCCAGTTACTGGCAACTGACTCGCCGTTTATTAAATAGGACTAAACATGACTGGCGAAATGTGGGTGGCTGCCTAACCCTTTTGGGATTACAAGCGTGATGTTATGTTGGAGGAGGAACTGGATTCGTGCATTTGAAGAGCAGTGATTAACATCACTGCTCTTAACATGCCAATTACATTAACATGGATCGATGAGAAATACAGATGGACCATAAGTTACTTTTGCTGTTCATTCTCCCAAACAGTAAGACGGATCAAACCCTACGTATAGCATAACCCGTGTTTTCAATTTGGAATATTGTAGTCGTCTTCACCAGACTATGCGATGCGGATTCCTGCGGTCTTCGCAAGGTCATCAAACAACTTTGTGCCCTTCCAACGCTACGTCTTCCGGTACGCGGTCACCACTCCAGAACCTTTCGCTCCCATCGGCCATCGGGCCTTAAGGGGCTTACATGACCTAAAGCGCGGTCGCTGTCGGACTGCATAGAAAAGAAAGAGAAGCGCGATGACACAACGCTGGTAGTTTATTGCAAAATATGAAACAATTTTTTAATAACAAACAATTTGTTGTTTGGACTAAAAATTAAAAAAAATCAAAATTAAAATAATGTGACAAAAAATCTATGTATATTAGCAAGGTTTCTATTGTAAAAAGAAAGTTTTTAGAAGTATCTTCATGATTTTTTTCTGTCGTATCAAATTAGTTGTATTATGTTTTTAACACACCTACCAAGCATATATTCTGAAGAATATCATATATTTTTCTGATTTTTAACCGACTTCTAAAAAGGAGGAGGTTCTCAATTCGGATGTTTGTATTTTTTTTTTTTATGTTTGTTCGCGCATAACTCCGTCGTTTGCCAACCGATTTGAAAAAATGTTTTTTTGTTAGAAAGGGTATACTTCCCAAATGGTCCCATGAAAATTTTATCGAAATCGGACAAGCGGTTTTTGAAAAAACAACAAAAATCTATCGAATAACTCCGTCATTTACAAACCGATTTGGAAAATTCTTTTTTTTTTTAAAGTAACATGAACATTTGCTTTCGGAAATCATCATTTGGTAAAGTGGAGCTGATGATAAAGACCACAGATGGCCATCGGAACTACTTAATGACAAATATTTCACGGGTTGCGATTCGATTACTTTAATATGGTTGCTAAGCAATTTATGCTCGTTACAATGCGTATGGTGAAATGGAGCTGATGGTGACTTCTCAATCAGCTTCAGTTCTCCTGGTTCTTATTAGGGGAACTCTTCAACAATGAATGTCCCTACATCGGGTAAAGCAATATTTTGTAAAAAGTGATGATCAGTTGACATTAGGCTATTGTAACTTAGATAAATTACAGACTGACCCACTAAAAAGTGAAAAATAAAAACTTTTTTACAAAAAAAAAAACAACCGACTTCCAAAAAACACTTTAAAGTGAAAAATAACTTTAATTTCGGAAGTCGGTGGCAAAAAACAAAAATACAAATCCAAAGACACCGACTTCCGAAATTAAAGTTATTTTTCACTTTAAAGTGTTTTTTGGAAGTCGGTTGTTTTTTTTTTTTTGTAAAAAAGTTTTTGTTTACTGTAGTCGATCATATACTTTTATTGATTCTAAAACTTGCGTTTAGGTCCTGTAAGCCCCTTAAGTTTGTTCATTCTTCAACGACAATGGCGGTTACCTTGCGTTCTCCGGCGGAGCTCTTCTTTTCTGATTCAATCACGTAGGAAAACCAAGCATAGCGCTCTCCATTACCTACTGGATGACTTTCAGCCTTCTAATGAGGCCCATTGTGAGCGACAACGTTTCAGTGGGGTCAGGTTGTAGGTCAGCTGGAAACGTGCACTGGTCAACGACACTTGAGACACTGCAGTATGGGAGACGGTTTAGCAGATCGCGTCGTCAAAAACTTACTTAGACTGATCACAAAATGGCATTGAATATAACACTCCACAAGCAGATGTAACTGATTGCATCGTGTATAGAAATACGCCTTCAGACCAAACTTTACAGCGAAAACAAAAAATAACAAACAACATTAAAATCCATTTAACCATCAAAACATTTCCGTGTATATTTATTTTAAGAGAAGTGATAAATGTAGGGCATCAAAATATATAAAACACTCATATAATAGCAAAAATAGATGTTCTACGTATGCATAAATAGTATTCGGCGAAGAATGTATGATGAATACTTTTGTGTTGGCTGTCTCTGTTTATTTTTATACTTTATCGCGATTGGTCCTACCGTCCGCCAAACAGTCGATACTGAGTTTTATTAACAACTACAGTGCGGTCGACGAAAGAATGGGTTCTTGACACCTGTCAGTTTCGTATAAACAAATACGCATTTAGTGAATTTGATATTTATTAGCTGCGTCCCGCGGTTTCACCCGCATAAGTGTCGATCCCGTGGGAATATCTGGATGGATAAAAAGTAGCCTATAAGTATATGTTAATCCATGGTGTCAGCTACCTCCATACAAAATTTTATCAGAATTGGTCCAGCCGTTTAAGCGTGAAGAAGTAACAAACATATAAACACACACACTCACAAACTTTCGCCATTATAATATTAGTGTGACTAGAACTGTCGCACTGACAGGTGTCAGGCACGCATTGTCTATACGGTCGGATTGTAGCTGCGCCCCGCGGTTTAAACCGCATTAGTCTCGATCCAGAGGGAATATAGGGATAAAAAGTACTCTATGTCCTAACTCAGGTCATGGTCTATCCATGTGTCAAATTTTATCCAAATCCATTCTGCAGTTTTAGCGTGAGAGCGTATCAAAATCAAAATTCATTTATTCAAGTTTGAATAAAGCCTAGCCTAAGCCTAGTTAGGCTGACAATCAGCACGTTTCGAACGTCAAAATTACAAAAGACAGTCCCCCAAAACAAACAAACAAACATTGCCAAAACAAAATCTTTTCTCTTTATAATTTATTAGTTTAGATACATAAAATGTATTTATTGAAATAAACAGATGCTTCGAGATAAAATAAAATATTTATCACGCGCTTAATTTTTTGCTCTGTTTTTAGTTTAGTTTACTTCGTTGAGTTGACCTCTTGCAGTAAGTCAAATACGAGACAAGCGCAAGGTTATAATATTTTATTGCGTTAGCACACTGAACTTTGAAGCATCAAAATTAGTTAGTTGTTTACAATCGAATAGTATTCGAAGAAATTCTATGCATCCTACAAATATTGTAAACGCGAAAGTTTGTGAGGCTGGTGTTTGTTACTCTTTCACGCAAAAATTACTGAACAGATTTGGATGAAATTTGGCACACAGATAGTTTATAACCAGGATTACGACATAGGATACTTTTTATCCCGATATTCCCGCGGGGTCGAAACTTATGCGGGTGAAACTGCGGGGCACTGCTAGTAATGAATAAAAGCCTAAACAACATCACACCTGTATTTTCCTAAGGGTAGGCAGAGCTGATAGAGTACCCACATTAAGACACTTAATTATCTTACAAGTCCATGTAGTGAGGACTCTATCGCCAATTATAACTGTCACGTTCCATTCAGAGAGGTAACATTAGATATCAAGGAGCAGATTAAAATGCCAGTAAAAATAAAATAAAGGATTTTTATTACCTATTTGATTAGATTTTTTGTTCCTTAGGTACGTACTTCCGCAAACACTCAGAATCAACTTCGGCGTCCTCCAGCTCCTTCGATGACTACAGGGGTTCGAATGGCGATGAGGCGCAGGGGTCGGGCCTTTCGTAAATTTAAAAAGGATCGCAGTGAAGAAAATCGCAACTTATTCAAAGCTACTAGAAATCTGTGTAATCAGATGATACGCAACGCTAAACGCCGCCATATTCTAGAGAACATTTCTTCTTCTTCACCTGCTGATATCTGGTTCCTTGGTACTCTTGGTATCGGCAGACCACGGCATGTGGATTTTCCTAATACAATTGGCCTTGATGATATCAACCGTCACTTCACATCCACTAGTCATTTGGCTAAATGCTGGCATGGCCAAATGTTGTCCCAGGCGGTCGATTTCATTACTGGCCTAGCGAGTCCCATCATAGATCCATTTCACTTCTCTCCGGTGACCTTGGACGAAATTAAAAAGATCATCCTTTCGATAAAATCCAAGGCTGTGGGCTATGACGGCATCAGTCGTAATATGGTCATTTGGATCCTTGATAGCCCTCTCCCACCGATTACCCACATCATTAACTTTTCTCTTGATTCCGGACAATTCCCATCCCAGTGGCGTATGGCCTACGTCCGCCCACTTCCTAAAATTTCAAATCCCTCCCTACCCAGTCATTTTCGACCCATTTCCATTCTCCCATTCCTGTCTAAAGTGCTTGAGGCTTGTGTACACAAGCAGTTTACGGGGTTTGTTCATCGGAACAAACTCGTTAGCTCCTTTCAATCTGGGTTCAGGCCGGGGCACAGTACAGCGTCCGCTCTCCTTAAAGTGACTGGTGACATTAGAGAAGCGATGGAGGATACCAAAGTTACCGTTTTGGTTTTAATTGATTTCTCCAATGCCTTTAATGCCGTCAGCCACGATATTCTCCTTTCTATCCTCTCTCACCTTATGGTTTCGTCCGAGGCTCTGAAATGGTTCTCTTCATATCTTCGGGGACGTCAGCAGTCGGTTCGCGTTGATCAGAGTTCGTCGAGTTGGCGTGACCTGGATGCTGGTGTTCCACAAGGCGGTATTCTTTCTCCATTATTATTCTCCATCTTCTTTGATTTTATAACTCACTGTCTTCGATGTTCGTATCATCTATATGCTGATGATCTACAATTATATACAGCTGAGCGGGTAGAAGGTTTGTCGGACGCTATAGCAGATGTAAACCGAGACTTAGATGCTATCAAAAAGTGGTCTGATAGTTTCGGGGTGTCAGTAAACCCCTCGAAGTGTCAAGCCATTTTCATATTATGAAAGAAATTATTAAATGTAACTTTACCCAGGATACAACTTTATTAATTTTTATGGGTAATAGGGGAAATCTAAACAAAGGAGAACTGCTCCAGTATCATAGAACTTTATGCAACCTTAGTTTAAGAAAAGTTGTGTTGTTTACATTTCCTTATAGTAACAGTTTGCCACAGGAAGAAAATAGCTTAAGATTTGAATTGAATATGACATTACATAACTTGACATTTAATAATAACATGTTCCATTTAGTTGATATTAACAATTATGTTAGTAATAATTTTTATTTGACAAAAGATAGATATAACAATGTTATGTACTATCTTTCTGACTATTATAAAAGACAGATAGCTGTGTCGCTATCTTATTTTTTTTCTATTACAGCCAAAAATTTGGCTAAACAACTTGCTTCTTTTGAGCAATGCAACAATATTATAAATACTTCTGCCAATAATTTGGTCACTATTAATGACATTGTTAATAATTTAAATTAGAAATTAAGACAATAGAGGCAACCTCTAGCTATAATAGTAAAATTAACTCAAAAAAAAAGTTAAACTCAGTAAATAGTATCAACCTAGTGCATCAAAATATTCAAGGATTTATGAACAAAGATTTAGAAGTAGAATTATTTATGAATTTTAATAGTATTGACATTCTTTGTATAACAGAACATTGGCTGAAAAGCCACCAGTTCTTGTTCAATTTTAATAATCACCAGGTTGGTAGTTCGTTTAGCAGAATAAATGCTATACACGGTGGCTCATTAATTTTAGTAAGTAACCAGCTCAAATTTAAAGATCGTAAAGATATTGTGAGCCTATCTGTTGAGCGTACAGTTGAAATTGCCTGTATAGAATTGGAGCACTCTATTGTATTAAGCGTGTATAGACCCCCTTCAGGATTGTATGACTGCTTTGAAAAAGTAATGGATGAAGTGTTACACAGGATTTGTAACTCAAACAAGTCCGTTATCATTTGTGGTGATTTTAATGTCAATTTATTAGAAAACTCAGGTTCTTGTAGTAAAATTTTAAGTCTGTTTCAGTCCTACAATCTTCTAAACCTATTTTTGGAGCCAACAAGAATAACCCCTACTAGTGCCACATGCCTAGATAATATTTATACAGACATTATACCAAGCCACAAAGAAATTATAACTTTACTAGATTCTGATCATTGCGGGCAAAGGATAACTATTCAAAACCTAAACAAAAAAGTGGCTAAAAAGGATATCACTGTTAACCCCAAAACTGCAAGTCGCTTGGAGGCTTTTAAAGGTAAACTCATTAATAAACTACCAGTTTTATCTAATCATGCTGATCCTAATCAACTTTATGATAATTTTTTTAATGTATACTGTAAACAATTTGATTCCACCTTTATTCCCAAGACTATTTCAGTTAATAGCAATGCATCGTTCAGTGATTGGGCTACCATTGGTATTCATAAAAGTAGAACACGGCTTTATGAATTGTACAATGAAAGGACTTATATTAACACTGATGAATTTAATTTGTATGTTAGAAATTATTCAAAATTATTTAAAAAAGTTTGTTATATGGCCAAGTCACGCTATTTGGGTTCAAAGATTAAAAACAGCAGTAATGTAATTAAAACGACTTGGAATATTATTAATAGTGAAACGGGAAGATCTAGTAACCGAAATACTGACTACAGCCTGTCTATTAATGACAACATAATAAAATCAGACTCACAAGTCGCCGAGGCATTTGAAAATTTCTTTTCAGATATTCCCGTTTCAACTACTAAATCACTAAACTCATCACCTTCTGTTGCTGAGTCTTTGCTTAAGGACAATGTTAATGGTTGCGATTCGGAATTTAATTTTGAATATATTACCTGTAGAGATATAATTAAAACCTTTCACACTTTAAATGTAAAAAAGACTGCAGATCTGTGGGGTAATTCTGTAGAAGTAGCTAAGTCTATTATTGACATTGTGGCACCTACTCTAGCTCTTATCTTTAATAGTTGTATTGACAATGGGGAGTTTCCTGACCTTATGAAAAATAGTAAAATAATACCTTTGTTTAAATCAGGTAGTACATCAGACCCCACAAATTATAGACCTATTTCTGTACTACCTACCTTTAGTAAAATTTTTGAGAAATTAATTTTAGACCAAATGCAAAGATTTTTTAATAAACATAAATTATTACATAGCAAACAGTTCGGTTTTACAAGGGGTCGTTCAACTACTGATGCCGGTGTTGAACTTTTAGGACATATTTATAATGCATGGGAAGATAAATGCGATGCCTTGGGCATCTTTTGTGATTTGTCCAAGGCATTCGATTGCGTTCTTCACGAAACGTTAATCAGGAAACTCCGCCACTACGGGATCCGAAACACTGCTCTGGATCTTCTTACTTCATACTTGAGTAAAAGGATTCAGAGCGTTGACGTTAATGGAAAAAGATCACCCGGATCTATAGTAACAATGGGAGTCCCACAGGGCTCAATTCTTGGTCCTTTCTTGTTTCTTATTTATATTAATGACTTGCCGTACCTCATAAAGGATAATCATGATATAGTGTTGTTTGCAGATGACACTTCTCTTTTGTTTAAACTTAAACGTCAGCAGTTGGTTACTGACGATGTAAATAGCGCGATCTCGAAAGTAGTCCACTGGTTCAATGTTAATAATTTGCTTTTAAACGAGAAAAAAACCAAATGCATTAAGTTTACGCTACCCCACGTTAGGCAGGTGAAAACTAATGTGTTGATAAAGGGCGAGGAATTGAATCCTGAAGACAACACAGTATTCTTGGGCATAACTTTGGATGCTAAGCTTCAGTGGGGTCCACATATAGATAAATTGTCAAAAAAGCTAAGTTCCGCAGCATATGCTGTTAGAAAAATTCGTAATTTAACTGATATAGAGACTGCCCGTTTAGTGTACTTTAGCTATTTTCATAGTGTAATGTCGTACGGTATTCTATTGTGGGGAAATGCCGCCGATATTCAGACTATCTTTGTTTTACAGAAGCGAGCTGTTCGATCAATTTATAAATTAAGTCCGAGACACTCTCTCAGAGACAAATTTAAAGAGATTAATGTAATGACTGTGCCGTCTCAGTATATTTATGAAAATCTTTTATATGCCCATAAAAACATAAAATTGTTTAAAAAATACAGTGATATCCATAATATAAATACTAGAAATAAACACAAATTTGTTGTACCTACAACAAGGCTCAAAAAAATAGGTGGCTCGTTCAGATGCCAATGTATACGCTTTTATAATAAGCTACCAAGCCACGTTCAAGATCTAAGCCTCAATAAATTCAAATCATTCATTAAACGTAAGTTGTGCCAGAAAGCTTTTTATACCGTTAAAGATTATATTGAGGACAAAAAGGCTTGGGATTGAGCTGCTTCAAATTTCTGCATTTTGAATGACTTTTTTTTTTTTTTTTATATACACATTGACATTAATGATTTTTTTTATAAACAATGACATTTACTTTGTAAAGTATTATATATATAATTTTTTTTTTTTTTTTTACATTGTGATTTGTGAATGTGAAGACGATGTGGGTCATTTTATTAATTTTTTATGTTTTATTTTTCTCTCTGTTCTATTACTTGTTTTTTTTTTTTTTTCACTCATGGTCTGGCAGTTTGAGTAATTTATGTGGCCTACCCAAATGTCCTTTCTTTGGTATTGTTCGTCGAATCGTTGAGCTCCTTAAGTCTTGAGTTGAGCTGCACGATTTCTGACAAATGCGTGCACTGACTGGACAGGTCCTCTCAATCTGTGTGGTTCTTTCCTCAAAAGACCATCTCAGACATCGATCTACATGGTCTTCATATAACCTGACCAAGATTATGTCTGGACTTTAAAAGAGACTGTGACCTCTGAGTTTGTTTCGGCCTTTCTTCTCAGAGTAGTCAGATAGGAAACGCCGACCTCATCTAGTTTAAAAAAAAACATGATTGACGTGTAAAAGTGTTTGTACAAACCTACTTACAAAAATAAAATCATTTATCATTTATCATTTATCATTGAATTGGAAGCTCCCGCATGATGGGTAAGGTGACGCTTAGCTCTCTTCCTTCTCTTATTTTCAATGGTACCGTCATTCCCATTACCCCTACTGTGTAAGATCTCGGTTTGCATCTTGACTCTACACTTAGCTGGCAACGCCAGGTCTCTAGTGTTAGTCAAAGGGTCAACGATACTCTGCGATCCCTGTATCGTCTGAGGAACTTTTTGCCCGTTAAGACGAAAACCATGCTTGTGCAGACTTTGATTTTCCCTATAATCGACTATGCTGACGTGTGCTACTTTGACTTGAACGCGGTTTTGCTGGATAAGCTCGACAGATTACTCAATAATGGTATCTGGTTCATTTTCAACCTCAGGAAATATGACCATGTATCGAGCTATAGGTCTGAGCTCAAGTGGATGTCCATTCGTCAAAGAAGTAGTTTGCGCGCTTTGACCACGCTTTTCTCCCTTCTCAACTCTCCCACTCCTCCTTCTTATCTCGTGTCTCACTTCCAATATCTATGTTCTTCTCACGCTAAGAATCTGCGTTCTTCTAACAATCTTCTCCTACTCTGTCCTTCTCATACTTCTGACTTTGTTCATTCTTCCTTTCATATTCAGTCCATTCTTCTTTGGAATGCACTTCCTCTTGATATCAGGACGGCCACCATTCGGTATGCATTTAAGCGGAAATTGCAGAGTTATTTTCTAAACAAATAGAGTAGAGTCATCTCAACACCTCTCTCCCTTGAATTTGTATGTATATATATATTATAAGTATATATTATAGTAAATAGTATGTATGTGTATATAATCTATTTATGTATTTGTGTACCTAGTTTTAATAGTTTTTTTTTTTTTTATTTTATCATTGTTCCTCTCAACCAAAGCACCTGCCATCCAATCTCTTCACCACCCTTGGTTGACTGGTAGAGAATGCCTAAGGCATTAAGTCCGCCTTTGTACCTTTTTGTGCGAAAAGTTTAAATAAATAAATCAAATAAATACTTAGTTAGATAAATGAACGAAACACGTGTTAGTATCAAAGAAATGTCGTTCTATTTTTAGCGACGAGAAGTAATCTCTGTTGGTAATCCACGAGCAAATTTCGTGAGACATCGTTTTATTAATTTCACAAAATTTCAATTTTACTGGGCTCGAAAAGATTTTATGGAATCATTCATTCAGGGCGAATAACGTCGCTTATCAATATTAGGAATTAATTTGTTTTAGATTGAAATATTGAGATTGTGAACGTTATATTTCTGTTTATTTAGATACCATTCAAAAAGTTAATATTTAGGTATGTACTTACCTGTTTTTACAGGATTACATAATAAAATATTAATAAGCCGTTAACGTTACCACTGCCAGTGTTGTTGGCCCAGTGGTATCGGCGGCGACATACGAGTTGTAGGTCGTAGGTTCGAACCCAGACAGGCGCTTTACTTTGTGTAAATTATATCATCACCACTACTCTTAAAACGGTGAAGGAAAACATCGTGAGGAAACCGGCATGTTCTAGAACCAAAAATTCGAAGACATGTGACGTCTACCAACCCGCACTGGGCCCGCGTGGTGGATTACGGCCCACTCCCTCTCACAGAGAGGAGGCCTGTGTCCCTGCAGTGGGAACATTATCTGCTGATTATGATGATTGTTGATGTTGTTGTTTGAAGCTGGGCCTCCTCTGTGTGTGAGAGTGTGGCCCATAATCTACGACGCGAGGCCAGTGCGATTTGGTAGATGTAGCCATGTCGGCTTCCTCACGATGTTTTCCTTCACCGAATTACATTATCAACTTTAGTAAAATATATCATAACATAGGTACCTTTTTTGTTTAGCTTATACTGTCCCATGGAAAGCACGCTAAGGCGTTGGTCCCAGCTGTCATTCGTGGATCTTTGACAGTTGTTACGGGTAGTCAGAAGCCCGAAAGTCTGACAACCAGTCCTACCAAGTGTTATCGTATTACCCAGTAACTCGGTTGTGGAAGTCATACAGGCAGTCGCTCAATGTAAAATACTGGTCTTCAGCTGCATCCGGTTAGACTCGCAGCCGACCCCAACATGGTTGGGAAAAGGCTAGGTTGCAGAAGATGTATACTGACCCACTGCTGGGCAAAGGCTTCCCGCAAGTCTTTACGGGAACTCTTTTCCCGCGCCACAACGAACTAGTCCTATGGTAGGAACTTACATAGTTGAATTGTAATAAACTAGACCTATG
This sequence comes from Mesoligia furuncula, assembly GCA_916614155.1. Taxonomy (NCBI): domain Eukaryota; kingdom Metazoa; phylum Arthropoda; class Insecta; order Lepidoptera; family Noctuidae; genus Mesoligia; species Mesoligia furuncula. The sequence continues at coordinate 23,384,088 of OU744800.1, read as the reverse complement.
ATTATGTAGCATAGTTGGTTGATACACGTAGTCACGTACGGACGCCAGCACATCAAGCTACCCGAAACTGTAAAATTTTCCCAATCAACTTTGAACCTTATACTTTAACGATAAAGTTGAAAACCCGTTAAAGAAATTTGACAGATTGTAGTATCTTGATGTACTGGCGTCTGTACCTACAATGTCACGAAGTTACGTAAAAAAAACCGGGCAAGAGCGAGTCGGACTCGCGCACTGAGGGTTCCGTAACATCCGGGTTTATGAAAAAGTTTATGTTTATGAAATTAAATGTTTTTTTTATTATTTTTATATTTGAGTTGATTGAATAAAATGTAAATTGCGGTTTACGATTTATGACGTATTAAAAAAAAACTACTTACTAGATCTCGTTCAAACCAATTTTCGGTGGAAGTTTACATGGTAGTGTAAAAAAACATCTTCCGATCCCAAGACATGTCGCAGGGCTAACTCATAAACACAAACCCAAAACTTCAATCTCTTATCCCACTCACACCTCAAAGAACAATCACTTTCAAAATCCTTTCAACACCTACAGCACCAATCCTCTCACCTCACTCACACACGCATATCCTCACATGCAACATAGCCTCTTCACACATTAATAACGCACACGCACACTCACACATGCATGCACACACACACACACGAACATACACACACACGAACATATACACACTCTCTAGTGCGCACACTTAAATTACTTAAATTACCAAATTTTTCACTTGTTTCCCTTTTGTATAGTTTAGACTCCTCCTTTAAAATGGAGGATTTTGTCTTCTTATTCATAACTTATTACTTTTTTCAATAGCTTGCATAAGACACTGTATGTAGTGGAAGGGCGGAATGTCCTAACACAAGCATTTATTTTGCTTAAAAGGTCATTCCTAAAAGTAAAAATGAAAATATTGTAAGTTACTGAAATAAATATTTTTATTTTTTTTATTTTTTTTATAGTGTACATCATATATTTTTTTCAGTTTTATCATTCTCTTATTTTAGAAGTTACGGGGGGACACACATTTTACCACTTTGGAAGGGTCTCTCGCGCAAACTGTTCAGTTTAGAAAAAAATGATATTAGAAACCTCAATATCATTTTTGAAGACCTATCCATAGATACCCCACAAGTATGGGTTTGACGAGAAAAAAATTTTTTAGTTTCAGTTCTAAGTATGGGGAACCCCAAAATTTATTGTGTTTTTTTCTATTTTTGTGTGAAAATCTTAATGCGGTTTACAGAATACATCTACTTACCAAGTTTCAATAGTATAGTTCTTATAGTTTCGGAGAAAAGTGGCTGTGACATACGGACGGACAGACAGACATGACGAATCTATAAGGGTTCCGTTTTTGCCATTTAGCTACGGAACCCTAAAAAAGGCTTAAAGTAGACGAGACGTTGGTAGCTACGGTTCACAGCCTACTTTATCGGCGTAATGTTGCTTGTCTGTCGATCTTCTATAGACTGTACTTCGAAAAGTGGGTGCAGGAGCTCCACGACCTGATCTAACCATCGCCGTTTTACCACCAGACAACCAGACGTACTGCAGCGTACCATCCACACTTGGTTGATATCCCGAAGACTCACTCAGCGCTTCTCCTCCACGTTTATTATGCGCACAGCCAACGTGTGAAACTCTCTGCCGGCATCTGTATTCCTTCCCACATTTAACCCGTCTGCCTTCAAAGCAAGAGTGAACAGGCATCTTCTGGGCACGCTCGTTCCATCGTAGACCTCAGCCATCGCTTTCCATCAGGCGTGATCGAGGTCAAGAACAGGACCATTTAACAATAAAAAAATAAATATTAAAAAATGACCATCAACTGTCAGGTTAAACTATTAAAAGTGATAACTGCCCGATTCCAAATTATACCACCACAATTACTCGTTAATTACATCGTTTCAAAATACAAATATTTAATCAAAATGACTTATTACGCCTTATGCAAAGTAGTCCAAAATATCTTAAATAAAAAAAAAAACTTGCAACAAAAAGTAGATTAATGGAGAATAAATTACACGGTACTGACATTGCCCTTAAACTTATGAAATTAACCTAAATGCTAATGTCAAAGTACCACAGAACTTCGAACGAGTTATAGGGCAACCAGAGTATGTTGAACGCAATGAAATAAGAAAATTTGTTGACTTGAAAGAGCATGGCAGTTGAGAACTTGTCATGCTCACTTACATGTTTCACCGATGGTGGCGCGTGTGTTGGATCATTCAGTACCCTACAAACTGGTTGAGCTCGATGGTGCTGATCCACGCGTCAAGTTCGTGAACGGGCGCCGTCGGTTGAGACTGGTCATCTCTTAACTGCTAATGCTTATTTTTAATCTTATATTTTGAATTGTTTCTTCTTTGTCTTTTTTTACATTGTTCTCACATATAGAAGCAACAAGAATAATGTACCCAGGATTTTGTAATATCTTGATTTAAAAGAGTGTCCATGGAGTTTCTTGCCCGTTCTTCTCCATAGAGATCTACGTTTTGGAATGGGCAACTAGCTTCAACTTTCGGACTAACTGACAGACTACTTAATTTTGACAATTCAAAAGTGCCTGTACAAGGTCTAATTGAAATAAATGTTTTGAATTTTGAATTTTTTTTTTGAATAAAACAGAAAAAATATTTGCAACGTTGATAATAACATTATGGAGGGTGTAATAATATACAACGTTATTTTTAGTATAATTATATGCGACACCTGAATATAGTTTGTTCAGAATAAGTAACTGAATCGATTCCAATAATTTTTACCCCATGTTTTATTTTGTCCCAAAAATATGTAACCTATTAACCGCTTGTGTCGCATTTATGCGACACATATTTCCGTGCCCCTACCGCGCGTGTTGTATTTCTGCGACAGAGAACATGCATGATTTTTACGTTCTATTCAACGATTGCTCCTGCTTATTTATTGTAGGTATTTTTTTATCGATTTAGGTTTGACTGGAAGCCGACCCCAACATGGTTGGGTTAGGCTAGGGATGATGATTATTTTATCGATTTGTAGCCGCGCGCTATGGACACGGCAATTGATATTTAGCCAAGCGCTTAAAATGTTAAAAAGGTTAAAAGTTGGACACCGAGCGACACTAAGTAGGTTATCCAATCTCCGCGCCGAACGGTTAGGTACCTAGGTACTAATATCAATGAGCGCAAGACGGCACGGCGCGAGCAGCCGGGTGAGCATGTTTTTGTACGGACAAACAGGTAACTTAACAAGCTTATAACTTTGTGATTTTTCATGATACAGTTTTGGAATTTTGGTACATCTAGATTCTTTACATAAAAATACTAGACACGTGTTTCGGGTTTTGCATATACTAACATTATCTAATAAAACAATGTTGTATTAGATAATATATTATGAGGAGGCTCTCGTTGGGCAGCTGGATTATGAGCTTGATTTAGAAAGCGGTATTTCTGGACACGGCACATATTCTAACGAGGTTCCTCTCTCTGGAGCCCTATTGCCGTATTATGACGGTTTAATGCCATCATGATTGCAGTGTAAAAGAGAGATGAAGCTATGCAGATGTACAGCACTGTCCTTTTTCCTCAACGGAATCATCATGACTTTAACACTAATAGTGCCTCTGTTCCCGATACCAGTGGGCTACTATTTTTTATATTTTTAAATGTTTATATAAAAATAGTCTAATATTTTAAAATGTTATACTAACTTCTGCCCGCGACTAAAAAGCGGGAAAAGCATAGGCAGATGTTGATGTTACTAATGATCGCTTGGGAGGCGATTTTATAAATAAACTAGTTTCACCCTCTCGCCATTCATCCTCTTAGGGGTGAAATCTCGAAAAACCCTTTCTTAGTGGATACCTACTCTTCACAAAGAACTCTCTCTCTAGATATATCTCTCTCTGTATCTATCTTGATATAATAATATCAGTCAGTCATAACTTTGAATTTTATGATATATGATTTAAATAAGTAATGAAATAAAGGTTATTATAACTTAACATAACATCACGCCTGTATTCCCCGTAAAGTTAGGCAGAGGCGTACTCACAGTACACCCACATCAATGCAAAATATTGTAAAACATTTTTAAAAGAGTAACAGTGGAGTTTCTTGCCCATTCTTCTCCATACGAAAACTACCTTTTGGAATGGGCGACTAGAATCAATTCTATTTAAGTAATTTTTGACGTTCAAAAGTGCCTTTTATGTGCCTATTTGAAATAAATGCTTTGACTTTGACTTTGACATCTCGCCAGTTATGTCTAAGTCCCATGTAATAGGGCAAGCCTATTGCCATTAACCGGCCACTGCTACTGAGAAATTCCAGATGGAAAAACCCAATAACACTTTTCCTGAACCGGGAATCGAACCCAGGACCTCATGTTCAGCAGTAGCGCTTGCGCCCAGTAGACCAACGAGGCAGACTATCACAATATAATGTTTTTAAAAAAAAAAAAAAAAAAAAAAAGGATGGGAAATCATCAAATGACCCCCGCCCGCTCTGGGTGGAGCGGAAAGGAGTGTGTGTGCAGACTCACAATATCATGTCTTATTTTGAAATTTATTGGTTAAAAGCAATTGGTAACTAAAAGCATTCCATTGTTTAATGGCGCATTAAGGATGAATATAATAAGTTTGAGATTTATTTATTTTATGTTTCTTCTTTTTGAGCGATGAATCTCTACCTATGAACGTAAACAAAGCACAAGGAATATATTATGTATATAAGGATCGTAGCACTGCAGGTGGCGTTCTGTAGATTCTGCCTATACCCTTGGGAAGAAGACGTGAATATAATATGATTATGATAATGTATGAGACTGAACGTTGTCTTTTTAAAGTGGCATATTTTTTTGTCTGTCCTGGGGGCCTAAAAAGGCCACTTTAGCAGAATCATAAAAGGATAACATTAATATGCCGAAGAAAGTCCGTGTTTTTCTTTTTTTCGCTGCACTACGTAGACCATAATCAAAGAGATTGGGATTGGATTTAGATTGGATTGATTGGTATTTTGGCACAAAAAGAAAATCTGAAAAATCCTACACCAATGGGATTTGATGCGATTAACCTGACAGTTAACTGTCCATTATAATTCACAATGTTATCCTTTTATGATGCTGCCAAAGTGGCCTTTTGAGTCCGAACTTTAACACATAAGAATTGCGAACTGCAATATGATAAAAGATATAATGATATATATAATGATATATATAATGATAAAAGATTTTATTTCCGTAGGCTTGTGAATTTTTTTATCACATCTTAGAAGAAAGGTCGAATCAAACTCATATGCCATTGCAAGTAGCATTGCAGATTTTGCAGTTTGGCAGTGTTATGTGTAAAAAAAAGCTCCCCCGCCGTGCGCCGCCACAAAAGACCAAGAAAAACTGGCCACCCTATATTTCGAACACATTCAAGAGATATAAACTGCACATTAAGATATAACTCAAAACGATTACGTGTTAAAGGTCGTCCATATTTAAATACGACTCTCACTTCATATTAAATTAATGTTATTACGTAAAAAGTAATATTTCATAACACCGTACTTAAATTATTTGCGTTGCAAAGGTCATATTTTTGCGAATGGACTTTAAAAAGTTATGTAATGTCGAGCATAAAGTTTGAATCTTTGATGTGACACCGGCCAAGTAGTAAACACGCAGTTTGAACGTCCACGTATACATCGTCATATGAAATAATATCAGACAAATTAAAATAAAAAATAAGCCGGAGATCAAATAAATATGACAGAATGTAATCTGGAAGTATTTCTGGTTTACATCTGTCATGCGATGAGAAATATAGTGTCATAAAACCTTTTTTTAAACTGCGACATGTCCAGCGCATTGTAAACATTACGTTTCCGTTAAAGTTTCACATTTTTTGCAAACACTAAATACTGCTTTCAATGCAAAGTAACTTTGAATTGACTTTGCGATGCAATGAACCGTATGTTTTATTCAGTTGATTATTCCTCATGTTAATCTCAAAAGGTCGACGCATTGGTAGTGATCTAATGTTAGCTACTGCAACGGATCTTTCATTACCAAATCATGGTAGCAAGGCTCCTCTTCAATGCCATTCGGAGAAGCAGAATTGCCTCATTCATGTCCAGGGTTGGTTCGTGTAGAAACAGTATAGTTAAGGACCTTGCTGATAGGATGCTAAAATAAATAAAATAGCCACGTAAAATGTTTGTACAGACGCCAGCTGCATATCAAGCTACCCGAAACTGTCAAATTTTCCCAATCAACTTTAAACCATAAGATTTTGCAATAAAGTTGAAAATCTATTGAAGAAATTTGACAGTTTGTAGTAGCTTGATATGCTGGCGTCTGTACCTAGGTACCTATTCTAATTTGTAAGAGAAGAAAGTGTGTGTATGTATGCCATTTAATTGTACCAATTTTTTTTATGACTTTTTAATTTAAAGAAAAAAAATGTTTTTATGGATTATATGGTCTGCAATAAAGAGTTTTATTGTTATTTATTACTAGCAGCGCCCCGCGGTTTCACCCGCGTGAGTTTCGATCCCGTGGGAATACCGGGATAAAAACTATCCTCTCTACTATTTCTATACCAAATTTCATCTAACTCTATTCAACGGCTTACGCGTGATTGAGTAACATACATCCAAACACCTTCTCAAACTTTCACATTTATAATATTACTAGCTGACCCGGCAAACGTTGTTTTGCCATATAAATTATTTCTAGATTCCCGGCGCTACTTCGTTCGCGTGGTGTCCTACCCCTTACCCTACCCTACTCCTACCCTACTCCTACACTACTCCTACACTACTCCTACCCTACTTCTACCCTACTCCTAACCTACTCCTACCCTACTCCTAACCTACTCCTACACTACTCCTATAAGTAAAAAAAGAACATAAAAAGTATCCTATGTCCCCTATAGTATGGTTCTAAGCTACCTCCCCACCAATATTCAACTAAATCGGTTCAGCTGTTCTTGAGTTATAAACAGTGTAACTAACACGACTTTCTTTTATATATATAGATAAAGTAGGATTAAATTTTAGGCACTTTTGCACAAACACCGCTTATAAATGAGTTATAGTCCTAAGTACCATGCACGTATGTAATGTACGTACGACTCACCATTAATTCGAACTCCAACCGCCTCCACAGCAATAAAAACTATATCAGTTCAAGTTCGTTCTCCATTACTTCAAACGTTCCTATTTTGGTTCTATTGCCATTAACACGTCCGAATCTGTCTATAATAGTCTGACGAAAAAACTAGAATCGTTTTTGGCTGTCCAATCACATGAAAGCACTCGACATTCTGATGTGCGCCGGCGCCTATATTCCATGTGACGTCATTGAGGAAACAGACGTTCATGATTTATTTGTCGGCATCACTATATCACTAGTGGTGTTCTGAACCAGATACACTATTTTTAATTGCACGTGTTTTTGCTCGAAATATTTTTGGTATATGAGCATATTTTCGTATTCTCTTTGACTAGATAGATGTATTCAACAATTATGCAGTATGCATCTGTTTCTTCTTAAGCCTTAATACTACCTCAAATGGCTTAGCAAGATCCTCCGTTATGTCGAAAATACCGCAGCATTCATTTTGAAATAAATATATGGTAAAGTTGAGGATTAATGTTAAGTACTATGTTTGAAGAAAACATGATTCCATAAAATTTTCTCGATAGAAAAAAAAATCCAAAGTTACCTCCAAACCGAACAATAAACCGCTGGTATTAAAAAAATACTTCCAATTACATCATGAAACTTTGCATACTAACTGAACTAACTATAAAGCAGGATTTATATATATATTTTTTTAAATTACCATTATTTTCACCGTTTAAAGCAAATACATCTGCCTTCCGCCCAGCACCGCACTCTGTCTCGCTCTCACTCAGTCCGCGAGCAGTATCGTGCGAGCGAGATAATGAGTGAATTTTAGCTCAGGTAGGTAGGCTCTTAATGCTTTAATATAAAACTGTTCTACTACCAGAATCGCGTCGCGCCTATCTGCGGGAGCCTTTATGAGTATAAAGGACCACTTCCATAATCTAAATACTTCATCAAATGGGAAGTAACGGGCCAACACAGACTTGCAGCTGCTGTATTTCATCTTCATTATCATCTTTGTTCCATCATTTTGAAGATAAAACAACACATACAAAGGAAGACGTTTATAATATCTTACACATGCTTAGCAGACAATAGCAGACTTACAGATTTAACGTTACAAGACGAAATTAAACGGAAATTACATACGTATACGTACGCTTGGGAAATGGGAATTATTTACCCTTGAGTAAAAAGTTATATTTTTCAGGAGGATTTGACAGAATTGACTTGTGAATGATGATAATGGAATGATCCCAAATGGCAGAAAACAACTGTGCGGCAGGCCCAGAAAGAGATGGCGGGATGAGCTGGACCCCTCAAAGTATGGGCCCACAATAGACCGGGAAAACTGGAAAGAGAGAAGGGGGCCTTTGCCATACAGGAGGACCACACAGGCTTGTAATCTATACAAATTAATACATTTGAAGTGTCTGTTTGTAATGTCAAAATAATAGCTTTTTACTAAAGGCTTATGACATTTTAAACATAAAAACACTTTTTAAATTTTTGACTTCTTTAGGCGAGTTGCGCATTTTTTGATATGGGAAAAAAATGCCCATCTGACTGAGTGATCGTATCAGATTGTCTAGGTGTCTAAAGTACCTATAACAGATTATATGTCAAACAACCGTCACTCAAGTCAATTCTAGTATATTACAGCATACGACTCTCAGGACGAATTTCACCAATAAGCTGATCACGATTTATGTTCAAGAGCTGTTAGTGTGATCATTTTGATATTGACACTGACAGCTCTTAAACATGGTTTAAATCTGTTGACCACGTTCAGTTACATTGGTGAAATTCGCCCTCATTCTTCTACATCCCAAATATCATAACAACAGACTGATGTTAGACATCGCTAGCCCACTATCTAATTTGTCTTCAAAGATCTGGGCAGTTAATATTAAACTAAAAAAAAAACGATTTAAAATAAATAATTTTAACCATCAAAATAAGATTACCAAATGTGATTAGATCCAAGTAATACTTTGATATTGGACCCCTTAAATTGATTTCCCACAGGAAGGAAAAGTGTTCATTAAAAATATTCCAAAAAAGGGACTTTTTTGATAAAAAATGTGAACCAATAATCTGGATAAAGGACCCAATTTATTTGGACAGACAAGTTTGGCGTAGTTAGGAAATTGGGGTGATCTAATATTGACAATTCAGTACGAATAATTAAAAAACCGGCCAAGTTCATGTCGGGCCAGGCACAGTGTAGGGTTCCGTAATAACCCGTTATGTTATATTTTGCTTTTTAACCACTTTTTTTTTTTGCGGATGGGAAATCATCAAATGACTCTTCCCGCTCTGGGTGGAGCGGAAGGGAGTGTCAGACTCTTACTGACTAAAACCTACCCGTGTTCCTTCCTTAGCCCTTTATGTTCCGGGCCAGCGGTAACCCTTTCGGACAATCCCGCTGACCCGGCAAGCTTTTTAACCACTCACACGCACAACGCCAAAATTTGGTACAAAATTATCCAACACCCAAGTTCAACGACTATTACTTCTAAAATAATAAAGTTATCTTAACCGCTATAGTTGTCCTTTAAAGTTCATGAAATACACTATCATCGGGATTTTTTCCAGATTTTTCAAACTCGCAGTTTAGCTTTTAGAGGGGGGAGGACAAAAATAACTATACTGGAACAAAAATTCTCACTCTAAAGTTTAATATTTCGTAAATGGAAAATTAAATCGAAAAAAAAATTAAAATAATAAAATGACTTGGGGGTTCCAAGTCATTTTAGAAGACCTATTCAATGATACCCCACACGAAGGGGTAGACGACAAAAAAATATTTATCCCCACTTCACATGTAGGGGAACTACCCTAAAAAAAAATATTTTCCATAAATTTATTTCATCACTTTGTCGGCATAATTGATATACACACTCCTACAAAATTACAGCTTTTTAATACTAGCGGTCTCTTAGCAAAACCTCGGACAGACTGACAGACGGACATGACGAAACTATAAGGGTTCTTTGTCAGAACTACGGAACCCTAAAAAGGAATTCAAGGACTAAAATTTTTTTTTAACTATTTACATAACTTTTACAATATTTAACACAACTGACTATTTACACTAGGTACTAAATTAAATGACTAACTCACTAACTACACAAAAAGGATACCTAGGTGTCAAAGTTCTCGTCCGCATCGCTGTCATCCGGAAACGTGCCCAAAAGGCTGGCAGCATTGCCACGTTGAATGGCAATGCTAATTCTTCGGCCAAAGACAGTTTGGCCAAAGATATTTGTCGATCAGTCGCGGTCGGCGAGCAATGTAATATAATAGAAATTGAGATGCAATTTAAATACCTACTAATATACTTATTATATAAATTCTTTATGAAACCAAGTTTTATTGTTTTCTTTGTTCAGTCTACATCTTATTTTTAACCAGCAAAAAATAAAAAATAAATATTACAGAAATATGTTGAGACGATGTTGCGTACATTCCTTCGGTCGTTGATAAGACGTGCAAATAAAACAAACATTTTATAAGGCCGTGTTCACATTTGCGTCTCGTAAGCTCACGAGCAAATTTATAACCCATTTGGGTTTTCGATTTACATTTAAAAACGGAACGCGTCTCATTTAATGTCGTAATTCCTAAGAGACTACTTGGTATTCTTTTTTAAGTTAAAGATTGTGGATTCGAACGAATGCAAATACCAATGTAAGTATGAACAGCAGGATAATTGCGTAACACAACTGCCTTTCATTTTGACAATTCGACAACATTCATTGCATTATTGACGTCGTCGAGCACACAAATTTTTCAATCATATGAAGCAATGGACTAGGAATTTCTTTCAAAATCCTTCGTTCATTGTAAAAGGAAGTGGGGTGTGTTACGCAAGTGGGTGCTGATCTTTGTTTCTCTCAATCATCACACTAATATTAATAAAGGCGAAAGTTTGTTAGTGTGTGTGTGTGGGGGTGTGTTTATAGGTTTGTTACTTCTTCACGCTCAAACGGCTGGACCAATTTTGATAAAATTTTGTATGGAGGTAACTGACACCCTGGATTAACATTAGGCTACTTTTTATCAACATCGACATCGGGATCGACATTTACGCGGGTGAAACCGCGAGGCGCAGCTAGTTGTACATAAAATCAGTCATGACGTTTCAGTAGTACCTATTGTCTCATTGCAAATTAGAAGATAACGATTATTTTTTATCAGAAAAAATTATGATCCTTTTACCGACCACTTTAACGTAAGCGACCTTTATATGAAAACCAAGGCCCCAAATCCGAAGCCAAAAATAAAGGCATCCATAAATGAGTTCCTACAAACACCCAGAACTTTTTTCACTAGCCAGAGCCAGAAAAAACGAACTTAGCTGCCTGTAGCAACAAAACGTTGCCCCAAAAATCTCCATAATAATCTGGTTGGAAAGCTTGTCCATGTATCGGGGTCCTAACGTAACATTGGCCGTGAACTCGAGACGGTTTTATCGCGTAGTATTCGTAAATCGTAATTGAACTCGACGCGCACGTCACTGCTTCGGGTGTTTTCAACCCGACTAATCATGTTGTCGGATTTTCGAAATCCGCTCGGAAAGTCTCGAGGCGGATGCCCAGACACGAATTTTATTGAAGGTTTTATGTATTTTAAACTGTGTGTAGGTGTGATCTATTTTGGTGTTTCCGGGGTGTATAATAATAGAAGCCATTAACCATTCATTACATTAAAAAAATCAACACGTAGCGTCGATAAGCACCCGGGATCTCTTCTTTTTGCATAATGTTCTTTTTTCTAAAATACTTTGGCATCACTATTTTGGTATAATTTGTTTTGCCATAATAATACTTTGCCATATTTTTTTTGCCATACAGTTTATGTTGGCATAATAATCTTGAAGGCTAATTTGTTTTGGCATAAACTGAATTCGCATAATACTAAACTAAAGTACTTAAAATTAAAATTAAAGTATTGTCGTAAAAATTCAATATGTTGTGCTACTAGGCGACGTAGGATGCAAAAGCGAGCGAAGGGCACCCCGAGGTTCGGTTTGGTTAGGTTCCTTTAAACCCTGCAGACAGAAACCCTTCGACCTGACGCCGTTAGAAATAAAACACGCAGCATGTTAAATTTATGCTTTAGAATGTTATGCTTAATCATTATTATGATTAGAGAAGTTATGCTTAAAAAAATTATGCATAAGCTATTATGCGTAAATAATGTTATGCGAAAATATTATTAGGGGAAATAAAAGTATGCGAAGTTATATTAGATCTTAAAATTGTATGCAAATGGATAGGGAACTTAAGCACCCAGCTTTAAAAGGTTGTGCTTTGTGTAAAAGTTTCTCTCGTATTTAAATCTAGCTTTGTTTGTAACGACCGCGACTTAAGAGTTTTAGGTCGTAGGTTCGAACCCAGAGACGCGCTTTACTTTGTGTAAATTATTTCATAACCACTGCTCTCAAAACGGTTTCCTAAACATCGTGAGGAAACCGGCATGTTCTAGAACCAAAATATCGAAGACATATTTTATTTATGTCTAATGGTATGCTGCACTGGCTGACGTCATCACGTCAACGCCGGCTGTCGCTGAAAACCAGCGCTGAGGCTCTGTCTCGTATAGGGTCTTAGCATTATGCTGAGCGATGGCCGGTTTGCGTAGATGTGACGCATACTTTCTCCCAAATTGTTATTTTGTTTTTTTTGTTTGTGTTTTTATTTTTATGCGTCATGTTTGCCGCAAATAAAAGTTTTTTTGTTCTTTCTTTCATATGTGACAACTACCCCACACTGGGCCAGCGCGGTGGATTACGGCCCACTCCCTCTCACCGAGAGGAGCCTGTGTCCCAGCAGTGGGAACATTACAGGCTGATAATGCTTGCTTTACTTAGTTGTTATTACGAAAGAAACTTGAATTGTAGCCAGTGCCGGATTAAGATTACTTGATGCCAGCAATACATGCCTGTGGGTTACTGGAAGGAATACGTCAAATAAAATTCACCCTGTATAATATTGTTAATGACATCTCCCGCCGACCACCCTGTATAAAATATTGTACTATTACTATTTATTGTCTGTGTGGTGCCGCCGGACTTAAAGAATAGCACCACCCCATACTTCCCGTGGGTGTCGTAAAAAGCGACTAAGGATCGTACCGGAGAATGGGCAGCAGCGTTCTCTATGCATTCCGCCACCATACTATACTGCGATCGCCAACCCGCCTGCCAAGCGTGGCGATTATGGCAAACCCCCCCTTTGGGGGAGGGCTATGTCCAGCAGTGGACGTCTTTCGGTTGAAATGATGACTATTTATTTATAATATATATATGTCGGAGTTGGGTTCAATTATTACAAAAATTGTGTGTAGTCAACTTAATTTGTTATGATTTGTTGTTCTTATTATGAACTTAAGTGATTTTTACTATCAATTATTGTCTAATAAATTGTAACATAATTGATTGAGTACTCGATGTACGCATCTTATCTCGATAATTGTAACCGATGTTTTTGCTCAAAACAATTGATGACATGTTATTTTGATTTTAAAATGATTTACTTTGTTAAATCTCCATTGTTTATTTAAGACAATTATTCTTGTATTATTTGATTACTTTCTAATGTGATTCTTATTAGATTTAGTACATTTTGTATCAAATAAACGCGTGACGTACTCCCGTGCGTCAACGGACAGAGTTGTCGTGGAGGGATTACAAAGCTCGTCAGTCGGTCTTCGGATTCGACTCGATACAGAGCTCCCCTGCTCCCGACAAAACTGTCGGTTTACTTGGTACAGCGCTGCTGTATATTAACATAGCTGTATTTAGGCTCGCTGATAGTGAGCGATACACTGTGTAATTGGGTGGCTTGGCCACTGTACGAACTGTGACCTTAAAAAGTCTGTTCGCCTAACTTTTTACATGCTTTATCTTTTTCTAATCATCATTATTTTACTGTGTATCTAGTTGTAGTATATACCTACAGTGTGTGATTTGCTAGTGTGATTAATTGTTCATGAAATTATAATCTGATTTGAACTGCAAACCGTTTTTCTGTTGCGCAATAACCAACACCACCCACAGTACGCCCACAGTAGTAATTAAAATATGCCTGACAATATCGAGACAGACCTTAAATCCTACCTGATCCGATATATATATTTTTTAATATCAATAGATAACGACATCTCCCGCCGACAAAAAACGCGGGTTTTCAAACAGCCTTGCCTTTCGTGTGCTAGCAAATGTTTTTGCGGTGCTGTTTAGGGTGCCCCTCGAGACGTGATGCTCTAAGCAAATGCTTATTTTTAATTTTCTAAAATCCACTTATTGCTCCTTTTTAACAAAATGAAATTATTATATAATATTTCAATTACAATGTTACTATTTTACAATTTAACACTAAAATATACATATTATATACAAGTATATATAAAAAAAAGGTAAAGAAAAGGACAGGAGCTCATTGGGCATCAAAAAATTCGTCTGCATCGCTGTCAATGGCACAAGTGCCCAAAAGGCTGGCCGCATTATCATGTTGGCAATGCTTATTCTTTAGGCTAAAAATTGGCCAGCCCTCTGGTCACGGGAACAGTCAACCAGCCGCTTTGCGATGTCCCGAAATATTCGATGAGTACTCGGAAAAAATAATTTGCTTTGGGGCTAATCCGGAACTGATTGTAGCACTCATCTGACGGCGTGAAAGTCATCACCTGTACAATGCTTCAATTGCCAATCTAGATCTTATGAAATTCTCATACCACATGAAACACCCGAGTGATTCCCAAAAGAAATCATTACGGATCTTCGAAACCACATTAAACGAATTTTAAACTATCGATATAAATATATGCCTACTCATGCACGATATTATTGTGTGGAATCTCATTGAAAAAAACCTTTTATATACTTAATACTATTTAAAAAAAAGTAGGTAAACATAATACGCTTTATTTTCAAAAGGTGAAAGCTTTTTACAATTTTTAGATAGGTTCGTTTGACAACTTAAGCTCGTTTATGCTTTGTCTTTATTTGATGCAAAATAGGATCTTTTTTTTTAGGGTTCCGTACCCAATGGGTACAAAACGGAACCCTATTACTAAGACTTCGCTGTCTGTCCGTCTGTCCGTCTGTCCGTCTGTCTGTCACCAGGCTGTATCTCAAGAACCGCGATAGCTAGACATTTGAAATTTTCACAGATGATGTATTTCTGTTGCCGCTATAACAACAAATACTAAAAACAAAATAAAATAAATATTTAAGGGGGGCTCCCATACAACAAACGCGATTTTGTTGCCCTTTTTTTGCTCGATATCAAAAATGGCAACGGGTAGGCACTTGAAATATTCACAAAATACTCAGTTGTATTTTAACTTTAATAATAAATAATAAAATTAAAATAAAATAAATATTTAAGGGGGGCTCCCATACAACAAAAAATTTTTTTTCGGCGTTTTTGCCTTGTGGTACGGAACCCTTCGTGTGCGAGTCCGACTCGCACTTGTTTAAAGACATCTAACTCCAGCTTCAAGGACCAAATTGCTCGAGAAGGGACTAAGTGCAACCTTCAGATAAAATACTAATATTCTTTATTATGTAAACCATAATATAAAAAAAATAAATGTGGAAATTTTACAAGCCTTGACACAATGGGCAGTCTTATCGCTATAACTGATAATTTAAAGACAACCTTTGGATGGAGCTAAGGCTCCTTTCAAACAGGCGCGACACGCGGTAAAATCTCGCAACGCGCGGTGTATTTGTGTCGCGCGCGATTATATCACGTGTCATGCCTGTTTGTAGGAGCCTTAGAGAGAAAGGTGAGAGAAGTTGGCTGCAGGGGCCCTAGTCTGCTGTTTTTATAAATTCGTCATTCCAACACGATTCCACCACCATCCCATTGTCATTTTGCTAAAAGTTCGCAATCTGCTAAATTCATAATGGTTGATCATTGGTCGGTCAATGGCACAGAAATTATACGATACTCGTAACGAATTAAAAGCAATGACTGCACAAAGACGTTCTAATGGTAGGTCACTGATCAAAGGACCTGTCAAAATGTTTGCAGATTACCGCGTAAGTCAGTAATTCATTTTTCATTATGTACGAGATTACCATTCTATGCCATTTCTTTCAATGGAGTGTCAGTGGTTGACCATTGGAAAGTCATAATGACGCCATTATATTAGTAGATTACCAAACTTGTCAAAATCAACAAATATGAAATCAATGATAGACCATTCTGACACTATTGTAATAGCAGACTTGAGGCCCAGGTAGTCAGTGGTGTTCGGCCCACAAGTCAATAAACACATTAACGCTAAACATATTCAAAACATAATTCTGTATCTGTTATCTTCAAACGATTGACATAAACAGAACGACGTTCTAAATTCGTTTAGCGCTAAACGTGTTTAGTGATTTGTGGTGCAAACGGGCCTTTTTTGTTACAGATTAGATAAAATTCAATTAATCTGCCTAGAGTTTTCTCAACTATGTTGGGGTCAGCTACCAGTCTAAACGGATGCAGTTGAATACCTACTAGTATTTTATATATGGTGCGACTGCCTATCAAAGTCAAGGTCAAATCTTTTATTTCAAATAGGCACATTAAAGGCACTTTAGAACGTCAAAAATTACAACAAAATATAATTGATTCTAGTCGCCCATTCCAAAAGGCAGTTTTCGTATGGAGAAGAATGGGAAACTCCACCGTTACTCTTTTAAAATGTTTTACAAGGTTTTGTATATATAATATAATTCACATATATATGTGAAGACGATGCACATAGAATAAAATTAGTCTACCACAAAAGGTAAAAAGGAATTAAAAACTGGCCAAGTGCGAGTCGGACTCGCACACGAAGGGTTCCGTACCACAAGGCGAAAACGCCGAAAAAAACACGTTTGTTGTATGGGAGCCCCCCTTAAATATTCATTTTATTTTGTTTTTAGTATTTGTTGTTATAGCGGCAACAGAAATACATAATTTGTAAAAATTTCAACTGTCTAGCTATCGCGGTTCTTGAGATACAGCCTGGTGACAGACAGACGGACAGACGGACAGACAGCGAAGTCTTAGTAATAGGGTCCCGTTTTTACCTTTTGGGTTCGGAACCCTAAAAATGAACCAATGACAGGTAAATCAATTATGTGATATATATACATGGGTGCTCTCATATTTACAAATTATTTACAAATATTGTAAAAGTAGATGATTTTCCTAGAACCTCCTATCTGACCTCCACAACCCAGTAACTAGGTAACACGGTACCCCATGGCAATACTGGTTGTCTTACTTTTCGGCTTCTGATTACCCGTAGCGACTGTCAAAGGTTTCCGAATGGCAGCCGGGACCAACGGCGGCTTAACGTGCTTTCAGAGGCACGGAGGGGTCTCGGTGTGTAAAGATGGTCACCCATCCAAAGACCAACCGCGGTAAGCGTAGCTTAACCTGATCGATCGACTAGTGCGGCTGTTATATGTCCGAGCCACGGAGGGGACTCAGTGTGTAACGGATGGTCACCCATACACGAAACAACCGTTGTTCGATATATAGGCGCAAGGGTGGATAAGGTGTGGTGATCAGTGAAATGAGACAAGTGAATTTCATGGGTAAAATGCACTTATAATTAATTTGTACGACGGACACACAAACACAAGAAAAACAATAGCGTAAGTAACATACGCAAAGGATTTATGAGACTAATACACGTTAAGACTGGGCATTCTATGGAAATTACCGCGTGTAGACCCGGGAGTCGAGCATAGCTTTCGTTATGTCTTGCTCGACCGGTGATATTTTACGACTCCCTCATAATTCCAGAGTGGGGTATATTTATACCTTTGACATTGTTTACAATTATTAGCCAATGAGCGGGATTATCATATGGGCTCGCCCATTTTTCTACGATTTCGTCAGGTCGCTGCTTGTCGAGCTTCCCGGGGACAGGCACGAACCTGTTCGTTTTAATACGAAATTATGATGCAATATTACTTTCAAATTACGTCACCGTGAAGCGGTATTTAATAACAAACATGAATCCTTTAGGAGGCGATCTATTCTATTAAGTATTACAATGCAAATCAGTTCTTTTATAACTTTATCATTTACATAGGCTAGGTACTACATACAAGGTAAGTGGCTTGTTGTGCTCCCTAACAACCGTGACACCTCCTATCGATCAGTGTAGCCACAATATACAGATAGTACAGAAGGCAATTTTATGTATGTACTTCACTTTTCATAGCTACGCTCGGCGGTCGCGCAATGGTTCTCAACTTTGGCATAAGCACAAAAAACTACCGTGGTGGTGGCACTCGTATCTAGTTGTTCGATTTATTGTTGAGCTTACTCTACAATATTAAAACAAAACAATAAACATAGTATTACAATACAAAAAGTTTACAGAACAAAAACATACAAAATTTTACCTTTGTCAAATTTCACTATCGAAAATCCCTAATAACTTCAAAACGGATAACCCTATTTACACAATTTATTTTGCCCTATACGTTTTAGACCTAAACCTATCAAAGACACTAAAAACAACACAATATCTACACAAACAAAAAATCATGTTTTCAATAGGCATTTTTTGTTGTTCTCTTTTTGAACTTCATAGACGCGTGTCTCAAGCGGATGGCACTCGCGCTCGCACTACTCCCAACCCGTCTGAGATAACGTGTCCGTGAGCGGTCTCTATGTGTGCGTTGCTCGAGCGCACTTTGTATGTAGATTGCCTTCTGTACTATCTGTATTTTGTGGTGTAGCCGTAGCGTGCCGTAGCGTGCCGTAGCTGTCATAATATAATTCCGTTCATAAATTAATAGGTACCTACTCAGGGCCGTCTTTACCCGAGGGTGCAAGGGGTGCGTGGCAACCGGGCGCAAGGGCTTAGGAGGCGCCAGGGTAGCCCGTGAAATCCAAAATTACTATTTCATGAAATATCAAACATTTCATTTCATTTATTCATTAACAATTAACATATTGTGTCTGAATCTTTGCAAAAATAATATTTGAAGCTAAAAACAATATTCAATTAAAAACCAATCATAATTAGAAAACATGCATAAAAAAAAATATATCACAATCAATAGAAAAAAAAAAATGCAACAATGTCAACACAATAAAATTAAACAAAATACCAGGCTAATTTCATTTCATTTTGCGACAAAAACAAACCAAAAATTTCGCATTAAAAAAAATAACTATCGATAAAATCTTTTGCTTAATTACCTAGTATAGATTATCATTATTACAGTAATTTGAAACATGACATAACAGATCAATAGGGTTATATGAACTTACGAGGGTTATAGGTATGTTTATCAATACAACCTCCTAAGTCAATTGTAAGACAAAATATACAATCTGACACTGACCTGCAAATTGCAAAAAAACGTAAGAAATAACACGTAGGTAAAATGAATTTCGCGGTCTACCTTGGTGCTTCTCCCTAAAAATTGAACTCCAAAATCAAGTCTTTTTTGTTGACAAAAAACAAACAGCCCACGCCCCCAGCCAGATTGTTTTTCGCACCCGGCGCCCAATATGTTTAAGACGGCCCTGTACCTACCTGCGGAATCTCTATTTATGAAGACGTTTCATTCTCTATTATTCTATTCCCCTTTGTTTTCTCGAAAGCCTGCAGTACAGATGGCAAAAAAAAATTGAGAGTGGTTCGAGTGTGTGTTACGAAGGCTCGATAAACAGATTGTACGAGTGGGATGCTTGTTTGTCTGACCCTACTTAATGTGAAGTTGACGTGTTCGGCGTCGATTGATTCGGAACAAAGAGGATGATTATTTAAAGCTCTCATAGGTACAGGTATTTTCAACTAGCTTCCGCCCGCGGCTTCGCCCGCAAGGTATGTCGATAAAAACTATCCTATGTCCTTTCCCAGGATGCAATCTATCTCTCTGCCAAATTTTATCGAAATCCGTTCAATGGTTTAGGCGTGAAAAGATAACACAGACAGACAGAGTTACTTTCGAATTTATAATATTAGTATGGATAAATAAAATATCACACTTTGATCGTTGATCCTTTGTGGTAGCAAATTTTTGTAATAAAGACTGATTTTTTCAACGTCTGATCAGTTAAGAAAAAGAAAAAAAGAAAATCAGCCCTAAGATGGTTTTCCCCTTTGATTTTTAAAGAAATACACGGCTTTTTATCTGATCCACCTTCTATCGCCTAAAAAGGGGCTACTGATTTAAAAATCGTATATAGAACGAAATTCCTGGAAAATCTGATAATTTTTAATATTTAAAAAATTATCAGATTTCCCAAAATTATCAGATTTAGATTTTATTTTTACCATGAATGAGAAATGTTATATTTAACATTTCTCATTCATGGAATAATAAAAAAAAAACTGAATTACAAAAATATTTGTAGGTACTTAGACAGCAATGTACAAACAGTGTAGGTACCTAAAAATAAGCCTATTTATTAGACAAGACACAAAAATAATTATAGTTCACATTTTTTTCAGAATACCTATTAATTAAGAACTGACGCGTAATTTATGTCTAGTGTACAATTCTGCCCAGTCTAATTAAATTAATTTTGAAATGAGTCCATTTTATAAAACCCACAAAAACCAAACCACCAAGACCTACTAAAGATGCGAGTAAAAAAATAAAAAAATTTCGTGGCTACATTACTCAATTTTAATTAAAGTCTTAAGCGATTTCCTTACATAACGACGGTGAGTACTAAAGAAGGATTTTTGAAAAATCCTCTAAAGTTACACAGCGTGTACCAGAAAGGTACGGTCAAAATTAAGGGTTTGGTACAGACCCTCAAACTGAACAACTTTCTTCATGGTACCAACAAATTTCTTTAATAGATTTTCAACTTTATCGCTAAAGCACAAGGTTCAAAGTTGATTGGGAAAGATTGACAGTTTCGGGTAGCTTGATGTGCTGCCGTCTGTACCAACAGCGTAATCGAGAAAAAATATCAGTTGTCCCATAAATTTGGGTCGAGTATTAAACTTTCATCCCCTATAATCATAGGGGATGAAAGTTTGTACGGAAGTTCATCATTTAACCCGATAGGAAGGAAAACAATCTACCGATATTGTACAAAATAAGTTTCCATTCTCATAATTCCAGTTTTTCGTACAATTTTACCAAATTCTCGCCACGTTTCGCTGTTCTTTTAGCTCTTATATTTTAAGTCAATGAAGTATGTCCTTAACAGATTCCAATTTAAATCACGTCATTATGTCTGTCAAAGTGTTGAAACCAACCCTTTTGCTGAAAACGTTCATCGCAGAGGTTTCCATGGCAGTAATAAATTATGTTTAAAACGATTTACGTACGTATTTCCGCTGGCAAGTGTTTATTAATATTATTTTAAGTATTTGTCATAGTATCACTTTTATTTCGATGTATTTTTCATCTTGTTTTTATATCGGCACCTTGTTTTTATATTATAATCAAGTGGGTAGTTTGGTTATCATCTAATATTGTACTTTTGTGTGTTGTGCTGTCTTTTTGAGTGCGCCAAATAAATGGTTTATCTATCTATCTATATGGTATAGATTTTTCAGACTGTCTCTGAGTATGGAGTCCCACTCAGAGTGAAAGTGCGCAACGAACATACTACAGGGAGCTTCAAGGTTGTAGAAATAGCGGATAAAGTAAAAGAGCCCAGACTGAAATGGTCATATACTTCGACGAACTGATTACAGTTGACCATGTCGTGAAAAATTGCCATTCCACGACATGGTCATCCGTTTGTACAAAGAAGAGGGAAGAGTCCAAAAGGACACGAGGGAGATGGGATTTACGGATGATGACGCACAAAAACGAAATAAATGGCGTCGCATGATTGGGCAAAAGGCGAGGCCAAAGAAGAAGAAGGCTTAACTGACAACGGTAACCTGAGCTCCTTTTTTCTTTAAGATTCTTCTAAGAATTAAACTTGTAGGTACTTAACAGTTTTAATTCTTAAAAATCTAGAAAAAATAAAGTCAGTATCAAATAAATACCTGTTTATTTTGACAAACAAAATTATTTTTTTTGGGCCCGCTCTTGACCTCGATCACGCCCGATGGAAAGCGAAGGATTAGGTCTACGATGGAACGAGCGAGTGTCATTATTTAAACTATAGGGAGAGATTGGTCGATAAATAATTCACAACGAAAACTTGTTTTTCTCTTGACTCCCTGGAATTTGGAACACTTCGGTTTATAGGTTAGTAATGACGTATGGAACAAAATGCACTAAGTGTGGGCAGCACTTGGTCCAACATCCATACATGGATTGTCAATGTCCTTTCACTTGAAGTCTAAGTAGTCTTAGGAAAAATCGACGAAGAAGAATGGAAGAAGAAAACTTGATGCGCTGCACCGACCCCCAGTAACATGGGACAAGGACATGATGATGACGATCTTCTTCATCAAGTCGTTGGCACAACTGTAGTTTAGATCTTGTTGGCCAAAACTTCGCCTTTTCCACGGCATCGTCGGTGGCAGCGCAGCCACTAGCGTCAGGCACTATAGTCCGCGCGGAACTAGTTGGCCGCGCCTGAGGTATGTGAGCGGTGGGACGGGGGGGGCGGAGACGCATTACTCTCTACGTGCATTGCAACCCGCCGCCTCACCCCTGTCCCCACCTCAGCAGCCAAATAGTTCCGGCATTCCGCGCAGACTAAAGTTGTCTGGCATTTTTGCTGAACTGGACCTTTTTGGCGCAACCGTGAGGCTCACTTTCCTGCTAATTTCTTACATCGGACTTTACACTTTTTATTTGATCTTTTATTATGTTTTTATCTGATGTATGTATCTGGTGTATTGTATACATTTTCTTTCTTCATTTTTCTTTCAGAGGTCCCTTTGACTGCATGTTTTAGGACACAGAGGACAGAATAGGAAGTGTGACATGGTTTGTGATTTAGCTCCACAACAAAACACAACTGCCGTTCCGTCGACGTAGCCCTGATGATGATGAAGTTTAGTAATGACTAGAAAGAAAGAAAAAGCAAAAAAAAACGAAAGAAAAAAAAAAACGAAAAAGAAAAAAACAAAAAAACAAAAACAAAAAAAGAAGAAACATAAACGAAAAAAAGAAAAAAGAAAGGAAGAAAGTCTAAACGATCATTGTTTTAATTGCTTCAAATGTTAGGCAAATAAAATAACAAACAAGGTCTTCCCCCTATTACATTGGACTTAAATATAACTGGCGAAAAGTGTGTGTACCATAGTTACTCCTCTGCCTAAACTTTATGAAAGAAGAAAAATTTCCGATTTTGCATTTTTATTCAAAATTGCAAACGGATCCATCGACACCCCTGAGCTGCTGAGCAAAATTGGACTGCGCGTGTGTTCTTCGTTTTTGCGTAAACCTCGTTTGTTGCACATACCAACAACAAGAACAACTTACAGACAAAACTCGTACACGTTTAGGGCGAGCCGTATGTATAATGAAACCTGCCAGGAAGTTGACATAGATCTTTCTAATACTAGTGTGCCTAAATCAAAGAAGGCTCTTTGCAATCACTTCTTCGACAAAATGATATAGCCCTTGCATTCATTATCATCATCATTTCAGCCGAAAGACGTCCACTGCTGGACATAGGCCTCCCCCAAAAGGGGGGGTTTGCCATAATCGCCACGCTTGGCAGGCGGGTTGGCGATCGCAGTATGGTATGGTGGTGGAATTCATAGAGAACGCTGCTGCCCGTTCTCCGGTACGCCCCTTAGTTGCCTTTTACGACACCCACGGGAAGTATGGGGTGATGCTATTCTTTAAGTCCGGCACCACACAGACAGCCCTTGCATTATATACGAATATACAGCGGTGCTATTCTGTAAAAATCTTACCGTGAAAACTTAGGTGAACTGAGCGTGGAGTGAGCTGTCAATAGTGTCAATTCCTGACAAAAACAAACTCACTTCACCTAAGTTTTCACGGTGAGATTTTTACAGAATCGACCGGCAGTATACTAAAGTAACAATGGCGCCGATTCTGTTATTCACATACTAAACTAAATTTAAGTTCAGGCATCTTTTCCTTTCTATTTAATTAAGAAAAGGATATAAGATAAATATTATAAGATACTCCATAGACAACTTTAGACGAGATAAAAAAATTGGCTATTTAAAATACGCCAATTTACGTCAGGCGCTGACTAATTTGACAGGCCTAAACTATATGAAATAGAAAGAAAAAGATGCACTGAACTTAAATTTAGTTTAGTTTGTGAACAACAGAATCGGTGCCACTTTCTGCTACCTAGTACAGACGCCAGCACATCAAGCTACTACAATCTGTCAAATTTCTTTAATAGATTTTCAACTTTATCGCTAAAGCCTAAGATTCAATGTTGATTGGGAAACTTTTACAGTTTCGGGTAGCTTGATGTGCTGGCGTTTGTACATAGTTAATTGATATTCTATGTGTGAAAACTTGTAATTGGCCATCATCATGTAGTAACTATTGTGTCAGATTAGCTGTAAGTTTTCCAATGTACGTCATCACACTTGATTCACAATACAATTATTGTTTGCAATTCTTGATGGCATGGTATTACACCATTTTGGCCCCAACCATACCTGCCTAATATGAGGTGCTCAGCTCAGCTTCCAGGTGGTAATAAATCCTTTTAACAACTTGCAGTAATCCGCATTCATAATAACTGCCCCCTTTCATGTCAAAAACACGAGTTTGTAATAATTTATTCGGGTCGTTTAAATTTTTGCGCCTACTGGAGGGAATCTCGCATGGAAACATGACGGAAATTAAATGAAAACATTTGGTTACCGTGGATTACAGGAAGGAGGTTTTAATTTGTGTGATGGAGATACATTTAACACATAACGTAACAACACGCCTGAAATCCCTGAAGGGTTAAGTTGTATCTATAGTAAACACATTTCACCAGTTATTGTTAAATCCCATGTAAATGAGGGGCCCGTGGCTAAATAGTGGGTCCGTTTGTAATTTATCTAAGTTACAATAGCCTAATGTCAACTGCTCATCACTTGTTACAAAATATTGCTTTTCCCGATCTTGGGACGTTAATTGTTGAGGGGTTCTCCTGGTAAGAACCAGGAGAACTCCTCAACAACCACTCACCATACGCTTTGTGACGAGCATAAATTGCTTAGCAACCTTAATAAAGTAATCGAATCGCAACCCGTGAAATATTTGTCATTGAGTAGTTCCAATGGCCATCTGTGGTCTTCTTCATCAGCTCCACTTTACCCAATGATGATTTCCGAGAGCAAATGCTCAAGTTATTTTAAAAATACCCAAATCGTTATAGTTTTGCCTATAAAATTTGAGGGTTTCCCTCGATTTCCATGGGATCCTCTCATCAGATTCCAACTTGATGATAATGGGACTACCTCGAGAGTATACCCTTTCAAACAAAAAAAGAATTTTGAAAATCGGTCCACAATTGGCGGAGTAATCGCGTAACAAACACAAAAAAAAAAAAAAAACATACCGTCGAATTGAGAACCTCCTCCTTTTTTGAAGTCGGTTAAAAAAGGCATGGTGCGCTGACACCGCATTATATTGTAGTCTTTGGTGCGCTGTCAACATGCGCTGGTCTGCTGGCTGCTTGGTTTTCGGATGCAATGGGCGTATTCTAGGCACATTATAGTGTTCATTAGGGTCGTGTTCTATAATTCTTACGCACCTGTTATTTACCTATGTGCTTGTTGCTAATTAAAAATGACTTGTAAGAAATGTAAATTTGTAGGTCATTTAGTAATTTGTTTTTCAATATATTCCGCTTCTGGTTTCTAAGAATCTGTTATTTTATCTTTTCGTTGTTTCAGTCCAGTACTAACCCCATAAGATCTACATTAAGCATCCTAGATAATGTGGATAAGACAGAGATTAAAACAGAAGAAGAACTAGCAGGGGATCCGGGGGGCGGTTCAGGGGATCAGACCGGAGTAAATCAGTTCAACCGTAGCATCAAAGATTGTTATCTTTTATTTAAAATAATGCACACTTGCTTTTCCAATTCACTTTTGACATTTGCAGGATAATCGACATGCGCTTTACTTGCCAAAGATAATTAAAAATAGAATAGAAAGAGATAATAAAACAGATAATTAGAGGTATAGTTTTAGACACAGTACAACGATTGTCTTACTTACTTCTTACTTACTTCCTTACTTACTTACTTACCCTTACTTCCCGTGGGTGTCGTAAAAGGCGACTAAGGGTCTTACCGGAGAATGGGCAGCAGCGTTCTCTATTTATTCTACCATCATACCATACTGCGATCGCCAACCCGCCTGCCAAGCGTGGCGATTATGGCAAACCCCCCCAAAATTGGGGGAGGCCTATGTCCAGCAGTGGACGTCTATCGGCTGAAACGACGACGACAACGATTGTCGGGGGCCACAGAATACACAGTGAATTACGAGTTCTTGATCGTAGTTCTAACCCAGACAGGCGCTTTGTGAAAATTATTTTATCACCACTACTCATTAGAGAAAACATCGTGAGGAAACAGGCATGTTATAGAACCAAAAATTCGAAGACATGTGACATCTACCAATCCGCACTGGGCTCGCGTGGTGGACTACGGCCCACTTCCTCTCGGCGAGAGGAGGCCTGTGTCAGCCGAACATGTATGATACATGGCGGATCATTAATATTAGTTAAAAATTCTATTAAATCAAAGGAACGAAAAGACATCATCGGGCTGTCTGTTGAACACACCATTGAATTGTCCTGTGTTGAGCTCGATAAGCATGTGGTAGTATGCGTATACAGACCTCCAAGTTACCAGAATCTAGCTGTGTTTGATTCTGTAATGGAAGATGTGCTAAAGAAACTTTCTGCCAGTAGTAAATCAATAATAATATGTGGCGATTTTAATATTAATTTGTTAGAAAATAACTCTAATACTATCAGATTATTAAGTCTTTTTAGGTCATTTGATTTGTCAAATGTTTTTATTGAACCCACCCGAGTGACAGCTTCCTCTGCCACTTGTATAGATAATATTTTCTGTAACTGTGATTATTTACACAAACAAATTGTAAATAAGTTGCCTTCTGATCACAGTGGACAAACAATAACATTTTGCTCCTATATGCCTTTACAAAAAAAAATAATAAGGTTTAGGCCAATCACATGTAAAAATTTAGAGAAATTAAATAATTCTTTGGCTAGTAAATTATGCGTTCAGAGTTTTAATAATCAATGTGACCCAAATGAGTTATACGCCGAGTTCTTTTCACTATTAAAAACTCAATTTAATGACACTTTCCCACTACAGACTAAAAGTATTTACACAAAGTTCTTATTTAGTGACTGGGCGACTCCAGGTATTCGTAAAAGCAGGGAAACCCTTTTTGAACTTTATGGCCTGAAGCATCATATGAATAACACAAGCTTTCATCAGTATGTTGCAACATATTCTAAGACTTTCAAAAGTGTATGCAAAACAGCTAAAGCTCTTTATATTAGCAATAAAATAAAATCAGCCGATGATAAAATAAAAACTACCTGGCAAATAATAAATAGTGAAACAGGTAGGAAAAAACAATGTAATACTGAATTTAATTTAGAGACTGCACATGGCCCCATCAATTCAGATGTAGAAATTGCTCAGGAATTCGAAAACTTTTTTGCTAATATTCCCATTAAAACTACTGAAACTTTAAATTCCTCACCCGCGCTTTCTGCTAACTTACTTAGAAAGAATGTTAAGGCATGCCCTTCGGAGTTTAGGTTTCAGCATACAAACCCCCAGGCTGTTATAAAAGCTTTTAAAGATCTTAAAATTAAATCAACAGAAGATCTCTGGGGAATGTCTGTAAAAGTTTGTAGATCTATCATCGAAACGATTGCGCCCTATTTAGCTTTCATATTTAACATCAGTGTAGACCAAGGAGTCTTTCCGGATCTCATGAAACACAGTAAAGTTGTTCCTTTATTCAAATCCGGTGATAGTAAAGAACCCAACAATTATAGGCCTGTGTCGATTCTGCCAGTTCTCAGTAAGGTGTTTGAAAAGTTGATGCTCAATCAAATGTTACGACACTTTAATAAAAATTCCATCTTTCATGAACAACAGTACGGTTTCACCAAAGGGCGTTGTACCACTGACGCCGGTGTCACCCTAATAAAGAACATTTTCAACGCCTGGGAGGAAGCACATGATGCCATTGGAATCTTTTGCGACCTCTCTAAGGCGTTCGATTGCGTAAACCATGAGACACTTTTGCTGAAACTTGAGCACTATGGGATTAGGAATTTAGCTCTTGATTTACTAAGGTCATACCTAAAAGACAGAAAGCTTAAAGTTCAAGTAAACGGCGTAAACTCATTAGGGTCTGAAATGGCAATGGGCGTTCCTCAAGGTTCGATATTGGGTCCATTCCTCTTCTTAGTTTACATTAATGATTTACCCCAATTACTTCAAAATCAACCGAAGATGGTGTTATTTGCAGATGACACCTCATTGATCTTTAAGATAGACAGACGTGCACAAAGTCTTGACGACGTGAATAACTCTATTCTTCAGGTCCATGATTGGTTTACGGTAAATAATCTGGTACTAAATGAAAAGAAAACCAAATGCATTAGATTTAAATTACCTAATGTTAGAAGTAGCGAATGTGACATCATACTGAATGGAGAAAAACTGGATTTTGTTGATCAAACGGTTTTTCTGGGAATCACGCTAGACGAGAAATTACAATGGGGACCTCACATAACATCTCTTGCGGGGCGGCTTAGCTCGGCCGCTTATGCTGTTAGAAAGATAAGACAGTTAACTGACGTAGAAACCGCGCGTTTAGTCTATTTTAGCTACTTTCACAGCATTATGTCGTACGGCATTTTACTATGGGGTCGAGCTGCTGACATTGAATCCATCTTTATTTTGCAAAAGAGAGCTGTCAGAGCCATTTATAATCTACGTCGCCGCGAATCTCTCAGGGAACTTTTTAAAAGGATTAATATTATGACGGTACCTTGCCAATTCATTTATGAAAATATTATGTATGTAAGAAAAAATCTACATCTTTTTAATAAAATAAGCGATAGACATAATTTTAACACTAGAAATAAAGATAAAATACATCAACCATTTTTCAGATTAGCCAAAGTACATACATCTTTTATGGGGTACTGTGTTAAATGTTACAATAAAATACCTAATGATATATTGCAATTAAATGAAAGAAAATTTAAAACTCACATTAAACGTACACTTTGTAAACAGGCGTACTATAATTTAGAAGATTATATCCAAGATAAGAACGCTTGGAAACATGCTGGTCCTGCTCCATAGGACAATCTAGAGTCAAGACAAAATCAAACTGGTTGCTAATTTAATTGCAAAATGTATTCTTTGTTCTTCTTTTTTTTTTTTTTTTACATTGATTTACATTCTGTAATTACTTTAACTCACACCCTGACTTATTACTATTATTATTATTATTATTTTTTAATGACAATCGTTTATTTTTGCCATGCTTGTAAATATGTGAGCACCATGTATCTATCAGATAATTAATTTATATGTTATGGTTTCATTTTTAATTCTTTTACCTATTGTGGTACAGTAATTTTATTTTAGGTGCATCGTCTTCACATATATATTATATAATTAATGTACATGCAAAATATTGTAAAACATTTTAAAAGAGTAACGGTGGAGTTTCTTGCCCATTCTTCTCCATACGAAATCTACCTTTTGGAATGGGCGACTAGAATCAATTCTATATTAGTAATTTTTGACGTTCAAAAGTGCCTGTTAAGTGCCTATTTGAAATAAATGCTTTGACTTTGACTTTGACTTTGTGGCAGTGGGAACATTATAGGCTGATTATTGTATTGTTGACTGGCAGATCACTAAACCAATCCTTGGTTGTTGGCTGTTAATGACCTGAATGGATAAGACCTTTAGTATAAGAAACACATTTTTTGAGTAATCACCTCCATTTGCACCTCCACGCATAATTGCCAGGGGTTCCAAACAATGAAGCGCCAATAAAACATATAATTAGTCAGAATCGGTCCCATTTGCTGCAAACCTTCTCGTTATCACCACAGATTTATGGTCGCAATATGAGACAGTTTCTGTCATCATCAGAGGCGCTCAACGTTTTGGAGCACGCGTTATTCATAGCCCGGTTTTTTTTGTTTATCTGTGAAGATAAAAGAGAATTGCTTGTATGGCTGGCGTTGAAAAATTTTGTTTTGTTTCAGTAGGTAGTGAGGGCTGAGCTGAATTTTGAGTAGGTAGTACTAACGCAACGTTGAAACTTATTTAATATAACTTGCTCTATACGATGTTTTATATCTTACGCACCCCGCGTTTAGACCCAAGTACAAAAAAATGGACTCTGCATGTCGTGTCTTCTATTTTCGTTTATCTTGTACACCTAAAACAAGATGTGTACAAAAAAGGTGACTAAAAAGTTACAAAAATGTTCCTGGAACATTATTGAACATATGTTTTATTCACCACAATTATTTGGCAAGTCTTTTATAAGACTTGTTCAAAACAAGCATCACAACTTCAATCAACAATCAACTCAGCCTATCGCAGTCATCTGCTGGACATAAGCCTCTCCCAGACTGCACCACAACACCTTGTCCTCCGCCTTCCGCATCCAGTCTACCCCAGCCACCTTCTTTAGGGCGTCCCTCACTACGCTTTGATACGCGGTCTCCACTCCAGGACTCGTCTGCTCCACCGGCCATTGGTCCTTTGACAGACATGGCCAGCCCACTGCCACTTCAGTTTGCTTACTCTGCAAGCTATGTCGGTAACTCCGGTTCTTTTCCGGATAATTTTATCCTTCAAAGAGCTTGAATCTGTGGATCAGCCCGCCCGTCAGTGTCCACGTTCACAACTTGTATGGGTGTATACAACATATTTATAATCGGTATGTTTTGTCTACTGTTTTCGTTTATCTTTTACAACTAAAACAAGTTATAAAGACTAGACGTATACAAATCTTGTCGAAAAATTCAAAAGGATGACCAAAATACATACTATGCTTGAAAAAAAAATCTTATACACCGCATGGGACAAGTATTTTATAAAACTTGCTGAAAACACTTGTTTTCAGCACACATACTTACGTGTGCATTTGAGCACCGTGCTGAAATACACGAGCGACACGATGTCGACAGCTGCCGTTCACACGTGTCGACAGATTCACTTGCCTTTGACGCCTACGCGTGTCGCGTGCGTGTATGCGCATTATTACACCTTGTAATTGGTGTAATTGCAGGGTAAGTATGTAACCGTCTGAAAGTTGCCTAAAAGAGGTAGGTATATAAGGAGGCTAAGCAGCAAAGCTGCAGCTTTGTACCTATATGCTTCTGCATAAAGATGCTGGGATATGGGATATGTTCTGTGTGAGCAAATAAACATGACTCTTTCTTTTATGTAAATCACTAGCTTCTGACCGCGACTTCGTCCGCTTGAAATTTCTGCCTCCCCCCATTCACCCTCTTAGAGTTGGAATTTCGAAAAACCTTTTCTTAGTAAATATATACCTACTCTTCACAAAGAACGCACCCTCCAAATTTCATGTCTCTAGGACCAGCGGTTTAGGCTGTGCGTTGATATATCATTATAAAACTCTTTATTTCACCATCCCAAAATTGCAGAAATATCTTATCATGAAACATGAACGCTAAGCTTTCTTTTTCGCTTGACATTTTGACAATAAGTAAAACAAATTGCTCGAGGTAATACCTAAATGTTCTAGGTATATGAAAATTCTCACACAATGTTTTTCTACACTAATTTAGTTTGCCAAATTTATTACGCACATAAACATTAAGGAAATTCAGTCGCTTATATATACGTTAACTTAAACTAGGGTAATTCATATAATATAAGCGACTTACCTACTCGTAACGACTGTAATCTTTAAAAATAAGTTATCTCACATAATGTAGTAACTGAAATTATTTATTAATCCATTCTAACCAAAACTAAAAATAACAAAATGAAATCCTAACCTAACTAAAACTACACAGAAACCTAAAAATAGCGTCGCAAAATTCATCCGCATCGCTGTCGACTGGTAATGTACCCAAGAGACTGGCGGCATTACCACGTTGTATGGCGATTCTTAGCCTCTGGCCAAGGTAAAAGCCAGCCCTTGGGTCACGGGAAGTGTCAACAAGTCGTTTCGAAATTTCTTTAAAAAGACCATGAGCACTCGGACCCCACGGCCCGAGGGTTTCAACCAATGTAACAACTTTTCAATGTAGTAACTAGTAAGCATATGTATTAAATATACCTACATAAAATTAAAATACAAATAAATACAGAATATAATAACTTTTAAAGTTAATTTTGAGATCCTTATATTGTTAGTTGATACAATGGCTCCGGAGCTTAATACCAGAATCGTTAAATACCAGCCAGATTCGCAAACTACCGGACTCACAAAAACCCGCACCCTAATTGCGTAACACACTATCAGTCGGAATCTGAATCATTTTGAAGCAAATTGCTAATTCATTGCTTCATAAGTTCGAAAAATTTGTGTGCTCAACACGGAAATAAGGCAATGAATGTTATTGAACTGTCAAAATGAAACTGATTCCGATTGATAACGTGTTACACAATTGCCCCGCCGATTCGCCATAAACCATATATCATGCAAAATACTAGAAACGCAAAATACCAAAAGTACAGTCCTAAACAATTGAGTACTGGACTATCCTGTATTAGTAACTATTTCTTCGATGGATAAAATGAGATCATTATACAAAAAAGGTCGTGACCTAATAACTTATAAACTGCACTGGCCACTTTTGCGTTGATAGGTGAGATGACATTCATTTTTGGTGACTTGCATTCACGTCAACAGTGAAATCGCGTTGGAAGTATGCCTCAAAGAGTATAGTAATAGATGGTATGCCTACAAAGATTAATTTCAGATTTTTAGAAATAACCATTTCATACGTCTGCAGAACAATGTAAAAGACATCACTTTATCCCGACTATGCCGCTAGGACAGAATGACACAAACTTCCAAGTTTTCTGCCAAACACAATCATAGTTTTCCAATTCCCAAACAATAAAGAAATCCAAAGTTAGGAAAATAATACTCCGAGCTTTTCGGCCGAGATTGAATCAAATACTTCATGGGAGGCTTAAATGATGTAGGTAATCCCGAAACAAACTAATTTTGCCAAGTAAGAAACTATCCTTAAGGTGAATGGGTAGTGGTAACCGCGAAATTAAAAATTTCTTACGTTTTTTTGCAATTTGCAGGTCAGTGTCAGGTTGTATCTTGATCAAAATATGATTCGCGACAATAACAGGTACATATTTAGAGAATTATAATCATTAGAATCAATAATACACCTTTCTAAGTTAAGGTCTCTGCATACAGCGGGCGCGGCGCGGCGGGACGGGACGGCGACGCGACGCTGAGCAGTTGTAATGTACTAGATATTACTGACGACGCCACACAGAGCCGTCCGGCTCGCCGCCGCCGCGCCGAGCGGGAATACAAGTCAGAAGCGGCGGGGCGGGGCGTGAATACGTCGCGTCGGACGAGACGGAGCGTGAATGCGATTTTGTATTGTTTTACAAAAATGGATGTTGAAAAACTAATCGAATGTGTTCGTGCTCACGTATATTTGTACGATTTGGGCCCTAGGTAGTATGAAAACCCTGTTCATGGGCGCGGCGGGACAGGACGTGATCGCGCCCGCAGTGTGAACGATGCCGTCGCGCCAGCGCCGCGTCGCCGCCCCGCCACGCCGCGCCCCGCCACGCCACGCCGGCTGTGTGCAGAGACCTTTAGAGCACTTTTCCATATGAGATTGGGGGTGGGTGGTAGAAATCTAACTTAGAAAGAATTATTAATGATTCTAATGATTATAATTCTCTAAATATGTACCTGTTATTGTCGCGAATCATATTTTGATCAAGATATAATCTGACACTGACCTGCAAATTGCAAAAAACGTAAGAAAATTTGAATTTCGCGGTCTACCACTAGCCATTCACCCTAATTCGGGATTAGGTACACTATACAACAAAGGTAAGGATTTCCATTGTAACAAACATTATCAAGTTTGTAATATGCAGCAGCTTACATCATGCAAGTACCTAATCTGCGTCCGCGATTTATTTGCCAAAAATGTAAACAAATATGAATTAATGGAAAAATAACTTTAATTCCTACACAATAAAGTTCACTTTACGCTACAACTTCAAACATTTTTATGACTTTTTCAATAGTGCGAATCACTCTGAAATCAACATAATTGCCATTGAAATAAAGTTGATATTTGTTTAACTTGAACGCAGTGCTGCACACCCTGTGCAGCACTGCGTTCTTTTACTATAGTACCTATACATATAAGTATTTTGTACTATTAAAGACCTCATGGAGGAAGTGGAGGTGCTTGGGGGAGGCCTATGTCCAGCAGTGAACGTATTTCCGCTGAAATGAAGATGATGAAGACCTTTTGAAAAACTTTTCACTATTTTCTCTAATATTTTTACTATACCTATTTTCAGCAACGCTTCCTAGACACCGTTTCCTCACACGAAAAATTATGACTAATCATATTTGAAGACACTTTCTATAATGATGTTTGTGCTCGTCAGTTTATTTTTCCCGACAAATATTACACCTGAAAAGCATCTTTTATCATCAAACGGAATCTTCCTAAAAACCAGGAAATAACCGAATGAATGATGTTTTTGAATCTCATAAAGAACCTACTTGCGACTTTATGAGTAGGCACTTTAATTTCTTATAATGATTATAATAATATTTTACTAATGTATGTTGTACCGACAAATATTACACCTGAAAAGCATCTTTTATCATCAAACGGAATCTTCCTAAAAACCAGGAAATAACCGAATGAATGATGTTTTTGAATCTCATAAAGAACCTACTTGCGACTTTATGAGTAGGCACTTTAATTTCTTATAATGATTATAATAATATTTTACTAATGTATGTTGTTTAGCAGTCTTCAAAGAAACACGGAACTGAATGTTTATTTTTTTATTCGTTGCGTAAATCATTTAGATCGCTGACAGTGTATTGAATTTATATAACATAAATTAGTTAAGGACGCCTTTACGAATCTGACAAAAATAAGCCGTTTTTCGGTGCATTTTGCGGCAAAATGAGGCGAAACCAAATGTAACTAATAATTACCACAGATAGATTACTCTTTCATCTCCAAATGGTAGCCATTTTTTATTCGAAATTGTTGGTTTATAATATAGTAAAAAATAATTTCCGTTGCCTCTTCACACAAAATCGACGATATCGTGTTGTCTTTGGGATCATTTTTCTTCTATTTAATAACATAAACATACTTATTTTAAAATATTTTATGTAAGCAGACATGTTCAACTCAAAGGTAGCCAAAAGAACTATCAAAATGTTAAAAATAAGCTCAGAAAAAAATAAAAATCGGTGTCTGTTTTTTCACATATTTAGCTGTAATACGTGAATCTTATTGGATTGAAATAAGGGTTATTTTACTGGTCACTGTCTCGGTGTATTGCACAAAAATTTGAAATAAAATATTAGTCTGCGCTCGGCCGCCGTTGTGAGTGGACTCTGTGTCGGTTGTAAGCAGCAGCTTGTGCTAAAAAAAGATCGCTGTACAGATACAAAATATTTGACATACAAAACTTGATACTTCACGCATTCTGTATGTACCTATTACCCAAGGAAAGATTTGATTCAGTCTTATAATTTTTCTAGAAGTAAGTAGGGTTTATAAATTCATATTTCGTTTCGGACTTGATGGAGTGACCTGCATAGCAGGTGTACTTCGAAGACTGCTACTGGAACTAACAGCCGAGCTGAGCTAGGTGTGCCGAGTATGGGCTCGTTTTCTTAGTTATGTTGAGACCTTACCTCCGGACTTGGTGGAGTGACCTGCAGGTGTACTTCGAAGACTCCTACTGGAACTAACAGCCGAGCTGATCTAGGTGTGCCGAGTATGGGCTCATTTTCTTAGTTATGTTGAGACCTTACCTCCGGACTTGATGGAGTGACCTGCAGGTGTACTTCGAAGACTGCTACTGGAACTAATAGCCGAGCTGAACTAGGTGTGCCGAGTATGGGCTCGTTTTTTTAGTTATGTTGAGACCTTACCTCCGGACTTGACGGAGTGACCTGCAGGTGTACTTCGAAGACTGCTACTGGAACTAATAGCCGAGCTGAGCTAGGTGTGCCGACTTTGGGCTCGTTTTCTTAGTTATATTGAGACCTTACCTCCGGACTTGATGGAGTGACCTGCAGGTGTACTTCGAAGACTCCTACAGGAACTAACAGCCGAGCTGAGCTAGGTTTGTCGAGTATGGGCTCGTTTTCTTAGTTATGTTGAGACCTTACCTCCGGGCTTGATGGAGTGACCTGCAGGTGTACTCCGAAGACTGCTACTGGAACTAATAGCCGAGCTGAGCTAGGTGTGCCGAGTATGGGCTCGTTTTCTTAGTTATGTTGAGACCTTACCTCCGGACTTGATGGAGTGACCTGCAGGTGTACTTCGAAGACTGCTACTGGAACTAATAGCCGAGCTGAGCTAGGTGTGCCAAGTTTGGGCTTCTTTTGTTAGTTATGTTGAGACTTTAAGAATAGGTAGGCAGGCACTAGGCCGGGTCTAGTCTAGGCAGATGCGGTCACTAATGTTTCCGCATAAAACAAAAGTAAGTATCTAAAAAAAAAAAGATTACAACCGCCATCTTGGATTTTCATTTTGACTTTGTTTTCGGCTCCAGCACCCTCGAAATCTATGAAAACGACACCCATGATAAAAATATATAAAAAAAATTACAGCCGCCATCTTGGATTTTCATTTTGACCTCACTATCGGCTTTAGCGCCCTTGAAAACCATAAAAACGACAACCATGACGAAAAAAAAATAAATACAGCCGCCATCTCGGATTTTCACTTTGATTTCATTATTGGTTCCAGCAGCCACGAAAACCATAAAAACGACATCCATGATGAAAGATATAAAAAAAATGACAGTCGCCATCTTGGATTTTCATTTTAACCTCACTATCGGCTTTACCGCCCTTGAAAACCATAAAAACGACACCCATGATAAAAAATTACAGCCGCCATCTTGGATTTTCATTTGGACATCACTATCGGTTTTAGCACCCTTGAAAACCATAAAAACGACACCCATGATGAAAAATTAAAAAAAACTACAACCGCCATCTTGGATTTTCATTTTTATCTCACTATCGGCGATCTCAATATCCGTCACTTTGCACGGCCAAAAATGTAATTGACAGGCTTATGGTGATTTATCGAGGTAGCCACTGCTAATATGCCTTTATGCAATGCACGACACTGCTTAGTACGTTATCCTAATTGCGTAACACACTTGTTATGGCAATCCATTCCGATTTGACAGTTCAACAATATCCATTGTGTCGTTTTTGTTTTACGATTTTTTTAAATATTTATGAAGCAACTAGCTGTGCCCCGCGGTTTCACCCGCATAAGTTTCGATCCCGTGGGAATATCGGATAAAAAGTACCTAGCCTATATGTGTCAGCTACCTCTATACAAAATTTTATCCAAATTGGTCCAGCCGTTTGAGCGTGAAGAAGTAACAAACATATAAACATACACACACACTCACAAACTTTCGCCTTTATAATATTAGCGTGATGAATATTGTAGCATTTGTACTGTTTGCCTTGTAGGGTGTGTGCCAAATAAACGTATTTTCTTTCTAGTTTTCGAGAACCTACTTGCATTTGATACCATAGCAAATTTATTATATAAAATACGAAATAAACCGAATAAAACAAGCTTGTTTTATATTTGTTTTCAATAAGCTCGTCCGCAAATTGTTAATACATAGGTACTTTGGCAACTTGTACTTGATTAATCACTGTCCAGTGAAATTAAGTAAATAGCATTCTACTTATATGAACACTTCACATTACCTACAAACTGTTTGAAAACAAATCACCGTAAACTTAAAAAAAATACATGGCAAAAATAAAATAAAATTAGGCTCAAGTATCAAGTCGTGTCAGTTTACTCATAATTTCACCGCTTCGCGCATGTCGCTGTGTGTGTGAGCCGTGCACGTGTAGTAGTAAGACTCAATACCTAAAATTGAAGCGCGTCAATTCGTAAACGCGTCCTTAAGTAGGAAGAAGTTAAATTGTGATAAAATACCTAACTGTTTATTTTCCATGTGTATACCAGGCCACTCAGAAAGTATTGCGAAAAAAAGTTTTTATGTATGAGAGACTGGCCAGTTATAATCTATTTTGAAAATATGATAATTGGTAAGTAAAAATAGGTACGTTCCAATTTCCCCTCCACATTGTTTGCGAGGTAATTTAAATGTTGACGGTTTGTTCCGTTTATCTATTCATGTGGTTTGGGTGTTTCAAAACGAATCAATGCCTACCAAAGTGAAGCGATCTAGAAGCGGGGGGAAGATTTTGATCTCGGGCTTTTTCAATTTGACTGGCTACTTGGTGTCAATTCCTTTACGGAACCAAAGAAGCATCAACGCTGAACGGTGTATTACCAAATGCTTTGCAGAAGTTATCTCTGTAGTGAGCAACAAGCGACCAAACACAGGGCTCCGCGGGCTACTGCTCCACCACGACAACGCGCCTTCGCACACCGCGCTCAAAACGAGGGACTTTCTGGACAGAACGCTGGTCAAACTTCTGGGTCACCCTCCTTTTAGCCCTGACCTAACACCATGTGATTTCTTTTTATTCGCAAAAATAAAACTCAGCTTAAAGGGATACAATTTTCGTCACTGGAAGATGCGCTGTCAGCCTTTGAGCAGGCTGTAATCGAGGTGTGTGCGGCGGACTGGAAAAAGTGTTTCGAAAACTGTTTCAGACGCATGAAACTTTGTATAGAGGCTAGTGGAGAGTACTTTGAAAATATTTAATAAAAAATTTTGCCTATAGAATTTTATTTTTTATTTTCGCAATACTTTCTGACTGTCCCACGTAGTAAAGATACATAAAAACTTTTCAAATGTCCTGAAAAAGCCACGAATAATCATTTCCTATCACAAGATGCGCTTGAAAACCCACCCGTCTTTTGGTCGCTATTATTATTAAAATATATTCAGAACTTACCATTAGTTGCAGAATGTGGCTTCATAGTCTGCCCGGTACTCATTCATATCAGCTCATACATCTGCAGAGCCTGAAACAAATAAATAGAATTTGTTATTATAAGTAGGTATTAATAATATTTTAATATTAATAGGATATTATAAAGAGGTTATAGTGAGCCGATTCCGAAGATTCTTTCACTAATGGGTAACCACAGTATTACCGAGTGTCAGACAGTACCTATACAAGGTGTTACGCGGAGGGTTAGCCAAGTGGGGTTCGTAAGAAGACCCATTTAGCATATATTTTATGTAAAAATTAAAATTTCACGCGAACGAAGTGGTGATCTGAAGCTATGCTTATACATAATATATACCTACCTGTAAAAGAATTACAAATTGCATTTCCAGCTTTTTCTTAAAACGTTTGCTAATCGAAAACTAATCTGCAGTTGTTTTAAAGACTGAAACACAAGGAGTTTTCAAATAACTCAAGTTACTTCGTTGAAACATTTTGTTTTCATTGAGCTGCGATAGCTTAAAACAAACTTTTATTTTTACATCTCCGTTGTCTCCTCGTCAATCCTTTGTGTTTTATTTCAAAGGTATCGATGTCTTCTGGAACTCGAGAAGATCATGTAAGTACCAACACGTGTAAGATGCTATTCAGTCTCTTCAGCCTTTTTCTTAGTCTGAAAGTTGATACCTACAAAGTAGAGAAATTGCGACCGCGTACCGGAAGACGTAGCGTTGGAAGGCCTCCCACAAGGTGGTCCGACGACCTTGTGAAGGCCGCAGGAATCCGTTGGATGCGAGAAGCAGAGAACCGATCGAAGCGGAGGTGCTTGGGGGAGGCCTATGTCCAGCAGTGGACGTCTTTTGGTCAAAATGATGATGATGATGATGAGAGAAATTGCAGGATCACGATTTGCATTCTAACGTGCTCTAATCGCTCGTGACATAGCATAATAATGTTAATGCCTATAATGTTCCGACGTCTGGGACAGAGGCCTCTTCTTTGTGAGACGGAGTGGGCCGTAATCCACCACTCAGGTCTAGTGTGTAACTTGTAAGTCGGGGCCGTTACCACTGGGTTATCACTGCTCTCCCTCGTGACATATGAGGTAGTAATGTCCTATCGCAAAAACCTACCTTCATCATCTGCCTAGCCTTTTCCCATCTATGTTGGTGTCGGCTTCCAGTATAACCTCATGCAGCTGAATACCAGTAGGTATTTTACATGGAGCGACTGCCTATCTGACCTCCACAACCCAATTACTGGGTAATACGATACTCCTTGATAAGACTGGTTGTCAGACTTTCGGGCTTCTGACTACCCGTAACGACTGTCAAAGATCCAAGAATGACAGCCGGGACCAACGGCTTAACGTGCTTTCCGAGACACGGAGGGGTCACGGTATGTAAAGATGGTCACCCATCCACAGACCAACCGCGGCAAGCGTAGCTTAACCTGATCTACCGACCTGTGCGGGTGTTATTATTTAGCCACGGGCCCCTCCGCAAAAATCTACCCTGACAATAGAAATCTATGAAATAAGTTAGGAATGATCAAATTCAGATAATTCGTTCTCCAGTTCGAGCACACTTGCGGACAAACAAACACATAGACATCACGATGCGTTTTATAACATCTAAGGATTCTATATATGCAAGTCACTACCTACACCTCACGTAAAGATCACATTCAAATATCAGTAACCCAGAACTACCTCATAACTACCAACATTGTTACTGCAAGCCATATTCTCTTACTGTCAAATGGTATTAAAAGCTGAATCACTTATGATAAATGGCGCATAACCATCAAGTGCCACCGGTCTACGTGTGTGAGTCCCCAAATGTACGTATTATACTAAGGGGACTTGTAATGGGGAAGGGGGGTTAAGAGTTTAAGAGAACGCTGTTCGTTGGGTGCTAATGTAGTTATGTCCTTGTGCGATAACGTAGGATTGGTACCTGGTAAAGGTTGTGAGTTGTGTTGTAAAGTGCGGGCCGGTGACGGGTTTCCATATTTCGGGAGGTTTTTTTATTGGTAAAATTCGACTGGTTTTTAATAAGAACCAAAGATCGAAAAGTAAATATCAAATGAAATACCTAATATATATGTCACGGCTAATATCCGAAGTGCGGCGACACCTAGTTTTAGCCGGCCGAAGTACGGCTAAACTTAGTTTTAGCCGGGTACAACTAAGTGTAGCCGGCCACATGCGGTTCGTGTATATTTCGGGAGGCGACGTAGGATGCAAGAGCGAGCAAAGGGCACCCCGAGGTTCGGTTTTGTTAGGTTACTTTAAACCCTTTTCACAGAAATAGGGGCCACACGAAGCGGGGCTTCGTCGACGTAGGATGCAAGAGCGAGCGAAGGGCACCCCGAGGTTAGGTTCGGTTAAAACTAGGTTTAGCCGCACTTTGGCCATTAGCCGTTACATATATATAGGTAATAAAGTCAACAGGAACATAAGAAAATCTATGGATTTATCTGCGAAATTCAATTCTTCTTACGTTTTTTGCAATTTGCTGGTCAGTATTAAGTTCTACGTTGATTCAAATATGATTCGCAATCGTAACAAATATGTATTTACAGAATAGGCATGACGAATGATTTTCAAATCCTCTTCCGTAATGTACATACACATTTACTATTTACGAAAACACCTATATTTCGGTAATAAACTAAAGTTTAACGAAGTTTGAAACCATTTTTCTAATATTTTTCCAATAGGGCGCGAAAACAGCTCACAGTGTCATGGCGTCGGATCTGATGTCACGCCTAGGTAAAAATCAAATGTTATCAGCATACTATCTATAGTGTACTCTGTGAACCACAGTGATGTTTACATACCCGTGACGTCATGCGCTGTGATTGGTGTTTCAGTCAAAATGGCCGACTGCAGTATTTTAATCTTTTATTTTTGTGAAAATCCGATTAATCTCAAGTTTTTAAATTAAACTAAATCACTGTTTTAAATCCTTTTAATATGTATTTTCCCCTAACATCATTAAATTTTTGATTATTTGATACTGTCGTCACGCCTATTATAATCATTAGAATCAGTAATACAACTTGTTAGGTTAGTATAATCCTAAAATGTCAAGATTTCGTGAAATAGTCATTTAGGGAAGATTACCTGGACTTGGAGAGTTATGTTGATGACTTTAATGATTATAATTCCGTAAATACATATTTGTTACGGTCGCGAATCATATTTTAATCAACGCAAAACTTAATACTGACCAGCAAATTGCAAAAAAACTTAAAAAAAATTGAATTTCGCGGGCTACCCTGGCGCTTTCGCCTTAAATAAAACCCAGCACCCTAATTAAT
Organism: Mesoligia furuncula; assembly: GCA_916614155.1. Classification (NCBI taxonomy): domain Eukaryota; kingdom Metazoa; phylum Arthropoda; class Insecta; order Lepidoptera; family Noctuidae; genus Mesoligia; species Mesoligia furuncula. Next base: position 23,341,559 of record OU744800.1, on the reverse strand, counting down.
CAACTAACACACAGATACACACACACATACACACACACACAATCAATCACAATCTGAAACATTTTGAAGGATATTGCTAATCCATTGCTTCATAAATTATGTTTTAGCATTGCAAATGACAGCTTTTGCTACTGTTAGTGTGTTACGCAATTACCTCACTGAGTTATTTTCTTTTCTAATACAAAAAATTTCCAAGTTTGCACTCCATATGAAAAAATGTCGTAAAATCAAAAGTGACTCAGCCAGATTTTAAAATTAGAAATAAGAAAAAGATATTATATCCCGCTAATATTATAAAGGCGAAAGTTTGTGAGTGTGTGTGTGGGAGTGTGTGTTTATATGTTTGATACTTCTTCACGCTCAAACGGCTGGACCAATTTTGATAAAATTTTGTATGGAGGTAGCTGACACCCTGGATTAACATATAGGCTACTTTTTATCGCGATATTCCCACGGGATCGACATTTACGCGAGTGAAACCGCGTAAATTTGGATTTCAAAACATTTTTGAAGAGGGCCACCCTTATCACCTAGGGGTAAAAAAATAGCCTACGACCTATTCTCAGACTTAGGTACCAAATATACACAAACAATTTCATAAAAATCGATCAAGCCGTTTTGGAGGAGTTCGATAACAAACAAACTGTTTCACGATTTTTTTTTGTTTAAAACAAGATAAATAAGTATGTTTCGAAGATGGTGGGTGAAATCCTTACGATAGTTATTTACGTCGTTCTATTTTAAAATAGAATGACGTATACGAGTATAATAATGTTTGCTGCACTATTAATTTTAACTACAACACTTTTATTTCCTGACTGCATCCACTTCAAAGCAACTGGGCAGTGACAAATTATGAGAAGTTAAAAGCTCATAATAAAAAATGAACTACACTCGTAAAGTTGGAAGTCTGAATAAACATGGAACTTACCTATACCTATTTCTGGATGAGAATGGTAATTTTTCAAACATCGATTTAGTTACCGTACCGATATGACACATTCCTAACATACTGTTAGCCTGCATCATCCCACAGCTGGGCAAATGGATCTCCCCATAACTTCAAACAAACAACCAGTGGCCCACTTTAGCCCTGGACCGAAACCAGGGCTGAAGCGGACCACTGGCCGTTGTTTTCTCCAGCTCGTCCGGAGAGTAATCTCACTAATATTATAAAGGCGAAAATTTATGTGTGCATGTTTGTTACTTCTTCACGCACAAACGGCTGAACGGATTTGAATGAAATTTGGTACACAGATAGTTTATAATTAGGATTACCACATAATATACTTTTCATCCCGATATTCTTACGGGATCGACACTTATGCGGGTGAAACCGCGGGGCGCAGCTAGTATAACATGATTTCACGGCTATTTTTTCCCGAATGGTTTGGCAAAGCTGTATATGTTCAGTCACAAGCAGAAATGTTCAAAAGCGATTCTCTCCTAAAGTACCTATAGATATTTTATGCTGTTACGAACATATAATTATCATCATAAAAAATCATACTATTATCGCAAACTCGTAATTTTTATTACATGAGAAAAACGTATCTGAATTTTGCGTAATTTTTAAGGTATTTATGCTCGTGACTGAACACATCCACATTTCGCCAGTTATGTTTAAGAGGAAATGCGGTTAGAGAGACTTTTTGTAATTCGAGGTATGGCTCTCGTCTATTTTCTCCTCCAATGTTGGACCAATTTAAAAGATATTTCATAAACAGAATAAGAAGAATATATACCTACTGTGTCCCTATATTTTCCATTTTTATGATACATTATGTTTATAAGGACTAACCCTCAAAAAATGCTCAAAATTGCCGCTGTCAATAGAGGCCTAGTGTACAAATTTGACAACTATTAATGAAAAAAAAAAATCATAGGGACACAGTATAGTATCCTTCTCATTCTGTTTATGAAACATCTTTCAGGCTTATCTTTTAGGATTTTCTTAGGCTTTTTCGAAAAGTCTCTCCGACCGCATTTCCTCTAAGGTCCATGTAATAGGGGCGAACACATAATCTATATATTAGGTTGGGGAAAAAGTATTTTCGCTTTATAGTATGTATGAACTTGTAATAAAATCTCTTTGGCTATACTATTTGTATCTGGCTGGTTTTGGTATCATTGAAAGTTTAAATTTTAGAGAACATAATTCCAAATTCAAATTAGGAAAATGTGTGATTTTCATTTGTTTTTCGTACTGTCAAGATTCGATACATTTTAAAATTTTACTACAAAAAGGTAATAAATGCAACGCAAGCCGCGAAAAAAATTTGTGTTGTTTATGGACCTAGTGCAGTGTCTGTGAGAGTAGCACAAATTTGGTTTAAGCGTTTTCAATCCGGAAATTTTGATGTCAAAGATGCACGTCGCTCTGGTCGCCCTATTACGTATAAAATGGATGCCATTTTTGAAAAAGTGGAGCAAGATCGGCATATCAGTAGTTACGACGTAGCTGAAGAACTGGGAATTGACCACAAAACAGTTTTGGCGCATTTGAAAAAAACTGGGTACACAAAAAAGCTCGATATTTGGGTACCTCACGAGCTCACTGAAAGAAACCTAATGAACCGTGTACTCATTTGTGATTCTTTATTACGACGTAATGAAACCCAACTATTTTTGAAGAAGCTGATAACTGGTGATGAAAAGTGGATCACGTACGACAAGAACGTGCGGCCGGTCAGGCTTCACAGACTGTGGCGAAACCCGGGTTAACTCGCAACAAGGTGATCCTGTGTGTGTGGTGGGATCGGAAGGGCATTATTCATTATGAGCTGTTACCACCAGGCAGGACCATCGATTCTGAACTGTACTGCGAACAATTGATGAGATTAAAGCAAGAAGTTGAGAGAAAGCGGCCGGAATTAATCAACAGAAGGGGTGTGGTTTTTCATCATGATAACGCTAGACCTCACACTTCTTTAGTCACTCAGCAAAAATTAAGAGAGTTTGGCTGGGAGATGCTAATGCATCCGCCGTATAGTCCTGACCTTGCACCTTCAGATTTCCACCTTTTTCGGTCTCTTCAGAATTCTTTAGGCAGTGTCAGGTTAACATCACGAGAGGACTGCCAAAACTACTTGTCGCGGTATTTTGATCAGAAGTCCCAAAATTTCTTTAGCAATGGGATCATCTCCCTACCTACAAGATGGTAAAAAGTTATCGAACAAAATGGTACCTACATACTTTAGTTAAATGTAAATAAACTATATTAAAAAATGTTTTGAATTTTCTTAAAAAATGCGGAGAAACTTTTTCCCCGACCTATTATATAAAAGAAAGTCGTGTTAGTTACACTATTTATAATTCAAGAAAGGCTGAAACGATTTGGCTGAAAATTGGTGGGGAGGTAGCTTAGAACCAGGAGACGGACATAGGAGACTTTTTATCTTTTTTTTTTATTACTTATAGGATTTAGTAGGGTAGGAGTAGGGTAGGAATAGTGTAGGAGTAGTGTAGGAGTAGGGTAGGAGTAGGGTAGGAAAAGGGTAAGGGTGGGGTAGGGTAAGAGGTAGGACACCACGCGAACGAAGTAGCGCCGCCGGGCAGCTAGAAATAATTTATATGGCAAAACAACGTTTGCCGGGTCAGCTAGTATTTTATAAAATATAAATTCATTTGTCATGTTCGATCGTCAACAAAAGTTGTAGATATACATAATATACCTACAACTTGTAGAACCTATTTGATCTCGTGCAACTTATCTACCTGAAAACAATCCCGTTGGTATTTTCCTACACCCAATCAATCCGAATGACTGCCTCCATTGACACAATTTGCTTGTATCCGGAAGTCAAATATTTTTCTTCTCCAACTGAACTGATTTATGTCACAAAATTCAAGAAGCCTCGATTGCTTACGTGAATAAAATTGTCTCATGTCATTTCATATTTATATTAACAACAAGTTAAGTGTGAAGCAGGGACACCCGCTGCTTCGCAAGATTTTTTTGAACTTGACAAATTAACGATATTTCTTAAATACAGATAATTTTGTGAGTTTAATGTTAATGTACTGGCTTCGCCCCGCGGTTTCACCCGCATAAGTTTCGATCCCATGGGAATATCGGGAAACAAGGTATCATATGTGTTATTCTGATGTACAGGCTATATTACTGTAAAGTTTCGGCAAAATCCGTTCAGTAATTTTTGCGTGATAATAAACATCCATCCATCCTAACAAACTTTCGCCTTTTAAATATTATATTAGTAGGAAATAGGATTATAAACACAGTCCTTCCGGAACAAATCCTATAAATGATGGTAAAAACCGCAACACGATGAGGGGCCTAACCTCTAAGTCCGTCAACGAAGATACAGACCCGTCTGTAATTAGTTCGATTCTTCGGAGGGTCCCATACTCCCGGTTAATTAACTTTTTAGGACGGGTAAAAACGCATTGGACGTAAGGATAACTGCCAAATCATGTCGTCATTCATTCTTAGCTCGTTCAATAATCTCATAAAAACGAACAAACAATCAGATCATCATTGATTTTAAGAAGATAGAGTAGATATAGAAGCAAAAAAAATGGGTGACGTATGTGTTTTTCCCAACCATCTTGCTTACTTTTTACCCGACTGCGGCGAAGCCCAAAAGGAGGGTTATGTAATATTGATATGTATGATGATGATACAGCTAATTAACTAGCTGTTAATATTGAAGATTAGGTTAAACGATGGAAATTGACCCGGATGACGGAATCCGCTTAGTCTTAAGAGCCCATACTACCTTAGCTAAAGTTCACTCTTTATCTCGCTCGCACGATACTGCTCGCGGACTATGTGAGAGCGAGACAGAGTGCGGTGCTGGGCGGAAGGCAGCGCCAATAGTTTAGGTACCTATTTGCTTTTTACGGTGAAAATAAAAGTAATAAAAAAAAAAAAAAAACATAAGACCTGCTTTATAGTTAGTTCAGTTGGTATGCAAAGTTTCATGATGTGATTTGAAGTATTTTTTGAATACCAGCGGTTTATTGTTCGGTTTGGAGGTAACTTTGGAATATTTTTCTATCGAGAAAATTTTATGGAATCGTGTTTTCGTCTAACATTAATCCTCAGCTTTACCATACCTATATTTATTTCAAAATTAATGCTGCAGTATTTTCGACATAACGGAGGATCATGCTAAGCCATTTGAGGTTGTATAGACTCTTAACATGGCTAAAAATAGTTTCAAGGGATTTCTTTCAACGGTAACCAACAACCAGTTGACCAAAGCCTGTCAGCAACTTTTCGCAGAACAACCGTACGAAGCATTTTGAATAAACATTTTTTATTTTGGTGACGTGACATTTTTTCAACAACAAACATTTACAAAAATAATGCAATTATATCTTCTAGTAGCCAATTTAAAACCTCGAATATTCAAAACTAGGTGGTATTTATTTCTAGACCTAAAAACCAAGAAAATCGGGGAATTTTTTTACTGACCTGACCTTGACCTTGAGACTATCAAATTCCTTGCAGCTGACTTCCTTACATAATCAGCTTATAATGTTCCCACTGCTGAGACACAGGCCTCATCTCGGTGAGAGGGAAAGGGCCATAATACACCATGCGGGCCCAGTGCGGGTTGGTAGATGTCACATATTGAGTTCGAATTTTGGGCCATGCTGATTTCATCACGATGTTTTCCTTCACCGTTTTGAGAGCAGTGGTGATGAAATTATTTGCACAAAGTAAAGCGCCTGGTCTGGATTCGAACTTACGACCTACAACTCGTAAGTCGCGGCCGTTCAGCGGACCTGTCAAGCAAATCGAATGAACTTTAACGTATTCGGCTTGCAGTGGCACATAGTATAGCTCTGTCTCGTTCACACGACACGATTTTCATACGTTTTTCATCGAATAGCAACCGAACAAGCATTTAGTCTCTTGGCGTCTATCATATAACTTCTCAAATAGTTTAGTACGCCCTGATTCTTCAATAATAGGATGCACCCAAAACCTTCTGCTCTGACGGCGATGAAACCGTTGGCGCCTTCGATTATACCAATATAAAAGTACAACCAAGCGTGGATCCATCACAACGTCTACTCACTGTGACAACTGTGTGAAGACTGCTGCTATTCGTTTTTTACACGAATGAAAACCGTATGAACACGCGGGTGATTGTGCGTTAAAAAAACGAATACAAAGAAAACGTGCAGAACAATGTTGTGTGAGCTAAGCTCCTAAGCTTTACTAAACGCTTAAACTTAAACCGTAATATTATATAGTGAACGAAACAGGTGCTTCTAATTCCCTCAGTTCTCAGCGCTATGCGTTTGATATTCATTATTAACTCCGGTTGCGTGATCGATGGCCGATTCGTACTTAGAAGGGTTTACCTACTTAACACTACCACAAAAGCTTACCGTATTATCTGCCTAGCCTTTTCACAACATGTTGGGGTCATACAGCAACATAAAGCAACTGCCTGTCTGACCTCCAAAACCCAGTTACTGGGTAATACGATACCTCTTGGTAAGACCACAAATCCAGACTTCAGGCTGTTACTGAGAAATTCCTGATAAAAGAGCCTAATAACACTTTGTCTGAATTAAAATCGACCTAAGACCTACTCTGCCAACCTGGGCTTTAAGTGCAGTAATAGGCATTTTGGTCGGTTTTGAGTTAATTATACAGGGTTATTAGTGAAACATTAACAACCTCTTAAGAGGTCATTGTACTCATCAAGTCACTGTATACCAATTTGTTATAACTAACAAACTTTTATTATTTTTTCTATCGTCTGCCTAGCCTTTTCCCAACTATGTTGGGGTCGGCTTCCAGTCTAACCGGATGCAGCCGAATACTAGTATTTTACATGGAGCGACTGCCTATCTGACCTCCACAACCCAGTTACTGGGTAGACTTTCGTGCTTCTGACTACCCGTACCGTGGATCTTTGACAGTCGTTAGACTGTCAAAGATCCACGAATGACAGCCGGGGCCAACGGCTTAACGTGCTTTCCGAGGCACGGAGGGGTCACGTTATGTAAAGATGGTCACCCATCCACAGACCAACCGCGGCAAGCGTAGCTTAACCTGATCGATCGACCTGTGCGGCTGTTATTATTTAGCCACATCAGGTTGTAATGTCACTTTTTGACTAATTTCAATTTCGATGTATCAACCAAGAACATAAAGATACTTGTTTATGGAGCTTTCTTACCTTCATATCCTCAGACCAAATAAAAAGTCAAGACATAGCGCTGCGAGCAATACAGTGCAGCATGCAAAAATACACCTCCGCTCTGTGCTCTGTGCTCACACACACACATTTACAATCAAACTACACCTCACTTTGTGCACACATGTTTACGAAACCGACTTCACTTTACTGTTGACAGCTCTGTCTTGGTTTTTTATTTGGTCTGAGTTCATATCAATCCCTTACTCAACTAACAATTCCACGCTAGATGTCCGACTCAGTAATGCAAAATTAACTATTTATTACTAACTAGCTGACCCGGCAAACGTTGTTTTGCCATATAAATTATTTCTAGCTGCCCGGCGGTACATCGTTCGCATGGTGTCCTACCCCTTACCCTACCCTACTCCTACCCCACTCCTACACTACTCCTACCTTACTCCTACACTACTCCTACCCTACTTCTACCCTACTCCTAACCTACTCCTACCCTACTTCTACACTACTCCTACCCTACTCCTACACTCCTACTCCTACCGTACTTCCACCCTACTCCTAACCTACTCCTACCCTACTCCTACCCTACTTCCACCCTACTCCTAACCTACTCCTACCCTACTCCTATCCTACTCCTACCCTATTCCTACCCTACTCCTAACCTACTCCTACATTACTCCTACCCTACTCCTACCTTACTTCTACCCTACTCCTACTCTACTTCTACACTACTCCTACCCTACTCCTACCCTACTCCTAACCTACTCCTACACTACTCCTACCCTACTCCTATAAGTAAATAAAAGTATTAAAAAAAAAAAAAGTATCCTATGTCCTTCTCCTGGCTCTCAACTACCTCCCTGCCAATTTTCAGCTAAATCGGTTCAGCCGTTATTGAGTTATAAGTGGAGTAACTAACACGACTTTCTTTTATATATATAGATGTCCTAGGTTCGATTCCCGGGTCGAGCAGTGTTATTGGGTTTTTCTATCTGGAATTTCTCAGTAGCAGCTCAGAGTCTGGACTTGTGTCCGCATGATGGCCTGGCGAAATGTGGGTATACTATGCAAGGTGTTTTTTTATGTCCCATAACTGTAGGGTATGAATGAGACCATATCAAAGAATGAACTGACATATTAAATATTTTAAATTATCATGTCATACAAAATAATTCGTCAAAGTCACGATTATTAATGTAAAACACCCTTACGTGTCTTAGTCTGTGTGGTGCCGGACTTAAAGAATAACACCACCCCATACTTCCCGTGGGTGTCGTAAAAGGCGACTAAGGGTCGTACCGGAGAATAGGCAGCAGCGTTCTCTATGCATTCCACCTCCATACTGTACTGCGATCGCCAACCCGCCTGCCAAGCGTGGCGATTATGGCAAACGCCCCCAAAATTGGGGGAGGCCTATGTCCAGCAGTGGACGACTTTCGGCTGAAATGATGACTCTAGGGTATGAATGAGACCATATCAAAGAATTAACTGGCATATGATTTATTTTACAATTATCATTTTTTTTTGTTTTAATTTTTCGTACAAAATAATTCGACAGTCACGATTATTAGTGTAAAACACCTTTACGTGAAATACTCAAAAAAAAAATACAAAAAATACTCGTAAATACTTTACTGGTATTCAGCTGCATCCGGTTAGACTGGAAGCCGACCCCAACACTGTTGGGAAAAGGCTAGGCAGATGATGATGACCTTTACGTGAAATATAACATCGTCGCATTTTCTTAGCACTAAATATGAATGATTGGTTTGAATGAAAATTAATTACTTAGGTAGGTACTTAATTGAATTACCTACTTGTATAATTTAGCAATGAAACTTTTACTCCATTTGAAATAAGATTTGACATTTAAATAAGATTTATTTAAATGTCAAATCTTTTTACAGTCCGTTCAACCGATTTTAAATTCTATTGCGATGGTGGCATGACAAATAGCTGCTGCAGTAAACAGTTGTTAACTTCGAAACTATGCATTTTTGGACCACATATTCTAGGACTTTTTCTATTACTTTTATAAAGAATATAACCCTAGAGTTATGAGATATAAAAAAAAATGTTGTACACAACACACACACACACACTTCACACACTTCTACCTCACCCTTCGGGGAGTACAGGTGTGATTTAATACTACTAACTAGCTTCAGTCCGCGACTTAGGCCGCCTGAAATTTCACCCTCCCTCCATTCACCCTCTTAGGGGTGGAATTTCGAAAAAACCTTCCTTAGTGGATACCTACTCCTCACAAAGAACACACCCTCTAAATTTTATATCTCTAGGACCAGCGGTTTTGGCTGCGCGTTGATATACCAGTCAGTCCGTCAGGACTTTGAATTTTATAGAATTACTAGAATCAGCCCACGACTTTGTCCGCGTGAAATTTCACCCTCCCAACCCCCCCCCCATTCATCCTCTTAGGGTTGGAATTTCGAAAAACCTTCCTTAGTGGATATCTACTCTTCACAAAGAACACACCCTCCAAATTTCATGTCTCTAGGACCAGTGGTCTAAGCTGTGCGTTGATATATCAGTCAGTCAGGACTTTGAATTCTAAATAAATTATTTCGTTAGAAAACGATGTAAATATAAATACATTCTCTACACACTCCCCTCGAACAATCAAATTATTTCCAAATTGGGAAATCCTTGGCTTGTGTGTGTAGATGCTTATTTACCTCCTTTATTTACTATTCTCGTGGTGACAGACGTCAATGGAACCTTTGTTTTCCTTCTAATTAGCACAACACTATATATATCCTATAGAGGTTTTACGAGAATTGGAGGAAATAATTGCAGGTTTCGTAGAAAATTATGTTCGTTCTGTGTTTGTGGTTTTATTGTAGTTACGGATACAAGATGTAGGTAAATAAACATACAAAACAAAAAGGACTTGGTTCCTATTGATTTTGTGATTTATTTGTGATAACGGGGGGTCTAAAAAGGCCACTTCGGCAGAATCATAAAAGTATAACATTATCACACTAATATTATAAAGGCGAAAGTTTGTGAGTGTGTGTGTGTGTTTATCATATATCAAAACAAGTTTTCAAAACAAGTTTTTATCAAAACTGATCCAGATCAGTTTTGATAAAATTTTGTATGGAGGTAGCTGACACCCTGGATTAACATATAGACTACTTTTTATCCCGATATTCCCACGGGATCTAAACTTATGCGAATGAAACCGCGGGGTGCAGCTAGTGAATCATATTAGACAGTTAACTATTAAGTAAATCGTATCAAATCCCGTTGGTGAAGGATATTTCATTTTTTTTTTGTCTGTGCTAAATACCTATCAATCCAATCCAAATCCAATCTCTTTGATTTTACCTACGTAAAGCAGCGAAAAAAGAAACAGAAAAGGAAAGAGAAAAAAATAAACAGAATGCCTAAAAAGGCCACTTTGGCAGAATCATAAAAGGATAACATTATGAAACATAATGCACAGTTAACTGTTAAGTAAATCGTATCAAATCTCATTGGTGAAGGTTTTTTCGTATATTTTTTTTTGTCTGTGCTAAAATATCAATCCAATCTAAATCCAATCCCCATCTCTTTCATTATACCTAAGTATTAAGTCTTCGCCATAATTATTATGATTCATAATGTTATCCTTTTATGATTCTGCCAACGTAGCCTTTTTAGGCCCTCTGGTGCAGTAGTATGACTTTTAAATGCCAGACGGACAGTGGAGTCTTAGTAATTGGGTCCCGTTTTTACCCTTTGGGTGCGGAACCCTAAAAAGCATTTTACTCAAAAAGAAAACACCGGCCACTTTAGTCTGGCTGCAGTTTTTTTTTTCTTTTGCCTTTTAAGGCATCCAAAATTATTCTGTAAGGATCTAGCAGTACTTATCCTTAACTATGGATCTAGCCTAATACATCAGTCTCATTACTATACGCAAGTAGTCAAAAGGTCTCATTTCTACTTGCGGCCTCCGGGATTATTCTCGTGTACAAGGGATCTTGACCCCAAGCTCTCGGGTGTTTCGGCGAATTGAAATCTTTTGATGTTGCGTAATAATGTTTTGGGGATTGAGCATTTAGTTTGCATGTTTTGTAATTTATGGAAATAAATGATTAATTACCAAGAAACAAATAACTACTGGGGACAAAATCAATCCATTAGGCACAACCAAATATAGTCCGATTTTAAACGGACACTAAGTATGTGCGTGTGGTGTGAGGGCCACTTTGTTAAAACTCTTTGAAAATGTGCTTAGGATTTAGTGAACATTCCCAAAGAATTGTGAAAGTTGGTATCAGATTTTGTGAAAGTCTAATAACCGAGTTATAGACTGTAAAGTTGGGCCCTCAGTTCTCACATAGAGGATTGAGGGCCCACATGAATCTGATGAACTATGGACACTACAGAAAAAGTCTTTATGCCAAAATCTAAGCTAATGCCAAACAAAATTTGTGAAAACAAGATATTATCGCAAAACACTGTCCTACTTTGTATATCTTCGTACAAAATGGGCCCTCAATTCTCACACACGTAAAAGTTTATTACGCAATTATAATGAAATCATTACCTTACGGCTACTGTTTGAAATCCTATATGCTACTAAATAAATTGTGAAAATTTATAAAAGCAAGAACAGGTCACCACTTTTTGTTGTTTGAAAGTTATCCCTCAGTCCTCAATTTCTTTTGTTTTTGATTTATTACGCTTATCGTATGAAAGATAAGACAAATACAAAATTGTCTCTTTTTGTGTCAAAATTGTGCAACAAATTCGATACCAGAAAGAAATTAAAAGACCCTTTGTTATATAAGAAAATCGAGTTTTATTTTTATTATCTGAATTTGCAAATAGGGTGACCACAATTTCTTTTAGATTGCAGTAAAGATTAGTAAATGCAGAGTATAAGTTTTAATAAACTTTCTTCGATTTTTCGCTTACTATCGTCATAGCATTTGTACTCAAGTTTCGTGATAAAAAAAAAATTATTTCGGAATTCGAATGATCACAAAAAAAAAATACTGTTACCCAAATCATTTTTGCTTGAAATATCGTTCGTTCTGAAATAAGTAATGACAATAATCAAATAATTTATTTATTATTTGTATAAAGGCTTTTGCCCAGCCATGGGACAATGTAGGCTAAATATAATCCTAACTAATATTATAAAACTAATAACTAGCTAATATTATATTAAAAATATTATTACATGTACCTATTATATAATTATTATTTACATATTATGCACAATAGTTGTAATATTTAGTGTAGTTACTAAACAATAGTTTATGATAGTGCAGCGGAAGTTGTAGGTAATAAAGCATTAAGGCGAGTTTTATGAAACAGTTGTAGTGAAGAATAAAAATAATAATAATTTATTAATACGCAAACACATCTTCGGTCAAGACACTCGATCATCTTCGGTCAAGATATCAAACATTCAAGGTAAGTTTGTTTTGATACATAGGTACTCATAATTTTATAAGTTCGTAATATTTTACTAAATTGTACTTAGTCACTCTAAGAATTGTTTAATTTAATTTCACCTATTTATAAATTGTAAAGTTTTTAAAGTAAAATATAATTATTTCATACTCCAGAAAACATCTTTGTTATTGTGCCTAGGAATAAAAAAACATCCAGGAACGCACTGCTTTATTAGGTACTAACTTCTGCCCGCGACTTCGTCCGCGTGAAATTCGAAAGTCACATGCCTCCATCTATTATCATAATAACGTTATTGTTGTTTTCCTCGGGAACAGCACTTTTTTCGGGATGAAAGGTTCAGTGGTTTAGGCGTGAAAAGGTAACAAACAAACTTACTTTCGCATTCATAATATTAGTTAGGATTATATTTAGCCTACATTGTCCCATTGCTGGGCAATGGGCCTTTATAAAAATAATAAATAAATTATTTGATTATTGTCATTAGTTTTTTAGGAACGAACGATTTTTCAAGCAAAAATTATTTGGGTAACAGTATTTTTCTATGTGATCGTTCAATTTCCGAAATTATTTTTTTTTATCACGAAACTTGAGTACAAATCACAGATATAGATATACCTAGATAACGCAAGTATCACGAACTGTATGAAAACCAAGCGTGCCATATTTTTGACTACCTACTATGACGTGACAAGCTCGCGCTCTCGCTCACACTTACCCAGCCAGCAGTACAAAGGACTGAGCGCGAAAGGGGCGGCTTACGATTTGTAATCATAAGTTGGTGCAATTTTTGGCACGCGAAGTAGTTACTCTTGCGTTATCTAGGTATATCTATATCTGTGGTACAAATACTATGACGATAATAAGCGAAAAATTGAAGAAAGTTTATTAAAACCTATGACCCTACATTTACTAATCTTTACTGCAATCTAAAAATTGTGGTCACCCTATTTCCTAATACAGAGAATAAAAATAAAACTCGATTTACTTATACAATAAAGGGTCTTTTAATTTCTTTCTGGTATCGCATTTGTTGCACAATTTTTTTCACAAAAAGAGACAATTTTGTATTTGTCTTATCTTTCATACGATAAGCGTAATAAATCGAAAATAAAATAAAATGGAGGACTGAGGGCCCGAATTTTATCAAGGTCATAACTTTTAAACAACAAAAAGTGGTGACCTGTTCTTGCTTTCATAAATTTTCACAATTTATTTAGTAGCATATAGGATTTCAAACAGTAGCTGTAAGTTAATGATTTCATTATAATTGCGTAGTAAACTTTTACGTGTATGAGAATTGAGGGCCCATTTTGTACGAAGATATACAAAGTAAGACAGTGTTTTGCGATAATATCTTGTTTTCACAAATTTTGTTTGGCATTAGCTTAGATTTTGGCATAAATACTTTTTCTGTAGTGTCCATAGTTTATCAGTTTTAGGTGGGCCCTCAATCCTCTATGTGAGAACTGAGGGCCCAACTTTACAGTCTATAACTCGGTTATTAGACTTTCACAAAATCTGATACCAACTTTCACAATTCTTTGGGAATGTTCACTAAATCCTAAGCACATTTTCAAAGAGTTTTAACAAAGTGGCCCTCATACCACACGCACATCACTAAGTACCTACCTACTAAAGTTGAGATACCGTTGCCCTAACAATCTACACTAGGTAATATTATAAAGAAAAAAGATTTGTTTGTATTGAATAGGCTCCGAAACTACTGGATCGACTTGAAAAATTCTTTCACCATTAGAATTCTACATTATCCCTGATGAATATAGGCGATAGAATATTTTCAAAAAAATTAGGGATTCGTGTGAAAACTTCGATAATGTAACCCAAGGTGTGAAATAAATACCAATAAATCCTTATACCGTGTAGGTACGATGCGGAAAATATTGACAATTGAGCAAAGTGATGTACTACAAGTTTATGGAGGACATTAATATCTACAAAAAAAATCCAGATACCATATGTCTAACTATTACAGTTATGTCACAATAACTACTTATCCATGTTAAAATATGCAATATAAACGCCGAAAAATCCTTGTAACTTATTTTTTTAAATACCAATATCTACCTGTGCAAAGCCGGGGCGGGCCGCTTGTCTAAGATAAAGTTAGAATACTTTCGGAACATATTACCTAGCAATCATTTTTTTTCAGTCCGTTCACAGTTATTTTACTCCTGACAATAGCAACCTTATAAGAATGAGAATAAAGATCACTGTGGTTTGGATAGTGACTCAAAATCAGAGGTAAAATAACTGTGAACGGACTGTATCTAATCTAGATCTTAAGCATATCACTGAAACGAATCTAAATTTCAGCAAACAGAAATCGAAAAAATCGATCAAACCTTTAAAGCGTGTTGGAACATGCTTTAAAGTTTTGATCGATTTTTTTATTGGAAAGTAAGTAGGTACTTTGTAAACAAACACGTGCCAAATCATACCCTTTTCAATTTATCTACAATAATTTTAAACGTAATCATTGTAACAGGTTGTATCTACTATTATTCACTGTGTAATCACTATTATCTAGTGTTATTGTGCCATAAAAGGATGTTCAAGTATCACATCCTAATACCTTTTTAACCTGAATATTGAAATACGCGATACCATGCAAATACTGGCTGACTTTTCTATAAACTCCCCATAATATTGATTAAAATGACAGTTAGTTGTTGACAGATTATTAATACCTAGTTATAAAATAGGATATTCTTTGTACGAAAGCCTAGGAAATAGGCTTTCGTACAAAGAATATCCTGTTTTCTTTTGTATCGACGAACGATGCTTAAATTAAAAATTAACACCCAAAATTCTCTTCAACGTTAAAATCACTCCCAAAATTAATAAAAATGAAAGTGTGACTCAATGTGCCCAGCATCCTGCTTACTGTGCTAAGCAAACTCATAGCTTCATTTTTATTCTTCACTAGCAGTGCCCCGCGGTTTCGTCCGCATAAGTCTCGATCCAGTGGGAATATCGGGATGAAAGTATCCTATGTATTAATCCAGGTTGTAAACAATCTGTGTGCCAAATTTCATCTAAATCAAGTATTCTCGTTGTTGAGTAACAAGCATACAAACTTTTACATTTATAAAAATACTAGCTGGCCGACAAACGTTGTTTTGCCATATAAATTATTTCTAGCTGCCCGGCGCTACTTTGTTCGCGTGGTGTCCTACCCCTTACCCTACCCTACCCTACACCTACCCTACTCCTACACTACTCCTACCCTAATCCTTTATGTAAATAAAAGTATTAAATAAAAAAAATATCCTATGGCCGTCTCCTGGTTCTAAGCTACCTCCCCACAAATTTTCAGCGAAATCGGTTCAGCCGTGCTTGAGTTATAAATTGTGTAACTAACACGACTTACTTTTATATAAATAGATTTGTAGGATTTGTTCTGAACACTGGAAACCGCATAATCTTGTAAATTTTCCTCAAACTACCGGAAAACTGCAGCCATCTTTCACTACCCGATAAATAATAGTCTTTAGGGAAATATGTAAAGTAAATCAAAACCAATATCTAACTGCAGGATATTGAAGCACTTAGCCGTTCCGGATAAAACAGTTTTGTCAGATAAATAGCATATCGGAATTCTTTCTTCGCCTCAGCTCTTCCGCTCGTTTTATCACGCATAAGTAATGTACTGTGAAGACAGATTTAGAAACGTCGAATACATTGGAGGATAAAGATTATTATCAAAACCGAAATAAGAACTTTTTAAATCGTGCAATTAAAAATAAGACTTTTTGGCAACTGTAATCCGAAAAGGCTTGATAATTTCCTTCCTTTTGAACACACAAACATAACCTAACATCACGCCTGTAATCCCCAAAGGGTAAGGCAGAGGTGTATCTATGGTATACCCACATTTCGCCACGCTTGCCGGGTCTGCGGGATTGCCGGGTCAGCGGGATTCCCGGGTCAGCGGGATTGCCGGGTCAGCGGGATTGTCCGAAAGGGTTACCGTTGGCCCAGAACATAAAAGGTTAAGGAAGGAACACGGGTGGGTTTTAGTCAATAAGAGTCTGACACTTCCTTCCGCTCCACACAGAGCGGGAGGGGGGTCATTTGATGATTTCTCATAGGCAAAAAAAAAAGGGGGACAGCGCTAAGGTAGCCCCCAAAATTCTAATTTTCTTACGTTTTTTGCAATTTGCTGGCCAGTATTAAGTTGTGTACGTTAATTAAAATACGATTCGCGGCCGTAACAAATATGTATTTACAGAATTATAATCATTAGAATCAGTAATATAACTTGTTAGTATAATCCTAAGAGTTAAGATTTCATGAAATAGTAATTCAGTAGGATTACTTGGTCTTAGAGAGTTGTGTTAATAACTTTAACGATTATAATTCTGTAATTTATACATATTTCTTATGGTCTCGAATTATATTTTAATCAACGTGCAACTTAATACTGACTAGCAAATTGCAAAAAATGTAAAAAAAAAATTAATTTCGCGGGCTACCCTGGCGCTTTCGCTTTAAGTCCCATGTATAGGAGGCGAACCTATTGCTATTAATCGGGCGCAAATCCAGACTCTGGGATGCGTCCAACTTCCTGATAGAAAGACCCAGTAGCATTTTGCCTGACCTACCCCATTTATCCCCCTTTCGAATAGCACCTAAGATAGTTGACTTGAACTGAATACCCCTTTTTTTGCGGATGGGAAATCATTATATGACCCCTCCCGCTCTGGGTGGAGTGAAAGGGAGTGTCAGACTCTTACTGACTAAAATCCACCCGTGTTCCTTCCTTAGCCCTTTATGTTCCGGGCCAGTGGTAACCCTTTCGGACAATCCCGCAGACCCGGCAGGCTTCGGCCCTGACGGGCCCCTTCTTTGTTGCTGACCCTTCAAATAACTTGAATACTTAAGTCAGCCATCTGCCTAGCCTTTTCCCAACTATGTTGGGATCGGCTTCCAGTCTAACCGGATCCAGATGAGTAGTAGTGTGTATTTTTACATGGAGCGACTGCCTATCTGACCTCCACAACCCAGTTACTCGGTAATACGAAACCCCTTGGTAAGACTGGTCGTCAGACTTTCGGGTTTCTGACTGTCAAAGATCCACGAATGACAGCCGGGATCAACGGGTTAACGTGCTTTTCGAGGCACGGAGGGGTCTTGGAATGTAAAGATGGTCACCCATCCACGCAACAACCGCGGCAAGCGTAGCTTAACCTGATTGAACGACCCGGGCGGCAATTATTACTAAGCCACAAGCCAACTTTAATACTTAGGTAAGTATAATCGATATTATCCCTTTATAATAAATTACACAATCAAAGGAAATATACCCAATAATTAATTCCAATTTGCAATATGGATGCTATTAAACAAACAAAGTTCTCTTTGAATCTGCGCCAACGCCGGATATCCGTAGCAACTGTTTATACCATGTCAGATGACTGGATCAACACATTTATAACATGGCATATAACTGTACCAAAAAATTTATAACATATTGGTACAACAGATGTTCAAGAAATATGGAATCACACAGGAAAGCGGTGTCGAAATTAAACCAAGGACCGCAATAAAAATTAATTTGAAATTTAATTTCCTTCATGAAATCATGAATCAGTTATTTGGATTTTTAATAATGCTCGATTTTATGCCTCACCGGTTGTTAATATTGTGTTATCCTTATTATTATCAATGCTCAGTTTTCATGTATAGGGAACTGCCAGTCAATCGATATAAGGGGCTTACATGACCTAAACGCAAAAAACGCAAGTTTTAGAAACAATAAAAGTATATGATCGACTACAGTAAACAAAATCAGAAAAATATATGATATTCTTCAGGATATATGCTAGGTAGATAGTGTATTGAAAACATAATACAACTAACTTTATACAAAAAAATCTTGAAGATACCTTTAAAAACTTTCTTTTTACAATAAAAACCATACTAATATACATACAATCATTATGATTTGTTGTCAGATTATTCTACAAGCAACATACTGAAACACTACTGTTTTAATTTTTTAGTCCAAACAATAGATTTTTTGTAATCAAATAAATGCTTCATATATTGCATAAATTACCAGCGTTGTGTCATCGCGCTTCTCTTTCTTTTCTATGCTGTCCTATAGTGACCGCGCTTTAGGTCATGTAAGCCAAATGGCTAAAGAAAAATGATTGTATTCTGTGAAGGAGTATTTAGACTTTAACGGTTCACACTGACATGTTGATAAGACTATTATAATTTAACAAATACTGGTCATTTAAATTTAATCACTATGATTTATGTACCCATTTTATTAGCTTCATTCATTTAATTCATGTAATCAATATAATTTTGCATGTTAGTTTTAGCGAAATGTTTTAGAAACTGTTTAAAAAAAAAAACCGACCATCTGTATTGTACAGACGGGCGCACATTAAGCTACTACAATCCGTCAAATTTCTTTTATATATTTTCAACTTTATCCCTAAATTATAAGGGTATTTATAATGTCTCACCACCAATTTTATTAACCTTAGAATTTAAAAACGATGAAATTTACCGGAAAATGTGTTAACCTATTCATTCATCTGTGAAAATCCATAAGCCTCAAGCAGATTTTAATTATAACTAACGGTAGGAGGGTCAATGCGACACGTGTTTCGTAGATAAAAATAACTTAAAACGTGCTACGTCCGCTATCAGATTATGCGCTGAGCGACACAGTCATCTGTTTTCCTCTAACTATATTTTAGAGTTCAGCTATTTTCGTCTAGCTCTAGTTAAGCGTAATTTTGACCTACTTAATTTAATTCAGAATTAAAATTAGATGTAGGTAGGTACATTAATAACCACTTATACCTAATTAATTAATCAAATAAAAAAACCCAAACTTAACAAACTTAAAATATGGCAGCTAAAAATTCCTTCGTACTTAAGTTGAATTTAAAATTACCCAGACAAGAATTTAAATAATATGTACGAAATTTACGAAAAAGATCTCATTCTACGAGTAGAAATTGTCACGCACATTATTTTTTTTTTAAGAATACGAAATTCTATTCTATTTTTATCTTCGCCAATTTAGTGGGCGACAAATTGGCTGTCTGAAAGAGTCCTTTGGGAAAGAATCGTGGTGAAATGAGTCCGACTCGGAGCTCCAACGATCAACTTTGTAAGGGAACCCAAAAATTTACGCCTTTGTAGGTTACAAATTGGAAATGCAAATTCAATGTTGACAAATGAAGATCAATCGACTTGAATTCCGCGAAAGTCAAATAATTTTGGAAAAAACGTAATAGGTATAGAAATCAACTGAGCACTTCGTTAATAAAATGAACTTGCAAGTAAAATCTAAAAGTCGTAAAATTCGTAAAATATACGCTAATCTAAGTAAGCCTTCCGTATGGTTTTTTTTTAACACTAAAATGAAAAATCCTTCAAAATAAATCGAGTTTTTCAAACGAGGTACAACACAACAAAGCAGTGGTCGAAATCTCAATCTTTTTCCTCTTCACGTATCACAAAGAAACCTCAAGAAAGGGTTCACAGTTCACACAGTCACAATACATACAATAAACTCACAAGTTGATCTTACAAAGTCAACTTTATTCCAATTTTCACCCACACAACACTGATTTGAAACATCCAAAATCTTCCACGCCAGCAATATTTCTACATTATTTTTTTAAAGAATTTCACAAGGCGAAAAATACCAAAACAGTATAGGAATACTAAACTGGTCCTTCAAGTCCTGAAGTCTTGTCGAATTTCCGATGAAACGTTTTCCATGTACAACAAAGGTCATGTTTCCCTACGACCATGTAAAACCTTATTGTACGATTCGATTCCCCCATATATCTTGCCACTAGTCTCTAAGCCTGCATATCGAAAAGTCAAGGATCCTGATTGAAGGACAGATCGAAGGACGAGGCTTAGATTTTCGTGCGGAATCAAACCAATTGAGTACAGCAAGGTCAGTAGATTGGTATTTCTTTAATTATAGGGGGTGTGATGTGGGGTTGTTCCGTTTTGGTTATTATGCGTGTTGTTGTGTTGATATTAATGTGTTGCAAGAACAGGGATTTTTCCTGCAAATACAAGGATAAGAAAAACGATAATATCATGGATATGTTTTCTCCTCTACCGATCATTTTTTTCTCCTCACAGTTCATTTTGTTTATATGTAATAGTATCGGCACGGATCTTGAGCGCTGACCTTCACCTGCGCAAAAGTGAGTTATTGGGTCCCTTTGGTGGGATGAAGTAAGGTGCGGGAGCGGGGTATATATATTGTCGTACAGTGACTATGATAATAATAATATTATGTTTTATTTTGATATAAGTATACGATGAGCAAAGCGATCCCCACTCTACCGCCGAGCGCTCAAGATCCGTGCCGGTAACTTATACCTATGTATTATTTTGACAGAAGAAAACTAAAAATTTTCTTCTGTCCTTTTCTTAAAGAAATAGAAAGAAAAAGGCGCACTGAACTTAAATTTTGTTTAGTTTGTGAACAACACAATTGGCACCAATGTATTTGTATACATTTACATAACGTTGTGACTTTATTTCTGTCTTCACACCTAAAAGGTCCTCTCTGAAAAGCTAAATAATTTGTAATGCTAACTTCGAGCTTTTTCGTCTTGAACTTTTTGTCTTCACAGAATTTATTTAGATCCCTTTCGTAGTAGATGTCCAAGTCATTTAAGAGAACTTTAGCTGTCAAATTAAACGTTATTAGAGTTTAGAGACATCTTTCGGAGTATTTTCCGAGAGGGCTTAGGCTTAAGATGTACCTAATAGCTAACAGTAATTCGACGTAAATGTGGGTGTGTTATACAACGTGTTTTTTTAAATCCCATAACTCTAGGCGGTCATTGTATAATTCATCATTATGAACAACTTTTACTATGGGACCAAACCCGACATCGCGAAAAAAGAACTGGTGTTCCCTACAATTTGACGAGTTATGCGAACATAAATATAAGGAACAGCTGATTTTTATTTTTAAATTTTTTAAAGAAACTGAAAAAAACGCATAGCTTGCATATCAAAATAGTAGGTAATGATGATAAATTCATCCAATCTTATTAAATTCATTAGCGCAAGCCGTGAATGTTTTCAATTCAGAGAAACGGAAGGACATTTTTCTCGCGTTTAATTGACTCCATTTTACTATCTTTTTATTCGTGCTCAAGTTGTCGGAAGAGAGATGTTCTCTTACTCTAAAAGTCAGTCTAATTAATTAATGTCACGATGAGATTAATGAGCTAAAACTTTCAATTGTTTTTAGCCGACCACGACAAAGCCGAAAGGGATAATCAAACTCAAAGTCAAAGCATTTATTTCAATTAAACCATTTACAGGCACCTTTGAATTGTCAAAGAGTTGGTCAGTTAGTCAGAAAGTTAAAGCTATTTACCCATTCCAAAACGTAGATTTCTATGGAGTAGAACGGACGAGAAACTCCAAGGACACTCTTTTAACCCTTAGTCTGCCGGAACGTAGATCTACGCGAGACACAATGGCTTTTTAATTGTGTTTGTAATTACGGCACACAAGCGGTTAAATCAAGATATTACAAAAATAAATATCAAAAAAGAAATCGTTATCTACAAGATCATTACAACTTAGTAATGACGTGTGATTCCGAACTACACAAACCGATAAATCGATTATCGATATTTTTGGGTTATCAGTACCTTTTTAGTTGGCGTTTTTATTGTATTTATGTTTAAGTTTTTTCCCTCTCGTATCGTCACGGACTAACATACAGTAATAAAATATAGGCAAGTCAGCAAAATAGTAGCTGTATTCTCCCTGAATGCTCATAGTGCGCCAGACGTACTTCTTTTTAAACTTTTACCTACCTTTTACTTTTTTCTATTCACATCGAACACCTATATAAAAGAAAAGCCGAAGTGCTCTCTAGAAAACATTTATACATTAAGATATAAGTAAGTACAATATCTCAAAAAAAATTACTTAGGTACAAATATTTTAAGTACAGAAAATAGTTTAGCAGTATTAATTTCTAATAAAAGGATGTAGCTACTGCAACAGAACTAGGCAAAGCCTGTATTTCGGTTCTCAGTTCCTTTTCCCAAGATATTTTAACAAGAAAATGACACTAAAGCAAGTATTATGTGCAAGGAAACTGAATGCCAATTAAACGTAAAAACTGGCCAAGTGCGAGTCGGACTCGCACACGAAGGGTTCCGTACCACAAGGCAAAAAGGCCGAAAAAAACACGTTTGTTGTATGGGAGCCCCCCTTAAATATTCATTTTATTTTGTTTTTAGTATTTGTTGTTATAGCGGCAACAGAAATACATAATTTGTGAAAATTTCAACTGTCTATAGCTATCGCGGTTCTTGAGATACAGCCTGGTGACAGACAGACAGACAGACGGACAGACAGCGAAGTCTTAGTAATAGGGTCCCGTTTTTACCCTTTGGGTACGGAACCTTAAAACCTAGTCGCATTCTCATCTCAGCGATAATCAATGTCGAAAACTTATCAAAAATGTAGGGAAATTAGAGGTATTTTTGACAGATTGAGACTGAGTTCAGACTGTGAAAGTTCTTTAAATTACGAGAATTGCCCTCTGATGATCATATTCAGAA
Organism: Mesoligia furuncula; assembly: GCA_916614155.1. Taxonomy (NCBI): domain Eukaryota; kingdom Metazoa; phylum Arthropoda; class Insecta; order Lepidoptera; family Noctuidae; genus Mesoligia; species Mesoligia furuncula. Next base: position 23,318,371 of record OU744800.1, on the reverse strand, counting down.
CTATTAAACCCATAATACCGGATTTTCACGTATTTGATGAATTGCCAACCGATTAATCATGAGATTGTCAAGTAATTAACCCCTTTGCTACACTAACAAGTTTCTACAATTAAGGGGCTTATATTATTACGAAAACTTAGTTACATCGCCTGGTTGTGTATGTAATACTTAGTAATTAGTTTTCGTGGTTTACTGTCAGTATGTCGTTTTATATTTGATCTGTAATATGATAGTATCTTTTGTTTTTGTCATATTTTTCAATGGTATCAATACTAATATTATAAATTCGAAAATAACTCTGTCTGTCTGTATGTTACCTTTTCACGCCTAAACCACTGAATGGATTTTGATAAAATTTGGCAGAGAGTTAGATTGCATCCCAGGAAAGGACATAGGATAGTTTTTAGCGATATATCTCGCGGGCGAATCCGCGGGTGGAAGCTAGTTGTTTATAAGAGACAACAAAAAGTAAGTGATACAGTAATTTTACTTTTAAGCAGGGAATTAGGGCGAGCTCAGGATGTACAGCCTCTTAATGTACAGACACCAGCACATCAAGCTACTACAATCTGTCAAATTTCTTTTATAGATTTTCAACTTTATCGCAAAATTATAAGGTTCAAATTTGATTGGGAAAATTTTACAGTTTCGGGTAGCTTAATGTGCTGGGGTCTGTACCTACTTAAGAGCGTTTACGCCGTACGACATTTCATACAAACTTTCAAGCCCTTGTTTTTCGAAATGAATGAACCGATACGCATAAGCAGGATACAAAGGTCTAAAAAGTTACTTAAGAACATTTCCGAAAAATAGTGTTACAGCCAAATTAGACCGATTTTAAATTTTCCATAGAAAAAGAGATTTCTAGTTAACTTTTTTTAAATAAGATATTTCGAAAATGTTCTTATGTACCTACTTTTTTAGACCCCTGTATCCTGCTTATGCGTATGAAGTTTCATTCAAATCGGTTCATTCATTTCTAAAAACAAGGGCTTGAAAGTTTGTATGAAATGCCGTACGGCGTCTTCACAGATGACTTGCTTAAGGTAAGTACCTTAACCGGCCCATCGTGCTGCTCGACGAGGTGGGCAAGCTCTTTGAAAGAGTCATTGCAGACCGCCTCGTCGGGCAGCTGATGCGGGTGGGGCCGGATTTGGCGGAGGGCAGGGGGCGCTCTACGGTAGACGCTGTCATGCGCGTACGAGCCCTCACGACGGGGGATGCTGTTGCCCAGGGTGGGGTCGTCTTGGCGGTGTCTCCAGACATTGCCAATGCCTTCAACACCCTGCCCTGAAGTTGCATCAGGGAGGCACTCCGGTATCATCGGATGCCGACCTACCTCTGTCGCGTGGTCGAGGCCTATCTGACGGACAGGGCCGTCATTTACCCCGGTCATCAGGGAGAGTGGAACCGGCGAGAGATGTCGTGCGGTGTCCCACAGGGATCGGTCCTGGGGCCGCCTCTGTGGAACATCGGGTACGACTGGGTGCTGCGCGCCGACCTCCCTAGCGGCGTCAGCGTAGTTTGCTACGCTGACGACACGCTGGTCCTGGCGCAGGGGAGGTCGCACCAGACAGTCGTTGAAAGGATCTGGCAACTGGGACTCGAGGTGGCCTTGTACAAGTCCGAGGCCATGTGTTTTCATAGCCCTCGGAACGCGCCACCTTCGGGTTCCCAAATAACGTTAGGAGGGGTTCACATCGGCGTCGAGTCGACGATGAAGTACCTGGGACTTGTCCTCTACAGCCGGTGGAATTTCGTGGAGCACTTCAGACGTTTGGCTCCCAGACTGGAGCGGGCCGGAGCTGCGTTGAAGCGGCTCCTGCCCAATCTAGGGGGTCCAAACGCCTCCTGCCGGAGGCTCTACGCGGGGGTCGTGCGGTCCATGGCCCTTTACGGGGCACCGGTGTGGGCGCGTTCACTGAGGCGGCGACCAGCCCGGCGGTTGAACGCGTCCCAGAGGGTCATGGCCATCCGGCTAGTCCGGGGTTACCGCACGGTATCCGGGGAGGCAGAGAGCCTCGTTGCCGGATTGCCGCCAAGGGATCTGGAGGCCAAAGTCCTCGCCCACGTATGGGAGTGGCGAGAGGAGGTAAAACGCCGGGGCGTAACTCCGCTGCCGCGAAAAATCGCGGTGCAGCGGACAGAGCTCCGGCGGGATCTCATGGCGACATGGAGAGTGCGACTGTCGCAACCCAGTGCTGGGCACGCCACAATTGCGGCGATAAGTCCCCTCTTTGAGGAGTGGCTAGAGAGGCGCCACGGCGTCCTCATCTTCTGCCTAACGCAGGTCCTCACCGGGCACGGCTGCTTCGGGAGGTTCCTATTCAGAATAAGGTGGGAGGAAACGCCCGGGTGTCACCATTGTGTGGATCGCCCGGAGGACACAGTGGAGCATACGGTGGAGATCTGCCCAGCTTGGGCAGAGCACCGCCGTGTCCTCACGGCGGCGATCGGCGGCAGCGATCTCTTGCGTCCGGCCCTAGTCCGGGCCATGGTACGGAGCGAGAGTGCATGGGAGGCTGTCGCCTCCTTCTGCGAAGCAGTGATGCTCGCGAAGGAGGAGGCGGAGCGCGTGAGGGAGCGGCAATCCTTGCGCCCTCACGCCCCTAGCCGCTGCAGGAGACGCCCTGGGCGTCGGGAATCGATAGCCGATTCCCGGTCACCGTAGGCGCGGGCTTGCGGACGGCGAGCAATGGGCAGCTCGCCGTCCGGTAAGGACCAGGCCCGGGTCGACGGTGCGTTGTGTTCCACGCGCGCCTCAAGGAGATGTCCGCACCAACTGACGGGGTCCGCTACGGCCAATGCCAGCCAGGGTCGCGGGTTGTTCGAAAGAGATACCGTGGCCCCTGGCACAGGCAACTGAAGGAACACGGGTGGGTTTTAGTCAGTAAGAGTCTGACACTCCCTTCCGCTCCGCCCAGAGCGGGAGGGGTCATTTGATGATTTCCCACCTAAAAAAAAAGGTAAGTACCTTAGGTTACATACATACCTACAATGATGACACCTATAAATTCTTGTTTTGTATATATATAGTTATACTAATTATCTATTTCAATCTATTTTTGATGTAACTGATCTTTCTGAGAAATAAAACCTATTTCTTTGTCTATACACCGGACACTCAGCTATTGTGTGAACACAACCTTAGTCTCTTACGACACCATACAGAAAAGAGGTTGCAACCTATTCTTGGCTGAAACATAACTCTTCTCCCTACAAATTTTTCCCAAAACGCCAAATGTAAATGATGAAAACGTATTTAGTGTTATTAAACAAGGTTATTAAACAGAAAATCTTTGTTAAGGTTACGATTCAGAAAATAACAACGTGGATAACAAGAATTCATTCCTCTTTCTGAATTTCCTGCGGGAGCAATTCTTTAAAGCGTTTGAAAGCAATTTGAAAATAGTTATCGTGAAGACTCTCTCTCGATGAAACTGGTTTTTGATGCTCGGTTTTGAGAAGTGAGTAGGAAATGTCGATTTGGATAAGTACAAAAGATAGATAAATGTCCCCATCTATCTGTCTTTTGTACTTATCTAAATCCATCCATCCATCCATCCATTCATCACTGTCCTGAGTGGAAAGCCAAAGGTCATGACGCTAATTAACCAGAAACACCACAAACGATGCTTCACTTCTAGTCGTGCTTTCTGTTCAAACACACATGCACTATGGAAGACCTTTGCGAGGCCAACGCTAATGTCATCGAAGTGGCCGAAGCTTATATAAAAAATGAAGAAAGGGGAATCATCGATACGTTGAAGAAGACTGAGATTATGGTTAAGTAAGTAAGATAATATATAATAAGTAAGTTTGTAAGGAAGTATAAGTAAGGACGCTTTTAACGCGTACGTCTTTTTAGGGTTCCGTACCCAAAGGGTAAAAACGGGACCCTATTACTAAGACTTCGCTGTCTGTCCGTCTGTCTGTCACCAGGCTGTATCTTAAGAACCGCGATAGCGAGACAGTTGAAATTTTCACAAATTATGTATTTCGTAAGGAACCCTTCGTGTGCTAGTCCGACTCGCACTTGGCCAGTTTTTTTTATTTTTTACATCGTTCTCACATTATATAGTTATAAATTCAAAAGTAAATGATGAAACTAATATTTTCGTAAAATATAATTTAAAAAGAGTCCTTCTCCATAGGTACGCTTTGGAATGGGCAACTAGCTTCATATTTTCTGACTGACCGACTTCTTGACAATTCAAAAGTGCCTGTTAATGATTTAATTGAAATAAATGCTTTGAGTTTGAGTTTAAGATTTTTTGTGTTATAAATGTAGATTTATAACACAAAAGATTTGCAACTTTGCTTTGTAATTTTATTATTAATAAACCAATGAGCAAACAAAAAGCATGGTACGACTTCCACGTCCACGCCACGCTTTGTGAAAAATAAAAGTTTCTTCTAAATTATTATATAATAAATTCATCAAAAAATAGCAATACAATATGACATGTTCGGTGAGCTACAAACTAAGTGTCGCTTGTATTTTGTGGCGCAATTTAAAAACTGGCCACGAAGGGTTCCGTACCACAAGGCATAAAATGCCGAAAAAAACGTTATACACCTTTAAATTTTAACTTTATTTATTTTTACTATTTGTTCCTAAAGCGGCAACAGAAATGCTTCATCTGTGAAAATTTCAACTGTCTAACTATCACGGTGCATGAGATACAACCTGGTGACAGACAGACAGTGAAGTCTTAGTAATTGGGGCCCATTTTTACCCTTTGGGTACGGAACCCTAAAAACAGCAACATATTTCAAGCTTTTAGTATCGAACAAAATACCTATTAGCAACTTTATTATCAAACAAAACAAAGAAAATTAAACAAAACTAACAAATGAATGAAACAAAACACAATCAGCGTATCACTAGCAATAAAAGTTACCAAAGCGAATTAGGTTATTGCGGTCCTCCCATACGACGGGTCAGACATTACTTATGCACAGTTATGAGCTGGTCCTGCGATGATATTGAGGATTGTGTACACTTTTATGGAACCAAGGGTCAGAAACTGCTATCAGATTCTTCCACACGTACTTTAGAACTCAGTTAAATGTATCAAGAACATTTTTGGTTTGTGTTGACTTTTTGAAAGGTTATTTCATACTACATGGTTATTTTAAGACTAGCAGAGTCCCGTGGTTTCCCGTGGGAATATCGGGATAAAAAGTATCCTTTGTGTTAATCCTGGTTATAAACTATCTATGTCTTAATATAACTAACATCCTATCTTATAGAAAATGACAATAGCACTTCAAGAATCAGCTGTTAACCGCCCAGAGCGGGAGGAGTCATTTGATGATTTCCCATCCAGAAAAAAAAAAATAGATTGTTACGTAACCTCACTTTTACTGAATCTCTTTTATCTCAGCTCTCAGATTGCCAAAATCCGCAAAATTATCAGTCGTGGTTTGATAATATAGGTAATAGCTATAAATTTCATATTTTTACATCCAGGCCCAAGATTCCATGAAAGCGTTTCAGTCTCCTTTTCCTCCAGTCATTATTCCACGGACTGCGACACGTGTCGTGAATCTCAATATTATGCGTGTTCATGGCAAAAAAAAACAAAAGAAAACCGCAAAACATACAAAACTCACTCTTTTATTCCACATTCAACTAATTCCTCATTTAAAATCCAACTGTCGATGACCCAAAACTTGTGCCACAGGGTGTCATTTCCCAGTTGGACAATGACGTCACAGATGTTGCCAATGACATGGACGTGATCAATGTCTGACATCTGAGCTTATCGTAGTTCAGGAACCGTATTTTAAGATAATCCCTTAAGATTATCGGTAACTGTAAGGAAGAGGTCCTTCAAAGTTTTGGAGGCGATGTCCTTGGGCTAAGTTTTGTTAAAAAAAGTTTCATGGTGGAAGAAATTTTGCGTGAAAAGTTCTGACGTTAGGACTATGGCCGTTTCGGATCCAGTGCTGACACCTAACAGCTGGTGGCACATTAATAATTCTAAGTGTTTGGCCAGACTGGGGCGTGGGCGCGGGCCGGGCGCGACGCGGCGATCTCAAACATTTGAACTTCCTTTGAGTGTCCAGTCCATCATGGGCACGCGAGCGCGGTGAACGGCGCGGGGAGCGCGCGGGCAACTCATGCCATAGCTCGTTCATACAAGTGGCAGCAGTGAGTGCGCGGCGCGGGCGCGGCGCGAACGCAATGACCGGGGTTCTCTAACTAGCTTTTTTCTAGTAAAAATAAGTCTTCTTCATCCATATTATATTTTGACCAACACTGGACCCACATCACAGAACGCAGCCGCGCTCCAGTCTGGCCAAACACTAAGTATGCTTCCAGGAAGAGATTTTTCGATTACTTATGAAATACATAAATAATGGTTTTTCTAACTTTAGCCTGAACAAAAAGAATTTATTGAAAAACTTTCTTGGAAATTTCATTTGATATTAAAATGAAGATAAGAAAATATGTTGTTCCAATTATAAAAGCTACAATTAGTAATGCCAGAGATCTAATTACCTGAAACCTCAAAAAATAGCAACCCCAAAATCTATTTCATCAATTAAACGTAATCAATACGAACATCGCAGTTGACACACTACAGGATGAACGAATGAACGAATGGAAAGTAAACAATAACAGAACAGAAGGGGGTGAACGAATTAACACGGTCAATGGTTCGTGAAACGGAAATGCGCTGTCGGAACAAAATGATACGCGTACGTGCATAGTCATCGCACAACCAGCGAGAAGTGACGGGTTACGCTCGGGTGGGTTAACTACGTTTCGTGTTTGAGTTGAATGGTGCTATTTATTTACAAAACAGATGGAAACATTTTCAAAGATGCATATAGTCTTCTCCGAAAGCCCTGGGACCGTATTACGAATGCCATCATGATTCCACTGCGAAAAAGGGATGGTGCTATCGATCATGTATAGCTCCGACCTTCTCTTACACTGGAATCAAGAAGGCATTTAGCCCTCGCAATACACACGGCACTTGTACGCACTCTCAGGCAAGAATTGTTGAATGAAATCTGTTGCTTATAAGTAGGTAATAATATGTATGTATACACACGCAAACTTACTTGACTTACTTGACTTTTAATGCTCATGATTTAAAAGTTCACAAGATACTCATGAGTAGTATGTGGAATAGCTATTATAGGTCCAGAAAGAAAATAAAGAAAACGGCTGTTGTGACTGCCACAGAAAGATTACAAACTCTGAACATAATCATAAAAATATAAAAAACTTTTCTCGTGTATTGTTTTAAAGTTTTACGTAACTGAATTTCTCCCTAGTAAAGTGCTGCGCTTTTTAATGCAGCAAGTTTTCCCTTTACTACTTCATTGCCAGTTATATTCATCTCAAAATTCTGTACATATTATCTTAAGCGTTCATCTGCCATACACTTAAAATATAGGTCATATTTTACACTCACGGAATAATAGAAGGGTGGCCTTTGAAGATATCAACCGAATTTTCGGTTGTATATAAATGAAATTGTCGATTCGATACGCGTACAAGCGTTATCTTGCGGAAAGTGATGGATGGCTAGTATCACAATTGAATGGCATAAAAATAAACTTTTATTGTGTCCTATGGGTACTCTACTTCATTCGCACCACTGAAAATAATTTTGTAGTATGAGTCATTTTTTATTCGACACAATCTTTTTCGCCTGTCACATGAACGGTTTTTACATTTAATAATTTTTCGTTGTTTGTTTAAAAATTGTTTAAAGAAACTAAAGTTTGAAATACAGGGCGGCCCCTACATTGACGCGCAAACTGTAACTATGAATTCAGTACATGATTTAAGATCCCCTAGAGTAAACATTTTCGGCAGAAAAAAAAAAATCTGCAGTTCATGGAAAATTGCAATACGTACGCGGTATGGAACAGCAATTTTTTTTTAATAACCACCCTGTATATCCAGACTGCACTACTCCACGATGGTTGAGGAGATCGTGTGAAAACCAACTGATCTTTGAGGGTGAGAAGTTGGAGTCACGTCACAACACGAACTTCAACTTCGTTCGTGGTGCGTGATCTGACACATCATCATCACGAGAAGTTCCTCAAGGAAGAGTTCTGGCCAAAGGGTGTTGTGTACCGCCGGTTTCGTTGCTGGCTACATGACACCAGTCAGAGAAACACGACGCAGACACTTTGTGTGCGTTAGTTTTTAGTTGTTAGTTTTTTGTGTAATTAAAATGTTGTATGTATTTATAGTATTTTTAAGTTATATTAATATTGTATTGTGTGTTTTTGTATGGGCCTCGATACCTGAAATAATTGGGTAAATAAAATAAATAAATATCAAACTTTAGCTCTAAACTCTATTTTCCTGCCTCACAGTACAATGGTACATGTTTACTATGCGTTAAAGCAACGCAAGTAACGCAAATATCAACGATACCGCACACCGTAGAGTTATGCGTTCTGTAACGCAATATACGCGACATAACACTATGATGTTAGAACTCAGCACCGCTTCTCTAAACTCGATAGAACTTACGAGCATTTCGTTGATTTGAAACGGGACGACACTCATATTTTCTCGCAGAGCACCTACTGAAAACCTGAATCGAATGTCTGTTATAGTGCTTGGCACTTTCATTTATCTGCGCCAGGACAACAGTTTTCATCAAAACTAATATTATATAGAGAAAAGATTAGTTTTTTTGTATGTTTGTTTGTTACGCTTCACGTTAAAACGCCTGAACGGATTTGGGTGAGATTTGGCACATGGGTAGACCCTGACCTGGATTAGGATTTGGTATACTTTTATCCCGATATACCCATTGGATCGAGACGTATGCGGGTGAAGCCGCGGGGTAACTACAGCTGATCTCTTCACCTACAAACTTACTGTTTTTTTTTTAGATAATTTTAATGGAATTTATTTTGAAGCAATAAAGATTTAGTAGCACTACTTTACAGAAAGTTAAGCCTCCTAAGCTTAATAGTAGTAATAGTAGATTGTACAACTAGTGCATAAAAGAAGCCACGTTTTTATGACTTGGCAGTATGAAGTACCCAAGTCGAATGACACGTGTTGAAAATTAAAAAAAAAACTTTTAGAAAGTTCCGTGGCGGGAATTAAATATTTCTCTTCTTCAATTTCGCAACATTTTTGAACAGTGATAATACTGTTATATACTTTATGCCTGTTTCATTTTCTCGCAATCGAAGTGAAAAGCAGAGTGTTATAACTCGGCCATATAAACGAGCCATTTTACCCCTCGACTTAATTATCCACCCGAGCCTCGGGGTAAAATGGCTTCTTTTATGCACTAGTTGTGCAATCTACTATTGTCTATCAAAATATAAAAGTGTAAGTACAAAATGTTTTATCTATATGTGTAAATACTCGTAGCTTATCTATAGAGGAGCGGAAGGCTAATCTACATTTATAATAATATAGTAACGAAGTCAAAACAGAACATTGAATATTTATCGCTACGAGGTGCGGGAACCACTTTGAGGTGAAAAATTTTGTTTTTAGAATTTTTGTCCGTTTTTCTGTTTGTCAGAATGTAAGTATATGTTCCAGATTACCGCAAACCGGCTCAACAGATTTGAATAAAATTTGATGCACAGATAGTTTATCACCTGAATTTAACACACAGGGTACTTTTTATCATGGTAGTACGTTTCCGTGGGATAGATTCCGACATCCACGTGAGTGAAGCCGCGGGCAAAAGATACTAGTATACCTATATTATGTAGAGCATTATCTCAGTCTCGAAGTTAAGAAAAAAGTGCACTTTTTATAATATTTAGCTCTTATCACTTCTGTGCGCTAGTGTCCTTTTTTACCCGACTGCGTCAGAAGGAGGGTTATGTGTATGTATGTATGTATATTTCTTTGGCACGTTCTGTAGCCTAAACGGCTTGATCGATTTCAGCTTGAGAGATGCCGTTAGATTCGTCTTAATTGTGAGAGTGACACTGGGTATATCAAAATTGAAAAAAAAAAAAATGGCCGATTTTTTGCGCAATATTATGTCTTCAAAAAAATTTTTTTTTCTCAAACCTATAAGTGGGGTATCAAAATAAAGGGTTTTAAAAGGTGGTTAAAAGTAATTCGAAGTGAAAAATCGTAAAAAAACACGTCGTCGTCGTCGTCGTTTCAGCCGATAGACGTCCACTGCTGGACATAGGCCTCCCCCAATTTTGGGGGGGGGTTTGCCATAATCGCCACGCTTGGCAGGCGGGTTGGCGATCGCAGTATGGTATGATGGTGGAATAAATAGAGAACGCTGCTGCCCATTCTCCGGTAAGACCCTTAGTCGCCTTTTACGACACCCACGGGAAGTAAGGTAAAAACACGTACCAAGAACTAAATCGTCTGCGAAATCTTTCACATTTATTTTGCAAACTAAAAAGCTGGAAATAAAAAAAAGTTATTTAATTTTATTTAATTTAAAATGGGCTTGTTTTTAGCTTTTCAGATTTTTACCGCAGTCGGGTTTTTTATTTTTTAGATAACTTTTTTTTATTCTTTATGGTACATCTATTTATTATTATATAAAACAAATTCGGGTTAGTTACACCATTTGTAACTCAAGAACGGCTGGACCGATTTTTACAATCTTTGATTTGTTGGATTTGTCTCCGCCCCGAATAGCAGAATAACTATTAAAACACGGGACAAATTCACGAAAAAAAAATTATGAAGATAATTCATTTTGTTCATACATTTTGTGTTTTGATTCTGAGGCGGTACAAAATATGGGTCAGCTAGATAATAGATAATGCATAAAATTCAAAATGTGCCAATTGCCTAATACATATTTCTGAAGTTGTCGGTTCGCCAATAATTAAATTAACTTCGTGCGAGTCACCCAAATGAAGTCACCTATAGAAAAAAAGTTATACATATTTAAAAGTGACGATTCACCCGTTTCGGGCGAGTAAATTCGTACGAATCGACTAATGAGTCATAATATTTGTGAAAAATTATTTTAATTGCTTATTTCAAAACTTAATGCTTCAAAATCCTTAATATTTTGCATAATGAATGACATTTAATTAAGACCATCTTGACCTTGATAAGAGTATGATCATTTCTAATAATTTTTAATAACGTTAACGATGTATCAACACACTTACGTATGACCTTTATTAAAGTAATCAAATAAACGAACTTAGAAAGGTGACAGCTGACAGCCGAATTAGGTACTAGTGCGTAAATACTTGTAACAAATATATACTCCCACGCTTAGTACCTAGGTACTTATAGATATACTTAATTATATTAATCGTTAAAGCCTTGGCTGTGAAACTGGGTCTGGTACGAGTATCACCGTATTTTTGGACGAGTTTTTACTATATATTCAAGAGGGTGGTACAGACCATCACACTGAACAAGAGATTCGGCCAGTTTTTGGCCGAAACCGAAACTGCGGCCGAAACCTCTTTTTTTTTGGAACTGGCTGAAACTGAAACTGAACTTTCGGTACTAGTGACAATTGAACTTTCCAAATGTTACCTACTTAAGAAGCTCGTTTGACCACAAAGCGGTCGATGGCGCACGCTTGGCAAGAAGCACCATTGTCTAGCAAGACCATTATACGTTTGTATGCTAATATAATCCTTAAAACTAAACTAACCCTTCATTCTTGCCTCAGAGTCTAGGGATAATGTAGATTACTTGACTAGCTACGGCAGTCTATTGAATAAGGAAAATTTTCAATCCCAACAAATCCTAGATTAGATAACTTCTCATAACCAGATCTCCACAGCGTCAACCAACCCAATCTTGGAACAGTACGGAATCTTTGACCAAAATAATTGTATATACAACGTTATTTTTAGTATATGCGAAACCTGAATATAGTTTGCTCAGAATAAGTAACTGAATCGATTCCAATAATTTTTACCCCATGTTATATTTTGTCCCAAAAATATTTAAAAAAGGTTAAAAGTTGGACACCGAGCGACACTAAGTAGATTATCCAATCTCCGCGCCGAACGGTTAGGTACCTAGGTACTATTACCAATGAGCGCAAGACGACGCGGCTCGAGCGGCGCGGGTGAGCATGTTTTTGTACGGACAAACAGGTAACTTAACAAGCTTATAACTTTGTAATTTTTAATGATACAGTTTTGAAATTTTGTATAATTATAGATTCTTTACATAAAAATACTATACACGTGTTTCGGGGTTTCGCATATAATAAAAATAATGTTGTATAGTGCCAAGAACAAGTAATAGCTAATTTTATTGAAACGAACTCACATGATCAGATAACTTACGAAACAAAAACAATGAACTCCGAGATATCAATCGTTTGGCAGAAGAGTCTTAATCTCAGATTTGTACTGCTATTTTCGTGAGATTTAATCCACTTACTAAATTGTTGGTCTTGTGGCAAATGTGGCTTAGATTCCAAAATCAGGCATTGGGTTTTTTCATAATAAAATTCACATCTGTGGTAAATCAAATTTTTTTTTAGATTTGTGCCCTGGTGAAGAGCAGTGGTGGACCGACGCCCTTGTGAAGGCCGCAGGACCCCGTTGGATGCGAGAAGCACAGAACCGGTCGAAGTGGAGGTGGTTGGGGGAGGCCAATAAGTCCAGCAGTGGATTTCTTTCGGCTGAAATGATGATGATAATGATGAAGAGCAGTGGTGGCCCAGTGGTGACGGCTCCGACTTACGAGTTGTAGGTCGTATGTTCGAACCCAGACAGTCGACTTTGTGTAAACAATTTCGTCACCACTGCTCACAATACGATATAGGAAAAGATTGTGAGGAAACCGGCATGTCCTAGAACCAAAAAATTTAAGACATGTGACATCTACCAACCCGCACTGGGCCCGCGTGGTCGATTATAGCCCGCTCCCTCTCTAAGGCCTGTGTCCCAGTAGGATGAACATTATAGGCTGCTTATGCCCTGGTGATGACAATGTGCTGGCTCCTTAGAACATGCATGGAACTTTCAATTTAGTTGAAATGTGAGTTAGACACCTCTTAGAGGAATGCGCGCATAGTAACACTTATTTTCCTAAGCCAAAATACAAACAAGTATTGCTGTTTGATCAAAATTTCACGATAATTACATAATCCCGAAAACTACAAAAGTTTGATTCAAACTAAGTAATTAAAAGTTGGCTTGAACGTAACGAACTATTTCAGTTTTAGTTAATTGTTGAAATTGTTTATTGAAATAATTGATTTACATAAATATTTACAAAATAAGGCCTTAAACTAGAGGTCGGTAAGAAATAATTGGATTCTATCTGAACTAGGTATAAACTTGTATCTCAGGTATCTCACTCAAATGCTAATACTTGAGTATTATTTAAAATTCCTACAAATAGTAAATAATTTATCTACTTTAATTAAGGTTGTATTCAAATTGAGCAAAATAATATGCTACTTTTTTGCATCATCGTAAGACATTTTTGCAACCATATTCTATTAAGATTTTTGCAATAGTACATTTTTAATAAGATTGTGTTAGTTAAAGTTTGAAAGATAAATTAATTAATGTGATATTAGGAAAGTTACAAAAGTCTCATGTCAAAAGCAAATCAAGCTACTACAATCTGTCAAATTTCTTTAATAGATTTTCAACTTTATCGCTAAAGCATAAGGTTCAAAGTTGATTGGGAAAATTTGACAGTTTCGGATAACTTGATGTGCTGGCGTCTGTACCTAAGTCTTATTTGGATAGGAATGTTATTGCTATCATAGGTTAGCAGTATCTTTACTCACTTAATAATTATTAAAATTATAACGAGGTAAAATTTTGCGAGTTTGTATGTAGGGGTTAATATCTGATCCGATTCCGAAAATTCTATCACTAATAGGAAGCTACACTCGCAGCTATTTATCGCCTCACGAAACAGGTTCTCCGTCTAACTAAACAAAAGCTGCGTATAGTTACGGCAGCTTTAACTGGCCACGGGTCATTTAATAAACACCTCTATGTCATAGGAGTAACAGACAGTCCGCTGTGCAGGGCCTGCATGGAGGATGACGAGACAGCGGCACATGTGCTACTAAACTGCCCGGTGATCACCATGCGATCTTCCTGTGCGAGTCGCAATAAATACTTTTTCTTTATTTCTTTCTTTTTCTTTGTACAATATTCCATAGTGCCATTGGATATCTTTTACGTTAACTTTATATTTTTTTCTTTCTACAGTATTGCAGAGTGTAATTTACATTTTATGTTAAAACTAGCTGTGCCCGCGACTTCGTCCGCGTGGAATAGTGACTTTTCGGGCAGCATATTTTGTTTTACGTATACCGTCTACAGACCGGGCATTTGCTCTCCGAACCCTCTGAGAACTCAGGCGAATTTCCCTATCAGTGAAAGTCTTAGACTCACGCGATAGTACATGAGCTTCACGATCGGCAGTGAGACGTATTTCTCGTTCTTCCTGTATTTCCTGAGACCGAGCATTTGCTGTCCGAACCCTCTGAGAACTCAGACGAATTTCCCTATCAGTGAAAGTCTCAGACTCACGCGATAGTGCATGAGCTTCACGATCGGCAGTGAGACGTATTTCCCGTTCGTCCTGTGTCTCCTGGGATCGAGCATTTGTTGTCCGTACTCTCTGGGAGCTCAGGCGGGTTTCCCTGTCAGCAAAAGTCTCAGACTCACGCGATAGCACGTGAGCTTCGCGATCGACAGATAAACGTGCCTTTCGTAGTTCCCGTTTTCCCTATTTCGAGTTGTCATCATTCGAGAACGATTTGAACTCAGTCGAAATTCTCGCTGAGTCGAAGTTTCTGCAGCACGAAACCTATCCTGATGTTCCCGAGTTGCAGAGAGCCTTGCCTCACGACCATCCTCAGATTCCTGTCATCAAACTTATCTCATCCTTTTAGCATTTCTGCTACATTGGGAGAGGTTGGATCTTCTTCGAGGCATTCTTACAATAAAATAGTACTTACTACTTAAGACACAGTTATTTAGTGAACACGTACTATCGTAAACAATTAAATTATAAATACTTACAGATTATTATACAGTCTAAAATTATCACAGTTTAAGTAATAAGAGTTAAGACGTGTAAACCAAACGTACTAACTTTATAAAACAAAAGAAATGCTAGAAAAATTAATTACTAACCTGAGCTAATGAACTTATACTTAATAAAGAAAATCAAGAAAAGAAATGCCTAACCTATACAAAATACTTATAATATTTATATGCAAACCCTGTGTGGTGCCGGACTTAAAGAATTGCACCACCCCTTACTTCCCGTGGGTGTCGTAAAAGGCGACTAAGGGTCTTACCGGAGAATGGGCAGCAGCGTTCTCTATTTATTCCACCAGCATACCATACTGCGATCGCCAACCCGCTTGCCAAGCGTGGCGATTATGGCAAACCCCCCCAAAATTGGGGGAGGCCTATGTCCAGCAGTGGACGTCTATCGGCTGAAACAACGACAAACCCTAAATACAAATTAAGATAAGTATACCGAAAATCAGGGAAAGAAATGCCTAACCTATAATAAATGCTTACAATATTTATTTACAAACCCTAAATAAAAATTAAGATAAGTAAATACCCAAAAATCAAGTAAAGAACCGCCTAACCTATACCAAATACTTACAATATTTATTTACAAAATTTTAAAGAAAATGAAGAAAAAGAACCTAATCTACAAACCCTTAAAAATATAAATAAATAAAATATGCAAACAGTCAGTATTCAAGTGAATCGCAATAATCGAAAGCAATATTCGCCTATACTCTCCAGGATACGTGCGTTCGCTACGAATAACTGAATCCTTATGGCAGCGGCGCGTTTTTTTTTTTGACTATTGCATCTCTTACCGCCTGTCGCAGGTCCTCACCGGACACGGAAGTTTTGGGAGGTTCCTGCACATCATCAGGCAGGAGGAAACGCCCGGGTGTCACCATTGCCAGGATCGCCCAGAGGACACGGTGGAGCACACGGTGGAGTTCTGTCCCGCTTGGGTGGAGCACCGCCGTGTCGGCGGCGACCTCTCGCTTCCGGCCCTGGTGCAAGCCATGGTCCGAGGCGAGAGGGAGTGGGAGGCAGTCACTTCCTTCTGCGAAGCAGTCATGCTAGCGAAGGAGGTGGTGGGACGGCTTAGGGAGAGAGCCTCCCGTCCCAGCCGCCGCGGGAGACGCTCCGGGCGTCGGGAGCCGCGTGACGAATCCCGGCCACCGTAGGCGCGGGCCTGCGGGCGGAGAGTAATGGGTAGCTCACCGTCCGATCAGGACCAGGCCCGTGCCGGACGGCGCGTACGTGTTCCACGCGCGCCTCAAAGAGATGTCAGCAACAGAGAAGGGGCCCGACAGGGCCGAAGCCTGCCGGGGCAGCGGGATTGTCCAAAAGGGTTACCGCTACCCAGGAACAAAAAGGGCTAAGGAAGGAACATGGGTGTGTTTTAGTCAGTAAGAGTCTGACACTCCCTTCCGCTCCACCTAGAGCGGGAGGAGTCATTTGATGATTTCCCCACCCGAAAAAAAAAGCCTCCAGCCAGGGGCAATTATCTACTATACTAAGCGACTACACGCTAAGGGCACCCCCTGTGGGGGTACGAACCTCGGCTTAGCGCGTCGCTGGGAGAGGGCAGCAAGATGGGACAGGCTGGATCAGATTATTATTTAAGCTTAATGAGATCGGCTTTTCCTATCTGACTACTATGAGAAGAAAGGCCGAAACAAACTCAGGCGAGCTTTATATAGCCACGGACGCGCAGGCGCGAGGCGTGTACGTAGGTACTCTGATAGAATACCTTAACAAATATTCGCCGTGATTCTTTAAATTGACATAACTTTTTTATTTATGAACCGATTGACATGAAATAAACACTAAATGTTAAGTGAAGCTTACTACAATATATTAGTGAAAACTGCATCTAAATCGAATAAGCCGTTTCTGATATTAGCGTGCACAAACACACAGACAAACAGACAAACAGACAAAAAAAATTTTTATTACAATTTCGGGTTCGGCATCGATATAATAACAACCCCTGCTACTTTTTTTTTATATATTTCCATTGTACAGACACCACTTTTCTACAATTTTATTATATGTATAGATAAGAAATTTCACGAGGACAAAGTCGCGGGCAGAAGCCAGTCTTAAGTAAATGAATTCCACAGTTCTATTTACCGGTTAGATTCCCTGTCAATCAAATTTATATAGAATTCGTACCACAGGTTTACACCCATACCCATAAAGAAGTAGTGATACTAGTTTTTGGCAAGTCTTGTAAAAGACTGGTCAAAAACATGTCGAGTAGGCTCAGGCGCAAAATGTCTCTTTCGCAAAATGTCCCCTGGTCGTAAAACGTCTCTTTCGCAGAATGTCTCTTTCGCAAAATGTCTCTTTCGCAGAATGTCTCTTTCGCAGAATGTCTCTTTCGCAAAATGTCGCGCCAGGTACTTGAGAATAAAATTTTGATTTTCAGTGTAACGGTAGAAATTGGTTTAATTTTGACAGTTCAGCAACATTCATTGTGTGATTTACGTTGTTGAGCAGACACAGTTTTCCAACATTATGGAGCAATGGATTAGCAATATGCTTCAAAATTATTCAAATTGATAGTAATAGTGTGTTACGCAATTAGGGTGCAGGTCGGGATTTACCAATTTTTTTTATTAATCATATGTTTCTTACATGATTAATACAAAATTACGACTGAATGATTAAAGAAGAAAAATACATGTTGGGGCGAATAAATTGGAATAAGGGCAAGAGCATTACTATGTATTTCTTAAATATACAGGATGCTCAAAAAGTCGCGGATCAACCGAAATAAGGAGATAAAGGAGGTCATTTCCAAAGCTTGTAAGGTGAGAAATAATGTTTGCCAACGTTTTAAAAATTTTGGGATAAAATTGATTGCTCTTGAAATTTGCTACCCAGAGTCGCAATAGAACTTTTGTAGTGCTGATACATTTTCTATTAATAATACAACACCGTTTGTTTTATTGTTTTATATCACATTTTTTTATTAATTAGTCTAATTGTAAAAGAACTCATCATTTCTGCCTAGCCTTTTCCCAACTATGTTGGAGTCGGCTTCCAGTCTAACCGGATGCAGCTGAATACCAGTATTTTACATGGAGCGACAGCCTATCTGATCTCCACAACCCAGTTACTGGGTAATACGATACTCCTTGGTAAGACTGGTTGTCAGACTTTCGGGCTTCTGACTACCCGTAACGACTGTCAAAGATCCATGAATGACAGCCGGGACCAACGGCTTAACGTGCTTTCCGAGGCACGGAGGGGTCTCGCCTATTGATATTGTTTTTATTTGGAATACATACTTAAGTAAATTTAAGTACCAAAATTTTAACATCATAATTGCACTATAATTTTAATAAATGATTTTTGTTTTGAAAATCAAAATTTTATTCTTAAGTCCCTGGCGCGACATTTTGCGACAGAGACATTCTGCGAAAGAGACATTCTGCGAAAGAGACATTTTGCGAAAGAGACATTCTGCGAAAGAGACGTTTTACGACCAGGGGACATTTTGCGAAAGAGACGTTTTGCGCCTGAGCCGTCGAGTATAAGATATTGTATGCCCACTGCCAAACTTAAATGGTAGTGTGGTATGTGAAGTTCAAGTGCAATATTTAACTCTACATAATTATATTTTTATATTACTGCCGATCGATTCTGTAAAAATATCACCGTGAGAAAACGTAGGTGATGTGAGTTTGTTTTTGCTGGGAATTGACACTATTGACAGTTCACTCCACGCTCACTTCACCTAAGTTTTCACGGTGAGATGGTTACAGAATCGCACTGCTGTAGTACAAAAAAACACATTTCTTGAATGGAGACCCTCCCTATTCTATTATTAAGATTTTTTGTTATAGCGGTTATAGCACCAGTACACACTGTGAAAATTTTCAAGTGTCTACCTGTTACGGGTCAAATGATATAGCCCTTTGTCAGACGGGCGGACGGGCAGATGAGCCTTAATAATAGGGTCTCGTTAGCACACTTTGGGCACGGAACCCTAAAAATACATAGAAATTACTGACAAAGGGATATTATCGTTACATACTCGATTCATTATCGCGTCGCCATCTTGAAGTATGACTTAACTTATACTTGACGACATAAGTTTTTGAAATACTCGCTCAGTGAAGCGGAATAAGTTGTGATATTTATGATTAGGAAGTGAAAATTCAAGAGCATGTTGTTTAGTACGAAAGTTTTAAGCTCGGGTCTACTTTAATTAATATCTACAACGTTATTTTTATTATATGCGAAACCTGAATATAGTTTGTTCAGAATAAGTAACTTAATCGATTCCAATAATTTTTACCCCAAAAATATTTAAAAAAGGTTAAAAGTTGGACACCGAGCGACATTAAGTAGGTTATCCAATCTCCGCGCCGAACGGTTAGGAACCTAGGTACTATTATAAATGAGCGCAAGACGGCGCGGTGCGAGCGGCGCGGGTGAGGGGTGATGTTTTTGTACGGACAAACAGGTAACTTAAGAAGCTTATAACTTTGTGATTTTTCATGATTCAGTTTTGAAATTTTGTACATAGATTCTTTACATAAAAATACTGGACATGTGTTTCAAGTTTCGCATATAATATATGATCGACTACAGTAAACAAAATCGGAAAAACATGATATTCTTCAGGATATTATACTAAAAATAACGTTGTATATTGTCGTAATTTACTTCAGTAAGTACCTAAATAAAAGTTCAAGATAATCTGACGCCAAAATCGTTTTCATTTGAAACAAATCAAAGATAGAATAACTAAATTTCAAATCAAGGCCCATATTTTAAAACGATCCCCGTGAATTCCGATAAAACAGTTAGATTTGATAGGAATCTAGACTCAAATCTAGCTTAAATCAAGATTTATGAATATTGTTTTAGAAAAGGGTTATGAAAATACAATTTAAGGGGCTTACATGACCTAACATGCGCGGTCACTGTCGGACTGCATAGAAAAGAAAGAGAAGCGCGATGACACAAAACTGGTAATTTATTGTGAAATATGTAGAAAATTATCTATTTACAAAAATTATTTAATATCTAATAAATAATCCATCACTGAATGCAGTTTGGCATTAGAAATTTAATGGCATATTTTTAATTATAATTAAAATTGTTATTGAAGGGATAAACAGCTTTCAAAGACAATCAAGAGGTGTATTTGAAGATTTTTTTATGCATTAATGTATGTTTAATTATGATTTGAGTTCCATCACTGTACCTATTAAAATAAGACTTGAAAATATAATTTTTGTTTTGGTCAAAATTATTTACAGTTTATGAGACACACTGCTTTAATAAACCAACTTTTTGACTGTTTTCAAGGAATCTACAGATCTACTTAATAGAATCACGTTGTTATGAAAGCAAGGACTGGCAACATTTTCTATACTAAAGAAGTTAGTTCAGAAGTCAATGATTTTTACAGTTATTATGTGGCAATGTTTACCTTCAAATATATCGAAACGTGACACTTTAGTGTACCATATTACTGGTATTTTTTTCGTATAAGTGTTCCCTACCCGTAACATACTTTTATTTTGCGCGAAAACTTAGAAAAGAAAGATTAAAATGGCGGCGGGTGGATATGCCAGCTTCCATGGAGAAATGTTCAAACCCCAACAGCGAGACTCATGTAATTACGTTTGTCGGCGCTTATTAACTTTTAGTACTTTATGGCTCCTCCAGGAAATTATAGAAAACATCTAAGTACTTAACGGTTTCCAGCGAAAAGCTTCCTTCTTTAAAACAAAACAAAAAAAAAACTACATAAAAAATACCAGACGACAGCGAGATACTTTTCAATAATTTACAAGCGGCCTGTTTCAAGCGCCAATTACGACCCATTAGAAAACATCTAACAGTTTCCAGCAAACAGCTTCCTTCTTTAAAACAAAACAAAAGAAAACTACATACATATAAAACACCAGACGACAGCGAGATACTTTTCAATGATTTACAAGCGGCCTGTCTCAAGCGCCAATTACGACCCATTGAGCGAACTTCCTCGTTCTTGGTAGATACAACTTTACGATCAATTTAAACAAATCTAAAACAATTTTGAGTCGTGTGAGATATGAAAGATAATATGGTGGGATAACAGCTCGGAGCTTAAATTGACTGTGGTCACGGACAAACGTGGATAGGCGAGAATTACGATATCAATTTTTGTCTTTTTCTTTATAAATAATAAAATAGATAAAATAAAAATCATTTATTTCAGACAAAAAAGTCCATAGGTAAGGCAAGGTTGTTAGTAACAAGAATTTAGCTTATAACTAATGTTAGTAATTAAAAAAAGTAAAAAACCGGGCAAGAGCGAGTCGGACTCGCGCACCGAGGGTTCCGTAACATCCGGGTTTATACATAAGGTTTATGTTTATGAAATTAAATGTTTTTTTTATTTTTGAGTTGATTGAATGAATGGTAAATTGTGGTTTACGATTTATGACGTATTAAAAAAAAACTACTTACTAGATCTCGTTCAAACTAATTTTCGGTGGTAGTTTACATGGTAATGTACATCATATATTTATTTTAGTTTTATCGTTCTCTTATTTTAGAAGTTACAGGGGGGGGGACACACATTTTACCACTTTGGAAGTGTCTCTCGCGCAAACTATTCAGTTTAGAAAAAAATGATATTAGAAACCTCAATATCATTTTTGAAGACCTACCCATAGATACCCCACACGTATGGGTTTGATGAAAAAAAAAATTTGAGTTTCGGTTCTAAGTATGGGGAACCCTAAAATTTATTGCTTTTTTTCTATTTTTGTGTAAAAATCTTAATGCGGTTCACAGAATACATCTACTTACCAAGTTTCAACAGTATAGTTCTTATAGATTCGGAGAAAAGTGGCTGTGACATACGGACGGATAGACAGACAGACAGACGGACAGACAGACAGATAGACAGACAGACAGACAGACAGACAGACATGACGAATCTATAAGGGTTCCGTTTTTGCCATTTGGCTACGGAACCCTAAAAAGAAGAAACTAGACACACCGCCTACCCCTGCACAGTATGCTCATCGGTCTCGCAACACATGGAGTTCAGTGAACCTACTGAGCAGAACAGTATCGGTTCTCTCGCCAATCATCTTCAGGACGCTATTCGGGCTCCCCCGTACTCGTCGTACCACCGACGCAACTTTTTTATGCATAATTTTTACGCATTTATGCTTGTCTGTTTACTTAAAGCTACTTAGCTTGCGCGGCTTTTATAATTATCCCACGGGACCGCACTAGAGGGATAAAAAACCGGCCAAGTGGTGTCGGGCCACGCACAGCCCTACCCTGTGCGTGGCCCGTGGCGGTTCCGTAGTAGCCCGTTATCACAATGTAGTACGATTCTGTTGTTCTTTATTCTGAATATTAAAAAATTAAAATTAAAATGTTCATATTTTGTTTTTCAATGCAAGTCTTCACCCGTTCTAAACAAGCAACTACTTCATCTTAGTGACTTTAGAGGATTAATGCTAAGGATTTTGTATTTGGTACAAAATTATCCAACACCCTAGTTCTACGACTATTACTGCTAAACTAATAACAGTTATCTTGACCGCTATAGTTTTCCTTTAAATTTCAAGAAATGCACTATCATCGTGAATTTTTCCAGATTTTTCAAGCCAACAGTTTAGGTTTTAGAGGGGGGAGGACGCCCTACTGGAACAAAAATTTGCACTTTAAAGTTTAATATTTCGTAAATGGAGCATTAAATCGAAAATTATTTTAGCAACCCCCGAGTCATTTTAGAAGACCTATTCAACGATACCCCCACACGATGGGGTAGACGACGAAAAAAATATTCATCCCCACATCACGTGTAGGGGAGCTGCCGTAAAAAAAAAAAAATCTTCCAAAATTTTATTTTACCACTTTGTCGGCGTAATTGATATACGCACACCTACAAAATTACAGCTTTCTAGTACTAACGGTCTCTTAGCAAAACCTCAGACAGACAGACGGACATGACGAAACTATAAAGGTTCCTTGTAGGAAGTACGGAACCCTAAAAACGATCCTATATCCTGCCCAGATCATGGTCTACTTGTGTGCCAAACAATGAAATTCGTTCAGCGGTTAAGGCATGCATTATACTGAGTGATGGCCTCTTTGCGTGGATGTGACGACGCATATTTCCCCCCAACTGGTTCTTTTTTACAAGCTTTTATTTGTGTTTGTGTTGTTGCCCTGCGTCATGTTTACCGCAAAGGAACGTATTTTCTTTCTTTAGTTAAAAACAACAGACAGACGGATAGAGTTACTTGGCTTTTATAATAACTAGCTCCGGCCCGCGACTTTGCCCGCGTGAAATTTCGCCCGCCCGCTCTATTGCTTTGTTTTCGCTTAACGTTCTTTCTGACTACTTTTCATTTTGCCCGGCTCCTGTGGGCTCTAGCGTGATGTTAAGTAGACTATAACCTTCCTGACAATTTGGGCTATCAAATGCAAAAATAATTTTCAAAACCGACCGGTAGTTTCAGAGATAAGCGAGTTCAAACAAACAAACTCTTCAGCTTTGTTAATAGTATATAGATATTTATTTATTTAGATTACATGCACAACATTACCGAATTGAATCTCTAAACGTCGTATAGAGCAAATTACAAACTAAAACGTGACACAATAACATTAAAAAAACAGTGGCACTCCAGGAGTGCCGAGAGAAGTGAAAACAAAACACAAACAGAATACTTTGCTATCACTCACTGTAACTGACATGATGATGATATCGGATATACATTAAAACCGAGTACATCCCGAGGGTCTGTGTGGTGCCGGACTTATAGAATAGCACCACCCCATACTTCACGTGGGTGTCGTAAAAGGCGACTAAGGGTCGTACCGGAGAATGGGCATTAGCGTTCTCTATGCATTCCACCACCATACTATACTGCGATCGCCAACCCGCCTGCCAAGCGTGGCGATTATGGCAAACCCCCCCATTTTGGGGTAGGCCTATGTCCAGCAGTGGACGTCTTTCGGTTGAAATGGTGATGATGATGATGACATCCCGAGGACAGCCAAACACATCCGCAGCGGGTATTTTTTTTAATCGTCTTATAAACAAAACACGCGCGGCGTCGGTTACGGTAACAGTGGCGCGAGTTCAATAGTGTTATCCCATCTCAAAAAATGCCCAACGCGCTTATAGAGTTCTCACTTAAGAAAATGTATACACAATAAAAACAAACAAAACACAACACAATAACAGATATAGATATGGATGAATGTACAGAAAAGACGGTATGGAGTAGACATAGGTAAATGTGACACAGGCATGTCTTCATCAATACACTTTGTGCATCTATCGACTGCGTCCAATCATCTCTTTGTAAAGTTCTCTATTTATTAAGGGGCTTACAGGACCGAAACGCAAAAAACGCAAGTTTTAGAAAAAATAAAAGTATATGATCGACTACAGTAAACAAAATCAGAAAAATATGTGATATTGTTCAGGCTACATGCTAGGTAGATAGGTGTTGAAAACATAATTCAACTAGTTTGATATGATAAAAAAAAATCATAAAGATACCTCTAAACACTTTCTTTTTACAATAAAAACCATACTAAATATAATAAAAAACATACAATCATTATGATTTTTCGTCAGATAATTTAAAATGGGCTTGTTTTTAGCTTTTCAGTTTTTTACCACAGTCGGGTTTTTTTTTATTACTTTTTTTTATTTCTTGTATGTTTTTTTACGAATTACTTTTAACCAAATAAGTTGAATATATTTTTGTAATCACCTTTTAAAACCCATTATTTTGATACCCCACTCGATAGGTTTGAAGAAAAAAAAATTGTTGAAGACTTAATATGGCGTATGGCATAATAGAGCATGCCAAAGAAATATGTCATACATACACTCGAAAAACATAACCCTCCTTCTGGCGCAGTCGGGTTAAAAGGGAGAGATTTTCAATAGGCGGGACGACAGTATCAAATAATCAAAAATTTAATGATGTTAGGGGAAAATACATATTAAAAGGATTTAAAACAGTGATTTAGTTTAATTTAAAAACTTGAGATTAATCGGATTTTCACTAAAATAAAAGATTAAAATACTGCAGTCGGCCATTTTGACTGAAACACCAATCACAGCGCATGACGTCACGCCTATGTAAACATCACTGTGGTTCACAGAGTACACTATAGATAGTATACTGACAACATTTGATGTTTACCTAGGCGTGACGTCGGATCCGACGCCATGACACTGTGAGCTGTTTTCGCGCCCTATTGAAAAAATATTAGAAAAATGGCTACAAACTTCGTTAAACTTTAGTTTATTACCGAAATATAGGTGTTTTCGTAAATAGTAAATGTGTACGTACAGACGCCAGCACATCAAACTACCCGAAACTGTCAAATTTTCCCAATCAACTTTGAACCTTACACTTCAGCTATAAAGGTGAAAATCTATTAAAGAACTTTGACAGATTGTAGTAACTTGATGTGCTGGCGTCTGTACATTACGGAAGAGGATTTGAAAATCATTCGTCATGCCTATTCGTCTGTGTATATGTTGTTCTTACAAACAAAAGACGTGCAAAGAGTAAGCGTCCGTGACTCGTTCTTGTCCACTGCACCTAAAACGATCAGTCATCCGTCATTGCCAGCTTCATAAGTTCATCAATATCCTCAACAATATCCCTGATTTTCGAACAAAAAATATCAGATAAGATTTTATCGGCCGGAGTGTAAGCCCTGTCAAGTGATTATGGCAGGTCCTTATGATTGTTGAAGCGGTTAATCGGAGTTCCAGATTCGAGGGGGACCTTTAAGGTGAATGGATAGTGGTAGACCGCGAAATTCAAATTTACTTTTTTTTTGCAATTTGCAGGTCACCGTCAGGTTGTATCTTGATCAAAATATGATTCGCGACAATACAATAACAGACCGTACATATTTATAAAATTATAATCATTAGAATCATTAATATATCTTTCTAAGTCAGATTTTTACCACCAACCACCAATCTCTTATGAAAAAGTGTTAGTGCTAGAAATCTAACTTAGAAAGATGTATTAATGATTCTTGTAATGTTCTCTGGGTTAATAAAACACACTTTGACACATCAGTTAAGGTGAAGTAGTCTATGCGAAACCCAGATAACGTCTGCACGCGCCTACCGGCGGTAAGCGACTGCCACGCCAATGCCTGCGCATACACTACATCCCTCCTTTATTTTTATTGAATTGATATGTTTGTTGTTGTCATGTTTATTGAAATATTGAATTGATTCTAGTCGCCCATTCCAAAAGGTAGTTTTCGTATGGAGAAGAATGGGCAAGAAACTCCACCGTTACCCTTTTAAAATGTTTTACAATGTCTTGTTTATATAATATAATTATATGTGAAGACAATGCACTTAGAATAAAATTAGTCTACCACAAAAGGTAAAAAGAATTAAAATGAAGCAATGGCAGGTAAATAAATTATGTGATAGATACAGGTGCTCACATATTTACAAATTATTTACAAATATTGTAAAAGTAGATGATTTTCCTAGAATTTTCGCTTTGATAAATCCAATTTAATGGAGTGTTACATATGGCACGATCCACACGATGATGTCCTCACGATGTCCTCACGATGATGTCCTCCCGATGTCCTCACGATGTTTTTCTTCACCATTTTGTAATGTCCAATTTAATGAATGTCCAAATGCGTCCAATCTAATGGATGCCCATTGCGTCCAATTTAATGAATCACATGTCTTCGAAGTATTGGTTCTCAGACATGCCGGTTTCCTCACGGTGTTTTCCTTCACCATTGATGAACAGTGGTGATGAGTGAAAATACACAAAATGCCTGCCTGGTTTCGAACCCACGAACTTAGTCGGGCTAGACCACCACCACTGTTGTGCTGAAATTAAATGCTATTATTATGTGTATGTGCCTACGTATGACACGGTGCGGTATGACACCAGAAGGCCAATTCTACTAATTTAAAACGTTCAAAATCTAGTCTCAGTCTCATATCGGCGACAAACAAATGTCAAAACTTGTCAAAATGTAGTGAGATTAAAGGTAATTTTGCAATTATCATTATTTTAGGGCACGAACTATTATCACTTTTGCAGCCTGTGTCTGTAACACAGTTTATACTAGCACAGACACAGACGTTCACTCTGTCTCAAATAATGCATAGCGTTGTACTTCATTGTTTTGTTTTGTTTTTTTTTTTTAATGCTTGATTGAGATGGACAAATTGTACTTGGCTTTTTGAAATAAAGATTATTATTATTGTTATTATTATTTTGTGATTTTTACTTAGTCTATTACTTTTCGATTTTTACTAAGTTTACCGTATTTCGTTTACCCTTTTTTGCAATTTGGATTAATTACAGGGCAAGGAATTATTATCTCATTTGTGATTTTTACTGAAGTTACATCTTTTACTTTTACCCTTTTATGCAATTTGCATTAATTACAGGGCAGGAAACTTTTACCCTTTTATGCAATTTGCATTATTTACAGGTCAGGAAATTGTATCTCTTTTGTGATTTCTACTGCCATACCTAGGTATTGGCATCTGCCTAGCCTTTTTCCCAACTATGTTGGGGTCGGCTTCCAGTCTTAGCGGATGCAGCTGAATACCAGTATTTTAGACTGGTTGTCAGACTTTCCGGGCTTCTGACTACCCGTAACGACTGTCAAAGATTCACGAATGACAGCCGGGACCAACGGCTTAACGTGCTTTCCGAGGCACGGAAGGGACACGGTATGTAAAGATGGTCACCCATCCATAGATCAACCGCGGCAAGCGTAGCTTAACCTGATCGATCGACCTATGCGGCTGTTATTATTTAGCCACGTGCTCCTCATACCTAGGATTGGCAATAGAGATCAAAATCTTTTTAATGTCTAACCATGATTTATTTTGTAAATTGCGTAATCTAGTCGGTTCCAATGTATGAACTTGATGAGTTTTCACCCATTGATTGCATACACTGGTTGGTTATACCAATGTATAAGTTATTGTTAACTTTTAGGTACCCACTATTCATTTGATTGTTTACCTCTTCAAATTACTTCGTAATGTTTTGTGATACCGATTAACCACATAATCTATCAGTATCGCGACTTCCGCGATCTTATTTGCCTAATATTAGGCAATTCTGTTAACCAACAGTTGGGTTGGCACCTATCAACAAATGAGGTTATACGAAATAAAAGTAAAACTATAAATTCACTGTACATATTAAGCATAAGAAAGTTAAAACGCTGTACAAATAACATAGTCTTTTTTTTTTTGTCCATGTCGCGAATTTTGCGACAAGGGGTTTCTAAAAGGGGGCAAATTTTCCATTATTTTTTCGATAGGACGCACCGTTTTCGAGATATAAGCAAATTTAGAATTATTAGATTTTACACTCGCATGTTCCCGAAAATAACACCAGTACGTCCCGTGTTTCCCAAATAGTCAATCAATAATGCTATATTTTGCCACTAACTATTTGGAGAAACAATTTTATTAATTAAATAAACCTCATTCGTTAACTTGCCAGTATTAATCGCAACCATTAGGTTGTTTTGTTGGAACTTGTTCCATTTGTGTCTTTCACACATACACGCACATATTTTAATGTATATAAAAATATGTCTTGTTGTACCATACCCAGTACAGTTGCTCAATGTTTTTTGTCCTATAATTGTAATAATTGTAATTAAAGTTTATTTTAAACTAAATCACCGCCGTTCATATTTGACTAGCCAGCAAGTCGAACAAAGGTCCTTTGACGACGTGTGCTATGTGATTAAAGCAAATGTTCACTTGATATTACAACACTGTAATGAATTCTATGAATTCTTTTGTTGATTACAAATTACAATAGCCAGTGCAAAATGCATTTGATTTGACTACGATTAGTTCAATCATTAACCATAACTGATTTTATGACACTAGTTAGTTATAACAGTAGGTAAGATAATAATTTTATTTGTTACTTAACTTCGATTTTACCGTAGTGGAACTTCTGTTAAAACTGGTACATTAACGATATTTTCGCTGGAACATTTTTTTATTTGATCGAATAATATTTTCTCGATATTATTTACATAAGGGGTCGACACGGGGGTAAGCCGTGACTGATTCGAGCAGTGTTGCCACTGAGTTGTGTGCTACATCAATAATGGTAGGTACATCACAAATACATTTTAATTACCTCACATAGGGCAGTATTATCAACTTTATGATAAATAAGAATTACAATCTCATAACCACATCACGCCTGTTCTCCCACCTATGTTTGAATAGATAAGCAATCTTTATTGCTTTATTGTACTTTATTGTCTTGGTTTCACATAATGTTACATGGCACCTGTAACTTAGTGACCTTTGAAGGTACTACCACAAAATTCCAACAGAAGAAGGGAACTTCTACAAAATTGATTTACCGATTCATCATATTATCATAAGAAAATATTATGTCATTCTAATTCATGTTACTGGTGAAAAGAGTTTTACTAAAACATTTTGTTCATCTATCTGTCCCCAAGTCACAGGCTATAAACCTAGTTTGGGTGCCAGGAGATAATACTCAATGTACTATATGTTGTACCATATTACTGTACTTGTAACCTTTGTGAACATTGTTCTGGAAATAAACATTATTTTTATTATTTTTGTGTCTTTTTTTCTCACCTCTTAGGCTGGTTTTAGCTACATTTACGGGCCAAAACCAAGTAAATGCAACGTGTGGTGTGTATTAGAGTGTGTTTTCTTCCTCTAACTGCATGAATTTCCTAACTATTCTGTAGGTGTTTAAGATGGCAGCTTTCTGTTATTATTATTAATTAACATTGTAATAACATCAAACAGCAGTTTGTTGTTATTGTGACTTTTTATTTTCACTTTGCCCACATTTTATTTCAAAGTATGTATACTTATTATTTTAACTGGTTGGTACTAGTATTTAATTATAGTAACAATTACATAGCTTTTGTCTTTTCCTTAGTCTGTTGATAGGTAGCAATCTAAATTATGTCACCCTAGAACTCGGGTACATATGTCATTATCAGTAGTACTCATTAGGTAGTTCTTCCTACATGCAGGAAATTATCCTCTGTGGGACGGTTTTTTTTATTTTTATTTTTGTTATCTTTCGTAAGTATTACAATGAATACATTACTCTGTATTGATTCTTATTTTTGCGTGGCTTTTACTGAAAATCAGTAACAGTATCACAACTGCATGCCCTATTATATTTTTGTAGGTAAGTACTTATTGAAGACAAGAAGACATGTGACATCTGCCAACCCGCACTGGGCCCGCGTGGTGGATTACGGCCCACTCCCTCCCACCGAGCGGAGGCCTGTGTCCCAGCAGTGGGAACATTATAGGCTGATTATGTATGTATGTTATGTAAGTACTTATTGCGTGAGTCATTTTTTGTGGCGTCCTGTAACAGGATTTTGAGACTCGTATGCGTGCTCATTAGAGCATTTCAGATTCAGCATGACCTTTGACGTAAGCGTAAGTATGACTAACTAAATAAACTGAATAATTTTATTCAGTAACGTTACTTTACAATCTTCTTTTTAGTGTGTCGATAGCAATCTAAGTGAACTCGGCCCAGAATAGCAATCTAAATGGACTCGGCCCAGAATTCGGATACTTGTTTGGCGCCTTCACCAGCGTCCATCAGTTCCTGTAACGTGCAGCTGACAGGACACGATATTAAGTGTTATACTTTACTATTATTATGGGAATTGACTGATAATAACCTTTATCTATTAACAAATTAGGTTTATTAACTAGTTGGCAGTAAATATGCTAGTAATTAAGCCATTATTGATGCTTACACTAACGTTTCCCGGTCTTTTCTGATATTTATCCATTAAGCATGGTCGTATTGCGAATAGTATTTGCGTGACCTTGATATTTCTGTGTCGAAATGCAAACAATTGATCCTGGCAAAACCAGTGACCTGATTAAAATAGTATCTACTGATTTTGTTTTATATTTACAATAAGTGGGTATGTAGGTTATTTACAACAGAAAAGTTAAGTATGTCCAAGATTTATGATAATAATCGGTTATTAATTTTATTTAAAATTAGAAGCGTGCAATAACTCAATTATCTTGTTATTTAAATGAAATCACTTACTCAATAATAATAACTACCTAACAATAATTTACTGTTTGCATTACCTACAGCACATTTAAAATAATTGCGTACTATTCAGGCATGGCCCTTTGTTTTGTTGTGAACAATATTCCCTGCATGGCCTTTTTAACATTTACCTACGCTTTTGTTGTTTACATCAGTCGAAGCAGAATTTATTTTTCGTAACTTAATCATACGAAACAGACAATAAAGCAATCATTAGCTGTAACCATCTACCTTGGTAACGATTTATTTACGTGTAGGTAGGGAGGTACAGCGTGACTACGTTCTGTTTTTACTTTAGTATCCAACTATAAACGATCCTTATCGAAATATAGTCGCTTAACAGATCGTAAACAACTTTCAACGTGCATTATTTTTCAGCGTGCATTCTTCCCCTTTTTTTGGTAAATGTTTTCAGCACTTACTTTTATCCTCGTCGCCACTTGTAATGTTCTCTGGGTTAATAAAACTCACTTTGACAGATCAGTTAAGGTGAAGTAGTCTATGCGAAACCCAGATAACGTCTGCACGCGCCTACCGGCGGTAAGCGACTGCCACGCCAATGCCTGCGCATACACTACAATTCTTATGATTATAATTCTCTAAATATGTACCTGTTATTGTCGCGAATCATAAATTTTGATCAAGATACAACCTGACACTGACCTGCAAATTGCAAAAAACGTAAGAAAATTTTAATTTCGCGGTCTCAACTACCCATTCAACTTAACGAAATGTTTTGATTATGTTTTTCAAATGTCACTCGCAGTCTTGTGGACTTATACCTGAACTGACAGTCGGGAAGTAGCTTTGGTGCAAGAATCACGCCCGCTTTTCCCGAAGGGGTATACTAATAATAAAGCTGAAAGGTTTTTTTTCTTTTTGATGCACGCGATCTCTGAAATTAACGATCGGATTTTAAAAAACCGGCCAAGTGCGTGTCGGACCACGCACAGTGTAGGGTTCCGTAGTAGCCCGTTATCACAATATAGTACGATTCTGTTGTTCTTTATTCTGAATATAAAAAAAATATATAAAAAAAAACATATTTTGTTTTTCAATGCAAGTCTTTACCCGTTATAAACAAGCAACTACTTCATCTTAGTCACTTTAAAGGATTAATGCCTTAGCATTAATCCTTTAAAGTGACTATATATAATTTTATATATTATATATTTAGGATAATTTTGTAGATACCAAATACAAAATCCTTAGATTTTGTATTTGGTACAAAAATATCCAAAACTCAACGACGAAAAAATTCAACGACTATTACTGCTAAACTGATACTGCACTTTAAAGTTTAATATTTCGTAAATGGAGCATTAAATCGAAAAATAATTTTAGCAACCCCCAAGTAATTTGGAAGACCTATTCATCGATACCCCACACGATGGGGTAGACAACGAAACAAAAATTCATCCCCACTTCACATGTAGGGGACCTACCCTAAAAAAATATATATTCCAAAATTTTATTTTACCACTTTGTTTGCGTGATTGATATACATATTTATACCAAATTTCAGCTTTCTAGTGCTAACAGTCACAGAGATTAAGCGAGGACGGACAGACGGACGGACAGACAGACATGGCGAAACTATAAGGGTTCCTAGTTGACTACGGAACCCTAAAAAACAGTGGCACTCCGGGAGTGCCGAAAGAAGTGAAAACAAAACACAAACAGAATACTTTGCCATCACTCACTGACAAATCGGATATACATTAAAACCGAGTACATCCCGAGGACAGCCGAACACATCCAAAACGGGAATTTTTTTATTCGGCTTATAAACAAAACACGCGCGGTGTCGCTTACGGTAACAGTGGCGCGAGTTCAATAGTTTTTCCCCCATCTCAAAAAATGCCCAACGCGCCAGAAGTTTCACTTCAAAAAAATATTTTTGCATTTGATTGCCCATTTGAAGCCCGAAAGTCTGACAGCCAGTCTTATCAGGGGATATCGTATTACCCAGTGATTGGGTTGTGGAGGTCAGATAGGCAGTCGCTCCATGTAAAATACTGGTATTCAGCTGCATCCGGTTAGACCGGAAGCCGACCCCAACATAGTTGGGAAAAGGCTAGGCAGATGATGATGATGATTGCCCAATTCTTGAGGAAGGCAAGCCTATAGGCTATTTAACAACACGCTTTGAGCCGAGTAAAAGGAAATAAAGTCAGAAAGAAGTCTAAGCGAAAACGAAGTAAAACCCGGGTCGGGGGTAGAATAAATTTCATGCGGACGAAGTCGACCAAGGGGCGTACCGGGGAATGGGCAGCATGCATTCCACCACCATACCATACTGCGATCGCCAACCCGCCTGCCAAGCGTGGCGATTATGGCAAACCCGCCCCCCCTTTTGGGGGAGGCCTATGTCTAGCAGTGGACGTCTTTCGGCTGAAATGATGATGATGATGATGGACGAAGTCGCAAGCAGATGCTTGTTATGGATAAAGTTCTTCAATTGTTTTTTTTTTCTTATTTCACTTGTCTGCTTAAGAGGATATGCGGATAGTCTTTTCTTCCTAGAAATGCTCTCGCCTGTTTTCTTTCTGGTTAATGACCACAAAGCAATGATTTTTTTACAGAATAATAAATATTAACTACTTGTATTATGTCCCTATGTTTTCCTTTTTTTGATACATTATTTTTATAAGCACTAGAACCCTCAAAAATTGGCGATTTAAACCGCTTTCAACAGAGGCCTGACAACTAGGTATGAATGAAAAAATAAAAACATAGGGACACAGTATAATCGTCGTCGTCGTCGTTTCAGCCGATAGACGTTCACTGCTGGACATAGGCCTCCCCCAATTTTTGGGAGGGTTTGCCATAATCGCCACGCTTGGCAGGCAGGTTGGCGATCGCAGTATGGTATGATGGTGGAATATATAGAGAACGCTGCTGCCCATTCTCCGGTACGATCCTTAGTCGCCTTTTACGACACCCACGGGAAGTAAGGGGTGATGCTATTCTTTAAGTCCGGCACCACACAGACCACACACACACAGTATAATATATCCTTCTTATTAAATTTATCAAATATCTTTCAAATTGGTCCAATATTGGAGGAGGAAAACGGCGAGAGCCAAACCTCGAATAATGACTTTTTACTTAGCCTTTTTTAAAAGTCTCTCCGATCGCATTTTTACCAAAATCCCATGACAAACAACATCATCAAGATAAAAAAAGGAAGCAAGATTGAATACCAAATATCGAATCGAACCGGCGATGCGTTTCACCTCTGATTGGAGCACATTTATTCGGTATTACGAACGGTACAGCATATAAATTGTTACCAAAATTCCAAAATTAATTATACGGATATAAACGCAGGTTTATGCTAATGCAATTTGTGATTTCTTTATCCGTGTTCGCGCAGAATTGACTTGTTTAATATCAAGATTGAGTTATTAAGAAGATCGTTATTGGGGTTATGAGATGTCGGTATGTTTTTGTAAGGTGTAGTATCATTAGTGTTATCGTTTATCGCGGAGTCGTTATGATCATCTACCATATGATTGTCAAAAAAGTTGACTGTATTGGAGGTGCTTTGGGGAGGCCTATGTCCAGCAGTAGACGTCTTTCGGCTGAAATTTTGATGTTGATAATATGACTGTCAGTGGTAAACATAGGTTTTTTTTTTTTTTAATTACTACATGGGCCGATCACGCCTGATGGTAAGCGATAGATGAGGTCTATGATGGAACGAGCGTGCCCAAAAGATGCCTGTTCACTCTTGCTTTGAAGGCAGACGGGTTAAATGTGGGAGGGAACACAGATGCCGGCAGAGAGTTCCACACTTTGGCTGAGCGCATAATAAAAGTGGAGGAGAAGCGCTGAGTACGACTCGTGGGGATATCAACCAAGTGCGGACGGTACGCTGCAGTACGTCTAGTTGTCCGGTGGCAAAAGGGCGATGGTGCTCACCGAAGTACAGTCTGTAGAAGTCAGACAGGCAAGCAACAAACATACGAGTTGGTTTTGTTACACCAGTCTGACTGACAGTATTGAAGTCTCTTGCCCGTTCTTCTCCGTAGATACCTACGCTTTGGAATTGGCAACTTCATATTTCTGACTGACCGACTCGTGACTCCTTGACAATTCAAAAGTGCCTGTAAATGGTTTAATTGTGAGATTAAAGACTTTAATGTTTTGTTGGTTTGGCTGTAGGTACTACCAAAATAACTGCCTCAGTGGTATACATACCACTCGGAATATAAATAAATATGTAAAATACCTCTTAGGTACACCAAAGTGGTATTTTACATATTTATTTATATTTTATGTAACACTAGCTGCGCCCCGCGTTTCACCCGCGTAAATGTCGACCCCGTGGGAATATCGGGACAAACGTTGCCTATATCTTAGCTACGTCCATACAAAATTTTATCAAAATTTGTCCAGCCGTTTGAGCGTGAAGAAGTAACAAACATAAAAACACACATACACACACACACAACCTCACTCACAAACTTTCGCCTTTATAATATTAGTGTGATTTTTATTTTAAGCTCGTGTTCAGTGCACACTAGTGAGTGTGATGAATAATTATGTTTTTTTTCTTCCTCATATAATTCACTCAGCTGGCATATAGCGACCTACGCGTTCATAATAAAAATAATACACTGAGAGTACTGCTTCGGCTGCCGTGGCGTTTGTAGTGCGTCAGGGATGTTTGCGGATAATAATATTAATGGGTATGCCGCCATTATCCATACTAATATTATATATGCGAAAGTGTGTCTGTCTGTCAGTCTATCTGTCTGTATGTTACCTCTTCACGCTTAAACCGCTAACACAGATTTAGATAAAATTTGGTATAAAGATAGTTTGAGTCCCGGGAAAGGACAAAGGATAGTTTTTATCCTGATAGTCCCACGGGACCGTCACTTATGCGGGTGAAACCGCGGGGCGCTTCTAGTTAGAAATTGATATGCATCCGATGACTCGTGTTCGCGGCGACACCAATAGTATTCTCAGTGTGTCCGCATATCGGTGGGATTGCCCAATGTTGCGGAGAATTTCAATTAAAACTCAGCATTAGTGATAGTACACTAGATGTTAAGTAAAATTGTTACTAACTCTATGGACTCCTCCTGTCTGAAATAAAAGTTCCTATTCTATTCTGATAAGAAGTCCAAAAATATTAGAGAAAGTTATCATAAATCAGTTATCTAGTCGTCTGACTAAATAACTGATTTATGATAACTTTATCATCATCATCATTTCAGCCGAAAGGTGTCCACAGCTGGACATAGGGCTCCCCCAAGCACCTCCACTTGAACCGATTCTGTGCTTCTCGCATCCAACGCGATTTGAAATTGTTAATCATTCATTAAAATAAATTGTTAATTATTAACTACTCTCTTGGATTCAAGTACTACGCTTTGGAATGGGCAACTAGCTTCATTTTTCTATTGACTGACCCCTTGACATTTCATTGCAAAAGTGTCTGCAATTGGTTTCTTTGATCAAATTAAATGCTTTGAGTTTGAGTTCATGCAACAGAATATTGACCACTTTTTATCTTTAACAGGTCATCTGGGGGCCTAAAAAGGCCACTTTCGCAGAATCATAAAAGGATAACATTATGAATCCTAATGGACAGGTAACTGTTAAGTTAATCGTATCAAATCCCATTGGCGAAGGATTTTTCAGTTATTTTATTTTGTCTGTGCTAAAATACCAATCAATCCAATCCAAGTCCAATCCCAATCTCTTTGATTATACCTACGTAGTGCAGCGAAAAAAAAGAAAAACACGGATTGTCTTCGCCATATTATGATTCATAATGTTATCCTTTTATGATTCTGCCAAAGTGGCCTTTTTAGGCCCCATCAACTGGTTTAAGCCTTTCCAATACACCGACGCACTTTAACACTAATCTAAACTGTTCAACTGAATTGTTTTTTTCCATGAATTTGATATTATAATCAATGCTCGCTTCACTTTCGGTGTTCAAGTATTATCGATGGAGCCATCAGCCTTATCTTGTTCATTGTTTTTACTCCTACAGAGGCTTGCAGCTGTTTGGCATAGTCTGTCTAAAATGTTCCCACTGCTAGGATACAAGGCTCCTCTCTGTAAGAGGGAGTGGGCCGTAATCCACCACGCGGGTCCAGTGCAGGCCGAATTTCAGTTCTAGGACATGTTTACTCACGACGTTTTCGTTCACCGTTTTGAGAGCAGTGGTGATGAAATAAATTACTTACACAAACTAAAGGCTCCTACCTCTTGCGGTGCCTTTGTGTCTTGCGCGATTTTATCGCGTGTCGCGCCTGTTTGAAGGAGCCTTAAAGCACCTGCTTGGGTTCGAACACACACCACACAAGTAAGTTTTTTCGGTTTCACCCGCATAAGTTCCGATCCCGTAGGAATATCGGGATAAAAACTATCCTATATCGGGGACTCAAACTATCTCTATACCCAATTTCATCTGAATTGGTTCAGCGGTTTAAGCCTGAAGAGGTAACAGACAGACACACTTTCGCATTTATAATAATTTTCAATGAACTTTTGACACCGTCCATCACCCATTTAATTAAGTAACATTCTACCAAACACAATTTGAATAATTTTGAAAGATATTGCCAATCCAATGCTTCATATGTTAGAAAAAAATGACTGCTCAACAACGTAAACAACGCAATGAATGTTGTTGAACTATCAAAACTATGATTATTTTACTTATTTTTTTCATATAAATGTACATATTATTATTATTATTTTAAATATTAGCATTAATAAGTAAGTTAATTTGATTAAAAATGAGATAATTAGATGAGTAAATATAAATAGGTTAATAACCTGTACTTCGCTGATTAATAGTAATACTATCAAAATGAAAGCCATTCCTACTGTTAATAAGGCTCTTGCAAACAGGCGCGACACGCGACGCGAATCGCACACGACGTAAAGGCACCGCTCGCGATTCGCGTCGCGTGTCGCGCCTGTTTGAGGGGAGCCTTTAGTGTGCTTAACGCAATTACCCCTCGAAGGTCTGAATAATTTTGCAATGTATTAATTTCGTGCTGGTCCCGCCAACAGATGAATAAATTAAACAGATAAGATTTATCTTCAACAAGTTAATAAACAACCTAGTTTAGGTAATACCAATGATACTGATTACTTTTATGGGTAGAAAAAACTGGCCAAGTGCGAGTCGGACACGCACACGAAGGGTTCCGTACCACAAAAACGCCGGAAAAAACAC
Source organism: Mesoligia furuncula (assembly GCA_916614155.1). NCBI lineage: Eukaryota > Metazoa > Arthropoda > Insecta > Lepidoptera > Noctuidae > Mesoligia > Mesoligia furuncula. The sequence goes on along the minus strand of OU744800.1, from coordinate 23,280,037 downwards.
GTTTGCTGTATGAGACACCGGGCCGCTTAAATATTTATTTTATTCTATTTTTTAGTATTTGTTGTTATAGCGGCAACAGAAATACATCAGCTGTGAAAATTTCAACTATCTAGTTACCACGGTTGATGAGATACAGCCTGGTGACAGACAGTCGGACAGTGGAGTCTTAGTAATAGGGTCCCGTTTTTACCCCTTGGGTACGGAACCCTAAAAAACTGCAAATTAAAATTACCTTTTATTTATCTTCCAATCCTTCAGGCTTACCAAGGAGTATAGTATTACCCAGTAACTGGGTTGTGGAGGTCAGATAGGCAGTCGCTCCATGCAAAATACTGGTATTCAGCTGCATCCAGTTAAGCCGACCCCAACGACGGGTTGGCGATTTCAGAGTTACCGTGCATTCGCGATTTATTTGCCAAAAATGTAAACAAATATGAATTAATGAAAAAAATACTTTAATTTCTCTACAATAAAGTTCAGTTTACGCTACAACTTCAAACATTTTTATAACTTTGTCAATAGTGTTAGTCACTCTGAAATCAACTTAATAAACATAGAAATAAAGTTGATATTTGTTTAACTTGAGTAGGGGTGTGCAGCACTGCGCACTTTTACTTTATTAGATATATCCTAACTAATATTATAAATGCGAAAGTAAGTTTGTTTGTTACCTTTTCACGCCTAAAACCACTAAAGCGATCATCCTGAAATTTTGCATATAAACTCAGGTGTACAGAAACGGACATAGGGTACCTACCTTTCATCCCGAAAAAAGTGCTGTTCCCGAGGAAAACAACAATAACGTTATTATCATAATAGATGGCGCCACGTGACACTTAAGCGGGTGAAACCGCGGGGCACTGTTAGTTAACTATAAAGTCTAGGTTTTCTCAGAATGTTTTTCCTTTACCGTTGTCCAAGATAAACTCAAAAATTACATATGAAATTTAAAAAGTCACATACAACCCGCATCCTTGTGCATGAGAGGCGGAACCTTCACCATGATACCGTAGATATTAGATATTACTTCCTCTCTCCTTAAACATCATCATTATATTTTTCTTTGCTCCTGTTTCATGTTTATTGTTATATGTATATATTTATTTAGATTAGTACAATATACTTTATGTATGTATTTATTGTATTATGTAAATGGTACACCACAGACTACCTGCAGTATTTGCCTGTCCTTTCCCTTTTTAATCCATCCAAAGGTTGTCTTTAAAAGATCGCTTTTAGCGATAAGACCGCCAATTGTGTCACCCTTTGTACAGTTTCTATACTTTTTTTTTTTTTTTTTGCGGATGGGAAATCATCATATGACTCCTCCCGCTCTGGGTGGAGCAGATGGGAGTGTCAGACTCTTACTGACTAAAACCCACCCGTGTTCCTTCCTTAGCCCTTTATGTTCCGGGCCAGCGGTAACCCTTTCGGACAATCCCGCTGACCCGGCAGGCTTCGGCCCTGACGGGCCCCTTCTTTGTTGCTGACCCTTCAAATGCTTGAATACTTAAGTCAGCATCTGCCTAGCCTTTTCCCAACTATGTTGGGGTCGGCTTCCAGTCTAACCGGTCGCAGATGTGTACCAGTATTTTACATGGAGCGACTGCCTATCTGACCTCCACAACCCAATTACTGGGTAATACGAAACCCCTTGGTAAGACTGGTTGTCAGACTTTCGGGGGTTTCGGGGGTTTCTATACCTTATGTCTGTAATTAATATGGTGTACATAATAAAGAGTATTCTATTCTTTTCTATTCTATTCTATCCTTATTAATTTCGCAAACATCTAGATGTTTATTGAACCGGTTCCCGTTGTGACATGAAGGCGGTTCTTCAAAACAAAACAATCTCAAAGTTAACAAGTTTTATGGACATTATAATTATGAAGAATAAGGAAAATTTCGCGTCCACCTCACCCTGACCAGATTACCTAATGTAGTGAAACCACTACATTATAAACATAATGGAATTAAAGCGAGATTGTTGTTGTTATTATAAATATTGTTAATTACTTCCCTTTTTAGGGTTCCGTACCCAAAGGGTAAAAACGGAACCCTATTACTAAGACTTCGCTGTCTGTCCGTCTGTCTGTCACCAGGCTGTATCTCAAGCACCGCGATAGCTAGACTGCTGAAATTTTCACAAAGTATGTATTTCTGTTGCCGCTATAACAGCAAATACTAAAAACAAAATAAAATAAATATTTAAGGGGGGCTCCCATACAACAAACGTGTTTTTTTCGGCGTTTTCGCCTTGTGGTACGGAACCCTTCGTGTGCCAGTTTTTCTAATTTTAGTAGTGGTTGAAGAATGACAATTATAAATAAAATTAGCTACGCCCCGCGGTTTCACCCGCATAAGTTTCGATCCCGTGTAAATATCGAGTTAAAAAGTATATAAAAAAATTTATCAAAATTAGGCAAGCTGTTTGAGCGTGAAGAAGTAGCAAACATATAAACACACACACGAGGAGGCCTTCCAACGACACGTCTTCCGACACGTAGTCGCCACTCCAGAACCTTAAAGCCCCATCGACGGTAGATACATGATTTTTATATCTTCGACACAATTATCACATGATCACAGTAATATTATAAAGGCGAAAGTTTGTGTGTGTGTTTATATGTTTGTTACTTCTTCACGCGCAAACGGCTTTACCAATTTTGATAAAATCTTGTATGGAGGTAGCTGACACCCTGGATTAAAATATAGGCTACTTTTTATCCCGATATTCCCACGGGATCGACATTTACGCGGGTGAAACCGCGGGACGCAGCTAGCAATATTATAAAACTAAAAATAGTTTGGTCGATCGTTATACCCGCCACGTAAAGAATAACAATAAGCAATCGATACACATTATCGTTTGTCATGATCATGCATATAATAATTAAGTTATGCAAAGCAAGATACCTATGTATGTTCGTGTAAATTTACGCAAGTATTTATTTAATGAGTTATTAAAGAGTCCCGTAACTAACCTTGGTTAGGTACAGACGCCAGCACATCAAGCTACCCGAAACTGTCAAATTTTTCCAGTCAACTTTGAACCTTATGGTTTAGCGATAAAGTTGAAAACCTATTAAAGAAATTTGACAGATTGTAATAATTTGATGTGCTGGAGTCTGTACATACTCGCCTTATATCTATAATCATACCGCGGGGCTTGCGACTAAGTTATAACAGCCGCCTGGATCGATCGATCAAGTTAAGCTACGCTTGCTGCGGTTGGTCCGTGGATGGGTGACCAACTTCACATACCAAGACCCTTGCGTGCCTCAGAAAGAACGTGAAGCTGTTGGTCCCGGCTGTCATTCGTGGATCTTTAACGGGTCGTCAGAAGCCCGAAAGTCTGACAACCAGTCTTATCAAGGGGTTTTGTATTATCCAGTAACTGGGTTGTGGAGGTCAGATAGGCAGTCGCTCCATGTAAAATATTGGTACTCAGCTGCATCCGGTTAGACTGGAAGCCGACCCCAACATAGTTGGGAGAAGGATAGGCAGATCATGATCTATATAGGTAATAATACCAATCTATTATGGTCCATTTGTACATTTTTACTGAATGATACCTCAACTCCAATAATATTATGAATGATCGCACATTGATAGCGTGACATTTATAACATTTAAAAAAAAAAACTAAAAATAACATTTTATTCATTACGACCAACGTTATCGATTTATTACATAAATTACAAAATACCCGTCGTTTATCATTTTCTGAAGTCACAAGTCACAATTAAATGTAATCACTTGTTTATAGATTGTGGAGTGCTGATTCGAAATAAACATAATAATAAATAATGTTACATAGTAAAGTAACTTAGGTATGTATGTTATACATCGTGTTTCAAAAAGGTGTGGTCAGATTTAACTCATCGAATGCCGTAATTAGAGACACAATAGAAAGACAATTGCTTATGTCGAACTGTGTAACTTAAGACATTCAAAAGGTTAAGGGTGGTAAGGTTAAAGTTTAAGGGTACAGTCGTCGTCGTCGTCGTTTCAGCCGATAGACGTCCACTGGTGGACGTAGGCCTCCCCCAATTTTGGGAGGGTTTGCCATAATCGCCACGCTTGGCAGGCGGGTTGGCGATCGCAGTATGGTATGATGATGGAATACATAGAGAACGCTGCTGCCCATTCTCCGGTACGATCCTTAGTCGCCTTTTACGACACCCAGGGGAAGTAAGGGGTGGTGGTATTCTTTAAGTCCGGCACCACACAGACGAGTGTACAGTACAGACAGACTATCAAACTGAACAATTTTCTCCATGAGAACAATATCATAATCGAGAATAAAAAACAGCCGTCCCATACATTTAAATTATTTATTTATTTAAACTTTTCGCACAAAAATAGCCATTCTCTACCAGTCAACCAAGGGTGGTGAGGAGATTGAATGGCAGGTGCTTTGGTTGAGAGAAAAAAAACTATTAAAACTAGGTACCTACACAAATAGATAAATAGGTTATATACACATACCTACATACTATTTACTATAACATATACTTATAATAGGTATATAAATTCAAGGGAGAGAGGTGTTGAGATTGAGAGAGAGAAGTGAGAGACTCTATTATACCCCTATTGGTTTTGAAAATAACTCTTCAATTTCCTCTTAAATGCTTACCGACTGGTGGCCGTCCAATTGGCCGATGGAGTAAAGCTGTGACCAAATGGTAGCCAAGGCTAGGCCAAAAAAACCAAGGCTGTCCAAAACGCTCTGGGTTGACGATATCGTCAAAGTCGCGGGTAAAACCTGAATGAGGGATGAACGAAACTGGGAATTTTGGCAGAAGAAAGGGGAAACCTATACCCAGAAGTCGGTGATTCGAGGCTGAAGTGATGATGATGATACATTTTGGTCAAGTAGGAAAATTGAAATTATTGAAATTTTGTATAGAACAGTTTAAATAAATTAAGGGGAAATGCGAAACGCTCTCGTCTGTTTTCTTTCTGGTTAATGACCATAAAGTAATGATTTTTTACAGAATAATAAATACTTATTAACTACGTGTATGTCCCTATTTATTCCTTTTTGATAATACATTATTTTTATAAGCACTAGAACCGTCAAAAAATTCAAAAACCGATAAAAAATTCCGATTAAGACCGTTGTCAACAGAGCCCTAGTGTACAGACAACTATAAATGAAAAAATCTCAGTATATATTCTTCTTATTCAGTTTAAGAAATATTTTTTAAATTGGTCCAATATTGGAGGAGGAAATAGGCGAGAGCCAAACTTCGAATTATGACTTTTTACTTAGGCTTTTTCAAAAGTCTCTCTAACCGCATTTCCTCTAAAGACCACATCATTCTGATACATACTTTATAGCGCTCTGATGGTACAAATTATTCTCACTTAATTTGCTTTTAATAACACTGATTGGTCCATTTATAGCATTCTACGACACTATATTAAAAAATATCTCGGTTATTTTTTAAAGTTATTCTGTAAGCTAAAGTGAGCTATTAAGCTACAATGTATCATTTTATTCACAGTACATTTAAATAGAAGAAGTCTTGTATTACACAGCTCTATCTATAGCAATTATTTCCACAGATTAAACGCCGAATCCGCAAGGGTCCTAATTAGCGAAGTCACATACAACTTTTGTCAAAGTAACGAAAAGAAATCCATTATTTACTTGGGAATTTATTTTTTCTCAATACCTAAATACTTTATTGCACTCTCCTGCCCTTATCACAATTTATTTGGGGTCGGCACAACATATCTTTTTCTTACCATACTTTTCTATATTAGTCTTCATCTCGGTAATCACCCGTTTCTAGCCATATGATCTTTCACACGGTCCATCCATCGTTTCTTTGGCCTTCCCGTACGATCTTTTTTTTGAGTATGAATGCGGATGGCTTTTTTTTGGAGGTGGGAAATCATCAAATGACCCCTCCCGCTCTGGGTGGAGCGGGAGAGTGTCAGACTCTCACTGACTAAAACCCACCCGTGTTCCTTCCTTAGCCCTTTATGTTCCGGGCCAGCGGTAACCTTTTATCAACAACGGACAATCCCGTTGAAATGTGGATGTAGGCTATAAGAGTAGTCTTATAATCTTATACATTCATACTCAAAACTTGAATGAAGAAGAATGAAGAAATGAAAATCGAGTTCGTTTTACAGCATTTCCTTTCAGAATACATAAAAAAATATCCGATTAATAAATTAATGGATTATTTTAATTTGGCAATAACTCTGTATTAGTGGGCTCAAATGATACACTTTTATAACCAATAATAATGGGAGTAAAATGACAGTCGTTACAGATAGTCAGAAGCCCGCAAGTCTGACAACCAGTCTTACCACGAGTATCGTATTACCCAGTAACTGGGTTGTGGAGGTCAGATAGGCTCCTCCATGTAAAATACTGGTATTCAGCTGCATCCTGTTAGACTGGAAGCCAACCCCAACATAGTTGGGAAAAGGCTAGGCAGATGATGACTGGGTGTAAAACGACCTAATCCACAAAGCCGCTGCGCTGTCTACATATTCAAACTAATGGAAACAAACAGCGTTTTCATAATCATTTATCGTCTATTGGACTTCTTACTAATTTCAAGTAATTAAGGCGACTGCATGACCTAAAGCGCGGTCTTTGTCGAACTGCATAGAAAAGAAAGAGAAACGCGATGATAAAGCCCTGGTAATTTGTTGCGAAATATGAAGCAGTTATCTATTTACAAAAAATCTATTGTTTGGACTAAAAAATTAAAACACTAGTGCTTTAGTATGTTGCTTGTAGAATAATCTGACAAAAAATCATAATGATTGTATGTTTATTTATATGGTTTTTATTGTAAAAAGAAAGTTTTTAGAGGTATCTTCATGATTTTTTATATCGTATCAAATTAGTTGTATTATGTTTACAACACACTATCTACTTAGCATACTTATACCTATCCCGAAGAATATCATATATTTTTCTGATTTTGTTTACGGTAGTCGATCATATACTTTTATTGTTTATAAAACTTGCGTTTTTTGTGTTTACGTATAAGAGGCCTCTTCTTAAACAAAAAGGCAAAAGTATATTTGATAACCTCGCTTGCTCAAGACGGGTTGGCGATTTTAGACTGATATTACCCATAAAAGTCCAGGTTTCCTCACGGTGTTTTCCTTCACCGATGTCAGTAGTATCCAAGATAAACTTAGCAAGTACATAATATGAATGTAAAAAGTTAGGTAATAGGTATATGGGCTGGTGTCCGCAATTCCACGTCAATGCGCGTATTTTACGTACGGATGGGAAAATCGGTTATTTGATCCACCCCAGCTCCTCAAGGAAGGCTAGCAACGCCTTGATGTTACTGACCATCTCACGTAGGGTACCTGGGTTACCGAAGTACTTTGTCCTGTACGTGGTGACCACCGGGCAGTTTAGAAGCACATGTGCCGCTGTCTCGTCATCCTCCATACAGGCCCTGCACAACGGACTGTCTGTTACTCCTTTGCCAAAGAGGTGTTTATTAAATGACCCGTTAAAGTTGCAGTAACTATAAGCAGCTTTTGTTTAGTAACGGAGAACCTGTTTCGTGAGGCGGGCATCCAATGCGGGAAGTGCTTCCCTAGCCTTCCTGCATTCGTCTTGATCCGTCCAAAGTTTGTCATGTTGGTCTCTGGTGCGTTTCCTTACCAGAGCGTGTAAATACCCGAAGGGGAGTGGCGCGATGGGCTCAGGTCCCACTGGTGCCATTCTCGACCCTCTTCTGGCAAGCTCTTCGGCTGCATCGTTGCCTAGCGAACCGCTGTGTCCTTAGATCCATTGAATGGTTATTTTGTTGAGGCTACACACCAGGTTGAGGCGCTGGTGACACTCGTATAATAGCCCAGAGTCAACTGTATAACTGTCCAGCGCTTGCAGAACAGCCATGCTGTCTGAGAGTATGCTGATTGAGCGGTCTTTTACTTAACTGGCTATAATGACTGAAGCGGCTAGTGAAATAATTTAAAAAGTTACATCTTTATTCTTTGCCACTGTTCTCAAAACGGTGAAGGAAATCATCATAGCATGTCCTAGAACCAACAATTTGAAGACATGTGACATCTACCAACCCGCACTGGGCCCGCGTGTATTACGGCCTAATCCCCCTCTCACAGAGAGTAGGGATGTGTCCCAGCAGTGGGAACATTGTTAGGCTGATTATACTGTTTGCATTGGTTCTTGCCCGGTTTTGAACCCACAACCTCATGCATGACAGGCGAGGCCTCATTTTTTTTAAATAAAGTATATCAAACTAACGTTTTTAATATAAGCAATTCCCAATAGCGGCCACTACGTATAAAAGCACTCACTTTCTTATTCAATATTTTAGTGAAAACAAATTTTAAAAATGCACTTCGTCCGTTACATCGATCACGATCCATTTATCTTCCATAGCTTTTAGAATAATATATTAAACTGTAAGTACGTACATTTTTGCGTCCAGACATAAAGTGCAGACAGACTAAACCAAAGATAATATAAATAGAGACATAAACACTTCAATTCCTTGTTTACTTACCACTTGAAATCCGGCACGTAAACAAGGATCTTCTTGAGAGAAACTATATTCCTATTATTTAACTTGAAGCATCAAAATGCCAGGCTACATCATTTTCAGGGGAATTTAAGGGACAGTTTCATGAAGATCAAAAGCAGGGCCAACCCTTTCTTATTTTTTTGTTTATGTTCTTTATTGCGTCATGTTTACTGCAAATAAAAGTGTTTTCTTTCTTTCTTTCAGAGTCTCATCATCATCATCATTTCAGCCGAAAGACGTCCAATGCTGGACATAGGCCTCCCCCAAAAAGGGGGATTTGCCATAATCGCCACGCTTGGCAGGCGGGTTGGCGATCGCAGTATGGTATGGTGGTGGAATGCATAGAGAACGCTGCTGCCCATTCTCCGGTACGCCCCTTAGTCGCCTTTTACGACACCCACGGGAAGTATGGGGTGGTGCTATTCTTTAAGTCCGGCACCACACAGAAATCAGGGTCTAGGTGTGCAATATTTCAGCTAGCTGTGACCTAGGTATCTGCCGCCTAGATGTTGCTGCAAAGAAACTGTTGTGAATTATAAAAATAATGCAGGTTTGTTTTTCTGTAATTGCCAATATTACAGAAAAGAATCCTGAAAAGAGCAAGAATTTTGAGTATAGTTCACATCTCTTTCTTTAATCTTTAATTAAAAATTATTTTTGATAACAACTCATAACGACCTAAAACTTGCTCAGCTGACCTCGCAATGTATACGTTTTTCGTACAATAAGAAGTCAGCTTACATACTGGTTACCTATAGATTGATGTGTAGCCGTGCATACCTTAGTCATAATATTCGCGGAACTTCGCTTTTGTTGCAGGAATCAATGTTCAATTTGAGCAACCTGTGGTTGTCTCTTGCAGCTAAGAAGACCCGCTCAAGCAGAAGTTTGATAATCTTTCAACAATCTCTGTGTTGCATGATGTATGAAACCTCTGCTGGAATTTCTAATATAGCACTCCATATTCAAAATGCATGCAGCTTGTATTTCAAATAGGGAGTGCTATAATCATTTATTTATAATTATTCATTTAATATTCGCCATTCATTCGCGGTGATTCAAGTATTGTCACAGTATCGTTAAGTGACTAGCTAAAAATTAAGGAATCATTTGGACTAATAATTGATTTAAAAGTTTTCATTATGTATAACATTTAACTGGCTCTGAAAACTGTTTGCTGAAACATTTCATAAAAGCGTAAACTAGGTGAAAAGTCTAGAGCAGAAGTCAGTGCTTACCTAGATTTTTTTTAAACGTTATTTATTTTTATGTTTTTCTTTCTGACTTTGTTTGTTTTTCTTGATATCATGCTAGAATTAATAAGCATTTACGAAGTAATTTTTGCACAGTGCTTTTCTTTTATTGTTACACACTGTTATTATGTAAATTAACTATCACTGATCATTTTTATTTTTGAAATATTTAGATAAATCGTAAACTAGGCGAAAAATTTAGCACGGAAGTCGTCAGTGCTTAACTAGCTTTCATTTTTAAACTTTATTTATTATATAGATTTCTTACTGACTCTTTGTTTCTCTTAAAAACATTTAAGACTTACTAAGATTTACAAAGTAATTTTTGTACAATGATTTTCCTTTATTGTTAACCACTTAAAAAGTAAGTAAATTTTAAAACATAGGTAACATAAAAAAATATTTTATGTAAACGCCGAATATTAATACGAACATAGTATTATAAACAAACCCAATACAGTAACAAAGTGTCATCATAACTAACAATAATAATAACTACAATTACTTCGAAAGTTTTCCGAACTGTTACAAGAATGTGCCATAGAGAAAATTAAGTTATTACCTACTTAGTGAAACTTCGTCCTTAAACTTCGAGACACTCATAACTTAAGCATCAAAACGAGAATAAATAAGAATTAAATGAAATGAAATAAACATAAATAAAAGGCAGTAACACATACATTATTAACCCGTAAATATCGAAGTGTTTTTATGTGCGCTCAATACGACGTGTTTATTTTTAAATAAAAGCTCTTATGATGTTTATTTCGTTTAAACAATGTCAATTATTTTGTGGCTCGGTTTTTATTTTAAAGTTGATTTACAAAAAACATTCGGAATATTTTGTGTGAAGTCATAACCGTCTCAAAAACAAAGTTTTAAATTGTTGCATAGTGAAATAACTTTTAAATACGAGTATGTTAATTATTTATAAAGAACAATATTTTAATTTTATATAATACCTGCCTAAGTGCATTTTAAAATTACCGTATATTAAAATAACAACTTATTACTCAAGGAGTTCAGGTACCTTATAATGTATCATAAATGTTTAAACTGCAACGTTCTTAGTAAATTAAATACTTAATTATAATGACTTACACTTTGCCGCCTTGACTTCGAAACTGTTGTATTCACTGTTCAAAACAACATTGTAAGTCCAAACTCACAAATAAACAAACAAAAAAACTATTTTCAAACTTCACACTTTCGCAAAAAAAAAAACGACTAAAATTTCAAGTAAAAAAAAAAGATAAAAAAAAATTAGCAAAGAGTTTATGACAACTCTTTGCTAATTTTAAGTCACGTCGCTTTGGAACATTTTCTTCTTTTTTTGAAAATATTTTTAAAGTTTCCGAGCGCGGGAATCTGCGAGGGCTACAGGCGCGTTCGCTCGCAACCGCAGTTAGTCGACAAGTGAAATGAACGACGAACGCTCCCGGTTCGTCACTATCAAACGCTATCCCATCTTTTTGCAACCGTTGCGTGTTAGTCAATTATGGAAGATTACACTTGGATTGAATGACCGTTTTAAAATCAGAACAGAACCCTAACGGTTGTGCCATTTTTTTTTTTTGTTTTTCGATTCCTTTAGCTGTCCCGTGGCAAATCTAGGTTAAGTGTCCTCTTAGAACATCAACATTCTTTCATTAATAAGATTGCATTTCCTTTACTGATTTTTCTTTTGGGTTTATTTTCGCTTGCACAAAAAGCTGCAAAGCTACAAAAGTGGGGATTCTCGGCGGGATTTAATTAAACGGGGGCGGTTTTAAGTCGTTATTTATTTTCATTCATTTATTCTAATTTATGGAATTCCACCTGAATACTTTTAATTCTGTTTGTTGAACTTTGTTTTGCCCGTAAAATGTTGCTTATTATTGTTACTTTGTAAGTTAATTTGTTTCATTGGACTGTTTTAGAAATTTATTTATTTAATACTTCAAGTACATAAATGTACAGAGGCGGACTTAATGCCATAGGTAATTTTATTGTTCGCACTATAAAGTATTCGGGAACGTTTTCTTTTGTTGAATGTTCTGAGAAGGTTTTATAAAAGACTTTTTATACAATGTGGCGATTAGGTTATCACGTTAATTGAAACCATCTCTTCTTTAGAAAGTATTTTAAAAATACACAATTAAAATAATTAATAACTATTAAGATTCTAGCTGTGAAAACGTTGTTTTCGTTTTAGTATTTAACAACATTAGGTACACCTAGTTTGTGATTATATGTGGTAACAAAACTAGGTATACAGTTTGTGTTGAATTGTTGATACCATTGCCCTGCCCGTGTCTAGTGCTTTATTAGCAAGGGTAGTTATTTCGTGCCAATTTTTACGAGTACGCTATTTGTTTTGTTTCAGGTTGTTTTTGTTACCGGTTCAGGCAAAGCGGTAATGGGTTTTCCCATCTGGAATTTCTCAGTAGCAGCCCTGAGTCTGAGAGCCCTGTGGCCCATTGGTATCGGCCGCGACTTACGAGTTGTTGGTCGTAGGTTCGAACCCAGACAGGCGCTTTACTTTGTGTAAATAATTTCATAACCACTGCTCTCAAAACGGTGAAGGAAAACATCGTGAGGAAACCGGCATGTCCTAGAACCAAAAATTCGAAGACGTGTGGCATCTACCTACACGCGCTGGGCCCACGGTGGATTACGGCCTACTATCTCTCACAGTGTCTGTGTGGTGCTGGACTTAAAGAATAGCAGCACCACCCCGTACTTCCCGTGGGTGTCGTAAAAGGCGACTAAGGGGCGTACCGGAGAATGGGCAGCAGCGTTCTCTATGCATTCCACCACCATACCATACTGCGATCGCCAACCCGCCTGCCAAGCGTGGCGATTATGGCAAACCCCCCCCCCCCTTTTTGAGGGAGGCCTATGTCCAGCAGTGGACGTCTTTCGGCTGAAATGATGATGATGATGATGATTTCTCACAGAGAGGACGCCTGCGTCCCAGCAGTGGGAACATTATAGGCTGGTTATGATGAGCCCTAAGTCTGGATTTCTGGATAGCAATAGACTCGCCCCTAATTACATGGGACTTAAATATATCTGGCGAAATGCTGGTGTCCTATAGGTCCACCTTTGCGTAACCCTTAGGTGAAAACAGGCGTGATGTTATGAGTTAGTTACACTTAATTACTTTATAGAATTATAGAAGTATGAGGGACAGAGTGTAAAGGTCACTCATACTCCATAGAAAAGGGAGGATCCTCCGACCGGACGGTATTTATGTCTGGCGGAAACAGACTGCCCGATGACTCATCATCATCATCATTTCAGCTGAAAGACGTCCACTGCTGGACATAGGCCTCCCCCAAAGGGGGGTTTTGCCATAATCGCCACGCTTGGCAGGCGGGTTGGCGATCGCAGTATGGTATGGTGGAGGAATGCATAGAGAACGCTGCTGCCCATTCTCCGGTACGCCCCTTAGTCGCCTTTAACGACACCCACGGGAAGTATGGGGTGGTGCTATTCTTTAAGTCCGGCACCACACAGACAATGATTCACACAGTCAAGATCCGATGATTCATGTCGGGCCGTTATGATATAGTCCATGCGGAACTAGTTGACCGCGCCTTAGGTGGGGACGGGGGTGAGGGCGGCGGGGTTGCCTAGTTTTCGCAACGCACGTACAGAGTAACGACAAAGCGCCCCCGCCCCTCCGTCCCACCGCTCACATACCTAAGGCGCGGCCAACTCGTTCCGCGCGGACTATGTTGCGCGGTAAACTCTGATTGCGAGATGCAGGATTTTGCGTGACGTCAGTATGACGCGTAGTTCGCATGTGGCGTTGTAGATACCTCTACAACTTAACTAAAGGGTAAAAAGAAGAACGACGTTTTTTATTTTTTTTATTCCTGAATGGGCCCTCACTTGGCCTCGATCACGCCTGATGGAAAGCGATGGATGAGGTCTATGATGGAACGAGCGTGCCCAGAAGATGATTAAGGCACTTTACGTTACGCGAGGAATTTGGCAAATTTGATTGGTTCTTTGTAACCCTTCTCACTTTTTTGGAAACTACATTTTATCATAGTGTAGGTAGGGCTTATTTTTATGGACCTTGAGCAAAATTCTGTCTGTATTAATTGGATCTGGAACCTTTCGTTGGTCTTAAGTTTAGTTTCGGTAGGTTCGTGGTTGCCCCAAAAAGAGATTATTATACCGGCTGACTTTTTTTACCGTCTAGACAAAAACAGGGTATAAAAGTGAACGGAATGGTATGGTACAGAAATCTCTTTTTTTTTCTCAAGATATATTTTTTTTACATTCAATCCTGCGATTCAAAGCTACGAATTCATTGATAATTTCCGCGCGTGGAGTAGTGTGCTGTGCAGTAAGTAAGTTGAATTTTTATATTATTTGTCGCATTGACATATATATATTAAGTACCAGATTTGTCGATTTATTTGCTTGGTTTATTTTTAACCGACTTCAAAAAAGGAGGAGTTTTTTTTTTCGTTTGTTTGTTACGTGGTTACTCAGCCAATTGTGGACCGATTTTCAAAATTCTTTTTTTGTTTGAAAGGGTATACTCTCGAAGTAGTCCCATTATCATCAAGTTTGAATTTGATGAGAGAATCCCATGGAAATCGAGGGAAACCCTCAAATTTTATAGGCAAAATTATTATTTTTTTTAATTTTTGATTTGGGTATTTTTTTAAATAACTTGAGCATTTGCTCTCGGAAATCATCATTTGGTAAAGTGGAGCTGATGAAGAATACCACAGATGGCCATTGGAACTACTCAATGACAATTATTACACGGGTTGCGATTCGATTACTTTAATATGGTTGCTAAGCAATTATGCTCGTCACAATGCATATGGTGAGTGGTTGTTGAGGAGTTCTACTGGTTCTTACCAGGAGAACTCTTCAACAATTAACGTCCCAACATCCGGAATAGCAATATTTTGTAACAAGTGATGAGCAGTTGACATTAGGCTATTGTAACTTAGATAAATTACAAACGGACCCACTAAAAAGTAAAAAATAAAAACTTTTTACAAAAAAAACAACCGACTTCCAAAAAAAACACTACAAATTGAAAAATAACTTTAATTTCGGAAGTTGGTGTCTTTGGTTCCGCATTTTCGTCTATTGACACCGACGTCCGAAATTAAAGTTATTTTTATTTTATTATGAAAAGTTTAATTCAAATATGTAAAAGTATTTATTAATTAGGATAATGTAATTTAAGGTTTTTGAAAAAAAAAAAGAGAAATCTCTTTTTTCCGCCATCTTATTAGAGGCTCAGAAGCTTCAATATCATCAGAATTGTATTGGAATGAAACAGTTCGTCGTGGATGTGGGACAACAGCGGTTCCACTGTCATCCGAAAACAGCCGCCACGCAACCATCGACACAACGCTTTAATAGAGTTACTGTCACTCTTATCCGACCTTTTAAGTGATTCCACTGCCACTGTAACTTCGTAACCTTAGACAAAGAAAAGCATAGACGGCGGGTAGCTCCATTTCATTTCCACAAGAAAGGGATAAAGTATTGAGTTATTATAGGTAACAGAAAAGGATAAAGTTATACTATTTCCGTCTCTCAGCGCGTGCCAATTTTTTCAAGGTAGCTACTTATGATGAGCTACATAGTTAGTTAGGTTAGTTTTTTGTCTCATGTGTGGCCACGCTATCCCATGCTCTATAGCTTTCTTACTCTAAGTTCGTAACATATCTAGACGGCGCCATTTGCTGCGCCCTCATATACAGGTTGAAATTGAAAACATGCGACAAACCGAAATGGGAGATTGTACTCATCATTAGGAATAACTTTTACTAAGGGACCAAAGCTGCAATAGCGAAAAAAAAAATCAGCTGTTCCCTACATTTTGACGAGTTAAGCGAACATAAATGTAGGGAACAGCTGGTTTTGTTTTCGCGATTTCATGTTTGGTCCCATAGTAAAAGTTGTTCATAATGTTGAGTACAGATGCGCCAGCAAATTAAGCTACCTGAAACTGTCAAATTTTCCCAATCAACATTGAACCTTATGCTTTAGCGATAAAGTTGAGAATTTATTAAAGAAATTTGACAGATTGTAGTAGTTTGATGTGCTGGCGTCTGCACAATATCCCATTTCGATTTGTCGCATGTTTTCAATTTCACCCTGTTTAATAAACTTACCTATACCTATAGCTTTTTAGGGTTCCGTAGCCAAATGGCAAAAACGGAACCCTTATAGATTCGTCATGTCTGTCTGTCTGTCTGTCCGTCCGTATGTCACAGCCACTTTTCTCCGAAACTATAAGAACTACATTGTTGAAACTTGGTAAGTAGATGTACTCTGTGAACCGCATTAAGATTTTCACACAAAAATAGAAAAAAAAACAATACATTTTGGGGGTCCCTATACTTAGAACTGAAACTAAAAAAAAATTTTTTCATCAAGCCCATACGTGTGGGGTATCTATGGGTAGGTCTTCAAAAATGATATTGAGGTTTCTAATATCATTTTTTTCTAAACAGTTTGCGCGAGAGACACTTCCAAAGTGGTAAAATGTGTGTCCCTGTAACTTCTAAAATAAGAGAATGATAAAACTAAAAAAAACCGGGCAAGAGCGAGTCGGACTCGCGCACCGAGGGTTCCGTAACCTCCGGGTTTATGCATAAGGTTTATGTTTATGAAATTAAATGTTTTATTTTTATTTTTGAGTTGATTGAATGAATGGTAAATTGCGGTTTACGATTTATTACGTATTAAAAAAAACTACTTACTAGATCTCGTTCAAACCAATTTTCGGTGGTAGTTTACATGGTAATGTACATCATATATTTTTTTTAGTTTTATCGTTCTCTTATTTTAGAAGTTACAGGGGGGGGGACACACATTTTACCACTTTGGAAGTGTCTCTCGCGCAAACTATTCAGTTTAGAAAAAAATGATATTAGAAACCTCAATATCATTTTTGAAGACCTATCCATAGATACCCCACACGAATGGGCTTGACGAAAAAAAATTTTTTTAGTTTCAGTTCTAAGTATGGGGAACCCCAAAATTTATTATTTTTTTTCTATTTTTGTGTGAAAATCTTAATGCGGTTCACAGAATACATCTACTCACCAAGTTTCAACAGTATAGTACTTATAGTTTCGGAGAAAAGTGGCTGTGACATACGGACGGACAGACAGACAGACAGACAGACGGACAGACAGACAGACATGACGAATCTATAAGGGTTCCGTTTTTTGCCATTTGGCAACGGAACCCTAAAAAATATATGATGTACATTACCATGTAAACTACCACCGAAAATTGGTTTGAACGAGATCTAGTAAGTAGTTTTTTTTAATACGTCATAAATCGTAAACCGCAATTTACCATTCATTCAATCAACTCAAAAATAAAAAGAAACATTTAATTTCATAAACATAAACCTTATGCATAAACCCGGATGTTACGGAACCCTCGGTGCGCGAGTCTGACTCGCTCTTACCCGGTTTTTCATTTTTATTGGTTTACTTACATAACTTTTACGATATTTAACACAACTAACTATTTACACTAGGTAGGTACTAAACTAAATGACTAACTATTTAGCTATATGTATTTACCTACCTGTATTTATTTATTAAATTAAACTTTTCGCACACAAAAAGGTACAAAGGCGAACTTAATGCCTTAGGTATTCTCTACCAGTCAACCAAGAGTGGCGAAGAGATTATAAACTTAAAACAGTATAAACTTCTCCAAACTTTAATTGCCTCGTTGATTTGCTGTCAGCGCGAGAGGCCGTAAGTTCTGTTCCCTGTTCGGGCAGTGTTTTTGGTTCTTGCCTGAATTTTAAGTAATTCTAAGTTCTCTGGGATGGCTGGCTAATTACGTTTCTTTTCCTATTTTGTTTTCCTTGTATAAAACGACTTTCAATCTGAATCTTGCAAAATGGGAGCGATCAAACTGAATTAAAATAAACGTGTGTAATAAAAATCAGGTCACTATGTTTCACAACTATTGTATGTACTACAACCAATGGTAAAAAAAACAACCAGCACATGTCCTCGTAGTACGGCCATCAAGATTAGAATCTGCGCGCTCCCCGAGTGTTGTCGACCCATCATATCGATTCTAACAATAATTCCTCAAAACGATTATACCTACCGTTACTCGGTTTATTTAAAATAGAATCGAATATAATAAAATACTCTTTTTCTCTCTCTTTCTTCACACTTTTTCATTTTTTTTCTTTTCTTGTCTCTTTTTTAAATTTTATATTGAATCTATACATATAATAAATCTGTAGAAGGGTCAATTCTGTACATTGAAAATATTGAAAAAATAAATAGCGGGGGGTGTTGCTGGATCGATACCAAACCCAAATATGTGATTAAAAAAATTTTTGTCTGTCTGTCTGTCTGTCTGTATATGCAGGCATCACGTGAAAACTAACGGTTCGATTTCGATGAAACTTGGTATAATTATACCTTATTATCCTGGGCATAAAATAGGATACTTTTTATCCTGGAAAAATACGTAGAAAAAAAAATCTTATTTTTCGGTTTTATTCATAGACGTTGTTCTGTAGAACCGCGAACACACGTTGCATTACCCGTAGTGTAGTGGATAATTTTCCATTTCAAGTTTTTCACACGGGCAACTTTACGTAGCTCTTTCCCATGTGAGCAGTCCAAGAAATCTTCATGTTCATATTCCGGACGAGCTCACTAACAATGTTGTGTATGCTGAAGCTCTCAATTAACTTTCTGTCGCATTGTCACGATCACTTTTTTATTATTGCAAACTTTTCGTCATTGTCAGTAATTTACTGCTACATGCTACTTATCAAGGTCGGAAGTACTATGAAAAAAATACTTACTACAGAACGCGAGCTCAACAGCAGTAGCTCAATAGAGGGATCTCCTTAATTATTATAGGCTTAGCCGTATTTGGGTCCAATAGATATTTATAAGATGTCATTGTCAGAGTTACTCAAAATGGAGAAATAAACCATCCACGCGAAGACCGACATCCGCGCGGACGGAGTCGCGGGCGGAAGCTAGTTATTTAAAATGTTTTATTAATGGCTATTAAAAATCATAAGCCTTTCTCGTGTTAGGCAGTATCGGAAGTTGCTGTTGCGACTTCCGGAACTAGTTAAAGATAATCAATATTTTTATTGTAGTTATAAAACTATCAATTTCCTATCAAACTAGTTAACATCCTTTGAGCTTCAATATAAGGCTGTAATTATACACTAACAACATCATTAAGTTTAAATTAATTAAGTTGCTATTTAATCAGCCTTTTACAAGAAACTTTGGCCTCTGTACCTTTGCAACAGTCTGGCCGAAATTACGTAACTGAACTTTATTTATTACTAGGTGCGCTCCGAGGTTTCACCCGCATAAGTTTCGATCCCGTGGGAATCATCATCATCATTTCAGCCGAAAGACGTCCACTGCTGGACATAGGCCTCTCCCAAAAGGGGGGAGTTTGCCATAATCGCCACGCTTGGCAAGCGGGTTGGCGATCGCAGTATGGTATGGTGGTGGAATGCATAGAGAACGCTGCCGCCCATTCTCCGGTTAGACCCTTAGTCGCCTTTTACGACACCCACAGGAAGTATGGGGTGGTGCTATTCTTTAAGTCCGGAACCACACAGACCCGTGGGAATATCGGTATAAAATGTATCCTATGTGTTAATCCTGGTTGTAAACTATCTGTGTGCCAAATTTCATATAAATCCGTCCAGTAGTTTTTGCTTGAAAGAGTAACAAACATCCATCTATCCATCCTCACAAACTTTCGCCTTTTTTTCTAGCTGCGCCCCGCGGTTTCACCCGCGTATATGTCGATCCCGTGGGAATATCGGAATAAAAAGTAGGTTATATGTTAATCCAGGGTGTCAGCTACCTCCATACAAAATTTTATCAAAATTGGTCCAGTCGTTTGAGCGTGAAGAAGAACCAACATATAAACACACACACACACACACACTCACAAATTTTCGCCTTTATAATGTTAGTGTGATATATGTAGTAGGATTTAAATAGTTTGAACGTAAACGAGGCCAAAGGAGTATCTATGTAAGGATCGTAGCTGGTGGCGTTCTGTAGTTTCTGCTGACCCCCATGGGAAGAAGGCGTAAGTTTATGTATGTAGTTATTCTAGTAGGTAAGTATAAGATGTTTGCCAATGTATCTACATAATCTGCATTCGCAATTTATTTGCCAAAAATGTAAACAAATATGAGTTAATTGAAAAATAACTTTAAGTACTACACAATAAAGTTCAGGTTACGTTTCAAAGACTTTTATAACTTTTTCAATAGTGCCAGTCAGTCTGAAAGTCTGAAATCAACTTAATTACCATTCAAATAAAGTTTATTTCAAATAAAATTAGTTTGAAACATAAGTTTGAATAGACGATAGTTTGAATAGACGAAATTTATGAAATGACTACGAAGTTATTTTTTTTTTATTATGTCCTCTTTAAGTACAACACACTAGAGTCAAGATCAAACAAAAAAAAAAAACATTAGGCGGAAATTACGCTTGGGAGCATTGGTGGTCCATTGGTGAATGACCACGGCTTACCTTCGATCGTAGGTGCTAACACAGATAGACACCTTACTTTCTGTAAATTAATTCATCACCACTGCTCTCAAAACGGCGAAGAAAAACATCGTGAGGAAACCGGGATGTCCTAGAACCAAAAATAGAAGACAGATGTAACCAAACCGCGTAGCCGCGGCCCGTGGACCCAAGTGGTGAATTGCGGCCCTCTCCCTCTCGCAGAGAGGAGGCCTGTGTTCCAGCAGTGGAAATATTATATAGGCTAATTGTGCTATGATACGCTTACCCTTGTCTGTGTGTGTATTGTCTGTGTGGTGCCGGACTTAAAGAATAGCACCACCCCATACTTCCCGTGGGTGTCGTAAAAGGCGACTAAGGGTCGTACCGGAGAATGGGCAGCAGTGTTCTCTATGCATTCCACCACCATACTATACTGCGATCGCCAACCCGCCTGCCAAGCGTGGCGATTACGGCAAACCCCCTTCAAGTTTGCTTGGCCTATGTCCAGCAGTGGACGTCTTTCAGCTGAAATGATGATGAAGATGATGACGCTTACCCTAATTATGTCAGCCGTATAGTAGTGTATCAGTGTATGGATAAGTGTGAAAGCTTTCACACCTTACCTTCTGGGAGATTTCAACCGGTTTATCGATATATTTGCTGTTGGAGGGGCCCGTGGCTAAATAATAACAGCCGCGCAGGTCTATCGATCAGGTTAAGCTACGCTTGCCGCGGTTAGTCAGTGGATGGGTGACCACCTTTACATACCGAGACCCCTCCGTGGCTCGGAAAGCACGTTAAGCCGTTGGCTGTCATTCGTCTTTGACAGTTGTTATGGGTAGACAGAAGCCCGAAAGTCTGACAACCAGTCTTACCAAGGGGTATCGTATTACCCAGTTACTGCGCTCCATGTAAAATACTGGTATTCAGCTGCATCCGGTTAGACTGGAAGCCGACCCCAAAATGGTTGGGAAAAGGCTAGGCAGATGTTGATAATCCATATATTTGCAACCGTTTGTCCTATTGTGCTAACCAAGGCAGCCGTGGCCCTTTGTACACACATGTTGTTCTTGCCGCGAAAAACTACGGTTTATTCGCCGTGTGTAGGCACGGTCGTCTGTGTTATATGGATCGCTATGGAAGCTTGTTGACAGACACGTTATTACTACGGCGAGGATTATTCGCCGTGTTTAGGCACGGTTTTCAGCGTTATATGGATTGCTATGGAAGCTTGTTGACAGATACGTTATTACTACGGCGCGGATTATTCGCCGTGTGTAGGCATGGTCGTCTGTGTTATATGGATCGCTATGGAAGCTTGTTGACAGGCACGTTATTACTACGGCGAGGATTATTCGCCGTGTTTAGGCACGGTTGTCAGTGTTGTATGGATCGCTATGGAAGCTTGTTGACAAACACGTTATTACTACGGCGCGGATCATTCGCCGTGATTAAGAACAGTTGTCAGTGTTGTATGGATCACTATGGAAGCTTGTTGACGGACACGTTTTTACTACGGCGCTGTTTTTACATCGTATCGTAAAGAAACCGTGCCGTGTACAAAGGGCTTGAAAGTGTTAAAATCGGGTCACAAAAACAATGGCTTTCACGTTCCACATTCCCCGAAGGACATGTTAAAAAGTGTTGGTAACGTTTCACACCCATTCTAATGATCACGTAATTAAATTCCATGTGATAGGGGCAAGCCCGACGCCATTTCCTGGTATTTAAATTATACAATTTTGTATTGATTTCAAGTCTGACAACCATTCTTACCAAGGGGTATTGTATTAGCCAGTCACTGGTTGTGGAGGTTAGATAGGTCGTTCCATGGCTTAACCGGATTTCTATGAGCTCCCCATCAAGGTGATGAGGGAACACCGCTGAGTTTTAGTGGGTACTGCACACTCTGGCAGGGAGTCCCACATACTCCGTCTCGTCCCCCGACGAGCGGAGATGGGTAATGTCATTTCTCAAGGCAGTCTTTCTATATATAATACTTATTGGTATGCAGCTGCAGGCGGTCAGACTGGAAGCTGATTCCAACGTAGTTGGACAAAGGCAAGATTGATAGTGATGAAAACATAGTTACATTTCTTTTTCAGAAAGGCTCGTTCCGTGCTGAGCGACAAAAATGTCCCGCAACTTGTGTTGCAATATCGCTCGACGTCCCTTTAAATGGCCATTCCACGCTTGACGTAAATGTAGACGAAAAGATCCTTCAAACGAGTTTCGTGGCGTTCATATTGCAGACCTTGCCGACATCGCTGGACATTTATCGTCTTATGAGAATGAAGCTTTAACAGCTACCATGAGATACCCTTGTACAGTGAGCCTTATGAAAATGTACCTATACATCAACAACAGTTGTTGCAGGTTTTCTTGTCTATCTCTCATAACTTTTATTTTTTTTTGTTTATCTTTTATATTTTGTTGTATGTAAATAAATATATATATTTATTCTTATGTTCTAGATATAAATATTTTCGAAGTGGTTTTCTGGTATTGTCTCTACATCACCCTCAGGTAGACTAGTAGAAAATGCCCAAGTCATTAAATCCGCCTTTGTACAGTTTTTATTTGTGCATAAAGTTTTAATAAATAAATAAATAATTTGTGGTCCATAATACCCAATGAATCACGAACACCCAATGTGTAATAAACGTAGTGGCTATATTGAATAAAATAAAATAAATAAATAATAAAACTATTGTTCAGGAAAACATTACAATATTCAAATTGCACTAGCCTCCACGCTAGGATTCCCTGTGTCGCAGAGACTATAGTCTCCTTCGTCGTTTAAGATTATTAGGTCATAAATCATAAGTAATTTATTTCATAACAATATGGGTACAATGTGTTGAAAATTTAAAAAATAACATTGCACAATTGCAATTAAAATAAATTCATTAAATACATTTAGAAACGTCAATAAAAACAAAACGGTACATAGTAGGTAGGCTCATTCATGGCATCGCGCATCGGTTGATAAGATTTAAATGAATAATTATTTTTGAGGCCGACTGCCGCCGACTCCCCCCCATGCGGTTGACTTGTTAGTAAGCTTAACCTTTTCACCGCCACGACTTCATTAGAAGCTCTTCATTTTAACTATCTTATAAAAATAAATATATATTATTTTTGAAAAGTGAAAGGTGAATTTTGGCATATTTTTAGGCACTTGGTAATATTGATTAATAGTGACCATCTTATTTTGCCACCAAAATCAATTGAAGTTCTCTACAATCTCGATTCCGAGGACTTTTTAATATAAATTCTCGACATCTTCTGTCACTTCTGACTCCACCAGTACCGGTCATAAGGCAAAATTCAACTGTGATTTGGGTTTAACTGCTGCCCCAAGTAGTATATACAGTAAAGGCTCCTACAAACAGGCGCGACACGCGATATAATCGCGCGCGACACAAGGGCACCGCTCGTTGCGCGACTTACGGTGCCTTTAAGTCGCGCGCGATTTTGTCGCGTGTCGCGCCTGTTTGAAGGAGCCTTAACAGCCTATCAGTGATCAGTAGGATTAATAAAAGCATATGTGTAAAATCCTAAGGTTCGCGGGCTATCAATATTAATATTTGTTTATATTTATTTATCACATGAAATGTTTCCTTTGCCATTACAGATAATAATAAATCTAATGCGACAAACTAACTTAAAATATACTTAACGATCGTTACCTTACATGCTACACAGTACGTGGCCCTTGTGTACTCAGTGTACAGGTGAATAAGTCTATGGCATCCGCCACCGTATTGAGAGTGCGCAGCGCACGAGCACAAAATACAGAGAGTACAGAAGGCAATCTACATACAAAGTACGCTCGAGCAACGCACACATAGACACCGCTCACGGATACGTTATCTTGAAGTGGTTGAGACTAGTGCGAGCGCGAGTGCCATCCGCTTGAGACACGCGTCTGTGAAGTGCGAAAATGGAGCAACAAAAAATGGCTATCTAAGCTCGGTTTATATATATAACAGTTTCCTATTTTAAATCAGTTCGTTTAAACGAAGTAACTATTTTGTAATGTAAATTCACGCCACGTAAGTTAAAAACATGATTTTTTGTTTGTGTAGATATTGTTTTGTTTTTAGTGTCATTTGATAGGCTCTGGTCTAAAACGATAGGGCAAAATAAATTGTGTAAATAGGGCAATCCGTTTTGAAGTTATTAGGGATTTTCGATAGTGAACATTGATAAATGTAAAATTTTATATGTTTTTGTTCTGTAAACTTTTTTTATAGTAATACTATGTTTTTGTTTTGTTTTAATATTGTAGAATAAGCTCAACAATAAATCAAACTAGATACGAGTGTCACTACCACGTTAGTTTGTTGTGCATAAGCCAAAGTTGACATCCCTAGCGCGACTGCCGAGCGTAGGTATAAAAAGTGAAGTACATACATGTGACTGCCTTCTGTACTCTCTGTGTTTTGTGGCACGAGTCACCGGTGCGCGCTCGAGTAGGTTAGTGCGCGCACTTGGCACCACCAGCAGCTGCAGCTTGCGCCGCCGCGCCACGTACCTATCCGGTAAATTAAACCCTATTTCTGATAGTATACCTGAGTTTACAATTTATTGACAGCTATGTCATAATGAGAAGTGTTTGTAATTATATCTTGTTAGTAAAGTAATTGTTAGACGTAGTTACCACTACATAATTATATTTAAGTCTCGCTACTAGCTAACTACATAGTAACCATAAAGTAGAATCAAGTTACTCGTGCCATTTATAATAGGCACTTTATAAATGGCACGAGTAAGTTTTTTTAGCCCAGGTTAATTAATATTTAGTGCCACTTGTTGATATTTTCTAACAAAAACGCGTCTTGAGGGAATATTCCAATATTTTTAGAACGTAGGTAGGTACCTACTGCAGCGAAAAAACGAAAAACACAAACTTACTTCACTTTTAAATTGAGGGTGAATATCAAAAATATAAAAATAATTTTAAAAAATGTAGAAAATACAAAAAAAAAAAACTCGAACAAACTTGTCACATTGTATCGATTGAACAGAAGTAAGAAATATACCTATTAGGTTTTCATACCAAAAAAAGTAAATTATGGTTGCAACCAAAATCCTCACTAAGTCCACGAGGATAAAGTTAGACCACGTAAAAGTATGAAACCCGCTGAATTTTATGTTTTGAAAGTTCGTAATTATAAAAAAAGATCACAGACCGGTAGTGATTTTTGCACCGTAGTAAGTATCGTTATTAAAAACAAACTAGACTAACTACTAGGAGTAAGAAAAAATTATAAAACTGGCCAAGTGCGACTCGGACTCGCACACGAAGGGTTCCGCCGTCGTTTCAGCCGATAGACGTCCACTACTGGACATAGGCCTCCCCCAATTTTGGGAGGGTTTGCCATAATCACCACGCTTGGCAGGCGGGTTGGCGATCGCAGTATGGTATGATGGTGGAATACATAGAGAACGCTGCTGCCCATTCTCCGGTACGATCCTTAGTCGCCTTTTACGACACCCACGGGAAGTAAGGGGTGGTGCTATTATTTAAGTCCGGCACCACACAGACCGTAGGGTTCCGTAAGAGTTCCGTACCAGAAGGCAAAAACGCCGAAAAAAACACTTTTGTTGTATGGGAGCCCCCTCAAATATTTAATTTCTGTTATAGCGGCAACAGAAATACATCATCTGTGAAAATTTCAACTGTCTAGCTATCACGGTTCATGAGATACCTACAGCCTGGTGACAGATGGACAGACGGACAGTGGAGCCTTAGTAATAGGGGCCTGTTTTTACCCTTTGGGTACGGAACCCTAAAAACCGGCCAAGTGCGTGTCGGGCCACGCACAGTGTAGGGTTCCGTAGTAGCCCGTTATCACAATGTAGTACGTAAAAAAATGAAATCGTCTGAATATAAAAAAATTAAAATAAAAAAATAAAATTTTTCATATTTTGTTTTTCAATGCAAGTCTTTACCCGTTATAAACAAGCAACTACTTCATCTTAGTCACTTTAAAGGATTAATGCTAAGGATTTTGTATTTGGTACAAAATTATCCAACACCCAAGTTCAACGACTATTACCGTTAAACTAATAAAGTTATCTTAACCGCTATACTTTTCCTTGAAAGTTCATGAAATGCACTATCATCGTGAATTTTTCCAGATTTTTCAAGCCAGCAGTTTAGGTTTTAGAGGGGGGGCGACGCCCTACTGGAACAAAAATTTGCACTTTAAAGTTTAATATTTCGTAAATGGAGCATTAAATTTAAAAATAATTTTAGCATCCCCGAAGTCATTTTAGAAGACCTATTCAACGATACCCCACACGATGGGGTACACGATGAAAAAAATATTCATCCCCACTTCACATGTGGGGATGAAGGGGAGCTACCCTAAAAAAATTTTTTTCCAAAATTTTATTTTACCACTTTGTCGGCGTGATTGATATACATATTGGTACCAAATTTCAGCTTTCTAGTGCTAACGGTCACAGAGATTAAGCGAGGAGGGACAGACAGACAGACGGACGGACAGACAGACATGGCGAAACTATAAGGGTTTCTAGTTGACTACGGAACCCTAAAAACGAATAAATATCTGCTAGGTCTTTTCTCCGAAATTCAGACAGGAAGACGCGACTACGTCTGCGTTCACGGCATTCTTGTAGAGGACCTCTTAACCTTTTTAGGTGGTGGAAAGTTCAAATCAGCTTGCTTCCTACTGCAAACCAGTCAGGTGCAAAATAGTAGGAGCCTGGGAGGGGTGGAGCTGAATGAATCGGCTTGCAAAATCTTCGGGCTTAAACCAGAAAAAAGAAAAGAAGATATACCTACAGTTAGTTTTCCATCGGGAGTCTCAACTCGCTGACTTTGTTGAGGAACGACCCCGATTCAATAAATCACAACATAGTATACATAACAATTGTATTGGGATTTTTGGCGTAAAAGTTTCCAAGATAAATCATGCAGCAGTCGACCGTGACAAATTTTCTACAAATGACCAAAGCTTCTAAGAAAAAATCCCATATGACATAAAAAATTACGAACATAAAATTTCTTGTAAATCCACTGACCTGTATTATACATATACATATGTATACACTTGTATGATAGAGGTCAGTTGGTTAATCAAAGTACAAAGATGAGGTTGAATATATTCTTAAAGAAGGATGAATGTCGAAAAATTAACATGCAGTATTTACTAATACTGCACTATGCATTCTGATCTGTCTCAATGTTTCAAAAATAACTTTAATTTTCATACATTTTTGACATCGTTTGTCGCTGTCGCTGCGGCGATTCGGTGCTCTAAGATAAACACGTTGCTATAGAAACAATGAAAGAAAAAGTATCAATTGTGGCTCACACAAGAGGATCACAAACTAATCTAAACATAATCGTAAAAACATTATTTTTTAATATATAAAAAAATTAAATTAAAAATCGAAAGTTCTGTACGAGGCCAAAAGGCTCCTATCTCAGTCATGGTCTCTATCATCTATATATCAAATACCAAATGTCCCTACGGATGCGTGCACCGCGAAATCAATTTCCTTATAAATATTGACCCGACCAACACAAACCGACGAACCACTGACCCGTCTCACATTTTTCTACCAAACGCACATCGCATCAACAACATCGAAATCAACTTATATCAGCAACAACATTCACCAACTCGTCATAACTTTCCAAATGATAATAAAACACATGATATATGTCTCAATAACAGTAATCCAATGAATATTTTAATTTATGTCTTCATAATAATCATGATGAAATCACCAAATAATCTTTGAGTGGATAAAAATCTGTGGTTTGTTACTTTTATTGCCCATAACCTTACTGATACAGGAGTGCTATAGACTTTTTAGTGCTTAAGTAACTTGTTTCTCTCAAAAGTTACTTTCATGTTAATCTTCATTAACACTTTTAAGGTCGATTTTAAAGATAAATGTATACCTACTTCACTTTTCAACATTATGTTTCCCCAAAAGGCCCTAACGAGACTCATAATTTTCTTACCAAACAATCAAAATTACAAGAGAAAAAAGTTTTTTTATACACCTACCTTAAATATTTATGCAATATGAGGGTGAGAACAGTATGGACCCTACAAACATTTTGTTTACCTAGCTTACTCGTTGTTATTATTGTCTGTGTGGTGCCGAACTTAAAGAATAGCACCACCCCATACTTCCCGTGGGTGTCGTAAAAGGCGACTAAGGGTCGTACCGGAGAATGGGCAGCAGCGTTCTCTATGCATTCCACCACCATACTATACTGCGATCACCAACCCGCCTGCCAAGCGTGGCGATTATGGCAAACCCCCACTTTGGGGGAGGCCTATGTCCAGCAGTGGACGTCTTTCGGCTGAAATGATGACTCGTCGTTGTGACGCTTTCTGGGAGATGCACGTATCCCGTCAAATTAAAAACATTGTTAACAATTTATTTTCGGTTTTCCCTTTGAAATGTCAATGACTCTTTTTTTTGTATATTTCCGAACATTGAACAAACAAGTACAGAGAGATAATGAACCCTCATGATCAAAATCCCTCTAATTTACGAAATTATCGAACGAAAGAGAGTCCCTTGAACTCCGAAATTCATATATTCAGTACCTACTCAGTAGCTTATGATATAATCAACCGGGAAGTAAGGAAGATAAATATTTCGGAAAAGATTATCTGCCGACAAATGTGTGCGAAAACATTATGTGGTGACCTTTATAACCTTAAGTTTTATGAACGTGGGCGTGCAGGTCGACGACCGATCATACCTACATAATTATTATCATCGGTCTCAGTAATTCGGTGAGAATAGAACGAAAGATGACTACCATTGCTAAGTATACCTATAATCCAGTGGCGTAGCGTGCTCTGTATCAAAATTAGTTGGGAGGCCCAAATGAAGGGTAAAGATTTCTCACAAAAGAAACAAAAATGCTTGCATTAAGTTAAAATAGATATTTATTGATTATAAGTTACCGCTTCCTCCTAGAAATTGAGCTAGCCAAAAAATTCAAATTAAATAAACACCTTTCGTGCCTTTTTTTCGGCAAATCGATTTATTAAATCATCTTTATCTGAAGACGATTTCAGTTTTTTTTCTAAAATGTCTGCCTCTATAGACAATAGTGCCGTTTCTGCCCCATCGAAGTCCTTAGGTAATTTTTTATCAGTTTTAATTTTGAAAACTTTCCCGGAAAGCACGAGGTTAAGTGACATTGTGGATAACATTTTACTAATTTTTGCCTAATTTTTGCTTGCACGTCAGGGTCCTCTGTAGGCCGGGGGGCCCGTGTAATTGATACGGCTGATACGGCGGTAGCTACGCCCCTGCTTATAATCCCTCCACGAAATTTTAATTTACTTACGTTTTTTGCAATTTGCAGGTCATTATCAGGTTGTGATGAATGTGCGTGTGGTGTGAGGGCCACTTTGTTAAAACTCTTTGAAAATGTGCTTAGGATTTAGTGAACATTCCCAAAGAATTGTGAAAGTTGGTATCAGATTTTGTGAAAGTCTAATAACCGAGTTATAGACTGTAAAGTTGGGCCCTCAGTTCTCACATAGAGGATTGATTTCTGGAGTATGAAATAATTATATTTTATTTTAAAAATTTTACAATTTATAAATAGGTGAAATTGAATTACCTAAACAATTCTTAGAGTGACTATCTAAGTACTATTTAGTAAAATATTACGAACTTATAAAATTATGAGTACCTAGGTATCAAAACAAACTTACCTTGATTGTTTGATATCTTGACCGAAGATGATTGAGTGTCTTGACCGAAGATGTGTTTGCGTATTAAAAAATTATTATTATTTTTATTCTTCACTGCAACTGTTTCATAAAACTTGCCTTAATGCTTTATTACCTACAACTTCCGCTGCACTATCATAAACTATTGTTTAGTAACTACACTAAATATTACAACTATTGTGCATATATGTAAACAATAATTATATAATACATGTAATAATATTTTTAATGTAATATTAGCTAGTTATTAGTTTTATTTATAATATTAGTTAGGATTATATTTAGCCTACATTGTCCCATGGCTGGGCAAAAGCCTTTATTATTTTTAATAATAAATAAATTATTTGATTATTGTCATCAAAACGAACGATATTTCAAGCAAAAATGATTTGGGTAACAGTATTTGTTTTTTGTGATCATTCGAATTCCGAAATAATTTTTTTTATCACGAAACTTGAGTACAAATGCTATGACGATAATAAGCGAAAAATGGAAGAAAGTTTATTAAAACTTATACTTTACATTTACTAATCTTTACTGCAATCTAAAAGAAATTGTGGTCACCCTATTTGCAAATTCTGATAATAAAAATAAAACTCGATTTTCTTATATAATAAAGGGTCTTTTAATTTCTTTCTGGCATCGAATTTGTTGCACAATTTTGACACAAAAAGATACAATTTTGTATTTGTCTTATCTTTCATACGATAAGCGTAATAAATCGAAAACAAAAAAAATGGAGAACTGAGGGATAACTTTCAAACAACAAAAAGTGGTGACCTGTTCTTGCTTTTATAAATTTTCACAATTTATTTAGTAGCATATAGGATTTCAAACAGTAGCTGCAAGTTAATGATTTCATTATAATTGCGTGATAAGCTTTTACGTGTATGAGAATTGAGGGCCCATTTTGTACGAAGATATACAAAGTAGGACAGTGTTTTGCGATAATATCTTGTTTTCACAAATTTTGTTTGGCATTTGCTTAGATTTTGGCATAAAGACTTTTTCTGTAGTGTCCATAGTTTATCAGTTTCAGGTGGGCCCTCAATCCTCTATGTGAGAACTGAGGGCCCAACTTTACAGTCTATAACTCGGTTATTAGACTTTCACAAAATCTAATACCAACTTTCACAATTCTTTGGGAACGTTCACTAAATCCTAAGCATATTTTCAAAGAGTTTTAACAAAGTGGCCCTCACACCACACGCACATTGTGATGATTAGCGACCGTAACAAATAGCTTAGCTAGCTTCCATTTGCACAATGTAAGTTTAATAATAATCATAATCATTTTTTATTTGTGTAACATAGGTAGTGAATACAGTTCTTAAATTAAAGTTCATAGCTCGCTATGTTATGCCAAGAGGCGTACAAATATAGTTACATGCTAAATAAAAACAATATGGCATAATTTCTAAAGTCAGTGCATAAATAAATAATCATAAATTACAATTAGTCACAATATTCAATTAAAATTTGTTTCTCCAGTCAAATAAATAAATAAGTCTACATTAATTTATCATTCAGAAATTCATCAGTCGTATAATAACATTTTTCAATTAATAACAGTTTTAATTTTTTTTTAAATTGTCTAACATTCAAATTTTTTATGACATCGGGTAATTTATTGTAAATGCGCGGTGCCATACCTAGAACGCTCTTTCTCACTAAGGCAGTCTTACAGCGCTGATTGCTTAAAGAGTTTGCGTATTGGCTACGAATCGCAACATCTCGCAACGTTGACACTTTTTCGAATAACCTCATGTTTGTTTTGACGAAAACACTAATTTCAAAAATATATAATGAGGGTAAGGTAAGTATTTTCAGCGATTTAAAGAATGGTCCACAGCTAACATCAGTTTTCAGACCACACATTGATCTTATGCATCTTTTTTGTGCCTTAAAAACGATATCTTTGTCAGTAGAATTTCCCCAGAAAATAATGCCATATCGCAAAATTGAGGCTACTAAGCCGTGATATGCAACTAGTAGCGCATCCATATTTATTTTTCTAGCAATTTGGAAAAGTGCGTATGCTGATTTATTTATTTTCTTACTTAGGTCATCTATGTGGGCCTTCCAGTTAAGCTGGTTATCAAGGAATAAACCTAAGAATTTTGCTACTTTAACTTCTTCAATGTCACAGTTACTATGTCTGATATTAACTTTTGGTACTACAGTTCTTTGGTGAAAGTGCATTATATTGGTTTTCTTTAAGTTTATAACTAAATTATTATTATTAAGCCAATTAATTATGTCCGATAGTGTATTATTTATGTCATCTTGATAAATATTGCGATCAATACATTTCACCATGACAGTACTGTCATCTGCAAACATGACCATTTGATGTTGAGTCACCTTTGGCAGATCATTTATATAGATTAAGAAAAGAGGTGGCCCAAGGACGCTGCCCTGTGGGACACCAAACTTTATTAATCTAGAATGAGATAAAAAACTCTTTTCAAATTTTGTTTTTTCACATACTCTTGCAATCTCTGTACATTGCATTCTGTTGGAGAGATAGGATTCGAGTAGTTTTAAAATGTTACCTCTGATACCATAGCTATGCAGTTTGCCTAATAAGACGTCGTGCTTTACGTAATCGAAGGCTTTGGTCATATCGGTGTAGATAGCACAAATGGGAGCTTTTTCGTGTACTGCTAACATAATGCTACGTAAAAAATCAAAAATAGCCATGTTGATCGTGGTATTCTTTCTAAAGCCATTTTGTTCCTTGCACAATAAGTTAAATTTATTGAGATAGCAATACAGAGACTTATAAATAATTTTTTCGAAAATTTTGGAAAATACAGAAATTTTAGCTGTTGGCCTATAGTTCTTCATACCGGTTTTGTTATCTTTTTTATGAAGTGGTTTAATAATAACTTTCTTCAAGTCTTCAGGATAAACTCCGTCAACAATGCAAAGGTTCATAATATGCGCTAATACGGGTGCTATAAGTTCAGTTACAAGTTTTATCACCTTTGTTGACATACCGTCAAATCCTACAGTACTTGTATTTTTAAGTGATCTTATAGCCGTAACAATGTCAGTTGTTAGAACAGGTCGCATAAACATTGATTGATTTGTCAAATTGCCTTATTTATTGTCGAATTCCATGTCAGTTTTTATATTATTCTCAATTTCATCTATAAAATAATTATTAAATGCATTTGCAATGTCAGTGGGTTTTGAAAGGGTCAGGTCACGTTTATTAATGGTCATTATTTGTTCTTTAGGGCAGTTTCTTGTTAATTTCTTTTGACTGTACTTACCTGTCATAAAGAGTAAACTTACATAATGTGGATAAGACAAAGATTAAAACAGAAGACGATCCAGGAGGGGATCGAGGTGGGGGGGTGGAGGGGGGGTTTAGGGGATCAGACCAGAATAACTCATAAAATTGAACCAATAAATTACTTGCATCGTCTGAACAATGTTTAAGTTGTATAGTGGGACTAAAAAAATGTCCACCGTCTCGTCTCGTCTCGTCTCCTATGTTGTTTCAACTTATGGTATGCCACCGGAAATCTAATCGCAGTGTAATCAAACTACTCTCGCGTTAGTGTGACAAAAAAAACTTATTGTGCTTACACAAGAGCGGCACGCGTCTACTGCAAAGGCAACTGCCGTCGACAACGTGCCGCACGTGTAATTGAGCACTTTATTCACGTCTCGATGGTTGTAGTTGCCCCTGCCATTGACGCCTGGCGTTCGTGTGTACGCACACTAAGTTAAAAGATGTATTGGACTAATCCCGATAACTAAACAACAGCGTTCCTGAAGCTAAAATTTTAACCAGGCAAACGTTTTAACCAGGTAAGTGAAAACCGACAAGTGGTTGGCAAATATGCCAGCTCATAAATGTTAATTCGAGAGGCGCCTACGTACATGCTGATAAGATAGTTATGTCAGGTTGCAATGTCAAAACTATATTGCGGTGTCATGGTGAATTCCATACGTATCTCGGTATCTCGCGTTAAAAGCTTGTGGCGCCACGCCGCGCGCCGGGCGGATACAATTTTGAGATCCAAAATATCTTTCTGATCTTTTTTGATACATGAGGACCAACCTCGTGTACGAAAAAAGAAAGACCTTGAAGGAACTGGAAATTATTTACTAAGTGTTAAAAATGAATCAAATATGCCTACTTCAAAAAGATGAAAGTGGGAAAGAAGTTTGTTTGAAAATTGCTTAAAGTTTTCGCTCTTTGATGGTACCTATACAAAACCCGGAAACATTTGATGTATTTCAACAATTAGTAATTAATTTCTAGTTCCGAAAAAAACAGAAAAAAAAATAAAAGAAGAAGGAAAGCAGAAGAGAGGAAGAAAACTAAAATGAGGAGAGAACGGAAGGGAGAGGAGGGAAAGGGAGAGGGAGAGTAAGTGAAGTAAATATTATGATCCATGTATGATTGAACTAGAAACATTAGCCGTTAGGTTTAGCCGAGTGACGTAATGGAGGACGTCGGTAAGATATTATTAATATAATCTGCATTTACACTACGATGACCTCAACGAAAAATGCAGACTTGCTCTGTACCTACGCAAATGTAAAAAAAAAAAAAAATTTTTTATTACAGTTTCTTTCAGTTATTCATGTAATTATGTGGCCAATTTCGTCATCTATGAAATGAATACACATTCACAAACGCTAGAATTCTCATTGGAGCAAGCAGAATGAAACAAGAAAAATTTTCAAGTTTCTTTTCGCTCTCTCACTTCCCGTGGGTGTCGTAAAAGGGCGACCAAGGGACGTGTCGGAGAATGGGCAGCAGCGTTCTCTGTGCATTCCACCACCATACCATACTGCGATCGCCAACCCGCCTGCCAAGCGTGGCGATTATGGCAACCATAGAATGACAAGCACAAAAATCACTAGGCCCCTAGTACCCGGCGGCCCGCCTACCCTTGGCTAGGGTAGCGGCCAAAGCCACGGTGAGCCAAGCGGTGCTAAGCGCTACAACTTAGCATGAGGTCTTGGGTTGGATTCCCAGGTCGGGCAAGGTGTTATTGAGTTTTTCTATCAGGAATTTCTCAGTAGCAGCCCAGAGTCTGGATTTGTGCCCGGTTGATAGCAATAGGCTCTCTCCCTATTAGTTACATGAGACCTAGGTAAACATAACTGGCGAAATGTGGGTGTGCACTATGGTGGTTATTTTTTTTTTTTTGGTTGGGAAATCATCAAATGACTCCCGCTCTGGGCGGACCGGAAGGGCGTGTCAGACACTTACTGACTAAAACCCACTTGTGTTCCTTCCTTAGCCCTTTATGTTCCGGGCGAGCGGTAGGGGAGGTAAGCCTAAAACGGGTAGCCCGCCTAAACCGGGTATGCTTTTTAATT
Source organism: Mesoligia furuncula (assembly GCA_916614155.1). Lineage (NCBI taxonomy): Eukaryota > Metazoa > Arthropoda > Insecta > Lepidoptera > Noctuidae > Mesoligia > Mesoligia furuncula. Next base: position 23,244,602 of record OU744800.1, on the reverse strand, counting down.
TGCGCACCGTTATTGCTAATAAGAATGTGAGCGTGCAGTGCGCGGCGCCTGCCGCTCGCCAATCACAGGGAGTCGGCGCGCTTCTCTGGCGGACACGAGTTCACGGTAAGATAAGAAAGAAGTTTTTTGCTATTTCCACTAAAAAAAATTGAGTTACATTACTTTTGAATACTCGAAAATGGTTTACAATATGTTCTTACCAGTTTTTTGTTATTATTTTACAATAAATAGACGTTTTATTTGTGTAATAGGTTGGCGTTTATTATTTCGGTTTTAAGGATATGAGTCGATTGAAAAAAATACATGCTTGTGGGCAAAAAGGGTAGGGGTAAAGCGGGTGCCCGTTTTGCCCATACTCGATTTGCCCTGTATATCATTGACTGCTTATTAGTTCTTTTGTTTTTGCAGATAGTTAATAAATACAAAAGAAAGACTGCAAATGCATCATGGGATGAGGGAGTTATGAAGCTTGAGATAGAAGAAGCTCTCAAAACTTCCGTCAATCGTGCAGCAAAAAAATATGGCATTAACCTTTCGACTTTACAGATACATGTAAAGAAAGGATGTCAAAAAAAGAGGAAGATTCACAACAGTTTTTACAGCAGCTCAAGAATTAGAGCTAGTTGAATATCTATTTCATATGGATAATCTGTTTACGTTGCCAACTCATTATGTTGTCTACAAAGTGCCGCAACCATTCCAAGAATACTGGTCCATTGATCCAACCATTATCACTGTAAGTAGCTGATGATCCTGGTGGAGCTCCATCTGAGTTATGATTGTTATGAAACAGTTCTAGTCATTGATTGACATTGATCTCATGCAATTCAGTCCCTACCCGCTTTGCCCAAAAGCCCTACCTGCTTTAGGCCCCCCCTACGGGCAAAACGGGTAATTCGAATGGTAAAGATTCTTGTTATTTTTTTTATCTTAATGTACAAAACTACTAAATATGTTATTTATTTTATAGTCCTTGATAACTAAACATTTCAAAATGTACAAATAAATGTTCAATTTGTATCTATAAATTGTTTTTATTTATCATCAACCTTAGCGTACCCGTTTTGGGCTACTCTCCCCTAACCCTTTCGGACAATCCCGCTGAACTTATAGGTGGTTATGGTGGTAGTGATAATTATTTTTTTTTTTTTTTTATTTGAATACGAATTTAAACTATAGGTTGTTTAATTTCAAATTCAAAATATTTATTTGCCAGAAAATACATTGTTCATTTGGGGAAGATCATAAAGCCTAAAAGTTATTGTATTCTGCCTGCAAGCAAGAGTGCAAATTACATTCAATAATAAAGCCATTAATTTTCACATCGAACCCAAAACGCAAATTGTAAACATTAAAATATATAAAAAAAAAACCTTTACAAAATATTTGTCTATTATAGTACACCCACAATTCGCCAGTTCCAAAACAGTGGGTACTACGGGAGTGCCGACAGAAGTGAAAACAAAACACAAACAGAATACTTTGCCATCACTCACTGACATATCGGATAAACATCTGAACCGAGTACATCCCGAGGACAGCCGAACACAGTCAGCCGAAGCAGCGGTGCTTTTCTGTAAAAATCTCACCGTGAAAACTTAGGTGAAGTGAGCGTGGAGTGAGCTGTCAATAGTGTCAATTCCTAGCAAAAACAAACTCACTTCACCTAAGTTTTCACGGTGAGATTTTTACAGAATCGACCGGCAGGTATTTTTTCAATCGTCTTATAAACAAAACACGCGCGGTGTCGCTTACGGTAACAGTGGCGCCAGTTCAATGGTTTTTTTCCCATCTCAAAGGATGCCCAACGCGCCTATAGGTAGAAGTTTTTACTTCAGAAGGTAGTTACGTAACTCAATATATTTTTGTATGGAGAATTACAAAAAAACTTTTGCATTATGGAGTGGGCTCGTGTATTTAGGAATATTTATCTTTATTACTAATAAAACATCCTTTCATCTTTATGTATGGGTATCCATCTTGTTAGGTTTTTATCGCCTAGCCTAAAATGTTATTAAACTTATAAGTTTCTCCAACTTTACGACCTTGTGTTAGATACTAAAACTCTAGACATTTTCTGAATGCAGTTTACGCGTCTCATATCAACGGAATGGGCTGTAAAAATATGAAGCTGTACAAAAATACATGATGTTTTGTAAAATGGTGCAGATAAAAGGCGAGATGAAATGCTGTTGTTTATTTGAACATAAAGTAGGGTGCTGTCGCAAATAGAAACTTTTTCGTTTACTGGAAGTAATTCGGAGGGCCTAACAATAAAGTTGTCACAGGCACTACCCAAACGTAGGACATCGTAAAACGCTCAGTTTTTTGTCGCATAATTAGGCGCATTGTTATAGGTGCAGGTCAGAAATGTTCAAAGAAAATACTTAATCAAAAATCACACTAATATTATAAAGGCGAAAGTTTGTGTGTGTGTGTTTATACGTTTGTTACTTCTTCACGCTGAAACGGCTGGACCAATTTTGATAAAATTTGGTATGGTGGTAGCTGACACCCTGGATTAACTTAAAGGCTACTTTTTATCCCGATATTACCACGGGATCGAAACTTATGCGGGTAAAACCGCGGGGCGCAGCTAGCATTTCATAAAAATAAAATAGTACAATGTAATAATCTTAAAACGCTCAAAAAAAAGATAATAAAAAAAAATATATAATTTTCGTCCCATAATTCTCAAAACTAAAGTACCTGCAAATTATTCCGTTTAGCCATGCATTTATTTTTTAATTTAAATTCAACTAAACACACGCAACACGCATCGCTGTTTTGAACCTTACCTATTTGTTCCGCGACGTGCTACTTACTGTCAATTACCTAATTTGCTTCTTACCGTGCCTAAACTACAATTACGTTTGGCTGGATTCCTGAGCCGTTAGGCAATATGTTGTGGGAACGTTTAAGGAAATTACAAGTAAAGACTATCCCACAAAAACATTTCATGTTAAATGTTGCCAAGACGAGACCATGTAGCTCGCACTGTCAAAAAGTAATCAGATCTCATGTAGAGCCATTAAGCTTCTAACTCTACACGCCCTAACTCTACAAGGCCTAACTTCGCAAACTCTTCACGTTAGTCAAAATCTAAGGCTTGGCCGTTTCGTTACTACAAGAACCATTAACAGTATGAGAGTTTTTCACCTTACGCTCATGTGAATGTAGCGAAATGGCCAAGCCATATATTTTGACTAACGTGTAGAGTAGGTACAGACGCCAGCATATCAAGCTATCCGAAACTGTCAAATTTTCCCAATCAACTTTGAACCTTATGCTTTAGCGATAAAGTTGAAAATCTATTAAATAAATTAGACAGATGCGTAGCTTGATGTGCTGGCGTCTGTACAAAGTTTCTACATTGTTTTTCGCTTTAGGTTTGTTTCTCTAAGCTAGGAATAAATTCGATTATGACGTAATCTTATTTGTTTTAAGGACCAGGGCTTAACGCATGTTTTGTTAACGTGTCTTAACTTGTTATTTAGCTCCTTACTAAGCTTTTTTAGTGTTGTTGATAGCAAGTGTCACGTCAAAAGATTTTCAGGTCTTAGTAATTTTAATAGTAGATACGGTTAGTCGACCTCGCAATTGCTTTATCACCCTATGGTTTAATGTCACTTAGATATGCCACATGCCACAACAAGGTCTATGTGACAGTAAGTTAGTTTTGTTAGTCATAAAGGGCTAAGGAAGGAACACGGGTGGGTTTTAGTCAGTAAGAGTCTGACACTCCCTTCCGCTCCACCCAGAGCGGGAGGAGTCATTTGATGATTTCCCATCCGCAAAAAAAAAAAAAAAAAGTTAGTTTTAAACTTTCAACCTGAGGCACCACCGCCGGCGATTAGTGAGAAGCGAGCTAGCAACTAAAACGTGTTGTTTGTTTGACGGAGGTCTCGCTGGTGCACGGTGGTGTGAATAGTCAGCGATCAAATATTAAGGGGCTTACATGACCTAAACGCAAAAAACACAAGTTTTAGAAACAATAAAATTATATGATCGACTACAGTGAACAAAATCAGAAAAATATATGATATTCTTTAGGATATATGCTAGGTAGACAGTCTTTTGAAAACATAATACAACTAATTTGATACGATAGAAAATAATCATGAAGATACCTCTAAAAACTTTCTTTTTACAATAAAAATCATACTAATATACTCGTACACACAATTATTCAGATTTTTTGTTAGATTATTCTACACGCAACATACTAAAATACTAGTGCTTTAATTTTTTAGTCCATACAATAGATTTTTTGTAATTAAATAATTGCTTCATATTTTGCAATAAATTACCAGGGTTGTGTCATCGCGAGTCTCTTTCTTTTCTATATAGTCCGACAATGGCCGCGCTTTAGGTCATGTAAGCCCCTTAATATGTATCTCTTTTACTGAGATGGGACTTAATAACTTTTGTAAGTTCCTCAAGCGAGACAATAGTCGATAGCTAGTCGCTTCCTCGTCGTCCGGTAAAACAGGTAGGAACAGCAAAGTTTTAACTTATAACATAATCAGCCTATAATGTTCGCACTGCTGGGACACAGGTCTCCTCTCAGTGAGAGTGGGCTGTAATCCACCACGCGGGCCCAGTGCGGGTTGATAGATGTCACATGTTTTCGAATTTTTGGTTCTAGGATATGCCGGTTTCTTTACGATGTTTTCCTTCATTGTTTTGAGAGCAGTGGTGACGAAATAATTTACACAAAGTAAAGCGCCTGCCTGGTTCGAACCTACGACCTACAACTCGTGAATCGCGGTTGTTACCACCGGGACAACTTACCAGTTTCAACTTAAGTACTAGAAATTGTCGTCAAAAGTGGTAAAGCAATTACGAGGTCGAATATAGAATGCAGACATCGGCATAATGAACATTCTTATAACAAACAAAATAGAACATTTTACGACTAATAGCGCTTTCCGCGCTTGTCATTTCAACGTCAGTGCTACGCAGAAGTGCTTCATGGGTCGCTTCATTTATAATGATCACAGTTCGAAGCCACAAATTAGGAAAGTCAAAATTAAATTAAACTTACTATTGTATAAGTGGTTACACAAATCATAATTATGGGATCCTGCCGTTTTGCCTAAAAGATTTTGACAAAGTTTCATTATCCAAACATATTTTAGCAACCTTTTTTATACCAATGCAATATATGGAATGATTTTAGTACCTCCGCGCATTTTCATTTGGTCTTTAATCAAATGATTTATTATAGCCAACAATATTTAGACAATAAACTTTAGTCAAATGATTTGTTATGAAAAAAAAATATAGGTAAGTATAGAGTTAACTCATCGTAACACGCGTTTACGCTGAGCATGCAGCCACCGTCAGCATGCGTCGTATTGCAACTATGCATTTACTGGAAATTCAATAGAATTATTTTTCTTTGCATTATATTCAGTCTTGCATCAGCCACCGGCTAATATCCTGTATTTTTATAATTAAATTAATATTGTAATAAATAAATATTTTTTTAACTAAAATTCCGTTCGCCGAAACATAATTGGCGCAGCCGGTAGGATCGCGACGTTCTAAGATCGAATCCAACTCTTCATCTTATGAGCGACGGTTCTCAAATCGTTCTTTCGTGATCTACAAAGAACCTATCGCGCGGTCGGACACCTCTACGGTCATCGGGATAAATCTCCGGAGAATTGGAGGAAGCTGCGTTGACTGAGGCTCGACTCGACAGGAGATGCAGTGGCAGCTTTGGTAAGTGCTCTTATTTACCAAGTGTCCTTGCTCGATTTCCTGCCTTATTTTAATTTGTGTATTTTTATTAATCTACTAGCTTCTGCCCGCGACTTCGTCCGCGTGAAATTCGTACTTTCCCCTTATAATTTCGAAAATGTATGTTTATGATTTTTATCATTTATTTAAATATAAATAAGTATTCGGGCCAATTTTTTAGTTTATAGCTCAAAGGGATCAGATTTTTCAAATAAACTGTATCCCAGCTTTTTACCCCCCCAGGAGAGTAATTTTGAAATATCGTTTGGGATGTGTTCATAACTTGACTCAAAGACCCATACCCATTTTCGAGTTAATGGAAGCAAGCAGTAGAATTTTCCACCTTCGTAGGAGTCAATTTTTGAAAAACCCTAAATCACTTTTTTAAGTATTTTTTGTTTTAGTAGTACCGAGTTTCGAGTTAATCCGACAGAGGGTTAAATATTTTTCTAATCCATCAACTTTGTCACCCCCCAAATCATCTGTGAGGGATTTTTTAAACTAAAAGTGACAATCTTTATCATTTACTGACCCAAATATTGCCAAGTTTCTAATTTATTAACCAAATGAATAAGATTTTTCATATAAACTGTATCCCCTCTTTCTATCCCCATAGGGGTGGAATTTTGAAACATAATCTAGATTATTTATACCAATTTTCGAGTTAATCAAGCCTCGTAATAAAATTCTGCCCTGTGAAATTGACTACCCCTCTTCACCCCATTAGCGGTAGATTTTCGAAAAACCCTGAACCACTTTATTATTTATTTTGGTCTTAGATAGGTACTGAGTTTCGAGTTAATGGGACCGCGCATTAAAATTTTTCCATACTAAATTTGACACCCCCAATCTCCCCTTTGGGTTAGTTTAGAATTCCAAAAAAAATCGAACTTTATAATTATTTGTGCCAAGTTTCAAGTCCAAATTTATTTGTACCTTTTTTTTGTGTTTATCAAGGCACTCATTAAAATCCCCTTATAAATCGAATTACCACTTTTTGTCCCGTCAGGGGTCAATAATTTTCGAAAACCCCATACATTACTATTGATTCTTCATCTGCCTAGCCTTTTCCCAACTATGTTGGGGTCGGCTTCCAGTCCAACGGGATGCAGTTGAGTAACAGTACTTTACATGGAGCGACTGCCTATCTGACCTCCACAACCCAAATACGATACCCTTTGATAAGACTTGTTGTCAAACTTTCGGGCTTCTGACCACCCCTAGCGACTGTCAAAGATCCACGAATGACAGCCGGGACCAACGGCTTAGCGTGCTTTCCGAGGCACGGAGAGGTCACGGTATGTAAAGATGGACACCTATCCACAGACCAACCGCGGCAAGCGTAGCCTGCGTAACCTGATCGATCGATCTGTGCGGCTGTTATTATTGATTATTTTCTGTCAAAAGTATTAATACAGAGTTTCGAGTAAATCGGACCGAGCGTTAAAATTCTTCCACACAAACTTTAACACCCCAACACAAGGGGTGTTGGGGTGTTTTGATAAACGAATAATGATAAACTTTATTACTTGCTTAGGCAAGTATTCTTGCCAAGTTTGTTAACCAAATGAATAAGATTTTTCTTATAAACTGTATCCCCGTTTTTCACCCCCACAGGGGTGGAATTTCGGAAAATTGTTTGGGATGTGTTCATTACTCGACTCAAAGATTGTCTATACCAATTTTCGAGTTAATCAAGCCACGCAGTAAAGACTTCCCCTATAAAATTAACTTTTCACCCCGTTAGGGATAAATTTTCGAAAAACGATGATACACGTTCTTTATTTTCGGTCTTAAGTATAAATACTGAGTTTCGAGTTAATTGGAGCACGCGTTAAAATTCTTCCATACAAACTTTGACACCTCCTAATACCCCTTCAGGAGGTAGTTTAGAAAAAAAAGCCAAACTTCATAATTTATTTAGATAATTATTCGTGCCAAGTTTCATGGTTATTAACTCAAGGAATAAGATTTTTCATACAAACAAAATCCCCTCTTTTCACCCCTTACAAGGTTAAATTTCCAAAAACCCCTTCTTAGTGGATATCTACTCTTCACAAAGAACACACCCTCCAAAATTAATTTCTCTACCCAGCGGTACCGACCAGCGTTTTAGGCTGTGCGTTGATATATCAGTCAGTCAGGACAACATTTCATCCCCCTTTTCACCCCCTTAATGGATGAAATTCTAACAACACCGTTGTGTTAGCTTCCAATCATAAGCCTAGATAGTAAATTTAGTGATTTTTACGTCGAAAATTAATGACTTTTTATACACAACTTCATCCCACTTTTTAACCCTTCGGGGGTGGAATTATCAAAAACGCTGAGACACGTATAAATTAATTTTCAATTGTCAGCCTAAATACAAAATTAGAAGATCCTAACTCCAAACCTGTCGGACTTTCATATAAACTTCCATCCCCTATTTTAACCCTTTAGGGGTTGAATTCCCAAAAATCCTTTCTTAGTGGATACTTACTCTTCACAAAGAACACACCTTCTAAGTTTCAAGTCTCTAGCTCCAGCGGTTTGGGCTGTGCGTTGATATATCAGTCAGTCAATCAGTCAGTCAGGACTTTGAATTTTATATATATAGATGTGTGTCTGTCTATAAGCTAAAATCGCAGTAGGCAACCGCAAAATTATAATAAGTAGCGTTAAGTATCCCACGAGTAAATTCCCAAGTGTTTAATTCGACACCTCTATTGTTTTACGTCAAGCGCCACTAGGCAGGTAAGCTTCAGAAAAACAATGTCGCTCAGGGATTATGATGCCAACTATAAACCATACAAACTAATAGCGGATTTAATGCCCAGATATGATGGCAATCCTAAATTACTTAATTATTACATTAGGGAAGTAGAAAACCTATTACAGTTAACCTCTGAGGCAGATCGTTCGCATCCAGCATTCATCTGTTTAATTAAAAGTAGGCTTAGTGGACCAGCCGTAGACGCAATAGCGTACGAAGGCTACTTAGACTCTTGGCTATCAATTAAGAACGCGTTAATTAGGCGCCTTGGCGAACCACGAAACGAAATACAAGTAATGCAGGAGCTAACGCGAGTGCGAAAGTCTAAGGCAGAAGACGCTGAAAGCTTCGGCAAACGCCTCCGTGAGCTGTTGGATACTCTGTATTCCGTAGGAGAGCATGGTAACAAATCGTATTACGAAAAGATGGTTATTGAGCAGTATATAAACCAGTTAGACTTCCACGTCTCGTTGGGCGTTAGAATCGCCAAACCAGACACCTTTGAAGCAGCCATCATCGCGGCTAGACAAGAAGAAGCTAGGCTTTCATATAATAGAGCTAATTACATTAATAATAATCCTTCAACGTCACAAGCAAAGCCAAAGGAGTTATCTAAACCACCAGGCAATAATAATCCCAACCGTAATACAGTAAACCCATTTGTACCTGGCTTTACTATTCCCCCACAAAACTTCGTACCTCATCAAAATAATATGACCCCCGAACAGCGTCAACAATGGGTACAATCCGTATTGCCCTGGAAGGCCAAAGCAGCATCAGGTAACTTTAGACCAAATGGTTCAAACAACTTTAGGAATCAACCTAACATTCCAAAACCACAGGTTCCCACACCAGTATCATCGGACGTCACAATGCGTACGGCAGGTAAGCCAGAAAACCCACAGTTCGCTCAGCAGTTGTTCTACATACCGATTCAGATGGCTGCTCAAGATCAACCAGAACCCAGTGATATGGGACTCTACGACGACGTCACAGACGGTAACGGCATATCGGTCGAGCCGAATGCAACCATGGACGAACAAAAGGTAGGTGGTGACCAGGATTTTACCTTGGACACCAACCGAGACAACCAGACTAAGTTTCAATAAATTTTCAGACCAAAAAATATTTACCGTACATAATACTACCAGAGTTCGACGGTAAGTTTCTATTAGATACAGGGGCCAGTCATTCAACTATAGCAACTGACGTAGTTGCAGGCACTATATTCGAGTACTGCGTAGAAACAGAACCCTTTCAAATTAATACGGCACATAGTTCATCAGTTCACGATAAGGTAGTTTACCTTCCCTTACCTCCCGCGTTTAATAGCGATATAACACATAAGTTTTTAATATTCGACTTCGACCCTAAATATAAAGGTCTTATCGGAATTGACCTTCTGCAAAAACTAAAGAGTAACATTGATTTAAATAATAATGTTTTGCGTACATCTACAGCGGAAATACCAATACACTTTAGTTCTCCACCCCAAAAGATAAGTATCGAACCTAGATGCGAAAAGATCGTCCAAGTAAAAACCAACTACTTAGATGGACAATACCTTCACGACGATTTCATCTGGTCGGATGGTTTAACGTCCCCAGCAGCTATAGTTAACGTCACAAACGGTTCGTTTAAAATATCGGTAATTAATCATAGCGATCAAAAGAAGTGTATCCCGGCCAACCCGTCAATCGAATTAGAGAAATTTTCCAACGTCAACAAAAGTAATCACGATATTAATACCATACAGGTTAAAACTAACATCGATCAAATATTAAAGGAAAACCTTCAGAAAATCCGTACAGATCATCTGAACGAGGAAGAAAAGCGCGAAATAACCCGGTTATGTTATCAGTATAGGTATTTGTTCTATTCGGAAGATATACCACTCACTTTTACACACGCTGTTAAACATGAGCTCAGACTAAGCGATAACACACCAGTTTTCGTACGTAGTTACAGACAAGCTCCTCAACAACGCGAGGAAATTCGTAAACAAGTAGATAAACTCCTTCAACAAGGTATCGTGCGAGAAAGCATATCCCCTTGGTCATGCCCCGTGCATATCGTGCCCAAAAAACCCGATTCCGCAGGCAACGTGAAATGGAGACTTGTAATTGATTACAGACGACTGAACGATCGTATCGTTGAAGATAAATACCCCTTACCAAACATACACGATATACTAGATAGATTAGGACGAGCGCAATACTTCACAACCCTAGACCTTGCTAGCGGTTACCACCAGGTGGAAATGCACCCTAATGATATTGAAAAAACCGCATTTACCACTGAACGAGGTCATTATGAGTTTCTGAGAATGCCTTTCGGACTCAAAAATGCACCAAGTACGTTTCAAAGACTAATGGACCATATATTAAGAGGCATAAATAATGTATACACCTACTTAGATGACGTAATAATAATATCTACGTCATTGCAGCAACACATAGAAAAATTAAAACAAGTATTCGATCGATTCAAAATACATAACCTAAAGATCCAGTTAGATAAATCACAGTTCCTACAAAAGCAAGTTAACTTCCTAGGACACGAACTAACAGATGAAGGTTTAAAACCAAACAAAGACAAGATAAAAGCCGTACTTAACTTCCCCCTACCTAAGTCTCAAAAGGAAATAAAAGCCTTCTTAGGCTTAGTCGGATATTACAGAAAGTTCATAAAAGATTTCGCCAGACTTACAAAACCAATGACCCTTTGCCTTAAGAAAAACAGTAGAGTCATACACTCCCCGGATTTCTTAGAAGCCTTCAATAAGTGTAAACAAATTTTAACTAACGCCCCAATATTACAGTATCCAAATTTTGATGAGCCCTTCATCCTCACCACTGATGCTTCAGATGTAGCATTAGGTGCGGTATTATCCCAAGGAATAGTAGGATCTGACAAACCAGTAGCATTTGCGTCCCGGACACTATCGGATACCGAATCTCGCTACTCTACAATAGAAAAGGAGTTACTTGCCATAGTGTGGGCAATTAAATACTTCAGACCCTATCTTTACGGTAGAAAGTTTATCATCTACACGGACCACAGGCCTCTCACCTGGCTAATGTCATTAAAAGATCCTAATTCTAAATTGACTAGATGGCGTCTAAAACTCTCGGAATATGATTATAAGGTTGTATACAAGAAGGGTCGTCAAAATACTAACGCAGACGCTCTATCACGTGTTAAAATCTTCCATGGCAGTGTAGACTCTCTAGCTGTTAATCTAGATGATAATGAGGATGACGCGATAATTAATAGAATATTCGAAAATGCACGTAGGGAAGCCGAAAATCAAATAGACACAGTAGCACCAGATGAAAACATTATACAATCACAAAATCCGAGCATCCCCGAATCTCTTATAGGTACAGATAGTATGAGTATAGTGTCAGCAGAACCTGAATTAGTGTCTACGAGACATACACAGCCTGACAATGAAACTAGAGGCATACCCATAATTACAGACGCTATTGATAGGCAGTTGAAACAGTTCCATATTAGGTCAACACCCGGCTCTACGTACAGAGCAGATAACAGATCCACTAATTCAAAAGTAGTTATAAAAGATGTTTTTATCCCAATAAATAACACAGAGGCTGAGATAATTAGATTCCTTAAAGAACATACCATCGCTGACCGTGTATTCCATTGTTATTTTTATAATGAAGAACTATACCATGCCTTTTCTAGAGTTTACACAACAATATTTAACGACAGAGGTCCCAAGCTACTTAAATGTACAACACGCGTAACCCTAGTAGAAAATAAACCCGAACAACAAGAGTTGATTAAGAAATATCACGAAGGTAAGACTGTTCATCGTGGTATTCAGGAGACGTACAAGCAGTTGCACAGAAATTATCATTGGCCAAACATGCTCCTTACCATTCAAAGCTTCGTTAATCAATGCGACATTTGTTTAAAATCTAAATACGAACGCAACCCTCTTAAACCACCTTTAGCTATAACCGATACACCTCGCAAACCGATGGAACACATATTTATGGACCTATATCCAACCGGAGGCGCAACGTTCCTTACAGTCATTGATAACTTCTCTAAATATGCTCAGGCGGTCCAACTAACAGCATGCAGCAGTGTCCATATAGCCGAAGCATTGCTAAACGTTTTCTCGGTGTTAGGTTTACCGGATAAAATAACCACAGATTCAGATACCAAATTCGACAACGACGTTATTAAAGAAATATGCGCACTACACAACATCCACATACATTTTACAACGCCCTATAATCCTAATTCTAACTCCCCTATTGAACGTTTGCACTCTACCCTAGCTGAAATTATTAGAATACAAAGACTGACCAACAAAGATGACCCTATACAGCTAATCATGAAGTACTCTATAATAGCATACAACAACGCCATCCATTCGGCAACAGATTATACACCCCATGAGTTATTATTCGGACACACAGCATCCAGAAACCCATTAGAATTATACTACCCAAAAGAATTTTACCAGGACTATGTTATTAAGCATCGTGCCAATGCAGAGGCCGTTCAAGAGTGCATCGCTGCACACATGTCCAAAAACAAGGAGCAGGTGATTGCGAAACGTAACCAAGAAGCAGAAGAAATTAAATTCAAGGTAGGTGAAACTGTCTATAAACAGGTAGCAAAGTCAGCACGCAGCGACAAAACCAAGCCAGTCTTCAAAGGACCATACAAGATTATACACCTTCACCCAAACAACGTGGCCGAAATAATAGGTAATCATCCAAATTCTAAGTCCATTAGGGTTCACTTCAAGCTACTACGGAGGCCTCATCTTGCTGCAGGACCTTCATCGCAGGGGCCGTCGTGCTCAACACAACAGCAACCGTAACCATTACCCATGTAGATAACGACAATGGGATCCTCCTCCTTAAACAAGGTCAACTCTTTAAACAAGACAACTACTTTAGCCTTGCTTGCGTTTACAACATTACCAATCTGCACTTTACAGCTATCCAATTAATGTCTCTATATGCAAGCACGAAAAACGCTGAGAATACAGCATCTGGAGAGCTACATAAAACATATAGGAATCAAATAGAATATAGCCTTAGTATTATAGGTAAGAAGATTAAGTTTTTAACGCCGCAAGTTAGAAAGCGACGCGGTCTTATAGATGGATTAGGTACTGTCGTTAAGTCTATCACTGGTAACCTAGACCATGAAGATGCAGCTAAGTTCGAAGAGGAAATCTTAAATATTAAAAACGGAGTTAAAAACGTTCAGGATTCACAAAGAAAATCCTTAGTATTAGCACATAATACAATAGATGAGTTTAGTAAACAATTAACAAAATTAAACAATAATCAGAAACATTTGGCTAGTTTATTACAAAATATTACTAATAATTCCAACGACTTATCTAACCATTTACATTTCTTAGATATTTACGTACAGATAGATTTTAGCTTACAGATAATTTTAGATAAATTAATGTTATTAGAAGATGCTATGACTTTTGCTCAGATGGGCACAATGCATCCTAGTATTATAAGCCCTCAGAATCTAATAGAAGAGCTGAGAAACTTAGAAAATACGTTTTTGTTTAAACCAGTAGCTAGTATTAGTATTAGTAATAGAGAAGTCAATTAAAGTTAAAGCTTACAGTACAGAGCACTCGGTTAATTTTATTCTCGAAATCCCCTCAATTACCCCAAAAACATATGACCTTATCCACCTATATTCAGTCCCAAATAAAAATAACCTTACTATCATCCCTAAATCCAAATACCTAGCACTTGGTAATGATGAGTACGCTTACTTGGAAGAAGACTGCCAGCCACTGACCGACAACACCCAGCTCTGCAAACTCCTCGACACCAGAAGAATCGAAGACACTGATGACTGCATACTATCACTCATTCAGCATCGCCCAGCTAACTGCACTCACGCTAAGATGAACTTAAGAAGAGGAAAAGTTCAGAAGATCGGTGACAACAACTGGTTACTAGTACTCAGAGAAGACGAAGTCACCAAAACACAATGTAACACCAAGACAGACTACAAGAAGCTATCTGGAATACATCTCGTTACACTAACAGAAGACTGCCAGATGAACATCATGAACAGGACACTGCGATCTCACACTGATACGGTCGTCATCAACGAGGTCATACCGTTACCTGAGCAGCATCAAGTCCCAGAACAATCAATACAATACGAACTCCAATTAGAAGACGTCTCACTAGACAGCATCCACGAACTGATCAATAAGGCAGGCGACATATCCATGCCAGAAGAAGACAATTGGACAATCATAGCAGCTACACCTAGCTGGAACACAATCATCCTATATATCCTACTGATCGCAGCAGCATCCTGGAAGCTGTACCAATGGAAAACTAAGAAAATCCCGGAGGACACCAAGGGCAGCGCGGACGCAGCCAGAAGCAAGAGTTGCTTCTATCTTATGGAGGGAGGAGTTAACTCATCGTAACACGCGTTTACGCTGAGCATGCAGCCACCGTCAGCATGCGTCGTATTGCAACTATGCATTTACTGGAAATTCAATAGAATTATTTTTCTTTGCATTATATTCAGTCTTGCATCAGCCACCGGCTAATATCCTGTATTTTTATAATTAAATTAATATTGTAATAAATAAATATTTTTTTAACTAAAATTCCGATCGCCGAAACATAATTATAGACAATAATATTATTTTTTTTAGGAATTGGTTTTACTTAAGTACATAATTACTTTTTTAATTACATTGCATGGTTGCGGTCAGTCCATAGGTGACGTAGGATGCAAGAGCGAGCGAAGGGCACCCCGTGGTTCGGTTTTGTTAGGTTACTTTAAACCCTTTTCACAGAAATAGGAGCTCTGCGAGTTGGGGCTCCATCGACATTGGATGCAAGAGCGAGCGAATGAGAACACAAATACCTTTACCTCATATCATATTAAACAGGGCCAATTGAAATCATAGGCAGACAGAAATAGGGGCCCCGACAATACTAAATATTTGGTTTAATTTTATTTTGCAAAAAATATGGAGAAAATAAGTTGTACCAACTGAAATATTTGACTACATTAAAATTGGTAAAAGTACTAGTTGGTAAGCAAGTTACCAAACATTAGGTTTGCGTTACAATTTTTGTGAAGAGATTTTTTGCTAAGTAATGATTTGGCAAATGAAATTATGTGAAAAATTGTTTGGGCAATGATAATTTGTCAATATCTTTTTGATGAAACAAGGGAGACCCCATAATTATTAATATAGTAAACTTCTCAAGGAGTCGATAAATCTTATACTAACGTTGATTACCGCGACTATTTCATGACGATTCTCATTATTTAAAGTAAAGAATAAAGTATCCTGTAAATTCCTGTATTCACTCCAGTAACAAAAATCTGCCGAGCCGTTTTCCAACTATGATGAACTTCGTCTAACCGGTTGTAGCTGAATACCAGTATTTTACATGGAGCGACTGCCTATCCGACCTCCACAACCGAACAAATGTAATGATCAAGCTATCCTGTATTCACTCCAACAATAATGCTTAGGTAGGTATTAATCTGTCTGTCTGTCTGTTGTGTCTGTGTGGTGCCGGACTTAAAGAATAGCACCACCCCATACTTCCCGTGGGTGTTGTAAAAGAATGGAACGGAGAATGGGCAGCAGCGTTCTCTATGCATTCCACCACCATACCATACTGCGATCGCCAATCCGCCTGCCAAGCGTGACGATTATGGCAAACCTTAATACCTTCCCCCTTTTGGGGGAGGCCTATGTCCAGCAGTGCTGAAATGATGATGATGAGGTATTAATCGCTCAATACGATTACTAATTGGCACATATGCTATCTAAATCTCTGTGTTTGGGACCAATGCCTTACAACAGTGAGAGATTACGTACAGACGCCAGCACATCAAGCTACAACAATCTGTCAAATTTCTTTAATAGATTTTCAACTTTATCGCTGAAGCATAAAATTTCAAATTCAAATTCAAAATTTAAAGCATTTATTTCAATTAGACCTTGTACAGGCACTTTTGAATTGTCAAAATTAAATAGTCTGTCAGTTAGTCCGAAAGTTGAAGCTAGTTGCCCATTCCAAAACGTAGATCTCTATGGAGAAGAACGGGCAAGAAACTCCATGGACACTCTTTTAAATCAAGATATTACAAAATCCTGGGTACATTATTCTTGTTGCTTCTATATGTGAGAACAATGTAAAAAAAAAAAGACAAAGAAGAAACAATTCAAAATATAAGATTAAAAATAAGCATTGGCAGTTAAGAGATGACCAGTCTCAACCGACGGCGCCCGTTCACGAACATGACGCGTGGATCAGCACCATCTAGCTCAACCAGTTTGTAGGGAACTGAATGATCCAACACACGCGCCACCATCGGTGAGACATGTAAGTGAGCATGACAAGTTCTCAACTGCCATGCTCTTTCAAGTCAACACCAAAAAAAAAAATCATAATAAACGGAAACATGGTTCTTACATTTACAAAATTAAAAAATGCTTCTAAATTATACAAAACTATAGTTTGCAATTTATTTAAGAGGTTAATAGAATTTAAAAAAATAATAAAAAACAATTATATGAACTCATATAACTTGTCAGTAAACTAATTCTGGAGAAAGAACATAAACATTGTCTTGAGTTAATCAGGGCGGCCAACTATTCTTATCGTTTAGGTAATCGTTGATGGAATAGTATGCCTTTGAACAAAGGTTGGATTTTATTTGAGCTTTAAATGTATTAAAAGGCAAATCTAGTAATGAAGAAGGTAGCTTGTTATAAAAGGTTATACCAAGCCCAACAAATGAGTTATGAACCTTATGAAGCCGGTGAAAGGGACACGTAGTTTGTCCTTATTTCTAGTGTTAACATTGTGAATATCACTGTTTTTAGTATACAAGTGTATATTTTGCCTAATATATAAAATGTTGGCAAAGATGAACTGTGATGCAACCGTAAGAATTCCAATATCTTTAAAAAAATCTCTTAGAGAAACTCTGGCACCTAACTGGTATATTGCTCGAACAGCTCGTTTTTGTAGGACAAATATATTTTGTATATCAGCGGCTTTGCCCCACAGCAGAATACCGTAGGACATAACGCTGTGAAAATAACTAAAATAGACTAAACGAGCTGTATCAACGTCAGTGTATTGTCTTAATTTCCTGACGGCGTAGGCAGCCGAACTGAGCCTTCCTGCTAGACTTGATATATGTGGTCTCCACTGAAGTTTGGCATCTACTGTTATTCCCAGAAAAACTGCCGAGTCCACAGTTTCAAGCACCTCTTTATCTAAGACGATGTTGGGTCCTAGATTTCTAACATTCGGCAAGGCGAACTTTACACATTTCGTCTTCTTGGCATTGAGAACTAGGTTATTTGACGTAAACCAATTCGTAACTATTGAGAGCGCAGTGTTTACGTCGTCAAAATCTTGTCTATTCCTATCTACTTTAAAAATAAGAGAGGTATCATCTGCAAACAGTACAACGTCACTGATGCCCTTTAAATGGAATGGTAAATCATTGATATATACTAAGAACAAGAAAGGACCTAGTATTGAGCCTTGCGGTACACCTAACTGAACTGGTAGCCCGGAAGAGTTCACACCATTAACATCCACACATTGGAACCTATTATGTAAATAAGAATTTATTACGTTGAGAGCTTCGTTTTGGACACCGTAATGACGTAGTTTACGTAAAAGCGTGTCATGGTGCACGCAATCAAAGGCTTTGGAGAGATCGCAGAAAACTCCAATAGCATTTTTCGAATTCTCCCATGCATTATATATGTGTTTCAGCAAAGCAACACCCGCATCTGTAGTCGAACGACCTTTTGTAAAGCCATATTGTTCATTATGAAGGAGGCTATTTAAATTAAAATGTCTTAGCAACTGCTTGAGTATTAATTTTTCAAATGTTTTGCTAAATGCAGGTAAGATGGAAATAGGCCTGAAATTGCCAACGTCATTTTTATTACCTGATTTAAATAATGGTATGACTTTACTACTGTTCATGAGGTCAGGAAAAGTTCCTAAATCAACACATTTATTAAAAGTAACAGCTAGATAGGGGGCTACGATGTCTATTATATTACTTAAAAGTTTAATGGAGATGCCCCAGTAATCACCGGTGTTTTTAGACTTAAGCGTGTTAAAAACATTAACTACATCACTCGGGGTTACATGTTCGAAGCTAAATAAGCGACTACATTTAGGTACACTGCTATGCAAAAGGTTTTCAGCTTTAGACGGGGAGGAATTTAAGGAGCGAGTCGTAGTTATAGGTATGTTGGAAAAAAACTCATTAAATGCCTCAGCCACGTCAGCTGCTTTGTTAACTAATTTGTTGTCGACCATAATCTCAAGTTGTTTTTCTTGTTTAACCGATTTACCAGTTTCATTTTTAATAATTTTCCAAGTTGTTTTTACTTTATTATTAGAATTTTTTATTGTATCGCTTAAAAATTTTGATTTAGCAAAAGCACTAATCTTTTTGAATAATTTTGAATAATTTTTAACATAATCTAGGAAAGGAGTGTCAAACCTGTATTTTTTCAAACCATATAACTCGTATAGTCTCGCTCTACTTTTATAAATACCTGGAGTAGCCCATTGGTTAAAGCCAACCGAGGAGCCATTAATGTTAATGGTTTTGGTCTTGAAAGTAGATTGGTACTCTTTTTGCACAACATCAAAAAGGGCACCATAAATTTTATTAGGATCCTCTTGTTCTACTATAGAAGGTGTAATTCTATGAGCTATATTATTTTTAAACATTTTGCAACGACTAGCTGTATAAGGCCTGCATTCAAGTTTATGCGGCTTTTTATTTAATGGCATGGGGAAGCTAGCTAATAAACCACAGTGGTCGGACGTTAAGTCAGTTAACACTAATTTATTTTTGGCATCACAATCACTAAATATATTATCAAGACAAGTTGACGAAGATGCCGTGATCCTGGTAGGTTCAAAAAACAAGTTAACTAAATTATAAGACCTAAACAGATTGAGAAGTCTAATACTTAATGGAGTAACATCTAAAATATTAATATTGAAATCTCCACATAAAATAATACTTTTGTTACTTGATTTCAACCTATTGAGAGAATCCTCCATTACCGATTCAAAACTACTAAAATCCCCAGAGGGGGGTCGGTAAACGCAAATTATAACATATCGCTCAAGTTCAACACAAGACAATTCTATAGTGCGCTCAATTGAAAGATTAACTAAATCTAAACGTTGTTTACATTTCAACTTGTTTGAAACAAGAACTAAAGAGCCACCGCGAATAGCACTTTTTCTCACAAATGCACTCTGTACGGTAAAGTTATCATCATCGATAAATACTACTTCATGTTCTTTCAACCAGTGTTCAGTCAAACATAACACCTGAACATTGTAGTTCTCCACAAATAAACTTAATTCTAGCTCTTTGCCGGACAGACCCTGCATATTTTGATGTACAACATTCAACATATGCGGCTGACCCGTTGTCGCACCTAATAGTTTAAACTACAAGGTGTATCAGAAGTAGTGTTAGTACCACTACTAACAGTAATCGATGGTACACTACAAGTACCAGTGTCACTGAGTATATTGTATGCTAAAAGATTAGCAATTTGTCTCCTACAACTAGGTGGCAAATACATAGTGTAATTTGTCAGTTTGTAATCAGTAATGAATTGATTACAATCAAAATATAAAATAGCGTCACTGTGACGACAAGTCCTATTATAAATGAACATGTACGGTCTCATCGCCGTACATTTTTTTCTGCTTACTCTGTAACCTACTTTAAACCAACGATGCGCGTCATAAGTTAGCGTAATAAAATGACATGACTAACGAATTAAAATATAGTGAACTTATAACTGAGTAGCTATCAACAACTGAGAGAAATAATCGCCTTCCACTCTAGTACTGTTACTTACTCTTAACTTAAATAAACTTAACTACTTAGTGCATCTCAGTGGAACGTGTTTCTCTATACTAACTGAACTCACCAACCTTCACGACAAATCGGTGTACGGAGTTAACTACTACAACCCGTACATTTATGGTCCTTCGAGCCTTCGTGTATCTTAGTGTGTTTGTGTCTATTGTTACGGTAGCGAATCGGTTCAGCTGGTCTCCCAGAAGAGGGTCGCCCCAGTTGGATTGAGAAGGCGCAAATACCTAGCAAGACTACAGGCACATTGAGTACTGAAATTACCTACAATTACTGGAAGAGCCTTCGACTACTGGAAGAGCCTTCAACAACTGAAGCTAACTACAACTACTGGAAGAGCCTTCGACTACTGGAAGCGCCTTCAACTAACTGAAGCTAACTACAACTACTGGAAGAGCCTTCGACTACTAGAAGAGCCTTCAACTACTGAAGCTAACTACAACTACTAGAAGAGCCTTCGACTTCTGGAAGAGCCTTCAACGATAACTAGAAGAGTCTTGAACTACAAGGGGAATCTTCGGGACCTTTCCAAAAAAGGTACTTTGGGAACTACAAGAAAGCTATTGTCTATCAAGATGAATAAGCTATCGCTACAATCAACATGTTTTGAAAATATCAAAACATTATGCACCAACTATAGCAAGGACAGTAAGACCAGAAAAACAAAGGAATACTTGAACAAGCGGCTGTCCTCGTTAGAAGCTCAATGGATGGATTTCGATGAACGCCATACATTGCTGTTGCAAGAAATTGAAGACAGGAACATAAACTATTTTGTGGAAGATGTCTACGGTAAGACAAAGACCATGTACGAAACAACTAAAGCAGACATTTTAAAAATGTTACAAACTACTGAAGAAAATGTCAAATTTGACTGGACAGACTTTTCGAGAGGAGAACCAGATGAGAAAACAAAGACTTTGCTGATTCGTCAGGAATGTAACTTCAAGGCCATCGAGCGGGTTATGGCAAAAATTGATTTTGAAGGTTTAACTGAAAAATGGGAACTTGACGATCACTTGTCAATCTTGAAGTCGAAGTGGGACGCTGTGGACAACACTCATTGGGAACTGGAAGCCTTACTGAAAGGTTCGAAACATACGTACTATGACAAGTTCAACAGTATGGAAGCCAAGTATGACGAAACAAGGAAACGACTGAAAAGCAAGATGTGGGCCACCGCTCATCACCAACATGCAGCACCGAGAATCGAGATCCCAGAGTTTTCAGGACACTACAGCAAATGGATATCTTTCAAAGATCTGTTCCTGGAAACCATACACAAAAACCCGACATTGAATAAAGCTCAAAAAATGCAGCATCTGAAGACCAGGCTGAAAGGTGAAGCAGAAAGACTGGTGCAACACTTGAGCATCAGTGCTGATAACTACACTTCGTGTTGGGATATACTGAATCAACGGTACAACAACCGTCGACTACAATTCTCATCATACATGAACACTATGCTGCAGTTGCCTGTCATACAGAAGCCAGACGGTCACAACTTGAAGAAGCTGCATGACGTAACAACGGAATGTCTAAACGGTTTAACAAACATTGGTTTTGATATATCCAGTTGGGATCCTATGATTGTACATCTGATGTCACAAAAACTAGACTGTGGGACTTACAATGAATATATAAAGAACTTGCACGATAACAGAGACGTGCCAACACTACAGGAATTTTTGATGTACTTAGAAAACCAGTTTATGGCGTTTGAAACCATGAAGACTTCAAAGAAAGACATACAAAGTTCGGAGAAGTCAGCTGGGACTGAAAAACAAATACATCGAAAAAGTTTCGACCATAAGAAGTGGATTTCAAAAACGTATCACGCTTCATACGGGCAATGCCCTCTTTGCAAAAACAATCATGTTTTGATGCGATGTCAGCAATTTATTGACTCGGATACAAAGCAACGAAACAGCATAGTTGCAAAATTGCGTCTTTGCAAAAACTGTTTGTTTAGTCACGAAGACCAAACTTGCAACTCAACGAAAACTTGTAAGGAATGTAATATGAAGCATCATACGCTCTTACATTACAACAATTCGAACAAAAATACACCTTCGACGAGCAATGAACACCAACGCACAGGTCAACGATCTTCGAAGGAAACTGAAACGCCGAGCTCAAATCATCTATCAGCCAACGAGATGGAAGTTTTACTGACAACTGTCCAAGTTAAGGTCAAATCGATGGATGGAACTTACGTAACTCTTCGTGCGCTCGTAGATCAGGGCTCACAAGTTAACATCATAACTGAGAATGCAGCACAACTTCTAAGGCTACCAAGAAACAAACTAACAGCGAAGATATCTGGAGTTGGAACTGTATCAAGCGACTGTAAAGGACGCCTTAAACTAACATGCAAATCAATCCACTCCGAATATACTTTCACAACTGAAGCATTGATTATGAAGAAACTGATCAATAAACTACCGAACAACACATTTGAACGACCAGAGTGGTCACATTTGCAAAACTTAAAACTAGCGGACCCTGATTTTAACATTTCAAGGCCTGTTGACATACTGCTTGGAGCTGATGTATACGCTGAAATTATACAAGACGGAATACTAAAAGGCGCACCAAAGTCACCCGTTGCGCAACAAACACACCTGGGATGGATTTTGTGTGGAAAACTAGAAACTTTTAACTGTCATGTCACACTGCTAGACTTGGCGGAAATAACAAAATTTTGGGAGTGTGAAGACGTCTCCAAAACAAACACTGACCAATGTCAGGAGGATCAATGTGAAACTCACTACAAGGAAACTACTCGCCGTGGTTCAGATGGGAGATACATTGTGAAGATGCCTTTATGTCCGGGTTATGAAAATAAGATTGGAACATCGAAAACGATCGCAGTATCACAATTACTGCAACTAGAAAAAAGGTTTCAAAGAAATGGCCGACTTGAAATGCTATACAAAGAATTCCTTAGGGAGTACCTGGAATTAGGCCATATGAAACCAGCAAAACCTATGACATCTTCAACTACTGAATGTTTCTTACCACATCACGGAGTACTTCGTGAAGAATCGACTACCACAAAACTCAGAGTTGTCTTCAATGCATCTCAGAAAACTAAAACGGGATACAGCCTGAACGGCCTACAAGAAAAGGGCCCCAACCTACAAAAAGATATCCAAGAACTTATCATTAAATGGAGAAGCTACAAGTACGCCTTTACAGCTGACATCGAGAAAATGTACCGATGCATCTGGCTGTCTGAGGAACAACAACATTTGCAGAAAATTATCTGGCGAACTACGCCGTCAGAGAAGCTGCAAGAATATCAACTTTGCACCGTCACTTATGGCACTAAGTGTGCACCGTGGCTAGCCATGAGAAATACAAAAAATACAAAATACAAATACAAAATGTTTTATTCAAGAAATTTGTTACAACAATGGGTGGTTGTGTTTGGGGACTCCTTTTAAGCAATTTTTGCCTGTGTTAGGAGGCCCCGCTCTTCCATAGCAAAATAATTACAACAGTAACAAATATGTGGGTAATTACACTTGTGCTTAATTACTTATTTGCATTTATAATATTTCTTTTTTTAATTTATAAAAAATGATAAAAAATAAAAACTAAATAATAACGTAACTATTAACAGCAAAAACAAGAAAAATTGTGTAAGAGTGTGTGTGACTATGTGTGATGAGTGAGAACTAAAATGAGAACCATCAAACAACTTGCATACGATGATGGCTACAAATACCCCACGGCAGCCAAAGTACTACTGAACGGAACATACGTCGACGACGTCATAAGCGGCCATAACACACTAGAAGCGGCCCAGGAACTCCAGACATCGCTTATCGATATGTTAAAGGGAGCCGGGATGAACTTACGCAAGTGGTCCAGCAATGATACAGCATTGTTAGAGAACTTAAGTGATGATCAGATTTCACGCAGAATCACTTTTGACTTCAAGCAAGAGCAATCCATGAAAACCCTAGGACTAGGTTGGAATCCACATTCTGACACATTTGTGTTTAACTGGAAATATGAAGAAAAATGTCGACCGGAAATAACAAAAAGGCGGCTGCTTTCAGAAATTTCAAGTATGGGTCAACAAACTTGATTGGGATGATCTGTTACCGTCACATATAGCAGATAAGTGGCTAAAACTAAGAACAGACATACCCAATGTAAAACACATGAAAATCAAGCGCTGGATCGGTTCAACGAAGCAGAAGATAGAACTATTTGGATTCTGCGACGCCAGTGAAAAGGCTTACTCCTGCGTGGTTTACAGCTGCGTCAGAGATGAACATAACAAGCCAACAATAACATTACTTGCTGCTAAAACAAGAGTAGCACCGTTATCACAAACTATCACATTACCGAAACTTGAACTTTGCGGCGCACTCTTACTATCGCAACTCATCGAAAAACTCAAAGAAGCTCTAACTGGGTTCGAAATAACCACGAGCGTTTGGTGTGATTCCCAAGTGGTCCTGGCATGGATACAGGGGGATACATCTAAAAGAGAAAAATACGTCGCCAATCGAGTTGCAAAAATAAGACAAATCATACCAGCCGAGCAATGGCGTTATGTGAAGTCGCAAGATAACCCTGCAGACTGTGCATCAAGAGGCTTGCTGCCAACCAAGCTAGTAACATTCGGTCTATGGTGGGAAGGTCCTGCATTTCTGAATACCTTCAAAGAAGAAAATCGTGAAGAAAACATAACATGCACATTTACAACTAACATTGGCAGCATTTACCAAGCGAAATCGAACTCTATCAACAAAGAGATCAATAATTGTATTCATAACTTATTAACAAATTGCAGTTCATTGACCAAAGCGATCAGAATTGTAGCATGGATACTACGATTTATTCGAAACGCACGTAATAACACGAAACGTGACACCGGATGCCTCACTTTATGCGAATTAAACAATGCAAATGAACAAATAATAAAATATGTGCAACAAACGGAAATTACGCAAGAATATAAACAACTTATGAAGAAAGAAACTATTTCTACGAAAAGTAACATATTCAAACTTAAACCATACTTGGACAACAACGGCTTAATCCGAGTCGGGGGTCGACTAAACTATTCCAGTTTACCCTTTGAGATGAAAAATCCACTCATTCTACCTAAGGGTGGACGCCTTACTGAGTTGGTGATCCATCAAGCTCACCTAGCGACTTTACACGGGGGAGCCAGACTAACTTTAGCATACATCCGGCAACGGTACTGGATCGTTGGCGGTAACAGAGCGGTGAAAGCTGAATTACGGCGTTGTGTGCGCTGCCACCGCTACAACCCGTCGGAGTTGAACCAACTAATGGGAGAACTGCCACCACAACGAGTTATACCTTCGCGTCCGTTTACTCACACTGGAGTTGACTTCACAGGACACGTCGAAGTCAGACTCAACAAAGGAAGAGGGGTTCGAACTTCAAAGGGTTACATATGCATATTCGTATGCATGGTGACAAAGGCTGTGCACATCGAACTTGCATCGGACTTAAGCACTGAAACTTTCATAGCAGCTTTCCAGAGAATGTGCTCCAGGCGCGGGACACCAGGTCACGTCTACTCGGACTGTGGTACGAACTTTATAGGCGCATCAAGGTTGCTCCAGAAAGAGTTTGAAGAGTTCAAGCAAATCTTGTCGCCAAACTTCTTCAATAACATCGCAGACATGGGAGTACAATGGCATTTTAACGCACCCGCCTGGCCAACTGCTGGTGGACTATGGGAAGCAGCGGTCAAATCGATGAAGTATCACCTTCGTCGGGTGCTAGGAGACCAAAAACTGACGTACGAGGAATTCACTACCTTGCTTGCAAAGATAGAGGCGTGCATGAACTCCAGGCCACTTTGCCAGCTCACTGAAGACCCCGAAGAATTTTATAACTACCTGACACCAGGACACTTTCTAACGGGGGGACCAACAATGTCTTTACCGCGAGCTGACTACACTGATGAAAAGTACTTTGACTTACGCCGACGATGGCAGTTAACTGAACATATATACCAACAATTTTGGAAGAATTGGTCAAGCGACTATCTTACCCAACTACAAACGCGCAGCAAATGGAACAATCCCAAGAAAAACCTCAGTGAGGGGGACATCGTTTTAGTCCGGGATAACAAATCCCGGAACAATTTGCCGCCAGGAAAATGGGCGATGGGACGGGTGCTAGAACTTCACCCTGGAGCGGATGGATACGTACGAGTGACAACCATAAAAACTCAAACTGGTGTCATTAAACGGCCTATAGTAAAACTATCAGCTCTACCCATCGACACTACCTGCAACAAAAAATATGAAGAATTCAAAACGGACTTACAAAAGGCTGATATAACAGGGAAAACTACCACAACAAAACAGTCTGGAAGAAAATGTCTAACAAACATCTTAATGTTTCTTTTCACAATGTTGATACTTGTGAATGGATCATATGGTTCGCAAGTAAGGTCAGGCACTCAAATTACCAACCTGGAAACCGAGCGACCGATTTATTATGATACCATAGGCAAAATTGAACTCATTCATGATGAATGGACTTTGCTTACGTACTACAACTTAACAAACTACTGGCAGGGCGTTCAACATATTGAAAAATACATAAACGGTGTAAATGACCTTTGCCGGAAAATCCATCAAAGTTATTGTCAAGCTACGACGGATCAACTTTGCCACGAGATGGAACTACTAAACTTCTACAACACAATCCTGCTGGCTCCCCACAAGCATTTATCTAAGCGCAAGAAGCGCGGCTTAATTGACGGAGTAGGCATGGTAGCAAACAGCTTATTCGGCGTCTTAGACCAGAAGTTTGCTGACAAATACCACAAAGACATTGATGCCATACAACATAACGAAAACTATTTGCGTGAACTCGCAAAAAATCAAACATCGATCATGCAACTACAAAATGATGTTTTGAAGAAAAACGATGAAAATATCAAGCTTCAATGCAAGATGATAGAACATTTCATGGAAGAAACAAAGAAAAATCTGGATAGCATTGAAACAGAAATGCAAATAATGATGGCCACAAGTTACTTCAACTCCGCTTCACTCACAGCCTCGCTACTATTGCGAAATCTTAAGGAAATACAAACTATGCTCCTGAACACTCTCACTAATGTCTACAGTGGACACATGGACGTGCACTTGATATCACCAGGCAGTCTAATAAAGCAACTGGAAGACATATCCGGCCGACTGCCGAGGACTCTGTCATTGCCGACAGAAGATATCAGAGAAGATATCAAGGAAGTTTACAAGTTGCTGTACGTGAAAGCACGAATAACAAAGAACTACTTCATGTTCGAAGTTCACATTCCTCTAACTTCGAATGAGGACTTCACCTACTACCGGGCTATCGCTATACCATTCAAGGCGGAGTCAGATTACAAACTGATGCAGATATCTTCGGAGTACATTGCCGTGAACTTTGAGAAGAATTCTTACATCTCACTAAAAGATAAGGACTTCAAGCAATGCATTAAAAGACATAAGGATAACTTCATTTGTAACGCAAACGTACCAGTGTTCAACTTACAAAACAAGAATGCGCCTTGCGAAGCAAAACTACTGGGTCATCGTACAACTACGTCACCGTGTGACGTACACAGCGTGTCATGCGAGGAGGCATGGATCAAGTTACAAGAATCAAACAGCTGGCTGGTTGTTTGTTGCGGAAGGTGCGAATTACGTACTGTTTGTGAAAACGATGTAATATCGGAAACTATCACATCGGCGGCTATAGTTACTTTGAGTCAAGGATGCGTACTGCGGTCAAAAGAACTCACCATCACTTCGCACAATCAGTACAACAGCAACCTCAACGTGAACTATGACATGCATGTACCGAACCTGAATTCGCCGATAAACAACATTGTCAACGTTACACTTCATAGCGCACCACACGAACTTTTCACTCTCAAGAAAAACGACTTCGAGGAGCTTGACAAAAAGCTGCGGTTCCAACAAGAGAACGAGCCGAAACTACCATCCACTATCACGGATCATGACATTCACCAATATGCAATTTGTTATTTTTTGCTAACAATTGCTGTCATCACTTTCCTGTGGATCGTAATTTTGGCATTAAGGCTTTTTCTGTAGTGTCCATAGTTTATCAGTTTTAGGTGGGCCCTCAATCCTCTATGTGAGAACTGAGGGCCCAACTTTACAGTCTATAACTCGGTTATTAGACTTTCACAAAATCTGATATCAACTTTCACAATTCTTTGGGAATGTTCACTAAATCCTAAGCACATTTTCAAAGAGTTTTAACAAAGTGGCCCTCACACCACACGCACATTTACTTTTCACACTAAAACAAAACTAACTAACCACTAAACAGATTTCGATAAATTTGTCCCGGGAGCAGCGATGCCGCGGGCAGAAGCTAGTGTGAATTTACATATTTACAATAAGTACTCAAGTCACTATGTACCACCAAACAATCAATCAAACCAATCAAATAGGGATGCGGTCATGAATTAGGACAAAACTTTAAAATGGATTTTAGCTTTGAAATAATACAGTTTGTTGCGAATGAATTAGGACAAACCTTTAAAATGGATTTTAGCTTTGAAATAATACACTTTGTTGCGAAAAGGACACTCAATCGTTAACTATAATACAATAAACACATTAGACTCCTTTGTGGCAACAAACTCACTTTTAAAGTTTCGTCCCGATTCACCCCGTTTGACGGTACCTAATGATAACAATACCTATCTAAATTATCTAGATTTTGACGTCCTAAACAGGAAATTCATTAATAAAAAGCATATGTATGTTTCACATATTTATTTATTCTACAAAATACATAGAAGTCGATATAAAACAAAATAAACGTCAAAGCAGTGCATTCACTCTGAATATATTAGAATATAAGCACAAGGAAGCACTGAATAGGCAGCTTTACCGTCGTAAATATAGCCTTTAAAAAACTATCGAAAATGAACGATAGGTGGTACCTACTGGAGAATCAAACTTAGCAAGTCCCTAAACTGCGACTCATTAGTTTAAAATCCAATTTTAAACTATCAATACAGGTCTCAATTTAGATACCTACTTCTAATTAAACATCTATGATAAATAACAAATACCTACTTACAAAAAATTACTTGCATTTTGAATTAAAAAAAGACAAATCAAAAAACGAACATCTGAAACTTTTGTCGTCAAAGAAAATCTAGGTACTGCGATTGCGCGTCCGATTTATACAGGTCAAAAACGTACTAAACTCAGTCAAAACAAAAAGTCACAAATATGAGGAATAACAAGGTCCCTTAACCTAAAATACTTTTTCGCCAAGAACAAAACTTCGAAATGTTCAAGAAATCCGAACTACACAACCATCAGATTGTCGTCAAGATTTCATGAGCTAGCAACAACAGAAGGTTACAAAAGAAGGAAATACTGCACCCTGCTCAAGAAGCGACTTCCTAGGAACACAAATAGAAAGCAAACGCATGAAGACATCGAACTTCAACCAATGGGATCTCGACAGCAGACTACCAGAGATGAAAACCAGCAGGCGCCCACGGACGACTGCCACGACCAACCTCAAGGATACCGTGACAATATTGTCTTTACTTTTGATTAATTGTTTACCTATTTACTTTTACTTTATTTAATGTTTGACTTTGTACAGGCGTTTCTTTCTCTCTTTCTACTCATCTTGGCTTCTTTAGGGGGTTGCCAATATGTACGGTCTCATCGCCGTACATTTTTTTCTGCTTACTCTGTAACCTACTTTAAACCAACGATGCGCGTCATAAGTTAGCGTAATAAAATGACATGACTAACGAATTAAAATATAGTGAACTTATAACTGAGTAGCTATCAACAACTGAGAGAAATAATCGCCTTCCACTCTAGTACTGTTACTTACTCTTAACTTAAATAAACTTAACTACTTAGTGCATCTCAGTGGAAAGTGTTTCTCTATACTAACTGAACTCACCAACCTTCACGACAAATCGGTGTACGGAGTTAACTACTACAACCCGTACAGAACATATTTAAATTATAAATAAGCTTATTTTGCTCATGTGATAAATAATAAATTCAAAGTTGATTAGGAAAATTTAACAGTTTCGGGTAGCTTGATATGCTGGCGTCTGTACTAAGTTCAACCGTCCATAGTGCATAAGTTCTGTTACGGTCATTTACCGATATAAAACTTATTTTATTCTAGAAAACTTCCCATTTTCAAATAACAGAGACGTTCTCGAAGGTGCAATTAAACGGATTTATCGAGTCACTGAACTTTTTCAGACCAATTTAGAACTTTCACGTGTCCTAGAAAAGATTTATTGTGTCTCTAAGTAACTCTCTAACTACTCGTTTAACGATAGGTGAACTCCGTGAGGTTATTTATTTGTGTTTCATTAGTTTCTTAGGAAAAATATACAGTAGTTGGAGATAGATATCGCCTCCGGATTGCTGGAACTCCCCACGCCCATAGCTCTTTCTGCTGAAATTTTAGCCGGCTGGCAATTATAGGTTCTTATTGTCACTGTTACAAATTAAAATTTGTAGCTTCTTACGACAATCTATGCAGGTGGTTTGGTGTTGGAATTAAAGGAAACAACAAACTATCTCAAACACTTTATAATTAAAAGTTTAAAGTAGGAAAGTAATTAAAGAACTAATTTACGTTATTAAATATAAACTAGATAGTTTACTCTAATTAGAACCTATAACAGAAAGAGCTATGGGCGTGGAGGAGTTGGAGATAGGTATATTAAATGTTAATTGCGATGGAAGAAGGAAGCAAGTGCATATTTATGTCTTAATGTCGCATTTTAATTGTACAAACTATTCGTCCATTGAGTCAAAAGCTGAGACTGCAACTAAGGTCACGCTTAAGGCGAGGTTGTACCATTTTTAAGTTTTTTGGAGCTATGTATATCTAAATAATGTAAATATTCCGCAAAATAAAAATCACTTTAACAAAATTGAACATATGGTCAAGCGCTGTATAAAGACGGAAACGTAATTACTAATAATTGACTCGATAAAAAAAAATCGCAAAGATGACACTAAATCGATTTTTCAAATGTACTTCTTAGCAAAAAATTATATTACGAAACCATCTAAGTAATGTATCAAAAAATAGGTTTTAATATTTTCTAGCGCTGGGTAAGGTAGATTTTTATATTAGTGGCTATTTATTTTTGTAAGAACAAAAATCATACGATATTGAGCTATTCGATTTCGAGCGGGCCGTTTAGTGCCGGCCGAGAGGTCTTCGAGGACGGACGCACGCCAATTTTTTCCGCGTTTGCGCTTTCCATTATATGAAACGTTACGCTCAGTGTTGCCAACTCTACTGTTTTAACAGTAGATTTACTGTTTTCACCATGACATCCCTGTTTTCTGTTTAAGTACCAATTTCTACAGTTTTCATTATAATTTACTGGAGATTTCGTCTAAAACGATAAAACCAGTTAAAATACCTAGCTTCATGTTATGCATGTATGTATGCGAATAAATTTTTATCTATGTCTAATAAAACAGTAGTAAACAACTTGAAAACTAAACTAAGAAATAAAATGTCCACAACGAAAATCAAAGGCACATTACATAGTAAAATAGAAATAAAATAATGCTATACCTACATTTAATGCAACTGAAAAACCTACGAAGAAATTCATTAAAAGTAGGTACCTATATATAATTTTAATAAAAAAAAACGGGGCAGAAAATATCGAAGACAGAGAGAAAAAAAAATTGATAAATGATAATTATTTGCAAGAATTTATCAAAGAACAAAAGTTCATACAGGAAATTGACACCTCGGGCATTACGAAAATATCAAGTCGAGAAACGGTAAGTAACTCATTATCAATACTATAGTAGCACTACAATTTTGCCTAGTAGTTTTATTTTATCAGATTACTTGCATACGTAATAATACTTTGTTGAGGAAGACTTTTCCGTTCTTTTGTTTTTTTTTTTGTTTTGTTGTGCGCGTAATTTTAATACTGTGATATCTTCTAAAGTATTCATTCTAATGACATACTGTAAACTGCAGTTTTGATCTAAATTGAATGCTTAATTTTAATAACATATTTAATGAGATAAGGATTAATACAATGTATGTCATAATTGCTTCGAAAGTCACTCATTATATTTTATTGATTGTAAAAAGATAAAATTGGTTACTGTAAGTTATCCTTATAATATAGACATATACCGCCGCGAACTTTTTTGAGGGCATTTTCAAGATATACAATTCTGTAGTACATTATTTTGAAGTTCCTCGTATGGTTTAGCCAGCGTTAGCAATATAAGCGGCCGAGCGACGAGTTTTTTTCCGACTTCAATTACATTTATTATGATTTCCTATGGAAAATACATCTTTATCAGAATAAAAATAGCGTGTAGCACTCCTTAATAATGTAACTACCTATTGAAAATTTTTTTGTAAAAGAATTTTCTAACTCGGATCAGTAGTTTCAGAGATTACCCTATACATACAAAACTTACAATTTTATCACTTTATAATATAAAAAATAAAAGCGTGTAAAAAAAAATACAATAATATTGTATAACATATTATTAGTGTAAATAACGGATTTTCTTTGACGGAAAAGCACGAAAATGTTACGACCATTGTTTAGACGCGACACTGTACAAAAAAATACAGTAGGTTTGTTATTAAATTCGTTGAAATGATTATTTTCTTTGCTCAATAAGTTCGAAATATTGCTAAACTTATAGAACAATTATAAAATATACTTGTAAAATGTATAATTTAAACGATTTGAAATGCCACTATAATGTCAACGTTTATTTTGCATCGTTTCAATGAGAAAAAATATACTCAGGGGTGTTGTTCAGACTTTAGATAACCCTGATACTACTTTCCATAGTCATACGTAAGTACCTACTTTCTTCAAAATATAAAACTTTAGTCATTACATACTAACAATTATAAAAGTTATATTGATTGTACTCATGATTGTCATGAATATAATCATCATCACCATCTTAATCATGGAGATAATGGTGTTAAGTTATAAATTGAATATAGATTGCGATTCATGACTCATAATGTTTATAATACTGTTACAGAACAACCTTAAACACTATTAGTGAACCTCAAAGTACTGTAAGTCAAACAGAAATTAGTACAAGATAAAGACAAGATTTCAGAGAAATTTTTAACTGCCGATAATTCTGAAGTTGAAACAGCAAATAAGTAAGTCTTACTAAACTATATGTTAACAAGTAGAGAAGAAATGAATCTTAAATGTTTTTATACCGATTGCCTAAATACATACGTTAACTTTGTTGATCAGTACTAGTACCGAGTACGATGTATAAAAACTAAAATGATATCAGAGTAAAAAAAAGTCGAAAATAAATTAATACACGTGATTATAGTAAGCTATCTCTTAAACGTCGATTGCACACCAGAGGGGCAATTCTCGTAATTTTAAGAACGTTTACAGTCTGATCTCTGAATATAATTTCAGGGCCAACTCCATGTTACTGGGAGGCAATATTGCTTGTTTGGTATATGGTCAGGTGAAACAATACCCGTACATGTAATCAAGATAGTGAAAGATAGTAAATTTTGGGAAGAAAAAATGGGAAAAAAAACTTATTAATTTTTATATGCAGTGTCTATTGCCTGAAATCATAGATCCCCGACATATTAAAGGAATGGATATAAGAAAAATAAAAATGCGAGAAAACAAAGAAAATATTGCAACACCTGCTATTGTTTCCACTTCTGTATCACAAATAGTGAATTTTGAGAATGTGGCGTCTACTTCTGTGTCACAAACAGTTAATTTTAATAATTATTAAATACGTTTTATAACCGACTTCCAAAAAGGAGGAGGTTCTCAATTCGGATAGTTATACAGTATGTTAACTAACAGAGGGCGTTCCCGTTAACCCGCAATAGCATAACATCCATACATGCTAAAAAAAATATTACCATTCGAAAATAAAATGTTTTTATTTTTTTTTATATCAAAATATTCACTAAAAATGTTAAATTGATACTTTAAAGAAACACTCTGTACACGCGTACTTGAAGGACAGCAATGTCGCAATTTATTTATGAATGACGGGCCGCGTGTGCGGCGATCTAATTGATGCGCCTAGCCCCGCCCCCTGCCCCCGAATGTCCACCTAATTTTATTCGGAACTAATCTCACGCGCTGACCGGACGTGCATTATTTTCGCATTGCAACATCTTGCGTCATTCTTGTGTGAAAAATGCCGCATTATCTGTTCAGTGCGCAGGAGTATGTGAAATTGTGAACATGGTGCTCATTTATGCTGAGTGTAATTATGATGGTGCACGTGCTCTGAGGATGTATGCTGAGAAGTACCCCAATGCACATCAACCGCGGAATTCTCGTGTTATTGTGAGTGCCCTGGTCCTGGCTTCGTAACAATGAACCGATAGTGCCGCGTCGTTCTGGTGGCCCCCGACCCGTGATCTCTGTGCGGCAGGAACAGAACGTGCTAAGGCATTTTGAGGAGGAGCCCGGTTCAAGCATTATAAGAGCCGGCCGCCTGTTAAACATGAGTCACGTCGCAGCCTTTAAAATTTTAAAGAAAAACTTGCCAGTGGGCACTTCAGTGATGCGTGTTATTGAAACGTGGCTTAGATAGGTAGGTACATGAATTTATGTTTTTTTTATTTACTATGTTTGCGAATAGGTCCTTCCAAGCCCAAGGTTGTCAGCCGGGCATTTGAGACGGGTTGTTAAATGTTATTGCTAAAACTAAACATACTTACATAAATGTCTTTGTAATTCAATACGCCGCCTTTATCAAAAATGCCGCTCGCCATTCAGCGCGGCGCGCGGCGCGGGCGGCGGGCGGTCGGCTCGCTCGGGTTCGTGAACTCTCGGAGACGCTCGGTCGGCTTCGTGCTACGATAGCGTACTACAAGTACTATTCCGCGCTACTATTTTGATTTTAAACAGGAGGTTTCGAATTTATTGTCAATTAATTATTTTTTTGAATTCGGATTATTTTAGGCTTATTTTTCTATGCTGACATTTTTATTTTATTCTATTAATGATATAGATTAACGAGTTTAAGGGAACGCCCTCTGTTATTTAACATACTGTATTTTTTATTGTGTATTATTTTCATTTTCTTAATCTTTTCTGTTTATAACATAAAAATAAAGTTTGCTTAATCGATTTTGTTGTTTTTGTTCCTAACACTACATTATTGATAAGTTGTGAGTGAAGTTGTCCAGAACATATCTTCTCATCTGAAACGCATAGTATATGTATAGTTTAAGGAACGTCGTTCCATCCGGGTGTCCCGCGACACCTCCCGATAAATTTTATTTTGAAAAAAGTCTGATTTGTCAGATTTTTTGACATGTTACTGATGGTATGTGTATTTTAAATATAGGTACAAACTTACTTTAGATTTTTTACATAGTGCGTTTCTTTGCCAAACTAACCTAATTTTTACTAACCGGAAACTGTCTTGAGAATTTATCAAGCGTAGATGATAAGTTCCTACATACAAATTTTATTAATTAAAAATAAAATATAACAACAAAGTTGATCTACTGTATTTGTCTGTTTCGTGGCGCGCATTCATTGCACAAAGGTTAGTCGCGGTCACAACGTGTCACGTGGCGCGGTCCCGCTCAGCGCATCGTAGTTAAATACGCCGCGTTCAACTGGCGGGGGCTGAGGTAGTGTTTTCTATGCCTATCGGTCCGGGAAAACCTCGCCTCTAGGGACATAGCATGATGTAAGCTTAAGAGCCGACCAAAATGAAAACGTTCTTTCTGACTTTTGTCAAGTTGATTTGTTGTTTGTTTGTACTTTTGTTGATTTTGTGTGTGACGTTTGTTGTTAAAATTCATGGTCTTCCTTTTATTTCTGACACTATGATATTTAGCAAAAAATAATCCTTATGAATCCTTATGCTTTTCGATCGGTATGATAAAGCTGCATGGTAGGTATTTTTTTTTCTCGTGTAGCTGGTTCGATTCCCGGTTCAACCATGTAATTATTTAAAAATCTATGAATGCAGTTTAAATTGTTTTTTAAATTAAAATAATGTCTTCTTTCAGTTAAATGTTCCATCTACAATATTCAAGGTACTTTCCCTCCATGTGGCATAGCCGTGAGACGCCCTGCATATACTATAAAATATTATAAATTTATGCGAAAGTGTGTCTGTCAGTATGTTACCACTTCACGCTTAAACCGCTGAACCGATTTAGATTAAATTTGGTATAGAGATAGCTCATACTTTTTTATTGGTCTGAGAGAGATAATTGAGTCCCAGGAAAGGACATAAGATAGTTTTTATCCCGATATTCCCACGGAATCGAAACTTACGCGGGTGTGCCGCGGGGCTCTGCTAGTATTATATAATCCGTCTGCCTTCAAAGCCAAACTGAATAGGCATATTCTGGGCACGCTCGTTCTATCAGACGTAATCGAAGTCAAGAGCAGACCCATTCAGTAATAAAAAAAACAAACCATGTATTTGTGTTGGCTACTTTTATTTCTAGTTTTGGCACAAACTACAGGATGTGAAAAAACCTTGTGCTAAGTGCACCGATATCGGCTAAGTGCATGCAACAGTAAAGGCTCCTTCAAACAGGCGCGACACGCGATAAAATCGCGCGCGACACAATGGCACCGCTAGTCGTGCAACGAGCGGTGCCTTTGTGTCGGGCGCGATTTTAAACTAGTCAGTCATCATAGTTTGTTGAAAGACTAGATATACTAGTTTAATTGGAACAAGACAGTATCAACTTTAATGATTGCGGGGTGATTGGGTAACTCATTGACAGTAACAATGGCTTCTGTTTGACAGTTCAACGACATTTATTGCGCTACTAGTTGCGCTCCGCGGTTTCACCTGCGTAATTGTTGATTCCGTGTGAATATCGGGATAAAAAGTAGCCTTTATATTAACCCAGGGTGTCAGCTACCGCCATACAAAAAGGTTATCAAAATTGATCCAGCACTTTGAGCGTGAAGAAGTAAAAACATATAAACACACACAAACACACCCCCACACACACTCACAAACTTTCGCCTTTATAATATTAGTGTTTATCAGAATTGGTCCATGCCTTTGAGCGTGAAGAAGTAACAAACATATAAACACACACACACACCACCCCACACACACTCACAAACTTTCGCCTTTATAATATTAGTGTGATTTACGTTGTTGAGCAGACAAATTTTTCGAACATATGAAGCAATGGATCCTTGAAAATGATTTAAATTGTGAGTCATGTGTGTTACGCAATTAGGGTGCTGGTCAGCTTTGAAGAAACGTTCCGTTTAAGGGGCTTCATCATCATCATCATCATCATTTCAGCCGAAAGACGCCCACTGCTGGACATAGGCCTCCCCCAAAAAGGGGGGGTTTGCCATAATCGCCACGCTTGGCAAGCGGGTTGGCGATCGCAGTATAGTATGGTGGTGGAATGCATAGAGAACGCTGCTGCCCATTCTCCGGTACGACCCTTAGTTGCCTTTTACGACACCCACGGGAAGTATGGGGTGGTGCTATTCTTTAAGTCCGGCACCACACAGACAGACTTTAGGTCATGTAAGCCCCTTAATCCACGGCAATGGATCTCTGGCGTAGGTACTACTCTATTTCAGGGCTATAATTAGACGAACTCTACTCATTAATGACGTAGCAAGGTACAATGAGTATCTCGACCCACGTAAGTCTCTTCCAGACAGGTCTGAATGAATGACGTCACTGCCCGCGACATAATCTACCCGAACGCTTGTAATTTATAAAAGCACCCTAAACTATAGCCTCAGCCCACATAAGCTGCCTAATTATAACCTCTAAATAGAATCCACGAACCCCGAAAACCCACGCACTTTTTAGAATCTGTTATTTTTGTAGTGACTATAAACGCGTAGGCCACAGAGGAAACTCCTTTTTGAATTTTTGTCAAAGAGCTGATTTTTCAATCGACAGAGATCATTTTTATTCGTGGAATAAAATTTACAGCTTTTGTATGGAAGAACTGTCACAAATTCAAAATTATTCCTCTGATAAGACTTAGTCAGAGCTCTTATGCTCTTTACAGATTAAGAAACACTGTCAGTCAGTCTGCACTACTAACTGCCTATCATGGATATGTTGCTTCAATCATACGCTACGGCATCATATTTTGGGGCAACTCTGTAGAAAAAGAACGTGCTTTTATAGCTCAAAAACGCTGTGTGAGATCGATGTGCAATATACACCAAGTGGATTCATGCAGACCACATTTTACAAATTTAAAAATATTAACTCTTCCTAGTGTATACATATTATATGAAACTGTAATATTCATAAAATCAAACCAAAACTTATTTGAATTTTGCACTAGGGCCAGACAGAAAGACAAGCGGCGCACCGTAGCCAGTAAAACAAAGCTTTTGCACCAGAACATCTTTTGTATAGGCCCACGTGTCTTTAATAAACTTCCACTTTTTCTTAGAAATATGAGCGATATAAATGCCTTAAAAATAAAACTACACGAATTATTGATAAGTAAATGTTATTATTATTACTCTATAAGGGAATTTATAAATGACAATACATTGAATCATACTATTTTTGTAAGTTGACTAATTTGTAATTTGAAATAAATATTATTCATGACTAATTTGTAATTTGACATAAATATTATACTAATTTAATTTTAACGTATTGCATGACAATTTGATGTATTGTATTTTAACTATGAACCAAACTTATAATGTGAATTTTGTATGCCTCAATGGCGGGACATAGCAGACTTACCTGTAACTAACACACCATCTTATGAACCTATGATCCACAAATTATTTTGAATTTGAATAAAATTATCTGGCGTTGAAAAAATCAGCCTTAAAAGTATAACAATAGCGACAGATTAATTGTTCATCAATTTGTGTACCTGATTGATGACTATTATATTACACGCATGTTTTCACTGATATGCTTTGTTCAGTTCAGAATTCTAATGGCTTCACCATTAGAATTCTTCGCTAAGCACTAATAAAAAAATTTAAGGATGACTTTTGACGTTCCTAGTTAGCTTAAAAATCGTAAAAGGTTTTTTCGAACCAATTTATGGAAATAAACATCATTTATCATAATTATCTATCAGCCACCAGTGGGCCGTTAACACTAACCAGTTTTTCCAGAGAAAAAAACAAACATTTCGGACCTACCAAAAGACAAAAAACAAAAACTAACGCGGGAACATTAAACCACAGGTCAATAATCACATTAGTAGACAAGTGTGTGTCAATCAGTACACAGGAGCTTTAGTTACAAATAGAGTTCCGCAACGTAATGAAAATACCTTATACAACCTTTGAGGTAATCACGTCACGTGGCCATTAGTCTGTTACAAGAGCTCAGCTGTCACACTAATGATGACACTCAATTACTTTTTCTATTGTTACCGAACTTAATCAGCTTGGGGATACACTTACACTCAGACTGTGAGAACGTTCTTAAAATTACGAGAAATGCTGATCTTAGTCTCAATCTGTCAAAAATATCTCTAATTTCCCCACATTTTTGACAAGTTTTTGACATTTGTTTGTCGCTGAAGTGAGGCTGCGACTAGATTTTGAACGTTTTAAATTATGAGAATTGGCCTTGTGGTGATTAAAAAGGTTTGAGGGATTATCATTGGTCAAAGGTGGACAAATCCAACAAATCATAGATCATAAAATCGCAATCAATCCCAGCCGTTCTTGAGTTATAAATGGTGTAACTAACCCGACTTTGTTAGGGTTCCGTAACAAAATGATAAAACGGAACCCTTATGGTCAGTCTGTCTGTCTGTCTGTCTGTCACAGCTGGATATCTCAAGAACTACTAATGCTATCAACCTGAAATTTGGAATAGTTTTAGATGACATTTGCCCAACTATTTTGCAATTATGAAAGAAATAAAAATTTATGTATATTTTTTGCAACAGGGACTGAAAGGGTGTCTGAAAAAATCGAAGTGGGGCTACTTGGGCATGTGGGGTATCAAATGAAAGAGCGCAGTTTGCACATTCTCAAACATTTTTCTTTTTTTTTAGGCCGCACAGTTTTCGACGTTTGATGGTAAATGTAAAACAAATACCATTCCCCCTTACCTCCGAAGTTTGCAAAGAGAAAAATCTGAAATTATTCTGTGATAGAAGTTTATAAGATTACAGAAAATAAAACTAAGTCTTTAAATAGCGCACTCTTTCAGAAATCTTCGACAAAAGTTACATTAGTTCCACTATCGGTCAAGAGATAGCGGTGACATAAAACTGCAATATTCTACAACACAGTGCACAGTGTTGAAATTCTCTGACAAGTACCTATAGGCCTCGCCGATGAAAAATTAAAAACATGATGGTAAGGAACCCTCGGTGAGCGAGTCCGACTCGCTCTTGACCGGTTTTTTTTATTAATATAATAATAATAATAATAGTTCTTTATTGACATAATAGGTTACAGAAACTTGTTTGAAGCCTCTGACTCCTGAACTAGGTGTACCTGTACATCAGGAGTCAGCGCCCTCTCCCATTTTATTTGGTTTAGGTACTAATGTCAACATAGGAATACACAAACATGTGTGCTACAAAGTACAGTTTTAAAAGAAGTAAAAGCAAAAATAAAATAAAATACAATAGCAGAGATAAAAAGTATGAAAAAATATCAAAACTATAATTTATTTTTTCTTAAATTATACTTAAATTATATCGTGCTGTGTGTGGGGGGGGGGGGGGGGCGTGTACGTGTGCGTGTGGGTGGGTTCCCGTTCGTGTTTGTGTATGAGTACGTGTATGAAAGAAAGGTATGTTCTATGTATGTGTTCCTTTGCAAAATGAGATTAATTATTTATTAATTTCTCTACATCCTCATATTCAAGAGTAAAGAGCCAGTTCTTTACTTTAAGTTTACATTCGTGTAGTGCTAGCG
Source organism: Mesoligia furuncula (assembly GCA_916614155.1). Taxonomy (NCBI): domain Eukaryota; kingdom Metazoa; phylum Arthropoda; class Insecta; order Lepidoptera; family Noctuidae; genus Mesoligia; species Mesoligia furuncula. Next base: position 23,203,188 of record OU744800.1, on the reverse strand, counting down.
GATAAAAATTTAAGATTCTATTAATTTTATTGTTTAAATATACAGAAAGGAAAGCGTTTTGTCGTCTTGCAAAAGCCGTGCGACATTTAACAGATTCAATTACATTTGGAATTGTTCGATTATTTCGAAGTTTACCTGGATCATATGGGGTAGATACGTGTTTTTAGTAATTGTCTGGAAAATAAAAAGTTGTCTTACTGTGAATACCCGGCACAACTCGTATAATGTCTTCGTGGGAAATCTGTATGGTTTGAATGACATTGTTTTAAGCAAAGACCGTTGCGCTCTTTCCAGGCGTAAAAGATGCGTTTTACATGCACCTCCCCAAACCCCAATACAGTAACCAATAACCGATTGAGCCAAAGAATAATAAACTGTACGGATGAGATCGCTGTCAGCCACATGCCTCAGATTTATGTGCGTGTGGTGTGAGGGCCACTTTGTTAAAACTCTTTGAAAATGTGTTTACGATTTAGTGCACATTCCCAAAGAATTGTGAAAGTTGGTATCAGATTTTGTGAAAGTCTAATAACCGAGTTATAGACTGTCTTAATGAATACATGTCAGATCGCGGAGAAGGAAACATAATAAATAATATTGGTGATTGGAATTGTAATGATTGAATTAATATGACCTTATGATAATTGATTATGTTGACATTTTTTTAATTTAAAATTATAGTATTGTGCATGTTAATTATTTGCACACCATGTGTAATGGTAGAATGTAAAGGGGCCATTATAGTTTAAGATCATCTTGTAAACCTACATTCTCGCAAATAAATTGATTTGATTTGATTTGATTTGATTTGTAAAGTTGGGCCCTCAGTTCTCACATAGAGGATTGAGGGCCCACCTAAAACTGATGCAATCTAAAAGAAATTGTGGTCACCCTATTTCCTAAGACAGAGATTAAAAATAAAACTCGATTTACTTATACAATAAAGGGTCTTTTAATTTCTTTCTGGTATCGCATTTGTTGCACAATTTTTTTCACAAAAAGAGACAATTTTATATTTGTCTTATCTTTCATACGATAAGCGTAATAAATCGAAAACAAAATAAAATGGAGGACTGAGGGCCCTGAATTTTATCAAGGTCATAACTTTTAAACAACAAAAAGTGGTGACCAGTTCTTGCTTTTATAAATATTCACAATTTATTTAGTAACATATAGGATTTCAAACAGTAGCTGTAAGTTAATGATTTCATTATAATTGCGTAATAAACTTTTACGTGTATGAGAATTGAGGGCCCATTTTGTACGAAGATATACAAAGTAGGACAGTGCACAAATTTTGTTTGGCATTAGCTTAGATTTTAGCATAAAGACTTTTTCTGTAGTGTCCATAGTTTATCAGTTTTAGGTGGGCCCTCAATCCTCTATGTGAGAACTGAGGGCCCAACTTTACAGTCTATAACTCGGTTATTAGACTTTCACAAAATCTCATACCAACTTTCACAATTCTTTGGGAATGTTCACTAAATCCTGAGCACATTTTCAAAGAGTTTTAACAAAGTGGCCCTCACACCACACGCACATTCAGATTTTTAAACATTTTTTGAGTTTCCTGACTCGTGACGAAACCATCTCGATATGTGGTTGCCAGGATATTTTTTCGTCTAAAAGAACCCCAAGATATCTGACCGTCTTAGATTTGCTCAGAGCTGTACACAAGCACTGTTGAGTGAAAGGTGATTTGCATGTATGAATCCGGACAGCCACGTTGGGCTGTTTTATGCGAGCGTTAGTAAACTGCACAAATGAGGTTTTCGATATGTTAAGTGTTAACAGGTTATGCCTCAGCCACAAGCTGGCTTTATGGAGCTCTATCTCCGCATTTTGTTGGACTTCGTCCCAATTCTCTCCCTGAAACACCAAAGCTGTGTCATCGGCATAAGTAAATATTTTGCCTTTATTGAGTGTCATTTGACATAAGTCATTTATATAAATCAGGAAGAGACTGGGACCAAGAATGCTACCCTGTGGGACTCTGTGAGCGAACAGGTCTGAGCACCGTAGGTTAGGTGTATAGTACATTGGTGAGTATATTGTTCAATCCTCTATGTGAGAACTGAGGGCCCAACTTTACAGTCTATAACTCGGTTATTAGACTTTCACAAAATCTCATACCAACTTTCACAATTCTTTGGGAATGTTCACTAAATCCTGAGCACATTTTCAAAGAGTTTTAACAAAGTGGCCCTCACACCACACGCACATTCAGATTTTTAAACATTTTTTGAGTTTCCTGACTCGTGACGAAACCATCTCGATATGTGGTTGCCAGGATATTTTTTCGTCTAAAAGAACCCCAAGATATCTGACCGTCTTAGATTTGCTCAGAGCTGTACACAAGCACTGTTGAGTGAAAGGTGATTTGCATGTATGAATCCGGACAGCCACGTTGGGCTGTTTTATGCGAGCGTTAGTAAACTGCACAAATGAGGTTTTCGATATGTTAAGTGTTAACAGGGGGTTGGCTTTAGTATCGTTTGGCAGGCGGAGGGGGTTAAAAGTGGTTAAATCTGGTAGAGGGTGGGTCCCCGATTATAACGCTACCGTTCTTATTACAAGGTAATGCATATTTTTCGAGAAATTAATAAAAATTGTTTCTAACCTCAAATCAGATAAAAAGTGTAACGAAACGTTAAAATAGGCGATTGACAACCAAATCTGTACCAGTATATTGTCTGTGGTGTAAAATCTCTGTAAAATCGGTGAAACGGAACGTAAAAAAGAACTGTACTGTCAGTGTTATTAAGTACTCTGTGGTTCATTCCGTTTCTTCACGAGTGAATGTTTTGTTGTGTGTGAATGTTTTGTTGTTTTATTTGTCTTGTTATGTACCCCACTTTATGGTTGAAATAGGTCGAATCTGTCCCAAAACCGACTCGGGGCACCCCGACTCCACGTAGTCTTTTGGCTGCTACCCCGAGGGTGTATTTAAAAATCCGGAGGCGCGGAGGGAGTGCAGCCCCCGCCCGCTGTAACAAAGCATAGGCACCCGTGCGAGCCGTAGCGGCTGAGGCTGGTCGCCGAAGGCGACCAGTAAGCCGAAGCTGCGGAGGTGAGCATGGGTGCCTATCCTTTGTTACGTAAGGGCGAAGGGGCTGCACTTCCCGCAGCGCCGGAGACGTGCAGAAGCAACTTTGTATTGAAAACCAGTGTTTTGAGGTTAGGTTACAATAATTTGTTTTTCTCAAGAATGGTGCGTCCTCGTTTCATGGGAGTGGTACCAGGGGGAACGGGGAAACCCCCTCCCCCCTCCACCCCCCACCACCTCGTTTTCGTGCCCCCGGATACTAAATTTTTACCGATTATAGTGTTTTGAGGTTAGGTTACAAATATCTGTTTTTCTCAAAAGTGGTGCGTTACCTTTTCACGGGAATGGTACCAGGGGAGAGGGGGGACACCCCTCCCTCCCCCCCTCCCCCTCCCACCCCCATCCGCCTGCCAAACGATACTAAAGATTACCCAAATGTTACACTCGCTCGAAAGCCACGATCGGCCATTGATAAAACTGCGACAGCAAGCATTTTCCACACCGCAGTATTTTATTTTTAGTAATTTTGTGTATGGGAGTATTGCTCATGTTCCAGGTTCTTTAGTCGAGTGGTTAGATGAAGTACATTTGTGCCAAAGGCCGTGTGGTTATATCGGCCATTACGAAATAAGTTATCTGTAGTTGAAAATCTTTAAATAAACAAATGAGACGGCGATGACGCATGCGTAATTTGATGCTCGCGTGATGTTATTGTTATTGTATATCAAAACTTTGGAACAACAATGGTATGTATTATATGTCATTCGATTCAGTATGAATGGGGCTATTTTTTAGGTAAATAAAAAAATAGGGTCATCGCTTTCGATTTTGAAATAATATTATTTTAATTTTTAATTGTCGTAATGTAAACAAACATTAAAAATAAACAATTATTAAAAAAAATCAAAGTCTCTTAAAGTTACGGAACAAGTTTTGTTATCTACACTTGTCTATCCACTTGAAGAAACAGCCATTAGTTTAACAGCGGTCCATAGAATTTTTTTCTGTACGAGTCGTGTATAAGTGGCGAGGGCGCTCCGCGGCGCGTCGAAAAAAATGTGCTAAAAACATACTTGCGTATAGGAAGGCGTTACCGCGGGGTACTTGCGCGTGAGTGGTTATGGAGCTCTATCTCCGCATTTTGTTGGACTTCATCCCAATTCTCTCCCTGAAACACCAAAGCTGTGTCATCGGCATAAGTAAATATTTTGCCTTTATTGAGTGTCATTTGACATAAGTCATTTATATAAATCAGGAAGAGACTGGGACCAAGAATGCTACCCTGTGGGACTCCGTAGATGACTGCAACATCTGAACTAATAGCACTTCCCACTTTAACACTCTGCAGACGGCCAGTAAGGAAGTCTTTGTAGATTTTAAGTACCATTCCCCTTATTCCACACCTTTCCAGCTTGTCAACAAGAGCAGAGATCGAGACAGTGTCAAACGCCTTGGCCAGATCAATAAAAACTCCAACACACTTTTGTTTATTATCTAGACAAGCTGTAATATAATCTACTAACGAGCTGACGGCTCCATCCGTACTTTTGCCCACCCTAAAGCCGAATTGGGAGTCAGATAATATGTTATTTTCTTCTAAGAATTTTATGAGTTGGTTATTCAATACTTTTTCTAGTAATTTAGAGAGCGCTGGTAACACAGAAATTGGTCTGTAGTTTATTACGCTGTCTCGAGCTCCACTCTTGTAGACAGGAGTGATGAGCGCCCTTTTAAATACACAAGGAAAAACGCCCTGCTCTATACATAGCCTAATGATCGTGGTAAAGTGTGGGACGATAATATGCTTTGACATTTTTAGAAACCTGTTCGAAATAGAGTCCCAGCCCGCTGCAGAGTCATTTTTAAGAATCATGATAAGTGATTCAATTTCTGATTCGTTTGGGGGGAGCAATACCATAGAATTCGGGACGCGAGGACTATTGAAATCATTTAAAGTAGGCAGGCTGATTTCGGAATTGTCAGAGCTTTTTATCTTGTCCGCAAGTAGCTTTCCGGCATCGACAAAAAAATTGTTCACAATTTCAACGGCATCCTGGGGGGAAGGAAAATATAATAAGATTATCACTTAAATTTGTTTTTACAGGTTGAACCCAATATAACAATATACTCACCAATGTACTATACACCTAACCTACGGTGCTCAGACCTGTTCGCTCACAGAGTCCCAAAGTTCCGCCTTGGGGTTTACCAAAGAGCGATGGAACAGCATTCTGGGTGTACAGGACAGAATTCGGAACACCACACTGCGTTCCAAAACGGGGTTACTGGATGTAGGAATGAAGGCTGCCAGGCTCAAATGGAATGGAATGGATGGATTGAATGGATTGAGCGGGTCACATCAACCGCATGCACGATGACCGCTGGGCAAAAGCCCCCACACAATGCGTGCCTGAAGATGAACGGCGCCGCCGAAGCCGGCCCAGAAAGAGATGTCGAGACGATCTGGATGAGCGTCACGAGGGCTGGTTCGACGTGGCACGGGAAAAGAGTTCCTAGAAGGATTTGGGGGAGGCCTTCGCCCAGCAGTGGGACAGAATTAGGTTAACATATATATATAAAATCAGCAGCGCCCCGCGGTTTCACCCGCATAAGTTTCGATCTCGTGGGAATATCGGGATAAAAAGTAGCCTATATGTTAATCCAGGGTGTCAGCTACCTCCGAACAAAATTTTATCAAAATTGGTCCAGCCGTCTGAGCGTGAAGAAGTAATAAACATATAAACACACACACACACCCACAAACTTTCGCCTTTATAATATTAGTGTGATTTTTGTACGAATCCTTGTCTGAGAGTTAAGCTCACACTTGACCGAATCTTTGTTGATTATATAGTACATAGAGGTAAGTTGTTGATTATACGTAATAGTAGGTATGTGCCAAGAGCAACATCAAGTTGATGAGTAACATTCATCAGAGGTCTATTCATGTTACTATTTTGTTATAGAAACAGTATTGGAGGTCAATGTCCTAATGCCAGATGAGTGTTGACGTGTGTTGTGTTGTGATGTGCTAATAGAAGTGTGTATAATGTTGTGGTTATAATGGAATTATGTAAATTATAGCAGTGTTCATAATCTCAGATAATTTACATTACATCGCCACTTAATCAGTTATCTAGTTTAGATTTTTGGGTGAACATTAATTGTAACAAAAAAGTCCTGGTAAGTTTTGGTTGCAATCACTGACCTCTATAATACAGTAATACAGTGGACTCTGTAATACAGAGGTTGCAATGGAATTTAAAGGCGCTACCTCAAAAAACTACAATCCTCGAAAACCTACTAAGCGAGCGAAAGTGATGCAATTACTTTTGAAACGCAAAAGAAAAGTGATGGCTATAATGGGCGCTCGGAATAAAACGACGTATGTGCCAAAACGAATTTCCTTCTTTTTTAACAAAATAAATGAATTAAACTTAAAACTACTTTGAGTAAACTTTGATATGATAATTATCTATGTTTTAAAGTAAATTTCATTGAATAACTCTTAATCATTACGCCACCAATTTTTTTTTTTGAAAAAAATTCGTAAGAGTCAAAAAACATTTATACTTACCAAAATGTTAAATATCGAGATAGAAGAACCACATTTTTTTCAACATATCACCTTAAGAGACAATATATTTATTTAGACAGGTAAAAATAACAAAATTAAATTCTAACTTAACTGGCGGCGTTACCACGTTGTACTGCGATGCTTAGCCTCTGGCCAAGGTAAAAGCCAGCCCTTGGGTCACGGGAAGTGTCAACCAGCGGTTTCGAAATTTCTTTAAAAAGACCATGAGCACTCGGACCCCACGGCCCGAGGGTTTCAACCCCAAACGGCTCGAAAATATAATTTCCGATGTGGTTATTATATTTTCGCCGCTTGAGGTTTTCCGCAGCCGCAGCAGCAGCGCCAGCACAGCATGCCGAGCCAGGAAGATGGGATGGCGCAAGAGTATCGACACACGTAGCGTCCCACACTAAAGGCCTACCCACCTTCCATGGAAATAAAGACATACCGTCCGGTCTCTTGCCATCGTCGCGTGCCAAGCCATTGGGTTCTAATACAGCTGGAACGCCGACGGTGACAAGAGCTCGTCGGATGATGTCATTAATGTACACGTGCTGCGCTAAGCAACCCGCACTTCGGCTGCAAGACAGGCCGTGGTGTCCGAGGCTGTTGACATCTTCTCCACAGTGACAGCGATGGGGAGAACAGCAAGGAGTGCCTAGTCGTAGGGAAGCAGCGAGGTGAAAAGTAGTGTCGTCGAACAAAGTGCCTATGTTCGACGAAGGTAGTGCATGAAGCCAAACACCCGACTCCCTCCTACCCACAGCCAGCAAGCGAGCACGTTCCGCAGAAGTAGCAGACGAGTTAAGTAAATTGTTCTGTACTACTCTGCAGAGCGGCTCATCCCACCGTCTCTGGGAAGATGGATTGTCGGGTGGATCTGTATGTGGGCAAGAGAGTCTCCAGGCATCCATAGCCTCGGTGAAACACGGCACATCAGAATTAATCAGTGTGGAGGCTAGGATTTTCCTGATTAATTTATCAGTGCCGTGGACCGAAGATATGAAAGCCGGTAAACTAATATTAGAAATTTTGCGGACGCCGAGGCCCCCCATACGAATGGGAAGAGTAGCTTGTGCCCAAGCTCGGTCGTCCATGGCCACATTTAAAATGGAAGTTAATGTGTTTTGTCAAAAAGGTGTGTGTGCTTCCATAAATGGGAAGCGCGAAGGAAATATGTTAATTTAGGGCCGAAATAGCAGTACTGGATTAGGGTTATGGCCGAATGCATATTAATTTGGAACAATCTTTCCGATACGTCACTGAAATTTTGGATTTTTTCGTCAATAAAAACGGAAAAGAAATTGTCAAAGATTGGAGACCCAAGGAGGCGAAGAGAGCTTTATTCAATAATTTTGATTCCTGGAGCTATTGCGTTAAATTTGGGAAGTGTCAGATGTCTGTCAGTACTGTCCGCTAAAAATAGTTCACATTTCGAAAGATTGAAATCAAGGCCAATGGAATGAAGTTCATTTTAAAAAAAATTAAGGTCTTTTACTTTTAATACAGTTTCTGCATCGCCTCCCAAGGTTCCATCATCGATATCACCTTAAGTATAACTTGAAAATTATATTAACCTATTCTTCATGTCGTTACAAGATACATAGGTACTAATATTATAAATGCGACAGTAAATCGGTCTGTCAGTCTGTCTGTCACCGCGCGTAAATGGATTTGGATAAAATTGGCACATGAATAGACCGACCCGGTTTAAAATATATGGTACTTTTTATCACGGTAGTACGTTCGATAATCACAGTATACCGTCGACAGGAGATCGGGATTTAGGAAGTGTCCCGATTGTAAATCAAACTGTTTGATTTATTCATCGTTCAGGTGGAAAATGGAGGCATTTTCGATTTTCGTCTTCCTTAAGCGCTCTGTATAAGTTTGTCACGTGAAAAATTGGATTAAAATATTTTCTGAAAGCCTACATTTTCCAATACTTTCCAACAATATTTGCGTTATTTTTTTTCAAATATAAGGCATACGCAAAGTATTAGGTACAGGATGGCCTTTAATAGGAGTGGTCATCGTAATAGTGGTTCAGTAGCCTCAATATTATCAGGATTGTTCCGGTATAATAAAGCAGTTCGTCGTTGATGTGGTACGACTGCGGCTCCTTCGACATCAGAAGACAGCTGCCACGCAACCACCGATGTGACGCTCTGCTAGAGTCACTGTCACCAGCCAGTATCACTCTTTATCCGACCTTTTCGGTGATTCCAGTAACTTATAACAAAGCTAGATGGCACCACTCACCTGAAAGCCAATCCCCGTAGGTAATTAAAAACCTGGCAAGAGCAAGTCGGTCTCGCGCACCGAGGGTTTATGTTTATGAACTTAAATGTTTTTTTTTTTCATATTCGAATTGATTGAATGAAAGTTAAATTGCGGTTTACGATTTATGACATTAAAAAAAAACTACTTCCTAGATCTCGTTCAAACCTTAATGCGGTTCGGTGAAAATCTTAATGCGGTTCACAGAATACATCTACTTACCAAGTTTCAACAGTATAGTTCTTATAGTTTCTGAAAAAAGTGGCTGTGACATACGGACGGACAGACAGACAGACAGACATTACGAATCCATAAGGGTTCCGTTTTTGGCCATTTGGGTACGGAACCCTAAAAACGTTCAAAATTTATAGTCGGACTTTTAATAAGCTGCACTAAAATGACAGCTTACATGTTACTTATATGACTAAAATTGGCGTCTTTTTGTTTTTTCGCGGCCATCAAACAAATCTTGTTTTTCTAGTACAGAATAGTGTAACAAATGAAACTTATTTGACATGCATAACTAATTATCTCTTAACTCAGTCCGAAATTAGTTATTAAGAAGTGTCATTCTACTGTAGCTAATTAAAAGTCTGACTATAGTCGCAATCTCATCTCAGAGAGAGAGACAATCAATGTCAAAAAAGATCTCAAAAGAGAAAGTCTCAATCTGCCAAGCACATCAAGCTACCCGAAACTGTCAAATTTTCCCAATCAACTTTTAACCTTATGCTTCACTAATAAAGTTGAAAATCTATTAAAGAAATTTGACAGATTGTAGTAGCTTGATGTGCTGGCGTCTGTACCTCTATCTATTTTTGACAGATTGAGACTGAGAATAGACTGTGAACGTTCTTAAAATTACGAGAATTGCTCCTGAACAGATTTCGTTTGTAGTATCAATAAAAATATATCTTAAGAGCGTTTACGCCGTACGGCATTTCATACAAACTTTCAAGCCCTTGTTTTTCGAAATTAATGAACCGATTTTAATGAAACTTCCTACGCATAAGCAGGATACAAAGGTCTAAAAAGTTAGTAGAAAACATTTTCGAAATGTCTTATTTAAACAAAGATAAATGGAAATCTCTATTTCTATAGAAAGTTTAAAAACGGTCTAATTTGGCTGTAACACTATTTTTCGGAAATGTTCTCTACTAACTTTTTAGACCTTTGTATCCTGCTTATGCGTATGAAGTTTCATTAAAATCGGTTCATTCACTTCGAAAAACAAGGGCTTGAAAGTTTGTATGAAATGCCGTTCGGCGTAAAATAAAATCGCTCTTAATAAAATCTGCGTTCAAGTTCTTACATAACATACATAATCAGCCTATAACGTTCCCACTGCTGGGACAGAGGCCTCCTCTCGGTGACAGGGAGTGGGCCGTAATCCACCACGCGGGCCCAGTGCGGGTTGGCAGATGTCACATGTCTACGAATTTTTGGTTCTAGGACATGCCGGTTTCCTCACGATGTTTTCCTTCACCGTTTTGAAAGCAGTGGTGATGAAATAATTTACACAAAGTAAAGCGGCTGTCTGGGTTCGAACCTACGACCTACAACTCGTAAGTCGCGGCCGTTACCACTTGGCCACCACTGCTCGTTCAAGTTCTTGCACTTGGATATTGCTGAAGCAAAAATTTACTATTAAGTTACGAGTATTCTTTTTAAATAACTTATTTACCACAGTTAACTAGTTTTCGATAAAAAATGTTTTATTTCATCCAACCTTTCCCACACTGAATACAAATAAGATTCCTTTGAGAATTCTCGAAGATATTTCTAGCGCTTTTGTTTTCAAAATAATTGATTGAATTCAGACTTGTGGCTACGTTTTCATTGTTTTGGTCGTAAATTGGTAAAACTACACAAAAATAAATCTGCCTAGCCTTTTCCCAATAAGTTGAGGTCGGCTTGTAGTCTAACTAGATGCGGCTGAATACCAGTGTTTAACATAGAGCCTATCTGACCTCAACAACCCAGTTACTGGGTACCGGATACCCCTTGGCAAGAATGGTTGTCAGACTTTTGGGCTTCTGACTACCCATAACGACTGTCAAAGATCTACAAATGACAGCCGGAACCAACGGCGCTAGCCGAGGCACGGAGGGGTCTCGATATGTAATTGATAGTCACCCATCCACGGCCCGACCGCGGCAAGCGTAGCTTAACCTTCGATCAACCCATTCGGCTGTTATTATTTAGCCACGAGTAAATTAGTAAAACTTCCCAGTCGTTAAATAAAAATAAATAGGAACCAAAATCCAAACGTTTGACCTTTGTGCACAGGGCATCAAATTTATGATAGGTACCCACCTATTTAGTATTTATGTCTGTGTGTGAATATAATAGGAGAGTAGTAAACCCGTAAATAATATGCCCGAATCGAAGATCGTAAAATACAGACTTTGTTTTTTCTATGTAAAAAGTCTACAAACTAAATCTTGTACTGAATAGAAAAACATTGCCATCGTCTGACCACATAAAAAACCAAGACAGAGGGCTGTCAACAGTAAAGTGAAGTCTGTTTCGTAAACATGTGTACACATAGTGAGGTGTAGTTTGATTGTAAATGGTTGTAAATGTGTGCGTGTGAGCGTGTACGCACAGAGCGGAGGTGTAGTTTTTGCATGCTTCACTGTATTGTTCGCAGCGCTATGTCTTGACTTTTTATTTGGTCTGAGGCCTTCGTACACAATTTATTGAAGGCACAGATGAAGTCAATATGAAAAGTCACAGTTATTTTACCTCTGATTTACCACACAAATATCACACATACACACGTACCATACCATACCTGAAATCACTTCTCTAGTCTCCACTCTGGAATTCGTACTCCGAGCCCCAAGATACAGACTGTCTTGTTTGGGGCTCACTAGTTAATAGTATATTGTAACCTAGCTGTAGGTAATATTTCAAGCTACTCATGTCGTCTTTACTTGCTATTAACCACCTGCTTACTGTAATACCTGGACAATCAATATTATTTAAATTATTATTTACCATTTCTATTTTGCATCACTATCCAAATCACAGTGATCTAAATACTCATTCTAATAAGTTTGCTGTTGGGTTTTGGTCTGTCAAAATTACAGACATATAATAAAAAAATCGGCTCTTCCCTACATTTTGACGAACATAATAAATGTAGGAAATAACTGTTTTTTTTGCGATTTCACGTTTGGTTCCATAGTAAAAGTTGTTCATAATTATGAGTACAATAACCTCTTGAGAGGTTGTTTGTGTTTTTCCAATAACCATGAATCATTGTTGGTAGTCAATTTACTTGACAAGAAAGATGTGTGAAAGATGATATGGCTAGAAAGGGGGTGACTACCGAGATGACTACTAATAGAGAACTATGGAAGAAGAGACATGTTGCGCCGACCCTAAATAAATTGGGATAAGTACAGGAGAAAGATAAACATAATTTCTATTTTATTTTACCATTTATATTATTTATTTTATTATTCACACTTAAATGTATAAACAGACAAGAAAAAAAAATCCCTGACTTTAGGCTTCATCATTATCTGCCTAGCCTTTACCTAACTATATTTCAGTCGGCTTCCAGACTCATGACTTATCTCCGGATATTTTTATAGCAGAGTTAACGCTTGAGTAAACTTTTAACAGTCAAGAATGGTACCAACCATCATCATCGGCCTAGCCCTTTCCCAACTATGTTGGGTTCAGCTTCAAGTCTAACTGGATGCAGCTGAATACCAGTATTTTACATGGAGCTACTGCCTCCACAACCCAATTACTAGGTAATACGATACACCATTCAACACAGTATATAAGAAAATAACTTCATAAATATAAAAAACAAAACATAATAAATATAAAGAAGACATATATATGGAATACTTCGTTGAACCAAATCCTTAGAATTATGTTAACAAAAATGTTACCACCCATTTGCCCGAAAAGAAAGAATACGAGTTACTGTAAGCACCTCATTTTTATGTATTAGGGCACGAGGTAGTGCGCCAAATCTTCGATTTCAGTGCTATTCATGTAATAAGCACTTCTATCTAACCATTTTATTACTCACCCCGTGTCTTTACGATAGCACATAAAAATATGCGTTTCTATGCAAAACTTAGGATGAGACTTATAGGTGAACCGAGAATTTAGCGCTTCCCTGGATTTTATTTGCTATAAAAGCTATATTAGGCGGACTTTGTTGTCAACTTATAATAGGTACGTTAATATGTTAACGTCTTCTAAAGATTTGGTTCAACGAAGTATTCCTTAAAAGAAAGAAAGAAGGGAAGGAAACAAGTTTATTTGGACACAGTATACAATGTCTTCTTTATATTAATTTATGAAGTTACTTTCTTGTGTAATATGTTGATTTAATAACTAATAAGTTGGGGTAGTAATAACTACCTAATTAATTAATTAAAATAACAAAATTAAATCCTAACTTAACTAAAACTATACACAAACTAAAATATAACTTCGAAAAATTTATCTGCATTCCTTTTGACTGGTAATGTAGCTACATATAGCTTCGAAAAATTAATCTGCATTCCTTTTGACTGGTAATGTAGCCCCATATAGCTTCGAAAAATGTATCTGCACTCCTTTTGACTGGTAATGTAGCCCCATATAGCTTCGAAAAATGTATCTGCACCCTTTTGACTGGTAATGTAGCCCCATATAGCTTCGAAAAATGTATCTGCACTCCTTTTGACTGGTAATGTAGCCCCATATAGCTTCGAAAAATGTATCTGCACTCCTTTTGACTGGTAATGTAGCCCCATATAGCTTCGAAAAATGTATCTGCACTCCTTTTGACTGGTAATGTAGCCCCATATAGCTTCGAAAAATGTATCTGCACCCTTTTGACTGGTAATGTAGCCCCATATAGCTTCGTAAAATGTATCTGCACTCCTTTTGACTGGTAATGTAGCCCCATATAGCTTCGAAAAATGTATCTGCACTCCTTTTGACTGGTAATGTAGCCCCATATAGCTTCGAAAAATGTATCTGCACTCCTTTTGACTGGTAATGTAGCCCCATATAGCTTCGAAAAATTAATCTGCATTGCTTTTGACTGGTAATGTAGGTACCCAAGAGACTGGCGGCATTACCACGTTGTATGGCAATGCTTAGCCTCTGGCCAAGATAAAAGCCCGTCCTTGGGTCACGGGAAGTATATAATATGTTGATTTGGTAAAGAACAATGGCGAAATCTTAGCTGAATTTAATTTGAGCGTCTACAAGTGACTTATATACGAAGGCAGTTCCATTATTTTTCTACGTTTTTTCAAAGTATCACATTAACTAGTTAAGGCCGGATAAAAAAAATATTTTAAATGAAAAGTTATTTGATTTTTTCATTGACTATTAGTGTTGCCATTTTATATTTATTCTGCCAAGTGTACAGCATTAATGTATTGTATTCAGTTTTCGTTTGTTATTGTAATTAAACGGAGTAAATTAACAATACTGTTATTTCTAAGTGGAAGTATTCCTTGCAAGGAGGTAAAAATATTGTAGTGTAACAATAAATTAATTACTTTCAATTAATGACTGGCAAAAAAGCTATTATCCCAAATCTAAAAACATAATAGGTTGTATCGTTGTAGTGATCTGTGGTAGCGATACTCATGTCACACGACATTACACGTCGTGTGATGTCGTGTGACATGAGTCTTAGACAAAGAAAAGTATAGACGGCGGGTAGCTCCATTTCATTTCCACAAGAAAGGGATAAAGTATTGAGTTATTATAAGTAACAGAACAGGATAAAGCTATACTATTTCCGTCTCTCACTGCGTGCCAGTTTTTTCAAGGCAGCTACTTATGTAGCCTATGTTAGTTAAGTTAGTTTTTTGTCTCATGTGTGGCCACGCTACCCAATGCTCTATAGCTTTCTTACTCTAAGGACATGAGTAGTACATTTAGTATTTTTATCTATGGTATCACTACCACAGATTACAAGACGCTTACGTTTTGTGCTTTGTGTTGCTCTCGATGATTTTCCGGTTTCTTTAATTTTAACTTGTCCCGGACTGTCATATTCCCCTGAAGGAAGGATGAACGGTCAAGGGACAGGAAAAAATAATCTGATTTAGCAATATTGCCCTTTTACTTCCTCGAATTGGAATTACCATAGACATAACCTACAAAAGTTCATGACTGAATTTCTATTATTCTCGGCCTTCTCGAACAAAAATTCTTGCACAAACTAATTCAGAATTTGACGCCGAGTCAAACAAGATATTTTTCATTAAAAGACGTGAGAATTTAATCTCAGCTAAATCAATGTATGGGTGGCTGCCATTGTTCTTTACCAATATATTCTGTAATAATATTACCGTCAAAACTTAGTGAAGTAAGCATGAAGGGATCTGTCATTCC
Organism: Mesoligia furuncula; assembly: GCA_916614155.1. Classification (NCBI taxonomy): domain Eukaryota; kingdom Metazoa; phylum Arthropoda; class Insecta; order Lepidoptera; family Noctuidae; genus Mesoligia; species Mesoligia furuncula. The sequence continues at coordinate 23,187,910 of OU744800.1, read as the reverse complement.
ACCAGCCGAGCGATTCTGTAAAAATCTCACCGTGAGAATGAAGCGTGAAGTGAACTGTCAATAGTGTCAATACCTAAAGCATCAGGTGGAATGACAGCTTACTTCACCTAGGTTTTTACGGTGAGATTTTTACAGAATTGATTGGCTGATGCTAGAGATTGACACTATAGACAACTCACTACAAGCTCACTTCACCTAAGTTTCCACGGTGAGTTTTTTACAGATCATTCCGACAGTTCTTTCTACACAAATGAAACGCTGTTCGTTCGTAAAGCTACGGCAGAAGAACGTTGACATAGCGTCCGCAATTTTATTTACCGATGAATGACCTCACTGAAACGTTATCTACGAAAATAAGTTGGTGTGTTTCCCTATAGAGCGTTTTCGACACCATAAAATGCCCAAAGATTTAAATCACTATTGATTTAAATCTTTGGGCAACAGGGTTTGACTTTGTTTTAAACTTTTCGTTTTTTGCATAAAGCATTTTTTTCGTATTTTCATACCCTCACAGAGAGCTCATATTCTCAGCATAAAATGTAATTAGCAGACCAAGATTGTAAGGATTGTAGAGTTAGGGGCTTGGCTCGACATAAGATCTGATAACTCTTTAAGAGCGTTTACGCCGAACGGCATTTCATATAAACTTTCAAGCCCTTGTTCTTCGAAGTGAATGAACCGATTTTAATGAAACTTCATACGCATAAGCAGGATACAAACGTCTAAAAAGTTAGTAGAAAACATTTTCGAAAAATAATGTTACAGCCAAATTAGACCGATTTTAAACTTTCCATAGAAATAGAGATTTCCAGTTATCTTTATTTAAATAAGACATTTCGAAAATGTTTTCTACTAACTTTTTAGACCTTTGTATCCTGCTTATGCGTATGAAGTTTCATTAAAATCGGTTCATTAATTTCGAAAAACAAAGACTTGAAAGTTTGTATGAAATGCCGTACGGCGTAAACGCTCTTAACAGTGAAATCGTTATGTGAGTCTTGGCAACCTACTTTAAATTAAATGTTTATGGTGGGTAACATTCATCGTAAGGAACCCTCTCCACGCGAGTTCAACTCGCACTTGTCCGGTTATTTTTTTCATAATAGTCCAAATTAGGTTTTTATCGAAAAAAAAAATTGGAAAAGGTTTTCAAAGGTTCTATGGAATTTATACATATAAACTATTGAAATCTGCCAGGACAACGTCTGTTGGGTCAGCTAGGTAAATATAAAATCTTATTATAATTCTTGAATAGACTTTGCACCCAGGTCTGCTTTTGCTTTGCACGCAGGAAAGACAAACTCCACAGGCAGGGTTCATGAACGGTTCAGAACTCCAGTGCGTGCGACGTCTCTCCACAGACAATGGCCCCGCGTGCCCTGTCACTTGCACCCGTTAGGGACTAATGACTGCGTTAGCAAACTATTCACTTTGCTGAATTTTTGGCGAAACTTTGAAATATTTTCGCCATTGGCACGCTTTGAAGAACAGTGCTTTGACATCCATGCTGTAGGTACGTATTAGTTTTCGCATGTCTTTATATATTATATATGTCAAGGCTAATATCCGAAGTGCGGCTACACCTAGTTTTAGCCGGCCGAAGTGCGGCTAAACCTAGTTTTAGCCGGGTACAACTAAGTGTAGCCGGCCACATGCGGTTTTTTTTTTTTTTTTTTCCGGATGGGAAATCATCAAATGACTCCTCCCGCTCTGGGTGGAGCGGAAGGGAGTGTCAGACTCTTACTGACTAAAACCCACCCGTGTTCCTTCCTTAGCCCTTTATGTTCCGGGCCAGCGGTAACCCTTTCGGACAATCCCGCTGACCCGGCAGGCTTCGGCCCTAAGGGGCCCCTCCTCGATGCTGACATCTCTTTGAGGCGCGCGTGGAACACGTACGCGCCGTCCGACACGGGCCTGGTCCTGATCGGACGGTCACATGCGGTTCGTGTATACTTCGGGAGGCGACGTAGGATGCAAGAGCGAGCGAAGGGCACCCCGAGGTTCGGTTTTGTTAGGTTACTTTAAACCCTTTTCACAGAAATAGGGGCCACGCGAAGCGGGGCTCCGTCGACGTAGGATGCAAGAGCGAGCGAAGGGCACCCCGAGGGGTTTAGCCGCACTTCGGCCATTAGCCGTAACATATATGTATACTCTTGCGCCATCCCATCTTCCTGCCTCGGCATGTTGTGCTGGTGCTGCTGCTGCGGCTGCGGAAAACCTCAAGCGGCGAAAATATACTTCTTATCGGGTTATCTCTTATAGGAAATTATATTTTCGAGCCGTTTCGGGTTGAAACCCGCGGGCCGTAGGGTCCGAGTGCTCATGATCTTTTAAAAAAAAATCGAAACTGCTGGTTGACACTTCCCGTGACCCAAGGGCTGGCTTTTACCTTGGCCAGAGGTTAGGCATCGCCATACAACGTGGTAATTCCGCCAGTCTCTTGGGTACATTATCAGTCGACAGCGATGCGGATGAATTTTTCAACGCTATTTTTTAGTTTCTGTATAGTTTTAGTTAAGTTAGGATTTAAATTTGGTATTTTTAGATTTGGTTAAAGTAAAGTTGTGTTTATCTTGATATTATTAATAAATAAAATAATCATTAGCTTTCTTGTTTAGAATATGTCTTGTCTTGCTTGTGTCGGCAACTTTTGTCAGCTGTTTGGGAATATCGCATGTTGTTATTTTCCCATTTTGGGAATGTGGCCATGATTTGCTGCATAACACAGCATTATGCGCATTATGCTGAGTAGAAGCCTTCTTGTCACAGTCATGACTTGCAGCTGTCGACTATAATTTATGTTTTGTGCTCGTGACTAAAGATCTATTGTGTTTTTATTTTTCTTTATTACTCGAGTTAATTATCGTTTTGTATGCACGTGATTGTGTGAAAAATAAAACTATTTAGTTTTCTTGTTTCTTTCTAGTGTTTACCATTAACTATGAACCGCCTTTAGACGTTCTTATTCACTTAAATAGACATATTCGAGTAGGTACGCCAAAATTATGCAACCTTTCGATTATAGTTCAACAGTTTCGTCAAAATATTTTCTTCGTGTCAAAACTCAGATTTCTCGTTAACTTAAACGTCAAACAGCGCTTTAATAACGACTTTATTGAGCTCAACCTCTGGGGAATACTGCAGAAGACGAATGGAATTGTTGCAAGATGTTATTTTGTCGAATAAAAAACTGGGATAGCTTTATCCCTCAGAGAGTTCACTGCAAATAGTATATTTTAGAGAAGGCAGTGGCCAGTAGTACTGAAAGGGCTAAATGCTCAGCTTTTTGGCAACAAAAAAGTAAATCACCTCGCTTTTGTAAGTGAAGTCGGAGGTGTCCAAAGAGATACAACATCAGGCTTCTTAGATGAGCTTAGCCTCTTGAAAAGCAAAAAAATATTGAGACGTTGGAAAAAATATTCTATTTTATGACTTATATGAAGAATTTAGAAATCTATCTTCTTCTATTAGATATCTATATCTTCTATACAATATTATTTTTGTATATGCGAAACCCGAAACACGTGTCTAGTATTTTTATGTAAAGAATCTATGTACAAAATTTCAAAACTGTATCATGAAAAATCACAAAGTTATAAGCTTGTTAGGTTACCTGTTTGTCCGTACAAAAACATGCTCACTCGCGCCGCGCCGTCTTGCGCTCATTGATAAATAGTACCTAGGTACCTAACCGTTCTGCGCGGAGATTGGATAACCTACTTAGTGTCGCTCGGTGTCTAACTTTTAACCTTTTTTAAATATTTTTGGGGCAAAATATAACATGGGGTAAAAATTATTAGAATCGATTCAATTACTTATTCTGAACAAACAATATTCAGGTTTCGCATATAGGTACTAAAAATAACGTTGTATATCTATACATATAATAAAATCGTAGGAAAGTCAAAACTGTACATTGAATATTTTTTTAAAAGAATACTTGGGGCGTGATCTACAATCGATACCGAAGCCAAAAATATAGTTTTTAGAATTTTTGTCTGTTTGTCTGTTTGTCTGTTTGTCTGTATGTATGTCCGGGATAAACTCAAAAAGTACTGCATGGATTTACTTCAAATTTTGCATGAATATTACTAAGAGGTCGGGTCAACATATAGGCTACATATTATCACGCTATCACCTACGGGGGAGGAGCTGTGAATCTTTATTTTTCTTACGCATTCTGTGACAGCGTGTAATCTAACGACCCATTTTTAAATGTTGTTTTTGAGTAAGCCATGCTATTATCTAGCTTCACACTATAAAAACTACGCCATTTAAGTAACTTGGACAGAGAAACATAGTTTAATGAATGTTAGTAGTATAAAGACAATTTTGAAGCAGCGCCATCTATGAGATTTCATAAAAATCAAATCAAGTTACATGTTAACACTTTTTGGAAATTTATAATTTAAATTTGATCATGTTGGCGAGGTTAGTAGTTATTCTTAAAATTCATAGATGGTAGTGTGCATTTTCTTGATAAAAGTTGTATCGTCTATTTCGTTTTGACAAATTCAAGTTCCAACAAAACCCTCAAAATCTTGAGCAGAGTTGAGGAAGACCATTTAAATAAAATGCGGTGTTGAGTATTACAAAAAAGTTATGTTCATTGATGATGATCATTTCTTCATCAATTTCATGTTGTTAGTACAAAATAAACATTGACTGTTAATACTTTTGTTCGGTATTTATCTGTGTGATTATTGCTTGGTAATCAATATATTTTCATGTCGTATACCTAACTAACTGCTGCCCGCGACGTCGTCTGCGTGAAGGCTCTACACCAAGATGCCAGTGTCGCTATAGCATTATAAGTAAACAACTTTTAAAATAGCATTATAGCACGTCACCTCCTCGACGGTGACCAAAATTGGGATGACACCCTCGCGGAGGCGAGCGTCAGTGACAGTCCCAGCCGCATGCGTCATCTCTTTGCCGTCATCTTGGTGTATTGTGGAGTCGCGAACCCGGTAGCTTTGTGGGAGAAGTATCGCTATCATCTGTCTGAAGATTTTCTATGAGCTTTGAGGCGTGCTACTGGAGACGAAGTCGAAGTAACTGATGAACGCGTGCTGAATACCTGTCTCAGTTCACTTCAAGATATGGTCATTTCTATCGGCGGCAATCCACTGATCGAATATGGGTTACCAGCTCCCCAATCATCACCGCATCAAGACCGTGGAAGTCGGGAGTATAACGCTGAGACAAATTACGACCCGGGCGAAATGGCCACCATACGAAATGACCAAGTCGCTTTGTTCTCTTCAGAGCAAAAACAAATTTATGACACCGTCCTTGAAAGCGTTGGGCAAAACCAGGGTAAAATGTTTTTCTTAGATGCTCCTGGTGGAACAGGAAAAACATGTGTTACCACTGGCATACTTACAGAGGTCAGGAGGCAAGGCAAATTTGCTATTGCTGTAGCGTCGTCGGGAATCGCTGCCACACTGCTTCCGGGTGACAAGACAGCAAATACCATGTTTAAAATTCCCATCGATTTAGAGAGCGCCAAAACGCCTGTTTGTCGTGTGTCACGTAACAGCGATAAGGGACACGTGCTCAAGGATTTCTCTCTGATCGTATGGAATGAGTGTACGATGGCCAATAGGAAGGCAGTTGAGGCCGTGGACAGAACCCCGCAGGACATCCGCAGGAACGAACATTTGATGGGTGGTGTCACAGTTCTGTTCAGTGGCGATTTCCGGCAAACGCTTCCCGTGGTGACGCGGGGATCGAGGGCTGACGAGGTGAATGCTTATAATAATATAATAATAATATAATATATTCGACAACTATCACACAACGCCGTCTAGTCCCAAGCTAAGCAGAGCTTGTGTTATGGGTACTAGACAACTGATAAACATACTTATATATTTCTAAATACATACATATTATAGATAAATTACACCCAGACACAGAACAAATGATCATGCTCATCACACAAACATTTGTCCTGGGTGGGAATCGAACCCACGACCTCCGGCATAGCAGTCAGGGCCACTAACCACTAGACCAACGGGCCAGTCATTCTTCGTTGCTTCGTTGAAACGATCTTCGTTGTGGTCACGAGTTCGTACGCTGCGCTTGACCATTAATATGAGAGCTCGGCTCGGTGGCAATGCACGTGCTCAAGAATTCTCTGATGTCCTTCTAAGTCTTGGCGAAGGCACTCTACCAGAAGAGAGAGGTGGACAGGTGGTGCTTCCAGAGTCTCTTGGTAGAGTGGTATCCAGCTTAGAAGAACTCATTCGCTGTGTGTGCGGAGACATCAGTCGTGTACGGCACCAGCAGAATTCTTGGGTGTGTGAGCGGGCCATTTTGACGCACAAAAATGATCAGGCTGCAGCAATTAACGAATGCATTCTCTCGAAAATTGAGGGGAATGAAGTGGCCTACAACTCGATAAACACTGTTGTCGAGCAAGATGAAGCCACACATTATCCCGTGGAATTTCTGAACTCCCTGTCAGCAAGTGGACTTCCAGCGCATACCATCAAGCTGAAGGTCGGTGTCCCGATTATGCTTCTTCGGAACCTATCTCCTCCGAAGTTGTGTAAGGCGGGTCGCCTTAAAGTCATCTCGCTCCACAGACACACCATTGAGGCGGAAATTCTTACGGGTTGCGGCGTCGGCGAGGCAGTATTTATACCACGCATTCCCCTCATATCTCATAACTTCCCGTTCCAGTTCAAGCGCGTACAGTTCGCCGTGAGTGTTTGCTTCGCGATGACCATCAGTAAGTCGCAGGACGAGTTGCTTCTCCCACGGGCAACTGTACGTCGCTTGCTCCCGCGTCACCAGTCCTGACTCTCTTTACACTTTGGCTATTGGCAGCATAACTACCAACGTAGTTTATAGTTTATAGGGAAGTGTTGTAAGGTATGATACCTTTGTACGTATTTTTACTCTTTTGTGTCCTGGAATGTATTCCTGCATTATTTTCTCTGTTTCCTTCAGTCACATCTTATGACTGAACTCAGCAGGATTCCCAATTATAACTCTCTTCACTTGCTTCGCTTGCAAAAAAAAAAAAATTAATGCTATTTTAAAAGTTGTTTACTTATAATGCTATAGCGACACTGGCATCTTAGGTATTTTTGGTGCTGTAGAGCCTTCACGCAGACGACGTCGCGGGCAGCAGCTAGTACTATAATAAATCTGGACTCTGGACTTGAGTCTTGGCATATTTGGTTCTGGATTTCTCTCTAGAGGTCTCATCTCACTCAGTTCTCTTCAACCTAATCTTTGAGAAATCTTTATAGCCGACATCAAAAAGCAAGAAGTTCTCAATTCTTTTTTTTTAGGGTTCCGTAGCCAGATGGCACATAGAAACGAAACTCTTATCATTTCGTTCTGTCCTTCTGGTCAGCCATATTATGTCACAGCCAATTTACTCAAAAAATTATTAATATTTTTTTTTAATTTAATTTTAAAATAAAAAAAATATAAAAAAAAAAACAAATATTATTTTACCACATAATATTTTTTGTTAATAGTACGGAATATAAAACAGCAGCTGGTTAAGTACCTAACAGTGGTCAACTGAACATGGACTGCGAAGAAACCCTACCCACGGAACTCCTCATGATGAGCACCATGTATCTATCAGATAATTAATTTATATGCCCGTGGCTAAATAATAACAGCCGCACAGGTCGATCGATCAGGTTAAGCTACGCTTGCCGTGGTTGGTCTGTGGATGGGTGACCATCTTTACATACCGAGACCCATCCGTGCCTCGGAAAGCACGTTAAGCCGTTGGTCCCGGCTGTCATTCGTGGATCTTTAACAGTCGTTACGGGTAGTCAGAAGCCCGAAAGTCTGACAACCAGTTTTACCAAGGGGTATCGTATTACCCAGTAACTGGGTTGTGGAGGTCAGGTAGGCAGTCGCTCCATGTAAAATACTGGTATTCAGCTGCATCCGGTTAGACCGGAAGCCGACCCCAACATAGTTGGGAAAAGGCTAGGGAGATGATGAATTAATTTATATGTCATGGTGTCATTTTTAATTCTTTTACCTACTGTGGTACAGTAATTTTATTTTAGGTGCATCGTATTCACATATTATTATTATATAATTTATGCATGCAAAATATTGTAAAACATTTTAAAAGAGTAACGGTGGAGTTTCTTGCCCATTCTCCTCCATACGAAAACTACCTTTTGGAATGGGCGACTAGAATCAATTCTATTTTAGTAATTTTTGACGTTCAAAAGTGCCTTTTATGTGCCTGTACTTTGACTTTGACCTCAATGGCGAACACTATTTGACTGGGTTCATCATCATCATTTCAGCCGGAAGACGTCCACCGCTGGACATAGGCCTCTCCAAAGCACCTCCACTTCGACCGGTTCAATCTGTGCTTCTCGCATCCAACGGGTTCCTGCGGCCTTCACAAGGTCGTCGGAACACTATCCGTACGTTATGTGAAAAAGAATTGTTAAGTATCAATATAAAGTAGTATACGAGTTTGTGTGAGGTAGGTACCTACCTACCTTTTTTTTTTGCGGTTTGGAAATCATCAAATGACCCCTCCCGCTCTGGGTGGAGCGGAAGGGAGTGTCAGACTACCTACCTCACACAAACTCGTACAATTACAAAATTAAAAACTTTTTACGGACTTCAAAGACAAAATATTTCAAAGTGCAAAATACCTTTCGTTTCGGTAATTTTTGTTAACGACTTCGCAAATTAGAGTTATTTGCACTTTGTAGTGTTTTCTTATGGAAATCGGCTATACTGCTTTAGTAAGAAGTTTTTTTTTAACGATGGCCACATAAAACGACCCTTCGTGGTCTTTGGTCAGTTTTTTCTTTTTGCTCAGTTACTAAGAGTTATAGCGTGATTTTAAATATCAAATGCATTCAAATCCGACTGGTCGTCGTTTCAGCCGATAGACGTCCACTGCTGGACATAGGCCTCCCCCAATTTTGGGAGGTTTTGCCATAATCGCCACGCTTGGCAGGCGGGTTGGCGATCGCAGTATGGTATGATGGTGGAATACATAAAGAACGCTGCTGCCCATTCTCCGGTACGAATCCGACTGGTAGTTCCAGAGATTACCCCCTACATACAAACAAATTTTAACTCTTTATAATATTAAGTATACTCGAAGAAATATACAACGTGGCGCTTCAATGGTGACATTAATTTAACACACATATACGTTTTTACATTTTCATTTCATGAAGCAATTATATTTCCATTAAACGTTATTATTTACGGATTTATTTAAAATTTTAGAAAATGCCATCTTAGAGCAACCTGTACTTAAAGAACTGTAGCGCAGGGGTCATTTGCCGGGGTCACGGATCATAACATCGCATCAATGAAATTAAAACGAATAAGCAATACTATTAGGATGAAACAAATGCAAAGAGTAGGCGAATTGAAGGAAAGAGATAGTCCCTGTCGGCGAGCGGTGCGTGCGCGCATCTCTTTCCTTCCGGCGGCGGCAAGCGGCGCAGGCGACCCGCGCCCCCTTCCACCCGCGCCCCCGCACTGCACTCGAATTATTTTTTTGTTTGCTTTTCTAGTGCTAGCCGAACCCGTGTCCTTGACACACTTCGTCAAACTAGTGCGCAAAATTATGTCGTTATTTTTGTGAATGTTTCCGCGAAAAAGACGCTTACCTGTTGTTTTATTTATTTATTGTTGTGTAATTAGGATAGCAATTTGATTATGGTACTCGTACTGCGCTAAAGACGCTTTGCTTTGTTTTCTAATCTAGTACGTACTACGTTTACATCGTGCGATAGGGACGGTTTTATTTGTGTTATGTGCTTGTGTAAACTTGTGATCGTGGTGGCAAATATACATCCGAACTACACAGCAGCTGAATATGCGGACGTGATGCTAATTTATGGAGAATGTCATCAAAATGCCGCCCTTGCGATAAGGACATATCGCGAGAGATAATGGCGATTCAAAACAAGGCCCTACTAACCTCGCACTATTGTAGGACCTCTTCAGCGCATCCACGAAAGCCGACCAGTGGTCTCAACGCCCAGATCGACCGCCTACACGACAAAATGTGCTACAATATTTCGAAGACTAACCCAAAACTGGCCTCCGCTATATCGCTAGGAGACAAATAGAAGCAGTGATTAGTGATGACTTGATGAGTGATGTGATGATAGTTATAACTAATAGTAACAAGAGAGGGTGACGTTAGACTAAGCACCCCCGCTGTAGCATGTAGCTAATACATGCGCCGCGCGCCGCTCGATTTCTCCGTATTATTCTAGGTCAACGGGAAGTACCCTATAAATTTTGATTCCCTTGAGAGTGTCAAATATAGGTTTTTTTGTGGCATAAACGGTCGTATCTTTTTTTTTACGTTAACATATGTGTTTGATTTTTTCACAGTTTGAAGGGACTGTAGACCTAAGTATATGGTTTTAATTTTAACTCGATACCTCCACGCGTTCCCGAGATAAAGGGTCTTGACAAACAGATGGACGGACGGACGGAGGGACAACAAATCGGTCCGTGGAGGGTCATCTTTACATATCAAGACCCCTCCGTGCCTCGGAAAGCACGTTAAGCCGTTCGTCCCGGCTGTTATTCTTGGATTTTTGGCAATCGTTACGGGTCATCAGAAGCCCGAAAGTCTGACAACCAGTCTTACCAAGGGGTATCGTGTTACCCAGTAACTGGGTTGTGGAGGTCAGATAGGCCGTCGCTCCATGTAAAATACTGGTATGTAGCTGCATCCGGTTAGACTGGAAGCCGACCACAAGCTAGTTAGGAAAAGCGACAGGTGGGTGTGGTTAAAGGGGGGAAGACATTTCACGCGGACGAAGCCGCAGGCAGAAACTAGTTACCAATATAAAAAAAAACCGATGCAGCCCGCTTGTGCGGTGCGATGGTTAATACAAAATGCATGAAATAGATTTAATGCAATTGCAATGCGTTGCGTTTGACGAACAAGACGGCGAATTTGATTTTTGCGAAATTTGTGCTAGCCTTAAGATATTATATGCAACTCACGCCGTACCACAGGCAAAAACGCCGAAAAAAAGATTTATTGTCGTTGGATCCCAGTTTTGGATCCCAGTTTAATATTTTTGGCGTTAGATCCCACAAAACATTATTATGTATTTCCAGTGGATCCCAAACAAGTTTCTTGTATGGTGTCCACTTTAATTTTGAACTTTATTTTATTTTTATTCGCGGTTCATGAGATACAGCCTGCTTACAGACAGGCGGTCGGACGGACATCGGAGGCTTAGTAATAGGGTTCCGTTGGCATCCTTTGTCTTCGGAACCCTAAAAATGGCTTTTACTACTTTCTCCATACACACCAACACGAAAGAGCTTTATTGTATTACTTTACAACATTTTAAAACAAAAAGAAAAGACGAACGAGAATTGTTTGAATAAAGAATTGCGTTCGGACGATAAAGCCAATTAGGTTCGAAGTTCAGAATCCCGACCTTCATTACAAGTTGCCAGTATATCTTGTAAAATTTTATTCTTGTGAAAAAAGTGCCTTTATTCCAATAACTAGCGACCCGGGCCTAAAGGTCTCTGCACACAGCCGGCGTGGCGTGGCGGGGGCGCGGCGTGGCGGGGCGGCGACGTGGCGCTGGCGCGACGGCATCGTTCACACTGCTGGCGCGATCACGCTCCGTCCCGCCGCGCCCATGAACATTGTTTTTATACTGCCTGTGGCTCAAATCGTACAAACATACGTGAGCATGAACACATTCGATAAGTTTTTCCACATCCATTTTTGTAAAACAATACAAAATCAGATTCACGCTCCGTCCCGTCCGACGCGACGAGTTCATGTCCCGCCGGCAGTGTGACTACCACATACGTAAGCCATACAACACAAAGCGTCGGCGTCCCGCCACGCCCCGCCCCGCCGCTACTGACTTGTATTCGCGCTCGGCGCGGCGGCGGCGTGGCAGCTCTGTGTGGCGTCGTCCGTAATATCTACAAGTGCTCAGCGTCGCGTCGCCGTCCCGTCCTGCCGCGCCGCGCCCGCTGTGTGCAGAGAACTTTAGAGGACATTGCGTTACACACTAAGGGCGCGTTACGTCGTGTACGCATCGCTCCCTCTTTAGAAAAACATTGGAATTAATAAAGCTTCTCTTTTGAGGGAGTCTATAACAAGCATTATTTACGTTGCTGAGCAGACAAATTTTTCGAATATAAGAAGCAATGGATTAGCAATATATTTCAAAATCATTGAGATTGTGATTGATAGTGTGTTACGCAATTTGGGTGCTTCGTACGGTTTTTACAACTTGGCAAAACATTAACTTTTCTACGCTATGTCTAATTTGATACACATACCATTTTTTTTATTTGAAATGGGTTTGCTCTTGACTCTAGTCTAGGTCAGAGGTGACAGAGACAAAGTCGACGATGGAGTGAGCTTACCCAGAAGAAGCCTGTTCACTCTTACTTTGAAGAGATTAAACAAGATTAAACCTACACATAAACTTTCCAGAATAAATGAAAGCTGCATTGAAATCGATTGTGGAGCTTAGAAGATCTAAGCATCATATAGACAGTCAAGAAAAGCGACTTTGTTTTAGACAATGTATATGTTGCTTGAATTGGGCTGGACACGTCTGCCGCATGTCAGACGATCAATGATCAAACTTACGACCCACTGGGTCCCGGTCCGCGTCAGGCCCAGACGGAGATGGCGGGATGAGCTGTACTCTTTTGATAAAGATTGGTCCTTGGCAGCTCTGGACAGAGAGAGGTGGAAAGAGAGTAGGGAGGCCTTTGCCCAGGAGTATACATTAACGGCTAAAAATAAAATAATATCTAATAAATAAATAAAATAATGTCGCAGCCGCGATATATTTAAGTTATATCCCTAAGGATATAGCTACATACCGTAATATAGTTACATGAAAGGAGTTCATATAGAGTCTTACTTGGAGTGTAACTATAATACGAGCACGATCTAGTAATATAGCTATACTACCATCTATACAGGGTTATTGGTAAAACATTAACAATAATAACTTAAGAGGTCATTGTACTCATCATTATGAACAACTTTTACTATGGGACTAAACCTGAAATCGCGAAAAAAGAATCAGCTGTTCCCTACATTTATGTTCGTTTAACTCGTCAAAATGTAGGGAACAGCTGATTTTTTTTTTCGAGTTTCAGGTTTGGTCCCATAATAAAAATTTCACGCGGGCGAAGGCGCGGGCAGAAGCTAGTCATATATATAATAACTATACAACACGGCTTCAACCTGCGACATATAGATAGGTATAGAAGAAAAAATAAGGTCTGAGATATGCCGCCAAGCACAGATATCTAAAAGAAAATCACTTGTATTAAAAAAGGTAGATATGTCAAGTAAGAAAGATGGAGGTTTTTATTTAGGGTCGCGCATTGTTTGGTGAGGCAAATTGGACACACGGCGCGGTTGTATTCCCCGAAGCGATAGGCAGAAGAGAAGAGTAATTGTAGCGATATTCCCATGTCCCTGAGGTTTTTATTAAGACCGATAATATATTAGGGCAGCGTATGATCCTGGCAACATGTCTTCCCGCTGTTCGATATGAAAAATGTTCCCACTGCTGGGACACGAGCTTCCTCTCTTCGAGAGGGAGTGGTCCATAATTCACTACGCGGGCCACCAAAATTCCGAAGGCATGTGACATCTACCAACTAGCACGAAACAGTGCGTGTCTTCGAATGTTAGGTTCTAGGAAATGCCGGTTTCCCCACGATGATTTCCTTCACCGTTTTGAGAGCAGTGCTGAAATTATTTACACAAAGTAAAGCGCCTGTTTGGGTTCAAACCCACGACCTACAACTTGGTCGGAGCCGTTACCACTGTGCCACCACTTCTATATGCTGCGGACTATATTGCGCCTGACTATTATCCAATAGAAAACCTAAATAACTCTGAAATGAGCTGAATGATGCTGATCCATGCGTCATGTTCGTGAATAGGCGCCGTCTATTGGGACTGACTATAGCCGATTCCTATAATTTATGGACTGTTATTGGTTAAAATTATGATTCTTGTATCTTTACCAATAATTTAGCATAGCTTTGTATAACAGATCCTCCCTCATGGTAGTAGCTTTTAAAGGTAAAATTAACTTACGAATTTATGTATTTGCCCAGTTTGGCAATAAAAAATGCCACCATTGGTAAGCAAAACGATTCGTTTTTGTTTATAGGAACCGACCGAGTATTAGCCGCCACGGCTTATTTTAATTATATTATTTGAAATGGGCAACTAGGTTCATATTCGGTCAACTCCTTAACAATTCAAAAGTGCCTTTAAAATATTTGATTTGAAATAAATGCTTTGAGTTTGAATTTGAATCAAATGTACGCTAAAGGGATAAGGTATTTCTCTGAACTACTCGTAGTCTGGGTCAAACTCCCAAGGTTGTTCCTTCGGTTTACATACATTTTTCTCCACAGATGGTCAGTTTGTAATATTCAATCCATCTTAACAACGCTCCATACTCCTCCCGGGACTCTATTTCAACGATCCATCATAAAATCATGGCATAATATTCATAATACAAACAAAACAACAGAACTTGGTTAATAATAATATTTTAGCTAGCATTATAATATTCATATGTAGGCTTTGCCATAATATTCAAGGTATTAATTTCAGCCGTCCTATCCTACTTCTATCCTACTAATATCACAGTAATATTATAAAGACGAAAGATTGTGAGTGTGTGTGTTTATATATTTGTTACTTCTTCACGCTCAAACGGCTGGATCATTTTTGTATGGATGTAGCTGATACCCTGGATACAGGCTATACAGGCTATACTGGATATAGGCTACTTTTTATTCCGATATTCCCATGGGAGCGAAATTTAGGCGGGTGAAACCGCGGGGCGCTGCTAGTTATATATAAATGTGAAAATTTGTATATTTGTTACTCAATCACGCAAAAACGGCTAAACGGATTTGAATTAACATTGGCACACAGATAGTTTGTGATCTGAATTAACACATAGAATACTTTTTATCCCGGTAAAACGTTCACGTGGGATAGACCCTAACAACAGCTGATTTTACTAGAGAACATAGAGAACAAGGATGGACCGACGACCTTGTGACGGCCGCAAGAACCCGCTGGATGCGAGAAGCACAGAACAGGTCGAAGTGGAGGTGCTTGGGGGAAGCGTATGTCCAACAGTAGACGTTTTTCGGCTGAAATGATGATGATGATGACATCCAATCGTGAATGCTGCAATAACGTTTGGCTTTCTGATCTCTCCTCGCTGGCACGGAGCTTTGTATGAACAAGATATTGACATCAATCATACAGCACCATAATCTTAGATTATAATATAAATATATAGATATTTAAAGCCTGTTTTTCACAGCGGTGCAAAGACCTCCCTATACTTTTCTACTAACGACCAATTCTTATTGAAGGAATCCAGCTCATCTCGCCATCTACGTCTAGATCTGCTGCGATCAATTATTAGAAAACTAGCATATGCCGCGGAGAGGTCGGAAAATATCGCGTGGGAACGTCCCTACTACCTGGATAAAAATATCCTGTTAAAGGTCATAGCACACATATCAACGCGAAATGGGATCGTCACTGTATCAACTCGAGCCATTCAGTATTCTTTGTATGAAACTTCCTACTATAACGCACACTAATTGGAATCGTAGCGTAATCGCCTCGTCTCGAGACAAGCTCAGCGGTGCGTCGTCAACTTGCAGTTCCCGCGCTTACGGCTCGTCGTCCCCGCGCTTACGTCTCTTCGTACCCGAGCTTACGTCTTTTGTTCTCTCTTGTCCCTCTCCGCCCGGAATAAACCGGAATATTAACCGGAATATTATTATTATTATTATTAATTATTAACCGGTATTCTCCGGAATACCTCGCCTGCCTGCAGCACCATCTACCAGCGGTCGGCGAGCCGTAAGCGCGGCGTCTCCTAACCGTAGCCGAGTCGACGTATCGGAGCTTCTGATAAGCTTTGGTTACGTGCTTACGTTATGTTAACGCCTATTTGGCGACGAGCTGAAAGGCGATACGGTGACGATCCCTTTCCGAGTTGATATTTGTGTGCTTTCACATTTATGTTATTACAGTCCGGTCATCGAGAGAATGCGTTCTTGTCTCCCGTCAGATTCATATACCTAAACGAATACGAGTTTTGCGAATATGATCTTTATTACTTACCAGGATTGTCGCTCTGACAGGTGTCAGGAGGGCGTTCTCTTGACGGCCGGAGTGTAGTATCGATGTTTTCTACTTATAAAATCCAGGGACCAAATCATGACGATTTCGCATCCAGAGCACTGAGCCAAAAGTAGTCCAGACAAAACATTCCTGAACAAGTGTTCATCAGTTTCCAAGTAACATGCAGGAAAACGGACCTTGCTCTTTATTTTATGAATGAATTGATATTATTTTTATCCACGAGGATATTCCGCATACAATTTACGCGAATCGTGCAAGATAAGAGCATGCGGGCGGATTGTCATTTAATTATATTTAAAAAGTTTTTATCAAAAGGAATGGCCTTGCGATCCGACATTGATACTTTTTAATCATATCTTTGTGTTCCAGTTAATGTGAATGTTATAGGAACTTCCTTCCTTAACTTGAATGAATCACCGTTTTACAGTTTAGTTCCCTGGGCAGAACAGGCAGACAAATAGGACTCCTACTGTTGTTTATAGATAAGTAACTAGAGTACCTACGACCAAAAATGGACTTGATTTGCATTTTCGGCCGAAACCCGTAATAGAAAAAAAACCGGTCAAATCCGAGTCGGACTCGCGCACCGTGGGTTCCGTACTTTGTAGGTAAGTAACTACCAATGTATGGTTTTTGGATTTTTTCCTTTACTTGTGCTAAAGATATTGCTTCTTGCCAAATTTCATGATTCTAGGTCAACGGGAAGTAACCTACCCTATAGGTTTTGATTCCCTTGCGAGTGTCAAAATATGCGGCATAAACGGAACATAAACGCCCGTATCTTTTGATTGCGTTGACTTAGAAGTTTGATTTTTTCACTGCTTCAAGGAATTTGCAGCCTTGAGTATTTGGCATTAATTTCAACTTGATAACTCCACGTGTTCCTGAGGAAAAAGGTCTTGACTTCTTGACAGACGGACAACGAAGTGATCTTATAAGGGTTCCGTTTTTTTTTTTCTTTTTGTGGTACGGAACCATAAAAGGAGTTTACGTTCATCGATAGGTTTTTGTTTGGGGAAAATGAAATAAAAAACTTTAAGTATATTTTTCTCAAAAGCATAATTATTAGGAAAGAATCTGATAGATTGTGCATTTGCTAAAGTTTTGGACTTTTATTTGTTGTAACGATGGATTTTCCCTGAAAAATTAACAGTTACTTTACTATTGATTTCTCGGAACTTAATTTTGTTTCTGCCGAAATTATAATATTTTTTTTGGCTATTCGGTGGACTCTAGCTATAACCCACACTGTTGCTTAAGCTATAGCTGACGGTACCATATTTCTTTATTTATTAAAAACCAACTTGTATTAATAGAATTTTATTATTTATCACTCAATCTGTTTGGTAAACATGATGTGGTAACTATCATAATATTATGATAATAATGCTAATAGTTAGTTGCCAACTACCAGATAGCATAGGTAGTTTCAGTTTGTTATTTTGCGGTCTGTAACCATAATGACCGAAAACCAATATTATATTAGGTATTCAGTCTGAAACTAATCCATGATTGTACTTGCAATGTATTTATTAACTAGATGTAAACACTTTTTCATACGCTCAAAAGGGGTAGCTGCTGCCACTAATGTCATCTGTCACTATAGTAAGTTGTAGGTTCTAGTTCGTGTCTTAATTTCAAACATGAACCCTAAAGCTACATGTAGCTAGCTACAGTCAAGGGCAGACATGAATCTTAAAGCTACATATAGCTAGCTACAGTCAAGAGAAAAAAAAAAAATACCCCCCGCCACCGTCGAGGCCGGAGGTCGTTCGCTAATCGCTCCGTACAAATTATTTAAAGTATTAGAAATGGCGGGCAAATCGTTGGAAACCACAATTGGCGAACTCACTAAAACTGTGCACTCATTGGGAAACAGAATAGTTTCGCTGGAAAAGGTCGTCCTCGATCAAACACAATTAATACGTAAACTTATTGGTGTTAGTGATGATTCGAGTTCCATGGCGATAGCCACAAAAATCGGAGCAAAAGTGGGTAAGAGCACTGTCAACACAGTGCAGCAGACCCAACGGCCAGTGCGTGATGCTCGCGTTCGGGCTGAGACGGCGCTCTCCGTGGGCGCTCGTAAAACGAAGGGAGCGCGCAACGTATCGCCTGTCTCGGTCACGCGCGGGCTAGAGGCGTTCGAGCCGAATGTGTCAACGTGCCTCAGCGGACCCCCTACTCCGACCCCACCGCTGCCGTCAGAAACGTCACAACTTGAAATCGTAAACACAACAGTGCCGCCGGTGAATCTTGCGCAGCAAAATCATAACAGCAATGATTCGGACTGGGTTGAAGTCAAACGGCAAAGATTACGTCGTGCACCTCATAATGTGACTCGTGGAACGGCTGCTCCGGGTTCGGCTATATGTGCATTAGCTGCGGCGGAAAGGAAATCGTATTTGCATTTGTACTACGTCCAAACTGGTACTACAGCTGATCAAGTGATTACTCACCTACGCAATATTAGTGCGGATGACAACTGCTCAGTGGAAGCATTAAAGTCGCGAGGTGATTATGCGTCATTTAAGTTAACGGTGCCAACAAAACATGTTGAGAATTATATGAAACCCGAACACTGGGCAGAAGATGTCCATATTAAACCATGGAGACGTGGATTTCGAAAACCACAGCAGTATGAGGGTTAATAAAAAGCAGAAGGCATACGATTTTTTTTACCAGAATGTCCGTGGTCTGCGTTCAAAGCTGGACATTTGTAAAAAGGCCATATTAGTTGAATCAGTTGATTTATTTGCATTTACAGAGACTTTTCTGACTAGTAGCGTATGTGACGCTGAATTGTTTCCTCCGGGATATACAGTTTTGCGTCAGGATCGTGCTGGCGATGCAGGATGGGGTGGTGTACTGCTCGCGGTACGTGATCAGTATAAAGTGCAACAAGTAGTCGATATTGACGGCTACTCGAGCGATATTGAGGTTGTGATTGGTATTATAACACTAAAGTTTACTAAAATCATATGTTGTGTGGTGTACATACCTCCTAGGTCGAGTGATAGCAAGTATATTGAAACCTTTTGTGTGTTAGAGAATGTTGTTGCAAAGTTTGAAAAATTTGACGTGTTAATATTAGGCGACTTTAATTTAAACTCTTGTAGTGAGAATGTTATTATGCATTACAATTATCTGATAACTTTTTGTAAATTAACGCAACACAATACCGTTTGCAATAATTTCGGTAAGATGTTAGATTTAGTGCTGAGCAGTTTGGACGTTGAGACGATTGATGTAAGTGGTGATGTGGAGCCTGTGGTCCCGGCTGATGCCTATCATCCGCCACTATTAGTGAGGGTGCGAGGTAAGTGTGCTGAGCAGCCGCGGGGTCGCATGGTGCGCGCACCTCGTTTTCCAGGCTGTGACGACGATACTAAGCCAACAGAATGGAATTTCCGTAAAGCTGATTTTCAATCTTTATATGGTGAGTTGTATTCAACAAAATGGGACGATGTATATACACAAACAGACGTTGACGAAGCTGTCAGATTACTTTACAGCAAGTTACATGAAATTTTTGAAAAACATGTACCAAAAAAAAACAGAATAAACAAAAACTCGAAGTACCAGTATCCGGTGTGGTTTACACCCGTAATAGTTAAAACTTTGAAAGCTAAGTATTTTCATTTAAAAAAATTCAAGCAGCTTAAATTAGAGTTTAATCAGGAATTATACAAATTTTACAGACAGCGAGCTAAAGAGCTAATCGATCAGACATATACTGAATATATCCGACAAACCGAGGCGGATATAAAGAGGGATCCTAAAAGTTTTTGGAATTTTGTTAAAGGTCAGCAGGCTCGCAGACAAACGTGCACTGATTTTGAATATGATGGACGGATCGTGGTAGGGGTAGAAGCAGCAAATGCCTTTGCTAAATACTTCAGTTCAGTGTTTCTGCCGTATGACCCTGGTTTGTCTGCAGCCAATGCTGAGCTGGAGGCAACAGACCCGCTATGCTCCGCGCGGATTGCCATAGATGTGGTTGACTCAGCCGACATATCAGTAGCAATTCGCCGCCTAAAAGCCCATTCATCTGCAGGGCCTGATGGGATTCCACCCTTTATTCTTAAAGACTGCTTGGAAATATTTAGAGAACCACTTCTATTTGTATATAACTTAGCCCTACAAACAGCTTCTTATCCTGCAGAGTGGAAAATTTCACGGGTTACTCCTGTACCCAAGGGTGGCGCCAGGTCAAAAGTGGACAACTACAGGCCTATTGCGGTTCTGTCAGCTTTCGGCAAGGTCTTTGAGTCGATACTTAATCAGTACATCACCAGACAGATTAAGACCCAACTGTCCGAGTGTCAGCATGGCTTTAGGGCTGGTAAATCCACTGTGACAAACCATATTAATTTTGTAGACTATGCCGTCACCGAAATGGATAAAAATAAGCAAGTTGACGTGGCTTATTTTGACTTTAAAAAGGCCTTCGATCGCGTCCAAAATGACGTCCTACTTAAAAAATTATCTGCAATAGGTTTTACCCCGAAGTTGCTTCAACTCTTCTCGAGTTATTTAACTAATCGTTTTCAGTATGTCCAAATCTCTGGACATAAATCTGCTCCATATTTAACTTGCTCTGGTGTAAGCCAGGGTAGCACCCTTGGACCTACGCAATTTATTGTAATGGCTAATGACCTGCCGAAGGTCGTCAAGGCGGCACGATGTCTCATGTTTGCGGATGACCTGAAGTTATTCTTGGGTATTAACAACGAGCATGACTGTGAGGCTCTGCAGAGGGACATCGATATGGTAGTAAAATGGAGTGAAGCCAATCACTTAGAATTTAACACTTCTAAGTGCAAGACTATGTCTTTTACCCGTTCGCGTGCGCCCATTCAACATACCTACCACATATCAGGGGTCCCTCTGGAGCGCGTCAGCGAAATAAAAGATCTTGGACTGACCTTGGACGCGAATATGACCTTTAATAAGCACATTAATAATATCTGTGGTAAAGCCTTTCAATCACTTGGTTTCGTTATGCGACAGGCAAGTAGGTTTAAAGACAGGAATGTTATTCTCACTCTTTATTATTCGTTTGTACGTAGCAAACTTGAATACAATGCGTTGGTATGGGATCCACATGAGCAAAAATACAAGCTCATGATAGAACGGGTCCAGCGAAAATTTGCTCGCTACCTATATAAAAAAAATATATGGGTATTATCCCTATTTGTATCCGTCTCTGTTTGTAGCGGGAATGGTAGGAGTCAACACGTTGGAACTAAGACGTAAGTGTGCGCTGTTGATGCACTACTACTTATTGCTCAATAATAAGATAGATGACGCGACTACACTAGCTCGCTGTTCATTGTTTGCTCCGGACCGGCTGCGGACTTCGCGCGCCTGTGCCTCGCGGTGCTTGCTCGCGGCGCCGCCAGTGCGTACCCATACTGCTCGCTTTGCTCCCACAACCCAGGCGATCAATTTGCTGAACGCCCTAATTGCTCAGGAGCCGGAAATTGATATATTTTTGTATAGCAGTAAATGTATGTTAAATGTTTGTATTAAGTTCTTTAGCTAAATGTTATGTTGTTGGCTTGCTGCGCGCTTTGGTGTTTACTGTAAGTGCAGCATGCAATTGTTATATAAATAAATAAATAAATAAATAAATAAATAAATAAAGAGCAGACATGAATATTAAAGCTACATGTACTTAGCTACAGTCAAGAGCAGACATGAATCCTAAAGCCACATGTAGCTAGCTACATAAAAGTTAAGGGCAGACATGAACCCTAAAGCTACATGCAGCTAGCTACAGTCAAGAGCAGATATGAATCCTAAAGCTACTTGTAGCTAGCTACATAAAAGTCAAGGTTAGACATGACCCCTAAAGCTACATTTAGCTAGCTACATAAAAGTCAAGGGTAGACATGAACCCTAAAGCTACATGTAGCTAGCTACAGTCAAGGGCAGACATGAAACTTACAGCTATAGTCAAGGGCAGACATGAATCTTAAAGCTACATATAGCTAGCTACAGTCAAGAGCAGACATGAATATTAAAGCTACATGTACTTAGCTACAGTCAAGAGCAGACCTGAATCCTAAAGCCACATGTAGCTAGCTACATAAAAGTCAAGGGCAGACATGAACCCTAAAGCTACATGCAGCTAGCTACAGTCAAGAGCAGACATGAATCCTAAAGCTACTTGTAGCTAGCTACATAAAAGTCAAGGGCAGACATGAACCCTAAAGCTACATGAAGCTAGCTACAGTCAAGAGCAGACATGAATCCTAAAGCTACTTGTAGCTAGCTACATAAAAGTCAAGGGCAGACATGAACCCTAAAGCTACATGCGACTAGCTACAGTCAAGAGCAGACATGAATCCTAAAGCTACTTGTAGCTAGCTACATAAAAGTCAAGGGCAGACATGAACCCTAAAGCTACATGCGACTAGCTACAGTCAAGAGCAGACATGAATCCTAAAGCTACATGTAGCTAGCTACAGTTAAGGGCAGACATGAATCCTAAAGCTACTTGTAGCTACCTACATAAAAGTCAAGGTTAAACATGACCCCTAAAGCTACATGTAGCTAGTTACAGTCAAGGGCAGACATGAATCTTAAAGCTACATGTAGCTAGCTACAGTTAAAGGCAGACATGAATCCTAAAGCTACTTGTAGCTAGCTACATAAAAGTCAAGGGTAGACATGAACCCTAAAGCTACATGTAACTAGCTACAGTCAAGGGCAGACATGAAACTTACAGCTACAGCCAAGGGCAGACATGAATCTTAAAACTACATTTAGCTAGCACCAGTCAAGTGCAGACATGAATCTTAAAGCTACATGTAGCTAGCTACAGTTAAAGGCAGACATGAATCCTAAAGCTACATGTAGCTGGCTACATAAAAGTCAAGGGCAGACATGAACCCTAAAGCTACATGTAGTTAGCTATAGTCAAGGGCAGAAATGAATCTTAAAGCTACATGGAGCTAGCTAGAGTCAAGAGCAGACATGATTTTTTTTTTTCATGCCTGATCAATGCCAGCCATCTTCTTTACATGTCAGACTACAAAACTAAAGATGTGGCATTGACAGGCTCTAACAAATAAATTAAAAAAATAAATATATTAAGTATATTTGATAAAATGGTCAGCCATTAAAAAAGTTTGATGTCTACTCGACATTCATCGGTCAAGGGTAGCAAAGGTACACCTTTGATCTTTGTTATCAATTAATTAAATATAGTTTTTTATCTGCTCAGTCCCGTAGCTTCGAAAGGTTTTATGTGTCTTGACTTGATTGGATAAAGAAAAGAATTGGAAAACTAACGAAGATATAAAAACTAGATACAGTCTAAGTCATTTCTTTTTTCTTTATATCTTCGTAAGAATTAAAGAAAGACAATACATTTATTTAAAGTACCTACATAATATATTTTATATATACCTACAATTTTATATTATATTTTGTAAGGGAGCGCCCACGAGCAACTTAGTTGCCCAGCAAGTTTTTTGTCTCTCTCGCTGTCTCCTCGCCGAGATTTGGACGATGCGCACACAGTACTTTTTGTTAAATTTTCGGTTGAGCGGCAATTGGCTAGTCAGCAACTTTTTGTCGCAGTGCGCGAACTTGTATTGCAACCAATAGACGGGCGACAGTTGCGGCCAAACCCGCGGACAAAAATGTCTCCTATCTGTCGCTACATGCGCGCACTTTTACACAAACCCGTAGACTTGATGTGAGAGACAAATTAATTTGCGGAGACAAAACGTGTTTGCAGATTTTAATATCTCACAATTTCAATACATACTTAGGTTAGCAGAAACAGCGCTCGTCTATTTCAGTAACGATATTTCAGTAACGATATCTCATAATGCGAGGTGTGGGTCGATTTTATTTTTGTATTTTTTCCCTTAACTAGATGTACACTGTACATGAGTGGGTGTTCGTACACCCACTAACACATCATCACAACATCGTACATCAATCTAATTGCAGGTCTGGTAAGTGACAGTTAATCCGTCTGCGAAGTTTCACAGCATCTGGATATTTTTACGACATATTATTACGTTTTAGATAAAATGTTAATGATGGTTCGTTGTACATAAAATATTAATGACCTGTTGGATCAAATTGAGTTATAAGTGCTGTAACTTTATCTAAAACCACGTGTGGAGATACGTGGTCCATTAATTAAAAGTTGATAAAACTGCTTAGTGATGAGTAAAATGCGACTAATGCGACCTTCGGCGCGGAATATAACTATCTAAACCGCCCATTTCTGGAAAATCTAATATTTTATTACGAAGGTATAAAGTCCTCCAAACCGGATTTCGGCCATGGCAACCAATCCCAATAACACTTTGAACGACCCGGGAATCGGACCCCATGCTCAGCAGTCGCGCTTGCGACCACGAGACCACAAACTCAAACTCAAACTCAAAGCATTTATTTCAATTAAACCTTGTACAGGCACTTTTGAATTGTCAAAATTAAATAGTCTGTCAGTTAGTCAGAAAGTTGAAGCTAGTTGCCCACATGTGACGAGACCATAGCGGGGCAGTAAGTATACAAATATAACCAGCTGCGCCTAGCGGTTTCACCCGCATAAATATCGATCGGGATAGAAAGTAGCCTGTATGTTAATCCAGGGTTTCAGCTACCTCCATACAAAATTTTATCAAAATTGGTTCAGCCGTTTGAGCGTGAAGAAGTAACAAACATATAAACACACACTCACAAACTTTCGCCTTTATAATATTAGTGGGATAACCACTGCTTGATAATAACAATACTTTTATATTTCGAAGTTTTCAATTGTCTACTCGTAACAATAACAATATTACCAAATATTCTATTTTCTTTGGTTCTGAAGATGCTTTTTTGTTTTTTTTTCAGATCATCATCAATCTTCAGCAGCTGACACTCCCCCTTTAATAAGCCTGTTCAGAAAAGGGAATCTCACCGAGAAAACTTAGGTGAGTGAGCGTGGAGTGACTTGTCAATAGTGTCAACTCCTAGCAAAAACAAACTCACTTCACCTAAGTTTTCACGGTGAGATTTTTACAGAATCGGTCCTGTGAAAAATGTAAAAAATTTTGAAAATTCAAAAATAGACAACTCATAATGTCATAATGCTCATTTGATCATATAAAAAACCATAGATATAGATATTATATTAGTTTGTTTTTATTAATTATAATTAAACTTCTTTGAATAAAAGAGCCATTTTCAACAGGGTTCCTCACAGAATCTGTTCCGAGGGGTTCCTCCTATGGGTGAAACGAATCCATTAAAAATATTGACTCAATTAATTGATTTTTTCGCAAGCGACAAAGTTTTCAGGTTTCACACTTGATTGACGGGATTTATTTTAGAAATAAATGATGTTTTTTTTTCGTTTTTATTGCATTAAATCAATTTTTGAAAAGTACAGAATTTAATCTCCATTAAATTATCTATACAATGGTAGGTACTTAAAAAACTGGCCAAGTGCGAGTCGGATTCGCACATGATGGGTTCCGTACCACAAGGCGAAAACGCCGAAAAAAACACGTTTGTTGTATGGGAGCCCCCCTTAAATATTCATTTTATTTTGTTTTAATTATTTGTTGTTATAGCTGCAATAGAAATACATAATTTGTGAAAATTTCAACTGTCTAGCTATCGCGGTTCTTGAGATACAGCCTGGTGACAGACAGACAGACGGACAGACAGCGAAGTCTTAGTAATAGGGTCCCGTTTTTACCCTTTGGGTACGGAACCCTAATTAAGTAGGTTCTGTGTAACACAAGTATAACAATAGAAACAGTTGCAGAAAGGAGGCAAACCAAAAAAAATCGATGGTAAAGCACTCTCTAATACTTCGCATTATGAGTCGTGCAATACAGGGTGTTTTAATAACTGACGTAAAATTTCAACGCGTTCGGGATCAGAATCATTTAGTGAATCCGTGGTAACAGGTGGCGCGTCCTTGTCCCTGTCACCCTGTATTTACATATAAACCAAAAATTCCAAACACATAACATCACGCCTTTAATCCCCAAAGAGTAAGGTAGAGGTGTACCTTTAGTAGGGGTACGGTCAGCAACAATAGTCGATTAACACTTCAGTATAAAATATAATATAAAAAAAAAATGTTCAAAATTGCAGCAGAAGTACAATGCAATTTTGAACAAATATTTTGCTCAATAACTGAGATTAAAAAAACTAAATGTTAATATTTTGCTCAATAACTGAGATTCAAAAATTGAAGTGTTAATCGACTTTTGTTGCTGACTCTACACCCACATTTCGCCCATGTATTAGGGGGCCGCCCAAATCCAGCCTCCGGGCTGCTACTGAGAAATTCCAAGAAACAAAAACACAAATACATTATTTACAAATACATTTTGTAATTTCTGTGGAGGAGTGTTTTTTTGCCTAATATAAACAAACAACGCACGGATTAACAACCACTTAGAGCACCACACGTACCAGAACCACACCACAACAACACCAAGTGGACGGGTGTAGGGGAGAGTAGGGTAATGGGAGTCAGCGGGCAATGGGAGTCACCCACACCACTACGAAACACTACATGAGACCGACGCGTAAACAGCGTCCTCAGCCCCCGCTTCGGGCCCCCGCGCAGCCACGAACGGCTCGCGCCAGTTCACTCATGCGCCGCAGAGAAACGACCGTGTTTTGTTTTTGCGCTCCGCTGATGTAATTTTTCGTAAATGAAAATTAGAAGGTAAGTACCAAATATCTTGCAATATGCGGTTATGACATTTACACTCACTTAGTTAGACGTTTCAAATTGTGATGTGCAGTTCAGATTATATCAGTGTATTAAAGTTTTTTTTTATTTTTTACTCATTAGTGTAGTTGTGGGTAATGAGAGTCAGGTGACTCTTTCATTAATAAAATGAAGAAAAAAGGAGGTAAAGGAAAAGAGAAAACATGGAAAGGCAAAGGACAAGGAAAAAAGACTAAAGTACAGAAGAAGGGTCCTGAAAAGGCAAAGCGCCAAGTATTACAAGAACAGAACGAAACTTCTGTATCAGATGTTGGCACTGACGACTTATGCCAGGACGATGAGGATGATGACGCAGAAGATGCTAGAAACAGATGCCTAGTATGCGACGAATTCGGAAGAAACAACGAGATGTGGTACAGGTGTACCTCGTGTGGACTATGGGCTCACGCGGAGTGCACTGGATGGGAGTCAGCTGAAGGTTATGTTTGCGACGTATGCTAGATTTTATTTGACTCCGATTGCCCCCAGGGTGATCACCATTACCCCTACGTTGGTGTAATGGGAGTCAAATCTGTTTTTTTTTTTTAACTTTTATAATTTCCAAAGTTGATTGCCAAAATGACTGAAATTGATCTCTAATGATAGTTTAATAAGCAAATTATGTTTACACGCAGTTATAATAAATACTTTCTTTTTAATTAAAATTTTATTTGAGTTCTCGCTTAAGTGACCCCCATTACCCTCTTTTACCCTATATTTGTAGGAACATAAATAATCTATTACTATTAAAGCTAGAGAGAGAGAAGAGTGGCGTGCATTGCAGGATGCCTACACTCAGCTGAAGAAGAGAGAGAGAGAAATTGTCAATTCACACGGACAACATTTTTCCGTTAAAATCAATCGTGAGGGTGATACGGAGGCCAGATTAATCATTAGGCAGAGTAGGCAACTGCCTAGGGGCCCCGCATCGACTAAGGGCCCCGTGAGCGCACAAAAGTAATTTAGCATTTCGTAGTGATGATGAAATTCTTGGTTCTCAACATAATAGTTGCCCTATTTAGGAATTTTAGAATTACTCGCGGAGTACGATCCGTTCCTTAGTTCGCATTTAGCTAAATATGGTAATGTTGGAATAGGAACACAAATTATTTCTCTTAAAGGATTTGCGAGGAACCTGTTGAAATATTGGGAAGTAAGGTTTTAAGTGTGTATTACTAACATCATATGGATCGAGGTCTGCAGTAAAGTATTTTTTTTTTATTATTATTAATTGTTAATTAAATGATTGAAGCCGAACATTTCTCAATATGCGTCGATTCGACACCAGACATATTGTATGTATATATAATATATAGTATATATCATACTGAACAGCTGACTTTAATGTTAAGATACGTTACGTCAAATGGAAAAGTAGCAGAACGTTTTTTTTTTACATTTATTCCTATAGTAAGTCACAAAGAGGAAGAACTGGCCGCTACAATTTTATTTTTTTTTAATCAATACATTGATATAAAAAATGCGAGAGGCCAGACATACGATAATGCGTCAAATATGTCTGGTTGTTACAATGGTCTACAGGCCCATATAATCTCGCACACTACGTCCCATGTGCAGCGCCCTCACTGAATTTGGTTGGAGGACGTGCTGCGGAGAGCTGCGTTGGAGCACTCTTATTCTTCGGATTTGTACAGGCACTATACAACTTTTTTCGGCGTCAACTCATCGCTGGGCAATTATGAAACATCTCGAAAAAGGTTTAGTGCTGAAAAAAGTGTCCGACACAAGGTGGTGTGCAAGAGCCGATGCGACTAAGACTTTGTCAGAAGGTTACAAGAGTTTCCAGAAAGCTTTGTAGTCTATTGCTGACGATGAGACTCATCGTCAGCAAGCGACATCGCAAGCGATTTTGAGGCTCGATGTCTATTAAAGGACTCGGCAAAAAAGAACATGCCTTAAAGGGAATATTTTGGGCTGTCATATTGGATCGAATCAATGGTGTCAGTATATCTTTACAAAAACCAACTATTAAACTTCGAACTGCAGTCGATCTTTTAAAATTGCATTTAGATTTTTGTCTATCACAGCGAGAATTATTTGACGATTACGAGATGAAGGCAACTGAGAAATTACGAGATGAAAATCAGCGTGTGCGAAGAAGAAAATGGTGTCACGATGACGGATCTGCAGATGAAATTGTGATCAGAGGAAAAGATAAGTTAAAAATTGAAACATGTTTGCCTGCACTAGACATGCTGTATGCAGAATTGTCACGGCGACTAGAAGCTTAACCGGGAAATTAATTCTCTGTTTGGATTTAGAAAGAAAGAAAGAAAAAGAAAGAAAGAAAAGTATTTATTGCGGCTCGTATAGGAACATCACAAACTAAACTAAACACAGTAAAATAAAAATCCAAGATAGATAAAAAAAGGATGTAACAAAAGGAAAATGAAACAGAAAGTCCTATACGAGGCCAAAAGGCTCCTATCTCAGCATGATGCTGCGACATTTAAAAAATAAATGTCCAGCGCTGGTATTCTGATAGGGCCCGCTGTGATGTCACGGGCAGTTATAGAAACAGAAATAAATAATTAGGTAAAATATTAGCAAATAATATTATTAAATAAATTATTCCTAACAGAACAGACAGATTTCATGAAAAAGACCGACGCGCGACGATGAAATTAATTAATTAAAGAGGCTTGTACAAAATATTGTGAACACTAGCTGCGCCCCGCGGTTTCACCCGCATAAGTCTCGATTCCGTGGGAATATCGAAATAAAAAGTAACCTATATATGTAATCCAGGGTGTCAGCTACTTCCATACAAAATTGTATCAAAATTGGTCGAGCCGTTTGGGCGTGAAGAAGTAACAAACATATAAACACACACTCACTCACAAACTTTCGCTTTTATAATATTAGTGTGATTATTCCGAGGACATTAAGCCCGAGTTAATAAACGAGATGGTACAGTTCATGTATTTCATCTTACAATTAGAGGATGCGGATATTGCGACGAAAGATAAAATTGTACCTGCCGTAACCGTGTCACTTAAATGAATGTTTGATAAGATGGTACAATCAACTTTCCTGAATATAATGAGAAAATTGCAAATATACAGAATTCTGATGATGTCAAAGGCAACGGGCGAACGTTACTTTTCAAATTAATTAACACTTAGGTATACAAAACTGTCTTAGTTCGCCAACGTCTCAGAACCGTTTAAATTCATTGTCGATAATGGCGATTAAAACTGATGTATTGGAAAAGGTCAACTTTCAAAATGTTATTAACGATTTTGTATCCAAAAAAAGTTAGAAAAGTTAATATTTAAACTTAATGTACTTGACAAAACTATTTTTTTTCGTTTATATATTTTATTGCATTTAACAAGAATACAGTTAGAATTAACCCCCCCCCCCCCCTTTTCTTTCCTGCTCCATGAGACCGTGAGACGGTCCCATCTCATAAATTATTTCTAATAAGACCTGGATCATTAGTTAATCACGTATCTGTAAACTTATTCGTTAAGACCATTTTGATGAGCCCAAATACAATTTTTTTACTGTAAGTTCCTGAAGAGTTAAGCATCAGTCCGGTGATTCTGCTGATGCTATTACTCACATCCCTTCATCAACTTTAAAAAGCTGATGATCTTTAAAAGGCTGAAAAGGGGCCCTAAAAATTGCATTGCCCAAGGGCCCCGACATGGTTAATCCGGTCATACCGACCACATCAACCACGTCGCAGCCACATCGCTGCCACATTGCAAACACAACGATTTGCCTGTCAGCAAACACTAGTCACAACAATGATATTATATTCAAGAGGTAGATATCGCACTAGCGCGCACAAATTGTTGCAGACAAATTCAGACAATTGTTGTTGTTTCATTTAGTCGGCTAATAGCAACGAGCAACACACTACAGATAGCTATCTCTTTCTGTGTCACACGTTCCGTATTATCGATGGCAGTCGTAGTTAAACTACTTTACACCTATATGTAAGTACTTTGTAATAACAACGCAACAATACAGAACGTCGCGTCGCTCAGTATGGACGTAGCGTATCTTTCCTTTATAATATCATTGAGTCACAACGTCACCACATCGCAAATACTAGCGACAACGCAACTACAAGAAGTTGCAGCGACACTATTTACATGAGTCCACTGCTTGACCACATTTTGTCACTTCAATGTGGTGTAGTATGGAATAAGCAACAACATGCTACCTGCACCTGGTGATGGAAGAAAGCTTTTGGCCGCAGGATGAGGTATTCCGCCGCTTTCGCGGACAAGTGCCACCAGAACGCACAAAGACTTAGTGCAACTAAGTGATACTAACATAGTTATTAAGTTTTATTTACTAACAAAATTGTTACTATATTATTATGTATACTTAGGTTAAGGTATGTATCTATGGGTCTTTGTTACCTGATAATAAATATTTTATTATTATTATTATAAGCCCTTTGGCTTGCACCTCCTAGTTTTGCGTGGAAGTGACGCATGTTTCTCCCAACTCTTTCTCATATTTTGTGTTTATGTTCTTTATTCGTTGTCGTCGTTTCAGCCGATAGACGTCCACTGCTGGCCATAGGCCTCCCCCAATTTTGGGGGGGGTTTGCCATAATCGCCACGCTTGGCAGGCGGGTTGGCGGTCGCAGTATGGTATGATGGTGGAATAAATAGAGAACGCTGCTGCCCATTCTCCGGTAAGACCCTTAGTCGCCTTTTAAGACACCCACGGGAAGTAAGGGGTGGTGCAATTCTTTAAGTCCGGCACCACACAGACAACACTTGTTGTTCTTTATTGCGTCATGTTTATCGCAAAATACGTATTTTCTTTCTTTATTTCTTTCTTCTTTCTCAAATCACTAAACACCTACACACGATTAGCGCTAAACGAGTTTAAAATATCGTCCTGCGGGGTAATTGCATAAAACACTAACAGCAGCAATAGCTTACATTTTGACAGTTCAAGAACATTCATTGCGTTCCTCACGTTATTGAGCAGATTTTTTTTAAACATATGTAGCAATGGATATTCTTCAAAATTATTCTGATTGTGTGTTACGCACTCAGGGTGCTGTTTTTGTCAATCGTTTGAAGATGACTGAGACAGAGTAATCTTTTTTAAATGTCTAACTTTTTCAGAACTTTGGAGTTTATATGACATTGGTTAATGATATTCGGAAGACGGCAGATGTACAGCGAAGTTTCCCTAAACAAATATTTGACTGATTCAAGTGTCAGAAACTGTTACGGATCGCTTTAAGTTAAATTGTTGTTCCTGAGAGATAGCAAATGCAAGTCCAAGGAAAATTGTAATTTCTCAACTTTCTGCAGCTAGGGAAATTTCAGTGTTACCTATTATGTAATATATTATTATATTATTCTATTACCTTCATAGTGATCACATCAGTAATATCTACATTTTCTCAGAAGCTTATTTATAAGCTCCTGAGAAAATGTAGATGTTACAAGCTAATGAAAATGTAGATATTAAGCTTCAAAAAGCTTCTGAGAAAAATGTGGCTGAATCTGTTTTTTCGCCTGTGAGTACATTTCTTATCATAGGTACTTATTTATTTAATTAAAATGGATCTCCATTCTTAGAACTAACAATTCCATCATAATTTCGTGTATGTATGAAGAATATATGGTCTTAGGATACGTGAGCTATAAATAACTTAAGAGCGTTTACGCCGTATGGCATTTCATACAAACTTTCAAGCCCTTGTTTTGCGAAATGAATGAACCGATTTTGATGAAACTTCATACGCATAAGCAGGATGCAAAGGCAAAGGTCTAAAAAGTTACTTGGGCACATTTTCGAATTGTCTTATTTAAAAAAAAACATAACTGGAAATCTCTGTTTTTATGGAAAACTTAAAATCGGTCCAATTTGGCAGTAACACTACTTTTGAAAATGTTCTTAACTTTTTAGACCTTTGTATCCTTCTTATTTAATTTTATTTATTTATTCAATTTCGGACAACAATACAATCCATCTTGTTATTATGCGTATAAAGTTATATTTAAGGATTCATAAGGTTTAATTTATTGAAGGTTTGGGGTTGGCTTCCAATCTAACCGGATGCAGCTGAATACCTATACTTTATATGGAGCGACCGCCTCTCTGACCTCCACAACGCAGTTACTGGGTAATACGATACCCCTTGGTAAGACTGGTGGTTAGACTTTCGGGCTTCTGACGCCCCGTGACGACTGTCAAAGATCTACGAATGAGAGCCTGGACCAACGACTTAACGTGTTTTCCGAGGCACAGAGGGTCTTGATATGTAAAGATGGTCAACCATCCACGGACCTACCGCGGCAAGCGTAGCTTAACCTGATCGATCGACCCGTGCGGCTGTTATTCATCATCATCATCATTTCAGCCGAAAGACGTCCACTGCTGGACATAGCTTCCCCTAAAAAGGGGGGGCTTGCCATAATCGCCACGCTTGGCTGGCGGGTTGGCGATCGCAGTATGGTATGGTGGTGGAATGCATAGAGAACGCTGCTGCCCATTCTCCGGTACGCCCCTTAGTCGCCTTTTACGACACCCACGGGAAGTATGGGGTGGTGCTATTCTTTAAGTCCGGCACCACACAGACAATTATTACGTGGCCACAAAACCCTTTTAAATAATTTTTTTTATGTTCTTGTACATAATATACAGGGTGACAGAGAAACTCGACGTATTCCTTGAAAGGGGTTATACTAGAGGTCATTAGCAACAAATTAAGTCTAGTTAACTAGGGGTCAAAACTGAATGGTTACAATGCCGTGTCGGTTCTTGGATTTTTATAAATTTTCTGACTTGTTACTTCAGATCAAATAAAAAACCAAGACAGAGGGCTGTCAACAGTAAAGTGAAGCCGGTTTCGTAAACATGTATGCACATGTGGTGTAGTTTGATTGTAAATGTGTGCGTGTGAGCGTGTATGCACAGAGCGGAGGTGCAGTTTGTGCAAGCTTCACTGCATTGTTTGCAGCGCTGACTTTTTATTTGGTCTATGCTTGCTCCCAAAAACAATTAATTATAAAAAAACTACTCCACTCTAAACATTTAATTGATACTTTTCTGAAAGCTGCAAAACTGGCCAAGTGCGAGTCGGACTCGCACAGAAAGGGTTCCGTACCACAAGGCAAAAACGCCGAAAAAAACATGTTTGTTGTATGGGAGTCCCCCTTAAATTTTAATTTTATTTTTTATTTTATCATTAAAGTAAAAATACAACAGTATTTTGTGAATATTTCAAGTGCCTACCTACCTGTTGCCATTTTTGATATCGAGCAAAAAAGGGCAAAAAAATCGCGTTTGTTGTATGGGAGCCCCCCTTAAATATTTATTTTATTTTGTTAATGAGTGATCATTTAATTCAATTTCAGAAATAAAAGGTCTTTAGTAGCAAAAATTGTTAAAAATTAAATAAATAATAAGAATAATAATAGTGTAAATTATAAATACCGAATTACTTGAGTAGGAACAGAAACTAAAAGGCTAGTTGCCTGTATCATTTTTATCTAGATCTAAAATATACCAACATAAAAAATCATTTCATAAATGGCCTATTTCGTCGACAATTTCCTTCGCAATCCTGAAGGCAAAAAACTATATGAAAACAAGTAAAAAAAGATCTATTCGTCCATAGATTTTCTAGGGTACCCGTGTTCTGTGAAAAAATAGTAATCCATATTCAGAACATTGTGTGAACAAAAGTTGGTCGAAAAATGGCTGTGAAAACATTGGATAGATAGCCGTATTTTTTCCAGGTAAAGTTTAGACTACCGTTGATAAATATGAAGGCGTAAGAAAAGTTTCGTACATAACAGATTGGAGGCTGTTCTCTAAGGGTACATTTATAGAAGGAAGGGGTAGCGGAAAACAGAATCTCGGAAAACGCTTGAAACTGTATAAATCGTCATTATTTTAAGCCGACTTCAAAAGAAGGAGGAGGTTTTGCATCAGCGGATTTTTCTGTTTTCATTTTTGTACACCGATTTACGTGATTCTTTTTTCATTTGGTAGAGGAAGCTCACGCGGTTGTCCCGTATAAATTGTATTAACTTTACTTGGGTAGTATTTGGGTTAGCTTCAATAATACGTAGGTATTTATTCCACTTGGTAGATGTTGACATACCTAGAAAGTAAACAACATACCCACTGTATGTTTACAGAGTCAGTAGTGGTATACGAATTTGTTGTGGTAGACAATTTTAATAATGAGTTTGTTGTTAATCTAAAGTCAGTTTCGAATCTGTTTATGAGAAGTTTTCTTTGTAAGCTCAACTAATGCAAAGTTTTTACCGAACTCAAAATAGTCATAATTAAAACCATTTCTTCTAACATATACTATTGATGAAAACTGTTATTATATCCTTTACCTTACTTATACTTTCCTTACTTATATTACTTACCTTATACTTTCTCATTTCATCTGTCTATATGAACAAAATAATAAACTCACCAGCAGTTCTTGGTTTCCAATAGGTATGTGTTTTCTTGATGCGACGTTGCTTTCCGCTTTCAACTTCCGCTCTTCCTTCTGTGATCTAATAGGTACAGAAAGTCCATTTCATTCTAGCAAACTTAGACTCACTTTGGTAATTCTCTTTATAGTTTTAGACTTCGAGACTTTGTTGGTTGATGTAAAATTTTTGACTTTACTGAAAAAACTTTGAGTATTCAGACATTATAAAATTATACAAATGACAGTGTAGGGATATCCCAAGGAACTTTCTGATGGTAGAATTTAAATTCTAACATCGTCTATGTTATTAAAAAAAAAACGGGCAAGAGTGAGTCGGACTCGCGCACCGAGGGTTCCGTAACATCCGGGTTTATGCATAAGGTTTATGTTAATGAAATTAAATGTTTTTTTTTTTTTAAGTTGATTGAATGAATGGTAAATTGCGGTTTACGATTTATGACGTATTAAAAAAAACTACTTACTAGATCTCGTTCAAACCAATTTTCGGTGGTAGTTTACATGGTAATGTACATCATATATTTTTTTTAGTTTTATCATTCTCTTATTTTAGAAGTTACAGGGGGGGACACACATTTTACCACTTTGGAAGTGTCTCTCGCGCAAACTGTTCAGTTTAGAAAAAAATTATATTAGAAACCTCAATATCATTTTTGAAGACCTACCCATAGATACCCCACACGTATGGGTTTAATGAACAAAAAAAATTGAGTTTCGGTTATAAGTATGGGGAACCCTAAAATTATTTGTTTTTTTTTCTATTTTTGTGTGAAAATCTTAATGCGGTTCACAGAATACATCTACTTACCAAGTTTCAACAGTATAGTTTTTATAGTTTCGGAGAAAAGTGGCTGTGACTTACGGACGGACAGACAGACATAGACATGACGAATCTATAAGGTTTCCGTTTTTGCCATTTGGCTACGGAACCCTAAAAATCTCATGCTCTGTCTCATGTTCATGCTCTGTCTTTTGTTTTTTTGTACGGATATTCTCGAGCTCGTTACCATGACAACTCAATAAGCGCAATTCGTTCTTAGGGCGAATTCCACCAAAGTTTTATACCTATAATAAGACTTATTCTTAGAATAAATATTGAATTTTTGGCAGATTTTACATACTAGAACTGTCAGACGTAAATTTTATTCCACGAATAAAAGATATCTGAATTTGGTAAAATCAGCCTTTAGTTGAAAAAAATGTGTAAGTATTCAGTAGATAAATTATCGTGGTAACCGTCCTCAGTTGTAGACAGTCATTAAGTTAAAAGCCAAACAAATTCCATCTGCGATTTCGTAGAATAAAGTTTGATTTTCCTTTTCAACCTTGAATATTGCTTCCATTAAAAACATCAAACAACAGCCAGTCTGTCACTGGTACAAAATAAACTTAGTTTTCAAAATTGAGTGTTTGTATCGTACATCGTTGGAAATTGGAAGGCAATATTTGCATCAATCGTATCGCACTTGTAGCTGCCACACCAATGTGGCTACATAGTAGGTAAGGCAGAAGTCTGGCTTTAAATAAATAATTCAAACGTAAGTATATGAAACACATGTTACTCACCTCATCATCTGACCTCCACAATCCAGTTACTGGGTAATACGATACCCCTTGGTAAGACTGGTTGTCAGACTTTCGGGCTTCTGACTATCCGTAACGACTGTCACAGTTCCACGTAGGGAAGCCGGGAACAACGGCTTAACGTGCTTTCCGAGGCACGGAGGGCTATGTAAAGATGGTCACTTTTCACAGACTAAACGATTAAAAGCATAGCTTAACCTTATCGATCAACCTGTGCGGCTGATATTATTTAGCCACGGGCCCCTCTACATTTTACTCTCCTGTTACTTCGAATCTTTAGCTCAGGGGCCTAAGCATGAAATCCATAGTTTCAGCTGAAGTTACCTACTCCGTTTCACGGACATATGATTAGTTCAGGCCCCGAACTACGAATGACTTTACTCATGATATAATTTTTCCCGTCTGATAAATGACATGTTTTGACGGATCAACTACGTTCTGATGGGCCCGTATCGTCAATGACGGACTTAGAGAGTAGAGCCTCGGAATAAAGCCTCTTTTCGAGGCCTTACATATTTTATTCGTTTTAGTACACCCGTAATAGTATATTGTACAACTAGTGCATAAAAGAAGTCACGCCCCGAGACTTTTATATCCAACCGAGCCGTAGGTGAACGTAGATAGTTAAGTCGAGGGGTAAAATGGCTGGTTTATGCCCGAGTAATAGAGTCTACTTTTCACTTCAATTGCGATAAAATTAAACAAAGCAGAATATAACAGACAGAACAGACAGAATGAGACAGGTATATATCAGTATTTTAACTGTTCAAAAATGTTCTTGAAACTTTTAAAAGTTTTTTTTTTATTTCAACATGTGTCATTTAACTTGGGTACTTTATACTGCCAAGTCATAAAAACGATGCTTTGCGTTTTTAAATAATAAATGGTAACAGAACAACTTTTGTTCTGTTACCACCTGGTTTTATTAAATTAACGATAGAAAACACGAAAGTGATACAAGTAAATTAAAGCAAATGAAATTAAATAACAACTATAATCTGCGACGTTTTATTGTGCGTGTGTCTATTGGGTGTGATTACCTTAATCTCACAAAAAAAATACTTTATGCACTAGCGTATATAAAGCGACTTTATGTCGCCTATGCACAACATAAAGACGAACTTTTAGAGCATGAGAAGTAAAAATAAAATTGAGTTACACGCATGAATATAAAGATGGGCCTAGTGGTCAATTTACCTGCTTCTCAAGCACAAGGATGTAAACTCTGGAGTTTCAAACCTGGTAAGTTTATAAGTTAATTTTTGGCTCATTAATTTTAATACATAACCAGCTTAAGTTTAAGGACCGCAAGGATATTGTGACCCTCTCTGTTGAGCGGACAATTGAAATAGCCTGTATAGAATTGGAGCAGTTCATTATATTAAGTGTGTACAGACCTGCTTCAGGATTGTATGATTGTTTTGAAAAAGTTATGTATAAATTGTTGCACAAAATCTGTAATACAAACAATTCCATCGTCATTTGTGGTCTTCGATCAATAATAGTTATTGATCGAAGTTTGTGGTGATTTTAATGTTAATTTGTTAGAAAATTCTGGGTTAATACTAAAATTATAGTTTGTTTCAGTCATACAATCTTGCTAACCAATTTTTGGAGCCCACTAAAATAACTCCTACTAGTGCCACATGCCTAGTTAACATTTATACAGATGTTATACCGACCCACAAAGAAATTATTAACCGAATAGACTCAGATCATTGCGGACAATTGATTACTATTCCAAATCATAACAAAAAAAGTTACCTACTAATCTTGGACACCACTGACAAGTCGTTAAAGAAAACAATGTCAGAAAATGTGGTCTTGTTGTCGTCCGAATTGCGAACTCGCAAATATTGTTTCCTTACATAATCAGCCTATACTGTTCCCACTGCTGGGACACGAGCCTCCTCTTAGTGAGAGGGAGTAGGCCATAATACACCACGCGGGCCCAGTGCGGGTTAGTGGTTAGTACATTGCTTGGTTCCTTGTATGTGTGGTAAGAAGCTTTTGCCTTGCAGTAACAAACGGTATTATCGCTATAGTTTCGAGGTTGCAAGCCGGAGTGCTGAGTCACCATACAAAGCCAGTTAAAATTAACGTTTAACACTGAAAATTAATTTCGAATCGTAATAGCCATAAGATAAACATTCTTACATCTGAAATATAAACATAATAAATAAGTCATATCGTATAATGAACAACATTGTTCCTTAATAACTTCCTTTCACAATATGTTTAGATTAAGTACTCGTATACAGCATGTGTCAGAAAGGTGTGGCCATATTTAAGGGTGTGATACAGACTACCATCATCATCATCATCACCATTATGGGCGCCGGGAGCGGGGTGCAAGAGGGTGCACTTGCACCTCCCTGGCTTCAAAATAAAATATAGGTTTAAAAACACATTACATTCTGTAATTATTTTAACTCACACCCTGACTTATTACTATTAATTTTTTTTATTTTTTTTTTTAATGACAATCGTTTATTTTTACCATTTTTGTAAATATGTGAGCACCATGTATCTATCAGATAATTAATTTATATGTTATGGTTTCATTTTTAATTCTTTTACCTATTGTGGTACAGTAATTTTATTTTAGGTGCATCGTCTTCACATATATATTATATAATTAATGTACATGCAAAATATTGTAAAACATTTTAAAAGAGTAACGGTGGAGTTTCTTGCCCATTCTTCTCCATACGAAAACTACCTTTTGGAATGGGCGACTAGAATCAATTCTATTTTAGTAATTTTTGACGTTCAAAAGTGCCTGTTAAGGCCGCTTTCACATATAGGCGACTTTAGCAGCGCGACAGTCGCGCGACCGTCACCCATTCAGAATTTCATAATAAAAACAGAAGCGCAGCGGCCGCGGCCGCTGCGCTTCTGTTTTTATTATGAAATTCTATTTCTATTTTTATTATGAAATTCTGCTAAAGTCGCCTATATGTGAAAGCGGTCTTAGTGCCTATTTGAAATAAATGCTTTGACTTTGACTTTGAAAACATTTAAAACTAAAAATATCCGAATACGCCTAATAGAATAATAGAGAACTTAACATATTGGAGGCGAGATCCCAAAATGTTCGATTGTATTCTGCAATCTCTTGATTCTAAACCTTTTGTGCATTAGTCAACAAAGTACCGAACTCCTATTTCTGCAAATCTAATCGACTTAAGTCGACAAAGTGACTCCTTATACGTATGGACACACGATAACCTAACATATCCACTACATCTTAGGTGAAATGCAAAAATGATCGAGCCTGCTTCGTTGAGCTGAAGATGCACCCCCCTGAAAATAAACTTGTCGGCGCCCATGATCATCATTCCCAATTTATTTGGGGTCAGCGCAACATGTCTCCACATTAACATGTGTCCATCCATCGTTTCTTTGGTCTTCCCCTACTCTTAAAACCATCGACATTCATACTCAAAACTTTCCTCACAACATTTTCCTCATTCCTCCGTATGGGCATTTGGCCCATACCATGACAATCGATTTCCACACCACTTTTCAGTTACCAGTGCCACTTTCAGACTTCCTCATGTACTCATCATACCCCTTAGCATTCTCATCTCAATTGCATGGTATTTCCTTTCATTCATCCCTTAACATTCTGATCCATTACAAGCTAACCATTGTTTTATAGGTATATCTTACCCTTATACAGGGTTACTTTTCAAAGACCATCCAAAATTTTACATGGTGTTCTACCCATGAATCTAAACAACTTTCACTACGGGACCAACTCTGAAATCACGAAAAAAAAATCAGCTGTTTCATACAAAACTTCAATACCTACCTGACCAAAATGTATGAAACAGCAGATTTTTTTTTCGTGAATTCAGAGTTGGTTCCATTGTGAAAGTTGTTTATATTCATGGGTAGAACACCATGTAAAAATTTAGATGGTCTTTGAAAAGTAACCCTGTATAGTCAGTTGTTCCTTACATTTTGGTCGAGCACGTATTGAAGTTTGCTAAATAATAACAGCCGATCAGGTTAAGCTACGCTTGCCGCGGTTGGCCTGTGGATGGGTGACCATCTTTACAAACCGTGACCCCACCGTGCCTCGGAAAACACGTTAAGCCGTTGGTCCCGGCTGTCATTCGTGGATCTTTGACAGCCGTTACGGGTAGTCAGAATCCCGAAAGTCTGACAACCAGTCTTACCAAGGGGTATCGTATTACCCAGTAACTGGGTTGTGGAGGTCAGATAGGCAGTCGCTCCATACTGGTATTCAGCTGCACCCGGTTAGACTGGAAGCCGATCCTAACATAATTGAGAAAAGGCTAGGCAGGTGATGACGTATTATAGTATTATTGTTTTTTATGGGGGACAATTGATTTTTTTTCGCGATTACGATGTCGGTCCCATGAAGAAAGATGTTTATTTCGATATGTACCACACCCTTAAATATGACCAGACTTTAATGACATACTGTATTCCTTATTATAAAATATTAACTTCCATTCACAATTTTGTTTACATCTGCACTTCTCCCGTTATCCTGTTTGACTTAAGTCTGCACTTCGTTGGTTCTGCGTTCCTAAAATAGCTCATAAATTGGATGCATCTTGTTGCAGTACTAATAAAGATTAGAAAATAGTTCCGGTGAAATTTTCATACCTGCTTCAAGTGGATTACGGCGTAGGCTAAAAGCATTTTACGCAATAATATTCTGCAATGGTAGTTTGATATTTCGTGAATTATTGTTATGTATCCTGTGTACACTGA
The DNA here is from genome assembly GCA_916614155.1 of Mesoligia furuncula. Classification (NCBI taxonomy): domain Eukaryota; kingdom Metazoa; phylum Arthropoda; class Insecta; order Lepidoptera; family Noctuidae; genus Mesoligia; species Mesoligia furuncula. The sequence goes on along the minus strand of OU744800.1, from coordinate 23,146,162 downwards.
CCTGTGTGTGCATTAAGGCGTACATTCTCGGTGAAAGCACGCTTCTATATTTTGAAGAGGGTCTTGTTCGAATTTATAGAATTAATATTTTCTTCCATTGTCCTCTTTCAAGTTTTAATCGCTTTTAAAATGGAAAAGAGGGTTTTTTTGGCTTTAATTTTTATTACTTCATATTTTTAGATGACAAGACTTTCGAAAAGCCGCGATTTTTTTTTTGGCTTGTATAGTTTCCTTTTCGTTTTGCACAACAATGATCTAATTGCGTAACACGTATCAATGTTTCGTTTTATGTTTTGTTGTGGGTAGTTTTAAGTATTACTAACACTAGTCTATAAAAACATTATTACTAACAAAATGGACACCATGGTCTGAAATAAAGTATTTATTTATTGTTTACTAGCTGCTGCCCGCGACGTCGTCTGCGTGAAGGCTCTACAGCACCAAAAATACCTAAGATGCCAGTGTCGCTATAGCATTATAAGTAAACAACTTTTAAAATAGCATTATTTTTTTTTTTTTTTTGCAAGCGAAGCAAGTGAAGAGAGTTATAAGTGGGAATCCTGCTGAGTTCAGTCATAAGATGTGACTGAAGGAAATAGAGAAAATAATGCAGGAATACATTCCAGGATACAAAAGAGTAAAAATACGTACAAAGGTATCATACCTTACAACACTTCCCTATAAACTATAAACTACTTTGGTAGTTATGCTGCCAATAGCCAAAGTGTAAAGAGAGTCAGGACTGGTGACGCGGGAGCAAGCGACGTACAGTTGCCCGTGGGAGAAGCAACTCGTCCTGCGACTTACTGATGGTCATCGCGAAGCAAACACTCACGGCGAACTGTACGCGCTTGAACTGGAACGGGAAGTTATGAGATATGAGGGGAATGCGTGGTATAAATACTGCCTCGCCGACGCCGCAACCCGTAAGAATTTCCGCCTCAATGGTGTGTCTGTGGAGCGAGATGACTTTAAGGCGGGTCCCGTTACACAACTTCGGAGGAGATAGGTTCCGAAGAAGCATAATCGGGACACCGACCTTCAGCTTGATGGTATGCGCTGGAAGTCCACTTGCTGACAGGGAGTTCAGAAATTCCACGGGATAATGTGTGGCTTCATCTAGCTCGACAACAGTGTTTATCGAGTTGTAGACCACTTCATTCCCCTCAATTTCCGAGAGAATGCATTCGTTAATTGCTGCAGCCTGATCATTTTTGTGCGTCAAAATGGCCCGCTCACACACCCAAGAATTCTGCTGGTGCCGTACACGACTGATGTCCCCGCACACACAGCGAATGAGAGACTCTGGAAGCACCACCTGTCCACCTCTCTCTTCTGGTAGAGTGCCTTCGCCAAGACTTAGAAGGACATCAGAGAATTCTTGAGCACGTGCATTGCCGCCGAGCCGAGCTCTCATATTAATGGTCAAGCGCAGCGTACGAACTCGTGACCACAACGAAGATCGTTTCAACGAAGCATTCACCTCGTCAGCCCTCGATCCCCGCGTCACCACGGGAAGCGTTTGCCGGAAATCGCCACTGAACAGAACTGTGACACCACCCATCAAATGTTCGTTCCTGCGGATGTCCTGCAGGGACTGTTCTGTCCACGGCCTCAACTGCCTTCCTATTGGCCATCGTACACTCATTCCATACGATCAGAGAGCAATCCTTGAGCACGTGTCCCTTATCGCTGTTACGTGGCACACGACAAACAGGCGTTTCGGCGCTCTCTAAATCGATGAGAATTTTAAACATGGTATGTGCTGTCTTGTCACCCGGAAGCAGTGTGGCAGCGATTCCCGACGACGCTACAGCAATAGCAAATTTGCCTTGCCTCCTGACCTCTGTAAGTATGCCAGTGGTAACACATGTTTTTCCTGTTCCACCAGGAGCATCTAAGAAAAACATTTTACCCTGGTTTTGCCCAACGCTTTCAAGGACGGTTTCATAAATTTGTTTTTGCTCTGAAGAGAACAAAGCGACTTGGTCATTTCGTATGGTGGTCATTTCGCCCGGGTCGTAATTTGTCTCAGCGTTATACTCCCGACTTCCACGCTCTTGATGCGATGATGATTGGGGAGCTGGTAACCCATATTCGATCAGTGGATTGCCGCCGATAGAAATGACCATAATATCTTGAAGTGAACTGAGACAGGTATTCAGCACGCGTTCATCAGTTACTTCGACTTCGTCTCCAGTAGCACGCCTCAAAGCTCATAGAAAATCTTCAGACAGATGATAGCGATACTTTTCCCACAAAGCTACCGGGTTCGCGACTCCACAATACACCAAGATGACGGCAAAGAGATGACGCATGCGGCTGGGACTGTCACTGACGCTCGCCTCCGCGAGGGTGTCATCCCAATTTTGGTCACCGTCGAGGAGGTGACGTGCTATAATGCTATTTTAAAAGTTGTTTACTTATAATGCTATAGCGACACTGGCATCTTGGTGTAGAGCCTTCACGCAGACGACGTCGCGGGCAGCAGTTAGTTAGGTATACGACATGAAAATATATTGATTACCAAGCAATAATCACACAGATAAATACCGAACAAAAGTATTAACAGTCTATGTTTATTTTGTACTAACAACATGAAATTGATGAAGAAATGATCATCATCAATGAACATAACTTTTTTGTAATACTCAACACCGCATTTTATTTAAATTGTCTTCCTCAACTCTGCTCAAGATTTTGAGGGTTTTGTTGGAACTTGAATTTGTCAAAACGAAATAGACGATACAACTTTTATCAAGAAAATGCACACTACCATCTATGAATTTTAAGAATAACTACTAACCTCGCCAACATGATCAAATTTAAATTATAAATTTCCAAAAAGTGTTAACATGTAACTTGATTTGATTTTTATGAAATCTCATAGATGGCGCTGCTTCAAAATTGTCTTTATACTACTAACATTTATTAAACTATGTTTCTCTGTCCAAGTTACTTAAATGGTGTAGTTTTTATAGTGTAAAGCTAGATAATAGCATGGCTTACTCAAAAACATCATTTAAAAACGGGTCGTTAGATTACACGCTGTCACAGAATGCGTAAGAAAAATAAAGATTCACAGCTCCTCCCCCGTAGGTGATAGCGTGATAATATGTAGCCTATATGTTGTATGTACCCGACCTCTTAGTAATATTCATGCAAAATTTGAAGTAAATCCATGCAGTACTTTTTGAGTTTATCCCGGACATACATACAGACAAACAGACAAACAGACAAAAATTCTAAAAACTATATTTTTGGCTTCGGTATCGATTGTAGATCACGCCCCAAGTATTCTTTTAAAAAAAATATTCAATGTACAGTTTTGACTTTCCTACGATTTTATTATATGTATAGATTAATCTCAATCTGAATCATTTAAAAGGATAGCGTTTATCCATTGCTTCATAATGTTCGAAAAATTTGTCTGCTCAGTAACGAAAATGAATGTTTTTGAGCTGCTAAAACTTTTTTACAAAAAAAAAAGCAACCGACTTCAAAAAAAGTTTATTTTCGGAAGTCGGTGTCGCTGGTTCCGCATTTTTGTCTTTTGACACCGACTTCCGAAATCGAAGTTATTTTTCACTTTGTACTGCTTTTTTTTGGAAGTCGGTTGCTTATTTTTTGTAAAAAAAGTTTTTTTTTGTCACTTTTTAGTTGCCCACACAAATTCATATAACACTACTTGCTATGTAAGTACCTAAATATCAATGAAAAAAAGTAAAAAAAAAAACCTAATTGAGAAACTCCTCGTTTTTTTGAAGTCGGTTAAAAAAGAAAGCCATTGCTACTGATAGTGTATTACCTACGCAATTACACCGCAGAAAAACATTCAGCATCTCTTTTTATTTTACTATTACAGCTATCAGTATAATGAATGCCATCTATAAACAATGAGATATCTTACATCTCGAAACTCTAAACTACAGTGACCAAAGCGCCACGAGTCAAAGACGTTAAACAAAAAACAAAACGACGACTCCTTGTCTAAGAAATTATAAAACCGAGACAGATTGTACTTTGTAATATTAAACCAAGCTTTTATTCATTTTGAAAGTGATAGAGTGCTCCATTATACTTATTATCTGACTTAATAAATTATTTGCTTGCTTTTATTGTAACCAAAGAGGTAGGTACTCGTAATTATACCTAATAAATTATTTACTTACTAAATATCTACTGTTGTTGAAGTACAGGGGGCCTAAAAAGGCCACTTTGGCAGAATCATAAAAGGGTAACATTATGAATCATAGTAATAGGTAATAGGTACTACGGGCTGATGTCCGCAACTGTGGAGTTGCGGACATCAGCCCGTGTCAATGCGCGTATTTTGCGTATATGAATCATAGTATGGCGAAAACAGTCCGTGTTTTTCTTTTTTTCGCTGTACTACATACCTACGTACGTAGTGTAATCCAATCCCAATCTCTTTGATTATACCTATAATCAAAGAGATTGGGATTGGGATTGGATTTGGATTGGATTGATTGGTAATTTAGCACAGACAAAAAGAAAACTGAAAGGCTTTCCAATGGGATTTGATACGATTAACTTAACAGTTAACTGTCCATTATGATTCACTTAAGATAGTTTTTATCCCGATATTCCCCGTGACGGCAAGTCTACGATCTTAATACCTATCCCATTATATGGACCCGGAATGTAGTAGGTACAATAGTCCTAATATTAAAATGAGTGGGCAGTAATAGCCCTCAAGGCCATTACTAAGGGACACCATTATACTTAACGCTCATGGGCAACTCTGCGTGGGTAGGTTCCCTTTAACAAGAAAATGAAAGTACTTTGAAACTCAAAGAGCCGTTTTCCGGGACTATTGTTTGGCTACTTCTTATAAAACAATGTGATGCATTAAAGAGTTTTTCTTGTTGACTTTTTAACAGCTTTTTTAGATGGCAAGTTCTTGATAAAGAAAGGTTCGTACCGGCGACTTTTCCCGCGGCGATTTTTTTTCGCGATCTTGGTTTTGAAGTTTGAACGCACTGCTGAGCACCCAGAGTTGCAAATACATTAGTGTGTTTTTTCGACGTGCTGGGATGCACTCTGTTGGATTCTCAATGCTCGGCTTAAGGGGCTTACATGAACTAATGCGCGGTCACTGTCGGACTGCATAGAAAAGAAAGAGAAGCGCGATGAGGCAACGCTGCACGCTGGTAATTTATTGCAAAATATGAAGCAATTATTTAATTACAAAAAATCTATTGTTTGGACGATAAAATTAAAACACTGGTATTTTAGTATGCTGCTTGTACAATAATCTGACAAAAAAACAGAATGATTATATGTATATTAGTATGGTTTTTATTGTAAAAAGAGAGTTTTTAGAGGTATCTTCATGATTTTTTTCTATCGTATCAAATTAGTTGTATTATGTTTTCAACACACTATCTACCTAGTATATATAATAATAACATATATTTTTCTGATTTTGTTTACTGTAGTCGGTCATATATTTTTATTGTTTCTAAAACTTGCGTTTTTTTGTGTTTAGGTCCTGTAAGCCGCCCCTAAACACCTACCGTCTTATTACAAAACGAGATCTAATTTTAGACCTAGCCTAAACCTTCGAGCTAGTTACTCTATTTTGAACTTTATTCCGACAAACGTAAAGTTCTTAATGCAAAATTGACAACTTAGACTCGGGTTTAACGTCAGTTTTTGTAATAAGAACTTTAGCTTCGTTGGATTATAGTTCGAAATTTAAAAATGGCTGGATGATTTAAACCTGGGTCTAAAGATAAATCTTCTTTTGTAATAAGGCCGCTAGAGTTGAAAGTCTAGTGCGCTATTAAATCCCGCCGCGATATTTTTACGTTCGTGCGAATTTGGGCTAAGAGGTCATCTCTTAGCTTTTATACATAGGTTATATTGCTATAAGGATCTTTTGGTGCCTGAATGACAGGGGGGCGCTGTTGATAATTAAACATTTATAAAATTGTATTGACAAAACAAGATGGCGGCATTAATTCCGATTTTTGCACCGCGTCAAAAGAACTATATGTATAGCTAGGCACACGTATCAAACCTAAAAGGAATCGGCACCGTATCAACTGGAGCCGCTCAGTATTCTCTGTATGAAACTCCCTACTGCAACGCACACTAATCGGAATCGTAACGTAATCGCCTCGCCTCGGGACAAGCTCACAAACCGCGATGCGGTGCGTTACGGTCCGTCGTCCCCACGCTTACGTCTCTCCGTTACTCGAGCTTACGTCTCTTCGTCCACCCTTGCCCCTCTTACCCCTCCGGCCGGAGGGGTGAGAGGGGCAAGGGTGGACGAAGAGACGTTGGTTGATGGTGCTGGCAGGCCTGCCAGCACCATCAACCAGCGGTCGGTGTCGATGTATCGGAGCTTCTGATCCGCTTTGGTTACGTGCTTACGTAAGGTTGACGCCTGTTTGACGGCGAGACGAAAGGCGATACGGTGCCGATCCCTTTCCGATTTAATACGTGTGCTATGTCCTTTATTTTTATAGGTATGTGTTGCACAAATAGAAGCGTTAACTAATATACAGACAATATTTTACTTGGAAAACAACAGGCTACAGCAAACAGTGTGTTTGATAACATCGTCGCAATTATTAGTCAAACAAACAAAATCGATCTGTTTGTTTGACTAATGACAGGGCGCAAATGTTAAATATACTCCTAAATCGAGCCACCGTGCATATAATATTTACATGTTCACAGCTATAAAGGTCTAAGACATCAAAATTAATATGAGTCAAAAAAAAAATTATGCAGTTTTGAAGCCGACATACTGGCCATCATTTTGACGTCATCATTGTTCCCAATTTGAATTCACATACCTACATCTTAAAAGTTACAGAATTATATGAAATGCAAAAAGGGTGGCTCGATTCAAAAGATCTATTCCTGTAATGTAAAACTTTAAAAATATAGTCGCAGTCTCTTCTCTCTCTCTCTGTCAACTTGACAAAAACGTAGTAAAGGTAGAAGTATTTTTGACAGATTGAGATTGAGATTTGACTGTGAACGCTCTTAAAGTTACGGGAATTGCCTACCCTTAGCATAGGTATTCATAACCATACGACAGGTTGTCGAATCGAAACTTACGTGTCACTGACTCCGGCAGGGCCACCATCAGGGATTTTAATTCTTTTTTTTTTTTTTTTTATCCTTTATTAAAAAGAACCAGGTTCTTAATAATTAATTACAATCTAGCCTATAAGACTAATAAGCAATTTTAATCTAACTTAATTTTTTACGTGATAATTATTTTAAAACTTAGAATAGTGTTTATTGTACTTTACACAAGTCCGTTCCACTTTCTTAGAGTCTGATATGATGATATAAACACTTTGTTCATGTGTTATTATGTGTGTCATTAGCACTATTATTTCTACACTTTTTACACTACACTAACTCAAAAGGTTTTGTCCGTTTTAGTCTTCGCACTATATTTGTTTGGTCTAACAGCTGAATTGCCTCGATGTTCACATGTCGGTGGAGTCGGTGTTCATGGGCCTCAGCAAATTTTTGGATGATCTTGGTGACGGGTTCCATTTTTAGGTCACGATGGAGGTCGTCATTTCTTATATACCAGGGCGCATTAACAATACTCCTGAGTACCTTATTCTGGAATGTTTGTATTATTTTGATGTTGGTCGGCTTAGTACATCCCCATAATTGGATGCCATATGTCCATATTGGCATAAGGATATGCTTATATAACAGAATTTTGTTGTGTATCGATAGGCAGGAATCCCGTCCAATCAACCGATACATGTTTTTAAATCGCATTTCTAGTTCCTGTCTTTTCTTTTTGACGTGCTCTTTACAGCGCAGTTTCGCGTCAAGCGTTATGCCAAGGTATTTGGCTGTATTTGCGTATGGCACTTGTTGGCCATTTATGAAGATTGGGTGGTAATCACAATTCCTGTTGGTGAAGTCAATGTGAAGTGACTTCGATTCATTTAATTTAATTCTCCATTTTTGTGCCCAGTCATGAACTTTATTTACAGCGATTTGTACCTTTTTGATTGCTTCCGTATGGCATGACCCTGTTGCCATAATGGCAGTGTCATCCGCAAAGGTTGCAATAGTATTATTTTCCAGCTCTGGTATATCATGCGTGTACAGCAGGTAGAGGACTGGACCCAGCACACTACCTTGAGGCACGCCAGCTTTAATAACTTTTAATTCGGAAAAGGCATCCTCGTGCCTTACTCGAAACATTCTATCTGTAATGTATGATTGCAGGATATCGGCAAAATCATTGGGCAGCATTAGTCTCAGCTTATATATCAAACCCCTATGCCAAACTCTATCAAAAGCTTGTGCCACATCTAAAAATACAGTGGAGCAGACTTTTTTATCTTCAAGCGTTCTCTCAATGATGTTAGTAATTCTATGTACTTGGTCTATTGTTGAGTGTTTCTCTCTGAAACCAAACTGATGGTCTGGGATCAGGTTTTTCTCGTCTATTATAGGTTTTAGGCGTTTTAAAAACAATTTTTCAAACAGCTTTGATATTATAGGCAACAGGGAAATGGGCCTGTAAGATGATGCTTCGTGAGGTGGTTTACCTGGCTTTGCAATCATAATCACCTCAGCAACTTTCCATGGCTCAGGAACATGCTTTAGCACAAATGCGGCATTGATGAGCCTAGTAAGCTTAACGATGGCTTTACGCGGGAGATGTTTTAATATTTCTCCCGTAATAAGGTCATACCCTGGTGACTTTTTTAGGCTAATGTTTTGAATTTCCCTTGCAACTTCTTTTGGGGTCACAAGCTTAATTCTTTGATCTTGCAGAATATTGGCGAACTGCAGGTTGTCTGTAGACCTGTCATTTGGCTGAAAGGTATCTTCTAAGTGATGAGCAAATCTTAGAGCTTTTTGCTCATTGCTTATTGCCCACTTTCCATTACCATCTCTGATAGGGGGAATTGGTGTAACTGGTCTTTTGAGTGTCTTTGTAGCTTTCCAAAGAGAGTATTCCGTTGTATGGTCGCTGCTTAACTGCCGTAGGTTAGTATTGAAAGCCTCATCTTGAAAAGCTTGTATTTTTCTCTTCAGTCTTTTCGTAAGGTTATTCAATAGAGTTTTATCTTGCGGGAATCTAGTTTGTTGCCATCTTTTTCTTTGAGTCCTTTTTTCATATAATAGGTCTATTATTTCCTTTGGGTAGGAATTTCCTTTAAATTTCTTTATAACCTGCGGCGTGTTGTTCCATGCACATTGTTGGATATTGTTGCTAAACTTGTTTACTTCAAAATCGAGCTGATCTTTGCTTTTTAATGAAGTTTTTAGGTCAATAATATTTTGCAGATCTATGCTAAAACTTTCCCAATCTGTGAACATATTGACTAATGTCAGGTGGTTTTCTCTTAGTAATATTTTGTGACTCAACTGTAGTAATATCGGAGAGTGATCGGAGTTCATGTGGTACCCCTCTTTCACACTCAGATAATTTGTTGATATGTTTTTGACGATGAAAAAGTCGATAAGGTCTGGTAGTTTCTGGGTGTCAGTCGGCCAGTATGTAGGTTTTCCAGTACTTATGACCTCACAACGCATGTCTTTCACTGCACTTAGAAGCTGTCTTCCCTTAGTTGAAGTTAATCTCGATCCCCAATGAGTGTTCTTAGCGTTAAAGTCACCGCCTAATATAAATCTCTGTCCAAGGAGGCTGAAGAAGTGTACATATTGTTCTTTGTTTATCGTGTGTCTTGGAGGACAGTATACAGCCGCTACTGTAACATTAAATTTATTTGTTTTCACTGATATCGCCACAGCTTGCGTGTCTGGCTCCTCGTATTTACACTGTTCATAATGGCAGATATTTTCTCTAATAATAACCGCGCTACCTCCTCGGGCCGTGTTGTTAGGGTGCAGCGAGTGATAAACCTTATAGCCTCTAAACTTTACAAAAGACTGTTTAGTGAAGTGCGTTTCAGAGATCAAACACACATCAATATTTTCTGTGTCTAGAACTACTTGCAACTCATGTTGGTGTTGCAGCAGTCCGTTGGAATTCCATGCCATTATTTTGAGTGTGTTATTCATGATTGATTCTTATGATACTTGATTCTAATTTTTCTAGTCTCTTGTCAAATGATGATAAGCACTTCAAGATCTGGTTGAGCTTGTCCTCAAGACTTGGTGGTTGCGTGCTTGGTTTTACCGCTTGTGCATAAGAGACACTTTTAGATGTGTGTGCAGTTTTCGCGGTTGTCTGTGCAAACTGTGCACTTTGTTTTGTTGTCTGTTTGTCGGTATTTCTAACAGCTTGCTTAACGGCAAGGTTGTTAGGTGAGTTATTTTTTGATGTTTTGTTCTTCATCATTTGCATCTCCTTGGCAACTAAACACCCTCTGTAGTTGGCTGGGTGCGGTAAGCCACAGTGGACACACTTAGGTTTTTCTTCTGCAGGTTTATTGCATTCAGCTGTGAGGTGTTTACCTGTACATTTAACACACCTTGGCTCTTTTGAACAATACCTTTGGGTATGACCATAAGCCTGGCATCTCTTACACTGCGGTATTATTTTTGATGTCTTAAGCGGGGTTATTTCAACTTTACACCCTAGGATATGTTTAATGCCGTATATTTTACTGACATCTTCGTCATTCTTAAAGGATAATATGAACATGTTCAGCGGTTCTTTGGTTCTCCAGCTTAGCTTGTTAATTGCATTTTCTATCTGGAATCCTTGCGACGTTAAGTCATCTTTAATCCGATCCGGTAGGCAAGAAAAATGCAATTTTTTCGCCACTACTCTTATTGGCCTGGTCTGCTTATCCTCGTATGAGTGCCACAGACAGTTTTTTTCTGTTAAGCGTCGAGAGATCGCTCTGTAGGATTCTTCGGTTTTCGCATTTATTTTCACACTATTACCGCTTAACATTTTGGCGGTAAAAGTTTCTACTGACTGAGATTCAGTCAAAAAGTCGTAAAATGATTGGTAATTCATAATACCGTCCACTACGATTGTAGGCGGTGCTAGAATTTTTTTAAAGGTGACCTCTTTTTTGTTGAGTTGCTGCTGTTGAGCGCTAGTGCTAGCTTGTTGTGGTGGCGGAGTAAGGGAGGTGTTCAACTTCCTTTTCTTCCTATTTTTAGCCCTAATCCACCCAGTCTCTTTGGCGAGTTCATCCTCGTCGGTGCAGTACTCAACGTCACTTTTAGTAGGCTGAGCAGATGTTATGGTCTCACTGACCTGTTTATCTGTGGGTTCTTCTAATTCTTGTGCCTTTAAGCATTTTAGTTGACCTTGAAGGTCTTGTACCTGTTCCTGTAAGCTTTGTATGTGGCCGTTCAGTTGACTTACCATTTGTTGCAGGTTTTCTCGGTCCGTTTTCTCCTGGATGTAACAGTCGTACAACTGCTTTTCCAGATCAGTTTTTATTTTTATAGACTGTTTTGCAGCCATTATTTAGTTTTAAGGCGGGCGTGACACCTAAACAATTATAATAAACACTTCATGACGATTTCCGCACTTGTAACTGGGTCATTGCGGTGACCGCGATAGATCGACGTACACCGCGACGACGGTGTTTTTTTAATTCTGATAACATAAAAAATTTGTCGCTAATTAAGGTATAGTCCAAGAGCTAGATCGAAGAGTTTTTTCGTGAACTCTTCGATCTAGCTCTTGGACTATACCTTCCTAACTGAACTCATTATATCTCCTAAACTAAGACCCGATTAAATCTCTGACTTGGCGACTGATTCCGACTAATTGGCGACACAATATGGGAGAAAACAGATCTTCGCTAGGTGCCCTAGTTTTTGAGATATAAATGTGGCCCTGCTGGGGAGACTCTCTCCAGATCGGCCACCTATAAACCCTTATATCTTTTGAACCAGTGACCGACAATTTCTGATATTTGGCGACAAATTTCGACTAATTAGCGACAAATTTTTTGTGTTATCAAAATTAAAATCAGTGATGGTGGCCCTGCCAGAGTCAGTGACACGAACCTTAGACATTTTAAATTACTAATTTGTCTTGCCATCGACAGCAAATACTTAGCTGTCGGAAGAATGGTCGCCTTTTTGATTTAAACTGACAAAATTTTCGGGTTTTTGGTTTCGTGAACAGCCTTTAGAGAACTCTTTTGATAACATTTAAACAAACGTTTTCTTTTGATTTTAAACTCATTTACTGATTCACCATCACTACTTGGTAAAATATCATTGAAAGCACACGCTCGCCTACCCGTACGCCCCTCACGTAAGTACAACACCACTCTTTGTTCCTCCTCGACTGCATAAAACATACACTCGTAATTCATTTATATATCGTTCCACTAACAATTATAATAGAGAATTTACAAACATAGATCTTTTTAACATTTCTCTTAATAGCCTTAAACAGAAACTTAAAGGTAGATATGTCACATAATTTTAACTCACTCTATATTTTACTGTCTACCTTTTTTTTTTTTTTTGCGGATGGGAAATCATCAAATGACTCCTCCCGCTCTGGGTGGAGCGGAAGGGAGTGTCAGACTCTTACTGACTAAAACCCACCCGTGTTAGCCTGCGTGTTACCCTTAGCCCTTTATGTTCTCTGTCTACCTTCAGTTTACTTTGTAAATTAAGTTGCATTGAACATTTAGTTCTGATACAAAAATTAATATATGTATTTCTTGCACGTCTTTCCTTGGTAAGAGTTTATTGTTCATATTTTTAGAACTATACCACATTGTCGGCACTATAGGTCCTTACAAGTACATGACTGTTTGTTGCCAAAATAAAATAAAATAAATAAATAAACATTTATTACTGTTCGATTCGGTACGGAAGCTTATCGAACAGTTGTGAATAGCTATACTGGTGTCCGGAACTCCGGATGTATATTATGGTGGAACCCACTCACTCCAGGCTCTATATTGACTCTTGGGCACAGGAACTTCAGCCGTATTATTAAATGCGTAAATCGTGGAGGGACCTCCCAAGATTTACGATAGATACTCAATTATGTCTTGACCTGACCTGCTTTCACCAACCTCTTGAACTGGTTTTTCACCACGACATAGGAATTTCGGGTTCAGTTCGTGCGTACCTGCACTATCGAAGAAAAATACTGTAGGGCAAAATCTCAATTTTAAGATATCTTATAAAGAAGTTGTATCAAAGTCGATACAGAAGAAAAAGCTCTCATGGTGCATATCTAATAGACAGGGAAGCAAAAGCATCGACGCGCAACTGGCACAACCTGCATGTTAAAGGTCTACCAGAATCACATAGCAATAAAAAAAAAATGATTTTCATGTATACATTGGCAATGTCAATCCATAAGAAAATCACTATTTATTATTTTATTTTGCCATGAGATTCTGTTAGACCTATACCATAGATTCAATACAGCTACATGATTCTGCACCGTTGACATTTTTCGTCGGTGATTAAAAAACAACTGGCCAAATGCGAGTCGGACTCGCACACGAAGGGTTCTGTACCACAAGGCAAAAACGCCGAAAAAACACGTTTTTTTGTATGAGAGCTTAAATATAAATTTTATTCTGTTTTTACTATTTGTCGTTATAGCGGCAACAGAAATACATGAACTGTGAAAATTTCAACTGTCTAGCTATCACGGTTCAAAGTCAAAGCATTTATATCAAAGGCACTTTTGAACGTCAAAATTTTCATGAGAATGAGCCTGGTGACAGACAGACAGACGCACAGTGGAGTCTTAGTAATAAGGTCCCGCGTTGTCTAACTAGTCCCGTATGGTTTACCGTACCTAAAGGGCACCTCCTTTAGGTACGAAAACCTAAAAAATTAGCAGTTTCATACATTTTGACGGCTTCGGTATTGCTCTTTTCTATGAAACAGCAGGTTATTTTTGATAACCGGCGAAAATATGAAGGCAGTCTAGAATCATGTACTGAATTCATGTTTGCAGTTTATGCGTCGAAATCCCCGCCACCGTATATAAAAATCAATGTTTGTTTGTTTGTATTTTACTTTATCAACTTACTAGCAGCGCCCCATAAGTATCGACCCCGTGGGAATATCGGGATAAAGACTATCCTATGTCGTTCCCCGAGATACAATCTATCTCTCTGCCAAATTTTATCGAAATGCGTTCAGTATTTTAGGCGTGAAAAGGTAACATACAGACATACAGAAAGAAAGTTACTTTCGAATGTATAATATTAGTATGGAAGTATATGGACTGCTTGCACTTGCGCGAAGGTTTCATGACTATGCCTATGAGCATAGTCAACAAACTTCACGCAGACGAAGTCGCGGACAGAAGGTAGTTAAGAATAAAAAGACTATTGTAATTAAGACTTACGTCCTCATGGAATCTACATCATAATTTTTCCACGCTCGCGATTCTCACACTGTTGCATCTTAATCTAAATCAAAGATGTATCTCAATCTCTTCACTCACCGACAGTCCGACATCTAATAATTTTACGCTGTAAGGGCTCAAACAGACTAGTCTCTGGTATGATTTCCTACACGTGCATGCATGGCGCCTCGCCTTGCATAAATGGAACCGTAGAATATTGAAGTTCAGAAGGCTCACGCTTCTGAACAGCTTGTAACGGGAATATAGGGGAATTGTTTACGAGGCGTACCTAGCCTAACAGTGTTCCTATAAAAACGTTACACACGGATGGGAGGGCTACGAATTACAGATAGTAGGGTAAATGTATCGAGATGACAACTTGTAGCATTTCTACAAAATTTTTGAAAGCTGCCAAAGTTACAAGGCGCCTATGTAATTTATTTAGGTAACTCAAAAAACTGCCAAACCAAACTTAGAATTAAACTTAGACTCGTGATGTACGAATGACTTGAATGATAAAACTAAAAAAAATATATGATGTACAATACCATGTAAACTTCCACCGAAAATTAGTTTGAACGAGATCTAGTAAGTAGTTTTTTTTTTAATACGTCATAAATCGTAAACCGCAATTTACCTTATATTCAACCTACTCAAATATAAAAAAAACATTTAATTTCATAAACATAAACCTTATGCATGAACCCGGATGCTACGGAACTCAAACTCAAACTCTTTATTGCATTCATGTGTACATTTCGTTGTTACAATATACATATTAAGTCCCAACATGAAACCCGATTAGGGCACGGCAACATAATAATGATTTTAAACATAATCTATCTATTATCCTATATATTATATAAAAATGAATTGATGTTTGTTAGTTTCACAAAAACTCGAGAAGGGCTGAACCGATTTACCTAATTTTGATTTTGAAATATTTGTAGAAGTACAAGGAAGGTTTAAAAGGTGAGAAAATATATTTAAAAAAAATTGCAAATGAAAGTAGTAACAACAACTTTAATTGGCGGTACGAAGTTCTACTAATTATTTAATTATAACTACTAATTATTTTATTCTAGGTATTCTGCGACCGAGTAAAAGCATTTTTGTATTAGATATTCTTTTAATTTTCTGTTAAATTGATTAAATTTGATTTCTTCTTTTATTTGTTGGTAATTTGTTGAACCCTCGGTGAGCGAGTCCGACTCGATCTTGCCCGGTTTTTTAGTCTAGTCTCAAGTAAGATCTAGTTTCAAGGAGTCGGTCAGTCAGAAATATGAAGCTGGTTGCCCGTTCCAAAGCGTAGAAGGTACATAGTGGAGAAGAACGGGCAAGAAATACTTTATACATATTATAACGGCTTTATGGACACTCTTTTAAATTACATTGTTAAAAAATATTCGTGACATCATTAATGTTGAATTTATAATTATATGTGAGAACGATGTAAATAAAAAAGACGTACATACACGTTAAAAGCGCGCAGAGTACAGCAAATAGAATAATAAAAAAATTATTAAAAAAAAAACTAAGCCGTGGCTGCTACGGATGTCCAGTCACTACTAACGGAATGAAGTCGTACTTCTGACCTTATCTTGGATTTGAAAAACTATTCCGGAGATTATCCTTCTCGTTACGTGCTGAGAATATATATACTATAATAATGTATAATAATAGAATTGTTCCTTATTTAATAAATATCCCATTTTCATTGGAACTAAATTTGCAATGAAAATGAAAAGCACCACAGTTACGACAGGACAATGAAGTGTATTCATTTATGATGAACAGTATCCAAAAATTAGGTACTCGTGCGAAAGTATATAATTTAAAATCTAGTTTTAATGCTAATGAACAATAAGTTAAGACCAAACGAAATTATATTCTGTATCTACAAAGTAATATTGAAGAAAGTTTTTCCATTAGTGAAAGATTTTTTGTAGGTACTTCCAGAGATTACCTCTTATTAAAAGACAAACAATTTTACTTCTTTATGTCAGTTTTGAAGTTTAAATTTGTATTTCTAAAACTTTCTAACGACGTTAACATTTTAGAAAGCACTTTCCTTAATTGTAAATTTCCACTTTCCTATCCAATTCCAATATTTCTAGATATTATAGGATTCAAAACCGTTTCTTTACACACACTTATGGGACTCGATTGACAAAGTGCAGACACGCTGTCACAATTTCTGAATTTATTTCCATTCGCTTGAGGATTCTGCAGAATCAAATAAAATATGTCACAGAACATGATGGATTTTACAATCCAATTTTTCAACATAATTCCGAGGTTTTCAGTCTCTCTGGAGTTAGCATGTGTATTTTTGAAGCGTTTAGGCAGCGATTCGATGATTGGACGAGAATGGAGATTGAAATTTTACCTCAGGTATTATGACCGCTTAATGCCATCACGATTCCAGTGTAAGAGAGACCACCACAACACCATCTCTCTCTTACACTACACCATCCCTTTTTCGGACTGGAATTATGATGGCATTAATACATCGTAATACGGCCCCAGATAGCTACTTCCTTACAGGACGGTCTACCATGCAGTTGTATCTTCGGATCAATTTAGGACACGTGCCAAAAGATCATTATACAACTTTCTAACACTGGCACTTAATATTAAAATGGTCCCGTATTAGGTGTTTTTAGATCAGACAATATTTTTTTAATGATATATACCCAAAAATTCTAAGGATTCCCGCATACCTGAACAGCATGCTAGTTTATTGGCGACAGACGAAGGCATTGTGGCATCCAACGGTAGAATAACAGATTGCTAAAAATAAACAACCGATACATCCATAATTTCGGGCAGAATTGTACAGTACATAACGCGGCTGAGGAGCCCGTGGCTAAAGAATAACAGCCACACAGGTCGATCGATTAGGTTATGCTACGCTTGCCGCGGTTAGTCTGTGGATGGGTGACCATCTTTACATACCCAGACCCCTCCGTGCCTCGGAAAGCACGTGGATCTTTGACAGTTTTTTACGGGTAATCAGAAGCCCGAATGTCTGCCAACCAGTCTTACTAAGAGGTATTATCCAGTAACTGAGTTGTGGAAGTCAGATAGGCAGTCACTCCATGTAAAATACTGGTATTCAGCTGCATCCGGTTAGACTGGAAGCCTACCCCAACAGAGTTGGGAAAAGGCTAGGCAGGTGATGACGTAACATAACATCAAGCTTTGTTTCCTTGAAGGGTTTGGCATGTAGAGATGTATGTATCTATAGTGCACCCAGATTTTACCAGTTATGTTCAAGTCCCAATGTAACGTGGGGCGACCCCGTTGCCATCAACCAGGTACAATTCCAGACTCCGAGCTGCTTCTGAGAAATTCCAGATTATTATTTATTTATTTATTTATGAATTGCATGCTGCACTGCTTGTCTGTGTGGTGCTGAACTTAAAGAATAGCACCACCCCATACTTCCCGTGGGTGTCGTAAAAGGCGACTAAGGGTCGTACCGGAGAATGGGCAACAGCGTTCTCTATGCATTCCACAACCATACTATACTGCAATCGCCAACCCGCCTGCCAAGCGTGGCGATTATGGCAAACCCCCCCCAACTTGGGGGAGGCCTATGTCCAGCAGTGGACGTCTTTCGGCTGAAATGATGATGATGATGATGCTGCACTTACACCAAAGCGCGCAGCAAGCCAACAACATAACATTTAACTAAAAAAACTTCATACAAACATTAAGCATGGATTTACTGCTTCCGGCTTTTGAGCAATCAGGGCGTTCAGCAGATTGATCGCCTGGGTTGTGGGAGCAAAGCGAGCAGTATGGGTACGCACTGGCGGAGCCGCGAGCAGGCACCGCAAGGCGCAGGCGCGCGACCGCCTCAGCCGGAAACCAAAACACCCAAAAAAAACCCAACAACACTGCCCGATCTGGGATTCGAACCCAGGATTTAGTCAGCCGTAGCGCTTGCGACCAGGGGGCCTAAAAATGCCACTTTGGCAGAATCATAAAAGGATAACAGAATGGACAGTTAACTGTTAAGTTAATCGTATCAAATCCCATTGGTGAAGCATTTTTCAGTTATTTTTTTTGTCTGTGCTAAAATACCAATCAATGCAATCCAAATCCAATCTCTTTGATTGTACCTACGTAGTGCAGCGGAAGAAAAGAAAAACACGGACTGTCTTCGACATTTTATAATTCCTTTCATGATTCTCTAAAGTGGCCTTTTTAGGCCCCCAGTGAACCCTACGAGCCACATTTTTTTATTTCTAAACTAAAATTTCTGTAGGTAACGCATCTATACTCTAATCAAGGACTATTCCAAACAAATTAACAACGGTCTCTTCATCACCCACTGAACAAAATGACGTCACAGCTCTACCGGCTATCCAATCGCATTCACAAAGGAGGTTCAATTATGCGCCAAACTGCATCGAACATGACACGTTGACTCAGCAAATGCAGGCACACTTATCTGAAAGCTATTTTCATAATGCGGGCAGCCAATAACTGAACCACTGAAACGAAACCGTAAATCAGAAACGGCAGTATGATTCAGTACGAAATACCTACTGATGTAGAATTTATGATTTAAACAAACAAAGAAATGGCGGTATTTTATTGTTTATAGGAATACTAACGACCCGCCCATGCTTTGCACGGCGTTTACAACTTGACATTTCAATCGCACTAATATTTATTATAAAAGCGAAAGTTTGTGAGTGTGTGTGTGTTTATATGTTTGTTATTTCTTCACGCTCAAAAGGCTGGACCAATATTGATGTAATTTTGTATGGAAGTAGCTGACACCCTGGATTAACATACAGGCTACTTTTTTTCTACGGGATCGACATTTACGCGGGTGAAACCGCAGGGCGCAGCTAGTATTATAATATTTATGTAAGTTTAATATAAACGTACTACCCCGCGGTTTCACCCGCATAAGTATCGATCCCGTGGGAATATCGGGATAAAACTACCCTATGTCCTTTCCAGGGACTCAAACTATATCTATACCAAATTTTATCTAAATCGGTTCAGCGGTTTAAGCGTAAAGAGGTAACAGACAGACAGAGAGACACACTTTCGCATTTATAATATTAGTATGGATATGGATTACACACATAAACCTTCCGGAATAAATTCTCTTAATAATGGGGAAAACCGTATCAAAATCAGCAGCGAAATTTAGAAGAATAACGCCGTCACACAGCCAGAATCGAAAACTTATAATATCTTTAGATATGAATCAGGAACCCCAGGTATCTTGTGATATATCGTGGGAATGTTTCCGGCAGGTATCGTACATTTTCGTTTGACTTCAGTTGCAGTCGGTTTTCGAAAGCAAACTGAAGATTAATAGCTGAATAGAGAGAACAAGTCATGTCTGGAATTGTGTTGAGTGTCTTCAACAGATTTGTACAGCACAATATTGCTTCAGAACAGAATACGAGTTATCGCTTTGCACAAGACGAAGTGTCTGGGTAGTTGTGTAATAAGTAGGTACAGACGCCAGCACATAAAGCTACTACAATCTGTCAAATTTCTTTAATAGATTTTCAACTTTATCGCTAAAGCATAAGGTTCAAAGTTGATTAGGAAAATTTGACAGTTTCGGGTAGCTTGATGTGCGTCTACAGTTACGATTTTTCAATCTTCAGTTACTTATCTTATTTTTTATCCTTTTGGCAATTTAGCCAATGTCGACTATTATGCCAGTGCTGTGTCACGTTTAGACGGCAGCGCAGAGGCGGGCCCGTCGACTTTGCACTTTGTTACTTATGTTTTAGGGCTGATTTTTCCAACGCCAGATAATTTCATCCGAGGAATAATTTTGAATTTTTGACAGTTCTATCATACAAAAACTGTCAGACTGTTAGGTTCATTTATCGGTATTTTTAAATCGACTAAATTGACATAACGATTATTCAGAACAATTATTTAGGTGGCAACACCACGCGGTATCGGGGACATTCGGGGAATCGATTCGGTCACTTGGTTTTGGAACGAGCTACGGGTCGGACGAACTAAAGTAACGGTGGAAAGATTAAGATATAATTATTGTAACCAGTGGAGAGTAGCGAATAGAAGTTAGTAAATTGTAATAGTTTGTTGGATTGAACTGATTAAATAATATTATTATCTACCCAAGGAGTTTTATTACATTTCAGAAGTGGTAAGTACACATGTGCTCACATTAGATAAGTTGTATGTTTACAATCCTAATGGGTAACGGTTTATATTTTAGTTAGTCGGTATTTATTTAAGTTGGTTTAAATTATAACGGTACAGAATATTTAAGGCTGATTACTAGTACAATGAATCCTAATTATAGCATTGATATTCCATTCGATACCGACACGTTTTTATTCTTGGTTTTACATGAGCAGAAAATTTGAATCTGGTGTTTACCTATTTTTCTAATTTTAAAATAACTGTTCTTTTTGCCT
Source organism: Mesoligia furuncula (assembly GCA_916614155.1). Classification (NCBI taxonomy): domain Eukaryota; kingdom Metazoa; phylum Arthropoda; class Insecta; order Lepidoptera; family Noctuidae; genus Mesoligia; species Mesoligia furuncula. The sequence goes on along the minus strand of OU744800.1, from coordinate 23,125,426 downwards.
TCATAATATAATTATTGCTGTTAATATTTCTGTAAGTAAGTCTAGGCGATGTTGTGATGTTATAAATTAAAGATGCAGCACGTGACATGATTTAAATGGGAGGGGTTTAAAATTCATAATTTTATTATTTTATTATTAATATACGAGGTAACTCTGGGGTGCAAGGGGAGCGCAAATTTTTGTTATTTTTGCGATTAGACTAACCGTTTTCGAGATATTTACGATTTTAATAATAGAAAAAAAAGTGCAAATACATAGTTGTTTTAATTTCGAGTTTCAGTTATGGAGCACGACCATGAGACTCAAGGGCGACGGCGTTTAAGGACGCCTTCACATGGAAGATCACTACGTCTTGACGAAGCTTCTGGATGCTGTCGCAGCCGTAGTCGACGGCGCATCAGTACCAGAGGTGTTCGTGGTCGTAGCCAGCAGAACAGTCGAAGTCCGCAGCGCAGTCGAAGTCCGCAGCGCAGTCGAAGTCCGCAGCGCAGTCGAAGATCGCATCGCAGTCGGAGCCCGCAGTGCAGCCGAACCGGACGACGCAGCAATCCGAGCGTCCGAAATCGTTCAAGCCACCGAGCTGAACAACTTGAACGAGAACGTGAGGCAGCACAGGAGCGCCTGCAGTCCCTAGAAAACCAGTTGCAACAGGAACGGAGGAGACGACGCGATGCTTCAACGTCACGAGATGAGACGAAGGTTAGAGATCATAGTCCTACGTTTTCTTCGAAAGATGTCATGAATATTTTAAATTCAATTAGGAACCAACCGTCGGCGGCTGGCCCACTCGATCACTCTAGTAACGTTGTTAAAAATCATAAAAACATTTTGCCTGATTTTGACCCATCTTCGAAAAATCAACGTGTAGATGTGTGGTTAAGAAAAGTGAACGAGTGTGCCACCGTTTATGGTTGGGATGATAAGACAACCATCCATTTCTCAATGCAAAAATTGCAAGGACTGGCCAAGACGTGGTATGAAAGCCTAGATTCAATTTTATTTTCTTGGGCCGAGTGGCAAGAGAAATTGTCTCAGGCTTTTCCTTTTGAGCAAAATTATGGCCAGTCCTTGGAAGATATGCTCAGGCGTAAAAGTAAATATCATGAACCTATTGAACTATACTATTACGAAAAGTTAGCTCTTTTGAACCAGTGCGGTATAGTTGGCAAGCGTGCGGTCGATTGCATTATTCATGGTCTAAGTGACAGAACAATGAAATCAAGTGCTCTAGCGTTAAGATGCTCTCAACCTGATCAATTGTTACAATTCTTGATGAGCAACAAGGAATTGTCAAATTCCTTCGAACGTTCTAATACCAATGCTAAAGGTAGGTTAGGATCCGGAAATGTTACGACGGATAAAACTAATAATAAAGGAAACTTATCAAGTGACTATGTAGCATTCTGTTTTAACTGTAAGGAGCGAGGTCATATATACCGGAAATGTCCCAAGCCGCTGATTCGATGTAATCATTGTCATAAGGTAGGCCACAAGGTCGACAAATGCCCCACAAAACTAGAGGATAACGACAGCAAGATAGCGATTACGCAAAAGACAATGTGCATATCATTATCTAATCCTAGTTCGAAATTTTATAAGGATGTCTTAGTAAATGGGGTTCCTGTTCGGGCTTTTATAGATTTTGGAAGTGAGGTTTGTCTATTAGCTAAATCGGAGTTGGTAAATTTGATGCTCGAGTGTGATGGCGTGCGTGCCCCGATAAGGGGATTTGGGAATAACATTGTTTATTCTTTAGGAAAGGTTACAGTAGAGATTAATATCGATGGTGTTAGTGCCAACACTATTTGTCAGGTGATTGAAGATAGACTTTTAGATGTACCTTTGCTAGTAGGACAAACTTACACCGAACAGTCGCACGTATTTGTATTGAAAACGGCAGAAACGTTACAGTTTATGGATATTTATCAAGAAATACCATTCAATAAATCTGAAATAGACAAGGATCATTCAGTAAAAGTTATTTCCGCGGCGAATTTAGAAATCTATGGGCCCACTGTAATCAAGGCTTATACGGAACCACGGTTGAACGGGCATATTATATTAAATAGTAAGGTTATAGGAAAACCAACATTTCAATACGTCGTTTGCGGTGGTGTCTATGCACTCAAGGATGGTTGCGTATACATATATGTTATGCCTACATCTAAATATTGTCATTTGTACAAGGGCTCGATTATAAGTCGCGCTAGCAATGTTCAGGTAGTCAATAGCGTTTTTAATGTGGGTGATAAACTGATGACTGATCGTATTGATATTAGTAAGGTTCATATTGGCGATCATGTTAGCGATGAACATAGATCGAAGTTGTTAGAGTTACTAAATCAATTTAAGGATTGTTTTGCATCGAATTTAAAAGAGCTAGGAAGTACTAGTGTTACCGAGATGAACATTGAAATAAACAGCAAACGTCCAATTGTTTATAGGCCTTACCGGTTATCACATAAAGAACGCGATCAAGTTGTTCATGAAATGGTAGGCGAGATGTTAGAAGCTGGGATTGTAAGAGAATCCACCTCCGAGTATGCTAGTCCCGTGATTCTCGTTCGTAAGAAAGATGGGCGAATGAGAATGTGCATAGATTATAGGATGCTAAACTCCGTGACCATTAAGGAACATTATCCGATGCCGGTTATAGAAGACGAAATTGCTAGGCTTTCCGGTCAGGTGTTTTTCATCACGCTTGACTTATTCTCTGGGTACTATCAGGTGCCAATATCTGAGCAGTCGAAGCCGCTGACGTCCTTTGTCACTCCAGATGGACAATTCGAGTTTAATCGAATGCCGTTTGGATTGGCAAATGCGCCGGCGGTGTTTCAACGTATGATGAATAGAGTCTTGGGGTCAGCTAGGTATAGCCAAGCCACAGCTTATATAGATGACGTATTGATTTATGGGAAAAGCGTGGAACAATGTTTAGAGAGGCTAGAGCACGTCTTGAAACTTCTAAAACAGGCAAATCTCACATTAAACCTATCCAAGTGCGAATTTTTAAAAGATAAAATTGATTATTTAGGTTATGAAATTAGTGCTTTAGGTGTTAGGCCAGGTAACAAAAAAATCCAGAGTGTTTTAGACTTTCCCCGCCCTATAAATGTTCACACTATTCGTCAATTTCTTGGACTTGTAGGATATTTCCGCAAATTTATCATGAATTTTGCACATATTGCGCAGCCCTTAAATAAATTGTTAAAAAAGGATGCTACTTGGATTTGGACAGATGAGCAAGAATACTCATTCAAAATGCTCAAGGAAAAGTTGATACACCGTCCAGTTTTGGCAATTTATGACCCAAGTAGGGAAACAGAATTGCACACGGACGCCAGTAAATATGGTGTCGGTGGAATTTTACTTCAACGTTTAAGGGATAGTACTGATAGTTTTAGGCCCGTCGCATTCTATAGCCGACAAACTTCCCCAGAGGAAAAAAAACTTCCATGCATATGAATTGGAGACGTTGGCCGTAGTATGTTCCTTACGAAAGTTTAGAGTCTATTTATTGGGTCAAAACTTTAAAATTGTCACTGATTGCAGTGCTCTACGGTCCACATTTATTAAACGCGACATAATACCGCGGATCGCGCGTTGGTATCTTTTAATACAAGAATTTCAGTGCACAATAGAATACAGGCCGGGGAATAGAATGACCCATGTAGATGCTTTGTCGCGCAACCCGATCATAAATGACGAAAACAATTTAGGAACAACATTAGATGTTACTGACCAATATCCAAGAGTTATGGTTATCACCGGTGATGATTGGCTCCATACGTTACAGTTAGGTGATAGCGAACTAGGTCGAATCAGAGATATTTTAACTTCAAATTTAGATGTAGAAGGACTCAAGCAAATTAGGGATAATTACATTATAAAGGACAACAAACTTTATAGATGCATTGATGGTGATAAATCAAACTTACGTTGGGTTGTGCCAAAGGGCGCAAGATGGCAACTGTGTCGTATGAACCACGACGACATTGGCCATTTCGGTGTGGAAAAGACTCTCGAACGAATAGGAAATGCATACTGGTTTCCTAAAATGTCAAAATTCGTTAAAAAATATGTTGAAGCATGCATTGAATGCGCCTACTCGAAAAAGACTTCATGTAATGAGGGTCTCTTGCATCCAATTCCTAAGGTCGAGGTTCCTTTTCACACCGTACACATTGACCATCTTGGGCCCTTTGTGCGTTCAAAAAGAGGGAATTCGTATATTTTAGTGATCGTGGATGCGTTTACCAAATTCGTTTTCATAAGGCCTGTAAGGAATACAAAGTCTCTAGTTGCAATAAGAGTTCTAGATGAAATTTTCTGTACCTTTAGAGTACCCGATAGAATAATAAGCGACCGTGGCTCTTGCTTTACTTCCCATGCCTTTAGCCTTTAGGAGGTTTTGTTTGGATAGAGGGACGAAGCATGTGTTGAATGCGGTTGCTAGTCCACGCTCGAATGGACAAGTTGAGCGATACAACCGCACAATCCTTGCTTCTTTGACCGCTACAAACCTCAACGATAATGAAAAAGACTGGGACGATAAAGTCGGTAAAATTCAGTGGGGAATTAATAACACAGTTAATAAAACAACGGGAAGGATGGCTGCTGAAGTCATGTTTGGTAGTTGTATGAGTAGCGAGTTAGACCCGAGGTTAAACGTAGTTAGGCAAGAAACGCGAGAAAATAATAACTTAATAACAATTAGAGAGGAAGTTAAAGATAAAATAGACGAAGAGCAAGAGAAACAAAAGGAACGGTATGATAAAAGCAGACGTCCTGCCCGCATCTATTCGGAAGGGGAATTAGTTAAAATTACCAACACAAATTTTAAAAATGACGGTAAAAGTAAGAAGCTTCTTCCTCAATATACAGGACCATATCGCGTCATATCGATATTAGGGAATGATAGATACAGAATTGTAGCAATACCAGGATTGAGTAGTAGTAGACATAAACGTAAGACGACCGTCGCTGCCGACCGTATGCAGCCCTGGGTACACGTGGCTGCCTTAAATTTGAATGACAATGGTTCAGAGAGTGAAAGTCATGATATTGACAGTAATTAGATAGTAAAGAACAGATGTATTATTTACAATTTATAAAAGGATAAAATATACTGTTATTATGAAGTAAATTAAACTTTAGTATACATTTTTGGATTTACTGTATAACTTACAATAAAATATAATTTAACTTTACTGGTAAAATATACCATTGATAAGAAGTAATAATACAAGTTAAGCATTAGTTTAAATTTTTAGTTGAGATCAATTGTGATACTTTAAACTAGAATAATTTATTTTGATTTATGTGTATGGTAGATAAGATTGCAACCATGTGATTGGTTTGCCAGTTTAGCAACCATGTGATTGGTTTGCCAGTTTAGCAACCATGTGATTGGTTTGCCAGTTTAGCAACCATGTGATTGGTTTGCCAGTTTAGCAACCATGTGATTGGTTTGCCAGTTTAGCAACCATGTGATTGGTTTGCCAGTTTAGCAACCATGTGATTGGTTTGCCAGTTTAGCAACCATGTGATTGGTTAGCCAGTTTAGCAACCATGTGATTGGTTTGCCAGTTTAGCAACCATGTGTTTGGTTTGCCAGTTTAGTAACCATGTGATTGGTTTGCTAGTTTGCGGCCAAGTGATTGGTTCGCCAAATCTTGTAAAATGTTTCCAGCGTGCTAATGGAATAATGAGAATAATTTGTTAAAATTGTTAAAACATAAATATTAAGCGATTGAATGAAATAACATAAAATTGTATTAGCTCAACTAGATCGATCACAATAGATACAATAATGATATTGCTCTTTGATAAATATTTTTTTTTACAAACTATTTACACTAGATACTAAATTAAATGACTAACTAACGTACTATACAAATAAATACAAAAACAAAGGACACTTAGGCGTCGAAGTATTAGTAGTAGTAGTTAGTAGTTATTATTTAAATATGTATTTACATCATTTTATTTGAAATTTTTGTTTTTATATTCCGTGTTTCATTTATATTTTTATTATTGTACTCATTTTGTAAAACGGATCGATTGCCCGAGTGTTAGGTTCGTCCTGACTTATGTGTATGAGGACATACACAAGGTCAGGATGGACGAGTGTTAGGTTCATTTATCGGTATTTTTAAATCGACTAAATTGACATAACGATTATTCAGAACAATTATTTAGGTGGCAACACCACGCGGTATCGGGGACATTCGGGGAATCGATTCGGTCACTTGGTTTTGGAACGAGCTACGGGTCGGACGAACTAAAGTAACGGTGGAAAGATTAAGATATAATTATTGTAACCAGTGGAGAGTAGCGAATAGAAGTTAGTAAATTGTAATAGTTTGTTGGATTGAACTGATTAAATAATATTATTATCTACCCAAGGAGTTTTATTACAAGACGTCAATATTATTCCATGAATAAAAATGATCTGTATATTGAAAAATCAGCTCATAGGTAATCAAAGCGATTCTAAGAAATATAATTTAAAAAAAATACGGTTTAACGGGTTTTGCATAGAAAATATTATGTCAAACCGCCATATTTATTATATTGATAAAAATTATCTGTTGATTAAAAAACCAATCCATAAAGTAATAAATCGATCTGATTTTATTAGTTATTATGATCGTTTCTGAGGACATGTGGGCGGATGACTTCTTCTGATGTGGCAAAAAAGCTAAGACACAAGTTTCCTTTAATTAAAATATATTCTGAGCAAGTCGTAAAGTAAGGGTCAACTATTGAAGGGTTGTAAAAAAGCTATCTAGACTTGACAGTACAAAAGAGATAAGAAAGGGTGACGTTAAAAAACGTCACCCTTTTTGTGCTTGTTTCTGGAAACCATCATCTGCCTCATGCCTAGCGTTTTCCCAACTATGTTGGGGTCAGCTTCCAATCTAACCGGATGCAGCTGAGTACCAATATTTTAAATGGAGCGACTGCCTATCTGACCTCCACAACCCAGTTCCTGGGTAATACGATACCTCTTGGTACGACTGATTGACAGACCTTCGGGCTTCTGACGACCCATAACGACTGTCAAAGGTCCACGAATGACAGCCGGGACCAACGGCTTAACGTGCTTTCCGAGACACGGAGGGGTCTTGGTATGTAAAGATGGTCACCAATCCACGGACCAATCGCGGCTAGCGTAGCTTAACCTGATCGATCGACTGTTATTAGCCACAAGCCCCTCAAATATGCCCTGCAACCCTCTAGTTTGTTCGTAAGTAGGCAATACAGACCTACCTACATAATGGAAAAAGAAAAATGAAAATAATAATATGTGGACAACATTTTACGGTAATCTTAGTAATTTATCAGTCTTACTTTAGGGGTGGGTACGTGATTTAACTACATCATTTCTATCTACCTCCAAATGTGTGGGTATGTTTGAGGGGGTGCTCATTTATTTTCTCAATCCGAGTGTAGAAGTTTCGAAAAACCGGGCAAGAGCGAGTCGGACTCGCGCACCGAGGGTTCCGTAACATCTGAGTTTATGCATAAGGTTTATGTTTATGAAATTAAATGTTTATTTTTATTTTTGAGTTGATTGAATGAATGGTAAATTGCGGTTTACGATTTATGACGTATTAAAAAAAAAACTACTTACTAGATCTCGTTCAAACCAATTTTCGCTGGTAGTTTACATGGTAATGTACATCATATTTATTTTTTAGTTTTATCATTCTCTTATTTTAGAAGTTACAGGGGGGGGGGGCGGGGGGACACATTTTACCACTTTGGAAGTGTCTCTCGCGCAAACTATTCAGTTTAGAAAAAAATTATATTAGAAACCTCAATATCATTTTTGAAGATCTACCCATAGAGTATGGGTTTGATTAAAAAATGAGTTTCGGTTCTAAGTATGGGGAACCCTAAAAGTTATTGTTTTTTTTCTATTTTTGTGTGAAAATCTTAATGCGGTTCACAGAATACATCTACTTACCAAATTTCAACAGTATAGTTCTTATAGTTTCGGAGAAAAGTGGTTGTGACATACTGACGGACAGACAGACGGACAGACAGACAGACATGACGAATCTATAAGGGTTCCGTTTTTGCCATTTGGCTACGGAACCCTAAAAAGGGAATGTTAGTGAATTCTCGCCGTTCAATAAATAGGTATTGCAGGGTTTTCAAATCTATGTTGGAAATAAGTTTCGTTTTTGGATTTGATAGGCGGCCCCATGATATTACTTACTATTGAAATGATAATTTACATTCATAATCAGCTGCTGGGATACAGACCTCCTCTCGTTGACCAAGTGGGCCGCATTCCACCCCGCGGGCCCAGTGCGGGTTGGTTGATTTACATTGATGAGAGGAAAATCGAGAATTTCTTGGATTTAAAAAGAAAGATTTTTTTTTGTGAAAACTTCTTTAGCGGCGTTGTACATTTTTTTTGTAATGGGTAAAAAATGTTAAACTCGCGTCAGGACACGTGACCCAGATCGAAAATATCAAAAATTTAAAACAATTATAATATAGTATGTAAGATTCCAAAATATCAAAAATTGAAAACAAGTATACAGGATCAAATTAAATTAACTAGCGAAACTTAGCCACAAGTATACAGGATCAATTTAAATTAGCTAGCGAAACTTAGCCACAAGTATACAGGATCAAATTAAATTAGCTAGCGAAACTTAGCCACAAGTATACAGGATCAAATCAAATTAGCTAGCGAAACTTAGCCACAAGTAAACAGGATCAAATTAAATTAGCTAGCGAAACTTAGCCACAAGTATACAGGATCAAATTAAATTAGCTAGCGAAACTTATCCACAAGTATACAGGATCAAATTAAATTAGCCAGCGAAACTTAGCCATAATTGTATACAGGATACAATGGCATTAATATGTGTTTTGCTTTAACTTCTTTTGGCACTCCCGGAGTGCCACTGTTTTTTTTATCATGTCACAGAAACACGTGCAATAACTACTTCCGTATAACATTTTAAGGTAAAATAATACTACCTGAATATGGACATTTAAATAGTCTGAATTAAACGAATTTTATTTTTAAATGTATAGTGACTACTGTAACCAAATGTATTAAAAACACTTTTTTTGTGTGGGAAATCATCAAATGACCCCTCCCGCTCTGGGTGGAGCGGAAGGGAGTGTCAGACTCTTACCGACTAAAATCCACCCGTGTTCCTTCCTTAACCCTTTATGTTTCGGGCCAGCGGTAACCCTTTCGGACAATCCCGCTCACCCGGCCATGCTTCGGCCCTAAGGGGCTCCTCAATTTATGCTAACATCTCTTTGAGGAACGCGTAGAACACGTACGCGCCGTTCGGCACGGGCCTGGTCCTGATCGGTCGGTGAGCTACCCATTACTCTTCAACCGCAGGCCCGCGCCTACGGTGGCCGGGAGTCGTCCCGTGGCTCCCGACGCCCGAAGCGTATAGTGACTACTTGAAACAAAACAAATATCAAAAGCACGATAAAAAAATATCATATAAGATCACTTTTTGTCCGGTGAACCAGAACGTGTCGCCATCCGGTTATCCGACCAAAAAGTGATATACCTATTTGTATGTAACAAACTTGACGTTCGCTTTCTACTCGTATTAGAACGCGGGTTACATATTATTTTTTTAACCTTGAAATGAAATGTAAAAAAAATTGTTTGAGACGTCTAAGCGAATACCAAATTGGTTTTTATTTGACCGAAATTTTCTCAAAACTCAAAGATACACCAAGCGTTGGCTTTATCGTGCTTATACAGAGAAAATAAATAATGAGTTTTGAGCCAAATTACTTATTTATTTACCTTCATCTGCTGTTTGTGAACGAGATAATATAATAGATATTATAAAGAGAGACTGCAAACCCTCCCAAAATTGGGGGAGGCCTATGTCCAGCAGTGGACGTCTATCGGCTGAAACGACGAAAGAGAGACTTGATTTCTTGTATATTTGTTTGCTACGCTTTCATGCTTAAACGGCTAAACGGATGTGGATGAAATTTGGCACATGGAAAGACCATGACCTAGTAATCTAGGTCATGGTCATGGTCTTCCCAAGTGCCAAATTACACACACATGACATAGAATACTTTTTATTCCGATATTCCCACGGTATCGAGAGTTATGCGGGTGAAACCGCGGGACGCAGCTAGTCTATACAAGGAATCTCTTAAGGGGGTCATTGTACTCATCATTATGAACAACTTTTACTATGTGACCAAACATTTATGCTCGTATAACTCGTCAAAATGTAGGGAATACTTAGCTGTTTTTTTTTTTCGCGATATCAGTAAAAGGTGTTCATAATGATGAGTACAATAACCTCTTAAGAGGTTGTTAATGTTTTACCAATAACCTTGTATAAAATTCAAAGTCCTGACTGACTGATTATCAACGCACAGCCCAAACCGCTGGTCCTACAAACATGAAATTCGGAGGGTGTGTTCTTTGTGAAGAGTGACCACCCACCACCACCCCACTAAGAAAGGGTTTTTCGAAATGCCACCCTGAAGTGGCATTTCGAAAAACCCTTTCTTAGTGGGGTGGTGATTTCACCCCCCTAAGAGGGTGAAATTTCACGCGGACGAAGTCGTGGGCAAAAGCTAGTAATCTATAAAAATCGGTACAACTTACGTCTTCCGAGAAATAAGTACATGGTTTGTAAGTATTTTTTTCTTTTTCTTACATCCATGAATAATAGAAAATGAGTCGACTAGTTTCAAACACTTCCAATGAAAAATGAATTCTTTTGAATTTTCTTGAATTTGAATTTTCCTCGAGATTTTACGAGAATACTTACTAAACATTTGAAAACATTGGTTCTTGAAAATCACGAATATACACTAGTGTACTAGAAAACTATCAATTATTCAGTTTCTGTATATCTGATGTTGATCAATATTCAATACTAGCGTCTCCTTGGGACTTCGTCCGAATGAAATTTCTTGTTCACTCTACCTACACCGTGTCACATAATATCTCATCACCTGCCTATATGTATAGATGGGCAATCCACCGGGTTTAAGCCCGGTGCTTTTGATAAACACCCGATAAACACCAGTAAACACTCATAAACACTCACAAAATTGGGTGTTTAACAAAGCACCGGGTTTAAACCCGGGTGGATTGCCCGTCTATACCTACCTACGCTATTACTGCATTTTCCCTTAGCGTTCTTTCTAACTTTTTTGTTTTTGCTTGGCTCCTAGCCCATCCTCAAGAATCACACTATCACACTAATATTATAAAGGCTCCTTCAAACAGGCGCGACACGCTATAAAATCGTGCGCGACACACACACACCCACAGATATAGATATACCTAGATCGTTATCTAGGTATATACCTAGATACCGTCACAGTATAAAGATCATACAGTATTTCGACTTCATACAAACGGACGAAACGCAAGCTATACCTACGCGCCTCGACCTCGGCATGCGCTCGGCATGCAGACAGTCGCGACTGTGCCGCAATGGCGAACGGACGGTGTGTTGTTTTTTTAACAATAACCGCGCTATTTTTTCACTAAAAATAAGTTCAAGTACATATATGACGAGTAGGCTATATTGTGCTACAATAAGACTACAATAAGATTATACTATGATTAAGATATACTGATTACAATAAGATTAATTCGCAAACTTTTTTGATTGTACCCAGCGATGATTTTGTGGAATATATAGAAAAAATGGAGGAAATATTCCGAACTACATTTAAAACCAAACATATAAATTGTAAAGTAGCTGCAGGTATCTATAACCAAGTAAAAGATATTCCTTTTTCTCCACCTTGTCCATGTTTCTCAAAACAATTTTTAACCAAGCTTTATATTAGAATGCGGATTTTTTACACTTTAAAATTTAATAATAAAGCATTTCGTACGTCTCAGTCGAGGCGCAAATATTTTTCGGTCGCAAATTTATAAGATTTGTTATTCAAACATAAACATGGTTTTTTAATTAAATCAACCAATCAAAAAATAACACGCATTTTTATTAAACACTTCCTATTCAATGAGGGATTTTCTTTTTCTTTTTTTTTTAACGCTTCCCTAGTCGCTGGATAGATGGCGCTGAACTTGGTAAGTTACTGCAAGGAACGGAAGTTACATAATTTTTTTATTAATTCACTTGGATGTAATTTTAAGATCGTAAAACGAAAGCAAACGAAACTGTCACTCAACGAGCGTATATGACGTGACGCAATGTTTTTTTTCCAAGCGTTTTGACTTTGGCATCTAGTAACATAGTCAGTTCAACGCCATCTTCAGGGTTCTTGGGAACTATTTTTTTTTTTAAATACTGAAAAGAAAAACCTCTCATTCACAAAGTATTTTATTTGTTTATAGAAAAAAAGTATATTTATTTATTTATTTTATTATTTATGTACACACAGTAAAATACAATAACAAAACTAAATGGAAACACAAAGTAGGCAAATGTAATTAAAATGCTGGAGGCGGGCAGCCCTATCGCATGTTTACGTACCGCGCGGCTGTAGGCATTTATTTCAAGGTTACGGCCGAGTTACAATACTGTATGATCTTTATACTGTGATACCGTTATCTACACACACCCACAGATATAGATATACCTAGATCGTTATCTAGGTATATACCTAGATACCGTTATCTAGGTATATCTATATCTGTGGGTGTGTGTGTGTCGCGCACGATTTTATAGCGTGTCGCGCCTGTTTGAAGGAGCCTTTATAATATTAGTCTCTATCTAGGTATATCTATAAGTATCACCAACTGTATGAAAACCAAGCGTGCCATATTTTTGACTACCTACTATGACGTCACAAGCTCGCGCTCTCGCTCACACTTACCCAGCCAGCAGTACAAAGGACTGAGCGCGAAAGGGGCTTTGTAATCATAAGTTGGTGCAATTTTTGGCACGCGAAGTAGTTACTCTTGCGTTATCTAGGTATATCTATATCTGTGCACACACCGCTCGTTGCGCGACTTGCGGTACCTTTGTGTAGCGCGCGATTTTATCGCGTGTCGCGCTTGTTTGAAGGAGCCTTAAAAGCGAAAGTTTGTGAGTGTGTGTGTGTTTATATGTTTGTTACTTCTTCACACTCAAACGGCTGGACCAATTTTGATATAATTTTGTATGGAGGTAGCTGACACCCTGTATTAACTTATAAGCTACTTTTTATCCCGATATTCCCACGGGATCGAGACCTATGGGGGTGAAACCGCGCGGCGCAGCTAGTTGTACCATAAAGGCAAAAATATTTTTTCAAATCGGACTGGTAGTTCCAGAAATTAGCCCTTTCAAACCAATAAACAAACAAACTCGTCAGCTTTATTATATTCAGTACCTATTTATATTTCGATTTATTTATTCATGAGAATTTGAAATTGGTATAGTTATCTACGAAAGTTAAACTTAATAAAATATTAGAGAAGCATAGACTGACTATAAAAATAAATAATATTATCTTAATCATGTGACATCAGTCTTACCAAGGGGTATCGTATACCTAGTAACTGGGTTGTGGAAGTCAGATCCATGTAAAATACTGGTATTCAGCTGCATCCGGTTAGACTGGAAGCCGACCCCAACATAGCTGGGAAAAGGCTAGGCAGATGATGATCTTATTGTAATCTGCTAGACATAAATCTAGATCATTGTAGTTAAATCTAAGTATCATAGTTACCTACCTCATCATCTGCCTAGCCTTTTCCCAACTATCTTGGGGTCGGCTTCCAGTCTAACCGGATGCAGCTGAATACCAGTATTTTACATGAAGCGACTGCCTATCTGACCTCCACAACCCAATTACTGGGTAATACTATACCCCTTGATAAGACTGGTTGTCAAACTTTCGGGCTTCTGACTACCCGTAACGACTGTCAAATGTCAGCCGAGACCAACAGCTTAACGTGCTTTCCGAGGCACGGAGGTGTCACGGTATGTAAAGATGGACACCCATCCACAGACCAACCGCGGTACGCGTAGCTTAACCTGATCTATCGACCTGTGCGGCTGTTATTATTTAGCCACGGGCATAGACAAAAATATACATCATTTATGAACATCTAAAGAGCAGCCCAGTGGTAACGACCGCGACTTACGAGTTGTAGGTCGTAGATTCGAACCCAGACAGGCGCTTTACTTTGTGGAAATTATTTCTTGACAACTCTATCATAACGGTGAAGGAAAACATTGGGAGGACACCAACACGCTTTGAACCAAAAATTTGAAGAGTTGTGACATCTACCAAAACGCACTGAGCCCGCGTGGTAGATTAAGGCCCACTATCTCACAGAGAGTACGCATGTGTCTTTCTTCTAGCAGTGGGAACATGGCTGGATGGTGGGCTGATTACACTAGTTTACAGTACATCTTTTGCCAAAGAAATTTTAGCTGTTGCTGACTACATATTATGATACTTATGCTATTTTCAAAAATATAATTAGAAGATTTTTATCAGCTCTAGTTTCTGAGTTTCAGCTATGTAGGTATAAAACAGAAACAAAACATGTATTTACTAAGAAAAACTTTACAAAAAAAAATAATTAATCATTGAGTTCTAAAAAACTTCGTTTTACAGCTCTTCTCTGACGTGTAGACTTTGGAAAATGACGTATCAGAGACCAACAATAGTCAGACATGATATTCGTATCCCAGAAACCCTGATAGCGCTCTTCCATGACGCGTAAGTCCTAATGCATAAGCTCTCCCTGCTCTTCGCTCATATCTCCTAAATTTTCCGGAAACCTGTCCAGGTGACTATGGAGGAAGTGGAGTTTTATGCTCATATTGCACCCCATATTTTTCAATTGTTGCAGAAGGTCTTCTACAAGTTCAATATAATTTTCAGATTTTTTATTTCCGAGGAAATTCGTCATCACATAGACGAAAGCTGTTCAAGCCTTTAGTTCTAAGTCAGTCATAGAATTTCTAAATTGAGTATCTTTCGTAAGTTGTCTAATTTGGGGGCCATCAAAAATACTGGCTTTATTCTTTTCCATAGTGAACTGAAGAAATTTTTGGCAAATGTAAGAAAAGCAGTTCCCGTCTTTATCTAGTGATTTAACAAACTGTTTCATGATGCCCAGTTTTATATGTAAAGGTGGAAGGATAATTTTGTCACTAATGAATTTTGGACTATATTTTGCTTTCCAGGCTCCATATTTTCTCTCAAAGGCCAGTTTCTTCTTACCCAATGCTCTTGTTTAGCTCTACTGTCCCAAAGACATACAAAACGGGGAAACTTAGTGTGTATAAATTAATTATTGTGAATGTGAGGACAATGTAGGTTTTTTTTTGTTTTGATCATGGTCTGGCAGTTTGAGTAGTTTATGCGGCCTACCCAAATGTCCTGTCTTTGGTATTGTTCGTCGAATCGTTAAGCTCCATAAGTTCTGAGTTGAGCTGCACGGCTACTGACAAATTCGTGCACTGACTGGACGGACAGGTCTCTCAATCTATGTGGTTCTTTCCTCAAAAGATCATTTCAGACACTAATCTACATGGTCCTCAAAGATTATGTTCGGATTTTTTATATACACATTAACATTGAAGAATTTTATTTAGACAATGACATGAATATTTACTTTGTAAAGGATTTTTTTTTATTTTTCTTTTAATTATTGTGAATGTGAGGACTATGTGGGTCATTTTTTTTATGTATTCCTTCTTAGTTTTAATCAAGATCTGGCAGTTTGAGTAATTTACGTGGCCTACCCAAATATCCTTTCTTTGGTATTGTCCGTCGAATCGTTGAGCTCCTCAACTTCTGAGTTGAGCTGCACGATTTTTGACAAATGCGTGCACTGATTGGACAGGTCCGCTCAATCTGTGTGATTCTTTCCTCAAAATACCATTTCAGACACCAATCTACATGGTCTTCACACGATCTGACCAAGATTTTTTCTGGACTTTAAAAGAGACTGTGACCTCTGAGTTTGTTTCGGCCTTTCTTCTCAGAGTAGTCAGGTAGGAAACGCCGACCTCATCTAGTTTAAAAAATATGATTGACGTGTAAAAGTGTTTGTAAAAACCTACTGAGGGCTGATTTTTCCATCGCCAGATAACTTTTATTCGAGGGATAAAATTGACATCTGACAGTTTTTTTATGGAAATTATTCCTCCGATAAAGTTATCTGGCGTTGGAAAAATCGGCCCTTACAGAAATAAATCATTTATCATTTAACAACTTTGTTGACCGAGAAGTATGTTCACCATTTTTAAATCGACATAAAGCCACTTATAGTCATCGTATTTTATTTTGTTCAAGACTAGCGAAATATTACAATATTCTTCCTTTAACTTTGTACTGTGGGCAATAGGTATCCCAGCGTATTTATTTCCATTATATAATAGAATACATTTTAGGCTCCGTTTTGAGCTGTCAATGAATAAACGCCAGTCGTTTGGTTCGTATTGTTTCAAACTCATTTTTATCAACAAGTTTTTGTTAACTGAACAAAAGGTCTCTTTCACGATAAAAACTTATTTTAGTATCTGAGGAAAGCAATTTTTTTCTTTCAGTCTTGATGCGAACAATTCTGAAGCTTGTTTAGAAAGATTTAAATCTCTTACAAGGTCATCTAACTCATTTCGGGAATCAGAATCAGAAACAAAAAAAAGGAAAAACAAAGCAAAAAGCATAAAGGGAAAAGCATTTTGGCTCATTTGACATACTTACTTTCAAAATCAGCATCATTTTGTGATGAGCTTATTGATCCTTCAATGTCTTGTTCTAAGGGTTCAGATAATTATATTTTTAGGCACTGGAGAGTTAGGTAAACGCTGCACTGGACTTTGAACACAACTAGTACTTGGGTGCTGCCATTTGCTAGATTTTTAGTGTTTAAGCCGTTTATGTTCACGCTACAAAAATAACAGTCTTCGAGATGATTCCGTGGTTCTCGCCAAATAGTCGGTGTTCCAAGTTTAAAGGCACTTCTTTTACCACTTTTCCATAATCTTAAATATTCCACACACGATTTACAAACACAATTGGGAGCCCAAGACTTCTCATTTTTATCCAAGAGCATCCCAAAATACTCAAAATAGGTATTTTTCACCAACTCTGATATAACTTTTCTACAATCGTTAAACACATATTCTCCGCATATATAGCAAAAATGATTTGGATTGTTTAAACAACGTCTCCTTGAACTACTCATGACGCAAAAACTTTAGATACTAATCTTAACACAGTAAAATACGCCTGTTATCGATTAATATACACGCTTAAATGACAAAAATCAAAAACAAATTAACACGAGCTGCTCAAAAAAATTTTGAGGGTAGATTTGACAAAAACAAGTCTTAAGTGAACATTATCAACCACAAAATTCGCGGCAACAGACAAAAAGTTAAATTTTGTAAACTAGTGTTATCAGGTCCAGTTGAAAACCAGCGTCAGCCACTAGTTGTCTGGCATTTTTGCTGAACTGGGACTTTTTGGCGCAGCCGTGAGGCACACATTCTTGCATATTTCTTACATCGGACTTTGCACTTTTATTTTTATCTTTATTTTTGTTTTTATCTGATGTAGGTATGACTATTATCTGACTATCTGGGGGCCTAGAAAGGCCATTTTGGCAGAATCATAAAAGGATAACATTATGAACCAAAATGGACAGTTAACTGTTAAGTTAATCGTAACCATAGAAATGTAAAAATCGTAACAAACCCCATTGGTGAAGGATTTTTTTCTGTTATTTTTTTGTCTGTGCTAAAATACCAATCAATCCAATCCAAATCCAATCCCAATCTCTTTGATTATAGGTATAATCAAAGAGATTGGGATTGGATTACACTACGTACGTAGGTATGTAGTCTTTGATACATGCAGCAAAAAAAAGAAAAACACGGACTGTCTTCGCCATATTAATTTTAATCTCTAAATCTAAATCTAATTCATAATGTTATCCTTTTATGATTCCGCCAAAGTGGCCTGTTTAGGCCCCCTTGTGTATTGTGTGTCTTTTAGTCTGTCTAAATAAATGTATTTTATTTCTTTCTATGCTCAATAATAGATCATCAGGGGTTGTTATTATATCGATGCCGAACCCGAAATTGTAATTAATTTTTTTTTTGTCTGTTTGTCTGTGTACGCTAATATCAGAAACGGCTTATTAGATTTAGATGCGGTTTTCACTAATATATTGTAGTAAGCTTCACTTAACATTTAGTGTTTATTTCATGTCAATCGGTTCATAAATAAAAAAGTTATGTCAATTTAAAGAATCACGGCGAACATTTGTTAAGGTATTCAGCGAACGCACGTATCCTGGAGAGTATAGGCGAATAGTTGCTTTCGATTATTGCGATTCACTTGAATACTGACTTAGGCGGTTCTTTCCTGGATTTTTGGGTATTTACTTATCTTAATTTTTATTCAGGGTTTGTAAATAAATATTGTAAGCATTTATTATAGGTTAGGCACTTATTTCCCTGATTTTCGGTATACTTATCTTAATTTGTATTTAGGGTATGTATATAAATATTATAAGTATTATATTTGGTATAGGTTAGGCATTTCCTCGATTTTCTTTATCTTCTATATCTATATTATTATATATATAAAATGGTAAACTGACTGACTGTTGATATATCAACACACAGCCCAAACCGCTGGTCCTAGAGACATGAAACTTGGAGGGTGTGTTCTTTGTAAAGAGTAAGTATCCACTAAGAAAGGATTTTTGGGAATTCTACCCCTAAAGGGGTGAAATAGGGGATGGAAGTTTATATGAAAGTCTGTCAGTTTTGAAGTTAGGATCTTCAAGTTTTGTGTTTAGGCTGAGGATTTAATATTAATTAACAAGTGTCTCAGCGTTGTGTATGGAAAGTCCTTAATTTTCGAAGTAAAAATCACAAAATTCAATCTAGGCTTATGGTTGGAAGGTAACGCAACGCAACGTAAAAATGTAACGCAACGTAAAAATCTAGGCTTATTTATGGTTGGAAGGTAACGCAACGCAACGTAAAAATGTAACGCAACGTAAAAATCTAGGCTTATTTATGGTTGGAAGGTAACGCAACGGTATTGTTAGAATTTCAACCCTTAAGAGCGTTTACGCCGTACGGCATTTCATACAAACTTTCAAGCCCTTATTTTTCGAAATGAATGAACCGATTTTAATGAAACTTTGTACGCATATGCAAAATACATAGGTCTAAAAAGTTAGTAGAGAACATTTTTGAAAAATAGTGTTACAGCCAAATTAGACCGATTTTAAATTTTCAATAGAAACAGAGATTTCCAGTTATCTTTTTTTAAATAAGACATTTTGAAAATGTTCTCTACTAACTTTTTAGACCTTTGTATCCTGCTAATGCGTATGAAGTTTAATTAACATCGGTTCATTAATTTCGAATAATAGGGGCTTGAAAGTTTGTATGAAATGCCGTACGGCGTAAACGCTCTTAAGGGGGTGAAAAGGGGAATGAAATTTTGTTTTTAATTATATTATATAATCTATCAACGCACAGCCTGCACTGCTGGTCCTAGAGATATGAATTTTGGAGGGTGTGTTTTTTGTGAAGAGTAGGTATCCACTAAGAAGGGGTTTTTGGAAATTCAACCTTTAAGGAGGTGGAAAAGGGGGGATTTTGTTTGTATGAAACATCTTATTCCTTGAGTTAATAACCTTGAAACTTGGCACGAATACTTATCTAAGTAAATTATGAAGTTTGGCAATTTTTGTTTTTCTAAACTACTCTCTAAAAAGGGATTAGGGGGTGTCAAAATTTGTATGGAAGAATTTTAACGCGCTGTCCGATTAGCTCGAAACTGAGTATGTATACTTAAAACTAAAAATCTACCCCTAACTGCGTGAAAAAGGGTAGTCAATTTCACAGGGGAGTATTTTATTACGTGGCATGATTAGCTCGAAAATTGGTATAAATAATGTTTGAGTCGAGTCATCGAAACATCCTGCCGGGTCAGCGGGATTGTCCGAAAGGGTTACCGCTGGTCCGGAACATAAAAGGCTAAGGAAAGAACATGGGTGGGTTTTAGTCAGTAAGAGTTTGACACTCCCTTCTGCTCCACCCAGAGCGGGAGGGGTCATTTGATGATTTGCCACACGAAAAAAAAAAGTCATCGAAACATCCCAGACGATTGTTCAAAATTCCATCCCCATGGGGGGATCCCTTCTTTTCGCATAATGTTCTTTGTCCTAATATACTTCAGCGTAACGATTTTGGCTCAATTTGTTTTGGCATAATAATACTTCGGCATAATTTTTTTACGCATACATTTTATGTTGGCATAATCATCTTAAAGACTAATTTGTTTTGGCATAAATTTGATTCGCATAACGTTAGTAGGCCTAATGACTATTAGCATAATAATATTTAGGCATACAATTAATTAAATTTAATATGCTGTGCAACAAAAGTTGACAGAACCGAATTGCTGTAAAACCGACTCCACGTAGTCTTGTTTGTCCTACCCCTAGAGTGTAATTTAAAATCGCGTAGGCGCGTGGGGCCGCTGGAGGCCCACAGCGCCGGAGCCGTGACAGAAACCCTGCCTGCTGCATGTTGCATGCTCGCTTGAATGCTGCATGCTTGCTTGCATGCTGCATGCTTGCTTGCATGATGCATGCTTGCTTGCATGCTTGCTTGCATGCTGTATGCTTGCTGTATGCTTGCTTGCATGCTGTA
Source organism: Mesoligia furuncula (assembly GCA_916614155.1). Lineage (NCBI taxonomy): Eukaryota > Metazoa > Arthropoda > Insecta > Lepidoptera > Noctuidae > Mesoligia > Mesoligia furuncula. The sequence continues at coordinate 23,104,778 of OU744800.1, read as the reverse complement.
TGCTTGCTTGCATGATGCATGCTTGCTTTCATGCTGTATGCTTGCTTGCATGCTTGCTTGCATGCTGTATGCTTGCTGTATGCTTGCTTGCATGCTGTATGCTTGCTTGCTTCATGCTTCCTACAGCGTAAAAAACCCACAAAATTGTTAAATACGTTATATTATATTAATATTTTATATATTACCTGATTCAGGAGATATGGCTTTTTTCCAATCGTCAAAATAAATTGGTATATCCTCTTCGGGCAAATTTATGCTTTAGGATATTATGCTTAAAAAAGTTATGCTTTAGAACTTTATGCTTAATAAATTTGTGCTTTAGAATATTATGCTTAATCATTATTATGGTTAGAGAAATTATGCTTAAAAAAATTATGCGTAAGCTGTTATGCGTAAATATATTATGCGAAAATATAATTGTGCCAAACAAAATTATGCTAAGTTATATTAGGTCTTAAAATTTTATGCAAATGGATAGGGAAACCCCCTATGGGGATAAAAAGAGGGGACACTGTTTATATGAAAAATCTTATTTATTTGGTTTATAAACTTTATAGACTTCCAGAAATACTAACTTTAATTTCGGAAGTCGGTGTCTTTGGATCTGTATTTAAGTTTTTTGCCACCGACTTCCGAAATTAAAGTTATTTCTCACTTTGTAGTGTTTTTTTTGGAGGTCGGTTTTTTTTTTTGTTATAACGTTTTTATTTCTCACTTTTTAGTATGTTTATAATGTATCTAAGTTAAAACATCCTTATATCAACTTGCTCATCGCCTTTACCAAAATATTGCTTTTCCCGATGCATGACTGACATTCATTGTTGAGGTATTCTCCTGGTATTTCACCATCAGCTCCATTTCACCATTCGCATTGTGACGAGCATAAATTACTTAGCAACCATGTTAAAGTAATCGAATCGCAACCCGTGAATTACTTATTATGGAGTAGTTCCGGTGGCCATCTGTGGTCTTCATCATCGGTTCCACTTCACCAAATAGTGCTTTCGAGAGCAAATGCACGAGTTACTGTAAATATTGCCCAAATCGCTATAGGTGTGCCTATAATATTTAAAGAGTTCCTTCGATTTCTCCATTATCCCCTCATCAGATCCTGACCTGATGACAATGGGACCACCTGGAAAGTATACCCTGAAAACAAAAAAAAAAATCAAATCGGTCTAGCCGTCTTCGAGTAATCGGGAACGTACTTAAAAAAAGATTCCGACGAATTGAGAACCTCCTGCTTTTGTTGACGTCGGTTAAAAATAAATAAGTGTGTTTTAGGGTTTTTCAAAAATCGACTCCTACCAAGTTGGAAAAGAGTAATAAAGTTTATGGGTTGGATTTTACTGCTTGCTTCCATTAACTCGAACATGGGTACCTATGGGTCTTTGAGTCAAGTTATGAACACATGCATCCCAAACGATTTTTCAAAATTCCATCCCTGTTGGAGTGAAAAGCGGGGATATAGTTTATTTGAAAAGTACAAAAACTCTTTGATCTATAAACTTAAAAATTGGCCCGAATACTTATTTATCTAAATAAATGTTAAGATCATAAACATACATTTTCGAAATATTAGGAGGAAAGTACGAATTTCACGCAAACGAAGTCGCGGGCAGAAGCTAGTAAGCTAATAAGTATCGTCTGCAATCTCCACTGTTCAAGGTTAACTATCCGACATTTTGGAAATAAATATAGTTTTATATCTAAATCACTGAAACTAAAAATACCTCCTGAAAGATTAATGTCCGATCAATCTTTACAAGCCAATAAAATTGAGTTCTAAACATAAACGAAGGAAAAATACGAACTCATCCATAATATTACACTAGCTTCTGCCCGCGACTACGTCCGCGTGAAACTACTTGTTTCCTCGACCCACCCCGCCGCATCGCATCGTTTTCGCTTCGCGTTCTGTCTGACTTTTTTTTCCTTTTGCTCGGCTCCTAAGGAACCTAGCATGATGTTAAATAGCCTATAGCCTTCCTCAAGAATTGGGCTATCAAATGCAAAAAGATTTTTCAAATCCAACTGGCAGTTCCAGAGATTAGCACGTTCAAACAAACATATAAATAAACTCTTCAACTTTATTATTAGTAGATTTCATAAACTATTTCTTAAACCGCAAAAGAACTCATCACGAAACACTGAAATCTTACTCATAACTCAAATAGTTTCATGGTTCTTCGTCGATCCAGACTCACCGTCTCGGAACTTTTGTAGCTTGAATGAGGACATCTAGCGTTGAACTATTGAACTAAAATATAGAACGTATGACCATTCTTGACTTCTTCTAAACGCAAAAAACGCAAGTTTTAGAAGCAATAAAAGTATATATGATCGACTACAGTAAACAAAATATATATTCTTCAGGATATATGCTAGGTAGATAATGTGTTGAAAACATAATACAACTAATTTGATGCGATAGAAAAAAATCATGAAGTTACCTCTAAAAACTTTCTTTTTACAATAAAAACCATACTAATACCTATACATACAATCTTTCTGATTTTTTGTCAGATTATTCTACAAGCAACTTACAAAAGCACTAGTGTTTTAATTTTTTAGCCCAAACAATAGGTTTTTTGTAAATAGATAATTGCTTCATATTTTGCAATAAATTACCAGGGTTGTGTCATCGCGCTTCGTCATGTAAGTCCGTTAAGTGTGGGCAATGTTTCTTTATGTGCTGACAGCTATAAGAAGGTTATATTAATTTTTTTACATTTTCTCTCTTTATTCTGGAAGATAATAGTGGAGGTTCTTATAAAATAAATTCCAGTTGTCCAGTCTTAGGCCCATAAACATAGACGTTTTTCTTGAGGTGAAAAACTAGGGTTTATTCGCCGCGAGTAGGCAAGGTCGTCAGTAGTAGTTGACGGACACGTTTTTTCTACGGCGCGGATTATACGTCGTACCGCACCGAAACCGTGTACAAAGGGGATTATTAGTGTCTAAACACATTATGCCGAAGGTACGCGGCCGAAGTTCGGCATGATTACGCCTGCAATGTTATTTGAATTACTGACGACACATTATGCCGAAATTACGTTGCGTTAAATAGCATCGGCATAGTGAGATGAGACACTTGGACTTTTTTTTCTGTGTTGGACCTGTCTGGAACAATTTTGTAACCTCCATCACCAACGTCTTTCGGTCTTAATAAACATAATTAGGTTTCAGAAAAAATATATAGACTTATATGAAAAAAATTTCGGCTATGTCATCTTGAATTTAGGACCTATCAAAATTCTTTTATATTCAGGGTAAAGAACTTATTATGTTTATTAAAATAATAAGTACCTAAGTAAATAATAACTAATACCTAATTAATTAATAAAAATAACAAGATTAAATCCTAACTTAACTAAAACTATACCTACACAAACTAAAAAATCCGCCGAAAAACTCATGCGCATCGCTGTCGACGGGTAAAATGTATCCAAGAGACTGGCGGCATTACCTCGTTGTATGGCAATGCTTAGGGTAAATAAAAATAACATTTTAATGGTACCCATTTATAAAAAATGTAAGTACCCTTTATTAACAGTATATCATCTTCTATACTTACTGGTCCACGCAGTTTCTTGCCCGTTCTTCTCCATAGAGATCTACGTTTTGGAATGGGCAACTAGCTTCAACTTTCTGACTAACTGACAGACTATTTATTTTTGACAGTTCAAAAGTGCCTGTACAAGGTTTAATTTGAATAAATGCTTTGAGTTTGACTGAATGTAATCAATGGCCCAAAACCATTGATTACATGACCGAATTGACTGATACACAACATGACACTGGCCACAAAACATTGCCAACGGTAGAGCCAAAACTAATAAGAAACAAGGCAAGTTTAATACAGTCACGAAAGTTGTAAAGGAATTTCGAGCCTCTTCTCTACATTCTATAGACAAGTTAGTTTCGACACGGAGGTAATTTAATCTTTTTAAGATGCTAAACATTTTTTTTTAAATTTATTATAAGGAATTTTACACATTGTGGATACCAGTCCCATTATACCCTAACCAAATCTGACTGCCAACAGCTTATACTAAAATTATAAATATACCAATTTACTTCAATGCCATTAATTCAAACAGATACTTTGCTACCTTAGAATTGGGTTGACTAAGAATCCCGTTGAATGTGCCAACATCCAGTCTGCTTAATTCAAAGGCATTTGCTAGACATGTCCTCGCAGACTCAAATCAGACACATTCCAGCAATAAATTATATAGATCCTCACAGACGCCACAATCTTTGCAGTTTGGTGAGTCAGTCTTCCTCATCATAAACATAAAATTAAATTTATTGCATGGTATGTGTCCAGATCTGAGTCTGTGAGCTGTAACAATCAATTTTCTGTTTAAGGACGCGTTTACGAAATGACGCGCTTCAATTTTAGGTATTGAGTCTTACTACTACACGTGCACGGCTCACACACACAGCGGCATGCGCGAAGCGGTGAAATTATGAGTAAATTGACACGACTTGATACTTGAGCCTAATTTTATTTTATTTTTTCCATGTATTTTTTTTAAGTTTACGGTGATTTGTTTTCAAACAGTTTGTAGGTAATGTGAAGTGTTCATATAAGTAGAATGCTATTTACTTAATTTCACTGGACAGTGATTAATCAAGTACAAGTTGCCAAAGTACCTATGTATTAACAAATTGCGGACGAGCTTATTGAAAACAAATATAAAACAAGCTTGTTTTATTCGGTTTATTTCGTATTATATATAATAAATTTGCTATGGTATCAAATGCAAGTAGGTTCTCGAAAACTGGAAAGAAAATACGTGTATTTGGCACACACCCTACAAGGCAAACAGTACAAATGCTACAATATTCATCACGCTAATATTATAAAAGCGAAAGTTTGTGTGTGTGTATGTTTATATGTTTGTTCTTCACGCTCAAACGGCTTCACCAATTTTGATAAAATTTTGTATAGAGGTCATCATCATCTGCCTAGCCTTTTCCCAACTATGTTGGGGTCGGCTTTAAAATTTTGTATAGTGGTAGCTGACACATATAGGCTACTTTTTATCCGATATTCCCACGGGATCGAAACTTATGCGGGTGAAACCGCGGGGCACAGCTAGTTGCTTCATAAATATTTAAAAAAATCGTAAAACAAAAACAACGCAATGGATATTGTTGAACTGTCAAATTGGAATGGATTGCCATTCCAAGTGTATTACGCAATTAGGATAACGTACTAAGCAGTGTCGTGCATTGCATAAAGGCATATTAGCAGTGGCTACCTCGATAAATCACCATAAGCCTGTCAATTACATTTTTGGCCGTGCAAAGTGACGGATATTGAGATCGCCGATAGTGAGATAAAAATGAAAATCCAAGATGGCGGTTGTAGTTTTTTTTAATTTTTCATCATGGGTGTCGTTTTTATGGTTTTCAAGGGTGCTAAAACCGATAGTGATGTCCAAATGAAAATCCAAGATGGCGGCTTTAATTTTTTTATCATGGGTGGTCGTTTTTATGGTTTTCAAGGGCGCTAAAGCCGATAGTGAGGTCAAAATGAAAATCCAAGATGGCGGCTGTATTTTTTTTTTATATTTTTCATCATGGGTGTCGTTTTCATGGTTTTCGAGGGTGTTGGAGCCAATAATTAGGTCAAAATGAAAATCTAAGATGGCGGCTGTATATTATTTTTTATTTTTATCATGGGTGTCGTATTTATGGTTTTCAAAGGCGCTAAAGCAGATAGTGAGGTCAAAATGAAAATCCAAGATGGCGGCTGTAATTTTTTTTATATTTTTTATCATGGGTGTCGTTTTCATAGTTTTCGAGGGTGCTGGAGCCGAAAACAAAGTCAAAATGAAAATCCAAGATGGCGGCTGTAATCTTTTTTTTTAGATAAGTACTTTTGTTTTATGTTTCCGATTAGTGACCGCATCTGCCTAGACTAGACCCGGCTTAGTGCCTGCCTACCTATTCTTAAGGTCTCAACAAAACTAACAAAAGAAGCCCAAACTTGGCACACCTAGCTCAGCTCGGCTATTAGTTCCAGTAGCAGTCTTCGAAGTACACCTGCAGGTCACTCCATCAAGTCCGGAGGTAAGGTCTCAACATAACTAAGAAAACGAGCCCATACTCGGCACACCTAGATCAGCTCGGCTATTAGTTCCAGTAGCAGTCTTCGAAGTACACCTGCAGGTCACTCCATCAAGTCCGGAGGTAAGGTCTCAACATAACTAAGAAAACGAGCCCATACTCGGCACACCTAGCTCAGCTCGGCTATTAGTTCCAGTAGCAGTCTTCGGAGTACACCTGCAGGTCACTCCATCAAGTCCGGTGGTAAGGTCTCAACATAACTAAGAAAACGTGCCCGTACTCGGCACACCTAGATCTGCTCGGCTGTTAGTTCCAGTAGGAGTCTTCGAAGTACACCTGCAGGTCACTCCATCAAGTCCGGAGGTAAGGTCTCAACATAACTAAGAAAACGAGTCCATACTCGGCACACCTGACTCAGCTCGAATTATTCCGTTCTAATCCCCTGAACCCCCCCTCCACCCACCCCGCCTCGATCCCCTCCTAGATCGTCTTCTGTTTTAATCTCTGTCTTATCCACTAAAAACTTTCTCATACTGGTTTGAACCGCTTTTACTTTTGTTTTTGATCCTGAAGGATCGTCAGCAACAAAAATAAGTACGTAATTTCTTATTATAACGGATACGTGTATATTAGTATTGAGGAACAACGACATTTTCGTCTTTGTCAAGTCACCGCACCCGGTTTGAACCCTTTTTAATAATTTTACAGATGGCAGATGTGAAAAATGTTACAATTTTTCATGATGTGTGTCAATTTCGTGGTTTTCGAGGGTGCTGAAACCGATGGTGAGGTCAAAATGAAAAATCAAAATCAAAATCAAAATGTTTTATTTCACATAAACCTACATGGGCACTTATGAAACGTCAGAAGCTAGGTGCACGGTTCCAATTGGTCGTTTCCTATGGAGAAGAACCGGCAAGAAACTCCATGGTTACTCTTTTTAAAAATAATTGGCTTTTACAATGTTTCCAGATTACAGTAGGTATGGGAGGACAGTGCAGGCCTGTCAACAAGTACCAAGTACTTGATAAAATAGAAAATGGTCTACGGATCTAAAGTCTATAAGGCCTACAAAGTCCTCACATTTACAAAATAAGAATCTATCAAAAGGATAAATAATAAAAAAAATAAAAACAATAATAAAAACCTACTAAAACCAAGTGTTATGATTCCCATTAAAACCACTAATAAAGAGGTGAAAATTTTCAATTATCTGTATATAATGTCAAATAATAAAGAAATTATGTCAAAAAGTATATAATGTCAAATAATTAAGAAATTATGTCAAAAAGTATGTAAAAAAAAAAAAAAAATTAATAAAAATTAAACATTGTAATTTGAGAGCAGTTAATAGACATTTACATAGTTATGCCGTTAATGAGAAGCCAGGGAAGCCACATGTGCAGAAGGAATTATTGCCAGGCTACCTTGTCTTCAACGTAGTCTTTAATCTTATAATATGCTTTTTTGATAAGGACACGTTTAATGAGGGTTTTGAACTTTCCATCGCTAAGTTCTGTAACCGGCTTTGGCAACTTGTTATAAAAACGGATGCTGAAAATCCAAGATGGCGGATGTGAAAAGTGTTACAATATTTTCATGATGGGTGTCAATTTCGTGGTTTTCGAGGGTGCTGAAACCGATGGTGGGGTCAAAATGAAAATCTAAGATGGCGGATGTGAAAATTTTTATAATTTTTCATGATGGGTGTCAATTTCGTGGTTTTCGAGGGTGCTGAAACCGATGGTTGGATTTTTATTTTGACCCCACCATCGGTTTCAGCACCCTCGAAAACCACGAAATTGACACCCATCATGAAAAATTGTAACATTTTTCACATCCGCCATCTTGGATTTTCATTTTGACCGCACCGTCGGTTTTAGCACCCTCGAAAACCACGAAATTGACACCCATCATGAAAAATTATAACATTTTTCACATCCGCCATCTTAGATTTTCATTTTGACCCCACCGTCGGTTTCAGCACCCTCGAAAACCACGAAATTGACACCCATCATGAAAAATTGTAACATTTTTCACATCCGCCATCTTGGATTTTCATTTTGACCGCACCGTCGGTTTTAGCACCCTCGAAAACCACGAAATTGACACCCATCATGAAAAATTATAACATTTTTCACATCAGCCATCTTGGATTTTTATTTTGACCCCACCATCGGTTTCAGCACCCTCGAAAACCACGAAATTGACACCCATCATGAAAAATTGTAACATTTTTCACATCGGCCATCTTGGATTTTTATTTTGACCCCACCATCGGTTTCAGCACCCTCGAAAATCACGAAATTGACACCCATCATGAAAAATTGTAACATTTTTCACATCCGCCATCTTGGATTTTTATTTTGACCCCACCATCGGTTTCAGCACCCTCGAAAACCACGAAATTGACACCCATCATGAAAAATTGTAACATTTTTCACATCCGCCATCTTGGATTTTTATTTTGACCCCACCATCGGTTTCAGCACCCTCGAAAACCACGAAATTGACACCCATCATGAAAAATTATAAAAATTTTCACATCCGCCATCTTGGATTTTTATTTTGACCCAACCATCGGTTTCAGCACCCTCGAAAACCACGAAATTGACACCCATCATGAAAAATTGTAACATTTGTCACATCCGCCATCTTGGATTTTTATTTTGACTCCACCGTCGGTTTCAGCACCCTCGAAAACCACGAAATTGACACCCATCATGAAAAATTGTAACATTTTTCACATCCGCCATCTTGGATTCTCATTTGGACCTCACCATCGGTTTCAGCACCCTCGAAAACCACGAAATTGACACCCATCATGAAATATTGTAAGTCTTCAGGGGATCAGACCGGAATAGTCTTCGAAGTACACCTGCTGTGCAGGTCACTCCAGCAAGTCCGGAACGAAATATGAATTTATAAACCCTACTTACTTCTAGAAAAATTATAAGACTGTGAATCAAATCTTTCCTTGGGTAATAGGTACATACAGAATGCGTGAAGTATCAAGTTTTGTGTGTCAAATATTTTGTATCCGTACAGCGATCTTCTTTTAGCACAAGCTGCTGCTTACAACCGACACAGAGTCCACTCACAACGGCGGCCGAGCGCAGACTAATATTTCATTACAAATTTTTGTGCAATAAACCGAGACAGTGACCAGTAAAATAACCCTTATTTCAATCCAATAAGATTCACGTATTACAGCTAAATATGTGAAAAAATAGACTCCGATTTTTATTTTTTTCTGAGCTTATTTTTAACATTTTGATAGTTCTTTTGGCTACCTTTTTGAGTTGAACATGTCTGCTTACATAAAATATTTTAAAATAAATATGTTTATGTTATTAAACAGAAGAAAAATGACCCCAAAGACAGCACGATATCGTCGATTTTGTGTGAAGAGGCAACGGAAATTATTTTTTACTATATTATAAACCAACATTTTCGAATAAAAAATGGCTACCATTTGGAGATGAAAGAGTAATCTATCTGTGGTAATTATTAGTTACATTTGGTTTCGTCTCATTTTGCCGCAAAATGCACCGAAAAACGGCTTATTTTTGTCAGATACGTAAAGGCGTCCTTAAGCTAGTATTTGCGCACCAGGGGATACGAAGGGGCTGAAACAATGTTGGTAAACAATGTTGGTAGCTCTAATTTATTTATATTTTTTACTAGCCTACGCCGTTCTACTCCTGGGCAAAGGCCTCCCTCCACTCTTTCCATCTTTCGCAAACCCTCGCGACCTCCTTCCAGGTTTGACGAAACCTATCCAGCTCGTCCTGCCATCTCCTACGTGGTCTGCCGGCTGCCATGACCCCACCTCACTGTCTCAGGGCACCAGTTCTGTGTTATTTGGGCCCACAGTTATGCGGCAGATACGTCCTGCCCAGTCCCACTTAAGTTGGGCAGCCTTTTAAGCCACGTCAGCCATCTTTGTTTTGGAGCGCAGTATTGTGTTACGAACACGATCCGTTAATTTAATACCTAGTATACTGCGCTCTGTTTCAGAATCGGTCTCATATTAATAATATGCTATTTTTGTTTCATGGCTCATGAAAAGTGGGATGAGTTTTGAACATTTTCTTTATTAAATCGATGCCAGTAAGTGTTTCATATTGATTTTTGCCGCTTCTTTGTAACAAGACGGCCCTCTTGACTCCGTTCCGTTACTTTCTATTGGCCCCTAAATCACAAAGCAAACTCTCTGTTCAAATATCTCCGTCAAAACTGAACTGGCTAACCAACGTTTTTCTCACTATTGTATGGACTAGCATTATAAATGAATGAACGACACAGTCGATACCTACTAACATTCCTTTTCTATCAATTCATTTGAAACTGCTGTAAATGCGTTTTATTTTAGGATCTCGAGTACTAGACTGCTAGAGCTACCCGTGGAATTCTAAGCACGCCATAGACGAACGTAAAGGAAAATTTGCGAGATATGGCACGTGTCCGAAATAAACGTTTAATAGCTTGTTATTTCTCGATAAACAACAATCGAATGATAAAGTTTTGATAGTTATAACATAATTAGATAGCAAGGTAGTAAGGAGTATAGGTAAGTACAGACGCCAGCACATCAAGCTACTACAATCTGTCAAATTTATTTAATAGTATTTCAACTTTATCGCTAAAGCATAAGGTTCAAAGTTGATTGGGAAAATTTGACAGTTTCGGGTAGCGTGATGTGCTGGCGTCTGTATCTAAGAATTATTTAGTCTTGTGGCCATTGAATTTTAAAATGTCCTACCAGCAAGGTCATTGCGGAACATACTATCAGTAGCAATCGCTTTCATTTTGACAGTTCAACAACATTCATTGCGTTATTTAATCTGTTGAGCAGACAACATTTTCGAACATATGAAGCAATGGATTAGCAATATTCTTCAAAATGATTCAGATTATGATTGATAGTGTGTAACACGCAATTAAGGTGCAGCCGGTCGATTCTGTAAAAATCTCACCGTGAAAACTGAGGTGATGTGAGTTTGTTTATGCTAGGAAATGACACTATTGACAGCTCACTCCACGCTCACTTCACCTCAGTTTTCACGGTGAGATTTTTACAGAATAGCACCGCACCAATTGCGTAGCATAGGTACTGTGAAGGTCTACACCGGACCTTCACAGTTCCATGTGTATAATAATTAAAAGACCGTAGACTTGGAACTATATTATATTGTTAAAACGACTTTACAGTTTTAAGGTAAATATATCAATCCTATCTATTCAAGCAAAAACACCATATTCTAATATTTGACACATTCGTTTGAATCTTCGAATGGAATATCGATACAATTATGACCAGCCTATCTTACTAAATATAGGGCTACACATAAAGCCTCTGCAGTACCTACTTTCACAATCCAACGAACTCGAAGGAAATTGCTTATCAACAGCTTCATAATTATGTTTGAAAGTCTCCTCGACAACCGAACGTAAATCACGCAACGATTGTTGTTGGATTGTGAAAATGAAAGGCATTGCCATTGCAAGTACTTATGTTACGCAATTACCCCGCTTCTTTCTTACCGCAGGTAATTTCCTTCCACATTCTACATTTATTTTGCAAAAGCACTACCACTGTGCAACGTTGACTATGGAATGGGCAACGCTTTGAAGGGCTTACATGACCTAAAGCGCGGTCACTGTCGGACTGCATAGAAAAGAAAGAGAAGCGCGATGACACAACCCTCGTAATTTAAAGAAAAATATGTAGCAATTATTTAATTAAGTACAAAAAATCTATTGTTTGGACTAAAAAATTAAAACACCAGTGTTTTATTATGTTGCTTGTAGAATAATCTGACAAAAAATCGGAATGATTGTAAAGTTATTTGTATGGTTTTTATTGTAAAAAGAAAGTTTTTAAAGATATATTCATGATTTTTTTCTATCGTATCAAATTAGTTGTATTATGTTTTCAACACACTATCTACCTAGCATATATCCTAAAGAATATCATATATTTTTCTGATTTTGTTTACTGTAGTCGATCATTACTTTTATTGTTTCTAAAACTTGCGTTTTTTGCGTTTAGGTCCTGTAAGCCCCTTAAGTTTGCGATGCCTCTAGAACTGAAACCGATCCATTTGTCAAGTGTTATGAATATGACAATATCCCATAAGTTCGTTCGTTGCAGTCTACGAACGCCCATCTAAGCCAACGGACACAAAATTAAAACTACAAGAATTGTGAAGATTTATTTAGGCACGTTATTCATACGCTCTACACCCACGTTTCCTGAAATATCTATTTTCAATAAATTACACAACATAAAACATTAACACTCACAATAGCTTTACGAGCATCTGTTTTGAAAAACAACCGGAAAATATTTGAATATTGTGGTTAAATTATATCTTGGGTGACGTCACTAGGCGCGTTATATTTCACTGTAAAAATCTTGTATCGGATTCCAGAAACACTCCTTGGCATGTATCGATATTATAATGTTCCTTGGTACTTAATAAAATTTTTCAAGAAGTTTGAGAAAATTACTATAGTAGGTATCAATATTTTTACGTGGGCATAACGAATAAAGTTACGAACCTCAACTTCTGAGTTTAGCTGCACGATTTCTGACATATGCCTGCACTGACTAGACAGATCCACTCAACCATACCAACCATACGGTTCTTTCCTCAAAAGACCATTTCAGACACCAATCTACATGGTCTTCACATGATCTGAGCAAGACTATGTCTGGACTGTAAAAGAGACGGACCTCTGAGTTTGTTTCGACCCTTCCTCTCTGCATTATTTGTAAAAATAAATCCGTGTTTGTTCAATAAACTATGTGCAGTATAGAAAACACCAATGCGTGCTCAAAACATAAATGAATTATGCCTTGTGAAATGTAAGGCTTCTCTAATGAAGAAATGCTTCTTTGGTGTTTCTCCACAATAGTATACAATAAAATACTCGATGGAATAAAATGTAGGTATGCCATTACAGAAGTTTAAAAAAAACGCGCTTGAAAGGTGTTATTATACTCTAGATGATTTTTTTTAATGACGAATCTCTCTAATTATACAATGCTGACATAAATTTTAATGGGCCCCAAAAAGGCCACTTTGGCAGAATCATAAAAGGATAACATTATGAATCATAATAGGGCGAAGACAGTCCGTGTTTTTCTTTTTTTCGCTGCACTGCGTAGGTATAAAGAAAGAGATTGGGATTGGGAATGTTTCACCAATGGGATTTGATACGATTAACTTAACAGTTAACAGTCCGTTATGTTATCCTTTTATGATTCTGCCAAAGTGCCCTTTTAGGCCCCCTGATCTTTTGAATTTAATTGGCAGTAAATTCTGACATTAAATGAAATTGACTATGAACTGTAATAAAATTTAATTTGTATGCATGCGTTAATACAATTAGGTACTGAAATACTTATAATAATATATTGTAATAAATTTATCATGTGTGGTGCTGGATGTCAGTGTAGTGCTGGACTTAAAGAATAGCACCACCCCATACTTCCCGTGGGTGTCGTAAAAGGCGACTAAAGGGCGTACCGGAGAATGGGCAGCAGCGTTCTCTATGCATTCCACCACCATACCATACTGCGATCGCCAACCCGCCTGCCAAGCGTGGCGATTATGGCAAACCCCCCCTTTTGGGGGAGGCCTATGTCCAGCAGTGAAATGATGATGATGATGATGGACGTTCACATTTCTCAAATAATGTAGTCGCTTCAACTTGACTCTTCAAAGTTTCTAATTCGGCCCAAAATTCAGTAGTATTTATATCTGCAGAATATTTGACACTTACTCAAATCAGCAGATGAATGTTGTGTAATTTTTCGTTTATCATTGTAATTTAATAGCACCCACTCATATAATTGTTTTTAATCACATTAATCATTTGTATATCAATATTAGCAAAGCATAGCGCACTACCAATTTTTAAGATCTTTGTATGAAATTAGGTACATACCTATGTTTTACAAATATATTATTATCAGAGTAGTCAAATATGAAACGCCGATCGCATCTAGTTTAAAAAAAATGTGATGGAGTTTGTACAAATCTTAAAAAACTTACAGAAATAAAATCATTTATCATTTACCTAAAAAGTATCCATTTTGCAAGATTTTTTTTTAATCTATGTTTTTAATTTGCGTAATTAAAGGTTGAAGTATAAAGGTTGAAGTATTTTTAATTTATTTTATCCCCTAAAACTTGTTTCCCAAAGTGTGACTAAGGTTAGGAACCTATGCAAAATTATGATAAGATATTCAACTTTTACCTAACTTAACATTAAGTAGGTATCTACCTAATACAAATCCTGCCCGGAGTTAAGTGCAATAACCTTCAAGATCGTTCATCTTAGCATTCGGTTCAAGGAGAACATTTACAGCTTGTTTTGATGTCTCATTGCAAAATGGCGAACAGTCAAACGAGGTTCACATCATTTTCGTCAAATTAGGTAGGTACTTTGGTTGTAACTCTTTGATTTCTCTGGCGTTAGAATTTGAATTGCTATTTTGTTTTTTACTTTGAAATGGGTATAATTTGTGTTGTTTGCTTTCACAGTTAATAAAAGTATTTTGAATCAAATTGTTTAAAGTTTTTTTTTTTGCAAATCAGTAAAAGTGAAGTATTTATATATTTTACGCTAGCTTTTATTTGAATAACCTAAGAGAAAAACACTTTATAAAAGCGAATGTTTAAAGATATTTTTGCATCAAATGAAATATTTTATTTTAATTTCCAAGATAATATTAACATAATTTAAATGCTTACAGTCTTAAATAGTAATTTAAAAAGGTGGAAAAGAATTATTCAAGCCACGCACTGGTAACAATTTCACGTGCTGCTACAATTGAGTTGCGAATGTATGTAGGTATGTACAGACGCCAGCACATCAAGCTATCCAAAATTGTCAAATTTTCCCAATCAACCTTGAACCTTATGTTGTAGCGATAAACTTGAAAATCTATTAAAGAAATTTGACAGATTGTAAGTAGTGTAGCTTGATGTGCTGGCCGTCTGTACTAGAATGGCAGGAAATAATAAGAGGCGTTGGCAACACATGGGAGAAGGATATTCTAAGCCGTAGTTACCATAGTCATACTATACCAGTAGCTGCTTTATATGGCGAATTGGAGATACGCGGGAAATAAATAGTCAATATCGAATGTCAGACACATGGTGCACATCTGAATCTACAAACTGAAAGTGTTGTCTGACCTCATTATAATGTAGGTAAACTAATCAATGGCAGTTTGTTTCTAATAGGGATTTATCCTGTATAAGAACCAGTGCTATTAATAATTTATTACAATCTACATTTAATCAGTTTCAGCTGCATCCGGTTAGACGGAAGCCAACCCCTAGGTAGTTGGGAAAAGGTGGGCAGATGATGATGATGATGAATTGATTACAATCTAGCAATGAGAGGTTTTTCTTTTCAGTATTTAAAAAAAAAAATAGTTCCCAAGAACCCTGAAGATGGCGTTGAACTGACTACGTTACTAGATGCCAAAGTCAAAACGCTTGAAAAAAAAAACATTGCGTCACGTCATATACGCTCGTTGAGTGACAGTTTCGTTTGCTTTCGTTTTACGATCTCAAAATTACATCCAAGTGAATTAATAAAAAAATTATGTGACTTCCGTTCCTTGCAGTAACTTACCAAGTTCAGCGCCATCTATCCAGCGACTAGGGAAGCGTTAAAAAAAAAAAGAAAAGGAAAATCCCTCATTAAATTTTATTTATGATTCAGTTTACAAAAAGGTTTTAGTGTTTAGTCTTCTTTTTAGCAAACAATGCCTGTGTTAGGAGACTCCGCTCTCTTCCATAGTAGGTCTTAATTACAAACATCTAGTAACAAAAATAAAGACTTAAAATATCAAATAGAAATAAAGATGTCTACATATGAGAGTATACATATACATATCGCACCTCCGATAAAATAGGGTTACAACTCGAAAATCATTTAGGTACAGGAATTTTCAGGTTATTTTTCGGGAAAATTTAAAAACATTATTTTTGTAAGCAAGTATAATTTTGATCACATAATAATAATGGGGTTAGACTAAAGACTGATTAACAAATCCGTGAATTTATATTCGTTTTTCTAAAAATCCAGGTTTTTCGAGTTGCAACCCTATTTTATCAGAGGTGCGATATACAAGGTATTAAAAAATTAACCTGACAAACTTTAAGAGGTGCTTTAGACCATAGAACTGAACAACTTTCACTACAGGACCAACTCTGAAATCACGAAAAAAAAATCCGATGTTTCATACATTTTGGTCAAGTAGGTATTGAACTTTTGTATTAAACAGCAGATTTTTTTTTCGTGATTTCAGAGTTGGTCCCATAGTGAAAGTTGTTCAGTTCGATGGTCTAAAGTACGTCTTAAAGTTTGTCAGGTTAATTTTTTAACACCATACCTACTACACACCCACATTTCGCGAATTATTTTCAAGTCTCATGTCATAGGGGGCGAACCTAATGCACAAATCCAGACTTCAGGCTGCTTCTGAGAAATTCCATATGGAAAAGCCCATTAACAGTTTGCCCGACTTGGGAACCGCACCCAGGACCTCATGCTCAATAGTAGCACTTGGGACCAATAGATCAACAAGGAGATGTACAGACGCCAGCACATCAATCTACCCGAAACTGTCAAATTCATTTTTGTCAATTGTCAATTGCATTTTCCCAATCGACTTTGAACCTTATCCTTTAGCGATAAAGTTGAAAATATATTAACCCTTTGTATGTCGTAATTACAGACACAATTTAAAAGCCATTGTGTCTCGCGTAGATCTACGTTCCAGCATACTAAGGGTTAAAGATTGTAGTAGCTTGATGTGCTGGCGTCTGAACCTCCGTAATACCTAATATTCCTCGGCACCTACATATGGTGACCCCTACCCTAAAAACTGGGCATGCGATTGCACCAAATAGTTTATCCTAGACCATTACATCACATTTTTATCCGTTATCTCACGACCACCAGTGATCCCAAATTTCATAATTAGCAACCTACCGCCTTTGAAGATGCCCCTTAAAAACACAGCATCTTAAACCAAAGTCCTCTCCTTGCAAACAAAACTGACGAAACTCCCATGCAATGTTAAGTGAATATGTAAATGTGGGATCATTTGCACGATCACGTACCCGCCATATTTGATTAGGCCACTTACTAATCTTGAAGGGACTCTCTTCCCCTTCTTTTCTTAAGGAGCTCCGAGTGCGATAGCTCGATTGAGCTGCGTACTAGTATGCTAAATACATGCATTGACGTGGAGTTGCGGACACCAGACCGTATTTATTACCTCATCATCATCTGCCTGCCTTTTCCTAACTATGTTGGGGTCGGTTTCCAGTGTAACTGGATGCAACTGAATACCAGTACTTTACATGGAGCGACTGCCTATCTGACCACAACCCAGTTACTGGGTAATACGATACCCCTTGGTAACACAGGTTGTCAGATTTGCGGGCTTTTGACGAACAGTCAAAGATCTACGAATGGCAACCAGGACCAACAGCTTAACATGCTTTCCGAGGCACGGAGGGGTCTTGGTATGTAAAGATGCTCACCCATCCACAGACTGACCGTGGCAACGACCTGTGTGGCTGTTATTATTTAGCCACGGGTCCCCCTTTTCTCTTTCTAATTTAATAACTATTTAATTACTGCCTCTGTACGACCTAATCCATCAACTAAGATGAGATTAAGGACTCACGCAAGCTTACCCAACAAATAAACATAAAAAAGATCGGTTCAATGAACGTTAAAATAAGGCTAGCGTGGTTCACTTATATACCTACTGACAACATCTTTCCTTTATATCCTTAGCCGAATTTATTTCATTACAAAGTCCGCTCAAGCTCATGCACGGGAGACGCTCATAAAAACTCTTAACCCACACATCTCTGGGCGAAAACTCTATAAACATACTCCCTTTGTTAGAGGAATAGACTAGAAATGTACAGACGCGAAGCTTCCGGAAAAAAAATCATCAGTACAACCCTCTAATCTCTCTTTATAATTATGAACTTAGAGGGTTGTATTGATGATTTTAATTTATTATAATTCTGTCAATACATACTTGTTACGTTCGCGAATCAAATTTTGTTCATCATACAACCTGATAATGACCTGCAAATTGCAAAAAGCGTATAGAGGTAAGAGGGACAGGGAGTAAAGTTCACTCATACTCTATAGAAAAGGGAGGATCCTCCGACCAGACGGGTGTTGTGTCTGGCGGGCAACTGCCCGATGCCTCATGACGGGCCCTTGTACCTATGCTAGTTGCGCGGTAAACTCTGCTTGCGCGATGCAGGATTTTGCGTGACGTCAGTATGACGCGTTGTCCGTATGTGGCGTTGTAGATACCGCTACAAACGTAATAGATAAAATTTGAATTTCTCGGACTAGCCAATCAAAAATCCCAAGAAAAAAAAAAACAAAATGCCTACAGTTTCAGGTCGAGGCAAAGACAACTGGCCGGTGAATATATTTGCTTATTGCTTGACTGGTATTAACTGCATGAGAGTATCTGAGGTTCAAGTTATATGCAGTACCGGATTAGCCCGCAAGCAAATTAAGCAATTGCTTAGGGCATCAGGTCTCGGGCACCATCAGGCAGAAACAGCACCGAAACAGTGTTTGCTAGCACATGAAAGGCAAGGCTGTTTATCAGCAAGATATTACAAGCCCCAAAACTCACTCTAGCTAGAGAGGTGCGCCAATATTTACAAATCACTCGTCGATGTTTTGGCAAAATACGAGGCGACTAGTGGATAGGAGGGCCTACAGGCGTGGATTGCTTAGGGCGTCAAGTAGTTAGTAGTTATATGGCGTGCTATTGAAGAGACCTATATCCAGCCAGGAACTGCTACAGGCTGATGACAATGGTGAAGATCGGTCAATGCAGTTAGGATAGTAAACGCTGTTCATCGACAATATAAACAATCCTTTTTGGCACGGGTCGACAGATGCTGGTGGAAAACGCTACGTGATGTGTTCAGCAGCATTGCCGTCATCATTCAGCCGAAAGACGTCCACTGCTGGACATAGGCCTCCCCCAAGCACCTCCATTTCGACCGGTTCCGTGCTTCTCGCATCCAACGGGTTCCTGCGACCTTCACAAGGTCAGCATTGCCGTAAGGTAATAATAATAGCCTCCAGACTAAATTTCAGATTAAAATCAGCTGTTCCCTACATTCATGAAGTGTGTGTGCAGACATAGGTGTACTCTCTTGCCCCACTCTCATAAGGTCAGGTAGGTGCCATAAATTACATACAAAGGAAAGCTCAAGGTTTTCGCTTCTATTCGATTTAATTATTCTTTGTCAGAGGACGTGTCACGTAGCAACAGCTGGTATAAAAGAGTCCCGGCAAAGGTAAATTAAAACACGATTTTCTCCTTAGTATAAGTTAATTGTGGGTGAAAAGAGTTTTCGGGTACTTTTAAATGTTTTTGCAGACGTTGAATATCGACACTTGGAAGTGTAAACTTTTTATGGAATAACTTCTTTACTAAGAGCTTTTTGTTATTAAGCCAAAATAAGAAGTTTTTATTTTGTGTTGAGTATTGTTGCTACCCAACTTTAAATCATCTGATTCGACACTCTACTTTTACCAATGATATTATAAGTTACTTATAATATCAATGACTTTTACAATAACTTTCGGAGAGGTTTGTTAAACAAGCTTGGCAAATATACACGGGTGGCGGGGGACATAGATGCGCAACCAAACCAAAGATTCAGTAGGTACACGCCAACCTCATCATCATCATCTGCCTAGCCTTTTCCTAACTGTTGGGGTCGGCTTCCAGTCTAACCGGCTGCAGCTGAATACCAGTATTTTACATGGAGCGACTGCCTATCTGACCACTATAACCCAGTTACTGGGTAATACGATACCCCTCGGTAAGACTGGTTGTAAGACTTTCTGACTACCCGTAACGACAGTCAAAGATCCACGAATGACAGCCGGGACAACGGCTTAACGTGCTTTCCGAGGCACGGAGGGGTCACGGTATGTAAAGATGGTCACCCATCCGCAGACCAACCGCGGCAAGCGTAGCTTAACCTGATCGATCGACCTGTGCGGATTTTATTATTCATCCGCGGGCCCCTCCGCCGACCGCCCTCCTCCGCCGACCTCATCTAGTTTAAAAAAATATGATTTACGTGTAAAAGTGTTTGTACAAACCTAGTTAAAGAAAATAAATCAATTATCATTTACATGATTCCAAACCATGTGATGAAATTTTTCGTCATTTTTTTTTTTTTCAATTAGCTATTCCGTACATTTTAACCGCGTAGGTAGGTATACACCTTTATGAAGCAGTCGATTTTTTGTTTACCCGTAGATTTTTTTTTAACCTGACGATTTTTTTTTGTCTAGAATCGTTTGCTGAGTTCATTGTTACAAATTGTGCGTCCACTCAGTGTTATTTTCCCGCAGCGATTTCAACTGGAATTGGTAGGTCACTACCAAAACGACTTATGAAATAAACAGCATTATTTATATTTGAAGTTATAATAGGTGTAATTTACTAGCACAGGAATATTTGGCAAAACTCAATTATGCAGACACGGAATAATTACTAGAAATCTTAAAATAAAATCTATCTACCTAATATAATATAAGTCTCTTCATTTACCTAATTAATAATAGTCTCCACTTTATCTACTTTAATATTATTCGTTAATTTATTTAAACATAATCTGGGGGCACGGGAGTGCCCCCGCCAAGACCAGCCAAGCGAAGCGCAAGGGCACCTACCTTTTCTCGAAGCACTTCGTCGTATTTTTGAACCCTCTTAACTTGGGTTTGGATTATACCAGATAAACAAAATTTTCGGAATATGATGCCAGTGGTTGACTTATTAAACCTATAAAGTTTCAATTGCATAGCTCTTATACTTTAGATTTTATTGATATCTAAAATACCCCGATTTCGTCACTGACTCACTGACTGATGATCATCAAAATTCTTAAGGTACTTCCTGAAGTCCTAGAAAGCTGAAATTTGGTATGTAAGCTAGTAATAGTACACAAACAACAAAAAAATATTAAAACTTGAAACTTTTAAACCCCAAAAAAAAAAAAATCCGTAAATTTTGATGCTAGATGCTAAATAATATGGCTTGGCCATTTCGCTACATTCACATGAGCGTAAGGTGAAAAACTCTCATACTGTTAATGGTTCTTGTAGTAACGAAACGGCCAAACCAGATATTTTGACTAAGGTGTAGAGTTTGCGAAGTCAGGCCTTGTAGAGTTAGGGCGTGTAGAGTTAGAAGCTTGGCTCTACATGAGATCTGATTACTTTTTGACAGTGCGAGCTACATGGTCTCGTCTTGGCAACATTTAACATGAAATGTTTTTGTGGGATATATCTTACATAATCTAGTTTTGTAATATACCCTAACAGTACCTCTTTAAGAAATTGAAAATATTACACCTTCTTTTCAATTTAGCTTCTAATACATTTATGTTATCTTCTTTTTAAATGTTTGGTGTAAAGTGTTGGCCTAAAACACAGGTTTTCCATAAACCTAGATCAGGCAGGTCTGACATTACAGTTAGAATTTAATTTTCCTCAATTGTAATTAATGTAAATCCTATTTGTACTTTACTTTATACTTGAACATTTTTTATTTTTTATTTATAGCATGTCCCAACATTCTGCAACAAAATTAACAACCCTTTTCTTCTATTACATATTTCCCATCTCTTCCCCTCAAAAACTAATATCGGAACCGAAGAAGTTTTTTTCGCCATGACCGTCCAAAGCCAACGACGGGCAACTGAAATCGTTCTCGAACCAAATGGGGGTCGAAATGTGTTCGACCTCGATACAAAGTAGGTAATACATGGAAAATGAACAGTCATAATGGCGTTTATGGTCGCGTATTACGTTAAGTTAAGCGGGATGTAAGTGCGAAGGTTAGATATAGGTGGATGACAAAATTATGTAGGTTTACGCAAGGGATTTTGGTAGTAGAAAAGTACTTTTACGACTTTTTACTTAATTTTACAACAGTCTTAAAGCTGACTCGGGATTTAGAGCTCTTACACACCATGTTTTTCTCAGGCGCCCGTCGACGAGCGTTTCGCTATCTCGCGTTGTCGGCGCTGCTAAACTTGAAAAAGGCAGATTACTTTCCGATCGCATCGCTGCAAACTCACGAGAAACAATCTACAGACACGCGTGAGCAACTCTCCTTGCAAAGTAAAACGCGCGTAACACGCGCACGAACCACAAACGTAATTTACCCACGGGCCCCTCTACACGGAACCTCCCCTTTTTTCTGCCATACTTCCCATATGGCAGAAAAAAAAACCGGGCAAAAGCGAGTCGGACTCGCGCACCGAGGTTTCCGTACCTTAATACATTTGTTTTTAAATTTTCATCGGTGAGGCCTATATTCGTCAGAAAATGTTAACACTGTGCACTGCGGTGTAGAATATTGCAGTTTTATGTCAGCGCCATCTCTTGACCGATAGTGTAACTAATGTAACTTTTGCTGATGATTTCTGAAAAGTGTGCTATTTAGAGACTTCGTTTTATTTTTCCTATAATCTAAACACATAGAATAATTTCAGATTTTTCTCTATGCAAACTTCGGAGATAAGGGGGGAACGGTAATTTTTTTTTACATTTTTATCAAAAGTCAAAAAATATGCGGCCTAAAAAAAAATAAAAAATGTTTGAGAATGTGTAAACTGCGCTCTTTCTTAAGATACCCTACAGGGGGGGGTCTGTATTTATGCTTTTGCGGTTGCACAACGACACGCTTTGCTTTGCTTGCTTGGTAGTATAGATGCAGGCCTACCTTGCCGCCTCCTTCAGAGGCGGTAGGGTGGCGGGGTCTTGAGGGAGAGCGCCACGGTCGTGTAGATCCTCAAGGCAAGTCTGGCGGATGCACCTTCCCGAGGTTGCCACCCCGTTCTTGGTCTGATTCCTTATGAAACAGACGTAACAAAAACCACCAGGCGCCAGCACATCCTTAGCCCAATTCCCTTTACCCCATTATTTCCCGTCTTTCATCTTCCTGCCCCAACTTTCACAATCCTTCCACACTCCATCCCACCCATATCCTCATTCCTTCCACCTCCAATGTACCCAACTCCACTCCTAACCGCGACCCCCTGTGACTGGGTGGTGGCGGGCTCGCCCATCACTAAAATCAGCTGGTGGAGAGTAGGAGTAAACAGTCACCTGCGCTAGGACCTGAGCAGTTGAGCGCCGTAAGCGGGGATGAAGGAGTCCTGGGGGGTTGAGCTGAAAGGCAACACGCCCCCTTTGGTCTGGATTTCAAGCGAAACGGTGGCCCTACCCAATAGCCAGGGGTAGGGAAATGGTCATTGTGTCCCGTCAGAGGGCCACAGGCGAGGTGCGTGAGGTCCGCTGAGGTCGTTCTTGGACGGCCAAAGCGGTAGGTAAAGGTCATGCTGACGGTGTAAGTGAGGGTTGATCAGTTCGTGAGGGGTTTGGCCCTTTGAACCTTCCACGCCAACCCGATCGAGCACCCGATGTCGCACTGTAAACCAGCCTTGCGCACCTATATCTCTCTGGTAGTCCTAACGTTCGAGCTTTTTTGTAGTGAGACGTTCCCAGGTGCGGGCTCCATGGAGGGTGGGAAGCCAGAGAGACGAAATTCAAAACTTACATAACATGGAAAATTTAAGGCCAGTTATTTTAACCAACACCGGAGTGGAGGCGAAAGCCAATGAGACTCCCAAGGGGGGTGCTTGCACTTCCCTCGCCCCTGGTGGCCTTGCAGCTAACGCTGCGGGTACCAGCGCGGGTGCTGGTCCGGCTGTGGCGAGAACCGCAGCTAAGACCAAACACAAAAAGTCCCAAAATAAACAAAGGACGTCGGCGCTGACTGGGACCAGTACCGACCCTTCTAAAACTCAGGCGAAGGCCAAGGCGACGACTAATACCACTGCCGGTCTGACCCTCACCACACAGATCCCGGAGTTGGGTAACACCAGCGCCGGGCATCCTGTCAAACACCCTCCTCCTCCATCCTCCTCTCATCAGGCGGCCGTCACCGGTCAAACGGAGGCGGATACGTTCGCACATGCCTGGCAAGTGCAGAAACGCAAGGGCAAGGGTAAAGGCATTCAACAAGCCCGAGGCCCCCGCACTGACCCTTCAGGTCCACCAGCTTCCTCAACACAGAGCAAGCAGAGGGGGAGATTGACGAGAAAGGAGCGACGTCAAGAACGCAGGCTGCTAGGTAAAGGCAGCCAACACAAACAGGCCACTGCCGCTAGGTCGGCCAAACCGACTAGCGGCCAGCTGAACTTCGCCGCCGGAAAGCAGTCACTGGCGGAGGCCGGTACAAGCCGACCTTCGCCCAGCCAGCCGCCAACCGGCGCCCCGGAGAAACAGGCTGAAGGTAACTCCAGGCGACCCGATTGGAAGGATCAGGCCGCGGCCAAGCGAGCTCTCAACGAGACTTTAACACCTCGGGGAGAGCATAAGCGGCCGCGTCTTGATCAATCCAAACGGGTCCCTCAAAAAAGCTACGCCCAAGCTGCAAGCGCAACCCTAGACGTCGCGATCACCTGCGAACGCACGGGGATCCTCAGCAGGGAAGTATCAGACCAGGTACTCGCCGCCATCCAGAGGCAGATCATCCTCGAGGCCTGCTCCCCCAAACAAGACACTCCGGGGCCGACATTCAATGCCAAGCCGCTGTTCGCCGGAGGAGTTCTGAAACTGTGGTGCGGAAGCGACCACACCTTAGCCTGGCTACGGAAGACAGTCTCCGATCTTTCTCTTCCTACTAGCATTTCTCTCGTAGTGAAGAGTCAGTCGGAAATACAGAAACGAGCACGATGCGGCATCGTGATCCCAGACGAGCAGGGGGTATATGGAGAGTCGACCAACATTGGGCGCGCTCTCACCTACCAGAACCCCTGGGTCGACATCAAGAGGTGGGTGCTTCTTTTTGCCGACAAACAAGCAGACCAATGGTTCGTGGTGGTTGGCGTCCCTGTGGACCAAATCCCGACCCTGATGCAGGCCGGACGCCGTCTCTCAATTGGATTGGGGGCGGTGTACGTTAAGTTCCAGGGTCGGAACGGCAGGTTCACCGACGTTCCACAGGGATGGGACCCTGCCACGGGCACCGTCGTCGAGGAGCCAAACCAGCCACCAGCACTGGCGGGGGAGTCATCTCCCATATTAGACAACCCGGAGGCATCCGCGACTGAACCTGCTCCGGCAGGGTCAGCCGCCCCTGCTGCCGCCACCGTGGGCGCCGTCCCTTCATCGGGCGAGGAGCTGGACGACATGATCCTGTCCCCGGCTTCGAGCCGGGTGGGGGACGGCTTCGACGAGGGCGACCTGTTTGCCGGGCTCAAACTGGAGGGGGACGAGGAGGGGCTGGCCAGCGATGGCGTCCCTTTCGTCGGTCTGTAGAATCCTCCAGGCAAACCTCCACCACAGTCAGACCGCGACGGCTCAACTTCGCAAGTGGCTGGAGGTTCAACACACGGCCATAGCCTTGATCCAGGAGCCGTGGATAAGGGCGGGCCGCATACAAGGACTCTCCAATCTTGGCGGTAAGCTCCTGGTCACCACAGATCACGACCATCCCAGATCGTGCATCTATATCACAGGTAACCTCAAAACACAGCTCTTAACTGACTTCTGTTGCAGAGATGTCTCTGCAGCTAAGCTGACTATACAGCGTGACGACGCCATGGAGATGGTGATCGTCCTCGCCTCAGTCTACATGCCCGAGGTGGAGGCGCCGCCCCCGCATGACCTCGCCCGCCTGGTCAGCCACTGCGAGAGGTGCGGGCTTGAGGTCGTCGTCGGGGCTGATGCCAACGCTCACCATCAACTGTGGGGTATGGACACGCAGAACGATAGGGGTAAGGCCTTGGTTGATTACTTATTCTCGACTAACCTATCCCTACTAAACACGGGTTCCGAACCAACGTTCGTAACCAGGCGAAGCCGCACTATCATAGATCTCACTCTGGCAACAGAGGGAGCGGCGGAAGCTATCACTGGGTGGCATGTCTCCAAGGAGGCCTCCTGCTCTGATCATAGGTGGATCCGCTTCGATATCCAGGTCTGTGTTCAACCCACACAACCTCGGCGTAATCCGCGCAACACGGATCGGGCCACCTACACACGCAGCCTTGAATCAAAGCTAGCGACATCAAACGATCCGACAACATTTGAGGATATAACACAGATTGAAGAACAAGTAAGGTACCTTACTAAATCAATGATAGACAGCTACCAAACTGCCTGCCCAGTGACCACCCCGCGCAGCACACCGGGCAAACAACCCTGGTGGGGCGCTGAGCTGGAACGCAAGCGCGGTAAGGTAAGAAAAGCTCTGAATAGAGCCATGAATACTTGTGCGGATGAGGACTGGGACAACTATTATGCAGCCAAATCCAGCTACAAAAAATGCATCAGGTTCAGGAGCACCACGGGTTGGCGCAAGTTCTGTGGTAACATTGAATCTTGTCAGCAGGCTAACAGGGTAAGGAAAGTTCTAGCGCAACAGCACACACCTGGGCCTGCCACCCTCCGCAAACCTGACAACACACTAACATCCTCGCCAGAAGAAACGAGACGCGTCCTTATTGAAACTCACTTCCCGGGATGCACTTTCGCACAGGTAATTGACTGGCAGGATACAATACAGACACCATCAGACAGCGAATGGGCCTACGCTAGCAGGATGATCACGCTGGAGAAACTCCAATGGGCCATCCGAAGCTTCCATCCTTTTAAGGCAGCTGGACCTGACGGAGTGTTCCCCGCCTTACTGCAGTGGGGTGGCACCTCTGTCGCCTTAAAACTGCTGCCTTTACTGAGAGCGTGCCTGGCCTTTAGATACGTTCCCAAAGGATGGAGAGAAGTGAAGGTAATATTCATCCCTAAGCCAGGTAAGGGGGACTACACAAACGCCAAATCCCACCGACCAATCAGCCTGACCTCCTTTCTACTGAAGACCCTGGAAAGGCTGTGCGATAGGGAACTTAGGGATGGTGCTCTGAAGACCATACCGTTACACGGTAACCAACACGCATACAGCTCAGGTAAGTCGACTGAATCCGCCCTACATCTGGTAGTCAGCCAGATAGAGGAAGCGATTCATCAGAAAGGCACTTGTCTGGGCACTTTCATAGACATCGAAGGAGCCTTCGACAAAACCAACTTCTCCAGTATCAACAGCGCCCTCTCCAGACATGGAGTAGAACAGGTACTAACGGACTGGATCACAAACATGTTAAGTAAACGAGTGGTTCGCCTTGAAGGTGAGCAGCAGCTGGCCATGATAGCCAGAGGATGCCCCCAGGGTGGGGTCGTGTCCCCCCTTCTACGGAATCTGGTGATTAATGACCTCATCACCAAACTCAACGCCAACCGCTTCTACACAGTAGGTTATGCCGACGACCTTGCAATCCTGGTTTCGGGGAAGGTAACGGGCACGATATGCAACCTCACTCAGCAAGCGCTACGTATCGTGGAGAGATGGTGCAGGGACTTTGACCTTTCAGTGAACCCCGCTAAAACTGAACTGGTTATGTTTACCCATAAACGAGCGTTAGGGCCTTTTCGCCTACCTAAACTGTTCGATACTGAACTCCAGCTGGCCAACGAAGTCAAGTACCTTGGTGTAACACTAGACAGTAAGTTAAACTGGAGCAGTCATCTGGACAACAAACTGAACAGGGCTTGCATAACCTTTTGGCAGTGCCGGAGAATGATAGGTAAGAAGTGGGGCCTATCCCCAAAAATTACACTCTGGCTGTACACTGCAGTGATCCGCCCCATGATAAGCTACGGAGCTGTGGTTTGGTGGCCTCGCACCAAGCTAGTGACAGCCTCCAACAAACTGCAACGCATGCAAAGACTAGCCTGCATGGCGACTACGGGCTGTATGAGGACTACTCCGACTGCAGCGGTAGAAGCCATCCTGGGAATCCCGCCGCTCCACCTGTTCATACAGCAGGAAGCGACGATGGCGGCAGTACGTCTTAACACACTAAATCTCTGGGGTAAGAGTAATACACCACACACCACGCTGCTCGAGGGACTCCATAAGGATTTCCCCATCACAAAAGCCATAAACGACCGGGTTCCTAAACAATTCATGTTTGATAAAAAATACAAGATCCAGCTTCACGAGGATCGCCTATGCGAGGGGTTGTGCCCCACAGAGCTGCGAATCTTTACGGATGGATCCAAAACAGGTAGTGGCACAGGAGCTGGAATCTTCTCGGAGGAATTCAACATACATATAGCCACACCATTGGGGGTCCACAACACAGTGTTCCAGGCAGAATGCATGGGCATCTCACTAGCCGCTTCAGCCATTATGGCCAGGGAAGTTAAGGAACACTCAATCCGCATACTCTCAGACAGCATGGCTGTTCTGCAAGCGCTGAACAGTTACACAGCTGACTCTGGGCTAATATACGAGTGTCACCAGCGCCTCAACCAGGTGGGTAACCTCAATAATATAACCATTCAATGGATCAAAGGACACAGCGGTTCGCTAGGCAACGATGCAGCCGACGAACTTGCCAGAAGAGGGTCGAGTATGGCACCCGTGGGACCCGAGCCCATCGTGCCACTCCCCTTCGGGTATATACGCACTCTGGTAAGGAAACGCACAAGAGAGCAACACAATAAACTATGGACGGACCAAGGTGAATGCAGGCAGGCGAGGGAGGCACTTCCCACATTGGATGGCCGCCTCACGAAACAGGTTCTCCGTCTAACAAAACAAAAGCTGCGTATAGTTACCGCAGCTTTAACTGGCCACGGGTCATTTAATAAACACCTCTTTGTCATAGGAGTAACGGACAGTCCGTTGTGCAGGGCCTGCATGGAGGACGACGAGACAGCGGCACATGTGCTTCTAAACTGCCCGGTGATCGCCACGTACAGGGCAAAGTACTTCGGTAACCCAGGTACCCTACGTGAGACGGTCAGTAACATCAAGGCGTTGCTGGCCTTCTTTGAGGAGCTGGGGTGGATCGAATAGTCGATTTTCCCACCCATACGCAAAATACGCGCATTGACGTGGAGTTGCGGACACCAGCCCGTAGTACCTATTACCTATTAAGATACCCTACATGCCCTAGTAGCTCCACTTCGAATTTTTCAGACCCCCTTTTAGTCCTTGTTGCAAAAAATATTACGTATACATATATTTTTATTTCTTTCATATCTTAGTATCTCAAGAAGTACTAATGCTATCAACTTGAAATTTGGAATAGTTTTAGATGACGTTCGCCCAACTATTTTGCAAATTAGATTTTTTTCATAATAATCTACATAATAGTACACTGGTTTCAGTGTACTATTATGTAGATTGTTATGAAAAAAACATATACGCGGAGATCTGGTGGATCTCGATACCGGGCTGCTGGCGGTTCTGGGAAGCTATGCCATAGATGGCAGGCTATCCTGACGTTTATTACGCCTGGACAGGAAGGCCTGCGCCTCGGGGATCACGGGGCACTGCTCGCTAAACAAACACTTTCACAAAATAGGCATAACGGATAGTCCTAGCAGAACTTGCATGGAGACTAAGCACACCGTTGCGCATGTGCTCTTTGAATGCACAGGTGTCGCCCAGATTAGGACAGAAACCCTCAGCCCTCGGGGCAACCAGATCTTACACATATATTCTAACCAGACCAGAAATGTTATCAACTTCTGGGGAGGTGGGCTGGTCGGAATAACCACCGACGGTCGCCATGGCCCACGCACAGTGGTCCACCCATAGATATATGAAAGAAGGAGATATGCCAAAATATATGATATGATATATATATATTTGATATGTGTGTTGAAAATGTATCGGAACCCGATGTTGCTAGGTTGGTTGTTTTTAGGGTTCCGTTGCCAAATGGCAAAAAACGGAACCCTTATAGATTCGTCATGTCTGTCTGTCTGTCTGTCTGTCCGTCCGTCCGTCCGTCCGTCCGTCCGTCCGTCCGTATGTCACAGCCACTTTTTTCCGAAATTATAAGAACTATACTGTTGAAACTTGGTAAGTAGAGAGAAGTATTCTGTGAACCGCATTAAGATTTTCACACAAAAATAGTAAAAAAAAACAATAAATTTTGGGGGTTCCCCATACTTAGAACTGAAATTCAATTTTTTTTTTCATCAAACCCATACGTATGGAGTATCTATATACTCCAAAAAAATTTTGAAATGATGTTAGAAACCTCAATATCATTTTTGAAGACCTATCCATAGGGATATTTCTAAACTGAATAGTTTGCGCGGGAGACACTTCCAAAGTGGTAAAATGTGTCCTCCCCTTGTAACTTCTAAAATAAGAGAATGATAAAACTAAAAAATATATATGATGTACAGTGGGCTGCATCAATTGGGTGCCCCAGTTGTATGAAAATTTTAATACAACTGGGGTACCCAATTGATGCAGCCCACCGTACATTACCATGTAAACTTCCACCGAAAATTGGTTTGGACGAGATCTAGTAAGTAGTTTATTTTAATACGTCATAAATCGTAAACCACAATTTACCTTTCATTCAATAAACTCAAATATAAAAATATAAAAAAACATTTAATTTCATAAACATAAACCTTATGCATAAACCCGGATGTTACGGAACGCTCGGTGCGCGAGTCCGACTCGCTCTTGCCCGGTTTTTTACATTTCTATGGGTCCACCTGAAGAACTAAGTGCAGCAGCCAAACCCTCTACCACAGAACATAGTACAGTTGAAGATACCGTAAGAATGCTTTTCCTAGCGAAATGCAATACCAAAGTCTCGTACGAAACTGCAGAGTGCTCGCTAAGTTGCTCATATTGTTCATATTGCATCTTACAACTTTCTCAGATGGCTTTTACGAGTATCTTGAACACGTGAAGTAACCGATATACTTACCTACTTACGTACTGAACGCGGAAGAGTAGATGCATAAAGGAAAATTAAACTGAAAACTTACACGTGTTCGGCTGCACTAAGTCTAGTCATGAGAGAGTTTTCTGAAGGCTACGGTTTTCTATAAGAGTGATGGCCGCCACATATCAATTTACAGTCAAATGACGTCACGTAAACGTTATTTATGAAAGCAAGTTGAAATGAAATGTTGATTTCTGTAAGTAGAACTTTTAAGGGGATTACAGGACCTAAACGCAAGTTTTAGAAGCAATAAAAGTATATGATCGACTACAGTAAAAAAAAAACAGAAAAATAATGAATAACGTGCCTAAATAAATCTTCACGATTCTTGTAGTTTTAATTTTGTGTCCGTTAGCTTAGATGGACGTTCGTAGACGCAAACGGACTTATGGGATATTGTCATATTCATAACACTTGACAAATGGATCGGATTCAATTCTAGAGGCATCGCAAACTTAAGGGGCTTACAGGACCTAAACGCAAAAAACGCAAATTTTAGAAACAATAAAAGTATATGATCGACTACAGTAAACAAAATCAGAAAAATATATGATATTCTTCAGGATATATGCTGGGCAGATAGTGTATTGAAAACATAATACAAGTAATTTGATACGATAGAAAAAAATATGAACATACCTCTAAAAACTTTCTTTTTACAATAAAAACCATACTATAATATACGTGATTGTCATTATAATCATTCTGATTTTTTGTCAGATTATTCTACAAGCAACATACTAAAGCACTAGTGTTTTAATTTTTTTAGTTCAAACAATAGATTTTTGGTAACTAGATAATTGCTTCATATTTTGCAATAAATTACCCGCGTTGTGTCATCGCGCTTCTATTTCTTTTCTATGCAGTCCGACAGTGACCGCGGTTTATGTCATGTCACAGACTACTTAGAGATACTACGTATGGTCATGTAGTCCTTGTAAGACACTTTTTTTACACGTCAATATTTTAAAATTAGATGGCGCCGCCGTGATTTTCTAGCCGGCTGATTCCCATAAGAAATGCCAAAACAAATCATTATCATTTATTTGCAATAGGTATTGGTACAGCGTTGGTCTTAAAATTTAAATAAGTTTCTTAATACATAGCCAGACATTTGACATGCAAAATTTTACAATAAGTAGGTATACACTGTTACATTTTAATCGTTTTAATCCTCATAAGGGGTAATTGTACTCATCATTATGAACAAATTTTACTATGGGACCAACCCAGAAATCGTGAAAAAAAAATCTTTTGATCCATACAATTATGTCGAGTTAGGCTAACATAAATGTATGGACCAGCTGATTTTTTTTCACGATTTCAGGGTTGGTCCCATAGTAAAAGTTGTTCATAATGATGAGTACAATTACCCCTTATAAGGATTAAAACGATCAAAATGTAAGGGTGTATGAGTATATTCTAACAATCTCTTTTTCGTTTCTCAAACTCAGAGGTAATGGTCTCTTTTAAAGTCCAAACATAATATTAAGATGTTATGTAAGTAAAACATTGCAGGGCCATGTCTGAAAGAGCCTTTTGAAGAAATAGCCATTTCAGCTTTGAGTTGACCTGTCCCAACAGACGCCATGCATGCATCAATCATCGTGAAGTTCGAGTAGTTGGTGTGTTTTCCTAGAGAATGAAGGGTAGAGGTAAGGAGAGCCGTCTGAAATGGGGGGAAAGTTGAAAATTGACCAGCTATAAGCAGTTAATAACAGTTCAAAAACTCTCCAAAATGGCGCTAGCATTGGCAAAGGGGATTGGAATAAATGTAGCAGTGTGTTGACGAATTGAGGTATGCCGATTTAGAAATATTTTTAGTCTTTCGTTAGGTCTTGGAAACCGTAGCTTTAGACACACACACACACACACGCACGACACAGACGCAGACACTTCGTGTGCTTTAGGTTGTTAGTTTTTTAGTGTAATTATAATGTTGTACTATGTATTTATAGTATTTTTAAGTTATATTCATATTGTATTGTGTGTGTTTTATATGGGCCTTGATACCTGAAATAAATGGATAATGAATAGAATAGAATTCTATTCTATTCTATGTATGTGTTATGTAATAAGTATCCAATAGTTGTAATACTTAGGTTGGCACACCCAAATGCAGTTTTGTGCTTCCTATTTCATATTTAAGAACTAAGTCCTAATTGTAACAATAGTCGGTCGTTTTCTATTGGTTTAATGCAAATTAAACGCATCTCAAGGATTCCTCTAGTATTATTTAAAGTTTTGTTCCCTATATCAAATACCCAACGATCCGAAAAGGACTTACAAATCTCGTGCGAAAATAAAATATGCAATCGAAAAATATGCATAAAATATAAAATAAAAATAAACATAAAATATGTATATCGAATGCATAAAATATGCATTCGATATACTTACGGTAGCAACAAAATAGAAGAGGAATACGGTGAACCACGGTCTTCCAAGGCACAAGAAACAGTTTTCCCAAGAGAAATTACCTTAAATGGTTTAGCATACATTCTTAATTGATTAAACAACGAGGTCAGTTGCTGTAAGTAAGTGCACTCTCATCCGTATCATGAGTATTCCCAGAGAAGGAAAAATTGACGCAGTTTACTGCATCGTAATAGGTTCTCTAAGTAATAAGTGACGTCTTGTACAGTCAGCTTCACAGTTAAGGAACCCGCCTTGGTATTGACATCAAACCTTTTTAAGTTTTTTGTAATGATACGTAAATGGCGTGTTGGTCTAATGGTTAACACTGCAGCTTGGCAATGCGATGGTCACGAGTTCAAATCCGCGGATGGAAAGTGCTTTTTTCTTTATTTTATTATTTATCCTTTTTTTTAGTTTCTTTAATAGGTGATTTTCGTTAATTATTATTTAAGAAATCAAATGGAGGTTTGTAATAAAAGCTAGGCATTTTGATAAACAATATTCATTTATTTTTCTAATTACTTTTCTAGGACTTCATGGAATCCACTTCCTGGTTGAGTATACAGTTTACTATCTATGTTCAATTGGGGTTATTTACTTAGAATATTAACTAAACACAAAATAGGTACCCTGGATGAGGTTTAGAACGTTTAACATTAGATAACGGTTTGATTATATTTCTAGAAACATAACTACAATAATTTTTATTTTTATTTTAAAGTTGTGAAAACAAAAATTTTTTATACTCTGTGTGATCTTATCGGAAAAAAGCCTGGTTAAAAATGAAATGTTGTCATTTGTGCCTGTGAATTATAGAGAAAGAACCAACATGCTAAACTATAACAGTATAGCAATATACATCTTTCTCTTTTATCACATTTTCTGATAAACTGATAACCCTTTTTTTATTTTTTTTCGGATGGGAAATCATCAAATGACTCCTCCCGCTCTGGGTGGAGCGGAAGTGATAACCCTTGTTTAACACAACATTAGAAAAATTTGTGAGGTCAGATGGTGCATTGTTAACACATTTCAAGACTACTTGTAAACAAGAGTCACTGGATTGATAATAATAAAGGTTATTTGTTTTTGATTAACTACGAGATAATGATCCCACAAATATAGGGAATTATTAACACATGCTCGTATATGTTCCAATGCAATTTTATCACATAAGTTACACAATCAATCTGCCAAGTAAATTGCCTATCAATAAAGTCACTGTCTGTCAGTCTTCTTGAAGTCAGCACTGAACGCGTAGTTTTGAAGGGTGCCACTGAGTGAACTTTCACAATAATACGTTGTCACTCCGATTCATTAGTCTAAGCAATTGGGCGAGGGTCTTGGCGATCACATTTCACATCACCCATCGCTTGATACCTTTATATCCATCTAGGAACTGTTTTTCTCTGTAATGAAAATAATAATATTAGAAATACATTAAAAAAATCCAACTTATAAGTAATAATGCAACATGATTGCATCAATAAATAGGTATATGTGTAAGAGTAACGTAAATCTTACCGTTGTGCCCATATCTCGTGCTATTTTCTTTATGCTTTGTTCTTGTTCCCAGAGAACAACAATTTTAGCCTTCAAAAAGTTGTTAATCGAACCATACCATCGGATAATAAAATAAACTGGTCAAAAACTTAGTAAATTGGATAATATTACGACGAAGATAATTACACACAAGCGGATCGGCTCGAAAACGAAACCATTTGAAAAGTAATTATACCCTCAATCACAGTTTAGTAAATAAGGCGAAGAAGTATTCTAAAATGACGGTAGTGCAATAATCGGAATCAACACATTCTATTCAACCAAACAAGAAATCTATGCTAATTTCAACCTTATCTTTTAGTTAATTGAGGAGTTGCTTATTGCATTTTGTAAAACAAGACGGTAAGGCGCTGATATTAAATATAACACGGAAGTTGAAATTTAAACCCTAATACCTAGAAGATTAGACCGTTAATAACCTTGTTCGATAAAAAGACTATAAATGCTATTCAAATTTTCGTTGAGGTTGATAACTGAGCCTAGTGGTGTAAGGCACGGTCTAAATGATCTGCTGGCACCTGGTGATGCGGGTTCGTATCTTAATCGCACACATTTCGACGCCTTAGAGTGAAAACCTCGTAAGTGTAAAAGAAGTAACTGCTGCTAGAAGTAGCTGTAAAATATTTGTACGGCGTTTTTTGTATATTTTTTTTACCGACTACGAAAAAGGAGGTTCTGTATTCTTATTAATTTATATGGAAATTTAACCCACTTTTATATCCAGAACTGTTCGATACTAAAAGATTGTCCGAAATGGATTAAATGCTATTTACATTCCCGAGGTTTTCACTCGAAGGCGACGAAATTGTCTTTTGTAAGTTATTCTTAGTATACGGTTCGGCTAGAAGGAAGCCGAAAAAATACCTTATAAAATAATTAAAAACTTGCAAATAATATTTGAGGCGGATCAGTGGATGCGCTCGGGCAGAGATGGGTGCGGCGGCGGGGGACGGAGCTGCTCAAGGCTCACGTGACGCGCCCGCCGCCGCTCAAGTGACGAGCGACGGCGGACGCGAGCGTGCTCGGGCGATAATCTTTAAGTCTTGGGGGGGTTCCTTTTCTCTGACGCTGGCTGTATTTTTAACCGACTTCAAAAAAGGTTTACGAGATTAAGATTATTACTACTGAATTATTACTACTTACTACGAATGAATGAACAACCAAAAATCCATATTATACAACTACTGAGGAACAAATTAAGAGGAAATGCGAGTGGTCGTTTATCCATAGAAAATACTAGTATTTTCAAATTAAACTTATATTATAAACAGTAACTCTGATAAATATTTATTTTGATTTAATAAATAATTAAGTTGATTTACTCACTATACTGATATTTGTGTATATATTTTTTGATGACTGTTTGCGTAACAATGATTGTCAATGATTAATGACACTGTGCCTAGATGGGACTAAACCAAAGGAAAACCAACTCCTTGGTTTTCAATAATACTACATAGGTAATCAATCTATACTATATACTATAACATTCAAACTTATTACATCGCAACTAAAAGAAATAACATTAGTCCTAATGCTTCCCATACATCAGCAATATCCCTATAACTTTATAGGGGAATATTACTGCTGTCATCCCATTTACTCTTTGAAAGCTACCAAGAAACTTTCCTAATAAGGATCATATTATTATTATATAGTACTCAGTACCTTTTAAAGCCAAGGTACGAAATAAATACCTTAATCCTCCTTACAGAAAAAGGCCTTAAGGGGGCTTAAGAGCCTATACTACCTCAAATGGCTTAGCATGATCCTTCGTTATGTCGACAATACCACAGCATTAATTTTAAAATAAATATATGCTAAAGTTGAGGATTAATGTTAAGTACTATGTTAGACAAAAACAGGATTCCATAAAATTTTCCCGATAGAAAAAAAATCCAAAGTTACCTCCAAACCGAACAATAAACCGCTGGTATTCAAAAAATACTTCAAATTAGATCATGAAACTTTCCATACTAACTGAACTAACAATAAAGCAGGTCTTATGTTATTTAGTTTTTTTGAATTGCCTTTATTTTCACCGTAAAAAGTAAATACCTAAACTATTGGCGCTGCCTTCCGCCCAGCACCGCACTCTGTCTCGCTCTCACACAGTCTGCGAGCAATATCGTGCGAGCGAGGTAAAGGTACAATAACTATTATATAATACTATATGAGGTACAATAACAATTTGGTACGACCACTGACTTATATTTTCCGCATTTGTTTATCATCAGGTCATTTCCCTGAGTGTCTCAAAAAAGCTGTAATCATCCCTGTCTATAAATCAGGCAGCAAAGAGCAAGTGACGAATTATAGACCTATTTCTTTACTGCCTTCCATGTCAAAAATATTGGAAAAAATTATAAACAAAAGGTTGTTGAAATATTTGGAAGATAAATCAATTCTGTCTGAGCGGCAGTTTGGATTTAGGCCTAAAGTTTCAACTGCTGATGCGGTACACCATCTGACTGACTATCTAGCGCAAGAACTTGACAAGGGTAACCACACAGTGGGAATTTTCATGGACCTCGTCAAAGCTTTTGACACAGTTTCCATTCCAATCCTGTTGCGCAAGCTTGAGCTCATAGGTGTAAGAGGCACCCAGCTGAGATTATTCAAAAGTTATTTAGAAGATCGTTCCCAGTGCGTAAAGATTGGCAATGTTCTCAGCGCTGTTCAAAAAAACACATTTTTTGGTGTTCCTCAAGGAAGTATTTTAGGGCCCACTCTGTTTTTGATCTACATAAATGACCTTTGCAATCTAAAGCTAGAGCATGGCACTATTATAACTTACGCTGACGACACTGCTCTACTTTTTTCGGCTGACTCAGAAAATGAAGTCTACAATCTTGCGCAACACGGATTCAACATTGTAAATAAATGGCTTCAAATTAACTCACTAACCCTAAACGCAGATAAGACTAATTACATTAAGTTTTCGATGCGCAAGCAAATATCGAAAGTCCCCTCCGCGTTGCATGCTCATTGTTGCCCAGTCCCTGCAGATAGCCAGTGTAAGTGTCCTAATATTAAAAAGACAGATAAAATAAAGTACCTGGGTATTATAATAGATGAAACCCTTTCCTTCAAACCACATATGGAAGCTCTAAATAATAGAATTCGTAAACTGATATACGTATTCAAAAAGATACGATTTATTGCAGATCCAAAAATAATTAGGCAAGTATACTTTGCTCTTTGTCAGTCAATTTTGACTTACTGTATTACTTCATGGGGTGGGGCGAGTAAAACTTTGTTATTACCCATTGAAAGAGCTCAAAGAGCTATTCTCAAGGTGGCTACTTGCCGCCCTTTTCTTTTCCCCACTAACATCCTATATAAAGCTTGTAAAGTACTTACAATTCGACAGTTATTTATAATGAGCACTGTACTAAAACAACACGCAGCGCTTCCATACAGCACTGAATTTACAAAAAGGAGACGGAAAGATATAGTTTGCCCTCAAAAAAGTACAAAACACGCTTTTACAGCCAAATTTTATATGTACCTCGGACCGCTACTCTATAATAGGCTGAATGATAAAGAAAACATCTACTCCTTAAA
Source organism: Mesoligia furuncula (assembly GCA_916614155.1). Taxonomy (NCBI): domain Eukaryota; kingdom Metazoa; phylum Arthropoda; class Insecta; order Lepidoptera; family Noctuidae; genus Mesoligia; species Mesoligia furuncula. Next base: position 23,066,199 of record OU744800.1, on the reverse strand, counting down.
CTGCAAGAAAATCCTTATGGAGGCTCTTCAAACTATGTCCTATGAAGATACAGAGAAGTTATTACTTGTGCTAAAGTAAATATTTGTATATTAATTTTTTATGTTTGTATTTTATAATTTTATACACCTTTTAACATATATACCATTAAGATAAATATTATAAGTATGTGATTATTTAATCAATTAATGTTACCTCCAATCGCCTGAAACACAGGATTACCTAGTTCAGGCTCAAATCATGGATGAACTCGATATAGATTTAAGAAAAACTGTATTTTAAGTTAGACTTCATATTTTTTGAATAAATTTATTATTATTATTAATAAACGCAAGTTTTAGAAACAATAAAGTATATGATCGACTACAGTAAACAAAATCAGAAAAATATATGATATTCTTCAGGATAGATGATATTCTAGGAAGATAGTCTGTTGAAAACATAATACAACTAATTTGATACAATAGAAAAAATCATGAAGATTCCTATAATATAAACTTTCTTTTTACAATAAAAACCATACCTACTAATAGATATACATACTTACAATCAATCTGATTTTTTGTCAGAATATTCTAAAAAAATAAAAAATAAAAATTATTATTCTAAAAATTATAAAAAAAAAATTTAAACACCAGTGTTTTAATTTTTAAGTACAAATAATAGATTTTCGTAATAAAATAATTGCTTCATATTTTGCAATAAATTACCAGTGTTGTGTCATCGCGCTTCTCTTTCTTTTCTATGCAGTCCGACAGTGACCGCGCTTTAGGTCATGTAATGCCCGTTCTTCTCCATAGAGATCTACGTTTTGGAATGGGCAACTAGCTTCAACTTTCTGACTAACTGACAGACTATTTAATTTTGACAATTCAAAAGTGCCTCTACAAGGTTTAATGGAAAAAAATGCTTTGAGTTTGAGTTTGTAACAGAAAAATAATGTACCATCCCATGAAAAATATCCGAAACTTTAATACAATTTTGTCCGAACAGTTTTCCTTTCCTACAAAGGCTGGGTTCTTATCTCCAGCCAGCAACGACCCAACTGCGTATACGTAAGTTCCGATCCTGATAAAACTTTTAATTATAACGAGTTTTTTGCCTGCTTCCGTATTATTTTTGTGAAGTTTTGAAGGAAAACTGTGAATATGTCAGTATTATCAGATGGGAAATTGTGTTACTACGATAATGCTTTTAAATTCAGGCTAAAGTTAGGCTTTAGCGTTATTGTTAGAACTAGATCAAATTGACGAACATAGAGTGACCTTCCGGTCGATTCTGTAAAAATCTCACCGTGAAAACTTAGGTGAAGTGAGTTTGTGTGCTAGGAATTGACACGATTGACAGCTCACTCCACGCTCACTTCGCCTAAGTTTTCAAGGTGAGATTTTTACGGTTGGTGATGTTCTTCAGAAAAGTCATGTGCGCAGTACCTACTCGCAACCGGCATGCATTGTATAACCAGATGTATGAACGTAAAAGAAGCAAAAGTAGTAAGGTCTATTCAAATGTATGTTTCCAATTGTTGTTATTTTAAGTTAAACAAATATTAACTTTATTTTAGTGGTAATTTAGTTGATTTCAGAGTGACTAGCACAGTTTAAAAACTTATAAAAATGTTTGAAGTAGTAGCGTACACTGAACTTTATTATGTGGGCATTAAGAGTTAACTAGTCGCGAGCTAGAACTCACTGGTGGTCATGGCCAAAACGCACGCAGTCTCACCTGGCTAGGTGTCCGTCGAAGCTAGTCATGATGAGTAGTTAGACGTTAGTCTACACGCACAACGTCTAGTTTTCACGCACAGAAACACCGTTCCGAACTGATAGGCGCGTAAAAAAATTCGAAAAGTTGGAAAATCCTTTGGAAAATCGAGTTTTATGAAAAAAACCACTGCATAAATGAATTACAAATAAAGTTTATTAAACTCTTAAATAACTGAGCTTTGTCGGTGCGGACTTGGTTTTGAAGATTTAACAGTTCTTTTATTACTTATTTACACCCAAAGTTACGTTAAAAATAGTAAGAAAACCGAATCTTTGTTGACTCATAACTTTTCAATGGCTTTCTATTTTACTATTCTGTTTCCGTACAGACATAATTAATAATAAGTCAAAACGATATCATACTAGCTGCGCTCCGCGGTTTCACCCGCGTTAATGTCGATCCCGTGGGAATATCGGGAAAAAAAGTAGCCTATATGTTAATCCAGGTTGTCAGCTACCTCCATACAAAATTTTATCCAAATTGGTCCAGCCGTTTGAGCGTGAAGAAGTAACAAACATATAAACACACACACACTCACACACTCACACACACACTCACAAACTTTCGCCTTTATAATATTAGTGTGATTAAACTTTGGATCCAAAATGTCAAACAGTGGAGTAATACTCTCCCGACAGTAAGGAAAAAATATCGACTAGTGGCACCTTAATGTTATTTTTCCAAATACTCATATTTGTTTACATGTTTGGTAAATAAATCGCGAACGGTGATTATGTAGCAGATGTCGTTCTGTAGTTTCCCCATGGGGAGAAGGATACTTGTGAAATTGAGAGGATGGGAATAAATGCGGAACCCATAAGGATTGGGATAAATAGTGTTTGTTTAACATTTTTAGATACAAAATAGTAACGTGCATAACTCGCTTACTTTTAAACTGTTACGCAATTAACTTACTTGAGACCTACGAGAAAATTGGTTTCCAAGGTTAAACGCCAAAACCTCATACCTACCTACCTACCATTAAGACCTGTTTTCCCAGAGGATTTCAGAGGTCAGTCGGTCAAACTCTTCTTTCAACAAAAAACTGTTCGTTCATTTTGAGCACAACAAGACATTATTGCGGAATTAAACATAGGTAGGTAAATTACAGGGTTTTGTAAATTGTTTTTTTTTATCAGCCTCATAAACGGTTGATTCCCTTACCTAACCAAAGTATACCCAGTAACTGGGTTGTGGAGGTCATATAGGCAGTCGGTCCATGTAAAATACTGCTATTCAGGTGCAACCGGTTAGACTGGAAGCCGACCCCAACGTGGCTGGGAAAAGGATAGGCTTCACTCAAGAGAGTCAAAGAAAATAAGTTAATAAGTTGTCATATTACTCCAATTATTAGGGTTCCGTACCAAAATGGTAAAAATTGAACCTTATGGTGAGACTCAGTCTGTCTGTCTGTGTCACAGCTGAATATCTCAAGAACTACTAATGCTATCAACTTGAAATTTGGAATAGTTTTAGATGACGTTTGCCCAACTATTTTGCAAGTAAGAAAGAAGTAAAAATATAGGTATAATTTTTGCAACAGGGCCTGTGGGGTGTCATATGAAAAAGCACAGTTTGCACATTCTCAAACATTTTTTATTTTATTTTTAGGCCGCATGGTTCATGGTTCTCAAACATTTTTTCTGTCTCGTATTTGTTGCCAATAACTGTGAACGGACTCGCGGAGGCTGCATGTAAGACCAAAAAAGTCATCATCTGCCTGGCCTTTTCCCAACTATGTTGGGGTCGGCTTCCAGTCTAACCGGATGCAGCTGAATACCAGTATTTTACATGGAGCGACAGTCTATTTGACCTCCACAACCCAGTTAATGGGTAATGCGATACCCCTTGGTAAGACTGGTTGTCAGACTTTCGGGCTTCTGACTACCCGTAACGACTGTCAAAGACCCACGAATGACAGCCGGGATCAACGGCTTAGCGAGACACGGAGGGGTCTCGGTATTTAAAGATGGTCACCCATCCACAGACCAACCACGGCAAGCGTAGCTTAACCTGATCGATCGACCTGTGCGGCTGTTATTATTCAGCCACGGGCCTCTCGTAAGTATCAAATAAGTATAACTTCTAAAGTACTTTGGTAAGTAGGTATTTACCTACCTATATTGTCTATGTTTACCTATGTCCCTAATTAATGTGTAAAAACCTTCTAATTATAGACTTGTTTTTAAGAAGGTACAAGCCTATCTAAACCGCCTATTTTTGAAAAACAAATATTTTATTTTATGAAGGTATACTTTTTTTTATGAATGAAGGTATACTTACGAATTGTATTCTTAAAACTAAAATTAGGTCAACCCCAAATGAAGTTTAGTCAACAACATTGTTTATTTTATTTGTGTACTTAAATTACCGAATTACCGTCAATACAGCAAAGCTTTCAGCATAATTAAATGAAGAGGTACTTGGCTCGATAAGTAAACGGTGACGTCAAGATTAAATATTGGGTCCTAACACACAATAAGAGGGAATTCCACTACCTAAGTGGGCATTTTCTTGCTTATTCCTTGCATGACAATGTGGTCAAAGCAGTTTTAGGTTTATTGCTATGCTTCCCGAATGACAAGTGCTCCTATCTGTCATTTAACAAGAGTGCGCTTTCAACCGGTTAGGATTTTCCGAGCTTATAATTATAACCTATTTTCCATTGAATTTTCAATAAGTTGTGCGCAAGTTACCTATTTAGATTTTTTTTTTTCACGTAAAAAACCGGATGGATGTCATCCACTGACCTGTATTATACAAGTGTTTAATAGAGGTCAGTGCATCCATCTCATGGGGGAATGACATTTTAGTATTCAGCCTAATAGTACATACTAATTCCATATACATATAATCATCAAAATGACACTTCGGGCTTAGAATTATTGGCGGGCTGCATTTTTGTTTTTGTAAAAGCGTTTTATTTTTTACTTTAAATTATTTTGAAATGAAAATGAATATCGTGATATTCCGTTAGAAGTGGATCGGAAAACAAAATATTTCCACAAGTTGCAACATTAACTCCGGCCTCCATGGAAAATTTCACCTTCGTGATGTAGAAAAATTGTATCAAATTGCTTATGCTATTTATGGAAAATACGTCCTCAAATTAAAAAATAACGTCGAAATCGCGTAAATAACTCGGTAATGTGTTCTATGAATCGGTTATTTTCATACGCGGTGAATCAATAAGGTATTCGCAAGTCACTGTTACAAATTGCATCGAATTTATTTTGATAAATGAGTATTTTCCGAGTAAGATGTGCTTTATCTTTGGGAATATTCGTCTTTGTAAAGCCTGCTTTAGGTACTCAATGGATGCATAAATCATAGGGGAGCGTGAATTTCCTGTAATAATTTATTTTGGTATTTGGTTCAAATTCCATTTGCTTACGTGAATTCGTTAAGAGGGAAGGTATAGGATAAACATTTTAAGAGGAATTTTGTAAAGAGGTTTTTCATCCGATTAGACAATAGAGGAAAAGGGGATTCCCCATTCCTCTATTTCTTCACGTGGGACGTGCTGGTGAGTAGTTCAAAACTTTGCTAACGTCATGCAAAATGTCAGTCAAGTGACAGTTTCCCGTGACCGCTACATGCGGCTGTAATGTCCCAATACAGAGTTTTTTTTTCTGGTGAAAGTGACATATTTTCATGATGTCCGTTATATATGTCGCAGCCAACTGGTTAAATTAGCCGTTTAGTTAACCGCTTGGCCTTTGGAAGTAGCGCTCGCCTCGCTTCGCTCTCTCGGCTCGCACGCGGTTGATCACAGTTCTAACCTAACCTAAGCCATTTGGTCGGGGTGCCCCGGCTTAGTTACTGCGACAAATTCGGCTCGCGCGTGATTGGTTACAGACTTCCAACCTAAAGTATAATTGAATATCATTCAGGCCGTTAGTTGAACGGCCTGAACGCCGTTTAGTTAAAAGGCTAGGCGGTTAACTAAACGTCGAATTAAACCATTTGGCTGCGACATATACATGACGAAAACGCTCAAGACAAAGGCAGAGGCAAAGGTAAAGGCAGTAAGAAAAATAGATTTATTTATCCGGTTTACGGTTTAAGATATTTCACTCAAAATAAATACAATTATTTACTCCTATGAGGAAAAACAAAAAAAAATATGATAGGCGACGGTTTCGCTGGGCTAGCATTTAGTTATATAAAAATAAAATAAAGAAGAGTACAGACTACAATTATTATTCAACATGATTCTGCATATATGGTGCTTTAAAAACTTGCCTTTAAAAACTTCGAAGTGATTTTGATTCGTTTTTATCACAAAAGTACCTTAAAAAAAGATAAATTAACACTAATAATAATAAATAAAATTAAAACGAAATAGATCTATCATCACAAGCACAGAACAGAACCTACTTCGTTTTATTATTATTGTTTTTGTTTACCTATTTCCGTATATAGAGCCTATTTCCCTAAATGGTCAACAGTGAAACACTTATCATTAGTGAGGCTTACCGCCGCGGTCGTCGGGAAAAACAGCGGGTTAACACACTAACAGGGGCCCAAGTCTGCTATTTTTATAAATTCGTCATTCCAACACGATCCCACCACCATTCCATTGTCATTTTGCTAAAAGTTCGTAATCTGCTAAATTCATAATGGTTGATCATTGGTCGGTCAATGGCACGATACTCGTAACGAAAATCAAAACTAAAAAAAAAATCAAACGATACGAACGGTAAAATCATACGATACTCGTAACGAATTAAAAGCAATGACTGCACAATGACGTTCTAATGGTAGGTCGCACTGATCAAAGGAACTGTCAAAAATTTAGCAGATTACCAGATTACCGCCTAAGTCAGTCATTCATTTTTCATCATGTACGAGATTACCATTCTATGCCATTTCTTTCAATGGAGTGTCAGTGGTTGACCATTGGAAAGTCATAATGTCGCCTTATTAGTTTATATTAGTAGATTACCAAACTTGTCAAAATCAACAATTATGAAATCAATGATAGACCATTCTGACACTATTTTTTAATAGCAGACTTGAGGCCCTGTAGCAATGGCCTTCATTTTGACAAAATCAACAACGTTCATTGCATTATTTACGGTGTTGAGCAGACAAATTTTTTCGAACATACGAAGCAATGGATTAGAAATATCCTTGAAAATGATTTAGATTTTGAAAAGTGTGTTTACGCAATTAGGTATGGTGCTTATTAAGGTGAATGGGTAGTTGAGACTGCGAAATTTAAATTTTCTTACGTTTTTTGCAATTTGCAGGTCAGTGTCAGGTTGTATCTTGATCAAAATATGATTCGCGACAATAACAGGTACATACATATTTAGAGAATGATTTATACATTAGAATCATTAACACTTCATCTTTCTAAGTTATAAGAGATTGGTGATTTGGTGGCTGGTGGTAGAAATCTAACTTAGAAAGATATAATAATGATTCTAATTCTCTAAATATGAACCTGTTATTGTCGCGAATCATATTTTGATCAAGATACAATCTGACACTGACCTGCAAATTGCAAAAAACTTAAAGAAAATTTGAATTTCGCGGTCTACCACTATCCATTCACCTTAAGCTTTTCTATGATGTTTATCATCCTCCCCCAAGTATTGTCGAGAAATATATGAAAACAAAAGACTGATGGTCACCACGGATATAATTATTACGTCACGCGCGCACACTGTTGAATGGATGTAAGATGGATGACCCCACAATTATGACGGGCAGTAAGTAATCCGATACTGAAGTAGTGGTGGAGATAATAGAATATTATGGTTCAGGTAGGAAATGGATGGAATGGAGGTGTCAAGAAGATATTTACGACGTGTTGGCAAGTCATTTAGTAAAGAAAAGACATTGCCCTTTGCTGGAAATAATGTAATCAGTATTTTTTGATAGCCAGTGACGACGGTCATTAAATGGATGAGTGAGGTAAATTGCAGGCGTATTTATTTCATCATCGGCCTAGCGTTTTCCCAACTATGTTGGGGTCGGCTTCCAGTCTAACCGGATGCCGCTGAGTACCAGTATTTTACATGGAGTGACTGCCTAACTGACCTTCACAACCCAGTTACTGGGTAATACGATACCCCTTGGTAAGACTGGTTGTCAGACTTTCGGGCTTCTGGCGACCCGTAACAACTCTCAAATTTCCACGATGACAGCCGACACCAACGTTCCGAGGCACGAAGGGGTCTTGGTATCTGAAGATGGTCACCCATCCACGGACCAACCGCGGCAAGTGTAGCTTAACCTGATCGATCGACCTGTGCAGCTGTTATTATTTAGCCAGAAACCCCTAGTGCAGGTGTATTTATAATACCTAATAAATGAGGCAGAAATATTCTGCAAGGGCAGAGCAGTTGTGGTCCAGCGTAACGACCGCGACTTACGAGTTTATAGGTTGTCGCCTGACAGGCGTTTAACTTTGTGTAGATCATTTCATCGCCACTATAGTTAGACAGTTTATGTGTTACTTAAATGACTGAAATTGTTTTTCGCGGCCATCAACCAAATCTTGTTTTTGCCGACTTCAATAAAAGGAGGTTATTCTAGTGAAGTGTTACGGGGTAGATTCAATAAAAGTGATTTTTATTAATGATTTTTAATTCTGCCTACCTCGTTACAATATGAACTAAAAAATAAGGCCAAAATTTTGACAAAATATCAAAGCTAGATTTTTGAGATTTTTTAATGACAGTGAGTGACGGCTGACAAGTAAAAAGGAAAAAATAACAAAAAGTATGAGGTCATGCAATGTGTACCACTACACTAGTACAGAATAGTGTAACAAACGAAACTTATTTGACATGCATATCTACTCTAAACTGAGTCCGAATTGAGTTATTATGAAGTATCATTTTACTGCAGCTAATTAAAAATCGGACTATAGTCTCAAAACGGTGAAGGAAAACATCGGGAGGAAACCGGCATCTCCTCGAGCCAAAAATTCGAAGACGTGTCATATCTAGGCAACTAGGTAACAACCCGTACTAGGCCCGCGTGGTGGATTACTGCCCGCTCCCTCTTAAAAGAGGAGGCCTGTGTCCCAGCGGTGGGAAGATTATAGAGGCTGTTTTTTTTTTTTTGCAAGTTTTCTCCAATACTTACTCTATACCTAATACCATTGTAGGTAGGTACATAATATTATTATTAGCCTGTGACTACTCTCTTTCCACTTCTCTCTGTTCAAAGCTGCTAAGAACCAGTTCTTGTTGAAGGAGTCTAGCTCATCCCGCCAACTCCATCTGGGCCTGCCACGATGTCGTTTGCCATTAAGAGGGACCCATTGGGTCGTAAGTTTGGCCCATTGTTCGTCTGACATGCGGCAGATGTGTCCAGCCCAGTTCCATTTTAGCGTGACACCTATCCAAGTGACATCAGTCACCTTTGTGATGTAACGGATGGTCGTATTCCGAACTCGGTCTGTTAGTTGGTAGGGTAGGTACCTACCTTATTTTTAAGATAGGTAGGTACAGGTACCTAAGCGGGATCAATCTGCCTAGCCTTTTCCCAAATGTGTTGGGGTTGGCTTCCAGTCTAACCGGGTGCAGCTGAATACCTGTATTTTACAAGGAGCAACTGCCTATCTCCTCCTCCACAAACCAGTTACTAGGGAAAACGATAAACATTGACAAGACTGGTTGTCAGACTTTCCGGCTTCTGTCGACCCGTAACGACTGTCAAAGATCTACGAATGACAGCGGGGTCCAACGGCTTAACGTGCTTTCCGAGGCACGGAGGGGTCTCGGTATTTAAAGATGGTCACCCATCCACAGATCGACCGCGACAAACGTAGTTTAACCTGATCGATCGACCTGTGCGGCTGTTATTATTTAGCCACGGGCCCCTCAGTAGGTACCTAAGAAGGGATATGAAACATAATGCTTTCAAATAAAATCAAGTTCCATAACTAGGCGCACTTAGATCTAAAATTGAAAACTCTTTGATTTAAATCCATACTTAACTATAATCCTACCTATCCTAACTTAATATTATAAATGCGAAAGTAAGTTTGTTTGTTACCTTTTCACGCCTAAACCACTGAACCGATCATCCTGAAATTTTGCATATACGTTGTCAGGTGTACAGAAACGGACATAGGATACCTTTCATCCCGAAAAAAAGTGCTGATCCCGAGGAAACTACTATTATAACTCAAGAACGGCTGAACCGATTTGGCTGCTGAGAATTCGAGGGGAGGTAGCTTAAACCAGGAGACGGACATAGGATACTTTTTATCCGTTTTTTTTTTGCTTATTGGGGTAGGGTAGTAGTGTAGGGTAAAAGTAGGGTAGGAGTAATGTAGGAGTAGTATAGGAGTATGGTAGGAGTAGGGTAGGAGTAGCGTAGGAGTAGGTGGGGTAGGGTAGAAGTAGGGTAGGAGTAGTGTAGGAGTAGGGTAGGAATAGGTTAGGAGTAGAGTAGAAGTAGGGTAGGAGTAGTGTAGGAGTAGGGTAGGAGTAGGGTAGGAGTAGTGTAGGATTAGGGTAGGAGTAGGGTAGAGGTAGGGTAGCGTAAGGGGTAGGACACCACGCGAACTAGTAGCGCCGAGCAGCTAGAAATAATTTACGAGTATATGGCAAAACAACGTTTGCCGGGTCAGCTAGTAATATTATAAATGCGAAAGTAAGTTTGTTTGTTTGTTACGCTTTGACGCTAAAACGGCAGGAATGGATTTGGATGAAATTGGCACATGGGTAGACCATGACCTGGATAAGGACATACGCTACTTATGATCCCGGATCGCAGATGAAGTCGTAGGCAACAGCTAGTATACTATAACTTTTCTATAGGACATAAGCACTTCTTTGCGTACGACAATGGAGATAAATTGTACTTGATCTAAACTACACAGTTATATCTAAAACTAGACACAGCAGTCAATCGGCCTAGCCTTTTCCCAACTACGTTAGAGGGTGTCAGCTTCCAGTCTTACCGGATGCACCTGAATACCAGTATTTTACATGGAGCGACCGCCTATCTGACCTTCACAACCGAGTTACTGGGTAATACGATACCTCTTGGTAAGACTTCACCATAATTGCGTAACACACTATCAGTCTCAATCTGAATAATTTTGAAGAATGTATGTTCGTATTTGTCTGCTTAACAACGTAAATAACGCAATACTTACTAAAATGTTGTTGACCTGTCAAAATGAAAGTCATTGTTACTTAAACTCAATTACTCAAAGCTTTGATTTCAATTAAACCATTATCAGGCACTTTTGAATTGTCAAAATTAAATAGTCGGTCAGTTAGTCAGAAAGTTGAAGCTAGTTGCCCATTCCAAAATCTTGGGTACATTATTCTTCTTGCTTCGATATATGTGAGATCAACGTAAAAAAAAAACAACTGAAGAAACAATCCATACTAATATTATAAATGCGAAAGTGTGTCTGTGTGGTCTGTCTGTTAACTTTTCACGCTTAAACCGCTAAACCGAGGCCGACCTCCCTGATGGCGTCAGCGTGGTCCGCGCTGGTCCAGGCGCGCTGGTCCAGGCGCGTTGGTCCTGGCGCAGGGGAGGTCTCATCAGGCGGCGGCCGACGCGATGACACGCGGGGTTGCGATAGTCGTGGAGAGGATCCGGCAGTTGGGTCTGGAGGTGGCATTGCGCAAGTCCGAGACCATGTCGTTTCATGGGCCCGGGAACGCGCCACCATCGGGATCCCAACTAACGGTAGGAGGGGTTCACATCGGCGTCGAGACGACGATGAAATACGTGGGTCTCGTCCTCAACAGCCGGTGGAACTTCGTCGAGCACTTCCGACGTTTGGCCCCCAAACTGGAACGGGCCGGGGCCGCCTTTAAGCGGCTCTTGTCCAACCTGAGGGGGCCAAACGCCTCCTCCCGGAGGCTTTACACGGGGGTCGTGCAGTCCATGGCCCTATACGGGGCCCTGGTGTGGGCGCGTTCACTGCGGCGGCGAGCCGCCCACTACTTTAACGCGCCCCAGAAGGTAGTAGCCGTAAGGCTTATCCGGGGCTACCGCACGATCTCGGGCGAGGCGGCAAGCCTCCTTGCCGGACTGTCGCCATTGGATCTGAAGGCGATAGTCCTCGCGCGCCTGTATGACTGGCGCGCAGAAGCACTACGCCGGGGGAAAATCCGCGTCCGCGGCAAATCGCGGCGGAGCGGACGGATCGCCGTCCGCTCCGCCGAAAGAGCGACTGTCGCAACCCAGCGCAGGGCACACCACGATAGCGGCGATAAGACCCCTCTTTGAGGAGTGGCTAGAGAGGCGCCGCGGCGCCCTAACCTGCCTGATGTAGGTCCTCACCGGACACGGAAGTTTCGGGAGGTTCCTGCACATCATCAGGCGGGAGGAAACGCCCGGGTGTCATTATTGCCAGGATCGCCCAGAAGACACGGGGGAGGTCTGCCCCACTTGGGCGGAGCACCGCCGTGTCCTCGTAGAGGCGATCGGCAGCGGCGGTGACGTTTGTTGAACTGTCAAAATGAAACCGATTGCGATTGGTAGTGTGTTACGCAATTGCCCCGCAGATCGATCAACCCGTGGCTGTTATTTAGCCACGCACGAGCCCCTAAAGAATAGAACAGAATACTCTTTCTTTAAAAAAAGCACAAATACAAAAGCAACACAAACAAAAGAACAAAAGCTACTAAAACTAGACACAGTCGTAATCAAATAACAAATGAAACACTTGTTAATGAACTAATTATTTCTCTAATGTATCTGTGACCCTCGTTTCGGTGTAGTGAGACCGTACAATGTGAAAAGTCAAACAAGGGATAATTAATTTGGGCTAAGCTTTTCATTTATAGTACCTATACTATGTAGCTTTGTCTGTGTGGTGCCGGACTTGTCTGTGTGGTGCCGGACTTAAAGAATAGCACCACCCCATACTTCCCGTGGGTGTCGTAAAAGGCGACTAAGGGAGACCGGAGAATGGGCAGCAGCGTTCTCTATGCATTACACCATCATACCATACTGCGATCGCCAACCCGCCTGCCAAGCGTGGCGATTATGGCAACCCCCCCCCTCCCCCAAATTGGGGGAAGCCTATGTCCAGCAGTGGACGTCTTTCGGCTGAAACGACTATGTAGCTGACCCGGCGAACTTCGTACCGCCCCGCCAGCTGCTTTGCCCCCCCTTTTTAAATCTCTGATATCTTCTAAGATATTCGGTATGCATTTAAGCGGAAATCGCAGAGTTATTTTCAAAACAATAGCTTAGAGTCATCTCAACACCTCTCTCCCTTGAATTTGTATGTATATGTATATCGGAGCAGGTAGATTAGTGTGGAAGTTGTTGTCAGGCATATTTTTAACTACTGTGGGCGTACTGTGGGTAGTGTTGGTTCTTGCGCAATAGAAAAACGGTTTGCAGTTCAAATCAGATTATAATTTCATGAATAATCACACTAGTAAATCAAACACTGTAGGTACATGACACAACGAGATACACAGTAAAATAATTATGTACAGTAATAAAGTAGGTAATTGCGAACAAATCTTAGGATCGATTACTGTTCGTAATACAGAGCAACCCAAATATAGCGTATTTAGAATACAGGTATAAGGTTGAACTTTAGTAAACCGACAGGTTTGTCGGCTATTGCTCTGTAAGGAGTCGAGTCCGAAGACCGTCTGAATCCCAGCACAAACAAATGCGCATAGTAAGTAATAAAGGGTTTGTCCCCACCACGCACTCGCCCCACTACAACTCTGTCCGATGACGCACGGAAGTACGTCAACGTGTTTACTTGAGTTGATACAAAATACTTACGTGTGCTAAATCTATAAGTAACCAAATAATACAAGAATAATTATCGTAAATAAACAATGGTGATTTCACAAAGTAAATCTTTTAAAATCAAAGTAACATGACTGTCATCAATTGTTTTGAACAAAACCATCGGTAACAATAATCAAGATAAGTTGCCAAAATCAATTAGTGCGTACAACAAGCACTCTATCAATTATGTTCCAATTTATTAGACATGATAGGAAAATCACATAAATTATTAATAAGAAAAATAAATCATAATTGAGAACCAACTCCGACATAATTATATATAATATATTATAAGTATATATTATAGTAAATAGTATGTATGTGTATATAACCTATTTATGTATTTGTGTACCTAGTTTTAATAGTTTTATTTTATTTTTATCATTGTTCATCTCAACCAAAGCACCTGCCATCCAATCTCTTCACCACCCTTGGTTGACTGGTAGAGAATGCCTAAGGAATTATGTTCGCCTTTGTATCTTTGTATCGTATCTAAATACAGAAATAATACTGTATTGTTTTAAATAGCTTGGTAAATAACCCATGATTTTCTTGTAATTGTAAAAGATAAAAACGTTACTGTGGGTTATCCTTAGAAGATAAACATATATATGGGTACAATCGCGGACTTTTTTAGCGATCTTTTTAAGTTATGCAATTCCGTAGTACATTAATTTGATCTATCTCGTAAGGTTTAGCCAGCGTTTGCAATGTAAGCACACAAAAATATGTTTGTTACGACATAGCATTACAAATCATATCATATCATACCAATATGCATGTATTATACATTAAAAAAAAACTTTTCTTTTGAATGACTCTATTTATTGCTGAAAACCGCATCAAAATCCGTTGTGTTGTGTTGAGTTTAAAAGATCTAAGCTTACAGACAGCGGGAGCGACTTTGTTTTATAAGTACTGCACTAGCTTCCGCCCGCAGCTTCACCCGCGAGGTACGTCGATAAAAACTATCCTATGTCCTTCCCCAGGATGCAATCTGTCTTTCTGCCAAATTTTATCGAAATCCGTTCAGTGGTTTAGGCGTGAAAGGTAACATACAGACAGACAGACAGAGATACTTTCGAATTTATAATATTAGTATGGATAAGTATGGATAAAGAAGTCTCTATTTGTTCAGTTAAATTGTTAGAGACAGGCTGATAGTTTTAATTTATGTTAGTAGGTAATTACTTTATTTTAGTTTAAGCACCAATGTATTTGGTGTAAAAAGTCCCACCACGTAGCCGTTATCTACGCACTCTGTACATACATCAAACTAAAGTAACATTGAGCAAAAATATTGTTGGGAAACGACTTGGATAGGGAGCAATGTAACGCAACCACAGAACGCAACACATTGTGCTTACGAGTGCCGGCAACGGTATAGGGGTTGTGGATTTATAGTAAAGTTATAACATTTATAACTTGCATTTGTTTTTGTTAATTTAAGAGGGTAAGCACAAAAAAAGTTTTTTTTTTTTTTAACCTAGAGCTTAATGTCTTTTTTGTAATTTTGTAAATTTTTAATAAAGTTAACTCGCTTTTTTGTTCATTAATCATTCGCATTTAAGATTCGAATAAACATTTAAGTTTTACAACAAAAAAATAACCCTGTTTTGCGTTTAATTTTTGCTAATAAACCATATAGCGCGCTTGGGCCACATTCCGTGCCGCTGAGTGTAGTAATCAAGGGCCTAAATCTGCAAAGGACAATGCCCATTTTGTTAGGAGTTTTGGGCCCCTAAAAAACTTCGCGTGTCACGATGGTTTTAACTTGGTTTCGTAGACCGAGAATTACCTTTTCATATTCTGAAATCGTTTTTCAATTTTTTACCCTAGTTTAGGAGAAATCTTATTTTTTCGGATGCTGAAATTGAGGTTATAAAACAAGTTTTTTTGTTTTAAACATATTTGAAATCAAAACAATAAAGTATTAATATTGATACCTGAATTTAGAAAACACTACAAAACTTCTTCTCTTGCTAGATATTATGTAGGTTAAATACTTGCGCTTACAAATATCCCTTGCCGCGCCGTGCCAGCAGACAGCGTTGAGTAGGCTGTGCCCTCACCACTAGTAGGCAGTGTTGTTAAAAAGAAATACTTACCTACGACTAAAGCCTTAGATTAGAGGAGCTCATGGCTAAGTTACAACAACCACACGGATCCATCTCAAGTTAAGCTGCTATACGGCTGCTTAGATACTTAAAAAAAAAAAACACAATAAATAGTAGGTAAAACATTTATTCTTCAAGGAATATATGGTCCAGGAATTGCGCCGGGGCGCTTACATCATTAAAACGGCCCCAGCTTAAATACCACAATACGGTCATAGTATGAGCGCAGCACCCTACTGTACGATTTCCCACTAAGCAACTACAATAATAAGCAATGATACTCTCTAAAGAATTTGCCCTATGTTGCTCTCTACTTATCAATAAATATGTGTAGTAAATCCTGCTACTCACATGTCTCGATTTAATTCTGGCCCTAACTAGATAATTGTTTTGACCTAATATTAAGGGCAAATCTTCTTCTATTAGTTCATTGCTTATTTCTACACTGTATGTACCATTCGCCCGCACATGCTCCCCATAATAGGATCTTGCCTGTTTTAATTGGTAAGATCCTAAAGCAAATCTTCTTAATTCGATTAATGATAACCTTGGAAAGTTATTTAGATGAGGAGCACTGCTGTTTATGCTTTGGAAAATCGTACGTCTTCTATTTATATGTTCCCTTTGAATAAATTCCGATAAATAATTTACTGTATTTAATCTCGACAGAGCAATATTTAGGTACTCCACAGCATCGGGCCTATCATCAATTGTAGGATGGAACTTATTCAAAAGGGAACAAGCTATTTTGAAATCAGTCATAAGGTGACTTGACGCTCTATTAAAATATTCCTGGCGAAATAGTTTAAAATCTCTCTTGATTCTCCCATTTACAACCTCTACCACCCACCGGCACATTGTTACACATCTAGATTTATTAGCCTGGTGGGTGGTTAATTGATGTTCATTTTCCGATAATGACTCAGGCATGTGAGTTTTATAATTATAACTTTCTAACTCAGGAATCACATCTCTAAATCCTCTGTCCAAAATGAATACATCACCGGGTCTAAAAAATGAGCGCATGGGACCATTTTCAGTTGTAAACAAGGCACTCATAATCGATGAGTCATTTTTTGTGGCTTCATATGGCCCCACACACTCTAAAATATATCCATCGCAGCAAACAAATAAAAACGGTTTGACAAGATTGGCATATTTATGCAGACTATATGTTTGTTTTTGGTATAAATAATTGCTGCTGCTTTGAACATAAACATATGTGCCATCACATATTACAATGGCAGGTTTGACATTTGAAGCCATATTGGCATCCCCAAAAAAACCCTCCGGTATGATTCTATTCCGAGATGCTACATTTTGGATAGATGTGTGATTTATTCCTAAATGTCGAGAAACAAACTGTTCATTTAAACAATTTCTCACAATATTCATTTTTCTTTCCAAAGTGGATCTTGGCATTTTAAAAAGTGTTGACAGTCTTTGATTACTGTCACCTGTTCTGAGTTTTACTAGGAATATGCTGAGAGCAACAGAAGGATTTGAAAAGTGATTATATAACATAGGGTTACAACTTAAAAGCTCATTAAATTGCTCTGCAGTAAGTCCCAACCAATAATGGCATAAACAAGAATCCATGGAGTTTATGTCATTGAAGTCTAACTGTCTCTCAGTAGCTTTTTCAAGTTTTGTAAAAATATCATCTACTTGAAATCCAGTAAAATCTGAATATGGGGCTTCTAGTTCATGCCAATGATTGCTAAGTAAATGATATCTGCAGATTCTTGCAGTGAAGGGAATATATATTTTATGATGTAACAACAAAACTTCTTTTATAGTGCCTGGTACTAACAGACGTTCAGTGTTCGCACAACCAAGGAACAGGCAATATCGGGAACTTGCGGAAACCCGTTTGTACTTTAGTGAATTAATTTTTGAATATGTTCGAGGTAATTGTTGTTCCTGAGGCGGTGGAACAGGCAGTGGTAGTGGAGGTGGTACAGGAATCACAGCGTCTGCAATGTTATCAATCGCTGGCTCAGACTCCACTGTGGGTCTGTTAACGCCACCGATTGCTTGGCTCTGTATTCCTCTCGATGCAGCCTCCCAACAAGCACGACAAACTCGTTCCAAATTCAAGACCTAAAAATAAGAAAATATTATTTACTATTTATTTTTGTACAATTAGTTCAATCATAATTATTATGCCACAATTAAAACACTTACGTGATGAGCTGGTGTCCATCTTAGTATGACGTTCCTTTGAGGACAGTCTTGACTAACCCTATGAGTTCTGCGACTTGCAATTGACATGCCACACGCAAAACATATGTTGAGGTGTCCAAGAGCAGGGGATACAAGGGATAGAGTTGTGGTTGATGATGTTTGGTTTTGTAATAATACAAAACATTCAACACACAGGATGTCATCAGAGGATATCTGAAAAGATAATAAAAATAAATCAGTGAATTCCTAAATAGATAATACATACATTCATTCATGTGCGCATTGCAATGGTATAGATTTTCTCACACATCACCTTACACTGCTTAAAACGTTAATTTCTGTTATAGTGGAAGTACAGAGAGATTTACAGTTGATGACCCCTTGATTGACCAAGCACATGCATCCTAAATGTTCGTATAAGTCTTGTAAATGACCTGAAAGTCCGACAACCAGTCTTGCCAAGGAGTATCGTATTACCCAGTAACTGGGTTGTGGAGGTCAGATAGGCAGTCACTCCATGTAAAATACTGGTATTCAGCTGCATCCGGTTAGACTGGAAGCCGACCCCAACATAGTTGGGAAAAGGCTAGGTAGATGATGATGGAAGTCTTGTAAATGACACATTATAAACTTACCGATGTAGGTGTTACCCAGGATCTCAGAAGGATAAGCATTGGTTCATCTAATTCTTCGATTTGACGTCTACGAAGATTAGGCGCCAAACGTAGGGAGCAATTGACATCGGCGAGAGAGAGGGCGGTTTACCCGACCTCTACCAGGTGTAGACATTGTCAGGAGTAAAACAAGAGTCCAAGGCTCACTTAATGAAAACTAAATAAAATAGAGTCAATTTGCTCACTTATCACTAAAATAAGAGTCTAAAGCTCACTTATACTATAGAGTCAATGTGCTCACTTATCACTAAAACAGGAGTCCAATATCTCAAAACAAATCCACTGGAGGAACGTAAACGCTCAACTCGACAGCTTCAAATTGTAACGAACAGAAGTAAATACGGAGGAATAAATTCAACTCGACGCAAAACGAACGGCACGAAACAATGTGATTGACACATCGATTTGACAGTTAGATCTGTCTCAGTGTGACCATGTTAAATAATTAGGTAATCGATTTACTAAATCGATTTGTTTTAAATAATATTATTTACTAATTTAACAGATTACAGACGCTATTTAAGTATGTATGGGAGGTACTAACCTGAGTACTAACCACAATAATGTCTGTGGTACTAACTTTTGATTTTTAAAGAAACTAATCATAGTATGATTGTGCCTGTTTTGTATATTATTGTGTTATTGTATTGGAATCTTTCTGGCGGGAGGAAATACCATGAAACATAGATAAGATAATATTTTTTTTGAGTTTATTTACTTCTTTTATTTTCTCTATTTGAGCCCGGCCGTCGTCTACTTCGCGCCTAATCTGTTACAT
The DNA here is from genome assembly GCA_916614155.1 of Mesoligia furuncula. Taxonomy (NCBI): domain Eukaryota; kingdom Metazoa; phylum Arthropoda; class Insecta; order Lepidoptera; family Noctuidae; genus Mesoligia; species Mesoligia furuncula. Next base: position 23,046,921 of record OU744800.1, on the reverse strand, counting down.
GAGAGTGTTAACTAGATAACGACGGGAGAAAAGCTATTGTAGTCTATCTCCGGACATTTTAGTCGGCTGATTAGTAAAATATCGATATGTTCAATCAATTACTATCATCTAATTGACATAGTCTGGCGTCTGGCAACATTCAAGTTAAGTTTTAATGGCGGAACTGATATAAATTCAATAAAATAAATATTAATTATGTTTTCCAATGCTAGGGTAAAAAAAAAGTTGATAAAAAAAACTTAAGCATGTAAAAATACGATTTAATTTTTGAGAAGTAAATAGTCTTGACACGGCGCCAAAAGTAAGGGCCCATTGGTTGTCATTCTCCTTTACGAGTAGGTACTATATTCCGACTTTTATTAGCTGCAGTAAAATATAACTTCTTAATAACTCATTTCGCACTGAGTTTAGAGATATGCATGTCAAATAAGTTTCGTTTGTTACACTATTCTGTACTAGAAAAAAAAGATTTGGTTTATGGCCGCGAAAAAACAAAAAGACGCCAATTTCAATCATTTAAATCAAGCTGTCACTTTGCTGTAGCTAATTAAAAGTCCGACTACAACGCTTTAATCGAGTGTCTATTGAGTTAGACAGTTGGTACCTACCTATTCTGCTAGTTATTAAGGTTCACTGGATGTGGGTAAGTGGATGACTATCATGTAACTGGGCCTCGGCCATTCCTGTTACGAACGATCGTTGGGGACAGTTCCATCAATCAATAATTTTCGACAGACGCATTGGAAATTGCAGCATGATGTCGTCGGTCAACACAATCCTATGGGGTCAAAATGGCTAAATGAATCATCATGAACATCGCCTTGCCTACTCTGTAAATTATGAAGCAGAAAGTTTTATTTTTGGGTTCTAAAGAATAACAACATTTAGTTTACTCCTATAAAAACAAACAGTGGCACTCCGGGAGTGCCGACCGAAGTGAAAACTTAAATAATTAAGTGTGTATTTTTTTATCGTCTTATAAAAAAAAACACGCGCGGTGTCGGTTACGGTAACAGTGTCGAAAATTCAATGGTTTTTTCCCATTTCAAAAAAAAACAAGGGTAATTTTAGAAATGGGAATGCTGAGATGACCCATATTACCTAGTCATTTACATTGGTAACGCTAAAAGCGTCTGTCTATTTGTGCCTAATAAAACAGGGCCAAAGAACACTAGGTATATTCGACCTAAAATATTTTATGTAAGTATCATCTGAATATCAATGTCCCTCAAACAAGTGAATTGATAGTCTTCTCCAACAAGAAGTGCCTGCCTATAACCAAATCCCTGTAGAATGCAACGCCATGACTCCCCATAATAAGTTCGGTAATAACTTGTGAAAAAATTAGGTCACCCATATATTGTGCTTTCAGGCACGTATGGGACATAATGTTGATTTTGCCATTTTTCCGCCAAGACTCTTTCCACTCCGATGGGCCTTCGGCGGATATCCAATAAGGTCATGAGGAGGTCACTCATTTTTCGATCAATTTTGGGATAGTACCTACTACAAAGACGATGAGGTAAAATCGTTTGCTTTCTTATTTATATGTAGGTACCCCTGGAATAAAAATATTTTTTTCGGTTAGGGCCATCAAAGCAGTGCTTCTGCCTTCCTACCTAAGAAATACCTACTTACTTACTTTTTTGAATATATAGGTAGGTAGGTACCTAACTTAGTAGGTGCTTTAAAAAGTCTGAGGTTAATGCACTCTTATTTATTATAGGTAGGTAATCTAAATTAATGACCCAAGAAGTGAGGCTCATTAGTAGTGACTTTGAACTTTTTTACAAATTCACAAAGATTTCTTCATGAAAAGTTTGTAAAGAGTCAATTAGACCGTCTTTGCTTATAAAGTATACATTTAAGGAACCTTTTACCCCGAAAAGAACCAAAGTTTCATTATGTTGTACTAAGTTGGGGTTTATAAAACGCAACAAAATCAAGCTGCATTTTATTACCTACTCCAGATAACGTATAATTTAAAAGTGCCTACTGAAATAATATGAGCACAACATGGTAACGTGAATGTCGTAAAATATACTTTACTCTTGCAGGCACACTTCATTCATAGGCATGTATTGAATTTGATGTTACACATTTTAAAATATTAATTTTAAAACCAATTTATTATTTACCTCACAAAATTGACAAATGTAATTTTGTGTCATAAAATGTAAAAAATTATTTCGTGTTAAAAGGAACGTGACCAAAAATAAATAAGAAATTGGCAACTCCAAGCAGAGCTGTCAACTGTCATTGTCAAGACGTCAAAAATCGAAACTATTCGAATTGTTTGTTGATGTAAATATTTGCAAATTGTGTAAAAATCGTTGTTTTTCAGTAAACATTATATGTGTGTGAAGTGGCAAAAGGTCGTTTGAAAAATGGCTAGTAAACAAGAATACAACTACACTTACTCACCATTATGGGCAGGAAATGAGTGAGTAGAACTTTGTTCAGTTTCGATCATAACTATTTCGATTTATGTATTCATTCATTTAGATATCCTCACTTAGAAAGCTATCCATTCTGCTAACCGTTTATCTATATAAATGGTCAGCGGAATGGATAGCCAAAGAATCTCGTATTTCATTGAGTTTTATGTTTTCTCAGTTGTCGTTTCTACTTGGCATATGTTCAGATTAAGTAAATAATTGGCGTTATTATGATTTCACCTATCAAGGCTGGTTCATTATCTGTTAAAGTAGGAGGTACTTGTTCATAATGTAAAAAAATACAGTTTTAAGATTTTTTTAAGCTGTTAATCGTTTTCCTGTGGGTCATGTGTTACCCAGGAACAGTGTTGTGAAGGTCAGATAGGCAATTGCTCCATACAAAATATTAGTATTCAGTTGCATCCGGTTAGACAGGAAGCTGAACGTCAACATAGTAGGGAAAACGCAGGTAGATTAAAATAATTTTCCCTGTAAATTATTTCAGTACTTAGTTAATATATTAAGTCATACCCATTAGTTTGCTTATTGCTAAGAGAAAAACCTTTGTCCAGAAGTGTAGGTGTATGCAACACATGCTAGGAAAAATTAAAAATATTTCTATTACTTATTGGAAATAGATGTCAACTTTTACAAAACATGCTTGTTTTATTAAATTTTGTGCATATGAAGAGATCCATGAACCAGAAAGCAAATAAACAATATTCTCCAGTGTATGTGCCGTGACATATACCCCTGGCCCGAACATTCTGCCCAGCCCCTAGTATTACATACAACACTAGCTTCTGCCCGTGACTATGTCAGTGTGAAATTTCGACACACCACCTACTGCGTCGCCCACCCGGGCTATTACTTCGTTTTTGCTTATCATTCTTTCTGACTTTTTCTTTTTCCTTAGAGTCATAGCGTGATGTTAAATAGCCTTTTCTTCTTCTTCTTCTTCTTCTTATACCCTAGCTCAAGAATTGTGCTATCAAATGCAAAAATATTTTTTCAAATCCGGCTGGTAGTTCCAGTGTGTGATGAAAATGAAACAAACTCTTCAGCTTACAACTTTTACGTACTCCTAATACAAGATACCTAATGTAATATAGTTTGACATACAACTACATCATTAATTTACTTACAGTCACATTATTTACCCACCAAACACACTCAAAATTTAATATTTTATGACCTACATACAGTACATACTTAGTGTTTTTCCCCTTGGTTCAATTTGTGTTTTTTTTTTCACAGCATACAATTATTTAATTAGGTACTTACCTAATGTACATTTTTCCCAGTATGTGGCATGTTTATTCTGTCAGATAATAATTATGTAAATATTGGATTTTTAATAAAATTTACATAGCCTTGTTGTGGTATTTTGTTGATTTCATGAACATAATTTATTTATTCTTCAGAAAACTTAAACGTAAATAACGTATAATTGGCGTTTACAATTGCTAATCAGTCGTCCCCAAACTAATGATTTTCAACATCCCGTGAAAGCGAATTATTTGAATTGGATATATTTGGGTTTCTTAACAAGTCAAACAATAACATTTATTAGAAAAGCAAGTACCTACCTAATTTATTCAATAAGAACTTAAAAATGTTGCCAGAAATTTTATTACAATACACACACACATAAAATCATACTTGTAATCCCAAAGGGTTAGACTGAAGTATACCTATAGTTCACCCAAATTTCAGCAGTCTTGTTTAAGTTCCAACACAACCATTAACAACATACATCATCATTCTCCTGCCCTTATCCCAATTTATTTGGGGTCGGCGCAACATGTATTTTTCTTCCATACTTCTCTATTATTATTATTATTTATTAACAACATACAATACATTAAAAAACCAAATTAATAATTTCGGTCAAGTTGCCTTCCGTACTGTACAGTGGCGAAGGTACAGACGCCAGCACATCAACCTACTACAATCTGTCAAATTTCTTTAATAGATTTTCAACTTTATCGCTAAAGCATAAGGTTCAAGGTTGAATGAGAAAATTTGACAGTTTCAGGTAGCTTGAAGTGCTGGCGTCTGTACCATACAACTCGATTCCCACCGGCTTCCCTTCGAATATTCAGAATGATGATTATTGAAATATAATCATATCATACTGTAGGTAATTAATACACCATACAATTAAAACATTGCAAAACGCCTACATACATTTTTTTTTTGTTCAGGCTTATCTCTGTCATAAATTCACCCTTCGCCACTGCTACTGTATGTTAAAACAAACACCATACTTTACTTAAACAATGTGTCATTGTTATAATCATTTTCCACACAAATTCTTGTGGTAATAACAAAACAGTGGTACAACTTATCACTGTTTGTATGGCTAACAAAACTACCTGCTCTCCACTCTCTGATTAAAGATTGTGTCCATTGTATGAAGCAAGAATTATTCATGTTTCATTTCTAAGGTAATGTTTAATTTATGGTGCTTGAGGGAAGCCTATATCCAGGTGTGAAAGTCTTTAATTTAGATCAAAGAGTCTTAAAATAACAATAATATGTAAAAGTATAATATAAACAAGGTGGGGAAGGAATCATAGCGTAACAAAAAATCGGTCTGGAGAAAGAGATTGAATAAAATATTGTTCATTAATTTTTCACATTTAATGTTTTGTAGCATAGGATGAATTCGCTAGCATTCGTAACATTTGATCAAAAAAATGCTTGATAAAAATTCTTGCTAGCTTGAATAGTTAAATGAAATGTTTATTTCCATAAGTAGATCTTCTAAAACACTTTTCCAAGTCAATTTCATCAATATTTTAAATATCAAGACTGCTTGCAGTGAGAGATTCAAACAGAGACTCAGTTTACTGGTCATGTATGGTAATGAAGTTTATCTGTAAATGATGGGGCGTAACACTTATGTTAAAACTGGCTTCTGCATTTTTCATTTGTCTCTGAACCCAATTCTGAAGTCCACGCAAACGAAGTCGCGGGCAGAAACTAGTGTGTTTATAAAGTACCTAGTTATTCATTGACATTACATTCTGGCTTCCCTAGATAAATTATGACCTAAAATCACAATTTTTAGTACCTAATAGTATTACAGAATAATAAGGGGCCCCGTGGCTAAATAATAACAGCCGCACAGGTCGATCGATCAGGCTAAGCTACGCTTGCCGCGGTTTGTCTGTGGATGGGTGACCATCTTTAAATACCGTGACCCCTCCGTTCCTCGGAAAGCACGTTAAGCCGTTGGTCCCGGCTGTCATTCGAGGATCTTTGACAGTCGTTACGGGTTGTCAGAAGTCCGAAAGTCTGACAACCAGTCTTACCAAGGGGTATCGTATTACCCAGTAACTGGGTTGTGGAGTTCAGATAGACAGTCATCATCATCATTTCAGCTGAAAGACGTCCACTGCTGGACATAGGCCTCCCCCAAGTTGGGGGGGTTTGCCATAATCGCCACGCTTGGCAGGCGGGTTGGCGATCGCAGTATAGTATGGTGGTGGAATGCATAGAGAACGCTGCTGCCCATTCTCCCGTACGACCCTTAGTCGCCTTTTACGACACCCACGGGAAGTATGGGGTGGTGCTATTCTTTAAGTCCGGCACCACACAGACATATGATGACAGATAGGCAGTCGCTCCATGTAAAATATTAGGCTGGCATTCAGCAGACTCCAACATAGTTGAGAAAAGCCTAGGCAGATGATGAGTATTACAGAATAGTAGTAGTAATATTATTTTATTTGTTATCGTGCCGTATCGTCCGAAACAATGGAACGTCACATAAGTGGGGGGTGCAGGCCGCGTGAGTGGGCGATCTATGTCGATTGTCGTGTCAGTTCACAGTGAGAGGCGCGGGCGTCGAACGCTGACTTGCCGGCCTCGAAATACCAACCGACGTTCACCTTTGAACCTTCACACAAAGGAAACTCGACCTTACATACTTCGTTCTAAAGTCTCTTTTCAAATCCCAGTTACCCGGTTTTGTGGTGTAGTGACCCCGTTGTCGAAACCTAGTGAATTCAGTGTTGTGAAAATGAATGAAGACAATACCGTTTCGGACGACTTGAAAAGACAAGCTGCAATGTTCTATAACAGCACAGAAAGGTTAGTTTATAATGTTTATTGCGAAAACATGCAATTGTTTGAAACTACCAACGGATGTCGCGAGTGTAACTTACATTTGGTGATTTTTTTTTACTCCTTCACATAAGGTTCAATTTCGTTTGATGGGCGGTTCGGTGTTAGAAAAATGTGGTGCGGCATATGCCTGCATTATACGTGTCGTGAAAAAATGTTCCAGTACGTTTGCGAATTAAGATGATCGATAGTTCCATGTTATTAACTTTTTGAATGAACCATCGATGTGGAATTAACGCTCCAACTCCGATTAACATATTTGTGAGTTACCCATTAAAGAGCATGAAGATTTTATTGTAGAATATTGAGGTGCCTATAATATACGTTCCTAGAAAGAAAAAGCCTTTATTAATTAATAGTATTTTTATTCGCATATTCACTTAATTATTCTCGTAGGTACTTATTGTACTTTAGTTGATACATAGGTACCTTCTTTTTTACCATAGATAACATCGCAATAGTTTCCAGACAGTTCACTAATCAGATGTAACTGGCTAACAACAAAAGAAAAGAAGAAATACGATATTAAAATCATAAAACCTTTTTCCGCATCTAGCCTTACAAAGCCATACAGCCAATATGTTTTTTATTGCTATTATTGTTCCCATTCATGTGTGGTTTAACGATGTAGGCGCGAGCGTTTAACAATACTCTATGTAGGTACAACCACATGCACTGTGATCATAGTGATATCATGATATTAGCATAACCTCAAGTGGAACGAACACCACGTCTTGAACAAAGATAAGCATTACTATACCTACTATCATCACCTGCTTAGCCGTTTCTCGACTAAGTTGGGGTCGGCTTCCAGTAAAACGATAGGTACACCTTGCCACGATATCATCAATGACATTTGCAAATAACTGCTGTTCTCTAAGACACATCGACATTTTTACCTGTGTCTCTTGACAAATCCGCTGTAAGGAAGTGTTTAAACAATTTATTTCTTCATCCATTGGAGAAGATTTCCTCAGATCTACTTAATAAAAAAACTTTTTTCTTTAAATCACTAACAGACGACGCACAGTCTAAATAGCTGGGTCTAGAAGCATGAAATTTTGCGCAAGAGTTCCTTTCATAACGAAAGTGAGCACTTAGGAAGGAGTTTAAAAAATTCTTTCCCTAAAGGGGTTACATACCCCTATTTAGTGAAATAAAATTATTAATGAATGTTTGTAGGGAAGTTCGTCACTATCACCGATGAGAAATCCCATCGATCGTACGGCTTCTAGTCTCCATCAGATGGATGGACGCTCACTAGGCATACTTAACGCTGAATTTATGTCAAAGAATTGCTTTCCTATTGCTTCTATTTGCTTCCTAATTCTCAAGCAATTGCTTCCATCGTATTCTAGAAGAAAAAAAAACATTTTAAGGGTGGCCCCTGGCACAGGCAACTGGAGGAACAAGGGTGGGTTTTAGTCAGTAAGAGTCTGACACTCCCTTCCGCTCCGTCTCGGGAGAGGTCATTTGATGATTTCCCACCCAAAAAAAAAAGGGTGACCGTTCATTCTGATGTCAGGACGGCCGGTCACCGAATCGTAGTGTCTCTGATAAATAGAACGATTGAAATTCACGTTGGCCATTATTTACTTCCCGTTTGCTTCTCTCAATGTTTTAAAACGATTATACTGTACTTATCACGGCAATAAAAAGGTCGACAAAAGTGTTGTTTATCAATATTTTATGTCCTTGACTACCCCGCCGGACCACTAACGTCAATGCTTCCATATTTTGTAAATAACTAGTACTGAATAGGTACTAATTGGCACTCGACAACAAAAAAAAGGCACCTTAGTAGTTTTTGAGAAAATCGACTTTTTCCCCGAAAATATGGGTTCAGTTAGCGATGGACATGGGGAACGCTTTCATCAAGATGTAGTTGCAATCGAAAGATTACTGTTGAAACCTTGTTAGAGACACTCCAGGATCTCACTACAAGAGGGAAGCCAGCTGCACCAAGAAAACTTCGCCTTTTTAATCAAAATATCAATAAAGGTTAACGGGAAAGCTTGATTTTGTAAGAAAATTGTGATTTTGACTTGTCACGTTTATCTTGAAAATGAGATGTGATGGAAAAACCTCATTTACGTATTTCTATTAGGTCAATAGCAAGGAATAATAAACACATAGTAGGACCTCAGATAATATAAAAAAACAGTGGCATTCCAGGAGTGCCGGCAGAAGAGAAAACATAAACAAGTGCGAGTCGGACTCGCACACGAAGGGTTCCGTACCACAAGGCAAAAACGCCGAAAAAAACATGTTTGTTGTATGGGAGCCCCCCTTAAATATTTATTTTATTTTAATGTTATTATTTATTATTAAAGTTAAAATACAACTGAGTATTTTGTGAATATTTCAAGTGCCTACCTGTTGCCATTTTGGATATCGAGCAAAAAAAGGCAAAAAAATCGCGTTTGTTGTATAGAAGCCCCCTTAAATATTTATTTTATTTTGTTTTTAGTATTTGTTGTTATAGCGGCAACAGAAATACATAACTTGTGAAAATTTCAACTGTCTAGCTATCGCGGTTCTTGAGATACAGCCTGGTGACAGACAGACAGACAGACGGACAGACAGCGAAGTCTTAGTAATAGGGTTCCGTTTTTACCCCTTAGGTACGGAACCCTAAAAAGCATAGTAATTTTACAAATATTTTTGAAGGTCATTCTTCCCAAAGAAAATGTACCGCGCGTTGATGTCTTTATAATGGCCAAAACTTAAAACAGAGATATCGGTTACGGAAACAGTGTCGCAAGTTCAATGGTTTAATGGTGTACATGTCATATTTCGCAAGTTAAACAGCTTCGCAGTAATGTGTGTATAGCTTTTTAGGGTTCCGTACCCAAAGGGTAAAAAACTGGCCAAGTGCGAGTTGGACTCGCACACGAAGGGTTCCGTACCACAAGGCAAAAACGCCGAAAAAAACATGTTTGTTGTATGGGAGCCCCCCTTACATATTTATTTTATTTTAATTTTATTATTTATTATTAAAGTTAATATACAACTGAGTATTTTGTGAATATTTCAAATGCCTACCTGTTGCCATTTTTGATATCGAGCAAAAAAGAGCAAAAAAATCGCGTTTGTTGTATGGGAGCCCCCCTTGAATATTTATTTTATTTTGTTTTTAGTATTTGTTGTTATAGCGGCAACAGAAATACATCATCTGTGAAAATTTCAACTGTCTAGCTATAGCGGTTCTTGAGATACAGCCTGGTGACAGACAGACAGACAGACGGACAGACGGACAGACAGCGAAGTCTTAGTAATAGGGTCCCGTTTTTACCCTTTGGGTACGGAACCCTAAAAACGGGACCCTATTACTAAGACTTCGCTGTCTGTCCGTCCGTCTGTCTGTCACCAGGCTGTATCTCAAGAACCGCGATAGCTAGACAGTTGAAATTTTCACAAATTATGTATTTCCATTGCCGCTATAACAACAAATACTAAAAACAGAATAAAATAAATATTTAAGGGGGCTCCCATACAATAAACGTGTTTTTTTCGGCGTTTTTGCCTTGTGGTACGGAACCCTTCGTGTGCGAGTCCGACTCGCACTTGGCCAGTTTTTTTGTTCTTTTTTTCCTTCGCCGATGTCAGCTGTAATGATAGGTATTAAGCCATCAGCTGTTTGGCCACAAATAGAAACAAAATTAATACTTTCACTCTTCCATAAATACAGGGTTATTGGAAAAACACCAAAACCTCTTAAGAGGTCATTGTACTCATCATTATGAACAACTTTTACTATGGGACCAAATCAGAAATCGCGAAAAAAAAATCATCTGTTCCCTACATTTTGACGAGTTACATAAATGTAGGGAACAGCTGATTTTTTTTCGCGATTTCAGATTTGGTCCCATAGTAAAAGTTGTTCATAATGATGAGTACAATGAATGATGAATTTTTGGTGTTTTTCAAATAACCCTGTATACGCTAAGTTAAAAATAATCGCGATTAATGGCTCAAAGGTAACCTACTCTGAATAGTTACTATGTAGTAGGTCCATTTATCCATTGTACGAAAGTTCGTCGACTTAATTTTGCTATAAGCTTGAATTCGACCTGGTTTTTGCACCAAAGACTATCAATAACAATCTGTCGAACAATGGAGGAATTAAATGCACTTTTTCTATAGTTATTTTATTCGAATGGAAGTTTCCATTAATACCTAACAAGAACTCTTACTTACCGTACATACCTATCGTGTGTATTGTAGTGTAGACTGAGCATTTCAATCATACTTTGACATTGACTTTTTAAAATGATTCGATATTGGAAATTCCAAGTCAGAAAACACGTTAAGGCTCCTACAATAAGTCGCGACACGCGATATAAGTAATCACGCGTGACACAAAGGCACCGCTCGTTGTGCGACTTGTGGTGCCTTTGTGTCGCACGCGATTCGCGTCGCGTGTCACGCCTGTTTGTAGGAGTCCGGGGCTGTCATTCTTGGATCTTTGACAGTCGTTACGAGTTGTCTAAAGTCCGAAAGTATGTCAACCAGTCTTACCATGGGGTATTGGGTATAGGGTACAAAGAAGGAAATCTGACAGTTCTTTTCTTACTAGATTTTAGTAATGCATTCAATACTGTCGATTTTGATGTCCTGCTTGGCATGCTTCGCTCGCTTAACACATCTCCAACGGCGATTGACTAGTTTCGTAGTTACCTGTATGGCCGCCGGCAACGTATATGCATAGAAGAGTCTTGCTCTTCGTGGTGCTATACTTCTGCTGGTGTACCTCAGGGTGGCGTTTTATCTCCTTTACTTTTCACAATATTTATAAACTCCATTACCAAAAAAACTTCTTTCTTCCTACCACCTTTATGCAGACGATTTGCAAATTTATAAGCAAGCTGACTTCTCGAATTTGGCTGATGCCGTTCATATCATCAACAAGGATTTGGTGTCAATCTGTGAGTGGAGTGGGGCGCATGGGTTGCAGGTTAACCCATCGAAGACTCAAGTCATTGTTGTTGGCAGCTCAAGGATGATCTCCAAGATTAACTGGTCGCAACTTCCCCAGGTTCAATTTAACGGAACTGCTATTCCTTTCAGCGAAAAGGTTAAGAACCTTGGGGTTTGGATCGACAAAAATCTTTCTTGGGGTCCTCAGCTACAGGAGGTAAATCGCAAAATTTTTGCATCTGGTAAGTCACTGAGACGATTGCGGAACTTTCTTCCAACTGCCACTAAAACTGCGCTTGCACAATCCCTTTTACTTCCCATCCTTGACTACACTGATGTCAGTTATCCAGATCTTACTGAGGCACAACTAGATAAACTTGAGCGACTTCAAAACTTTTGCATAAGATTTATATTTGGCCTGCGCAAATATGATCACATTTCAGAATTTCGTACAAAGCTCAAATGGCTTCCCATACGTCTTCGCCGGAATTCTCATATCTTGTTTCAGCTCTACAGTATTTTGTTTAATCCTAAAACCCCTACTTATCTTAAAGAACGTTTCAAGTTCCTTCATGACACACATAATAGATATCTGAGGTCATTGGAAAACCTGCGACTAGAGATGCCGATGCATTCCACCAGTTTCTACGACAAATCTTTTACAGTTCAAGCAGTACGGTTATGGAATGACTTGCCCGTGTCGGTAAGGCGTGCTCAGTCTTTGTCCACTTTTAAAATTATGGTTAAAAAGCACTTCCTATCTCCTTAAACATCATCATTATTTTTCTTTGCTCATGTTTCATGTTTATTATTATATGTATATATTTATATATATTAGTATAATATACTTTATGTATGTAAATGGTACACCACAGACTACCTACAGTATTTGTCTGTCCTTTTCCTTTTTAATCCTTCCAAAGGTTGTCTTTAAAAGATCGCTTTTAGCGATAAGACCGCCCATTGTGTCACCCTTTGTACAGTTTCTAGATTTATATGTCTGTAATTTATATGGTGTACATAATAAAGAGTATTCTATTCTATTCTATTCTATTGTGCGTGTTACACAGTAACTGGATTGTGGAGGTCAGATAGGCAGTCGCTCCATGTAAAATACTGATATTCAGCTGCATCTGGTTAGACTGGAAGCCGACCCCAACGTATAGTTGGGAAAAGGCTGGGCAGATTGATTGATTCAAAATTCCAGGTCCTACCTAGACCGAGGGAAATTAAAGTACCAGTAGATGGTTTTGTCATTTCTAAGTAGACAAGCTTCTGCCCACGACTTCGTCCGCGTAAAATTTCCTATTTAGCCATAAAATATCAGACAGCAATACTGTAGCTTCCAATTAGTGAAAGAATTTTCGGAATCAGTGCAGTATTTCCGAAGATTATCTACCCCCTACATGTAAACTCTCAAATGTTACCTCTTCATAATAGCTATTAGTAAGTATGGATACAATTCATCGAGAGGTACAAGAAGTAGGTATAGCACTACCAGTACTTAATTATTTTGTAAACATCGACTTAGGAATGTCACCTTACACGAACATTAACGGACATTCGATAAACAAGTGTAGGTACGAGCTGAACTGACACTACTCTGTGGACACGAAATACATAATAATGATGTATTTATTTAAACACTTAGTTACCGCATCGGGTTGGAATTTTGTATGAGTAGCAATACTTCTTGTTTAGATAGGTTCAGTCTAAGAAAGACAGTGTTAAGCACCTAAGCACGTTAAGCTGAATGTTGTTACGGGTAGTCACAAGACCGAAAGTCTGACGAAGGGGTATCATGTTACTAAGTGACTGCGTTTTGGGAGTCAGATAGGCAGTCGTTCTATCTAAAATCCTGGTATTTAGCTGCATCCTGTTAGACTGGAAGCCGACTACAACATAGTTTAGAAAAGGCTAAGCAGATGATGACCTTATTATTTTTCCGACTTCGTAAATTGCCAACATTTTCAATGAAAATGACAGTTCGAAAAGGTGACATGCGCCCACTACGCAAAAATAAATGTGTTTGAAAAATGCCTAACATATTTGGTCCTCGACCGTAGATTAGTCTATACCTAACTGTATATACACGCAAGTCTCAGGGGAAGTTGCTTATTGACTAAATTGGTCAGCTCTGCTCTAATAGAGTTTTATTCCCTAGGTTCTTAAAGTGATCGATATAACTTGAACGCAGTTATTTATTATTTTATGACGACTAGACGAACTGTTAATTTAATTAGACTGCCTCATTGGTATTGTGGTCGCAAGCACTACTGCTAAGCATTAATTACCGGGTCGGACGAAGAGTTAAGGTTCCTTCACTTGCGCGACACCGCGCGCGACTCAAAGGCACCGCAAGTCGCGCAACGAGCGGTACCTTTGTGTCGACCTGCGATTATCGCGTGTCGCGCCTGTTTGTAGGAGCCTTTATTCAGTTTTTCCATAGAATAGAATATAATAGAATACTCTTTATTATGTACACCATATTAATTACAGACATAATTATAGAAACTGTACAAAGGGTGACACAATGGGCGGTCTTATCGCTAAAAGCGATCTTTTAAAGACAACCTTTGGATGGATTAAAAAGGGGAAGGACAGACAAATACTGTAGGTAGTCTTTGGTGTACCATTTACATAATACAATAAATACATACATAATGTATATTATACTAATCTAAATAAATATATACATATAACAATAAACTTGAAACAGGAGCAAAGAAAATATAATGATGATGTTCCATCTGAAGTTTGAAGCCCGGAGTCCGGATTTGTGCTCGGTTGATGGCAATCAGCTCGCCCCCTTACTACATGGGACTTAAGGGGACTACATGACCTAAAGCGCGGTCACTGTCGGACTGCATAGAAAAGAAAGAGAAGCGCGATGACACAACGCTGGTAATTTATTGCAAAAAAAACCCGACCGCGGTAAAAAAATTAAGTTAAAAAAAACTGAAAAGCTAAAAACAAGGCCATTTTAAATTAAATAAAAGTTGGAAGCAGGCGGGATCCATTTGAGTTTGAAAATATAATTTAAAAAAAAATGGTATGGGTCCCGCCTGCTTCCAACTTTTATTTAATTAAAAATGGCCTTGTTTTTAGCTTTTCAGTTTTTTTTAACTTAATTTTTTTACCGCGGTCGGGTTTTTTAGTTTTTTTAATTATTTGTTTTTTATTTCCAGCTTTTTAGTTTACAAATTTGAAAGATTTCACTGACAATTTAGTTCTTGGTAGGTACGTGTTTTTTTACGATTTGTCACTTCGAATTACTTTTAACCATATAAGTTGTATATATTTTTGTAATCAGCTTTAAAAACCCTTTATTTTGATACCCCACTCGATAGGTTTCGAGAAAAAAAAATTTTTTTGAAGACATAATATTGCGCCAAAAATCGGCCATTTTATATTTTTTCAATTTTGATATACCCAGTGACACTCGCGCTACCAAGACAAATCTAAAGACGTATAATTTATCCAAATCCGTTCATTCGTTTAGAAGTTACGAGGGAACAAAGAAACGGACATACATACATACATACTGTACGAGCAAACCCGTACAATTAATATGTATCAATTTTGTGCTGACATGGACACGCGGCGAATGAATAAAAATACATGTTTGAGTTAGCAAATTAGTAGTTGCATAGCATCGATCGACTCATTCGCCGCGGCGATCATTTATCAGTTTTTTTGGACATTTGTGCTTTCTTTTTACCTATCAATATATGAGTCGAACGAACATTTATCAGTTTATCATTTAAATGTACCTTTACCCGTACATTTTTGGTCCTTCGAGCCGGATGTCGCGTGTGTACAGTATACAGTGTAGCAATCAAGTACTTTAAAGTGTTTCACTAGTGACGGCAAGCGAACTAGCAGTGAAGGTGTTTGTACTGCCAGCAATAGTGCAGTACACAGCAGCAGCAGCAATCAGCAGGGATCAACAGGGATCCGCAGTTGGTGAGCAACAAAGCTCCCGCTTGGACAATCAAGTAAGATCGTTCCATTTATCATTTCTATCAAAAAACATGTCTTCAATGGAGGACGTTCTCGCCCAACAACAGCAACTACTCACTCAGATAGAGCAAGTTTACACAAACTTCAAAAAGGATGGCTCCGATCGCAAAACCTCGGACAACATACGCCGAAGGTTAGAAAATTTGGATGCATGCTGGCAAGAGTATCAATCGAATCATATAAGATTGTGCAGTATCGAATATGCCAGATCGCATACTTACTTTACTTCGAAACAATTTGACACTGTGAAGGAGAGATACGAGAAAATTAGAGCAGTTATTCAGAATCATCAGCCAACAGAGGAAAGACCATCAACACCGCTTTTAAAGCCTGCTACTCCTCTAGCTACCTCTAGCGTACAGCAACCTTCAGGTCAATCTTTAGTGTCTCAGGGATCAAACAGCAAGACAGATGAGATGATGAGAAAACAGATAAGCAACTTCAAGGCCTTTGAACATACTGTTTCATCTATCAATATGGATGCAGTAGCGGAGAAATGGGAATTCGATCATCTTTTGAGTACGGTAAGGTCTCGCTGGGAGAAGATTGACACTCAGCATTGGAACTTAGACAGTGAGCTGGGAGACAGAAATCAAGAATATCATCGTATGTACCTCAAATACGAAAGCACATACAATGATGCTATCAAAGCAATCAATAAGAAGATGTCGTCCATTTCACATAGGGAGCATACTACGCCAAAAATAGAAATACCTACATTCAGTGGTAGCTACCATCAGTGGACATCTTTTAAGGATCTCTTTTCAGAAGCAGTTCACAGCAACCCGTCATTATCTGGAGCTCAGAAGATGCAGTTCCTCAAGTCGAAGGTGAAAGGTGAAGCAGAGCGTCTCATACAGCATCTCCCGATCAGCTCCGACAACTATATCATTAGTTGGGACATCTTGAGCCATCGTTATGACAACAAGAGGATGATATTCACATCGCATATTAACATTTTATTAAATATGCCAATTTCGCAGCAAGCATCAATTAATCATATCAAACGAATCCATGATACTGCCCTTGAAACGATGAACGCCATACAGAACCTCGGCGTAGACGTGACGTCGTGGGATCCGTTGATCGTGCACATCCTGTGTCAGAAATTGGATTCGGATACATTCAGCGAATACAACGCAGCTATCAAGCAACCTCGAGAATTACTCGAGTTAAATGAATTTCTAGCCTTTCTAGAGGGGAAGTTCACGAGCATGGAAGCAAGTAGAAGAAAACAGGAGACCAATAATCAAAAATCCTTTTCTTCAAACACCAATAAATCATCAGAATCAAAACATTATCATTCCAAGCAATCATATTCAAGCAATAAGGCTATTTCGCAATCACCAAGTTACAGGAAATTGCAAAACCAGTGGCAAAACTGTCCAGTCTGCAATGACGCACATGCTATATTTTTTTGCAAACAATTTGCTGACTTTTCCCCGATGAAGAAAAAACAATGTGTTGCTAACTTGAATTATTGCCAAAACTGCTTATATGATCATAAAGGCAAAGAATGCTTATCAAAGAAACGTTGCCATGAGTGCAACGAATTTCACAACACATTGCTTCATGAAGCGTATTCAAAGGAACTATCAAAACAAGGAGGTAATTCGACGCCTTCTACACAGCAAAAGAACATCCGTTCTAATCAAGAACGTGCAAATCAAGGCAACACGCACGTGACACAACAAAATATGATGCAAGAAACTTTGCTTTCAACTGCACTGCTAAAGGTTCAGAAAGCAGATGGGACATATCTGATCCTTCGCGCTCTTATTGATCAGGGGTCACAAATGTCTCTTATCACAGAAAATGCTGCTCAGCAATTAGGATTGCAGCGATCCAGGTGTGACGGCATAATCACGGGCATAGGGCAAACAGAAAACAGTTGCAAAGGAATGATGAACCTGAACTGTATGTCAAGCTCAAGGGTCAATCTATATCAATTTAATATCGATGTTTTCATCATGAATAACTTAACAAAATATTTACCATCATACTCATTCCCTAAAATAGCATGCCCATTTTTGGAAAAGTTAGAATTAGCAGATCCTGAGTACAACATCAGCCGACCCATAGATATTCTGTTGGGTGCGGACGTATATTCAAATATTCTTTTAGCGGGCATGTGCAGATTAAGCGAATCACTTCCACTTGTTCAAGAGACTCGTCTGGGTTGGATACTGTGTGGAAATATGAAAACTAAATTAATGTGCAACGTCGTACAATTTGATTTAGACAGAGTTCAGCAATTCTGGGAGATGGAAGATGTTACAGAAGAAAAATCACTATCATCTGAAGATCAAGAGTGCATTCAATACTACAAAACAACGACAACTCGTTTGGATGACGGAAAATACGAAGTGAGACTTCCACTCGTACCACAATTCGAGGAAAAATTGGGGCAGTCCAAAAATAAGGCTGTTGCTCAATTTATTCAATTAGAAAAGAAATTACAAAAAAACAATTATTTATACAACGCATATAAGTCATTCATTACCGAATACAAAACCTTAGGTCACATGAAACCTTCACCTTGCAATCAGACACCGGAATGTTTCCTACCGCATCATTGCGTACTGCGCGAAGATAGTGCAACGACAGCACTGAGAGTTGTTTACAATGCTTCGGCAAAAACGTCAACAAATAAAAGTTTAAATGACCTGATGTACACGGGGCCCAATTTACAGCAAGATCTTCAGTCTCTTATCATTAAATGGAGACAATATCAGTATGCATTCACGGCTGATATAGAAAAAATGTTTAGGCAGATTTGGGTACACCCAGAAGATCAACCTTTACAAAAAATTGTGTGGAGGGATAACCCGTCTCAAAAGGTACAAGACTATCAATTGACAACCGTAACATACGGCACAAAGGCAGCTCCGTTTCTTGCAATGATGACATTGAGACAGTTAGCGACGGATGAACGGGATAAATTCCCAGAAGCCGCAAAGGTCGTCGAAGAATCGTTCTATATGGATGATTTGGTCCATGGAGCCTGCTCCCTATCAACAGCACAACAGTTGCAGCAAGATTTGATGAATCTATTGAAGTTAGGGGGCTTCAATTTGAGAAAATGGACATCAAACAATAGTCGTCTGCTGCAAATAGAAGATCAAGACTATTATAAACAAGAAAGCAAGAGTTTTAATCAAGCAGGATTAACTAAGACATTAGGACTTCGTTGGAACCCTACACATGATAACTTCACCTTTGTATCAAAAATTGAACCATCAAGCAACAATATCACTAAAAGAATCATACTATCAGACATGTCTAAAATATTCGACCCATTAGGATGGATCGTGCCTGTAACAACAAAATTGAAGATTTTATTTCAAGAAACGTGGTTATCTAATCTTCAATGGGATGAACAAGTATCAGATCAAATCAGCAAGGAATGGATCAGAATCAAAGAAGAATTAGAATGTATCAACCAATTTAAAATACCAAGATGGTACGGCACGGAAACAGCAAGCAGTGTAGAGTTACACGGCTTTTGTGACGCATCAACAAAAGCATATGCATGCGTCATTTACTGCAGAGTTATAAATAGCAATCAATCAACAATATTAGTAGCAGCTAAATCAAAATTAGTTCCTACGAAACAACAAATATCACTTCCTCGATTAGAACTATGTGGAGCACTGTTGCTGGCCAAACTCATGACCAAAGTCAAGCGGTGTCTAGCAGGTCATGACATACATATATTTGGTTGGAGTGATTCCACCGCCGTATTGGGATGGATTCAAGGAAACCCAAGTCGATGGAAAACGTTCGTAGCAAATAGAGTTATACAAATAACTGATAGCATTCAACCACAATCTTGGCGATATGTAAAGTCAAGTGAAAATCCCGCTGACTGTGGAAGCAGGGGACTGAGAGTGGCTCAATTAAATGATTATCGTTTGTGGTGGCAAGGACCAACATGGTTACAATCTTTTGAAGCAACGAAAGAAAATCAAGCAATCTATACAACAAACGAGGAAATAAAGAAGCAAGAAGAAGTTCACGTCGTTACAAAGCATGAATCAAGCATCATTACAGACCTGTTAAACAAGTATCAATCAATCAGAAAAATTGCACGTATTCTAGCATTAGTGATGAAGATTACGACCTACAAAAGAAAAGCAACAAAGCATTATTTATCACTATCAGAAATCAGCAAAGCAAAACAAAAAATTATCAAGCAAGTACAGCAGGAAGAGTTCACGAAAGAAATAAGAGATTTAAAGCAAGCAGGAAAGCTAAATTCAAAAAGCAAATTGTTAATATTAAACCCTTACCTGGATGAAAATGACATCTTAAGAGTTGGAGGGAGACTAAAAAAGGCACATATCAGTCATGACATGCAGCATCCTATTATTCTGCCACACAGTGGACGTCTGACAGAATTAATAATAGAGGACGCACATCAAACCATGTTACATGCCGGAGCCCGGCTGACATTGGGTTTTATCAGACAAAAATATTGGATTCTAGGAGGTAACGTCGCTACGAAGAAGCAACTTCGTCGTTGCGTAACATGTAAAAAACAAAATCCAGACTGCCAACAGCAAATTATGGGGCACTTGCCGGAGGCCAGAAGCAATCCATCCCGTCCGTTTACACACACAGGCGTAGATTTTACCGGTCATATTTACGTCAAAGCAAGCAAAGGACGAGGCATCAAGAGCACAAAAGGATATGTGGCTGTCTTTGTGTGTATGGTCACGAAGGCAGTACACTTAGAACTAGTTGGTGATTTAAGCACAACTTCATTCATCGCAGCATTAAGAAGAATGGCAGCTCGCAGAGGGACGCCTAGTCACATTTATAGCGATAATGGTCGCAATTTTGTCGGTGCTAACAAAGTACTACAACAGGAATATCAAGCATTAATTAATCTCATGCAAGACAAAGATCTAAAAGCAGAAGTATTAGATATGCAAATCGAGTGGAGTTTTAATGCGCCCTCATGGCCATCAGCAGGAGGTCTATGGGAGGCGGCAGTTAAAAGCTTCAAATATCATTTCAAGAGGGTTATTGGTGACCAGATCCTTACATTTGAGGAACTATATACGGTGCTCACACAGATTGAGGCTTGTCTCAACATGAGACCATTATGTGCTATATCAGAAGATCCAGACGATGTGGATTTTTTAACGCCTGCTCACTTCTTATCAGGTGGATCAAAGGTTACTATACAGGAGACTGAAACGGATCTAAGAACCCGATGGCAGTTGACACAAAAAATTGTACAGGATCTCTGGAAAAGATGGAGGAATGAGTACCTTGTACAAATTACAGAAAGAAGCAAGTGGAGACAAGCTAAAAGAAACCTCAATGTACATGATATCGTCATGATTCATGATGACAATCTTCCGCCGGGAAAATGGCTGATGGGCAGAGTCATTGAACTTCATCCCGGTTCCGACGGTCATGTTCGCGTGGTTACAGTAAAAACAAAAAACGGAACACTGAAACGTCCTATCACAAAACTATCAAAACTCCCAGTTAACAATGAATCCTCGCAAATCAATCAAGAAAATACGGCGGGTTCGGGAGATTCTAATACGGTTAAACAGCCTGAAACAAGGAAAGTAGGCACTCGTTACAACATAGCGTCAGTGTTTACAGCAATCATGCTATTTTTTAGTATCATAACAACTTCCCAATGCGCACTAAACGTCACACAATTCAGAAATAATCAGCATATTTACTTTGACAAACTAACAAACATGCAGATCATAAGGAACGACTGGAAACTAATCATATACTACGATTTAGATCCTTATTGGGAAGGAATAACCGCACTTAACAAAAGTATAATGTCGCTGGAACAAACATGCAATACAATCAAAGAACAAACACATTGTGACATAATATTATTGCAATTACGTCACGGGTACAATGAACTCGATTACAATAATCATATGTTACTCAGTCAGCATTTTGCAAAGCAAACGAACAGGTGGCGGCGCGGTCTTATCGACGGTGTCGGTTACATAGCAAACGGCCTCTTCGGCGTATTGGACGCTCGATTCGCGGAACAGTACGAGAAAGATATCACTCTTCTTCGCAAAAATCAAAAGCATATCGTCTCATTTTGGCAAAATCAAACTTCGGTCATAGAAGCAGAGTTCAGTCTTTTAAAGAGGACGGAGGCTACAATGCACAAACAACATAAGATGATTCATCAGCAATTTGTAAACATCGAAAACACATTAGAAGTATTAAAGGCTGAAACTCAAAACATTTCGAGAGCAAGTGAAGCTTCTATGGCAGCTATAGTCGCAAGCAATCTATTACGCGACCTGAAAGATGTACAGAATGCCTTAGTGGATACAATAACAGACATCTATCATGGTCGATTTAATCCACATTTAATAACAGCCGAACAATTACAGGATCAGCTGAGCACTATAGCCAGTCATTTGTCTAGTGACGTCACCTTACCAGTAGAAAACATTCATACGGATCTTGCACAACTTTTTAAACTCCTACGAGCCAAAGCAAGAATGCTTAAGAATTACGCAATATTTGAAGTAACAATACCTTTGATAAGCAGGGACACCTATGAAATATTCAAGCTTATAACAATTCCTGCGGAGAAACCTCACAACACAATGTTATCAATTAAACCAGTGTCAGATTTCATTGCTGTGAACCTGAAAAAGGATGCATACATTATCTTGACAGGAAATATTATAGATTCCTGCCTAGTGACAAACGTACACTTGTGTCACATTCATTCTCCGATTTACAAATTAAGCAGAGATAAAGACTTTTGCCTATCAAAGGCATCAGTGTGTGAAGTCAACGTCGATCCCTGTAAAAATCTTTGGATGGAAAGTCATTCTATCAACAATTACATTTATTTTTGCTGCGGTCAATGTAACCTACGAACAGTATGCGGAGATCAGGTTACCGCGCATCAGCTGACTCACTCCGGACTTATAACTATAGATTATGGCTGCATAATCAAATCAGATAATTTTGAAGTAATTGCGCATCAACAAAGAACGAGTGATGTTAGTATTAGTGCTAACCTATACTCACCAGTTATCGCATCCATAAACCACGTTATAAACGTGTCTATTCCTCAAGATGTCTTGAACGACTCCAGCATAGTGAGCGATCGAGAGCTTAAAACGATTGGGGACAAAATCAAGATCATGAAAGAAAATGGATTGCTAATTGACAGTCTGTCATCCCACGACATACATCATTACACCGCGATCTACTGCATGATCGGCGTGGTAGCAGCATGTCTAGGAGTGTTCGCTTGGAGGCGCGCGCGCTCGCGCTGCGCCCCCAAGCCCGCAGCAGACGGCGCGCCCGGCGGAGGCGGCGCGTGCCCGGCCACGCAACATGCGTGTGTTGGGGATAGTGTAGTGTATCAGTGTGACAATGAAAGGGCGAAGGTGGTAACAAGTGCGCGAGTGTTAGATAAAGCCACCTCCCCTATGTTAGGGTCTTATACAAGCATATCTAATTTGTGAACAGTGTGTTATCAATAGAGACACTAAGAAATTAGATTACAATCAAATCATTTATTATACTTAATTATTTTGTAACTCAGTTGTGTTGTTATATCTTTCCCTCGGGGAGCATGTACGAGCAAACCCGTACAATTAATATGTATCAATTTTGTGCTGACATGGACACGCGGCGAATGAATAAAAATACATGTTTGAGTTAGCAAATTAGTAGTTGCATAGCATCGATCGACTCATTCGCCGCGGCGATCATTTATCAGTTTTTTTGGACATTTGTGCTTTCTTTTTACCTATCAATATATGAGTCGAACGAACATTTATCAGTTTATCATTTAAATGTACCTTTACCCGTACACATACATACATACATACAGGTCAAACACATAACCCTCCTTTTGGGCTTCGCCGCAGTCGGGTAAAAATGAAGCAATTATCAATTTACAAAAAAAAAAAATATTTGGACTAAAAAATTAAATCACTAGTGCTTTATTATGTTGCTTGTAGAATAATCTGACAAAAAAACCAGAATGATTGTATGTATATTAGTATGGTTTTAGAGGTATCTTTATGATTTTTTTCTATCGTATCAAATTAGTTGTAAGTATTATGTTTTCAGCAACTATCTAAATAGCATGTATCCTGAAGAATATCATATATTTTTCTAATTTTGTTTACTGTAGTCGATCATATACTTTTATTGTTTCTAAAACTTGCGTTTTGGTCCTGTAATCTCCTTAAAACTAGTACCACATGCCACGTGTACCTACGCGGCACACGTTGGTACTGGAAGATGTATTCAGATTTGTTGGATTTTTTTGTGGAACAGCAAGTATTTTTCAAGCTTAAACAACATCTACGGTCTACTTGTTCAGAGAAAGAAAAACAAACTTAAAAGGTCGACAACCGAAAGGTCGACAAGGTGTTTTCAACACGCTAGGTATATAGTGTGTTGAAAACATAATAAGTACTTACTTACAACCAATTTGATACGATAGAAAAAAATCTTGAAGATACCTCTAAAAACTTTCTTTTTACAATAAAAGACATACTAGTATACATACAATCATTGCGATTTTTCGTCTTCAAGCAACATACTAAAACACTAGTGTTTTAATTTTTTAGTCCAAACAATAGACTTTTTGTAATTAAATATTTGCTTTATATTTTGCAATAAATTACCAGCGTTGTGTCATCGCGCTTCTCTTTCTTTTATATGCAGTACGACAGTGACCGCGCTTTAGGTCAGGTAAACCTCATCCAATGCAGCAACTTGACTTAAAAAACAGGTGCAGTGCAAAGAAAGAACAAAATCAATGAGTCTCCTTCCTTTGTTAAAAATTGCGGTTTTCCTCTGTTTAAGTATTTCTGCAGAAGTCGAGTCAAGGCTACTCATTCAACGTTTTTTACCTCGGGTATGCTTCTTCGTCGTGATGGTCTAGTAGCTAAGGCCTCGCATTTCATGCACGAGGTTGTGGGTTCAATTCCGGGCAAGAACCAATGTGACTTTTTCTGTTCATAAGTACTTTCTGAGCTTATCTTGATCATAAGTACTTTCTGATCATAAGTACTTTCTGAGCTTATCTACTGACAACGGTGAAGGAAAACATCGTCAGGAAACCTAGACTTATGCTATCCTACTAATAATTATAAATGTGAAAGTTTGTATCTTTGAATATTTAGATGTTTGGATGTCTGGTACTTAATCACGCAAAAATGGCTGAACGGATTTGGAAGAAATCAGGCACACACATAGTTTATAACCTGGATTTACTCATAGGATACCTTTTATCCCGGTAGTTCGTTTCCGTGGGATTATTTCTGACCTCCGCGCGGGGAAACCGCTAGCAGAATTTAGTAAGTAGTTTAATCAACCTCAGAAATAAAGCACAAACCAATTGGTTTATTGTAAGTGTAAAGGCGCGATTCCACCAGTGTGCGGCACTGTGCGGCGCAATGTACGACACAAATGTTTATTCTGGTCGACTCACTCAAGCAAACAATAACAAATTGTGCACGAACATTAGAAATATTCGCGCACATCTGCATACTTTATCTGCACATATGCAAGCAGTGGACTCGCGTCGATGCGTACACACTTGTTGTTCGCGAACTCAGTCTTGCTCTGTGGTCTTGCTTCGGCTAACGGAGTGGAAACATGTATTTGTCCTGTTTGATCATGTTCGCGCACAAGTGTGCTACACTGTGCGCGTACAAAAGTAACGCACAGCTTTGCCAGTGGAAACAGAGACTATCGGATCTGCAGCTCAGTACAATTACCGGCACGTAACTTGGCAAGAGATTTTCGTAGTGGGGGAAGTTCGCGCATATAAAAATGTATGAAATTGTGCATGCGCAAACTTCCCCCACTACAAAAACTCTTGCCAAGTTACGTGCCGGCAACTATACGTGATTTTTATCTTTTTAGAACAAAGGAATGGAGTACTTTGGGAATAACCCCACTGTTGGAGTTCTGCACAAAATATTTGTGAACAAATGTGCTGCACACTGTTTTGGTGGAATCGTACCTTTACAATCAGAGCAACCAAACTTATTGTCGAGATAATCACCCAATTTCAAAACTTATTGTGGCCTCTATAACTAAACTTATTGTGGCATTTGTAAGTAAACTTATTGCGACCCAAAACTTATCTTTTCTCTTCCCGCCGTTCCGAATGTCAAAAAAAAAACCTTCTGTCCCGCCTACGTCATCCGTCCGGTCAGTGTATCCAACCTTTTACTTCGGTTTTATTATTTATGTTATTAAACCTTACCTACAGTAGTTAAAAATAAATCTGAAATCGCCATCCCATCTTGAGCAAGCGTGGTGATCAATGCTCGTGCCTTCTCGCTACGAGAAGAGCCCCTTGCCCTGGAGTGGGAGTGGGACAGTACAGTAGTACACAGCTGCTATTATATGCTTCTTCATTTCGTGCGGTCAACGTGTTGACTGCCAAGGAGGCAATGAACCACTAAGTATACCTTCCTCTATGCTCTAATTCAATAATTAAGTTAGATATTTGTTTTTTTTTACCTACGTAAATGGCTTTGTTATTATTAGATTTGTCATCGTTAATTCGGTAACTTGTATATATATATGCGTTAGGTACGGTACTACGAGCATTCACGTTTTAAAAAGGATCTCTTTCAGTCGCAATTTTTCGCTGAGGAAAAGAACAGTAGACGCTGATTTATAAATATTTGTTTAAAGTGCAGTGAAAAATAGTTATTGAGTGGCAGTAAAAGATAGTGATAAACAGGTAGGAACACATAATGTAAGAAAATAAAACATGACGCAAAGGAAAACCACAAACAAAAATAACAATTTGGGGGTAAATATGCGTCCACGCAAACCGGCCATCGCTCACCACTCTGCCGTCATAAAGAAAAAGGGCACAACTAACATTTTTTTCCAAAATTGAGTTATACAGGGTTATTGGTAAAACATTAACAACCTCTTAAGAGGTCATTTTACTCATCATTATGAACAACTTTTACTATGGGACCGAATCTGAAATCGTGAAAAAAAAAAATCTGCTGTTCCCTACATTTTGACGAGTTATCCGAACATAAATGTAGAGAACAGCTGATTTTTTATTCGCGATTTCAGGTTTGGTCCCATAGTAAAAGTTGTTCATAATGATGAGTACAATGACCTCTTAAGAGATTATTAATGTTTTACCAATAACCCTGTCTACCCACATATTTGGAATCAGAAAAAAAGGCGCATAATACCAGTGTTTTTACTCAGTTTTGGAAAAAATGGTATTTGTGCCCTTTTTAGGATTCCGTATTCTATATGACGGCAGAACTATGTTGTGACCTTATGCGAGACGAAGCCACAGCGCTGGTTTTCAGCGACAGCCGGCGTTGACGTGATGACGTCAACTGGTGTAACATTAAATTAGAGTATGTAATAACTTAATAAGCAAAATAAGAACAAAAAAATTTATAAATACGTATTCTAAATCTCTATGTAGGTACCTACCTAAATCATCATCTGCCTAGCCTTTTCCTAACTATGTTGGGGTCGGCTTCCAGTCTAACCGGATGCAGCTGAATACCAGCTCTATATACCTAAATCATCATCATCAGCATCATCATCTGCCTAGCCTTTTCCTAACTATGTTGGGGTCGGCTTCCAGTCTAACCGGATGCAGCTAAATACCAGCTCTATATACCTAAATCATCATCAGCATCTGCCTAGGCGTTTCCCAACTATGTTGGGGTCGGCTTCCAGTCTAACCGGATGCAGCTAAATATACCTAAATCATCATCAGCATCTGCCTAGCCTTCTCCCAACTATGTTGGGGTCGGCTTCCAGTCTAACCGGATGCAGCTGAATACCAGCTCTATATACCTAAATCATCATCAGCATCTGCCTAGCCTTTTCCTAACTATGTTGGGTCGGCTTCCATCCTAACCGGATGCAGCTGAATACCAGCTCTATATACCTAAATCATCATCATCATCTGCTTAGCCTTTTCCTAACTATGTTGGGGTCGGAATACCAGTATACGGTGTGGCGTAAATAGTGGTCCACCGTTATGGATTCGATATACCAGATAATTTACTATAACATATTACAATTTTACCTTTATACACCGTGTTCTTCAAGTTATCCATAAACTTTGTCAAACGCTTCTATAGCTTTCACAAATTAAATCTAACAAAGGAAGTAATACTTAAAAAGGCTTAGTTACAAAGATATTTGTAATTTCATTTAATGAAATTTAATTGAGCTATGCAGTAAGATCGGGTGATTTACGTCAAGGTATATTTAGTTTGAATGAAAATTAACGAAAAAAAAAAATCAACGGTTGAAAGGCTAATACAGTATAATATACTCAGTATAAATAAATAAAAGTCTATCAAATAGTTGATATTTTATAATAAAAAAAAAAACTTTGATCCGTCCTCCTGCGAGTTTTGCAAAATGTTGCTTAGACCAATTAGCCTTTCAACCGTCGAAATTATTGTGTCCATGATGAATGGAAGTGAGATTCGTATATAAAATAGTTGATTGGGCCCTAAAACGTAGATAAGATGTGAATATGTAAGGTGTATGTAACTATGGGGATGACATGATCATGCATGATCAAATCCTCTTTTTTCAAAAAAGACTTAAAAAAAAATGAAAAACGCTTATTTCCATGGCCTGAACATCTGGTCGAAGTTTATGTATACCGTCCGGAACACGGTATATACCTAAGGGCTGATTTTTCCAACGCCAGAATAATTTTGAGTTTTCGACAGTTTTTTCTTACAAAAATTGGCAGACGTCAATTTTATTTCACGAATAAAAATTATCTGTCGTTTGAAAAATTAGCCCTAAATGTAATATTTAAATAGCAACATTCCGTTGAAGTAAAGTTTGAGTGTTGCTAATTTAATATCAAACTCACAGACCAAGACTAACTAGCGATGTTTTTATAAAAGAAATTATTTATTATTTTAAACAAACAAGCAAACAACGATAAGTGGCCTTCAACGTGGTTCCAGTCTAATTATCAATTATTACATAACGGAATATTTATATAGGTACAGGATGTAAATACTCGTACATAGCGTAAACTAACAATTTTGCGGATAATTTAAAATGGTATTTTTTTTTATTTGTCACGTTTCTTCTAGAGTAGATAATGTGGTATGTCAGGTATTTTTAATGTATAGATTTAGTTATTATAAGCAACTAATTTCAGTATTTTGAGGAGGCAAAGGACATTTGAGTAGGCCACATAAATTACCTACTCAAACTGCCAGACCATGAAAAAATAACTAACAAAAAAAATATATAAGTATAATAAATAAAATGACCCACATCGTCTTCACATTCACAATAAATTAAATAATAATAAATAAATTTCAATTAAAAAAAAATAAAGAACTTTATGGAAGTAATTCGCAAGGAGTGGAGCAGTACAGGCTTTAAAAAAACTGACCAAATGCGAGTCGACCTCGCACACGAAGGGTTCCGTACCACAAGGCAAAAACGCCGAAATTGTTTGTTGTATGGGAGCCCCCCTTAAATATTTATTTCTGTTTTTAGTATTTTTTGTTACAGCGGCAACAGAAATACATCATCTGTGAAAATTATAACTGTCTAGCTATCACGGTTCATGAGATACAGGCTGGTGACAAACGGACAGTGGAGCCTTAGTAATAGGGACCCGTTTTTACCCTTTGGGTGCTGAACCCTAAAAAAACAATTAAAATGAAGAAGAGTACCTACAAAAGAAAACTAGCAAGGAGCATAGCCACCAGCATAAATAACTCTAATGACTTAATCCACAAAATACAGAGAGTACAGAAGGCAATCACATGTATGTGCTTCACTTTTCATACCTACGCTCGGCGGTCGCGCTATGGTGGTCATCTTTGGCTTATATAAATACGCTTGGCGTGGTAGTGACAATACATCGAGCTTAGATAGCCATTTTTTTTGTTGCTCCATTTTTGCACTTCACAGACGCGTGTCTCAAGCGGATGGCACTTGCGCCAATCAGTCTGAGATAACGTGTCCGTGAGCGGTGTCTATGTGTGCGTTGCTTGAGCGCACTTTGTATGTAGATTGCCTTCTGTACTCTCTGTGTTTTGTGCTTAATCCGAATTCCAAAAGTGATGTTAAACTATTCCGAGAAATTCTCTCGCAATCGCGACACTTAGCAGATAATTGGCCGATTATCACTATAAAAGAAGGTACGAGTAATTACAATGTCATCTAACTACACATAATTGAGCTTACTTAGTAATGATCGTATTAACCGAACAATCAATTTGCGTAGCCTTTTCCCAACTATGTTGGGGTCGGCTTCCAGTCTAACCGGATATAGCTGAATACTAGTATTTTTCATGGAGCGACTGCCTATCTGACCTCCACAACTCAGTCACTGGATAACCCGATACCTCTTGGTAAAATTGATTGTTAAATTATCGCAATAAGTAAACAATGTACCAAAATTTTCATAAACCCAGCTGTATACGGATCGCGACTTACCCTTAGCAATAAAGATTATTTGACGTAGGTACCTAAGTACGTCCAAGATGCCGAGAATATTGTGTTTACCCACTCTTTGAATGCCTTAGCAATATTGAAGACCAGAGTCGTGGAGTAAATAATATGATAATAGTGCCTTTTTACAGTGTACAAATCTTTATGATCATAATTCTTTACATAATTGTAGAGTATTGAAGTTATAATTACTAAGATAGCATAAATATAAATAGGAAAACACACCACACTGTACAGAGTTATTATTACTTAGCATTTTTGTTAGTTTGTTAGTTATATATTTTTAGTTTAGGTATTTTTTAATTATAAGAGTAACGCTTATATACAGATATATATTTTAGTTATAAGTAGGTACACACTATGTTCAGCTAGAATCACACTTATTTCGGAAGACTAGTCTTACCCGATTTACGGTGGGACGTCATTACTTCATTCGAGAGGT
Organism: Mesoligia furuncula; assembly: GCA_916614155.1. Classification (NCBI taxonomy): domain Eukaryota; kingdom Metazoa; phylum Arthropoda; class Insecta; order Lepidoptera; family Noctuidae; genus Mesoligia; species Mesoligia furuncula. Next base: position 23,016,468 of record OU744800.1, on the reverse strand, counting down.
ACCGTCAAACGGGGTGAATAGGGATGCAGGGGTGAATCGAGACGAAACTTTAAAAGCGATTTTAACATTGAAATAATATGGTTTGTTGCCAAAAAGGAGTCTAATGTGTTTATTGTATTATAATTAACGATTAAGTGTCCTTTTCGGCAACAAACTGTACTATTTTAACGCTAAAATCCATTTTAAAGTTTTGTCCCAATTCACCCCTGCATCCCTATTCACCCCGTTTGGTGGTAGTTGCTGAAAATCAGCGCTGTTTACGATAGGTTCGTCCGAAGTTACAGCATTTTGCTGAGCAACGACTAACGACCTGTTCTTGCACAGATGCGACGCACGGCTTAATTGTCCTTATTATTGTTGTTCTTTACAAAAGTAGTTATTTTTCCACTCTGCAATTGGCATTTTGTTTTTGTTCTGTTTGTTGTTGTTTTCACGTTGTTTTGTTGTCATGTTTATGCCAGTGTCGCAGCGCATCACGGATTGATTTGTACGTCGATCTCAAATTGTCAATGTCAATTAATAAATAATGTGTGTTGTCTTTGGTCCCTGGCCCTGACACAAGCAATGGACAAAATCTTCAACATTTTTTAAGCTTGAGTAGAGGCTTTTGACTACGTTGTGTGTGTATATTTTATATGTAATATGTGTGTGTACACTGCCCCGTTGGTCTCGTGGTTACAAGCGCGACTGCTGAGCGTGGGGTCCTGGGTTCGATTCCCGGGTCGGAGAAGTGTTATTGGGTTTTTTCCATTAGGAATTTCTTAGTAACAGTCCGAAGTTTGCAAGTTGGCGGTTTAATACCCCCGTGCCTCGAAAAGCACGTAAAGCCGTTGGTCCTGCGCCTGAACTCTCCCCGGTCGTGTCGAATTGCCGTCCCATCGGACTATGAGAGTAAAAGGAACAGAGAGTGCACCTGTGTTTACGCACACACTTGTGCACTATAATATCTCCTGCGTACCTGGCTGATCTCCATTGAGATTGGCCACCGTGACCGAAAAACGGTCGGGGAGGCTATTATTATTATATTTTATATCTTTTTTTATTTATTTTTTATTTGCAATGTGCGTTTTCTTTGTGCAGAATAAACAATTTTTATTTCTTATGGATATTCTCCATCCACGGAGAATGGTTATTTTGATCTCCCAATGTCTAGATCTCCACAATTCTCTGTATCACCGTGACTCGGGAGTGCAGAGTAAACTTCCACATAGGTACTCCGCGCTTGTAATTTGAAAGATTTCACATAGTTTGAGTAGCATAGTTTAAATAATACCACAATTCAAATAGCATTTACAATAAGAAGTTTAAAAGTTCAATCTGTTCAAAGTATTATTTCAATTGTTACGGAAATGAAATGTAATAGAATGGGCATTTCCCGTGTCGTGCACCATAGAAGCTGTCAATTCTAAATACATCTATAATTTAGAAATTATAGAAAAAAAGTGCCTATTATAGTTACAAATTTACGAGTACAAGACCTTTTAGCTAGAAACGTATCAGATATTTCGCCTTGTATTGGAACGTCTTTCTTGAAGATAGGTAAATGTTAATGAAATATTTTAACTCCTAATATACACCTAGAAAAACATCAGTACATTATAAAAACTTATTCAGCAAACAATAATTGAGATATAACAAGTTAAAAAATCCGAGTTTGACAGACCCAACAGGCATACCGTGTTTAACTACACACATCAAAAGTGTCTAGGGATCAACATATATTTTTGCAATAACTTTTCTCCTGATTGATATTAATTAAAATTTTCTTTAAGGATTCATCAAATAAAGTGTTTTCGTTTGTCACAGTAACGATAAACCAAGTCACCTTTGCATTAATAAAGAAATTTGCCATTTTCCTAATAAAGGGATTTTTGACATTTGAACCACTAACACAAAAGTTCGAAAAAAAGACTGAAATAACAGTTTTCTTTAAAATTTTATTGGGTAACTTAAACAATTAATAATCCGTGTTTCTACCGCGAACACTAACAACACAAGAACATCGGTTTGGCATACTCACAATGAGTTCATCCAAATCACGCTGTGGAATGGCCGCCCATGTTCGTTGCAACAACAAAAAAAGGTCTTCTTGCGACTGGATACCCTCCATATTCGGAAGAGCTCTTCTCTGTAGCATATCCCATGCATGCTCAATCGGGTTCAAGTCTGGCGACTGAGCAGGCCAGGGCAGGACATTGATGTTAGCTGCGGCGAGAGTCTGTCTTACAACTCTTGCGGTGTGCGGTCGTGCATTATCATGCATTAACTGAAATAAGGGACCGATTTGCACTTGTAGAGGAACGATGACGTCTGATACAATCGTCTCAGCATAAATTTGAGCGTTGAGGTTGCCTCTGATCCAAATCAACTCAGTTCTTCCGCCGATCCAAATACCCGCCCATACCATGATGGTTCCACCACTATAAGGATGGACTTCCTGGCAGGATTTTAATCGCTGTTGGCGTCCAGGGGTTCTCCAGTGTCGTATACGTCTTGTATCCGGTCTCATACCAAAACGAGACTCATCAGAAAAGCACACGAAACGCCATTGTTCTTCTGCCCAATTTCTGTGTTCGAGAGCCCATTGATATCGAATCCTACGATTGTGCATTGCTATAGGTGGTACCCGTAGCGGTCTTCGGGAATGAAGGTTCACTTCATGCAAGCGGTTTCTGACTGTTTGGTCGCTAATTAAGTTCCCTGAAGAGTGATGAAGCCTCACGGCTAACATCATGGCGGTTATTGTTGGAGCTCTTCGAGTTAAGATTTGAATGTATCGGTCTTGTCTCCGTGTGGTGCAGCGATACCGTCCTCCATGGCGCTCAGCCACGGTACCAGTGCTTCGGTAACGTGTCCAAAGTCGACTGATAACACTCTGACTTGTATTCAGAGCTAAAGCCACAGTACGTTGCCGGGAATCAGCTTCTATCATTCCCACGGCTCTGAGCATTTCTTCCCTGCTTAAATGACGTCGCCGCTCCATAATAACGTTGGTTTTAATCAGTAGTAGGGAAACAGTAGCACTAATAATGTCTTCAATGCGTTGTATGTTTTATACGGAAAATATTGACAGCTGATTTTCATCTTTTACTCGAATTTGATTCACAGTTCCTGATTCAAATTATGAAATGCACCAAAAAGGATCCATATAAATTTATAAAATCATAAATTTATTACAAAGCCACATCTCAATCTCAAGAAATCCGCATAAAAATGCTTGATCCCTAGACACTTTTGATGTGTGTATTTGCCTCCAGGCTTGCCGACGGATTTATACAAAGACTGAGCACAAAGATTTAGTGCAACTAAGTGATACTAACATAGTTATTAAATTTTATTTACTAACAAAATTGTTACTACTTATATTATTATGTATACTTAGGTTAAGGTATGTATCTATGGGTCTTTGTTACCTGATAATAAATGGTTTATTATTATTAATAAGATAGACACTGAACTCGCATACACCCGAGCGACAATTGCAGCCGTCAACGGCAGAGGCGGTTGCCACCGACACGCTTTGACAGCAGCCGTCGACACTCGTCGACGCCGTTGACTCGTGTCGCTCATGATTGTGTATGAGAACTAAACCATGCTGGGCATAAGACAGTGTCGAATTTGTTTCGACACATACTTCAAAAAGTATGACAATTGTCTCGTAGTGCTTTAAAAACCGACAAACACATTTATTGAAATAAAGCCACACAGCTGGCTTTTGACTCTTTGTAATTTGAGTCCGTCTGATGAATTTATAAACCACATGACATTTCTACATTTCATGCAACCACTTCCTTCTGCCCTGGTTTTGAAAGAGCACAGTCGTGGTTATTCAAGCAGTCTGTAACATGAGTATAAATTTTTTCTAGGTTTACAGATTCAAAATATTCCGTGCTGCCAGAACGAAAAATAAAAATAAAACTTTTCAGTCTCTTTTATTTTAATTTAGTCACGCGAGCTGTTTGAAATTTTAAACAGCTTGTATAATTAGAATTCCATTATACTTATAACAGTAGGTAGTTGCATCTTTGTTAATAATATTTCCTTATTGGTTTTCCGACTTTGGGAGTGAGTACTTACTATAATATATGTATAGAGACTATCATTGTCATTACTTAATTAGAAACAAAAAAATACGTTTTTTTTTGTCACAGACTCACAGTAACACGTGCGCATAAAAAAATAAGTAAGTTAATTTTAATTTAAAAAAAAATATAGTAAGTACTACCGTACTTACTACAAAGAGACTATCATTGTAGTACCTAAGTACTTAATTAGAAACAAAATACGTTTTATTTGTCACACACAGTAACATGTGCGCATAAAAAAATAAGTAAGTTAATTTGAATTAAAAAAAAAAAACAAAACAGATATAAGTACTTACAATGGCCTTCAAAATTTGTTGACATTTTTCCACTCATGCTGTGACACACCACATTAATAACGTTGTTATTGACTAAGACCTTATCCAGAAGGGGCGAATTCGCCGCGAAACGTTTCGCGCGAATTCATTCGCGCTTTAACGAGATACTAGGCGCCAATACAAACATAGCGTCCACAAACATCGCGCGATTTCAACATACGCGCGTAAATCGCGTGCAGTTCGCCAGTTTCTCGACTTCTACTAGAGACTCCTTGTTGCGTCTAGTTGACACGTGAACTCCAGAGCGTTCTACTCCATGTTTTCTACTGACAAAAAAATGAAATTCGAAACCAAAATTGCTCACGCGTTGGTACGCTCCTTCTGGACGCAACGGTCGCACGTAATGCGCACGAGAGAATCGCGGCGAATTTGCCGTTTCTGGACAAGCTCTTATTCAACTACCTTTGACTTATCATAAAAAATAATTCCTTATGAATACTTGATAATTTTATTATTTTAAATCATAATGTGTCATCACAGCTGAACTGAAAACAATTACAATTAGAAAAAATATCGGATTTAAAACCGTGTACATCCCGAGGACAGCCGAAAACATCCGAATGTAGCGCGGTGTCGGTAACAGTGTCGCGAGTTCAATGGTTTTTTTTTTTCCATCTCAAAAAATGTCCAAAGCGCCTTAAGAAGTTTTCATTTAAAAAAAATCATAGTTTTGGTGGCAACTGTATAAGTAATCAAACAACAGAATACTTAGTCGGCTAGCTGCCTCTGAGAAGAAGGCTTCCACTCAGCATAATGCTGTGCTGTCGGGGACCCACAGCACAGCGCTAACTTTCAGTGGTCACCCGAAAACGACGTACGGTTAAAGGATCAAAAAAAAAATATCGGCATCAATTTAGTTGTGACTTTTATTATTCGCGCCCTTTAATGAAAACAGACCATTAAAAAAACAATACTTTTTTGCATTTATTCCGAAACAAAATTCGCATTGCGCAAAAATGGCGTCCTCCTCAAAGCATTCCCTCGCTGCCTTACGTCTGCCGTAATTAATCCAATTAATTAAAAACAGGCTCGTGAAAATTGTCAATTAAATTCTCATGAGAGCAGTAATCAAATAGCCTGCATACGTTACCGCTGCGCATAACTAACCTCTTTATTTTTCTGTAGGTATTTTTAGGGTTCCGTTGCCAAATGGCAAAAAACGGAACCCTTATAGATTCGTCATGTCTGTCTGTCTGTCTGTCTGTCCGTCTGTCTGTCTGTCCGTCCGTATGTCACAGCCACTTTTCTCCGAAACTATAAGAACTATACTGTTGAAACTTGGTAAGTAGATGTATTCTGTGAACCGCATTAAGATTTTCACACAAAAATAGAAAAAAAACAATAAATTTTGGGGTTCCCCATACTTAGAACTGAAACTAAAAAATTTTTTTTTCGTCAAACCCATACGTGTGAGGTATCTATGGATAGGTCTTCAAAAATGATATTGAGGTTTCTTATATAATTTTTTTCTAAACTGAATAGTTTGTGCGAGAGACACTTCAAAGTCGTAAAATGTGTGTCCCCCCCCCCCCCTGTAACTTCTAAAATAAGAGAATGATAAAACTAAAAAAAATATATGATGTACAATACCATGTAAACTTCCACCGAAAATTGGTTTGAACGAGATCTAGTAAGTAGTTTTTTTTTAATACGTCATAGATCGTAAACCGCAATTTACCTTTTATTCAACCAACTCAAATATAAAAAAAACAAAAAAAAACATTTAATTTCATAAACATAAACCTTATGCATAAACCCGGATGTTACGGAACCCTCGGTGAGCGAGTCCGACTCGCTCTTGCCCGGTTTTTAAACAATGGTAAGTAAATAGTTTTTCTCTGCCAGTCGCATGCATATTGCGTTACCTAATTATAATTTTGAGATTATGGTCTCGATGCGGGAATGGAAAAAAAACCTTTCTTAAAAAAAAAAAAAAAACAACCGATTTCCAAAATAAACACTACAAAGTGAAAAATAGGTAACTTTAATAAAAAAAATCAGCTGTTCCCTACATTTTGACGAGTTATACGAACATAAATGTAGGGAACAGCTGATTTTTTTTCGCGATTTCAGGTTTGGTCCCATAGCAAAAGTTGTTCATAATGATGAGTACAATGACCTCTTAAGAGGTTGTTAATGTTTTACCAATAACCCTGTATAGGTACTCTTTATCACATGGAGCCTAAATTAAGTCTGCGTAAGGCCTCATGGCATTGCTTAGGTCATTGACACAGGCTCGATATGTATATGATGATCTCACTTATAAAACTTCTCGATCAAATTATATTCGCAAGTCATTTGTATGAGCATAGATTACTTTTAGGAGCTCAGATATACCTAAAACTATAGTGCTTCTTTGTGATACAAAATGTACATCCTGAAAAATTTCTTGTAAAGCACAATAATGATATACAAGAACACGGTTTCGTTCGTAATGCCTCTGAAAATCCATAAAAAATATATGTGATGCCTCTGAAAATCCATAAAAATTAGTTTTATGGATTTTCAGAGGCACGAAAAAAAATATTACGTTATAATATAACCTTTCTTGAAAAATGCTGTAACGGTGTGTTAGCTAAGGGCGATGTCCCATTAGTGCGTTACGTTGCGTCGTTGCAACGGATCAACGCATTGTATGTACCTGCGTTGAATCATTAAGAATATAATAATGACTAATAAATTAGACAATGGCGCCGATTCTGTTGTTCACAAACTAAACTAAATTAAGTTAATGCATTTTTTTCTTTCTATTTCATTAAGAAAAGGACAGAAGATATAGGTCTACCAGAATATTATGGCAAAAAAAAAAACTTTGTGGTTTTCATACATTTGACATTGCCAATGTTGTCAAATGTATGAAAACCACAAAGCTTTTTTGTTTTTTTTTTTTTGCATGATATTCTGGTAGACCTATAAATATTAGTTTAGTCCTGTCAAATTAAGATACCTACCCCATAGACAACTTTAGACGAGATTAAAAAACTGGGTACTAAAAATAAATCAATTTACGGCAGGGCATTTGGCAGGACTAAACTAATATTTATCTTCTGTCCTTGTCTTAATTAAATAGAAAGAAAAAGATGTGTGAACTTAAATTTAGTTTAGTTTGTGAACAACAGAATCGGCGCCATTGTTGACTAATTTAATTGAAATAATAATTAGGTACATGGTCATAATTTAATTAATCATGAGTCAGTAGGTATTGAGTCGACACAGCGACGACGCTGCGTCGACGTAACGCACTAATGGCCAATGGGGCCTCGCTCTTAGCAGTGTTAGTGAAAAGCGTAACCTTGAGATAGCTACTAGAGAAGCTACTTTCTATAGAGCGAAGCCAACGGAAGAGATGGACTTTCCAAGATGCGACTTGCGCAGACCAGGGAAGCATGGCACAAAAGGGAGAAGGCCTTTACTCAGCAGTGGGTGGTACAAGGCTGCCAACAATGATGGTGATGGTGGTGATGATGAAGCTAAACTGAAAGACCTAATCTGCATTCACGATTTATTTGCCCAAAATGTAAACAAATATGAGTTTATGGAAAAATAACTTTAAATCCTACATAATAAAATTCAATTTACGCTACAACTCCAAACATTTTTATAACTGTTTCAATAGTGCTAGTCACTCTGAAATCAACTTAATTACCATTAAAATAAAGTTGATATTTGTTTAACTTGAAATAATATTAATTTGAAACACAAGTTTGAATAGACTAGTAAAGCCTATGGATTGGGTGATACTAAATCCCAAATGCATTGCATTACAATGCTTTAGATAATATAATAATCTTATAAAAGCTAAATAGGGACATCGACGCGCAACTTGTTACCATGGATTCAGTACTTATATGATCGTGAAATTTTAATTTTTCGTCGGTTATTAACCTTTTGACCGCTTGTGTCGCATTTTTGCGACACACATTTCCGTGCCCCTACCGCTTAGTCGTATTTCTGCGACAGAGAACATGCATGATTTTTTCGTTCTATTCAACGATAGCAATCGTTGAATAGAACCTCCTTATTTATTGTTGGTATTATTTTATCGATTTTTATCCGCGCGCTAGGGGCACGGCAATTGATATTCAGCCAAGCGCTTAAAAGATAAAAAAAAAAAGTTGTTACATACATATTGAACGCGTATAGTAGCACTTTTCTATGGAACACCAGATTTTGTTTTGATACCCGACGAAAAAATGCCACGCTAGGGTCTAGTATCATCATTTGCCTAGCCTTTTCCCAACTATGTTGGGGTCGGCTTCCAGTCTAATCGGATGCAGCTGAATACCAGTATTTTACATGGAGCGACTGCCTATCTGATCTCCACAATCCAGTTACTGGGTAATACGATACCCCTTGGTAAGACTGTTTATCAGACTTTCGGGCTTCTGACTACCCGTAACGACTATCAAGATCCACGAATAACAGCCGGGCCCAACGGCTTAATTAATGCGTCAACGTGCTTTCCGAGGCACGGAGGGGTCTTGGTATGTAAAGATGGTCACCCATCCACAGACCAACCGCGGCAAGCGTAGCTTAACTGATCGATCGACCTGTGCGGCTGTTATTATTTAGCCACGGGCCCCTGTAGGCTAGGGTCTAGAATCATGTGGTTAATTCATGGTTACAGTTTGCGCTTCAATGTGCCAAAGAAGCTATACAGGGTGGTTCCCATCGACACTGGGTATGTATATACTATACATACCCAGAAAAAGATATAATGGGTGGTCTTTGCCAAAGACTAATCACCACTCGGTTTCGGATATAGGAAAATTCGGTAAAAAAAAAATACTCAGAAAACAAACATTAGGCACGCAGTAAAATTCATAACTACCAGTTTATTTATACCTTTCCACCGCTAACCTCGGTCATGCAACAGCAGGAAATAGCATACATCTGGTACTTCGCTAATCACCCTCATTATTCTATGGAATGACATGGTCGGTGATCGTAATTTAGCCATTTGTCGTAAATAATAACGTAGGTAACCGTATCGAATGACAGTTTTAGCCATAAAGAGAAACATAATGCGTTCTAACATAATTATATTAACATAAAGGAGAATGTCTAAGACCGTACCCAGACACAAAGTTAATTGTAGCATTATGAACTACCTATGTTGATCTTTATTGCCCTCATGGAGTAGATTAAATAATCCTAAGACAGCATGTCTGAATTCACTTGGAGAAATAGTTATGTGAGGAAATTAAATTGATTTATTGATTTAATTAAAGTGACAAAAGGCCAAAAAGTTAAAAAGAGACTCAATCATTTTTTTAAAGTGCATTGTTAGAAGCACAAAAAGTTTTTGGAGGTTCATTAATTGCAAAAAGGGTTCATCATCAGCAGGTCAATAAGTTTTTAGAGGATAAGTTAAATATTTCCCTTTATAAAATCAATCTTACTTCAGCAAATATCTTTTTTCTCCATGTGAATTCAGACATGCTTTTTGAGGATTAATTAAACTACTCCCTGAGGGCATAAAAGATCGACATAGTTCATATTGCTACAGTCAATTTTTTTTTGGGTTCGGGGCCTATACAGAAAGATATTCCACTCAGAGCACTGATTTGAACCGCACTTGGACGAACAGCACCTGAGCACTTCCACTAATCGCACTGTAACAACATTTTGTAGTCGATCGATCAGATTAAGATACGGTTGCCGCGGTTGGTCTGTGGATGGGTGATACCCATTGTCCTTTGAGTGTTCGGCTAATTCTTTTTAAAGAGCGGTCGCTTGTTTTAGAATCATATACAATTTATAGTCTGTTTGTCGTACTATTGCGGATGTCTTATGTTTTTAGTGTACTATCTTGGCCTTATCAATCAACTTAGCCCATCACAGTACACTTCTAGACTTCAAAAAAACCCAATAACACTTTTGCCCAGCCCGACAATCGAACGCAGGACCTCATGCTCAGCAGGGGTGCGTCCCATATCATATAAAGTTATTCGGTATATTTTCTTTTCAATAACGTTCACAAGATATAATAAATGTGAGATATACCAACTGTTGATATAATTTCTTTACATATAACATTTATATACTCTAAAACCTATTTCGTATAACGTTATTGGATCGAAATCGTAATCGAAAATCATTAGGTATATCGTTTAAAATATATAATTCCGACTCGGATAGGTTAGGTTAGAAGGCCTTCGTGGCTTAAAATATTGTCTTAAAAAGTCATGTTGTCCTACAAAAGTGAGTGACGCCGCCGCGGCTGAGGCTGGCCGGCGAGCCTGCGGTGGTGAGCGTTAAAACCATCTGCGACGATAAGCTCGCGTGGGACCGCTGCACGCTGGAGCCCCGCAGCGCCAGAGACGTGACAGAAACCATGCCTGCTGCATGCATGTTGCATGGTTGCTTGCATGCTGCATACTTGCTTACATGCGGAATGCTTGCTTGCATGCATGGTGTCATTATGGTTAACACTCTGATTCCGTTTCCGAAAACATATTTATGAACGAGCGAAGGGCACCCCGAGGTTCGGTTTAGTTAGGTTACTTTAATTAAACCCTTTACGTGGAAATAGGAGCCCCGCGAAGCGGAGCTCCGTCGACGTCCAAGAGCGAGCGTATGAGAATACTAATACCTTTACCTAGGTAAGTAGGTATATATGAATTGATTAGAGTGATTGATTAGACTCATAGTTTTCAGTAGAACGTAATTTAAGCTGGTAGAAAACTATTATAGTAATAAACAGTCATGTTTATTTTTCGAAGATTTCAGTATCTCATTCGGTCGTTTGGTCATTTTTATTCGGACAAAAGTAGTCGGAAAGTTAGTATTTTAGGCAGTAGATTTTAAGTAAGGACAATTCTCATTTTTTTGTCGGAGCTTTTATTACTACCCTTAGACTAAAAAGGTTTTATGTATTTTGAGTGGTATATCAAACGATTTTGTATTACTTACGTCTGTTATGCTTATATAAATTAGGTACTTTAAAATTATATCAATCGTTTATTATATTAACTGATCATTATGTCAAATAAAATTATAGGTTCAGTTGTACAAGATACTTATAAAAGTATCTTGTAAATATTAGAGGTTTTGTAATTATATCATATATTCCTTACCCACTCAGCAGAAGCGCTTAAAACCAAAGAGGCAGTTAAAAAATAATACTAGTTTATTATTACCTATACAAAGTTTTGCAACTGTTGTTCATCAGCTTTTATTAGGCAGGCAGGTTACATTGTTAGTTCTAACCGTGTGTAATAAAAAAACCTATCACGAACTCTAGCTACCGTTAACTGTATGTATGATAAAAAATATAATTACGAAATGCAAAGGCCAAGACAGACAGTACTACTTTGTATGTTAAAATTTATAGTAACAATTTCCTACTACGTTTTTTTTATGTGAACAGTTATTTCTTTATTATTAAAATATTTCCTGATTTGACCTAGCTAAATAGGAATTAATCATTATACTGGTAGACTAAAAAGTACACTTCCTGATATGAACTATAATTAAGACCTTCAACTCTCGCCATTTCCCGTTTGACTTCTTTAGATGCTTCATTATCCCAATGTGCAGAAATAATACCTAATAATACAGTTTATTTCTCTCATAAAGGTACATTGTTACAGCAGTTTGTATATCTGGGGGCACGGGAGTGCCCCCACCAAGTCGAGCAAAAAGGGGCACGGCCGTACCATCCTTTTCTCGAAGCAGTTCAGGCCATTTTCAATACCCTATAACTTCGTTGTGGATAAAACTAGACACCTGAATTTTCAGTAATCAAGCAGGCATTGTATAAACACGCTATATTTCAAATTTCATTCATACAATTTTGCCTTAGGTATGCTAGGACCTTTGTGAGAGCTGGAGTCTGAACTAGGTTCGGGACCTGTATGACAGATCTCCAGGCTCACACCCCTTTAAAAATGTATCATAACGGCATCTTGATTTAGTTTATACATAATATTATCACTACTAGAAAACTGTTTAGATAGAAAGGTAAATCTATAATAAAGGTGGTATAATATTAGTGAAGTGTAATAGACGAGTGACGTGTGACGTGTGTGTGTGGGGGTGTGTGTGTGTGTGTGTGTGTAATAGTTAGTATTAGCCCAAATAACATAATAATACCAGCCTATTATTGTCCTACTATTCACCATTGAAAATCTCGCACCAGCAATTGCGAATCGGTTTCATTCTGACAGTTCCACAACATTCATTGCGTTATTTACGTGTTGAGCAGACAAAGTTTGCGAACTTATAAAGCAATGGATTAGGAATTTGCATCAAAATGATTCAGATTCCGACTGATAGTGTGTTACGCAACTAGGGTGCTGGACATGAGTTGCCTTGGCTTAATGGTGGCGCCACACATTGGGTATATTGGCTACAAGTTGTAGTCTTGGATCCAGTACACCAATGTGTATATCGGTCTTGGACAAATATTGGACATAAACGGAACACTATAATTGGGTACAATGATTGGCCATTCAATTCGTAGCCAAGCTTGGACCGAAATCATAATCCAATGTGAGGCGCCGGCGTAACATGGAAATCGTTAAGGGGAATACAGGATCTAAACGCAAATAACGCAAGTTATGATCGACTACAGTACAAAATCAGAAAAATGTATGATATTCTTCAGGATCTAAGCTAGTTAGATAGTGCGTTGAAAACATAATACAATAATTTGATATGATAGAACAAAATCACGAAGACCTCTAAGAGTTCCTTTTATCGGTTAAAAACCATACTAATATACATACAACCATTCTGATTTTTTGTCAGATTATTCTACAAGCAACATACTAAAGCACTAGTGTTTTAATTTTTTAGTCCAAACAATAGATTTTTTGTTAATTATTATTTTGCAATAAATTACCACGGTTGTGTCATCGCGCTTCTCTTTGTTGTATGCAGTCCGACAGTGACCGCGCTTTAGGTCATGTAAGCCCCTTAATTAAGTGATTTATCACGGAACCATAAATCTCCCCAAAATTTGGACCGCATTACTGCGGTATCTTTTAATATGACTCAGTTGAAAGTCCAAAGGGTCCAAGTTACTGTTAATACAGGTTGTCAAGGTCGACAACGACTAAACCAGTCACTTGTAAAACAGCATGGATGATACAAGATACATTTGTATTGGTTCAGCAAAGTTTTCTTGTAAATTCCATGAAAACACGACCAAAGCTTGTGGCAGGATCCAGAGACAACTACTTATGAACTCCTTGCGCCCTTCTTTTCTATTAATTTTGCCACCTTAGGTTAAACCTCCATACAAACGTATTTAAACCCGCTACTTCGTTCGCGTGCGTGACGGAAAACATATTGGATTTCATGGGTTTTATTTTTTTGCGCGGAACCCTAATTCCTTTTCTAAAATAATAGTGGCTTATGTTACTCCTTATAACATCAGCTATCTTCCAGTGAAAGTCCCTCCAAAATAGGTCGAGCCGTTTCGGAGATAAGCTGAAACAAACGGACAGACAGACAATGTTTTTATTAAATAAGTACCGTATATACTTTTATATGCATTTAGTAAAAAGGCTGAAGGCCAATTCTCGTAATTAAAAACGTTCAAAATCTAGTCACAATCTCATCACAGGGACAATCAATGTCAAACACGTAGGGAAATTAGAATTTATTCCGGTCTGATCCCCTGAACCCCCCCTCCAACCCCCCCCCCCCCTTCTCCTCGATCCCCTGGTTGTTCGTCTACCTTCCAATATAAAAAAAAACGAAAATTACCCCTCTGTTATTTTGACATTACAGACACTTAAGTTTTATTTATTTTAGCATATACTTACGTAACAATGCTAAAACGATCGCTTCTCAGCCTTCGGCATCCACTATCTAGCCACGTCTTTCTATCTTCTATAGAAACCTGAAGTTAAAATGACCTTTTCTCAGCAGAAATGTCTGATAAAAATAAAAATTCCATCTGCATTAATAGGTAACTCAGACGCATTCAAGAAATCTGTCAAGAATATTAATTAAGACCCGTTTTTTGTCAGCCAACACGTGTTTGGACGGCATAAATATTTATTTCTCTCACATACAGGTTTATGTGACCTTCGCATTTCCTAGTTATCAAATAATCTTTTTTATAGAAAGTTAAGGCTACGCCGCCGACCGCCTAGTGGCGCCCTCATCGTTTGTTTGGTTATTTCTTTTATTTTAGAATGAAAATGCAGAGAATAAGCACGTTAAGTTGTGCTCCACAAGATTATACGTTAATATTATTATAAACGGTAGTTTTACATCGTTTAGTTTTATTATAATCACTAAAACGGATAATAGTGGCCACTATTTTCCGTTTCACCAAACAAACGATGAGGGCGCCACTGCGCGGTCGGCGTTTGGTCGCTTCGGCCAAACCTGTGCGACCAAAGCGACTGCGAAAGCGGGAGCGTCCGTCGTACGGCGGAAACTGCTCGTGCTTATCTATGGCGCCTTGCACACCTACGCGACCGCTATAGTCGCGCAAGTGTTCACGTTTAGTTTCGCGTTGTTGACGCTCCCGCTTTGTAGTCGCTTTGGTCGCGCAGGTTTGGCCGAAGCTTTAGAAGGTGTATTTTAAGCTAATTACTTACTTAATCTTCAGGCCGATAGTCCGACATAAACCCCGTTCTTCCCAGGCAGAGGGGGGTATTCATGAGGATTTCCCCACGAAAAAAACAAAAAAAAAAAGGCTTGAGGACCATGCCGGTTGTTGTTGTTGTTCGAAACGAAAGTGACGTCACCGGCGGTGGTGTGCGGTGGACATGCAGTCATAGTAAATGTATGTAAGTACCTACTTACATCGCTACCTCGGCGCTGTCACTACGTTCTCGTTGACGATGCCGGTAGGCTTTAGGATGTCGTCTCTAGAAATGTTCTTCTGAACAAGCTGACATCGATCAAGCCGTTTAGGCTACAGAGCGTGCCAAAGAAATATACATACATACCTACACTCGAAAAACATAACCCTCCTTCTGGCGCAGTCGGGTAAAAAATAACTTGGCGTCTTAGGAAGGACTAAAAGATTATGTGGACCTTACCTGCTGAAATACCTATTCAGAAAAGAATGAGTAGATATTCCTCCACCAAATCCCTTTATTTCCCCAAAAAACGAATACTTGGGATTGCTAAAGCCAGAAATGGCTCTTCTAGCAAAATAAATGTAAGCTTTTTGCGCCAAATGAGTTTTTACTCGGATGGGAAAATCTTTTCATTAGATTTCAAATAGATTACCTGTGTTCTTACTTTATTCTATTTTGTTTACTACTTTTTACGTGTAAATAGATATTGTACATAGTTAAAAAACTTTCTTATAACTTGTTGATAAAAACAAATTACTAATTCAATTTATTTTTGTTTTGAAAAAGTTCTCAAACAAACGACTTCATATAACTAACTAGCAGTTCCTATATGTTTGTAAATAAATAAAGTAAATCAAGATAAACAATTATTTTCACATATTATTATCAAACAAGCAAACTGGTTTTCATAACCGCAATCTCAATGACTAACAAAAAGCACTTAAGAGACGTAATTCTCAGCAGTTATGCGAAAATGAACACAATACAAACTCCGGAAAACCAGAAATATTTCGCTAATGGCGTAATGCAGTTTAATAGCCAGTTAATAAAGCTACTTATCGCAGACGGATTAAAAATGTCCCCAAGAAGAAGGCTGATCGCGTGCCTCTGACATAATTGGCCCCATTAGTTTTCCATCAGTCCTTAATCGAGGACATGGACTCACCAATCCTTTGGGACATCTACCCTCCTTTTTATATAAGCCCGTATTGTTTTTGCAAGCAATCACAGTAGACTTCCTCTTTGCTATTTTAGAACGGAATCTGGATGCAGCATTCCCGTGCAATGGCCTGCGAAATTAAAATTCGGGATATTTACTTTTATCAGCAGTTAACGCCGAGTGCTTGTTTCCATGCACATTGTTATTTCTGGGATTCGTTACAACAGCGAGCCAATTGGTATTGTGCAAAAAATACAATAATTAAAGAGACTATTATACAATTAAACAGATTTAAACCTGCAAGTCCGGATCCGTGTGAACATTGTAAAAGAGTGCCATTGTAACTTGGTAGGTCGCTGATTTAAACTGCTTCATGCATCTTTTGGTAGGTTCTAGAGTATTCTAGACTAGCTACCGGCCGACCGCATACCGGAAGACGTAGCTTTACAAGGCCTCCCACAAGGTGGACCGATGACCTGGTCAAGGCCGCAGGAATCCGCTGGATGCGAAAAGTACAGGAACGGTCGAAGTGGCGGTGCTTGGGGCAGGCCTGTGTTCAGCAGTGGTCGTCTTTCGGCAGAAATGATGAGGCATGTTGCCTAAACCTTCCAAAAACGGTCATCTCATCAGTTTTTTGAAACCGCTACATGTCGTTCACCAAGACAAACAATATCCATGCTGTAACCGTGTCTAACCTTAGAAACTCAAACTGCAAATCCATTTAAATTGCTAATGAATTCTTGGGAAGCAAGTGAAAAAATAAACAAAACGCTTTAAGGTGAATGCTCCAACCAGCCCGCGAAATTCAAATGTTTTTACGTTTTTTGCAATTTGCAGGCCAGTGCTAGGTTGTATGTTGATTAAAATATTATTCGCGGCTGTAAGACATATGTAGTTACAGAATTATAATCATCAAAATCACCAATAAAACGCTCTAAGTTCATAAAGCTGTAGGAATTACTTTATCTGTTTTTTTTTTGTTCTTACAGCTTCATGAAGTTGGAGGGTTGTATTGGTGATTTGTGCACTGGCCTGCAAATTGCAAAAAACGCAAGAAATTTTGAATTTCGCGGGCCGGTTGGAGCATTCCCCTTAAGGTGCCTTTTGTCTGTATGTATTCTTGCATCATGTATGTTCATGCTAAGTATTCGCGGAACTGTAGAACAAGATTACTGTCAAGGCCGAAGTAAACTGGAACTTGGGTTACCGGTTTTTTTTATAGAAAAAGGCTCGGATCTGGTCGTAAACTTTGAAATTAGTGCTCTTCAGCGCTGTGATAGGATGAGTTGAAACTTAAGAGGCGATAAACTTGTCATTTACGTAGGATCTGTGATATATATTATTTTTTTATCGTCATGTCCAAGTCGTGAGCAAATAAAGTGCAATAATAGGTATCTTAAGGGATCATCGACTGCCATTGCCTAAATTAAGGAATTGTTATGCGTTATTTTTCTTACATACCTATAGATTGAAAGAAGTCAGATGGGCAGTCGGTCCGTAAAAATAATGGTTAGCTGGAAGCCGTCCCCAACATTGGAAGAGGCTATTTAGAAGAAGATAGATTGAAAGAATATGAAAGTAAAGTTAGAGCATGTCATCTACCTATTACGAAACAAGAATATATCCATGTGTGGGCATTTTCAAATGACTTATAAAGATTTATTATCGATACTGGAAATATGAAATAACGTAAGGGACAAAACTAAGGTTTTCAGGAGAGCAAAAATAAGATATTTTTCTTATAAAACTGGCTATAATTGTTTAACTATATGTTTTATGTAAAAAGTGTCTAGGACAAAGTTTCTTAGATTTCTTCATTCTTTGCAGCTAAACTAGTTAAAAATCAATAAAGCCTACAGTTTCAAAGATAGCATGTCCCTTACGTTAAATAATAATGAATACGAGTGATATACGTTTACAAAATTTTAGACGTAAATAAACGGCATTGATGTATGGGACACTTAAGGAAATAAACATTTACAGTTTTTCAAAGTAAAGGTCTCTTAATGGTACACTCTATATTGTTAATGCTGTTAACAAATATAAAAAATAGAATTTTATACATTCGTGACCTACTATGCCTATGTAATACAGTTTAAAACTACTTGCTGACTCATAGGGATACAAAATAAACGAATAAAATAGATCAAAACTTTTATTTGTGCTCACTAATCCTCTTTTATAAACGCAATTTAGGTACTCTCAAAAATTATGTTAAGTACATATAACATTATTAAATTCTGTTTTAAATCACAATAAAAAAATAGCTATATTTTGGCAGCTTACTAAAATTAGACTCATTGTCCCAAAAGAAAAATAAATTTTACTTAAAAATTAAACAAAATCAACAAATCAGTCTTCTTATGTAAATAGTAATCATTAAACATATAAAAAAATAACTTCTTCCTCAATAGAAAGCCTACAGTTAAATTGAAAAAGTCTCAAAAATTTGTCATTATCTTTATCAGTCTCATCATCGTCGGTGTCATTGAGCCTATCTTTAATTATACTCTTATTAGGAAGATTCAAATATTCATTGTGAAACCTATTTGGAATTATGCCATTGTCACATTTTTTTTGAGATCTTTAAACTATGGAACTGAAATTGGCAGTCTTTGCTTATACAGAAATGGTAAGCTGTCTATGCTACTGGGCACAGCTAGATTTCTGGTACTTTCTTATTCGGATTGATCATTCTTTGCAAGGCCCTTGCCCTTTCCTTTACCCTTCACTGTCCTTCGAAATCGAATCGTTTGTATATTCGCAGAACGTTCCAAAAAATATGTTAACATTGAGAAAATTTAAAAGGAACTTGATTCCAGGGGGGTTACAACTGTGTTATTCTGTTGTGATACTGTACGGGGCAGAATAAAAACAAAATGATTTTCTCAATGTTAACACATTTTTTGGAACGTTTTGCGAATATACAAACGATTTAAATAAATTACTTATTAGCTGGACATACATACATGCCAGTAAATAGCATGCATGCTATCATTGAAAGGGAGGTTAAAAAACTGATTGTTTGGGGACCTTCCCAGTGGCCATCATTGATGGAATCAGCCAGAAAAAGACCTCATGCTTATCGAGTGAATGTGTTAGGACATCAGGATTTCTTTGATTTCAATGATTTTGCTGAATCAGTTTTTACTCCTGCTACTCTCAAAAACAAAGACCTGCATTTCAAGAAAATTCGAAACTGTACATTTCAAAAATCGAACTTAAAGATAGTGGAAGTAAAATATACCATGTTATAGGATGGCACTACTCACAAAATAAAACTCTGCAAAGAAATGCAAACTGGAAGAAGGACAGTGAAGGGTAAAGGAAAGGGCAAGGGCTTTGCAAAGAATGATCAATCTGAATTAGAAAGTACCAGAAATCTAGCTGTGCCCAGTAGCATAGATAGCTTACCATTTCTGTTTAAGGAAAGACTGCCAATTTCTGTTCCAAAGTTTAAAGATCTCAAAAAAATATGTGACAATGGTATAATTCAAAATAGGTTTCACAATGAATATTTGGATCTTCCTAATAAGAGTATAATTAAAGATAGGCTCAATGACACCGACGATGATGAGACTGATAAAGATAATGACTAATTTTTGAGACTTTTTCAATTTAACTGTAGGCTTTCTATTAAGGAAGAAGTTAATTTGATTTTTTTATGTTTAATGATTACTATTTACATAAGAAGACTGATTTGTTGATTTTGTTTAATTTTTAAGTAAAATTTATTTTTCTTTTGGGACAATGAGTATAATTTTAGTAAGCTGCCAAAATAGCTATTTTTTATTGTGATTTAAAACAGAATTTAATAATGTTATACTTAACATAATTTTTGAGAGTACCTAAATTGCGTTTATAAAAGAGGATTAGTGAGCACAAATAAAAGTTTTGATCTATTTTATTCGTTTATTTTGTATCCCTATGAGTCAGCAAGTAGTTTTAAACTGTATTACATAGGCATAGTGGGTCACGAATGTATAAAATTCTATTTTTTATATTTGTTAACTGCATTAACAATATAGAGTGTACCATTAAGAGACCTTTACTTTGAAAAACTCTAAATGTTTATTTCCTTAAGTGTCCCATACATCAATGCCGTTTATTTACATCAAAAATTTTGTAAACGTATATCACTCGTATTCGTTATTATTTAACGTAAGGGACATGCTATATTTGAAACTGTAGGCTTTATTGATTTTTAACTAGTTTAGCTGCAAAGAATGAAGAAATCTAAGAAACTTTGTCCTAGACACTTTTTACATAAAACATATAGTTAAAAAATTATAGCCAGTTTTGTAAGAAAAATATGTTATTTTTGCTCTTCTGAAAACCTTAGTTTTGTCCCTTACGTTATTTCATATTTCCAGTATCGATGTGTTAAAATAGCTGTTTTAACACATCGATAAAAGACATGTGCGTTCAAACCTTCTCTGGGAACACTAATGTATAAGACAATAATAAAACATCTCAAATTATGGAATAACTTAAGTGACCTGTTGTAAAATGTACTCGATTTTGATTTAATGTAAATACCAAATACTGTGAGTAAAAGAGACTTACATTAGTTTTTATAAAAATATTAATTTAAATGTCATATACAGCCAGTTTCTAGAAAAAAAATGGTCTAGGCCTACGGAAAATATGTGATGTAAAGGACATTTTTTTTAAGATATCGAGATTTTAAATATACCGATCGATAGAGCAAAAAATTCCGAATCCAACGATATATATAACTCATTTTCGACAAAATGTCCCTTACGTTATTTCATATTTCCAGTATCGTTATGTCCCTTACCTATGAAATTGCCGATTTTTTATAGGTAGGTACTGACTATAAATTGAGGTATTCCACTCAGAGCACTGATTTCAACCGCACTTGATCGATATCGTTCATTCTATTTAGAATTCCAAATTAAAATTACTTTTATATTATAGCATGACATTTTGTTTTTCAAAATCAGTGATTCATTTGTTTATCCGCCGTTCGATTTTTTTCACATATCGCTGTTTCTGTTACCATGGAAATCGAAATTGTGCGCTATTTTCGAATACGAATTCTGTCGTGGCACCAACGCAGCACAGATAGCGACGTGTGTGGATATGGTACCGCATGTGAACTCACGGTCCGTTTTTGCCTATATACCTAATAAGCTATTAAATAGCGCTAACGAGTCATCAAGGAAAAATCGAGATACTCGAATTAAGTTTTCCCGATATAGACTTGAAATGGTACTTAGTCGCAAAGGAACGCAAGTACCTCAGTAACAGTCGCACTTGTTATAACTACTTATTGATATTCCTGTAGAGTAGTCTTCAGAGCACATAATATTTATTCTACAAACCTTTGCACCAAGTTTGGCATATAATATTCATGTCGGTTGTTAGCTCGTAGAAGTACAGAGAATCAGTTCTAAAAGCTCTGAGTTAGGTAGTACTTCATCATGCTACCAGGTACCTCCGTGTACTTTAATGTCTCGAGATGTAGGTGGACGAAAGTTTGACTCTCCGTCTGCATCTTAGAGTAAGAAAGCTATAGAGCATCGGGTAGCGTGGCCACACATGAGACAAAAAACTAACTTAACTAACATAGGCTACATAAGTAGCTGCCTTGAAAAAACTGGCACGCAGTGAGAGACGTAAATAGTAATGTGCGTGTGGTGTGAGGGCCACTTTGTTAAAACTCTTTGAAAATGTGCTTAGGATTTAGTGAACATTCCCAAAGAATTGTGAAAGTTGGTATCAGATTTTGTGAAAGTCTAATAACTGAGTTATAGACTGTAAAGTTGGGCCCTCAGTTCTCACATAGAGGATTGAGGGCCCACCTGAAACTGATAAACTATGGACACTACAGAAAAAGTATTTATGCCAAAATCTAAGCTAATGCCAAACAAAATTTGTGAAAACAAGATATTATCGCAAAACACTGTCCTACTTTGTATATCTTCGTACAAAATGGGCCCTCAATTCTCATACACGTAAAAGTTTATTACGCAATTATAATGAAATCATTAACTTACAGCTACTGTTTGAAATCCTATATGCTACTAAATAAATTGTAAAAATTTATGAAAGCAAGAACAGGTCGCCACTTTTTGTTGTTTAAAAGTTATGACCTTGATAAAATTCGGGCCCTCAGACCTCCATTTTATTTTGTTTTCGATTTATTACGCATATCGTATGAAAGATAAGGCAAATACAAAATTGTCTCTTTTTGTGAAAAAAATTGTGCAACAAATGCGATACCAGAAAGAAATTAAAAGACCCTTTATTGTATAAATAAATTGAGTTTTATTTTTATTCTCTGTATTAGGAAATAGGGTGACCACAATTTCTTTTAGATTGCAGTAAAGATTAGTAAATGTAGAGTCATAGGTTTTAATAAACTTTCTTCGAATTTTCGCTTATTATCGTCATAGCATTTGTACTCAAGTTTCGTGCTAAAAAAAAAATAATTTCGGAAATTGAACGATCACATAGAAAAATACTGTTACCCAAATCATTTTTGCTTGAAAAATCGTTCGTTCCGAAAAAACTAATGACAATAATCAAATAATTTATTTATTATTTTTATAAAGGCTTTTGCCCAGCAATGGGACAATAAATCCTAAATCCTAACTAATATTATAAATATAATCCTAACTAATATTATAAATGCGAAAGTAAGTTTGTTTGTTAGCTTTTCACGCTTATACCACTGAATCTTTCATCCCGAAAAAAGTGCTGTTCCCGAGGAAAACAACGATAACGTTATTATGATAATAGATGGAGCCATGTGACTTTCGAATTTCACGCGGACGAAGCAGTGCGTTCCTGGATGTTTTTTTTTATTCCTAGGTAGGTACTTGCACAATAACAAAGATGTTTTCTGGAGTATGAAATAATTATATTTTACTTTAAAAAGTTTACAATTTATAAATAGGTGAAATTGAATTAAACAATTCTTAGAGTGACTATCTAAGTACTATTTAGTAAAATATTACGAACTTATAAAATTATGAGTACCTATGTATCAAAACAAACTTACCTTGAATGTTTGATATCTTGTCCGAAGATGATCGAGTGTCTTGACCGAAGATGTGTTTGCGTATTAAAAAAATATTTTTATTTTTATTCTTCACTACATCTGTTTCATAAAACTCGCTTTAATGCTTTATTACCTACAACTTCCGCTGCACTATCATAAACTATTGTTTAGTAACTACACTAAATATTACAACTATTGTGAATATATATATGTAAACAATAATTATATAATACATGTAATAATATTTTTAATATAATATTAGCTAGTTATTAGTTTTATTTATAATATTAATTAGGATTATATTTAGCCTGTATTGTCCCATGGCTGAGCAAAAGCCTTTATAAAAATAATAAATAAATTATTTGATTATTGTCATTAGTTATTTCAGAACGAACGATATTTCAAGCAAAAATGATTTGGGTAACAGTATTTTTTTTGTGATCATTCGTATTCCGAAATTATTATTTTTTTATCACTAAACTTGAGTACAAATGCTATGACGATAATAAGCGAAAAATCGAAGAAAGTTTATTAAAACATATACTCTGCATTTACCTACTAATCTTTACTGCAATCTAAAAGAAATTGTGGTCACCCTATGTGCAAATTCAGATGATAAAAATAAAACTCGATGTTCTTATATAATAAAGGGTCTTTTAATTTCTTTCTGGTATCTAATTTGTTGCACAATTTTGACACAAAAAGAGACAATTTTGTATTTGTCTTATCGTTCATACGATAAGCGTAATAAATCGAAAACAAAAGAAATGGAGGACTGAGGGATAACTTTCAAACAACAAAAAGTGGTGACCTGTTCTTGCTTTTATAAATTTTCACAATTTATTTAGTGGCATATACAGGAAAAGTTTTTAACCAGTGCGCAAATTTTTTTTGGTGGCTCAGTGTAAGCAATAGAACACATTTCCATTTTTAGTTTATGACTTTTTTTTTTTCATTTTTCCACTTTGTCCCAATTTGAAATAAGCAAGACATGGATATAATTTAATAGTAATACTATGAATGAGCATGAATGAAAACACGAAGGCCGCCGGCCGCTGGACCATGCCCAGCGCACGAGAGGGGGGTGCGGGGGCATGCGGCGCGGCGCCGGGCGTTTGATAAACAAAACGCATGCACATGCAGTACGTCACTTGCGGAAGCGGAGGTCGGATGTCCCTTCGCCGGAGTTCGCCGTCCCTGCGCGCGTGCCGCGTACTAGACTAGCGTAGTGACAATGTCTCATTTTACTCACCGCGAGTATTATGAAATGGTGCGAGTGTATTTGTTAAGCAATGAAAATTTACGAGCAGCACGAAGAAGATACGAAAGGGAGAGCGTACCTCGTATGCGAGCCGAAGGGATCCTCAATCCCACGGTCCCTAATGAGAGGACAATTTTAGCAGCAAACCAAGGTGTATGAAACAAGTGAAATGCCTAGATGACTTGAAAGAAAAAATAATTAACGCTTTCAATGAAGTAAAAAGTGGTGTTAGTGTCCTAAACAAACTAAATGCTTACTTATTTAAACGTGCACGTTTATGCCTTGAAATTATTGTGATTAATAAAATGTAGAGGTAAGAAGAAATTATAAACAATCTTAGTGTCTTAGGTTATCTTTGATTAGACATTGACGCAAATTGTATCATGTCTAAGTACCTATCATACCTAAATGTTTTATTTTGAATGGACTAAAACGTATTACTTTCTTACTTATTATGATTTATTTTCTGCATTTTGATGGTCCTAAGCCCATGAAAGTATGAAGGATAATTTGGAATTTACGAAAAATTACGTTTACAAATAACTTTACACAGTCTAAACTTAAAAAATTGTAGCGCTAAACTGGGGTCAATAATCCGCGAGCGCGCGTGAGTACTTCTGATAGCAGCTGGCGCGTCAGGCGACCGGTCGACGCGCGGCGTGAATCGGGCGACCGGTCGACGGACTGGCAAGCGACGTCCATAAAATAAATTTTTGAGTAAACAAGTCTCGTAAGCGTTAACTTAATTTTTTACTATTGAAACATATCAAAACAAAAAATACGTGTTTATTAAAATATATTCAAGTTTATTATGTCAAAATTTGCGCACTGGTTAAAAACTTTTCCTGTAGGATTTCAAACAGTAGCTGTAAGTTAATGATTTCATTATAATTGCGTAATAAACTTTTACGTGTATGAGAATTGAGGGCCCATTTTGTACGAAGATATACAAAGTAGGACAGTGTTTTGCGATAATATCTTGTTTTCACAAATTTTGTTTGGCATTAGCTTAGATTTTGGCATAAAGACTTTTTCTGTAGTGTCCATAGTTTATCAGTTTCAGGTGGGCCCTCAATCCTCTATGTGAGAACTGAGGGCCCAACTTTACAGTCTATAACTCGGTTATTAGACTTTCACAAAATCTGATACCAACTTTCACAATTCTTTGGGAATGTTCACTAAATCCTAAGCACATTTTCAAAGAGTTTTAACAAAGTGGCCCTCACACCACACGCACATAAATAGTATAGCTTTATCCTTTTCTGTAACTCATAATAACTCAATACTTTACCCCTTTCTTGTGGAAATGAAATGGAGCTACCCGCCGTCTATACTTTTCTTTGTCTAAGGTCTGCATGTTTGGTTAGAAATGCTGGAGTGAATGTTGGAAAGTCTCATTTACTTTAATGTAATTTTACTGAGTGGCACAATTGCAACTTGAGTCGGCGCTATGGTTGTTGTTGTTCCCGGAATTTCGGAACGTTAGGTACCTACGTAAATGGTGAAGAAAATGTCGTGAGGAAAATTTTGAGTGTGAATGTCGAAGAGTAGGGGAAAACCAAAGAAACGATGGATGGATTGTGTGAATGATGATGTGGTTAGAAAGGGGGTGACTACCGAGATGACTGACTAATAGAGAAGTATGGAACCTATGGGTCCCCACATTAATTGGGATAAGGACAGGAGAATGATGATCATTAGGTACGTAAAAGATCAGGATACAGTTTGCATCGCAAAGTTAAAGAAAAAACTGGTCAAGTGCGAGTCGGTCTCGCGCACCGTAGCACGGTTTTCGGATATTTTCCTTTACTTGTACCACATGACCATGCTTCTTGCTAAATTTAATGATTCTAGGTCAACGGAAAGTACCCTATAAAATTTGATTCCCTTGAGTGTCTAGATATACGTTTTTTGCGGCATAAACGGCCGACAGCCGTATCGTTTTTTTTTACGTTAACTTAGAAATTTGACTTTTTCACAGCTCAAGGGACTTTAGACCTGAGTATATGGTTTTAATTTCAACTCGATACCTCCACGCGTTCCCGAGATAAAGGGTCTAGACAGACAGATAGACGAACAACAAAGTGATCCTATAAGGGTCCCGTTTTTTCCTTTTCAGGTACTGAACCCTAAAAATGCACACAGTACTAATAAATGTAAAAAACTGACCAAGTACGAGTCGGACTCGCACACGAAGGGTTCCGTACCACAAGGCAAAAACGCCGAAAAAAACATGTTTGTTGTATGGGAGCCCCCCTTAAATATTTATTTTATTTTAATTTTATTATTTATTATTAAAGTTAAAATACAACTGAGTATTTTGTGAATATTTCAAGTGCCTACCTGTTGCCATTTTTGATATCGAGCAAAAAAGGGCAAAAAAATCGCGTTTGTTGTATGGGAGCCCCCCTTAAATATTTATTTTATTTTGTTTTTAGTATTTGTTGTTATAGCGGCAACAGAAATCCATCATCTGTGAAAATTTCAACTGTCTAGCTATCGCGGTTCTTGAGATACAGCCTGGTGACAGACAGACAGACAGACGGACAGACAGCGAAGTCTTAGTAATAGGGTCCCGTTTTTACCCTTTAGGTACGGAACCCTAAAAAATAAGGAAAATTGAATATCCTAGGAGCGGAAACAGCCTGTAAACGTAACACCACTTTCGCTAGAAAACCTTCGCGAATATAGGTTGACGTTCGATTTTATTGCCAATAAACTTCCACACACCGCGACGGTCACCGTATGCAAACAGAACTATCTTCGTGACGATGTTTTTAGGGTTCCGTACCCAAAGGGTAAAAACGGGACCCGATTACTAAGACTTCGCTGTCTGTCCGTCCGTCTGTCTGTCTGTCACCAGGCTGTATCTCAAGAACCGCGATAGCTAGACAGTTGATAACAACCAACACTAAAAACAAAATAAAATAAATATTTAAGGGGGGCTCCCATACAACAAACGTGTTTTTTTCGGCGTTTTTGCCTTGTGGTACGGAACCCTTCGTGTGCGAGTCCGACTCGCACTTGGCCAGTTTTTTATATTTATACCTACAACTGTATTTACTACGTCACAAGTTCCTTAATGTGTTATCCACGATCTGTTTACTCTACCATGTAATCCAATGGCCACCAGAGAACATACGAGAACATATGAACGTACTCGTATCATCTGCCTTTTCCCGACTATTTTTTGGGCCGGCTTCCATTCTTACCGAATGCAGTTGAATATCAGTATTTTAAATGGAGCGACTGCCTATCTGACCTCCACAACCCAGTTACTGGGTAACACTATACCCCTTAGTAATCCTTGGGAATGGTTGTCAGACTTTCGGGCTTCAGACGACCCAAAACGACTGTCAAAGATCTACAAATGACAGCCGAGACCAACAGCTTAACGTACTTTCCGAGACATGGAGAGGTCTCGGTACGTAAAGATAGTCACCCATCCACGGGCAAGCCGCGGCAAGCGTAGCTTAACCTGATCGCTGTTATTATACAGGGTTACTTTTCAAAGACCATCCAAATTTTTACATGGTATTCTACCCATGAATAAGTATAAACAACTTTCACTATGGGACCAACTCTGAAATCACGAGAAAAAAATCAGCTGTTTCATACAAAACTTCAATACCTAGTATTGTTACAATACCTACTTGACAAAAATGTATGAAATAATAGATTTTTTTTTTTCGTGACTTCAGAGTTGGTCCCATAGTGAAAGTTGTTTATATTCATGGGTAGACCCATGAATATAAACAACTTTCACTATGGGAAAACACCATGTAAAAATTTGGATGGTTTTTGAAAAGTAACCCTGTGTAGGTATCTTACTGCGAACACCAAAGCTTCACACTAAATAACTATTTGAAACTAGCTGACCCGGCGAACTTCGTGCCGCCTCAGAATAAGAACGAACGAACGATAAGAAAATGAATTATCTTCATATTTTTGTTTGTGAATTTTTCTCATATTTTCATTCTGTTATTCTGCTATTCGGGGCGGAGACATATCCCACAAATCAAAGAACATAAAAATCGGTCCAGCCGTTCTTGAGTTATAAATGGTGTAACTAAGCCGACTTTGTTTTATTTACAAAGATATAGCTCAGGCTTCTGTTAGAGATATCAAAACAAATGATCCGTTTTACTGCGGAACGCTTATCGCCCTCACAAAGCCAGCTATATAACTCTACTGGAACCTTATCTTTAGGAGAGGAATTAGGATACGACATCAACAGTCCGTATATTTTTAGGATTCGCGTTAAAGTCATAAAACGAATATGAATACGTCAGTACGAAAAAAAAAAGAAGAAAAAAAAGGTCAGCCAGCAGATCGGTAAGTAAATGAAAATGTCTGAATAAAACTCGCAAGGAGTATTGAAACTCACCGATCTAATTTATGTTTAGTCGAAAACGATGATGATAATGCCATAAACAAAACCGGATTTGCCGATAAAATCACTGATGTCGATACAGCGTATAGGATAGACCAGTTAAAATAAAAGTCAAAACTCCGTAGCTGACTGCAAGCAGCAGCAGCAGGCGACGCGCGACGTGTCGCCGCTACACTACTGCTTTCTATGAAATACGTGGCAGACGACGTGTCGCTAGCTACGGAACGTATTTCATAGAAACCAGTCGGTAGTGTCGCGGCGATACGTCGCTGGCTGCTGCTGCCTGCAGTTGGCTACGGATTTGTAACTTAATGGTGCCGTTCCCTGTTTCAATCTCACTGGTAAGTACTTATGTATACAAAAGTTTCTCTAGCACCTTTCAATATAACTACCTAAGATGATAATCCCACTTGTTTTAAATCTTGTCTGAAAATTTTGACCTGCAGACTCGAGACTGTTGAGGTCAGAGTTCGGCGAACTGTGGTCGAGGTATGAAGTCATGTAACACGTTACATCACCCCTAAAGTTAAGCTAGCAAGTAAAAATAAGACTTTAAACCAGTCCGGTTCTTTTGATATATAAATTGACCGAAATACTTACATGATTCTTTTTGGGAATTTTCCACATTAATAAAGCTTTAAATCATCTCGATGAATTTGGAAGACTATCTTGAATGTGGTCTGAGTATCTTTTAGCAAAATCATGATAATAACACTGTTCGTTTTTAATATTCAATAAAGCACTAACTGCAGCGTATAATATGGATATATATGTATATGCTCCACTAAAGACTGGAGCATATATGGATATCCCATTAAAATAGCTGGACAAATTTTAACACAGCGCTCAGTTCGTCTAACCAAAGATATCCAAGCAAAAAAAACACTAATCATAGTGATTTTATTTTGACCTAAAATGATAAATTGCGCCGCACATTAGTGTATTTTCGTTATCTGATTATTTTTCTTGTAAGTATCTATGCGTTTTTCTTATAATTTTTTTTTCTAAAAGTTTGTCCATCTATTTTAATTGGACCTTATTTTTATGCTCTTTTATCTTAGCCACAAGCTCAACATTTCATGCCATCGTTCGTTTACTAAAAGATTCCTGAGATTTACTCCCTAAGCACTAAATCCATAGTTTCGGCCGAAATTACGGGCGAATCCTACTCCACCTACGGACATGATATTAGTATGGGGCCAGACCTAAGAATGAATGACGTGGTGTCATTCATTCTTAGGTCTTTGATTTGACAGTTGTCACTACTCCCGATGTGTTTTTGCCCGTTCAAAAGAGTTCATTTATTGAGATTTAGGTTTCACTCCGAAGTTTCGAACTACTTTCAGAAAGGCCCGTATCTTTTTTGAAGGAAATTGAGAGTAGGACCCCTGATCCTGACGTACCGATTAGTTTACGTTTTACCAACGTGTGCCATTTATCGTCATCGACTCGGTGCTAATGCGGGTAGGGTAGCATGAACATTTGTTTCACTAAAGTATCTATACTTTCCTTACTTATACATATATCAAAGGCATCATAACCTTATAAATGATCGGTAGACGAGATTGCAGAGAACATTGAAAAACTTAAAGCTTGGTGACTGGTAAAGACCAGTCACGGTCAATAACTAAACTTAAAGAAGTTTAGTTATTTAAAACACGGTGGCAAGGACATTGACGCACAAACTGTTACCTTGGGTTCAGTACATGAAGTTAGAATCCCTGAGTTAAAAAAAAAATGAGCTGTTTCCTACAAAAGTGTAATCTATAGTAACAGGTTGCGCGATTAGATGGGCAATTTACCGGGTTTAAACCCGGTGCTTTTGATAAACACCCGTAAACCCTAATTTTCTGGGTGTTTATCAAAGCACCGGGCCAGGGGGTCTACTCCCTAAGCACGAAGTCCGTCGCTTCGGCCTTCGTAACGGGCGTTTCCTACTCCCTATGACCAACGGACGGATGATTCGCTCGGGGTCCGAGCGAAGAATGAATTTCAACGCGATTTGACAATTGTCCCTACTCCCGATGTGTTTTTGCCCGTCCGACCAGTTGAACTTGACATTGGTTTCGACGGATAGTTATGTCAGTTGATACGACATCAAAATAGTTCTCGTGCTGTAGACGAAAGTTAAGAATTTGAACTATGGCTGCTTTTTTAATTATTGAAGAAGCTTTACAGGAAGAGCGGAGGCAACGTCGATATAATTTTCGCCAAAACTTTAGGTTGGCGAGTATTCCCGACGTTGAGTTCATAGGGAACTATAGGCTCACTCGGGAATAATTCGAGGACTCATGTGCGGATTTCATTCCTCTTTTGAAGACATACATACATAAGTACATAAATATAGACTGATAAACATATTACCCTCCTTTACGCCGCGCAGTCGGGTAAAAAGAGACAATGTTTCGGGATAGCACATGCTAAGTTTTGCCAATATTGTTTTTTTTTGGAATAAAACAATGAATTAACTTTAATCGTTTATTTCATTTATTTTCATTATGCACCATCAAGAGTTGGTAGGTAGATCTTAGGTTTTCCTCAGTGGATGTAGAGAGTTGCTCCTGGGAGAGTGGGTCGGCACGTGTAGGAGCATGAGTGGGTGAGGTAGCTACTGGCTCTGGATCTCTTACAGGTGGAAGCTGCACAACAAAAACTGAATATCATTGACGGATACATCAAAACATATATAATTATGTAGTTATCTGTAATTTATTTTTATTTTATAAAAAAAAGTCACGGGAAAGACTCATAATTATAAATACAATACTTATTGCTTTTAGTTTTTTTATCATAAATTATAAATGTAATTCTTACCAATGGAAAAGCTGGCACTCTTGCTCCGGTTTCCAGCTCTCTAAAACCCTCTCCCATTATCGATAGTATCTTTAATTCCACTTGGGAGAGGGTTGTGCTACCGATGGGCCTCCATTTGCTGACCTTCTGGCAGCTCCAGCAGCCTTTTTGGCAAGGCGTTTTTTGTCAGACCACACCTAAAATTTGAATATTTGGTTAATTTTATGAATCTATATAAAAACCACTATACTCGTAAGTACTCCTACAGATAAGTATTTGCAGGATGACTGATTATTATCATTGTATTCACTTTACTGATGACAGGACCTTAAAATCATATTAATATTGACGAGTAATGTATAAAACTCACCCTTTGCCACTGCTAGGCGGACTTAGTGCAACTTCCCATTGAGTTATAGGAGTTGCACAGGTTTTCCTACAGCCGTTTTGAGCGAACTCTCCCGTCGGCACCCCTCAATAACCCGCGAGCTAATTCATGGCTCTCACCCATAAAATCGAGAAGGGCCTCAATTTGCCCGTGTGTTGCTGCAGCGGTTGGGGCCATATAAACAATATTAACTAGTAAGCATAATAAAATATTGGAAATTTTAAAACTTCCCGGTTGACAATTTGACATTTCATTTGAAAGTGTCAAAAGTAGTCTGTGGAAAATGTCCTTCAAAAAGTAAACAGACAAAAAGGTATCAACAGGATGAAGCTGGTTTCCGGACAAAAATGGCAAAAATAATTCAATTCTATATTTAAAGACATAATAAAAAGGATATTTTTTTAAATGTGGTACTTTTCTAACTACAAAAGTATTAATTTTTGTTTATTAAGCTAGAAAACTACAAAATAAGTAAACCGGTAATCGACCGGTAAAATAGGGCAACTCTATCGCCATGCGTCGTTCGTTCACGAATATTGTCTATGATTCCGTTTGAAACTGATGAATCCGAAATCGTTAGGGAGTAGCGTTCATTCCGACGTATCGGACTACTATCGGACGGGCTCATTACTTCGTTAACGGAGTTAGGGAGTAGACCAGGGGTGGATTGCCCATCTATAGTTGCGCGTCTATTTCCCTGCCACCCTGTATAAAGGTTTACCAACTAAATACATACACAGCGATAAATGACCCACAATCTTTGTCTCTATCTTCTTCTTCTTGATTTGGTAATTTGTCCTTTTCTTATGTTTTTTTATGACATTGTAATCTATGAGAAGTTGTAAACGTACGTTGTACGTTGTACTAGAAACGTAGGTATTATGAACAGAACCCTGAGCTGCGGAGTCCTGATAAGAACATTTATTTTGTTACGGACATTTATCTTACTCCGCAGTATGGTATTTGTGTAAGTTATTCCTATTCCATGACGAATCCATTTAAAAAATGCGGAACCGTTTGCCTACCCGTTCACATGAGCTCGCTGCACGAATGTTAGTACTTATGATTCGCGAGCAAATTATATTTTATGTACTTATCCAAGATACAATTTTCCATTAAGTTTTTTTATTTCTATCTATACTAATAATATACAGGGTTATTGGTAAAACAATAACAACATATTAAGAGATCATTGTACTCACAATTATGAACAACTTTTAGTATGGGAGCAAACCTGAAATCGCGAAAAAAAATCAGCTGTTTCCTACATTTATGTTCGTATAACTCGTCAAAATGTAGGGAACAGCTGATTTGTTTCGCGATTTCATGTTTGGTTAAAGTAAAAGTTGTTCATAATGATGAGTACAAAATGTTTTACCAATAACCCTGTACATATGGTGCTGTTCCAAACGATACGACACGACAAACGATGGGACACTTAATATCGTGTCCTGCGTGTCCTGTCAGCTGCACGTTACAGGAACTAGTGGACGCTGGTGATGGCGCCAAACAAGTAGCCGAATTCTGGGCCGAGTCCATTTAGCTTGCTATCGACACGCTAAGAAGAAGAATAATAAAGCTAAAGAGTCTCTTTGTTTGAACGCGCTAATCTCTAGAACTATCGGTCGGATTGTGAACATATTTTTTTCATTTGATAGCCTAATTTTTGGGAAAGGCTATTTAACTGACGCTAGAACCCTTAGGAGCAGAGCAAAAATAAAAAAAAAAGTGAAAACGAAAGCTAAGCGACAACGAAGTAATAGCGCGGGCAGGCGATGCAATGCGACGGGGTGGGTCGGGGAACAGAGAATTTCACGCGGACGAAGTAGAAGATAAAATTTTCCACTTTTTTTTCGTCTCTAGATTCTTGTTGAGAAACAGTAGACGCTAAGTTAAGAGCGTTTACGCCGAACGGCATTTCATACAAACTTTCAAGCCCTTATTTTTCGAAATGAATTAACCGATTTTAATGAAACTTCATATGCATAAGCAGGATACAAAGGCCTAAAAAGTTAGTAGAAAACATTTTCCAAAAATAGTGTTACAGCCAAATTAGACCGATTTTAAATTTTCCATAGAAACAGAGATTTCCAGTTATCTTTTTTTAAATAAGACATTTTGAAAATGTTTTCTACTAACTTTTTAGACCTTTGTATCCTGCCTAAGCGTAAGAAGTTTCATTAAAATCGGTTCATTCATTTCGAAAAATAAGGGCTTGAAAGTTTGTATGAAATGCCGTTCGGCGTAAACGCTCTTAAGTAGATCATCGTCTCGTCCCTTATGCGGGTTGCAGACCAAGAGCTAAGCTAAGTTAGTCTAGCTTAGCTCGCATAGCTGAGGTAATTTTTCACATAGTTTGCGGTCTGTACACAAATTTTGATATCACATGATAATGCGGGTTGCAGACCAAGAGCTAAGCTAAGTTAGTTTAGCTTAGTTTGCATAGCTGACGCAGTTTTTCATACTTGTGTGCAAACCGCAAACTATGCCACATGTATGAAGAACTTGCTCAACTATGCGAGCTAAACTAAACTTACTTAGCTTAGCTCTTGGTCTGCAACCCGCATAATTATCATCCTACAGGAAGATGAATAAGGTAAACTAAATAAATAGAAAAGGCCGAAAAACTACATCAGCTATGCGAGCTAAGCTAGACTAACTTAACTTAGCTCTTGGTCTGCAACCCGGATTAGGGTTGTGGCTATAATACAGCGGTGCTATGCTGTAAAAATCTCACCGTGAAAACTTAGGTGAAGTGGGCGTGGAGTGAGCGTGGAGCTGTCAATTGTGTCGATTCCTAGCAAAAACAAGCTCACTTCACCTAAGTTTCCATGGTGAGATTTTTACAGAATCGACCGGCAGCGGTGCTATGCTGTAAAAATCTCACCGTGAAAACTTAGGTGAAGTAAGCGTGGAGCAGTCAATTGTGTCGATTCCTAGCAAAAACGAACTCACTTCACCTAAGTTTTCACGGTGAGATTTTTACAGAATCGACCGGCAGGGTGGCAGGGGACAGAGACACAACCTTTTACCATTAATTCAACACATAATTCTAGACGTAGTGTAGAAAATTTTCATGGGCGAAGCAGCAAATTTTTTTTTTTATAACCGGCTAAAAATTTCAACGTGAGAGGTCGACAGTTTGCGCGTCGATTTGACTGCCCCGTTGGTCTCGTGGTTGCAAGCGCGACTGCTGAACATGTGGTCCTGGGTTTGATTCCCGGGTCGGAAAAAGTGTTATTGGGTTTTCCACTAGGAATTTCTTAGTAACAGTCCGGAGTTTGGAAGTTGGCGGTTTAATATACCCCCGTGCCTCGGAAACCACTTAAAGCCGTTGGTCCTGCGCCCGAACTCTCCCCGGTCGTGTCGGATTGCCGTCCCATCGGACTATGAGAGTAAAGGAACAGAGAGTGTACCTGTGTTTGCGCACACACTTGTGCACTATAATATCTCCGCCGTTGGTCCTGCGCCCGAACTCTCCCCGGTCGTGTCGGATTGCCGTCCCATCGGACTATGAGAGTAAAGGAACAGAGAGTGTACCTGTGTTTGCGCACACACTTGTGCACTATAATATCTCCGCCGTTGGTCCTGCGCCCGAACTCTCCCCGGTCGTGTCGGATTGCCGTCCCATCGGACTGTGAGAGTAAAGGAACAGAGAGTGCACCTGTGTTTGCGCACACACTTGTGCACTATAATATCTCCTGCGTACCTGGCTAATCTGCATCGAGATTGGCCACCGTGACCGAAAACGGTTGGGGAGGCTATTAACAGTTTGCGCGTCTACATAACCCTCAGAGTAGGTACTTTACTCAGGATGGTAGGAAAACATCCTGTGTAAAGTACTCTGTGGTTTGTGGGTGAGGCTACTCAGAAATTATGTATGTGAAGAGTTAGCATTAACAGCACTTACACTTTCATAAGTAAACTATTTACTTAAGTCTTATTTCCCTAAGGGTGGCTATTTCCTAATTTCACAGCCAGTCTTCCAAAAGGTCACAATACCACAAATAAATAAGCTGACCTTGTCTTGCTAATTAAGTCTCATCCGGTCTAGCGAACTGTACCCCTGAGGCAAATTATTACAAAAAATAAGAAAAATCTTCAAAGTCAGGCGCGACACGCGATAAAATCGCGCGCGACGCAAAGGCACCGCAAGTCGCGCAACGAGGCTTGCCTTCGTGTCGCGCGCGATTATATCGCGTGTCGCGCCTGTTTGTAAGAGCCTTAATCCTGAAGATTTTGTATTCCTCAGAAATTAGGTACGCTTGTATTTTTTAAATCAGAAATAGACATCCTCTATCTAAACCATTAATCATTATGGTATGCAAATAAATGACATTTAAATTGAAACTAATACATATTATAATGAGAAAGATTTAATTTTTTGTATGTTTGTTTGTTACGATTTCACGTTAAGGGGCTTACATGACCTAAAGCGCGGTCACTGTCGGACTGCATAGAAAAGAAAGAGAAGCGCGATGACACAACGCTGGTAATTTATTGCAAAATATGAAGCAATTATTTCATTACAAAAAAACTATTGTTTCGACTAAAAAATTAAAACACGTTAGTTTAGTGTTTTCGTGTGCGGCTTGTAGAATAATCTGACCAAAAATCAGGATGATTGTATGTATATTAGTATGGTTTTTATTGTACAATAATATAGTTTTAGAGGTATCTTCATGATTTTTAGGGTTCCGTATAAAAACGGAACCCTATTACTAAGACTTCACTGTCTGTCCGTCTGTCCGTCTGTCCGTCTGTCCGTCTGTCCGTCTGTCCGTCTGTCTGTCTGTCTGTCACCAGGCTGTATCTCAAGAACCGCGATAGCTAGACAGTTGAAATTTTCACAAATTATGTATTTCTGTTGCCGCTATAACAACAAATACTAAAAACAAAATAAAATTAATATTTAAGGGGGGCTCCCATACAACAAACGCGATTTTTTTGCCCTTTTTTGCTCGATATCAAAAATAGCAACAGGTAGGCACTTGAAATATTCACGAAATACTCAGTTGTATTTTAACTTTAATAATAAATAATAATAATAAAATAAAATAAATATTTAAGGGGGGCTCCCATACAACAAACATGTTTTTTTCGGCGTTTTTGCCTTGTGGTACGGAACCCTTCGTGTGCGAGTCCGACTCGCACTTGGCCAGTTTTTTTTATATCGTATTAAATTAGTTGTATTATGTTTTCATCACACTATCAACCTAGCATATATCCTTAAAGAATATCATATATTTTTCAGATTTTCTTTACTGTAGTCGATCATATTATACTGTTATTGTCTCTAAAACTTGCGTTTAGGTCTTGTAAGCCCCTTAAAACGGCCGATCGGATTTGGATAAAATTTCTCACATGGGTAGACCATGTCCTGATATTCCCGCGTGATCGAGACGTATGCGGGTGAAACCGCGGGATACAGCTATATTTATGGTCTTGGAAGTTTGGAACAGCATGACAAGTAGGATAGTTTTACTTATTTCCGCATAGTTCGACATTTGACACGGTTTGCACTGACAATATTTATTTATAACGTATGTCCGATTCAACCTCGAATGTGAAAGGTGTTGCCAATGCAGATAATTGATCATAGCACGCTTCGAAGTGATTTATCGAGACGTTATGGAATTTCGAAAATTGGAATTGTGTTGTTACCAACTGCAACCATCTGTCATTGCAAAACTCGTAAATTTTATCTTATAGGAGGCAAGTACAGACGCCAGCACATTAAGCACACATCAAACTTATATTTCTACAATCTGTCAAATATCTTTAATAGATTTTCAACTTTGTCGCTAAAGCATAAGGTTCAATGTTGATTGGGAAAATTTGACAGTTTTGGGTAGCTTGATTGTACATCATTAGGTCCTGGTTAATTCTTTTTGGAGCAGTGGTGGCCCTGTGGCAGCGACCCTTATTAAGAGTAGTAGAACCAAAAATTCAAAAATATGTGTGACATCTACCAACCCGCACTGAGCCCGCGTGGTGGATTACGGCCCACTCCCTCTCACAGAAAGGAGGCCTGTGTACCAGCAGTGGGAACGTTATAGGCTGACTAGCTTTTGCCCGCGACTTCGCTCGCGTTAATTTATAATTTGACGATCAATTCGTTTTGAAAGACACGTTGCGCCATCTATTATATCATAATAACGTTATTGTTGTTTTCCTCGGGAACAGCACTTTTTTTCGGGATGAAAGGTATTTTGTCCGTTTCTGTACACCTGACAACGTATATGCAAAATTTTAGGATGATCGGTTTAGTGGTTTAGGAGTGAAAAGGTGGGGTGAGGTGGTGGGTGGTACAGGGTACTTTCGCATTTATAATATTACTAGCTTTTGGCTTCGCTCGCGTTAATTTATAATTTGACGATCAATTCGTTTTGAAAGACACGTGGCGCCATCTATTATCATAATAACGTTATTGTTGTTTTCCTCGGGAACAGCACTTTTTTCGGGATGAAAGATGTCCGATGTCCGTTTTTGTACACCAGTCAACGTATATGCAAAATTTCAGGATGATCGGTTTAGTGGTTTAGGAGTGAAAAGGTGGGGTGAGGTGGTGGGTGGTACTTTTGCATTTATAATATTATAATTAAAATGAATATTAATTAATATTAATGCTAAGCTTATGCTAATTCTTTTTTGAACACCCACAGCCCTCTAACACATTTGAATTCATTGATTACTAATCACGCGAATTATTATGACAGTATCATTACGGAGCACAGTGTTTTCTTTTGCCTTAAAATCGGACATGGTATTTTTTTTAAACAAGGGCTTAGAGTATTCCACGACAAATGCCAGAGTAAAACTCCCGCGTGGATAACTTTCATAGTTTTTCATTTAGAGCTAACTGAATTTTTGATCCCGGAATTTGCAAAAATACAAAAAAAATCTATAACTTTGAATACTTACACACGAAACAAAAATTTCTTTTTTAGTTTGAAAGGCCTAAGGCTAGGCTAAATTACAAGCATTTTCTGGATGTCCTGCGACTTACTAGTGACGAATAAAACGCGATAAAGTGATTTTTGTTTTCATTTTTTTCTGGCTCCGGTTTTTGATTGGGGTAATTTTAATCGGCACAAATCAGTTGGTTACTTGTATGCGCTGATAACAATAAAAAAACGAATTCCCTAATTCGTGGCCGGAAGGAGAAAAACGACATTGAAAAAATCCCGGGTTCCCGGGATTTCTCCACATCAGTGAAGTGCTGGTTGCGGCACGATCCACAACATCATCATTTGCCGCTCGTTGACCAGCATGAGGGTTGGCGCCCTCATGCCCTCCTTGCAGTAAGTCTCCCGATCGGAGCTCGGGTAGACATCCCTCAGCAGGCCGGGTCAGGTCCGCCTCACCCCCGTTTCCTCTGAGTAATATGTAGACATGGTTAAAGTTAAGTCGTTTTAATCCTCTTAAGGGGTCATTGTACTCATTATAACAAACAAATTTTACTATGGTATAAACATTGAAATCGCGAAAAAAAATCAGCTGTTCAGTACATTTATGTTCGCCTAACTCGTCAAAATTTACTGAACAATTGTTTTTGTTTCGCGATTTCAGAGAGGTCCCATAGTAAAAGTTGTTCGTCATAATGAGTACAATGACCATTGAGGATTTACACGACTTAAATTTAACTGCAGATGCGGGGTTTTGGCACCTAATTATACCTAACTATAGAGGTATGAGGAACAGGATGTAAAGTTCACTCAACCTCCACAGAAAAGGGAGGATCCTCCGACCAGACGGGTGTTGTGTCTGGCGGGCAACTGCCCGATGATTCATGTCGGGCCGTTGTATCTATGCTAGTTGCGCGGTAAACTCTGCTTGCGCGATGCAGGATTTGCGTGACGTCAGTATGACGCGTTGTTCGCATGTGGCGTTGTAGATACCGCTACATCACTCCCCCCCGGAGACCGGAGGTCGATAGTGGGCTGAGTCTTGTATATTGCGATGCTTGCCAGGCCAGCTGAAGTTCCAGTGAGTCGGAACCGGTTGCCGCATAGTTCACGGTGAGTCGGAACTGTCTGCGAAGATGTCCCCAGTGAGTCGGGGTGGCGCTGCGTTATGCTCCAGTGCGTCGGATGTGGTACAGCGCCGGGTTGAGGCTGACTGCTGGCGTCGACCAGGAGAGGGTTTCTATGGCTCTGCTTGTGTACCGGCCGAAAATGCAGTATGCTGTGCCGAGGTTGCTGATGAGGCTGAGGGTGATGACCAGGTATGCGCGGTCGCTGCATGCTGGTGGTCAGGATACCCGTTGAAGCCGTGGATGCTGGCTGGCTGTGTGACTCGCCGCTCTAAAGCTTGCGGGAGTGATGATGACGTCACGCTGGAGTAGGTGCACGAAGGCTGCGCTGACGTTCATGTTCGGGGTCACCAGTATAGAGGTATGAGGAACAGGATGTAAAGTTCACTCAACCTCCACAGAAAAGGGAGGATCCTCCGACCAGACGGGTGTTGTGTCTGGCGGGCAACTGCCCGATGATTCATGTCGGGCCGTTGTATCTATGCTAGTTGCGCGGTAAACTCTGCTTGCGCGATGCAGGATTTGCGTGACGTCAGTATGACGCGTTGTTCGCATGTGGCGTTGTAGATACCGCTACACTTAACTATATCTATCCTAACGAGGGTGGACCTCTTCCCGCATCACATATTACCCTTCACTGGAAGAAACAGCACAGCAGCAGTGATTGTTGGAGCGCAGGTTCGAATCCATGAGGCGCTCACCACTGACTTTTCAAATTCATGTGCGTATTATACCTAAACAAATTTTATCACTCTATAACATCGAAAGAAAACATCGTGATTTTTCAACGGTGTGTTAAACCATGTCAGAGGACTTTGGGCGGTTTAAAATTTTGTTAAATACTAGGTTGTTCATCAACCAAACAATACGATGATGATGATAACTGGAAAAAAAATCCCGTGATCCCGGGATTTTTTCAAAGTCGTTTTTCTCCTTCCGGCCACGGATTAGGGAATTCGTTTTTTTATTGTTATTAGCGCATATAAGTAACCAACTGATTTGTGCCGATTAAAATTACCCCAATCAAAAAACAGAGCCAGAAAAAAATGAAAACAAAAATCACTTAATCGCGATTTATTCGTCACTAGTAAGTCGCAGGACATCCAGAAAATGCTTGTAATTTAGCCTAGCCTTAGGTCTTTCAAACTAAAAAAGAAATTTTTGTTTCGTGTGTAAGTATTCAAAGTTATAGATTTTTTTTTGTATTTTTGCAAATTCCGGGATCAAAAATTCAGTTAGTTCTAAATGAAAAACTATGAAAGTAATCCACGCGGGAGTTTTACTCTGGCATTTGTCGTGGAATACTCTAAGCCCTTGTTTAAAAAAAATACCATGTCCGATTTTAAGGCAAAAAAAAACACTGTGCGGAGTGATAACTTGACCTGACATTATTAATTAAATAATAATAAGTAATGGAATTGTAGAACAATAATTATAATATTATATTTCCAAAGACAATAAGACGAACAGACTGTCTATACGTACGTATGAATATATTAAGTAGGTATATGAATTTGATAACTCTACTAGAATAAAATTATTTGTAAGTACATAGGTACATATTATGAGGGGCCCGTGGCTAAATAATAACAGCCGCACAGGTCGATCGATCAGGTTAAGCTACGCTTGCCGCGGTTGGTCTGTGGATGGGTGACCATCTTTACATACCGAGACCCCTCCGAGCCTCGGAAAGCACGTTAAGCCGTTGGTCCCGGCTGTCATTCGTGGATCTTTGACAGTCGTTACGAGTAGTCAGAAGCCCGAAAGTCTGACAACCAGTCTTACCAAGGGGTATCATATTACCCAGTAGCTGGGTTGTGGAGGTCAGATAGGCAGTCGCTCCATGTAAAATACTGGTATTCAGCTGCATCCGGTTAGACTGGAAGCCGACCCCAACATAGTTGGGAAAAGGCTAGGCAGATGATGATGATGATGATAGGTACATATTATATTCCACATTATTATTACTTGGTTGTGTTGAAATGTGACTTCTTTAACGCTTTATAATTTGTATATTCTAAAAATTAAGGTTAAAAACTAAAACCCGCTAGGTACTGAAAAGGATGAAACAAGAAAGTACCTTTCCGTGGTCGCATGCCGCAGTAATAACATACAAGACTTATAAGCATACATCGGAGTAGGTAGATTGAATTGGGGTCATTGATCCGAAACGTATACATATGTTAATATGGACATTCCTCCGGAATTTCGGGATTGATACGTTACGTGAAAACAGATAAATAATAAATTAATGTAGTTTTGATACCTTCCTTTAAATTTGAATTGAGTAGTAATATAACTACCAACATTAACAATACTTAATTGGATCTGGAAATACCGGAATTACTTTCCGGGAAAATGGCTTATCCATGTTATTCTTTCTGTGGGCATTTATGATACAAGTACCAAAATTCTATCTACCTACTCCGATCTTTGCTTATAAGACACACACACCCGTACACACATACCGCTTACAAACATACCGGTTAAAATTATATACCCTCCGTAGTCGGGTAAAAACTAGGATTTGGGCCAATAAGTTTTCGCCTACCATCTAACTGGATCATGTTTATTGCCAGGCACCCAAAAATTTATTCGCGATACGATGCACGATGACACTACCGTTCATTTCAATACTATACGCACATACACATAACCTCACGCTTTTTTCCCATGAGGCTAGGCAGAAACTACAGAACACAATCTGCTACGATCCTTAAAGGCTCCTAAAAAAACAAGTAATTAAAAAGACTAAAAAACCCGACTGCGGTAAAAAAATTAAGTTAAAAAAACTGAAAAGCTAAAAACAAGGCCATTTTAAATTAAATAAAAGTTGGAAGCAGGCGGAACCCATTTGAGTTTGAAAATGTAATAAAAAAATGGTATGGGTCCCGCCTGCTTCCAACGTTTATTTAATTTAAAATGGCCTTGTTTTTAGCTTTTCAGTTTTTTTAACTTAATTTTTTTACCGCAGTCGGGTTTTTTAGTTTTTTTAATTACTTGTTTTTTATTTCCAGCTTTTTAGTTTAAAAATTTGAAAGATTTCGCAGACGATTTAGCTCTTGGTACGTGTTTTTTACGATTTGACACTTCGAATTACTTTTAACCATATAAGTTGTATATATTTTTGTAATCACCTTTAAAAACCCTTTATTTTGATACCCCACTCGATATGTTTCGAGAAAAATAATTTTTTTTGAAGACATAATTATGCGCTAAAAATCGGCCATTTTATATTTTTTCAACTTTGATATACCCAGTGACACTCGCGCTACCAAGACAAATCTAAAGACGTATAATTTATCAAAATCCGTTCATTCGTTTAGAAGTTACGAGGGAAGAAAGAAACGGACATACTTATATACATACATACATACATACATACAGGTCAAACACATAACCCTCCTTTTGGGCTTCGCCGCAGTCGGGTAAAAACAGGCGCGACACGCGTTATAATCGCGCGCAACACAAAGGCACCGCTCTCTGCGCGATCTGCGAGCTGCGGTGCCTTTGTGTCGCGCGCGATTATAACGCGTGTCGCGCCTGTTTGAAGGAGCCAGCTCATACATCTGGACATACACGCACGCCGGCGCCCAGATCTTTCTAAAGAAAATCACCAACAAGGTCGCTATAACAATACCTTATGTATACAACACCTTTATCAACAAAGCAAACTTAACGGCCTGAACCACAATTGATGTCTATAAAACGACGCGACTCATCAATCTAACGAATCAACCGATTTCTCATAATGGGACCTTTAAAGTAGTAATTGGGTCACAACCTAATTAGGTCGTAGCCAATTCGACACCCGTGTCGAACATCTTATGGCTCCCATCGAAATAATTTTACCACAGGGAGTTTTCTTAACGACAAAAGCCCTGGGCCCCATGATTGAAGG
The DNA here is from genome assembly GCA_916614155.1 of Mesoligia furuncula. Lineage (NCBI taxonomy): Eukaryota > Metazoa > Arthropoda > Insecta > Lepidoptera > Noctuidae > Mesoligia > Mesoligia furuncula. The sequence continues at coordinate 22,972,538 of OU744800.1, read as the reverse complement.
GAAAATTTCCCAGAGTGTCCCGAAAACTTTGTTTAATACCATGATTTTACGGTCTCTTGTGGTGTTTTTCGTTTATAACTTACTAGCTGACCCGGCAAACGTTGTTTTGCCATATAAATTATTTCTAGCTGCCCGGCGCTACTTCGTTTGCGTAGTGTCCTACCCCTTACCCCCTACCCTACCCCTACCCTACTCCTACCCTACTCCTACACTACTCCTACCCTACTCCTACCCAACCCCTACACTACTTCTACCCTACTCCTACCCTACTCCTACGGTCCTACCTTACTTCTACCCTACTCCTAACCTACTCCTACCCTACTCTTACCCTTCTCCTACCCTACTCCTACCCTACTCCTACCCTACTCCTACCCTATTCCTAACCTACTCCTACACTACTCCTACCCTACACCTATAAGAAAAAAAAAAGGATAAAAAATACTTATCCTATGTCCGTCTCCTGGTTCTAAGCTACCTCCCCACCAATTTTCAGCCAAATCGGTTCAGCTGTTCTTGAGTTATAAATAGTGTAACAAACACGACTTTCTTTTATATGTATATAAATAGATAGATTATGTTGTTGCTATATTTCGTTATTCGAATGACTCAAATTCATTATACAGGGTTATTGGAAAATCACCATCAACCTCTTAAGAGGTCATCATTACGAACAACTTTTTCTATTTGACCAAATCTGCAATCGCGAAAAAATATCAGCTGTTCGCTACATTTATGTTCGTATAACTCCAAAATGTAGGGAACAGCTGATTTTTTTTTCGCGATTTTAGGTTTGGTCTCATTGTAAATGTTGTTCATAAGAAGAGTAGTTGTTGATCTGGTGTTTTTCCAATAACCCTGTCTTGTGTGTGGCAGTTGATTGGTTTTTGTTATTATTTGCTCACGTACTATATCTACGTCATTGCTGGTAATTTCATTGATGAGAGTTTGTTTGTTATTTGAGGCTGTGATCTTTTTCTTCTGTTTGTCTTCATTGATATACTTAGTCTGTTCACAGTTATTTTACTTCTGATTTTGCATGATCACTGTCTAAATCACAGATTCTCATTCTAATATGGTTGCTGTTCGGTTGCTACAGAGCTGCTACGGAGCTACGGATGCTGCGGAGTGACACTATTGACAGCTCACAAAAATATCACCCTGATAGCTTTTTTACTAGAACAGCACTCCCTATTTTGTTGGTGTAACGTAAGATGATTTGTTTTGTTTATCAACCTATGTAATATAGGTAATATTGAGTACAAATATGTTGATTATAAACGCCTCTTATGTCTGCTGGCGCATTTAGAAATGTTCCACTCAGAGCACTGATTTCAACCGCACTTGGACGAATGGCACCTGAGCACTTCCACTAACCGCACTGAAACAAAATTTTGTAACGTGCGGTTTGGTGGAACAAACGTAAGTCACTGTCATGCCGATTAGTTGTTTTTAGTATTATTCTAAAGGACATCTTGACCATCGTAATTTTGTGTTTTTATTTGTACTTGGGTGACTGTTATTAAAGTGCATTTTCCATTGTCCGTAATTCAAAAACACTTGTTAACAGCTTCTAAATTTTAATTGACAGTCTTATCTTCAAGCTGAATCAAACAAGTCAAAACACTGATAGCTTTTTCCGGTAAAATGTGGATAAATTCTTTTACGGTTTCTTTTTAAAACCTAATAGAAACTCCTTTTATTTTACTTTCCCTATCGTCTTTCACATTATCGTATCTGCATCCGTTTTATGAAAACGTCGTCTACAAAGCCGAAGCCGGTGTATAGAATAAAGAATGCTTTTAAGTATAAACGTGGTCGCAATCTACATACTAAATCAGTTAAAGCTTCACAAGTTCGTGTTTGTAGCACCTGTTCTTTGTTTAGGTTAACTTTGATCAGCTTAGAAGCTTACGAGCTTCGTTTTGTTACTTGCATAAATAATTTTGTCACTCAAGGTGCAATTACTCTTGGTCGTTGGCCCGTATTCGGGTGCTCGAAAGACTTTACCCGATGCATTAATTACAAGATTGAGAGAATTGGAAGATGAAACTGGACTAGATTGTCCGAAAACCCTGTTGATTTACAATTGGTTGTTTGCCCGAATTCCATAGGCAACCGAATTTGGGAGAACGACCATTCGAATAATTGGAATTGATTATTTATATGTTTGTTTATGAAAGATCATTATTTAATGCAGTGGTCATAGTTGTCCTATCCGATCAATAGACCCCTCCCTTCGCCAGGGGTGCTTTTAATTCAGGGTCATCTTCGGGATATGTCGGGTCAATCCGGGTTAAAACGAGGCTTGTTTCACCCACATATTATTTATGGGAAGTTGTCAATACTTAGGTGTACAAAATGAACCAAAAATGTTGGAACGTGGGACAGAAGATTCGTCCATACGTTCTTTAGCAATCAAGGATGTGAGCTAATCGTGTTTTGATTAAATAAGTATATATAAATCAGGGTTTGTATACGCTGTGCATAATTTTTCTTGTTTACTGACACTTACCTATATGGCCAGATTGCGTTAGAACCTCTATGCATCGTCTCTCGCCATCAGTCTGCGAAATTTCACCGCTTTAATTAGCGTATTCTTGAGAAATATTCTTAAACGCTCACAAAGAAGTGTATCTAACCGTGACGTTCTAATTAGTATAATTAAGCCTACGATACTGCTTACCTACATTGTCATTGACTTTATATGTACCGCTATGTAGGCAGGTTCTGTTATTTACGTTCATTTGCTGGAAAGTAGTACTAGATTTTAAATACAGGGTCTTTTCTGTAAAAATCTTACCCTACCCTACTCTCAACTTAGGTGAAGTGCGTTATTAGTGTTAATCAGGTGGAATGACATGTCACTTTCAGCTCAATTCAGTTAAGTTTTCACAGTGCGGGTCTTACAAAACAGACTGGCTTGACATTTGAGTTTTGCGTCGCGTTTGGCTTTATGAAGTAGTCTAACATGCAAAAGAAGAAGTGCAAAGACGGCATACAAAACCCAAGAACAACATACATAGTTCAAGGCACTTCTAATGCTTGAGCATATCTCCAAGTAGTCATCAAATTTCGCTCCAAATCTGCTAAGGATCATCAATTAGTCACATACATGAGTGCATACTCAAGTACCTACCTGAGTTACTAGCTATGGGTACCTACAGTCAGAGAAATTAATTATTTATCAAATTGACACACTAAGCAATTGTAATTATAAGAAAGAAATAAAATACGTTTATTTGCGGCGAACATGACGCAGAGAAAGAAGAAAAACGCAAAAAAAGAACAAGTTGGGGTATAAATATGCGTCGGATCCACGCAAAACGGGCATCGCGGAAACCAGCCAACTGCCAAAGAATGACAGTTGTGATTTGAATATATATGTATGACTACGTAGTCAGTTAATTTGTCAAACAATTAATTTCCCCAACTTTACTTCATTATCGTGACACAAAATAAATCGCCTTTAGGTGCGTTACAATAGAACCTTTTGTCCCCCGAGCGAGTTACAGAACTAATCAATAAGAGATTTGCCTCGCTGATTACGTCTGATTGCCTGAATATAATTCACAATGGGTCGGTGCCGACTGTTTTGAAGAGCTGTGCGCTCCAACGCTCCACTTATTATTTGTTTATTGTTGGTTGTAATAAAACGACTGGGTTTTCAGAGGATTTATTTGTAAGTACTAGATGCTTTTCTTTAGGGGTGGAGTACCACTCTAATAATATGTGTCGTGTATGGTGAAGAATAGAGGAAAACCAATGACTCGTTTTACCTATTTTTACAGTCTTGTGCATCGTAGTTAGTCTTCAAATCAGATACTTAGCTCATCCACTTTCACCCACGCTCTGTTATAAAGCTAACTATGTACTCCATAGATATAACGTACTCATTGTTTATTGCATGTCCAGTATAATATTTAAAGCTTTTTCTGTTTTTTTTATGAGGAAATGTGGGTCTTTTCTCCGTAGAAACACTCTCCCGTTTTTTTTTTCTGGTTAAAGACTATACATCAAAGAATGTTTACAGAATAATAAATATTAACTACTTGTATGTCCCTGTTTTCCTTTTTGGTGTTACATTATTTTTATAAGCACTGGAACCCTCAAAAAATGCTTAAAATTACCACTGTCAACAGAGGCCTAATGCAAGACAACTATTAATTAAAAAAACTGGCCAAGTGCGAGTCGGACTCGCACACGAAGGGTTCCGTACCACAAGGCAAAAACACCGAAAAAAACATGTTTGTTGTATGGGAGCCCCCCTTAAATATTTATTTTATTTTAATTTTATTATTTATTATTAAAGTTAAAATACAACTGAGTATTTTGTGAATATTTCAAGTGTCTACCTGTTGCCATTTTTGATATCGAGCAAAAAAGGGCAAAAAAATCGCGTTTGTTGTATGGGAGCCCCCCTTAAATATTTATTTTATTTTGTTTTTAGTATTTGTTGTTATAGCGGCAACAGAAATACATCATGTGTGAAAATTTCAACTGTCTAGCTATCGCGGTTCTTGAGATACAGCCTGGTGACAGACAGACGGACAGACGGACAGACGGACAGACAGCGAAGTCTTAGTAATAGGGTCCCGTTTTTACCCTTTGGGTACGGAACCCTAAAAAGAAAAACATAGAGACACAGTATAATAATATGTCCTTCTTATTCAGTTGAAATATCTTTTAAGTTGGTCCAATATTGGAGGAGGACTTGCTTAGGCTTTTTCAAAAGTAGCAACATTTATATTCATCAGCCTATTTTTTTTTACTGATTGGTCCTGCTGTTGACCTCGATCACGCCTGATGGAAAGCGATGGATGAGGTCTCCGATGGAACGAGCGTGCCCAGAAGATGCCTGTTCACTCTTGCTTTGATGGCAAACGGTTAAATGCGGGAGGGATATGTTATTTTAGACTATAGACCAGCAGAATTAGCACAATGTCAAGAACCACTACCAACACTGAGTACTTAAGTGGGTAATTGGTAACCCAATTCGTTCGTACCACGGTACACGACGAACGTGTTGTATTGTTGTATTAAATAACAAAATTAACAGTTCACTGCGACCTCCAGTTACATTGTACTTTCGCTTTTAATAACCTGACGTACTTACTTTAAGTTAAAACGAATTATTTTTACGCACCCTGTTGTAGGTACTTAATTCAGTTAGGTACAACTTACGTGGAGCGAGAAAAATCGTAAAAATGTTCTGAACCTGGAATTTTAATGCCCTGATATTATTATAATAATTTAAAGAACATTAATACGCCTAAGGGCGATTCACCAAACTTTTATACCTAGAATAAGTCTGAGGATAAATTTTAAATTTTTGACAGTTGTTTCATAAACTGTAATAAAACTGTCAGACGTAAATTTTATCCGATGGATAAAATATACCTATCTGAGTTTTGTAAAGTCAGCCCTAATGTAAGTAGGTACCTAGTCTCCCTACCTACGGTAATTCTCATGGGACGATTACCAAAGCAAGTTTTTGTCTTTCATAATTTATTCTGTTTTTAGTAGGTATCTATTTGTTGTTATAACGGCAACAGAAATACATCATCTGTGAAAATTTCAACAGTCTCGCTATCGCGGTTCATGAGATACAGCCTGGTGACTGACGGACAGACGGACAGTGGAGTCTTAGTAATAGGGTCCCGTTTTTACCCTTTGTGTACGGAACCCTAAAAAACGCTAATGATTTTAACGTTTACGTAACCTTACAGCTTAACTTGATTACATAGTTTCTTATTTCCTGCCATACCACATAACCTTATATAGTCACTATTTACTTTCCAAAGCCAACAAAGTTTTACCAAAAGGTTTTCGGTTATCTAAATTAAACAAACTGTTATCTAACACAAAACCCACACATCAAATATTAACTTTTACAATACGCATGAAAAATATACCCAATTCTGTTGTTCACAAACTAAACTAAATTTAAGTTCAGGCATCTTTTTATTTCTTTTTCATTATGAAAAGGACAGAAGATAAATATTAGTTTAGTCCTGTCAAATTACTCAGCGCCTGACGTAAATTGACGTATTTTTATTAGCCTATTTTTTAATCTCGTCTAGAGTTGTCTATGGAGTATCTTAATTTGACCGGACTAATATTTATCTTTTGTCCTTTTCTTAATGAAATAGAAAGAAAAATATGCATGAACTAAATTCAGTTTAGTTTATGAACAACAGAATCGGCGCCATTATCGTATTTTTCCCGTTTTCAGTGTGACCAATCTAGCTGATAATGTTAAAGTGGTTTTAATGAAATACCAATAAAATACCTAATAAATACTGAAATTGAGTGATAAGGTTTACGTGTGTTCGGCGTTGAACTTTATTATTTATTTACTACTAGCTGCGACCCGCGGTTTCGCCCACGTAAATGTCGATCCCGTGGGAATATCGGGATAAAAAGTAGCCTATTTGATAATCCAGGGTGTCAGCTACCTCCATACAAAATTTTATCAAAATTGGTCCAGCCGTTTGAGCGTGAAGAAGAAACAAACATATAAACACGCACACTCACAAACTTTCGCCTTTATAAGATTAGTGTGATTTTGTTTTTATTGGTTTTTACTACTACGCAGTTTTTCAAGCTTGGAGTTGCTTGTAGTTTCCCCTGCGTGATCGAAACAGAAATGAATATATCCGCAGGAGAATCAAGGTAACCGACATAGTGGCAGTGGCACATTATTTGCAGAACAGATGGGCGATCGGGTCAAAAGGTTCTGGAGTGAGGACCGGGTAGCGGAAGACGTAGCGTTGGAAGGGCTCCCACAAGGTTAACTGATGACCTTTTGAAGGTCGCAGTAGTTCGGTGGATGCGAGAAGCACAGAACCGGGCGAAGCGATGCTTAGGGGAGGCCTACGTCCAGCGGTGGACGTCTTCCGGCTTAAATGATGATGATGATTAGTTTTTCAAGTGCACTAATTGATAATTCAACCATTCGTTATATTGCTTGCTTGCTACCTATGTGATATCTTCATTTTCTTGCCCCTATACCAATTTTCCCATTTTCTCCATTAGTCGCCATCTCAGTGTAGTCACACCCTTTCTAGCCATAATTATCATCTGACACACAGTCCACCTATCGATTCTTCGGTATTCCCCTACTCTTATAGCGATCCACATTAATATTCAAAACTTTCCCTACTACACTTTATTCCTCCACATCACATGCTCATACCATGACAACCGATATCCAGATTATTTGAGTTAATTTGACAGTTCCTTGTGGACTGCAAAAGAGAATTAAAACGATATAAGTAGTAATATGGTCCTTTTCTTCGAAAGGCATTTAATAGCTCTTGGTTATAAGTAAACTCTTACCTTAGGTAGAAATAATAGTAGAGTTATAACGCCTACGCAGACCGGGCGGATGGCAAGGGATTTTGCCGTCAGTCAGCGCACACTAGCCGCTTAGATACCGCGGCATTCCAGCGGCTTCCCCGCTTCTCTACCCCCGCCGCCTCACCCCGCGGTATGTCACAACGAGCGACGGAGTCCTTGGCATGCCGTTGCCTACCGCAGTACATCCCGCCGCGGGAGCCCGTGGCGTGTCTTCCAATGCCGTGCAATGAAATCCCTTTCGATGCCACGGCATCATTTTAAAGCATAGCAATTTATGTCCTATTTCTATATCGATACGTTTGAATGTCCATTAGTAAAAAATTAAATCCCTTGCCATGCCGTCCCGGTCTGCGTAGGCCTATAGGCCTACGCAGACCGGGACGGCATGGCAAGGAAGCGAGGTGATCAATGAACAAGGAACAATATATTGTTCCTTGTTCATTGATCACCTCGCTTGCTCAGGATGAATTGGCGACTTCAGACTTACAATAAACTATAAGTCCAGAGTTTCACACGATGTTTTTTTTCTTCACCGATGTGTCAGTAATGTCCACGAGCAGTTAAAATCACCAATGATTTTAAAGTCTTCCGAGCTACCGCCACGATCTGGTAACACAAAACCTTAACATTATATCCAAATGTGAATTTCACTCCGTTTCAGCTTACGGCATTGGCGACCTTATATAACTTCCTATAAATACCTACATACATATAATAATAAGCTTCGTTTTGTCGCAAACTAAAGTACCTTAGTCATGGCATTCGAGGTTACGAAGCAGTCCGTATAGGCAGGAAATGTGTAGTTCCGAAGTTATTTATGTAAGAACAGTTACAAAAAATTGCTAGAAAAACGAGGTTTTTAAAAAAGTGGTGTTGTTTCAAAGATATGTATGGAAACTCCTTGGATTCAGTGCAGATGAATTGCGAAAATGTTTTGTGAGTGTTTATCCTTATTCAGCCATTAAGATGTTTATTTGTGTTTATGATCATGGTAGGTACATAGGGAAAATCTTACTTATGTAAAGTGTAGAATTAATTTGAGGTCAATTTAAGGTAAACGTACCTACTGATAACAGCATATTATGATGCCATCTCGTGGAAAGATGTTTCCTTAGAAGCTATAATTATGGGTTCTCAAGACTACATAATATCGTCGTTGTTTCTATACAGGATGACATGGACATCGAAGCACAACCTTTTACCTTGGATTCAGTAGGTTCAGTCAACAAAATAGATGCAGGATCGTCCGTCGCATATAGTTGAAGTTTAGTAAGAAACCGGTGGATGTTCTCGAATAAAATTTTATTTTATTATTAGAAAACAAACAGCTTATTTATCAAATTATATTTCAGTCGACAACATCCATCGGCAATTTTCGCCAATTATTTTAAAAAAATCAGCTGTCTCCCACAAAAGTGCAATCAATACCGCGATGAAATATAGGGTTAATTTTCAAAGACCAGCCAAATTTTTCAATTTTGTCCATTTTTGTCCATGGGACCAACATCGTAATCTGGTCTTTGAAAACTAATCCTGTATATGGAACAGCAAATTTTCATGTACTGAATGAATCCATGAACACAGGTTGTGCGCCGATGTGTTCAGTTGTGCTGTATGTATAGTCTTGTTTCCTTGGCGTCTTTATGGGATTCTCATCATTCTTTTTTAGCACTTTCCATCTGATTAATAGAACAGCTGGTAGTATGTTTTGCGTACTAGAGCCTCCATACTAATATTATAAATTCGAAAGTAACTCTGTCTGTCTTTCTGTATGTTACCTTTTCACGCCTAAACCACTGAATGGATTTCGATAAAATTTGGCAGGGAGATAGATTGCATCCCGGGGAAGGACATAGGATAGTTCTTTATCGACATACATCGCGGGCGAAGCCGCGGGCGTAAGCTAGTATTCCTATAATTCTTTTACCAAGTGGTAAATACGCTGTTCACCGATATTTAACTCCAATGTGATGCTGTTTTATTTAACTAGCAAATTTACAGCCAGTGAACAAGCTTGACAAAACACTGCAGCCGGTCGATTCTGTAAAAATCTCACCGTGAAAACTTAGGTGAAGTGAGTTTGTTTTTGCTAGGAATTGACACTATTGACAGCTCACTCCACGCTCACTTCACCTAAGTTTTCACGGTGTGATTTTTACAGAATAGCACTGCTGTTCAGGTTAAAGAAAATATAGCATTAGATGTAATCATGTATTGGAAACATAGGTGGCAGATAAGTAATCGAATGTCTTGATTCCTAGAAGCAATCATTGTCTTTCAATCATTTTCTTTTTAGACAAGACATTTAAATTATTCGCTGATACTGTGCTGCTTAAAGAGAACTTACCGTCAGATTTATTTCACAAACAAACCATTATCACACATCAAACGCAATAATCCAAACAGGTTCTTATCTCCGATTCAAGCTGGCTGGTTTGGTAACCATTCTATTACTTTACCTAACAAAATAATTACTTCTTCGCTACCAATTTTCCTGTTTTACAACTGGCTGGTTGCGAAATGCAAGTTTACTTGGTACTCGATACTTGTACCTAACCGAGACCTGAATGCCTTTAGTATGGAGGAAAAGATAATTGGTTTCATAGAATTGACTGTATTTAAGGTGCTCGTGGCTAATCCGCGGATGGGTGGCCACACATTACATATCGAGACCCGTCCGTGTCTGAAAAAGCAAGTTTAACCGTTGGTCGCGGCTGTCATTTGTAGATCTATGACAGTCGTTACGGGTAGTCAGAAGCCTGAAAGTCTGATAACCAGTCTTACTAAGGTGTACTTATCTACGTAGTCTGACAACCAGTCTTACCAAGGGGTATCGTATTACCCAGCAACTGGGTTGTGAAGATCAGATAGTCAGTCGTTCCATGTAAAATACTGGTATTCAGCTGCATCCGGTTAGACTGGAAGCCGACCCCAATATATTTTGGAAAAGGCTAGGCAGATGACTAAGGTGTACTTATCGTATTACCCAGTAACTGGATTGTGAAGGTCAGATAAGCCGTCGCTCCATGTTAAATACTGGTATTCAGCTGTATCCGATTAAACTGGAAACCGACCTCAACATAGTTGGGAATAGGCTTGGTAGATGATGTAGGATAAGATATTTGCTTTGATTGAATTGTCTGTATTTAGATCAGGCCAGTTACCACTCAAGGAATTGACCATCATAACCAATCAACCATCCTTCCCAATGTTCCACTTATTCTACCGGTTGACGTCATCACGTCAACGGCGGCTGTCGCTGACACCCAGCGCTGTTAAAGTTCTGTCTTGCATAGTGTCACAGCATTATGCTGAGCGATGGCCGATTCGCGTGGATGTGACGCATATTTATAATTTGTTATTTTTGTGTTTGTATTATCCGTACTAATGTTATAAATTCGAAAGTAATTCTGTCAGAATTAACTACTTTCGAATTCTTCCTTTTCACGCCTAAACCACTGAACGGATTTCGATAGAATTTGGCAGAGGGATAGATTGCATCCCGGGGAAGGACATAGGGTAGTTTTTATCAACATACCTCGCGGGCGAAGCCGCGGACGGAAGCAAATCGCAAATAAACTTCTTTATTTTCTTTATCAATTAGGAATTTTTCAGAGCAGTCCAGAGTCTGAATTTGTAAAGCTTGATGGCAATAGGCATTCTGTATTTTATCGAGTGGAGTATGGTATGTATGTACTTCCTCGAGACCCTGCAGAAGATTCATAGGACATCAAGTCCCAATTTGATTTATTCCGGTCTGATTCCCTGAACCCCTCCCCTTAGATTCCCTGCTAGTTATTCTTGTTTTAATTTCTGTCTTATTTGTAGGGTCTCTTCTTTGGGGGGCTCATGGCTAAATAATAACAACCACACGGGTCCATCGAAGCTAAGTTTGCCGCGGTCAGTTTGTAACAAACCAATAACATCGCTTCATTTTCACAGCTTGAATTAAGATAGCGTTGTTATTGGTTATGAAGTAATAAAATATTTAATATATTTGTTTTGTCATATATTTTCCAGATTGGCGTATTAGACGTATATCAAACCCAACTGACATGACATGACACCACAGAGCATCCAGTAGAATAAAGTAAATAAAAAGGTTCCAACGCTCATCATCATCATCAAATCATGGCGTCAAGCGTACCAGATGTGTTTTGGGAATTTATTGATGACCCTTCTCTTCAGACGAAGAGGATTTCTTGTTATTTGATTTCGTTAGAAGTAGAAAGCGACGTGCTCATTGGATCCATCCATACATCGCAAATATATAAAGAAAATATTGTTTGTTATCCACCAACCCGCACTGGGCCCGCGTGGTGGATTACGGCCCACTCCCTCTCACCGAGAGGAGGCCTGTGTCCCAGCAGTGGGAACATTATAGGCTGATTATGTTATGTATTGTTTTTTGCTGCACGTGAACTGTCTTACGTTTTACGCCAGTACGCTACGACTATCGTAATGACAATGAACACCTCATACGATACGCTGCAACACCGCCTCGTGTGCGGACTTGTTTGAACATGTTCCTGCTCGTATTGCTCTCGTACTACGCGGGTTCTACGATACTCTTACGATACGACGCCATGTGCGAAGGGGCTTAGTTTTACACACATTCCTCGCTACGCATCCTCGCTCATCTCTGGTGGAAACGCAGCCTAAATGGGTGACCATCTATCACTTATATATCAAGACCCCTCCGCTCAATGTGTTATAAACCCTCATTTTGTTTCACCTTGGTTTTATTAAAGACTTCCATAGTTATTATCATAACAAACATAAAAGTAAAACTCCGAAATCGAAATAACTTATAGGTAGATCTTCAGAAAAAAAATTCAAAGTTTGCTTATAGCCAGGTCAGGAAATACACAAAAAAATATATTTAAAAGTAACTGAACTTGTTATTTTAATTTTGATTGCATCAAATAATTATACATCATCATCATCTGCCTAGCCTTTTCCCAACTATGTTGGGGTCGGCTTCCAGTCTAACCGGATGCAGCTGAATACCAGTATTTTACATGGAGCGACTGCCTATCTGACCTCCACAACCCAGTTACTGGGTAATACGATACCCCTTGGTAAGACTGGTTGTCAGACTTTCGGGCTTCTGACTACCCGTAACGACTGTCAAAGATCCACAAATGACAGAATAATAATTATACATATAAAACCATATACTTTGACAAGTTTTTGTACATTTATGGAGATTAGGTAAGTACATTAGGAGATACAAATTAATTTCTCATTTTCAGTTTTATTTTTTTTTGGTCCACATTAACGCCGTTTTAGAAAGTGATTCATATATTTAATGATACTTAGCTGAAACAAACCCTTATGAGCAGTATTAAATTCACAATCTAATTCGTCGTTACAGTGAGAAGCCCAAAAAGATCTCCTACGTCAGGATATCCTATTTCTTAATTAATTGAAGATCACTATTGAAAATTTTGTGGTCATGGTCGACTCAGGCAAATGACCTGCTGCAAAAAACATCTACCTTCATTTACGTATACAGGGTTATTGCTAAAACATTAACAACCTCTTAAGAGGTCACTGTACTCGTCATTATGAACAACTTTTACTATGGGACCATACCTGAAATCGCAAAAAAAATCTGCTGTTCCCTACATTTTGACGAGTTATTAAATACGAACATAAATGTAGGGAACAGCTGATTTGATTTTTTTTCGCGATTTCAGGATTGGTCCCATAATAAAAGTTGTTCATAATGATGAGTACAATGACCTTAAGAGGTTGTTCATGTTTTAACAATAACCCTGTATTAAACATTTACTTTGCACACAGGTATTTGAATTGCAAATACCTATGTGCAATCTCTACATTGTTATTGTAAGGTATAGCAGCTACTTGAGCTTGTCACAGTCATAAATTGCATAAAACAACGTGACACTTATGTCAATGTCAGAGGTGGATGGAATGTCGCAGCATTATATTGTAGTCTGTGGAATGTCGCAAGAATTGTGTGCGGTTTAAAAGCTGATAATATCTGTATGTGATTTTTTTTTCTATTCCTATTTTAACCCTTAGTCTGCCGGAACGTAGATCTACGCGAGACACAATGGCTTTTTAATTGTGTCTGTAATTACGGCACACAAACGGTTAAAGTTCATTGATACAATTTTTATGATGCTTATCAGTCACCAAAGATGTTATTATATTCAAGTTAGTCAAACTCAAACCATTTATTTGAAACTAGCTGCTGCCCGTGGATTCGGGTAATTCCGTTTGACCATCCCAAAAAATCCACCCTAAGGTAGATACGCGGTAACGCATATCCGAGAATCCACCCTAGGCCTTTTTTTTTTGTGGATGGGAAATCATCAAATGACTCCTCCCGCTCTGGGTGGAGCGGAAGGGAGTGTCAGACTCTTACTGACTAAAACCCACTCGTGTTCCTTCCTTAGCCCTTTATGTTCCGGGCCAGCGGTAACCCTTAGGCCTAGTTGAATTTATAAGCTGAGGGTGGATTCTCGGACACGCGTTTCCGTGTGTCCACCTTAGGATGGATTTTTTGGGGTGGATAAACGAAATAACCGGTGGATTCCGGTAATTATCCCACGAGTACGTGCTGCCGGGACAAAATTAGCATAATTATGTTACACCTTATTTATCACATCTGCCAGTGAAAGTCCCGTCATCGGTCCAGCCGTTTCGGATATTAGCCGGAACAAACAAACAGATAAAAGTAAAAATTATTTAATTGCCGTGAAATTAATGCGTGGCCATTTGCTTTAAATTACCTATTTTAATTTAATACACCCTCTTGTTAGCAAATGAGTGTTAATTATAATGCAGAAAGCATTCGTCACCGATACTTTGTTAACTTTTCTTAGCTCATTGGTAATGCAGTCTGCGATAACCAATTTGTTTAGGATACAGTAACATTGACCAAGAGATCCCTAGCCTATACAGTCAGCAACAAAAGTCGATTAACACCTCAGTTTTATTAATCTCAGCTATTGAGCAAAATATTAACACTTCAGTTTTTTTAATCTCATTTATTGAGCAAAATATTTGTTCAAAATTGCATTGTACTTCTGCTGCAATTTTGAACAAATATTTTGCTCAATAACTGAGATTAAAAAAACTGAAGTGTTAATTGACTTTTGTTGCTGACCGTAGCCACTCGTTAGGAAGTTTGAAGTTAATGTAATATTACACTACGCTGTAGAATGGTCTACTAGCTTCATATGTATTTTCTAACTGACCGACTTCTTGACAATTCAAATGTGCCTGTAAATGGTTTAATTGAAATAAATGGGGTTTGAGTTATTGGGCTAACGTACTATTTAGTTCACAAGCCATTTATTACGATCTTGATTGCTAGTCAACGCGAGGTGGGCACGCTAAGCTTTTCATAACCCCAATTTTAAGCTCACGATCGCTTTAAAAATGTCGCGGCGGGATTTTGACGACGGGTTGTTATAAGTATGACGTGTCTGTGTGTGTGTGTCTGTCTGTCTGTCTATCTGTCTGTGGCATCGCGGCATCGTAGCTCCCGGACGGATGAACCGATTTTGATTTTGTTTTTTTTTTGTTTTTATAGTGGGATACGCAATTAAGGTGCTGCGCTAACCGTAGGTACGCAAAAGTTTATTCCATTTACTTACTACAAATTATATTTATTTCCGTAGGTAAGTAGGTTTTATACAAACACTTTACACGTCGATAATATTTTTATAACTAGATGAGGCCACATTTTTTTTTTGTGTTTGTGTTTTTTCTGTGCGTCATGTTTTACCGCAAATAAACTTATTTTCTCTCTTTTTTAGATCGATATTGAATGATCGCTTGTTCTTTAGCCTATTATAGCCTTCCTTGTATCCTTTATTTTACCAACATTGTCGCTTCGGATAAATACTTTACTCTCACCTTTACTTTACTCATTCCATACATAAATATACATGTATAGAAGTATGAGGAACAGGGTTGAGGTAAAGGTCACTCATCCAGCATCCTCTATAGAAAAGAGAAGGTCCTCCGCCCAGATAACCTAAGTGTTGTGTCTGGTGGCCTATTGCCCAACGATTGATGTCGGGTCGTTGTATATACCTAAAATGTTAGTTGCGCGGTAAACTCTGCTTGCGCGATGCAGGATTTTGCGTGACGTCAGAACAACGCAAAATCCTGCATGCATACATGCTGCACGCTGTTTCTGCTGCATTGTGCGGATACGTAGTTCGCATATGGCGATGCAGATGCCGCCACACGTAAACTACACACGTAAACAACATTATTAATCAGTTAATACCTAATCACTATAAAGTAGTTACATTACCAAAGGTGTTATCGTTTAAAGTTTACATAATCTAATACGCATATGTCTCTTGTCTGCCTACTAGTGAATATGTAATTGAATAGAAGGTTATTCTGTGTTAGAAGTCTGTTATCCATTAGACATAGGTAGTTAACTACCGGAGGCACTGCCGAAGGTTTTTTAAAAGAAACAAATGAGTCCAGTCGTGAAGACGGTTTAATGTAGACTGCCATAGCTTAACCTAAATCGAATACAATACAGTATACAGTTCTTCTTTGTTCTTAATATTAGGTCCTTATCTCTATTGTCGCCGGGGCTAGTCATAACATCCTGCGACTCTACCGTGAATGGTGTTCAGTGTGGATCACACAAAGCGAGACGGTGTTGTAAGTACAATGTGTCGATTCAGCATGCATAACTCTTCCCCCCATAAGTTCGAAATTATCGGAGGGACGATTATTGTTACTCCGATTATTTCGTCAGAAACAATATTTTATGGCTCTTCCGAGCTTCTTACGAGCTATGAACTTACGAGCTATGAATACACTAATACTTGACTACAACTATATATAACACTAGAGTGCCGACGCTAACACTTTTCACATTTATGAACTTTTCACTCACTTTTACTAATCTTTAATAAGCTGCTTAGGTGTTGCAGATTTATTTAATCACTAGTGTCCAAGTTGTAATAGTCTTTCGTTGTAGGTGTGGCTCGATGGCTGTTACAAAGGGAGATTGACAATTGGTCTTTTCGTAGTGCTAATATTAGGTACTTGTGGCAGTATGATTAGATTTTGACATCCAAGGTGAGAATAAGTACCTTTTATTTTTCTTTCGTTATCTCGCTATTGCAGATTTCTGATAGTATGCTTTTGGCTTTTCTATAGATAATCCAACGCCTTTTCCTCACAGGTTCTATCTTGAGAGTGTGAATTTCAACTGGTACAGGATTGCTGGAGCTCGTGTTATGAGAGAATCTCATTAATGCAGTTATTCAGGTATCTTCCATTGGCAGCTGGGACTCGTCCTTGCAGCACAGGAATTTCGCCTCGTGGAGTTCTTTGCAAGCCTGGGAGAGCGAGACTACTTCGGACCCTTTTACTTAGAGGTAGGGGTATTTGGGAATATTGATTGTGGTCTGGTTAAAATGATCTGTAATAGGTATTAGGATTGCTCTGTAGTAGGTAAAAATATATATTTCATCTTTAATTATAGGTATTTCTAAAATGAACGTTATTTGACTTCCTTTCGATTATGCTTTTATTTCAATATACTGTTCCAGCGTAACTAGTTTATACATAACTTTGTAGGTATACACGTTTATTGTATCGTCGTCATTGTCTAGGTTACCGGTAATAATCTTAATAATAGATCCTAGAGCATTTAGAATTCCACATTTGATTCTCATCTATGGGGCTAACTGCTTAAATTTTGTTTTAATGCTACTGTTCATAACGTATCTTTTAATATTAAATTCTAAGTCCTCATGAATCAAACTTAAATCTAAAACCTTAATAATAGTCCACTTATTATAACTTAGGCTAGCTTGACCTTGCTTCAGCATCAATATACCAGGATTCTTATCGACACCTTGAAATTGAAGGGTGTGTATCCTGATGGTCAGGGCCAGGAGCACGAGGAGGAACCTTTAACCTTTGCGGAGGTCGTTTAATGTCCTTAAGTGTCACTTTTGTGTCATGATTATTTATTCTGACAGGACAAATGTTCCTAACGATTTCACCCGATACTTGTGTTTTTTGGAAACGAGGTTTGTCTTTACTTTGTAGCGGTCTAATGTTTACTTCTTTTATGAATACAGTGTCTGTAAACTGATTACGGTGTATTCGAACCTCAAAATAGAAGAAATATTTTATTTTAGGTTTTATGAATTTTAGAAGAAATTGTTTTACTAGGTCGGGATTATCTACAGGTTTGCGTATCTCAATTTTTTTTTGTTTATCACGAGATATATCCTTTACTGATACTTGATGGGGCTTCGTGTCTACAGCTTTATCTAGGTTGGGGACGACGTCTGGATGGATATCTTGTACTGAGTGTATTGTTTCAGGTAATGAACCTGCTGTGAGGGTGCTAAATGAAGATGATCGAACTAGATAGGATGAGTTAATGTCAGAAGGTGATAGGGTGGTCAAAGTTTCTGAAGAGTCTAATGTTGCTATTGCACTGCCAGGTGGTTCAGTTTCACCTTCATTACCCTGTAAGGATGTGTTATTATCTTCATTGGTAAGTTCCTTTAATTTTATACGAGACAGGTCATTACCGGATTTTTTTAAGTCAATGATTGCATCACTATTATCAAGATCAGTTGGTACTTTCACTAGCGTTTTAGTTCGGGGGTCTAAAGTGATTTCACATGTGAGGCTGTACACTATAGGTATTTCTGTCTCTCGTGTTCGTAAAATTTGAGTCTTCATATCTATTGTTGCATCTAACATTTTTAAGAGATCAGAACCAATTAATCCGTCATATCGTCTATCGACATCGTAAACATAGAACTTGTGTTTAAGGGAACTTTTGAATGCTTCCAGTAAGGGTATGTATATAACTTGATCGTGTGAGCTACGTGCATGTGTGCTAATAACTTCAAACGGTTCGATAAATTTATGGGCAGAAAAGTATTCATCAACTTTGCCTGGACTAATAAAACTTCCTGTACTTCCGGTGTCAATCATTAGGCGGGCATCAATTTCCGGAATGTAAATGTGTGGTAATGGGTTTGTACTATTGCAATTTAAATGTATTGCTTCGGGTGATCGTTTTCCGAGACTACTAGGAAAATTTAAAAATCCTTCTTGATTTGTAGGCATGTTGGAAACAGGCTCCACTTTTTCTGAGTAGGAATTATTGTCATAGGCGGTGTGGTTGTGAATTTCTGTAAATCGTAAATGATTTTGACAGTCTGCGTAATCAGGCTGGAAATCCTGGTCTTGGAATATGTGTGTTTCATTATTATTCGTGTAAAACAAATTGGCATTATCAGAGTTGTTTGTAGTAATATTGTTTCTAAGGGGACGGGCAGTTTGCATAGAAACATCAGTGTCTTGTGACTGGGGTAAATTAGGCTGTGGTTGATGTTGTGGCGGTATACCAAATTTGAATTGCTGGTTTGGTGGATTAAAATTGGGTCTACCCTGTGCGTTATTAAATTGAGGTCTAAATCCTTGTTGAGGTACAATATCAAATTTAAAATCGTTCTGGTTCTGCGGATGGCCTGAAATGTACACTGATTTATAACCTTGAGGCTGTTGCATATCCGGTTGGAAGTGAGTTTGGTTTGGTACACCAAATCTATAGTTATTATTGAATCCAGACCTATAATTATTTTGGGGTGAATGCGGAACTCCAAACTTGAAGTTTTGGTTAGCCGAATAACCGAAATTATTTAAAACTGGAGCATTAGGTTTTATTGGAGGCTGGAATTTAAAACCTGGGAAATTATTATTAGTAGTTGAAGGATGCGGGGCTGATTTTGCATTATTTTGATTTTTAGCGTTATATTGAAATTGAAAATTGACCTCTTCCATGACGACACTGAGAGCACTTTCCAAGCTTGTACAGTTTCTGAGTCTTACAATTCTGATTAAATCCTCTGACAGATTATATAAAAACACGTTAAGAGACAAGTTATTGTAAATTACCATTTTAGCAGCTTTTATTTCCTCACTGGCAAGCAAATTGACCTTGGAGAACAGCGTGCTGCGTATTTGTTGGATTCTGTTACAGAATTCCAAATAGGTTTCATTAGGTTTAATTTTTAAATTTTCTAGCTCAATAGCCACAGAGTCCTCTGATCTGGGGTCACCGAAATGTTGAATAAAAATAGATTTTAGTTGGTCCCATGTAGTTATATCCTCCCTTTCACCTAGCAGAGCCGCTGCTCTACCACACAATCTACTAGTGATAGCGTGAAAATTATAAGTTGACTGAACAGCATTATTGGGGCCATTAAAATTTCTTAAAACGTATTCAGTTTTCCTTATAAACAAATTTAAAATATTTATGTCACCATCAAACTTGGGAATTAAACTTAAAATATCTTTAGGGATCATTTGGAAAGCTTCTCCAATTTGATTCTGCATTTTTATTAACCAATTTGTGAACAATTTAATCAAATTAATATACTTAAACAGTTATAACTAATATAAAATACTTATAGCTTAAAACTAGGCCTGCCAATCTTCGTGCAGAAGTCAAATAACTTTCAACGATGTGAGTTTAAAAGTTACGCAATTAAGTCCTAATACTACAACTTAAAAATAGACTGCCAATTTTTGTGCAGAAGTCAAATAACTTTCAACGATGTTAGTTCAAAAGTTACGCGATTAAGTCCTACAGGAGCAACACAGGAAATAACAAGGACGGGACAGGACAGTAAAAAGGTCTACTTACAGTCTGCTCGATCCCATGCCTACCCGTAGAGCTGCTCGTGCCGTGGACAGGAACCTTCGGCGCCAGATGAGTATAACTTATTTCTTTGGTTCGAGGATACCCGTGAGCCGCGCGCGACACCTATTTTTGTGTGTTCGAACACAGCGTTTAGACAGCGGATATCCTACCGGCTGCGCCAGTTAACTACCGGAGGCACTGCCGAAGGTTTTTTAAAAGAAACAAATGAGTCCAGTCGTGAAGACGGTTTAATGTAGACTGCCATAGCTTAACCTAAATCGAATACAATACAGTATACAGTTCTTCTTTGTTCTTAATATTAGGTCCTTATCTCTATTGTCGCCGGGGCTAGTCATAACATCCTGCGACTCTACCGTGAATGGTGTTCAGTGTGGATCACACAAAGCGAGACGGTGTTGTAAGTACAATGTGTCGATTCAGCATGCATAACTAGGTATAGACACAAACAGACACACAATAGACACACATGTGTTCTTTATTGTAACATGAGGCAGGCGTGTTATGTGACACCATTAGGTATTAGGACTTGGCAAATACTTTTACTTCAGCGATTCTCAAACTGGAGCCTTTGTTTCGATCGTTGGCCTTATTCAATCCGGCAGGCTGCAAACCTACGCCCGTATTGCGTAAGCGTGTATACAAACAAGCTACACGCATCGACGGCAGAGGTAACTGCAACCGTCGACGCGTGTCGGCGACAGCCGTCAATGCGTGTCGCTCGTTTGTATGCACACTTTTCCGACTGCTGGGCAAAGGCCTCCCCCATTTTCTTCCACATTTCCTTATGCTGTGCCTGCTCCGTCCAGTCTGTTAGGAACGAGTCTAAATCGTCACGCCAGCGTTTCTTCGTGTATGCACACTTACTCACTTTCTATCATTATCCGAAGGTTTTTTTTTTTTAAAACGTTGCCCCACACTAGGAATTTTCTCCTGTATCGTGGGTGCGTTTACAAACATTTAAACTCACATACACTAACGGCCAGACCCGGAACAACTACTTGTAGGTCATACAAATATTTGTTCCGTGCGGGAATCGAACCCGCGACACGCGG
This sequence comes from Mesoligia furuncula, assembly GCA_916614155.1. Taxonomy (NCBI): domain Eukaryota; kingdom Metazoa; phylum Arthropoda; class Insecta; order Lepidoptera; family Noctuidae; genus Mesoligia; species Mesoligia furuncula. The sequence goes on along the minus strand of OU744800.1, from coordinate 22,951,415 downwards.
CGCAACAGTCAGTCGCTTAACCACTGCGCCAACCGCGCTGTCAAATTTTTCCTAATACATTGCATGTGCGTGTGGTGTGAGGGCCACTTTGTTAAAACTCTTTGAAAATGTGCTTAGGATTTAGTGAACATTCCCAAAGAATTGTGAAAGTTGGTATGAGATTTTGTGAAAGTCTAATAACCGAGTTATAGACTGTAAAGTTGGGCCCTCAGTTCTCACATAGAGGATTGAGGGCCCACCTAAAACTGATAAACTATGGACACTACAGAAAAAGTCTTTATGCAAAAATCTAAGCTAATGCCAAACAAAATTTGTGAAAACAAGATATTATCGCAAAACACTGTCCTACTTTGTATATCTTCGTACAAAATGGGCCCTCAATTCTCATACACGTAAAAGTTTATTACGCAATTATAATGAAATCATTAACTTACAGCTACTGTTTGAAATCCTATATGCTACTAAATAAATTGTGAAAATTTATAAAAGCAAGAACAGGTCACCACTTTTTGTTGATTGAAAGTTATCCCTCAGTCCTCCATTTCTTTTGTTTTCGATTTATTACGCTTATCGTATGAAAGATAAGACAAATACAAAATTGTCTCTTTTTGTGTCAAAATTGTGCAACAAATTCGATACCAGAAAGAAATTAAAAGACCCTTTATTATATAAGAAAATCGAGTTTTATTTTTATTATCTGAATTTGCAAATAGGGTGACCACAATTTCTTTTAGATTGCAGTAAAGATTAGTAAATGTAGAGTATAAGTTTTACTAAACTTTCTTCAATTTTTCGCTTATTATCGTCATAGCATTTGTACTCAAGTTTTATGATAAAAAAAAATTACAAAAAAAATACTGTTACCCAAATCATTTTTGCTCTAAATATCGTTCGTTCTGATGACAATAATCAAATAATTTATTTATTATTTTTATAAAGGCTTTTGCCCAGCCATGGGATAATGTAGGCTAAATATAATCCTAACTAATATTATAAATAAAACTAATAACTAGCTAATATTATATTAAAAATATTATTACATGTATTATACATTTTTCTTAGGTTTTTTGCAATTTTCAGGTCAGTGTCAAGTTGTATCTTGATCAAAATATGATTTGCGACTATAACAGGTACGTCTTTACAGAATGATAATCATTCGAATCATTAATACATCTTTCTTATGGAAAAGTTCTTAGGGAAAAAATCTAACTTGAATAATTATTGTTTACATATATGCACAATAGTTGTAATATTTAGTGTAGTTACTAAACAATAGTTTATGATAGTGCAGCGGAAGTTGTAGGTAATAAAGCATTAAGGCGAGTTTTATGAAACAGTTGTAGTGAAGAATAAAAATAATAATATTTTTTTAATACGCAAACACATCTTCGGTCAAGACACTCAATCATCTTCGGTCAAGACACTCAATCATCTTCGGTCAAGATATCAAACATTCAAGATAAGTTTGTTTTGATACCTAGGTACTCATAATTTTATAAGTTTGTAATATTTTACTAAATAGTACTTAGATAGTCACTCTAAGAATTGTTTAGGTAATTCAATTTCACCTATTTATAAATTGTAAAATTTTTAAAATAAAATATAATTATTTAATACTCCAGAAAACATCTTTGTTATTGTGCAAGTAGGTACCTACCTAGGAATAAAAAAAACATCCAGGAACGCACTGCTTTATTAGGTACTAGCTTCTGCCCGCGACTTCGTCCGCGTGAAATTCGAAAGTCATATGCCTCCATCTATTATAATAATAACGTTATTATTGTTTTCCTCGGGAACAGCACTTTTTTCAGGATGAAAGGTACAGTGGTTTAGGCATGAAAAGCTAACAAACAAACTTACTTTCGCATTTATAATATTAGTTAGGATTATATTTAGCCTACATTGTCCCATTCCTGGGCAAAAGCCTTTATAAAAATAATAAATAAATTATTTGATTATTGTCATTAGTTTTTTCGGAAGGAACGATTTTTCAAGCAAAAATGATTTGGGGAACAGTATTTTTCTGTGATCGTTCAATTTCCGAAATTATTTTTTTTATCACGAAACTTGAGTACAAATGCTATGACGATAATAAGCGAAAGTTCATTAAAACCTATGACTCTACATTTACTAATCTTTACTGCAATCTAAAAGAAATTGTGGTCACCCTATTTCCTAAGACAGAGAATAAAAATAAAACTCGATTTACTTATACAATAAAGGGTCTTTTAATTTCTTTCTGGTATCGCATTTGTTGCACAATTTTTTTCACAAAAAGAGACAATTTTGTATTTGTCTTATCTTTCATACGATAAGCGTAATAAATCGAAAACAAAATAAAATGGAGGACTGAGGGCCCTGAATTTTATCAAGGTCATAACTTTTAAACAACAAAAGGTGGTGACCTGTTCTTGCTTTCATAAATTTTGAGTATGAGAATTGAGGGCCCATTTTGTACGAAGATATACAAAGTAGGACAGTGTTTTGCGATAATATCTTGTTTTCACAAATTTTGTTTGGCATTAGCTTAGAATTTGGCATTAAGACTTTTTGTGTAGTGTCATTAGTTTATCAGTTTTAGGTGGGCCCTCAATCCTCTATGTGAGAACTGAGGGCCCAACTTTACAGTCTATAACTCGGTTATAAGACTTTCACAAAATCTGATACCAACTTTCACAATTCTTTGGGAATGTTCACTAAATCCTAAGCACATTTTCAAAGAGTTTTAACAAAGTGGCCCTCACACCACACGCACATTACATTGCTTCATTTATTTAAAAATTCATCTGCTCGACATAAATTACGCGATTAATGTGGGTTCCGGGATTTCCCCGCTGATTTGAAATCGTTAGTAGATTTTTCCATTCGCCTATGAATAGTAACTCAATAAATTCAAGATCATATAAGTATCAAGGTAACTCTTATTTTCTTATCAAGTCGATGGATGCCTTTGATTTATCCCTGACACGTACCGGTTATTTCCATATTTCAGATGTATAGCATAATCAGCCTACTTACGTCGTTCACACTGCGTCGGGACACAGGCCTCCTCTCAGTAAGATAGAATGGGCCATATTCCACCACACGGGCCCAGTACGGGCTGGTAGATGTCACAAGTCTTCGAAGTTTTTGGTTCTAAGACGAAGTTTTTCAGAATATATACCTAGCTCTGTTTAATTATACCACTTGGCGTTAGTCTTTACTAATTTCGCTAACATAATCTGATGTCCTTCCATTTGTAACCATTCACTGAACAACACAAGATACGACCCAGCGCCCTAATTGCGTACTAACACATATCGATCTCAATCTGAATCATTTTGAAGGATGTTGCTAATCCATTGCTTCATATGTTCGAAAAAATTGTCTGCCCAACAACGTAATGACGCAATGAATGTTGTTGAACTGTCAAAATGACAGCCACCTACAGTTACCGGCACGTAACTTGACAAGAGATTTTCGTAGTGGGGGAAGTTCGCGCATATAAAAATGTATGAAATTGTGCGTGCGCAAACTACAAAAACTCTTGCCAAGTTACGTGCCGGCAACTATACTGATAGTTTGTTACGCAATTACCCCCCAGGAACAACTTTGAGCATTGCAGCTGTATGATAATGCTGAATCAGTCGTTAGGCTCTAATAACGTACATAATTGTACAGACGCCAGCACATCAAGCTACCCGAAACTGTCAAACTTTCCCAATCAACTTTGACAGTTAAACAATATTGCTTTATTTACGTTGTTGAGCAGACTAATTTTTCGAACATTTGAAGCAATGAATTAGCAATATCCATAAAAATAATTCAGATTGAGATTGATAGTCTGTTACGCAATTAGGGTGGTGCTGGTCCTAGGTGCAATCCCCAGAACATACAGAGCTCTAAAATGATTCAGTCTAGAAATTGTCACTGACTGCCTTATGTGGAATCGTCGTACTTTGCCTCTCTCAATACAAAAAGGAATCCCAAGTCCTCACCATATTTCTTTTTTTTTTTCAGAGAGCAATCAAAAGACCACCAGATGACATGGTGTTTCTGGCGCCGGAGACGGCTGGTGGTGGCACTGCTGGCTTTCTTCGGGTTCTTCAACGTGTATGCCTTGAGGGTCAACCTGTCAGTGGCCGTGGTCGCCATGACAGAACCTGTGGAGACCAAGCTGGATAATGGCACTATTGTTTATGTGAGTATCAATTTGTTGAACTTTTTCGTTTTTCTTAGTGTAGCGTCAGCTTGCTTTAGGAGCATAGTGGTTCCATTTAAGTTGAGCAGCCTTTTGAGGCCACTGAGGCGGGGTCGCGGCAGAGCACGTAGGAGATCGCGAGACAAGCTGGATAGGTTCCGTCAAAACCTTTTTCCAAAGAGGGAGGCCTTTTTCCAGGAGTGGGACAGCGAAGGCTGGAAAAAAAAGAAACAGAAACCAATTACTAATCTCTGAAAGAAAAACGTACCTTTGAGTTAGTTTACTGATTTAATAATTGTTTGAAAACGCTTCAATAGAACACCCTACGCCCACCAGACTTACGGAATATATCCTTTTTTTTTTTTTTTTTTTTTATTATAAGTTCACATCATGCAAAACGGTTACAAACTAAGCCCAACAAAACCGTACGGAGTATATCCTTATGCCCCAATGATGGAAATAATTCTTCTAAAGTTGTTAAAAAAATACTATCCCAACCGAAATTAAAATACCTATCCTATCCCAAAAATAGTAGCGTAAAACAGCCCGATTCAAACTTTATAGCGGCTCTGAACATGAGGTGAGTCGTTGCGCAGTAACAAATTCATGGGTCAGCGGGTGTGAGGGGTGAGGTACTGCACAGCGAGTAGCTCGCTTCAAATCGCCATAAAGTTTGACGCAAGCTATATCTAAAGTAATCTGTGCTAATAGTTTCACCCCATTCTGCATCCAGTCAACTGTTTTGTTTTATTGGCTACTGAGACGCTTTTAAATACTGGTACGTTTAGTATTTATTACTTCCAGTAAATCTCATGTAGAGGAAGCTATAACTTACTTAATAAAAGGTTATGTCATTTATCTTCCTAATAATGTCGTCTTGAAACATGAACTTAAGCCTGATGAAATATGTACTTAAGCCTCCCAATGCCTGGTAAAATGAGGCTATTTTGTGACTGAGATAGAGCTGTATTTGGGAACTGGATAAAGTCATGTTTTAACCAGTCTGAATAGATTTATGTCCTTTGCAGCTGCTCCCTTTTACTATAAAACGGCCATTTACAGCTACTACCACAGGTCCTTAGACCTGTGATATTTATTATCACTTGATGTTCGATAACACAATAAAAAGTAAGGTTTATCGTGCATGAGTTAGCCAGAGTACATAATCAGCCTATAATGTTCGCACTACTGGGACAAAGGCTTTCTCTCTTCGAGAGGGAGTAGGCTGTAATCCACCATGCGGGTCCAGTTCAGGTTATTAGGTATATGTCACATGTCTTTGAATTTTTGGCTCTAGGACATGCCGGTTTCCTCACGATGTTTTCCTTAACCGTTTTGAGAGCAGTGGTGATGAAATAATTTACACAAAGTAAAACGCCTGTCTGGGTTCGAGCCTATGACCTACACTCGTAAATAGCGGCGGTTACCAATGGGCCACCACTGCTCTGTTACCAGAATGTTATAGCACTATTATTTTAATGGCGGTCCTGAACGATGCAACCAAATCAATCATAAATTAGTTAATAAAACGTAAGTAGCGTCGTCGTGTAATAATTGGTAGTTTGAGTTTGTAACACGTTGCTTTTGAGTACCGTCATAGACAATGGGCCTAAATGTGCATACGAGCGGCACGCATCAACGTCAGAGGCAACTGCAGCCACTGACACGCGTCGACGGCAGCCGTCAACACCCGTCAACATGCTGCTCATGTATTTGAGCACCGTACTCAAATACACGAGCGACACGTTGTCGACGGCAGCCGCCTACGCTTGCCGGTCGTGTATATGAGCACTAACTGCACAGCGCTTGGAGCACCAAGCGCTGCTACTCCTACAGTTATCTTTAATTTAAAAGGCAGGAAACAAAAAAAAATTAAATGATGTCACTACTACAACAAATACAACCTTGATTCATGTGCGTGTGGTGTGAGGGCCACTTTGTTAAAACTCTTTGAAAATGTGCTTAGGATTTAGTGAACATTCCCAAAGAATTGTGAAAGTTGGTTTCAGATTTTGTGAAAGTCTAATAACCGAGTTATAGACTGTAAAGTTGGGCCCTCAGTTCTCACATAGAGGATTGAGGGCCCACCTAAAACTGATAAACTATGGACACTACAGAAAAAGTCTTAATGCCAAAATCTAAGCAAATGCCAAACAAAATTTGTGAAAACAAGATATTATCGCAAAACACTGTCCTACTTTGTATATCTTCGTACAAAATGGGCCCTCAATTCTCATACACGTAAAAGTTTATTACGCAATTATAATGAAATCATTAACTTACAGCTACTGTTTGAAATCCTATATGCTACTAAATAAATTGTGAAAATTTATAAAAGCAAGAACAGGTCACCACTTTTTGTTGTTTGAAAGTTATCCCTCAGTCCTCCATTTCTTTTGTTTTCGATTTATTACGCTTATCGTATGAAAGATAAGACAAATACAAAATTGTCTCCTTTTGTGAAATAAATTGTGCAACAAATTCGATACCAGAAAGAAATTAAAAGACCCTTTATTATATAAGAAAATCGAGTTTTATTTTTATTATCTGAATTTGCAAATAGGGTGACCACAATTTCTTTTAGATTGCAGTAAAGATTAGTAAATGTAGAGTATAAGTTTTAATAAACTTTCTTCGATTTTTCGCTTATTATCGTCATAGCATTTGTACTCAATTTCGTGATAAAACAAAATTATTTCGGAATTCGAATGATCACAAAAAAAATACTGTTACCCAAATCATTTTTGCTTGAAATATCGTTCGTTCTGATGACAATAATCAAATAATTTATTTATTATTTTTATAAAGGCTTTTGTCCAGCCATGGGACAATGTAGGCTAAATATAATCCTAACTAATAGCTGTAATATTTAGTGTAGTTACTAAACAATAGTTTATGATAGTGCAGCGGAAGTTGTAGGTAATAAAGCATTAAGGCGAGTTTTATGAAACAGTTGTAGTGAAGAATAAAAATAATAATATTTTTTTAATACGCAAACACATCTTCGGTCAAGACACTCAATCATCTTCGGTCAGATATCAAACATTCAAGGTAAGTTTGTTTTGATACCTAGGTAGGTACTACTCATAATTTTATAAGTTCGTAATATTTTACTAAATAGTACTTAGATAGTCACTCTAAGAATTGTTTAGGTAATTCAATTTCACCTATTTATAAATTGTAATTTTTTTTAAATAAAATATAATTATTTCATACTCCAGAAAACATATTTGTTATTGTGCAAGTACCTACCTAGGAATAAAAAACACATCCAGGAACGCACTGCTTTATTAGGTACTAGCTTCTGCCCGCGACTTCGTCCGCGTGAAATTCGAAAGTCATATGGCTCCATCTATTATCATAATAACGTTATTATTGTTTTCCTCGGGAACAGCACTTTTTTCGGGGTGAAAGGTATAGTGGTTCAGGCGTGAAAAGCTAACAAACAAAGTTACTTTCGCATTTATAATATTACTTAGTTAGGATTATATTTAGCCTACATTGTCCCATTGCTGGGCAAAAGCCTTTATAAAAATAATAAATAAATTATTTGATTATTGTCATTAGTTTTTTCGGAACGAACGATTTTTCAAGCAAAAATGATTTGGGGAACAGTATTTTTCTATGTGATCGTTCAATTTCCGAATTTTTTTTTTTATCACGAAACTTGAGTACAAATGCTATGACGATAATAAGCGAAAAATCGAAGAAAGTTTATTAAAACCTATGACTCTACATTTACTAATCTTTACTGCAATCTAAAAGAAATTGTGGTCACCCTATTTCCTAATACAGAGAATAAAAATAAAACTCGATTAACTTATACAATAAAGGTTCTTTTAATTTCTTTCTGGTATCGCATTTGTTGCACAATTTTTTTCACAAAAAGACACAATTTTGTATTTGTCTTATCTTTCATACGATAAGCGTAATAAATCGAAAACAAAATAAAATGGAGGACTGAGGGCCCGAATTTTATCAAGGTCATAACTTTTAAACAACAAAAGGTGGTGACCTGTTCTTGCTTTCATAAATTTTCACAATTTATTTAGTAGCATATAGGATTTCAAACAGTAGATGTAAGTTAATGATTTCATTATAATTGCAAAATAAACTTTTACGTGTATGAGAATTGAGGGCCCATTTTGTACGAAGATATACAAAGTAGGACAGTGTTTTGCGATAATATCTTGTTTTCACAAATTTTGTTTGGCATTAGCTTAGATTTTGGCATTAAGACTTTTTCTGTAGTGTCCATAGTTTATGAGTTTTAGGTGGGCCCTCAATCCTCTATGTGAGAACTGAGGGCCCAACTTTACAGTCTATAACTCGGTTATTAGACTTTCACAAAATCTGAAACCAACTTTCACAATTTTTTGGGAATGTTCACTAAATCCTAAGCACATTTTCAAAGAGTTTTAACAAAGTGGCCCTCACACCACACGCACATCCTTGATTCTTAGACTTAATTAAGTCATTTAAATAAAAAAAAGTTATAGGGGTCCTATTTGCCAATACCTATTATAATTTGCAGAGCAAAACTAAGTATGTACAACATTTCTATAAAAAGAAAATATTTATCTATGTCATTCTCAGTGTCAGTTCCTTTGTCTATACGTGGGAAGTTATTTATGTAAATTGAAAACAATAGCTTATTATGTTCACTTATGTAGTGAGAAAAAGGATTAGTAAATTTCCGTGATTGATAATAATAGTGCTGGAGCTGCCTAGTCTAGTTGTATTGTAGATTCAGGGAAAATAATTGTTAATCAAGTTGGCACACTACCTCAATTTGCTGTTTTATAGACATTACACACAATGGCCGCCGTGTCGTCGACGACCTTCCATAGTGATCCATACTACGAATAATAATACTCAAGAAATGTAACTCAAGCTCAAAAATGGCACCACGCAAATGTGTACCGCGGTGGGCGTTGCCGAAAAGGCCACCGCGCACCAGAACCAATCACGGCGCTTGCCGGAATACAACGCTTTACGCGAGCGCTGCTGATTGACTTATTTGCATGTGTTCTTTTATTCGAATACTCGATGTATTTTGTCAATGTAGTGAAGTTTGGAGCTGAATTTTTCGTTGACTTTGTTCATAGTTACGCTTCCTGACTTTTTATTATTCGTAGGATCCATATAACACTGACGATCGTGCCTACACACGGCGAATAAACCGTAGTTTTTCACGGCAAGAAAAACGTGTCTGTACAAAGGTCCTTAGTATAACCTCCTTAGTATAACCAGCTCGTATAACCTCCTAAACTTCGTATTTCCTACATTGTTAGCTATATTTAGGCCATGCCAAAGGCCCAAAGTTTCAAAAGCATGGAGAACGTTTTGTCAAATAAAACAGTTGATAAAATTATCAGAACTTCTTTTTCAGATCCCAGAATTCGATTGGGACTCACAAACCAAAGGTCTGGTATTGAGTTCATTCTTCTACGGGTACCTGATCACGCAGCTACCTGGGGGCTGGCTCGCGGCTAAAATAGGAGGTAACAGGTTCGTTCCGTTTTATAGAACCACTAGCTTTTGTATGCAGCTTCACCCGCGTGAAGGCCGGAAAGTATCCCATGGCAACGAACTAGCGGGATAAAAAGTATCCTATATGTCCTTACCCAGGTAAGGTCAGACCAGGTACGGTCTGCTTGTGTTTTTGTACAGCGTCAAAAGATAACAGACAGACGAGTTATGCTTTTGCATTTATAATATTACTAGCAGCACCTCGCGGTTTCACCCGCATAAATGTTGATTCCGTGGGAATATCGGGATAAAAAGTATCCTATGTATTACTCTGATGTATAAGCTATATTACTGTAAAGTTTCATCAAAATCCGTTCAGTAGTTTTTGCGTGAAAGAGTAACAAACATCCATCCATCCATCCTCACAAATTTTCGCGTTTATAATTAGTAGGACTATGCATAGAATATAACCGAATTTATCGTCTGACAGGTGGATTAGTTACCGCAGTGTGTTGTTTTAAGGGCATAGCACCCGTATCAATCCGGAAAGGAATCGGCACCGTATCAACTCGAGCCGTTCAGTATTCTTTGTATGAAACTCCCTACTGCAATGCACACTAATCGGAATCGTAACGTAATCGCCTCGCCTCGGGACAAGTTCACGAACCGCGGTACGGTGCGTTACGGATCGTCGTCCCCGCGCTTACGTCTCTTCGTCCACCCTTGCCCCTCTCACCCCTTCGGCCTGCCTGCTGCACCATCAACTAGCGGTCGGCGAGTCGTAAGCGCGGCGTCGCCTAGCCATAGCCGAGTCGAAGTATCGGAGCTTCTGATCCGCTTTGGTTACGTGCTTACGTTAAGTTGACGCCTGTTTTACGGCGAGGCGAAAGGCGATACGGTGCCGATCCCTTTCTGATTTCACACGTGTGCTATGACCTTTAAGCATAGAAGGGCGCTGGTTCTCATAATCGTTGAGTCCGCCTCTGTACCGCTTATGTTCATATACAAACTTCAGTGTAGCCCTGACTCTTGTACTAGGAGCTCCTGTATCACAAGAGGCAGACCTCTCAATTTGCAGGGAATATGATAAAGACGCGCGATAGACAAAAGTGAGATACGTTATAGTTATGGCATGCATAAAAAGGTAGGTTTTAGTTTAGGTAAATAAATTATAATCTTAACTTATTTTTTTTTATCACGACATACATAATCTGCATTCGCGATTTATTTGCCAAAAATGTAAACAAATATGAGTTTATGGAAAAATAACTTTAAATCCTACACAATAAAGTTCAGTTTACGCTACAACTTCAAACATTTTTATAACTTTTTCAATAGTGCTAATCACTCTGAAATCAACTTAACTACCATTATAATAAAGTTGATATTTGTTTAACTTGAAATAATATTAATTAGAAACATAAGTTTGAATGGACTTTAGGTAGGTATAAGAATACTTTTGCCACATTTTATTTCCTTTAGCTATACAATTTCAAAGCTAATTTTAAATTAATTATTTTGCAGGGTGTTTGCAATAGGCATCGGCGCGACATCTCTGCTGACGTTATTCACGCCGCCGCTTGCGCACACCAGCACAGCGTTGCTGATAGCCGTAAGGGTTGTTGAAGGACTGTTTGAGGTACGTCTTATATCTGGGTCCCATCGGACTATGACAGCGATGAAAGAGTGAGTGCACCTGTGTCTAAACAAGCTCTCGTGAACTGTAATATCTCCGTTGAGATTGCCCGCCATGACCGATATTCCATCTGCTGGAGGAATATTATCTGGAAGGAAGCTAATGCCCTGCAGTAGGATGAAGAAGGCTGTAGATTATGATAATGCTGTCAATAGGTACATATCACCATATTTGTTATCAATACAGCTACACGTTCCCAGTAGACTCGGACATATGACCATAGATTTGATAATTACACCAAAGTAATACCCAAGATGGCTATAAGGCAAGGATGGGCAATGCCCACTCTAAAATCTTCTTTGCCCACCCTAAAAAAATCGACTGTGCCTACTGAAGAGTTACTGACTGTTTAACCGCTTCTCCTTATAGGATTACTTTATTGTCTGCCAGTCTGTCTGCCAGTCAATACCCTTAGTGTCTAAACACACTATGCCGAAGCGACCGAAGTTCGGCATGATTACGCCTGCAATGCTATTTGAATTACTGACGATACATTATGCCGTAAATTACGTTGCGTTATATAGCATTGCAGGCGTAATCATGCCGAACTTCGGTGGCGTACCTTCGGCATAGTGTGCTTAGACACAAAGTGTCTAAGCACACTATCCTTAAAGTTGAAATGAAAGGGCAAAAGTTGAAATTAATATCAAATACGTAAAGAATTTTAAAAAAAAACACATTATTTTGGTGTGATTATTTATTACTAGGCGTCATATTATAAGATCTCTCATTAAATTACTGTGGTTAGTTCAGCTGGAAGGCTGCCTCCTAGACAAAATTCCTAGCTACGCCAATGACGGCCTGTGTATTGAATTGTTTGTGTTATACAAAATATCAGAACTAGGGTCCACAAAACAGGTAAATCATATTCCTAGGAATGAAGAAGAACCGTCATATTTTCCTAGCAAACACTTCTCTCATCCAGTTTTCTTATGACTGATTTCTCACACACCATTCTCCCCCAGGGCGTAACCTACCCATGCATCCACGCAGTGTGGTCTCGCTGGGCGCCTGCCCAAGAGCGTGCCCGACTCGCCACATTCGCGTTCAGCGGCAGCTACGCCGGCACTGTGGTCTCCATGCCTATATGCTCGTTACTAGCACACTATACGGGCTGGCCAGGAATCTTCTATGTTTTTGGTAAGTCGACGTCCCCAGATAACATACCTGTAGCGACATATACCACGTTATTTTTAGTATATGCGAAACCTGCATATAGTTTGTTCAGAATAAGTATCTGAATCCATTCCAATAATTTTTACCCCATGTTATATTTTGTCCCAAAAATATTTAAAAAAGGTTAAAAGTTGGATACCAAGCGACACTAAGTAGGTTATCCAATCTCCGCGCCGAACGGTTAGGTACCTAGGTACTATTATCAATTGAAATATCGCGCCGCTCGGAGCGGCGCGGGTGAGCATGTTTTTGTACGGACAAACAGGTACTTAACAAGCTTATAACTTTGTGATTTTTCATGATACAGTTTTGAAATTTTGTACTTAGATTCTTTACATAAAAATACTAGACACGTGTTTCGGGATTCGCATATACTAAAAATAATATTGTATACGGCAGACAGCTACATAAGAATTATGAAGACAGCCAGGGTGCAGCCCGATTCAAACTTCATAGCGACTCGGAAAATGAGGCGAGTCGCTTCGCAGTAACAAATTCACGTGTCACCGGGGGTGAGGGGTGAGGTACTGCGCTGCGAGTAGCGCACTTCAGAGCCGCCATCAAGTTTGAATCGGACGGTAGGTACTATAAGTTGCAGTGCTTCGATTTGATTATGGGGCCATTCAAGTATTACGTAGGTAAGCACTACAGGGGGGGGGGTCTTTGCTTTGCTTATTTTTGATGACATGGGGGATGGGGGGGTCTGGATGGTAATTACGTCAGCAGTATTTATTTTTTTTACTTTTTCTGATTTTCTACAAAATTTTGTCGATTTTGGTTTGAACGCATATGGCAACCCTGCTTGTCCTATGCTTGAAAAAGAAAAGCATTTTCAGGGGCTCCCGAAAATAATGGATACGATAACTCGCTTAGAATCGAGTAAAAGAAATAAAATGCATGTACCAAATGTTTACGTAAGCATGGGACGGGGGTGTGTGCGGGTTGCAATGAATGTTGTTGCGGTGAATGTTGTAATCTGCTGCGTTAGCAGGTGTTCGGTTGCTTAGACCGAACAGGGTGTAAGAGCTATGCTTACTTTTGATGACGACAGGGAGCGGGGGGTTAATAATTGCAAAAATTCTGCTTACATAATACTTGAACGGCTATTAGTATATTTAAACTCTAAAAAAATGTTTTTCATTTGACAATTGAGGTTTATTTGATAACCTTCAATTACAATTTAATGATGTTATTCAAATAAATAATTGTTGGAAAAAGTTGATCCCACAAAAACATTTCATGTTAAATGTTGCCAAGACGAGACCATGTAGCTCGCACTGTCAAAAAGTAATCAGATCTCATGTAGAGCCAAGCTTCTAACTCTACACGCCCTAACTCTACAAGGCCTAACTTCGCAAACTCTACACCTTAGTCAAAATATATTATGGCTTGGCCGTTTCGTTACTACAAGAACCATTAACAGTATGAGAGTTTTTCAACTTACGCTCATGTGAATGTAGCGAAATGGCCAAGCCATAATATATTTTGACTAAGGTGTAGAGTTTGCGAAGTTAGGCCTTGTAGAGTTAGGGCGTGTAGAGTTAGAAGCTTGGCTCTACATGAGATCTGATTACTTTTTGACAGTGCGAGCTACATGGTCTCGTCTTGGCAACATTTAACATGAAATGTTTTTGTGGGATTTCATTTCTTTTTGTAAGTTGCTTATGATATTTATACGAGTATTTTTTCTGTTGTTCATTTTTTCTTTCTTTTTTTGGGGTTTATTTATAACAAGGACCCCCTATATAAAATTTCAGACCTCTAGCATCAAAATTTACGGAAGTCTCATACAAACTTTCCCCCCCTAGTTTAAGGGGTTGGGGGGGTAAAAGTTTCAAGTTTTAAGATTGTTTTGTTGTTTGTGTACTATTACTAGCTTACATACCAAATTTCAGCTTTCTAGGACTTCAGGAAGAACCTTAAGAATATTGATGATCATCAGTCAGTGAGTCAGTGACGAAATCGGGGTATTTTAGATATCAAAAAAATCTAAAGTATAAGAGTTATGCAATTGAAACTTCATAGGTTTAATAAGTCAACCACTGACATCATATCCCGAAAATTTTGTTTATCTGGTATAATCCAAAGCCAAGTTAAGAGGGTTCAAAAATACGACGAAGTGCTTCGAGAAAAGGTAGGTAGTGCCCTTGCGCTTCGCTTGGCTCATCTTGGCGGGGGCACTCCCGTGCCCCCAGACACCTTCTAAATACAGACGAATCTGTGAGTAAGATTGCGCGAGAATTTAACCAGACAGGGTTTGTATGTTTATAGCCCGTGGCTAACTAATAACAGCCGCACAGGTCGATCGATCAGGTTAAGCTACGCTTGCCGCGGTTGGTCTGTGGATGGGTGACCATCTTCACATACCGTGACCCTTCCTTGCCTCGGAAAGCACGTTAAGCCGTTGGTCCCGGCTGTCATTCGAGGATTTTTGACAGTCGTTACGGGTAGTCAGAAGCCCGAAAGTGTGACAACCAGTCTTACCAAGGAACTGAGTTGTGGAGGTCAGATAGGCAGTCGCTCCATGTAAAATACTGGTATTCAGCTGCATCCGGTTAGACTGGAAGCTGACCCCTAACATAGTTGGGAAAAGGCAGGCAGAGGATGAGGGTTTGTTTGCACTTTCATCATATAGTTTTGGAACAGACCATTTAGACACAATATACATCTAAATATTTTAAAAAACTTGTGTTGAATGTTATTAATTTATTTCTATTATAGGTCTCTCAGGTTTGGTGTGGACAACAATATGGTGGCTTGTCGTGAAAGAATCACCTGAAAAGGATCCGCACATAACACCGGCTGAACTCAAATACATACAGGTAAGTTAACAAGTAGAACAAATATACAGATAGGTACAGACGCCAGCACAACAAGCTACCCGAAACTGTCAAATTCTCACAATCAAGTTTGAACCTTATGCTTTAGCGATAAAGTTGAAAATCTATTGAAGAAATTTGACAGGTTGTAGTAGCTAGATGTGTTGGCGTCTGTACATGCAGCGTGAACATAAACATAACATCATGTAGGTAAGTAAGTAGTCCCCACCCTTTTTTTTGCGGATTTGGAATCATCAAATGAGGGGAGTGTCAGACTTTTACTGACTAAAACCCACCCGTGTTCCTTCCTTAGCCCTTTGTGCCTCGAAAAGCACATTAACCCCGTCCCGGCTGTCATTTCATTTATTTATTTAATACTTCAAGCATATAAATGTACAGAGGCGGACTTAATGCCATAGGCATTTTCTACCAGTCAACCTTTGGGTGATGCAGAGACAAACAGTGGTAGGTGCAATCATGAAAATTGAGCAATAAATATTTTAAATATAAAGATACGCATAAACCTATTAAAACTATGAATATAATATATACCTAATTACATATTAATATAAGCAGAAATAAATATACATAAATACATAAATATACCTACTTACTAAAAACGAAACAAGACAAACAATGAGAAAATATTACCGTTGTGATGATACTGCCTGCTTCTTGCGTATGTGCTCGCGAACCTTAACTTTAAAGGATAATGGGTTAGTTGCCATCCTGATTTCCTGGGGGAGCGCGTTCCAGAGAGAGATACTCTGAACGAAGAAAGAAGAGTGAATGAAGTCTGTGCTGTGAGTGGGACATTGGAGAAGACGATTGTGTGACGAACGTAGATTTCTATTGTGGTTGGCGCAAATGTACTGAAAGTGGGGGGCTAGCTAGATAACCAGGAGAAGATGGAGAATCAAGAAATGAGAACAAGATGGTCAGCGCCACAGATATAGATATACCTAGATAACGCAGTATCACGAACTGTATGAAAACCAAGCGTGCCATTTTTTGACTACCTACTATGACATCACAAGCTCGCGCTCTCGCTCACACTTACCCAGCCAGCAGTACAAAGGACTGAGCGCGAAAGGGGCGGCTTACGATTTGTAATCATAAGTTGGTGCAATTTTTGGCACGAGAAGTAGTTACTCTTGCGTTATCTAGGTATATCTATATCTGTGGTCAGCGCCCTTAGCTCTCTGCGCTGGCGTATGGGCAACCACTTTAGAAGCGAGCGATACGCAGAGACATGATCATATTTGCGCAGATTGAAAACGAATCGAATGCAGTTATTGAGAAGACGGTCAAGTTCATGGAGGTTTGAAAGTCATTACGGGAAGTCAGAAGAACAAGTGTGTGACATCCAGTCTTACGAAGGGGTATCTTGTTACTAAGTAACTGGGTTGTGGAGGTCAGATAGGCGCTCGCTCCATATAAAATACTGGTATATTCAGCTGCATCCGGTCAGACTGGAAACTGACCCCAACATAGTTGGGAAAAGAATATGAGAAACTTTACGGAGTACAAAATAATGTCCACCTTCTCCCATTTTCCAGGACTCTCGTGGCACTCAAGCGGTGGAGGGCTCAAAGATACGTCACCCGTGGAAGGCGATGCTGACGTCACCGCCAGTGTGGGCCATCGTCATGGCCCACTTCAGTGAGAACTGGGGATTCTACACGTTGTTGACTTTCTTGCCTACTTTTATGCAAGGTATGATGTTTTTACAGTACCTATTTATCCATACTATATACAGGGTTATTGGTAAAACATTAATAACCTCTTAAGAGGTCATTGTACTCATCATTATGAACAACTTTTACTGGGGAACCAAACCTGAAATCGCGAAAAAACATCAGCTGTTCCATACATTTATGTTTGTATAACTCGTCTAAATGTAGGGAACAGCTGATTTTTTTTTCGCGATATCAGGTTTGGTCCCATAGTAAAAGTTGTTCATAGTGATCAGTACAATGACCTCTTAAGAGGTTGTTAATGTTTTACCAATAACCCTGTATATTTGCTTAAAGCTAACTTTTATTATTAGGAAAATCGTATTGACCCTATCATTACTTTATGCATTTAAAATTGAGTCTTATCTCCTTAAAATAAGGTTTCATTTTCTTTGCTCAATCGGCCGTCATAATGGCAAAATACATAATTTTTGAAGTAGTCAATTGTGAACAAAAAAGCTAACTGTCAATAATAGATGCTCTGATGAAAAACTTTGTTTCCCAGAAATTGCCAAAAATATTAACATAAATCCGTTTATTTTCCAGACGTATTCAAATTCGAAACATCACAAACAGGCTGGTTATCAGCTGTACCATACCTGGCGATGGCGATCGTGCTACAGGTGGCGGGACACATCGCCGACTGGATGCTCCGGCGCGGCCTCATGTCCAGGACCAACATCAGGAAGCTGTTCAACTGCGGAGCTTTCCTGTCACAGGTCACTATTTAAATTATGTTATTTAAAACAAACGACCACACACATTTATTTATCTATATAAACTTTTCGCACAAAAAGGCACAAAGGCGGACACATTGACACACACACACCCCCCCCACACACACACACAAACACACACCCCCACCCACACACACACCCCCCACAAACACACACACACGCACACACGCGCGCGGCACATTGTTATTGAGGTTTAAATCTCAGATGAGGATTTCAGTCATATCTTCATCTGCCTAGCCTTTTCGCAACTATGTTGGGGTTGGCTTCCGGTCTTATCGGATGCAGCTGAATACCAGTATTTTACATGGAGCGACTGCCTATCTGACCTCCACAACCCAGTTACTGGGTAATACGATACTCCTTGACTGTCATATTATATTATGAATAAAACAGAGAATTGAGAGTCATCAACCTCGCGTGAAAACTAAACGCAGAAACAATTCCTCGTTCACACAATACACATCTTTTGTGAGAACACGAAATTGTTTACGTATTGTTATGAATGACAAAAGACCGCGACAGCCGATAGCCGTGACCCCAGTTTTGTTAATTATATCCTACTATAATCACACTAATATTATAAAGGCGAAAGTTTGTGAGTGTGTGTGGGGGATGTGTTTATATGTTTGTTACTTCTTCACGCTCAAACGGCTGCACCAATTTTGAGTGCTACTTTTATCCCGATATTCCCACGGGATCGAAACTTATGCGGGTGAAACCGCGGGGCGCAGCTAGTAATATTATGAATGCGAAAGTTTGTGAGGATGCATGGATGTTTGTTACTCTTTTACGCAAAAACTACTAAACGGATTTTGATGAAACTCTACAATAATATAGCTATACATCAGCATAACACATAGGATACTTTTAATCCCGATATTCCCGCGGGATCGACACTTATGCGGGTGAAATCGCGCGGCGCTGCTAATCAACTAATAAAATTATTCAAACAATTTCAGACGGTGTTCATGGTAGCGGCGGCGTATTCCACAACAGTGACGGGGTGTGTGGTGTTCCTTACTATCGCCGTAGGGCTTGGAGGATTCGCCTGGTCAGGATTCAGGTAAAGACATTCTACTTTAGTACAGTTGTGCAGTAACAGTCTACCTTCACACAGCAATGTGATGAACGATATTTTAGCGCATAATTGGGATCTCACGACCTTATGAACAGTGTTATTTCGTACGGGCCAGCGCCATTTAATCGGCCTCTTAGCCTACGGGCTACGACGCAAGTTGCATTGTCAACGAAAGCAGGGATCAAATTGTTTGTAAGATAATTAATCTAAATGTGGTTGTTGTTTTTGTATTTCTCTAAAAATAAACAACCATACTGCAGTAAACTTTAAGAGCGTTTACGCCGTACGGCAATTCATATAAACTATCAAGCCCTTATTTTTCGAAATTAATGAACCGATTTTAATGAAACTTCATACATATGCAGGATACAAAGGTCTAATGATACCCATATTGAGGGAGTTGTGAAAAAAAATATGTAATTCGCCATTTTGTGGTGGCGGCCATCTTGGATTTGAAATTTATCATAGTGTATAGTATTCTACTACTCAAGCCCTTTCATTTGATACCCATATTAAGGAGGTTGTGAAAAAATATGTAATCCGCCATTTTGTGGCGGCGGCCATCTTGGACCGCTTTTCATCAAACATAGCTAAGAACACTCCCGACTAATTCATCTTTCAAACAAAAAAAAACAAAATAAAAATCGGTTCATCCGTTCGGGAGCTACGATGCCACAGACAGACACACACACACACACACACACACACACACACACACTCACACACACACACACACACACAGACACAGACACGTCAAACTTATAACACCCCGTCGTTTTTGCGTCGGGGGTTAAAAAGTTAGTAGAGAACATTTTCTAAAAGTATGTTACAGCCAAATTAGACCATAGGATTACCTATAGTCCGACTTTTGATTAGCTGCAGCAAAATGACACTTCCTAATAGAATAGAATACAATGCTCTTTATTATATACACCATATTAATTACAGACATAAGTATAGAAACTGTACAAAGGGTGACACAATGGGCGGCCCGGTCTTATCGCTAATAACAAACGCTTAATAACTCATTTCGGACTGAGTTTAGAGATATGCATGTCCAATAAGGTTCTGTTAAGGTTGGTGTCTGGTTAAGGTTCTGTACTAGAAAAACCAGATTTATTTGATGGCCGTGACAAAACAAAAATACGCCAATTGTAACACATACTGTCATTTTAATGCAGCTATTAAAAAGTCCGACTATTGTTCAGGCACAAATCATGGGTGAACGTGACATAGATTTAAGAAAAACTGTATTTACGATAGTCCTTATACTTTTGAATAAATTTTATTATTTATTATTTGCAGTGTAAACCACCTGGACATAGCGCCACCCCACGCCAGCGTTCTGATGGGCCTGTCCAACACGATTGCGACTCTACCCGGTATCATCAGCCCGCCGCTAGCTGGCTCTATTGTTACTAATAAGGTATGCGATAATCTACTCAAGTAAAACGGAACTTAAAAATCTGTTAGGATTTGTAATAAAGGATGAAACAGCCAGGAAGAATCTATACATATAAAATTCAAAGTCCTGACTGACTGACTGTATATCAACGCACAGCCTAAACCACTGGTCCTAGAGACATGAAATTTGGAGTGTGTGTTCTTTGTGAAGAGTAGGTATCCACTAAGAAAGGGTTTTTCGAAATTCCACCCCTAAGGGGGTGAATGAGGGGAGGGTGAAATTTCACGCGGACGAAGTCGCGGGCAGAAGTTAGTACTAAATGTATTGTAAACATAAAAATCCTCACAGTTATGCAAGGTATTTTAATCTGAATAAAACTTAGCCTGGAATCTAGGAATTTTGGTAATAATCATCCAAACAAAATACTTCTTTCTAAATAAAATAGAATTCCACCAAACTTTAAACCTAGAATAAGTCTTATCCTCCGAATAATTTTTGAATTTTTGACAGTTTTTCCATACTAAAACTGTCAGATGTCAATTTTATTCCACTGATAAAAAATATCTAACTTGTAAAATCAGCCCTAAATCATATTCAGTAGGTAGCTTCCCTTATAAAAACATTTATTTTACAGCAACCAAAACTGATTAAATCGTTTTCAGTACTATTTGGCTTATATGTATTTCGAAGTTGCACTGCTGACAACCCTAATTCTGAATTGTGGTAACATTGTATCCTTCCTTGCTGTATTAAAACCTTATTCATCTTCGTTTCAGAGTGCAGAACAATGGCGCGTCGTGTTCTTCATCTCGAGCGCCATCTACCTAATAGGCGCCATTGTCTACGGACTCTTCTGTTCAGCGGAACTTCAACCCTGGGTCGTTGAACTCGACACCGACGCCAGTTTCGACACAGATGGCGCCTCCGTCACTACGGCCAGAGGATATGATAATAAAGCCTTGGATCAGAACTCGGAAATGTAAATAATGTGATAGATGAAATTTGAAATATGAGCTGAAATGTGATTGTGTATCTGAACGTTGTAGAATGTTGTTGAATGTTGATATGTTTTTGAAGTTGGACTGGGACATTTTTATGTGCGATTCATATAGAGGCGAATTTCTGCTCTGCAGTTTGGGTAATAATGATATTTCTCAAGTCCTTTCATATGTATGTATGAACTGTAATATACAGTGCTTCATAGCCGATGTATTTGATAGGATGCGGTGGCGATTTCGTCACCTACAACCGTCAATGGGGTGGTGGTACCCTAAACGCGCCTAGTTCGCTGCAATACTTTGGTACAAGCGTTAAAACCTTATCTTTTTCACTGTCCCGTCTCCTTTGTGTGCATCGCGCCTAAGCTGGCGATATTTTTCTCACTCAGTTGTTTATGGTAAAGACTTGATTAGTAACGACTCTGAACACACAACCTTAGTAGTAATACCAACCATAGATTGTCCCACTGCAGGGCAAAGACGTCGTCTCGTACGGAGAGACCACAAATATTCTAAATGAGTTCAGAAAAAAAATGTTCAGTGTTCTAAACACATTTGTATGATTTCTTGTATAGTAATAGATAATTTCAAACTCAGTTTACTTTTAAGACATATTTTTAAGTTTTTTTTTTTGCCCCTTTTTGTTAAGGGTGTAGAGGTATGAGGAACAGGGTGTAAAGTTCACCCATCCTCTATAGAAAAGGGAGGAACCTCCGACCAGACGGGTGTTGTGTCTTGTGGGCAACTGCCCGATGATTCATGTCGGGCCGTTGTATCTATGCTAGTTGCGCGGTAAACTCTGCTTGCGAGATGCAGGATTTTACGTGACGTTCTAGTATGATGCGTTGTTCGTATGTGGCGTTGTAGATACCGCTACAAGGGTAATCACATCTTAGAGGGCTGTTAGTGAAAATGTAATTATAATATAATATAATTATAATAATATAATTCATGTATATTATTGCTGATTTTTTTATTTTTTAAAGCTTTAATGTTGTCTATATCCGTCCGTGTAAATTCATTCCATTTTTAAGATATATATTTTTTTTTTGAGTGCAAGAATTTTATTATATCCTCTGGTGTAAGTATTTATAAGTAAAAAGAATTTTATTGTTTATGATACCCGTGATATGTTAAGTGATGTGTATATTTTGTAACCTCGCATAAATGGATGTTATATTTGTATTTTTTATCATTATAAAAGCTTCTTCAACCATTATTAGGACCCCGTTGAAGATATGAAATTGACGTGAACTATGATCTAAAAATGTATGAACTCCATTCTGTAATTGTGTCATTTATTATGTGTTCTAAATTACAAATGATGATTTTATTTATCTGAATGACAATTAAATTAAAATTCGCAATGAAAAAAAAAAGATAAATCGAATCGCCTTTTCATTTTTTTTTTCAATTTGTTAATTCATATAATGTGTACATGTTACGTGCGCACAAACATGGGTTTTATAGGCTTTCGCATAAGGTTTTAAATTGCAACTGCATGTTGACGTGCTAACTATATCGACTATGACAGGGTCCAATGTTTCCATTATGTATCAAAGATCTGCTTGTATATTATATTAAATTGATTGTGATAATTTTAGTTTTAAGTTTAAACAGCATCTATAAAATATCCTACAATGTGTTCTGACTTAAAAACGTTGTAAGCAAAACTTTTACTATAAAGGTCTACGCAGACCGGGACGGCATGGCAAGGGATTTTGCCGCCAGACAGCGCACACTAGCCGCTTAGATACCGCGGCATTCCAGCAGCTTTCCCGCTTCTCTACTCCCGCCGCCTCACCCCGCGGTATGTCACAACGAGCGCCGGAGTCTTTGGCATGCCGTTGCCTACGACGCCACGGCATCCCGCCGCGGGAGCCCGTGGAGCGTCTTTCAATGCCGTGCAATGAAATTTCGATGCCACGGCATCATTTTAAAGCATAGCAATTTATGTCGTATTTCTATATCGATACGTTTGAATGTCCATTAGTAAAAATTTAAATCCCTTGCCATTCCGTCCCGGTCTGCGTAGGCCTTTAATGTTACTATACATTTGGGAATAATTAACGTCTGCTTAGACATTCATTTTTTGACGTTAAAATGTTTCTTAACTTTAAGTGACGTTTTTAAATAAACCTGCTGGTATCATAACCTTGCATTTGTCTACAGAAGCTGTTGATTTAGTGTCCATATTTTTTTTTATAATTGCATGCTTGTAATACTGAATTACTTTCCCATGTCCAATTACATATTTATGTGTTTTTTATGAGCTCAATGTGAGGGGGGGGGGGCACAATGGGGGTCCTGGCGGATACATGTGACAAAATCAAAATTTAATAAACTCAACAGCCTGTATAACAAA
Source organism: Mesoligia furuncula (assembly GCA_916614155.1). NCBI lineage: Eukaryota > Metazoa > Arthropoda > Insecta > Lepidoptera > Noctuidae > Mesoligia > Mesoligia furuncula. Next base: position 22,927,753 of record OU744800.1, on the reverse strand, counting down.
ATGAAGTTGTGTATTAGTAGAAGGAAGTTTACTATTTTGTTTAAAAAGTATAAAATCCTGTGCCAATCTAATTTCAACCATATAATCATGTAGTTAGATACTACTTTATTAGTTTTAGAGATTATTCAAACTATCGTTTTAGTCCGTAATGTCGCTTTGAATGTTACCGAATGCTGTATGTACTGATTAAGGATATAATTATTTTGTACGTGTTGTGTATTTGAGAACATACCTATTAAAATTATTGAATTTCCTTCTGTTTTTTGTTTTACAATTTATTTATTTCTGTTTTATGTAAATGAGAAACTGTGCCAAGCCTGTACGAGCCTGTAAATGAACCATGGCATATAGAAATATATATAAAAAACAGCCAGCCCAATTCAAACTTTATGGCAGCGCGCTAAAGAGCTCTTTTCGCTGCGCAGTATACCCCTCACACCCGCTGACAAGTGAATTTGTTACTGAACAGCAATGACCCTCTTGTTCTGAGCCGCCATAAAGTTTGAATCGGCCTGTAATCTGACTGCCTCGGCTTCTCTCATCTCATCATCATCCTCTTAGCTTATCCCTTATCCCAGTTTTAGTAGTCAACGTAGACGGAGCATAGACCAAACGAAACATTTCTGCCATATCAGAGGAGTAATTCTCTCGTAATTTTAAGAACGTTCTCAGTCTGATCTCAGTCTCAATCTCTCAAAATACCTCTAATTTCCCTACATTTTTGACAAGTTCACCTCCATCATCAATCATCATCCATCCATTGCTTCTGTGTCCTCTAATCTTGGCTTCCCCTAGATAATAGTTTATTTTAATGTTTAAAGACTTGTTTCTAGAGTGAAAATTTGTATTTATTTACAATAGGTAAGTACCTACTTAAAGATTTTGTGTAATTTCAGAAAATAACGGAAATATTATTTGCTTTAATCAGCGGGGAACCCCGGATTTACAGAAAAGTGAGAGAGCACTATTAATTGCCATTAGCGCCATCTATTGAAATATAACTGTATCTTTGTAGAAATTAGCTTATTTCCGATAATAATTTTGATAATTGCATTTTAAAGAATTAATTTGCATTATTACGGAGGCATATGTGTTAAAACATAAAATTATCAGTAAACATTTTATACCAAGGAATTTTTGATAAACATTTAGAGAAACAGAACTCAGAACTCCCGTATTTATTTATACTCCGATGCTCATTTATCAAATCAATTAGGCTTTTTTAATCACAAAATAATTGTCTAAGAGTTTTACGTCAAACCCAATTCCCAGATAATAATTAGGAGAGTTCAAGCACAAAAAAATTATAACAAAACAAAATAATGTATTGCCTAACTCATACATAAGATTATATCATTTTAATTTATTTTAATTAAACAACATCTAAATCCATTAATTTGATAAAGTTACTTCATTTGTTTTAGCTTTTGATAAAATCGTAATGAAACGGTAATCTCGGTCCCAAGTACCTATCTCTTTCACTTTGTGATACAGACGACAAGTACTCAGGTTTAAGTCTCTTTACCGTGCAAATAGCATTAAAACAAACAAATAATTATAAACTATGCCTTAATACAGCAGCTTAAATATAATATATTAATACATATTATTCATTCATTTCTACAAGAAGTAATTCTCAACGATTTTTAAATAAACGTTCACGAAAAGAGCGGCAAATTCAAATCGTTTGTTACGTCACAACCGCCGCACGATGTTTGTCGGCGGAATGTCGGCAAAACTATAAAAGGAGCCGCCACTTTGATTTGCCGCTTTTTCGTTGAACGGACTTCAGTTGGATTAAAAGACGCGTTGGATCAGTTGATTATTGTTGATTTTCTAATAAGTAAAATGTCCGAGGAAGGCAAATGTATGACGCGGAAACTCCTCGACCTGATGCAGGAGACGGGGTACCCGCTGGTGCAGCACAACGGCCAGAGAAGGTTCGGGCCGCCTCCAAACTGGACGGGCCCTCCGCCCCAGAAAGGCTGCGAAGTCTTCATCGGAAAGCTTCCCAGAGAGATCTTCGAAGATGAACTGGTTCCAGTGTTCTCGAGGGTGGGTAAGATCTACGAAATGCGTCTGATGATGGATTTTTCTGGCTCCAACCGGGGTTATGCCTTCGTAACTTACACGACGAAGTCCGATGCCTCCAGGGCTGTGAAAGAGCTGAATGGCATCGAGATCAGACCGCGTCGACACATTGGCGTCGTAAAGTCTGTAGATAACTGTCGCTTGTTCGTCGGCAATATCCCGAAGACGAAGACTAAGGAGGAAGTTTTGGTGGAGCTGTCGAAGCGCGTGGGTGGTATTGTGGACCTGATCCTGTACAAGAACTGCTACGACAAGAACTTGAACCGGGGCTTCGCGTTCGTGGAGTTTTCTTCTCACCGGGCGGCGGCCATGGCACGGCGAGAGCTTGTTCCTGGCTGCGTCAAGATATGGGACCAGGATGTGATGGTGGACTGGGCTGAACCAGAGCCCGATATTGACGATGAGCAGATGCAAAGGGTGAGCAGATTCTAATATGTTGCGCAGCGTTTTTTTTTTTTTTATTGACCTACCGCGTTTTCACGTGTACAGTTTTTAAGTTCTCATTGCAATTGTTTATTTATTTATTTAAAAAGCTTGCGAGTTACTAACAATAGCAGACATTTGTTTTACATTTACTTCCATAATGGCCCATCTAAAATAGGTTGTACTTTTTTATTGCGAATTTAAATACTTTAATGTTTTTATAATTGCGAACTAGTTGTAGTATAATTATCTGCTATGGCCAATTTTGTTTACATTCTTTCTTTACACTGTTTACTCCATACCAATCGTCTTAAGCTCTGCAAGCCTTAGCAGTTGTTTAATTAGTGTCCTATCCTATAGTGATTGTTTATTTAAACAAATATGATCCATGACACCTGCTATGGATTTATTTATCTTAACATTTTAATTAATGAAACCTGCATCTTCTTGCAGGTAAAGGTGCTCTATGTTAGGAACTTCCAAATCAAGACCACACCTGAAACCATCCAGACCATATTTGAAGCGGCCATCGGCAATCAAATTGAGCGTGTCAAAAAGATCTATGACTATGCATTCATCCATTTCTATCAACGTGAGCATGCAGAGTTGGCCATGATGAAGTTACAGAATGCTGAAATCGATGGAAGCAATGTGGAGATACGATGGGCAAAACCAGTTGTTCGTGAAATTTACCGCATTCAAAAGATGAACCGAGGCAATGCAAAATTCAACCATAGTTTATCCCTGTCCCAAACACTCTTGCTCCACAAGCAACAGAAGGAATACATATCTTCTAAAGAAGATGAAGGCATTGGTTCAGTAGGTGCAGACAACTCTTCTATTGGGTCGCCATCGGACATGAATTCTGCTAGCGGCCAATACATGACTAAAGAACAGTACTCATTGGCTCCAGCTAAGCTCGATTCAATGTGCAAGAGGTAAGCCAATTTTGCAACTTTTTTTTTTTTCATACCCTTGAGCAATTGCATAGAATTTACTGTGCTAACCTGATATGGATGCCTTCCCTAAGACTACCCACTGACTGACTACCTTTTTCTACCATAATTTTATTGACATTCTACTAATTTTGGTTTTCTCATAATATTAAAATTTTTCTTTCTAGGTACATGTGGGCACCTCCAGTTTACAACTACCAGAAATACATCGACCCTACAAGCACTGAGATATGGGTAGGAAAAGTCGAGCTGCCTCACATTGGTATGCCTCTTCTGAGTGTACCTCGAAGACTTGGACCCCTGGCAACAAGACCCTGCCTTACCATGCAACAGGCCCACATCGAGGCAGCTGAAAGTGCATTGCAAGTTATTAAGGTATGTAGACTTTTTTTTGTACTATTCTAAGTACGACCCATGTCTCCTGTGTGTACTACATACAGTACACACAGGAGACATGGGTCGTACTTGCAAAATCAAGTCCCAGGGCTTCCAAGTATGTCCAACTTAAGAAACCAGGGCTCAAGATACTTTCAAGTATTTTCTATCTGCATAGAAAATTGATCCATGACTTTATACGAATAAGAAGTAAAATCGCGTATTCAAAAGCCCTGTTGGAAATAAAAATACATAGGAAATTGATCCATGATTTCATATAAATAAGGAGCAAAATCGCTTTTACAAATAAATACTTGCAAACCATTAAAGTAAAATTACTTCCATAGGAAATTGATCCGTAGACTTTTACTGATGAGGAGCATGATCGTATTTGCGATTTGTGTATGTATGTAGTTGAGCGAGAAGCCATATAAAATACTCTGAAGTCTTGCAAGTATTTTGGGATAAAAACCTGGTCGCGTAAATACGTGCCTTCCCTACCACAGCTACATAATTACAAGCCATACATTTCCAATATAACCTGACCTAGCATTGTTTCAGCTTGCTGTACATTAAGAGGTCAGCTTGTACGGAAGTGTAGCTAGATACCTATGTCACGTAGATGTGTACCTACCTACCTAAATTATTTTAATTATTTTTTTTCAAATGATTTTTTTTTTCAAATGATTTTTTTTTTCAAATGTTGTTTTTTTTCAAATGTTTTTTTTGTTTCAACTTAAAAAATAATCAAAAAAGGCCTGATGGCCTTTTTTGATTATTTTTTAAGTATGAACAGATTCTTTTTCATTTGGTAGAAGACGTGCGGTGGTCCCTGATCAATTTAAGGTCTATTCAAATCAATGTTCTTATAAGTTAAACAAATATCAACTTTATTTCAATTGTAATTAAGTTGATATCAGAGTGACTAGCACTATGGAAGAATTATAATAATGTTTAAAGTTGTAAGTTATATTTCCATTAATTCATATTTAAATTGGCTAGAGTAATCTTTGATTATCTTTACATAGTGAGTAGTGGTACATGTTGTTAGGGGTAAATAATGAAAGACTGGCTTTACTCTCATACCAAAGGAAATTATTGTGGGATGTCCAGAGGATACTTGCTATTTACTTCTTTCAACTTTCAATGTAATTGATTTCAGATGCTGAAAGCAGACCTCATACAGCAGTCTATGCCGCCACCGCCGCTTACACCGGTCTACCCTACCATCATGTCACCGATGCAGAGCTGCTTCAATCTACCATATGACTACATGACCCCACAAACGGCCATCTACCAACCTAGGCCGATGCCTGTCTCCATGCCCCTCTGGAGAAACGTTTGATTTCCAAATTTAAATTAGTATTTAGGTATTGATTTTCCGAATTCTGAGCTCTATTCCTAAGTGAATAAGGTGAGAATTCTTTTGTAACCTTCTGTTGTTGCTAGCTCATGAAATCTTGACGACAATCTGATGGTTGTGTAGTTCGGATTTCTTGAACATTTCGAAGTTTTGTTCTTGGCGAAAAAGTATTTTAGGTTAAGGGACCTTGTTATTCCTCATATTTGTGACTTTTTGTTTTGACTGAGTTTAGTACGTTTTTGACCTGTATAAATCGGACGCGCAATCGCAGTACCTAGATTTTCTTTGACGACAAAAGTTTCAGATGTTCGTTTTTTGATTTTTGTCTTTTTTTAATTCAAAATGCAAGTAATTTTTTGTAAGTAGGTATTTGTTATTTATCATAGATGTTTAATTAGAAGTAGGTATCTAAATTGAGACCTGTATTGATAGTTTAAAATTGGATTTTAAACTAATGAGTCGCAGTTTAGGGACTTGCTAAGTTTGATTCTCCAGTAGGTACCACCTATCGTTCATTTTCGATAGTTTTTTAAAGGCTATATTTACGACGGTAAAGCTGCCTATTCAGTGCTTCCTTGTGCTTATATTCTAATATATTCAGAGTGAATGCACTGCTTTGACGTTTATTTTGTTTTATATCGACTTCTATGTATTTTGTAGAATAAATAAATATGTGAAACATACCTATGCTTTTTATTAATGAATTTCCTGTTTAGGATGTCAAAATCTAGATAATTTAGATAGGTATTGTTATGATTAGGTACCGTCAAACGGGGTGAATCGGGACGAAACTTTAAAAGTGAGAGTTTGTTGCCACAAAGGAGTCTAATGTGTTTATGTGTTAACGATTAAGTGTCCTTTTCGCAACAAACTATTATTTCAAAGCTAAATACATTTTAAAGTTTTGTCCCAATTCACGACCGCATCCCTATTTGATTGGTTTGATTGATTGTTTGGTGGTACATAGTGACTTGAGATGTGCGTGTGGTGTGAGGGCCACCTTGTTAAAACTCTTTGAAAATGTGCTTAGGATTTAGTGAACATTCCCAAAGAATTGTGAAAGTTGGTATCAGATTTTGTGAAAGTCTAATAACCGAGTTATAGACTGTAAAGTTGGGCCCTCAGTTCTCACATAGAGGATTGAGGGCCCACCTGAAACTGATAAACTATGGACACTACAGAAAAAGTCTTTATGCCAAAATCTAAGCTAATGCCAAACAAAATTTGTGAAAACAAGATATTATCGCAAAACACTGTCCTACTTTGTATATCTTCGTACAAAATGGGCCCTCAATTCTCATACACGTAAAAGTTTATTACGCAATTATAATGAAATCATTAACTTACAGCTACTGTTTGAAATCCCATATGCTACTAAATAAATTGTGAAAATTTATAAAAGCAAGAACAGGTCACCACTTTTTGTTGTTTGAAAGTTATCCCTCAGTCCTCCATTTCTTTTGTTTTCGATTTATTACGCTTATCGTATGAAAGATAAGACAAATACAAAATTGTCTCTTTTTGTGTTGACACAAAAAGAGACAATTTTGAACAAATTTTCACAATTTTGAAATTGTGCAACAAATTAGATACCAGAAAGAAATTAAAAGACCCTTTACTATATAAGAAAATCGAGTTTTATTTTTATTATTCTGAATTTGCAAATAGGGTGACCACAATTTCTTTTAGATTGCAGTAAAGATTAGTAAATGTAGAGTATAAGTTTTAATAAACTTTCTTCGATTTTTCGCTTATTATCGTCATAGCATTTGTACTCAAGTTTCGTGATAAAAAAAAAAATTTCGGAATTCGAATGATCACAAAAAAAAAAAAATACTGTTACCCAAATCATTTTTGCTTGAAATATCGTTCGTTCTGAAATAACTAATGACAATAATCAAATAATTTATTTATTATTTTTATAGAGGCTTTTGCCCAGTCATGGGACATTGTAGGCTAAATATAATTAATAATAAATTTAAGCTAATAAATTTAAGCTGAGGAGCATAGATTTGCCGCCAGAACTTATCAGCATGTTCCAGTACTGGTATGCGCACCAGTCTAATAGTGTTAGGTGGGCGGGGGCAATGTCGGATGCGTATCAGCTCGAGTGCGGAGTCAGGCAGGGTGGCTTAACTTCTCCAACCCTGTTTAATTTGTATATTAACGGGCTGATCGTGGCGCTCAGCAGTCAGCATGTCGGCTGTCACATTGACGGTACCTGTGTCAATAATCTAAGTTATGCTGACGACATGGTGCTGCTGAGCGCTTCGGTCTGCGGCTTGAGGAAGTTATTACGAATATGTGAAGAGTATGCTTGTGGTCACGGTTTATCATATAATGTAAAAAAGAGCCAGTGTATGATCTTCGAGACCGCTAGTGCAAAATGTCCGGGGAGCATACCTCCAGTAAGTCTCAAGGGGGTTCCTTTGCAAAGGGTCGATCAGTTTACATACTTGGGGCATGTGTTGACTGTCGACCTCAGGGATCACGCAGACATGGAACGGGAGCGGAGGGCGTTGTCTGTTAGAGCGAACATGATCGCCCGCAGATTTGCGCGGTGCTCTAATGGGGTGAAGGCTACGCTCTTTAGAGCGTACTGTACATCGCTGTACTCGTGCAGTCTGTGGGCTCACTACTCTAATAAAAGTTACGGCGCCATCCGCGTCCAGTTCAATAACGCGTTTAGGGCGGTGATGGGTCTACCTCGATACTGCAGTGCATCGGGTATGTTCGCAGAGGCGCGCACCGACTGCTTTCACGCGACCATGCGCAAGCGCGCCGCGTCCTTGGTGCGCAGGGTACGGGCTAGCTCCAACATCGTTCTCACGATGATTGCGGGAAGGCTGGACTGCCCCTTCATTCGACATTGTTCCAGCAGACATGTTGCTGTAGCAGTGCCGGAGAGGGGGTATTGATTTTATTGATTTTGTTGATTATTTATAAATTTTTAATTTCTATGTTAGTGTTATTGTTTTGATTTTGATTCGATTTATTCTGATTTTATTTAATTTGATATATTATGTTTCCATTTAATTTGATTTGTATTGATTTTATTTGATTTTATATGTGTGCCATTAATGGGTCTTATTTACCTGAAATAAAGTGAATTTATTATTATTATATTTTTATTATTATAATCCTAACTAATATTATAAATAAAACTAATAACTAGCTAATATTATATTAAAAATATTATTACATGTATTATATAATTATTATTTACATATATATGCACAATAGTTGTAATATTTAGTGTAGTTACTAAACAATAGTTTATGATAGTGCCGCGGAAGTTGTAGGTAATAAAGCATTAAAGCGAGTTTTATGAAACAGTTGTAGTGAAGAATAAAAATAATAATATTTTTTTAATACGCAAACACATCTTCGGTCAAGACACTCGATCATCTTCGGTCAAGATATCAAACATTCAAGGTAAGTTTGTTTTGATACATAGGTACTCATAATTTTATAAGTTCGTAATATTTTACTAAATAGTACTTAGATAGTCACTCTAAGAATTGTTTAATTCAATTTCACCTATTTATAAGTTGTAAAGTTTTTAAAGTAAAATATAATTATTTCATACTCCAGAAAACATCTTTGTTATTGTGCAAGTAAAAAAAACCTACCTAGGAATAAAAAAAACATCCAGGAACGCACTGCTTTATTAGGTACTAGCTTCTGCCCGCGACTTCGTCCGCGTAAAATTTGAAAGTCACATGGCTCCATCTATTATCATAATGACGATAATGTTGTTTTCCCCGAGCACTTTTTTCGGGATGAAAGGTTCAGTCAGTGGTTTAGGCGTGAAAAGCTAACAAACAAACTTACTTTCGCACTTATAATATTAGTTAGGATTATATTCAGCCTATAATAATAAATAAATTATTTGATTATTGTCATTAGTTTTTCGGAACGAACGATTTTTCAAGCAAAAATTATTTGGGTAACAGTATTTTTCTATGTGATCGTTCAATTTCCGAAATATTTTTTTTTTATCACGAAACTTGAGTACAAATGCGATGACGATAATAAGCGAAAAATCGAAGAAAGTTTATTAAAACCTATGACTTTACATTTACTAATCTTTACTGCAATGTAAAAGAAATTGTGGTCACCCTATTTCCTAATACAGAGAATAAAAATAAATTAACTCAATTTACTTATACAATAAAGGGTCTTTTAATTTCTTTCTGGTATCGCATTTGTTGCACAATTTTTTTCACAAAAAGAGACAATTTTGTAATTGTCTTATCTTTCATACGATAAGCGTAATAAATCGAAAACAAAATAAAATGGAGAACTGAGGGCCCGAATTTTATCAAGGTCATAACTTTTAAACAACAAAAAGTGGTGACCTGTTCTTGCTTTCATAAATTTTCACAATTTATTTAGTAGCATATCGGATTTCAAACAGTAGCTGTAAGTTAATGATTTCATTATAATTGCGTAATAAACTTTTACGTGTATGAGAATTGAGGGCCCATTTTGTACGAAGATATACAAAGTAGGACAGTGTTTTGCGATAATATCTTGTTTTCACAAATTTTGTTTGGCATTAGCTTAGATTTTGGCATAAAGACTTTTTCTGTAGTGTCCATAGTTTATCAGTTTCAGGTGGGCCCTCAATCCTCTATGTGAGGACTGAGGGCCCAACTTTACAGTCTATAACTCGGTTATTAGACTCTCACAAAATCTGATACCAACTTTCACAATTCTTTGGGAATGTTCACTAAATCCTAAGCACATTTTCAAAGAGTTTTAACAAAGTGGCCCTCACACCACACGCACATGACTTGAGTGCTTATTGTAAATTCACACTAGCTTCTGCCCGCGGCATCGCTGCTCCCGGGACAAATTTATCGAAATCTGTTCAGTGGTTAGTTAGTTTTGTTTTAGTGTGAAAAGTAAACATAAAAGACTTAATTTCGAATTTGGCTGCTCGCCCACGTCAGACTTTTTGTAGGACCGATAATCGGGCCGATTTAGTTAAGTAACTTCATTATTTCTGACCCACTTTTTGTAGCATGTGTTCGTTGCACTATTGCTATCAGTGTGTTCTATTTTTCTCCTACATAAAATCGGTCACCGATTATCGGACGTGGGCGAGTGGCCTTTATAATATTCGTATGGATTTGTCCAGTTGAGTAGGACCTTTCGCGACCATTTAGTGGCAAACATAGCGGCTTCTTTAGTAGGGTCCGGTAGTAGAAGCCGCTTGCGCCTAATTACATATTTTGTCTTATCACTCGGGGGCGATTTTCTAAATAAAAATCTTTGTTACCGCAGATTCAGGCGTGCCTCTAAAGAGGTCAAGCGTACTATATTTAGTGCTTACTGTACGTCTTTTTACACTTGCAGTCTGTGGGTTCATTATACTCAAAAATCATACGGCGCCCTTCGCGTTCAATACAATAATGCATTCAGGGTGTTGATGGGGTTGCCCCGGTACTGCAGCGCATCAGGGATGTTCGCTGAAGCTCACGTGGACTGTTTCTACGCGGTGATGCGGAAGCGGTGTGCGTCCTTGGTCCGTAGGGTGCGGGGCAGCGCCAACAGCATCCTGTCTATGATAGCAAGTAGGCTTGATTGTGCGTTTGTGAGCCATTGCTGCAAGGTTTCGGCTGGGCCTGTCACCGTGCAGCAGTGATGTCACAATCTGTTTTTGTGTTTTTGTTTTTGTATGTGTATTACTAACATAGTTTGTAAGTATATTGTTACTAACACTATGAGTCTTGTTGCTCGAAATAAAATATTATTATATTATGTAAGTAACAAGTTTTCTTATTAATGTTATAGGTACCTACCTACAAGTAGGTAGGTGTTATGTAGGTATTTGTAAATATCTTCACAAACCTAATAGCTTGAACAAGTAAAGGAAGACTTCTTACTGCTCCCCTTAGTAGTCGAACACTCATTCGAATCGTTCATCTTTGGACATTCACATCGCGGTATACACGGTCACAGATTACTAAATAGTTACTTCGTAACAGATACATCACTCCCATACAAAAGCGAAAATACCTACGCTATAATAGCCTACAAAATCTTACTAATAATACCAGCTGTTTGCAGCGAGAAGAAATCACAGAGAGTTGAGATTGTTTTGCCCGCCGCGTAACCCACGTGCGAGCGCGTCTTCGAGCGAATGTGCTAGGGTCGTACCTATGATGATATTGGTAATAAAACGAATGTTGTAGAAAAACAATTATTTTTTATTTGTTGATCAAATATGTTCTATTTTAATAAAAAGATATATGCATTTTTTTCCTTCCCTGAATTCCCGATTATTAAATTTTATTGTCGAAAATATCCGAAACTGCGTACCTACCTAAATAATTTTAATAAATAATCAAAAGAGAAACAGGAGCAAAGCGGAGGAAAGTGAATTGTTTTTAAAATTTCCAAGACAGTACTGCCAGGCCGATCCATTATGACGTTGTCAAAATTATTTAAAAATAGTACATTATGATACATGTGTGCTATGTTGATCATTATGCTCGAGGCGGTATTATTCGCGCGAGCCGCAGGCGAGTGCGATAAGAAAGCCGAGAGTCTAATGATCAATGCACACGCGTTTCATACGACGTTTTTCAACACACTTGCGAGGGAAAAAACAGACTTGTATTGTTAAATATTAACTTCTTTGGAAAATGGCGCGCTAGTTTTGTTTTTCCGCGCGCCGTGCTAAGCAGCACTAGCGATGCGCGCGCAGTTGTAAATAAAAGCACCGACTCTCATTTTAAATATATTGGTCTATGGTACTAACAAAACCGATCCGCCCCGATCACACGAACCTGTTTGAGAATGAATTATGCTACACATCAAATCTTAATGAATGTGCGTTAATTAGGAGTGTTGAATAAACACCTCATAATATGTTCATATTTAGCGCACAAGTTTACTATTATTAATTTTCCTTGTATAAATTCAAGTCATACGATACTCGCCATTTTGATGACAGTGGTGGTCGAGGCTAAAACACATAAAAATTGGAAATTTCGAACACCCTAACCACTCACGCGGCCATAACCACGAGCAGGTATTGAGGAAAATGTTACACACGCTCGAAAACCAAGATCGGCCATTGAAAAAACTGCGACAGCAAGCATTTTCCACACCGCATTATTTTATTTTTAGTAATTTTGTCTATGGGAGTATTGCTCACGTTCCAGGTTCTTTAGTCGAGTGGTTAGATGAAGTACATTTGTGCCAAAGGCCGTGTGGTTATATCGGCATTACGAAATAAGTTATCTGTAGTTGAAAATCTTTAAATAAACAAATGAGACGGCGATGACGCATGCGTAATTTGATACTCGCGTGATGTTATTGTTATTGTATATCAAAACTTTGGAACAACAATGGTATGTATTATATGTCATTCGATTCAGTATGAATGGGGCTATTTTTTAGGTAAATAAAAAAATAGGGTCATCGCTTTCGATTTTGAAATAATATTATTTTAATTTTTAATTGTCGTAATGTAAACAAACATTAAAAATAAACAATTATTAAAAAAAATCAAAGTCTCTTAAAGTTACGGAACAAGTTTTGTTATCTACACTTGTCTATCCACTTGAAGAAACAGCCATTAGTTTAACAGCGGTCCATAGAATTTTTTTCTGTACGAGTCGTGTATAAGTGGCGAGGGCGCTCCGCGGCGCGTCGAAAAAAATGTGCTAAAAACATACTTGCGTATAGGAAGGCGTTACCGCGGGGTACTTGCGCGCGAGTGGCTAACTTCACCACAGGGGCTGTGAATCATCGTCTCAATCAGCACCATTTAATTATTTGACAAATTTATCCATAGTTTAAGGTAAATAAGTACTTAGTGGTAATGAAGTTTTTGGATATCTAATGTCGAAGTTTCGCGCCAATCGTGCGTGTTTACATTTTACTTTTCACAAATTTCACACACACAGTTAAATGTAAGATTTAAAATGTGACAAATATTATTGAAAATATTGTGCACAACACGAAAATGCCCAGGTCTTAACGTAATATTCAAACACAGGTCCAATAACACGTATTAATTATTACCATTAAGTACTCAATTTGTGTTCAAAATCGCCGACCATTATTGTTTTTTTTATTGCAATGATGTACGAAAGCGATTATTCCAAACGATTTTTTTTTTTTAATTTCGATTGATAATATGACGAATGTAATCGATACTTGGAAATTAAATAAAATTAAGTATTTTAAGCAGTAAATACAATAAGCATTGTTTATAATAATGATTTATGCTTTTCTATTGTCATTTCAATCGTTTTTTGGACATTTCACTTAAACAGAGTCAATAACAGCCAGGCCATAGGTACCTCATTTATTGAATTTCGCGCCGAAATGTTTCTATATTTGAATTTACTCGAAATACGCTCGCTGTTTAGAATTATTTTAATTTATTGAACAACTATTATTTATTGTGGATTTTATTTTTGATAATTTCTAATAGTTTCCTACAGAATTCCCAGTATATATTTATTAGGTAGGCTTAGTAAAAATTTGTTTGAGAATGATTAAAAAAAAAAGTGTAAAAAGCGCGCATCTCCGACTAGTAAATAGTTATCTGTGGAAATAAAGCACATGTGGATTAAAGTAAAGAAAAAGCACGCGTTTTTAATACACTGCATTATGGACCTAAAAGCGGTTCAATAAGAGCCACTTTACGAGCAAGTGTGTTGAAAAGCTTTTTCTAATTCTTCAATAAAATTATTAAAAGCTTCTTTCTGGTGGGACTTTAACCCCGCCATAAAAAGACGAATCCTTATTATAGGCTTTGAAATGAGTAAACAGTGCTGTTTCGTCAAAATTAGATTTCTCCTGTAACAAAGCATTGAAGCTAGTGCAGTTATGTTTTTTGCTACACTTATGTAATAAATATCCTGATACATAAGTCAACGCTCTTTACTTTGACACCCATCCACTGCACAATAATTACATGGTTTCGGCATTTTGATACTCAGCGCGGTAACCGTGACGTGCGAGCGAGCGCTCAGGCGGTGTGCGGCAACCCACTGTCGGTTGTACCGACGGCGGTACGCGAAGCGGTAGGTAGGCATATAACGCGTGGCCTTGAGCGAGTGACGGACGCCTGACACGGTGCATTTTCCTCTATTCTGAAAATCCGTCCTTGCAAACACATCCCAGATTGCACGGCTCGTTGCTGTCGCAGATCGATTGACTCACGATTGAAGAGCAGGTTTCGTTCGATCAAAAAGCCCTTTTTGCAATGCGTAAGTTCTTCATTTTGGCTACACTTGGGGCGTGCTGAAAATCAAAGGGTTTATATAAACCGACTTTATTCAAAAGGAGGGCAGCGGTTAGGCATTCGTCGGGTTTTTGTCTGGTAGGTTATACCAAAAAATACAGATAGTACAGTCCCAACCACTCCGACATAACGTGTCCGTGAGCGGTGTCTATGTGTGCGTTGCTCGAGCGCACTTTGTATGTAGATTGCCTTCTGTACTATCTGTATTTTGTGGTTATCTATCATTGATATATATGTTACACTAGATTAGTAATTACCGCGACAAGGCGTTGCCACTTGACATAAGGCCACAGCCCTTAGCGTAGCTAACGTCACTTCAGTGCTCTGTGTGACGCTAACCGAAGTTTACCGAGTGACTCGCGTCAAAAAATTACCGCCAAAATGGGAAAATGCGTAGTCAAAGAGTGCGATTCCAGGTCACAAAAACATAATAAATTAACCGGAATTACTTTCCACACGTTAGTTTATTGTTTTTGTGTTTATATCAACGTATAAACGCAATAAAAATAAATAAAATGTAATTTTTTTTAAATTACTTTCAGTGTTACCACTACAAACTTAGTATTAGTTTCCCACATTTGTGGGAGTTTTTTAATTTTTGGAATAAGTGATTTTAAATAATTTTTAATAATAACAACGTTACAGGGTGCCTAAAGATGCAGCACGTCGTAATAAATTGATGGAAATAATCCGATTGCTTAGAAAAGAGACTGACTGGCTACCAACTAAATCTACTGTCATTTGTTCTAAGCACTTCCGTGATCAAGACAAAATAGACCCAAAAAGCGAATGTGGCCGTGTTTATTTGTCCAATGAAGCAATTCCAATGCTCATTGTAAGTAATAATTTCATGCGGTAATTAATATTATCAAATTATAGGTAATGGTAATGGTCAAATGCCTAAAAGGCAATTGTACACAAAACTAATGCTACATAGCGGAGTATGATTTCAATAACAATAAATAAAAAATATTCAAAAAGAAAATGACTTAGTTATTTTCATTAGTTACTAACTGACCGGGCAAACGTTGTTTTGCCATATAAATTATTTCTAGCTACCCGGCGCTACTTCGTTTGCGTGGTGTCCTATCCCTTACCCTACCCTACCCCTACCCTACTCCTACCCTACTCCTACCTTACTTCTAACCTACTCCCACCGTACTCCTACCTACTTCTACCCTACTCCCATAGATATATTAAATTTTTCTCTGCGTAAGAACCATCCTCGTACCTAAAGGAGTATTCTAAAAAAAAGAATTAGCGAAATCGGTTCAGCTGTTCTCGAGATTTGCGCTTAGCAACACATTCACCGATTCATTTTTATATTATAGATAAACTTCTAATACACATCCAATATGAAATACATAATTCAAATATTTTAAAATAATATAACTTAACGTTTAACGTTTTTTTTAACGTTTTTTATAGCTTAAAAAGTTGGGTAAAATTTCACATGGTTAGGCAACCCCATCCCGCCATTGCATGTTTATATTGCGGTCTTTGTCTAATCTAAGCAACAGTATTATTCTTGCGCCTTGTGTAAGTGAGACAGATATATGTTTACTTTTAAATGTGTAGTGGTTTAAAAGCTACGTCGTCGCGTTTAAATAGTGGTTACATTTTTTTGACACATTTTAATGAGGTTTGCTTCTCTAGTTATTTAGCTCAATGTTATCTATACTATAAATTACAGTTCGCGTCAAATAACTTTGCCGCTCTGAAGCTAGGCTTTTCGCTAGCCGCGCATGCGCCCTGCTGTTTTATTCATAGGATTAACTACTGAACAGTGATTTGTTGCCTACTTCAGAGCGGCCAAGTTATTTGACGGGAACTGTACGTAGGTACTCTGGTAGGTACTGTTGTCGTCACGTAAAAAGTACGCTGAGCCACAGTGGAGGGGGTTTGTCTGCGCACGGGTCGGTACAGTCGTGTCCTAAAGTAGTGGGCTATTGTTTTATAATCCATACTAATATTATTTAAATGCGAAAGTGTCTGTCTGTCCGTCTGTTACCTCTTCACACTTAAACCGCTGTACCTACCGGTTTAGACGAGATTTGGTAGGTATAGAGATAGTTTGTGTCCCGGGAAAGGACATAGGACAGTTTTTATCCCGATATTAACTTAAAACTTATGCGGGTGAAACCGCGGAGCTCTGCTAGTAATAATATACTTATTACAAGTGTACTTATTTGTTTTAATGTAGAATCATAATAGATACTTAATTTACTTGTGTCGCGCTCCCTTCATACCACCAAAATGATTGTATACTTACATGATTTCGTGAAATTCTAAAGGTAATATGTAATACTTGGTTCCACCCGCGGCTTCGACCGCGAGGTAAGTCGATAAAAACTATTCTGAGTAAGGACATATTTTCAGGATATAGGTAAGGATAAAATTTGGCAGAGAGATAGATCTATCTGTCTGCCAAATTTTATCGAAATCCGTTCAGTGGTTTAGGCGTGAAAAGGTAACATACAGACAGACAGAGTTACTTTCGAATTTATAATAGGTACCTATTAGTATGGAGTGTAAACTTTTTTGTGAAGAAGTACCTACGTCTTTTACGTCTCGTCCGATGGCCAGATTGTATGACGTCAAAATCTATTAGTATGTACATTTTTATAATATTATTTATTTATCTGAGGACAACAAACAGTAGTGTAATAATAAGTAAACATAGGTTAAAACTTAATAAATTATAAACTTACAACTGATTTTCTGATAAGTACACAAACGCCATCCTCAGTGTTTCTGTAGAAACCTGATTGGCAAACACATTTGTGTTCACAAATCTGCACATCTTCCAAACAACTCATGCTTTCTTCACGATCTCTACAAGTTTGTTGAGGAGGGCATGGATGTGTGCATTCGAATACTTCGTTTGGCCCACAATCTGTAAAAGAATATTGGATAATATGAAAAAATAATTATTTATCTAGACGGACTTAAAAGTTAAGGTTTCAATTTACCAGAAAATTTTAAATGTCAATATCGTCGACGTCGTATATTCTGTCAGTTGAACTTGTATTTTGTAAATAAATACAACAATCTTAGACTATTTTCCTTTGAAATAGAAATATTGTGAATTAATTGATTATTTCTACAAATAAAAACCTATAAATCTGTTCTGTTAATCTTTTTAGAAGTTACAAATAGTTTCTTCTGTTGTCTGTTAGTTTCTGAAGCAAAAATGTTGGCTAGAAACTTGTGTTTATATAAAAATTGTTTGAGGTATTGCTCAATATCCTCATGCTGCTTAAAAAACAATCAGTTTACTCATCAGCAGCGGACCTTTGCAAACATTAGCTGTGTTTATCCTCAAGATAAAAAAATAACCTCTAATCATTCGTACTTAGTGAAGAAAAAACTGCACGAAACTAAACAACTTGTGGAACAAGTACTGGAAGATCAAAGCTGTAATACGTTTACATACAGAACACATTCATGTGGAGAACTAGGACCTGAACATGAAGGAGAAAAGGTCACACTTTGTGGTTGGGTGCAATACTCAAGATTATCCAAATTCCTCCTTCTCAGAGATGCCTATGGTCTAACTCAGTGTGTGGTAAGCAACAACAGCATAAATCTGTCTGATATTTCTTTAGAAACAGTTGTCAAAATAAAAGGCACTGTGGCATTAAGACCTAAAGACATGGTCAACAAAACCATGAGCACCGGGGAAGTAGAAGTTATTATGGATAATTTGGAAATTCTTAACACAGTCGATAAACTGCCTTTCAACCTTAGAAACTACCAAAAACCTAAAGAACAGCTAAGGTTGCAGCATAGGTACATAGATTTACGGTTTCCTGAGATGCAAAATAATTTGAGAGTGCGTTCAAATATGCTTCATAACATGAGAAGGTTTCTGATTGAAAATCATGGATTTGTGGAAGTTGAAACTCCTACTTTGTTCTGCCGGACACCTGGTGGTGCTAGGGAGTTTGTAGTGCCTACACACCATGAGGGGCTCTTTTACTCCTTGGTCCAAAGCCCACAACAGTTCAAGCAAATGCTTATGTCTGGTGGTGTTGACAGATATTTCCAAGTTGCTAGATGTTACAGAGATGAGACCACTCGACCCGACAGACAGCCTGAATTCACACAGTTGGATATAGAATTGTCCTTTACCAACTTAGATGGAGTCTTGTCTATGATTGAGCAGTTGCTCTACAATACATTTGTGAAATCACTTCCAAATCCACCATTTAAAAGAATGACGTATAAAGATGCTTTACAAAATTACGGCTCTGACAAACCAAATTTAACTTATGATTTAAAATTTGTAAATCTGAAGAATTTGTTTCCTGAAAAGTTCAATGATCCAAACTTTGGCGCTTATGCATTACCATATACTAAGGAAATTGGAAAGTTAACTACAAAATACAAGGAAAAAATCAGAGAGTATGCCAAAAAACATTCATGCAAAGTCATTTTAAATGAAAACATTTCAAAAGAATTAGGAATTGAAATTAGTAAAAGGGTCCAAAGTGTTGTTGGGGACTTAAATGTAGCTATAGTTGTTTTAGGTGATGATAAAAACTCTTGCTTATGTCTTGGAGAAATACGAGACATGACAGCTTTGTTGTTGAAGTCAAATAATATGCTGCAAGTCAAAGAAAATGTACAACCATTGTGGGTGATTGATTTCCCTCTATTTGTAAAAGGTGAAAATGGTTTAGAAACCTGCCATCACCCATTTACTGCACCACATCCAGATGACATGCATTTACTGGACTCAGAGCCTCTCAAAGTGAGGTCTTTGGCATATGACATTGTTATGAATGGTAATGAAATTGGTGGCGGTTCAGTTCGTGTACACAATGCCGAATTACAGGAAAAATTGTTGAAGATTTTGAATATTGACCCTTCAAAGCTGTCGCATTTCTTGAATGCTTTGAAAAGTGGGTGTCCACCACACGCAGGGATTGCATTAGGTATTGATAGACTAGTCACAATAGCTTGTAATGCAGAGTCGATTAGGGAAGTTATAGCTTTCCCTAAATCCCATGATGGAAGAGATCCGTTATCTGGTGCCCCCAATAGTATAAGTGAAGAAGACAAAAAGTATTACCATATTTCTGTTGTTAAGTAGCTTTTATAGATTTAAATGATATTATTAATTGTATGTGTAAGTGATATACTTCATTAAAATAAGTATAATATTATTGTGTCTTAAAAAACTTTGTTTTTTATATTCTCATTACATCATACGTCTTATTTATATTGTAGTATGTATAAGCTTCAGCATAATTTACATACCCACACAGCCTTATAAAAAAGATATAAGTATTCAATTCAACAATGCAATTAAATGTTATTCTCAACCAGTCCACCATAGGTGATTATGAAAAGAGATGACTTTGTAATTTGTAGGTATGTGATTGCACATTGTGCAATACTAACTTACCTAAACAAGTAAAAAACTGGCCAAGTGCGAGTCGGACTCGCACACGAAGGGTTCCGTACCACAAGGCAAAAATGCCGAAAAATACGTTTGTTGTATGGGAGCCCCCTTAAATATTTATTTTATTTTGTTTTTAATATTTGTTGTTATAGCGGCAACAGAAATACATAATTTGTGAAAATTTCAACTGTCTAGCTATCGCGGTTCTTGAGATACAGCCTGGTGACAGACAGACGGACGGACAGATAGCGAAGCCTTAGTAATAGGGTCCCGATTTTACCCTTTGGGTACGGAACCCTAAAAAGTAATTCTTAGTAGATGTTCAATTAAGCCTTTGTGTACCTATTTGTGGTCTGTGATTCAATAGTGGTGGTTTTTGCAACAACTAGTTTTTGTATACCTACGTTTTTGTGGCCATCTCTATATAGCCCGATTGAAGCTTTATGGCGGCTCGGCTGCGAAGTGCGCTTCTCGCTGCACAGTACCTCACCCTTCACCCCTGCTGACGCGTGAATTTGTTACTGCGTTTGAATCGGGCTTTACCAGTCTCTTCAAAACATTGTAGGTAAGTTATTCCCCTATATACAGGGTTATTGGTAAAACATTAACAACCTCTTAAGAGGTCATTGTACTCATCATTATGTTTTACCAATAACCCTGTATATAATGAGCCTATAATATTCCTATTGCTGGGACACAGGCCTCCTCTCTTCCAGAGGAAGTGGGCCGTAAGCTGTAATCTCTCACGCGGGCCCAGTTTGGTTTGGTATAAAGTACAACATATGTCACATGTCATGTACGAATTTTTGGTTCTAGGACATGCCAGTTTCCTCATTTCCATTTTCCTTTACCGTTTTGAGAAAGTAAAGCGCCTGCATGGGTTCGAACCCACGACCACTAGATACTTACCATGTCGGTAGTGGGGGCCCTTATCTCAGGATTAGTTATTGTTCCTCAGGGCCATCCCTGCTCTCCCCCTATATTTATCATCGCGCAATAAGTAAGTTCCAAAAAAATGCATTTACCTCGTGTTCATGAACTTATAAACAATACATTATGAAATGGTTCCATTGTACCTATAATTAATTAATGAACCTTATACATATACCTACAGGGTATCTTGTAATTAATGGATAACCTTAAAAACATGGCAGTTAAAAAAATGACCTAAGCATCATCATCTGCCTAGCCTTTTCCCAACTTTGTTGGGGTCGGCTTCCAGTCTAACCGGATACAGCTGAATACCAGTATTTTCCATGGAGCGAAGCGACTGCCTATCTGACCTCCACAACCTATCTTGGTAAGACTGGTTGTCATACTTTCGAGCTTTTGACGGCCCGTAACGACTGTCAAAGATCCACGAATGACAGCCGGGACCAGCTGCCTAACGTGGTTTCCGTGGTGTCAGATGGTCACCCATCCATGGAATAATCGCGGCAAGCATAGCTTAACCTGATCGATCGACCCGTGCGGCTGTTGTTATTTAGCCACAAGCACCACCAATGTATTTAAAGATTATTTATTGTAATTTATCTTACTATTCTGGAACGCCTGGAAGTAAAACTAATTACTAGATGATAGGTAATAGGTACTACGGGCTGGTGTCCGCAACTCCACGTCAATGCGCGTATTTTGCGTACCTACGGATTAATTAATTAATTAGGTAGGTACCTACTAGATGATTCACACAAATTGAGGTTTTACTAAATAGCTTGCTATTATCAATTCAGAAAAGGAGCAACCGGCCGTGGACCCAGTTTGGAGTGAGCCGGGCCTCCCCCTAACCCACTATGTAAATGAAATAAAACTTTTGTTTGACAGTCAGATGTTTATTGCATAATATTAATTTAACAAATACTTAATAGGTGAGGTATGTACCTAAAAACTTCACATCTGTAACCCAGTACCTAACAGTACCTTCAAAGAACGAAAAGGTTGGTAGAAAATTGAAAAACGTTAGGAGTGGAGTTCTATATTCTAGACGCACAATCGGGCGAATCTTTCATCTCAGGACATGAACAACGATGTAGGCACGGCGACTTTGCATCTGCCCTGTAATATCCGTCCCAGCAACCGCATCCCGGTGTGCAGGCCTCCTTATTGTTGCTATTCCATTTTGTCGGAGTCACGATTGAAGAGCAGGTTTCATTCAAGCTCTCTTTACATTCCCTATACTGTTCAAATATCACACATGGACCTCCTGAAAAACCAAGTTTAATTAAGTTAGTAAACTAACTAATAGGTACTTAAGGAATTTGAAAACGAAGTTCAATAATAGTTCAAAAGAGATTTTTGCCCTAACAATTATTGCATACTAGCTTTTGCCCGTGGCTTAGCTCAGTTGGAGAACGGAGTTTGTCCCACTATAACGTCCTACCGGGAAAAAACCATCATATTATTATCATGTTCATCCAAATCCGTTCAGCCATTAAGGCGTAAAAAGGTAAACATACCTACAGACAGAATTACTTTCGCATTTTTATAAAAACTAAAGTATGGATTTTTGCAGTAAACTTGGCCTAATATTGCCAAATTATCGGGATAATTGATTCGTACGGTCTTACCCCAGCGCCGAAATTACCCCAACATAATCTTATTACCTACTTACCACATTTTTTGGCCCAAAATACTCTAATTACTTACCACATTCTTCTTTTGGTATACATTCGCGGTCCAGAGTCTTTCTGATGAAACCTTCCTTACAAACGCATCTGGGGCTACAGCCTAAGAATGCAGCTGGGCAGGCAATCTGATTACGATCATAGCAAGAATCTTCAAAGGGGCACTCAACGCATTGTTTTAATACTTCGTTCGGCCCACACTCTGGAAAACGGAAAAGGAAATGATAATGTCAAGTGGTCCTACAACCTATACTTCAATTCGATTTTTTTACAGACTAAAAGAAGAATTAGCTTCGGCCATCACCTCGTGAGTCTCTCATGCAAAGTTAGGCTGATTAGTCAAGGTTGATTTTTGAACGCATAGGTACGCATTGTATTTGATGACGTCGCGTGTTTGTATAGATTTCTTCTAGGCGCGACGGCAAACGGAGTTCCCCTGGTTTCTCTCAGTCCCAATAAATCCTATCCAATATCGTTGGTATCTAAGTACCTATATTTTTTGCAACAATAATAATTATAAATATACTTAAGCCCTTAGTTGTATAGTTTTAGTGGTACTTAGCATTAATGGCGCCGATTCTGTTGTTCACAAACTAAACTAAATGTAAGTTCAGGCATCTTTTTCTTTCTATTTCATTAAGAAAAGGACAGAAGATAAATATTAGTCTAGTCCTGTCAAATTAGTCAGCGCCTGATGTAAATTGACGTATTTTTAATAGGCAATTTTTTAATCTCGTCTAAAGTTGTCTATGGAGTACTTATCTTAATTTGAGTTTATAAACAAAATTAATTTAATAGTTGTACCTATTAGATTATAAAAGTGATAACAACACATTGGTCACCTACCTAAATCCTTCTGTGCCACACCGCCCACACTCAACTCCACACAGCTGACAAACAACAGAAGTGATGTGAACATGTCGACGACTCAACGTGTATTGGTATGCCGAAGCGTGCTTACTCTGTTTAAATAACTATGTAAATGATGTATAGGTACTGAATTATAGTGACTTTAGTTTACTCTGTTGTTCACGATTTATTTAATTCAGACTATTTAAATGTTCATATTTTGTTAGTATTACATTATCTTTAAAATATTCGTCCTATGGAGATCAAAATATTGAAAATAAATAAAAATTGAAATAAATCGCACTAATATTATCACATCACAATAATATTATAGAGGCGAAAGTTTGTGAGTTTGTGTGTGTGTGTTTATATGTTTGTTACTTCTTCACGCTCAAATGGCTGGACCAATTTTGTTAAATTTTTGTATGGAGGTAGCTGACACCTTGGATTAACGTATAGGCTACTTTTTATCCCGGGACCGACGTTTACGCGGGTGAAACCGCGGGGCGCAGCTAGTTAAAAATTAAATTGAAATAAATAATTGAATACAATCTGCCTATGTTGTGGTCGACTTCCAGTCTAACCGGATGCAGCTGAATACCAGTATTTTACATGGAGCAACTGCCTATCTGTCCTCCACAACCCAGTTACTGGGTAACACGATATCCCTTGGTAAGACTTGTTTGTTAGACTTGTCAGATTTTCGGGCTACTGACGACCCGTAACGACTGTCAAAGATGTACAAATGATAGCTGGGACCAAGTGCTTTCCGAGGCACGGAGGGCTCTATATCTATGGTATGTAAAGATGGTCACCCATCCACGGACCAACCACGGCAAGCGCGAGGGACCCGTGCGGCTATTATTACTTAGCCACATAAGCCCCTCGCAAATAAATAAATTGAAAATAAAATTGAAATAAATTATTTTCGAGAACTATAGAATAAGAAGAATAATATTACTAAGAATAGTAATCTGTGGTTATGGTAGGTACCTACCTGCAAGATAAAATTAAATTAACTGGCGAAACTACACAGACATGAAACAAACGAAAAAAAATCTTAAGCCATAATTAGGTACAAGTAGAAACACTACCAGCGGCCTTTGACCCCGTACTCAGCTATAGGTAATTACTTGAAAATAGGTGTTCAGAAAATCATGTTTCTCAACAGATACCTATATTGACTGACTTGACTGCGAAGTTTCATCGGCTAATTCAACTTGAACTTGGATTATTTGTGAGGGTATTAAACATACTGTATACACATGCGGTGCTGTTACCTACGACGTTCGTTTAATGTTCCGAGTTTTAATTATGTTTAACTTAACATAATTTGCTCAACTGAGCAAAGAGAACCATGATTTGCTCAACTGAGTAAAGAGAATCTACCGGCAGGAGGTTCTCTTCAAATTGCTTTGCGGTTTGGCAAATGATATATAAAATAAAATAAAAATGTGACATTATGGGTGAAATAAATAATAAAAAAAAAACTGGCCAAGTGCGAGTCGGACTCGCACACGAAGGGTTCCGTACCATAAGTCGCCTTATGGTACGGAACCCTTCGTGTGCGAGTCCGACTACGAAACGCCGAAAAAAACACGTTTGTTGTATGGGAGCTCCCCTTAAATATTCATTTTATTTTGTTTTTAGTATTTGTTGTTATAGCGGCAACAGAAATACATAATTTGTGAAAATTTCAACTGTCTAGCTATCGCGGTTCTTGAGATACAGCCAGGTTCTTGAGTGACAGAGAGACGGACAAACGGACAGACAGCGAAGTCTTAGTAATAGGGTCCCGTTCTTACCCTTTGGGTACGGAACCCTAAAAAGGAAAGACCTGCAAAGTTCTGTTGTTTCCGTTTTACAGTATATGAAATTGGCTTTTTATTAAACCTATCTGTGCGGTCAACGATAAGCTGTAGAAAGGTTATGCTAATTACAAGCTTTTACTTAGCTTGCGCTGTTCGTATGTAAGTATGTATGTAAGTTGTCCGTTCAAAGTTTGCAAACCATTTTTTGACCATTTGTTGGTACCCGATTTTTATAATGATAAAACAATAAATTAATTAATTTTATGATGTTTTTTTTGGGGGTCATCGACCGCAGTTAGTGTATTCACTTGAAATCAGTTTTTTTTGTGTAAATTTTACAGACGTGACTGTGATCGTTATCTAAACTCGATAAAATATATTTTAACAACTCATACTTTATGTAACAACACTACTATTGCGTATAGATATCGATTTCCATCACTTCTCCAGAGTTTCGCTAGCTAATTTAATTTTACCCTGTATACAGGGTTATTGATAAAACATTAACAACCTCTTAAGAGGTCATTGTACTCATCATTATGAACAACTTTTAGTATGAGACCAAACCTGAAATCGCCAAAAAAAATCAGCTGTTCCCTACATTTTGACGAGTTTTACCAACATATTATGTGGGGAACAGGGAACAGCAGATTTTTTTTTTCGCGATTTTTGGTCCCTAGTAAAAGTTGTCCATAATGATGAGTACAATGACCTCTTAAGAGGTTGTTAATGTTTTACCAATAACCCTGTATAGTTGACTGGAGTTAAGGGTTGACGATATCGTAGTCGCGGGAAACACCTGGATGAGGGACACAGCGAACCGGAGGATGTGTGACAGAAGAAAGGGGATGCCTATACCTACCCAGCAGTGGGTGATTCCAGACTGAATGATGATGGGTAACTAGCTATGATAGGTAACTGTGAAAACTTAACAGTCAACCAACTCAGCCTATCACAGTCCACTGCTGGACATTAGAGGCCTCTCCCAGACTGCGCCACAGCACCCCATTCCAGTCTACCCCAGCCACCTTCTTTAGGTCGTCCGTCCATCTAGCTGGGGGGCGTCCCACACTACGCTTGCCGATACGCGGTGTCCACTCCAGGACTCGTCTGCTTCACCGGCCATCGGTCCTTTGACAGACATGACCGGCCCACTGCCACTTCAGTTTGCTTACTCTGCAAGCTATGTCGGTAACTCCGTTTCTTTACAATGCCGTCCAGAAATTAAAGATCTATTGGAAAAATAGTTTTCCAAGCAAAGCAATCTTGTTAATCTCGCAACTGAGCCGCAAATATATTCCCTTTGTAACCGTGTATTGTAATGGCATTACAAAATGTTAGCTCACAATCGTTGAAAAAAATAAATTGCAATCGTATCTGTATTTGCTAAGCTATTTCCCTTTTACAACCTTTTGGGATAATTTCAGACTTACACATGGGCGAAACCAAGGGCAAACGATCATACAAAATAAAAATAGGTAGGTATACATCAAAACAGATGA
Source organism: Mesoligia furuncula (assembly GCA_916614155.1). Lineage (NCBI taxonomy): Eukaryota > Metazoa > Arthropoda > Insecta > Lepidoptera > Noctuidae > Mesoligia > Mesoligia furuncula. Next base: position 22,901,078 of record OU744800.1, on the reverse strand, counting down.
TGGGCCAGGATCATCACACAGTGGGTGCCTGTAGACGGGCGTCGTCGTCACCGAAGCAGGCCAAAGAAACGCAAGCGTTACGATCTGGACTCGTTCCTGACCGATTGACCGGAAAGGGAACAACATAAGAAAAAATCGGCCAAGAGCGAGTCGGACTCGTGCACCGAGGGTCCCGTACCATCATGTTTTTAATCTTTCATCGGCGAGGCCTATATTCGTCAGACAATTTTAACACTGTGCACTGCGGTTTAGAACATCAGTTTTATGCCAGCGCCATCTCTTGACCGATAGTGGAACTAATGTAACTTTTGTTGATGATCTCTGAAAAAGTGTGCTATTTAGAGACTTTGTTTTATTTTTCCTGTTATCTTTACATAAACTTCTATAACAGAAAAAAATCAGATTTGTCTCTTTGCAAACTTACGGGAACGGTATTTTTTTTACTTTTTTCGTCAAAGTGGAAAGCTATTCGGCCTAAAAAAAAGACAAAATGTTTGAGAATGTGCAAATTGCGCTCTTTCATATGATACCCCACATGCCCTAGTAGCCCCACTTCGAATTTTTCAGACCCCTTTCAGTACCTGTTGCTAAAAATATACATGTCGGCATGAGGCGGTTGGCGCTGTTTGTTTTGAAGTTTCGAGCTGTCAGAACACGATTACCGATGTCACTCGGTTTTGACGTTTAAGTCGGTTTAAGCAATAGAGCTTAGTTCGGAAATCGCCTCATTCGGATACGTCAAGCGAATCGCTTGAGTGAGCTCGCGACTGGGCTGGCAACACTGGTTTTGGTATTACTGAAGTTGGTAGCATTGTTTTGGAGGGAATGGAGAAAAGCTAGCCAACAGAACGACTAAACGAGACAAAAGTTTCCCGGGATGGGAGGAGTTTTATGATGGAAATTAGAAAAGAGGAGCAGTGAGAACTCCTCTAGAAGAGAGAGGTTCCTTGAGGGACAGCTTAGTGAACGGAGGTCAACTTTGTTAGCCAGCCCGGTAACGATTTAGCTACGTATCTGGCTGCGTATCGTATAACTACAGTGTGTGACAATTAGCGACTCGTGATTCAATTGTTAGTAAATTATAATCTGATTTGAAGTACAAACGGTTATTCTATTGCGCAATAACCAACTTTACCCATACACACCCACGGTATTTGAAATATGGCTGATGATGACGAGACACACTATACCTTCTCCGTCATACATATATTTTCATTTCTTTTTTATTTGCAAAATATTTGGGCAAACGTCATCTAAAACTATTCCAAATTTCAAGTTGATAGCATTAGTAGTTCTTGAGCTATCCAGCTGTGACAGACAGACAGACTGAGTCTCACCATAAGGGTTCCGTTTTACCATTTTGGTACGGAACCCTAAAAAGGGAAAAGCATGGGGGAGACCTTTGCCCAGCAGTGGGACAAAATAGGTTAACAAAAAAACAGGTACATATATAATTTGTTAGATGATTATTTCTCTTCATTGCAGCAACAATAATGACATTATGAAACTAACAAAACATAATAAAACATAACAATTAGACTTGTAGACTTTTCTAGATTATAAAACTTGTTCAGAAATTTAAGACATATTCGTATTTATTTTCTCAACAAGCTAAACAACCGTATCCTTATTCACCAGAACACAAGGATTCCGGTATGCACGTTGAATCTTCGTCACCCCTTAAATATCCGTCCTTGCAAAGGCATCCTGGTTTGCAAGGCTCTGATTTCTGGCTAACGCATTTTGACGGATTCTTTATTGCTGCGCAGGTTTCGTTTAGGCAAGCTTGTTTGCAATCAGTATACACTTCATCGATGGGGCAGTAAATTCCTGAAAAGTAACGTTGTTTAATTAAGTAGGTGGTGACAAATGTAGGTAATTTGTCACCACCTACTTAATTACAATATGATATGTACACAATACAATATGTATGTTGGCTTGAAAACTGCGAATATTCGAATTTGATGTTAAGACTGTGTAGTTTATTCAGCAGCATCGACACGGAAAGAGATTTTGAAAGACAAGACGTTGGCAATACCTACTTAGTCGCTCGATTTATTGTTCTGTGATGTTTTACAGAAGCAGATGCTTACCACATTCTTCTAATGGTACACATTCGCCGTCCTCAGTCTTTCTGATGTAACCTTTTTTACAGTGGCATTGGTATACACAAGGCACTTCTACGGTTAAACATGCATAGTCTTTAAGATCCTGACAAGTCTTCTGAGGAGGGCATGGATTTATACATCCTGCAGGTACTTCGTTTAGCCCACATTCTGGAAAAATAAAACGATAATATAAAATAAAATACCTATACACATAATAAGGAGAGATGACACAGACTGCTGTTTTGCCAGATACTGAATATCCGGCCATGCAAGAGGCATTTATAGTGTGTTCCAAAAGTATTTGATGAAAATATATACAAACCCTGCACTCTATCTTACTATCCTTAATACATAAGTACACCATCATACGATTTATTCCAACCTACTCAAAATATTATTACTTAACTAATACTTAGTGGTTCAATATCTCAGTCTAGTACAAAATACATAAGTCTATTTGTTTGGGTTTTTATCAAGTTTTTTGTCACGTATGTCACGAACCAGTCTCGGCGGTTGTAAGTAATTCCTATAATTAGCAATATTAGCATCTTGTAAAAAGAACCGCAATATTTTTCCTTATGTTGATAACATCATCAACTTATTGTTTACGCTTATATAAATGTAGGTAAGTTCGGTTAAACCAAGTGTGAAATGAAATTTGGCCCACCCGTACTAATATTATAAATTCGAAAGTAACTCTGTCTGTATGTTACCTTTTCACGCCTAAACCACTGAATATATTTCGATAAAATTCAGCAGAGAGATAGATTGCATCCCGGGGAAGTACATAGGATAGTTTTTATTCCGATATTCTCTCGGGATCGAAACTTATGCGGGTGAAACCGCGGGGCGCTGCTAGTTTCTAATAAATAGCATTCGATTTTAAAAATCACATTCAAATACTATTTGCATAACAATAAACTAGCCAGGTACCCATGTATAAAAAGGCAACTTATTATTTTGGCAAAATAACACAACAACTTAGCTAACAAACTAACAGACAAAGTATGTCCTCTCTATTATTCTCTTTTACTCCTCATAGGTCAAAGGTCATGGTGGATTGGCGGTTGCGAAAATAACCATGTTTTCCGGAATCGGATTAGTGTTCATGTTGATAATTAGATGACGGTGGATTTATTATTTACTAGCTTCCGCCCGCGGCTTCGCTCGTGAGGTACCTATGTCGATAAAAACTATCCTATGTCCTTCCCCGGGATGCAATCTATCTCTCTGCCAAATTTTATCGAAATCCGTTCAGTGGTTTAGGTGTTAAAAGGTAACATACAGACAGACAGACAGTTACTTTCGAATTTATAATATTAGTACCTATGTATTTAAAATGAAATAAATTTAAAAAGTTAGTAAATATTTGAATATAAAAATGGTGCTCCAATTAAGTCGGGAGCAGGGTCTAAGCTACCAGTGGTTAAGACACCAGAAACAGGAACCTCCTCGCAATGCAAGCTATATCGAGGAGTAGTGGTATGTGCTGCCTTCTAAATCAGGCCCTATATTTATTTATTACTAGCTTCCGCCCGCGACTCCGTCCGCGCGGATGTCGGTCTTCGCGTGGATGGTTTATTTCTCCATATTGAGTAACTCTGACAATGACATCTTATAAATATCTATTGGACCCAAATACGGCTAAGCCTATAATAATTAAGGAGATCCCTCTATTGAGCTACTGCTGTTGAGCTCGCGTTCTGTAGTAAGTATTTTTTTCATAGTAATTCCGACCTTGATAAGTAGCATGTAGAAGTAAATTACTGACAGTGACGAAAAGTTTGCAATAATAAAAAAGTGATCGTGACAATGCGACAGAAAGTTAATTGAGAGCTTCAGCATACACAACATTGTTAGTGAGCTCGTCCGGAATATGAACATGAAGATTTCTTGGACTGCTCACACGGGAAAGAGCTACGTAAAGTTGCCCGTGTGAAAAACAACTCGCGGTAAGATCTACGCCAGCAACTCCTAGGGTCTGACCTTGAGCCTTATTTACTGTCATGGTGTAACACAAAGCTACAGGAAACTGTATTCTCTTAAATTGAAATGGAAATTATCCACTGCGGGTAATGCAACGTGTGTTCGCGGTTCTACAGAACAACGTCTATGAATAAAACTGAAAAATAAGATTTTTTTTTTCTACGTATTTTTCCAGGATAAAAAGTATCCCATTTTATGCCCAGGATAATAAGGTATAATTATACCAAGTTTCATCGAAATCGAACTGTTAGTTTTCACGTGATGCCTGCATATACAGACAGACAGACAGACAGACAAAAAATTTTTTAATCACATATTTGGGTTTGGTATCGATCCAGCAACACCCCCCGCTATTTATTTTTTCAATATTTTCAATGTACAGAATTGACCCTTCTACAGATTTATTATATGTATAGATTATGAATGAGAATGGTCGGTACTGGTAAAGAACACTTACATAAAATATTGTTGAATTGTTAAAATAAAAGAGATTGTACAATCCCTTTTATTTTAACAATTCAACAATATTTTATTTAATATTTCAAGCACATAAATGTACAGAGGCGGATTTAATGGCGTAGGCATTTTCTACCAGTCAACCTTTGGGTGATGCAGAGACAAACAGTGGTAGGTGCAATCATGAAAATTGGGGAGTAAATAAATTAAATGTAAAGATACGCATAAACCTATTAAAACTATAAATACAAAATAACATATAAATATAAGCACAAATAAATATATATAAATACATGATTATATTAAAAAGAAATAAGACAAACAATGAGAAAATATTACCGTTGTGATAATACAGCCAGCTTCTTGCGAATGATAACTGAATATTCATTTCGTTATTTAGGTATATTGTCGAGCAAACAAAATGTTGAAGTAGATATAGGTTAAGCAATAGATTATGAATCCCCTCCAAATTAAGTGAATTGTGATTGTGAGTGAGTCACGAAATTGGGAAGCTGGCAAGGACCAGCACGACTTACTTAAAAATACTTGCCTTGTTTAAATGACAATGAATCAAAATCTAGATTTAACGCCACTGTGAACCCCGCACAACTGATAAACAACATAAGAAATGACCTTATCATGTTAACGACTCAACGTGTACTGATAAACGGAGACTGGACTCTGTTTATATACTTGACGATGTATAGTATATAATGTGCACGCTTTAAGGCTCCTACAAACAGGCGCGACACGCGACACAAAGGCACCGCCAAGTCGCGCAACGAGCGGTGCCTTTGTGTCGCGCGCGATTATATCGCGTGTCGCGCCTGTTTGTAGGAGCCTTTTAGGATTCCTTCTACCGGCCAATGCACTTACTAAAAACTAAAATTTATTATGGTATACATTCCTACTACAATGTATAGTTTTAGTTGGATGTGCCTTTTTACACGTTCAAAGCCGGATAAATCACCGCCCATTGTATCACCCTTTGTACAGTTTCTAGATTTATATGTCTGTAATTTATATGGTGTACATAATAAAGAGTATTCTATTCTATTCTATAAATGATAAATGATTTATTTTCTGTAAGTAGGTTTGTACAAACACTTTTACACGTCAATTATATTTTTTTAAACTAGATGAGGTCGGCGTTTCCTATCTGACTATTCTGAGAAGAAAGGCCGAAACAAACTCAGAGGTCACAGTCTCTTTTAAAGTCCAGACAAAATCTTGGTCACATCGTGTGAAGACCATGTAGATTGGTGTCTGAAATGGCCTTTTGAGGAAAGAACCACACAGATTGAGCGGACCTGTTCAATCAGTGCACGCATTTGTCAAAAATCGTGCAGCTCAACTCAGAACTTGTGGAGCTCAACGATTCGACGAACAAAACCAAAGACAGGACATTTGGGTAGGCCGCATAAACTACTCAAACTACCAGACCATGATTAAAACGGAAACAATGACCCACATAGTCCTAATATTATACTTTATACAGTAAATGTACATGTCATTGTAGGTATAAATAAATAGATTAAAAAAAAAGTGTAAAATAGCAAAATAAAAACAACATTCACTTTATAAACCTATTGGAGCAGCTCAATCCCAAGCCTTTTTACCCGACTGCGGCGAAGCCCAAAAGGAGGGTTATGTGTTTGACCTGTATGTATGTATGTCCGTTTCTTTGTTCCCTCGTAACTTCTAAACGAATGAACGGATTTTGATAAATTATACGTCTTTAGATTTGTCTTGGTAGCGCGAGTGTCACTGGGTATATCAAAATTGAAAAAAATATAAAATGACCGATTTTAGGCGCAATATTATGTCTTCAAAAAAAAGGTTGCTCGAAACCTATCGAGTGGGGTATCAAAATAAAGGGTTTTTAAAGGTGATTACAAAAATATAAACAACTTATATGATAAAAAGTAATTCGAAGTGACAAATCGTAAAAAACACGTACCAAGAGCTAAATCGTCTACGAAATCTTTCAAATTTGTAAACTAAAAAGCTGGAAATAAAAAACAAGTAATTAAAAAAAACTAAAAAACCCGACTGCGGTAAAAAATAATAAGTTAAAAAAACTGAAAAGCTAAAAACAAGGCCATTTTAAATTAAATAAAAGTTGGGACCCATACCATTTTTTTATTACATTTTCAAACTCAAATGGGTCCCGCCAGCTTCCAACTTTTATTTAATTTAATTGTCCTCAATATATGTATAATAGTCTTTTACAGTATAAGTAATATAAGCTTTCTGGCATAGTTTTCGCTTTATAAAAGATTTGAATTTATTAACGCTTTTTTTTTTTTTTGCGGATGGGAAATCATCAAATGACTCCTCCCGCTCTGGGTGGAGCGGAAGGGAGTGTCAGACTCTTACTGACTAAAACCCACCCGTGTTCCTTCCTTAGCCCTTTATGTTCCGGGCCAGCGGTAACCCTTTCGGACGATCCCGCTGACCCGGCAGGCTTCGGCCCTAAGGGGCCCCTCCTCGATGCTGACATCTCTTTGAGGCGCGCGTGGAACACGTACGCGCCGTCCGGCACGGGCCTGGTCCTGATCGGACGGTGAGCTACCCATTACTCACCGCCCGCAGGCCCGCGCCTACGGTGGCCGGGAGTCGTCACGCGGCTCCCGACGCCTGGGGCGTCCCCCGCGGCGGCTGAGACGGGAGGCTCTCTCCCTGAACCGTCCCGCCACCTCCTTCGCTAGCATGACTGCTTCGCAGAAGGAGGTGACTGCCTCCCACTCCCTCTCGCCCCGGACCATGGCTTGCACCAGGGCCGGACGGGAGAGGTCGCCGTCGCTGCCAATCGCCTCTACGAGGACACGGCGGTGCTCCGCCCAAGCGGGGCAGACCTCCACCGTGTGCTCCACCGTGTCCTCTGGGCGATCCTGGCAATGGTGACACCCGGGCGTTTCCTCCCGCCTGATGATGTGCAGGAACCTCCCGAAACTTCCGTGTCCGGTGAGGACCTGCGTCAGGCGGTAGGTGAGGGCGCCGTGGCGCCTCTCTAGCCACTCCTCAAAGAGGGGTCTTATCGCCGCTATCGCGGCGTGCCCTGCGCTGGGTTGCGACAATCGCTCTTTCCATGCCGCCATGAGATCGCGCCGGAGATCCGTCCGCTCCGCAGCGATTTGCCGCGGGAGCGGATCCTCCCCCCGGCGTAGTGCCTCCGCGTGCCACACATACAGGCGCGCGAGGACTATCGCCTCCAGATCCCATGGCGGCAGTCCGGCAAGGAGGCTTGCCACCTCGCCCGAGATCGTGCGGTAGTCCCGGATAAGCCTTATGGCTACCACCTTCTGGGGCGCGTTCAGGTAGTGGGCGGCTCGCCGCCGTAGTGAACGCGCCCACACCGGGGCCCCGTATAGGGCCATGGACCGCACGACCCCCGCGTAAAGCCTCCGGTAGGAGGCGTTTGGCCCCCTCAGGTTGGGCAAGAGCCGCTTGAAGGCGGCCCCGGCCCGTACCAGTTTGGGGGCCAAACGTCGGAAATGCTCCACCCCCCCCCCCCCCGCGTGCGCACCCCCTGGCGTAGTGCCTCCGCGCGCCACTCATACAGGCGCGCGAGGACTATCGCCTCCAGATCCCACGGCGGCAGTCCGGAAAGGCTTCTGGGGCGCGTTCAGGTAGTGGGCGGCTCGCCGCCGCAGTGAACGCGCCCACATTTATTAAGGCTTAGTTCTTGAATGTGGCTAGGAAGTTTATTATAAAAACGTATAGGTACATTGGCATCTAAACGAGCCATATTCTTACTCTTCTGAGTAATCATTCATCATCATCATTTCAGCCGAAAGACGTCCACTGCTGGACATAGGCCTCCCCCAAGCACCTCCACTTCGACCGGTTATTTCTTTATTTATTTATTTCCTTAGCAATTTTTACATCGTGTCGAAATGTAACACAAAATATAATACAACATAAAGATAAAAAAAAATTATTATGAATACATCCTACATGAGTGACAAGTTTTAAAATAATCTTTGTAAAATATGCAAAAGTCACTGAGTAGTTATATAATTCAGTGCTTCTCGCATCCAATGGGTTCCTGCGGCCTTCACAGGTTCGTCGGACCACCTTGTGGGAGGCCTTCCAACGCTACGTCTTCTCTTCTGAGTATTCATTATGCATCAGTTATTTAAAAAAAACGGTCATAATGTATGACCGCCTAGATATTTTAATTTTCTGTTTTTTTTATGAAACAGCTGATTGTTTTTGATAACTTTTGATGGGTCCAGAATCAATCGCTGAATTAATGGTTTCAGTTTGAGCGTCGTTGTTTGTACAGACACCAGCACATCAAGCTACCCGAAACTGTCAATTTTTCCCAATCAACTATGAACCTTATGATGTAGCGATAAAGTTGAAAATCTATTAAAGTTTGACAGATTGTTGTAGGTAGATGTGCTGTACGACTCCGTTCTGTTATTGTTCTTATCATACGTTCGGCAATACCATTCAAAGCCGGAGTAAGTGGCACTGTTAAGTGGTAGATAAGTAATAACTTTCCGCGCACAGAACTCTTTCATTTCTTTGGTGCCACCCTATAATAAATAGAGTTAGGCAAGAGATAGGTAAGTACCACCAAGGTCCTGGGAAAGCATAGGGATGTGTTAACACCGGGCTGGATTAAGGAGAATATTCCTACCTCGTAATATTCTTCATTTAAAAGGCAGAAATATGGAAGAAGATAGAGAAGTAGTTAAGAAGTGATTTGTTTCAAAGATTAAGGATTTTGTAAAAAAAAATGTAATTTTGCGTATGATGTTTATTGTTTTATCATATAATAATGGTGTGACATTACACATTTTTTGTTCCATAATATCTTTTTATTGCATTCTTTTTCTGGTATACATTTGCCACCTGCAGTCTTTCTAAAAAAACCTTCCTTACAAACACAGTTATATTCACAATCTTGTAATTCCTCCGTACAATAAATTATTTCTTCACGATTACTACAAGTCTTTTGAGGAGGACAGGGAAATACGCAGTCGTATACTTCGTTAGCTCCGCATTCTGGAAATTAAATATAGAAACATTGGAAGGTTGTCTGAAATAAACCAGTTTGTATGTAAAACACGCTTGGTAGACTTTATAGTCTGTTCCAAAAGTATTTAATAGAAATGTAAACAAATAGATCAGAAAACATAAATTGAGTGCTTTAATTTGATTATTTGGATACCTGAAATTTTTATTATTTTTAATCACCACAATGATGTTTTTCTACTTTACAATTGAGGTTATTTTTAATCCTCAACTTTTGCAATGATTTTTAAATACAAATGTGTCAATAATTATTAAAGAAAGTAGTGAGATATGAAGTTAAGACCCTCTTAATACAGATGAATGTGTTACTTAGTCCCTTTAGTGAGTGATTACATAAATATGAATTTAACCTGAACATGGTTTGTTTACACTTTCGTCAGTTACTTTTGAAACAGACTTTATATGCTGAGAGAGAGACGGGCAATTTGTGAAATGCTTAACGTTAGATGTAACTTTAACTAATATTGGTATTATTATAAACACTTGCCTGAGTGTGCTGGCTTAATATTCCAGGAATTTCCCACCTCAGATGACTTCTCCTCAACCGCCATCAGCCCCACACAGCAGATAAACAACACAAGACATGTCCTCAACATGTTGACAACTTGATGTGTATTGATGAAAGAAAGCTTGGCTCAGTTTATATATTCATGGGTCGTTCTATCAGGCCGCTAGTACAGTCAGCCCCAAAAATATGTACCTATACACGGAGAAGGAACCATTTTATTGTCAACATACTTTGTTCCATGACATTGTATCCACGGTAATAGGTAAAAAACATACTGCAATTTATTTTACCAAAACAAAGTAGACATTTTGTCCCAAAACATCTTTACACCCTCTTTTTAAGTAGGTAGTAATTAGTAAGCAAATTAACAGTTAATTCACTTCAAATAAATTGTACGTTAAAATAGTAGGTACCTAAGTTTTGTACATAAACAATGCATACAATGTTATGGAACAATGGTTGTAGACAATGAAATGGTTCCGTCTCCGTGTATATGTTACGGGCAACGTGATTAACTGGGCATTATTAATAAGGACCGGCCATTATTAATAATGCCCAAGAGCGATGGGCAAAGTGATTAATTTATCACTTAATCACTTTGCCCATCGCTCTTCAAATGCCCGACGGCCCGTGGTCCATGTAATAAGTCAGTGTTTGAGATAGCTTGAATTTATCACTTGGACCGGGCAGTATGAATAATTCCCTACTTGTAGCCGGGCAATGTGATAAATTGGACCGCGGCCGTGCCTTGCAACATGCGAGGGGCGCGTACGTGCAGGGGGAGGGCCGCGCGCGCACACAGCGACGTATTAGTTCGCAGTATTACTTCGGAACGCGAACACGTGAGTGCATTGAGTACGTTTATCTCGCAAAATGGCGGCATCCATAGATATGATGGATATGAAAAGACGTTTTAACGAAAAAATTCATAAATTAAAATTAACGAAGGGGAAATAAATACACTCAGTTATTTTCTCGCGATGAGTATTATTAATTTTTAACCAAAGTGCAACATTGTTTGCAATTCCAACTGTCACAAAAGCTCATTTTGCAAGAATAAATCATTCTAAACTTAATAGCTTTATTGCACAGTCCTTAATTATTAGATATTTATGTTGATTTTTCTCAGTTTACTAATTTTTAAACTATTGTTCTTAAGTAATATTTTTTATCAAAATAAAAGTAGGTAACTACTGATGTTATTACATTTTTTCAATAGTTTGTTTTTTGTTAACTTTTCATGAAAATGTTGTAAGTTTAATTTCATTTAATAAACAAAAACACTACAGTTCACCTATTTTATTACTTTGCGCAAGATAGGGTTGTCATTATTCATATTGGCCGGGAAAAGTGATTAATCATGCTGTTTTAATCACATTGCCCAATTGAGTCGGGCAGTATGAATACAGACCGGCCATTATTAATAGTGCCCGGACTTATCAAATTGCCCGTAACATATACATCTTTTTGGGGCTAACTGTACATACTTAGTCATTTATGATGGAGGTAAGTACACAGTACAATCATAGAAATATGACTAAAGTATAACAGTGTTCAGTATGGTCTACGGAGCAAAGAGCTGCCCACAAGTTGTAGCGGTGACAGCCCTGGTTTTTTTTTTTTGGATGGGATGTCATCAAATGATACTCTATTCCGCTCATCATTCCGCTCCGCCCAGAGAGGGAGGGGCCCTCTCTGGGCGGAGCGGAAGGGAGTGTCAGACTCTTACTGACTAAAACCTACCCGTGTTCCTTCAGTTGCCTGTGCCAGTTCTTTCGAACAACCCGCAACCCTGGCAGGCATCGGCCCTAGCGGACCCCGTCAGTTAGCGCTGACATTTCTTTGAGGCGCGCGTGGAACACAACGCGCCGTCGACCCGGGCCTGGTCCTTACCGGACGGCAAGCTGGCTATTGCTCGCCGTCCGCAAGCCCGCGCCTAAGGTGGCCGGAAATCGGCTATCGATTCCCGACGCCCAGGGCGTCTCCTGCGGAGGGACAAATCTCGTAATTTTTTAAGAACGTTCACAGTCTTGGTCAAAATTACCTGACAAGTTTTTGGCATTGATTGTCGCTGAAATGAGGTTGCGACTAGATTTTGAACCTTATACCATAATTACGGTAATTGGCCTTCTGATTAACGAGTTACAATTCGTTTACTTCATGACCACTGCTCTTAAAATGGTGAAGAAACATCTTGAAAAAAAATCGGAGATATAGTGACATCTATGAAATCCGGTCGTGGGATTTTTCGCACCTGGTAATGGGGACCGCTGGACGAAATCGGGGGTGCACGCGAATGTACGAGGACCTGCCTCCCGGGCCCCCGGAACCCGGGCGGGTTGTGGCAAGAACCTTGGGATTTTAGGCGGTAGAAGTCCGACATATATGAGCGCATGTTTTCCCCAGATTTACTTTAGAAAAATATATTTTTAAGACTTTCTTTTCTTTCTTTCTTTAAATAACGCAATGAATGTTATTGAACTGTCAAAATGAGAGCCACTACTACTGTTAGTGTATTAGGCAATTTCCCAGCAGTTCTTGCCATACACTAAAGCCACTCTAAGAGTAAGCGCTACCAAAGGCCCAGGGTAAAGCCCCCCCTAGAAAATGAATGGATGCTTTTTGTATAAGTTTACCTAAAATGTGTGTGTACCGCCCGAAGTGTAAAAACTGAAAATAAGTAACCTTTTTGGCTACTCTGGTCGGGTCAAAAGAAGCCAAAAAAGGCATTAGACAACTGCAGTATTATTTTAAACTTACTTCAGTGTGGGAAAAAGATGGTGCTATCTAATATAGGTGCGACGTAAAGGTCTGAAACATGATTCAATTTAATACTGCTATAAAAGGTGGTAGGCTCCCTGGGATCCCAATAAAGGACCTCGTGATTCACAGCCGCTAAGTTGGCCACTAGGCCAACGAAGCCGTCTATGATATTACTTACCACATTAATTTTCTGGTATACATTCGCCGCCCTCAAAACTTCTGAAATAGCATTCCTTACAAACACATAGGCAGTCAGAAACTTGGTACTTCGAACAAGTGATGTCTAGTGCGCGATCTTTTACACGTCTGTACAAGGTGGCACGGATTTACGCACTCGTATATCTGGTTTGACCCACAATCTGGAAAAAATATTATTTCAAAATCATAAATAGGTCCTTAAACAGAACCTTGGGCTGGATACAACTCCCCATGTCAGACGATCAATGGGCCAAACTTACGAACCAGTGGGACCCGCTTAATGGCAAATGACATCGCGGCAGGCCCAGACTTGGACTCATTTAATAAAGATTGTTCCTTGGCAGCTCAAGACAGAGAGAGGTGGAAAGAGAGTAGGGAAGCCTTTGCCCAGCTGTGGGACATTAAATAGCTAATAAAAACACTTTAGGAGTGCTGACAGAAGTGAAAACTTGAAAAAGCATAATAATTTTATAAATACGTTTGAAGGGCATTCTTCCCATAGAAAATGTACCGCGCGTTGATGTCTTTATAATGGCTAACTTAAAACAGAAGAGGTGTCGGTTACGGTAAGTGTCGCGAATTCAATGGTTTTTTTCCCATCTCAAAAAACTGGGCAAGAGCGAGTCGGACTCGCGCACCGAGGGTTCCGTAACATCCGGGTTTATGCATAAGGTTTATGTTTATGAAATTAAATGTTTTATTTTTATTTTTATATTTGAGTTGATTGAATGAAAGGTAAATTGCGGTTTACGATTTATGACGTATTAAAAAAAAACTACTTATTAGATCTCGTTCAAACCAATTTTCGGTGGAAGTTTACATGGTATTGTACATCATATATTTTTTTAGTTTTATCATTCTCTTATTTTAGAAGTTACAGGGACGACGACACACACTTTACCACTTTGGAAGTGTCTCTCGCACAAAATATTCAGTTTAAAAAAAATTATATTAGAAACCTCAATATCATTTTTGAAGACCTATCCATAGATACCCCACACGTATGGGTTTCATGAAAAAAAAAAATTGAGTTTCAGTTCTAAGTATGGGGAACCCTCAAAATTTATTGTTTTTTTTTCTAATTTTGTGTGAAAATCCTAATGCGGTTCATAGAATACATCTACTTACCAAGTTTCAACAGTATAGTTCTTATAGTTTCGGAAAAAAGTGGCTGTGACATACGGACGGACAGACAGACAGACAGACATGACGAATCTATAAGGGTCATCATCTGAAGGGGCCCCTTAGGGCCGAAGCCTGCCGGGTCAACGGGATTGTCCGAAAGGGTTACCGCTGGCCCGGAACATAAAGGGCAGTCAGTAAGAGTCTGACACTCCCTTCCGCTCCACCCAGAGCGGGAGGAGTCATTTGATGATTTCCCATCCAAAAATAAAAAAAAGGGTACCGTTTTTTATCAGAAAAGCAGCTCACTCTTGTGCACTATAACATCTCCCGCGCCGAAGATGGCTGGTCTCCGCTGAGGTTAGTCGCTAACTCGCCATAGCCGAAATTTGAACTGGAGGACTAAGTAAAGTAAGTAAGAAACGTAAATTTATTTCACAAAAAACTTCATAATATTTTACAGAAAAAAAGATTCGCAGAATTAAATTTCTAATATATGGATGTTGCCAGTGCCACCGAACTAGGCAAAGCCTGTACTTCGGTTTTCAGTATCTATTCCCTCGATATTTTAGCAGTAAAATGCCAACAATGCAAATATCGCTGGTTGTACTACTAATTAATTTTGAATAACTCTTATAGCTAACATGTTACATTATTTAAAATTATATTTACCTGTAATATAATGAGTAAATGTTCTATACGTGAGTTAAGTGTTTGTGATTGTGTGAGGAATAGGAGGGGATTTATGTGGAGTTTGAGTGATGTGGGTGCGTGTGTGTGTTAATGTATGGGGGTGAGTGTGTGTGTGAGTGTAGGACTTTACCACAGTACCTAAGTATTTGTTGATTCCACTATACCATAGCCTTACACGTGATTTTTGTGTCTGTAATGCAATAGCCTGGGTTTTTGTAATGTTTTTATGTTACGTCACGAACTGTTCACGGTAAATCAACGTCAGTGCTTCCCCTTTTTGCATCTTAGTGCTTAATTAGTTATTTTCCTCATTTAAGATTTTGTTTTGTTTGGTATTGTAATATTGAGTATCATAATTTAATTATTTGTCTGTTGTGTAAAAATTTGGTATAGACTGGAAAGTTTTGAGTATGAATGTCGATGGCTATATGAGTAGGGTAAGACCAAAGAAACGATGCATGGACTGTGTGAATTATGATATGGTTAGAAGGGGGGTGACTACCGAGAGAAGTATGGAAGCAAAATATATGTTGCGCCGACGCCAAATAAATTTGGATAAGGGCAGGATAGTGATCATGATGACTGGGGCATTATTTAAATCGATATAAAATGGTAAAAGCTAACAAAAGTACCGTGCATTTACAATTCATTTGCCAAAAATGTACTCAAATATGAATTAATGGAAAAATAACTTTAATCCCTACACAATAAAGTTCAGTTAACGCTACATCTTCAAATATTTTTATAACTTTGTCAATAGTGCTAGTCACTTTGAAATCAACTTAAACTTCGTTGAAATAAAGTTGATATTTGTTTAACTTGAAATAGGGTAGTGGTGTAACTAATTGAAAACTAGGGTTTAATTGTGTGCCGATGATTATGACTAGATACTATTATTTCTTAAAAAAATTAAAATTAAAACATAACATAACCAGCCTATGACGTTGCCACTGCTTGGACAAAGGCGTCGAAAAAATTAAATGCCAAGCGAATTTTCACTCAGCGTGAAAATACCTAAGCGCACCCCTTTACCTGCCTTAACCGTCCACGAGCAATTTTTGTCTCTGCAACACTCTCAAATCAAGTCTACGGGTTTGTATGAGAGTCTATTGGTTACAAATAACAATGTAAGCGCGCGCACGGCGTCAAAAAAGTCTCAGTGCAGTGCGATGCGCGCTCTAACACGGACGTGTTTCCACTGTGCACGGCACGAATTTTATTCGCGTGTTGCGCGGCCATAGCCGCTGCCCGGAAACACTATGAGTTCCCAACAACTCATAGTCAATGAATTGCTGGCATTCCTGGTCCATGCTATCTACTACATGGACGAGGTGAGCATCCTGCAAATATTAATTACAATTACAATTAATTAAAGTCGAATTACAAGGAAGACGAGATCAGCAGCGGAAAACGGTTACTGTTCCAGTCACTTGGGAAACTCGACCAGATGCCGTCTCGCGGCAGAGATGGAACCGAGAAGAGCGTCCAAGATATCGTCGATATGTTGAAGAAGACTGACCCGAACGACGTGCCAGATTTCGTGGTGAGGGAGCTAAGTAAACTGCCCCCCGTCACGTTCGATCACGTCGACGTTACGCGGCTGCTAAAGGACATCACTTCCTTGAAGGCGGAGATGACCAAGATGCAGTCCAGAATGGAGGCATCAGAAAAAACCAATACCGAACTACGTGCAGAAATAGCATCATTGCGCAACATTGGTTCGGTAATTGGGTCACCTGAGGCCTCAAAGGTGAACACGCGGCGAGGGGCGCAAAATGCATCCATCGGCAGTTTTGAATCGGCGAACACAAGTGCGTCACCAGCTGCCGATAACGCTGAGCAAGCGCCGCCTGCCGCCGCCGTCGCCCGCGCCACAACACCGGCTGCGGAAACGTCACGCGTAGGTACGTCGACCCCTAAACGTGCCTACGCTGCTATTGTCACCAGTGGCAAATCGGATGCGTCGCAGCCTAACCGACAAACCAGAAAAGGGGAAAAACTGGTAAAGAGTGCTCAACCTGCCCTGACTGCGGTCCATTGCTCTTTGCCAAGAGCCAGACAAGTTGATGAGGAGGGTTTCACGAAAGTAGAAAGGAAGAAGAAGAAGCCCTGTTCTCGTAACCTGTGTGGCACCGCACCGAGTGGACCCAACATGCTGCTGCGCCCTGCTGTGCCTACGAGGCAGCTGTACCTTTCGCGTCTGCATCACTCCACGACAACTGAGGAAGTCGTGCAGTATTTGAAGGTGAAGACTAACTGGACTCTGAGGGTCGAAAGGTTGGAATCGCGCCACAACATCAACTTTAAGTCATTCGTGGTACGAGTTCCAACCCAACATCTACAGACCTGTCTGAAAGAGGACTTTTGGCCGAAAGGTGTCATATATCGACGTTTCCGAGGAAGGTTACGCGACACCACGCAGCGAAACACGACGCCGTCAACGTTACGTGTATATAGTTAATAGTTTTAAGGTTTTTTAATATGTATTAGTTTATTATTTTATAAGATTATTTTGTGTATTTTATTTATGGGCCTTATAGTTGCCTGATAATAAAATTATTATTATTATTATTAAAAAAGTTGCTGGCTAACTTACTAGCTAGGCTAGGCTAGGCTAGCTAACTAGCGTAGTAAAAAATTGAGAGCTACAGCTAGTATCTATTAAACTGAGAGCAACATATTATCTAATACCTAGTAAGCCATTTCGATATCATCTGCCTAGCCCTTTCTCAACTATGTTGGCGTCAGCTTCCAGTCTAACCGGATGCAGCTGAATAACAGTATTTTACATGTAGCGACTGCCTATCTGACCTCCACAACCTAGTTACTGGGTAATACGAAACCCCTTGGTGAGACTGGTTGTCAGACTTTCGGGCTTCTGACTACCCGTAACGACTGTCAAAGATCCACGAATGACAGCCGGGACCAACGGCTTAACGTGCTTTCCGAGGCACGGAGGGGTCTGGGTATGTAAAGATGGTCACACATCCAAGGACCAACCGCGACAAGCGTAGCTTAACCTGATAGATCGACCCGTGCGGCTATTATTGGGTACTTAGCCACGGGCGTTGCTTGGGTACAAATGTTAAGTAAAATTCAGTACAACACATGGCAAAAGAGAACTGTACAGTTCATTAGAATCATCACTATAAGGCAAGTACCAATTTACTATTAAGGTTATATTTCGACGGCGAAGTGCCAATACCTCCTAACTGACAAAGTCAAAAATTCACACAAACTGAAAAAAAAACGTTCAAAAATAGACACATTGCGTTGGTTTAGTTGGGAGGTACAGTCACGAGCATAAGTATGTCTACACTTGGCTTTACTCAAAGGCGATTTTCACCTTTATTTTTGAATGAAATTGTATGTTATTACGAACATAGTATTTCCGAACCTATAGGTTTATGTAAAGTGTCGTATTTCAACTTTGCATTCGTTATTTCGTGAAAAAATCGCAATTGAAAGTTGCCAAGTGTTGACATATTAGTGCTCGTGACTGTACATATTTCTACATTTTAATTGAATGCTGTTGCAACTAAAAATACACTTAGGCGATTCACTAAAACATGCGAATAACGCTTTTAAATTCAAAACGATATAAAAATTAATTTCTCAAAAAATGTCAGTTAGGGCGCTTGTGCACTACAAGGAATTTTACTGTCCGGCAGTCCGATTTTATTTTTTTATTATGGCGTGCTATATGGGACCGTAAAAAATCGGACTGCCGGACAGTAAAATTCCTTGTAGTGCACAAACGCCCTTAGGAGGTATTGGCACTTCGTCGTCGATTTATAACTCTCTAAGCGATCTCCATTTTTTGGCACTATGTATTTATTACGTTCGTATGCCCCAAAATTCCGACTGAAAGGTTTGCTCGTCAAAGTGACTGACCTCACTTAGCGCCTTAATAAAAGAGTAAATAAGAACAAGAAGTTTTTGTTGCATATTTAATTATCTGTCGTCAGTGGGTACATTATAATTAATTTTGATTTACAAATTATTATTTTTTTATTTACAGATGTTACAAAAGACGACCCCCTAACCGCCTTCACCAGTTTCTGGAGTTCCAGCAAAATCTGAAAGCGAATAAATGTGAATGAATTTCTACCTAACGTAATTTGTTATAGGTACGAGTATACTAAACCATTAGGTATATTTTTGCCGCCGTAAGTAAAAGGAGCGCTTCTGAGGAAAGGGAATACAGAAAAATGTGCCTTAAGGGCTATCAATTTCGCGGACTAAAAACTGAAAAATCATTTTTTTTCAGCGCAAATTTCTCAATATCCTTAAGTTATCTAGTGTTTTTAAAAATACACAAGTATTTATCACCTATCTATCTAGTAAGTCTACGAATTTAAGTTTTGATAACTACTTAATAAAAAATTCGTTTATAAGGCATTATTTAGATATTTTACTAAAACTAAATTAGTAGGTAGTCAAAATAAAAATATAAAAATTGAGTTTGGTAGATAAACACCTCAAATTTTAAAATATTTAACACTTTTTGTTATTTTCAATAAACTCTTACACGTAGACGACGGTTTTGCGCATGACTTTATTGGGTTTTTTCAGCGTAGTCAACATTTTTTTACAAGTACTAATTCATGAAACTTAAAAAAAAAAATCGTACATGTACTAATATACTATATGAATAGTATATAGGATTTTTTTTCAGATCGTTATTTTGCTACCAGTTAGCTAAAAAAGCAAACGAAAAACTTGGTGTTTCGTGATTACGTAAAAACGTGTGTTATTTTTTTTTTTTTTTGGAATTTATATTAAGTAGTTATCAAAACTTAATTTCGTACACTTACTAAATAGATAGGTGATAAATACTTGTCTATTTAAAAAAAAACAAGATAACTTAAGGCTATTGAGAAATTTGCGCTGAAAAAAACTGATTTTTCTGTTTTTTGTCCGCGAAACTGATAGGGACCCTTATGACAAGTAACTTTTACTATTAAGGTTTTATTTAAAGCTATCCAAGCGATCTGCATTTTTTGGCAAAATGTACTTTATACGGGGCATGCCCCAAAATTCCGACTGAAAGGTTTTGAAAGGTTTACTCGTCAAAGTGGCTGACCTCACTCAGCGCCTTAATAAAAGAGTAAATAAGAACAAGAAGTTATTGTTGCATATTTAATTATTTTTCGTCAGTGGGTACATTATAATTAATTTTGATTTACAAATTCAGTTTTTTTGATCTACATATGTTACAAAAGACGACCGCCTAACCGCCTTCACCAGTTTCTGGAGTTCCAGCAAAATCTGAAAGCGAATAAATGTGAATGAATTTCTACCTAACGTAATTTGTTATAGGTATACTAAACCATTAGGTATATTTGCCGCCGTAAGTAAAAGGAGCGCATCTGAGGAAAGGGAATACAGAAAAAAAGTAATTTAAAAAATAAAAAAACCCGACTGCGAAACTGAAAAGCTACAAACAAGCCCATTTTAAATTAAATAAAAGTTGGAAGCAGGCGGAACCCATACCATTTTTATTATATTTTCAAATTCAAATATATATAGGTTTCGTGATTTTTTTTTTAAACATATTGCGCCAAAAATCAACCATTTTTTTTTTTCAATTTTAATATACCCAGTGTCACTCTCACAATTAAGACGAATCTAACGGCACCTCTCAAGCTGAAATCGATCAAGCCGTTTAGGCTGCAGAGCGTGCCAAAGAAATATACATACATACATACATACACTCGAAAAACATAACCCTCCTTCTGACGCAGTCGGGTAAAAATGAGCCTTAATGGATGCGCCTTTTTTGTTTAGAAAGGTTTAATTTCCGTATTCCCTTTCCTCAGATGCGCCCCTTTTACTTACGGCGGCAGATTTACTGTGGGAATTTGCAACCAGAAGGCCAATTCCCCTAAATAAAAAAGGTTCAAAATCTAGTCGCAACACAATCTCATCTCAGCGACAATCAATAACAATAAACTTGTCAAAAATGCAATGAAATTAGATGTATTTTTGACAGATTGAGACTGACATTAGACTGTTGTCTGTGTGGTGCCGGACTTAAAGAAAAGCACCACCCCATACTTCCCGTGGGTGTCGTAAAAGGCGACTAAGGGGCGTACCGGAGAATGGGCAGCAGCGTTCTCTATGCATTCCACCACCATACCATACTGCGATCGCCAACCCGCCTGCCAAGCTTGGCGATTATGGCAAACCCCCCTCCCCCTTTTGGGGGAGGCCTATGTCCAGCAGTGAGCGTCTTTCGGCTGAAATAATGATGATGATTAGACTGTGAACGATCTTAAAATTACGAGAATTGCCCCTCTGATCTCAATATATTATTGTTGCGTTGACTTAGAAGCTTGACTTTTTGGAGCTCCGAGAGACCGTAGACCTGCGTATTTGATATTGATACCTCCACACGTTGCTGAGAAAAAGGGTCTTGACATACTGACAGACCGACAGAAAGACGGACGGGCGAACAGCGAAGTGATCATAAAAGGGTTCCTTTTGAGGTACCTACGGAACTTCTTAAAAAACGTACATCATTTGAAGGTCAATAAATTTTTAGAGGATCAAAAAATTGTTTCCGTTTGATATATTTGTTCAGCTTGAAACATGAAGTAAAAAAACAATCTAAAAATCAACACCTAAAAAGGTAACGAAGAGTGTTGACATTTGTATGGGGCAAACCAAAATCCACGCGGATGAAGCCGGGGGCAGTATAGTAACTGCCATAGAATTAAATAGTTTCTTAAAATCAAAATCAGTCATATAATCAAATTAGGTTGAGAATGAGCACTTCTTGAATGTCAAAATTACATAAGACAGTCCCCCAAAACGCCCGACCTTCACCACTTCCCAGTGCTTTAGCTGTGAAGAAGAAGTGGCGCAACAAACTCCCAGCAGCACAGCTGACTGTAAGTTAGAAGAACTTGATTACATACCTTTAGCATTGCGAAATAGGTACACAAGTTCCTGAGCTGTCTCTTGCGAATCCCGGGTTGCAGTAGCATGCGTCATTGCAGCGGATATTTACAATGGGGCAGGGCTCCCCAAGAGTAGCACATTCGGTTTGGCATGCACTCCCACATGCATAGTGTTCATTCGGGCGTGTACAGTTAATAGGATCTGGAAATGTTGTAAATAAAGAGTTCTGAATGCCTGTTTAAATCCGCTTTATTATTATTAGTAACTATACAGAGTGGGGCACCGACGCGCAAGCGCAACCTGTTGCCATGGATTCAGTATATGATTTTCGTTGGTTATTAAAAAAGTTAGCTGTTCAATACGTTTTGACCGCGTAGGTATTGCATTTTTCTATGAAACAGCAGAATATTTTTTTGATACATAACCGACTAAATACGCTAGGGGACGTTCTAGAACGTCGACGATCTAGAATCATTTGCTGAATTTTATTCAAAATTCAATCTACTATGCAGTAGAGCAGTCTACTATGACTGCTCGAGTTTTATTTGAAACTAGCTGCTGCCCGCGACGTCGTCTGCGTGAAGGCTCTACAGCACCAAAAATACCTAAGATGCCAGTGTCGCTACCTATAGCATTATAAGTAAACAACTTTTAAAATAGCATTAAATTTTTTTTTTTTTGCAAGCGAAGCAAGTGAAGAGAGTTATAATTGGGAATCCTGCTGAGTTCAGTCATAAGATGTGACTGAAGGAAATAGAGAAGATAATGCAGGAATACATTCCAGGACACAAAAGAGTAAAAATACGTACAAAGGTATCATACCTTACAACACTTCCCTATAAACTATAAACTACGTTGGTAGTTATGCTGCCAATAGCCAAAGTGTAAAGAGAGTCAGGACTGTGACGCGGGAGTAAGCGACGTACAGTTGCCCGTGGGAGAAGCAACTCGTCCTGCGACTTACTGATGGTCATCGCGAAGCAAACACTCACGGCGAACTGTACGCGCTTGAACTGGAACGGGAAATTATGAGATATGAGGGGAATGCGTGGTATAAATACTGCCTCGCCGACGCCGCAACCCGTAAGAATTTCCGCCTCAATGGTGTGTCTGTGGAGCGAGATGACTTTAAGGCGGGTCCCGTTACACAACTTCGGAGGAGATAGGTTCCGAAGAAGCATAATCGGGACACCGACCTTCAGCTTGATGGTATGCGCTGGAAGTCCACTTGCTGACAGAGAGTTCAGAAATTCCACGGGATAATGTGTGGCTTCATCTTGCTCGACAACAGTGTTTATCGAGTTGTAGACCACTTCATTCCCCTCAATTTCCAAGAGAATGCATTCGTTAATTGCTGCAGCCTGATCATTTTTGTGCGTCAAAATGGCCCGCTCACACACCCAAGAATTCTGCTGGTGCCGTACACGACTGATGTCCCCGCACACACAGCGAATGAGTTCTTCTAAGCTGGATACCACTCTACCAAGAGACTCTGGAAGCACCACCTGTCCACCTCTCTCTTCGGGTAGAGTGCCTTCGCCAAGACTTAGAAGGACATCAGAGAATTCTTGAGCACGTGTATTGCCGCCGAGCCGAGCTCTCATATTAATGGTCAAGAGCAGCGTACGAACTCGTGACCACAACGAAGATCGTTTCAACGAAGCATTCACCTCGTCAGCCCTCGATCCCCGCGTCACCACGGGAAGCGTTTGCCGGAAATCGCCACTGAACAGAACTGTGACACCACCCATCAAATGTTCGTTCCTGCGGATGTCCTGCGGGGCTATGTCCACGGCCTCAACTGCCTTCCTATTGGCCATCGTACACTCATTCCATACGATCAGAGAGCAATCCTTGAGCACGTGTGCCTTATCGCTGTTACGTGACACACGACAAACAGGCGTTTCGGCGCTCTCTAAATCGATGGGAATTTTAAACATGGTATGTGCTGTCTTGTCACCCGGAAGCAGTGTGGCAGCGATTCCCGACGACGCTACAGCAATAGCAAATTTGCCTTGCCTCCTGACCTCTGTAAGTATGCCAGTGGTAACACATGTTTTTCCTGTTCCACCAGGAGCATCTAAGAAAAACATTTTACCCTGGTTTTGCCCAACGCTTTCAAGGACGGTGTCATAAATTTGTTTTTGCTCTGAAGAGAACAAAGCGACTTGGTCATTTCGTATGGTGGTCATTTCGCCCGGGTCGTAATTTGTCTCAGCGTTATACTCCCGATTTCCACAGTCTTGATGCGGTGATGATTGGGGAGCTGGTAACCCATATTCGATCAGTGGATTGCCGCCGATAGAAATGACCATATCTTGAAGTGAACTGAGACAGGTATTCAGCACGCGTTCATCAGTTACTTCGACTTCGTCTCCAGTAGCACGCCTCAAAGCTCATAGAAA
Source organism: Mesoligia furuncula (assembly GCA_916614155.1). Classification (NCBI taxonomy): domain Eukaryota; kingdom Metazoa; phylum Arthropoda; class Insecta; order Lepidoptera; family Noctuidae; genus Mesoligia; species Mesoligia furuncula. The sequence continues at coordinate 22,876,884 of OU744800.1, read as the reverse complement.
ATCTTCAGACAGATGATAGCGATACTTCTCCCACAAAGCTACCGGGTTCGCGACTCCACAATACACCAAGATGACGGCAAAGAGATGACGCATGCGGCTGGGACTGTCACTGACGCTCGCCTCCGCGAGGGTGTCATCCCAATTTTGGTCACCGTCGAGGAGGTAACGTGCTATAATGCTATTTTAAAAGTTGTTTACTTATAATGCTATAGCGACACTGGCATCTTGGTGTAGAGCCTTCACGCAGACGACGTCGCGGGCAGCAGTTAGTTAGGTATACGACATGAAAATATATTGATTACCAAGCAATAATCACACAGATAAATACCGAACAAAAGTATTAACAGTCAATGTTTATTTTGTACTAACAACATGAAATTGATGAAGAAATGATCATCATCAATGAACATAACTTTTTTGTAATACTCAACACCGCATTTTATTTAAATTGTCTTCTTCAACTCTGCTCAAGATTTTGAGGGTTTTGTTGGAACTTGAATTTGTCAAAACGAAATAGACGATACAACTTTTATCAAGAAAATGCACACTACCATCTATGAATTTTAAGAATAACTACTAACCTCGCCAACATGATCAAATTTAAATTATAAATTTCCAAAAAGTGTTAACATGTAACTTGATTTGATTTTTATGAAATCTCATAGATGGCGCTGCTTCAAAATTGTCTTTATACTACTAACATTCATTAAACTATGTTTCTCTGTCCAAGTTACTTAAATGGCGTAGTTTTTATAGTGTAAAGCTAGATAATAGCATGGCTTACTCAAAAACAACATTTAAAAATGGGTCGTTAGATTACACGCTGTCACAGAAAGCGTAAGAAAAATAAAGATTCACAGCTCCTCCCCCGTAGGTGATAGCGTGATAATATGTAGCCTATATGTTGACCCGCCCTCTTAGTAATATTCATGCAAAATTTGAAGTAAATCCATGCAGTACTTTTTGAGTTTATCCCGGACATACATACAGACAAACAGACAAACAGACAAACAGACAAAAATTCTAAAAACTATATTTTTGGCTTCGGTATCGATTGTAGATCACGCCCCAAGTATTCTTTTAAAAAAATATTCAATGTACAGTTTTGACTTTCCTACGATTTTATTATATGTATAGATGTGCGAGATGTATATATTATTAGGTAATTATTTTACTTGAGAACAGTTATTTTCAATTTACTTTGACAAGGTTCCTTTCCACTCGGTTGCTCGGTTGTCGGATATAATCCGCGTGCGATGACCCCTGATGAGGCCTTTGTACTCAAAGGCCTCCCTTTTCTCCTCCCACTCATCACTATATTTTATTATTTGTTTCCAATCCCTAAGTATAAAGTCGGGTTCGAGCCATCATCTCCTTCTAGACTGCAGCAGTGCCGCCGGGCTGCTGTTTTCTGCAGTTTGGCACCCACTGGGCTACACCTACCAATTTAAAAAAGTTATTTTCTAGATTCCATCGTATATAATATGCAGTTGAATTTAGAGTTTGTAACAGAAAGTGGTACGTACTAGCTAACCCTGGACGCGCGTTTATTTTTATCAGATTTTTAACTGACTTTTATAGAGTTGTGGTAATCCAAAACTATTAATTTTTTTTAAACTAAATGTCTATTATAAAACAATCGTAACTTAGGTAGCCCGCGAAATAAGCGCGAAGTTACGATTTTCGTTGAGGAAGATGCACTCATCCCCCTCAACGAAAACCGTGGACTTACTGGACTGGCCTTAACACGTAGAAAACATGTTTTATAGAAACATTGATAAAACGCAGGGTAAAGGTAATCGGATTACGTTACGATTCCGATTAGTGTGCGTTGCAGTAGGGAGTTTCATACAAAGAATACTGAACGGCTCGAGTTGATACGGTGCCGATCTCTTTCCGATTTGATACGTGTGCTATGACCTAGATTGCACTTGCCTCCGACACTCAACACCACACAGCAGGACAAGAACACGATTAAACTGAACATCTCGACGACTCAACTTGATATAAATGGAGACGAAGTCTGTTCTCTTTTATACTACTTACGACCACACTTTCATACTTAGTCTATGTCTTATCTATATTTATACTAATAATATAGCTGAAAAGTTTGTTTGTTTGTTTGTTTAAACGCGCTAATCTTTAGAACTACTAGTCGGATTTGAAAAATTATTTATGCATTTAATAGCCCACTTCTTGAGAAAGGCTATTAAACGAAGTAATACCGCGGCCGGGCGATGGGTTGCGATGCGGTGGGGCGGGGGCCGATTGAGTTTTATAGAAATGTGGCTGTTAATTTAGTATACAGAGGCAAAACATTCTATGGGTAAAACATTTTGTACTCATCATTATGAACAACTTTTACTCATCTTCCTGCCCTTATCCCATGTTACTTGGGGTCGGCGCAACACGTTTTCTTCTTCCATTCTCCCCTGTCAGCCGTCACGCTATCATTCACTCCCTTCTCTTTCATATCATTCCCCACACAATCCATCCATCTTTTCTTCGGCCTTCCTCTCCCTCTCCATCCATCAACATGTATATTCATTACTCTTTTAGTCACATGCGTTTCATCCCTTCTCATCACATGCCCATACCAAGCCAAACGATTTCCTTTCAACTTTTCTGTCACTGGCGCCACTTTCAAACTTCCTCTTATATACTCATTTCTTACTTTATCCATTCTCGTCACTCCACACATCCATCTCAACATTCTCATCTCCGCTGCATGCAATCTTTTTTCATCCGTCTTCTTCACGGCCCAACATTCAGACCCATAAAGTACGACAGGCCTTATCACAGACTTATAAATTTTCCCCTTTAACTTGAGGGGCATCCGTGGGTCGCAAGTTGTTCCTGTGACCTGTCGCCATTTCATCCATCCTGAGTTGATCCGGTGCGTTACGTCTCGGTCTACTTCGCCATCTCCTTGGACAAGCGACCCGAGGTACCGAAAGTCGGAGCAGATCGGTAAGGGCGTTCCGGCGAGAGATATGGGCACAGGACTGGAGAGACCGCCAAAATCGCAAAACAGGTACTCGGTTTTGGTCCGGCTTACTCTCAGGCCAACGGTCTCGAGTCTTTTCCACCACACCTCCAATCTGCTCTGGACCTCTAAGCCGTTCTCGCCAACCAGCACAATGTCATCGGCGAACAGCATACACCTTAGTTATGAACAACTTTTACTATGGGACCAAAACAGAAATCGCGAAAAAAAAAATCAGCTGTTCCCTACATTTATGTTCGTATAAATCGCCAAAATGTAGGGAACATCTGATTTTTTTTTTCAGATTTCAGATTTGGTCCCAATAACCCTGTTTTATAGTGTAGGTATCTTACGACTTCTACCCGAAGGAAGTCACGGAGAGAAGCTAGTTAAATTACAACTGCGGCCTACTTTGATAACGTAAATTTAAAAGGAAACGTTAACGTAAACGTACCTACGTTTAATGTAATTATTTTTTACGTAAATTTTAAAGTATAATTAGTCAACATGATAACATAAAAAATGCCATAAAATTAACGCTATTTAAGACAATTTCTCAAACGTGTTTGTTCATACCTATTTGATTATAGTTACCATTTTTCAGCAGATAGGTAAACGTTTTAAATAATACATTGTACATAGGTGCCTATCTAAGTAGATAGGCACCTATGTACAATGTACCTAAGTATTTCACTATTTATTATTAGTATTTTTTTTTTTCGTAGGTACTTTCACTTATTTAGTTAGCTGAAGAAGTCTTCAGCTAACTAAATAAGTGAAGGTACCTACTTATACAAAAACAAGAAGATAATATTATAAAACAAGTATTTATTTGTTGGCCGCAGTTAGTAGGGTAAGGCCCACGTCAGTGGTAACCAAATCAGTATTGAAACTCAGTACTTCACTAGGCCAGCTCAAGGTCAAAATATTACCACTGTCGCACGGCCCACTGTAGGCACATTATTAATTACCCACTATCGACATTGATTTCCAAAATATACAACACGGCGACACATCAAGCTATGTAGTTATACATTTCCAATTTTATCTGACCTCGCATTGTACAGGTTTTTCATGCAATCAGAAGTCAGGCTATACTGGTTATATATATATGTATAGCATGATGTATGATGTGTAGCAATGCGGAAAACCCCCAAGAATTAACTTGAAACTTCGCTCGGATGAAATATGGGGTCCATAAAAGGAGCCTCCCCGAGTAACGTACCCTCTGACCTTTGTTACGTCCGGCGCGCGGCGCACCCTAGGCAATCGACTTCTGTCGATTGGTTAATCCTTTCACCACTATGGCAAAAATTAGTCTCAATCGGCCCTTCTCAGGGCCGAAACAGTCCACTAACAAAACCAGCCTTTTGTGTGATCCCATTGGTGAAGGATTTTTCAGTAATTTTTTTTGTCTGTGCTTAAAATACCAATCAATCCAATCCCAATCTCTTCGATTATACCTACGTAGTTCAGCGAAAAAAAGGACAACACGGAGTGTCTTCGCCATATTATGATTCATAATGTTATTCTTTTATGATTCTGCCAAAGTGGCCTTTTTAGGCCTTCTGACATTTGTCAAGTCAAATATTTGGACCCAGAGCAAAAAAGGCCATATGTCCACCAACCCCCAAACTCAACATAGACCTATTATGTGCGCTGAAGAGTTTGTTTGTTGATTTGAACGCGTTATTATCTGGAACTAAAGGTCTGATATGAAAAATATTTTTTGCATTTGGTGGCCCAATTCCCAGCCTCGGCTCATGAATTGGCCTTCCTCATGAGCCGAGCAATAAGAAAAAAAGGCAAAAAGAACGCTAACCGAAACCTAAGTTATCACTTTTGGTTAGCGTTCTTTCTGACTTTTCACACGTAATAACGTTGTTACAGATATGTCTTGTTAACGCATTGATGCACACTAACCGTCCCCAGGCGTAATAACAATAAAACTTCCATTGTCTCGTTCAGTGTCCTTCAACCGATTAATTAATATTTGTTTACCTTTTGACATTTTTGACAAGTTTTGTATACAAATACCTAGTCTTACAACAACCTGTTTTAGGTATGAACGTAAACAAATTTTTGTAAACCACTTAACTTACTGAAACCCTATTGTCGTTTTCTATGGAGATTCGAATCAACAACGAGAAGCACGGATAATGACGGCACGGTTGGCGCAGTGGTTAAGCGATTGACTGCTGCGCCGCGTGTCGCGGGTTCGATTCCTGCACGGAACAAATATTTGTATGACCTACAAGTAGTTGTTCCGGGTCTGGATGTTTGTGTATGTGAGTTTAAATGTTTGTAAACGCACCCACGATACAGGAGAAATTCCTAGTGTGTGGCAACGTTTTTATAAAAAGAAAGAAAAGAAATGATTAAAAACAATGACTTAACAATTAATAACAATGACAAATTAACAATTTTATTAAGTACAATGCTAGTAATTAAACGTGTCATTAGATGCAGGGGTGTTTCTGTTACATTGTGGTCATTACATAACATAATGAGGACGGTCAGAAATAGGCAATGCTTTTGTAATTTTTTTGAAGTGAAAACTTCTTTAGGAGCGGTATTTCTATTTTTTGAGATGGGAAAAAACCATTGAACTCGCGACAGTGTTACCGTAACCGACAACTCTGTTTTAAGTTTTGGTCATTATAAAGACATCAACGCGCGGTACATTTTCTTTTGGAAGAATGACCTTCAACCATATTTATAAAATGACTATGCTTTTTCAAGTTTTCACTCCTATCGGCACTCCTGGAGTGCCAATGTTTTTTTTTTCGCAAGCCTTATTTACACTACCCAACACCTTTCACCAAATCACGCATATACGGCGTTATGCGAAAAAAAAACTGCTGTGCCCTATATTTATGTTCGTGAACCTCGTTAACATGTAGGGAACAGCTGACTTTTTTTTTCACGATTTCAGGTTTGGTCCCATAGTATGATGATGATGATGGGACTCCCTTTTCCGCACTTAGACTCTCAATCGGTCCGTTGTGCGTGGGGATTCTGGCTAGCAGAGCCAGCCTAGCTCCGCCCAAAAGCACAGAAGCCTGTGAAGCTTCCAGGGAGCTTCACAGGCTTCGCGGAGCGACCTCATTGTTCCGAGGATTTCTGCACGTTGAGAAGCCACGGCCTTGCATTCCAGGATGACGTGGGCTGCTGATTCCTCGGCGGCGGCGGCTGTCTGTGGCGCCTATGTTGAAAAGATGTTTGTTAAGAAGGTTGTGGCCCGTAATTGAACCTATAATTATTCTAAGGTTATTTCTACTCAGGCTGAGGAGTTTTTTGGTTAGTCGCGGGTGTATCATTAGTAAAGCCAATTTTGACTGTCTACAGTCTGTTGCCCGTGACCATCTGTTGTTATGGAGTTCGGTCGATCTTTGGCGAATCCAAGCACGAAATTGTGAGAAAGGCAAAGGGAGAAGAGGGTACGGGCCTAACACCCTCATATCAGAGCCTCTCTTCGCAAGTTCATCTGCAGCATCATTACCCAAGGATCCACTATGCCCTTTGATCCACTGGAGAGTAATACGATTGGACGTCGATAAACTCTCTAGAGCTAGATGGCACTCAAAAATTAGTTTGTTGTTAGTTTGTTTGCTTTCTAAAGCTTTGAACACAGATAGGCTGTCGGATAGGAACTTAATACCGTAGTTCCGGATGCCTAAGCGCTGTACTGCTGTTGCAGCTTCTGTTAAGGCAACACATTCGCATTGAAAGATCGAGCTATGTGTGCCTAGCGGTATGTGGAAGTTAATATTAAGGTCAAGGGAGCGTACGCCAGCACCGTGTAGATTCGCACTTCGTTGGCTCCTGACTGATCCCTTTCTTCCTGAACTGTTTGTATAATGTAGTTTTTGTTGAACATTGGTAGGTTTGGTGTTCTATCACTCGGGGCAGCGATGAGAGGCTGGTACTCAATCGCCCGGTCCAGGATTTTAGCGTGTGGACTGGTAAGGTTATTGCCCCATATGCCCAGATGCATAAGCCTGATGGCAGCTAGCGCCGCCTCCTGCTGTATGTACAGGTCAAGGGGAGTTAATTGAAGGGCAATCTCCATGGCTGCTGTTGGGGTGGTTCTCATGCAGCCAGTGGTAGCTGAACAGGCCAGTCGTTGGAAGCGTTGTAGTCTGGTAATGGTGGTCGAGAGTTCAGACTTCGTCCACCAAACCAGAGCGCCATAAGCCAACATTGGCCTGATTAGCGCTTTGTATAACCACAGAGTAATCTTCGGAGAGAGCTCCCATGTTTTCCCTAGCATTTCTTTACATTGGTAAAGTGTAATTGTGCTTTTATTAAGTTTGTAGTCAAGATGCTTGTTCCAGAGCAGTTTGCTATCAAGGATCACCCCCAAGTACTTGACTTCGTCTTTAAGTGTTAGTTCTGTGTTGAAGAGTTTTGGAAGCCTATGGGGTCCAAGAGTTCTCTTGTTGGTAAACATTATTAGTTCTGTTTTCGAGGGGTCGACCGATAGTTCGTGCTTCGTGCACCAACTCTCGATTATTTTGAAGGCTTTCCTCATGAGATCGCTAAGATGCCCTCAAATTTTCCCGAGATCAAAATTGCTATATCATCCGCGTATCCCACCGAATACAGACCCATAGTAAAAGTTGTTATAAATATGAGTACAATGACCTCTTAAGAGGTTGTTAATGTTTTACCAATAACCCTGTACACCAACAACTTGCGTTGAAATATAAGCTTGTGGATTCTGAGGTAAGTACAATAGAGGTCCTAAGGGGTCCTCTATAGTACCTCCGGGAGGTACACAAGTAAAAACACGTTGGACTTGGAATTACTATATTGTTAAGAGAACTTTACAGCTTCAAGGTAATTATATCAAAGACTCTCTAGAAAAAAAACAAAATATTAAAATATTTGACACACGCTTGAATCTTCGAATGGAATATTATATCTAGCCAGACCTTTCTGCTAAAGGCCGAAACACATAAGACACTACATGAGCTACGCCCACCCTTGAATAAAAGTATTGGCATATCTCCATCACCAAACAAGCCTTTTATTCACACCATTCGAACATTTTCCTGCCTAGCCCTATAAGGAAAAATTACCTAACGCCAGAAATAAACAGGGTGAGGTCCATCTCCTGCAAGAGAAAGGTTAAAGTCAGGACGAACGAACCGAGTATCCGACACTTCGATAAGTGCCAGGTAAGTTAACATTTTATAAGTGCCAATGTGCACAAACATAAACTAACGTCGTCATGCCTGAACCTCGTCGCGCCAAAACTGGCGGAAAAGATGCGACATGGCCTCCTAGGAAAACAAATGATGTGAAAGTTCACATCGACCTAGATGAGGCTTTAAAAAAATTTAAATGATCTTAAGTTCAAACTCTTTTTCTCCATCGGACGGTATGAGCCAGAAGTAGGGAAAAGACTAAGAGGCCAGGGATCATTTAAAAAGTCTAACATATGTCCATACTCCATAGGGAAAATTCAAGATTCACTCTGTCCTCATCAAATAATAACTCCATGAAACATCAACAAAACCGTGGGTGCTCAAACATAAGCTTGAATCTTCGAATGGAATATTAAGTATATCTAGCCAGACCTTTCTGCTAAATGTCGGAACACATAAGACACTACAGTACCGTATTACAAGTATGTGCCTGACCACTGTTAGTTGTTACTGTTATTGAAAGGACTATTGTCGTTGTGTAAAAAGATTACCGTGATAGCTTAGGTGAAGTTTGCTAAAAGTGAGCTGTCATTCCACCTGATGCTAGAAATTGACACTATTGACAGCTCTCTTTAAGCTCACTTCATGACTTCACCTAAGTTTTCACGTTGAGATTTTACAGATTAGCGTTACTAATATAGTGGTGATAGATCTAATAGCACGCCGCACAATGATTGTGGGATGTTACCATTCAACATGACGAGAACCTCGTGAAAGCTGAAAAAGAGAAAAAAATTAAATATCTTGACTTAGCACACCAGGTTGTTGACATTTGTGGAATGTGAGCTCAGCTGTCATTGTGCCGATTGTCGTATCGGCCAATGGCCTCATGGGACACACGCACAACCATTTTTATATTTTTCAGTATTATTATTTTAGTTAGTAACTATATTTAAAAAAATCTTTTACATGCCCATAAAATTATTAAATTGTTTAAAAAATACAGTGATATCCATGCCCATGATATAAACACTAGGAAGTAGGAACAAACACAAGTACCGACAACAAGGCTCAAGAAATTAGGTGGCTCGTTCAGAAGTCAATGTACACTTTTATAATAAACCTCCAAGCCACGTTCAAGATCTAAGCTTTAATAAATTCAAATCATTCATTAAACGTAGGTTGTGCTAGAAAGCCTTTTATACCGTTAAACATTATATTGAGGACAAAAAGGTTTGGGATTGAGCTGGTTCCAATTTTTACTTATTGTGACTTTGTATTTTAATTTTTTCCTTATTGCTACTGTTAAGCACCACAAATAGTGCAGATTACATTAAATCAATAGATATATTTAACCTTTTAAGCACTTGGACAAATACACTCAAATACACTTGCACTTGGCTAAATATATATACATCAATTGCCGTGCCCCTAGCGCGCGGGTACAAATCGATAAAATAATCATCATCATCTGCCTAGCCTTTTCCCAACCATGTTGAGGTTGGCTTCCAGTCAAACCGGATGCAGCTGAATACCTAAATCGATAAAATAATACCTACAATAAATAAGGAGGAGCAATCGTTGAATAGAACGAAAAAACCATGCATGTTCTCTATCGCAGAAATACGACACGAGCGTAAGGGGTCGGAAATATGTGTCGCATAAATGCGACACAAGCGGTTAAAGGTTACTAAAGATTTTTTTTGTCCCCTAAAGCTTCGGGTCTTGCTAAGTACACGATCCTTTTTTTTTGTCCTTGGTAAAATAATTATTTACATTTACAAAGCATTTTTCAATGATACAATATACCAGCACCCTATTAATTGCGTAACACACTATCAATCACTATTGCTAACCCATTGCTTCGTGTTCGAAAAAAATGTCTGCTCAATAATGTCAACAACAACAACGCAATGAATGTTGTTGAACTGTCGAAATGAAAGCCATTCCTACCATTAGTGTGTTACCCAATCACCCTGCTGGGCCCTGCACCACAAAACTTTACATAAAAATTTACAAATTTGTAAATCTTTCAAGTACCCACAAAACTAAGCCACACAATTGTAACGGAAAAACCTAACAATTTTGTAGAATGTACACTTGTAAAGCTTTGTTGTTTTTTAAGGGTCCTCGAAGCCAATAATTCTCGTACCTATTTAAACACATGCAAAATCTAGTCACAATTTCATTTCAGCGACAATCAAGGAAACAAACTGGACAAAAGTGAAGGTAAATTAGACACAGATTGAGACTGATAACCGTTTTTACTAAAAACAATATAAAAAAATACTTACGTTTGTTTCGAACAACAAAGGATCATAGTAGGCACAATAAAGATATAACACCATACAATTAAAAGACTTCCCACGAACATTACAAACTTCCACAAAGCGACATCTAAATGAATGCCTAAATAAAACCGCGTTGTTGAATTTTCAACTCTCGACTTGGCGCAGAAAGTTGAAAATCCAAAAGCGCGTGTGTCCTTGGTCTTCCTTTTTAGGAAGACACATGCGCCTTATTTTCATAAGGGGATTGCCTCTCTGATGATTGTCTGAAAATAGCAATACTGCGAGAGTACCTACCTATAGCAACCACAGGCGCCATTTATACAGTCCAAACCAGCTTGAAACAAGCTCGACAGGATAAACTTGGCATAAAAATAGAATAAAAGTAGAGTTGGAATAAATAGAGTTCCGTATAAAAGTTCGTTGCTTGCAGAGTAAGCACACTGATGGTGGCACTGGGCTGGCCATGTTTGTCAAAGGACCGATGGCCGGTGGAGCAGACGAGTCCTGGAGTGGAGACCGCGTGTCGGCAAGCGTAGTGTGAGACGCCCCTCGGACGACCTAAAGAAGGTGGCTGGGACAGACTGGATGCGGAAGGCGGAGGACAGGGTGCTGTGGCGCAGTCTGGGAGAGGCCTATGTCCAGCAGTGGACTGCGATAGGCTGAGTTGATTTAATGTTTGATTTGATGTGTTCATTTAGCAATAATGATAACAGCCGAAGATCGCAGGTTCGATCGAATGTTAAGATACACTTTCCGCTGTCGGTTCGTGGATAGATAACCATCCCTTTTATATCGAGGCCTCGACTAGCGTGCCTTGGAAAGCATGTTAAGCCATCAGTTCCGACTACCATCCGTTGATTTTTAGTAGATTTCTTGCAAATAATTTGACAATCATCAGATTTCTTATAACCAAAGACAAAAATAGATACTTTGGAAATTTTGTGTGACATAATCCAAAGAAAAAAATAGATTCTTTGGCAGATTTTGTGTGTGAATGAGAATGTCAAAATGACGATTGAAAAATAAGTAAGCCTTAACTTAAATAAGGTCCTTAGCATTAGCGTTTAGCCTTTTGCGATTAGCGATTTAGTCGTTTTTAGGGTGCTTGGTTCAAATACCTATTAACACCACATAATTTTAGCATCAGCAATCAGCGATTTAATAGCATTTCGGAAGCTTTATATATCTAGCGAAAATGCTTTATCTTTCAGCAAGAAACGCAATACGTTAGAAACGCAATTTTGAAACAATACTCGTCGCTGAAAAGTGTGATTTTGCTATTGTGACCAAACGCACAGTCGCTAAGATGTATTGTAACAATCTTCCAGGAAGCGAATAAATCCCTACTCTCTGATACTAAAGGCGGCATATTTTCTAAGAACTTATATGACTTCTATAAATTTATAAAATAAACTTTTTTTTTTTTGGGTTTTGTACAAACTGGTTAGAAACGGGACTATATTACTAAGTCTACGCTGTCTGTCTAACGGTCAGTCGTTTGTATTCTATCAAAACCGACAGCTCTCGAACGCCATATCCCAGTTTCGGACGGGCCGAAATTCGGTCACTTATGAGCCAAAACCGAAACTGCGGCCGGAATCTGATTTTTTGGCCGAAACTGGCCGAAACCGAACCTGCGGTTGGTCATTAAAAAGTAATGTATACAAGTTATTTGATAAGGGAACCCTAAAGGCAATATAAGTGAGCAGTCGAACCTCCTTGCCTGTATGAGGGCGCAGAACTTGTTGAGACGTCAAGATGTTCAGATTCCTTGTGTTGTTCACCTGCTGTGTCGTGCTATGTGTTGGATATAAAGAAGGCAAGTACTTATTACTGGACTATATACTTAGATAGAATGTCATGTTAAGGGCATGTATAAAAACATATGTATGTGTGTTTGTATGTGTTGTATTTCTTAGTAACAAGCCGAAGTTTGGAAATTATTATTATCACATCTGCCTAGCATTTTTCCAACTAAGTTGGAGTCGGCTTCCAGTTTAACCGGATGCAGCTGAATAACAGTACTTTACATGAAGCGACTGCCTATCTGACCTCCACAAGCCAGTTACTGGGTAATACGATACTCCCGGCTGTCTGTCATTCGTGGATCTTTGACAGTCGTTACGGGTAGTTAGAAGCCCGAAAATCTGACAACCAGTCTTACCAAGGGGGCCCTTAACGTGCTTTCCGAGGCACGGAGGGGTCTCGGAATGTAAAGATGGTCACCCATCCACAGAACAACTGCGGCAAGCGTAGATTAACCTGATCGATCGACCTGTGCGACTGTTTTTATTTAGTCAAACATATTCAAGTTAATTATGATAAATAGCTTATTCCCGTTTTGCTGTTAAATGCTAAGAAAGAGACCAAGCACTATTAACTTTAATATTGAAAACTAAGTAATTAATGCTTTATAGTTTAATAAACATTGTAAAATTTTCTCAGCTGGAGTTTGCCCCGACAGCGAAAGATATTCGACCTGCACACAAGCTGAATGCAGAGCCCTCAACTGTACCGAAAAGGGCCAGCCAGTACTTTGTGTCCGAATGGACCCAAGATTTTGCAAAGAGGGATGTGTTTGCAAAGCAGGTTATTTGCGAAATGATGATGGCATCTGTGTATTGGAGGACAAATGTGAACGTGAGTAGAATGAAGATTAATTTTAAAATTATGCTGTACGATAACCCTAACGTACATCTTAATGTTAAAACTGTTTCCATGAATTCACCACATGATTCTAACAGCCAGAGTTAATTTTGGTATAGAAGTAAATCATAGAATGGTGATTGATAAGTTGTGTAGTGTTATAGTAACTTCCCTTCGGGGAGCGGCAGAGGGCAGTTCTGGCCTAGTGGGAGATGGTACAAGTCGGTGTCCAGTGATCGGATGGATTAGGTACGTCAAAGAAGCACACGGAAACGCCAAGGGAGTTTTTCTAAACAGAGAGTGGCATAATAAACCTCGCACCGGGTTGTTATTTGAGGAAATGAATGAGACGCGAAAGGTATTTAAACTATAGAGGTATGAGGAACAGGGTGTAAAGTTCACTCATACTCTATAGAAAAGGGAGGATCCTCCGACCAGACGGGTGTTGTGTCTGGCGGGCAACTGCCCGATGATTCATGTCGGGCCGTTGTATCTATGCTAGTTGCGCGGTAAACTCTGCTTGCGTGATGCAGGATATGCGTGACGTCAGTATGATGCGATGTTCGCATGTGGCGTTGTAGATACCGCTACATCACTCCCCCCCGGAAACCAGAGGTCGATAGTGGGCTGAGTCTTGTATCTTGCGATGCTTTCCAGGCCAGCTGAGATTCCAGTGAGTCGGAACCTAATATTGACAACAAAGCAATTAAGGCTTTATAGTTTTAATACATAATCAGCCTATAATATTCCCACCGCTGGGACACAGGCCTCCTCCATGTGGGAGGGAGTGGTCCGTAATCTACCACGCGGGCCCAGTGCGAATTGGTAGATGTCACATGTCTTCGAATTTTTGGTTCTAGAACATGCCGGTTTCCTCACGATGTTTTCCTTCACCGTTTTGAGCGCAGTGGTGATAAAATAATTTACACAAAGCCCAAACAGGCGCATTAGCGCCGTAACGTACAAGTACAAGTCGTAAGTCGCGGCCGTTACCACTTGGCCACCACTGCTCTCACAGTTTTAATAAACATTGTAAAACTTTCTCAGCTGGAGTTTGCCCCGACAACGAAATATATTCGACCTGCAAACAAGCTGAATGCAGAGCTCTCAACTGTACCCAAAAGGACCGACCAGTACTTTGTGTCCTAATGGACCCACGATATTGCAAAAAGGGATGTATTTGCAAAGCAGGTTATTTACGAAATGATGATGGCATCTGTGTATTAGAGGACAAATGTGAACGTAAGTAGAATATGGAGTAATTTTAAACTTATGCTGCACGATACGAACATCTTAATTTTAAAAGTATACAGAGTGTAACATGAGTCACATCGATGCTCTAACTGTTTCTATGAATTCACCACATGATTCTAGACAGCCATAGTTGAAATAAAGCAATATCTACACCGTCATGCTTGGCTTAATGCTGGTCCTGCTCCACAGGCACTTGGGCTCACTAGTTAAAATTTCAACATTTGGAAGAGGTGCTTCCCTTTTTCTTTTTCAATATTTCTGACATTACGAACATAACTTTTTTAATTTATTCAATCCAGTTTTAATTGTTGAATACTGCAATATTAGATACCTCTTCCTGTTTGGTAGTAAATTATATTAATATCTTAAATAAATTGCAAACTATAGTTTTGTATAATTTAGAAGCATTTTTTTTTAAATTTTGTAAATGTAAGAACCATGTTTCCGTTTATTATGATTTTTTTTTTCTGTTGTTGACTTGAAAGAGCATGGCAGTTGAGAACGTGTCATGCTCACTTAAATGTCTCACCGATGGTGGCGCGTGTGTTGGATTATTCGGTTCCCTACAAAATGGTTGAGCTGGATGGTGCTGATCCACGCGTCATGTTCGTGAACGGGTGCCGTCGGTTGAGACTGGTCATCTCTTAACTGCCAAGGCTTATTTTTAATCTTATATTTTGAATTGTTTCTTCATTTGTCTTTTTCTTTTTACATTGTTCTCACATATAGAAGCAACAAGAATAATGTACCCAGGATTTTGTAATAATTTGATTTAAAAGAGTGTCCATGGAGTTTCTTGCCCGTTCTTCTCCATAGAGATCTACGTTTTGGAATGGGCAACTAGCTTCAACTTTCTGACTAACTGACAGACTATTTAATTTTGACAATTCAAAAGTGCCTGTACAAGGTTTAATTGAAATAAATGCTTTGAGTTTGAGTTTGAGTTTGAGTCAAAATATATGAAACAGCCGATTTTTTCGGAACGAAGTTTTAAAGCGACTGGTGTGAGCGATGTGAGTAAACTGGTAGAAATCGTCACGTAGAAAGAGACAGAGAACGAGATAATTTTCATGGTTTTCGAGGGTGCTAAAGCCGATAGTGAGTTCAAAATGAAAACCCAAGATAGCAGCTGCGATATTTTCAGTTTTTTAATCATGGGTGTCGTGTTCATGGTTATCGTGGGTGCTAAAGCCGAAAGTTAGGTCAAAATGCAAAACCAAGATGGCAGCTACACTTTTTTTTTACTTTTTCATCATGGGTGTCGTTTTCATGGTTTTCGAGGGTGCTGTATCCAACAGTGAGGTAGAAATTAAAATCCAAGATGGCGGCTGAAAAAAATTTCAAATATTAGATCACTAGTGTCGTTTTCACGTTTTTCGAGGGTGCTGAAGCCCAAATTAAAATCCTAGAAGGAGCGCAGCGGCTGAGAAAACTATTTCTTTTTTTGAGAAATACTGAATTTAATTCTTTACTTAGAGATTAGGACAACCTATAAGAAATCTAATGTCTTAAAATAACATGGTAAATCTTTCAATATTGTGCGGAAGTACAAACTTCTAATTGCAGTTGGAATGTATGGGAGAACATATTGTGTTTCAACTACAATGTCAAGTTTGTTATTGGGGTCTGGAGGGACGGACCCCCGCCAAAACGTATAAAATATGGTGTATCAGCCATACTTTACCAAATTAGTTCTTAGTAGTAAATAATCCAAATTTTTTGTTCAGAACCCGGCTGCACTGGCGAAAATGAAGTGTATACAGGCTGCAAGGAATCGTGTCCACCCGAAGTATGCTTCTCGATCGCCGCCTTCTTCGATTGTTCCAGTGCAGAGCCTTGCACGAAGGGATGTGCTTGCAAGCCCGGATATTTACGGAAAGAAATGGATTCACCCTGTATACCGACCTGCAAGTGCCCCGAGCTTGAAGATACGCCGGAATGTAAGGTGAAGCCGTAGCAAAGAAGCTGTTAAAGGAACATGATACCTGTCGAAAATTGACCTCTCTGGTAGGCTTTAATTTTGAAATGAATGTCGATAATTTAACTTTAGGTGATTGTAAGGATAACTTGGACATGGAAAAACAAGACGTCACTACTTAATAAACAAACAATATAACAATCACCGTATGCGTTTTATTTTTTTACCATGCTCTGGAGAGCTGAACTTGGAAGTTGGCTAACAAATTAAAAGAAATATTAAATTATATTATCTTTACAGCTATTTTCAATAGGTATCTATGCAAGCTCCTTCTTCGTCCCTTGCAGTAGCAGGAAAACATAGAAGTATATTATTTTATAATACTCCTGCTGGTTTCCTTTTTTACCGACTTCACAAAAAGGAGGAGAGGAGGAAAGGATGTTCGGATGATTGTGTTTTTTTTTTTTGTATGTTTGTTCATCGAATACTCCGCCAATTGTCGACGGATTTACAAAATTCTTTTTTTGTTCGAAAGTAGATAGTTCTGAGGTGGTCCCACTGTCACCAAGTTAGGATCTGATGATGGGATCTTAGAGAAATCGACGGCAACCCTCAAATTTTATAGGCTGACTTATTGTTTTTCGCATATTTTATGAAGTATCTTGTGTATTTGCGTATGGTTGTCACCATCTCAAGTACCTGGGCTGATGATGGAAGGTACAACTCCTTAACAGTAAGAAGTTACTCGAACAGGCAAGGACTGTTTTAGTAAATTGTTTTGATGTTTGATAGGGCATTTGCCACATTTGGTCTCATGATCATCAAGTTATGACCTGATGCTGCAGTCTGGATAGTCTGCAGAGTACCTAACTCCTCGACAACTAACAGCAGATATATCGTGTTTAGGCTCATTGAAAAGGGCTCGATGTGTGGATAAACGTACTGTTAATGAGGAACACCGAAGTACATAGAGACCTGATGCTGAAGCCAGGAGCATCAGAAAAAGTACAAACCTTGAAATTACAGCACCGTAGTCGTGTTTGGGCTCATTTTAAACAGGACTAAATTTTAAGTTCAATGCAATGTTGACATAAGTCTGGCCTGATCCTTCAGCCAGGATTATCAGCATCTAGTCTAAAAACTAATAAATACTTCCTAAAGTGAAATACTTTTTCGAGTTTTTCTTCTGTATAATTATCCTAACAAAGGTTGCCGGTAGTGGCTGGATGAGAGAAGCGTAGGACCGTGAACGTTGGCGGAAACTTGGGGAGGTCTACGTCCAGCAGTGAACTGCAATAGGCGGATGATGATTTATAAAAGCCTCAATTAAAAAAGTTTTTATATATTAATCACTCAATGTATATTTTATAGTAGCACTTATGCTAAGTTACGAAATAACTACTAATAATATTTTATTTACAATTTAAACATTTTCTACAATAAATGCTACCATTTTGTAGCGTTCCCGAACCGAACGTTTGTGAATAACTGCTGTAAATAAAATGATCTGGCATTTTATTACTTAGTTGTTAATATTTCCAAACGTCTTTTCAGAACCCGGCTGCGGCGAAAATTTATTGCCGCCTTGAGCTCTTCATCGTTGGTTGTTCTTTTTTCAAATTAAGGAACAAATAATAATCACTCGGAGCTAGGTCCGGTTATAGGGTCCGGCTATAGGGTGGGTGGTTAATTTCTTCAAAACCATAATCTCGCACAGCAGCCTTGGCAACACACCGGTGGTCAGATTATCCCGTCTTTTTTCTTTAATTGCTTCCTGTAAATTTCGTAAAGTGGATGCGTAGGATGCTGCGTTTACGGTTTCACCTTCTTTTATACTCAATCATCAAAATTCCCTTTGAGTCCCAAAACACTGTGGCCATGACTTTTCCAGCAGACGGAACGACTTTGAATTTCTTAGGGGGCGCAGCGCCCTTCTTGTGCCACTGCATGGACTCTTGCTTACTTTTAGGGTCGTAATGATGAACCCACGTTTCATCTCTAGTGACAATTCGATGGAAAATACTCGATAGAACTTGACAGAGAGCAGAGAGCTCTAAAAACTCTCTACTCAGTACTCGATTCGCACTTACTTTTGAAGCGCCGTCAGCATTCGCGGCACCCATCTTGCACTGACTTTTGAAAGGCTATGAAGAATACTGTGCATGGAACGAACAGAGAGGTGGGTCATCTTCGCTATCATTTTGGTCTTCATTCGGGTATCCTCCAGTATAAGCTTCTCAACTTTTTTCGCGTTTTCTTCCGTAGAGGCAGTAACCGGGCCGCCCAAGCGAGTGTCGTCTTCAATACTCTCTCTGCCCCATTTAAATTCACTTTATCAATTTTGAACCGTAGATAACGAAGGTGCAGAATCTTGGTAAATAGCCACCATCTATTTGTGAATTTTTGTTTTGACTTTTTCCTTGTTTGGTAAGGAATTTAATAAACGCTAATTAATTTCGAAGACCTCACCGATATTTTTGCGTAACAGAAGGCCAGGAAGGTGCAGTTGTAAATGTAAAGGTTTTACGGACTTACTTTCGTTATGAAAAAGAAAATAAATATTTAATGTTTTGTTAGTAAAATTTATGATTGTGTTATTTAGTGTATCTGATTTTTCATATTATGATAATTTGCGAAGGAGCGCAACTATGATGCGTGCCCTAGGCGTTATTTTCTACAGGTACGCCCTCCCTGCTGCCAATATATCAGAAACTGTGTTGTCAGTATTGGGTGTGTATTTATATCGTGGTTATTCTACGAATAAATGGCAACATTGGTTTGTAGAAACACACATCCTCTCACCCCAAACGCATATTATACCGTCTCCGTACCGTCGTGGGTAAAAATAGAAAAATAAATAGCGTAGAGGTCGACGACTACTATGTCTAAATACCTATTAATACAACTTGAATGTTAAGACTAAATATTTCTTTTAATTTGTTAGCCAACTTGGCGAATATGGGAAGGAAAATAAAATAGAAAGGTGATTGTTAAATGTTTATTATTTTTTATCAAATGTCCTCCAAATTATGTTTACCAACACCGAAAATTAAATTCTTCTTTTTCTCTAAAATCAAGGTCAACTGCAACAGCCAATGGACCTACCATTGGCTGTTGCAGTTGAGTAGAGGTAGGGCTCATGTCTCTCTAGCAGATGCCATGCTACGCTTTTGCCAAACAATCTGGTGAATTCTTCAACTGAGGACACTCGCACGTCGGTATACAGGGTGAATCCATTTCTTTCCGTAAATATCC
Organism: Mesoligia furuncula; assembly: GCA_916614155.1. Classification (NCBI taxonomy): domain Eukaryota; kingdom Metazoa; phylum Arthropoda; class Insecta; order Lepidoptera; family Noctuidae; genus Mesoligia; species Mesoligia furuncula. The sequence continues at coordinate 22,857,381 of OU744800.1, read as the reverse complement.
GGGTTTGCAAGCACATCCTTTCGTGCAAGGCTCTGCATCGGCGCAATCGTAGAAGGCGATGATCGAGAAGCATACTTCGGGTGGGCAAGATTCCTTGCAGTCTGTATACACTTCATTTTCACCAGTGCAGCTGAGTTCTGAAAAGAGGTGTGCGATTATTTACTAGCTTTTGCTTTTTTTTTTTGGCTTCGCCCGCGTGGATGTCGGAAAATTACTTTTCCTTATATTTAGTCCCAAATACTTAAAAAGGGTACCTACGGTACGGTTAGGTACCTAGGTACTATTATCAATGAGCGCAAGACGGCGCGGGTGAGCATATTTTTGTACGGACAAACAAGTAACTTAACAAGCTTATAACTTTGTGATGTAATGTAAACTCTGCTTGCGCGATGCAGGATTTTGCGTGACGTCAGTGTGATGCGTTGTTTGCATGTGGCGATGTACTATCAGGAGCATCCAAACCTTACCAGTTTCAAAACAAAATCCCTTGCACAGATGACCAAGCCTGATTTCCGCCCCCTTTTGCTTCAACCAATAACAGTGGAATAAAGAAATACGAAAAAAATAACGGCAATTTTTTACTTAATATTTGGTTTTGCGATCGGACATCTGGTCATTTGTGCTATTAGCCCAAAGAACATCTGGACGTTTTGGGTTACTTTTACCTACTATAGAAACAAAAGGACTAGAAAAGAGAAAGTTATTACTATTGGCGGATGAGGAAAGAAGGCGTTACTGTACCGGCCGGGCAGTGCAAGCAAACATTGCCTGTAAGGTGATAAGGTTTGGCTGCTCCTGATAGTACATGTCGCCACAAAAGCAAACCGTCGTTGGTCCCGGCTTTCAATATTACAGATCTTTGTAGTCAGAAGCGTTTGCGTAGACACCCATTGAAAATTGCGAAGAAAATGTAGTTTAATATTTTTTTAATTTTTTTGCCAAGTTGGCGAATATGGGAAGGAAAATAAAATAAAAAGGTTAAATGTTTATTTAATTTATATACCAAGACCTCTCAATTATCAATACCAACACCGAAAATTAAATTCTTCTTCTTTTTCTTCTAACAGCCAATGGTAGGTAGGTAGGGTTCATGTCTCTCTAGCAGATTCTATGCTACGCTTTTGCCATACAATCTGGTGAATTCACCATCTGAGGACACTCGCACGTCGGTATACAGGGTGTATCCATTTCTTTCCGTAAATATCCGGGCTTGCAAGCACATCCCTTCGTGCAAGGCTCTGCATTGGAACAAAAGGAGACGGCGGCGGAGATCGAGAAGCATACTTCGGGTGGACAAGATTCCTTGCAGTTCGTATATACTTCATTTTCGCCAGTGCAGCTGGGTTCTGAAAAGAGGTTTGCCAATATTTACTACTGAGAAATTAAATGATCTTGTTTTTTAGTTTGAACGTCCTATCTCTAAAACTACCAGTCGGATTTGAAAAATTATATTTGCATTTGATAGCCAAATTCTTCATCACGCTAGGACTCTTAAGAGCCGACCAAAAAGAAAAAAAAAAACAGATAAAGGCTAAGCGAAAATGAAGTAATAGTGCGCGTCTGGGGAATAAAAAATTTCGTGCGGATGAAGTCGCGTGCAGTAGTTTTAAATAAAGTGTAAAAAGTAATGTTGTCATTCTCACCTTCCCCAACAATTTTTAATAGCCCAACTTTACCAACTTTACCGGTATTGATTTCATCTGCAAATTAATATTTAGGGTAAATTCGGATGGCAAAGAAATATGGGTTTTATTGATCTTTTAGGTAGAGACATAAAGTTTAGGTAAATAAAAAGAAGAAAGAAAGAAGAAGAAGTAGAGATCCGCAGGAGGACCAAGGTCACCGACATAGCCTGACGAATCGCCAAACTTAAGTGGCAGTGAGCAGGGCTCATTGCTCGTAGAACAGATAGCTGATGGGGCTGAGAGGTTCTGGAGTGGCGACTGCCTACCGGAAGACGTACCGTTGGAAGGCCTCCCACAAGGTGGACCGACGACCTTGTTAAGGCCGCAGGAACCCGAAGTGGAGGTGCTTGGGCTTCCCCAAGCACCTCCACTTCGACCGGTTGCGGACCGGAGTGAACGTCTTCCGGCTAAAATGATGATGAAAGTACAAGAACTTTTTTCCGATTAAGTTTTTAGTCCGAGATCGGCCGAATATAGAGCTTCTTCCAGAACCCCAAACTGGGGAGATTGCCCAAAATTGAATAATTGGAGTATTAACGTAAGTTGCATCCTAAAACAGATTTTAGTTGCTGGTAAAAAAAAAATTGCAAAAAAAAATGTCTTTTTGGCTAAAGTCCCCGTCACGAGAAGCTATAAATTTTGTAAACACACATTCAGGGGTTCGCAACCTTGGATCAAAAAAAAAAAAGGTTCGATATTTTTTTTTTTTGCAATCCTCCCTCATTTCTCCTCCCGCAGCGGGAGGAGTCATTAGAGCGGGAGTCCCGCTCTGGGCGGAGCGGAAGGGAGTGTCAGACTCTTACTGACTAAAACCCAGTAAAACCCACCCGTGTTCCTTCCTTAGCCCTTTATGTTCCGGGCCAGCGGTAACCCTTTCGGACAATCCCGTTAACCCGGCAGATCCCGCTGACCCAGATTTGTTTTGCTTGGCCTTGACCCTGACTTTAGCCAAAAGTTTTTAAATACGGGATTGTTATCAGAAGGCACGTACCCGTATTCAAAAACTTTCAAAACCAAGTCCCAATCTCATCACAGCGTCTATCAATGCCAAAAACGTGTCAAAATGTAGGTTAAGGTATTTTTGACAGATTAAGGCTGCGTTTCCACTAGTGATGAGCGAGGGTGCGTAGCGAGGTATGTGTGTAAAAATAACCAATAACAACGCTAACTTAGTTCAAGCTATGAAAATGAAGCGATGTTCCTCGCACATCTCTGGTGGAAACGCAGCCCAAGACTGAGATTAGAATGCAAGCGTTCATAAAAATACAGGAATTGCCTGTCAGCTTGTGTTAACATGATACAGTACGCTCTCCCGTACGAATAGACGCTAGGCGGCAACTAGGTTTTGCAAAACTGCAAATTTTTTACCATAGCCGTAGTAGTATACCGTCACGCCGCCGCCGCCGCCGGGTTCGAGTAGAGTCGGTCGTCTGTCTCAATATCATCTGCCTAGCCTTTTCCCAACTATGTTGGGGTCGGCTTCCAGTCTAACCGGATGCAGCTGAATACCAGTATTAACAGTATTTTACATGGAGCGACTGCCTATCTGACCTCCACAACCCAATTACTGGGTAATACGATACCCCTTGATAAGACTGGTTGTCAGTGGGTCGTCTGTTTATCTTTGCAATTACATGGGGGCATGGGGAGAAGTCCCAGATTGGTCAGTGTTAATGGGTTAGTCTATAGAGGTATGAGAGACAGGGTGTAAAGTTCACTCATACTCTATAGAAAAGGGAGGATCCACCGACCAGACGGCTGTCATGTCTGGTGGGCAATTGCCCGATGGTTCAGTGTCGGGCTGTTGTATTTATGCTAGTTGCGCGGTAAACTCTGCTTGCGCAATGCAGGATTTTGTGTGACGTCAGTATGACGAGTAGTTCGCATGTGGCGGTGTAGATACCGCTACCACAAAATACAGACAGTACAGAAGACAATCTACATACAAAGTGCGCTCGAGCAACGCACACATAGACACCGCTCACGGACACGTTATCTCAGACGGGTTGGGAGTAGTGCGAACGCGAGTGTCATCCGCTTGAGACACGCGTCTGTGAAGTGCAAAAATAGTTTCCTATTTTGAATCAGTATAAACAAAGTAACTTTTTTGTGAGGTAAAGTCATGCCACTAACTATTACGTAAGTTAAAAACATGATTTTTTGTTTGTGTAGATATTGTGTTGTTTTTAGTGTCATTTGATAGGTTTAGGTCTAAAACGGATAGGGCAAAATAAATTGTGTAAATAGGGTAATCCGTTTTGAAGTTATTAGGGATTTTCGATAGTGAAGAAAGACAAATGTAAAATTTAATATGTTTTTGTTCTGTAAACTTTTTGTATTGTAATACTATGTTTATTGTTTTATTTTAATATTTTAGAATAAGCTCAACAATAAATCAATCAACTAGATACGAGTGCCAACTACCACGATAGTTTTTTTGTGCATAAGCCAAAGCTGACAACCATAGCACGACTGCCGAGCGTAGGTATGAAAAGTGAAGTACATACACGTGATGGACTTCTGTACTATCTGTATTTTGTGCCGCTACCATTAGGAAATTCTCTGTAGCCGCTAAGTAAGTTGTAGTAAGTGTAAGTTTTAATTTTGTGTCCAGTTGAGGCAATAAGCTCATTTCGTTTATGGATGTAGGTATATATAATAATTTGAAATAAAATGAAACACATAAATTAATCAAAATGTAATTTGAAGATAACAATGTCTAAATTATACAACTCGCTAATTTTAGGTTACTATTTTAATACGTATAAATTTAGACAAGTGAATGGCCAAGATATTTCGTGTGTATCAACCAATAAGCCGCCTATTGTTTTCTAAAATCGTTGTTGTTCTGTTACGCTTGCAGCCTTCTGAATACTTCATCTCAGGACATTGGCATACTGGTATGCAGGGAGAGTCTGGATATATCCTCAAATGTCCATTTTTGCACACACATCCTTTTTCGCACGGTATACTGTTATCGCAACTGAACCTGATCACAAGAGAAACGCATCGTTCAGGTGGGCAGGATCTCTTGCAGTTGGACCACTCTTCATTTTCCTTACAGCTTGGTTCTGAAAAGAGACACACACTTACATCACTAGATTGTTTAGATTGAGGCATCGATGCAAAAATAGAGTTTTAAGGTTTTTGTTGGAAAGAAGTTGATCGTCAAAGTCCTGTTGACTTTTCATGCAGATGAACATTCCAAATATTTCCGAAGTTAAAATTGTAGAGTTTTTTATAGACTATAACTACAAAATTCTACCATTTCAACTACCATTCTAGATAGGTAGATATTTTGCATTACCTGAGTCTCTACTGGAGTAGATCCATAGGGGGTCCATACTTTTAACCCCAGTCGCATAATTATGTCGGTTTATTATAACCTCCTCCTTCTTAAAGTCGGCTAAGAATATTGTAACATTGGTAATTTTAAAGTAAAAATGCAAGAATGTACATACTTATTTATTTATTTTTAAATTTTCATAACTCTTTCAGGAAAATCAACTCCCGCACACATTTTTAGAAACGCTTTACTTTGAACATTAAATATATATATATAAATAAAAGAAAGTCGTGTTAGTAAGAACGGTTGAACCGATTTGGCTGAAAATTGGTAAGGAGGTAGCTTAGAACCAGGAGACGGACATAGGACTTTTTGTCTTTTTTTTTTTACTTATAGGAGTAGGGTAGGAGTAGTGTAGGAGTAGGTTAGGATTAGGGTAGGAGTAGGGTAGAAGTAGGGTAGATCTACATCTACCCTACGGTAAGAGTAGGGTAGAAGTAAGTTAGGAGTAGGGTAGGAGTAGTGTATGAGTAGGGTAGGAGTAGGGAAGGAGTAGTGTAGGAGTAGGGTAGGAGTAGTGTAGGAGTAGGGTAGGAGTAGGGTAGGGGTAGGGTAGGGTAAGGGGTAGGACACCACGCGAACGAAGTAGCGCCGGGCAGCTAGAAATAATTCATATGGCAAAACAACGTTTGCCCGGTCAGCTGGTTTTTAATATACAGGGAGAGTCTCATTCCTGCACGGCTTGGACCTGCGGGGTAATTGCGTAACACACTATCAGTAGCAATGGATTTAATTTTGACAGTTCAACCACATTCATTGCGTTATTTACGTTGTTGAGCAGACAAATTCGAACATGAAGCAATGGAATAACATCATCATCTGCCTAGCCTTTACCCAATTATGTTGGGGTCGGCTTCCAGTCTAACCGGAGGCAGATGAATACCAGTATTTTACATGGAGCGACTGCCTATTTGACCTCGACAACCCAGTTACTGGATAATACGATACCCCTTGGTAAGACTGGTTGTCAGACTTTCGGGTTTCTGACTACCCGTAAAGACTGTCAAAGATCCACGAATGACAGCCGGGACCAACGGCTTAACGTGCGTGCTTAATGGATTATCAATATCGTTCCAAATTATTCAGATTGTGGTTGATAGTGTGTTACGCAATTAGGGGTGAGTCCAGAAATAACTGTTTGTCTCGAGCGAAAACTTTTTGTAAAGCGTTCAAGACCAGGCGAACTACTCTGTAAACCACTCGCCGTGAGAACTTAAGAAAAATTAAGTGGGTTTGAAATGAGCTGTCAATTAAGTAAATCCCTAGCACCAGTGGCCTTAGTGTGAGTTTTTTCGACTCACGTTCGATTGCGAGCGCGTTAGAATTTTGTATGGGAAATTAGGTTTCTCCTAGTGACCACCAGGTGGCGCTATAACTTTTCCCATATAAAATTCTTTTAAAAGTTTTTTCGACTCGAGTTCGATTGCGAGCGCGTTAGAATTTTGTATGGGAAATTAGGTTTCTCCTAGTGACCACCAGGTGGCGCTTTATCTTTTCCCCTAAAAAATTCTAACGCACTCGCAATTGAACGTGAGTAAAAAAACTCACACTTAAGCTTCAGGTGGAAAGACAGTTCACTCAAAGCTCATTTCACCTAATTTTTCCCGGTAACTGGCAGGTGATAACTTGGCAGTCACTTCTCGTTCGGGAAAGCTTGTTTCTGTAAAGAGATTTGGGATTATTCACTGATGATTTATAATAAGTTGATACTTACCTTTAAATATTTTTATAATCATATCAAGGACAATACTTATACTTATTGTTTTTTAATTTCACCTCACATCTGTAAAGTTTCTCATTTTAAAGAAACTATAAAAATAAGAAGAAAATAAGAAGAATAATAATATAAGAAACCACGTAAAACAGTAGTGAAAAAAGAAGAAAGTGGCTGTTGAATTTTCGACTTTCGGCGCTAAACTGAGCGTTGAAAATCAAACAGCACACTTTTATTCAGGCCTTCATTTCGGTTTAGCCTTGTGTTAATGAAAACGGAAATAAGTTATTTAGCATAATTAATTTGAACAAGTTTGGTACTTCCCCCCTTGTAAGAACATCACGTGGAACGCGAAAACATAATGCAAAAGTAAATAACCTCATGCCTGTCTCCTCAAAAGGCTAGGTAGAGATGTACCTATTTATAGTACACCCAAGTAGGTATATAAGCCCCGCACGTTAATATTGTGATGGAACCTTGTCACAATAACAGCTGCGTGACGTCATCCACCGCAAAAAAGTACAGACAACAAAAAAATATTGTAAAAGATTTAAAATGTCCGTCACAAGTTGCTTTGACATTAACATGTCCTCAGTAGTGTCCGAAGCATTTTTGAAAAAAATCCTCTTTCTCAAATAATTGTCCACTTTAATAATCATTTCACGAGCACGGCTGTTAATTACTTTCTTATTCATTTTAACAGAATGAGTATGATAGATAACAATAACAAAACTTAACAACAAAAATAAAACAGGATAATGAAAATAAAAAACTATAAAAAACACTCGGTAAAGGTACTCAATACGCGCTGGCTGACCTTGCAAACGGTACCTACTGACAGTTCGACTACGTCACTAAGATGGCCGCCAGTCGCAATATCAACGTACGGGGCATAAACACCCTATAGGGTATACGTTATGTTTAAGTCCCATGAAATAGAGGGCGAGTTTATTGCCATCAACCGAGCACAAATCAAAAACCCGGGCTGTGACTGAGAAATTACAGATGGAAACTTTGACCGACCTGGGATTCGAACCCAGGACCTCATTATTAACAGTAGGTAGTGCTTGCGGCCACTAGACCAAGGACGCAGACACTTAACTGTTTACTCTCGAATTATTTTGTTTCATTATGTTTTATTATTGTATCAATTCTTGTTGTATTTTTCTAAAAAGAAACATGTTAGTTTTATTAAATGATCTAATTACGGATATTTTGCTGTGCAGGTATTTATTTAAATTATTATAGTAATGTACTAATTGACATTTATTTGTCAGAATTTTGTATTGAGTTGTTACATAGTTTTAAAAGTTCATAATATTCTGCCGTTTCCAGCGTACAAATACATTATCAGGGTTTTGGTTATTTTGTTAGGTATAACAGTGAATTAAATAAATTAGGATAACATTCAAATTGCAAATTAGTCAAATATTAGGAATGAAAATGTCAAAAAGATTAAATTAATTGACGTCTCACAGATTTTGCAGGGAAGAACTGTCAAAATTCTAAATCGTTCCTCGGATAAAATTATCTGGCTATAATATTATTTCTAATATTTAAGTCAACTTTTTATTTCATTCATAAAATCATTAGTCGATTGTCTAAAACGATTGATTTGTTTATAACATAATTATGTTGCTATGACGCAGCTTTGATCTTACAATAAATAAAACAACTGTACAGTATCTATCTACATATTTATGTCAGTAGGTACTCCAATAAGGCCATAGGATGTTCGATACAAAAACATAGACGAGAGGTGTCGTGAGACATCATTTTGAAGGATATTGCTAATCCATTGCTTATGTTCGAAAAATTTATCTGTTCAGCAAAACAAATAACGCGACACTGCACTGTTGTTACTTGACAAAAATGTCGTGATGCTCAAAATATTACACTTTTTTCGATCTAGCTCTCATTTGCCAAGTGTGCAGAGTATAAAATGCGATAAAGTTTGGTTTAAAAAAATATTTTGATCAAAAACTAAAAAGAGCCTCAATCACTATCATCAATCTCTTGTCCGTATTCCAATGTATTTACCTATTTACAGTCGGCGCAACATAACTTCTTCTTTCATACTTCCACCGTTTCTTTGGTCTTCCTCTACTCTTATTACTATCCATATTTATACTAGAAACTATTCTCACGACATTTTCCTCATTCCTCCGCATCGCATGGCTATAATAAGGCTGCGTTTCCACCAGAGATGAGCGAGGATGCGTAGCGACGAATGTGTGTAAAACTAACCAATAACAACACTAGCTTAGTTCAAGCTATGAAAATGATGCGATGTTATTGGTTTGTTTCACACACATTCCTCGCTACGCATCCTCGCACTCTCTGGTGGAAACGCATGCAGCCTAACAGTCCTCCAGAACGTAGTTCGGCCATGGCGGCTAATCTCAACTGAAACTAGCCTTCGGCGCGAGAGATATTATATATAGTGCACAAGTGTGTGCGCAGACACAGTGCACTCTCCCTTCCCTTATTCATAGTCCAATGGGACGGCAATCTGACACGACCAGGGAGAGATCAGGCGCAGGCCCAATTTCCAAGGCTTGGGAGTATCACACCGCCAATTTCTAAACTCCGTGCTGTTACTAAGAAATTCGTACAACACACACATACACATGTTTTTATACGTGACAGTCAGCCATGACAGCCTATCTGCATAGATGAATAAGTAAGTACTTGCCTTCTTTATATCCAACACATAGCACGACACAGTAGGTGAACAACACAAGGAATCTGAACATCTTGACGTCTCAACAAGTTCTGCGCCCTCATACAGGCAATGAGGTTCGACTGCTCACTTATATTGCTTTTAGGGTTCCCTTATCAAATAACTTGTACACATTACTTTTACAACATTATTACCAACTTAAAAAAAAAAGGAGGTTATCAATTCGACACACGGTATGTATGTAATATTATTGGAATTGCATTATATTCACATATGACAATCTATTAGGGCTTCCAAACAAATATACAAAATTTTATAGACGTATGTATGTACGTAAGTATGTATGTATGTTTGTCCACGCAATTTTCTCCGCAACTATTAATCGGATCGTGACCATTTTTTTTTATTGGCTTACATGTACTTCACCTTAGGGTACAGTGCAAGTTTCATCAAAATCGATTCAGTAATTATCAAGATATGGACTAATACGTGTAAGTGTAACGGCCTGGCTTATTGCACGATACGAGCTACGGGTGTAGTGTCAAAAGGCAAACATCTCAAAACCTTGGTCAAATTCTAGTGCAATATTTACAACAAAACTATTACCTAGAACTTATTACAAACAAATATTCCAGTTTTTAATTAAATCGACTTCAAAAGGAAAATAACTCAAAATTATAAAATAACTTTAATTTCGGAAGTCGGTGGCAAAAAAGTAAAATACAGATCCCAAGACACAACATTATTTTACATGCGAGTGTTTTCATTGATATGATGTTATGTGACCTCTTGAATAATCTCTTGATGTATTTTCAAATTGGTGGGTACAGACATCCCAAGAAGTTAAAGCTTCGGGAATCATCGTCTATCTTCGAAAAAACTAACGCGCTATGATTATATCTGCCATAGACCTGTTACAAGCATGGAAGTACTTGCCTATTTTGTATTACCATGATTACAAAGTAAAGGATTAACAACTTGATGATATTCATCAAAAAACTTTTGAATTGTTAAATGACATATGACAATCTGAGACCGGAGAAGGTAGGCCGACAGGAACAAACCTCTTGATTCAGTGCGGTTAGTGGAAGTGCTCAGGTGCGTTTCGTCCAAGTGCGGTTAAAATCAGTGCTCTGAGTGGAATACCTCAAAAACTTTCTCCGCTCAACTGTTGAAAAGTCAAAATTTGGTTTACCTATAACAACAGAAATTCAATTGTGTCCCATTAGCCACAGTTGAGCTACTACAAAAATGATAAGTGCACTGCTAATAAGCGTGGCCGGTAGTACCTACAAATCTTAGAAGCTTTGCTTCTGTGGGCCGACGTTCGTCATAATTCGAATACTTACGCAAAAATAACCGAAGCGCACACCTTCTCTGGTTCGACTTTACGTGTACGTAATTTTATGTTGCCTTTTGTTTTGCGCACTCTTGATCACTGATAAGGCCGGTCACAAGGTAATGTTTCAGTCATTAGGATAACATCTCTGTTTTATACATGGATAATCAGTTAGTATCCTTCTTCCTACTACTTATTATATTATAATATATAGTTTCATGTTTGTGACCGAGACGTAATAACAATAAAACTTGGATTGAGTCTCGTTCAGAGTCCTTCAACCGGTTAAAAACACATACGGAACACTATTTATTACCTACTCCTCTACATTGTAGTATATTTTTATTCCAAGTGTATCCTGTTGAGCTTGTTCCAAGCTGGTTTGGACGTAGGTATCGCTCATTTGCTACAAGGTCGACATATCTCAAAATTTATGATTTTTTTAGTTAATAAAGTTGTGTTGAAAAAATTGCGCTGAATTAAATTTTAATTTGATATTCACAATGTGAATATCTGACCTCTCTCTCTTACTATAGAGCTTAGAGAAATGACGTTTTTACAGTAAACGGGGCGCAATTTTTTCAATACAACTTTATTATTAACTAAAAAATCATCAATTTTGAGATAATTATGTCGACCTTGTAGCAAATGAGCGATGTGTAAATGGCACCTATGGTTGTTATAGGTAGACTATTTTGAGAGGGTCATCAGACGGGCAATCCCCTTATTTTTTTAAATCTCATGCATGGCATGCGCGCTGTTGGGTTTTTAACTTTAGGTCGAGAGTTGAAATTCAACAGCGAGCTTTTAGTTTAGTTGCTTGTTTGGTCGGTTTGTAATTATGTATGTTTGTAGGAAGTCTTTTAATTGTATGATTTCGTATCTTTTTTGTGCCTACCTTTAGCCAGGTCAAATACTTAAACGTTTTTTTTTGTTAGTGAAATCTGGCATTAGTCTCATCTGTAAAAATATCTAAATTTTTGACCAGTTTTTATCATTAATTGTCGCTGAGTTGAAATAGCGACTAGATTTCGAACGTTTTTAAATGTGTCCGCGTATCACTGGTCAGTTTCCCTGGAAGCTCTCGGTAAGGAAGTGACTTACGAGCAGCTCCTCAAGGCATTGGAGGCTCGGTATGGCGACGCTCACCTGGAACACGTGTTTCGTGCGCAGCTCAAGGATCGCGTGCAACGCAGTAGCGAAAACCTGCAGCAGTGGGCCCTTGAAGTGGAGAAGCTGGTTCGCAAAGCTTACCAGTCCGTACCTGCGCTTATTGGTGGGAACCTGGTGCAAGCATTCATCGACGGCATTCGCGACCTTGAGGTCAGAGCTGCTGTGAGGCTTGGTCACCACGAGACGCTTAAGGACGCCTTGGCCCATGCACTGGAGGTGGAAGCTGTGCGGCAGGATCATCGTTCCCATCGCGTCAGGGAGGTTGCAGTGGCTACAGTTCGCGACCGCAATAGAAGATACTGCCCTAGGTGCTACGGCTGTGGGGAAAGGGGCCACCTTCGATCCAGTTGCCCTAAGCGAACTGCAGAAAGTGAAGATGGCTGGTCTCCAAAGGGTAGTGCGGCTAACAGCACCGCCCAGCAGCAGCAGCAATACGACTTTGTGGTCAAACATCGCAGCGGGAAATCTCATGGCAACACAGATGCATTGTCAAGAAGACCTTGTCCTGAAGACCGCAAGCATTGTACTAGGCAGGAAAGTAAAGAAGTCGTACCTGTGAGGATGCTTAAGACAGACCTCAATAACGAGTGGAAGGAAAGCTTACGACGTGCACAGCAGGAAGATTCGGACATCAAGCCGATTCTGGAGTGGATGAAAGCCAGAGCTCCTAAGCCCAGGTGGAGCGACGTCTCAGCGATGAGTTCGATCACAAAAAGCTATTGGGCCCAATGGGACAGCTTGGTGATGCAGGATAGAGTCCTGTGCCGTAAATGGGAAAATGCTCGGGGAGACAGCTGTCATTTGCAAATGGTTGTCCCTAAAGCTCAAGTACCGGATGTTTTACAGCTGTACCATAATGGTTGTTCAGGAGGTCATCTGGGAGTAAAACGGACTCTACTGAAGATACGAGAACGGTTTTACTGGGTCCACTGTCGGGACGATGTCGAGGACTGGTGTCGCAAATGTACAAGTTGTGCAGCTGTAAAGGGTCCTCAGACTCGTAGTAGAGGTGCTTTGAAATTGTACAATGTTGGTGCATCATGGGAGAGGATAGCCCTTGACGTTGCGGGGCCGTTTCCGGAAAGTGAAAGTGGTAACAAGTATTTCATGGTTGTGACGGATTACTTCACTAAGTGGCCGGAAGTCTTCGCCATTCCAAACCAAGAAGCTTCAACAGTTGCAGATAAACTGGTTCATGAAGTCTTCTGCCGTTTTGGAGTACCCTTGGAGATTCACAGCGATCAGGGAAGGAATTTTGAGTCCCAAATATTTCAGGAAACTTGCCGAGTAATGGGTACTCACAAAACGAGAACAACTTCTTACCACCCACAATCGGATGGAATGGTGGAACGATTTAATCAGACACTGGAGAGGTACCTAGCCAAAGTTGTGGAAAATCGGCAACGAGATTGAGACAAGCACATTCAACCGTTTTTGTTGTCATATCGAAGCGCTGTTATCGAAAGTACATCGGTGACACCAGCTTTCGCAAACTTTGGAAGAGAATTACGGCTGCCTGCAGACCTGATCACCGGAATACCACCTGATGCCCCACGCAGTATAACCGATTATGCGAGTGACTTGCGGAACAAAATGAATGACATTTATGAGCACGTCAGACAATCGGGCCAGCAAATGTCTGAAAAGATGAAAACCCGTTATGACCGTAAGATGAACAATAAAGGGTTCGACGAAGGTTCACTAGTGTGGTTGCACAATCCAGTCCGCAGCAAAGAAATCTCCTAAGCTTCAAGCTAAATGGGACGGACCGTACCGGATTGTGACAAAGATCAATGACGTAACCTACCGGATACAGAAAGTTGCAAGAGGTACTCCTAAGATCGTCCACGTGGATCGACTGGCGCGTTATTATGGGGCCGATAATGCTCGAGACGAGCATGTCTTAGGAGGGGGCAGTGTTGCGCGCCACAATTAATGCCTAGTACATGGGGACAGTAGTTACCACTAGCGCCATCTAGTATCGAGTAGCGGAACTAGTAGTCAAGACCCTTCTAGAAATTTCGATGCGAGAACTTTCTAGAACATTCCCGAACTATCGACATCTGGTCGATCGGGGCCTGTATGTACTCGAACATTCTAGATGTTTCTACAATGGAAGGTTCTAGAACTCTCTTTGGCGCTATATAAGGCCGAGACGCGCCACGACCGACACAGTTTGGATAAAGCGATCGAAGTGAAAGCATCGAAGCGATATTCAAGTGCGACTTAAGGCGATCAGTAGTGCAATTGTGTTTTGTAATTAGTGTGTTTGAGTTGTAATTAGTGTTGATTATTAAAGTGTCATTTTTTTGGTTATTAAATCGGCAGTTTTTATTGTCATGAACCCGAAGCTCGTAACATTACTTTAAAATCGACAGCTAATTTTAATGCATATGGTATGGTGTCATAAAAAATTAACAGTCATCTGTGCTAAAAGTTATCAAATAAACCTCAAATCTATTAAAATTAGCAGATGTGTGTGCAGTTTTCTACCGACTGTACTTTAGCTGACGAATTGAATAAAACTTACGAATTGACGAAAACTGGCGAACACTGGAAACTGTCGAATTAAAGCAACTGTCTAATTGGCAAAACTGACGAATCAATGAAACTGACTAAACAACGAAACTGGCGAATTAAATAAACTGACGACTGAGGACTCAGCAGACTCCCACAAATTAGGATGGTCTACTTAGCAAGATCCGAAGCTTAAGGGGACATAAGAAAAAAAAAGAATGTATCCACAGTGCATCATTTAATACAAACGTGTCGCTTTAATCTCTGCACTAATTTTGGTGCCTCAGTAGCAATAGGTAAAGAAAATAAGTGGGTACTTATACAAAATATTTCCATATTTTGTATTTGGCGATAAAGAATACCTAAAAACGTATTGTGGAATCACTTATAACATAATTTATTTTCATATCGCGAGTTCATCTCTGTCTGAGGTGTGACCTCCGAGATGAACTCATTTACATTAATTTTATCAACACGGACCTAAACAACGTTTAGGTACATTATGATTCAGAAGCGAAATGCTAATAAAATAATAAAACTAGTAGGTATAAATGACCGGTCGAGCCTCTGTTGATGTCATACCGAGTTCAGTCGTCAAGATGTTGAGGTTTATCGTGTTTTCCTGTTTAGTTGTGTTGTCAGTGTGTCAAATTAATAGTAAGTAAACCTGCTAAATATCTGACTAAATAGTGTTTTATTTAGTCAAGACTAAAATAGTTACTAGTTACTAAAATTTTGCTTCCTCCAGATCTGTTTTGGATTTTGGGGATAGTTTTGTTAAGCGATAAGTAGATATTACCTAAGTCTCCGAGTAAAATGGCTGTGTGAGTTCCGCATAAATGGACATGACGAAATTGAAAAGGTTCTGTTTTGGCTATTTGACGACGGAACCATAAAAAGTATCGTATAATGATGAGCTAGGTATTTTTTTTTATCGTTTTTATTAAGTAGCATTATTGATTTATTTATTTATTTATTTATTTATTAATAACCAACTCATATTAACAGTTTGCACCACACATACAAGTTATGATGCGATTCATCGTCATAATATCCTAGATTTATGATGTTCCTGATCTGAATAATGAAATCTGCAATCTATTTGTCCCTGACAATGACTGTTTTACCAGAAAACGCTTACCTACTGGCTGTTCCACCTTGCCGTACTGTCGCATACTCTAAGTCACCTATTCCTCACATTAATGAACTCGAACACAGATCTTGATATGTTTGCGAATAAATGGAAGATGATACTGTCAGACTATTTGAATTTTTGTGAGAAGAATGCATGACTGTTAAATAAATTATTATGTTTTAATAGTGTAATTGGCTTCGGCCGTTCTATTTGAAATATATAGGTACCTAGTAAATAAATCTTCATCTGCCTAGCCTTTTCTCAACTGTGTTGAAAATGTTGGGAAAGATGATAAATCGCATCAATAATCTAACCTAATAAAACGATAAAAGATACCTTATTGCTGCGAGGGTGTAAACAAATAATTAATAAACTATACTTTTACAACCTTATTACAAAAAAAGGTTTATCTTTGGACCTAGGTTTAAACCATCGAGCCCGTTTTGAATTTCGAGCTATAATCCGAAAAAGTTCTTATTACAAAAACTGACGTTAAGCCCCCGTCTAATTAAGTTTGTCGGAATAAACTTCAAAATACAGTAACCGGCTCGAAGGTTTGGGCTAAGTCTAAAGTTAGAACTCATTTTGTTATAAGACGGTTAAAGTCTTTAATAAACATTAACTCTCAAAAAAGGATGTGAGTGAGATGGGACATATGAAAAAAAAGTGGCACTCCAGGAGTGCCGACAACAAAACACAAAGTGAAAACAAAACACAAACATAATACTTCGCCATCACTCACTGACAAGTGAGTGATGGCGAAGTATTATGTTTGTGTTTTGTTTTCACTTTGATATTTTGATCCGATATGTCTATCGGATATACATTAAAACCGAGTAAATCCCGAGGACAGGACAGCCAAACTCATCCGAAGCGGTTTCGGATACAGTAACAGTGGCGCGAGTTCAATAGATTTTTCCCATCTTAAAAAATGGCCAACGCGCCTGACGAAGTTTTCACTTCAAAAACGCACAAGGCCAAAATAAATGGCGTCGCATGATTGGGAAAGCTGAGCCCGCGTAACGGGACAAGAGAAAGCCAAAGAAGAAGATCATCTCTCAAAAGTCAAATATCTCAATGTCTCAATGCTTATTTGAATAACAAAACACAACTATGAATGTAAACAAAACAGATTTATTGTAAAAAACATAGGAGGAAAAATGATTTAATTTGTCATTTCCGCGTTCACGACTTCAACGAGATCACACAGACTATCTTACGAGGGGAAATACCTTTAGGTACCTATTCAATATTCTGACGTCAATATCATTAAGTTACTGGATAACAAAGTTTACTTTTTTAGGTTTATTTTAAATCTTTTATTTATTAATCGGGTGAATGAAGCTGAACGAGACACAATTGAAGTTTTATTGTCTGGGGCGTTTAGTGTGTCGCAAAGTGTTAAAATCTACCTCGTACTAGTTGTTGTTGTTGTTGCAATAGGCAATTGTTGTTGCAATAGGCAATTGCAGTGATGCATGAGTTTTGAGTATAGTGGTTCAATACCTAGATTGAGAAACTCGCATTGAAATTTAAAGATGGCGAAATGCGTGTGAAACATTATCCTATAATAATATAACATAAGAGTCTATATAATGTTCCCACTGCTGGGACACAGGCCTCCTCTCCGAGATGGAGTGGGCCGTAATCCACTACGCGGGCCCAGTGCGGGTTGGTAGATGTCACATGTCTGTTTTATTCATTTGCAGATAATAAAAATGTTGAAGGCGGTTCTTTGAAAGTGCCTGAAGATGGATCCCAAGTGCGTCGAAACGTTGACTCAACTGGCAAGTATAATAACTAAATATTCGGTACGGCTGAAGATTATAGAGATATTGCTGTTTAAATAGGGAAAGAGTATACAACCCGCAAGAGTTAACCTGATACCATATCGCCCCCTCCCGACGCGCTGTTACCGCTCTCACCATCGACGCCGGTGACGTCAGTAGGTACGTACGTCATTCTAGAGAAGTCATAGGAGAGAAGCGCTAAGGTAGCCCGCGAAATTATTTTCTTACGTTTTCTGCAATTTGCTGGTCAGTATTAAGTTGTACGTTGATTAAAATATGATTCGCGGACCTTAACAAATATGTATTTACAGAATTATAAACATTACAACTTGTTAAGTTAGTATAATTGTAAAATGTCAAGATTTCATGAAATAGTCATTCAGTGGGATTACTTGGTCTTGGAGAGTTATGTTGATGACTTTAATGATCATAATTCTGTAAATACATATTTGTTACGGCCGCGAATCATATTTTAATCAACGTACCTACAACTTAATACTCACCAGCAAATTGCAAAAAACCTAAAAAAAAAAAAATGAATTTCGCGGTCTACCCTGGCGCTTTCGCCTTAAGTTTACTCTTGCGGGTTGTACTACATATTATGATGACTAATAAGACTGTACATTGAATAAGTAAAGGGCGGTAAAAGGCTTAGGGGTAAAGGGGTAGGGGCTTTATTTCACCTTTCTACTTTTACCATGACTATGTACTTTATTTTAATAATCGCAATACACTTTCCAGAATCAATCTGCACTGGTGAAAACGAAGTACATACTGACTGCAAGAAGTCCTGCCCCCCAAACACGTGCTTATCAATCGTGGCGAAGTTCAAGTGTGACAGTACCGAACCGTGCAAGAAGGGATGTCTTTGCAAGCCTGGGTATCTGAGGCAACAGCCAGACTCTCCCTGCATACCAATATGTCAGTGTACGGAGATGAAGCATTCTTCAGACTGCGGTCTTCACAATTCTACTACCAAAGAATAGGTTAATAACTTCAAATAGACTGAAGCGAATCTCGCGGGAATGGGATGGCAGAAACATTGTTTAGCAAATTGTATGTATGGTTTGTTCCAAAAGTTTCTGATAAAAACAGAACCGGTTCAGTTTAAATTCCTACGCAATTACTCACTAAAGGTAATTAGTAACACATTCGACTATACTTAGAAGGTTTCAACTTTGTATTTGACTACTTTTTTCAACAATTATTGTTTCAATAACATCATTAAATGTTAGTTAAAATACATCGACGAAAGGTTATAAAATTAACCTCAATTGTGAAATGAAAATAATTTTTAAGGTGATCCAAAATTAGAATTTCGGGTTTAAGTATTCAAACATTTAATTAAATTAAAGCACTCGATTTGTTAGCAGCACTAAAACTTGGCACCCACACTTGCGTTTTCTGATCGATTGGTTTACATTTTCATCAGGTACATTTGGAACAGACTGTAGGTATGGTATGACGCGGCCCGCATCCGAGGCGGGATTCTCGTCAGTGCGAGTCCAACTTACAACCCGCAAGAGTTAACTTGAGACCCTTAGACAAAGAAAAGTATAGACGGCGGCTATCTCCATTTCATTTCCACAAGAAAGGGATAAAGTATTGAGTTATTATAAGTAACAGAAAAGGATAAAGCTATACTATTTCCGTCTCTCAGTGCGTGCCAGTTTTTTCAAGGCAGCTACTCATGTAGCCTATGCTATTTAAGTTAGTTTTTTGTCTCATGTGTGGCCACGCTACCCGATGCTCTATAGCTTTCTTACTCTAAGTTGAGACCCGTGCTGCCCCTCCCGACCCCCGCGCAGTTATCGCTCTCGCTATCGACGCGTACTGACAGCGCGATTACGTCATCCGAGTGAAGTCTCAAGTTAACTCTTGCGTGTTGCACATTTTGGAAATCAATATCCATAGTGGGTAATTAATAAAGTACCTACAGTGGGCCGAGCGACTGTGGTAATATTTTGACCTTGAGCTGGCCTAGTGAAGTACCTACGGAGTTTTGATAGATTTAGAGTTCAGCTTGTACTGATTTTGTCACCACTGACGTGGGCCTTACCATACTAACTGCTGCCAACAAATAAATACTTATTTTATACTATCTTCTTGTTTTTCTACAGCTTCCTTTATTTATTTAGGTGATTATGTTGATACCTATGTACAGACGCCAGCACATCAAGCTACCCGAAACTGTCAAATTTTCCCAATCAACCTTGAACCTTATACTTTAGCGATAAAGTTGAAAACTAGTAGCTTGATGTGCTGGCATCTGTACATCATCATCATTCTCCTGCCCTTATCCCAATTTATTTGTGGTCGCCGCAATATGTATTTTTCTTCTATACTTCTCTATTAGTCGTCATCTCGGTAGATACCTATCTACAGTGTAAGTAATTACTGTCGGCTGAAAAATGGTAACTACCTATAATTAAATAGGTAACAGTATGAATAAACACGTCTAAGAATTTGCATTAAATAACGTTAATTTTATGCAGTTCTTATGTTATCATGTTGACTAATTATACCTTAAAATTCACGTTTTCAAAATAGGTAGGTCGCGGTTATAATGTAACTAGCTTCTGCGCGGGCAGAAACTAGTTATATTATAAGAAGAGAGAGAAGTCACGGTACTTCGTTCGCGTGGAAGTCGTAAGATACACAATAGCTATATACTAACCTCCTTACTAATAAACGTATTATATCAGATTAATAGTTACACACCGATTGCTCTCTTTCAGTCGTCAGTAATTTGACTTTCGAAAGAAGAAGACAAAGCGTTGTGTAACTATTCAGACGCTATACGTTTATTAGTAAGGGGGTTATAATAAAACTGAAGAGTTTGTTTGAACGCGCTAATCTCTAGGACTACCGGTCGAATTTGAAAAAATCTTCTTGCATTTGATAGCCTATGTCGGTTACCTTGGTTGGAGAACCAAGGTAACCGACATAGCCCGAAGAATCCAAACTTAAGTGGCAGTGGGCAGGGCACATTGCTCGCAGAACAGATGGCCGATGGGGCCGAAAGGTTCTGGAGTGGCGACCGCGTACCGGAAGACGTAGCGTTGGAAGGCCTCCCACAAGGTGGACCGACGACCTTGTGAAGGCCGCAGGAACCCGTTGGATGCGGGAAGCACAGGACCGGTCGAAATGGAGGTGCTTGGGGGAGGCCTCTGTCCGGCAGTGGACGTCTTTCGGCTGAAATGATGAAAATGATGATTTGATAGCCCAATTCTCGAGGAAGGCCGGAGTCCCACCGCGTTGCATTCTATCGCCCGCCCGCGCTATTACTTCGGTTCCTTTACTCTCTTTCTGACTTTATTTTCTTTTTGCTCGGCTCCTAAGGCAGCAGCGTGCTCACAGCGTGATGTTAAATAGCCTTCATTCATCAATAATAGTTCAAATCCCTTAAGAGCGTTTACGCCGTACGGCATTTCATACAAACTTTCAAGCCCTTATTTTTCGAAATGAATGAACCGATTTTAATGAAACTTCATACGCATTAGCAGGATACAAAGGTCTAAAAAGTTAGTAAAAAACATTTTCGAAAAATATTGTTACAGCCAAATTAGCCCGATTTAAAATTTTCCATAGAAACAGAGATTTCCAGTTATCTTTTTTTAAATAAGACATTTTGAAAATGTTTTCACTGTGAAGAATTTCAATTTTTTTTTTTAATTTTATGTCGGTACCTTACCTACCTGTGTCAAATATTTTTTTTTGTTTAATTCTTTCAAAAGGAATGTTGTCTAACTTGTATATTGAGACAATCCATAGTGCAATAACTTTATCTGAATTAGACAGACATTTATTTTCTATTTTGTTTGTGTGTATTAATTATATTAAGTTATGACATAAACTAGGTATAAAAGTTTGGTCGTAAGTAGTATAAAAGAGAACAGATTTCATCTCCATTTATATCAAGTTGAGTCGTCGAGATGTTCAGTTTAATCGTGTTCTTGTCCTGCTGTGTGATCTTGAATGTCGGAGGCAAGTGCAATCTTAACCCGCATTTATCCCAAGGTTTCTATAAAACTCTTTTTCTACATGTTAAGTCCACGGTTAGTTTTCTATAAGACTAGTTGTTGACAAACCTTGTAGAAACTTGTCTAAAAGGTATAAAAGTATATTTTGTCAGAAACAACGACTAAGGCACCGGGACCACGGGCGAAAGAGGGTTAATTCATGTATCATTCATGTTATAAACATATGTTTTTGACAACCTTTTACAAGACTTGTTGAAAACAAGTAGGTAGTATCACAACTTGTGTATGGGTGGGTAAACGTGGAGTTTTTATAATACCGCCCCTAAGATGACCCACTGACTTAATAGACATTTAGGTTAAATTTTTAAATATTTTTAGATTACTGCAACTCTCCAAAAAATCTCTGCAAAAATCTCCTAAAAATAAACGCCACATATTGAATTAGGTAGTACTGTGAAGCTCTCTACGAGCTGTCAAGGTACCGGGAGAAACCCATTAAACCTGTTTAAACCACGGCTTATCGCGTAATAGGTAGATGTGTTCAATAAATACATATTCCTAGAAACAATGATATTATAAGTGTAAAAAGGTGCCTAGAAATCATTCTACGTATATCACACCTTTGGCTTGTCAGCCAAATCTGACACCTAATGTATTCTCATCTTAAACTAATTTAATGTTTGTCTCGTATTTCTTGCCAATAACTTTTAATTGACTCGTGAAGGTTGTATGTAAGCACCAAATAGGCTTCAGTCTCTACACTACCACTTTCTGTTACAAACTCTAAATTCAACTGCGTCGGTACCAAAAGATTTGCAATATCTATAGATATGTTTAAGTACAGATATATAACAATATCAAAATATCTACGCGGTCAAAATTAATGGAACAGCAATTTTTTTTTTTTAAATAACCTCCGCGGACGATACATTGCAACGCAGCGCAGGGGAGTTCAGAATCATTTACTGATTCCATGGCAACAGGTTGCAGTTGCACATCGATGTCTCCGCCACCCTGTATACTAATAATAATAAAGCGGATATAAACAGGCATTCAGAACTTCTTTATTTACAACATTTTCAGATCCTATTAACTGTACACGCCCGAATGAACACTATGCATGTGGGAGTGCATGCCAAACCGAATGTGCTACTCTTGGACAGACCTGTCGCATTGTAAATATCCGCTGCAATGACGCATGCTACTGCAACCCGGAATTCGCAAGAGACAGCTCAGGAACTTGTGTACCTATTTCGCAATGCTAAAGGTATGTAATCAAGTTCTTCTAACTTACAGTCAGCTGTGCTGCTGGGAGTTTGTTGCGCCACTTCTTCTTTCCAGCTAAAGTACTTGGAAGTGGTGAACGGCGGGCGTTTTGGGGGACTGTCTAATGTAATGACTTTCAAGAAGTGCTAATTCTCAGCCAAATGTTTTTTTTCAAAGCCCATATAAGCAGGCATTCAGAACTTCTTTATTTACAACACTTTCAGATCCTATCCTATAATTTGATTATATGACTTTCGTTTTGATTTTAAGAAACTACTTAATTCTATGGCAGTTAGCCAGTTACTATACTGCCCCCGACTTCATCCGCGTGGATTTTGGATTATACAAATGTCAACACTCTTCGTTACCTTACCTTCCCCCTTTTTGCGTGTTGATTTTTAGATTTTTTTTACTTCATGTTTCAAGATATCTCTACATATATCAAACGGAAAAAAAATTTTGATTCTCTATAAACTTATTGACCTTCAAATGATGTATGCTTTTTAAGAAGTTCCGTAAGTACCTCAAAAGGCAAAATATATAAGATTAGACTGTGAATGATTTTAAAATTACGAGAATTGCCCCTGTGATCTGTCTCAATCTGTCATAAATACCTCTAATTTCCCTACATTTTTGACAAGTTTTTGACATTGATTTTCGTTGAGATGAGATTGCGATTTTGACCGTTTTTACCCGACTGCGTCAGAAGGAGGGTTATGTTTTTCGAGTGTATGTATGTATGTATGTATATTTCTTTGGCACGCTCTGTAGCCTAAACGGCTTGATCGATTTCAACTTGAGAGGTGCCATTGGGTATGTCAAAATTGAAAAAAAAAATGGCTGATTTTTGGCGCAATATGTCTTCAATAACATTTTTTTTTTCTCGAAACCTATCGAGTGGGGTATCAAAATAAAGGGTTTTAAAAAGTGACAAAAGTATATATAACTTGTATGGCTAAAAGTAATTCGAAGTGACAAATCGTAAAAAACACGTACCTAGCAAGAACTAAATCGTTTGCGAAATCTTTCACATTTGTAAACTAAAAAGCTGGAAATAATAAAAAATTATAAAAAAAATAAAAAAACCCGACTGCGAAACTGAAAAGCTACAAACAAGCCCATTTTAAATTAAATAAAAGATGGAAGCAGATGGGACCCATACCATTTTTATTATATTTTCAAATTCAAATGGGGGGACCCATTGCCTGCTTCCAACTTTTATTTAATTTAAAATGGGCTTGTTTGTAGCTTTTCAGTTTCGCAGTCGGGTTTTTTTATTTTTTAAATTACTTTTTTTTATTAATTACGGGAATAGGCCTTCTGGTCGCAAATTCATAGAATAAATATACCTGATTGTTTAGTATACCTATAACAAATGACGTTAGGTAGCAATTCATTCACATTTATTCGCTTTCAGATTTTGCTGGAACTCCAGAAACTGGCGGTCGTCTTTTGTAACTTCTGTAAATCAAAATTAATTATAATGTACGCACTGATGACAAATAATTAAATATGCAACAATAACTTCTTGTTCTTATTTACCCTTTTACGACTATTAAGGCGTTAAGTGAGGTCAGTCACTTTGACGAGCAAATATTTCGGTCGGAATTTTGGGGCATACCCGCGTAAAATATACATAGGTAGTGCTAAAAAATGTAGGTCACTTCATCACCCCAACCGAAAGACGTCCACTGCTGGACATAGGCCTCCCCCAAAAGGGGGGGTTTGCCATAATCGCCACGCTTGGCAGGCGGGTTGGCGATCGCAGTATGGTATGGTGGTGGAATACATAGAGAAAGCTGCTGCCCATTCCCCGGTACGCCCCTTAGTCGTCTTTTACGACACCCACGCGAAGTATGGGGTGGTGCTATTCTTTAAGTCCGGCACCACACAGACGCAGGTCACTTGGAGAGCTTTAAATATTACCTTAATAGTAAATTACCCTACTTGCCTTATAGTGATGATCCTAATGAACTTTACAATTCTCTTCTGCCTTGTATTGTACTGAATTTTACTTAACAATTGTACCCAAGCAACGCCCGTGGCTAAGTACCCAATAATAGCCGCACGGGTCGATCTATCAGGTCAAACTACGCTTGCCGCGGTTGGTCCGTAGATCTGTGACCATCTTTACATACCGAGACCCCTCCGAGTGGTAAGCACGTTAAGCCGTTGTTGGTCCCGGCTATTGTTCGCGGATCTCTGACAGTTGTTACGGGTACTCAAAAGCCCGAAAGCCTGACAACCAGTCTTACCAACGGATATCGTGTTACTCAATAATTGGGTTGTGAAAGTCAGACTGAGCGCGAAAGGGGCGGCTTACGTTTTGTAATCATAAGTTGGTGCAATTTTTGGCACGCGAAGTAGTTACTCTTGCGTTATCTAGGTATTTCTATATCTGTGAGCTGCATCCTGTGTGACTGTTGCGCATTGTATCGTCGGTTATTTAAAAAAAAAAAAGGTGTTCCATTAATTTTGACCGTATAGGTATTTCGATATTGTTATATATCTGCAGATATTGCAAATCTTTTGGTACCGACGACGCAGTTGAATTTATAGTTTGTAACAGAAAGTGGTATTGTAGAGACTGTAGCCTATTTGGTGCTTACATACAACCTCCACGAGTCAATTAAAAGTTATTGGCAAAAAATACGAGACAAACATTGAATTAGTTTAAGATGAGGAGACATTAGGTGTCAGATTTGGCTGACAAGCCAAAGGTATGATCACAGACTAAGAAGAGAAGTTATATACGCAGAATGATTTCTAGGCACCTTTTTACACTTATAATATCATTGTTTCTAGGAATATTTATTGAACACATCTACCTATAACGTGATAAGCCGTGGTTTAAACAGGTTTAATGGATTTCTCCCGGTACCCTGACAGCTCGTAGAGAGCTTCACAGTACTACTTAATTCAATATGCGGCGTTTATTTTTAGGAGATTTGTGCAGAGATTTTTTGAAGAGTTGCAGTAATCTATAAATATTTAAAAATTTAACCTAAATGTCTATTAGGTCAGTAGGTCGTCTTAGGGTATTATAAAAAGGGATGAAATTGAATGACCACCAAAAAAAACAATCGTTACCCTAAACAGCCTCATCAAAAAAAAAATAATATGTACAAATAAATGAAACCTGTACCAAAATCTTTCGGGCTATTTAAGTCATGCCTGCACTACAAAAACCTTTCATAACCCAAAAAGGCCACACGTGCACCAAATTTTAACTACCAAAGTTTTGTGGCATTACGACCCAAATATATCACTACGTTTGCCATAAAATGTATGCAAATAACCAAGTATATTATATTGATGGCAAATTAGTTGAATCTCACGGCTTCATTCCCACCCCTCCCACCCGTCGTTATTTGAAGACTGATTCTTCATTAATATGTTTAAATAATAATTATGACTATACAAATGACTGTTTTAATGTTGGTTGTTTGAAGACTCATTTATCACTAAGATTAAGTTTTTTGAAGATCCACTCTTCATTAAAATTTTAAAATTACACTAAGGACTGCCTTATTAAGTTTTAAGTTTATTTGTATGTAGAAATTAAACATGTGGTTTTACACTATTTTTTTTTGTGGCCGTTATTTTATTGAAAGCTCTAAGAAGCTCAGCCTTTAGTAAACATTTTACGGTAGAATCGGTGAACCTTTAGAACTTCATTTATATTTTTTGGATAAACAATGATTTTTGTATATTAATTTACTTTATTAGGATAAAATTGTGTAACATATTTGGATGAAATTTTTAAATAAAATTCGAGTACATATTTGGTGCATGCGTGACCTTTTTGGGTAGCTCAGCGATTATTCTGAAGATACTTGCCTTTTTTAGGATATCAGAGTTTACGTTTATTGGTGATAATTTCATATTAAAATGGGGATTAAATTCTGGTAAGTAGTTACGATTTTTTGGGCGTTATATTTCTTTATATCTGGTGATTGCTTAAACCTAAGCCTTATAAAAACTCCACGTTTACCCGCCCATACACAAGTTGTGATACCCAACTTGTTTTCAACAAGTCTTGTAAAATATTGTGAAAAACATATGTTTATAACATGAATGATACATGTATTAACCCTTTTTCGCCCGTGGTCCAGGTCCCTTAGTCCCTGGAATCCCGACTACGAGTATTTTTTGCTAACGTTGTTTCTGACAAAATATATTATGTCACCTTTTTGACAAGTTTCTAGAAGGTTTGTCAACAACTAGTCTTAAAGAAAACAAACCGTGGACTTAACATGTAGAAAAAATGTTTTATAGAAACCTTGGGATAAACACGGGTTAAGATTGCACTTGCCTCCGACACTCAACAACTCACACTCAGCTGCAGGACAAGAACACGATTAAACTGAACATCTCGACTACTCAACTTGATATAAATGGAGATGAAGTCTGTTCTCTTTCATAATAATTAATACCTTCACACAAACAAAATAGAAAATAAATGTCTGTCTGATTCAGATAAAGTTATTGTACTATGGTTTGTCTCAATATACAAGTTAGACAAAATTCTTTTTGAAAGAATTAAACACAAAAAAAAATATTTGACACAGGTAGATAAGGTACCGCGGTAGGTAAGGGTTACCGCTGGCCCGGAACATAAAGGGCTAAGGAAGGAACACGGGTGGGTTTTAGTCAGTAAGAGTCTGACACTCCCTTCCGCTCCACCCAGAGCGGGAGGAGTCATTTGATGATTTCCCATCCACAAAAAAAAAAAAAAAAAAAATAGGTAGATAAGGTACCGACACAAAATACAAAAAAAATAAATTAAAATTCTTCACAGTGTAGGTATTAGAAGATGATTATGATTAGTTACACTCACAAACCACGAATATTATTTTAGTGATGGGAACTCAATAATTCAACAGAGCTCATTACTTTAATAACATAGTTATTTAGGTGCGATTTTCTTCTATTTAATGTTTATTGGATACGGAACCGTATGCTCGCATGTGCTGCCATATAATAAGACTTGCACCTTCTTTTGAATTATAACAAAAGGGCTTTGAAGATCCGTGGCATACTTACCTAACCGCAATTTTATTATTTTTTTCAAAATGGCGGCCACGCATGAAACCTATTTATATTAACAGCTGATATCAATGCAAACAGAAAACATCATAAGACCAAACCCCGTAAAGTGTCACGTTTCCGAGATATTAATGTACAAAGTTGATCATGTGTCATCCATATTTTTGAACTTGCGTACATCTTGTTGCTTTTATGTTTGAAATAAACACTCTGAAAGTTTAAAATAATCATAGTTTTATTAAAATAGGTTTCAGGGGTGGCCGACATTTTGAAAAATAAATCAAAATGGCGCGTTGGCGGGTATGGCCAGGCTCCATATAAAAATCTTCAATACCTGGTCTGTAGATTGCTCTGGATTTTTTTCATTTCGTTTCCTTTTTCTTTATAATGGGATCATTTTTCCCAAAATTAGTCGAAATAGTTTGTTTGCCATAGTAGGATATTATAGAGCCCTATAAAATATAAAGCCTTGTACGGACTAAGCGTTCCAATGTACGTGTAGTCGGTTACGCGTACCCAGGAACGATAGTCCGTACCTCTATTAAGCCTTGTACGGACTAATCGTTCCTCTGTACGCGTACAAGGCTTAAGAACGATTTTTGTCCAGCTAGCAGTAACTTAAAAAAAAGAAATGAAGGTTGTCAGTAACTTAAAAAAAGAAATGAAGAATTTAAAAAGAAAAATGACATATATAAACATTTTGTCAGCAGCCCCGGAAAAACTAAAGTAATGACACCAAAGTCCAAGAACAATACAAAATCAAAACAAACACAGACAATCGAGATTACCGACAAAAACTCTTCTTCTATAATTAATACAACAAGCAATAGCAGCGACAAAAGCTTATCTAACACAGCTCAAAACGTACAAGACAAAACAAAACAAAAAAAAAACAGAACGTCTGTCCAACAAACGCAAAATATGCCCAAGTCCGCACCTTAATGACAAGAAAAAATGCAAAATATGTATTTTGAGTACAGATAATACAAATAAAATACTAAACATTGCAGAAAACGCTTTTATACGATCTAAACTCTGTCATTACATAGCACCTCACGGAGGTACATATGTATTACTGAAAGGCATAAAAGAGAAACTATCCGACTTCACATTAGAGGACTACTGCATAATTATATTAGGTGAAGAAGACTTTAAAACGACAAATAGCTATTACGACATCATTCTAAATGTCCGACAAGTCCTACAGGAAATCAACCACACTAATTTAATTATTTGTACGCCAACATATAAATGCGAAAATTACTCTAACTTATATAATTCTGGAGTGGAAACATTTAATAACTTACTTTATTTAGATATAATGTCAGACAGGGAGACGTTATCTCTCCGAAACTGTTCACCGCTGCACTGGAGGATGTCTTCAAGGTTCTGGACTGGAAAGGGGCTGGCATCAACATCAATGGCGAGTACATAACTCACCTTCGGTTTGCCGACGACATCGTAGTCATGGCTGAGACTATGGAGGACCTCAGGACAATGCTCGATGACCTCAGTAGAGCCTCCGAAAGAGTGGGTCTTAAAATGAACATGGACAAAACGAAGGTATTGTCAAATGCCCATGTAACACCCACTCTCATAAAAATCGGAGACGCTATACTCGAAGTCGTGGACGAGTACGTTTACCTAGGACAAACTGTCCAGTTAGGTAGGTCTAACTTCGAGAAAGAGGTCAATCGACGAATCCGACTCGGCTGGGCAGCGTTCGGGAAGCTACGCAATATCTTCTCGTCCCACATACCGCAGTGTCTCAAGACGAAAGTCTTTGACCAGTGTGTGTTGCCAGTGATGACTTATGGAACTGAAACGTGGTCGCTCACAATGGGCCTTATAAGAAGGCTAAAAGTCACCCAAAGGGCAATGGAGAGGGCTGTGCTTGGAGTTTCCCTGCGTGATCGAATCAGGAATGAGGAGATCCGCAGGAGAACCAAGGTAACCGACATAGCCCGAAGAATTGCCAAACTTAAGTGGCAGTGGGCAAGGCACATTGCTCGCAGAACAGATGGCCGATGGGGCCAAAAGGTTCTGGAGTGGCGACCGCGTACCGGAAGACGTAGCGTTGGAAGGCCTCCCACAAGGTGGACCGATGACCTTGTGAAGGCCGCAGGAACCCGTTGGATGCGGGAAGCACAGGACCGGTCGAAGTGGAGGTGCTTGGGGGAGGCCTATGTCCAGCAGTGGACGTCTTTCGGCTGAAATGATGATGATGATGATGATTTAGATATAATGACGCATGAATACGCATACCTACTAGACAGCAACAAGAATCTCTTCTATGACTACACTACGCATAACAAATGGAATGGCAGAATTAATAATAATGGACTACAAATTATGTTTATGGATATAAGTGACTTAATTAATGACATTCAATTTAATAACCAGATGACATTGAAAAACACTGTATGTAGCGAGGATAATCTGACAAGCGGTGACCTTTTTCGTCACTAAGCATCTCTATATAATGCACCAAAACATAGCAGGATTATTCAACAAGTCAAATGCACTCACGGTTTGTTTGAATGAACTCATAGAAAAGGGCATACAAGTGGATTTGATACAAAGCCTTCGAAAATCAGCTATACATACCTAACTATTGTTTAGCCGCCCATTACAGCAGAAAAGCTGCTAAGAGAGGTGGGTCATGTATCCTTGTTAGAAATGGACATAAATGGAAGGAATTATTGAATATTTCAAAAATGTCAATAACTGGCATTTTCCCGTGCTGTGCCATTGAATTAACTAAGTACAATACTGTTTTTGTATGTGTGTATCGAGTACCAAATATGAGCAATCTTAATGCCTTTTTTAATAAACTTGAAACAGTGTTACAGCACTTAACTACAAAACGCTATCAAAATATTGTCATAGCCGGCGATTATAATATAGACATGTTAAAGAGAAATTATCAAGCGATTGAGTTTGAGTGCCTTCTGCTAAACTTCAACCTAAGCTTAGCAATAAGTCAGCCAACACGAATTGTGAGTCAAACGTGTATTGATAATTTTGCGCATAATTACAATAAGCAATGTAAGACGGAGATCTTGGAACTTGCTCTTTCAGATCATACGGCCCAACTATTAAAATGCCCCGTCAGTAAAATATGTGCCATTGATAAATACTGTGCAATTATAGCAGCGAAAACATAACTAAGTTTAAACGTTGTATAGGCAAACGTTGTTTCTCCGAAATCTATGAAACTGATGATCCTAACACTGCCTATAGGCAGTGTTAAAATCATAAGTTTCATAGATAAATCTATTATAATAATAGATTTCACGAAATATTTTCTTTATTTTATAACCTTTGTTTTCCTAAATCTAAGACTACAATAAATTTAACAAGAAAGCCAAGATGGATATCACGAGGTATTAAAACTTGTAGTAAGAAAAAAAGACAACTTTTGTGGGCATACAGATTAAACCCAAATCAGTTGAATAAAACTCGATATAAGGATTATTCTAAGCTTTTTAAAAAAATCATTACTCTGAAACAGCGTTCACAGAATAACTTTAAAATTAAAACATCACACAACAAATGCAAAACAGCCTGGCAAATAATAAATCGCGGAAAATTTATTGCACCTAAAAACTATATATTAAAAATTAAATCTGATAATGACACAATTACGGACGCGAAACAAATTGCTGATAAATTTAATAATTATTTTATAAATAAAATACAACCTACAGCTAATTCTAGTAACAAAACTACATTGCCTTCCCTTTATAATAAGAACTCGATGTTCATGGCCCCTTGCACACCTCAATAGATACTAAAAATTATAATGGCCTTAAAGAACACAAATAGCGTCGGGTACGATGGCTTATCTACCAAAATACTAAAGGCAGTAGCGTACGAAATATGCAGCCATTTGTGTCATATTATTAATCTTTCAATTGGCGCGGGCACTTTCCCTGACGCACTAAAAATGGCGATCGTTAGGCCAATATTTAAGAAAGAGGATAGAGAGCTCATGGAATATTATAGGCTTATTTCACTGATTCCAATTATTTCTAAAGTTTTTGAAAAATTCATACACAAGGAATTAAACGGCTACATAGAAAAAAACAATATATTATGTAACGAGCGAAAAGAATTTCGTGAAAATAAAACTATAGATATGGCAATCTACGACTTTCTATACACGGTACTGACAAAGATGGACAAAAGAACACCTGTATGTACTATCTTTTGCGACATGACGCAAGCGTTTGACTACGTAAATCATGACATTCTAATTAAAAAACTTGACGCTTATGGAATAAGAGGTAATGTTCTCAATTTAATCAAATCTTATTTAGACAATAGATGGCAAAAGACAGAAATAACTAGAATCAATATAGCTACTAAAAAAGAAGAGATATTTGATTCAGATGAGCGTCACGTTACCTTTGGTGTTCCACAAGGTAGTGTATTGGGACCTCCTCTCTTTACTTTATACATTAATGACTTACCAAAATCAACTTCACATCCCATGATTCTATTTGCAGATGACAGTACAGTGACAATTGCTAATAATAATAATGACTTGACCCAATATAAACTTGACATTCACAACTCTTTGACATCTATAATACAATGGTTAGACTATAATAATTTAAAGATCAATTTAAATAAAACTAATACCATGCATTTTAGCCAACGTTTGACGAGTAATAATTTGGACATAAATATTGATAATAAAACCATTGAAAGCGTTAATACAACTAAATTCCTCGGACTAATCATTGACAAGACTGGACTGGAAATCACACATAGAGAATCTCTGTAAAAAAATTTGTAGATTTGCTTTCGCCTTGCATTTCCTAGCTGCAGTCGTGAATGTAGATACCTTAATTGCGGCCTATCACGGCTTAGCTGCGTCTCACTTAAGATACGGCATAATCTTTTGGGGAAATTCTACTGATTTCAACATTGCATTCAAGGCCCAAAAGAGATGCATTAGGTCAATGTTTAGGCTGAAGATTGTTGATACTTGTAAACCGTATTTTATAAGATACAAGATATTGACTTTGCCTTGCCTGTATATCCTCGAAACTGTAATGTTTGTTAAAGCGAATCCCAAATTATTTCCACGCTAACAGGATGCTGTCCCACGTAAGAGACGGGATATGGGCATAATTCGCGTATATCCTGCTAAAACTGCACAACTCAACTGTCATGCGCAAAAGTATCATCTGCATGGCCCCAACTATCTTTAACAAGCTACCTAAGCATTGGAAGGAGCTAAGTATCAATGCGCTCAAACGTCAGTTGATGGTGTTTTTATCGCAAAAGGCAAATTATTATAGTGTGTCTGAATTTTTGGTCGAAAAACTTATCTGACATTAGTTTTATTATTATGTTTATTAATTCTATTGATTAAACTAGCAATGTGACTCAAAATATTTGTACGCCAATATATTTATAAGGCTAAACATGATTGGACTAAGTACCTATAATGGAATTTATTATCATCTTGCATGCTCTTGTATGTATACCAGGTTTATACAAATAAATAAATCTTATCTTATCTTAGCATGTTACAGACGAACCACAGTAAATGGATGCACAGACCAAGGGGCCTAAAAAGGCCACTTTGGCAGAATCATAAAAGGTTAACATTATGAATCATAATGGACAGTTAACTGTTAAGTTAATCTTATCAAATCCCATTGGTGAAGGATTTTTCAGTAATTTTTTTTTGTCTGCGCTAAAATACCAACCAATCCAATCCAAATCCAATCTCTTTGATTATACCTACGCAGCTACGTAGTGCAGCGAAAAAAAAGAATAAAACCGGCCAAGTGCGTGTCGGGCCACGCACAGTGTAGGGTTCCGTAGTAGCCCGTTATCACAATGTAGTACGATTCTGTTGTTCTTTATTCTGAATAGGTAAAAAAAAAAACATATTTTGGTTTTCAATGCAAGTCTTTACCCATTATAAACAAGCAACTACTTCATCTTAGTCACTTTAAAGGATTAATGCTAAGGATTTTCTATTTGGTACAAAATTATCCAACACCCAAGTTCAACGACTATTACTGCTAAACTAATAAAGTTATCTTAACCGCTATACTTTTCCTTTAAAGTTCATGAAATGCACTGTCATCGAGAATTTTTCCAGATTTTTCAAGCTAGTAGTTTAGCTTTTAGAGGGGGGGGGGACGCCCTACTAGAACAAAAATTTGCACTTTAAACTTTAATATTTCGCAAATGGAGCATTAAATCGAAAAATAATTTTAGTAACCCCTGAGCAATTTTCGAAGACCTATTCGACGATACCCCACACGATGGGGTAGATGATGAAAAAAATATTCATCTCCACTTCACATGTAGGAGAGCTACCCTAAAAAAAAATATTTTCTAAAAATTTTTTTTACCACTTTGTTGGCGTATCTGATATACGTACTCCTACAAAATTTCAGCTTTCTAGTGCTAACGGTCACAGAGATTAAGCGAGGACGGACAGACAGACAGACGGACGGACAGACAGACATGGCGAAACTATAAGGGTTCCTAGTTGACTACGGAACCCTAAAAACACGGACTGTCTTCGCCATATGATGATTCATAATGTTATCCTTTTATGATTCTGCCAAAGTGACCATTTTAGGCCCCAAGTTTTTAGTCACCTACTTACAAAAGTGCACCTCATTTCGTAGAATAATGGTTCAACTATATCAATCAATATATTCAGGTACTAATAATAAAGCTGCAGAATTTGTTTTTTGTTTGAACTCTCTAATCTGTTGAGGGATTAGAACTATTCTTGAGGAAGGCTATTTAACATCACGCTGTGAACCTTAGGAGCCGTGCAAAAAGACAAAAAAGTCAGAAATAACGCTAAGCGGAAACGAAGTAATAGCGCGGGCGGGCGATAGAATGCAACGCGGTGAGACTCCGGCCTACCTCAAGAACTGGGCTATCAAATTCAAGAAGATTTTTTCAAATTCGACCGGCAGTTCCAGAGATTAGCGCCTTCAAACAAACTCTTTAGTTTTATTATAACCCCCTTACTAATAAACGTTGTATAGCGTCTGTATAGTTACACAACGCTTTGTCTTCTTCTTTCGAAAGTCAAATTACTGACGACTGAAAGAGAGAAATCGGTGTGTAACTATTCATCTGATATAATACGTTTATTAGTAAGGGGGTTAGTATGTAACTATTGTGTATCTTACGACTTCCACGCGAACGAAGTTCCGTGACTTCTCTTTCTTCTTATAATATACTCGTAACTAGTTTCTGCTAGTTACATTATAACCGCGACCTACCTATTTTGAAAACGTGAATTTTAAAGTATAATTAGTCAACATGATAACATAGGAACTGCATAAAATTAACGTTATTTAATGCACATTCTTAGACGTGTTTGTTCACACTGTTACCTATTTAATTATAGATAGTTACCATTTTTCAGCCGACAGCAAATACTTACATTGTAGATACGTATCTACCGTGATGACAACTAATAGAAGAAAAATACATGTTGCGCCGACTACAAATAAATTGGGATAGGGGCAGGAGAATGATGATGATATACAGATGTCAGCACATCAAGCTACTAGTTTTCAACTTTATCGCTAAAGCATACGTTCAAGGTTGATTGGGAAAATTTGACAGTTTCGGGTAGCTTGATGTGCTGGCGTCTGTACATAGGTATCAACATAATCACCTAAATAAATAAAGGAAGCTGTAGAAAAACAAGAAGATATATAAAATAAGTATTTACTTGTTGGCAGCAGTTAGTATGGTAAGACCCATGTCAGTGGTAACCAAATCAGTACAAGCTGAACTCTTAATCTATTGAAACTCCGTACTTCACTAGGCCAGCTCAAGGTCAAATTACCCACTATCGATATTGATTTCCAAAATGTACAACCCGCAAGAGTTAACTTGAGACTTCGCTCGGATGACGTAAGCGCGCTGTCAGTACGCGTCGATGGCGAGAGCGGTAACTGCGCCGGGGTCGGGAGGGGCAGCACGGGTCTCATGTTAACTCTTGCGGGTTGACGGGTTGTAAGTTGGACTCGCACTGACGAGAAACCCGCGTCGGATGCGGGCCATATTTCATACCATACCTATAGTCTGTTCCAATTATACCTGATGAAAATGTAAAGCAATCGATCAGAAAACGCATCTGTGGATGCCAATTTTTAGTGCTGCTAACAAATCGAGTGCTTTAATTTAATTAAGTATTTGAATACTTAACCCGAAATTCTAATTTTTAATCACCTTAAAAATTATTTTCATTTCACAATTGAGGTTAATTTTATAACCTCAACTTTCGTCGATGTATTTTAATTAAAATTTAATGATGTTATTGAAATAATAATTGATGAAAAAGTGCTCAAATACAAAGTTGAAACCTTCTAAGTACAGTTGAATGTGTAGGTAATTACCTTTAGTGAGTAATTGCGTAGGAATTTAAACTGAACCGGTTCAGTTTTTATCAGAAACTTTTGGAACAAACCATACATACAATTTGCTAAACAATGTTTCTGCCATTCCATGCCCGCGAGATTCGCTTCAGTCTATTTGAAGTTATTAGCCTATTCTTTGGTAGGTAGTAGAATTGTGAAGCCCGCAGTCTGGAGAATGCTTCATCTCCGTACACTGACATATTGGTATGCAGGGAGAGTCTGGCTGTTGCCTCAGATACCCAGGCTTGCAAAGACATCCCTTCTTGCACGGTTCGGTACTCTCACAATTGAACTTCGCCACGATTGATAAGCACGTGTTTGGGGGGCAGGACTTCTTGCAGTCAGTATGTATTTCGTCTTCACCAGTGCAGATTGATTTTGGAAAGCCTATTGCGATTAATAAAATAAAGTGCATAGTCATGGTAAAAGTAGGCTGATGGCAATAAGGCAATTCTTAATTTTACCGCACGTTACTTATTCATTGTACAGTCTTATTAGTCATCTTAATATGTAGTACAACCCGCAAGAGTAAACTTGAGACTTCTCTAGAATGACGTAAGCGAGGGGTACTGACGTCACCGGCGTCGATGGCGAGAGCGGTAACAGCGCGGGGGTCGGGAGGGGGCGATATGGTATCAGGTTAAGAGCGTTTACGCCGAACTACATTTCATACAAACTTTCAAGCCCTTATTTTTCGAAATGAATGAA
This sequence comes from Mesoligia furuncula, assembly GCA_916614155.1. Lineage (NCBI taxonomy): Eukaryota > Metazoa > Arthropoda > Insecta > Lepidoptera > Noctuidae > Mesoligia > Mesoligia furuncula. Next base: position 22,820,567 of record OU744800.1, on the reverse strand, counting down.
CCGATTTTAATGAAACTTTTTACGCATAAGCAGGATACAAAGGTCTAAAAAGTTAGTAGAAAACATTTTCGAAATGTCTTATTTAAAAAAAGATAACTGGATATCTCTGTTTCTATGGAAACATTAAAATCGGTCTAATCCGGCTGTAATACAATTTTCCGAAAATGTTTTCTACTAACATTTTAGACCTTTGTATCCTGCTTATGCGTATGAAGTTTCATTAAAATCGGTTCATTCATTTCGAAAAATAAGGTCTTGAAAGTTTGTATGAAATGCCGTTCGGCGTAAACGCTCTTAACTCTTGCTTAACTTGTTAATATTCCTGACACGTCACACAATGACGCTAGAGCAGCATCATCCACAAGTAAGTTTGAATTTGTAGAAATGTTTAATTAAACATTTGGAATAAGCCGTCAATCAGTCAGTCACACAACCCAACTTAAGTGTGTAACATTGAAGTGTTTTGGGACAAATCACATTTCGAGCAAAAAAAAAATGTATGCCATGTTTTTTGTAACAACTCAGAAGTTTGAAACTTGTTTGGTCAAATTCCGATTTTACATACCTATAATTATATATATTTTAATATTACAGTACCTACGCCTCTCACGCCACTTAAGAATACCATACCATCACGACCCCACCGGCGCCGCCGCTCTTCAGTTCAGAGGCCGTTGGATGCAAGTATGGACCAGTTCGCGAGTATCGAAGCGCGGAGGGTTGAAGCGGAAATAATTACAGCGAAAGCATTTGCCCAATTGTCCGAAAACATGGGCAATATCGCAAGTGCTTTGACATCTATTGCTAATGCAATTTCGGAAATAGCTAGAAAAATGCCAAATCTTTAAAAAAATGACCATTTTTTTAGTTTCATAATACATTTTTATTATCATCATACAATCATAGATTGTCTGTGTGGTGCCGGACTTAAAGAATAGCACCATCCCATACTTCCAGTGGGTGTCGTAAAAGGCGACTAAGGGGCGTACCGGAGAATGAGCAGCAGCGTTCTCTATGCATTCCACCACCATACCATACTGCGATCGCCAACCCGCCTGCCAAGCGTGGCGATTATGGCAACCCCCCCCTCCCCTTTTGGGGGAGGCCTATGTCCAGCAGTGGACGTCTTTCGGCTGAAATGATGATGATGATGAATCATAGATAGTGCCATCCACGAAGACGCGCCCACTCTTTTCCTAATGCTTACAGCACAAGTGTGCAACATTCCGCTAGTGTTTTAGTTTTGTTGATACACACTAACTATTATCGTCGTTCGTCGTTTCAGCCGATAGACGTCCACTGCTGGACATAGGCCTCCCCCAATTTTGGGAGGGTTTGCCATAATCGCCACGCTTGGCAGGCGGGTTGGCGACCGCAGTAGGGTATGGTGGTGGAATGCATAGAGAACGCTGCTGCCCATTCTCCGGTACGCCCCTTAGTCGCCTTTTACGACACCCACGGGAAGTATGGGGTGGTGCTATTCTTTAAGTCCGGCACCACACAGACAACAGTGTTTTAGTTTTGTTGATACACACTACCTATTATTAGTGGGTAATTAGTGTATATAGAAAAAACTAAAATACTAGCGGAATTACCTAGCGATAACCACTAGCGATTAGGAAGAAAAGAGGTCGCGTCTTCGTGTATGGCACTATCTGTACATATTATTCAAAATACACTAGCGATGAATGTCAAAGCATTATTTAGCTAATGTTTTCGAATAAGTATTGATTAAATGTTTGCGTACTTCAAATTATGTTTTGTTTTTATTATTTAATTTTATTTTTTATTGTTAATCTTTGTCATTAATAGTTTTATGAGTAAGTAAATAAAAGTACATTCTAATAAAATAAAACAATTTATTCAGTTCTCCATCAAGAAAAATGTAAGTAGTAGGGACATTTATTCCCTAATATTATATTGCTTCCTATTACAGAAACCAATACAACATTTAGGAATAAAGAATTTATAAACATAAATAACATGAAATACTATTACCAAAGAAAAAAAGTTAAATGTTTTAACTAATAACAAAACTTAAATAAAAAAAAATCCTATCTAAGTAAATCTTATGTGTGCGTTACCCCAGCCAGATAATGTCGAAAATCGTCATCTAAGTGCAATAGATAATTAGATATACATCTTCTGTAATTGGTAAGCAGATTTTTTTAATTTGGCAAGCTGATAGTTTTTTAATTATTTGATAAAAACAGTTCCGGCTGGAGTAACGTTAACGGAGCCAGATCTTCTGTTTTCTAAAGGGTATGTTGAAATAAATGTTATCTAAATAATTAGATATAAATTTGAAATAAATGGTACAACTTAATTTGTATTTGCTATGGCTGCGAAGATATTTAAAATCCTGCTGCGGTAACGTTTGCACGATTGCGGCATCACGGAATTGACTAAACGGATGATTATATTTCGTACAGGATATCTGGGTAATTGGTTATAATTTGTTACGCAATAAAAGAATTTACAGTAATGCACCGTTTTGAAGTTATTTTAGTAAATAGAAATATACTTTAATAAGTCTTAGCACTTCCAATACTTAAGCGCTTTACTTTATTAATTACTGCCTATAATGGTACTGAAGTTTCTTTAGTATCCTATACGTAATTAAAATGTATGATGAAACTTCAATTTGTTCCGGCCACGGCGCGCAGCTGAGTTATTAATTTGAATAAAATTAAATGACTTTCGATTTTGATTTTAAGAAATTTCTCTCGACTAGATTTTGACCATTTTTAAATATGAACAGGAATCGGCCTTATAATTGAAAACTGCTTTGTAAATTGTAAATAATTGTTTAACCAAGGACCACAAATTAGGATGGTCTTCTTAGCAAGATCCGAAGCTTAAGGGCACATAAGAAAAAAAAAGAATTTATCCACTGTGCGTCATATAATACAAATGTATCGCTTTAATCTATGGCTGCACTAATTTTGGTGCCTCAGTAGCAATAGGTAAAGAAAATAAGTGGGTAGGTACTTATTAGAAGATTGTTGCATCGAGCGCAAAGTGAGTTATTAAAGCATCATAGTTATGTTGGTACTAAATTAACACGAGTGCATTAATTACTCACTTTAGCAAGGTGCGTAATCTACTTTTCTTTCAACTACCAATCTACCTAACATGATAAAAAATAATCTACTCAAAAAAGAACTCAAGTTAATGAAAACAAAGTTTTCCTAAGTTTTTAAATATTTATCCCGCGATTTTTGCGGCAAATGGTTATTAACAATTTTATTTGCAGCTGTTTTTATACTTTCTGGAGTTGCATTCATATCGCTATCGCTATTTCCATTTTTTAAATCTTTTCTTGCTAATTAAGAAGTATCAATGTTTTACAATGGTACAAAATGCGCGCCATTTGTTTTTTTTTTCACCGAGTCGGTTTTATTCAGCCGATATTTAGTTTTAGCCAGTATCTTTTTGGTATAATGCATATAGTTTATATTAAACTTAATGGGAGACTTTAAACCTCTGTGGTAAATCTATATCTAAATAAAAAATAAAAAACAGTGAATTAATGAAAAACTATGCAACCATGAGATTTCATACAACATTTCTGCACTGTTTTGGTTCTAAGCTAAAAATACGTCCTTTGTGATCGGTTTTGTAGTGATTAATGATAACATTACTACGCAGTTGAAAGAAAACTAAATATTTACATATGTTTTATTTGGCGATAAAGAATACCTAAAAACATAATGTGGAATCACCTAAAACATAATTTATTTTCATATCGTGACTCGTTATCGTGTGTCGTTTTTCTATCGTAACTCATTCAGGTTAATTCGTTTAAGTACATTATGATTCAGAAGCGAAATGATAATAAAATAATAAAACTAGTAGGTATATATGACCGGTCGAGCCTCTGTTGATGTCATACCGAGTTCAGTCGTCAAGATGTTGATGTTTATCGTGTTTTCCTGTTTAGTTGTGTTGTCAGTGTGTCAAATGAATAGTAAGTAAACCTGCTAACTAATGGCGAGTACATAACTCACCTTCGGTTTGCCGACGACATCGTAGTCATGGCTGAGACTATGGAGGACCTCAGTACAATGCTCGATGACCTCAGTAGAGCCTCCGAAAGAGTGGGTCTTAAAATGAACATGGACAAAACGAAGGTCATGTCAAATGCCCATGTAACACCCACTCTCATAAAAATCGGAGACGCTACACTCGAAGTCGTGGACGAGTACGTTTACCTAGGACAAACCGTCCAGTTAGGTAGGTCTAACTTCGAGAAAGAGGTAAATCGACGAATCCGACTCGGCTGGGCAGCGTTCGGGAAGCTACGCAATATCTTCTCGTCCCACATACCGCAGTGTCTCAAGACGAAAGTCTTTGACCAGTGCGTGTTGCCAGTGATGACTTATGGAACGGAAACGTGGTCGCTCACAATGGGCCTTATAAGAAGGCTAAAAGTCACCCAAAGGGCAATGGAGAGGGCTATGCTTGGAGTTTTCCTGCGTGATCGAATCAGGAATGAGGAGATCCGCAGGAGAACCAAGGTAACCGACATAGCCCGAAGAATTGCCAAACTTAAGTGGCAGTGGGTGACATTGCTCGCAGAACAGATGGCCGATGGGGCCGAAAGGTTCTGGAGTGGCGACCGCGTACCGGAAGACGTAGCGTTGGAAGGCCTCCCACAAGGTGGACCGATGACCTTGTGAAGGCCGCAGGAACCCGTTGGATGCGGGAAGCACAGGACCGGTCGAAGTGGAGGTGCTTGGGGGAGGCCTATGTCCAGCAGTGGACGTCTTTCGGCTGAAATGATGATGATGAAACCTGCTAAATATCTGTCTTAGTAGTGTATTGTTTAGTCAAGACTAAAATAGTTACTAGTTACTAAAATTTTGCTTCCTCCACATCTGTTTTGGATTTTGGGGGTAGTATTGTTAAACTATAAGTAGATATTAAGTCTCCGAGTCAAATGGCAGTGTGAGTTCCGGACAAATGGACATGACGAAATTAAAAAGGTTCTATTTCGGAACCACAAAAAATATCTTATAATGATGAGCTAATATTTTTTATCGTTTTTATTAAGTTACATTATTGATGCGATTCATTGTCATATACATATTAGATAATATTTAAAAAATTTAGGGGGATTATTGGTGTTCCTGATTTGCATTATGAAATCTGCAATCTATTTGTCCCAAACAATTACTGTCGCATCAGAAAACACTGCTTACTGGCTGTTCCAACTTGCCGTACTGTCACACACACCAAGTCACCTATCCACGGTCATTGGTGAACTCGAACACAGATCTGATGTTTGCGAATGAATGGAAGTTCATACTGCCAGAATGTTTGAATTTTCGTGAGAAGAATGTTGTTGAATGTTTAAATAGTGTAACTGGCTTCGGCCGTTCTATTTAAAATAAATCTTCATCTGCCTAGCCTTTTCCCAACTATGTTGGAAATTTTGGGAAAGATGATGAATCACATCAATAATGCAACATAATAAAAACGATAAAAAATACCTTAGTGCTTGAATATTGGTGTAAATAAATAATTAATAAAATCTATACTTTTACAACCTCATTACAAAATAAGGACTAATGGACCCAGGCTTAAACCATCGATTTAAATTTCAAACTATAATCCGAAAAAGTTAAAGTTCTTATTACAAAAAGGTTTGCAATATCTGCAGATATATAACTATATCAAAATACCTACGCGGTCAAAATTTATGGAACAGCAATTTACAACATTTTCAGATCCTATTGATTGTACATGCCCGAATGAACACTATGAATGTGGGAGTGCATGCCAAACCGAATGTGCTACTCTTGGGGAGCCCTGCCCCATTGTAAATATCCGCTGCAATGACGCATGCTACTGCAACAAGGGATTCGCAAGAGACAGCTCAGGAACTTGTGTACCTATTTCGGAATGCTAAAGGTATGTAATCAAGTTCTTCTAACTTACAGTCAGCTGTGCTGCTGGGAGTTTGTTGCGCCACTTCTTCTTCACAGCTAAAGCACTAGGAAGTAGTGAGGGGCGGGCGTTTTGGGGGACTGTCTTATGTAATTTTGACATTCAAGAAGTGCTGATTCCCAGCCTAATTTGAATAAAATGAAATAACTTTCGATTTTGATTTTAAGAAAATTCTCAAATAAATGACAGTCACTATCTATGAGATATTGCAAGAAACTTCATACGCGTGGATTTTGGATTGCCCCATACAAGCTTAAAAACTCTTTGTTGGAGGCTTATTTTTTGTAAAGCTATGCCTCTGTTCTTCTAGGGAAAGTACTCGTACAATCACGCGCATCCCCAGATCCAGTTGGGGGAGTTAATTCATCCATAAGAGGTAGGTACTAGTGTAATACATTATCTACATTAGTACCTACCTCCTATGGATGAACTAACTAAAGTACTAAGATACTTAAATGTTAAATGTCACTAAATTAAGAACCTGTACACCTAAAAACATTATACATAATAATTGTTTAATTTACCTATTGAACATGTTAGGTAGAAAATAATCAGCATTTTTTAAATTTACAGATCTTAATCAAAATGAACACCAGGAACTGCGGCGTTAAGGGGGCTGTCTATTGTAACTATTGTATTTGCGAGAAAAAAATGTAAATCAAAATAATCATATCCCAGACCGTGTATTAATTCAATTCAATTCAATTCCTTTATTTCAGACTAAATGTGTCCATATAGTGTTAGTAAATACATGTAAAAGAACTTAAAAATAAATGTTAGTACATATACAAGAGAACTATTATCTAACGTGGATGTGTATCCACTGCCTCCATAGAGGACTATCTACTCTCTCAGCAATGACCCTCAGGTAGCCGTTGGGACTGTCCCTCACCCTGCGCATCAGCGATGCCGCTCGCTTACGGATTATGGCATGGAAGCCATCCACTTGTGCGTCAGCAAACATCGCTAATGCGCTGCAATATCTAAGCAGTCCCATCAGCAACCTGAAAGCATTGTTGTACTGGACCCGCAGGGCGCTGACGACCCACTGTGTGTAACTGACCCACAGGCTACAGGTATAGTAGGATTGGCAGTAGGCCCTAAATAACGTCTTTTTTACCTCCCCACTACACCTATAAAACCTGCGGGCCAGCAGGTTACACCGAACCGCCAGCCCCCTGCGTTCCCGTTCTACATCCGGATCGTCAGCCAGGTCCTCATTTACCTCATGGCCAAGGTACACAAACTGGCTGACCCTATTTAACGCCACCTCTCCCAGCGTCACGGGCGGTACACACGAAGGCGTCATGCGCCCCGCCCGAAACACCAGCAGTTCGCTCTTCTTGACATTATATGTCAATCCGTGCGATATTCCTTACAGATGCCCAGCAGTCTGCGCAGGGCGCTGATCGATGGGCTCAACAGCACCATGTCGTCAGCGTAACTAATGTTATTCACAATCTGATTATATTAATATGAAGCAGGTTTAGTTTGCCGTTTAGTTAACCGCCTAGCCTTTTAACTAAACGGCGGCCGTTCAACTAACGGCTTGAATGATATTCAATTATAGTTTAGGTTGGAACTGTAACCAATCACGCGCGAGCCGAATTGGTCGCAGTAACTATACCAGGGCACCCCGACCAAATAGGTTAGGTTAGAAGTCTGATCTACCGCGTGCGAGCCGAGAGAGCGAAGCGGGGCGAGCATTACTTCCAAAGGCCAGGCGGTTAACTAAACGGCTAATTTAACCAGTTGGCTGCGACATATTATATATTATATCTTAAGAAATGGTAACAGGTAGTGCGTCAATGTACTTGCCACCGTTTCACAATATTTATTCAGTTGGATAGTCGAAACGAAATAATAAATCGTGTCTATCATAAATTATGATTATTTTGATTAAGATTCATAATGCACCTACACCTCTATAACCCACTGCAGACAAGTAAATAAATTGTTACAATAATTTCTTGTTCTTATTTACCCATAGAATGGTGCTAGTTAAGGTCATCATTCACCTTGACGACCGAATTATTCAAAAACTAGCTTCTGCCCGTGACTTCGTTTGCGTGGAAGTCGTAAGACACCACAATAAAGCAACAGACACATTTTTATGGTTCCGTAGTTCTGACAAGGAATCCTTTTTTTTTTTTTTTTTTGCGGATGGGAAATCATCAAATGATCCCGTCAGAATGATGCGCCTACACCTCTATACACCCACTGCAGATAAGTAAATAAATTGTTACAATAACTTCTTGCTCTTATTTACCCATATAGAATGGTGCTAGTTCATCATCTGCCTAGTCTTTTCCCAACTATCGGGTCGGCTTCCAGTCTAACCGTATGCAGCTGAATACCTGTATTTTACATGGAGCGACTGCGTATCTGACCTTCACAACCCAGTTAATGGGTACCAGTTACTGACTACCCATAGCGACTGTCAAAGATCCACGAATGACAGCCGGGACCAACGGCTTAACGTGCTTTCCGAGGCACAAGAGGGTCACGGTATGTAAAGATGGTCACCCATCTACAGACCAACCGCAGCAAGCGTAGCTTAACCTGATCGATCGACCATTTTTTTTTTTTTTCGGATGGGTAATCATCAAATGACTCCTCCCGCTCTGGGTGGAGCGGAAGGGATTGTCAGACTCTTACTGACTAAAACCCACCTTTATGTTCCGGGCCAGCTAACCCTTTCGGACAATCCCGCTGGCCCGGCAGGCTTCGGCCCTAAGGGGCCCCTCCTCGATGCTGACATCTCTTTGAGGCGCGCGTGGAACACGTACGCGACGTCCGTCACGGGCCTGGTCCTGATCGGACGGTGAGCTACCCATTACTCTCCGCCCGCAGGCCCGCGCCTACGGTGGCCGGGAGTCGTCACGCGGATCCCGACGCCGGGGGCGTCCCCCGCGGCGGCTGAGACTGGGAGGCTCTCTCCCTGAATCGTCCCGCCACCTCCTTCGCTAGCTAGTTAGTGGTACCCCAATAACAACTTTGATAGAAATGTGGGTGTACCGTGGTATACTGAACACATCTGCGAACACTTTAGAGGCTACAGGCATGATGTTATGTTGTGTGATTGTGTAACAATGCTTACATATGCGATAGCAATCGCGGTTGATTTGCTGGCATTTATTGAAGAGTTCCGTTGTCTGTCTCCGAAACTCATCATCATTTCTTTTCAAATTTTAAATGGGACTATTTCGGATTAAACCACTTACAAACAAAAAAAGAATTTTGCAAATCCGTCTATATTATTATGACGGAGTGGGCGAACATACCTACATAAAAATATAAATATAATTATAAAGATCCGAATACAAAACCTCCTCCTTTTTTGAAGTTGGTTAAAAAAAACAACTGACTTCCAAAAAAGACACTATAAAGTGTTTTTTTTTTGTAAAATAGTGTTTTCACACAGCCAGTTTAAATGAACTGCTAAAGCAGTGAAGAGGTATGTAAGCTACAGATTTAGCTATCCCGAAATTTCACCAGGGACTTTAGGGTGCTTGAGCGAATGCAGGTGAAAAAAACACAAACAAAATAACAATTTGGGAGAAAACATACGTCACACCTACAAAAACGGCCATCGCTAGGCATAATGCTAAGACCCTATACTAGACAGCCCCAGCGCTGGTTTTCAGCGACAGCCGTTGAAAGTTGACTAAAATAGCCGTTCTTATATTATGACCATTATTGATAGTAGTATATTATTGGGCATTCTGGACCACTTTTCGCTCGGCGAAACAAGTTCGCCATCGCTCCGGTGGTCCAGAATGCCCAATCGTGAACGGTCGACTCGGTTTAGTAGTTAGTAATGCAAAGTGGTAGTAGCTTCGCTACTGGACAGTGCCTCAGAATGCCCAATAATACACAATCGACTTGACTGACAAAGTGATTCAGGACGCTCAATAATGAAGAATCAACTCACCTGTTCAGTTTACCATGGTATTCTATCACTGAACATTGTTAATAAATAGTTTAAAACTCAAACAAGCACGAGAACAGTGGCCTTAGTGTGAGTTTTTCGACTCGCGTTCGATTGCGAGCGCGTTAGAATTTTGTATGGGAAATTAGGTTTCTCCTAGTGACCACCAGGTGGCGCTATAACCTTTTTCCCTACAAAATTCTAACGCGCTCGCAATCGAACGTGAGTGAAAAAACTCACTAAGGCCTCTGACTATTTAGTGTTTGCTGACGTAATATTATTTATAAATGTGAATGTAACAAATTAATTGAGTCATTATTAGTCTATTTGTTTCATGTGTAACTATGAAGTTTGTCAAACAACCACAATCATTACATGTGAATACAGTTTGCATTGAGCCTCAAAATACTGGTTCTCGTCATGGAGAGCTACTACCTAACTCTGTACGTTGCATTATTTGCGGGCCTTCCAATTGTGGAAAAACTAATTTGTTAATAGGTCTTCTCATACATGAGAATGGATTAAGATTTCAAAATGTTTATGTTTATTCGAAAACTCTACATCAACCCAAATACATTTTCTTAGAACAAGTTTTACAACGAGTTTCTGGTGTCTCATTCCAGAAATATCATGGTAATGAGGAAGTACTGAGTGTCCAGGAGGCAAAACCTAATTCTGTGATCATATTTGATGATGTTGCTTGCGAAAACCAAAACAATATGCGTGATTACTTTGCGATGGGAAGACACAAATGTATTGATTGTTTTTACCTTAACCAGACATATAGTAAAATTCCCAAACAGTTAGTTAGGGACAATGCTAACTTAATTATACTTTTTAAACAAGATGAAATTAATTTGAAACATATTTATGAAGAACATGTCAACACTGATATGACATGGCTCGATTTTCGTGAAATGTGTTCAAAAATATGGAATGAACCTTACAATTATGTTGTCATTAATAAGGATTGTTCCAAAAATAAAGGATGTTACAGAAATAAATTTGACACATTTGTAGTCTTTGATTAAGATAATTAATATTTAAGTATCTTACCTTTGCAATATTATTATTCATTAAACAAAGCTTAATCTATCAAGATCTAAAAATGGAAAAATCATTAAAAAGACAAATTGTTGATGCTGCAGAAGCTGTTAAGAAAAAAATACGAAAGATGAAAGACATTGAGATTGATAATAAACAGACACTGGAGTCAGTGTTCAAGCCTGTAACAGAACCTCTCAACCTAATTGCAAATGCAAGCCAGCAGCCGCCTCGTTTACATACTACGGGAAATGAAGAAGCAGATATTTCATTTATTGATTCGGCTTCTCAGAAAGGAAACCTGAGTAACGTCGACAACGACTATGAATCTGACAAGGAAAGTGATTGTTCTTTTCAATCATTAGTTGAAAATAAACAGGGTGATACATCCTCTTGGTCAATATCACCAGAAGCACTCGCCGGGGTTCCATATGGTGTTAGAGTGAAGGATGGGAACTTGATGCTAGGTTCAGCTCGCATAACAATCGGCGATGAATATATTATCGTGTCTGGACGCAAATATCAAAATACACCTGGTTTGAAACAGTTGTTGCTAAAGAAAGATGTAGATTTAAGTTTGGTAACCGACAGTGATATGCAACACTATAAGTCAATGCTACTCGATACAAATGCTCATCGACGAGACTATGATTCCAGTAAACCAATAAACAGTAATAAGGGACAGAAATATTTACAAGTTATTAAGCCACTTTTTAAACTACGAAGTAAGTTTCTAGACCCTCTGCCGAAGGGAAAAGGAATGTTATTGACAAAAATGTGGAAAAAGAATACAGATTTTGTATATTGGAATGATCCAAATGAACTAGTGAATAGGTTAAAATTACTGATAGCTTCTCGAGATGCTGGTAACACTGGCGTAAACAATGAAATTATATCTATCATTGAAGAATTGCGTGAAAATAAAATTATAAATAAATAAATGATTTTAAAAAATGTATTCATTTTATTGTTAACCTTCCATTAATATACATCTAAATATGAACGTAGACAAATTTGGACATCACGTTCATAAAAGATTACGATTAACAGAGTTACTAGACTTTAATGAGAACGCTCTGTGCAAGTCAGAAACGGGAGACTATGATTTAAAATCAACTAGACTGAAAGGAATAAGATCTCCCGTAGAAGGAGACGAAGTTGTGAATAAGGATTATGTAGATCGAATGAATGCTCACACGGTACAAGAATTCAATAGATTGTTTTCTTCGTTGCGTTCTCAAATTATATTGGATGGGCAAAATGCAGTTAAGTCTTATTTAAAAACAAAGTCATCGGACGTTTTGATTCATTTCGAAGACAAGTTTTATACCAAAGCAGAGGTAGACAATTTAATTAAAAATATCCCTAATGGCAAAACAGCAAATAGTCAATGAAATACATAAAGCCGCGCGAAGAAGTTTCCTGAGGCGTTCAGTTATTTTAAAAGGAATCGATGACTTGTGGCAAGCCGATCTGATGGACATGCAAAACTTAAAAAAGTATAATAAATGTTACAATTATGTGCTAGTGGTTATTGATTGCTTCTCAAAGTATGCTTGGGCAGAACCATTGAAATCAAAAAATAAACACGATGTTACTCATGCATTTGAAAGGATATTGATTGATAGTAATCGCAGACCTGTTAATTTACAAACGGATATGGGGACCGAATTTTATAACAACACGTTTCAGAATCTTATGAAGACGAGCAATATTAACCATTACTCAACGTTTTCAAATAAAAAAGCTTCGATTGTTGAAAGACTAATAAGAACTATTAAAAATAAGTTATATAAATCTTTTAGCTACAATGGAAACTACAAGTGGTTAGGACAACCGTTAGAAGTAATATTGAAGACATATAATAATACAAAGCATCAGACTATTAAATATAAGCCGATTGAAGTAAATAAATATAATGAACACGTTATAAAAGAAAATATTAACAGAACATTAAAGAAAATATCCTCTCTCCATACAAAGAAACCTAAGTTTAAAGTAGGCGATTATGTACGCATCAGTAAATACAAACACAATTTTGAGAAAGGTTATACACCTAATTGGTCAACCGAGTTATTTACCATAAAAAAAATTAATGATACCTACCCATTAACGTATTACATAGAAGACCAGCGAAATCAACCCATATTAGGAACCTTTTATGAGCAAGAACTACAAAAATCTTACTGTCCCGGTGTTTATCTGATTGAAAAGGTTTTAAAAAGAAAAGGATCAAAACTATTTGTGAAATGGCTTGGTTTAAACAAAGAAGAAAACAGTTGGATTGATAAATCTGAAATTAAGGATGCATCAATTAAACTACAGTGCAATAATAATACATTAAAAACTGCTATTAACTGCACAAAAAGCATTAATTTTAGTAAAGAAAGCACCTTTAGAAGTTTGTTAGGGTTTAGTGAGCAGAACTTGAAGGCAAATAAATGGCATGTGTCACAGTTTCCAGTCAACATTTTTCCTACGACAGTGATCAGGATAGAATGTGATATTGTAAGCGGTTCATACATAAACGGAGAACCCAGTCACATTATTCACGAATTTGCACTCAACGTGCCACCAGGGTACAGGATTATAGAAATCCCGAAAAACGCTATATACTATCCAATTAACCAAAACAACATAAGCTGCATACATATTAGACTTTTAGATATAAACAATCGCTTAATCAATTTACGTGGTGAGGAAGTGCAGCTATATCTACATCTTAGAAGAAAAAATGATTGACTATAATAAATATGTACGTCAAATCAAACGCATCAGTTCTGCTCAAGCATCCAAACAAATAAGAGCTCGCATAAAAAAGAAAATAAAATTAACTAAAGACAATAAGGCATTTCTTAAAGCGATTGGATTGTTAAAATGAATATCTTAGATGTTTTGGCTGCTCCAACTTACGACAACACTGTGGAAGGAATTGAATTTCATTCATCCAAGCCATATGTAACAAGTTTCAATAGAAACGATGAAATCCGAATACCTATCAATCAACAGGACCTGTATATACTACCGTCAGCCAGTACCCTGTATTTGGAAGGATCTTTTATAGTTACCAAAAAGGATTCAAAGGATAAAGCTACTAGTGTGCATTTTACAAATAATGCTCTCCTCTACTTATTCCAAGATATAAGATACGAACTAAATGGTGTAGAGATCGACAAAATAAAAAATGCGGGCATAACGACCACCATAAAATCTTTAATATCAATGAATGAAAGTGAATCAAAGGCTTGCAATGCCTGGGGCTGGAATATTGATGGTGTAAAAAATATTAATGGAGGTAGTTTTTCAGCTTCTATACCACTCTGTAACATTCTTGGTTTCGCAGAAGATTTTAAAAAAGTTGTGATAAATAGTAGACACGAACTGATATTACTAAGAAGTAACACTAACCTGAATGCTGTAAAACTTAACACCGGTGAAATTATAGACGATGTTCAAATTAATAAAATCATATGGCGCGTACCGCATGTAAAAGTATCAGATAAAGAGAAAATAAGTTTGTTAAAAGTGTTAGAAAAAGACCGTCCACTTCAAATGATATACAGAAATTGGGATCTTTACGAATATCCAGCTTTACCTAAAACTACAAAGCATACTTGGTCGATCAAAACTTCATCGCAAATAGAGAAACCTAGATACATCATTGTTGGTCTACAGACAAATAGAAAAAACAGTGCAAGTTCAGACATGTCTCAGTTTGATCATTGCTATATTCGTAATGTAAAAGTGTACCTCAATTCAAACTACTTTCCATATGAAAACCTCAATGTTAGTTTCACAAATAACAGAATTGCTTTATTATACGAGCAATATGTACGATTTCAACAGTCATATTACGGACGTCGTCCTGAACCCTTATTAAACGAGAAACAATTTAAAGACTTGGCGCCTCTATTTGTTATCGATTGTTCTAGACAAGTGGATAATATTAAGTCAGGTCCTGTTGTGGATGTAAGAGTAGAAATTGAGAGTGAATCCGAGATACCTGACCAAACTTCTGCATACTGTCTTATATTGAATGATTGTATAATAGAGTATAAGCCGTTAAGTAATATTGTGAGAAAAATATCATGAATTCGGATACTATAATATTAGATATTCAAGGGTTTAAAGATCTGTACAACAATTTTATAGTAAAAGAACTAGCGTTCGCTACACGTGATTATACACAACTGTTCTTAATAAAACCACCTTATTTATTCAAATATTTAACAACTGATGAAAAAAGGCAGGTAAAGTGGTTGGAAAAGAACAGAGGTATTCATTGGAACGAAGGATATATTGACTATAGAGAATTTCACCGTATAATCGTACCCTATTTAGAAAACAAAAATATATTAGTCAAAGGTTTGGAGAAGGTGAAGTGGATAAAAAACATTTGTGAAAATTGTAAAGTGTCCGATCTTGGTGAAGACCAGTGTCCCAGCATGTTTGAATTGCATAAGAAATACTGTGACAAAAAAACTAATTTTAATTGTAATGTACATTTAAATCATTGTGCTCTAAAAAATGTTTTATGTGTAAAAAAGCACTTGGGATATGAAGTGTAAAGTGTATTGTTTTTGAAAATAAAAATAAGTTTCTTTAATAAAATGCATTTTTATTTGTTACACATCGTAAATACATAAGTAAGAGAAAGTAAATGAATTAATATAACATATTATTGGAGAAAACTATACTTAACATAAAATAAAAACTTATAATAACAATATAATAACAGGAATATCTTTAAAAAGCTAACTAAAAATCATTGTCTATTAAAGATTTCGATATTTTCTTAACTAACGATTCCGTATCGTCCATTACACTGTCTATAGCGTCCTTAACAATGTACTGCGCACTTATCACAACGTTCTCACTTTCACTATCACTGTCACTTGTTTGAGAATTGTTGCAGAGATCAATTACAGTAATTTTAATTAACTTAGTGCCTCGTCGTTGTAGTCGGCTCATAACAAAAGATTTCGTGGGTTTATGTTTTTTCAAAGGTTCTCTGCGACGTTGCTTCTTCGTCTGTGTCTGTTTCGTCTGTTTGCATTGCTCGGGTTCACAGGGATACATCTCAGATAATCCTTCGTAAGGATCCTGAGCATACTGGCTAAACATAATCTCAGAATCAGATACCTGGAACAAGATATACATAATGCATGTTAAAAATTGATGTACATATACATAAAATCACTGGTAGATTAGATTAAAACAGGTACTGTACTCACCGTTGACATGACTATGATAATATCCTGTAATATTGCAAAAACCACTAGCCAATTCTAGAAATATTCTGTAAATAATAAAAAATAAACTGACAATTAACTGTATATATTTTGTTAGAATTGCTAACTTAGCATTAAATCAAGCTTACATTAGTTGTTTGAAAATCACTCTTTAGGCAATAGTCTTATAGCTCAATATAATAAAAGGCTTTAGTATAAATTGTAAACTGCTAGCTTGCATAATATTTCATACACTTCATATAGTGCAATGAACTGTGACCTTATACGCAAAACGTGTACATACCTGTATAAACAATATCTACCATATCGGAGTATTATAATATTACTAGCTGTTCCCCGCGGTTTCACTTGCATATCGTAGGAACTCCTTCCAGTACTCGGATAAAAATTAACCTATTGTCCTTCCTCGGGTTTCAGTCTATGTTCAAACCAAATTTTCATCTCAGTCGTTTCAGCCGTTTTCCCGTGAAAGTGTAATAGACAAACAAACAAACAGAGCTACTTTCATATTTACAATATTAATACTAGTAAGGATTATGTTTTCAGCCATTGTTATGTGTTGTAAAGACTGTTTTTAAGTATTATGAATGAAATGCTAACCGAACAACGGTAAGACTATATTTGTTAAGTTCAATAAAACAAAGTTGATACTTTTAAAAAAATCAGTTTATTTATACTAATACATAAAAATTGAACATACTATTTACTTACAATCTAATTCGCATACATTTTAGTTTTATATAAAACTTAAACACTAACTGAATACAAATTATATTTATAGTAATTGCAAAATTGCTTTCACAATGATCATTAAAATACATTTCATATTTTACTTGGTATTTTAATATTATTACCTTAAATTTAAACAAATTAAACAACTATTTGACTTACATCATAGAAATATTTGTCATTGTTTTGAATATTCAAACAAGCTTTTTTATTTCTGATAAATTAAGGCAATATTGTATGTTTAGATCCGCCGAGAGGTTGATATTTACTTATGTTTATTTCTAAATGTGAATTGCACAGGTACGTCCAACCACTATCCCTCTCTTGAAATTCCTCGATTTTCTTTAACAGTGACACAACTGATGATTTATATATTGAATCAAAATCGTAATTAAAGTGAACAATATAATTTTTTGTACTAAATGATTTCAGTTCTTGTTGATCATTTTTAAACAAAAGAAAAAAGGAAAAAAGTTCAAAATTAATTTTCACAGATGTATGTTTCTGTAATGATCGATCTATTAGATTTTTAATTTGTTTACGATTATCATTGAGAAACATTTCAGGGAAATAATTTTTTTGATCGTTAGTTGCAATGATCTTATAACTTGCAATGCGATGTTTAAATGAAGAATTAATAATAGCAATATTATCACAAAAAGGAATGGCGCTATTGTTTTTATGAACATTACTACGCAAATGACCAGACCATCGACGATTATCTACAAATACTTTGCAATCCGAACAGTGAGGCATTATTAATGGACTTTATCAGAAAATAGACTGAATTAAAAGTTAGCAGTGCGGTGGGCGCAATGACTGAGCGATCGGCTTCTGTGCTAAGTGTTGCAAGTTCGATTTTCTCACAGCACAAATATTTTTTATGATTTACATTTAGTTGTTCCGGATTTAGGTGTAATGTGTAGGTAAGATTATGATATATCACGATATTATAGAAATCGTAGTGTAGGAAAAATATTACATTAAATACTTACAACTAATAATTATGGTCTTATTAATACATAGATAATATCCGCTTCAATAAGTCATTGGAGTAACTTCAATAAGAAGATTGTAGAATTATCCAGTTGTTCAAATACAATTATTTTTCACAGGATTGAATCTACCAAATATTTCTGAAAAAATAAAATAAAATAAATGAATAAAAAGATTATCGGTGACAAAATAACAAAGTTAATATTAGATTTAAAATTTACCTGCAAAGTATCTAATCGATACAAACAATAATATTAATTATTATACATTTCCAATATAGTAGTATCTATATAATATATTTTGCTTGAACAGGCACCTCTGCTGACCCTCAATTCGTAATTAGTAATCGCCTGAAATTAAAAATCACACTTATTATAATAATTCTGGTAATGGTATCAATTATAAAACATCTAATATAAACTGCATTATTTCTAAATTAAATAAAATATTAACATAATTACTATTACCTTACAATAATTCTGTTAGCAATTTTGCAATTACTATAAATATAATTGTTATTCAGTTAGCGGTCAAGTTTTATTTAAAACGAAATAGAAGTTTTAACAAATTGAAGGTCACACATTTTACGTGCAAGTAATAGCAATACCTAATGTGTGCATTGTCAAAAACAAAAGTATCATGTTAATATTCGTTGCATCCGATCGCAGTTTACCTAAAGGTATTTTGCAAGAATGCAATTTCGTACAGGGTTGTGATCTAAATGTAAAAATCATGTCGATATTATTTTTAAACGCTACATAGAAATTTTATAAAGGGTAAATTGATATAGACAATTAATAAGAAGCATAAAATACGAAATAAATAATTCCAAGGTTTACTTACGTTAAAAATAATTATAGTTTTGTTCTTTGTGAAAGTTTGTATGTTTATTTGTTTGTTTGTTACTTTTTCACGCGCAAACCGCTGAACGGATTTTGATGAAACTTGGCACACACATAGGGTAACTTGGATTAACACATAGGCTACGTTTTATCCGAGTGCGGGAAGTACCCTTAGGATGCGGGTGAAACCGAGGGAAACAGCTAGTTTACTTATATGTGCTAGTGGTCTATAAATTTATTTAATAAATTGTTTAAGTAGTTATCATTCTTAATATTTTGTCGATAAACAATTGCACTATATTCATAGTTCAAATATTTTTTTATCTTCGTATTTTTATTTACACAGTTTTAAGTTGTATCGTTTTAAATATATCCTGTCGGTCAACCCTAATAAAAAACGTTAATTAGAATAATTTTAATAGTTGCTTGGTACCTATATGATAATAAAAGTATCATATTTACAACAAAATATGTATTTCTGATTACTGCACTACGTATTTAAAACTGCTGTTTAGCAATAGTCATCTTTATTTTAACGCATCGAATTTGGTTAGGGATGACACTTCCACACATTTCCTGTAAAAATGGATTCAATTCTTACATATTATGTAGTACTAGCTTTCCCCACGCGTTTTCACCCGCGTCCTGACGGAACTACTTTGCGTACCCGCATAATTTATAGCCTATGTGTAATTCTAATGTATAGGTAAGTTACATTACTGCAAATTTTCAACCAAATCCGTTCAGTAGTTTTTGCGTGAAAGAGTAACAAACATACATGCATAATTGCATACATCCTCACAAACTTTCGCATTTATAATATTTTAAGTAGGAATGAAAAGATGTAGGATAATTATATTGATAGCCCTGAGTGCTTTCGCTGCGTTAGCAAGTAGCGATTAACATAATTGTTAGTTTTCATTTTAACATGTACTTATAATCCGTACAAATAAGAAAGGTCTCATTTTTTTGTTGTTTTTATTAAATATACACTAACATTCAATTAATCATTTTTACATGACTAATCTGCCTTATAAGCTAGCGTTTTCGGAGTTCAATTCATCGAATTCGAGCCTGATCCTCGATACTACAGTGCGAGCAGTCTGCAGTTCAGTGTTTAAAACAATTATCATATTGTTTTAATTATACTTCAAGTGTCCACCATTTAAAATGTAAGTCTTTATATTTTTTATTATTTCCTTTGTTTAATTTAATTCAACAAATTCTTTACAGATCACATGTAGCCAAATATCTACTTGTACTTAATATTTATTAACTTACTGATAATTAGAATCGATTAAATAAGTACGAGTTCGAGTACACATATTAGGTACTAGTTAATTCCAAATAATTAACGTAAATATTTTGTTTTCTTTCAGCATAATTATTTCAAGTGATATTAATTTAAATTAATCTGATTATTTCTTAATATTTTACAGGTCGGACTCAGAGTGTGATCAACGCAGCAACTCTACAGATGTTGAACGCAGTGCCGAGTTCTTGGGAAAGCGTTCTACTCCTGCAAGCAAGCGTAAATCTACTTCCGTTAAGAAATCGCCTGCTAGTATAAGGTAATCATACTTAATTTATATCAATCAATTATATTATATTTTTATCAACTTTTGTACTTATGTCTGATATATTTATACAGCGTCGGTTAGTAGTTGGTTAATTTATTCCATATCATTTTCGTTTCAGTGATCGGATATGTAAATCACAGTAACACTATATTTTTTTAACTTAGTAAATAATAAGTTCTTATATACTAAATAATAGATATTATTGAATCGTTACTGTCACTTACGAGTAACAACAATTTATTAACATGACAATCACTTTGCAGTTTTTATACTTATTAGCCTACTGACTACTATGGTACCTATTGAGGCTGTATTGTGTTATTTTTGTAATGATTTTGAAACATTCTTATACGGGTTATTTATGTTTGTTTCAGAAAAAAGGCGAAGTCTGTGGACGTGTTTAATCTAAGTCGTGGCGATGGCGAACCCAAAAATACTTCTTCGTCCGTACTGTCCTCGTACTTCGTTAATAGAGTTGCGAACGGCAACGAACGTCGAGAGATCAACACGGGGGGAGACTACCTTATCGATTTGAAAGTATATCAAACCAACGATGCGCGCAATACTGATTCTCAAGAACTTTGGAAGAAAGCGCTGGTTCGGATAAAATTCCAAACGGAAGACGATACACCGCAATGGCGCAAGCTTCAATCTCTGGTTCACTCCATAGATGCACTGTGTGAGGACCACCCTACATTTATTTCAAATCAAAACTGTAGTTAACTTTATATCTATCATTAAATATTTTTTTTTTTTATAATATATGATGTTTCCTTTCTCAGCTGAAGCTGTGTTAGTCACAACGACGAACAGTTCGCATGAAGCTAGCTGCAGTCGTTTTGCATTTCAAATGTTAGTCACAACGACGAACAGTTCGCATGAAGCTAGCTGCAGTCGTTTTGCAATTCAAATGTTAGTCACAACGACGAACAGTTCGCACGAAGCTAGCTGCAGTCGTTTTGCATTTCAAATGTTAGTCACAACGACAAACAGTTCGCGTGAAGCTAGCTGCAGTCGTTTTGCATTTCAAATGTTAGTCACAACGACGAACAGTTCGCATGAAGCTAGCTGCAGTCGTTTTGCAATTCAAATGTTAGTCACAACGACGAACAGTTCGCATGAAGCTAGCTGCAGTCGTTTTGCATTTCAAATGTTAGTCACAACGACAAACAGTTCGCATGAAGCTAGCTGCAGTCGTTTTGCATTTCAAATGTTAGTCACAACGACGAACAGTTCGCATGAAGCTAGCTGCAGTCGTTTTGCATTTCAAATGTTAGTCACAACGACGAACAGTTCGCACGAAGCTAGCTGCAGTCGTTTTGCATTTCAAATGTTAGTCACAACGACGAACAGTTCGCATGAAGCTAGCTGCGGTCGTTTTGCATTTCAAATGTTAGTCACAACGACGAACAGTTCGCATAAAGCTAGCTACGGTCGTTTTGCATTTCAAATGTTAGTCACAACGACGAACAGTTCGCATGAAGCTAGCTGCAGTCGTTTTGCATTTCAAATGTTAGTCACAACGACGAACAGTTCGCATGAAGCTAGCTGCAGTCGTTTTGCATTTCAAATGTTAGTCACAACGACGAACAGTTCGCATGAAACTGGCTGCAGTCGTTTTGCATTTCAAATACCTTGAATGATGTTAGTCACAACGACAAACAGTTCGCATGAAGCCAACTGCAGTCGTTTTGCATTTCAAATGTTAGTCACAACGACAAACAGTTCACATGAAGCCAACTGCAGTCGTTTTGCATTTCAAATGTTAGTCACAACGACGAACAGTTCGCATGAAGCTGACTGCAGTCGTTTTGCATTTCAAATGTTAGTCACAACGACGAACAGTTAGCATGAAGCTGACTGCAGTCGTTTTGCATTTTAAATACCTTGAATGATGTTAGTCACAACGACAAACAGTTCGCATGAAGCTTCTGAAGTCGTTTTGCATTTCAAATGTTAGTCACAACGACTAACAGTTCGCATGAAGCCAATTGCAGTCGTTTTGCATTTCAAATACCTTGAATGATGTTAGTCACAACGACAAACAGTTCGCATGAAGCCAACTGCAGTCGTTTTGCATTTCAAATGTTAGTCACAACGACGAACAGTTCGCATGAAGCTAGCTGCAGTCGTTTTGCATTTCAAATACCTTGAATGATGTTAGTCACAACGACAAACAGTTCGCATGAAGCTGACTGCAGTCGTTATGCATTTCAAATGTTAGTCACAACGACGAACAGTTCGCATGAAGCTAGCTGCAGTCGTTTTGCATTTCAAATACCTTGAATGATGTTAGTCACAACGACAAACAGTTCGCATGAAGCCAACTGCAGTCGTTTTGCATTTCAAATGTTAGTCACAACGACGAACAGTTCGCATGAAGCTAGCTGCAGTCGTTTTGCATTTCAAATACCTTGAATGATGTTAGTCACAACGACAAACAGTTCGCATGAAGCCAACTGCAGTCGTTTTGCATTTCAAATGTTAGTCACAACGACAAACAGTTCGCATGAAGCTGGTTGCAGTCGTTTTGCATTTCAAACACCTTGAATGATGTTAGTCACAACGACAAACAGTTCGCATGAAGCCAACTGCAGTCGTTTTGCATTTTAAATACCTTGAATGATGTTAGTCACAACGACAAACAGTTCGCATGAAGCCAACTGAAGTCGTTTTGCATTTCAAATGTTAGTCACAACGACAAACAGTTCGCATGAAGCCAATTGCAGTCGTTTTGCATATCAAATACCTTGAATGATGTTAGTCACAACGACAAACAGTTCGCATGAAGCCAACTGCAGTCGTTTTGCATTTCAAATACCTTGAATGATGTTAGTCACAACTACTAACAGTTCGCATGAAGCCAACTGCAGTCGTTTTGCATTTCAAATGTTAGTCACAACGACTAACACTTGGCATGAAGCTGGCTGCAGTCGTTTTGCATTAAAATACCTTGAATGATGTTAGTCACAACGACAAACAGTTCGCATGAAGCCAACTGCAGTCGTTTTGCATTTCAAATATCTTGAATGATGTTAGTCACAACGACAAACAGTTCGCATAAAGCCAACTGCAGTCGTTTTGCATTTCAAATACCTTGAATGATGTTAGTCACAACGACAAATAGTTGACATGAAGCTGGCTGCAGTCGTTTTGCATTTCAAATACATTGAATTACGTACCATGGTAAACCGAACAGGTGAGTCAATTCTTCATTATTGAGCGTCCTGAATCACTGTGTCAGTCAAGTCGATTGTGTATTATTGAGCATTCTGAGGCACTCCAGTAGCGAAGCTACTACCACTTTGCATTACTAACTACTAAACCGAGTCGACCGTTCACGATTGGGCATTCTGGACCACCGGAGCGATGGCGAACTTGTTTCGCCGAGCGAAAAGTGGTCCAGAATGCCCAATAATATACTACTATTGATTGCTTAGTTCTTAGGTAAAACGCGGTAGTAAAGTAAAATTTAAACCATTAAATCTGTAACTATCTGTGTTTATTCATTCTCTATTCAGCCCAGTGAACTAATGGAATAATTCGACTGTTGTCATAGGCACTATTATATTGTGTTCTCTCTCATCTACTTTAAGGTACCATTATTGCCCGCCCCATCTCAAAAATCCAGCCTGTGTATGTCATGATTGCTTAGCTCCATAAACGTTTATAACATAATCAGGCAATCAGCCTATAATGTTTGCACTGCTGGGACACAGGCCTCCTCTCCATGAGAAAGAGTGGGCCGTAATCCACCACGCGGGCCCAGTGCGGGTTGGTAGATGTCATGTGTTGGTGAATTTTTGGTTATACGACATGCCTGTTTCCTCACGATGTTTTCCTTCACCGTTAACGTTTAGCGTGATGATAATAATTTAAAAAGTTAAATCTGTAACTATCTGCAATATTTTGGTTCTTTTTTTATAATTTGCGGTAAACTATAGAAGAATACGAACAAATTGCAATATTGCTCATCCCCCAAAGCAAATAGGTTAATAATTTGTACTCTATCGAGTGACCAGACTTATTGGGAATATCTTTTAATATGTATTGCACACAATTTGATAACACATTCATTCCAAAGACATTATCGGTTAATAGTATCGCTTCCTTCAGTGACCGGGCCACCATTGGTATACATAAAAGTAGAAAAAGACTTTATGAATTATATGAAGAACGGATTTGTATAAACACTGCCGAATTTAATTTATATGTTAAGAATTATTCTAAAATATTTTTAAAAAAGTTTATAGTATTGCCAAGTCACGTTATTTGAGTTCAAAAATTAAAAATAGTAGTAATATTATTAAAACGACTTGGAATGTCACTAACAGCGAAACGGGAAGGTCATGCACCCGAAGTAGTGACTACAGCCTTGTTATTGATGACAATATAATTAAATCAGCAGGGTAATTGCGTAACACACTATCAGTAGCAATGGGTTTCATTTTGACAGTTGAACAACATCCATTGCATTATTTACGTTGTTGTACAAACACATTTTTCGAACATATGGAGCAATAGATTAGCAATATGCTTCAAAATGATTCAAATTGATAGTAATAGTGTGTTACGCAATTAGGGTGCAGATTGTCAAGTCGCCTCGGCCTTTGAAAATCTATTTGCAGAGATTCCCGTATCAACTACTAAATCTCTTAACTCATCACCAATTGCTGCAGAGTCTTTACTTAAAGAAAACGTTCCAGTTTGTGATTCTGAATTTCACTTACAAATTATGTAAGCTGTGAAGACATAATTAAAACCTTTCACACATTAAATGTTTGTATCTATGGGGTAATTCTGTGGATTTTGCCAAGTCGATTATAAACATTGTAGCACCTACTTTAGCTGTTATATTTAATAATTGTATTGACCGTGGTGAGTTTCCTGACCTCATGGAAAACAGTAAAATAATATCGTTGTTTAAATCGGGTAGTACGTCAGACCCTACTAATTATAGACCTATTTCAGTACTACCTACCTTTAGTAAAAATTTTTGAAAAACTTATTTTAAACCAATTGCAAAGATTTTTTAATAAAAATAAATTACTGCATAACAAACAGTTCGGTTTTACAAGGGTTCGTTCGACTACCGATGCAGGAGTTGAACTTTTAGGACAAATTTATAATGCATGGGAGGACAAATGCGATGCTTTGGGCATCTTTTGCGATTTGTCCAAGGCATTCGATTGTGTTCTTCATGAAACATTAATCAGGAAACTGCACCACTACGATCCGGAACGCCTCTCTGGATCTTCTTACTTCATACTTAAGTGATAGGATTCAGAGAGTTGATGTTAACGGAAAAAGGTCACCTGGATCTGTAGTAAGAATAGGGGTCCCCCAGGGCTCAATTCTCGGCCCATTTTTATTTATTATTTATATAAATGACTTGCCTTACCTCATAGGGGATAAACATGATATAGTGTTGTATGCAGCTGACACTTCTCTTTTATTTAAAATCAAACGTCAGCAGCTGGTTACTGACAACGTAAATAACATCCTTGCAAAAGTATTTCACTGGTTTAATGTCAATAACCTACTTCTAATGGAAAAAAAACGAAATGTATGAAGTTTACGATACCCCACGTTAGACAAGTAGAAACTAGTGTTCTCATTAAGAGTTGAAACCCGAAGATACCACAATATACTTAGGAATAACGTTGGATGCCAAGCTTCAATGGGGCCCCCATATAGATAAATTGTCAAAAAAGCTTAGCTCTGCAGCATACGCCGTTAGGAAAATTCGTAATTTAACTGATTTAGAGACAGCCCGTTTAGTTTACTTTAGTTATTTTCATAGTGTGATGTCGTACGGTATTCTGTTGTGGGGAAATGCCGCCGATATTCAGAAAATTTTTATTTTACAAAAAAGGGCAATTCATTCCATTTATAAATTTAGTCCCAGACACTCGAGACAACAGAGACAACTTTAAAGAGATTAATCTGTTTAAGAAATACAGTGATACCCATAACATAAATACTAGGAACAAACACAAATTTGTTGTTCCTACAACAAGTCTCAAGAAAATAGGTGGCTCGTTTAGATGCCAATGTATACGTTTTTATAATAAACTTCCTAGCCTCATTCAAGAACTAAGCTTTAATGAATTCAAATCTTTTATAAAGCGAAAACTATGCCAGAAGGCCTATTATACTGTAAAAGACTATGTCAAGGACAAAAAGGCTTGGGATTGAGCTGCGCCAACAGGTTTAGACAGTGAATGTCGTTTTTATTTAGCTATTTTTCACTTCAATATATATATTTTTTTAAGTACCTACCTATGTACCTATTCAGCGGGATTGTCCGAAAGGGTTACCGCTGGCCCGGAACATAAAGGGCTAAGGAAGGAACACGGGTGGGTTTTAGTCAGTAAGAGTCTGACACTCCCTTCCGCTCCACCCAGAGCGGGAGGAGTCATTTGAGCAAAATCTATGAAAAAATCATGCTGGACCAGATGTTGTCACATTTTAATTCAAATGGGATTTTACATAGTCGCCAGTTTGGTTTCACGAAAGGTAGGTCGACGACAGACGCGGGAGTAAAACTCATCAGTCACATTTTGGAATCCTGGGAGAAGTCCCAGGATGCAATTGGCATTTTCTGTGACCTCTCAAAAGCGTTTGACTGCGTTGACCATGATACACTGATCTGTAAATTATACCACTACGGAATTCGTGGACAAGCTGCTGATCTTGTTCTTTCCTATCTGTCAAAGCGCCAGCAAAAAGTAAACGTTAACGGGGCGACGTCTTCGGGGTCTCTAGTTAAGATGGGCGTGCCTCAAGGCTCAATTCTTGGCCCTTTCCTATTTCTAGTTTATATTAATGACCTTCCTTACATGATGGCTAACTTGTCGGATATCATTTTATTCGCTGATGACACTTCCCTTATTTTTAAAATAGATAGATAAGATACGGATGTCTTACATGTTAACGATAGTCTGGCTGTTCTCTCGAACTGGTTTGCAGCTAATAATCTTTTACTTAATGCGAACAAAACTAAATGTCTTAAGTTTTCATTACCAAATGTACCTCAAGTGGGTCTGAATTTAGAACTTGATGGCAAAAGACTAGATGCTGTTACGGAAACTGTATTTCTAGGAATTACTTTAGATTTAAAATTACAATGGGGCGCACACATTAGAGCTCTCTCAAGTAGATTAAGTTCAGCTGCATATTCAGTAAGAAAAATAAGGCAGTTGACAGACATAGCCACAGCTAGGTTAGTATACTTTGCTTATTTCCACAGTATTATGTCTTATGGTGTTCTGCTGTGGGGATCGGCAGCTGACGTAGATTCAATTTTCATTTTACAGAAGAGGGCAATCCGCGCAATCTGTAAAATGGGTCCTCGCGAGTCTCTTAGAAACAAATTCAAAGAAATTGATATACTAACTCTGCCTTCTCTTTATATTTTAGAAAGTATTTTGTATGTTCGCAAAAACTTAGGACTCTTCAAAATAAGAAGCGATTTCCATAATATAAATACACGTAGTAAAAATGAAATTGTGTTACCTAAATTTAGATTAACTAAAACTAGCAAGTCATTTCTTGTAAAGAGCATCCGTTTTTATAACAAGTTGCCAAAGCCGGTTACAGAACTTAGCGATGGAAAGTTCAAAACCCTCATCAAACGTGTCCTTATCAAAAAAGCATATTATAAGATTAAAGACTACGTTGAAGACAAGCTAGTCTGGCAATAATTCCTTCTGCACATGTGGCTTCCCTGGCTTCTCATTAACGGCATAACTATGTAAATGTCTATTAACTGCTCTCAAATTACGATGTTTAATTTTTATTTAACTATTATTATTATTATTTTACATACTTTTTGACATAATTTCTCTATTATTTGACATTATATACTTTTTGACATAATTTCTTTATTAATTGACATTATATACAGACACTTGAAATTTTCACCTCTTTATTAGTGGTTTTAATGAGAATCATAACACTTGATTTTAGTAGGTTTTTATTATTATTTTTCTTTTTTTATTATCTATCCTTTTAATAGATTCTTATTTTGTAAATGTGAGGACTTTGTAGGCCTTATAGACTTTAGATCTGTAGACCATTTTCTATTTTATCAAGTACTTGGTACTCGTTGACAGGCCTGCGCTGTCCTCCCATACCTACTGTAATCTGGAAACATTGTAAAAGCCAATTATTTTTTAAAAGAGTAACCATGGAGTTTCTTGCCGGTTCTTCTCCATAGGAAACGACCAATTGGAACCATGCACCTAGCTTCTGACGTTTCATAAGTGCCCATGTAGGTTTATGTGAAATAAAACATTTTGATTTTGATGATTTCCCATTCGCAAAAAAAAAAAGTACCTACCTATCTATTTAATTAAACAATGACATGTACATTTACTGTATAAAGTATTATATTATTTTAATTATTGTGAATGTGAGGACCATGTGGGTCATTGTTTCCGTTTTAATCATGGTCTGGCAGTTTGAGTAGTTTATGCGGCCTTCCCAAATGTACTGTCTTTGGTATTGTTCGTAGAATCGTCAACGATTCGACTCAGTGCAGCAGTACATCAGCTCCGTGCAGCTCAACTCCACTCCTCAACTCACACCTCCACTCAACTCCTTAAGTTCAACTCAGCTCCTTAAGGACGCCTTTACGAATCTGACAAAAATAAGCCGTTTTACGGTGCATTTTGCGGCAAAGTGAGACGAAACCAAATGTAACTAATAATTACCACAGATAGATTACTCTTTCATCTCCAAATGGTAGCCATCTTTTATTCGAAAATGTTGGTTTATAATTTAGTAAAAAATAATTTCCGTTGCCTCTTCACACTAAATCGACGATATCGAGCTGTCTTTGGGATCATTTTTCTTCTATTTAATAACATAAACATATTTATTTTAAAATATTTTATGTAAGCAGACATGTTCAACTCAAAAAGGTAGCCAAAAGAACTATCAAAATGTTAAAAATAAGCTCAGAAGAAAATAAAAATCGGAGTCTATTTTTTCACATATTTAGCTGTAATACGTGAATCTTATTGGATTGAAATAAGGGTTATTTTACTGGTCACTGTCTCGGTTTATTGCACAAAAATTTGTAATGAAATATTAGTCTGCGCTCGGCCGCCGTTGTGAGTGGACTCTGTGTCGGTTGTAAGCAGCAGCTTGTGCTAAAAGAAGATCGCTGTATGGATACAAAATATTTGACATACAAAACTTGATACTTCACGCATTCTGTATGTACCTATTACCCAAGGAAAGATTTGATTCACAGTCTTATAATTTTTCTAGAAGTAAGTAGGGTTTATAAATTCATATTTCGTTTCGGACTTGCTGGAGTGACCTGCACAGCAGGTGCACTTCGAAGACTGCTACTGGAACTAACAGCCGAGCTGAGGAGTTATTCCGGTCTGATCCCCTGAACCCCCTCCACCCCCCTTCGATCCCCTCCTGCATCATCTTCTGTTTTAATCTTTGTCTTATCCACATTATGTAAGTTTGCTCTTTATGACAAGTAAGTACAGTCAAAAGAAATTAAAAGTTTCATGATTTACGAAATTAAATAAAGATTCTTTTTTTAAATGTCTCATGCGTGCTCGATGGGATTTGAGGCCACGGCAATACAAATGTTTTCTCCAAGTACTCTCTGGTGCCCAAAGCTGTGTGCGAACGCGCATGTTTCATCATGGGTGGCGATTTCGTGGTTTTCGAGGGAGCTGAACCCGATGATGAGGTCAGAATGAAAATCCAAGATGGCGGATGTGAAAAATGTTACAATATTTCATGATGGGTGTCAATTTCGTGGTTTTCGAGGGTGCTGAAACCGATGGTGAGGGCAAAATGAGAATCCAAGATGGCGGATGTGAAAAATGTTACAATATTTCATGATGGGTGTCAATTTCGTGGTTTTCGAGGGTGCTGAAACCGATGGTGAGGTCAAAATGAGAATCCAAGATGCCGGATGTGAAAAATGTTACAATTTTTCATGATGGGTGTCAGTTTCGTGGTTTTCGAGGGTGCTGAAACCGATGGTTGGGTCAAAATAAAAATCCAAGATGGCGGATGTGAAAAATTTTGTAATTTTTCATGATGGGTGTCAATTTCGTGGTTTTCGAGGGTGCTGAAACCGATAGTGGGGTCAAAATAAAAATCCAAGATGGCGGATGTGAAAAATGTTACAATTTTTCATGATGGGTGTCAATTTCGTGGTTTTCGAGGGTGCTGAAACCGATGGTTGGGTCAAAATAAAAATCCAAGATGGCGGATGTGAAAAATGTTACAATTTTTCATGATGGGTGTCAATTTCGTGGTTTTCGAGGGTGCTGAAACCGATTGGGGTCAAAATAAAATTGACCCCACCATCGGTTTCAGCACCCTCGAAAACCACGAAATTGACACAAATCATGAAAAATTGTAACATTTTTCACATCTGCCATCTGTAAAATTATTAAAAAGGGTTCAAACCGGGTGCGGTGACTTGACAAAGACGAAAATGTGGAGTCGTTGTTCCTCAATACTAACATACACGTATCCGTTATAATAAGAAATTACGAACATATGTATTTCAATAAACCCTGTACGTATTTTTGTTGCTGACGATCCTTCAGGATCAAAAACAAAAGAAAAAGCGGTTCAAACCGGTATGAGAAAGTTTTTTGTGGATAAGACAGAGATTAAAACAGAAGACGATCTAGGAGGGGATCGAGGCGGGGGGGTGGAGGGGGGGGTTCAGGGGATCAGAACGGAATAATTCGAGCTGAGTCAGGTGTGCCGAGTATGGGTTCGTTTTCTTAGTTATGTTGAGACCTTACCTCCGGACTTGATGGAGTGACCTGCAGGTGTACTTCGAAGACTCCTACTGGAACTAACAGCCGAGCTGATCTAGGTGTGCCGAGTATGGGCTCGTTTTCTTAGTTATGTTGAGACCTTACCTCCGGACTTGATGGAGTGACCTGCAGGTGTACTTCGAAGACTGCTACTGGAACTAATAGCCGAGGTGAGCTAGGTGTGCCCAGTTTGGGCTTCTTTTGTTAGTTTTGTTGAGACCTTAAGAATAGGTAGGCAGGCACTAGGCCGGGTCTAGTCTAGGCAGATGCGGTCACTAATCGGAAACATAAAACAAAAGTATCTAAAAAAAAAGATTACAGCCGCCATCTTGGATTTTCATTTTGACTTTGTTTTCGGCTCCAGCACCTTCGAAAACTATGAAAACGACATCCATGATAAAAAAAATAAAAAAAAACAGCCGCCATCTTGGATTTTCATTTTGACCTCACTATCTGCTTTAGCGCCCTTGAAAACCATAAAAACGACACCCATGATAAAAATAAAAAATAAATTACAGCCGCCATCTTAGATTTTCATTTTGATTAATTTAAAAAGTTAAATCTGTAACTATCTGCAATATTTTGGTTCTTTTTTTATAATTTGCGGTAAACTATAGAAGAATACGAACAAATTGCAATATTGCTCATCCCCCAAAGCAAATAGGTTAATAATTTGTACTCTATCGAGTGACCAGACTTATTGGGAATATCTTTTAATATGTATTGCACACAATTTGATAACACATTCATTCCAAAGACATTATCGGTTAATAGTATCGCTTCCTTCAGTGACCGGGCCACCATTGGTATACATAAAAGTAGAAAAAGACTTTATGAATTATATGAAGAACGGATTTGTATAAACACTGCCGAATTTAATTTATATGTTAAGAATTATTCTAAAATATTTTTAAAAAAGTTTATAGTATTGCCAAGTCACGTTATTTGAGTTCAAAAATTAAAAATAGTAGTAATATTATTAAAACGACTTGGAATGTCACTAACAGCGAAACGGGAAGGTCATGCACCCGAAGTAGTGACTACAGCCTTGTTATTGATGACAATATAATTAAATCAGCAGGGTAATTGCGTAACACACTATCAGTAGCAATGGGTTTCATTTTGACAGTTGAACAACATCCATTGCATTATTTACGTTGTTGTACAAACACATTTTTCGAACATATGGAGCAATAGATTAGCAATATGCTTCAAAATGATTCAAATTGATAGTAATAGTGTGTTACGCAATTAGGGTGCAGATTGTCAAGTCGCCTCGGCCTTTGAAAATCTATTTGCAGAGATTCCCGTATCAACTACTAAATCTCTTAACTCATCACCAATTGCTGCAGAGTCTTTACTTAAAGAAAACGTTCCAGTTTGTGATTCTGAATTTCACTTACAAATTATGTAAGCTGTGAAGACATAATTAAAACCTTTCACACATTAAATGTTTGTATCTATGGGGTAATTCTGTGGATTTTGCCAAGTCGATTATAAACATTGTAGCACCTACTTTAGCTGTTATATTTAATAATTGTATTGACCGTGGTGAGTTTCCTGACCTCATGGAAAACAGTAAAATAATATCGTTGTTTAAATCGGGTAGTACGTCAGACCCTACTAATTATAGACCTATTTCAGTACTACCTACCTTTAGTAAAAATTTTTGAAAAACTTATTTTAAACCAATTGCAAAGATTTTTTAATAAAAATAAATTACTGCATAACAAACAGTTCGGTTTTACAAGGGTTCGTTCGACTACCGATGCAGGAGTTGAACTTTTAGGACAAATTTATAATGCATGGGAGGACAAATGCGATGCTTTGGGCATCTTTTGCGATTTGTCCAAGGCATTCGATTGTGTTCTTCATGAAACATTAATCAGGAAACTGCACCACTACGATCCGGAACGCCTCTCTGGATCTTCTTACTTCATACTTAAGTGATAGGATTCAGAGAGTTGATGTTAACGGAAAAAGGTCACCTGGATCTGTAGTAAGAATAGGGGTCCCCCAGGGCTCAATTCTCGGCCCATTTTTATTTATTATTTATATAAATGACTTGCCTTACCTCATAGGGGATAAACATGATATAGTGTTGTATGCAGCTGACACTTCTCTTTTATTTAAAATCAAACGTCAGCAGCTGGTTACTGACAACGTAAATAACATCCTTGCAAAAGTATTTCACTGGTTTAATGTCAATAACCTACTTCTAATGGAAAAAAAACGAAATGTATGAAGTTTACGATACCCCACGTTAGACAAGTAGAAACTAGTGTTCTCATTAAGAGTTGAAACCCGAAGATACCACAATATACTTAGGAATAACGTTGGATGCCAAGCTTCAATGGGGCCCCCATATAGATAAATTGTCAAAAAAGCTTAGCTCTGCAGCATACGCCGTTAGGAAAATTCGTAATTTAACTGATTTAGAGACAGCCCGTTTCGTTTACTTTAGTTATTTTCATAGTGTGATGTCGTACGGTATTCTGTTGTGGGGAAATGCCGCCGATATTCAGAAAAATTTTATTTTACAAAAAAGGGCAATTCATTCCATTTATAAATTAAGTCCCAGACACTCCCTTAGAGACAACTTTAAAGAGATTAATCTGTTTAAGAAATACAGTGATACCCATAACATAAATACTAGGAACAAACACAAATTTGTTGTTTCTACAACAAGTCTCAAGAAAATAGGTGGCTCGTTTAGATGCCAATGTATACGTTTTTATAATAAACTTCCTAGCCTCATTCAAGAACTAAGCTTTAATGAATTCAAATCTTTTATAAAGCGAAAACTATGCCAGAAAGCCTATTATACTGTAAAAAACTATATTGAGGACAAAAAGGCTTGAGATTGAGCTGCTCCAACAGGTTTAGACAGTGAATGTCGTTTTTATTTTGCTATTTTCACTTTAATATATATATATTTTTAAGGACCTACCTATCTATTTAATTAAACAATGACATGTACATTTACTGTATAAAGTATTATATTATTTTAATTATTGTGAATGTGAGGACTATGTGGGTCATTGTTTCCGTTTTAATCATGGTCTGGCAGTTTGAGCAGTTTATGCGGCCTACCCAAATGTACTGTCTTTGGTATTGTTCGTAGAATCGTCAACGATTCGACTCAGTGCAGCAGTACACCAGCTAAGTGCAGCTCAACTCCACTCCTCAACTCACACCTCCACTCAACTCCTTAAGTTCAACTCAGCTCCTTAAGTTCTGAATTGAGCTGCACGGTTACTGACAAATGCGTGCACTGACTGGACAGGTCCACTCAATCTGTGTGGTTCTTTCCTCAAAAGACCATTTCAGACGCCAGTCTACATGGTCTTCACACGATCTGACCAAGATTTTTTCTGGACTTTAAAACAGACTGTGACCTCTGAGTTTGTTTCGGCCTTTCTTCTCAGAATAGTCAGATAGGAAACGCCGACTTCATCTAGTTTAAAAACATGATTGACGTGTAAAAGTGTTTGTACAAACCTACTTACAGAAAATAAATCATTTATCATTTGTGCTTTTTAACAAAATCAATCCAATAGTTTTTGCGTGATGCTGGAACATACATTCAGACAAACAGACAAAAAAAAACAAAAAATATATATATTTCGGCAATCGAATTGTTCCTGCACCCGCAACGCTCGACTGAGACGACTCGGACGAGACCTCGCAAAACATTTTATTATGTGCATAGTTTTTGTGATAAATTACCTACTAAAAACGAATGTAAGCAGTGAATAATAAGGATTATTTACCCAAGTTTATTGGTCTCATCCGTTTCCAGCTGTGTAAATGTAATAAACATATTGTTTTTATCAACAATGTATTATAATAAAATGTTTAAGAATGCGTCAGTTGGTAGACATGCTTTACTTCAAGGTTAGTAACAGCGGGTTTATTCCGTGACACACTAACAGTAAAAATGGCTTTAAGAGGGCTATCACAATTTTTTCTTGTTTAGAGCGTTTGACTCGAGTTTTGATGTGTGATTATGATTTAACTAAAGCCACAATAGTAAAAAAAATACATGCCCGAGAAAGTTTGGTTCCTTCTTTTGGGAGCGCATTCAATAAATATTCCAGTTTGTTCACATAAATCAGTAAAAAACTTGTTTCTGCAAAGGCTGTTTCATAAAATTTTACTTTCGGGCATCTCGCGATGCCCTGTTACATCGAAGATATAATAGTTTAATCATTTATAAAAATATCTACGATACAACTGTATCTTCTACTATGGTATGCATACATCAATTTATGAGGTTTCATACAGTAATACACCAAAAATAATTCCGTAAAACAGAGAGTTAATGATAATTTTTCGCCCGAAATTATATTTTTTATCTATGAATATATAAAAGAAATTCAAACAAAAAGTATTTAATAACTAAGGTTACTTTGTAACCTTGCTTGAAAAAAAAAATAACTATAATTTAAAGTAAATTAATATTTTTAAATAATTGTTGTATGCAATGCTATTTATCAATATAAATCTCGGGACGCGCGGTCTTAGCTTTAGTCAGCGCCGAGCGCTTTCAAAGAGAGGACGTATCGCTCGCTCGCTGTTGCCGTCACGTGGTCTCGCTCACCAATTTGCCAAGAATAAAGCGCGACCAACACATCTTAATACAAGTGTTTTTTTTTTATTAGAGAAGGTCGGATTGTAATGCATAAGTATTTTCCTATGATATTCTAACGCGAATATGTATATCCTGTATTATAGAAAACAAAACTTATGTAAATATAAGGTCCCATTAAAATAGATGGAGAAACTTTCAGAACACATTCAGACCACCAAAATAAGGAAGATGGTAAAAAATATACAAGAAAAACGCATAGATACTTATAAGAAAAATAATCAGCTAACGAAAATACACTAATGTGCCTGCAATTGATTATTTTAGGTCAAAATAAAATCACTTTAAACAGTGTTTTTTTTTTGCTTGGATATCTTTAGTTAGACGTACTGAGCGCTGTGTTAAATAAAATGTCCATCTATTTTAATTAATAGTTGTTGTTGTCTTCATTTTCTGACTTTTTTTTTTTTAGTTCAGAGTTTTCAAAGTTAATGATTTCTGGGGGGCTAAAAAGGCCACTTTGGCAGAATCATAAAAGGATAACATTATGAATCATAATATAGCGAAGGCAGTCCGTGTTTTTCTTTTTTCGCTGCACTACGTTAGGTATAATCAAAGAGATTGGGATTGGATTTTGATTGGATTGATTGGTATTTTAACACTGACAAATAAAAATAACTGAATAATCCTTCACCAATGGGATTTGATACGATTTACTTAACAGCTAGCTGTCCACTATGATTCTTAATTTTATCCTTTTATGCTTCTGCCAAAGTAGCCTTTTTAGGCTCCCTGGAACCTCAAAATACCAGAACCAGAAAAAACTAGTTTTATTAGAAGTACGTGCTTCTTGAAATCATAGATTAGAGAAAAGCACGGTCTATGCCACTTCAAAGATTTTTTTTTTTCCATACCTAAAGGGTGCCAACGGGACCCTATTACTAAGTGTCCGCTGACCGTCCGTCCGTCTGTCTGTCAGTGGCTCATGAGCCGTTATAGGCAGATAGTTGAAATTTTTCGAAATGTGTATTTTATATTGCGATGTGATTTTTTCAGCGCATATTATTGCGGTGGTACGAAACTCTTCGTGTGCGAGTCCGACTCGCACTCGGCCGGTATTATTTTTTTAACAACAGACCTGTACTGCTGGGGAGTTTGTTGCGCCACTTCTTCTTCTCAGTGAAAGCGCTAGGAAATGGTGAAGGGCGGGCGTTTTTGGGGACTGTCTTATGTAATTTTGACGTTCAAAAAGTGCAGATTCTCAGCCTAATTTGAATAAAACTACTTTTGATTTGCCTTTTTTACTTTATTTTGACTTTTTTATCCAAACTGTGGATACAACATCACATTGCACTTATTTCTATAAATAAGTACTTAAATGTCTACCTACCTGCTGAATAAATTACATATAAAGAAACTTCGTAAAAATTAGGTACCTACCAACAAAAAGTATCAGTGCGATTCCTTTCTTAGAAACTGGTAACGCGCAAGTAATGCTTCTGGCATCGCAAGCGTCTATAGGTTGCGGTAACTACACACCATCAAGCGGGCTGCGTGCTAGTTTGCGAAAAAAAAAATCAAGTATATGTTTATGACCCTATAGTAATTCTATAGATAAACTGCTGTTCTAGGAAACATTCATTTGGTACAAATAATATTTCATGAACTTATGTATAACAGTAATTTAATTTATTTCGAAAACAAAGTAGCAAAGGCTCTTGTTGGTTTGTTCCTGGCATCGGACGCATAGCCGTTTGCATGTGTGCGTAGCATACCTCTTTAGATGCACACGTGCGCATCCGCTGCCGCGCGCCGTCGAATTTACCTAAAACTGAGCACTTCGATTTTGTAATAGCGCTCTTAATTGCGACAGTTCAACAACATTCATCTTATACCTATTATTCCAAAAATATGAACGAGTATTCCTTACTCTTCTGTAAAATCATCGCACGCATTACACTATACTATGTGTCTTTAAACTATTATTTAGCGGACATTGGTGTGGGTTACACGTTTACATCGTTTTTAATATTTTTTTGTCACACTAAAATTGTAAACTGTTTTATGTCCCAATAAAGTAAAATAAAAAAAAATCATTGCGGTATTTCCGTTGTTGAGGAGACAAATTTTTCGAACATAATGAAGCAAT
This sequence comes from Mesoligia furuncula, assembly GCA_916614155.1. Lineage (NCBI taxonomy): Eukaryota > Metazoa > Arthropoda > Insecta > Lepidoptera > Noctuidae > Mesoligia > Mesoligia furuncula. Next base: position 22,782,687 of record OU744800.1, on the reverse strand, counting down.
GGATTAGCAATATCCTTTAAAATGATTCAGATTGTGATTGATAGTGTGTTACGCAACTAGGGTGCGGGTATAAAGACCTTTTTCATAAATTTTATAGGGATTCTAGAGAGTTGTATGTTCAGAAGAGACAATTAAAAAAAACTATTAATTATTATTACAATAATAAATAATCTCACAAACAAGTGAGCATAGCACGCCCCGTGTTAATACGAACACGGCTAATATACCCAATAACACGCATAGTAGGTACATTCTATTGGTCAAAACGCGGCTTCGATCATACTCATCCCTAGTTCGAACTCGCCCGCTTTTTTATCCCGCCTATCAGCTGCAAGAATACAGTTTGTCGAAAAAGTGCTACGATGTAGAAAATAAATACTTATCACCTATTAATTTTACTAAAGCAGTCTTGATATTCTTCTATATATTTTTTAACAAAATGACCTTTTTAGAGATTCTGTACACGTTATTTAAACATAGAAAAAAAACTTATAAATTCTTTAAAAAAGATTTTTAATCCCCGTTGATGTGTTTATTCCGGAAGAATTCCAACATTTCGTATTAATGGACTATTGCGAACATGGAAAATGGATTATTGTTTTTGCCTCTACAGATATCAATTACTGACTGAATAAAAATCATTCTTGCACTTTTACTTTTGCGCCTTTAGCTATACATATATATGCTATGGTATACGGACCGGGCGAGTTCGAACTAGGGAAGTGTATGATCGAAGCCCCAAAACGCATGCATCGGCAGATCGAGTCGTGAGCCGTGCTTGCTAATATCGCCTTAAAGGTGAGCATGCGGAAGCTTGGCCGAAATATACGGCTACATACCAAGCTAAATGATAAATGATTTATTTTCTGTAAGTAGGTTTTTACAAACACTTTTACACGTCAATCATATTTTTTAAAACTAGATGAGGTCGGCGTTTCCTATCTGACTACTCTGAGAAGAAAGGCCGAAACAAACTCAGATGCATGTCACAGTCACTTTTAAAGTCCAGATAAAATCTTGGTCAGACCGTGTGAAGACCATGTAGATTAGTGTCTGAAATGATCTTTTGAGGAAAGAACCACACAGATTGAGTGGACCTGTCCAATCACTGCACGCATTTGTCAGTAACCGTGCAGCTCAACTCAGAACTTAAGGAGCTCAACGATTCGACAAACAATACCAAAGACAGGACATTTGGGTAGGCCGCATAAACTACTCAAACTGCCAGACCATGATTAAAACGAAATCAATGACCCACATAGTCCTCACATTCACAATAATTAAAATAATATAATACTATAAATAGTAAATGTAATGTCAAATAAATAGATACCTACTTAAAAAAAAAATATATTAAAGTGTAAAATAACAAAATAACATTCACTGTCTAAACCTATTGGAGCAGCTCAATCCCAAGCCTTTTAGTCCTCAGTATAATAGGCTTTCTGGCATAGTTTTCGCTTTATAAAAGATTTGAATTTATTAAGGCTTTTTTTTTGCGGATGGGAAATTATCAAATAAGTAAGAGTCTGACACTCCCTCCCGCTCTGGGTGGAGCGGAAGGGAGTGTCAGACTCTTACTGACTAAAACCCACCCGTGTTCCTTCCTTAGCCCTTTATGTTCCGGGCCAGCGGTAACCCTTTCGGACAATCCCACTGACCCGGCAGGCTTCGGCCCTAAGGGGGCCCCTCCTCGATGCTGACATCTCTTTGAGGCGCGCGTGGAATACGTACGCGCCGTCCAGAACGGGCCTGGTCCTGATCGCACGGTGAGCTACCCATTACTCTCCGCCCGCAGGCCCGCGCTTACGGTGGCCGGGAGTCGACACGCGGCTCCCGACTCCCGGAGTGTCTCCCGCGGCGGCTGAAACGGGAGGCTCTCTCCCTGAGCCATCCCGCCACCTCCTTCGCTAGCATGACTGCTTCGCAGAAGGTGACTGCCTCCCACTCCCTCTCGCCCCGGACCATGGCTTGCACCAGGGCCGGACGCGAGAGGTCGCCGCCGCTGCCGATCGCCTCTACGAGGACACGGTGGTGCTCCGCCCAAGCGGGGCAGACCTTCACCGTGTCCTCTGGGCGATCCTGGCAATGGTGACACTCGGGCGTTTCCTCTCGCCTGATGATGTCCAGGAACCTCCGGTCCGGTGAGGATCTGCGTCAGGCGGTAGGTGAGGGCGCCGTGGCGCCTCTCTAACCACTCCTCAAAGAGGGGTCTTATCGCCGCTATCGCGGCGTGCCCTGCGCTGGGTTGCGACAGTCGCTCTTTCCATGCCGCCATGAGATCGCGCCGGAGATCCGTCCGCTCCGCTGCAATTTGCCGCGGAAGCGGATCCTCCCCCCGGCGTAGTGCCTCCGCGCACAACTCATACAGGCGGGCGAGGACTATAGCCTCCAGATCCCATGGCGGCAATCCGGCAAGGCTTCTGGGGCGCGTTCAGATAGTGGGCGGCTCGCCACCGCAGTGAACATTACAGTGCGCCCACATTTATTAAGGCTTAGTTCTTGAATGTGGCTAGGAAGTTTATTATAAAAACGTATACATTTGCATCTAAACGAGCCACCTATTTTCTTGAGCCTTGTTGAAGGAACAACAAATTTGTTACAAAAGAAGAGGTTTCATTTTTGTATGGAACTTTGGTTAGGACGTGTACATTTCAGAAAATCTTTGAAATATATCTATAAACATATAATAGGCAATGATTTATAGAATTAATTTGTATTAATTTAGTACAAAATTAAAATTGAAATTGTTTGACATTTGTTGTGAGTAATATGGAGACATATTGAGTCAATGACAGATGACAATGACATTAATCAAATCGCATAAGATAAGCCGAGGTTTATGTCAAGTATTAGCAGATATTACAAAAACCGTTTATACAATGCTGAGTCGTAGAGAAAAATCGCAAAATAATACTGAAAGCCACGAAACGAACACGCACGGGACGAGACTCATTGACAGTCAGTCCCATGGCATTGACAGACAGTGTATGTCAAAATGAAACGTTCCGAAGTACACTGGCCAAGTAGATGAATAATAGGGATATTATTATCAAAAATTATATTGATATTTTTTTTTTTCATGTGTCCATTCATAACACTTTAGACCTATTTCTAAAGTGTTATGAATGGACACATGAAAAAAAAGAGATGAATTAATAATACAGTGATACCTTTTTATAATTATATATTTACGGTTTCACACTCATTTGAGATCCATTATGGTTTCTGAACGCATGTTTGCTGTCAGGACGCCGCCATATTGGCCATACCGATAACAAATGGCAATCATTGAAAAACTTTAATTTGTTTGTACACAAAGGGTTATCCTCAAATTCACAGATTCATATTTTTCCTAAATTCAGGGTATTTTTCTCCGTTTTTTTATAAATTGTACAAGTGCTAGCCAAAAATAAAACATCTCCTTTGAGCTATTTTTCCCACATAAGCTGTAATGCTATTCTGTCAAAGAGATTTAAGATACAATAGAGGGTACAATAGAGGGGCTATGCAAAGAAATGTCTGAGGAAAACTGTGATCCCATGTCTCAGTGACGCCATCTGGCATAGTATGGCAAAATTAGAGTCGCATAATCACGGAATAGAAAATTATCTACAAATTGTAAATGCAACTTTGGCTAAAAGTTTATTTATTGTTGTTTAAAATTAAGTCTTATTACAACTTATGAATGTTGTTTTCATTTTACATGTAAAAATCAATAAAGATCATTTTTCCATCTAACAATCAAATTCGAGCAATACATAACGAGTTTAGCTACTCAACGCTAGAGGGCGCTGTATCCGATTTACTCTATTTAGCACGCTACTGTCATTGAAATAGATGTCATATTCGTATGCACCTGTTATCTATTTTTCTACCAGCTAGAGATTTGGATATCGATAATTTAATGTCGATGTTTACAGTGTAATAATTAAAATCTTTTATCATGTAATGGACCAAAGTCCGATTAGTACCTATAAAAGGTAAAATAAATCGTTAAGTAGTAAATTAAAAAATATTTATTGTCCTTGAAATAAAACATAATTATTTGTTTAATAATTGTCGTTTTAACTGGTTTATATTCAACTAGCTTCTGCCCGCGGCTTCGCCCGCGTGGATGTCGGAAATTGCCCATGTCCTTCCCTAGGATGCTATCTATCTACTTGCCAAATTTATCGAAATCCGTTCAGTGGTTTAGGTGTGAAAAGGTAACTTATAGAAAGAGGTACTTTCGATATGGCTCACTATTTACGGCTTCCACATAAAAGGTAAGATATGCTGTCACGGAAATTTATTTAGAACAGTTTAAGACAACATTATATTCGTGTAACAACAACGCGTCTGCGAGATTCAGCCGTTGTAAAGGTTTCTGTGGCTCTTTGGGATGCCATGTAAGTCGCCTGCTGCTGACGTCGAGCTTGAGACTGTTCTAGTGTCTCCGCAGCCCGTTGAGACACCAGATAGTCAGCATGCTGTTGACGCTGATCTTGGACTGTTCCGGTGTTTCAGCAGCCCGTTGCGACACCAGATACTCAGCATGTTGACGCCGATCTTGGGATTGTTCCGGTGTCTCAGTAGATGTGTGCCGCCTCACGCTTCAGCAGCTCGTTGAGATGCCAGACACTCAACATGCTGTTGGGGCTGATCTTGGCACGGTTCCGGTGTTTCAGCAGCCAGTTGAGACACCAGATACTCAGCATGCTGCTGGGGCTGATCTTGGGACTGTTCCATTGTTTCAGCAGCCCGTTGAGGCACCAGATACTCAGCATGCCGTTGACGTCGAGGTTGAGACTGTTCCGTTGTTTCAGCAGCCCGTTGAGATACCAGATACTCAGCATGCCGTTGACGTCGAGGTTGAGACTGTTCTGGAGTTTCAGCAGTTCATTGAGATGCCAGATACACAGCGTGTTGTTGACGCCGATCTTGGGACTGTTCCAGTGTTTCAGCAGCCCGTTGAGACACCAGATACTCAGCATGCCGTTGACGTCGAGGTTGAGACTGTTCCGGTGTTTCAGCAGCCCGTTGAGACACCAGATACTCAGCATGCCGTTGCCGTCGAGGTTGAGACTGTTTTGGAGTTTCACCAGCTCATTGAGATGCCAGATACTCAGCGTGTTGTTGACGCCGATCTTGGGACTGTTCCGTTGTTTCAGCAGCCCGTTGAGACAACAGATACTCAACATGTCATTGACGTCGAGGTTGAGACTGATCTGGAGTTTCAGCAGCTCGTTGAGATGCCTGATACTCAGCGTGTTGTTGACGCCGATCTTGGGACTGTTTTGGTGTCTCAGTAGCTGTGTGCCGCCTCACGCGCCGCCTACTCAAACCTTTGAAGCGCAGTTTGTTGAGACGTCTCGTTAAGTTTAGCTATTTCATAGCTCGAGCTTTATTAGAGCTTTGTGGAATATTAGATTTACGCTTTCGCGTCATTATTGTGAGTTCTATTTAAAAAATCACAAAGTCGGTAGTAATTTTCAAACTAACTAAAACAATTCCAATAGGTAATTAAGAGGAAAACGAATCTATCTTCTCTACTTACAACATAACCTAAACCTAAAACTATACGTTTTCCTTAAACTCACAAAAAAAAAACAATTGTAATAATCTAATTAATGAAAACAATAACGAATCCATTTAGGTACTTAATACTTACAAATACAACCTGTACCTAACTAACTAAAAATACTTACAAACAAAGAAAATTATTCTAATATGACTATAATAATTAAATTAATAACGGATCTATATTTCTACTTAAAATATACTGCCTAAAAATTATAATTATGCCTACTGTAAGTTAGTAATAAATCGCTTCGCAAAATGAACACAACCGTCAACGACGTCTGCCGATCTGCCCTCACGCCCAGTAGGTATTTTATAAAGTTATGCTTGGTCATCATACATTTAAAAGAAATATACGCGTCGACTTGAGAACCTGCTCCGTTTTTTCGTCGGTTAAAAAGTGCTCTGTGCCTTACGCTTCTGCATGCGTGAAGGAGTAACAAACATCCATCCATCCATCCTCACAAACTTTCGCGTTTATAATATTAGTAGGATAGTAGGAAGTAGGATTAGTAGGATAGGATTGATTTCGCCATAACTTTCAAACCAAACGTCCAATTTTAATAAATTAGATACTAAATATTATCTACATAAACAGTACTTTGTGGCAAAATAGTTTATTTTGATAAGGAGTAATGACATGTGTAAAATAAATGCGTTTATGAAGTCCTAAAAAAATTCAAGATTTTTAAATAAAAAAATGGTTGTTGTGCTTAACTCGAAATAGATAGGTACAGCGTGTCGCGGACTTTTTTGTAGATATTTTTAAGGTCTTTAATTAATAAGAACATTTTATGGTTCTATCTTTTATAGTTTAAGCGGCGTACGCCAAATAAGGAACTTTTTTGGATGATTTTTTACACCGTGGGTTCGAAAAACCCAAATATCTTACGAACCCCTATATTTTCTAAAATAAAATATAGCCTATGTTACTCGCAGATAATGAAGCTTTCTAATGGTGAAAGAATTTTTAAAATCGGTCCAGCAGTTTTTGAGTTTATCCATTACAAACAAACAAACATACAAACAAACAAAAATACAAATTTTTCCTCTTTATAATATTAGTGTAGATGTAGATGTAGATGAATGATGAATGATTATCATAAGAGAAAGATGAATATCTTAGGAGATATTATAGTTTTATAATAACTCCGCAAGGCGGCTGGTCATGAGGGTAAAAGTAATAATCATATGTAAGTAATACTCTTAGAGTAATGGATATAATTATTTTAGTAGGTTTTTCCTCAAATTAACGAGGGTGAAACCGCAGGGAACAGCTAGTAATAAATATTATCGATAACTCGATAAATCGCTAAACAATATCACAGCCCTGCGTGGCCGATGAAATACCTGGGTCTCGTCCTCGACAGCCGGTGGAACTTCGTGGAGCATTTCCGACGTTTGGCCCCCAAACTGGAACGGGCCGGGGCCGCCTTCAAGCGGCTCTTGCCCAACCTGGGGGGGCCAAACGCCTCCTGCCGGAGGCTTTACGCGGGGGTCGTGCGGTCCATGGCCATATACGGGGCCCCGGTGTGGGCGCGTTCACTGCGGCGGCGAGCCGCCCACTACCTGAACGCGCCCCAGAAGGTGGTAGCCATAAGGGCTATCCGGGGCTACCGCACGATCTCTGGCGAGGCGGCAAGCCTCCTTGCCGGACTGCCGCCATGGGATCTGGAGGCGATAGTCCTCGCGCGCCTGTATGAGTGGCGCGCGGAGGCACTACGCCGGGGGGAGGATCCGCTTCCGCGGCAAATCGCTGCGGAGCGGACGGATCTCCGGCGCGATCTCATGGCGGCATGGAAAGAGCGACTGTCGCAACCCAGCGCAGGGCACGCCGCGATAGCGGCGATAAGACCCCTCTTTGAGGAGTGGCTAGAGAGGCGCCACGGCGCCCTCACCTTTCGCCTGACGCAGGTCCTCACCGGACACGGAAGCTTCGGGAGGTTCCTGCACATCATCAGGCGGGAGGAAACGCCCGGGTGTCACCATTGCCAGGATCGCCCAGAGGACACGGTGGAGCACACGGTGGAGGTCTGCCCCGCTTGGGCGGAGCACCGCCGTGTCCTCGTAGAGGCGATTGGCAGCGACGGCGACCTCTCGCGTCCGGCCCTGGTGCAAGCCATGGTCCGGGGCGAGAGGGAGTGGGAGGCAGTCACCTCCTTCTGCGAAGCAGTCATGCTAGCGAAGGAGGTGGCGGAACGGCTCAGGGAGAGAGCCTCCCGTCCCAGCCGCCGCGGGAGACGCTCCGGGCGTCGGGAGCCGCGTGACGACTCCCGGCCACCGTAGGCGCGGGCCTGCGGGCGGAGAGTAATGGGTAGCTCACCGCCCGATCAGGACCAGGCCCGTGCCGGACGGCGCGTACGTGTTCCACGCGCGCCTCAAAGAGATGTCAGCATCGAGGAGGGGCCCCTTAGGGCCGAAGCCTGCCGGGTCAGCGGGATTGTCCGAAAGGGTTACCGCTGGCCCGGAACATAAAGGGCTAAGGAAGGAACACGGGTGGGTTTTAGTCAGTAAGAGTCTGACACTCCCTTCCGCTCCACCCAGAGCGGGAGGAGTCATTTGATGATTTCCCATCCACAAAAAAAAAAAAAAAAAAAAAGCCCTGCGTGGCAGTGGTAAAGCTACTCAACCATAGAGGGCGTTTATTACAAAATTAGCAAATTTTCTAGATCTACACACATCAAAAGTGTCTAGGGATCAAGCATTTTTATGCGGATTTCTTGAGATTGAGATGTGGCTTTGTAATAAATTTATGATTTTATAAATTTATATGGATCCTTTTTGGTGCATTTCATAATTTGAATCAGGAACTGTGAATCAAATTCGAGTAAAAGATGAAAATCAGCTGTCAATATTTTCCCTATAAAAACATACAACGCATTGAAGACATTATTAGTGCTACTGTTTCCCTACTACTGATTAAAACCAACGTTATTATGGAGCGGCGACGTCATTTAAGCAGGGAAGAAATGCTCAGAGCCGTGGGAATGATAGAAGCTGGTTCCCGGCAACGTACTGTGGCTTTAGCTCTGAATACAAGTCAGAGTGTTATCAGTCGACTTTGGACACGTTACCGAAGCACTGGTACCGTGGCTGAGCGCCATGGAGGACGGTATCGCTGCACCACACGGAGACAAGACCGATACATTCAAATCTTAACTCGAAGAGCTGCAACAATAACCGCCATGATGTTAGCCGTGAGGCTTCATCACTCTTCAGGGAACTTAATTAGCGACCAAACAGTCAGAAACCGCTTGCATGAAGTGAACCTTCATTCCCGAAGACCGCTACGGGTACCACCTATAGCAATGCACAATCGTAGGATTCGATATCAATGGGCTCTTGAACACAGCAATTGGGCAGAAGAACAATGGCGTTTCGTGTGCTTTTCTGATGGGTCTCGTTTTGGTATGAGATCGGATACAAGACGTATACGACACTGGAGAACCCCTGGACGCCAACAGCGATTAAAATCCTGCCAGGAAGTCCATCCTTATAGTGGTGGAACCATCATGGTATGGGCGGGTATTTGGATCGGCGGAAGAACTGAGTTGATTTGGATCAGAGGCAACCTCAACGCTCAAATTTATGCTGAGACGATTGTATCTGACGTCATCGTTCCTCTACAAGTGCAAATCGGTCCCTTATTTCAGTTAATGCATGATAATGCACGACCGCACACCGCAAGAGTTGTAAGACAGACTCTCGCCGCAGCTAACATCAATGTCCTGCCCTGGCCTGCTCAGTCGCCAGACTTGAACCCGATTGAGCATGCATGGGATATGCTACAGAGAAGAGCTCTGCCGAATATGGAGGGTATCCAGTCGCAAGAAGACCTTTTTTTGTTATTGCAACGAACATGGGCGGCCATTCCACAGCGTGATTTGGATGAACTCATTTTGAGTATGCCAAACCGATGTTCTTGTGTTGTTAGTGTTCGCGGTAGAAACACGGATTATTAATTGTTTAAGTTACCCAATAAAATTTTAAAGAAAACTGTTATTTCAGTCTTTTTTTCGAACTTTTGTGTTAGTGGTTCAAATGTCAAACTCCCTTTATTAGGAAAATGGCAAATTTCTTTATTAATGCAAAGGTGACTTGGTTTATCGTTACTGTGACAAACGAAAACACTTTATTTGATGAATCCTTAAAGAAAATTTTAATTAATATCAATCAGGAGAACAGTTATTGCAAAAATATATGTTGATCCCTAGACACTTTTGATGTGTGTATTTTATGAAAATTATTTAAGTCTAATTACTGAGTAAATATTAATAATTTATACGAAAATAAACCGAAGTTAGGTCCAGTCGTTTTACCATAACGATATTTGCAAAATCGTAATGCGTAATAGTCGTTTTACCATAACGATATTTGCAAAATCGTATTTCCTTAGAAAATATTTTTCTTTTGGTGGAGACTCGTGGACACGAATGCGACTTGACGCGCAGGCGTACCATACTAGACTGAGAGACTTATTACTCCTAGGCAACAAGTATCGGATCACGATTTTGTTCGCTATGTCCCGTCTATTGTAAATATTTTAATGTCTTTGTATTCTGTAAAAGTCTCAGCGTGAAAACTTAGGTGAAGTGAGCTTTAAGTGAGCTGTCAAAAGTGACAATCCCTAGCATCAGCTGAAATGACAGCTCGCTTTAGCTCACTTCTCAAACTCAAACTCAAACTCAAACCATTTATTTCAATTAAACCATTTACAGGCACTTTTGAATTGTCAAGAAGTCGGTCAGTCAGAAAATATGAAGCTAGTTGCCCATTCCAAAGCGTAGGTACCTATGGAGAAGAACGGGCAAGAAACTCCATGGACACTCTTTTAAATTGTATTTTTACAAAAATATTAGTTACATCATTAATGTTGAATTTACAATTATATGTGAGAACGATGTAAAAAAATACGTACGCGTTAAGAGCGTCCAGAGTGTTCACCTTAGTTATCACGGTTATCTTTATACAGAATAGCACTGCTGTAATGCTATTCTGTAAAAATATCACCGTGATAACTTGGGTGAGGTGAGCTTAAAGTGAACTGTCATTAGTGTCAATCCCTTAAGTTGCATTAGATGGATTGGCAGTTCACTTCACCTAAGATCTCACGGTGAGATTTTAACAGAATAGACCGACTGGTCTCGCATTAGTTCGGCTTGCCGTACAAAGAGGTCAGCTCGTTCTCGAAATCTATTGGTTGATATGTAGGCATGTGTTTATTGTAATTCAGAAACAGCTAATAACACAATTTATATTATACAGCGATGCGGACGAGTAGGTACTTCGACGCCTAAGTGTCCTTTGTTTTTGTATTTATTTGTATAGTAAGTTAGTTAGTCATTTAAATTATTCTATTCTTATTCTATTCTAATTATTCTATAGAAGTATACACAATTAATATTTAAATAATACTAGTATAAATGGCCGGTCGAGCTTCTGTTTATGTCATACCAAGTTCAGTCGTCAAGATGTTGAGGTTTATTGTGTTTTTTGGTTGTGTGGCGTTTTCAGTGAGTCAATTTACTAGTAAGTAAACCTGACAATTAGCTGTCTTTCAGTCTAAATTAAATTGGTTTGTTTTAGAGAGCCCAGTGGTAACGGCCGCGACTTACGAGTTGTAGGTCGTAGGTTCGAACCCAGGCATAAATATCAACTCAGAGGGATTCAGAATCATGTACTGAATCCATAGCAACAGGTTGCGAGTCGATGTCCCCGCCACCCTGTATACTAATAAATAATAATGAAGTGGATATAAATAGACATTCAGAGCTTCTTATTATTCACGGTATTTTCAGATCCTATTAACTGTACAAAACCGAATGAACACTATGAATGTGGGAGTGCATGCCAAACCGAATGTGCTACTCTTGGGGAGCCCTGCCCAATTGTAAATATCCGCTGCAATGACGCATGCTACTGCGACCTGGGATTCGCAAGAGACAGTTTAGGATTTTGTGTACCTATTTCGCAATGCTAAAGGTATGTAATCAAGTTCTTCTAACTTACAGTCAGCTGTGCTGCTGGGAGTTAGTTGCGCCACTTCTCGTTTCCAGCTAAGTGAGGGGCGGGCGTTTTTGGGGACTATCTCATGTAATTTTGACGTTCATAAAGTGCTCATTCTCAGCCTAATAGAATAAATGAGTTTAGATTTTGATTTTAAGAAACTTCTTCATTATTTTATTATGACAGTTACTATCTATAAGACGCGACGTCATCCGCGAGAACTTTGGATTGCCCAAAATTCATCCGCGTGAATTTTGGATTGCCCAGAATTCAGACAGACAACACAACACACAGGCAACACTCTTCGTGGCCACGAAGAGTGATTTTAGGGTTTTTTTTTTAATGTCATGAAGTGATGTCTTACGGCACAAGTAAAGGAAAATGTCCGAAAATCGTTAATTTGCAGAATTTATCGTGATGTATATCGATGCGTAGGAGAAGTTGTTTTCAACTACAATTTTAAGTTTGTTCTTGGGATAAATTCATCCAACTGCGGACCCTATATTTTGCGTGCTCTGACACTCACTTGGCTTGTTTTTTTTTTTAAATAAATGCGCCTATGAATTTATTGTGCTTCTAGCGATTTTTAAATTGCGTCTTTTTAACTTTATGGCCTATTCTCAAAGTTGGTCGCATTAACTAAGCTAGTACACCCCGACCAAATGGGTTAGGTTAGAACTGTAAGCAAACATACGCGAGCCGAACTGGGCGCAATTTCACACAGTAAATATAGCTAATTGTTTTTAGTTTTCCAAATATTTTAGTATACCAAAAATAATATAGGGGAAGGTTGCGATCATTGGACTAGCTCTCTCATTGGACCACCAAGGTATTTCCAAAACCATGCAAGCTAGCAATACCCAAACTAGTCGAAACGATTCCGTGACGACTCAGTTGCACCCCCCTCTTACCTCAGTGACGCTGGGGCACGTGGCGAGGAGAGACGTGTGACGTTGTCTTTGCGGCGGTCAAAATCTAATTATTACATTCAGGACAATTTGACGTAAGTATCATCGCATTCATATTTGTCTGTGTGCACTGTTATGAACTATTAGACAATTTAATTGTGATTCCATAAGTGTTATTCAATTTTGTCTAATCATGACCATGTATATTTTATTGTATTTTTTTCTTAGCGAGTACCTTATTGCCATCAATGGACCCCAAGAGAGTTCCACCGTTGGACCGGTCCAATCATAGCAACTTTTTAGATACTGTATTTTTCTGGTTATAATTATGGGAATAGGTCCCGAGTATTTCACTAATTATGGAAAACCATAGAAAAATCATTATAAATTTAAAATTCCAGAATGTCACCGAAAAAAAGGAAGTACCTACTTTGCATGGAGTGAAACAAGTATGAACCTTGCTTTAGAATCAGTAAGGAAACAAAGAGTTGGTTTAAATGAAGCAAGCAGAATATATGGAATCCCGAAAGCAACACTGAAACGAAGGTTAGATGGAGTAAACCAAAAGGCCAAAGAAAATTTTTATTACTAATTATGTAGCCTATAACTATAGTTTGTTTGCTTGTCGTATGTGTATGAGCAATGTTTGTCTCTACTCGTATGTCACAATTTTGTAATATTGATAATTATAATTAGTTGCCTCGATTGGACTTGTAAAACAAATTTCTCGAAGTCCATTGATGGCAACCCGGTGGTTGTTTGAAGGTGCCCATGGTCCAAGGAAGGCAACAGCCCTAGATTTTGTTTTCTTCGTTTATATCAAAAAATGTAAGCCCGAATTGTTTGTGCGTTTGATTATTATAAATAAAAGTCCTACGAAATAAAAATAATAAACTGCTTTCATTTTAACACTTACACTTTTTAAGGTATGAGGTCGTAAAGTTATGTGATCCATTCATAGCAACCTTCCCCTACAAAATGACGTTAGGTAGAAATTCATTCGCATTTTTTTGTTTTCAGATTTTGCTGGAATTCTAGATAATGGTGAAGGGCGGTTTTGTAGATCAAAAATATGATTTTTTTTGTATGTAATATACTGACGACAAATTATAAAATATGTAACAATAATTTCTTGTTCATACTTACCTTTTTGTTAAGGCGCTAGATGAGGTCAGTCAAGACAAGCAAACATTACCATTCGGAATTATGGGGCATGCCCTCCCAAAAAACGATTGGGTATACAAATTAGACTATTTAAGAAAATGGACTTGTTAATGAAAAAACTAAGATAAAACCACAGCATTTTTCACTCTGAAATGATCATGTAGAGTATACAAAAAAAGGAAGAAATACCGAACATAGTTGGTAACACTTTGACTTTGTGTTTGCGACAAAACTATACATTCAAACAGTATAAAAAAAAAACATAAAACATGAAAATAAACCATAAACCCTACCATAATGAGGGATTTTCTTTTTTAACTCTTCCCTAGTCGCTGGATAGATGGCGCTGAACTTGATAAGTTACTGTAAGGAACGGAACGTCACATCATTTATTGATTATTTCACTTAGATGTAATTTTGTGATTGTAAAACGAAAGCATACGAAAGTGTTCGTCAACGAGCATATGCGACGTGACGCAGACGCAATGTTTTTTTCCAAGCATTTTGACTTTGGCATCTAGTAACGTAGTCAGTTCAACGACATCTACTGAGTTTTTGGAAACTATGTTTTTTTTTTAATACTCAAAAAGAAAACCTCTCATTATGATCCAGACTTATTACGAAAAAGTAGCCGAAAACAGAAATTTTATAACACCACTCTCCACTTCATCATCTGCCCAGCCTTTTCCCAACTATGTTGGGGTCGGCTGCCAGTCTAATCGGAAGCAGCTGAATACCAGTATTTTACATGGAACGACTGCCTATCTGACCTCCATAACCCAGTTACTAGGTAACTGGTGGACTTTCGGGCTTCTGACTACCTGTAATGACTGTCAAAGATCCACGAATGACAGCCGGGACCAACGGCTCAACGTGCTTTCCAAGACACGAAGGGGTCACGGTATGAAAAGATGGTCACCCATCCACAAACCAACCGTGGCAAGCGTAGCTTAACCTGATCGATCGACCTGTGTGGCTGTTATTATTTAGCCACAGAAACGGCTACCTTATGTCCATAAATGTTTACATCCATATTCCAAAACTAATATGAGAACAACCGTTTTATTTCTACAGATACAAAAAACGTGGGTCGGAAGACGGCAGGAACGAAACACAAAACAAAAATCCAAGATGGCGGCTGCGAAAATTTTAAAACGACGAAAATTTGTATTTTTGATTTTCACTAATTTTTCAACCGCCATCTTGGATTTGCAGACGGTATCAGCTTTAGCACCCTCGGAAACCACGAAAATGACAAACATCACGAAAAATTGCAGCCGCCATCTTGGATTTTTATTTTGACCACAATATCAGCTTTCGCACCAATGAAAACGACAAACATGACGGAATTTTATTTTTACCCTCGAAAACGCAAAAACGACGGGGTGTTATAAGTTTGACGTGTCTGTGTGTGTGGGGGGGATTTTGATTTTGTTTGTTTTTTGTTTGAAATGTGAATTAGTCGGGACGGGAGTGTTCTTAGCTATGTTTGATGTAAATCGGTCCAAGATAGCCGCCGCCACAAAATGGCGGATTACATATTTTTTCAGAACTCCCTCAATATGGGTATCAAATGAAAGGGCTTGAATAGTAGAATACTATACACAATGATACATTTCAAATCCAAGATGGTCGCCACCACAAAGTGGCAAATTACATGTTAAGTCGGGGGTTTTTAAATTATTTTATCCTGTTCCAATTACATTTAATTTTATTATTATTTCGTGTCGGGGGTTTTTTTTTTAATTTTTAATATAATTTTGGAATCAGTATAAATGAAGTAACTTTTTGTAAGGTAAATTTACGCCACCAACTATTACGTAAGTTGAAAACATGATTTTTGTTTGTATAGATATTGTGTTGTTTTTAGTAGCATTTTGATAGGTTTAGGTCTAAAACGGATAGGGCAAAATAAATTGTGTAAATAGGGTAATTAATCCGTTTTGAAGTTATTAGGGATTTTCGATAGTGAAAATTGACAAATATAAAATTTTATATATTTTTATTCTGTAAAATTTTTGTATTTTAATACTATGTTTATTGTTTTGTTTTAATATTGTAGAATATTCTCAACAATAAATCAAACAACTAATAAATACGAGTGCCACTACCACGATAGTTTTTGTGCATACCTAAGCCAGAGTTGACAGCCATAGCGCGACCACCGAGCGTAGGTATGAAAAGTGAAGTACGGTCGAACAAGCTATTTCGTATACAGGCAAAAATATTCACCTTTCCACTACACTGCGAATATTTAGTTTTATTTTGTGCGTTATAACTTTTTCAGCTTATTGCATCCTTAATAGAGTCGTGTAAAAGAATTAACTACTCAGCACACCCACATCGTTGTTTAAAAGTAGTTGCATGTTAGCTGCCTGAATACTAAATTGCTTTTTCAACTGTACATACGTACATGAGATTGCCTTCTGTACTCTCTGTATTTTGTGGAGGTGGCGTTAAGGGGGCTGTCTATTGTAACTATTGTATTTGCGAAAAAAAATGTAAATCATAATAATCATATTCCAGACGGTGTTTAAGTCGCAGCCAACTGGTGTAGTTAGCTGTTTAGTTAACCGCCTTGCCTTTTAACTAAATGGCTTATATAATTAATAGCCTTTTAACTAAATCGGGGGTTGCGGAAGGATCGTACGTTCCCGCGACCCTTGGCGTAGGTGTGAGATGGAACACCGGGGTGGTTTTTAGTCAGTAAGAGTCTGACAGACTCCGTCGCCCGCCCCAGGGCGGCGGACATCCATGAGGATTTTCCACCCTGGACCAAAAAAAAAAAGGTTAGAACTGTGATCCCCCCCGGTGGGTTCATTGTCGAGGCGGGGGGGCTCAGTAGCCGTGGTTTGGTCACCCACGGTGAAGCGAAGAGGAACCCGAGGAGGGGTCGCTCGTCAGGGCTTTTGCCGATAAGCCGACGACGAAGCGGCCAACAAGTAGGTTGCGGTGCCGCTTGGGCGACATCGCAACTGAGGCGGGCCGCGATGTCGTATGGAGGCATCGCGGCTGAGGGTTGGAGGCCGCGGCTGGAGAGGAATGCCGGTATTGCGGTGCGCCGCTCTCCCTACCTTCCGCGGCCTTGACGGGGTCGCCACACCGTCTGATGGCGGACGCGGTGGGGCCGCAGGGGAGGAGGAGTGTCGGTATGACGTTGGCCGTTCTCCCTATCGTCTGCAGCCGAAAATTGGCAGGCGACGGGGCCAATGACCTGACCCGTCGCAGGGGGATCAAGGGTGTCCAGACACGGGGTCGTCTGGTACCCATATGCTGGTTTGATCCGTGGGGTGGTCACGGTGTGCTATGTGTTCTGGTGCGCCGGTGATGGGGATTACTCCCCAGAGGAGGGTTCGGTAACGGACAACCGCGGCGGGTTCAGGGATGAGTGCTAACGCGTGCCCATGTTCCCGCCGTAAGTGGCAGAGGAGGACACCGTGGAGTTTTAGTGGGTTAGAGTCCCACATAACTGCACTATCTCCCCGTGGTAGTGCAGAATGCATGAGCATTTCTCCACGATAAAAAAAAAAGTTAGAACTGTGATCAACCGCGTGCGAGCCGAGACAGCGAAACGGCGCGAACAATACTTCCAAAGGCTAGGCGGTTAACTAAACGGCTAATTTAACCAGTTGGCTGCGACATATAAATTATATCCTAAGAAATGGTAACAGGTAGTGCGTCAGTGTCCTTGCCACCATTTCACAATATTTATTCAGTTGGATAGTCGAAATGAAATAACAAGTCGTGTTTATCATAAATTATGATTATTTTGATTAAGATTATTTTGATTATGATTCATAATGCACCTACACCTCTATACACGCACTGCAGACAAGTAAATAAATAGTTACAATATCTTTTGGTTCTTATTTATCCATATAGAATGGTGCTAGCTAAGGGGGCCTAAAGAGGCCACCACAGAGTACTTTTTGATAGACTGAAAGAGGCCACTTTGGAAAATCATAAAAGGATAAACATTATGAATCTGA
Organism: Mesoligia furuncula; assembly: GCA_916614155.1. Lineage (NCBI taxonomy): Eukaryota > Metazoa > Arthropoda > Insecta > Lepidoptera > Noctuidae > Mesoligia > Mesoligia furuncula. The sequence goes on along the minus strand of OU744800.1, from coordinate 22,765,058 downwards.
TATATCGAAGACAGTCCGTGTTTTTCATTTTTTCGCTGCACTACGTAGGTATTATTGGACTTTGCGAACTAAACCTCATTACTTATATGTCTATGGTGATAGACTTTTGTATCTTCTGTCTATTATTGTCATAATCTGCGATATGGAATGTGTCCGAACTATGAACGAAATAAATAAATAATATTCCTATTTGTGAACTAAGCATGTTAATTCCACTTCTATCTAACAGGTTATGGGCCCAGAGCACCTGCGCAAATAAGGTTTTTATTTTGTTTAATTTTTCGAAAAATAATTTTCTGTAAGAAGAAAAAAAAGACAATCGACAAATTTTTTTTTTCACTTTCCGTGGGCATTATAATCTGGTTTAAAATAATAAAAATGTCCAGCGAAGCACATAGTTCGACAGGAATTCCAATAGAAAAGCTGCAGAGCATGGAAAATTACAATAACTGGAAGTTTTCCATGAAGATGCTCCTGATGCACGAGGACCTACTCGAATGTATCGAGTCCACCGACGGAAGCAAAGATATCAGAAAAAATCAGCGCGCGCTTGCAAAAATTTGTCTAACTGTACATCCCAATGCTTTTTCGCTTGTGCGTAACGCAAAATCAGCTTATGAAGCAAGGACAAATTTACAAAATTAAGTCTGTGCAGACGCTTAGGATTACTGCGATTGCTTTTGGAACTAAGCTCGAAGAGAATGCTAGTAACATGGAAGCTTACATTACGAAAATAACGGAAATTGGACAACAATTGCATGACATAGGTTCTCGACTAGACGATGACTTCATAGCAGTCATCATGTTGAGCGGACTGACATCCGATTACGACCCGCTCATCATGGCGTTGGAGAATTCCAGTGACAAGCTTGTCAGTGAAACTGTGAAAATGAAATTATTACAGGAGTTTTACAGAAGAGATGACAAGACAGAGACTGCATCGGCTTTGACTACTATTAAGAAGATCAAATGTTACCGATGTAAGAAGCCAGGACACACAAAGAGGAATTGCCCTAAGAATGCTGTTTCTACGACTCCAGTGAGTAATGTCAAGGACAAGAAGAAGGTATTATTGTCAGCATTATCGGTAAATCATAAGAATGATGTCTAGGACGTGGACTCTGGTGCAACCAATCATATGTGCAACAACAAGAGTGTTATGTTAGAGTTGGAATCAACTAAAGAACTCTGTGTGAACATTGAAAATGGTGATCAGTTATGTACTGCAGGATTAGGTAAAGTTAGAATTAAGTTAGATAGCATTGAGTATTAATAAATAAACTCTATTTCAATGGGATGCCTTCAGAACCATGTGTCTATTATAAAGGACAAAAGAGGGAAATGGTTATAATTGCCCTTTATGTCGACGACATAATGTTATTCTCTTCATCGATATCCAAAGAAAGAGATATGGTGCAAGAAAAACTCATGTCAGAGTTTGAGATGAAGGATTTGGGACCTGCTCATCAAATATTGGGCATGAGAGTATGTAGGAATAAAGAATCGATTACTTTAGATCAGTCAAATTACATTGAAACTGTTCTACGTAAATTTAATATGACTGAATGCAAACCGTCTCCAACCCCAATGGAAGCAGGATTGAAACTAAAGAAAAGAGAAGTCAGGGATACGTGTCGTTTCGACTACAGAAACCTCATAGGCTGCTTAATGTATATTTCAGTCTGTTCCAGACCAGATATCTCGCATGCAATAAGTGTTCTGAGCCAATTTAACGAATGCTTGTGATATCTCAAAGGTACAAGTTATTACTTTCTTAAGTATGTTAAGGGCGGATTGGTCATAAATGGCTACACAGATGCTGATTTGGCATCCAATGATGTTGATCGTCGTTCATACACAGGGAATGTATTTACATTAAGTAGGTGATTCTGTTATATCTTGGGAAAGCCGTAAGCAGAGAACTGTGGCTCTCTCAAGCACTAAAGCAGAGTATATGGCTATTTCAGATGCTTGCAAAGAAGCGTTGTTTTTACGTATTTTTTTGAATGAATGCCTTCAAGTTCATTGTAAGATAAATTTGTACAATGATAATCACTCGGCACAAAAACTATGCTCTAATTCAATGTTTCATGCTCGCACCAAGCATATAGATATTAGGCACCATTTTATAAGGGATATTGTAACGAATAAATTTATTGATATCCGTTATATGCCTACAGGTGACATGGTAGCTGACTTGCTCACTAAACCGTTAACTAAAGAGAAACATGTTAAGTTCTCTTTGTCTCTTTTATCAGTGTAATATTTAAGACTTTAGTTCAAGGGGTAGTATTGGACTTTGCGAACTAAACCTCATTACTTATATGTCTATGGTGATAGACTTTTGTATCTTCTGTCTATTATTGTCATAATCTGCGATATGGAATATGTCCGAACCATGAACGAAATAAATAAATAATATTCCTATTTGTGAACTAAGCATGTTAATTCCACTTCTATCTAACAGTATAATCAAAGAGATTGGGATTGGATTTGGATTGATTAGTATTTTATCACAGATAAAAAAAATAACTAAAAATGCTTCACCAATGGGATTTGATACGATTAACTTTATTTATTATGTTATCCTTTTATGATTCTGCCAAAGTGGCCTTTTTAGGCCCCCTGGTCATCATTCATCCTGACGACCGAATTTTTAAAAAACTAGCTTCTGCCCGTGACTTCGTTTGCGTGGAAGTCGTAAGGCACCACACTAAAACAGCCACATTTTTATAAAACTGGCCTGTGGCCTACCTTTTTGAAGTCGGTTAAAAATATTATATAGCGATATTTCGTAGGACGTACGACAGTAGATAACAGAATATTTTTTTTTTTCGGATGGGAACTCCTCAAATGACTCCTCCCGCTCTGGGTGGAGCGGAAGGGAGTGTCAGACTCTTACTGACTAAAACCCACCCGTGTTCCTTCCTTAGCCCTTTATGTTCCGGGCCAGCGGTAACCCTTTCGGACAATCCCGCTGGCCCGGCAGGCTTCGGCCCTAAGGGGGGCCGAAGCCTGCCGGACGATCCTCGATGCTGACATCTCTTTGAGACGCGCGTGGAACACGTACGCGCCGTCCGGCATGGGCCTGGTCCAGATCGGACGGTGAGCTACCCATTACTCTCCGCCCGCAGGCCCGCGCCTACGGTGGCCGGGAGTCGTCACACGGCTCCCGACGCCTGGAGCGTCCCCCGCGGCGGCTGAGACGGGAGGCTCTCTCCCTGAACCGTCCCGCCACCTCTTTCGCTAGCATGACTGCTTCGCAGAATGAGGTGACTGCCTCCCACTCCCTCTCGCCCCGGACCATGGCTTGCACCAGGGCCGGACGCGAGAGGTCGCCAGCGCTGCCGATCGCCTCTACGAGGACGCGGCGGTGCTCCGCCCAAGCGGGGATAACAGAATACTTGAATAGTAAATCAATTCTAGTGGTGTTTGAATATTCGCAAATGTATGCATTCTGATGATACCAAAATAATATGGTACCGCCGAGCTGGTCAGATGACAGACTTGGACGCTGGATAACGCAACTCTTGAATAACTGCTAGTAAACCCGTTGAGTCTGGGCTCATTAGATGTGTCTTAGCGAGTACTGTTCTTTTTACCTGATGACGAGGACCTCATAACTGACCTGGACGCTAGATAACGGTTCTCTTGAATAGCTAGTAGTGTGTGAGTTCATCAGTCATGTGTCTCAACTAGAATAGAATAGAATAGAATAATCTTTATTATGTACACCATATTAATTACAGACATAAGGTATAGAAACTGTACAAAGGGTGACACAATGGGCGGTCTTATCGCTAAAAGCGATCTTTTAAAGACAACCTTTGGATGGATTAAAAAGGGGAAGGACAGACAAATACTGTAGGTAGTCTGTGGTGTATTACTTAATACAATAATTTGCCGATGGCATTAAGTCCGCCTTTGTACAGTTTTTACTTGTGGATAAAGTTTTAATAAATAAATAAATAAAAAATAAATAAATACATACATAAAGCATATTATACTAATCTTAAGACAACTGATGGACCTGATAACTGACCTGGACGCTAGATAAGGGAACTCTTGAATGACTACTAGTAAACCCATCGAGTGTGGACTCATAAGAAGTCTTTATATACAACAAGTGGAATTGATAAACAGTTTTATATCTTCCATTGTCATGTCCCTATGTAATTTTGTTTTGGTTTTTGGCTTAAATATATTTTAGAAAAAAGGCCAAAATATTTGGACTACTGAAGCCAGAGGCCCGAGTCCCACTCACCCACAGCCAGTAGGCGGGCACGCTCAGCAGTATTGGTGGATATATTAATAAGATTATTCCTTACCAACCTGCAGAGCGGCTCGTCCCACTGTCTCTGGGAAGATGGGTCACGGGCCGATCTGTATCCGGGCAAGCCATTTTCGAGGCATCCACCAGTCGGCCAAGCACGGCACTTCAGAGTCAACCAGGGAGGTGGCTAAAATCTTCCCGGTCAACTTTTCGCTGCAGTGGATAGAGGACAGGAACGCCCGGTAAACTAATACTGGTAATCTTGCGGACGCCGAGACCATCAAAACGGATGGGTAGTGTGGCTTGCAGCCACGTTCGGTCATCCAAGGTCACAATTAGAATGAATGTTAGTTTGCTGCGAATAATTTGGTCAATTTTGTCCAAGAGGTGTAGCTCCATCCATGAAGAGGAAGAAAATACATAAAATTTGGGCCTAAACAACAGTATATTAGGGTCATAGATATTAGGTCTTTACCTATGAAATTGCCGTTTTCTATGAAAAAATTTAAACGAATTTTTTTCATGTATTTTTTATTTGTATTAATCGAAGTAATCACTCATGCAATCAATGCATCTTTGCTAACGCAGTGGCAGTTTATTGATGCCCTTCTTAAAGAAATCAGCTGGACGGGAGGCAACAAATTCTTCAAAGGCATTTTGTACTGCCTCTCGGGTATTGAATTTTTTTCCCGCCAAGAAGTTATCCAAATTCTGGAAAAAGTAGTAGTCTGTAGGCGCAAGGTCTGGTGAGTAGGGCGGATGACGGAGAGCTTCCCACCCCAGTTCTTGCAACTTGGAGACCGTCTGCTGTGCAGTATGAGGTCGCGCGTTGTCGTGCAGGAGCAGCGGAGACGAGCGATTGACCAATGCTGGTTGGAGATGTGCCAGCTTCTCCATCATTGTGTTCAGTTCTTCACAGTACACATCTGCAGTAATACTCACCCCGTTTGGTAAGAAGCTGTGATGAATCACACAGGCGCTAGACCACCAAACAGTGACCATCACTTTTCTAGTGGTAAGTTTTCGTTTAGGGCATTGTTTAGGTGCTGAACCAGGATACAACCAACTTGCTGAGCGCTTGCGATTATCAAACAGAATCTATTTTTCATCGCAGGTAACAATGCGGTTCAAAATTCCTTCATTTGTGTGTCTGTTGAGCAGTGCAAGGCACGTCTCGACGCGTACTTCGCGCTGGCGATCATTGAGTTCGTGGGGCACCCATTTGTCAAGCTTTTTTACCTTGCCAATTTGACGCAAATGGACCAATATTGTTTTGACGCTAATGTCGAAAGCTGCTGCTAATTCAGCCGTAGATTGTGTATCATCAGCTTCCACAATCGCCTTTAATTCGTCATTGTCGACCAAAGTCTTCGGACGACCGCGAGGTTCATTTTTCAGGTCGAAAGAAGGATGCCCATTTTTCACCTGACAATGTATAGAAATGAAATAAATATTAAAATTCAGCTAATTTAATTGTACATTCATTACGCTAATCACAATTTTAAAAGAAGGCCAGGAAAAGAATATTTATTAATTTTTCTTTATGCTAACTCTGTGTCTTATTACCTTATTTTGAACGCATCTCAATTACCCTGAACGCATCCAACTACTCATTTTTTACAACGTTCCGTTTTCACACTGCTTGTTGACTTTATTCAACTCTTTTTCTGAGTTTTATATATTATTTTAAGTTTTATTTAATCAATAACTATTTTTTATTAGTCTGTGCATAATAGAGATCAATTCAAAATAACATGATAATTAAATAAATTAATTATGCAGATTATAATTGAGTTCGCACGAGTGAAACGGATTTTTTACATATTTTGACAGTTCTGCGACTTCGTTGTTGCGCTTGCGTCTCGTTGTGTATTGTGCCATTTTGTGTGTGTAACTACTGAGATGGGCTAGGTTTCAAGACAATATCTCTGCTCCAGCAGAATTTCTGGATGACGTAGTAGTACTGCGGTCAACGAAATGGGTAGGCAAGTGATCACTTTTGACAATACAATAGCAAAGTTAGACTTTTTATATGTAAACAAACTATCGTAAAGGCAAATCCTAACCTAAAAAGGAACATTAATATTTTTTGGCCTTTGTAGACTTTAAATCGTAAAAATGACTATATGACATTATTTTCTAATCTTACAGGTACTCTTTCTACTATACCTTATAACTATACATTAACTTTCATTATCAGGTTTTTAAATGTATGGAAAGTGGGCATTGTTCTTTCCAGAACGGAAGCGAGCAAACCAATAACAGGTGGTGCGTTGGTTTTGGTTTGTAGTGTTAGCTCCGTAAACGTCGTTGATGTTGCGTGCCGCTTGTGCCGCGTTGCTGCCACGACGGTACTCATATTCCTCTCGAATTTTTAACGTATCCATGATGACGAAAAAGATTGAAATGCGATGAAAATGTAACACTAATCAATAAACAAATGACTACTTTTGGAAAAAAAATCCATGTTTTTTAAATAAAATTAATTTGAAATTAGAATTCTTAGCCAAACAAAAATTATTTTGATTTGAAATGGCCAGTACTGCAGAACGGCAATTTCATAGGTAAAGACCTATTATAAGAAAGAAGATCAGGGTGAATCCCAAATGTAAATTAATTTTGGAGTCTGTCCGAAATGTCGTAAATAGCGTTAATTTCGGAAGTCGGTGTCGTTGTGTTCGCATTTTCGTTGTTTGCCACCGGCTTCCGAAATTAAAGTTATTTTTAAATTTTTTAGTGTCTTTTTGCCAAAGCAGTGAAGAGGTATGTAAGCTGCAGCTTTAGCTATCCCGAAATTTCACCAGGGACTGTAGGGTGATTGAGCGAATGCAGGTGAAAAAAACACAAACAAAATAACAATTTGGGAGAAAACACGCGTCAGATCTACGCAAAACGGCCATCGCTCAGCATAATACTAAGACCCTATACGAGACAGCCCCAGCGCTGGTTTTCAGCGACAGCCGTTGAAAGTTGACAAAAATGGCCGTTTTTTTTTTTATTTGAAATGAGTTTGCTCTTGACTCTAGTCTAGGTCAGAGGTGACAGCCGTTCTTATATTATGACCATGATTGATAGCTTAATTCTTAGGTATAGCGCGATAGTAAAGTAAAATTTAAAACATTAAATCTGTAACTATCTGCTTTATTCGTTCTCTATTCAGCCCAGTGAACTAATGGAATAATTCGACTGTTGTCATAGGCACTATTATATTGTGTTCTCTCTCATCTCAATACGGTTACGGTACGGTTAAGGTACCTACCCTTATTGCCCGCCCCATCTCAAAAATCCACCCTGTGTATGTCATGATTGACTGCTTAGCTCCATAAACGTTTACATAATCAGCCTATAATGTTACTACTGCTGGGACACAGGCCTCCTCTCCGTGAGAAGGAGTGGGCCGTAATCCACCACGCGGGCCCAGTATGGGTTGGTAGATGTCACATGTTTTAAATTTTTGGTTCTAGAACATGCCGGTTTCCTCACGATGCTTTCCTTCACCGTAAACGTTTAGAGTGATGATAATAATTTAAAAAGTTAAATCTGTAACTATCTGCAATATTTTGGTTCTTTTTTTATAATTTGCGGTAAACTATAGAAGAATACGAACAAATTGCAATATTGCTCATCCCCCAAAGCAAATAGCTTAATAATTTGTACTCTACAGAGTGACCAGACTTATAGGGAATATCTATGCAAATTTTGAACAAAATCTATCCAATAGATTTTGCGTGATGCTGGAACATACAAACAGACAAAAATACAAAGAAATATATATATTCGGCAATCGAAATGTTCCCGCAACCCGCAACACTCGACCGCGACAACTCGGACGAGACCTCGCAGAACTTATATAAAAAAAACAAAGTAGTTTTGACTTCGCTACGGTTTTATTATGTGCAAAGTTTTTGTGATAAATTACCAAAAATGTATGTTAGCAGTGAATAATAAGGATTATTTACCCAAGTTTATTGGTCTTCAAACTGTTCATTGCCATCCGTTTCCAGCTGTGTAAATGTAGGGGAAAGGTGTACAAAACGATCCCTCTAAGGGAAGATGTATGCCAAAATATTTAAGTTATCTGTAATATAAAAGTAGTTTTGGTTAATTTATTTATCAGGTTTCGTAATGGCGTACCCTATTTTTTAGATTTATGTGTCTTTTTTAAGTTATTTAATGTTTCTCAGAAGTTTACTAAAGGATCATTTTGAACACATAGGTGTCCAAAATGATCCCAAGGCTGCTACTGGCCGTTTTAAAGGGCATTTCCTCTTTCACAGCGTCTAGTCACTAGACGCTGTGAAAGAGGAAATGCCCTTTAAAGGCACTAGACTCTAGTGCCTTCAGCATGGCATCCTCACTCCAGTTTTGGCGAGTTGTTTTCCGAATGTAACCACGCGACATGATCTGCAATAAAATAAAAGTAGTCGGTAAAATGATCCCTGGGCTCATTTTATACAGAATGAAAGGGATCATTTGACCCCAAGTGCAATATTTGCACACATCGCTCAAAAACTAACCTAAAACATCACTATACGAATAACAAAATATACTTAAAAACGTTATCAAATGTATATAGAAACCATGAGTAAGACCGTCATTTAAAAATAGTTAGTAAAATGGAAATAATCTTACACTGAAAAGTTTCTTACCGTAGATAAACAGCACCGATTTTATATTTTTGATCATGGAACAACGCACTGCACTCACACCGCCATGACACGTCACTGGGCGACTGATCGGGTGTCGGGAGGGACATTTACAATTAAATCCGATAGATGGTTCTAGTAGTTCATTGAGAACTGCGGGGAATCATTTTACCTCGAGGGATCAATATGTACACCTTTCCCCTAATAAACATATTGTTTTTATCAAAAATGTATTAAAATAAAATGTTTGAGAATGCGTCAGTCCGTAGACATGCTTTACTTCAAGGTTAGCAACAGCGGGTTTATTCCGTGACAAGCTAAAAGAAGAATGGTTTTCATTGCGACAGTTCAACAATATTCATCTTATACCTATTATTCCAAAAATGTGAAGTAGTACTTCTTACTCTTCTGTAAAATCATCGCACGCATCAAGGTACTGACACACATGCTCATTACTAGCATGCTCAAACCAATCGGAGCACGCAAAAATCAAAGTCACGTGAGTTTCGCGTGCTCTGATTGGTTTGAGCATGCTACTTATGAGCATGTGTGTCAGTACCTTTATACTATTATGTCTTTAAACTATTATTTAACGGATATTCGTGTGGGTTACCTTCACGTTTACATCGTTTTTAATTTATTTTGTCACACTAAATTGTAAACTGTTTTATGTTCCAATAAAGTAAAATAAAAAAAAATCATTCGTTGTTGAGGAGACAAATTTTTCGAATATAAGACGCAATGGATTAGCAATATCCTTTAAAATGATTCAGATCGTGATTAATAGTGTGTTATGCAACTAGGGTGCGGGTATAAAGACCTATTTCATTTATTTTAATATAGGGATTCTAGAGAGTATGTTCAATAAAAATCATCTCACAAACAAGTAAGCATATTATCACGCCCCGTATACATATCGCAACTACGGTGCAAAAACTTCACTTATGCAATTTTTGTCAAAATTGATCTGGAAAAAGGAGCTAATGTACGCCTTTACCTTGTCATTTGTATAGTGCGTATACTTTCCGCGAGAGGGCAGTTGTGTCGTTATTGTTTATTTAAGAAGAACTATACACTTTATTAGGATGTCGAATTTTTAAACGCTTCTCCTGAAAAATTACTATTTTAACTTTATGGCCTATTCTTAAAGTTGGTCGAATTAACTAAGCTAGTGCACCCCGAACAAATTGGTTAAATTAGAACAGCCGGTCGATTCTGTAAAAATCTCACCGTGAAAACTTAGGTGAAGTGACTTTGTTTTTGCTAGGAATTGACACTGTTGACAGCTCATTTCACCTAAGTTTTCACAGTGAGATTTTTACTGAATAGCACCGCTGTGAGCAAACAAGCGAGCCGAACTGGTTGCAATTTCACACAGTAAATATACCTAATTGTTTAGTACCTATACCAAAGATTTTATGTACCTATACCAAAAATAGTATACAAAATGAAGTTAGGTAGAAATTCATTCACATTTGTTCATTTTCAGATTTTGCTGGAACTCCAGAAACGTCATGGGCGGTTAGAGGGTCGTCTTTTGTAACTTTTGTAAATCAAAAAAATGTTTTTTTTTAATTAAAATATGTACTGTATGTAATGTACCCACTGACTAAATTTTTACTCTTATGTACCCTAGAGAAGCAAACATTACGGTCGGAATTTTGGAGCGTATCCTAATAAACTATTATACAAATTAGACTATTTAAGAAAATGGACTTATTGATAAAACACTGAAATGATCACAGTGATTTTCACTCTAAAATGATATGTAAGTAAATAACAAAAAGGAAGAACTAGCGAACATAGGAGGTAACACTTTAATTTTGTATTTGTAAAAAAAAAGTCATCAAACAGTATTCATAGAAACATAAAACATGAAACCCTGCCATAATTATGATCCATACTTATTACGCAAAAGGAGCCGAAAAGAATAGATTTACAAAAATTGACCCCATCAAGCTACCTTATGTCCATAAATATTTACATCCATATTCCTAAAATAATATGAGTACAATCATTTCATTTCTACAAATAAAAAAACGTGTGGGTCGGAGGATGGCAGGAACGAAACTCAATATAAAAATCCAAGATGGCGACTGCGAAAATTTCAAAACGACGAAAAATTTTACAATTTATTATTTTCACCTATTTTGCAACCGCCATCTTGGATTTTCATTTTGACCACAATATCAGCTTTAGCACCCTCAAAAACCACGAAAACGACCTATATAACGAAAAATTGCAGCCGCCATCTTGGATTTTCATTTTATTTATACATTTATTTATTTAAACTTTTCGCACAAAAAGGTACAAAGGCGGACTTAATGCCTTAGGCATTCTCTACCAGTCAACCAAGGGTGGTGAAGAGATTGGATTGCAGGTGCTTTGGTTGAGAGGAACAATGATAAAATTAAAAAAAAACTATTAAACTATAAGGTACACAAATACATAAATAAATGATAAATGATAAATGATTTATTTTCTGTAAGTAGGTTTTTACAAACACTTTTACACGTCATCATATTTTTTAAACTAGATGTGGTCGGCGTTTCCTATCTGACTACTCTGAGAAGAAAGGCCGAAACAAACTCAGAGGTCACAGTCTCTTTTAAAGTCCAGACAAAATCTTGGTCAGATCGTGTGAAGACCATGTAGATTGATGTCTGAAATGGTCTTTTGAGGAAAGAACCACACAGATTGACCTGTCCAATCAGTGCACGCATTTGTCAAAAATCGTGTAGCTCGACTCAGAAATGAGGAGCTCAACGATTCGACGAACAATACCAAAGAAAGGACATTTGGGTAGGCCGCGTAAATTACTCAAACTGCCAGATCATGATTAAAACTAAGAAGGAAAACAGAAAAAAACAAATGACCCACATAGTCCTCACATTCACAATAATTAAATGAAAAGAAAAATAAAAAATACTTTACAAAGTAAATATTCATGTCATTGTCTAAATAAAATTCATCAATGTCAATGTGTATATAAAAATCCGGACATAATCTTTGAGGACCATGTAGATTAGTGTCTGAAAAGATCTTTTGAGGAAAGAACCACACAGACTGAGTGGACCTGTCCAGTCAGTGCACGCATTTGTCAGTAACCGTGCAGCTCAACTCAGAACTTCAGGAGCTCAACGATTCGACGAACAATACCAAAGACAGGACATTTGGGTAGGCCGCATAAACTACTCAAACTGCCAGACCACGATTAAAATGTAAACAATGACCCACATAGTCCTCACATTCACAATAATTAAAATAATATAATACTTTATACAGTAAATGTACATGTCATTGTGTAAGTAAATAGATACTTAAAAAAAAAAAAAGAAAATATTAAAGTGTAAAAATTGCAAAATAACATTCACAGTCTAAACCTATTGGAGCAGCTCAATCCCAAGCCTTTTTGTCCTCAATATAGTCTTTTACAGTATAATAGGCTTTCTGGCATAGTTTTCGCTTTATAAAAGCTTTGAATTTATTTAGGCTTAGTTCTTGAATGTGGCTAGGAAGTTTATTATAAAAATGTATACATTGGCATCTAAACGAGCCACCTATTTTCTTGAGCCTTGTTGTAGGAACAACAAATTTGTGTTTGTTCCTAGTATTTATGTTATGGATATCACTGTATTTTTTAAACAGATTAATATTTTTATGTGCATACAAAAGATTATCATAAATGTACTGAGAAGGCACAGTCATTATATTAATCTCTTTAAATTTGTCTCTGAGAGAGTGTCTAGGACTTAATTTATAAATAGAACGAATTGCCCTTTTTTGTAAAATAAAAATTGTCTGAATATCGGCGGCATTTCCCCACAACAGAATACCGTACGACATCACACTATGAAAATAACTAAAGTAAACTAAACGGGCTGTCTCTAAATCAGTCAAATCACGAATAGATTATACATATACACATACATACTATTTACTATAATATATATTAATAATTATAATATAAAAAATCAGCTTTAGCACCCTTGAAAACGACAAACATGACGTAAAATATAAAAAAAAAAATGCAGCCCCAGTCCTTGAATTTTCATTTTGACCTCACTATTGGCTTTAACCTCGAAAAGCATGTAAACCATCTCTCTCTGATTTCCAAAAAAAAAATCGAGGTGGTTTTGGAAAAATTTGACCAAAATAAATGAAACATCCACAGCAAATAGTAGTCCTGAACATATTTTTCCTGCTTCACTGTAAAGGTAACAGATAAAAAAGAAATCAATAAATCGCAATGGGGTTAGGTGAGTTAAAGTACTCGTAATGTGTTAGCTTTGTAAATTATTTTTCAGAAAACAAAATTGTTCAATTTATTTATTTATTTAATAAGGCTTACCAACTAAACACACACAGCATTAACCCAGAGTCGTTGACATAATATTGATCTCGCATGTATTTAAATTATAGGAAAGCACGGCACTAGTAATTGTTAAGTACATCATACAATAAATAGAAAATTAGACACTAAAACAAATCAAAACATATAAAAGAGAATTTGAATACTACGTTACAATACTACACGTACTTTTGCTACAATAGTAAAGTTTTAATGAAGACATGGCAAGTAATTAACAATCAGGCGAATATTTCATTTCTGGGCAGTCGCAAATCGGTATACAGGGTGATGTAACGTTTATCCTTAAATATCCAGACTCGCACACGCATCCCGGTCCTTCTTTCTGGTTCTGATCGCAAGCGACTTTCGCCACAAGGGCATTGCAGGTGTTAGGAGGGCATTCCTTAAAGTCTGGCTTGTACTTTTCATGTGCGTTGGGGCACATCGGTCCTGTAGAAAATACTAAATCTGTAAATCCTGACCCACTCCGGCGCCCTAATTTCGTAATCAATGAGTTGCCTCATTTATTAAAAATAATCTATCTATCCAGAAAATGAGCAATATTTATTAAGAATTAAAACAATAATTTGAAATAAGCTAACAGACTACAGCAGTCAGATCAGTAACTCATGCGAATTTCACTGCATACCTCCACACTCTTCGTAAGAAACACAAACTCCTTTGTCATTTCGGTAGTAGTTCTTCTGGCACACACAGCCTCGCTGGCATGAAGCTTTGTCACATGACGGACAGGTTTCCATTACAAGGTCGCGGTCTGCACATTTCTGTGGACGGCATGATTGTTGGACGCATGAGGAATAAACCTCGTTGGTGGGACAGAGGCCAGCTGAAAAATAAACGAGAAACGAAATATTAGAAAGAAAAATAGGTTTATTTGTCACTTAAACATACATACAAAAGTATAATTAACTCTAATAATAAATAAAAAGAAAATAGAATCTATAATCATGAGCACAAAACAGCTGCACATCTTAGCTGTGATAAGAATTTAAGGCTTCCACTCAGCATGATGCTGCTATAGAGGACCCACAGTACAGCGTTTACACATTTAAAACATCTCAGACAGTTAAGGCAGGGTCGGATTAAATGTCTGTAAATTTTCCAACAACATATAGCGAACCCTATAGTCACCGCTCGTCGCTTCGTACATCGGTCACTGACCGAGTACCCAACAGCCGATGGTAAATGTGTGCGTAAGCCATGCAATCGTTAGGGTCCCCGATACGACCAATTACGATTGTCAATTGCAATTGTCAAAAACGAACTCACATAATCTATACATATAATAAAATTGTAGAAAAGTGGTGTCTGTACAATGGAAATATATTAAAAAAAAGTAGCAGGGGTTGTTATTATATCGATGCCGAACCCGAAAATGTAATTAAATTTTTTTTTGTCTGTTTATCTGTTTGTCTGTTTATCTGTTTGTCTGTTTGTCTGCTGTGTTTGTGCACGCTAATATCAGAAACGGCTTATTCGATTTAGATGCGGTTTTCACTAATATATTGTAGTAAGCTTCACTTAACATTTAGTGTTTATTTCATGTCAATCGGTTCATAAATAAAAAAGTTATGTCAATTTAAAGAATCACGGCGAACATTTGTTAAGGTATTCTATCAGAGTACGTAAACGCCTCGCGCCTGCGCGTCCGTGGCTATATATACAAGGTGTAACGGAAAGGGGGTATCAACCCTGAAGGAGGTGAATGAAGATGAAAAAAAAAATTTGGACCTCCCATAGTAATAGCACATCAATGATTTACTATTACTATGGGAGGTCCAAATTTTTTTTCATATTTCGACCTATGTTCTTTGGGGAAATTTTTTCAGTTTCATGAGCACATTCACCTCCTTCAGGGTTGATACCCCCTTTCCGTTACACCTTGTATAAAGCGCGCTGAGAGCCGCGCCGCTGCCATAATTCCGATCCAGCCTGTCCCTTGCTGCCCTCTCCCAGCGACGACGTCCGTACCCCACAGGGGGTGCCCTTAGCGTGTAGTCGCTTAGTTTTTAAGTTTATATTGTGTAGTTAAGTTGTGTATTATGCCCTGGCTGGAGGCCTTAATTTATTGAGGCATCCACAGGAAAGCCAGGTTAAGCAGTCGACAACCCCTCAGGTTGAACTGCGAGATGACCATTTCAAAAGAAAACGCGCCGCTGCCATAAGGATTCAGTTATTCGTAGCGAACGCACGTATCCTGGAGAGTATAGGCGAATAGTTGGATTCGATTATTGCGATTCACTTGAATACTGACTGTTTGCACATTTCATTTATTTATATTTTAGGGTTTGTAGGTTAGGTTCTTTTTCTTAATTTTCTTTAAAATTTTGTAAGTATTTGGTATAGGTTAGGCGGTTCTTTCCTTGATTATTGGGTATTTACTTATCTTAATTTTTATTTAGGGTTTTGTAAATAAATATTGTAAGCATTTATTATTGGTTAGGCATTTCTTTCCCTGATTTTCGGTATACTTATCTTAATTTGTATTTAGGGTTTGTATACATGCTGTTGATTTGCATCCTCGTCAAATTTCAGGAGGTTGTCATAAAAGACATAAATAATCATTTGAAGTACGGTAGGGGGCAATAACTAGTAAGCGCTGCTTTTTTTTTGTTGTAGAAATTTAACAGTATTTCAGAATTAAACCCTTAATTCAATACAAATAAAACAGAATCACCCGACTATGCACACAGCGACAATGCATACAGCTGCCATGTAATTCCCCGAAATGGTAGCTCCGGCCGTCTCGCGCCGCAGTGCAATGACCGGTAGCAATAATTTTACCTAATTTTATTTCGAAAATCACCTACATTATTGTCATAAATTTCGCTTGATAATTAACTCATTTTTGAGCATCATTGGAATACGGAAATCTTACTAATGACAGTAATACTAGTGCGCCAAAGAAAAGTTCACTGACCTGTTATCAGATGATTAATAATATCCTTCAAGCTAAAGTTTTCGTAGTTATTTTGTTTTTATTTGTGGATTAAATTGGTTGATTTGAAACTTTCCTTCCTACTTAACGGGCTTATAGGACCGGCAATAATTCTACCTTTGTTGGTGTACCGATTTACTAAGTCTAAAAATGTTTTCTACGTTTGATGGAAATGGAAAGACGTTCTAGTTAAGTGTAAGTACGTGGTATACTTTCGACTCTTAGGTATTATTGGCGTAGGTAGTTAAAAATTTGAAATAACTTATTTACACTAATGAAATTGATTAAGCTAACAACGTATTTACAAAACGTACAAATAAATAAATTACCTACCTATGTTACCGGAGGTAAAGTTGCCACGTACTGGTTTTCCTTCAGCTTAACAACACATTCGTTTTTAAAGTGTCGAAAACGACAAAATGTAATCCGCACGGCATTATCACCTGGGTGAATGTCTTGTGCCTTGGGGTAGTGGAACGGGTGTTGCAGTTCACGCTTCAGTATGCGCAACACTGGTGTGGTGCATAGCAGCCAGCATAACGCTCTGTGTCGGGGGTTCCCGATCGGGAAACATCCGGATGACTCCACGTAGGCTGTCTCCACTGATGGCATACCCACCTGACCATCTCCACCAGCACGACATTTGAATTGAACACTTTGTACCTACGTCTCAACGATGTACCGAGAAGCGGAATTCGCAAAGCGCACGAACGCTGCGGCGATTTCAATTACACTGTTAGTTCCGGGGCCGCGGGGGCGTGGCTTAGGGTGCGCGGGAGACTAAGTAGCCGCTTTGCCGCCTCGTGATTGGGGGATGGGATTGATTACCTACGAATTTATCGAATGATAGATTCTCATGCGCATTTTAATGTGTGTGTAAATGAAAGCGCGGTTATAGGGCTAGTAACAGACGGGCCGCGTTTAAATACGGCTGGTTCACACTTACGGATTTCCGTAAATAAGAAAAAAAAATAAAACAAATACCTACCCATTTTATTGTTGATTTGGGTCGAGAATCATTAGCATAATTACGTCCTTGAATTTGACTAGGATGCAAATCAACACATTGTATAAATATTATAAGTATTTGGTATAGGTTAGGCATTTCTTTTCTTGATTTTCTTTATTAAGTATAAGTTCATTAGCTTAGGTTAGTAATCATTTTTTCTAGCAATTCTTTTGTTTTATAAAGTTAGTACGTTTGTCTGTGTAGAAGAATAGCACCACCCCTTACTTCCCGTGGGTGTCGTAAAAGGCGACTAAGGGTCTCACCGGAGAATGGGCAGCAGCGTTCTCTATGCATTCCACCACCATACCATACTGCGATCGCCAACCCGCCTGCCAAGCGTGGCGATTATGGCAAACCCCCCCAAAATTGGGGGAGGCCTATGTCCAGCAGTGGACGTCTATCGGCTGAAATGATGATGATAATGACGTTTGGTTTACACGTCTTAACACTTATTACTTAAACTGTGATAATTTTAGACTGTATAATAATCTGTAAGTATTTATAATTTAATTGTTTACGATAGTACGTGTTTACTAAATAACTGTGTGTTAAGTAGTAAGTACTGTTTTATTGTAAGAATGCTTCGAAGAAGATCCAACCTCTCCCAATGTAGCAGAAATGCTAAAAGGATGAGATTAGTTCGATCACAGGAATCTGAGGAAGGTCGTGAGGCAAAAGGCTCTCTGCACCAGGCTAGGTTTCGTGCTGCAGAAACTTCGACTCAGCGAGAATTTCGACTGAGTTCAAATCGTTCTCGAATGATTACAACTCGAAATAGGGAAAACGGGGAACAACGAAAGGCACGTTTATCTGTCGATCGCGAAGCTCACGCGCTATCGCGTGAGTCTGAGACTTTTGCTGTCAGGGAAATCCGCCTGAGCTCCCAGAGAGTACGGACAACAAATGCTCGATTCCAGGAGACACAGGACGAACGGGAAATACGTCTCACTGCCGATCGTGAAGCTCATACACTATCGCGTGAGTCTGAGACTTTCACTGATAGGGAAATTCGTCTGAGTTCTCAAAGGGTTCGGACAGCAAATGTTCGGTCTCAGGAAACACAGGAAGAACGAGAAATACGTCTCACTGCCGATCGTGAAGCTCAAGCACTAGAGTCTGAGACTTTCACTGAAATTCGCCTGAGTTCTCAGAGGGTTCGGACAGCAAATGCCCGGTCTGTAGACGGTATATGTAATTCAAAATATGCTGGCCGAAAAGTCACTATTCCACGCGGACGAAGTCGCGGGCACAGCTAGTAAAAAAATCAAATAAAATCCTATTTAATCACTTGTCACTTGTGACAAATTGGGTGGATTTTCGATGATAAATCATCGAAAGTCCAACCAATTTGAATAAAACTATGATGGACTTTGTAGTGTTTTATACTTACAGCCTACTTTAAAGTGTATTTTCTTTTGAACATAGCTGTGTTTGGTAAGATCTGATACTTAAATTGAAATCATGAGGAAAAGAATAAAGTTACTAGAGATATAAAAATATTGCTACATGAAAGAAATGGACTTAGCGGTATTTGAAACTATACCCCTCATTTACGAGAGCAGTGTTGGATCAGTAGTAACCCTTCAGCTTAGATGCTTAATGAACAAGATTCTCACCCTCACACTCTTCATAAGGAACACAAACTCTTTTGTCATTTCGGTAGTAGTTCTCCTGGTACACACAGCCTCGCTGGCACGAAGCTTCGTCACACGATGGATAGCTTTTCATAGCCACATCGCGGTCTGAACAGTTCTGTTGACGGCACGTTTGTTGGACGCATGGAGAGTACACCTCGTTGGTGGGGCAGAGGCCAGCTGCAAGATAAAAGAGAAACGAAATAGAAAAAAAATTAAAATAAAAAAGTTTTTAAAAACAAGCTTTTATATACATAAAAACGTAACCTAAAAAGAAAGAATATATCGAACTAAAAAGAAAAAACAAAAAGTGACACTGTCATTTTAATATATAAATTTTAAACGCTTGAGGCACTGTAATTGTGTAGTAGGTACACCTGTATAACGGATACCGTACATCAGTGCCTGAAGCTTTTGAAATGTATACCAATATTTTATTTATTAAAATGACAGTGTCACTTAAATTTATTTTTTTCTTTAAAAATCTAAACCGCCATCTTAGAGCGCCCAGACGCGGACAAGTAGCGAGCCGGAAGGTGGTGTCACCCAGCAAAGTGGCTATGTTGTCGTTACCCAACATAGGCACTTTGCTGGGTGACACAACCTTCCGGCTCGCTACTCTGCGCTCTGACTTCAGGCGCTACCGTTGTAGCGCCTGAAGCCAGAGGCCCGACTCCCACTCACCCACAGCCTGTAGGCGGGCACTCTCAGTGAGCGTCAAAATGAAGGGACCAAATCTCCAATGTCTGTCATACATATATAAAAAAATAATACCATTAATCTACTATTTGCTACCTTAGCTATAATTTTAGCTACCTCATCATATACATAATATTTTAACAAAATGCTTGGTCCCTCCATCATGATATCAAGATGGAGGGACCAAACTGATAGACTACTCCCTGAAATGTTCTACCTACTTAGTATTATAATACCTTAATTCTACCTTAATATTTTTGATTTTGGCTGCCCGAACATATATAGTTTTAAAGATATCGATTATACAAGTTGGTCCCTCCAAATTGACGATTCAATTGTTTAGTGCAACAGGTAAATGGGTGGTTTATTTTCGATCTTCGAAGGATAAATATTTAATACCTATTTACTACCTTCTAACCGTGCAAAATTTCTTACGTTAAAGTTTATTTTACGAGCCAAAAAAAATTAAAGAATTAAGTCGGTACAATGCCAACGTGCAAATTTGAATCGTGGTAGAATTAATAGAGGCGTTTTTTTTAAATTAGAATAGCACAAAAATATCTAGCTGATATAAAATGTATCTTCCGTTTTCGAATATTACTATTTAATGGTTCATTTTATTTTGTCTCGTAATACTCAATGTAGGTAAACAGAAAAAAATATTGAAGGTACTATTTACTACCTTCAAATCGTGCAAAACTTCTCACAGTAATATAAATGGGACCCTTTGAATAGCCGTAATAAAATATATTTGTATTATTATTCCAGTTATATTTATTGCAATTAACAACAACACTACTTATACATATAATAACGGAGAAAACAAATTGAGAGCCTCCTCCTTTTTTGGAAGTCGGTTAAATAGATCAATTCATAAACAAAAAAGTTATGCCCGAAGTGCATGTCGTGATTGGCTGCTTAGCTCCATAAACGTTTAGCGTGATGATAATCATTTAAAAAGTTAAATCTGTAACCATCTGCAATATTTTGGTTCTTTTTTTTACAATTTGCGGTAAACTATAGAAGAATACGAACAAATTGCAATATTGCTCTTCCCTCAAAGCAAAAAGCTTGATAATTTGTACTCTACAGAGTGACCAGACTTATAGGGAATATCTACGCAAATTATGAACAACATCTATCCAATAGTTTTTGCGTGACGCTGGAACATACATTCAGACAACAGACAAAAATACAAAAAAAAAATCGGCAGTCTAATTGTTCCCGCAACCCGCAACACTCGACCGAGACGACTCGGACTAGACCTCGCAAAACTTATATAAAAAAAACAAAGTAGTTTTGACTTCACTACGATTTTATTATGTGCATAGTTTTTGTGATAAATTACCAAAAATGTATGTTAGCAGTGAATAATAAGGATTATTTACCCAAGATTATTGGTCTACAAACTGTTCATTGCCATCCGTTTTCAGCTGTGTAAATGTAATAAACATATTGTTTTTATCAAAAATGTATTAAAATAAAATGTTTGAGAATGCGTCAGTCCGTAGACATGCTTTTCTTCAAGGTTAGGAACAGCGGGTTTATTCCGTGACACACTAAAAGTAAGAATGGCTTTCATTGCGACAGTTCAACAATATTCATCTTATACCTATTATTCCAAAAATATGAACGAGTACTTCTTACTCTTCTGTAAAATCATCGCACGCATTATACTATAATGTCTTTAAACTATTATTTAGCGGACATTGGTGTGGGTTACACGTTTACATCGTTTTTAATATATTTTGTCACACTAAAATTGTAAACTGTTTTATGTCCCAATAAAGTAAAAAAAAAAATGCGTTATTTACGTTGTTGAGGAGACAAATCTTTCGAATATGTGACAAATCTTTCGAGTGTGTTCAGAAAGAACCGTTTAAAAAATGGTTTTTAATGTATTTATCTATGAAGAGGTCACACTGGCCTTGCCCAGTAAAAATCATCTCACAAACAAGTAAGCATATCACGCCCCGTATACATATCGCACCTACGGTGCAATAACTTCACTCATGCAATTTTGCAACATATTAGATTCTGAGTTATTTTGTAACCGATATCTGGTCTATCGACGGGATCGTGAGTCCAGTGGTTTTCATAACAAAAAATCCGGTGGCGGTGTGTTAGTAGCGGTGTCTAAAAGATTAAGATCATATCGAGTGACTAAATGGGAGAGTAAATGTGAAGACGTATTGGGTGTGTGTAGACATTTGCTTAAACAAACGACCGGCTAAACTTTTGGTCTGTGCTGTATACATTCCTCCTCCAGTACAAAAGCATATTTTAGATCATTTTATCGATAATGCTAATAATGCTTTGGAAAACTTTAATGCCACGTTAATATTAGGTGATTTCAACCTGAATAGCATTGAATGGATGGGCTCACCGGACACACCGCTTGCATCTTCATTAAACAAAAACGGAATGTATGAGCAGAAATTGTTAGATTTTATTTGTTTAAATAATTTAGCTCAATACAATTGTGTGTATAACCATAAAAATAAGATACTCGATCTTGTTTTGACCGATACCACGGTGAAGAATTTGAATATGTCCACAAGCCCTCTAAGTAAGATAGACTCATATCATCCCCCCCTTGAATTCGAACTGCTGTGTAACTTGCATGAGGAAACTTTAAGCCATAACCAGGAGCCAAAATTTAAGTTCTATAAAGCTGATTATAGCAATATTTTACAGGAACTAAGTAAAATATCATGGCAAGACTTGTTTTCAGAATGTGACGATGTTAACGCAATGGTGGACTCATTTTACAAAGTCATCTATATGTTATTGAGAAATATGTACCTAAGACTAGGCCCAAAAATTGCAAATATCCAGTTTGGTTTAGCAGGGATCTTGTTCGCCTGCTACAAGAAAAAAATAAGTACCATACACTTTGTTCCAAATTTGCTAACCCATTAGATAAAATCTCATATCGTTTGCTAAAAGACAGAGTTTCAAAATTAATGCACATTAATTATAGGCAATATATCAAGTCAATCGAATCTTCGATTACTTCTAACCATAAGCTCTTCTGGTCTGTTTTAAAGTAAACGTAACGGTAACAGTACGTACCCTTCATCAATACATTACGGAGATGCCAAAGGTAGTAACGGAGCAGATAATTGCAACATATTTGCCTCATGTTTTTCATCTGTTTATAACCCTTCCAGTGGCAATACTGTTGACGATAGGGCTAAATACGGAACTGCGCAATGTCAGCATTCTGATTTTCTGACCCAATTGACACTAAACACGGATTCTGTAATTAAAGCTTTAAAGAGACTTGACCCTTATAAGGGGCCAGGGCCTGACGGTCTGCCTTCTATTTTTGCAATAAAATGTTGTGACCTTTTGGAAAAGCCTCTCTCCATGATTTATAATAAATCATTGAGAACAGGTTGTTTTTCGAAGACTTAGAAAGAAGCACGAGCAGTGCCTATTTTTAAGTCGGGTGACAAGTCCGCCGCGAATAACTTTAGACCAGTATCTATTTTGTCTGTTTTTGGCAAGGTATTCGAAGCTTTAATATACCCTACACTTTCGTGGCATGTGAGACAAACATTGATGCCTGAGCAGCACGGCTTCATGAAAGGCCGTTCGACTTCAACTAATCTTACGAGCTTTATATCGGATTTAGTCAACGCCGTAGACAGCGGATCTCCTGTAGATGTAATCTACACCGACTTTAGCAAGGCGTTTGACAGGGTGGATCACAAAATGTTAGTTAAAATATTACACACTATCGAAATTGCAGGAAATTTGTTGCAGTGGTGTGAGTCTTACCTTGTTAAACGCACTGCTAAAGTTGTGGTCAACGGTTACTCGTCAAACCTGTTTCTGACACCCACAGGCGTACCCCAAGGCTCCCATTTGGGTCCGTTGTTTTTCAATATATTTATCAATGACGTGGCGTCTTGTTTTGTACACTCGAAGATATATTTATACGCGGATGATCTAAAAATTATAAAACGAATTGAGTGCAATCAGGATCCATATAAACTCCAAGAAGACTTAGACCGTTTTTCCCAGTGGTGTTTGGACAATAACATGTTACTTAATGCTGACAAATGCAAATACGCAATCACGTACATTTTTCTAGGAAAAAAGGACCGTATTTTCGTAATTATAAAATTAATGACCAAGTTATTTACGAGAAAGAAGTTATTCGCAATTTGGGGGTTTATATTCACAATAAGTTTCGGTTTAATATTCACGATGATAAAATCGCTACTAAGGGGTTTAAGATTTTGGGTTTCATTCTGCGTAACTGTAAAGGTTTTAAGCACGCCTCAACTAAAATTGCAATCTTTAACTCAATAGTCAGATCAGGCTTACAACACGGCAGCATAGTTTGGACTCCACTCTACGAAATACATAAACGTCGTTTAGAATCAGTGCAGAAAAGATTTCTTTGGCACTTGTCATATCACTGCAGTAGGGCCAGAAATCTAACTAGCTACAGCTCACGCTTGAAACATTTCAAACTTATGAGTCTGGAAATTCGCCGTATGCTTTTAGATCATCTGTTCCTGTACAAAATAATGAACAATTATATTGATTGTTCGCGGTTACTGAGTCAAATAAATTTAAATGTGCCTTACAAACTTGCTCGTAGGTCTAGGTATCAGTTGCTCCGCGCTAAGGGCTTTAAAACCAATCTGGGTCATTTTTCCACCAGAGATTCAATTTTGTCGTCTGTCACGCTCACCCAGCGTAGATATTGATATGTCTTACTCTTTACATAAAGTCAAGGCTGCCTTGCATAAGGCTTTATCTAAAAAATTAAAAATTAATAGTACAGTTTCTATTGTCTTTCTCATTTACTTAATCTATATAAAAAAGTTAAATATGCTTTTTAACTGCATTTCCTACTCCTATGTTTAATGCATGCCCCGTGGCAGCCTTTAATTAAGGCTACACTATAAAATGTTACAATAATATGTGTATTTTAACATGTACTTTTAGTGTATGCTTTGTTGGTTGTCCTTAAATAAATAAATAAATTTTTGTCAAAATTTATCTAAAAAAAAAGGAGCTAATGTACGCCTTTAGTGTATAGTGCGTATACTTTCCGCAAGAGGGCACTTGTGTCGTTATTGTTTAGTTAAGAAGAACTATGCACTTTATTAGGATGTCGAATTTTCAAACGCTTCTCCTGAAAAATTACATCATTTGCATAAGTGACGTTTTTGCAGCATAGTGCGATAAATTATTAAGAACACGGCTAAAATAAGCTTAGTGCATCCTATTGGTCAAAACGCGGCTTCGTTCATACTCATCCCTAGTTCGAACTCGCCCGCGTTTTAACCCGCCTATCAGCTGCAAGGATACAGTTTGTCGAAAAAGTGCTACGATGTAGAAAATAAATACTTATCACCTATTAATTTTACTAAAGCAGTCTTGATATTATTCTATATATTTTTTAACAAAATGACCTTTTTAGATTCTGTGCACGTTATTTAAACATAGAAAAAACTTTTAAAAGGTCTTTAAACAAAATTTTTAATCGCCGTTGATGTGTTTATTCCGGAAGAATTCCAACATTTCGTATTAATGGACTATTGCCAACATGACACTTCACCTAAGTTATCATGGGGATCTTTTTACAGAATAGCACCGCTAGCCTCGCATTAGTTCGGCTTGCCGTACGAAGAGGTCAGCTTATTCTCGAAATCTATAGATTGATATGGACCCATGTGTACATTGCGAATCAAAAACAGCTAATAACACAATTTATATTTAAATAATACTAGTATAAATGGCCGGTCGCGCTTCCGTTTATGTCATACCAAGTTCAGTCGTCAAGATGTTGAAGTTTATCGTATTTTTTGGTTGTGTGGCGTTTTCAGTGAGTCAATTTACTTGTAAGTAAACCTGATAATTACCTGTCTTTAGGTTTAAATAGTGTCTGTTTTAGAGAACAGTGGTGGTAACGGCAGCGAATAACGAGTTGTAGGTCGTAGGTTCGAACCCAGACATGTGCTTTAATAACAAAAAACAAATGTGCTGTATCATAGAAAAATAGCATTAGATAGCTACTCGGTCAAAATGGAAAGGTTATTTTTAATAATCGAGGAAAAATATCAACTCAGAGGGATTCAGAATCATGTACTGAATCCATAGCAACAGGTTGCACGTCGATGTCCCCGCCACCCTGTATACTAATAATAATAAAGCGGATATAAACAGGCATACAGAACTTCTTTTTGTTTACAGTATTTCCAGATTTTACAGCATTTCCAGATCCTTTTAACTGTACACAACCGAATGAACACTATGCATGTGGGAGTGCATGCCAAACCGAATGTGCTACTCTTGGGGTGCCCTGCCCCATTATAAATATCCGCTGCAATGACGATTGCTACTGCGACCGGGGATTCGCAAGAGACAGCTCAGGACTTTGTATACCTATTTCGGGATGCTAAAGGTATGTAATCAAGGCCTTCTAACTTACAGTCAGCTGTGCTGCTGGGAGTTAGTTGCGCCACTTCTTCTTCACAGCTAAAGTACTAGGAAGTAGTGAGGGGCGTTGGGGGACTGTCTCATGTAATTTTGACGATCAAAAAGTGCTCATTCTCAGCCTTATAGAATAAAATAAATGAGTTTGGATTTTGATTTTAAGAAACTTCTACATTATTTTATTATGACAGTTCCTATCTATATGACGCGACGTCAGCCGCGTGCATTTTGGATATCGTGATGTATATCGATGCGTAGGAGAAGTTGTTTTCAACTACAATTTTAAGTTTGTTCTTGGGATAAATTCATCCAACTGCGGACCCTATATTTTGCGTGCTCTGACACTCACTTGGCCGGTTTTTTTTAAATAAATGAGCCTCTAAATTTATTGTGCTCCTAACGTTTTTTAAATTGCCTCTTTTTAACTTCATGGCCTATTCTCAAAGTTGGTCGAATTAACTAAGCTAGTGCACCCCGACCAAATTGGTTAAATTAGAACAGCCGGTCGATTCTGCAAAAATCTCACCGTGAAAACTTACGTGAAGTGAGTTTGTTTTTGTTAGGAATTGACACTGTTGACAGCTCATTTCACCTAAGTTTTCACGGTGAGATTTTTACTGAATAGCACCGCTGTAAGCAAACAAGCGAGCCGAACTGGTTGCAATTTCACATAGTAAATATACCTAATTGTTTAGTACCTATACCAAAGATTTTATGTGGTACCAAAAATAGTATACAAAATTAAGTAAGGTAGAAATTCATTCACATTTGTTCATTTTCAGATTTTGCTGGAACTCCAGAAACGTGATGGGCGGTTAGAGGGTCGTCTTTTGTAACTTTTGTAAATCAAAAAAATGTTTTTGTTAATTAAAATATGTACTGTATGTAATGTACCCACTGACTTACTTTTTACTCTTATGTACCCTTAGACAAGCAAACATTGCGGTCGGAATTTTGGAGCGTGCCCTAAAAAACTATTATACAAATTAGACTATTTAAGAAAATGGACTTACTATTGATAAAAAAACTGTATTGACTACAGTATTTTTTACTCTAAAATGATATGTAAATAACAAAAAGGAAGAAGTAGTGAACATAGGAGGTAACACTTTGATTTTGTATTTGTAAAAAAATGTCATTCAAACAGTATTCATAGAAACATAAAACATGGAACCCTGCCATAATTATGATCCATAGAGGAAAGGATGGTAATTTGGAATACCATTTTGTTTCAGACCTGCAACTTTTTTCCGTGAGGTATTAAGAAATAAAACCTTGATTTAATTGAAGCAATATCATCTTACTATCAATGTGCAAGCTATCAAAAACAGGTTAAAATTTTAGGTTGAATGCAAAATGGCACAATTTAGTTTTGGAGATGGGGTGCAGGTATTTTGGTATAGGAGTATTCCAAACTATATTCACTATGCTTAACTTAGTTATTTTCGCTATTACTAAGTGAATGTTTAAGAAGAAAGTGTAAGGTTTGTGATAACAAAGTTGATTCCAGACAGCGACTCTCTAAAATCGGTTCCTAAACCGCTTGAAGGTAATTTGGCATACCATTTTGGTAACATCACATCGGGTATTCCAAATTAGCAACAAGACGTAGTTGGACAGAACCTCAATTTATGTATTTATAAATATACAAATTGTTGAAATCAATGCTGATATGCAAAATTAATTATATATTTTATACTACACATAAAGCTAAACAGCACAATCATAAGGAAATTTAGCGATGGGAATGGGTTAAACATGTACCCCAAAAACTTTCTCTCGCGCTGTTTCACGTTTTAATCTCTGGTCGCCATCTTAGTAAAATGACAGACTATCCGTGTAAACATATCGACAGATGACGCTACTTGTGAACATTTTATGATACGTAATACGAGATGGCGCTTTTCATTTTTGTGAAACTAGCAGTGTATCCCAAATTAACAACAGTATTCCAAAATACCTTCCTTTCCTCTACTTATTACGGAAAAGGAGCCGAAAACAATAGGTTTACAAAAAGGGACCCCATCAGGCTACCTTATGTCCATAAATGTTTACATCCACATTCCTAAAATAATATGAGTACAACCATTTCATTTCTACAAATAAAAAAACGTGTGGGTCGGAGGATGGCAGCATGTCGATTCTGTAAAAATCTCACGGTGAAAACTTGCGTGGAGTGAGCTGTCAGTGTCATCCCACTGATGCTATGGATTGACCAAGCAAACATTTACAATCATAATCGATATTTTAATCATATTTTATATGCTGATTCTACTTATAGATGATTTTATATTATAAACTAGTATTTTAGTTGTCAAACATTACTTTTTTAGGGGGGCTTTAAATAAAATAGCAAAACAGAAACTTAGTCAGAAACTCAATGTTGTTTTTTTTTTCCCCTAAACTAGTCCTATTATAGCCTCCTAAGGCGCGAGCGCGTCACGCACGAAGAATAAATAAAATAAAACATTCACGTATAGGACAGCTAGACTGATGAAAATACGCATCGACATTGTTTGTTTGTTATTATGAGCGATTGTACATCGAGTCTAGTAAAGACTGCGACGATGTTCAGCGTTGTTTTTAACCCAAATCTATTCAATTCTAAGAGATAACCGAGTGTGTCAAGTCATCGAGTGCTGACGGTGTGCCTGGCTGACGGACCATAGAATTTAATCCCACGTAGATAGTTTGTGTCGAGTGATCACGCAATCTCCAATGTGATAATGACAGTGACTAACGCGCTTGCGCGGCGTGCTCACCTCACGCGAATCACAACATTAAAATGTCGTGGTTCGGGTGAAGTGCTCACTTCGCCAATGTGATAATGACAGTGACTAACGCGCTTGCGCGGCGTGCTCACCTCACGCGAATCACAACATTAAAATGTCGTGGTTCGGGTGAAGTGCTCACTTCGCCAATGTGATAATGACAGTGACTAACGCGCTTGCGCGGCGTGCTCACCTCACGCAAATCACGACATTAAAATGTCGTGGTTCCGGTGAAGTGCTCACTTCACGCAGTTTTCATGATGGGTGTCAATTTCGTGGTTTTCGAGGGTGCTGAAACAGATGGTGAGGTCAAAATAAAAATCCAAGATGGCCGATGTGAAAAATGTTACAAGTTTTCGTGATGGGTGTCAATTTCGTGGTTTTCGAGGGTGCTGAAACAGATGGTGAAGTCAAAATGAAAATCCAAGATGGCGGATGTGAAAAATGTTACATTTTTCATAATGGGTGTCAATTTCGTGGTTTTATAGGGTGCTAAAACCAACGGTGGAGTCAAAATGAAAATCAAAGATGGCGAACATCCGCCATCTTTGATTTTCATTTTGACTCCGCACCCGGTTTGAACCCTTTTTAATAATTTTACAGATGGCGGATGTGAAAAATGTTACAATTTTTCATGATGGGTGTCAATTTCGTGGTTTTCGAGGGCGCGGAAACAGATGGTGAGGTCAAAATAGAAATCCAAGATGGCGGATGTGAAAAATGTCACAAATTTTCATGATGGGTGTCAATTTCGAGGTTTTCTAGGGTGCTGAAACCGACGGTGGGGTCAAAATGAAAAGCCAAGATGGCGGATGTGAAAAATGTCACAAATTTTCATGATGGGTGTCAATTTCGAGGTTTTCTAGGGTGCTGAAACCGACGGTGGGGTCAAAATGAAAAGCCAAGATGGCGGATGTGAAAAATGTCACAAATTTTCATGATGGGTGTCAATTTCGAGGTTTTCTAGGGTGCTGAAACCGACGGTGGGGTCAAAATGAAAATCCAAGATGGCAGATGTGAAAAATGTTACAATCTTTCATGATGGGTGTCAGTTTCGTGGTTTTCGAGGGTGCTGAAACCGATGGTGAGTTCAAAATGAAAATCCAAGATGGTGGATGTGAAAAATGTTAAAATTTTTCAAGATGGGTGTCAATTTCGTGGTTTTCGAGGGTGCTGAAACAGATGGTGAGGTCAAAATAAAAAAATGTAATGTTTCAAATGTAGGGACCAGCTGTTTTTTTTTTTTCGCGGTTTCAGGTTTTTTTTTTTCGGGAAGTAATTTATCAAATGACCCCTCCCGCTCTGGGTGGAGCGGAAGGGAGTGTCAGACTCTTACTGACTAAAACCCACCCATGTTCCTTCTTTAGCCCTTTTTTTTTTTTTTTTGAACATTGCTCCACCCTAGGAATTTCTCCTGTATCGTGGGTGCGTTTACAAACATTTAAACTCACATACACAACACACATTTGTTCCGTGCGGGAATCGAACCCGCGACACGCAGCGCAGCAGTCAATCGCTTCACGTCGTTATATACATTCCCAGCCTTTCTATATCTAATTTGGGTATTAACATTCTTATCTATATTTTAATATACAAGGTGTAAATACAATAACAGAAAACCTCTTAAGTGGTCATTGTACTCATCATTATGAACAACTTTTAGCGAAAA
Organism: Mesoligia furuncula; assembly: GCA_916614155.1. Classification (NCBI taxonomy): domain Eukaryota; kingdom Metazoa; phylum Arthropoda; class Insecta; order Lepidoptera; family Noctuidae; genus Mesoligia; species Mesoligia furuncula. The sequence goes on along the minus strand of OU744800.1, from coordinate 22,734,585 downwards.
AAAATCAGCTGTTCCATACATTTTGACGAGTTATGCGAACACAAACGTAGGGAACAGCTGATTTTTATATAGTAAAAGTTGTTTATAATAATGAGTACAATGACCCCGAGGTTTTCAGTTATTGCAATTACATCTTGTATATGGGTAAGAAAAATGGCACAGCGTAAATTCCAACATTGTATCAAACTCTCCCATGCAAATTTGTGCTTTAACTCTACTATTAATAATAATAATATTACTATCACTTTATTTATTTCTATATCTCTCTCTTTATCTTTATACAAAAAACATAACTTACTTGCATGTTCAACGACGAAAGACAATAATCTTATTTCTTTCTTCTTAAATCAGGTTTCGGGTCATCACGGTTAACGACAAAGTTAGTCACAGTCCACAGAAGGCACAATACACACACAGTCCAGGATACGAGCTAGGGTCAAAAAGAGGCCTTCGATTACAGTCCGGTATACAAGCAGAGGTCACAGATAGACAGGCAATCAGTCCGATAAAAATAAACAGGTCGTAAAATGAAATGGCGATAGTGTAATATAAGGCAAGCGTCAACAATTAGCGAGATGCAAATTGGCACTGCCGCACTCTGGCTAATGACTTTGAAATTTTGTTACACGCCCTTTACTCACACAAATGCATATTGTCTCTAATTGGGCGAAACCAGGAAGAGGCGTGGTTTGTCACTAGCTGCGCTTCCGCAGAAATATTTTCATAAGTGAGCATGCTTATCGTTTGCCGATAGTACATTATCTAGGTGCCGAAAAATGCCCTTAACATTTTAGTATTACAAGGAACGTCTACGTTTATCCTTCAGTCTGCTGTTAGTTTGAAAAGACGTAAGTACTTTTAAATATTATTTTTGATGACAATGCATCGCCGCACGCACACTTAAACAAAATCTGGACTCGTTTCGCCAGTCGCCAGTCGCCAGTCGGGGCTAACATTCCTGTATAGTTACTTTACTCTTTGGGTAACACCGCACGAGGTTCGCGCGTCACGGCTTTTCGGCACCACTAAATTAATGAAAAATGTATGATAATCGCAGGAGAACGTATTGCTGTATGTTTGGGTGTCTTAATAATTCATCGATTCCAGAATTGTCTCTGTTCAGATTACTTATTGAACAGGAAATGTAAGCAAGTCACTTATTCTAGCATATAATTTTTACTTGATGATACCTACTTACTTATTTTTAGTTGTATTAGTTTTCTATCAGACAGAGCAAGTAGGTAGGCCTACTTTCCCACTAGAATGTATTAGGTACTTTTGATCTGCTAACTGATTTGCTGCTATTGCTTTGTTTACGTTTCGATTTCTCAGTATTGTAGGTAGGTATAGTAACTAAGTACCTACTTACAAGGTATCATCATCGTTTAGGTAAAATCGACCTCACAAACCCTGTTCCCAGACAATACAAGTAAAAAATACAACTTCCCGACCCTTGCCAATTTATAGGCACTGAATTAAAATTTAACTAAAAGTGACAACCCTGAGACAGTAAACAATTATATCGCGGATTGGGCTGCAGATAGCCTACTTGTAACATTAAAATTGTAACATTTTTAATTAAAATTGTAACATTTTTCACATCGGCCATCTTGGATTTTTATTTAGACCTCACCATCTGTTTCAGCACCCTTGAAAACCACGAAATTGACGCCCATCATAAAAAATTGTAACATTTTTCACACCGGCCATCTTGGATTTTTATTTTGACCTCACCATCTGTTTCTGCACCCTCGAAAACCACGAAATTGACACCCATCATGAAAAATGTTAACATTTTTCACATCCGCCATCTGTAAAATTATTAAAAATTATTTAAAAAAATCAAAAAACCCGACTGCGGTAAAAAACTTAGGTAGGTAAGTTAAAAGAAACTGAAAAACTAAAAACAAGCCCATTTTAAATTAAATAAAAGTTGGAAGCAGGCGGGACCCACATTATTTTTATTGTATTTTCAAATTCAAATGGGTCCCGCCTGCTTCCAACTTTTATTTAATTTAAAATGGGCTTGTTTTTAGTTTTTCAGTTTCTTTTAACTTACCTACCTAAGTTTTTTACCGCAGTCGGGTTTTTTGATTTTTTTTAAATAATTTTTTTATTTCCAGCTTTTTAGTTTACAGATTTTACAGATTACAAAAAGATTTCGCAGACGATTTAGTTCTTGGTAGGTGTCTTTTTGCGATTTGTCACTTCGAATTGCTTTTAAGTATATATGTTGTATATATTTTTGTAACCACCTTTTAAAACCCTTTATTTTGATACCCCACTCGAAAGCTTTTGAAAAAAAAAAAAAAAAAAAAAAAATTTAATATGGCGTCCAGTAGTCGCCATATTGAATTTTCACTAACGTCATGTCTTTAGTGACACTCGCCGGACTAAGAGGAATCGATTAACGTGTGAATCATAAAAATCGGCCCAGGCGTTTGGTCTGTATAGTGCTTCAAAGGAACATATAAACATACATACATACATAGGCTGATGAACACATTACCACTCCTTTGCGTCGCGCAGTCGGGTAAAAAGGGTTCAAACCGGGTGCGGTGACTTGAGAAAGACGAAAATGTGGAGTCGTTGTTCCTCAATACTAACATACACGTATCCGTTATAATAAGAAATTACGAACTTATGTATTTCAATAAACCCTGTACTTATTTTTGTTGCTGACGATCCTTCAGGATCAAAAACAAAAGAAAAAGCGGTTCAAACCGGTATGAGAAAGTTTTTAGTAGATAAGACAGAGATTAAAACAGAAGACTATCGAGGAGGGGATCGAGGCGGGGGGGGGGGGGGGTGGAGGGGTGTTCAGGGGATCAGAACGGAATAATTCGAATAGATTTGGGTTAAAAACAATGCTGAACATCGTCGCAGTCTTTACTAGACTCGATCTACAATCGCTCATAATAACAAACAAACAATGTCGACGCGTATTGTCATCAGTCTAGCTGTCCTATACGTGAATGTTTTCTTTTATTTACTGTTCGTGCGCGACGCGCTCGCGCCTTAGGCTATAATAGGACTAGTTTAGGGAAAAAAGAAAAAAAACAACATGAGTTTCTGACTAAGTTTCTGGTAGGTAGTAAGTCAAAATCAGTGTGTGAGACAGCTGTAACTATAGATTTGACAGGTGATGATACCATACCATTGTGTCCTATTGATAAGAGTCACAACAAATTAAAGAAATATATTAAAATAAAGAAATTAATTAAACGGTCACAGAGATTAATAAAAAAACAAAAACTCTTAAAATTAAATCTTTCACTTAGAAAGTAACGTGTTGTCGAAAAGTTTAAATATTTGTACAATTGAGTTAGATAAATGTAGGGAAAAGTATGACGCTGATATCCAGCTCCTCTATAATGATATATTACACAAGGAGCAATTGCTGAGGGATATTTTTGAAAAATATGAAAGTTCACAACGACAACTAAGTGACCGCTTGTTTGAGGCTGGAGAACTAATGGATTTGGTGAAGTACAATGCTGAGAGGTATGAGTCTCTGACTAATGATCTTTCATGCAGCTGTGCCAACCAACCACCACCTCTTCAGCCCCAGTCTGACTTGCCCCTTCCGGTATTAGCTCTTCCAGCAGAGACCAGACAGATAAACAAATCAATATTTTTTTGTGACGAGTTAGGTTCTGGCTTAGGAAAAATTTTACTCAATTACCTAAGCCATAGTTTTACCAATCATAGTTACCATAACATAACTTTTAAACAAATGATAAAAAGAATTGCTAATGTAAATCTAGATAATTATTGTACTATGGTTTTGCTATTAGGTAATAGCACTGGTATTACCAAAAAGGACATAGTGGAAGGTGTGAACACCTTAGTAAAGTTAAACGTAGGTAAGCTAATGTTGTGTGCTTTTCCTTACTCAGATACTTTATCATATAACGAAAATAATTATATTTATAAGTATTAATAATAGTATTAGTTATAATTATATTTATAAGTATTATTTACAAGCTGACTTGTTGTCAAAGTGACAAATTATTGTTTTTTGGCACTAACAAGTTTGTTAGTGGTTTTAAGTTAACTCAGAGAACTTTATCTCTGTCTGGGGAATGTAGACATCTGATTGCTATGTTGATAGCATATAATATTAACGAGGTTATAGCTAATATAACGAATTCTAGTATTAGTGACGAGTCCGTGTTGCCTAGTTATATTAACAACATAGTGATTAATTATGAATCGTCATGTAGTACGAAGGAGGATCCACCTATAATACCAACATCCTTGGAGACCACTACCAGTCAGATAGGATATTCTCCTCCTGCTGGAACTTATTCGGGCAATCTAGACTCTCCAGTTGTAGTTGTGGAGGTCACTCCGGATAACTATTTAAACTAGTCAGTGGGACAACAGAAGTTACCCCTTCAAATAACCAATTACTATATAATAAAAAGGTATCTTCTGGCAATATAATTAATAATAATAAAAAACCAAAGGGAGTGCAACATATTTTAAAATTATTTAATCAAAATATCCAAGGTTGCGCTTCCAAATTACTGGAAATAGAATCCACCAAGTTTGATGTCATTTGTCTAACAGAGCATTGGTTGAAAGATCATCAAGTGATGTCAATTAATTATGAAAATTATTGTGTAGTTAGCCATTTCAGCCGAAAACGTATGTTACATGGCGGGTCATTAATATTAATTAAAAATTCTATTAAATCGAAAGAACGAAAAGACATAATCAGGCTGTCTGTTGAACACGCCATTGAATTGTCCTGTGTTGAGCTTGATAAGCATGTTATAGTATGCGTATACAGACCTCCAAGTTACCAGAATCTATTGGTGTTTGATTCTGTAATGGAAGATGTGTTAAAGAAACTTAGTACTAGTAGTAAGTCAATAATCGTATGTGGAGATTTTAATATTAATTTATTGGAAAATAACTCGAATACTGTCAGATTGTTAAGTCTTTTTAAGTCATTTGATTTGTCAAATGTTTTTAACCGACTTCAAAAAAGGAGGAGGTTTCTCAATTCGACCGTATATATATATATTTTTTTTATTTGTGTTCGCGGATAACTTCGTCGTTTATGAACCGATTTTGATTATTCTTTTTTCGTTGGAAAGGATATATGCCAAGGGTGGTACCATGACAAGGAAACCAGGATCTGATGATGGCATCCCAGTGAAATCGAGGGGAACATTCGAAAATAGTAGGAGCGACCAGTGCGTTTGTTAACTTTTTCATTAAGTATTTTAAAGCACTACAATTTAATGAAGGCCTGGAGTCGATCTAATGATGGAGCCGAACGATAGTCGAGGGGACTCCTCAACGATCTACAGCAGTTACCTTGTGTTTGGGCTTGATTAATTTGTATTGTTGTGAACTTTACACCTAGATGGGTTGTGACTGTCATTAGGGGTCTGATGATGAAGACGAAGGACAGTTAAGGGAACTCCTCAACAGTTTACAGTAGCTACCTTGTGTATGTTCACCGATTACTCGAAAAAGGCTGGGCCGATTCCAAAAGTTCTTTTTTTTATTTGAAAGGGTATACTCTCGAGGTGGTCCCATTATCATCAAATTGGAATCTGATGAGAGGATCCCATGGAAATCGAGGGAAACCCTCAAATTTTATAGGCAAACCTATAGCGATTTGGGTATTTTTTAAAGTAACTTGAGCATTTGCTCTCGGAAATCATCATTTGGTAAAGTCATTTTGTCATTTGGAGCTGATGATGAAGACCACAGATGGCCATCGGAACTACTCAATGACAAATATTTCACGGGTTGCGATTCGATTACTTTAATATGTTTGCTAAGCAATTTATGCTCGTCACAATGCGTATGGTGAGTGATTGTTGAGGAGTTCTTCTGGTACTTACCGGGAGAACTCCTCAACAATTAACGTCCCAGCATCGGGAAAAACAATATTTAGTAAAAGGTGATGAACAGTTGGCATTAGGCTATTGTAACTTAGATAAATTACAAACTGACCAACTAAAAAGTGAAAAATAAAAACATTTTTACAAAAAAAAAACAACCGACTTCCAAAAAAAACACTACAAATTGAAAAATAACTTTAATTTCGGAAGTCGGTGTAGATAATCGAAAATGCGGAACCAAAGACACCGACTTTCGAAATTAAAGTTATTTTTCAATTTGTAGTGTTTTTTTTGGAAGTCGGTTGTTTTTTTTTTGTAAAAATGTTTTTATTATTGAACCAACCCGAGTGACAGCTTCTTCTGCCACTTGTATTGATAATGTTTTTTGTAATTGTGATTACTTACACAAAGAAATTGTAAATAAGTTGCCATCTGATCACAGTGGACAAACAATAACATTTAAAAGATCTTAACATTAAATCAACAGAAGATCTCTGGGGAATGTATGTAAAAGTATGTAGATCTTTCATCGAAACCATTGCGCCCTATTTAGCTTTCATATTTAACACCAGTGTTGATCAAGGAGTCTTTCCGGATCTTATGAAACATAGTAAAGTTGTACCATTGTTCAAATCCGGTGATAGTAAAGAACCTAACAATTATAGACCTGTCTCAATTCTGCCAGTATCAGTAAGGTGTTTGAAAAGTTGATGCTCAATCAAATGTTACGTCACTTTAATAAAAATTCCATCTTTCATGAACACCAGTACGGTTTCACCAAAGGGCGTTGCACTACTGACGCCGGTGTTACCCTAGTAAAGAACATTTTTAATGCCTGGGAAGAAGCAAAAGATGCCATTGGAATCTTTTGCGACCTCTCTAAGGCGTTCGATTGCGTAAACCATGAAACACTTCTGATGAAACTGGAGCATTATGGAATTAGAAAAACAGCACTTGATTTGCTAAGATCATACCTGAAAGATAGAAAGGTTAAAGTTCAAGTAAACGGCGTAAACTCATTAGGGTCTGAAATGACAATGGGTGTTCCTCAAGGTTCGATATTGGGTCCATTCCTCTTTTTAGTTTACATTAATGATTTACCCCAATTACTTCAAAATCAACCGAAGATGGTGTTATTTGCAGATGATACATCATTGATCTTTAAGATAGACAGACGGGCACAAAATCTTGACGATGTGAATAACTCTATTCTTCAGGTCCAAGATTGGTTCACGGTAAATAATTTGGTACTGAATGAAAAGAAAACCAAATGCATTAGATTTAAATTACCTAATGTTAGAAGTAGCGAATGTGACATCATACTTAATGGAGAAAAACTGGAATTTGTTGATCGAACGGTTTTTCTGGGAATCACGCTAGACGAGAAATTACAATGGGGACCTCACATAACATCTCTTGCGGGGCGGCTTAGCTCGGCCGCTTATGCTGTTAGAAAGATTAGACAATTAACTGATGTAGAAACCGCACGTTTAGTCTATTTTAGCTACTTTCACAGCTTAATGTCGTACGGCATTTTACTATGGGGTCGAGCTGCTGACATTGAATCCATCTTTATTTTGCAAAAGAGAGCTGTCAGAGCCATTTATAATCTACGTCGCCGCGAATCTCTCAGGGAACATTTTAAAAAGATTAATATTATGACGGTACCTTGCCAATTTATTTATGAAAATATTATGTATGTTAGAAAAAATCTACATCTTTTTAATAAAATAAGCGATTGACATAATTCAATACTAGAAATAAAGATAAAATACATCAACCATTTTTTAGATTAGCCAAAGTAAATTATACATCTTTTATGGGGTACTGTGTTAATGAAAGAAAATTTAAAACTCACATTAAACGTACACTTTGTAAACAAGCATACTATAAATTAGAAGATTATATCCAAGATAAGAACGCTTGGAAACATGCTGGTCCTGCTCCATAGGACAATCTAGAGTCTAGACAAAATCAAACTGGTTGCTAATTTAATTGTAAAATTGATTCTTTCTTCTTTTTTTTTGACGTTGATTTATATTCTGTAATTACTTAAACTCACACCCTGACTTATTACTTGTAATTTTTTATTTTAATGAAAATCGTTTATTTTTACCATGTTTGTAAATATGGGAGCACCATGTATCTATTAGATAATTAATTTATGTCATGTTTTCATTTTTAATTCTTTTACCTGTTTTGGTATAGTAATTTTATTTTATTTTAGGTGCATCGTCTTCACATATTATTATATAATTAATGTATACAAAATATTGTAAAACATTTTATAAGAGTAACGGTGGAGTTTCTTGCCCATTCTTCTCCATACGAAAACTACCTTTTGGAATGGGCGACTAGAATCAATTCTATTTTTTCGTAATTTTTGACGTTCAAAAGTGCCTTTTAAGTGCCATAAATGTTTTGACTTTGACTTTGACTTTGTTTTGCTATTTTATTTAAAATCTCCCTAAAATAGTAATGTTTTGGCAACTAAAATACTAGTTTATAATATAAAATGATCTATTAGTAGAATTAGCATAAGTATAAAATATGATTACAATCTCGATTATGATTGTAAATGTATGCTTGGTCAATCCCTAGTATCAGGTGTCATGAGACTGACAGCTCACTGCACGCTCACTTCACCTAAGTTTTCACGGTGAGATGGTTACAGAATCGCACTGCTGGAACGAAACTCAATATAAAAATCCAAGATGGCGGTTGCCAAAATTTCAAAATGACTAAAATTTGTACAATTTATTATTTTCACCTATTTTACAACCGCCATCTTGGATTTTCATTTTGACTACTCAAAAACCGCGAAAACGACATACATAACGAAAAATTGCAGCCGCCATCTTGGATTTTCATTTTGACCACAAATATCAGCTTTAGCACCATTGAAAATGACAAACATGACGGAAAATTAAAAAAAAATGCAGCCCCAGTCCTTGAATTTTCATTTTGACCTCACTATTGGCTTTAACCTCGAAAAGCAAGTAAACCATCACTCTCTCAGACTCTTCCAAAAAAAAAATCGAGGTGGATTTGGAAAAAATTGACCAAAATAAATGAAACATCCACAGCAAATAGTAGTCCTGAACATATTTTTCCTGCTTGACTGCAAAGGTAACAGATAAAAAAGAAATCTGAAAATCGCAATGGGGTTAGGTGAGTTAAAGTACTAGTAATGTGTTAGGCGTGTAAATTCTTTTAAAGAAAACAAAATTGTTAAATTTATTTATTTATTTAATAAGGCTTACCAACTAAACACACACAGCATTAACCCGGAGTCGTTGACATAATATTGATCTTGCATGTATTTAAATTATAGGAAAGCACGGCACTAGCAATTGTTAAGTACGAGTACATCATACAATAAATAGAAAATTAGACACTAAAACAAATCAAAACATATAAAAGAGAATTTGAATACTACGTTACAATACTACACGTACTTTTGCTACAATAATAAAGTTTTAATGAAGAAATGGCAAGTAATTAACAATCAGGCGAATCCTTCATTTCTGGGCAGTCGCAAATCGGGATACAGGGTGATGTAACGTTTATCCTTAAATATCCAGACTCGCAAACGCATCCTGGTCCTTCTTTCTGGTGCTCCTCGCACGGGAATTTCGCCACAAGGGAATTGCAGGTGTTAGGAGGGCATTCCTTAAAGTCTGGCTTGTACTTTTCATGTGCGTTGGGGCACATCGGTCCTGTAGAAAAAACTAAATCTGTAAATCCTGACCCACTCCGGCGCCCTAATCGTAATCAATGAGTTGCCTCATTTATTAAAAATAATCTATCTATCAAAAAAATTAGCAATATTTATTAAGAATTTAAACATGAATTTGAAACAAGCAAACACACTACAGCAGTCAGATCAGTAACTCATGCGAATTTTACTGCCTATGTAACAAAATTCTCACCTCCACACTCTTCGTAAGAAACACAAACTCCTTTGTCATTTCGGTAGTAGTTCTTCTGGCACACACAGCCTCGTTGGCATGAAGCTTTGTCACATGACGGACAGGTTTCTATGACAAGGTCGCGGTCTGCACATTTCTGTGGACGGCATATTTGTTGGACGCATGAGGAATAAACCTCGTTGGTGGGGCAGAGGCCAGCTGCAAAATAACGAGAAACGAAATAGTAGAAAGAAAAATAGGTTTATTTGTCACAGAAACACATGCATACAAAAGTATAATTAACTCTAATAATAAAGAAAAAGAAAAAGAAAATAGAATCTATAATCATGAGCACAAAACAGCTGCACATCTTAGCTGTGATAAGAATTTAAGGCTTCCACTCAGCATGATGCTGCTATAGAGGACCAGCGCTTACACATTTAAAACATCTCAGACAGTTAGGGCAGGGTTGGATTAAATGTCTGTAAATTTTCCAACAAATAGCGAACCTTATAGTCACCGCTCGTCGCTTCGTACATCGGTCTCTGACCGGGTACCCAACAGCCGATGGTAAATGTGTGCGTTAGCCATGCAATCTTTAGGGTCCCCGATATGACCAATTACGATTGTCAATTGCAATTGTCAAAAAGGAACTCTCCTAATAAAATAATCAAATAAAATCCTATTTAATCCATTTAGGTTCAAGCAAAATGCCCCATGTTGTTTTTGTCACTTGTGACAAATTGGGTGGATTTTCGATGATTAAATCATCGAAAGTCCAACCCATTTGAATAAAACTATGATGGAATTTGTAGTGTTTTATACTTACAGCCTACTTTAAAGTGTATTTTCTATTGAACATAGCTGTGTTTGGTAAGATCTGATAAATTGAAATCATGCGGAAAAGAATAAAGTTACTAGAGATATAAAAATATTGCTACATGAAAGAAATGGACTTAGCGGTTTTTGAAACTATACCCCTCATTTACGCAGCAGCGTTGGATCGTTGGTTTAGCAGTGTTGGATCAGTAACCCTTCAGCTTAGATGCTTAATGAACAAGATTCTCACCCTCACACTCTTCATAAGGAACACAAACTCCTTTGTCATTTCGGTAGTAGTTCTCCTGGCACACACAGCCTCGCTGGCACGAAGCTTCGTCACATGATGGACAGCTTTTCATAGCCACATCGCGGTCTGAACAGTTCTGTTGACGGCACGTTTGTTGGACGCATGGGGAGTACACCTCGTTGGTGGAGCAGAGGCCAGCTGCAAGATAAAAGAGAAACGAAATATTAGAAAAAAAATTAAAATAAAAAAGTTTTTAAAAACAAGCTTTTATAGACATAAAAACGTAACCTAAAAAGAAAGAATATATCGAACTAAAAAGAAAAAATAAAAAGTGACACTGTCATTTTAATATATAAATTTTAAACGCTTGAGGCACTGTAATTGTGTAGTAGGTACACCTGTATAACGGATACCGTACATCAGTGCCTCAAGCTTTTGAAATGTATACCAATATTTTATTTATTAAAATGACAGTGTCACTTAAATTTATTTTTTTCTTTAAAAATCTAAACCGCCATCTTAGAGCGCCCAGACGCGCACAAGTAGCGAGCCGGTAGGTGGTGTCGCTCAGCAAAGTGGCTATGTTGTCGTTACCCAACTATAGGCACTTTGCTGGGTGACACAACCTTCCGGCTCGCTACTCTGCGCTCTGACTTCAGGCGCTACCGCTGTAGCGCCTGAAGCCAGTGGCCCGACTCCCACTCACCCACAGCCTGTAGGCGGGCACTCTCAGCAGTATTGATGGACGTATTAAGAGGCTTCTTACAGTCCACTAGCGCCGCCAATCGAAAAAATGTCATAACTCGTAAATAGAATCAAAAATACAAAATATGTTCTATTATTACTGTGGAAAAGGCAATAACGTAATTGTATAACACCTTATCAACACTTGAAATATAGCTGTTTAGCTAAATCGTGCATTCAAAACATAAACGGCCGTTTTTGTTACAAATGCACGATTTAGCTAAACAGCTATATTTCAAGTGTTGACAATGTGTTATAAAATTACGTTATTGCCTTTTCTACAGTAATAATAGACCACATTTTGTATTTTTGATTCTATTTAAGAGTTATGACATTTTTTCGATTGGCGGCGCTAGTGGACTGTAAAACGACTCTTAATAAGATTATTCCGTACGAACCTGCAGAGCGGCTCATCCCACTGTCTCTGGGAAGATGCGTTCACGGTCCGATCTATATCCAGGCAAGCCATTTTCCAAGCGTCCTCCACGTCGGCCAAGCACGGCACTTCAACCAGGGAGGGGGTTAAAATCTTCCCGGTCAACTTTTCGGTGCAGTGGACAGAGGACAGGAACGCGGTAAGCTAATACTGGTAATTTTGCGGACGCCGAGACCACCAAAACGGATGGGTAGTGTGGCTTGCAGCCACGTTCGGTCATCCAAGGCCACATTTAGAATGGATGTTAGTTTGCTGCGAATAATTTGGTCACTTTTGTCCAAGAGCAGTAGCTCCATCCGTAAAGAGGAAGAAAATACATAAAATTTGGGCCTAAGCAGCAGTATCTAATCAGGGTGAATCCCGAATGTAAATTAATTTTGTAGTCTGTCCGAAATGTCGTAAAAAACTTTAATTTCGGAAGTCGGTGTCATTGGGTTCGATTTTAGGTTGCTATCGACTGAAGAAGAAGCTGTACAGACTCCAGCACATCACGCTACTACAGTCTGTCAAATATCTTTATAGATTTTAAACTTTATCGCTAAAGCATAAGTTTCAAAGTTGATTGGGAAAATTTGACAGTTTCGGGTAGCTTGATGTGCTGGCGTCTGTACCTACCCCACACAAATTCATATAACACAACTTGCTATGTAAATATCAGTGACAGGAAGCTATTAAAACATCATCAATATAAACTAAGTGGAAAAAATCCTATTATTGAAGCTAACTGACATAGTTTATAAGTGTGTATATTACTATAAAGTAACATCATATGGATCAAGGTCTGAATTAAAGTACCTATTTTTTTTTAAACTCCCCAAGCAAAGTTATTAAAATTTATATGGGATCACCCCTGAGGCATACCTTATCCTTTAAAAATTGAGGGAATTTTGCAAATCCGTCTACTTATACATATAATAACGGAGAAAACCAATTGAGAGCCTCCTCCTTTTTTGGAAGTCGGTTAAATAGATCAATTCATAAACAAAAAAGTTATGCCCGAAGTGTATGTCGTGATTGGCTGCTTAGCTCCATAAACGTTTAGCGTGATGATATTCATTTAAAAAGTTAAATCTGTAACCACCTGCAATATTTTGGTTCTTTTTTTTACAATTTGCGGTAAACTATAGAAGAATACGAACAAATTGCAATATTGCTCTTCCCCCAAAGCAAATAGCTTGATAATTTGTACTCTACAGAGTGACCAGACTTATAGGGAATATCTACGCAAATTTTGAACAACATCTATTCAATAGTTTTTGCGTGACGCTGGAACAGATAAACAGACAAAACTACAAAAAAATACATATTTTCGGCAATCGAATTGTTCACGCACCCGCAACACTCGACCGAGACGACTCGGACGAGACCTCGCAAAACTTATATTAAAAAAAACAAAGTAGTTTTGACTTCGCTACGATTTTATTATGTGCATAGTTTTTGTGATAAATTACCAAAAATGTATGTTAGCAGTGAATAATAAGGATTATTTACCCAAGTTTATTGGTCTATAAACTGTTCATTGCCATCCGTTTCCAGCTGTGTAAATGTAATAAACATATTGTTTTTATCAAAAATGTATTAAAATAAAATGTTTGAGAATGCGTCAATCCGTAGACATGCTTTACTTCAAGGTTAGGAACAGCGGGTTTATTCCGTGACACACTAAAAGTAAGAATGGCTTTCATTTCGACAGTTCAACAAATATAAGCGAGTAGGTACTTCTAACTCTTCTGTAAAATCATCGCACGCATTATACTATGTGTCTTTAAACTATTATTTAGCGGACATTGGTGTGGGTTACACGTTTACATCGTTTTTAATATATTTTGTCAAACTAAAATTGTAAACTGTTTTATGTCCCAATAAAGTAAAATAAAAAAAAATTATTGCGTTATTTACGTTGTTGAGGAGACAAATTTTTCGAACATAATTATGAAGCAATGGATAAGCAATATCCTTTAAAATGATTCAGATTGGGATTGATAGGGTGCGCCCATAAAGACCTTTTCCATTTATTTTAATACTAGCTGTGCCCGCGACTTCGTTCGCGTGGAATAGTGACTTTTCGGGCAGCATATTTTGAATTACATATACCGTCTACAGACCGGGCATTTGCTGTCCGAACCCTCTGAGAACTCAGACGAATTTCCCTATCAGTGAAAGTCTCAGACTCACGCGATAGTGCATGAGCTTCACGATCGGCAGTGAGACGTATTTCCCGTTCGTCCTGTGTCTCCTGGGATCGAGCATTTGTTGTCCGTACTCTCTGGGAGCTCAGGCGGGTTTCCCTGTCAGCAAAAGTCTCAGACTCACGCGATAGCGCGTGAGCTTCGCGATCGACAGATAAACGTGCCTTTCGTTGTTCCCCGTTTTCCCTATTTCGAGTTGTCATCATTCGAGAACGATTTGAACTCAGTCGAGATTCTTGCTGTCGAAGTTTCTGCAGCACGAAACCTAGCCTGATGTTCCTCAGATTCCTGTGATTGAACTAATCTCATCCTTTTAGCATTTCTGCTACATTGGGAGAGGTTGGATCTTCTTCGAAGCATTCTTACAATAAAACAGTACTTACTACTTAACACACAGTTATTTAGTAAACACGTACTATCGTAAACAATTAAATTATAAATACTTACAGATTATTATACAGTCTAAAATTATCACAGTTTAAGTAATAAGTGTTAAGACGTGTAAACCAAACGTACTAACTTTATAAAACAAAAGAATTGCTAGAAAAATTAATTACTAACCTGAGCTAATGAACTTATACTTAATAAAGAAAATCTATACATATAATAAAATTGTAGAAAAGTGGTGTCTGTACAATGGAAATATATTAAAAAAAAGTAGCAGGGGTTGTTATTATATCGATGCCGAACCCGAAAATGTAATTAAATTTTTTTTGTCTGTTTATCTGTTTGTCTGTTTGTGTTTGTCTGTTTGTCTGCTGTGTTTGTGCACGCTAATATCAGAAACGGCTTATTCGATTTAGATGCGGTTTTCACTAATATATTGTAGTAAGCTTCACTTAACATTTAGTGTTTATTTCATGTCAATCGGTTCATAAATAAAAAAGATATGTAAATTTAAAGAATCACGGCGAACATTTGTTAAGGTATTCTATCAGAGTACGTAAACGCCTCGCGCCTGCGCGTCCGTGGCTATATATACAAGGTGTAACGGAAAGGGGGTATCAACCCTGAAGGAGGTGAATGAAGATGAAAAAAAAAATTTGGACCTCCCATAGTAATAGCACATCAATGATTTACTATTACTATGGGAGGTCCAAATTTTTTTTCATATTTCGACCTATGTTCTTTGGGGAAATTTGTTCAGTTTCATGAGCACATTCACCTCCTTCAGGGTTGATACCCCCTTTCCGTTACACCTTGTATAAAGCGAGCTGAGAGCCGCGCCGCTGCCATAATTCCGATCCAGCCTGTCCCTTGCTGCCCTCTCCCAGCGACGCCCTAAGCCGAGGTCCGTACCCCACAGGGGGAGCCCTTAGCGTGTAGTCGCTTAGTTTTTAAGTTTATATTGTGTAGTTAAGTTGTGTATTATGCCCTGGCTGGAGGCCTTAATTTATTGAGGCATCCACAGGAAAGCCAGGTTAAGCAGTCGACAATCCCTCAGGTTGAACTGCGAGATGACCATTTCAAAAGAAAACGCGCCGCTGCCATAAGGATTTCAGTTATTCGTAGCGAACGCACGTATCCTGGAGAGTATAGGCGAATAGTTGGATTCGATTATTGCGATTCACTTGAATACTGACTGTTTGCATATTTCATTTATTTATATTTTAGGGTTTGTAGGTTAGGTTCTTTTTCTTAATTTTCTTTAAAATTTTGTAAGTATTTGGTATAGGTTAGGCGGTTCTTTCCTTGATTATTGGGTATTTACTTATCTTAATTTTTATTTAGGGTTTTGTAAATAAATATTGTAAGCATTTATTATTGGTTAGGCATTTCTTTCCCTGATTTTCGGTATACTTATCTTAATTTGTATTTAGGGTTTGTATATAAATATTATAAGTATTTGGTATAGGTTAGGCATTTCTTTTCTTGATTTTCTTTATTAAGTATAAGTTCATTAGCCTAGGTTAGTAATTATTTTTTCTAGCAATTCTTTTGTTTTATAAAGTTAGTACGTTTGTCTGTGTAGAAGAATAGCACCACCCCTTACTTCCCGTGGGTGTCGTAAAAGGCGACTAAGGGTCTCACCGGAGAATGGGCAGCAGCGTTCTCTATGCATTCCACCACCATACCATACTGCGATCGCCAACCCGCCTGCCAAGCGTGGCGATTATGGCAAACCCCCCAAAATTGGGGGAGGCCTATGTCCAGCAGTGGACGTCTATCGGCTGAAATTATGATGATAATGACGTTTGGTTTACACGTCTTAACACTTATTACTTAAACTGTGATAATTTTAGACTGTATAATAATCTGTAAGTATTTATAAATTAATTGTTTACGATAGTACGTGTTTACTAAATAACTGTGTGTTAAGTAGTAAGTACTATTTTATTGTAAGAATGCCTCGAAAAAGATCCAACCTCTCCCAATGTAGCAGAAATGCTAAAAGGATGAGATTAGTTCGATCACAGGAATCTGAGGAAGGTCGTGAGGCAAAAGGCTCTCTGCACCAGGCTAGGTTTCGTGCTGCAGAAACTTCGACTCAACGAGAATCTCGATTGAGTTTAAATCGTTCTCGAATGATGACAACTCGAAATAGGGAAAACGGGGAACAACGAAAGGCACGTTTATCTGTCGATCGCGAAGCTCACGCGCTATCGCGTGAGTCTGAGACTTTTGCTGTCAGGGAAATCCGCCTGAGCTCCCAGAGAGTACGGACAACAAATGCTCGATTCCAGGAGACACAGGACGAACGGGAAATACGTCTCACTGCCGATCGTGAAGCTCATACACTATCGCATGAGTCTGAGACTTTCACTGATAGGGAAATTCGTCTGAGTTCTCAGAGGGTTCGGACAGCAAATGTTCGGTCTCAGGAAACACAGGAAGAACGAGAAATACGTCTCACTGCCGATCGTGAAGCTCAAGCACTAGAGTCTGAGACTTTCACTGAAATTCGCCTGAGTTCTCAGAGGGTTCGGACAGCAAATGCCCGGTCTGTAGACGGTATATGTAATTCAAAATATGCTGCCCGAAAAGTCACTATTCCACGCGGACGAAGTCGCGGGCACAGCTAGTAATAAATAAATGAAATATGCAAACAGTCAGTCATCATCATCTGCCTAGCCTTTTCCCAACTATGTTGGGGTCGGCTTCCAGTCTAACCGGATGCAGCTGAATACCAGTATTTTACATGGATCGACTGCCTATCTGACCTCCAAAACCCAGCTACTGGGTAATATGATATCCCTTGGTAAGACTGATTGTCAGACTTTCGGGATTCTGATTACCCGTAACGACTGTCAAAGATCACGAATGACAGCCGGGACCAACGGCTTGAGCGTGAGCGCAGGGCGTTGGCTGTCCGCTGCAATATGCTGGCTCGCAGATTTGCGAAATGCTCGACTGAAGTAAAGGCTACACTATTTACAGCGTACTGTCAGTCGTTCTATACATGCAGTCTGTGGGTCAACTACACACAGAGGGCATACAGCGCCCTGCGCGTACAATACAATAATGCTTTCAGGGTGTTGATGGGGTTGCCGCGCTACTGCAGTGCTTCCGGCATGTTTGCGGAGGCTAGAATTGATGGCTTTCATGCTATCATACGCAAGCGTTGCGCTTCCATTATGCGCAGGGTGCGCGCCAGTCCCAACAACATCCTGAAAACTATAGCTGATAGGTGGGACAGCCACATACTGGGACATTGGATGCGCCTACATGCCACTGTGGCATTGTAATGAATAGTTTGTGTTGTTTTTCTGGTAGAAGTAAGTACTAACACTAGTTTATAAGTTGTGTGTGTATTAACCAAATGGACATCATACGGGTCCGAAATTTTTATTTATTAGATATGTATTTTTATTTTATTTTTATACTTATTATTGTTTTGATTATTAGTTTATTTTTTTAGTTTTTTAATTTGATTTTATTCGAGTTATTTTGATTTATTTTATATTGATTTCATTTTACATATTTGATTTGATGTACTCGAATTTGGATTTTATTTTATTTTATTTTATTTATTTAATTATTATGTTTTCTGTGAATTTATGTGTTGATAATGGGTGTTCTTTGCCTGAAATAAATGAATTTATTATTATTATTATTATTATTAACGTGCTTTCCGAGGCACGGAGGGGTCTCGGTATGTAAAGATGGTCGGTCATCCGTCCACAGACCAACCGCGGCAAGCGTAGCTTAACCTGATCGATCGACCTGTGCGGCTGTTATTATTTAGCCACGGGCCCCTCTAAAATATGCAAACAGCCAGTATTCAAGTGAATCGCAATAATCGAATGCAACTATTCGCCTATACTCTCCAGGATACGCGCGTTCACTGAATATCTTAACAAATGTTCGCCGTGATTCTTTAAATTGACATAACTTTTTCATTTATGAACCGATTGACATGAAATAAACACTAAATGTTAAGTGAAGCTTACTACAATATATTAGTAAAAACCGCATCTAAATCTAATAAGCCGTTTCTGATATTAGCGTGCACAAACATACAGACAAACAGACAAACAGACAAAAAAAAATTATTTACAATTTCGGATTCGGCATCGATATAATAACAACCCCTGCTACTTTTTTTTTATATATTTCCATTGTACAGACACCACTTTTCTACAATTTTATTATATGTATAGATAGGGATTCTAGAGAATATGTTTAGAAAGGACCATTAAAAAATGGTTTTTAATGTATTTATCTATGAATACAGGTCACTCTGCCCTTGCCCAATAAAAAATCATCTCACAAACAAGTGAGCATATCAAGCCCCGTACACATATCGCACCTACGCTACGGTGCAAAAACTTCACTTATGCAATTTTTGACAAAATTGATCTGGAAAAAAGAGCTAATGTACGCCTTTACCTTGTCATTTGTGTAGTGCGTATACTTCCCGCGAGAGGGCTGTTGTGTCGTTATTGTTTAGTTAAGAAGAACTATACATTTTATTAGGATGTCGAATTTTCAAACGCTTCTCCTTAAAAATTACATCATTTGCATAAGTGACGTTTTTGCAGCGTCGTCGTTTCAGCCGATAGACGTCCACTGCTGGACATAGGCCTCCCCCAATTTTGGGAGGGTTTGCCATAATCGCCACGCTTGGCAGGCGGGTTGGCGATCGCAGTATGGTATGGTGGTGAAATACACAGAGAACGCTGCTGCCCATTCTCCGGTACGATCCTTAGTCGCCTTTTACGACACCCACGGGAAGTAAGGGGTGATGGTACCTATTCTTTAAGTCCGGCACCACACAGACCATTTTATTTTTTTGCAGCGTAGTGCAATATATTATTACGAACATGGCTAAAATAAGCTTAGTGCATCCAAATGATCAAAACGCGGCTTCGTTCATACTCATCCCTAGTTCGAACTCGCCCGCTTTTTTATATGCCTAAAAGCTGCAAGGATACAGTTAGCCGAAAAAGTGCTACGATGTACAAAATAAATACTAACCACGTATTAATTTTACTAAAGCAGTCTTGATCTTATATATTTTTTAACAAAATGACCTACTTAGATTCCGGGCACGTTTAATAAACATAGAAACTTTTAAAATAATTTTTTGATCGCCGTTGATGTGATTATTCCGGAAGAATTCCAACATTTCGTATTAATGGACTATTGCGAACATGGAAAATGGATTATGGTTTTTACATCTACAGATTTCAAAGAGCAATTACTGACTGAATCAAAATCATTCTTGCACTTTTACTTTTGCGCCTTGTTGCTCGCGTTACATAACGTTATCGCCTGATGAAGGGGTTGGTTGGTTACTTAATTACGACTTGAAGTGTTGACTGTTTGATTTGGCACATATGGTACACGGACCGGGCGAGTTCGAACTAGGGAAGAGTATAAACGTAGCCCAAAACGCATGCATCGGGAGATCGAGTCGTGAGCCGTGCTATGCTAATATCTTCTTAAAGGTGAGCATGCGGAAGCTTGGCCGATAGTACACACGGCCACATGCAAGCTATTTTTCCACATAAGCGTAATGCTATTCTGTAAAAATCTCACCGTGAAAACTTAGGTGAAGTGAGCTTAAAGTGAGCTGTCAATAGTGTCAATCACTAGCATCAGGTGGAATGACAGCTCACTATAGCTCACTTCACCTAAGTTATCATGGGGATCTTTTTACAGAATAGCACCGCTAGCCTCGCATTAGTTCGGCTTGCCGTACGAAGAGGTCAGCTTATTCTCGAAATCTATAGATTGATATGGACCCATGTGTACATTGCGAATCAAAAACAGCTAATAACACAATTTATATTTAAATAATACTAGTATAAATGGCCGGTCGCGCTTCCGTTTATGTCATACCAAGTTCAGTCGTCAAGATGTTGAAGTTTATCGTATTTTTTGGTTGTGTGGCGTTTTCAGTGAGTCAATTTACTTGTAAGTAAACCTGATAATTACCTGTCTTTAGGTTTAAATAGTGTTTGTTTTAGAGAGCAGTGGTGGCCCAGTGGTAACGGCCGCGACTTACGAGTTGTAGGTCGTAGGTTCGAACCCAGACATGTGCTTTAATAACAAAAAACAAATGTGCTGTATCATAGAAAACTGCATTAGGTAGCTACGCGGTCAAAATGGAAAGGTTTTTTTATTTTTAATAATCGATGAAAAATATCAACTCAGAGGATATTTAAATATCAATTCAGAATCATGTACTGAATCCATGGCAATAGATTGCACGTCGATGTCCCCGCCACCCTGTATACTAATAATAATAAAGCGGATATAAACAGGCATTCAGAACTTCTTTTTGTTTACAGTATTTCCAGATTTTACAGAATTTCCAGATCCTTTTAACTGTACACAACCGAATGAACACTATGCATGTGGGAGTGCATGCCAAACCGAATGTGCTACTCTTGGGGAGCCCTGCCCCATTATAAATATCCGCTGCAATGACGATTGCTACTGCGACCGGGGATTCGCAAGAGACAGCTCAGGACTTTGTATACCTATTTCGGAATGCTAAAGGTATGTAATCAAGGCCTTCTAACTTACAGTCAGCTGTGCTGCTGGGAGTTTGTTGCGCCACTTCTTCTTCACAGCTAAAGTACTAGGAAGTAGTGAGGGGCGTTGGGGGACTGTCTCATGTAATTTTGACGATCAAAAAGTGCTCATTCTCAGCCTAATAGAATAAAATAAATGAGTTTGGATTTTGATTTTAAGAAACTTCTTCATTATGACAGTTACTATCTATATGATATTGCGACACCATCCGCGTGCATTTTGGATTGCCCAAAATTCATCCGCGTGAATTTTGGATTGCCCAGAATTCAGACAGACAAACATCGTGACTCTTCGTGGCAACGAAGAGTGTTTTTTATGGGGTTGATTTTTTTTTAAATGTCATGAAGTGAGGTCTTACGGCACAAGTAAAGGAAAATGTCCGAAAATCGTTAATTTGTAGAATTTATCGTGATGTATATCGATGCGTAGGAGAAGTTGTTTTCAACTACAATTTTAAGTTTGTTCTTGGGATAAATTCATCCAACTGCGGACCCTATATTTTGCGTGCTCTGACACTCACTTGGCCGGTTTTTTTTTTTTAAATAAATGAGCCTCTAAATTTATTGTGCTCCTAACGATTTTTAAATTGCCTCTTTTTAACTTCATGGCCTATTCTCAAAGTTGGTCGAATTAACTAAGCTAGTGCACCCCGACCAAATTGGTTAAATTAGAACAGCCGGTCGATTCTGCAAAAATCTCACCGTGAAAATTTACGTGAAGTGAGTTTGTTTGTTTGTTTTTGCTAGGAATTGACACTGTTGACAGCTCACTTCACCTAAGTTTTCACGGTGTGATTTTTACTGAATAGCACCGCTGTAAGCAAACAAGCGAGCCGAACTGGTTGCAATTTCACATAGTAAATATACCTAATTGTTTAGTACTTATACCAAAAATAGTATACAAAATGAAGTTCGGTAGAAATTCATTCACATTTGTTCATTTTCAGATTTTGCTGGAACTCCAGAAACGTGATGGGCGGTTAGAGGATCGTCTTTTGTAACTTTTGTAAATCAAAAAAAAATATTTTTTTTATTAAAATATGTACTGTATGTAATGTACCCACTGACTAACTTTTTACTCTTATGTACCCTATTTTTTTTTTTTTGCGGATGGTAAATCATCAAATGACTCCTCCCGCTCTGGGTGGAGCGGAAGGGAGTGTCAGACTCTTACCCCCACCCACCCGACCCACCCGCCACCCACCCGTGTTCCTTCCTTAGCCCTTTATGTTCCGGGCCAGCGGTAACCCTTTCGGACAATCCCGCTGACCCGGCCGGCTTCGGCCCTAAGGGGCCCCTCCTCGATGCTGACATCTCTTTGATGCGCGCGTGGAACACGTACGCGCCGTCCGGCACGGGCCTGGTCCTGATCGGACGGTGAGCTACCCATTACTCTCCGCCCGCAGGCCCGCGCCTACGGTGGCCGGGAGTCGTCACGCGGCTCCCGACGCCCGGAGCGTCTCCCGCGGCGGCTGGGACGGGAGGCTCTCTCCCTTAGCCGTCCCGCCACCTCCTTCGCTAGTATGACTGCTTTGCAGAAGGAGGTGACTGCCTCCCACTCCCTCTCGCCCCGGACCATGGCTTGCACCAGGGCCGGACGCGAGAGGTCGCCGCCGCTGCCGATCTCTCGCTCTCGGGCCTCGACTGGAGGCGTTCTTAAGCGCATGTTTGGAGAGAGGCCAGTTTCCACTCCGTTGGAAGACGGGGAAGCTGGTCCTCATTCGGAAGCCAGGGCGCCCTGCGGACTCTCCGTCCGCATACCGGCCCATCGTGCTTCTCTTATGTACCCTTAGACAAGCAAACATTGCGGTCGGAACTTTGGAGCGTGCCCTAAAAAACTATTATACAAATTAGACTATTTAAGAAAATGGACTTACTATTGATAAAAAAACTGAATTGACTACAGTATTTTTCACTCTAAAATGATATGTAAATAACAAAAAGGAAGAAGTAGTGAACATAGGAGGTAACACTTTGATTTTGTATTTGTAAAAAAAATGTCATTCAAACAGTATTCATAGAAACATAAAACATGGAACCCTGTTATAATCTATATCTACTTATTACGGAAAAGGAGCCGAAAACAATAGGTTTTCAAAAAGGGACCAAATCAAGCTACCTTATGTCCATAAATGTTTACATCCATATTCCTAAAATAATATGAGTACAACCATTTCATTTCTACAATTAAAAAACGTGTGGGTCGGAGGATGGCAGTAACGAAACTCAATATAAAAATCCAAGATGGCGACTGCGAAAATTTCAAAATGACGATAATTTGTAAAATTTATTACTCACACATATTTTGCAACCGCCATCTTGGATTTTCATTTTGACCACAATATCAGCTTTAGCACTCCCAAAAACCACGAAAACGACATACATAACGAAAAATTGCAGCCGCCATCTTGGATTTTCATTTTGACCACAAATATCAGCTTTAGCACCCTTGAAAATGACAAACATGACGGAAAATTAAAAAAAAATGCAGCCCCAGTCCTTGAATTTTCATTTTGACCTCACTATTGGCTTTAACCTCGAAAAGCAAGTAAACCATCTCTCTCTCAGACTCTTCCAAAAATCGAGGTGGATTTGGAAAAAATTGACCAAAATAAATGAAACATCCACAGCAAATAGTAGTCCTGAACATATTTTTCCTGCTTGACTGCAAAGGTAACAGATAAAAAAGAAATCTGAAAATCGCAATGGGGTTAGGTGAGTTAAAGTACTCGTAATGTGTTAGGCGTGTAAATTCTTTTTCAGAAAACAAAATTGTTCAATTTATTTATTTATTTAATAAGGCTTACCAACTAAACACACACAGCATTAACCCAGAGTCGTTGACATAATATTAGTAAAGTTTTAATGAAGAAATGGCAAGTAATTAACAATCAGGCGAAGACTTCATTTCTGGGCAGTCGCAAATCGGGATACAGGGTGATGTAACGTTTATCCTTAAATATCCAGACTCGCAAACGCATCCTGGTCCTTCTTTCTGGTGCTCATCGCACGGGAATTTCGCCACAAGGGAATTGCAGGTGTTAGGAGGGCATTCCTTAAAGTCTGGCTTGTACTTTTCATGTGCGTTGGGGCACATCGGTCCTGTAGAAAAAACTAAATCTGTAAATCCTGACCCACTCCGGGGCCCTAATCGTAATCAATGAGTGGCCTCATTTATTAAAAATAATCTATCTATCCAAAAAATGAGCAATATTTATTAAGAATTAAAACATGAATTTGAAATAAGCTAACACACTACAGCAGTCAGATCAGTAACTCATGCGAATTTTACTGCCTATGTAACAAAATTCTCACCTCCACACTCTTCGTAAGAAACACAAACTCCTTTGTCATTTCGGTAGTAGTTCTTCTGGCACACACAGCCTCGCTGGCATGAAGCTTTGTCACATGACGGACAGGTTTCCATGACAAGGTCGCGGTCTGCACATTTCTGTGGACGGCATGTTTGTTGGACGCATGAGGAATAAACCTCGTTGGTGGGGCAGAGGCCAGCTGAAAAATAAACGAGAAACGAAATATTAGAAAGAAAAATAGGTGTATCTGTCACAGAAACACATGCATACAAAAGGATAATTAACTGTAATAATAAAGAAAAATAAAAAGAAAATAGAAGCTTCCACTCTGCATGATGCTGCTATAGAGGACCCATAGCACAGCGCTTACACATTTAAACCATCTCAGACAGTTAAGGCAGGGTCGAATTAAATGTCTGTAAATTTTCCAACAAATAGCGAACCCTATAGTCACTGCTCGTCGCTTCGTACAGCGGTCACTGACCGAGTGCCCAACATACGATGGTAAATGTGTGCGTAAGCTATGCAATCTTTGGGGTCCCCGAAACGACCAATTATGATTGTCAATTGCAATTGTCAAAAAGGAATTCTCATAATGAAAAAAACAAATAAAATCCTATTTAATCACTTGTCACTTGTGACAAATTGGGTGGATTTTCCATGATTAAATCATTGAAAGTCCAACCAATTTGAATAAAACTATGATGGACTTTGCAGTGTTTTATACTTACAGCCTACTTTAAAGTGGATTTTCTATTGAACATAGCTGTTAGCTAATTTATCAGATCTTACCAAACGGTAAGATCTGATAAATTGAAATCATGCGGAAAAGAATAAAGTTACTAGAGATATAAAAATATTGCTACATGAAAGAAATGGACTTAGCGGTTTTTGAAACTATACCCCTCATTTACGAGAGCAGTGTTGGATCAGTAACCCTTCAGCTTAGATGCTTAATGAACAAGATTCACACCCTCACACTCTTCATAAGGAACACAAACTCCTTTGTCATTTCGGTAGTAGTTCTCCTGGCACACACAGCCTCGCTGGCACGAAGCTTCGTCACATGATGGACAGCTTTTCATAGCCACATCGCGGTCTGAACAGTTCTGTTGACGGAACCTTTGTTGGACGCATGGGGAGTACACCTCGTTGGTGGAGCAGAGGCCAGCTGCAAGATAAAAGAGAAACGAAATATTAGAAAAAAAATTAAAATAAAAAAGTTTTTAAAAACAAGCTTTTATATACATAAAAACGTAACCTAAAAAGAAAGAATATATCGAACTAAAAAGAAAAAATAAAAAGTGACACTGTCATTTTAATATATAAATTTTAAACGCTTGAGGCACTGTAATTGTGTAGTAGGTACACCTGTATAACGGATACCGTACATCAGTACCTCAAGCTTTTGAAATGTATACCAATATTTTTAACCGACTGTTAAAAAAGGAGGAGGTTCTCAATTCGGATGTTTGTATTTTTTTTTTTTATGTTTGTTCGCGCATAACTCCGTCGCTTGCCAATTGATTTGAAAAATTCTTTTTTTGTTGGAAAGGGTATGCTTCCCAAATGGTCCCATGAAAATTTTATCGAAATCGGACAAGCGGTTTTTGAAAAATTAACAAAAACCTAAAAAATTATCTACATTAACGATCTTTTCATATTTCATAACTCCGTCATTTACGAACCGATACGGAAAATACTTTTTTGTGCATTTATTTGCTCTCAAAAATCATCATTTGGTAAAGTAGAGCTGATGATAAAGACCACAGATGGCTATCGGAACTACTCAATGACAAATATTTCACGGGTTGCGATTCGATTGCTTTAATATGGTTGCTAAGCAATTTATGCTCGTTACAATGCATATGGTGAAATGGAGCTAATGGTGACTTCTCAAACAGCTCCAGTTCTCCTGGCTCTTATTAGGGGAACTCCTCAACAATTAACGTCCCTGCATCGGGTAAAGCAATATTTTGTAAAAGGTGATAAGCAGTTGACATTAGGCTATTGTAACCTGGATAAATTATAAACTGACCCACTAAAAAGTGAAAAATAAAAACTTTTTTACAAAAAAAAAACAACCGACTTCCGAAAAACACTATAAAGTGAAAAATAACTTTAATTTCGGAAGTAGGTGGCAAAAAACTAAAATACAAATCCAAAGACACCGACTTCCGAAATTAAAGTTATTTTTCACTTTATAGTGTTTTTCGGAAGTCGGTTGTTTTTTTTTTTGTAAAAAAGTTTTTATATTTATTAAAATGACAGTGTCACTTAAATTTATTTTTTTCTTTAAAAATCTAAACCGCCATCTTAGAGCGCCCAGACGCGCACAAGTAGCGAGCCGGTAGGTGGTGTCACTCAGCAAAGTGGCTATGTTGTCGTTACCCAACTATAGGCACTTTGCTGGGTGACACAACCTTCCGGCTCGCTACTCTGCGCTCTGACTTCAGGCGCTACCGTTGTAGCGCCTGAAGCCAGAGGCCCGACTCTCACTCACCCACAGCCTGTAGGCGGGCACTCTCAGCAGTATTGATGGACGTATTAATAAGATTATTCCGTACGAACCTGCAGAGCGGCTCATCCCACTGTCTCTGGGAAGATGGGTACACGGTCCGATCTATATCCAGGCAAGCCATTTTCCAAGCGTCCACCACGTCGGCCAAGCACGGCACTTCAACCAGGGAGGGGGTTAAAATCTTCCCAGTCAACTTTTCGGTGCAGTGGACAGAGGACAGGAACGCGGTAAGCTAATACTGGTAATTTTGCGGACGCCGAGACCACCAAAACGGATGGGTAGTGTGGCTTGCAGCCACGTTCGGTCATCCAAGGCCACATTTAGAATGGATGTTAGTTTGCTGCGAATAATTTGGTCACTTTTGTCCAAGAGCAGTAGCTCCATCCGTAAAGAGGAAGAAAATACATAAAATTTGGGCCTAAGCAGCAGTATCTAATCAGGGTGAATCCCGAATGTAAATTAATTTTGTAGTCTGTCCGAAATGTCGTAAAATACTTTCATTTCGGAAGTCGGTGTCATTGGGTTCGATTTTAGATTGCTATCGACAGAAGAAGAAGCTGTACAGACGCCAGCACATCAAGCTACTACAGTCTGTCAAATATCTTTATAGATTTTCAACTTTATCGCTAAAGCATAAGTTTCAAAGTTGATTGGGAAAATTTGACAGTTTCGGGTAGCTTTCTGTGCTGGCGTCTGTACCTACCCCACACAAATTCATATAACACAACTTGCTATGTAAATATCAGTGACAGGAAGCTATTACAACATCATCAATATAAACTAAGTGGAAAAAATCCTATTATTGAAGCTAACTGAAATAGTTTATAAGTGTGTATTACTAAAAAGTAACATCATATGGATCAAGGTCTGAAGTAAAGTACCTATTTTTTTTTAAACTCCCCAAGCAAAGTTATTAAAATTTATATGGGATCACCCCTGAGGATCCTATCCTTTAAAAATTGAGGGAATTTTGCAAATCCGTCTACTTATACATATAATAACGGAGAAAACCAATTGAGAGCCTCCTCCTTTTTTGGAAGTCGGTTAAATAATAATAATGATAATAATAATAATAATAATAATTTTTTATTTATTTTACAGACAACAAAAAAGGTCCACACTGACAAAGACAAAAATACATAAAAGATGTTAGTAACAATATATCCTATGTTAGTACTTATATACTAGTATGTTAGTAACAATGTGGCTTATAATCTATGTTAATACTCATACACTACGACAGACAGATCGAGATAAATAGATCAATTCATAAACAAAAAAGTTATGCCCAAAGTGTATGTCGTGATTGGCTGCTTAGCTCCATAAACGTTTAGCGTGATGATATTCATATAAAAAGTTAAATCTGTAACCACCTGCAATATTTTGGTTCTTTTTTAGGGTTCCGTACCCAAAGCGTAAAAACGGGACCCTATTACTAAGACTTCGCTGTCTGTCCGTCTGTCCGTCTGTCTGTCTGTCCGTCTGTCCGTCTGTCCGTCTGTCTGTCTGTCTGTCACCAGGCTGTATCTCAAGAACCGCGATAGCTAGACAGTTGAAATTTTCACACATGATGTATTTCTGTTGCCGCTATAACAACAAATACTAAAAACAAAATAAAATAAATATTTAAGGGGGGCTCCCATACAACAAACGCGATTTTTTTGCCCTTTTTTGCTCGATATCAAAAATGGCAACAGGTAGGCCCTTGAAATATTCACAAAATACTCAGTTGTATTTTAACTTTAATAATAAATAATAAAATTAAAATAAAATAAATATTTAAGGGGGGCTCCCATACAACAAACATGTTTTTTTCGGCGTTTTTGCCTTGTGGTACGGAACCCTTCGTTTGCGAGTCCGACGCGCACTTGGCCAGTTTTTTTACAATTTACGGTAAACTATAGAAGAATACAAACAAATTGCAATATTGCTCTTCCCTCAATGCAAAAAGCTTGATAATTTGTACTCTACAGAGTGACCAGATTATAGGGAATATCTACGCAAATTTTGAACAACATCTATCCAATAGTTTTTGCGTGACGCTGGAACATACATTCAGACAAACAGACAAAAATACAAAAAAAAAAAATTCGGCAGTCTAATTGTTCCCGCAAACCGCAACACTCGACCGAGACGACTCGGACCTCGTAAAACTTATATAAAAAAAAAACAAAGTAGTTTTGACTTCACTACGATTTTATTATGTGCATAGTTTTTGTGATAAATTACCAAAAATGTATGTTAGAAGTGAATAATAAGGATTATTTACCCAAGATTATTGGTCTAAAAACTGTTCATTGCCATCCGTTTCCAGCTGTGTAAATGTAATAAACATATTGTTTTTTTCAAAAATGTATTAAAATAAAATGTTTGAGAATGCGTCAGTCCGTAGACATGCTTTTCTTCAAGGTTAGGAACAGCGGGTTTATTCCGTGACACACTAAAAGTAAGAATGGCTTTCATTGCGACAGTTCAACAATATTCATCTTATACCTATTATTCCAAAAATATGAACGAGTACTTCTTACTCTTCTGTAAAATCATCGCACGCATTATACTATAATGTCTTTAAACTATTATTTAGCGGACATTGGTGTGGGTTACACGTTTACATCGTTTTTAATATATTTTGTCACACTAAAATTGTAAACTGTTTTATGTCCAATTAAAGTAAAAAAAAAAAAATGCGTTATTTACATTGTTGAGGAGACAAATCTTTCGAATATGTGACAAATCTTTCGAGTATGTTCAGAAAGGACCATTTAAAAAATGGTTTTTAATGTATTTATCTATGAAGAGGTCACACTGGCCTTGTCCAATAAAAATCATCTCACAAACAAGTAAGCATATCACGCCCCGTATACATATCGCACCTACGGTGCAAAAACTTCACTTATGCAATTTGCAACATATTAGATTCTGAGTTATTTTGCAACCGATATCTGGTCTATCGACGGGATCGTGAGTCCAGTGGTTTTCATAACAAAATATCCGGTGGCGGTGTGTTAGTAGCGGTGTCTGAATGATTAAGATCATATCGAGTGACTAAATGGGAGAGTAAATGTGAAGACGTATGGGTGTGTGTAGACATTTGCTTAAACAAACGACCGGCTAAACTTTTGGTCTGTGCTGTATACATTCCTCCTCCAGTACAAAAGCATATTTTAGATCATTTTATCGATAATGCTAATAATGCTTTGGAAAACTTTAATGCCACGTTAATATTAGGTGATTTCAACCTGAATAGCATTGAATGGATGGGCTCACCGGGCACATCGCTTGCATCTGCATTAAACAAATACGGAATTTATGAGCAGAAATTGTTAGATTTTATTTGTTTAAATAATTTAGCTCAATATAATTGTGTGTATAACCATAAAAATAAGATACTCGATCTTGTTTTGACCGATACCACGGTGAAGAATTTGAATATGTCCACAAGCCCTCTAAGTAAGATGGACTTATATCATCCCCCCCTTGAATTCGAACTGCTGTGTAACTTGCATGAGGAAACTTTAAGCCCTAACCAGGAGCCAAAATTTAAGTTCTATAAAGCTGATTATAGCAATATTTTACGGGAACTAAGTAAAATATCATGGCAGGACTTCAGAATGTGACGATGTTAACGCAATGGTGGACTCATTTTACAAAGTTATCTATAATGTTATTGAGAAATATGTAAGACTAGGCCCAAAAATTGCAAATATCCAGTTTGGTTTAGCAGGGATCTTGTTCGCCTGCTACAAGAAAAAAATAAGTACCATACACTTTGTTCCAAATTTGGTAACCCATTAGATAAAATCTCATATCGTTTGCTAAAAGACAGAGTTTCAAAATTAATGCACATTAATTATAGGCAATATATCAAGTCAATCGAATCTTCGATTACTTCTAACTCTAAGCTCTTCTGGTCTTTTTTAAAGTAAACGTAACGGTAACAGTACGTACCCTTCATCAATACATTACGGAGATGCCAAAGGTAGTAACGGAGCAGATAATTGCAACATATTTGCCTCATGTTTTTCATCTGTTTATAACCCTTCCAGTGGCAATACTGTTGACGATAGGGCTAAATACGGAACTGCGCAATGTCAGCATTCTGATTTTCTGACCCAATTGACACTAAACACGGATTCTGTAATTAAAGCTTTAAAGAGACTTGACCCTTATAAGGGGCCAGGGCCTGACGGTGGGGTATCAGGGCAGAAAACCTCCACGTGTGCCCGGGGACTGGGGTTCCTTTCTGGATACGTCCGGGGGGAAGACCAGTGTTCGGGCCGGTGCATCCTGGGGTGCGGGCAGCGATTTCCCATTGGGATTATTTCCCAGTGGGATTTCGCTGTCCGCATGCTAATGTTCTGCCAGGAGGATCGCCCCACACAGATCGCTCTGAGTAGCAGAGCGACAATTGTGGGGGGTCATAGTGGGCCCGGTGTGCACTTACCCTGCCGCCGGGCAGGCAGGAGGGGCAACCCTCCTGCCACCGCTAATCTCGTAGCCCTGGAGACAGTTATGGTCATGTCTCTGGCTGTTGAAGGGGGTCGAGGGTCTTGGCTTAACCGCCCGGACCGCGAGGAAGATTAACCTCTATAAAAAATTCCCCAAATCTCCAAGCGGCGGCGCACCGTGAGGGAGGTTGTAAGCTTGGCTAATGGGTAGCTTGATTTAGTCGCTAGTGCGAACCATTTATTATTTGAGCCAGTACAACAATATATATACTCGTGGGAACAAAAATGGAAGAATTTAATAAAACAACAAAAAACAAAACAGAAGAGATGAGGAGCGATGCGGGGTCGGAGTCCGACGCCGCGTCTGGAGGCGCGAGCACGGGAGGCTCAGGGAGCCCCTGTCGTGCCAAGGAGGTGGCCGCTGCGAAGAAGTACAGCAAGCGGCCAAGGTCAGAGGACAGCCAGGGGTCGTCCTCCGACGGAGAGCTGGCCTCGGCTCGGAAGATCCCCACCAGTAGACGGGGTGGGGTCCGAGAGCGAGGCAAGGGCAGGGGCCTCACTGCCCGTGAGGCGGCGGAGAGAGCGGAGGAGTCCGCAAAGGAGGAGGGGACCGGTCGCGCGGTCGCGTCGGGGCCCTCTAGCGACGAGGCGGGGGAGGCTAGCGGCCCTGAACCCGAGGCAGACTGCAAGCGCAGGTTTGCGGCGGTCGTGGAGGCCGCGATCCGAGACGTGGCATTGAAGAAGCTCCAAGCTTCGAAGAACAAGGCCGTAGTCTCGGCGACGGCCTCCATCATGGCGGCAGCGGAGGCGGCCAACTACACCGGCCCCTCGGCCGGCGAGGTGGCTGAACTGCGGGCGGAGGTCGTCCGCCTGACGGCTGCCATGGAGCATCTCCAAAAGGAGAATGGGAGGCTCCGGGCAGACCTGGCCGGACTGCGGGTCACCGGGGGCGCGCAGGCGAAGACACCGAGCCAGCCCGTACCGGTAGAGAACCAGGTCCTCAGCCTGGTTCGACAGGAGCTGGCGGCCTTCCAGGCGCGGTTCTCCGTCCTGGAGGGCATAGTCCTGCGCCCCCCTCTGGCAGGCGGGACGGCCCCGGGGCCGAAGGCGGCCTCATACGCGGCCGCTACGGCAGCTGCCGCCCCTAAACCCGGGCCGTCCGGCCGGGCCCAGGCGCCGGCTAAGCCGGCGTCGGCCAAACCGGCGTCGGCCAAACCGGCGCCGGCCAAATCGGCGTCGGCCAAACCGGCGCCGGCCAAATCGGCGCCGGCCAAACCGGCGTCGGCCAAACCGGCGTCGGCCAAACCGGCGTCGGCCAAACCGGCGTCGGCCAAACCGGTGTCGGCTGGAGGAGCCCCGGCGCCGGCTGGCGGGGCCCCAGCGCCTACTGGCAACACCCCGGCGCAGGTCCGGAAGAGGGGCAGACCAGCAAGGGTGGCCAAGGCCCCAGAGCCAACGCCCCGCCCCCAAAACCCTCCCACTTCTCCCACGACCGACGCCGAATGGCAGGTGGTCGGGGAGAAGAAGAAGGCGGCCAAGGCGGCTAGGAAGAAGGCGCAAAGGCGGCGCCGCAAGGAGCGAGCCGTCGCGGCTAGGCTTCGCGCCCCGAAGACCGCGGCTGTAGTGATAACGCTACAGCCGGACGCGGTCAAGAGGGGCGTGACGTACCGCGACGTGCTCGCAAAAGCGAAAGAGACGGTGGACCTCCAGGAGCTGGGGATCACCGGGGGCCTCCGGCATAGGGTGACCGCCACTGGCGCCCGCATGTTGGAGATCCCCGGTGCGACGAGTGGCCCCACCGCTGACGCCCTAGCTGAGAAGCTAAGGGCGTCCCTCAATGCGTATGAGGCTCGAGTCTCCAGGCCCGTCAAGTGCGCAGACATGCGCATCTTGGGCCTGGATGACTCCGTAACGGAGGGAGAGGTGGTTGCCGCCGTTGTCAGGACGGGCGGGTGTCTGGCCGACCAGGTGAAGGCGGGCACCATACGTCCTGACTTCACGGGCATGCGAACCATAACGGTAAGCTGCCCCGTGACGGCGGCCAGAAAAATCGTGGAGGGCCGAAGGCTCCTGGTGGGTTGGGTTTCAGCGCAGGTCAAACTGCTGGAACCCAAGCCTCTGAGGTGCTTCCGATGCCTCGTGGGACACCATGTTGGCGTCCAATGCACCTCGGAGGTAGACCGCAGCACACTATGCTTCCGCTGCGGTCAGCCCGGACACAAGGCCGGCTCCTGTGACGCCGAGCCGCACTGTATCGCATGTGCGGCTGCTGGCAAGCCGGCCGATCACCGGGCGGGGAGCAAGTCCTGCGCTCAACCCGCCGGAACCAGGAGGAAAGGCAGGCCCTCCGCCACCGTCGCCATCACTACCGTCGCCGCCGCCGCTGCCGCCGCCACCAACGCCGCCGCTGCCGCCGCCACCACCGCCGCCGCCGCCGCCGCCACCACAACCGCCGCCGCCGCCGCTGCCGCTGCCGCCATAGTGGAGGGGCCCTCACAAGGGGCCCGGGAGGGGGCTGAAATGGAGGAGTAATGGCTCCCCTACGCCTCCTCCAGGCGAACATCAACCACTGCGCCTGCGCTCAGGACCTGTTGCTCCAGAGCGTGGCGCAGTGGTCGATTAACATCGCCGTGGTCGCTGAGCCGTACTTTGTCCCGCCCAGGGATGACTGGGTGGAGGACCTGAGCGGCTCAGTGGCCATACATTCGTCGGCCGCCGCCGGCACCCCGTCCCTCGAATGCGTCACGAAGGGACAGGGGTGCGTAGCAGCACGGTTCGGAGAGATAGTAGTAGTGGGGGTGTACTTCTCTCCGAACCGAACTCTCGCCGAGTTCCACAACTCTTTAACAGAGTTGAGTGTCGTCGTCGCCGGAAACCATCCCTTCCCCGTGCTAGTGCTCGGGGACTTCAATGCCAAGAATTTGGCCTGGGGTTCCCGTTACACGGATGTGCGGGGCAGGATGGTGGAGGACTGGGCTCTGGAAACAGGCCTGGTCGTCCTAAATCGGGGTTCTGTTCCCACGTGTGTGCGGATGCGGGGTGAGTCCGTGGTGGACATCTCGTTCGGCAGCCCCGCTCTGTCACAACGCGTCATTGACTGGCGCGTCATGGAGGGGGTGGAGACCTACTCCGACCACCGGTATATCCGGTTCGACGTCTCCGCCCAGACCTCTAGCGCGCTGGTCCAACAGGCCCCGAGTGGTCCGCGGTGGGCGCTGAAGCAGCTGGACCGGGAGCTCCTCCTGGAAGCCTCGATCGTGCAGGCCTGGGTGTCATCACCGGACAGGCCTGCCAACATCGACGATGAGGCGGAGTGGTTCTGGGAGGCCATGTCCGAGATCTGTGACGTGGCAATGCCCCGAGTCCGGCCAGGACGCGCCCGACGTCAGGTGTACTGGTGGTCGCAGGAGTTGGAGACGCTACGCAAGGCGTGCGTCGATGCGCGACACCTGTACACCAGGCACCGCAGGCTCCGCATTCGCCCTCCGGATGCGGAAGCCACGGAGGCGGAGCTGTACGAGGGGTACAGAGCGACGAAGACCGCCCTCCAAGAGGCTGTCCAGCGGGCCAAGGATGTGGCCCGCGAGGAGATGGTGGAGACTCTGAACAGAGATCCGTGGGGGCGCCCTTATAAAATGGTGCGGAATAAACTCCGCACCTGGGCCCCCCCGCTGACGCAGAGTCTCCGCCCCCAGCTGGTGGAGGAGGTGGTGAGCGCTCTGTTCCCTTCACGGGGGGAGCACACTCCCCCGCCCATGGCTCCGCCAATTGCGGTGCCCGAAGCGGACCACGCGGACGACGACGACATCCCTGCAGTGACCGGGGTAGAACTGAGAGCGGCGGTAGGAAGGCTGAAGGCCAAAAATACCGCCCCAGGACCCGACGGCTTGCCAGGTAAAGCCTGGGTCCTGGCCTCGAGGGCTCTCGGGCCTCGACTGGAGGCGTTCTTAAGCGCATGTTTGGAGAGAGGCCAGTTTCCACGCCGTTGGAAGACGGGGAAGCTGGTCCTCATTCGGAAGCCAGGGCGCCCTGCGGACTCTCCGTCCGCATACCGGCCCATCGTGCTGCTCGACGAGGTCGGCAAGCTCTTTGAGAGAGTGATTGCGGGCCGCCTCGTCGGGCACCTGGTGAGGACGGGGCCGGATCTTGCGGACAGCCAGTTCGGTTTCCGCAAGGGGCGCTCGACGGTGGACGCCATCATGCGCGTGAGAGCCCTCACGACGGGGGACGCGGTGTCCCGGGGTGGGGTCGTCGTGGCGGTGTCACTCGACATCGCCAACGCGTTTAACACCCTGCCCTGGAGCACCATTGTGGAGGCACTCCGGTATCACCGGGTGCCGCCCTACCTCCGTCGAATAGTCGAGGCGTATCTGACGGAAAGAGCCGTCAGCTACCCCGGTCGCGATGGGGAGTGGAACCGGCGAGAGATGTCGTGCGGTGTCCCACAGGGATCGGTCCTGGGGCCGCCTCTGTGGAACATCGGGTACGACTGGGTGCTGCGCGCCGACCTCCCTGATGGCGTCAGCGTGGTTTGCTACGCTGACGACACGCTGGTCCTGGCGCAGGGGAGGTCGCATCAGGCGGCGGCCGACGCGATGACACGCGGGGTTGCGATAGTCGTGGAGAGGATCCGGCAGTTGGGTCTCGAGGTGGCATTGCACAAGTCCGAGGCCATGTCGTTTCATGGGCCCCGGAACGCGCCGCCATCGGGATCCCAACTAACGGTAGGAGGTGTTCACATCGGCGTCGGGATGACGATGAAATACCTGGGTCTCGTCCTCGACAGCCGGTGGAACTTCGTGGAGCATTTCCGACGTTTGGCCCCCAAACTGGAACGGGCCGGGGCCGCCTTCAAGCGGCTCTTGCCCAACCTGGGGGGGCCAAACGCCTCCTGCCGGAGGCTTTACGCGGGGGTCGTGCGGTCCATGGCCATATACGGGGCCCCGGTGTGGGCGCGTTCACTGCGGCGGCGAGCCGCCCACTACCTGAACGCGCCCCAGAAGGTGGTAGCCATAAGGGCTATCCGGGGCTACCGCACAATCTCTGGCGAGGCGGCAAGCCTCCTTGCCGGACTGCCGCCATGGGATCTGGAGGCGATGGTCCTCGCGCGCCTGTATGAGTGGCGCGCGGAGGCACTACGCCGGGGGGAGGATCCGCTTCCGCGGCAAATCGCTGCGGAGCGGACGGATCTCCGGCGCGATCTCATGGCGGCATGGAAAGAGCGACTGTCACAACCCAGCGCAGGGCACGCCGCGATAGCGGCGATAAGACCCCTCTTTGAGGAGTGGCTAGAGAGGCGCCACGGCGCCCTCACCTTTCGCCTGACGCAGGTCCTCACCGGACACGGAAGTTTCGGGAGGTTCCTGCACATCATCAGGCGGGAGGAAACGCCCGGGTGTCACCATTGCCAGGATCGCCCAGAGGACACGGTGGAGCACACGGTGGAGGTCTGCCCCGCTTGGGCGGAGCACCGCCGTGTCCTCGTAGAGGCGATTGGCAGCGACGGCGACCTCTCGCGTCCGGCCCTGGTGCAAGCCATGGTCCGGGGCGAGAGGG
The DNA here is from genome assembly GCA_916614155.1 of Mesoligia furuncula. Taxonomy (NCBI): domain Eukaryota; kingdom Metazoa; phylum Arthropoda; class Insecta; order Lepidoptera; family Noctuidae; genus Mesoligia; species Mesoligia furuncula. Next base: position 22,697,547 of record OU744800.1, on the reverse strand, counting down.
AGTGGGAGGCAGTCACCTCCTTCTGCGAAGCAGTCATGCTAGCGAAGGAGGTGGCGGAACGGCTCAGGGAGAGAGCCTCCCGTCCCAGCCGCCGCGGGAGACGCTCCGGGCGTCGGGAGCCGCGTGACGACTCCCGGCCACCGTAGGCGCGGGCCTGCGGGCGGAGAGTAATGGGTAGCTCACCGCCCGATCAGGACCAGGCCCGTGCCGGACGGCGCGTACGTGTTCCACGCGCGCCTCAAAGAGATGTCAGCATCGAGGAGGGGCCCCTTAGGGCCGAAGCCTGCCGGGTCAGCGGGATTGTCCGAAAGGGTTACCGCTGGCCCGGAACATAAAGGGCTAAGGAAGGAACACGGGTGGGTTTTAGTCAGTAAGAGTCTGACACTCCCTTCCGCTCCACCCAGAGCGGGAGGAGTCATTTGATGATTTCCCATCCACAAAAAAAAAAAAAAAAAAAAGGGCCTGACGGTCTGCCTTCTATTTTTGCAATAAAATGTTGTGACCTTTTGGGGAAGCCTCTCTCCATGATTTATAATAAATCATTGAGCACAGGTTGTTTTCCGAAGACTTGGAAAGAAGCACGAGTAGTGCCTATTTTTAAGTCGGGTGACAAGTCCGCCGCGAATAACTATAGACCAGTATCTATTTTGTCTGTTTTTGGCAAGGTATTCGAAGCTTTAATATACCCTACACTTTCGTGGCATGTGAGACAAACATTGATGCCTGAGCAGCACGGCTTCATGAAAGGCCGTTCGACTGGAACTAATCTTACGTGCTTTATATTGGATTTAGTCAACGCCGTAGTCAGCGGATCTCCTGTAGATGTAATCTACACCGACTTTAGCAAGGCGTTTGACAGGGTAGATCACAAAATGTTAGTTAAAAAATTACACACTATAGAAATTGCAGGAAATTTGTTGCAGTGGTGTGAGTCTTACCTTCTTATACGCACTGCTAAAGTTGTGGTCAACGGTTACTCGTCAAACCTGTTTCTGACACCCACAGGCGTACCCCAAGGCTCCCATTTGGGTCCGTTGTTTTTCAATATATTTATCAATGACGTGGCGTCTTGTTTTGTACACTCGAAGATATATTTATACGCGGATGATCTAAAAATTATAAAACGAATTGAGTGCAATCAGGATCCATATAAACTCCAAGAAGACTTAGACCGTTTTTCCCAGTGGTGTTTGGACAATAACATGTTACTTAATGCTGACAAATGCAATCACGTACATTTTTCTAGGAAAAAAGGACCGTATTTTCGTAATTATAAAATTAATGACCAAGTTATTTACGAGAAAGAAGTTATTCGCAATTTGGGGGTTCATATTGACAGTAAGTTTCGGTTTAATATTCACGTTGATAAAATCGCTACTAAGGGATTTTGGGTTTCATTCTGCGTAACTGTAAAGGTTTTAAGCACGCCTCAACTAAAATTGCAATCTTTAACTCAATAGTCAGATCAGGCTTAGAACACGGCAGCATAGTTTGGACTCCACTCTACGAAATACATAAACGTCGTTTAGAATCAGTGCAGAAAAGATTTCTTTGGCACTTGTCATATCACTGCAGTAGGGCCAGAAATCTAACTAGCTACAGCTCACGCTTGAAACATTTCAAACTTATGAGTCTGGAAAATCGCCGTATGCTTTTAGATCATCTGTTCCTGTACAAAATAATGAACAATCATATTGATAGTTCGCGGTTACTGAGTCAAATAAATTTAAATGTGCCTTACAAACTTGCTCGTAGGTCTAGGTATCAGTTGCTCCGCGCTAAGGGCTTTAAAACCAATCTGGGTCATTTTTCCACCATTAACAGAATGCAGATTCAATTTTGTCGCCTGTCACGTTCACCCAGCGTAGATATTGATATGTCTTACTCTTTACATAAAGTCAAGGCTGCCTTGCATAAGGCTTTACTTATCTTAAAAATAAAAAATTAATAGTACAGTTTCTATTGTCTTTCTCATTTACTTAATCTATATAAAAAAGTTAAATATGCTTTGTAACTGCATTTCCTACTCCTATGTTTAATGCATGCCCCGTGGCAGCCTTTAATTAAGGCTACACTATAAAATGTTATAATAATATGTGTAATTTAACATGTATTTTTAGTTTATGCTTTGTTGGTTGTCCTTAAATAAATAAATAAATAAATTTTTGTCAAAATTTATCTAAAAAAAGGAGCTAATGTACGCCTTTACCTTGTCAATTGTATAGTGCGTATACTTTCCGCGAGAGGGCACTTGTGTCGTTATTGTATAGTTAAGAAGAACTATACACTTTATTAGAATGTCGAATTTTCAAACGCTTCTCCTGAAAAATTACATCATTTGCATAAGTGACGTTTTTGCAGCGTAGTGCGATAAATTATTACGAACACGGCTAAAATAAGCTTAGTGCATCCTATTGATCAAAACGCAACTTCGTTCACGCTCATCCTTAGTTCGAACTCGCCCGCTTTTTTATATGCCTATCAACTGCCAAGGATACAGTTTGCCGAAAAAGTGCTACGATGTAGAAAATAAATACTAACCACGTATTAATCTTACTAAAGCAGTCTTGATATTTTTCTATATATTTTTTAACAAAATTATCTCTTTAAATTCCGTACACGTTATTTAAACATAGAAAAAAGCTTTTAAAAGTTCTTAAAACAAGATTTTTAATCGCCGTTGATGTCTTTATTGCGGAAGAATTCCAACATTGCGTAATAATGGACTATTGCGAACATGAAAATGGATTATTGTTTTTGCATCAAGAGATATCAAAGAGCAATTACTGACTGAATAAAAACTAATCTTTCACTTTTACTTTTGCGCCTTTAGCTATACTTAAGCTAATAGCATTATGCTAGGAAAGAGTACGAACGAAGCCCAAAATGCATGCATCGGGAGATCGAGTCGTGAGCCGTGCTATGCTAATATCGCCTTAAAAGTAAGCATGTGGAAGCTTGACTGATAGTACATACGGCTACATAGCAAGCTATTTTCCCGTATAAGCTGTAATGCTATTCTGTAATAATCTCACCGTGAAAACTTAGGTGAAGTGAGCTGTCAATAGTGTCAATCCCTAGCAGCAGGTGGAATGTCAGCTCACTATAGTTCACTTCACCTAAGTTATCACGGTGATCTTTTTACAGAATAGCACCGCTATCCTCGCATTAGTTCGGCTTGCCGTACGAAGAGGTCAGCTTATTCTCGAAATCTATAGATTGATATGGACCCATGTGTACATTGCGAATCAAAAACAGCTAATAACACAATATATATTTAAATAATACTAGTATAAATGGCCGGTCGCGCTTCCATTTATGTCATACCAAGTTCAGTCGTCAAGATGTTGAAGTTTATCGTATTTTTTGGTTGTGTGGCGTTTTCAGTGAGTCAATTTACTTGTAAGTAAACCTGATAATTACTTGTCTTTAGGTTTAAATAGTGTCTGTTTTAGAGAACAGTGGTGGTAACGGCCGCGACTTACGAGTTGTAGGTCGTAGGTTCAAACCCAGACATGTGCTTTAATAACAAAAAACAAATGTGCTGTATCATAGAAAACTGCATTAGTTAGCTACGCGGTCAAAATGGAAAGGTTATTTTTATTTTTAATAATCGAGTAAAAATATCAACTCAGAGGGATTCAGAATCATGTATGTACTGAATCCATGGCAACACGTTGCGCGTCGATGTCCTCGCCACCCTGTATACTAATAATAATAAAGCGGATATAAACAGGCATTCAGAACTTCTTTTTGTTTACAGTATTTCCAGATTTTACAGCATTTCCAGATCCTTTTAACTGTACACAACCGAATGAACACTATGCATGTGGGAGTGCATGCCAAACCGAATGTGCTACTCTTGGGGAGCCCTGCCCCATTATAAATATCCGCTGCAATGACGATTGCTACTGCGACCGGGGATTCGCAAGAGATAGCTCAGGACTTTGTATACCTATTTCGGAATGCTAAAGGTATGTAATCAAGGCCTTCTAACTTACAGTCAGCTGTGCTGCTGGGAGTTTGTTGCGCCTCTTCTTCACAGCTAAAGTACTAGGAAGTAGTGAGGGGCGGGCGTTTTGGGGGACATCTTATGTAATTTTGACGATCAAAAACTGCTCATTCTCAGCCTAATAGAATAAAATAAATGAGTTTGGATTTTGATTTTAAGAAACTTCTTCATTATGACAGTTATCTATATGATATTGCGACACCATCCGCGTGCATTTTGGATTGCCCAAAATTCATCCGCGTGAATTTTGGATTGCCCAGAATTCAGACAGACAAACATCAACAAACATCAACATTTAGGGGTTGTTTTTTTTTAAACATCAAACATCAACATTTAGGGGTTGATTTTTTTTTAAATGTCATGAAGTGAGGTCTTACGGCACAAGTAAAGGAAAATGTCCGAAAATCGTTAATTTGCAGAATTTATCGTGATGTATATCGATGCGTAGGAGAAGTTGTTTTCAACTACAATTTTAAGTTTGTTCTTGGGATAAATTCATCCAACTGTGGACCCTATATTTTGCGTGCTCTGACACTCACTTGGCCGGTTTTTTTTTTAATAAATGAGCCTCTAAATTTATTGTCCTCCTAACGATTTTTAAATTGCCTCTTTTTAACTTTATGGCCTATTCTCAAAGTTGGTCGAATTAACTAAGCTAGTGCACCCCGACCAAATTGGTTAAATTAGAACAGCCGGTCGATTCTGTAAAAATCTCACCGTGAAAACTTACGTGAAGTGAGTTTGTTTTTGCTAGGAATTGACACTGTTGACAGCTCATTTCACCTAAGTTTTCACGGTGAGATTTTTACTGAATAGCACCGCTGTAAGCAAACAAGCGAGCCGAACTGGTTGCAATTTCACACAGTAAATATACCTAATTGTTTAGTACGTATACCAAAGATTTTATGTATTCCAAAAATAGTGTACAAAATGAAGTTAGGTAGAAATTCATTCACATTTGTTCATTTTCAGATTTTGCTGGAACTCCAGAAACGTGATGGGCGGTTAGAGGGTCGTCTTTTGTAACTTTTGTAAATAAAAAAAATGTTTTTTTAAATTAAAATATGTACTGTATGTAATGTACCCACTGACTAACTTTTTACTCTTATGTACCCTTTTTTTTTTTTTTTTGCGGATTGGAAATCATCAAATGACTCCTCCCGCTCTGGGTGGAGCGGAAGGGAGTGTCAGACTCTTACTGACTAAAACCCACCCGTGTTCCTTCCTTGGCCCTTTATGTTCCGGGCCAGCGGTAACCCTTTCGGACAATCCCGCTGACCCGGCAGGCTTCGGCCCTAAGGGGCCCCTCCCCGATGCTGACATCTCTTTGAGGCGCGCGTGAAACACGTACGCGCCGTCCGGCACGGGCCTGGTCCTGATCGGTCGGTGGGCTACCCATTACTCTCCGCCCGCAGGCCCGCGCCTACGGTAGCCGGGAGTCGTCACGCGGCTCCCGACGCCGGGGGCGTCCCCCGCGGCGGCTGAGACGGGAGGCTCTCTCCCTGAACCGTCCCGCCACCTCCTTCGCTAGCATGACTGCTTCGCAGAAGGAGGTGACTGCCTCCCACTCCCTCTCACCCCGGACCATGGCTACCACCTTCTGGGGCGCGTTCGGGTAGAGGGCGGCTCGCCGCCGCAGTGAACGCGCCCACACCGGGGCCCCGTATAGGGCCATGGACCGCACGACCCCCGCGTAAAGCCTTCGGCAGGAGGCGTTTGGCTCCCTCAGGTTGGGCAAGAGCCGCTTGAAGGCGGCCCCGGCCCGTTCCAGTATGGGGCCAAACGTCGGAAATGCTCCACGAAGTTCCACCGGCTGTCGAGGACGAGACCCAGGTATTTCATCGTCATCCCGACGCCGATGTGAACCCCTCCTACCGTTAGTTGGGATCCCGATGGCGGCGCGTTCCGGGGCCCATGAAACGACATGGCCTCGGACTTGTGCAATGCCACCTCGAGACCCAACTGCCGGATCCTCTCCACGACTATCGCAACCCCGCGTGTCATCGCGTCGGCCGCCGCCTGATGCGACCTCCCCTGCGCCAGGACCAGCGTGTCGTCAGCGTAGCAAACCACGCTGACGCCATCAGGGAGGTCGGCGCGCAGCACCCAGTCGTACCCGATGTTCCACAGAGGCGGCCCCAGGACCGATCCCTGTGGGACACCGCACGATATCTCTCGCCGGTTCCACTCCCCATAGCGACCGGGGTAGCTGACGGCTCTTTCCGTCAGATACGCCTCGACTATTCGACGGAGGTAGGGCGGCACCCGGTGATACCGGAGTGCCTCCACAATGGTGCTCCAGGGGAGGGTGTTGAACGCGTTGGCGATGTCGAGTGACACCGCCACGACGACCCCACCCTGGGACACCGCGTCCCCCGTCGTGAGGGCTCTCACGCGCATGATGGCGTCCACCGTCGAGCGCCCCTTGCGGAAACCGAACTGGCTGTCCGCAAGATCCGGCCCCGTCCTCACCAGGTGCCCGACGAGGCGGCCCGCAATCACTCTCTCAAAGAGCTTGCCGACCTCGTCGAGCAGCACGATGGGCCGGTATGCGCACGGAGAGTCCGCAGGGCGCCCTGGCTTCCGAATGAGGACCAGCTTCCCCGTCTTTCAACGGAGTGGAAACTGGCCTCTCTCCAAACATGCGCTTAAGAACGCCTCCAGTCGAGGCCCGAGAGCCCTCGAGGCCAGGACCCAGGCTTTACCTGGCAAGCCGTCGGGTCCTGGGGCGGTATTTTTGGTCTTCAGCCTACCTACCGCCGCTCTCAGTTCTACCCCGGTCACTTCAGGGATTTCGTCGTCGTCGTCCGCGTGGTCCGCTTCGGGCACCGCCAGTGGCGGAGCCATGGGCGGGGGAGTGTGCTCCCCCCGTGATGGGAACAGAGCGCTCACCACCTCCTCTACCAGCTGGGGGCGGAGACTCTGCGTCAGCGGGGGGGGGGCCAGGTGCGGAGTAAACTCCGCACCATTTTATAAGGGCGCCCCCACGGATCTCTGTTCAGAGTCTCCACCATCTCCTCGCGGGCCACATCCTTGGCCCGCTGGACAGCCTCTTGGAGGGCGGTCTTCGCCGCTCTGTACCCCTCGTACAGCTCCGCCTCCGTGGCTTCCGCATCCGGAAGGCGAATGCGGAGCCTGCGGTGCCTGGTGTACAGGTGTCGCGCATCGACGCACGCCTTGCGTAGCGTCTCCAACTCCTGCGACTACCAGTACACCTGACGTCGGGCGCGTCCTGGCCGGACTCGGGGCATTGCCACGTCACAGATCTCGGACATGGCCTCCCGGAACCACTCCGCCTCATCGTCGATGTTGGGTGTCCGGTGATGACACCCAGGCCTGCACGATCGAGGCTTCCAGGAGGAGCTCCCGGTCCAGCTGCTTCAGCGCCCACCGCGGACCACTCGGGGCCTGTTGGACCAGCGCGCTAGAGGTCTGGGCGGAGACGTCGAACCGGATATACCGGTGATCGGAGTAGGTCTCCACCCCCTCCATGACGCGCCAGTCAATGACGCGTTGTGACAGAGCGGGGCTGCCGAACGAGATGTCCACCACGGACTCTCCACGGTCTCTCTTATGTACCCTTAGACAAGCAAACATTGCGGTCGGAATTTTGGAGCGTGCCCTAAAAAACTATTATACAAATTAGACTATTTAAGAAAATGGACTTACTATTGATAAAAAAACTGAATTGACTACAGTATTTTTCACACTAAAATATTATGTAAATAACAAAAAGGAAGAAGTAGTGAACACAGGAGGCAACACTTTGATTTTGTATTTGTAAAAAAAAAATGTCATTCAAACAGTATTCATCTATACATATAATAAAATTGTAGAAAAGTGGTGTCTGTTCAATGGAAATATATTAAAAAAAAGTAGCAGGGGTTGTTATTATATCGATGCCGAACCCGAAAATGTAATTAAATTTTTTTTTGTCTGTTTATCTGTTTGTCTGTCTGTCTGTTTGTCTGTTTGTCTGCTGTGTTTGTGCACGCTAATATCAGAAACGGCTTATTCGATTTAGATGCGGTTTTCACTAATATATTGTAGTAAGCTTCACTTAACATTTAGTGTTTATTTCATGTCAATCGATTCATAAATAAAAAAGTTATGTCAATTTAAAGAATCACGGCGAACATTTGTTAAGGTATTCTATCAGAGTACGTAAACGCCTCGCGCCTGCGCGTCCGTGGCTATATATACAAGGTGTAACGGAAAGGGGGTATCAACCCTGAAGGAGGTGAATGAAGATGAAAAAAAAAATTTGGACCTCCCATAGTAATAGCACATCAATGATTTACTATTACTATGGGAGGTCCAAATTTTTTTTTCATATTTCGACCTATGTTCTTTGGGGAAATTTGTTCAGTTTCATGAGCACATTCACCTCCTTCAGGTTTGATACCCCCTTTCCGTTACACCTTGTATAAAGCGCGCTGAGAGCCGCGCAGCTGCCATAATTCCGATCCAGCCTGTCCCTTGCTGCCCTCTCCCAGCGACGCCCTAAGCCGAGGTCCGTACCCCACAGGGGGTGCCCTTAGCGTGTAGTCGCTTAGTTTTGAAGTTTATATTGTATAGTTAAGTTGTGTATTATGCCCTGGCTGGAGGTCTTAATTTATTGAGGCATCCACAGGAAAGCCAGGTTAAGCAGTCGACAAACCCTCAGGTTGAACTGCGAGATGACCATTTCAAAAGAAAACGCGCCGCTGCCATAAGGATTCAGTTATTCGTAGCAAACGCACGTATCCTGGAGAGTATAGGCGAATAGTTGGATTCGATTATTGCGATTCACTTGAATACTGACTGTTTGCATATTTCATTTATTTATATTTTAGGGTTTGTAGGTTAGGTTCTTTTTCTTAATTTTCTTTAAAATTTTGTAAGTATTTGGTATAGGTTAGGCGGTTCTTTCCTTGATTACTTGGGTATTTACTTATCTTAATTTTTATTTAGGGTTTTGTAAATAAATATTGTAAGCATTTATTATTGGTTAGGCATTTCTTTCCCTGATTTTCGGTATACTTATCTTAATTTGTATTTAGGGTTTGTATATAAATATTATAAGTATTTGGTATAGGTTAGGCATTTCTTTTCTTGATTTTCTTTATTAAGTATAAGTTCATTAGCTTAGGTTAGTAATTATTTTTTCTAGCAATTCTTTTATTTTATAAAGTTAGTACGTTTGTCTGTGTAGAAGAATAGCACCACCCCTTACTTCCCGTGGGTGTCGTAAAAGGCGACTAAGGGTCTCACCGGAGAATGGGCAGCAGCGTTCTCTATGCATTCCACCACCATACCATACTGCGATCGCCAACCCGCCTGCCAAGCGTGGCGATTATTGCAAACCCCCCAAAATTGGGGGAGGCCTATGTCCAGCAGTGGACGTCTATCGGCTGAAATGATGATGATAATGACGTTTGGTTTACACGTCTTAACACTTATTACTTAAACTGTGATCATTTTAGACTGTATAATAATCTGTAAGTATTTATAATTTAATTGTTTACGATAGTACGTGTTTACTAAAAAACTGTGTGTTAAGTAGTAAGTACTATTTTATTGTAAGAATGCCTCGAAGAAGATCCAACCTCTCCCAATGTAGCAGAAATGCTAAAAGGATGAGATTAGTTCGATCACAGGAATCTGAGGAAGGTCGTGAGGCAAAAGGCTCTCTGCACCAGGCTAGGTTTCGTGCTGCAGAAACTTCGACTCAGCGAGAATCTCGACTGAGTTCAAATCGTTCTCGAATGATGACAACTCGAAATAGGGAAAACGGGGAACAACGAAAGGCACGTTTATCTGTCGATCGCGAAGCTCACGCGCTATCGCGTGAGTCTGAGACTTTTGCTGTCAGGGAAATCCGCCTGAGCTCCCAGAGAGTACGGACAACAAATGCTCGATTCCAGGAGACACAGGACGAACGGGAAATACGTCTCACTGCCGATCGTGAAGCTCATACACTATCGCGTGAGTCTGAGACTTTCACTGATAGGGAAATTCGTCTGAGTTCTCAGAGGGTTCGGACAGCAAATGTTCGGTCTCTGGAAACACAGGAAGAACGAGAGATACGTCTCACTGCCGATCGTGAAGCTCAAGCACTATTAGAGTCTGAGACTTTCACTGAAATTCGCCTGAGTTCTCAGAGGGTTCGGACAGCAAATGCCCGGTCTGTAGACGGTATATGTAATTCAAAATATGCTGCCCGAAAAGTCACTATTCCACGCGGACGAAGTCGCGGGCACAGCTAGTAGAAACATAAAACATGGAACCCTGCCATAATTATGACCCATATCTACTTATTACGGAAAAGGAGCCGAAAACAATAGGTTTACAAAAAGAGACCCAATCAAGCTACCTTTTATACATAAATGTTTACATCCATATTCCTAAAATAATATGAGTACAACCATTTCATTTCTACAAATAAAAAAACGTGTGGGTCGGAGGATGGCAGCATGTCGATTCTGTAAAAATCTCACGGTGTAAACTTGCGTGGAGTGAGCTGTCAGTGTCATCCCACTGATGCTATGGATTGACCAAGCAAACATTTACAATCATAATCGATATTTTAATCATATTTTATATGCTGATTCTACTTATAGATGATTTTATATTATTTTATATTATTATTTTAGTTGTCAAACATTACTTTTTTAGGGGGGTTTTAAATAAAATAGCAAAACAGAAACTTAGTCAGAAACTCAATGTTGTTTATTTTTTTATTTTTTCCCTAAACTAGTCCTATTATAGCCTCCTAAGGCGCGAGCGCGTCACGCACGAAGAGTAAATAAAATAAAACATTCACGTATAGGACAGCTAGACTGATGAAAATACGCATCGACATTGTTTGTTTGTTATTATGAGCGATTGTAGATCGAGTCTAGTAAAGACTGCGACGATGTTCAGCGTTGTTTTTAACCCAAATCTATTCAATTCTAAGAGATAACCGAGTGTGTCTAGTCATCGAATGCTAACGGTGTACCTGGCTGACGGACCATAGAATTTAATCCCACGTAGATAGTTTGTGTCGAGTGATCACGCAATCTCCAATGTGATAATGACAGTGACTAACGCGCTTGCGCGGCGTGCTCACCTCACGCGAATCACAACACTAAAATGTCGTGGTTCGGGTGAAGTGCTCACTTCGCCAATGTGATAATGACAGTGACTAACGCGCTTGCGCGGCGTGCTCACCTCACGCGAATCACAACATTAAAATGTCGTGGTTCGGGTGAAGTGCTCACTTCGCCAATGTGATAATGACAGTGACTAACGCGCTTGCGCGGCGTGCTCACCTCACGCGAATCACGACATTAAAATGTCGTGATTCCGGTGAAGTGCTCACTTCACGCAGTTTTCATGATGGGTGTCAATTTCGTGGTTTTCGAGGGTGCTGAAACAGATGATGAGGTCAAAATAAAAATCCAAGATGGCCGATGTGAAAAATGTTACAATTTTTCGTTATGGGTGTCAATTTCGTGGTTTTCGAGGGTGCTGAAACAGACGGTGAAGTCAAAATGAAAATCCAAGATGGCGGATGTGAAAAATGTTACTTTTTCATGATGGGTGTCAATTTCGTGGTTTTCTAGGGTGCTGAAACCGACGGTGGAGTCAAAATGAAAATCAAAGATGGCGGATGTTAAAAATGTTAAAATTTTTCATGATGGGTGTCAATTTCGTGGTTTTTGAGAGCGCGGAAACAGATGGTGAGGTCAAAATAGAAATCCAAGATGGCGGATGTTAAAAATATTACAATTTTTCATGATGGGTGTCAATTTCGTGGTTTTCTAGGTTGCTGAAACCGACGGTGGGGTCAAAATGAAAATCCAAGATGGCGGATGTGAAAAATGTCACAAATTTTCATGATGGGTGTCAATTTCGAGGTTTTCTAGGGTGCTGAAACCGACAGTGGGGTCAAAATGAAAAGCCAAGATGGCGGATGTGAAAAATGTCACAAATTTTCATGATGGGTGTCAATTTCGAGGTTTTCTAGGGTGCTGAAACCGACGGTGGGGTCAAAAAGAAAATCCAAGAAGGCTGATGTAAAAAATGTTACAATCTTTCATGATGGGTGTCAATTTCGTGGTTTTCGAGGGTGCTGAAACCGATGGTGAGTTCAAAATGAAAATCCAAGATGGTGGATGTGAAAAATGTTAAAACTTTTCATGATGGGTGTCAATTTCGTGGTTTTCGAGGATGCTGAAACAGATGGTGAGGTCAAAATAAAAAAATGTAATGTTTCAAATGTAGGGACCAGCTGTTTTTCTTTTTTTCGCGATTTCAGGTTTTTTTTTTTCGGGAGGTAAGTCATCAAATGAACCCTCCCGCTCTGGGCGGAGCGGAAGGGAGTGTCAGACTCTTACTGACTAAAACCCACCCGTGTTCCTTCTTTAGCCCTTTTTTTTTTTTTTTGAACATTGCTCCACCCTTGGAATTTCTCCTGTATTGTGGGTGCGTTTACAAACATTAAAACTCACATACACAACACACATTTGTTCCGTGCGGGAATCGAACGCGCGACACGCAGCGCAGCAGTCAATCGCTTCACGTCGTTATATACATTCTCAACCTTTCTATATCTAATTTGGGTATTAACATTCTTATCTATATTTTAATATACAAGGTGTAAATACAATAACTGAAAACCTCTTAAGTGGTCATTGTACTCATCATTATGAACAACTTTTAAGCGAAAAAAAATCAGCTGTTCCATACATTTTGACGACTTATGCGAACACAAACGTAGGGAACAGCTGATTTTTATATGTTAGAAATTCCGTGGACTACTCATATATTGTGCATCCGCACAGGCAAACGATCAGAAGTACAAGCTTGTCAATGAATGTGACATCTGTCTAGAAAAACTATATTCTATATTACCAGAGTTTATACTGGGACACATATACAAACTCCATGATGTGCACATGCCAACATCATTGTTGTAATTAGTTATTTCCAACACTGGCCCTTGAACCAATATAAACTCATGTAAATCACATTACACATATTGAACACTATAAATAATCTAAGCATAGACACATCTGCTGTGTAAAAATAATAAAACATTACAACAGCAAACAACATAGCAAAAGTATAAATTTATCAAAGTATCCGTCACATATAAACAGTAAATATTCAAAACTATGTGATGCGGATCTAAAACAAAATATACATCTGCAAGTATACCTTACCTACTGCTTAGAACCATTAAGTATATCATTTATTTAACGATATAAATAAACGACACACAAACTTATCGTGTTTTTCCTTTGCCAACGGTTTCGTTAAAACGTCGGCCACCATTTCATCAGTAGATAGGTATTTTATAACGATTGTACCTTCCTCAACGATTTCCCTGATGAAATGATGTCTTACGTCAATGTGTTTCGTTCTGGCGTGGTACATAGAATTAGTGCACAACTTCAGTGCAGACTGATTATCATTAAACAGCGTAATCCTATACTGTACCCCGTAAATTTCGAACAGAAACTTGCGTAGAAAAAGAGCCTCTTTACAAGCATCTGACAGACACATATATTCGGCCTCTGTGCTTGAAAGAGCCACGGTTTTTTGTTTTCTACTCTCCCAAGAGATGGTAGAATTTCCAATTTTGAATACATAACCGGTATAAGATCGGCGATCGACCTCATTAGACGCAAAATCAGCGTCAGCATATGCAACAATATCCAACCCTGACTTCTGAAAAGTTAAATAATTATCAGGCGTACCTTTCAGATAGCGAAGAACACGTTTTGCCGCCTTCCAGTGAGTCTCGTCGTACGCGTCGTTGAACTGGCTGAGCGAGCTGACAGCGTGCGCAATATCCGGCCGCGTACATACTGCTATGTACATCAGACATCCTATCAGGCCTCTGTAGTCGTGCGTACAATCCTTCTTTGTAGATTTCACGAGCTTCAGACCTGTCTCCATAGGTGTTCGCGCAGGTTTGCAATCTGACATGTGAAATCGTTCTGGCACCTTCTTAATATAGCTTGACTGGTCTAGAGTTATTTCCTTGTTCTGTCTGCAAAGTCTCATTCCAAGAATGTGATGTGCTGGCCCTAAATCTTTGATTTCGAAGGCCTTCTTTAATTCTTCTTTGATTCCTGCCGTATCCCGACAACCAGCTGAAGAAAATAGCATTATGTCATCAACATAGAGCGCAATTATAATCATAGATTTCCCGCTCGACTTGACATAAACACAAGGTTCGGAAGATAAACGTTTGAATTTCATTTTGCTCGTCAAAACGCTATTTATTTTCTCATACCAAGACTTCGAAGCTTGCTTCAGTCCGTATATGGCCTTATTCAACTTGTAAACTTTATCTTCTTGACCTTTAATCTTGTAGCCCTCTGGCTGTTCCATAAAAACGGTTTCTTTTAAGTCTCCATTTAAAAACGCCGTTTTTACATCCAGATGCTCGATATTCATGTTATGTTCTGTTGCTAAAGCTAGCAACGTACGTATAGTAGAATATCGTACTACAGGGGAGAACGTTTCTTCGTAATCAATACCGTATTTCTGGGTATAACCTTTTGCAACTAGGCGCGCTTTGTACCTCAATATTTCCCCGTCGAGGCCAAGCTTTCTTTTAAAGATCCACTTGCATTTGACAGGCCGTTGCTTCGTATCGCGGTCAGTCAGAGTCCAACATTTATTATCGATGAAGGATTTATACTCTTCCGCCATCGCGGCTTTCCACTTACTCGCTTCTGGGCCATTCAGTGCCTCGCGTACTGTCTGAGGGTCCCCCGTGTCACTGCATACAGTGCGTGCTACACTAGCTGACTCAAACTCACTAGTTTCGTCCGTAGAGTTCTCGTAGTCTTCCAGTGTGGAATCTCCTGGGAGATACGTCTCATCCGCAGGATCATCTGGGTTCTCACTACTGCTCTCAGAATCATCTATCGTAATGGCGCTGTTATCTTGACAGTTTTCGTTAGATATTTCTGCGGGCTCTTGGGGTAAATTGGGTAAGGCGGGTTGCACTGGAATATTATCGGCGACAGTTACATTGTTTGGAAACAAGCCAATCTGAGTGTTACGTGAACTGTCATCCTTATCTGACAAAGTGTCATTCCAAAAAGCATGTTCTAGAAAAGTGACATTTCTTGCTTTAATGACATTCTTCGGGCTCGCTGGATCTATCAATCTGTAACCCTTTGACTCGTCACAGTATCCGACAAAAATATGTTTCTTACTTTTGGGATCCAATTTGTCCCGTTTGTGCTGTAGGGCATAAGCTTGACAACCAAAAATGCGTAGGTAACTCAGATTCTCCTTTTTACCTGTCCATTTTTCTTCCGGTGTACTGCCCATCACAGCCTTAGTTGGAGAGCGATTCTTCAGGTAGACGGCGGTGTTGACCGCTTCTGCCCAGAATTGCTTTTTCAAGCCTGCTTCCTGGAGCATGCACCTGGCTTTCTCCGTAACGCTTCTGATCGCGCGTTCCGCGACTCCGTTCTGAGCTGATGACCTTGGAACCGTGGTCTGATGTCGAATCCCATGCTTCTTCAGGAACTTCTGAAAATTAGAATTGACATATTCACCACCATTGTCACTACGAAGAACTTTTATTTTCTTATTGGTTTGGTTTTCTACGAGAGCTTTAAATTCTTTAAACAACTCAAAAACCTCATCCTTCCTCTTAAGAAAATAAACGAATGTTTTTCGTGACAGGTCGTCAATGAACAACAGAAAATATTTTTTTCCACCTAGGGACGGGCACGACAGTGGTCCCATGACGTCACTGCGAACTATTCCAAGGATTTCCTTGGCCCTAGTCTCAGATTTCTTTGGAAATGGCAACTTAGTCTGTTTACCTAAGATGCAGGAAACACACGACTGAAAGTCCTTGTTGTCATAAGAAATACCTTTGACCATACCTTTTCGCAGTAACTCCATGCTTCGAGTGTTCAGATGTGATAGACGACGGTGCCAAATTTGTTGCGTTGACTGGCTTCCAGTAGCAGGGTACTGCGGCGCTTGCTTCACGCTCACGGCAACAGGACGACTGACATCCTTCAGTTGACGTGCCGGCACCGCTTCGCTGTTACCTGTACCTACAAAGACGAACACATGGCCTGCGAGGATAGCTCGCTACACGAAACAGAAACAGTTTCAATGGCATCAAGGTCATAAATACCATCTCTCAGGGTAGCTGTAGCTAAAACCTCCCCGTTGTCATAGACTGTACACACGCCTGAACGAAACACAATTTCGTAACCTTTCTTATCCATCGCACTAACAGATAACAAATTAGCAGACAACTTAGGGACTAAGTACACATTACTTATCGATCTCACACTATTGTCCTTTAACACAGCTTGCGCAGTTCCTTTTCCAGCTGTCGGCAATCCTTCACCATTGGCAATTAAGACCTTCTTTGGCTTTTCAGTTGCAAAATCTGATAAAAAACTGCGATCATTGCAAAAATGTTGCGCCGCACCGCTGTCGACGTACCAAACGTCTCGCTTGACTCCTGCGGCCAACGCTGTGAGATGCGCCTGGCTCTTCCGGCCACTCTTCTTGCCGTCAGAGTTGTCAGGACAATCCTTTTTGATATGCCCACTCTTTTTGCATCTGAAGCACTTTATTGGTTTGGGTGCTTTCCGAGCTGCTAAAGCCGTAGCATCTTCGCTTTTCTCATCGCGTCTTGCATTTTCCAGAAGCAATTTCGCTTTGACATTTTCGCTTGACAATGACGTGTTCGAATTTTCTAGAGCCATAATCAACGGGTCGTAATCGCTTGTCAAACCGCTGAGTAAAATCACGGCCACGAAGTCATCTTCCAAAGCCGCTCCGATGTCGCTCAGTTGTTGCGATGTATCCATAACCTTATTAACATATGCCTCCATACTAGCACATTCGCTTAATTTGGTGGCGAACAATGTGCGAAGCAATCCGAGCCGTCGTGACAAGCCTCGGTCCTCGTATGCCTTCTGAAGGTTGTTCCACGCTTCGCGAGCCGTCTTGGCATTTCTAATTTGTGGAAATACACAAGGCCTCACGTTTAAGGCGATTTTCGCGAGCGCCTTTTCCTGTTTCTTCGCGTCTTCGTTTTTATTTTCAGTTGTGCCCACACACTCCCAAAGATCGTCATGGATGAGCACCATCCGCATCATGAATTTCCAGGATGGATAATCTTGGATCCCAGATAATTTTTCAATAGAAACATTCTGAATGGCAGTTGCCATCTTTTGTTTTCTTGCGAATAAATATTGAAAATAATTTTACGAAATCACACGCGCACACTTGGAAAACGGTTATTAGAGTAGCGAATTTGAACGCTCTGCTACCATGTTAGAAATTCCGTGGACTACTCATATATTGTGCATCCGCACAGGCAAACGATCAGAAGTACAAGCTTGTCAATGAATGTGACATCTGTCTAGAAAAACTATATTCTATATTACCAGAGTTTATACTGGGACACATATACAAACTCCATGATGTGCACATGCCAACATCATTGTTGTAATTAGTTATTTCCAACAATTAAAATGTTCTTACTTAATGAGCGGAAGGGAGTGTCAGACTCTTACTGACTAAAACCCACCCGTGTTCCTTCTTTAGCCCTTTTTTTTTTTTTTTGAACATTGCTCCACCCTTGGAATTTCTCCTGTATTGTGGGTGCGTTTACAAACATTAAAACTCACATACACAACACACATTTGTTCCGTGCGGGAATCGAACGCGCGACACGCAGCGCAGCAGTCAATCGCTTCACGTCGTTATATACATTCTCAACCTTTCTATATCTAATTTGGGTATTAACATTCTTATCTATATTTTAATATACAAGGTGTAAATACAATAACTGAAAACCTCTTAAGTGGTCATTGTACTCATCATTATGAACAACTTTTAAGCGAAAAAAAATCAGCTGTTCCATACATTTTGACGACTTATGCGAACACAAACGTAGGGAACAGCTGATTTTTATATAGTAAAAGTTGTTTATAATAATTAGTACAATGACCCTGAGGTTTTCAGTTATTGCAATTACATCTTGTATAATTATATGGGTAAGAAAAATGGCACAGCGTAAATTCCAACATTGTATGAAACTCTTCCAAGCAAATTTGTGCTTTAACTCTACTATTAATAATAATAATATTACTATCACTTTATTTATTTCTATATCTCTCTCTTTATCTTTATACAAAAAACATAACTTACTTGCATGTTCAACGACAAAAGACAATAATCTTATTTCTTTCTTCTTAAATCAGGTTTCGGGTCATCATAGTTAACGACAAAGTTAGTCACAGTCCACAGATGGCACAATATACACACAGTCCAGGTTACGAGCTAGGGTCAAAAAGAGGCCTTCGATTACAGTCCGGTATACAAGCAGAGGTCACAGATAGGCAGGCAATCAGTCCGATAGAAATAAACAGGTCGTAAAATGAAATGGCGATAGTAATATAAGGGAAGCGTCAACAATTAGCGAGATGCAAATTGGCACTGCCGCACTCTGGCTAATGACTTTGAAATTTTGTTACACGCCCTTTAATCACACAAATGCATATTGTCTCTAATTGGGCGAAACCAGGAAGAGGCGTGGTTTGTCACTAGCTGCGCTTCCGCAGAAATAGTGAGCATGCTTATCGTTTGCCGATAGTACATTATCTAGGTGCCGAAAAATGCCCTTAACATTTTAGTATTACAAGGAACGTCTACGTTTATCCTTCAGTCTGCTGTTAGTTTGAAAAGATGTAAGTACTTTTAAATATTATTTTTGATGACAATGCATCGCCGCACGCACACTTAAACAAAATCTCGACTCGTTTCGCCAGTCGCCAGTCGCCAGTCGGGGCTAACATTCCTGTATAGTTACTTTACTCTTTGGGTAACACCGCACGAGGTTCGCGCGTCACGGCTTTTCGGCACCACTAAATTAATTAAAAATGTATGATAATCGCAGAAGAACGTATTGCTGTATGTTTGGGTGTCTTAATAATTCATCGATTCCAGAATTGTCTCTGTTCAGATTACTTATTGAACAGGAAATGTAAGCAAGTCACTTATTCTAGCATATAATTTTTACTTGATGATACCTACTTACTTATTTTTAATTGTAGGTATTGGTTTTCTATCAGACAGAGCAAGTAGGTAGGCCTACTTTCCCACTAGAATGTATTAGGTACTTTTGATCTGCTAACTGATTTGCTGCTATTGCTTTGTTTACGTTTCGATTTCTCAGTATTGTAGGTAGGTATAGTAACTAAGTACCTACTTACAAGGTATCATCATCGTTTAGGTAAAATCGACCTCACAAACCCTATACCCAGACAATACAAGTAAAAAATACAACTTCCCGACCCTTGCCAATTTATAGGCACTGAATTAAAATTTAGCTAAAAGTTGCAACCCTGAGACAGTAGGCAATTATATCGCGGATTGGGCTGGAGATAGCCTACTTGTAACATTAAAATTGTAACATTTTTAATTAAAATTGTAACATTTTTCACATCGGCCATCTTGGATTTTTATTTAGACCTCACCATCTGTTTCAGCACCCTCGAAAACCACGAAATTGACGCCCATCATGAAAAATTGTAACATTTTTCACACCGGCTATCTTGGATTTTTATTTTGACCTCACCATCTGTTTCAGCACCCTCGAAAACCACGAAATTGACACCCATCATGAAAAATGTTAACATTTTTCACATCCCTCATCTTGGATTTTCATTATGACTTCACCATCGGTTTCAGCACCCTCGAAAACCACGAAATTGACACCCATCATGAAAGATTGTAACATTTTTCACATCCGCCATCTGTAAAATTATTAAAAAGGGTTCAAACTGGGTGCGGTGACTTGAGAAAGACGAAAATGTGGAGTCGTTGTTCCTCAATACTAACATACACGTATCCGTTTTAATAAGAAATTACGAACTTATGTATTTCAATAAACCCTATAGATACTTATTTTTGTTGTTGGCGATCCTTCAGGATCAAAAACAAAAGAAAAAGCGGTTCAAACCGGTATGAGAAAGTTTTTAGTGGATAAGACAGAGATTAAAACAGAAGAATATCTAGGAGGGGATCGAGGCGGGGGGGGGGGGGGGGGGGGGGGTGGAGGGGGGTTCAGGGGATCAGAACGGAATAATTCGAATAGATTTGGGTTAAAAACAACGCTGAACATCGTCGCAGTCTTTACTAGACTCGATCTACAATCGCTCATAATACCAAACAAACAATGTCGACGCGTATTGTCATCAGTCTGGCTGTCCTATACGTGAATGTTTTATTTTATTTACTGTTCGTGCGCGACGCGCTCGCGTCTTAGGCTATAATAGGACTAGTTTAGGGAAAAAAGAAAAAAAAAACAACATTGAGTTTCTGATTAAGTTTCTGTTTTGCTATTTTATTTAAAATCTCCCTAAAATAGTAATGTTTTGGCAACTAAAATACTAATTTATAATACAAGCTGTTGATTTGCATCCTCGTCAAATTTCAGGAGGTTGTCATAAAAGACATAAATAATCATTTGAAGTACGGTAGGGGGCAATAACTAGTAAGCGCTGCTTTTTTTTTGTTGTAGAAATTTAACAGTATTTCAGAATTAAACCCTTAATTCAATACAAATAAAACAGAATCACCCGACTATGCACTCAGCGACAATGCATGCAGCTGCCATGTAATTCCCCGCGCCGGCCGTCGCGCCCCCGAGCAATGACCGGTAGCAATAATTTTACATAATTTTATTTCGAAGATCACCTACATTATTGTCATAAATTTCGCTTGATAATTAACTCATTTTTGAGCATCATTGAAATACGGAAATCTTACTAATGACAGTAATACTAGTGCGCCAAAGAAAAGTTCACTGACCTGTTATCAGATGATTAATAATATCCTTCAAGCTAAAGTTTTCGTAGTGATTTTGTTTTTATTTGTGGATTAAATTGGTTGATTTGAAACTTTCCTTCCTACTTAACGGGCTTAGGACCGGCAATAATCCTACCTTTGTTGGTGTACCGATCTACTAAGTCTAAAAATGTTTTCTACGTTTGATGGAAATGGAAAGACGTTCTAGTTAAGTGTAAGTACGTGGTATACTTTCGACTCTTAGGTATTATTGGCGTAGGTAGTTAAAAATTTGAAATAACTTATTTACACTAATGAAATTGATTAAACTAACAACGTATTTACAAAATGTACAAATAAATAAATTACCTACCTATGTTACCGGAGGTAAAGTTGCCACGTACTTAGATAGTACGTACTGGTTTTCTTTCAGCTTACGTAACACTAACACATTCGTTTTTAAAGTGTCGAAAACGACAAAATGTAATCCGCACGGCATTATCACCTGGGTGAATGTCTTGTGCCTTGCGGTAGTGGAACGGGTGTTGCAGTTCACGCTCCAGTATGCGCAACACTGGTGTGGTGCATAGCAGCCAGCATGACGCTCTGTGATGGGGGTTCCCGATCGGGAAACATCCGGATGACTCCACGTAGGCTGTCTCCACTGATGGCATACCCACCTGACCATCTCCACCAGCACGACATTTGAATTGAACACTTTGTACCTACGTCTCAACGATGTACCGAGAAGCGGAATTCGCAAAGCGCACGAACGCGGCGGCGATTTCATTTACACTGTTAGTTCCGGGGGCCGCGAGGGCGTGGCTTAGGGTGCGCGGGAGAGTAAGTATCCGCATCGCCGCACTGTGATTGGGGGATGGGATTGATTACCTACGAATTTATCGAATGATCGATTCTCATGCGCATTTACATGTGTGTGTGTGAAATAGGGCTAGTAACAGACGGGCCGCGTTTAAATACGGCTGGTTCACACTTACGGATTTCCGTAAATAAGAAAAAAAAATAAAAAAATACCTACCCATTTTATTGTTGATTTGGGTCGAGAATCATTAGCATAATTATGTCCTTGAATTTAACTAGGATGCAAATCAACAGCCTGTATAAAATGATCTATTAGTAGAATTAGCAATTATAAAATATGATTAAAATCTCGATTATGATTGTAAATGTATGCTTGGTCAATCCCTAGTATCAGGTGTCATAAGACTGACAGCTGACTCCACGCTCACTTCACCTAAGTTTTCACGGTGAGATGGTTACAGAATCGCACTGCTGGAACGAAACTCAATATAAAAATCCAAGATGGCGGTTGCCAAAATTTCAAAATGACTAAAATTTGTACAATTTATTATTTTCACCTATTTTACAACCGCCATCTTGGATTTTCATTTTGACCACTCAAAAACCACGAAAACGACATACATAACGAAAAATTGCAGCCGCCATCTTGGATTTTCATTTTGACCACAAATATCAGCTTTAGCACCCTTGAAAATGACAAACATGACGGAAAATTAAAAAAAAAATGCAGCCCCAGTCCTTGAATTTTCATTTTGACCTCACTATTGGCTTTAACCTCGAAAAGCATGTAAACCATCTCTCTCTCTGACTCTTCCAAAAAAAAAATCGAGGTGGTTTTGGAAAAATTTGACCAAAATAAATGAAACATCCACAGCAAATAGTAGTCCTAAACATATTTTTCCTGCTTGACTGCAAAGGTAACAGATAAAAAAGAAATCTGAAAATCGCAATGGGGTTAGGTGAGTTAAAGTACTCGTAATGTGTTAGGCGTGTAAATTCTTTTTCAGAAAACAAAATTGTTCAATTTATTTATTTATTTAATAAGGCTTAACACACACAGAGTCGTTGACATAATATTGATCTCGCATGTATTTAAATTATAGGAAAGCACGGCACTAGTAATTGTTAAGTACGAGTACATCATACAATAAATAGAAAATTAGACACTAAACCAAATCAAAACATATAAAAGAGAATTTGAATACTACGTTACAATACTACACGTACTTTTGCTACAATAGTAAAGTTTTAATGAAGAAATGGCAAGTAATTAACAATCAGGCGAATCCTTCATTTCTGGGCAGTCGCAAATCGGGATACAGGGTGATGTAACGTTTATCCTTAAATATCCAGACTCGCACACGCATCCTGGTCCTTCTTTCTGGTGCTCATCGCACGGGAATTTCGCCACAAGGGAATTGCAGGTGTTAGGAGGGCATTCCTTAAAGTCTGGCTTGTATTTTTCATGTGCGTTGGGGCACATCGGTCCTGTAGAAAAAACTAAATCAGTAAATCCTGACCCACTCCGGCGCCCTAATTGCGTAATCAATGAGTTGCCTCATTTATTAAAAATAATCTATCTATCTATTTAGAAAATGCAGCAATATTTATTAAGAATCAAAACATGAATTTGAAATAAGCTAACACACTACAGCAGTCAGATCAGTAACTCATGCGAATTTTACTGCATACCTCCACACTCTTCGTAAGAAACACAAACTCCTTTCTCATTTCGGTAGTAGTTCTTCTGGCACACACAGCCTCGCTGGCATGAAGCTTTGTCACATGACGGACAGGTTTCCATGACAAGGTCGCGGTCTGCACATTTCTGTGGACGGCATGTTTGTTGGACGCATGAGGAATAAACCTCGTTGGTGGGGCAGAGGCCAGCTGAAAAATAAACGAGAAACGAAATATTAGAAAGAAAAATAGGTTTATCTGTCACAGAAACACATGCATACAAAAGGATAATTAACTCTAATAATAAAGAAAAATTAAAACAAAATAGAATCTATAATCATGAGCACAAAACAGCTGCACATCTTAGCTGTGATAAGAATTTAAGGCTTCCACTCAGCATGATGCTGCTATAGAGGACCCATAGCACAGCGCTTACACATTTAAACCATCTCAGACAGTTAAGGCAGGGTCGAATTAAATGTCTGTACATTTTCCAACAAATAGCGAACCCTATAGTCACCGCTCGTCGCTTCGTACATCGGTCACTGACCGAGTACCCAACAGCCGATGGTAAATGTGTGCGTTAGCCATGCAATCTTTAGGGTCCCCGATATGACCAATTACGATTGTCAATTGCAATTGTCAAAAAGGAACTCTCATAATAAAAAATAAAAATAAAATCCTATTTAATCCATTTAGGTTCAAACAAAATGCCCTATGTTGTTTTTATCACTTGATACAAATACAAAAAAAAAAAAACTATAAAACTATGATGGACTTTGCAGTGTTTTATACTTACAGCCTACTTTAAAGTGGATTTTCTATTGAACATAGCTGTGTTTGGTAAGATCTGATAAATTGAAATTGTGCGGAAAAGAATAGAGTTACTAGAGATATAAAAATACTGCTACATGAAAAAAATTGACTTAGCAGTTTTTGAAACTATAGTCATTTACGAGAGCAGTGTTGGATCAGTAACCCTTCAGCTTAGATGCTTATTGAACAAGATTCTCACCTTCACACTCTTCATAAGAAACACAAACTCCTTTGTTATTTCGGTAGTAGTTCTCCTGGCACACACAGCCTCGCCGGCACGAAGCTTCGTCACATGATGGACAGCTTTTCATAGCCACGTCGCGGTCTGAACAGTTCTGCTGACGGCACGTTTGTTGGACGCATGAGGAGTACACCTCGTTGGTGGAGCAGAGGCCAGCTGCAAGATAAACGAGAAACGAAAGATTAGAATGATAGAAAAATAGATTTATTTGTCACAGAAACACGTGCATACAAAAGGATAATTAACTCTAACAATAAAGAAAAATAAAAAACAAGATAGAATCTATAATCATGAGCACAAAACAGTTGCACGTCATAACTGTGACAAGAAGGCTTCCATTCAGCATGCTGCTGTGCTATAGAAAACCCACATCATAGCCCTTACATATTTAAAACATCTCGGACAGTTACGGCAGGATACCGAATTAAATGTCTGATATTTTTAAGTAAAATAAAAGAAGAACGTTATAAGACGAAATATACGCTCAGCCGAATAATTTGTTCGAAGAGCATGAACGAACAATGCTTAACGAATGATATTGTGATTAATTGATGTCTAGTATTTAGATAACTATAAATTCATCATCATAATCTGTTTAGCCTTTTTCGCACAACAATTATCCAGTCAAAATAAGACAACCTTCACGGGTGTTTTTGCCGCAGGCCACCTACCTTTAACCATATGCAAAAATAAGTAAGTTTAGATTGTCTATAAACCTGTGTATTTACACATACTTTGCATATGTGAAATAAGTGAGACAGAAGATCTTGTAATTTGATGAATTACATAAAAGTAGGTACTTACGGCATTGTTCAAACGGCACACAGGTTCCATTAACTCTGCCGTATCCATCCTTACACTGGCACTTTGGGTTGCAAAGCAGAAGAATGCCTATTCTAAACGGGCATCGACCTTCAAGTCTGGGCTTGCCACACTCATCAGTCGGGCAAAGAGGAGGGCAGCCGACAAACTCCTCATTCGGTTTGGCACTGCAGTCGAACGGAGCTGAAAGAGTCATTACGGTTTAAATAAAATTTAGAGCTACTTTTTAAATGTGGAGGCAGGTGTATAATTACCTCCCATGAGACATCTTTGGCTCTAGAATGGCATCGTATGAACGTAGTCACTAACGCAACGTGAATCTTCTTTGAGACTAACTCATCTATTTATATAAAATTCAAAGTCCTGACTGACTGATATATCAACGCACAGCCTAAACGTGTGTGTGTTCTTTGTGAAAAGTAGGTATCCATTAAGAGAGGGTTTTTCGAAATTCCACCCGCAAGAGGGTGAATGGGGGGAGGGTGAAATTACACGCGGACGAAGTCGCGGGCAGAAGCTAGTTAGTCAATAAATGCCTCGTTGGTCTCGTCGTTGCAAGTGCTACTGCTGAGCATAACACACGTGCACACAGAGAAGGACACGTGCGACAAGGATGGGTTCATCAAGGTGAAGAAGAAGAAGCCTCCTTGTCGGAACCAGTGCGGCACCGCGCTGGCGGGACCCAACATGCTGCTGCGTCCAGCAATCCCGATGACGCAGCTGTACGTGTCCAGACTGCATCACTCCACGAAGGTTGAGGAGATTGTGGAGTACTTGCGTGTCAAGACCAACTGGACTTTGAGTGTCGAGACGTTGGAGTCGCGTCACAACACGAACATCAAGTCGTACGTGGTGCGTGTTCCGACACATCATCTCGAGAAGTTCCTCAAAGAAGAGTTCTGGCCGAAGGGTGTTGTGTACCGCCGGTTTCGTGGCCGGCTACATGACACCAGTCAGCGAAACACGACGCAGACACTTCGTGTGCGTTAGTTTTTAGTTGTTAGTTTTTTTGCGTTAATATAATGTTGTATGTATTTATAGTATTTTTAAGTTAATATTGTATTGTATGTGTTTACATGGGCCTTGATGCCTGAAATAAATGGATAAATAAATAAATAAATGAGGTCCTGGGTTCGGTTTCCTAGTTGTGCAAAGTTTTTCCATCCGGAATTTCTTAGTCGCAGCCCGGAGTCTGGAATTGTGCCGGTTAATGGCAAAAGCCTCACACCTATTTCACGGGGCTTAAAGATAACTAGCGAAATGTGGGTGTACTATTATTGAAGTGAAAACTTCTTTAGCAGCGTTGTACACTTTTTTTGTAATGGGTAAAAAATGTTAAACTCGCGTCAGGACACGTGACCCTGATCGAAAATTCGTAAGATTCCAAAATATAAAAAATTGAAAACAAGTATACAGGATCAAATTAAATTAGCTAGCGAAACTTAGCCACAAGTATACAGGATACAATGGCAAAGTATTAATATGTGTTTTGTTTTCACTTCTGTCGGCACTCCCGGAGTGCCACTGTTTTTTTTAAGTACACCTAGGTAGAGGTGTACTTTTTTAAAGTACACCTAGGTAGAGGTGTACCTATACCCTGTAGGAAATACAAGCGTGATCTTATGTAAGAAAAGAAATGCTGGACTTACGACAATCACTAGTCGGTATACAAGTTCCATTTTCAGCGCGTCTGTAGTTGAACCTGCATTTACAAGCTGGAACGCAAGGATCCGCTTGGGTACATACTTGTTTCTCATCAGCTGATTTTGGACAGTTATCGGAGGTGCAAGCCATTGGGCAGTTATCCAGAACTTCGTTTTCACCACAAGTTTTTGGAGCTGAAAAGAAAAAAACCTATTTTTAACGACAATTTTTTAATACAGCGATTTTTTAAATACCTTTGAGCTATTTTATTTTTTCTAAAATGAACAAATTATTTGCTAATTTTATTATTAAATTATTAGTGATTAACGAAAAATTAAGATGTTACTAAGTTTTCCAACAAATAGTTTACCCTATAGTCACCGCTCGGCGCTTCGTATAGCGGTCACTGACCGAATGCCCAACAGCCGATGGTAAATGTGTGCGTCCCCGAAACGATCAATTACGATTGTCAATTGCAATTGTCAAGAAGGAACTCTCACAATGAAAAAATCAAATAAAACCCTATCATATAATCCATTTAGGTTCAAACAAAATGACCGATGTTGTTTTTATCACTTGTGACAAATTGGATGCATTTTCGATGATTTACCTACGAGAGCAGTGTTGGATCAGTAACCCTGCAGCTTAGATGCTTATGGAACAATATTCTCACCTTCACACTCGTTATAAGGAACACAAACTCCTTTGTTATTTCGGTAGTAGTTCTCCTGGCACACACAGCCTCGCTGGCACGAAGCATCGTCACATGATGGACAGCTTTTCATAGCTACGTCGCGGTCTGAACAGTTTTGCTGGCGGCACGTTTTTTGGACGCATGAGGAGTACACCTCGTTGGTGGGGCAGAGGCCAGCTGCAAGTATAATGAAATATGAAAAATATCTATACTAATAATACAGCTGAAGAGTTTGTTTGTTTGTTTGAACGCGCTAATCTCTGCAACTAACAGTCGGATTTGAAAAATTCTTTTTGAGTTTGATAGCCCAATTCTGGGGACACGCTAGGGCCAATAGGTGCTCAGAAATAACTCTAAGCGAACGAAGTAGTATCGAAGGTCGGGGGCCGAAATTTCACGCGGATGAAGTCGCGGGCAGAAGCTAGTAATTAATAAAAGCCTTGGTTTTCCTACATATACATTTAAAAAATATCAGACAATTAAATTAGGGTCGACTGAGGTAAATGTAAAGGCTCCCCAGGCGCAACGCGACTCTAGTAGAATAATTTCTACGAAAACTTCGTGGAAATTGTTCTACCGGAATCGCATCGCACCGTCGCGTCGCGTCTGTCTGCGGGAGCCTTAAATGTAAGAATAATGATATGTAATAATAGGCACACACGGTCAAATAATTTATTAAAAAATAATGTCCGAACAAAGCTTATCGAATGATATCATAAATAATGTGAATGCCAAGTATTATAATTGTCCAAGAACCACCTATAGGCTTATGGAGAGAATCTCGTGCAAATAATAAGTAGGTGTATAGATCGTCTCTACGGTAGTTTTAAATATGATTGACGTGAAAAAGTGTTTGTACAAACTTAGGGCGTTTGAGCACTACAAGGAATTTGACTATCCGGCAGTCTGATTTTATATTTTTATTATGGCATGCCATAATATTAAAGAGTACTGTAAAACAATTAAATCGACTTCAAAACGAAATTAACTCAAAATTATGAAATAACTTTAATTTCGGAAGTCGGTATCTTGGGATCTGTATTTTTTTAATTTTAGTTTTTTGCCACCGACTTCAGAAATTAAAGTTATTTCATAATTTAGAGTTAATTTATTTTTAAAGCCGATTTAATTTTTTTAAATTACTTTTTTATCTCGTAATTTTTAGTTTTAAGTAAAAACTAGAATACTTGTTTGTAATAAGTAGTTAATAGTTTTGTTGTAAATATTGCACTAGAATTTGACCAAGGTTTGAAATGTTTTCCCTTTGAAACTACACGCGTAGCTCGTATCAATATGCCAGGCCGTCACTCTTGGGGTGCATGTTGAAAGCCTCCTCGCGGCGCACCCTGGGCAACGTCAGCACCAATTGCCCACTGGTTCTGGTGGACTCTTGGGGCTGGCGGCTAATTTTCAACACACGGGGAAAGGTCATGGTTCCAATCACCGATCAACCTGGATGGTCGGTGAAGGGAACCGGGCTATAGACGGTCATGCGTCTACTCCCCCTCTGCTTACAGAGGGAGGTGAGTGGGCGCAGACCGTCACGGGGCGGTACCCACGAGAGTGGGGCGTTGGAGGGTGTCCCATGCCCGCGCTGCGTCTGTCCGGCATCCGGCGGCAGCGTGGGGACGCCGGGGCGGCGGTTGGTTCTGCCCAATCGTCGGCCACCCCGTAACCTTGAACTCAGGACCGGGGGTCCGGGCCACTGAGGTCCGGGCCGCGAGGAAGACAACCTCTATAAAAAATTACCCCAATCCCAAGGTCTAGCGTGCCGACGGGATGAATGGCCGGAGGGTATCCGGTCATTAGCGCGAACAGGGACCTCACCCTTAAAAGGAACAAAAAATCATGGAACAGACAGACGGCAAAAAACTACCCCAGGGCGGTACCGGCTGCTCAGCAGTCGGAGAATCCGCCACGTTCCCATCGGGAACGTCAAGCCCCCACTCGTATTCTGGGGGGGGCAACGAATGTCTACCACTTGCCATTGGCAACAAGAGCCGAGGAGGCTCCTGTCCCCGAGGGGACCAAAAGGAGGGGAGGAGTGATGCGGGGTCGGAGTCCGACGTCGCATCGGGAGGCGCGAGCACAGGAGGCTCAGTGAGCCCGTGCCGTGCGGAGGAAGTAGCCGCTGTTGAGAAGAAGCTCAGCAAGCGGCCAAGGTCTGAGGACGGTCAGGGGCTGTCCTCCGACGAAGAGCTGGCCTCGGCCAGAAAAATCCCCACCAGTAGGCGGGGTGGGGTGAGAGAGCGAGGCAAGGGAAGGGGGCTCACTGCCCGCGAGGCGGCAGAGAGAGCGGAGGAGCCCGCAAAGAAAGGAGGGACCGCAGTCACTTCGGGGCCCTCAAGCGACGAGGAGAGTGCGGCTAGTGACCCCGAGGCGGACGGCAAGCGCAGGTTTGCGGCGGTCGTGGAGGCCGCGATCCGAGACGTGGCTTTGAAGAAGCTCCAGGCTTCTAAGAACAGGGCCGTAGTCTCGGCGACGGCCTCCATCATGGCGGCAGCGGAGGCGGCCAACTACACCGGCCCCTCGGCCGGCGAGGTGGCTGAACTGCGGGCGGAGGTCGCCCGCCTTACGTCTGCCATGGAGCATCTCCAAAAGGAGAATGGGAGGCTCCGGGCAGACCTGGCCGGCATGCGGGTCACCGGGGGCGCGCAGGCGAAGACGCCGAGCCAGCCCGTCCCAGTAGAGAACCAGGTCCTCAGCCTGGTTCGACAGGAGTTGGCGGCCTTCCAGGCGCGGTTCTCCGTCCTGGAGGGCATAGTCCTGCGCCCCCCTCTGGCGGGCGGGACGGCCCCGGGTCCGAAGGCGGCCTCATACGCGGCCGCTACGGCAGCTGCCGCCCCTAAACCCGGGCGGTCCGGCCGGGCTCAGGCGCCGGCAAAGCCGGCGTCGGCCAAACCA
This sequence comes from Mesoligia furuncula, assembly GCA_916614155.1. NCBI lineage: Eukaryota > Metazoa > Arthropoda > Insecta > Lepidoptera > Noctuidae > Mesoligia > Mesoligia furuncula. The sequence goes on along the minus strand of OU744800.1, from coordinate 22,667,088 downwards.
GCGTCGGCCAAACCGGCGCCGGCCAAATCGGCGCCGGCCAAACCGGCGTCGGGCAAACCGGCGTCGGCCAAACCGGTGTCGGCTGGAGGAGCCCCGGCGCCGGCTGGCGGGGCCCCGGCGCTTACTGGCAACACCCCGGCGCAGGTCCGGAAGAGAGGCAGACCGGCAAGGGAGGCGAAGGCCCCAGAGCCAACGCCCCGCCCCCAAAACCCTCCCACTTCTCCCACGACCGAAGCCGAATGGCAGGTGGTCGGGGAGAAGAAGAAGGCGGCCAAGGCGGCCAGAAAAAAGGCGCAGAGGCGGCGCCGCAAGGAGAGAGCCGTCGCGGCTAGGCTCCGCGCCCCGAAGACCGCGGCTGTAGTAATAACACTACAGCCGGACGCGGTCAAAAGGGGCGTCACGTACCGTGACGTGCTCTCGAAGGCAAGGGAGACGGTGGACCTCCGGGAGCTGGGGATCACCGGGGGCCTCCGGCACAGGGTGACCGCCACTGGCGCCCGCATGCTGGAGATCCCCGGTGCGACAAGTGGCCCCACCGCTGACGCCCTAGCTGAGAAGTTAAGGGCGTCCCTCGATGCGGACGAGGCTCGGGTCTCCAGGCCCGTCAAGTGCGCGGACATGCGCATCTTGGGCCTGGATGACTCCGTTACGGAGGAAGAAGTGGTGGCCGCCGTCGTCAGGACGGGCGGGTGTCTGGCCGAGCAGGTGAAGGCGGGCACCATACGTCCTGACTTCGCGGGGATGCGAACCGTAACGGTAAGCTGCCCCGTGACGGCGGCCAAAACAATTGTGGAGGGCCGAAGGCTTCTGGTGGGCTGGGTCTCAGCGCAGGTTAAACTGCTGGAACCCAAGCCTCTGAGGTGCTACCGATGCCTTGTGGGACACCACGTTGGCATCCAGTGCACCTCGGAGGTGGACCGCAGCACACTGTGCTTTCGCTGCGGTCAGCCCGGACATAAGGCCGGCTCGTGTAACGCCGCACCGCACTGCTTCGCATGTGCGGCTGCTGGCAAGCCGGCCGATCACCGGGCGGGGAGCAAGTCCTGCGCTCCACCCGCCGGAACCAGGAGGAAAGGCAGGCCCTCCGCCACCGTCGCCACCACCACCGTCGCCGCCGCCGCTGCCGCCGCCAACAACGCCGCTGCTGCCGCCGCCACCACCGCCGCCGCCGCCGCCGCCGCCACCACCACCGCCGCCGCCGCTGCCGCCGCCGCCATCGTCGAGGGGCCCTCACAAGGGGCCCGGGAGGGGGCTGAAATGGAGGAGTAATGGCTCCCCTACGCCTCCTCCAGGCGAACATCAACCACTGCGCCTGCGCTCAGGACCTGTTGCTCCAGAGCGTGGCGCAGTGGTCGATTAACATCGCCGTGGTCGCTGAGCCGTACTTTGTCCCGCCCAGGGATGACTGGGTGGAGGACCTGAGCGGCTCAGTGGCCATACTTTCGTCGGCCGCCGCCGGCACCCCGTCCCTCGAATGCGTCACGAAGGGACAGGGGTGCGTAGCAGCACGGTTCGGAGAGATAGTAGTAGTGGGGGTGTACTTCTCTCCGAACCGAACTCTCGCCGAGTTCCACAACTCTTTAACAGAGTTGAGTGTCGTCGTCGCCAGAAACCATCCCTTCCCCGTGCTAGTGCTCGGGGACTTCAATGCCAAGAATTTGGCCTGGGGTTCCCGTTACACGGATGTGCGGGGCAGGATGGTGGAGGACTGGGCTCTGGAAACAGGCCTGGTCGTCCTAAATCGGGGTTCTGTTCCCACGTGTGTGCGGATGCGGGGTGAGTCCGTGGTGGACATCTCGTTCGGCAGCCCCGCTCTGTCACAACGCGTCATTGACTGGCGCGTCATGGAGGGGGTGGAGACCTACTCCGATCACCGGTATATCCGGTTCGACGTCTCCGCCCAGACCTCTAGCGCGCTGGTCCAACAGGCCCCGAGTGGTCCGCGGTGGGCGCTGAAGCAGCTGGACCGGGAGCTCCTCCTGGAAGCCTCGATCGTGCAGGCCTGGGTGTCATCACCGGACACCCAACATCGACGATGAGGCGGAGTGGTTCCGGGAGGCCATGTCCGAGATCTGTGACGTGGCAATGCCCCGAGTCCGGCCAGGACGCGCCCGACGTCAGGTGTACTGGTGGTCGCAGGAGGTGGAGACACTACGCAAGGCGTGCGTCGATGCGCGACACCTTTACACCAGGCACCGCAGGCTCCGCATTCGCCCTCCGGATGCGGAAGCCACGGAGGCGGAGCTGTACGAGGGGTACAGAGCGGCGAAGACCGCCCTCCAAGAGGCTGTCCAGCGGGCCAAGGATGTGGCCCGCGAGGAGATGGTGGAGACTCTGAACAGAGATCCGTGGGGGCGCCCTTATAAAATGGTGCGGAATAAACTCCGCACCTGGGCCCCCCCGCTGACGCAGAGTCTCCGCCCCCAGCTGGTGGAGGAGGTGGTGAGCGCTCTGTTCCCTTCACGGGGGGAGCACACTCCCCCGCCCATGGCTCCGCCAATTGCGGTGCCCGAAGCGGACCACGCGGACGACGACGACATCCCTGCTGTGACCGGGGTAGAACTGAGAGCGGCGGTAGGAAGGCTGAAGGCCAAAAATACCGCCCCAGGACCCGACGGCTTGCCAGGTAAAGCCTGGGTCCTGGCCTCGGGGGCTCTCGGGCCTCGACTGGAGGCGTTCTTAAGCGCATGTTTGGAGAGAGGCCAGTTTCCACGCCGTTGGAAGACGGGGAAGCTGGTCCTCATTCGGAAGCCAGGGCGCCCTGCGGACTCTCCGTCCGCATTCCGGCCCATCGTGCTGCTCGACGAGGTCGGCAAGCTCTTTGAGAGAGTGATTGCGGGCCGCCTCGTCGGGCACCTGGTGAGGACGGGGCCGGATCTTGCGGACAGCCAGTTCGGTTTCCGCAAGGGGCGCTCGACGGTGGACGCCATCATGCGCGTGAGAGCCCTCACGACGGGGGACGCGGTGTCCCGGGGTGGGGTCGTCGTGGCGGTGTCACTCGACATCGCCAACGCGTTTAACACCCTGCCCTGGAGCACCATTGTGGAGGCACTCCGGTATCACCGGGTGCCGCCCTACCTCCGTCGAATAGTCGAGGCGTATCTGACGGAAAGAGCCGTCAGCTACCCCGGTCGCGATGGGGAGTGGAACCGGCGAGAGATGTCGTGCGGTGTCCCACAGGGATCGGTCCTGGGGCCGCCTCTGTGGAACATCGGGTACGACTGGGTGCTGCGCGCCGACCTCCCTGATGGCGTCAGCGTGGTTTGCTACGCTGACGACACGCTGGTCCTGGCGCAGGGGAGGTCGCATCAGGCGGCGGCCGACGCGATGACACGCGGGGTTGCGATAGTCGTGGAGAGGATCCGGCAGTTGGGTCTCGAGGTGGCATTGCACAAGTCCGAGGCCATGTCGTTTCATGGGCCCCGGAACGCGCCGCCATCGGGATCCCAACTAACGGTAGGAGGTGTTCACATCGGCGTCGGGATGACGATGAAATACCTGGGTCTCGTCCTCGACAGCCGGTGGAACTTCGTGGAGCATTTCCGACGTTTGGCCCCCAAACTGGAACGGGCCGGGGCCGCCTTCAAGCGGCTCTTGCCCAACCTGGGGGGGCCAAACGCCTCCTGCCGGAGGCTTTACGCGGGGGTCGTGCGGTCCATGGCCATATACGGGGCCCCGGTGTGGGCGCGTTCACTGCGGCGGCGAGCCGCCCACTACCTGAACGCGCCCCAGAAGGTGGTAGCCATAAGGGCTATCCGGGGCTACCGCACAATCTCTGGCGAGGCGGCAAGCCTCCTTGCCGGACTGCCGCCATGGGATCTGGAGGCGATGGTCCTCGCGCGCCTGTATGAGTGGCGCGCGGAGGCACTACGCCGGGGGGAGGATCCGCTTCCGCGGCAAATCGCTGCGGAGCGGACGGATCTCCGGCGCGATCTCATGGCGGCATGGAAAGAGCGACTGTCACAACCCAGCGCAGGGCACGCCGCGATAGCGGCGATAAGACCCCTCTTTGAGGAGTGGCTAGAGAGGCGCCACGGCGCCCTCACCTTTCGCCTGACGCAGGTCCTCACCGGACACGGAAGTTTCGGGAGGTTCCTGCACATCATCAGGCGGGAGGAAACGCCCGGGTGTCACCATTGCCAGGATCGCCCAGAGGACACGGTGGAGCACACGGTGGAGGTCTGCCCCGCTTGGGCGGAGCACCGCCGTGTCCTCGTAGAGGCGATTGGCAGCGACGGCGACCTCTCGCGTCCGGCCCTGGTGCAAGCCATGGTCCGTGGCGAGAGGGAGTGGGAGGCAGTCACCTCCTTCTGCGAAGCAGTCATGCTAGCGAAGGAGGTGGCGGAACGGCTCAGGGAGAGAGCCTCCCGTCCCAGCCGCCGCGGGAGACGCTCCGGGCGTCGGGAGCCGCGTGACGACTCCCGGCCACCGTAGGCGCGGGCCTGCGGGCGGAGAGTAATGGGTAGCTCACCGCCCGATCAGGACCAGGCCCGTGCCGGACGGCGCGTACGTGTTCCACGCGCGCCTCAAAGAGATGTCAGCATCGAGGAGGGGCCCCTTAGGGCCGAAGCCTGCCGGGTCAGCGGGATTGTCCGAAAGGGTTACCGCTGGCCCGGAACATAAAGGGCTAAGGAAGGAACACGGGTGGGTTTTAGTCAGTAAGAGTCTGACACTCCCTTCCGCTCCACCCAGAGCGGGAGGAGTCATTTGATGATTTCCCATCCACAAAAAAAAAAAAAAAAAAAAAAAAAGGCCGTCACTCTTGAAAATTACTGAATCGGTTTTGATGAAACTTTCATTGGTCCCTAAGTTGAAGTAAATGTAAGCCAATAAAAAAAATGGTCACAATGACTGTGACAAGAAGGCTTTCACTCAGCATGTTGTTGTGCTATAGAGGACCCATTGCACAGCGCTTATACATTTAAAACATCCTAATACTTTTAAGTATAAGAAAAGAAGAACGTTATAAGACGAAATATATGCTCAGCCGAATAATTTGTTCGAAGAGCATCGCTTAGCGAATGATATCATGATTAATGGATGTCTAGTATTTAGATAACTATAAAATATACATCATCATAATCTGTTTAGCCTTTTTCGCACAACAATTATCCAGTCGTCGTCGTCGTCGTTTCAGCCGATAGACGTCCACTGCTGGACATAGGCCTCCCCCAATTTTGGGAGGGTTTGCCATAATCGCCACGCTTGGCAGGCGGGTTGGCGATCGCAGTATGGTATGATGGTGGAATACATAGAGAACGCTGCTGCCCATTCTCCGGTACGATCCTTAGTCGCCTTTTACGACACCCACGGGAAGTAAGGGGTGGTGGTATTCTTTAAGTCCGGCACCACACAAACCATTATCAGACCATTATCCAGTCAAAATAAGATAACTTCCACGGGTGTTTTTGCCGCAGGCCACCTAGCTTTAACCATATGCAAAAATAAGTACGTTTAGATTGCCTATAAACCTGTGTATTTACACATACTTGGCATATGTGAAATAAGAGAGACAGAAGATCTTGTAATTTGATGAATTACATAAAATTAGGTACTTACGGCATTGTTCAAACGGCACACAGGTTCCATTAACTCTGCCATATCCATCCTTACACTGGCACTTTGGGTTGCAAAGCAGAAGAATGCCTATTCTAAACGGGCATCGACCTTCAAGTCTGGGCTTGCCACACTCATCAGTCGGGCAAAGAGGAGGGCAGGCGACAAACTCCTCATTCGGTTTGGCACTGCAGTCGAACGGAGCTGAAAGAGTCATTGCAGTTTAAATTAAATTTAGAGCTACTTTCTATAGTGTGGATGCAGGTGCACCTCGCATGAGACAGGTCATGAGAATTAAATTACACAATTTCCTTTCCCTCTCACAGAGAGGAGGCCTATGTCGCAGTAGTGAGGTTGATTAAGTATGCTTATGAAAGAGCTTTGGCTGTGGAATGGCAACGTATGAACATAGTCACTAACGTGCAACGTGAATCTTCTTTTAGACTATCTTATTAGTCAATAATTCATATATTAGAAAAGAAATGCCTCGTTGGTCTAGTGGATGCAAGCGCGACTGCTGAGCTTGAGGTCCAGAGTTCGATTGCTGAGGGACGGGCAAAGTTTTCGATCCGGAATGTCTCAGTAGCAGCCCAGAACCTGTAATTGTGCCCGGTTTATGGCACAAGGCTCACACCTATTTCTCGGGGCTCAAAGATAACTAGCGAAATGTGGGTGTACTATTATTTTAAGTACACCTAGGTAGAGGTGTACCTATACCCTGTAGGAAATACAAACGTGATGTTATGTAAGAAAAGAAATGCTGGACTTACGACAATCACTAGTCGGTATACAAGTTCCATTTTCAGCGCGTTTGTAGTTGAATCTGCACTTACAAGCTGGAACGCAAGGATCCGCTTGGGTACATACTTGTTTCTCATCAGCTGATTTTGGACAGTTATCGGAGGTGCAAGCTATTGAGCAGTTATCCAGAACTTCGTTTTCACCACAAATTTTTGGAACTGAAAAGAAAAAAACCTATTTGTAACGACAATTTTTTAATACAGCGATATTTTAAATACCTTGGAGCTATTTTATTTTTTCTAAAAAAACAAATTATTTGCTAATTTTATTATTAAATTATTACTGATTAACGAAAAATTAAGATGTCACTAAGTTTTCTAACAAATAATTTGCCCTATAGTCACCGCTCGTCGCTTCATATAGCAGTCACTGACCGAGTGCCCAATAGCAGATGGTAAATGTGTGCCTAAGCCATGCAATCTCGATAAATTGTTCCACCGAACCGCACGTTACAAAATTTTGTTTCAGTGCGGTTAGTGGAAGTGCTCAGGTGCCGTTCGTCCAAGTGCGGTTGAAAGCAGTGCTCCGAGTGGAATACCTCCCCGAAACGATCAATTACGATAAAAGGAACTCTCATAATGAAAAACCAAATAAAACCCTATCATATAATCCATTTAGATTCAAACAAAATGACCGATGTTGTTTCTATCACTTAAGTCAAATTGGATGGATTTTCGATGATTTACGAGAGCAGTGTTGGATCAGTAACCCTGCAGCTTAGATGCTTATGGAACAAGAGACTCACCTTCACACTCGTTATAAGGAACACAAACTCCTTTGTCATTTCGGTAGTAGTTCTCCTGGCACACGCAGCCTCGCTGGCACGAAGCTTCGTCACATGATGGACAGCTTTTCATAGCCACGTCGCGGTCTGAACAGTTCTGCTGACGGCACGTTTTTTGGACGCATGAGGAATACACCTCATTGGTGGGGCAAAGGCCAGCTGCAAGTATAATGAAATATGAAAAATAACTATATATCTGTACTAATGATAAAGTTCCATTAAAATTGCGCGCCCTTGCACCGCGCAAGGGCGCGCAATTTTAAATAACACAGAGAGAGAGTTGAGTAAATACATAAAACTAGGTACTTACGGCATTTGTCAAACGGCACACAGGTTCCATTAACTCTGCCATATCCATCCTTACACTGGCACTTTGGGTTGCATTGCAGAAAAGTGCCTATTTTAAATGGGCATCGACCTTCAAGTCTGGGCTTGCCACATTCATCAGTCGGGCAAAAGGGAGGGCAAGCGACAAACTCTTCATTAGGTTTGGCACTGCAGTCGAATGGAGCTGAAAGAGTTATTGCAGTTTAAATGAGAAGAAATACCATCACAGTTCACACTAATCACATCTATTTTTGCCGCCAAGCACCGTTTCGGAGTTCTGATTTGAAAAGAACGAGTGCCTGCGTGATTACCGTCTCATGAGAGCGAAGCGGTTCATGCTTGGCATAAGGCTTATAAACCGAGTTGCAAACGTTGAGATCCGAAGACGTATGAAGGTTTTTGATATCGGGAAACGAGTTATGGAACTCAATGGGCTGGACACCTGGCAAGGCGCAGTGATCACAGCCTGACAGGTGGAGTAAGGCAGTGACTGAATAGCGGTCGTCTGGCGGAGAAATGGCTAAGCATTGCATAATGTACAACATGGATGAGCTGACAGGAGCGTGGAGAATTGGCACGTGAAAAAAAGGTCCTATTCTATGCTCGGCAGTGGTTAAGGCCGCTCGCCCACGTCCGATAATCGGTGACCGATTTTTTGTAGGAGAAAAACTGATAGAACACACTGATAGCAATAGTGCAACGCACACGTCCTACACAAAGTAGGTCAGAAATAATGAAGTTAACTAAATCGGCCCGATTATCGGTCCTACAAAAAGTCTGACAGGGTGGGCAGCCTCAAGTAGGTTTTCGGATGATACATTATAGATTTGGATACCAACTCCCAGCATACCTACAACTTCTCCTTTCACACTATCTCATTCGTCAATAATTACTCTATTAGAAAAGAAATTGCAGACTTACGACAATCTCTAGTCGGTATACAAGTTCCATTTTCAGCGCGTTTGTAGTTGAACTTGCATTTACAAGCCGGGATACAAGGGTCCGACTGTATACACACTTGCTTCTCATCAGCTGAATGTGGACAATTATCGGAATTGCACGACAATGAGCAGCTATCCAGAACTTCGTTTTCACCACAAGTTTTTGGAGCTGAAAAGAAAAATATTAGTTATAACGACTATTTTATAAGAAGGATGAATACAGAAAGAGGGGCTAGTGGCTAAGTAATGCCGCATGGTTCAATTACCGCGGTTGGTCCGTGGATGGCTGATCATCTTGACATACCAAGACCCTTCCATGCCTCGGAAAGCACGTTAAGCAACGGCTTAACGACTGTCAAAGATCTACAAATGACAGCCAGGACCCGTTGGTCCCAGCTGGACCAATTTTGATAAAATTTGGTATGGAGGTAGCTGACACATTGGATTAACATATAGGTAATTTTTTATCCCGATATTCCCACGGGATCGAAACGTATGCGGGTGAAATCGCGGGGTGCTGTTAGTATAAAATATTTCTTACGGCACTTGTCTTGAGGTACGCAGTCGCCATTCTCGTTTCGCAAGTAATTCTCTTTACATACGCATGCTTTTTTACAATAACCTTCTGCGATCATCGGACAAGATATTGCTTCGCCCTTTTGCGAACAATTTTGGGCTCTACATATAGCTTGGGCACATGTGGACCATTCTTCGTTAATTGGACATAAATTGGCTGTAAAAACAATTTTTTTTTAAAGTTACTATTGTTGGATGTAATCTATTGGGATCTTGCCACGTGAGGGGGCCGTTCCATAATTTACGTCACACGTTAAAGGGAATGGAGGGGGTCAAAAAATGTGGCCTCTTGTGACAAGGGGTGGGGCGAGTCATAAGCTTCGTGATGTCAGACATACCAGAAGGCTAATTCTCGTTAATTAAAACGTTAAAAATCTAGTCGCAGTCTCATCTCGGCGACAAGTAAATGTCAAAATCTTGTCAAAAATGTAGGGAACTTACTAACTTAATTTTGACAGAATGAGACTAAGATCAGACTGTGAACGATCTTAAAATTACGAGAGTTGCCTCAGAGGTCTAACAAACATGATAATCTGTGACAAGAACGGGGGTAGTTTGCTCAAATATCATGAAGTTTATGGATGGCCCCTGATGAGAACTTGAGTTGACTTCCTCTGAGTTCAAAAATACTTGATTACAAAAAATCAGAGTAAAATTGCAAAAGCTTATAACATATAAGCATTTTCTTACTATTGCAGTCATCTTCAGGTACACAGAATCCATCTGCGTTTCTCAGGTAATCAGGTCGACATAAGCAACCTGGGAGACACTTAGTCACTGATGGACATGGTACTGGCAATCCTTTTTGAGTACAATATTCAGCTCTACAGGCTGCGTTCGCGCAATTGTCCCATACCTCGAAAGACGGGCATTTATTGGCTGAAAAATCAAACATTTAAGTATAAACGCGGTTTCAAAATTGTAATGGCGGTATTATTTTATTGCCCTTCCATGCATATGAAATTTTGCATTTAGTACAAAAAACCGGTGAGATGTCATGGGATCGTAGCACGTGCTTTTCTGTTTCATCCCTTCTACGTACATCGCCGTGAATAAATGACGTCACGCGTATTTCTTAATTCTTTCTTCTTCTTAATTGTTGTGCCCCCTTCCGCCCTTGTCACATCATCATCATCATCTGCCTAGCCTTATCCCAACTATGTTGGGGTCAGCTTCCAGTCTAACTGGATGCAACTGAATACCAGTATTTTACATGGAGCGAATGCCCTTCCTGAATGGCCGTCCTTGTCACATATGGTCATATTTTTGTGAACATATGACGTCACATGATTTGCAATTTTAAACATAATCTCACAATAATATTGGTACAGTTGGCAATTATTAAAATTTTTGTTGGAGTCGAAGCTTAAAGTTTTAAAATTTACATTTATACGTGTGACGTCTCACGCCCCTTGTCACACGAAGTCACACTTTGAGGACCCCCTCCGACCCCCTTAAAGTGTGACGTAATTTATGGATGGCCCAATGGAAACGTCCAGACATCAAAGTGCTGGCGTCTGAACCTAACACCCTGTATACCCTAACGTACGGCTTAATTTTAAAATTACTCCTTAATCTACTTACGTTCACATTTGTCTTCCAGTACACAGATGCCATCTTTATTTCGCAAATAACCTTCTTTGCAAACACATCCCGTTTTGCAAAATGTTGGGTCCAGACGGATACAAGGTACTGACTGGCCTTTTTGGGTACAGTTAAGAGCTCTGCATTCAGCTTGTATGCAGGTCGAATATCTTTCGTTGGCGGGGCAAACTGCAGCTGAGAAAGTTTAATTTTTTTTTATTAAGTGACTCTTACTATAAACCTCTTACTCTAAACTCTTGCTTTAAACAAAATATATGTTCCACATACTTGACGTCCTTCAACATACTTCACGAACACGAATGCGCATATTTACATCGACTCGCAACCTGTTGCAATGGATTCAGTTTATGATTCAGGTTGAAATTTTTTGTCGATTAAAAAAAACGTAAGCTGTTCCATTTTTGCCCGCATAGGTATTACACTTAATACAGCACATTTTGTTTTGATAACCGGCTAACAATTTTATATGCTAGAATGGGGTCTAGAATGTGGTGAATTTATTGTAACAGTTTGCGCATCGATGTACAGACACCAGCACATCAAGCTACCCGAAACTGTAAATATATAATAATACTTTATCCCTTTCTTGTGGAAATGAAATGGAGCTACCCGCCGTCTATAGGTACTTTTCTTTGTCTACGATCAAAAAGTAATCTGTGACAGTTGCCGACTGCTCTTGTTTGCTCACTCGTTTCGTGTTTTCAAATGCGTTTTGAGTGCTTTCTTGATTATTCTTCATTTTTCACGACCACTGCTTTGTATTTTATGGATTCCGACCCTGCCTACCTTGTACGACCCTTGCTTTCACACTGGACACCGAAGATCACTCACACGTTTGACTTGCAATTGTTACTTTGGATTTTACCACCGCCGGCTTGTGGATTGGATATTGTTCAAACTATGGATCGCTGTATGAGGTTGTGGGGTAACAACTGGTCACTGCAATACACTGGGCTAACACTTACACGATGAAACAATTCTTGGATTGCTGCGCTCAATAATATGCATTATATGGTACCTTAGCTGGGCTTGGTACCAGGATCATATAGTACCACCTGCACAATTCCTAGACGACATTTTAATTATAATAGAAGACGAATAAAACACTATATTAAATTATTTTTTATTTTATTTTAGCAGACAATCATCCTTTCCTTAACTCCATACCTACCTACTTATGACTTGAAGTCATTGACGTTCATTCGTATAATTTTTCAAACATTTTCTACTAAATATAATAACTATTAGTACAAAAGAACATATTTTGCACTTCAGGAATCAGCTGTTAATTAAATATTGTAACATAACCTCACTTATCACTTTTACCTAATCTCTTATATCTCTGTTCTCAGATTGACAAAATCCGCAGAGTTTTCAGTGAAAGGTTGATAATATATAAGCTATTACACCGATGTCAATATGACACTACTTTCATCTTTTTACACCCAGGCCCAAGATTGTACAGTCTGTCTATAAAGTCGTGAAAAAAATGAGGGCGCAGCGGTCGTGCACGTAGCAACCCTGTATAGTGTGACTAAATTGATTTTGATACTAGCACATTATTTTGTACTAAAAGCAAACCTGATTTTAATGAACGAGCTTTTTTTTAAACTGGATAGAAAAGGTAGTTGTAAAATCCGTAATCTTATTAAAAAAATCTACAGAAACGTCAAGCTTGAAAATCATTCCATATTTTACTTACGTTCACATTTGTCCTCCAGTACACAGATGCCATCTTTATTTCGCAAACACATCCCTTTTTGCAATATTGTGGGATCGATAAAAGGTACTGGCTGGCCTTTTTGATATTGGCTGGCTGGCCTTTTTGATATTGCACTTTCTATGATACAGCACATTTTTTTTTTTTTTTGATAACCGGCAAAGAAATTTATGTGCTAGAATGGGGTCTAAGAATGTGGTGAATTTATGGTAAGTTTGCGCATCGATGGACCTAACACCCTGTATACCCTAACGTACAGCTTAATTTTAAAATTACTCCATATTTTACTTACGTTCACATTTGTCCTCCAGTACACAGATGCCGTCACCGTTTCGCAAATAACCTTCTTTGCAAACACATCCCGTTTTGCAAAATGTTGGGTCCAGACGGATACAAGGTACTGACTGGCCTTTTTGGGTACAGTTAAGAGCTCTGCATTCAGCTTGTATGCAGGTCGAATATCTTTCGTTGGCGGGGCAAACTGCAGCTGAGAAAATTTAACAATTTTTATTAAGTGACTCTTACTATAAACCTCTTACTCTAAACTCTTGCTTTAAACAAAATACATGTTCCACATACTTGATGTCCTTCAACATACTTCATGAACACGAATGCGCATATTATACATCGACTCGCAACCTGTTGCCATGGATTCAGTTTAAGATTCTGGTTAAAATTTTTCGTCGATTAAAAAAACATAAGCTGTTCCATTTTTGCCCGCATAGGTATTACACTTTCACACACATTAATACAGCACATTTTGTTTTGTTTACCGGCTAAAAATTTTATATGCTAGAATGGGGTCTAGAATGTGGTGAATTTATGGTAACAGTTTGCGCATCGATGTACAGACACCAGCACATCAAGCTACCCGAAACTGTAAAATTTTCCCAATCAACTTTGAAACTTATGCTTTAGCGATAAAGTTGAAAATCTATTAAAGAAATTTGACAGATTGTAGTAGCTTGATGTGCTGGCGTCTATACCTAACACCTTGTATACCCTAATGTACAGCTTAATTTTAAAATTACTCTTTAATCTACTTACGTTCACATTGGTCTTCCGGTACACAGCTGCCATTTGCTGCTCTTAAGAAGTGTTCCTTGCAAATGCAGCCGCTGTCACATTGTTCTTGAGGAATATCTGGACATGGAACATCTTCTCCTTTCTGTGAGCAGTCCTTAGCTCTGCATACTCCTTGTATACATGGGACGAATTCTTCGTTGTCAGAGGTGCAGGATGGTGCTGCTACACACACCGTAAATAAAACTAGTTTAGAAGAAGTCTAAGAGGAAACATTAAATATTGTTGTTAGGACCTAACAGACATGGAGCTAAGTTAAGCTTAGATGGGGTCTCGGATGATAACGAAGCTTTATTATGTGTTTAGAAAGGCAATGACTTAATTTTTGTCTGTAGAAGTCCCAAGATATGATTATAATGTATATATAATATTATCTTATGCTTTCGACAAGCGTTTAATGATTCCAAAAACAGTCTTCCTTAACGAATAAGCAAGACTCCTTATTCGTTACGTGTATAGAGGCACAAGGAACAGGGTGTAAAGTTCACTCATCCTCCAACAACTCGGGCAACTGCCCGACGATTGATGTCAGGACGTTGTATATATGCTAGTTGCACGGTAAACTCTGCTTGCGCGATGCAAGATTTTGCGTGACATCAGGTGTAAGAGACATCGTCGCGCAATCCACAGAAAGAAAGCACTACTGTTTCATACATTTTGAGCGTGTTGGTAATAACCGACCTAAAATTTCTACCTTGAGAGGTCTAGAATCAAGTACTGAAGTTATGATAACAGTTGGCGCATTGATAACCCTTTCTGTTATGCAAGCTTAAGTTCGGTTACAATAGAAAACGTAATTGTGTCTCATTCGTGACAATTGTGCTATACTCTGTATACCTAAACGTCAAGCTTGAAAATCATTCCATATTCTACTTACGTTCACATTTGTCCTCCAGTACACAGATGCCATGTTTATTTCGCAAATAACCTTCTTTGCAAACACATCCCTCTTTGCAATATTGTGGGTCCATTCGGATACAAGGTACTGACTGACCTTTTTGGGTACAGTTAAGAGCTCTGCATTCAGCTTGTATGCAGGTCGAATATCTTTCGTTGGCGGGGCAAACTGCAGCTGGGAAAGTTTAACAATTTTTATTAAGTGACTCTTATAGTCTAAACTCTTGCTTTAAACAAAATACATGTTCCACATAGGTACTTGTCGTTCTTCAACATGCTTCACGAACACGAATGCGCATACTATACATCGACTCGCAACCTATTGCCATGGATTCGGTTTATGTTTCTGGTTGAAATTTTTCGGCGATTTAAAGAAAAATAAGCTGTTCCATAAATTTTGACCGCACAGGTATTGCACTTTCTATGATACAGCACATTTTTTTTTATAACCGGCAAATGTGCTAGCATGGGCTCTAGAATGTGGTGGATTTATGGTAAGTTTGCGCATCGATGCACCTAATACCCTGTATACCCTAACGAACAGCTTAATTTTAAAATTACTCCATATTCTACTTACGTTCACATTTGTCCTCCAGTACACAGACGCCGTCACCGTTTCGCAAATAACCTTCTTTGCAAACACATCCCATTTTGCAATATTGTGGGTCTATATCGATACAAGGTATTGGCTGGCCTTTTTGGGTACAGTTAAGAGCTCTGCATTCAGCTTGTATGCAGGTCGAATATCTTTCGTTGGCGGGGCAAACTGCAGCTGAGAAAGTTTAAATTTTTTTATAAAGTGACTCTTACTATAAACCTCTTACTCTAAACTCTTGCTTTAAACAAAATACATGTTCCATATACTTGACGTCCTTCAACATACTTCACGAACACGAATGCGCATATTATATACAGGCTGGCAGGGATATCTACTCGCAGCCTGTTACCACTGATTCAGTTTATGAATCTGGTTAAAATTTTCATAGATTAAAAAAAACATAAGCAGTTCCATAAATGTTGACTGCATTTTTATACAGAACATTTTTTTTTATAACTGGCGAAAATTTTTTTATGTTAGAATGGAGTCTAAGAATGTGGTGAATTTATGGTAACAGTTTGCGCATCGATGTACAAACGCCAGCACATCAAGCTACCCGAAACTGTAAAATGTTCCCAATCAACTTTGAAACTTATGGTTTAGCGATAAAGTTGAAATCTATTAAAGAAATTTGTCAGATTGTAGTAGCTTGATGTGCTGGCGTCTATACCTAACACCTTGTATACCCTAACGTACAGCTTAATTTTAAAATTACTCCTTAATCTACTTACGTTCACATTGGTCTTCCGGTACACAGCTGCCATTTGCTGCTCTTAAGAAGTGTTCCTTGCAAATGCAGCCGCTGTCACATTGTTCTTGAGGAATATCTGGACATGGAACATCTTCTCCTTTCTGTGAGCAGTCCTTAGCTCTGCATACTCCTTGTATACATGGGACGAATTCTTCGTTGTCAGACGTGCAGGATGGTGCTGCTACACACACCGTAAATAAAACTAGTTTAGAAAAAGTCTAAGAGGAATCATTAAATATTGTTGTTAGGACCTAACAGACATGGAGCTAAGTTAAGCTTAGATGGGGTCTCGGATGATAACGAAGCTTTATTATGTGTTTAGAAAGGCAATGACTTCATTTTTGTCTGTAGAAGTCCAAAGATATGATTATAATATTTAATATAATATTATCTTATGCTTTCGACAAGCGTTTAATGACTCCAAAAACAGTCTTCCTTAACGAATAAGCAAGACTCCTTATTCGTTACGTGTATAGAGGCACAAGGAACAGGGTGTAAAGTTCACTCATCCTCCAACACTCTGGCAACTGCCCGACGATTGATGTCAGGACGTTGTATATATGCTAGTTGCACGGTAAACTCTGCTTGCGCTATGCAGGATTTTACGTGACATCAGGTGTAAGAGACATCGTCGCGCAATCCACAGAAAAAAAGCACTACTGTTTCATACATTTTGAGCGTGTTGGTAATAACCGACCTAAAATTTCTACCTTGAGAGTTCTAGAATCATGTACTGAAGTTATGATAACAGTTTGCGCATTGATAACCCTTTCTGTTATGCAAGCTTATTAAGTTCGGTTACAATAGAAAAAGTAATTGTGTCTCATTAGTGACAATTGAGCTATACTCTGTATACCTAAACGTCAAGCTTGAAAATCATTCCATTATTCTACTTACGTTCACATTTGTCCTCCAGTACACAGATGCCATGTTTATTTCGCAAATAACCTTCTTTGCAAACACATCCCTCTTTGCAATATTGTGGGTCCATTCGGATACAAGGTACTGACTGGCCTTTTTGGGTACAGTTAAGAGCTCTGCATTCAGCTTGTATGCAGGTCGAATATCTTTCATTGGCGGGGCAAACTGCAGCTGAGAAAGTTTAACAATTTTTAATTAAGTGACTCTTACTATAAACCTCTTACTCTAAACTCTTGCTTTAAACAAAATACATGTTCCACATACTTGTCGTTCTTCAACATGCTTCACGAACACGAAAGCGCATACTATACATCGACTCGCAACCTATTGCCATGGATTCAGTTTATGATTCTGGTTGAAATTTTTCGGCGATTTAAAGAAAAATAAGCTGTTCCATAAGTTTTGACCGCTCAGGTATTGCACTTTCTATGATACAGCACATTTTTTTTTTTGATAACCAGCGTAAAAATGTTGTGTGCTAGAATGGGGTCTAGAATGTGGTGAATTTATGGTAAGTTTGCGCATCGATTCACCTAACAGCCTGTATACCCTAACGTACAGCTTAATCATATAAATCATTCCATATTCTACTTACGTTCACATTTGTCCTCCAGTACACAGATGCCATCATCATTTCGCAAATAACCTTCTTTGCAAACACATCCCTTTTTGCAATATTTCGGGTCTATATCGATACAAGGTATTGGCTGGCCTTTTTGGGTACAGTTGAGAGCTCTGCATTCAGCTTGTATGCAGGTCGAATATCTTTCGTTGGCGGGGCAAACGGCAGCTGAGAAAGTTTAAATTTTTTTATTAAGTCACTCTTAGTATAAACCTCTTACTCTAAACTCTTGCTTTAAACAAAATACATGTTCCACATACTTGACGTCCTTCAACATACTTCACGAACACGAATGCGCATATTATATACAGGCTGGCAGGGATTACTACTCGCAGCCTGTTACCACTGATTCAGTTTATGAATCTGGTTAAAATTTTCATAGATTAAAAAAAACATAAGCAGTTCCATAAATGTTGACTGCATTTTTATACAGTACATTTTTTTTATAACCGGCGAATTTTTTTAAATGTTAGAATGGAGTCTAAGAATGTGGTGAATTTATGGTAACAGTTCGCACATCGATGTACAAACGCCAGCACATCAAGCTACCCGAAACTGTAAAATCTTCCCAATCAATTTTGAAACTTATGGTTTAGCGATAAAGTTGAAATCTATTAAAGAAATTTGACAGATTGTAGTAACTTGACGTGCTGGCCTAACACCTTATAAACCCTAATGTACAGCTTAATTTTAAAATTACTCCTTAATTTACTTACGTTCACATTGGTCTTCCGGTACACAGCTGCCATTTGCTGCTCTTAAGAAGTGTTCCTTGCAAATGCAGCCGCTGTCACATTGTTCTTGAGGAATATCTGGACATGGAACATCTTCTCCTTTCTGTGAGCAGTCCTTAGCTCTGCATACTCCTTGTATACATGGGACGAATTCTTCGTTGTCAGACGTGCAGGATGGTGCTGCTACACACACCGTAAATAAAACTAGTTTAGAAGAAGTCTAAGAGGAAACATTAAATATTGTTGTTAGGACCTAATAGACATACCTTAGCTAAGCTTAGATGGGTCTCGGATGATAACGAAGCTTTTATTATGTGCTTAGAAAAGCAATGACTTAATTTTAGTCTGTAGAAGTCCAACGATATGATTATAATATATAATATAATATTATTTAATTATCTTATGCTTTCGACAAGCGTTTAATGACTCCAAAAACATAGTCTTCCTGTCCGGGTGTAAAGTTCAGTCATCCTCCAACAACTCGGGCAACTGCCCGACGATTGATGTCAGGTCGTTGTATATATGCTAGTTGCACGGTAAACTCTGCTTGCGCGATGCAGGATTTTGCGTGACATCAGGTGCAAGAGACATCGTCGCGCAATCCACAGAAAAAAAGCACTACTGTTTCATACATTTTGAGCGTGTTGGTAATAACCGACCTAAAATTTCTACCTTGAGAGGTCTAGAATCATGTACTGAAGTTATGATAACAGTTTGCGCATTGATAACCCTTTCTGTTATGCAAGCTTATTAAGTTCGGTTACAATAGAAAAAGTAATTGTGTCTCATTAGTGACAGTTGGCCCTATATACTTAAACGTCAAACTTAAAAATTGTTCCATATTCTACTTACGTTTACATTTGTCCTCCAGTACACAGATGCCGTCATCGTTTCGCAAATAACCTTCTTTGCACACACATCCCTCCTTGCAATATTGTGGGTCCAAACGGATACAAGGTACTGACTGGCCTTTTTGGGTACAGTTAAGAGCTCTGCATTCAGCTTGTATGCAGGTCGAATATCTTTCATTGGCGGGGCAAACTGCAGCTGAGAAAATTTAACAATTTTTATTAAGTGACTCTTACTATAAACCTCTTACTCTAAACTCTTGCTTTAAACAAAATACATGTTCCACATATGTACTTGTCGTTCTTCAACATGCTTCACGAACACGAACGCGCATACTATACATCGACTCGCAACCTATTGCCATGGATTCAGTTTATGATTCTGGTTGAAATTTTTCGGCGATTTAAAGAAAAATAAGCTGTTCCATAAATTTTGACCGCACAGGTATTGCACTTTCTATGATACAGCACATTTTTTTTTTGATAACCGGCGATAATTTTTATATGCTAGAATGGGGTCTATAATGTGGTGAATTTATGGTAAGTTTGCGCATCGATGCACCTAACACCCTATATACCATATCGTACAGCTTAATTATAAAATTACTCCATATTCTACTTACGTTCACATTTGTCCTCCAGTACACAGACGCCATCACCGTTTCGCAAATAACCTTCTTTGCAAACACATCCCTTTTTGCAATATTGTGGGTCCATTCGGATACAAGGTACTGACTGGCCTTTTTGGGTACAGTTAAGAGCTCTGCATTCAGCTTGTGTGCAGGTCGAATATCTTTCGTTGGCGGGGCAAACTCCAGCTGAGAAAGTTTAACAATTTTTATTAAGTGACTCTTAATATAAACTACTTACTATAACTCTTGCTTTAAACAAAATATATGTTCCACATACTTGTCGTCCTTCAACATACTTCACGAACACGAATGCGCATATTATACAGTCTGGTAGGGATATCGACTCGCAGCCTGTTACCACGGATTAAGTTTATGATTCTGAACCCCCATGCGTTGAATTTTTTCATCGGTTATTAAGAAAAAATAAGATCATCATCATCTGCCTGCCTTTTCCCAACTATGTTGGGGTCGGCTTCCAGTCTAACCGGATGCAGCTGAATACCAGTAATTTACATGGAACGACTGCCTATCTCACCTACCGGTACTGATCGATACCCTTGGGTAAGACTGGTTATCAGACTTCCGGGCTTCTGACTACCCGTAACGACTGTCAAAGGTCCACGAATAACAGCCGGGACCAACAGCTTAACGTGCATTCCAAGGCACGAAGTGGTCTCGGTATGTAAAGATGGTCACCCATCCACAGACCAACCGCGGCAAGCGTAGCTTAACCTGATCGATCGACCTGTGCGGCTGTTATCATTTAGCCAGGGGCCCCTCGAAAGAAAAAATAAGATGTTCCATACATTTTGACCGTGTAGGTTTTGCACCTTTCTATGCAACAGTAGGTTGGTTTTTTGATAACAGACGAAAATTTTATAGAATGTGGTGAATTCTTGTTTACAGTTTGCGCTTCGATGTCCCCTGTCATCACTGCTACACTGAATTCAGGAATCCCAATTAGGACTCCGGTTAGTGCAATAGGAGTTGGTATCCTAATAAGGCAGCCAAATTGTTCCTGACTTACTTAGCTTCCTTCCTAATTCATCATCATCATCATCAGCCTACAGTCCAGTGCTGGACATCATCATCATCATTTCAGCCGAAAGACGTCCACTGCTGGACATAGGCCTCCCCCAAAGGGGGGGGGGGGGGGGTTGCCATAATCGCCACGCTTGGCAGGCGGGTTGGCGATCGCAGTATGGTATGGTGGTGGAATGCACAGAGAACGCTGCTGCCCATTCTCCTGTACGCCCCTCAGTCGCCTTTTACGACACCCACGGGAAGTGCTGGACATAGGCCTCTCCTATTGCACGCCATTCAACTCGATTTTTGTCAACTGTCATCCAGCTGCTACCAGCCATCCTGCGAAGATCGTCGCTCCACCTAGCCTGAGGGCGTCCCACCTTACGTTTTTCGAGGTCTCCGCTCTAGAGCACATCTACCACAACGGTCATCAGTTCTACGGCTAATATGGCCGGCCCATTGCCACTTCAGCTTGTCACTTTCCTAATTCGGATGCCAGAATTCAATAGGTATAATATAATAAGCGCTTTACAATTTGGGTCTCAGATGGGTTTCAGGTTTATTTAACCTTTTGAATGTCTTAAGTTACACAGTTCGACATAAGCATTTGTCTTTCTATTGTGTCTCTAATTACGGCAATCGATGAGTTAAAGACTATATTTACTTACGACACTGTCCATAAGGCACACAAATCCCGTCAAGCCTCCAGTAGTCTTTGATGCATCTACATTTGGGGTTGCAAGGCAGTATAATTCCTATGCGTCCGATCTGTGGACATTCACCGCTCGGCGACGCTTGACTGCAGTCGTCAGTGGGACAGAGAGGTGGACATGGGTTGTACTTCTCGTTAGTTCCACAGGCGTAGGGAGCTGTAGAAGGTTTACATTGTTAAGTAAGGCATGGTAATTCTTAGCTAGGTACGGTAAGGTATTAATTAAAATTGCTCAAGACGGGTGGCGATTTCAAAATTAAGTCCAGGTTTTCTCGCGATATTTGTCTTCACCGATCTCAGTAATATCCAAGATTAAATCAGAAAGTACATACGAATTGATAAATTCACATTGATACTTGCCCGGATTTGAACCCACAACCTCGTGCATGGTCATCACGATGAAGTACCACCAATTTACAGAAATCCTACTTCCTTTATGATATAATTATAACATTATTTAAACGCGAAAGTTTGTGAGGATGGATGGATGTTTGTTACCCTTAACGCAAAAACTACTGAACGGATTTAGATGAAATTTGGCACACAGATAGTTTATAACCAGAATAACCGTATATGATACTTTGCATCTCGATATTCCCACGGGATTGAATCTTATGCGGGTGAAACCGCGGCGTGCTGCAGTATAGCATAATTTATCAGTTATAAGAGTAAACAGGCATCTTCTGGGCACGATCGTTCCATCAAAGACCTCATCCATCGCTTTCCATCAGGCCTGATCGAGGTCAAGAGCAGGCCCATTCAGAATCAGAATAAAATTAAATAAATATATAACTTACGGCATTCCCTGGTGGGTATACAAGAGCCATTGGAAGCGCGGCGGTGGTTGAAGGCACACTTGCAGGCGGGAGGTGGGCAGACGTCGGGCTGGACACACGGTTTAACCTCTGTGTCTGCCCCGGTTGGACAGTAGTCGGACTGGCAGACCGTTGGACAGTTATCCAGTATCTCGTTGGCCCCGCATGTGACGGGACCTGATGATTCAAGCAGGAGAGAGGTATTAAAAGTCTGGAAAATAATGTAAGTATGTGGCGGCTACATAGCCAGGAGCTTCGTCACACTGACTCCTGCATCGCGCAAGCAGAGTTTACCGTGCAACTAGCATATACAGGGTTATTGGTAAAACATTAACAACCTCTTAAGAGGTCATTGTACTCATCATTATGAACAACTTTTACTATGGGATCGCGAAAAAAAAATCAGCTGTTCCCTACGTTTGTATAACTCGTCAAAATGTAGGGAAGAGCTGACTTTTTTTTCGCGATTTCAGGTTTGGGCACAAATATATAAACGCGTCGACTTGAGAACCTCCTACGTTTTTTCGTCAGTTAAAAAGCTAGTTATTATAACATACATTGTGCTGCCGGTATACAGGTGCCATTTTCTGCCCTCAAATAGTTCTCCTTGCAGACACATCTTGCCTCGCAAGATTTGCTCGATGTTGATCTATAAGTAGAGGGTTCTGCCTTCTCCGAGCAATACTGTGCTCTTTGTATCGATTCAGGGCTGAAGGAAAATTCTTCATTCTTCGGGCATTTCATTACTGAAAAATAAATTGTACATTATGTTTATGATACTAGGGAGCAAAGTTTTATCATTACTGGAGGTAATGAACTAAGTAAAGACGCATTTTGTAATGGCGTGTGTTTTTTCTTTTGTATAGTTTTCAGCCGAGAATGAGCGTTATAGCCTAATGTTCAAATTAAATTAGCTAGCGAAACTCTGCAAACGTAATGGAGTTCGATATCTAAATATAATAAAATAAAAGAAAAATGATTTGAGGACAATTTATTTTGGGGTCAACGACTGCAGGTAGTGTTGTTACATAAAGTATGAGTTAAGAAACTCAGTTTTTCTTTGTTTAGAAGCACGTGTGTGAAGTGTATGTACCTAACAGTAACTCGTAGTAACCACCGACTACCTAGTTGAGTATTAAATAAACTTTTGTCATAATGTGTAGGTAGGTAGGTATTATTTCAAAACCATAGATATTAAGTTGGAAATCCATTACTTTATTGTACGTGATTTTAATTCAAACAATAACTTTTTTCATACATACTTAATACATTTTAATGTATTATTTTATGATACATTAGCAATATCTAAGTAGTGAATGAATAATAAACATTTGTTTACCTAGTCTACATACTGTTCATTGTTATTAGTTTCCACCTGTGCAAATTAACACGTAATTATCATAATTACTTTTATCAATAATACATATTATTGGAATATTATGTTTGAGAATTCGGCCGTAGACATGCTTTACTTCAGGGTTGGGAATAGCGGGGTGATTACGTAACACATTAACAGTAGCCATGGTTTTCATTTTGATTTTGACAGTTCAAAAACATTCATTGCGTTATTTACGTTGTTGAGCAGATTTTTTTTCGAACATACGAAGCAATGGATTAGCAATATTCTCCAAAATAATTCAGATTGTGATCGTGTGTTACGCAATAATAATAATTAGGGCGCTGGTATAAAAGTCCTTTTTCATTTATTTTATAGAGATTCTAGAGAGAATGTTCAGAAAGGACCATTAAAAGAATAGCTTTGAGGGCTGATTTTTTAATCATCTAGTAACTTTATTCGAGGAATTGTTGACAGTTATTTCATAAAAAAACTGTCAAACGTCAATTTTATTCCTCTAATATAAGTTATCTGGCGATGGAAAAATCAGCCTAAAACAAAATACTAACGAAATATCATTTTATTGCATAAATGAGAAATATGTGTAGGTACAGTCTGTTCAGAGTTATTTTACTTCTGATTTTTAATCACTGTCCAAATCACAGTGATCTTTATTTTCATTCTATTAAGGTTGCTGTTGTGTTGCTGCCACTGACCAGTCTGTTAAAATCACAAATATTTATTCTTGTAACTTAGTTGCCTTTTTTGTCTCTTTCAAAGTCTCCTCGCGGAGATTTCAACGCTACTTTTTGTTAAAAGATGTTACCAAAATCTGGCCAAATGAAGTACCGTGGTACACTTAAAGGCATAAAATAAATTAGATTACACTGAATAATATTGCATTAATATTTTTTCTTATGGATACCCGGGGATGAGAATAAAATAACTTTTAACGTAACAAAAAGCACGCCATTTTGGCACCCTTTCATCGGCGCACTACCTTACTTATTAAAAAAAAAACTGTCAAGTTGACAGCTGTCTGCTGTCGGCTTTAACCAATATTGTTTCACATTTGTTTCGGTTTCGAATATGTATAAATAATTCAATCTGAATTCAATAATAACTTGTACACCAAAACTCAGAAAAGAACGGAATGATATTATTGTGTGAATGACATTTACGAACATGATTGTCAGCTCGAGTATCAACCAATTGTAATGCAATTGTACATGTAAAGTTGCCACATATTTTAATTGTGTTACAGGTAATTAAAATAATAATTTATTATGTTCTTTTAAATTATATAAGGATAAAGATACAATTATTTTCGAATTCCTCTATTTTTTTTCTACTATTTGGTACACGTGTACATGTTTGTACCTTTGCCCAAACATGTACACGTGTACCAAATAGTTGTATGTAGTTGTAGTTGTAGTTGTGTGTAGTTGTTGTGGTTGTATGGGCTTTTGTTGACCTCCTTTTCGGTTGAGCGGCAACTGGCTAGCCGAAATTTTTTTTTCGCCGTGCGTGCCCTTGCATTGCAACCAATAGACGAGTGACAGTTGCGTCCAAACCCGCGGACAAAAATATCTCCCAGCGGTCGCGTCGCTATATGCGCGCACTTTCATAAAAACCCGTATACTTGATCATCATCATCATCATCTCAGCTGAAAGACGTCCACTGCTGGATATAGTCCTTCCCCAAAGGGGGGGGGGGGGGGTTTGCCATAATCGCCACGCTTGGTAGGCGGGTTGGCGATCGCAGTATGGTATGGTGGTGGAATGCATAGAGAACGCTGCTGCCCATTCTCCGGTACGCCCCTTAGTCGCCTTTTACGACACCCACGGGAAGTATGGGGTGGTGCTATTCTTTAAGTCCGGCACCACATAGACAAAGTAGACTTGATGTGAGAGACAAATTAGTTGCAGAGACAAAAGTTGCTCGTGGGCGCTCTCCTTTACAATTTCTTAGGCAGCGAGTCGATAATTGGACGAGAATTAGGAGTGAAATTTCAAGGACGCGTTACCCATAATGACGTCATCATTCCATCACGTTTTGACGCTAATGATATTCTGAACACACGTGATACAAAAACTAATAATGATAACCAGTATTACAAAGGCACCTATCTATCTACTGTCACGATTTTACTAGAAAATATTTCACTTGTACAATAAATTGTTTAGTGTATGTCTAATCTTGTATGTTTTTCTTTGTAAGTACAAACAATAAACTTATTAAGTATTTATTTTATTTTCCATACTTTACCTATAGGTTTACATAAAACCCGAGTTTGGGAGATAGGTACAGTCAACAAAAGAAATAAGTACGCAGGATCGTCGGATATAGTTGAAGTTTAGTAAGAAACCGATGGATGTTCTCGAATAAAATTTAATTGTATTAATAGAAAACAAACAGCTCATTTATCAAATTAAATTTCAGTCGACAACATCCATCGGTTTCTTACTAAACTTCAACTCTTTCCGACGATCCTGCATACTTATCTCTTTTGATAACTGTACCTAACTGGCTAAATCATCATATTATTACGCCTGTAGTCACTGAGGGGTTGGGTAGACTTGTACCATTTTAGTATACTCATTGTGACAGTTATATGTTTAAGTCCATGTAATAGAGGACGAGCCCACTGCCATCAACTGGGCACAAATCCAGACTCCGGGCTGCTACTGAGAAATTGCGTACCTATGTAAAAATCCAATATTTTCTTTTGAGTGAATTAATTAAGTTTTGAGTTGAGCTGCACGATTTCTGACAAATGCGTGCAAGCTGACTGGACAGGTCCTCTCAATCTGTGTGGTTCTTTCCTCAAAAGACCATCTCAGACATCGATCTACATGGTCTTCATATACCCTGACCAAGATTTATGTCTAGACTTTAAAAGAGACTATGACCTCCGAGTTTGTTTCGGCCTTTCTTCTCAGAGTAGTCAGATAGAAAACGCCGACCTCATCTAGTTATTTAAAAAAAAAAACATGATTGACGAGTAAAAGTGTTTCAAGTACAAACTTACTTACAAAAATAAAATCCTTTATCATTTATCTTTAAATAACACTTTGTCGGACCTGGGAATAAAACGACCGCTGTATAGTGTTGTTACTTGAAATAACAGCGGTCGTTGACCTCCAAAAAAAAAACGTATTTTTTTTTTAATTTTTATTTTATCGTGTTTTGATATCGCTACCCATCGCGTTTACGAGTTTAGACAGCCAATGTAAATAATCCTTTATAGTCCCGACTTCTATTGAGTCAAGGAAACGGAGCTGAACACGGCAAAACTGTTTTCTTAAGTTTAACAATCGATAAAAATCACGTCTGTTTATTTTTCGTTTCATCATGTTTAGATAGCGATTCGCATCGCGTTTACGGAGTTTAGCAAGCCAATTTAAAACAATACTTTAATTATATGTAGGTATATGTTACCGGCCAAACCCGGCTTTAGGATGAACTAGTTTCGCCTAGGCCAAACCAGTTCTCACTACACGGGTTGCATGGTTGCGATCGGTCGATAGGCGACGTAGGATGCAAGAGCGAGCGAAGGGCACCCCGAGGTTCGGTTTTGTTAGGTTACTTTCAACCCTTTTTTTTTTTGCGGATGGGAAATCATCAAATGACTCCTCCCGCTCTGGGTGGAGGAGCGGAAGGGTGTGTCAGACTCTTACTGACTAAAACCCACCCGTGTTCCTTCTTTAGCCCTTTATGTTCCGGGCCAGCGGTAACCCTTTCGGACAATCCCGCTGACCCGGCAGGCTTCGGCCCTGAGGGGCCCCTCCTCGATGCTGACATCTCTTTGAGGCGCGCGTGGAACACGTACGCGCCGTCTGGCACGGGCCTGGTCCTGATCGGACGGTGAGCTACCCATTACTCTCCACCCGCAGGCCCGCGCCTACGGTGGCCGGGAGTCGTCACGCGGCTCCCGACGCCTGGGGCGTCCCCCGCGGCGGCTGAGACGGGAGGCTCTCTCCCTGAACCGTCCGTCCCGCCACCTCCTTCGCTAGCATGACTGCTTCGCAGAAGGAGGTGACTGCCTCCCACTCCCTCTCGCCCCGGACCATGGCTTGCACCAGGGCCAGACGCGAGAGGTCGCCGTCGCTGCCGATCGCCTCTACGAAGACACGGCGGTGCTCCGCCCAAGCGGGGCAGGCCTCCACCGTGTGCTCCACCGTGTCCTCTGGGCGATCCTGGCAATGGTGACACCCGGGCGTTTCCTCCCGCCTGATGATGTGCAGGAACCTCCCGAAACTTCCGTGTCCGGTGAGGACCTGCGTCAGGCGGTAGGTGAGGGCGCCGTGGCGCCTTAATTTACCAGATACCTTGATTCACAAAAGCGCAACGTAGGATGCAAGAGCGAGTGAAGGGCATCCCGAGGTTAGGTTTGGTTAGGTTACTTTAAACCCTTAATACAGAAATAGGTGCCCCGCGAAGCGGGGCTCCATCGACATTGGATGCAAGAGCGAGCGAATGAGAACTGGTTTGGCCTAGGCGAAACTAGTTCATCCTAAAATCGGGTTTGGCCGATAACATATATGTATAACTCGATGAATTTATAATCAATGAAAAGTCTGAACAAGTTTTCATAGGGCGTTGTAAAACTGGCATTCCCAAAGGGTCATCAAATTGAACCATAATATTCGTAGCAATTCGGGCTGAAATTCTTTGGCAGACCAAATCCTCCCGGATTCGGAAAACAGTATGTCTGTATGTTTGTGCGGGAAACACGCAATCACGCCAAAGCGACTAAACAGATTGAAATAAATAACGTGAATACATAGTATTGTTAGCAGTCCTATTAAAGGTGGACAGTTTTGTTGTTATTTCATTAAAACAGACCTTTTACGAGTAACGAAGTCACGTTTTCAACATACTATCGTTGCGATATCGACGGCGACACCACACGCCAGAATAAAACACCGATTTACCTAAATGGAACCAGTTTTTCCGCATAATTATTTGACTAATACAGTGCCCTTCTTTGCTACTTATGCAAAAAAAAGATATTGTTAATGATCATCGATCACAATTTAGCAAATATCGCATTAGTATAAGAAAGAGTTCTAGACGTCGCAGATTATATTAAAGAATAGATAGTATATCTATATACTATAGCTTCAGGTAACAATTTAGAACCTTTGTTCTTCTCTGTTACATTATTTAAACAGGATGAAAAGTCAGGAGACAATTATCTTAGATACCTACTACTATCTTAGACAAAACGAGTACGAACTTTGGCTCAAGCTTAAACCTTTCAGCAAGTTTTTGTGTTTCTAACAACTGAAATCTTCTTCAAAAAGATCTTATTACAAATTTGACAACTTAGGCCCACTTACACGACAAATCTCTAAAAAAAAACCGTTTTGCGATAAACGGTTATAGTGACTTGTGGTGCAAGCGGGCCTTAGATTTGGGCTTTTGTATTTTGAACTTTAATCTGCTCAGAATATAGTTCGAAATAAAAAAATGAGTCGATGGTTTACCAGCGATCCATTTTGAATTCAACCCGATAAATTTTCTTACCTCTACGACATTTTGGCTTGGATTTGACTGTCTTCGTTGAAGAACTCAACGCACGTGTCTCACTGGCTGACGATACATTCTTAGTTATCACTTGCGTGGTTTCTGAAAAAATAAACGTAATCTTTTTTTAAACTTTGAAAGACATTAAAATTTTGAAATCATGAATGCTTAAGAAAAAAATATACGGTTAAATGTCTGGCACATGCCGAACGAGCTGTGGGAGCTGTAGAAATTTTTGTCTAATAAGACAAAGATTGGTACCCTGAAACAACGAAACGGGGGACAGAGGTTCACCATGATCACCATGAAGGAGATGGCAGGACGACTTGGATGTATTCCTTAGGAATTGCCAAGAAGTACAGTCAACAGCAAAAGTAGATGATCAAAATCAGAAATTCAATACTAATGATTGAATTTCTGATTTTGATGATTCAAACCACTCAACGCCACATCAACGCCACACAGAAATCACTTCGACGCCACACAGTTCTGACGCGAACTCCGTTCATTAGTATTGAATTTCTGATTTCGATCATCTACTTTTGCTGTTGATTGTACACTAGAGCTGTAAATTGTGATCGATTTAAAGAATGGAGAGGCCTTTGGCCAGCACTGTGATAGTATAGGTTAGCTAAATTAATAATGATAAAAAAGACGAACCTAATTTGGATAATTAGAATGAATTGACAATTAATCGCTTATCTGATAAATTGATTAATAAATCAATTTATCAGATAAGATTTAACATTATTTAAATCTTTGACCTTTGTGCGCCAGACAACTGATAACTTTTAATAATGAGATCAGAGGAAGGTCAGGAGATACATTGCACTCAATAGTAAGCACTGGATTCTCGCGACCTTCTTCTTTCTCTAAGAAAAATATGGTTGAGAAAATTCAATTGTGTGTAGATATAGCAATCACTTCACACGATTGGATTTTCCCGACCTTTCTGACGTGAAAGTGTTTTTTCTTCGTCATAAGTCTTAGTAGGGACGCGACTAACAGATGACATGCGACAAAGTAATGCATGAATAAGAAACTGATTCAATTTCTTCTGACTCTTCTTAGGAACATTAACAGGCATCGAAAAGGACAAATTAAATTCATAAATCATCATCGTCTTCCTTTTCCAAACTATGTTGGGATCGACTTCCAGTCTAACTGGATGCATCTGAATACCAACATTTTTTAAGGAGCGACTGCCTATCTGAGGGGCGATTCTCGTAGTTTTAAAAACGTTCACAGTCTGGTCTGTCTCAATCTGTCAAAAATACCTCCAAATTTCCTAAATTTTTGACATTGATTGTCGCTGAGATGAGATTTCGAACTTTTTTAATATATTTTTTTATATGTAATAACGGTAATTAGCCTTCTGACCTCCACAACACAAATAAACTTTAAATATATTTATAAATAAGTATATCTATAAGTAAATATGTTTAAAAATTCAATGCTCTTCAAAACAAAACATTAAAATAAACAAACACTTTTTAAAAGATGCTGAATAAAGAAAAGAAACCTCTATTTCCAGCTTATATCCGCTAATAAAATAAACTGTGTGCTTAAACTGGTTTAAGCAGAAATGCGGAAAACTATACAGGATGCTTAGAAGAAGAGAGATCAGGCGCAGGACCAACGGCTTAACGTGCTTTCCGAGGCACGGGGGTATCACACCGCCAACTTCCAAACCTCGGGCTGTTACTAAGAAATTCCTAATGGAAGAACTCAATAACACTTTGCCCGACCCGGAAATCAAACCCAGGAACCCACGCTCAGCAGTCGTAACTGCTCCGTTGGTCTCGTGGTCACATATATATACAATGCACATGGCAGATAACACCAAAAACTAACAATAAAGTTGTGACGAGATTTCGGTTGATTATTGAGAAACTTAGTATCTCAATTATCTACAGTGACACTTAAGACAGGTGATATGGGTGAAAAATAGAATAATATAACACTTCCTAGCCCATACAAATTGTGGCGGTCCTTCTACCAAACACCCTGTATAACGAAACAAAACAATTATTAGAAAAGTCGAGAGGTGTCGTGGGAGACTCGGTTGGAACAAAGTTCATTTCACTGTATATCTACATAAATATGCTGGTGGTGCTGGTGGTGGTGGCAGGGACATTGATGAGCAACCTGTTACTAAGAATTCAGCACACGATTCTAGTCTCCCTAGTGTAAGTAGAAATATTCCGTCTGTTAACAAAATAAACAACAACTGTTTCATAGAAAAAGTAAATGTATGGATAAGCTAATTTTTATTTAATAATTGACTGACGAAAAATTTCAACATTTATAGAATATGTATTAAATAAGAGGCATAATGAAATAAATTAACAACGTTGTAGAGTAACCAAATGAAAAATTAGAATGGTATTTAATAATATTGTAATTAATATATTTTTTTAATTATAAAAATATATACCTACATGTCGATTCTGTAAAAATCTCACCGTGAAAACTTGCGTGGAGTGAGCTGTCACTGTCATCCCACTGATGCTAGGGATTGACCAAGCAAACGCTTACAATCATAATCGAGATTTTAGTAATATTTTTTATGCTAATTCTATTGATAATTTTATTATTTATTGTTCCTTCGTGACGCGCTCGCGCCTCAAGCTATTTAAAGACTAGTCTAGGAAAAAAAAAAGAAAAAGGACTTTGAGGTTTCTGACTAAGATTCTGTTTTGCTGTTTTAAAGCGCCACAAAATGGTAATGTTTTGACAACTAAAATACTAGCATTAAAATGATATAAAATTGTCAATAGAATTAGCATATAAAATATTTTTTAATACTCGATTATGATTCCAAATGTATGCTTGGTCAATCCATAGTATCAGGTGGGATGACACTGACAGCTCACTTCACGCTCACTTCACCTAAGTTTTCACGGTGAGATGGTTGCAGAATCGCACTGCTATACTTAGACACGCTTGTAAACACACAATCGCACATACGTAAACACTAAAACAGTAATAGCATAGCATGGCAAAGAACCTTTTTGGCGCAGCCGTGAGGTTGTTTGAAACATCCTTAGTGTTTTTCTTCGTGTGCGTTAGTTTTTAGTGTAATTATAATGTTGTATGTATTTATTGTATTTTTAAGTTATATTAATATTGTATTGAATCTACTTATGTGTTTATATGGGCCTTGATGCCTAAAATAATTGGATAAATAAATAAATAATTTTTATTTTGTATTTCACGAACTGTGTCCAAATTAACTTTTTCTTTCTTTCTTTAATACTAAAACAAAAGGGTCGTGACGGTCAAACTGTTACACTCTTTTCGGTCTACCTCTCATTCGCCAAGTGTGCATTTGTGCAACTTGCGATTAAGAACTTCGTTCCAAAATATAAAAATAGGTAAGAAATACAAAAACTATATTATTACAATTTTAGATGTCTGTCCAGTTATAAAATTATAGAAGTAAAAATAAAAAAATAAATCCTTACCTGTACAAGCCACTAAAACTAAAATATTAGCCACAAAAGCGACACAAAGCAGTAATCTGCTCGTCATCGCGACTAAACCACGTCTAAACATAAACAGCAATGAACTTTATTTAAATACATAGACTTGTTTTTTTTAAAACCAGCTGTTTTATTGTTCGCGTTACATTTGATACAACATCAATTATAGCGTACCTCCAAGATAAATACGAGTACGTAAAACCTCTTTGATAACGAATTTGTTCGTTAATTTCATGTGTCACGGTAAGTGTGATTAATTGAAAATTATTAATAATTATCCATCATTAATAATAATTACCTCATGATTTGGTAAATGTGAATATAAAATTGAAATTCATTACGTTTAGCTGTTGTTATTAATAATTCACTACTCTCATCAATAAAAGTAATAAAATATAATAAGGTTCGAAGTTATTTGTCCAGTAGGTATTTATTTATAATACCACAGTACTTACAAATACATAACTAAAAGAAACTTACATGCCAAATCGTTTATTCTTTGGTTTTTCTTATCAAACAAAAATAGATAAAATAAAAATTATACAATCTTATACCTCAGACCAAATAAAAAAACCAAGACAGAGGGCTATCAACAGTAAAGTGAAGCCGGTTTCGTAAACATGTGAGCACATAGTGAGGTGTAGTTTGACTGCAAATGGTTGTAAATGTGTGCGTGTGAGAGTGTATGACTGTGTTATGGACCAAGTAATAAATAGGGACATTCTTCATAATGCCCGCGCATTATGAATAGTGACAAACTACTCGTACAAGGCGAAATAAATAATTATAATTTGAACTTCCTTATTTATCACATTGCCTCGACATTATAAATATTGCCGTGTGGTCTTTGGGCAATCTGATAATACACAAGTACATTGCACGTAATCGTAACTAAAAGTATTTGTATTCTCATTCGCTCGCTCTTGCATCCTATGTCGACGGAGCCCCGCGTAGCGGGTCTCCTATTCCTGTGTAAAGGGTTTAAAGTAACCAAACCCGGGTGTCCTTCGCTCGCTCTTGCATCCTACGTCGCTTATCGCCAGCAGAGTGTCTATGAATGGAAAGATGTTATTTGACTTTAAATATTGATTCTACGTTTGAAATAAAAATTACAGTAATCAAACCTGAATTTAATTGTTCTGCCCCATAGGTGACTAGCATTATAAAAAATGCCCGATCGATTTGATTATTTCAATAGTTGTTATCACACTGTTCTCTCATATTGGGCATATTTCAAACTGCCCGGGCATTTTTTATAATGTCCTAATAATCACTTGGTCCATGACATATGCACAGAGCGGAGGTGTAGTTTTTGCATGCTTCACTGTGTTGTTCGCAAAGCTATGTCTTGACTTTTTATTTGGTGTGAGTCATAGACTCCGTAAAATCAATATTAAAAATTAAAGTATTTTGTCTGTTTCTTTTTTCAATAGGTTTTTTTATAGATAATAGGTGGATACCTATTATCTATAAAAATACCTATTGAACTAAGATTAGATTAGATATTTATTTAGTATTTTAGTTCAGTACCTCTATTTAATAAGTAGGTATTGTGGTGCATCAGGATACCACAATACTTATTAAATAGGTAGGTACTGAACTAAAACACTAAATAAACTAAAAGAAAAGTAAAATGAAACAATCTCATCATAAAATCAACATTAAAATCCTAATAACAATAATTATTATTTGTTTTTGCAAGAAAGACTTTTGTGGCACTTCGAATTGCAAAGAACGCACATTTTTTCTGCATTTACAGCGGTTGGTGTTGCAGTCGCTAGTACAATGAGGGATTTTCCTTTTTCTTTTTTTTAACGCTTCCCCATTCGCTGGATAGATGGCGCTGAACTTGGTAAGTTACTGCAAGGAACGGAAGTCACATAATTTTTTTATTAATTCACTTGGATGTAATTTTGAGATCGTAAAACGAAAGCTAACGAAACTGTCACTCAACGAGCGTGTATGACGTGACGCAATGTTTTTTTTTCCGAGCGTTTTGACTTTGGCACCTAGTAACATAGTCAGTTCAACGCCATCTTCAGGGTTCTTGGAAACTATGTTTTTTTTTTAATACTGAAAAGAAAAACCTCTCATTGCAGTGTTGAAAGCCTTGTCCTCCCGAGTCTTTGCGGGCTCATTCTCGCAGACTGCAAGTTGTAGGTACTCGTACTATGAACCTCTTCAACAGAAACAAACTTTTTCTTCCAAATGCTATTCACGTAAGAAACAACAGACAACGTGCGCGTGGAATCAAAACAATAACACAGAGCCAAATTTACCCCAGGCGGTCCCGTACATCCCGTACCATCATCATCATTTCAGCTGAAAGTTGTCTGTGTGGTGCCGGACTTAAAGAATTGCACCACCCCATACTTCCCGTGGGTGTCGTAAAAGGCGACTAAGAGAGACCGGAGAATGGGCAGCAGCGTTCTCTATGCATTACACCATCATACCATACTGCGATCGCCAACCCGCCTGCCAAGCGTGGCGATTATGGCAAACCCCCCCCCCCAAAAATTAGGGGAGACCTATGTCCAGCAGTGGACGTCTTTCGGCTGAAATGACATCCCGTATACCGGTCTCCTACCCCCGCGTGCCCCCGCCCTCACCTCTGTTTCTCGATCGAACAGAAAGACGCTTATAGAGAAAGTTATTTTTGAAAATTTATTACTTTTATAGAAACTAAGGTAACATTATTAATAATCACCGATAAATGTGATTAATTTCTTACTTTTACCTCGACTTTCGGTGATTATTAATAATTATAGACAATTATTAATCATTTCAATAAATCACGCTTACCGTAACATATAATTATATAAGAAAATCATTAGTTTTTCGGGAAATAGTAATAATGACGAGGTCGATGTGTAAATGGCAATCTTTTTCCTCATACCGGGGAACTACCCGGCACGACCCGTTAGCGGCACAGTAGGTATATTATATACCTACTATGCCGCTGATATACATGTATATGTATATCAGCGGCACATTGCCGCGAACGTCATAATTATTACGTTAAAGCGATACAAATTGTAGATCGTGTATTGTTTCTATTACTTGAACCCTGATATTTTGTTTCTGTTTCCCTTAATAGTTCGACCGACGATCGAAAAACATTGTCTTTCAAAAACAATCCCACTTTCTGTAGCTATTGATGTATCTGATACTGGCAATTACTTTTTTCACAAACACTAAATGTAATGCCTAAATATTATGGCACTGTTGGAATTTGTTCTCTCAGCGCTGAGCAGAGCGTTGTAAATCCAACAATGCGCTTTTAGTTAGTCAGTGACAACAGGCATACTGGCATAAGGGATTTTGTCAAGAAACTGTGCAATATGTCCTTGTGTCTACTATTTTAACAACATATTGCGATCACTACCTTGACCGCATCATCGTCATCTGCCAAGCCTTTTCCCAACTACATTGGGTCGGCTTCCAGCCTATCAGGATACAGCTGAATACCAGTATTTTACATGAAGCAGCTGCCTATCCCAGTTACTAGGGAAAACGATAACCATTGGCAACACTGGTTGTCAAACTTTCGGGCTTCTTACGACCCGTAACGACTGTCAAAGATGTACAAATGTCAGCCGGGACCAACGGCTTAACGTGCTTTCCATGCATGGAAGGGTCTTGGACTCTTGGTATGTAAAGATCGTCATCCATTCACGGACCAAACGCGACAATTGAACCGTGCGGCTGTTAGTACTGCTTTCCAAGACACGGAGGGGTTTCGGTATGTAATGGATCACCCATCCACTCGCGCAAGTGTTGCTTAACCTTGAAGATCGACTCGTGAGTCGTGCGGCTGTTATATTACTTTTGCCACGAGCTCCCACTAATTTGTCCGCATGAGTGACGAAATATATTATTGGCTAATCATAGCCTAATCATCGCATATGATGAGGACAGAAGCGGGTGGAAGGCAGAGAACCGGATTTTATGAGTGACTTTGAAGAGGCCTGCAATATGCTCCGTTGAAATAGGCTGAGTTGATTAATTCCATAATTTATTATTGTGCTTACGCAATTTAAATAATAATATAATTATACGGATAGAATCTTCACATGATTTGGTAGAGATTACATTTACTTGTTGTCTGTGTGGTGCCGGACTTAAAGAATTGCGCCACCCCTTACTTCCCGTGGGTGTCGTAAAAGGCGACTAAGGGTCTTACCGGAGAATGGGCAGCAGCGTTCTCTATTTATTCCACCATCATACCATACTGCGATCGCCAACCCGCCTGCCAAGCGTGGCGATTATGGCAAACCCCCCCAAAATTGGGGGAGGCCTATGTCCAGCAGTGGACGTCTATCGGCTGAATCGACGACGAACGACGACATTTGCTTGTAATTTGCCTATAAATAAGTGACTTTACTTATTCTGCTATTGGTAAGTATTCTTAGGACCCGGAGGTCGAAATGTCTGGATATTTTGAACTCTTAGTCACATCGAAAAAATATGTAATTTTTTTCAATCATATTGTTAACTGCTCTGCCACTGCTTTCAAAACGGTGAAGGAAATATGGTGAGGAAACAGGGAACCTAGAGCCTAAAAATCGAAAACATGTGACATCTACCAAGCCGCACTGGGCCCGCGTGGCTGGCTACGGTCCACTCCCTCTCGCAGAGAGTAGGCCTGGGTCCCAGCAGTGACAATTATGCTGTTATGCTATTATGTAGCAGTCTAGTTAACGATCAAAATTACTGTTCAATTAATAATTTCGGGCGTCAGTAAACCTTTAGATCTTTTGCGGGCCACAGGCCGCATCTTTGACGTGACTGGTTTATTATGTCCTAACTTGCTATGCTATTAAAATACTGCCTTGTTGATATTTTGGTCCAAAGGGTGAGTGCTGAGTGAAGTGTTCTCGGTTTGGGTCTCGCCTCGGGTTGTTTTTCATCGGGTTTTCTCATAGAGAAAGTTTCCGTCGCAGCCCGGAGATTACATTTCTCATGGAATTTCATATTATGAAACTTTAATCTACTTAAAAATCTTAAATAAATAAATTCGTTTAATAGCTTATGCGTTGTATTGAACGAATTAATTTAAAATTGGCTATAAAATTGGCGTCAAAATTGGCTTTGCCAATGGTACACCCGCGATTAACCAAAAAACTTCTCAGCCTGATTAGAAATACCTTAAAATAATAATGGGAACAATTAATAAATAACAATTACCCCCTTAACAAGGCGCCACAGACAGCCCCCTTTGCAGGGGCTGCCTTGACGCTGAGGAATCAGCCACCCACGTCATCTTGGAATGCGAGGCCGTGGCTGCTCAACGTGCAGAAATCCTCGGAAAAATGATGTCGCTCCGCGAAGCCTGTGAAGCTCCCAGGAAACTTCTGTGCTTTTGGGCAGAGCTAGGCTGGCTCTGTTAGCCAGAATCCCCACGCGCAACGGACCGAATGGGAGTCTGAGTGCGGAAAAAAGAAGTTCATCATCATCAACAGGCTACGCGTGCATACATACGAGTAGCACGCGTCAATGGCAGAGGTAACTGCAGCCATCGACACGTCTAGGGCAGCCGTCGACACATCTAGGGCATCCGTCGACACGTATAGGGCATCCATCGACAACGTGTCGCTCGCGTATTTAAGCACAGTACTCAAATACACGAGCGGCACGTTGTCTGACGTGCCGCTCTTGTGTTTGCACTCTAAGCAGTTTTTTCACAAGAGTTCTTCATACGTAGGAAACAAGGTGAGAACAAGGGAAAGATTTTTAAATCTAAAGGGGTAAAATAGGGGATGAACGTTTTGCTTGTTTGGGCCGAAGGCCAGTGAAGCAGATGAGTCCTAGAGTGAAGACCGCGTATCGGCATACGTAGACAGGTGTGGGTCAGAATCAGAATGCTTTATTTGTAAACATAGGTCAAATTACAATAGTGTGCGAGGGTAGGTAGATCCTCTATGTTTTGCCCAGAGGCGTGCAAATATATTAAATTGACATTGTCGAATTTTTTATATAATCATGAAGTGGAAGAATTATGTAAACTTTC
The DNA here is from genome assembly GCA_916614155.1 of Mesoligia furuncula. Lineage (NCBI taxonomy): Eukaryota > Metazoa > Arthropoda > Insecta > Lepidoptera > Noctuidae > Mesoligia > Mesoligia furuncula. Next base: position 22,628,775 of record OU744800.1, on the reverse strand, counting down.
ACATTAGTAATAACATCAATATTAAGAGGTAAATGCATAACAATACCAATTGAAAATAGAATGAATTTCAATAAATGTCAAATAGATTAAGTTAAATGTCATTGTGACTGTCTGTCACTTACACATATTTAATAACAAAATATTATACTTTTTTATTTTAAAACCGGCACTTGGCGCCGTCACTTGGAGACACATACATTCTCTATTTTATGGACTACAGACTGGCACTTATGCCAGCCATCAGTCGAAACCAATATTTTAAGTCACTTAAGATGCAGTATTTTGTACGAATTCTAAGAAGGACCAAACCCAAAACGGACACCTGAAACAATTGAGAAATTGTATAAAAAGGGGCGATAAACAGATGCTGCGAAAGTGTGAGAATTTGGGCTGTGAGCATGGTGGTATAGGATGTGAGAAATAATAACGAAGATGGAGGGGCAATCGGTCGGGGTCGACCTGCTTTAGGAGACGGACTTGCGAGTCCAGGCTAGTTAGGTTAGGGGATTTAGAGAAGACTAAGAGGCCATGCCCGAGTGAGCTGTCGCGAGATAGCGAGTACTTATTAGGTTTAAAATTTAATATAGTCGAGTTGGAGCCCAGATTAGATTAGACTAATCTAGTAAAAGTGATGAGTGTGTGTGTTTGCTGGTGTGACTGGGTCTCCTTCATTATAATAATTATCCTAGGCTGATGGAGTTATTAAAGTTATATAACTAATCAGACAGAGACCTGTTGCTGGGGAGTTTATTGTGCCACTTCTTCTCCCCAGCCCAAACACTAGGAAGTGGTAGATCTTCAGTTGTTCCACGACTCTATTAATTAGTAATTCATAATTTGTTATTCTCTACTCTATTAACTAGTAAATTCTAGTACATTGTATTAGTACTAGTAGTTAGTTGTAGTATTGTGTTAGTTGTAGTATTCTTGAACATTGTATTCATTGCCTCCGGCCAATAACAGTGCTATAAGAGAGATTATTCAAAACTCTATTAAATAATGATTCGTGAGTTTCGAATCTCAACTCTATTATCTAGTAATTCTTGAATGTTGTATTCTTTATCTCAGACCAATAATTCGGTCAGACTGACATGAACACGTGTCTTGCAGATATGCATGTTGTGCAAAGGGTGAACTTCCAGAAGTTAGGGTGACCATATCATATCCAGTCCAAGGACTGATAGGGACCATGTCTCCTTGTGAGCATGATGCCGACGCAATGCCGCTGGAACTAGCCGCTCCGTAGTCATACAAGGACGGTCGCTCGGTTGCCGCAGGAAAAGCCGCTTCGTCACGTTTATCAGTTCGAAAGAACTGCTAGGGACCATGTCTCCAAAAGAGCATGATGCCGACGCAATGCGGCTGAAAAGCCGCTTGCGTCACTATATGGAAGTGTTGCTCTGAGTACTCCAGGTGTAGATGTGAGGTATCGTGTGAGTAATGACTGATCAAATACCTGTTACGCTAGCGTATGGGTTACTCACAATTTAATAATAATAATATACCTTGGATCCCTCTATTATTACTAACTTTCTAAAACCACATTCAATGTATGTTCATAACTATGAATTCCTAAGTCTTACTTAGCATTAATTTCAATCCTTTCCTTGGTCTATTGATGAGACAAGGCATTGGACTTCTTTATATTTGGAATTCATTTCAATCGGTGGAAGAGTGTCCAGTCTGAAGACGAGCTCTACAGAGCCGCACGGTGGCGGGGTGCGGCTCTTCCCCCTCAGGGGGAACCGACCTAAACACTAAAAAGCAACATAATTAAGAAAAACGAAAATTTTATCAGCCTAGGGTAGGTTAGGAACAGTCGCATCATAATAATGCTAATGTCAATTAAAATTCTAAATCGTCAAAGTAGGTGAGGTGATGTACAATTTCCTTCACCTCACGGTGATGTACAATTTTCTTCGCCTCATGGTGATGTACAATTTTCTGAAGCAGTAATTATAGAATTATCGTCCAAATATTCCTGTAGTGAGTAATAATAGCATTTATCTATCAATAGTTACTTAATACCTTAATAGTTCTTTTTTGAAATTGTCCAGTTTTAACGTTTTTATTAGGGTTCCGTTGCCAAATGGCAAAAAACGGAACCCTTATAGATTCGTCATGTCTGTCTGTCTGTCCGTGTGTCTGTCTGTCTGTCCGTCCGTATGTCACAGCCACTTTTCTCCGAAACTATAAGAACTATACTGTTGAAACTTGGTAAGTAGATGTATTCTGTGAACCGCATTAAGATTTTCACACAAAAATAGAAAAAAAAAACAATAAATTTTGGGGTTCCCCATACTTAGAACTGAAACTAAAAAATTTTTTTTTCGTCAAACCCATACGTGTGAGGTATCTATGGATAGGTCTTCAAAAATGATATTGAGGTTTCTTATATCATTTTTTTCTAAACTGAATAGTTAGCGCGAGAGACACTTCCAAAGTGGTAAAATGTGTGTCCCCCCCCCCCCCCCCTCTAACTACTAAAATAAGAGAATGATAAAACTAAAAAAAATATATGATGTACCATACCATGTAAACTTCCACCGAAAATTGGTTTGAACGAGATCTAGTAAGTAGTTTTTTTTTTAATACGTCATAAATCGTAAACCGCAATTTACCTTTTATTCAACCAACTCAAATATAAAAAAAAAAAACATTTAATTTCATAAACATAAACCTTACCTACGTATAAACCCGGATGTTACGGAACCCTCGGTGAGCGAGTCCGACTCGCTCTTGCCCGGTTTTTATTTTTTCAGGTAGTTTGTTAAATACATTTTTTTTGGCCGTACAGAAGGTACTTTTATTCATTAGTGCAGTTTTACCATGAGTCACTTCGAGTTCTGACTTATTTTTATCGCGTAATTTTCTGTAGTAACATTTAGTAGCTATTTTGTATAATGAAATGTTAGATTTGACGAACATATTAGTTTCGTATATGTACAGCGATGGCAAGGTAAGAATTTTTAGACGTTTATAGAACGGTTGACAACTGTCTGTACTTTTAAGGAATTATTCCGTTCTGATCCCCTGAACCCCCCTCTCTACCCCCCCCGCCTCGATCCCCTCCTAGATCGTCTTCTGTTTTAATCTCTGTCTTATCCACTAAAAACTTTCCCATACCGGTTTGAACCGCTTTTTCTTTAGGCCACACATAATCTGACACATATTTTTCGGGCTCTAAATATGAGTTCTCTATCAACTGAATTGCCCCAGTATATTACGCCCTATCTGAGTGTTGATGCAACATAGGCGTGATAGGCTGTTAGTACGGATTCTAGGCTTACTATTTTTGATAGTTTATAGAGAGCATAGGTGAATTTATTTAGTTTTTTACATATTTCGTTTGTCTGGGGTCTCCAAGTCAAGTTGTTGTCTACATTAATACCAAGACCAAATTTAGTAGTAGTAGTTGATTCTATTTTTGGCCCTAAATAGCTAATGTCAAGGATTGTATTTGGTATTTTCTGATAAAAATGCATAATTTTAGTCTTTTCTAAGTTTATAATTAGATTATTGTTGTTAGACCACGTTATAATTCTATTTAATGTCATATTTATTTCATTTTCATAAGTATTGGGATCATCACACTTAATAATTACGGTGCTATCATCGGCGAATAGTACCATGGGGTGCTTTATCTGCCTCGGAAGGTCATTTATGTAGAGCAAAATAAGGGGGGGGGGGAGGGGTCCTAGCATGCTGCCCTGAGGAACGCCGTATTTAATTATCTCGCTTTCGAAACGATATATTTTTCTCGTACTTGAGGATATTTGTGTGATTTCTACAAATTGCTTTCTATCCGTTAAGTAAGATCGAATGAGGTCAAGTATATTTCCCCTGATACCATATTTTTCTAGATCATGTATTAGTATAGGATAATCCACATAATCGAAAGCCTTATTTAGATCCATATGGATAGCACATACAGGATTTCTGTTAACCATATTTGACATTTTTGTACAAAAGAATTATAATTTATTCGAAAAAGCAGCTACAAAATAAATAGTAGAATACGACACCATGACAAATTGAAATTACCCCAAATAAAATTAAAGTTATTTAAAAGAAATACATACTGTATGGCAATTATTATATATAATCATTGGCCAAATAGTATTCAAGATCTACCATTGCTGTTTTTCAAAAGGTTATTGTTCAGACCGTTATTAGAAAAAAATTATTACAGTGTTCAAGAATATTTAGAGGATAAGTCGTTAATAACATAATAAAATTAAAATAGCCTTTATTCTACCACATACAACAAATACTTACATAATTCATTATTATTATTACTACAATACAATTTATTAACAGTTAATTATCATATACAATTTCAATCTTTATTAATTAACTCTTATTATTTTCCTAAGATTCATATTTTATCTTAATAATTATTATTAGGCTAGAAATATATACTGTTTTTTTTTAAATATTTGTACGCCATATTATGGCAGGATACCAACCAATATTGTAACATCTACATATTTTACCATATTCTAACAAATAAACATTTTTGATTTGATTTTGATTTGACAAAGCAGGGAGAAGCAGGTCATGTATAGCCATATTGATTGTCTTCTGCTTACGAACTCCCTTTTGTTCATTTACTAATATGTTTGATTTCTCACGTAGTTGTTCGGTCGCCCCCCAGCTATGTAGCTCGACCAGGTGAAACAGATTGGATGCGGAAGGCGGAGGACGTTTGGAGGGTGTTTGGCTCAGCCTGGGGAGATAGGCTGATTTGAGTTGAGTTTGCCACGGCATGTACTTTCCTACATGGCTACTACTAACTGGCTTTCGGGAAATCCAGGCCAGCAGGCTTACTCTTGAAATCAATCCCAATCTCAATTGTATTCCAATCCGATCCAATTTCAATTCCAATCTTTAGAAAATTGGCACTCTTGATTGATTGAGATTGAAATCGACTGCATGTTAGACTACACTGATTGGTGCTTGATTTCAAGAGTAAGCTGATGTTGCCAACATGGCAAATCGGATATTGATCCCATAGTGGATTTAATTTAGTTCGAACAACGAAATAAAGGCTGCCAATGTCAAATAATTACCAGATGTGCTACATGGATCTTTTGGTGCTTGACATGGACAGGAGGGCGTTGTAGGTAAACTTTTGTTAAGAAGTTGTACTGATGATTTTCATGGTTATAATTCGATAAATAAATATTTGTTACGGCCGCGAACCATAATTTAGATCAACATAGAACTTGTTACTGACCAAAAAATTGCAAGAAACGTGAGAAAATTTTAATTTCGCGGGCTACCCTGACACTATAAGTTACTTTTCCACCGGATAGGTGCTATGCTAAGTTGCTGTGGATGCGCTTGATATCCAACAATAAGGCTGCTTTTCCACCAGCAAATGCGACCATTTCCACTAACGCTAAGCTGTGTAGCAGAGCGAGTAAGATATGCTATGAAGATGTGCCATCGTGGGGCAGCTGTGCGAGGAAGTTGCGCGACTCGAGCTATGGGATACATCGATAGTAGTCAAGGCACGGGGAGTACTTTGCTCTGCACATAGCTACACCACTCGCGCATCCATAGCTCCCATCCATAGCACGCATCCTTCCATATAAAAAACATAGTTTAGTTGGACCCGTTTCCACCAGTGCTATGCTATGTGGACCAATTTATTTATTTATTTATCCATTTATTTCAGGCATCAAGGCCCCTAAACACTAATATAACTTAAAAATACTATAAATACATACAACATTATATTTACACTAAAAACTAACGCACATGAAGTGTCTGCGTCGTGTTTCGCTGACTGGTGTCATGTAGCCAGCCACGAAACCGGCGGTACACAATACCCTTGGGCCAGAACTCTTCCTCGAGGAACTTCTCGAGATGATGTGTCGGAACACGCACCACGAAAGACTTGAAGTTCGTGTTGTGACGCGACTCCAACTTCTCGACCCTCAAAGTCCAGTTGGTCTTGACTCGCATGTACTCCACAATCCACTCAACCTTCGTGGGGTGGTGCAGTCTGGACACGTACAGCTGCGTCGTCGGGATTGCTGGACGCAGCAGCATGTTGGGTCCTGCCTGTGCGGTGTCGCACTGGTTCCGACAAGGAGGCTTCTTCTTCCAATGAATATGGTTGTTGGATATCAATTACATCCATAGCAACGTAGCATAGCACATTTCTGATGGAAAAGCAACCTCTTAATCGTTGGTTCCTTCCCTACTATTGATGCATCACATAGGTCGAGCTGCGCATTTTCCTCGCATAGCTCCCTCGCTCCGCTACACAGCTTAGCATTAGAGAAAACGGTCACATAATTTTCTAGCTTAGTTTCCACATCCTCGTATCATTGCAGCTGCATAGCACATCTCTGGTGGAAAAACAGCCTAAGCCTTGTCTCAGAAATTGTATTGAGAAACAAAATGGCGGCGTTAGTTCCTAATTTGACCACGGGACAAAAGAACCGTGAAGTGCTGGTTTTTTTTTTGCAGTTTTTGAAAAATCATGTGGGTATAAACTTATTTATTAACATATAGGTACCAAACGGACGAAGTTATTATTGTATTCGGAATGGGCATTTCGTGATTTAGTGCACGATTAATGTAATTACTAATGAAACATGGCAGTTTTATTTTTGCTTATGTAAATTTAGGGAAATAGATTTTAAGCAAATTGAATTCACAATTGTTATTCTTTGAGAATTGTATGAAACACGACTGGTTAGTGTTAAAACACAGCTAATTGACGTTGGGTGTTAATTTGCCTAACAATTAATTTCCCTGAGTGTGATTAATGGTAAAAAACAAAACAATAAACTTAACAATTGAACACACACACAGACATATAACAACAATATACTAACAATTGTAACCCTCGGGCCGTGGGGTCCGAGTGCTGAAGGACTTTTTAATTAAATTTCGAAACGGCTGCAGGTCACTTTCCGTGACCCAAGGCCTGGTTTTTACCAATGTAAAAGCCAGGCCTTGGTCACGGAATAGAGCCTCTAGCATTGCCATACAATGAGGTAAAGCCGGCGGCAATGCATGATGAATATTTGACGCTATATTTTATTTTGTGAATAGTTTTAGTTAAGTTAGGATATCATTTTGTAATTTTCATTAATTAATTAGGTATTAAATGTTACTATATATAAATAAGTAACACTTACGTTTAATTATCATAACAGAATATATGTTATTTGTGGATCTTGCTTTGCTTGTGGCGGTATTTCGAACTTGCGTTATTCAAAACGTTCTTGATCGATGTTACCTACATCGATCAAGAACGTTTACAGGTAGGTACACTTATAACGTCAATTTTAGATATACTTACGTTTTTTTTTTTCGATGTAGGACTAGACTGCTTTTTTTTTTTTTTGGATGGGAAATCATCAAATGACGCGTCCCGCTCTGGGTGGAGCGGAAGGGAGCGTCAGACTCTTACTGACTAAAACCCACCCGTGTTCCTTCCTTAGCCCTTTATGTTCCGGGCCAGCGGTAGCCTATCGGACAATCCCGCTGGAGGACTAGACTGCTACAAGGACCTTTTGGCGCCTGAATGACATTGACGGCGACCGTTGTAGGTAAACATTTTTAAAATTGCCACATAAATTGTATTAACAAAACAAGATTGCGGAGCTAGTTTTGTACTTGGCCCCGCGCCAAAAGAACTTTGCATTAGTTGTGAATTTCAAATACTATTTTCATTACGCTGCGCTCCAAGTAGCGGATGTTGGAGAAAAACAGCCAGGCTGAAGTGGGAGGGGGCCGGACACGTCGCGCGAATGTAATCGGAGAGATGGACAAAGATCGTCACTCACTGGACGCATGACACTTCACCGTCGAGGTAGACCACGGCGTGACGATCTAACTAGGTTTGCAGGGCCAGCATGGCCAGAGATCGCTCAAGACAGGGAGGTTTGGAAGGAAAAAGGGGAGGCCTTTGCCCAGGCAAATGCCTCCCCTTTTTCCTTCCTTTCCTTTTTCCTTCCAAACCTTTTTCCTTGTGCAGTAGGACACAATAACGAGCTCAGAACGGTATAGCGAGTCCCTCTTCGCCGATGGTACGGTCCGCCAAAATCACACTTAGTCGATGGTTGGTTCCACGAATAAATCCATCGCCGATACAGCTAACGAAAAAAAATTATTAAGAAGTACCTCTACCTAATTATAGCTTCTATAATTGGTCAGTTTTACTTTAAGGTTTTAATTAATTTGACACATAATAGAGCCTTTCCGGATACCGTAAAATATTTTCGTCGTCAAGGTAAAATAAGTTGTCCGAAAGGGTTACCGCTGGCCCGGAACATAAAGGGCTACGGAAGGAACAAAAAAAAAAAGGTAAAATAAGTACACCATTCTTATTTTCTTTACAGTTTTAATTCCAAAAACATCTATACCCACTTAATAAACAAGACACAAATAAAAATGAAAAAAACTAATAGAAAAAAAGGAATATTAGGTATTTCAGTGATGTCACACTGCTTGAACTGAAAAAAAACAGGTGTGATTACTACCTAAATATGATAAAATAAAAAATAATATAACTATAGGTACAGTTAACAAAAGAGATAAGTATGCAGGATCGTCGGATATAGTTGAAGTTTGGTAAGAAACCGATGGATTTTCTCGAATAAAATTTAATTTAACTATTAGAAAACAAACAGATTTAATTTCAGTCGACAACATCCATCGGTTTCTTAGTAAACTTCAACTATATCCGACGATCCTGCATACTTATCTCTTTTGTTGACTGTACGTACCTCTTGCTTGAAACATAATTGTCTAATTCATTTAACTAGAATCTGTAGTTAAATGAATAATTGTTCTGATGTTAGTCGTTAATTATTTAATGAAATTAGTAAAAGTATATAGATGTGCAAAGGTCTGGTATTATGTATCATTTACTAGCGATCCTTTGTTCTGTCCGGGAATCGAACCCGCAGCTTGTAGCGCAAAAGCCAATAGCTTGAGCACAGCGCCATCTAGCTTCTAATTCGGTAAAATATTTTAATAGTTACCATTTATTTTAATATTTGCTATCCGACGGAAATAGAAAGGTCAAGAGTAGACTCGTGCTGAGCTGGAATTGAAAAAGAAAAACGTTACATAAAATTGAAGGCGAAAGCGAGAAAGCGAAAAAAGTAAGTTTTTTAAATAGAGAAGAAACTTAGTTGAACTAATCATGGTCCCCATTTTTTTTTCTTTTTTTTTCGGGTGGGAAATCATCAAATGACCCCTCCCGCTCTGGGTGGAGCGGAAGGAGGTGTCAGACTCTTACTGACTAAAACCCACCCATGTTCGACAATCCCGCTGCCCCGGCAGGTTTAGGCCCTAAGGGGGGGTTCCTTAATGCTGACATCTCTTTGAGGCCGTCGTGAAACACGTACGCGCCGTCCGGCACGGGCCTGGTCCTGATCGGACGGTGAGCTACCCATTACTCTCCGTCCGCAGGCCCGCGCCTACGGTGGCCGGGAGTCGTGCCGTGCCTCCCGACGCCCGGAGCGTTTCCCGCGACGAGAGACTCTCCCCCTCATCCATCCCTCCACCTCCTTCGCTAGCGTCGCTGCTTCGCAGAAGGAGGTGTCTGCCTCCCCCTCTACCGGACATTAACCCAGACAGGTTACCGGTAAAAACACCGTTATCCGCCCATTAACCCGTACGGGTCAGTACGTCATGCGAAAATCATGCGTAATTCCACCTGCCCTGAGGTTAACAGACTGCTCCGTCCGGCACCCTAATTGCGTACCTAGGTAAGTCATTTCATTCACAATCTGCATCATTCTGAAGGAGATTGCTAATCCATTGCTAAAAGCGCCAGGGTAGGCCGCGAAATTCAATTTTTTTTACGTTTTTGCGATTAGCTGGTCAGTATTAAGTTGTACGTTGATTAAAATCTGATTCGCGGCCGTAACAAATATGTATTTACAGAATTATAATCATTAAAGTCATCAACACAACTCTCTAAGACCAAGTAATCCCCAAGAATGACTATTTCATGAAATCTTGACATTTGGGAATTATACTAACTTAACAAGTTGTATCACTGATTGTAATGATTATAATTCTGTAAATACATATTTGTTACGACCGCGAATCATATTTAAATCAATGTACAACTTAACACTGACCAGCAAATTGCAAAAAACGTAAGAAAATTTGAATAGCGCGGGGAGCGCTAAGGTAGCCCGCGAAATTCAAATTTAATTGTGTTCGAAAATTTGTCTGCTCAATGACGCAATGAATGTTGTTGAACTGTCAAAATGAAAGTCATTTTTACCGCAACTACCCTTTTTTTGGTGCGCGGTTGAAATCCTCGTGGACTTCCTCCATCGTGGGGGTGACAGAGGGGCATGCCGGACTCTTACCGGCTAAAACCACCCCGGTGTTCCACCTCTGTCTATGGCCGGGGGTGTTATTACGTAATTACCCTGCTGGACTGCAGATGTGGCATAATAATAATCTATAAGCTGATTATTATTGACTAGCTTCTGCCCGCGACTTCGTCCGCGTCAAATGTTTTGTTCCCCCAACCCACTGCATAGCATCGCATCGCCTGCCCGCGCAGCGATCTTTCTGTCTTATTTTGTTTTTGCTCGGCTCCTGAGGGTCCTAGCGTGATGGTAAATAGCATATAGCCTTCCTCGATAATTTGGCTATCAAATGCAAAAAGAATCTTTCAAATCCGACCGGTAGTTCCAGAGATTATCGCGTTCAAACAAATAAACTCTTCAGCTTTATTATTATTATAGATTATTATGTTCCCACCGCTAGGAGCTTCGATATCCGATCCGTGGCTAGGACACAAGCTCCCTCTATTTGAGGGAGAGTGGGCCGTAATCGACCACCCAAGCCCAGTGCTGATTGGTGCAAATGTGGTGCTGTTCCATAAACGTTGAGACTCTTAAATTGATAACGCGTTCTGCGTGCCATTATGGCCTGCTCTAATAGGAACTGTTGGATGTTACTGATTGCGTCAAACTCGTATCTAAATTCGACATGCTAAGAAGAATTAGTATGTATTGTGTATCCTACTTCTTATATATTAGGTATTTATTTCTTTAAGGGCTGATTTTTCCATCGCCAGATAACTTTTATTGGAGGAATAAAATTGACGTTTGACAGTTTTTGTAAGAAAAAACTGTCAAAATTTCAAAATTATTCCTCGAATAAAGTTATCAGTTGATTGAAAAATTAGCCCTTAGTAGGATTGTACACAAACACTTTTACACGTTAATCATATTGTAAAAACTTCTGAGAAGAAAGGCCGAAACAAATCCAGAAGTCACAGTGTCTGCAGTTTCAGTCCAGACATATTCTTGGTCAGATCATGTGAAGACAATGTAAATGGTCTTTTGAAGAAAGAACCACACAGTTTGAGTGGACTTGTTCAGTCAGTGCACGCATTCGTCAGTAATCATGCAGCTCAAACTGAGAACTTAAGGAGCTCACTCAATTAGGTACATAATCATAGTGTAATGACACACATAGATGAGTGACGTCAAAGCCTTGGCCATGCTGAACACGTACGTTATGGTATAATATATTTACATACTTACCTACTATTTAAGTAAGTTATCTGTTTTATTGACGTCTTGCAGTATAAGTGTAAGTCCACACACACACTGAAACTCCTATTCCGAACTGCAATCGGATCTTGGCTGCTCTATACATGGAGATAATTCAACCATCAAACATGCTGTAGGTACCATCATACGATTGATATCCTTTGGAGTCTCAATTAAGTTTATACGATTCATCAAGTACTTCGGTAACCCGGTTTCCTTCCGTGAGATGGTCAGTAACACCAAGGCGTTGCTGGCCTACCTTGAGGAGCTGGGGTCCCGTGCGCAAAATACGGGCATTTACGTGGAGTTGCGGACACCAGCCCATATTACTTAGGATCCAACAACAGATGGCAAATCTATAAGAAAACTGATATAGGATTATAAAACTTACGGCACATTTCATAAGGCACACATTTCCCTTCCTTCCTCCAGTATCCCTTGATACATCGGCAGGCTGGGGTGCATTCCACCACTATCTGTAGTCGGCCGTATATAGGACAACTTCCGTCAGGAGTAGATTGCGTGCAGTCATCCGTTGGGCATAATGGTGGGCAGGCATGGTATTCCTCGTTTGGACGGCCACATTTGAATGGGGCTGGGGATTAGAGAAATTATTAATAGAACGAAAGCCGAACAAGATCCTTGTAGGTTGCTATTGTGACTGTTCCTAACCTACCCTAGGCTGATAAAATTTTCGTTTTTCCTAATTATGTTACTTATTAGTGTTTAGGTCGGTTCCCCCTAAGGGGGAAGAGCCGCACACCGCCACCGTGCGGCTCTGTAGAGCTCGTCTCCAGATTGGACACTCTTCCACCGATTGAAATTAATTCCAAATATAAAGAAGTCCAATGCCTTGTCTCATCAATAGACCCCTTGGTCTATTGATGAGACAAGGCATTGGACTTCTTCACTTCAAGGCAATGGATTGAAATTAATGCTAAGTAAGACTTAGGAATTCATAGTTATGAACATACATTGAATGTGGTTTTAGAAAGTTAGTAATAATATAGGGATCCAAGGTCTATTATTATTAAATTGTGAGTAACCCATACGCTAGCGTAACAGGTATTTGATCAGTCATTACTCACACGATACCTCATATCTACACCTGGAGTACTCAGAGCAATACTTCAATATAGTGACATCTGTATCGCCTTTTTTTGTACAATTTCTCAATTGTTTCAAGGGTCCGTTTTGGGTTTGGGTCCTTCTTAGAATTCGTACAAAATACTGCATCTCAAGTGACATAAAATATTGGTTTCCACTGATGGCTGGCACAAGTACCAGTCTGTTGTCCATAAAATAGAGAATATATGTGTCTCCAAGTGACGACGCCAAGTGCCGGTTTTAAAATAAATATGTATATAATATTTTGTTATTAAATAGGTGTAAGTGACAGACAGTCACACTATCAAGACTAAACTAAGGAGATTCTTATGTGATACCTACACAACATCTTATACACACATCAAAAGTGTCTAGGGATCAACATATATTTTTGCAATAACTTTTCTCCTGATTGATATTAATTAAAATTTTCTTTAAGGATTCATCAAATAAAGTGTTTTCGTTTGTCACAGTAACGATAAACCAAGTCACCTTTGCATTAATAAAGAAATTTGCCATTTTCCTAATAAAGGGATTTTTGACATTTGAACCACTAACACAAAAGTTCGAAAAAAAGACTGAAATAACAGTTTTCTTTAAAATTTTATTGGGTAACTTAAACAATTAATAATCCGTGTTTCTACCGCGAACACTAACAACACAAGAACATCGGTTTGGCATACTCAAAATGAGTTCATCCAAATCACGCTGTGGAATGGCCGCCCATGTTCGTTGCAACAACAAAAAAAGGTCTTCTTGCGACTGGATACCCTCCATATTCGGCAGAGCTCTTCTCTGTAGCATATCCCATGCATGCTCAATCGGGTTCAAGTCTGGCGACTGAGCAGGCCAGGGCAGGACATTGATGTTAGCTGCGGCGAGAGTCTGTCTTACAACTCTTGCGGTGTGCGGTCGTGCATTATCATGCATTAACTGAAAAAAGGGACCGATTTGCACTTGTAGAGGAACGATGACGTCTGATACAATCGTCTCAGCATAAATTTGAGCGTTGAGGTTGCCTCTGATCCAAATCAACTCAGTTCTTCCGCCGATCCAAATACCCGCCCATACCATGATGGTTCCACCACTATAAGGATGGACTTCCTGGCAGGATTTTAATCGCTGTTGGCGTCCAGGGGTTCTCCAGTGTCGTATACGTCTTGTATCCGGTCTCATACCAAAACGAGACTCATCAGAAAAGCACACGAAACGCCATTGTTCTTCTGCCCAATTTCTGTGTTCAAGAGCCCATTGATATCGAATCCTACGATTGTGCATTGCTATAGGTGGTACCCGTAGCGGTCTTCGGGAATGAAGGTTCACTTCATGCAAGCGGTTTCTGACTGTTTGGTCGCTAATTAAGTTCCCTGAAGAGTGATGAAGCCTCACGGCTAACATCATGGCGGTTATTGTTGGAGCTCTTCGAGTTAAGATTTGAATGTATCGGTCTTGTCTCCGTGTGGTGCAGCGATACCGTCCTCCATGGCGCTCAGCCACGGTACCAGTGCTTCGGTAACGTGTCCAAAGTCGACTGATAACACTCTGACTTGTATTCAGAGCTAAAGCCACAGTACGTTGCCGGGAACCAGCTTCTATCATTCCCACGGCTCTGAGCATTTCTTCCCTGCTTAAATGACGTCGCCGCTCCATAATAACGTTGGTTTTAATCAGTAGTAGGGAAACAGTAGCACTAATAATGTCTTCAATGCGTTGTATGTTTTTATAGGGAAAATATTGACAGCTGATTTTCATCTTTTACTCGAATTTGATTCACAGTTCCTGATTCAAATTATGAAATGCACCAAAAAGGATCCATATAAATTTATAAAATCATAAATTTATTACAAAGCCACATCTCAATCTCAAGAAATCCGCATAAAAATGCTTGATCCCTAGACACTTTTGATGTGTGTATAATGGGATAGGATTTAGAAATCCAGAATATCTTTTCCCGATCTCCTTCAATAGCGTCTACGCTATTAAAGGAGACTGGGCGAATTTGTATGGAAAGTGATCTACCTATATTACAAAAATGCATTTTTCTTAAAATTTCCGGGTCAGCACCTTTATTGCGTAACACACTATAAGTCTCAATCTGAATCATTTTGAAGGATATTGCTAATCTATTATTAAGTAAATAACGCAGTGAATGTTGTTGAACTGTCAAAATGAAACCCATTGCTAGGTATAGTTGCCTGCACGTAACTTGGCAAGAGTTTTTGTAGTGGGGGAGGGAAGTTTGCGCACGCACAATTTCATACATTTTTATATGCGCGAACTTCCCCCACTACGAAAATCTCTTGCCAAGTTACGTGCCGGTAACAATACTGATAATCTGTGACGCAAATACCCCGCAGTTTTTGGTATCCTAACACAAATATCACAACCATGCAGCTATAGATAGAAAATAAAAAAAATCTTGTTTGCTATAGTCCATAGATTACTTTCACCCAGCCTCCTTTGATTTGATGCTATTGAAACGACGGCAGCAAAATAAAAATAATAATCTACGCCGGTACCTACGAATGGAAATCTCTAAACAAATAATGCAACGAACAGTACAGTCACGAGCATAAGTGTGTATACACTTGGCTTTATTCAAAGACGATTTTCTCCTTTAGTTTTGAATGAAATTTTATATTATTACGAAAGTATTTTCGAACCCATAGGTTTGTGTAAAGTGTCGTATTTCAACGTTGCATTCGTTATTTCACGAAAAAATCGCAATTGAAAGTTGCCAAGTGTTGACATATTTAGCGCTCATGACTGTACCCGCCATGATGCTTGATAATTGATTGATTTATCAACAGTTATAATTTAAAACCCAATTAACAGTAGCGACTAAATTGTATTGGTCATTAGTTTCAAATAACTTAAAACTAACAGATGAAAAGAATGGGTCATCAAGTGGGTTGACAAAGTCAATGTTTGTTGGCCATTTTCCTTGAACATAAAAAAATGAAGGTGCTTGAAGGAGCCGGGATAGTCTCTTGAACCGGAACCGGAACCGGGATGTTTTTTTTTAACAGTGGATAGGAAGCACTGTTGACAGAGATCTCTGTACATAGATAGCACTTCTTAGATACCACTGTCCACTGTCTGTCTGTCAGTCTGAGATATACAGGGTCCCATTAAAATAGATGGACAAATTTTAACACGGCGCTCAGTTCGTCTAACTAAACATATCCAAGCAAAAAAAAAACACCGATTAAAGTGATTTTATTTTGAACTAAAATAATAAGGCACATTAGTGTATTTTCGTTAGCTGATTTTATTTTTCTTGTGAGTATCTATGCGTTTTCCTTTTATATTTTTTTACCATCGTCCTTATTTTGGTGGTCTGAATGATTCGTAAAAGTTTGTCCACCTATTTTAATGGGACCTTATATATGTTTTTTACATTTCTACGGGGAGGTCATTTCCTACAAACACACGGGCGAAGCCGCGGGCATAAGAATAGAACACTTCCTCTTTATTATGTACAGACGCCAGCGCATCAAGCTACTACGATCTGTCAAATTACTTTAATAGATTTTCAACGTTATCGCTAAAGCATAAGGTTCAAAGTTGATTGGGAAAAATTGACAGTTTCGGGTAGCTTGATGTGCTGGCGTCTGTACATCATACATATATAAACAAAAGCATAAAAATGTACCCCCTTAGGTACTAATAAACGTTGTATAGCGGCTGTATAGTTACACAACGCTTTGTCTTCTTCTTTCGAAAGTCACATTGCTGCCGACTAAAATAGAGAAATCGGTGTGTAACTATTCATTCATACTAATATTATAAATTCGAAAGTAACTCTGTCTGTGTGTATGTTACCTTTTCACGTCTAAACCACTGAACGGATTTCGATAAAAATTGGCAGAGATGTAGATTGCATCCCGGGGAAGGACATAGGATAGTTTTTATCGACATACCTTGCGGGCGAAGCCGCGGGCGGAAGCTAGTCTGCTATGATACGTTTATTAGTAAAGGGGTTAAAAAATAGAGATTACTCACGGCAATCCCTAATATTAATACAGGTCCCATTCAGTGCCCTCTTCATGTTGAAGTGACAATTACACCTCGGAGTCCCACATTCTCCTGTGTTCGAACATTCTTGATACTGGTTCTCTCTTGTTGGACAATTGTCTTTGTAACAGTCTGACGGACACGTGTCCTCGTCTTCTCCAGGAGGGCATTCCAGCTGCGCTGGAAATTAGGAGGGCATCATAATAAAAAAGGAATTTATAAAAGTTAAACCGACTTCAAAAATAAATTAACTTTACTCAAAATTATGAAATAACTTTAATTTCGGAAGTCGGTGTCTTCGGGATCTGTATTTTATAGTTTTAGTTTTTTGCCACCGACATTCGAAATTAAAGTTATTTCATAACTTTGAGTTAATTTCTTTTTGAAGTCGGTTATTTTTTTTAAATTAAGTACCTACTTTTTTGTTTCGTAATTTTTAGTTTTTGCACTAGAATTTGACCAAGGTTTTGAGATGTTTCCCTTTGACACTACACTCGTAGCTCGTATCAATAAGCCAGGCCGTCACACTTACACGTGTTGAAGTACATGCAAGTCAATAAAAAATGGTCACGATCCGATTAATAGTTGCGGAGAAATGCGTGGACAAACATACATACATACATACATACCTATGTAGGTATGTATGTATGTAGACGTATAATGACTCCAAAAAAAAAACACTACAAAGTGATATAGTATTTTTCACTTTTTAGTTGACACAATATTCAATTAACACTAGTGCATTGAAGAATTGAAGACATCGACTAGATGAATCATTATAATTCGCATAGAAAATATGCCGGAGATGCAGTACATTTATGCGTATTATTCGTACATAATAATAATTACCTAATATATTATATATTAAAACCTTCCTGAAAGTATGTCTAGATCACATTAATGAAGATTTATCAAAATTGGTTTATTCGTTTTTGAGAAAATCGCGGACATACAAACATCCATACATAATACATACGAGTCGAATACAGAACCTCCTCAAAAGTCGGTTAAAAATGTATATTAGGTAAATTGAGGTAAACGCAAAACGACTAGGTACCTAATCAATTGGCTTCGTGTTGTTTTATCGTGAAACAATGGAAATCCCTGTTCCGAATACAGACTTATTAAACAACATAGTAACTACCAAACTAGGTTGTTTGGTAGTTACTATTAGTTGTTTAATAAAGGTACTGCTACTGACACACATGCTCATTACTAGCATGCTCAAACCAATCGGAGCACGCGAAAATCAAAGTCACGTGAGTTTTGCGTGCTCCGATTGGTTTGAGCATGCTAGTAATGAGCATGTGTGTCTGTACCTTAAGTCTTTAGGTACTTAGGTACCTGTTTAGGCATCTTCGTGCTCTGTGATGCGCAACAAAATTATAAGATGATGAATAAACCTTAGACCACTACCCACCACACTTACCTTACGCCAATTCAAGTGCATAGTCAATGCACTTGAATTGGCGATTTAACCTTGGAACTGATCATACAACTAGGCTTTAGAAATTGTAGGAACGTCTTACAGAGCGAGATCTAGTTTATTTATATAAAATTATTAGAAGCCAATAGGACTCCCCATATTTTCTCAGCAAAATAAGTTTTGGATCTCCACGCTTAAATGCACGCGAAAGAACTCTCTTCCAAATTGGTTTCTCCCGAACTAATTATGGCAAGAATACTTTTATTAAAAGAGCATGTCGTCTGTACAACGACACAATTTAATTAAAAGCAAATCAAGACTTAGATATTTTTCACCTTTCTCTACCCAAATTCAAATTTTATAAAAGAAATATTTTGGCATCGAAATTTAAATAATAATAAGTTATTTAATATTAAATTTTAAATTTTGTAAACTTTAACAGTCGAGTTCATTAATATATTGGCCCTTTCAGGCTTCAAAAATATATTAACGTCAAAAAAGTTCATAATATTGTTACAACTATAAACATGTACACGCAATACAAGCTGTTTAGAGTTTTATGAAACTTACCATTGCCTATATATTTTTGATTCATAAACATGCTCAGATATTAAAGAACTCGACTGTACATATAATTTCCTTTTATAGTATTCTGTGGAAACTGTTTCTGGATTGTGTTGTTTTGTTATTGCGTCTGTTTGTTTCCCAAATAAAATAACAATAAATTTGCACAAAAACACACTTTTCAATCATTTATTTACCTGACATCATACCTGAATTCCTCGAACGGTGTGGCAGAGATGTAAGTAGGTAAGTATGACCTACTTAGTAGTGAGTTTAGGTACCTACTTACAGATAAAAAGCCTGTTAAAAGTTTTGCTGATCCAATATTCAGTCATTATAATAGGTATCTAATATGTTTTCTCTTTCATTCTTCCTCCACACACGATTTGCTTACCACTTTTCTATCAATCACTAAGGGGCTAAATAATAACAGCCGCACAGGTCGATAGATCAGGTTAAGCTACGCTTGCCGCGGTTGGTCTGTGGATGGGTGACCATCTTTACATACCGTGACCCCTCCGTGCCTGGGAAAGCACCATAAGCCGTTTGGTCCCAGTTGGCATTCATGGATCTTTGACAGTCGTTATACGGGTAGTCAG
Source organism: Mesoligia furuncula (assembly GCA_916614155.1). NCBI lineage: Eukaryota > Metazoa > Arthropoda > Insecta > Lepidoptera > Noctuidae > Mesoligia > Mesoligia furuncula. Next base: position 22,609,504 of record OU744800.1, on the reverse strand, counting down.
AAGCCCGAAAGTCCGAGTCTTACCAAGGGGTATCGTATTAGGTACCCATTATAAACTGGTTTGTGGAGGTCAGATAGGCAGTCGCTCCATGTAAAATACTGGTATTCAGCTGCATCCGGTTGGACCGGAAGCCGACCCCACATAGTTGGGAAAATGCTAGGCAGATGATGATTTTCTGTCAATCACTGTCGTCACTTTCACTTACCTACTCACTACTATCTATTCTTCACTCACTAATCAATTTTCAACTTCAAATAGTAGAATAGTCTAAATGCTTACCGGTAGTATGAATCGTGACAAAGATGACGAACAGAACAACAAACACAGCTCGCGTCATTTCTCAGCCGGTCCGTTCGTGACAATGAAATAATAAATAACGAAATAACTAGACATCAATATTATATTATTTAGCACTGAAGATCGTCCATGAAAGGTATTGGTAATTACCTCGTCTCGTGTTCATTAGGTCTTCAAATATTTGAATTTAGAGCCATCTATCTTTTGTTTTAAAAACTAATTGATCACGGTGTTCCCATGATTGTGAATTACTTTCGATATTGTATGATAGATGGCAGCACGGGTTTCTGAATATTTTCAGGAATGTTTTTTCAAACAATAAACCCCCTTACTAATAAACGTATTAAATCAAATGAATAGTTACACAGCGATTTCTCTCTTTCAGTCGTCAGTTTAACTTTCGAAAGAAGACGACAAAGCGTTAACTGTACAGGCGCTATACAACGTTTATTAGTAGGTAAGAGGGTAATTACTTATATTTTATTTTGCGTATTTTTATTATTAGGTAAGAGGGTAATTATTTATATTTTATTTTAGGTAATTATATTTTATTTTAATATAAATTAAATAATTAATTAAATAGTAATTAATTAATTAATTAAATAGTAATTAAATTTTATTTAATTTATATTTTATTTTAGGTAATTATTTATATTTTATTTTATTATTAGGTAAGAGGGTAATTATTTATATTTTATTTTGCGTATCTTTATTAATAGGTAAGAGGGTAATTATTTATATTTTATTTTGCGTATCTTTTATTTGGTCGGCAGTACGCTATAGTATCTTGCTTTGTTATTAAAGTAGTTAACGTTGAGTACCTACTTGAATTTTTGAAGTTTTTTTATAGATTCCATATCTCACCAGAATTAAAAAACTTAGTAAGTGCCTACCTACCCATATTTAAAAAAGAGTTAAAACGTAGGTAACTTAACATTTCTTTAAAAAAATAGGTTCAACTCTTAAAATAACAGACCATAAAGATATTTCACTAATTACTACCTAAAACTACTTTTCTGCAAAGCCACTTCCGGCCTGCCCGTAATTAGGTTAACCACACTAATCCCCTTTACCGGACTTTTGAGCATCCCGGACATTCTGCAATCCCGGACATTAGGCCGGAACATCGTTTTGGTTCACTTCTAACCGCCCATCGGACGCTTGTCTTATCTGTTATGAAGCTGGTCATTTATTTCAGAGCATTTAAGGGGTGCGCTAATATAGCCCGCGAAATTCATATTTTTCCTAGCGCTCTTTATAGTAATTTTGTAAGGACAGTGAATGACAATGTAGAGTTAATTATAAAAAAAACTTTTTAACAAAAAAATTAAACCGCTGAAAAAACTGAAAAGCAAAAAGTAATAAACCTTTCTTATTTCACCTAACCTTGTCTGTGTGGTGCCGGATTTAAAGAATAGCACCACCCCATACTTCCCATGGGTGTCGTGAAAGGTGACTAAGGGTCGTACCGGAGAATGGGCAGCAGCGTTCTCTATGCATTCCACCACCATACCATACTGCGATCGCCAACCCGCCTACCAAGCGTGGCGATTATGGCAACCCCCCCCCCCCCCCCTAACTTGGGGGAGGCCTATATCCAGCAGTGGACGTCTTTCGGCTGAAATGATGATGATGATGATATAACCTTAATAACTAAAGTATACCAAAGTAACTTTGAGTCGGCGCCGACGACGCCGAGCATGACGCTTTACGTAATTAATTAATTTGCTTATTTGGCGCCGACTCAATATTTGAGGGTTTCCCTCGATTTCCATGAGATCCTCTCATCAGATTCCAACTTGATGGCAATGGGACTACCTCGAGAGTATACCCTTTCAAACTAAAAAAGAATTATCAAAATCGGACAACTCTGTAAAAAGCTATGCGTGGTCATATATAAAAAAAATCGTCGACTTGAGAATCTCCTCCGTTTTTTCGTCGGTTAAAAAACCGGTCTAGTGTGAGTCGGACTTGCGCACATAGGGTTCCGTACAGATTTGTACTTATATGTAACTACAAATTTCAATTCGAGCAGTGGTGGCCAAGTGGTAACGGCGGCGACTTACGAGTTGTAGGTCGTAGGTTCGAACCCAGACAGGCGCTTTACTTTGTGTAAATTATTTCATCACCACTGCTCTCAAAACGGTGAAGGAAAACATCGTGAGGAAACCGGCATGTCCTAGAACCAAAAATTCGAAGACATGTGACATCTGCCAATCCGCACTGGGCCCGCGTGGTGGATTACGGCCCACTCCCTCTCACCGAGAGGAGGCCTGTGTCCCAGCAGTGGGAACATTATAGGCTGATTATGGTAACTACAAATTTACGGTTTTCGGATTTTTTCCTTTACTTGTGCTACATGAAATTGGTTTTTCCAAATTTCATGAGTCTAAGTCAACGGGAAGTACCCTATTTTAGTTCTGATTCGGGATTGCGAGTGTCAAAACATGCGGCATAAACGGAACATAAACGCCCGTATCTTTTGATTGCGTTGACTTAGAAGTTTGATTTTTTCACTGCTTCAAGGGATTGCAGCCCTGAGTATTTGATATTAATTTCAACTTGATACCTATACGCGTTTCTGAGAAAAAAGGGCCTTGACAGACGGACAACGAAGTGATCTTATAAGGGTTCCGTTTTTCCTTTGGAGGTACAGAACCCTAAAAAGTAAGGAGTTTGAGAGTTAACCGGAGCTTATGCAGAGGTAATGAAATTCTATTAACGTTTTCCTGTAGCGCCTACGTGACCTACGGTTCAGGTGGGTAGTTGTTGTTCTTAGGGTCAGATTCACAGACCGCTTTAAATATGTCTTTACTTTGTTTAGTGTGAGCGTTTTATACGAATGTGAACCTTATTCTTGCACAGGGTGTAAAAAGACACATCACATAGCCGTCAAGTACGCATTCTGTAAGTACATCAAACTAAGTAACATTACATAAAAATACATAGGGTATAAATAAAAACTGGCCAAGGTTCCGTACCAAAAGGCAAAAACGCCGAAAAAAAGTTTTATTCTGCTTTTAGTATTTCTTGCTATAGCGGCAACAGAAATACATCATCTGTGAAAATTTCAACTGTCTAGCTAACTTAACAGTTCATGTGATACAGCCTGGTGATAGACGGACAGACGGACAGTGGAGCCTTAATAATAGGGTCCCGTTTTTACCCTTTGGGTACGGAACCCTAAAAATTATGCGTGGTCATACATAAAAAAAAAAATTATACGCGTCGACTTGAGAACCTCCTCCGTTTTTTTCGTTGGTTAATAAAAAGGGGATACTTAAATAAAGTTGTGTTAAACGTATAACATTTGAAACTTATTTCCTAAAAAAAAACGTCAGTAATTGTTGGATTTTGACCTTTTATATCTCCGTAACCAGAAGGTTCCCAGGTATGGTCCAGTAATAAAAAATATTACAATGACGTAGTACAAGTGAGTCTCGGCTTCGTTCATCATCATCATCATCATTTCAGCCGAAAGACGTCCACTGCTGGACATAGGCCTCCCCCTAAAGGGGAGGTTTGCCATAATCGCCACGCTTGGCAGGCGGGCTGGCGATCGCAGTATGGTATGTTGGTGCAACGCATAGAGAACGCTGCTGCCCATTCTCCGGTACGCCCCTTAGTCGCCTTTTACGACACCCACGGGAAGTATGGGGTGGTGCTATTCTTTAAGTCCGGCACCACACAGACTCGGCTTCGTTATGTGTCTTTTTTCACCAGCACCCTCACACTATCAATCTCAATCTGAATCAATTTGATGGATATTGCTAATCCATCGCTTCATATGTTCGAAAACTTGTCTGCTCAACAAAATAAATAACGCAATGAATGTTGTTGAACTGTCAAAATAAAAGCGATTGCTACTAATACCCCGCGTTCCGAATTGCGTCAAAAGCGATTATATCGCGAATCCAACCAACGCGCAACGTCACAAAATAGTACTCAATAGTCCTTATATTTTGTGACTATTAAAGGAGAAACCCAAACTCCATAGAAACTTGGGCCTGGCGTTACAGGGCTGGAATTTGGCCATAAATTAGAGCATTTAGGAAGGTTTCACGAGCCCAATTTTCACGCCTCCCAGCAATGGCCAAATTGGTAATATCAGACAACAATGTTCACATTTTAGGTTATTTTTAGTACCTAGTTAAACAATGATATTTTTGAGACTTTCGTTTCCTACGTAAATCTGGAACGCACATGTGCTGTGCTGTAGCACCTGCCGCCTATCACGATGAGGTTTTAGGTACTTATATAAAAAGCGCTTAGGAGATGACTTCCGATTTATCTTCTATTATTGTTCTTGTAGCGGTACTGAAAACCTCAGCAGAAAACTATGTTTATTATACAAGGCCCACTACAACTGGCTTGCATTTGTTAATATTGTACCTAGGGATTTGATGCAATCTCAGATTACAGTAAGTAATCTGAGATTGCAATAATATATTAAAATAAAAAAACAGGTAATTGTGATGGTTTTATTAATAATACTTTCTTCATTAGGATTATCATTATATGTATAATAACACAGTAGTATCCAGAAATTGTGCAGGAGGCAATTGACTATCCTGGTGCCGTGCCTAACCAAGATACTATATTATGCTCATGTTGTGGGCACAGCAACCAACCGTTCTTTTGCTAACGATACAGGTTCGGTTATAGCATCCCTTTCACTTAGAGAACTGTCGACTAATGTATAAACGAAATATAAATGAAGCAAACATTTATCATTTGACTATTAGGTCTAGCATTAGCATTTAGCAATAAACATCCGAGTGGCACATTTGGGTAAACATAAGCGTCCTTATTACATTCCCACTGCAGGGACACAGGTCTCCTCTCTGAGAGGGAATATAATTAACCAATAACCATGCAGGTTCAGTCCGGAGTGATGTCACAGTCATGTCTTCGAATATGAAGTAAAGTACAACTATCAACAAACAACTGAACAAATGCTATAACACTATTTAGTTCGACTACATTAAATAATTACATACATTGTACAAAAATGTTACAATATAGAAATATCGGATACTAACCGTTTGAGGCGCGCGCGACCCATTCCTGTACAATTGAAAGAATAATTTTCATCTTCCAATCTTCGCCTTCCTATTGTATGGCAGTGGGCCGTTGCTATTCCGCAATTAATGCACATGTTCATGATGTCGTGCCAGTCGTCAAAAAGAGCAACAAACAGATCCCGGATTTCCAGCAAAAGTCAGCACAGGTGGCAGGTTACGTAACGGTGTCCATTGTTCAAGCGAGGGTCAGTCAGAATGCAATCAATTTCGGAGTCCAGTATTCGATTAGAGGTTTTATGAAAAAATAAATCCCCAGAAATACAGAAAAACAACACATTGACTTGCGCAAAAATCCAAAAAGCGAATGACATTAATGACATGACATTACAACCATGACAATTGACAGACGTTGACATTGACATTTGCCGTTTACTAGTGCAATCCATGGTGCAGTCGATTTTATCGATTATTTATTTCTTTTAATGTAGGTATTTTAATGGCGATTACGTTAAATATCAATTAGTTTCCAGATTTAATTGTTTTACATTGATTTTAATACCTAAAAAGTCATTTATACTAAAACAATGGAGTGTTATTTAATTATTTGTATCAGCATCGATTTCCACTAAATCGATCATATTCTTAGGGTACGCTCTATTGATAGAATACCAGCATTTGTGAAGTTGTTACAAAGGTGGTTTAAAACAAAAAAAATAGAAATCTAATTATTTTCTACACTTGGCCATTGTAAATGAGGCTAAGATTTAAATGGGTTAATTTAGCAAAATAGACGATTTTTTTGGTACATATCTTATTCGTGTAACGGTTAGGCCCAGAAACGGGTTTCTCCTTTGGTCGGATTCGCGATATAATCGCTTTTGACGCAATTCGGAACGCGGAGATAGTGTGTTACGCAACTACCCCGCAGTTATGTTAATGTTCATTGTTGTATAAGAGAATGAGGGGCCCGTGGCTAAATAATAACAGCCGCACAGGTCGATCGATCAGGTTAAGCTACGCTTGCCACGGTTGGTCTGTAGATAGGTGACCATCTTTACATACCGTGACCCCTCCGTGCCTCGGAAAGCACGTTAAGCCTTTGGTCCCGGCTGTCATTCGTGGATCTTTGACAGTCGTTACGGGTAGTCTGAAGCCCGAAAGTCTGACAACCAGTCTTATCAAGGGGTATCGTATTACCCAGTTTTTGGGTTGTGGAGGTCAGATAGGCAGTCGCCCCATGTAAAATACTGGTATTCAGCTGCATCCGGTTAGACTGGAAGCCGACCCCAACATACTTGGGAAAAGGCTAGGCAGATGATGTTGTTTAAGAGAATGTTAGCAAGCATTTCATACGGATATGAACATTAAACTCATACAAATAATGTTTAGATTCGTACGAGACGCTTACTTTACTAAGCAAAATAAAGCCAAAGTGCTGTCTGTGAATCTTGTTCTCACTGCGAGCTCTTACATCAGCAGTTATAAAAACGTTCAGCGTTCTACCTAAGTATAAAAGTGTAATTCATGGTGGCCCTACAATTTGTCCTACTCAAAGGGTGAATTTTTAATAAAAGTGACAAGTTGTTATCGCACCCTGAAGGCGCAATGATACGGCGTTTTCACCCTCAAGCGTCTTAACTCTTGCTTCTTTAAGCGGCACGATAACCGTAAGATATACCCACTTTCCTCTTTTATTTCCGAATTTTCAAATGAATTTATGAAGGTTTATAAAGAATACTTTAAATAAAATATACGAACTATCCTTTGAAGTGGTTTAACAATTTTTTGAGCAAAATAATACTGTCAATTAATTAAAAATTAATCGTATTTTATACCTAGTTGTCGTCAATGTCATCAACAGGGGATCATACCGGAATAAAACATATTTTTATTATTGTGCTTATATTTATATGTAATTAGGTATACAGGGTGAATTTTTCAAGTGGGCGTGGATGGGACAAATCAGAAACTATAAGGAATAGCGAAAAGTACCTACTCAAAGGAGTCGCGGGCTCGATTTTGATGAAAACTAAAACTACATAATTGGATTTTTGAAAAATCAATATTTCTAGCCAGGAATTGAACCCGTTGATTTTAAATAAGGATAAAATTCTGGGAAGTAATGACATACGGCAAACTTAAGGAAAATGTTGGGTTTTAATAAACTGCTTCTTATTTTAAAGTATTCATACCGACATTACCTGTACCCTGTTCGAAATGATGCTCAATACACCCGCAGCGCAGTCACCTTCACAACAATATGTTCTAAAGTCAATTTTTGAATGCAGTACAATCCTTGAGACGTCAAATTCAGCTATGTATTGAAAACAATGGTCATCATTTTGAACAATTAATCAGTTAAGGTTTAATAGGTAGGTAGATAACATAAGAAAAATAAAAAAGTATTTTGTTCAAAATGGGCACTTCCTTTAGTTTCCCATATGTCATTACTTCCTAGAATTCGATCATTATCAGCGACACTATCGAATGATGTAATAATACAGTGTGTGTGGTTTTTTTTCAAAACCAACGGGTTCGATTCCTGGCTAGAAATATTGATTTTTCAAGAATCCAATGATGCAGTTTTAGTTTTCATCAATATCGAGCCCGCGACTCCTTTGGGTACTTTTCGCTATTACTCATTGTTTCGGATTTGGCCATCCACGCCCATTTGGAAAATTCAACCTGTAGGTATATAATATTATAGTTTTATGCCTATATTTATATTTAATATATTTGTCGCATCACCGGGTGGCCGAGATGCGATACATCGGGTCTTCTTCGCGATCCGACATAGTTTAGATAGGTGTGGGGCACTGCAGTGGGTACTCGAACGAAAAGATTATTTGAATTTACAGTAACTTTAATAAACTAGCTATTTACAACCGAAACGCACACGTGCGTCGGAAACAAACACGTGCGTTGGTATTGAGCGTTTGCCGAGACTGTCCGAGCTCGAGGGCGGTCGACTGTAGACTGTCGCAACACTCGGTCTCTCCACCAGTCCTCGCTGCATCCCCTCTACCGACGATCGTGTCCAAGCGGTAGGGCTCGCTTGCGTTTCCGATCACATGATTCTTCGTTTCCCAAACAAATTGTTAGATGGCGCTGTTCACTATACTGTGGCGTCATCTATCCACGACACGGCCATCCCTGACTAGCACCCGTCCTCGGGTGTAGTACCTGCGGACCAAAAATACTCACAGAGTAAACAAGCTCGGCTATCCTGCCAATACCTAATAACTAAGGTAACTCGGCCTATCCTGCCAATACCTAATTACTAAGGTAATTGTATCTCATTGTTACTTTAATTTCTCTAGTCTTAATTTTATTTACAACGCCTTGTTGTCAAGGTTTCACACCCCATACAAAATTATTCATTAGAAAAGGTTCGATCATTAAGTTGAACCAAAGAAAATCAAAATTGTAACGAATCAGTTACTATTTACCAAAATCTGTGCAAAAACACAGTCCAGAATCACACCAATGATTCTTACCAGATCAGTTGTCACATTTGCTACTGCACATAAGGTGCGGTTGAGACTAGTCACGACATGTGCTTCCTACACATGAGGTGCTCTGTGCACCAACACAGACTAGAATCGACCCATTGATTCTCAGAAAAAGAATACTAGCTCAATATGTGCTACAACACATGAAGCGCTCTGTGCACAAACACAGACAGGACTCGACCGATCAACAAGTTAAACCATCACAATTATTGTGACAAATCAGTTAGAATTTACCGAAATAAAATTCATAGGCAATATATACTCAGCTCATGAAACTTTTATTGTAAACTGTGCACCAACACAGGTCAGAATCGCACCAACGACTCTACATATCTACCGCCACATATGCTACAACACATGAGGGGCTCTGTGCACCAACACAGAAAAGAATCGCACCAACGAATCTTTAGACATCTGCCGCCACATGTGCTACAACACATGAGGGGCTCTGTGCACCAACACAGAAAAGAATCGCACCAACGACTCTTTAGACATCTGCCGCCACATGTGCTACAACACACGAGGGGCTCTGTGCACCAACACAGAAAAGAATCGCACCAACGACTCTTTAGATATCTGCCGCCACATGTGCTACAACACATGAGGGGCTCTGTGCACCAACACAGAAAAGAATCGCACCAACGACTCCTTAGACATATGCCGCCACATGTGCTACAACACATGAGGGGCTCTGTGCACCAACACAGAAAAGAATCGCACCAACGACTCCTTTAGACATCTAGCGCAATATGTGCTACAACACATGAAGCGCTCTGTGCACCAACACAGACAGAAATCGCACCAACGATTTCTAATAGACTCGTCGCCACATGTTACTCATGAGGTGCGGTCTTAAGTTTTGAGTTTGAGTGTACAAGCCATTCTTAATCAGAGGTGGTTTCACTATTACTGTCCTCAACTATAACATCTAATTCTCGAGTAACTTGGTGATCGGGTACCCTCCTCACAAAATCATGAGAGTATTCTTAGGTTCGCTCAGTCAAGCGCCTTTAAAACAATCATTAAAAGCAAACTTAGAGACTAACTTTACTTTAGTCAAATCGAATGTTATCGTAATTGCATTTTTTTAAAACCCTGTGTCACGTGGTCTACTATCACATCTAAGTGAATATCAGTCAACTCATCATCAGTTGTCACTAAGCTAAGCCAATACACTTTGACGCAACACAATCTTTGATGATAGAGTGACAGAATCGTAATAAAATGGATGTGACTCACCCAGTATTCATCAGTATACTGCTCGGATTGCTGACAAAGTAAACTTGAACCGTATCACTCGCTACTAGCCGCTGCTGCAGGCGCTGGCCTGGAACCGCCTGGGCACCTCGCCTACTGGCGCCTTCATCATTGCTTCGTGGACATCTCGAAGCAAAATGTCTGTTGTTGCCGCATCGAAAACAGATGCGGTCTGAAACTGCCATCCTGCTTGCACTCGTTCTCGTGTGTTAATCTGTCAACAAACATACCCGCAAAGCATCACATAGCTCGGTCACTCCTGACCAAATATGGTACAAGCAAAAAACACAATGAAAATTTGAACAAACTAAAAAAAATTGCAGAGTTCAGAGCATTACTCATTATTTGATTCCTAAATCTCAAGATCACATAGTAAACAATCAACTAAGCCAATAAAACATCCTAAGAGCATTACAAAACACAAAGCAGGAATCTTATTCGTGGCCTGTGGCTTTTCATCAAACCCAACAAACCTCACGTTTGTTTCTATGAATTCTTCTGAATTCCAAGTCCCACGGACTCTATGGTTTCTACAAGACGCGCACCGCGTATCCACGGACTACTAAAAGCAGATACCGACTTCTAACAGACTACGGCTACGAAATGGCTACTGGTACGGTCCCGACCAGCCGACCTAAGATTTACCACTATCACTCGACTTAATCTCTACTCTGTTTCATCAACAAGACTTTTACTCGACTTTCCTTAAATTCGTTAGTAATACTCTGATTTTCTGACATTTTTCGCAACCTCCCATATGAAGACTGATGAAATCATTAAAAGGGACTCGACTCTTTAAAATCTGTTTTATCAATTTGCAATAAGCATTCAAATTAGAAATAAAAAATTAGGCTAATCTAAGAATTTGAACTATCTAGTTTTGAGATTACCTAGACCAAGTACAACGATTCCACACTACGTTAGTCAAAGAAAAGAAAACCTCAGGTATCCCATTCACGGTCCAACACATTTGTCACATGCGCACTTCCCGCAGGAATGCCGAGTCATCCTTGACTCTACGGTCTTGGCTTCAATGCTAGACCCGACCATACTACCCAGAGCTACCGCGTATACCACGTACTCACGATACTCTGGTACGGTCTCCGACCCAATGAACCGAGAACCTGAGTACACAAACTAAAGTGATGCCAGCTCATCATCCATTTCGTCTACAATCTCAATTGGTACTTGGCCCTCGGGCATCTTCCGAACACGGTCATAGAGCGTATTTGTAAGTACACACCTAAGTCAACCTACTGACCAAAGAAAACACCAACCAGAGCCATGTACCATCGTTATCCACATTACAACAATAATCTTTTTCACTAAGAGCCTTAGACACCTGGAAACCCACACACGAGTAAACCACTTTAACGCCACGGCTCTCCGGCCGACTAGCAATCGCATTGCTCTCACACATCCAGCGCATGGATCCGTGTGCATCACCCTGTGACTACACACTTTTTACTACGGCCGATAGAGAACCCCTACTCGTGTGGTTCCCACTACTTAGGCTTGCTCATCACCACTGTGATCACCATCTACTCCGACTGGTACATGACCTACTGGCATCATTCGTAATCTATAGTGAGCGTCTTTAAAAATTTCATTTTAAACTAGACTGGGCTTTACTTCTCAATGTAACTGTTTTTGCTGTTGTTTACAAGGGAAGCACTCAGTACCCGAGTCATAACAAAATGAAAACGACTCACCAGATTCGGTAGACCATAGATCTGTAGCTGGCTTAATGGTACAGACATTCACTCGCTGTCACTGCCTCCTTGGCAGAAATCGCGAAGCTTCTTGCACGGAAAACACCGTCCTTGATCAGCGATTATTCATACAGGAGATCCACAGAGTACAGCGCTCTCCGACACTACCATTCTGCTTGTACACGTCCGTGTGTGTTAACCTGTAACCACAAAAACAAACCAACAGCAGTGCATGTTCCACTTGGCCAATTCTGTTTACACATTGTTATCGAAACGCATTACTTAATTTTGTAAAAACGATAGCAATCATCGACAGCAAAAGATACCTCTAAGCCTTAGTATAACAGGGACAGGTCAGGAACATACAACGCTCATGGCCCTGCTGCCGCAGCAGCTAGTGACACTCATGCCACCCATATCGTCATCACCTCAAGTGATACGATGAACATACTTCACTTTACATAGAGTCCACAACTCCCAGGTCACTACAAGACCAACACAACAATAGTCTCCATTGAGACCCTGGTCCCCGCTGCACCACCAGCTGCACATCGCTCCCTGAATAACTCACAAGTGAGTTGCAGTTACGACTACAGACAAGTGCGTACAGTGCGACTTAACCGTCTTCTACGTTTAACTCGTTAGGAATACTACTTAGAGGCATCTTTCGTATGCGACCGTGAGCATACTTGTAAGTACGGTTAGAATTTAAATCTTTTAACGTATGGAGTCCCCATCCAAAACATCAACTAACTTAAGCGGACCTCTGAACTTCCGATCTAATTCTGATGATCTGAACTTAGTATCTGATCGCCAATGCTGTTATAGCTGCCTTTGTTCTATCATAATATTACTTTGCAAGTAAATGTCGGGTAGAAAAATAAAACCTCAAGTTGTTGCTAGCTAATCGCAACGCTACACATGATTTGTTCTGTGCTGAATACACGCGTTTGACCAATGCCCGTCAACACAACAACGGTATTAACTCGTTTGCCACTTAATTTGGCTGCACAACTCGCTTTTACTAACGAGCATTCAGCACCAGAATCGTAAACAAAACAATACAGCTCACCTTTATTTTGTAACGTGCCTGAGGGCAGATAAACGTCATCCACTCGCCCTTCACTACTTCCAGCACGTTGTCTACCATCAGCTTGGCTGCCACTGCTCGTGTAGGGCCGCGATATGTCCTGGTTTCTCACTTGCAGCACACGAAGGGTTTCACTGACGGCTGCGAGGCTGCTTGGCGCGATTCTCAAAGTCACTCCATGTCCTTATCCAGGTGAAATCCAGTCAAAGAAATATCGCACCGTGACGTCAACGCTCAATTCTCCATAATTTTTTCAGCTCGAGTGTATCCCAGTTCTGATGTCGCATCACCGGGTGGCCGAGATGCGATACATCGGGTCTTCTTCACGATCCGACATAGTTTAGATAGGTGTGGGCACTGCAGTGGGTACTCGAACGAAAAGATTATTTGAATTTACAGTAACTTTAATAAACTAGCTATTTACAACCGAAACGCACACGTGCGTCGGAAACAAACACGTGCGTTGGTATTGAGCGTTTGCCGAGACTGTCCGAGCTCGAGGGCGGTCGACTGTAGACTGTCGCAACACTCGGTCTCTCCACCAGTCCTCGCTGCATCCCCTCTACCGACGATCGTGTCCAAGCGGTAGGGCTCGCTTGCGTTTCCGATCACATGATTCTTCGTTTCCCAAACAAATTGTTAGATGGCGCTGTTCACTATACTGTGGCGTCATCTATCCACGACATATTTATTCCTCAATTTTCATTATTGCATCTACCACTGTATGTCTCTGCATCACCCAAAGGTTGACTGGTAGAAAATGTCTATGGCATTAAGTCCGCCTCTGTACATTTATGTGCTTGAAGGATTAAATAAATAACCAAACTCTTCAGCTTTAATATTAGTACAGATAAGTATTAAGTACTTATAATATCATTGGTTGCCAAAATATATAAAGCTACATATGTTGTCAAGTAGATTTTTGAAATCTCAAGACCTATGATCTTGTTTCTAATACATTACTATTTTGTTTTCTCACCAGCCAGTGCGAGCTGGTTCAATTTATTTCGCAAAGGGTTGTAGCGGTATATCTACAACGCCACATGAGGACAACGCGTCATACTGGCGTCACGCAAAATCCTGCATCTCGCAAGCAGAGTTTACCGCGCAACTAGCATGGATACAACGGCCCGATAAGAGTCATCGGGCAGTTGCCCGCCAGACACAACACCTGTCCGGTCGGAGGATCCTCCCTTTTCTATAGAGTATGAGTGAATTTTACACCCTGTTCCTCATACCTCTATAGGGTTATTGAAAAAAGTCAAAGTCAAAACATTTATTTCAAATAGGCACATAAAAGGCACTTTTGAACATCAAAAATTACGATAAAATAGAATTGATTCTAGTCGCCCATTCCAAAAGGTAATTATCATATGGAGAAGAATGGGCAAGAAACTCCACCGTTACTCTTTTAAAATGTTTAATAATATTTTGTATACTTACATTAATTATATAATAATATGTGAAGACAATGCACCTAAAATAAAATTACTATACCACAATAGGTAAAAGAATTAAAAATGAAAACATGACATAAATTAATTATCTGATAGATACATGGTGCTCACATATTTACAACATTGTAAAAGTAAACGATTTTCATTTAAATAAAAAATTACAAGTAAAAAGCCAAGCGACTAAGTACGTATTAGCAAGAAGGTTCCATGCAACGTATGTGATAGTAGGTTCCATACAAAGAGGCCTATTATGATTTTATCAGCTTCGATTAAGGATACCCCTGTTTATTGATCGAAGTTTATCAAACATAAGTAATTCGACCATACCACAAACCAGACAATCTTGATCTAAATGTTTAAATAGGAATTATACCTTTTTAGGGTCCCGTAGCCAAAGAATGCGTCCATCCATCCGTCTGTCTGTCAGCGGCCTGCATCTCATGAGCCGTTAAAGCGTTAACACACTGGGACGCCATCTTGACGTCGCCGGCTACGTATCCAAACAATTCATATTGAAATGTATGGCAGTTAACTCACTTGGCTACGGTCTGGCGACGTCGCCAATTTGGAAGCGTAGCCGCGACCGACTGGCTCCTACGTGGAGACTGGATACTCTGGCGACCTGGCGACGCGTAGCCAAGTCGCCAGTATTTTGTATACAAGTAGGTAAGTTACGCCTCCCTCACTAAGTGGCCAACTGATCGCCAGGACTGAGAGTCAGTAGTTACTGGCTACTTATTGGCAACCTCGTTTGGCTACGGTAGGTAGCCAGAGGTAGCCATGGCTACGTAGCCAGCAACGTGGCGTCTCAGTGTGTTAGCGCTCTAATAGTTAGACAGTTTAATTTTTCACAGAGTGTGTATCAACATATGTATTTCTATTAATAACACAAAGGTAAAAATTAAAGGGTATACAAGCCACGTATGTTTTCGGCGTTTTTTTGCCTTTTGGTACGGAACCCACATTTGACCGCTTTTTAGGGTTCCGTACCCAAAGGGTAAAAACGGAACCCTATTACTAAGACTTCGCTGTCTGTCCGTCTGTCTGTCACCAGGCTGTATCTCAAGAACCGCGATAGCTAGACTGTTGAAATTTTCACAAATTATGTATTTCTGTTGCCGCTATAACAAAAAATACTAAAAACAAAATAAAATAAATATTTAATGGTGGCTCCCATGCAACAAACGCGATTTTTTTGCCCTTTTTTGCTCGATATCAAAAATGGCAACAGGTAGGCACTTGAAATATTCACAAAATACTCAGTTGTATTTTAACTTTAATAACAAATAATAAAATTAAAATAAAATAAATATTTAAGGGGAGCTCCCATACAACAAACATGTTTTTTTCGGCGTTTTTGCCTTGTGGTACGGAACCCTTTGTGTGCGAGTCCGACTCGCACTTGGCCAATTTTTTACTTGAACATCAGCAGACGCATTTTGCTACCAAAAGTGGACGTAGGTAGGTAAGTAAATAAATTGTTTGTGCTTTATTTGATAGATGGCTGACTAAGTGTTTCTAAAATTTCGACACATGCCGTAGAGAGAACCCTTTTAACACTATTTTGGTAATTTCTTTAGGGAATATACGAGAATTGCTTGTTGGGCTCCTCTGTAGGTACTTTAATACCCGCGCGTGCGAAGCTTCGCAATTTTATAGCGTATACATATATATCTTTATGTAAAACATTTTCGCAAACTTTCACACTGCGCAAACACTTAGTTTTTGAGGAAAAAATCTCAAGGTTTCAGAAAATTCAACTTATTCACATAATTTGTACAAACCTACTTACAAAAATAAATAAAAATAATAATTTATCTTAAGAAGCGTTAACGAAAACTTCGGATAGTTAAAATGTTATCCGAAGTTTTTTTCATCAATGAGCAAAGTTGTGAGATGCCTAATTACATTTTACTGAAATAAAAATGTTCATTTCTATTGGCTTGGTAAATAATGGAAAATGGAGAAAGAAGTTTCATTATAAAAGTTTATTAATTTCCTACAAAACAACATTCAGGAAAAGCCGATTTATTCTGTAAAAATCTCACCGTGAGTTCTTCGGTGAAGTGAGCTCTCAATCCATCAGAATTTGAGCTAGCCAAACAATTAAAATTAAATACACACTTTTCTTGCCTTTTTATCAGCAAATTGATTTATTAGATCATCTTTTGCTGAAGACGATTTCAGTTTTTCTAAAATTTCTGCCTCTATAGAAAATAGTGACAAGTCTGATAGCCGAGATTAACTGACATTGTGGATAACATTTTACTATTTTTTCCTTACACACGTTATAGGGGCCTCTGTAGCCCGGGTACCCCGTATCATTGATACGGCTGATACGGCGGTAGCTACGCCCCTGCCTCAGGTATAGGTATTGCAGCCTGTGGTTCAGGTATACGCAGAGGGCGATCAATGCCCTACGTGTCCAATACAATAATGGATTTAGGATGTTGTTAGAGTTGCCCCGTTTTTGTAGTGCCTCTGGTATGTTTGCGGAGGCTAGGGTAGATGGCTTCCATGCCATTGTGCGCAAGCGGCTCGCGTCGTTACTGAGCAGAGTCCGGAGTAGCACTAACAGCATCCTACAGGTCATTGCTCATAAAAAGGACTCAAATATCCTGAAAGAATTTATTCGTGTGCAAATTTTATAACTCTCGCATGTATATATGGACTTAGTCTGAAATAAAGATTTTATTATTATTATTATTACCTACAGACCGTTCCCAGTTATTTTAACTCTGACAGTAGCAACCCAACAGCAACCTTATTAAAATGAAAATAAAGATCACTGTGACGTGATACAAAATCAGAGTTGTGAAAGGACAGTAAGTCCGCCTTTGTACCTTTTATCTTCACTAATTACTAGGTATAAAGAGGTAAAGTTTGTAAGTTTGGTTGGTTATTCCACAAATCCCTATTGAGAACCCCCATTATGTACTCTACGAGACTTCAATGGGGATTTCTGAACAAAAGTTCACAAATCCCCATTCATGGGGATTTTCAATAGGGATTTGTGGGATAACCCGTATGGATGTAGAAGGTAACATCTGAAGCTACTCATCCGATTTCAAAAATTCTTTATTTTTTTTATAAGTAGATAAATTTTATGGTATGGCTGGTTTCCACGCGGACAGAGTCGCAGGCAGACACTAGCTTCTCCCCGGGACTCCGTCCGCGTACAAGCCAACTTGCAAAAAGTTTCAATCAGCCTAGCCTTTTCCTATGACGTTGTATTCCTATTTTAAAAAGTAGGTAATCATTTTTCCATAATTCTTAAATTTGGCAAAGCCTGAGAAAAAAAAAACGACGGGTTGCACTCCGGGAGTGCCGGCAGAAGTGAAAACTTGAATATTAACGTTGTTTACTGTAACTGTAATTGTAACCGTAATCGTAACAGTAACCGTAACTGTAACTGTAACTGTCTGTCTCTGTCTGTCTGTCTGTATGTCTGTCTGTCTGTCTGTCTGTAATTTGATCCTGTATACTTGTTTTAAATTTTTGATATTTTGGAATCTTACGAATTTTCGATCAGGGTCACGTGTCATCTTACGATCAGGGTCACGTCTATAGATGGGCAATCCACCCGGGTTTAAGCCCGGTGCTTTGATAAACACCCAATTTTGTGGGTGTTTATGGGTGTTTACGGGTGTTTATCGGGTGTTTACCTATCAAAAGCACCGGGTTTAAACCCGGTGGATTTCCCATCTATAGCACGTGTCATCTTACGAATCTTACGATCAGAGTCACGTGTCCTGACACGAGTTTAACATTTTTTACCCATTACAAGAAAAGTGTACAACGCCGCTAAAGAAGTTTTCACTTCAAAAAAAATTCTACGCTTACACAGAAAAATATATCAGAGGTAGAATGCCACAATGTTAGGTTAGGTTAGTTTCTTTTTGGTTTCTTCACAAAAATTGCCTTGCGCGCGCTTTTTGTCGTTCCTTATTGTATCATCCTTTTTGTATTTTTTATCTTATCTTTCTCCTGTACCCTTGTCTTGGCTTTATGAAGAATGTTCTGCCTGTAAAAACGAAAATTGTTGTATTGTTCTATATGATTGATGTTACGGTCGGTTTTTATTTTTAAGTTTATTCTATTTTAATGTTTAATGCCTCGAGCAGAAGATAAATCTTCAACTGTCACAATATAAAAGACAACAATAGTAAAGTAATGACCGCCGAACTAAAACAGTTTGTGTGACGGCTGAGAGGGGTTATAGGTAAATGATTCCTTTAAAATTTTACCATTTCCGTTTATTTGTTTTTAAGAACATTTGCTCGTAGGACCATTTGCTAAAGTGTCGTTTTAATTAGGTATAGTTCCTTTTGCTTAATGCCAGTTTGAATAGAACTGATGACTGACTGTTTTGCTGCTTTACTGGCACAATTGGTTCAAACATTTGGTCAAATGTTGGTGAGCTATGGCGACAGATCGGCTAGCCTACTTATAAGTTGTGACGTAACCTAATGGAAGTATTTTACAGTTATTAATATACATTTTATTATTACCCGACTGCGTCAGAAGGAGGGTTATGTTTTTCGAGTGTATGTATGTATATTTCTTTGGCACGCTTGGTAGCCTAAACGGCTTGATCGATTTCAGCTTGAGAGGTGTCGTTAGTATCGTCTTAATTGTGAGAGTGACACTGGGTATATCAAAATTGAAAAAAAATGAAAATGGCCGATTTTTGGCGCAATATGTCTTCAAAAAAAAAAATTTTTTTCTCTCGAAACCTGTCGAGTGGGGTATCAAAATAAAGGGTTTTAAAAGGTGATTACAAAAATATATATAACTTATATGGCTAAAAGTAATTCGAAGTGACAAATCGTAAAAAACACGTACGAAGTCTTGCGAAATCTTTCACATTTGTAAACTAAAAAGCTGGAAATAAAAAAAGTAATTTAAAAAATAAAAAAACCCGACTGCGAAACTGAAAAGCTACAAACAAGCCCATTTTAAATTAAATAAAAGTTGGAAGAAGGCGGGACCCATACCATTTTTATTATATTTTCTAATTGAAATGGGTCCCGCCTGCTTCCAACTTTTATTTAATTTAAAATGGGCTTGTTTGTAGCTTTTCAGTTTCGCAGTCGGGTTTTTTTATTTTTTAAATTACTTTTTTTTCATTGTGTTCGGGTTGACCTTGTTATTGGATAGCCAGAATAATATTTTTCATTGATTATTTTCACTACAGAATACTGAATAGGTACATTTATTCAGCGCACACACTGCACACAAGAGAACAATGAACTGCTAACAAATTACTTGAATATAAAAAAAAAACCGGGCAAGAGCGAGTCGGACACGCGCACCGAGGGTTCCGTAACATCCGGGTTTATGCATAAGGTTTATGTTTATGAAATTAAATATTTTTTTTATTTTTGAGTTGATTGAATGAATGGTAAATTGCGGTTTACGATCTATGACGTATTAAAAAAAAACTACTCACTAGGTCTCGTTCAAACCAATTTCCGGTAGAAGGTAACATAGTAATGTACATCATATATTTTTTTTAGTTTTATCATTCTCTTATTTTAGAAGTTACAGGGCCCCGACACACATTTTACCACTTTGGAAGTCTCTCGCGCAAACCATTCAGTTTAGAAAAAAATTATATTAGAAAACTCAATATCATTTTTGAAGACCTATCCATAGATACCCCCACCACGCATGGCTTTGATGGAAAATAAAAATTGAGTTTCAATTCTAAGTATGAGGAACCCCCAACATTTATTGTTTTTTTTTTCTATTTTTGTGTGAAAATCTTAATGCGGTTCACAGAATATATCAACTTACCAAGTTTCAACACTATAGTTCTTATAGTTTCGGAAAAAAGTGGCTGTGACATACGGACGGACAGACAGACAGACATGACGAATCCAAAAGGGTTCCGTTTTTTGCCATTTGGCTACGGAACCCTAAAAATAAACACTTGGATACTTAAAGAAATTAAGTCACACTACGACATTTATACCTATACGAAGTGCGGTTTTCGTCTCAAGGATTCATCAAATGGAAGTCCAGCTCAGCATGTGTCAGGTAAATGTCACCAGCACATCAAGCTACTACAATCTGTCAAATTTATTTAATAGATTTTCACCTTTATCGCAAGAACATAAAGTTCATAGTTGATTAGGATTGCTGGCGTCTGTACCTGACGCTGATATTCTGCTGGATCCCTGCTGTGACATACGGACGTCGAGCAGCCGAGATAGATTTGTGTTGTGACAGGTACCAACTTATTAATATGTGCGGACCTAAGTACTTAAAGTCTTATGTTTTTCCATTAGTTAACACATGAACACACGTGACGAATAATCTAAAACACACGACACATGTACTTACATAAAACATACACACGACACATACACATGACACATACAGTCATACGCTTACACTTTACACCACAAACCTCACCTAATTCACACTAGAGAGAGGCTATACATTTTTATTTATCTTTTATATTTAATCATTTCTTTCGTTTGTTTCTTTGTTTTATAACTTTGTTTTATTTTTGTACTCAATCGATAGCTGCTTACCCAATGTAACTCCGTACTAGTTTTGTATAAATTGAGAAATGTATTAACAGAGAGAGTCCTGGCACCCATAACACAAGCTTAATCTTAGCATGAGGTGCCAGTGGAGTAATCAGTGATTTATGCAAGAACATTGTCAAAGAATTAACTTATTGACGCAAGTTGTAAATTTGGAAATAAAGTAATTATTATTATTATTAAAATACCACTATAAAAGAAGTCTACTTTTACGTTTGAGCTGCCTTACAAGGAAATCAATTTGTTTCATTTTTGCAAGCTCGACTCCCGGGAACTTATAAACTGCAAACAATACGACAGTTTCTGAGTTGTCTCGGAAGAATTATTGTAAGTGGTAAAAATACAAGACAGAATTTTAAGTAGAACGCTGAGCACAGCTATCATCTCCAAAAGTAAAATATAAATGCTATCGTCGTTGATGTTGCGTACATTTAGGCCTGCGGGGCGATAGAGGTAGCATAGCGACAAGCGGGCGGCTTGACTAAGACAATAACCCTTTTATTTATTTGTTGCTTTTAGTTAAGGGGCTTACAGGACCTAAACATAAAAAAACGCAAGTTTTAGAAATAATAAAAGGTTATGATCGACTAGGTACAGTAAACAAAATCAGAAAAATATATGATATTTTTCAGGATCTATGCTAGGTAGATAGTGTGTTGAAAAGATAATACAACTAATTTGATACGATAGAAAAAAATCATGAAGATACCTCTAAAAATATTCTTTTTGCAATAAAAACCAGGCTAATATACATACAATCATTCTGATTTTTTGTCAGATTAGTCTACAAGCAACATACTAAAATACTAGTGTTTTAGCTTTTTAGTCCAAACAATAGATTTTTGTAATTAAATAGTTGCTTCATATTTTGCAATAAATTACCAGTGTTGTGTCATCGCGCTTCTCTTTCTTTTTCGATATTAATTACTTAACAAAGCCACAACTAACACCACTACAGTAACATGATTGTAGCACCCGACCGAAAAACCGTTGCCCTGGAAAACTATCAATAGCTAGTTACGACAGTTAGCGAGGAGGGTGACGATGTGTGTTGAAGTCTAAGGGATATATTTATAAACGATGCTTAAAGTTAAGTAATGTTTAGTGACTGTTTAATCATACATTTTTGACGTTTAAACGTCTCTTAAGGGGCTTACATGACCTAAAGCGCGGTCACTGTCGGACTGTATAGAAAAGAAAGAGAAACGCGATGACACAACGCTGGTAATTTATTGCCAAATATGAAGCAATTATTTAAACAAAAAATCTATTGTTTGACTAAAAAATTAAAACACTAGTATTTTAGTATGTTGCTTGTAGAATAATCTAAGTTAAGTTATTCTAGTGATTATTCTAAGTTTTTAGAGGTATATTCATGATTTTTTTTCTATCGTATCAAATTAGTTGTATTATGTTTTCAACACACTGTCTACCTAGCATATATCTTGAAGAATATCATATATTTTTCTGATTTTGTTTACTGTAGTCGATCATATACTTTTATTGTTTCTAAAACTTGCGTTTTTTTTTGCGTTTAGGTCCTGTAAGCCCCTTATTGTGCTTATTTGCAGCCTGATTCGTTGTAGATCGGCTTTACCTCTGCAGGGTCTACACAACAGCCACAACAGCAAACTCATGCAGACAGCTTGCTCGTTCATTTGTTCATCGCTCGGACGCCTTCTGTCCCGCTCTACGCGTTCATGCTGACCACCACCTTACAGTTACTGAAGTCAGACTGTGAACCTCGTTTCACACTAAAATATACACGAAGGCAATTTTGTGGCCGTCGCTGGGGAATCGAAAGAAAACATTTGAGTTCTGCGAAGCTTAACATTATGTTACTTGTGTGATGTGTTAGTGAGTGTTAGAAGGTTTGCACACAGACGCAGTCGCACTGGTTTCGTACCTATTGAGTTATTCATGTTTACCTATCGTATTAAAATTTGCCGGTCTGTGTGGTGCCGGACTTAAAGAATAGCACCACCCCTTACTTCCCGTGGGTGTCGTAAAAGGCGACGCGGTCTTACCGGAGAATGGGCAGCAGCGTTCTCTATGCATTCCACAATCATACCATACTGCGATCGCCAACCCGCCTGCCAAGCGTGGCGATTATGGCAAACCCCCCCCAAAATTGGGGGTGGCCTATGTCCAGAAGTGGACGTCTATCGGCTGAAATGATGATGATGATTATAATTTGTCGGTACAAGTTAGCCGCAGGGGTCGATCAATGAGGTTAAGCTACGCTTGCCGCGGGTGGTCCGTGGATTGGTGACCATCTTCACATACCAAGACCCCTTCGTGCCTCGGAAAGCACCATATGTTGTTGGTCCCGGCTGTCATTCGTGGATTTTTGACAGTCGTTACGAGTCATCAGAAGCCCGAAACTCTGACAACCAGTATTACCAAGGGGTATCGTATTATCCAGTAACAGGGTTGTGGAGGTCAGATAGGCAGTCGCTCCATGTAAAATACTGGTATTCAGTTGCATCCGGTTACACTGGAAGCTGACCCTAACATAGTTGGGAAGAGGCTAGGTAGATGATGAATAGGCAATAAAAGGCTCTACGCGGGCCATCCAGGACAAACCCTCCAACTGGAGAAGCAAATTGTGGGAAGAGAAGCATCCACCACCTCCCGACTTCGTTAAGCCCCAGGAGCATATGCAGGTGATATGCGGTGGCATATATGGAAAGCTCTCAATCGCTTGCGTGCCCAAGTAGGCCGCTGCAGACACATTAATTTGTTAAAGTGGGGGATTACAGACCCATCCAACACCCAATGCGAGTGCGGTGCTTCTAACCAGACCATGCCCCACTTGCTGGAATATCCTATGTGCCCATTCACCAGTGCATTGGATGACCATCGCTAAGAGCGATCTTTTAAAGATAACCTTTGGATGGATTAAAAAGGGGCAGGACAGACAAATACTGTATGTCTGTGGTGTACCATTCACATAATACAATAAATACATACATAAAGTATATTAGACTAATGTAAATACCAGTAAGTAAGTATATATTGTAGGTAAATATAATAAAAAAATATATAATAAACATAAATCAGGAGAAAAGAAAATACAATGATGAGGTTTAAGGAGACAGGAAGTGCTAAATAAAGCCACTGATGCCGCAATCAACGTGGCCACGATAACGATACACAAAAAAAAAAACTGCCCAAGTGCGAGTCGGACTCGCACACGAAGGGTTCGTACCACAAGGCAGAAACGCCGAAAAAAACACGTTTGTTGTATGGGAGCCCCCCTTAAATATTTATTTTATTCTGTATTTAGTATTTGTTGTTATAGCGGCAATAGAAATACATGATTTGTGAAAATTGTCTAGCTATCGTGGTTCTTGAGATACAGCCTGGTGACAGACAGACGGACGGACTGTCGGACGGACACACGAAGTCTTAGTAATAGGGTCCCGTTTTTAACTCTAAAAACAGCGAGTAAGAGTACCATCGATACGAAAATAAGAAGGCACGTTTTCAATGGAAAGGTCGAAACAGAAGTAAAAAACTTACCGATAAGTCTCTGGTGTTATCTAATATTAATCTATTGGAGCGTCTAAAGTGTTCATAAAATGCCAATCACAGATATAGATGTGCCTAGATAGACCTAGATAACGCAAGTGTCACGATCTGTATGAAAACCAAGCGTGCCATTTTTTGACTACCTACTATGACGTCACAAGCATTTAGTGATGGGAAAATCAAATCGATTCAAAGACGCCGGCGCTCCCGCGTGCGGCATCCGTCTCGCCCTCGCTCACCCAGCCAGCGGTCATCAGGACTCAGCGCGAAAGTGGCGGCTTACGATTTTTGAACGTAAGCCGGGCACGCGAAGTAGTTGCTCTTGGTTATCTAGGTGTACTTATCTAGAGGAGCGGTCGAAGAAGAGAGTCGGAGATGACTGTCAGTATGACAGTCATCTTCGACTCCTCCCAGGTGGAAGCCAGCAGGCGACGGGTGCGGGGGCACCCTCGCCTGTATTGCACAGGCTTCCACCAGTGCCGGACGGGAAAGGCCAGGTGTTCCCGGCCATTCCCGTAGCCCACCAGGGGGATATGCGGGGCCCGCCAGATAGGCGGGCATGCGGGGAGGTTGTGGACGCAAAGGCTGAGCCGGATTCCCATGACCCCCCCATCAAGGCGATGAGGGAACACCGCTGAGTTTTAGTGGGTATACTGCCACTCTGGCAGGGAGTCCCACATACTCCGTCTCGTCCCCCGGCGAGCGGAGATGCGTAATGTCAAAAAAAAAAAAAAAAAAAAAGTTTACTTATCTATATCTGTGATGCCAATGATGTCGCGATTGGCCACCTATGATCTCAACTCATTCACCACATAAAAGAAGGTAAGTACCTATGTATATTTTAAATCGACTTTATTTATTTATTTACTAGCTGCGCCCTGCGGTTTCACCCCCCGCGTAAATGTCGATCCCGTGGGAATATCGGGATAAAAAGTAGCCTATATGTTAATCCAGGGCGTCAGCTACCTCCATACAAAATTTTATCAAAATTGGTATCTTTGTTACGCTCAAACGGCGGGCCGTTTGAGCGTAACAAAGATATAAACACACACACAAGCTCACACACTCACAAACTTTCGCATTTATAATTATTTTATAGTGTGATACTTAATAATAATTTTTCAAAATTTTGGAAATCAACGAATAAGTTAAATCTGAAGCCGAGCCGGCCCGTGAGCGTCGAGGGTGTTCACGACCCGGATGACATCGCGAGATTGTTTCAGAAGCATTTCAGGGTTGAACCGGTTTTGAGGCCTGCACAGTCTGACCTGTTGTCGGTGTCTGGTGCTGGGGCTGCATCTGGAGACATCAGTGTGAGGTTCACTGCAAAGGATATAGCTATGGTCATAAAATCTATGAAAAGAGGAAAGTCACCAGGACATGATAGCCTCAGCATTGAGCACCTGCGGCATGCTGGGATACACTTGCCTAGGGTTCTAGCTTTGTTATTTAACCTGTGTGTTAGCCACTCCTACTTACCTGATGATCTCATGTTTACTGTTGTTGTCCCTATTGTAAAAAATAAGACCGGTGATGTCTCGGATAGGTCCAATTACAGGCCTATCTCGTTAGCTACGGTTATAGCGAAAGTGATCACTTTCGCTATAACCGTAGATGGACGGTCTGCTTGACGGTCATTTAACTAAACATATAAAATTGCACGACGGTCAGTTCGGTTTCCGGACTGGTCTGTCCACGGAAAGTGCGATCCTGTGCCTCAAGCAGACCGTGCACTACTACACTACGCGTAAGACCCCAGTATACGCGTGTTTCCTGGACCTGTCCCGGGCATTTGATATGGTCTCATACGACCAAATGCTCATTAAAAATGCGTCAAGACACCAGTCTGCTCCCTGAGATTTTATCGGTATTTGAGTACTGGTACAATAATCAGAAAAATGCTGTTAGGTGGGCGGAAAGTAGATCAGACGAGTGCAGGTTAGAGTGTGGGGTGAGGCAAGGGGGGTTGCCCTCACCGAAACTTTTTAATTTGTATATGGACCGCTTGATTGGAGAGCTGAGCAGCACAGGAATCGGATGTCATATAGATGGGATTTGCGTTAATAATATTAGCTACGCGGATGACATGGTGCTGCTCAGCCCTTCAATCGGCGCGTTGCGTAAGCTGCTTCGTATACGTGAAAGGTATGCGGCGGCCCATGGGCTCAGATACAATGTGAAGAAAAGTGAGGTTATGGTTTTTAGAGCACCCAAAAAAGATTTCTTAGACGTACCACCCCTCTCACTCTATGGTACACCTTTAAACAGAGTCACTCATTTCAAGTATCTGGGCCACTGGGTCACCGAAGACCTTAAAGACAACATGGATGTGGAGAGAGAACGTAGGGCGTTGTGTATCCGCTGTAATATGTTGGCTCGCAGATTCGCTCGTTGCACTGAACAAGTGAAGGTCACACTATTTAGGGCATTCTGTCAGACCTTTTACACGTGCAGTTTGTGGGCTAAATACACGCAGGGGACGTACAACGCCCTGCGTGTACAGTATAATAACGCGTTCAGGGTGTTGATGGGGCTGCCGCGCTACTGTAGCGCGAGTGGCATGTTCGCAGAGGCGCGCGTAGATGGGTTCCATGCCATCATGCGTAAGCGCTGTGCATCGATGCTGGCGCGGGTGCGCGGCAGCCCTAGTGCCATTCTGGCCGTGTGTGCCGGCCGCTGGGACTCTGTACTGATGGCACATTGGATGAGCCTTCACGCGAGACCAACCGCCTGATTACTTTGTACCTTTACTAACACTAGGCTAAGAACATTGTTACTAACTACTTTAGATTTGTATTGTTAATAACACTAGGTTAAGAAAACATTGTTACTAACAAATTTATGGACCAAGTCTGAAATAAATTTTATTATTATTATTATTAATTAAAACGGACTTGGAAAAAAGAATATTAGTTATATTTATTATACACCAGCTTCTGCCCGCGACTTCGTCCGCGTAAAATTTCTTGTTCCTCCAACTCATCCCGTCGCATCGCATCGCCCACCCACGCTATTACTTTGTTTTCGCTTAGCGTTCTTTCTTTCTTTTTGTCGTAGGATAAATAGTTGATTGTGCTATCAAACGCAATAAGAATTTTTCAAATCCGACTGGTGGTTCCAGAGATTACCGCATTCAAACAATAAACTCTTCAGCTTTATTATTAACTTATAGATTTATTATTCCTAACTTTCTAACTTATAGATGTAGATCCTAATTTCACTACGCCACAGATTCTCGGAACCAGTCCCTCGTCGTTCGTCAACACAGTTCGCTCGGTCGCTTTATTTCCTTTGATATGTAGACGAGACCCGAACGAGAGACCTACCAAAGAATTTACATGTAGAAGCGAATGTTCCGCTCCAAACGCGACTGACCTAAGTCGGGTATCACATCTCCGCCGCGAAACCATAGTAGCGAAACCGCGGTAGCTCCGCCATGAATTATTCGTTGAACAAAAAGCGAAACAGAAGCGAAGCTGCCTATTCTAACGCACATATTTGATCATGATTCCATCTCATGCCCGCGTGATTTCACCGATCTGCTTGGAAGCCAGGTACACCACACGTGCTCAGCCCGGTATTTCGTTGCGGTGCCGCGTTTGTTTTGCACGCAGTCGGCAAGTTTATAAAGCATTTTTTTTTTTTTGTAAAATCGATGTTGATTTTACCGAAAATCTAATCTAAGAGGTCTGAAGTAGTTCTGCACTATATTAACTCATTGTCAGCCGAGACGACATTATGCTCCGATTACTACAATTCAACTGACTCTCATGATGTTCCGCTATTCGAATCGCGACATAATGCAGTAATGTTTCTTAGCGGACTCCCATCATTATTTTCGCGGGGGAAATGTGCTAAGGCCATAAATGCCTAGTTTCGTAAGTAACATACGTTCAGCACTGTCGACATTTTATCGACACTGGAGGTACACGTGACGACTGTTACGAGCGTCACCCTCGATCCTACCCAAGATTAACAACCCTGTTTCAGCGCGACCATACGCGAGCGCGGGCTTACCGCATGAGTCGCAAGGACCACACACAAAGACACACACAGTGTTCTTTCTCCTCTCTCCTAATATCTATGCTGTGCCCGACAGGGTCCATAATTTGTGACTAATATAATTATTTCCCTATCAACTATAAACATTATGGTACGCAATAAAGAATCGAGAATTGAATTGGGACGGTAAGCGTAGTGATCAATGTTCGTGCCTTCTATGTATAAGAAGAGGCGTTTACCCAGTACGGGTCATGGTAGGTGGTTATATTGTAGCAAAAAAAAAAAAAAACAGTGTCACTCCGGGAGTGCCGACAGAAACAGAATACTAGCCATCACTCACTGACATATCAGATATACATTAAAACCGAGTACATCCCGAGGACAGCCGAACTCATCCAAAGCGGGTATTTTTTTAATCGTCTTCTAAACAAAACACGCGCGGTGTCGCTTACGGTAACAGTGGCGCAAGTTCAATGGTTTTTTTTCCATCTCAAAAAATGCCCAACTAAAGAAGTTTTCACTTAAAAAATGGAGGAACATGATTCGAGTTTCGCTTCTAGATTTCTTATTCTATGTTAATAGGTATGTATCCTTTGTTAGCTTTCGCGTGCTTTCTACGTTACGTACGGAATCCGTTTATTCACGACTTTTGTTGATGTTGTGAATGTGAATCCAATTCTAACTTGCTTGGCAGCGTTGGGCAAATGTTTCCAGTGCTAATACGTTCAGTTTAATTAAGCTAGCTAATTAAATTAACTTTATTTTCAGTGTAGGCCTAACTAGTTTGCGTTATAGGTTTAAATTTTCATAATTTGTCTATAATTAAATAAGTAAAGTTGCAGTTTATGCTTTTCTGACTGTCTATTACTGGGCTTTAAGCTTTTAACTTATGGTGGCAACTATCACGCCACATTCGAGATACGAATAACATCTGACGTCACGCAAATCCGCGCAAACAGAGTTTTTCGTGACTTTAGCAATACAACAGCCCGACAACAACCATAAAAAAAAACACTCCGGGAGTGCCGATGTGAAAACAAAACACAAAGTATTCTACTTTGGCATCACTCACTGACATATCGGATATACATTAAACCCGAGTATATCCCGAGGACAGCCGAACACATCCGAATGTAGCGCGGTGTCTGTAACATTGTCGCGAGTTCAATGGTTTTTTCTGTCTCAAAAATTGCCCAACGCGCCTAAAGAAGTTTTCACTTTAAAAAGAAAGAAAGAAAAGTATTTTTCAACACACTTGCTCGTAACGTAGCTCTTATAGAACCGCTTTTACGAGTAGGTCCATAATGCAGTGTATTAAAAACGCGTGCTTTTTCTTTACTTTAATCCACATGTGCTTTATTTCCACAGATAACTATTTACTAGTCGGAGATGCGCGCTTTTTTAATCTCATCAATTCACTTTTTTTTTAAATAGTCTGTATTGTCCTTGGTCCCAAAATTAACTAATATTTATTTACCGCAGGGACCACGGACAATTTTGAGGTGAATGCGCAGTGGTAGACCGCGAAATTCAATTTTTTTTTAGGTTTTTTGCAATTTTCAGGTCAGTGTCGGGTTGTATCTTGAACAAAATATGATTTGCGATTATAACAGGTACGACTTTACACAATGATAATCATTTGAATCATTAATACATTTTTCTTATGGAAAAGTTCTTAGAGAAATAATCTAACTTGAAAGATTCTATTCTAATGACTATAATTATGTAAATACATATATATTATAGTCGCGAATGATATTTAATCAAGATACAACCTGATACTGACCTGCAAATTACAAAAACCGTAAGAAAATTTTAATTATCTACCTTAAATTGTCCGTGGTCCCTTCCGAAACCAAACGGAAAAGACCCTGACTGGCGTTTTATTATTGCGGATTCTCACTGAACTAATGTAGGTAAATATATTTCTCTATGCCAATAGTACTTTCTAATTCCATACTAACTAAACTACAATCTGACATACGACAACACTACGCTCAGTCTAAACATTATTTCGTGTTTATTATGTTTTTTCTATAGGCTGTTTACAGGTTTTGTCAGTGCCATAGAATAATATATTTAATATAAGAGACAGTGCTTTTATTTACACCTGCGCGCGCATCGCTAGTGCTGGCTAGCACGGCGCGCGGCAAAACAAAACTAACGCGCCATTTTCCAAACAAGTTAATATTTAACAATACAAGTCTGTTTTTTTCCTTGCAAGTGTGTTGAAAAACGTCATATGAAACGCGTGTGCATTGATCATTAGACTCTCGGCTTTCTTATCGCGCTGCCTACGGCTCGCGCGAATAATACCGCCTCGAGCGTAATGATCAACATACCACACATGTATCATAATGTACTATTGTTTGGGACACGCACAATAATAATACAAACAGTAAATTAAAGTGAACATGAATAAACTAAAAAAAAAAACAGTGGCACTTCGGGAGTGCCAACAAGTGAAAACTTGAACAATTACTAGTGAATTTTTTGAATCGTCTTAGGGCTGATTGTTCAATAGACCGATAATTTTTATTCGTGGCATAAAATTGACGTCTGACAGTTTTTGCATTTAAGAACTGTGAAAAATTCAAAATTATACCTCGGATAAAATTATCTGGCGTTGGAAAAATCAGCTCTTAATGAACAAAACACAAACAGAATACTTTGCCGTCACTCACTGACATATCGGATATACATTAAAACCGAGTACATCACGAGGACAGCCGAACACATCCGAATGTAGCGCGATTTCGGTTACGGTAACATTGTCACGAGTTCAATGGTTTTTCCATCTCAAAAAATGCCCTACATCGCTACATGCGAACTGCACATCATTCTGACGTCACGCAAAATCCTGCATCGCGCAAGCAGAGTTAACCGCGCAACTAGGGTATAAACAACGTCCCGACATGAAACATCGCGCAGTGGCCCACTGGACATAACACCCGTCAGGTTCTCCCTTTTAAATGGAGGTTAAGGAACTTTCCATTCTATTTTTAAAAACATAAGAATTATATGGTCAGAGTCACGCGCACAGTTGTTGCGAAAACAATCAAGCATTGGTAGGTAAATCATTTTCTCTTAGATATTAATTTTCGCAGTCGGTATGTGTTGGCATATTTATTCAGTTGTACTGTAAAGTTTATTTAAGTTTACTTTGTAGTTATTCAAATTTCTCTTTTCATATTCACTGTACAAACGTTCCAAATTGTTTAAAACTGTTCTCTCTTGTATTAAAATTCTTCGTTTGCATAGCATTTTCCAGTACCTATTTCTAGTATGACATAAATATTAAATTAAAACAACTCCATTTCTCTGGGATGAATTAAGAATTTTGTGCAGTTTTGTTCAAATGAGAAATACCTTAAGTGTACTCTTTATTAAAAAAAATATCTTCAATTGGAACGTTATAAAACAATTCCAATGAGAGGTAAAAAATAGTAAAAATTAAGCCTTATAAACGTAAGAATTGGATAGGAGGGGCTCGTGGTTAAGTAATAGTAGTCGTGCGGGTCGATCGGTAAAGTTAAGCTACACTTGCCGCGCTCGGTCCGTGGATGGGTGACCATCTTTATATGCCGCAAACGCTCCGTGCCTCGAAAAAACACGACAAGCCGTTTGTCCCACCTGTCATTCGTGGATCTTTGACAGTCGTTACGGGTCGTCAGAAGCCTGAAAGTCTGACAACCACTCTTACCAAGGAGTATAGGAGTATGGGTTGTGGAGGTCAGATAGGAGTTCCACGTAAAATAAAGAAATTCAGCTGCATCCGGTTAGACTGGAAACCGAACCATAATTGTGATGTGCTGATGAGGAAAATGTGGTGAGGAAATTTGTCAGTATGAATGTGAGAGGCTTTAAGAGTAAGGGAAGATCAAAGAAACAACGGATGCACTGTGTTTAAGATGATATGACTAAAAACCAGGTTACTTTAATATGTTGCTTGTAGAATAATCTGACAAAAAATCAGAATGATTGTATGCATTTTTGTGTGGTTTTTATTGTAAAAAGAAAGTTTTTTAGGTAGTCATAGTCATAGTCATAGTAGTTTATTGGTAAGGGATTCTTACAAGTCATAAACAAATATTTCAAACTAGCTTCTGCCCGCGACTTCGTACGCGGATCCTGTTGCTTATGCCAGCGACAACGGGGTCGTCAAAATCGAAGATCTGAAACGTCTGATGTCGAATTCTAAGAGCCCGGGGACGGGACAGGTTGTAGTGTCAGCGAGACACCACAACCCGTTAGAATTTCCGCCTCAATGATATTTCTCTGCAGCGAGATGACTTTGAGCCGGGTCCCATTGCACAGTTTCGGCGGAGTGAGTTTCCGAAGAAGCATAATTGGGACACCGACCTTTAACTTAATGGTCTGCGCTGGTAGTCCACTTGCACTGAGGGAATTGAGAAATTTTACGGGGTAATGTGTGGCGTCATCTTGGTCGACAACAGTGTTTATTGAAGTGCAATTTCCCTCAATTTCCGCGATAATGCATTCATTGATCGCTGAAGCTTGGTCGTTTCTGGGTGTTAAAATGGCTCGTTCACACACCCAAGAATTACGTTGGTGCGGTATCCTATTGAAGTCCCCGTACACCAGGCGAATCAAATTTTCTAAGGTAGATACCACTCTCCCAAGTATCTCAGGTAGAACCACCTGGCCACCGTCTACTGGTAGCGTTCCCTCACTCAATTTTAAGAGAACATCAGAAAATTCTTGGGCGTGTACATTCCCGCCAAGATGTGCTCTCATATTCATCGTTAAGCGCAACCTATGAATATGTGGCCATAAGAAAGAGTATTTCAACAAAGCATTCACCTCATCAGCCTTAGTTCCTAGCGTCACCACAGGCAGCGTTTGTCGGAAATCGCCGCTAAACAGAACTGCAACGCCACCCATCATTTGCTGGTTCCTGCGGATGTCCTGCAAAGTCCTGTTTACCGCCTCTACTGCTTTTCTGTTTGCCATAATGCATTCATCCCACACGATTAAACAGCAATCTTTAAGCACGCGCCCTTTGTCACTGTTGCGTGACACTCCACAAACAGGTGTTTCATTACTCTCTAAATCTATGGGAATCTTAAACATTGCGTGCGCTGTTTTGCCACCAGCAAGCAGTGTTGCGGCGATTCCTGACGATGCTACTGCAATGGCAATCTTGTCTTGCCTCCTGACCTCTGCGAGAATGCCAGCGGTGACAAATATTCTCCCTGTTCCACCAGGAGCATCCAAGAAAAACATTTACCTTGGCCGAGCCGAGTCAAGGATGGTGTCGAAAATTTGCTTTTGCTCTGAGGTAAACTTAGAGACATGGTCATTGACGACGGTAATCATAGCTCTTGGATCATAATTTATTTCAGAGTTGTACTCTCTGTTTCCAAGCTCTTGTACATCCAGATATTGTGGAGTCGGTAGCCCATAATCCACCAGAGAACTGCCGCAGATCGAAATGACCATATCTTGAAGTGAACTAAGGCAACTGTTTAGAACGCGCTCATCAGTTGCCTCAGTATTATCTTCAGTAGTGCGTCTCAGACCTCTTAGGAAGTCTTCGGACAGAAGATGCCGATATTTCTCCCACAACAAAAGCGGATTTGCAATACCGCAGAACACCAACATGACGACAAACAGATGTCGCAAACGACTGAGATTGTCACTAATGCTGGCCTCCTCAAGTGCGTTGTCCCAGTGCTGATCACCGTCGAGAAGATGGTGTACTACGCAAGCAGCGCGGTATGTGGGATACTCAATGTCATCGACTGTCCTTAGAAACGCAAATGATGTTGGGCTGTGCACTGTGTGCAGTAACATTCGCAAATAATAGCACTCGCCATTATTTGGGTGCACAGTGTAAACCCGTCCCAATGCGGTATCCTTAAAAATTCCCGGAAACCCGTCCACGGCGTGTTCGCATCGACGTCGATTAAATACACCTCTTTGCTTGTCGTACGTGTAGTACGACGGCACTTCATCATAGGTGAGTGATCTAGCAAAGTTGTCCCCTTCACAGAGTCTGGAAAAGGCCAATTTCAGTCTATCAAAAAGTACTCTGTGAAGGCCAACATGAAAATTAAACACATCAACCAACACAGACAACAAAGATAACCCCCGTTTTTATAGCATGAGAGCGGCACATCGGCACCTATAACATCACTTTTTGGGAACAAAACCATAGCGCGATCTAACTCGACGCCAACGCCATCCATCTAGTTAGAAAACGGAAACTACATAAATTATTTACCCAAATTAATTAAATTATGAATAAAACTAAATTGTCGTTAATTTAACAGACAAC
Source organism: Mesoligia furuncula (assembly GCA_916614155.1). Taxonomy (NCBI): domain Eukaryota; kingdom Metazoa; phylum Arthropoda; class Insecta; order Lepidoptera; family Noctuidae; genus Mesoligia; species Mesoligia furuncula. The sequence continues at coordinate 22,574,761 of OU744800.1, read as the reverse complement.
TACATTAGTTTTGCATTACAAAAAAATATGGTAACAGCAGCAAGGATCAAAACAGGTTTTCCCGGACCGATAGGCATAGAACAAATGTGCTTGGTAAGATATAGCTTAGAACCAAAAGTTTGACTTCACTTCATGATAGTGTAGCTTGTTGTACCGCTAATCAATCTGTTTAGTAATATTGGTGTGAAACTCTCCATACAATTAGATATAACATGTGAAGTTCTCAGATTTCATAACAGTATCGTTCCTAATACAAATAAAAAATGCAAAATCTAAAAAAAAAAGAATTTTACGATTTTTTAAAACAATATTATAGGATTTGAACTCGCACCATTTAGTACGGTAAACGGTCGCCTGACCTTACCGCTAAATTCCCCGTTGACATATTGTTGAAATAGCTGTTCCCTTGCAATTTATAATATTACTGCCCCGCTCCTTTATTAAAATAGCGTGATTATTATGTTCCCAGAGTTAAAGTTTTATTTTTAACTAAATAAATAAATAAACATGTCATTTTGTGCATTCAATTATTTTGTGCATTCAATTACGAACAAACACATTTTAAAATCAATATTGCTTACCTCCCATAACATACGGCGTGATAATATGTAGCCTAAAGCCTTCCTTGGTTTATTAAGAACATTTTTGCTGAATTTCAATTCAATCTATCCAGTAGTTTTGGCGTGAAGCTGTACCATACACACAGACAAACAGGCAAACAGACAAACAGACAAAAATTCTAAAAATTCACTTTTTGTCATCAGTTACGTTTTTCTAACAAAAGCCACTTATTTTTTCTCGAAAATTCACAATGTACAGTTTTTCTTTCGTTACTGTTTTATTATATGTATAGATTACACAATACAAATAATTACATTACAATGTCAAATAATATAAAATGTCAAACAAATAAAATAAAATACAAGAAAACAAGTCAATGTCAAATCACAGATTAAAATAAATTAAGTATACAATTAACAGTCACAACAATTTTCAGTCCAAATGAATATTTACGTCAAAATTAAATTACAATAATTCATAAAATCGTCAAAAGAATAAAAAGCTTGCTCGATAAGCCATATCGGTATCTTCATGATTTTTTCTATCATATCAAATTAGTTGTATTATGTTTTCAAACACACTATCTAACTAGGATAATTATATACTGAAGAATATCATATTATATTTTTCTGATTTTGTTTACTGTAGTCGATCATACATATATATATTTTTAGGCATTATAAAACCTCCGTTATTGCGTTTATGTCCTGTCAACATCACCATCATCATTTCAGCCGAAAGACGTCCACTGCTGGACATAGGCCTCCCCAAGCACCTCCACTTTGACCAGTTCTGTGCTTCTCGCATCCAACGGGTTTCTGCGGCCTGCACAAGGTCGTCGGACCACGTTGTGGGAGGCCTTCCAACGCTACGTCTTATGGTACGCGGTCGCCACTCCAGAACCTTTCGGCCCCATCGGCCATCTGTTCTGCGAGCAATGTGCCCTGCCCACTGCCACTTATGTTTGGCAATTCTTCGGGCTATGTCGGTTACCTTAGTTCTCCTGCGGATCTCCTCATTTCTAATTCGATCACGCAGGGAAACTCCAAGCATAGCCCTCTCCATTGCCCTTTGGGTGACTTTTAGCCTTCTTATAAGGCCCATTGTGAGCGACCACGTTTCAGTGCCATAAGTCATCACTGGCAACACGCACTGGTCAAAGACTTTCGTCTTGAGACACTGCGGTTAGTCCCCTTAAATACGGCATGAGTAGTTTATTATGGCTATACGTTATAACTTACGTTTTTAAGCTTAAAGTCCATTCACAGTTATTTTATCACTGATTTTGCATAACTGTCAAAATCACAGTGATCTTTATTCTTATTGTAATAAGGTTGCTGTTGGGTTGCAGCTATCAGAGGTTAAATAACTGTGAAAGGACTGTACCTACATAACACAGACACTCTGTTTATATAGCTAAAACATAAAACATTACTTGTACAAATTATAATTAAGGCTTACGATTAATCTGGTTTTAAAAATACAAAACAATTTTACAAAAATACTTTTTTAAATAAAAGCCAGTACAGAATAAGGTTTTCGTTGAAACAATCTACCGCGTAATGTATATCCATTTTTTTTAAATTTACAAACAGCGAAATGTTTATGGAATAATATATTTTTACATGAAAATGTTTTTAGCATTTAGCTTAGTTTTGTTCTTTTTTAAATATAATTAGTATGAAAAAAACTTAGGTAAGTTTCTATTTATAATAAATATCATCATCATCATCATCATCATCATTTCAGCCGAAAGACGTCCACTGCTGGACATAGGCCTCCCCCAAAAGTGGGGGACGCCACGTTTGGCAGGCGGGTTGGCGATCGCAGTATGGTATGGTGGTGGAATGCATAGAGAACGCTGCTGCCCATTCTCCGGTAGGTACGCCCCTTAGTCGCCTTTTACGACACCCACGGGAAGTATGGGGTGGTGCTATTCTTTAAGTCCGGCACCACACAGACAAAAAAAAATGTGGAACGCTTCACGATTTTTGCGTATAATAAATATACATGCGATTTATTCCGGCCTGAACCCCCCTCCTTCATCCCCTGCTAGTTCGTCTTCTGTTTTAATCTCTGTACTCTTGCCTTCTTTCCATGGGAGTAGGCAGAAGCTACAGAACGCCACCTGTTACGACCCTTAAATACTTACTCCTTTTGTTACGTTTACGTTTATATATTTACACCTTAGACAAAGAAAAGTCTGGCCCGTTGGTCTAGTGGTTAGTGGCCCTGACTGCTATGCCGGAGGTCGTGGGTTCAATTCCCACCCAGGACAAATGTTTGTGTGATGAGCATGATCATTTGTTCTGTGTCTGGGTGTAATTTATCTATAATATGTATGTATTTAGAAATATATAAGTATGTTTATCAGTTGTCTAGTACCCATAACACAAGCTCTGCTTAGCTTGGGACTAGACGGCGTTGTGTGATAGTTGTCGAATATATTATTATTATTATTATATTAAAAGTATAGACGGCGGGTAGCTCCATTTCATTTCCACAAGAAAGGGATAAAGTATTGAGTTATTATAAGCAACAGAAAAGGATAAAGCTATACTATTTCCGTCTCGCAGTGCGTGCCAGTTTTTTCAAGGCAGCTACTTATGTAGCTCATGTTAGTTAGGTTAGTTTTTGTCTCATGTGTGTCCACGCTACGCGGTGCTCAATAGCTTTCTTTCTCTAAGATTTGCACACTAATTGCGTAACACACTATCAATATCAATCTAAATAATTTTGAAGGATATTACTAATTCATTGCTTCCAAATTTTGAACAGTTTGCAACGTAAATAACGCAATGAAAGTTGTTGAACTGTCAAAATGAAATCCATTGCTACTGTACAGACGCCAGCACATCAAGGTAACCGAAACTGTCAAATTTTCCCAATCAACTTTGAACCTTATGCTTTAGCGATAAAGTTGAAAATCCATTAAAGAAAATTGACAGATTGTAGTAGCTTGATGTACTGGCGTCTGTACAATACGACCGACGTAACTTGGCGGGCCTGAACTTTGCGCTGAAGGCTGCCCAGTAAGATTTTTTAGGAACCAAATGGTGACATGAGGCAAGTGTGAGTGAGAGAACATGCGCGAATATTCTAAGTGCCTATGTTCAGGCTCGCCAAGTTACGTCACGTCGGTCGTATTGTAAGTGTGTTGCCCAATTACCCTGCCCGTACGCACGCCATTTGCGAGTAGGTACCTACTATGCATCTGATTTTTCCGAAGAACATCACCGCTAAGGTAATTTATAATAAAATATGGGAATTTTATTTTAAACAGGAACTTACCTTTGTTTTTTTCGCTGGTTTCATTAGATTAATTGGGTTTCTCATTTTATTTTACCTCCTTATTATTTTTTTAGCGAAAACACGAAACTCAAAAATATTTGATCGAGCTTCAAAATCCAATTTTCACACGTTTCTTCCATTCCATTTTCTCTGTTACTGTTAGCTTGTAATGACACAGGCTAACAGTAACAGCTGCTGCAACTGCTGGGCAAAAGCCTCTCCCCATGACTTCCAGCTCTTTCGATCCAGGGTTAAAGTTGACCACTGGTCGTTTGTTTTCTCCAGCTCGTCTCGCTATCTTCTACGGGGTCTGCCGCGACGCCTCCCAGCTTTGTCAGGGCTCCACGTGGTGGTTATTTTGGCCCACAGCTCATTCAATTTCACATTCCAATATAGTACGAGTTGAAACTTCTTTAACCGTATAACAAGACCATACATATTGTATTGAGGCCATCCATGCATTATCTATATCATCGCAGCATCACAATGCACGGATCAGTCGCGGCACACAGCTAATCGGCTCGCGTCGCTTCTCGCGAGCGCTTTATTGGAAACTGACAATGCATCCGCGTGAATGCCTCTCACACATAGAGATCTATGCAGAGGCTTCGACACGTGTCTCGGTAGATTAAACGGTGATATGAGCATAGCTACGTACTCAATTGTGCGATTAAAGCATGAAATTAACCACAGATAACACACTAACTAGTAAGGCTCAATAGTGTCATCATTTCAGCCGAAAGACGTCTAATTCTGCATAAATGTGCCTTGCCCCCTGCCACTTTTATTGTATTAGCACAGGAATATTTGGCTTCAATTATGCAGACACGGGAAAACTACTAGAAATTTTAAAATAAAATCTATCTACCTAATCTAATAATATAAGTCTCTTCATTTACCTAATTAATAATAGTCTCCACTTTATCTGCTTTAATATTATTCGTTAATTTATTTAAACATAAATATATCTTGTATAATCTAGGTTTATAATAAGATACTCTATAAGACATTGAAAATACTATACCTTCTTTTAAATTTAGCGTCTAATACATTTATTGTTGTCTTCTTTTTAAATATTTGGTGTAAATTGATGGCCTGAAACACAGGTTTTTCATAAACCTAGATCAGGCAGGTCTATATTACAGTTAGAATTTAATTTTCCTAGATTGTAATTAATGTAAATCCTATTTTTAGTTTACTTTATACTTAAATATTTTTTTTTTATTTTTTACTTAAAGTTGGCAATTCTTAGGGCAATGTCGGTTACCTTGGTTCTTCTGCGGATTCTTTTATTTTTGATGCGATCACGTAGGGAAATTCCAATCATAGCCCCTCTTCATTGCCCTTTGGGTGACGTTTCACTGCCGTAGATAGATCAATAGAGTAGCATGTTCCTATTTCTTTACCCATCCCATTTTCTGTCACTAGGCGCAGTACGGAATTTCAATAGAATGCGTGTATGTTCTATTGAAACTCCGTACTGCGCATAGGCAAGCTCAAGATCAAAGTGTGCCCCCGACGTGCGGTCTACTGTACCTGCACGCGTAGCATGACCACTTCTATCTCTGACAAAATATTTGACATCAAGCTGTACAAATCTTTCTTCAATCTGTCATTCTATATTTCGTTACTTCCGGCTGTACGATGATTCTGTACGTTTTCCAAAATGTTTTTGACTCTCAAAACACGATTGAAACATTAAACAGTCTTTCATTTCTGTTATTGTAAATGTTGCAACCATCACAGTATGTCTGACACATTGAGTTGACATCAAGTTGTACAAATCTTTCTTCAATCTGTCATTCTATTTTTCGTTTCTTCCGGCTCTAAGTACGATGATTCTGTGCATTTTCCAAAACGTTTTTGACTCTCAAAACACGATTGAAACATTAAACAGCCTTTCATTTCTGTTATTATAAATGTTGCAACCTTATCACAGTATGTCTGACACATTGACAACAAAAAATCATTAAATTGTATACAATCTGTAATCAGAAAACCAGAAAACATAATTATGTATAAACATTATTAAGGAACACAAATTGTAGACAATCAAATGAATTCTTGTCGATATACAAATGAATTAGTGATTTATAGAATTAGGCTATATGAGGATTAGTCATTTATAGAATTAGGCATTTTGAGAATTATTCCCTTTCCCTCGTAACTTTTAGAAGAATGAACGGATTTGGATAAATTATACGTCTTTAGATTTGTCTTGGTAGCGCGAGTGTCACTGGCTACATTAAAATCAAGATCAAAGTAAAATGGCGGATTTAGGGTGCCATATTGTGGAGTTCGAATTTTTTTTTTCTTCTAATACCATCGAGTGAAATATCAAAATTAAGGGTTTTAAAAGGTGATTACAAAAATATATACAACTTATATGGTTAAAAGTAATTCGAAGTGACAAATCGTAAAAAACCACGTTAAATAAAATAATTATTTTTTGTTCCCTGTTGAATGACTTTACGGGTCAGCTAATAATTAATACATAAGCTGGGAGTACCTCCACGCGGTGAAGGTGGTAACAATTGTTTTGGCTAAAACTCCCATTATATATAATTATTAATTAATAAATTAATTATTTTTTTAATCGTCTGCGTAATCTTTCAAATTTGTAAACTAAAAAGCTGGAAATAAAAAAAAAAATAAAAAATAAAAAACCCGACTGCGAAAAAAATATTAATTAAAAAAAAAAATGAAAAGTTAAAAACAAGGCCATTTTAAATTAAATAAAAGTTGGAACCAGGCGGGACCCATTTGAGTTTGAAAATATAATAAAAAATTGGTATGGGTCTCGCCTGCTTCAAACTTTTATTTAATTTAAAATGGCCTTGTTTTTAGCTTTTCAGTTTTTTTTAACTTATTTTTTTTTACCGCAGTCGGGTTTTTTTTTCTACTTACTATAGGACCTAGATATACGGGTAACATTCACCAATATACTCGTTATCCTGTCAGTGTCCTCGATGCAGTTCTAATCGCCTTGCTTCGGCGCTTTGAGATTGCCAACGTCTATCCGTCTTTCACAGGCGGATAGATTGATTCCCATAACTTGATTTGTATATTGCGAATCGATGTATATTTTGATACGATTGCCTTATACATTTTAAAATTTAATCTATACTCAAAAGAGTGTATTATACACGTAAGTACTAGATTCAACCTTAGGCTATAAAAAAAACCTCCACGAACGATTTCACGGTGGTCAATCACAACGGAGATTAACCACGTGCGCAAGAGATATTATAGTGCACAAGTGTAATACGCAAACACAGATGCACTCTCTGTTTCTTTACTCTCATAGTCCGATGGGACGGCAATACGTTTCGACCGGGGAGAGGTCAGGCATAGGATCAACAGCTTTACGTGCTTTCCGAGGCATAGGATCAATGGCTTTACGTGCTTTCCGAGGTAGGACCAATGGCTTTACGTACTTTCCGAGGCATAGGACCAATGGCTTTACGTGCTTTCCGAGGCACGTGGGTATCACACCACCAACTTCCAAACTCCGGGCTGGTAATCGATCCCAGAACCACGCTCAGCGGCCTTGCGACCACGAGTCCAACAGGGCAGTCAGAAAACAATAATACCTACTCATTTAAAAATGTAATATTTTTTAATGTAAACAGGATAAATAAACTTGACCGACTTCTTAATAGCTGCATTCGATTCGTTTTCAATATCTGCAAGTATGATCATGTATTCGCACATCGATCGCTTTTAAAGTGGTTACCTATCCGGCAGCGCAGAGCGTTGAGGGATTTGACAACCCTGTTTTCTCTCCTTCACAAACTCACTTGTCCTTCTTATCTGACTTCTCTTTGTCAATATTTATGTTCTGCACACAGCAAGAATCGTCTTCTTCGTTGTCCTTCTCATCGCTCTGGTTTTATAAAGTCTTCTTTCTTTGTCCAGGCGGTTTTCCTTTGGAATGTGCTCCCTCAGAATATCAGGACGGTAACCAATCAGATCACATTTAAAGTGAAAGCTCGAGAACACATTCACAAGAAGTTGGCAGATTCGTCTCAAAATAAAGTTGTTGCAGGTATTCTTGTTTAACTCTCATAACTTTTTATTTTTTTGTTTTATATGTTGTTGTATGTATGTATCTAAGTATTTATTCTTATATTCTAGTTATTTTCTAAGTTGTTTTCTAGTATTGCACCTACTGTGTATTGTCTCTGCATCAGACTGGTAGAAAATGCCCAAGGCATTAAGTCCGCCTTTGTACAGTTTGTACTTGTGCATACATTTTTAATAAATAAATGTTCCCTTAGTGGTGATAAATAAACTGTTCAGCTATTAATTCCAACTCCACCTAATAAATTGTTGCATAAATCCGTATTTAAGCTGTGAATTAGATAAAATACGTTCTGGTATTTTGTGACAGAGAAAGGATTTGCCTCTGGCGTGCAATTAAATTAGAAAACTAATGCTGTTTACATTCGCATTTCGGACAAATAAATTTGGATACTAATGTGCGAAGCTATTTATCCTAATTACGAAATTCTGGCTGAAAATATCATTCATCTAAAAATCTGCCTAGCCTTTTACCAACTGTGTAAAAGAAAAAAGAAAGAGAAAAAAAAACTGGCCAAGTGCGAGTCGTACTTGCACACGAAGGGTTCCGGACCACAAGACAAAAACGCCGAAAAAAACATGTTTGTTGTATGGGAGCCCCCCTTAAATATTTATTTTATTTTAATTTTATTATTTATTATTAAAGTTAAAATACAACTGAGTATTTTGTGAATATTTCAAGTGCCTACCTGTTGCCATTTTTATTATCGAGCAAAAAAAGGCAAAAAAATCGCGTTTGTTGTATGGGAGCCCCCCTTAAATATTTATTTTATTTTGTTTTTAGTATTTGTTGTTATAGCGGCAACAGAAATACATAATTTGTGAAAATTTCAACTGTCTAGCTATCGCGGTTCTTGAGATACAGCCTGGTGACGGACAGACAGACAGACGGACAGACAGCGAAGTCTTAGTAATAGGGTCCCGTTTTTACCCTTTGGGTACGGAACCCTAAAAAAGATAAGAAAAAAAAAGAAAGAGAAAAAGAGAAAATTGGTTGGTTGGTTTGTTAAAGAGTATTCTATTCTATGTTGGGGTCGACTTCCAGTATAACCGGATGCGGCCAGTATTTTACATGGAGCGACCCATGATACCCTTTAGTATATCCACCATTATCATCATAAATCATGCATCACAATTAAAAAATGACATCAACGTGGTCGAAGCCGCGAGTAAAAGCCAGTGTTACATAAATATTTAAATGTCTCGCAGCAGATAAAATACTCGTAGCTCAACGAAAAAAGTTTAAAATGAAAAGTGGATTTCGCAGTTAGTCATGAAGCTTGGTTGGCACCAGGCCACAATGCCACAAACATTTTATTTAACGCCTGGAAATCCTAATGACTTATTTTTTTGTTAGTTTTGTTATTTTAAGAAACACTAGCTTCTGCCCGCGACTTCGTCCGCGTGAAATTTCACCCTACCCCCATTCAGCCTCTTAAGTGTGGAATTTCGAAAAATACTTTCTTAATGGATACCTACTCTTCATAAAGAACATACCCTCCAAATTTCATGTCTCTAGGACCAGCGGTTTAGGCTGTGCGTTGATATATGAGTCAGTCAGGACTTTGAACTTTATATAGGTACAGCGTTATTAGTAAAACGTTAACAACCTCTTAAGAGGTCATTGTACTCATCATTATGAACAACTTTTACTATGGGATCAAACCTGAAATCAGTTGAAAAAAAATCAGCTGTTCCCTACATTTATGTTTGTTGCTATAACTCGTGAAAATGTAGGGAACAGCTGATTTTTTTTTGCGATTTCAGGTTTGGTCCCATAGTAAACGTTGTTCATAATGATGAGTACAATGACCTCTTAAGAGTTTGTTAATGTTTTACCAAGAACCCTGTATATAGATTTTTATTTTTACTGACTACCTTGTTGTTGTTTGTCTAGTGGTCGTCGGTCAGCAGTGGCATGAGGTCCTGGGTCAGATTCCCGGGTCAGGCAGTGATAATGGGTTTTTCCATCTGGTATTCTCAGTAGCAGCCCGGAGTCTGGATTTGTGTTCGGTTGATGACAATAGGCTCGGGCTCGCCCCTTATTACATGGGGCGAAATGAGGGTGTACTATACAGGGTTATTGGTAGAAAATATTAACAACCTCTTAAGAGGTCATTGTACTCATCATTATGAACAACTTTTACTATGGGACCAAACCTGAAAAAGCGAAAAAAAATCAGCTGTACCCTACATTTTGACGAGATATACGAACATAATGGCAATTGGTGGCCAAGTGGTAAAGGCCGCGCCTTGCGAGTTGTATGTAGGTCGTAGGTTCGGACCCAGTCAGGCGCTTTACTATGTGTAAATTATTTTATCACCACTGCTCTCAAAACGGTGAAGGAAAACAACGTGAGGAAACCGGCACGTCCTAGAACCAAAATTTCGAAGACGTGTGACATCTACCAACCCGCACTGGGCCGGTGTCGTGGATTACGGCCCACTCCCTCACACAGGGAGGCGGCCCGTGTCCCAGCAGTGGGAACATTATAGAGTGGTTATGTTATTTTAATGCCAATTAGCTCGCCCTCTAGTAGATGGGACTTCAACATAACTGGCTAAATGTGGAAGTACTTAGGTGCACCTCTGACCAATCTTTAAAGAAATACTCGCACCTTTAGAATTATAGAGACCTAATTCGAAATTTTGACGCATAAAATTACCTTGCACGACCATCTTCATCGAATCTTAATAAAACAAATTAAGTTAGGTTAGACAACTCTGACATATCTTGGTCTCTGTTTTATTAAAATTCGATGAAGATTGTCGTGCAAGGTAATTTTATGAGTAAAACTTAATCAAAAGCATCTATACTTGACCATCGTTTTATTCAAGAACTAGCAGCGCCCCGCGGTTTTACCCGCGTAAGTTTCGATCCCGTGGAAATATCGGGATAAAAGGTATCGTAAGTGTTAATCCAGGAAATGGTCTGTCTCTGTGTGTAATTTTCATCCAAATCTGTTCAACGGTTTTCGCGTGATTGAGTAACAAGCATCTTCACAAACTTTCACATCTATATACATATAATAAATCTGTAGAAGGGTCAATTCTGTACATTGAAAATATTGAAAAAATAAATTGCGGGGGGTGTTGCTGGATCGATACCAAACCCAAATATGTGATTAAAAAAATTTTTGTCTGTCTGTCTGTCTGTCTGTCTGTATATGCAGGCATCACGTGAAAACTAACGGTTCGATTTCGATGAAACTTAGTATAATTATACCTTATTATCCTGGGCATAAAATAGGATACTTTTTATCCTGGAAAAATACGTAGAAAAAAAAAACTTATTTTTCGGTTTTATTCATAGACGTTGTTCTGTAGAACCGCGAACACACGTTGCATTACCCGTAGTGGATAATTTTCCATTTCAATTTAAGAGAATACAGTTTCCTGTAGCTTTGTGTTACGCCATGACAATAAATAAGGCTCAAGGTCAGACCCTAGGAGTTGCTGGCGTAGATCTTACCGCGAGTTGTTTTTCACACGGGCAACTTTACGTAGCTCTTTCCCGTGTGAGCAGACCAAGAAATCTTCATGTTCATATTCCGGACGAGCTCACTAACAATGTTGTGTATGTTCTCTCTGTTGAGCGAACAATTGAAATAGCCTGTATAGAATTGGAGCAGTTCATTATATTAAGTGTATACAGACCACCTTCAGGATTGTATGATTGTTTTGAAAAAGTTATGGATGAAGTGTTGCACAAAATCTGTAATACAAAGAAGTCTATCATCACTTGTGGTGATTTTAATGTTAATTTGTTAGAAAATTCTGGGTTAAGTACTAAAATTATAAGTTTGTTTCAGTCATACAATCTTGCTAACCAATTTTTAGAGCCCACTAGAATAACTCCTACTAGTGCCACATGCCTAGATAACATTTATACAGATGTTATACCGACCCACAAAGAAATTATTAACTTAATAGACTCAGATCATTGCGGACAATTGATCAGTATTCCAAATTACAACAAAAAAGTTACTAAAAAAGATATCACTGTTAACCCAAAAACAACTAATCGCTTGGAAACATTTAAAACTAAACTCTTGGGTAAATTACCACTTTTATTCACTAATGATGACCCTAATCAACAATATAATGATTTTTTTTATATGTATTGCACACAATTTGATAACACTTTTATTCCAAAAACATTATCGGTTAATAGTAACGCTTCCTTCAGTGACTGGGCCACCATTGGTATACATAAAAGTAGAAAACGACTTTATGAATTATATGAAGAACGGATTTGTATAAACACTGCTGAATTTAATTTATATGTTAAGAATTATTCTAAAATATTTAAAAAAGTTTGTAGTATTGCCAAGTCACGTTATTTGAGTTCAAAAATTAAAAATAGTAGCAACATTATTAAAACAACTTGGAATGTCATTAATAGCGAAACGGGTAGGTCATGCACCCGAAGTAGTGACTACAGCCTTGCTATTGATGACAATATAATTAAATCAGATTCTCAAGTCGCCGCGGCCTTTGAAAATTTCTTTGCAGAGATTCCAGTATCAACTACTAAATCTCTTAACTCATCACCCGCTGCCGCAGAGTCTTTACTTAGAGAAAACGTTTCAGTTTGTGATTCTGAATTTCACTTTGAATATGTAACCTGTAACGATATCATTAAAACCTTTCACACGTTAAATGTTAAAAAGACCGCAGATCTATGGGGTAATTCTGTGGATGTTGCTAAGTCGATTATAAACATTGTAGCACCTACTTTAGCTGTTATATTTAATAATTGTATTGACCGTGGTGAGTTTCCTGATCTTATGAAAAACAGTAAAATAATACCGTTATTTAAATCGGGTAGTACATCAGACCCTACTAATTATCGACCTATTTCAGTACTACCTACCTTTAGTAAAATTTTTGAAAAACTTATTTTGAATCAATTGCAAAGCTTTTTTAATAAAAATAAATTACTGCATAATAAACAGTTCGGTTTTACAAGGGGTCGTTCGACTACCGATGCAGGAGTTGAACTTTTAGGACATATTTATAATGCATGGGAGGACAAATGCGATGCCTTGGGCGTCTTTTGCGATTTGTCCAAGGCATTCGATTGTGTTCTTCATGAAACATTAATCAGGAAACTGCACCACTACGGAATCCGGAACGCCTCTCTGGATCTTCTTACTTCTTACTTGAGTGATAGGATTCAGAAAGTTGATGTTAACGGAAAAAGGTCACCCGGATCTGTAGTAAGAATGGGGGTCCCCCAGGGCTCAATTCTTGGTCCTTTCTTGTTCCTTATTTATATCAATGACTTGCCGTACCTCATAAAGGATAATCATGATATAGTGTTGTTTGCAGATGACACTTCTCTCTTGTTTAAAATCAAACGTCAGCAGCTGGTTACTGACAATGTAAATAACGCCCTTGCAAAAGTAGTTAACTGGTTTAATGTCAATAACCTACTTCTTAACGGAAAAAAAACAAAATGTATTAAGTTTACGATACCCCACGTTAGACAAGTAGAAACTAGTGTTCTCATTAAGGATGAAGAGTTAAAACCCGAAGATACCACAGTATTCTTAGGCATAACGTTGGATGCCAAGCTTCAATGGGGCCCCCATATAGATAAATTGTCAAAAAAGCTTAGCTCTGCAGCATACGCCGTTAGGAAAATTCGTGATTTGACTGATTTAGAGACAGCCCGTTTAGTTTACTTTAGTTATTTTCATAGTGTGATGTCGTACGGTATTCTGTTGTGGGGAAATGCCGCCGATATTCAGACAATTTTTATTTTACAAAAAAGGGCAATTCGTTCTATTTATAAATTAAGTCCTAGACACTCCCTCAGAGACAAATTTAAAGAGATTAATATAATGACTGTGCCTTCTCAGTACATTTATGATAATCTTTTGTATGCACATAAAAATATTAATCTGTTTAAAAAATACAGTGATATCCATAACATAAATACTAGGAACAAACACAAATTTGTTGTTCCTACAACAAGGCTCAAGAAAATAGGTGGCTCGTTTAGATGCCAATGTATACATTTTTATAATAAACTTCCTAGCCACATTCAAGAACTAAGCCTAAATAAATTCAAAGCTTTTATAAAGCGAAAACTATGCCAGAAAGCCTATTATACTGTAAAAGACTATATTGAGGACAAAAAGGCTTGGGATTGAGCTGCTCCAATAGGTTTAGACAGTGAATGTTATTTTGCAATTTTTACACTTTAATATTTTCTTTTTTTTTTTTTTAAGTATCATTTACTTACACAATGACATGTACATTTACTGTATAAAGTATTATATTATTTTAATTATTGTGAATGTGAGGACTATGTGGGTCATTGTTTACATTTTAATCGTGGTCTGGCAGTTTGAGTAGTTTATGCGGCCTACCCAAATGTCCTGTCTTTGGTATTGTTCGTCGAATCGTTGAGCTCCTGAAGTTCTGAGTTGAGCTGCACGGTTACTGACAAATGCGTGCACTGACTGGACAGGTCCACTCAATCTGTGTGGTTCTTTCCTCAAAAGATCTTTTCAGACACTAATCTACATGGTCCTCAAAGATTATGTCCGGATTTTTATATATACATTGACATTGATGAATTTTATTTAGACAATGACATGAATATTTACTTTGTAAAGTATTTTTTATTTTATTATTTTTTTTTTCTTCTCATTTAATTATTGTGAATGTGAGGACTATGTGGGTCATTTTTTTTTCTGTTTTCCTTCTTAGTTTTAATCATGATCTGGCAGTTTGAGTAATTTACGCGGCCTACCCAAATGTCCTTTCTTTGGTATTGTTCGTCGAATCGTTGAGCTGCTCATTTCTGAGTCGAGCCGCACGATTTTTGACAAATGCGTGCACTGATTGGACAGGTCCGCTCAATCTGTGTGGTTCTTTCCTCAAAAGACCATTTCAGACATCAATCTACATGGTCTTCACACGATCTGACCAAGATTTTGTCTGGACTTTAAAAGAGACTGTGACCTCTGAGTTTGTTTCGGCCTTTCTTCTCAGAGTAGTCAGATAGGAAACGCCGACCACATCTAGTTTTAAAAAATATGATGACGTGTAAAACTGTTTGTAAAAACCTACTTACAGAAAATAAATCATTTATCATTTATCATTTATGCTGAAGCTCTCAATTAACTTTCTGTCGCATTGTCACGATCACTTTTTTATTATTGCAAACTTTTCGTCACTGTCAGTAATTTACTGCTACATGCTACTTATCAAGGTCGGAATTACTATGAAAAAAATACTTACTACAGAACGCGAGCTCAACAGCAGTAGCTCAATAGAGGGATCTCCTTAATTATTATAGGCGTAGCCGTATTTGGGTCCAATAGATATTTATAAGATGTCATTGTCAGAGTTACTCAAAATGGAAAAATAAACCATCCACGCGAAGACCGACATCCGCGCGGACGGAGTCGCGGGCGGAAGCTAGTTTATAATATTAATATACTAGCAGCGAGCGCCCCGCGGTTTCACCCGCATAAGTGTCGATCCCGTTCGAAAGACACGTGGCGCCATCTGTTATCATAATAACGTTAACGGCATCAAAGGTACCCTATGTCCGTTCCTGTCCACCTGACAACGTATATGCAAAATTTCAGGATGATCGGTTCAGTGGTTAGGCGTGAAAAGGCAACAAACAAACTAACTTACTTTCGCATTTATAATATTACTAGCTGCGTCCCGCGGTTTCACCCGCGTAAATGTCGATCCTGCGGGAATATCGGGAATAAAGTAGCCTATATGTTAGGTAATCCAAGAAAAAAAAAAAAGAAAAAAATTTTTTTTTGGAAATTTTAGCAATTTTGTATGGAGGTAGCTGACAAGCTACCTCCATACCAAATTTTATCAAAATCGGTTTAGCCGTTTGAGCGTGAAGAAGTAACAAACATATAAACACACACAAACTTTCGCCTTTATAATATTAGTGTGATTAGGATACAGCCTATGAGTAGGTATGCATATAGTTAGGGTCTACAAACCCCAATTTAAATAGATGTTACCAAAACTCTTAACGAATTTCGTCCCTAATGAAATGACGTCAAGGGAAAGCAAGCATCCCAAGCTGAAGTATCAGGCAATTTAACTTCAAAAGATTAATTAAGACAAGTCCTCTAATTAACCCCTCAGAACTTTGATCACGGGAAAAATGCGAGGGATTAAGAAGCGTAAAGTTTTACTTTTGTTTGGTTTTAACTTTTAAATAAACATGCTTTTTTTGTATTTTGCTTCTTTTAAAAATGTGTAGGTTTAAATTAGCATATTGTTTTTTATGAATATTACTATAGAATAATATTATAATATTACGATAGAAAAAAATCATGAAGATATCTCTAAAAACTTTCTTCTTACAATAAAAACTATACTAATACAATCATTCTGATTTTTTGTCAGATTAACAAGCAACATACTAAAACACTACTGTTTTAATTTTTTTGTCCAAACAATAGAGTTTTAGTAATTAAATAATTGCTTCATATTTTGCAATTAATTACCAGCGTTGTGTCATCGCACTTCTCTTTCTTTTCTATGCAGTCCGACTGTGACCGCGCTTTAGGTAATGTAAGTCCCATAAGTTATATGTATTTATATTCGTCGCATAAAATCCCTTACAATGCCGTGCCGCCAGTGATTGCAAGATCTTATATACAAGTCTTTATGTCGCTGTAAGTGTCAGACTTAGCAGAGACTTTAATGAGTTAAGTTTAAAATTTTTGCTATACCACTTATCTATATATATAAAAGAAAGTCGTGTTAGTTACTCCACTTATAACTCAATAACGGCTGAACCGATTTAGCTGAAAATTGGCAGGGAGGTAGTTGAGAGCCAGGAGACGGACATAGGATACTTTTTATCCGGTTATTTAAAAAAAAAATCTGGTTTTAGACAGACATAATATTTAATACTTTTATTTACTTATAGGAGTAGGGTAGGAGTAGTGTAGGAGTAGTGTAGGAGTAGGTTAGGAGTAGGGTAGGACTAGGGTAGGAGTAGTGTAGGAGTAGGTTAGGAGTAGGGTAGTAGTAGGGTAGGAGTAGTGTAGGAGTAGGGTAGGAGTAGGGTAGGAATAGTGTAGGAGTAAGGTAGGAGTACGGTAGAAGTAGGGTAGGGGTAGGGCAGGGTAAGGGGTATGACACCACACGAACGAAGTAGCGCCGGGCAGCTAAAAATAATTTATATGGCAAAACAACGTTTGCCGGGTCAGCTAGTTAATAATAAAGAAACACGAACAACGATTAACTTAACCCAAATCTTCTCCTCAAAAGCCCGTTCTCTAACTAAACCCGTAACAGAATAACATTTTCGTAACATCCGTCCTGAAGCTCTAATTTAATATTATTTTCGCCAAGTCTGCGCTTTAGTGCTCACAAAACGAGTGGTGGAATTAATTGTTCTCCCGGGAAAATAAGTCGATGAACGTAAAGTTTGTTGGTTATTTTAATAATAAATCAATTTATAAGCACGGCGCTCGCGTGGCTTACGTCCTAATAACCGACGGCGTCGGAACGCTGAGGATCCGTTAATTAATGAATGCCTAGATTAATACGTAAGTACGCGTGATGTAAGATTATTAATTTTGTTGTTGTTGTGATTTGATTTAATATGGCATGTGTGTTTAATCGAACCTCAAATAATTTTCATTTTCAAAGGAAAATGGGAATTATTTGAGGCAATCATTATATTAGAGTGTTCAATAATATGTTTAGGAAAGCCTATCAACACAACAAAACACAACACAATAACATCAACATCTTATAATTATAATGATTGCGCCTCTTTTGTGAACCTCAAATAATTCCGATTTTGGGGTCCTAAAAGGAACGCTCGCGCGTGGTTGGTTACAGTTCTTACTTAGCCTAAATCGTTTGGTTGGGGTACCCTAGCTTGGTTACTGGGACTGGCTGTGGGAAAAGGCCGGAATCATCATATTAGATTGTTCAATAATATTTTTAGGTAAGGAAAATGGGAATTATTTGAGGTTCACAAAAGAGGCGCAATCATTATATTAGATGCTCAAAAATATTTTTAGGAACCCGAAATTTTTAGAGGTTCCATTAATACATGCCATTGAGAAGCAAATCCACATCGCTAAAAAAGCTAAAATATCTATATTAGATCTAAATTCTTCTCTTTACCTAAACCATAATGAATGAACTTGTAAAGCTAATTCCAGCAGCTGTACAGTCGTCGCCACAAGCCTATGAACATTCCGCTACAACTTCGTAGCAAGCCAGTGAAAGCTATTTAACTTTTTAACTTGTTAAAGTTTTTAACATTTTGGTACATAGTGGGGAAGTTTGGCAGTTTTGGACTGTTTGTGATTTATGTTGGAACTGTACTAATTAGTTAACCTATTTTAATATGTTGGGTAGCCAATTAATGTAGCTTTGATTGCTTAGGAAAAAAAACCACTATGAAGTTAGTAAAAAGAAAGAAAATACGTTTATTTGCAGCAAAAAACGACATTTTGACGCATAAAAATAAAAACACAACCAAAAAATAAAACAAAATAACAATTTGGGAGAAAGTATGTGTCACATCTACGCAAAACGGCCATCGCTCAGCATAATGCTAAGACCCTATACGAGACAGAGCCCCAGCTCTGGTTTTCAGCGACAGCGACTGTTGTGTTTCTAATTTAGTTTCCAAAGATATAAATAAATATGTGTTTTAAACACAAAGTTCAGTTTGCGCACTTCCAACATTTCATGGGTTTTTTAGTATCTAGGTATCAGTCAAAAATTATTTCTACTTCATTTAAACTTGCATAAAGTTGACATTTGTTTATGAAATATGATTATGAAATAATATCAATTGGTAGCAAGGATTTGATTATGAAATAATGTCAATAAATTGGTAGCAAGGATTTGATTATGAAATACCTACTGCTATTTCCCGCTCAGTAAAATTACCTAGACAGATTACCTACCAAGAGCAATAGTCAGTTCCGGATTAGCCCATAAGCAAATTAAGCAACTGCTTAGGGCATTATGTCTCGGGGGGCACCATAAGGCAGAAACAGCACCGAAAAAGTATTTGCTAGCATATGAATGGCAAGGCTGTTTATCAGCAAGATATTACAAGACCTAAAAGTCAATCTAGAGATGTGCGCCAATCTTTACAAATCGCTTGTCGATATCGGCTATGGGCGTGGATTGCTTAGGGCATGAAGTAGTCTTAATCCGACACTGGCAGTAATAACGGCCCCGACTTACGAGTTGAAGGTTGTGGGTCTGACCCCAGACAGGCGCTTCACTTTGTGTAAATAATTTCATCACCACTGGCTCTCAAAACATCGTGAGGAAACCGGTATGTCCTAGAACCAAAAATTCGAAGACATATGATATCTTCCGACACGCACTGGGCTCGCGTGGTAGTACAACCCACGCCCTCTCACAGAGAAGAGGCCTCTGTATCCCAGCGGTGGGAACATTACGATGATTATGATAATGATCTAGTTTAAAGTAAAAAAGCCTCCACTCTTCGATATTTTCAGTCAGAAAAAGCTGCATCTTTATCAAATTGTTCTTAATGGTGTCTCAGACGGAACCCATTTCTCTTTGTAGCGTTTCAACGCGTTATTTTCGTGAAGGGACACAAGATTGATGAAGCCGCGTTGTCCGCGAAGACTTTTGTCGAACAACTAAATCGGAAATGTCAATCACAAGCAGAATTCTTACCACAAAGTATTACTTTCCTACTTTTATGTCAAACAGACAGAAAACAGGGCAGACGTTTTTGATGACACACATAACATCACGCATGTTTACCTCGGAGGGTTAGGCAGACTTGTACAGGCGCCAGCACATCAAGCTACCAAAATTCTTTAGTGGATTTTCGACTTTATCGCTAAAGCATAAGGTGCAAAGTTGATTGGGTAAATTTGACAGTTTCGAGTAGCTTGATGTGCTGGCGTCTGTACGAATAGTACATCACATTTTGCCAGTTAGGTATGTGTGGGGCGAACTTATCAACTGGGCACAAATCCAGACTGCCTCTAAGAAATTCCAGAAAAACTCAGAATCGAACCTAAAACTTGGGGTAGACGTCTTTGATGACGTTTTGTGCTATTTGTGTTCAGATAAGAACAGTATGTAGAATTTATGATGTTAGTATGGATAAGGAAAAAATATAGGTGGGTAGTACTTATCTATATATTCTATACATAAGGAAAATGTCGTGAGGAGAGTTTAGGATATGAATGTCGATGGCTATAAGAGTAGGGGAAGACCAAAGAAACGATGGATGGATGAATGTGTGAATGTGTGAATGACATAGAAATGTAAAAAACAGGTGAATGATGATATGGTTAGAAAGGGGGTGACTACCGTAATAACGAGTAATAGAAGTATGGAAGTAAAAGACATGATGCGCCGACCCCAAATAAATTTGGCAGGAGAATGATGACCCGGAAAAAAAAATGTGTTAATGTTAAATAGTTATTTGCAACTATGGGTGGCCATTTATAATTATGTTATGGTCATGAGAAAAGCTTTAATTGAATATCTATTAAAAATAAAAATACTTTTTTGGAATAAATCTAAATAAACGCTAAAATGTCCAACATACCCTTTTATTAATTGCTTAGAACCAAATCCGAATGTCCTCAGAACATAATATATTAATCTTATGCTCAATAATAAGATCGATGACGCGACTACACTAGCTCGCTGTTCATTGTTTGCTCCGGACCGGCTGCGGCGGTCGCGCGCCTGTGCCTCGCGGTGCCTGCTCGCGGCGCCGCCAGAGCGTATCCATACTGTTCGCTTTGCTCCCTTAACCCAAGGGATCAATCTACTGAACGCCCTGATTGCTCAGGAGCCGGAAATTGATATATTTATGTACTAGCTGCTGCCCGCGACGTCGTCTGCGTGAAGGCTCTACAGCACCAAAAATACCTAAGATGCCGGTGTCGCTATAGCATTATAAGGAAACAACTTTTAAAATAGCATTAAAATATTTTTTTTCAAGCGAAGCAAGTAAAGAGAGTTATAATTGGGAATCCTGCTGAGTTCAGTCATAAGATGTGACTGAAGGAAATAGAGAAAATAATGCAGGAATACATTCCAGGACACAAAAGAGTAAAAATACGTACAAAGGTATCATGCCTTACAACACTTCCCTATAAACTACGTTGGTAGTTATGAAGCCATTAGCCAAAGTGTAAAGAGAGTCAGGACTGGTGACGCGGGAGCAAGCGACGTACACTTGCTCGTGGGGGAAGCAACTCGTCCTGCGACTTACTGATGGTCATCGCGAAGCAAACACTCACGGCGAACTGTATGCGCTTGAACTGGAATGGGAAGTTATGAGATATGAGGGGAATGCGTGGTATAAATACTGCCTCGCCGACGCGGCAATCCGTAAGAATTTCCGCCTCAATGGTGTGTCTCGAGATGACTTTAAGGCGGGTCCCGTTACACACTTCGGAGGAGATAGGTTCCGAAGAAGCATAATCGGGACACCGACCTTCAGCTTGATGGTATGCGCTGGAAGTCCACTTGCTGACAGGGAGTTCAGAAATTCCACGGGATAATGTGTGGCGTCATCTTGCTCGACAACAGTGTTTATCGAGTTGTAGACCACTTCATTCCCCTCAATTTCCGAGAGAATGCATTCGTTAATGCAGCCTGATCATTTTTGGGCGTCAAAATGGCCCGCTCACACACCCAAGAATTCTGCTGGTGCCGTATACGACTGATGTCCCCGCACACACAGCGAATGAGTTCTTCTAAGCTGGATACCACTCTACCGAGAGACTCTGGAAGCACCACCTGTCCACCTCTCTCTTCACCAAGGCCTGTCTGAGTGCCTTCGCCAAGACTTAGAAGGACATCAGAGAATTCTTGAGCACGTGCATTGCCGCCGAGCCGAGCTCTCATATTAATGGTCAAGCGCAGCGTACGAACTCGTGACCACAACGAAGATCGTTTCAACGAAGCATTCACCTCGTCAGCCCTCGATCCCCGCGTCACCACGGGAAGCGTTTGCCGGAAATCGCCACTGAACAGAACTGTGACACCACCCATCAAATGTTCGTTCCTGCGGATGTCCTGCAGGGACTGTTCTGTCCACGGCCTCAACTGCCTTCCTATTGGCCATCGTACACTCATCCCATACGATCAGAGAGCAATCCTTGAGCACGTGTCCCTTATCGCTGTTACGTGATACACGACAAACAGGCGTTTCGGCGCTCTCTAAATCGATGGGAATTTTAAACATGGCATGTGCTGTCTTGCCACCCGGAAGCAGTGTGGCAGCGATTCCCGACGACGCTACAGCAATAGCAAATTTGCCTTGCCTCCTGACCTCTGTAAGTATGCCAGTGGTAACACATGTTTTTCCTGTTCCACCAGGAGCATCTAAGAAAAACATTTTACCCTGGTTTTGCCCAACGCTTTCAAGGACGGTGTCATAAATTTGTTTTTGCTCTGAAGAGAACAAAGCGACTTGGTCATTTCGTATGGTGGTCATGTCGCCCGGGTCGTAATTTGTCTCAGCGTTATACTCCCGATTTCCACGGTCTTGATGCGGTGATGATTGGGGAGCTAGTAACCCATATTCGATCAGTGAATTGCCGCCGATAGAAATTACCATATCTTGAAGTGAACTGAGACAGGTATTCAGCACGCGTTCATCAGTTACTTCGACTTCGTCTCCAGTAGCACGCCTCAAAGCTCGTAGAAAATCTTCAGACAGATGATAGTGATACTTCTCCCACAAAGCTACCGGGTTCGCGACTCCAAAATACACCAAGATGACGGCAAACAGATGACGCATGCGGCTGGGACTGTCACTGATGCTCGCCTCCGCGAGGGTGTCATCCCAATTTTGGTTACCGTCGAGAAGGTGACGTGCTATAATGCTATTTTGAAAGTTGTTTACTTATAATGCTATAGCGACACTGGCATCTTGCTGTAGAGCCTTCACGCAGACGACGCGGGCAGCAGTTAGTTAGGTATACGACATGAAAATATATTAATTACCAAGCAATAATCACACAGATAAATACCGAACAAAAGTATTAACAGTCAATGTTTATTTTGTATTAACAACATGAAATTGATGAAGAAATGATCATCATCAATGAACATAACTTTTTTGTAATACTCAACACCGCATTTTATTTAAATTGTCTTCCTCAACTCTGCTCAAGATTTTGAGGGTTTAGTTGGAACTTGAATTTATCAAAACGAAATAGACGATACAACTTTTATGAAGAAAATGCACACTACCATCTATGAATTTTAAGAATAACTACTAACCTCGCCAACATGATCAAATTTAAATTATATATTTCCAAAAAGTGTTAACATGTAACTTGATTTGATTTTTATGAAATCTCATAGATGGCGCTGCTTCAAAATTGTCTTTATACTACTAACATTCATTAACTATGTTTCTCTGTCCAAGTTACTTAAATGGCGTAGTTTTTATAGTGTAAAGCTAGATAATAGCATGGCTTACTCAAAAACAACATTTAAAAATGGGTCGTTAGATTACACGCTGTCACAGAATGCGTAAGAAAAATAAAGACTCACAGCTCCTCCCCCGTAGGTGATAGCGTGATAATATGTAGCCTATATGTTGACCCGACCTCTTAGTAATATTCATGCAAAATTTGAAGTAAATCCATGCAGTACTTTTTGAGTTTATCCCGGACATACATACAGACAAACAGACAAACAGACAAACAGACAAACAGACAAACAGACAAAAATTCTAAAAACTATATTTTTGGCTTCGGTATCGATTGTAGATCACGCCCCAAGTATTCTCTAAAAAAAATATTCAATGTACAGTTTTGACTTTCCTACGATTTTATTATATGTATAGATAGCAGAAAATCTATGTTAAATCAATCAATCAACTTTATTTCTCTCTCCAATATACATGACTCATTTTACATTAGACAGATTCGACAATGACACATAGTTCAGGTAAGTATATATTGTGGGAGACTGGTGCCTAACCTAGGCTCGTGGCCTGTGTTTCAGGACACCAGGATCCCGCCCCCTTTACATTATCATTTCATAAATTATGTACCTACTAAGCGCGCTGACAGAATGTAGTAAGGTATCATACGAATTTTATACATATTTTTGTTTATTTTGATTAATATCTAGGGTAACTATGCGAGACGAATGTTAGTAGATGTGTAGTAAGGGTGATTGTGTGGGTATGTGAGAGTGTGTGATTGTTTGTTATTCTGTGGTTTCGGTCTATAAAATAGTCGATTTTCAGTATCATTAATCATGAAGTTTTTTAGTTAAATGTTATGTTGTTAGCTTGCTGCGCGCTTTGGTGTTTACTGTAAGTGCAGCATGCAATGGTTATATAAATAAATAAATCTTTTTTATTTTGCCCAACCGACTACTAGCAAAACTGATGTCCTATCCAATCCAATCGTAGCACAGTGTGAGGTGCGGAGTATTGAAGTGTATATTAACTTTTTTATTTCAATGAGGTTTTAACACCCCAATTATTTCGGCATATGGCGACTCTTCCTCACGTCTTGGTGGTTGACTGTCTCTATGCATCAAGCTGAGATCCGCATACACAACTTCATTTGCGGTGGCCTGAAATAAAATACAATAATTAAAATATCGAGTTCTATAATATTATATACAAGGTGTAATAGAATAAACGTAAGTCCTACAAGTAGTTTGTTCATAGTTGACTACTGAATCGATTTCAGTAACTCTTAATAAAGGTTTTTTTTTTCAAAAATTATGTATTTTGCTAAACTGACCGCCGATTGAGCCAAAGGAAATGAAATCATATTCTATGGCATTATGACTCAATTTTAAATGTGTACAGTAATGGTAGAGTCAACACGATTTTCTTAATAATAATAGTTAGCTTTTAAAAAAAAATTGTTTTGGTGATTGTATTATACTTTTAACTCGATACTCTAATTGGGGTGTATATCTTGCGTTAATTATGTTACACGTTGTATAAAGAGTTTTCTTAACCCCTTACTACATTACACTGAACATATACACATATCTGTAATTTTTAAGTGTCTGTCTCTTCAGCCCAATTTGAATGATTTTTTAAATCAAATCTCATTGTCTGCTCGAACGGTATAACGGAGAAATCTATGGACCCACATAAAAAAAAAACAGAGATGAACATAGAACCTACTCCTTTTTAGGGTTCCGTTGCCAAATGGCAAAAAACGGAACCCTTATAGATTCGTCATGTCTGTCTGTCTGTCTGTCTGTCCGTCTGTCTGTCTGTCCGTCCGTATGTCACAGCCACTTTTCTCCGAAACTATAAGAACTGTACTGTTGAAACTTGGTAAGTAGATGTATTCTGTGAACCGCATTAAGATTTTCACACAAAAATAGAAAAAAAACAATAAATTTTGGGGTTCCCCATACTTAGAACTGAAACTGAAAAATTTTTTTTTCTTCAAACCCATACGTGTGAGGTATCTATGGATAGGTCTTCAAAAATGATATTGAGGTTTCTAATATCATTTTTTTCTAAACTGAATAGTTTGCGCGAGAGACACTTCCAAAGTCGTAAAATGTGTGTCCCCCCCCTGTAACTTCTAAAAAAAGAGAATGATAAAACTAAAAAAAAAATATGATGTACAATACCATGTAAACTTCCACCGAAAATTGGTTTGAACGAGATCTAGTAAGTAGTTTTTTTTTAATACGTCATAAATCGTAAACCGCAATTTACCTTTTATTCAACCAACTCAAGTATAAAAAAAATAAAAAAAAACATTTAATTTCATAAACATAAACCTTATGCATAAACCAGGATGTTACGGAACCCTCGGTGAGCGAGTCCGACTCGCTCTTGCCCGGTTTTTATTAGGGTTACGTACGTCCGAATGAAAACATGGAACCCTTATGGGATCACTCGTGTTTCTGTCTGTTTGTCTTCGAATCGGTTGAATCGATTCTAATCCGACGTTCACAGTAGGTTTATGAGTTTGTTTGTTATGTCTGAAATGACGTCACTTTCCGACCTCCACACGCTAAGTCCTCAAAAGTGGTGATAGGAGTAGGTTCAGGTCTAGAGTGCCACTGAACTCTAGACCTGAACCTACTCCTATCACCCAGACTCACTAGTCTGGGTACCGGTGGAATACCAGGCGTATGACACATCAAGTTAGTTTCTTGGTGTTAATGACAAAGTAGATCGCATAACATAATATGACTTACGTAAGTATTCACTTCCCTTGTCTCTACAGGGTGTGATTTTCGATGACAATATTTGACACCTATATATGACACTAATATTATAATACACATCGCTATTGTGGATGTTATCACATAAATTAACACTTTGCTTTGAGGAGGCTGCTGTTGGTCGTTGGTTTCTGAAAACAAATAACGTTTATTAGGTATTAGCTTCCGCCCGCGACTCCGTCCGCGCGGATGTCGGTCTTCGCGTGGATGGTTTATTTCTCCATTTTGAGTAACTCTGACAATGACATCTTATAAATATCTATTGGACCCAAATACGGCTAAGCCTATAATAATTAAGGAGATCCCTCTATTGAGCTACTGCTGTTGAGCTCGCGTTCTGTAGTAAGTATTTTTTTCATAGTAATTCCGACCTTGATAAGTAGCATGTAGCAGTAAATTACTGACAATGACGAAAAGTTTGCAATAATAAAAAGTGATCGTGACAATGCGACAGAAAGTTAATTGAGAGCTTCAGCATACACAACATTGTTAGTGAGCTCGTCCGGAATATGAACATGAAGATTTCTTGGACTGCTCACATGGGAAAGAGCTACGTAAAGTTGCCCGTGTGAAAAACAACTCGCGGTAAGATCTACGCCAGCAACTCCTAGGGTCTGACCTTGAGCTTTATTTATTGTCATGGCGTCACACAAAGCTACAGGAAACTGTATTCTCTTAAATTGAAATGGAAAATTATCCACTACGGGTAATGCAACGTGTGTTCGCGGTTCTACAGAACAACGTCTATGAATAAAACCGAAAAATATTTTTTTTTTCTACGTATTTTTTCAGGATAAAAAGTATCCTATTTTATGCCCAGGATAATAAGGTATAATTATACCAAGTTTCATCGAAATCGAACCGTTAGTTTTCACGTGATGCCTGCATATACAGACAGACAGACAGACAGACAGACAGACAAAAATTTTTTTAATCACATATTTGGGTTTGGTATCGATCCAGCAACACCCCCCGCTATTTATTTTTTCAATATTTTCAATGTACAGAATTGACCCTTCTACAGATTTATTATATGTATAGACTAGCTTCCGCCCGCGGCTTCGCCCACAAGGTATGTCGATAGAAACTATTCTGTCCTTCCTCGAGATGCAATCTATCTCTCTGTCAAATTTTATTTAAATCTTATTATTTTAGGTTAGGTTAGGTTTTTACTATTTTCTGTAACAGTAAGACTAGATTAGAGAATAGCTCGTGCAGTAGTGAGAAAGACAATTTCTACATCTACAGGGTAAATTTTAAACCAGTGCGCAAACTGAAACCATGAATTTATTAAGTACATGATTCTGAACCAACCTGCGCGTTGAAATTTTTCGTCAGTTATTTAAAAAAATATATGCTTAGCCATACATTTTGACCGCATCGGTAATTGCACTTTTCTATGAAACACTTGATTTTTTTTTGATGACCTACATAATATTTCTACGTTAGGGGGTCTAGAATAGATCGCGATCGGCAGCGGCGGCGACCTCTCGCGTCCGGCCCTGGTGCAAGCCATGGTCCGGGGCGAGAGGGAGTGGGAGGCAATCACCTCCTTCTGCGAAGCAGTCATGCTAACGAAGGAGGTGGCGGGACGGCTCAGGGAGAGAGTCTCCCGTCCCAGCCGCCGCGGGAGGCGCTCCGGGCGTCGGGAGCCGCGTAACGACTCCCGGCCACCATAGGCGCGGGCCTGCGGGCGGAGAGCGTGCTCTACGCGCGCCTCAAAAAAATTTCAGCATCGAGGGGCCCCCTTAGGGCCGAAGCCTGCCGGGTCAGCGGGATTGTCCGAAAGGGTTACTGCTGGCCCGGAACATAAAGGGCTAAGGAAGGAACACGGGTGGGTTTTAGTCAGTAAGAGTCTGACACTCCCTTCTGCTCCACCCAGAGCGGGAGGAGTCATTTGATGAATTCCCATCCACAAAAAAAAAGCGGGTCTAGAAGCATGTGCTGGATTCAAGGTTACAGCTTGCGCACTGGTTAAAAATTTATCCTGTATGAAAAGTATAAATCAAAGTCGCTTTTCGGGTCTATCCATACTAATATTATAAATTGGAAAGTAACTCTGTCTGTCTGTATGTTACCTTTTCACGCCTAAACCACTGAACGCATTTCGACAAAATTTGGCAGAGAGATAAATTGCATCCCGAGGAATTACATAGGATAGTTTTTATCGACATACCTCGCAGGCGAAGCCGCGGGCGGTAGCTAGTCTGTCATAAAGCAAATCTGTCCTAATGCGAACAAGGGGTCTTTGTGTGCTCTTTTATCATTTTCATCCAAAGCCCGACTTCACCTACTGCTGTCTCTCTTTTAATGTGCCAATCCCCACGCTCCTGTGCACGTCACCGAGGTTCTACCTGGGATGGTAACAATGTCGTCCACCCATCTCGACGCCGGACGACCAAAACTTTGTCTCCCAGTCCTTAGACGGGACGCCACTCGGTCACTGCCTTACTCCATCTGGCATCACTGCGCCTGACCAGGGGGCCTAAAAAGGCCACTTTGGCAGAATCATTAAAGGATAACATAATGGACACTTAACCCTTAAGTTAATTGTATCATATCCCATTGGTCAAGCATTTTTCAGTATTTTTTTTTTGTCTGTGCTAAAATACCAATCAATCCGATCCAAATCCAAACCCAATCTCTTTGATTATACCTACGTAGTGCAGTGAAAAAAGAAAAACACGGACTGTCTTCGCCATATTACGATTCAAAGGCTTCTTTTTAGGCCCCCTGGTGTCCTGCCCAATTTCATTTAGGCTCCATAACTCATATTGTACCTAATATGCGCTTAGTTCTTGTTAACTACACAATGGATTCTGATGAGGTTTTTACTATAATTTACAGTAAGTACTTAGTTATTTCATTAATATTTATTTTAGGTACCTACTAGCTGACCCGACAGACGTTGTCCTGTTTTTGATTCGAAAGACACGTGGCGCCATCTATTATCATAATAACGTTATTGATGTTTTCCTCGGGAACAGCACTTTTTTTCGGGATAAAAGGTACCCTATGTCCGTTTCTGTACACCTGATAACGTATATGAAAGATTTCAGGTTGATTGGTTCAGTGGTTTAGGCGTGAAAAACTAACAAACAAACAAACTTACTTTCGCATTTATAATATTAGTTAGGACGGCGTTCGTGTGAAGCACAGAGGCGGATCGCTAGTATTGCATCAATTTTTCATTTAATATCAATCAATTTATCATTGTTTTTTTCCCATATTGTGGCGAAGTTGGAACATTGGAGTTAATAGGTACTACTTAATAGGTAGTTACTCAGTTACTGGGTTGTGAAGGTCAGATAGGCAGGCGCTCCATGTAAAATACTGGTATTCAGCTGCATGAGGTTAAAAAACGATTACGGCACTAACAATAAAAGTCCTTTTCCAGTAATATATTTTGCTCCATGTAACGGCTATGTGATGGGACTATTTACACCGTGTATATACTTACCAGTATTATTTGCAAAGATGTGAGTCGATGTTGTCATATTTTCATGTGATGATGAATCGTTAAACCCAAAAATAGTGTTATTGTTTATTAAATCAGTTAAAGGCGTAGTTGTATTTACATTTTCATTAGTTCGTGTAACAATTGGAGGACCTGCAATATACAATGCAATTATTATCTCCTGTGCGAGAGTAGTTCATGCGGTGGTCAAAAAAGGAAGCCAGTCAACATTGTGACTGACAAAGTTGGTATCAGACACGTCTCACAAAATTAATCACGAGTGAAAAAAAAAAGTAATTTAAAAAATAAAAAAACCTGACTGCGAAACTGAAAAGCTACAAACAAGCCCATTTTAAGTTAAATAAAAGTTGGAAGCAGGCGGGACCCATTTGAATTTGAAAATATAATAAAAATGGTATGGGTCCCGCCTGCTTCCAACTTTTATTTAATTTAAAATGGGCTTGTTTGTAGCTTTTCAGTTTCGCAGTCGGGTTTTTTTATTTTTTAAATTACTTTTTTTATTTCCAGCTTTTTAGTTTACAAATGTGAAAGATTTCGCAAACGATTTAGTTCTTGGTACGTGTTTTTTACGATTTGTCACTTCGAATTACTTTTAACCATATAAGGTATATATATTTTTGTAATCACCTTTTAAAACCCTTTATTTTGATACCCCACTCGATAGGTTTCGAGAAAAAAATTTTTTTTTTTGAAAACATATTGCGCCAAAAATCGGTTATTTTATTTTTTTTTTCAATTTTAATATACCCAGTGTCACTTTCACAATTAAGACGAATCTAACTGTACCTCTCAAGCTGAAATCGATTAAGCCGTTTAGGCTGCAGAGCGTGCCAAAGAAATATACATACATACATACATACATACATACATACATACACTCGAAAAACATAACCCTCCTTCTGACGCAGTCGGGTAAAAATAATTCGTTATTGAACCAATCTAACGATTTTTAATTTCGGCATTCGGCATCATTCACTCACGCTCCGAATGATCGCCAAACGAGCACGAACATTAATTTTTACCTATATAATTTTTATCATGAATCGAAAATTTGCTTTGACTCGAGTGAAGCGTCTTTTTATCAAAATTATCTGACTTTAAATAAATACATATATCGAACTCACCAGTAACAAGTGCAGTAATTTTAGAAGTCGGTGTTGTTAAAACCATTATTGTATGTGATATCAATGGAACATAAGACTTATAAGTATTCTCATTGTTTTCTAAACTAGTAAAAGGCTTTGCTGTAGTTGCTTGTGGCTCTGGTTTTTGTCTCCGTTGCATAATAGGCATTGCAATTGGTAAATATAGTAATTATTTTTAGGATATTATTAAATGACTCAAGTTATTGAATGCGATTAAAAGTTCAAGTATAGTAGCTTCTGTAATACAGACACACTGGCCATCACCCATCAGTCACTTGTATATGAAAACCGTCCTTACTACAACGACATAAGAGAGGGCCCAGTGGTAGGGATCACTGTCAAATTGTTGCCACTGATGTTCAGGGGTCTGTTTACCTTGTGTCGAAAAATAATGATAGTCCTAACACTGACCCTTGAGGAACACTATGGTTGTTTGACTGCATAGTCTTTTCTTTTTTCATTAATTAATAATATAGCTATAGAATCAGTAAATAAAATATTTACACAATAAAAACACGGTATGACAGGTATCTATAAATAATGCAAATTGTAAAAAGAAAAAAGAGAAAGAGTCAGAGGTCTTACCTTTACATGTGAGGTCCTTTAAATTCAGCAGTACCTCGCACGGTTGTTTTTCTCCTTTAAAACAAATATTATCATCTGAAAGAAAAGACCAATCTTCAAGTTCCCTTTTTTAATCAATTGCATGATCTTGCTAATGTTAACTAAAATTATTAGGTGACTGAAAATTTATTCGAGAGCCTCATTATTGCGACAAAATAATTTTCTCTTACATTTATATTCCTTTTTGGTTTCCTCGTAACTTAATGTGGACATGTGTCGGCCTTCCGCCACTTTTATTGATCTACACAAGATATTTGATGTATAAAAAATCAGGTAAATTATTGCTACAGGGCCGCTTAAAGGATGATAAACCATCAGAGCATGTTTACCAGCGGGAACTAGTGAAAACGCCTCTCCGGACGTTTTGAGATCTGAAACGCATAAGAAAGATAAAATTGCACTTTACAACTTGAAATAATTACACAGAAGTGGGCTACACTCTAAAGTGTTTGTAAGTAAATTTGATGAAACAGGTCTTTGAATTTGATCAACAGTTCATTGAACGAATTCGACGGACTTGTCGAATTTCGTAGTTCTCAAAATTATACTGCAGCGTTTCGTCTCATGAATGAGTGTGAACGGTCTTCGGAAGAAAGTTAGAAACCAGAAGCTTACCTGATTCATATGCTACTTTTACCGTAGTAACACTCGGTGGTTTGTTAAAAAGATTTATTGCCATGTATAACCGATCACTCGAGGTAAAACTGAATTTCCACGGGATAGAAAAATAAGTCTCAAATTCTGTCCCAGGTTGTGCGTAATCTAAAAACAATAAGAATCTAGTGTAATGTGCAATTCTTTCACTAATAAATAGCTACACTATTGCCGAGTGCCGGATGTTTTATGTTAAAATTCTAATAATATATATAATAATAATATACTCGTATATAGTGCTGTGCGTTATGTTACTCCGTACGGCATTTCATACAAACTTTCAAGCACTTGTTTTTCGAAATGAATGAACCGATTTTAATGAAACTTCATACACATAAGCATGATACAAATGTCTAAAAAGTTAGTAGAGAACATAAATGGAGGGAATAGCTGATTTTTTTTTTCGCGTTTTCAGGTTTGGTCCCTGTATATTTTTTCCTATTTCCTGTTACATAACAGAATATTTCCCGTAACTGCAGCACCTATCCATATAATAGTTATGACAGAGGGACTGCCATCAACCAAGTAAAAATCCAGGGCGTTAACAGAGAAATTCGAATGGAAAAACCCAACACTTTTTTCTACCTGGGGATCGAACCCAACTTCGTCACGCTCTGCAGTCGCGCTTGCGGTTACTAAGTCAACGAGGCAGTCTGCTGAATTGTGAAAACGTTTTCAAATAGAAATCTTACAACACACAAACCGCCAGATCTTCTCCGTTAAGTTTGTTATGTCAATAATTCAGAAATACAATAACGTTACTTACAGTAATCCTCGAGATTGTAAGCGGAGACGTCCGTAGCCAAACTCATAGCACATACTATAAAAAAGTAAATGAAACTCTGCATCTTTAGTTAAAAAAGACACAATATTATAATAATATTGTAATTTAGATAAGAGTTAGTTAGATTATATTTATCGCACGAAACTGTGATTGTTTTAGATGATTAGGTATTTTAAAACACTTATTAATTACATTAATAATATTATTTTATTATTATAAGTGTATCCGCAAGTACAAAACAAACAGCAGTAACAAAATCGATTTGTCATCGGTTTTATAAAACCCTCGTTTTGCTATAATTTCCTCTCCAAACACCACATTAGACGCAAAGTGTTAACGATGATGATATGGGTTATATAATTAATTATATTATTTCAGCCTGCAAACACAATTTATCATAACGCTTTGCAACATTTTTAGTGGCTTGACCTAGACAACTCGACCTCGACAACTCGACCCCAACAACTCGACCCCGACAACTCGACCCTGTGATACACAACCCAAATTTGTTTTTGTCATTTTCCGATTACAATAAAATAATTGTATTAAACAACTAAGCAGATGTCCCCCTAAATGCGATCATCACTATTATGTATATACTTTGGTATGATAAAATTGTTTACATGCTAATTGTAGCAGGGAAAATTATAAATAAATGTGACGAATTATAACATATTTTTTCCCTGTAACCAACTATATCATGACCAATACTTACTTATTAGTTGGATTATGAATTAGAATAATATGTATATACATATAAGAACTTAGCTTCTGCCCGCGACTTCGTCCGCGTTTCACCAAAGGGCGTTGCACTAGTGACAACGGTGTTACCCTAAAAAAGAACATTTTTAACGCCTGGGAAGAAGCACAAGATGCCATTGGAATCTTTTGCGTCCTCTCTAAGGCGTTCGATTGCGTTAACCATGAGACACAACTGGAGTACTATGAAATTAGAAAAACGGCACTTGATTTGCTAAGATTTTAGGTTAGAGGATTATGTGCTGGTCCTGCTGGTGTGCTGGTCCATAGGACAATCTCGAGTCTAGACAAAATCAAACTGGTTCCTAATTTAATTTATATTTTTTTAAATTTACATTGATTTTTACAATCTGTGACTACAGTACACACTTGTTAAAATTCTAGGAAAATTATCTACTTTTACAATATTTCTAAATAATTTGTAAATATGTGAGCACCGTGTATCTATATCACATAAATGATAAATGATTTATTTCTGTAAGTAGGTTTTTACAAACACTTTTATACGTCATCATATTTTTTAAACTAGATGTGGTCGGCGTTTCCTATCTGACTACTCTGAGAAGAAAGGCCGAAACAAACTCAGAGGTCACAGTCTCTTTTAAAGTCCGTCTTTCAGATCGTGTGAAGACCATGTAGATTGGTGTCTGAAATGGTCTTTTGAGGAAAGTACCACGCAGATTGAGCGGGCCTGTCCAATCAGTGCACGCATTTGTCAAAAATGGTGCAGCTCAACTCAGAAATTGAGGAGCTCAACGATTCGACGAACAATACCAAAGAAAGGACATTTGGGTAGGCCGCGTAAATTACTCAAACTGCCAAATCATGATTAAAACTGAGAACGAAAACAGAAAAAAAATTACCCACATAGTACTCACATTCACAATAATTAAATGAAAAATTTAAAAAAAATAAAAATACTTTACAAAGTAAATATTCATGTCATTGTCTAAATAAAATTCATCAATGTCAATGTGTATATAAAAAATCCGGACATAATCTTTCAGGACCATGTAGATTAGTGTCTGAAATGATCTTTTGAAGAAAGAACCACACAGATTGAGTGGACCTGTCCAGTCAGTGCACGCATTTGTCAGTAACCGTGCAGCTCAATTCAGAACTTAAGGAGCTCAACGATATGACGAACAATATATAGGTATGGTCTGGCGACCATGATAAAAATGAAAACAGTGACCCACATAGTCCTCACATTCACAATAATTAAAATAATATAATACTTTATACAGTAAATGCACATGTCATTGTTTAAGTAAATAGATACTTAAAAAAAAAATATATTAAAGTGTAAAATAGCAAAATAACATTCACTGTCTAAACCTATTGGAGCAGCTCAATCCCAAGCCTTTTTGTCCTCAATATAGTCTTTTACAGTATAATAGGCTTTCTGGCATAGTTTTCGCTTTATAAAAGATTTGAATTTATTAAGGCTTAGTTCTTGAATATTATTAATTATCATAATCGATTTACCTGCTGCCATTGCTTCATTTTTAATTCTATTTACCTTTTGTGGTAGACTAATTTTATTCTAGGTGCATCGTCTTCACATATAATTATATTATGTATACATATAAAACATTGTAATAGTACATTATGATACCTGTGTGCTATGATCAATGCACACGCGTTTCATACGACGTTTTTCAACACACTTGCGAGGAATAAAACAGACGTGTATTGTTATTAACTTTTAATTATTAAAACAATTTGTGACGGTACAATTCGCAAAATGATACCGAACGGTTTTCGTTGGCATTTTTAGAGTTTGTGTTATGGTATTGTTAATAATTTAATTATTTTCATTTTCTTGGGTAAATGTCCGTGATGATGAAATATTTTCATATGAGTTGGATAATTGCTGTAAATTGGACTCATTAGTTAGTGGGAGCAGGAGGCACTAAATAGCCAGTGTCACGAGACGTTGATTGTCGCGGCTCAGGGCAAGACTTCTTCGTCTGTGGCTCCAAATTTATTGCATGTGTTATATTAGCACTAATGTATGCCCTGTTATGAATAGAATCTTCGACATAAGATTCAACGACTGCGTCAGATCGTCATCCGCCATAACGCTTTAAGGTTAATACATCGGCTCCCGAATCAGCCAGTAGTGTAGCCCTTCGGCTACACTACTGGCTGATTCGGAGTATTTAGATTTGCCCGACGCTGATTCTTACACTGGACACAGTTTTAGAAGAAGAAGTTCTTCTAAAACTGTGTCCAGTGACCTTTGCAATTGCTCTTGGCATTGCTCCAAATTTGTTGATACCAATGGGTTGAGCTGTACGTTTCCATTTTTGAAAGTTTTGGAAAAAGTGGTAATTTTTTGCATTTGCTGAACGGAGAGCTTCATATTTTTTTACTATTTCATAAAACGGGCCATGAATTGTAAAATATCGTGGAATCTTGTTTTTAGTATTGGTAATTCTTACCAGAAGTATTTCGCCGTGGGCTTCTACATCCTTTGTTTTAATAGAGCTTAATAGCTCTTGACGTCTACACGCACCAGTAACACCATATAAATATTAACGCAACCTGCAAAGAGATCAAATAGTTAGTAGTATGAACTTATGCTACTATAACGTAATTATAATAGAGATGATATATTTAGATTTATAAAGTTCAACTGACCTCTTTTGCCAGGTACTGACTATCCGGAGCTTCTTTTAAAAACTTTTCAACGTCGGTTGGTGACAATACTTTAGATTTTCGACCAATATATCCGTCCAAGCGTCTCTTTAGAAATGCCGTTAGTTTACAGTAGGTGTTGATATCAATATCATTTTTGGTTTTAACAGTGCTTTTTAACATGGAGTATATACACCAAAGCGAGCTGGGCTTGTATTTATTTGCCAGTTCATTGAAGTAAGCCAAAAATACGTTGTCCGAAAATGACTGGGTATTTTTGCTGTTTTTCCACTGTATAAAAGTTTCCTAGGCCGCTAGGTATTTCTCTCTAGATTTTGGTGGCAACAGGCTATCACTCGCATTTCGTGCCTCGATTAGTATTTCCGGCCAAATCTAAGTATTGCTCTTCTTCCCTATGTGAAGTCGACATTTTGTTAATAATTAACCATACAACGAAAATGTGAACAAATATTATGGAAAATGGCGCGCTGGTTTTGTTTTAGAGGCATTGGAAAAAACGCTATACAGCTTATAAAAAAAAATATATAATAAACACAAAATAATGTTTAGATCATGCTATGGCAGCTTGGAACATCACACAGAACACTATTACTCCTAGCGCCCCCAGCAGAGAAGTAGCCAAACGAAAAATACTGTGATACAATATTAAAACACATAATGATGATACCGGGAGATGGTGTGACGAACAAACACATACATAAAATAATTATCTCAAAATAATGGACATTAAACAACAAAACTAAAAATTACACCTAAACCAAGTGCAACAAGTCAATAGTGATTTATTAAACGGTTCTGAAAGGTGTTTTTTTTTCATTTAAATAATGGGAATTTGTTATTGTTGCATTGGTAACACTTTAATTGAAATGTCTGTCAGCGCGAGTGCCAGTTTCAGTTTCGGATTTTGCTTTTGCTATAAAATTAAATTCTGGTTGTTTCGCCAGTGAGCATAGGCACTACTTATAGTTTGGACCCATAATATAACCCGCCTCTCGTGGTTGTACTGATCGCAACGTCTGTCTGCGCTTACTGTACCAGAATGTGCGTGGGCTCAAAACCAAGCTACCCGTATGGAGGTCAAGCTTATTACTGTCTGAGCATGATTTGATAGCCGTGACCGAGACAAACCTCGACAATTCAGTGGAGGACTCAGAAATATCGGCTGGAGATTGGCGTACTCTTCGACGAGATAGAGTGACCACGGGTGGTGGTGTTCTGCTTGCTGCGCGGCCTGGGGTCACCGTGAATAGGCCACATGAACTTGAGACGGCCTGCGGCGAAGATTTGTGGGCTAAGATCACAATTTATGGCCTGAATATGTATGTGTGTGTTGTTTACATCAAACCTAGTGCAACTGACGATGAATACCTGGCGTGGTTTTGCAAGGTCGAGGACATTATTCACAGTTTGAAGGGAACTATTATTATTTTAGGCGACCTTAATCTAAAAAGTGCGTCAGTAAATGTTAATAATTACTACTGTAATTTTCTAAGCTTTTGTAGTCTGTTAGAGATGAATGAGGCGATGAATATGCGTGGCAGTAAGTTAGATGTAGTGTTGGCTCGGGAGGGCGCTGCTGTAACGTGTGAATATGTCGAGGGTACAAAACTGGTTCCGATTGACCTGAATCACCCTCCGTTAGATATTGCTGTTACCATCCCAAGGCATAGGGTACGTGAAAAACTTGACCCTAGCAATATTGACCGTAGTAAGGATTGGAACTTTTGTAAAGGTGACTACACATTATTGTTCGATCTTGTTTGCTCTGCTCCATGGCAAGACGTTTTTCGCTGCAATGACGCGTCCACCGCTGCTTGTAAATTTTATAATCTAATGTACGATATTTGATTCCTCTATTCCAAAGAAGACGAGAAGGACCTCTGGTAATAGGCGGTACCCAGTCTGGTTTACTAGAGATATCGTAAGCGACACTCGACGTAAATCAAAACTCCATAATAAATGGAAACAGTCCCGATGTGATGCTACATATGCTCAGTTTAGCGTACTGCGGTCGGAATTAAGAGTGAGAACCGAGGAGGCATATAGACTGCATTGTTCTAATGTGGAAAACAGCCTAGGCAAAAACCCAAAACTGTTCTGGCAACACATTTCTAGCCTGCGATCTAAGGGTGGGTTCGAGCCGAACGTTGTGCTTGATGGCAAGGTCTATTCAGGTGTCAAAGCTGCTGAGGCATTTGTTGAGTATTTTTCCAGCGTATTTCTGCCGGACACACCAGAATTGGACCCGAATTCAAACACGGTGAATAGTGAGGGAGGTAATTTTCCACTACCCGTTTTAGTCCCTCCGGACGTGGTTAGGGGTATTTCCAAACTCAAACCATGCGATTGGTTGGCCCAGATAACATCCCTGCGTATATCGTTAAGGGATGTAGCAGTATATTAGCAGCGCCTCTATGTCATGTTTTTAATCTAGGTCTTCAGTCAGGCGTGTATCCGGGACTGTGGAAGACTTCACGTGTTACTCCCATCCCTAAAACCAGTGACAAGACCTCTGTCGAGGAACACAGACCCATCGCTATTTTATCGACCATTGCAAAGGTCTTTGAACATATACTTTACACTGTTATCTGTAAACAAACCAATATGTATCTTTCTGATGCTCAACATGGTTTTCGACCTGGTCGCTCCGTGAACTCAAACCTAGTGATTCACGTTGACTTCATATCCAGTAACATGGAATCCGGTAGGCAGGTCGACACTCTGTATTTTGATTTCCGGAAGGCGTTCGACAAAGTGGACAACGATGTGCTTTTGGCAAAGTTAGGGGCTATGGGCTTCTCATCCGGCCTTCTTAACTTCTTCGCCGACTACCTACGGGATCGCAAACAGTTCGTCCGGCATGGCTGCTTTGAGTCGAAGTCTTATTACACTCGCTCGGGCGTGAGTCAGGGATCCGTATTGGGGCCGCCTCTGTTTCTGATCATGATCAATGACCTAATTTGTAAGATTCGGTCCACAAAATGTCTACTATATGCCGACGATCTAAAACTATCGGCACAGATCAGAACAGAGGTGGATTGCGAACTCCCACAAAAATATATCGATACCGTCTATGAGTGGAGCATTGCGAACAAGCTGTTGTTTAATATTGGTAAATGCAGCATTATGACTTATGGTCGAGGGCTGAGACCAATAAAATACGATTATACTTTGGGGGGTACCGTGATCACTCGTGTCACCAGCTTTAAGGACTTAGGAGTGACTTTCGACCGCAGTCTGACATTTAGAGGCCACGTGTCTGTCCTTGCAAAGGAATCCTTCAGGCGTCTGGGATTTGTCTTGAGGAACGCTCGTGACTTTCGCAATCCCAGTATTATTAAACTACTATACACCACTTTGGTTCGGAGTAAACTCGAGTCCAGCGCCTGTGTATGGCATCCACATACCGCGTCTCAGACACTGATGCTTGAGAAAGTTCAGAAAACCTTCCTGAGATTTTTGTATCAAAGGCTGTACCATTATTTTCCATTCATGCACCCAACGAATTATCTTCTAGGGGTATTGGGCTTCAATTCGTTGGAGGTAAGAAGGGGCTTTGATCAGCTCATGATGGCCTGTAAAACCCTAAGCGGTCGTATTGACTGCCCTGAGCTCCACGGACTTTTCTGCCGCCTATTTGTGCCCAACAAATACCTTGGGCACCGTCAAAGCCGCCGTCATAATCAGATCTGTTGCTAGAGCCGAATCCCCAGTATGTCGAACCCTAAGGATGCTAAACGCCCTCCTGACTGCCGACCCTGAATGTGATGTGTTTGCTGATGAATGGAAGAAAATAATGCGTGCTTGTCTGGTGTTCTGTGAGAAACAATATGCGAGGGTGTCCACTGTCACATGCTTGTTTATGTTACTTTGTGATATGTTTAATTTATTTAAATTATTAATAATTTTATCCACGAATTGTATATGTTTGAATTTAATTTTTGTATTGTATGTTATTTGAATGCTTATTTTATGTTAATTTTTATAATTCTATGTTAATTAATGTAATTGGACCTGT
Source organism: Mesoligia furuncula (assembly GCA_916614155.1). Lineage (NCBI taxonomy): Eukaryota > Metazoa > Arthropoda > Insecta > Lepidoptera > Noctuidae > Mesoligia > Mesoligia furuncula. The sequence continues at coordinate 22,534,478 of OU744800.1, read as the reverse complement.
GCCGTTTTAATTAACTATAAATAAATAAAGAAAAATATTATTATTGTGAATAGTGAACTGAACACTGAGTGCACTTCCATCATGTCTCAAAACTCTTGTTGTGTACCTGGATGTCTAGTGACTAGGAAAGAAAAGTGCTGATTCTCAGCCTACATGATTTTGTTTTTAATATGTTAGTACATGTTTAATTTGTATGTATTTCTGTGTTTTTTATAAGAATAAACAGTTTGTTTATCTTTAATATTCCGAGTTACTTTTCATTCATGCTCCTATTCCTAATGCAGGTAAAAATTTGGAATTTTTACACTGTCGTATAAATTATTGTTTACTACTACTTAGTGTGTTTTTAATAATTATGTAATTGTTAAAAAACCATTAATACTTAGTTAGTAAACAATAATTTATACGACAATGTAAAAATTCCAACACAATAATAATATAATAGAGCTCCATCTACCATCTTCAGCCGTAACTAATAGTTTTGGATACTTTCGAACAAGATGGCGAATTGTGCTGTCAACAAAATGAAGAGAGCTTCCTGTCTATTACACCGCATTATATTGTAGTCTTTGGTTTAGACTTGGTTTAGAATGATCGTAGTAATGTCGTATGTCAAATTGTAGCTTAGTTACAGATAGTCCTATCCCGGAAGACGCACCACACTCTTTTTCCTAATACCTACTTAGCAGTACAAGTGTGCAACATTCCGATAGTGTTTTAGTTTTGTCGATACACACTAATTACTTATTAGTTGGTAATTAGTGTGTATCGAAAAAATAAAACACTGGCGGAATTAACTAGCGATAACCACTTACGATTAGGAAGAAGAGTGGGGTGCGTCTTCTTGGATGGCACTATCTGTTGTATGGAATTAGAAAGTACTATTGGCATAGAGAAATATACAGAATTATAGTCATTAGAATTTTATACCCTAAGAACTTTTCCATAAGAGATTTGTTCTTATGGAACAAATCTAACTTAGAAAGATGTATTAATGATTCTAATAATTATAATTCTGTAAAGACGTACCTGTTATAGTCGCAAATTATATTTTGATCAAGATACAACCTAAAACTGACCTAAAAATTGCAAAAAACCTAAAAAAAAATGAATTTCGCGGTCTACCACTGCGCATTCGCCTTAAATTGTCCGTGGTCCCTGCGCATAGACCTTAAGGTAAATAAATATTAGTTCATTTTTGGACCAAGTACAATAAAAAAAAAAAAAGTGAATTGATGAGATTTAAAAAGCGCGCATCTTCGACTAGTAATTACATTACTTTATTGCCACAGATTGGTCTGTGTGGTGCCGGACTTAAAGAATACCACCACCCCTTACTTCCCGTGGGTGTCGTAAAAGGCTACTAAGGATCGTACCGGAGAATGGGCAGCAGCGTTCTCTATGTATTCCACCACCATACCATACTGCGATCGCCAACCCGCCTGCCAAGCGTGGCGATTATGGCAAACCCTCCCATAATTGGGGGAGGCCTATGTCCAGCAGTGGACGTCTATCGGCTGAAACGACGAACGACGATTGCCACAGATAACTGTGGCAATAAAGCACTAGTGGAATAAAATAAAGAAAAGGCACGGGTTTTTAATACACTGCATTATGGACCTAAAATCGGTTCAATAAGAGCTTCTTTACGAGCTTGAAAAACATTTTAAAAGAGTAATGGTGGAGTCTCTTGTCCATTCTTCTCCATACAAAAACTACATTTTGGAATGGGCGACTAGAATCAATTCTATTTTGTTGTTATTTTTGACGTTCAAAAGTGCCTTTAATGTGCCTATTTGAAATTTATTTATTTTTTTATTTTGTTAGGGAAAACAAACAATTGTACATTATGTATTACATCTAAGATTACATTGGAAGTGGGTAAATGTACAATCCACAACGTTTCCACAGATTACCTAGGTTAATGATACAGTGAAGACACAAGATTACAAGTTACAGAAAGAAGAAGACAGTAAGAGAATAATGAGGCTATAGGGTCGGGTGTCTCACAATGAACCAGGCAGCTACATTTAACCACCGCCAAATCTCGAAAATGCGACGTTGTCAAACCGCGCTAATATGAGTGAAAGAGAGCTATTTACGTTCCGTTTCTGCCCACTAGTTTGCGTGGCGATCGCGTGCAAAGTGGTTGTGTGAGGAGCATTAGAAAGCAAACTGACTCAAAAAGTAAGTATTTTTGGCAAATTTCTTTTTTTTTTAACTTTTTTTGTTTAAACAATATCGATTTATTTATATATGCACTGTTTTCTACGGTTATTTAGCAATTAAAAGCGCTATAATTCGTGTTTTTACGAGATTGTTTTGCCGGTAAAATTTTAAGGTTAGTTATCAAAACGTGGTGTGTCTCACAGTGAGCCACCTGAGTGTGGTACACATTGAACCATGGTTCATTGTGTACACCCCAGTCGTTAAATGAGTGTATTTTTTTACAATTATTTTAATTTGTTATAGAATGGCGCGAAACAAAGTAGGAATAAGAAAAAGAGGGGGGCATTCGGCTGCCGACATGCTTAAGGCTCTTAAACTGCACAGATCAGGTGAAAGTATCAGAAAAGCAGCGAAAACTTACAATATTGCTTACCCAACCTTACGACGGTACGTAGCACAAAACTTGGCCGTCAATACAGAGGATCTTGCCGAGAAGAGATTAGTACCGAATTATGAAAATCATTTAATTTTTACCGCAGAACAAGAAGACATTTATAAAGAGTACATAAAGGAGTGTGCTCTAAAATTTTACGGACTGACCACAAAAGATTGCCGTAAAGTGGCGTACCAGATGGCGAAAGTAAATAATGTGACAATGCCAGATAGCTGGGAGCGAGAAAAATTGGCAGGAAAAGAGTGGTTACGGTCATTTAAGAAACGCCACCTTGATCTGTCAATAAAGAAACCTGAAGCCTGCAGCTTAGCCCGTGCGACAGCTTTTAATCGCACGACGGTCAAGTCTTTCTTTGATAATTTGAAGATAGCAATGAGTCGTCATCCGTCTTTCAGCACTGGTTGTCGTTTGTATAATTTGGACGAAACAGCCACGACGACGGTTCAGCGTCCACAAAAAGTATTGGGGCCTAAGGGAAAGTTTAATATTGCAAAAGTGACCAGTGGCGAAAAGGGAACTCTAGTAACCACTTGCGCTATTGTATGTGCTTCAGGTCATGCCTTGCCACCAGCGCTTGTTTTTCCGCGAAAAAATTTTAAAGATTTTATGTTAACGGGGGCTCCCCCAGGTTCTCTTGGGTTAGCACATGCTTCTGGGTGGATGACAAGCGAATTATTCGTTGATGTTATGAAACATTTCATCAAACATTCCGCCGCCAGTCTAGAGAACCCTGCGCTTTTAATCTTAGACAACCATGAGTCTCATCTTTCCATAGAAGCCTTGGAATTAGCAAAAAAATCGGGTGTCACAATGCTCACTTTGCATCCTCATACCACTGCCAAGATGCAACCTCTAGATGTTGGGTTAAATGCCCCCTTTAAAGTTTTTTATAACAGCGCCATAGACTCCTGGATGATGAGGAACCCAGGAAAGCCCATGACAATTTACAACGTAGCGGAGTGCGTTGGAGTGGCCTACGCCAGGGCAATGACACCCATGAATATATCCGCAGCCTTTAAGAAATGTGGCATATATCCCTTTGACCCAGAAGTCTTCACGGACATAGATTTTTTGCCATCAGATGTGACGGACAGACCCGAATCAGAGCCCCAAGATCAAAATTTAGATCCTAATATCGAAAATGTTGAAATCGAATCCGTTAAATCTGATGACACATTTTATGAAGACGGAAAAGTAAGCCCATCAATTTTAAACACCGATTGTTTGGTAGAGACTCCAGTTGTAAATGAAGTTACGGAAAATAATTTCGAAATGCAACCCCAGAAACTTCATAGCTCAACAGTAGCAGGATTATCTACGATGTCTTCATTTATTTCACCTAAGCAATTTATGCCACCACTTAAAGCTAGCCCCCGATCTAGTAACAGGAAAGTTAGGAAAACAGGAAAAAGCAGAATCGCAACAGACACTCCGGAAAAAAATGAAATTATAGAAAGCAAGAAGAAGCGTAAAGAAACTAAAACTAAAGTAAAAGAAGTTAAACGCACCGTGCTTTCAGATAAAAAAGTTAAAATAAATAACCTAAAGAAAAAGATAATGAAAAAGGTAGATAGAGATGAATCTACTTCTGAAGAAGAACTTGAAACGATGTTAGAAGAGAGCGAGACTGAAATTAGTGAGATAGATGAGTCCGAAGATGAAGAAGAAATGTTTGTTGTGAGAGGAAATTTCGATAAATTGACCCGTAATCCCGTTGAAGATGATTATGTTCTCGTGGTTTTTGATGCAAAAAATATTAAAGTTTATTATGTAGCCAAGATCATTGAAGTTGACAGACCTTACTATGGAGTTTCATTCATGCGGTTAATGAACAAAGAAACCATGAAATTCCGGATGCCTTTGGAACCCGATTTGGCTAATGTCCAATTAAAGGATATTAAAATGATTTTGCCACCACCAAAAATTAATGGAACACAAAACCGAAACTCGACATATAACTTTCCGATACGCGTTGCTCCAACAATTAACTTGCGTTAAGGTTTATGGACAATCTCAACTTTCGTAATTTTATTGCTCAAATTTTTTAAATTGATTTAGGCTAAGAGTGCAACTTTATGTTTTATTTTTTGAAGATTTTTTTTACTTTGTTTAAAGTTTGTTCCTATAGTGATGGATATTTGAAGGTAAAACCTTCAAAAACCTAATAAAAAGTTATTTAGTTTATTTTACTTAGTTTTGAAAAACTGTTACTTATTTTTATTATTCAAATATGATAAAAATTGGACTGAAAAGTTTCTCACAGAACCTTTTCAGACAAAAACTTATGTATAAAACTAAGACTTAGTTATAAATGCATAAGATTTAAAGTGATTTTAAAAAATATAAGGCTGATTTTTATTATTACTGTTTTTTATTATTATTACAAAGTATTTGTCTTTTATATTGAACTAGAAGACATAGTAAATAAGGTGGCTCAATGTGAACTATACCCCGGTTAAATGTGTACCACCTGAAGGACACAATGAACCAAAAATCATTTTTCATAAAAACCTGTTCCACACTGAAACTAAAAGGAATATGAGAAATTAATGTTTTACAATACTGAAGCTAAATAAATATGCTAACTATACACAAAAAATTAAAGGCATTCTTTGAAAATCCAGCCCACTGTGAGACTTTGAAATTTACCTGGTTCAATGTGAGACAACTTACCCTACTTATTTTAACTAAAACAAAAAGTACTAAATACAATTGTTACGTAAACAAACAAAAAGAAAAGACACTAAACATCACGCAATTGTAGACTATTCACTAAATATTTCTTAAATTTTTGGCGATCTAAAGCGAATATATCCAAATTCACAAAATGTTTATTGTAAATTTTAGCTAGTCTATGGAGAGGCGCTCGTTCACCCGCGTTGGTACGACAAGGTGTCGTGGCAAAAAGCGGGTAAACGCGTACCTCCCGACGAGTAACTGTTCTAGGCACTACATCACACTAATATTATAAAGGCGAAAGTTTGTGAGTGTGTGTGAGTGTGTGTGTGTGTTTATATGTTTGTTACTTCTTCACGCTCAAACGGCTGGACCAATTTTGATACGATTTTGTATGGAGGTAGCTGATACCCTGGATTAACATATAGGCTACTTTTTATCCCGATATTCCCACGGGATCGACATTTACGCGGGTGAAACCGCGGGGCAGCAGCTAGTAAAATATATTACTAGCTGCGCCCCGCGGTTTCACCCGCGTAATTGTCGATCCCATGGGAATATCGGGATAAAAAGTAGCCTATATGTTAATCCAGGGTGTCAGCTACCTCCATACAAAATTTTATCAAAATTGGTCCAGCTGTTTGAGTGTGAAGAAGTAACAAACATATAAACACACACACACACTCACACACACACTCACACACACACTCACAAACTTTCGCCTTTATAATATTAGTGTGATTAACTAGGTCTGAGCAGTCAATCTTGTTGTGCAACAGATCATGAAGCATCATGGTTTGAAGCAACACACGCCTTGATTCCAAGGTTAGAAGGTTAAACTTTTGTAGGGACTGAGTGTATGAAGTACGTTCCATATGACATTTAAACTGCATTGATCTTAAGAATTTGCGCTGAACTTTTTCTATAGCAAGATTGTATTTAGCATGATAAATGATTTGACTTTGACTTCGCGTGAAATTTCGGCCCCTGATCCATCGCGTCGCATCCTGTCGCTCACCCGCGTGCTACTACTCCGTTTTCGCTTAGCGTTGTTTCTGACATTTTTTTCCTTTTTCTCGGCTCCTAAGTATCGTAGCGTGAAGTTAAAAATCATAAAAAGTATCTTCATGATTTTTTTCTAAAAAATTTCTTTTAACAATAAAAACCACATTAATATACATACAATCATACTGATTTTTTGTCACATTATTCTACAAACAACATACTAAAGCACTAGTGTTTTAATTTTTTTGCCGAAACAATAGTTTTTTTTGTAAATAGATAATTGCTTCATATTTTGCAATAAAATACCAGCGTTGTGTCATCGCCTTCTCTTTCTTTTCTATGCAGTCCGACAGTGACCGCGCTTTAGGTCATGTAGGTCCCTTTAAGCCATTCCTACTGTTAGTGATGCGCATTGGCCCCGCAGGACCTTTTCGCTCATTTGCTACAAGGTCGACATATCTCAAAATTGATGATGTTTTAGTTAATAATAAAGTTGTGTTAAAAAAATTGCGCTCCGTCTACTGTAAAAACGTAATTTCTCTAAGCTCTGTAGTAAGAGAGAGAGAGCAGATATTCACATTGTGAATATCAAATTAAAATTCAATTCAGCGCAATTCAACACAACTTTTCAACACAACTGTATTAACTAAAAAAATCATCAATTTTGAGATAATGTAGACCTTGTAGTCAATGAGCGTTTTGTGCAGCAATAGCGCTTAGGGCCTCTAAACCAATGAGGCATTTAGGCATGAGGCACCTACATAATTTGCTTATCTGTAGATAAGCAAATTATGTAGGTATATAGAGAGTAGATAAAGTTCAGTTCTTTTTGTTTATATGTATGTATCTATGTATTAGTATGTAGTCTTGCATTTTATAATCATTTCATATGTTGCACCTACAATGTTTTGTCTCTGCATAATATTGCACCAGGGTCGTCGAGGTGCCCTGTCAGTTCACCAAAAATTAATTTACAAATTTTTACTTGACAAGCAACGATTGGAAAAAACATGATTTGTCATTTCATCACTATAAAATAAACAAGTTTGCCAAATAATTCACTTTACAAAATAATTACCATGTAAACTTTTGTTTAGTAACGTGTTATTTGACAAACAATTCATTTTATTTCTTAAAACAACGTTTGGAATAAAAACTTTTTGCATATTGACTTATTATTAAACAATTTCCTAAAAAAGCAAAACGACATTCCGATTGTCAACACTCCGAATTATTTCCGAATTATCTTTTCCTCTTTCGCTATATACTTACGTTATCTTTACCGCAGCCGAACTCAACGAACGCAATAGGCGACGTAGGATGCAAGAGCGAGCGAAGGGCACCCGAGGTGAGGTTTGGTTAGGTTACTTTAAACCCTTTACACTTTACTTTAAACCGACAATGTTACTTTAAACCGATGGATGTCTTCGAATAAAATTTAATTTAATTAATAGAAAACAAACAGTTCATTTATCAAATTAAATTTCATTCGAAAACATCAATCGGTTTCTTACTAAACTTCAATTATATCCGACGACCCCGGTTACTTATCTCCTTTGATGACCGTACCTACTAATTAAGTTCTATTTTCACGATTTTCATCTTATTCTCCCTACGTTGTTAAAATACTTAGGTAATCTAATTACCTACAGCGAACATTAATTAACAGGCATATCGCAGGTTAAATTTTGTACAAAAAGGTTTTAATTATCTCTAGCTTGCATAAAATTAGGATACTCTAATTAATTAATCGTCCTATTGTCCTTATAGAAAAAACCTTGTAAAATGTTTTTCATTGTAAAACTTAAAAAACGAAAAGTAGGAGTAGTTAATCAAAGTTTCATAGCAAACTACCTAAATCTATTTTATAGCACTGTGTGACCTAAACCTGCCTTTCGGTGACTTAAGTACTCCATTTTTACACAGAAAAGCGTGACTTAAGTGCGGATTTAGGTCACACGAATAACTATAAAATAGTATTCATTTCACGCCGTTCAATAATGGAGTACTTAAGTCACACGTATCCTAATGTACTATTACAGCACTGTGTGACTTAAACCCGCACTTAAGTCACGCTTTTCTGTGACTTAAGTTGTCCAGTTTTGTACAAAAATGCGTGACACAAGTACGGGTTTAAGTCACATGAGCTATAAAATAGTATTCGATACATGTGACTTAAGTACTCTATTAATAACTTTTTTGCTCGTTCTTCTCCATAGAGATCTGCGTTTTAGAATGGGAAACTAGCTTCAACTTTCTGACTAACTGACCGACTCTTTAACAATTCAAAGGTGCCTGTAAATGGTTTAATTGAAATGGCTTTGTGTTTGAGTTTGAATAATTGACTACATGAGTCACACGTAAGGTGTATGTACTGTTTCAGCATGTTATATTCGCCCTCGACAATCCCCAATCGTTTTCAGTTAAAGCCATAACGATGTTATATCATTCACATTTCCCTCGCTACTAGCATTATTATTTACAATACAAATGACACCCCCAACTGCGCGTTATGTACGGATCATTAACCGTCATTTGTTCCAAGTTAATCACTCCGATACAGAACGATCATCGAGGATTTATTCACCCGAAAAACACGCTAAGTCAAACAACGAGTTTAGTTATCATCTGCCTAGCCTTTTCTCAACTATGGGGACGGCTTCCAGTCTAACCAAATGCAGCTGAATACTAGTATTTTATATGGAGCGACTGTCTATCTGACCTCCACAACCCAGTTACTGGGTACACCCCTTGGTAAGTCTGGCTGTCAGACTTTCGGGCTTCTGTATACCCGTAATGACTGTCAAAGATATTAACGTGGTTTTTTGATTCGGTATGAAATGGATCAAAGAATGATCACCCATCCACGTACCGACCTTTGAAAGCGAAGCATTACCTTAGATACCCGTGCGGCTATTATTATTTAGCCAAGAGCCCACCACAGAAAGAATTTAGAATACAGGCACAAATATTCATCTTTCCACAAAATTGGTATTTTTTATTGTGTGCGTAATATTTTTTTATGTTTAAAGTGGTGTAAAAGGGTGTATTACTTACTTTGACTAAAGGATGATTTCCACCAAACGGCTCGCATCGCATTGGATCGGAACGGATTTTATAATTTTAAGCGATAATACTCGTGTACACAGTATTTAAAGTCTTTATTACCAAGCCGCGCACAGCCGCTTGACCGCGCGCGTCTTCAGCGACACGCAATCGTAGCCGAAAGAATGCTGTGACACGCGTACGGCTCCGTTCGTCTGTCGCCGTATTCGATCGAATCCTTTCGGCTGTCGTCCAAATTTTTCTTTTCCTCTTCTGTGTTTGATTATTTTCTTCTTCTTCTAATGCAAACAATACTACGTCAACTTCAACCATTTTCAAAAATTAGAACACGTCAACGCGGTAGAAATGAAACTAAGTATTTGACTAGGCGCAAAAACGTTTTTTATTTTTTTTTTTATTATTATTATTATTACCATTTAAAAATCAATTACATTTATTTCAGCAGAATAGCATTTATAAACCACTAAGGTTTGTACTTAATGCTACATGTAATGCTACATCGTAGTAAAAACAAAATCAAGGTAAACAATAATTAACTTAATACCCGATTTCGGAATTTGGTAACTTCATCTCAGGTGATATGCTAGTTACTACGTTAGCTGCATGTCACATTGAGCATTCAATGTGTTGTAGGTAGTGGGACTTAAGTTTTAACTTAATATTTCTTGGCGTTATGTCACTGCGCAAATCGGAAGGTAGGCTGTTAATTAACCGAGGAACTAGGTAAGAAGATGTCCGTTCGCCGTAGGTGTTATTTGCACGAACCGTGTATAGCTGGTTACGTGCGAAGGCCCGCGTGAATACAGGATGTTGAACGTTTTGCTCTAAATAACCTTTGAAGTATTGTTCTTTTAGCAATGTATATTTAAATTGTCTATGTACAGGTAATGTTTTACAGTGATGAAATAGTCGATGCTCATTGTTTTGAAATTGGTATTTAATTTTTTTAGATACGATATTCTTTAGTATTTTTAGTTGGAGTTTATATAAAACGTTCGCAAGCGACGGTACGGAGCCGATCGTATGCAACGACATGCTGCCGGACGCGATCGGCTGTCGCCGCATCCGTTCCTATCCTTTTCGATCCGATGTGCTGCGAGCCGTTTGGTGGAAATCATCCTTAAGTTAGCTGCCAGTATAACTACTTATATCTTCATTTGGCTGTACATATTGTTGTCTAAGAGAAAAATAATTGGCAAGGAGATTTATGTACTTGTTTTTTTATTTTTTATTTAGGCCTTCTAAGTTCAATTATCTACGGACTAAATAAGAAGCAAGACGCCACGGCGCCGACGACGTGGAAATGTCGAGAGTAGCAAATAAAGTGATGAATAAGAACTTCTTTTATGTAAGGAAATATATAGCGGTTTTGGTAAATGTAATATACTGTTATTGTATTTTTATTTCTATAGTTATGTAGTTAGTCATTTAATTTAGTAGGTACCTGTGTTAATAGTTACTTGTGATAAATATTGTAAATGTTATGTACTTAGACCAATAAAAAAAACTGTTTAGATATTTCTATGCTACTAAAAGTTTTGAGGACATACGAGATTAGAGATTTGTATAAAAAAGTAAATTTATTACAGAACATTAACAATAACATACATACATAATAAACAAATACAATCTATTTACACTAGATACTAAATTAAATGACTAACTAACTTACTATACAAAAACAAAGGACACTTAGGCGTCGAAGTACAAAGAAAGTAAAAGATAAAAAGTAAATATAGATACGTCTTCAAAGTTTTCTTATAAATCGTTTTTGCTTCAATTCTGTAGATAAATCTTCAGATTACATCGTTTTTGCGGGTCGCTGTTTGTTATCCACCTCACACCATTATTATCGATAGCAGGCTACAAGATGTTTGAATAATAGCAGGATAAAGAATACCGAAAAATATATATTTACCTCGTTATGAAAAAGATAACAAATATTAGCCCTATCAGCGCTGCGGTAGGTATTTATTTTTTAAATATCGGAGCACATCGCATTATGCTGAGATAGAGCCTTTTGGGCCTCGCGCCGATCGTTTTTTTTTTGTTAATTTTTTTTTGGTTGTTTTTATCTTTGTAGTTTTAAATGCTCCTTTTTTAACCCTCAACAGAAACAGAGGGGTGTTATTACTATTTTTATTTTCTGTTTGTTCCAAATAAAATATTTTACGGTTTAAAATAATAATATCATTTATTTTTCAAAGATTTACAAACCTACATAATCACTTAATGAGAAACAAAGATTTAATAATAACAAGTAAGTAATAATTAAGGTAGACCAAAGCACTCGTCGTACAGCTAACAATAAAATTAGTTATTATTAAAAAAAAAATATTGCTGAATGGGTCCGCTCTTGACCTCGATCACGCCTGATGGAAAGTGATAGATGTAGTCTATGATGAAAGGAGCGTGCCCAGAAGATAAATAAATTTGTTTAAATAAATCTGGTGAGTGGGTACCTACATCGTAATAAATTACACAAAGCGCGCGCGCCGTTGTACAGACACCAGCACATCAAGCTACCCGAAACTGTCAATTTTTCCCAGTCAACTTTGAACCTTTTGCTTTAACGATAAAGTTGAAAATCTATTAAAGAAATTTGACAGATAGTAGCTTGATGTGCTGGCGTCGGTACACATCGAGCGCGCTATTTTTATCAGCACTGTTATAAAGCACCGCGCAGACTATACAATACTAGATAAGAATAATATTATGAGTTATTTATTTAAGTTGGAGCTGTCGCAGATGTATTTATTTAATTTAAAAAAATATATATAAATTAGTGTTAGCTTCTTTTATGTTTTTTGGTAGTGAATTGTATAGTTGTATTCCTTCATATTTAATACTAACTGTGCCCCGCGGTTTCACCGGCATAAGTTTCGAAACCGTGGGAATAACGGGATAAAAAGTAGCCTATATGTTAATCCAGGGTGTCAGCTACCTCCATTCAAAATTTCATCAAAATTGGTCTAGGCGTTTGAGCGTAAAGAAGTAACAAACATAAACACACACACACCCACACACACACTCACAAACTTTCGCCTTTATAATATTACTGTAATTTATCTTTCCATGATTTCTTTCTTTGGTTCTCTTCTTTCATTTCTCATTTTCATTTCATTAAGAGCCTTATTGTAGCAAATAAGTAAACAAGCCCGTAGGATATTTTACGTAAAAGCCTAGCCGGTCAATCAATCAACGATATACATTGATAGTTCTCTAAACGATTGATGGAAACTCGATTTGTAAAACGATTCGCATTCACTCGCTCGACATTCAACTCGATTCAATGGTGGATAGAATCTGTCAGTGTCTAGTCACTCGGTGTCGTCCATTTTTCAATCTGTGTCTACACACTTAGTTGATTGAAGTGATTAAAAGAGCTGTAGGTATCTACCTATTAAGTATCTGTTTATCTATATTACTATCTATACCATAGGTTCTGAACCTTGTTTTTTCTACCGCCCACTTTAACCATTTTTAGGGTTCCGTACCAAAATGGTAAAAAGGAAGCCTTGTCCGTCCGTATGTCACAGCCATTTTTTCCGAAACTATAAGAACTCTACTGTTGAAACTTGGTAAGTAGATGTATTCTGTGAATCGCATTAAGATTTTCACACAAAAATAGAAAAAAACAATAAATTTTGGGGGTTCCCCATACTTCGAACTGAAAATCAAAAATTTTTTTCATCAAACCCGTACGTGTACGGTTTCTATGGATAGGTCTTCAAAAATGATATCGAGGTTTCTAATATAATTTTTTTCTAAACTGAATAGTTGCGAGAGACACTTCCAAAGTGGTAAAATGTGTGCCCCCCCCCCCTGTAACTTCTAAAATAAGAGAATGACAAAACTAATAAAAATATATGATGTACATTACCATGTAAACTTCCACTGAAAATTGGTTTGAACAAGATCTAGTAAGTAGTTTTTTTTAATACGTCATAAATCGTAAACCGCAATTTACCTTTCATTCAATCAACTCAAATATAAAAGTAAAAAAAAAACATTTAATTTCATAAACATAAACCTTATGCATAAACCTGGATATTACGGAACCCTCGGTGCGCGAGTCCGACTCGCTCTTGCCCGGTTTTTTTCCTCCTTCTTTCTTGTCCTTGTTTCCCTGAAGGGTTGGGCAGATGTGTACCTATAGTACAGCCACATTTCACCATTTATGTTTAAGTCCCATGTAATTAGGGGGCTATTGCCATCAACCCGGCACGAATTCCAGACTCCAGGCTGCTACTGAGAAATTTCAGATGGAAAATTGACAAAGTTGTCCGGCGAATTGTAAAATGTTGTAAAACGTGGAGTTTCTTGCCCGTCCGTCTCCATAGGTACCTACTACACTTTGGAATGGGCAATTGTGGCCTAACATTCTGATCCACAAAAAACAGCAGGTGGCCTAAAAAGGCCACTTTGGCAGAATCATATAAGGATAACATTATGAATCATAATGGGCAGTTACCTGTTAAGTTAATCGTATTAAATCCCATTGGTAAAGGATTTTTCAGTTTTTTTTTGTCTGTGCTAAAATACCAATCAATTCAATCCAAACCTCTTTGATTAAACCTACACAGTGCAGCGAAAAAAAAAAAACACGGACTGTCTTCGCCATAATTATTATGATTCATAATGTTATCCTTTTATTATTTTGCCAAATTGGCCTTTTTAGGCCACTTGTGCTTTAAGTGTTTTTCGCCTAGAAACTCTATTGAAAATGCTTTTATACAGTACAAAGGGAGATAATTGACTCAATCGCCGCAACCTCCGGTGGTTACATGTTTATCAAGTTGCCACTAGAGGGCTCTCCGGGCTAGATTAAAATAGATGCGAACAGTTTGGCAAGTTAGATAGGTAGTCGTGCCTCGTGGTACCTTTAACCGCTTACCAAGAGTGGGTTGATGACAAAAATGTTTCAAAATTGCTGTTAGTTTTGGTCTGTCCAGGAAATATTTTGTATAACACTACGCAAGACACAATTATACAGGCTGATCTATACATATAATAAAATTGTAGAAAAGTGGTGTCTGTACAATGGAAATATATAAAAAAAAAGTAGCAGGGGTTGTTATTATATCGATGCCGAACCCGAAATTGTAATTAATTTTTTTTTTGTCTGTTTGTCTGTTTGTCTGCTGTGTTTGTGCGCGCTAATATCAGAAACGGCTTATTCGATTTAGACGCGGTTTTCACTAATATATTGTAGTAAGCTTCCCTTAACATTTAGTGTTTATTTCATGTCAATCGGTTCATAAATAAAAAAGTTATGTCAATTTAAAGAATCACGGCGAACATTTGTTAAAGTATTCTATCAGAGTACGTAAACTCCTCGCGCCTGCGCGTCCGTGGCTATATATACAAGGTGTAACGGAAAGGGGGTATCAACCCTGAAGGAGGTGAATGAAGATGAAAAAAAAAATTTGGACCTCCCATAGTAATAGCACATCAATGATTTACTATTACTATGGGAGGTCCAAAATTTTTTTCATATTTCGACCTATGTTCTTTGGGGAAATTTGTTCAGTTTCATGAGCACATTCACCTCTTTCAGGGTTGATACCCCCTTTTGCGTATAAAGCGCGCTGAGAGCCGCGCCGCTGCCATAATTCCGATCCAGCCTGTCCCTTGCTGCCCTCTCCCAGCGACGCCCTAAGCCGACGTCCGTACCCCACAGGGGGTGCCCTTAGCGTGTAGTCGCTTAGTTTTTAAGTTTATATTGTGTAGTCAAGTTGTGTATTATGCCCTGGCTGGAGGCATTAATTTATTGAGGCATCCACAGGAAAGCCAGGTTAAGCAGGCGACAACCCCTCAGGTTGAACTGCGAGATGACCATTTCAAAAGAAAACGCGCCGCTGCCATAAGGATTCAGTTATTCGTAGCGAACGCACGTATCCTGGAGAGTATAGGCGAATAGTTGGATTCGATTATTGCGATTCACTTGAATACTGACTGTTTGCATATTTCATTTATTTATATTTTAGGATTTGTAGGTTAGGTTCTTTTTCTTAATTTTCTTTAAAATTTTGTAAGTATTTGGTATAGGTTAGGCGGTTCTTTCCTTGATTTTTGGGTATTTACTTATCTTAATTTTTATTTAGGGTTTTGTAAATAAATATTGTAAGCATTTATTATTGGTTGGGCATTTCTTTCCCTGATTTTCGGTATACATACTTATCTTAATTTGTATTTAGGGTTTGTATATAAATATTATAAGTATTTGGTATAGGTTAGGCATTTCTTTTCTTGATTTTCTTTATTAAGTATAAGTTCATTAGCTTAGGTTAGTAATTAGCAATTCTTTTGTTTTATAAAGTTAGTACGTTTGTCTGTGTAGAAGAATAGCACCACCCCTTACTTCCCGTGGGTGTCGTAAAAGGCGACTAAGGTTCTCACCGGAGAATGGGCAGCAGCGTTTTCTATGCATTCCACCACCATACCATACTGCGATCGCGAACCCGCCTGCCAAGCGTGGCGATTATGGCAAACCCCCCCAAAATTGGGGGAGGCCTATGTCCAGCAGTGGACGTCTATCGGCTGAAATGATGATGATAATGACGTTTGGTTTACACGTCTTAACACTTATTACTTTAACTGTGATAATTTTAGACTGTATAATAATCTTTAAGTATTTATAATTTAATTGTTTACGATAGTACGTGTTTACTAAATAACTGTGTGTTAAGTAGTAAGTACTATTTTATTGTAAGAATGCCTCGAAGAAGATCCAACCTCTCCCAATGTAGCAGAAATGCTAAAAGGATGAGATTAGTTCGATCACAGGAATCTGAGGAAGGTCGTGAGGCAAAAGGCTCTCTGCACCAGGCTAGGTTTCGTGCTGCAGAAACTTCGACTCAGCGAGAATCTCGACTGAGTTCAAATCGTTCTCGAATGATGACAACTCGAAATAGGGAAAACGGGGAACAACGAAAGGCACGTTTATCTGTCGATCGCGAAGCTCACGCGCTATCGCGTGAGTCTGAGACTTTTGCTGTCAGGGAAACCCGCCTGAGCTCCCAGAGAGTACGGACAACAAATGCTCGATCCCAGGAGACACAGGACGAACGGGAAATACGTCTCACTGCCGATCGTGAAGCTCATACACTATCGCGTGAGTCTGAGACTTTCACTGATAGGGAAATTCGTCTGAGTTCTCAGAGGGTTCGGACAGCAAATGTTCGGTCTCAGGAAACACAGGAAGAACGAGAAATACGTCTCACTGCCGATCGTGAAGCTCAAGCACTAGAGTCTGAGACTTTCACTGAAATTCGCCTGAGTTCTCAGAGGGTTCGGACAGCAAATGCCCGGTCTGTAGACGGTATATGTAATTCAAAATATGCTGCCCGAAAAGTCACTATTCCACGCGGACGAAGTCGCGGGCACAGCTAGTTTTATCATAAGATTAACTTCTGCTCGCGACTGCGTCCATGTGAAATTTCTCCCGACCCACCCTGTCGCATCGCATCACCTGCCTTACTACTTCGTTTTCGCTTAGCGTTCTTCCTGCCTTTTTTTTCTTTAGGGTCCTAGCGTGATGAATACTCTAGACTTCCTCAAGAATGGGCTATTAAATGCAAAAATATTTTTTCAAATCCGACCCGACCGGTCGGATTTGATTCCAGAGATGAACGAGTTCAACAAAAAAAAAGGGATGAAAATGAACATGAAAATATCAAAACTGTGAGTCTTAGACACACTCTATGATCCATGTAAAGGTGGGTTTTATAGTTAGACAGAATGAAATTAAAAAGGTGCGACAAATTAAAATATACATATAATTCAGGGTGTTCTAAAACAAATTTATGCACAACGTAGGCGAGCGATTTGGCAACGTCGTCGCGCGCCCTTTTTTTCGTAGGAACGGACAAAATTAGGCAAATACCGCTAGTTCAAAGTGAAGCCAACTTGCTTCATGGGCGCGTGCTAAAATCGATACTATTATTTTCTTATTAGTTTACATAATTTTGAAAAAAAAATCTGTAACGGCTATAATTCATGACTACTTGAAGGCAATAACTTAGTTTGCACTATCTAACGCTATAATTACACGATTTTTGTCAAGACTTTAGATTTGGGAAATGACAATTTATAAAGATTTAGTAAAAGTAACTGCACCTCCTATTTCGATTTGTCGCAAGTTTTTCGACAAGGCGCAATTTCATCCTGTATACAGGGTTAATTGGTAAAACATTAATAACCTTTTAACGTGGTCATTGTACTCATCATTATGAACAACTTTTACTATGGGACCAACCCTGAAATCGCGAAAAAAAATCAGCTGTTACAATTACATTTTGACGAGTTATACGAACATAAATGTAGGGAACATCTGATTATTTTTCGCGATTTTAGGTTTGGTCCCATAGTAAAAGTTGTTCATAATGATGAGTACAATGACCTCTTAAGAGGTTGTTAATGTTTTACCAATAACCCTGTATACTTATCAGATTCTGTACCAGATTTTCACTG
The DNA here is from genome assembly GCA_916614155.1 of Mesoligia furuncula. NCBI lineage: Eukaryota > Metazoa > Arthropoda > Insecta > Lepidoptera > Noctuidae > Mesoligia > Mesoligia furuncula. Next base: position 22,516,633 of record OU744800.1, on the reverse strand, counting down.
TCAATCTTATTTAAGCCTTTTCCCGTAGGTATACATTTGGAGGCTTTGAGCGGCATGATATTTTGTTTTAAAAGCTGTAGCAAATTAATTACCTGCGCTAACTTTCCCCTCATTCAGATAAAAAGGGTTGCCCAAGTTAAAAAATAATGTAATTAAGTACACTTACTTTACTTAATTAAGTTTACTTTAAATTAACAGCTCAAAAACAAAATGTAGAAAGATATTTTATTAAAATAATAATGAAATTATAAAAGAGTTTCTACCAAGTAAGAAAATTTACAAAGTAACTAGGTTTTGTTCATGAAAATTCGAGCAAAAACCACGTAAATATTTAATGGTGTCGCCACGAAACTGTAACAATTAACAGTTATCTGAGTGCCCAAATAATAAGCGAATTGTACTTTATCCAATAAGTGGTGAATTAAAACGACAATTAAAATGGCGACCGGCGGGCCACGCGCAATGTTCGAAAGTCGAATACCCGTCCCAATATCAAATGAAAGTACCATTCTGCCAACGACAAAGCATCCAAACAAAAAAGCTAATGGCTTCATTATTTATTCAGAACTGTTCGGAGCCCTTTCAGCAAAAAGTCTGTAAATGTTTTGGTATTAATCAAACTTAATTGCCACGAATTGAAACCCTTTGTCTTTAAAACATTAAAATATTTCAGGTTTTAAAAAAGCGAACGTTTTAAAAATATTAATCTGCAGCTAGCCTGACACAAATGACATTATTTTTTTAATTAAGATAAACGATGATTTTTTATGCTGTAAACAAATTATTATCGAAAAAAGAGAAATTGTGAATAAAATTTTATATCAAATAAGTAATTCTCCTTTATTTCTTAGCTAGCTGGCATTGTTTTATGACTTTCGACGATCATTCATAACTTTTTATTGGTTTGCGATCTTATTGTGTTTTATTACTACGTACTTTGATTAAACTTCCAATGTTGAGAACCATTTATCAGAAGTTCTAGAAAGTTCGTAATTGAAGTCAAGAGTATTCGATGACCTAAAATAAGATCAATCTAAACCCGTTATAAACACCTCTTTTTACTTGGCTAAAACCCTTAATACACTATACAGTATTTAGGGCCTAAGATTTAGTTGTTGTGTTTTTTATAGGGAATTAGGGACCCTTCCTTCTCGTCTCTTATTACACCATCCCTATTTAGAGAAAGGGTAATTGAATATCGCGTTGCATAATAGTACTTACAACCGAAAATTATTACCATAACTAGCACTAGCTTTTAAGCGATACACAGGAAAGTTGTGAAGGAATCGGTCTCGCAGGAATATCATGGCAAGCGTCCAAACGAGGCTTGGTACAGATAACATAGCGGTCGTGTCACAAGATTAGGAACGTGACGGTGACAGATGTTTTATTAGTAAGCCGTATTTTATGCTCTTGTTTGTTTAGTTATTTTTTTGAGATGGATATCTCTGAGGTAGATATAATTTGTTTGAAAAAACAAAAATGTCAGTGGATAAGGAAAACACAAGAAAGTAAGAAAATCCGCTATGTAAAACAACATCACAGTCCAGATGTCGAGACAATGCGTTCCTGAGACTTGTCAGTGCGACAATTCTAGTTTGGAGGATGAGGGTCTCATCGGTCTAGACCTAGTCGAAAGTTTTTGAATGAAAGAAAGAAGAAAGAAAGAATGAAAAACGTGAAACACAAAATACAAAATTAACAAAAACAAAAAATTATGTTTCAACAACAATAGTGTGTGCCTCACGGCTGCGCCAAAAAGGTTCATTTCAGCATTAATGCCAGACAGATGCTGTCTGACGCTGGTTTTCTAATGAACCTTTAGGGAAAAGTGACTGAATGAAAACCTGCTTATAAAAAAAACGTATAGCTCAGACCGAAATGATCACAAAAAAATTTGTCAATATTTTCGTATTCCCCTTTATTCTCCTCGAAAACTGAGCCGACTCAATATTTTTTTACATTAACACTTTAAGAAAGAATATGCTTCTTGGTTCCTATCATTGTTTTTAATGTAAAAACTTTTCAAATTTGTCTGGTAGTCCTCTAATCACGGCGGTAAAAATAGGGCATAATAGGTATGTATAATTATGGAATGTACTTTTTAACCATGTCTTTTGTGGGAGCTCGAGTAAGTTCTACCAGGGTTTACTTAATGTTTAAGCCTTCTGTACATGGCACGGCTTTTTTACGGTACGGCGTATAAACCGCGCCGTAGAAAAAACGTGTCCGTCAGGAAGATTCCATAGTGATCCATACACGGATATCGTTCCATACAACTTTAACGAACCGTGCCTGCACACGCACTCATGGGCAGTTGTCGCAAAATTACATGGCATCATTATTTCCCATGATATTAATCATCATCATCTGCCTATCCTTTTCCCAACTTTGTCGGGGTCGGCTTCCAGTCTAACCGGATGCATCTGAATACCAATATTTTACAAGGAGCGATTACCTATCTGACCTCCACAATCCAGTTACTGGGTAATACGATACCCCTTGGCAAGACTGGTTGTCAGACTTTCGGGCTTCTGACGACTCGTAACGACTGTCAATGATCCACGACTGACAGCCGGGACCAACGGCTTAACGTGCTTTCCGAGGCACGGAGCGGTCTTGGTATGTAAAGATGGTCACCCATCCACGGACCAACTGCGGCAAGAGTACCTTAACCTGATCGCCCGTGCGGCTGTTATTACAAGACAAGTCCTTCTAATAAAATCGTAATATTTGGTACCAAAATTGAAATTTAATATCCATCGACTTTTGCTGCGGGATTTGTACGTTCTATGTCGGTTCATGTCTGGATTAATCTCCCCTTTTCAGTCATGAAACATAGTACGTTCTGTAAAAGCAAACTTCGCTGGTCTAGTACATAATTGGGAACATGGACGGTACAGAATTTGAGCCACATTTTTGCACAGAAATTCATGAATGTGTCCGTTCTTTTCATGGCTCGTTGAATGTAAGCTGATGTAAGCTTCTCGCTTCAACTTGTGTGCTGAAAGACGTGTTTTTACAACATGATGTTTCTGTAGGGGATTTTATGTCTCGATGTATTTTTCCGATGTTTTTGAAATGTATAAAAGGTAGGTGAAGTGGACACTTCAACTTATTTCCGATGTTATAAAATGCGGAAAAAAAGAACATACTTCAACTTATTTTAAAAACTAAATGGAGCTCCCATTTTATTACAATTTTATTTATAAACAGTCTTCGTTTCTGATAATATGAACAATTTCAGTGAGTAGGTACAGATAACCGCACGTGCACAGCCTTTATTTTGTAGCAGTAAGGATTCGGTCTTATCCCCGAACCACTTTAATAAATTAATTTGCAACGGCGTGACGCGCTGACCTAAGTAGAATATATTTTATATTATATTCAGTGCACTTTTATGTACCGCGTTAGCCGGGTGTATTGTGTATTCAAACATTTCAATAACATTTTTAAGAACAGTTTGAGAGTGAGTTAATAAATATAGTCCAACATAAACATTTGTTTCACTTCAAAAACACCGACACCTTGCTAAGGACCAACCCTTACAATATAAATGGCTTCTGAAACAAACGTACCCCCACCTACACCAGCACATTTTCAATACGCCCAGTAATTGCTTAACAATCCCCGAAACCCACTGTTATATCCGCGACCTGAAAACTGCAATATAATCCCGGGTTTACAATAGTCCTGTAAGCGGCATACGGTTCGCTTGCTGCACGTTGGTAGTAACGTAAAATTTTAACGTTCCCGACTGCCCAATGAACACACCGCTTTAGTGTTGAAAATAAGTTGAGGTAATGCCACGCCACACCCTGTCACAATGTTACATGACGTGTAATGCCTTTTTGGAACTTAAATGTAGTACGTGAAAATGAAAGAAAATTCTCTCTTTGCAGGAACTGTTTATTCTTTGCCTGAGTCAGACATTTTTGAAGTGAAACTTCTTAGGCGGCGATTCGATAATTGCACGAGAATTGGGAGTGAAATTTCAAGGACGCGTCACGTTTATGCACATGAGGGAGAAGAAATATATTACTCTCTTTGTCTCTCATACTAAATCTTTCATATTCTTTTGTTTTTAAGATGTTTTATTTCTATCATGTGTACGGTGCTGCACGCGAAAATATTTTTTTGACGTGAATATTGATACCCAAATAAAAAAATTATTATTCGATAGGATATTCAATGCCTTCTCTGTATGAGATGTGGAAATAGTTGGTGGCTTTTCAGACCATAGTTTGCATATTTTTGAAAAATCTAAACTTTGTTGAGTGCTGTATAAAAATGTATAACGAAGTAAAACATTAATATTGTACACTATTCACAAAATGTTTGACATGCACGACTAACTTGATTTTTAACACAGCGCCTAAACCATTGATTGAGTTTTTGGCCAATTTAGTTGGCTTTTAATTCTGTTATGGAATAGTTTTCACGGTATATAGGTACAAATGGCGGGAAATAGAGCAGAGAAGGGGTTTTAGGGTGGTGTTTTACTTAACTAACGATCCAAAGATTATGCGGAATGAGTGTAGTCTGTCGGTTATGTTAGGTGTGAGATGCCAACATTATCGTTTCACATTGTCGCACTTCAGCATGTGGGGATGTCCGTTGATTTGGTAAAATAATGCTGTAATGAAGCAACACCATATACTACTATTATGCTGTAAGATAGTGCATTGTTAAACCACCACTTCACTTCTTCTCATATTGTACCACTCGGAAAGCGTTAAGCCGTTGGTCCCGGCAGTCAGTCGTAGATCTTTGACAGTCGTTACCTACGGGTAGTCAGAAGCCCAAAAGTCTGAAAACCAGTCTTACCAAGGGGTATCGTGTTACTCATTCGCTCCATGTACAATACTGATATTCAGATGCATTTGGTTAGACTGGAAGCAGACCGTAAAATAGTTGGGAAAAGGGTAGGCAGATGAATTGATTGTGCTATAGGGCCTGCCGTTGATTATATGTAAGATAAGGAGGCTACACAATATAGCGTCGTCCGGAAAGACCAGGCCAGGGTCGACGGCGCGTTGTGATCCTCGCGCGCCTCAAAGAGATGTCAGCACTAACTGACGGGGTCCGCTAGGGCCAATGCCTGCCAAGGTCGCGGGTTTTTTGAAAGAGATACCGTGGGCCCTAGCACAGGCAACGGAAGGAACACGGGTTAGTTTTAGTCAATAAAAGTCTGGCACGCCATTTCTCCCGCTCCGCCCAGATCGGGAAAAAATTATTAGATAATTTCCCACCCAAAAAAAACGCAACACAATATATTATATAATATACTGCAGGATAAACCACTACCTCAAAAAGCAGAGAAGGTTTATTTATATATTTTGTTAGCAGTCTGCACTACTCAGCAGTCTGCACTACTCAGCAATGTAGCACAATGTTACTTTAACGTAGACGAGCTTTTAGCAGCATTAGATTACTATGGCATGAGGGTTGAATTTTATTAGCTAGGAGTGCGGACTTATGACCTTTCGCTCGCCAGTCCGATGCCTTAAGCGAATAAGGCGCATATATAGGTTCGTTTCTTGGCATAACTTGTTTAAAAAAAACGTTGCCTACGATGATTTTCTACAGTATCGTAGGTGCCTTTTCAAACTCTAGTCTCACAAAAAAATTGGTAGTCAGATATGGACAATATATTTTATTTTTGTTTTATTTGTACTGTCCGCCCTGCTTGACAAAAGGTCTCCCCCATAGATTACACAATACACATCTCTATGTCTGTTCCCTGCTCTGGCCGATCTATAGAATAGAATAGAAAACTTTTATTTCAGACGGGGGGCCTAAAAAGGCCACCTTGGCAGAATCATAAAAGTACAATATTATGAATCATAATATGGCGAAGACATCCGTGTTTTCCTTTTTTTCGCTGCACTACGTAGGTATAATCAAAGAGATTGGTATTGGATTTGGATTGGATAGCTGCCGCGATCGAGCGTCATCAGTGATGCACATCTATTCCTTATCCTTCTTTTTCTCCTTCTATCTTATCTTTAGGTCATTCAAAGATTTTTGTTTACCTGCACTCACACGTCCTACACTGCACGGTTGTGTTTTCAAGTTCAAAGTTTTTATCATTAAACTGTTAAAACAGCATCCTACTAACTGCCTGGTTTTTCTTTATGATCGCGTTTAATCTGTGACCCGGGGGCTATAAACTGGGCTTTACAATAGTCCCTCAACTCAGATCGTTGACTGTGGAGTAAGGACGTTAAATTTTAATGCTCTCTGCTGCCGAATCACCACGTTGCTCTAAAGCCTTAAGCTGGAGAAAACAACCCGCGGCTACAATTTCATTGTTTACTTTGTATATATGTAGGTATATTCTCGTCCTTTTAACAGGTAACATACTTTTGACCGTTGGTTTATGTCACTTTTAGAGGGTATGTTACAGACGCCAGCACATTAAGCTACCCGAAACTGTCAAATTTACCCAATCAACTTTGAACCTTATGCTTTAGTGATAAAGTTGAAAATATATTAAATAAATTTGACAGATTTAGCATGATGTGCTGGCGTCTGTACCTACTATAAAGGTTTATTGGTACTGCTTAGCTTATTTTTTGACGTGTAGGTTTATTTATCATTTTTCTGTTCTGCAGTAAACCTCATCTTATTATGTAGGTCCTCAGTAAATATTGGAATATTTCTTCCTCTATTTCTTCTTGTTTACTTTTGTACACAGTCACCTTCTGGGGTAAGCATATTTTTGAATGCGTAAATCTTGTTTTGGTAGTAAAAAGGTTTGTTTTTACTGCTGAGCATATTTTTCTGCCTTAAGCCACTTCTTAGTCATGATAGAAAAATTTGTTTCTCCCCAAAATTATAACTTAGGTTTATGAACTGTAAAAGAAAGTAATTAGAAGGCACAGGAAATACAAAAATTAAAAAAAAAAACATTAAAACTAACAAAATCATAAAAACAACAAAAAAGAACATAACAAGATAGTGAAAATACTAAATTATCTTTTAGTTTCTCAAAACAGTTCAACATTTTCTCGTTCAACTATTTGTGATGTAACATCAGCTAAGAATGTCACATGCAGGTTACACACGTTTCACGAACATCATTGTACAGAATAATTATGTGCCGCGTTTCATTAATTTGTGGCGCAACGAGTTTGCGAGCATGTTATTCCGTAAACCAGAGGTGTTTGTTTTCTGCCTTAAATTGTAATAACTTCAGCGACCGTCATGCTCTCTGTATTGTTGTGGTGCGAATTTTTATTATTTATTTTATGTTTAGTCGTTAATGTCCCACTGCGGGGCAAAAGCTTGGGATACTCTCTTTCTACATCTTTCAGTCCAGAGCTGCCAAGGACCAATCTTTATCAAAGATGATAGATGCTACAAGACCTCAGCACGGCAAGCCTAGAAGTCGGACTTCAAATGAATATGTCAAAGACCAAGTTGATGACGAACAGCGTGCATTGCAGGATCACTGTGGCGTATGGGGAAGTTAAGTATCTCTTCTATATCTTGGGCAAATAGTCTTGAATTTTTATGTTTTCGATAAAATATTAAGTCCCTTTATCACAACTTCGGTGACAACACCTATGTGTTTGCAACTTTTCGGCTGTCGCTGAAAAGTTGTTAGACTTGTTTGTGTGTAAAATTGTGCCCAGTTTAAGGCTTGCCCAAAAACACAATTTGCGCCCTTCACCTATGCAAGATAAGAACGGGTGAAAACTTTTATCTTCCCTGATAGTTCTCTAAATGGCTACAAAGTTAAGACTGGCAAATAGAAAATAAAAATCGACTTATACGTTAACTCAATTTGTACAAAATCGAGATATTGCTCCTACAATCAATTCCACAGGGAACATATCCCAGAATATTCTAGTTTAGCTGTTGCCAAGCTATTCCCAGAGGGCGCTCGTGTCGCAGGTGGATAAATGTCACACAACACCCGGATAACTGGAGTGTAGTGTCGGCTAATCCCCTGGGGGATCAGAAGGGGATCACACGGGGGAATTAAAGAGCATACGAATGTAAATACTCGTAAGCCTGTTGCGATGTACGAAACTTGTGAAGTTGGAAGATATGCGTTGAAAAGGGAATTTGTTGTGAATTTTAGAAGTGATTAATGTTTTTGTGTTTACTTATTTATTTTGTAATTTTATCAGTATTCATTGCTGTTTTCGTATACTATATTTATACGGAGTTTTAGCTTTATTGTACCTAATAGCATACCATAAATGACAAATGATTTTATTTTTGTAAGTAGTGTTTGTACAAACCTACTTATAAAAATAAAATAATTTGTCATTTATTATTCATTTATCATAATAGCATTAATAGTCTATAATGTTCCCACACCTTGGGAATAGGCCTCCTCTCTGTGAGAGGGAGTGGGCCGTAATCCATCACGCGGACCCAGTGCGGGTTGGTAGATGTCACATGTCTTCGATTTTTTGGTTCTAGGACATGTCTATTTCCTCACGATGTTTTTCTTCACCATGTTGACAGCAGTGGTGATGAAATAATCTACAAAAATAAAAGTGCTAGTCAGGGTTAGAACCTACGACCTTCATCTCGTCAGTCGTGGTCGTTACCTCTGGGCATAGGGCAACCAGTGCTCTCAGTACCTATTAAATACCTACAAATATTTATTTTTATTAAACCTCACTTTCATTTCTAAACATCTTTTGAAAAGGCAAGTGTTCTATCTTATTTAATTACTTATATTATTACCATGTACACATTTTTTATTATAATAAGTTAATAACATAGGTGTTATGCTTTTAATTTGGTAACAGCACACACTAAAAGGCACGCAGTACAACATATTTATACTACTTACAAGGACAACACGTCAAACTAGTCAAATAACCCGCCCCTAACTGTTCCCGACGCAAAGGTGCCCAAAACGCTTGCTGCCACGTTGGATGGCAATGGCTAACCTTTGCACCAAGAATGAGCCGGAGCGGGAGTCACCCGTTTTGTCACGGAGCTTGTGCCCTATCACAGTAATGACCTCAGTGCCCCAAGCAAGCAAAGGCAAGTTATGTTTAAGCTATTTGATTTTTTTTGCCGTATATTTGAACACAAAGAAAAATCTTTAATATACAGTCTGTAGGTATTGGACTTAAGCTCTAATAAACCTAGCTTCTTTTGCAATTCATTGTCATGACCACTGACCCACTGAATACTTATTTTGAAGGTTGTTTAAAGGTCTGTCTTTTTTTTTTAATGGGTTTGCTCTTGACTCTAGTCTAGGTCAGAGGTGGCAGAGACAAAGGCGACGATGGATTGAGCTTACCCAGATGAAGCCATCTGTCAATTATACTTGTCAGTTTGATCTGAACGCTTAAAACCAGCATGAAAAGCGATATTCAAGCAAATTGTAACAGGGCAGATAGAAAACGCCAACCTCATCTAGTTTTTTAAATAAAACTGACGTGTTTAATTGTTTGTATAAACCTAGGTCAACAAATCCAAACTATCCTTCAACTATCCTTCTGCAGCGAGGTGTAAGACAGGGAGACGTTATCTCTCCGAAACTGTTCACCGCTGCACTGGTCTTCAAGGTTCTGGACTGGAAAGGGGCTGGCATCACCATCAATGGCGAGTACATAACTCACCTTCGGTTTGCCGACGACATCGTAGTCATGGCTGAGACTATGGAGGACCTCAGTACAATGCTCGATGACCTCAGTAGAGCCTCCGAAAGAGTGGGTCTTTAAATGAACATGGACAAAACGTAGGTACCTAGGACAAACTGTCCAGTTAGGTAGTTCTAACTTCGAGAAAGAGGTCAATCGACGAATCCGACTCGGCTGGGCAGCGTTCGGGAAGCTACGCAATATCTTCTCATCCCACATACCGCAGTGTCTCAAGACGAAAGTCTTTGACCAGTGTGTGTTGCCAGTGATGACTTATGGAACTGAAACGTGGTCGCTCACAATGGGCCTTATAAGAAGGCTAAAAGTCACCCAAATGGCAATGGAGAGGGCTATGCTTGGAGTTTCCCTACGTGATCGAATCAGGAATGAGGAGATCCGCAGGAGAACTAAGATAACCGACATAGCCCGAAGAATTGCCAAACTTAAGTGGCAGTGGGCTGGGCACATTGCTCGCAGAACAGATGGCCGATGGGGCGAAAGGTTCTGGAGTGGCGACCGCGTACCGGAAGACGTAGCGTTGGAAGGCCTCCCACAAGGTGGACCGATGACCTTGTGAAGGCCGCAGGAACCCGTTGGATGCGGGAAGCACAGGACCGGTCGAAGTGGAGGTGCTTGGGGGAGGCCTATGTCCAGCAGTGGACGTCTTTCGGCTGAAATAATGAGGTCAACAAAAGCTCCAAGTCAACAAAAGAGATAAGTATGCAGGGTCGTCGGATATAGTTGAAGTTACGTAAAAAACCGATGAATGTTGTCAACTGAAATTTAATTTGATAAATGAGCTGTTTGTTTTCTATTAACAAAAATTAAAATTTATTCGAGAACATCCTTCGGTTTCTTACTAAACTTCAACTATATCCGACGATCCTGCATACATCTCTTTTGTTGACTGCACCTACTTACAGAAATAAAATAATTTATTATTAATTTAATAAAGAGAAATCCCTCCGACATTTACACAAATGTTTATTCGCTGAGTACAAGTTTACATGTCAAAATATTTATTTTGTTACTTCGTCGGTGACGTAGATGAATCGGTCTAAGGGGCTTGTCTCACTGCCTACGACAAAGCGTCTAGCTATCAACGATTTTCTCGCTTAAGAAACGTAGATAGGTACAAAAGATTGTAGGTCACTAGTTGATCGCCGACTGTGAACACTGCCGCGCCAGCGAGTATCCGCTTGTCGCGGCGACAAGAGAGATACTCGCTCAACGAGGCTTGCAGGACACTCGCTAAGAGACTCAGGCTTGGTACAGACGCCAGCACGTCAAGCTACCCGAAACTGTCAAATTTTCCCAATCAACTTTGAACCTTATGCTTTAGCGATAAAGTTAAAACTCTATTGAAGAAATTTGACAGATTGTAGTAGCTTGATGTGCTGGCGTCTGTACAAACGCATACCAGCGAGTAATTTAATCGCTCGTCGTCGTCCCGCACTAGCTGCTAGTGGCTCGTCAAAACAGAACAGAACAGAGCTAGCAATCGCTAGCTCTGTTCGCTTGTTGTTAATCGTTGGCGGTGGGACAGGGTGCCTTCAGGCTGAAAGAATAATTATCTTTGCCTCGAGGGACAGCGCGGGAGCGCCTCGCGAAGATTGATTATTAGCTACGCAAACAAAATGGCGCGAATAGAACAAAACTTTTTGTTGTGTGTCACCGATTGAGTTGTTTTTGTAACACTACAACACTAGCATTGTTAGATAAAGTGTCGCATGGACCTTGTGTGTTTTTCTTTTGACTCTTTGGGACTTGTTGACTTTGATTCATGTCGACACTTTGACGTTATAGAAGTTGGAATAGGTTAGAAATCGAGCTTGTAAGAAATAAATATTCCAATCTTATTGGAACTGGATTAATGGATTAATATGCTCGAGCCCCGTTTGGGGTTGAAACTCCAAACGGCTCGAACATATCGCACCTTGAAAACAAAAGTGGTACTATACCGAAACAAAAGTGGCACTATACTGAAACAAAAGTGGCACTATACCGAAGATGGCAATATTGAGTTACAACGATGACTTCATAATTTACTGGCTTGTTTTCAGTACATAACTTAAATAAGATGGTCAAACTGATAAATGAAATTAATTGCATTCTTTTAATCCAGTTATTTGCTAAGATATTGACCAAAATAAATGGTAATACTGAAAAATTTAATTTTTTGTATAACGCCACTTTTGTTTTCAAGGTGCGATATGTTTGCGCCGGAGAACGGCAACTTATAAGTAAAACTCGATGGGCCCCCATGGCCCTAGCGAGACATTGCCAAGCAGTTGTAGACTCTTAACGTGACCAGAGGGCTGGCCTATTTTTTGGGAAAAAATTCAGCATTGCCATACAACGTGGCAGTGCTGCCAGTCCTTTAGTCACTTTCCCAACGATGACACTTTGACTTTGACAACGATGCGGACGAATTTTTTGATGCCATAAGATTCTTTCCTTTTTATAGATATAAATGCTAAATGATTTATTTTCTGTAAGTAGGTTTGTACAAACAATTTTAAACATCAATCATATTTTTTAAAACTAATATAATATTTCAGTTACTTACAATGTTACATTTTACAATTTAACATTAAAATATACATAACTATATAGTATAAAATATACAAGTATATATATTTTTTAAACTAGATGACGTCGGCGTTTCCTATCTGACTATTCTGAGAAGAAAGGCCGAAACAAACTCAGAGGTCACCATGAGGTCACAGTCTCTTATACTTATAAGCTTGTAAGATGTTAAAAATATTTGTTGGTACCCTAGTATTACTACCAAGTATTTATCTATTAGATAGTCATTTAACGTTGCAAGTGTGTAACTGTAAAGTGAACTATATTAATGTGTTTTATTTTCTGAATCGTTCCAAGATCTAAGTAGACATTATATCTCCCGTAATTAAATTATATCAGCCACAATACCTGAAGAAACATCCATAACAATCGAATAGAAAGTTTAGAATTAACATAACATCCCGATTATTCAAATAAGACTCATTTCATTTTATTGCTTCTCGTTTCGTTTGGAAGTTTCTTGAAAATATCAGATACAATCTTCTCAATGTAATATTGCAGTCTGAATAAATAGCTACTCATCTTTTAAAGTGAAAAAGCACTTAGAGAATGTCGACATCTGTGCCTCGGGGAGCACGGCTAGCACCTACTATTTGCCCTCGAAAAAAGTACCCGAATAAAATGAAATGTGATGTTCCATTTTACTGATTCATAACATTTGGCCTCGTTTTACGGTATTTTTTATGATGTTTTCCTTTTGTTAGCTTTATTGCAAGTATGAAGATTATTGCGAAAAAAGCTTATTTATTCATCGTCATCATTATCATAATTTCAGCGAAAGACGTCCACTGCTGGAGATAGACCTCCCTCAAACACTGCCACTTAACCGCTTCTGTGCTTCTTTCATCCAGCAGATTCCTGCGGCCATCAAACTGTCATCGGACCACCTTTCATTATATACAATTTGTTGTGTAGCATAATTAGCCCACAATTTTCTTTTGTAAGTAGGTTTGCACAAACACTTTTACACGTCAATCATTTTTTTTTTAATTAGATGAGGTCGGCGTTTCCTATCTGACTACTCTGAAAAGAAAGGCCGAAACAAACTCAGAGGTCACAGTCTCTTTTAAAGTCCAGACATAATCTTGGTCAGGTTATATGAAGACCATGTAGATCGATGTCTGAGATGGTCTTTTGAGGAAAGAACCACACAGATTGAAAGGACCTGTCCAGTCAGTGCACGCATTTGTCAGAAATCGTGCAGCTCAACTCAAAACTTACGGAGCTCAACGATTTGACGAACAATACCAAAGAAGGGACATTTGGGTAGGCCACATAAATTACTACTGGGACACAAGCTTCCTCTCTGTGAGAGGGAGTGGGTCGTCATCCACCAGTGGACCACAGCGGGACCAGTGCGGGTTGATACTGAATCTTGCTTCTTTGTCTTCTAATTGATTTATTACAGTTTTGTGATTCGCCTTTAGATATCCAATACTGATGATGAGCCTTTATCTAGTGGTCGTCAGACGTTAATCATACAGTTCCAATAGTACCTCCGAAAGTAATATTTCTTACTTAAATTAATGCACTTAAAATTTCTAAAACTAGAAGTAATCTCGCAAAGTCACATTAAGAAACAGCTGAGGCATCGCTGTCGAATTTGTACAAACTGTGACTGGGAATGCAGGAGTCAGGTGCATAGATAGGTACTTATTTTGGAAAAAAACTTATGTGTTCAAAGCGAGAGTGGAGGGGTTTACTGCTTGATTTCGAATGTCATATGCCGATGGCTAATTCCCCGAAGTCATCAGATCGAACGTCAGGATTGCCGAAATTCCATAGCATCGATGTTCCACAATTTCGAATAGCCAGTAGATCGAGCGTCCGTTTCACCGAAAAGCCATTACAACGATAGTCCTATCCATCGAATGTCTATTGGCTCGACGTACCAGTCAGTCGAAAGTTATATTCGATTGAACTAGATAGAGGTTAATTTTCATGTTTGTTTTAGTCGGTATAATTTGGTTCCTTGCGTAAGAAAATTAACGGTTGTACCTAATCATTTAAAAACGTGTGTATTAAAATTAATTGATTAGGTAAACTTGTGATTTCATAATGCTGTGTTGTTTTTTTTAAACATCGTTTAAAAAAACAACACAGCATTATCTAGTTCAATCGAATATAACTTTCGACTGACTGGTACGTCGAGCCAATAGACATTCGATGGATAGGACTATCGTTGTAATGGCTTTTCGGTGAAACGGACGGTCGATCTACTGGCTATTCGAAATTGTGGAACATCGATGCTATGGAATTTCGGCAATTCGGACGTTCGATCTGATGACTTCGGGGAATTAGCCATCGGGCATATGACATTCGAAATCAAGCAGTAAACCCAGAGTGGAGAGGTATTCCACGGCTCTCAGGATTATCTCAGAGCCCGGAAGACGGGCAAGATCTCGGCCAGCACTTACTGCATTATGCTCAACCATTCGACATGTAGTTGAATCTAAAACGTCTTATTTTTAATTACTAATAAAAAAAAAAATATTGCTATAGGAAGTATGGAAGGTCGTGTCTATTAGACAAAATTTTCGGGTTTTTGGTTTGTGAACAGCGTTTAGAGGAGTCTTTTGATAACATTGATTGATGTTTGATTCGGCACGGAAGCGCATCGCATGGTTGTGAATACGTACTACGCTGGAATACTTCATTCCTCCGTTTGCTCTTGCGAATCTCCACTCAAGCCGGTCAATAAAGGCAAGAAAGAGGTGGGGAACCCTGTTTCTCGTCAATGTTCACTCCAGCCAGAATCTAAGTCATTATAGTGGCTTCATTAAAGTAAAGTGGCGCAATTATCTCTATCGGAGGAGGAGGAAGACCCTAAGACCAAGAACAAATTACATCATTAGATAGGATTTATGTGCCTATGAGATAATTTGTTCTTAGTAACATGATCTGTGTTAGTAACCTACGCACCTTCTACCGTCTTCTATCATGTTGCCAATTCGATTGTCACTATGGTCAGGATCGACCCAAGTTTTGATAAAAACACAATGAAAAGATGGTATTACATTTCAAGAATGTAAATGCCAAAACAAGTGCTTGCATGTAAAACAAACGAATTCCTCTTGCTTCTTCATGATAATATGTTCCATTTGAATCATTCACGCTTTCTGATTGAACATGTTTTACGAAATCCTTCAAGAAACCGCACACGCAAAGAAAACTTCTCAGCCAAAGACCAAAAATAAACGTAGGTAATATTTCAAAAAATAAAAATATCCTTTCACAGAAAATATTCCCAACACGCATGTCAGTTGGAAGAATATTGATAGACTCTTCATTTATCACAGTCAATCCTCCGGAGCTCGTGTGAGCTCGCACCAGTCGATATTTCATAATATCGACTTCGACTTGCGTTAATAGATTTATGTGACAATAACGAAGGAGGTTGACTTACGTGTGATAAGTAGTGAGAAAAATAGGGTACGCTATATTTCAATGGATATCTTAAAATGTGACTAAGGAATTAGGTTCGGTCAAGTAACAAAATATGTTTTAATAGCTGCGCCCCGCGGTTTCACCCGCGTAAGTGTCGATCCCGTAGAAATATCGGTATAAAATTAGCCTATATGTTAATCCAGGATGTCAGCTACCTCCATACCAAAGTTTATCAAAATTGGTCCAGCTGTTTGAGCGTGAAGAAGTAACAAACATATAAGCACACACACACTCACAAACTTTCGCCTTTATAATATTAGTGTGATGTGTGGTACAGACGCCAGCACATCAAGCTACCCGAAACTATCAAATTTCCCCAATCAACTTTGAACCTTATGCTTTAGCAATAAAGTTGAAAATCTATTAAAGAACCAAACCAAGCGCCTTATATATGTCGGAGACATCATTAGTACGGGAGCTGACTTGACAACGAGGCGGAAGCAGTGTGACGACAACGACTATTCGGAACGCCAGCGCTATCTGGTGGCGCTTGACAGAGTCTAGCCTGAGTTCGTGGGGGGGTCGACGCTCGAAGACAGCTCGAGAAGAACGATGTGGAGCTCTTGGACATTGGACATCGTACGAACAACATGTGCTCAGAAACTGTCCCGCGTTCCGTATCTGGTTGTATCGTGTTCCTACAGAGTGTGATTTGCTAGTGTGATTAAATTGTTTGTGAAATTATAATCTCATTTGAACTGCAAACTGTTTTTCTATTGCTTATTATCCAACACTTACCCACAGTAGCCCACACATAGTTTAATTAGGGCTGATAATAACGAGACACATTATACCTTCCCCGACATATATGAATCTTATATCGAACCTATGTTATGATATAACTTTTTGGCGCAGCCATGAGGCACCCACTGTCTTTTACTTTCTATTTAGTTATTTTTTTTATGTGGTTCACGAACTGTGTCCAAATAAACTTTCTTCTTTCTTGCATTTTTACTTGCACCTCATTTTTTGCATTTTTCTTTTATATAATTGACAACATTTTAATTGAAATTGACCATTCAGAAGGTGATATTGCCCCTTAAGTGAGAAGAAAAAAAATGGTAATGAAAAATTGGTTTTCACTATCGCTCCTTGACGGTATGTTATGAGTAGAGGCACTGTTGCCTCTACTCATAACCTGGAATCATGTGATTCCGACACCTGTCTAATGTAGCTACTGGTAGTGTACCCACTGTCTTTTACTTTCTATTTAGTTATTTTTTTTATGTGGTTCACGAACTGTGTCCAAATAAACTTTCTTCTTTCTTGCATTTTTACTTGCACCTCATTTTTTGCATTTTTCTTTTATATCATTGACAACATTTTAATTGAAATTGACCATTCAGAAGGTGATATTGCCCCTTAAGTGAGAAGAAAAAAAATGGTAATGAAAAATTGGTTTTCACTATCGCTCCTTGACGGTATGTTATGAGTAGAGGCACTGTTGCCTCTACTCATAACCTGGAATCATGTGATTCCGACACCTGTCTAATGTAGCTACTGGTAGTGTCTACCATCTATAGGCCGACCGCTTAACTGAGACGTTGCCTGAGGTTGCTGCGCGGTGCGGGAGGGGTAATAGTATCACAAGTTGACGAATCACTGAGCTCTTGCATCACGTCACCACACCCCTCCCGCGCTGCTACCTCAGAAAACGTATCAGTTAAGACCTACGCAGACCGGGACGGCATGGCAATGGATTTAAATTTTTACTAATGGACATTCAAACGTATCGATATAGAAATACGACATAAATTGCTATGCTGTAAAATGATGCCGTGGCATCGAAAGGGATTTCATTGCACAGCATTGAAAGACGCGCCACGGGCTCCCGTGGTGGGATGCCGTGGCATCCTGCGGTAGGCAACGGCATGCCAAGGACTCCGGCGCTCGTTGTGACATACGGCGGGGTGAGGCGGCGGGGGTAGAGAAGTGGTGAAGCCGCTGGAATGCCGCGGTATCTAAGCGGCTAGTGTGCGCTGACTGACGGCAAAATCCCTTGACATGCCGTCCCGGTCTGCGTAGGCCTTTAACCTTTTGACCGCCACACGTCAAAAAATAAAAAATGTGCTTTTGGCGTCAAAGTCTGTCATGTAGGCGAACCGTGGCGTGCTGGGCACATATTGGTTTGTCATCTATACATAACGTGACCATTTATTTTTTTTGCCAGAGTGGGACGCTTGCGGAAATATACAATAAAAAAACTTATTTTACTAGGTATTCATTAAAAAGAGCAAAGGACATGAAAAATAATAATTGTTTGTAATTTTAAAACTACATTGCGGTTGAAGATGCAATGTTTTGTACCTATTTGTCGGTGGAGCTAGTTTTTAAGTAGAGCTTATCACATGATTTGTCGATGTTAGTCTTTGTAATTAAAATATATCGACTACTTAAGTTTTATTTTTTGTGTTTCTTATATTTGTTGATATTCAGTTACAATATAAATTGTTTATGAATAAATTGAATTGAATATCGTTTGGTGGGATTTGTAAAGCGGGACATTTTTGCTGTGGTTGGGGACAACGGGACACATAGCCTGAAGCGGGACTGTCCCGCCCAAAGCGGGACGAATGGTCACGTTATCTATACATGACTGTGGCGGTCAAAAGGTTAAACGGTCGGCCTATAGTAAAAGGTTACAGATGGAAACCTTGAAACTAAAACGGACTTTATGTCCTCCTGCCTCCTAAATCAACACTGCCAAGATGTTGGAATCCTCTTAATGTCCAGGAAAAGGGTGGAGCTTAACCAAAAGCTCGCAAATCCTCAAAATTAATGACCAATCCAACCAAAAAACTGGTCACCTCTAAAAGAGCTGGTTAGAATCATTGCCATTCAGTTGTTGCATCACGTTGTTAGTTTTTCATTAGTGTCCATCTGTCTACAGGCAATGAACAGCCAATCAAATGGGAAATAGCTGTGTTCAACATTCATTTGTTCGCACTCGTATTGCCTCGTAAATGGGTTAGATAAAGGTGTTAGAGTGTTTCGGGTTCCGCATTTTGGTTGGGAGTAAAAAGTCTCAAGATTATATCCTGTATTCCCGTTGTCCCCGTAATCTGTGTCCCCGTTACGTCTCGGGACGTCATATATTTCCTTACCGTTGTCCCCCTTATGACGTATGGGCAACGGGGACAACGGACACGACGGATAGTTTATCACGCGAAAAATTTTTTTTTTGTAATATAACTCCTTTACGGTTTTCGGATTGTTTCCTTTACTTGTGCTACATGACATTGCTTCTTGCCAAATTCCAAGATTCTAGATCAACCGGAAGTACCCTATGGGTTTTGATTTCCGAACATAAACGCCCGCTTCGTATGATTGCGTTGACTTAGAAGTTTGATTCTTTTTCACTGCTTCAAGGGATTGCAGCCTTGGGTATTTGATATTAATTGCAACTTGATAACTCCACGCGTGAGCAGTGGTGGCCAAGTGGTAACGGAAGCGACTTACGAGTTGTAGGTCGTAGGTTCGAACCCAGACAGGCGCTTTACTTTGTGTAAATTATTTCATCACCATTGCTCTCAAAACGGTGAAGGAAAACATCGTGAGGAAACCGGCATGTCCTAGGACATGCATAGAACCAAAAATTCGAAGACATGTGACATCTGCCAATCCGCACTGGGCTCGCGTGGTGGATTACGGCCCACTCCCTCTCACCAAGAGGAGGCCTGTGTCGCAGCAGTGGGAACATTATAGGCTGATTATGGTAACTCCACGCGTTCCTGAGAAAAAGGGCCTTGACCGACGGACAGTCAGACGGACAACGAAGTGATCTTATAAGGGTTCTGTTTTTCCATTTAAGGTACGGAACCCTAAAAACGAGTTGGCAGCCACTGCGTGACGGCGACGAGCGATTACTCTCTTTGATAGCCCTTGCCGCTCCGACAATCGAGTGCTCGCCGGCGATCTGGACAGTCAGCATTAATACATGTATCTCTTTTACTTACACACGGGACCTAGAAACTTTTGATACACTTCTTTAGCAAAAAAATCGTTGATAGTTAGTCGCTTACGGCGGTGAGACGTGCTTTATCTTCCTACTTAATCACACTTATATTATAAGGCGAAAGTTTGTGAGTGTGTGAGTATGTGTATGTGTGTTTTATGTTTGTTACTTCTTCACGCTCAAACGGCTGGACCAATTTTGATAAAATTTGTTATGGAGGTAGCTGACACCCTGGATTAATATATAGGCTACTTTTTATCCCGATATTCCTACGGGATCGAAACTTATGCGGGTGAAACCGCGGGGCGCAGTTAGTAATATTATAAACGCGAAAGTTTGTGAGGATGGATGGATGTTCCTTACTCTTTCACGCAAAAACTACTGAACGGAATAGGATGAAATTAGTTTATAACTTGGATTAACACAAAGGATACTTTTTATCTCAGTAAAAAGTTCTCGTACGCGGACGAAGCCGCTGGCAAAACCTAGTCTTTCATATATCTATGTGCTTTATGCAGACAATATACAGGGTGTGGCGTAAATAGTGGTCCACCGTTAAGGATTCGATATATCAGATAATATATTATAACATATTACTATTTTAAACATTTTTACAAAAGGGTTCCGAAAATATATATTTATTGTTTTTTATTTACGAAATTTCTACCTTTTGTTATAAATTTGGTTGTAGTTTCAACAAAAACCATATTTTTGTCATTTTGATTTTTGTTAATTACTGCTAAAGACTAGAGCTATCGTGTAAAATTATGATTTTTCATGTAAATTTAGAGCTTTTGAAGAAAAAGTTAGTTCTTCTCTATTTTATTAACCCAAATTTTTTACTTATCATGCAAATCAAGAGCGATTTTTCTAAAAAAAAATGTACGACTAAAATGGTTAAAATAAATTGTAATATGTTATAGTAAATTATCTGGTATATCGAATCCTTAATGGTGGACCACTATTTACGCCAAAGCCTGTATATGTAATTATGATCTGCATCACACCCACTGACCTCTATAATACAAGTACTGTATTATAGAGGTCAGTGATCACACCAGATTTATGTTTCTTAATTTCTTTAATTTGCAAGAAATAAAACGTTCCGGTGTAATTGAAGTGCTGAGAGTTGCATGTAATTGAAGCACCTTTTTTTTTTTTTTTGGGTGGGAAATCATCAAATGACCCCTCCCGCTCTGGGCGGAGCGGAAGGGAGTGTCAGACTCTTACTGACTAAAACCCACCCGTGTTCCTTCAGTTGCTGCACGGTGTCTCTTTCGAACAGGCCGATGCCCGCCAGGGTCGCGGGACCCTGGCGGGCATCGGCCCTAGCGGACCCCGTCAGTTGATGCTGACATCTCCTTGAGGCGCGCGTGGAACACAAGGCGCCGTCGACCCGGGCCTGGTCCTTACCGGACGGCGAGCTGCCCATTGCTCGCCGTCCGCAAGCCCGCGCCTACGGTGGCCGGGAATCGGCTATCGATTCCCGACGCCCAGGGCGTCTCCTGCGGCGGCTAGGGGCGTGAGGGTGCAAGGATTGCCTTTCCCTCACGCGCTCCGCCTCCTCCTTCGCGAGCATCACTGCTTCGCAGAAGGAGGCGACAGCCTCCCATGCACTCTCGCTCCGTACCATGGCCCGGACTAGGGCCGGACGCGAGAGATCGCCGCCGCTGATCGCCTCCGTGAGGACACGGCGGTGCTCTGCCCAAGCTGGGCAGATTTCCACCGTAATTGAACCTCCTTGCACCAACTTTAATTCATAAAATTACTCTTGTAACACTTCAATGCTTATTTGCACCTGTTAGCTTTCAGAATTTATACTTTTAATATCACTTGCAGTAGAAAATGAATAATGAACTCAAATTGTCATAACCGACTGGTGATCTGCAAATATTAACCTAACACTACTCAATTATGCCCGAACATATATATAAAAAAAACATCTGAATTCAGAACCTCCTCCTTTTGTTGAAGTCGGTTAAAACAGTCTTTATAAAATAATACCAGCTCCCCGCGGTGTCACTCGCATAACTGCCGATCCCGTGGGAATATCGGGATAAAAACTATCCTATGTCCTTTCCCGGGATGCAATTTGTCTCTGTGCCAAATTTTATCGAAATCCGTTCAGTGGTTTAGGCGTAAAAAGGTAACATACAGACAGACAGAGTTACTTTCGAATTTATAATATTAAGTATGGATACATAAAATCACGCCTAGAATCTCCAAAGGGTTAGGCAGAGGAGTACTACTCGTATAATAACACCCACATTTCGCCAGTTATGTTTTAATTGACATGGAATAGGGGAAATTCAGACTCTAGGCTGCTACTAAAAATCCAATAACACTTTATCTGACCTGGGAATCGAACCTAGGACCTCGTAGTTAGCAGTAGCACATGCGTCCACTAGCCCAAGGCAGTCTCTTTATAAAATATTTCCAACAAAACTACATTTCACTATGCAAACCTTGCTTCTATCCCACCGTCTTTCCGCATAAAATATTAAAAATCTCGAAGTTCAGCATTATCGATACCTGGTTTAGCAAAGCAAACACCAGCTGACGGTACAGTCAGCATATAAATCAATGCTAATTGGACTGCGGCGGACGTGTCAACAGTACCAGCTACCTGTGGGCCCAGCACGAACGCGCGACGTAAACGTAACGTAAATTCGAAAGATTATTGCATCGAAAATTCGAGAGGAGCCTGTGGCTAAATAATAACAGCCGCACAGGTCGAGCGATCAGGTTAAGCTACGCTTGCCGCGGTTGGGCTATGGATGGGTCATCTTTACATACCGAGATCCCTCCGTGCCTCGGAAAGCACGTTAAGCCGTTTGGTCCCGGTTGTCATTCGTGGATCTTTGACAGTGTTACGGGTAGTCAGAAGCCCGAAAGCCTGATAACCAGTCTTACCAAGGGATATCGTATTACCCATTATAAACTGGGTTTTGGAGGTCAGATAGGCAGTCGCTCCATATAAAATACTGGTATTCAGCTGAATCCGGTTAGACTGGAAGCCGACCCCAACATAGTTGGGAAAAGGCTAGGCAGATGATGATTGTATCGAATATTCAACTGTCCTATAGCATTTTGCTTTAAATGTTTACGACGAATTCATTGAGTATGATTTAAACTTTAACCAGGAAAAGTGGGATCTCAAGAGGGACCTAAAATAATGTAACACTTAAGACGCTTTACATTTACCCATTTTTCCCAAATAATCGGGTATAATGACAGTTGTCTTATTACAAAGGTCCCCACTAAGTCAGGTCGAAATGTACCGATTTTTATTTATAAGGGTGAAAATGTTCGTTAAAATCATGTCGCGACCTGTCCAGACCAATTTGCAAAAGTTGTCGTTCTTATACAGGCTAGTGAATTACAAAGTCCCAGTATGTCTATCCGGCGTTTAAGTTCATAGAGGTGAAAATCGAAAAAATCTAACTTAATGCTACTTCAGTTAAAAAGGTTTAATTATTCCGAGTAACAGGTATTTCAATGCAAAAGCATCGGGTTCTCATTGGAATTATCACTAGTAGAGGTTTCTCACATACCCCTGGGTATGTGAGAAACCTCTACTCTCCACTGTCCACACACTGTATGATCCATAGATAAAATAAAGTCCTTAAACTAAATAAATATTGTGCGTAACAAGTATTTTCAAATTTAAAATCCGCGCGTTTGTGCAAGGCCCACAGTGCCTGTAAACTTTACCGTTTCATCTTTTCTGCCGACATTACGAAATGGTGTGTCAATGCGCAAATTGACAATTTGTTCTCTGATAGTGATGTTGATAAATTTTGTAAATATTTTCGTGTTTTTTTTAATTGGCATTAAATTTTTGTGTCACGTTTGCCGTAGTCATATTTTAGTTTGTGTTAGGGTCCCAATTCTGTATGGTCATTATTATTCCCTACGTGTAAACCACGTACGGTTATCAATCGAAGTATTTGGAAATTTAAAACCACACTAACTTTGCGTTCATTTCGCGCGATTTCGTTAATTGTGTCATAGAGAATACGTTACTAGCAGATGTCAAATGTCAGATGTGATGTGTGTTAAGCTAAGGAATTGACGTGGTTTTGAAGTAAGGAATCATTAAGTGGTGTGAATTAAGGCCCAGAAGTTACAAACTTAACCATGGTTACTGTCCGTCTATCCATTAAGGTGACTACGTGACCTAAAGCGCGGTCACTGTCGGACTGCATAGAAAAGAAAGAGAACGCGATGACACAACGCTGGTAATTTATTGCAAAATATGAAGCAATTATCTATTTACAGAAAATCTATTGTTTAGACTAAAAAATTAAAACACTAGTGCTTTAGTATGTTGCTTGTAGAATAATCTGACAAAAACTCATAATGATCGTATATTTTATAGGTATCTTCATGATTTTTTTCTATTGTATCAATTTAGTTGTATTATGTTTTCAACACACTATCTACCTAGCATATATCCTGAAGAATGTCATATATTTTTCTGATTTTGTTTACTGTAGTCGATCATAATACTTTTATTGTTTCTAAAACTTGCGTTTTTAGGGTTCCGTTGCCAAATGGCAAAAAACGGAACCCTTATAGATTCGTCATGTCTAATGTCTGCCTGTCTGTCTGTCCGTCCGTATGTCACAGCCACTTTTCTCCGAAACTATAAGAACTATACTGTTGAAACTTGGTAAGTAGATGTATTCTGTGAACCGCATTAAGATTTTCACACAAAAATAGAAAAAAACAATACATTTTGGGGTTCCCCATACTTAGAACTGAAAATAAAAGAAATTTTTTTCGTCAAACCCATACGTGTGCCCTATGGATAGGTCTTTGAAAATGATGTTGAGGTTTCTAATAGCATTTTTTTCTAAACTGAATAGTTTGCGCGAGAGACACTTCCAAAGTCGTAAAATGTGGGTCCCCCCCCCTGTAACTTCTAAAATAAGAGAATGATATAACTAAAAAAAATATATGATGTACATTACCATGTAAACTTCCACTGAAAATTGGTTTGAACGAGATCTAGTAAGTAGTTTTTTTTTAATACGTCATACATCATAAACCGCAATTTACCATTTATTCAACTGAAATATAAAATAAAAAAAAAACATTTAATTTCATAAACATTTATTTATTTATAATTAATTACAACGGCTTGCGCCAATGACAGTAATTAACAGGTAAAACTAAACATAAAACTAAACATAAAACTAAACATATTACATAACTAACATAATTCAACTACAAATAACATAAACCTTATGCATAAGCCCGGATGTTACGGAACCCTCGGTGCGCGAGTCCGACTCGCTCTTGCCCGGTTTTTAGGGTTCCGTAGCCAAATGGCAAAAACGGAACCCTTATAGATTCGTCATGTCTGTCTGTCTGTCTGTCTGTCTGTCTGTCTGTCCGTCTGTCTGTCTATCTGTCCGTCCGTATGTCACAGCCACTTTTCTCTGAAACTATAAGAACTATACTGTTGAAACTTGGTAAGTAGATGTATTCTGTGAACCGCATTAAGATTTTCACACAAAAATAGAAAAAAAACAATAAATTTTAGGGTTCCCCATACTTAGAACCGAAACTCAAAATTTTTTTTTTCATCAATCCCATACGTGTGGGGTATCTATGGGTAGGTCTTCAAAAATGATATTGAGGTTTCTAATATCATTTTTTTCTAAACTGAATAGTTTGCGCGAGAGACACTTCCAAAGTGGTAAAATGTGTGTCCCCCCCCCCTGTAACTTCTAAAATAAGAGAATGATAAAACTAAAAAAAATATATGATGTACATTACCATGTAAACTACCACCGAAAATTGGTTTGGACGAGATCTAGTAAGTAGTTTTTTTTTAATACGTCATAAATCGTAAACCGCAATTTACCATTCATTCAATCAACTCAAAAATAAAAATAAACATTTAATTTCATAAACATAAACCTTATGCATAAACCCGGATGTTACGGAACCCTCGGTGAGCGAGTCCGACTCGCTCTTGCCCGGTTTTTTTTTGTGTTTAGGGCCTGCCGGTCGATTCTGTAAAAATCGCACCGTGAAAACTTAGGTGAAATGAGTTTGTTTTTACTAGGAATTGACACTATTGACAGCTCACTCCACACTCACTTCACCTAAGTTCTCACGGTGAGATTTTTACAGAATAGCACCGCTGTAAGCCCCTTTTTCTTCGCCAGATAATTGACGTTTGACAGTTTTTGTATGAAATAACTGTTAAAAACTCAAAATTATTCCTGGAACAAAGTTATCAGATGATTGATAACTCAGCCCTAAGTTTTTTATAGTTGTTGTATCTAAATAGATTTGAAACAATAAAAGTTATTACTGTGTAGGTGCCAATAAACACATTTACTGTATAAACAAAGCATCTAATTTGTCTCAATAAGTTACTACAAAACTTATCTATTATTCTTAATTTATTATCTAACTAAGCAGACTGTTTGGAACTCTGCAATGAACTATCAAAGTAATCAGCGGCAAACTTAGGTAATTAGATAAATAAGCACCTGGATTATTAATGACTAAATTGATTACCTACTATTAAGTTAATTTAGCTGTTTAGTTACAAGTTAACGCGCCGAGTCTCTACAATTTAGCTAAATTGAAATACCTAGTGTTGTTCCACAAATTTTCGGCACCTACAATTTTATAACTCTAGTCAAGGAATCAAGTAGACATTTTTAGCAACCTAATTGAGTTTAGTTGTATTTAATTTACTCTAGACACGATCTTTACGATATACTGGAGAAGTGGAGACGCTTAAAAGCTGTACCTAATTAATTGGGGTGTGCCAAAGTTCACCTAAATTTTCAACTCCGATATTGGAAATCCGAAAATGTTCTTCCTAAAATTTGTCATCCTAACAATTACAATTCCTAACTACTCTGTCTCTAATGTTCATAATTCCGAAGCATTCAACTTCATAATGTCTGTAGCAATAAACATCTATTATACTTTTATTTGTTTTCCTATATTTTCTCAACATAACCATCTTTTACACTATTATTCAAAGTCATATCTTTTTTGTTTAAATTTCTTTTTATAGATTTTTTTTGTTTAGATTTTATTTATAGCGGTAACCAACATAATATAATTACAAAAGTAACACATTTGTAATGACAACTTAGGATGCAAGAGCGAGTGAAGCGAGCTCGGGACTTGGGGCACCCCGACTCGGACAGGTTAGGTTCGAAGGGGATGACGGGGGCTCGAGTGAGCGAGCAAAGCGAGCGAACGAGCCCCCGTCATCCCCTTCGTGTTAGGTTCCTTTAAACCCTGTAGACAGAAATAGGGGCCCCGCGTAGCGGGGCTCCGTCGACTACGCCTAACCACATATTTTTGTAGATTAAAAAAAAAAAACTTTGGTATTTCTTTTCTCGGCCACTATGATTTTGCTAACTTTGCGGTTTTCAAATTTACACTAAAAAGAGTCTATTCTATCCAACAAAATAGCTACTATCAAAAAGCGCCGGGTGTGGAAGTACAGTGGTTCCATAGACACAACTCAGTACGTTATGTAAAGCCTTTGAGTATTAAACCAACTGTAAAGCATACCCCCAAATAATAATCATACCCTCAAATTAAAACTATAAATATCATCTTCTAATATTATGGTAATTATGTTTAGGGATAAAAGCGTTATGATAAAAAACAGTAGGAGTTTAAATATATTTACATTAATGATATTATTAATTAAAAATTTCGGAAACATGAGTGTTATGAACATCGCCGGTAGCACTACAAATAGTATGAATGAAAATGTTAGGATGAAAAATTTTAGGAAGACTGATCATTCGGATTACAAATCATTAGGAAGAACAATTTCGGGTAAAGAACTTTAGGTGAGTCAATATGGACCCAATTAATTGTAATTTAAATAAGACTAAACGAGAGCCTGAATATTTTTTTGTGTTTTAACGAATTGCGAAGGAAAAGAATGATATTGAAAAAATCATGAGGTGCTATTAATTTGCCAAATGCAGGTTTAACACACATTCAATTTAAAAATAATTTTTTGTTTTAATTCCACAATAACTAGATCCAGACTTGACAGTTATACTTAACTTCGAAGTTTAAATACCGCACAATAAGTAACACAACTATAATCATACATAACAAGTACACTATCACAAGACTAGGTACGGACGCTGCACGCTGCAGCACATCAAGCTACCCGAAACTGTGAAATATTGCCAATCAACTTTGAACCTTATGCTTGAGCTATAAAGTTGAAAATCTATTGAATAAATTTGACAGATTGTAGTAGCTTGATGTGCTGGCGTCTGTACACAAGTTTTGTACTTAAGACTACACAAGTATCATAACACTTGTATACTTTATGTAATCTTACAGTTTAAAAGTACGATTTACGTGAGTTAAAAGGTCCGATAAGACGACGTATTTAATTGAGAATGTTCATCATCGCGATGTAGGGAACTTCTATAGCTTGCTTTTTGAATTGGATGCAGAATAAGCAATAAAAATGTAGGTAATAATAATAATAATAATAATAATAATAAATAATTTTTTATATTCTAATATTTAAAAATATAATTTATATGTATAAAATGAAATAAAGGGAATAATAATAATAATTTATTTCGCATTCAAAGTACAACAAAAACATCTATGTACAGTACAATTTAAATAAGGTATTCGATGGTTGTACATCAGCACGTAATTGATGATCTACCAACTCCCAAACTAAGTCAAACTTGTATTTTGGGAGTTAGTGGTTCTTATGACGAAGGGCTTACATAGGCACAACCTTGTAGCCTAGAAATTGACTTCAAACGCTTTACTGTAAATAAATTAAATTAAAATTCTGTAATATACAATTGGAAATAAATTATAGCATCTACATTATCTAAAAAATACAAACAAAAATAAAAATAATAATAAAAAGAAAGAAATAAATATATATACCATCAACAAAATAATTATGTTTTACTTTTTTATACATAAAAGCATCTCAGTTTTATTATAATCTAAAGTTTGCAACCAATTACTTAGTTTATGTTTAACCTCGTGTTTAGTTAAGCTGTAAATGTTGATGATTTTATTGACTGCATTATACAGTCTCGAGCTTACTGCGTCAAATTGCCTACTGGCGGAAGCTGTTCTACAAGGTACACCCGGGCAAACAACTGCACCGGAGCGTTTTTTTTTGCTTTTCTCATCCAGTGGTAGTAGCGAATGCCTTCGAAGTACTGTTTTTAAAATATATAATTGTCTCACAGTCATGACCTGGCATTCGGCATACAGTTTGTCAGTCGGGTAAAGCCGTGGTTTGAAGTGGATCACCTTTAAAATTGCCCTCTGCGCCCTCTCCAGCACAAGCAAGAGAGTCTTATAGGTTCCACCCCATACGGGTATACAATAAATTAACACTGACTGACATAGAGCAGTGTAGACCATATACATTGTTGAAGCATCAGCGCTGTGTCTCAAATTCTTAAAAATGTATATTAGTTTTCTGATGCGACTAGTGAGAGCTTCAACTTGTGGTCGCCAGTCGAGTCGTTCGTCCAGTAGGACCCCAAGATATTTAATATTGCTAACTCGTGACAATGACATGCAGACACAGTCCGCTGCCACCGCACAGATGTGAGCTTTGAGTGTATTGGTGACTTCGGGTGGCTCAGGGGAGTTCGGAAGATAGAAACGGATAAATTTCGTTTTATCTACATTAAGGGTTAGCAAGTTGTTAGAAAGCCATTGCATTACGACCCGCAGTCCATTTTCGGCATGTTTTTTGGCAGAAATCCAATCTTCTCCGTGTGATAATAGAGCAGTGTCGTCTGCATAAGTTAATATGTCACAATTTGGAATTTTAAGATTGCATAGATCATTAATATAGATTAAAAACATAGTTGGTCCCAAGATACTCCCCTGGGGAACCCCGTAATTAATGGGTTCTTCATCGCTCATCACTGCACCGATACAAACAGACTGCGTCCGACCCGATAAGTAATCTTTAAAAATGCTTAAAGTCAGTCCACGTATGCCGATGCTCTCCATTTTGGAGATAAGAATGGGAATTGAGACCGTGTCAAACGCTTTCGACAGATCTAGGAAGATTCCAAAACATTTCCGCTTTTTATCTAGTAATGTTATTGCCTTATCACTAAAGTTTGCAACCGCATCTTCGGTTGATAGACCACTTCTAAATCCGTATTGGTTGCTTGAGATGATATTATTTTTATCCAAATAATTAGTCAAGTAACCATTTAGGATACGTTCTAGAATCTTTGACAGTGCGCTTAGCACAGAAATAGGCCTGTAGTCAGCCACACGGTCCCTTTTCCCACTCTTGAAGACCGGTGTAACTTTTGCTCTTTTAAAAGCTCTTGGGAATACGCCCGTAGCAATTGCTAAATTACATACATGAGTAATAGGTGCAACTAAGGCTTTTCGCGAAAGCTTAATAACCTTCGACGGTATATTATCCCAACCAGTGGCGCAATCGTCCCTTAGTGACATAATTGCGGTTTCAATTTGTTCTTCGCTAACCGGAATAATACCCATCGAATTACAATGCGATTTATTAGTCTGGTAATGCATATTGGGGGGTGTATCATTGTTATTAAATATCCCGGAAGCAAGGTTTTTGCCAATATTTACAAAATACTGATTGACACAGTTTGCAGATTTTTTTTCATTTACAGCCATTTTAAGAAGCTCAATTGGAGCTTGAGAGTTATTCTTTCTACCAGCTATTGCATTAATCAAGCTCCAAGTGGCCTTGGGATTGTTTTTTGCCTTAGTAAATTCGTTAGTTTCATATGCCCGCTTAAGTTTTCGAAGCAAGGTATTACAAAAGTTGCGGTATCTCTTATATGTCACAGCAAGTGTATCATTGTCCGGATTTTTGTTGAATTTCCAATGCATTTTATCACGATTTCGGATGCACCGTAGTAGACCGGGGGTGATCCATGGTTTTAAAATACTACACTTTCCAGTTTTTTTTATAGTCTTTGTATTTTTGTTTATAATAGTTTGAATTATAGAGATAAGGCAATCGGTAGCTTCGTTAACATCAGTTTCATCAATGACCTTTTTAAAACTGCAAATGTCGAGCTCATTTTTTATTGTGGTGTAATCAAGTTTAAGCCAGCTTTTTGGTTTGTTGTTTCTAGAGCTAGCTCTATGACTAAGGCATAAAACTATTGGTAGATGATCAGTGACGTGAGCATTTAATACCACCGTTGTCGCTGGTAGTGGCACAGATATTTTCAACAACACATGATCCAGGCAGTTTCCTTTCCTTGTGGGGTGGACATGTCCAGGTAGGAATCCAAGGGATGCTGTCAGGTTAAGAAAATCACCAGCATTTTTGTCTGTACTATTATTTTTTATGTCGATGTTTAAATCACCAATAATAGCGATATTTTTATACATTTTCATAGTATTTACTAGACTTTCTAGGCTATTATAGAAACGGCTGAGATCGTTGTAAGATGGTGACCTATAAATAGCGACAATGGAAGTATCCCCTATGCTACACACTAAACAGTTCGCATCTAGGAAAATTGGCTCAGAAACATCGCACAGAATATCGGCTTTAGTGTAAATGATTACTCCATCGTTTTGGATTGGATTATTAATGGAAGCGTACGAAGTATAACCGTCCAGCATTGGAACATGGCCGGTGTCCTTTAACCAGCATTCAGTTAGAATTATTACGTCAAATTGAAACTTCACCATAGTTAAAACTGATATGAATTGATCAAAATTCTTATTTACGCTGCGAATATTTATGTGTATTATTTTTAATTGCGTAGTAGGATCCTTTATAATGTTTGAACACTGGTCTGGCAGGCATTCATAAAAATTTGCCACACTCAGCTCATCAAGATCGCTTGTTATAGCTTGTATGTTATTAACCATTGTTATAGAGTGTTAGCTCACAAAGCAAGACGTATTGGTTGCCCTTAAACAAAGTAAGAATATGAGGTATATATTTTATACAGACATTAGGAAATAATAAGTGGTAGAAAAATAATTTATAAAAACTAACATAGAAATAAAGATAAAGGAACTTTTGAAACTTAACTAAGCACAGTCATTGTTTTGGTGTTAGATCTAGAATACATTTTTCAGTCTTGATCACGTGGGTTTCTTTCGTATCTGCGTTTCTTCGTATCAGTATCTTGCCGTTTGCTATCCAGCAAAAACTAAATCCGTGGTTTTTTGCAAACTCACGCGCTTGGAAAAAGAGTTTTCTTGCCGATGCAGACAGGTGTTCGTCAATGTATATCGGCTTCCGATCTCCATGCATCCCCACATTAGTTGTGCTGAGTTTTTCTTCAACTCTTTTCCCTCTGTTAAAAGCACGTGCTGCAGACAGATAGTTGTTTCTGACTACGACTGAAGCAAATTCGGCAACTATCGATCTGGTATTTCCTGGTTTACCAGGCAAACGGTATATATCGCGGATATCGGACTTTTGAACAATAGATCCAGTAGCCACACCAATTTTCTCAACAACAGATATCAAGTCAACCACGTTTTCCGTTTCCTTGACCGGCGGCATATTTCTAATTTCAATGGTCGATGAACGTGATGTCTGCTGTAGTTCTTGAACCTGTTTCTGAAGACTGCTAATAACTTCACAGCTCTCAAAATTATCTTTCTCAAGCCGAGCGACTTTTTTTTCCATGTCCTCGTATCTACCATTAATGTCCTCCATTGACTTTTCTATCTCCGTGTTAGTTTTATGAATTTCAGAGAACTTCAGTTTGAGACCGTTAATATCGGACACCAGCTTTGATAAAGTTTGGCTTTGTTCTGTTTTCCATTCCGTAAGCATATTAATTAAATCTTCTCTTAGTTCCCGAAACAGCTCAGCTGTTGGGTCCTCAGCTGGTTTATTAGGTGAATCATTGGTACGGTAGGTATACAATACAGAGAGATTAAAACAGAAGAAGAACTAGCAGGGTTAACTACCTATGCAGATATTGAATTATTGTTACAATAAGTGGAAATTAGTTAATTGGCACCGCCACACCCACACGCACATCCTATCATACACACATCCACACCAACCACACACCTCTCACACCTTGCACACCCCAAACACATCACACACCACACACACTTGACACATCCCTCACACATCACACACTCCGCACACCCACATTAATGTATAAAAGTGTAACTCAAGAAACTAAAAATAATACTTATAAAAACAAAATAATTTTGTAAGTTGTACAAACAGCCAAAGCTATGGAAGTGCGGAGTCTCCTAACACAGGCGTCATCATGCTTAAAAGAAGGCTCCAATCATAAACTAATGTAAACTAGTTGGTACAGAAATAAACATTTTGTATTTGTATTTTGTATTTGCAGGGGATCGAGGAGGGGTAAGTGGAGGGGGGTTCAGGGGATCAGACCGGAATAACTCGAAATTTCAAACTCAAACTCAAATCATTTATTTCAATTAAACCATTAACAGGCACGTTTGAATTGTCAAGAAGTCGGTCAGTCAGAAAATATGAAGCTAGTTGCCCATTCCAAAGCGTAGGTACCTATGGAGAAGAACGGGCAAGAAACTCCATAGACACTCTTTTTAAATTACATTTTACAAAAATATTTGTTACATCGTTACTTTTGAATTTATGATTCTATAATGTGAGAACTATGTAAAAAATAAAAAAGACGTACGCGTTAAAAGCGTCCAGAATACAACAAATAGTAACAAAACAACAATCCAAAATTAAAACAATTAAAATAAGCCCAGGCAGCTAAGTGATGACCAGCCCCAACTGACGGCGCCCGTTCACGAACATGACGTATATATCAGCACCATTCAGCTCATTTCGGATATTATGATACAACGAGCCTCCATCTAAGCCAGCAACTCTAATTGCGTAACTCACTATCAATCTCAATCTGAATCATTTCGAAGGATATTGCTAATCCATTGCTTCATATGTTCGAAAAATGTGTCTGCTCAACAATGTAAAAGCGCAATGAATGTTGTTGAACTGTCAAAATAAAAGCCATTGATACTGATATTGTGTTACGCGATTACCTCGCTAGATCGAGTTATTATCTACTTATATAAACTCACGCCTTCTTCCCATGGGGATAGGCAGAAACTACGGAACGCTACCTAACGTAAACGAAGTTATAGCTAGTTATTAGGAGTCTAGCACCAAATAACTAGCATTTGCTTCGTTTACGTACGGATCTAGTTATTCTTACATACAATGTAACTGTCATGGATTTCCGCAAAGTAATGTCTACTGCCACTAAAAAGAAGAAGCTCAATCAGGTAGGTAGGCGTCAAGTTTAGATTCTAAAGTATGATTTTTCAATCGACAGAATATAGTTTTTAACCCCCGACGCAAAAACGACGGGGTGTTATAAGTTTGACGTGTCTGTGTGTGTGTGTGTCTGTCTGTGACATCGTAGCTCCCGAACGGATGACCCGATTTTGATTTTGTTTTTTTTGTTTGGAAGGTGAATTAGTTGGGAGTGTTCTTAGCTATGCTTGATGAAAATCGGTCCAAGATGGCCGCCGCCACAAAATGGCGGATTACATATTTTTTCACAACTCCCTTAATATGGGTATCAAATAAAAGGGCTTGAATAGTAGAATACCTATGATAAATTTCAAATCCAAGATGGCCGCCACCACAAAGTGGCGAATTACATTTTTTTTTCACAACTCCCTCAATATAGGTATCAAATGAAAGGGCTTGACTAGTAGAATACTATACGCTATTACAAATTTCATATACAAGATGGCCGCCACCACAAAATGGCGAATTATATATTTTTTCACAACTCCTTCAATATAGGTATCAAATGCAAGGGCTTGACGAGTAGAATAATTAATAAAACGCAGCAGAGTTTTTTCAACAACTGAACATTCATTTATTTTACACACAGATCAAACATATTCTTTCAATGCACAGATTACCTAAATACTATAACACCACCACTCATTGAAATAAAAATAGCCTTAGCCTTTGTTATTATATCAATTCAAAGCTTAACTAAACCTAGTATCAAAAGAAATTTATAATGCCTAACACTTGACAAACTTTTTTTAAGAATATCAGCAGGCATATTTTCTGTATTTAAATAAACAATTTTTACTAATTTATTACATACAGCTTCTCTAATAAAATGGAATCTAACATCTATATGCTTAGATCTTTTGTGATACATACTGTTCTCTGTAAGGTTTTTTGCACTTTGATTGTCATTATACAGAATTACAGGTCCTATATCTTTTCCCGTAAGTTCTAACAACAGATTTTTAAGAAATATTGCCTCTTTACTAGCTTCACAAATAGCCATGTACTCGGCTTCAGTACTTGATAGTGCTACTGTTTGATGCTTCTTACATTCATGTGAAACTACTCCTCCTGAGAGTTTGAAGCAGAAACCGGTGTAAGACCGTCTGTCAACTGTGTTGGAAGCCCAGTCGGCATCAACAAAACCTACTAAATCTGAATTATCCTTAGCATAAGTTAGGCGACTTAGTTGCTTTTAAATATTTTAAAACTCTCTTAGCATGCTGCCAGTGTATTTTACCATAATTATTGTTAAATTGATTTAATTAACTCACACAATAGGACATATCTGGCCTAGTAAGTACCGACAGATACATAAGGCTGCCTATTAACTGCTGATAAGGATATTTGACATCACAATCAACGTTCTCACATTTATCTAATTTTAAATTGATTTCCATTGGAGTATTGGACACATTTTTACAATTTTCCACTCCAAACTTTATCAATAAATTATCAATGAACATTTCTTGGTCAATATACAATTTATTTTTACAGGTTTCAACTCTCATACCAAGGCACTGTTTTACATGATCCAAATCTTTTAATTTAAATCTGGAACTCAACTGACTTTTAACTTTTTCAACTTCGGTATCATTATTTGAAAATACAAAGAAGTCGTCCACAAATAAAGCTATAAAGGTCTTTTGACCTCCAGATGATTTAACAAACAAACAGGGCTCATATTGCGATTTTTTATAACCGAATTCCTGTAAACATTCGTCCACCTTTTTGTACCAAGCTCGGGCAGATTGCTTAAGGCCATATATTGCCTTCTTTAATTTTAGAACTTTATTTTTATGTGCAAAATTCTGAGGTGGTTGCATGTACACAGTCTCGTCTAAGTCACCATTAAGGAAAGCAGTTACTACATCAAAATGAGTGATATTCATATCCAATTTAACACTCAATGCAAACAGTAACTTTAAAGTAGAATAAAGCTACAGGTGAAAAAGTCTCTTTACAATCGATACCTTCTTTTTGCGTGAATCCCTTCGCCACCAAACGCGCACGATACCGCACTTCGTTATCACTATTTACCTTCTTTTTGTAAACCCATTTACACTGCACTATTGTTCCACTTTCTGGTTTGTCCACCACTTCCCATGCATCGCACTCACGAAATGACTGCAACTCTTCCTCCATTGCTTTACACCATTTTTCACGTTCTGTCCCATTCATGATATCTTCATAAGTTAAATTTTCATCACCAACACTTTCTACACAGATGGTACTGAATCCAAACCTATCTGGTTTCTTTCTCTGACGTTTACCTGAAACAGTTAGTTCTTCAGGTGTGGATTGTAATTCTGTTTCACTGACAGTATTGTAGGATTCGTCAGACATTGAAGAACTGCTACTTTCAGTTTCATCTGGTATGTATGTCGCATCCGAAGAGTTTATAACAGTTTCTTCTTCCTCTGTTGTATTAACATTCTGTTCATCCATAATTTCAGCTTGGATCACATCTGGATTGTTATGAGCATCTTCCATTATAATGACATCTCGGCTGGTGATGAGTTTATTTATCTTGGGATTATATAATCTGTAACATTTTACATTATTCTCATAACCCACAAAAATATGAGTTTGTGCCTTCTTATCCCACTTTGCTGTTTTTATTTTTGGAATGTGAACCATGGCAGTGCTTCCAAAAACCCGAAGGTTGCTAACGTCTGACTTCTTGCCCGTCCAGAGTTCAAATGGTGTTTTTGTTACACCAGATGCTAAAGTCCTGTTTCGCAGATATACAGCAGTATTCACAGCTTCTGCCCAGAAACGTTTCCCAAGTTTAGCATCAAACAGCATACACCTAGCTCTTTCCACCACTGTTCGGTTTAAGCATTCACACATCCCATTTTGCTCTGGGTGTAAGGGTTAGTTTTCTGGTGAACTATTCCACCCCTTTTCAAAAAAGTTTCAACCTCAGAAGAGCAAAATTCGCCTCCGTTATCCATCCTCAATACCTTTAAACTGTTACCAGTTTGTTTTTCAACTGAAGCTTTTGGCCTGGAGGAAATAGACGAAAGCCATTCGACTAAAATCGTTGACAAAGAGCAAAAAGTAACGCGATGATCCAATTGAGACTTGCTCCATGGGTCCACAGACATCTGCATGTACCACTTCCAGCACATTTTCACACCTAGTACCTTTGTGTGAAAAAGGCAGTCTCACTTGCTTTCCTTCACAACATGTGATGCACTTGGATTTATCAATCACTGCTCTGTCAGAGAAATCGATGCCATTCACCACGCCACTTCTCGTAGTGTTAAGGTCTTTGCTGTTAATGTGTCCCAACCTACGATGCCACATCACACTAGTCGCAGCTGTCGCTGAGCCTGCAAACAACTCTGACTTAATGTTTAATCTATAAACTCCATTTACTAGTTCTGCTTTTCCCACCAGTTCATTATGCCGATATCGTATATAGCAAACATCTTTTTCAAAATTAACTTTATTGCCATTGCGAAGAAGCTGACTAACTTAAAGCAGATTGGTAGTTAGATTGGGTATACACAAAACATCCTTCACTGTTATATCGAAAACTGAGTTGTTGACCACACACATCGTTATTCTAGTATTTCCTGCACACAACACGGGTACTGTCTGTTTGTTGGCGACTACGATACTCTTTACCTTGTGGCTGAGTGAAACATTTTCCTAACATCTTTTGTCAACAACCATATGTGAACTTGCTCCCGAGTCAATATACCAATCCGATTCTTGAAATCGATTTTCAGAATTCAAGAAAGTAGCGCTGAATGCGTTATCTAATCTATTTTGACTATTCTGAGGGCATTCATTCATAAAGTGTCCAAGTTGTTTACATCGATAACAACGAACTGTTTTTGTTGACTTTGGATTTGAAGTTGTCAGTTTTGACTTAGACTCTTCCGCTATGTTTGTGTTCCTTTTGTTGGTACTTCCTTTTTTTCGTTGATACCAACTTTTAGATAAGAGTGCACCTTCAGTATTACCAACATCCGACTGCATATCCAATAATTTTGCTTTAATGGCGTCCGTACTTATTACCATGCCGGAATGTTCTATGGCCATAATCATTGGCGCAAATTTTTCGGTTAATCCCGCCAACAACAATGAACCAATCCACTCATCCGTGATTTGGAAACCCGTTCCTTTCAGTTTTTGTGCTGTATCTATCATCTGGGTTACATACGCCGTCATCGATTTACTGTCTTCTAGTCTGATAGAAATATGCTGACGTAATAAACTAATATGCCGTGTAAAGCCAGAATCGTCGAAGGGTGTTTTCAGGCGCTTCCATATGTCTCGAGCCGTTTTTTCATTCTTGATGTGAACATACAACGATGAATCGATGGTCATTATCAGCTTCGCTTTTGCCTTTTTTTCTTCCGTTGAAGTAGCTTCCTCTGCTGTTAATTCTTTGGATATGTCGACGCCATCAAGGATGAGAAAATTTTCTGCTGCAAACGCCCACTGATCGTAGTTTTCTCTGCCCTTTAGTTTAGGCACATTCACAATGTAACTGCCGGCCATTTTTAAATTTCAGTAAAACTGCAAAATTATGATATCACTTTTTGATTCTTTCTTTGAACACAATAACAAAATACAGATAGTCCACGATAAGGTAATGATATTTAGGAAAAACTAACGTCTTTTGCGAATTATTTAAGGGACTGGGCCCATAACCTAATAAAACGCAGCAGAGTTTTTTCAACAACTGAACATTCATTTATTTTACACACAGATCAAACATATTCTTTCAATGCACAGATTACCTAAATATAACAATAATAGTGCATATTATTATTGAAAGGGAATGAGGAATATTAACTAACGAAATGAAAACTAAAAACTTGAAACTATTTTGTTGCCTGATTAATGCTCTAGAATGATGAGGAAAGTGGTGTGATGACTGGTACCTACGACCACTGAGTTTGACTATTTTTATTACGAATGGAATTATCCTACATAAAAAGCGTAGGTATTTCTACATCAGATAGTGTCGCAGTCCCATTTTATAAACTAGATCTGAAATAGGTACATCAATAGCTATGAAATACTTGTACGAAAGTTGAATAACTAAAGGAAGAACTAGAAAAAGGATATAATAAAACAAAAAAATATGTTTAGTCTTAAAAATTATTCTTCAGCTATAAATTAATAATTATTTTTTGACGGATAAAAAACCTGATTAAACACCAAATTACCTAAATCTTAAAACGCAAGAAAATAAAAGAAATGAAATACAAAAATTAAGGAGTCCCTACAAAAAGCATGAAATAAAAAAATAAATAAAAAATTTAAAAAACCCCCGACACAAAAAAAAAATGTAAATAATTGGAAAAGGGTCAAATCATTTAAAACCCCCAACTCAAAGAATCTAGGTAACGAGACTAAAACAGATAAATTCATATGGAAGTTGGGGGGCCGTTCTGTGGAACGCCTTCTATGCTAAGAGGTCCACCGACTGCCATATGAATTTAGGAATAAAATTGACGTCTGATAGATTTTGTATGGAAGAACTGTCAAAAATTCAAAATTATTCGTCGGATAAATTAATTATCTGGCGTTAGAAAAATTAGCCCTTATTAGGTAATGGGTAATACGGGCTGGTTTCCGCAACTCCACGTCAATGCGCGTATTTTGCGTAAAGCCAAATTAACAAACCACATAATAATAACTCCTAAAATTTAGAAAAGCGCCCATTAACAAACCACATAATAACAACCCCTTATAATTTAGAAAAGCGCCCTTCTCATTCTTCTTAGCGCACAACAACGCAGTAGACTTTAATTGCATTCATTACGGCTTACTGTTCGGGGCTGGAGAACAATGCAAGAATTCGCAGCGCACAGGCAGTGGCATTTGTCAAGTGAATCTCATAAGGGAGGCCAGAAATCCCTGGGTTAGTATGTTCTTTGTTTTATGTGACGTTAAAAATAGAGCTAATTTGTTTTGGGAAAATAACATAGCATAATTATTTCCCATGATTAATATCATGGGAAGAAGAGGGGCCCGTGGCTAAATAATGACAGCCGCACAGGTCGGTCGATCAGGTCAAGCTACGCTTGCCGCGGTTGGTCTGTGGATGGGTCACCATCTTTACATACCGTGACCCCTCCATGCCTCGGAAAGCATGTTAAGCCGTTGGTCCCGGCTGTCATTCGTAGATCTTTGACAGTCGTTACGGGTAGTCAGAAGCCCGAAAGTCTGACAACCAGTCTTACCAAGGGGTATCGTATACCCAGTAACTGGGTTGTGGAGGTCAGACAGGCAGTCACTCCATGTAAAATACTGGTATTCAGATGCATCCGGTTAGTATGGAAGCCGACCCCAACACAGTTGGGAAAAGGCCAGGCAGATGATGATGATTAATATTATGGGAAATAATGATGCTATGTAATTTTGCGACAACTGCCCATGCGTGCGTGTGTAGGCACGGTTTGTTAAAGTTGTATGGAACGATATCCGTATATGGATCACTATGCAATCTTCCTGATGGACACGTTTTTTCTACGGCGCGGTTTATACGCCGTACCGTAAAGAAGCCGTGCCATGTACAGAAAGCTTAAACATTAAGTAAACCCTGGTAGAACTTACTCGAGCTACC
Source organism: Mesoligia furuncula (assembly GCA_916614155.1). Taxonomy (NCBI): domain Eukaryota; kingdom Metazoa; phylum Arthropoda; class Insecta; order Lepidoptera; family Noctuidae; genus Mesoligia; species Mesoligia furuncula. The sequence continues at coordinate 22,476,113 of OU744800.1, read as the reverse complement.
ACAAAAGACATGGTCAAAAAGTACATTCCATAATTATACATATTATGCCCTATTTTTACCACCGTGATTAGAAACCAGATACCAGACAAATTAGAAAAGTTTTTACATTAAAAAAATGATAGGAACCAAAACATACTCTTTCTTAAAGTGTTAATGTAAAAAATAATTAAATCGGTTCAGTTTTCGAGGAGAAAAAGGGGAATACGAAACGTCGATCTCGTCAAAAATTTTGTGCTAATTTCGGTCTGAGCTGCAGCTGTCCCATACGGTGCAGACTTGAGGTAAGGCGACGGCAATAGTTTCTTCAAATACCTATTTCTCAAATTCCTCGCAGGCCGGTCCCCTCGTAATGGTATTGTTTACGTCTAGTCTGTTGTAATGACAAGTTCTTTGAGTTTTTTATGTAAAGCAATTTATTGTGCTAATTATTCACGAATTTATAACACCAAAAATCATTGATGTACCTTAAATTCGATAACTATGCCAACGTCCATACATAATTTGGCCATGTGTTTTTAAAACTAGAGACCTAAAAATTTGCCAAGCACCTTCTACATCATACAACACCGAAAAGAAGAAATATTCTGTACAAAGCATAGACATTTTTCAGTTCCAGACGTTGTCATAAGTGCGTCTGGCGCTTTTATCTTCAAAGGTAGGGCTTGGAGCAATATCAAATTGTGTTTCTGAGGTACGTTGTGAAGATGATTGTCTTCGAGAATTGATTTCCTAGTGGTATTGAACTATAAAGCCAAGATATAGTTAAACGTAAAAAAAGAGTGGAGTCTTTTTTATTATTTTGTTTATCGTGTACATTGCTTCTGCAAACACAAGACATACTTTTGAACTGATGGTATGGAATAAAACTTAGCATAATCAACCTATATATTATATATATATTGCTGGGAGATAAGCCTCCTTACTGTGAGAGGGAGTGGTCCGTAGTCCACAACGTGAACCTAGTGCGGGTTGGTAGATGTCACGTGTCTTGAATTTTTGGTTCTAGGACATGCCGGTTTCCTCACGAAGTTTTCCTTCAGTGTTTCGAGAGCAATGGTGATAAAATAGATATTTAGACAAAGTAGCGCGAGGTCAAACCCACGACCTAGTCGTAAGTCGTTACCACTAAGCCACCACTTCTCTTGGAATATATGGAATAAAACGTTAGTAAAAATATCCACACTAATATTATAAAAGCGAAAGTTTGTGAGTGTGTTTGTGTGTGTGTTTATATGTTTGTTACTTTTTCACGCTCAAACGGCTGGAACAATTTTGATAAAAGTATGTATGGAGATAGCTGATACCCTGGATTAACATAATTATAAGCTACTTTTTATCCCGATATCGTCAGCCACAGAAAAGCTTGAGCAGCGTAGTAAAACATTACGGCTTTATCTTTCCAATAATCCATACTAATATTATAAATTCGAAAGTAACGCTGTCTGTCTGTATGTTACCTTTTCACGCCTAAACCACTGAACGGATTTCGATAAAATTTGGCAGAGAGATAGATTGCATCCCGGGGAAGGACATAGGATGTTTTTATCCCGATATTCCCACGGGTTCGACATTTACCTGGGTGAAACCGCGGGGCGCTAGTAGTTTTATAAAAGAAAACAGTAATATATTATCGTTTTGCAGCGTTGTTTCTGTAGCAACAAGGTATTAGTTTCTGTAATCTAATTAGTGTATTAATATTTTAGTTCCGAACAAAAGGGATCCAGCTGAAAGTTTGTAGAACGAATGTTCTTAGTTCTTCCCAAGTAACATTTAATTCGGGCTTAGGTTGTAAAAAATGCCTTTAGGTTTTATAAAGGTCGTAAAAAGGTTAATGCTTTGCTATCTGGTCACATTAAGTACTTGAGAATGATTAATAAGTCCTAAAACTAATTGTCTATTATTACAACCTTGGAGCCGATGACAAGAGTTTAAATTAACGTTATTTTGACTTGGGTTTCAAGAGCATATAGTCCTAGGATCTTATATTTGTTGTAGACTCCTGATTAAGTTCTGGAAAGGCTAGCATTATTCTAAAGTGAGATCAAAAGGTTTAATTTTTAACTTTGATATAACCATAAAGTTATGGAATGTTGAAATCGCTTATTAGTAATTTCTAAAACCTACTTTAAACTTTTAGGCTGTATTAGAGTTGTCAAGGTAAACAAATTAGGACTGTGTGGTGAAAGCCCAAACCAATAAGCTATTTTTATGAGCTGAAGGCATGCTTAAAGTCCTACAAGTATATTTTAAAGCTTTAGATGCATCCTCTAAAAATGTTAGTGGTGTCCGCGACTTCAAAGCATTACGTTGTCTTGCAAAATGAACCGACACAGAGTGTTATCAAAAAAACGGAGTGGAAGTGGAAGAACGGACGACAGCACTCTTGTCGAACCCTCGAACGCACGTCCTCCTACAACCAAAACTTAAAAGCAAACAATTGTGCGTAGAGGTTTTTTTCGTGACTCGCAACTCTTGAAGGACTCCTGGAGATAAACTTAAAGCTGCGAAAACAGCTTTGTCGTTTTAAGTAGCTCCGCGAGATTACCTTTAGCTCTTATTTTCGTAAACAATAAGAGCTTTTAGCTGTTACAGTTCTGAAAAGGTTAATAGGCGTGACGACAGTATCAAATAATCAAAAATTTAATGATGTTAGGGGAAAATACCTACATATTAAAAGGATTTAAAACAGTGATTTAGTTTAATTTAAAAACTTGAGATTAATCGGATTTTCACTAAAATAAAAGATTAAAATACTGCAGTCGGCCATTTTGGCTGAAACACCAATCACAGCGCATGACGTCACGCCTATGTAAACGTCACTGTGGTTCACAGAGTACACTATAGATAGTATACTGAAAAAATTTGATGTTTACCTAGGCGTGACGTCGGATCCGACGCCATGACACTGTGAGCTGTTTTCGCGCCCTATTGAAAATTTATTAGAAAAATGGCTTCAAACTTCGTTAAACTTTAGTTTATTACCGAAATATAGGTGTTTTCGTAAATAGTAAATGTGTACGTACATTACGGAAGAGGATTTGAAAATCATTCGTCATGCCTATTGTAATGCTTTCTAGTAATTTCCTAACGCCAGCCATTTTGTTCACTGAAATAAAAAAAAATCTAAACAAAAAGCAATATTTTAAGTCAATAAGGCAAAATTAAGTAACGTGTGCTATGTGATTTAAAATATATGTTTTTTAAAATAGAAGTTTTATTTCTAATGCAACTTAGTACCAACCACCTAATTTTATAATTTTTATTTCATTAAAATATCTTCTAATTTTTTTTACTTTCGGAAGGCCCGTCTCGTATACAGCACTATTATCCTAAAGTGTCACGATAAAGTGCCAGTCGCACTATTTTTTTGATTTTCCCTGACTTCAGCAAGCTATTTATTACTTTTTGTGATTATAACACTCTTACATCTAGCCATTTTGAAACTTGGTATAATGACAGGGAATGGCGCCATTATAAATAAGTATTTAAATCCACGATTGGTGTTTCTGTGTAGAAAAAATCTTACACAGAAACATTTTAAAACCTGAGAGTCCTGGAAAGGCATTTATTCATGTCCATCAAAAAGGTTTTAAGTTGTCATTGAGTTACATCCATGACTAATTTAGAACTTAAAAGCTGCCTTACAAGGTTATATTATAGGTTGTGAACGTTATATTTGGGTTCTGTGTAAGTAGTTCGAAAGGTTCTGGATTTGAGCTTTAGGTTTTGCTGTAGCTCCCAGAAAGGTTCTAAAACGTGGGCCCTTTTTACACTCAGGAGGTTATTATAAGGTTAATATAACGTTATTAAGTCTATTAAGACTTACGAGCAGATGTCCATACACTCACTCTCTCAAACTCACTCAAAGCATTTATTTCAATTAAACCTTTAACAGGCACTTTTGAATTGTCAAGAAGTCGGTCAGTCAGAAAATATGAAGCTAGTTGCCCATTCCAAAGCGTAGGTACCTATGGAGAAGAACCGACAAGAAACTCCATGGACACTCTTTTTAAATTACATTTTACAAAAACATTTGTTACATCATTACTTTTGAATTTATGATTATATAATGTGAGAACGATGTAAAAAATAAAAAATAAAGCGTCCAGAATACAACAAATAGTAACAAAACAACAATCCAAAATTAAAACAATTAAAATAATTAAAATAAGCCCAGGCGGCTAAGTGATGACCAGCCCCAACTGACGGCGCCCGTTCACGAACATGACGTATATATCAGCACCATTCAGCTCAACCACTTTGAAGGGAGCTAAATGATCCAACATACACGCCACCGTCAGCGAGACATTTGAGTGAGCATGACACACTATCAGCCGCCAGGGAATATTCAAGTCAATGAAAGATATATTATTACCCGGTAAATAATACAAAGGTTCTAGAACCTTTTCAAAACCTTTCTAAAACCTAAAATGTTACTTGGGTTACTATATGCACATAAGGCGCTACCTCGAATATAAATCGTAGCGACTGATCTACTAAGCGAGCGAAAGTGATGCAAATTTTACTTTTAATTTCAATAAATAATTTTTTTTTTTTACTTTTAACGCAAAAGAAGAGAGATGGCTATAATGTGCGTGCGCTCGGAATAAAACAACGTATGTGACTAAACGATTTTACTCCTTTTTTAACAAAATAAATGATTGAAAAATGATGATTGATTAATGATTAAATATACTTTGAGTAAACTTTGATATGATAATTTTCTATGTTTTAAAGTAAATTCCATTGAATAACTCCTAAGCGTCACGCCGCCGCGCCGTGATGTCGAAAAAAGTAAAAAATAGATACCTATAACTTAGCAATTTTTTTGTATCGAGAAAAATTAATTCAATTACCACAAAGCAAACCAAAGAGTCAAAAAACATATACCAAAATGTTAAATCCCTATTCCACATACTTAAAAAGTTACACGAAATAGAAAAACCACATTTTTTTCAATATATTTCCTTAAAAGTACCTATCAATTAACTCAGCCTATTGTAGTCCCCTGCTGGACATCACAGGCTGCGCCACAATATCCTATCCTCCGCCTTCCGCATCCAATCTGTCCCAGCCACCTGTCTTAAGGTCGCCGGTCCATCTAGCTGGAGGCGTCACTCACTACGTGTGCCAATAAACGGCCTCCACTCTAGGACTCGTCTGCTCCACCTGCCATCGGTCCTTCGATAAACATGGTCAGCCCACTTCCTCAGTTTGCTTACTCTGCAAGCTATGTCTTAAACGCCGGGTCCATCTAGCTGGAGGCGTCACTCACTACGCGTGCCTATAAACGGCCTCCACTCTAGGACTGGTCTGCTCCACCTGCCATCGGTCCTTCATCAAACATGATCAGCTCACTGCCACCTCAGATGCTTACTCTGCAAGCTATGTCTTAAACGCCGGGTCCATCTAGCTGGAGGCGTCACTCACTATGCTTGCCGATACGCGGCCTCCACTCTAGGACTCGTATGCTCCACCTGCCATCGGTCCTTCGTCAAACATGATCAGCTCACTGCCACCTCAGATGCTTACTCTGCAAGCTATGTCTTAAACGCCGGGTCCATCTAGCTGGAGGCGTCACTCACTATGCTTGCCGATACGCGGCCTCCACTCTAGGACTCGTCTGCTCCATCTGCCATCGGTCCTTCGATAAACATGGTCAGCCCACTTCCTCAGTTTGCTTACTCTGCAAGCTATGTCTTAAAGTGTGTACTTAAGGGGCTCACAGGACCTATACGCAAAAAACGCAAGTTTTAGAAACAATAAAAGTATATGATCGGCTAAAGTAAACAAAATCAGAAAAATATATGATATTCTTCAGGATATATTATTATGCTAGATTGATAGTGTGTTGAAAACATAATACAACAAATATTTTGATACGATAGAAAAAAATCATGAAGATATCTCTAAAAACTTTCTTTTTTCAATAAAAACCATACTAATATACATTCAATCATTCTGTTTTTTGTCAGATTATTCTACAAGCAACATACTAAAATACTAGTGTTTTAGCTTTTTAGTCCAAACAATAGATTTTTTGTAAATAAATAGTTGCTTCATATTTTGCAATAAATTACCAGTGTTGTGTCATCGCGCTTCTCTTTCTTTTCTATGCAGTCCGACAATGACCGCGCTTTCGGTCATGTAAGCACCTTAAAGAGTATAGCATGTCTCATTGCATCCGTTTGCATTTTACTTTACTTACCTAACCGATAAAATCTTCAAACTGAATTTTATCTCTTGATTTTAATCTGACTTCTCGCCTCTTGTCTCTGAGATCGAACAAGTTAATCCAGCCTTTCCCTGAAGACTTTTCTGTCTTAAGATTTCACCTTAACAAATTGAGACGTTACCTCAGACGAAGTAACATTTCTTTCAATACAATGTAACAGGAAAATGCAATTTCTTTTTCGTGACGTCACTTTATTAGATTTGTTTGGTGGAGGCCCCGAGTTTGTGTTGCTATCAAATGAGGATGGACAAAAGGTTAGCTTTGTGAAGTTCCTTAAAAAAAGGCACGAAAAAAATTTCGTTTAAAATATCCGGCCAGTCTGTTCTGTAAAAAAACAAGTAATTAAATAAACTAAATAACCTGACTGCGGTAAAAAAAAACTGAAAAGCTAAAAACAAGGCCACTTTAAATTAAATAAAAGTTGGAAGCAGGCGGGACCCATTTGAGTTTGAAAATGTAATAAAAAAATGGTATGGGTCCCACCTGCTTCCAACTTTTATTTTACCTTTATAAAACCCTTTATTTTGATACCCCACTCGATAGGTTTCGAGAAAAATATTTTTTTTGAAGACATAATATTGCGCCAAAAATCGGCCATTTAATATTTTTTCACTTTTGATATACCCAGTGACACTCGCGCTACCAAGACAAATCTAAAGACGTATAATTTATCAAAATCCGTTCATTCGTTTAAAAGTTACGAGGGAACAAAGAAACGGACATACATACATACATACATACAGGTCAAACACATAACCCTCCTTTTGGGCTTCGCCGCAGTCCGGTAAAAATGTAAACGTGAAAATTTTGAAGTGAGCGGTCATTTCACCTGATGTTAGGGGTTGACACTATTGACAGTTCACTTCAAGCTTACTTCACCTAAGTATCCACAGTGAGATTTATATAAAATAGATCGACAGTTCTTCCTAAAAGACATACCGATAAACTGTTATTTTAGAAAGAACTGCTGGTCTATTCTGTAAAAATCTCACCGTAAAAACTTGAGTGAAGAGCTATCATTCCACCTGATACTACAGGGATTGACACTATTGACAACTCAATTCACCTAAGTTCACGGTGATATTTTTATAGAATAGCATTGCTGGATACATACTACATTTACATAAATATGTAAGCGCTACAGATGAAATCAGTCTACCATCATGAAGTCCAGTTCGCAGCGCATGCTTTTGACAAGCCCCTATTTTTCGAAATGAATAAACCGATTTAAATGAAATTTCATACACATAAGCAGGATACAAAGGTCTAAAAAGTTAGTAAAGAACACTTTCGAAATGTCTTTCTTAAAAAAAAGATAACTGGAAATCTCTGTTTCTATGGAAAATCGATCTAATTTGGCTGTTACACTATTTTTCAAAAATGTTCTCAAGTAACTTTTTAGACCTTTGTATCCTGCTTATGCGTATGAAGTTTCATTAAAAACGTTTAATTCATTTCGACGTAAATGCTCTTAACCTCTACATGTTCCATGCCGAAGACAATATTTTTTTTTATTTATTTATCATTTATACAAAAGAATACAGGATTATTCATATTAAATAGCAACCAAAAACCACTAAGGTTTAAACTTGTGCTATCATGAGTCTATCTCAATATCGAACTAAGTATACAATGAAGCATTTTGTCAATTCAATTAACAACATCAAGCAAATATTACAACGTACTTCAGCATAGCTATTCACAACCATTTGATACGCTTCCGTACCGTATCGAACATCAATCAATGTTATCGTAAGAGTTCTCTAAACGCTTTTCACCAGTTTAAAACTCGAAAATTTTGTCAGTTTAAATCAAATAGACAACCGCCGTTCTTCCGACAGCTGTTTCCTGTCGGGGGCAAGGGAAATCAGGTTATTGAAATGTGTGTCATTTTCGATAAGATAGCCTGTCGGATATCTATGGATATCTATGGTTGTGAATAACTATTATTAAAATTAATTGGTTCTAAAAATTGAAATTAGACTTTCAGGATGCCTAGGTGAAGTACTGAAGAAAATCCAGGTAACAGGAAACACAACTTTATTCTTCCACTCAACCTTTCTGTACAATTCCTCTAGCCAGAATGTTCAACCGACCTTTTCCCGCTTCCCAAGTTGACAATTTGCGCGGTAAAATCGAGTTCTGTGATTGGTTAACGATTTTATGTCGTCAACCAATCAGAAGCATCCAACGGCCTACTGACAAACTAAAGTGTTGCCAGTACAAAATATTCGAATCAAATAGTTACTGGCCTGGAAACTAGTCTTTTTGCGTTTAAATTTAATTAAATAAAAATGTAAATCAACGAACCCTAACAATCGACCATCCTGATATCGTGTGCGTCCCTGCACACGGTACCGGGTGGAACCCTAACAATTGGAATTAGGTCAGTTAAACAAACTTCACAATCCATGTACACAATATTTCAAAATCAATTCATATTTTATGCTAATATCCTACATAATAATTAACATTCAAATCTTCATAGTGAATATCTATTTATAGATTTATATAACTCATTTATTTACTATTTAGAAATTTATAAAATAATACAAACTATTGGTGTAACTAAAAAAAAATGAATTACAGAATAATATGTGATATAAATTAAAATTAATTAATTAAACTTGTGGAGCTGTTAGCTCCTTTATTTATTGTTTAAAGCTATTTCCTATTTACTTTATGCACGTAAACTAAGAAGAGTAATACTATGATACCTACATAAATTTAGTGAACAATACAACAATAACAATAGGTAGGCTATTCACAAATTATACTAAATCAGTTATTAGGCTAATATTTACTAATTTTAAATAAATAATCTAATCTAATAGTTTGCATGTACAAATTAAATTAACCTTTATCTAAATATCTAATACCTATTTACAAAATTATTTAGCTTATAAGTATGTATAGAGACTTCTACGGAAGAGCAACTTCAATTTAATCATAGGCAGGGTGTAGAAATCACAACGATCGATTTGTTGTGTTTAATCAAGTAAAGAACTCAGGTCCCAATGATCGATTAATCGGGATACCTGGTGATCGACGATCGATTAGTCGATATGCTTCAAAGATTACCTCGACGATCGATTAATCGAGGGAGTCTTTGCTTACTATTCGCTCAAGCCGATCGATTAAGTTTGTGCAATAGAAGCAAGATGAACGAGTAGCTCTGGCATAGTTGATCAGACGCGAACCAATCGATTCTCGCATCCAATCTGAAACAACACACCATTCTGTAGTTACATGCCTCACAAGGGACACTAAAACTTAAATTAAGTATATCTAATCATCATCTGTGTCGGAAGAGGATTCCGAGCCCTCGTTCACATCTAACGCAGCCACGTGGATCCAAGGCATCATGCGATCCGCAGCAACGGTCGTTGGATGCTTGCCTTGTGTACTACCTAAACCAGGTACTGGAGCTACTAAATATCGGTCAGTACCCAAGACCTTTGTAACCCGATAGGAACCGATATACGACGGCAGGAGCTTCTTACTTTGCCCTTCATTATTAAAGCAAGTTTTAGTAATTTTAACAAGGTCGCCTTCCGCGTATATGCGCGCAGGTTTCCTACCCTTATTATAATATAGTTTTTGCTTGATCTGCTCACTATCTATCCTACTTTTAACTTCTTGGCGTATAGTGGGTAGATCAGTGGATTCGCGAGTTTCATCAGAGATCTCATTAAGGATCGGATTTGCGGAAACATTCATAGAGGTACCAAACATCACCTCGGCTGGTGTCCTGCCGGTCGTTTTTTGAATAGTGTTGTTTAGTCCCCACTGAATCCTTCCCAAATGGCAATCCCATTCTTTCTCGCCATATTTCACACTTAAAGCCTTCATAGAGCTGAGAATTGTGCGGTTATACCGCTCGACTTGACCGTTTGATCGGGGACTAGAGACAGCATTCAGGATATGTTTAATGCCCTCGTCTAGACAAAATCTTTTGAACATATGCGACGTGAAGCAGCTGCCGCGGTCACTCACGAGGCGGTCAGGAGTTCTAAATATCCTGAATATGTCTTCTAGCACCCTTATTACATTCTGGGTATGTGTGTTCCGAACCGGTTTGACAAAACAAAACTTTGTAAAAGCGTCAACTACTACTAACAGGTAAGAAAAACCCCGCTTGGATTTCACGAAGGGTCCGAGATGGTCAATATGTAGTGTGTGAAAAGGTACCTCCACTTTCGTTATAGGGTGAAGAAGACCTTCTCTATTACTTTGATTATTTTTAGCGTATGCACATTCAATACAGGCGCTTACGTACTTTTTAACGAATCGTGTCATTTTTGGGAACCAATAGCTTTTCTTTAATCGTTCCAAAGTCTTTTCAACCCCAAAATGACCGATATCGTCATGATTCATCCGACATAATTGCCATCTCGCACCCTTCGGTACTACCCAGCGCATATCTCCCTTGTCTTTACCTACACAACGAAATAACTTATTGTCCTTGACGACGTAGTTCTCCTGAATATATTGTAAACCTTTCTCATCTAGATTACTATCCAAAGTTTCCCTAATCCTCCTAAGTTCTGAATCTCCAAGTTGGAGGGTATGTAACCAATCTTCACTTGAAATTGCCATAACGGTTGGAAGGTTATCAGAGTGATTCTCCTCGGACTCGACTACAGGATTACGGGATAGCGCATCAACATGTCCCATTTTTATGCCTGCTCTATATTCGATTGTGCAATTAAATTCTTGCAATTGCAGCCACCAGCGCGCTATCCTAGGAATGAGATCCCGTTTGGTAAAAGTGGACCGAAGAGCGCTGCAATCTGTAACGATTTTAAAGTCTTTCCCTAGCAAATAAACTCGAAACTTTCGCAGGGAACAAACCACTGCTAAAGTTTCCAGTTCATAAGAATGGAAATTCTTCTCCTCCGGCGATGTTTGCCTGCTATAGTATGCAACCGATCGCAGCGTGTTATCCGCTGAACGCTGAAGGAGTATGCCTCCAATACCTATCCTACTCGCGTCAGTGTGCAGTTCCAGTTCTGCCGATGGATCGAATATTGCGAGAATAGGTCTATTTGTCAACCTAGCCTTCAAATCCTGAAAAGCAGTTTCCTGATTATTGCCCCATTCCCATGGTACAGCTTTCTTTAACAATTTGCTGAGTGGAAAAGCTATCGAGGCAAAGTCTTTGACGAATTTCCGGAAGTAGCTTGCCAGCCCGAGGAATTGGCGAACATGGTGTACATTTTCAGGACGCGGAAAATTCATTACACTAGAGATCTTTTTCTCCCCAGGCCTTACTCCTGCTGCTCCAATTTCATACCCGAGATAGTCGATTGTATCGCGCAGAAAATCACATTTCGATAAATTCAAAGTAAGGTTCGCCTTTTCTAACAATTGCAATACGTCCTCAAAATTTTTTAAACATTCCGACGAGTCCTTCCCAAAGATTAGAATGTCGTCCATATATGCGGTTGCTTTACAGAAACGAGCTGACCCTAGAATCGTATTTATCATGCGCTGAAATACAGCAGGCGCATTTGCCAGGCCGAACGGCATGCGATTAAACTCGTATTGGCCGTCTGGCGTGACAAATGAGGTAAATCGCTTACTTTGCTCTACAATTGGTACCTGGTAGTAACCTGACGCGAGGTCTAGTGAAATAAAACAGGCCTGACCAGAAAGGCGGGCTATTTCATCCTCAATGATTGGCATTGGATATCTCTCCTTAAGAGTTACAGAATTCAGCATGCGGTAATCTATGCACATTCGAAGAGATCCATCTTTCTTGCGTACGAGCAGAATAGGACTAGCATAGTCAGAAGATGATTCGCGTACTATACCTGCGTCTAACATCTCATCTACCATTGTACGCACCTGTGAGCGCTCATGATGTGATAGTCGATACGGACGGTATACAACAAGACGTTGACTGTTAAGCTCTATTTTCATTTGGGCAACGTTAGTACAACCTAGATCCTTCAAGGATGACGCAAAACAATGCTTGTACTTTCTAAGCAAATCTAATAACTGTTTCCTAGTATCATCAGGTACCTTTTGACAAATGCGAACCTTGCTTTTATCGAATTCATTACCGGCAGCATCACTCATCAGTTCAGGTGACTCAACGACAACCCTGTTGACAAAATAGACCTTTTCAGCTCGGCTAAAGACGTTGTCCTTTGGAATCAGACAGAAGCTAGCATGGGGTAAAACAACTATATTCACACAGCCATTTATTGAATTATAAAGTCCTCCGCAAACTGAAAATCGCTGATTGGGTTTTCCTGCAATACTATTTTTCAGTAAAAGACTGCCATTAATGGTAGGATCAACGCTGGCTCTGATCGAAACAGGTCCCCAAAATTTGACAGCTCCTAAAGTGCGAACCTTTGAAGAGTTTTCACTCTCAATGTCAACATCGGAAAAGGGCAATTTGTTGCCGTTGTCGAAGAATTTCAATTCAGAAACGTTTTTATAAGCAACTATATGAGGAAGTTCCGTGTAAGTCTGGCCAATTAGCAAAGGCTTCTCCAAAAAGTCGTCACCCACAACCTTACAAATAACCCTGGCGTTGACATTGTCTATACTCAAATCAAGCGACAGCTCTCCAAGAGATTGCACAACACTATTACCAAAACCTTTCATTTGAGAGGGTGTGTTATCGTGAATCAAGTCTAGCTCCTTGGTTACAGACTCCTTCATCAAAGTAACCTCGCTTCCAAAGTCTATGAACCCCTGTAAGGGCACCCCATTAACAATAACTTCTTTTATAAATTTGGAGTTCGGGGTTTCAGTACCCTTTTTGACAGAATCTATGCGCATTGTCTTTGAAACAGTAGCGCTAGAATTCGTCGGCTTTTCCCCTGACTTGCTAAAACAGGTTTCTATAGTATGACCGAGTTTATTGCATCGTTGGTTCAAAAGAGGTTTAGGACAATGTAGGAAACTATGCCCCTTCTCCTTACAATTATAGCAACCATTAGGCTGACCCGATCTAGCTATAGACTTTGGAGCTTGGTTTTGATTATTATTCTGGTGTGTATTGTCTACAATTTTATTACGAAAATGGCCACGGTCCGCTGAAGGCTGATGGGTATCTCTATTGCTTAATAAGAACTGCAAAAGTTGGTCAGGGTGATTGCAACGTAATGCTAAAGCACCCGATCTTAAGGTCCTGTCACTCAAGCCGTGAATGACACAGTCCACGGCACGCTTTCCTACTATATCGCATTGATTAACGAGAGCAAGCTTTTCGTAATAATAAACTTCGATGGGCTCATTGAACTTGCTCTTCCTTTTCAGCATATCCTCCAAGGTCTGGCCGTAATTTTGTTCACAAGGAAATGCGAGTATCAATTTATCTTGCCATTCATTCCAGCTGAAAAGAATGGAATTCAAGCTTTCGTACCACATTTTAGCCAGGCCTTGGAGTTTCTGCATGGCAAAATGAGTGGTAGTTCTGTCGTCCCAACCATATACCGATGCACATTCATTGACCTTCTTCAGCCATACATCAATACGTTGGTTTTTAGTTGAAGGGTCAAAATTAGGCAATATATTTTGGTGGTCTATCTTTTGAGACGATTGTGCATTTTGGTTATTTGGCTGTGACGACAGATCCTCCTTCAACAGTTTTAAAACACTAACAAGATCGTTCTTAGAAAAAGATGGACTACGTGACCTTATATATTCTCCCACGTTGCTGCGTTGCTCGGCACGTGGCTCTGCCTGACGCTCAGCTTCCCGACGTCCGGAGGGCTCCCGACGCTCGCTGGCATATTCTTCCGCATTGCTACGTTGCTCGGCACGTGGCTCTGCCCGACGCTCAGCTTCCCGACGTCCGGAGGGCTCGCGACGCTCGCTGGCACGTCGTGACGATGTTCGACGACGGTCCTCCGTCGCACGAAGTCGTTCACGCTCTCGGCGTAATTCCAGCTCCAGCATCTGTACCCTCTGCTGTCCCAACAGGAAGTCTTGCTCATCCCGAGATCGATTCGGGCTGCGCATACGAAGGCCGCTTCGACTTCGTGAGCGATCCTCTCGACTAGGTGTCTCTAGTCTACGCCGACTGGAGTCTCGATTTAAGCGTTCTCTTCGTCCTGATGGCTCGTCCATGATCTAAACACTCGCAGAAAAAGAAGGTATGTTAATACCAACGACTAAAAATATGGTGAATAACACCACATTATCCGGTACAATTGAAAGATGAAAAACGTGTCATATCTCGGAAACGGTGCGTCCTACGCCAAAAATAAGCAAATTTTCGTACCCCTTTTAGAAACCCCCACATGGTAATATTCTAGATCATTTCAGACACTTTTAACACACACACACACACACAATATTTTTTTTTTTTTTAAATAAAATGCACCGTTACAAAATACTGTAGGTCGCATTGCGAACAAAAGAACCACTAACCAAGTCGTAGACTACGTTGAGAGCTGCCATTTAGGTTTAAACATTGTTTAACTCGAAACAATTGTTCCTCGCATATTCGTTATTTCCTTAATACGACCGTTATGATTTAAATTACCACTGATTTCAGTACCATCACTAGTATTAAGTAAGTAAATTTGAATTAAATATAAAATTATAATAAATATTATAACGCAACGATAAAACACAAAAAGAAATATAATTCAGAATTTAAATAATAAAAGCCATGGGCGTGTTGTACTTACGTTTTAAGTTTGGTTAGCGTGTCACTTCTGATATATTAAAATTAATTGGTTCTAAAAATTGAAATTAGACTTTCAGGATGCCTAGGTGAAGTACTGAAGGAAATCCAGGTAACAGGAAACACAACTTTATTCTTCCACTCAACCTTTCTGTACAATTCCTCTAGCCAGAATGTTCAACCGACCTTTTCCCGCTTCCCAAGTTGACAATTTGCGCGGTAAAATCGAGTTCTGTGATTGGTTAACGATTTTATGTCGTCAACCAATCAGAAGCATCCAACGGCCTACTGACAAACTAAAGTGTTGCCAGTACAAAATATTCGAATCAAATAGTTACTGGCCTGGAAACTAGTCTTTTTGCGTTTAAATTTAATTAAATAAAAATGTAAATCAACGAACCCTAACACTATGCAGGTATCCTTACTCGTGTATTTTACACACACAATTTTATTATAAAGCATTGGACATATTCCTTCTGTATATTTCTGTCTTGTCGGGCCCGAGGGGTCGAAAATAAACGAAAGGAAAAATATGATACTATTGCGTAAAAGTCTTCAAATACCACAGAAATGTTTGGAAGTTAAATAAAAGCTTGCTGTAACCCTTGTGCTGGTTGATGGTTTTTAAGTAAAAACTCCGAAATGCAGTAGACAGTATATTATTTAAAATTATGGGCGGTACATGTATAAAACACGGAGCGCAAGAGACGTGCGGCGGTCGCTATAGCTAGATCGGCACCACTCGGGTCCGCGCGTTGAAGACACGGGCTCCGCGCTCCCCCGCACCTCTCCTACCTCTTACAATTGTCTTTAAAATATAATACGTCGCGAACATGCCCCACCCCAGTGCTGCACTAGCAGCACTCATCCCCTATCGGGAGGCGAGCGACGCGCGTGGCAGATCGTGTAAGTAGTCCAGTTTTGGTTTTAATCTTAACCATTCTGACCCGGCCATCTTTTCCAGGCATGACTTCTTGTATTAAACCCCGCGGCCACACATTCCGGGGCCCGTCAGGGTCTACTATCAGTACAAGATCTCCCACTTGTAAGGGTCTCTGCTCGGCATGCCACTTCTTCCTTGGTACTAGGTCGGGCAGAACCTCTTTCACCCAACGTTTCCAATACTGGTCGGCAAGCAGCTGGGCAATGCGCCACTGCTTCCTCAAATAGAATTCTGATCCATCAAAAATACCCATCTGGGGCAAGTTGGATGATGACCCCACAAGAAAATGGTTTGGCGTTAATGTTTCCTGACTATTTGGTTCTACTGAAACGTGGGTCAATGGCCGGCTGTTGACCATATTTTCAACTTCGGCTAGCAGAGTATTGAAAGTCTCTTCTCTCGGTGCTCGTTCTTTCAGTACGACCTTTAGTGAAGTTTTGACGCTACGGATTAATCTTTCCCATGCCCCACCCCAGTGTGGGCTGGCAGGGGGAATAAAAGACCACCTGGTACCCTGATTCATGGCGGCATCCTTTAGCGTTTCTTCATCAAGTTCTTGCAATGATCTCGTGAGTTCTGCATCGGCACCTCGCAGATTAGTGCCATTATCAGAAAATATCTGCTGAGGCCAGCCTCGTCTGGCAGCCATGCGACGGAGAGCCATGATGAAGGAGTCGGACGTGAGCGATGCGACTGTCTCCAGATGTATAGCTCTCACGGTCAAGCACGTAAACAGTACGCCATATCGCTTCTCTCTACGTCTGCCAACAGCGACTTCCATAGGGCCGAATAAATCAACGCCACAAAATGTGAATGCGCGCTGATGATGGGCCACCCTAGCATAAG
This sequence comes from Mesoligia furuncula, assembly GCA_916614155.1. Lineage (NCBI taxonomy): Eukaryota > Metazoa > Arthropoda > Insecta > Lepidoptera > Noctuidae > Mesoligia > Mesoligia furuncula. Next base: position 22,459,436 of record OU744800.1, on the reverse strand, counting down.
GTAAGTCTCCCATTCTAGGTATTTCAGGTTTGCATTTTTTAATTCGACATATCATACATTTGGATGAAACATTTTTCACAGTAGGTCTCATTCTAGTAATCCAGTATTTTTGTTTTAAGTTATTCACAACTGTTTCTTGATAACCGTGTGTGGCACTTATGTGGTAATGTTTCACAATTAGCCGTGCGATATAATTTCGACCATCCATAATTGCGGGTCTCTTAGTTTTAGGGGAAACATCAGTGGCTTTTTCTATGCGGCCACCAGCGCGCAGGACTCCGTGTTCGTCTAGGAACGGAGACAAGTTAATTATTTTGCTATTTTTCTGTATATTTTTCCCGTTTTTCAGATCATTCACTTCTTGTGGAAACGACTGAGCCTGCGAGTACTTCAGCAATAAATTTTCAGCGCACTCCATGCCAGTGACATTATCTTCATCGGTAAGTTTTCTACATCGGTTAATAAAGGTAAGTACCATATAAGTAGATCTAAGTAGGCGCAACCATGAAGAAAACCTAGTTGGTTCTGGTACAGGTAAGTATATTCTTTCATTTTGTATCGTAGTTACGCATTCCAAATCGTTTTTATTTACAGGTTTCAGTACATCGGTCGGCCAGTCACGTTCTTCGCTACGCAAAAAGGTAGGTCCCTTAAGCCATTCATTTTCCAGGATACCACAATCATACATTATCCGCGTACCGATGTCAGCAACGTTTAATTTTGTAGGTATGTATCTCCATTCATTAGCAAGCGTCAACTCATCGATCTCGCCTAAGCGATGTGCTACGTACGGTTTATAAGTACGCGCCGCGTTTCTTATCCAGTGCAACGTAGTACTAGAATCGCTCCAAAACGTTCTATGCTCAGGTTTTATTTTGTGTTCCTTAGTAATTGCATCCGCCAGTCGAGCTGCTAAAACAGCAGCTTGTAATTCACATCTTGGTATTGATATATTTTTATTAGGCGTCACTCTGCATTTGCTTGCTATAAATGTTACGTTAAAACTTCCATTGTATTCCCAGCGCCAGTAAGCTACCGCGCACATCGCTTTAGACGATGAATCACAAAATGTATGTAGTTGTAGGTTCGAATAGCGAGCATTCATGCGCGGTGGAGGGGCGGGCATAGTTAACAGCGCGTCGTCGCGTCGGCGTCGTCTCGCAGCAACAGCTGAGAAACCGGTTTGATGCACGTAGCGCCGGCGATGCTCGTACCCGCGGCGTCGCAGTAGTATCTAGGCAGCTTCACGTTATGCAATGTTTTTAGCAGGTCCATCCATTTACCCCACTCGCTATATATGTCATCGGGTATCGGTTCATCCCAGGTAAGACTTAATCGCCAAGTATTCTGAATAATAATTTTTCCGATTATAGTGAATGGCGAAAGAAATCCATAAACGTCAAAAATTGACATTACCACTCGAAGCATGTCCCGTTTCGTAGGCCTTTGTTTGCCGCTAATTATATTTATAGGTATTTTCTTAAATGACACATCGAAGCCTAACGTAACTTCATCGGGCCGCCATAAAAGGCCGAGTGTTCGCTCGCCTTGGTACTGCTCGCCGATTTTAAACCTTACGGCTGTCTGTCCGAGGGTCTCTTTTGGCAGAGTATCGAGTACTGATTTACTATTGCTTGTAAAATTTCGTATTTCAAAGTTTCCCTGTTGATGTATCATTTTTATTTGGTGAATTAGCTGGATAGCGGTCTCTTCATCTGGCAGGCTGTCGATCCAGTCGTCCATATAGTGTTGATGATATATAGCTTGCGTAGCTGTTGGATATGTTGACTCGAAGCGTTGTGCGTTTTTATTTTTCACGAATTGTGCAATGAACGGCGAACAATTCGCGCCAAATATCAATGACGACATAGCAAAAGTCTTCACTGGCCCTTCTGGTTCACTTCTGTATAAAAATCGAAGTGCATCCTGATCTTCCGGTCTAATTTTAACTCTCAGGAACATATCCTTAATATCGCCCGTCACGGCCACACGATTCTCACGAAATCGTAACATTATTCCAAAAAGGGACGTAAGTAAATCGGGGCCTTTCAATAAATAATGATTCAAGGACAAATCGTTCGTCTTAGCTGCCGCGTCGAACACCAGGCGAAGTTTTGTTTTGTTCGGGTTGTCCACTCCAAAATGGGGTAAGTACCAGGTTCGTGGGGTAACTTGCGTGTCAGCCAATTCATGAGCATATTTGTTTACCAGTAGGTGCTGCACCCGTTCCACGTATCTTTGTTTAAACCCGTTATCGTTCTTCATTCTTCGTTCGACGTTTTTTAGACGCGACATTGCATGAGGGAAGGAGTCGGGCATTATGCATTTTTCGTCCTTCCAGGGTAACCCTACGTACCACTTGCCGTCAACGAGAGTTGAAGTTTGCTCCAGCAGTTCACGAGCGCGTTCATCGTCGCAGTTCAGCCGCGGTTTAGCAGAAATCCCCATAGATTCTACGGCGAAGTTACGGCGAACCTCTTCGTGTAATTCATTAAGCAACCGTTTGTTCTCGGTGACGTCATTGTTGTTTCCATAATAAGTGATCAATAAAGCTGCATGCGGCGCGCGCGTCGATGACGATGACGTCACGCTCGTAGGCGCCCTGCCATGCACACACCAGCCCAGCGGCGTGCGGGTGGCGCAGGGCTCATGCAGACCACCGACTATCACTTCCAATGGTATGATTAAATGAAGATTATCTTGCCCTATTAATATTTCAGGCTTAAACTGTCCAAAACATAAATCACTTTTCAGTCTTTGTAGATGCGTAAACTTATCACAATTAACTAAATTCGTACGTTGCCTCGGTAAATCTAGTTCTTTCACACTGCGCGCGCTAAACGTAAACATTGTTCCATCTTGGTTTGACAACGCTGTATCAATCACCTGTGTGTCGCACACTAACTCAGTATTGTCCCACGCACCGCGCACATGCATGCACTCTCGTCGTCCGCGCACCCCAGCCAGCCCGCGCGGCCAGCCCCGCGCTTATCAATGACACAGTCGATCCGTCATCGAGCAGAGCTGTCGCGTTAAATATGCCATTAGGTCCGTGAATGTTTACTTGCACAACTTTTAACAATATTGTACTTGTATAGTTCATGTTTATATGCGTAACGACTTCAGCACGCGGTTCACTCACTTCATTGTCTGTTTTTTCCGTAATGTTTACACTTGCTTGATTATTAGAGTTCGTGTTCGTACAGTTATAGTGCAACAAAGGATGGTGCGGCTGGCCACAGTTGTCTTTATCGCATGGAGCCGCCGGACACGTTTCCTTGTTATGACGCGACACTAAACACTTATAACATAGGCCAGAACGTTTCACATATTGCCATCGGTCCTTTCGTAAAGACTTTTTGAACTTTTTACAGTCAGTTATTTTATGTTTAGATACGCGGCAAAACTTACACTTATCTTCACTGGGTTCATTTTGCACTAACAATGTTTGTGAACGGTGATGAAAGTCACTTTGTTTACGTTTTGTAGAACTATCACAGTATGCGTTAGTCAAGCACACGGCAGTTTTTGATATCTTGATAGCTTCTTCATTTAAAAAATTTGATAGCACAACAAGCCTTGATTCTGTGCCTTCACTGATAAGTTGATAACTGTAATCGACCCATTTCGATACCAGTACAGTAGGTAGCTTGGACAATATTATGGAAACCACATTCATCCCCCGCAGGTACTCATCATGGCCGATAGCTGACACTGCTGCCACATAGTTTTTCACTTTTATTGCAAATGGCACTAAATCTTTGTGATAATCTGAAGACATTGGCGCGAGCTTATTGACACTTTGTATTATCTTGGAAATGATAATGTCCGGGTTGCCAAATTGTAACTCTAGCGTGGACATCACAATATCGGGTGAGGTCGCTCCAATCAGCAGCGCGGTTACTGCTTCTTTAGCTGATCCATGAAGACATTTTCGTAGCCTCCACAGATTCTCTTTAGCGTTGAAATTACACACTTGTGTTGATTCTTCGTACGCCTGTTTAAATTGCAGCCACTCCATTGGGTCACCGGAGAACGATGGTAAATCCCGCGGTGTACATAATCGGCTCAGCATTCTGGCGTCGGAACCACCAGCGGCAGAGACAGCGGTTAGGTCCTTCAGTGCATTCACAAGCAGGTGAAATGTGTCCTCAGTGCCGTCGCGGGCTGGCGGCGGCGGGTGCGGTCTGTCCATTTTGTTACCATCCTGCGGCACAGACTGCGGTTCCAGCTCTTGCTGACTGCGTTCTAACCACTTCTCAACTTCTTTATGTGTGTGTATTTCACTTCCTTCTGACTGTGAACTGTATTCTTCCAATTGTGCTAGATCCGCCGCTAATTTTTTATCAATTAATTCCATTTGTATGCGGGCTTTAGCTTCTGCCGCTTCTAGTTCTAGTTTCTTTTTTCTTGCCGTAACGGACGAGGATGTAGATTTTGCCACCTTAGACTTTAGTGATTTTGGTTTTTCACTTTTGCTCACACTACCCGCGTCCATAGCAACTGTTTTTTCACAGATATTCTTCAAGTGTTCATGTGATTTTCCAGGTAACGGCGATTCTTCGGCTTGAACTAGATTAAGCGATGGTTGTTCCTGCTTGGGCTGACGCTGTTCAGCCTCGGCTTCGAGTTCTTTTTGCCTCTTCGTAGTGTTTCTTGTATTCACCATCTTGCGCGTCGGAGTGTGATACATTCAGAGATCTGGCTCGACGGACCAGCTTGTAACCCTTGTGCTGGTTGATGGTTTTTAAGTAAAAACTCCGAAATGCAGTAGACAGTATATTATTTAAAATTATGGGCGGTACATGTATAAAACACGGAGCGCAAGAGACGTGCGGCGGTCGCTATAGCTAGATCGGCACCACTCGGGTCCGCGCGTTGAAGACACGGGCTCCGCGCTCCCCCGCACCTCTCCTACCTCTTACAATTGTCTTTAAAATATAATACGTCGCGAACACTTGCTAAAATAGAGTCATCTGAGCCTTTGTATTGTTTTCGAATGTTTCCTTATTTTCTTTCTTTTGGTAGTGATACTTTTAAATAACTTAGTAACTCAGCTGCGCCATGTGGTTTTGTTCAGAACTACTTAAAGTAATATCGAAATTAGGGATGAAAAATGTTGACAAAACAGACAATTATTTCCGAAATAAAATTAAATGATGTTAATGTCTCTAAGTAGATCTTTTATTGTAAGCTTACATGTAAGTAGACAATTTTAATCACGATGTTTTCCTTCACCGTTTTGAGAGCAGTGGTGATGCAATTATTTACTCGAAGTAAAGCGCCTGCGTGGGTTCGAACCCTCGACCTACAACTCGTAAGTCGGGGTCGTTACCACTGGGCCACTACTGCTCTTGTCGAACGCTTAGTTGTTACAGACGCCAGCACATCAAGCTACTACAATCTGTCAAATTTCTTTAATAGATTTTCAACTTAATCGCATTAGCATAAGGTTCAAAGTTGATTGAGAAAATTTGACAGTTTCGGGTAGTTTGATGTACTGGCGCCTGTACTTATCTTCTCTTGTCAAGGCACTTTCATTGCGTTCATAACGACAGATAGCTTAATTATTTTTCTAGAATTTTATGTACAGACGCCAGCACATCAAGCTACCCGAAACTGTCAAATTTTCCCAATCAACTTTGAACCTTATGATTTAAGGATAAAGTTGAAAATCTATTAAAGAAATTTGACAGATCATAGTAGCTTGATGTGTCGACGTCGGTACCTACTTATCTTCTCTTGTCAAAGCACTTTCATTGCGTTCATAACGACAGATGGCTCAATTATTTTTTTAGAATTTTATGAACCTCAAAGAAAATTTCATTACGAAGAAACCAAAGTTCGTGCTAGTATAGTCGTTGAGCAAATCTGTGGGCATCCACGGTAGAATCACGTCATAATTGAATCGTTTCAGTCTTTCAGGCCGCAGTCCACACCGGATGCACTTCTACGAGAAACTTGCAAACATCGAATAGTATAGGTTGTACGGAACCTAACCGGATGGCAAATCATCCGGTTAGGTTAACTGCATCGTAGGTTAAAGGCCAAACTTATTGGTAAGTTCACTTTTGTTGTATCAATCAAAGTCTTAGTTAAAAACAATAGTTAGTACTTAGGACTCTGAAAAAATTCATCGCACTTTTTCCTACTTAGTCAAAGGTTGAAATCCAGTGACGTCAGTATTTACTGTGTGTTAAAAATATAATCCTAGTAATATTATAAAGGCGAAAGTTTGAGTGTGTTTGTATGTTTGTTGATTCTTCACGCACAAACGGCTGAACGTATTTGGATGAAATTTGGCACACAGATAGTTTATAACCAGTATTAACACATAGGATACTTTTATCTATAGGCTAGGCAGATGATGATGATCCTCGTCACGTTTAACTTCAAGTATTTTCCTTATATTTATTTTATTATTTATGTACACACAGTAAAATTGATACAAATACGACATATTAGTATTGAGTACAAAGATACTGCATATTTAATATATTACTGTGCGTTAGTAGCGCAAAATAATAAAGTTCATCATTACCTGAATAATGATGAAATGTATTTTTGATGAATATTATCACGGTTTATGCACCATCTCTTCCTACCAATTTTTACGCCACGATATGCGGCTGAACATGTGAGAATTTTCCCATTATCCTGCATGCAATGTACACCATGTTTAAACAAATCAAATTTTACTTACTTACTGAATATTATTGCTCAAGAGACCACACCGTATCTAAATAAGACCCCGAAATTTCATTAGGTACATTCATAATATTAAAAAAATATCCAAATAAATATTGAAGCTTACAAAAATATTTGTAAGCTTTATGACAAAGATACGTTAGATTGGACCTGATATGAAAAAATCAATGAACTGTACATTCACATCTATTCTGTAGGTAAGCCTCTTACTAAAGATTTCCGTATCTTCGTTTTTTGCGAGGAAATTTCAATGTTTTATTTATTTATGCTGCTACTAGCTCCGCCCTGCGGTTTCACCCGCGTAAGAGAGTCGATCCCGTGGGAATATCGGGATAAAAAGTAGCCTATGTGTTAATCCTGGTTATAAACTATGTGTGTGCTAAATTTCTCCCAAATCCGTTCAGCCGTTTGTGCGTGAAGAAGTAACAAACATATAAACAAACTCTCACAAACTTTCGCCTTTATAATATTAGTGTGGTGTGGTACAGACGCCAGCATATCAAGCTACCCGAAACTGTCAAATTTTCCCAATCAACTTTGAACCTTATGCTTTAGCGATAAAGTTGAAAATCGATTACTTAAAGAAATTTGACAGATTGTAGTAGCTTGATTTATACTGGCGTCTGTACTGGTGGACTCAATGCCACAAGGTATTCTATGTTAGAGTTTGAGGAGCCTGGCGTACTTAGTTTGCCCTGCCTATCACTTGCAAAGTTTCTTATGATCTTATTGCATCGGTACGAACTATACTGGAATATGGGTTGAGATTTTTCAGTCATCAACTTGTTTTGTTAAAATGCATCCTAGTTTAACTAAAAACCACTCAATGGGGACCGTTTATAGTTCATTCATTACCACAAATTTTAGCCTTGGTACCATCAGTTCTGAATAGAGGCTTCTTCCAAAGATATTAACATATCAAACGGGTTTTAGCGTGCATTCGTTGATTTAAGCCATTAATTCTGACTGTGCAGGTACTGGTTCGCACGTTTGAATTTATATGAACACTGGCAGGCAGGCATTAAGTTCGCCTTTGTACAATGCGTTTCAAATAAGAATAGGATCGACTTAGCGCCATGATGTGACGTCATAGCTGTCAAATCGAATAAATTGGGTAGGGTGAGCAAAACAAGATATTTTTTTAATAACATTAATTATTTACGAAAACATTTTTTGTTTCAATTCCGCTGATGTCTGCATCACTGTTTGAGTGGTCATCGTCAACAAATGACAACAATAACAAATTTAACAGGAAACCACCACGTAACATACAGAATTAACGAAAGAAACAGTAACACTCAGTCAGTCAAGCACGAAGAAGCACACCAACAACCACAAAGCATGTAACACCCAACAACGACAAGATGGCGGCTGGCATCTTCTTTACTTTCTGGTAAATTGTTGTCAACAATGAAAATAAGAAAGAAAGTAGCATAATTAAAAAAAAAACTAATTATGACTAATTTTTTGATGTTTTTTTCACTTTGATTTATCTAAGACATATCTAAAAAAAAAAAGTTATTGAACCGCAAATAAGTTTTCTTTGCAAACCGTTCTTTTCAATCAACTTTTGTCAGATAGAGGTCATTGACGTTCCTATTCTTATTTGAATCGCATTGTACAGTATTTTTTACTTGCACAAAGTAATAATAAATATATGTTTGTTACTTCTTCACGCTCAAACAGCTAAATCAATTTTGATAAAATTTGGTATGGATATAGCTGACACCCTGGATTAACATATAGGCTACTTTTATCCCGATATTCCCACGGGATCGAAACTTATGCGGGTGAAACCGCGGGGCGCAGCTAGTCACACTAATATTATAAAGGCGAAAGTTTGTGAGTGTGTTTGTATGTTTGTTACTTCTTCACGCAAAAACGCCTGGACGGATTTTGATGAAACTTTACAGTAATATAGCTTATATATTACAATAACACATAGGCTAATTTTATCTCGATATTCCCCAGGGACTTATGCGGGTGAAACCGCGGGGTGCAGCTAGTATTTTATATAGAGCGACTGCATAAATGTCTATGTAGAATTTTAATACATAACAACTCTGGGCTTTAAACAAAGAGCATATTATTTTCGTATTGTCACCACAACAGGTACCAAGGCGTGGTTATGGCAGTTTTGCCGCAGCGCAATTTATTGTGGTTTGGCGACCTTATCGCTTTTATCGTATTATGGTCAGCAAACCATCTCCTGTCTTCCAGAATAACAATGCTTTTTTTTTCAATTAATATTGCCCAGTCAGTAATTCCCTGTTAACTACGTTGTTTATTGGGTGCGAAACAATTGAGAGTAAAACACAAAATCAAAGGATTCATTAAAATTTGAAATTCTTACACGTATAGAAATATGAGGAACAGAGTTGCACAGTTCACTCATCGTCCGAAGAAAAGGGAGGATCCTTCGACCAGATACTTGTGTCCGGTGGGCAACTACAGGCCTATTGCTGTCCTTCCTGCCCTATCCAAAATACTAGAGAGGATCATGAACAACAGGCTCGTTGATTACTTAGAAAACTTTAACATATTATCACCTTCACAATATGGCTTTTGGGCTGGCAAATCAACGTCTGATGCGGTTCATGATCTGACCAACTACACACATCAAAAGTGTCTAGGGATCAACATATATTTTTGCAATAACTTTTCTCCTGATTGATATTAATTAAAATTTTCTTTAAGGATTCATCAAATAAAGTGTTTTCGTTTGTCACAGTAACGATAAACCAAGTCACCTTTGCATTAATAAAGAAATTTGCCATTTTCCTAATAAAGGGATTTTTGACATTTGAACCACTAACACAAAAGTTCGAAAAAAAGACTGAAATAACAGTTTTCTTTAAAATTTTATTGGGTAACTTAAACAATTAATAATCCGTGTTTCTACCGCGAACACTAACAACACAAGAACATCGGTTTGGCATACTCAAAATGAGTTCATCCAAATCACGCTGTGGAATGGCCGCCCATGTTCGTTGCAACAACAAAAAAAGGTCTTCTTGCGACTGGATACCCTCCATATTCGGCAGAGCTCTTCTCTGTAGCATATCCCATGCATGCTCAATCGGGTTCAAGTCTGGCGACTGAGCAGGCCAGGGCAGGACATTGATGTTAGCTGCGGCGAGAGTCTGTCTTACAACTCTTGCGGTGTGCGGTCGTGCATTATCATGCATTAACTGAAATAAGGGACCGATTTGCACTTGTAGAGGAACGATGACGTCTGATACAATCGTCTCAGCATAAATTTGAGCGTTGAGGTTGCCTCTGATCCAAATCAACTCAGTTCTTCCGCCGATCCAAATACCCGCCCATACCATGATGGTTCCACCACTATAAGGATGGACTTCCTGGCAGGATTTTAATCGCTGTTGGCGTCCAGGGGTTCTCCAGTGTCGTATACGTCTTGTATCCGGTCTCATACCAAAACGAGACTCATCAGAAAAGCACACGAAACGCCATTGTTCTTCTGCCCAATTTCTGTGTTCAAGAGCCCATTGATATCGAATCCTACGATTGTGCATTGCTATAGGTGGTACCCGTAGCGGTCTTCGGGAATGAAGGTTCACTTCATGCAAGCGGTTTCTGACTGTTTGGTCGCTAATTAAGTTCCCTGAAGAGTGATGAAGCCTCACGGCTAACATCATGGCGGTTATTGTTGGAGCTCTTCGAGTTAAGATTTGAATGTATCGGTCTTGTCTCCGTGTGGTGCAGCGATACCGTCCTCCATGGCGCTCAGCCACGGTACCAGTGCTTCGGTAACGTGTCCAAAGTCGACTGATAACACTCTGACTTGTATTCAGAGCTAAAGCCACAGTACGTTGCCGGGAACCAGCTTCTATCATTCCCACGGCTCTGAGCATTTCTTCCCTGCTTAAATGACGTCGCCGCTCCATAATAACGTTGGTTTTAATCAGTAGTAGGGAAACAGTAGCACTAATAATGTCTTCAATGCGTTGTATGTTTTTATAGGGAAAATATTGACAGCTGATTTTCATCTTTTACTCGAATTTGATTCACAGTTCCTGATTCAAATTATGAAATGCACCAAAAAGGATCCATATAAATTTATAAAATCATAAATTTATTACAAAGCCACATCTCAATCTCAAGAAATCCGCATAAAAATGCTTGATCCCTAGACACTTTTGATGTGTGTATGTTGTTACAAATCTGGATGGAGGGCAGAAGGTCCTGGGCATCTTCTTACACCTTGCCAAAGCTTTTGACACTGTTTCTGTGCCCATTCTTATTCACAAAATGGAAAGAATAGGCATAAGGGGGATTCACCTCAAACTTTTTGAGGACTACCTGAGTGAGTCCAGTCCGTTAAGATTGATGATATCGTTAGCGAAGAGCGCACCGTTACCTATGGTGGTACAAGGTAGCGTCCTCGGCCCGACTCTCTTTCTCATATACATTAACGAGCTGGGTATGCTCACCATCCCCAAGGGTAAAATTATTGCTTTCGCAGATGACACTGCCCTTCTCTTTAGCGCTGACTCATGGCATGATGTTTACGCGAATGCTCAGACAGGCCTTGAAGTTGTAATGCGGTGGTTGCATAATAATGTTCTCACACTAAACGCGGACAAAACAAAGTATATTGCTTTTTCCCTAAAGTCCTACACACACAAAACCCAAATGACCCCCTTGTATTCTGTAGTTGCCCACTCCAGTTCTAACCAAAATGACAACACGTGTGGCTGCACCCACCTACAAAAAGCAAATAATATAAAGTATCTGGGCATCATATTGGATTGCAACTTGAGGTTTCATGAACACATCAGCACCCTCAGCAATAGGTTGCGCAAATTAATGTTTGTCTTTAAGACCCTACGACATGTGGCTGACGTCAGGCTGATGAAATCTATCTACTATGCCCTCGCTCAATCCCTATTAACCTACTGCATAACGTCTTGGGGCGGTGCACCTAAATTCACAATCCTACAGCTGGAAATATTACAGAGAGCTATTCTAAAGGTATCTTATTTTCTACCCTTTCGATATCCCACAACACTCTTATATAAAGAGACTAAAGTCCTAACTGTACGTCAGCTGTTTATTCTACAAACGGCTTTAAAACAGCATGGACTCCTTAGCTTCAACTCCTCGCTTTCACAAGGTAAAAGACGTTTTGACCCAGTAGACCGCCATGGTAAGCCACTTGCTACATTGTTCTCCAAACGTTTCTTCTGTTACCTTGGTCGCTTCCTCTACAATAAAATAAATAGGACGCTCTCCATTTACCATCTTACCAAAACTCAGTGTAAAATGAAGGTTGAGAGCTGGCTCCAAGAATTAAGTTATGATGCTACGGAAAAACTTCTGGCTGCCCCAGTATAACTTGCTTGTTTGAATACTAATATATGCCATATGTATATATTTATGTACATCACTATTCTATGCATTCAGATCTTCACTTTCTCACGCAGGCTCCCACCAAACACACCTCGCATCCACACCTCGCTTACACACCACCACGGTGAGTGTGTGTGAGTGTGAGTGGTAAGTGTATGTCACCACACACACTCACACACACTCACCACACACACACACACCCTCATACAAACGCGCACACACCGCAACACACACACATAAATACTAACCCTAAAATAAGTTTTAATCAATAGTGCATTCTGTATTTTTTTTTTCTCTTTGCTTTTATAACTTACCGCATTTGTGTGCGAGTGCATAATCCGATTTGAATGTAACTGCTTCTGAAGGGGTGGAGACCTGGTGTCCTGAAATACAGGCCTTACGCCTAGCTTAGGCACCAGTCTCCCACAATATAATTTAAACTATTATATATAATATATATAATATAATTTTATTGTCAGATATTACAATCCATTATTGTTAGTAAGGACATAAACATCTTACAAACTAGTGTTAGTACATATACCTCTGTCAATTAATAAATTCAGAAACATGTCAGCAGGGGCGGGCATTCCATAGAGTGATAAAGACAGTGTCTACCTCGGAGAACTGATCTAATATTACATAAGTAAGTCAATAAACAAAACTTAACAAAATATAAAAATTCTTAAATCATAAATCAGCTCCACCTACCGAGCGTCGGTAGTATCACTAAGATTAGTTAAGATTTGACAAATTTCGAAATCTTGATTCGCGCTGCAGTGGCGCCACATCACAATCTCAACGGCGAAGACACAAACTATTCGTCACTAAATATTTCGATGTGTGCTCTCGCGGTCAGTCGTGCTCATACGATTTTATGAGTGTGTGCGCGCCTATAACTACGTGGCACACAATGAAAAAAATAACGCACACAACTGCGATAATAGACAGTGTCTTTATTACTGTAGTTTCTCATAGAAATAAATTTATTTTTGTTTGTTTGTTATTACGCAATTACTCCGCCAATTGTGGACCGATTTTCAAAATTCTTTTTTTGTTTGAAAGGGTATACTCTCGAGGTGGTCCCATTATCATCAAGTTGGAATCTGATGAGAGGATCCCATTGAAATCGAGGGAAACCTTCAAATTTTATAGGCAAAGCTATAACGATTTGGGTATTTTTTAAAATAACTTGAGCATTTGCTCTCGGAAATCATCATTTGGTAAAGTGGAGCTGATGAAGAAGACCACAGATGGCCATTGGAACTACTCAATGACAAATATTTCACGGGTTGCGATTCGATTACTTTATTAAGGTTGCTAAGCAATTTATGCTCGTCACCAAGCGTATGGTGAGTGGTTGTTGAGGAGTTCTCCTGGTTCTTACCAGGAGAACTCCTCAACAATTAACGTCCCAACATCGGGAAAAGCAATATTTTGTAACAAGTGATGAGCAGTTGACATTAGGCTATTGTAACTTAGATAAATTACAAACGGACCCACTAAAAAGTGAAAAATAAAAACTTTAATTTCGGAAGTCGGTGTCTTTGGTTCCGCATTTTCGTTTATTGACACCGACTTCCGAAATTAAAGTTATTTTTCAGTTTGTAGTGTTTTTTTTGGAGGTCGGTTGTTTTTTTTTTCGTAAAAAGTTTTTATTTGTCGTATAATATCCTTTTTGTTCGCGTCAATTCGGAACTACGAGCGACAGAGACCTATGGATAGGTATTTAAGCTGGCATTTGGAAATTACCTACATCATCGATCGACAAGACGACGAACCGAAACCAAAGCGCAGTATTTTTGGTGAGATTTTTGTTTTGCCTACCTTCTTTGAAAAATCTGTGCACGCCCCTGCATGTCAGATACGATAACAATAATAATAATAATTCCTAATACGTAACACAATAACATTATGTATTGTTCTTGATCTTTTGATGTAGGTACTTATATATTGTGGTGAGAAATAAAGCATTATCTTATGTTATCTTATCTTAACTGCCCGACGATTGATGTTGGGGCGTTGTATATTATACGCTAGCTACGTGTGTTGCGTGCTTCGTGTTTTTTTGACAAATAAACCTATTTTTCTTTGCTTTTGTTTCTATCATTTCTATCGTTTCTATCATTTCTTTCTTTTCCTTCTTTTCTTTCCTTTCTTTCTTCTTTCTTTTCTTTCTTTCTTTTCTTTCTTTCATTTCTTTCTTTTCTTTCTTTCCTTTCTTTCTAGTTGCGCGGTAAACTCAGCTTGCGCGATGCACATTTTTTACGCACAGTTTGCTACGTAGTTCACATGTGTCGATGTAGATGCCGCCACACACGTCGTTGGCAATTCACTTTGCCAACGACACAAATAGTAAAACATTAGACATTTAAATAATGCATTACCTAGTTTTACTACATAATTTAGTAGGCACCTACAAAAAGTAAGTACCTAACCCTGAATTTCATGCATACCAATGGATTATAAAAACGGTGCTTAAATCTTTTACCTAATTAATTATTAATGAGGGGCCGGAATTAATCTTCTTAAAAGTAAGTGCTTGATCTTCCTGAGATGTCTTAAGATTAGCACTGTGGAATATTAATTTCCTGAGATGGTATCAAGCCAGGAAGAAAAGTGTACGATATGAAAACCGCTAGCAGTCCAGAGGCCTTTTAAAAAGCTAAATTAAAAGATTTCGTAAAACGAAATACAGGGTGAATTAAAATTCAGGTTGAAATCATTTTAAGCTGACTCAACCGGCTTGACTTTATAATTTGACACGATTTTGACCTGGTTCATTAAAAGTCTAGAAATAAACATAGCAATGCTATTATACAGGGTGTTTGGTGCATCGTTTGCCAAATGGAATTGGCCGAAAGGAGAGGTCATTTGCTATCTCTTAAGGCCCAGTAACTCATTCCTTGTTACACCGGTTTTTTTATTATGACTTTTTAATTTTTATTTAGAAAAATACAAGAACTCTGCATTTAAGCTCAAATTTAAAAAAAAGTTATGAGTATAGGCTTCAAATTTTATTTTAATTCTTATGTTTACTCTTGTGTGGTTCTATAAAATTCAAAATTACTTGCTAATAACATCTAGTTCCTTTTTAATAACTCACAAAGTTTTTGAAAAAAGTAAGAATACACTTAACACGCGACTTTAAATTGCTGTAAAAAAAAAACTAAAAGAGATCGGGATCTTCGAATTATTTCAAAAAGTTCTCTAGTTTATCTCCTTTCCAACGGTGTGCAATATACCTAAAAATAATTTTAATAACTTCAGTAATTCGCTAAATGTGTAATCGACACACATCAGGCTGATATTCGATATTACGGTAAGAACACTAGTTTTCACATAAACAACATTCGTTAAGTAGGTGTATAGTGTTATCTCACTCTTACCTAGTCTCTTGTCTCTTTCCAGGGTTCTAACTTTCCTTGAACTTGAAATAAAAAATTAACTTTTATTTAATAAGTACCTAATTATAAATTTTGTTCAAATTGTCCTCCACCATTGCGTACGCACGCACGAAATCTTCGTCTTATCTCGACTGTAGTGGTGTGTAAACGTATTTCTGCTTTGATAGTGATGAAAGCCGCCTCAATGCGTTGGACTAAATCATCCCTAGTCTCAACTACCGTGGCGTAAACAAGTTCTTTGGGCCGTCCCCAGATGTAAAAATCTAACGTCAGGTCTGGGGAACGGAGGCCAAGGAATAGGGCCATCCCTCCCAATCCAAGAGTGTGGAATGCAACATCCGAGTACTCTCTGATAGTTAATCTCCAGTGAGCGGGACAACCGTCTTGATAAAAAACAAAAGACTCACTTCAAGAGGTCTTCACTGAAAATTGGTAGCTGAGCTAATAATTAGCTTTTTAAAAAGTTCGGATCATCCACGTCCGAGTGTAATAAAAAACGACAAAACTGGACACGGTTACCATAGTCTTGATTCTCAAGAGCTAGGGGAAGGCCGGGCAAGAAGCATAGTGCGGGTAAGAAGAATAACTGATTTTTTCATAAACATATAATAGATAGCGCTATTAACATTTTCTCTAGTCGTGACACATACGATCGGCAATGCCATGGCAGTTCAACCCAAACAATACGCGAGTGCATCTGTTGTGGAAGGGAAAAAAAAGGATTATCGTTGTTTTGTTACGATTTTTGTAAAGGTTTGCACACAAACTTTTTGTATTTTGGCTAGGCTGAAGTTTCATGATTGGCAACGATGCGGGGGGCCTTCTGCCGGCCCTGCTTATGACGAGATGTGTCAGAGTAGAAGGATATTTAAGTCTAGGCTTAAATGGTGCCAAGACCATCAGCACCAGATAAAGATGGATATCCTTGCTTCACATCATTCTAAAAAGGATTTTCGTAACTTTTGGAAAGGTACAAATAAAATGGCTCATCGGCCTGGCCTCCCCGTGCGAGTCAATGGTATGAGTGACCCCAAGGACATTGCTGATCTCTTTAGAGAACATTTTCATGTGAAATCGCCTCTTGGGCCGCCTTCGTTGGGGATGTTTAATGTTGACACTTGTTGTGGTCAAGTGGATACGAAAATCAGCTCCAAAAATGTAGCGTATGCTGTTAACTCAATGTCCAGAGGCAAGTCCCCTGGCCACGACGGTCTCAGCGTTGAACATCTTCAGCAGGCTGGACATCACCTACCTAGAGTTTTGGCAATGCTTTTTAATTTTTGTATTAGTCATGCATACTTACCCTCTGACCTGGTTAAGACAATTGTAGTGCCAGTGGTGAAAAATAAAACAGGGGACCTATCAGATAAGGGTAATTATAGGCCGATTTCATTGGCGACTGTTATTGCAAAAGTGCTTGACGGCTTGCTTAATACACAGTTAAATGAATATCTGCATCTGCACGATAATCAGTTTGGTTTTCGGCCAGGACTGTCCACAGAGAGTGCTATACTGTGTCTTAAGCATGCCGTCAGGTACTATACGGACAGACATACTCCAGTGTACGCGTGCTTTCTCGATTTATCCAGGGCTTTTGATCTGGTTTCTTATGACATTTTATGGAGGAAGCTGGAGGACATAGATTTCCCCACAGAACTTATTAACCTGTTCAAATGTTGGTATGGGGGCCAGATCAATAGCGTGAAATGGGCGGGCTCTCTTTCGGAACCATATGGGTTGGAGTGCGGGGTGAGGCAGGGAGGGTTGAGCTCCCCCGCACTTTTTAACTTATATGTTAATGCGCTAATTGTTGCTCTCAGCAGCACCCATGTCGGTTGTCATGTTGATGGAGTTTGCCTGAATAACATTAGCTATGCAGACGATATGGTTCTGCTGAGCGCATCGGTTTGTGGCATTAGAACATTGTTGCAGATTTGTGAGGCATATGCCGAGAGACACGGTCTGAAATATAATGCAACGAAAAGTCAGTTTATGGTGTTTGAGGCCGGCTCTAAATGTCCTATAACAGTACCACCCATCAAACTGTACGGGATTCCTTTGGTAAAAGTGGACCACTTTAAATACCTGGGGCATTTAGTTACTGACGGGCTCAAAGACGATATCGATATCGAGAGGGAGCGGAGGGCGTTGTCAATAAGAGCTAATATGATAGCCCGCAGGTTTGCACGCTGTTCAAAGTCGGTCAAGCAAACACTTTTTAGAGCATATTGTACTTCATTTTACTCGTGCAGCCTGTGGGTGAATCACAGCCGAAAAGCATACGAAGCCCTCCGCGTCCAATATAACAACGCCTTTAGAGCGCTGATGGGGCTGCCGCGACACTGTAGTGCCTCGGGCATGTTTGCCGAAGCTAGCGTCGACTGCTTCTATGCAACGATGCGTAAGCGGTGTGCGTCTCTGGTGCGCAGGGTGCGCGGCAGCCCCAACAGCGTGCTGATGATGATAGCGGACAGGCTCGACTGTCCATACATGCGACGCTGTAGTGACTTGCACGTCACCTACAGTCGTCGGTAATTAAGTGGGTAAGGGTCGGAGGTACGGTGGTTTTTGTTTTTGGTTTGTATTGTTAATGTGTTTTATTTTATTTTATTTTTTTGATGTATTGTATTGAATTTTGTATATTGTCTATTGAGTCTTTGTAACTCGAATGAATAAATAATAATAATAATAATAATAATAATTAGTCATCAGTTGTCTATAAAGATGTATTGTATATTCAATTGCACGTTTATTTAGGTATTATTTGTGATCGTTACTTTTTGTTTACCTACTAAAAACAATTCAAGTTTTCACTTGTTTCTAATATTAGAGTGTTGGGCAAAATGGATATGGGCAAAACGGTTAGGTATTCCGTTTTGCTCAGAGCAAGCATATTATAAGAATGTTATTTATGTGAAAACTAGTTTTCTTACCGTAATATCGAATATCAGCCTGATGTGTCTCGATTACAAATTTAGCGAATTACCGAAGTTATTAAACGTTTTTTTGGTATATTGCACACCGTTGGAAAGGGGACAAACTAGAGAAAACCTTTTAAAATAATTCGAAGATCCCGATCGCTTTTAGTTTTTTTTTACAGCAATTTAAAATTGAGTGTTAAGTGTATTTTTCCTTTTTTCAAAAACTTTGTGAGTCTTTAAAAAGGAACTAGATGTTATTAGCAAGTAATTTTGAATTTCATAGAACCACACAAGAGTAAACATAAGAATTAAAATAAAATTTGAAGCCTATACTCATAACTTATTTTTAAATTTGAGCTTAAATGCAGAGTTCTTGTATTTTTCTAAATAAAAATTAAAAAGTCATAATAAAAAAAACGGTGTAACAAGGAATGAGTTACTGGGCCTTAAGAGATAGCAAATGACCTTTCCTTTCGGCCAATTCCATTTGGCAAACGATGTACCAAACACCCTGTATACCGATTGCCACCGGTTAAATGATTCATACTAATATAATAAAGGCGAAAGTTTGTGGGGGGGTGTGTGTTTATATGTTTGTTACTTCTTCACACTCAAACGGCTGGACCAATTTTAATAAAAAATGGTATGGGGGTAACAGACACCCTGGATTAACATACAAGCTACTTTTTATCCCGATATTCCCACGGGATCAAAACTTATGCGGGTGAAACCGCGGGGCGCAGCTAGTAAATTATGTAATGAAAATTATATTGGGTTTTTCCGTCTGATATTTCGCAGTGGCAGCCCGGAGTCCAGATTTGTGCACAGCCGACGGCAATATTACACATATGGGTGTTACAAAACAACAAAAAACAAAACAAAACACAACAAAAATAAAAACAAAAAAAAAGAAAGCCAAATAATCAAGAAAAACAAAACAACACAAAAAACAAAGTCTGTCTGTTACCTCTTCACGCTTAAGGACGCTATCACATTTTGAACTCGCTCAAGTTTAGGTATTTGAAACGCAACACAACAACATTACGCGCACGCACACATTGAACCCATTGTCCGCTCGATTTTATACGTAACTATAACTAATCTTGGAACTTGAAGGTATTATTTTTTAATTTTACTGGTATTTATTGAGTAAAGTTAGTTGTTAGTTCGCAATCGAATTTGGTAACTGTTATTAGTACTTACTATGTGTGATAATCACGTTTATAGTATTGTTCATCAGTCATTACGTATGTACATTATCTATGTAGGTGCCGAAAAACGACCTTAACATTTTAGTATTACAAGGAACATCTACGTTTATCCTTCAGTCTGCTGTTAGTTTGAAAAGATGTAAGTAAGTACTTTTAAATATGGTTTTGATGACAATTGTTGGAGCATTACCTTCATAATCAAATACTAGCCTGGAAGTTGTCGTAGAGTTTCGTAGTGATATTTAAAAATAATCATTCACTTATGAAAACAGTACTTAAGTATTTTATTTACTGGGGTGAGAGTTATTATTTTTTATAAAAATAAAAAACTTTGTAACAAAAAAAAGGAGTCCAAAAAATTAAAAATAACTTTAATTTCGGAAGTCGGTGTCTTTGGCGGATCCAATGGCACCGACTTCCGAAATTAAAGTTTAAAAAAACTTTTATACAAAAAAAAGAACCGACCGACTTCCAAAAAACACACTAAGTACAAAGTGAAAAATAATTTTAATTTCGGAACTCGGTGTCTATGGATCTGTAATTTAGTATTTTGCCACCGACTTCCGAAATTACAAGTTATTTTTCACCTTGTAGTGTTTTTTGGAAGTCGGTTTTTTTTTGTTAAAAAGTTTTTATTTCTCGCTTTTTAGTCGGGTCTGTTTATCAACTAACTTACAATAACCTAATGTCAACTTGCTCATCGCCTTTTACAAAATATTGCTTTTCTCAATGCAGGGACGTTAATTGTTGAGGAGTTCTCCTGGTATTCACCTATCAGCTCCATTTTACTATTCTCATTGTGACGAGCATAAGTTGCTTAGCAACCATATTAAAGTAATCGAATCGCAACCCGTAAAATACTTATTATTGAGTAGTCCCGGTGGCCATCTGTGGTCTTCATCATCAGTTCCACTTCACTAAACGGTGCTTTCCGAGAGCAAATCCACGAATTACTATAAAAAATACTCAAATTGCTATAGGTGTGTGTGCCTATAATATTTGAAGAGTTCCTTCGATTTCTCCAGGATCCCATCATTAGATCCTGACTTAATGACAATGGACCTGACCACCTGGAAAGTATATCCATTCAAACAAAAAAAGAACAAGAAACAAAAATTTTTTTTTCACTTTGTGGTTTTTTTTTTTTTTGGAAATTGTTTTTTTTGTAAAAAAGTATTTATTTTTCACTTTTTAGTTGTACCCACCTACTGCACACAAATGAATATAACACTACTTGCTATGTGAATATCAGTGACAGGAAGCTACTGAACACATCCGCGTATCCCTTTAGAGGGTACAGGCGTGATGTTATGATGTGTGATTGCGTAAACAATGCATAGATATGCGATAGCAGCAATCGCGGTTGATTTGCTGGCATTTATTGAAGAGTTCCGTTGTCTGTCTCCGAAAATCATCATCAGATCTTTACGAAATTTAAATGGGACCATTTTGAAATAAACCTCTTTCGAACAAAGAAAGAATTTTGCTAATCCGTCCGTCCGTATATGACGGAGTTATGTTCGAATATATAACCTCTTCCTTTTTTGAGGTCGGTTAAAAATACAATCGCCATCTTGAATAAAAAAATGGATGTCACATTCGTAATCACCACCCCAAAATCGACTATAGTATCGAATATCTAAAAAAAAATAGTGTCCGTCATTTTTATTTGATTATAATTTTTTAACACAAATATTTATACAGTCTTTATCCGTCATCTACATCCATTAACCTCTTGAACGCCGGGCCTCTGTATGCGCAAGTGCCACAAACGCCGGCAGATTTGGAAGTACCTGTTGATTTTTGGGCAAGCCTTCGAAAAAACGCAATTACGTTAATACATAGCCAGTTAAACGTTACATGTTATACCTTTCTGGCTTCGTTATTAGATTACCTAACTACTTATACCATTCATTATGCAAACACAACTGACCTTATCTAGCAACGATGCGTTAAGTTTTTGTTTTGATAATTTTCACTCACATAACCTTCAAACTTTCTCACATCACATCTAATCTACACAAATATTCACCAAAAAACACTTTATTATGATAACACAATATCTGTAGAAACGATAAAACACCACACATTAACAACAATCCACTTATAAACAATAACTAAACCATAAAAACTATTTGTTTACGCAACGACAAAATTTCGGCGCGAGCTCCGCGCGGTGCCGACGATACACTGACGGCGAAGAAGAAATACGATTACGATGTTATTACGGAATAATGTCCGTAGCTATTAGCCAAAATATGTTTGTGGAACAATAATCTAACTATATAAGTGTATTTCAAATTCAAACACTAAACAAAAATATTTATCATAAAACATTACGAAATACGGCGGCCATAACTATCAAATTATGAACATTACAAAAGTTTCGTAACTTTTTCTCGACATATTTATAACTTTTCTATAAACTATCACTTCATACGAAATCTATACTTATTTCTCAGTAATCCTGTATAAAAATCTCATAAGATTACTCACTGTTCCCTTCTTGAAAACATTTTTTCAAAACATAAACACCCGCACTAATCACTCGTAAAACAACAAATATGGCCGTCACAGAAGCACTAATTTATTTCTTTTTTTTTCTTCCGTTTTGTTGGCGCTCCTGTTTGAATGTTACCAAAATAGGTCAAGCATGAATCGACTAATCGAATGATACAGCTAGATCGTGTTGCAAGTGCCAATAAATAGAAAATATTACCGTCCAATGACAACCATGCGTGTTGACAGTTGTTAGGATCCAATGGTGTAACGCCGGCGGTTCGAGTCATTAAATTTTACGATCCAATGGTGTAACGGTGGCGCTTGAGGGGTAACAAAAAATTACAACTAAGTATTTATTTCTAAAACAAATTCCAAAAATCGTACTTAATTTTATTTCGGTTCGAAAAAGTATCAACATCGTATTGTGGAGTTCACAAAACGGAACTCACTTTTTAACGTAATTATTTTTTGCGAAAAAGCTACATAGACGTGCTTCCACGGGCGCGTCTGAGCGCGCAATGACCGACCGGCAAGTGTCCGCGGGTAGAAAATGTATGGAGAAATTTGAGAGCGTTTCTTATTTTTCTCATAAATGAAATGTTATTTATTTATCTACAAAATATTTAGCTTATCTTTATAGAATAATATATAGGCAACAATATCTTCTTATTTTTAAGCTAAAATATGCATTGGATTTAGCTATATTGGGTTCTATTCAGACCCCTTTATATTTAATTTTTTGCGATTATTGTGATGGTAAAAACGTATTTGTGTGAAAATTTTGTATGGGGCTATTTAATTGCTTTGGGCCCGGTCTGGAGATGAATACATTATCTTTAATTTGAAACCAAGATATCCTCGCAGTTGTGACTCCAGTTTGTTAAAATGGTACCTGAAAAACACTGTTATTCGTGGAAAAATGTTATAGCGTCCTTAAACCGCTGAATCGATTTAGATGAAATTTGGTATAGAGATAGTTTGAGTCCCAGGAAAGGCCATAGGATACTTTTTATCCCGATATTCCCTCGGGATCGACACTTATGCGGGTGTAACCGCGGGGCGCTGCTAGTTATTATATAAATATTAAAAAAAAGAAAGCGTTTACTTCATCACAATTACGTATAAATAAACAACAGCTGATACATGGTAGGTAATTGAAAATATTCCTCATTATTTATTACCTAGGTAACATTAAATTGATTAATAATAACATTTTGGAATCAGCTGCGTATACAATTTGCGATCCCGAAGGCCTCCGACATTTACACGGTAGATACCATTTGGATTATTTTAAAATAAAACGTGGCATTTAACCGCATTTATTCGCCGCAATTCAAAGCCAATCGTCAGCCACAGCATAGCCTATACAGCTTAATGAAACATCATCTGCCTAGCCTTTTCCCAACTATGTTGGGGTCGCCTTCCGGTCCAACCGGATGCAGCTGAATACCAGTATTTTACATGGAGCGACCCTATCTGACCTCCACAACCCAGTTACTGGGTAATACGATACCCCTTGGTAAGACTGATTGTCAGACTTTCGGGCTTCTGACGACCCGTAACGACTGAAAAAGATCCACGAATGACAGCCGGGACCAACGGCGTAACGTGCTTTCCGGGGCACGGCTTGGTCACGGTATGTAAAGATGGGCACCCATCCACAGACCAATCGCGGCAAGCGTAGCTTAACCTGATCGATCGACCTGTGCGGCTGTTATTATTTATCCACGGGCCCCTCATAAAGCGTAGTAAAACTTACAAAACAAAAAAAAACAGAACAAAAAAAAATGTTACTATTTTTCCCATATTTTTATTGTTATACTGCTTATCGGGGCGGAGAAAACCCCAACAAATCAAAGATCATATATAAATAATCGATCCAGCGGTTCTCGAGTTACAAATGGTGTAACTAACCCGACTTTGTTTTATTTATATAGACGATAGATAGATAAATGGTTTAAGTTTGACAGGTCTCCTCTCTTCGAGAGGGAATGGGCTAGAATCTACCATGCGGGCCCAGTGCGGGTTGGTAGATGTCACATGTCTTCGAATTTTTAGTTCCAGCACATGCTGGTTTCCTCAAGATGTTTTGACCGTTTTGAGAGTAGTGGTGATGAAAATAATTCCACAAAGTAAAGCGCCTGTTTGGGTTCGAACCCACGACCAACTTCGAAAGTCGGAGCTATTACCACTGCTCTCCTCCAATATCACATCACTCCACTCTACTCCAATATTGATCGAAAACACAAATCAAATTTTACGAAGGTACCTACAAATTTTTAGACCCAAACATTTTTATATCTTCAGATTTATAGCATTGTTAAACAAAATCTTCGACGCTGCTGAACGCGTTGGCTCTTTGCCACGTTTACATTTATGACAAGTTAACAGCCAAATCCACTGGAATTCGTCAGCTTTTTATATCCAGACCTTTTAGGCGTTAGCCTCGTATTATTCTCCAATTTTTGCTAGACCAACAAAAAATAAGGAATATTATTACGCATGATGTATTCGTAATGCCTTGTCGCTTGGCTAGAAAATAAAGATAAATTTTTCGCGAGCACGATACAATTTTCCGAGGAAGAGAAACTGCTTTCTAAACATAACGAAGCGCATGGTTTGTTTTTATTTTAATGTTTAAACGATTAACAGAAGGCCAATTCTCCTATACAAATCTGGTAATCTCAACGTCAGTTAATGTCAAAAACTTGACAAGGTGTTTGTAAATTAGAGATATTTTTGACAGAATGCAACTGAGATTAGAATGCGAACTCAGCTAATTTATTTACCACTGACTAGAAAGAGACATGGAGAATGGGTTAAATAGACATTTATTACACAATTTTTCAAACTGAAGTTCTTCTTCTCTTCTAGAACTTAACCGTTACTGCCTTTATTGACCTCTAATCGAGACAAGAAATAACACATCATTGACACAACTTAGTGAGGGCACCTTACTTGAACTCAAGCTTACAATTTATCGACTTAAAACTTAATAATCCATACTAATATTATAAATGCGAAAGATGCGATGCGTGTCTGTCTGTCTATCTGTTACCTCTTCACGCTTAAACCGCTGAACCGATATAGGTGAAATTTGGTATAGAGATAGTTCCTTCAGTTGCTTGTGCCAGGGGCCACGGTATCTCTTTCGAACAACCCGCGTCCCTGGCAGGCAACCAGCATGGCCTAGAACCAAAAATTCCAAGACATAACTGTGACATCTACCAACCCGCACTGGGCCTGCGTGGTAGATTACAGCCCACTCCTTCTCAAAGTGAGGAGGCATGTAACCCAGCATTGAGAACATAATAGGTACGTAGATTCTGCGTGCACTGACTAGACAGGTCCATTCATATCTCTGTGGTTCTTTCCTCACAAAGCCATTTCAGACATTAATCTGCATGGTCCTCATTTAAGTCCTCTATTTCCACTTATCGCATAAATTTATTAAGTAAAGTCCACGGTGAAATGTGGCTTTGTCTACCTTACCTTTCAGTTAACAATATCGTGGTTATCCACAGTATCCTCTGCGACGTCATAAGATATATCTACGGGTACATATATCTAAGATGCGAATGCCGTACTCCAGTAACCGCTGCCCGCAACCTGTGGTCTTCATAAACAACTTGTTTTACTAAATAAATACGAGCTTGAAGACTTCTTGAGTAATGTTCTTACGTTTAATTTTGCTTAAAGTTTCTACAGCAAATATTTTGCTATGTCATTCTGGCTTCTCTCAAAATATTAAGAATAAATAAAAAGCACAGTTAAGTACAGACGCCAGCACATCAAGCTACTCGAAACTGTCAAATTTTCCCAATCAACTTTGAACTCTATGCTTTAGCGATAAAGTTGAAAATCTATTGAAGAAATTTGACAGATTGTAGTAGCTTGATGTGCTGGCGTCTTCGTTAAAAGACGAAAAAAAAATCAAAAACTCATTCATTCAGAATACACTTAACGTCACGCCTGGTTTCCGACAGAAGTGTACCTTACACCCACATTCAATCAATCAATCATTCATTCAATATATTCAGAAGCTGTACGTGATTATTCAAAATACAACTACACCAAAAAGTTTCTACTGTAATAATAACATTTTCTGGTCTTAAAGAAGTACGGTGGTGCATTAATATTAAACATCACAATTATAATATAAAAGTAGAAAAAGTCAGGGATCAAGAAGAATCCCGGTTCTTTGCTAGTTCTTTGGAATTAATTCCGCTTGAAACTATATTCTCAGTTTAGTTTACAGCTTGCATTTCAGTTGAAACCGTTTGATTCTGGTCTGGAATATAAATGAGTCTGTGGCATTTACCCCCGTACTATCATTCATACTAATATTATAAATTCAAAAGTAACTCTGTCTGTCTGTATGTTACTTTTTCACGCCTAAACCACTGAACGGATTTCGATAAAATTTGGCAGAGAGATAGATTGCATCCCGGGTAAGGACATAGGATAGTTTTTATCGACATACCTTGCGGGCGAAGCCGCGGGCGGAAGCTAGTTTTAACATAAGTTTACATACATGTAAAGTTGTGTATGTAGAGAAAATAACGAAAGAAAATACGTTAAAAGCACATGAAAGTCAGTCAACTAAACAAGCAGTCTTATCTAGGGTCGTCCTGCTACCCAGTAAATGCGTTGTGGAGCTCAAATAGGCACTCGCTTCATTTAAAATACTGGTATTCAGCTCCATCCGGCTAGGCTGGAAGCCGACCCCAATATAGTAGGAAAAAGGCAAGGCAGAGATGATGATGATGAAACATAAAAGTGAAAACAAAAGCGCAAAAAATTAAAGATAATAAATTAATGATGTGTAATGTAATTTAAGTCTGTTACTAAATAAAAAGTTGTATACTGAAAACTTTGCCATTGGATTACCTAACTTCAAAACTTTTACTTTTATAGGTACATATCTACGTGCGACAAATTAAATCCACGTACCCTATCCGTGCTTCAATCTCCTAAAACGTCTAGTGCGATAAAAATCTACCTTCTACGAATAACGATCTGATCGAACCCGATACGAAGTTTCGAGATGTTTCCCGACGTTTCGAGATATTTCAAGATTGTGTAAGAGCTCTCCCAACCCACGATAGTAAAATCTTCAGACATCTTAACTTTAGTAGCTGTTAAATACATCTAATGTACAAGTTCGGAGACTTATAACATAAATAAACTACACAAACAGTGTAGCGATAGCTAAAGTGATTTATTCTGGTGGTCTCGTAAATGTTTCAGAACGAAATATTATTGTATTCGACGCATTTCTTTATAGGTTTGTTGTTCAGCCAAGATGATATGGAAGAAACCTTTTGTCATCGTCTGATTCCATAATAAGATGGAAAAACCAATTAATCTTCAAAAGGAAAAGCGGATCAAACCGGAATGAGAGAGAGAAACAGAAGAAGAACTAGCACGGGGTCGAGGATGGGGGGGGGTTCAGGGGATTAGACCGGGATAACTCAAATGTTCTATGCGTAGATAGCGTACAGCAATAGACAAGTCACTACAGTAATAATACAGGATGTAAAGTTCACTCATCCTCCATAGAAAAGGGAGGATCCTCCGACCAGGCGGGTGTTGTCTCTGGCAGAGGTGCATATGCCACGGTAAAATCTGCTTGCGAGATACAGGATTTTGCGTGACGTCATTACGACGACGCGTAGTTCGTATATGGTGTTGTAGATACCGCTACAATACCTAATGAGACAAGGACACACTTATTAGATCCAATAGTAAGAGTAAAAGATTCAGAAATATATTTTTCATCCCAACTATTCTAAAAGGACGAGTTTGTTCGCCTTTAAGTGCACCCGAAGGTGGTGTTTTCTATAAGAAACTTTTAGCGAGTAATGAGTTTAATTCTTTTTATAAGTGCGCCGCAATTATCTTTGCCGCGCACTTTTTGAATTTGGAACATCTTAGTGTTCAGCGACAAAGAAATTGAACGCAAATATTGTTTGAATAAAGACTGGCTGGTACGACGGCCCCTAGTCGTGCCGCCGCCGGCTGAATAAAAAAAAATCAAATTAAAAACGCGCGAACCCGTGTTTTCGTCAATTTTCACGGACTGTTGAAATTCATGGTTTTGTTTGAAATTCATAATTGCGAAAATGTCTCAAATGTAAATATAAGTTTTTGATTGTTTTATTAATAGATACCTACTATTTAATTTCTAATTAGTTGTTACTGTATGTTTTATTAAATAATAATATACAATATGACGCGCCTTTTATTACAATAAAATATGAGGCGCCTTTTATTTTCTCATAGTGAGTAATGAAAAGTATAGTGTATCATCACTCGGGCGCAAAATACAGGGTGAAATTGAATACATGCGACAAACCGAAATAGGAGATTGTACTCATCATTATGAACAACTTTTACTAAGAGACCAAAGCTGAAATCGCGAAAACAAAATCAGCTGTTCCCTACATTTATGTTCGCATAACTCGTCAAAATGTAGGGAACAGCTGATTTTTTTTTCGCGACCATATAAAAGTTGTTCATAATGATGAGTACAATCTCCCGTTTCGGTTTGTCGCATGTTCTCAATTTCATCCTGTATATTTTTGGCTCGGGCGACGTTCTTTGAACCCCTCGCTACCTTCAGGATTCTACTAAAGAATCCTCCAGACCGAATTTCGGCCATGGCGACCAATTTCAGCGGAGACCAGCCTTCTGTGCGGAAGATATATAGTGCACAAGTGTGTGCGCAGACACAGGTGCACTAACTCTTCCCTCACTCTCATAATCCGATGGGAGGGCAATCCGACATGATCGGACAGAGAATAGGCGCAGGACCAACGGCTTAAGCACTTTGCCGAGATTTGTTCTTGGAACAAATCTAACTTAGAAAGATTTACCTATGATTCTAATAATTATCAATTACGTAGGTACCTATTGTAGACGCGAATCATATTTCGATCAAAATACAACCTGACACTGACCTGAAAATTGCAAAAAACTTAAGAAAATTTGAATTTCGCGGGCTACAACTGCGCATTCACCTTTAGATATACCTAAGGTACGCTGATAGCAAGACCACATTAGACTTGACATTATTCCGGGAAACGTGACGTTTAATTAATTTGAATCATTTACATATATAATGTCATAGCGGTTTCGCGGTAATTTTCAATGGCAGGCAAATGTAATTGCCACCGATTAACATTCAATTAATAATAATGAGTTAATTAGTTAGAAGCACTGTATTATTAAGGTTCGTGTTCACCAACATTTAATCAATCGAAACATAATGGGTGTACTAACGAAGCTGAGAGTCATTTGTACTCTCCGTTAATGTGAATATTTTGGATGATATTGGACTGGATCCATAGGTGACCTTCTGGATACGGAAATATTGAAGGTCAAAGCTCCAACATTTTTTTACTAAAATACGTTTTTAATGTTTAAACTAACCTTAAATATCCGCTTAACTCCGCACCGGCCTGTGTACTCATATAAGCTCAATGTTTTATTTATTTATTTATTGCAGCATGGAAGACTTACAGCTAAAAAAAACAAAAAAGAAAGAAAACAATAGTCGGCAGAAAGTCAATTACAAGTCTTCACGTTTAGACTTATAATAGAATTTGTGTGCGTATTGATGAAAAAAAAAAATACAATCACTTTTTACGCGCTATCATTAAAAGTGATGTTTGACACCAAAAATTATGTCGTTTCCCAGCAATAATTTTTGCTCAATGTTATTTAGTTTGATGTAGGTACAACATGGGTAGCTGGAGATGATAGAACGGTTATGTGATGGGATTTTGTACAACCTATATTATACATTATTCTGTTTTTAGTATTTGTTGTTATAGCGGCAACAGAAATACATCATCTGTGAAAATGTCAACTGTCTAGCTATCACGGTTCATGAGATACAGCTTGGTGACAGACAGACAGACAGACGGACAGTGGATTCTTAGTAATAGGGTCACGTTTTTGCCTTTTGGGTGCGGAACCCTAAAAACGCCAAGTATGTGTCAACTTTTCGATTGAAAGAAAAAAACAGAAAGACATTTCATTATATTGACAACTAGCTTCTGCCCGCTATTTCGTCTGCGTGAAATTTCACCCTCCTCCCATTCACCTTCTTAAGGGTGGAATTTCCAAAAACCCTATCTTAGTGGATATCTCTCTTCACAAAAAAAACACCCTCCAAATTTCATGTCTCTAGGACCAGCGGTATAGGCTGTGAAGTCAGTCAGGACTTCGAATTTTATATACAGAGCGTTAGGTTAAACGAGGGACATACTTTGAGGGGAGTTAGTACCTACTCATGGGGTGCATGTTGAAAGCCTCCTCGCGGCGCACCCTGGGCAACGTCAGCACCAATTGCCCACTGGTTCTGGTGGACTCTTGGGGCTGGCGGCTAATTTTCAACACACGGGGAAAGGTCATGGTTCCAATCACCGATCATCCTGAATGGTCGCTGAAGGGAACCGGGCTATAGACGGTCATGCGTCTACTCCCCCTCTGCTTACAGAGGGAGGTGAGTGGGCGCAGACCGTCACGAGGCGGTACCCACGAGAGTGTGGGCGTTGGAGGGTGTCCCATGCCCGCGCTGCGTCTGTCCGGCATCCGGCGGCAGCGTGGGGACGCCGGGGCGGCGGTTGGTTCTGCCCAACCGTCGGCCACCCCGTAACCTTGAACTCAGGACCGGGGGTCCGGGCCACTGAGGTCCGGGCTGCGAGGAAGACAACCTCTATAAAAAATTACCCCAATCCCAAGGTCGAGCGTGCCGAGGGGATGAATGGCCGGAGGGGATCCGGTCGTTAGCGCGAACAGGGACCTCACCCTTAAAAAGGAACAAACAAATATGGAAAAGACAGACGAGAAAAAACTACCCCAGGGCGGTACCGGCTGCTCAGCAGTCGGAGAATCCGCCACGTTCCCTTTGGGAACGTCAAGCCCCCATTCGTTTTCTGGGGGGGGCAACGAATGTCTTCCGCTTGCCATTGGCAACAAGAGCCGAGGAGGCTCCTGTCCCTTAGGGGACCAAAGAGAGGAGAGGAGAGATGCGGGCTCGGAGTCCGACGCCGCATCTGGAGGCGCGAGCAAGGGAGGCTCAGGGAGCCCCTGCCGTGCCAAGGAGGTGGCCGCTTTTGCGCAGAAGCTCAGCAAGCGGCCAAGGTCTGAGGACGGTCAGGGGCTGTCCTCCGACGAAGAGCTGGCCTCGGCAAGAAAGATCCCCACCAGTAGGCGGGGTGGGGTGCGCGAGCGAGGCAAGGGGAGGGGGCTCACTGCCCGCGAGGCGGCAGAGAGAGCGGAGGAGCCCGCAAAGGAAGGAGGGACCGCAGTCACTTCGGGGCCCTCAAGCGACGAGGAGAGTGCGGCTAGTGACCCCGAGGCGGACTGCAAGCGCAGGTTTGCGGAGGTCGTGGAGGCCGCGATCCGGGACGTGGCCTTGAAGAAGCTCCAAGCTTCAAAGAACAAGGCCGTAGTCTCGGCGATGGCCTCCATAATGGCGGCAGCGGAGGCGGCCAACTACACCGGCCCCTCTACTGGCGAAGTGGCCGAATTGAGGGCGGAGGTCACCCGCCTCACGGCCGCCATGGGGAAGCTCCAAGAGGAGAACGGGCGACTCCGAGCGGACCTGGCCGGCCTGAGGGCCGCCGGGGGCGCGCAGGCGAAGCCGCCGTGCCAGCCCGTCCCGGTGGAGAATCAGGTCCTGAACCTGGTCCGGCAGGAGCTGGCGGCCTTCCAGGCGCGGTTCTCCGTCCTGGAGGGCATAGTCCTGCGCCCCCCCTTGGCGGGCGGGACGGCCCCGAGGCCGAAGGCGGCCTCGTACGCGGCCGCTGCGGCAGCTGCCGCCCCTAAACCCGGGCCGTCTGGCCGGGCCCAGGCGCCGGCCAATCCGGCGGCGGCCAAACCGGCGTCGGCCAAACCTGCGTCGGCCAAATCGGCGTCGGCCAAACCGGCGTCGGCCAAACCGGCGTCGGCCAAACCGGCGTCGGCTGGAGGAGCCCCGGCGCCAGCGCCGGCTGGCGGGGCCCCGGCGCCTACCGGCAACACCCCGGCGCAGGCCCGGAAGAGGGGCAGGCCGGCGAAGGCCCCAGAGCCAACGCCCCGCCCCCAAAACCCTCCCACTCCTCCCACGACCGACGCCGAATGGCCGGTGGTCGGGGAGAAGAAGAAGGCGGCCAAGGCGGCCAGAAAGAAGGCGCAAAGGCGGCGCCGCAAGGAGCGAGCCGTCGCGGCTAGGCTTCGCGCCCCAAAGACCGCGGCTGTAGTAATAACGCTACAGCCGGACGCGGTCAAGAGGGGCGTGACGTACCGCGACGTGCTCGCCAAAGCGAGAGAGACGGTGGACCTCCAGGAGCTGGGGATCACCGGGGGCCTCCGGCATAGGGTGACCGCCACTGGCGCCCGCATGTTGGAGATCCCCGGTGCGACGAGTGGCCCCACCGCTGACGCCCTAGCTGAGAAGCTAAGGGCGTCCCTCAATGCGGATGAGGCTCGAGTCTCCAGGCCCGTCAAGTGCGCAGACATGCGCATCTTGGGCCTGGATGACTCCGTAACGGAGGGAGAGGTGGTTGCCGCCGTTGTCAGGACGGGCTGTCTGGCCGACCAGGTGAAGGCGGGCACCATACGTCCTGACTTCACGGGTATGCGTACCGTAACGGTAAGCTGCCCCGTGACGGCGGCCAGAACGATCGTGGAGGGCCGAAGGCTCCTGGTGGGCTGGGTTTCAGCGCAGGTCAAACTGCTGGAACCCAAGCCTCTGAGGTGCTTCCGATGCCTTGTGGGACACCATGTTGGCGTCCAATGCACCTCGGAGGTAGACCGCAGCTCACTATGCTTCCGCTGCGGTCAGCCCGGACACAAGGCCGGCTCCTGCAACGCCGCGCCGCACTGCATCGCATGTGCGGCTGCTGGCAAGCCGGCCGATCACCGGGCGGGGAGCAAGTCCTGCGCTCCACCCGCCGGGACCAGGAGGAAAGGCAGGCCCTCCGCCGCCGTCGCCACCACCACCGTCGCCGCCGCCGCTGCCGCCGCCACCAACGCCGCTGCTGCCGCCGCCACCACCGCCGCCGCCGCCGCCGCCACCACCGCCGCCGCCGCTGCCGCCGCCGCAATCGTCGAGGGGCCCTCACAAGGGGCCCGGGAGGGGGCTGAAATGGAGGAGTAATGGCTCCTCTACGCCTCCTCCAGGCGAACATCAACCACTGCGCATGCGCTCAGGACCTGTTGCTCCAGAGCGTGGCGCAGTGGTCGATTAACATCGCCGTGGTCGCTGAGCCGTACTTTGTCCCGCCCAGGGATGACTGGATGGAGGACCTGAGCGGCTCAGTGGCCATACTTTCGTCGGCCGCCGCCGGCACCCCGTCCCTCGAATGCGTCACGAAGGGACAGGGGTGCGTAGCAGCACGGTTCGGAGAGATAGTAGTAGTGGGGGTGTACTTCTCTCCGAACCGAACTCTCGCCGAGTTCCACAACTCTTTAACAGAGTTGAGTGTCGTCGTCGCCGGAAACCATCCCTTCCCCGTGCTAGTGCTCGGGGACTTCAATGCCAAGAATTTGGCCTGGGGTCCCCGTTACACGGATGTGCGGGGCAGGATGGTGGAGGACTGGGCTCTGGAAACAGGCCTGGTCGTCCTAAATCGGGGTTCTGTTCCCACGTGTGTGCGGATGCGGGGTGAGTCCGTGGTGGACATCTCGTTCGGCAGCCCCGCTCTGTCACAACGCGTCATTGACTGGCGCGTCATGGAGGGGGTGGAGACCTACTCCGACCACCGGTATATCCGGTTCGACGTCTCCGCCCAGACCTCTAGCGCGCTGGTCCAACAGGCCCCGAGTGGTCCGCGGTGGGCGCTGAAGCAGCTGGACCGGGAGCTCCTCCTGGAAGCCTCGATCGTGCAGGCCTGGGTGTCATCACCGGACAGGCCTGCCAACATCGACGATGAGGCGGAGTGGTTCCGGGAGGCCATGTCCGAGATCTGTGACGTGACAATGCCCCGAGTCCGGCCAGGACGCGCCCGACGTCAGGTGTACTGGTGGTCGCAGGAGTTGGAGACGCTACGCAAGGCGTGCGTCGATGCGCGACACCTGTATACCAGGCACCGCAGGCTCCGCATTCGCCCTCCGGATGTGGAAGCCACGGAGGCGGAGCTGTACGAGGGGTACAGAGCGGCGAAGACCGCCCTCCAAGAGGCTGTCCAGCGGGCCAAGGATGTGGCCCGCGAGGAGATGGTGGAGACTCTGAACAGAGATCCGTGGGGGCGCCCTTATAAAATGGTGCGGAATAAACTCCGCACCTGGGCCCCCCCGCTGACGCAGAGTCTCCGCCCCCAGCTGGTGGAGGAGGTGGTGAGCGCTCTGTTCCCTTCACGGGGGGAGCACACTCCCCCGCCCATGGCTCCGCCAATTGCGGTGCCCGAAGCGGACCACGCGGACGACGACGACATCCCTGCTGTGACCGGGGTAGAACTGAGAGCGGCGGTAGGAAGGCTGAAGGCCAAAAATACCGCCCCAGGACCCGACGGCTTGCCAGGTAAAGCCTGGGTCCTGGCCTCGAGGGCTCTCGGGCCTCGACTGGAGGCGTTCTTAAGCGCATGTTTGGAGAGAGGCCAGTTTCCACGCCGTTGGAAGACGGGGAAGCTGGTCCTCATTCGGAAGCCAGGGCGCCCTGCGGACTCTCCGTCCGCATACCGGCCCATCGTGCTGCTCGACGAGGTCGGCAAGCTCTTTGAGAGAGTGATTGCGGGCCGCCTCGTCGGGCACCTGGTGATGACGGGGCCGGATCTTGCGGACAGCCAGTTCGGTTTCCGCAAGGGGCGCTCGACGGTGGACGCCATCATGCGCGTGAGAGCCCTCACGACGGGGGACGCGGTGTCCCGGGGTGGGGTCGTCGTGGCGGTGTCACTCGACATCGCCAACGCGTTCAACACCCTTCCCTGGAGCACCATTGTGGAGGCACTCCGGTATCACCGGGTGCCGCCCTACCTCCGTCGAATAGTCGAGGCGTATCTGACGGAAAGAGCCGTCAGCTACCCCGGTCGCGATGGAGAGTGGAACCGGCGAGAGATGTCGTGCGGTGTCCCGCAGGGATCGGTCCTGGGGCCGCCTCTGTGGAACATCGGGTACGACTGGGTGCTGCGCGCCGACCTCCCTGATGGCGTCAGCGTGGTTTGCTACGCTGACGACACGCTGGTCCTGGCGCAGGGGAGGTCGCATCAGGCGGCGGCCGACGCGATGACACGCGGGGTTGCGATAGTCGTGGAGAGGATCCGGCAGTTGGGTCTCGAGGTGGCATTGCACAAGTCCGAGGCCATGTCGTTTCATGGGCCCCGGAACGCGCCGCCATCGGGATCCCAACTAACGGTAGGAGGGGTTCACATCGGCGTCGGGATGACGATGAAATACCTGGGTCTCGTCCTCTACAGCCGGTGGAACTTCGTGGAGCATTTCCGACGTTTGGCCCCCAAACTGGAACGGGCCGGGGCCGCCTTCAAGCGGCTCTTGCCCAACCTGGGGGGGCCAAACGCCTCCTGCCGGAGGCTTTACGCGGGGGTCGTGCGGTCCATGGCCATATACGGGGCCCCGGTGTGGGCGCGTTCACTGCGGCGGCGAGCCGCCCACTACCTGAACGCGCCCCAGAAGGTGGTAGCCATAAGGGTTATCCGGGGCTACCGCACGATCTCTGGCGAGGCGGCAAGCCTCCTTGCCGGACTGCCGCCATGGGATCTGGAGGCGATAGTCCTCGCGCGCCTGTATGAGTGGCGCGCGGAGGCACTACGCCGGGGGGAGGATCCGCTTCCGCGGCAAATCGCTGCGGAGCGGACGGATCTCCGGCGCGATCTCATGGCGGCATGGAAAGAGCGACTGTCGCAACCCAGCGCAGGGCACGCCGCGATAGCGGCGATAAGACCCCTCTTTGAGGAGTGGCTAGAGAGGCGCCACGGCGCCCTCACCTACCGCCTGACGCAGGTCCTCACCGGACACGGAAGTTTCGGGAGGTTCCTGCACATCATCAGGCGGGAGGAAACGCCCGGGTGTC
Organism: Mesoligia furuncula; assembly: GCA_916614155.1. Lineage (NCBI taxonomy): Eukaryota > Metazoa > Arthropoda > Insecta > Lepidoptera > Noctuidae > Mesoligia > Mesoligia furuncula. The sequence goes on along the minus strand of OU744800.1, from coordinate 22,423,294 downwards.
ACCATTGCCAGGATCGCCCAGAGGACACGGTGGAGCACACGGTGGAGGTCTGCCCCGCTTGAGCGGAGCACCGCCGTGTCCTCGTAGAGGCGATTGGCAGCGACGGCGACCTCTCGCGTCCGGCCCTGGTGCAAGCCATGGTCCGGGGCGAGAGGGAGTGGGAGGCAGTCACCTCCTTCTGCGAAGCAGTCATGCTAGCGAAGGAGGTGGCGGAACGGCTCAGGGAGAGAGCCTCCCGTCCCAGCCGCCGCGGGAGACGCTCCGGGCGTCGGGAGCCGCGTGACGACTCCCGGCCACCGTAGGCGCGGGCCTGCGGGCGGAGAGTAATGGGTAGCTCACCGCCCGATCAGGACCAGGCCCGTGCCGGACGGCGCGTACGTGTTCCACGCGCGCCTCAAAGAGATGTCAGCATCGAGGAGGGGCCCCTTAGGGCCGAAGCCTGCCGGGTCAGCGGGATTGTCCGAAAGGGTTACCGCTGGCCCGGAACATAAAGGGCTAAGGAAGGAACACGGGTGGGTTTTAGTCAGTAAGAGTCTGACACTCCCTTCCGCTCCACCCAGAGCGGGAGGAGTCATTTGATGATTTCCCATCCTCAAAAAAAAAAAAAAAAAAGTACCTACTCATGAAATTGAACAACTTTTAATACGGGCATAACCAGGAAATCGCGAAAAAAAAAACTGCCGTTTCCTACATTTATGTTCGCGTAGCTCGTCAAAATGTAGGTACTGAACAGCTGATTTTTTTTTTTGCGATTTCAGGTTCGGCCCCATAGTAAAAGTTGCTCATTTTCATGAGTACTAACTCCCCTCAAAGTGTGTCCCTCGTTTAACCTAACAACCTGTATATATATAATCTATCCCACAGTTCATTTTCATTGCAAAAAGTTATATTTATTTTCCGATCACAAAGTCTTCTTCTTAGCTTCTCGATAGCAAACATCTTTGGTCCAAAATTCAGCAGCACGAACTCCGCTCACTGACGCAGTCATAAGATGATCAGTGACATGCAGGTGAGCTCAAGTGACATGCAGGTGATTATGCGGCGCAGGATTAAAGGTGGGCCATTGTTTATGGGAAGGTGCCGCATACGCACTTGGGATCTAAAGGATCAGGTGTGGTACTGACAGTGAAGTCTCTATTAGGTACAAGTCCCTTATCAGACCTAAATCTACGTCGCTGACAACTTGGGCAGGATCTCAAGTGGTAGGCACAGAGGAAAAGGTAAAAGGATATTTGTAAAGGTCAAATACCTAACAATGAAAGGTAAAGGGTAGGTATTAAAAAACTGTGAAATCTACAAGATTTGGTTATCTGAAAAGTAGATTGCACTATCACATAATCAGTCTTATAAGTCCCACTGCTGGGGCACAGGTAGAGAATGCGATCCCCCGAGTAACACAGTCTTGGAGGTTTAAAACAAATCTGTCTATTGACAGTCTATTCATGGTTAATCTTTAGATAGGGGCTTTCTAAAGATGGTTTCAATAAAGAAAATGTACTCATATAGAGTTTTTTTTCTCAAGTTCGACTATTTTTAGAGAATTAGTTCTATAGCCCACTTATTTTAAGTACGTTTATAAGTATATTGAATGTTTTAAGATAAAATGCTCTACAAATAGTTAATAAAGCCTGAAAGTACCTAACTTGAAGTAATTTTATAGATAAGATGATATATTTTAAGACAAAACATTCTATTTTAGCTATTGGTACTCTTATCTTTGTTTATAAAGAGACTTAAATCTAGATAAAATAGTACTTTAATAGATATTTTTCAGTTTGTCTAAAAAAAGATAGTGAAAAGGTGTTTTTAGTGTTTTTTTTCCTAAAAATGGCTTAATCAAGTGCATTTGTATTAAATATTTGAATTGGATGATTTTATGCAATGGAGACAGTGAAAAAAATTAAAAGGTCTGGTGGCTTTCGTCGAAAAATCGGCAAATATTTAAAAAAGAAGAAAAATGAAGAAGAGTTACAAAATAATTCAGATTCAGAATCTTCTGAAACTTTCTGATAGCTTCCTCCAAAACGTGGGAAATTTTTCTACGACAGAAGATACAACAGAATTTGCAGTGTCCGGGGTACAACATCACAAAATTATGTAAGTGAGCAATCCGATTCGGATGAAAACCTACCAGACTTATGTTAACACTGCGTCTTTGGCACCGCCGCCGGCGTACACATACCTACCTACTATTTTTCACATTGTCTATAAATAAAACGGAAATATCTATTACTTAAGGCCTACGCAGATCGGGACAGCAGGGCAAAGAATTTAGTGAAGTGATTATTGAATTTATCGCCGCGATAGCGGCGATAAGACCCCTCTTTGAGGAGTGGCTAGAGAGGCGCCACGGCGCCCTCACCTTTCGCCTGACGCAGGTCCTCACCGGACACGGATGCTTCGGGAGGTTCCTGCACATCATCAGGCGGGAGGAAACGCCCGGGTGTCACCATTGCCAGGATCGCCCAGAGGACACGGTGGAGCACACGGTGGAGGTCTGCCCCGCTTGGGCGGAGCACCGCCGTGTCCTCGTAGAGGCGATTGGCAGCGACGGCGACCTCTCGCGTCCGGCCCTGGTGCAAGCCATGGTCCGGGGCGAGAGGGAGTGGGAGGCAGTCACCTCCTTCTGCGAAGCAGTCATGCTAGCGAAGGAGGTGGCGGAACGGCTCAGGGAGAGAGCCTCCCGTCCCAGCCGCCGCGGGAGACGCTCCGGGCGTCGGGAGCCGCGTGACGACTCCCGGCCACCGTAGGCGCGGGCCTGCGGGCGGAGAGTAATGGGTAGCTCACCGCCCGATCAGGACCAGGCCCGTGCCGGACGGCGCGTACGTGTTCCACGCGCGCCTCAAAGAGATGTCAGCATCGAGGAGGGGCCCCTTAGGGCCGAAGCCTGCCGGGTCAGCGGGATTGTCCGAAAGGGTTACCGCTGGCCCGGAACATAAAGGGCTAAGGAAGGAACACGGGTGGGTTTTAGTCAGTAAGAGTCTGACACTCCCTTCCGCTCCACCCAGAGCGGGAGGAGTCATTTGATGATTTCCCATCCACAAAAAAAAAAAAAAAAAAAAAAAAAAAAAAAAAAAAAAAAAAAAAGGGCAAAGAATTTAAATTTTTACTAATGGACATTCCAACGTATAGATATAGAAATACGACATAAATTGCTATGCTTTAAAATGATGCCGTGGCATCGAAAGACGCGCCATGGGCTCTCGCGGCGGGATGCCGTGGCATCCTGCGGTAGGCAACGGCATGCCCAGGATTCCGGCGCTCGTTGTGACATACCGCGGGGTGAGGTGGCGGGGTAGAAAAGCGGGAAGCCGCTGGAAGGCCGCGGTATCTAAGCGGCTAGTGTGCGTTAACTGACGGCAAAATCCCTTGCCATGCCGTTCCGGTCTGCGTAGGCTTTAACCCTCTTAAATTGATTTATTAAATTGTTCTGTACTGCATAAAATGGTCTTCCGTTCACAACACATCAAATTACCTGTTCACTGATAAACGTCTAGAAATACTGTGAGAAGATAAAAAGGAATACAGAGATGACAGTTACTAGGTAATCTTAAACCACTCATAAATCTGTTTATTCTTTCACTAGATAGTTCAGTATGTAGCAAGTAAAATTATTCTTGTCATAGAGCTAGAGCGATACTACAGAAAATTCTCTAGAGTTTTTGTTCCATTAAATTCGTTTCTCTAGTAAATTTTATCTTGATGCCATTTTTATTGCCTATTTTTGGTTCAAATGATTTTCATTACATATTTTAATGCTTATTTTTATGTTTTTATCATTAAATTATGTCAAATTAAACATTTAATATGTTTTAAATTACTATATTTTAAATAAAATGAGTATTTTAAACATTAAAATGCAATTTAAAAATTTGCTTATAATAAACAATATTCATATTTGGTAAAAAAATATATTAAATCTTACATTTACAGCGAGCGCTCTTATTTTAAGAGAGTTTTACATAATATTCGACGATAGAATTTCAATCGCATATAGATATGCTTGTTTACCCATTAATAACTAGCTAAAACACAAGTAATGTAAGAATTAAGAAATTTGTTACGCCATGATGCAATACAATAATAAGTTTAAAAAACTCTTGTAAGTTCTGCGCCATTACGTGTTGTTGTCTACTACAAATCAAATGTAACTTAAAGTTGTTAGTCTTTAGTTAATTTTGGTTTAAAAACTTAACGAGTAAAGACTTCTTTAAAGGTCTCAACTTTATCTATAAACTATCTACTAGTAAAATTTGTGGTCTATAAACAGTTTAGTGAGACACTAGAAAAATCTCTACAGACAATTTGAAAATTTACAACTCTTATCTCTACCTATTCACGTTTTCTTAACTCATTCTTATGAGAAGGGATAAGGTTGTGCCCACTTTTACTAAACTGTGTCTATAAGCGTTCTTGAATATTACTTGGAGATATTTTACTCTTAAGGTAAACAATAAAATTAAATTCTATTAGATATCTAATAGTCCGTTTTTAGACGCGATTTTGTTACTTGGGCCGGACTATGCGTAATCCGAAAAATCCGGATATCCGCACATTTTTACTAGATTTCCAAATCCATATTTTTTGAATAATAAGAATTTGTAACAAAAAAATCGAAATGAGCGAGTTCGCTGTTTGCGCGTCGCGTCTCACGAGTGTCGAGTCTATCAGCTCTAGGTGAGCGAGCGAGGCGGGGTGTACTATGCCAAATCGAATACCAAATAATCGAATATCAATTGAACGACCACTATTATGGTGTAATTGCTGGGAGTACTATTAAAAAATTCATTTGATTTGATTTTCATGTGCTTTTATTTTAATCCATTTAAAGAAAGAAAGAATCATATTAACAAACTATTATGGGTAGATTTGTTTATTTTCATGAAAAATCCGTAAAATCTGGATTGGACCAAAAATCCGTTCTTAAAAATCCGGATTTAAAAAAGAACAGATTTGCATTCCCTAGGCACAGGCCTCCTCTCTTTGAAAGGGAGTGGGCTGTAATCTACCACGAGGACCTGGTGCTGGTTGAGATGTCACAGGTCTTCGAATTTTTGGTTCTAGGACATGCCAGTTTCCCCACGATATTTCCTTTCACCATTTTGAAAGCAGTTGTGATGAAATAATTTACACAAAGTAAAGTTGTTTATTGTCTGGGTTTGTACCTACGACCTACAACTTGTAAGTCTGAAAAGAAGATTGGGCTAAGCGTTAATACGTATGCAACTAAAACATGAAAAAAGGTTTAATCTTTGCAAAACTTTCCTTTAACTGTTTATAGTATCTTTACCTTCATCATTATCATCATCATTTCAGCCAAAAGACGTCCACTACTGGACATAGGCCTCCCCCGAGTACTTCGACAGGTTCTGTGCTTCTCACATCCAGCGCGTTTCTGCGTCCTTCACCAGATCATCGGTCCACCGTATGGGAGGCCTTCCTTTTTACGTTGGCACATTCCAAATAAACCTACTCAAACTTTGTAGTAGGTAGGTACTCACAAACAGACTACTTTGAACGTGAATTTTTCAAAATTGCAATGAAATTTAACCTATTACAAAATCTAAACATCTTTTTTTTGGAAGTCGGTTGTTCTTTTTTTTGTAAAAAAGTTTGAATTTTTCACTTTTTAGGTGTAACTACCTACCCCACACAAATTAATATAACACTACTTGCTATGTAAATATCAGTGACCAGGAAGCTATTGAACATATCTGCCTACTCCTTTAAAGTGTACAGGCGTGATGTTATGTTGTGTGATTGCGTAAACAATGCCTACATATGCAATAGCAGCAATCGTAGCTGATTTGCTGGCATTTATTGAAGAGTTTCGTTGTCTGTCTCCGAAACTCATCAACAGACCTATATGAAATTTAATTGGGACCATTTCGGAATAAACCTTTTTCGAACAAAAATAATTTTGCAAATCCGTCTACATATGACGGAGGAAACATCCGAATTGAGAACCTTCCTCCTTTTTAGAAGTCGGTTAAAAAGGTTTTTGAAGTTTGTCAAGATCTATTGTATTTTCTGATATGAGTAATGCGTCTACAAAGTTATTCACTCTATCTAGATTGTTTTTGAATTTGAAGTTTATGTTATCTATAATACCGTGCAGTCTCTTACTTCTATCATGTTTGGTGCTCAATGAGAGTATTAAAAGGTGGGTCAAAAGGAATATCAAAAGTAATGTCATAATGTGAAATGGCTGCCATTTTGTTGAAAATTAAAAAGCCGGGCTCTGTTTTCACAGAAAGTTTATTTAAAACTGTAAAATTGATGAAATTAGTAGGAAAAATTATAGGTAATACGGGCTGGTTTCTGCAACTCCACGTCAATAGGCGTAGAAAAAATGATATCGGTTAAATTACCACCATCTGATTTGATGCACATTAGCACATCTTTCACTATTGCCGCAAAAAATCTGTCTATAAATTGGTGACTTCTTCAAGACATGGCTTATTGGCTTTCAAGACATGCAGGATTTCTGCTTTGGTTAGTAAACGCGAGATTTTAAAAAGTCCCAAAGGAAGAAGTTGACAATGTGTTGAGAGATTACACGGCCCGGCACGGGTTTAGTGTTGGCTAATTATCTATCTAACTACAACATAAGTTATAAATCACGATGACATGTTGACGCAATTCGCAAAAATTATGGCGCATTCACATTATGACATTACTTTTGCCCCATTTCATCTATCAAAATACATAGTTCAACCACTTTCAGACCCAGTTGACTTAATTAACCGTATAAACAGTGCAACGTACATGACTACATATAAAGTGCATTATGTAGATAATAACCGAATCGCATACAAAAGAAAGTTGAACAATAAAAGTAATGCTGGAGTTCAATGCTAGATAAATTGTGGCTGACATTTGGCGCTGCTGTTATCTCGTAGAGTTAATGGCTCGGTTGCTACATTTGGATCTAAGGCACGGGAAGACGCGGGCATTGACTTTCTTTTGGGAGGAGAAATACACTTGTATACGTGTATTCCCGAACTATGAAGGTGAAAGATTATGTCCATAGATATCCGTGATTACGTCGGACCTTACGACACAGTCAAATTATTTAAGTATTTTTATTCAATCACACTAATATTATAAAGGCGAAAGTTTGTGAGGGGGTGTGTGTGTGTGTGTGTATGTGTGTTTATATGTTTGTTACTCTTAACGCTCAAACGGCTGGACCAATTTTGATAAAATTTGGTATGGAAGTAGCTGACACCCTGGATTAACATATAGGCTACTTTTTATCCCGATATCCCCACGGGATCGAAACAGGGTGAAACCGTGGGGCGTAGCTAGTTATCACATAAAGCCACTATTAGATGGCAGGTGGTAAACCAACACTTACACACAATAGATGCATGGAGTCTGAGAAAACCGTTGCGCTCTTTGAATGACAAACCCTCGGAGCACCTAAATCTTACACGGGTGTTCTTAACAGACCAGGAGATGTAATCAATTTCTGGAAAGAGGTGGGCTGGTTGGAATAACTGCCGACGGCCGCCATGGCTCACGCGCAGTGGTCCATCTGAAAGGACTATTTAGGTGCGAAAACTAAACCCTCTAACGTAGAACATAGGCACATAAAGTGCACTTTTGAACGTCAACATGTATCTTTATTACCTACTAACGATATTGGGATATTACTTACCTAGTTTTCAAAACGTACATACCTTTGTTTAGTTGTCATAAAAAGTAAAGAACCAACCACCATCTACCAACACAGAATTATCAAACCGACGCGCGACGTAACATAAAATGGAGTCGACATATTTAAATTACAACCAAAATGTTTTAGAATTACCACCTTTATAATTTCAGTAGTAAAGTAACCAGAGACAAAGGAGAATCGTCAAAGGATTCGCGCAAATTACAATGTATTATTTATGTTCATTAGATTTTGTTGCTACCGAGTACATCAGAACAGAGAATTCACTTTGTTCAAAGTACATGCTGGTTAGTGCAAGCTTGATAGTTTCAGTTTTGTGACGTGCTTAAACTACATACATAGCCTCACGCCTATTCCACATAGGAGTAGGCAGAAAGTACAGAAAGCCAGGTGCATACTTCTTTTGGTTCCTTCACGATCATAAGCTTCCAGGTTGTGAGCCCTACGCACTTGATGGTCTCTCTAATATAACTGATAGTGTGAGATATTTGGTAAATATTGACACATTTTCTCGACAGGCGCTGTTTAATAGAACACTTAAACTATTGTTTAAGTATTCTTTTTTTTAAATTGTCGCCTGCCGGTTAAAAAAATAGGCTCCGATCTCTATGAAGGATATCGTGAATATACTTTTTTTCGGTTTATAGGTGTTCATACAAAGAATACTGAACGGCTCGAGTTGATACGATGCCGATCCCTTTACGATTTGAAACCTTTAATAGGAAAGAGATGGTCGTTTTCTGTTACGTTTGTTTACATTTTCATCAGATATTTTTGGCTACGTTCTAAACCTTCGGTAAATAAACTACTTAGTTTATTTGAATGAGGACTTCTCATTCATCGTTATTGTTAATTAGACAAAGATCCGAAGAGACACGTTTCGGTGCGCAAGCTGTGATAAAATGTAAGCTAAGGGATTCGGTATTAGATCGGTAAGCGAAGCGAACCTCTCTGTTTGTGTTTTGTTTGATGTGTTATTGATTTACTGATGGTTAGGTATCTTCTAGTATGACGAAGGCATACCTAGTTACATACATACAGGCATACATGTTCGAAGACATGTGACATCTACCAACCCGCACTGCGCCCGCGTTGTATATTATAACCCACTCCCTCTCACAGAGAGGAGGCCTGTGGCCCAGCACTGGGAATATTATACGCTGATTCTGCTTATACCCAGTTAACTTGGAGTATAATATATTTGGCCACTAAAAAGTTGCTATTGTTCCGATTTTGACTCTTCAGGCAACGGACTAAACATTGAACAAAACAAAAATATCTAATTTCGATTCATCATCATCATCATTTCAGGCGAAAGACATCCACTGATGGAAATACGCCACCCCAATTCACCCGCTTCTGTACGTGCTTCCCGCACCCAGGGGATCGATTCATCTATTCCGCTGAAACTTTAGGCACCTAATATTCAATATTCAAGGTGAACGGTACGGTACACCTTTTGTACCTTGTTTTTGTCCAGTTGGAAAAAAAGTCAGCCGGTATATATTGCTTTACTTTATTATTATAATTTTCGATTATTATCTTGTGGTATTAAACTATCTACGTGTTATTAAATTCTATGGTCCGTCAGCCAGGCACACAGTTAGCACTCGATGACTTGACACACTCGGTTATCTCTTATAATTGAATAATGGGTTGTGGTGTCGGCGAGACACCACAACCCGTCCCATCCCCGGGCTCTTAGAATTCGACATCAGACGTTTCAGATCTTCGATTTCGACGACCCCGTTGTTGCTGGCATAAGCAACAGGATCCGCATACGAAGTCGCGGGTAGAAGCTAGTCTCTTATAATTGAATAGATTTGGGTTAATAACAACGCTGAACATCGTCGCAGTCTTTACTAGACTCGATCTACAATAGCTCATAATAACAAACAATGTCCATGCATTTTTTTTTTAATCTGGGTAAAGGTATGCTCGAAGAAGAAGTTCCCTCTAAACCGCATTTGTCGTAATACGATTTTCTTTTTACTCAAGCGAAATAAATTCAAATGCCGATAGCAAACATTTCCCCGCGGCCAGTGTGCGCGATGTAGAAATTATATAGGTATTAGTCTTGGTATTGGCTTCATTCCTTATTTAAACAAAATAAACGATTTCTACGTTTATCTTTTAGATAAAGTAAATGTTCCACGATCCTCTCTCGAGCATATTTACTTACATAATAGAATAAATATTATACCTATAATATAGTTATAACTATAGAAATGTTTGTATGTCAGGAATTACCACTGTCATTTAGTAAATACTTTTACAGGAACTCCAATTTAAACCTACCTTTTTCTAAGAAGTTACTTAACGGATTTGGATGCAATTTGGCACTCAAATAGACCATGAACTGGGTAATAATAATAATAATTCTTTATTTTCGCAAAAAAAAGTGAACAATAACACTAGTAACTATGATACGCTAAGAACTGTGTTACCAGAAAATTAAAACAACTAGCGTATTTTGAACTCTGGTACTCAAAGTAAGATCTAACCAGTGTTCTAACAAAAGTTATTACACAAAGGTACACAGGTTGCCACGAGAGACAGAAGGGACATTAGTGCAGTTTCATTGTCACAAAAATGAAGTAAAAATATAGAACAGTAAAAAATTATACAGAAAATAGAGTGGACAAAGTATGTAAGTGTGTGAGGGTGAGTGAATGTTTAGGAATGTGTAATGTATGTATGTGTAACTTATGTATGTGTAGTGTATGTATGTGTAATATCGTAAATTTAAAATAATTAGACTTGAATGAGAAATGTGTATCTTACAGTGAGTGACTAAGTAGGTTCGGTGTCTTCGTAATTAAGTTTTTGCAGCCCTCCTTGAACACTTTTCTTACATTCGTACCTAGTCATTGGAAAAATGTTGCAGTTTTTGTTTACGATATTGTACAGGTGGTTGCTTATAATATTGTAGTGACGTTGAGCAAGAGCTGTTCTGGAGTATTGGGTGGAACAGATTTGATATTTCCTACGGTTTAGTGTGTAGTTTGCAACAAATGGGAGAGTAGAGTGTTTTCGTAGCTATTTGTTGGATGAAAAGTTGGCGCACTGTAAGTATTTGACAATTATCGTAGAGTTGTGTAGTAGGATATCTATAGGGCTTGAAGATCATAACCTTTAAGACGGCTCTTTGTGCTCGTTCCAGCTGCAAAAGATGAGTTTTGGCCGCTCCACCCCAGGCAGTTATGCAATAGTTTAGGATTGAGTGACCAAGTGCACAGTAAACATTTTGTAGTGTCTCAATGACGGGGTAAGGATATAGACTTCATCCTGGATCGTAGGGAACTTGAAATCTTTTTTTTTGCTTTTCTCAGCTCTGCTCGGTTCGGGCCGCCTCACACATTTTCATGACTCATCTACATGGTTTTACTACCGCTATCTTCTTCTTTTTGTACCACCCAACCAATATCGAAGTCAGACTACAATATTCTTTATAAGGAACCCGACTCACATTGTAGCACGCTGAAAGTTTGATGGCCGCGTGCCATACAAGTATACATCCCTCGATATATTGCCGTTTTTCTTACTTTATACTATCGATCAAATAGATGGGATGGAATTTTAATATCGATTTTGAGTGATCGATGCATTAGGAATTAGTTTTTTAGTTTGGTGTTGAAAGTCTTTAAGCTACGTCTTCTATTACATACCGTGACCCCTCCGTGCCTTGGAAAGCACGTTAAGCCGTTGGTCCCGGCTGTCATTCTTTGACAGTCGTTACGGGTAGTCAGGAGCCCGAAAGTCTGACAACCAGTCTTACCAAGGGGTATCGTATTACCCAGTAACTGGGTTGTGGAGGTCAGATAGGCAGTCGCTCCATGTAAAATACTGGTATTCAGCTGCATCTGGTTAGATTGGAAGCCGACCCCAACATAGTTGGAAAAACGCTAGGCAGATGATGGTGTTGAACGTCCTTCAATTTCGTTTTGTTTTTGGTATTGGCGACCGCTTATCTAAGACGTTGCCTGAGGTAGCTGCGCGGTGCGGGAGGGGTGATAGTTGTCACAAGTTGACGAATCACTGAGCTCTCGCATCACGTCACCACACCCCTCCCGCACCGCGCTGCTACCTCAGGCAACGTCTCAGTTAAGCGGACAGCCTACAGGTATCCAAGTATTTCAGAATTATTTCAAAGAAAACAAATACTAATATAATTTATTGAGAAAGATATCATCAATGTAAGACGACGTCAAATGATAAAGATTTCATATTTTCCTTTATCTTCGCAACGTTATTGAGTTACATAGATAACAAAAAAACAAAACATTTAACTTTCTCATTCAAATCGTCAAACGTAACTTACAGAGTCCATTCAACGTTATTTTTTTCTCTGACAGCAGTTACCTTATTGTAACGAGAATAAAGATCACATTGGCAGACTTGTCAGTGGCTGCAATCCAACAGCAACCTTATTAGAATGAGTATAAAGATCACCGTGATTCGGACATTGGCAATATCAGAGGTAAAATAATTGTGAACGGCGTAGTGTCTCACTCTCGGAATATCATATAAAAACTTTATTCATTTTCACTTCCAGAATTAAAAGATGATTAGTTGAATAATAATTAAGGCGACAAGTCTGAAATTGAATAAAATTACTTTTAGGGACAATAGAATTATTCGAAGTCGAACTAATTTTAAAGTCGCTCTTTGACGATTCATTTTCCGTTTTCCTTATGATTAATGTGAACTTTCTTTTCTGGACGCCTACATTTGGAATTTTTGATAAGTAATAACATTTATAATTTCGCTACTTTTTAATAAATTTTCAGTTGCAATAACATTTTTATTACAGTTTTTTCATGGGAACAAATGTTTTCATTAACGACTTAAATTCTTTATGTCAAATTAGACGAAGACTGTCTTTGTCTAATTTGAGGACAATTCATTGCAGACTGGTTACGTACCTTAAGGTTATAAGCTGAACAAGTTTCTTCAGCAGACGATGCACAAATCGTATTGTCATTGTCCGTGACTTTAGAACGTATGGCCTAACCCTAATCAGTTCCCAATGCTGGGTAATAGGCGAGAGGCAGGGAGAGGAGTCTCTTGTGAGAAGGAGTGGGCCATAATCCAACATGCGTTCCCTGTGCGGGCTGGTTGCTGTCACATGTCTTTTAATTTTTGTAGGACATGCTGAAGTCCTCACGATGTTTTCCTTCACCGTTTTGAAAGCAGTAATGATAAAATATTGAACCTATGGGAATCTATGCAATAACAGACACGAAGGAAAAATAGACTGTCGGGGTTTACATACGTTCTATCGTCGCGAACACATTGTCCCGAATTGGCTCAGCGCCTAAATGTTCAACGACAACGTCAACGGCAGCCAACTGCAGCCGTCGACCACGCGTCGACGGCAGCCGCCGACAACGTGCCGCTCATGTATTTGAGCACCGTAGTCAAGTACGAGCGGCACGTTGTTAATGGCTGCAGTTGACTTTGCCGACGTGTGGTGCTTGTGTGTACGAATACTTTGGCGCCGAGTAGACGATGGACAATTTGTCCGCATGGAAATCCCGGCAGTCTATTTGCACACAAAGACTTCGGAATGAAAGCATAAAAATGTTAATCATAATGGCTACAGAAACCGCATTTGTAATTCTCGGAAGAAATACCAAGTAGAAACTCACTAAACCCTTGCTTAAAACAACATAGCAGAAATAATTTGCATCTGAATAAAATTCTTAAGACCGCTATTTCAACTAGAAGCCTCTTGATAATTATTACCGCCGGTGCATTCCCGACTCGCTATTGAACTGGCTTCAAAGCATTTAGTAAGAAAGCTGGCTTCCTGTTTTTAATTTAAATTGATTTGGTTGCACTTCAAAGGAGTGGCGCATTTAGAGCTTTAGAAAACCTTCAACTGCGAAAATGATATTGCAAAACATTTCCAATGCAGGTATCTTTTAAAATTGGACAGATGAAATAAGAATAAGGTTGGAGCATCTTAAAGTTCAAACGGTGAAGGAAAACATTGTGAGGAAACCGGCATGTCCTAGAGCCAAAAATTCGAAGACAAGTAACATCTACCAACCCGCAATGGGCCACGTCGTGTTTCTCCACTCCTTCACACCGAGAGACCTCTGTCCCAGCAGTGGGAACATTATTGGCTGATTATCCTGAACCCCAATGGGTACTGTAGAGGTTATCTATGTAGCCGTACCTTTTATAGTGGAGGCTGGTTATAATTGAGCGCGTGTTCCATTCGAACGTTCAAGCAAGTGTCAAATATTTTTATTAAGTATTTTTGTTTAGTAGAGTCAGTGCTAGCTTTAATGTGGTAATGTAAAGTATTTTTATGAATTTAACGTGAAGATATCCTATCGCTGTTTGATAACATTAAGGGGCTCTCTTCTAGAGTCTCTACATACCTACATTCCTTTTTCACTTACTTGCGCGTGTTGGGGAGATGCACCTACGATTAATATGAAAAGATTACCAAGGCTTCAGGTTAATATTTGTTAGATGCATACTGAAGTACCCTATGGAAGGCAAACCTGTGCGTCCTACCAGTGCGAACTTTTCTACGCATGAAGAAACAGTCACAATATTAGTGAGCACTTCACTCCCACGTTGGTCACTGGACGCAAGCATTACTGCTGAGCAGTAATTGCAGTAAAAGCAGGTCTTGCATTCGATTCTCGAGTCGGGAGAATCGAGTCAAATTATAAGGTTCAAAGTTGATTGGGAAAATTTGACAGTTTCGGGTAGCTTTATGTGCTGGCGTCTGTATAAACATCCATCAAAACTAAAACTAATAAGTTTTTCAGCGCACCGTTATAAAGCACAATAATACCACCCGATGCAAAAGTTTGCCTTTCGGTTATTTACCGAGGTGGCCAAGTTGCCAAGTTTCGTCATTCCGAAGCTAAGTAAGGATTATAAGAGACGTGGGCCAACTTAGACGGGTTATGGACTTATGAACTTTCCTACTTAGTGAAGGTGGAATAGCTTTTATTTATAGCTCGGGTTTCGAGTGAAAGGGTGCTTTCTTTATGTTATAGGTTTGAAAACAGGCTGGAGGCGTTCTGGAAGCCTGTCTAATGGTAAGTAGTTAAGACCGTCTTAAGTTTGGACACCTGCTAGAGATGAAGCTGAAATGTTTTATGTTCTTGTAAAATTAATATTACTCATGTTCATTAAGCTGAATGATTGCATTGCGGCTTGAGGGCAAATGATTTCGGGCGAGGCGGCAAGCCTCCTTGCCGGACTGCCGCCATGGGATCTGGAGGCGATAGTCCTCGCGCGCCTGTATGAGTGCCGCGCGGAGGCACTACGCCGGGGGGAGGATCCGCTTCCGCGGCAAATCGCTGCGGAGCGGACGAATCTCCGGCGCGATCTCATGGCGGCATGGAAAGAGCGACTGTCGCAACCCAGCGCAGGGCACGCTGCGATAGCGGCGACAAGACCCCTCTTTGAGAAGCGGCTAGAGAGGCGCCACGGCGCCCTCACCTACCGCCTGACGCAGGTCCTCACCGGACACGGAAGTTTCGGGAGGTTCCTGCACATCATCAGGCCGGAGGAAACGCCCGGGTATCACCATTGCCAGGATCGCCCAGAGGACACGGTGGAGCACACGGTGGAGGTCTGCCCGGCTTGGGCGGAGCACCGCCGTGTCCTCGTAGAGGCGATCGGCAGCGGCGGCGACCTCTCGCGTCCAGCCCTGGGGCAAGCCATGGTCCGGGACGAGAGGGAGTGGGAGGCAGTCACCTCCTTCTGCGAAGCAGTCATGCTAGCGAAGGAGGTGGCGGGACGGTTCAGGGAGAGAGCCTCCCGTCTCAGCCGCCGCGGGTGACGCCCCCGGCGTCGGGAGCCGCGCGACGACTCCCGGCCACCGTAGCCGCGGGCCTGCGGACGGAGAGTAATGGGTAGCTCACCGTCCGATCAGGACCAGGCCCGTGCCGGACGGTGCGTACGTGTTCCACGTGCGCCTCAAATAGATGTCAGCATCGAGGAGAGGCCCCTTTAGGGCCGAAGCCTGCCGGGTCAGCGGGATTGTCCGAAAGGGTTACCGCTGGCCCGGAACATAAAGGGCTAAGGAAGGAACACGGGTGGGTTTTAGTCAGTAAGAGTCTGACACTCCCTTCTGCTCCACCCAGAGCGGGAGGAGTCATTTGATAATTCCCCATCCACAAAAAAAAAAGGGCAAATGATTTTCGTCAGTGAATAGTGAGACTTTTGCACTGGTGTGATGACAAGCACAAGAGCCAACGGAAAACATGTTTTGGCTGATGCCAAAACTGGATTTAAGTTGGCTCAACACAATGCAGGTACACTGTGTTTCCAAATTAGTTTCCAATCATGTAAACAAATATGTGTTTTGGAAAACTAACTTTAATACCGATACGTAAAGTTCCATTTGCGCTACAACTCAACATTTCATAACAATTCTTAAATTAAACAGTCTTATCATTGGAAATGAAGAGACATTTAAACACAAGAGCTCAATGAAAGCATTTCAATCTCAAAGAACAAGAGAAATGCATTCAACGTAAAACTTTTATGACAGTCCTGAGTACTACAGTGCACTTAGCCTTTTGTAGTTCTGTTTCAAGTACTACTTAAGAACGCTATGATGCTAGGTAATATAATTATTTAAAGATTAATGTTTCTGTCTGTTCTTCTGTAACCTTTTCACACCTTAAAAACTGAACAGATTTAGTTTGGCACACGGATAGACACTGGGATATGGGGGCACAGGGACAAAGGATATTTTATATCCCAATAGGATTACCATGGAAAAATTTACTACCTACACGCGGGCAGAACCGCTAGTAAACTTATGTATTAACTTATGTATTATTGTATTACTTATGTGTCATTTATGTAGGTATGCTTTAAAATATTTATATTTATTTTGACACAAATCATTGTCAATAATAGAATATATAGGACATATAATGCACGTAGGTACCACGTAGGTAAAACTTAGCAGCATTTTAATATCTATATTTTATACTAGCTTCTACCCGCAAATTCGTTCATCATCAGTCGAAAGACGTCATCACTGCTGGACTTAGCCCTCCCCCAAGCACCTCCAGTTCGACCGGCCCTGTCACAAGGTCGTCGGTCCACCTTGTGGGAGGCCTTCCAACGCTACGTCTTCCGGCACGCGGTAGCCACTCCAGAACCTTTCGGCCCCATCGGCCATCTGTTCTGCTTGTCGTGCATGTAGGAATGTATAATAAATTCGTCCGCGTGAAATTTATTATACACTAGCTGCGCCCCGTGGTTTCACCCGCGTAAGTGTCGATCCCGTGGGAACATCGGGATGAAAAGTATGTGTTAATCCTGATTATAAACTATCTGTGCACCAAATTTCATCCAAATCCGTTCAGCCGTTTGTGCGTGAAGAAGTAACAAACATATAAACACTCACAAACTTTCGCCTTTATAATATTAGTGTGATTCTGTCCTTTTTCCTTGTCCTTGTCCTGATTGCTGGTCCTGCTCCATAGGACAATCTAGAGTCTAGACAAAATCAAACTGGTTGCTAATTTAATTGTAAAATTTATTCTTTGTTCTTTTTTTGACATTGATTTACATTCTGTAATTACTTTAACTCACACCCTGACTTATTACTTTTAATTTTTTTTTTATGAAAATCGTTTATTTTTACCATGTTTGTAAATATGTGAGCACCATGTATCTATCAGATAATTAATTTATATGTCATGGTTTCATTTTTAATTCTTTTACCTATTGTGGTACAGTAATTTTATTTTAGGTGCATCGTCTTCACATATTATTATTATATAATTTATGTACATGCAAAAATATTGTAAAACATTTTAAAAGAGTATCGGTGGAGTTTCTTGCCCATTCTTCTCCATACGAAAACTACCTTTTGGAATGGGCGACTAGAATCAATTCTATTTTAGTAATTTTTGACGTTCAAAAGTGCCTTTTATGTGCCTATTTGAAATAAATGCTTTGACTTTGACTTTGATTCCTATTCCTATGACAGGAAGTTACATGTATAGCTTCCCATTAGTGAAGTTTTCGGAATCGGATCAGCAGTTCCGAAGATTACCCAAACACATACAAACCCAGAAACATACTCATACAAACATAATTATACTCTCTAATTTAAGTATACATAAAGTCACGTCTCGTGTTTGTGTGACCGCGTTGTTCTTCGAAACTCATCTGCCTAGCCTTTTCCCAACAATGTTGGGTAGGCTTCCAGTCTAACCGGATGCAGCTGAATACCAGTATTTTAGATGGAGCGATTGCCTATCTGACTTCCACAACCCAGTTACTGGGTGATACGATACCCCTTGGTAAGACTGGTTGTCAGACTTTCGGGCTTGAGACTACCCGTAACGACTGTCAAAGATCCACGAATGACAGCCGGGACCAACGGTTTAACGTGCTTTCCGAAGCACGGAGGGGTCTCGGTATGTAAAGATGGTCACCCATCCATAGACCATCCGCAGCAAGCGTAGCTTAACCTGATCGATCGACCTGTGCGGCTGTTATTATTTAGCCACGGGCCCCTCAATGTTCTTCTAAACTACGCAACTTATTTTGTATTTGATCCGGTTTTCATCAACATTAAGATATTTTTTTGAAGGTTTATGCGAATAATCCATTAATATTCAACTTACATGTGCAGTCAACAAAACAGATAAGTCTCTAGGATCGTCGGATATAGTCGAAGTTTAGTAAGAAACCGATGTATGTTCTCGAATAAAATTGTATTTTATTAATAGAAAACAAACAGCTCATTTATCAAATTAAATTTCAGTCGACAGCATCCATCGGTTTCTTAATAAACTGTTGGCTGTACCTACTTAGTAAAGAAATCTCGATGTTCTGACAAGTCGTAAAAACCGACCGAAGCAGGGACGGGTCGCTATAACATTATAAATGAGGAATTCTTACAGAGAACTTGTTAATTTCAATTGTAAATTAACTCAGACGTTGATTAAGTTACATTAATAAATAAAGCGCTGAGAGAGCTGTTTACAATAAATTAACAAAGTAGAATAAAATTAATTAAATTGATAACAGTTTACTGCGGCCACGGGCTTATTTCCCGCTGAAGCAAAGTTAATTAAAATTGGACCTTTCAATGTTTTATGTATGAAACTCTATTTTAACTACAAGCCGGACTTTCCGTAGCGAAATTTAACGGATATTGGATGTAAATAGTTCGTAAGGTAAAAATAACTGGTGATTTTGGCAATGAGACGTCGTTTGTAAATAGTGACCTCCCTGAGATCAAGCAATGGACAACATTGTCAAACTTATAACTTTTAAGGATTTGAATACGAGACATTTGGTTACTTTGTATTAGTGTGTGTATTTTGTCTATTTTTTTTGGAATGTGCGTCTAGTTTATGCAGAATAAACAATTTTTAATTTTTCCTATTTTTCACAAACAGCTCCGTTTAACAAAAAAAAAAAAACACATAAACTTACTAAAAAACTATAAAACAAACTACACAATTTATAAACTTTTTTATTTATAAAAAAACTAGCTGCGCCTCGCGGTTTCACCCGCGTAAATGTCGATCCCGTGGGAATATCGGGATAGGTAATAGGTAGGTACTACGGGCTGGTGTCCGCAACTCCACGTCAATGCGCGTATTTTGCGTATGGGTACTATGGTGAATATCGGGATAAAAGTAGCCTATATGTTAATCCAGGGTGTCGGCTACCTCCATACAACATTTTATCAATATTGGTCCACCCGTTTGAGCGTGAAGAAGTAACCTACTATATAGAACTAATATATAAACACACACAGAATTTGAATTTGAAAGTTTGTGAGAATGTGTCACAAACTTTCAAATTCAAATTCAAATTATTTATTTTGTGAACACAGGTGTTTTCAATATACATTATGTCGATTGTACAGTCCATGTTCCGCCGATAGGCATACACAATCAGGTCAAATATAGAATTAACTGAAAAAGTATTTAAAAAAAAATGACAATAAAATAATAAAAATGTAACAACAGAATAAAGTAAAAATGCAGAATGTCAATCGATTTCATAACATAAAATAAATTAAGTAATAATAACAATTTGAAAATAATAAAAATTATAAAAATTTGTCATCCAAATACTCCCTAACTGAATAATATACTTTGTCATTGAGTAGCTTAAATAGTTTGTTTTTGTATTCATTAATATTCTTACTGTTTTCAATATGACAAGGTAGTTTATTATACAGCTTCGGTGCCATAGCATAGATACTTTTGTATGCGAAAGTAGTTCTGGTGAATAATGTTTTTAAGTTATCTGAGCGACGTTGACTTTCTACATGACTAAACAAGCGAATATTGGTTCTTACGAATATCAAAACCTCATAGACATACAGCGACGGTACTGTCAAAATCTTTAAGTCCCTGAAGTGTGGTTTACAAGTATCCGTTTGTTTTAGTTTGCAGATGGCTCGGACGCATCTTTTTTGTGCCAATAATACGGCGGATATATTAGTAGCATTGCCCCAGAATATTAATCCATACCTTAATGTGGAGGCTACATATCCGTGGTATGCTGTAAGGTGAGCAGTTTTATTTGCAATTTTACCTAGCATGCATAGAGCGTAAGAAAATCGGTAAAGTCTTAAACAAACACTGTCAATTTGGGTTTTCCATGTCATATCACTATCGATGTGCAGTCCTAAAAACTTTGTCGTATTCGTTTCCAGTACTGCGTCTCCTTTGTATTGGATTTGGTACTGTACCGTGTTTGTTTTCTTTGTCGGAGTTTGAAGTCCATTATCTTAGTTTTAGTTAAATTAATTTTAAGGTTATTGCCATTTAACCATTCTATAATTGAAACTAGGTTTGTTAACTTTCGCCTTTATAATATTAGTGTGAAAACTACAAACTAAACTATTTGGCGTATATCGCCAAATTGCTTGGTCTTGTTGCTTGGACTTTTCCACAGACCTTGGATGCTGCAGGTGATTTTTACTGAGTAAGGTGGGTTTTTTTTACTGCAGTGCACAGACCCTGCAGCCTTAGTACATCTTCCTTTCGAAACCACCTAGCGGTAACGCAACATTCAGGCATCTTTTTCTTTCTATTTGGGGATTAGGAGATAAATATTAGTTTAGTCCTATCAAATTAGTTGGCGCCTGACGTAAATTGACGTAAGTATTTTTAAAAACAATTTTTTTAATCTCGTCTAAATTGTCTATGGAGTATCTTAATTTGACAGGACAAAACTAATATTTATCTTCTGTCCTTTTCTTAATTAAGTAGAAAGAAAAAGATGCATGAACTTAAATTTAGTTTAGTTTGTGAACAACAGAATCGGCGCCATTGAGGCACTCGTGAACTCTTATTTACCCCCAATTCTACTGTGCAATTAATTGCGGCTTTCTAAAAGGACTTAACAAAACTAAACTGCAGCTCTCTCATTCAATATTTTTTAACTAGCTCCTGCCCGCAACTTCGTCCGCGAGAAATTTAAAGTAAAGATCCACTGATGCCATCATCATTTTTTCAATCATCATTTCAGCCGAAAGACGTCCACTGCTGGACATAGGCCTCCCCCAAAAGGGGGGGGGGGTTGCCATAATCGCCACGCTTGGCAGGCGGGTTGGCGATCGCAGTATGGTATGGTGGTGGAATGCATAGAGAACGCTGCTGCCCATTTTCCGGTACGCCCCTTAGTCGCCTTTTACGACACCCACGGGAAGTATGGGGTGGTGCTATTCTTTAAGTCCGGCACCACACAGACAACAGACACAGAAACAGACAGATGTATGAATATACAAGAAATAAGCTCAACGCAGTGTAGCACATCACTATACCGTTTAACTTTAGTAGATATGCAAGGACAACGTTAAAAAAATAATTTTATCTTAACACCATGTATTTCTATCATCCATCACGGAAAATGAAAGTGTGACGTAGCTGTGTAATTAATTACAAGCGTTGTCCCGGGTCGCGGTTAAGTATACCGGGACAACTAATTTAGAAGTTTGTGTACCTAACGCCTAACCGTGGAAATTCCTACTTCTATGGGTTTTGTTGAAGTGCCACAACAACTTTTAATTACTTACTGTGGTTTTAGTAAGAGGCGAAGAAGTAATAGGTGTAATCCCATACCTACTGTAATCTGCAAACATTGTAAAAGCCAATTATTTTTAAAAAGAGTAACCATGGAGTTTCTTGCCGGTTCTTCTCCATAGGAAACGACCAATTGGAACCGTGCACCTAGCTTCTGACGTTTCATAAGTACCCATGTAGGTTTATGTGAAATAAAACATTTTGATTTTGATTTTTGTAATAATAAACTAAACTGGTTAAACAGAAGCCCAAAATAAATGCAGCTCCTCTAAGTACGATTGTTTACGATACTGACTTTTCACACATATTAAATTTGTACGTCAAATGTCATTTTCTTATTAATGAGCAGGGAGCCTAAAAAGGCCACTTTGGCAGAATCATAAAAGGATAACATAATGGACAGTTAACCGTTAAGTTAATAGTATCAAATCCCATTGGTGAAGCATTTTTCAGTTATTTTTTTTTTGTCTGTGCTAAAATACCAATCAATCCGATCCAAATCCAATCCAAATCTCTTTGAATATACCTACGTAGTGCAGCCAATAAAGAAAGGGTTCCTAAGTAAATGCTTGATTCTTTTCGGACCCGAGGTGAATTTCTAGTAGTTTAAAAAACTTGTGAAGTCCGAATTATCTGAATTTATTTGAATGCATATTATTATCCTATAGTAATGTGCAAGGACATACAAAAAAAAACAATCTTACCACTGTAGCGGTATCTACAACACCACATCGAACAACGCGTCATACTGACGTCACGCAAATCCTGCATCGCGCAAGCAGAGTTTACCGCGCAACTAGCATAGATAAAACGGCCCGACATGAATCATTGTGCAGTTGCCCGCCAGACACAACACCCGTCTGGTCGGAGGATCCTCCCTTTTCTATGGAAGTTGAGTGAACTTTACACCCTTTTCCTCATACCTCTATACCACTATGTTGTTTTATCATCCATCATCATCATCATCTGCCTAGCCTTTTCCCAACTATGTTGGAGTCGGCTTTCTTATCATCCATCATTGAAAATGAAAGTGTAGCTGCTCTCCGTAATTAATTATCTACGAGCGTTGTGCGGGGTCGCGGTTAGATATACCGAGACAACTCTAATTTAGAATAGTTTGTGTTTTGAGAGCAGTGGTGACCCAATGGTAAAAGCCCCGACTTACCAAGTCGTAGGTCGTGGTTTCGAACCGCGGCAGGCGCTTTATTTTGTGTAAAAAATTTCATCGCCACTGCTCTTAAAACGGTGAAGGAAAACATCGTGAGGAAACCATTTCATAGAACCAAAAATTCGAAGACATGTGACATCTAGCTTTCTCAAAGAAAAGCCTGTGTCCCAGCAGTAGGAAAATAGGCTGATTAAAGATTATACGTAACTACAGTGATTCCGACTTTAATGTGTTTTATTGAAGTGCCACATCGTATACTTGTTGTGGTTTTCGTAAGAGGCGATGGAGAAAAGAAGTTTTGGAGATGATTTCCTATCCAAAAAAAAAAGACCTAGGAATCGAACCACGACCCCACGCTCAGCACTCGCGCTTGAGACCACGAGCTTTAATGAAAGAAGTACCTATAATAAAAATCGTGATTATAGTGGCCACGTTAGACTTAGGTAGCAGTTATTTACTATCAATGCAGAATGTTATGACGTTGTAACTAAATGAGTTACTAACATAATATATAATGTATTTTGTGAAAAGCGCGCGCCACGCTATTTTCCTAAGGTCACATTTTATAACTACCAGCGGATAAGCTGGTAATATTTTAGATTTACTTTGCAGACCAGCGATTTATAGAAGTAGCTTATTTTGATTTTAAGATTGAAAGCCATTTGAAATAGCAAGACGTTGGACCTTCTCCAAATAGGTTTTATAGTTCCTACTGACTCGGACATCTTCAGTGTTTTCCATTATTTCTTTGGCAGAATTTAAGTGGAATATTTGATATAGTTCTGTCTAAAATATTAATAGACTAGAGGCCACATCGTCGCTTGTATGTCAAGTTAAAAGGCCAAGTTTAGTAGAGTTATTGTTTTTGTGAACATCAATATTACATTACTGAAATCTAAACCTAAATCAAAGGCTCTTCTGCCTCTGTTTACTTGACTTTCACGATGGCACAATCCATTACTACTGATAATTACATTAAAGGAACTACAGGATCTAAACGCAAAAAAAACGCAAGTTTTATAATGCCTAAAAGTATATGATCGACTACAGTAAACAAAATCAGAAAAATATATGATATTCTTCAGGATATATGCTAGGTAGATAGTGTGTTGAAAACATAATACAACTAATTTGATACGATAGGAAAAAATCATGAAGATACCTCTAAAAACTTTCTTTTAACAATAAAATCCATACTAATATACATACAATCATTCTGATTTTTTGTCAGGTTATTCTACAAGCAACATACTAAAGCTCTAGTGTTTTAAGTTTTTAGTCCAAACAATATATTTTTTGTAAATAGATAATCGCTTCATATTTTGCAATAAATTACCAGCGTTGTGTCATCGCGTTTTTCTTTCTTTTCTATGCAGTCCGACAGTGACCGCGCTTTAGGTCATAGTCCCCTTACACTGCACCCAGGTCTAAGTATAACAATGTTACCACCATAATGAACATCATAAAGGACAAGAAACAACCCGAGAGAATCCGCCGTGATGGATTGCCTTCATTTGTTCCCTGTACACGCGATCCCATGTAAGAAAAATAAACCCTGTATTTATATCTACGTCAGTGTAATAAATAAAGGCTTCGGGATTACAAGAACATAGTACTGAGGTGTAATTATTGCTGGAGATTACTGCGGAAGGATGAAGAATATATGGGTAGAGGAATGCCGTGCAATGAAGACGGTATAGGCTACTTTTGGCTGACTATTTGTTAGCGTCAGCGGTAAAGCTGCTTTATTGCAACTCATTTACAATTTCTACCGCTTAGTGGAATTGTTGTGTTCTTAGTGAATTTAAAGGATGCCAGATTTCACTGGCACCTATTAGTTTCAGTTTAAAAGTCATAGCACACGTATCAAACCGGAAAGGGATCGGCACCGTATCAACTCGAGCCGTCCAGTATTCTTTGTACGAAACTCTCTACTGCAACGCACAGTAGTCGGAATCGCAATGTAATCGCCTCGCCTCGGGACAAGCTCACGAACCGGCTCGTCGTCCCCGCGCTTACGTCTCTCTGTACCCGAGCTTACGTCTCTTCGTCCACCCTTGCTCCTCTCACCCCTCCGGCCTGCCTGCTGCACCATCAACCAGCGGTAGGCGAGCCGTAAGCGTGGCGTCGCCTATTCGTAGCCGAGTCGACGTATCGGAGCTCCTGATCCACTTTGGTTACGTGCTTACGTTAGGTTGACGCCTGTTTGACGCCGAGGCGAAAGGCGATATGGTGCGACGATCCCTTTCCGTTTTGATACGCAAGTCATTTAGCTTGGTTGATATTGTTGCTAGGCAATGTGATATATATAACGTATTGTTTAACGTATCGTATTTGACCAGAGTCACATTAAGCTATCTTCTTAGCGTGTCGCAGGCAAAAATGACAGGGAAAAAAACCGTTTTTTAAATCAGATTGTTCCAAAATTCAGCAACGCGGATACCGTTCGCTGACGCATAGGTGACAGGGCATGCGGTGCAAGATGGGAGGCGAGCCATTGTTTATGGAGAGACGCCACATACACACTATTGACAACCTAGATACATAATTCCAATCACCTAATTTCTATATTTGGTAGTCTAAACCCGTTCTATGTAGTTTATAGTACATAAACTACATAGGTTTATATACATAGGAGTAAAAAATAGTTAAAAAAAACATACCTTCTAAGCAGTACAAAAAAAAACATACCTTCTAAACTCGATCTCTTTTAGAATAGTTTATTTTACTAACATAATAATAAGTTAATGACTAACATACATGACTATGTCTAACTTGAAACATACCGTTCCGATACTCGTTCCAAGGAACGTTTATAAGTATTCAACCAGTGTTTTGTCATTCCAGGTGAATAATTGTATTCTGTTTTTGAGAAATAAATGTCTTAATCCATAAAAAGAAAGTTAGGCGTGATTTCATTAAATAATACCACAATAAAAATAATAATAAAAATCATTATTATTAGAAGCATGGGTACAGTAAATCTCCTTAAAAACAAACAAATCTGGTCTTAAATAATGTGCACTTAGTTGTCAAAGAAGTGCTTTGGCACTCTTACTAGGATTACCCTGTATCACGAATGCCATCACCTTCCTCCGGAGCAACTAGGAGCACAATTCTCGTTGGATGCAATATCGATAGAGACATAATTAGAAAAATTTAATCTTTTCGACCTCGTCGTCTTTAAAAATTAACCGCAAAACGCAACAGTTGATGTTGTGTCAAAAATCTCACAGTTGGCGCCACAAAGAGATTCGGCGCAAAGACTCTGCCACTTGCCTGAAGAGGCTTTTTATTCTTCTTCGAGTACGCGCCAGCTTCATACCAGGCTTAAAATGACGCTTTTGAATAAAGAATCCACTTTCTTGACTGCTTTGATTCTCGGTAAAAAAAGGTGTGAGACGTAATTTGAATGAATGGGCAGCTTTATTTCTTTGATATTACCTATCAAACGAATATACCCACCCCCTTTTAAAATAACGGCCGCGCCTTACGAGTTGTAAGTCGTAGGTTCAAAGCCAGACAGGCGCTTTACTTAAAATGTAAATTATTTCATCACCACTACTCTCAAAACGGTGAAGGAAAACATCGTGGGGAAACCGGCATGTCTTAGAATCAAACTATCGAAGACAGGTGACATCTACCAACCCGCACTGGGCTCGCGTGGTGGATTATGGCCCACTCCCTCTCATAGAGAGGAGGCCTCTGTCCCAACAGTGGGAACATTGTGGGCTGTTTATGGTTATGGTTTATGTTTTTACTCTAGTAACTATTACGGTTTCCAGGAACCAACTGTTTTCTATAGTCACTTATAAATATGGCGAAAAAGCTATTTCTTGTCTCAGATCAAGAAATAATGGGTTAGGGAATGACTATTCTTGTAACTTAATATCTCGGAATGGTTCACCAGTAAACATTTTAGGCCTGGCCTTGACCTAAATCTAAAGTGACGAGAAGTGATTTATAGAGTACAATATGGATGAAGAAAGGGACGGGAGAGATAAAGCGGAAACTCTTGATAATGTAAAGAAAGATATATCTTAAAAGATATATATACTTAGAATAAGATATATATCTTTAAAGATATATCTTTCTTTACAAGTAGATACATATTATCTACTAAGCTTTGGTACTTCCTTTACCTTGTTGTATGTGAGTACCTTAGCGGATAAACGAACACAAAATTGTGAAGTCATTTTTTTTTAATCTACGAGAAATAGGAAGGTACTACTACAATCTATAAAATTTCTTTAACCTTTGACCGCCACAGTCATGTATAGATGATAAACCAAAATGTGCCCAGCACGTCACGGTTCGACTACTTACATGACAGACGTTGACGACGAGGCGCGAGGGCACGTTTTAGATTTTGAATGACGTGTGGCTGTCAAAAGCTTAATAGATTTTAAACTTTATCGCTAAAGCATTAGGTTCAAGGTCGATTGGGAAAATTTGACAGTTTCGGGTAGCTTGGTTTGCTGGCATCTGAACATTAAAATCTTGCTTGAGTAAGGTTGTTATGTTAGAAGACAGAAAATTGTAAAGCCAAAGGTTTTAAAAACCTAGAAGAAAGAGGTACGTAAATCAAAATCTTCATCATCTGCCTAGTCTTTTCCCAACTAAGTTGGGGTCGGCTTCCAGTCTAACCGGATCCAGCTGAATACCAGTGTTTTACATGAAGCGACTGCCTATCCGACCTCCACAACACAATTATTGGGAAATACGATACCCCTTGGTAAGACTGGTTGTCAGACTTTCAGACCCGTAACGACTGTCAAAGATCCATGAATGACAGCCGGGACCAACGGCTTAATGTGCTTTCCGAGGCACGGAGGGGTCTTGGTATGTAAAGATGGTCACCAATCCACGAACCAACCGCGGCAAGCGTTGCTTAACCTGATCGATTGAACCGTTCGGCTGTCAATTCGTAAATCAAAATCTTGCTCAAAGAAAATCTAACGTTGTGTCTGAATAGAATTTTCACGTAAGATGGCAAAAACCAGACAAAGACACGTGCGATAAGGATGGTTTCATCAAGGTGGAGAAGAAGAAGAAGCCTCCTTGTCGGAACCAGTTCGGCACCGCGCTGGCAGGACCCAACATGCTGCTGCGTCCAGCAATCCCGACGACGCAGCTGTACGTGTCCAGACTGCACCACTCCACGGAGGTTGAGGAGATCGTGGAGTACATGCGTGTTAAGACCAGCTGGACTTTGAGGGTCGAGAAGTTGGAGTCACAACACGAACTTCAAGTCGTTCATGGTGCGCGTTCCGACACATCATCTCGAGAAGTTCCTCAAGGAAGAGTTCTGGCCGAAGGGTGTTGTGTACCGCCGGTTTCGTGGCCGGATACATGACACCAGTCAGCGAAACACGACGCAGACACATCGTGTTCGTTAGTTTTTTAGTTTACTTAATTATAATGTTGTATGTATTTATAGTATTTTTAAGTTATTAATATTGTATTGTATGTGTTTTATATGGGCCTTGATGCCTGAAATAAATGGATAAATAAATAAATAAAAAAAACACAACACAAATAGGACAAATCCATCAACACCGACACCTCATTTTGTTGAATTGGATCAGTATTTATTTATCTAACTACACACATATAAACAGATATGAAGAAGGGAACAGAAAATCACGTACAAAGGTGATGCTTATTTCTAAAGTAATCTCTTCCAGCATACATGCGATAGGAGAAGCGATAGAAATATATGTAGACAACTTGTAGAAGGGAAAACAAAATAAATAAAATCAAAAACGATTTCTAATTTAAATATAAACAAAACATACTCTAAGAGAATATACTTCATACATAATTATCTACTTCGAAAATAAATACCGCCAAAATAAATATAATAAAATATAATGTAAATATATTAAAATTTAAATAATAAAT
Source organism: Mesoligia furuncula (assembly GCA_916614155.1). Lineage (NCBI taxonomy): Eukaryota > Metazoa > Arthropoda > Insecta > Lepidoptera > Noctuidae > Mesoligia > Mesoligia furuncula. The sequence goes on along the minus strand of OU744800.1, from coordinate 22,394,484 downwards.
ATATTTACAATTTTGAATAAGTGGAAAGATAGTGTTTTTTCTTACTCGTAATTAGGTTACAAAATTATTTTGCAAAGAGAAAAAATCATAACCTTTATAACACCCTTCCAATACCAAAAAGTTTTGTTAAAAGTATATTCTAGAAAAAGGAAAAAAATATAAAACAAAGTTACATTTTCCAATTTCAAACTAAGAACTACACATAAATCTTCGCGCCAATACTGACGTCATTCGAAAGAGGTTTCGCACAATTTTATGCCAGGCATAAAACAAATTCGTTGTTTGGAATTGACGCGACATTTTAGTAGCCCGACAGTATTTCTTTGAGCCTTTGTGGTGACAATTCCTGAATGAAAGATTAATGAGAAGAGTGAGGGGAGAAAGACAAAAGATGTCTTCGAACTGTGTTGAGGCGTTTTAGACAGTCATCTGTTTTTTTGCGGTTGCGAATAGCCCTTTGAGGTGTGAGATTTGTTTACGCTTAATTGGCTGTGGTTTTTGCTCCTTTGTGACTAGTGATTAATGTCTGGCGTATGCTGATTTATTTATTTATTTAATACTTCAAGCACATAAATGAACAGAGGCGGACTTAATGCCATAGGCATTTTCTACCAGTCAATCTTTGAGTGATGCAGAGACAAACAATGGTAGGTGCAATCATGAAAATTGAGGAATAAATATTTTAAATATAAAGATACGCATAAGCCTATTAAAACTATGAATATAATATATACCTAATTACATGTAAATATAAGCACAAATAAATATAAATAAATACATGAATATACCTACTTATTAAAAAGAAACAAGACATACAATGAGAAAATATTACCGTTGTGATGATACTGCCAGCTTCTTGCGAATGATCGATTTTCAAGCCCTTAACCAATTTAAACAAAGATTTTTGGTCTTAAGAGTTATCGTGGTGAAATTCATGTCAAAGTATTTAGTATCTATTAGGCTGGATCGTTAAATAAATAGGGCCTCTAAAATAGAAACTATGAAACAAAGTTTTAAGATTATTTCTGTTCAATTGACCTGACTTAGGGCCCGTTCGCCGTTCTCTATCGCCCACACGATTGATTTTGACGACCAAATCTGGTCCGTGTGAATTGACTATTCATTTTCATATATTATAAATTAGCGTCCGTCGACGTGTTGTCGTTGAGGCGTGGTTGTGGTACGTGTGTTCGAGCCCTTAGTGGTTGTTTTGGAAGCTTTGTTAAATATATTATGATGTTTGCTTATTGATAACTTCTTCCCGCGACTTCATCCGCGTGATATTTATTCTTCCGTCATAAAGAAAAAAGGCACAACTAACATTTTTTCCAAAATTGAGTTATGTATATATTTGGAATCAGAAAAAAAAGCGCAATTTTGGTAAAAAATGTTAGTTGTGCCCTTTTTCTTTATGACTAACTAACTGCCCGCTCTGTTACTTCGTTTTCGCTAAGCGATCTTTCTTTGTTTTTTTTTTGCTCGGCTCCTCAGTGTCATATATAGCGTTATATAAGCCTATAGTCTTCCTCAAGAAATGGGCTATCATATGCAAAAATATTTTTTCGATTTCGACCAGTAGGTACTTCAAGAGATTAGCGCTTTCAAACCAACAAACTCTTCAGCTTTATTATTAGTTTAGATAAAGATATGCTAGGTGGCCTAAAAAGGCTACTTTGGCAGAATCATAAAAGGATAACATTATGAATCATAATGGACAGTTAACTGTTCAGTTAATCGTATCAAATCCCATTGGTGAAAGATTTTTCAGTTATTCTTTTTTGTCTGTGCTAAAATACCAATCAATCCAATCCAAATCCAATCCCAATTTCTTTGATTATACCTACGTAGTGCAGTGAAACACGGACTGTCTTCGCCATAAAGTATGATTAATAATGTTATCCTTTTATGATTCTGCCAAAGTGGCCCTTTTAGGCCCCCAGATAAAACAGCAAAATTGATCAAAAATACGTTTAAAGTAATGTAAGCTTCATTTCACGTTACAAAATTAATTTATATCGCAGCATTTCCTCAAAATAGAATAAAAGTCCGCTCGCTCCGAAATACGCGGCAAAAACAAAACGTGGAGGGAAGCGCACCGGCTGCAACAAAATTACTTCTCAACTCACAATTTATTTTGGACATCTCTAAATGTTAAATGCAGTCTATTGCGAAATTAAAATAATAACTACAGATACTGTGAAATAACGAACATAAAATAATAAATGATTTATTTTCTGTAAGTAGGTTTTTACAAACACTTTTACACGTCATCATATTTTTTAAACTAGATGTGGTCGGCGTTTCCTATCTGACTACTCTGAGAAGAAAGGCCGAAACAAACTCAGAGGTCACAGTCTCTTTTAAAGTCCAGACAAAATCTTGGTCAGATCGTGTGAAGACTATGTAGATTGATGTCTGAAATGGTCTTTTGAGGAAAGAACCACACAGATTGAGCGGACCTGTCCAATCAGTGCACGCATTTGTCAAAAATCGTGCAGCTCGACTCAGAAATTGAGGAGCTCAACGATTCGACGAAGAATACCAAAGAAAGGACATTTGGGTAGGCCGCGTAAATTACTCAAACTGCCAGATCATGATTAAAACTAAGAAGGAAAACAGAAAAAACAATGACCCACATAGTCCTCACATTCACAATAATTAAATGAAAAGAAAAAAAAAACTTTACAAAGTAAATATTCATGTCATTGTCTAAATAAAATTCATCAATGTCAATGCGTATATAAAAATCCGGACATAATCTTTCAGGACCATGTAGACCATGTAGACCATGTAGACCATGTAGACCATGTAGGACCATGTCTTTCAGGACCAGGACCATGTCTGAAATGATCTTTTGAGGAAAGAACCACACAAATTGAGTGGACCTGTCCAGTCAGTGCACGCATTTGTCAGTAACCGTGCAGCTTAACTCAGAACTTAAGGAGCTCAACGATTCGACGAACAATACCAAAGACAGGACATTTGGGTAGGCCGCATAAACTACTCAAACTGCCAGACCACGATTAAAATGTAAACAATGACCCACATAGTCCTCACATTCACAATAATTAAAATAATATAATACTTTATACAGTAAATGTACATGTCATTGTTTAAGTAAATAGATACTTAAAAAAAAAAAGAAAATTATTAAAGTGTAAAAATTGCAAAATAACATTCACTGTCTAAACCTATTGGAGCAGCTCAATCCCAAGCCTTTTTGTCCTCAATATAGTCTTTTACAGTATAATAGGCTTTCTGGCATAGTTTTCGCTTTATAAAAGCTTTGAATTTATTAAGGCTTAGTTATTGAATGTGGCTAGGAAGTTTATCATAAAAACGTATACATTGGCATCAAACGAGCCACCTATTTTCTTGAGCCTTGTTGTAGGAACAACAAATTTGTGTTTGTTCCTAGTATTTATGTTATGGATATCACTGTATTTTTTAAACAGATTAATATTTTTATGTGCATACAAAAGATTATCATAAATGTACTGAGAAGGCACAGTCATTATATTAATCTCTTTAAATTTGTCTCTGAGGGAGTGTCTGGGACTTAATTTATAGATAGAACGAATTGCCCTTTTTTGTAAAATAAAAATTGTCTGAATATCGGCGGCATTTCCCCACAACAGAATACCGTACGACATCACACTATGAAAATAACTAAAGTAAATTAAACGGGCTGTCTCTAAATCAGTCAAATCACGAATTTTCCTAACGGCGTATGCTGCAGAGCTAAGCTTTTTTGACAATTTATCTATATGGGGGCCCCATTGAAGCTTGGCATCCAACGTTATGCCTAAGAATACTGTGGTATCTTCGGGTTTTAACTCTTCATCCTTAATGAGAACACTAGTTTCTACTTGTCTAACGTGGGGTATCGTAAACTTAATACATTTCGTTTCTTTTTCGTTAAGAAGTAGGTTATTGACATTAAACCAGTTAACTACTGTTGCAAGGGCGTTATTTACATTGTCAGTAACCAGCTGCTGACGTTTGATTTTAAACAAAAGAGAAGTGTCATCTGCAAACAACACTATATCATGATTATCCTTTATGAGGTACGGCAAGTCATTGATATAAATAAGGAACAAGAAAGGACCAAGAGTTGAGCCCTGGGGGACCCCTATTCTTACTACAGATCCGGGTGACCTTTTTCCGTTAACATCAACTCTCTGAATCCTATCACTCAAGTAAGAAGTAAGAAGATCCAGAGAGGCGTTGCGGATTGCGTAGTGGTGCAGTTTCCTGATTAATGTTTCATGAAGAACACAATCGAATGCCTTGGACAAATCGCAAAAGACGCCCAAGGCATCGCATTTGTCCTCCCATGCATTATAAATGTGTCCTAAAAGTTCAACTCCTGCATCGGTAGTCGAACGACCCCTTGTAAAACCGAACTGTTTATTGTGCAGTAATTTATTTTTATTTAAAAATCTTTGCAATTGATTCAAAATAAGTTTTTCAACAGTACTGAAATAGTTCGATAATAAGTAGGGTCTGATGTACTACCCGATTTAAACAACGGTATTATTTTACTGTTTTTCATAAGATCAGGAAACTCACCACGGTCAATACAATTATTAAATATATCAGCTAAAGTAGGTGCTACAATGTTTATAATCGACTTAGCAACATCCACAGAATTACCCCATAGATCTGCGGTCTTTTTAACATTTAACGTGTGAAAGGTTTTAATTATATCGTTACAGGTTACATATTCAAAGTGAAATTCAGAATCACAAACTGAAACGTTTTCTTTAAGTAAAGACTCTGCGGCAGCGGGTGATGAGTTAAGAGATTTAGTAGTTGATACTGGAATCCCTGCAAAGAAATTTTCAAAGGCCGCGGCGACTTGAGAATCTGATTTAATTATATTGTCATCAATAGCAAGGCTGTAGTCACTACTTCGGGTGCATGACCTTCCCGTTTCGCTATTAATGACATTCCAAGTCGTTTTAATAATGTTGCTACTACTTTTAATTTTTGAACTCAAATAACGTGACTTGGCAACGTGGTTTACTGCAAAACAACGGTAGCGGGGTCAGCTAGTAAATATATACTATACATATATTTACATAATATTATGCATATTTGGTCATTGAAAATAGTTCTAAATATATAACTTTTTTTGTTTTTTTTTTTTCTCACTATACCTACTATATTTTTCATAAACTTAAAACATTTTTGTCACACGATACTAGATCAAACCTTATCATTTTTCTTAAAAATAAGCTACAGTGTCACTCAAAAATGTTACGTGAAAATCTGAAGGTGCCTAACATTGACCTACTTCAGGTGCCTATTCTTGAACTCTGAGCTGCAAAATTAATATAGAGCGATATAAACCACCAAATAGATAAGTACAGAATGTCAGATCTATACAATGAGCGAAAACGCACGCACACATAGAAACTTTCTACGTACAGGGAGTACACGCACGCACAGACACGCTTCACGTACAACGAGCGAAAACGCACGCCCACATAGACACGCTTCATGTATAACGAGCAGAAACGCACGCACACATAAAGATAGACACGTTCCACGTACAGAGAGTGAAAGCGCACGCCCACAAAGACACGCTTCACGTACAACGAGTGATAACGCACGCACACAAATGCTCGTTCCACGTACAGCGAGTGAAAGCGCATTTGCGTCGACTGACATTCGTTTGAGATCTCTCTGCGTATTCGTCTTAATGTGCGTGCGTCTGTTTTCGTTCGTTAAATGAAGCTTACCTTCTGTAACTATCTACTTTGTGGATGTACCGTGTTACAGCAGGATCGACGGGACGATCAGATTAATAGCATCGTCTGCCGTCGACGCGAGAGTGCTCGTAAATCACTGAATGCAAGTACTGATTAAAATACAAGGCGATGTCGGTAAAAGGAATTCAGACGATGCCAATGTCAGACTTGATTGAACGATGATGGGAATATTGAGAGTCGCTTGTTTATTTTGTAAGAAAGGGCTCTGCGGCTGTGAAGTACCTACCTATTATTTTGTGAGATGGATGGAACCTCTTGGACGATATGACAGATGAAGGAATGAGATGGCATACGCCAGTAAAATTCTCGATATTCACAAACTCCGTAGTTTATAATAATACTAGCTTCTGCCCGCGATTTCGTCCGTAAGAAATGTATTGTTCCCCGACCCCCCCCCCCCCATCACATTGCTTCGCCCGCTCTCACTTCGTTTTATTTTTTGAAGTGAAAACTTCTTTAGCGGCGTTGTACACTTTTTTTGTAATGGGTAAAAAATGTTAAACTCGCGTCAGGACACGTGACCCTGATCGTAAGATTCGTAAGATGACACGTGCTATAGATGGGCAATCCACCGGGTTTAAGCCCGGTGCTTTTGATAAACACCCGTAAACACCCATAAACACCCACAAAATTGGGTGTTTATCAAAGCACCGAGCTTAAACCCGATTTGCCCATGGTACCACTTTGTCCCCCTTGGGGGTTCCACGGGCAAAAATATTTGTTCGTGGTACCCCAAGGGGGACTAGAAAGGGGGACCACGGGCAAGTACCGGATTGCCCACCTATAGACGTAACCCTGATCGTAAGATGACATGTGACCCTGATCGAAAATTCGTAAGATTCCAAAATATCAAAAATTGAAAACAAGTATACAGGATCAAATTACAGTTACAGTAAACAACGTTAATATTCAAGTTTTCACTTCTGCCGGCACTCCCGGAGTGCAACCCGTGGTTTTTTATTTAATTTTGCTCAGCTCCTAGGAGTCGTAGCGTGATGTTAAATATTTATATCATATAACTTTCCTCAAGAATTGAACTGTCAAATGCAAAAAGATTTTTTTATTCAACTGGCACCTCCAGAGATTAGCGCGTTAAAACAAACAAACTCTTACGTTTTATTACCTATATTACTAGCTGCGCCCCGTGGTTTCACCCGCGTAAGTGTCGATCCCGTGGGAATATTGGGATAAAAAGTAGCCTATATGTTAATCCAGGGTGTCAGCTACCTCCATACAAATTGTTATCAAAATTGGCCCAGCCGTTTGAGCGTGAAGAAGTAACAAACATATAAACACACACATACACACACACACTAGTGTATATTAGTGTGATTGTAGTAAAATATAGGCAAACAATTTACTATTGGAAGGTAATCATGTTTACTCCATAAAAGTACTTAATTTGTATCTTATTTACTAGCACGGTACCTAAGTATTATTTCTTAGGTAGCTTTTTGAGATTAACGTAAGTAATTCATTTGCTTTGCTACTTTTCCACCGTACTTAAGGTAAAACTGAAAAAACGAAAAAAAAACTCGTACAACCTGTCTAGATTTATCACGTTAAGCATCTCACCCTTACCCAGACAGGTATTTGACATTAGAGAGTTAAGCCTCTTACAAACAGGCGTGACACGCGATATAATCGCGAGTGGCGTTTGAAGGAGCCTTTAAGCAGCCTTATCTACCTTCTCACCGATTCACCGTGGTACAAATTTTCATTAAAATTTACCTAAGTTTTAGTATTTATTTTTAGCAAAAAACACTACTTGCCACAATTTTTGTTTTCAGAATATTTCATTAAACTTGTGGACTGACTTCCCTTTTATCTTGCTTTCTTTAACCACAGGTCTATTTTTGAATTATCAAAACAAAAACAGAATTATCTCACTAGATAGCCAGTGCTGGCTGTAGTGTCACAGGACACTAGGTCCTGCAGGTCCTGAATTGGTCTTTTAAGAGGAACCGAGACCACCCCTATGTGCTGATGGTGATCACCGGGGTGGTTTTATTGAGGTAAAAATCCCACACTCCCCGACCTCTCTTCTAGAAGGTCGGGTGCCCTTTGAAGGATTCCCCTCGACAAAAAAAAAGTTCCTGCAGGTCCTGTGACACTTCCTTACCTAATGGTAGTGATAGTAGTGCAACAGGACACTAAGCCTAGCCCTTTGGTTCTAGCTGAGGTTGATTATATAAATAGCCACGCCTCCCTCACTGCATTGTTGAGGGATATAGAAACAGCCCGGAGTCTGGACATGAGCCCGGTTGATGGCAATATAGGCCACCCGCCCTCCCTGTTTCATGGGACTTAAATATAACTATACTCCATTTGAAATAAGATTAGACATTTTATGCGAGACACAATGGCTTTTTAATTGTGGCTGTAATTACGACACACAAGGGGTTAAGTAAACCTTTTTCACAGTCCGTTCAACCGATTTTGAATTCTATTGCGTTGTTAGCATGACTTATGGCAGCTGCAGTAAACAGTTCGTATTGTTACCACTTTTTTGCTTTTAATACCATCCTCATTAATGCCTACGGTATAGAAATCAAAATCGGTTGAACGGACTGTAAAAAAGGTTTATTTAAATGTCTAATCTTATTTCGAATGGAGTATAGCGAATTGTGGTTGTACTATGGTACACCTCTGCCTAACCCTTTGGGAAACGCAAGCGTGATATTATATAAGTATGTGAAAGCAAGCCTATCTAGAATCAAAACAGTAGGTAGACAAATCATTTAGGTAAATACCTATAAAACTAAGGCACTTTCTTCTGCAAAATAAACAATGGTTCAGATTCCATTGTTCACAAACTAAACTAAATTAAAGTTAAGTGCATCTTTTTCTTTCTATTTCATAAAGAAAAGGACAGAAGATAATTTTTAGTTTAGTCCTGTCAAATTAATCAACGCCCGACACAACTCCATACAAGTTTAGGCGTGATTAACAACTTGCCTACTAAAATTACGTCAATTTACGTCAGGCGCTGATTAATTTGACAGGACTAAACTAAAATTTATCATCTGTCCTTTACTCAAAGACTTGGAAAGAAAAATATGCACTGAACTTAAATTTAGTTTAGTTTGTGAACAACAGAATCTGCACCAATAACCTTTTAGGAAATACTATATTTAAATAATACTAGTGGTATGTCGAATAAACAAGCTTGCTATTGTAAAGAAGGTTGTTGTACATATAGGTACAGTTAACTGTTTATTGGTTCAAGGATAAAGGAAAGCAATCGGAACAAACTTCGGTTCTGCGAGTCTTCCGATATCTGAGATCGACCACCGTGTGGTATCGTTACATTTTATCAGCATGAAACAACAACAATTGCAATAACTTTACCTACAGGCGTGACAAAAATATTATGGATAAAAAATGTTACCTAAGCCTAAAAAAATAGCCCAAAATAATCAAATCAGCTTTAAAGCTTCATAGTCAAGTCCCGAAAGTCAGACAACCAGTCTTACCAAGGGGTATCGTATTACCCAGTAACTGGGTTGTGCAGAGGCAGTCGCTCCATATAAGATACTGGTAATCAGCTGCATAGTTGGGAAAAGTCTAGGCAGATGATGATGAGTCAACAAAATTAAAATATTTTATTTCACATACATCTACATGGGCACTTATGAAATATCCGAAGCTAGGTGCACGTTTCCGGCAAGAAACTCCATTTTAGGACGTTACTCTTTAAAAAAAATGTCTTTCACAATGTTTTCAAATTACAGTGTTAATATGTATGGGAGGACAGTGTAGGTCTGTAAAATCATAATCAATCATTAACAAAACTAATTTTGACGAGAAAATTCTTTTGAAAACTCGCAAGCACCAAGCTATTCACGCACTGTATACTCGTACACTGTACAGTCCATTATAAAGATCTAAACAACAATGGCCGCTGGAAATTGTCTATGGTTTAGTGATGTGGTAAATTATGAATTTAATGTTCAAGTGTAATCGATATTACAATTATAATTATACTAACTCTTCGCCTCTTCGCTTCTTCTTATAAAGGATGCTAGCCTGAAAATTAATTAGTTGCTATCTTCGAAATAATGAAAATCATGCGAACGCTATTAATTATCACTGGGTAAGAAAAATATGTCCTATTCTTTGGGTAGGAGGTAGAAATAACTATAGGTACTTTGTTCGAATATAACTCCGCTTTTAACAAAGAACAAAGTAAGAAGACCTACAAGAAATATGTACCTAAACTAAAAAACTGTTACTTTATACACTTAGCCAGTTCGAGAAATTATAGAAAAAGTTACCCCAATCATAATCTTGTTTCCACTGGTAGAATTAAAAGCAAGATCGTCATAAGTACATACTTACAGAAACCTTTTTATAAAGTGCCACACTTCGTACAAGTGCCTAATTTCCACGCACATCTTCATCATTCTTCATTCTTGTTATACCCCGTCGCCGAGTACCGAGATTGCTACTTTAATAAGCTGTTGCCCCTTAACGGCCATTTATACATAGTTATTTTTCCCAGAGAATATTATATATCACTACATAAATACATCTTATATAAATAAAACAAAGTCGGGTTAGTTACACCATTTATAACTCAAGAACGGCTGGATCGGTTTTTATGATGTTTGATTTATTGGATTTGTCTCCGCCCCGAATAGCAGAATAACTATTAAAACATGGGAAAAATTCACGAAAAAAAGAATAATGAAGATAATTTATTTCCGTGTACATTTAGGCGGTACGAAGTTCGCCGGGTCAGCTAGTAGGTATTACATAAAACTAAATCTCCCCTCGTCGTGTCTGTCTGTCTGAACGCAATAAACTCAAAAACTACCAAACGGATTTTCATGCAGTTTTTAGTAATAGACGAAGTGATTCATGAGGATGGTTAAGGTGTATAATTGTAATAGTGGTGTAATTTTGTATAAATTGGCTGAAATATGATGATGATCGTTGAAGATGTCGGAAAAATATATGCTGACTGGGAGCTTCACTGGCGTTTACCGCGTAAACCAATAGAGTTATATGAATACCATTTACTAGAGAATTATTCCTGTAGGGTACTTTTAATCCCGGTAGTACGTTACTGTGGGATATTTTTCGATGATCACATGCGCGAAGCCGCTGGCAAAAGTTAGTTTATTATAGTCCTTGCAATTAAAGACCGCGCGTCATGTCACTGTTACGTCGAATGTCATTGAGGCGCATTCGTAAAATGTAAAGACTATAACAAAAATCTTTGTAACATGGATTAAAAAACAGCACCCTAATTGCGTAACACACTACCAATCAAAATCTGGAGGTTATGAACGAACCATTGCTTCATAAAATTAATAAATAAAATTCATTTAATTCAGGCAAGACCCATATTTACTTAAAATTAAAATATGCCATTAAAATATGCAATGCCTACTTCCACAGAATTAAAATTGTCTAAATAAAATGTTTCTGAATAGAGTTCCAATGAATACAAATAAAATAAATTAACGAATACTAATTGTAAAGGTCATAGAATTAAAATAAAAATATCAATGCAACGAAAGCAAACGAAAATTAAAAGATGCAAATTGTCAGCATCACAAATAGATTAGAAAAAAAACGTCTGCTCAACAACGAAAATAACGCAGTGAACATGGCTGAACTGTCAAAATTAAAGACATTGTCATTTTATTTGTGATACGCTATTACGCTGACGGTTACGTTCTAGCTAATGATCGAAAAGTTTCCTTTGAGTCGACAAGAAACCGACGGAGGATAAAGAGACTCATTAAACTACCGGTAATAAGTCGGAGATTTTTTACTTTATTTTTTCTACGACTGGGATCAACGGAAAGCCCCGTAAGCCTTATTTTTTTAACAGCTGTCTTCGGAATCGGTCCTTCTCAGCTCGTGGTGTTTGAGCAGGTTTACTATAACTTTGCTTAGTATAACATTTTGCACGCGATCTTTTTCTTTATACTACTTATATCTTACTTTTACAAGGTGGCGATTTTATCATCATCATCATCATTTCAGCCGGAAAACGTCCACTGGCCAATAGGCCAATAGGCCTCCCCCAAAAGGGCCCCCCCGTTTTTTGTTTGCCATAATCGCCACGCTTGGCAGGCGGGTTGGCGATCGCAGTATGGTATTGTGGTGGAATGCATAGAGAACGCTGCTGCCCATTATCCGGTACGCCCCTTAGTCGCCTTTTACGACACCCACGGGAAGTATGGGGTGGTGCTATTCTTTAAGTCCGGCACCACACAGGTGGCGATTTAGTCACTTGCATCCTTCAAGGGGGTAATTTTACACGTCATTCATAACAACTTTCGCTATGAAACTCTCTACAAGAATTGTAAAAAAAAAAACTTTTCATGCATGCATCGAAATAGTCTGTCTACTGTTGTAAAGAAATTAGATTTATTTTTTCGCGAATCGGATAAGATTTTCGTAGCGAAAATTGTTTAAAAGGACGGGTAGAGTCAACCTTTTGACGGAAGCAGGTAACTAAGTCGTCATCCTGTATCAATCCAAAATCATGCGTTGCGTCATCAATATAAATTCCTCGTAAAACAACATAGAACATTAATAACATTAAAAAAAAACTGGCCAAGTGCGAGTCGGACTCGCACACGAAGGGTTCCGTACCACAAGGCAAAAACGCCGAAAAAAACACGTTTGTTGTACGGGAGTCTCCCTTAAATATTAATTTTATTTTGTTTTTAGTATTTGTTGTTATAGCGGCAACAGAAATACATAATTTGTGAAAATTTGAACTGTCTAGCTATATAAGGTGTAAAAAAATTAACCTTACAAACTTTAAGAGGTGCTTTAGACTGAACAACTTTCACTATGGGACCAACTCTGAAATCGCGAAAAAAAAATCAGCTGTTCCCTACATTTTGACGAGTTATACGAACATAAATGTAGGGAACAGCTGATTTTTTTTTCGCGATTTCAGAGTTTATCCCATAGTGAAAGTTGTTCAGTCCAATGGTCTAAAGCACCTCTTAAAGTTTGTAAGGTTAATTTTTTTACACCTTATATATCGCGGTTCTTGAGATACAGCCTGGTGACAGACAGACGGACGGACAGACAGCGAAGTCTTAGTAAAAGGGTCCCGTTTTTACCCTTTGGGTACGGAACCCTAAAGAACTAATAATTTTCAATGTTTTTGAAGTAAACTTTCGAGATTTGCTCAACGCGTAGTTTACAAATAGTACACTTGATCCGACTTTTGTGTGACTTCAAGCCAGCGGGTTAGACAAAATTAGAGGAAAAAAACCATATTGAGCTTCCAATCGATGTCAAGATTTTAGCAATACAAATCCACATTAGCCTATGTTCTATATATACCTACATATAGCACTGCCTGCAGACTAAGGCGACAGTTGGTAACCAAATTATTCAGACACGAGGAACAAGTTGCGAGGCGAGGCAGGCAGATAGGTGCAGAGTTAAATGGGGCATCAATTTGACGCTTGGTCTGAAGTTTGTCTTAACCGCGGTTAACATACGCAATGGGCCCATCAGAAAGTTTAGCGGGATAAATTGTCCGGTTCTGAAAATGTTCAAGGTCATTGGCATTGTAAGTATTTTTTAATTGGTAGTTTTATTTATTTAATTATTAAAATTTTATGCATAAGTAAGTAATACCTTTACAAAGGCGGAATTAATGCCTGAGGCATTTTTTAGCAGTCAACCTTTACGGTGATGTATATATATGTATATGATATGACAGCTCGGATAAGAATATATACAAAAAAATATGTGTAGGTTTATTAAATACTCTAGTTCTAGACTATACACATTAAAAATTTTCTCTTCTTGTTCTCACGCACTCATTCATTTCTCATTGTCTACATTTCTTTTTTACTTCTCCTTTCGCAAAAATTTCTTAAGAAATAAGCAGTACTTTTGTACTCAAATTATAATTATGTCATATCCCTATGTATTTTACTATGTGTAGATGATTTTAAAATAAATAAATAAAAATAAAGTCCTCCAAATCGATTCGGCCAAGGCGATCAATCTCAGCAGAGACTAGCCTTCGGCGCGGGAGGTGTTATAGTGCACAAGTGTGTGCGCAGACACAGGTGCACTCTCTCTTCTCTCGCTCTCATTGTCCGATGGGACGGCAATCCGTCACACAATAATCAGCCTATAATGTTCCCACTGTTGGGACACAGGCCTCCTCTCGGTGAGAGGGAGTGGGCCGTAATCCACCACGCGGGCCCAGTGCAGATTGGTAGATGTCACATGTCTTCGAACTTTTGGTTCTAGGACATGCCGGTTTCCTCACGATGTTTTCCTTCACCGTTTTGACAGCAGTGGTGTTGAAATAATTTACACAACGTAGAGCGCCTGTTTGGGTTCGAACCTACGACCTACACCTCGTAAGTCACACGCTAACAGCAAAAACTAATATACAACAACCAGCGGATTCCTGCGACCTTCACTAGTTGATCGGTCCACCTTGCGGGAGGCCTTCCAACGCTACGCCTATCCTAAATCCATCCAACGCTACCTAGGCGTTTGGACAGAAATGAGATTCGTTTACAAGGATCCCATAAACTTTTCATTACCAGAGGAGAAAATAGTGTCTCACGACCCAACCACTAGAGATAACAACATCGTTCAAAAATGTCGATAAACAAAAATAAACTAAAACTACACAGGTTTCACATTTGAATAATGTTTGAGTTTCGTTTAACCGGTATCGGAATCGAGTACAGTTTTCAAACTCAATTCCTTTCTGCCGTATGCTAACTTGTTTCAGTATTTCGATATAAAATTTTTCTCGTTGAAAATAATGTCAGAATTATTCAAAGACAATCTTACATGTTGTATCTATTTTATCTATATTCTATCTCTCTACATCAATACTAATAATAAAGCTGAAGAGTTTTGTTTGTTTGAACGCACTAATCTGTGGAACTGTCAGTCGGATTTGAAAAAATTTGATTATTGATTATTTTTAATATAAAAAAAAAAAAAAAAATTCATGGCCATCGATGTGATCTTACTCGTATAAGGGTTCCGTTTTTCGTTTTGAGGTACGGAAACCTAAAAATGAACACAATGTTTACAATTTCCTTTAAAATAAAATGCATTTTTCATGTATTGCCATGAGGAAGGCTTATATGCTATTTAACATTAGGCTATGACCCATAAGAACCGAGCAAAGAAAAAGTTAGATAGAATGGTAAGCGTAAACGAAGGAATAGCGCGGACAGGAGTTGCGATGCGATGGGGCGGGTTGGGGAATAAAAATTTCACGCAAACAAAGTTGCGGGTAGTTTTATAAGAATATAAGGCAGCAAGCTGCGCCCCACGGTTTCACCAGCATAAGTGTCGATCCCGTGGGAATATCGGGATAAAAAGTAGCCTATATGTTAATCCAGGGTGTCAGCTACCTCCATACAAAATTTTATCAAAATTGGTCCAGCCGTTTGAGCGTGAAGAAGTAACAAACATATAAGCACACACACACACACACACACTCACAAACTTTCGCCTTTAAAATATTAGCAGCAACATCCTCTTCGCTGCTCTTATAACTTAGGTTTTAAGCACTATGATATTTATCTTACCTAGTTAAAACATGAAAGGTAAGTAACTTTTGGTCCCTAGCTATTACGCGACCAAAGAAATTCTGAGGCCCAGCACGAACGCGAGATGTAAGCGTAACGCATATTCGAACGATTTTGCTATTGATAATAGTGATTTCGCACAGAATCTTACTACGAATGAGACTCTGGGTTGAACCTATATTCAATTTAGATACTCATACTTTCAAAAATGTTTCCTTCATTCCTTCAAGGAAAGGAGGTCCAGACGCCAGCACATCAAGCTACTACAATCTGTCAAATTTATTTAATAGATTTTCAACTTCATCGCTAAAGTATAAGGTTCAAAGTTGATTGGGAAATTTTGACAGTTTCGGGTAGCTTGATGTGCTGGTGTCTGTACTATCCACAATTTGCATTATTAAATGAATGTGCCGCAGGAAAATCGCCGAATACGAATTGGTAACACTTAAAGTTAATAAATGTCTGCTCCGAGCAACGTCACCAAATTATATGAAACTCCGACCTCTACAGGGACATTATTATATAAATTGTACGTTTGTTAATTGTGTGAGTGCCGTTTTGAATAATGAAGTGTATTTATTTTTTTATTCATATTTTATGGACTAAAGTACAAAGGATACTAGGAGACTTGCCGGATATTTTTTTAGGATTCTGAATAATAAAATAACCTACGATAAAAGGGTTTTAAATTATGAAGGTGCTTGTAAAAGATTATGGCAGTTTGAGTAATTTACGCGGCCTACCCAAATGTCCTTTCTTTGGTATTGTTCGTCGAATCGTTGAGATCCTCAATTTCTGAGTTGAGCTGCACGATTTTTGACAAATGCGTGCAGTGATTGGACAGGTCCGCTCAATCTGTGTGGTTCTTTCCTCAAAAGACCATTTCAGACATCAATCTACATGGTCTTCACACGATCTGACCAAGATTTTGTCTGGACTTTAAAAGAGACTATGACCTCTGAGTTTGTTTCGGCCTTTCTTCTCAGAGTAGTCAGATAGGAAACGCCGACCACATCTAGTTTAAAAAATATGATGACGTGTAAAAGTGTATGTAAAAACCTACTTACAGAAAATTAATCTTTTATCATTTATCATTTATGGTACTCTAGAGATTAACGTACAGCTATAACTGAACGATTTAAAAATATTAGTTAACAGCTAAAAGTTATTAAGAGAAACATTCCTATCTTCGACAATAACAATATAGCGTGATGATTAATGACTTTATCACCAACAACAACCATTTTCTTATTGTACCTTCTACCTAATACAATATCACAAATCGCTGTACACACGCCAATAAAATAGGGCAAGATCGCGAACATCTCAGTTCAGTCAGTTCAATCAGCTCACTATTCACGTGCAAATACATTCAATTCGCGGGAAAAGGCGGGTTCTGTGTTAAAACTACCTTTTGTACCGTGATAAAATATTGTTTTAGTACTGTGCCTCTCGTTTTCAATATTGATACAATACACTTTTTTTGTTCCCTTTGAGTGTTAGCTTGGCTAGGCTGCAAAATCAGCCTCGGGGATACAGGCCTCCTCTCAGTAAGAGGAAGTGGGCCGTTATCCACCACGCTGGCCCAGTGTGGGTAGGTAGATGTCACATGCTTTCAATTTTTTGGTTCTAGCACACGCTGGTTTTCCCACGATGTTTTCCTTCACCGTTTTGAGAGCAATGGTGATGAAATTAAATACACAAAGTAAAGAGATGTCAGCACTAACTGAGGGGGTCCGCAAGGGTCGATGCCTGCCAAGGCCGCGGGTTGTTCGAAAGAGATACCGTGGGCCCTGGCACAGGCAACTGAAGGAACACGGGTGGGTTTTAGTCAGTAAAGGTCTGACACTCTCTTCCGCTGAGCCCAGAGCGGGAGGGGTCATTTGATGATTTTCCAACCAAAAAAAAAAGGCCTGGCAGGGTTCGAAATCATGACCTACAAGTCGTGAGTCGGGGCCGATACCGATGGGCCACCACTGCACTCATTTTTTTTTACAAGTGGCTTTTGCGATTTAGGTATAATTATGTATTTAATTGGCGTTTGAGCTGTTGTCAAGTCATTTAGTTGGTGTAGTGAAATAAAAACCGAATGCTGTAACCACATTTACGCACACATCACACACACACACATCACACGCACACACACACATCACACACATCACATTATACGCTGAATTAATTTTCCTTACCAAAAAGCAGAGAGCATAAGTCAGTCTATCTATGTTTGGCACGTTTTTTTGACAACGATCAATTCAATTTTTTCCAATTTCGTTTTAACGGGCTTATGTAAATCTTTATATTTAAATAAATATTCACTTCTTAAGCTTCGTCACTGCTCCTACCACGGGCAATGTTGGTAGATTTTTTTATGTTAATAGCGAGTCTACTTTCTAATGTAAATGAACGAGTTCAATTTCACGATAAATGATTGTTTTGGTTTTTGAGGAGAAAAATTCGGCCCTCGATTTTACGGATCAACGAATCTTACTTTTGTAAGAAATTTTGGCTTGGTACAGTTTGCATAAAGAAAAAATAAAAGCGAATAATCTTTTATAAAAGCGAAAACTGTTAAGCAAAAAAGAATGAGACACTAACAGATATTCATTCATTTATTTATTTTGCAGATTATAAAATCCAATTTGTTAGTACTTACATACACAATTTAAACACTAGTGTTAGTACATCCATAATAATTGTTAGATAGCGATATTCTTTATTAAAGCAATCTAGCTAACGCAGGCAAATACTGACTGAAATAGAAGTCTAGGCACAATAAACCAGACAATAGTACCTACCCGAAAAAATATCTTAGTGCCCTTTATTTTATTTTCGGTAACTATAGATATTTATATATTTTTTTTTTAATTGTGAAGATCAGTGAGGCAGCCGGCATGTCCTAAAAACAAAAATTCGAAGACATGTGATATCTACCAACCCGCACTGGGCCTGCGTGGTGGATTACAGCCCACTCCCTCTCACTGAGAGGTGGCCTGAGTCCCAGCAGTTGAAACATTATAGGCAGATTATTTGGGAAGATTAGAAAATATGGTCCGGGGCGAGAGGGAGTGGGAGGCAGTCACCTCCTTCTGCGAAGCAGTCATGCTAGCGAAGGAGGTGGCGGAACGGCTCAGGGAGAGAGCCTCCCGTCCCAGCCGCCGCGGGAGACGCTCCGGGCGTCGGGAGCCGCGTGACGACTCCCGGCCACCGTAGGCGCGGGCCTGCGGGCGGAGAGTAATGGGTAGCTCACCGCCCGATCAGGACCAGGCCCGTGCCGGACGGCGCGTACGTGTTCCACGCGCGCCTCAAAGAGATGTCAGCATCGAGGAGGGGCCCCTTAGGGCCGAAGCCTGCCGGGTCAGCGGGATTGTCCGAAAGGGTTACCGCTGGCCCGGAACATAAAGGGCTAAGGAAGGAACACGGGTAGGTTTTAGTCAGTAAGAGTCTGACACTCCCTTCCGCTCCAACCAGAGCGGGAGGAGTCATTTGATGATTTCCCATCCGCAAAAAAAAAAAAAAAGACATTTGACAGATTGTAGTAGCTTGATGTGCTGGCGTCTGTACATACAGTTACTAGAAGGTATAGTTGCCGGCACGTACCTTGGCAAGAGTTTTTGTGGTGGGGGAAGTTTGCGCACGCACAATTTCATACATTTTTATATGCGCGAACTTCCCCCACTACGAAAATCTCTTGGCAAGTTACGTGCCGGTAACTGTACCCCCAGCAGCATCTATAACAAAAAAACGACGGGTTGCACTCCAGGAGTGCCGGCAGAAGTGAAAACTTGAATATTAACGTTGTTTACTGTAACTGTAACGTGTAAATGTAACCTGTATCTTAACTGTAACCTGTAACTGTATACTGTAACCTGTAACTGTAACCTGTAACTGTAACCTGTAACTGTAACCTGTAACTGTAACCTGTAACTGTAACCGTAACTGTAACCTGTAACTGTAACCTGTAACTGTAACCTGTAACTGTAACCTGTAACTGTAACTTGTAACTGTAACCTGTATCCTGTAACCGTAACCGTAACTGTAACCGTAACCGTAAGCGTAACTGTAACTGTAACTGTCTGTCTGTAATTTGATCACAGGATCTTCGTAAGATTCCAAAATATCAAAAATTTAAAACAAGTACTGTATACTTGTTTTCAATTTTTGATATTTTGGAATCTTACGAATTTTCGATCAGGGTCACGTGTCATCTTACGATCAGGGTCACGTCTATAGATGGGCAATCCACCCGGGTTTAAACCCGGTGCTTTGATAAACACCCAATTTTGTGGGTGTTTATGGGTGTTTACGGGTGTTTATCGGGTGTTTATCAAAAGCACCGGGCTTAAACCCGGTGGATTGCCCATCTACAGCACGTGTCATCTTACGAATCTTACAATCAGGGTCACGTGTCCTGACGCGAGTTTATCATTTTTTACCCATTACAAAAAAAGTGTACAACGCCGCTAAAGAAGTTTTCACTTCAAAAAGAAGTTTAAATTGAGGTATCGAGATAAACGTGACGTAAGCTGCACGTATTTTCTCAAGGCGTCATCTCCTCCGATAGTAGCTATTACGTCAGCACCACTTTATTTCACGTCGACTTGAAAACATACTGAGAAAGCCTCGTTTACATTAGGTCTATAAGAACGGATATAGGTGACGTCATCTATCACGCTTGACAGGAACACCTGACGCTATGTAAGATGTTCGATCAGTGGGTGTCTTTCACGTCCCCCTATGTGACACGGTTTGGCAGAAACTACACATAAATCTTCAGGGTTTTGTTTTTCTATTTCAGCGTCAATTTTTTTGCTATTTTCGATGAATCGATGAAAATATGTTTTCATCAATAGGTCTCTGTAATCAGCTATCGTGTGACTGGTGAGACACAATTGAGTGTTAATTTTTTACTACCCCGTGGTCTCGTGGTTGCAAAAGCGACTGCTGAGCGTGGGGTCCTGGGTTCGATTCCCGGGTCGGGCAAAGTGCTATTGGGTTTTTCCATTGGGATTTTTTTTGTAACAGCCAGGAGTTTGGAAGTTGGCGGTATGATACTCCCATGCGTCGGAAAGCATGTTAGGCCGTTGGGCCTTGCCGTCCCATCGGACAATGTGAGTGAGGGAAGAGAGAGTGCACCTGTGTCTGCGCACACACTTGTGCACTATAATATCTCCCGTGCCGAAGACTAGCCTGTCTCCATTGAGATTGGTCGCTATGGCCGAAATTCGGTGTGGAGGACTTTATGTTGGCGTTTGTACATAAAACACAAAATATATACAAAAAAGATTTAAATCTTAGAGATAACTTGTATTCAGGTAGTTGTGAGCATAAATTTATTTATCACCTTCAGAATTGCAATCAGCACCTGTTGCGCAACCACACTATCAAACACAATTTGAATAATTTTTTTCGAAAAATTTGTCTGCTGAACAACATAAATAACGCAATGAATGATAAATGATAAATGATTTATTTTCTGTAAGTAGGTTTGTACAAACACTTTTACAGTCAATCATATTATTTTAAACTAGATGAGGTGCCGACCTTATCTAGTTCCAAAATCCTACCTGACTATTCTGAGAAGAAAGGCCGAAACCAACTCAGATGTCACAGTCTCTTTCAAAGTCCAGACAAAATCTTGGTCAGATCGTGTGAAGACTATGTAGACTGGTGTCTGAAATGGTCTTTTGAGAAAAGACCATTTCCAGATTGAGCGGACCTGTCTAATAAGTGCACGCATTTGTTAAAAATCGTGCAGCTCAACTCAGAACTTGAGGAGCTCAACGATTCGACGAACAATACCAAAGAAAGGACACAATGGCCCCGATTCTGTTTTTCACAAACTAAACTAAATTTAAGTTTATGCATCTTTTTCTTTCTATTTCACTAAGAAAAGGACAGAAGATAAATATTAGTTTAGTCCTGTCAAATTAAGATACTCCATAGACAATTTAGACGAGATTAAAAAATTGGCTATTAAAAATACGTCAATTTACGTCAGGCGCCGGCTAATTTGACAGGACTAAACTAATATGTATCTTCTGTCCTTTTCTTAATGACATAGAAAGAAAAAGATGCCCGAACTTAAATTTAGTTTAGTTTGTGAACAACAGAATCGGCGCCAATGTTATTGAACTGTCAAAATGAAAGCCATTGTTACTGTTAGTATGTTACGCATTTACCCCACTGGGGAACGAAAGACATCATTATTGTTTAGGTACCCAAAATTCAACTCATCACACATAACTAAACTTCAACAAGCCTTTATAAATAGAATGAGGCTGCTAGCACTCACCTTTCACACCCCATAACAGTTTACCTGCGTACTTCCATCTTGTTCTGCGCCAGTGCAGTTGAGTGCATTGCGGTAAAGCCAAATGCATCTTCATCATTCGCGCTGGTCATAAATTTCAACCAAATGCTGCAGTGGTGCTTGAAGGCGAATCTTTAAATCATCCCCGCTGCTGTTAAAATTACGCTCGCAAACGAAATATAGTTCACAATAAAGATTACCTTCTGCTAGGTCAAATAAATGGTTAAAATTGCATTTTCATAGTTTTTTTTTCCTTTGTTTAAAAGAACCAGGTTCTTAATAATTAATTACAATGTAGCCTATAAGACTAATAAGCAATTTTAATCTGACTTTATTTTTTACGTGATATTTGTTTTAAAACTTAAGATAGCGTTGATTGTACTCTTTCATAATTGTAGTTTCTGATTCGCGATGAAAGGACCAAAAACAATTTCGACTAAATAGTTTTTTTGGTTTCTTTTAGATCTACTTAAAAGATGGGGTGGTACCATCACATTATACATTCTAATGTATGTAAACCTAACTTTTAAACCTTCTTAGCTTTGTGGGATTCTTAGTTAGATTGGATTCTAGGCGATAGATTTCTGAAGAGTTTATTTTGAGAAGCAGTTTAAATTGTTACCGTACCTTTTTTAGGGTTCCGTACCCAAAGGGTAAAAACGGGACCCTATTACTAAGACTTCGCTGTCTGTCCGTCTGTCTGTCACCAGCTAGACAGTTGAAATTTTCACAAATTATGTATTTCTGTTGCCGCTATAACAACAAATACCTACTAAAAATAAAATAAAATGAATATTTAAGGGGGGCTCCCATACAACAAACGTGTATTATTCGGCGTTTTCGCCTTGTGGTACGGAACCCTTCGTGTGCGAGTCCGACTCGCACTTGGCCAGTTTTTTGGTTCCCATTTAACAATAAAAGGCAACTCTGATTCAGGCTCTAATCTTAGATCAAACTACATAATTATTCAAAATCAGCAAAGCCTTTGCCCACACACTTCATATGAGAGTGTGCTTACTTCCCTATTAAACTCACACGTCAGTTATTTAACGGCTATTACTAACACACAGTTTAACCCCTACATGAGGGGTCCCTCTTGAGTAGAGGGGCTTGAAACAATATTATCTCAGCTCTCGCCAATGCTAGATGACTTGGTAAATATTTGGTTTGCGTCAAGCGCCGCGTTGATGGGAACATAAATGTAAAGTTTAATTTCAAAAACTTTCGTAAATTAATAAAGATTATTGTAATAAAAAAAATAAAAAAAACATATATACGGTCGAATTGAGAAACCTCCTCCTTTTGAAGAAGTCGGTTAAAAATAGGATGATAAAGAAAATACGAAGGGGCTTAAATGTCAAAGAGTTGTTTGAACGAATGTAACTTTAAATTAATTAAATATTAAAATGCGAGTGCTTAACGGCCCCGATTGCAACTACCGTAATTGGAGTTTCGGTATAATTGTTTGGTCGGATAAAGCATATTATTTTGAGGTTTCATTCCTTGGAAATATAATACGCCGTTATCCTTTCAAATACCCACCAAACAGCGCTTGAAATGTTCATCAAATTAAACGCCATTGCTATTGTGGTCCATGCTCAGGTGGCACTGAAGATCAAATCTTTTGGCGGTGGTATTTTAGCTGATCGTACTTCAATATACTATGTATAATAAAGATCCAACTAAAATATTTGGCATTTAATTTAGTACAAATTTTGTGTTTATTTTTCCTAGGTGAAACAGGGTCTCAACATTTGAGAAACTATTAGTCACAAGAGAATATTAACCAAATCGTGTTTCGACATCATTTACAAGTTCTATCACGTTCCATAGGTGTCTACTTCAATGAAATACCGTTTGAGACTACGTAATTTATAACCCTGTATAAAGTTAGAGGCTGTAAACCGTCGAGTATTACCGATTTAATTGAAGATTGGTGAAGCGATAAAATGGGCTTCGGGGATATTATTTATGTAGTAAACGTCAATAGATTTATGTTTTTTATTTATAGTTTGCAAACAAGCTGGCGACACAAAATATGATGCAAATTGTAAAGAGTTATAGGCTTAAAACTGAAAAATATGGAGAGAGTTTTGAATAAGTGGCTTTTGATATAATAAAATATACATGTTATTTTTTTAGAGTTAACATTCATCATGGATGGAGGGGCCCGTGGCTAAATAATAACAGCCGCACAGGTCGATCGATCAGGTTAAGCTACGCTTGCCGCGGTTGGTCTGTGGATGGGTGACCATCTTTACATACCGAGACCCCTCCGTGCCTCGGAAAGCACGTTAAGCCGTTGGTCCCGGCTGTCATTTGTGGATCTTTGACAGTCGTTACGGGTAGTCAGAAGCCCGAAAGTCTGACAACCAGTCTTACCAAGGGGTATCGTATTACCCAGTAACTGGGTTGTGGAGGTCAGATAGGCAGTCGCTCCATGTAAAATACTGGTATTCAGCTGCATCCGGTTAGACTGGAAGCCGACCCCAACATAGTTGGGAAAAGGCTAGGCAGATGATGATTCATCATGGATGTCTAACCAGTATTTTACATGGAGCGACTGCCTATCTGATCTCCACAACTCAGTTACTGGATAATACGATACCCCTTGGTAAGACTGGTTGTCAGACTTTCGTGTTTCTGACTACCCGTAACGACTGTCAAAGATCCACGAATGACAACCGGGACCAACGGCTTAACGTGCTTTCGGCACAGAGGGGTCTCGGTACGTAAAGATGGTCACCCATCCACAGACCAACCGCGGCAAGTGTAGCGTAACCTGATCGACCTGTGCGGCTGTTATTATTTAACCATGGGCCCCTCGTAGGAAAACATCGTGAAAACACCCTCCCAAGGAAAGTCATTTGTGATTTTTGTGATATCTATCAACCCGCACTGGGCCCGCGTGGTGGATTATGGCCCTCTCACCGAGAGGAGGCCTGTGTTCTAGCGATGGGAATATATACACTGATTATGTTATGTTATAAAGTTTTCAAAACAAATGCTTCGAATTCATTTATTTATTTTATTTAGGGCTGAGTTTTCAATCGACAGATAATTTTTATTTGTAGAATAATATTGACGTCTGGCAGTTTTTGTATGGAAGAACTGTCAAAAATTCAAAGTTACCTATCTCTCTGATAAAATTATCTGGCGTTGGCAAAATCAGCCCTAATATTATTAAAATTTAAATACTAAAATAGTAAATAATTATGTATTTGGAATAGCAATATGAGGACCCTAGTCCTGCATCTGTGTACTCTCATTTTGCAGGTGGATTGATAAAAGTAAATAAATAGAGGAATTCTAGACATATTCAGCGACAAAAAAGAAACTATTTACCAAACATATGAAGACTTTTCTTGTACAAAAGAAAAGGTATCTTTTTGAATAACATGTGGCCTTGTCTATTGACAAAAGAAAAACCAGTACATTCTTTATCTTTTCGGATTGATGGCTCGTATCACACTGACCGAAAGATCAATGTCGGATTCCCCAAAGATTCCAACTTTGTGTACCAAAGACCAACTACCAACATAGCTTGACACATCTTCTATATTTAAAACGCTTTTAAGATAAGAGTCTTATGGTTGATTTTGGGTTAAACTGAGGGGTCATTGTAAGACCGTTTTTGGAGTTTCCGAAGTTTCTGAGGGGATTCAAGGTCGACTTGGTTTTATCTCGTATAAGCTTCAATGGATCGAGTAATATTGTTTTAACGTCGGTATTACTTTTTTCGGACATGTCAATGGTATTTAGATATTATTGCTTTATGAAGGTTTAACTTATTATATATATATAACTATATATATTATTAGTAAACAAACGGAAAGAAAATTGTTCGGCGATTACTATGGTTAGTAAAGTAATTTTGACGTTCAAAAAGTGCTGATTCTCGCCTTGTATTGCACGACTCATAATGCGAAGCATTAGAGAGTGCTTTACGATGAAAAAACATTTTTGCCTCCTTTCTGCAACTGTTTCTATTGTCATACTCTTGCTAGACCTATAGAGGTATGGGAAACAGGGTGTAAAGTTCACTCATACTTTATAGAAAAGGGGGGATCCTCCGACAAACCGGGTGTTGTGCCTGGCGGGCAAATGCCCGATGATTCATGTCGGGCCGTTGTATCTATGCTAGTTGCGCGGTAAACTCTGTCTGCGAGATGCAGGATTTTGCGTGACGTCAGTATGACGCGTTGTTCTCATGTGGCGTTGTAGATATTACTCGAAGACATGTGTCAACCCGCACTGGGCACTCGTGGTAGTTTATGGCACACTCCCTCACCCAGAGAGGAGGCCTGTGTCCCAGCAGTGGGAACGATATAGGCTAATTATACTTACTGTTAGCTGTGAAGCTACCTAACTAATAACTAATGTTATAAAGAGACGAGATTAAATTTTTGTATATTGGATTGTCACGCTTTTGCGCTAAAACGGCTGAACAGATTTAGATAAAAGGCACGTGGGTAGACCATGACCTAGATTAGGATATATAATACTTTTTATCCCGATATTCCCACGAGATCGAATCTAAGCGGGTGAAACCGTGGTCAGCAGCTAGTCCTTTGTAAACAATGTTTTTCGTAGATTAAAATGGTCAGATATTGGTGCCGATTCTGTTGTTTACAAACTATACTAAATTCAAGTTCAGTGCATCTTTTTCCATCTATTTCATTAAGAAAAGGTTAGAAGATAAATTTTAGTTTAGTCCTGTCAAATTAATCAGCGCCTGACGTAAATTGACGTATTTTTAGTAGGAAAGTTTTTAATCACGTCTAAACTTGTATAGAGTAGTGTCAGGCGCTGATTAATTTGACAGGACAAAACTTAAAAATGTCTTCTATCCTTTTTTTAATGAAATAGAAAGAAAAAGATGCACTGGACTTAAATTTAGTTTAGTTTGTGAACAAGGCCATCGGCACCATTAAATTGTTTCAATGTGAAAACTTTACCAAAATGTGGGTATACTAAAGGTACAGCTCTGATTTACGTTTTTGTTTTTTTTTTTTGGTTTGTAAATCATCAAATGACCGCTCGTGCTCTGGGTGGAGCGGAATAGTGTCAAACTCTTACTGACTAAAACCCACCCATGTACAGTCAGCAAAGGAGATAAGTATACAGGAGCGTCGGATATAGTTGAAGTTTACTAAGAAACCAATGGATGTTCTTGAATAAAATTTAATTTTATTAATAGAAAACAAACAGCTCATTTATTAAACTAAATTTCAGTCCAGAACATCCATCGGTTTCTTAGTAAACTTCAACTATATCCGACGCCCCTGTATACTTATCTCCTTTGCTGACTGTACCTTCCTTATCCCTTTATGTTCCGGGCCAGCGGTAACCCTTTGGGACAATCCCGCTGACCCGAAAGGCGTTGGCCCTAAGGGGCCCCTTCTCTGCTGTTGACATCTCTTTGAGGCGCAGGTGGAACACATACGCGCCGTCCGGCACGGGCCTGGTCCTGATCGGACGGTGAGCTACCCATTACTCTCCGCCTGCAGGCCCGCGCTTACGTTGGCCAGGAGACGTCCTGCGGCTCCCGACGCCCGGAGTGTCTCCCGCGGCGGCTGGGTCGGGAGGCTCTCTCCCTCATCCGTCCCGCCACCTCTCTGTTTTACCCTTCTCGGACACATCTAAAACTTACAAACACTTCAAAACATGACAAAATCTCAATTTAACCAACACCAGTTCAATCAAAAACTATTGCATTTTTAATCAAGAGTCAACCCTAACGTAATTGGATGTGCAGGTGGCTATAGTGATGGACCGAATTGCGACGCTTCGGCTTTCGGATTCGATCGGGGCCGGGGCCTGAGCCAATGCGTAATTGGCTTGGCATTGTCAATGAACATGCAAACTGCCCTTGTGTGGAAATTGGGAATGTTTTCAACCTGCACTTCATTTTGGTTTAAGTGGAATTGAATGGGGTTTCAAGTTTTATTTTGACTACTATATAGACTGAATGGTCTCTTTCTTTGATCAAGATTTTACATTACGCTTGTATTCTTCGTAGGGTTAGGCACAGGTTACAGGTTCATATATCGTCGCTCGCATGACTAAAAGTCCTATCTCATTTTTAGCTGATTTGAGTTAGGACAACTACATTTTTCTATTCGTGATTCTTTACGTTTTGTTGCCTTAAAAATGGTTATATTTTGAGATCCAAATAATATAGAGACACAACGGTTAGTGAAACATGTAAAGAATCACGAATAGAGAAATGTAGTTGTCCTAACTCAAATCAGCTAAAAAATGAGAAAAATGAGATAGGACTTTTAAGGTCTCTGCACACAGCCGGCGTGGCGGGGCGGCGGGGCGGCGGGGCGGCGCTGGCGCGACGGCATCGTTCACACTGCGGGCGCGATCACGTTCCGTCCCGCCGCGCCCATGAACAGTGTTTTTATACTGCCTAGGGCCCAAATCGTACAAATATACGTGAGCACGAACGTCGAACACATTCGATTAGTTTTTCGACATCCATTTTTGTAAAACAATACAAAATCTCATTCACGCTCCGTCTCGTCCGACGCGACGTGTTCACGCCCCGCCCCGCCGCTTTTGATGAGGCGCGACGGTTACCGTCCGAAAACAAACAGCTAATTTCTCAAATTAAATTTCAACACGCGTAGCATGAACACTTCTATCTCTACGAAGAGTACCTAGACACATTGCTTTCTATACAAAGTGACATATCTTTTCTTCATTTTTGACATACCGCCTAGAAAGCTTTCTACAACCTGTCATTTTGTCTTTCATTTCCAACGATCTTTGTCTAGGTCCTTTTATAAGTAGACTATTTCAGGAGAAAGTTTTCTATCCCAAATGTCAAAATCACACTGACTACTGTCAGTTGTCTAAGGTAGTGAAGAGATTTTGTAATCGCTAAAGACAGTAGAAAACTTTCTACTCGACGGCCACAAAGTATACGGTTATCTACAAAATCCCACAAAAAAAAAAACAGGATAGCAATCATAGCTAAAGCTGAATTTACATTGCGAAGCTGGTTGCGCGGGCTTAGCTGTTCATTGATTGTTTCACGTGTAAATCATTATCTATTTACACTTGAAGCTGTCAATGGGTTGCTGAGTTTGTGCAACTGGTTTTCGTAGTGTAAATCCGGCTTAAATAAGGTCTATTCAAACTTATGTTTCAAATTAATATTATTTCAAGTTAAACAAATATCAACTGTATTTAAATGGTAATTAAGTTAATCTCAGAGTGACTAGCACTTTTGAAAAAGTTATAAAATGTTTGAAGTTGTAGTGTAAACTGAACTTTACTGTGTAGGGTTTAAAGTTTTTGATAATTTTTTGTTTTTTTTATTTTCCTTAAACTCATATTTGTTTACATGTTTGGCAGGTAAATCGCGAATGCAGATCACATTGTATAAAATTCAACCAGTGAATAGCACTATTGGAAAAGTTATAAAAATGTTTGAAGTTGTACTGTAAACTGAACTTTACTGTGCAGGGTTTAAAGTTATTTCCATAAACTTATATGTGTTTACATTTTTTGGCAATTAAATCGCGAAGACAAATTACATTGTATAAGATTAATTATAAGTAGTAGGTAGGTATATAGTAATAAGGTGGTGCATTGTTATGTAAAAGAGCGCCTCTCGCCATCAAACGTAAAAGTTTGGCGAGTTTAGATTTAAGTTACACCTCTGTATTTTGAATATCATTAAATGAATACTTCAAAAAAAAAAAAATCTCACAATTCCAATGGCTTAACGTGCTTTCCGAGGCACGGAGGGGTCTCGGTATGTAAAGATGGTCACCCATCCACGGACCAACCGCGGCAAGCGTAGCTTAACCTGATCGATCAACTTCATCATCATCATCATGATTTCAGCCGAAAGACGTCCACTGCTGGACATAGGCCTCCCCCAATTTTGGGGGGGGTTTGCCATAATCGCGACGCTTGGCAGGCGGGTTGGCGATCGCAGTATGGTATGATGGTGTAATGCATAGAGAACGCTGCTGTCCATTCTCCGGTCTCCCTTAGTCGCCTTTTACGACACCCACGGGAAGTATGGGGTAGTGCTATTCTTTAAGTCCGGCACCACACAGACAAGATCAACTTGTGCGGCTGTTATTATTTGGCCACGGACCCCTCCTTACAATGTCAATTAATATTAGTAAAAATTAAGAATCAAAAAGAAAAAACAATCGTATGACAAAACAAAGAATTCTGAGTCGAATTAAGTAGAAGAGTAAATTTCGTAAAAAGTGCAGTTGACTCTTTCTACTTTGCTGCCGTCGTACTGTCTACACGGAACGTCATCTTTGTCTACTCTTTCGTCGACAAACCGGTGCTCATGCTACGCTTGCAGTCGACAACATCCATCGGTTTCTTACTAAACTTCAGCTATAACCGACGATCCTGCATACTTATCTCTTTTGTTGACTGTACATGATTTTGAACCCCTCTGATAACCGACGAAAAACGGCATCTAGAACCATGTGTGTTACAGTTAGCACGTCGCTGTCCCCCTGCCACCGTTAATACCTACTTATTTACACAACTCAACTATAAGGGGCTTACATGACCTAAAGCGCGGTCACTGTCGGACTGCATAGAAAAGAAAGAGAAGCGCGATGACATACCCCTGGTAATTTATTGCAAAATATGAAGCAATTATTTTATTACAAAAAATCTATTGTTTGGACTAAAAAATTAAAATACTAGTATTTTAGTATGTTGCTTGTCTGTCTTATCTGACAAAAAATCAGAATGATTATATGTATATTAGTTATGGTTTTAATATGGTTTTTCATGATTTTTTTCTATCGTATCAAATTAGATGCATTATGTTTTCAACACACTGCCTACGTAGAATATATCCTAAAGAATATCATGTATTTTTTTCTGATTTTGTTTACTGTAGTCGATCAACTTTTATTGTTTGTAAAACTTGCGTTTTTTACTTTAGGTCCTGTAATCCCCTTGTTAGCCATGAAGTTTAGTTTCAGTATCAGCTTATTGACTAAAGATATATTAGATTCACAAGGACTTTGGTTAAGCTTAATCTGCCTGGCCTATAATAGATATGTGTTTACATATACCACATTAAGCCAAACCACAATGGCCTAAACACTCAAATCGAAGGGACCGAAGGCCAAAACCCTTCTGTTCAAACAAAACAAATCTATTTCCAGACCGCAGCACATGTGAGTCCATACATTTGTTCTGAGGCCACTGATATTGGCCTCACTAAACAAATATAAAGCACATGAATGTTGCAGGGAATTGGACTGAAACCGTTTTGGCAGCTGTCTAAATCGCTTAAAATATTAATACACGAACAGTTTTCATTTAAGAAATGGGTGAGCGGACACGTTTTTGAAATAGTTTTGTGTTATTTTTAGAGGGGCCTGTCTGCTTTTTTGCCTTTTAATTTTATTGTGGAAATATCCCACTTCACATTGAGAACAAACACAAAGTTACTGAAATAGGTACAGTCAGGAAAATTAATTGCTTATCAAATCGACATTGATACCCATTAATTTCCCTGCCTTTATAAACTAAGAACGATTTAGAAAATTACATGCATTGATGGTTACCAAAAAAGCTTAGGGAATAAATTAAATCGACAAAATAAGTGTATATATTATTATGTTTGGGATGGTGTCTCTTCAATGAAATAGTGGACTGTATAAATGATGTATAATAAAATAAAATAACTGCATCGGTTGGAAACACAAACAATAATATACCCGTTCGCTTGCGATGATGGTCTAACGGTCACTGGGCGGCGGCCCGCCGTCCGGTGGCGCGCGCGCGCGTCTCCGTCCCGCGCGCCTCCCCCTCCCGCGTTCGTCTGCCGTGCCACATTGCGCGCGTGAACATGCTCCCCGGGTTGAAGCATTCTTCAAAAAAGTGGTAGCGGGCAGATGTTATTGAAAGCCCGCCGAATTGTACCTTTCTTCGTTTTCAACTCGGCGACCCTCACGACGCCGTCGGAGCCCGGGTACACTTGCACGACGCGACCCAGCAGCCAGCAGAGAGGTGGAAGCGCCTTATCCTTGACCAGGACGAGGCTCCCCACCTTGATGTCGCCCGATGTTGTAGGCCACTTGGTTTTTTGCTGCAGCAGAGATATGTATTCAGTATTAAATCTTCTCCAAAAATGCTGTTTGATGTATTCCACCCTTTGGAATCGCTCGAGTCGACTGATGTTTCCGCTGTCAGTCATTTCTGGATGCGGAACGGACGTGAGAGATCTTCCAATTAAAAAGTGAGAAGGAGTTAGGGCACAGAAATCAAGTGGATCGGGAGAACAAGGAGTAAGAGGTCGGGAATTGAGAATGGCCTCTATTTGAGTAAGGCACGTAGCCATCTCTTCGTACGTGAAGTGCGTTAGTTTAAGCAGTCTCTTTAAGTGATGTTTCGTAGAGCGCACGGCGGCCTCAGCAACGCCATTAAAGTGAGGGGAGTAGGCAGGCACAAAGTTGAATTCAATACCTTCCTGAGCGACATCATATTCAATATTAGAAGTCTGCAAAAAAAGACGTAATTGATTACATGAACCGACAAAAGTTGTTCCGTTATCGGACAGTATGCTACGAGGCTTGCCACGGCGCGCAATGAATCTATTTAAAGCAGCCATGTATGCTTCCTTTGTGAGATCCGTGACAAGCTCCAGGTGAACGGCCTTGACAGCGAGACAGACAAAAATACATATATAAGACTTTATAAGCCTGCAGCCTCTTCCCTTCCGGTCAGCGATCAGTATTGGGCCGGCATAGTCAACACTTGAATTTAAGAATGGGAATTCTAGATTACTTCGTGATTTTGGAAGTTGTCCCATTATTGGTTGTACATTTTGAGCCTTATGCCTAAAGCACACTACACATTTTTTAACAGTGACTCTAGATAAATTTCTGCCCCCCAAGGGCCAATAGTTTTGCCGAAAGTTTGCCAAGAGCAACTGAGGTCCGGCATGTAACAGTTTTCTGTGAACAGATTGAAACATGATTTTAGTTAAATGATGCTTACTGCACAGGAGTATGGGATGTTTTACGTTATAATCATAGGGAGAATTATTTAGCCTGCCTCCGACACGAATGATGCCGTCAGAATCTAAAAAAGGAGATAAAGATATGAGCCGATTTTTATGAGGCAAGGATTTCCCTAATTTTAAAATAGAATATTCATCTGGAAATTGTTCAAATTGTGCATTACGTAAAATACATTTTAATGAAGATTGAATTTCCTGATTAGACAGCCACCCTACCAACTTATTATTTTTATTTTTTAAATTGTAAAAGTACCTTTTAATGTAGGCCACAATCCTTTGCAAACGGTTAAAATCGGAATATTTATGAATTAATTGTTGTATTACTGTTTGATTAACTGGATTGTGGCTATTGTTGGACTGATTTACAAAATAAGTTAGTTCAGGCAAGTCTTGTTTTGCAACGTCATTTGGTGGTTTCGGCCACAGGCATTCATCCTGCAACAAAAATGAAGGGCCTGCCCACCATAAACTAGAATCGCTGATATGATCAGCCTTCACCCCTCGAGAAACGAGATCCGCGGGATTGTCTCGTGTTGGCACATATTTCCATACGGATCCAAGGGTGGTCTCCTGTATCTCATTGACACGATGCCTGACAAAAGGCTTGAGTTGTGTTGATGGTGCGGATAACCAGCTCAACACTATTGTTGAATCACACCAAAAGACACATCGGCTAACTGGTAAGGTAAGGGATTCTTTGACCTTTGTACACAATCTTGCACCTAACAGCGCCCCACATAGCTCTAATCTGGGCATCGTTGTTGGTTTTATCGGGGCTATACGATTTTTAGAAGCTAATAAGCGTACCATGACTGCATTACTGCTATCAGTGCTGCGTATATAAACGCAAGCACCGTATGCCTTTTCACTGCTATCTGTAAATACATGTATTTCATTATTGATACAGTTGTCACATAAGACCCGTCTGGGAATATTCAAAGAATTTAAATGTTTTAATACATCTATAAATTTTGACCACTGATCTGATATGTCCTGAGGAACCTCATCATCCCAGTCACATTTATTGACCCACAATTTTTGCATAATAATTTTTGCTTCAACAATACACGGACCAATTAACCCCAATGGGTCAAAAATTTGGCTTATTATAGATAAAATGTGTCTTTTTGTTATTGTTTTGTGAATGTCAATATTAATGGAAAATGATAAAACATCTGATTTGCAAATCCATAGTAGTCCCAATGTCTTTGATGTGTAATTATTTGACAAATCTAAATCAAGGCAAGAGTCATCCTCTACGTCTACTATCTCTTTTAGAATTTGAGTACTGTTTGACTGCCATTTCCTTAAATTGAATTTCGCTGAACTTAATATGGTTTTTATATTCTGACATAGTTCGATTGTACCGTTTATAGTATCTGATCCACTTAACAAATCGTCTACATAAAAATCACGTTGGATGCTACTTTTCACGTGCTGATTGTCTGTGGCCTCTGCAAGGCTCACTAGGCACTTGGTCGCGAGATAAGGCGCAGACGCCGTCCCATATGTGACAGTATTTAATGTGTAAGTTTTCAGTGGCTCTGACGGATCTTTCCTGAATATAATGCGTTGTAGCGATCGTTGACTGGGATTTAACTCGATAGCTCGATACATTTTTTCAATGTCCCCTGAAATTACATATTTATGTTGTCTAACTCTCAGTAAGATTGAGAGTAGATCATTCTGTACAGTAGGTCCCACATATTGAATGTCATTTAGTGATAGTCCCGAAGTTGATTTTGCAGATGCATCGAAGACTGTTCGCAACTTCGTCGTTTTACTTGATTCCCGCAAAACCCCATGGTGTGGCAAGAAATAACTAATATTATTTTTATTACTAACTGATGAATCGGTATCCTCAGTCATATGACCTAACGTTTCATATTCTTTTATGAAATCAATGTACATGCTTTTATAAATCGGATCACGTTCAAAGCGTTTTTCTAATGATAAGAATCTACGTTTAGCCGCAGCGTATGAGTCACCAAGAACGTTAGGAGTCGCCTTAAGTGGCATAGTAACAACAAACTGGCCGTTGGAGCCACGGACCGTATTTAATTGAAAACTTTCTTCACAAGCACGTTCCTCTATAGAAAGGCAATGCTTAGGTGATATTGTATCAAGTTCCCAAAACTTATTCAAGTCAGGACTAGTACTTATTTCAGAAAAATTACAAACATGTGTTTGTTTATGCAAGCTAGCTGGTACAGTACCCGAAATTAACCACCCTAATTTGCTTTCACACAACTTTGGTAATTGTTTTCCCAAATTGATATGATTGGCCTGGATAACATCCCAGAATACCTCTGCTCCTAACAGAATATCAATGTCTGACGGAATATTGAAATATGGGTCCGCTAAAATTAACCCTGAAGGAATTGGTATGTTTTCAGTATTTATATAGGATGCTGGCAATCTCCTAGTAATTTCTGGCAGAATAAGACAGGTGATATTAAAAGAATAATATTCATATGCGGACTCAATAGTGAGGTTGCAAGAATGTGTACTGTTACTGGTCAAACTATTTATACCTGTGACCATGGAGGTGGTACCAACTCGAGACAATCCCAGATCCCTGCAAAGCTTGTCAGTGATGAAGTTGGCTGTGCTGCCGCTGTCTAACAGGACTCTAGCGTTGTACTTTTCACCTTTGTCACTCACCACCTTCACCACAGCTGTGGAAAGTAAAATATGCCTCTGAGAAGTAGGCTGTATATCTGCTGAAAGTGACACGGTATTAGAGGACGTACTAGGCATAGGGTTATGTACTTGAGTCTCGGGCTGATCTAAATGTAACATGGTATTATGACGGTTTTTACAGTACTTACAGCGTGTGAATCTACAA
Source organism: Mesoligia furuncula (assembly GCA_916614155.1). Lineage (NCBI taxonomy): Eukaryota > Metazoa > Arthropoda > Insecta > Lepidoptera > Noctuidae > Mesoligia > Mesoligia furuncula. The sequence goes on along the minus strand of OU744800.1, from coordinate 22,358,957 downwards.
CGCTTTTCTGTATGGCCAACCCGTAAACAATTCATACATACTTTGAATTCTTTAGCTTTCTGTACTTTTTCTTCTACTGTTAATTTTCTAAAAGCTTCGCATGAATAAAGATAATGATTTTGAGAACACATAGGACAAATTATTTTATTTTTGTCTTTCTCATTATTGTTTGTTTCTTGTTTCTGTGAAGTAACAATAAAACTTTTAGATTTATTACTGCTATTTGGTTGCACTTTATCTAGTTTTTTATTTTCCTCTAATGTCTCTAGTAAATCGGCCTTATTGTTCATAAATGTACAAAACTGAAGCAATGTTGGTGAGTTGGGTAAAGTAGTACGGTATTCTTCCCAATCCCTACTGGTAGTACTATCTAATTTTAATGTCATTAAGTAGATAATGAGAGTATCCCGTGTAGGCTCTTTCAACAATGTTAATGCTCGTATGTTTTTATTTGTAACGTCAACAAGGCGGCGTAAAGCAGCACTGGATTCATTGGTAATAGGCTCTGCGTTAAATAGTGCCTTGACATGATTGTTTATTAGCAGGCGGCTATTGTCATACCGCTCGCACAATAAGTCCCAAGCTAATCCATAATTGTCATTTCTAAAGTCTATATTTTTAATAATTTCAGCGGCTTGTCCCTTCAGAGAAGCACGTAGATAATGAAATTTATTTATGTTATCAATGTTGTTATTATTATGGATCAAGGATAGAAAAGTGTCCCTATATTCCAGCCAACACTGATAGCTGCCATCAAAACGAGGTAAGTCAATTTTAGGCAAACGTATAAAGTTATTCTTTGTCCCACCTGTCACCTCGGAGCCTGATACGGAACCTGCAGAAGTCTTGTCCTGCTGTCGTTGATCTTGCCCAGCAGTAATAACTTTCCGCGCCATGGCAACCAAGTTGTGGTAAGTTTCTTCAAACTTGAAGCGATCCACGTAGGCATCGTCGGGATTGTCCGATAACAGCTCAATCTCGGTCTGTAATGCATTAAACTCGTCATACAACTGTTCAAATTTGCTAAACCGACTTTCTAGATCGAGTACTTGCAAGTCAGACAATCGATCACTATTTTCCAAAGTGTTGAGATAATTTGTGAAATTAGTAAGCTTAGCCTTCATCGAACTGCGTTTTTTAATTAGTTTGTCTGCCATCTTGCAATAGGGAAAGACAAACAATGAAAGTTTAAGCACTTATTATTATAAGAATGCAATATTTTATGGCAATGAATAGGCAGGCGCACACGCACACACACTCAGCTAATGCGGTCTAACAGCTAATTACATGCATAATAGTTAGCTGTTATCTGTCCCGCGTGCGATATTCGTTAAAAAATAAGCACGGAATAGATACAATTTCGTGAAAAAATTGCAAGTTAATGATGCGTCAAAATGGCGTCAATGCGGTCGCCTAGCAAAGCGAAGTGAGATTAGGTACATGCGAAGTGATTAGCTTGGGCCAACTCAAATAAAGGGAATGTGGTTGAATTGGATTTAAAAGACTAATGCAATACTTAAAGCACAGAAGTGTGGAATAATGGAAAAATTGGAACGAACTCACGACACGCCCTCTTCCTTAGCTATTATTATTCCATTGCACTCCAGAATATTTTCTTTTCGAAAACAGCGATGCCACATGCACAATAGATCGGCGCACGTGTCATCAACTGGTGATGGTTTTTCAAATCTTCACTCGTAGACAGCGATGCCCACATGCACAATAGATCGGCGCACGTGTCATCAACTGGTGATGGTTTTTCAAATCTTCACTCGTAGACAGCGATGCCACGTGCACAATAGATCGGCGCACGTGTATTCCACTGATGAATGACTCCAGTTTTCTCAATCTTCGCTTGTCGACAGCGACGCCACTGCACAATAGATAGGCGCACGTGGCTCGGGTCAAAGTCTGCGACGCCGACTTCTGCAGTTTTTTCTCGGTAGGTACGACGAATCTTCTTTACCGGTGGAAGGACCAATGTTTGGGATGGTGTCTCTTCAATGAAATAGTGGACTGTATAAATGATGTATAATAAAATAAAATAACTGCATCGGTTGGAAACACAAACAATAATATACCCGTTCGCTTGCGATGATGGTCTAACGGTCACTGGGCGGCGGCCCGCCGTCCGGTGGCGCGCGCGCGCGTCTCCGTCCCGCGCGCCTCCCCCTCCCGCGTTCGTCTGCCGTGCCACATTGCGCGCGTGAACAATTATTATTAGGAATATTCTTTATTTCACTACTATTTTTTATATTTTTAATTTTTTATCGGGGACAGAGTCCAAGCAATATAATTATTAGTAATATATTTTTACCTAGTATCAGCAAGTAATTCCCGGTTGTTCAGGTCTCCACAACACTATATCAAAGATAAGGTAGGTAATTAGCGAAACTTTTAATGAGTTAGAAAACTATAGTAACGAAGCTCTTGAGGTGTCGTGTACATGAACAATAAAAACTTTTTTACAAAAAAAACAACCGACTTCCAAAAACACTATAAATAAAGAGAAAAATAACTTTAATTTCGGAAGTCGGTGTCCTTGGATTTGTATTTTAGTTTTGCCACCGACTTCCGAAATTAAAGTTATTTTTCTCTTTATTTATAGTGTTTTTGGAAGTCGGTTGTTTTTTTTGTAAAAAAGTTTTTATTTTTCACTTTTTAGCGGGTCAGTTTGTAATTTATCTAAGTTATAATAGCCTAATGTCAACTGCTTATCGCCTTTTACAAAATATTGCTTTTCCCGATGCATGGACGTTAATTGTTGAGGAGTTCTCCTAGTAAGAACCAGGAGAACTGGAGCTGATTGAGAAGTCACCATCAGCTCCACTTCACCATACGCATTGTAATGAGCATAAATTGCTTAGCAGCCATATTAAAGAATCGAATCGCAACCCGTGAAATATTTGTCATTGAGTAGTGCCATTCGTGGTCTTCATCATCAGCTCCACTTTACCAAATCATAATTTCCGAGAGCGAATGCTCAAGTTACTTTAATAATAGACTTAGGCAAGAAAATGTTTGCTAAGGGCCAAGTTTATGTTACGCTTAGTCGTGTAAAGACGCTGTATGACATTGTATTATGCGACTTGGAGCCTACCAAATTGCTAAATAGACCACATGACGAAAAGGCATTGCGTGAAATGCAACGATTGAGGCTTTTATAAATCATCATCAGCCTATTGCAGTTCCCTGCTGGACGTAGACCTCCCGAAGTTTGCGCCAACGTTCGCGATCCTCCGTTTCTCTCATCTAGCCACTACCGGCAACATTTGTTAGGATAATTATACAGAAGAAAAACTCGCAAAAGTATTTCACTTTAAGAAGTATTTATTAGTTTTTAGACTAGATGCTGATAATCCTGGCTGCAGCATCAGGCCAGACTTATGTCAACATTGCATTGAACTTAAAATTTAGTCCTGTTTAAAATGAGCCCAAACACGACTACGGTGCTGTAATTTCAAGGTTTGTACTTTTTCTGATGCTCGACTGACTTCAGCTACAGGTCTCTATGTACTTCGGTGTTCCTCATTAACAGTACGTTTATCCACACATCGAGCCCTTTTCAATGAGCCTAAACACGATATATCTGCTGTTAGTTGTCGAGGAGTTAGGTACTCTGCAGACTATCCTGTCTGCAGCATCAGGTCATAACTTGATGATCATGGGACCAAATGTGGCAAATGCCCTATCAAACATCAAAACAATTTACTAAAACAGTCCTTGCCTGTTCGAGTAACTTTTTACTGTTAAGGAGTTGAACCTTCCATCATCAGCCCAGCTACATGAGATGGTGACAACCGTACGCAAATACACAAGATACTTCATAAAATATGCGAAAAACAATAAGTGAGCCTATAAAATTTGAGGGTTGCTCTCGATTTCTCTAAGATCCCATCATCAGATCCTAACTTGGTGACAATGGGACCACCTCAGAACTATCTACTTTTGAACAAAAAAAGAATTTTGAAAATCCGTCGATAATTGGCGGAGTAATCGATGAACAAACATACAAAAAAAAAAAAAAAAAAAAAAAAAAAAAAAAAACATACAAACATCCGAACATAGTACCTCCTCCTTTTTGTGAAGTCGGTAAAAACTAATTAACACTTGTTCTTTACTTGCCCAGTTATCATGATTTATTTATTTATTTAATACTCGTACTTTAAGCACACAAATATACAGAGGCGGACTTAACACCATAGGCATTTTCTATCAGTTAACTTTTGGGTGATGCAGAGACAAGCAGTGGTAGGTGCAACTATTAAAATTGACTAATATATATTTTTGAACATAACGATACGCAAAAACCTATAAAAACTATCACACTAATATTATAAAGGGGAAAGTGTGTATGTGTGTCTTTATTTGTTTGTTAGGTACTTCTTCACGCTCAAACTGTTGGACCAATTTTAATAAAATTTTGTATGGAGGTAGCTGACACTCTGGATTAACATACAGGCTGCTTTTTATCCCGATATTCCCACGGGATCAAAACTTATGCGGGTATAACCGCGGGGCGCAGTCAGTAAATAATAAATACACGAATTTACTAAGGGCTGATTTTTCAATCAGCTGATAACTTTATTCGAGGAATAATTTTGTAATTTTGACAGTTATTTCATACAAAAACTGTCAAACCTCAATTTTCTTCCTCGAATAAAAGTTATCTGGCGATGGAAAAATCAGCCCTAAAACAATGTCTTATTTGTTTTAACAATGAGAAAATATTACCGTTATGATGATACTGCCAGCTTCTTGCGAATGTGCTCGCAAACCTTAACTTTAAAGGATAATCGGTTGGTGGCCATCCTGGTTTCCTGGAGGAGCGCATACCGCAGAGACAGAGAAACGAAACGAAGACGAAAGAGTGAATGAAGTCTGTGCTGTGAGAGGGACATTGAAGAAGACGACTGTGTGCAGAACGTAGATTTCTAAAATGAATGAAGAGGAATGGTCTTATAAAGGAAAACTAGAATAGTTAGACAGTAATTTAAATTAGTAATTAAATAACTGAAATCAAGGCGAGTGTGTGAAAACAAAAACTGTTTAGAAAATACAACATTAATGAATGTTAATAAGCCACTTAGAAAATACCTAGGTATCTGTATTAAGCAGTCTACACACCAAACCGACCCGCCGACGTGATGGCCCGCCGACACGCGCGGGTACAAGTCGCCGACATCATTCTTTTCAAATAAAAGCCGCCGACATCAAGCCGCGCCGCGCCGGGCTGTGTCGGCGGGTCGGAGGGTTTGGTGTGTAGACTGCTGTAGGTTAATTTTCTTGTTTACCTTTGTAATGATGTGTGAAATGGTAAAATAATTATTTTTACTGCATAATCAGCCTATGCTCCCTGTTCGGACACAGATATCCTCTCTGTGAGAGGAAGCGGGCCGTTATCCTGCACGCAAGACCAGTGCGGGGGGGGGGGGGTAAACAAGACCAGTGCGGGTGGTTGGTAGATGTCACATGTCTTAGACTTTTTGGTTCTAGAACATACCGTGTTTCCTCATTATGTTTTCCTTCACCGTTTGAGTGCAATAGTGATGAAATTATTTACACAAAGTAAAGTGCCTGGCTGGGTTCGAATCTACGACCTACAACTCGTAATTCGGGGCCGTAACCACTGTCATAATATTATTAATATCTATTTACTGGTACATACATAGATATCCGGGAGATATGCCTTCAATCTATATTTGTTCGAGTTCAAATGTCGCCACCTTTTTCCCACTCCTGAAACTCACACAAAAACAAAAGAAATAGATACGGCCCAAATGATGCTTTTTTGGCACACACGCAAGAAAGTACCTAGGCGTAACATTTTTGTGCTATTTTATTGTACACATGCTCAAAAGGGGCGGGCCTTAGAAAAGTATAGATATAGTCACTGAAAACACACATGCAACTCTGCACTGCGTAACACACTATCAATCTCAATCTGAATAGTTTTTAAAGATATTACTAATCCATTGCTTCATATGTTCGAAAAATGTGTCTACTCAACAACGTAAATAACGCAATGGATGTTGTTGAACTGACAAAACCCATTGATACTGATTGTTTGTACGCAATTAAATTTTTGGTCAGATTGATCGGAATGGAGGCGACATGTGCCACGCCTCCATGACATATATCCTCCATTTATCCCGATACAAACATGTCCAATGCAAAAGGAAGATCGAGAATAATAAGAAGCATAAGAAGGTGGCGTCGATGACGCGCAGAGTGGGAGGAAGCACCAACAGTATCTTGAGGGTGTTTGCTGAAAGGCTGGATGGGCCTACCATGGGTAGGTTTATCAAGCTTCATGTATTACATGGGGCTTGATGAAACTATCTGTGTTCTTTTATTATTTTGCATCTTTTTTTTGTTTCTAAATATTATACTAACATAGTTTATAAGATAATTTTAGTCACTAACACAATGTGGGCCCCCTCCGGCCGTTTTCGCAACTGGAGTTCGCAACCAGTTGCGAATTAAGAATTTTTATTCTTTGTTCGCAACTAGTTGCGAATCAAGAAAGCTTTTCCTTAACCGCAACTAGGCATCTTGATGATTAATTTTCGTAACCAGTTACGCCAAAATATATTTTTTTCCTTATTCGCAACCTTCGTGTTGATACCCGATTTTGTGGATTTGCATACAAACAATGGGTCAAAAAGCAAGAAATACGGAATTATTGCTGCTGTGAAAATGAAAAAATAAAAACAAACAATCATAAAGAAGAATGGCATACAAAAATAAATAAAGACATAGGTTGCATAAAACTAAATCTATAGTTTTAAACACAGACCCTACGTGCTTTGATTTAAGAAAAGTAAGCAATATAAAGAATACGAAGAAATAGATGCGAAAATCGATTCGGCAATAAACGACCTGAAATCCGGAATAATTAGCGTGGGGCACTGCGTAGAAATTATTTGCCCAAAGAAGGGTGGAAAAGGCCTTTCGAAAAATAGTTTAATTTTTCCTTCGAAAAATATAGTTTAAGTTTGCAAGTAAGAAAGAAGAATATTTCGTTTTATAAGTTTCATTTTCGTTTATTAAGTTTTTATGTTTTTGTTAAGTGAAAATATATACTTATGTATAAGTAATTAACATTGCGATTTTTCGTTTTAATTCAATTTTTTATTCATTATCTTAGCTATTGGTTGCAAACTAAGAAATGCTTTTCTCACATCGCCACTATGTAATTTTGCGAAGTTCTTATTCTTTCATTATATTTTCAGCAGCAATAATTCCGTATTTCTTGCTTTTTGACCCATTGTTTGTATGCAAATCCACAAAATAGAGTATCAACACGAAGGTTGCGAATAAGGAAAAAAATATATTTTGGCGTAACTGATTACGAAAATTAATCATCAGGATGCCTAGTTGCGGTTAAGGAAAAAGTTTTCTTGATTCGCAACTAGTTGCGAACAAAGAATAAAAATTCTTAATTCGCAACTGATTGCGAACCCCAGTTGCGAAAACGGCCGGAGGGGTGGGCCTATGTAGTCTGTTAATAAAATATTTTTATTTTTTATTTATTAAATAACCCTAGTGAACATGTAGCAGCTGCTACGACAGCGTAGCTTGCGTAGCAGTGAAATTGTCCAGTAAACTACAGTCGTAGCAATAGGACTATTTTTATTTTGAACTAGCTGTTGTCCGCGACTTCATTTGCGTGTATCGATGAACGTGAAGGACATTTTCATTCGAAGTCCCAGGTTACCTATCTTTTAAATTTTATAACGATCGATTCAGTCGTTTAGGCGGAAAAGATAACAAACAGACAGACATACTTTCATATTTATACTAATGATAACATTATAGTATGGATATAAAACCCATAATATCATGGAAATTGGCATTAAATCATGGTAAGTTGTCACTATCCTAAAGCAGGACAGAGCTGTTTTTTCATTCTGAGATAATCTAATATCTGACCACTTTACGGAAAACAAAGTTTATAAAGGATACACAACTAAACTCATACAAAACTGACTTCGCAGACAAAAAGCGGGTATTGTACAAAATGAATAACGACCCAAAACATGTACATAATTTGTACCGATTAAGCAAAACTTTCAAACTTCAGTAACCAATAAAGTTTAAAACAAAGCTTTCGTATGTTATTCCAAGTTGCTATCTCCGATTATTTAAAATGACCAACGACTGGTTAAAGTTAAATTACAGAGTAATCTTTGTTCGATATCTTGGAGTTTTGCCTTGCGCATGAATTGTGTATTCAGGTGGCGTGTCTAGCTCCACTGTTATTGTTAATAACAAGATAACTGGAATTGAAAACATTATTGTATATGGTTGTTGTTTGCTATCTGATTTTGTTGTTGTGTATTAAATAGGTTGAAACATGTCATGGTGCGTTTGTAGATATTTTTTTTACATTCTTAGGTCCATTTGCTGTACAATAGATTGAATAAAAAACTAAGTGGGTAAGTATCTCATCGTCATCATCATTTCAGCCGAAAGGCGTCCACTGCTGGACGCAGGCCTCCCCCAAAAGGGGGGGGGGGGGTTTGCCATAATCGCCACGCTTGGCAGGCGGGTTGGCGATCGCAGTATGGTATGGTGGTGGAATGCATAGAGAACGCTGCTGCCCATTCTCCGGTACGCCCCCTAGTCGCCTTTTACGACACTCACGGAAAGTATGGGGTAAGTATCTATTATAATTTAAATTATACTGACCTGAATTACCTGATCTGACTAGTAAAAATGTAACTAACCTGTGTTTTCCCACTGCAGAACAGAAGCCCCCGTCTCCCTTTTCCACATAACTCTGTCTTTTGCGAGTTTCGGCCAGTCCCTACGGTAGGAGTCAAGCTCGTCCTGCCATCTTCGTCTTGGACTGCCGCGATGGCGTCGTGCGTTTATTATGAACTAGATTCCTATTAACCAACTGAACAGGCTGGATTCAGATGAGGCCTTTCTACCACCGACCACCTGCATGCTGTAAACCAACTTGATTTTAATGTATTGTATAAAGTGCTTTGTATTTTTAAAGTTTAGATTTTTAAGTATTAGCTGTAAGGTCATTTTTCATTTTATTTTGTGTGCAAACCACTATTGTATTGGGGGTCATCCTGTAAAGATAGTGTGTGTAAGTTTAACAAATAATAATAATAAACTTATTGAAAAGTGCACAGAATTTGAAACACCGTTGTACCGTTGCCTTCGACAGCATCAACCACGATTCACTTTTCAAACTGTAAAAAAAAAACTTAAATATTTACTAACCATCGATTATGCACAGACAAAAGATCTACTTGTCTGCAAATAAAACTGCTCACTTGTTAAGGTATTTATTGTAAATGAGTCCCTTTTGTAAACAAACGATTTTAATTATTATTATTATTATTTATTATAGGGGTAACATTACGCATTACGCGTGTCCCTGTTCATGTTAACATGCATGAACAGTGTAGCCTCTGTTGGCGATCCAATAAATAAATAAATAGAATGAGTTTGGAGAGAGCCGAGCCTCCCCCTTACCCAATAGGTGAAATTAAACTTTTGTTTGACAGACAGATGTTTATTGCATAACTTTAATTCAACAAATAGTAAAAGTGAGGTAAGTAGGTACTGCCGGGTCAGCGGGATTGTCCGAAAGGGTTACCGCTGGCCCGGAACATTAAAGGCTAAGAAAGACGGTTGGGTTTTAGTCAGTAAGAGTCTGACACTCCCTTCCGCTCTACCCAAAGCGGGAGGGGTCATTTGATGATTTCCCATCCGCAAAAAAAAGAAGCAATGTTTAGAAAAATAATGAAAAATAAGTTTACTTTGACTTGTTCGAGTGCTAAGCATCTTAGTAGAACTTCATTGGATAAATACTAATATGCAAATCCATTTTATTTCTTGCTTTGCTACTTACATAGTAAGTAAAAGGCTAAGTAGGTGACGATGATAAATAACCGCTTAAATATCAATACGCTTAAAAATAAATACATTACAAAAATAGTTTGACCGTTTCTTAGAAAATCAACCACTAAACTATAAACCTATTTATGCGCATTGTTCTCCCTAGGTTTTTAATTCTATTGAATGCTTCATCATCTGCCTAGCCTTTTCCAATTTCGGGGTCGGATTCCGGTCTAACCAGATGCAGCTGAATACCAATATTTTACGTGGAGCGATTTCCTAACCGACCTCCACAACCCAATTACTATACCCCTTTGTAAGACTGGTTGTCAGACTTTCGAGCTTTTCACAACCCGTAACGACTACCAAAGATCCACGAATGACAGCCGGGACCAACTGCTTTACGTGCCTTCCGAGGCACAGAGGGGATTCTGTAAGTAAAGACGGTCGGTCAACTCATTCACGGACCGACCGTATAGAGAGATTCATACACCCATCGACCTGAGTGACTGGTCATATTGAATACTTCAATCCATACTAAATATCTATACTAATCCATACTATATCCATACTAATGTTATAAACGCGTAAGTGTGTCTATCTGTATGTTACCTCTTCACGCTTAAACCGCTGAACCGATTTAAATTAAATTTGGTATAGCGATAGTTTGAGTCCCGAGAAAGGACGTGGGATAGTTTTCATCCCGATATTTCCACGGGATCGACACTTATGCGGGTGAAACTGCGGGGCGCAGATAGCAATTTATAAAATCAGCAGTTTTCCTAGTACATACATTCCTACTAGTAGTACTTGCACTACTGTGAAAGTGCTGTGTGCAGTTGACTATAACTATTTACATTGAAAAAAAACAAAGATAAATATATTAAAACTCCATGCTGCACGAGTCCCCTGGGTAGAGATAAACGAACGAGACGCCTCACAAGGCACAAAGGCTAAGAACACTTGAGTCAATTAAAACTACAGCAAACAGAATACAAGCTCTTTTTAGCATTATACACAATCAACAAACAACCTAGGGAAGTGCTATTTTTTAATGAAAATATATGTATGTTTAGGTTAAGGTATTTATATAAGGTCCCATTAAAATAGATGGACAAACTTTCAGAAGTCATTCAGACCACCAAAATAAGGACGATAGTAAAAAAATATATAAGAAAAACACGTAGATAGACTTACAAGAAAAATAATCAGCTAACGAAAATACACTAATGTGCCGGCAATTTATTATTTTAGGTCAAAATCAGTTTTTTTTTGCTTGGATATCTTTAGTTAGACGTAGGTACTGAGCGCTGTGTTAAAATTTGTCCATCTATTTTAATGGGACCCTGTATCGCCTGCGTCGCCTGAAATAAATAAATAAAGTAAATTATATGCCTTAATTTAAAAAAAAAATAAACAAGCTTATTCTTCTAAGAATCGATTTCCTCGTTGGTCTAGTGGTCCAACTACTGAGCATGAGCACCTGGGTTCGATTCCCGGGTCGGGCAAAGTTTTATTGGGTTTTTCCACCTGGAATTTCTCAGTAGCAACTGAGAGTCTGGATTTGTCGTCGGTTGATGGCAATAGATTCGCCCTCTGTTACATGGGACTTAAACATTACTGCCGAAATGAGTATGTGTAATTTTATGTTAAACTGGCTGCGCCCCGTGGTTTCACTCGCGCAAATCTCGATCCCGTGCGAATATGGGGGTAAAAAGTAGCCTATATGTTTGTTTGGTGTCAGCTACCTCCACATAAAATTTATCAAAATTGGTCTAGCCGTTTGAGCGTGAAGAAATAACAAACATATAAACACACACCCACACAAACACAAATCTTTGCCTTATAATATTACTGTGATTATTCTTCTGAGGGCTGATTTTTCAATCGACCGATATTTTTTATTCGTGGAATAAAATTGAAGTCTGACAGTTTTTGTATGAAAGAACTGTCAAAAATTCAAAATTAGTCCTCCGATAAAGTTATCTGGCGTTGGAAAAATCAGCCCCTGTTCTAAAAGCCTCGGCTCAAATTTTTATCGCAGTAACTACATTTCGTATTCCGCCTTCTGTCTACCCATATCAATTCTTTATCGAAAGATTCGCACTTCAACTGTTGACGTGGTGAATTATAGTGGTTACATCCCATCTGGTATTTTTTCACTTCACGACATGAATATTTTCAATCAAATCTATTGATGCTTTTAACGCGTACGTCTTTTTTACCCGACTGCGGCGAAGCCCAAAAGGAGGGTTATGATACTAGGAATTGATAGTATTGACAGCTCGCTTCACCTTTGTAAGGATTTAAGGTGAGATTGTCACAGAACAGATCTACTTTAGCACCTCAATTAACCCTTCGTATGATGAGCGTGGATCCACGCGAGACATAATAGCCTTTTAATTGTTTCTGTAATTACGTCATTGAACCGGTTATAGGTCATAGCACACATATCGAACCGGAAAGGGATCGGCACCTTATCAACTCAAGCCGTTCAGTATTTTTGTATGAAACTCCCTACTGCAACGCACACTAATCGGAATCGTATCATAATCGCCTCGCCTTGGGACAAGCTCACAAACCGCGGTGCGGTACTTTACGGCTCGTCGTCCCCGCGTTTACGGCTCGTCGTCCCCGCGCTTACGGCTCGTCATCCCCACGCTTACGTCTCTCCGTACCCGAGCTTACGTCTCTTCGTCCACCCTTGCCCCTCTCACCGCTCCGGCCTGCCTGCTGCACCATCACAGCGGTCGGCGAGCAGTAAGCGCGGCGTCGCCAAGCCGTAGCCGAGTCGACGTATTGGAGCTTCTGATCCGCTTTAGTGACGTGCTTACGTTAGGTTGACGTTTGTTAGACGGCGAGACGAAAGGCGATACGGTGCCGATCCCTGTCCGATTTGATACGTGTGCTATGAACTTAAGCCACCAAGCTGGTGCCAAATTAATTCTAAAAAGCACCTAACTACTTTAGTTAAGGCTATTAAAATTCTCCTGTCGTTAAGTCCCATAAAAGTAGACCCAACAAAGCCTCTTAAGAAAGTGTGTCAAGTACGAATTTTTTTTTTTTCCTGCATAATAACATTATTCTGGCCACATTCCAGGAACTGTATTATGCAGACGATTTGTTAATGGCGGGAAATATGCTAAGATGGCTGCCAAAAGAGAGGAGTGCTTTGTTCACGTTTTTAATGCGACTTCATAGAATCCAATGACCCTTGCTAAGGACGCACAAGTGGCATTGTTTTTTGTGTTTATGTAATTTTTTGGGCAGCATTAACATATTATGTATCTACAAATAATGTCCAACTCATCGTCATTATCTGCCTAGCCTTCTCCCAACTATGTTCGGGTCGGCTTCCAGTCTAACCGGATGCAGCTGAATACCAGTATTTTACACGGAGCGACTGCCTATCTGACGTGCACAACCCAGTTACTGGGCAATACGATACCCCTTGGTAAGACTGGTTGTCAGACTTTCAGGCTTCTGACTACCTGTAACTACTGTCAAAGATCCACGAATGACAGCCGGGACCAACGGCTTAACGTGCTTTCCGAGGCACGGAGGGGTCACGGTATGTAAAGATGGTCACCCATCCACAGACCTGCCGCGGTAGCGTAGCTTAACCTGATCGGTTGACCTGTGCGGCTGTTATTATTTAGCCACGGGCCCCTCACGCTAACTTGCCAACTCTACTAGCGAAAGTAAAATTCATAGTTATTACTTATATAATGATGTCGTGTCGACATCACGCGTTAGTTTACAAATGAAGTCAAAAACAGCAATTTACAAAACAAAAGCATAATCAACCTAAGTATAAGGTTTCCCACTGCTGGGACACTGGCCTCCTCTCTGTGAGAGGGGTGGCAATTTACAAGAATGTTACTGATTTTTGACTTTAAAGTAATAATTTCAAAAATATTACCTTATATATAGGGTCAAATTCAATAAGCTAGCGAAACTCCGCAGACTGGTCATTGACTTAAAAAAAAATCATCAAATATTTTTTATTTTTCTGAAACGTGGTCGCTTACAATGGGCCTTTATATAAGAAGGCTAAAAGTCACCCAAAGGACAATGGAAAGGGCTATGCTTGGAGTTTCCCTGCGTGATCGAATCAGAAATGAGCAGATACGCAGGAGAACCAAGGTAACCGACATACCCCGAAGAATTGTCAAAAATAAGTGGCAGTGGGCAGGGCACATTGCTCGCAGAACAGATGGCCGATGGGGCCGAAAGGTTCTGGAATGGCGACCGCGTACCGGAAGACGTAGCGTTGGAAGGCCTCCCACAAGGTGGTCCGACGACCTTGTGAAGGCCGCAGGAACCCGTTGGATGCGAGAAGTACAGAACCGGTCGAAGTGGAGGTGCATGGGGGAGGACTATGTCCAGCAGTGGACGTCTTTCGGCTGAAATGATGATGATGATGATGATTTTTTAATTTTTTTTCTCTTGTTTAGATATTGATAACTACCTACCACGTCTGTAAATTTCTACTAGCTAATTTGATTTGACTCTGTATAGTAAATAATTATAATATTGTCTACTCAACAAACACTAAGCTTCAATTCAATACTCTGAAAAAACAAAAGAAGCACAATCTTTACAATCTTACGTCACCATAAATACCTCCTAAGATGACGTAATGTCAATGAGAATTACCAATATAAAAACAAGACACACTTAATGTAAGTCCAGTAAATGGACACAGTAACAGGCCAGCTTTACAAATCATGGCCACTTAGCTCATCGCTAGAAACTATTACCATTACAATAACATTGCCTCGAGTGACTCGAACGTGCCTTGAATATAATAGCCAGCTAGAATTATAAAAGAAATTACCCAGTAACTGGGTTGTGGAGGTCAGATAGGCAGTGTCACGACTGTGGCACGGCGAAGGACACGGCGCAGCACACTCTCGAGGTGTGCTCGTCGTGGTCCGAGCCGCGCCGCAGTCTCACCGCGGCGATCGGAACGGACCTCTCGATCGCCGGCTTGGTCAACGCCATGCTGGGGGATGAGGGATCCTGGGCGGCAGTTGCCTCCTTCTGCGAACACGTCATGTCCCAGAAGGAGGCGGCGGAGCACGCGCGGGAGGAAGAGCCTCTCGCGGCGCCGCTCCGAAAGCGGTGGAGGGGTCGAAGAAGACGTCAGTATGACAGTCATCTCCGACTCCTCCCAGGTGGAAGCCAGCAGGCGACGGGTGCGGGGGCACCCTCGCCTGTATTGCACAGGCTTCCACCAGTGCCGGACGGGAATGGTCAGGTGTTCCCGGCCATTCCCGTAGCCCCCCAGTCAGGGGGATATGCGGGGCCCGCCAGGTAGGCGGGCATGCGCCGGGGGGGTTGTGGACGCAAAGGCTGAGCCGGATTTCCATGACCCCCCCATCAAGGCGATGAGGGAACACCGCTGAGTTTTAGTGGGTATACTGCCACTCTGGCAGGGAGTCCCACATACTCCGTCTCGTCCCCCGACGAGCGGAGATGCGTAATGTCATTTCTCAACGAAAAAAAAAAAAAAGGCAGTCGCTCCATGTAAAATACTGGTATTCTTCTGCATCCGGTTAGACTGGAATCCGACCCTAAGATAGTTGGGAAAAGGCTAGGCAGATGATGATCTGTCTAGTAACTAATAGTACTGAGGGTCCATTCCTGTTATCATATGAACGTTCACAGTTTGATTGATTTCAGTCTCAATCTGTCAAACCTACCTCTAATTTCCCTACATTTTTGACAAGTTTTTGACATTGATTCTCGCTGAGATGAAATTACGACATGAATTTGAACGTTTTTGTATGAAAATTGGCCTTCATTTCTTGCTATATACTTTAACTAGCAGCACCCCGTGGCTAGCGTGGTTTCACCCGCATAAGTGTCGATCCCGTGGGAATATCGGGATAAAACTATCCAAGGTCCTTTCCCGGGACTCAAACTATCTCCATACCAAATTTAATCTAAATCGGTTCAGCGGTTTAAGCGTGATGAGGTAACAGACAGACAGACAGACACACTTCCACATTTTTTTAAAATAAATTGTGTACTTAATCTATGGTAACATACTCCACGTCGATGGGGACCGCCACCCTGTATGTCTGGAGTTCTGGACCTAATAAAACAATAGCGTTCAATTTAAGGCACTTTTTTGGGACATTATGAGATCAGCAGTTTTTTTTAGCGTTGCCCCACACTAGGAATTTCTTCTTTATTATGGGGGCGTTCACAAACATTTAAACTCACATACACAAACAGCCAGACCTGGAACAACTACTTGTAGGTCATACAAATATTTGTTCCGTGCAGGAATCGAACCCGCGACACGCAGCGCAGCAGTCAATCGCTTAACCACTGCGCCAATCGTGCCGTCAATTAAAATATTATTATTCATAATTATGCGCTATGTGAATCTACAACCGTAAATAAAGTGCGATGAAGCCATGCGAATTATTGAAGGTTATCGCAGTTATATCGATTGTCGACATCATCTTCACTTAATCGGCACAAACACTCACTTAAAACAATGGCTGTCAATGTAGCCATACAGTTGTACGAGTAAAGTATAGCCAGAAGAGAGAGAAGTGGGGTGGAAAACCTCAGGTGCACCTGTCGTAGATTTCACGTAGGTACTCGTGGAGGCTATTTTAATCGACATCGATAAACTATAGGTTTAGAAACCGCACCTCTATCTCACTAGTTTAGAGTTGAGAGAGTAATGGTTGTGTGTATCTAGATTTAGATCGAAACGAAAAATATGCGTTTTTAATGGGAAATATTTAACTGATCCTATAAAAACTTATTGGTCTTGTAAAGATGGACAGTTTTTTTATGAACGTCAAATTACTTTTTGCGCTTCTAGTGATGCACACTTTTTTGAAATAAATGAGCCTCTTTTTAATCTTTTCAATTAAACACAACCCTTTTTAAATTACGAAAAAGAAACAAAAGTATTTTAAAAGTGAATAAATTATTTCACAAACCGGCTCTGTCTCACAATTAGGCGTTCAAGACAATATCCCTAGTACGGAGATATTGTCTCCGTATACGACAACGACTTAACTTATTAATAACCGAATATATTACGTTGAGATGACGACTTAACTTATTAATAACCGAATAAATTACATTGAGATGAACTCGATTTCCTCAAGCATTTTATTTTTAACTAACTCCTGCCCGCGACTTCGTCCGCGTAAAATTTCTTGTTCCCAGACCCACCCGTCGCATCGCATCGCCTACCCGCGCTATTACTTCGTTTTCGCTTAACGTTTTTTCTAACTTTGTTTCTTTTTGCTCAGCTCCTAAGAGTAGCGTGATGTTAAATAGCCTATAGCCTTTTTCAAGAATTGGGCTATCAAACGCTAAAATATTTTTTCAAATCCGACCGGTAGTTCCAGAGATATAAGCGTTCAAACAAACAAACAAACTCTTCAGCTTTATTATTAGTTCAGATATTTTCTCTCGTATCTACGAAGCTCGTTTTGTTTTTAACACGCTTTTATTAGGTCGACCTGTATGTAACTATGTAATGGAATCTAAGGTAACTAATTTAACCATCTTCCAAGGGTCGTGGCGTAATGAAAATTTGCAGCTGTATGTAGTTCTGATGACAATACAATAATATGGTACTGTCGAACTGATCTGATGATGGAGCCGGAAGATATGAGCTGGAACTTCATGATGGAAAATCGTATCATAGCTGTTTTGGATTTCTTAGAAAAGACTTGTAATGAACTTTGATCACGATTAGTTTTTTGTTTTTACGTGCATTTATAAAAGCGTGTTTTTCTAGTGTTTTTTAAACCATTAATTTTTTTATTATACCTGGAAGAGGAACCAATCTTTTGTGTTTTTCCAACTGGAATACTTTTCTGCAAACAATCCTGTAAACTTGTTTTTACCTGTTTAGTTTTTACTGGCAATAGCTCGATTATTTAAATGCTATTTTAATGATAGGAAGTTTATTTACTGGTGAAGTCCTCTGCTAACGGTTTTTTTTCTAATACGATATTTATTTTATTTATGTAGAATTAGAAAATTTTATTTCCCTAGTAATGCTGTTAAGAAGAAAGTTTTCATGTATCACAAATTAATAAAGCAATTTTAATATCTACAGTACAACATAAAGTCTATGTTTTAAATTGGTGTTATTTCTGGTTATACAAATATCAACTTTATTGTAATAGTAATTAAGTTAATTTCAGAGTGACTAGCACTATTGAAAAAGTTACAAAAATTTTTGAAGTTGTAGCGTAAATTGAACTTTATTGTGTAGGAATTAAAGTTATTTTTCCATAAACTCATATTTGTTTAAATTTTTGGCAAATACACACATCAAAAGTGTCTAGGGATCAAGCATTTTTATGCGGATTTCTTGAGATTGAGATGTGGCTTTGTAATAAATTTATGATTTTATAAATTTATATGGATCCTTTTTGGTGCATTTCATAATTTGAATCAGGAACTGTGAATCAAATTCGAGTAAAAGATGAAAATCAGCTGTCATTATTTTCCCTATAAAAACATACAACGCATTGAAGACATTATTAGTGCTACTGTTTCCCTACTACTGATTAAAACCAACGTTATTATGGAGCGGCGACGTCATTTAAGCAGGGAAGAAATGCTCAGAGCCGTGGGAATGATAGAAGCTGGTTCCCGGCAACGTACTGTGGCTTTAGCTCTGAATACAAGTCAGAGTGTTATCAGTCGACTTTGGACACGTTACCGAAGCACTGGTACCGTGGCTGAGCGCCATGGAGGACGGTATCGCTGCACCACACGGAGACAAGACCGATACATTCAAATCTTAACTCGAAGAGCTCCAACAATAACCGCCATGATGTTAGCCGTGAGGCTTCATCACTCTTCAGGGAACTTAATTAGCAACCAAACAGTCAGAAACCGCTTGCATGAAGTGAACCTTCATTCCCGAAGACCGCTACGGGTACCACCTATAGCAATGCACAATCGTAGGATTCGATATCAATGGGCTCTTGAACACAGAAATTGGGCAGAAGAACAATGGCGTTTCGTGTGCTTTTCTGATGAGTCTCGTTTTGGTATGAGACCGGATACAAGACGTATACGACACTGGAGAACCCCTGGACGCCAACAGCGATTAAAATCCTGCCAGGAAGTCCATCCTTATAGTGGTGGAACCATCATGGTATGGGCGGGTATTTGGATCGGCGGAAGAACTGAGTTGATTTGGATCAGAGGCAACCTCAACGCTCAAATTTATGCTGAGACGATTGTATCAGACGTCATCGTTCCTCTACAAGTGCAAATCGGTCCCTTATTTCAGTTAATGCATGATAATGCACGACCGCACACCGCAAGAGTTGTAAGACAGACTCTCGCCGCAGCTAACATCAATGTCCTGCCCTGGCCTGCTCAGTCGCCAGACTTGAACCCGATTGAGCATGCATGGGATATGCTACAGAGAAGAGCTCTGCCGAATATGGAGGGTATCCAGTCAAAGTCAAAGTCAAAGTCAAAGCATTTATTTCAAATAGGCACTTAACAGGCACTTTTGAACGTCAAAAATTACTAAAATAGAATTGATTCTAGTCGCCCATTCCAAAAGGTAGATTTCGTATGGAGAAGAATGGGCAAGAAACTCCACCGTTACTCTTTTAAAATGTTTTACAATATTTTGCATGTACATTAATTATATAATATATATGTGAAGACGATGCACCTAAAATAAAATTACTGTACCACAATAGGTAAAAGAATTAAAAATGAAACCATAACATATAAATTAATTATCTGATAGATACATGGTGCTCACATATTTACAAGCATGGTAATAAATAAACGATTGTCATTAAAAAAATAATAATAATAATAATAGTAATAAGTCAGGCTGTGAGTTAAAGTAATTACAGAATGTAAATCAATGTAAAAAAAAATATAGAAGAACAAAAATAAATTTTGCAATTAAATTAGCAACCAGTTTGATTTTGTCTTGACTCTAGATTGTCCTATGGAGCAGGACCAGCATGTTTCCAAGCGTTCTTATCTTGGATATAATCTTCTAATTTATAGTACGCTTGTTTACAAAGTGTACGTTTAATGTGAGTTTTAAATTTTCTTTCATTTAATTGCAATATATCATTAGGTATTTTATTGTAACATTTAACACAGTACCCCATAAAAGATGTATGTACTTTGGCTAATCTGAAAAATGGTTGATGTATTTTATCTTTATTTCTAGTGTTAAAATTATGTCTATCGCTTATTTTATTAAAAAGATGTAGATTTTTTCTTACATACATAATATTTTCATAAATGAATTGGCAAGGTACCGTCATAATATTAATCCTTTTAAAAAGTTCCCTGAGAGATTCGCGGCGACGTAGATTATAAATGGCTCTGACAGCTCTCTTTTGTAAAATAAAGATGGATTCAATGTCAGCAGCTCGACCCCATAGTAAAATGCCGTACGACATAATGCTGTGAAAGTAGCTAAAATAGACTAAACGCGCGGTTTCTACGTCAGTTAACTGTCTTATCTTTCTAACAGCATAAGCGGCCGAGCTAAGCCGCCCCGCAAGAGATGTTATGTGAGGTCCCCATTGTAATTTCTCGTCTAGCGTGATTCCCAGAAAAACCGTTTGATCAACAAAATCCAGTTTTTCTCCATTCAGTATGATGTCACATTCGCTACTTCTAACATTAGGTAATTTAAATCTAATGCATTTGGTTTTCTTTTCATTTAGTACCAGATTATTTACCGTAAACCAATCATGGACCTGAAGAATAGAGTTATTCACGTCGTCAAGACTTTGTGCACGTCTGTCTATCTTAAAGATCAATGAGGTGTCATCTGCAAATAACACCATCTTCGGTTGATTTTGAAGTAATTGGGGTAAATCATTAATGTAAACTAAGAAGAGGAATGGACCCAATATCGAACCTTGAGGAACGCCCATTGCCATTTCAGACCCTAATGAGTTTACGCCGTTTACTTGAACTTTAAGCTTTCTGTCTTTTAGGTATGACCTTAGTAAATCAAGAGCTAAATTCCTAATCCCATAGTGCTCAAGTTTCAGCAAAAGTGTCTCATGGTTTACGCAATCGAACGCCTTAGAGAGGTCGCAAAAGATTCCAATGGCATCTTGTGCTTCCTCCCAGGCGTTGAAAATGTTCTTTATTAGGGTGACACCGGCGTCAGTGGTACAACGCCCTTTGGTGAAACCGTACTGTTGTTCATGAAAGATGGAATTTTTATTAAAGTGTCGTAACATTTGATTGAGCATCAACTTTTCAAACACCTTACTGAGAACTGGCAGAATCGACACAGGCCTATAATTGTTGGGTTCTTTACTATCACCGGATTTGAATAAAGGAACAACTTTACTGTGTTTCATGAGATCCGGAAAGACTCCTTGGTCTACACTGATGTTAAATATGTAAGCTAAATAGGGCGCAATCGTTTCGATGATAGATCTACAAACTTTTACAGACATTCCCCAGAGATCTTCTGTGGATTTAATTTTAAGATCTTTAAAAGCTTTTATAACAGCCTGGGGGTTTGTATGCTGAAACCTAAACTCCGAAGGGCATGCCTTAACATTCTTTCTAAGTAAGTTAGCAGAAAGCGCGGGTGAGGAATTTAAAGTTTCAGTAGTTTTAATGGGAATATTAGCAAAAAAGTTTTCGAATTCCTGAGCAATTTCTACATCTGAATTGATGGGGCCATGTGCAGTCTCTAAATTAAATTCAGTATTACATTGTTTTTTCCTACCTGTTTCACTATTTATTATTTGCCAGGTAGTTTTTATTTTATCATCGGCTGATTTTATTTTATTGCTAATATAAAGAGCTTTAGCTGTTTTGCATACACTTTTGAAAGTCTTAGAATATGTTGCAACATACTGATGAAAGCTTGTGTTATTCATATGATGCTTCAGGCCATAAAGTTCAAAAAGGGTTTCCCTGCTTTTACGAATACCTGGAGTCGCCCAATCACTAAATAAGAACTTTGTGTAAATACTTTTAGTCTGTAGTGGGAAAGTGTCATTAAATTGAGTGTTTAATAGTGAAAAGAACTCGGCGTATAACTCATTTGGGTCACATTGATTATTAAAACTCTGAACGCATAATTTACTAGCCAAAGAATTATTTAATTTCTCTAAATTTTTACTTGTGATTGGCCTAAACCTTATTTTTTTTTTTTTTGTAAAGGCATGTAGGAGCAAAATGTTATTGTTTGTCCACTGTGATCAGAAGGCAACTTATTTACAATTTGTTTGTGTAAATAATCACAGTTACAGAAAATATTATCTATACAAGTGGCAGAGGAAGCTGTCACTCGGGTGGGTTCAATAAAAACATTTGACAAATCAAATGACCTAAAAAGACTTAATAATCTGATAGTATTAGAGTTATTTTCTAACAAATTAATATTAAAATCGCCACATATTATTATTGATTTACTACTGGCAGAAAGTTTCTTTAGCACATCTTCCATTACAGAATCAAACACAGCTAGATTCTGGTAACTTGGAGGTCTGTATACGCATACTACCACATGCTTATCGAGCTCAACACAGGACAATTCAATGGTGTGTTCAACAGACAGCCCGATGATGTCTTTTCGTTCCTTTGATTTAATAGAATTTTTAACTAATATTAATGATCCGCCATGTATCATACATGTTCGGCTGAAATGGCTAACTACACAATAATTTTCATAGTTAATTGACATTACTTGATGGGCTTTTAACCAATGTTCTGTTAAGCAAATGATATCAAACTTGGTATTTTCTAAAAACAATTCTATTTCCAGTAATTTAGAAGAACAACCTTGAATATTTTGATTAAATAATTTTAAAATATGTTGCCTTCCCTTTAGTTTTTTATTATTCTGAGTAATATTGCCAGAAGATACCTTTTTATTATTATCTAATAGTAATTGGTTATTTGCAGGGGTAACTTCTGTTGTCTTACTAACTAGTTTAAAGAGTTATCCGGAGTGACCTCCGTGACCACAACTACGACTGAAGTGTCTAGTGAGCCTGTATGAGTTCCAGCAGGAAGAGAATACCCTATCTGACTGTTAGTGGCCTCCAATGATGTTGGTATTATAGGTGGACCCTCCTTCGTACAACATGATGATTCATAATTATTCATCACTATGTTGTTAGTATAACTAGACAAAACAGATTCGTCCCTAATACTACAATTTGTTATATTAGCTATAACCCCATTAATATTATATGCTATCAACATAGCAATCATATGTCTACATTCCCAAGACAGAGATAAAGTTCTCTGAGTTAACTTAAAACCACTAACAAACTTATTAGTGTCAAAAAACAATAATTTGTCACTATGATGACATGTCAGCATGTGAATAGTGTTGTTCAATTTATATATATATTTATTTTCATATTCTGATAGACTATTAGAGTAAGGTAAAGCACACAACATTAGCTTACCTATGTTTAAGTTTAATAAGGTGTTCACACCATCCACTATGTCCTTTCTGGTAATACCAGTACTTTTACCTAGTAGCAAAACCATTGTAGAATAATTGTCTAGGTTTGTGTTTGCAATTCTTTTAATCATTTGTTTAAAACTTATGTTATGATAGCTATGATTGGTAAAACTATTGCTAAGGTAATTAAGTAATATTTTTCCAAAGCCTGAACCTAATTCGTCACTAAAAAAAATTGATTTATTATTCTGTGTACTAAAACATGACTTTGCTGGAAGAGACAACACCGGTGGAGACAAGTCACTCTGAGGCTGAGGAGGTGGTGGTTGGTTTGCACAGTTGCATGAGGGATTATTAATTAGAGACTCATAACTCTCAGCATTGCACTTCACCAATTCCAGTAGTTCCCCAGCCTCAAACAATCGCTCACTTAGTTGTTGTTGTGAAGCCTCATATTTCTCAAAAATATCCTTCAGCAATTGCTCCTTGTGTAGTATATCATTATATAGGAGCTTTGTATCAATGTCATACTTTTCCCTACATTGATCTAACTCAACAGTACAACTATTTAAACTTTTAGAAAGGATAACACGTTCCTTTCTAAGGGAAATATTTAATTTTAAAAGATTTTGTTTTTTAAGTGATCGTTTAATTAGTTTTTTAATTTTAATATATTTCTTTAATTTATTGTGACTCATAACAATTGGACACAATGGTATGGTATCATCACCAGTCAAATCTATTGTTACAGCTGGCTGGCACACTGATTTAGACTTACTGCCTACCAGTTGATAAAATAGGTTATCGGTGTTAGCAACCTGTTCACTGACCTTGACAGACTCTGAGAGAGATAGGGCCTTATGGGCATCACATAATTGCTGTTTAAGTTCTGAAATATGGTTCAAAGCCAGTTCGTGGGTGTCACTACACTCTTGAAACGTTGACACTTGATGTTGTAGTTGACTATGCTGGTCGGTCAAGTCCATGTGTTGTAAGTGTAGCGCAGCCAGCTCATTCTTGAGGGAGGTGTTCTTTGCGTTAATGTTCTCCACTTCCACCTCGCTGTCTTCCCTTTCTTGGAGCAGTTGTTTGCGTTCAGCTTCAGAAGCTTCAAGCTCCTTTAATGTAGCTTTCAGTTTTGCTTCCATCTCCTTGATTGTAGCT
Organism: Mesoligia furuncula; assembly: GCA_916614155.1. NCBI lineage: Eukaryota > Metazoa > Arthropoda > Insecta > Lepidoptera > Noctuidae > Mesoligia > Mesoligia furuncula. Next base: position 22,334,488 of record OU744800.1, on the reverse strand, counting down.
CTGCGGGTCATCATTTTGAATAATTGTCACTCACCTGGAATGTGTGAAATTATGCAGTCGCAAGAAGACCTTTTTTTGTTGTTGCAACGAACATGGGCGGCCATTCCACAGCGTGATTTGGATGAACTCATTTTGAGTATGCCAAACCGATGTTCTTGTGTTGTTAGTGTTCGCGGTAGAAACACGGATTATTAATTGTTTAAGTTACCCAATAAAATTTTAAAGAAAACTGTTATTTCAGTCTTTTTTTCGAACTTTTGTGTTAGTGGTTCAAATGTCAAAAATCCCTTTATTAGGAAAATGGCAAATTTCTTTATTAATGCAAAGGTGACTTGGTTTATCGTTACTGTGACAAACGAAAACACTTTATTTGATGAATCCTTAAAGAAAATTTTAATTAATATCAATCAGGAGAAAAGTTATTGCAAAAATATATGTTGATCCCTAGACACTTTTGATGTGTGTATTTCGCGAATGCAGAGTAGATAGGTTTACAAATTTATGTTGGTATTTCGAGTACGTAATGGGGGTAGGTAATAAGACAGAGATTAAAACAGAAGAAGAAGAAGCAGGGGATTAACGAGGGGGGGTGAAGGGGGGGGTTCAGGGGATCAAACCGGAATAACTCGTAGAAACGACAGAACGCCATCTGCTAAGATCCTTACGTACTCCTTTTGCTTCGTTCACCTTCATACATCTGGTCATACACGCACCCCGGTTGCGAGTACTAGGTACGCACTTGACCTTTCTGAAGAACATCACCAATAAGGTCACTATGTCCTTCTAGGGCGTCCCCTCCCGGCGTTTCCACTCACATCTGCTTTATAAATACGTCGCCTTTCATTCACCCTATCAACATGACCAAACCATCTAAGCATACAGCATAATCAAATAATAATGTCACTATCACATCCCATTAATCACACTAATATTATAAAGGCGAAAGTTTGTGAGTGTGTGGGGGGGTGTGTGTGTGTGTGTGTGTGTGTTTATATGTTTGTTTGCTCAAACGGCTGGACCATTTTTGATAAAATTTTGTATGGAGGTAGCTGACACCCTGGATTAACATATAAGCTACTTTTATCCCGATATTCCGACGGGATCGACATTTACACGGGTGAAACCGCGTGGCGCAGCTAGTATTGTTATATAACAGACCAGAACAGAGCAGACCTTGTGAAGGCCGCAGGAACCCGTTGGATGCGAGAAGCACAGAACCGGTCGAAGTGGAGGTACTTGGGGGAGGCCTAGGTCTAGCAGTGGACGTCTTTCGGCTGAAATGATGATGATGAAGATTGTTATATCCTTCTAGGCCTTCGTCCCGAGTTTGCATTCACATCTGCTTTGTCAATGAGTATTTGTAATTGTTCATTAATTCAAAATAAAAATATTTTATTTAGAAAGAAAGAAAAGAAAAAGAAAATGTTTATTCTGCACAAACAAAACGCACATTGCAAATAAAAAAAACACTCACTCACTCATTTATTTCACATAAACCTACATGGGCACTTATGTAATGTCAGAAGCTAGGTGCACGGTTCCAATTGGTTGTTTCCTATGGAGAAGAGCCGGCAAGAAACTCCACGGTTACTCTTTTAATTTAAAAATAATTGACTTTTATAATATTCAAAAATTACAGTAGGTATGCAAGGACAGCGCGTACCAGTGTACTTGATAAAATACAAAATGGTCTACAGATCTAAATGTGAGGCCTACAAAGTCCTCACATTTGCAAAATAAGAATCTATCAAAAGGATAAATAAAAAATAAAATATAAAAACCTATTAAAACTAAATAATATGATTGCCATTAAAACCACGAACATTCTATTAACATATCCAAACCATCGAAGCATACAGCATATAACCTTCCCTTGCTGGGACACCAGGCTCCTCTCGAATCATCTAAGCATACTGTTTTCAATTTTTGTCACTACATCTTCTTTCTGTTTGAACCAAATTTAGGTTGCTAAGGATTATTAGTTCAAGTTGCCTCGCGAAGAATTTTTAAAGACGTTGTCGCTTTTTTTAAATTTATTATTCGTCTTGCCTCAGCTTTTAGCTAAGTGATCATAAATTCTCATTATTTAGAGAAGTATTTCCTTCATATTTAACGGGCTTAGTCATTTTTATATTATTCAAAATAAATTTTCTTAACTTAGAATTTATGTTTAAGTTAAGGCTAGAGGGCCTAAGTTAATGATTTATAATTTTTTCCAAGGAGACGCAAGGGTTAATAAGGAATGATAAATTTAATAGCTAGGACAGCAAAGCTAAGACAGCGGTGAAGGGCATTAACAATTAATTCATTAGGAAAGTGACTAAAATTCGCTTGTTATGTTAATGGGTTATTTTAGAAATAACTAGGTTTAAAGATTCTTTGTTTATTCTAAAAGAACATACATTGTTCACTTAGCGAATAATACAACTAAGGTAAGGTAATCCAGTAGCCAATAGTTTTTTTAATGTACATATATATAGGTGTGATGTCGCATTTTGTGTGCAAGACTAGCTTATGTCGTTAACTTAATAGTTTTGTGTTGTCAGTGACGTATTGCTTGAGTTTAGATTTAAATATGTTAAAAGAGGGTGTGCTCCTGATATCTGCTTAGTATTGTAAAATTACTATCACAGTTACCAAGTAACGTCACACGGTTGGTAAGAAACGTGAGCTCTACGCGAGTATCTTGAAGTAGATTAGTTCTTCGCTAATGGTTATTAGTCAATTAAATTGATTAATACTAAGAAGTTAAGGGAGAACTTTTAAAAATTAAGGTTATAAAATACGGAAAGATAAAGCTTCCATTCTTCTTAATTAACTTCACAGGTGCACTTTTATAAGTTCCAACGTTTGTACCAGTATCTTTAGAAAAACCCTAGTTTTTAGGGTTCCGTACCCAAAGGGTAAAAACGGGACCCTATTACTAAGACTCCACTGTCGGTCTGTCCGTCTGTCACCAGGCTGTATCTCATGAACCGTGATAGCTAGACAGTCGAAATTTTCATAGATGATGTATTTCTGTTGCCGGTATAACAACAAATACTAAAACCAGAATAAAATAAATATTTAAGGAGGGCTCCCATACAACAAACGTGTTTTCATGGCGTTTTTGCCTTATGGTACGGAACCCTTCGTGTGCGTGTCCGACTCGCACTTGGCCAGATTTTTAATTTAATTTCCAATATAAAATCGTACAGTAAATTACTTTCAATAAATCCGAGTGTCGCGTTATAATTCTAAATTATTTTATTACAACTAACTCCGCTTTAAGTAACTGTCAGACATTCACTACAACAAACATTAAATTTATTTATTACATATCTCGGTACTGCGATCGCCAACCCGCCTGCCAAGCGTGGCGATTATGGCAAACCCTCCCAAAATTGGGGGAGGCCTATGTCCAGCAGTGGACGTCTATCGGCTGAAACGACGACGACGATATCTCGGTACTATAGATATCTGCATGGTTTTACCAAAAAGGTTGCATGCCACACATGCAGCCTTTTTGGTAATTATAATATAATGGCATAACATTTAAAAAAAAAAAATAATATTTAAGGGGGGCCTCCCATACAACAAACGTGTTTTTTTCGGCGTTTTCGCCTTGTGGTACGGAACCCTTCGTGTGCGAGTCCGACTCGCACTTGGCCAGTTTTTAATGTACTTTTCCTACAGTACCTATTACATCAGTTAAAAACCCGACATTCGCTTGTGGCACCATTGCAGCACTGCTAGCTTTAATAAATGATTATCCCGACAGAATTTTGACATGGCTACATTTCAGACTCCATTGTACAGCTATTTCTTAAAAGTTTCATAAAAATAGCCCGCACGGACCCGCTGATATACGAAACGAATTGGGGCCAGCTGTAGAAATATATTGCGTTTAAATATTCCAACAATGTACTAGTGGTTGGACTCGCAAGTAATGTTAAAATACTGGTGGACTGAATTGTGGTACTTGCTAGAGAAATGTTATATTTAAATAATTTTGTAACACGTTTTTTAAATACATAGAGAATTTTTTTTAAGTCTCAAGGATCATATACTGGACATTGGTCTCCTGAACTACTGTCTTTGTGGTGCCGGACTTAAAGAATACCACCCCTTACTTCCCGTGGGTGTCGTAAAAGGCGACTGAGGATCGTACCGGAGAATGGGCAGCAGCGTTCTCTAGCCCTTCCAAAATTGGGAGAGGCCTATGTCCAGCAGTGGACGTCTATCGGCTGAAACGACGACGATGACGAGGTCTCCTCAAATAGTAACACGTAATCTGTAAAAAGTGCAACTGGCTATTATTATTAAAAACATAGCGTTTATAAGAGGTGTACCATAGATGCGTGGTTGCAGTTTTGTATGGGACACTTGATACATTTTTTTACGCGATTACTATGTTAGTCCCATGGGGAAAGTTGTTCATTTTGATGGTCTGTACTGTGGTACAGAAAGGTGTGGTACAAAATGGGTTTAAGGGCACTTGACCACACCTTTCTGGTACACCTTGCATATTCCAACAATGTGCTTGCAAGTAACGCTTACGAGGAAATATGGGGTGCTCGTTTCTTCATAGAAACGCTCTCGCCTATTTCCTCCTCCAATTATAGATATTTCATAAACTGAATAAGAAGGATATATACTGTGTCCCTATGTTTTTTTTTCATTAATAGTTGTCAAATTTGTACACTAGGCCTCTGTTGACAGCGGTTTAAACTGGCATTTTTTGAGGGTTCTAGTGCTTTCTCCTGTAAAAAATCATTGCTTTATGGTCATTAACCAGAAAGAAATCAGACGAGAGCGTTTGATGATGTATTAAGAAACGACCACCCATATTTCCTCCCTCGTCCTTCTGTCAAATTTCTTAAATAGATTATCGCGCTAAAGCATAAGGTTCAAAGTTGATTGGGAAAATTTTACAGTTTCGGGTAGCTTGATGTGCTGGCGTCTGTACATGAATGTGAAAATTCAAAACACAACAAACTGACTATTCTAGAATACCAAAATAAGAAACTAAGTATATTTAAAAATACCATTGTGTCACTCACTGCCGCAAACTGCCACCAAAATATTTCAATATAGCAGTACAGTTCAAGTATGTCTATTCTACGTACCTTCCATACTAAACCGCCAATGTATTTGAAACACGTATTAACCTTAAAATTGTTACATTACTGAGCAGTTTAGTTACCCGCCAGTGAAGCACATGACGGTGCTTCGTTTAGACGGTCTGATCACTAGCTTCAACTTTCTGACTGATCCTTTGACAGTTCAAAAGTGCTTGTAAATAGTTTATTTTGAAAAAAATTCTTTATGTTTTGAGTTTGAGTTTTTGGTGTGGTCATAATTGTGCTTTAATATGAGAAGAAAAAAGGATTACTTATGCATCAAAACCTTAATGATGAGTATTATTTCGATAAGGAATTGGCCGAAGTGTAAAGGCTAAAAGTAATATCTATTTCAATAATTTAAAGAATTAATTTTAAAAAACTGGTCAACTGTGATTCGAACTCACACACGAAGGGATCCGTACCACAAGGCAAAATACGCCGAAACATCACCTTTCTTATATGGAGACTCCCTTTTATTTTTATTAACTTTATTTATTACTAGCAGCGCCTCACGGTTTTACCCATATAAGTGTCAAACCCGTGGGAATACCGGGATAAAAACTATCCTATGTCCTTTCCCAGGACTCAAACTATCTTTAGATCAAATTTCATCTAAATCGGTTCAGTGGTTTAAGCGTGAAGAGGTTACAGACAGACACACTTTCACATTTATAATATCAGTATGGATTTGTTGTTATAGCAACAGACTGGATTTGTTGTAATAGCGGCAATAGAAATACACACTCTGTGAAAATTTCAACTGTCTACCTATTACGGTTCATAAGATACAGCCCGCTGACAGACAGATGGACGGACAGCGGAGGCTTAGTAATAGGGTTCCGTTGGCACCCTTTGGGTACGGAACCCTAAAAATTATTAGATACTTGTTAGTTACTACCCACAAAATAGATAGTAAGGTATATACTTAGGTATAATGAGAAAAAACAGTGAATTAGAAACACGTATTTACCTGAACAATGCAGCATTAAGGTCATAGCACACGTATCAAATCGGCACCGTATCGCCTTTCGCCTCGCCGTCAAACAGGCGTCGACCTAACATAAGCACGTAACCAAAGCGGATCAGAAGCTCCGATACGTCGACTCGGCTACGGCTAGGCGACGCCGCGCTTACGGCTCGCCGACCGCTGGTTGATGGTAGCAGGCAGGCCAGAGGGGTGAGAGGGGTAAAGGTGGACGTAGAGACGTAAGCTCGGGGACAGTGAGTCGTAAGCGCGGGGACGACGAGCCGTAAGCGCGGGGTCGACGACGAGCCGTAACGCACCTCACCGCGGTTCGTGAGCTTGTCCCGAGGCGAGGCGATTACGTTACGATTCCGATTAGTGTGCGTTGCAGTAGGGAGTTTCACACAAAGAATACTGAACGGCTCGAGTTGATACGATGCCGATCCATTTCCGGTTTGATACGTATACCTTTATTGAACCGTTTAGTTAGCCGTCAGTGAAACACACGGTGGTTACTAGTTCAGACGCTTCGATGCATCAGTCTACCGCAGCCGGGCAGAGAAGCGATAAAACTTTATACGGGACCCATTATTCTTAGATATTGATTTAGAAATATACTGGGAATGTTTTGTTTTAAAGTTCAGTTTCGTACGAGTAAAATTGTGCATACCTGAAATTTTATTACTCATAAACAATAACATCGCTGAAGGGTGCGAATTAAAATTGTATCTTCATCTTTCATGTCATTTGAGGATAAAATCATTTTCATTATCTTAAAACGATAAACAAGAATCGTACGTAAGGTTAGGTTCGATACCTAAATGCATATAAAACATACCCCTATAAATCGTTGTTTCCAGTAACAACGCTGTTAAACTGGAAATTTATTCGTACTTACTTTAAACATACACATAAACTTAAACAAGATCCTCCGTCAAAGATGCTACGACTTGTAGTATCTCAAGACATCAATCGTAGCAGTGAACCGTCTACGCCGTAGCAGTGTCTACGCCGTAGCAACGTCTACGCCGTAGAGAGCGCAGACTCGCCGGCTATCATTCGTCTTTACTTCAAGCCGGGGATTGTCAACATTTTCTTACTGCGGGTCGCACATACTCGTATTTACAAAATATTAAATTGATCGCATACCTATAGACATTTTTGTTAAGAGCGTTTACGCCGTACGGCATTTCATACAAACTTTCAACCCCTTGTTTTTCGAAATTAATGAACCAATTTTAATGAAACTTCATACACTTAAGCAGAATACAAAGATCTAAAAAGTTAGTAGAGAACATTTTCGAAATGTCTTATTTAAAAAAAGATAAATGGAAATCTCTGTTTCTATGGAAAATTTAAAATCGGTCTAATTTGGCTGTAACACTATTTTCCAAAAATGTTCTCTAGGTTTCACAGAAATATCGGTATTTTGTCCGGTCCATTTCCAATTATTTTTGCCGTACTCATGTAAGTGAGGTCAAAATTTCTGTGGCTCAAAGGTTGAGTACCACTGTTCCACACCAACGTTTCACTCCGCTAGAATATTTTGTTCTCAATTCCTTTAGACGAGGATGTATCGTGTGGTTTTACTAAAATATACACTTTACGTTTTAACTTTATCTCAATAACTGGTTTGGAATATTTACTTTAGTGTTTCCTCGTCGCTTCGAGATCTTTTTCAATTTGAAGTGGAATTTGAAAATAAACACGAAGTGTGGCAGATTAAATATTTATTTTTCATGTTTATTTTCTAAATGTTGTCCTATAGACTTGTAGCTCGGTACACAAAAGTTAACACATTTTGCATCTCATAATTTTTCATCTTTATTCAACACTAGCTGCCCCGCGGTGTCACCCACGTAAATGTCGATCTGGTAGGAATATCGGGATAAAAAGTAGCCTATACGTTAATCCAGGGTGTCAGCTACCTCCACACAAAATTTTATCAAAATTGGTCCAGCCGTTTGAGCGTGAAGAAGTAACAAACATATAAAAACACCCTCGCATACACACTCACAAACTTTCGCCTTTAAATTAGCGTGATTTCTTAATAATAATAACATGTTTTATTGAACTAAAATATTTTATTATTAAATATTTTCAATTGAGCCCTTTATCCTAAGCTAGGTGGAACTTGTATTGGAGGAGTCTAGTTATATTTACTTGAACATAAAAAAATATGAAAGCATTAAAAATATAAAGCTATTAAGGTTAGTTGTTAGGTATTAAGTAAAATAAAACGTTTATCTTATTGATGTTTCAAAAGACGTTTGCAATAACCATATTATACTCAGTTTACTGAACCATGTGTAAACGTACTTTTAAACTAAACCCTGGACATTGATTGTTCTCAGCAGTTCTACCTAATCATATGCATAACGTTTTCCCAACTATGTTGTTGTCGGCTTCCAGTCTAACCGGATGCAGCTGAACACCAGTATTTTACATGGAGCGACTGCCTATCTGACCTCCACAACCCAGTTACTGGGTAATACGATACCCCTTGGTAAGACTGGTTATCAGACTTTCGGGCTTCTGACGACCCGTAACGACTGACAAAGATCCACGAATGACAGCCAGGACCAACTGCTTAACGTGCTTTCCGAGGCGCGGAGGGGTCTTGGTATGTAAAGGTCACCCATCCACGGACCAACCGCAGCAATCGTAGCTTAACCTGGTCGATCGACCGAATTTTTGGCACGCGAAGTAGTTGCTCTTGCGTTATCTAGGTGTATCTATATCTGTGGGGACAACACAAACTTTTAAATAATCACACTTATTAATATTATAAATCGAATCTGTGCGGCTGTTATTATTCAGCCACAAGCCCACGCATTAAAAATATGAAGTTATTTAGGTTAGTTGTTAGGTATTAGGCAAAATAAAAAGTTTATCTTATTGATATTATTTTCTAAAGGCGTTTGCATAACCATAAACTCAGTTTATTTAACCATGTGTAAACGTAATTTTGAGAGCAGTGGTGGCCAAGTGCTAACGGCCGCGACTTACGAGTTGTAGGTCGTAGGTTCGAACCCAGACAGGCGTTTTCTTTGTGTAAATTATTTCATCACCACTGCTCTCAAAACGGCGAAGAAAAACATCGTGAGGAAACCGGCATGTCCTCGAACCAAAAATTCGCGTGGTGGATTACGGCCCACTCCCTCTCACCGAGAGGAGGCCTGTGTCCCAACAGTAGGAATATTATAGGCTGATAATGGTTATGGAAACGTAATTTTAAACTAAATCCTGGATGGATTGTTCTCAGCAGTACCACTTGATTCATAAATAACATTTGCCCTCCATTTTTCCTTGTAGTCGACATCTTACTATAGACACATTGCCCAACATCGATTGACGTAACTAATTGGTCGCAGTCGCACTAATGAACAGACTACCACCTGAGTAGTGGAGAATTGGGGGTTCTGCATCACTTGCTCGCTGCGCTCGGCAAGTGATGCAGAATCCCCAATTCTATTTACGGTCTACGATACAATTCGCAATGCAGATTGTATATTGTATTACATTCGACGGTGCGGTGTTGAACAAGTGGCTGTGGAACAACATTTTATAAACAACAATATCAAGTTCGACCGTTGAGCATCGTTACATTGAATTGACGTGGTGCACATCTTGCACTAATGAATGACGGCCTCATACTGCATATTTCGCACTCCTATCTGTATCCATTGATGAATTAATGAATATAAAAAAATTGTGATGACTGTCCATAGGTAGGACTATGCAATTAGCAGTTTCCCAATTTCTTTGGACATGTTTATAGACGATGTTGTTAATGATGTGATAAAATATTGGGCCGAACCCCCAATTCCATTTTAAATGGTTTATAATACAGATTGAATTAAGGTTTCATTGGGCTTAGTCGCTTATTTAATGAGAAATGACTGACATGACGAAAGTCTGTCTGATAGGTAGAACAATGCAGTGCACCTCAATTATCAGTTTGTCAATGTATTTGTACTAGATAATAGATAGTAATAAAATTATTAATTCTGCTAAGATGAGTTTTATCTAAATTGATGCATACGTACGACTGTTTATCATGTATTTTATCATTGAAGTATTTATGCAATATTACTTAATACAGTATCTTACCTATATTACTATTCTCTTTCACTTTTGATAATTACATACAAGATTTTTTATTATAAAAGAATTTAAAAAAAATAGTCAAAAACAAAATCCAGACCGAAACAAATACTTATTTGTTTCGTGCGGGAATTGAACCCGCGACACTTGACGTGTTAATGTGATGTGAAGAGTTCTTAACCTAGGTGCCACACGTGTCGTCAATGACAAGATAAAATACTGGACTACTATCCTCACATAACACATCCGTAATGAACAAGGTATTTCGAGTAACATTTTTATTTTGATATTTACTGAACAAATAAAATACATGCGATGCTTGAGTATTTTAAGTGTAATGCAGTCACTTAATTGTGAATATATTATTAGAAGAGAAGGGATTTTTTAAAATTATTCTGTATAATTATTAGCTAGGCCACGTTTCTTTGTTCGTGTGGAGGTCGTACCTACTAAATAAACTTTAACAAGCTTCAAAAGATAAAACGAAATTCTCGTAAAGCAGGTTCTGTTTAACCTTTTAATAACTAATATATAATAATTATACTTTAAGGTTTTCTAATAGGTACCTAAAATATTTTGGAGTTCAATTTATATTAGTCATACTCAATGTTAATATGAAAGACTTGATATGGTTGGTCTCTCGAATTTCATGATGGAGAGACCCATTTGAATGCAAGTACATACGATTACCTTATAAAAATTTCGTCTCAGTTTTCAGCGACAGTGCGGCGCCGTCTAATAAATCCTCCTTAAATGGTAAGTTAGGGCAACGTTACAATTGAGTATGAATGATGATTAAGAAATTAGTAATTATAAATCTTATGCACAATACGCTTAAGGATTAAAACTGTATGTCAATATTCATGCCTGATTTTAAATAAACTATAACTAATAACCATTCCTTCTGTGTGTATACCGTTTTACAATTGATGGTTATAAAATCAGTGTCATCTGGAGATAATCTCCCACAATATTTTTTTTAGCAGTGCGTTCTGCAGTGCTCCGTATAACTTAACATCGTTTCATTTTTATAATAAGTAAAAACTGTAAGTATGTACGTATCATTTTAACTATTTTTTTATTATAAGTGTATGTGTGTGTGTGTGTGTGTGTGAGTGCGTCTGAGCGTTTTTATTAGTACCTAGGTGTTATAGGTTTAGAGGTCACTGCCTTGCAGGAAAAATTGTTTGGCGTGACAGGAGCCTAATAGTTATGTAAGTATGTAGTATCATGAATGGACTGGATGATAATAGTCGTAACTCAACGTTTAAATGTTTGTAAGACAAGTAAACCGGTTTTACAAAATGTTATAATTTTGTTTTATTTTCAGGTTTCCCAATCCATTTGACTCCGACTCTGAAGTGATCCCTATATCACAAAAGAAGAAGCCAAGTAAGCCTAAGCCTAAAGCAAAACGAAAAACTAAAAAACCGCTCCAACAACAACTGGATGGTAGTGGGTCTGAATCAGAGGCCGACCCTTCGATTGCACCTGCTGCTGCGTCTATATCGGCTAAAAAGAAACGAAAATGCCCCATTTTCAATGATTCCGAGGTAAGTTGAGATAAAATTGTGATTTAATCATTTTATTTTGACAGTCCGGTTGGCCCAGTAGCTGAGCGATTGGCTGCTGTGCTGTGTGTTGCGGGTTCGATTTCGCAGCGCAACCGTTCGAAAAATACAGGGGTGATGTTATGTATTGTTATAGATAAAAGTTAACGTTTACTTGAATGATTTTCTAAAAGGATTTGTACAGTTTACAATTTCAAAGGTCTAAAAGATTTCATTTACATGTTTGAGACCGTAATAAATCGATGAAGATTATGGATGCCTTAAGATATTATTGTTATGGTACCTATATAATAATAGCAGAGGGCTGATGATCATTATGAATCGGCACATTATAATGATGATATAATAATAATGAAGTATTTTTTCTTCGATTCCAGGATGAAGAGCAACGTGAACCAATTCGTGCATCGAAACTGAAGAGCTACCTGACGCGTCGAGTCGGTTCTGGTTATACTATGCAAAGTAACCCCACAAAGTGCGGAGAATATTATGTTGAGGTCCGCATATCGAATAGTCAGGAGTTAGAGGCCATAACAACTACCGACCGTTGGAAACATTCACTGGTTTGTTTCAAAACAGCGGTAAATGACGCTAGCCCAACTTGGAATGCGGTTACTCAGTTGGTTGCAGCAGTTAAAGAGGATTACTCCTCTATCCAACCAATTTTGTACCCCCAAAACCATTTTTAAACCCTTCTTTTTTCTGTAAAGTTTAACACATTACTTAACTTTTATTAAATTGTATAACTTTATACTTAACTATATTTTAGTATTAAACTTGGTTTAATCCTTTATAATATTGGGCATAATATACATAGGTTGTATATTGTCTGATTTAGTATGCTTTTTATTTTATTTTTTTATTTGAATAGATATCTACTAACCATGTAACTCATATTTTTTGCATTGTTCTCTTACAGAGTCTACTTAGTAGATCAAAACAAAAAACTTAAATAAAAATATAAAATTGAAAACACAATATAATTTTCATAAAATATTATAATCTTAAATAATTTTTTTCTATGAAAATAGAAATAATGGTTTTCTAATTATATTTTTTGCATTGTTCTCTTACAGAGTCTACTTAGTAAATCAAAACAAAAACCTAAATAAAAATATAAAATTAAAAACACAATATAATTTTCATAAAATATTATTCTCATAAATAAAATTTTACTATGAAAATAGAAATAAAGGCTTTCTAATTATATTTTTTGCATTGTTCTCTTACAGAGTCTACTTAGTAGATCAAAACAAAAACCTAAATAACAATATAAAATTGAAAACACAATATAATTTTCATAAAATAAAATTTTACTACGAAAATAGAAATAAAGGTTTTCTAATTATATTTTTTTGCATTTGTTCTCTTACAGAGTCTACTTAGTAGATCAAAACAAAAACCTAAATAACAATATAAAATTGAAAACACAATATAATTTTCATAAAATATTATTATCTTAACTAAAATTTTACTACGAAAATAGAAATAAAGGTTTTCTAATTATCTGATTTAGTATGCTTTTTATTTTATTTTTAATTGAGTAGGTATCTACTAACCATGTAACTTATTTTTTTGCACTGTTCTCTTACAGAGTCTACTTAGTAGATCAAAACAGAAAACTTAAATAAAAACATAAAATTGAAAACACAATATAATTTTCATAAAATATTATTATCTTAAATAAAATTTTACTACGAAAATAGAAATAAAGGTTTTCTAATTATATTTTTTGCATTGTTCTCTTACAGAGTCTACTTAGTAGATCAAAACAAAAACCTAAATAAAAATTGAAAATTGAAAACGCAATATAATTTTCATAAAATATTATTATCTAAAATAAAAATTTACTACGAAAATAGAAATAAAGGTTTTCTAAAATTATTTAAAATGGTTTTCTGTCAAACTTGTAACATCAACGTTCACAATTATTCTTCTCACAAAAAAACCAACATTCATAAATCTAATAACCTCATAAAAACTAAATTTGATAATGTCTGGGTAATAGCTTGCGCTTTTAAAAACAAAATAGTCAGTTACAAAATAAATCCTGAAAGTTTTACTATTACACCTGAAAAGTTTTTAACTGAAGCTTTAGACACATGTTGTTATCTAATTAAAGAATTATTAAAACAACACGTTTCTTTGAAAGTCAATTTCGAACTTTTTATTTCGTACACCTTACCTAAAAATTATGAAATTAGTCTAAAATCTTTTAACACAAGGTATGCAATTATACTTCAAAGCACAGATATATTATCCATTTACCATGCGTTTGCAGAAAAAATCTTAAATAAATGTTCCGAGTTCGAACTAAGTGAGTCAGGCTGGACAATCGAATCGATAAGTCATTTAGAAATTAATTTTGTTAAATACTGTCCTCTGAGAGTGGGTTCTTATTTAGAATTACCTAAACGAATTCAAAATACGAAATCATGTCTCAACATAGGCAATAAAGATAATCATTGTTTTCTTTGGAGCATTGTAGCATATTTGTACCCAGCAAAGAATAACCCCAATAGAGTTACATCATATCCTCACTATTCAAAAGTGTTAAACATTACAAACATGACATTTCCGCCCAGTTTAGACGATATAAAATTATTTGAAGACTTAAATCCAAACGTAAGTGTTAATGTTTATGGTTTGGAACAGAATGACTATGTAACAGGGCCATTATATAAAACTTTAAAAAGAAAACTTTATCATGTAAATTTACTTTATTTCAATAATAACGGTAAAAGTCATTTTTGCTTAATTAAATATTTTAGTAAGCTTGTACACAGACAACTTACAAAACATAAGTCTAAGATATATCTATGTGACGAATGTTTTTTGTATTTTGACTCACCAGAAAAACTATGTACTCATAGTTGTTCAAGAGTGCAGACTATACTTCCCGAAGAAAACTCAAAACTTTGTTTTTCAAATTTGAATAGAACGCAAAGAGTTCCAATTGTTATTTACGGTGATTTTGAAAGTCTATTACATGAATATTCAGACAAAAATAAATCCACATGTGTAGAAAATATACAAATCCATTCGGCAAGTTGTTATGGATATTACATTTTTTGTCAGTCTAAACCTGAATTAAATGAGTTTAGATCATATAGGGGGCCAAACTGCTCGAAAAAGTTCGTTGAATCTATTAGTCAGGATGTAATAAGACTTCATAGACTAATGTCGGAGGTCAAACCCATGATAATTAGCAAAGATCAACAAATGTCTTTAAACAATGCTAAACAATGTCACTTATGTAAGAAAACATTTTCTGATACTGACCTCGTTGTCGCTGATCATGATCATTTCACAGGAATGTATAGAGGACCAGCACATAATACATGTAATTTAAATGCAAAATCTTGTCCATTTATACCGATCATATTTCATAATCTTTCTGGCTATGATTGTCATTTGTTTATAAAAGAACTTTCAGCTCTATGCGGTCGTATAAATCTTATTCCCAAAAACAAAGAAAAATATATTTCTTTCACAAAATTCGTCCCGATTGACAAGAAAAATGTAGCTCAGTTAAAGTTTATCGATTCTTTTAATTTTTTAAGTTCAAGCCTAGATAATTTAATAAAAACGATGAAAACGGAAGATTTTCAAAACTTGCGAAAGTTTTTTAATGATGATTATTTGTTTAATTTAGTATGCAAGAAGGGTGTATACTGTTATGATTACATTGATTCATGGGATCGTTATAAAGATACAAAATTGCCAGATTCATCAAAGTTTTATAATAAACTGACATCTCAATCTATTTCGGATTAAGATTATAATCATGCATTAAAAGTCTGGAATGCATTTGATATTTCTAATTTAGGGGAGTACACAGACTTATATTTGAAACTAGCTTCCGCCCGCGACTCCGTCCGCGCGGATGTCTGTCTTCGCGTGGATGGTTTATTTCTCCATTTTGAGTAACTCTGACAAAGACATCTTATACATATCTATTGGACCCAAATACGGCTAAGCCTATAATAATTAAGGAGATCCCTCTATTGAGCTACTGCTGTTGAGCTCGCGTTCTGTAGTAAGTATTTTTTTTCATAGTAATTCCGACCTTGATAAGTAGCATGTAGCAGTAAATTTCTGACAATGACGAAAAGTTTGCAATAATAAAAAAGTGATCGTGACAATGCGACAGAAAGTTAATTGAGAGCTTCAGCATACACAACATTGTTAGTGAGCTCGTCCGGAATATGAACATGAAGATTTCTTGGACTGCTCACATGGGAAAGAGCTACGTAAAGTTGCCCGTGTGAAAAACAACTCGCGGTAAGATCTACGCCAGCAACTCCTAGGGTCTGACCTTGAGCCTTATTTATTGTCATGGCGTAACACAAAGCTACAGGAAACTGTATTCTCTTAAATTGAAATGGAAAATTATCCACTACGGGTAATGCAACGTGTGTTCGCGGTTCTACAGAACAACGTCTATGAATAAAACCGAAAAATAAGATTTTTTTTCTACGTATTTTTCCAGGATAAAAAGTATCCTATTTTATGCCCAGGATAATAAGGTATAATTATACCAAGTTTCATCGAAATCGAACCGTTAGTTTTCATGTGATGCCTGCATATACAGACAGACAGACAGACAGACAGACAGACAGACAGACAAAAATTTTTTTAATCACATATTTGGGTTTGGTATCGATCCAGCAACACCCCCCGCTATTTATTTTTTCAATATTTTCAATGTACAGAATTGACCCTTCTACAGATTTATTATATGTATAGATGCGATGTCCTACTTTTATGTGATGTTTTTGAAAAGTTTAGAACAATGAGTATAAAGTATTATAACCTTGATCCTTGTTATTATGTATCATCACCGTCGCTGAGTTGGGATGCAATGTTATTATATACTAAAATTAATTTAGACTTAATTTCAGATATTGATATGTATCAAATGTTAGAACAAGGTATAAGAGGGGGCCTTGCCCAGTGTTCTTTAAGATATGCGAAGGCAAATAATAAGTATCTTCCAAATTATAACAATAAGAAACCTAACAGCTATTTAATTTATCTTGATTGTGTAAATTTATATGGCCATGCTATGATGCAACCGCTTCCTACTAGAAACTTTAGGTTTTTAAACGAACACGAAATAAATAATTTTAATGTAATGTATATTTTAAATGATAGTGATACAGGATTTATTTTGGAAGTTGACTTATGTTATCCTTATAAAATTCACGATTCTCATTCAGATTTACCATTTGCCGCTGAAAAATTCGCTATGTTCATCTAAAAGAATGTATACAAAATGGGCTTATTTTGCTAAAGATATATAGAATACTAGCGTTTGAACAAACTTCATTTTTGGCTCCATATATCTTGTTGAATACTACTCTTAGACAGAATGCGGCTTCCGAATTTGAAAAAGACTTTTTTAAAAAACAAAACAACTCCATTTTTGGAAAAACTATTGAAAACAAAAGAAAACAAGTCGATGTAAAATTGGTTAATGTATGGAAAGATATTCATAATAAAACTAACAAAATTTGTGGAGCTGAAAAATATGTGAGTGCTCCAAATTTCAAAAGTTTATCTGTATTTTCTGATACTTTAGTAGCAATCCAGTTACAACAAACTAAAATTGTTCTTGATAGACCAATTTATATTGGTTTCTCAATATTGGAATTGGCTAAGAGTCATTTGTATCGTTTTCATTATTCAGTGATGAAACGTTTATACGAAAATAATATTCAACTTTGTTATACGGATACTGACAGCCTTTTGTATTTACTGTATACAGAAGATTTCTATGAGGACATGAAAAATAATATAAAATACTTTGATACGAGCAACTTTGAAAATGGAAATCAATTTAATATGCCTAAAGCAAATTGTAAAATACCAGGTTTTTTTAAGGATGAAATGGGTGGTGATATAATATCAGAGTTTGTAGGTTTAAGAGCGAAATTGTATTGTATAGACTCTCTAACTTCTTCAATCATCAAAGCAAAAGGTGTAAAAAAATCAGCTGTGAAAAAACTCGATATTAAAAAATATAAACGAGCTTTATGGTACAATGAATGCCTAAGAGATGACATGTGTATTATAAAGTCGAAAAATCATAAGATTTTTACTCAGAAAATTAATAAGCTGGTTCTTAGTAGGAATGATGATAAAAGACAAATAATGGAAGATGGTTGTAAAACTTTGCCATGGGGGCATCATAAAACAGTATTTTAATCAAGTGCTGTGTAAGATTACAATGCGTTAATTTAAGGTGTCTATTTATGCAAAAATAAATAAAGTTAAATGTATTGAAATATTATAATATAAAATAAATGATTTGTAATCAAATAAATGTGTTTAAATGTGATATTTTATACCTACTTCCTATTTAAACTAAGTAGTAAAAGAAAATGATACTCAAGAATAGTTGATAGTCATAACATTTATTTAATTTTCACAGAAATGTAATCTTTTTAATTGTTTTACATCATAATGATTTAATAGAACATTAGCAGACGACTATACATGTTTTAAAAAATAATCAGATCTCGAAACAATAATAAAACAATAAGTAACAAAATATACATCATAATTATTGGCTAATTAACTCAAGTATACATTTTGTTTGTCCGTACAAACTACAACTATTGATTAGTACAAACTACAACTTTTAAACTAAGTAGTAAAAGAAAATGAAACTCAAGAATAGTTGATAGTCATAACATTTATTTAATTTTCACAGAAATGTAATCTTTTTAATTGTTTTACATCATAATGATTTAATAGAACATTAACAGTCGACTATACATGTTTAAAAAAATAATCAGATCTCGACACAATAATAAAACAATAAGTAACAAAATATACATCATAATTATTGGCTAATTAACTCAAGTATACATTTTGTTTGACCGTACAAACTACAACTATTGATTAGTACAAACTACAACTATTTATTAGTACAAACTACAACTATATATTATATAAAAATTACCTAAAACTGCTCAGTGTCACTCAACTTTTTCCCAATTTTTTTAATAAGGGTCTCTGCTGCTTCCATCACTTCGTCATAAGTTTCACGCACCACATATTGAACACTTACACAAGCATTGTCACTATCACTATAATAGTTTTCATTTTTAGAGTCTATAAGTTTATGTATTTCTAATTTAATTAGATGACCGGTACCACTTCCCCCTCGGCGAGCAATGTATGATGTTGATGATGATGATCCTAATGAACATTTTCTTTTTTTTGAAGGCTTTTTAGATGTTTGAGCTTGATCATTTCCAGTGAGCAGCTTTTCAATATTAGCGCTCTGATTCAAACCTTCAAAATATGGTTCGTAGTTGCCCTGGGAGTAAAAAAATGAGCTCAAAACAGGATTGCCATTGAGGGCCTCAGAGTTACACTGCAAAATAAAAAAGAAATTAGCATGTGACAAAATAATAACAGCATGAGAGAAAAAATTTACCTACACCTATATAATATAAAAACAATAATTACCTCACGGAATCTAGATTGTTCCTGTTCTACTGAAATCACATTTTCATTGTTCAAAATGCTGGGGCTGTAGGATGGTGATGGTGCTTGAGACATTATTCTGAAAAAAGAAAGAAACTATTTACAAATAAACACTAAGAAATTATTTACCTATATTTTATTTATTATTTTTGTTTGATAGGTTATCCCAAATACTTACCTTTAGACTGAAAATATTATTTAAATCGTGAACAACAGCGTAAGATCCTACTTCGATCAGCTACTGCAATGAAGTGTAATGTTTAATTACTTTAATGTTTAGTCCTACATTAGTCACAAATGCAGGTAATACGAGAACATAATCTTAATAACGACACAGGTCCAAACCTGTTGTTTGAACACTGTGCTCACTACTCATATATAAAGGATAGTAAGTAATGAAAATAAATAATAGGCAAGATGAAGTTGATCAAACAACCCATATCCCTGAACGTGAATAATATTAATTTCAAGGACTCTGTTCATCAGATTAGACACAGCGCTTTATTGCCTAATACGATTCGTTGCATAATATGTGGACCCTCAAACTGTGGCAAAACAAACGTTATGATCAGTTTATTGTTGCATGAGAATGGTCTTAAATTTCAAAATCTTTATCTTTATTCGAAAACTACTTTCCAACCAAAATATCGTTTCTTAAATGAAGTATTAAGAAGAGTACCCCAGATTAACTTCGATGAATTCAATGACAATAAAGAAGTCATATCTCCTAGCGAAGCTTTACCAAATTCTGTATTTATATTTGATGATGTTGTGTGTGAAAAACAAATAAATATCCGTAATTATTTCTCTATGGGTAGACACAAACAAATTGATTGTTTTTACCAATCGCAAACCTACTCAAAAATTCCAAAACAGTTATTACGTGATAACGCTAATTTTCTTATAATATTTAAGCAAGATGATGTAAACTTAAAGCATATCTATGCCGAACATGTCAACTGCGATCTACCATGGAATCAGTTCAAAGATATTTGTAAAACTGTTTGGAGTAATCCATTTCAATTTCTTCTTATTAATAAAGAGTCACCATTAAATAATGGAAGGTACAGGCAGAATTTTGATATTTTTTTAAAATTTGACTGAAGGTATAGGTATACATATAAGTAAATAACAAACAAAAAATAAAATCAGTATCTTTTGTTCCTCAGTTGCACAC
The DNA here is from genome assembly GCA_916614155.1 of Mesoligia furuncula. Taxonomy (NCBI): domain Eukaryota; kingdom Metazoa; phylum Arthropoda; class Insecta; order Lepidoptera; family Noctuidae; genus Mesoligia; species Mesoligia furuncula. Next base: position 22,314,064 of record OU744800.1, on the reverse strand, counting down.
AGTTGTTACAACATGGAGAAAAATATTAAAATAGAATTAATGAAGTCTGTAGACTCTATAAAGAATAAAATTAAACAAATGAAGAACCAGGAACACTCAATGAACTTGTCACTCGATAAAATGCTGAAACCTGTCACAGATCCACTTAAAACCCTAGTTGATTCGAATATATCTATGGAAAAAATAAAACATTTAGAAAATACAACGCTCACTAATTCTGAAGACATTGACTTGGACGAAATCAATACTAGCTCATCTACAAAGTTTGAAGATTGTTACGATCCAAAACTAAGTACTGCCAAAACACCTACAAAGTCTAATAAAGTGGAATTACCAGTTGATTTAGAAATTTCATTAGAGGGTCGTGATATCCTTGATATTTATGATGGTGTAAATATACCATTTGGAATAAGAAGTGTAAACAAAACTTTATTGTTGGGTAATTCAGTAGTAACATTTTCTAAAATTGATAGTTTAAATGATGAAAATAACATTTTAGTTAAAGTCGATGACAAAGCCTATAATTTAACCCCTGGCCTGAAAGAACTTCTACTTCGAAGAAATGGCATGGGCAAATAAGAGGCGATAAAGGAATAAAATATCGTGAAATAATCAAACCGCTGTTTTCCTATGATGTTAAACTTGCTCACACTAAATTTGGAGGAACCTTACCAACACTAAAAAAATACAAAAATAACACTGACTTTGTATATTGGGACGACCCTAATGAATTAGTTGAGAGATTGAAACTATTATTTGCTTCTAGAGATGCTGGCAATACAAACCATGATAATGAAATTTTATCGATAATTGAAGAATTAAAAGAAGCTGACGTAATTAAAGAATAAATAGTTGTAATAATATACTTTTCATTCAGTATTATAGATGGATTCAAGACAAATGCACTGAATTCTGAACATGAGCAAAGCTGACGTGGTAAACGAAATTCATAAAAATGCGAGGGTAAACTTTCCGCGAAGACATGTTATTATGAAAGATATAGATGACCTGTGGCAAGCAGATTTAATTGATATGCAATCAATTTCAAAAGAAAATAAAAATTACAGATTTATTCTTACCGTTATCGATACATTTTCAAAATATGCTTGGGCCTTTCCTCTGAAAAGTAAAACGAAAGATGATGTATGTAACTCATTCAAAGTTTTGTTGGCTACAGGGCGTGTCTCGAAAAATCTCCAAACGGATAATGGAACAGAATTTTATAATAATAATTTTCAAAAGCTTATGAAATCTAATCATATTAACCACTATTCAACCTTTTCAACAAAAAAGGCCTCAATAGTTGAACGATTTATCAGAACATTGAAATCTAAACTGTATAAGGAATTTAGTTTAAAAGGAAACTATAATTGGGTAGATGGTACCCTTAATGATGTTATTTATAAATACAATCACACTTATCACCGGACAATTAATGAAATTCCTGCTAATGTAAATAACATTAATAAAAAACGTATATTAGAAAGGTATTTAAGGTTGGTAAAAAATGAAAGAATAAAAAGCAAGTATAAAGTGGGTGATTATGTACGTATCAGTAAGTACAAAGGAACATTTGAAAAAGGATATACCCCCAACTGGTCCACGGAAATATTTAAAATTCGAAGAATACAAAATACAACTCCTATTACCTACTTAATTGAAGATACAATCAGAGGTCAACCTATTTTAGGGGCATTTTACTTACAAGAACTTCAAAAGACAAAACATCCCAATGTATATCTAGTCGAGAAAGTTCTTAGAAGAAAAGGAAACAGGGTGTTAGTAAAATGGCTAGGTTTGTCTTCTGCTGAAAACAGTTGGATTGATAAATCGAATGTATTATTATAAATAAAAATAACTTCACTAACGCAAAAAGAAAGTCCTTGATGAATCGTATAAGTATTTATTAAAGTGTTCAATCCAAATTCATTAGTCTTGTGATGTGTATTGGGAAGAGCAGTCTTCTCAATTGGCTTATAAACCATTTACCATTAGAATTACACTTACCAGGATACAATTATTGTGGTCCTGGCACAAAATTAATTAAAAGACTTACACGTGGTGATAAAGGTATTAATAAATTAGACGAATATTGCAAAGAACACGATATTGCCTATCATAAATCATCAAACTTAAAGGATCGACACAAAGCTGATTTAATTTTGTTAAAAATGGCAAAAGAGCGAGCAGTTGCCTCGGACGCAAGTGTATGTGAAAAAATCATGGCCCGATTAGTAAGCAAGGCAATGTCTACAAAAATTAAAACTGGCTCTGGCCTGAAAAAAAGCAGCAAAAAGTGCTCTCGGAAAGTTACATCGGGAAAAGGGTTAAAAAATAAATTCAAAAATGTTATTAGTAAAACGAAAAGACACATGAAAAAATTAAAACCAAAATGCAAAAAAGTGGCAATAGAATTAGCTATGGCTGCAGCCAGAGAATTAGCTGATGATTCATCCATTAAACTTCCTCGGGTTATTCCTATACCAAAAACTGGTGGTGTATTACCTTTGATTCCTATTTTTGCTGGATTATCAGCGGCGGGAGCGTTAGCAGGCGGTGCAGCTGGTATTGCCAAAACCATAAATGAATTCAAGATAGCTAAAAAGCTGTTGGCTGAATCGAAGAGACACAATGAAAAAATGGAAGCTCTTTGCATTGGAAAAGGCTTACACCTTAAACCGCATAAAGACGGGCTTGGAATTTTTGTATCGAATAAAAAAAACTAAGATATCGGCTACCCAAACGAGCCTTAACTAACTTTGACATTTTGAAGTATGGAAATAGTATTCCCTATTTTAGAGGAGTCTTTATGAGAGATGAGCTTCCCAAAAGCCCTTTTAAAAAAGAATGTGGAGTTATTAATTTAGATAGTTCTAAAGATCCTGGCTCTCATTGGGTAGCCTATGCAAAATACAATGATTATATTGAGTACTTTGACAGTTACGGAAATCTTAAGCCTCCTAAAGAATTTATAAAATACGGAGGTACTAAAGTTAACTATAATTATGATAATATACAACGCGATCATCCTTTCAATTGCGGACATCTGTGTTTAAATTTTTTATGTAATTTTTGGAATAGAGTAGGGATAAAATAAACAGGATCTTCTGAAAGAGTCCAGTGTGCAAGCATGTCTACTACGGTTACCATCTCTGGAAATAAATCTGAATTGGTGTCATACTTTCAACCACCACTGCATTTATCCGATCAATACGAGTGCGGTTTGTTATACTTTTCAGTGTTAAATTCAAGACCAAATGTGTCCATCAATAGCAGTAGTCTATCTGTAATCAAAATCGAATGTGATCTTGTACATAGTTCGTACTGCAACGGATTACCGACTCATTTTATTCATGAATTTGTATTTGATACTGCTCCGGGTCATCAATACAAAGAAATACCGCGAAACGTTATATACTTTCCAGTGAACAAAAATATAATTTCATCTATATCTGTTAGGATTGTTGATCAATTTGGTTATTGTATTAACTTTGGTAACGAATTTAATATTCAACTACGTCTTCATTTAAGAAAAACAAAATGATACTATATTATAAAAACACTCCTGTGAAAATAAAACATCTTATTCCTTCAACGATCACTAAGGTGCATACACGTAAGAAAAAAGTTAAGAAATTAACTGAAGTAAATAAAGGGAAAAAATTTAAGAAATTGACTGAAGCAAATAAAGGGAAAAAAGTTAAGAAATTGACTGAAGCAAATAAAGGTTTTCTTAGAGCTCTAGGTTTTAAAGTATGAATATACTACAGATTACTGAATTACCACACTTCGATAGTTCGATCGAAAGTTACGAAATCCATTCATATAATCCCTACAATAATAGCTTTAGAGAAAACGATGAAATCAGAATCCCCATACATCAGCAAGACATATACGTCCTACCATCAGCCAGTTCAATTTACATCGAAGGTCAAGCAAAGCTGTTCGGTAAAGATGGGAATCCAATCAAGAAAACTGTTACGTTCACTAATAACCCTGTTATGTCTTTGTTTCAAGACATCAGATACGAAATAAATGGTATTGAAATAGATCGTATAAAAAATTCTGGAATAACATCAACAATAAAATCATATGTGTCAATGAATGAAGGGGAAAATAAAGTTGCTGCCTTATGGGGTTGGAATATGGGTGGGTTTAAAAATGATGGTAATTTTAGTGCTATCATACCTCTAAATAAGATTTTAGGGTTTGCAGAGGATTACAATAAAATTGTTATTAATTGTAAACATGAACTTATACTAAATAGAAGTAACTCTAACTTAAACAGTATCATATTAACTGATGATGTTGTTAATTTTCAAATAGATGTACAAAGAATACAATGGCGTGTACCGCACATAAAAGTGTCAGACCGGGAACGACTGACACTTCTAAAACATTTAGAAAGAGATAAACCTATTCAGATGGCGTTTAGAAATTGGGATTTATACGAGTATCCATTACTTCCTAAAACTACTAAGCATTCTTGGTCTGTTAAGACTGCGTCTCAATTAGAGAAACCACGATATGTAATTTTTTGCTTACAAACTAATAGAAAAAATAATAAAACCAAAGACAGTTCGTTGTTCGATCATTGTGAAGTAACAAATATAACACTATTTTTGAATTCACAGTATTATCCGTACGAGCCTTTAGGCTTACAGTTTACCGAGGGCAAATATAATATATTATACGAGATGTATGTGAAATTTCGTCAGTCTTATTATAACTGTCCTGCAGACCCCTTGCTTGACTTAATCAGTTTCAAGGAGAAGGCTCCTCTCTTTATCATAGACTGTTCAAGGCAAAACGATAGTTTGAAAACAGGCCCCGTAGATGTGCGGTTGGAGATTGAATGTTCAGCACCAATACCAGATAACACAACTGGATATTGTTTAATTATTAACGATCGACTTGTGGAATATAAACCTTTGAGTAACATAGTGCGCAGATTATCATGACTGCCATTGTAGATGTTCAAGGATTTAAAACAGAAGCAAATGAATTCATAGTAAAAGAAATGGCAATATTATGCAATAATAAAATACAGGTGCTTTTGATTAAACCACCTTTTCCATATCACGAATTGACAAAACAAGAAAGGAGGCAAGTAGATTGGATTGAACGTAATAGAAAGATTTATTGGAATGAAGGATTTGTGTCTTACTCAAATCATGAAAATTTGATTGTAGATATTTTAAGAGATAAAAGTGTTTACACCAAAGGTTTAGAAAAAGTGTTGTGGTTAAAAAATATTTCGAATAATAATAATATAAATAATTTGGAAGACAAAGGTTGTCCAAGTTTATTAAGTTTGTATAAAAAATATAACCATTCTCATGAACTGTATAGTTGTATTTATCATGACTCAATATGTGCTTTAAAAAATGTTTTATGTTTAAATAAATGGTGCTTTGATAATAAATTTTTGGAATAAACATTTTACATTTTATTTATTCAATTTAGCTTCCCATCCCTCAGCTCGTCCACGATTACATGCTTATAAGTTGTCAGCAACACCAATGTGACTTCATTATAATTTCACATCGAACACTTATTACACTCATATTTATTTGCATTCGGATCCCGCCATTGCTGGGTGAAGGTTCTATTTTACTGTTATCTCTTTACACTATTAATTTACATTATTATTAACAATGCTCAATTCAGAGAAATCTGATGTGGAAGGCATTCGTGAAATTATTTTCAAGAATGTTAGTGGTGAAATAATATTTACTAAAAGTATGCGGGCTGCTCAGAAAATATCGAACTTAGATTCATCAAAACATCAGGACAATGATGCAATCCGTACGGAAGATTCGGTGAAATCTGATATTAAAAACACACAATACCTTGAATTCAAGAGTGATGGTGAGGTTACGCATACATTTGTTCGAGTAAGCGACAAGAATGATTGTGAAAAATTTAAAATAAATGAAGGAAGAGATGATTATGATCCTGAGGGACGGGATGAGTGTGGTATTGGCTCATCACAGGTGAGCAGAACAATAGTCTCATTGATGAGTGAATATAAAAAAGACCACAAGCCTCAGTACCCACACTTCAGCTCAAAAACAAACCGATTGCTCAGTTTCATAGACTGGCCTCTACATATGCGTCAGAAGCCGGTGGTTTTAGCTGATGCCGGTTTCTTTTATACTGGTTATGGGGACAGGACCATGTGTTTTTATTGCGGTGGAGGCTTAAAAGATTGGGAAGATGATGATGAGCCTTGGCAGCAACATGTTCAGTGGTTTAGTCAGTGTGCTTACGTTAAGCTCAAAAGTGAACTTGTGTAGTAGGTATAGCGTTTTAGGTTAGCATTAGACATAACCGTCCTGAGTCGATGCAATCAGATTAATATACATATTGTATTAATCGGCATTATCAAAATAGAATTGGGGGTTCTGCATCACTTGACGAGCGCAGCGAGCAAGTGATGCAGAACCCCCAATTCTACACTACTCACCTGCGGGCTAATTGCGTAACACATTATCAGTAGCAATGGCTTTCATTTTGTCAGTTTAACTACATTCTTTGCGTTATTTACGATGTTGAGCAGACACATTTTTCGAACATATGAAGCAATGACTGATTCTAATCGAACAGATAGCTGTGCTGCTGGGGATTTTTGCGCCACCTTCTTTCCAGAGAAACCACTAGGAAGTGGTGAAGGACTGGCGTTTTGGAGTAATGTCTTATGTAATTTTGACATTCGAAAAGTGCTGATTGTCAGTCTAGTTCGATATCCATTAAAATGATTCAAACTGTGATTATAGGTTAGGGTGCTGGATAAATAAGGTACCCAGTTGAAACATTTCTACCGAATCGGGAATTGAACCCGTACAAATAGACGATTATATTAGCTTTAAAGCGTTAGGCGAAGCGTAAGCGGAAGGATGAAATAATGATGCGAGTACAGAAGAAGAAATGAAGGATATTATTAAGCAATTAGATATATTTAAATTAAATTAGCAAATTACACAAGAGTATACTATAGTTTGCGCGGCGCGATCCGAATGGTTTGGTAGGCGGTCAAATGACGACTGGTTGTCCGCAGCCCGGCTCATGCGCCGGTGGCAGCGCGCGCACGCAGTCTCTCGTAGCACAAGGTCGTTGACGCCGCCGCCAGTACAATAATCACGCGCTCCATGTGTGCGCGCGGCGCGTGTAAGCGTGCGGTCACTCGGTGCAACCGATGATGATTTGTATGTTTGGCCCAAGATTCATGAGCGGAACGATTCCGCTCTAAAATGTAAGGTGGTGGTCCAATAGGTTATTGTTCCGCCACAAGCTGTTTCATCATCATCTGCCTAGTTTTTTATTTATTTATTTCAGGCGACGCAGCCCCATAATATAAATACCTTAACCTAAACATACATATTTTTATTATAAAATAGCACTCCACTGGCTTGTTCTTGTGCTGCTCTGTAGTACTCGTCCGCGGAAGCAACGGAACACCACGTCCTGCGGCCAGAAGTCTTCTTCCATGATGACGACGGGCTGATAACAATTCGGTACGCGCACCACGACAGCCTTGAAGTTGCCGTTGCGGTGCGACTCCAGTAACTGCACTCTCGGCGTGTACCTCGTCTTCTGGCGCACGTACTCCACGATGTCCCCCGCCTTAGTGGTGTAGTGTAGGCGGGAGATGTACACCGGTGTGTTCGGCTTTGCGGCACGCAAGCTGACTTCGGGCTCCGTAGGAGCTTTGCCGCAGCGGTTCTTGTTCTATCGCGATCGGCGCTTCCTCCTTTGCACCATCACGAAACCTTCATCATCAGCCCTATTCGGTGCCTTTTCTGGCATAGGCTATACCTGGAGCACCTGGGGCGCTCGCGGTATCCATCAAAATGATTCAGACTGTGATTATAAGTTTGTTACGAAGTTAGGGTAGGTAAGCTACCCAATTGAAACAAGCTGTTTCATCATCTGCCTAACTTTTTTCCCAACTATGTTGGGGTCAGCTTCCAGTCTAATCAGATGCAGCTGTATTTTACTCGACTGCCTATCTGACCTTCGAAACCCAGGTACTGGGTAATACGATACCCGTTAGTAAAACTGGTTGTCAGACTTTTTGGCTTCTGACTTATCCGTCGCAACTGTCAAAGCTCTACAACTGACAGCAATCCTCAATCTCAAAAAACCCTAAGTCGTTTTGGTCTTATGTTAAAAGTAAAAGAAGTGGTGACTCACTGCCTAACGTACTGCATTATATGGACCAGTCCGCAGACACCGGCGAGGGCATCACTGAGCTATTCTCATCTTACTTCCATTCAACTTTCCAAGAATCAGACTCGGACTCTGATGATCAAGATGCCAATGTAGACAGTAACTCTTCTAGCTCAGTGAACCTGAGTACCGTTAGCGTGTGCCCTGACACGGTAATCAAGCTACTTCAAAGTCTGGACCTAACTAAATCTGGTGGACCGGATTTGATACCCCCAATTTTCATAATCAATTGTGCAAAGAGTCTTGTGAAGCCAGTCTGCTTGTTATTTGAACGGTCATTGAGAGAGGGTGTTGTCCCGAAGATATGGAAATCGGCATTCATCACACCTATTTTTAAAAAGGGAGATATTTCGAAGATAGAAAATTACCGTCCCATATCTAAGCTATGTCTTTTCTCTAAAGTCCTGGAACGAGCGGTACACACGGCAGTTTATTCGGCCATGCAGCGCTGTTTTGGTGATGAACAACATGGTTTCCTCAGGAAACGGTCGACTGCTTCTAATTTGGTATTGTCCAATGAATTAATAACCACTGGGATGGATAAACGATGCCAGGTCGATGTTATCTACATGGACTATAGCAAATGTTTCGACCGAATAGATCACCGTGTGCTTCATCAGAAGCTTTTAGCTTCAGGAATACACGGTGATCTGTTTCGTTGGTTTTCGTCATATATAGATAACCGTACGCAAGCTGTGGTCTTACGTGGATACACATCCGGTTGGAAAACTGTCCCATCTGGAGTGCCTCAGGGCTCGATCTTAGGGCCGTTATTGTTTACAATATTTATCTCGGACATAAAGAACTGCTTTATTAATTCAAATATTTTATTATACGCAGACGATATGAAGGTTCTTAAGTCTGTACATACATTATCTGATACCGAGCTACTTCAGTCAGACCTCGACAGATTCTTTTCATACTGCAAGACTAATAAGTTACAACTTAACGTATCCAAATGTTTTCACGTAGTATACACGCGCAGGATAACTACTATCGGTTCAGGATATACACTAGGTGGTACGTACATAAGTAAGATTAGCAATATCAGAGATCTTGGTGTAGTACATGACAGCAAATTACTTTTTGACGATCACATAGAAACCATTGTCAAGAAAGCTCTCAAGACCCTGGGCTTCATTACTAGAGCTTGCTCTAGCTTTAGGTCTCTAAAACCAGTAAAAGTACTCTACTGTTCCCTTGTGCGTAGCCACCTCGAGTACGTTTCCCAAGTCTGGAACCCTCAATACGAGATTTACAAATCTCGTATTGAATCCGTTCAGAAGAAATTTTTGCGTTACTTGGATTTTAAGGCAAAGCAATTCTCAGTGGACTATGAACACCGTTGCAAGCGATATCATTTCTTACCGTTGAACATAAGACGTAATATTAGTGACATATGTTTTTTGGTAAACATAGCAAATGGCACGATTGATTGTCCGGAACTACTCAGCAAATTACTTCTTTGCACTAATTAAAATAACCTACGCAGACGACCTCTGCTGCAGGCACCATGCGCATCGACTAATTACAGGAGCAACGCCTTCTTCATTCGTAGTGTAAATGCCTTTAATAGTTTACCATCGCACCTGGAGATCGACCTATTTTGCACCAACGCACACAGTATTAGAAGGATCCTAAACAAGGAATATTTCGGAGATAGTCATGAATAACTAATAAATAATTCGGTTTATGATATCTAATGTATTGTTATGTGGTTGCTCATATGTGATTTAACTGTTTTGATTTTGCACGACTCGACTATTTATTTATTTATTTAACTTTTGATACCCTTTTTTAACTTTTTTTATAGTTTTTTTTTTTTTTCTTTTTCTTCGTTTACAAAATCGCTGTTAACGAATATAGTCAACGCAAAGTATTTGTAACTAGATGTTTATATGTGGAAGCTTGTAATTAGCAAAATTGTCCTGTATACGAATGATTTTTAATTATGTTATTAGTCTGTAAGCTTTCTGTAAAATATAATAAATAAATAAATAGACAGCCGGGAGCAACGGCGGTGCCCGAGGCACAGAAGGGTCGATATGTATCGGATGGTCACCAACAAACTACCTCAGTAAGTGCAGGTTAACCTTCGGTCAACCCTTCCAGCTGTTATTAGTTAGCCACGAGACCCTTAATGATTGTGCTTAGCAGTAACTATAACTAACATTCGCTCTATAATTTTCCATGTAATTGACATCTATATCTTACCACGGCCGCATTGCTCAACACCGATCTAATTGGAATTAATTGGTTCCACTAATGAACAGACTACGAACTGGATAGATACGCTACCCAGTTTAAACAAGGTGCTTCAAATGGTCACAAAAAAAATCACAGAACACAGTAGTTATTTTCATCGAGAAGCCCATTTTTTACTGTTGAAACAAAACACTATCTATGCAATGATTTAACACAATTATAGCACAAAATACAGAGAGTACAGAAGACAATCTATATACAAAGTGTGCTCGAACAACGCACACATAGACACCGCTCACGGACACGTTATCTTGGACTGGTTGGGAGTAGTGTGAGCGCGTGTGCCATCCGCTTGAGACACGCGTCTGTGAAGTGCAAAAATGGAGCATGAAAAAAATGGCGATCTAAGCTCGATTTATATAATAGTTTCCTATTTTGAATCAGTATAAACGAAGTAACTTTTTTGTAAGGTAAATTCACGCCACCAACTATTACGTAAGTTGAAAACATGATTTTTTGTTTGTGTAGATATTGTGTTGTTTTTAGTGTCATTTGATAGGTTTAGGTCTAAAACGAATAGGGCAAAATAAATTGTGTAAATAGGGTAATCCGTTTTAAAGTTATTAGGGATTTTCGATAGTGAAAATTGACAAATGTAAAATTTTATATGTTTTTGTTCTGTAAACTTTTTTTATTGTAATACTATGTTTATTGTTTTGTTTTAATATTGTAGAATAAGCTCAATAATAAATCAAACAACTAGATACGAGTGGCACTACCACGATAGCTTTTTGTGCATAAGCCAAAGTTGACAACCCTAGCGCGACCGCCGAGCGTAAGTATGAAAAGTGAAGTACGTACCTAGATGTGATTGCCTTCTGAACTCTCTGTATTTTGTGACTCTAGTTTGTTTCATTTCAATGTACGCTTTTACAATCTCTAATGTGACGATATTATGGTGGACGTCTACAGTACCACGATAACACAGGGAAGTAAAATGTATGGAAATATATGAAGACGCTTTTAAACTTTCATCCACGATAACGTTATTACGTTTACGTACCGTACGTATTTACATACATATTATGGACGTGACACGATGATATCTTCACCACGTTATAAATTACAAAAGCGTAGGTACAATATGGTCTGTGTGGTGCCGGACTTAAAGAATACCACCACCCCTTACTTCCCGTGGGTGTCGTAATAGGCGACTAAGGATCGTACCGGAGAATGGGCAGCAGCGTTCTCTATGTATTCCACCACCATACCATACTGCGATCGCCAATCCGCCTGCCAAGCGTGGCGATTATGGCAAACCCTCCCAAAATTGGGGGAGACCTGTGTCCAGCAGTGGACGTCTATCGGCTGAAACGACGAGGTACAATATCTGTTTTCTGTTGAAACTAAAAACTATTTATTTTTTTTATTTTTCAACCTTTTAAATACACACATATATGTCGGAAATACGTCATTCGTTTGACCGATCGGGATGCCAGCGCCATCTGGTGCCGCTTGACAGAGTCTAGCCTGAGTTCGCGGGAGTCGATGAGAGCTCGACAGAACGATGAGGAGCTCTCTTGGACATTGGATATCGTACGGACAACATGTGCTCAGAAACTGTCTCGCGTTCCGTATCTGGTGTCGTACCTACAGTGTGTGATTTGCTGTTGTGATTAATTTGTTCGTGAAATTATAATCTGATTTGAACTGCAAACGGTTTTTCTATTACGCAATAACCAATACTTCCCATAGTACGCCCACAGTAGTTAAAATATGGCTGATAAAAACAAGACACACACTCTTCCAGCATACCTGCGATAGGAATGTAGATAAAGAGATGCATACTGCGTGTGTAAGAGTAAACGAAAAATAAAATACTTAAAATAAAAACATTAAACAAATTTACTAATTACATAGAAATAAAATAAATATTACTAAAATGCTAAGCATAATTTAGGTTAATCTACTGTCATTTCAATATTTCTTTCTTTCTTTCATTAGGGGATCGAACAAGAAACTTTTTACTTCTTCGATATAACACTAAGTGTTTTTGTACAAACATGCTAAAACTCGACTCTAAGAGGAAAGTCTTTCACAAATTGGCAACGCGACTCCGTGTCTGCGTTTTCACTTAATGTATTGAAGGCTTAAAGTTAGTACTGTGTACTAAGTTATTCAAAAATCTTGTTTTTCAATGCTGGTATGAAGTTGAAATTATATTTTAGGTGTGCTACGACGTTCGCGTTTTTTTTCATTTCATATTAGCGAAATTACTAAATGTATGTATACAGATGTAAATATATAATAGTCTATACTAGCTGCGCCCCGCGGTTTGGCTCACATAAGTCGTGATCTCGAAGAAATATCAAGATAAAAAGACATATGGACTAATCCAGGTCATGGTCTACCCATGTGCTAAATTTCATCCAAATCTGCTCAGCCATTTTAGCGTAAAGGAGTAACAAACAAAAATCTAAAATTTAATCTGTTCTCTTTTTTAGGGTTCCGTACCCAAAGGGTAAAAACGGGACCCTATTACTAAGACTTCGCTGTCTGTCCGTCTGTCTGTCACCAGGCTGTATCTCAAGAACCGCGATAGCTAGACAGTTGAAATTTTCACAAATTATGTATTTCTGTTGCCGCTATAACAACAAATACTAAAAACAAAATAAAATGAATATTTAAGGGGGGCTCCCATACAACAAACGTGTTTTTTTCGGCGTTTTCGCCTTGTGGTACTGAACCCTTCGTGTGCGAGTCCGAATCGCACTTGTTTTATTATTAGTTTAGATTTGAATACAAGTCACCTATGTGTGTGTGTGGTCTACCTGTGTGCCAAATTAGATTTAAATCCATTTATTCGTTAAAGTTCACACAAACATCCAAAATTTCACATAACAAGTATTTTACTTAAACCATGTACAGGCGCTTTTGAATTGTCAAGGAGTGGGTCAGTCAGAAAATATCTAGTTATATGTAGTATTAATAGGAAGTAGGATTTTAGTAGGTTTTATGGAGATATGAAGGCAATGTATTGATTTGCTCGTCACTTTTGGTCCTATCTGCGGACGCTTCACTTGGTCCTATCTGAATTCCAGCACTGCAATGTTGATTAAAAATCACTATTGCATACCTACTGCGATACTGGCCTTTTGGACATGTGTGGATTATACGATTAAAGTTGTCTTTTGTGGTTCTGTTTAATTCTTATGCGTACAATGTTTATATTCCTATATGCGAATGTGATCAAGCGTGTCTTACGAGTATGAACACTATTTGCCTGGCGATGAAAACATGGCTAGTATACTTACCTATTTAAAGGTTTTAAGTTCAAAATAATATCCTGAAATTATCGATGTTTGCTATCCTGAAATTATTTAATACTAATATTATCACTGTGTTGTTTTATAATATTGTTATTTCCATGTCCACGTCCATAAAATATGTATAAGGAAGTACGTGCACGATAATAATAACGTTATCGTGGACGGAATTAAAAGCAAACTCAAACTCAAAGCAAGCAGTAATAGGTACCTATGGAGATGAACAAGCAAGAAACTCCACGGACGCTCTTTTAAATCATAAAATTATAACAAAATATTGGTTACATCATCCATATTGAAATTATGCATGTGAGACCGATGTAGAAAGACGTGCACTCTAAAAGCGTCCGTGCTAAAGAAAGATAAAAAAAAGGAAAAGTTATGAATGGTTCACATCTTATTTAAAAAACAGAGAACAAGTAGTAGAAATTGAACATTACAATCATAAATCAAAAGAAATAGAATTAATTCGATCCCAAAACATCCCAGTAAACGCTTCTATACCACAAGGAAGTGTGACAGGGTGCCTGCTATTCTTTGTTTACATAAACGATCTCCCTAACCACATCAAAGAGTCATGCGTATTGTTCGCAGACGATATCTCTATTTTAACATCATGTGATAGTAATATAAATTTAAACCAAAAATTGTGTTCTATACTTGACACTACAACACACTGGATGAACGAACACAACCTTGCAATTAACTATAATAAGACAAAAATAATAACTTTCCACCCCCGACAAAAATACCTATAAGTTTTATAGTTATAGGTATTTTTTGTCGGGGGGTTGTAAATACAATGGAACAAAATTAGAAGCAGTAAATAAATTCACCCTTTTAGGCCTAGATAGAGACTCACACATAGATTGGAAATCACATATCAAAAAAGTAAGAACGAAATTATCCAAGTTCACATACGCTCTCCGAGAAATCAAAAAAACAACAGACCTCAAAACAGCAATAGTAACATATTACGCATACGCATTTGCATGGCTCAAATATGGAGTAATCCTGTGGGGAAATAGTACAGACGCGCCTATATTATTTACTCTACAGAAAAAAATGATTAGAATTTTAATAAATATCAAGGGTACAGACTCCTGTAAACCCTACTTTAAAGACCTAAAAATATTAACCCTGCCCTGTCTCTACATACTAGAAATTTGTAAATTTGTACGAAAATATCCGCAATTCTATACCAAAAGAGGAGATATCCAAACAAAAATTGCACTTAGACATGAAAGCAGATTGAATATCCACTTCACGATTAAAAATGCACTCTTCTAGTACATTTGTTATGTCCATTAAAATATACAATAAGTTACCGGAATACATCAAAAAAATAAATAAAAATAATATCTTTATCAATAAATTAAAACAATTTCTGATAAACAAAAGCTACTACACTATTGACGAATACTTTAGAGATAAATTTCAACAACAATAAAACCTATTTTTTACATAAAACCACATTTTATATTAAATTTCACTTTGAATACAAATTTATTTAAAAACACTAAAATACTCTAATTTAAAAATTAATATATGCTAAAATGTGCACAATTAATAATATTATCATTCTACAAGACTCAATAAAATTGTAAATATTTAGTTTATTATAATTTATAGTGTTAATAATGTAATTCGTGCAATATATAAATAAAACTTAAACCAAAAAACTTAAATAAAATATAAATACCATAAAAGCATATGATACTATTTAATGATACTATTTTAATAATAAATTATTTTTTTATAACTAAAAGCGCCTTCATCCTCTCTCCTATTAAAAATTAACTTTGCTGTGCCCGACAGGGTCCATAATTGATTCGATGTTTTAAAATACCAACTATCATATTATATACACATTATGGAATGCAATAAAGTATTGAGTATTGAGATAAAAACAAAACAATTATTTAGAAGTGAAAATAAATTAAAATAAGCCGTGGCTGATAAGAGATGACCAGTCCCTACTGACGGCGCCCGTTCACGATCATGACGTATGGATCAGCGCCCAACTCATTCAACTCATCCATTTTGAAGGGATCTTAATGATCCAACACACACTCCACCACCAGCGAGACATTTGAGTGAGCATGACATACTCTCAGTCGCCAGGCCACATTCAAGTCAATGAAAGACGTACCCAATAAATGGTAGCTTTATTATATAGTTTAAGTGTATAGTGCTCACACGTGTGCTACGCAATTATATAATACTAAGAGATTGAATTTATACAATACAAAGATAGTTTTTTCAAACTTCAATCTTCAGTACCTCCAACTATATTTTCGAATGCTAATTAATTAGTTTATGCGCCCTTGTTGAGCATTTTTGTCAGCGATGTAATCCCCCAATTTATAATACGCATGGCTGCATAGTGTGCATTTTCATATATTCCATACATTTTACATCTCTGTGTTATCGTGATAATGTTAGAAATTATAAAAACGCACAATAGCAGCCCTTCCAATTAGAACGAAACAAAAACTACATAACTGAAATTTATTTCCCGATAATAAGGACACGACACTTTGCAGCCAAGTCTTACTACAATTAGGTTACGAACAAGAAAAACTGGGGCGGTCGAAGTAACTGATACGTAGACAGCAAAAAAGTTTTATATATAGTAGCGTTTATATTACTTTAGTTTGATAGCAATATTTGAGATAATAATGTATGGGGTAGGAATTGGTCAAACATTTGTATTCCTCCGCCACAGTTTGCGGAAACATAAGTAATGGTAGCAGCAAAATGTGTGCAGAATTTCGCATTGGTACTGTGGTAAACGTTTCAGTCGATGTGGTGACGTAAATTTTTATGTTTCAGTACAATAGTTATGTCGCAGCCAACTGGTTTAATTAGCCGTTCAGTTAACCGCCAAGCCTTTAAGTAAACGGCGGCCATTCAACTAACGGCCTGAATGATATTAAATTTTAGTTGAAGTTGGAATTGTAACCAATCACTAAGCCAGGGCATCCCGACCATTCAATTAGTTTAGTTTAGAACTGTGATCAACCGCGTGCGAGCCGAGAGAGTGAAGTGAGGTGAGCACTACTTCCAAAGACCAGGCGGTTAACTAATTGGCAGCGGCGGTGACCTCTCGCGTCCGGCCCTGATGCAAGCCATGGTCCGGGGCGAGAGGGAGTAGGAGGCAGTCACCTCCTTCTGCGAAGCAGTCATACTATTAAAGGAGGTGGCGGGACGCTTCAGGGAGAGAGCCTCCCTTCTCGGCCGCCGCGGGGGACGCCCCGGGCGTAGGGAGCCGCGTGACGACTCCCGGCCTCCGCAGGCGCGGGCCTGCGGACGGAGAGCAATGGGTAGCTCATCGTCCGATCAGGACCAGGCCCGTGCCGGATGGCGAGTACGTGTTCCACGCGGGCCTCAAAGAGATCTCAGCAACAGAGAAGGGGCCCGATAGGGCCGAAGCCTGCCGGGGCAGCGGGATTGTCCGAAAGGGTTACCGCTACCCCGGAACAAAAAGGGCTAAGGAAGGAACATGGGTGGGTTTTAGTCAGTAAGAGTCTGACACTCCCTTCCGCTCCACCCAGAGCGGGAGGAGTCATTTGATGATTTCCCACACGGAAAAAAAAGGCGGTTAACTTAATGGCTAATTTAACCAGTTGGCTGCGACAGATAGACCATGAAGAACATAAATATATAATGCTGAGCTATATTTATATTCGAATAATTTAAACATGCATTTCAAATACAAAACGCCGTATTACATTTTTGCAATTGGCATCGACAGACGTTTCCTGGTACACACAACATTTTTATATCTATCAATACCATACCGAAAAGTGTACCGAGAAATAAACAGCTGACCCTCGTGTTATTCAGTTCACAACACCTTCACTTAAAAATGTCAAAAGTCATAGTGGGTATTCGTACATTTTCACGAATGCTACTATTTATAACACGTGCACAAAAGCAGGCACCCGAATTTATCTGTCGTCGGGCGCTGAGCAGTTGGCAGAGTGCCCAGTTTGCGACCCCCGGGTTGACGACCTCTGCCAATAAATATTTTTTGTTTACGCCACCCAATTACACGAGCGGCCTGTGTATTGACCGCTATTGGTTACTGTGCCATTGTTTCGGGCTTAAGTGTAATCGCCTGATTATCTACTTTACTGGTTTTATGTAACACTAGCTTCTGCCCGCGACTTCGTCCGCGTGAAATTTCACCCTGCCCCCATCCCCACCCTCTTAGGGGTGGTACTTCGAAAAACCCTTTCTTAGTGGATACCTAATCTTCACAAAAAACACACCCTCCAAATTTCATATCTCTACGGCCAGCGGTTTAGGCTGTGCCTTGATATTATATCAGTCAGTCAGGATTTTGAATTTTATATAGGTATACAGGGTTACTTTTCAAAGACCATCCAAATTTTTACATGGTGTTCTACCCATGAATATAAACAACTTTCACTATGGGACTAACAATGAAATCACGAAAAAAAAAATCAGCTGTTTCATACAAAACTTCAATACCTACTTGACCAAAATGTATGAATGTATGAAATGTATGTAGTATAATATAGCCTATAATGTTCTCACTGCTAGAGCACAGGCCTCCTCTCAGTGAGAGGGAGTGGGCTTTAATCCACCACGCGGGCCCAATGCGGGTCGGTAAATGTCACATGTCATCGAATATTTAGTTCTGGTCGGTTTCCTCACGATATTTTCCTTCAAATATACACAAAGTAAAGGCTCCTTCAAACAAGCGCGACACGCGGACTGTCATACTGAACTTCGACCACTGCTGGACATACGCCTCCCCCAAGCACCTCCACTTCGACCGGTTCTGTGCTTCTCGCATCCAAGGGGATGCGAGAAGACATAATATAGATATAGATATTAGATATCAATCAACTCAGCCTATCGCAGTCCACTGCTGGACATAGGCCTCTCCCAGACTGCGCCACAGCACCCTGTCCTCCGCCTTCCGCATCCAGTCTACCCCAGCCACCTTCTTTAGGTCGTCCGTCCATCTAGCTGGGGGGCGTCCCACACTACGCTTGCCGATACGCGGTCTCCACTCCAGGACTCGTCTGCTCCACCGGCCATCGGTCCTTCGACAGACATGGCCAGCCCCCTTCCACTTTAGTTTGCTTACTCTGCAAGCTATGTCGGTAACTCCGGTTCTTTTCCGGATAATTTCATTCCTGATTTTATCCTTTAAAGAGACTCCGAGCGTAGCTCGCTCCATACCTCGCTGAGCGACCTTGAATTTGTGTACCAGCCCGACCGTCAGTGTCCACGTTTCAGCACCGTATGTCATGACGGGCAGGACGCACTGGTTGAAGACCTTAGTCTTCAAACACTGCGGGATAGGCGACGAGAAGACTTGACGGAGTTTTCCAAATGCTGCCCAACCCAACTGGATCCTTCTGTCGGCCTCTTTCTCAAAGTTGTGTCTACCGAGCTGGATGACTTGCCCTAAGTAGACGTAATCCTTCACAACTTCGAGAAGCGACCCTTCGATGTGGATTGGACTCGGCAAGACGTGCGAATTGTACATGACTTTTGTCTTGTCCAAATTCATGCCGAGGTCAACCTGCCGGGAGGCTCCATTTAGGCTGTGCAACATTTGGTCTAGCTGTTCCAGCGACTCTGCCATTATGACGATGTCATCGGCAAACCGAAGATGTGAGATATACTCGCCGTTCACGTTAATACCCTGTCCAGTCCAGTCCAGCGTCTTGAAGACGTCTTCCAAAGCGTTGGTGAACAATTTAGGGGATATTACATCCCCCTGTCTCACCCCCCTGAGCAGTTGGATGGGTCTGGTTTTTTGATCCTGGATCTGGACAGTCATCGTTGCAGCGTCATACAAACATCTCAACACTTCGATGTAGCGCCAGTCAATTCGACATCGTTGCAGAGAGGCCAGAACTGCCCATATTTCGATGGAGTCGAAGGCTTTCTCGTAGTCCACAAATGCCATACACAGCGGCTGATTGTACTCCTCGGTCTTCTGTACAATTTGTCGAACAGTATGAATGTGGTCTACGGTACTGAAGCCTTTTCGAAAACCGGCTTGTTCTGGCGGCTGGAACTCGTCAAGTCTCCTAGCGAGACGGTTCGTGACGACCCTCGAGAACAGCTTGTATACGTGGCTCAGAAGTGAGATGGGTCTATAGTTCTTCAGCAAGGATTTATCACCTTTTTTGAAGAACAGAACCACCGCACCACTGCTCCACGCCTTGGGCGTTGTACCTTCTTGGATGACGGAATTAAAGAGACTCGCTAGCTCTTTCAGGACTGGAGCCCCGCCTGCTTTAAGGAGCTCTGTCGTTATTCCGTCATCCCCAGGTGCCTTGTTGTTCTTTAGCTGCTCGAGAGCCGCCCTAATCTCGCATTGGTCGATATCCGGGATATCCTCCGTGTAGTGGCGTGTTAATTCGGCTCGATGGTCGTCTGCACTATGCCCCGCTGGTTTCCTCGTCCGTGTTGAGTACAGGTGTCCATAAAAATCCTCGACTTCCTCGAGAATCTCGGACTTCGAAGTCACGATTCTGCCATCCGCAGTTTTTAATTTCGTCAGATGGGACCTCCCTAATTGCTGAGCAAACACTTTCGACCCTCGGTTTTGCTCAATCGCGATATTAGATATATATACACATATCTATATGTATACAGGGTCCCATTAAAATAGATGGACAAATTTTAACACAGCGCTCAGTACGTCTAACTAAACATATCCAAGCAAAAAAAATACATATTAAAGTGATTTTATTTTGACCTAAAATAATAAATTTCCGGCACATTAGTGTATTTTCGTTAGCTGATTTTATTTTTCTTGTGAGTATCTATGCGTTTTTCTTTTATATTTTTTACCATCGTCCGTATTTTGGTGGTCTGAATGATTCCTAAAAGTTTGTCCACCTATTTTAATGGGACCTTATATATATCTATATCTATATAGATATAGATACATCCGTCCTAGATACGTTCGAGTATATTTTAACATCATACATTCAACTTTGTCTGTAGTTGATATTGGGAGAGCTATAAATTACGAGTAGGCACGGTGGGGCTGCATTCACTGAACTATTGAGCGATACAACATCCACTTCCGAAGTTTTCTGGTCGAACTCAACCACTGACAGTGACTGAAACTGTTTCGGGAATTTATTTGTATTTACTATAACAATTTAGTACTGCTTAATGTGAGGAATAGCTCAATTTTGTAACTGGACTTTTGTTTTAAAACCGTTTATACAACATTAGATGAACACTGGGTTGGGCACCCTTTTCTCATTTGGTGGGCTCAGTTTAGCGAACGTTTAGCAAGGTGCCGTAATAACAGCCGCACAGGTCGATAGATCAGGTTAAGCTACGCTTGCCGCGGTTGGTCTGTGGATGGGTGAACATCTTTACATATCGTGACCCCTCCGTGGCTCGGAAAGCACGTTAAGCTGTTGGTTCCGGCTGTCATTCGCGGATCTTTGACAGTCGTTACGGTTAGTCAGAAGCCCGAAAGTCTCAACCAGTCGTATCAAGGCGTATCGTAGGTATTACCCAGTAATTGGGTTGTGGAGGTCAGATAGGCACTCGCTCCATGTAAAATACTGGTATTCAGCTGCTTCCGGTTAGACTGGAAGCCGACCGCAACATGGTTGGGAAAAGGCTAGGCAGATAATTAGATTTTTACAGGCTTTTATTTAAGCAACCTTGTTAGTTAATATGTATGAATTTTATAACAGTTATCTCCAATTACATGTTAATGTTATTATTATTTGTTTTAGCTGAGCTGAGGCCCTTTTGGTATTATAATTTATTTATTTATTTATTTATTTATATATACTTTATTGTACACCAGAAAAAAACATAACAAAAAAATACGATTTTTAATACAAAACATACAATGGGCGGCCTTATCGCTTTCTGCGATCTCTTCCAGGCAACCTTGGAATGGACAGTGAATGCGTGGATATAAAAAAATGGGGTTGTTAGTGGTGCAAAATAATATACTACAATAGATACAAAGATATATACATGTATAATGATGTATAATAGATACATAAATAAATACATACTAAATATACATATAAACAACGAAAATAAATGATGACTACAGATTATTGCAGCTACGTAAACAAGATCACAACAACAAGTAATGTTCCTTCACGAGTCTCTTAAATACAGCTAACGATTGCGCGCGTTTTATTTGAACTGGCAATGCATTCCATAAACGAGCGGCCTGAACAGAAAAGGATTTGTCGAAAAATGTTGTAGAATGCATTGGCATTTTAAGCTTTAAATTATCCGATGATCTCAAAAACTTCGTGTGGGAGTCGCAAAGATACTGAAAACGTTTTTTAAGATAGGTAGGGGTGGAAGGGGAAAAGAGCACATTATACAGTACGGACAGAATATGAGCATTCCTGCGAAGGCGAATTGGTAACCACTTGAGCTTCACACGAAATTCGGAAACATGGTCATATTTGCGCAAACCGAATATGAACCTTATACAGACATTTTGAAGGCGCTCAAGTTTATCAAGTTGGTCTTGGGTAAGGTCAAGATAGCTGGCATCAGCATAATCAAGAATGGGTAGAAGAAGTGATTGTGCAAGCGCAATCTTGGTGGCAGTTGGTAGAAAATTACGCAGTCTCTTCAAAGATGCAGCGGATGCAAATAGCTTGCGGCTAACTTCCTGTAGTTGGGCAGTCCAAGAGAAGTTCTTGTCAATGAATATCCCCAAGTTTTTAACTTTTTCGCTGAAGGGAATAATAGAGTTATCAAAAGAAACTTGGGGAAGAGTCGTCCAGTCAATCCTTGAGACCGTCCTAGAACTGCCAACCACCACAACCTGCGTTTTTATGGGATTGACCATAAGTCCATACCTCTTGCTCCAATCGCATATACGGGCCAGATCACGATTAATCACTAAGATAGCTTCGGACAGATTTCCAAGAGGAGCTCGCGCGTAGATTTGTAAATCATCTGCATAAAGGTGGTAGGAAGAAATTAGTTCGTCGGAGATTGAGTTAATAAAAACTGCGAAAAGTAAAGGGGAAAGAACGCCACCCTGTGGTACACCGGCAGAAGTATTACTCCAGGAAGACAATGTCTCTCCGATGCAAATACGTTGCCGGCGACCGAACAGGTAACTACGAAACCAGTCAACTACCGATGGAGATATATTAAGAGAGCATAGAATACCAAGCAAAACATCGAAATCAACAGTATTAAAAGCATTACTGAAATCTAGTAAAGCTAAGACCGTTAGATTACCGCTTTCCATGGCTGACCTTATATCATCCGTAATATTCAGAAGCGCTGTGGTGGTACTATGACCAGGACGGAAGCCAGACTGGAAAGGGTTAAGGAGATTATTTTTGGAGAGGAAAGTGTTTATTTGATCGTGGATTAACCGTTCAAGGACTTTGGATAGAAAGGGTAAGACGGATATTGGACGATATTCAGAAAATGATGACGGATTAGCTTTTTTAGGTAAAGGAATTATTTGAGCATCTTTCCATGAACATGGAAAGACACCACTAGATGCAGAAAAGTTGAGGATATGGCAAATGACGGGAAGGATTACGTCCAGCACAGGGACTAACATATTACGGCTGATACAGTCACTTCCCACTGCATTGGAGGTAATCGATAGTATGCTCTTCTTAACATCACATGCGGAGAATTGACCAAAAACAAATGGAGAATAACTGGGAGTCGGAAGAGATGAAAGATAACGCAGTGTATTAAATTTTATTGTCCTATCAAAATCGGACGAAGTAGTAAAATGATTGTTCATTGCATCAATGTCTAAATCTTTTGGGATTGTCTCTTGTCGGGTTTTACCGACCCCCAATGATCTAAGAAATTTCCAAACTTTGGATGCGTCCCCATTTTGGACAGATGTATGAATGTGATGGCGATTAGCATTCCTACACACCTTATTGCAATGAGTACGGATTGAAACATATCTTTCCCTGTTAGTGTCATTAGGCCTACGCTTAAACTTAGACTTTGCCGTCACTTTTTTGTGCATTATTGCTTTAATGTCATCTGTGAGCCACGGCGCCGGCAAATGTTTAACCTTAACAGCTCGAACAGGTGCGTGATGATCATAAAGCTCTATAAGTTTAGCCGTAAAAATGTTAACTTGCTCATCGACAGATGTAGACGCAAATAAAGCAGACCAATCTATATTGCTGGCATCCTTGCAAAGATCGTCAACATTCATACCACCGAAATTGCGTTGCATAAGAATCTTTGCTTTCGCCTTAGGCGGGCGAATTTTATACGAGAGATAGATCAAGTCATGATAGGAAAAGGCATCGGCTGAGCATTGGCCATGCTTAGCGACGCGATCAGGAGAGGAAACAAGAATCAAGTCAAGAAGCGAAGGAGTAGAGTTAGGAAAATGGTGAGTGGCACTCAGTGGAAGAATAGAAAGATTACTGGAAGCCGAAATATTAGTCAGAGAAGAAGAGCGATGGTCTTTTTTCAGAAGACAAGTATTAAAGTCACCCATGATTATACTATGACTGTAAGAAGGGATCAACATTTCTAATAGATTTTCAAAAGATGAAAAGTAATTAACACGTAAAGAGGGACAGTAGAAGACGCCAAGAAGTACTTTAGAATGGTGTAGTTCCACTTCAAGAAACAGATGTTCACCAGCACCTGATGGTGGTGGCTGCGCCGACACATTGACAACTGAGAAGGGAATATGTGTGCGAAGATATATGGCAACACCACCACCACCACCAACCGACCGGTCGTTTCTTATAAGCTGAAAGCCGGGAAGGGAGTAACTAGTTGAAGGGAGACAAGGTTTAAGCCACGACTCGGAAATAAGAATAGCATGTATGTTTTTACAGTCAAAGCTTGCCAGCATATCATGGAAATGAGCCGGAATGCTCTGAGCGTTAATATGTATAACGTTAAAATTCTTGGGAACATCGGAAAACTGCGCTGTGAGACTGTCTGCAAGAGAAGGAACACTCACGAAACTGTCGTCGTTGCTTGTTAAAGAGAAATAACTATTACTATCACTGCTTTCATCGCGAGACATAAATACTAACTAATATAATAAAATAATATATATTATAATAAATTTAAAAAAAATATACAAAAAAAAAAAAAAAACCTAACTAATAAAGGTTAACCAAATATCTAGTCCACCTGCTGGTTGCGTTATTAATCTAAGGGGTGATCTTCCAATCGACAGACAATCTCTATTCGAGGAAAAAAAAAAAAAATTGTCGTCTTTGTATGGATGAACTGTCAAAAATTCAAAATCATTCCTCGGATTAGACCATCTGGCATTGGAAAAATCAGCCCTAAAAATCAAAACCAAAACACTAATGACTACGTAGTCCGGGCAACAATAGAGTAAAGGAAGAGAAAAAAAAAATATATATATACACAAAACAAAATGTAAAAGATTTGAGGGGGAAACAACATGAATGAAAAAAAAAAAAATGAAAAAAATAAGTAAAACATTTAACAAAAATAATAAAACTTCCAGTCTGTCGTTGCACCGTTATATGAAACGGAACGCACCGATGGGAACTGACGTGTGTGTAGATTGACTGACACTGACAGTAACAAGAATTGTGACATTAGTGCAATTAGGCCGCTTTCCGAATTAGCTATAATCGCTCACAGCGCTCACATCTTCTCACATGCGTTCCGATTTAGATATCACGATTATGACAGTTGAGAGCTGTCAACAATTCGGAACGCTCGTGAACGCGCTCACAGTGCTCACTCAACGTCAGAACTTAAAACATAACCTCAAACCTTGCGCAACTTGGGTCTTGGATATTTTTTTGAACATGGAAGTTCAACGCATTGCCACTTCTGTTTTGTTGGTTGACTCTATCGACTCTGATAACTCAGATTTTGAGTTTGAGAACGACGATTCGTCCAGTGATGAAGAGGATGACGATTTTCTTCTAATAGCGTATGCAAATGTTACCGGCAAAGATTTACCCCGAAGAAAAATACCACGAATTACAAATTACATAAATGCAACAATAATTAAATATAATGCGCATGAGTTTAAAAGTCATTTCAGGTATGCTGTTATGACTTGGATTTTAATGTAAGTATAAAAAAATATATTTTGCCATAAAAACATTGTTGTTACTTTTGTTTTACAGAATGTTTCCTGATACGTTTGAATATATATTGGGCCTAATAGGTCCAAAAATAATGGAAACTGGTATACCTTTTGGAAGGAAACCTATAGAAGCAAAAAAACAGCTTCTCATTGCGCTTTGGATGATGGCTAGGGGAAACTGGGTACACTTGATCCCCCCTTTTTATTTTGGTTCATAAAATTAGTTTTAAGTCCTACATTGGGGATGTGTTTGAGCCAAAATGTTGGGAAGTTAATAGCCCACGCTTCGAAAAAAGTAAAACAGGGTAGTTCAATATTTGTAAAAAATAAAGGACTATAACGAAAAACACAGGTTTGCACCAAGTGTCCCCGTGTATGGGAGACTTGATCCCGCCCAAAGGGAGACTTGATACGGGGGGGATCAAGTCTCCCATATCTAAAGGTGCACTTGATACATTCTAGGCGATCAAGTTTAATCAACTTTAGATACTTGTTAAAATAAGAAATGAAACAATGAATTCAATTTCTTTAAATATAATTCTTTATTATAGAAAAATTCAGTATGAACTGAACATAACAATTAGTCTGGAACTGTTTAGGCCTTCCTGCAGGCAATCTCAGTCTCGTTTAGGTACCTAATCAAAATAATCGGTCTCAAATAGCTTCAATTATCTCAACTAACTAACAAAACTAAATTTATATCACAACAGCAATACCATCTGTTTTTTTCTTGACTTTGGGGGTCAATTTTTTCCCCTTTTTTTAGCACCCTGCTTCGCCTTGTATTATATTCGCGGCATTTTTTGACCTGCAATAATAACGTTAAGTAATTGATAACTGTATCTTTCACACATTTTAATAATGATAACATTCCTCTAACAGACTTGATCCCGCTATGGGAGACTTGATCCCCCCGGATCAAGTCTCCCACAACGCTCTGTATCATCTCTCCCCAGTAACCGAAAAAATGAAAAAGATAACCTCTTTCTTAGCCTTATTATCCTATGTGTTTGAACTTTTAGCGCAATCATTGCACATAAAATAGCAGTTCTAATAATTAATACTCAAACCCTAAAACATATTATTCGATTATTTTACAAACAAAAATAAACTTACCAAAATAAGGTTTCTATACACGAAAATCACTTAGCGGTCGCTATGTTACAAACTGATAGTTTTGACATTTGTGGTGTTTCCTAAAAGTCATACCGTACAATAAACAAACACGGTTGCTAGTTATTAATAATCTAGCAAGCGTGGTTGGTTTATAAAATTAGTGTACCATGTGTCCCAGAGGGATCAAGTGTACCCAGTCTCCCCTACACCAGATTGTTACAGGTAAAAATTATATTTATGTACGTACGTACAGTGTAGTAACATTTTATAAAAACTGGTATAAGTAAGAAAGAACCAATTTTTTATTTGAAAAAGTACTAAGCTTATACTTAAGTTAGGGAGTTACACAGGTTAGAAGATGCGTTTTGGCTTCTTGAAACAAGTTCCAATAAAAACAATAAGTAATTTGTTTTTTTTTCAGATCTGTGTGTGAGAAATTTAATGTAGGCCTGGCCACTGCCCTAAGAAGTGTACGACGCGTGTCTTATGCTCTCTATTCCCTCGCTCCCCAATTTATAAAATGGCCTATAGGGGACCATGCAAGAGAAGTGGCTAGAGAGTTTGAGAGGCACAGTGCATTCCCAAGGGTAGTGGGAGCCATTGATGGTACGCATATTAAAATAAATGCACCAACTGAGGATGCACAATCCTATATTAACCGCAAAGGAACCCACTCAATCCAAGTGCAAGTAAGGATAACTCACTTGATGTACATAGTAAAATTACAATTCAAATAATTATTATAATGTAAATACATTGTTCCAGGCTGTTTGTAGTCATGACATGGTGTTCACCAGTGTATTCGCTGGTTATGCAGGGAGTGTGCATGATGCTCGAGTATTTAGGCTGTCACCAGTTCAGACCTACATTCAGAACCCAGATCTCTATTTTGAAGGTGACACCCACATTATTGGTGATGCTGCATATGGAGTACACCGGAACGTTATGGTTCCATTTAAAAACAATGGACATTTATCACATAGACAAAACAACTACAACTTTTGTATTTCATCTGCACGAATGTCCATTGAGCGAGCATTTGGATTGTGGAAGACTCGTTGGCACAGTATACTAGACTGTTTACCCATGATAACAGTAAAAAAAATACCTGAATACATACTAGCATTAGCAGTACTGCATAATATTTGTATACTGCAGAAAGATATGATCCCAATTGAAGGGCTTTTACGGGTAGTGCAGAGAGGGCGCCTTATTAACGACGCGCGACGGCATCGACGGGAGAGCAGAAGGGATGCGCAAGCGACAAACAATATCGAATAATTTAGTAATAAGAACAATATAATTAAACTTACATATAAACATTCAATACATATTGATTTAATTATTGATCTATTTTGTAGTTTTACTTTTACCTTCCTTAACACATTAATAAGATTTATATTTACCTGATAGGTGTTATTCACTTTTGGCAAATAGATAACCTATGTAACTATATATGTATATAATATAAAATTCAAAGTCCTGACTTAGTGATATATCAACGCACAGCTGAAACCGCTGGTCCTAGAGGCATGAAAGGAGGGTGTGTTCTTTGTGAAATTCCACCCCTAGGAAGGTGAATGGGGCTCCCCCCATTCACCCTCCGGTGAAATTGCATGCGGACGAAGTCGCAAGCAGAAGCTAGTAAGATTTATATGCCAAGTAGCTTGTAGTTTTAAATATTCATGTGTTTTAAAGATATGAGAATGGATCTTGTTACCATTGCGCCTTGTATTTGGGTAGGTATGTAAATAATGTTCAAGACATAGTAAAACATTTTTATTAATAATCAATTGGAATCACAGTTTAATCAGACAACGTCAGGTGCCCCGCTCGCAATTCAGGCCACATTCTTTTCCTAATTATTAATTATACTAATATAAGAAAAAATATAAAACAGTAATAAAAGCCTTAAGTACCACCAAACGGGGTGAATTGGGACAAAACTTTAAAATGAATTTTTGTTGCCAAAAAGGAGTCTAATGTGTTAATTTTATTATAATTAACGATTAAGTGTCCTTTTCGGCAACAAACTGTATTATTTCAACGTTAAAATTGCTTTTAAAGTTTCGTCCCGGTTCACCCCTGCATCGTTTGACAGTACTTTATATTAACTCCTTATCGATTTTAGTAAATATGTAAAATCACAGACATAAAGTACAATTAAAAGCTAATAAAATGCAAAGATTTTAACAGGTATATAAATTCAAATCTACTACTGCAAACAAGTACTGATCAAATCTTAAAAACGAATAAAAATCACAAGTAGACTTATACTACTAATTATCACAGGTACCTTTTCGCCGCCAACGTACACAAAACGCAATGCCTCGCCGAGCGCCAAACTATAAATGTATAACTAAATATACAGTAAACAGTAGTGATGGGGATATCGTCATATCGATGAATAAGATTTGTACGCGTAAAGTTAAGATTTAAAGTTGATTTTACGAATATAAATAAAAACTGATTAAATATTTCCAGATTTGTTTTATTTCACAGTCTCCTTAATAAAAAAAAACAGTATAAATTATGAGTATCAAAGAAAATAATACATAACTCAATTAGAACTATAAGGAATGGGGTACATCTCTATTTGTTTCATGATCTCATTCTTTAACTTCATATCAAGTTATTGGCACTGAGGGCACGTTGAATTCGATTCTGATCAGGGATGGGGTCTATGGTCTTTCTTTCTTCTATATTTGTTTAATCCTGTGTTTTTTTAATAACTTCAGTCAACGTTTTTTACCGTAGGTATCTAAGTGGCAGAATTTTTAATTGTTTTTAAAGTGTTTTTTTAAATGGAAAGTAAGTATTTATTTAAATTCTATCACGCTTGTAGCCGTGTACTTATCAAAGCATTGTTTTTTTAAGTGTTGTTTCTGTTCTTTTCTTAACTCATGTATCGGTAGCGTTTACCCATCTGCGCGCGGGGGACCCCGCGCACAGATTGCGTTTCTCTATTTACCCACGACGGAACGGAGCAGGTATATACAGTGCATCTGGAGATACTGGGCTCACCGAACATTTTACATACTTATTGAATTCCTACTCTTTGATGAATAAACATTATTATTATCATCCAGTTAGACATACCTCAGAATTATCTCCTGGTTCAATGTTCTCCACAAAATACTCCGTGTCCGATTCCACACCTTGCAAAATTTTAAGAAGTTCGTCCGAATCAAGTTCTTCACTCATTTTTCTATTTGTTATCGAGTGAAAGAAAGAAAGATGCGTGCGCGCGAATCCGATTTTGTGCTGCACTATGCCAAAGTGACCCTGACAGCCGCACGCCTATGACGTCACTGACCAACTTCTATAGTAGTTCGTGGCGCTCGGTGGCGCATAGGGGCATAGACAACCAATTGTTTTGTAGAGATGGGAAAATAACTATCGACAAGAATTGGTAACAACTTTATAATTACGTATCGGCATCTACCTGAGGGTCGAAATTCATCTACTATCCTTTGTAATGAAGTAGATAACTAAGTTCATATTTTATTGACCTCAAATTGTTTTTGATATTCGTAACTTTCTGTATTTATAAATATTTCAATGGTGATATCAACCTTTCACGGCACATCACTGGCCAACTTGATATGAAGTGATTGGCGTTCTGAGGAAAGTAACAAAATTCGGAGTTTCTGTTTTTGCCGATTTTAGGACAAACTAGGGCTTATTTTGTGTAGAAAAATAAAAAACAGGGTAGTAGACAGTGCTATCTTAAATAATAAAATGAAACAAAGCTTTTAATCACAGTAAATTCATTTTAATAAGATAGTTAAAATGAACAACTTCTATAGAAGTTGTGGCGCTGGTGGCACGAAAATCCCGAACTTCTATAGAAGTGCTTGGCGGTGAAAAGGTTAATCAAATCTTAGAAACGAATAAATAATCACAAGTAGACATAAACTACTAATTATCACAGGTATTCATCAAATCCTAAAAACTAATAAAAAATCACAAATAGACCTATACTAAAAATCTTATCAGATCAAATCTTAACTAATAAAAAAATCACAAGTAGACTTAAGACTAATAATCACATCAGGTACTGATCAATTCTAAAACCTATATGTATATACGTAACCTATGGAAAAAAACTACACAAAATTTACATTCAATTGTTATTATTGTTATACAATGACTGCAAAATTTGCATCTTTTCCCTGTGCTGTTGTTCTTTCAATTGCATAAATTTCTCAAAATTTTCTTGTTTTTGTTTCGATCTTTCCTCCCTATACTTCTTCATATCTTTTCTATACTCTTCTAATATAATATCAAATTTCCTTTTCCTTGTTTCTGTTTGTTGTGGACTAGTATTTTCATTTGGTGTGGGTCCTATCTCCGATGCCAGCGCTACAGGATTAGCCCATCCAGTTGAGCCAAATAACTCATTCATTCGCTGAAAAAATAAATATATTATGCATGTTTATTAAGGATTATCTAAAAACACCACAATTAGTTATAATTTAAATTAAATTATAAACAATAGTGGTGTTTTAATAAAATTAGACATGAATTCATAAAATATTATTAATAACTATACTGCACCAATAAGGTATTTGATTACAAAAAATTGTTGCTCACACATTTACTTAAAAAACCAATATTAAAAGTAAAAAAAATATCTTACATCAAAGTAGGGCCATGTTGCCCTATCGTTTCCCGACGTGGCATTATGATCCACTATCTTTTTAAAATGTTTTTTCATTCAGGCTATTAATTTTTGACTGGCATTGGGAACCATTGACTTTATATTGTAAATCGCACATCTTCCTTGCTATCATGTCATAGACCATCTTATGACGCATTTTTTCAAATTGTTCTTTATGCTCACTGTATAGCGTGAGTAGCAACAAAACGCATGCCTCATTCCAAATGAATAGAGATGAGTCTTGATTAACTGAAATAAAACAAAATAATAAGTACTTCCTACTGACATTATAATATTGTTTTTGAGGATTTTTACTGAATTCACCAATAATAGCAGAACAGATTTAAATGAAACTTGGCACATAGATAATTATGATGACCCTGGAATATATCTAAAGAAAATGCTTTTATTACTTTAAATTAATAGAATCTTAGAGCACAGTTCTTGTATCAAAAGAAGTTACTGTCAAGTTTGAGTGTCACTTAACTTTAATAATTGTTTATAAATAAACCCCCTGTGTATTGGAGTAAGATGGACTACATAAACTGTTGTCAACATAATAATAATTATGCAAGCAAACACAACTGGCACATTCAGCTAATAAATATCTGCACATAACCAGTTAAAAAACACTTACCATGTTGTTCTGTTGGTTCATTCAGTAGTGATTCTTGGCTATGCCTATTTCCATCATAGTCATGCACCAATTGCTGCACATAATCAGTGTCTGTAAACAGCAAGTACCAGTTTAGTAAACATTTATGATCAGAAGACAATACAGTGGTTGTATGCTCTACACAGACTGGTACGGTAAGGTAGCTTTTTCAAACAGACAGCTAATAAAAGTACTTGTGATGAGTAAAACATTTTCATCACAATCGTTTGAGCAGTAGGTAGAACTGCAAGGCGGCTAAAATTCAGCACTTACCTCTCTGAGCCCTCTCGTATTGCTCTGATGTGAGCATTACAGAAATTTGTCGCCCGTTAGGCTCATCAGCTATATTCACTAGAAAACTCATTTCTTTCGTTAGGTGAACTTAGGTGGCGACTGTAGCCATATGCAAAATTTCGAAAAAGTTAGTATATTAGGATGCACAGACCGATATGATGCGATTCAAAAGAAAACATGAAAACATAAACACAACTGAACTGACAACAAAACAAACGCACAACACAACTGTCATTTTTGTTTGACAGCGCTCACGGTGATATTAATTTAGAGCATGGTCGGCGTTATCGCAAGATGGCGCATGTAATGACGTCATCCATGACGTTTCACGGGACATCGTTATCGCGCTCACGCTAATTCGGTACGGGTTTAAGCACGCTCAAATCGATTACATCGATTATAGTCTCAACTCGGAACGCACCCTAAGTTTGTGTCAGTTATGTCAAGTCAGGACTGAACAAATTGTTGTACCGCATCAGTGTAATTTAAGAACCACATCAAAAATAAACGGAAGGTATAAACAAAAACACAATGTTACCCGGACTTTGAAGAAAACATACACAATGACATCACTTCTTCACAGCAGCAGAACGCTTCAACCTAGGCGTTTTCGCAGCAGCAACAACAGGGACAGCAAGCACCGCCGATTCAGGTTCACAATGCTCGGGCTCGCTGGGATTCGGTGCGATCTTGTTTAATTCAGCGAGAGACTCAACCCGATGGCGCGTATCGTTGGGACCAAGGACATACACGCAGCCTGCCTTAGTCCAGCTCCTGGTGACACCGCATCTTTCCCTCGCAGCCAAGAACACATCATGCCGACCCTTGGTTAGAAACTCGGACATAGTGACGCCAGTTGCCTTTAGTTTGGCTTTCGAGAACCATATCTTATCCCTGACTGCAAGAGTACCAACCTTGAACAAAATAGGCCTGGTTTTATTAGCAACGGCTCGTCCCATCCTGTGACACCGGCTAATGTCCGCAACTGTGAAGTCACTTAGTTGTAACTTATTAGTAATCACCTCAGTGATTACCTTGGCAGTGTCCTCCTTTTGCTCCTCATCAACACCGTGCAACAGCAATATCTTTCTTCGGCTCCGCATCTCCATTTGGTCGACACTACGAGCTAGTAGCTCCACCTGTTGCTGAACACTGTTGAGTGCCTGCGTTATGAATGTCCGGAAGATCTTAAACTCTGCAGCCAGGCTAGAGGTTGTGACAGGTGACGGAGAGGCCTTCTGTAGTTCTTCTTCAAAGGCAGACATCTTCGTGTGAAACAACTCCTTCAAGTCAGTCAGAGTGCTTGTTAGAGAATCCATTGTGAGGAAATGAAGTGAATAGTGATAGTAGTTGGTAAGAGAGGAATTGTGAGAAGATAACGCTACACCAGCAGGTACTAACTATGAACTTTTAAAATATGGCATAAATAATTATAAATAATGTTTCTATTAAATTATATTGTATATTAATTCAATATAATTTAATTTCATTGAATTAATATACACACATTATAATCTTTGTTATAATCTTAATAAATTACTTAATAATTTACATTATAATCTTTGTTTTCTATTTTAATAGTTGTAAGGTGTATTTATTTTGCTGTAATGCCAATAAACGCCTGTTCATTTATTTCTTTCTTTCAATAGATTGAGCTGAAATTATTGAAATACATGTTTGGTTTGGATGACAATGCTCGCTTAGCTAAGTGACATCATTCTAAATCGAATATGGCGAACTCCCAAAGATGGCGGACCAATTCATTCCAGTACAACTGAAATAATGAGTAAGCTTTTTTTTAAATGGATTTATTTTTCCCACAACTTGTTCTTTTTATGTTTTTTTGCATGATATTTACCGCAAGTAAATGTGTTTTCGATCTTTTCTTTTAACAACCCAATAATGTCACCGAAAAAACTTTACATTCGGCGGTTTCATACAATAATGTAATTTGCTCTCTAGTCAATGCAAAAAAACTCCAATCGAAAGCAAAGGTCAAGCGTAGATTCCACGAGCTTCAATTATTATCCAAATATCTAATAAGTTTGGGCCGGTCTGTTTCCTGCCAAATGTGGATACCTAATTGAGTACCTAATAGCTTCCACCCGCGGCTTCACTCGCTTAGAATGTTTATTAAAAAGGAAGCCTATGTCCTTCCCCAAGGTCAAAGTATCCCCATACCAAATTTAATTAAAATCGATTCAGCCGTTTCGGAGATTAGCCAGAACGAACAGACAAAAAAAAAACAAAAAAATGTTTTGTTATTAGTTTTGTCATTTAGTAAAAAGCTAGGTTATTATTTTGCCACTACAAACAGACACTTCAATTTTATTTATTTTCATGTATTTGTATAGAAGATATTGGCGTCACTAGTGGTCTGTAGTCAACAGCAAGTCACGTCCACACAATAAAACAAAACAATAATATATATAATCAAGCAGGCTTATGATAAACGATTCAATTAGTGTCGAAAGATACTGCTTGAATCGACTTCCATCATAAATATGTAGTGGACAAAAATGGGCGAAATTGTGTTCGGTTGGCAACTAGCCAATAATATCACTCCATTGCTGCTTAAGTTTTTGATAAAATATTGTAGAAACGAAGTCTTTCGCTGAAGTCAACTGAAAGGCTTGAGGTTCCCAGCAGTGAAGCGTCGGATTTTCTTTCCACAGGTATCGTAAATCAAAGTATCTGTGGGCTGTAGCTTAAGAGCGTTTACGCAGTACGGCATTTCATACAAACTTTGAAGCCCTTGGTTTTCGAAACGAATGAACCGATTTTAATAAAACTTCATACGCATAAGCAGGATACAAAGGTCTAAAAAGTTACTTGAACTTAACATTTTCGAAATGTCTTATTTAAAAAAAGATAACTGGAAATCTCTGTTTCTATGGAAAATTTAAAATCGGTCTAATTTGGCTATAAAACTACTTTTAGAAATTGTTCTTAAATAACTTTTTAGACCTTTGTATCCTGCTTATGCTTGTTAAGTTTCATTAAAATTGGTTAATTCATTTCGCAAAACAAGGGCTTGAAAGTTTGTATGAAATGCCGTACGGCGTAAACGCTCTTAAGCGTCCTTTGAGTTATTGTAACTTTAAGATCTCACTTTATAATCGTGCCATTACTAAGCTTGTTCTTCGTCTCATTTCAGAATTATCGATACTAAAATAATTAGAGTATCACTAATTCTGATAAGACAAAAACGCTTGCAATTGAGCAGTGTTTTTTAAAAAGCCGTAATCTATTTGCAACAATTTTCACAAACAATAAAAAAATGTGTCCTTCTTCACAGACAGGTGTAGTAAAGGAAACTCTTAAGGTCAGACGACTTGTTTAATATGAATCAAATATATTAAGAGACGATCTGGTACAAATTTGTAACGCTTGTGGTACACAGCTCGTCCCAATGAAGTTAACTTTTAATTCAAATCGAACATTTTGAACAACTGTTTCAAGTTAAGTGTAACATTTATTTCAGCAAAGGTTAATAAGATAAAAACTTCCAAAGTTACCACAAATTTATACAGCTCTTTATTAACTCGAAACTTCCACAATAAACATTATTAAGAATTCCCTGTATATTAAAATCTTTACTTGTTGAGCATTTAAATTAAACCCTCCTTTACAAATTAGAACACAAATTACAGATTAGTAAGATGTCGAGTGAAATTGGAATATTAGTAAGTTGAATTGGAATATTAGGAATTGGATTCCGAATGGAATCAATGAAGACGTCTTTTCGGGCGGAAAATTTCTAATTTGTGTTCGGGATTTGGATCGGAAGGTAGCAGACACTTCGTTTAATACTTTCTGATATTTGCGCTAGGAATTGGTGGAATTGGGTTTTAACTTTGCGTGTCTAGTTGAATATTTGGGCTCGTGGCTAAGTAATCAGGTTAAGCTACGCTTGTCGGGGTTGGTCTGTGGATGGGTGACCATCTTTACATACCGAGACTCTTCCATGCCTGGGAAAGCACGTTGGTCCCAGCTGTCATTAGTGGATCTTTGACAGTCGTTACGTGGGGTTTGGGGGCGTCGCCACAAGTCTGACAACCAGCCTTACCAAGGGGTACTGGACTGTGGAGGTCATTTAAAATACTGGTGATCAGCTGCGTCCGGTTAAATATTATAAAAATGTCCAATAAATCTGTGTCACATTTTATCTTTACGTAACTATTGGAGTAGGTAACTATTTAATCTTACCCCTAGAACATGTACTAATTTATGAATATTTTTAAGAACAACTGTCGTGACAATTTTTGCTTTCGACTTCAAAAAGAGGAGGTGGTTCTCAAAAACAAAAGAACAAGCGGTTCAAACCGGTTTGAGAAAGTTTTTAGTGGATAAGACAGAGATTAAAACAGAAGACGATCTAGGAGGGGATCGAGGCGGGGGGTGGAGGGGGGGTTCAGGGGATAAGAACGGAATAATTCAGAATTTTATAGAATATTTTTTTTGTTTTAAAAAAACAAATAGCGACAACAATTGCTATGAAAACTTCTTGGAAATTGTTCTACCAGAATCGCGACGCACCGTCGCGTCCCACCATTCTGCGGGAGCCTTATGCCTCGGCCACGAAAATAACGCCACGCTTGAGGCGTCAATCCGCTACAAGCGTTATTTCTAAGCGTCAAAAGCACGGCCACGAACTTCAAATATTCGCCTATAGCGTGTACGTCGGTGGGAGAATGAATCAGTACAGTACAGAAAAAGGTAACATGCTCTGTGAGTACAGAGTAAGTACGCGTCAACATTATACGTGAAAATGTTGCTGTCAAAAATACCTATAATTATATTGTTAATACATCAATTTCTTCCCACAATTTTTTTACAACATTCCTAAACTTATGTTGCGGATGTGAACTCATCGATTTTGGATTGCAGTGATAAATTCTTCAATATTCATATTAGATTAGTTACTATAAACGCGACAAAAACAAAACAATTTGTTTTAGACGCTGACGCGCGGAGCGACCGCTTCTATCGGAGCGCGTGGAGCGTCTGTTTCGTGTACACTGTGGAACGTTCTCATACAATTGTTTTCGACGCTCATAAAAAACGCGCGTCGGATCATCCAACGCTCGTGCAAATTCGCTCGTAGCAAATTTCGCTGCTGCTTGCAGCGCTACTTTGTGGCCTTGTCCATAATAGACAATACATTTGTTTTTGACGCTCGACGCTGATGCTTGCAGCGCAAGGCGAATTCGCTTGCAGCGTCGCATTCCGTGGCCCTCGGGTTAGGCCTCTGCCTCGAATCTTGCGGGCACGGCAGCGGGCCGATCGCGCGGCAGCGTAGTGTTGTGTTCGTGGTTGTATCGTCGAGATATTTGTTTTTATTCGCGAACGAAATGTCTGAACAACGGCGACAACATCTTTTTGATTCAAATTTATTCCTAATGCTCGATTTATTGTGGGCAAAAGAAGAAGTGAATCCCTAATGCAGACGCGCGGGCGGTCACCGCTTCACTGGAGTTCACCGCTCGTAGCCCGCGCCGCTGCCCCGCCGCTGTTGTCGAGGATCGGTCCTTACTCTCGGTTACTTAGATCCTGCCGCTCCCGCGCCGCCGCCGCCGCCAGCGCCCCGCTGCCCGCCAGATTCGAGGCAGAGGCCTTAATCTTCGCGTGACCTACCACATGTGCAGAAGTACTTATGCTTCTAGATCAGCCTATTTAAAAATCCTTTCTTATCCTCTTTTGGAATAAATCTGGTATACTAATACTAAAATAAAGCTTATAATTATTCATGCCGGAATAATATATTCGAATTCACCAGACCGTAAATTACAGAATTTATGTAATGTGAATTAAAAATCCTTTCTTATCCTTTTTGAGATAAATCTAGTATATGAATACTAAATTAGAGCTTATAATTATTCATGCCGGAATTAAATATTAGAATTCACCAGACCGTAAATGACAGAATTTATGTAATGTAAATTAATATTATTACACTGACATCATTACATAGACAAAGACTCAAGGTCTGCGGCTGGTAGAAGACTCGCGTCGGTTGCTCGCACTAATTATTTTACAAAGTTTAGGGCGCATTTAAATTGGTCGAGTCAGCATTCGAGTACGAACAGAAGAGTATATAGCATAATTCTCTGTCTAACTTAAGCCTAGTTGAAATTTCGAAAATTACAGTTACTTAAGTAGGTACCTACTGTCTTCACTAGCGCAATGCCATAAAACTAAATGAAGAGTATTTAACTCGGACTCTAAATAATGGCAACTTTTATAGAGAACCGTTTGGATGTCACAATGTTGTGGAAAGATTGGGCAGCAAGCGTTCTCGAGTACTAGTCTCTGCGTCATGTTTAGCGCGAATAAAAGTATTTACTATGTATACTTTTTTTTAGCTAGTCGAGATTGTGTCAGACGTTCGAAATCACGGTTCTATAAATAAACGCCCCCAAACGAGCGCAAACTACCTGCCGTCCCTCTTCCTGCCGTCTGTGCCCCAAATAACGCAGCCATACTGACCTCTGCGCTGCCTCTGACGAAGCCGTGGATTTGGCGAAGTTTAGTGCCAACAAAATTGTATACAGAGGTGCCGATTCTGTTGTTTACAAACTAAACTAAATTTAAGTTCAGTGCATCTTTTTCTTTCTATTTCATTAAGAAAAGGACAGAAGATAAATTTTAGTTTAGTCCTGTCAAATTAATCAGCGCCTGACGTAAATTGACGTAATTTTAGTAGGCAACTTTTTAATCATGTCTAAACATGTACGGAGTAGTAAGTGTCAGAGCGCTGGTTAATTTGACAGGACTAAACTAAAATTTGTCTTCTGTCCTTTTCTTAATGAAAAAGAAAGAAAAAGATGCACTGAACTTAAATTTAGTTTATAGTTTGTGAACAAGGAAATCGGCACCACTGTCGGGACATCGACACGACGAAGAAGACCGAATTACTCTACCAATATGAACGCGCCTTACTAAGTCTGCCGGATAGTTCCGCATATTTGGCTATGGAAGTTCGCGTTATAGACATTCTTTAAATTATCCGTATACGGTGGAGTTTTAATTAATATAGTCGGGCAATTAATTGAGGTGGCTGAAAGCGTTAGAACTAAGCTGCATTGTTTTAATTGAAATGTATTTTTGTACCAAACTTTATTTTAAAAACTAATTATTTTTCTATCATTATGCTCCACATTTTCTCTTATTAGGAAATCCCATATTGTATGCCGTACTAATTTTTATTGATGTTATAATATTTATTAAAATTTCTTAAATTAATTTATTATAAGAGGGGCCCGTGGCTAAATAATAACAGCCGCACAGGTCGATTGGTCAGGTTAAGCTACGCTTGCCGCGGTTGGTCTCTGGATGGGTGACCATCTTTACATACCGTGGCTCCTCCGTGTTTCGGAAAGCACGTTAAGCCGTTGGTCCCGGCTGTCATTCGTGGATCTTTAACAGTTGTTACGGGTAGTCAGAAGCCCGAAAGTCTGACAACCAGTCTTACCAAGGGGTATCGTATTACCCAGTAACTGGATTGTGGAGATCAGAGAGGCAGTCGCTCCATGTAAAATACTGGTATTCAGCTACAACCGGTTAGACTGGAAGCCGACCCCAACATAGTTCGGAAAAGGCTAGGCAGATGATGATGAAATATTGATTAAAATAAACGTCCTCCAATTTTTGTACTGCCTCGTTGGGCCAATGGTCGCAAGCGCTTCATCTGAGCATGAGGTCCTGGGTTCGACACCCGGATTGGACAAAGTGTTATTGGGTTTTGCTATCAGGATTATCTCTGTAGCAGCCCGAAGGATTTGTGTCCAGTTGATGGCAAGGCTCGCCACCTATGGGACATGGGACTTAAACATAACTGGCGAAATGTGGTTGTACTATAGCTACTACAATCTGTCAAATTTCTTTAATAGATTTTCAACTTTATCGCTAAAGCATAAGGTTCAAAGTTGATTGGGAAAATTTGACAGTTTCGGGTACTTGATGTGCTGGCGTATGTACATATCTGCCTAACCAGTCGGGAACTACAGGCGTAGTGTTATGTAATGATATGTTACTTGTTTACTCATAGGGAAAACGTAGAGGAAGTCCGAGCTCTCACGTACATTCGTGAGACATGTTAGACACACACATGGTGGGTCTATGTCAACACGAATATCGTTGATAAAATCGTGAAAAGAATATGAATGTTTATATTTTAGTATCATGTCTCAACGTCTTGACTATAATAATAGGTATGAACATCGTATGTTAGATCCTTTGATCCGCGTCGTTCCTTGACCCTCTTTTAAGATTTCTTTGCACCCACTTTAATCATCTTTACTGGTCAAATATTATTTTATGTTGGCATTTTTTTTTCGTCATCTATATAATATATTACAAAAAAAAACAACCGACTTCCAAAAAACACTGCAAAATGAAAAATAACTTAAATTTCGGAAGTCGGTGTCTTTGGACCTGTATTTTAGTTTTTTGCCACCGACTTCCGAAATTTAAGTTATTTTTCATTTTGTAGTGTTTTTTGGAAGTCGGTTGTTTTTTTTTGTAAAAAGTTTTTATTTTTCACTTTTTAGTGGGTCAGTTTGTAATTTATCTAAGTTACAATAGCATAATGTTAACAGCTCATCACCTTTTACAAAATATTGCTTTTCCCGATGCAGGGACGTTAATTGTTGAGGAGTTCTCCTAATAAGAACCAGGAGAACTGGAGCTCAGAAGTGACCATCAGCTCCACTTCACCTGTGACGCAGCATTGCATTGTGACGAGCATAAATTGCTTATCGAATCACAACCCGTGAAATACTTATTATTGAGTAGTCCCGATGGCCATCTGTGGTCTTCATCATCAGTTCCACTTCACCAAATTGTGCTTTCCGAGAGTAAATGCACGAGTTACTATAAAAAATATCCAAATCACTATAGGTGTGCCTATAAAATTTGTGGGTTTCCCTCAATTTCCATGAGATCACTTCAAACAAAAAAAGAATTTTTGGAATCGGTCCAGTCGTCTTAAAGTAATCGGTGAACATACATAAAAAAAAAACATATACAATGTGTTGATTTGCATCCTCGTCAAAGTTCAGGAGGTTGTCATAAAATACATAAATAATCAATTGAAGTACGTTATGGGGCAATAACTAGTAAGCGCTGCTTTTTTTTTGTTGTTGAAATTTAACAGTATTTCAGAATTACACCCTTAATTCAATACAAATAAAACAGAATCACCCGACTACGCACACAGCGACAATGCATGCAGCTGTTTTTCCCCGAAAAGGTATCGCCGTCGGCGTCGCGCCGCGTAGCAATGACCCGACCGGTAGCAATAATTTTACCTAATTTTATTTCGAAAATCACATACATTATTGTCATAAATTTCGCTTGATAATTAACTCATTTTTGAGCATCATTGGAATACGGAAATCTTACTAATGACAGTAATACTAGTGCGCCAAAGAAAAGTTCACTGACCTGTTATCAGATGATTAAATGATTTTGTTTTTATTTGTGGATTAAATTGGTTGATTTGAAACTTTCCTTCCTACATAACGGGCTTAGGGCCGGCAATAATACCTACCTTAGTTAGTGTACCGATCTACTAAGTCTAAAAATGATGTTTTCTACGTTTGATGAAATGGAAAGACGTGCTAGTTAAGTATAAGTACGTGGTATACTTACTTTCAACTCTTAGGTAAACACTCGTCCATCCACAGGATGTTGGCGTCTTGGTGTTCCAGGAACCAGCGACCAAAATGTAACCCGCACAGCATTATCACCTGGGTGAATGACTTGTGCCCGATCGGGATACATTTCCACGAACATCCGGATGGCTCCACGTATGCTGTCTCCACTGATGGCGACCATCTCCACCAACTCGGCATTTGAGTAATTGTCCGTCATCACACTTTGTAACTACGTCTCGATGTACGGAAATTCGCAAAGCGCACTTGCGAACACTTCGCCGAGTTTAATCACACTGTCGGAGCGCCGGCGCCGCGGCGCGCGGCGCCGCCGAGGAAAAGGGGCGTGGCTAGGAGCGGCGCGGGAGTGTGATTGGGAGATGGGATTGATTACCTACGAATTTATCGAATGAGAGTTGCTAGAATGGTTTGCATCTGTGTGTGTGTGTGAAGCGCGGTTATAGGGCTAGTAACAGACGGGCCGCGTTTAAATACGGCTGGTTCACACTTACGGATTTCCTTAAATAAGAAAATAAAATAAAAAAATACCTACTCATTTTATTGTTGATTTGGGTCGAGAATCATTAGTATAATTACGTCCTTGAATTTGACTAGGATGCAAATCAACACATTGTATAAAGTCGAACATATAACCTCCGCCTTTTTGGAAGTCGGTTAATAATTTCAAGGTTTGTACTTTTTCTGACGCTCCTGCCTTCAGCATCAGGTCTCTTTATACTTCGGTGTTCCTCATTAACAGTACGTTTGTCCACACATCGAGCCGTTTTCAATGAGCCTAAACACGATATATCTGCTGTTAGTTGTCGAGGAGTTAGGTACTCTGCAGACTATCCTGACTGCAGCATCAGGTTATGACTTGATGATCATGAGACCAAATGTGGCAAATGCCCTATCAAACATCAAAATAATTT
The DNA here is from genome assembly GCA_916614155.1 of Mesoligia furuncula. NCBI lineage: Eukaryota > Metazoa > Arthropoda > Insecta > Lepidoptera > Noctuidae > Mesoligia > Mesoligia furuncula. The sequence goes on along the minus strand of OU744800.1, from coordinate 22,270,888 downwards.
ACTAAAACAGTCATTGCCTGTTCGAGTAACTTCTTACTGTTAAGGAGTTGTACCTTCCATCATCAGCCCAGCTACCTGAGATGGTGACAACCATACGCAAATACACAAGATACTTCATAAAATATGCGAAAAACAATAAGTGAGCCTATAAAATTTGAGGGTTGCCCTCGATTTCTCTAAGATCCCATCATCAGATCCTAACTTGGTGACAAGGGGACCACCTCAGAACTATCTATTTTCGAACAAAAAAAGAATTTTGAGTATTCGATGAACAAACATACAAAAAAAAAAAAAAAAAAAACATACAAACATCCGAACATAGTACCTCCTCCTTTTTGTGAAGTCGGTAAAAATTCAAAGTCCTGACTGACTGATATATCAACGCACAGCCCAAACCGCTGGTCCTAGAGACTGGTTTTTGGTGGAAGGTTTTTTGAGATCATCAAATGACTCCTCCCGCTCTGGGTGGAGCGGAAGGGAGTGTCAGACTCTTACTGACTAAAACCCACCCGTGTTCCTTCCTTAGCCTTTTATGTTCCGGGCCAGCGGTACCTAACCCTTTCGGACAATCCCGCTGGCCAAAAAATGGCGTGTTGGTCTAATGGTTACCACTGCGGCTTTGCAATGCGATGGTCACGAGTTCAAATTCCAACCCTAAGAGGGTAAATGGGAGGAGGGTGCAATTTCACGCAGACAAAGTCGCGGGCAGAAGCTAGTATGAGTATATTTAAGTTCTTATTCCTACGAAGTATGATTAAATTACACATTCTATTGTAGGTTTTAGAGTGTTTATGTTTTCTACATACATTAGTTAGAGAGTCAAAGAGATACGGCCCCCTATTATATGAGACTTAAACATAACTGGTCAAACGTATGCCTTACTCTTCAGGGATTACAGGCGTGATGTTTTGATCCCCTATGTTAAAAGAAATAACCCTCTGACAGACAGACAAAAACTCATCATTATCATCATCATTTGAGCCGAAAGACGTCCACTGCTGGACATAGGACTCCCCTAAGCACCTCCACTTCGACCGGTTCTGTGCTTCTCACATCCAATGGGTTCCTGCGGCCTTCACAAGGTCGTCGGTCCACCTTGTGGGAGGGCTTCCAACGCTACGAACTAAAATATAATGTATAAAAAGTCAGAACTCTAAAAATATTTAATTTATTGCTGGCGGACCGGTTGTGGATTAGACCACGGGCTTTGTTTTGCTAATCAGAATCCCACGCGTTTAACAACTTTGCAAGCTAATTTATAATAGATAATAATAAACGGGACAGGATAATTATACCCGTAAGCTTATCATTCAGCCAACGAAAGCTTATGATTAATTATACCGATACCCAAAGTTAATGTTTTTCCCGATAGACAAACAGACAAATAAGCTATTGTTTAGTTGGATTGTGGTTATGGTTTTGGCTTCTGAGATAACGAGCAAATAATTTTATCATAAACATCTGAAGGGATGGGTTGCTATTCATATTTGGATTTATAGCGGGAGATATAAATATAAAATAGATAGACATATCAAACTAACTGAGATTTGGTCCTTCGAGCCGGATCATATATCAAAGTGGTTTGTTTTTCTCTCAAGGAAAATGAACTCAAACTCAAAGCATTTATTTAAAATAAACCAATTACAGGCACTTTTGAATTGTGAAGGGGTCGGTCAGTCAGAAAGATGAAGCCATTCCAAAGCGTAGTAGGTTCCTATTGAAAAGAACGGGTAGGAAACTTATCAATCAAAATATTGGTTACATCACTCATGTTGAAATTATACATTATGTGAGAACGATGTAGAAACATTTGCACGTTTAAAGATGATGAAAATGTTGAATATTTATCTTCCTATAAATATTCGTTTTGTAAAGCGTTTAAAAGCACGTAAAACCGTTAAATGATAAATGATAAATGATTTATTTTCTGTAAGTAGGTTTTTACAAACACTTTTACACGTCATCATATTTTTTAAACTAGATGTGGTCGGCGTTTCCTATCTGACTACTCTGAGAAGAAAGGCCGAAACAAACTCAGAGGTCACAGTCTCTTTTAAAGTCCAGACAAAATCTTGGTCAGTTCGTGTGAAGACCATGTAGATTGATGTCTGAAATGGTCTTTTGAGGAAAGAACCACACAGATTGAGCGGACCTGTCCAATCAGTGCACGCATTTGTCAAAAATCGTGCAGCTCGACTCAGAAATGAGGAGCTCAAAGATTCGACGAACAATACCAAAGAAAGGACATTTGGGTAGGCCGCGTAAATTACTCAAACTGCCAGATCATGATTAAAACTAAGAAGGAAAACAGAAAAAAAAAATGACCCACATAGTCCTCACATTCACAATAATTAAATGAAAAGAAAAAAAAATAAAATAAAAAATACTTTACAAAGTAAATATTCATGTCATTGTCTAAATAAAATTCATCAATGTCAATGTGTATATAAAAATCCGGACATAATCTTTGAGGACCATGTAGATTAGTGTCTGAAAAGATCTTTTGAGGAAAGAACCACACAGATTGAGTGGACCTGTCCAGTCAGTGCACGCATTTGTCAGTAACCGTGCAGCTCAACTCAGAACTTCAGGAGCTCAACGATTCGACGAACAATACCAAAGACAGGACATTTGGGTAGGCCGCATAAACTACTCAAACTGCCAGACCACGATTAAAATGTAAACTATGACCCACATAGTCCTCACATTCACAATAATTAAAATAATATAATACTTTATACAGTAAATGTACATGTCATTGTGTAAGTAAATAGATGCTTACTTAAAAAAAAAAAGAAAATATTAAAGTGTAAAAATTGCAAAATAACATTCACTGTCTAAACCTATTGGAGCAGCTCAATCCCAAGCCTTTTTGTCCTCAATATAGTCTTTTACAGTATAATAGGCTTTCTGGCATAGTTTTCGCTTTATAAAAGCTTTGAATTTATTTAGGCTTAGTTCCTGAATGTGGCTAGGAAGTTTATTATAAAAATGTATACATTGGCATCTAAACGAGCCACCTATTTTCTTGAGCCTTGTTGTAGGAACAACAAATTTGTGTTTGTTCCTAGTATTTATGTTATGGATATCACTGTATTTTTTAAACAGATTAATATTTTTATGTGCATACAAAAGATTATCATAAATGTACTGAGAAGGCACAGTCATTATATTAATCTCTTTAAATTTGTCTCTGAGGGAGTGTCTAGGACTTAATTTATAAATAGAACGAATTGCCCTTTTTTGTAAAATAAAAATTGTCTGAATATCGGCGGCATTTCCCCACAACAGAATACCGTACGACATCACACTATGAAAATAACTAAAGTAAACTAAACGGGCTGTCTCTAAATCAGTCAAATCACGAATTTTCCTAACGGCGTATGCTGCAGAGCTAAGCTTTTTTGACAATTTATCTATATGGGGGCCCCATTGAAGCTTGGCATCCAACGTTATGCCTAAGAATACTGTGGTATCTTCGGGTTTTAACTCTTCATCCTTAATGAGAACACTAGTTTCTACTTGTCTAACGTGGGGTATCGTAAACTTAATACATTTCGTTTTTTTTTCGTTAAGAAGTAGGTTATTGACATTAAACCAGTTAACTACTTTTGCAAGGGCGTTATTTACATTGTCAGTGACCAGCTGCTGACGTTTGATTTTAAACAAAAGAGAAGTGTCATCTGCAAACAACACTATATCATGATTATCCTTTATGAGGTACGGCAAGTCATTGATATAAATAAGGAACAAGAAAGGACCAAGAATTGAGCCCTGGGGGACCCCCATTCTTACTACAGATCCGGGTGACCTTTTTCCGTTAACATCAACTCTCTGAATCCTATCACTCAAGTAAGAAGTAAGAAGATCCAGAGAGGCGTTCCGGATTCCGTAGTGGTGCAGTTTCCTGATTAATGTGTCATGAAGAACACAATCGAATGCCTTGGACAAATCGCAAAAGACGCCCAAGGCATCGCATTTGTCCTCCCATGCATTATAAATATGTCCTAAAAGTTCAACTCCTGCATCGGTAGTCGAACGACCCCTTGTAAAACCGAACTGTTTATTATGCAGTAATTTATTGTTATTAAAAAATCTTTGCAATTGAATCAAAATAAGTTTTTCAAAAATTTTACTAAAGGTAGGTAGTACTGAAATAGGTCGATAATTAGTAGGGTCTGATGTACTACCCGATTTAAACAACGGTATTATTTTACTGTTTTTCATAAGATCAGGAAACTCACCACGGTCAATACAATTATTAAATATAACAGCTAAAGTAGGTGCTACAATGTTTATAATCGACTTAGCAACATCCACAGAATTACCCCATAGATCTGCGGTCTTTTTAACATTTAACGTGTGAAAGGTTTTAATTATATCGTTACAGGTTACATATTCAAAGTGAAATTCAGAATCACAAACTGAAACGTTTTCTTTAAGTAAAGACTCTGCGGCAGCGGGTGATGAGTTAAGAGATTTAGTAGTTGATACTGGAATCTCTGCAAAGAAATTTTCAAAGGCCGCGGCGACTTGAGAATCTGATTTAATTATATTGTCATCAATAGCAAGGCTGTAGTCACTACTTCGGGTGCATGACCTTCCCGTTTCGCTATTAATGACATTCCAAGTCGTTTTAATAATGTTGCTACTATTTTTAATTTTTGAACTCAAATAACGTGACTTGGCAATACTACAAACTTTTTTAAATATTTTAGAATAATTCTTAACATATAAATTAAATTCAGCAGTGTTTATACAAATCCGTTCTTCATATAATTCATAAAGTCGTTTTCTACTTTTATGTATACCAATGGTGGCGTTGGTCCCGGCTGTCATTCTTGGATCTTTGACAGTCATTACGGATCATCAAAAGCCCGAAAGTCTGATAACCAGTCTCACCAAGAGGTATCGGGTAACCCAGTAACTGGGTTGTGCTGTTGTATGTCAGATATGCAGTCGCTCCATGTAAAATACTGGTATTCAGCTGCATCCGGACGGAATGTAAGCAACTTATAAAAAAAGATATAGCGCAAATTCCAATAAAGTAGGTAATTGCCACTCGTAATATAAATCGTGTGAATGGCTTTGTTCTGTATTAACGATAATGGCTTAAGTGAATGTTTGTGTCGTTAACAGGTTACTTAATGTTAAATGGCGGTACGTGTGTTTTGGTTATACGCGATAAACTGACTTGTTACACATACTAAAAATAAAACAATCGTTTTTTTTAATATTTTCATAAATCTATTCTTAATATTGTAATTTGTATGTCTGTTTGTATGTGGGTGGTATTCTCCGGAACTACAAGTCGGATTTTAAAAAATCTTTTTGCACTTGATAGCCAAATTTTTCAGTAAGTATATCACACTTCACGCTAGGATCCGAGCAAAAAAAAAGTCAGAAAGAACGCTAAGCGAAAACGAAGTGTTAGCGCGGGCACGCGATGCGATGCGATGCCGACGTGGTTGGTCGGGGAACATCAAATTTCAGATAAAGTTGCGGGCAGAAGCTATTTTTATATGACGGAGAGGGTATAGTGTGTCTCGTCATCACCAGGCATATTTTAATTAGTGTGGGCTACTGGGGGTATGTGCTGGTTATTGCGCAATAGAAAAACAGTAGGTACACACTCAACGATACGGAACGCGCGACAGTTTCTGAGCACATGTTGTCCGTCCGATGTCCAATGGTCAAGTCCGCCGCTGCACCTCGCTGCTGGCTCTCCTCGACCCCCCCACCGACTCAGGCTAGACTCTGTCCAGCGCCACCAGACGGCGCTGACGTTCCGAATAGTCAAACGGATGACGTATTTTCGACATATACGAGTATATTTTTAATTTTAAGTATTTTAAAAGAACGTCTCTCCGCATAACAGATTTGCAATGAATACTTTACGAAAAGATTTTTGTTTTAAAAAAACCTCGATAATTATGACGATGATGTTGTTAAGAATTGCTGGTTTAATTAATTAGGTCATCCTCACGCTGTTTACTAAGACAGCCCCGTTATTGTAACTATCGTATACAGAAACAACGATAATAAATTAAAAATATTTACCCGTTGAAAAGCAATCACTTACCAACCTTTCTTTAAGCCCAAGACTCGAGATAATATAATAAAATCTCTCTTGGCTTATTGTTTTTCCAGGAAACTTGCCTTGAGGGAATTTAACTAACTGATATTTAATATAATCTAGATGAAAGGGCTTGTGGATAATGCACGGCTTTGAGGACCAAGAATGTACAAAAAACGAGGAATTCCATTAGCACCTGATTTTATCTACAGCCGCCAGCAAATCAAGCTACTACAATCTGTCAAGCATTAGGTTCAAGGTTGATTGGGAAAATTTTGCAGTTTCGGGTAGCTTGATGTGCTGGCGTCTGTACCATTAAGATTATATTGTTATTCAAAAACGGTTCATAAGATATACGAGTTAGGACGCATTTTTTCAAACTGTTATACAAAGAATAAGTTTTGTACTGAGAATTAATTTTGAATTTTTTACTGTTTTTCCATACTACAACTGTCAGATGTCAATTCTATTCCGCGGATAAAAGATACCTATATGACTTTGGTAAAATCAGCCCTTAGTAACATAACAGCACTTAATTACAGCATGGCATTGGTTTAGCATGTTCGGATGACCACTGAAAATCAGCGTAGTGCTGTGGGGTCTTCCATAGCACAGCATCATGCTGAGTGGAAGGCTTCTTGTCACAGTCACAGTGCACGCATACCTACGCACACACACGTGCAACTGCCGAACATTTCTGTTTTGTGCTCGTATAGATCATCATCTGCCTAGCCTTTTCCCAACTATGTTGGGGTCGGCTTCCAGTCTAACCGGATGTAGCTGAATACCAGTATTTTACATGGGGAGACTGCCTATCTGACCTCCACAACCCAGTTACTGGGTACCGATACCCTTGGTAAAACTGGTTGACAGACTTTCGGGCTTCTGACGACCCGAAACTACTCGTCAAAGATCCACGAATGACGGCAACGGCTTAACGTGCTTTCCGAGGAACGGAGGGTCTTGGTATGTGAAGATGGTCACCAATCCTCAGACCAACCGCGGCAAGCGTAGCTTTACCTGATTTATCGACCTGTGTGGCGGTTATTATTTAGCCACGGGCCTTGGTATGTGAGTGAAATCTTAATTGTCCGTTGTCCCCGCTGCCCCATATTTCATAAGGGGGACAACATAATAACAACTAGTGCCATTACGGGGACACAGATTACGGGGACAATGGGAATACAGAAAGATGGTCACCCATCCACGGACCAACCACAAGCCTCTCTTTGTGCTCGTATAGATCTGTTTTGTTTTTAATTTTCTTATTACTCGAATAAAACCTATTTGTATACACGTGTTTCTATCACAAATAAACCTACTTTTCTTTTCTTCTTTTAAGTGTTTACTGTCCATGTGACTTTTATGTGTCTATATATATGCACATGATGCAGGCTAAATCTGACTGAGCGACTACGGTTATTTTGTGTTGCTATAGGTACGCTGGTTGGTTCTTATTATTTTGGTCCATCAATTATTAGATTTGAAACATTTTCGGCTAGTTTACACGTGAAAAACACCGGTAGGTTTAGGCCATCAAAAGAAAAGAAAGAAAGAAAATACATTTATTTAGCACAGACTAAAAGACACAATACACCAGATATTCAGATAATAGTCGTACATCAGATAAAAACAAAAATAAAGATAAAAAGTGCAAAGTCCCTTAGGAAAGGACTAGAAATCAAAGAAGAATTTTTTACGTCATTTACCTATAAGATTAAAATTCATAATATAAGTAAAACATCGTTGAGTTGTATTTAGAAAATTCTCGATAAAAGTCAGAGATGAAAGCAATTACTTTTCTAGGGATTTCTTGTGCCAGCGATCCGGGAGTAAAAATAGTAGAACAAAAGAAATAGAAGGCTAAAACCATGGACATAAATAACTAGAAGATACAAGTTCGTAATCTTGGACGGACGTTATACATTGCTGTGCTAATTATACCTATTGCTTGCTTACGAATACGTCAAATGTGCATTGTATTGAAACATGGCGTCTGCAGCATGTGTTAACAGTTAACACACCCACACATAAAATATTTGATCCAAATATTTCTTTATTCTCCGTTAGGTAATACTAGCTGCGCCACGCGGTTTCACCCGCGTAAATATCGATCCCGTGAGAATATCGGGATAAAAAGTAGCCTATATGTTAATCTAGGGTGTCAGCTACCTTCATACAAATTTTTATCAAAATTGGTCCAGCCGTTTGAGCGTGAAGAAGTAACAAATATATAAACACACACACTCGCACACACACTCACAAACTTTCGCCTTCATAATATTAGTGTGATTAGTGTGATTATTTTGCGTTAGCAGCACTAAAATAACAACACACACACAACACATAACACAACGCGCTAACATAGTTATTAAGTTTTATTTACTAACACAATTGTTACTGTATTATTATGTATACTTAGGTTAAGGTATGTATCTATGGGTCTTTGTTACCTGAAAATAAATGGTTTATTATTATTTATTATTATTATTAAAATATGTCCTAAATCTATAAGTTCCAAGGATAAAGTACACTAGGAACTTACACAATACAAATGCATATCGAAACAAGATAGAACGAGCCAAAGGAATTTGTAACATTCCAAGTCATTCGATAAAAAACGCACTGCTTGCCATATCTACATTCTCTGTATTCCGTGGTTTTGACGATGTTGAATGAGAAAAACCCGGCGGTGTAATAATCGCCTTGTTAGCCTTGATTGTTGTAAGGAACCGTCGGAGCATTTAAATCGGGGAATTACTGGCCTCTGGTTAAAGAATACCTACCGAACTTTGTAGGGTGAAAGCTGAATTTTTATGAGACCGGTTTTTCTTAGTAGTTTGTTTTCTAAGTGAAAATAAAAGTGTTTCTAATGAAAATAAAATTAAGATATAAATAGTGTAGTTCAGTGTTAATGCATCTTAAACATTGGTTTCCTTTTCTGGGAAACCAATGTATCTTAATACATTAACACTGCAGCAGTACCGTCTTATTATAACGTCTGTCATGAAAATCTGCCATTTTTAGGGTTCCGTACCCAAAGGGTAAAACGGGACCCTAATACTAAGACTCCGCTGTCCGTCTGACCGTCTGTCACCAGGCTGTATTTCATGAGCCGTGATAGCTAGACAGTTGAAATTTTCACAGATAATGTATTCCTCATCTGTGAAAATTTCAACAAGAAGCGGCAACAGAAATATCTGTTGCCGCTATAACAACAAATACTAAAAACAGAATAAAATAAATATTTAAGGGGGCTCCTATACAACAAACGTGTTTTTTTCGGCGTATTTGCCTTGTGTACGGAACCCTTCGTGTACGTGTCCGACTCGCACTTGGCCAGGTTTTTACCAGTAACTGACGTTAAGAAAAAAAGGATTCTCGGTTACTCTGGTCACATTGCCCGTCGGGAACTAGATAATCTAGAAAAGTTGCTGGTGATGAGCAAGGTAGATGGGAAAAGACCTCGCGAACAGACACCTATCGGCTGGTCAGACCAAGTAATCACACTCACTGGACTCTCTGTTACGACCGCACTGAGAGAAGCTGAGAACCAAAAGAAGTGGAAGAACATCATGCTTAACGCCATGAAGGCCTTTCAGGGACACGACTTTCAGCAATGAAGTACGCAACCAAAACGAAGAAGACGTCAAGAAATCTTAAACGCTCTAAAGGACAGACGTTATTGTAAGACCGTTCACCGCTAAGAAACCAAACCATAACAAAGTGTTGTGAAAGACGTTCCTCAGAGCAACATCAAAAAAACTTGATTCTTTCTTTATAAAGAAGTGTTCTTATAATAATAATTTAATAATAATAATAATAATAAATTAATAATAAAATAATTAATATAATAAATTTTTTTGTACTAGACCATACTTGGGAACTTTCAATATCAAGGATATGGAAAGTCAAAATTACAACTTTTAGTGGCGTTTTTTTACGAAAAAAAGTTTTTAATATTGTATCACACCTTTGAATACCCCCACAACCCCTGAATCGTTGCACGCTTACAATGTTTTGCGTGTGTTACATTGCGCAGTACCAGAAACAGCAATTTTTTTTTACACCAAAAATAAAAGTCGTTTCCCAGCAATTTTTGATGGGTTTTTTACAGCCTGTATAACATAATACCAACCTATTACTGTCCTACTGCAGGGCAAAGACCTCTTATCATACAGAGAAGGCAGGAGCACTGTTCAACACGCTTGCTCAAGATAGAGATGTTATATTAGGGTCATTTTTAGGTAATCCTATTATTGAATATATTACTTATCGCATATTATGATACCATACCTATTACTGGGTATTAGTCAAATATTAGTTAACCGATTCAATAATAGCTACTCAATCTAATATTGATACCTACGTAATATTCTCCGTACTAGTTAATATGAAATACAAGATTCTCGTAAATATGCACGTTTAATATTCACGTATGCCAAGTACAGAAGTGAAACGGTGATTAAATTTTCCTTCATACTTTGAACAGGTTTAGGACTGATCACTAAATATGTACTAACAAAATAATTAATAGTTATTAGTTACTTTAACAAACTTATCGATCACTGCGTGCACGTGCTGTATCCGAATACAATAACAGACAATATGGAGTCACTCCACTGTGATTGGTCACTACTAATATTATAAACTAATATCGTATTAGCTAATACTAGAAAATGCGACAGAAACAAGAGACCAAATGTAAAAAAATTGTTTTCATTGCTTGCTTTCTTGGTAACCAACTTATGCAGCTTTCATACGAAGCCCGACGTGTATAACTAAGTCTTTACAATACACACATTATGCACGCACAACGACAGGCAAGCAGCCACGTTCTATTCATACAATATCACCCGCAGTCATCTCGCTCACTCGTCAGGCGCCGAGACGTCGGCGAGTGAGTGAGACGATCGCGGTCGGCAAATAGTAAGTATTAGTAATAGCATAGCGAGCGCGGCGAGTCGCCTCGCTATTACGCGTCCCTATTATTTGACTAATATCTGGTAACCTATTATTCTATATTCGCCTATCCTAATATGAATATACATGGCTTGTATTATGATCCTGTACCTATTATGAATATATTAGTCACACCTCTAGCTCAAGACGGGTTGGCGATTTCAGACTTATATTTATCGACAGTTATTTTTGATTATCATAATGTTAATTATAGCACCCCGCGGTTTCACCCGCGTAAGTTTCGATCCCGTGAGAAAGTCGGGATAAAAAGTATCCTATGTGTTAATCTAGGAAATGGTCTATCTATGTGCCAAATTTCATCCAAATCTGTTCAACGGTTTACGCGTGATTGAGTAACAAACATCCAAACATCTTCACAAACTTTCACATTTTTTAATATTAGTAGGATTATGTATTAAGAACATATACTCTTCATCAGTTCTCCATAACAACCAATTCTCCATAACCCCTTTCACAAGTAAATGCATTCATCAAATAGGTAGTCTCATTTGTACTACAAAAGCTCGCTTAGTGAGCAGATGTTCCGGAGACAGTGCAGTCTTCATGCATTCATCATTAGTAGACTACGTGACTGCAAAGAGAATGGCCTGCATTACCTCATTTGCTGTTTACAAAGGAATTTAAATATACACAACCTTTTGTGATGAAGTAAATATAGCATTGTGTTGGAGTATTTTTTTTTTTTTCTAAGTTAATGAGCAATGGTTGCCTTCTCTGGCTTAACTGCCTGTCTGTCTTTGATAAAGGTAGCTTTTTTAATGTAAGGGTAAGTTAATGTTGAATCCTAAGATATTTAAATATATTTACGATGAACGGCACACACATATGACTCATTGCTCGCAGAATTGCCGATGGGGCCAATAGATTCTGGAGTGGCCACCACGTATCGGCTATAGTTGAATTTGTGTGGGTAGGTACAAAAAAAGTGAAAAATAAAAACTTTTTTACACATGTAAAACAACCGACTACCAAAAAAAAAACACTACAAAGTGATAAATAACTTTAATTTCGGAAATCGGTGTCAAATCAGTGCTCTGAGTGGAATACCCCGTTGGTTCCGCATTTTCGTTTTTTGACACCGACTTCTGGAATTAAAGTTACACTTTGTCGTGTTTTTTTTTTTTGGAGTCGGTTGTTTTTTTTTTGTAAAAAAGTTTTTTAATGTGCGTTTTATTGGCGCAGAATAAGTTATTTTTCTGCATTTGGTTTTTTTTGTTACTTTACTGACATAGTCCGATAAGGCGGGAATCCGACACGACCCGGTAAATCTGGCGGAGGACTAACGACCAACCAGATAATTGAATGAAATACAATTCAATTCAACTTATTTGTTTTTCATGTATCATGACTCATTTGTTAGTAAAAAACTTATCCTATGTTAGTAATTTTTAATTATTAACTTTTACATCCTAAACAAAACACAAATTCCTACAGAATACACAAAGCGGCAGTACTGTCAGACGCTTCACCGCGGCTGCACCATTCCATGGGAAATAGCGCGGCAGCGATTCACGTACGGACAGTCAAGCCTGCTCGAAATTAGCGACAGGATACTGTTGTTGCTGCCCCACACCCCACGCACCAGGTACACACAGCGCTTACGCATTGTGGCAAAGAAACATTCCACATGTGCGTCCCCGAACAGCCCTGATGAGCTGCAGTAGCGGGGCAGCCTCAACAGCACCCTGAACTGTATTGCCGCGGAGGGCACTGAACGATTTTTTATACCTGGCCCACAGGCTGCTCGTATGCGACGTAATACGAGATAAAAATCAGGATATACCTATAGCCTTTTTTTTTTTTTTTTGCGGATGGGAAATCATCAAATGACTCCTCCCGCTCTGGGTGGAGCGGAAGGGAGTGTCAGACTCTTACTGACTAAAACCCACCCGTGTTCCTTCCTTAGCCCTTTATGTTCCGGGCCAGCGGTAACCCTTTCGGACAATCCCGCTGACCCGCAATCCCGCTGACCCATACCTATAGCCTAACACATATTTTTGTTCGCGATAGTGAAACAAATTAAAAGGTGGTTTTTAATAGTATAATCACAACGCACAATAGATAACAATAGGTTTTTTGATACATTTTCTTACCTATCTTTTGAGTTGTGATAAATGGTAGATAGTAAAATAAACACTGATCAAAGTTAACTACCCAACATCAAATTAATGAAGAAAAGCAAATGTCCGTAGAAAGTATTCAACAAGAAATTGTTAGTATAATAAAGACGGTTACCACAAAGCCTTGGTGTTAACTTTATTACAGACGGGGATTGTTCAGAGAATACAAATATAGCAGTTGCCTTCACCAGACGTTAACAAGTCGTTGACGGTAATTTCTCCCTGGGAGTACGTTGGGCAGGGGTCGTAAACCTACATGGTGTGTGTGCTGTAATTGGCTGTGGTTTTAGATTTCCGAGGTTTCTTTTACTGTTTTTGTGTGTGGAAAAGTATGCTCGGACATAACATTTTGATAAGTATTGACTTTTAAATGAGGACGGTACGTCACAATAACTTGGTTAATCGGTTCTTGGAAAGGGAAACCGACGGAATGTGCAGACGCCCGCACATCAAGCTACCCGAAACTGACAAATTTTCCCAATCAACTTTGAACCTTATGCTTCAGCGATAAAGTTGAAAATCTATTAAATAAATTTTACAGTATTGTAGTAGCTTTATGTGCTGGCGTTTGTACATTTTGAATATCCATTTCCGATTGAGTGATTCCAAAATCACATCAAGCGAATATTGATTAAAATAGCAGAATTCTATGGCGGCGTCATTAGGCCAACCAAAGCGAGAAAGAGTGTGTTTCATACTTTTAAGTAGGTACCTAAGTTTATTCCGTACCTAGTCAGGTTTTAAGTTGTAAGTATTTTAGTTTATTTTTCGAGTAAAATTTATTTTGACAAATCATAACACCATTTACAAGCTTCTTTTATTTTTGAGGATGGAAAATCATCAAATGACCCGCTCTGGGTGGAGCGGAAGGGAGTGTCAGACTCATACTGACTAAAACCCACCCGTGTTCCCACCTTAGCCCTCTGTAATCCTACCTTAGCCCTTTATGTTCCGGGCCAGCGGTAACCCTTTCGGACAATCCCGCTGACCCGCCAGGCTTCGGCCCTAACAGGCCCCTTCATTGGCGCTGACATCTCTTTGAGGCACAGGCCTGGTTCTGATCGGACGGTCAGCTACCCACCATTTACAAGCTAACACTAAAATAAATATAGTAAGTACAAGTTTCTAAAAAAAAATATGGAAGAACTCATTGGGTATCAAAAAATTCGTTCGCATCACTGTCAATGGGCAAAGTGCCCAATGTGCCTGGCAAGATTGCCACGTTGGTTGGCAATGCTGATTCTTTGGCCTAAAAATAAGCTAGTGCTCTGGCCACGTGAAGAGTCAACCAACCTCTTGACGACTTTTGGTCCGCATAAAAAAATCTTCAAAATTAATAAACAAGCCAATGTTTACAATCCCTATTTAGGCAATAGTTGTGAAGTACCTGCGTAAAGTTTAGTTGTTAAGCGGCACTGCAGGAGTGAGGGACAGAACGCTTTCATGTAAAGTTGACCGTACGAGTGGGACTGATATACGACTATAGGTATATATAGAGTTTTAGTAGGTAGGTAATGCTCCGAGGGGTACTTTTCTGAAGAAATATAGCGTTATAAACACTTGGCGCAAAATTACAGCTCAAATTATTTGATTAAAAACATCAGTACAGAAAGGAGACTAAGGCTGACTTAGTCTCCTTTCTGTACTGAGGGCGGTGATGACGGTGAGGACTGAGGCGTGAGGGCGCAAAGATTGCCTCTCCCTCATGCGATCCGCCTCCTCCTTCGCGAGCATTACTGCTTCGCAGAAGGAGGTGACGGCTTCCCACGCACGTACCATAGCCTAGACTAGGGCCGGACGCGAGAGATCGCAGACGTCCTATACTGCTTTCTGTGTCCCAAAACATGCTGTCAAAGTGACCTCTGCGCTGTCACCGACAACGCCGTGGAAGTTGCAAAGTTTTGGGAAAACAAGATTTAAAATACGGTCGTGCCAGTGACACGAAGAAAAAAAGACAATCATCACTATGTAAAGCAAATATTAATATCCAAATCACAACTTTCATTCTTTGACAGTTGTATGAAATTACCTTTTTAACCGACTTCAAAAAAGGAGGAGGTTCCCAATTCGACGGTATGTTTTTTTTTCTCGTTTTTATTTACGGTTAAAGATATTTATTTTCTCAAAAGAATTACAAAAAACTAACATTACAATAAAACTTCGACTTAACATACATCGTTTTAGCTTAATAAGTACAAAATAAATCAGAAGAGGGTAGGTTACACACAAGAAACAACACAATTTTGAGCGTTGAGGGTAGGGTGCAATTTAACTTTTTTTTTTATAAATTTATTTTTACTGTTTATCACTAGCAACTTGTAAATGGCTTGGTCTAGTGTTAGTTTTTGTTATGTTATTTAAACTATTTGACGCAATTTGTTGTAATCTAGTTTTTTTTTAATTTGACTGTTGTACAGACGCCAGCACATCAACCTTGCCAGTTTCCACTCCGTTGAAAGACGGGGAAGCTGGTCCTTATTCGGAAGCCAGGGCGCCCTGCGGACTCTCCGTCCGCATACCGGCCCATCGTGCTGCTCGACGAGGTCGGCAAGCTCTTTGAGAGAGTGATTGCGGGCCGCCTCGGGCACCTGGTGAGGACGGGGCCGGATCTTGCGGACAGCCAGTTTGGTTTCCGCAAGGGGCGCTCGACGGTGGACGCCATCATGCGCGTGAGAGCCCTCACGACGGGGGACGTGGTGTCCCAGGGTGGGGTCGTCGTGGCGGTGTCACTCGACATCGCCAACGCGTTTAACACCCTGCCCTGGAGCACCATTGTGGAGGCACTCCGGTATCACCGGGTGCCGCCCTAACTCCGTCTGACGGAAAGAGCCGTCAGCTACCCCGGTCGCGATGGGGAGTGGAACCGGCGAGAGATGTCGTGCGGTGTCCCACAGGGATCGGTCCTGGGGCCGCCTCTGTGGAACATGGGGTACGACTGGGTGCTGCGCGCCGACCTCCCTGATGGCGTCAGCGTGGTTTGCTACGCTGACGACACGCTGGTCCTGGCGCAGGGGAGGTCGCATCAGGCGGCGGCCGACGCGATGACACGCGGGGTTGCGATAGTCGTGGAGAGGATCCGGCAGTTGGGTCTCGAGGTGGCATTGCACAAGTCCGGGGCCATGTCGTTTCATGGGCCCCGGAACGCGCCGCCATCGGGATCCCAACTAACGGTAGGAGGGGTTCACATCGGCGTCGGGATGACGATGAAATACCTGGGTCTCGTCCTCGACAGCCGGTGGAACTTCGTGGAGCATTTCCGACGTTTGGCCCCCAAACTGGAACGGGCCGGGGCCGCCTTCAAGCGGCTCTTGCCCAACCTGAGGGGGCCAAACGCCTCCTGCCGGAGGCTTTACGCGGGGGTCGTGCGGTCCATGGCCATATACGGGGCCCCGGTGTGGGCGCGTTCACTGCGGCGGCGAGCCGCCCACTACCTGAACGCGCCCCAGAAGGTGGTAGCCATAAGGGCTATCCGGGGCTACCGCACGATCTCTGGCGAGGCGGCAAGCCTCCTTGCCGGACTGCCGCCATGGGATCTGGAGGCGATAGCCCTCGCGTGCCTGTATGAGTGGCGCGCGGAGGCACTACGCCGGGGGGAGGATCCGCTTCCGCGGCAAATCGCTGCGGAGCGGACGGATCTCCGGCGCGATCTCATGGCGGCATGGAAAGAGCAACTGTCGCAACCCAGCGCAGGGCACGCCGCGATAGCGGCGATAAGACCCCTCTTTGAGGAGTGGCTAGAGA
The DNA here is from genome assembly GCA_916614155.1 of Mesoligia furuncula. NCBI lineage: Eukaryota > Metazoa > Arthropoda > Insecta > Lepidoptera > Noctuidae > Mesoligia > Mesoligia furuncula. The sequence continues at coordinate 22,253,968 of OU744800.1, read as the reverse complement.
GGCGCCACGGCGCCCTCACCTACCGCCTGACGCAGGTCCTCACCGGACACGGAAGTTTCGGGAGGTTCCTGCACATCATCGGGCGGGAGGAAACGCCCGGGTGTCACCATTGTCAGGATCGCCCAGAGGACACGGTGGAGCACACGGTGGAGGTCTGCCCCGCTTGGGCGGAGCACCGCCGTGTCCTCGTAGAGGCGATTGGCAGCGACGGCGACCTCTCGCGTCCGGCCCTGGTGCAAGCCATGGTCCGGGGCGAGAGGGAGTGGGAGGCAGTCACCTCCTTCTGCGAAGCAGTCATGCTAGCGAAGGAGGTGGCGGGACGGCTCAGGTAGAGAGCCTCCCGTCCCAGCCGCCGCGGGAGACGCTCCGGGCGTCGGGAGCCGCGTGACGACTCCCGGCCACCGTAGGCGCGGGCCTGCGGGCGGAGAGTAATGGGTAGCTCACCGCCCGATCAGGACCGGGCCCGTGCCGGACGGCGCGTACGTGTTCCACGCGCGCCTCAAAGAGATGTCAGCATCGGGGAGGGGCCCCTTAGGGCCGAAGCCTGCCGGGTCAGCGGGATTGTCCGAAAGGGTTACCGCTGGCCCGGAACATTAAGGGCTAAGGAAGGAACACGGGTGGGTTTTAGTCAGTAAGAGTCTGACACTCCCTTCCGCTCCACCCAGAGCGGGAGGAGTCATTTGATGATTTCCCATCCGCAAAAAAAAAAAAAAAAGCACATCAACCTTCTACAATCTGTCACATTTCTTTAATAGATTTTCAACTTTATCGCAAAGGCCATATGTTCAAAGTTGATTGGGAAAACTTGACAGTTTCGGGTAGCTTGATGTACTGGCGTCTGTACTTTTGTTTTCGATTATTTGTAATCGACTTATTGAGCTGGCAACTTCGAAACGATTCAATTTGTGTGATTCTCTTTGGAAAACCTGTCAGTGAAGTTAAGAGCTTAGCGGGTGAGCGCTTTTTTTTTTAAAGAAAAACCTTGCTCGTGGGGGGCGTCGAGGTCGAACGCACGATTGGTATTTTTACATTGCTGGTCTCCATCTGCATATCATAAGTTATCAGAAATGTTAAATTGTAGAACCAAAACAATAAATACCTATACGTGAAATGAAGTGAGCAGTTGTATTACACTAAAAACACTGAATAAACTAGTTGTAAGTTTTCCGAATAGAATAAAATATAAAATGGGTTACCGCAAGTTGACGTAGTGTTTCAATTTGGTAAACAATTCCTGACAGTACCTTGTCTTGGTAACAGCTTTTTGTCACTCCTTTAATTAATCAATTCTTCCTCAAGAGATATAATTTGCGGATGGAAAGGCATTGCTGCATGCAGCATCCAAGCTTGATATACTAATAAACTTCCTAATAAAGGTCAAAATTTTCAGAGCGAAAACGTTGGAACCAAAAACGTACCGTGTTTTCGGTCAGTGTGGCGGCTTAGGGGCGGCTTAGGGGCGGATTTCTACATTTGAATTTGGAATTCCTAACTAAACGCCAGATATTTGAGATCAAAGTGGCCAGTTCGACAAAACGCCAATTTCATATTTATTATGAGGACCACATCGAATATAATCTCCCTTTTAATAAAATCTTTATTCAACTTAATGCCTGTAAAAGGAACAGACTTAAATTCTCCAACGGGTGGAGTTTGAACTCACGTCCTTGCTTTTCGTTTTGCTATTCCCATTTGGCAGACGAAACATGGAAACCATTTTCGGAATATCGGTTCACTAATGTAATAGTATTGTAAAATATCAAAGAGGTCAGCGTTGTACCCTACATTCGAAACAAAATAACATTTTCACTTAAGTTTCAGAAGTGGCTTCGTAACTGAGAGCTTAATTTACTGTCGGTCAACATAAATTCGGCTACAAAACTTAAACTTGTAAAGAAACTTTAAGACATTGAATTACGTATTCGTTTGTAAAGTTTACATCAATCAGACAGTTCTACAAAAATCATGAGTTTTTCAGAGAGAACAAGAAGAATGACAGATGACACATAGCTGTCATATTACATCGAACACGTTTACGAAGTCCGCAAAGCAAGTAGATTGGATTGCGTTTACAGAGAACATTATCAACAGAAACTTAATCGAGGTTTGATGTCAATTTTATATATGTCTCTCTCTCTTTGCCTGGCCTTATCCCATTTCATTTAAGGTCGTCCCGCCACGTCATTCTTAGTCAGATGTTTCAGCTCTGGGTCGTCGAGTCATTCACTTGGGCTTGCTTCAGGTAGTTGTTGCCTACAGACATCCAAGTAAAAAGGGGTCTACTTCGCTTCTGTGGACCTGAATTCATGTAAACGACTTGCTTAGTCAGGTGTTCTTCGGTGGTCCGAAGAACACCTGACTAAGCAAGTCTCATTACATAGCCATACCACCTTAGGCGCGCTTCAGAGTGTTTTCTTCGATTGAGTGATTCTTAAAACTTCCTCGAATATTCTCTTTTCTTACTCTGTCCTTAAGAGTGACACCTGCCCATCTCACCATCCTCATTTCGGTCGTCTGCACTTTTTTTACCTTTTTTGAACATATAAAACCTATCATTAGGTATACCTACTACTAGGTACGCATAAAACACTATATACAGTGTTTAATGCGTACCTAAGTAATGCAATAGATTTGCCTCATAAAACAAGGGACTAATAACATGACATAACTCACCAAATGTGGGTTGACAAACACCTCCATCTATCCCTACATAACTGACAGAAGCTACCCTCTACAAAGCTAAAATTTTCCCAAGTCAATGTACGGTCACCAATGGAGATAAGTAACCAGGGCCGTCAGATATAGTTCAAGTGTAGTAGGAAATCGATGGACGTTTACTAATAAAATTAATTTTAATTATTAGAAAACAAATAGTGAATTTATCGAACTAAATTTCATTCGAAAACATTCATCGGTTTCTTACTAAACTTCAACTATATCTGACGACCTCACGACCCTGGTTACTTATCTCTTTTGGTGACTGTACCTACCTACCACATTTATGACCAGCGTACTTTAAGAGGGTAGGTATAAACCCAAAGGTGTGTAGCCCGAAACTTCTGACCTCAAACGAGGAACATTGGGTTTAGAGAAATCTATTGCCCAACCTTCTCCTAGTGCCTATTAATTTACCCCGGCTTAACTCCCGACCGCGCGGGTAGATGCTTGGAATTCCTTATTACGGACTTGAAAGAAACAGGCTGTGAACAATGTTTACTACATTATTTATGTACTTACATTTTCGAAATGTCTTATTTAAAAAAAGACAACTGGAAATCTCTGTTTCTATGGAAAATTTTAAATCGGTCTAATTTCGCTGTTACACTATTTTTCGAAAATGTTCTTAAGTAACTTTATAGACCTTTGTATGCTGCTTATGCGTGTGAAGTTTAATTAAAATGAGTTTATTCACTTCGAAAAACAAGGCCTTGAAAATTTGGATGAAAGGCCTTACGTCGTAAACGCTCTTAAAGTGAAAGTGAATATATTGGTTTGAGTCTTATTGGTACAAGTCATTAATGACTAAACTTCCGAACAAATTTTGATGATAGGCACAGAATTAGGTAATGAGGTACTTGAAAAAAGGTAAAGATTAGGTACTTTTAATTCCCTAGCGTTAATAAAGTTTTCACGTTACTGGGGCCACAGGCACAACTAATTTTGTTTTTAACTATTTTTAAGATGAGCATCACAGTTTGGCAAACGAAATTCAAGAATACTAAATGACCTAGCTGGATTAGATTGTCTCTGCTAAAGAGTATTTTTTACATAATTTATAAGTGCTTCCATTTACGAAGCCAAATTTTTCTAAAATGTCTCCGAAAGTTCCATTAAAACATCTAAAAGTGTTGTTTTAGGCTACTTTTAATTTACATTTAGGGCTGCTTTCAGTTTCAAACACCTGCTTCAAACATTGAAAAAATAACTAAAGTTGTTTTTTAACAGTTTTTTTTTTCAGAAAGATATGTTGTATACGTCATTACAGCCAATTACTCACTAAGTTTTTATCGAAAAGGTTGATGTCAAAATATAATTTATCGCACGTCGAAGACCTAAGATCGATGGTCGAGCAACATCGATTATAAATGTCGAATATTAATAATACAGCCCGAATAACCGTAATCGCTATCAGAAAACTAATATTAAAGGTGAGTCGTCGGAAATATTCGTTCAGGATCGTATTTGGGTATAAGCACAAATTATTAATTTGATTCGTGTTCTTGATACAGCATTTAGTTCTGGTAATGAAAATCTGGAGCGCCTGAGCTGCGTAATACCTACTTGTAAGGATTACTAATCTAATTATTATTTCGTTTTTGTTATTTTTTGAGTAGGTAAGAATACAGATAAAGATGCAGGATGCCCTTGACTAGAAGTAGTCACAGTATTAGTTGTTCAGCAGCTTCAATATCATCAGGATTTTGCCGGAATAAAATAGTTCATCATTGCCATGAAACGACAGCGGCTACAGTCATCAGAAGACATCCGTCACAAACATAAGTTATGTACGAGTACAAAGCACACCTTAGCAATTAAACAAGAGATGTAAGTTAATATGAATTTGAGCTCAACTGTCATTAATGACACACAATTACTTTTTCTATTGATACCGAACTTAATAAGCTTGCCTAAGACAGGAGGGGGATACACTATTGAGACGCTGAACCGTTTATTTAATTCATCTTAGCCTTTATAATGTATGATAATGTACTATGCATCATTACGTTCCCGTTAATAGTGCAATGGCTTGTCTTGGGACCATTTGGTGGTTTTTGGGTACGCTAATGTTTGATGATATGTTATGACTATCTCTATCATAGTATTATGTCATAAAAAGGGATGATGTAATTATAAATTAGTCACTGATATCTACCAAGAATTTACGCACGGATATCGACTTACGTCAAGAAAATCGTTTTATATTACAATTCTCTGGTGATTTTTCAAATACAGATATACTCGTAGAAATGCAATAACTTACAGTATGAAACGTTAACGTGAACGTTACAGTATATTTGTAATATTTCTTCAATATTTCACAGTGACATTACTGAAGGATATTGCATTCTTCGTTCTCGAGATTTGAATATGAAATGGCTGTTTAATAAAAGATAAATGTCTCATTCCATTTCAGCCTTCACTATATTAATTTTGATCTCAAGAAATAAACAACGTAGGTTTCTATAAGATAATATAGATTTATAAAAGGATAAGAGAAATTTAGTGGGAGAGAGCTCTCTCTTACACCTTTAAATTTTTAGCCGATATCTTTCTTCTCTCTCATGTAACGAAATGTGCCTAAACGTGACGCGTCCTTGAAATTTCACTCTTAAATCTCATCTTATTATCGAATCGCCGCCAAAGAAGTTTCACTTCATTAACTTAAAGATAATGCGCAGTGGTAGACCGCGAAATTAAAATTTGCTTACGTTTTTTGCAATTTGCAGGCTAGTGTTAGGTTGTATCTTGATCAAAATATGATTCGCGACTATAATATATGTATTTACAGAATTATAGTCATTAGAATCATTAAGCGTTCATTTCGCGGGCTACAACTGCGCATTCACCTTAAGAAAAAAGTTACAATGATATCCTTTTTTGGTTGTCCTTCATTCATAAATCCGTTTAATAGCTGATTCCTATAATTAACGGACCGTTATTGGTTAAAATTAAGACTTGCACCTTTACCAATAATGAAGCAAATACCTCATAGCTTTGCATAGTAGACCCTTCCATACGGGAGTAGATATCACAGTTATCTAAGGTTAGCTTCCGAATCTACATAATTATTTATATGCAAAGTTTGCCAAAAAAAATACTACCATTGGTAAGCAACACGATTCGTTTTTGTTTATAGGAACCGAGCATAAGCGTGATCTTCATCTTAAGCTTGTACAGACGCCAGCACATCAAGCTACCCGAAACTGTAAAATTTTCCCAATCAACCTTGAACCTTATGGTTCAGCGATAAAGTTGAAAATATATTAAATAAATTTGACAGATTGTAGTCGCTTGATGTGCTTGGCGTCTGTACCATTAAATTCAGTTATCAACCGCACGAACTTTAAAACGTAGTATAACCTACCACTTCACTTTATTTTTACTATACAGGGTACGGTCTAGAATATTGTGATCAAATTCTTAGCTTGTACAGCTCGCCTGGGTTCACAAATTCTACGAAGTTTTACAACTGAAGCACCTAAGTGTTCTGGTGTTCATAAAAAACTTCGGCGAAGTTTCCAGGCAGGTGCAATATTTAACGCGATTTCAAATTAATTATCTCGGGAAAGTTTTTAATGTGGGTAGTTATAACATTTACTAGGAGTCTTGTAGTTTTCAGGGGTTATGGGGTAGACGAAGTTTTACTGAACTTGATTTATTTATAACTACCCGCGACTTCGCCCACGTTAACGTCGGAAAATATCCCACGGGAACGTACTAAAGGGATTAAATGTGCCAAATTGTATCCAAATCAGTTCAGCCATTTTTGCGCCAATCCGGAACATACACCCTCACAAGCAGACAAACGGACAAAAGTTCTAAAAACATTATTTTCGGCATCAGACTCGTTCTGATGCCGAAAATAATGTTAATTGCCGATAAAAAAATGTTATTTAAAAAAATAAAAAACCCGACTGCGGTAAAAAACTTAGTTAAAAAAAAACTGAAAAGCTAAAAACAAGCCCATTTTAAATTAAATAAAAGTTGGAAGCAGGCGGGACCCATTTGAATTTGAAAATATAATAAAAACCGGTCAAGAGCGAGTCGGACTCGCGCACCGAGGGTTCCGTAACATCCGGGTTTATGCATAAGGTTTATGTTTATGAAATATATATATATTTTTTTTTAATATTTGAGTTGATTAAGTGAAAGGTAAATTGCGGTTTACGATTTATGACGTATTAAAAAAAAAGTACTTACTAGATCTCATTCAAACTAATTTTCGGTGGAAGTTTACATGGTAATGTACATCATATATTTTTTTTTAGTTTTACGTATGGGTTTTATGAAATAAAAAAATTTTGAATTTCAGTTCTAAGTATGGGGACCCCCAAAATCTATTGTTTTTTTTTCTATTTTTGTGTGAAAATCTTAATGCGGTTCACAGAATACATCTACTTACCAAGTTTCAACAGTATAGTTCATATAGTTTCGGAAAAAAGTGGCTGTGACATACGGACGGACAGACAGACAGACGGACAGACAGACAGACATGACGAATCTATAAGGGTTTCATTTTTTGCCATTTGGCAACGGAACCCTAATAATGGTATGGGTCCCGCCTGCTTCCGACTTTTATTTAATTTAAAATGGGCTTGTTTTTAGCTTTTCATTTTTTTTTAACTTAAGTTTTTTACCGCAGTCGGGTTTTTTATTTTTTTAAATAACTTTTGTTATTTCCAGCTTTTTAGTTTACAAATGTGAAAGATTTCGCAGACGATTTAGTTCTTGGTAGGTGTTTTTTTACAATTTGTCACTTCGAATTGCTTTTAAGTATATATGTTGTATATATTTTTGTAATCACCTTTTAAAACCCTTTATTTTGATACCACACTCGATAGGTTTTGAAAAAATAAAAATAAAAAAAATATTTAATATGGCGTCCAGTAGTCGCCATATTGAATTTTCACTAACGTCATTTCTTTAATGACACTCGCCGGACTAAGAGGAATCGATTAACGTGTGAATCATAAAAATCGGCCCAGGCGTTTGGTCTGTATAGTGCTTCAAAGGAACATACATACGTACATAGGCTGATGAACACATTACCACTCCTTTGCGTCGCGCAGTCGGGTAAAAACTACCGGTCCGCCCCAGCTTCGCACGGGTGGTTTTGTCGAATTTCCGGAATTTTCTTTCATCCAAACCTTGTCCTGGCAATACCGAACACAACAAAAAAATAATTATTTAATTTGGTGCAGTCATTCGGAAGTTATGCGCGTACAGACATCTTCTTGGCGACTTTGTTTTATACTATGTATCAGGATAATCAAAGTCAAATCATTTATTTCAAATAGGCACATTAAAGGCACTTTTGAACGTCAAAAATTACAACAAAATAGAATTGATTCTAGTCGCCCATTCCAAAATGTAGTTTTCGTATGGAGAAGAATGGGCATGAAACTCCACCGTTACTCTTTTAAAATGTTTTACAAAGTGTTGTATACATAAGACGGTGCACCTAAAATAAAATTAGTCTAATAAAAAAGGTAATATTCAATGTACAGTTTTGCCTTTGTTACTATTTTATTATATTTTGTATAGATTGAGTACATAGTCTTAGGCTAAGATAAGAAACTATGTATCTTTTTCCGCCAGAGCTAATTGGGGAAGAAGCGCAAGTCTCGATATGCATGATCCTCACATGCCATGATCTGGCCAAGATTATGATTGTCTAGATTTTATGTCTGTGGTACTTTAAAAGGGATTTTGACCCCTGATTTTGTTTCGCATTTCTTCTCACGGGTAGTCAGAAAGTACATGTCGATTCCATCTAGATTTTTTCTAATATGATGGGTAGGACCAACATGGCCAAAGATCGAGGTTGGGAGGGAAAAAGGGGAAGCCTTTGCCCAGCAGTGGGACACAATATAGGCTAATAAAAAAAACAGTGCCACTGCGGAAGTGCCGACAGAAGTGAAAACAAAACAAACAGAATACTTTGCCTTCACTCACTGACTTATCGGATGTATATTAAAACCGAGTACATCTCGAGGACAGCCGAACACATCCGAAGCGGGTATTTTTTTTTATCGTCTTATAAACAAAACACGCGCGGTGTCACTTACGGTAAGAGCGCTTACACATGAGCGGCATGTTTCCAACGGCAACGGCGGTAACTGCAGCCGTCGACGCGTCGACGGCAGCTGTCGACATTTCAACTTCGAAGATCAGCTGCAGCCGTCGTGTATGTCAAGTGTTCAAAATGTCTTACTTAAAAAAAGATAACTGGAAATCTGTTTCTATGGAAAATTTAAAATCGGTCTAATTTGGCTGTAACACTATTTTTTGAAAATGTTTTCTACTAACGTTTTAGACCTTTGTATCCTGCTTATGCATATGAAGTTTCATTAAAATCGGTTCATTCATTTCGAAAATTAAGGGCTTAATAGTTTGTATGAAATGCCGTTCGGCGTAAACGCTCTTAATATGCAGACAAAGTATTTGACTTTTACATAGAACCTTCTTTTGAAATTCAATTACTTTATGTTTTCCTAACTCTGCAATTCTTCGTAAATCGTAAGGCAGCCCTAATGGGCTTTTTTTTTGCGGATGGTAAATCTTCAAATGTCCTCTCCCGCTTTGGGTGGACCGGAAGGGAGTGTCAGACCCTTACTGACTAAAACCCACCTGTGTTCCTTCCTTAACCCTTTATGTTCCGGGCGGGCCAGCGGTAACCCTTTCGGACAATCCCGCTGACCCGGCAGGCTTCGCAGGCCCCTCCTCGATGCTGACATCTCTTTGAGATGTACTCTCGCTTTACAATCAAATTTTATTGACACCACCTAATGTGTCTATTGTAAGGCCCGCCTTACACACCCTTATCTTTCTCGTCAAGCCAGCACACACTTCAAAGGGAATGCCATTATTTACTGTTGTATGTACACAATTTACATAAGAGATGCTTCAAACACGTAATCTGCTTACGACCCAATCGTACGGCTAGGCGAATATCGTCTTTGTAGTACAGTATTATCACAGAATAGATAGGTGCAGAAGGTTAGATCCTTCAGCCCGATTCAAACTTGATGGCGGCTCTGAAGTGTGCTACTCGCTGCGAAGTACCTCACCTCTCACCCCCGGCACAAAATACAGAGAGTACAGAAGGCAATCACATTTATGTAATTCACTTTTCATACCTTCGCTCGGCGGTCGCGCTATGGTTGTCAACTTTGGCTTATGCACAAAAAACTATCGCGGCGGTGGCACTTGTATCTAGTTGTTTGATTTATTGTTGAGCTTATTCTACAATATTAAAACAAAACAATAAACATACTTAGTATCAAAATACAAAGTTAAAAGTTAAAGCAGCAGTTAAGCAGTTTAAAGTTTACAGAACAAAAACATACTTATAAAATTTTACATTTGTCATTTTTCATAATTGAAAATCCCTAATAACTTCAAAACGGATTACCCTATTTACACAATTTATTTCGCCCTATCCGTTTTAGACCTAATCCCCTATCAAATGGCACTAAAAACAACACAATATCTACACAAATCAAAAATCATGTTTTCAACTTTTTTTTAAACTTTTATTTAACTTTTTTTTCTGTTTTTTACGTTTACTTAGTTGGTGGCGTGAATTTACCTTACAAAAAAGTTACCTACTTCGTTTATACTGATTCAAAATAGGAAACTATAACATAAATCAAGCTTAGATAGCCATTTTTTTGTTGCTTCATTTTTGCACATCACAGACGCGCGTCTCAAGTGGAAGGCACTCGCACTAGTCCCAACCAGTCCGAGATAACGTGTCCGTGAGCGCTGTCTATATGTGCGTTGCTCGAACGCACTTTGTATGTAGATTGTCTTCTGTACTCTCTGTATTTTGTGCCCCCGGTGACACGTGAATTCGTTACAGCGCAGCGACTCGCCTCATGTTCCGAGCCGCCATAAAGTTTAAATCGGGCTTTACAACGAGCGCAAACGCGCGCACACAAAAACACGCTTCACGTAAGCAGTGTCTTCGCGAGTGCAACACTAGTTTGAGATCACCGTACGGTCGCGTCTATGGCCTGTTCCAATGGCATCTCATGCAAACAAACCCTATTCACGTTACGCCTAGCCTTTTAACTAAACGGCAGCCGTTCAACTAACGGCCTGAATGATATTCAATATTATAGCACAGATAATATAAATTATAGTATAGGTTGGAACTGTAACCTATCACGCGAGAGCCGAATTAGTAACTAAGCCAGGTCACTCCGACCAAATGGGTTAGGTTAGGTTGGAACTGTGATCAACCGCGTGCGAGCAAAGAGAGCGAAGCGAGGCGAGCACTACTTCCAAAAGCCAGGCGGTTAACTAAACGGCTTATTTAACCTGTTGGCTGCGACATTTACAGGGCTTTAACTTTACATCTCATCACTTTTTCCAACAATTGTTGTTTTAATCACTTTAATAATCGGCTGGAAGAGACACAATAGAAGTTTTATTGTTATTACGCCTGGGGGCGTTTAGAGTTCCGCAAAGTGTAAAATTGTAATTGAATGAAATATCATCGACGGAAAGAGATAAAAAATTAATCACTAATGTCATATGAAAAACTGCTTTAAAAGGTTATTTTAAGGTAAAATTTCAGGCTTATCATAACATTGGGTCTAGTCTGTAGGGATATTTGTATGTTTGCAGTGAATAAATAAATAAAATAACATAACGCCTATATCCCACGAAAGGTTTGACAGACCTTTAGAACAACATCCACATTTCGGGTTTAAATAATCAAATCGCACACCTAGATCTAAACAGCGATTAACTCAAAAAAATCAAAGTTCTCAATAACACTACAAATTGGCATCCATAGGTATGTTTTCTGATTAATTTGTTTACTTTTGGAACAGACAATTTAGTTTGATATTGTCTAAAATGGTCACGAACGACATGACGATCTCAGAGTCCTTAAAAAAAATCAAATCAAAAACGTTTATTTCGGACAATAACAATCCATATTCTGTTAGTAGATACAATATTTTAAAACTATGTTAGTACACGTAATATATCAAAATTAAAATTAAACGAAAAATTAAATTAGAATTAAATTAAAATTATCTTATGCATTAAAATCAAAGTTAAAATAAATATTAAAATCTAAATCAAAATTACAATCAAAATGAATTACAAATTAAAAATCAAATCAATGAAATCAAAATTCAAATTACAATTAAAACAAAATCAAATTATATCAAATGTAATCAAAAATAAACTAAACATGTCCGGTACCTATTCTACATCAAATATTAATGTTATATTAAAATATTAATTTAAATATCTTTCCTCAGCACCAGGCCCGCAGCTATGTCTACGGGACCAGTGCATCGGGGCGAAAGGGCAGTCTGGCCTCTCCACACCTTAGAGTCTCGTGGAGTCCGTTTTACAAGAAGTCCCGCAGATACGGCGCTACAGGCATACGACGGAATCATAAATCTTTATTTATTTTTATCTCAACATCATATTACAGGAACAGTTTAATAATGCACAATCTTAAATAAAGAAAGGTGTGTGATATAGGAGAGTTGTTGTAGAAATGTTGCTATCTGGTCTCTAGCTGCGCCCCACGGTTTCACCCGCATAAGTGTCGATCCCGTGGGAATATCGGGATAAAACCTATTTCATGTCCTTTTCCGGGACTCAAACTATCTCTGTACCAAATTTTATCTAAATCGGTTCAGCGGTTTAAGCGTGAAGAAGTAACAGACAGACAGACTGACAGTTTCGCATTTATAATATTACTAGCAACGTCCCGCGGTTTCACCCGCATAAGTGTCGATCCCATGGGAATATCGGGATAAAAACTACCCTATGTCCTTCATTGGATGCAATCTATCTTCCTGCCAAATTTTATCGAAATCCGTTTAGTGGTTTAGGCGTGAAAAGGTAACATACAGACTGATAGACAGACAGACATAGTTACTTTCGATTTTTTTTTTATGGATTATAGTTTGGATAATTAGTTCCACTTATATCCGCGGGACGTCTTTCGTGGGACGGACTCTACGCGTGTCTGTGTGTGAGTGTGCCTGTTTTCATTATTTTCGTATGTTACTGACCTTCTGTACCTAGCTATTTGGTGGTCGGTATTATCTCTGTTCTATTCAGACCTGAATCGCTTTACAAAACACAAAAGAATCGAGAGAATAGTTCGAATCTGCTTAGAGAAAAATCGTGTTTGTATGAATACTATTCATTGAAATTATGTGGGATCGTGGATTCTATTTGCAGTTGAATAAAGGAATTATTGGTTGAATGAGATGTTTTTTCTTTTTTTTAAGACGTTGTGAAGGAAATATAGTTTTCAATGGACACAATAAATATTCTCAATTTATAAACATAGAAGTGAAAATCTAGTTATAAATATTTATTATTTTTACTATTCATGAATCTTTTTAATGTGCCAGAAAGTTATTTCGTTTTTAAGAGGAAATACGGTCGGAGAGACTTTTGAAAAAGTCTAAGTAAAATGTCATAATTCGAGGTTTGGCTCTCGCCTATTTCCTCCTTCAATATTGGATCAATTTAAAAGATATTTCATAAACTGAATAAGAATATATATATATATATACTGTGTCCTTATGTTTTTATTTTTTCATTAATTGTTGTCAAATTTGTACAGTAGGCCTCTGTTGACAGCGGTTTAAATCGGCATTTTTTTAGAGTACTAGTGCTTATAACAGTAATGTATCATCAAAAAGGCAAACATAGGGACATACAAGTAGTTAATATTTATTATTCTGTAAAAAAATAATTGCTTTCAAACTCAAACTCAAACTCAAAGCATTTATTTCAATTAAACCTTGTACAGGCACTTTTGAATTGTCAAAATTAAATAGTCTGTCAGTTAGTCAGAAAGTTGAAGCTAGTTGCCTATTCCAAAACGTAGATCTCTATGGAGAAGAACGGGCAAGAAACTCCATGGACACTATTTAAATCATGTTATTACAAAATCCTGGGTACATTATTCTTGTTGCTTCTATATGTGAGAACAATGTAAAAAAAAAAGATAAATGAAGAAACAATTCAAAATATAAGATTAAAAATAAGCCTTGACAGTTAAGAGATGACCAGTCTCAACCGACGGCACGCGTTCACGAATATGACGCGTGGATCAGCACCATCCAGCTCAACCATTTTGTAGGGAACCGAATAATCCAACACACGCGCCACCATCGGTGAGACATTTAAGTGAGCATGACACGTTCTCAACTGCCATGCTCTTTCAAGTCAACATCACAACAAAAAAAAAAATCATTATAAACGGAAACATGGTTCTTACATTTACAAAATTAAAAAAAAAATGCTTCTAAATTACACAAAACTATAGTTTGCAATTTATTTAAGATGTTAATATAATTTACTACCAAACAGGAAGAGGTATCTAATATTGCAGTATTCAACAATTAAAACTGGATTGAATAAAATAAAAAAGTTATGTTCGTAATGTCAGAAATATTGAAAAAGAAATTTTATGGTCATTACCCAGAAAGAAAACAGGCGAGAGCGTTTCTATGGAGAATAGACCAACCGCATTTCCTCTTAATAACTTGCCAGATAAAAGTAAGATGGATGGAAATTATAACTGCATTATCTTGAGATAAAAAATTCAAACTTACTTATAACACTGAACACTTCTTTCATCTTGTTCTTTGTGCATAGAGAACATCTCGCCTGCAATCCCCGAATGGTTAGGCAGAGTTGAACAGATGCCAGCACATCAAGTTACGCGAAACTGTCAAATTTTCCCAAACAAATTTGAACCTTATGCTTTAGCGATAAAGTTGAAAATTTATTAAATAAATTTGACAGATTGTAATAGCTTGATGTAATAGCACACCCACATTCGCCAGTTATGTTTACCTAAGTCCCATGTAATAGGGGGCGAGCCTATTGCCATCAATCGGGCCCAAATCCTCACTCCAGGTTGCTACTGAGAAATTCCTAAAGGAAAAACCCAACAACGCTTTGCTCGACCTGGGAATCGAACCCAAAACTTCATGCTTAACAGTAGCCCTTGAGACAACTACATCTACAAGGCAGTCATAATTTTAGAGGTTGTTATCATGACTATGTATGTGTTGCAGCCAACTGGTTAAATTAGCCGTTTAGTTAATCGCCTGGCTTTTGGAAGTAGTGCTCGCCTCGCTTCGCTCTTTCGGCTCGCACGCAGTTGATCACCGTTCTAACCTTTTTTTTTTTTTAACGTGGAGAAATGCTCATGCATTCTGCACTACCACGGGGAGGTAGTGCAGTTATGTGGGACTCTAACCCACTAAAACTCCACGGTGTCCTCCTCTGCCGCTTACGGCGGGAACACGGGCACGCGTTAGCACTCATCCGTGAACCCGCCTCGGCTGTCCGTTACCGGACCCTCCTCTGGGGAGTATTCCCCAACACCGGCGCACCAGAACACATAGCACGCCGTGACCACCCCAGGGACCAAACCAGCACATGTGCGCCAGACGACCCCCTGTCTGGGCACCCTTAGTCCCCCTTCGACGGGTCAGATCATTGGCCCCACCGCCTGCCAATTTTCGGCCGCAGAGGATAGGGAGACCGGCCAACGTCATACCGACACTCCTCCTCCCCTGCGGCCCCAGCTCGTCCGCCATCAGACGTTGGCGACCCCGTCATGGCCGCGGAAGGTAGGGAGAGCGGCGCACCGCAATACCGGCACTCCTCTCCCGCCGCGGCCTCCAACCCTCAGCCGTGATGCCTCCCATACGACATCGCGGCCCGCCTCAGTTGCGATGTCGCCGAAGCGGCACCGCAACCTACTTGTTGGCCGCTACGTCGTCGGCTTACAGGCAAAAGCCCTGACGAGCGGCCCCTCCTCGGGTTCCTCTTCGCTTCACCGTGGGTGTCCAAGCCACGGCTACTGAGCCTCCCCGCCTCGGCAATGCGGGAACCCACCGGGGGGGCACCGTTCTAACCTTTTTTTTTTTTTTTTTTAACGTGGAGAAATGCTCATGCATTCTGCACTACCACGGGGAGATAGTGCAGTTATGTGGGACTCTAACCCACTAAAACTCCACGGTGTCCTCCTCTGCCGCTTACGGCGGGAACACGGGCACGCGTTAGCACTCATCCGTGAACCCGCCGCGGCTGTCCGTCACCGGACCCTCCTCTACCTCTACTCCCCATCACCGGCGCACCAGAACACATAGCACGCCGTGACCACCCCAGGGGCCAAACCAGCACATGGGCGCCAGACGACCCCGTGTCTGGGCACCCTTGGTCCCCCTGCGACGGGTCAGATCATTGGCCCCGCCGCCTGCCAATTTTCGGCCGCAGAGGATAGGGAGAGCGGCCAACGTCATACCGACACTCCTCCTCCCCTGCGGCCCCACCGCGTCCGCCATCAAACGGTGGCGACCCCGTCAAGGCCGCGGAAGGTAGGGAGAGCGGCGCACCGCAATACCGGCACTCCTCTCCCGCCGCGGCCTTCAACCCTCAGCCGCGATGCCTCCGTTACGACATCGTGGCCCGCCTCAGTTGCGATGTCGCCGAAGCGGCACCGCAACCTACTTGTTGGCCGCTACGTCGTCGGCTTACAGGCAAAAGGCCTGACGAGCGGCCCCTCCTCGGGTTCCTCTTCGCTTCACCGTGGGTGTCCAAGCCACGGCTACTGAGCCCCCCCGCCTAGACAATGCGGGAACCCACCGGGGGGGAACCCACCGGGGGGGCACCGTTCTAACCTAACCTAACCTATTTGGTCGGGCTGCCCTGACTTAGTTACTGCGACAAATTCGGCTCGCGCGTGATCGGTTACAGTTCCTTCCTAAACTATAATTGAATATCATTCAAGCCGTTAGTTTAACGGCCGCCGTTTAGTTAAAAGGCTAGGGGTTAACTAAACGGCTAATTAAACCAGTTGGCTGCGACATATACATTGCGATTACATTTTTTTTAATCCTCATGCTTAGCAATAGCGCTTGCTGCCACTCGACCAACGAGGTCATTCATTGTTCACTTGTAGAAAAAGCCAACAGTATTTTTGCTTGATGTTCAACATGTACGTAATCGAAACTCTATCGATCACGAACCCAATGTGTCAGTTAAACAAATACGGTTAATTGGGTATCTGTGTAGTTAGATATGTTTGGTTAGCTGTGCGGCTAAAAGGACCGCAAACAGTAATATTAGGACCAGTGTTGGCCCGTTATTGATGACGTCAGCATATGGGATGAGTGTGTGATAGATTTTGTCAATTAAATAATGCGAAATGGATAGTGATGCGGGTATTATCAGCCTGTATACCATATACTGCTGGGACACTGGCGTTCTCTCTGTGATAGAAAATGAGCCGTCCACCACGCGCGCCCAGTGCAGGTTGGTAGATGTCATATGAGCAGTGGTGATGAATGACCATTCATTACATATAAAGTCCTTTCCGTGCCCTGGAAAGCACGTAAGCCGTTGTTGGTCCCGGCTGTCGTTCGTTGATCTTTGGCAGTCGTTACGGGTAGTCAGCAGCCTCGAAAGTCTGACATTCAGTCTTACGAAGTCGTATCGTGTTACCCAGCAATGGGGTTGTGAAGGTCAGATTGGCAGTCAATAATTTTATTTAGCTGCATCTGGTTAGACTGGAAGCCGATCCCAAAATTGTTGGGAAAAGGCTAGGGAGATTGATTGGGTATCCGATCAAAATGTAATCTACTAAATTGTTTGGGGTGCCGCTGACCACTCCGGTTCGATTTTCAAAAATATACCAGACCTGTAAAAATTCCTTAGGGAAAACTCAAATGACACCAAGGTTTGAGTTTTCCATCTGGTATTTTTTAGTAGCATCCCCAATGGTAATAGGGTAGACTAATAAGAAAACTGGCGAAATGTGGGTTGACACACCACCCGCACCTGTGTCCAACCTTTCGAGGACACAAAGCGTGATGTTATGTTATAATAACCCCAAAAAAAAAAACATTGATGCTTAAGGATGAGCTTCTAAAGAAAAACTTCAATTTAAATGGATGACATATCACAACGTCAAAGTAATATAAAAGTAATATTCCAGTCAAAGCATAAGATAAAAAGCTTGAGGCAGCAAAAATACGGGACGGTAAACGAATCTTCTTTTAAAAGAAAAGACATCCTTTGTTCGCTTTCTTTAACCTTAATAAGGACTGAAATTAAAGACGACGTTCATGCCGATGAGTTCTCATACAAGGAAAACCTAAAGAAAAAAATAGCAGATGACAGAAAGAAACATTATAATATATTCAGCATGATACTGGCATTATTTCGATTTGGAGGCTATATACTGGTTATGACACTGCTTAAAAAAAGAACGTTGATTTATTTGAATTTCTAGTTAGCTTGCCAATTCGCTCTTCTTTTGTCTAATTTATATTTTGGTTATGTCACACACAAATGTCAAAATATTAAAGAGCATTGAAGAGAAATACATTGGAGGAATGTTCATTATTGTTATTCAAGACGTAGATGTTTTATAAATAATAATAGTAATAACGGTAAATTCAGCGTGTAATAAATATATTGCTAGTTTTTCAGCGATATTCAATTGTTCTTTTTCATCAGTGTAAAACATAAAGAAAAATAAGATAAAAATACATTAATATAAACAAGTCTTATACATATATCTAAATTAGACATGGACATCAAAAACAACTGTTCGTCATTAGGTTTGAGCTCTTTCTGAACTGTGAACGGAACTGAACCGTCACACGCGGGTCGGTGATCCTGAAACAGGTATACCACAAAATACAGATAGTACAGAAGGCAATCTAGATACAAAGTGCGCTCGAGCAATGCACACATAGACACCGCTCACGGACACGTTATCTCGGACGGATTGGGAGTAGTGCGAGCGCGGGTGTCATCCGCTTGAGACACGCGTATGTGAAATGCAAAAATGGAACAACAAAAAAATGGCTATCTAAGCTCGATTTATATAATAGTTTTCTATTTTGATTCAGTATAAACGAAGTCACTTTTTTGTAAGGTAAATTCACGCCACCAACTGCGACGTAAGTTGAAAACATGATTTTTTGTTTGTGTAGGTGTTGTGTTGTTTTTAGTGTCATTTGATAGTGAATAGCGTAATCCGTTTTGAAGTTATTAGGGAATTTCGATAGTTAAAATTGACGAAAGTAAAATTTTATGTTTTTGTTCTGTAAACTTTTTGTATAAGCTCAAGAATAAATCAAACGACGAATGCCACTACCACGATAGTTTTTTGTGCATAAGCCAAAGTTGACAACCCTAGCGCGACCGCCGAGCGTAGGTATGAAAAGTGAAGTACATAGACATGTGATTGCCTTCTGTACTATTTGTATTTTGTGGGATACTCATCTCCAGTCGGTCAGTGACGCTGAATCACATTAAACCATACGCGGCGCTGAATCGTGTACATACGTATGTACAGGAATGTAGCGTGTGAACCCATACGTGGGTTCACACGGTTCGATTTTAGTTAATCAACTGCAAAGTCGGAAGAAATTTGAACCATCTGAACAGACTTTCAATCGAATTGAACTTCAAATTCTAAGTACAACAAAAGTTGTTCAACTAAATTCGAAACGCGTGAACCTGGTAAAACCGGCTCTAGTCGTAAGTTTTCACTTCTATCGTCTGGTTTTAAGCACACCCTCTTTTTACCCTGTTAATCTCGCGCGCCTTTCATAAATATCATATTATATGTAATAAAAAACTCATTTAAGTCATCTGCTACGTTTCATAAAAGGCATAAAACCTCTTTAATACGTGTTGTAAAGAATTTATTGTCTATTAAATTCCTTCTTAGGTTCAACGAAGCGTGTAACGAATGCTGGGGCGTTCCCGAGATATTAAATTTGAATGGCGCGGCTTTCGTTATATCTTGAACTTAATTTGAACGATAAACGTAAAGCCACGGTTATACCCGTAACTGGGTAAAAAGAGGCTACACATAATAACAGAAAACGGCCATAAAAGTTACGCCATAATTGAGAATTGTACCCAATTATGTGTCAGTAAAATGTCATGAGAGCAGTGGTGGCTTAGTGGAAACGGCCGCGACTTACGAGTTGTAGGTTCTAACCCAGCCCATACTGTCCCCCACAGCTAGGCCTGTTTCCTAGCAGTGGGAACAGTAGAGCTGATTTTGCTAAAGGTCGTGATGGCCAAGTGGTTAAGGCATCGCATCTCATGATCCTGGGTTCAAATCTGGGGAAGTACCAATATGACTTTCAATTCATAATATGTACTTTCTGAGTTTAACAGAAACTGGTTTTACATTACTGATATTAGTGAAGGAAAACATCATGAAGAAACCTGAAGGCCAATTTCTGTATTTAAAAACGTTATAAATCTAGTAGCAATCTCATCTCAGCGACTATCAATGTAAAAAACTTGTAAAAAATGTATGTAAATTATAGGCTGACCGCTTAACTTAGACGTTGCCTCAGGTAGCTGCGCGATGCGGGAGGGGTGATAGTTGTCACAAGTTGACGAATCACTGAGCTCTCGCATCACGTCACCACACCCCTCCCGCACCGAACTGCTACCTCAGGCAACGTATCAGTTAAGCAGTCAGCCTATAATTTACTTAAATTTATTTTTTAAGGGGCTTACATAACCTAAAGCGCGGTCACTGTCAGACTGCATAGAAAAGAAAGATAAGCACGATGACACAACCCTGGTAATTTATTGCCAAATATGAAGCAATTATTTAAATACAAAAATCTATTGTTTGGACTATAAAAACTTTTTATAAAAAAAAAAAAAATAACTGACTTCCGAAAAAAACATTACAAATTGAAAAATAACTTTAATTTCGGAAGTCGGTGTCTTTGGTTCCGCATTTTCGTTTATTGACACCGACTTCCGAAATCAAAGCTATTTTTCTATTTGTAGTGTTTTTTTTTGGAAGTCGGTTGTTTTTTTTTTTTGTAAAAAGTTTTTATTTTTCACTTTTTAGTGGGTCCGTTTGTAATTTATCTAAGTTACAATAGCCTAATGTCAACTGCTCATCACTTGTTACAAAATATTGCTTTTCCCGATGTTGGGACGTTAATTGTTGAGGAGTTCTCCTGGTAAGAACCAGGAGAACTCCGTCAACAACCACTCACCATACGCATTGTGACGAGCATAAATTGCTTAGCAAACATATTAAAGTAATCGAATCGCAACCCATGAAATATTTGTCATTGAGTAGTTTCAATGGCCATCTGTTGTCTTCTTCATCAGCTCCACTTTACCAAATGATGATTTCCGAGAGCAAATGCTCAAGTTATTTTAAAAAATACCCAAATCGTTATAACTTTGCCTATAAAATTTAAGGGTTTCCCTCGATTTCCATGGAATCCTCTCATCAGATTCCAACTTGATGATAATGGGACCACCTCGAGAGTATACCCTTTCAAACAAAAAAATAATTTTGAAAATCGGTACACAATTGGCGGAGTAATCACGTAACAAACACACAAAAAAAAACATACCGTCGAATTGAAAACCTCCTTCTTTTTTGAAGTCGGTTAAAAACATTAAAACACCAGTATTTTAGTATGTTGCTTGTAGAATAATCTGACAAAAAATCAGAATTATTGTATGTATATTAGTATGGTATTTCATGATTTTTTTCTATCGTACCAAATTAGTTGTATTATGTTTTTAACACACTATCTACCTAGCATGTATCCTCAAGAATATCATATATTTTTCTGATTTTGTTCACTGTAGTCGATCATATATTTTTATTGTTTCTAAAACTTGCGTTTTTTGTGGTTAGGTCCTACAGGACCTAACCACAAAAAATTACCTAAGTCTGAAATCACCAACCCGTCTTGAGCAAGCGAGGTGATCAATGCTTGTGCCTTCTTTGTATGAGAAGAGGTCTTTGCCCTGCAGTAGGATAATAATAGGCTGGTATTATTATTGTATCACTGCTTAACAGCCGCATTTATGACTAGATTTTCGGTGAAGAATAAAATCTTATGTAAATATACAGGGTTATTGGTAAAACATTAACAACATCTTAAGAGATCATTGTACTCATCATTATAAACAACTTTTACTATGGGACCAAACCTGAACTCGCGAAAAAAAAATCTGCTGTTCCCTACATTTATGTTCGTACTAGCTTCCGCCCGCGACTCCGTCCGCGCGGATGTCGGTCTTCGCGTGGATGGTTTATTTCTCCATTTTGAGTAACTCTGACAATGACATCTTATAAATATCTATTGGACCCAAATACGGCTAAGCCTATAATAATTAAGGAGATCCCTCTATTGAGCTACTGCTGTTGAGCTCGCGTTCTGTAGTAAGTATTTTTCCATAGTAATTCCGACCTTGATAAGTAGCATGTAGCAGTAAATTACTGACAGTGACGAAAAGTTTGCAATAATAAAAAAGTGATCGTGAAAATGCGACAGAAAGTTAATTGAGAGCTTCAGCATACACAACATTGTTAGTGAGCTCGTCCGGAATATGAACATGAAGATTTCTTGGACTGCTCACACGGGAAAGAGCTACGTAAAGTTGCCCGTGTGAAAAACAACTCGCGGTAAGATCTACGCCAGCAACTCCTAGGGTCTGACCTTGAGCCATATTTATTGTCATGGCGTAACACAAAGCTACAGGAAACTGTATTCTCTTAAATTGAAATGGAAAATTATCCACTACGGGTAATGCAACGTGTGTTCGCGGTTCTACAGAACAACGTCTATGAATAAAACCGAAAAATAAGATTTTTTTTTCTACGTATTTTTCCAGGATAAAAAGTATCCTATTTTATGCCCAGGATAATAAGGTATAATTATACCAAGTTTCATCGAAATCGAACCGTTAGTTTTCACGTGATGCCTGCATATACAGACAGACAGACAGACAGACAGACAGACAAAAATTTTTTTAATCACATATTTGGGTTTGGTATCGATCCAGCAACACCCCCCGCTATTTATTTTTTCAATATTTTCAATGTACAGAATTGACCCTTCTACAGATTTATTATATGTATAGATAACTCGTCAAAATGTAGGGAACAACTGATTTTTATTCTCGCGGTTTCAGGTTTGGTCCCATAGTAATTCATAATGATGAGTGCAATGACCTCTTAAGAGGTTGTTAATGTTTTACCAATAACCTTGTAGATCCGTCGACTACTAAGACTATACATCTGCATGCATGTTGCCGAAATGTTACCAACTCTTAGAGCCCAAGCCTCACGAATAAAAAAAAAGAAAAATTTGTTTTTTAAACTTAACAGACAGCAGTGTCTCTAGGGACTTTCTTCTCAGCTAATGCGCTAAAAAGAGGTGAAGGGCGGCCTTTTTGGGGGATCTCATTTCATTTTAACATTCAAAAAGTTCTGATTCTCAGCCTAATTTGAATAAATGACTTTTGATTACAATGCTTTTTTAATAGCAAAAGTTATAAAGACAACACCCAAATCCAAATAACATCATTCTAGAAAACCCACATAATTCCTAAAAGGTGTTTGCACAAAATATTCCTACCACGAAAAAAAGCTGGATTCTTAATCCTATTTTTCTTCGCATTTACTTTCAGCCAGTTAAATAGTAGGTTTTGGCAGCAGGCCAGAAATGAAGACTATCTTAGGGCCCGTTTTCAGTAATACTAGGCGACAACTAAGTAAATGAATGCCTAAATAAAAGTGCGTTGTTAGGTTTTCAACTTTAGGTGCTTAATCCGAGCGTTGAAAATCCAACAGCACGGTTTAATTTGTTGGCTAGTGTCAGTGAAAGCATTAGTGTCTGTGTAAGTAAAAGTTTGGAAGGATAAGAAGCTTTGCCTAATGGCTTGTAGATAATCACTGACCGCTGAGTAGTAACATTGGAAAGATATAAGATTGCTTAAGGTCGCCAACATAGCATCGATTTTACTTGAGCTGATTTTTTTTTGTGTGTGACTACTTTTTCTCAGTTCTTTTCTATCTTTTTTAAACTTTGTGTCACGTTGAAGGAAATCTTCTTGATGTAACTGGGAAAAAATGAACTAAAATTGATTTTTTGTTTTTCTTCCTGTTTTAACCGGTTAAGCTCTGCGCGAACCCTATGTCATACCATACAATAAAAAATCAATTGTGTCTCATTAGCGGAGCTTGAGAGGTCGTGGGAAGACGTTTGTCAGTGGATTAATTAAAGGTAAGTGCATAGTACTAGCTTCTGCCCGCGACTTTGTCCGCGTGGAAGCCAACTATACTAAAATATCTTAAAGCACTCGGCAATAGTGTAGCTTTCTATCAGTAAAATCATTTTTGACATCGAATGAGTAGTCTCAGAGATTCCTCCTACGTTCAAACTTACAAACTTTTTGTAATACAAAATTTCAATACCTACTCGACCCAAATGTTTGGGACAGCTGATACTTTTTTCGCGATTACGATGTCGGTTCGATGGAGAAAGTTATTCAGTTTGATGGTATAGAGGTATTAAGAACAGGGTGTAAAATTCACTCATACTTTATAGAAAAGGGAGGATTCTCCGACCAGAGGGGTGTCGTGTCTGGTGGGCAATGCCCGATGATTCATGTCGGGCCGTTGTGTATATGCTAGTTGCTAAATAAACTCTACTTGCGAGATGCAGGATTTTGCGTGAAGTCCGTATGCCGCGTAGTTCACTTGTAGCATTGTAGATACGGCTGCAATGGTCTGTAACACACCCTTAAATATGACCACACCTTTCCGATACATGCTGCAGATGCCTAGCCTAAGCTGAAGCCATTGACGCTAATTAAGGTAAAGGCTAGGAGTACAAAGCATGTTTTGTTTTCAAAATCAACACAGCAATCGTAATCTTAATCTCTGCCTACAAAAGGACAATGGCCGCATAAATATGGCTTCCGTTAAACCCGGAAAATGCTAGAGATTACGTTGTAAAGAGGAGAACAAGTTTATAATCGGAGTTAAAATGCAGCGTCATGTCTTTGATGTTGTTTTGCTTTTGTTTATTGCGTAATTACATTGTTGGTAAATAGGGCTAGCAATTTATCAGATGACTTAATAGGTAATACGGGCTGGTGTCCGCAACTCCACGTCAATGCGCGTATTTTGCGTACGGGTGGGAAAATCGGTTATTCGATCCACCCCAGCTCCTCAGGAAGGCTAGCAACGCCTTGATGTTTCTGACCGTCTCACGTAGTACTTTGCTCTGTACGTGGCGACCACCGGGAAGTTTAGAAGCACATGTGCCGCTGTCTCGTCTTCCTCCATGCAGGCCCTGCGCAGATGTGACTTGGACGTATCTATACTTTTTTAGATTTTGACACTTACCTTTTTTTGTATTAAAATTAATACGATGAAGAATATTTTTTTAATAACATCGTCTTCCGAAATTTTTGTATTATTTCTAAATTTTATATCGTAGATCGTACATAATCCGGCTATCCTACTGTATGTTTTATGTTTGTTACTCACAAACATCTAATCTTTTATAACATATAATACTTTTTATCCCAGTAACACGTTTCCCTGGGAAAATTTCAGACATCCGCGCGGGTGATGGATTTTTGGGAATTCAACCCCTAAAGGGTTAAAATAGGGGATGGAAGTTTATATGATAGTCCGACAGTTTTGAAGTTAGGATCTTCTAATTTTGTATTTAGGCTGACAATTGAAAATTAATTTATACGTGTCTCAGCGTTTTTGATAATTCCATCCCCGAAGGGTTAAAAAGGGGGATGAAATTGTGTATAGAAAATCATTAATTGTCGACGTAAGAATCACTAAATTTATTATCTAGGCTTATGATTGGAAGCTAACACAACGGTGTTGTTAGAATTTCATCCATTAAGGGGGTGAAAAGGGGGATGAAATTTTGTCCTGACTGACTGATATATCAACGCACAGCCTAAAACGCTGGTCGGTACCTGTAATGTTCGCTGGGTTAATAAAACACACTTTGACAGATCACTGAGGTACATAGTCTATCCGAAACCCAGAGAACGTCTGCATTCGCCTACGACCGGTAAGCGACTGCCACGCCAATGCCTGCGCATACACTATTTTTTTTTTTTTTTTTTTTTTTTTTTTTTGAAAATGGCATCTCGCAGTTCAACCTGAGGGGTTGTCGACTGCTTAACCGGGCTATCCTGTGGATGCCTCAATAAATTAAGGCCTCCAGCCAGGGCATAAATAAACTTAAAAACTAAGCGACTACACGCTAAGGGCACCCCCTTTGGGGTACGGACCTCGGCTTAGGGCGTCGCTGGGAGAGGGCAGCAAGAGGGACAGGCTGGATCAGATTATTATTATTTAACGAATGATGAGACCGGCTTTTCCTAGCAGACTGCTCTGAGAAGAAAAGCCGAAACAAACTCAGAGGTCACAGTCGGGAATTTAAGTCTACAGGCTCAGCTGCGGCGCGGGCTGGCACTACATCGAGCAAGGGTCGGGGCGGACATGGTACGGGGTGTCGCGACGGGCCTCGACGGCGAGGGCGGAATGACGGACGACGGGCTATGTGTCTTCTCAGTGTACTTGTGCTCTTTCTACTTTCCTGACGGAGGGTAGTGGCGTCATCGGGGACGGTGAGGGTATGCCTTGGTCGGCGAATCGTACTTATACGGGAGGGAGTGTATCGGGAGGCCGCCGCAATCAGGGGATTGGGATGCTTAATGGCAGTATCAAAGAAGCGCTTTGAGAGGCGTTTCATGAACTGCTGGACGGTGGGAAGTCTGAGATCTACGTGAAGGTTCACGTTTCGGACATAGAAGGGGGCTCCCGTGATCTTTCTGAGGAAACGGTTTTGTAGGGTCTGCATTCTATGCAGGTGATGAGGCTTAGCGTGTGCGAAGACTACGCAAGCGTACGTCATGATGGGACGGATGACTGCGGTGTAGAGGCGCAATTTGCACTTGAGTGACAATTTGCTGCGGGAGGTCAGTAGGGAGTGGAGCCTGCCGAGAGCGAAGGCGGCGCGCGAACGCGCCGTCCTTATGTGCACTCCGAAACTAAGTCGGTCATCGAGAATGACCCCTAAGTATTTGGCTTGCTTGTCCCAAGGGATCGGCTTGCCATACATAGTGATCGGGCTGGGGAGGGGGGGGAGGAGAATTCGCGGTTTCCTGAAGAGAACCGCCTGACTCTTATCGGGGTTGACCTCGATTCTCCATTTCCGGAACCAATCGCCTAAGGCTTTTGCGGATTTTTGGAGAGTGCGAGCGATAGAGACCTGACTGTGACCCGTATAGTAAATAGCGGTGTCGTCGGCGAAAAGAGCCAACTGAGCCGATTTACTTTTGGGAATGTCACTGGTGAACAGGGTGAATATGAGGGGGGATAGAACGCCACCCTGGGGGACTCCGGCACGGACCGGGTGGGGGGGAGAGAGTGCGCCGTCTATGCGATAGCGGAAGGTACGATCCGACAGATAGTCTCGTAAGATGAGCACGAGACGGTCTGGCACACCTAGCTGGTAGAGCTTATATAATAAGCCATTATGCCAGACCTTGTCGAATGCTTTCGCAATGTCGAAGAATAGAGCACCTGTTGGCGCACCGCGCTGGAAGCCAGCGCTAATGTGCTCAACGATGCGGTGGACCTGATGGACGCACGAGTGTTTGGCTCGAAAACCAAACTGCTCGTTGGGGATGAGGCTCTTTGATTCGGCAAAATCCCTGAGACGCTTATAAATAAGTCTCTCATAGATTTTGCCAAAAACATTGAGCAAGCTGATGGGTTGGTAACTGGAGGGCTCAGACTTGGGTTTGCCAGGCTTGGGGATACCTATGACCGTGGCTTCTTTCCACGCTTGGGGGAAGATGTTGTTACTCAGAGCGCCATTGAAGATAGCGGTCATGAGCAAAATGAGGGGGGCGGGGAGGAGTTGGTACACCTTATTGGTGATACCGTCCGAACCGGGGGCTTTGCGGGGTTGGAGCCCTTTTATGATGTCTTGCACTTCGTCAGGAGTGACCGGAGGCAGAGGATCATCAGGGTCTTCGACTGGTGGGAGGGAGGCTCTACGTTCGACCTCAGCGTTCACCTTGTCGAGGTGCGCTTGATCTACCGGTTGAGAGCTGGGAGAGCATTGGGACTCTAAGCTGGCGGCGAGGCATTCGGCCTTTTCGATGTTGTCAAAGGCTATGGTCTTATCAGGGCGTACGAGAGGAGGCATAGAGGCCTCTTCGGGGGAGCGAAGCTTCCTCTGAAGCTGCCAGAAGGCATGGTGATTGGGCTCTAGTTCACCGATCATCTTGCTCCATTCCTCAGAGCGCAATTCCCATATGCGTTTCTTTACAGCACGCTGTAAATGGCGCATATGGGCTTTGTTCGCATCGCAGGGAAAGGAGTCGTAGGCACGAATGGACGCGTTCTTCTCGGTTATCAGATCACGTACGTCAGCCGGTAATTTCCAGCGATGGTCTTCCATCACTGGAACTTCCCGTGAACAATCCGTCAATACGGATTGGACGTGCTCTGTAAACGAGGCGATCGCTCCCGTCGTGTCAGCGACTGAGACAATATGATCGGGAATGGAATCTAAGTGAGGTGACGTGGTGGATTGTAGGCTTTCGCTTACTTTCCTCCAGTCAGTCACTACTTTGGTCTGAGGGGGCTGGTTGGGATCACGGGGGCCCGAATAGGGGGCTAGGTGAATAATGACTGGGCGGTGGTCAGAGTTGAGCTCTTGATGCGTCTCAATAGATTGCAAACGGAGGTTTACATTCTTGAGCAGCGCTATGTCGAGCACGTCAGGAAGGTGGTTTGGATCGTCCGGGTAATGGGTGGGATGCATCGGAGCGATGACATCGAAATTAAGGGCGGAGCTTAGGTTGAACAGGAATCTCCCTCTGGTAGAGGTCGAGTTACTGTTCCAGGCGGGATGTTTGGCATTAAGATCCCCCGCCATGATGACGGAGTCACTCATACCGAAGAGGGCAGTGAAGTCGCTGGTGAGAGAGATGGTATCCTCTGAACCAGTGTAGGGCGGGATGTAAGCAGAGATGATTGATATAGATTGATGACCAGTCATGCCAAGCCGACAGATAGAGACCTCCAGGTGAGAGAGTAGAGGAGGAGGGTCTATGGGGGAGCAATGAAGGAACTTTTTAAAATAAATAAGGGTACCACCTTTGTGACATCGAGACCTGTCGTTGCGAACTAGTTTATAGTTGGCAACGTTCGGGTTTCGATTGTGGGGCTTTAGGAAAGTTTCCTGGACTAAAAGGATGTCAAGCTGATGATCGCGGAGGAAAGTGGCGATCTCATCACGCTGACTAGAAATGCCATTGGCATTGAAGAAGCCTAGCTTAAGGGATCGGGGTTTATTTACACTTATTCTTTGTTGATCCATTGGGAGCAATTAGAATTTAAGAGTTGTGAGGACTTGCGTAATCTCGGGATACGCATTGAAAATCTCAGCAATACGCCGAGGATTGCCTTGGCAGGCTTGGATTTCGGCTGCCATAGCGTTAGCTGGGGCGATGAATGATGCGTAAGCACCGATTATCACCTCCATGCTGTTTGGCTGAGGGCCAGGGACGAGGGTTTGGGGGAACCTACTGGGGCCAGAGGGAGTGGTAGCAGGTTGAACTAACATAGCGGCAGCTGAGGCCGAGGGGGCTACTGGGGCTGCGGGGGCTACTGGTGGCGGTGGGATGGAGACTGCCATCAGTGCAGGGAGGGTCGGGGATTGGGAGGGCACCGAAGCTGCGGGAGCTTTCTGGTGGAAGAGATTGGCCCAGGGCGAGGGTCTCTGAGGACTGAGCCGTTCGGGCATTTGTGAAGATGGGATCTTCACAGAGGGGCTCTCTCTTTGTTGGCGGTCGCTTGCGCGCTTGGCCAGTTTGGGAGAGGGGGCTTTAGGGGCTTTGGGGCAACCCCGGTAGTTAGCCGGGTGCCCGGATTGACCGCAGAGTACGCAGCTCGGCGGCTCTGTGCACAGAGTGCGGTCTTTGGGACGGGAGCAGTCAGCTGTTCCGTGATTTCCTAGACACTTGACGCATCTAGGTGTCGCGTAACAGTGGGATTGGGCGTGGCCATATAGCTGGCACCTATGACATTGTCCAATCAGGTTGGACTTTCGGGGCTTCTCGATAGAGATGCCCGAGAGGGAGCAGACGGACTTCACCTTGAAAATAGGGTGATGTCCGTCTGTGGGGTCGCATACGACAAGGACCATGTCGTAAACTAGGTCTGTCCTCGCTTTGTGCAGGCGATGGACGGCGGAAACAGGGATGCCTTGTGAAGCAAGGTCTTCTTTGATCTCCTCAGTGGAGATTTCTTTCGGCACATGCCTAATTATGACGCGGGTGGGGATTTCCTCCGGGAGGGAGTAGGTATGGAATGAATAATTCCGTACCTGCAGAAGGCGGGTGAATTCCCTGTAGTCCGAGGACGAGGGAACCGAGACTTTAATACCCTGTTGGGTGGACCTAGCGTTTGTGTAGTTGATCTTACGATCAACACACATTTTGGAGATTTCTGTCCATTTGGACTTCTCCTGAATGTAGATAGGGGGCGGGGGGCGTTGCTTCTTTTTAATAGAAGCTGGCGGGTTTGCACTAGGGCATGAGGCAGGGACGGCCTGAGAAGCGGCGGGAGATGCTGCGGTGGGTGAGGCGGGGGGAGGGGTGGGGGGGAGGGGAGATGGGGAAGGCGCTAGGCTTTTCTTAGCCTTGGAAGCGTGGGAAGAGGAGCCCTTCTTTCTTTTACCTCCCTTTCCGACAACTTGATAGTCGTCTTCGGAGGAGGAAGAGTCAGAGGGGGTTTCGTCAGGGTCGGGTTGAGGTATGGACGTGTCCATAGCCTCGGGTTGGGAGGGTGGTAAGGAGTCCATTGTCTCTGGGATAATGGCGGCTTTGACGATGGGTGCCGACAAGGGGGCTGCGGCGACCTTAGTCGATTCGGAAACACTGGCGGAACCCTTTGTCGGGACGGACAAAGGCGCCGGTGTTTCCGAGACAGTCGGGGTTTCAAAAACGTCACTGAAATCAGCGACGGAGTCGGTGGAGGGGGAGGGAGCTAGGCGATATGCCAACAGCTGAGGACCGTACTTCGCCTTGAAGGACGGATCCTTAAAAAGGACCTCCTTGACGAACGTGCGCATACACTACATCCCTCCTTTATTTTTATTGAATTGATATGTTTGTTGCTGTCATGTTTATTGAAATATTGAATTGATTCTAGTCGCCCATTCCAAAAGGTAGTTTTCGTATGGAGAAGAATGGGCAAGAAACTCCACCGTTACCCTTTTAAAATGTTTTACAATGTCTTGTTTATATAATATAATTATATGTGAAGACAATGCACTTAGAATAAAATTAGTCTACCACAAAAGGTAAAAAGAATTAAAATGAAGCAATGGCAGGTAAATCAATTATGTGATAGATACAGGTGCTCACATATTTACAAATTATTTACAAATATTGTAAAAGTAGATGATTTTCCTAGAATTTTCGCTTTGATAAATCCAATTTAATGGAGTGTTACATATGGCACGATCCACACGATGATGTCCTCACGATGTCCTCACGATGATGTCCTCCCGATGTCCTCACGATGTTTTTCTTCACCATTTTGTAATGTCCAATTTAATGGATGTCCAAATGCGTCCAATATAATGGATGCCCATTGCGTCCAATTTAATTAATCACATGTCTTCGAAGTATTGGTTCTCAGACATGCCGGTTTCCTCACGGTGTTTTCCTTCACCATTGATGAACAGTGGTGATGAGTGAAAATACACAAAATGCCTGCCTGGTTTCGAACCCACGAACTTAGTCGGGCTAGACCACCACCACTGTTGTACTGAAATTAAATGCTATTATTATGTGTATGTGCCTACGTATGACACGGTGCGGTATGACACCAGAAGGCCAATTCTACTAATTTAAAACGTTCAAAATCTAGTCTCAGTCTCATATCGGCGACAAACAAATGTCAAAACTTGTCAAAATGTAGTGAGATTAAAGGTAATTTTGCAAGTAGCATTATTTTAGGGCACGAACTATTATCACATTTGCAGCCTGTGTCTGTAACACAGTTTATACTAGCACAGACACAGACGTTCACTCTGTCTCAAATAATGCATAGCGTTGTACTTCATTGTTTTGTTTTGTTTTTTTTTTTTTTGCTTGATTGAGATGGACAAATTGTACTTGGCTTTTTGAAATAAAGATTATTATTATTGTTATTATTATTTTGTGATTTTTACTTAGTCTATTACTTTTCGGTTTTTACTAAGTTTACCGTTTTTCGTTTACCCTTTTTTGCAATTTGGATTAATTACAGGGCAAGGAATTATTATCTCATTTGTGATTTTTACTAAAGTTACATCTTTTACTTTTACCCTTTTATGCAATTTGCATTAATTACAGGGCAGGAAACTTTTACCCTTTTATGCAATTTGCATTATTTACAGGTCAGGAAATTTTATCTCTTTTGTGATTTCTACTGCCATACCTAGGTATTGGCATCTGCCTAGCCTTTTTCCCAACTATGTTGGGGTCGGCTTCCAGTCTTAGCGGATGCAGCTGAATACCAGTATTTTACATGGAGCGACTGCCTATCTGACCTCCACAGCCCAGTTACTGGGTACGATACCGCTTGATAAGACTGGTTGTCAGACTTTCCGGGCTTCTGACTACCCGTAACGACTGTCAAAGATTCACGAATGACAGCCGGGACCAACGGCTTAACGTGCTTTCCGAGGCACGGAGGGGACACGGTATGTAAAGATGGTCACCCATCCATAGACCAACCGCGGCAAGCGTAGCTTAACCTGATCGATCGACCTATGCGGCTGTTATTATTTAGCCACGTGCCCCTCATACCTAGGATTGGCAATAGAGATCAAAATCTTTTTAATGTCTAACCATGATTTATTTTGTAAATTGCGTAATCTAGTCGGTTCCAATGTATGAACTTGATGAGTTTTCACCCATTGATTGCATACACTGGTTGGTTATACCAATGTATAAGTTATTGTTAACTTTTAGGTACCCACTATTCATTTGATTGTTTACCTCTTCAAATTACTTCGTAATGTACCGATTAACCACATAATCTATCAGTATCGCGATTTCCGCGATCTTATTTGCCTAATATTAGGCAAATCTGTTAACCAACAGTTGGGTTGGCACCTATCAACAAATGAGGTTATACGAAATAAAAGTAAAACTATAAATTCACTGTACATATTAAGCATAAGAAAGTTAAAACGCTGTACAAATAACATAGTCATTTTTTTTTTTTTGTCCATGTCGCGAATTTTGCGACAAGGGGTTTCTAAAAGGGGGGCAAATTTTCCATTATTTTTTCGATAGGACGCACCGTTTTCGAGATATAAGCAAATTTAGAATTATTAGATTTTACACTCGCATGTTCCCGAAAATAACACCAGTACGTCCCGTGTTTCCCAAATAGTCAATCAATAATGCTATATTTTGCCACTAACTATTTGGAGAAACAATTTTATTAATTAAATAAACCTCATTCGTTAACTTGCCAGTATTAATCGCAACCATTAGGTTGTTTTATTGGAACTTGTTCCATTTGTGTTTCTCGCAACCATTAGGTTGTTTTGTTGGAACTTGTTCCATTTGTGTTTTTCGCAACCATTAGGTTGTTTTGTTGGAACTTGTTCCATTTGTGTTTTTCGCAACCATTAGGTTGTTTTGTTGGAACTTGTTCCATTTGTGTTTTTCGCAACCATTCGGTTGTTTTGTTGGAACTTGTTCCATTTGTGTCTTTCACACACACACGCACATATTTTAATGTATATCAAAATATGTCTTGTTGTACCATACGCAGTACAGTTGCTCAATGTTTTTTGTCCTATAATTGTAATAATTGTAATTAAAGTTTATTTTAAACTAAATCACCGCCGTTCATATTTGACTAGCCAGCAAGTCGAACAAAGGTCCTTTGACGACGTGTGCTATGTGATTAAAGCAAATGTTCACTTGATATTACAACACTGTAATGAATTCTATGAATTATTTTGTTGATTACAAATTACAATAGCCAGTGCAAAATGCATTTGATTTGACTACGATTAGTTCAATCATTAACCATAACAGATTTTATTACACTAGTTAGTTTTAACAGTAGATAATAATTTTATTTGTTACTTAACTTCGATTTTACCGAAGTGGAACTTCTGTTAAAACTGGTACATTAACGATATTTTCGCTGGAACATTTTTTTATTTGATCGAATAATATTTTCTCGATATTATTTACATAAGGGGTCGACACGGGGGTAAGCCGTGACTGACTCGAGCAGTGTTGCCACTGAGTTGTGTGCTACATCAATAATGGTAGGTACATCACAAATACATTTTAATTACCTCACATAGGGCAGTATTATCAACTTTATGATAAATAAGAAATATAATGTCATAACCACATCACGCCTGTTCTCCCACCTATGTTTGAATAGATAAGCAATCTTTATTGCTTTATTGTACATTATTGTCTTGGTTTCACATAATGTTACATGGCACCTGTAACTTAGTGACCTTTGAAGGTACTACCACAAAATTCCAACAGAAGAAGGGAACTTCTCTTCTACAAAATTGATTTACCGATTCATCATATTATCATAAGAAAATATTATGTCATTCTAATTCATGTTACTGGTGAAAAGAGTTTTACTAAAACATTTTGTTCATCCATCTGTCCCCAAGTCACAGGCTATAAACCTAGTTTGGGTGCCAGGAGATAATACTCAATGTACTATATGTTGTACCATATTACCGTACGTGTAACCTTTGTGAACATTGTTCTGGAAATAAACATTATTTTTATTATTTTTGTGTCTTTTTTTCTCACCTCTTAGGCTGGTTTTAGCTACATTTACGGGCCAAAACCAAGTAAATGCAACGTGTGGTGTGTATTAGAGTGTGTTTTTCTTCCTCTAACTGCATGAATTTCCTAACAATTCTGCAAGTGTTTAAGATGGCAGCTTTCTGTTATTATTATTAATTAACATTGCAATAACATCAAGCAGCAGTTTGTTGTTATTGTGACTTTTTATTTTCACTTTGCCCACATTTTATTTCAAAGTATGTATACTTATTATTTTAACTGGTTGGTACTAGTATTTAATTATAGTAACAATTACATAGCTTTTGTCTTTTCCTTAGTCTGTTGATAGGTAGCAATCTAAATTATGTTACCCTAGAACTCGGGTACATATGTCATTATCAGTAGTACTCATTAGGTAGTTCTTCCTACATGTAGGAAATTATCCTCTGTGGGACGGTTTTTTTTATTTTTATTTTTGTTATCTTTCGTAAGTATTACAATGAATACATTACTCTGTATTGATTCTTATTTTTGCGTGGCTTTTACTGAAAATCAGTAACAGTATCACAACTGCATGCCCTATTATATTTTTGTAAGTACTTATTGAAGACAAGAAGACATGTTACATCTGCCAACCCGCACTGGGCCCGCGTGGTGGATTACGGCCCACTTCCTCCCACCGAGAGGAGGCCTGTGTCCCAGCAGTGGGAACATTATAGGCTGATTATGTATGTATGTTATGTAAGTACTTATTGCGTGAGTCATTTTTTGTGGCGTCCTGTAACAGGATTTTGAGACTCGTATGCGTGCTCATTAGAGCATTTCGGATTCAGCATGACCTTTGACGTAAGCGTAAGTATGACTAACTAAATAAACTGAATAACTTTATTCAGTAACGTTACTTTACAATCTTCTTTTTAGTGTGTCGATAGCAATCTAAGTGAACTCGGCCCAGAATAGCAATCTAAATGGCCCAGAATTCGGATACTTGTTTGGCGCCTTCACCAGCGTCCATCAGTTCCTGTAACGTGCAGCTGACAGGACACGCAGGACACGATATTAAGTGTTATACTTTACTATTATTATGGGAATTGACTGATAATAACCTTTATCTATTAACAAATTAGGTTTATTAACCAGTTGGCAGTTAATATGCTAGTAATTATGCCATTATTGATGCTTACACTAACGTTTCCCGGTCTTTTCTGATATTTATCCATTAAGCATGGTCGTATTGCGAATAGTATTTGCGTGACCTTGATATTTCTGTATCGAAATGCAAACAATTGATCCTGGCAAACCAGTGACCTGATTAAAATAGTATCTACTGATTTTGTTTTATATTTACAATAAGTGGGTGTGTAGGTTATTTACAACAGAAAAGTTAAGTATGTCCAAGATTTATGATAATAATCGGTTATTATTTTTATTTAAAATTAGAAGCGTGCAAATAACTCAATTATCTTGCTATTTAAATGAAAGCACTTACTCAATAATAATAATTAACAATAATTTACTGTTTGCATTACAGCACATTTAAAATAATTGCGTACTATTCAGGCATGGCCTTTTGTTTTGTTGTGATAAATATTTACTGCATGGCCTTTTTAACATTTACCTACGCTTATAAGTTGTTTACATCAGTCGAAGTAGAATTTATTTTTCGTAACTTATAAAGCAATCATTAGCTGTAACCATCTACCTTGGTAACGATTTATTTACGTGTTGGTAGGTAGGTACAGTGTTACTACGTTCTGTTTTTACTTTAGTATCCAACTATAAACGATCCTTGTCGAAATATAGTCGCTTAACTGATCGTAAACAACTTTCAACGTGCATTATTTTTCAGCGTGCATTCTTCCCCTTTTTTTTTTGGTAAATGTTTTCAGCACTTACTTTTATCCTCGTCGCCACTTGTAATGTTCGCTGGGTTAATAAAACACACTTTGACAGATCACTGAGGTACATAGTCTATCCGAAACCCAGAGAACGTCTGCATTCGCCTACGACCGGTAAGCGACTGCCACGCCAATGCCTGCGCATACACTACAGTACCGCTGGAAAATTTAATTTTGGAGGGTGTGTTCTTTGTGAAGAGTAGATATCCACTAAGAAGGGGTTTTTGTAAATTTAACCTTTGAGAGAGGGGATTCTGTTTGTATGAAAAATCTTATTGCTTGAGTTAATAACCATGAAACTTGGCACGAATACTTATCTAAATAAATTATGAAGATTGGCTTTTTTTTTTTAAACTACCCCCTGAAAGGGGATTGGGAGGTGTCAAAGTTTGTATGGAAGAATTTTAACGCGTGGTCCGATTAACTCGAAACTCAGTATTTATACTTAAGACCAAAAATAAAGAATAACGTGTATCATCGTATTTCGAAAATTTACCCCTGACGGGGTGAAAAGTTAATTTTATAGGGGAAGACTTTACTGCGTGGCTTGATTAACTCAAAAATTGGTATAAACAGTCTTTGAGTCGAGTAATGAACACATCCCAAACAATTTTACGAAATTCCACCCCTGTGGGGGTGCAAAACGGGGATACAGTTTATAAGAAAAATCTTATTCATTTGGTTAATAAACTTGGCAAGAATACTTGCCTAAGCAAGTAATAAAGTTTATCATTATTCGTTTATCAAAACACCCCAACACCCCTTGTGTTGGGGTGTTAAAGTTTGTGAGGGAGAATTTTAACGCGCGGTCCGATTTACTCGAAACTCAGTATTAATACTTTTGACAGAAAATAATCAATAATAACATCCGCACAGATCGGTCGATCAGGTTACGCAGGCTACGCTTGCTGCGGTTGGTCAGTGGATAGGTGTCCATCTTTACATACCGTGACCTCTCCGTGCCTCGGAAAGCACGCTAAGCCGTTGGTCCCGGCTGTCATTCGTGGATCTTTGACAGTCGCTAGTCGTCGTATTTGGGTTATGGAGGTCAGATAGGCAGTCGCTCCATGTAAAATACTGGTACTCAGCTGCATCCCGTTGGACTGGAAGCCGACCCCAACATAGTTGGGAAAAGGCTAGGCAGATGAAGAATCAATAGTAAGTGTATGGGGGTTTTCGAAAATTATTGACCCCTGACGGGACAAAAATTGGTAATTCGATTAATAGGGGATTTTAATGAGTGCCTTGATAAACTCAAAAAAAAAATGGTACAAATAAATTTGGACTTGAAACTTGGCACAAATAATTATAAAGTACGAATTTTTTTGGAATTCTAAACTAACCCAAAGGGGAGATTGGGGGTGTCTTTAGTATGGAAAAAATTTAATGCGCGGTCCAATTAACTTGAAACTCAGTACCTATCTAAGACCAAAATAAAAAATAAAGTGGTTCAGGGTTTTTCGAAAGTCTTCCGCTAACGGGGTGAAGAGGGGTAGTCAATTTCACAGGGCAGATTTTTATTACGAGGCTTGATTAACTGGAAAATTGGTATAAATAATCTAGATTATGTTTCGAAATTCCACCCCTATGGGGATAGAAAGAGGGGATACAGTTTATATGAAAAATCTTATTCATTAGGTTAATAAATTAGAAACTTGGCAATATTTGGGTCAGTAAATAATAAAGATTGTCACTTTTAGTTTTAAAAATCCCTCACAGAGGATTTGGGGGGTGACAAAGTTGATGGATTAGAAAAATATTTAACCCGCTGTCGGATTAACTTGAAACTCGGTACTACTAAAACAAAAAATACTTTAAAAAAGTGATTTAGGGTTTTTCAAAAATTTACTCCTACGAAGGTGGAAAATTCTACTGCTTGCTTCCATTAACTCGAAAATGGGTATGGGTCTTTGAGTCAAGTTATGAACACATCCCAAACGATTTTTCAAAATTACTGTCCTGGGGGGGTAAAAAGCTGGGATACAGTTTATTTGAAAAATATGATCTCTTTGAGCTATAAACAAAAAAATTGGCCCGAGTACTTATTTATATCTAAATAAATGATAAAAATCATAAACATACATTTTCGAAATTATAAGAGGAAAGTACGAATTTCACGCGGACGAAGTCGCGGGCAGAAGCTATTATTTATATAAATGAATATCTTAGAAGATATCAGAGATTTAAAAAGCGGGGGCGGAGCGGCTGGCGGGGCGGTACCACTATATAAATATAGAGGCTGCTTCAATTCAAATTTTTGGTATAAATAATCCCTTAGAATGCCTCTTCTAAGCCCTCCCAGGGCGATTAATCGTTCAAAGTTAACCAAATAATCGTTTAGCCATCTTACCAACTACAATAAATGCTCTAACAACCCTAGTGTTATCCATGAATGGCGGTTTCTCCTACAAATAATAGAGATTTTATTCTACCCTCCGAATAAAACAACGCTCCCTCCCCTTTGTCTGTATTACGGAACATGGTTCGTTAATTAACCCAGCTATCAATCTGATGAACAGCGCTGTTTTCATTGTACGACTGAGTTAGGCTCGATTTCTTTGATCAAGGATGTTGCTGACGGCTTTATGGACCCTCGATCACGATTGGGAGATTAATGTAGGTCTTAATTTGTTGGACAAATTAACTCGCAATGTGTTTTTAAAGAGTTTGAGAGGACGTTTTTCTCAAGCACCGTCGACGCGCGTTTTGCTATCGCACGTTGTCGGTGCTGCTAAACTTGAAAAGGTAGTGTAGCGGTATCTACAACGCCACATGCGAACAACGCGTCATATTGACGTCACGCAAAATCCTGCATCTCGCAAGCAGAGTTTACCGCGCAACTAGCATAGATACAACGGCCCGACATGAATCATCGGGCAGTTGCCCGCCAGACACAACACCCGTCTGGTCGGAGGCTCCTCCCTTTTCTATAGAGTATGAGTGAACTTTACTCCCTGTTCCCCATACCTCTATACCATCAAACTGAACAACTTTCTCCATTGAACCGACATCGTAATCGCGAAACAAGTATCAGCTGTCCCCAACATTTGGGTCAAGTAGGTATTTAAATTTTGTATGATAAATAGGTACTAAAGTAAATAATAGTGAGTGGACTTTAAACCCTGTTCCTCATACCTTTATAGTAGATTACTTGCGATTCCATCGCTGCAAACTCACGAGAAACGCGCGACAGACGCGCGTGACCAACTTTCCTTGCAAAGTAAAACGCAAACTGTAGCACGCGCGCGAACGAGCCACAAACGTGCGTGTACCGCGCTGGAAACCTGCGTGCGCTTTGTGACCGACCGTCATCAAGGAAAGGGTGGGAGAGTGCGGTGCACACTCCGTCCGTCTTCATACAGAACGCACTCGTATTGCTTATGTAATTTTATAAATGGTGTCGATGCTGTTTATAAATGTTTGTATGTGTAAATGGATGTATCCAATATGTAGTTTACGATGTTTTCGTGAGACATTTTTACGTTTCCTTTTTAACAAAAGTACAAAGGCCAGCGTAAAAAATGTTGCCTCGATTGATGTCATCGTAATAATGTTGACAAGTATCCGATTAACCCTTTGAATGTCTTAAGTTACACAGTTCGACATAAGCAATTGTCTTTCTATTGTGTCTCTAATTACGGCATTCGATAAGTTAAAACACGCTGTACGTGTGTGTTTGTAGCTAAACAGACGCGCTGTGATGTAACTCCGCGCTAGTAACGCGTCGACAGCACGCGAAAAAGTCGTCGCCTGCATACTACAATTTTATAAACGTGTGAATAGGTAAATTGGTTGCGATAATATCGCGTTTGTGCGAGTCGACAGCGCCTGAAAAAAAATGTGGTGAGTAAGAGCTCCTACACCTAAAATGCAATTGTCTAATAAAAAAAGATATCTAAGTATTGCAGCATATTTTATACATGGATTTAGTACATAATTCTGAACGCCCCGTGTTAAAATTTATCGTCGGTTATTTTAAAAAAAATGCTGTTCCATATATTTTGACAGCGAAGGTATTGCAGAAAATTTTTGTATGAAAATTAAGTCTATTGTAGCTAAAAGCAGATTTTAAATAATATAAAGCTAACAGTCTTAAAATAAGATGTACAGACGCCAGCACATCAAGCTACTACATCTGTCAAATTTCTTTATTAGATTTTCAACTTTACCGCTAAAGCAAAGTTCAAAGTTGATTGGGAATATTTGACAGTTTCGGATAGCTGGATGTGCTGGCGTCTGTACATTTATCTATACATATAATAAATCTGTAGAAGGGTCAATTCTGTACATTGAAAATATTGAAAAAATAAATAGCGGGGGGTGTTGCTGGATCGATACCAAACCCAAATATGTGATTAAAAAAAATTTTGTCTGTCTGTCTATCTGTCTGTCTGTATATGCAGGCATCACGTGAAAACTAACGGTTCGATTTCGATGAAACTTGGTATAATTATACCTTATTATCCTGGGCATAAAATAGGATACTTTTTATCCTGGAAAAATACGTAGAAAAAAAACTTATTTCTCGGTTTTATTCATAGTCGTTGTTCTGTAGAACCGCGAACACACGTTGCATTACCCGTAGTGGATAATTTTCCATTTCAATTTAAGAGAATACAGTTTCCTGTAGCTTTATGTTACGCCATGACAATAAATAAGGCTCAAGGTCAGACCCTAGGAGTTGCTGGCGTAGATCTTACCGCGAGTTGTTTTTCACACGGGCAACTTTACGTAGCTCTTTCCCGTGTGAGCAGTCCAAGAAATCTTCATGTTCATATTCCGGACGAGCTCACTAACAATGTTGTGTATGCTGAAGCTCTCAATTAACTTTCTGTCGCATTGTCACGATCACTTTTTTATTATTGCAAACTTTTCGTCACTGTCAGTAATTTACTGCTACATGCTACTTATCAAGGTCGGAATTACGATGAAAAAAAAACTTACTACAGAACGCGAGCTCAACAGCAGTAGCTCAATAGAGGGATCTCCTTAATTATTATAGGCTTAGCCGTATTTGGGTCCAATAGATATTTATAAGATGTCATTGTCAGAGTTACTCAAAATGGAGAAATAAACCATCCACGCGAAGACCGACATCCGCGCGGACGGAGTCGCGGGCGGAAGCTAGTATAAAAATATTTCCCCTCCGGAAAGAATCAATCAATCTGCCTTTTTCCAACTATATTGGGGTCAGCTTCCGATCTAACCAACCGGATGCAAGACTGGTTGTCAGACTTTTGCTTTTCTTACGACTGTCAATTACTGTCAAAGATATCCGAATGGCAGCTTCCGGAAAAATCATTGGGCATCATAAAATTCGTCCGCATCGCTGTCAACAGCAAAAGTGCTCAAAAGACCGACAGCATTTCCACTTTATATGGCAATGGTGGTTTGTAAATTGTCTGTGTGGTGCCAGACTTAAAGAATTGCACCACCCCTTACATCCCGTGGGTGTCGTAAAAGGCGACTAAGGGTCTTACCGGAGAATGGGCAGCAGCGTTTTCTATTTATTCCACCATCATACCATACTGCGATCGCCAACCCGCCTGCCAAGCGTGGCGATTATGGCAAACCCCCCCAAAATTGGGGGAGGCCTATGTCCAGCAGTGGACGTCTATCGGCTGAAACGACGACGACGACGACGACGATGGCAATGGTGATTTTTGCCCAAAAAATAGGTGAGCCCTATAGTCACGTGAAGAGTCGATGAGCACTCGAACTCGCGGCCCTAGTGTTTCAATCCCAAACGGCTCAAACTTAAAGCTCCCAATAAAGTTGTTATATTTCCCGAGGGGTCCGTGGCTAAATAATAACAGCCGCACAGGTCGATCGATCAGGTTAAGCTATGCTTGCCGCGGTAGGTCTGTGGATGGGTGACCATCTTTACATACCGAGACCCCTCCGTGCCTCGGAAAGCACGTTAAGCCGTTGGTCATTCGTGGGTCTTTGACAGTCGTTACGGGTAGTCAGCAGTCCGAAAGTCTGACACCCAGTCTTACCAATGGGTATCGTATTGCTGAGTAACTGGGTTGTGGAGGTCAGATAGGCAGTCGCTCCATGTAAAATACTGGTATTCAGGGATTCTGGGAAAAGGCTAGGCAGATGATGATTTGTGACGTTTGAAACAGTTGATATAATCGAGTCTTATTCTATCAAAAATCTGCAACACATGGTATCTATAGAACATTAAAGTTTTACACCTTATCTGTTTGCCACTGTATACATAAACACACACACACACACACACACACTCTGCATACACTGCACTGCACTGCTACACTGCATTATAGCTACATTTTCGTCATAGTTTCCCGTTCACCAGAGAACTTAATACCAGGGTGTCATAAAAGTTGATCGCCCTCGAACAGCATTAAACTATCGTTATCACATTAACGCCACACCTACACTAACTTCGTTATGGCAAGAGCAATCAACTGATTTGGTTACTCTGTATAGTTGGTCAAAATGACAAAGGTAGCATATACACACATACATAATCAGCATATACCTACTGCTCCCACTGCTGGGACTCAGGCCTCCTCTCTGTGAGAGGGAGTGGGCTGTAATCCACCATGCGGACCCAGTGCGGGTTGGTAGATGTCACATGTCTTCGAATTTTTGGTTCTAGGCTAAGCTATCATGTGTGGAAAAAATTGTATGGTTTCTTTGTAAGTGATCCTTGAGTTTTCCATTAGGAATTTCTTAGTAACAGTCCTTAGTTTGGAAGTTAGCCGTGTAATACCCCCGTGCCTCGGAAAGCACGTTAAGTCGTTGGTCCTGCGCCTGATCTTTCTTCGGTCGTGTCGGATTGCGTGCCGTCCCGTTGGACTATGAGAGTAAGGGAAGAGAGAGTGCATCTGTGTTTACACACGCACTGTATACAGAGCGTTAGGTTAAACGAGGGACATACTTTGAGGGGAGTTAGTACTCGTGAAAATGAACAACTTTTAATATGGGAAAAACCCTGAAATCGCGAAAAAAAAATCAGCCGTTTCCTACATTTATGTTCGCATAGCTCGTCAAAATGTACTGAACAGCTGATTTCTTATTTGCGATTTCAGGTTCGGCCCCATAGTAAAAGTTGCTCATTTTCATAAGTACTAACTCCCCTCAAAGTGTGTCCCTCGTTTAACCTAACAACCTGTATAATATCTCCCGCGTTGAAGGCTAATCTCCGTTGAAATTGACCGCTATGGCCGAAATACGGTCAGAAAGCCTATTATTATTATGATCCTTACGATTACAATTATAAACTTCAAATTCATATTTTCAGAAGGTTGCAGGTTATTGTGAGAATTGTTTT
The DNA here is from genome assembly GCA_916614155.1 of Mesoligia furuncula. NCBI lineage: Eukaryota > Metazoa > Arthropoda > Insecta > Lepidoptera > Noctuidae > Mesoligia > Mesoligia furuncula. The sequence continues at coordinate 22,210,339 of OU744800.1, read as the reverse complement.
GTCTATCTAGATAGTGTTTTGTCTATCACGCCCTAATGTCACTTCTGAGCACGTTCCAGACGATACCGAGAGCATATTTGATGTTTGTTTTCCCCTTCGTTATCTATTTATTACTAATGAAACATTTATTGATGCGTGAATTTATGAAGCTCGATGTTGATCATTTATCATGCACAGTTCGACGATAACATTATTAGGAAAGCAGAACGCACAAGGGGCTGCGAAACGTTCTGAGCAGGAAAGCACCGGATATCTGTTTTAGTTTGCTTCATCAAATTCAAGCTAGCCGCAACGCCCAACACTTGGCTCCTTTTTTTTTTGGGTGGGAAATTATCAAATAACTTCTCCCGCTCTTTGTGTCAGACTTTTACTGACTTTAACCCACCCGTAATCCTTCAGTTACCTGTGCCAGGGGCCACGGTATCTCTTTCGAACAACCTGCGACCCTGGCAGGCATCGGCCCTAGCCGACCCCGTCAGTTAGTGCTGACATCTCTTTGAGGCACGCGTGGAACACAGCGTGCCGTCGACCCGGGCCTGGTCCTTACCGGTCGGCGAGCTGAACATTTGGCTCCTTACATCCTGATATGTATATAATTGTGCAAAATTATGTGTGAAATAAATTTCTAAGGCCGCGGTCGCGGTTTATACACCTTGTGTAGGCACGGTTCGTCAGTGTTGTATGGATCACTATGGAAGCTGTTGACTGACACGTTTTTTCTACCGCGTTGTTTATACGCCTTACCGTAATGAAACCGTGCCATGAACAAAGGGCCTGAGAGTCACGTTCAACTGTTTACCGTGTCAAAACTGATAGCAAAAGAAAAACAAAAAAACTATGAACACAATAAACAAATCAAATTCGTAATCAGACAATCTATTACAAATCAATGTGTGATTACTTACGCAACTTGAATTACTGATAAGCTGTAAATGATAATAATTACTTCCAGAAGTAAAACATCCCCTCTCCCCACAAAATGAATGAGACAACTTCCTCCTTCACTTTACAATTCCGGAAATCTCAAAACATTCTCATATTTACTTTGACACAAACTTCAAATTCCCTTGCAAATAAATTCTTTGCATCAAAGTGATATTCAAAAGATTATGCATCAAGATCTCTTTGACAGAACATTCCTTCGCTTCCAGAAATTCCTTTGAACGTATAAAACTTTTCTTTACATATTGACAAAATATATTTAAGTTTCAAGGTCACTCAGCGCGCTATGGAACGAGTATACTCGGAATCTCCGGATAATTTCATTCTTGAAGGATAAAATCAGGAATGAAATTATCCGGAAAAGAACCAGAGTTACCGACACAGCTTGCAGAGTAAGCAAACGAAAGTGGCAGTGGGCTGGCCATGTTTGTCGCAGGACCGATGGCCCGTGGAGAAGACGAGTCTTGGGGTGGAGACCACGTATCGGCAAGCGTAGTGTGGGACGCCCCCCAGCTAGATGAACGGACGACCTAAGGAAGGTAGCTGGGACGGACTGGATGCAGAAGGCGTAGGTGGAGGCCAGGGTGCTGTGGCGCAGCCTGGGAGAGGCCTATGTCCAGAATTGATTGATTTAAGTTTAGCACACACAGTCACGAGCAGAGCAGCAGTCAGGACCAGTTGTGGCGTAGTCGTACGTTCGAACACAGACAGGCGCTTTAATTTGTGTAAATTATTTCATCACCACTGCTTTCAAAACGGTGAAAGAAAACGTGCGGAAACTGGCATGTACTAGAACAGGGATGGGGAAACTACGGCCCGCGGGCCATCTCCAGCCCGCGAAGCGTTAAAATCCGGCCATCAAACAAAAATCAAGTGAAGTTTTCATATTGTTAGAAAGGAGAATGGGTAAGACCGTACCCAGACACAAATATGTCCAAAAATGTCCCCACAAAGACCAGCGCTCCTCGTCCTTCTACTTCGCAGCTAACTTAAAAGTTTATTTGCAATTTACAATTTTTTTCTTATTTCAATAGTTATTTTGTAATAAATTGCACAATAAATCCGAGTTTCAGAAAATACATGTCAATATTTTTATTTCAGTAAATAATATAGCCAAAAATGCAACAAGTTGGCCCGCCATTTATTCGAAGACAGTGACATCTACCAACGTGCACTGGGCCCGCGTAGTGGTTTACGGCCCGCTCCATCTTACCGAGAGGAGGCCTGTGTCCCAGCAGTGGGCTGTAGGCTGTACAACACTGTAGGCTGATTATGGTTATGCTACAGAGCATTTATACCTATACCTTGCACTTGCGCATGATTCAAAGGCGATTTTCTCCTAAAGTATTGATAGATATTTCATGGTGTTAAGAACATAGTATCGGACTTAAAGAATAGCACCACCTCATACTTCCCGTGGGTGGTGGCCTACGTCCAGCAGTGAACGTCTTTCGGCTGAAATGATGAAGAACATAGTATTATCAAAGCCATACTTTTATAAAATAGATATTTATCAAGGTCGCAAATTTGATTTCACGAGAAAAACGCTTTTGAATTTTGCGTAACTATATAATTATCTAATGTATTTACGTTTGTGACTGTATTTTCTCGTAGGTACTGCTAACGTGACGTTGTTCGTTCGAGCATGGAACCCACGTACGTGGCGTATTATCTTCGGTAGGCTGTTGGAATTAGCTATTGGAGGGGAAAGATAAAGCGATTTTACGTCAACGTTGTAACATGTGTTCTGTTGAGCATATTTTACAAGTATCCAGGTATCTTTACTTTTTTTGATGATGTAATTAATACTAATACCAGCCTACTATTGCAAACAACAAACAAACATACTTTCGCATTTATAATATTAGTTAGGATATTGACTAAAAGTTCAGGTTTCCTTACGATAAAACCTTTTCCGATGTCAGTACGGTCCACGATAAACATACTAATTCAGAAAATACATACGATAAAAAAAATATTTACCAAAATTATATTATCATCATCATCATCATTTTAGCCGAAAGACGTTCACTGCTGGACACAGGCCTCCCCCAAGCACCTCTAATCTATAAATATTGTAAATTTTGCTTGAGTTTACATCCGCTTAAGTTCTATAATAAACATGACAGTATACATTGCGTTACGTAGTTGATAGACAAACTGTGTGCTTAAAACAAACAAGCAACCTACAGAACTATGTATGTAGTATGTGTTGATGAGTTAGTTAATTACCTAACTGTTGTAGCTGTTTTCCCGCCTCGAGCACAGATCTGTCCGATAGAACACCCCTGTTCACTGCACAGCTACACCGATGCTACCATTATTCGTAATAATGAAATGTTATTCGTGAAATCCTACTATCCTACTAATATTATAAATGTGAAAGTTTGTGAAGATGTTTGGATGTTTGTTACTCAATCACGCGTAAACCGTTGAACTGATTTGGATAAAAATTGGCACATAGATAGACAATTTTTTGGGAACATCGGGATAAAAAGTATTATATGAATACTTTTTATCCCGATGTTCCCACGGGATCGAAAGTTACGCGGGGCACTGCTAGTGCTGTAATATTTACAATTAGGCATGAAAGGTACACTCCCACTTTTACTGAAGCGAAAGGACATGCATTCTTCTCACCCTCACCTATGGAGCGCAAACATGGTCTCTAACAAAGCGTCAAAAGTCCGTGGAGTCTGCCAACGTTCTATGGAATGAAATATAATAGGAAGTAGTAGGATCAATCTACTGAGTAAAGCCCCTATAACGCGCACCTTGCGTGTACTTAATGACGTAGCAGACAGCATAGATAATTTTATTTGTTCTCTGAGTGAGTTCACAAAAACCACGATGTTACAGAATATGTTATGGTAAATAATAAAACTGTAAATATGGCCACACTATTGAATTAGGAAATTCCTGTAATGATAGTGATGTTCACTCACAGATCGCATTAGGAACTCTATGTTTAATTCGTTCCAAAACACAAATAGCTGAAGCTGGCCGCACAGCTGCTGGACTAAAATGGAACTAGGCTGGCCACATATGTCGCATGTCAGAGCTGCGATTCGCAAAAACTGCTACTCATTGAATCCTAAATAGGAAGAAACGACTACACGGCAGATCCAGAAAGAGACGACGGGATAAACTAGACTCCTCCCACAATCGCATTAGATCGGGAAAAGTGGAAAGAAGGAAGGTTGGCCATTGCCCTGCAGTGGGACAACAGACTTAGTAATCTATAATATAAAAATGAATCCCTGAATGTATTGCTAAGCGCAAATCTTGAGAACAGCTGAACCGATTTCGCCAATTCTTTTTTTAGAATATTCCTTGAAGTAGGTACGAGGATGGTTCTTACGCAGATAAAAATTTAATATATCTATGGGAGTAGAATAGAAGTAGGGTAGGAGTAGGTTAGGAGTAGGATAGGAGTAGGGTAGGAGTAGGGTAGGAGTAGTGTAGGAGTAGGGTAGGAGTAGTAGGAGTAGGGTAGGAGTAGTGTATAGGGGTAGGGTAGGAGTAGTGTAGGAGTAGGGTAGAAGTAGATAAGGTAGGTGTAGGGGTAGGGTAGGGTAGGACACCACGCAAACGAAGTAGCGCCGGGAAGCTAGAAATAATTTATATGGCAAAACAACGTTTGCCGGGTCAGCTAGTAATAATATATTTTTTTTATCAATTTATTCAAAAGAGCTAGTGTATTCTTCGTAAACAAGGACTAAAATAGCTCTTTAATCCCTAGGGACTAAAAGTGATTTGAATTGGGAATGTGGATATTGTTAGTAAAAGTTCCAATCACCAAAGAGGTCAATCACGAACATTGTATGAACGAGTAACAGGCCATTTGATAAAGAAAAACGAGCGCGAGCCAAATTAAAAAAAAAGTGTGCGAAAAATAAAAAACAACGCGAAAAAAGCATTCAGTCTTCGTTCGTAATTGTTTACTCAAAATTATATATAAATAAATAAACGTAGATACTATTCTTATTCATAAGTTGTACTTACTTATTTTTCATAGAGGGTGATAAAAAGTAGCTCGAGTGACGTACTTTGAATCCCTCGCTGCGCTCAGGATTCTAACAAACACTCTCGCGTTCCAAATAGTTGTTTGCTCCCTTGGCAAACAATCTACTATTTTAGACTAGGGTATACGTGCTTGCTGATTTCCTACGTGTGGCCAATGCAAAGGCATATCTCTATGCCTGTTATCGTCATCATCATCCACAGCCCTTCATCCACAGCTGGGCATAGACCATTCTATTCTTATGCCAATCCTTCACCTAGTTTCTGCCCACGACTTCGTCCGCGTGAAATTTCTTGTTCCCTCGACCCACCCCGTCGCATTGCATCGCCTTCCCGCGCTATTACTTTGTTTTTGCTTAGCGTTCTTTATGACTTTTTCTTTTTGCTCATCTCCTAAGGGTCATAGCGAGATGTTAAATAGCCTATAGCTTTCCTCAAGAATTAGGCTATCAAATACAAAAAAAAATTCAAATCCGACTGGTAGTTCCAGAGATTACCCCCTACATACAAACTTGCAAACTTTACCTCTTTATAATATTAGTAGGTATAGATGATAATTAAAAGAAAGAAAGAAAAGAAAGAAAAAGTATTTATTGCGACTCGTACAGGAAGATCACAAACTAAACTAAACACAGTCAAATAAAAATCCAAGTTATATAAAAAAGAAGAAAAAGTAACAAAAAGAAAATAAAACAGAAAGTCCTATACGAGGCCAAAAGGCTCCTATCTCAGCATGATGCTAATGAATTGAGGTAATATTCTCTTAAGATCGTGTATTGTTGATATACATACCTATGCGTAGTTCCTTGATCAGCAGTGGGGTACTGGATCCTGTGTATGAACACTGTAAATCAAACGGTAATGCAATTATTGTCGATCGTTCGAGAACTTTACGAATTTATCGCATAACGATTTAATTAATTTTATTTATTAAAATATTAACGGCAACCTCAAACATTATAGGCTATAAAATATTTAACGCACGTGTCGAGTTACAATTACGAGTAAAATCATCCATAAAGTGTGAGTAATTGGCTATAATCCACAACAGGCAAATTGCTAATGGGGAATTGTGTACTTCTAATGTGCGCTTCTGAATGGTAAATCACTGCTTTGTGCTTGGCCAGACTGGCAGTGTAAGCGTGAAACGGGCGCGGCGCGGCGAACTCAATCATATGAACTTCCTTTGAGTGTCCATAGTGGGCACGTGGGCACGGTGAGCGGTGCAGGCTGCTCGGCGCAGGGAGCGCGCGGGCAACTAACGCCATAGCTCGTTCATAAAAGTGGCCGCAGTGGGTGCGCGGCGCGAACACTGGCGGCCCGCGGTTCTCAAACTAGTTCGAGCTTTTTCATTTCTAGTAAAAATAAGTCATCTTCATCCATATTATATTTTGACAAACCGCTCCCCGCCCCGCGCTGCCAGTCTGAGCAAGCACTTACTGTTCTGCGGTCTCTTTATTTTAAGAGTTACATTAATCTTTGATCAATTACCATGGCAATAATAATACAAAAATCTACACTTAAAACAAAAACAATCTTCCTAGCCTGTTCACAAGTATGTTGGGGTCAGCTTCTAGTCTAACCGGATGCAGCTGAATCTGAGTATTTTACATGGAGTGACTACCTATCCGACTTCCACGACCCAGTTGTTGGGTAACAGGATACCCCTTGGTAAGACGGCTGTCAGAAATTTTTGCGCTTCGAACTACCCGTAAAGATAAATAATAATAATAATAAAAACGTTTATTTTCTCCACTACACAATGAATAGTTAGTATTTGGAGATTCTGCGTGACGTCATGCAGCCGACTGTGCGAATTGCTTATCTATCCTAACACTGATATTTACTTCGTGCAAGATAACTGCCCGATCCACCGTGCAGGCATTGTGAAGAATTGGTTAGCTGCTCAAGAAGGTTTAACTATTATTTACTGGCCATCTAAAACTCCCGATTTGAACCATACTTATAGAAAACCTATGGGGTCAAATCTTTTTAAATTGGGACAAATCCGAAGTGCGAAATAAAAACAATTTGGCTGAGATCAAAGACTACAATATAATGCGGCGTGTCATCGACATGGGAGCACATCAGAAGAAAAGATTTCTGTTGGAACATGGTGTGCGGTATGCGTAGCCGCTTACAAAAGCTAAAGAAGAAGACGGTGCGCCACTCCGCTACTAACTAATCTACTTATAAGTATTTTAAAACACACTATGTAAGTAAATGCTCAATTGAATGAATGCTAAACCATTAATGGCTAATGTTGCAGATTATGTGGTGATGTTATTGTTATAAATGGAAATGCATTTTTCTATTTAAATAACATGTTGATTCACTACACATAATTATACTTAGCTATAAATCTGTAAAACATAACAATAACAACAATCGATAACAAACTTCCAAGCATTAGCAATGACTTTTTTTAAATGTTTATAAATGGTTAGGTTTGGATATGATATTATAAAATGTAATAATTTTGAACTATGAGCATTTAGTTACTTTATCTTACTTTAATGAAATAATAAACATTTTTATTACTTGCAATGATTTTGTTTCATTTCTATACAAACTACCCATTTAAAAAGATATTTCCCGACTTCGTTCGTTAAAAAAAAAAAGAAAAAAAACATAATATTTAATTAAAAACAAAACATTGCTAACAAAAAGCTGTATCTATGTTTCTCCTGGTTTCGAACCCAGATAACGATGATTATCGAGCTGCCTTAGTGACCACGAGACCAACCCAACCCTTGTAATATGTTTTGAAATTCGACCTTAGTTGGGATGATACGCGCAATATTCTGAAGAATTTAAACCATATGGCACATTTTCATAAAGTTCATTATCGCACAATCACAACCAGCTATTTAGATCATGGAATCATGGAATTTAGATATTAACAGTAGACAACTTTAAAATGTTACTGATGCGCGATATTTCTTTTTATTCATCCACCCTCGCCTTGGTTTTTTTTTTAGTAGTCGTGAACATGATAATTGGCTGCCAATTATTAGTATGGTTGCGATTGGGTGATTTTAGAAACGTTGAAAACTCCACCAATCATACCAAGGATACTTTCTTTCTAACACTATACAGCGCGTCGTAGTTATAGATATGTATAAAGTTTACATTGATGTGCTGCAGTCTGTACAATACATAAACGTGAATACAAAATACATTGATGTTGTGGAGACTGGAGCCTGTACTAGGAATACCTGTGTTACAGGTCTCCAGGCCTCCAAACTACACGGACAAGTCACACTGATACAAACGTCTACTAACAGACAATGATATTGGGATCAAAGATAAAAAACAAAAGGAATGTAAAAATAAAATAAAAAGGAACTACAAATAATTAATTAATTAAATTAATTAATTAAACAGCAAAGTAGGGTGTTTGGGTGTGGGTGTGTGAGTGCAGGTGTGGGTGTGTGGGTGTGGGTGCGTAGTGAGTGTGTGTGTGATGATCAAAAAACATATCATAATACGGTATACCTACTTAGGACCTGCCGAGCTGCTTTTTTATGAGACGACTTCCAAGAGTCTCTCGGTGGCTTCATAGTCGTGAGATTGAAGCCAATTTTTGACTTTAGTTATACAATTGAATAAAGATAAGGAGTAGATGAAAATGGCTTTATTGACTTTGTTGTAAAGGTAATCTCCTAAGAAACAAAAGAATCTACGGCTGAATCTGGTTTTGAAGGACCTTGTTTTACAGACTCTGTGTTTGCGTCTCTTGGTAAGGATTTCGACAGGATTGTATGGAAGTTGAGTATGCCTACGAATGATAGTGCTTAAAATGAATAATTGGCGAACTGTCAGTACTTTGCACTGCTGGTAAAGTTCTTTGGTTGGGAAGAGAAAGGGAAGTTTACGACAAACTTTGAGAACAGCTCTCTGAGCTCTCTCCAGCCTCAGCAAGGATGTCTTTGGGGCACCGCCCCATGCCGTTATGCAATATGACAAGATTGATTGAACTAGTGCATAGTATACGGTGTCAATGGTCTTAGTTTCCGCCACATGGCGTAGATTCTTGAAAACATATATTAATTTTCGGGTTCTCGCTGTAAGTGCGTCTATGTGCGGCTGAAAACTAAGACGATCATCAAACTGAATACCCAAATATTTGATAACAGCCGTTTTTTTGAGAGCAGGACATGAGCAAGGATTGTCTTGTAGGAAAGAGCAAGTGTGTGATGTTATTGAAAGATTTGTACAAGATGGGATCGCGTGTTTTTTTATGGTAAAAGGAATATACATAGACTTAGCCACGTTAAGAGTGAGTTTGTTATTTTTTAACCAATCTGCGACCATGTCAAAACCGAGCTGAGCATTTGAAAAGACTTCTTCCCATGAGTCCGCGTGAAAGAGCAGAGCTGTATCATCCGCAAAGGTGATGATCCTGCCACCAAGCAATTTAAGGTTACAAAGATCGTTGATATAGGTCAAAAATAATGTGGGACCAAGGATACTGCCCTGTGGCACCCCATACGTGATATCGAGGTCATCACTGCACATATCACCAATCCTTACTCTCTGCTTGCGATTTGTGAGGTAATCAGAAAACAATTTAAGTTGCGTTCCTCTCACTCCCAACCCCTCCAGCTTCTCGAGGAGGAGTGGAGCAGAGACTGTGTCAAAAGCTTTTGCTAAGTCCAGAAAAATTGCCAGCACCTTTTGTTTACCATCGAGATTTGTGGAAACAAAGTTCACCAGTTCTTGGACAGCATCACTGGTTGACTTCCCGGATCGGAAACCAAACTGAGAAGGTGATAACAGTTTTTTTGACTCGAGGTATTTTGTTAATCGTTTGTTAATTAACCTTTCCAGAATCTTGGATACCGTAGGCAAAATGGAAATAGGTCTAAAGTTATTGACACAGCCCCTGTCTCCCCCCTTATGTATTGGGTGAATTTCAGCAAGTTTCAGAGAGTTTGGGAAAACGCCAGTTCAAAAGGCAAGATTACAAATATAAGTCAAAGGTGGAAGTACAATCTCTCTATATCGCTTGAGGAAGGTAGCAGGGATGTTGTCGCGACCAATCGCACAGTTATTTTTAAGGCCTTGAATGATTTGTTCAACCTCAGCTATATCGGTGGGAAGTAAAACAAAAGATTGTGTGAAAGAGTTTTTAGTGTGTATCTCAGGGAATCTATTATTGCTAGGTAGTATTTTTTCATAAAGATCTACAAATGACAGCCGGAACCAACGGCTTAATGTGCTTTCCGAGGCACGGAGGAGTCTCAATACACACGGTTCAAAAAGAAGTCATACGGTCAGGGCTGTAACGAGGGTGACTCCTCGACTACAGGTTATTCCTTCAGAATATTATGATGTTTGAAAACTGGTCAAGTTGACCCGTTTCCGACCCGTTGTTCCGATCAAAAAGACGTGACAGCCCGGTGTGTCGCGTCTCTATCAAGTAGGTAGTTAAAATTATTGCAACTTGAACGCTGAATGATGTAGGTAATTGTAAAAACCAAAATAAATTCTGGGAAAAATTGCTGTGATCACCACACTCGACAAACAGAACAGATTATGTAAACAAAGTAAATATTATAAAACTATGTAACTTCTGCTTATAATCTTTATAGTATTTGTAATCTCTGTTTTAACGATACCCACCATGTCTATGAATATTTAATAACCAATTTCAGTGTAATGTGATCACCTTGTACACTCGAGTGGATCTCATTTTCCGATACAGTAACGACGTTATTATTAAAACCTTTTACCGTTAAGAAATTCATAATTTCTTAAAATTAATCCGCCTTTTGATTGCCGCTTCGCTCATTTTACAAAGACGGATAATGGGTTTGCGTTGTTATCACGATAATTACCGGAAAGTGAGTTTCTAAAATAATTGTTTTAATTTATTGTGTGGGAAGACGATGCGAATGCATTTTTGGGTTATTCAAAGACAATTTCATTTGAATTTTAAATTATTTAGTTCTAACTGTTATCCGCGACTTTGTCTGCGATCCAGGATGAAAAGTAGCCTATGTCCTTCTCCAGGTCATAGCCTACCTATTTGTCAAATTTCATGCAAATCCGATCAGTCGCTATAACGTCACAGCGTAACAAACAAACAAACTTACCTTTGCATCTATAATATTAGTCATGCAGATGATTTCCCACACTGTGGTCTAAATATAGCACTACTGAGGCCTTAGTGTGAATTTTTTCGACTCACGTTCGATTGCGAGCGCGTTAGAATTTTGTATGGGAAATTAGGTTTCTCTTAGTGACCACCAGGTGGCGCTATTACTTTTCCCATATAAAAAAAATATTATTAAAAAAAATTAAAATTATAACACATTTTTTTAAATATAATTTTTTAATATGTTTTTTTATTGCAATTATTATTTTTTTATCGTTATTTAAATTATTATTATTATACATATAAAATTCTAAAGCGCTCGGTATCGAACGTGAGTGAAAAACTCACTCTCTCTGACCTCAATGGAAGATGTCATAGACTACAAGGTCAATATCAAAAACATTTCAACAAATCAATTCACTCCATAAAAACAACACCAAACAGGATTATTGTAGCAATATTCTCACATATTTATGTAACACTTATTGACCACATATAACGCCAAGATGAAATAAGGTGTAATATTCCCGGCATATAGTACATGTAAGTTATATTTCGTTAGGGTCGGGTCATGAATATAATTCCGGACTCACGAGTCATTTGGTTAGGTATTCGCAATCTCCGCTTTTGTATCAGAAGCACAGATTACTTAATAAACGGATTATGAACTTGTTATGTTCAAGTTTCGGTACGCAATCTTCATCACTTTAGACATTTTGATGCTTAAGGTACCTAAATAGATGAAGTAGGTAGGTAGTTAGGTACCTTTTTTTTGTTCTCGGGGGGAAACCTTCAAAAGGCACCTGGGTCTTTGGGGATAGAACCAGGGAGTGTGGGATTTTTACTCAAACTCAAAGCATTTATTTCAATTAAACCTTGTACAGGCACTTTTGAATTGTCAAAATTAAATAGTCTGTCAGTTAGTCAGAAAGTTGAAGCTTGTTGCCCATTCCAAAACGTAGATCTCTATGGAGAAGAACGGGCAAGAAACTCCATGGACACTCTTTTAAATCAAGTTATTACAAAATCCTGGGTACATTATTCTTGTTGCTTCTATATGTGAGAACAATGTAAAAAAAAAAGACAAATGAAGAAACAATTCAAAATATAAGATTAAAAATAAGCCTTGGCAGTGAAGAGATGACCAGTCTCAACCGACGGCACCCGTTCACGAACATGACGCGTGGATCAGCACCATCCAGCTCAACCATTTTGTAGGGAACCGAATTATCCAACACACGCGCCACCATCGGTGAGACATTTAAGTGAGCATGACACGTTCTCAACTGCCATGCTCTTTCAAGTCAACAACAAAAAAAATCATAATAAACGGAAACATGGTTCTTACATTTACAAAAATTAAAAAAAAAAATGCTTCTAAATTATACAAAACTATAGTTTGCAATTTATTTAAGATCTTAATATAATTTACTACCAAACAGGAAGAGGTATCTAATATTGCAGTATTCAACAATTAAAACTGGATTTAATAAAATAAAAAAGTTATGTTCGTAATGTCAGAAATATTGAAAAAGAAAAAGGGAAGCACCTCTTCCAAATATTGAAATTTTAACTAGTGAGCCCAAGTGCCTGTGGAGCAGGACCAGCATTAAGCCAAGCATTTTTATCTACGATGTAATCATCCAACTTGTAATATGCTTGTCTACATAGTGTGCGTTTAATGCATGTTTTAAATTTCTTCTCATTTAATTGAAGAATATCGAATGGTATTTTTTATTATAACATTTTACACAGAAACCCATAAAAGAAGTTTTTACTTTAGACAATCTGAAACGCGGTTGATCTAATTTGTCCCTATTTCTAGTATTAAAATTATGCCTGTCACTTATCTTACTAAAAAGATGTAGATTTTTTCAAACGTACATAATGTTTTCATATATATATTGACAAGGAACCGTCATGATGTTAATTTCTTTAAACAGTTCTCGTAGAGAATCGCGTCTGCTGAGCTTGTAGATGGCTCTGACAGCCCTCTTTTGCAGAATGAAGATAGAATCAATATCTGCAGCCCGTCCCCACAACAAAATACCGTAAGACATGATGCTATGAAAGTAACTAAAATAGACCAGTCTCGCGGTATCCACGTCTGTTAATTGGCGAATTTTCCAAACAGCGTAAGCGGCCGAACTTAGCCGCCCTGCAAGTGATGTTAAGTGCGGACCCCACTGTAGCTTTGAGTCAAGCGCGATCCCCAGAAAAACCGTATTTTCGACGAATTCAAGTGTCTCCCTATTCAATACAACATGACATTCACTACTTCTAACATTCGGTAAAGCGAATCTAATGCATTTAGTTTTTTTCTCATTTAATACCAAATTATTCACAGTAAACCAATTATGGACCACATGCATAGCGTTATTTATGTCGTCAAGCTCCTGTGCACGTCTGCTTACTTTAAAAATCAGTGATGTGTCATCAGCAAAAAACACCATTTGTGGTTGGTTTTTCAGTAAATGAGGTAAATCATTTATATATACTAAAAATAGGAATGGCCCCAATATTGAGCCCTGCGGTACTCCCATTTTGACTTTTAAGCCCGATGAATTCACACCGTTAATTTGAACTTGCTGAAATCTATCATTTAAATATGATTCTATTAAGCTAAGAGCAAGTTTACCTAGTCCGTAATGCTCAAGTTTCAAGAGCAGTGTTTCGTAATTCACGCAATCAAATGCTTTGGATAGGTCACAAAAAATGCCTATAGCATCTTGTGCCTCTTCCCATGCGTTAAAGATGTGTTTTAATAAGGTGACACCGGCGTCGGTTGTACAACGTCCTTTGGTGAAACCATACTGTTGATCGTGTAAGATGTTATTACGATTAATATTATTGAGCATTTGATTTAACATTACCACCACCACGGTGGTCACCATCTGCACTATGGAACCCTTACCTGTCAAAAGACCAATCGGGAAGGTAGTTAGAAACTTATTTTGGTTAAGTTTAGTTTGCTTAAGCATAATTCTTAGGACAAACTTAACATTGTAGTTGAAAAACATGTTCTCACATACATTCCAATCCAACTGAAAATGTAAGTTTCTACGCACAATATTGTGAGATTTGCGATGTTGTTTTAAGACCACAGACTTATACCTTTCACTAATAATTTTATATCCTGAAAAACTTCAAGTTATGATGTATGATTTAAACAACATTGAATACATTAACGTCACAAAAAAAAATTAAGCTGTTTTAATTGACACAAAGCACCATAAAACATAGCGCTTTTGCTTTTGAATTTACAAATTACAACGGGGTATGTCATCTGTGACACAATGGTACTTAATACGGTCAGTCAGGCGTTCACGGTATAAATGTCACACAAACCCGCTCGCCTATACAGGGCGAGTAAAGCCCTAAATTAAGAGCATTGTGACGTCATTAATATTTATCGGCATATTGGGATCATGTCCACATTAATTGAAGGCATGTGTGGGTCTGTTTCCTGCATTCTCTTCATATCAGATTACAAATAAGGAGAGTAGGTACAATATGTTTTGGGAATCTACCACCACCACTAAGTAGGTACTAAGGTAAGCCACTAAAGCTTGTGTGTATTTTTACTTTTCCCAAATAATGTGTAAACTAAATGAATTAATTATAAATTCCAGAATCAATGACCAACAACAACAATGACAACTTCCACGCCCGAAATTGTGTCCAATTGTTTTTTTTTTTTTACTTGAAACAGCTCTATTTGCAAGCCAGTTATAAAATAAAATGTATTATTTATTACATTTTTATTTAAATAAAATCTTCAATAAGTTACCTCCTTGGTTGCATGTTTCGGAGTAAAACGTTCGTTCCATTTTTTAAATTACACGACAGATATTAATGTTCACAATAACAGCCGGCCGCTGCTCGCGTGTATTTGACCAGTACAGCATTTCGATTTATCTCGAAGAAGGTTATCAAACTATTGCTCGAATTTCCAAACATATTTGAGGAAAATATCTTGTCTGGCTTTCAGTTTACTAGCACCTTTCAAATCAAGGAAAAATTGGAACCTCTATAATAATAAAAACAACACGACATCGACCGTCTATTATTATGGATGACCCAAACCTACCAAAATCAAACGTATAAGAACTGACCCGTGCTGACCCTATAAAACAAAATAGGGTGGCCATTCAAATGCGTATGTCAACATCATGATATTGGCATGTTTCGGCACAGATGTCACGAACTATTGGCTGAGGAATCAAACCAGATTACTTAGAAACAACGGATCTTGGGTATGAATTCGAGGTCGGACCTGCTGTCTTTGTTATTTTGTGAAATATTCTAAGTCGGTAGGACTTATTTAGGTTATACGTAAACAATAAACACATTACCACTCCTTTGCGTCGCGCAGTCGGGTAAAAAATGAACCAAACGCCAAAGCTGTCCAGGGGGCCTAAAAAGGCCACTTTGGAGAATCATAAAAGGATGACATTATGAATTATAAAATGGCGAAGACAGTCCGTGTTTTCCTTTTTTTCGCTGCACTACGTAGGTACAGACGCCAGCACATCAAGCTACTACAATCTGTCAAATTTCTTTAATAGATTTTCAACTTTATCGCTAAACCATAAGGTACAGAGTTGATTGGGAAAATATGACAGTTTCGGGTAGCTTGATGTGCAATCAAAGAGATTGGGATTGGATTTGGGTTGGATTGATTGGTATTTTAGCACAGACAAAAAAAAATAACTGAAAAATGCTTCACCAATGGGATTTGATACGATTAACTTAACAGTTAACTGTCCATTCTGTTATCCTTTTATGATTCTGCTAAAGTGGCGTTTTTAGGCCCCCTGGTCACTACGTCCGCGGGGTAATAACACTAACAGTAAGAATTGATTTCATGTTGACAGTTAAACAACATTCATTGCTTATTTAAGTTGTTGAGCAGATACATTTTTCGAACATAAGAAGCAATGGATTAACAATATTCTTCAAAATTCAGATTGTGTCGATATAAAAAAAAATAGTCATCGATACGAGAAGAAGAAGATAGGTTAGCCAGATATCGTTAAAGGTGTTACTACCCGCATAGCTACCAAATAAAATTAAAATGTACTCCTGTGTGCTAACGTGATACAACTTGGGAGAGTTTTGACAAGGTGTAGATTGCAATACACATCAAGTGATTTCAACAAACAATTTTTCACGCCAGTATAGTCTAGAATAATATTCCAGAACTCTCAAAACTAAAATCATGTACTTAGATGTAAGTAATTAGTACCTACGACCTAAATAACTTTCCATCAATAAACTATGATCAATAAACTATCATCAAGAAACTAATTCCGAATCGTCAATCTTAGCAGGCATGTTAGTTCACTTCGTAATGTAAACACCACTGAGATTACTATAATTGTTATTTGCGATGTTATTGTTTGCCTTAATTGCTCCAAATAAAGCCACGCACACATCCACTAAACATGTTGCATGTTTGGAAGCTTTATCGTGTTTCCAGATAAATATTTATGTGGATTGTATCGAAAATACACTGTTTAGCCATCTAACCACGGCAACCTAAGTAGAACCTTCCCAATTCTAAGGTCTTTGTAAAAATACTGCTAGTAATTTTTCATCAACTAAAAATAAAAAATAATTAAAAATAGACAAAATATCGAAAAATAGTGTTACAGCCAAATCAGACCGATTTTTTCTATAGAAACAGAGATTTCCAGTTATATTTTTTTAAATAAGACATTTCGAAAATTTTCTCTACTAACTTTGTAGACCTTTGTATCCTGCTTATGCGTATGAAATGTCATTAAAATCGGTTCATTCATTTCAAAACATAAGCGTTTGAAAGTTTGTATGAAATGCCGTACGGCGTAAACGCTCTTAAGCCAAATGAGTTGCTGTGTTAATATATGAACATAAATATAGGGTAGTAAAGAGTCATTGAAAGACTTTTGCTCTAGCCGTGTAGGTTCTTCAGAAAGTCGGTGATATTTTTAGACGTTCGTTCGTACGGTAAGCTGAGATTACTCTAACAAGGTACGCGTGTTAGGAAGTTTCGGTTTGTTGAGGCAAATCTTGCGGGTTCGGTAACGATGAAAACTAACTTTAGGAGAAATGTTACTGTCAGATAACTTTTAACCACTGAGGTCTGAAGTTATTATAGCGGTAGGTATAACTAGAATAACACAAGAATATACTCTAAAGCGTTGTTTACATTGTGAAACTAGTGTCGTGAAACGGTAGCTTGACTCTTCCGTTCAGGGCTATTGCTAACTAACACCCGGATTTTAATAAGCTGATAAATTCAACTAACATTTTGTCATATACAGAAATATTTAAACGAAATAACCGCTCGCAATTTTCAGCGCTCGTTGAAAAATGTTGTCAAGCAAATAATTTGATACTTAATAACAATTATTTCAGCCAATAGTGCAGAGCACTTAACATGAGATATGACAGTGTGTTATTTGAATGTATCAGCTTTTCAAAAACCGGGTGTTCGTTGGCTATAGTTCGAAACAGAACAGTCAAACTAATGTTTCTCGGCACTAGGTTCATAATGTAAACCCCGCTTATGAGCGTTTACGCCGTACGGCATTTCATTCAAACTTTCAAGCCCTTATTTTTCGAAATGAATGAACCGATTTTAATTAAACTTCATACGCATACAAAAGTCTAAAAAGTTAGTAGAGAACATTTTCGAAAAATAGTTTTACAGCCAAATTAGACCGATTTTAAATTTTCCATAGAAACTGAGATTTCCAGTTATCTTTTTTTTAATAAGACATTTGGAAAATGTTCTCTACTAACTTTTTAGACCTTTGTATCCGACTTATACGTATGAAGTTTAATTAAAATCAGTTCATTCTTTTAAAAAAATAAGGGCTTGAAGGTTTGTATGAAATGCTGTACGGCGTAAACGCTCTTAATAAGACTCGCTTCGTCTGCAAAACCCAATTGACGATATCAACGGGACATCCTACCAGTAACGCCAGCTACCTTGCTGACTGGCAAAATTCGGCATCGTTCACTCGAAGCAGGGGGCTTAAAAAGGCCACTTTGGAGAATCATAAAAGGAATTATAAAATGGCGAAGACAGTCCGTGTTTTTCTTTTTTTTCGCTGCACTACGTAGGTACAATCAAACAGATTGGGATTGGATTTGGATTGGATTGATTGGTATTTTAGCACAGACAAAAAAATAACTGAAAAATGCTTTACCAATGGGATTTGATACGATTAACTTAACAGTTAACTGTCCATTCTGTTATCCTTTTATGATTCTGCCAAAGTGGCCTTTTTAGGCCCCCTGGTCTCTGAACACAAAATGAATCACGAATGACACATGAATTCATCTAGTCACAAATCCAACAATGTTGGATTTCGGCATCTTTCACTCGCTTACCGAATAATCGATACTTTTTTATTTTATTGTCGGTGTTGTGTGAACGTGAAGTGAAACAAAAATAAAACTTCACTCGAGTGTAGCATCATCGGCTTAACAGAATAAGCAAAGAAACCTCATACTTGTAAAACAAGTAAAGCCATTCTTGTCAAAAAGCAACGAGAGTAAAGTTGTATGTTTCTTCCCAGTAAGCACGACGTCGGACTAATATTTTTATCACAATCCGCATTTTTTCTAACGCCATTAAAATTGCAAAGTTTCGCTCAACAATATAACTAACTAGGTACAGTCAACAAAAGAGATAAGTATGCAGGATTGTCGGATATAGTTGAAGTTTAGCTACCGCTCGTAAAAACCGATTGATGTTGTCGACTGAAATTTAATTTGATAAATGAGCTGTTTGTTTTCTATTAATAAAATTAAAATTTATTCGAGAACATCCATCGGTTTCTTACTAAACTTCAACTATAGCCGACGGTCCTGCATACTTATCACTTTTGTTGACTGTACATACACGTGTTTCAAGAATCCATAGGAATTGCAAGTTGGTATAATAATTACTGACATCTTCTTTGAAATGGACGTCTTGGAAAATGCATAATAACACTTAAAGTGCCACCAATAGTTACGATGTACATATCAATAGCTTTCTAATACATACGTAACCAATAAAATAACCATGAGTCGATCGGCACCGTGGCGGGCAGGACATATCAATATTTATTGGGGACTTACATTGTATGGGGAACGCAGAAATACAACTCGTTAAGAAGAGCAAGGATCATTTTGATTCTAAACCAATATTTCGCAATATAAAAATAAAATGTTAATGTGAGACAGGGGACGCTAGACGTATATTTAAGTATCGTCGTCAATTCATTGCTGCTATTTTTGATACGTTTTTATCCCGAGGAAGAAGTCGTCTTCCGTAGCATGTTGTGGAATCTAAAGCGTATTTTAATTTCACAAATCGGGGGTGTGCAAGGGTGCGTGGATGAGAACTTTATCTGAAAAAAGTTTTTGAACTTTTGATTGAAAAAGTTCGAACAAAAACGACAATGAGTACCTATGTACATACATAAATATATGTTCTTTAAGTAGACATAAATTTAAAAACTCTCAGACTCAACTTTAATCTCTCAATCTTGATCATAGGACGCCATTCGTTTTGAATCAGACTGTACGTACTTCGATGATAAATTAGTCCGAACATTGGACCCTATTTCTACTAGGTATGTTATATGGCAGCTCAATTATGTTTGGACATAATAAGGCTGGCATTCCATTTAGGTAGATAACGTAGCTAACGATAAAAATGTTCTTAACTTGAAACCTGTTTCTGTAAAGACAACACAGGGACAATTTCCGTATTTTTAAGAACGTTCGCAGTTTAATCTGTCTCAATCTGACAAATATACCTCTAATTTCCATATATTTATGACAAGTTTATGACGATGATTGTCGCTGAGATGAAATTGCAACCAGATTTTGAACGTTTTACATTAAGGGAATTGACCTTCAGGTCTATGACTTTCTCGGGATATGGACTTTTTACGAGTTAAAAAAAAATATCCGGAGGTGGTGAATATAGGCCATGAGCATTGGAATTTGGAAATTGTTTTTTCGATCGCGTTGGTAGATGGCCGTTTTCAGCGAAAGTGAGACATCGCTCTGACGTCGTCAATTTTGGGGCTACGCGAGTGAATAGGGTATCAAAAGACATTTCTTAACAAGATCTACAAGATGGTGTAAAAAAATCGAAAAGTCATAAACTTTTTCGAAAAAGTGCAAAAAAGTCGAAAAATTACGTGAATTTTTTGCGACGTCTCAACTTGAATCGACGATATCTCGAAAACAAAAAGCGATATCGAAAAAAATAAAAAACACTCGGGGTATTGAGTTGGGCTACAGTTTTCAAAAAAAGGGAACCTCGCTATCTGTAATGGAGTTGGAGAAAGCTTTACCTTTATGCGGCGGAGTTTTCACGGCGCGTGTACTAGTGAGTTTCGTGTACTACTAGTAACTTTCATATTGTTTTTATTTAAGTTGTAAACCTTGAATTTTTAGATTACATTACAAAATAAAATAAAAATGTTAAAATAAATAGGTATGAATGATAAAATTTTATTTTATTAATTTTTGTTTTATTTGTGATTATTGGCGAGTACAATAACTTAAAAGTAGGTTAAGAAATAAACAAGTACATCTGTTTGCCAGTCCTCGCACGAGGACGAGGACGCCATTCAACCGGCTAGTACCATGCTAACCGCCAGACATAACAGTCGCGCTAAGGCGCTTAGCGGGGTGCAGCATTAATTTTGAACTTATTTAATTTTTACTTTTGTGACACGTGCGACAGGCTCTGTAGTCTGTACCACCCTTTACATAGTCCATTTTTTATTATTGCTCGTAAGCGGCCCTATAAACAATGAAGTCCTATTTTTTTCATGGTCACAACTTATTTTAACAATATAAGTACTTCCTATTGATTTATGACTCCACTATCCTTTTGAGACTTTATGTATGAGTGCGCTTCCTGATCTATGCACAGAGAAACAATCGTTTTTACGCCTCTTTCATGGCTCTTAACATTATTTTGACTTGTTTTTATAAAAACACATTTTATTTTTGTACATCGCAGCAGCTTCACAGCGCAGACGTACGATCCGATTGAGGCTGTCAACCACCCGTTTATAAAAAAATAATGGTACAGTCGGTGACCAACATTGTCTGACCCACCCAACATTGCCTGACCCACCGGCATATCTTGTTAAGCCATTTTAATCATTATCTTCTTGTCGTTAAAGTTGAAAAGCTCTTAAATAACACGGCCATACTTACTAACTAATCTTTAATTTCGCGTATTCTCAACCAGTCATTGTGGCTTCGCGGTTCGATGCTGGATTCGCGACGAACGACATGTGGGTTCGAAAACACAATCCACCTCTTATCAATTTCTTTATAATTTCTTTTTCTTTATTTATTTTCATTTATGATTTCTACAATATTTCTTGCATTATTATAGAACGACCAATATGATTTTTGCCTAACAACTTTTCTGGAAAACAAGTGGGTAAATAAAAAAAAACTATAAGTCCTCAAATAAGTAGGACGAAGTAAAAGTTTACGTCGTGGGGTATATGGATACTAAATTGATCTAAGTGACAAAAGTCAGTCTACATACGCCTAAACAGTGACTGCGGCGCACAAACATTTCTAAAACGTTTGACGTAAATCGTGAAAAGTATTTTTAATTAATTTGGTGTAATCAAAGCGTCATGTCGCAACTTAATGACTATACAAAACATTGCTGGCTGGATGGTATTGTCCTGCTGCCGACAGTGCGAATTGCCTATCCAAATACAGATATTTACTTCGTGCAAGATAACTGCTCCATCCACCGTGCAGGCATTGTGAAGAATTGGTTAGCTGCTCAAGAAGGTGTAACTGTTATTTACTGGCCATCTAAAACTCCGATTTGAACCCTATATAAAACCTATGGGGTCAAATGGTTTTAAATTGGGACACATCCGAAGTGTGAAATAAAAACAATTTGGCTGAGCTCGTGTCATCGACATGGGAGCACAAATGAGAGGAAAAGATTTGTGTTGGAACATGGTGTGCGGTATGCGTAGCCGCTTACAGCAAGTTATAGCAGGAGACGGTGCGCCACTTCGCTACTAACTAATCTACTTACTTATAAGTATTTTGAAACACACTGTGTAAGTAAATGCTCAATTGAATGAATGCTAAACCATTAAAATGTAAGATTCTGTGGTGATGTTATTGTTATAAATGGAAATGCATTTTTCTATTTAAATAACATGTTGATTCACTACTGACTACATATACTTAGCTATAAATCTGTAAAACATTTCACAAATTCATTCATTTTCTCGCATTTATACATCAATGTTTTCTCGATAACACACTTCCAAGCAATTACCATTAGCATGACTTTTTTTAAATGTTTATAAATGGTTAGGTTTGAATATGATATTATAAAATGTATTAATTTTGAACTAAGAGCATTTACTTACTTTATTTTACTTATGTATATTTTAATGAATTAATAAACATTTTTATTACTTGCAATGATTTTGTTTCATTTCTATACAAACTGCCCATTTAAAAAGATATTTCCCGACTTCGTTCGTTAAAAAAAAAGTAAAAAAATAGATAATAATTAAAAACAAAACATTTAACAAAAAACTGTTAGGTTTTTCCTGGTTTCGAACGCAGTCAACGATTAATATCGAGCTGCCTTAGTGACCACGAGACCAACTCAACTCTTGTAATATGTTTTGAAATTCGATATTAGTTGTGATGACAGACGCAATATTCTAAAGAATTTGAACCATATCGTATATTTTCATAAAGTTCATTATCGCACAATCACAACCAGCTATTAAAATGAATCACGGAATTTAGCTATTAACCGTATACACCTTTAAAATGTTACTGATGCGCGATATTATTTTTTTATTCATCCACCCTCGCCTTGGTTTTTTTTAGTAGTCTTGAAACTCATTAGCCTTTCAACCTTAACAACAACAATATAATGATTAAAATCGCCTAACAACATGATTTATCGAAATGCTTGCACGGAGTATTCCAAATGTTCACAATAAGGTTCAAATTCGCTATCACTCAAGTGGGTCAGATAATGTTGGCCACCGACTGTACTCGCCGGTACCTGCTACTAACCCTTGTGTACCGCTTGCGCAAAGATTTGTTTTCATTATAGTTTGCCCTATCTAAGTGCATTTCCAATGTACCAGAAGGTCGTGAAAGGCACGAGATCTGTGAATTTTTGTGTAACCTACATTTGTGACGTGTAACGCTATATGTACCCACTCCCTCATCGTGGTCTTGGTTTGTATCATCCCGTGTACTGCTCCGCCTCAATGGATCATCAGCCTTACTCGCAGAGTCTCTACGTGACATTAAGCTGGGTTATTATGTAGGAAACAATTAATCATATTCACTAAGTCTGTACTAACTACTAGGACTTAGTCTATGTTTTGAGATACCTGGATCAAGAGATGGCGTGATAATCGTTTAATTAACATTTTGCTATTTTGTTTTCGGGTCTGTTTACTCACACGTATTTGATTCAGGTTCGCAAAACTAGTTTTTAAATAGTTTATTTGAAGGATACAATCAGAAATTAATTATCCGGCGAAGAACCCGAGTTACCGATATAGCTTGCAGAGTAAGCAAGCTGAAGACCGATGTTCGGTGGAGCAAACGAGTCCTGGGGTCTCTCTCTCTCTCTCTCTCGAAACTCTGTATCCGCGTGCGCAAGCGTAGTATGGGACGCTCCCCAGCTAGATGGACCGATGGCCTTAAAAAGGTAGCTGGGACAGACTGGATGCGGAAGGCGGAGGACAGGGTATTGTGACGCAGCCTGGAAGAGGCATATGTCCAGCATTGGACTCGGATAAGCTAAGTTGATTGATTGATGGATCTGTTGAGTTTCGGACTCAAAACTAGTCAGATAATCCCAAAATAAATTGGCGTGTGTTAAAAACCGTGATTTATTTATTTATTTTATGCTTCGCAGGGTTTTTACTAATTGACCAAACATCGAGATTCCTTATTAAATGTAAATTCTCAGTTTAGAAAAACACGAGGTCACAAAGACTGATACGACAAGTGTTATTTTTTTTATATGTAACCAGCTTCTTATAATTAAATGCCACATTTTAACTAATTAGTGTATATAAAAGAATGAAAATGGTGGCCATATAAAGTTGTATATATGAAATGAATACCCTTTAGAAGTACACCAACAGCATATACATATAACATTAGCTATACGGTTCCTATCATTATCAGATTGTATCAATCTTCGGTTTTATTTAGGCCTTCACAATCGCTCGGTTTCTGTACACATCTACGACATAAATAGTACGAAGGAGATTGGTATCACTACTACAACTGTACCACAATGTACCTTCTTCATTCTGTTACAATTTCCGCTGCGACCACTGAAGTGTAGTCAACCAATAAACGATAGCACACAATAGTAGCAATTGTCCCTGGTTCTAAGAAACCAAAATATTTGTCTTCTAAACCAGATGTTTCGTCAATTATGTTATCACTAGCTGCGCCCCGCGGTTTCACCTGCGATCCCGTGGGAATAACGCAATAAAAAGTAGCCTAAACGTTAATCCAGGGTGTTAGCTACCTCCATACAAAATTTTATAAAAAAATTGGTCCAGCCGTTTGAGCGTGAAGAAGTAACAAACATATAAACACACACACACACACTCACACACTCACAAACTTTCGCCTTTATAATATTGTTGTAATGTTCTTATTGTTTTGGATTGGAACCTTCATCTGGTTGGCGTTCTTTTTGATTAAGTTATCTGGCAGATCACTTTATACAAATTCTAATCCATTTTTTTATTGTTATTGATCTGTTAAATATTTTAAACTTCTGAACTTGTTGTATATTGGTCGGGAAAGGAGCATGTGTGCCCAATGATATTCATGCGACTGCTTAGAATGGGAATCTGCCGTACAGTATCGTAACTCACAAGTGTCATATGTACACTAATATATATTATTTAGGTGAGAGCACGGCTCGTTGGGTTTGATAGATTGGATAGGAATTAATATATCCTACTACGATAGGATGGCATCGTTTATTGATTTTCCTTTAAAGATTTCATGCTGTGTTTTATCAAGGACATTGGCAAAGAAGAGGGTTTGTTTCAACGAATATAAATACACCAAGCGGCAGTGAATGTGGCTCAAGCCCTAAACGCAAATATCGACGCCTCCCAAGCTTAAGGCCCTAAGGCTAAGAAAACATTAGTGTTGCTCTCCTGACATTAATGTTTTTTTAGCCTTACGACCTTATGCGTGGGAGGCATCGATATAAGTAGGAATAGCCTCCCTGACCGTTTTCGGTCACGGTGGCCAATCTCAATGGAGATTAGCCAGGTACGCAGGAGATTTTAAAGTGCACAAGTTAGTTCCTTTACTCTCATAGTCCGATGGGACGGCAATCCGACACGACCGGAGAAAGTTCAGGCGCAAGACCAACGGCTTTACGTACTTTCCGAGGCACGGGGGTATTAAACCGCCAACTTCCAAACTCCGGACTGTTAATAAGAAATGCCTAATGGAAAACCCAATAACACTTTGTCCGACCCGGGAATCGAACCCAGGACCCCACGCTCAGCAGTCGCGCTTGCAACCACGAGACCAACGGGGCAGTCGTATGTCGATATAAGTATCAACTAAGCCTATTGTTCAAGATTTTTTAATCAGAATAGGTCCCAAGTAGATTCTTTAGTAGGTTTAAATTAATAGTTAGTTTCAAATTGACTTATTCTACAGACCTTTGATCTTCTATCGACTGTCGTAACTCACAAGTGTCTTATGTACACTAATATATATTATTTGGGTGATAGCACGGCTCGTTGGCTTTGATACATTGGATAGGTATAACGTCGTACTGCGATAGGGAGACATGGTTTATTGATATTTCAGGAGAAATCATCATTATCTGCCTAGCCTATTCCCAACTATGAAGATGTCGGGTTCCAATTTAACCGGATGCAGCTGAATACCAGTATTTTATGTGGAGCGACTGTCTATCTGACCTACACAACACAGTTACTGGGTAATACGATACCCTTTAGGAAGACTAGTTGTCAGACTTTTGGCTTCTGACTAACCTTAACGACTGTCAAAGATCCACGAATGTCAGCTGGGACCAATGGTTTAATGTGCTTTCCGAGGTACGTATGGGTCTCGATATGTAAAGATGGTCACCCTTCCACAGACCAACCGCGGCAAGCGTCGCTTAACCTGATCGATTGACCTTTGCGGCTGTTATTATTTAGCCACGGGCCCCTCAGTATTCTATACAGGGTGAATTTTCCAAGTGGGCGTGGATGGCCAAATCCGAAACTATGAGGAATAGCGAAAAGTACTCAAAGGAGTCGCTGGCTCGATTTTGATAAAACTAAAACTGCATCATTGGATTTTTGAAAAATCAAAATTTCTAGCCAGGAATCGAACCCGTTGATTTTGGAAAAAAACACACTGTATTATTACACCACTCGACATACGGCAAACTTAAGGAAAATATTGCAAAATGTTACGTCACGTCGACTAGATGACACGTAGAACATTTTATCTAAAGTACTCGGAAATAACTGGAAAAGTAATCGA
Organism: Mesoligia furuncula; assembly: GCA_916614155.1. Taxonomy (NCBI): domain Eukaryota; kingdom Metazoa; phylum Arthropoda; class Insecta; order Lepidoptera; family Noctuidae; genus Mesoligia; species Mesoligia furuncula. The sequence goes on along the minus strand of OU744800.1, from coordinate 22,183,692 downwards.
ATATAAGAAGTTCCTTTTAAAAGTAAAAAGGTTTTCTGACGAGGGATGGGTAAAATGTTTCTTATAAAAACCAAACAAAAATGTTGTAAATCTTTTCTAGAATTTCCCTTATTCTTTGAAAATTTGAGCATGACTCTAATAAGTACAAATTGACGAAATATGTGTACGTCGTACTTATGTAATTTATTCAAGCTTTTTTGATATTTTCGTAGTAATTCGATACCTCTGGGCTCAAAGGGTACATTTTGGGCTTTTTGACATTTTATACTTTTCTCACTCAGTTTTTGATTCTCTATCGATCTGTGTAATTCACGTGGCGAAATTCGCAAAAAAATGTCGAATACGACCTCGTAATTTTCGTTACGTGTGCACAACTTATTTGAAAATTAGGGGCATAAGGAACATATTGCTGCCTCCACAAAAATTGGCAGTTTGTATAAACCAATTTGGTTAAAGATTTTGGGTGTAAGATCGTTCGAAAAGTAATATTGCTCTTTACGTCCTTTAAAAATTTCAAATATAAAAATATATTTGTGCTATACGACCTACATTTTATTATAAAATAAAGAGACCTAAGAGATCTGCTTCATCAGTTTAAAGCTTTGTTAGCTTAAAACGGATGTAGCAGATTATAACAAAGATACCTGATTACATAGCATAAAAACTGAAAAAAAAAATTAGAAATGACGAAGAAAATGAAAAATTAAATGATCTCATTACAAAATTTAAAAACTTTTAGTATATTTTTGTTTTGTTTTTTTTATAGAAAAGTGAATTAAACGATTTTTATTTCTCAACATAATTTTAGTTTCTATTATCCTCTTTTTATTTCTATTAAAAACTTAATTAGAAGATTAAATAAAGCTACTCTCATAGCAAACCATGAGCTATTCAATTTAGATTTAAAAAAAATATTTTAGTTTATTAGACAGAACTGACGAAGGTGACGTTCAAACGCAATACACTAACATAAAAAACAGCACTAAAAAGATCAGTAATAAAACAAAAACGAACAAATACAAAGAGAGTAAATTTAGTTACCAAACGAAGCAGTTTATTGAAGAGAGGCACTGCAGAGCATGAAGTATAAGTAAGAGCCCAGGCGACGATGGCGTAACCACTGCAGCCTTAAAAATAAGAGAGCCTGTCCTTCTTCCACATGTTACCAATTTTTTCAACAGTATTTTAAACACCGGAATTCTGCCACGCACATTTTGCCATTCTTTGATTATTCTTTTCCACAAAAAGGGTGACAAAACAGACATAGACAATTAGCATCCTATCAGTCTGGTTTCACACCTGTACAAAGCTTTCATTAAAATAATCGAGAACAGAATAGCCGGAGCCCTCGACAAACATCAGCCCCCGGAACAGGACGGATTTCGTCGCGGCCATTCTACTACTGACCACCTCCACTCCATCAACAGGGTTCTCGAGAAACATACAGAGTTCCAGCTCCCACTTTATATTGCGTTTATAGATTACTCAAAAGCTTTTGATAGCATCAGCCATACCTCAATTTGCAACGCCTTACAAAATCAAGAAATAGACACCACTTCTTTTGATAGAAACAGCACTCCAGCTATTAAAATTCATTCTAAGACAGAACCGCCTTTACAGTTCAATAAAGGAGTTAAATAAGGAGACCCGCTGTCTCCGAAATTAGTTACGGCCGTTCTGGAGGAAGTCTTCAGAAAGCTAGCAGCAAGCTGGGCAGAAAGGGGCATTATGGTTGAAAAAAAGAGATTATCCAACTCCGTTTTGCCGACGATATTGTTCTTTCGGAGACTGAAGACGAACTTCAGTCTCCGAACTGACTCAGATGCTAGTAGATCTCAGTACGGCAAGCCTAGAGGTCGGACTTCAAATGAATATGTCGAAAACGAAGTAATAGCGAATGTCAAAGACCAAGTTGATGATGAATAGCGTGCATCGCAGGATCACCGTGGCGGGTGAGGAGGTTAAATATGTCGATGAGTAGCTCTATCTTGGTCAAATAGCCTCTTTCAGGCAAGACCAAACAAAGAAGTTGCAAGACGCGCCAAAAATGCCTGGAAGAGCCATTGGGCCATGAAATTTCAAACGAAGGCCGATCTTCCACTATTACTTCAAGAGAAGACTCATCGACATGTGTATTCTTCCCATCCTCACGTATGGTTCTCAAACATGGTCTTTGATAATTTAGCAGAGGTCCACGCTCAAGGTTTGCCAGAGAGCTGCTCTGGACAGAGAAATGAGGAAAGAGAGTAGGGACTAGGGAGATCTTTGTCCAGCCGCATAACGGCAAAAAAAAATCTAAATAATTATCGAAGAATAGATGCCTACTCAATAAATAAAATATCAATTAGAAAATTAATTGTAAAAATATTGTCCTTTACCACAATATACAACAATTCAAGTAATTTATACGCCCCTGTGTCTTTGCATCATTTATGAAAAGTTGGGCTTACGCCCCTGTGAACCTGCTCAGGGCGTATTTTTATGGGGTGTATAGGACATAATTATTAAAATTTTTTGGTCGTAAAGCACGTGCTATCTCAGCCAATACAAAACCAGGCCTATTTTTGAAAAAAACCTTCTTAAGCACATCAAAAATCTAAGAACTTTATCCCTTGGATACTTTTATGTAGCTCTAAAAATGAGAGAGATATAACGAAAACAATTTTTTTTTTGTTTTTTGCTTCTCCTGAAAATCTGTGTTTTGTGCTATACGCCCTTTGAGCCCAGAGGTATCGGTATGGCACCTGAACCCATCGCCGACGATAAAGCGATCAACGATTTTCTCGCTCAAGAACTGAACAAAAGATTGTAGGTACCGTGTTAGTAAATGAGATAAATCAATCGTTAATCGATGACTGTTCACACAAGGGTTATTGCGAACATCAGCATCAGGATCAGCGGAACTTTAGCATCAGCATCCGCATTGATCGATGCTGATTATTAATGCTGAAGTTCGGGTCGTGACGTAACCGCAGAGGGGACGGGGGCACGTGTTGTCGGTTGCGAATTTTGACCAATCCAGAGGTCGACCGCGGTTATTGCGAATATTGCGATTGTAAACAAACGCTAATTATTACTAAACTAGGTACTTAGTTTGTTTCTATTATTTATTAAAAGTCACAACATTATTGAACCAACCTTTTATTTCAATACCAAGGAAAACTGTGCAACTTTTAGGTATAAATTCATAATGGTCACTGCTTTTTTAAGAAAATAATTAAACTCAGCATCAGCATCAGCATCCGCTGATGTCAATGATAAAACATCAGCATCAGCATCCGCTGATGTCAATGATATAACATCAGCATCAACATCCACTGATGTCAATGATAAAACATCAGCATCCACTGATGTCAACATCCGCTGATGTCAATGATATAACATCAGCATCAACATCCGCTGATGTCAATGATATAACATCAGCATCAGCATCCACTGATGTCAACATCCGCTGATGTCAATGATATAACATCAGCATCAACATCCGCTGATGTCAATGATATAACATCAGCATCAACATCCGCTGATGTCAATGATATAACATCAGCATCAACATCCGCTGATGTCAATGATATAACATCAGCATCAGCATCCACTGATGTCAACATCCGCTGATGTCAATGATATAACATCAGCATCAACATCCGCTGATGTCAATGATATAACATCAGCATCAACATCCGCTGATGTCAATGATCTAACATCAGCATCAACATACGCTGATGTCAATGATATAACACCAGCGTCAACATCCGCTGATGTCAATGATACAACATCAGCATCAACATCCGCTGATGTCAATGATAAAACATCAGCATCAACATCCGCTGATGTCAATGATATAACATCAGCATCAACATCCGCTGATGTCAATGATATAACATCAGCATCAACATCCGCTGATGTCAATGATCTAACATCAGCATCAACATCCACTGATGTCAATGATATAACATCAGCATCAACATCCGCTGATGCAATGATATAACATCAGCATCAACATCCGCTGATGTCAATGATATAACATCAGCATCAACATCCGCTGATGTCAATGATAAAACATCAGCATCAGCAGAAAAAATATGCATCAGCAACAGCCCTGGGTCAGAATCTGCCAGCGAGTATTTATTTGTCGCAGCGACAAAAACTATCAAAGAGAGTACACTCTCAGCGACGCTCGCATGGTGGACAGAACAGTCGCTGAGAGACATGCTTGGTACATACGGATACCAGCGAGAAATCGTTGCTCATTGCACGTCAACTCAGAGCATCGTTTTTAGGTGCTAGCTCTACTCGCTTCTCGTTAATCGCCGACGATGGGACAGGTGCCGAGAGGAACAAGTTAGAAAAAATATCTTTAAATTAATACCTTTTCTAAGTGGTATATTTAAGTGGCTACTGCTTCCATCAAAAATATAATAATATATAGTTAAATCTGAGTTATCACTCATTAGTCTGAGTTAGTACTCATTTACATTAACCAGAAAATGAGGCAACAAAATGGCTAAATACGACTGTCTATCTTAATAATAATTTCGCGACTTAACCTACGAACCTACAAGACATCGTCTAATTTTGCTGAATCATTGTAAATCACACTAATTATAAAGGCGAAAGTTTGTGAGTGTGTGAGTGTGTGTGTGGGGGTGTGTTTATATGTTTGTTACTTCTTCACGCTCAAACGGCTGGTCAAATTTTGATAAAATTTTGTATGAAGGCAGCCGACACCCTGGAGTAACATATAGGCTACTTTTTATACCGATATTCCCACGGGATCGACACTTATGCGCGTGAAACCGCGGAACGCAGCTAGTAATTAGATAAAATAGATAAAATAGACACACGCAAAATCAATACCTTTGTATTCATTCAGTTTGGTGGGTTGTCAAAGCTCTAATTGCCTGATTTTATTTAGGACAGCCTGCTGTGTTTCGTCGATACATGGGAGTTCCAGTGCCTTAGGCATCTTCTGGGCATGCTCGTTCCATCACAGACCTCATCCATCGCTTTCCATCAGGTGTGATCGAGGTCAAGAGCGGGCCCATTCTGCAATAAAAAAATAAATAAAAAAAGACTAACTGCTGCCCGCAACTTCGCTTGCGTGACATTAATAACTTTTGATTTTCTTTTTTTTTTTAAATAAAGTACTCCTTCTAACATCAGTGATCTGCCAGTGAAAGTCCCGTAAAAATCCGGTTAGCCGTTTCGAAGATTAGCCAGAACAAACAGAAAGAGAGACAAAAAAAAATGCTTATGCTTAAAGTACCGTAGGTATATATGTGTTTTGACATTACAAACCGACGCTAAAATTGTACTTATTTGTATAGAAAACCAGTAAAAAAGCCGGCCACCCAGACCCCACTAACCTATTGCAATAAGCCGTACAATTTTATTGTTCCGCACAGGGGTTGAAACCGGGACTCGCTTAAGTTTACACACGTATTACCAAAACAGAAAAGGGTAGAAACTTTACGTTTCCCTATATTTGTTCAACGTATTTTATTGCAGATTTTTATTCAATCTAGAAATAAAGAAAAATGATTCGACCCAGGTTAAGGCAAATAAGTGTCCTTTTGTTTTTGTATTTATTTGTATTAGTCATTTAATTTAGTACGTAGTGTAAAATATTTATTTAAATTAAATATTGTAAAAGAAACAAATCTAAATAATGATATGATTTTTCTTAGAGACTATATCTTTTTTTTATTCAATTCGTTCGCCGTCGTTTCTCTAGAGACCCAGTTAATTAAAACCAAGGAGTACTTTGTTCAACCTTTTCGAAGAAGTTTGCAAGTTTTACGCCGAGCCAATTAACCTTTTCCTATCAATATTCTATAGAACAGGAATTTCTTTATAAATTCTTCCGTTTTCTTAAAGATACGGTACGGGGAAACAAGCCTTTGTTGAACATCTTTGCTTTACAAGTATTTCTTATTCAATTATTGATTTTCACACAAGATAATATTTACTTAGGTATATGCTAACAGACATAACATAATGCTATTATCTACAAGTATATAAAAAAAACGTGCGCGGTCGGGGACAGAAACAAAGTTATTTACGTGATACTCCCTCGCTGTCGGTTTTAGTCATACCCACAGATGAAAAATTCAGAAGTTTTCGCAGCCGCTATCTTGGAGTTTTATTTTGACCACACTATTAGCTTCAGCACCCTCGAAATTTATGAAAACGATACCCATGGCGAAAATTTTGCACCTACCACTAGCCGCGTTAAAGAAATTCGTTCCAAAAAGAAGGGAAAGAATCATAGGGCATCAAAAAATTCGTCCGCACCGCTGTCAACAGGAAAAGTGGCCATAAGGTCGGCAGCATTGCCACGTTGTATGGCGATGCTAATTCTTTGGACAAAAAATAGGCCAGCCACGAGAAGACCACGAGAGCCTATTCAAGAAGGCGTGCTTTCTTAGAATGTAATATCTTAGAAAGCACGTCAAATATGTAGGAAGCTCAGTGTATTTTAAATTTTAAAGTGCTTGGCCAGACTGGCAGCGTGGGCGCGGGGCGAGCGCGGCGCGGCTAACTCAAACAATAATGAACTTCTTTGGATGTCCAAAGGCAGGCGGGCGTAGTGAGCGGCGCGGGTAGCTCGGCGCGGGGAGCGCGCGGGCAACTCATGCCATAGTTCGTTCACATACACAAACTAGTTCGAGCTTTTTTTCTACTAAAAATAAGTCTTCTTCATCCATATTATATTTTGACAAACACTGGACACCGCCGCGCTCCAATGCGGACAGGCAGACCGCGAGCGTTACCGCACCCGCGCCCGCGCCCCAGTCAGGCCAAATACAAAGAGTTCTTTTTAAAAATCGTCTGTCCCGCGTTTTCGAGAGAACATTTTCTCTGCATCTTGCATAGCTTTAAGTGCAATCTCCTGTAGCTAATTAAACCTCGAGTCGCAGTTAATTCTGTCTTTTCGCCAACTAGTGGGAAGGAAATGCTCCAGTTTTTAACAGTAATTAGTAAGACACCTCGTTGTTATAAAAGAGGGTTAACATAAAGTATTTTACTTTAAGCTATAGAGGACACGTCACAAACGGAAACAGTTAATTAACAGTTTAAATAAACTTTATATCGCTGTCCTAACATTTTGTTGTAAGTGTATAAAGAAAGTGCGTAAAGAAATAAAATACATTTATTTAACACAGACTAAAAGGCACACAGTATAATATACATCGAATAAGTACATCAGATAAAAATAAATAGAGTAAGAAATTAGCTGGAAAGTGTGCCTTACGACTGTGCCAAAAAGGTGTATAGTTTGAGTTAGTTTTTTTTTATGTTTACATCGATGTTTACACCTTCTAGTATGAATATAGATGGCTATAAGAGTGCGGGAAGACCAAAGAAACAATGTATGGACGGTGTGCAAAATTAAATGATAAGAAAGGGAGTGACTACCTTGATGACGACTCTATGGAACAAAAACTGTATGTTGCGCCGACCACAAATGAATTGGGATAAGGTCAAGAGAATGATAATGATCTTGTCTTAATTTTACACAACATTCATATTAACAAAAATAAGTCGCTTACTGCGCCGTTAAAATACATAGTTCTTCTGATTAATACCCACCACGACTAATACAGAAAAAATGTTTTACTAGGTGCGCCCCGCGGTTTCACCCGCACAAGTCTCGATCCCGTAGGAATATCGGGATAAAAACTATCCTATGTCCTTTCCCGAGCCTTAAACTACATCTGTACCAAATTTCATATAAATCGGTTCAGCGGTTTAAGCGTGAAGAGGTAACAGACAGACACTCTTTCGCATTTATAATATTAGTATGGATTTTCGATATAATCGATCAAAATGTTTAGTTGGTGGAAATCGAGAAACCTAAACGATTATATCGACCAAAAACAATCAGACTCCAAATTCAAATGACATTGTTCCATTCTTAATTTCGCCAGTGCCGCCGTGCCTGTCTAAAATTAGCCGTCTCCCTAGAGGTCGAATTTGATAGAATATAACTGGATATAGTGTTACGCAGGGAGCCTCGCAGGAGGCTCCCAGGGGCTCGTCACCGCCAATCTAATAATGTATTTTTCATGAATATTTAATTAAGTAATGTACAGATTTTGTTTCCTCGGATTGATTTCTGGTAAATGTTTGGTTAATTATTAAATTAGTTAAGTATTGATTTTATTGCTGCTTATATTTATTTTGTTTAATTTTTAAACCATATCGATGTATCGAGTTGTATTATTTTTTTTAGTTAGCAACATTGATTGTACGCGATTATAAAATACCTTGTAACCGTCATTTGTGCCCCTGTTCGCTGTGAAACGCCGAATAAACTATCTACAAGTATTTTGACCATCCGTGTTATTTCTACACTGCACCTACGACCTCTCCCGCTCTGGGTGATGAGGAAGGGAGTGTCAGACTCTTACTGACTAAAACCCACCCGTGTTCCTTCCTTAGCTCTTAATGTCCCGGGCCAGCGGTAACCCTTTTGGACCCGGCAGGCTTCGGCCCACTTTCATTACCACTGCTCTCAAAACGGTGAAGAAAAACATCGTGACGAAACCGGAATGACCTAGAACCAAAAATTGGAAGACATCCGACATCCACCAACACACACTGGGCTTACATGGTGAATTATGGCCCCCTCCCTCTCACAGAAAGGAAGCCGGTGTCCCAGCAGTGGGAACACTATTGGCTGATTATATAAGTTATGTATGTTAATAGTATCGCCATATATTCAGGAGTCCCGTAGTTAATATTAACCGCTCTTACGGTTAATCCTACTCGATACGTCGGTACTAATGCGATAGAGTATCAATTATCCCTCTCCATAACAAACATTTGAGACAGTTATGGGTTAATAGTAATCAAGGGTATAATCCATCACGATAGTGTTAACAAGCTTAAGAACTTAAGCTTCCATCAAGAGTCTTCGTATCGTAAACAACTTGGGTCCACGCATAGTTTGTCTCTTTGTAATATTCAAAAAATAAAGGAATTTAATCATACAAGCACTACTGCAAATACTGGTATTGAACAGCATCCGGTTAGACTGGAAGCCGACCCCAACATAGTTGGGAAAAAGCTAGGCAGATGATGATGAATCAGGCAAGCACAACGTCATCTATTTTCAATCAGGGAGGCAATTCTCGTACCTTTAAGAACGTTCACAGTCTGATCTCAGTCTCATCATCATCATAATCATTTCAGCCTAAAGACGTCCACTGCTGGACATAGGCCTCCCCCAAAAGGGGGGGTTTGCCATAACCGCCACGCTTGGCAGGCGGGTTGGCGATCGCAGTATGGTATGGTGGTGGAATGCATAGAGAACGCTGCTGCCCATTCTCCGGTACGCACCTTAGTCGCCTTTTACGACACCCACGGGAAGTATGGGGTGGTGCTATTCTTTAAGTCCGGCACCACACAGACAGATCTCAGTCTCAATCTGTCAAAAATGACTCTGAATACCCTAAATTTTTGACAGGTTTTTGACATTAATTTTCGCTGAGTTGAGGTTGCGACTAGAATTTGACATATGAAGGTCAATCCCGTAATTTAAAAAATTACGGGAATTGACCTTCATATGTCAGTCGTAAAAAACTATTGTATTTAATTACATGACATCATCATCTGCCCAGCCTTTTCCCAACTATGTTGGGGTCGGCTTCTAGTCTAACCGGATGCAGCTGAATACCAGAATTTTACATGGAGCGACTGCCTATCTGACCTACACAACCCAGTTACGTAATACGATACCCCTTGGTAAGACTGGTTGTCAGACTTTCGGGCTTCTGACTACCCGTAACGACTGTCGAAGATCCTCGAATGACCGGGACCAACGGCTTAACGTGCTTTCTGAGGCACGGAGGGGTCACGGTATGTAAAGATGGTCACCCATCAACAGACCAACCGCGGTAAGCGTAGCTTAACCTGATCGATCGACCTGTGCGGCTGTTATTATATAGCCACGGGCAATTACATGACATAACTATAATTATGATATTTGACAAAATTCATAAAAAAAAATACCTAAATACCTATAATATATTTAATCCACGCGAGTGAAGCGGTGGACACAGCTAGTAGTCACATTATGAGAAAAAATATTAACTAAATACTCGTATGATACCAAAAATGGACAACCGATGACTGATTGTGCGGAAATGCCAAATAGAAACGTGAAAAGAAAATCTGTAGTGACCGTTATTATCGAACAAAAAATATCTTGTCTGCTATCTGCGTAACTGCCCGTGACGAATATGATAAACTAGCTACGCCCCGCGGTTTCACCCGCATAAGTTTTGACCCCGTGGGAATATCGGGATAAAAAGTAGCCTATATGTTAATCTAGGGTGTCAGCTACCTCCATACAAAATTTTATCAAAATTGGTCCAGCCGTTTGAGCGTGAAGAAGTAACAAACATTTATATAAACAAACACACACACACTCGCAAACTTTTACCTTTATAATATTAGTGTGATAATAGTGTGACAGTCGTGTAGGTACAGTGGGCAAAAGAGAAAAGTGTATGTGCTACTATAGGTCTTCCAGAATCTCATCGCAAAAAAAAAAACTTTGTGATTTTCATACATATGGCAATGTCAATCCATATGCAAAACCACTATTTTTTTTGCCATGAGATTCTGGTAGTCCCATAGCTAGATTTTCTTTTTAAGTAAGAAAAAATACAACTGAAACAGTTTTCGACTCGCACTGAGTTGACGAAAGTTTTTTTTTTATAATAAATTATTTTATTTCTGTAAGTAGGTTAGTATAGACGCCAGCACATCAAGCTACTACAATCTGTCAAATTTCTTTAATAGATTTTCAACTTTATCGCTATTAGCATTAGGTTCAAGAATGATTGGAAAATTTGACAGTTTCGGGTAGCTTGATGGCTGGGGTTTGTATAAATACTCCATGCTTTAAACAAAAATTGTATAAAAATAATTCATTAACAACTGTAATAAAAAGCACATTGGTACATTAACTCTGCTCTGGCATCCTACGTTGCGCTTTTTAACTAAGGTATCTGGAAATAGTGGTTGCTATAAACAAACTTTACGGCCAGATGTTCTATCTATGAACAGAGATCTCTGTCAACAGTGCTTCCGATGAACCGAGATATCTACAAACAATGTTTTCTATCAACAAAGTTTTCGGCGAAACTTGCTACTTACTTGCTTGCTTGCTTGCTTGGCTTGCTTGCGTGCTTGAATAGAGATTTCTATTAGCTGTGCTCTCTGTTTGTAGATAGTCGTATCGTACAAGCGTGTTCGTATCTTAGGTTCCACACCGTTTTAAGCCACCCTTCGCTTAATTGAAAGCTAAACAGATGTGGGCCCAGTTAACCATTATCAATTTTTAAAAGGGGTAACTGGTCCGCGGTCCCAGTTCCATAGTGGGCCGAACGACCCCTAACCCAAAACTGGTTGTTTGGCTTTTTGGGTATTGTCTGTATAGTTGCGCCAATGTTCATTGTCCTGCAAACGCATTTCTTTTCTGTACAGTACACATAAAAGCCATAAAAACTGATATAAATCGTACTAATATTTCACTCGTTTGAAAGAATGACTGGTGACAGTGCAATAACAAATAATATTCGTTTGAAAGCTCTCTCGGTTGTATGTCGCCCTGGTAGCCGTTGTCAACATGACGCATGAATACAAAGGTTTTGCATCAAAATGTTGATGTTCCAACATTTTCTTTTTTTGGGGTTCCGTACCCCACGGCTCCGTTGTCCATCCGTCCGTCCGTATGTCACAGTGTATCTTTTAAACCGTAATAAGTAGACACTTGAAATTTTCACAGAGTGTATATAACAACAACAACTACGGCCACTATAACAACAAATTTAATAAACTAACAATAATTTTAATAATTTAACCACCGGTAGCTTGGACCCTGTTTTTTAAATGTTTTTATACTTATTTTTATATTTTAAGAAATATTTAGAAATGTAATAAAATCAGATAAAGAATAAATAGTCTGTGTGGTACCGGACTTAAAGAATACCACCACCCCTTACTTCCCGTGGGTATCGTAAAAGGCGACTAAGGGTCGTACCTATGCTTTCCACCACCATACTATACTGCGATCGCCAACCCGCCTGCCAAGCGTGGCGATTATGGCAAACCCCCCCCAACTTGGGGGAGGCCTATGTCCAGCAGTGGACGTCTTTCGGCTGAAATGATGAATGATGATGATGAAAGAATAAATAAACGAAATAATAATTTACTAATAAAAAATAACGGGAGCTCCCATACAAGGAACTTGTTTTTTCCGGCGTTTTTTTAACTATAGTATAAAAAAATTGTAGTGTTAAATATTGTACGGTGGTACGGAACCCTTCGTGTGTGAGTCCGACTCGCACTTGGCCGCTTTTTTGCTTATGTGTGGTGATCAAAACAAATCGTTTATTGTGGACTGAAAAACGACGCGAACAATTTTTGAACAAAAACTTTGTAAAACGAATAGCTCGCTGGTATTGTGGTCACAGCGGGTGTCGGGGGATCAGTGTCCATACCACCATACCAGGTGAGTTTTTAATTAATTTTCTTGTTAAAACAATATTACTAACAGAACAGCTGCAATTGAGATTATGTCCAACCGCTATTACTCTAGTAACATGCCTTGTTGCTTATCACATTTTAGAAAATTCTAGTATATGTATTTGGTACTCAAAACAGAAAAAAAAACTGGCCAAGTGCGAGTCGGACTCGCACACGAAGGGTTCCGTACCACAAGGCGAAATCGCCGAAAAAAACACGTTTGTTGAATGGGAGCCCCCCTTAAATATTCATTTTATTTTGTTTTTAGTATTTGTTGTTATAGCGGCAACAGAAATACATAATTTGTGAAAATTTCAACTGTCTAGCTATCGCGGTTGAGATACAGCCTGGTGACAGACAGACGGACAGACGGACAGACAGCGAAGTCTTAGTAATAGGGTCCCGTTTTTACCCTTTGGGTACGGAACCCTAAAAATTACAATTCGAATAAAAATAAAGTACCTACTTCAGACCAAATTTCGGCCATGGAGACTAGCCATCGGCGCGGGAGATATTATAGTGCACAAGTGTGTGTACAGACACGGGTGTACTCTCTTCCCTCACTCTCATGGTCCGATGGGATAATGAGAGTGAGTGAGTGGTCAATTCAAATACTATGGAAAATTACGTAAATGGACGGTTTGTGTACTTTAATTTTGTATCGGAAAATAAATTAATCAAACAGAAAAATGCGTACATAAACGTGCATAACTGCGCAGTCGTCTTATTAAATACTAGCTTCCGCCCGCGACTCCGTCCGCGCGGATGTCGGTCTTCGCGTGGATGGTTTATTTCTCCATTTTGAGACAATGACATCTTATAAATATCTATTGGACCCAAATACGGCTAAGCCTATAATAATTAAGGAGATTTTGGTACTGGGTGTAGGTCTCAGATTCCCGTGACAGCATGTGACGTTCACGGTCAGCAGTGAGGCGTATATCCCTTTCAGTAAATGTTTCAGAGGAGCGAGATAGTGAGTGACGTTGACGATCAGCACTTAACCTCAATTCGCGATCGGCACTGCTTTCGGTCTCGCATGCGGTTTAACCGGGATTCTCGCTCTTCAGTTGATTCTTGTGATCTAGCTAGTCTCATTCGCCTAGCATTTTTCGATGTTTTAGTAAGAGAAGATGGCTTTCTGGCAGGCATCGTGTTACAATAAAACTGTATTAAAAATATACAGAAATACAATGAAATGAGATGAGAGAGAGAAATATGAGATTAATAACTAACCTACTTTACCTTATAACCTAATTACTATACCTATGTTTCCAAAGATAAACAAAAAGAAAATAAAATACCAACCTAAATAAACCAATTTACGATGAAAACTTAAACTACGTACGTACTATAATATTTACAAAAGTATTTACAAATAACTGATCGGAACAGTAATCAAAAAGGTCGCGCTGAAAAGCACGGTTTAAAATTACACGTATACAATATTAATTCCACGGACGACCGCTCGCCACACTGGACACGTCCGCTCGCATCAAAATTCAGAATTTATATGCATCGCGCGGCGTTTTTTTTTTTTTTTGAATGGCATCTCGTAGTTGACCTTGAGAGGTCGTGACTACTTAACCGGACTATCCTGTGGTTGCCTTAAGTAAACTCAAAGCCTCCAGCCAGGGGCAAATGCAACGTGTGTTCGCGGTTCTACAGAACAACGTCTATGAATAAAACTGAAAAATAAGATTTTTTTTCTACGTATTTTTCCAGGATAAAAAGTATCCCATTTTATGCCCAGGATAATAAGGTATAATTATACCAAGTTTCATCGAAATCGAACCGTTAGTTTTCACGTGATGCCTGCATATACAGACAGACAGACAGACAGACAGACAGACAGACAGACAAAAATTTTTTTAATCGCATATTTGGGTTTGGTATCGATCCAGCAACACCCCCCGCTATTTATTTTTTCAATATTTTCAATGTACAGAATTGACCCTTCTACAGATTTATTATATGTATAGATAAGGCCGTCTTTCTCAAACAAAACGTTAATTAACTTTTCAAGTTACACCCCGCAACATAACTTTGAGGTTCAGAACCTTTGCAGAATTAACTGCGTGTAGGTAAAGTTTCCCCGGTCTACTTGTTTGCTTTGTTATATATTTTACATAATCTTTCTTATTGTTCATATATTTGAGTAATCTTCTTTCAGTGAGTTGAAAATGTTTTAAGAATAGAATCGCACGCCCTGTTCCCTACAGGGCGTGCGATTCTACATATAAATGTATTCCCCTTTTTTCTTCCTGAATAATGCCTCTAAAGCAATTTTTTTTTTTATAAAATCAAGGTCTGGTGTAAACACGTCCCTGTCATTTTCTTTTTTTCAGCAACTAATTAGTAAAGAAAATATGACCCTCTAAAATTTACATAAAATGCCCTATTTCTACCGCCGTGATTAGAGGACTACCAGACAAATTATAAAAGATTTTAAGCTAAAAAAAAATAATACGAACCTAAACAGTCTTTCTTAAAATGTTAATGTAAAAAATAATTGAATCGGCTCAGTTTTCGAAGAGAAAAAAGGGGAATACAAAATGTCGATCTCGTCAAAATTTTTGTGATAATTTCGGTCTGAGCTGCAGCTGTCCCATATCACACACTGCGGGGACTTGAGATAAGGCGATGGCAACAGTTTCTTCAAATACCTATTTTTCAAATTCCTTGCAGGCCTCGTCCCCTCTTTAATATTAATGAAAATGTTACAAAAAAAGGAAATCCTAACTCAATTTATTCGCACATGTACTTTATATTCAGTCACATCGGATACTTTGACGCATCTAAGAAAATTATTTATTTTATCTAAATACTGCCTAACGAAATTGTAAGCTACTAGCTTCTTTCCGCCGTTTCACCCGCGTGGGTAACGGAAATTATCCCATGGGAACATGCTACCGAGACAAAAGATCTATGTCCTGTGTCCTTCCCCAGGATGCCATCTATCAAATTTTATCGAAATCCGTTCAATGGTTTAGGCGTGAAAAGGTAACATACAGACACAGAATTTTTGGAGTTCATAGTTGTGTCCAGTCGTTGTATCACTACGAGATTTACAATACCACAATCCCATAATGAAAATTCGGCTTATATTCATCGAAAATAAATTTTCTTTTAAACACTTTGTGACCCTGTAGCGCTCTACAGGGTCACAAAGTGTTTAAAAGAAAATTAAAAAAATATGACACGAGACATAGAACAAGACTGAACGAAGATTGACCGGTTGGTTGTTGCAAGTACAGACGCCAGCACATGAAGTTACTACAATCTGTCAAATTTATTTAATAGATTTTCAACTTTATCGCTAAAACATAAGGTTCATAGTTGATTGAGGAAATTTGAGTTTCGGGTAGCTTGATGTGCTGGCGTCTGTACATTACGATGTTGCTCGCCTTGTCTTTCGTAAGTATATTTAAATATCTGTGAGTGTAACCGACTTTATATTCATCTGAGTGGTTCCCGTTATTGCCAAAGATGGCTCTTAACTTAAAGTACCATTAGCCCACACTCATATATGGTTTTGTTCTTGAAGTATGGTTTTGTCTTTTTATGACGAAAATGTGAAATGATTTTTTATCAATAGATTCTTACAAATACTACAGCTTATGTAGAAGGGAGTGCTTTATTTTAAGGTTACGTCACGTCTTACTAAGGTATCGCGGTACCAGTAACTGGGTTCTGGAGGTCAGATGGGCAGTCGCTCCATGTAAAAACTGGCTTTCAGTTGAATCCGGTTAGACTGGACGCCGACCCCAACATAGTTGTAAAAAGGCTAGACAGACTGATTGACCTTATGTCATCGTTCAAATACCTTTTAAATGTAACCCCCAAAACAAAAGCAACTATCTCACAAAAAAACAAATAGTCTTTCTTGAAAATGTGTTGAACAAACCATACACATAAGTACAGTTTTTACGTCCAAATAAAAATGGAGGCAATAAAAACTTGGTTTTACCCGAGGAGATACCGCATACCTCCCAACCAGCGCATTCGTGGAAATAATCCTAATTGTCCAACGAGTGGAGCTGATACCGTCTGATACAATGCAGCCACAATGTAAGGATAAAACAACATGCTCGCTGAGGACCCGGCATCGGCACACTGTCACACCGTTGTGTAATTGGTAAAGTTATGCCTGTTTCAAGTTGTTATTTGGTTCATGCTAAAATGCACCCTTAGTACCTTTGTACACGGCACGGTTTCGTTACGGTACGGCGTAAAAGCCATGCTGAAAAAAAAAATTACCTGTCACCAAGCTTCCATAGTGATCCATACAACACTGACGACCGTGCCTACACACGGCGCATACACCGCAGTTTTTCACGGCAAGAAACACGTTTGTAGACAAATTCCCATCCATTTTTACCGGTCTGCGCGATACAAAAAACGGTTAATTTTCCATCATCGTTATCGCTGATAGACTGTCACTTTGTCTAGGCAGTCAAGCCATTATAGTGAAACCACTTTACTTGTCCTAAAATGCTTTCTTTCCAAAATAATTAATAGCCATACCTGGAAAAGGAAAGTGCAGGTTTTTCCCTGCAGTGGCACAATAAAGGCAGAAATATTTTTTAAATTATGACACATTATATACATGTGGGACCTATGGCAAAATAATAAGAGCCGCACGGGTCGATCGATCAGGTTAAGCTACGCTCGCCTCGGTTGGTCTGTAGATGGGTGACCATCTTTACATACCGAGACCCCTCCGTGCCTTGGAAAGCACGTTAATCCGTTGACATCCGAAATGTCATTCGTGGATTTTTGACAATCGTTACGGGTAGTCAGAAGCCCGAAAGTCTGACAACCAGTCTTACCAAGGGGCATCGTACTACCCAGGGGTACGATAACTGGGGTTGTGGAGGTCAGTTAGGCAGTCACTCCGTGTAAATTACTGGTATTCAGCTGCATTCGGTTAGACTGGAAGCCGACCCCAACACAGTTGGGAAAACGCTAAGCAAATCATGACATTATATAAATGAAAAATTTTAAAGTACTATTTCAAAGTTGTGCGGTGTAATGGTCAGTTTTAGTGAGATGGCAACAATGTAGCAGCAGTCGCAAAGTAAAATGTCGTGTTCGAAATTTTGCAGACGGACATAACATAAAGTAGATCAAAAAGGGCATTTACGGACGAAAATAGTTGTGTAGGTATTACATTAATACTAGAATCAGGTCTTGGCAACAAGTTACAGACGAAGACAAAGAAACAAAACTTTTAAAATCCATACCATGATAATATTCACATAATCTATGCTAATATTTAAAATAATGATAATATGTACATTTGTATGAACAAATAAGCAAAATAATCATAGGGCATCAAAAAATTCGACCGCATCGCTGTCAACAGGAACAGTGCCCAAATGGCTGGCAGCATTGCCACGTTGTATGGCGAGGCTAATTCTTTGGCCAAGAAATAGGCCAGCCCTCTGGTCACGTGAAAAGTCGACTAACCGCTTGGCGATATATTGAAAAACCATGCACTCGGACCCTACGGCCCTGTCATTTTAACCCCAAACGGCTAGAACATATAACTCCCATTAAGGTTGGAATATTTTCGCCGTTTGAGGTTTTCTGCACCTGCACAGCACAGCCCACCGTGCTAGGAAGATGGGAAATATAAGAAATATCTCTCAAAATTAGGCGGCACTATAGCGCGGTACGCGACGGGGCGCAGATAACGCGCCCCTGCGTGTTATTTTTTATAAGCAAATTCAATAAAATCGCGCTTCCGCACAGGGCTTCGGCTCCGTTTCAAGCGCCCCGTCGCGTGGCCCATTGTAGTGTGTGATCCGGCTCATAGCATTGACTAGGCTTTACTTAAACGGTTCTTATCAAAAGATGCATGAGTTTTTTTCTACCTTTCATAGCAATATTGACAGGTGCTTCCAGAAGAGCAAAAAAGTAAAAAATGTTCAAATAATAAATTTTCAGAAACCAAAGGTTAAACAAGCATGCTAAAAAACTAAATAAAAATCAATGATTATTCCTTTTAAAAAAAAAAGTTTCCCAATCAATTCTACTATCTTGTCGTGCTAACGTTTTGCTGGTCTTTAATACCACTTCTTCTTTTTCCGCGTGTCATTATCGCACGTTATACTCTGCACGACGGCCAAATGATAAATAATTTTATTTTTGTAAGTTTGTACAAACACTTTTACACGTCAATCATGTTTTTTTTTTAAACTAGATGAGGTCGGCGTTTCCTATCTGACTACTCTGAGAAGAAAGGCCGAAACAAACTCAGAGGTCACAGTCTCTTCTAAGGCCTAGACATAATCTTGGTCAGGTTATATGAAGACCATGTAGATCGATGTCTGAGATGGCCTTTTGAGGAAAGAACCACACAGATTGAGAGGACCTGTCCAGTCAGTGCACGCATTTGTCAGAAATCGTGAAGCTCAACTCAAAACTTAAGGAGCTAAACGATTCGACGAACAATACCAAAGAAAGGACATTTGGGTAGGCCACATAAATTACTCAAACTGCCAGACCATGAAAAAAAAACTAACAGAACAGAGAGAATTATAAAAAAAAATATTAAATTAATAAAATGACCAACATCGTCATCACATTCACAATAAATAAAATAATATAATACTTTACAAAGTAAGCAAATGTATTTTTTTGTAAAAAAAGTCATTAATTTCAATGTGTATATAAAAAAATAAAAAATAAACATTCAAAATGCAGAAATTGGAAGCAGCTCAAAAAGTCACAGCAAAGGTTTCCACTTTCTTCTGTCTAGCTCTCATTTGCAAGGTGTGCGAAAGCGACAGGAACTTCGTTCCAACCGAGTGTCCCAGGACACCTCTCGTATTTTTTTTTCTAACAATTTCTACATAATTTTTTTATTCCATTCTACAATAATATTCAGGCAGAGAAAGCAGTTGGCGGAGAGTGGTTTGTTGAATTACGGCTGAAGAGAACTTAGATTAAACGCCACGTCAGGATTACAAAAGCAAATTCAACGTCGATTCCGGATTATATTGTAGTGGTGAACCAATTAGAATGTCGTCGCATGAGCTGACGATGCCATTGTCAGATGGAAACACAATTTAAACGCTTGTGTGCATTATTAGCATTTGTTTGTAATAGATTATAATGTAGTTAGGTCGGCTGCTCAAACTTCAAACTTGTTTTCAAGTTTTTAACAAGACATTTGAAAAAAAAGTATTGACAATTTCCATTCCTTTGTAAATGGCTTACAATACTGCGATGAAATATATTTTGCAAAGACAAAGGCTAAGACATTTATTCGTCGGATATGGTAGGTGCAAAGTTGGTTAGTATAGTTATGTTCAGGACACATCTGCCGCTTAAAGCGGCATGCGAATATTCGCAATCTTTCTACTTAGTTATAAAGTTATTCATGAATAAATTTTTTCAAGTATCTGTTTTTGACAATAGAAACTCAGCTAATTTCATGTAGGTTTCGACAAAGTTTAAAACAAGTAAGTCATCATCTGCCTAGTCTTTTCCCAACTATGTTGGGGTCAGCTTCCAGTCTAACCGGATGCAGCTGAATACCGGTATTTTACATGGAGCGACTGCCTATCTGTCCTCCGCAATCCAGTTACTGGGTAATGCAATACTTCTTGGTAAGACTTGTTGTCAGACTTTCGGGCTTCTGACTACCCGTAACGACTGTCAAAGATCTACGAATGACAGCCGGGACCAACGGTTTAACGGGCTTTCCGTGGCACGGAGGAAGGAAAGATGGTTCCTCATACACAGACCAACCGCGGCAAGCGTAGCTTAACCTGAGCAATCGGCCTGTGTGGCTGTTATTATTAAGCCACGAGCCCCTCTACGATCTATAAAATATCCTCTACGAACATATCAGCCAGCTTATGTTATAATAATTGATAAGAGAAGCTGACAGATCACATTGTTTGTCAAAACACAGCTTAACGACTGATAATAACGATCGTCCGAACAAATCTGTAGGCAATTTCAGCAAGATTGATAGCGGAACTGAATGCAGATGATAAGTTAATAAAGTCACTTAGTATAATCAGCTGATAATGTTGTCACTGGTGGGGCACACTCCTCATCTCTTCAAGAGGGCCGTAATCCACCACGCGGGCCCAGTGTAGATCGGTAGATGCCACATCATCATCATCATCCTAGCCTTTTCCAACTACGGTAGGGTCGGCTTCCAGTCTAACTGGAGGCAGCTGAATATCAGTATTTTTACATGGAGCGACTGCCTATCTGACCTCCACAACCCAGTTACTGCGTAATACGATACCCCTTGGTAAAACTGGTGGTCAGACTTTCGGGCTTCTGACTACCCGTAACGACTGTCAAAAATCCACGAATGACAGCCGGGACCAAACTGCTCAACGTGCTTTACGAAGCACGGAGAAAGATGCCACAGAGGCAGAGGATTGGTAGATGCCACATGTCTTCGAATTTTTGGTTCTAGAACATGTCCGTTTCCTCACGGTATTTTCCTTCGTTTTGAGAACATTGGTGATGAAATTGTGGCGACACCAACAACAAAGACGCACACTAATCAGTCGTATGAAGGTTGCACTCTAACCTGGCGCGTCGACTGTTACCTCGCCGCCTGCGCCCGCGCACCTGCCTGCCGTGGTGTGCGACGGCTGATCCGCTATCGCTCGGTCACAGCTGCCAGTGCCTTACCTACTCCGACGGCGAATGCACGCTCATTTCTGCCTCGCGCTTAATCGCTCGTACTCGTATGATTTTGACCTAAATCTAGACTTTCTCGTGTTGCTAAAGTGTTTTCATATCTTCCGCTATTTTCTTCGTATCTTCCTTCATACTGCTGTGTTGTTTATAACTGTACATCTGTGCTCTGAGACTCATAATAAACGGTTTATAAAACTCAACAGTGTTCGTGATTTGTTAGTGAAAACTTAGCTAAGTCTACAAGTGGTGACCCCGGCAAGGAACTCAAGAGTCGTAAAACAAGATGGATGCCGGTTCTGGGGTAGGCAAGAAGGCTACCGAAGGAGATTCGGGCGATATTTGGCGTGTTGGAGTGCGAGTACCGCCGTTTTATCCAGACGACCCGGAACTTTGGTTTGCTCAGTTGGAAGCCCAGTTTACGCTGTCAAATGTTACCAGTGACTCGACAAAATTTTATTACGCCGTGACTCAGCTAGAACATACGTATGTTACTCATGTCAAAGATATACTGTGCAATCCGCCCGTGACCGGTAAGTTTGAAAAACTTAAGGGTGAGTTGATCAAGCGTCTTAGTGCATCTAAGGAGAAGAAGCTGAAGCAGCTGTTTCATCATGAGGACATGGGAGACCGTAAGCCGTCACTATTTTTAAGACATCTTAGAAACCTGGCTGGCCCAACCGTATCAGATGACGTGTTAACTACATTATGGACCGGTCGCTTGCCACATGCCTTGCAAACCGTCGTAGCTTCACAACCCAAGCTTGCTTTAGACGATCTGGCCGAACTAGCAGACCGGGTTCACGAAATAGCACCATCAACGCCTAATCACCAAGTAGCTATGGCTTCAACCACACCACAACCATCCACATCCTCGCGCATGGACGAGCTTGGTCAGGAGATTTGTGCTTTGACTAAGGAAGTTGCTAAACTCACCTCTTATGTATACAGGCAGTCACGCGCGCGTTCCAGATCGAGGTCCCAGGGCCCCCACAGCCGCAGCCGCAGTCAGTCACGTAACCGGCAACCACCACAAGACCACCCTCACTGTTGGTACCACTACAACTTTGGAGCAAGGGCCAAGAAATGCAAAGAACCATGTAAGTTCAGTTCGGGAAACGATGCGGGCAGCCGGAAGTATCGGCCAGCGACTGCCCAGTCCAGCCAGGCCGTCTATTTGTAACAGACCGGACCACTAAGATGCAGTTCCTTATAGACACGGGATCGGATTTATGTGTCTACCCACGTTCAGCAACCAGAGCACCATGTTTCAAAAGTAAATATGATCTTACTGCGGCAAATGGCACAACCATACATACTTATGGCCCTATAATGCCACATTTAGACCTAGGACTGAGGCGTGATTTTGCGTGGCAGTTCATCATAGCAGATGTGTCTAAACCAATCATAGGGGTTGATTTTTTAAGCTATTACAGTATTCTAGTGGATTGTAGAAACCAGCGCCTCATAGATGGAAAGACATCACTATCAATAGCCGTGTCAAAGCAAAATATACCGGAGAGCATCGTATCCATCAAGACTGTCACTGGGTAGTCGGAGTACCACGACATACTGCGCGAGTTTCCTGAGGTTACGCGACCAACTGGAGTGGTACGTACCATTAAGCACAATACAGTTCACCATATTAACACAACTCCAGGCCCTCCTGTCGCCTTCAGACCGCGACGCTTGGATCCCGTTCGATCAAAAGCTGCAAAGAAGGAGTTTGATGAAATGATGGCTAATGGCAGAGCCAAGCGTTCTGAAAGCTGTTGGTCTTCGCCTTTACACATGGTCAGGAAGAAAGATGACGGCTGGAGGCCCTGTGTAGATTACAGGGCACTCAATGCAAGGACCATACCAGACAAGTATCCAGTACGTCACATCCAGGATTTCTCACACCAGCTATCAGGCTGCACAATCTTTTCCACATTAGATTTAGTAAAGGCATATAACCAGATTCCGGTAAATCCAGAAGATATTAAGAAGACCGCCATAACAACACCTTTCGGGCTTTTTGAATTTGATTTTATGACGTTTGGCCTACGTAATGCTGCACAGACATTTCAAAGATTTATCGACGAAGTTCTGCACGGTCTAGAAGAATTCACGTATGGGTATTGCGATGACATTTTAATCTTCTCTTCTTCAGAAGAAAGTCATAAAGATCATCTACGGCAAGTTCTCCAGCGGCTCACTAATTACGGTGTTCTCATCAACACGTCCAAATGTGTTCTGGGAAAGCCAGAGCTGGGTTTTCTTGGGTACAAGATCTCCGCATCTGGTACTCGACCTTTGGACAACAAAGTACAAGCCATCATGGACTACCCAGTACCGAAAACTGTGAAGGAGTTAAGGAGGTTCCTGGGAATGATTAACTTCTACCGTCGTTTTGTACCAGAAGCAGCGAAACAACAGGCACCACTAAATTCACTTCTAGAAGGCACAAATATTAAGGGATCACATCCAGTCCAGATGACTCAGGAGTCATTACAGGCGTTTGAAGAATGTAAAAAGTCTCTGTCAAACTACACACTACTGGCTCATCCAGATCCAAATGCAGAATTAAGCATTGCTACGGATGCTTCAGAGGTGGCGATCGGCGCAGTTCTGCAGCAAAAGAAGAATGGCAATTGGGAACCTTTAGCGTTCTTCTCTAAAAAACTGGCAGCGCCACAGAAAAAGCATAGCCCATTCGATAGGGAGCTGTTAGCTATGTACGAAGCAATTAGATATTTCCGCCATATGGTCGAGGCCCGTGACTTTTCTGTCATAACCAACCATAAGCCACTCACACATGCATTCAAAACTAACAGTGACAAACACTCACCTAGGCAGTTCAGACACCTGGAGTATGTTGCGCAATTCACAACCGACATACGCTATATTTCCGGAACGCAGAATGTCGTCGCAGATGCCCTGTCAAGAATCGAGGAAGTCACTCAAGGCATCGACTATCACGCTCTAGCAAAATCTCAGGAGGACGATTCAGAACTGCAAGGTCTGCTGAAAAAATGATCTTCACTCAAGCTGCAGAAAATCAATGTACCAGGAACATCTATTGAAGTCTTTTGTGACGTTTCAACTCAACCAATACGTCCGTATATCACGCCTGATTTTCGACAACAAGTCTTTGACTCTCTCCATAACTTGAGTCACCCTGGAAGAACAACTACAGTGCGACTGGTCACGCAGAGGTACGTGTGGCCAAGGATTCGAAAAAACTGTAGGGAGTGGTCTCGCAAATGCCTCAAATGCCAAGGCACTAAAATAACTCGCCATACCTCTTCTCCAATTTCTCCTTTCCTACCTCCTTCATCCAGGTTCACCCACATCCACCTCGACATTGTCGGACCATTACCAATTTCTTGTGATTTTAGGTACTGCCTCACTGTCATTGACAGGTTCACGCGAGTGCCTGAGGCGTACCCCATCAGAGATATCACTGCAGAGACGTGTGCAGCTACGCTCGTGTCCGGCTGGATCGCCAGGTTTGGCTGTCCACTGAAGATAACAACAGACCGTGGGCGACAATTCGAGTCTCACCTCTTCGGAGCCATCACTACAATGGTTGGTGCACAGCATTTTCATACGACCGCCTACCATCCTGCTGCAAACGGCATGGTTGAGCGACTGCACAGGCAGTTGAAGGCAGCCATCATGTGCCACTCGACGATACATTGGACAGAGGTTCTTCCATTGGTACTTCTAGGCATCAGAAGTGCTTGGAAAGCAGACATCCAGGCATCGCCAGCAGATCTAGTCTACGGAGAGCCGCTACGCTTACCAGGCCAATTCCTTGCACCCACAAACGACCACGGTACAGCTGACGTCACAGATCTAGCAACGCGTCTACGGAACCACATGAACAAGCTCACTCCAAAACCCGCGTCGTGGCATAGAAAAGGTCCCTTCTACATACCTCGCTGTCTTGATAGTTCCTCTCATGTATTCTTGCGGCAGGATTACGTCCGAAGACCGCTGGAGCCGCCGTATGCTGGACCTTACAAAGTTCTAGAACGACATCCAAAATACTACAAACTTGATGTACGTGGGAAAGAGACAACAGTAAGCGTGGACCGGCTGAAACCAGCATTTCTTAAACAAGAAGATGACCTCACTTCTCCGTTAACAGCGTCTGAGTCACCTACTGGAACATCAGGGTCCAGAGCAGAAGCAGAGAAAAGGACGAGAAGTGGACGACGTGTACGCTTCCCTGATTTTTATAGCCCGCAGTAGCGGTCTCAGCGGGGGAGTACTGTGGCGACACCAACAACAAAGACGCACACTAATCAGTCGTATGAAGGTTGCACTCTAACCTGGCGCGTCGACTGTTACCTAGCCGCCTGCGCCCGCGCACCTGCCTGCCGTGGTGTGCGACGGCTGATCCGCTATCGCTCGGTCACAGCTGCCAGTGCCTTACCTACTCCGACGGCGAATGCACGCTCATTTCTGCCTCGCGCTTAATCGCTCATACTCGTATGCTTTTGACCTAAATCTAGACTTTCTCGTGTTGCTAAAGTGTTTTCATATCTTCCTCTATTTTCTTCGTATCTTCCTTCATACTGCTGTGTTGTTTATAACTGTACATCTGTGCTCTGAGACTCATAATAAACGGTTTATAAAACTCAACAGTGTTCGTGATTTGATAGTGAAAACTTAGCTAAGTCTACAAAATAATTTATACAAAGTAAAGCGCCTGTCAGGGTTCGAACATACGACGTACAACTCGGAAGTGTTTTTTTTCGTTTCTACTGGGCCACCACTGCTCCCATAGTTTAAGTATAAAAACGTAAAAATATAACCAGCATGTGGAAAAACTAAGCTTAAAATCCTCGTTCACATGCAAACTACATTCATTAAAAAAACACATTAACTTGAGTACCTCGTTAAGTTTGAAACTATCTTCACAATGTTGCACCAAAATATGCAAAACTCACACAAAAACATTGTAAAAAATGTAAAATTCTTTACTTATCTTTCGCCGCAGCCAAACCAAAAGTCGGGAGTCTACGGATAACAACTAGTTTATACAAAAAAGCGTGTAATGAGGGACTAAGCGGGGCTTAACCGAAACTTTTGCTTTGTTTCTTAACGGCAAGACCGGATTAACATTTGAGAAATTTTCGTAGTCACTGCGAAGTGTGTGTCGCGTTTTAGTACATCCGAACTTTTTCAGGCGGCTATTACAAAATTTGATGTATTTTATAATTAACTAGCAGCGCCCCCCTGTTTCACCCGCGTAAGTTTCAATCCCGTGGGAATATTGGTATAAAATCCTATGTCCTTTCATGTGACTCAAACTATCTCTGTACCAAATTTCATCTAAATCGGTTCAGCGGTTTAAGCATGATTTCACCATCAATTTCATTTCACCATTCGCATTGTGACGAGCATAAATTGCTTACCAGCAACCATATTGAAGTGATCGAATCGCAAGCCGTGAAATACTTATTATTGAGTAATTCCGTTGGCCATCTGTGGTCTTCATCGTCAGTAGCACTTTCCCAAATTGTGCTTTCCGAGAGCAAATGCACCATTTACTATAAAAATTTCCCAAATAGTTATAATAATAATAATCGTTTATTTGCATAGGTGTGCCTATCTATACATATAATAAAATCGTAGGAAAGTCAAAACTGTACATTGAATATTTTTTTTAAAGAATACTTGGGGCGTGATCTACAATCGACACCGAAGCCAAAAATATAGTTTTTAGAATTTTTGTCTGTTTGTCTGTATGTATGTCCGGGATAAACTCAAAAAGTACTGCATGGATTTACTTCAAATTTTGCATGAATATTACTGAGAGGTCGGGTCAACATATAGGCTACATATTATCACGCTATCACCTACGGGGGAGGAGCTGTGAATCTTTATTTTTCTTTCTTCATTCTGTGACAGCGTGTAATCTAACGACCCATTTTTAAATGTTGTTTTAGAGTAAGCCATGCTATTATAAAGCTTTACACTATAAAAACTACGCCATTTAAGTAACTTGGACAGAGAAACATAGTTTAATGAATGTTAGTAGTATAAAGACAATTTTGAAGCAGCGCCATCTATGAGATTTCATGAAAATCAAATCAAGTTACATGTTAACACTTTTTGGAAATTTATAATTTAAATTTGATCATGTTGGCGAGGTTAGTAGTTATTCTTAAAATTCATAGATGGTAGTGTGCATTTTCTTCATAAAAGTTGTATCGTCTATTTCGTTTTGACAAATTCAAGTTCCAACAAAACCCTCAAAATCTTGAGCAGAGTTGAGGAAGACAATTTAAATAAAATGCGGTGTTGAGTATTACAAAAAAGTTATGTTCATTGATGATGATCATTTCTTCATCAATTTCATGTTGTTAGTACAAAATAAACATTGACTGTTAATACTTTTGTTCGGTATTTATCTGTGTGATTATTGCTTGGTAATTAATATATTTTCATGTCGTATACCTAACTAGCTGATGCCCGTGACGTCGTCTGCGTGAAGGCTCTACAGCAAGATGCCAGTATCGCTATAGCATTATAAGTAAACAACTTTCAAAATAGCATTATAGCACGTCACCTTCTCGACGGTGACCAAAATTGGGATGACTCCCTCGCGGAGGCGAGCGTCAGTGACAGTCCCAGCCGCATGCGTCATCTGTTTGCCGTCATCTTGGTGTATTGTGGAGTCGCGAGTAGCTTTGTGGGAGAAGTATCGCTATCATCTGTCTGAAGATTTTCTACGAGCTTTGAGGCGTGCTACTGGAGACGAAGTCGAAGTAACTGATGAACGCGTGCTGAATACCTGTCTCAGTTCACTTCAAGATATGGTCATTTCTATCGGCGGCAATTCACTGATCGAATATGGGTTACCAGCTCCCCAATCATCACCGCATCAAGACCGTGGAAATCGGGAGTATAACGCTGAGACAAATTACGACCCTGGCGACATGACCACCATACGAAATGACCAAGTCGCTTTGTTCTCTTCAGAGCAAAAACAAATTTATGACACCGTCCTTGAAAGCGTTGAGCAAAACCAGGGAAAAATGTTTTTCTTAGATGCTCCTGGTGGAACAGGAAAAACATGTGTTACCACTGGCATACTTACAGAGGTCAGGAGGCAAGGCAAATTTGCTATTGCTGTAGCGTCGTCGGGAATCGCTGCCACACTGCTTCCGGGTGGCAAGACAGCGCATGCCATGTTTAAAATTTCCATCGATTTAGAGAGCGCCAAAACGCCTGTTTGTCGTGTGTCACGTAACAGCGATAAGGGACACGTGCTCAAGGATTGCTCTCTGATCGTATGGGATGAGTGTACGATGGCCAATAGGAAGGCAGTTGAGGAGACATTTGATGGGTGGTGTCACAGTTCTGTTCAGTGGCGATTTCCGGCAAACGCTTCCCGTGGTGACGCAGGGATCGAGGGCTGACGAGGTGAATGCTTCGTTGAAACGATCTTCGTTGTGGTCACGAGTTCATACGCTGCGCTTGACCATTAATATGAGAGCTCGGCTCGGCGGCACTGCACGTGCTCAAGAATTCTCTGATGTCCTTCTAAGTCTTGGCGAAGGCACTCTACCAGAAGAGAGAGGTGGGCAGGTGGTGCTTCCAGTGTCTCTCGGTAGAGTGGTATCCAGCTTAGAAGAACTCATTCGCTGTGTGTGCGGGGACATCAGTCGTATACGGCACCAGCAGAATTCTTGGGTGTGTGAGCGGGCCATTTTGACGCCCAAAAATGATTAGGCTGCAGCAATTAACGAATGCATTCTCTCGGAAATTGAGGGGAATGAAGTGGTCTACAACTCGATAAACGCTGTTGTCGAGCAAGATGACGCCACACATTATCCCGTGGAATTTCTGAACTCCCTGTCAGCAAGTGGATTTCCAGCGCATACCATCAAGCTGAAGGTCGGTGTCCCGATTATGCTTCTTCGGAACCTATCTCTTCCGAATTTGTGTAACGGGACCCGCCTTAAAGTCATCTCGCTCCACAGACACACCATTGAGGCGGAAATTCTTACGGGTTGCGGCGTCGGCGAGGCAGTATTTATACCACGCATTCCCCTCATATCTCATAACTTCCCGTTCCAGTTCAAGCGCGTACAGTTCGCCAAGAGTGTTTGCTTCGCGATGACCATCAGTAAGTCGCAGGACGAGTTGCTTCCCCCACGGGCAAGTGTACGTCGCTTGCTCCCGCGTCACCAGTCCTGACTCTCTTTACACTTTGGCTATTAGCAGCATAACTACCAACGTAGTTTATAGGGAAGTGTTGTAAGGTATGATACCTTTGTACGTATTTTTACTCTTTTGTGTCCTGGAATGTATTCCTGCATTATTTTCTCTATTTCCTTCAGTCACATCTTATGACTGAACTCAGCAGGATTCCCAATTATAACTCTCTTCACTTGCTTCGCTTGAAAAAAAATATTTTAATGCTATTTTAAAAGTTGTTTACTTATAATGCTATAGCGACACTGGCATCTTAGGTATTTTTGGTGCTGTAGAGCCTTCACGCAGACGACGTCGCGGGCAGCAGCTAGTAGGTAATATTTAAAGAGTTCCTTCGATTTCTCCAGGCTCCCATCATTAGATCCTGACCTGATGAAAATGGGATAAAATAATTTTTCAAATCGGTCTTCGAGTATTAAGGAAACAAACATTTAAAAAAAAATCCGAGGATCTGAGAAGCTCCTCCTGTTTTTGAAGTCGGCTAACTAGATAGATACGAACTTTTTAGTATCCTTCTGTCCATATTCGCTTCATTTGATCTCAGTATGTGTTCTATGTTTGTTTCTATTGTTACTAACACCGTTTGTGTGGTCTGTGTGGTGCCGGGGGTCTGTGTGGTGCCGGAGGTCTGTGTGGTGCCGGAGGTCTGTGTGGTGCCGGGGGTCTGTGTGGTGCCGGACTTAAAGAATACCACCACCCCTTACTTCCCTTGGGTGTCGTAAAAGGCGACTAAGGATCGTACCGGAGAATGGGCAGCAGCGTTCTCTATGTATTTCACCACCATACCATACTGCGATCGCCAACCCGCCTGCCAAGCGTGGCGATTATGGTAAACCCTCCCAAAATTGGGGGAGGCCTATGTCCAGCAGTGGACGTCTATCGGCTGAAACGAAGAACGACGACGAACACCGTTTACAAATACACCTTTTGTACCATATTAAGGAATATTTTTAACCCCGACGCAAAAACGACGGGGTGTTATAAGTTTGACGTTTCTGTGTGTGTGTGTGTGTGTGTGTCTGTCTGTGGCATCGTAGCTCCCGAACGGATGAACCGATTTTGATTATGTTTATTTTGTTTGAAAGGTGAATAAGTCAGGAGTGTTCTTAGCTATGTTTGATGAAAATCGGTCCAAGATGGCCGCCGCCACAAAATGGCGGATTACATATTTTTTCACAACTCCCTAAAGTAAAACCCTCTTAGTTACAACCTCACAGGTTAATATGAGTATTAAATGAAAGGGCTGGAATAGTAGAATACTATAGACTATGATATATTTCAAATCCAAGATGGCCGCCACCACAAAGTGGCGAATTTTTTTTTTTTTCACTACTCCCTCAATATGGGTATCAAATGAAAGGGGCTTGACTAGTAGAATACTATACACTATTACAAATTTCAAATCCAAGATGGCCGCTACCACAAAATAGCGAAATAATTTTTTTTTCACAGCTCCTTCAATAATCAAATGCATGGGCTTGACAAGTAGAATAATGTACACTATATTGAAAGGGAATGAGGAATATTAACTAACGAAATGAAAACTAAACACTTGAAATTTTATTTTTTTCTAATACATGCCCTAGATTGATGAGGAAAGTGGAGTGATGACTGGTACCTACTCGTACGACCACTGAGTTTGACCATTTTTATTATGAATGGAATTATCCTACTGAAAACACGTAGGTATTTCTACATCAGATAGTGTCGCAGTACCATTTTATAAACTATATCTGAAATACCTAAGATATCTAATAGCTATGAAATACTTGTACGAAAGTTGAATAACTAAAGGAAGAACTAGGAAAAGGATATAATAAAACAAAAAAATCTGTTTAGTCGTAATAATTGTTCTTCAACTATAAATTAATTACTATAATATAATTATTTTTTGACGGATAAAAAACCTGATTAAACACCAAATTACCTGAATCTTAAAACGCAAGAAAATAAAAGAATTGAAATACAAAAATTAAGGAGTCCCTACAAAAAGCATGAAATAAAAAATTAAATTTAAAATTAAAAAAACCCCCGACACAAAAAAATATAAAATTAAATGTATTGGGGGTTTTTAAATTATTTGATTCTTTTCCAATTACTTACATTTAATTTTATTATTTTTCGTCGGGGGTTTTTTAAATTTTAAATTTAATTTTTTTAACTCTTCACTTAATAGTTAGAAGATGTTCAAGTCTCAAATTAATTGACATTACAAAAACTTTAATTCGCCTGCGGATCACTTCATAATTCACCATCATAATTATCTTGGCTTTATCCCAATTGTTTCGGGGGTAGCGCAACAACTAACCCCAATTACGAAAATTATTAAATACTAGCCGCCCCGCGGTTTTACCCGCATAAGTGTCGATCCCGTACGAATATCGGAATAAAAACTATCCTATGTCCTTTCCCGAGATGCAGTCGATCGCTCTGCCAATTTTTATCGAAATCTGTTCAGTGGTTTAGGCGTGAAAAGGTAACATACAGACAGACAGAGTAACTTTCGAATTTATAATATTATTATAGTAAATAAATGATGGATTTATATACTTCTAAAAATAATTAATTATTCCTTCAATGCAGCAATGAATCTTTGTTTTTTACCCAAATAAAAACAAAACATATCATAAACGCATTGAACAGTATCTCAACAAAATAATTGATCTTTAATGTACCTATCTCACTGTCACGAAAAGGATACAAAGGTAATTAGCCGCAGGCACAGCCTCTGTAACACAACGACTACCCAATTTCGTTTCACATTAAAAATTTTAACAACGTTTTACCCTTGTCTCTTGTCCATTTAACCCTTTTGTTCGAAAATTTGAAAAATATTGTGACCCACCTTTTAAATAAACATAGGGGCTGAAACTCAGATTGCTTTTTGATTCCATTCTGGAATATGTGAAAATAATAAATTTATTTTATTTAATGTGTGGATGAAAATAAAACCTTTTACATGTTAAACTGCTGGTTTTATCAATCCGAGGTTTCGTTGAAAAAAGTGATTCGGTTTTGTTATTCAAATCATTTTATAAATATCACTCACATTAAATATCCGATCAACTAGAAACAAGTTTCACTCTGTAGCATATTTGTTCACCCCCGAGCTTTTAATACAATATCGTGCAATAAACATTGGGGCTGAGTAAATAAACAACAGAGACACAATAACACATTCAATAACGGACAATACCGGGTTCTCCTTTTTATTGTTATTACTTTAGCAATTTAAAAGCTCGTAGTACTTAATATTTGCATAACAAATTACAATACAGACATAATAACTAGGTAGTTGATTTAGAAGACCCATTCTTAAAAGTACGTGAAATTAAAGTTATTAAATAATTTGCATAGCTTCTACTGGTGTCATTCTACGTAGAATGCATTATACTGAAGTACTAGTTTAGACTAGAGACACCAAAACATGAGAAAATAGTAAGCCTTAAGCGGGATCTCGTAACTCGTGAATCTGACAAGATTGACTGTATTTTTTAAAGTGCAAGTGTTCCTTTAATGCCGGTTTGGATCAGATGTCGTTACGAGTCCTCAAAAGCCCGAAAGTCTAACAACCACTCTTACCAAGGGACATCGTATTACCTAGTAACTGGGTTGTATAGGTCAGATGTTCAGTCATTCTAAGTAAAATACTGGTATTCAGCTGCATCTGGTTAGACTGGAAGCCGACCCCAACATAGTTGGGAAAAGACTAGGCAGATAATCTGGGCAAATGTCCCAAGTACATATTTCATGGCACTAAAATAGTTTTAAACCTTCTGGACATGTCCTTCTTCGTCGGTCATGCCCATAAACATGTCTCAGGCTGACAGATGATCACAGGCCGTGGGCGCGGAGCACTAAAGATTAATTAGAGATAAGAATAACATGACATATGACGGTGTCGGTGTACAAGGGACGCGTTGTATGTCAATTTTAAGGTCAAATTTGACCTTTAAATTTTGACATCTCCATAAGTCCAGAATAAAACTGAATTAACAAAGAAAGACAAAAGAGGGTTTGAGTTCGTGCTCGGTAAATGGAAATGGTCTCGCCTGATTAGACTGAAACCGACTTGGCGGAATATGGATTTAATAAATTTATATCTCTGCAGTACCCCTTTGAAAAATACAGGCGTGGTGCTATGTTAATAAGTAAACGTTACTGAATACTTTCCCAGTTTAAAATCATCACGTTTTTAATCCTTTCATGTCACAAACCATCCCTTCTCTTACGGTGGATGCCGTAAACATTGTAACTATTCCCACAAAAAACAAAGTTTATGAGCAAAAATAACCCACCGGCTAAAACATTTACTTAGGTAAAGTAGACACACAATACATAAAGGTAAGACCTTTGCACCGGGAAGGATTCTTCACATCTCTAACAAGACCGGTTTCACACAAACGAACAGTAATAGCCTCGTAAGATTAGGCGAACGGACTTCTCGTAGACGTGCTACGCCGTAGTCTTGCTACGCCGTAACCGTGCTACGTCGTAACTGAAACTATTTCTTTTTATTATTACTTGACTTGAAGTGGCTGGCACTTCTATTATATCTTTTGAACAGCGTAGGAAGACTCCGTCGTTTAACTGGACAATGTTATCTGGCTAGGTGTCTAGAAAACGATAAAGTTTTCTAAAGATCTAGGTAACAAATACATTATACTTTATACTAGCTTCTGCCCGCGACTTCGTCCGCGTGAAATTCGTACTTTCCTCTTAAAATTTCGAAAATATTTGTTTATGATTTTATCATTTATTTAGATAAATAAGTATTTGGGCCAATCTTTATGTTTATAGATCAAAGGGTTTTTGTATTTTGAAAATAAACTGTATCACCGATTTTCACTCCAACAGGGATGGAATTTTGAAAAATCGTTTTGAAACTTGACTCAAAGACCCATACCCATATTCGAGTTATTGGAAGCAAGCAGTAAAATCCAACCCTTGAACTTTATTACCCTTTTCCAACTTGGTAGGAGTCGATTTATGAAAAACCCTAAAACCCCCTTTTTATTTTTACCGACGGCAAAAAAAGGAGGAGCTTCTCAGTTCGTCGGAATCTTTTTTTTAAGTACGTTCCCGATTACTCGAAGACGGCTAGACCGATTTGATTTTTTTTTTGTTTGAAAGTGTACATATACTTTCCAGGTGGTCCCATTGTCATCAGGTCAGGCCCTGATGATGGGATCCTGGAGAAATCGAAGGAACTCTTCAAATATTATAGGCACACCTATAGCAATTTGGGTATTTTTTATAGTAACTCGTGCATTTTCTCTCGAAAAGCACTATTTGGTGAAGTGGCACTGATGATGAAGACTACAGATGGCCACCGGAACTACTCAATAATAAGTATTTCACGGGTTGCGATTCGATTATTTTAACATGGTTGCTAAGCAATGTATGCTCGTCACAATGCAAATGGTGAAATGGAGCTGATGGTGAAATACCAGGAGAATACCTCAATAATTAATGTCCCTGCATCGGGAAACGCAATATTTTGGTAAAGTCGATGAGCAAGTTGACATTAGGCTATTGTAATTTAGATAAATTATAAACAGACCCACTAAAAAGCGAGAAATAAAAACGTTTTAACAAAAAAAAAAAACCGACTTCCTAAACAACACTACAAAGTGAAAAATCGCTTTAACTTCAGAAGTCAGTGGCAAAAAAACTAAAATACAGACCCAAAGACACCGACTTCCGAAATTAAAGTTATTTTTCACTTTGTAGTGTTTTTTTTGGAAGTTTATAAACCAAATAAATAAGATTTTTCATATAAACTGTGTCCCCTCTTTTTATCCCCATAGGGATGGAATTTTGAACAATCGTCTGGGATGTTTCTATGACTTGACTTAAGGATTATTTATACCAATTTTCCAGTTAATCAAGCCACGTAATAAAATACTCCCCTGTTAAATTGACTACCCCTTTTCACCCCGTTAGGGGTAGATTATCGAAAAACCCTGATACGTTATTCTTTATTTTTGGTCATAAGTATAAATAGGTACCTACTGAATTTCGAGTTAATCTAACTGCGCGTTAAAATTCTTCCATGCAAATTTTGACACCCCCCAATCCCTCTTTAGAGGGTAGTTTAGAAAAGCAAAAAATGCAAAATTTCATAATTTACTTAGATAAATATTCCTGCCAAGTTTTAAGTTTATTAACTCAAGAATTAAGATTTTTCATACAAACAAAATCCCCCCTTTTCACCTCCTTAAAAGTTGAATTTCCAAAAACTCCTTAGTGGATACCTACTCTTCACAAAGAACACACCCTCCGAAATTCATGTCTCTAGGACCAGCGGTTTAGGCTGTGCGTTGATAGATTATATAATTAAAAACAAAATTTCGTCCCCCTTTTCACCTCCTTAAGGGTTGAAATTCTAACAACACCGTTGCGTTACCTTCCAACCGTAAGCCTAGATAATACATTTTGTGATTTTTACTTCGAAAATTACGGACTTTCCATACGCAATTTCATCCCCCTTTTTAACCCTTCGGGGGTAGAATTATTAAAAACGCTAAGATATGTGTGAATTAATTTTCAATCCTCAGTCTAAACACAAAATTTGAAGATCCTAACTTCAAAACTGACGGACTTTCATATAAACTTCCATCCCCTATTTCACCCCTTTAGGGGTAGAATTCGCAAAAATTCTTTCTTAGTGGATACTTACTCTTCACAAAGAACACACCCTCCAAGTTTCATGTCTCTAGGACCAGCGGTTTGGGCTGTGTGATGATTGATTATATAATAAGAAACAACTTTTCACCCCCTTAAGGGTTTAAATTCTAACAACATCGTTGCGTTACCTTCCAAGTATAAGCCTAGATAGTAAATTTAGTGATTTTTACTTCGAAAATTAAGGATCTTCCATACACAACTTCATCCCTCTTTTTAACCCTTCAGGGGTGGAATCGTCAAAAACGCTGAGACACGTATAAATTAATTTTTAATCCTCAGCCTAAACACAAAATTTGAAGATCCTAAACTTCAAATCTGACGGACTTTCATATAAACTTCCATTCCCTATTTCACCCCTTTATAGGTAGAATTCCCAAAAATCCTTTCTTAGTGGATACTTACTCTTCACAAAGAACACACCCTCCAAGTTTCATGTCTCTAGGACCAGCGGTTTGGGCTGTGCTTTGATATATCAACAATCAGTCAGTTTACCATTTTTTTTAGATAAACAAAATCAAGAAAATAAATGCCTAACCTATACCAAATACTTATAATATTTATATACAAACCCTAAATACAAATTAAGATAAGTATACCGAAAATCAGGGAAAGAAATGTCCAACCAATAATAAATGCTTACAATATTTATTTACAAACCCTAAATAAAAATTATGATAAGTAAATAGCCAAAAATCAAGGAAAGAACCGCCTAACCTATACCAAATACTTACAATATTTATTTACAAAATTTTAAAGAAAATTAAGAAAAAGAACCTAACCTACAAACCCTAAAATATAAATAAATGAAATATGCAAACAGTCAGTATTCAAGTGAATTGCAATAATCGAATCCAACTATTCGCCTATACTCTCCAGGATACGTGCGTTCGCGAATAACTGAATCCTTATGGCAGCGGCGCGGTTTTTTTTTTCTAAATGGTCATCTCGCAGTTCAACCTGAGGGGTTGTCGACTGCTTAACCGGGCTTTCCTGTGGATGCCTCAATAAATTAAGGCCTCCAGCCAGGGCATAATACACTTATAATCCAAGCGACTACACGCTAAGGGCACCCCCTGTGGGGTATGGACCTCGGCTTAGGGCGTCGCTGGGAGAGGGCAAGGGACAGGCTGGATCGGAATTATGGCAGCGGCGCGGCTCTCAGTGCGCTTTATATAGCCACGGACGCACAGGCGCGAGGCGTGAACGTACTCTGATAGAATACCATAACAAATGTTCGCCGTGATTCTTTAAATTGACATAACTTTTTTATTTATGAACCGATTGACATGAAATAAACACTAAATGTTAAGTGAAGCTTACTACAATATATTAGTGAAAACCGCATCTAAATCGAATAAGCCGTTTCTGATATTAGCGTGCACAAACACACAGACAAACAGACATACAGACAAACAGACAAAAAAAAATGTAATTACAATTTCGGGTTCGGCATCAATATAATAACAACCCCTGCTACTTTTTTTTTATATATTTCCATTGTACAGACACCACTTTTCTACAATTTTATTATATGTATAGAATAGATTATTATTTCGGTATTTCTGCAAATTATTGTTCTAAGTTTTATATAATATTAGACTACTGAGTTTCTTTTTAATTGTATAATTTTAAGTGTATATAAAGTAAAAGAAAAAGATCGACGTCATTATTTAACTAGATTAATAACAGCGCGATGTTACGTTATAAAATAAAGTACCTAGTAACACAATATTACACCAATGTTACTACACATTTGTCACCCAACGCAATACCAAAACCACGAAAAAAACCTAATAATTTAGCCCAACCTTTTCTAGAAGTAAATAAATCTTGTTTTTGTCGTAAAACAATGTTCGCCGAAACTTGTTCGCAATTTTCGTCGCCATAATAAGAAAGTTGCAAGTCAGATGATCTTGAGATATTTGTGTTTATGCTAGACATTAATTTGGGTCTCGACGGGTGTCGCTTAATCTTCTAAGCTATGAAAATGTTCACGTATTTTTTCTGTCATAATACTCGATCTGTGAGAGATTTGAGTTCGCGTGGAGGAGACGTTTGGGATGGATTGCTTTTCTGGAAAAAAAATGTGGTGATTTGCAAGTTGAGATTTGTTGATAGAATTGTTTGTATAAGAATAAGAATAATTTATTTGTAAAAATAGGTAATTTCATACAAAGATCTTACAAATTGGTAGTGAGCTATGCTTTGCCAATATTGACGTACAAATGAGTGGGTACTATTAAATTACAATGATTTTATTACAATATAATAATAGAAGTATTTTAGTACCTAATTGTATTAACGCATACATACAAATTAAGTTTTATCACAGTTCATCATAGTGTATTTCATTTCATGTCAGAATTTAATGTCAATTTAATTCGAAAGAATAGTATTAATGTAAAGTATTAAAATGTATGTCAGTATTATATAATTAGAGAGATTCGTAACTTAAAAAATCATCTAGAGTATAATAACACCTTTCAAGCTGTAACCCGTTAAGTGTTTTTTTTTTAAACTTCTGTAATGGCATACATTTTATTTCATTGGGTATTTTATTGTATATAATTGTGGAGCAACACCAAATAAGCTTTTCTTCACTAGATAAGTTTTACATTTCACAAGGCCTATTTCATTTATGTATTGAGAACGCATCGGTGTTTTCTTTACTGCACAAAGTTTTTTGAACACTTTGTCTGTGAAGTTTAGGTTTTATTCTTTAAACTAGCTGCGCCCCGCGGATTTACCCGCATAAGTTCGATCCCGTGGGAATATTGGGATAAAAAAGTAGCCTATATGTTAATCCAGGGTGTCAACTGCCCCCATCCAAAATTTTATCAAAATTGGTCCAGCCGTTTGAGCTTGAGTTTGAGTAACAAACATATAAACACACACACACACACACACACTCACTCACAAACTTTCGTCTTTATAATATTAGTGTGATAATAGGAAATAGTAATTCAAATTCTCTTTGGTGAATGTATATGCTGTGAACGACTGCGAAATATCACATTTTCTCTTGAATCTGTTTATAATATTTGTCGTGTTGTTGCACTCTCCAATAGGGCCCCAGCCTTGGCTATTCTCTTAATTTAAAAAAAAAACTAGAAAACAAAAATAATCTACTTATAATAATTTAAACTACCTACTGCAAAACATGAACATACCACCCTGCTTTATTATACGCGTGATTTGCGACAGAAGATTTAGGAAATTCGTATCGCGGCAGCATACGAATAAAAATATGTCTTGTTAAATGAGCTTTAGATGTAGGTACGATTCTAGTAGGTACTAGACGAGACTTTCTGAAGGCCAATTCTACTAATTTAAAATGTTCAAAATCTAGTCTCAGTCTCATCTCGGCGACAAACAAATGTCAAAAGCTTGTCAAAATGTAGGGAAATTAAAGGTAATTTTGACAGATTGAGACTGAGATCAGACTGTGAACGCTCTTAAAATTAGTAGAATAGCCCCTCTGGTCATATATACGCATGCCGGTTGCGAGTACCTTTCTGAAAAACATGACCTATAAGGTCAGTATATGTCCTGCAAGGACGTCCTGAACCGCCGTTTCCATTCACATCATGGTACACCCAAATAACTTTTGTTAGTCGCCTTTCATTCATTTTGTCGTTTATGGCTAACATTACACAAATTAAGCTAGTATTCAAAAACTGCCTCGTTGGTCTAGTGACCGCAAGCGTTATTCCTCAGCATGAGGTCCTGGGTTCGATTCCTAGGTCTGATAAAGTGTTACTGGGTTTTTCTATGTAGAATTTCTCAGTAGCAGCCTGGAGGCAGGATTTGTGCCCGGTTGATGGCAATTGGCTCGCCCATTATTACATGGTGCACCCTTATTGCGTAACACACTATTACTCTCAATTTGAATCATTTTGAAGCATATTTCTAATCCATTGCTCCGTATGTTCGAAAAATGTGTCTGCTCAACAACGCAAATAACGCAATGAATGTTGTTGAACTGTCAAAATGAAACCCATTGCTACTGATAATGTACGGTCAACAAAGGAGATAAGTATACAGGAGCGTCGGATATAGTTGAAGTTTACTAAGAAACCGATGGATGTTCTCGAAAAAAATTTAGTTTTATTAATACAAAACAAACAGCTCTTTTATTAAATTAAATTTCAGTCCAGAACTTCCATCGATTTCTTAGTAAACTTCAACTATATCCGACGCTCCTGTATACTTATCTCCTTTGTTGACTGTACACGCAATTACCCTGGTATTGCTGGTAAAATGTACGTATCTACTCCAGGTACAACTC
This sequence comes from Mesoligia furuncula, assembly GCA_916614155.1. NCBI lineage: Eukaryota > Metazoa > Arthropoda > Insecta > Lepidoptera > Noctuidae > Mesoligia > Mesoligia furuncula. Next base: position 22,143,281 of record OU744800.1, on the reverse strand, counting down.
TTTGGGGAATTCGGACGTGACGTTATATTACGTTATTCAAAAACAAGTTATCACGAAAAACAAGTGAATAAATCCTCGCGAATAAAATAGAATAGAATTTTCACACGAGTATGTTCAGACATGATAAACTACGAGTATATGTACGTTTTATGAAGTAATAAGCGAGACTGGTATTCGTGAAAATAATGTATAAAAGTCAATTTGCAGGTTTTATTTTTATTCGGAAGATACATTCGTCTGTTTTAATCTCTGTGGCAAACTCTCGAAGTGTGGAGTAGGAGATTAAATAATATTGTTGCGAAAAAACTGAGCTGTGTACTGGGACCCTACGTAACGAAGCAGAACCTAAAAATGAACTAGTTAGCTTTTACTAGCTCTTTCACAGACGGTTGCGCTGAAATTAAGGTCATGCCCATCTTTCATACGTAGGTTCTACATCGTTCTCACATGTATAATTTTAACATGAATGATGTGACCAATATTTCGTAACAATTTTATGATTTAAAAGAGTCTCTGTGGAGTTTCTTGCCCGTTCTTCTCCATAGTAGATACCTACTACGGTTTGGAATGGGCAACTATAGCTTCATCTTTCTGACTGACTGACCCTTTGAAAATTTAAAAGTGTCTATAATTGGTTTATCACACTAATATTATAAAGGCGAAAGTTTGTGAGTGTGTGTGTGAGTGTGTGTGTGAGTGTGTGTGTGTGTTTATATGTTTGTCACTTCTTCACGCTCAAAAGGCTAGACCAATTTTGATAAAATTGGGTATGGAGCTAGCTGACACCCTGGATTAACATATAGGCTACGTTTTATCCCGATATTCCCACGGGGTCAACATTTACGCGGGTGAAACCGCGGGGCGCGAGCTAGTTTGCAATAAATGTTTGAGTTTGGTTATACCAAATTACAGTTTGCGTTTCACCTTCTTTATCAAGTTCATTCAATGTCAGTATATGATTGCTTTAAGCGATAAGACCACTCATTGTAACACCGCATTTTATTAGTAGCATGATACTACTTGCAGAATAGGGATGACGACATTTTTTTTTTTTTCAACCCTAAAAAATAATTGTTTGCAAATGGTGCAAACAATATTACAAAAAATTTAAAGGCGTGTAGCTACTTTAAATGTCCACCGATTTTACAGATTTTTCGTTAATTTCATTTCACTGTGGCTTCTTTGAAATAACATTATTAATTGTTCGAACATTTCTAATATGAGTCATCATCCCTATTATCGACAAATTCAGTTTAATAAACTACTATAATAATGGAGAATGCTACCCTTTGACCTAACTTTACTCAAGTCTAACTATGCGACCTAACTTTGCAACCCAGTCCGCATTTAGTAGTTGTAGGTGATTCGTCTGGCGGAAGAAGCGTATTCGGGTCTATATTTCACTAGTATTGTCTATTTTAGCATTTGTGGTTGTAACTGACATGGTTTGTGACGTCAGAGATATATTTCACGGTTAAGGGAAATTGGTTTTATATCATCCTTTGTCTGTTATTTTCATGGATGGCTGTGACGCTTTGTTAATCACCATAATTTATTTCTGTTCTGGCTTTGTAATGTGTCCTCCTGTAGATGCTAAGCCCAAAGTTATTTGGTAATATGTCTTTTATATTTATTTATTATTACATACAGTTTTCATACAGGTTCATGTTTGTTTTGTACCATTCAACCAGAAATTGTATGTATTGATACTCACATTCGCTATAACAACCGAAGCAAACATAGAAAATAATAAGGTCCTATTTTTCAAATAGGGAAACATGTGGGTGGCATCAAAACCGTTATGTGACGTTAATTTAAAGTGTTAAATTAACGTCACATAACGCAACGTAACTTTAATTAACGTTATGACTTTAAAAAAAACTCTATTCACCAGTTTGTTTGCGAAACCATTAAGGTTACTATCTATATCTTTAAGTTTTGAATAAATTCACCAAAAACCAACACCTCCTATTTTCTCATTCATATTTTTAAGTGCCCATCTTGCTACCTACACCTAGTGATGACCTACATGTTTTGTCGTTATAAAAACGTAGTCATAACGACTAGAGCTATAAAATGTGGCGAGAACGCTTACCTCGAGTGTTCGGTACTCACCACGCTCACAAGTATGGAATAAAATACATTCGCAGTCGTAAAATATTACAGAGTATGAAAGTATGAGCTGATGTGTAAATATGAGCAGACATATTTTATAAGGCACATGACAGACGACACTATAGTGTGATGAAAGATAGGTAGTGGTATGCCTGTAGGTACCCATGTTGCATCACATCTATATATATGAAATTCAAAGTCCTGACTGACTGACTGATATATCAACGCACAGCCTAAGCCGCTGGTCCTAGAGACGTGTGAAGAGAAGGTATCCACTAAGAAAGGGTTTTTCGAAATTCCACCCCTAAGAGGGTGATTGGGGAGAGGGTGAAATTTTCCGCGGACGAAGTCGCGGGCAGAAGCTAGTACTAATATGTAATAAAATCAATACGTCTGTGCAACAAAATGGTGTAGTCTCATTCGTTTGTTGGAAATAATACAAATATTAATTAGTGAGCATAAATGTGACGATGCATTTATTTAGGAGCAGTAGTCAAGTCCTTCTAACATGGGAATCTGACACCAAATTGTATGTATTGATATCGCTTTATGACCAGCGTATAACGTTCCCATAGCTGGGATACAGGCGTCCTCTCTCCACCACGCGGTCCAAGTGCGGGTTGGTAGATGTCATGTCTTCGAATTTTTGGTTCTATGACATGCCGGTTTCTTCTCGATGTTTTTCTTCACCATTTTCAGTTGTAGACTCGCAGATCCAAAATTAGCAACGTTTCTACTGAAACTTAAAACTAACTCTCTTGAAACTTTTATCAACTTCATGTTGAACTGACCCAAAAACTATTTCAGAAATCACACTAATATTATAAAGGCGAAAGTTTGCGAGTGTGTGTGTTTATGTGTTTGTAACGTCTTCACGCCCAAACGGCTGGACCAATTTTGTTAAAATTTTGTATGGAGGTAGCCGACACCCTGGATTAATATATAGCCTAAATTTTATCCCGATATTCTCACGGGATCGATATTTAGACGGGTGAAACCGCGGGGCGCAGCTAGTATCGAAATAATTACATTAGAACAAAATGGTTTCCGATAAACCGAAACGCGCATCTCTCACATTAGATCCTTTTACGGTCATTAGTCAACTTTAAGCGTAGGTACTACGGATCTCTGGAAATCAATATTGGGTACAGATGGACGTCGCCAAAGTTAAGTAATATTCATATTGATGTCTCTGAACTAAAAGTTTGGGCATCGTCAATCTGCGTCACCGATATCAAGCTTGCCCACAAAACTTTGCCAGCTAGTAATGAGAGTTTGAAAAATTGCAGTATTTTCTTCGCGAAAATGACGTTAGTGCTGTAACGTTACTTTAAAGAAGGCACTTATTGTTTCTTTGACGAGTATAAAAGAGGCAACTGAGGATGCTAATAATAAAATCCGATATATACTAAAACAACTTTGCTACCAAAAGCTTTTGAGAAGCTCATTTTTTTAAATGTCTGTATCAACTCCTGTTTTCTGCACGCTACGTGAGTTGATGAACGCTGCTAAAGGTGCCAAGCTCGTAACCAAATTCGACCTAAACACTAATATTTAACATAATTAGGAAAAACGAAAGTTTTATCAACCTAGGGTTATTTAGGTTATTTAGGTTTATAGATTGGCATTGACACCTTAAGAAGAAGAGGCTTACAATAGCAGTAATATGTAAAATCATAATTAAGTGAATAACAACCTCTTCCTTTTTTTTTGGTATGAAATCATCAAATGACTCCTCCCGCTCTGGGCTGAGCGGAAGGGAGTGGAGTGTATAGTGACCCTTCTGGGCTTACATGCGTGATGTTACGTGTTGTCTAACTATATCCCGTCAGTAGAAGAGTCTTGTATCTTTACTCTTGTATGTATAAAATACACAAAACTTAAACAAATTTCAAGCTTGAAGACTTTCCAGTGCTCTGTTCTCCGAGGAATCAGACACTTAATTTAAAATACGTTTAATTAAACTATCGTCTTCAAGACAACATTAGTTTGTGCTCTGAATTTCTTGAAAAACATTATCATTCGTGTTATAAAGCAAGTTTTACCAGGAAATTCAGCTTAGTGTACAATTTGCATATTGGTACAGTCAACAAAAGAGATAAGTATGCAGGATCATCGGATACAGTTACATCCAAAAACATGTTGTAGGTAAGTATAACGTTACGAAATTCAAATGCAATTTTCATGTAAACATCGATTTAGATGTTGAAATATGACAAGATTTTAATATATATAATTTTATATATATTTAATATATATATACCTTATGTTCGGAAATAGGGATTTCTTGTAAAAAAACAACTGATAAAAACAGTTGACAGGTGTTGTTGATACACGGTTAGAACGTTCGAAAATTCCTTTCGTTTTTACGAAAGTTCCTTTCGCTCAAACTCAAAGCATTTATTTCAAATAATCCAATTACAGGGTCACTTTTGAATTGTCAAAAAAAAAAGGGGACGTTCAGTCAGAAAGATGAAGCTAGTTGCCCATTCTAAAGCGTAGTAGGTACTTATAGAGAAGAACGGGCAAGAAATTCCACGGACACTCTTTTAAATCATAAAATTGTTACAAAGTATTGGTTATATCGTTCATGTTAAAAGTATACATTTGAGAACGATGTGCACGTTAAAAGCGTTCGTTGTAAAAAAGATACAGACAATTAATTCAGAAATTAAAATAAGCCGCTTTTAGACACTTGGCGAATGAGAGCTAAACCAAAATTATAGTATAGTTCTGTCATCCGAACTACATGTACAGACGCACATCAAGCTACTACAATCTGTCAAATTTCTTTAATAGATTTTCATATTTATTGCTAAAGCATAAGGTTCAAACTTGATTGGGAAAACTCTTAACAGTTTCGGGTAGCTTGATGTGCTGGCGTCTGTACCTACATACATACAAAGTTTCATTTTGATACGAGAATTAGAAGTAGGTTAAAATGGACTTCTGAGATTTAATACATTGTTTGATAATTAGTTAAGTGAAGCTAATAAAATCGTGTTTCGTAACTAAAGTGTCGTAGATTATTAAAATGTTACACGTTTTTGCAGAGTACGATTAAGAACTTCGTCCGAAAAACAAATGCCATATTGCTGCAATTTGCTGTGATCCAAAAAAAATTAGTTTAAAAACTAAAACCCGACTACTGAAAAGGATGAAACAAGAAAGCAACATCTCGTGGTCGCATGCTATCGTAACTTAATATATCATAGCGTATGTTAGCACAGCGGCATGCGACCACGGGAAGGTACTTTCTTGTTTCATCCTTTTCACTATTCGAGTTTTAGTTTTTAAACTTACTTTTTTTTCAAGTAACCCCTTGTTGAATTTCATTAACAAAGTACATGTGTCTGCACGTGTCTGTACGTACTGTAATCACGTTACAACTCAGTTACTAAGCACGATTTGTGTGATCCATGAATATTAATGTGATTCATTACTATTGCTCTAGCTAGTTTCAAACTGAATACTAATGTACCTAAGTGTATTCTATTGCAGATAAATTATAAACCGGCAAGTTCTACTTATAGTGAATATTATATTACTTTGGAATTTGGAACTTCAATGCTTGCATTGTGGTCCTTTGTTATTCAGATGAGCTACTTATGAAGTGTGTTTGAGAATATTTAGCACGGAATTTAGTATTTACACAAGTAAACTTTTACCGTCTTATTACAAAACGAGATCTAATTTTAGACCTAGCCTAAACCTTCCAGCCAGTTATTCTATTTTGAACCTTATTCCGGCAAACGTAAAGTTCTTAATGCAAAATTGACAACTTAGACTCGGGTTTCGGGTTCGGGTGTCGGGGTCAGTTTTTGTAATAAGAATTTTAGCTTCATCGGATAAATCCGATGAAGCTAAAATTCTTATTCCGGATAATCCGATAAATTTCGAACTAAAGTTCGAAATTTAAAAATGGCTGGATGGTTTATACCTGGGTCTAAAGATAAATCTTGTTTTGTAATAAGGCCGTTAATGTTTTTATTACAACTTCTATGGTGAAATATGCATCATTCAACAGACTGTTGCAAACTATGACCGCAAGTAAGTACTAGAGGGGCAATTCACGTACTTTTAAGAACGTTCAAAGTCAAGTCAAAGTTTTTGGCAGTTTCAATCTGCCAAAAATACCTATAAACCCCGCGTTCCGAATTGCGTCAAAAGCGATTATATCGCGAATCCGACCAACGCGCAACGTCACAAATAGTACTCAATAGTCCTTATATTTTGTGACTATTAAATTTGGTCGGATTCGCGATATAATCGCTTTTGACGCAATTCGGAACGCGGGGAAAATCCCTACATTTTTGACAAGTTTTTGACATTGATTGTGGCTAAGATGAGATTGCGACAAGATTTTTAACGTTTTTAATTACGTGATTTGACCTTCAGAATATAATGCTTGGCTGTACTTAGTTGATAATATTGTCGTGCCTATACGAGCTGACTATCTAATCGTTTCCTTCCTAATATAAAATAGTGTTAATCGCCACATTAACATCCACAGTCGTTACGGGTAGTCAGAAGCCCGAAAGTCTGACAACCAGTCTTATCAAGGGGTATCGTTTTACCCAGTAATTGGGTTGTGGAGGTCAGATAAGCAGTCGCTCCATGTATAGTTCTGTGATTCAGCTGCATCCGGTTAGACTGGAAGCCAGCCGACCCCAACATCGTTGGCAAAAGGCTAGGCAGATGACAATGATGTTAATAGAATAGAATAGAATACTCTTTATTATGTACACCATATTAAATCAATACTATTCAATCAATAAAATCAATCAATCATTTAATTTAATCTCCACATTATGCCATTAAATCCTTAAATATTCATGGAAGTTGGATGGGCAAGCCATCTCGGTTAAAACATCTACAGTATCTATTGATATTTGTTACTTGAAGGTGCAAATAAACATTTTTTGTTTTTAGTTTATCTACAGTACCTACCTAATGCAAAACTCGACAAAATATAGGGAACAGTTGATTTTATTTTGCAATTTTGCGGGTGGTCCCATCAAATCTGACGTATCTTTGTACATATATTCTAATTAGGTGACAAAATGCACCTTTCAAATGTTTTGTTCTGCATGCAATTTTGTACTTAGGGGCCGTCTCCACGAGTGAGAGAATCGCGGCGATATTATCGTCGTGACACGTATTTCTATACACTCTCTTAGAGCGTGTCTCCACAAGGCGACATCATCGCGGTGAAAATTTGATGGCACGTCGAGAATATCGCCGAAATTCTCTTGCTCGTGGAGATGGCCCCTTAGGTATAGGTACCGTATAGTGAAATCAATCGTCTGAAAATATTGAAAAACATTGTTACGCTACCATATTGTCGTTAAATATCAATTCGACATCGAGAAAAGGCAACAAAAACCACCCTGTTTCAATAACAATATCAATTGATACCATAAAAGTCGTTACATAAAATTTTATATCTCGACTCCACTCATTCGTGAAACAATAGGTATCAGACTGCTTGCTGTAAAGTGATGGCACTTGAGAATATTACCGATGTGATGAACAATTACATCAAAGGATTGAATATTATTATGATATGTACCTACAGTCAACAAAAGAGACAGGTATGCAGGATCGTCGGATGTAGTTGAAGTTTAGTAAGAAACCGATGGATGTTATCGAATGAAATTTAATTTGATTAATGAGCTGTTTGTTTTCTATTCATAAAATAAAATTTTATTCGTGAACAACCATCGGTTTCTTACTAAACTTCAACTATATCCGACGATCCTACGACAGTACGTATGCATGCCTCATATCATTGAGTGAAAATCTTTGTAGGTAACATCTACTTACATAGACTTTGCTTTTATAGTCTCCTCAATTTGTTTAAATGATGTGTAGAGGCTCTGACAAAGAGGTGCGACGTGACTCTAGTAGAACAATATAACTTGTATGTGGTGTGTGGTGCAAACTGTTAACATGAGTTGGTTATTAACAAAAAATAAATAAAATAAAATAAATATATATGAAAATTTCATGGCAATTTCTCTACCAGAATCACGTCGCACCTTATACATCCAAAAATGTGTAGTGTGTAGTGAGCGATCTGTATACACATCGCATGAATAATCAGTTCTGTAAAAATCTTTTAGCGAATCAATGTCTATTCCAAATCATTATTGAACACACAGGATAGTTTTAACATTTATTTAAGCACGCAGAGATACAAAGGACTCGACACTACTTTATAAAAACATTTTTACAAAAAAAAACAACCGACTTCCAAAAAAAACACTACAAATTGAAAAATAACTTTAATTTCGGAAGTCGGTGTCTTCGGTTCCGCGTTTTCGTTTATTGACACCGACTTCCGAATTTAAAGTTATTTTTCAATTTGTAGTGTTTTTTTTGGAAGTCGGTTGTTTTTTTTTGTAAAAATGTTTTTATTTTTCACTTTTTAGTGGGTCAGTTTGTAATTTATCTAAGTTACAATAGCCTAATGCCAACTGTTCATCACCATTTACAAAATTTTGCTTTTCCCGATGCTGGGACGTTAATTGTTGAGGAGTTCTCCCGGTAAGAACCAGAAGATCCTCAACAATCACTCGCAATACGCATTGTGACGAGCATAAATTGCTTAGCAACCATATTAAAGTAATCGATTCGCAACCCGTGAAATATTTGTCAGTGAGTAGTTCCGATGGCCATCTGTGATCTTCATCATCAGCTCCACTTTACCAAGTGATGATTTCCGAGAGCAAATGCTCAAGTTACTTTAAAAAATATCCAAATAGCTGTAGCTTTGCCTATACAATTTGAGGGTTTCCCTCGATTTCCATGGAATCCTCTCATCAGATTCCAACTTGATGATAATGGGACCACCTCGAGAGTATACCCTTTCAAATAAAAAAAGAACTTTTGGAATCGGTCCAGCCGTCTTCGAGTAATCGGTGAACATACACAAGGTAGCTACTGTAAACTGTTGAGGAATTCCCTTAACTGTCCTTCGTCTTCATCATCAGACCCCTAATGATAGTCGCAACCCATCTAGGTGTAAAGTTCACATTAATACAAATTAATCAAGCCCAAACACAAGGTAACTGCTGTAAATCGTTGAGGAGTCCCCTCGACTGTCTTTCGGCTCCATCATCAGATCGACTTCAGGCCTTCATCAAATTGTAGTGCTTTAAAATACTTAATGAAAAAATTAACAAACGCACTAGTCGCTCCTACGATTTTCGAAAGTTCCCCTCGATTTCACTGGGATGCCATCATCAGATCCTGGTTTCCTTATCATGGGACCACCCTTGGCATATATCCTTTCCAACAAAAAAAGAATAATCAAAATCGGTTCATAAACGACGAAGTTATCCGCGAACACACATAAAAAAAAAAAAAAAAAAAAATTATATACGGTCGAATTGAGAAACCTCCTCCTTTTTTTGAAGTCGGTTAAAAATACATTGATGCAAACAAAACCACAGTTCCTCCCTACAAACTTACAATCCACGCATAATTTTCATAACTTCCACTTCACCGAACTTTATAACCTTGTGTCTATTGCCTACATACGTATATACTACATGCCTATCTACATGCCTACATGCCTATCTACATATGCAGTATATTGTGGTACTAATGCATCGTTTAGTCCCGTTTAGCTCGGCAAGCATCGGACAGCCTCGACACCGCGAATGACACGCCATTGCGTCAGCATGCTTGTACTACATGTAGGAAGGTACATTATGTGGTAACTACATAGTGCTATGAAACAAAATTATTAGGATCTATCACAAAATAGAAGCGGTGGCCCTATAGTAACGGCCCTGACTTACGAGTTGTACGTCGTAGGTTCAACCCCAGTCAGACACTTTACTTTGTGTAAATTATTTCATCACCACTGCTTTGAAATGGTGAAGGAAAACACGTAAGGAAACCGGCTTTCCCTAAAAACAAACCTTCGAAGACATGTGACATCTACCCATCCACACTGGGCCCGCGTGGTGGATTACGGCCCACTCCCTTCCGAAGAGATGGGGACAGTGGAAACCATACATTTATGCATTTCTATGGTGGGAACATTGTAGGCTGATTATGTATCTCAAAATTATGTCAATATAGAAAGAAAAACGAAATAAATGGTCAAGTGCGAGTCAGACTCGCACACCGAGGATTCCGTACAAATTTGTAGCTACGTAACTACAAATTTACGGTTTTCGGATTTTTCCATTTACTTGTGCTAAATGACCTTGTTTCTTGCCAAATTTCATGATTCTAGGTCAACGGAAAGTACCCTATAAATTTTGATTCCCTTGAGTGTCGAAATATACGTTTTTTACGACATAATCGGCAGTATCTTTTTTTTACGTTAACTTAGAAGTTTGATTTTTTTCACAGCTTCAAGGGACTGTAAACTTTAGTATATGGTTTTAATTTCGACTCGATACCTCCACGCGATCTTGAAATAAAGGGTCTTGATAGACAGACAGACGGACAACAAAGTGATCCTAAATAAGGGTTCCGTTTTTTTCTTTTGAGGTACGGAACCCTGAAAATACGTCATCATCACGAACATCATCATCATTGGCAGCTGTTTCACCAACTGATGAGTACAGACCTCCTCCCTTATAAAAAGGTTTTTGTCATCAATTGTTATTCCTCACCCAAAACTGGATCACTTGTAAAGAATTTTTAAAAGCTTTATAGGCCCTTAGTACACGACACGGTTCCTTACGGTATGGCGTAGGTATAAACCGCGCCATAGAAAAAACGTGTCAATCAATAAGCTTCCATAGTGATCCATACAACACTGACGAACCGTGACAACACACGAAAAAACGAACAGACGCCAGCACATCCAGCTACCCGAAACTGTAAAATTTTCCCAATCAACTTTGAACATACTTAGCGATATAGCTTTTTTTTTGGGTGGGAAATCATCAAATGATGCTTCCACGATCTGGGCGGAGTGGAAGAAGGGAGTGTCAGACTCTTACTGACTAAAGCCCACCCGTGTACCTTCCTTAGCCCTTTATGTTCCGGGCCAGCGGACAATCCCGCTGACCCGGGAGTTTTCGGCCCTAAGGGGCCCCTCAATTTATACTGACATCTCTTTGATGCGCGTGTGGAACACGTACGCGCCGTCCGGCACGGGCCTGGTCCTGTTCGGACGGTGAGCTACCCATTACTCTCGCGCCTACGGACGCCCGGAGCGTCTCCCGCGGCGGCTGAGACGGGAGGCTCTCTCCCTGAGCCGTCCCGCCACCTCCTTCGCTAGCATGACTGCTTCGCAGAAGGAGGTGACTGTAGCGATATAGCTTAAGCGATAAAGTTGAAAATCTATTAAAGAAATTTGACGGATTATAGTAGATCGCTTTTAGCGATAAGACCGCCCATTGTGTCACCCTTTGTACAGTTTCTAGATATATGTCTGTAATTTATAAGGTGTACATAATAAAGAGTATTCTATTCTATTCTATTCTATTCTCGATGAATCGGCGTCTGTACAAGCTTCCTTGGCAATCCATACAACGCTGATGACCGTGCCACCCAGTGAATAAGCCGTAGTTTTTCACGGCAAGAAACACTTGTGTGCACGAAGGGCCTTACTGACGTCAAAAACTGTTTTGAAGGATATTTAGGGAGTTAAGAAGTGCACCTCTTAACTCCCTAAACGATTTTATAAAACTCTACACTTGAACAAGTCGAATGAAAACGGAAGGATAAACAGACAAATAGCATGACCTAAAGCGCGGTCTTTGTCGGACTGCATAGAAAAGAAAGAGAAGCGCGATGACACAACGCTAGTAATTTATTGCAAAATATGAACCAATTATCTATCTACAAAAAATCTATCGTTTGAACTAAAAAATTTAAACACTAGTGTTTTAATAGGTTGCTTGTAGAATAATCTGACAAAAAATCGTAATGATTGTATGTATATTATATGGTTTTTATTGTAAAAAGAAACTTTTTAGTCTTGTGTCTTTACTATTTTTTTCTATCGTATCAAATTAGTTGTACTATGTTTTCAACACACTATCTACCTAGCATATATCCTGAAGAATATCACATATTTTTCTGATTTTGTTTACTGTAGTCGATCATGTACTTTTATTGTTTCTAAAACTTGCGTTTTTTTTTGTTTTTTTGGTCCTGTAAGGTTTGTGCTCGCATTATAAAAACACTCACTTCACTCACTTTTCTTCACTCTACTTGCAAAATGTTACAGTATACACAAGATATCAAGAAGCGAGCTGGCCTCATTGAATTGCACTTTAATTTCCGACTCCCTCATATCTCCACTGACATTTGTAGAACTCTCATGAACATGAAACATGATAAGTATGTTACTGTCTCCGTAATGATCTCGACAGAGAATATAAAATGCTTTGAAATACAGCATTTGTTAAAGTTGTTTTGTTTTATTGCAGCTTCCTGACACTAATATTTACATAGAAAGTAGTGTTAATTGAATTCGTGTGGGGTAATTGGTAATACGGGCTGGTTTCCGCAACTCCACGTCAATGCGCGTATTTTGCGTACGGGTGGGAAAATCGATTATTCGATCCGCCCCAGCTCCTCAAGGAAGGCCAGCAACGCCTTGATGTTGCTGACCGTATCGCGTAGGGTACCTGGGTTACCGAAGTACTTTGCCCTGTACGTGGTGATCACCGGGCAGTTTAGAAGCACATGTGCCGCTGTCTCGTCATCCTCCATGCAGGCCCTGCACAGCGGACTGTCTGTTACTCCTATGACATAGAGGTGTTTATTAAATGACCCGTGGCCAGTTAAAGCTGCCGTAACTATACGCAGCTTTTGTTTAGTTAGACGGAGAACCTGTTTCGTGAGGCGGGGATCCAAAGTGGGAAGTGCTTCCCTCGTGTGGGGTAAGTACAACTAAAAAGTGAAAAATAACTTTAATTTCGGAAGACGGTGTCGTTGGTTCCGCATTTTCGTTTTTTGACACCGACTTCCGAAATTACAGTTATTTTTCACTTTGTACTGTTCTTTTTAGTAGTTTTTTTTTTGCCAAAATTTTTAATTGCTTACAAGTTGCACATAACAATCTATACATATAATAAAATCGTAGGAAAGTCAAAACTGTACATTGAATATTTTTTTTAAAGAATACTTGGGGCGTGATCTACAATCGATACCGAAGCCAAAAATATAGTTTTTAGAATTTTTGTCTGTTTGTCTGTTTGTCTGTTTGTCTGTTTGTCTGTATGTATGTCCGGGATAAACTCAAAAAGTACTGCATGGATTTACTTCAAATTTTGCAAGAATATTACTAAGAGGTCGGGTCAACATATAGGCTACATATTATCACGCTATCACCTACGGGGGAGGAGCTGTGAATCTTTATTTTTCTTACGCATTCTGTGACAGCGTGTAATCTAACGACCCATTTTTAAATGTTGTTTTTGAGTAAGCCATGCTATTATCTAGCTTTACACTATAAAAACTACGCCATTTAAGTAACTTGGACAGAGAAACATAGTTTAATGAATGTTAGTAGTATAAAGACAATTTTGAAGCAGCGCCATCTATGAGATTTCATAAAAATCAAATCAAGTTACATATTAACACTTTTTGGAAATTTATAATTTAAATTTGATCATGTTGGCGAGGTTAGTAGTTATTCTTAAAATTCATAGATGGTAGTGTGCATTTTCTTCATAAAAGTTGTATCGTCTATTTCGTTTTGACAAATTCAAGTTCCAACAAAACCCTCAAAATCTTGAGCAGAGTTGAGGAAGACAATTTAAATAAAATGCGGTGTTGAGTATTACAAAAAAGTTATGTTCATTGATGATGATCATTTCTTCATCAATTTCATGTTGTTAGTACAAAATAAACATTGACTGTTAATACTTTTGTTCGATATTTATCTGTGTGATTATTGCTTGGTAATTAATATATTTTCATGTCGTATACCTAACTAACTGCTGCCCGTGACGTCGTCTGCGTGAAGGCTCTACAGCAAGATGCCAGTGTCGCTATAGCATTATAAGTAAACAACTTTCAAAATAGCATTATAGCACGTCACCTTCTCGACGGTGACCAAAATTGGGATGACACCCTCGCTGAGGCGAGCGTCAGTGACAGTCCCAGCCGCATGCGTCATCTGTTTGCCGTCATCTTGGTGTATTGTGGAGTCGCGAACCCGGTAGCTTTGTGGGAGAAGTATCGCTATCATCTGTCTGAAGATTTTGTACGAGCTTTGAGGCGTGCTACTGGAGACGAAGTCGAAGTAACTGATGAACGCGTGCTGAATACCTGTCTCAGTTCACTTCAAGATATGGTCATTTCTATCGGCGGCAATTCACTGATCGAATATGGGTTACCAGCTCCCCAATCATCACCGCATCAAGACCGTGGAAATCGGGAGTATAACGCTGAGACAAATTACGACCCGGGCGGACATGACCACCATACGAAATGACCAAGTCGCTTTGTTCTCTTCAGAGCAAAAACAAATTTATAACACCGTCCTTGAAAGCGTTGGGCAAAACCAGGGTAAAATGTTTTTCTTAGATGCTCCTGGTGGAACAGGAAAAACATGTGTTACCACTGGCATACTTACAGAGGTCAGGAGGCAAGGCAAATTTACTATTGCTGTAGCGTCGTCGACTCGTCGGGAATCGCTGCCACACTGCTTCCGGGTGGCAAGACAGCACATGCCATGTTTAAAATTCTCATCGATTTAGAGAGCGCCGAAACGTCTGTTTGTCGTGTGTCACGTAACAGCGATAAGGGACACGTGCTCAAGGATTGCTCTCTAATCGTATGGGATGAGTGTACGATGGCCAATAGGAAGGCAGTTGAGGCCGTGGACAGAACAGTCCCAGCAGGACATCCGCAGGAACGAACATTTGATGGGTGGTGTCACAGTTCTGTTCAGTGGCGATTTCCGGCAAACGCTTCCCGTGGTGACGCGGGGATCGAGGGCTGACGAGGTGAATGCTTCGTTGAAACAATCTTCGTTGTGGTCACGAGTTCGTACGCTGCGCTTGACCATTAATATGAGAGCTCGGCTCGGCGGCAATGCACGTGCTCAAGAATTCTCTGATGTCCTTCTAAGTCTTGGCGAAGGCACTCTACCAGAAGAGAGAGGTGGACAGGTGGTGCTTCCAGAGTCTCTCGGTAGAGTGGTATTCAGCTTAGAAGAACTCATTCGCTGTGTGTGCGGGGACATCAGTCGTATACGGCACCAGCAGAATTCTTGGGTGTGTGAGCGGGCCATTTTGACGCCCAAAAATGATCAGGTTGCAGCAATTAACGAATGCATTCTGTCGGAAATTGAGGGGAATGAAATGGTCTACAACTCGATAAACACTGTTGTCGAGCAAGATGACGCCACACATTATCCCGTGGAATTTCTGAACTCCCTGTCAGCAAGTGGACTTCCAGCGCATACTGTCAAGCTGAAGGTCGGTGTCCCGAGTATGCTTCTTCGGAACCTATCTCCTCCGAAGTTGTGTAACGGGACCCACCTTAAAGTCATCTCGCTCCACAGACACACCATTGACGCGGAAATTCTTACGGGTTGCGGCGTCGGCGAGGCAGTATTTATACCACGCATTCCCTTCATATCTCATAACTTCCCGTTCCAGTTCAAGCGCGTACAGTTCGCCGTGAGTGTTTGCTTCGCGATGACCATCAGTAAGTCGCAGGACGAGTTGCTTCTCCCACGGGCAAGTGTACGTCGCTTGCTCCCGCGTCACCAGTCCTGACTCTCTTTACACTTTGGCTATTGGCAGCATAACTACCAACGTAGTTTATAGGGAAGTGTTGTAAGGTATGATACCTTTGTACGTATTTTTACTCTTTTGTGTCCTGGAATGTATTCCTGCATTATTTTCTCTATTTCCTTCAGTCACATCTTATGACTGAACTCAGCAGGATTCCCAATTATAACTCTCTTCACTTGCTTCGCTTGAAAAAAAATATTTTAATGCTATTTTAAAAGTTGTTTACTTATAATGCTATAGCGACACTGGCATCTCAGGTATTTTTGGTGCTGTAGAGCCTTCACGCAGACGACGTCGCGGGCAGCAGCTAGTATGAAATAAACATTAGACTCTTACTACATCGTACAGTCAACAAAAGAAATAAGTATGCAGGATCGTCGAATACAGTTGAAGATTAGTAAGAAACCGATGGATGTTCTCGAAAAATAATTATTTTATTTATAGAAAACAAACAGTCCTTTCCCGGGACTCAAACTATGTCTTTACCCATCCAAATCGGTTTAGCGGTTTAAGCGTAAAGAGGTAACAGACAGACAGTCACACTTTCGGATTTATAATATTAGTATGGATGTGCTCCTTTTAAGTAAAAAATATGACAACATCTGATTTAAATGCCAATATTCAGTAGGTACCTATTGATAAAGTGTTATGCTATAGTAAATTATTTCAAATGTATACTTTAGTGTGCATACTCAGCATATTCAGCTGCATCCGGTTAGACTGGAATCTGACCCCAACATAGTTGAAAAAAGGCTAGGCAGATGATGATGACTTTAGTGTGCATACACACGAGTGTCACGCGTCAATGGCAGAGGTATCAGCAGCCGTCGACACCCGTCGACGCCCGCCGTCGATGCATAGGCCAGTCGCCGATGCAGCCCTCGACAACGTGCCGCTCGTGTTTGAGTACGGTGCTCAAATACACGAGAGGCACGTTGTTGACGGCTGCCCTAGACGTGTCGACGGCTGCTCTAGACGTGTCGACGGCTGCCCTAGACGTGTCGACGGCTGCCCTAGACATGTCGACGGCTGCCCTAGACGTGTCGACGGCTGCCCTAGACGTGTCGACGGCTGCCCTAGACGTGTCGACGGCTGCCTTAGACGTGTCGACGGCTGCAGTTACCTCTGCCATTGACGCGTGACACTCGTGTGTATGTACGGTCACCAAAGGGGATAAGTAACCAGGGTCGTCGGATATAGTTGAAGTTTTGTAAGAAACCCATTAATTTTTTCGAATAAAATTTAATTTAATTAATAGAAAACAAACAGTTCATTCATCAAATTAAAATTCCATCCGAAAACATCCAACGGCGTCTTACAAAACTTCAACGATATCCGACGACCCTGGTTATGTATCTCTTTTAGTGACTGTATACTTAATTCACACCATCAATAAAGGCACAAATACACTGTACATTCAAATAAGCTTCTTTGTCTTACTATTTGCTGTACTCTAGACGATCTTAACGCGTACGTATTTTTTTTACATTGTTCTCACATATAATTGTAAATTCAACATTAATGATGTAACTAATATTTTTGTAAAAATACAATTTAAAAGAGTGTCCATGGAGTTTCTTGCCCGTTCTTCTCCATAGGTACCTACGCTTTGGTATGGGCAACTAGCTTCATGTTTTCTGACTGACCGACTTCTTGACAATTCAAAAGTGCCTGTAAATGGTTTAATTGAAATAAATGGTTTGAGTTTGAGTTTGCTTGGCTTGGTATTTGATAAACAGGCATAAATATTCATGTTTTCAATACACTGCTAACATTAATTATAATTATGTGCTTAATACTCAGCAACCTCAAAGCGTTATTTTAAAGTCGTTGCAAGTTAGCTGCCCGTATACCAATCTGATTGTTTGACTGTTCACGATGTTGGTAACTTGAGCATGTAATAGGTGCGCGGGCCTGCGGGCGGAGAGTAATGTAGCTCACCGTCCGATCAGGACCAGGCCAGTGCCGGACGGCGCGTACGTCTTCCACGCGAAGAGATGCGGGGATCAGCATCGAGGAGGGACCCCGTTAGGGCCGAAGCCTGCCGGGTCAGCGGGATTGTCCGAAAGGGTTACCGCTGGCCCGGAACATAAAGGGCTAAGGAAGGAACACAGGTGGGTTTTAGTCAGTAAGAGTCTGACACTCCCTTCCGCTCCACCCAGAGCGGGAGGGGTCATTTGATGATTTCCCATCCCCAAAAAAAAAGCATGTATAAATAGGTGTGGGCTAAATACGTAGGTTACACACGCTACACACGCAGATTACACTTATATTTACATTGACAACGGCACGTATACCGCAACACACGCGGTTGTGCTTTATTGATTGGTCAGTCGTCCGTGTATTGTGGTTCAGTAAAGGACCAAAGTGGTGCATATGTCGCAACCAACTATCGTAACGTGGTTGGTCACAGCTGTAACCTAACCTATGAACTGACGAACTATTTTCCTAATTGTTTTAAAAACGCACATCTATTAATATTATTCTATTATCATCTCGCATAAGGTCGTAGCATTATGCTGAGCGATGGCCGTTTTGGGTGGATGTGACGCATATTATTTTCTCCCAGATTGTTCTTTTTAGGGTTCCATACCCAAAGGGTAAAAACGGGACCCTATTACTAAGACTCCACTGTCCGTCTGTCTGTCTGTCTGTCTGTCTGTCTGTCACCAGGCTCTATCTCATGTACCGTGATAGCTAGACAGTTGAAATTTTCACAGATGATGTATTTCTGTTGCCGCTATAACCACAAATACTAAAAACAGAATAAAATAAATATTTAAGGAGAACTCCCACACAACAAACGTGTTTTTTCGCCGTTTTTGCCTTATGGTACGGAACCCTTCGTGCGCGAATCCGACTGTGGGAGTCAGTTTTTTCTCTCCCTTTTTGCTATTATTGTGACACTGATTTACAGCAGGCTTGACATCAAATCTTGTTATCTCAAAGAAATTGGAGTTTCTGAAATTTCTATCGTCGATGGCAGTCCTTCCGGAACTAAACTTAAATGCCTGGGCTAGGCAAGTAGTTTAATTTTCCCCCTAACGGGGATTATCAGGGAGGAATTGTAGACTTTTTTTTTATAGTTCTCACTTATCCCCCTCAGGGGGACTGTCAGGGGGGATTTGTGGAACAAGCCCATTCATCCAAGTAATTTGCCTATTTGTTGTTTAGTGGGCGCCGTTTAGTAAAAATGCTAGGCTGTTAACTGAAAGGCTAATTAAGCTAGTTGGCTGCGATTCATTTCTGTGGTGAAATCGGGCTTATTGTTTTTAGAATTGTAACCTCTATTTCAGAGTTAATAAAGAAAATTATGCATTGGCTTTCCTTACTAGCCTGCCGTTTTTATAACTTTTCTTCAGATCAGAACATGTCCTATTTGCAGGAGTGTCTTAAGTGCCCGTTTACTTGCACTTTTGGTGATCTAAAGAATGCCACTGATGCCGCGATCAACCAATAACAATCAACCAAAGTACCGTCGATGCGTAAAGAGAGAGAAACAAAGAAAGAAAGAATGAAACATATTTTATTTAGGACACGCACAGGAAATACAAACAATAAAAAAACTTTAAACCTAAAAAAAAATTGAGAAAACAATGCTATTGAAAGTTTCTTGGAAAGAGAAAATCATCGGTGTTCTTAAAAACTAGAGAAAAGATAGAGAAAAAAAAAAGAGTGCAAAATATTTAATTTTAGGCAGAAACACCATTCTCTAATCTCGAAAATTTATGTCATTGAATAATAAAAAGAACAGCAAAAATTCCAGTTTTATTAGCGTCGACAGCTACACAATTAGTCGTGCTGTCATAACCATTATAATAATAGTTGCTACGTAGTATACGACCTCATTTCTAGCCTCCCTTCTAATGACGCGCCCAGCTTGCTTTTTATGCGACATTTTATCACCAAGGATAAATCTTTATAAATTAATCTCGAGCCTGTATACCACCATTCATTTTGGCGCCCTCATTATAAGTGTCCTGGTGACACTTGATATTTTTAAGGTAAAAAGAAAATTTACCTGACTAATGATGGAATCAGAGATTGATGACAAAAGTATTGTAATGAAGTTTGTATTTTAATATCGTTAAGCGACATATAATTGAATCGTCATAACTTAATTCAAGTTTTAAGGGTCAATGCGCTATCTCACCTCCTCCTCCCACCACCTCATTTACCTGTAATTACTAAGTACCTACTATTAGTTATGCTGTGCTGTAATGTAACGATCCATGATTCCTCTGTAACGGCTAGGACTTTGCAAGTAGCAGCCTACTTAGTAGGCTGCCCAGGAGCCGTATTACGAAGTATTAATGCCATCATGATTCCAGTCCGAAAGGGATGGTGCTATCGGTCATGTATAGCTCCGTCTCTCTCTTACAGTGGAGTCATGATGGCATTAAACCGTTATGATACGGCACCAGGCCGTCAACTCTTAGGCCTCGTTTACGGAGACGCGTGGCTTCGCGCGTCGCGTGCAGTGTGGCGTCCAGCGTTGCGTTAGACGTTTTTTGCGTTCACAAAGAGACGGCGCGTGCAGCGGTCCGCGTCTTCACACGCACAAAAACAAACATATGATTAAGTACGAATTCGTTCACGGAGCCGAGGGTCATGGCGCGTCGCGTGAAGTGTAGCTGCGGACGCGGCGGTGGACGCGGCGGGCTTCGCGGCGGCGGACGCGGCTAACCCTGCGGGGGATAGAAAGGGACTGCCCAGGACACAAGAAAGCTGGCGCTGCGCACGACGCTGCGATCGACGCCGCGTACGACGCTACGACCGAAGCCGACGC
Organism: Mesoligia furuncula; assembly: GCA_916614155.1. Lineage (NCBI taxonomy): Eukaryota > Metazoa > Arthropoda > Insecta > Lepidoptera > Noctuidae > Mesoligia > Mesoligia furuncula. The sequence continues at coordinate 22,122,647 of OU744800.1, read as the reverse complement.
CGCGTGCGGCGCTGCGACCGACGCCCCGTGCACGCGGCGTCGTCATCCGCAAATAATGCTGCATTTCAAACAAACGCGTGTAAAAACGCCTCTCCGTAAACGCTCTCATACAACGCCGTAAGTTTGAATTTAGTGCGGGTCGCGCCTCCGCACGCGACGCTCGAAGCCACGCGTCCCCAGAAACGAGGCCTTAGTAGTGTAGAGAGATAATTGAAACCAGCAGGATAGGTTAGTACATAAATACAAAAAGGTAGAAGTAATTCAGCTCCGTATGTCGCATGTAAAGGTTACATTACTGGCGAATCTTCCCGGTGAGTGCCTTAAGAGGCCAAAAGAGAAAATAATTTTATTTAGGACATAAATTGATTAAATACTGGCCGGCTACACAATATCTCTTATTAATCCTTAGATTAAAAAATGTCCAGATGGATAGTAGGCCACTGAGAATTGAAGCCAAAAACACGGGGGACAAATGTCTCGCGTCGTACGTTCCATACGTCAGTCGCCTAGTAATGCTCCCCGCGTAAATTACGTCACGAGTCCGTGTTTTGATATTTTAAAATGAAGGTTTGTGTTGTGAAATGGTGTTGAAATCACACAAAAAAAAAGGAATGTGCCACTATACAATGTGTTGATTTGCATCCTCGTCAAAGTTCAGGAGGTTGTCATAAAATACATAAATAATCAATTGAAGTACGTTATGGGGCAATAACTAGTAAGCGCTGCTTTTTTTTTGTTGTTGAAATTTAACAGTATTTCAGAATTACACCCTTAATTCAATACAAATAAAACAGAATCACCCGACTACGCACACAGCGACAATGCATGCAGCTGTTTTTCCCCGCGTAGCAATGACCCGACCGGTAGCAATAATTTTACCTAATTTTATTTCGAAAATCACCTACATTATTGTCATAAATTTCGCTTGATAATTAACTCATTTTTGAGCATCATTGGAATACGGAAATCTTACTAATGACAGTAATACTAGTGCGCCAAAGAAAAGTTCACTGACCTGTTATCAGATGATTAAATGATTTTGTTTTTATTTGTGGATTAAATTGGTTGATTTGAAACTTTCCTTCCTACATAACGGGCTTAGGGCCGGCAATAATACCTACCTTAGTTAGTGTACCGATCTACTAAGTCTAATAATGATGTTTTCTACGTTTGATGAAATGGAAAGACGTGCTAGTTAAGTATAAGTACGTGGTGTACTTACTTTCAACTCTTAGGTAAACACTCGTCCATCCACAGGATGTTGGCGTCTTGGTGTTCCAGGAACCAGCGACCAAAATGTAACCCGCACAGCATTATCACCTGGGTGAATGTCTTGTGCCCGATCGGGATACATTTCCACGAACATCCGGATGGCTCCACGTAGGCTGTCTTCACTGATGGCGACCATCTCCACCAACTCGGCATTTGAGTAATTGTCCGTCATCACACTTTGTAACTACGTCTCGATGTACGGAAATTCGCAAAGCGCACTTGCGAAAACTTCGGCAAGTTCAATCACACTGTCGGCGCCGGCGCCGCGCGCCGCGCCGACAGAAAGACGGGGAAAAGGGGCGTGGCTAGGAGCAGCGCGGGGAGTGTGATTGGAGGATGGGATTGATTACCTACGAATTTATCGAATGAGAATTGCATGAATGGTATGCATTTGTGTGTGTGTGAAGCGCGGTTATAGGGCTAGTAACAGACGGGCCGCGTTTAAATACGGCTGGTTCACACTTACGGATTTCCTTAAATAAGAAAAAAAAAAAAAAAAATACCTACTCATTTTATTGTTGATTTGGGTCGAGAATCATTAGCATAATTACGTCCTTGAATTTGACTAGGATGCAAATCAACACATTGTATATCATTTCACAAGTAAGTATTCAATTTCACATTGTATTTCTTTGTTACCGCATTCTAAATGTATGTAAACAAAAAGTATAACTTGACATTACTGTCACGCCATATTTGTTAAGTGTTGCCAGGGGCATAATTTTTTTTTACCCATTATTTGTAAGTTTGTGCTATTTAACAGTTACCATTTGTGCTATTTCTGCTTACTACCTATTTAAGTACACCAAAACAACAAACATTTAACTAACTTACAAGCAAATATCACAAAAAGTTGTAACATAATAATTTCTGATAAAGTCGCACATGGCAAATTACACAAATTAAAGAAATAACGTTGAAACTCAACAACCGTAATAATAAAAAATCATGTCATTACTGTTGATGATATATATTACGCTAAACTTAAAATACTGAAAATCTCCCACATTTAAGGGTAAATCTCTGCCACTGGTATTACACGCACATTGCACACAAACGCAATTACGATACGTAATACACTCCAGACCGTGGCGCTCACTCACACATTTAAAAAAAGTGGCTTCACTTAAAACGTTGCGTTTTGTTTCGAACACGGAATCTGGACATTTTTTAATCTAAGTATTAATCATAAGTAATCGAATTTTAAAATAAGAATCACGCTAAGTCTATTTTCGCACCAATACACTTACAGATCAGTGTCACTTTCTCAAACGTATCACATCAATGCTCGAAGTAAATCCACGAAGTTAAGGAAAATATTGGATTTCTGTCAGTTTTCCTCAATTTACGAAGACGATTATATATATAATGTATATGTTATTAACGGAGCTTAGTTTATTTTGCACGCAACTAGACAAATTGCAGAAGAAACAAAGATCACTTTTTGTTTAGCCATAGTTTTTTATTCAACTCGAGGTACTCGCGCCTAAAGTAATAACAGCCACACGGGTCGATCGATCAGGTAAAGCTTCGCTTGCTGAGGTTGGTCCGCGGATGGATGACCATCTTTAAATACCGACACCCCCCGTGCCTAGGAGAGCACGTTAAGCCATTGGTCCACTTGAGTGATAACGAATTTAAACCTTATCGTGAACATTTGGAATACTCCGTTCAAGCATTTTGATAAATCATGTTTTAAGCGATTTTAATCATTATATTGTTGTTGTTAAGGTTGAAAGGCTAATGAGTATAGCACGAATACCAAAAATAACCAAGGCGAGGGTGGATTAATAAAAAAAAATATCTCGCATCAGTAACATTAAAGTTGTCTTCGGTTAATAGCTAATTCCGTGATTCATTTTAATACTAAGTGGTGTAGGTCGTCTGACCTGCTGACCTGCACTAATTAGTATCTGGCAGATTGAATTTACAGGAAGCGACTGTCTATTGTAAATTCGATTTGCCCAGCCTTTTCCCAACTATCTTGTATTTGGGAAAAGGCTTGGCAGATCGAATTAGTTTTGTTTTTTCAAATTATGAGGTACTAGCAGCGCCCCGTAGTTTTACCTGCATTAGTTTCGATTCCGTGGGAATATCGGGACAAAAAGTATCCTATATGTCCTGGTTATAAACTATCTGTGTGCCAAATCTCATCCAAAATTCGTGCCGTAGTTTTTGCGTGAAAGAGTAACAAACATCCATCCATCCATACATACTGACAAACTTACGCCTATAAAATATTAATAAAATAAGAAAGATAAGATAACATTTTGGTATAAATTTGCCGTGTGCAAAACAAACTGTTAATGGAAAGACTATTATTCAGTAGCAAAAAAGAATTGACGATAAAATACCTAGACATCATCGGCCTTATTATAAAACAAGGTTTATCTTTAGACCCAGGTTTAAACCATCGAGCCATTTTTAAATTTTGAACTTTATTCCAACAACTGTAAAGTTCTTAATGCAAAATTGACAACTTAGACTCGGGTTTAACGTCAGTTTTTGTAATAAGAACTTTAGCTTCGTTGGATTATAGTTCGAAGTTTAAAAATGGCTGGATGGTTTAAACCTGGGTCTAAAGATAAATCTTGTTTTGTAATCCTTTTCCCAACTATGTTGGGATCAACTTCCAGTCTAACCGAATGCAGCTTAATACCGGTATTTTACATGGAGTGACAGCCTATCTGACTTTCACAACCCAGTTACTTGGTAATGCGATACTCCTTGGTAAGACTGGTTGTCAGACTTTCGGGCTTCTGACTACCCGTAACGACTACCGAAGATCTGCGAATGACAGCCGGGCCATAACGTGCTTTCTGAGCCACGGAGGGGTCTCGGAAAGTAAAGATGGTGACCCATCCACAGACCAACCGCGGCAGGCGTAGCTTAACCTGATCAATCGGCCTGAGCACACACATATCACATAATCAGCCTATAATGTTCCCACTGCTGGGACACAGGCCTCCTCTCGGGGAGAAAGGAATGGGCCGTAATCCACCACGCGAACCCAGTGCGGGTTGGCAGATGTCACATGTCTTAGAATTTTTGGCCTGTGCGGCTGTTATTATTTAGCCACCAAACATATCTAAAATATCTAGACAGTTGTTATTCATTCCGAACCTAAAAACACCTCATCTTTATCTAGAGCCCAACTTGACCTACTACTGGACATAGGCCTCTCCCTTTGTGCCAATCCCCACGCTCCTGCGCCAGCCTCATCCATGTTTTGCCCACGATGGCAACAATGTCGTCTGCCCATCTCGCCGCCGGACGACGAACATCTCGTCTTACAGTCCTTGAACGCCAATCTCTCAGAGCCTTCCTCCATCTGTCATCATTGCACCAAACACCACAAAACACCTAAACGTTATTAAAAAGAACTAATTCTTCTTCTTAGCGTGTCGATAGCAATCTAAATAGACTCGGCCCAGAATTCGGCTACTTGTTTGGCGCCATCACCAGCGTCCACCAGTTCCTGTAACGTGCAACTGACAGGACACGCAGGACACGATATTAAGTCCCATCGTTTGTGGCACAGCACCACATTTACACTCCAATGCGGAGACGTCTATGAATCTCCACCTGAACAGGTTTTCCTTGCTTCGGCCAACCTGGGTCCGGAGTCTGTTTAAAGACTTCTAGGTTACCCAAGGTATCTCATGTCCAGGGGGGAGGTCTTCAGCGGGTGGGACGAACGGTTTGGGTAAGGAAGCACTGTCTTGCCACATTTTCAGTAGAGAGAACTAATTAATAAAGCTCATTAATATTAGTCCCAAACATTCTGGAACGTTCTGCTATTAACATAAAATTAATTTTGATGACTACTACTTGTTCTCTTCTCGAATCTTGGTGTAACAAGATATTTTCACGCTTCTGAAATGACAATATCTTTCAGTGAAAATCGTGACAGAATTCCTCTTCCGCATTCAAATTATAATATTTTACGTGATCGTGTAAAAATTTTGAGAGAATTTTGGAAGAATATTACAGTGCCTTCCTAGAATTTATTATTAGATGCAACTACATCATACAATTGCTGACCGCAAGTGTCGTCACTTGCGGTAACTAATGACCATAGCAACTCTCGTGAGTTGCTATGGTCATTATAAGGGGTGTAAAAATATCCTTAACAAAGCCGAGAGTCACTTGTTCTTCCCTACCTTCTGGCTGAGGAAATGTTGGAGGTCAAAGTTCCAATTAATTGAACATAAAATAGAATACAATTTTCACACGAGCATGTTCAGACATGATAAACTACGAGTATATGTACGTTTTATGAAGTAATAAGCGAGACTGGTATTCGTGAAAATAATTTATAAAAACAATTTGCAAGTTTTATTTTTCAGGAGTTATTCCGGTGTGATTCCCCCCCCCCCCTGGATCCCCGCTAGTTATTCTTCTGTTTTAATCTCTGTGGCAAACTCTCGAAGTGTGGAGTAGGAGATTAAATTATCTTGTTGCGAAAAAACTGAGCTGTGTACTGGGACCCTATGTAACGAAGCAGAAACTAAAAATGAACTAGTCAGCTTTTACCAGCGCTTTCACAGACGGGTGCGCTGAAATTAATGTCATGCCCATCTTTCATACGGAGGTTCTACATCGTTTTCATATGTATAATTTTAGGGTACACTACATAAATACGAAAAACTTTATTCCGACAGTCACAAATACGAAATTCAAAATACCGATTTTCATAATTCCGAATGGTTCAAAATTCCTAATATAACAACTCCGATTTATCATTCATCCTATTTTTATAATTCCGAAATTTCAATATTCCTAACGTTTATAAGTACTATTCTCAAAATACCGAGTTCCAATAGATCTAATAACAAAAAGTCCGAATTAATGAAAATTCGAAACATCAAAAATACGAATTCCGATTAATTAGAATTCCGAATTAATTATAATTCCGAAATAAAAACTAAAAACGCCTTGTAAAACTGAATAGCAAGACAAATATACGAGTAGAATACGGAATATCGAAGCACAAAATATCGATAAATGCTAATACGATGCTACAATATTGCGATGCACGTAACTGCGAAAGACCCGTCTCTGCGACGCCACTACACTTCCATGCACGTTACCGCGATAGATCTTCACTGCAACACTATTAGACTTAGATGGACGGTAAAGGTATTTATACAAGCTGTTGATTTGCATCCTCGTCAAATTTCAGGAGGTTGTCATAAAAGACATAAATAATCATTTGAAGTACGGTAGGGGGCAATAACTAGTAAGCGCTGCTTTTTTTTTTGTTGTAGAAATTTTACAGTATTTCAGAATTAAACCCTTAATTCAATACAAATAAAACAGAATCACCCGACTATGCACACAGCGACAATGCATGCAGCTGCCATGTAATTCCCCGCGCCGACCGTTCGCCGTCGAGCAATGACCGGTAGCAATAATTTTACCTAATTTTATTTCGAAAATTACCTCCATTATTGTCATAAATTTCGCTTGATAATTAACTCATTTTTGAGCATCATTGGAATACGGAAATCTTACTAATGACAGTAATACTAGTGCGCCAAAGAAAAGTTCACTGACCTGTTATCAGATGATTAATAATATCCTTCAAGCTAAAGTTTTCGTAGTGATTTTGTTTTTATTTGTGGATTAAATTGGTTGATTTGAAACTTTCCTTCCTACTTAACGGGCTTAGGACCGGCAATAATCCTACCTTTGTTGGTGTACTTACCGATCTACTAAGTCTAAAAATATTTTCTACGTTTGATGGAAATGGAAAGACGTTCTAGTTAAGTGTAAGTACGTGGTATACTTTCGACTCTTAGGTATTATTGGCGTGGGTAGTTAAAAATTTGAAATAACTTATTTACACTAATGAAATTGATTAAGCTAACAACGTGTTTACAAAATGTACAAATAAATAAATTACCTACCTATGTTACCGGAGGTAAAGTTGCCACGTACTTAGGTAGTACGTACTGGTTTTCCTTCAGCTTATGTAACACTAACACGTTCGTTTTTAAAGTGTCGAAAACGACAAAATGTAATCCGCACGGCATTATCACCTGGGTGAATGTCTTGTGCCTTGCGGTAGTGGAACGGGTGTTGCAGTTCACGCTTCAGTATGCGCAACACTGGTGTGGTGCATAGCAGCCAGCATGACGCTCTTTGATGGGGGTTCCCGATCGGGAAACATTTCCGTGAATATCCGGATGACTCCACGTAGGCTGTCTCCACTGATGGCATACCCACCTGACCATCTCCACCAGCACGACATTTGAATTGAACACTTTGTACCTACGTCTCAACGATGTACCGAGAAGCGGAATTCGCAAAGCGCACGAACGCTGCGGCGATTTCAATTACACTGTTAGTTCCGGGGCCGCGGGGGCGTGGCTTAGGGTGCGCGGGAGACTCAGTACCCGCTTCGTCGCACGGTGATTGGGGGATGGGATTGATTACCTACGAATTTATCGAATGATAGATTCTCATGCGCATTTGAATGTGTGTGTCCATGAAAGCGCGGTTATAGAGCTAGTAATAGACGGGCCGCGTTTAAATACGGCTGGTTCACACTTACGGATTTCCGTAAATAAGAAAAAAAAATAAAAAAATACATACCCATTTTATTGTTGATTTGGGTCGAGAATCATTAGCATTATTATGTCCTTGAATTTGACTAGGATGCAAATCAACAGCCTATATTGTCATTCGCTCGCTCTTGCATCCTAGTATCGACGGAGCCCCGCTTCGCGGGGCCCCTATTTCTGTGTAAAGCGTTTAAAGTAACATGCATGCAGCAAACATGCAGCATGGAAGCAAACATGCAGCATGGAAGCAAACACGCAGCATGCTGCATGCCAGGAAGCATGCAGCATGGAAGCAAACACGCAGCATGCAGCATGCAGCATGCAAGCAAGCATGCAGCAAGGATGCAGCATGCAGCATGGAAGCAAACACGCAGCATGCAGCAAGCATGCAGCATGGAAGCAAACACGCAGCATGCAAGCAAGCATGCAATAAGCATGCAGCAAGCATGCAGCATGCAAGCGAGCATGCAACATGCAATATGCAGCAGGCATGGTTTCTGTCACGGCTCCAGCGCTGCGGTTCTCCGGCGGCCCCACGCGTGCTAATCGTCGCAGACGGCTTTCGCTCACCACCACGGCTTCGGCTTGCTGGCCGGCTTCGCCGGCCAACCTCAGCCGCGGCGGCTCGCTCACAGCCTCCTGCTCCTCAGCCCGCGGGCCGCCTCGCCCCTACGCGCCTACGCGATTTTAAATTACACTCTAGGGGTAGGGCAGACAAGACTGCGTGGAGTCGGATTTACAGCGATTCGTTTCTGTCACTAAAACCTAATTTTTAGCAAACGTTTTAGAGCTAACAATTTTATTATAAATGAACATTCGGAATAATACACATTATATAATACAATACTTAGGACATAATGACTTTATTTCATGCAAAATTAGGAGATTCAATTATTATAGTACTCGATATTATGACAGAATAGATTTAGAAGTAAAGATAATTACGTAAAACAAAATTACGAATTTTTGAACATTATGATTACTGAAGTTTATAGCAAACGTGTTATGGATAATGACTTTCGAACAAACAATTTTAGGAGAAGAAAGGGAGTACCTACCAATTTTAACAGGTTATTCGGAATATTGAAAATCGGAATGACGTTTTTCGGACCGAGAACCCATCGAGCATTTGATTCTTCGAACATATGAAAATCGGAAAACAAGCAAATCGCATTTATGACTTTTGGAAACATAAATTTCGTGATTTTTAATAATAGAGATTATAATTCTTAGGTATTATGAAATTCGGACTTTTGAAAATCGGAACATCGAAATTCGGAATAAAATATTTCGGAATATTTGGGTGTTCCCATAATTTTAACATGAATGATGTAACCAATATTTCGTAACAATTTTATGATTTATAAGTGTCCGTGGAGTTTCTTGTCCGTTCTTGTCCATAGGTAGGTACCTACTACGCTTTGGTATGGACAACTAGCTTCATCTTTCTGACTGACTGACCCTTTGAAAATTTAAAAGTGCCTGTAAATGGTTTATTTGAAATAAATGGTTTGAGTTTGCTTATACCAAATAGGTACACAAATACAGTTTGCGTTTCAAATTCTTTATCAAGTTCATCCAATGTCAGTATATGCTTTTAGCGATAAGACCACTCATTGTAACACCGTATTTTATTAGTAGTAGCATGATACTACTTGCAGAATAGGGATGATGACATTTTTTTTTTTTTTTTGAATCCTAAAAATAATTGTTTGCAAATGGTGCAAACAATATTCCAAAAAATTTAAAGGCGTGTAGCTACTTTAAATGTCCACCGATTTTACAGATTTTTCGTTAATTTCATTTTACTATGGCTTCTTTGAAACTACATTATTTGTTCGAACATTTCTAATATGAGTCATCATCCCTATTATCGACAAATTTAGTTTAATTAACTACTATAATAATCGAGAATGCTTGAAGAACCCTTGCGAGAACCCTTTGACCTAACTTTACTCAAGTCTAACTATGCGACCTAACTTTGCAACCCTGTCCGCATTTAGTAGTTGTAGGTGATTCGTCTGGCGGAAGAAGCGTATTCGGGTCTATATTTCACTAGTATTGTCTATTTTAGCATTTGTGGTTGTAACTGACATGGTTTGTGACGTCAGAGATATATTTCACGGTTAAGGGAAATTGGTTTTATATCATCCTTTGTCTGTCATTTTCATGGATGTCTGTGACGCTTTGTTAATCATCATAATTTATTACTATTCCGGATTTGTGATGTGTCCTCCTGTAGATGCTAAGCTCAAAGTTATCTGGTAATATGTCTATTATATTTATTTATTATTACATTCAGTTTTCATACAGGTTCATGTTTGTTTTGTACCATTCAACCAGAAATTGTTTGTATTGATACTCACATTCGCTATAACAACCGAAGCAAACATAGAAAATAATAAGGTCCTATTTATCAAATAGGGAAATATGTGGCTGGCATCAAAACCGTTATGTGACGTTAATTTAAAGTGTTAAATTAACGTCACATAACGCAACGTAACTTTAATTAACGTTACGACTTTAAAAAACGCTCTTTCCACCAGTTTGTTTGCGAAACCATTAAGGTTACTACCTATATCTTTAAGTTTTGAATAAATTCACCAAAAACCAACACCTATTTTCTCATTCATATTTTGAAGTGCCCATCTTGCTACCTACACCTAGTTATGACCTACATGTTTTGTCGTCATAAAAACGTAGTAATAACGACTAGAGCTATAAAATGTGGCGAGAACGCTTACCTCGAGTGTTCGGCACTCACCACGCTCACAAGTATGGAATAAGATACATTCGCAGTCGTAAAATATTACAGAGTATGAAAGTATGAGCTAATGTATAAATATGAGCAGACATATTTTATAAGGCACATGATAGACGACACTATAGTGCGATGAAAGATAGGTAGTGGTATGCCTGTAGGTACCCATGTTGCATCACATCTATATTATGAAATTCAAAGTCCTGACTGACTGATATATCAACGCACAGCCTAAACCGCTGGTCCTAGAGACATGAAATTCGGAGGGTGTGTTCGTTGTGAAGAGTAGGTATCCACTAAGAAGGGGTTTCTCGAAATTCCACCCCTAAGAGGGTGAATGGGGGGAGGGTGAAATTTTCCGCGACGAAGTCGTGGGCAGAAGCTAGTACTAATATGTAATAAAATCAATACGTCTGTGCAACAAAATTGTGTAGTCTCATTCGTTTGTTGGAAATAATACAAATATTAATTAGTGAGCTTAAATGTGACGATGCATTTATTTAGGAGCAGTAGTCAAGTCCTTCTAACATGGGAATCTGACACCAAATTGTATGTATTGATATCGCTTTATGACCAGCGTATAACGTTCCCATAGCTGGGATACAGGCGTCCTCTCTCCCCCACACCACGCGGTCCAAGTGCGGGTTGGTAGATGTCATGTCTTCGAATTTTTGGTTCTATGACATGCCGGTTTCTTCTCGATGTTTTTCTTCACCATTTTAAGTTGTAGGCTCACAGATCCAAAATTAGCAACGTTTCTACTGATAACTCTCTTGAAACTTTTTTCAACTTCATGTTGAACTGACCGAAAAACAGTTTCAGAAATCACACTAATATTATAAAGCCGAAAGATTATGAGTGTGAGAGTGTGTGTGTGTGTGTTTATATGTTTGTTACTTCTTCACGCTCAAGCGGCCGGACCAATTTTGATAAAATTTTGAATGGAGGTAGCTGACACCTTGGATTAATATGTAGGCTACTTTTTATCCCGATATACCTACGGGATCGACATTTACGCGGGTAAAACCGCGGAGCGCAGCTAGTATCGAAATAATTACGTTAGACCGAAATGGTTTCCGATAAACCGAAAAGCACATCTCTCACATTAGATCCTTATACGGTCATTAGTCAACTTTAGGCGTACTACGGATCTCTGGAAATCAATATTGGGTACAGATGGACGTCGCCAAAGTTAAGTAATATTCATATTGATGTCTCTGAACTAAAAGTTTGGGCATCGTCAATCTGCGTCACCGATATCAAGCTTGCCCACAAAACTTTGCCAGCTAGTAATGAGAGTTTGAAAAATTGCAGTATTTTCTACGCGAAAATGACGTTAGTGCTGTAACGTTACTTTAAAGAAGGCACTTATTGTTTCTTTGACGGGTATAAAAGAGGCAACTGAGGATGCTAATAATAAAATCCGATATATACTAAAACAACTTTGTTACCAAAAGCTTTTGAGAAGCTCATTTTTTTAAATATCTTTATCAACTCCTGTTTCCTGCTCGCTACGTGAGTTGATGAACGCTGCTAAAGGTGCCAAGCTCGTAACCAAATTCTGAAGGGGGAACCGACCTAAACACTAATATTTAACATAATTAGGAAAAATGTAAATTTTATTATAGGTAGGAACAGTCTCATGTGGCTGACTGTTTATAGATTGGCATTGACACGTTAAGAAGAAGAAGCTTACCATAGCTGTTATATTTAAAATCGTATTTAAGTGAATAGCAACCTCTTCCTAATCCTTCTGGGCTTACATGCGTGATTTTATAAGTTGTCTAGCTATATCCCATCAGTGGATGACTCTTATATCGGAATTCCACTAGTATAAAATTTAAACAATTTTCAAGCTTGAAGACTTTCCTGTGCTCTGTTCTCCGAGGAATCAGACACTTAATTTAAATACATTTAATTAAACGATCGTCTACAAGACAACATTAGTTCGTGCTCTGAATTTCTTGAAAAACATTATCATTCGTGTTATAAAGCAAGTTTTACCAGGAAGCTCAGCTTGGTGTACAATTTGCATATTGGTACAGTCAACAAAAGAGTCGGATATAGTCGAAGTTTATTAAGAAACCGATGGATGTTTTCGAATAAAATTAATTTTATTAATAGAAAACAAACAGCTCATTTATCAAATTAAATTTCAGTCGACAACATCCAACGGTTTCTTACTTAACTTGAACTGTATCCGACGATCCTGCATACTTATCTCTTTTGTTGACTGTACATACATACAAATTTTAATTTTGATACGACAATTAGAAGTAGGTTAAAATTGACTTCTGAGATTTATTACATTGTTTGTTAGTTAGTTAAGTGAAGCCAATAAAAGCGTGTTTCGTAACTAAAGTGTCGTAGATGGTTAAAATGTTACACGTTTTTGCAGAGTATAACGTGCGATTAAGAACTTCGTCCGAAAAATAAATGCAGCAATTTGCTGTGATCCAAAAAAATATGTTTAAAAATTAACCTGACTACTAAAAAGGATAAAACAAGAAAGTGCCTTCCCGTGGTTGCATGCTACCTTAGCTTAATATATCATAGCGTATGTTAGTACAATGCGTTTCAAATAAGAATACGATCGACGTAGCGCCATGTTGTGACGTCGTAGATGTCAAATCGAATAAATTGGGTAGGGTGAGCAAAACAAGATATTTTTTAATAACATTAATTATTTACGAATCATGAACGAAGAATTTTTAATCTGAATTTATTTAATCAATTCCTATCATGTCTGCATCACTGTTTGAGTGGTCATCGTCAACAAATAACAACAATAAAAAATTTAGCAGGAAACAACCACGTAACATACAGAATTAACGAAAGAAACAGTAACACTCCACACGCGTCAGTAACATCCAACAACGACAAGATGGCGGCTGGCATCTTCTTTACTTTCTGGTGAATTGTTGCCAATAATGAAAATAAGAAAGAAAGTAGCATAATTTTAAAAAAAAACTAATTATGACTAATATTTTGATGTTTTTTTCACTTTGATTTATCTAATACTCGGTTAAACAAAAAAAAAGTTATTGATACGCAAATAAGTTTTATTTGCAAACCGTACTTTTCAATCCACATTTGACAGATAGAGGTCATTGACGTTCCTATTCTTATTTGAATCGCATTGTACAGCGGCATGCGACCACGTGAAGGTACTTATTGTTTCATGCTTTTCAATAGTCGGGTTTTAATTTTTAAACTTATTCTTTATTCAAGTAATCCTACTTGAACTTCATTAACAAAGTACATGTGTCTGCACGTGTCTGTACGTACTGTAATCACGTTACAACTCAGTTACTAAGCACGATTTGTGTGATCCATGAATATTAATGTGATTCATTACTATTGCTCTAGCTAGTTTCAAACTGAATACTAATGTACCTAAGTGTATTCTATTGCAGATAAATTATAAACCGGCAAGTTCTACTTATAGTGAATATTATATTACTTTGGAATTTGGAACTTCAATGCTTGCATTGTGGTCCTTTGTTATTCAGATGAGCTACTTATGAAGTGTGTTTGAGAATATTTAGCACGGAATTTAGTATTTACACAAGTAAACTTTTACGGCCTTATTACAAAACAATGTTTATCTTTAAACCCAGGTTTAAACCATCAAGTCATTTTTAAATTTCGAACTATAATCCGACAAAGTTAAAGTTCTTATAACAAAAAGTTGACGTTAAACCCGAGTCTAAGTTGTCAATTTTGCATTAAGAACTTTACGTTTGTCGGAATAAAGTTCAAAATACAGTAACTGGCTCGAAGGTTTAAGCTGGGTCTAAAGTTAGACCTCGTTTTGTAACAAGACGGTTAATGTTTTTATTACAACTTCTATGGTGAAATATGCATCATTCAACAGACCGTTGCAAACTATGACCGCAAGTAAGTGCTAGAGGAGCAATTCACGTAATTTAAAGAACATTCAAAGTTTGATTCAGTTTCAATCTGTCAAAAATACCTATAAACCCCGCGTTCCGAATTGCGTCAAAAGCGATTATATCGCGAATCCGACCAACGCGCAACGTTACAAATAGTACTCAATAGTCCTTATATTTTGTGACTATTAAATTTGGTCGGATTCGCGATATAATCGCTTTTGACGCAATTCGGAATGCGGGGGAAATCCCCACATTTTTGACAAGTTTTTGACATTGATTGTGGCTAAGATGAGATTGCGACCAGATTTTTAACGTTTTTAATTACGCGATTTGACCTTCAGAATATAATATTCGGCTGTACTTAGTTGATAATATTGTCGTGCCTATATGAGCTGACTATCTAATCGTTTCCTTCCTAATATAAAATAGTGTTAATCTCCACATTAACATCCACAGTCGTTACGGGTAGTCAGAAGCCCGAAAGTCTGACAACCAGCCTTATCAAGGGGTATCGTTTTACCCAGTAATTGGGTTGTGGAGGTCAGATAAGCAGTCGCTCCATGTACAGTACTGTGATTCAGCTGCATCCGGTTAGACTAGAAGCCGACCCCAACATAGTTGGCAAAAGGCTAGGCAGATAACGATGATGTTAATAGAATAGAATAGAATACTCTTTATTATGTACACCATATTAAATCAATACAATTCAATCAATCAAATCAATCAATCATTCAATTTAATCTCCACATTATGCCATTAAATCGTTAAATATTTATTTAAGTTGGATGAGCATGTCATCCCGGTTAAAACATCTACAGTATGTATTGATATTTGTTACTTGAAGGTGCAAATAATTTTTTATTTTATTTTATTTTATCTACAGTACCTACTAATGCAAAACTCGACAAAATGTAGGGAACAGCTGATTTTATTTTTTGCAATTTTGCGGTTGGTCCCATCAAATCTGACGTATCTATGGTATACTTTAACTAGCATTGCCCCGCGGTTTCATCCGCGTAAGTTTTGATCCCGTTCGAATATCGAGAAAAAAACTACCCAATTTCGTACATATAGGTACTGGTTTCATACCGTATCTCGAAATCAATCGTCTGAAAATATTGAAAAACATTGTTACGCTACCATATTGTCGTTAAATATCAATTCGACATCGAGAAAAGGCAACAAAAACCACCCTTTTTCAATAACAATATCAATTGATACCATAAAAGTCGTTACATAAAATTTTATATCACTGTCTCCACTCCACTCATTCCTGAAACAATAGGTATCAGACGGCTTGCTGTAAAGTGATGGCTCTTGAGAATATTACCGATGTGATGAACAATTACATCAAAGGATTGAATATTATTATGATATGTACAGTCAACAAAAGAGATATGCAGGATCGTTGGACGTAGTTGAAGTTTAGTAAGAAACCGATGGATGTTATCGAATGAAATTTAATTTAATAAATGAGCAGTTTGTTTTCTATTAATAAAATAAAATTTTATTCCAGAACATGCATCGGTTTCTTACTAAACTTCAACTATATCCGACGATCCTGCATATTTATCTCTTTTGTTGACTGTACGTATGCATGCCTCATATTATTGTATTGTAAAATCTTTGTAGGTAACTTCTACTTAGACTTTGATTTTATAGTCTCCTCAATCTGTTTAAATGTTGTGTAAAGGCACCGGCTAACACGTGCGACGTGACTCTTGTTGAACAATATAACTTGTATGTGTGGTGCAAACTGTTAATGTAAGTTGGTTATTAATAAATATATATGAATACTTCATGGAAATCGCTCTACCAGAATCGCGTCGCACCTTTGTATCGCGCCTATCTGCGGGTGCCTTATACATCCAAAAATGTGAAGTGTGTAGTGAGCAATCTGTATATAGATACCTATCTACACATCGCATCAATAATCAGTTCTGTAAAAATCTTTCAGCGAATCAATGTCTATTCCAAATCATTATTGAACCCACAGAGGATAGTTTTAACATTTATTTAAGCACGCAGAGATACAAAGGACTCGACACTATTTTAACATGCATTGACGCAAATAAAACCACAGTTCCTCCCTACAAGCTTACAATCCACGCATAATTTTCATAACTTCCACTTCACCGAACTTTATAACCTTGTGTCTATTGCCTACATATACGTAGTATATGGTCTGTGTGGTGCCGGACTTAAAGAATACCACCACCCCTTACTTGCCGTGGGTGTCGTAAAAGGCGACTAAGGGGCGTACCGGAGAATGGGCAGCAGCGTTCTCTATGCATTCCACCACCATACCATACTGCGATCGCCAACCCGCCTGCCAAGCGTGGTGATTATGGCAAACCCCCCCCTTTTGGGGGAGGCCTATGTCCAGCAGTGGACGTCTTGCGGCTGAAATGATGACGTAGTATATTGTGGTACTCATGCATCGTTTAGTCCCGTTTAGCTCGGCAAGCATCGGACAGCCTCGACACCGCGAATGACACGCCATTGCGTCAGCATGCTTGTACTACATGTAGGAAGGTACCTACATTATGTGGTAACTACAAAGTGCTATGAAACAAAATTATTAGGATCTATCACAAAAAGAGCAGCGGTGGCTCAGTGGTAACGGCCCTGACTTACGAGTTGTAGGTCGTAGGTTCAACCCCAGCCAGACACTTTACTTTGTGTAAATTATGTCATCACCACTGCTCTGAAAAGGTGAAGGAAAACACGTGAGGAAACTGGCATTTCCTAAAAACAAACCTTCGAAGACATGTGACGTCTACAAATCCACACTGGGCCCACGTGGTGGATTACGGCCCACTCCCTTCCGAAGAGATGGGGACAGTGGAAACCATACATATTATGCATTTTTATGGACATCATTTTAAGACACATAATCAGCCTACAATGTTCGGCTGATTATGTGTCTCAAAATGATGTCAATATAGAAAGAAAAAGGAAAAAAAAACGGTCAAGTGCGAGTTGGACCGAGGATTCCGTACAAATTTGTAGGTACGTAACTACAAATTTACGGTTTTCGGGTTTTTCCATTTACTTATGCTAAATGACCTTGTTTCTTGCCAAATTTCATGATTCTAGGTCAACGGAAAGTACCCTATAAATTTTGATTCCCTTAAGAATGTCGAAATATACGTTTTTTACGACATAAACGGCCGTATCTTTTTTTTACGTGAACTTAGAAGTTTGATTTTTTTCACAGCTTCAAGGGACTGTAAACTTTAGTATATGGTTTTAATTTCGACTCGATACCGCCACGCGATCTTGAAATAAAGGGTCTTGATAGACAGACAGACGGACAACAAAGTGATCCTAAATAAGGGTTCCGCGTTTTTCTTTTGAGGTACGGAACCCTAAAAATACGTCATCATCACGAACATCATCATCATTGGCAGCTGTTCCACCAACTGATGAGTACAGACCTCCTCCCTTATAAAAAGGTTTTCATCATCAATTGTTATTCCTCACCCAAAACTGGATCACTTGTAAAGAATTTTTAAAAGCTTTATAGGCCCTTAGTACACGACACGGTTCCTTACGGTATGGCGTAGGTATAAACCGCGCCGTAGAAAAAACGTGTCAATCAATAAGCTTCCATAGTGATCCATACAACACTGACGAACCGTGACAACATACTGCATATAAACTGCGCCATAGAAAAAACGTATCCGTGTACAGACGCCAGCACATCCAGCTATTCGAAACTGTCAAATTTTCCCAGTCAACCTTGATCATACTTAGCAATATAGCTTAAACGATAAAGTTGAAAATCTATTAAAGAAATTTGACGGATAATAGTATTTTATATATTTTAATATAACATTAATATTTTATGTAGAATAATAGGTACCGGACATGTTTTAGCTTATTTTTGATTTAATTTTAATTTAATTTGATTTTGTTTTAATTGTAATTTAATTTTTTTATTTAATTGATTTGATTTTTATTTAATAGCAGTTATTTTTTAATTTGTACTTAATTTTTATTGTAATTTTGATGTTAATTTTGATTTGCAATTTTGATTTTAATATTTATTTTAACTTTGATTTTAATGCACAAGATAATTTTAATTTAATTCTAATTTAATTTTTCGTTTAATTTTAATTTAATTTTGATATATTACGTGTACTAACATAGTTTTAAAATATTGTTTCTACTAACAAAATATGGGTTATTGTACGAAATAAACGTTTTGATTGTTTGATTGATTGATTGATAGTAGCTTGATGTGCTGGCGTCTGTACAAGCTTCCTTGGCGATC
This sequence comes from Mesoligia furuncula, assembly GCA_916614155.1. Taxonomy (NCBI): domain Eukaryota; kingdom Metazoa; phylum Arthropoda; class Insecta; order Lepidoptera; family Noctuidae; genus Mesoligia; species Mesoligia furuncula. The sequence goes on along the minus strand of OU744800.1, from coordinate 22,103,870 downwards.
CATACAATGCTAATGACCGTGCCACTCAGTGAATAAGCCGTAGTTTTTCACGGCAAGAAACACTTGTGTGCACAAAGGGCCTTACTGATGTCAAAAACTGTTTTGAAGGATATTTTGGGAGTTAAGAAGTGCATAAGAGGAAGTGCATAAGAGGTGCACTCCTTTACTCCCTGTAAAGGAGTGCACCTCCTTAACTCCCTAAAGTATTTTCTAAAACCCTACACTTGAACAAGTCGAATGAAAACGGAAGGATAAACAAACAAATAGAGTCAACTTTTCAAATTCCTCTTAAGGCAGTCGCCTTAAGAGGAATTTGAAAAGCGCGGTCTTTATCGGACTGCATAGAAAAGAAAGAGAAGCGCGATGACACAACGCTGCGCGCTGGTAATCTATTTACAAAAAATCTATTGCTTGAACTAAAAAATTTAAACACTAGTGTTTTAGTATGTTGCTTGTAGAATAATCTGACAAAAAATCATAATGTTTGTTTGTATATTAGTATGGTTTTTATTGTAAAAAGAAACTTAGAGATATCTTCACGATTTTTTTCTATCATATCAAATTAGTTGTATTATGTTTTCAACACACTATCTACCTAGCATATATCCTGAAGAATATCACATATTTTTCTGATTTTGTTTACTGTAGTCGATCATATACTTTTATTGTTTCTAAAACTTGCGGTTTTTTTTGGTTTTTTGATCCTGTAAGCCCCTTAAGCTCGCATTATAAAAACACTCACTTCACTCACTTTTTCTTCACTCTACTTGCAAAATGTTACAGTATACACAAGATATCAAGAAGCGAGCTGGCCTCATTGAATTGCACTTTAATTTCCGACTCCCTCATATCTCCACTGACATTTGTAGAACTCTCATGAACGTGAAACATGATAAGTATGTTACTGTCTCCGTAATGATCTCGACAGAGAATATAAAATGCTTTGAAATACAGCATTTGTTAAAGTTGTTTTCTTTTATTGCAGCTTCCTGACACTAATATTTACATAGAAAGTAGTGTTAATTGAATTCGTGTGGGGTAAGTACAACTAAAAAGTGAAAAATAATTTTAATTTCGTAAGACGGTGTTGTTGGTTCCGCATTTTCGTTTTTTGACACCGACTTCAGAAATTACAGTTATTTTTCACTTTGTATTGTTTTTTTAGTAGTTTTTTTTTTTTGGAAAAGTTTTTGATTGCTTAAAAGTTGCACATAACAATATGAAATAAACATTAGACAATTAGACTCTTACTACATCGTACAGTCAACAAAAGAAATAAGTATGCAGGATCGTCGGACATAGTTGAAATTTAGTAAGAAAAATAATTATTTTATTTGTAGAAAACAAACAGTCTATTCCCGGGACTCAAACTATGTATTTACCCATCCAAATCGGTTCAGCGGTTTAAGCGTAAAGAGGTAACATACAGACAGACACACTTTCGGATGATATTAGTATGGATGTGCTCCTTTTAAGTAAAAAAAAAAACAACCGACTTCCAAAAACACTATAAATTGAAAAATAACTTTAATTTCGGAAGTCGGTGTCTTTGGATTTGTATTTTAGTGTTTTGCCACCGACTTACGAAATTAAAGTTATTTTTCAATTTATAGTGTTTTTGGAAGTCGGTTGTTTTTTTTGTAAAAAAGTTTTTATTTTTCACTTTTTAGCGGGTCAGTTTGTAACTTATCTAATTTATAATAGCCTAATGTCAACTGCTTATCACCTTTTACAACATATTGCTTTTTCCGATGCAGGGACGTTAATTGTTGAGGAGTTCTTAGTTCTCCTGGTTCTTACTAGGGTAAGAACCAGGAGAACTAACTAACGGACTTGGAACCTACCAAATTGCACACACACAGACGACGAAAAGGCATTGCGTGAAATGCAACGATTGAGGCTTTTATAAATCATCATCAGCCTATTGCAGTTCACTGCTGGACGTAGACCTCCCCAAGTTTGCGCCAACGTTCACGGTCCTCCGCTTCTCTCATCCGGCCACTACCGGCAACCTTTGCTATGATAATTATACAGAAGAAAAACTCGCAAAAGTATTTCTCTTTAAGAAGTATTTATTAGTTTTTAGACTAGATGCTGATAATCCTGGCTGCAGCATCAGGCCGGACTTATGTCAAAATTGCATTGAACTTAAATTTTAGTCATGTTTAAAATGCCCAAACACGACTACGGTGCTGTAATTTCAAGGTTTGTACTTTTTCTGATGCTCCTGGCTTCAGCATCAGGTCTCTATGTACCTACTTCGGTGTTCCTCATTAACAGTACGTTTATCCACACATCGAGCCCTTTTCAATAAGCCTAAATACGATATATCTGCTGTTAGTTGTCAAGGAGTTAGGTACTCAGCCGACTATCCTGAATGCAGCATCAGGTCATAACTTGATGATCATAAGATCAAATGTGGCAAATGCCCTATCAAACATCAAAACAATTTACTAAAACAGTCCTTGCCTGTTCGAGTAACTTCTTACTGTTAAGGAGTTGTACCTTCCATCATCAGCCCAGCTACCTGAGATGGTGACAACCATAGGCAAATCCACAAGATACTTCATAAAATATGCGAAAAACAATAAGTGAGCCTATAAAATTTGAAGGTTGCCCTCGATTTCTCTAAGATCCCATCATCAGATCCTAACTTGGTGACAATGGGACCACCTCAAAACTATCTACTTTCGAACAAAAAAATAATTTTGAAAATCCGTCGACAATTGGCGGAGTATTCGATGAACAAACATACAAAAAAAAAAAAAAACATACAAACATCCGAACATGGTACCTCCTCCTTTTTGTGAAGTCGGTAAAAAGGCTAGGCAGATGATGATGACTTTAGAGTGCATACACACGAGTGTCATGCGTCAATGGCGGAGGTATCAGCAGCCGTCGACACCCGTCGACGCCCGTCGTCGATGCATCGGCGACTGCCTCGACAACGTGCCTCTCGTGTTTGAGTACGGTACTCAAATACACGAGCGCCACGTTGTCGACGGCTGCCCTAGACGTGTCGAAAGCTAACCTAGACGTGTCGACGGCTGCCCTAGACGTGTCGACGGCTGCCCTAGACGTGTCGACGGCTGCCCTCGTGTCGACGGCTGCCCTAGACGTGTCGACGGCTGCCCTAGACGTGTCGACAGCAGCCCTAGGCGTGTTGACGGCTGCTCTGGACGTGTCGACGTTTGCAGTTACCTCTGCCATTGACTCGCGTTTGTATGTACGGTCACCAAAGGAGATAAGTAACCAGAGTCGTTGGATATAATTGAAGTTTAGTAAGAAACCCATGGATGTTTTCGAATAAAATTTAATTTAATTAATAGAAAACAAACACTTCATTCATCAAATTAAATTTCATTCGAAAACATCCAACGGTTTCTTACTAAACTTCTACTATATCTGACGACCCTGGTTACTTATCTCTTTTGGTGACTGTACACTTAGTTCACACCATCAATAAAGGCGCAAATACACTGTACATTCAAATAAGCTTGGCTTGGTATTTGGTATATAGGCAAAAATATTGATGTTTTCAATACACTGCTAACATTAATTTTAATTATGTGCGTAATACTCAGCAACCTCACAGCGTTATTTTAAAGTCGTTGCAAGTTAGCTGCCCGTATACCAATCTGATTGTTTGACTGTACACGATGTTGGTAACTTGAGCATGTAATAGGTGCGCGGGCCTGCGGGCGGAGAGTAATGGGTAGCTCACCGTCCGATCAGGACCAAGCCAGTGCCGGACGGCGCGTACGTCTTCCACGCGAAGAGATGCGGGGATCAGCATCGAGGAGGGGACCCGTTAGGGCCGAAGCCTGCCGGGTCAGCGGGATTGTCCGAAAGGGTTACCGCTGGCCCGGAACATAAAGGGCTAAGGAAGGAACACGGGTGGGTTTTAGTCAGTAAGAGTCTGACACTTTCGCTCCAACCAGAGCGGGAGGGGTCATAAATACGTAGGTTACACACGCTACACACGCAGATTACACTTGTATTTACATTGACAACGGCACGTATACCGCAACACACGCGGTTGAGCTTTATTGATTGGTCAGTCGTCCGTGTATTGTGGTTCAATAAAGGATCAAAGTGGTGCATATGTCGCAAACAACTAACGTAACGTGGTTGGTCACAGCTGTAACCTAACCTATGAACTGACGAACTATTTACCTAATTGTTTTAAAAACGCACATCTATTAATATTATTCTATTATCATCTCGTATAGGGTCGTAGCATTATGCTGAGCGATGGCCGTTTTGCGTGGATGTGACGCATATTTTCTCCCAGTTTGTTCTTTTAGGGTTCCGTACCCAAAGGGTAAAAACAGGATCCTATTACTAAGACTCCACTGTCCGTCTGTCTGTCTGTCTGTCACCCGGCTCTATCTCATGAACCGTGATAGCTAGATAGTTGAAATTTTCACAGATGATGTATTTCTGTTGCCGCTACACCAACAAATAGTAAAAACAGAATAAAATAAATATTTAAGGGGCTCCCATACAACAAACGCGTTTTTTTCGCCGTTTTTGCCTTGTGGCACGGAACCATTCGTGCGCGAATCCGACTCGCACTTAGTCAGTTTTTTCTCTCCCTTTTTGCTATTATTGCGACACTGATTTACAGCAGGCTTGACATCAAATCTTGTTATCTCAAAGAAATTGGAGTTTCTGAAATTTCTATCGTCCATAGCAGTCCTTCCGGAACTAAATTTAAATGCCTGGGCTATGCAAGTAATTAAATTTTGGGAACTCCCTAATAATCCTATCAGGGGAGGATTGTAGACTTTTTTATAGATTCCACTTATCCCCCTCAGGGGGACTTTTAGGGGGGATTTGTGGAATAAGCCCATTCATCCAAGTCATTTGGCTGGTTGTTTAGCGGCGCCGTTTGGTAACTAACACCGTGTGTTAACTGAAAGGCTAATTAAGCTAGTTGGTTGCGATACATTTCTGTGGTGAAATCGGGCTTATTGTTTTTAGAATTGTAACCTCTATTTCAGAGTTAATAAAGACAATTATGTATTGGCTATTACTTTCCTTACTAGCCTGCCGTTTTTATAACTTTTCTTCAGATCAGAACATGTCCTATTTGCAGGAGTGTCTTAAGTGCCCGTTTACTTGCACTTTTGATGATCTAAAGAATGCCATTGATGCAGCGATCAACCAATAACAATCAACCAAAGTACCTACCGTCGACGCGTAAAGAGAGAGAAACATAGAAAGAAATAATGTAAAATATTTTATTTAGGACACGCACAGGGAATGCAAACAAAAAAAATCGTGAAAACAATGAAAAATAAAATTAAAAGAACATCAAAGAGAGCAAGCTATTGAAAGTTTCTTGGAAAGAGAAAGTCATCGGTGTTCTTAAAAGGTAGAGAAAAGAGAGAGAAAAAAAAAGAGTGCAAAATATTTAATTTTAGGTAGAAACACCATTCTCTAATCTCGAAAAATTATGTCATTGAATAATAAAAAGAACAGTCAAAAATTCCAGTTTTATTAGCGTCGACAGCTACACAATTAGTCGTGCTGTCATAACCATTATAATAATAGTTGCTACGTAGTATACGACCTCATTTCTAGCCTCCCTTCTAATGACGTGCCCAGCTTGCTTTTTATGCGACATTTTATCACCAAGGATAAATCTTTATAAATTAATCTCGAGCCTGTATAGCACCATTCATTTTGGCGCCCTCATTATAAGTGTCCTGGTGACACTTGATATTTTTAAGGTAAAAATAAAATTTACCTGATTGATGATGGAATCAGAGATTGATGACAAAAGTATTGTAATGAAGCTTGTATTTTAATATCGTTAAGCGACATATAATTGAATCGTCATAACTTAATTCAAGTTTTAAGGGTCAAGGCGCTACCTCACCTCCTCCTCCCACCACCTCATTTACCTGTAATTACTAAGTACTATTAGTTATGCTGTGCTGTAATGTAACGATCCATGATTCCTCTGTAACGGCTAGGACTTTGCAAGTAGCAGCCTACTTAGTAGGCTGCCCAGGAGCCGTATTACGAAGTATTAATGCCATCATGATTCCAGTCCGAAAGGGATGGTGGCTATCGGTCATGTACAGCTCTGTCTCTCTCTTACACTGGAATCATGATGGCATTAACCCGTTAGGATACGGCACCAGGCCGTCAACTCTTAGGTAGCGTAGAGAGATAATTGAAACCAGCAGGATAGGTTAGTACATAAATACAAAAAGGTAGAAGTAATTCGGCTACGTATGTCGCATGTAAAGGTTACATTACAGGCGAATCCTCCCGGTGAGGAAGCGCCTTAAGGGGCCAAAAGAGAAAATAATTTTATTTAGGACATAAAAAGATTAAATACTGGCCGGCTACACAATATCTCTTATTAATCATAAGTAATCGAATTTTGAAATAAGAATCACTTCAAGTATATTTTCGCACCAATACACTTACAGATCAGTGTCAATTTCTCAAACGTATCAAATCAATGCTCGTAATAAATCCACGAGGTTAAGGAAAATATTGGATTTCTGTCTGTTTTCCTCAATTTACGAAGACGATTATATATATAATGTATATGTTATTAACGGAACTTAGTTTATTTTGCACGCAACTAGACAAATTGCAGAAGAAACAAAAATCACTTTTTGTTTAGCCATAGTTTTTTTTTTCAACTGGTGGTACTCGCGGCTAAAGTAATAACAGCGCACAGGTCGATCGATCAGGTAAAGCTTCGCTTGCTGAGGTTGGTCCGCGGATGGATGACCATCTTTACATACCAAGACCCCCCGTGCCTTGGAAAGCACGTTAAGCTATTGGTCCCGGCTGTCATGTACGTATCGTCAGAAGCCCGTAAGTCTGACAACCGGACGTACAGTCGGTGGCCAACATTATCTGACCCACTTGTGTGATAACGAATTTAAACCTTATCGTGAACATTTGGAATACTCCGTGCAAGCATTTCGATAAATCATGTTTTAAGCGATTTTAATCATTATATTGTTGTTGTTAAAGTTGAAAGGCCAATGAGTATAGCACGAATACCAAAAATAACCAAGGCGAGGGTGGATTAATAAAAAAATATCTCGCATCAGTAACATTTTAAAGTTGTCTTCGGTTAATAGCTAATTCCGTGATTCATTATAATACTAAGTTAGGTCATCTGACCAGCTCACCTACACGACTTAGTATCTCGCAGATTGAATTTACAGGAAGCGACTGTCTATTGTAAATTCGATTTGCCCAGCCTTTTTCCAACTATCTTGTATTTGGGAAAAGGCTGGGCAGATCGATTGAGTTTTGTTTTTTCAAATTATAAGGTACTAGCAGCGCCCCGTAGTTTTACCTGCATTAGTTTCGATCCCGTGGAAATATCGGGACAAAAAATATCCTATATGTGTCCTGGTTATAAACTATTCGTGTGCCAAATCTCTCCAAATCCGTGCAGTAGTTTTTGCGTGAAAGAGTAACAAAAATCCATCCATCCGAACATCCTCACAAACTTACGCCTTTATAATATCAATAAGTTAAGTGCTTGGCTAAATATCAATCAATATCAAATTATCAATATCAATTGCCGTGCCCCTAGCGCGCGGCTACAAATCGATAAAATAATACATACCTACAATAAATAAGGAGGTGCAATCGTTGAATAGAACGAAAAAATCATGCATGTTCTCTGTCGCAGAAATACGACTAAGCGGTAGGAGCACGGAAATATGTGTCGCATAAATGCGACACAAGCGGTCAAAAGGATAAGACAAATAAGATAAGATTTTGCGATTAATTAGTCGTGTGCAAAACAAACTTTTAAGACTATTGAGTTCAGTAGCAAAAAAGAATTGACGATAACCTAGACAACATCTGCCTAGCCTTTTCCCAACTTTGTTGGGGTCAACTTTCAGCCTAACCAAATGCAGCTGAATACCGGTATTTTGATACATGGAGCGACGGCCTTTCTGACCTTCACAATCCAGTTACTTGGTAATGCGATACTCCTTGGTAAGACTGCTTGTCAGACTTTCGAGCTTCTGTCTATTCGTAACGACTGCCAAAGATCTACGAATGACGGCCGGGACCAACGGCGTTAAGCCGTTGGTCCCGGCCGTGCTTTCCGTGTGCTTTCCGAGGTACGGAGAGGTCTCGGTAAGTAAAGATGGTCACCCATCCACAGACCAACCGCGGCAAGCGTAGCTTAACCTGATCAATCGGCCGGTGCACACACACATCACATAATCAGCCTATAATGTTCCCACTGCTGGGACACAGGCCTCCTCTCGGGGAGAAAGGAGTGGGCCGTAATCCACCACGTGAGCCCAGTGCGGGTTGGCAGATGTCACATGTCTTCGAATTTTTGGCTTGTGCGGCTGTTATTATTTAGCCACCAAACATATCTAAAATATCTAGACAGTTGTTATTCATTCCGAACCTAAAAACACCTCATCTTTATCTAGAGCCCAACTTGACCTACTGCTGGACATAGGCCTCTCCCTTTGTGCCAATCCCCACGCTCCTGCGCCAGCCTCATCCATGTTTTGCCCACGATGGCATCAATGTCGTCTGCCCATCTCGCCGCCGGACGACGAACATCTCGTCTTACAGTCCTTGGACGCCAATCTGTCAGAGCCTTCCTCCATCTGTCATCATTACACCAAACACCACAAAACACCTAAACGTTATTAAAAAGAACTAATTCTTCTTCTTAGCGTGTCGATAGCAATCTAAATAGACTCAGCCCAGAATTCGGCTACTTGTTTGGTGCCATCACCAGCGTCCGTTCCTGTAACGTGTAACTGACAGGACACGTAGGACACGATATTAAGTGTCCCATCGTTTGTGGAACAGCACCATATTTACACTCCAAGGCGGAGTCGTCTATGAAACTCCACCTGAACAGGTTTTCCTTGCTTCGGCCAACCTGGGTCCAGAGTCTGTTTAAAGACTTCCAGGTTACCCAAGATAACTCATGTCCAGGGGGGAGGTCTTCAGCGGGTGGGACGAACGGTTTGGGTAAGGAAGCACTGTCTCGCCACAGCTTCAGTAGAACTAATTAATAAAGCTCATTAATATTAGTCGCAAACATTCTGGAACGTTCTGCTATTAACATAAAATTAAATTTGATGACTACTAGGTACTTGTTCTCTTCTCGAATCTTGGTGTAACAAGATATTTTCACGCTTCTGAAATGTTTATTACGATAATATCTTTCAGTGAAAATTGTGAAAGCATTCGTCTTCCGCATTCAAATTATAATATTTTACGTGATCGTGTAAAAATTTTGAGAGAATTTTGGAAGAATATTACAGTGCCTTCCTAGAATTTATTATTAGATGCGACTACATCATACAATTGCTTACTGCAAGTGACGACAGTTTCTATGGTCATTATAAGGGGAGTAAAAATATCCTTAACAAAGCCAAGAGTCACTTGTTCTTCCCTACCTTCTGGTTGAGGATATGTTGGAGGTCAAAGTTCCAATTAGTTGAACATAAGTCTAGACAGACTACGTGAAAGTAATCTAGTTTTATTATTAGGTTCACCTGTATAGCTGAATCACGATACCTGAAACCTTAATTAAGAGATCTGGACCTGCCACACGCTGATGTCACCGATGACAATACGGAGACAGGGCAGGATAATTCAATTAGCTCCCTACATATTCTGGGGTCGACCCAATTTTGTAGAATGCGGTTTTTGCCTTTGTAGGTTTAATCACCTTACGAATTGATTACTCGAGATCAGAAATTAAGATAGTTTTTGGGTACCGCAATTGAGTGACAAAAACTGATCCTTTAATTTTAGTCTGTCTGTTGACCAGTATTTTCATTTATTTGGAATAAGAGTTTCAGGGGGCCTAAAAAGGCCACATTGGCAGAATCCACTCGCGAGAGTAAAGGATAACATTATTAATTATGGCGAAGACAGTCCGTGTTTATCTTTTTTTCGCTGCACTATGTAGGTATAATCAAAGAGATCGGGATTGGATTTGGATTGGATTGATTGGTATTTTAGCGCAGACAAAAAAAAAATAACTGAAAAATCCTTCACCACAATGGGATTTGATACGATTCACTTAACAGTTAACTGTTCATTATGATTCATAATGTTATCCTTTTATGATTCTGCCAAAATGGCCTTTTTAGGCCCCCAGTTATGTATAATTACAGCGCACTACGGAATATTACGGCACAATAACAAAAAATAATAATATCATTGGTATATGTATTTTTGATCGGTTTTGTTACTGGGCAAAAACTCTCTTGTTTCGCCTATTATATTAAATCTTTGCAGATATTATTACATTACTGAATAAGAAAATGTTATTATTGGATTGACATTTCTGTGAACTTCAGTGTTATAATATTATTTATTCAGTAAAGCAATCTTTTAATGTTATGACGGGCAGGCAAAAACATAACGATATTTGAGACAGATTGTTTTGTTATCTTTCTGTATCATGTTTGACTGACGTATCTTTTGAAATAGAAATATCGTTGTTTATTTATTTGTGATTCTCTCGTTTCATTGAATATTCCAGCCATATTTAATTTCTAAAGATCCTACAGATTACATCTAAGTAAAGTTTAGGTATTTGTGAACGTCTATAATGTGCCCGCTGCTGGGACACAGGCCTCCTGTCTGTGAGAGGGAGTGGGCCGTAATACACCACGCGGGCCCAGTGCGGGTTGGTAAATGTCACACGTCTTCGAATGTTTGGTTCTAGGTCATGCCGGTTTCCTCACGATGCTTTCTATCACCGTTTTGAGATCAGTATTGATGAAATTATTAACACAAAGTAAAGCGCCTTCTGGGTTTGAACCCACGACCTACAAGTCGGGGCCGTTACCACTGGGCCAACACTGCCTTAATTTAAAGTCTCTTACAAATTGGAAATTCCTTCGTTCCTATTATCAAACCTCAAACACTTTTATAATTCCTGACATCAATATCGTCACCTATTCGTCTTGTATTAATCGGTGCGCAAAGTCAAAAGTTTGGACCCTATATTAAAACCGCAACATGCGAGGTTCACACGATAGTCAGGGGTCAATGTGGACGGGACAGTAAGAGCATTCTAGCTACAGGAAAACGGTCTTAAAATCCCTAACCGGTCAAAAAAATCCACCTGTATGCATACAATGTGGCGACAATAATACCACTAATATTATAAAGGTGAAAGTCTGTGAGTGAGAGTGTATGTGTGTTTAGCCGTTTGAGCGTGAAGAAGTTCACGCTGGACCAATTTTGATAAAATTTGGTATGGAAGTAGCTGACACCCTGGATTAACATATAGGCTACCTTTTATCCCGATATTCCAACGGGATCGAAACTTATGCGGGTGAAACTGCGGGGTGCAGCTAGTACCACAATAAATGAAAACACTGGCATCTAATGCATATGAGTATCTTGGCACTATCAAATAAATCCTAAAACATCGTGAGGAAACCGGCATGTCCTAGAACCAAAAATTCGAAGACATGTGACATCTGCCAATCCGCACTGGGCCCGCGTGGTGGATTACGGCCCACTCCCTCTCGCCGAGAGGAGGCCTGTGTCCCAGTAGTGGGAACATTATAGGCTGATTATGGTAAATAAATCCTAGCATTAAAATTAAAAAGTGTTTTTTTTTTAAACAAACTAAATAGTAAAGATGTGTTGACTATGGATGTCGCCAATGTTTGACTAGCATAAGTGACTAAACTATTTGATATACTATATAATTGAATTTTCGTATACAGACTGGAAACCGCATTAGATTTATTTTTCTAGCTTACACTCTCCCACTGCTGAGCAAAGGCTTTCTCCAAATCCTAGCATCCTTTTCCAGGGCCACCTCTATCTAACCCTTGCGGTATGCATATAGGTCGTTTCGCCACCTCTTATTAGATATAAGCAGTAAAATTTCCTTTGGGCGCATTACGTCCAATTCGCAAAATGTCCAGTGGGCTCAAAATGTCCAATTCTCACAGCGTCCAATTCGCAATTTGTCAAATTCGCAATTTGTCCAGTTCGCAATTTGTCCAATTAGCAAATGCTCCAGTTCGCAAATTGACCAATTCTAATCACACAGTCGTTAATTAGGTATAGATAATGTCGTATTGTCATCTCCAAATTGTACAATGTACCAGGTCTTCAGGTCTTATTAATGTTCTAAGTCCCAAAATAGGAACGTGTAGGTATAAATCGAGTTATCTATGCTCTCGTTGGTTCTCGCTACTGTCACAAAGAGCCTGCGGTTAGGCAATGATGAGGCACTCAAATCTTGTGTTATATTCCAGTAAATGGTCGTAGAATCTAGGAACGAATTTATGAACCATCTCTTGCCTAATAGTTGTATTTTTATTTATCTACCAGAAACAAATGAATAGACCTATTTTCGAACCACAGTTTATTTCTTATTATGCGCCTAATGGTTAGTCAGTTTTTGTAGAATATATTTGAAATATATATTTACTTTAGTACTAACATAGAGAGACCATCTTACAGAGGGATGTCCATCAATGGACTGCGATAAGCTAAGTTAATAACATAGTATTAAGTACCTAGTACTAACACCTTTAAAAGTTCACTTTGGCAGAATTATAAAAAGATAACAGAATGGACAGTTAACTGTTATGTTAATCGTATCAAATCCCATTGGTGAGGCATTTTTCAGTTATTTTTTTTTGTCTGTGCTAAAATACGAATCAATCCAATCCCAATCTCTTTGATTGTACTTACGTAGTGCAGCGAACAAAGAAAAATTCGCCGTTTTATAATTCATAATGTTATCCTTTTATGATTCTCCAATGTGGCCTTTTTACATCGCACTTTTCATTTGATTTTTTGGTATTTTCTTTCTTTCTTTTTCTCACTGTACTGCACTGACCAAAAATTTTCAATTGAATTAATAAAAAAAAATAAAAAAAAATCAGACAAAACAGTACATAGGCAAGGCAAGGTTGTTAGTAACAAGAATTTAGCTTATAACTAATGTTAGTAATTAAAAAAAGTAAAAAAGAAGAAACTTCTCGCTTCTGTCACAAAGAGCTGGCTACCCCTGCACAGTATGCTCAACGGTCTCGCAACACATGGAGTTCAGTGAACCTACTGAGCAGAACAGTATCGGTTCTCTCGCCAATCATCATAATAGGTACCTATATAATAGTAATAAGTTGTGGAGGTCAGATAGGTGACTGCCTATCTGACCTCCACACAACACGGAGCGACTGCTCCGTGTTAAATACTGGTATTCAGCTGCATCCGGTTAGACTGGAAGCCGACCCTAACATAGTTGGGAAAAGGCTAGGCAGATGATGATATTAATAATAAAATCGAAGCGATGGGCAGAGATCTTCATTCACTGGACGCCTGAGGGAGGACATCGCCGTCGAGGTAGACCACGGCGAAGATGGTGCGACGATGTACAGTCACTAGTTTTATTCAAAGCCGATTTTCTCCTTTATTTTTGAATGAAATTGTATGTTATTACAAATATAGTATTTTCGAACCCATAGGTTTATGTTAAGTGTCGTATTTCAACGTTGCATTCGTTATTTCATGAAAAAATTGCAATATAATGTTGCCAAGTGTTGACATATTAGTGCTCATGACAGTACTTACTAACATTTGCAGGGCCAACTTGGCCAGAGATCGTACAAGACAGGGAGGTTTGGAAGACACAAGGGGAGGCCTTTGCCCAGCAGTGGGACATGACGTAGGCTAACAAAAATAAAAAAATTACTATCGCGATAATAGCAAGTTAAGCCGTTAGTTCCGGCTGTCAGTCGTGGATCTTTGTCCGTCGTTACGGGTAGTCAGAAGCCCGAAAGTCTGACAACCAGTCTTACCAAGGGGTATCGTATTACCCTGTAACTGGGTTGTGGAGGTCAGATAGGCAGTCGCTCCATGTAAAATACTGGTATTCAGCTGCATCCGGTTAGACTGGTAGCCGGCCCCAACATAGTTGGGAAAGGGCTAGGCAGATGATGATGATGATGACTATCGCGATAATAGATAGATATAATTCTTGTTTATTGAACACCAAAATTGAACAAAGCTCATTTACATAGCCATTAATATTCAGAGTACAAAGGTGGTCTTATCGTCTATAATAAGTAACCTTCTGTTTGAATATCAACGTTAAGTTTTACTTCACCGACATAACCTTTCAATAAGGTATTTCATAAAGCCAGCAAAATGCTGCTAGTTTTGTGAAATATACCTTCATCAAATACAAGATATTATACCTTCATCGAACTATATCTCGTTAACACAGTCATTATTTATGGCAGGAGCGTGTCATTTGAACATTAATTGGTGGGAATATCGGTCAGGGTCATGACCCTTTGCCAGGGGTTTCACTCGAGCGAACGAAAAGCATGGGACCCAGATGAGATTTCAGATGAATAGGATACCCCTCCGTAATTGTTTTACCACAACTGACGTAATATTATAAATGCTAAAGTGAGTATGTTTTTTTCACGCTAAAATGGCTGAACGGATTTGGGTGAAATTTTGTATACAGAAAGATCATGACCTGGGTAAGGACATAGGCTAATTTTCGTCCTGGATCGCAGACGAAGTCACGGGCAACAGCTAGTAATAACTAATTACACAGTGCGATTTAATTACCTGAACAGTAATTAGCCGATGCAAGTCATTTGTTGCTTAAATGTAATAACAGAAGTAAGAAAGAAAGAAAAAAAATACGTTTATTTGCGGAAAACATGACGCAATAAAGAACATAGACACAAAAAAAAAATAAGAAAGAGTTGGGGGAAACATGGAAGAAACTAGCATCGTGTAAAACCCGTTTTAGTATACGTTTTTTTTTTCGTAAAAAAACTACGGTCGTCAGTGTTGTATGGATAATTATGGACGGCATCACTACGGCACGGCGCTGTCGCCGTATACCATACCAAACCACCGGTTGGTTGGCGATTAGTCTGCTTTGGGGCTAGCGCGCCGTACCACAGATTACTAAATAGTTACTACGTAACAGATACTTCACTCAGTAGAAAATTTCCAATACCTACTGCTATGATAGCCTACTCGGTCGCGTCAGTAACCGCTGCATGCTAAAATGTGCCTAAATGCTATTGCTTCGCACCGCGCGATTCCACAGCAATCGCAGGGCTGCCTCTTCGATAAAATTAAATTAACATAACTATTTGTGTCTATTTTAGGAGGCCTGGCCGTACTGTGAAGAAACTGGGCCGTGTATAACGGGCCTACATGGGTCTTAACATTCAGGTTGAAAGTAAGATGTCAACAGTGTGTAACTGCCACATGCCTTGCAAGCAAAAATAGACTTTGACGTTTAAGAGGCATATGATATTCTACCTTAGGGTGGTAAAGTAATTCTATGGTCAACTATACAATAATCTTTGCATCGAAAATAAAACCCAGTTTGAAAAATATTCTATCGAGAAAAGTCTGAATTAAGTGGTGCTTATTTATCGATTGGCTCGGCCTGAGTTTCTAATTTAGATTCTCAGGTCAGACAGTGTTAATTATTGTCGTGTGCTTGTACCTACCTTCGTTCTCATTCTAGATGTGATTTTGAAACTTATACTTTGAAGGTATACACAGAATAATATTGATTACCTACGTGGTTTATCATATAACTACTATTCATTTATATCTGTTTTAGTCGTTTTACGTGGAAAATATGATTGAACAATGGCATGTATTTAATACGTTTAACGTGTGAATAATGGACCTCTAATAATTTCCATTTATTTCTCCTAAAAATATTACTAGACACTCTGATTGCACCTCTTTTTGTAAAACTAAAATAATTCCTATTTTGGGGTCCACTAAAAGCCAAGTCAAGTAACTGCAACCAACTTGCTCGCTCGGCTGGTCAGTCAGTCCCAGCTATAGATGCTGGCGGGAAAAATTCCGAATCATTCCCGTCGAATACTTCGGAAGTATTCCGAAATATTCCGAAACTTTGGGAATATTTCAATTGTCAAAAAAAAAAAAACCAGGAAATTCGACCTTACTACTTATTTCGCGCTTGGAAGTTGTAAATTATATTATCTTTAGGGTCAGTTCACACCGAGACGCGACGCGACTCGTAGTTGTCAAGATAGCAATACAATCATAGATCTTATAATACACTAAAAGGTACACAATTCAGTTCCTACTACGGCGAGCAACACCGCGCGGCCGCGCGGCCCATCCCACTGAATTGTGTATCTTTTTGTGTAGTCGATAAGGTCTATAATTGTATTGCTATCTTGACAACTGCGCGTCGCATCGCGTCTCGGTGTGAACTGACCCTTAGTCGTGTTGTGAGGAGGTAGGTATATTAAGTGTATGGTTATGGTACCTATATATCCGTAGAACAATTTCTGTGAAAACGCGCGCGACACTTCACACTGGAGCGACTTGTCGCGCCGCGACCGTGTCGAGTAGCGCGACACCGTGTAGCCGCGATATCGCCGCGACACCGTACTAAATGTTCATTTTGTATGGCGTCGCGCCGCGATTCGCGTCGCGCTTGTGTGAAAGGTGTTGCGGCGCGATAATATCGCAGAATCGCCACGCGGCGTGTCGCGGGACAAGTCGCGCCTGTGTGTACGAGCCTTCAAGCACACGCAACGTCGCGTCATGGGCAGCGCGAGCGCGACCGGACGCGGGGCGCGCGGGGGGCCGGGCGCCGTGCCGTTTGCGCATGCGTGTCCCTTAGACCCTATTTCAAAAAACAAATCAAATATGCTAGGCCTGGTTTTTTATTCCACAACTGACATTTATAAAAATAGCATTCGATTTTGAAATAAGTAGGTACCTACCTAAAATCAAAAGAAAAAAAATCCTGTTAATCGCAGGCTAACATATCTACTTACCTATAAAAATATCAACATATACTTAATCAATCCCATTTATAATAAAATAAACATTTATATTTTACTTACGTATGTGCCTCTGAACAATAATTAACTTACCACACCACAAACAAACACGTTTATTCCCATTGAATTATTCGGGCGAAATATTCGGCGGAAACATTCGATTGCGGGGTACGAATCTTTCTCGCGCGGGGGAAAACTTCTCCGGGGAGCATCCTCTTACCGCACCCCGCACCGCCATCGCCTGCACGCACGACTCGTGGCAGTCGGGCGCGCGCGGCGCGGCGCCAGCGCGGCGGTAGCATTTTGAATAATTCTGATTCAAAGAAACTTTCCCAGAAGTATTCCGGAATTATTCGGAATTTTTCAGAAGTTTTGCAACTATAGTCCCAGCTCAGCTGTCACAGTTCCAGCCTAACCTAACCCGTTTGGCCTGGGTTGGCTTA
This sequence comes from Mesoligia furuncula, assembly GCA_916614155.1. Taxonomy (NCBI): domain Eukaryota; kingdom Metazoa; phylum Arthropoda; class Insecta; order Lepidoptera; family Noctuidae; genus Mesoligia; species Mesoligia furuncula. The sequence continues at coordinate 22,086,592 of OU744800.1, read as the reverse complement.
GTTACTGCTACTAACTGGGAGAAAAGGCCAGATTTTTTTTTAATTTGCTTTTTCACATTAGAAGCGCAAAAAGTTTTTATAGGTTCATTAATTGAAAAAGTGTCCATCATTAGAAGGCGAATAACTTTTTAGAGGATCAATCAAATATTTTGATTGATCCTCTAAAAAGTTATTGCAATACCTACCTACTACTATAACTGGCATATCAGAGCAAGAAGCGCGATGTTGAAATAGATGTAAGCAATAAATAATTCTGGCATCAATCTCGTGACGCTATATTTTGTTATCCTTCATGACGCGACAATAATTTATGAAGAGCTAGTCAAATGTTTGTTTGTTACACACGGAGACTTGTCAAGCAATTTGCTTCAACGTATATTTTACTTCAGCGAAATAAGCATAAATGCTGTTAATATTTAGCCACGGGCCCCTCTATTGAGGGGGTAAATATTAACAGCAGGACAGGTCGATCAATCAGGTTAAGCTACGCTTGCCGCGATTGGTCTGTGGATAGGTGACCATCTTTACATACCGTGACCCCTCCGTGCCTCGGAAAGCACGTTAAGTCGTTAGTCCCGGCTGTCAGTCGTGGATCTTTGACAGTCGTTACGGGTAGTCAGAAGCCCGAAGATCTGACAACCGGTCTTACCAAGGGGTATTGTATTGCCCAGTAACTGAGTTGTGGAGATCAGATAGGCAGTCGCTCCATGTAAAATACTGGTATTCAGCTGCATCCGGTTAGACTAGAAGCTGACCTCAACAGACAATGAAATAAGTATAACTAAGGAAATACTTAAGTGGCAGTGGGCAGGGCACATTGATCGCAGAACAGATGGCTGATGGGGCCGAAAAGTTCTGGAGTGGCGACCGCGTACCGGAAGACGTAGCGTTGGAAGGCCTCCCGCAAGGTGGCTTTAGGACCTTGTGAAGGCGGCAGGAACTCGTTTGATGCGAGAAGCACAAAACCGGTCGAAGTGGAGGTGCTTTTTTTTTTCATGATGGGAAATCATCAAATGAGGTCCCGCTCTGGGTGGCGCGGAAGGAAGTGTCAGACTCTTACTGACTAAAACCCACCCGTGTTCCTTCCTTTATGTTCCGGGGTAGCGGTAACCATTTCGGACTATCCCGCTGACCCGGCAGCGGAAGTGGAGGTGCTTGGGGGAGGCCTACGTAATGTACAGCAGTGGACGACTTTCGGCTGAAATGATGATGATGAAGAAGGAAATACATTCTTAAAATCACGCCTTCTTCTCATAGGGTTGGGCGGAAACTATGGAACGCCACCTGCTCCGATCCTTACATACTCCTTTTGCTTTGTTTATCTAATCATACACGCAGGCCGGTTGCGAGTACTACGCAGTTGACCTTTCTGAAGAACATTACCAATAAGGTCACTGTACAACGTTATTTTTAGTATATGCGAATCCTGAATATAGTTTGTTCAGAATAAGTAACTGAATCGATTCCAATAATTTTTACCCCATGTTATATTTTGTCCCAAAAATATTTAAAAAAGGTTAAAAGTTGGACACCGAGCGACACTAAGTATGTTATCAAATCTCCGCGCTGAACGGTTAGGTACCTAGGTACTATTATCAATGAGCGCAAGACGGAGCGGCGCGGGTGAGCATGTTTTTGTACGGACAAACAAGTAACTTATCAAGCTTATAACTTTGTGCTTTTTCATGATACAGTTTTGAAATTTTGTACATAGATTCTTTACACAAAAATACTAGAGACGTGTTTCGGGTTTCGCATATTATACTAAAAATAATGTTGTACATTCTTCTAGTGCATCCCGGCCTTTCTACTCACATCTGCCTTGTAAACACCTATTGTTAGTCACCTTTCACTGATCCTCTCGAAATGACCAAACCATCTAGGCATAATCTTTTAAATTATCACTAAATCTTCTTTAAAACCGCATCGTTGTCTTATCACATCATTCCTTAGTCTAACATTCAAAGTTACACTAGACAAATGCTTCGCAAGAAACGAAAGTAGAATACTTAAATGCTGTAGAAATCACAGCATTTATTTTAATTTCATGCCTCTTTTTTCACCCAGCATTCACTTCCATACGTAAGCGTAAATAAGGGAAAATAGTAGATTGTTAGACAAGGGTCGAAAGGAATCAATTCCCATAGGAGGTATTTAAACGGCTATAGTCCAAGTAGGAATTGATGACTTTCACCCGTGTTACTCTACTTTTCGTTTCGAATATAAGGAAAGTAAACATTTTTTGTTCTTGAACCCCTGAGACTGTCTTTTCAAAAACGATGTTACATTATGGATTTTTTTAAATCTACGTTGTGTTTTACACTTAGTGTACTCTTGAGCATTGAATATCTGCTCCATGGCGGGTAGAAGGCTGTATTTTGCTAGATAGTCCATTGAAGTATGTAAGAAACACACTTTCGGAAAATGATTTTACTTTTGTTTTCTCGCCACTTCATAAAATCATTGCATGTATTTAAGTATCTTTTGAAATTTCTGGGAGAAGATTTTCGATTACTGTATTTGCCTCGTCTTTAACCTAATCTGGGGTCAACATTTCAGAATCGCTTGAACTCATTTATAATCAAATATTAGTCCATAAAACCAATTTTTGAATTTTATTTTGGTACAGTTTACAGATAGTATCCCTCCAAATTATACTATAGTCGTTTTAAATTTTAACTATGGACCACACTGCGTCACCGCCGCGGGCAGTCCCGCTTATCAGGTATTTTTTTAAATTGTCACTGGCTGTTTATACACTCACAAGACCGTAACATTTTTCTTAATTATGCAAAAAATTTCGTAGGTTGTCACTAACTAACTAAATTTAGAACTAAATTTGGTTAGGTTTGACAACCTAACCAAATTTAGTTCTATTTTTTAAATTCATTCCCGCCCTAGAGCGGGAAGCAATTACCATGAGTTTTACCTGCCTAAAGGTAGGAAGCAGCGTCTTCCACCCGCTCTATTCAGATCAAACAAACACTCCTTTCCGAGTATGAGAAATAAAAAATATTGTTATTTCCATCATAATCAGCCTATATCGTTCCCACTGCTGGGACACAGGCTTCCTCTCTTGGAGAGGGAGTGGGCTATAATCTACTACGTGGACCCAGTTGGGTTTGTAGATGTCACAATATCTTCGAATTTTTGGTTCTAGGACATGCCGGTTTCCTCACGATGTTTTCCTTCACCGTTTTGAGAGCAGTGATGATGATGTAATTTACACAAAGTAAAGCGCCTGTCTGGGTTCGAACCTACGATCTACAACTCGTAAGTCGCGGACGTTACCACTGGGCCACCACTGATCTCGCCCGCTCACCCTCAAGAACCATGGAAATGACATCCACAGATGAAAAAATTTTAAGTTTTCGCAGCCGCTGTCTTGGATTTTTATTTTGACCACACTATTGGCTTCAGCACCCTAGAAAATTTCCATACTTATTCAGAAATATTTGCCTACTGCGTGAATTTCATTCGGAGATCTTCCTCAAAGTTGAATTGCTTTCATTCATATGATAATGCCATAATTCGAAATTAATCAGATTTATGATGGCGCTGAATCGGGTATACTCGGCTCCTGTCGGTCGGTAATGCTGAATCAAGTAAGTATAGGTACACGGCTCCAGTTGTAAGTTTTCCCTTCTATCACGCTATATTTGTATTATTTTTAGTATATTCGGCCTAAAGATTCTTCAAGGATTATAATATAAGGTGGTAGTGAAATGAGCACAAGTAAAAAAATTAATTAAAACATTTAATAAATCACTTTATTTTTTAATAATTTATTTTCTTTTTATTATAATTTGAAGAACACAATTTTATAATCTTCTGTTAGTTCATATATCTTTTTATTTTACAATATAGTTACTTATTTTACAACCATCATTAATACATCGATTTACAATAAATATTACCTAACTATCAATATAAATGTATATTATTATAAATAATTGTAAACGGGACGACTTTATTTACGTTTTCTTCTTTAGTTTTTCTTTTATAGTAATTTTAATACACATTTATTAAAGAAAATGCTACTCAGAACAAACATTTATATACGTAATACAACTACGAAGAAAAATTTTATCTAGAATATTTCGTAGATTTGGGCCCGCTTGCAAAAAAATACTAAATTCATTTAGCGCTAAACATATTTCAAATATCATTCTGTCTTTGGCATCTTCAAAGGATTGACAGAAACAGAGCGTTGTTTTAAATACGTTTAACGTGAAATGCGGTTAGTGATTAGTGGTGTAAGCGGGCTTTCGAAATAAAAATTTGGTAATTTTGTTTAATTTATGTACAACACTTTTACATAAAAATATTTTTATGTTACGGTTTATTATCTCACGAAGCGACACGCGCTTCACTTGTGGTAGCTAAGTGTTCAAACACTCTGTGAATGTGTGCGTGAAGACGAGTAGCGTCAGTACATAACACACACACGAATACACACACACACACACTGCAGACTTCGTTCGACATTGTCTCGGTCGGTAACACGGAGAGCTCCGCGCTTACACACACACTCACAGCGTGGTACAATTGGTAAACATAAGTAAAACGCGCGTCGCTTCGTCAGACAAAGAATTTGAACAATGTCAAGTAGGTATTTTTTTACCTGAACAATAGAAATAAAATAAGAAGTCCCGCTGTGAATTGTGAATTCCTTAAAATCTATGTCACAATGAGTTTCATAAGAAGGTATTTATTTATACATTGGAATTGGCACAGTTTTGTAAAATACAAATAAAAATCTTGGCTCAGTAGTTATTAAAATAGGATTACAAAATAAACATTTTAAAAAATTGTATGTTTTGTTTCTAAAATACCTCTAAATAACCTTTAGCAAACTAAAATATTATGACGGTAAGTTGAAATAGTCAAACTAGCAAAAATAATACAAAAAAATAGTCAGTCTTTAAACAGTTCGCAAATACTGCTCGCAAGTTATTTTTTTCACAGAACAGAATTAATACAAACGTTATCTAGAAATAAGACCCAATGACACATTTATTTTTCTCTACCTAAACTACTTTCTTGTTAATATACCTATCTACTTGGTGTTTCACTTAATGAGAATTACACATCATCTACTTATCCTCACAAAAATATAGCTATCATTATTTAGGTACTTACTTTAGTTGTGTTCGGGTCACTACTGAATATAAGTATCTGGAAGTGCCTTTTAATATATTCTTTCTACAAACTCGTGTATTTAGAATTTAGCTTTCTATATTGACTTACTTACAGAATAGAATTGAAATTACACAATGTACAATTCAAAACCTAGATTTAATTTCAATAAATCATATTATTTTTACGACGTATAACAATCTAACGGTTATTTAAAATTATCTTAAATATATTTTCGTAATATTTATAAATACCCTCACTATACATCAATATTTTTAGAGCATCACGACTACTGAGATAGAGACACTTCATGAGATTTATGTACAATTTTATGACGTCAGAGTCAATGTTCTTATTTATATTTACAGGATGAACTTGTATCGGACGATTACTCCGGCCACATGTAGGATATGTTGCGCAAGATGGCACGGGCCGGCGGGCGCGGCGTGTAAGTCGCGTGCAGCACCCGCGGAACGTGCGGTGAGTGCGGTGCGTGCGGCACGTACGGAGCGGGCGACGCGGGCGGCGATGGCTACGCGAGCGGCGCGGCCAGTCCCGCTCAGATCGCGGGCAGCAGCGGGCTCGGCGAGCGCGGCACCCGCCGCACGCTGCCGCTCCACGCCTCCCCCATCATATCCTCGTCTCCCTGCACACGCGCACTCGACATACTCTCAGCATCACACTCCTCAACTTCCCAACTCTGAGAGCGAGATGTTTCATTCGTTTTACTATGAGTAGGGCAGCTAGGACTAGGACGCCACTACCACGGAAGAGGAAACTATGCGACAGAAAGTTTCTCGTCCTTGTCATGCATTCAGCTCGCAGGCAATCTTACTCTACGACTCGCGGGGTCTAGGGAGTTGACGTGCGGGATTGTGCGAGTGAGTTAAACCACGTATTACGGTGTCAACACTTACATATAAGAAGTAATTACCATCATCGTGTGAGGCGCAGGCGCGGAGTGCGCCGGCGCCGGGGGGGCGGGAGGGGCCATCGGGGGTGGCGGCGCGGGAGGGGGCTCCGGTGATACCGCCGCGGGCGAGAACGAAGCTGGCGCTAATGGCGATTGCGCTACGAAGAAAAATGTTAGGATTATTCCTGAACACAATTCTTTGAGACAGTCTTCCACTCTAGGTCCACTTACCAGCGGCGGTCAAAGCCAGTACAAACTGACTCCAATGCACGCAGCAACCGCAGCACAGCTGCAGAGCCGCTCTTCGTAAGGCTCGATGCAAAGCCATGAACAGCAGCGGATTGACTGCCGCGTGCACGTACGAGATATGTAGAGTGATTTGGAAATACATCTGGAAAAAAAAACACATTCAAACCTGCTTGGATCTTGCGGGTGTTTATTGTAAAATATTATACATAATATATGTAGGGTAGGTAATGTTTTCTCTAATCTTTATATAATTTAAAAGCTATATTATTATTATCTAGGCAGTCGCTTCATGTAAAATATGGTGGTATGCTGGTAATCAGCTGCATCCGGTTAGGCTGGAAGCCGACCCCAACATAGTTGGGAAAATGCTAGGCAGATGATGATGATGATAATTCAGAAAACTTTAACACATGACAGAATAGTAATATCCTTACTTCATAAGCTATATGCGACGTAAGAGCAGGATGATGCAGCAAGGTGATGAGGAACAGTGGCCCCCAGAACAGCACATAAGCCGCCGTGATGACCAGGAACATGCGCACACGGCGGACGCCCTCACGCTCCACCCGAGCCAAGTAGCCTCGGAGGCGGCGACCTCCACCCAGAGGCAGGTTGTTACTGCCTGATGGACGGCAATGACCGTCTGATAGAGTTCCATCCACAGTCTAAGAGAAAATAAGTAATTTTAGAAAACATCAAGACTGTCTCTCAGTGCTTGGCCAGACTGGCAGCGAGGGCGCGGAGCCGGCGCGGCGCGGCTTTCTCAAACATAAGAACTTCATTTGAGTGTCCATAGTGGGCACGCAGGCGCGGTGAGCAGCGCGGGCTGCTCGGCGCGGGGAGCTCGCGGGGAGCTCGCGGGCAACTCACGCCATAGCTCGTTCATAGAAGTGGCCGCAGTGGGTGCGCAGGCGGCCCGCTCGAGGACCAGGGTTCTCAAACTAGTTCGAGCTTTTTTCTAGTATAAATAAGTCCTCTTCATCCATATTATATTTTGACAAACACTGGACACGACAGCAGGCAGAACGCAGCCGCGCTCGACTGCGGACAGGCAGATCGCGCGCGTTTCCGCATCCGCACTGCTCCCCGGCCCGTGCTGCCAGTCTGGCCAAGCACTCAAAATATTACAAGTAAAGCCCGCATTTCCATAGATAATAAAATTTTGATGCCGAAAATAAAATCAACCAATTGTGCCTAGTGAAATCAAATAATTTAGAAACAAAAGCCAATTCATGAGGGAACGTCTGGGGACGTCACTCCGAAGTAATTTAGAAGCCCTATTTAGATAGCCTTAATGGTTTAGTAAATAGAAACAGAGATCAGTGGAGAGAAGGTATAATAATTAAATAGACATACATATATTTAAAATAATTTATTTTAATAGAGAGTAGAATTAGTTTTTAGTAAGTTTGCGTAAAAAGAAAAGAGATATAGCAAGACAGATAGAAAAGAACAAAGTACAGTAGCTGAACATACAATAGACTATCTACGAGATGAGACAAGCATGCATCTCAGTCCTTACCCTGGGTCCGACGCTGTTGGGCAGGTTATCCATTCGCCGGTTGTCTCCTGCCATGCTGACAAGCGTGGTCACTAAACCAGCTACTCGAACTGCTTCTACGTTAGCCTGCATGCGATAAGATTTAAATTTATCGAATACTTAAATCTGAACCGCACTTTGGCAACGGCAAGCATTGAGTATGGTTTTGTTGTTTACAATTTATATGGACGGTGCACTTCTAAAATGCGAACGTCCATTCCGAGTGGGGTGAGTTCCGAAAATTTAAATCTTATTTGCGGTACACCGCAAGGAATATTGGCAAGGTACCAACAAAAATTCCTATACCGGCCAACGTAAGACTAGAGTATATGCACAATATCGTACAGCGACTTCGAACTATGCGGATGACTTCGTGGGTTTCAACGAGTTTGGAGCGCACCAGTTCTGCGGCACTCGCAACTGTGAACTGCATTACACTACGGAACTTGTTACATGTCATTCAAAACAACCGCTAGCTAACTGTACCATTTCTCATAAAGCTGTGGATGACATGTCATGGTTACAAATTACTTCGCAATCAATGATGATCATGGAGAAGTTCGTTCTGTGAGGATGGAAGATGATGCAAACAATGTAAACAAAGCATTAATTTTTATTATTATCTCTCGTGAAACTAACCTCTCCATGCCATCTGTTATAGGGTCCCGAGGGTGTACGTTGAGTGTTGTGTGATTAATGATATACAAACCTTCGTAAGATCCCGGTGGAGCTTTTTCAAGTGGAAAAGTGTCAATCCAATACAGACTGCGTTAACGCCTATCCAGAGCGCGTTAAGCACATAATGCCTGAAGGGTCCTCGGACTAAAGGACACGACGGGGCGGGTCCGTAAGACCCGTAAGAGCCTGCACTGGCAGCCAAAGCTCCAGATAAGAAGGTTGGCCCAAGATTTATCGTTATTGATGCGAACCAAATCATGAATGTTCCGAAAAGGACGCACTGTAACAAAAGGTTTATTTTACTATAGGATTTTTGGTTCACAAAATATTTAAATGAGCTCAGTATTTCATTTGGGAAACCCCTTTAACATTGCCAAAATTAAGAACGGGCTGTCAATTTCAATTTTTTTTTCCTCTGGCGAATTGAAGTAACAGCAGGGGTCGTGAGGGGACGACGAGATCATAATTTTACCTGTGGGCTGTCCATTAGTAATGGCGCTGATAAATCAGCTTGCTCCTCTTCATTTTCAGGGAAAATTGGACTGTCGTTGAGCACTGTTGTGAGCATGTTCACTGTTGAAACCGTCACCTAAAATAATTTAGTCATTAATTTTCAATATACTGGTAAAATTGTTTATGAAAAGCCTGATGTTTAAATAGATTGATATTTACATTGTTGCATTCATTAGTATACTACGGTTAATTAATCCTATGAAGTTTGTTCATACGCACTGTGCGCACATACTTATTTTGGACTCAAAAATACATTAATGCCAAAACAAATAAATCTACAAATTGATCAAATAATTTCTCATCCCAGCGTTATTTTTCTAATCTACGTCAGAATACCAGCCTCTAGACACATTCGTCTACAAACACTCCAACTATTCAGAACTTATAAGATACTATCAAAATTAAGCATCGAAGATTATTCTTGGCACTTGAGAAAAGTGCCAAGAATAATCTTCGTGCTTCGTTCATCTTCGTGGTTCTTCGTTCGTCCCAACTGAACTTAAGTGCCGATAAATCACTTTTATGTGCCAACTGCCTCCAGTTTCAAACAATCGTACTTTTGTCAGTGAAGATCTGTTACTTTTTGCATTCTATTGATGCTCATCTGAGGTTGATGATACTTAAGTTCAGTTCTCATTTTGATATTCAACAAAGGCGCTGCGACTGTGACTTTTACACGCGATTTTTAGAACAAAGGCAGTTGATTTTGTTCACACTTACATAGGTTCTAGACTTATTCTATTTCGTGCCATTAAAATCAGATACGTTTTCACAAACAAAAGCTCTATTAATTTTCTAAAAGCAAGCATACACACTTATGGAATGAATGGTCCGTCAGTAATTTCCAAAATAATTACTGAGAGATTGTAAATTTCTGTTCACAACCACTTAGCTACCTACTAATTCAAACAAAAGGCAAAAGAAAGCCCGCAGGGAGCAAATTTCACTCATTTATATAAATGATAGTTCTAACCTTATTATATTTAGTGCCATTAAAATCTGAGACGTTCATAAATTAAAGCTCTTTTGACTTAGTAAAAGCAAGCATATACATTTCTGAATTGAATGCTCCATGACAGTAATTTCCATTCTACCTTAAATTAATAACTCAGAGATTGCAAATGTCTGCTTACACACAACTAATGCAAGTAAAAGGCAAAGAAAACCCCTAAAGAGCTAATTCCACTAATTTATATTACTGATAACGTAAACAGCAACATTCGTAAAGATAAAAAGTTATGGGTCAATGAACAGTCAATGGCTCATATAAGATAATGGGGCCATATGGCCAAATGGCCAAGATATAGGCCATTAATCGAGATAATCATTTGCAAACATTTCCGCTGATGCTAACAGCCAGTGAGAACAGGCCATTCCTAAATGTGGACGTATACATTATTAATTCTAATGGACTCTCGTTCCGGGTCTTTTGTAGATAAAATTGTATCATTGTATCCAGACAGGTTTTAAACGCCGGGACTCACCTAAAAATGTCGCCTTGATAAAAAAGGCATACGTGATTCGTTTTTGTGTTACTACGGATCCAATTTAAGCGAAACGTAAAATTAAATGTTATTACCTACTCGATAAGGTTCTCCATGTTTGGAAGATAGATTTTTTTAGTTGTCTATTCCAGTTCCTACCTGCTATTATTATGACAAATCATATATATGGGCCATTATTTAAAACTTAGCTATAATTACAACCTCCAATTTGTACTGTATATTTGTACACTCATACGTTTACAAATAAATTATCATAAACAATACAAGAACATAGTCATTTTTGCATTTTTTTATATCTGTTATGTATGTTTCAATTAAGAATTTGAGATCATTTTCAAGTTATGGAACAACATACTGAATGATATACTTCACAAAGTTCAAATTCCATTGCAACCTTATTAGGACCTTTTTGCTTCAAAATCAACTTAGAATAAATTTAACTAAAGTAGACAACGGAATAAGTGGCGATACAATGTTTAGTAAAATATTTGAGATTATGAACACTGCTATACAGTCGATGGTAAAACTGTCCCTCAGCATAATTCTAATTCTAATATCATAATTTTCACTCTTCTAGCAGCCGATGTATTCCTTAAAATTCTCACCGTGAGAACTTAGTTGAAGTGAGCTTCTATTGAAATGTCATCCCATCCGAAGCTATTGACACTATTGACAGCTCACTTCACCTAAGTTTTCACGGTGAGATGTTTTACAGCAGTGCGATTCTGTAACCATCTCACCGTGAAAACTTAGGTGAAGTGAGCGTGGAGTGAGCAAAAAAAAAAACAAAAAACTAGCAAAAACAAACTCACATCACCTAAGTTTTCATGGTGAGATTTTTACAGAATCAACCGGCTGAATAGGACTTCAGTAAACGCACTCTATTGGTCACCTCTAATCTACAGGGACATGAATACACTACATAGCCTAGTGCATACGTAAGGCCACGGATCACACAATTCGAATTTTCACCTTCAATTTTTGTGCAATGTTCCCAAAAACGCTGACTGAACTAAACGTGACACATATGTGGTGGGACAAAAAAACAGCCGATACCGCTAGTGCGGTTGAAGCCTATGTGGTATTTAATTTCTAACGGTCGGACGGTTTTAGATTGTGAAGGTTCATCTCGTTCAGTCGGCCATGTTGGATTGCGTGTCATACGTGTGACCGAAGTGTGTCACGTAGGGAGGAAAAAATATAAGCAGACCGTATTTTGTTTGTATATTTAGTCTGTATCAGTTTGTATTGTTGCTATAAGGTCTATTTTTCTTTTCTTTTTTTTTTTTTTGAACGTTGCCCCACATTAGGAATTTCTCCTGTATTATTGTGTTTTATTTATGTAATGTTTATAAACAAACTAGCAGCGCCCCGCGGATTCACCCGCATAAGTGTCGATCCCGTGGGAAAATCGGGATAAAAACTATCCTATGTCCTTTCCCGGGACTCAAACTATCTCTATACCAAATTTCATCTAAATCGGTTCAGTGGTTTAAGCGTGAAAAGGTAACAGACAGACAGAGTTACTTTCGAATTTATAATATTAGTATGGATTTCAAAGTATTGGTCTTTATTTGTGTGAACAATGATTTGGCTGAAAGTTAGTTTTAGCTTTCAAGTTGTGAGAAAATCTCATTCAAAATCTGACATACTACGTTTGTGTCTTTGGGTCTTTATTTTTAGGTATCAAAGATAGCTCTCAGAAAACGCCCACCACTTGACTTTCATTGAATAAGAAAATAATGTCTTTCAAGAGGTTTAAAATCACACTGAGGGCCTGATTCACAGTCTACGGATTAGCATTTTTTATCTCCTAAACAATGGAACAGAATTTGTGTGAGTTGATTTTTGTGATTTTTCAGATAAGCAGGTACTTATAACAAGTAAGTAGTAAAACAGTCCGTAAGATTGTTGTCACCTACTTTTCCTAAAAACTTATTTTTAGGACTTCATCATTAGCTCTAAACTCACTATTTGTCTTTCATTTTATAAGAAAATAATTCCATTCTTAATGTAGTGTGTATTTATTCCGATTGGATTACAGAATATCTAGGTTCCCAAATATGTATATATTTTGAATGGACATTGATTTAAAGACGAGTTATGAGAAAAAATAAGTTTTCTATAGAAATTTGCAATTCCTCATATCTCGTCTTTATATCACAGTGTCCTTTCAAAATATATATTTTTGTACCTAAGTATTCTGTAATCCAATCGGAATAAATACACACTACCTTAAGAATATGTTTGATTTACAAATTGTTTTGATATTACGTTTGTATGAACTGCGCATGCTACGCCGGCCCCTTAAGTGTAAGGATAAAAAACTTACCAGTAGCAAAAATGCGGTTTCTACGAGTGAGCACTTGTATACGGGTTGGCAGCGGAACACGGCAATGCCGAGGGGCAGCAAGATGGCCGCCCTGGCCAGGTCCACTACCGCTTGGTGGAACAGCAGACCGTGTGACCATCTACGACAAAGTTAATTAAAAATTAAATAAGACAACACATTTTAATACTTAGCCTTCTGGAACTCAATCCTCAACAACCAATCATTCAATTCTAAATAATATTTCAGTTATGTATAATTTAAGAAGTTTCTAAAACATAATTTCACTCAACACTATAATACAAATGACTGTATATTCTATTCTAAATGTAAACAAATGGATTGAAAATGTAAACAAATGGATCAGAAAGCGTACCGAAGTATAAATGCCTTCATTATTCCATTGCAAAAAAAAGAAATGGTGCTATCGGCCTTCTATTATAGCTCCGTCTCACTCTCACAATGGAAAAATGTTGGCACTAATACGTCATAATACGTAGATGCCAATAATTTGTAGTGCTACTTACAAATTGAGTGCTTTTATTTTTTTAATACTTTTAAATTCTAATTTAAATCACCTTAAAGATGTTTTTAATGGATAATTGAAGTTAATTTCATAACCTCATTTTTCATCGATGATTATTCGATTACAATTTAATAATTTTATTCAAACAATAATCAACAAAATCAATTGTGGTTTTGTGTTTGTTGTTGTTTCAACTATTGGAAAAAGTGCAAAGATATAACTAAGTTGAAACCTTGTAAATAGAGATGAATGTTTTACTAATTCCATTTAGTGAATGCTTGCGTAAAAACGTAACCTAAACAGGGTTTGTTTACACTTTCATTACATACTTTTGCAACAGACAATAGCCTGTATATATATAGGCTATGTTGTTATATCTATTATTTTGTTGTTATCTATATATCCTTATATACATTCAATATAACGATACTATCTTCAACTACTCAGTTCAATTATGGTCCCTGCACTATGTGTGGCCAGTACTAAATTAAGTGCAGGGACCTATGTCAGGTTACAGACAGACTTAATTCAACGCCAATTTAGTAGTGGATAGGTACTCTATATACAATACTATGTACGTACGAAACTTTGAACACCTACTATTCTGTGTGTGTGTAATATGGTTGAGCTCGCTTAATTGACACCTATTAAGTATGTATTACCCATCTTTGCAAAATAAATGTCCATTCTATTTCTATATTCATCCTGCTTCAAGTCAAAGAACTATTCTCACAGACAGAAGAAAAGAACACTCGTAGAACAATTTCGTGTCTATTATGATATAAGTCTAGGTCCCTTTGTCATATTCACCGTACAGTTCATGATGTCAAAGTTTAACTTACAAAGTACCAACTAAAATTTAAAAAGCCGCTTTGGTACATGCCAGGGTCGAACGAACCTATCCCCTATTTCTTAATGACTTGTGTTTAAACGAACAGAAAAGTATCGATTTTACTACCAAAAAATTTCGAAATACAAATACTCGCCAAATTGTGTTTCATAAAGTATTGTAGAAATGAACCTATTTTTCTTTTTATTCTATGCCACATCCAATGTTGATGTTGTTGATGTTGTCTGTTTCAGTGTAAAGGCTTTAAAGTAACCTAACCAAACCTAACCTCGGGGTGCCCTTCGCTCACTCTTGCATCCTACGTCGCCAATATTTTTCATTTTGGGTATTAATGTTACTAGTTCAGGGAAACCAGATTTGGTAAGCATTTATCAATTTTGGTAGGTTCAAAAATTATTTTGGTGAGCATTTAAATTGTACCCTTTCTTAATTGCTGATCTTAGTAGGTAATGATAAATTACTTTATTTCTGTAAGTAGATTTGTACAAGCACTTTAACCTCAATCATATTTTTAAAACTTGATGAAGTCGACGTTTTCTATCTGACTACTCCTAGAAGAAAGGCGAAACAAACTCAAAGGTCAGTCTCTTTTAAAGTCCAGACAAGTAATCTTGGTTAGATCATGTGAAGACCATGTAAATTGGTGCCTTTGTTAGCTTATGGACAGATTTGCTTTATGCCAGATTCGCGTTAGTTCAGATTCACGTTAGGTCAGATTCTGCCTCAAATGGTTTTTTGAGGAAAGAACCACACAGACTGACTGGACTTCACGCACCGCGCACCGCACAGATTGAGTGCAAGCATTTGTCAGTAATCGTGCAGCTCAACTCAGAACCTAAAGACCTCAACGTAGGTAGGTACATGACACTAATAATCTAAACACCTACATTTCTAATACACACTAATCATAATCAATAAATAATAATCATCTAAATAATCATCTAAACACGTACATTTCTAATACACTTCTAATACATTTACACAGTCAACTCCAGATGTTCCTGAGAGCCAGATAAACGTTATAACTCATTCTGTCAGTAACAAGTATAAATTTGCGATAAGCGATTTATCAATCATCCAAAGTCTCACGCACTTAGGGACCCCCAGGGGAAGGCCATCACTGGAGGGGACAGGGGAGGACTTTCCCTTCGATACTCGGACGTAAATAATACAACAGGTGAATGTTTGGGGTATTTTTCGGAAGCTTCACGGTTGAGGGATAGTTTTTGTCTATTTATAGTTTACTGCGAACCTTTTTTCTTATGGAGTTCTTTACAGGAATTTTCCTTTGATAGTACAGGGATTAGAAACTTTTTCTGGCAGTGAGCAGGAGATAACAATGACATTATTAAAATAGCTGTGGCCCGCGATTTCGTCTATGATCCAGGACAAAAAGTAACCTATGTATTTTCCAGGTAATGGTCTACCTGGTAGTGGTACCTAATCTGTTCAGCCGCTTTACAGCGTAGCAAAAAATATACAAAAATAATAGTCTCGTTGTAATATAATTTAGATTATAAGCATGGAGAAATAGTAAAAGTTCTTCACTCTTACAAAATATTTTAAATTACTCATTATTCCAGTAGTGTTATAACTACAAACCGCAAATGAGACTGTTAACATAAAACATTAATTAAGTAAAACATGCTATAAAGCTTTGTTACATCCAACATTCAAAACATTTTACAGCCAGCACTCGGTAAACTTTACCGGCTAGTGTACTAACAACAATGTCAATAACAATGTGAATAACATTGTTGCGAGCTTTCTAACATTACGTATGTTACGGTATGTTGCTAAAATAAGTTCGCAGTAACATTGTAACATAGTCGTTACGTGTAAATGTCAGTGACAGTATGTACAAGATAGATAAAGTACTCTTTATTATGTACACCAGACAAATTACAGATTAACCTAAATGTAGAAATTTTAGAAGCGGTTATACACAGTGGTCTTTTAACTAAAAGCATTTAAAGACGAAGACGAGAACCTTTAGATGGATTAAGGGAGAAAGGAGAGACAATACTGCTGGTAGCTTGTGTGTACCAGTTACATAATAATAGTGCGTAATACATATTATATACATACATAAGACATATAGGGTGGTATAGAAGCGCAACCTGTTACCATAGATTTAGTACATGATTCATGATTTCGATATAAAAAACAGTGGCAATCCGAGAGTGCCTACAGAAGTGAAAACAAAACACAAACAGAATACTTTCCCATCAGATTACATCCCGAGGACAGCCGAAAATAGTGCGGTGTCGGTAACAGTGTCGCGAGTTCAATGGTTTTTTCCCATCTCAAAAAATGTTCAACGGAAGCCTAAAGAAGTTTTCACTTCAAAAGATTTGTTATTCCATACATTTTAAACGCATAAGTATTGCACTTTTCTATGAATCAGCAGACGTTTTTTTTATAAGTGACTAGCTTCTGCCCGCGGCTTCGCCCGCGTGGATTGCGGAAATTATCCTACGGGATAGTACCGGTGAAGTAGCCCATGTCCTTCCCTAGGATGCTATCTATCTACTTACCAAAATCGAAATCCGTTCAGTGGTTTAGGTGTGAAAAGGTAACAGACAGAAAGAGGTACTTTCGATATGGCTCACCATTTACGGCTTCCACATAAAAGGTTTTTTAGAACTGTTTAAGACAAACAGTCCCACGATACATTATATTCGTGTAACAACAACGCGTCTGCGAGATTCAGCCATTGTAAAGGTTTCTGTGGCTCTTTGGGATGCCATGTAGGTAAGTCGCCTGCTGCTGACGTCGAGCTTGAGACTGTTCTGATGTCTCCGCAGCCCGTTGAGACACCAGATACTCAGCATGCGATCTTGGACTGTTCCGGTGTTTCAGCAGCCCGTTGCGACACCAGAAAATTTGAATCATGTGCTGAATTCATGGTTACAGTTTGTGCATCGATGTCAAGCATGTTAATGATAAGCATGTTAATGTTAAGCATGTTAATGTTAAGCATTTTTTTTATATTGCTGTATGGGGCCCGCTCTTGACCTCGATTACGCCTGATGGAAAGCGATGGATGAGGTCTATGCTGGAACGGACGTGCCCTGAAGATGCCTAAGGCACTGGAACTCCCATGCATCGATGAAACACAGCAGGCTTGATGCCGATGCCGATGCTTTGTGGTCGCAAACCAGTCGGGCGTTAGTCCTACCACCACAAGGGAAGAATTGGCCAGTCAAATAAGGTGTTGGGTGTGACTGTCCAGGATGCGTCGAGCGCTCGGTTCACTTGAGTAACTATGGTTGAGTAATGGTTTTATGAAATGTCCCTTGAAATGTATTCAAAAAACAAGATGGTGACGTTAGTTCTGGGGGCCTAAAACGGCCACTTTGGCAGAATCATAGAAGGATAACATTGTGAATCGTAATGGACAGTTAACTGTTAAGTTAGTCGTATCAAATCCCATTGGTGACGGATTTTTCAGTTATTTTTTTTTTGTCTGTGCTAAAATACCAATCAATCCATGATTGGTATTTTAGCACAGAATCCAATCTCAATCTCTTTGATTATACCTACGTAGTGCAGCGAAAAAAAGAAAAACACGGAATGTCTTCGCCATATTATGATTCATAATGTTATTATTTTATAATTCTGCCAAAGTGGCCTTTTTAACCGACTTCAAAAAGGAGGAGGTTCTCAATTCGACGGCATGTTTTTTTTTTTTTTGTGTGTTTGTTACGCGATTACTCCGCCAATTGTGGACCGATTTTCAAAATTCTTTTTTTGTTTGAAAGGGTATACTCTCGAGGTGGTCCCATTATCATCAAATTGGAATCTGATGAGAGGATTCCATGGAAATCGAGGGAAACCCTCAAATTTTATAGGCAAAGCTATAACGATTTGGGTATTTTTTTAAATAACTTCAGCATTTGCTATCAGAAATCATCATTTGGTAAAGTGGAGCTGATGAAGAAGACCACATAAAAAGATGGCCCACTAAAAAGTGAAAAATAAAAACTTTTTACAAAAAAAAAACAACCGACTTCCAAAAAAAACACTACATATTGAAAAATAACTTTAATTTCGGAAGTCGGTGTCAATAAACGAAAATGCGGAACCAAAGACACCGACTTCCAAAATTGAAGTTATTTTTCAATTTGTAGTGTTTTTTTTTGGAAGTCGGTTGCTTTTTTTTTGTAAAAAGTTTTTATTAAGCCCCATGATCTTGGCCACGCGCCTAAATAACCTTGTAGCGCTTTACTCAATTTTATTCATTACTGCCTTTCAATTCAGAAAGCAATTAAATTGGATCGTGTAAACATGAAAGTAATCATTCAATGTCGACCAAACCCTTTATTCTTGCTAATTAAAGATACTTCTATTTCCACGGCTTTCAATCAAATTAATGAATTCCGGTTCAATTAATTTGTGTTTAGGTTTTGTTTAACAAGAGAAATCGAGATCAAATAGATACCAATCTAACTGTTAATTGACTGATAATGGCATCTTAACATTGTGGTAACTTAATTTCAAGTATTTTGAAAAAGAAAAATATTATAACGTGGAAAGCAAGCAGGAGGCCCACATAATGACTAGTGATAACCGTCGCCTATCCTATGGAAATTGCAAAACAATGGCACCGTTTTAAGGTGATATATTGAAAAAAATGTGGTTTTTCTATTTCGTGTAACTTGTTAAGTATGTAGAATAGGGATTTAAAATTTTGGTATAATGTTTTTCGACTCTTTGGTCTAGTATCCTGTAAAAGGAAGAAAACATTGAATCGTGTAGATTCAATGTTTTTTTCTCGATACAATATAATTGCAAAGTTATATTTATTTTTTACTTTTTTCGTCATCACGCTGTAACACTTAAGACTTATTCAATGGAAATTACTTTAAAACATAGAGAATTATCATATCAAAGTTTACTTAAACTAGTTTTAAATCTAATTAATTTATTTTGTTAAAAAAGGAGTAAATTCATTTTGGCGCATACGTCGTTTTATTCCGAGCGCACGCACATTATAGCCTCTTCTTTTGCGTTTCAAAAGTTACGTTGCGTTACGATTTATTTTCGAGGTAGAAATCAATTAAGTACCTATGCTTTCTACGAAAACTTACAGAAAGAGACAGGAATGGAGAAGATTGGAGAAGACCTTTGCCGACTGGCAGACGGACATACAAAATATAGACAAACGCCAATGTATACGAGACTGACTACGTCACTTTATGTTTGTCCGACTAAAAAGGTTAATAATAATACAGGATGGCAGGGACACGCGCAACCCGTTGAAACTTTTCGGCGGTTATTAAAAAAAAAACTAGCCAAATGCGAGTCGGACTCGCACACGAAGGGTTCCGTACCACAAGGCAAAAACGCCGAAACAAACACGTTTGTTGTATGGGAGCCCCCCTTAAATATTTATTTTATTCTGTTTTTAGTATTTGTTGTTTTAGCGGCAACAGAAATATACCATCTGTGAATATTTCAACTGTCTAGCTATCACGGTTCATGAGATACAGCCTGGTGACAGACAGTGGAGTCTTAGTAATAGGGTCCCGTTTTTATCCTTTAGGTACGGAACCCTAAAAATAGCCTTCCCATACATTTTGACCGCGTAGGTATTGCCCTTTTCTATGGAACAGCTATTGTGTATTTTATCTCTAATCTCTTGGTCGCTTACTCCATTACTGAAGGTTGTGTCCCTGAAAGGCCTTCGTGGCTTTATGCACGATGTTCTTCCACTTCGTTCGGTTCTCAGCTTCTCTCAGGGCGGTCGTAACAGAGTGTCCAGTGAGAGCGGTTACTTTGTCTGACCAGGTGGTTAGGTGACCTTCCACGAGGTTTTTCCCATCTACCTTGTCCATCACCACCAACTTTTATATATTATCTGGTTCCTGACGGGCAATGTGACCAAAGTAACCAAGAATCCTTTGGTAACAGATCGTGGATAGTCTATTTTCTATGCGTAGTTGATCAAGGATAGATATGTTCGTTCTCTTTGCGGTCCATGATATGCGGAGCATTCTTCGCCAACGCCACATCTCAAAAGCTCCTATCTTTTTGCGTCCTATTCCCCGAATCATCCACGACTCGGATCCGTAAAGGAATATCGAGAACTAGCAGCGCCCCGCGGTTTCACCCGCATAAGTGTCAATCCCATTCGAAAGACACCTGGCGCCATCTATTATCATAATAACGTTATTGTGCTTTTCTTTAGGAATAGCACTTTTTTTCGGGATGAATGGTAATATATGTCTATGTATGTCCGTTTCTGTACACCTGACAACGTATATGCGAAATTTCAGGATGATCGGTTCAGTGGTTTAGGCGTGAAATATAACAAACAAACATACTTTCGCATTTATAATATTAGTTAGGATACCAGTGTCCGGACTAGTCTTATCTTGGTGACTTTGGAGACTTTTCTGTCCTGCCAAATATGTGTCAGTTTACTAATCGCAGCTTTGGCCATTTGAGTCCTTCTCTTGATTGATTTTCTTTCTAAAATCATGGGCCGAATTCATGGTTAATTACAGTTGCGCGTCGATGTTCTTGCCAAAGACGCCAGAACATCAAGCTACTACAATCTGTCAAATTTCTTTAATAGATTTTCAACTTTATCGCTAAAGCATAAGGTTCAAAGTTGATTGGGAGACAGTTTCGGGTAGCTTTAAGTGCTGGCTTCTGTACAACAAAAATCGATCTTCCCAGACGAGGGAACCAAAACATAGTTACAATGTCACCTATCCGGCCGCCTTGTAAGACAAGAATAGTGGAGCCAGAAATAGTTTTTACATTGACGTGTCAGTCGTGTTTAACTAGGCTACGTGGCTGGGTCTACGTGACGAGACGGAAAAGCCATTTGGAATTCTGTAAGTGAAAAGGCGCAGGTATCTGTTGATAGTGTCGAAGAAAGTCGTTTGTCAGTGTATTCGATTTGTTCTTCTAAACTGCATCATGGATTTTGTTGCAATTTTACCAAGATAAATTGACGACATACAGTTAGTTAGGAATCCATACTCACTAATATTAAAATTCGAAAGTGATTCTCGTCTCTATGTTACCTTTTCACGCCTAAACCACTGAACGTATTTCGATACAATTTCGCAAGGAGATAAATGTATATGGCTTTCTGGGGAAGGACATTAGGCTACTTTTTGTCATTATAGCACGTTCCTATGGGATAACATTCGACATTCACGCAGACGAAGCCGCGGGCAGAAGCTAGCTAACAATTTTTTTTTTTACTAGCCTACTCTGTCCCACTCCTGGGCAAAGGCCTCCCTCCACTTCTTCCATCTTTCGCGAGCCGCGACCTACTTCCAGTTTTGACGGAACCTATCCAGCTCGTCCCCAACTATGCTTGCTGAAATTAAACGAGATTCTAGATTATGCCGATTTTGTAGATCGTTTCGGATACAAAACTTTAATACCTACAGGACCCAAATGTATGGGACGTCAATGATTATTTTTTCGCTGTTACGATGTTGGTCCCATGGAGTAAGTTGTTGTTTCATGGTTTGCACAGTACACCGTTAAATATGACCTCACCTTTGTGATACCTACACGAAGAATAACATACGCTAAGCCAGTTTACAATACTCAACGTTAAGTAGGCTTTATATCTGTGTCGGATCTGGGGGCCTAAAAAAGC
This sequence comes from Mesoligia furuncula, assembly GCA_916614155.1. Lineage (NCBI taxonomy): Eukaryota > Metazoa > Arthropoda > Insecta > Lepidoptera > Noctuidae > Mesoligia > Mesoligia furuncula. The sequence continues at coordinate 22,064,720 of OU744800.1, read as the reverse complement.
GACTTTGGCAGAATCATAAAAGGATAACATTATTAATCATAATAGACAGTTAACTGTTAAGTGTCCTCTGAGTTTGTTTCGGCCTTTCTTCTGAGAGTAGTCAGATAGGAAACGCCGACATCATCTAAAACTTTAATGACGTGTAAAAGTGTTTGTACAATCCTTATTATTATGATTACTTACAAAATATAATCATTTAAGTTAATCGTATCAAATTACTTTTTTTTTTTTTTGTGCGGATGGGAAATCATCAAATGACTCCTCCCGCTCTGGGTGGAGCGGAAGAGAGTGTCAGACTCTTACTGACTAAAACCCACCCGTGTTCCTTCCTTAGCCCTTTATATCAAATTCCATTGGTGAAGGATTTTTCAGTTATTTTTATTGTCTGTGCTAAATACCAATCAATCCAATCCAATCCCAATCTCTTTGATACCTACTTACGTAGTGCAGCGAAAAAAAGAAAAACACGGACTGTCTTCACCGTATTATGATTCATAATGTTATCCTTTTATGATATTGCCAAAGTGGCCTTTTTAGGCCCCCTATTCTGTTATAATAAGTATGCACTTGAAAACGAAACACAAATACCTCTGGTTGGCGTTGTGCGGAGTCTAGAGGTATGATGTCGATATTATATATACTTATTACTCGATATGGACCATATAGCAACAGTGACCGTTCAGACGTGGTCGCGACACATACTGGCCTAGGAACTGCTCAGTGTTTCCTTTTTGAATTCAGAATATTAGTTCTGTAGTGGTTAGTTATGTTTCTGTAATTGACTCAAGAACAATTAACAGTGTAGACGTTATAATAAGGAGTTATTTCTCTAGTCGGGAATTCTGCGCCCAGACTTGGTTTTTTATTTTTTTATTTGTTTTTCACGGCTTAAAAAATCAATTACATAAATATAAGTCGTCGTTTCAGCCGATAGACGTCCACTGCTGGACATAGGCCTCCCCCAATTTTGGGGGGGGTTTGCCGTAATCGCCACGCTTGGCAGGCGGATTGGCGATCGCAGTATGGTATGATGGTGGAATAAATAGAGAACGCTGCTGCACATTCTCCGGTAAGACCCTTAGTCGCCTTTTACGACACCCACGGGAAGTAAGGGGTGGTGCAATTCTTTAAGTCCGGCACCACACACACATAAATCAAAGTATTTGTATATAATAACTACTAACATAAAACATAAAAAACATAGGTATATCTGACACTATGTCTAATCAAGTTCCTATGTCTACATAGGATCGTGATTATCGTGATCTGGCATCTAAATTAGTTTTATAAGTTAAGCTTGTTCACAAATTGATAATCAAAAGAGATATAAATCTTAATTAAACCTTAATCTCTTGAAATGGAATTAACCAAAGATTACATTTAAGATAAAGCTCGATTTGAAACTTGACTAGTAAAAACAGATCGGCTTTAAGGCCCAAAGGTAATTTGTGAAGTGACAATGACTAACAAAATGCTGTCTGAATTTAAAGTCGCTTTTTGTTGTTCAAGCGCCTCGGGGAGCATGTTAAGCTGTTGGTCCCGGCTGTCATTCGTGGATCTTTGACAGTCGTAACGGGTCATCAGAAGTCTGACAACCATCAAAGTCTTACCAAGGGTTATTGTATTACCCAGTAGCTGGGTTGTGCAGTCGCTCCATTTAAAATACTGGTATGCAGCTGCATCCGGTTAGGCTGGAAGCTGACCCCAACATAGTTGGGAAAGGCTGGGCAGATTCATTATCTCAAATCAAATGCTGTAAAGAACAAGAGTTTAAACTAGGAAACTTTCGCCCAGCAGTGGGACATAATTATTATAAGCACACTTCTAATAAATAAAATATTATAGTCTAAAGCGAAACGCCAGATATCGTCAATACAAGCTCCAATTTGTAAGTAATTATAATTTTGTTGCCTACAAATTCATTGAATTGTGGTCTACACACAGGTGTTCAGAAACCAATATGCAATAACTATACGTACATATTATAAATTATAATCGATTGTCGCGCCTGTCTGACCGCGTTGTTATTCTAATCTGCGCAACGAATTTTGTAGTGGTTTTTACCATAATTTAGAGAATGTATTCCGGAAGGCTTACATATTATAAAATAGAAATCACGATGTTTTATCCAGTCCTAAAAACTGCGTGAAGCAGGGGCGGGTAGCTGTTAACGTATGAAACTTGCCATTTGTGGGCCCACCGCAAGGGACAGGGCTTTTATGGGATATTTGTTTTTGTTCGAAATAGATAAAAATAGTTAATTAGTCGGTATAGTTACTGTTGCTCTCTTCAAGTTTACAATTTTAGAGGATTACCTAATTCTACATTTACGCCTACCAAACCAAAAAATAAGGCGTTCGACCATCCGCACGCATAATAAAGTAAAAGTTATCTTAACCCTATGAAGGTTTTAAACCACGGAATTCATCAATGCCATGCTTAAGAAGAGATAAGGATATCCGCAGGAGAACCAAGGTAACCGACATAGCCCGAAGAATTGCCAAACTTAAGTAGCAGTGGGCAGGGCACATTGCTCGCAGAACAGATGGCCGATGGGGCCGAAAGGTTCTGGAGTGGCAACCACGTACCGGAAGACGAAGCGTTGGAACGCCTCCCACAAGGAGGACCGACGACCTTGTGAAGGCCGCAGGAACCCGTTGGATGCGAGAAGTACAGAACCGATCGAAGTGCAGGTGCATGGGGGAGGCCTATGTCCAGCAGTGGACGTCTTTCGGCTGAAATGATGATGATGATGCTTAAGAAGCAGTTCCAAAAGTCACTTGGCTTATCTGGAAGTCTTTGAATAAGGAACAGTCTTACTCCCTTACTAATAAACGTTGTATAGCGTCTGTATAGTTACACAACGCTTTGTCTTCTTCTTTCGAAAGTCAAATTACTGACGACTGAAAGGTAGAAATCGGTGTGTTCATCTGATATAATGCAATTATTAGCAAGGGGGTTAGTTTAAGTAGTCTAGTCTTTTAATAGGAAGAATTTTATAAAGTTGTCTTTTAAAGATTGCTCTTAGCAATAAGACCGCCCATTGTGTCACCATAAAAAAATTAAAATGAAATGAAATGAATGAATGAATGAATGAATGAAATGTACACAATATTTGTGTATAATATATATAATATATACTAATGTACATTTTAAAGAGTATTATTTCTATTCTAATAAACAGTCTTCTGACCCAGGTAGGCCAAAGCAAGGAATGGAGATTCGACTCCATCCTGGAGTGTAAATGTAGTGCTGTTCCACAAGCAATAGGGCACTTAATATCGTGTTCAGTGAGTCCTGTTGCCTGCTAGTTACAGGAACTGATGAACACTACTGAAGGTGTCAAATCCGTAGCCAAATTCTAGGCAAACTTATTTAAATTGCCATCGACAAAAACAAAAACTAATCAGACCAAGGTCTTGTTCGCATCGGCGCTGTTGGTTTTGTGCTGTGTAGGTCCTGGTTCACCAGTAAACCTTGGATAAATAACGACGATTTTTCCTATCAGTTATTCTGTCAAGACACCTTTAGATTCAATCCGATTTAAATGGCTTCTATCTTATTGAATTACCACGGGTAGTGACTCGGTAATTTGATTTCGCTGCAAATTGAGAACCCTCTGGTGTTTAATCATATTTTCTGGAGGCTCTATCTTTAAGCCAGAGGATAAAGGTACTCAGAGCAAATTGGTTAACGGAGACGACTTATAATAAACATATTGATACTATTTTAGTGTAGTACCTATTGTTCATATTTTGTTATTCACTAGCTGCGCCCCGCGGTTTCACCCGCATAAGTATTGATCCCGTAAAAATATCGGGCTAAAAAGTAGTGTATGTCCTAATTCAGGTTATTGACTACTAATGTGCCAAATTTCACCCAAATCTGCTTAGACGTTTTAGCGTGAATGCGTAACAAACAAACATAAAAAATTAAATGTTTTCTTTTTATAATATAGTTTAGATAAATATTATTAAGTACACAAATACTAGACGACATCATGGCAGACCAAGACGAAGTTAGACGGATGAACTTGAACTCCTACGGAAAGGACTGGTCCGCAATGGCTGTGGACAGACGTATGTGGAAAAGGGAAGGGCCATGGACTAGCAGTAGGACATTTGGGGTTTGGTAGATAGATGTTTATATGTATTTGATGACCAATTTACTGACCGCTTATAATAAATATTCTTTTTCGGTCTTTTCGATCAGAGTTGTTTGTTGTAATGATATACTATACCGTATCGTATTATGTTGCCTACGTTTTTACCTTATTTTGTATTACGTACAACTTTTGCGAATACTTTGTTCGCGAGGCCTACTAAGTATTGGAGGCCTGAAATAATTTAAGTAGGAATTAATTATGAGCAGGGGGCTCAGGCGCAAAACGTCTCTTTCGCAAAATGTCGCTTTCGCAGAATGACTCCTTCTCAAAAGGTCGCTTTCTAATAATGCCTCTTTCGCAGAATGTCTCTTTCGCAAACTGTCACAATAATAATTTTAAAAAAAAAAATTGCCAGGTTGGAAAAGGTTGTTTTTTTCCAATTTCTTATTAAATGTGGAAAAAACGCATTGGAGGCATTACGCATTACGCACCGGCGCATAAATGCAGGCCGGATTCCAAAAAAGTCATATTTATACATGTTCGTATATAAATTACGTAAAGAAAGTAAATATTGGGACTGAAGAATATCAGATAATTTATATACAAACAAAAAAATTAAAAACAGAAAGAATAAAGTTATATTATATTTTGGAATCCGGCCTGCATTTATACGCCGATGCCACTCCGCCGCCCTCCAATGCGTTTTTTTTCCACATTTAATAAGAAATTGGGAAAAACAACCTTTTTTTTAAACCTGGCAATTTTTTTTTCTAAGTTACTAATGCGACATTTTGCGAAAGAGATATTCTGTGAAAGAGGCATTGTGAGAAAACGACCTTTTGAGAAGGAGTCATTCTGCGAAAGCGACATTATGAAAAAGCGACATTATGAGAAAGAGACATTTTACTACCAGTAGACATTTTGCGAAAGAGACGTTTTGCGCCTGAGCCGAGCACCCCGAGTCAAACATCTAGTCCCTAACGAGCTTTATTCATCTAAACGGAATATAACATGACCTTGATAAAAGCTATTAAAATGTCTCCAAAAAAATCTGTAGGTACTTTAAAATAATTTCGGCAGAGTGACTACCAGACACTTGTACGCTTCTCGAAACAAATATTTAGGCATTCGCACCAAATGAACTGAACTTTTTTAATGGAAGTCCTTTATACACAGTTCGTTTCTTTAAATATCTTGTTCATTCAAATGTTATGGGAGAGACTTCTAACAGAAAATGCCTGATATCATGTAATTACGTACCTACGAATTTCCAATTTCGACAACTCCAAAGTAATTTTCAAGTTCGAACTTGATAAAATCCGGCCTATCTACACACTTATTAGCTTGGCGCCATATAAAAGGCAGATTCAGTGATCCCGTAAGTAGTATTTCGTGTTCCCGAATACAGACGTGCCCAATCTGCGGCGCCGATCGCTGACTCAACAATAACACATGTTAGACCTACATTGTTATATGTATGTGGCGTATAACCTTAATGTCATCGGTGTAATGTCTACGAGGGTCGTAACATGTTATACTATACCTACGGTTGTAAACATACCACAGTATCGTAAAATGAGCAACATTTGAATAATAATAAACATTCATTTTTTCCTGATTTCTCAATCTTCATATCAAAACGGTCTCCGTAATTTATAGCCTTTATTTCTTGGAAAGTATTCCGCCTTGATTTATGTTTTTTTTTTCGGTGACAATGTTTGATAATATTGCTGTGGAGGCTATGGGTATTCAAATGGAGTCAGTTATCGTGATTTACGTTCGGTAATATTATTCAAATATTCTTATTCAGGTCTTTGTGGAAGTACAAAAAACGTTAGACAGTAAAAGTACCCAGTGAACAGATAGATATAAGAAGATATAGATATTTTATCCATTTGCTATAGAGATCTCAATTCCTTCACAAACAAACAGTATTTCTTAAGTAACAATTGCTTTGCGAAACTCACCTCCGTAGCTGTTTTTTGCTAAGGATCACAGCCATCAGCGCCAAATTGGCCGTCATTCCCAATCCTGAGAGTGCTAACAAAGCCGCAGCGCTAGCAGCGCCACCTGGCGGGCAATGCCGCGTGTTATTCACCACCGAGGAGTTTGTGGCGCCTGCCGAACCGAAGCGGAGGTTCGCTCCGATCATGGCCACGGCAGACCCTGCTTGAGGAATAACTCCTGTTAAAACAATCAGGAATACAATCCAACATGAACATAGAAATAGGCCCATAGTTACCTATTGTTATTTTGCTATTAGGTTCGTGATCTGAAAGATGAAATTAATATTGTTCAAGTCAACATCAACAAATTGCAAATAAATAACAGTAAAAAGACAAGATACGGTCGATGTCTATCGATTATTTTACAATCTAAGACAAAGATCGTTTGAAAAATAAAATTGAAAATTTTGAAATTTTGAACTTTAATAATACATAAGAAGCCAATTTGCTATTTCCAATCATTCTACGACATTAAACATATTACACACACATGTACGTATCATAACAACAATAGAATCACCTGCTGACATGTTGGCGTTCAGACGTCCGCTCTTAATGGAAGTTAACTATCGAATGCAATGAATCACTGTGACAGCCAATCAGAACGCCACCCATCCCCCCACCGGCCCATTGCATTTTTGCACCAATGACGTTGCTATTCACTGACATTACAATGGGGCTTAAGTCCTTTATTTTATGACACTGTTGCGTTTATCACTCAGATTTTACACTATTTGTCCATGTTGCGCGAATTTTTGCAGTTTTTCTGTGATTTTATTTTCGTGCACTTTTGTAACTTTTCTTTAGTTTCTTTCAACTTTTGGTCTGTACTATACTTAAAGTCAAATTAGCACGTAACTCAATGTAGGAAAAGCACTTTCTGAAAACAAAATAAATTGTTAGCTTATGTTTATTATGCTAAAAGTGGATACAAAACTACAAAAAATACATATCTGTTCTACAGATCAGAAAAATGCTGAGTAATTAAAATGGCGTAGATATAGGATGGAGTAATAGTTCAACTCTGGCTAACTCCTGTGTCTATTTTCTAATCAACACAAGCAAACAAAACCTACTTAATGTGATTACGATACTAACAATGGAAAGTAGCACGACGCGTCGCAAATACACGCTGACGACATGTCAAACGTTCCACTAATTAATAGATCACAGAGGAATTGAGTACAGCCACAGATATAGATACACCTAGATAGGTAACGCAAGAGCAACTACTTCGCGTGCCAAAAATCGCACAGGGGTGGGGCGTGACGGGTGCCGCACGCGGCGGCGTTTTTGAATCGATTTGATTTTCCCATCACTAATTAGTGCTTGTGACGTCATAGTAGGTAGTCAAAAATGACACGCTTGGTTTTCATACAGATCGAGATACTTGCGTTATCTAGGTCTATCTATATCTGTGAGATACAGCAGTGCTATTCTGTAAGAACACAGCCTGTGAATGAGTAAAATATGTGTGACTGCTTCTGTCACCATGTGTGTTTTCTTTTTTTGCTCTCCAGTACCCAGGTCCGCACGGGCGATTTTTTAACGCGACGGTTTTTTCTTACGCACTTGATTTGCGACTCTCGGTGTTGAGCCTAAGATTGAGAATCCAACAGAGTGTATCCCAGTGCGTAAAAAAGACACACTTTTGGATTTTCAACTCTCGGAGTTAAGCAGTGAGTTGAAAATCCAGTGCGCAAAAAAAAATCAGGTTCGTACCTGATTTTTTAAAGCCACGTTATACAGGGTGAATTTTCCAAGTGGGCGTGGATGGCCAAATCCGAAACTATGAGGAATAGCGAAAAATTCTCAAAGGAGTCGCGGGCTCGTTTTTGATGAAAACTAAAACTGCATCATTGGATTATTGAAAAATCAATATTTCTAGCCAGGAATCGAACCCGTTGATTTTGAAAAAAAAAACACACAACGCACATTCGATAGTGTCGCTGATAAGGATCGAATTCTGGGAAGTAATGACATGGAAACATGACTGGAAACTAAAGAAAACAGCTCATTTTTAACAAAATACTTTTTTATTTTTTTTGTGTTACCTATCTATTAAACCTTAACTGATTAATTGTTCAAAAAAATGACCATTGTTTTCAATATGCTGACTGACTGCAATGACGCTTATTTTCAATATTCGTATAACAGCTGGATTCGATGTCTCAAGGATTGTACTGCATTCAAAATTTGAATTTAGAACATAATGTTGTGAAGGTGTCTGCGCTGCAGGTGTTTTGAGCATCATTTCGAACAAGGTAGGTACAGGTAATGTTGGTATGAATACTTTCAAATAAGAAGCAGTTTATTAAAATCCAACATTTTCCTTAAGTTTGCCGTATGTTTTGTCAAATTCTGGGAAGTAGGTAATGTCCCAGAATTTGATCCTTATTAAGGACACTATCGAATGGTGTACGTACTAATACAGTGTGTGTTTTTTTTTCCAAAATCAACGGGTTCGATTCCTGGCTAGAAATATTGATTTTTCAATAATCCAATAATGCAGTTTTAGTTTTCATCAAATCGAGCCCGCGACTGCTTTGAGTACTTTTCGCTATTCCTCATAGTTTCGGATTAGCCATCCACGCCCACTTGAAAAATTCACCCTGTATATCGGAAACAATCTGTCGCGACATTGTTTTTTTTTGGAAGCAGGTTAACACAATTACTTCTAAAGAATACATTTATTCATTTACTACCATTTGCCTTCTGAGGGGTGGAATTTCAAAACACCCTTTCTTAGTGGATACCCACTCTTAACAAAGAACACACCCTCCGAATTTCATGTCTCTAGGGCCAGCGGTTTAGGCTGTGCGTTGAGATTTAAAAGGTACTCAAATGGCTTATTCACAATAATAAACAGAACATTCGTATACAAATATGGTGAATTAGTCACTTAAAGTAACACATGCATAACATTTCAAACACTATATAAGTTCGGTCGGTGAGTACGAGTCTAAGAATGAGTTGCGGGCAACAAGGTTGCACGATTGTTGCTCAACTTTGTTTCCGGTGTACACGGGGCTTAATTAAGAGGGCGCCGACCAAATGCCCACCGCACAGTGGCGCCCTCATCGTTTGTTTATATATAATATAAACATAATCACTAAATCGGAAAATAGTACTTTTATCCGTTTTAGTGATTAGGTATAATAAAACTAAACAATTTAAAACTACCGTTTATAATAATATTAAAGTATAATCTTGTGGAGCACAACTTATCGTGCTTATTTTCTGCATGTTCCTTCTAAAATAAAAGAAATAACCAAACAAACGATGAGGGCGCCACTAGGCGGTCGGCGTAGCCTTAAAGGAAAATGAAGTAAGAATGAAGTTTCGCGTAAGTACAGGTTTGGTTTACATAATATGCTACAAAAGGGACTATGCCTTTTCCAGGAATACCATTCAAGATACTCAATGCAAAAAAACACTATTGAATGCAATAATTGCAAAACTATAAAGCAATATGAAAAATATTGCTTACTTAGTAGTTTCTATATTTTAATATAAATCTGCTAAGGGGCTTACAGGACCTAGACACAAAAAACGCAAGTTTTAGAAACAATAATCGACTACAGTAAACAAAATCAGAAAAATATATGATATTCTTCAGGATATATGATAGATAGTCTGTGTCTTCAGGTAGATAGTGTGTTGAAAACAGAGGTAATACAACTAATTTGACACGATAGAAAAAAATCATGAACATACCTCTAAAAACTTTCTTTTTACAATAAAAACCATACTAATATACATACAATCATTCTGATTTTTTGTCAGATTATTCTACAAGCAACATAATAAAATACTAGTGCTTTAATTTTTCAGTCCAAACAATACATTTTTTGTAATTAAATAATTGCTTCATATTTTGCAATAAATTATCAGCGTTGTGTCACCGCGCTTCTCTCTCTTTTCTATGCAGTCCGACAGTGACCGCGCTTTAGGTCATGTAAGCCCCTTAATAAGCGTACAGGGTGAGCTTGGGGATGATACCTTCTAACATTGTACTAAGTATGCTCTAGCTCTTACAGAACGTCTAACTAAGTAGCAGGCAATGCTCAATCCCGTTGCGTTCGACGTGCAGTCAACCTCTGCTTCCCTAGTACTTCAGTTATTTAATATAATGAGTGTTACCTTAAGGGCGGATTGTTTGACAACCACTTGACGCACGCGTCCAAAATGGCGCTAACTATCGTCAAATCATAAAAACCGTTGTTTCACTTTTTTTTTTCTTCGGATGGGAAATCATCAAATGACTCCTCCCGCTCTGGGTGGAGCGGAAGGGAGTGTCAGACTCTTACTGACTGAAATCCACCCGTGTTCCTTCCTTAGCCCTTTATGTTCCGGGCCAGCGGTAACCCTTTCGGACAATCCCGCTGACCCCTATAATTTGGCTACACTTGCTAAACGTTTTTGACAGCAATTTCATTATACCTCTTATACCCAGAGGATCTCGAGTTATCTTTCATAATACTTGGATTGGTTTGTACTTAGTGGAATGTATTTGATAACTCTTCTTTATATTACCCAATTTATGAAGAGGGGGTTATTAAATAACTAGCTTCTACCCGCGACTTGGCTCGCGTGAAGTTTCACCGCATAGCATCACATCGCCTGTCCACGCTATTTATATTTTTCTTTTTTCTCGGCTCCTAAGGTCGTAGCGTTATGTTACATAGCCTACAGGCTTCCTCGAAAAATCGGCTATCAAATGCAAAAACATTTGTTCAAATCCGACTAGCAGTTTCAAATAAAGTCTTCAGCTTTATTAAATAAAAAGTATAGATATCCTACTAAACTTCTTGTAACTTAATCTTAAATTAACTAAGGTAAACTTCTTATTCACATAAATCATCATACCATTAAGTAGGTATATTATTCAATCTAAAAGGTTCATATTCCAAACTCCTTTTCTCAAGACGACATGTTTCCCGACGAACCTCCACACAAAGCAATGTGAAAATCCCATCAAAAAGAATATTCTATTGATAACTCCCAATATAGTGTTGGGAGTTATCAATAGAATATTCTTTCACACTTTCACACACAAGTGAAAGTAACAATACAGTAAGTACATCGTTACATAATTCTGTAGCCGTGTCTATAGGGGAGTGTTAAATTGATCATAGTTCCAGTGCAAGAAAGTGATGAGGCTATACGCCATGTATATTTTCATCTCTTTCTATATTTCTATCGTCAATAAAAATATGGCCGAACGCTATAAAAAGGTTTTTATTCACACCACAGCATATTTACTAAAAAGAATTTTCTATTGATGTCGACTAGGATATCATATTTGATGAGGGTAAGGCAATCCCGTCCTAAAGGTTATGTCTCGTTACCCTTACAGCGTAAAGAATTACGAAAATGGTTTACTGTGTTTATTGTGTTCTATTTTGTGTGCATGATTGAATTTTGAGTGAAAGAGCATTGTGCTTTCAAGTACCTAGGCTTCCAACCAAAAAATAAGATACATCCTTCCTTTAGAAAATAGAATGCAAACACTCGTTTTAAAAAAAATCGTAAAAGTAGTAAAGTGAAATGAAGTCAAGTGTAGGCTAGTGAAGTCAAATGAACTGACTTCACTGCTGCGCTGGCTACGTCGTATAGCTGATTACCGATATGCTACACATCACAAGTCTACTGAAGAGAAAAGTAACTCCTTGTCTTACGAAGAAATCCTTGTCTTACGAAACTCCTTGTCTTACGAAGAAATCCTTGGCTTAAATCCTTGTCTTACGAAGAAACTGAGCAACTTATGGTATCATAAACACGGTAAATGCACACATTCATACTTCACCCCACCTCCACTCTACATTTATACCTCTGCATAGAGTATATTGTCTTTTTTATTTCTTTTAATTATTAATTAGCTTTCTTTGGGAAGTCTGGAGCAATGTCTTTGTATATTATTTTGAGTTGGGCGTTGATAGCTGCGCCACAGTATTTTACTTTTGTGGCTTTCTTCATTTTCCTTTGTAAACTTAAGTTGTTGTTCCAAATAAACTTTACATCGATTGCACACACAAAATAATATTTAAGAGCGTTTACGCCGTACGGTATTTCATACAAACTTTCAAGCCCTTATTTTTCGAAATGAATGAACCGATTTTAATGAAACTTCATTTTCGAAAAATAGTGTTACAGCGAAATTAGACCGATTTTAAATTTTCCATAGAAACATAGATTTCCAGCTATCTTTTTTTAAATAAGAAATTTCGAAAATGTTCGCTACTAACTTTTTAGACCTTTGTATCCTGCTTAAGCGTGTGAAGTTTCATTAAAATCGATTCATTAATTTCTAAAAATGCTTGAAAGTTAGTATGAAATGCCGTACGGCGTAAACGCTCTTAAATTGTTCACATGTCACAAAACTATTAATTTCGGCAAATTGCCTTGATACCGCAAAACCAGCCGCAAACTCTGTTAACATCACTTCATACCTCGTGGTGGCTACGATTGAGCTTACGTCACTTGCTACGTCGCGCGCTCGACGCCTACGCTTGCTACGTGTTCGTAGCTGAACACTGATCTGCTACATGACGATTTCAGACGTAATCTTTCATTGAACATGATAGTTTTATCTACCTACTAAGGGTATAATAAGCATAAGTATTCACCACGCGGGCTCAGCGCGGGTTAATAGTAGTTACATGTCTTCGATTTTTTGAAGTGAAAACTTCTTTAGCGGCGTTGTACACTTTTTTTGTAATGGGTAAAAAATGTTTAACTCGCGTCAGGTCACGTGACCCTGATCGTAAGATTCGTAAGATGAGACGTGACCCTGATCGTAAGATGTCACGTGACCCTGATCGAACATTCGTAAGAATCCAAAATATCAAAAATTGAAAACAAGTACACAGGATCAAATTACAGACAGACAGACAGACATACAGACATACAGACAGACAGACAGACAGACGGTGACGGTGACGGTGCTGATATATACGTCATGTTCGTGAACGGGCGCCGTCAGTTGGGACTGGTCATCACTTAGCCGCCTGGATTGTTGTTTTGTTACTATTTGTTGTATTCTGGACGCTCTTAACGCGGACATCTTTTTTATTTTTTACATCGTTCTCACATTATATAATCATAAATTCAAAAGAAATGATGTAACAAATGTTTTTGTAAAATGAAATTTAAAAAGAGTGTCCATGGAGTTTCTTGCCCGTTCTTCTCCATAGGTACCTACGCTTTGGAATGGGCAACTAGCTTCATATTTTATGACTGACCGACTTCTTGACAATTCAAAAGTGCCTGTTAAAGGTTTAATTGAAATAAATGCTTTGAGTTTGAGTTTGAGTTTGAGGTGACGGTGACGGTGATGGTGACGGTGGCGGTGACGATGACGGTGACGGTGACCGTGACGGTGGCGGTGACGGTGACGGTGACGGCGAAGGCGACGGAGACGGTGACGGAAACGGTGAAGGTGACGGTGACGGTGACGGTGACGGTGACGGTGACGGCGACGGCGACGGCGACGGCGACGGCGACGGCGACAGTGACGGTGAGGGTGACAGTTACAGCAAACAACGTTAATATTCAAGTTTTCGCTTCTGCCGGCACTCCCGGAGTGCAACCCGTCGTTTTTTTATTCTAAGATATGCCATCCTCACAATGTTTTCCTTCACCATTTCGCGAGTAGTGGTGATGAAATTATTTACATAAAGTAAAGTGCTTGCTTGGGTTTGAACCCACGACCTACTTACTCGTACTTGTAAGTCACGGCCATTACCACTGAGCCACCACTGTTTACAAAATTATTAATCTTGGAAAATTGCCTTGATATGACAGTGCAAAACCAGTCACAATGATTTCTAGTGGATTGTGTGACAAATAACAAGCTACGCCGCGGCTACGATTGAGCTGACGTCACCGCTACGCTTGCTACGTGTTCGTAGCTGAACACCGATCTGCTACACGACAATTGTAGACGTAGTCCTTAGTTGGGCATGTTATTTTGTGATTAATAGCTTTCAATACCTACCTTAACTGGGCAGGTATCGATTCGGATCATGTTAGATCGAAAACCTTAGGTTTTTAACTAAAGAAGAAACCATTCTTAAAAACCATTTAAAGTAAGATAATAAAGATTAACGTTTGTTTGGCAACTGTACGTGAAACACCAACTACACGGTCGGGGCACCGCGCGGGGGCCGGGGGTCAGAAACGAAGTTCCTTTCGGGATACACGCACGCACACACACACCCGATTATAATAATAAAAGACAGAGAGACAGAAAGTCGCATGGTGGGTTTAGTTAGTAGTTTCAGTTTACTCCTACTACGAGCTTCGAGACTTCGTTCCAAAAGTGAAATTTAAATAAAATATAAATGTATTTGTCTGACCTTATACGCCTCCTGAACTAATATTTTATGTAATTGTTTGAATACAAAAGCGCTTTGTTACTATTTTATTATACATATGTATAGAATATTGTATTGGCCAGCATAAATTAGTTCAAATTAGCATAGAGAAGCTAACAGTAAAATGGTAGGTAACAATAGAAAGCCTTTGTTAATTCCAGGCTAGACGATCTATTTCTGAATCCCCTACTTCAGCAAAGTGTTTAATGTGAGTACAATGAAACCTGTTATTGTACAATGAAGGGCACTTTTCAGGCTTACGTATCGCTGTAAGTCTTGTAAATGGAAATTTTCATTAGCACTGAATTTTAGTAAAATGTTCAGTAGACAACAGAAATATTTTTAACATAATATACGACAAAAGTTTTGTTAAGTTACCAACAATTAACCAATAACCAAAAAAGTCCGCCATTTTATTTATATAGAACTATGCCTATCTTTACATAGTATAAAACAAAGCTGCTCTCGCTCCCTGTCAACTTAGATCTTTTAAACTACGCAACGGATTTTAATGCACTTTTCAGCAATAGATAGAATGATTCGAGAGGAAGGTTTACATGTATAATACATGCATATTATAGTAGAGAAATGCCGAGAAATTCAAATATTTGTAACGTGATGTCGTAACTAACATATTTTTGTGCGCTTACATTGCAAACGCTGGCTAAACCTTACGAGATAAATCAAACTAATGTATTATCGATAAAAAGTCCACGATGGTATAAGTTTATCTCCTAAGGATAACACACAGTAACCATTTGTATCTTTTACTTAATACAAAAAAATTATGGGTTATTTACCAAGCTATTTTAAACAATACAGTATATTCCTTATAAAATTCATTATCATCTGCCTAGCCTTTTCCCAACTATGTTGGGGTCGGCTTCCAGTCTAACCGGGTGCAGCTGAATACCAGTATTTTACATGGAGCGACTGCCTTCTGACCTCCACAACCCAGTTACTGGGTAATACGATACCCCTTGGTAAGACTGGTTGTCATATACCAGTATTATAATACCAGTATTTTACATGGAGCGACTGCCTATCTGACCTCCATAACCCAGTTACTGGGTAATACGATACCCCTTGGTAAGACTGGTTATCCACGAATGACAGCCGGGACAAACAGCTTAACGTGCTTTCCGAAGCACGAAGGGGACACGTTTTGTAGAGATCCCATCCACAGATCAACCGCGGCAAGCGTAGCTTAACCTGATCGATCGACCTGTGCGGCTGTTATTATTTAGCCACGGGCCCCTCATTATTCCTTATCCAATTCAAAACATTAAATACGTTGTGCATTTCATAGAGATCAAAATTGCCCTTACAGCGTATCGTTAAAATGAATATCTTAGAAGATATCAGAAATTTAAAAAGCGGGGGAAGAGCGGCTGGCGGGGCGGTACGAAGTTCTCCGGGTCAGCTAGTCTTAAATAAAGCCGTACCTAACCTACAATTACGCTACAAAATAATTAAGTTCATGACTTTTATTTCTTTAGAACTATGCGTACCTTGAATAAAACAGTAATCTATAATAAAATTATGCTATAAAATTTAAGAACTTTCTAAAAAAAAACAAATGCGGTCAAAACACCAAGTAAGTAACAATTTTATTGTCTTTTAGGAATAACTACCACAATTTGGGCCAATTCAAATTCAAATTCTTTATTTCAGACATGAGTAGTGTTAGTATCAACAAAATAAGTGACCGCGCCATGCACCAATACCACACAACTCTCACCTTTGTACATTCTTACTGCAAAAGCCGCCATGTAAGTATAACTATTGTTTTTGTTTTACTCTTCTTTATTGTCTTATATTATGTTATACTGTATTTTTTGAACCACGATGAAAGAGACTGGCCTCCACGACATCGACACAGGGAATCCTAGTGTGGAGACAAGTGATTTATCTGATATAATTATGTATTTTTTTCTGAACAATAAAGATTTTTTTTTTTTTTTGAATTTATATATCTCGGAACCTTGGGGTTCCGGTCCTTTGGAAGGCGTACGAGGGGCCGAAGCCAACTCGCAGAGGCCCCTTAGGAAATTTTAATGAAATGCGGCACCAACCGACGATTATCCCTATTATTATTATTTCGTTTATTCGTTTAGTTTCCTCATTAATTACAATTTTAAATATTTCAATATAAAAAATAACTATAAAAAAACATTTAAAAATATAAAAAATAGTGATCCGCCGGTGTCGGGAGCAGGGTCCAAGCTACCGGTGGTTAGGGCTCCAGAGACAGGAACCTCCTCACAATGCGAGCCGTATCGAGGAGTACTGCCTTCTGAATCAGGCCCTTGATCCAACCACCTAACGAGAGCCTCGATAGATGTTGATCGAGGCTTTCGGCCATCAGTCCATTGGCTGATACGACAATCGGCACAATGATAGCCGAGCTCACATTCCACATGTCAACAACCTCGTGTGCTAAGTCGAGATACTTAATTTGTTTTTCTTTCTCAGCTTTCACGAGGTTCCCGTCATGTGGAATGGTAACATCGACAATCATTGTGCGGCGCGCTAATCGATCTATCACCACTATATCAGGCTTATTGGCAACAATAGTCCTGTCAGTAATGATAGACCGATCCCAGTACAACGTGACATGGTCATTTTCAAGAACTGGGTCGGGCACATACTTGTAATACGGTACCTCAGAATCCACAAGCTTATATTTCAAAGCAAGTTGCTGGTGAATAATCCTAGCCACTTGGTTATGCCTGTGCAAGTACTCGCCGTTAGCCAGACGAGAACAACCAGAGATAATATGTCTGATAGACTCACCCGGACGGTGGCATGCCCGACACACGTCAACCGTCCCGTCTTTCATAATATGTCTCCGGTAGTTATTCGTTAAGATAACTTCGTCCATAATTGCACAGACAAAACCTTCAGTTTCCCCGAAAAGGTCACCAAAACGTAGCCAGGATACGGACGCTATGAAATCTACACCGGGCTCATGAAGAGCCCGATAGAAGCGCCCGTGAAGCTCCTTGCTTTGCCATACCCTCTTGCGGTCATCAGTAGAAAGTACTACAGGTTTGCGCCAGTTCTCTTTAGCCATGGAGAGCGGGGTGAGCCCCTTGTCCACTGCGACCACATCACGGTGCATACCCACTTCGGCTTTTAAAAAATATTCCCTGAGACTGCACACCTCGCGGTTGTGGAGGGTCTTCGCATTTAAAAAGCCTCGACCCCCGCACTTCCGCGGGATATACAGTCTCATCACCGATGATCGTGGGTGATGCATCCGGTTTGCGGTCAGTAGTGTACGGACTCTTCTATCCAGGGCGTCGAGTTCGGTCTGAGTCCATTTGAGTATGCCGAAAGAGTACATCAAAACCGGCATGACCCAACCGTTGAAGGCGCGCACCTTATTTCCGCCCGAAAGAAGACTAATTAATACCTTCTTCAGGCGACAAAAGAAGCGCTCCTTCAACGATTGCTTCATGTCAGCATCGTTGATGCCTAACGCTTCCGACATACCCAAATACTTATAGCTTTCGGATGAAGAGAGGGATCTGAGGCTTATGGAATCCGAGAGTTGAATTCCCTCGGATTCCATAATCTCCCCTCGCTTTACATGCATGACTGCACATTTGTCGACACCAAATTCCATCTTGATGGCGCTACTGAAAGTTTTAGTTACCTTAAGTAGCTCCATCAGACGCAATTTGTTGGGGGCAAAGAGTTTCAAATCATCCATGTAAAGGAGGTGAGATATGACCTGACCACCTCTCCTCAACCGATAGCCTAGACCTGAATCCTCCAGTAGTGTACTTAGAGGATTCAGGGCTAAGCAGAACCAAAGTGGACTCAAACTGTCGCCCTGAAATATTCCCCGTTTAATCCATACAGGCTCATCATTTCCCTGGATCTGTCGACATCCTGGATAACGAAGGACCGTCTTCCATTGCCCCATACACGACTCAAGGAAGGTGCGTAGAGTTGCATCTATCTTGTACAACTCCAGCACCCTCATGAGCCATGTATGTGGCACTGAGTCATAGGCCTTCTTGTACTCTATCCAACATGTCGACAAATCCTTGCGGGATCGACGAACCTGTTGGCTAATGGCCATATCAATGAGGAGTAGCTCCTTAGTACCGCGGGACCCGTTCCTACATCCATTTTGAGAAGCAGACATAATCGAGTTACTCTCAATGTGCTTATTAATTTTCGCTCTCAAAATGGATGTAAGAAGTTTATAAACCGTCGACAAACACGTGATCGGTCTATAATTCTTGGGTTCCGCGGGACTACCTGATTTATGGAGCAGGTGGGTAACGCCTGTTGTTAGAAACTGCGGTAGCGACCCAGACTCTAAGGATGACTGGAACTATTATTATTATTATTATTATTATTTATTATTATTATTTAGCGATTTGTTTTCCTCGGCCTAGCCGGATAGCTGATGGCACGGGCCTAAGCCAAGTGTTCATCAGTGGGATTAAGTGTTGGAGTAATATTAGATACTGCGTGGTTATCCGCAGTAGGCTGTATGTTAGCCGAAACTATATTTGAGTGAGAGTAATGGTGCAAGTTATCGGACTCACACTGGAGGAATTTTCTTACTAGCCTACAAGTATTGAGAATCGCTGCCTTCTGCAGCAGGTGGTAGGTGTTAGATGGCAAGTTGAGAGAACTAAGGGACTGTATTATTGTCATGTAACCCCTGTTTAAGGAGACAACACTTCAAATATCAACTGGTATGGATTCTTACCCAGTGTCGCAGCAGAGGGGAGGCCCACCGATCTGAGAACACGTTCAGGAGACCGTTGGTGCTGGCGCTCGGAGGCGGTCCTTTTTCTTATTATGGAGTAAAAATCGTCTGTGCGTGCAAACATTGTGGACGCATTACAACGCCACGTCAGCCCCAACAGTATCCTAAACGCGTTATTATATTGGACACGCAGATCGCTGTATGTCCTTTGCATAAAACAGGTCCAAAGACAGCACGTGTAGAGACTGACAATATAGGCGAATCTAAGAAAAGTTTATAAAAACTTACAATGACATCATCATCATCATCATCATCGTTTCAGCCGAAAGACGTCCACTGCTGGACATAGGGCTCCCCCAAGCACCTCCACTTCGACCGGTTCTGCGCTTCTCGCATCCAACGGGTTCCTGCGGCCTTCACAAGGTCGTCCAACCACCTTGTGGGAGGCTTTCCAACGCTACGTCTTCCGGTACGCGGTCGCCACTCCAGAACCTTTCGGCCCCATCGGCCATCTGTTCTGCGAGCAATGTGCCCTGCCCACTGCCACTTAAGCTTGGCAATTCTTCGGGCTATGTCGGTTACCATGTATGTCGGTCAATGACATCGTACTTATCTCGAAACTCGCACTCATCTACTCGCCATTTTTACCCGACTTTACGACATTTTTAGTACTATACATTATAGTTACGACTAGGCTTTAGGCAACGACTATTTTATGAATGGCCGCAAAAATAATGCTGTTAACAACGTGGGATCATAATGACCTCCATCAGAGCAGAGGTCAGAATGTAATCACGAGTGAAGAAGGACAGAAGTGTTGTTACTTATTTTTTAATCATATTTACTTTTTTGTGTTACCGTTATTTATCTAAAAGTAAGTACAGACGCCAGCACATCAAGCTACCCGAAACTGTCAAATTTTCCCAATCAACTTTGAACCTTATGCTTTAGCGATAAAGTTTAAAATCTATTAAAGAAATTTGACAGATTGTAGTAGTTTGATGTGCTGGCGTCTGTACCTACTATAATAGACTTCCTTTAGAACCAACTAAACTAACCTAAACTTGCTTAAAGGGCTGAAGTTTATTTATTATTATTTTTGGATTTTGGTCCTATTTCCCGAAAAGTTAACAAAACCTTCTCACATATTGACAAATATTTTGGTAAAATATTTGTCGTCGTACAAACTATTATGTACCTATATGTTAGGGGCATACCTACAAGTAATTTGTGAATTGATTGATCGGGGGTTCCGGAACTCCTTGCTTTGTATGGTTGTCACGCTCATATGTTTGATCATGCCGGTATTAAAATCTACTCATCCCTTCCAGTTTAGGATAACGATGATATGCTTATATAATGAAATTGTAAACTTATATAAAAGCTTAGTACAGACGCCAGCACATCAAGCTACCCGAAACTGTCAAATTTTCCCAATCAATTTTGAACCTTATGCTTTAGCGTTAAAGTTGAAAATCTATTAAAGAAATTTGACAGATTGTAGTAGCTTGATGTGTTGGTGTCTGTACATAAGAATTACTTAAAACTGCCTCCTTGCTCTAGTGGTTGCAAGCGCTACTGATGAGGATGAGGTACTCGATTAAATTTCCAGGTCGGGCAATGTGTTATTGGATATTTCCATAAGGAATTTCTCAGTTACAGGCCTATGTTTGGATTTGTTAGGCTCGCCCCCTATCACACAGGACTTAAACATAACTGGCGAAACGGGGGCGTGATGTTATGTTATCTTCTGAATTGCCTATGATCGCACTCTCTGTTTGTGAAGTCACACACACCCATACGCGTTAAAAGCACAGGAGTAGGAAAATCTTCTATGTTTTTTTAAAGGTTTCGATAGTTTATTTTGCAGTGTAGTCTGTTGGAGGCCTTTTTAGGCCCCCTGATAAACATAATCAGACTATAACGTTTCCACTGCTGGGATACAGGCATCCTCTCTGTGAGAGCGAGTGGGCCATAAACTGTCACGCGGGCCCAGTGCGGGTTGGTAGATGTCACATGTCTTCGAACTTTTGGTTCTAGGACATGCCGGTTTCCTCACGACGTTTTCTTTCACCGTTTTGAGAGCAGTGGTGATGAAATTATTTACACAAAGTAAAGCGCCTGCTTGGTTTCGAACCTACGATCTACAACTCGTAAGTCAAGGCCAACACCAGTGGGCAACCATTGCTCCCAGGTCAGATAAACGATAAACGGATTGTGAAATGCACTTTTTCATATAATATTTGTAACGCTTTACGTAACAGATATTCAGATAACTTGCCAAGGTAAGATCAGATAGTGGTGGAATGTAATTGTACATTTTAAATTATCGTCATTATCTGCTTGCCGCCTACGCGACTACGTCAAAGCAAAATGTGCCGCATTTTCGCTCTTGAACTTTAATAAAAATGAAAATATATTTTCATTTTGAATACCTGACTTTTATTAATGTTTCAGATTTTATTTGAACTTTTGGTTTAAAGACCAGCATGAATTCAGAATCTTTATTTTAAATTTTAAAAACATACTTACCATATAAATAAATCCGATTAGATATAGGTACAGGGTGTTCGGTTATTAATGAATAATTTATGAAAAAAAAAGTTCATGTTCGTATAACTCGTCAAAATGTAGGGAACAGCTGATTTTTTCTTCGCGATTTGAGGTTTTGTCCTATAGTAAAAGTTGTTCATATAAGTACAATGACCTCTTAAGAGGTTGTTAATGTTTTACCAATAACCCTGTATATAGATCGAATAACTATTTGTTATGTACAACATTAAAAGAAAAGAGAGAGATTAGTTTTCCTCAGATAACATAATATCTGATTAAACTCTCTGCTAACTTGACGACTAATTTAACTTAGATTGTTATTTTTAATTTTTATTCTATCATCAGAAAACGCGGCCATGTTACTCGCCACTATAATATAAGCTTCTGTATGCCCACTGTTGGACACTGAAACTTATTCTAATAGGTACTTTTTATTATTACCATTTCCACTCATATTGAAAATCATATTCAACTCCTTCCGAGCACCAAGATAAATCAACTTCACAAATCTTTAAATTCAAAATGTCCGCCATTACTTACGTCGTCTAAAATATCTCCTAACGTCAAAGTCCTCCATCATGTCCTAACGACGTTCATAACAGCCAATTAGTGCCACTAACTGGCACATATTCTGCGTAACACGAACTATCATTATGCCAATTAAGTTGACAATCACTTGGCACATTAGAGCGGTTACCACACACTGGGGACCACCATCGTTGTTATAGGAGATATCTGGAAGAAGCGACCATTTATCACTAGAGCTTTGTCTGCACTGTAGCATATTAACAAACAGTTTAATTTCATCTTTGACACTTGTCGGCACATAGAATTTCAGTACTTGTGCCGAGACAACACAAATGTACTACAGTGCACAATAGGTTTAAAAATGTATTTCCCGTAGTCACAGCTATATTTGTGTTCTATCTCAAGAACTTCATAAGAAAATAGAGTAGTAGAGCAAGGCATTTTCACAGCATTCTGTTTTATTTGCAAAAGTGCAATAGTGTTAGAATTATGTAACCCTAGCTACGCCCGCGGTTTCACCCGCATAAGTTTCGATCCCGTGGTAATATCGGGATAAAAAGTAGCCTATATGTTAATTCAGGGTGTCAGCTACCTCCATACCAAATTGCAGTGCACTCACTCTTCCCTCACTCTCATATTCTGAGTTTTTTTTTTCTGCGCCTGATCTCTCTCTCTGTTCGTGTCAGATTGCCGTTCCCGAAAGTTACCTTGTTGTCTACCTTGTTGTTGATGTATTTTGCTCCACATAATACGAATCTTTATTAAACCAACTACGATAATTACTAGGTATGTTAATTAAACCTATTATCTGGTACCGGAGAACATGGCATTGTTCTCCGGATCATCTCAATCTGCGTAATTCGATATTTGCTTGTTCAAGCGCCACTTCTCGAGACCTGAAGGCCAACTTTCGTAATTTAAAACGTTCAAAATCTAATCGCAGTCTCATCTCGGCGGCAAACAAATGTCAAAAACTTGCCAAAAATGTAGGGAAATTAGAGGTATTTTGGACAGATTGAGACTGAACGTTCCTGAAATTACGAGAATTGCCTCTCTGACCTTCGACCGAAATTAATATACATTACAATGTAGATACCTGTTGACTATGACTATCGTTACAAACAACGATAATAAAATTAATTGGTATACAATATCAAATAAATATTAATTAATTCAATTTGTTAAAATCCGAGAGGGGCCCGTGGCTAAATAATAACAGCCGCACAGGTCAATCTATCAGGTTAAGCTACGCTTGCCGCGGTTGGTCTGTGGATGGGTGACCCTCTTTACATACCGGGACCCCTCCGTGCCTCGGAAAGCACGTTAAGCGCTGGTCCCGGTTGTCATTCATCTTTGACAGTCGTTACGGGTAGTCAGAAGCCCGAAAGTCTGACAACTAGTCTAACCAAGGGCTATCATATTACCCAGTAACTGGGTTGTGGAGATCAGGTAGGCAGTCGCTCCATGTATAATACTGGTATTCAGCTGCATCCGGTTTGACTGGAAGCCGACCCCAACATAGTTTGGAAATGGCTAGGCAGATGATGATGAATTGGATAAGGAATAATACTGTATTGTTTAAAATAGCTTGGTGAATAACCCATATTTTTTTTTGTATATTGTATTTTTATTTCATCTGCATCTGGCAGATGAAATAGTTAAAATCCGACACTGACGCCCATTTTCTGTACAAAAATGAAAAACGCAAGTCAAATAATGCGATCAGCTGTTGATAATAATTCATTCAGCCAATCACGGCAACTCCCGACTTTAATTCTATCGCGAGAGTTTTAAACTTTCAATGAGCGGATTAATTGCGCGCTCAAATACTTTAATCTGTTTTGGTATTCAAGTTTAATCTTAGCTTGGGTGCCAGAGGATAATCACTAAGTATATACTTAGTCAGTGATTTATTCAAATCAAAGACAAAATTGTCATACTATTACCTTATCGCCTTTATGAAAATTGTAAATCTATATACCTACTAATAATAAGTAAATACCTACTTATAGTAAACCTGAAGACTTCGTTTGTTTGTTTGCTTGAACGCGATAATCTTGAAACTACAGCAGTGCTATTCTGTAAAAATGTCACCGTGAAAACTTAGGTGATGTGAGCGTGGAGTGAGCTGTCATTAGTGTCAATCTCTAGCATCAGGTGGAATGACAGGCTCACTTCACCTAAGTGATCACGATGATTTTTTTACAGAATAGCACCGCTGGTCGGATTTGACAAAAAAAACCCAATTCGTGAGGAAGGCTATAGGTAGACTATTTCTCATCACGCTACAACTCTTCAGCGCCGAACAAAACAAAAATCAGAAAGAACACTAAGCGAAAACGAATAGCGCGAGCAAGGGAAGCAATGCGACGGGGTGGATCGGGACAAGAAACAAGAAATTTCACACGGACGTAGTCGTAGGGAGAAGCTAGTTTAGAAATAAAGTAATAATTTATTTATTTATACACTAGCTGTGCCCCGCGGTTGCACCCGCGTGTATGTCGATCCCGTGGGAATATCGGGATAAAAAGTAGCCTATATGTTAATCTACGGTGTCAGCTACCTCCATACCAAATTTTATCAAAATTGGTCCCGTTGTTTGAGCGTGAAGAAGTAACAAACATATAAACACACACACACTCACAAACTTTCGCCTTTATAATATTAGTGTGATTAGCAGAACATTATTAGCGTTGCTAAAACAAAACTCAGGACCTTATTGTGAATCCCATAGAGACTCCTTCAAACAGGCGCGACACGCGATAAAATCGCACGCGACACAAAGGCACCGCAAGTCGCGCAACGGGCGGTGCTTTTGTGTCGCGCGATTATACTGCGTGTCGCGCCTGTTTGTAGGAGCCTTAGCTCGTAGAATCAAATCTATCCCGTTTCTATCCACTGTAATACTATGCGCATCCATTACAATGACCAATGGACCACAAGACCCTTCCGTATTCATAATATTGTATGAAGGATACTTATCTTGAGCTCTGATGGACTGCCCAAACAGAATAGAATACACATTCATCTTGTTTTTATTATCTCCCTTTTATATGGAAACAGACACCATATTTTTGTAAGGGTTCATTGTAATATTTTTTATCACTTTGCTCACTATACAGGGTCAAATTAAAAACCCCGAAAAGCCCGAAAGCCTGACAACCAGACTTATCAAGCTGTTGGTCCCGGCTGTCATTCGTGGATCTTTGACAGTCGTTACGGGTAGTCAGAAGCCCGAAAGTCTGTTACCCAGTCTTACCAAGTCTTACCCAGTCTTACTTAGTCGTATTACCCAGTAATTGGGTTGTGGAGGTCAGATAGGCAGTCGATCTATGTAAAATACTGGTATTCAGCTGCAACCGGTTAGACTGGAAGCCGACCCCGACATAGTTAGGAAAAGGTGAGGCAGATGATGACAGGGTCAAATTAAATTAGGTAGCTAAACTCCACAGACGAGATGGGATATCTAAACATGATAAAACAAAAACTGGCCAAGTGCGAGTCGGACTCGCACACGAAGGGTTCCGTACCACAAGGCAAAAACGCCGAAAAAAACATGTTTGTTGTATGGGAGCCCCCCTTAAATATTTATTTTATTTTAATTTTATTATTTATTATTAAAGTTAAAATACAACTGAGTATTTTGTGAATATTTCAAGTGCCTACCTGTTGCCATTTTTGATATCGAGCAAAAAAGGGCAAAAAAATCGCGTTTGTTGTATGGGAGCCCCCCTTAAATATTTATTATATTTTGTTTTTAGTAAGTATTTGTTGTTATAGCGGCAACAGAAATACATACTTTGAGAAAATTTCAACAGTCTAGCTATCGCGGTTCTTGAGATACAGCCTGGTGACAGACAGACAGACGGACAGACAGCGAAGTCTTAGTAATAGGGTTCCGTTTTTACCCTTTGGGTATGGAACCCTAAAAAGAAGTTAATTTGATGACTTGTTTTGTGGGGTCATAGACCTTAAAAAACTGCTTTTTAAACTGATGTTTCAAGTGACATTCACTTGAAACATCAGTTGAAAAAGCAGTTTTTTTTGTGTATAAGTACTACACTTCTTCAAAACAAAAGTAAACAGATTTTCTCAAGTCATACTTCAAGTAGCAACACTCCCAGCGATCGTTGATCCCCAAAAAATCATTCAATATTTTTATATTTCTACTAGCAGTGGCTCGCGGTTTCACCCGCGTAAATATCGATCCTGTGGGAATATCGGGATAAAAAGTAGCCTATATGTTGATCCAGGGTGTCAGCTACCTCCATACAAAATTTTAACAAAATTGGTCCAGCCGTTTGAGCGTGAAGAAGTAACAAACATATAAACACACACACACACTCACAAACTTTCGCCTTTATAATATTAGTGTGATTTTATCGTTTTTAGATATCAATACTGGGTCACATCTGCAGAGTTTCGCTAGTTAATTTAACCCTGTATAGGAAGGGAAAAGTATTGTTTGGCAAACTGACTATCAACTTAAACGACCTCATTACAAGATTAATCTTTTGACCAAAGTTTATTTATTATCGAGCCATTTTTGAATTTCAAACTTTATCCCGAAAAAGTTAAAGTTCTAATTACAAAAACTGACGTTCAACACGAGTCAAAGTTGTCAATTTCGTATTTCGAACTTTACTGTCGCGGGAATTAAGTTCAAAATACAATAACAGGCACGAAGGTGTTGGCATGGACTCCAGTGAGAACTCGTTTTCTGAGACGGAAATTGTCCGTAAATTCAAATCATAATTGTAATTCTTTGACAGTTGTGAGAAATGGCTATAACACGGCAAATAATTGTGGTTATCCGCTAAACAAGTCCTGGTTGTACATTGATGGTATGTATTAGGCGCAGTGATGACAGGTGGAGTAAAGCAGTGACCAAATAGCGTCCAAGGAGTGAAAGACAAAGTGTCGGTCGTTGGGGGGCGAGATGGGCGGACGATATTGTTACCTGAAGCTGGATGAGGCTGGTATATCAGATTAGGGACATTCCCCACGCACCTGTGCCAGCCTCATCCTGGTTCTACAGGCACGAGAAAAGAGAGGCCTATGCTCATGCCATGCCATGGGTGAAGTCGGGCTGTGGGTGATGATGATGAAGATTATGCATTAGGCGAGTTTCTATTTTTTTGACATTAGTTACCTATTTTGTTACCGTAGCTCATCTTCACGTTAATCTAGATGACGACTTTAGAGCTCCCCAAGGCAGCTCGCCGTCCGGTCTTGACGAGACCCGGGGTTGACGGCGCGTTGCGTTCCACGCGCGCCTCAAAGAGAATATTATTATTCGAAAGAGATACCGTGCCCTTAGCACAGGCAGCTGAAGGAACACGGGTGCAATGGGTTTTAATCAGTAACAGTCTGCCAAGCCCTCCCGCTCCGCCCAGAGCGGGAGAAGTTATTTGATAATTTCCCACCCAAAAAAATAAAAGAAAAGTACTCCCCCATGCCTATTCAATTTAATTTCCCTGTCACATGGGATATTTATTGCCGTCATGCATCAATAAATAATCATAATAACAAGGCAGGTAACATACCTCGTTACAATTTTCATTGATTCATTTTCGATTTTCAAACCTGTGGGATGTTCAGTATACCCATATATCTTCGCCAATTGACTATCCCACCAAACTAACGGCCTCTAAAACATGTACAACGTGCGAACGTTCCCACAGTATCCTCAGTATCAGTATCCTATATCTGTACAATAATCCTACCCTATTACGAGAGCTTGTCCCTTGTCGCTGCCATAATAAACAAAGGATAAAGGTCATCATCATCTGCCTAGCCTTTTCCCATCTATGTTGAGGTCGGCTTCCAGTCTAACCGGATGGATCTAAATACCAGTAATTTACATGGAGCGACAGCCTATTGACCTTGGTAAGACTGGTTGTCAGACTTTCGGGTTTCTGACTATCCGTAACGACTGTCAAAGATCCACGAATGACAACCAACGGCTTAACGTGCTTTCCGATGCACGGAGGGGTCTCGGTATGTTATGGTCACCCATCCACAGACCAACCGCGGCAAGCGTAGCTTAACCTGATCGATTGACCAGTGCGGCTGTTATTATTTAGCCAAGGGCCCCTCTATATAAAGGATAATAGGTACAAAATAATAAAATTTATTAAAACATTTTACGTTATAATACGGTTTTATAAAGTACCGATGTATTTCGGGGGCTGGAGTTGTGCTTTTTCAGGGTGGCAGTTACATTGACGCGCTACCTGTTAACCAACACCCTAATGGTGTAACACACTATCAGTCTCAGTCACATCAAGCTACTACAATCTGTCAAATGTCTTTAATAGAGTTTCAACTTTATCGCTAAAGCATAAGGTTCAAAGCTGATCGGTAAAATTTGACAGTTTCGGGTAGCTTGATGTGCTGGTGTCTGTACAACATCTTATACATATACCTACATTCATAGCAAATAAGTTTCTGATTCTGATTCTGAAGGATATTGCTAATCCATTGCTTCACATGTTCGTAAAATGTGTCTACTCTACAACATGGAATGAATGTTGTTGTAATGTCAAAATGAGACTTATTGCTACTGATAGTGTGTTACGCAGTTACCATGGATTTATACGAAAGTGCAATACAGCACGATGTTAAAAAGCCTATCGCCTTCCGTAAGAATTGGGCTCTAATAAATAAGAAAAGAATAAACTATTTATTTTCAGGTAACAAAGAAAGACCCATAGATACATACCTTAACCTAAGTACCTATACATAATAATATAGTAATAATTTTGTTAGTAAATAAACCTTAATAACTATTTTAGTATCACTTAGTTGCGCTGTCTTTGTGCGTCGGCTATCAAATGCAAAAATAATTTATCAAATCCGACTGGTAGTCTCAGAGATTAACACATTCAGACAAACATACAAACTCTTCGGCTTTAATTATTAGTAGTACCTCTAGATGACTCGCATACATGCTAGACTCCTTGGTCCATGTTTCAAGATGAGGTTCTACAGGGTTATTGGTAAAACATTAACAACCTCTTAAAAGGTGTAAAAAAAAAAAGAAAAAAAAAACAGCTGTTCCCTACATTTAAGTTCGTATAACTCGTCAAAATGTAGGGAACAGCAGATTTTTTTTTCGCGATTTCAGGTTTGGTCCCATAGTAAAAGTTGTTCATAATGATGACCTCTTAAGAGGTTGTTAATGTTTCCAATAACCTGTTTATTGGGTAAATTAAAATAACTCTCACAAGTACCAAAACCCGAGCCCCACTGTCGGCTCCTTGCTGACTGGCCAATATTTTTACCATAGCGTAAGATATTCTTATCGATACATGAAAAGAAGGGAAGAGCTCTACAACTCATATTATATGCATTAGGATCCTCCGTAAGTCAACAATCGGCCCAGCTGCCGTCATCCTAAATAAACGGATACAGGATTCACTTTGGCACTTCGACGTTATATCGAATTTCCTGTCTCATGTGCGAAAACACCCGAACTAATATTCTGGCCCATTCGGAACTTTTCGGTAGCAAACCGAATCGATTACGCATCTGTGTCAAAACGGCTTCGATTACTGCAACAAAGATTTGTAATTCGTATGGTCTCACATTATTTTCGATTAGACACCAATGTGAGCTTTTATAATTTCTAACGTGTCGATATTATCGTGGACGTTCACGTCCGTAAAACTCATAGAAAT
The DNA here is from genome assembly GCA_916614155.1 of Mesoligia furuncula. Classification (NCBI taxonomy): domain Eukaryota; kingdom Metazoa; phylum Arthropoda; class Insecta; order Lepidoptera; family Noctuidae; genus Mesoligia; species Mesoligia furuncula. Next base: position 22,034,733 of record OU744800.1, on the reverse strand, counting down.
TCGTGCACGTTATAACACTAACAATCAAAATCAAAAGTCATTTGTAGTGCTTTCGCTAAGATGAAGAAGTGGTGCAACAAACTCCCCAGCAGCACAGGGGGCCTAGAAAGGCCACTTTGGCAGAATCATAAAAGGATAACATTATAAATCATAATGGACAGTTAACTGTTAAGTTAATCGTATCAATCCCATTGATGAAGGATTTTTAAGTTTTTTTTTTTTTGTCTGTGCTAAAATACCAATCAATCCAATCTATATCCAATCCCAATCTCTTTGATTATACCTACGTAGTGCAGCGAAAAAAAGAAAAACATGGACTGTCTTCGCCATATCAAGATTCATAAATATCTATACATATAATAAAATCGTAGGAAAGTCAAAACTGTACATTGAATATTTTTTTAAAAGAATACTTGGGGCGTGATCTACAATCGATACCGAAGCCAAAAATATAGTTTTTAGAATTTTTGTCTGTTTGTCTGTTTGTCTGTTTGTCTGTTTGTCTGTATGTATGTCCGGGATAAACTCAAAAAGTACTACATGGATTTACTTCAAATTTTGCATGAATATTACTAAGAGGTCGGGTCAACATATAGGCTACATATTATCACGCTATCACCTACGGGGGAGGAGCTGTGAATCTTTATTTTTCTTACGCATTCTGTGACAGCGTGTAATCTAACGACCCATTTTTAAATGCTGTTTTTGAGTAAGCCATGCTATTATCTAGCTTTACACTATAAAAACTACGCCATTTAAGTAACTTGGACAGAGAAACATAGTTTAATGAATGTTAGTAGTATAAAGACAATTTTGAAGCAGCGCCATCTATGAGATTTCATAAAAATCAAATCAAGTTACATGTTAACACTTTTTGGAAATTTATAATTTAAATTTGATCATGTTGGCGAGGTTAGTAGTTATTCTTAAAATTCATAGATGGTAGTGTGAATTTTCTTCATAAAAGTTGTATCGTCTATTTCGTTTTGACAAATTCAAGTTCCAACAAAACCCTCAAAATCTTGAGCAGAGTTGAGGAAGACTATTTAAATAAAATGCGGTGTTGAGTATTACAAAAAAGTTATGTTCATTGATGATGATCATTTCTTCATCAATTTCATGTTGTTAGTACAAAATAAACATTGACTGTTAATACTTTTGTTCGGTATTTATCTGTGTGATTATTGCTTGGTAATTAATATATTTTCATGTCGTATACCTAACTAACTGCTGCCCGCGACGTCGTCTGCGTGAAGGCTCTACAGCACCAAAAATACCTAAGACGCCAGTGTCGCTATAGCATTATAAGTAAACAACTTTTAAAATAGCATTATAGCACATCACCTTCTCGACGGTGACCAAAATTGGGATGACACCCTCGCGGAGGCGAGCGTCAGTGACAGTCCCAGCCGCATGCGTCATCTGTTTGGCGTCATCTTGGTGTATTGTGGAGTCGCTTTGTGGGAAAAGTATCGCTATCATCTGTCTGAAGATTTTCTACGAGCTTTGAGGCGTGCTACTGGAGACGAAGTCGAAGTAACTGATGAACGCGTGCTGAATACCTGTCTCAGTTCACTTCAAGATATGGTCATTTCTATCGGCGGCAATCCACTGATTGAATATGGGTTACCAGCTCCCCAATCATCACCGCATCAAGACCGTGGAAATCGGGAGTATAACGCTGAGACAAATTATGACCCGGGCGAAATGACCACCATACGAAATGACCAAGTCGCTTTGTTCTCTTCAGAGCAAAAACAAATTTATGACACCGTCCTTGAAAGCGTTGGGCAAAACCACACTGGCATACTTGCAGAGGTCAGGAGGCAAGGCAAAATTGCTATTGCTGTAGCGTCGTCGGGAATCGCTGCCACACTGCTTCCGGGTGGCAAGACAGCACATGCCATGTTTAAAATTCTCATCGATTTAGAGAGCGCCGAAACGCCTGTTTGTCGTGTGTCACGTAACAGCGATAAGGGACACGTGCTCAAGGATTGCTCTCTGATCGTATGGGATGAGTGTACGATGGCCAATAGGAAGGCAGTTGAGGCCGTGGACAGAATCCTGCAGGACATCCGTAGGAACGAACATTTGATGGGTGGTGTCACAGTTCTGTTCAGTGGCGATTTCCGGCAAACGCTTCCCGTGGTGACGCGGGTATGGAGGGCTGACGAGGTGAATGCTTCGTTGAAACGATATTCGTTGTGGTCACGAGTTCGTACGCTGCGCTTGACCATTAATATGAGAGCTCGGCTCGGCGGCAATGCACGTGCTCAAGAATTATCTCATGTCCTTCTAAGTCTTGGCGAAGGCACTCTACCAGAAGAGAGAGGTGGACAGGTGGTGCTTCCATAGTCTCTCGGTAGAGTGGTATCCAGCTTAGAAGAACTCATTCGCTGTGTGTGCGGGGACATCAGTCGTATACGGCACCAGCAGAATTCTTGGGTGTGTGAGCGGGCCATTTTGACGCCCAAAAATGATCAGGCTGCAGCAATTAACGAATGCATTCTCTCGGAAATTGAGGGGAATGAAGTGGTCTACAACTCGATAAACACTGTTGTCGAGCAAGATGACGCCACACATTATCCCGTGGAATTTCTGAACTCCCTGTCAGCAAGTGGACTTCCAGCGCATACCATCAAGCTGAAGGTCGGTGTCCCGATTATGCTTCTTCGGAACCTATCTCCTCCGAAGTTGTGTAACGGGACCCGCCTCAAAGTCATCTCGCTCCACAGACACACCATTGAGGCGAAAATTCTTACGGGTTGTGGCGTCGGCGAGGCAGTATTTATACCACGCATTCCCCTCATATCTCATAACTTCCCGTTCCAGTTCAAGCGCGTACAGTTTGCCGTGAGTGTTTGCTTCGCGATGACCATCAGTAAGTCGCAGGACGAGTTGCTTCCCACACGGGCAACTGTACGTCGCTTGCTCCCGCGGCACCAGTCCTGACTTTTTTAAAAATTTTTTTTTTTAATTAGAAGTTCACAGCATGCAAAAAAAGTTACAATCTAAGCCCCACGAAACCGTAGTAATGGTTTGACTGTGGGGTCTCACGAGTCTTTTAGACACACTTACAAATTCATACTTTAGACTTAGGTATAGCACTTTATAACATTTCTAAATAACATCTTTTTAATTTATTTTTAAATCTGCTTTTATTGTTTTCGCTCCTTATGTCTGTTATGACTCTCTTTACACTTTGGCTCCTGGCAGCATAACTACCAACGTAGTTTATAGGGAAGTGTTGTAAGGTATGATACCTTTGTACGTATTTTTATTCTTTTGCGTCCTGGAATGTATTCCTGCATTATTTTCTCTATTTCCTTCAGTCACATCTTATGACTGAACTCAGCAGGATTCCCAATTATAACTCTCTTCACTTGCTTCGCTTGCAAAAAAAATAAAATTTTATGCTATTTTAAAAGTTGTTTACTTATAATGCTATAGCGACACTGGCATCTTAGGTATTTTTGGTGATGTAGAGCCTTCACGCAGACGACGTCGCGGGCAGCAGCTAGTTAATTATAAAAATAATTTCTGAGTCGAGCTGCACGATTTTTGACAAATGCGTGCACTGATTGGACAGGTCCGCTCAATCTGTGTGGTTCTTTCCTCAAAAGACCATTTCAGACATCAATCTACATGGTCTTCACACGATCTGACCAAGATTTTGTCTGGACTTTAAAAGAGACTGTGACCTCTGAGTTTGTTTCGGCCTTTCTTCTCAGAGTAGTCAGATAGGAAACGCCGACCACATCTAGTTTAAAAAATATGATGACGTGTAAAAGTGTTTGTAAAAACCTACTTACAGAAAATAAATCATTTATCATTTATCATTTACCCTTTAATGATTTTGCTAAAGTGGCCTTTTTAGGCCCCCTGCTCTCTATTCAGTTAGAAAAACTTGATGCTATACAATAGTAGGTTGCAAAGAAATATGGAAAAGCGTCCTCATATATTTCTTTACATATAAATTCCCTGTATTATCGTGATGCCGTCACATGGTAATGGAATACCACGATAAATCTCACGTTAGAAATAATAAAAGCGCACAATGTAAAATGACAACAAATTTTCAAAATAACTGTCTCAGTAAATCAACAAACAATTTACCCTAAATAAGTTATCGTGAGGTCCAGAATAACAAAAACAAAACAAGAAATTGTAAACAATTTGACCCTTTTACTCTGATTTAACCACCTGGAAAATGCAATAAAACCCTAAGTGCGAAAAGGTCTCGCGGTTTTATGGGAAACCCCATTTTGAAATGGCTAAGTAACAAGAAAAACACTTAGCCGTTATCCCGCCAGAACTTGACTATGCTATTAGCCTCACATTACGCCATTGAACATCGGTGGCGCCATTTTGATCTGGTTTGGAACTGGAATAGTCTGGATCCATTTTAGCCGAAGCCGGGAGCGTTATATCAAACCAATCGTCGGCCAATCTCGACGTATTATGGATCCATTATCTGAGCAAACCTTCTGATTTATGCGGTTTGAGTACGAGCATTCGAGTTTACTTTGCAATGTATTTCAATCGTTAAATGCAGTAACTAGTGTCTAGTAGGTTCTGTACTATTAGCCATAAACATTATCTTTTTCCAAAAAGCAGATTTTCCTAGAAACAACAAATATACAAACTTTCAATCCCTTATTTTTCGAAATGAATGAACAGATTTTAATGAAACTTCATAAGCAAAAGCAGGGGCATAGGTCTAAAAAAATAGTGTTACAGCCAAATTAGACCGATTTTAAATTTTCCATAGAAACAGAGATTTCTAGTTATCTTTTTTTAAATAAGACATTTCGAAAATATTGTCAACTAACTTTTTAGACCTTTGTATCTTGCGTATGCGTATGAAGTTTCCTTAAAATCGGTTCATTAATTTCGAAAAATAAGGGCTTGTATGAAATGCCGCATGGCGTAAACGATCTTAAATTGCATCTGAAATGATTGATTCAAAACTCTTTCGCCTTCCTTTATTATAGTAGCTTAGCCTTCAAAACGAAGCAGAGAAAATATAATTTCGCATATATAATATATATATATATATATATGTATTATAAATGCGAAGTTAACTCAAACCGTAAAGCAGCCTATATCCTTGTCCAGGTCCCAGGCTACCTATCTGTCCGGTTCAGTGGTTCAAGCGTGTAAAGGTTAGAGACAGATATATATGTCTGTCAGTAGGTGGCCTAGGAACTAGGGACCTAAAAAGGCCACTTTGGCAGAAACATAAAAGGATAACATTATGAATCCTATTATGGTGAAGACAGTCCGTGCTTTTATTTTTTTCGCTGCACTTCGTAGGTATAATCAAAGAGATTGGGATTGGATTTGATTTGGATTGATTGGTATTTTAGCACAGACAAAAAAAATAACTGAAAAATCCTTCACCAATGGGATTTGATACGATTAACTTATCAGTTAACTGTCCATTATGATTCATAATGTTTTCCTTTTATGATTCTGCCAAAGTGGCCTTGTTAGGCCCCTGGAGGCTACATTTTATTCTGCTTCTTTTATTTGTATAAAACAGCAACAGCTGGAAATGCATGTAGTAGCTCTAAGCTTTAAAGAAGCTAAAATATTAAATTTTTCATGACGGAATGAATGCCATACAAATGTAACCCGTAAAGTACATTTTAGCCAACAATATTCCAGCACCTTTAACACCTGAAAAACGTTGAATTTCTAGTTTTGGTAAGTGCAGCTTTTTGTTACCCGCCGCAAGCCGCAGACCGCAGTGTAAAAATGTAGATTTTTATCGGTAGAATTTCAGTGAAACCAGAATTTGTATAGGTACAACGCGGTCACATTAACTTGACGCTTGGCGTTGATGACGTCATTTTGGGTTTTTGGTAATATACCTTATAAAAAATATAATTAAAACAACTACAGAAAACTAGCCAAATTATCGACGCGCGTATCGGTAACAAAGACAAAGGCCTAACACTTGCTGGGCGAGCTAAGGAATGCGGGCCTCGCATTCCAGAGATGCGTCAAGTTAATGTGACCGCGTTTTACCTACGTATATTTTTATTTTATTTAAGCTAGATAGATAATAAGGTGCTTGGATAACTGTCACATTAACTTACTAGCAGCGCGGTTTCACCCGCATAAGTGTCGATCCCGTAGGAATATCGGGATAAAAACTAACCTATGTCCTTCCCCGGGATGAAATCTATCTCTCTGCCAAATATTATCGAAATCCGTTCAGTGGTTTAGGCGTGAAAAGGTAACATACACACATACAGACAGACAGAGTTACTTTCGAATTTATAATATTTGTAAACTATCTACTGCCCGCGGCTTCGCCCGCGTGGGGTTTCAAATTTTTTGCGCGGGACCTTAATTATTTTTCTAAAATAAAAGTATAACCAAAGTAATTCCTTATAACATCAGCTATCTGCCATCAGCTATCTACCAGTGAAAGTTCTGACAAAATCGGTCTAGCCGTTTCGGAGATTAGCCGGAACAAACAGACAGACAAAAATGTTAAAAATTGTTTTTTTGTTATAAGTATTATATTATATAAATTTAGTAAAAGTCTGCTATTTGGAAATTACAAACAGACACACTTCAATTTTATTTAGGCAGGGGTTTTTTTTTTCTAGGCAGATGATGATGACTTTAATTTTATTTATTAGATAAAGAAAGTGTTATATAACTACCTCATCATCTGCCTAGCCTTTTCCCAACTATGTTTGGGTCGGCTTCCAGTCTAACCGGATGCAGCTGAATAAAAGTATTGTACTTGGAGCGACTGCCTATCTGACCTCCACAACCCAGTTACTGTGTAATACGATACCCCTTAGTAAGACTGGTTGACAGACTTTCGGGCTTCTGACTACCCGTAATGACTGTCAAAGATCCACGAATGACATCCGGGACCAACGGCTTACCGTGCTTTCCGGGGCACGGAGGGGTCTCGGTATGTAATGATGGTCCCATCTACAGACCAACCTCACAAGGGTAGTTTAACCTGATCGACTGACCTGTGGGGCTGTTATTATTTAGCCACGGTCCCCTCTGTTATATAACTACCTACTAATCGATATCTAGAATGGACGGATTTTAGTTTTTTTTAATTATCCCCCATGAGGATGCTTTTACTGATTCTCTTGACCTAATCCTCGTGGCTTTAAGAACACCAATTACGGTACCTTTGTAATGGTTGTCCTAATTCTTTTACTCTATTTACAATCTTGCATTATAAAAGAAAGAAAGAAAGCTTTATTTAATTACATAATAACAAAAGAAACCAGTTTCTCACGACACGTTTACTCACATCGTTAAAGACCTACTCTTACGAAATATATTTTTCAAAAATTGAGCATTAAAATTGTGGGCAGCTTAAATTCGCAGTCGTGTAGAGCCACTCTTTTCGACCTAGTAACCTGGACTCACAGGTGAATGGTGAAAGAACTCTTCAAGCACACCTTTTTACAGATGCGAATAAACTGAATTTACAAAATTTGTTAAATTATATAATAATTTAGCAAATTGTTTAAATTCAACTCATTCACTCATTCATTTGGCAACTATTATAATAGTTGCCAAATTAATTATTAAATTCATAACTAAAATTCCTGAAGTTAAACGTCCATTTTCTACGTAATTAATGACTGGACAATTTGTCAAACGCTTATTCATTGATCATATTAAATATTCCTCTTGATCTTGATTAGCTTTAATGTTTCTTGTGAACTTTCCCCTAATTACGTTTTCATGCCATTTTCTAGATAATCCCTAATGTGAGGAGAATTCCTGGAAACGATCCTAAATTTAAATATACGTAGGTACGATGTTTTCTAGCTACAATGCTAGCTGGTGAAATATTCTGAAATAGCCGGACAGTACTGGGAAATGAAACAAAACCGAAACTACTGAAAATCGGAATATTAATCTAAACGAATAATATTGACTGTCATAGGTACTGAACTTCGTAGTTCGAAACATCGATGTACTGTATTCAGAAAGTTTACAAGTACGAATTACGTGAGTTCGAAGGTACGCTATGACGAATTACTTAATTTAGAATGTTCATCATCGCGAAGTACGGAACTTCGAAAGTGAAAAGATAAAGTGAAAAGATTTGATTTTTTTTATGTGTGTTTGTTTATTACGCTTTCACGCTAAAACGGCTGAACGGATTTGGATGAAATTTGCCACATATACTATGTCCTAATCCGGAACTTTTTACCTCGATATTCCTACGGGATCGATGCATAAATGGGTGAAACCGCGGGGTGCAGCTAGTTAGGAATATAAAAGTATTTGAACTAGCTTTAAGGAGCATTTTTAATTGCTTGTGGTACACCATATCTTCAAGCAACAATAACAGTTGCGACGTCTAAACAGGTTTTAGTCGATGCAAGTCATTGGTTGCTTCAATTTCATCGTATGCCACTGGGAAGAAACTTGCATCGTGTAAATGGTACTTGGTGTTCTATGAGTAAGTACAAAAAGACTTGAATCTAAAGAATCGAATCTAACCATGTAATTATGAAAGGCCAAATCAATTAACGCAGAAAAAGCAAATTCGAAATTCAAAACAAATATGACTTTACAGAATTATAACCATTAGAATCAGCATTGTCTTCATGATTTTGCTAGATTCAGGGCTGATTTTTTCATCGCCAAATAACTTTTATTCGAGGAATAAAATTGGAGTTTGACAGATTTCTAAAATACAACTGTCAATATTTAAAAAAAAATCTTGGAATAAAGATACAGATGATCGAGAAATCAGCCCTTAAGGTTCTTTCTATTGTTTTTATTTCCTGTGCGTGTCTCAAATAAAATGTTACTCTTTCTTTCAATACAACTTCTAAAAGTTAGAACTGGCCTCAATAGTCATTCAATAGGGTAATTATGATCTTAGAGAGTTGTATTGATGATTTTTATAATTATTATTCTTTATAAAATATTTGTTACGACCGCGAATCATATTTAGATCTACATTCAACCTGATACTGACCTGCAAATTATAAAAAACGAAATTATAAAAAATAAAAATTAAAAAATTATAAAAAAAAATTGAGATTCGCGGGCTACTCTGATATATTTTCTGTGCCAAGAGGTCACAGTTTCGATCCCATCTCGGGAGATGCATAATATGTGTGCCCTACATTCCACAGGTATTTTTGTCACGTCTGGAACTACAAGCATAGATCCGAGATACAACTCTAACAGCCGTGATACAGGTGTAATCCGAGTGCGGCGTTTCTTAACCGATTTCAGAAATAGAGGAAGTTCTAAATTGGACTTGTAAGTATTTTATTTATGCGAATCCATTTCTGCAATACTAATCTAACCTAATAATCTCTGTTACGTAATGGCATGCAAATATTAGGTACATACACTTGTACCTCATATTTGCACACCACACTTGGCATAATGCGATGATACCATTGACTAATCTTAAGACCATTCAACAATAATGTACAGTCAACAAAAGAGATAAGTTTGCAGGATAGTCGGATATAGTTGAAGTTTAGTAAGAAACCGAAGGATGCTGTCGACTGAAATTTAATTTGATAAATGAGCTGTTTGTACTGTATTAATACAATTAAATTTTATTCGTGAACATCCATCGGTTTCTTACTAAACTTCAACTAGGTCCGACGATCCTGCATACTTATCTCTTTTGTTGACTGTACATACATTTGTACCTCATATTATTTGCACACCATACTTCTTGGCATAATGTTATGAGACCATTGACTAATCTTAAGACCATTGACCAATAGTGTACCATATTCTGACAAATACATGACTAAGATTATGCCGAATCGTTTGCGAAGCTTCTTTGTAATCATAAGAATGTAACAACAAGGATAATAGGGTAAAACTGTACAATTTAAGAGGGATTTTCGACAGCTATTTCATTAAATGTAAACAATTTATTACTTGTAGGTGAAGGTAGTTTCAACCGATGTAATTTATGTTAGGCTTAGGTACGTAATATTTGGAAACCATACTTGCCGCTGTTCAGTTGTTTATTCCCTTTGTTTGTAATGGGAACGATGAACAGGACCGTAATTCGCACAATATTAACAAAGGTACACACTATTACAACCTATTTTATCGTCTACAGACACAGGTCGACATAAAAATCATTTATTTAGCGAACACAGAGGAAATACCACAACTCACAAAATCACAATTAAATGATAACAAATAGCAGGAAAATAACGAAAACACTAGGCGCCATACAACAAAAAATTAATTCCACTTTTATTTTCATGTGCGTAGTATCATCTGAAAATTCGTCATTGCTTTCCCGAAGAAAATCTCTGTCAACCTGCTGATCGATCACAGATTACATTACAGGTAGGTAACATATCTCTCCTTTGTTACAAAATAGGTAATCCAATGATATACGGCCCAACGATTACAGCACAAGGCTCCTCGTTGAAAAATTCGGCTTGACTTTAGTATCCGGGGGCACGAAGTGAGGGGTGACAGTGGTTGCAGGTGGTAGGGGATGGGTACCTGATTATAACGTTATCACTCTTATTAAACGAAAATGCATATTTTTCGAGAAATTTATAAAAATTGTTTCTAACCTCAAATCAGATAAAAAGTGTAACGAAACGTTAAAATAGGCGATTGACAACCAAATCTGTACCAGTATATTGTCTGTGGTGTAAAATGTCGTGTAAAATCGGTGAAACGGAACGTAAAAAGAACTGAACTGTCATCAGTGTTATTAAGTTTAGTACTCTGTGGTTCATTCCGTTTCTTCCCGAGTGAATGTTTTGTTGTGTGTGAATGTTTTGTTGTTTTATTTGTCTTGATAAGTAGTTACCTAGAAATTCTGTTCAGAAGGAAGTTAGCGTACCCCACTTTATGGTTGAAATAGGTCGAATCTGTCCCCGAATCGGGGCATCCCGACTCCACGTAATAGGTCGAATCTGTCCTAAAACCGAATCGGGGCACCCCGACTCCACGTAGTCTTTTGGCTGCTACCCCGAGGGTGTATTTAAAAATCCGGAGGCGCGGAGGGAGTGCAGCCCCCGCCCGCTGTAACAAAGCATAGGCACCCGTACGAGCCGTAGCGGCTGAGGCTGGTCGCCGGAGGCGACCAGTAAGCCGAAGCTGCGAAGGTGAGCATGGGTGCCTATCCTTTGTTACGTAAGGGCGAAGGGGCTGCACTTCCCGCAGCGCCGGAGACGTGCAGAAGCAACTTTGTATTGAAAACAAGTGTTTTGAGGTTAGGTTACAATAATTTGTTTTTCTCAAGAATGGTGCGTCCTCGTTTCATGGGAGTGGTACCAGGGCGAGGGGGAACCCCCCCCCTAACCCCCCCCACCCTCCCACCACCTCGTTTTCGTGCCCCCGGATACTAAATTTTTACCAAAAATTCTTCGTAAAACAGATTTAAAATGTTTATTTTTGCGCTCCGCACCTGTTTGCATCCCGCCAGGATTTCCCGAGTCGTGGGTGTGACACCCTGTATTTGTGTGGGTGTCGTATGTGTAACAACCTGTATTTGTGTATGTGAGGATCTGTACATGTGAACTGTGGGGTGTGTTTGTGTGTGTAGCTATTGTACGCGTCAGCTCGTGCAAAATATCCGGACTTGGAAAACATTTGTCGGAAAAACTCTAGGCCTTGCAAAATGGATTGTGTAGGAATAGCATGGATTTAACTGTCATTAAAAGATCCTGGAAGCAGTATTATTTGTAAACGCTTACAACTAAAATTGCTTTCAAGATATTTTTAATGACCAGTTTTTGTACTTTGGAACACGGCAAAACATAATGAAAACATAGTTTTTGTTTTTATTACTTTTTTCTTTTTTCCTAAACAATTTTTCCCCAAAAATATAATTTATTAGCTAAATATATTTCAAGATCCCTTAGTTTTCCAGATCATATGACTTTCATAACGTTTTCAGATTAGGTTTCCTGTAGCTGATATCTGGATCACCAAGTGAAGTGTAAAATTGTCTTACTTAAGATGGCTTCCCAAATTCACCAGGCGACATAATGTCATAGAATATTTTATACTCAATCGTCAAATTTTGCCTAAGGAAGTATTTGTAAAAATTGTGAGACATCAAATAAACTTACCTACTTTCCAGGCAGCAATAGTTGCCTAAAACTTGACTTGTAAACACACACATCTGCCTAGCCTTTGTCCAACTGTGTTGGGATCCGGTTCCAGACTAACCGGATGCAGCTGAATACTAGTATTTTACATGGAGCGACTGCCGATATGACCTCCACAACCCAGCTACTGGGTAATAAGATACCTCTTAGTAAGACTGGTTGTCAGATTTTCGGGCTTTTTTGCTACCCGTAACAACTGTCAAAGATCCACGAATGACAGCCTGCGGGGTAATTACGTAACACACTATCAGTAGTATAGAGGTATGAAGAACGAGGTGTAAAGTTCACTCCTACTCTATAGAAAAGGGAGGATCCTCCGACCAGACGGGTGTTGTGTCTGGCGGGCAACTGCCCGATGATTCATGTCGGGCTGTTATATCTATGCTAGTTGCGCGGAAAACTCTGCTTGCGCGATGCAGGCTTTGCGTGACGTCCGTATGACGCGTTGTTCGCATGTGGCATTGTAGATACCGCTACAATAGTAATGGCTTTCATTTTGACAGTTGAACGACAATCATTGCATTATTTACGTTATTAAACAGGCAAATTTTTCGAACATATGAAGAAACTACCTGCGCCCCGCGGTTTCACCCGCGTAATTGTCGATCCCGTAGGAATATCGGGATAAAAAGTAGCCTATATGTTAATCCAGGGTGTCAGCTACCTCCATACAAAATTTTATCATAATTGGTCCAGCCGTTTGAGCGTGAAGAAGTAACAAACATATAAACACACACACACACACACTCACACACACACTCACAAACTTTCGCCTTTATAATATTAGTGTGATATTGTGATGGATTAATTAGCAATGTCCTTCAAAATGATCGAGATTGAGATCGATAGTGTGTTACGCAATTAGGATGATGAACCAGCGGTTTGTAAACACAAAAATGACAAAAAAAATACTTTCTTCCTCGAAAAACAAGCGGAAAAACTTCTAAATCTGTCTCCAAAAATAGAAACCGATTTCCTCCGTGAGATTTAGTGAGTCAATAGTTTTTCTGACGCTGAATGTGAAAGGTTTGAATGTAATGTAAATACGGTACCATCATGAATGTTTCATAAGTCTGCTCTATAAACATTACATTTACTATTCGCGAAACAAGTTTATTTTAGCAGGGTGTACCTGGCCTGTACGAAATTACCGATGTTTGGTTTGTGAAGATTGTGACGTCATTTATTTACGAGTGTTTGTTCATTTTGGTTGCTGCTGTTTACTATAACAATACCTATGGGAAAAAAAAAAACCAATATATTTGGTTGACAACAACATTACGATTGTGACAATATTATTTTGTTTGTTTTAAGTTTCGTAAGAGTCAGTTCATAATAACGAATTTTCTGAGTGTATCTTGGACATAACTAACATGTTGACAGAAAAATTTCGTGAAGTAACCTGAACTTATAGTTAATATAAATCTGAAATCACCATCTCTTCTTTAGGAAGTGTGGCGATCAATGCTCGTACCTTCTCTGTATGGGAGAAAACCTGCAGGGAGACAATAATAGACTGATATAAATATGAGATAATTTTATAACGTTGCCACATTTTCTATTTGCTTTTGGAGACCTTTATGGCTCTTAAAGGGAATTAATGGTCTGCGGCTGGAGAGCCCGTGAAATTACAATTTTGACTATTTCACATGAAATAGTAAATCAATAGGGTTATACGAACTTGAAGGGTTGTATTGATGATTTTAATGATTATAATTCTGTAAATATATACTTTTAAAGTCGCGAATAATATGTTTATTTATTTATTTATTTATTACATTTGTGAAACAAACAATAGTATATTAAGCATAAACAGTGTTGACATAAAATTAAACTTAACAAATAAACTACCCACAACATTTTCCACAAATAACTACTTATATTAAATAATAAAAAACAAGCTGTTAGCAAACTTTAACTGTCTCAGAGCTAACTCAATGAAAAAGAATTTAGAAGAAAAAAGATAAACAATATTCTACAGAAGATCAAAAAAAAAAAAACAAATATAAGTATATCATGCGTGATGTATCATGCAGCTCCCTAGCGTATCAATAATGATACGTTGTTTATATGTTGTTCGACATACAACCTGATACTGATCTGGAAATTGCAAAAAACCTAACAACATTTGAATTTCACAGGCTACCCTGGTGGTTCCTTATGACGAAGTCTTCTACACATTTATAAATTGGGCACTAATTTAACACTCTATTACAAACGGAATTAGGTTCAAACTACAAGGGTCACAACAATTCTCTCAGGCTTATTCTCCAGCGACATACAATTGTATTTAATTAAATACAATTGTTGTACTAATACCGCCAGTTAGCTCTGTAATGGTAATGTCATTCGCTAAGGCGGCTATGATAACAAGGACTTGGAATTCAGGATATTTATATTATGATGTTATCATTGAGGTTTTAAGCAAACTGTTACATACGGATCTTTATGCCTTTATGGGTAACAACAGTAAAAAGGTCAATAGCTAGTATACGTTCGACTTAGATCAGTTTTAACGCGGTCCACTGTTCCAGCAAACAACGCGGTATTCGTTTTTATATTTCGAAATCAAAAGGCGAAGAAAAACATCGTGAGGAAACTGGCATGTCCTAGAACCAAAAATTCGAAGATATGCGACTTCTACCAAACAGCACTGGGCACGCGTAGTGGATTCACGCCCATTCCCTCTCACCGAGAGGTGGCCTCTGTCCCAGCAGAGGGAAAATTATTGGCCTTATTATGCAAATTCAGGAACAGAGTTGCACCAATAATAAATAGGTACGTCTTACACTGAACTGAACACTGTAACATGAGTATTTTTGCATGTCAACTCTAATAGTAATTCTGTGGACAATGTCAATATTAAACATTTTTCTTATCAGTAACTTATTGATTATAATTATTTATCATTGACATTATAATTATTTATCAATGACATTATCGCATTTTGTTAAATATTGACATTACCAGACATAACTTATTGCATTTGATTAAATTACATTTAAAAAAAGATATATATATATAAATTGACATTGATACTACTGAATTATTACAAATTAAGATACCTAATTGGCAAAAGCCTCCCATAAATGTACATTTGTACGCCAAATGGCAAAACACAGAAAACTATAATATAACAATTGTAACATATTGCACACTGTTGGAACCTATATTTACAAATAAAGACTATTGATTGATTGATTGAAACTGCACCATAATAATAGAACGAAAAAGTTTGTGTTTTGAAAAGATACGTGCTGGATGGGTGCGCGATGTTGGTTACCTCACTTTTATTCTGCATGACACTGTTATGCAAATGCTACTAAGAGAGCAGTCTTAGTTAAGTTCTAGAGCACGATCGTGATAAATAGCAGGTGATCTACTTTGCTTAGGAACGTAACTTAGTATTAAAGATTTATGCTTTGGTGTTAGAACATTAAAATAGGACTAGGTATGTGTAGTATCTTGATGAGCAGTTTTCCCACGTTTAGCAGGTCAATTTTGACAAGCACAGTTTAACTAAGTATAATAATAATCCTAATCAGCCTATAGCTGATTATGATTATTACCCACTGCCCACTGCTGGGACACAAACCTCTTCTCGGTGGTAATTCACCACGCGGGCCCAGTGCAGGGGGCCTTGGCAGAATCATGAAAGGATAACATAATGGACAAGATAACATAATGGACAAGATAACATAATGACAACATATCTGTTAAGTTAATCGTATCAAATTCCATTGTTGAAGCATTTTTCAGATATATTTTTTTTGTCTGTGCTAAAATACCAATCAATCCAATCCAAATTCAATCCCAATCCCTTTGATTATTCCTACGTAGTGAAGCGAAAAAAAGAAAAACACGGACTGTCTTCGCCATATTATGATTCATAATGTTATCCTTTTATGATTCTCCAAAGTGGCCTTTTTAGGCCCCCAGGTTGGTAAATGTCACATGACTTCATTTTTTAAGGTTCTAGGACATGCCGGTTTCCTCTCGATGTTTTCCTTCACCGTTTTGAGAGCAGTGGTGATGAAAGAATTCACAAAATAAAGCGCTTGTCTGGGTTCGAACCTACGACCTACAACTACCTACCTTTTGAGTATGTATTACTAATAAACTACAAATGAAAATTACAAGTCGTAAAGGTAAATTAATGAGCCAATATTCGGGTTAGGACTGTGTTTATTTTACCTCATATCGTTTCTAAAGTGTACCTTTTTGCAGGTATTTAGATGAAATATGCTACATTTTATCCATGTTTACAGGCTAATGATAAGACACCACTTAAAGCGACAAAATACCAATATAAATCTAGTAAATGTAGTATTTACAGTATATCCTATTTATAAGCTACGTTTACGGCAAAACGGCGCGGTTGTCATGTTTTTTGAACATATTTACGCTTGTAACACCAATAACTGTAAGTCTTTTCGAAACAATTTTACTGCAGCGTAGACTTGTACAGTATCGCTTCTTCTCACAATGCCTTTTATCTAAAAACGCAAAAAAAATCGGCGCTCGTAGTGTGTGTATGGAATATTGATTGAAATATTGTGTGGGGTTATTAAAATTATGCAACATTATATTAACTGTGTTTATTTCAAGTGTTACTTTTTTTTTGTTGTCGGGGGAACCTTCAAAAGGCACCCGACCTCCGGGGAGGGAGGTCGGGGTGTGGGATTTTTACCTCACTAAAACCACCCCGGTGATTACCATCATCAGCACATAGGGGTGGTCCCGGTTCCTCTTAAAAGACAATTCCGGAACCCCCCCCCCCCCCGTGCAACGCCTGTAAAGCACATCCCTGGAGATTCAAGTGTTACCTACAACATCACTTCATCATTTTGTCGGTTATTGTAAAAAAAATAGCTGTTCCATACATTTTGACGGCGGCGGCGTAGGTATTGCACTTTTCTATGAAACAGCTGTGTTTTTTTTAATAAAAACAAATTGCTAGGGGGTCTAGAATCATCTGCTGAATTGATGGCTACAGTCTTCATCTCTACCACCCTGTATTGTAACGTACATAATCTGTCCGCAGCTCGACACAAAACGCCCCGCTTCTCACACCACAGTCCTACAAACACAGCTTTGTAAATAAACCGGCTTATACAATGAATTTATTATCTCGTGAAACTTTATCTAAGTACACTAAACTACTTGTCTAAATAGCCTCCGTAGAGATAAGTTCCGTAAATAAGTGTAATTTATTTAGCTCCACGTCTTACGATCTTCTTTGAAAATTAACGGTGTTTGAGATTGTTCTAGGTATTAAAGCCTTTGTGTTATTAATCTGGAACTAGGTTGTCAGGTAAATAAATAAATCTTTTTGAATTGATACAGACTGGCACAGTAGTTAAGTGCTTAACTTTTTGCACAAAACGACCGGAACAAAAAAACTACCTGTATAAAACCTATACAAAATCATCATCATCTGCCTAGCCTTTTCCAAACTATGGCGGGGTCGGCTTTCAGTCTCACCAGATGCAGCTGAACACCAGTATTTTACATGAAGCGACTGCCTATCTGACTTCCTCAACCCAGTTAATGGGTAACGGATACTCGGAAACGGAACTCCTTGGTAAAACCTATACAAAATACCACTCTAAAACCTAAACAAAATACAAAAATGTGTGAACTCAAGAAAAATATCAGCGTTGTCACTTATCGTCTTATAAATTGAAAATAAAAAGACCCTGTAAATGTTTTCGTCTCATGAATATCAAGTCAAATCCAGACACGTCTTAAAAATCTATTTCTGTTAATTCAATAAAAAACTTCTGAAGATACCTACATTAGACCCGAGCTGCGAAGGCGCCACAAAGGACCTCGGACAATCTTGAAATCTGCAATTTAACGAGACGAAATAGCGAGACGGGGATGAAATTCAAATCGAGGGACCTTCTAACAAATCACTGGACGATAAAAAGAATTCCTCACAATTTGTAAAAGGGGAGTGCTTCTGCCGTTTTCACCGTCTCCGCCATATTTTTTGTAGTCATTTGTTTTTTCCTATCTGTCATTTCTAAGTAGGAGGATGTGGGGCATATTTTTTGGAAGTAGTCATTTGTTTTTTCCGGTTCTGTCATGTCTAAGGTTTCCATAAATTATAAGTTTCACTTTCGGTTTCTAATCTTCTATTATCTTCTTCTGTTCATATAATTTGAGAACGACAACAACAACTACGTGAAGCTAATCGTTCAATTATATTAATGAGACTGTTTAATGTAGGTACGTACGCATCAGGTCAGCTGCAAATGAGCTGGCGGACCTGCGTCAGTTTGGTCTCTCCATGTTCGGTCGGCCTTAGAAGGTTTGAGTGGCATATTTTTTGTAGTCGTTTGTTTTTTCCCTATCCGTCATTTCTGAGGAGGTATGTGAGTTATAAGGCCTCGTGTGAAATGGCGACGTTTCGTGCCAAATGTCTTGTGAATGGACGCGACGTGCCGTTTCTTCTTTTACGACCGCATCAATTGCTCCATTGTTCACACAGTGAGTAGGTATTCTTTGTAGGTGATTTTAAGTTAGTTGTGCTGTTGGACTAGTAGGTTATTGCAAAAATAAAAACTTCAGGTATCCAAAATATGGACACAGGTGCCGATTAACATGTTCACAAACCAAAGTAAATTTAAGTTCAGTGCATCTTTTTTTTTCTATTTCAGACAGAAGATAAATTTTAGTTTAGTCCTGTCAAATTAATCAGCGCCTTATTGTATATTAAGTAACAGCAATCTTCTAAAACACAAAAAATAAACCCAAAAGAACCCTAAAGCCACAATTGAAAACCAAAACAGACCGCCATTCATATCCCGTAATAGTTAAAATACATCAAGGAAATATTTTACAAAGCAAATTGAAGATAGCGTCTGTAATAAAGAAGCTACGTGAGGGGAAAACAGAGCTCACTCATAAACGTGCGTGGTACAGTAAGCCGCACGACAGTGGTACTAAACCAGTAGTAGCTGGTCTCTTATTCTATTGAAACTCCACACTACGCTAGACCAGTTCAAGGTCAGAGTATTACCACTGACAGCGGTCGACTGTACCGTCGGGGAAATCTGGCATGATGTGGACATGGACTAGAAATTTATACGTAGGTATGTACGTAGGAAAAACAATGAGTAGTTTTGTGATATAGATATTAAATAACAGAAATGTTTTTAGTGTGGACAAACGGATTTTAAACTAAAAAGTACGTATCATCATAATCATCATCAGCCTATAATGCCGTCATAAAGAAAAAGGGCACAACTAACATTTTTTTTCAAAATTGATACATATTTAGAATCAGAAAAAAAAAGGCGCATACGCCAGTTTTTTACTCAATTTTGGAAAAAATGTTAGTTGTGCCCTTTTTCTTTATGACGGCAGTATAGCAGTCCACTGCTAGACATAGACCTCTCTTATTGCAAGCCATTCAACTCGATTTTCGGCAACTCTCATCCAGCTGCTACCAGTCATCCTGCGAAGATCGTCACTCCACCTAGCCTGAGGGTGTCCTACCTTACGTATACCGATTCGCGGTCTCCACTCAAGAACATGTTTACCCCAACGGCCATAGGCTCTACAGTATCAAATCAAATCAAATTATTTTTATTTCAGTAATACACCCATATAGAATTTACACTAGTCCGATACTTAATTTAAATGCTTTTCATAGTTTTCTAAAGCAAAAAGCTTTAGTTTTAATCTAATGTAATGGGGTAAACCTGTTCATTTATCCATACTATTAATATTATAAATTCGAAAGTAACTCTGTCTGTCGGTCTGTATGTTACCTTTTCACGCCTAAACCACTGAACGGATTTCGATAAAATTTGGCAGAGAGATAGATTGCATCCCGGGGAAGGACAAAGGATAGTTTCTATCGACATACCTCGCGGGCGAAGCCGCGGGCGGAAGCTAGTATGTTTATAAAAGTTAGGAATTATGTTTGTAAAAGGTGGGTAGACTCTGGAAGCTACACTATTGCCGAGTGCTATACAATAATGTTTTTATTTATCTAAACACGCAGACAAATTCGGCTGCAGGAAGAATAAAGTAACTATAGCTTGAAAGTTTAATTTTGCAAACTATAGTTACTTTAGTTATATGCTGACCCCAGGGCCAGCATAATGCAAAAAAGATTCCATTGTGTGTCGTTCAGAATCTAAATTTCATAGGCAATAGCATAGGCAACCTGTCATTGAATCAACTGACATAAACCATTATTGTGATTTAGAAATGATTAGAACCTGATTCTAACTCAGAACAGGTGGCTTATTATGACGGTTTAATGCCATCATCATTCCAGTATAAGAGAGAGATGGAGCTATACATGACCGATAGCAGCATCCCTTTTTGGCACTGTAATAATGATGGCATTAATACTTCGTAATATGTCCCCTGTATCTATTCATACTTTCACTAAACCTGCTGAGTAATTGCGTAACACTTACAGTTGCAATGTTGTTTTGACAGTTCAGCATCATCCATTGCGTTATTTACGTTGCTGTGCAGACGAATTATTCGAACATATGAAGCAATGGATTAGCAATATCTTTAAAAATCATTCAGATTATGATTTAAAGTGTGTTATGAAACTAAAATGCAAGCAAGTAAATCGCGACAACAGACTCGCCGTGCCGCTAAAGCCTTGGATGTCGAGTGAGACTACACTTCTTTAGCAACTCGCACTCGGTTCGCTTATCTGTGATCAACGGAGCCACAACACACGTCCACCGTCTTTTGTTTTTATCTTGAAGTTTACAAGGAAACAAGTGACAGCATCGCGATACTCACCCGAGAAGGTGCTACTTATGTATTCAAAGCGTACTTTTTTCCCTATCCGTCTTTTCTACCTGAAGGGGAGGATAAAGTTTTCTATCGCAGTTTTTAGGAAGGAAAACCCTTACCATAATGTTTTAAGAAAAAGCTTTTTATGTGCACAGCTATTTTAGAATAGTTTAGCATATAGAAAGCTTTTAACGGTTTCTTAGATTAGCATTATTTAATAGACACGCCAGATATTAAGGAGTTTCCTAACTAAAAAAGTACTTGTGAAGGATAACATTATGCATATAAGATTAATTATGATTAATGAGCAGTGGCGGCCAAGTGGTAACGGGCGCGACTTACGAGTTGTAGGTCGTAGGTTCGAACCCAGACAGGCGCTTTACTTTGTGTAAATTATTTCATGACCACTGCTCTCAAAACGGTGAAGGAAAACATCGTGAGGAAACCGACATGTCCTAGAACCAAAAATTCGAAGACATGTGACATCTGCCAATCCGCACTGGGCCCGCGTGGTGGATTACGGCCCACTCCCTCTCACCGAGAGGAGGCCTGTGTCCCAGCAGTGGGAACATTATAGGCTGATTATGGTATAATGAGCAAAAACCGCTAGCCTAAAAGTAGCGAACTTATTATTACCAACTTATTTGTAAACTGGTAGAGCTCATGGTCAGCTCAGCTCTACGAGATATACGACGAGCCTAATGTTATTAAATCCATAAGCTTCTGCCCGCGACATCGTCCGCGTAAAATTTCTTGCTCTTCGACCCACCCCGTCACATCGCATCGCCAGCCCCGGATCTAAGGGAGGGGCAAACCGGGGCACTTGCCCCGGGCGGCAGTTTCATGGGGCGCCAAATCTCATAGGTTTTTATCAAGTAATCGAATCTTAATATACGTTTGAAAAACAATATCTTCTATTTCCATACGCCCAGTTAGTTTTTGAATAAGTGATTTATGAACGCATCAAAGCACGCCGCAAGAAAGCACGCCGTGTAAAGTTGTAGTCTTTCCTGGTTATATATTTTTTCTGAGTTTCTGTTTTATGTCACAAATTAAAGTTATTAGTTATTAGATATGGTCCCACAAATGCTACTTATTGGCAGTTTTAACAGTTTTTCTCAAACACTGAAGGGAGGGGGCGCCACTGTCAAAGTTATACCCCGGTTCAAAAAATCGAAGATCCGGGGCTGCGCATCGCCTGCGAGCGCGATTAATTTGTTTTCGTTAACCGTTCTTCCTTACTTTTTGCTCGGCGCCTAAGAGACCTAGTGTGATGTTTACGCTTAGCATGTTTGACTGGTAGTTCCAGAGATTACCGCGTTCAAACAAACAAACAAACTCTTCAGCTTTGTTATTAGTATCACACTAATATTATAAAGGCGAAATTTTGTGAGTTTATGAGTGTGTGTGTGTATCTGTGTGTGTGTGTGTGTTTATATGTTTGTTACTTCTTCACGCTCAAACGGCTCGACCAATTTTGATAAAATTTTGTATGGAGGTAGCTGACACCCTGGATTAACATATAGGCTACTTTTTATCCTGAAATTCCTACGGGATCGACACTTATGCGAGTGAAACCGCGTGGAGCAGGTAGTAGTATATTAAATCAAAAACCGGACTTTAATGGGCAGGATATGTCGCATGAATGGACGAGACCAGAGCACCCAAGCTCAGATGGTTGAATGGCAAAGACCAAGATTTAAAAGTTGGTGAAATGTACTCAACCACCCGCGGCTCTTAAGCCTTAGAATTTAGATGATGAAGCCTGAAAGAAAGCCCTGAAAATATACTCGAGTTTATCACACTAATATTATAAAAGCAAAAGTTGTGTGTGTGTGTGTTTATATGTTTGTTACTTCTTCACGCTCAAACGGCGGAGCCAATTTTGATAAAATTTTGTATGGAGGCAGCTGACACCCTGGATTAACCGTGGGAATATCGGGATAAAAACTAACCTTATTCCCACGCAATCGACATTTACGCGGGTGAAACCACGGGACGCAGCTAGTTATTTATATGTATAAATACTTTTTTTTCATAATTATGGCAACAAGGTTTATCAAGTACTTTCAATATAATATGGATGTGAAGTAAACTAGGTCCTATCCTGCCGTCTCCCCAAAAATGAAGCCTTAGCGACCTCTGCGCTGCCACCGACGATGCCGTAGAATTGGCGAAGTTTTGGGCCAACAAAAGTTAATACACTGTCGTGCCATTCATACGACGAAGAATGAATATATGAAAGATTCAAAATCCAATATTTTTTTCAATTAGTTAACATTTATACACCATATAAAAATAAAAAGTAACAGCTGATCTTAAAGTAAGTTATTTAAGTTGATGGCGTAGCTTAACTTCGCAACACCGAGTACAGTGCACATTAAACTTAAGCTTTCTACTTGAGACCGAAGTACAGTGCTTAATCTAAAACTGGTATTCAAGATAAAAACGCCATTATGATAGGGTTAAAATACGTTACATGTAACACTATTAGTTGTAATAGGAAAGAAGTAGAAAGAGCTCGTGACTAAATAGTAACAGCCGCACGGGACGAGAAGGTTAAGCTACGCTTGCGGCGGTGAATTCGTAGATGGGTGACCATCCATTACAGATCGCCATTGGTCCCAGCTGTCATTCGCAGATCTTTGACAGTTATTACGGGGTAGTCTGACCGAGTTAATCCGGTCTAATCCCCTGCTAGTTCTTCTGTTTTAATACCTGTCTTATCCAATATAATGAAAAAAAATTTTTTTAAATGGTAAATACCTAAATATAAACTTTCTAGTAAGGAGCCTTGCCAAGGAGTATCGTGTGACCCAGTAACGGGTTTGAGAAGCTTAGATGGAAGATACTGGCATAAAGCTGCATCCGGTTAGACTGGAAGCCAACACCAACATAGTTGGGAAAAGGCTAGGCAGATTAATTATTCTTACGTGAGAAAAGTGGGGAATACTTATGCGAGAATATTAACTCATGCCACCGCGGCAAAAAGATTAGCTAATCTTTTAGCCGCCCTAGCCAGTCAGCAGGTCGGTAGCGCGCTAACTGTGCAGCCTGTATAGCCAGATATACACCAGATATACTGTTAAGATTACTTTAATGCACCCCGCAGACATTTAAAAAAAATCTTTATTTAATTTTGTAAAACAGTAAACCTAGATAATATGGATAAGACAGAGATTAAAACAGAAGACGAACTAGCAGGGTATATGGGTCAGACCGGAATAAATCTCATTTTCTTATTTTATAGTAGGCATTTTTTTTGAAGAATCACCGCTAAATAAGGTTTAGAACTAATCAAGTGTTCTTACGAAGTTTTCTTTCGCAATACGAGAGTAGTGACATTACTACGCACATCAGAAAAGCAGCGTATCATGATCAAATTTGAATGACGTAAATCCATTGCAATATAACTCGTATCTCGAATGAGATGAGAGTAACTTTGCAATGACTTACTAATGGATTTACGTCGATCGTGAATATCCTACCTGAATCTGAACTTTAAATACACTTCATGATAATTTAATTCCACTACCATTTAAATTCAATCCCTTAATCATAGTCACGCGTTTCTCTCCTCATCACATGCTTTAAATACACCATAAACAACATTCAATTCCCGTTGCCCAATTCCGTTGCACCACATCGTGGCCCAAACGCACTGTTCCCGAGAATTTACCGATATAGTAGCACCGCTTGGGATTTATACCGATAGTACTCGTAAATTGTACGTGTTGCCAGTCTGTTGCCGCCCTTATTGCCGCATGACCTGTGAACTGTTGTCGGTAAATTATGGTGCACTTTGTTGTGTTAGCACGTGTGGGCTGAGTTGTTAAATAGAGTTGTTCTTTGAGTAAGTTGTTGGTGAGAGATATTGGATTTTTGTCACCAGCTCAATGCTTGTGGGATGACAACTTTTGTTCCAGAATGAATCTGAAGTAAGTATTCTTATGGCCTATACTCCTTTAAGTAGCTGCTCTATTTCTGAACCTAAACTTGGTTTCGGTCTAAAAAGAGGACCCGAATCATGGCAGAAATTAAAAATTGACACTAAGTAGATAACGTTTTCAAAAAATATCAACAGGTACTTAACATACCGTATTCGCCATTTCGGTATGTGTGGTGCCGGACTTAAAGAATAGCACCACCCCTTACTTCCCGTGGGTGTCGTAAAAGGCGACTAAGGGTCGTACCGGAGAATGGGCAGCAGCGTTCTCTATGTATTCCACCATCATACCATACTGCGATCGCCAACCCGCCTGCCAAACGTGGCGATTATGGCAAACCCTCCCAAAATTGGGGGAGGCCTATGTCCCGCAGTGGACGTCTATCGGCTGAAACGACGATTCGCCATTTCACAAAAAATCAGACAAAAACGCAAGTAAAATACAATGAAACCAAATTCTCTCAAACAGATACACAGAGACAGACAAAAACACAACACAGACTCAAAGCAAAGCCTCTTGCAAACGGTACAAACAGTTGACTAACGCAAAACGTCAACAATTCTACTGAGCCCCCTGCTCTGTAGAATTGTAGACGTTTTGCGTTTATCAAACACAACAAGCGTTTAGGTACCTCGTAGGTCGCTTAAAAGCTAAACGGTTACCCCGTTTAGCTCAACAGGACTCGTTACAGACGTACCCAAGTCGTTACGACTCAGGTAGGCACTAATGCTACATGTTTGAGTACTTACGAGGTGGTTAAAGGAATTCTTTTTCACACAATTCTGTTTTGGGACGATAAAAAGGGCGGCTTTGGGCTGCGGTAATTGTGGGATTCTAAATGTTGAAAGTTTAGGTAGTTAAGTTAATTAACCCATTGAAGGACACTGAACGAGGCACAATAGAAGTTTTAATGTTATTTCGTCTGGGGATTTTAGTGCCCCGAAAAGTTTTAAAGTAGTATTTGACGTATGAAAACATAATATGCAGGTCAAGGTACATTAGTATTTCTTAAGGACTGCATTCCGTTAATGTCGCATTATTATTATTTAAGGACTCTGAGCTTTTAAATTATGTTAATATCATAAAATAACTCAAATAAAAGGAACCACTAAAAATTTTGGATTTCCTCAAACCATTTGCTAAGAAACTCGTTCAAATTAATTAATTCATCCAATGGAGCAGTGTTTTTACCGTATTTCTCTGCACCAATTCGCGGAATGGGTAAAAAGATAAAGTATGAAAAGAGAGCAATTGCCTTTACTAAATTTACTTCCGTTTTCATTCGTCGTATCGTTTCTAAGGAGCGGCCCCTCAGAGAATTAGATGGAGAATCATAATTTATCCATCTAATCTCATGGGGCTCCGTATTTTAGAAGTTTACGATAGTAATATAATCGAAAGCCTATAGTAATGTCATTTAGATCTTATCACCATAGTATAATGGTTAATTAACGTAGGTAACATTACCTAACCATGCACAGTTGCGCATGTTTTAACTGTCTGTTAGCAGTCGCCCCCATAAAAGTTAATATTATTTAAGTATGAAATGAAATCTCCAAACGGGTAGTTGACACTTCTCGTGAACCAAGGGCTGGCTTTTACCTTGGCCAGAGGCTAAGTATGGCCATACAATGTGGCAATTGTGCCAGTCTCTTGGGTACATTACCAGTTGACAGCGATGCAGTGTAATATTTCGACGCCTTATTTTAGTTTATTAATAGTTTTAGTTAAGTTAGATATCATATTTTTATTTGTTTGTCAGTTTATTGTTATTATATAAATACTTTTTAAAAAATACTAACTATTGTGATATTGTTAACTGTATCTGACCGAGATAGGCAGTTGCTCCATGTAATATACTGGTATTCAGCTGCATCCGGTTAAACTGGAAGCCGAACCCAACATAATTGGGAAAAGGCAGATGATGGTGACTGTGATATTGTTAAACTGGTAGTATTTAATCGGTATTGGAAAAACACTAACTATTATTCTACTTGACTAAAAAACGTAGCACAAAATTTCACACATCATCAACGCAAAAAGAATATCAACTCGTTAAATACCTAATTGTAACTGTGAATGAATGTGTTTTAACTATGGTTAACTTAGATGTGTAACTAGTTTGAATTTTATTACAACTTGACAAAAAAAAACTTTATAAGATAACTAGCTTCTGCCCGCGACTTCGTCCCCGTGAAATTTCTTGTTCCCCCGACCCACCCAGAGCTCCACCCAGAGCTACCCAGATCCAGCCAGAGCGGGAGTCATTTGATGATTTCCCATCCGCAAAAAAAAAAAAAAAAAAAACAAAAAAAAAAAAAAACCCGTCACATCGCATCGCCTGTCGCACTATTTCTTCGTTTTCGCTTTGCGCTTTCTTTTTTCTCGGCTCTTAAGGCCCCAAGCGGGATGTAAATAGCCTAACCTTCCTCAAGAATTTGGCTAACAAATTCAAAAATAAGTATTCAAATCCGACTTGTATCGCCAAACACTCGCATTCAAACTCTTCAGCTATATTATTAGTAGATATAGACAGATAGTTTCAACAAACCACGCACGCACAGCAAATACGCAAAAAGAAAATCAACATCTCCACACAAATAAAGAATTTAATAACATAAATCGAACCGTAGATATTGCTAGACGTAAGTGAGAAACGCCTCGTTAATGGCGGACGAGTCGTGAGTCTGGTAGCTAGTGGCGTTTGATCTCGGAGGGCCGATAAAGCGAATGCGAGTAGCTTCTTTATTAGCCGACTCGCCACAGACAGCGGCAATGGAGCGGAATGTCTTACCAATATATTATGTACGGTTTGAGGAACAATTATTGTACATTGTATATATGGCAGTCTTAATAATCTCAGATAATTTTGATTCTATTGCTACTTAATCAGAGGGGCGATTCTCGTAATTTTAAGAACGTTCAAAATCTCATTACGGCGACAAACAAATGTCAAAAACTTGTCAAAATGTAGGGAAATTTGAAGTATTTTTTGACAGATTTGGACTGAGATCAGGGGGCCTAAAAAGGCCACTTTGGAGAATAACATTATGAATCGTAATATGGCGAAGACAGTCCGTGTTTCTCTTTTTTTCGCTGCACTACGTAGGTATAATCAAAGATATTGGGTTTGGATTTGGTTCGGGGTGATTGGTATTTTAGCACAGACATAAAAAAATAACTGAAAAATGCTTCACCAATGGGATTTGATACGATTAACTGAACGGTTAACTGTCCATTATGTTATGCTTTTATGATTCTGCCAAAGTGACCTTTTTAGGCCCCCAGACAGTGAACGTTCTTAAAATTACGAGAATTGCCCCTCTGATCTGTCTCAATCTGTCAAATATATCTCTGATTTCCCTACACTTTGACTAGTTTTTGACATTGATATTCGCTGAGATGAGATTGCGACTTATAAGATTTTGAACATTTTTAATTACGCGATTTATCCTTCAGTTATCTACTTTATTGAAATGTATTCAAAGTTAATTTTTGAGTGACCATTTCTAACAAAAAGGTCCTAATAACATTTGGGTTGCGATGGAATTTGAACTTTGTTAAGTATGACATTCAGTTTATTGTTCCATAACTTGAAAATTATCTCAAATTCGTAATTCAAATACGATCTATATAATAGCCTATTTGAATGTGAGTAGTGGCAAAATCGGATGTGTCGTAACAAGGGGATTATCATCACTTTTCTTGGTGTCGTGAATGTAATATCAATGGTCTATTTATCTTCAAAGTTGCTTAAAATGTTCCAGTGAGTAGGTACATAATCAGCGTTGAACTGTGTCTCCTGTACCTCTCACGGACCTTACCGAATACCGAATTTGTACCGCTTGTGGTACACATGTGTGCCAGCTCGTCCTAATGATATTAATAACTCGTCCCTGAGGGGTAGCCTGCCAAGTTTAGTGACAAGGATTCGTCATGTCATGCAAACTCGATGTAAAGGTATATACGATGTTTATGATATAAGATAAATGTAAGAACTAAGTAGGTAGAGAAATACGTCACCTATTCTTTCAAAATTTTTTAGTATCGTCAAGTTTAACTTTAATTTACGAGGCACCGTTTAAAGAAACAGATCCGTTGTCAAAATACCTATTAGTTTAGTAGGTTAATAGATGTCCCGAGAGCGTTTTAAACCATTATCTATGGTAGAAATTGAACGTTGTTCAGAACAATAAACATAGCTAAATTGAACTCCCGCAGTACTGTTGCTGATCCTGAATTTAGAAGATTTACTACTACAGTTTAATGCGATTTCATCTTATAATCCAGCGAATAAAGAAAACATATTATTAACTCCCGATTTATGTGGTCAACTGAAACTTGCTGATTAAGCGGATAAATGCGATGCAAACAATAAGTTTCGTGTCTGCCATTCATGCCGCAGTAACGACTGTTCAAACTACCAAGTTTAATATGTGCCGCTATATACAAGCCAGCTATCAAAATGATCACGTATTTCTCTTTTTATATTTCAAAGCTTTCATGAACGAGTTATTATTTGTTTACAACAAAAGTTCACACAGTCATGCATAACAACTTCCTGACAATAATACAATAACTATCTCACAAACTCTTTCACTTCCATAGCATAAGCCTATAATGTTCCCACTGCCGTGACACAGGCCTCCTCTCTGTGAGAGGGAGTGGGCCGTAATCTACCACATGGGCCCAGTGCGGGTTGGTGGATGTCACATGTCTTCGAACTTTTTATTCTAGGACATGCCGGTTTCCTCACGATGTTTTCCATCACCGTTTTGAGAGCAGTGGTGCTGAAATAATGTACTATCCACGCCAAAAGTCCATAGGCAACTTCAAAACTAATTGCTTAACGTTTAGTTTGACTTACGACCTTCTTTTAATGAGTAATTTGACACACACACCCGCATATTACTCGAATAATCACGCTTTTGAATATAGTTCCGTGTCATGTTCGTCTTGTTCACATAATTCGTAAAACTTTTGAGTATACCCACAGAAATCTAAATAAATAAATTAGGTATGGTAGACAGATGCAGGTAACTTACGGCTCATTCACCGCGGCTAATAGAATGTTGTTCGTTCTTGATTGGTTTTTGATATTGTGGGTTAGTGACGTGTGTTTAATCTATTATAATAGCTGTGTAATAGTTCATTTTGAAACGTAAGCTTTGAGATGAAAGCGGATATTATCGCGCAGCGTAAAAGTGGACTTAATATTATATCACAAATAATTGATGAAACCGGACTGACTGTGAGTATTATCATTTAATTATTTTATCTAACATTTAGCTAATTAAAGTTTAACTGCTGATCCTTGTAGTTATTTTATTAAACGTTTTGTATTTACCATAGGGTCTAAATAGAAGAAAAAAATAATATTTCCAAGAGTTTATTTATTTACTTTTGGAATGATGAATATAGCATTATGTATAAATTATAATATAATTATTTTGTAACATTTGAACTATTTTCAAAATAATTTTGTTTAAAAAAGTAATAAGTAGGTATCTACTTAATATTTTATAATTTTGCTAGTAGCCTTACAATATTCCTTTTTTGTTTTAGAGAAATTACCTACTGTGAGTCGGAGGGTCAAAAGATATAAGGAAGAGTACAGTCAGTGAATAAGAAACAAGTGGTTTTAACCAACCAGTGACCTACCAGATGAAGTTGCATTGCAAGAAAATATGAAGATATATGTTTAAACATTACAGGATCCATACGCCAGAGTTTACTTGATAGCATGGATAATAATGGGGGTTAAACAACGTATTAAGTTATAAATTACAAATTGATTTTAGTAATATTAAATAAAATATTATTGTGTCATATCCGTAATAAGGATTATTTTGAGGTTTATAGTTTCAATCTTCTTTTCAAAATGAATTTTGAAAATGAATACTTAAGCTATATCCGCAATTAAAGCACAATATTATTTTATTACCTACTAAGATAGTTACAATATTTTAAGTCTAATGGTCGTAGCTCAAAGATTACCTGCTTTACTTCAATAAATTGTTCTTTATGAGAAAATTAACTGTTTTAAAAGTTTATTTATCAAATTATAATGAATAAAATTTTTGAAATCACTTAATATTTTTTTTTTTTACCCCGCATATTTCAATAACAATATAATAATACAAATAAAACAAATATTACATTATTATTCTCGTGTATTAATTTATCGAATAATAAAAAAAGATAAGAATATTGTTGAAAAGATAATTCAAAGTTCCATCTCGAGATTCGAGGCCTACGTGTTTACTAATCCTATACGCTACGTTATCCGCTAGAAGCACTTGTTATGAAGTTGTGAATTTTAGCAGTGGTATGAACCAACCAAGGTCATACGTAATTACGCCGCGCGTGTGAAAAAGCGATGACGATATGTTTTGTTTCGTTTGACGTTAGTAAGTGTACACACACAGATGTAAATACGGGCCTGCGGCGCGGGCGCGGGGACGGCGCGAAGCATGTTCACAGAAATTTCAACCATAGCGCGCCTAAGCACTATTGAGGCGTACTGTACACAAAGTAAAGTACCTGCTTGGGTTCGAACCTACGATCTACAACTCGTAAGTCGCGACCGTTACCACAGGGCGACCACTGCTCTCACTTCCATAATTCACTTTGGGGCTGATTTTAACAAAGCCAGATATCTTTTATCTGTGGAATAAATTGACGTCTGACAGTTCTAGTATGGAAAAACTATCGAAAATTAAAAAAAAATATTCTCAGAATAAAGCTTATTCTAGGTATAAAAGTTTGATTAAACTCGCCCTTAAAAAGACACGTTACATCCAAACGTACAAATCAGATTCGCAGAAATCTCGTTGCTCACTCACGTTCACACAAATTCTTGAGATACGTAAGATACTTTCAAACTATTCAGACATTCCTCTTTGCTTTGAATTAAATTCACACGCTCCACATTCATGAAAGAATATTTTGTACTAAATCTGCTTCAAATACTTCACAAACCAACACAAATGATTCAATACCTGAGATAAGCAATGTCAACAATCTCAGATAATTTAACAAAAAGGTCCTAATAACTTTTTGGTTGCAATGGAATTTGAACTTTGTTAAGTATGACGTTCAGTTTGTTGTTCCATAACTTGAAAATTATCTCTAATTCTTAATACAAATATAGAGCTACTTGTTAACAAGTATTCTCAGATCTTTCAGGATAAAAGGAATCCTTTTACTTGGCGTGATTAAATCTGGTTTTTTGCGACAGTTCTGTAACTCTTTTTCATTCGGTTTCCAATAATGTTAGATGTTCCTTTGGTTTGCTACCATCTTTGTTCAATTGTGTTTTTCTAGTGTTTAGCTTGAGTACTAAAAGTATTGTTTCACACTAATATTATAAAGGCGAAAGTTTGTGAGTGTGTGTGTGTTTATATGTTTGTTACTTCTTCACGCGCAAACGGCTGGAACAATTTTGATAAAATTTTGTATGGAGGTAGCTGACACCCTAGAATAATTAAAAACAAAAGAAAACCGAGGGGGCGCAGCAAGCTTTCAATATATGTTTGTCTATACTTTTTCCAGTTACAATTAGTGCTAAAGGAAGAAGAGAAAAATTGTCTATTCAGCACAAATAAGGCGCACATTACTAAGTAAACATAAAAAACACACAGTAATACAAAGTAGTCAAAAGCTACATCGTCTATCTATACATAATGTATAACTAAATACATAGTAACAATGCCAAAACTGTGCATTGAATATTAATAAAAAGTGTGGGAACGAATCTGATGCCGAAAATATAGATTTTAAAAATGTTTGTCCGTTTGTCTGGATGTATGTACCGCAGTGACGCAAAAACGGCTGACCGCGATCATGCAAAAGAAGAATGCTCGAGTGTAACGATCGTAACAGGTGGTTTTCTTTACTTTCTGCCTACTCCCATGAGTTTATGTATTTATGTTAACACATTGAAAGACACTGAACGAGACACAACAGAAGTTTTATTGTTATATATTACGTCGAGGGGCGTTAAGTGCCCCGCAAAGTGTTAATTCATGTAGAGAAGAGTGTTAATTCATGTACACAAATAATTTTGCTTCAAAGGGAGTTGTATCTTACAACTCCCTTTGAAGCAAAATTATTTGTGTTGGATTATAAATTCAAGCGTTTGTTCATTTCAAGACACAGAGAAACAGTTTCTCATTGGTATTCAGACAATTAAAGTGCGCACCAAGTTCAACTTCAACAATAGTTTCAGTATTCTAGGAGCATTTGAAGTTATTGGATCCTTTGATTCAAACCTAATCAATTTATTCGCTGAACTCAGGGTACACGGTATTAAATTATGTATCTACAGTAGAATTTGTCTTATAACATCTACCTTGTGACACGTCCACGTCCACTTGACGCACGCGTATACGTCAAAAATGGCGCTAACTATCGTCAAACCAAAAAAAGCGTTGTTTCAAGTTACAAATACAAAATTATGGCGTTGACTTACGTCTAATAATTACGATTACGTAATCGTTATTATTTGACGTACGTAAAATTTCGTGAACCAACCTTTGAAACAACCGGTTTTTATTATTCCTCAACATTTCTGGAAAATCCTTCAGTTGAACTAATGACGTTAATTTATAGTTCAATATAAATGAGTTAGGTTTGAAATATGTTTTAAAATAATCCGAGCTTGAAGTGACCAGTAACCCGATATTATAAAGATATACCTCCTTACTAATAAACGTTGTATAGCGTCTGTATAGTTACACAACGCTTTGTCTTCTTCTTTCGAAAAGCAAATTACTGACGACTGAAAGAGAGAAATCGGTGTGTAACTATTCACCTGATATAATACGTTTATTAGGAAGGAGGTTATAGTTTACACGTTGCCTAAAGTTTGTTTATGGTTGGACAATATATTTATAGTTTACCTGTTTGTGTATTCACAAGGTAGATGTTTTAAGACATTTAAAATTCTCTCTCATACATACATACATAAACACATGCCTTTTTCCTATGGGGGTAGGTAGAAACTACAGAATGTCCTTTTTTTTTCTTTTGGTGGGAAATCATCAAATGACTCTTACTGACTAAAACCCACCCGTACTCCTTCCTTAGCCCTTTATGTTCCGGGCCAGCGGTAACCCTTTCGGACAATCCCGCTGACCCGGCAGGTTTCGGCCCTAACGGGGGCCCCTCCTCGATTCTGACATCTCTTTGAGGCGCGCGTGGAACACGTACGCGCCGTCCGGCACGGGCCTAGTCCTGATCGGCGGTGAGCTTACACAAAAAGCTTACAAAATGTTCTTACATAGTCTTTTTGTTTGGATAAGATAGATGCAATCATGGTAGGTATAAGCAAACCTACCTAAAATATTTCTAACACGACTTGAAACACGTTTTGTCTCACCGTAACCAAACTTTAGGCAACTCGCATTTGCACTATAATAATAATATTTAGTAATGGCAATACATGGTTCACTGATGCCTGTAAATTCGAATGCAATAACTAAAATGAATTCTATAAATATACAATTTCAAAATCATTTAATCTATATGACTTTTATTTCGCTTATCATACGGATGTAGATTTTACTGATAAACTAATCTAAAAGGTCTAAAGTAGACATTTACTATACCAAGAAAGTAGAAAGCGACTACATTTTGCTCCGATTGCTAAAATTCAACTGATTCTCAAGATGTTCCGATACTCAAATCGCGCCATAATGTTTACTTGGGTTTCTTAGCGCAATTCGTTAAGCGGTTCCCATATTTTATTCACGGCGGAGGTGTGCTAAGGCCCTCATGTTTCTTTCTTTGTAACTACAAGCATATTAAAATAACGAAAAACGGAATTGTTACCCACTTTTTTTTTTCGTGTCGGAAATTGTTACCCACTGGCTTGATATTGTAAGTACCTAATTGCATAACATTTTGTGTAAACCACCGACACCAAAAGAAATTCTGAATTCAAAATCCACTTTTTTTTCTACGTTCTGGCACCGGTAACCAACTCATCCCGCCATTTAATATGATAAACTTTATCCGCGGAAGGATCGTGATGTACAGACCTAAGTTCACCCTTCGCGTCAGGGAAATTTATCGGCCGTTTTAGGCGGTCCTGTGCCGGTCGATTTGGTTGCGACCTTGTATGTCATGTCATGTCTTAATGTGTTAAATGTACGAGCATGGGAATTGTTCAGGATATTTATTGGTGCGCGGTGAATTTAGGTGTGAAAGAGATAAGTTACGGGAAAATAAAATTAAAGAATTTTTGCTCAGGTGTGAATAAATGATGTCTTATTTATTTTGCATAATAAGAAATAAAATTGAGCTGATAAACCATCATTATATTATCACACTAATATTATAAAGGTTAAAGTTTGTGAGTGGGTGAGATTGTGTGTTTATATGCCTGTTACATCTTCACGCTCAAACTGCTGGACCAATTTTGTAAAATTTGGTATGGAGGTAGCTGACACCCTGGATTAACATATAGGTTACTTTTTATCCCAATATTCTCACGGGATCGAAACTTATGCGGGTGAAACCGCGGGACGCAACTAGTGTATCAATAATCTCTGATACTTAAAAAAGAAATACCCCGAAAATTGTTTCTTGCTTCATAGAATTGAACGTAAAACGCCGTGCTCCAAGTAATCAATTCTAACTCAAACAGAAATTTTTAGTTCAATATAAATTGCCCCCACTTCACTTACTCGTAAATGTCTTTATAATATTCAAATGATCAGTAGCCAACAAGATAAATACAATAAAATATATATAAATAAATAAATAAATCTTAAAGCATTTTATAAAAGAAGGTCGGAATTTAAATCAGTAATTCGGAATAATTAAGAATTTAACGAGACGTAATTGTTCCGCAGTTATTAACGGTTGTAACAAATTGTGCTAATTATTAAAACGTTACGATTATTTCCTGCTCCCGAATCTTAAACCGTTTCAACGTAATGGCTATTATTATTTGATGATAAGGTGGCTTTTTAATTAGGGTCTAATTTTGCCAATTATTATTTCATTACACCTTTTCGCTTGTGTAATGAAATATGGGAAGTCGTTATAGTAATTATGAATTTTAATGATAACATTGTTGTATTGTCACAGAATAAGGGCCCTAAAAAGGCCACTTTGGAGAATGATAAAAGGATAATATTATGAATCTTAATATGGCGAAGAGAGTCCGTGATTTTTTTTTTCGCTGCACTACGCAGGTATAATCAAAGAGATTGGGATTAGATTTGGATCGGAATGATTGGTATTTTAGCACAGACAAAAAAAAATCCTGAAAAATGCTTCACCAATGGGATTTGATACGAATAACTTAACGGTTAACTGTCCATTATGTTATCCTTTTATGATTCTGCCAAAGTGGCCTTTTTAGACCCCCTGGTCGATGATTGAGAGAAGCCTATGTCCAGCAGTGGACGTCTTTCGGCTGAAATGATGATGATAATGATGTTTTTTGTACAAGAGGTTTATTCATTAAAAATGTATGGTTAAACAGTCGCCAATAATTACTTAAGCAACGTATAAGAATAAAGAGGCAATTGTTTTAGAATAGAAAAGAATTGCTTTCCTAACACATTATTGTTTACAATTGTTTACCGTTGTTCTCACAATTATTTGTATTACCTGACTAGTTTTGACCACAGACGAAGTTCCCATAGTCTGAATTACACTTTCACAGCGGGTCCAGCTGCGGCCATCAGCGAGCCGTATGAGACTGAAATCTGATTTTGCATCACTCTCAAAATCACAGTGACCCTATGACCCTTGAATTAAGGTTGCTATTGAGTTGCTTCCACTGACAAGTCTGTGAAAATCACAATGATCTTTATTTTCGTTATAATAAGGTTGTTGTTGGGTTACTTCTGTTGCATGGGTAAAATAGCTGTGAAAGGTCTGTAGTAGTTGAATTCCCAAACCGTGTATGGAAGGCTACATTCATTTGTTTTCCTCTTTTCGCTATTTACCGGCAATGAACTATGTACCTACAGGTAAACATCTTAGGGTTTGTTTTTAATTGCACTTTACTATTTTCCGACTTCATATTGGAAACATTTTAAAATGACTGGGCAGGTCCACTCAAATCTATATGGTTCTTTCTTTAAAATACCATCTCAGGGATTAATCGGCTTGGATCTCATCTGATCTCTAAAAGGGACTGTGACCTACCTAATAAATTGAGAAATCTGTTCGTTCAACTTATCAAAAACTTCTCAAACATTACAACCATAATCACATAAAGTGCGACAGTTAACTCCGCCTTCCATTTCAGCGACTGAACAAATACGCGGCGTATTCGGGGGAGATAGAACACGCATGCGCCTTGTTAATGAACATGCTAATTTAGAACCAGCGTGTGCTGTGAAAATTAATCACTTGCTAATAACATGCAAGATAGGAAAACTTTGGGAGTTATATTTGTTGTAGGAAGTATCGTGAAAGGCAATTCCGGAGAGGAAAATTGCGGATAAGTTATACAAACTTTTTGAAATCTGATCAAAGGCTTGTGCAAAATAATGCCTTAAGGGGAAAATCTAAAATCGTCGAGACGAGCGAAAGTGATGAACTTTTGAAAAGCAAAAGAAGAGTGATGGCTATAGTGTGCGTGCGCTCGAAATAAAACGACGTATGTGCCAAAACGAATTTACTCCTTTTTTAACAAAATAAATTAATTTAATTTAAAACTACTTTGAGTAAACTTTGATATGGTAATTTTCTATGTTTTAAAGTAAATTCCATTAAATAACTCTTAAGCGTTAGGCCGTGATGTCGAAAAAAGGAAAAAAATAGCTAACTAAGATATAACTTTGCAATTTTTTTTGTTTCACGAAAAGTTCATTGAATCGTGTATTCCTTTTACATACCAAAGAGTCAAAAAACATTTACCAAAATGTTAAATCCCTTTTCCACATACTTAATATGTTACACGAAATAGAAAAACCACATTTTTTTCAACATATCACTTTAACACTTTGATAAGAAGATGATGAAAACGTTGGTCCCAAACTAGACGTAGCCTGTATCTTGGACACCATTAAATAAAAGATTGACTGTTACTGTTAGCCTGCATAATCCCACTGCTGGGCATAGGTCATTCCCATGGTCGTTTGTTTACTCCAGCTCATCCCCTTAAATAAAAGATTTAGGTAGGTAATTTTTATCATGATGGTTTAATTTGGCTACTTTTAAACGAATTAAATTAACACTTCTACAATTCATGTAGAAATGTTTATCGTATTTTTTAAATCCTTTTAATACTTTACTAAATATGTAGTCAAATAAACCCCGGCTGTTGCAAGTGCAATGAAAATTGTCTACGTTCACCCTCAATCTTAAGCCGCTACGCCGTAGGTGCGTAGCATATGGCGTAGCGAGGTTTGCTACGCTTTCGTAGCGAAGAGTAAGTTTCGCGGACGGTGGAACTTGCGGTTTTTTTTTGTGGATCTGAGAGAATCACATAAACGACAATAACTAACTTCATGTCACTCTTTTAAAAAGACATGGAGGTATGGCAGAGTAAGGAGCTTCACGGACGCTTTTTCCGGGCCCTACATGGACCCGATGTCGATTTACTAGCGTCCGTAGCCTGGCTGCGTTTCGGTGACCTCTTTGGAGAAACCGAAGGTTTTGTCTGTGCAATTATGGACGAAGTGATGATGACGAACAATTACCGGAGATTTATTGTGAAAGACGGCACGGTTGACATCTGTCGGGCATGCCACCGGCCGGGAGAATCAATCAGGCATATTATCTCCGGGTGTTCTCGTCTAGCTAACGGAGAGTACTTGCATAGACACAACCTTGTAGCCAGGATAATCCATCAGCAACTTGCTCTGAAATACAGCCTTGTGGAATCGGAGGTGCCATACTACAGGTATGTGCCCGACCCAGTTCTCGAAAATGGTAATATCTCATTATATTGGGATCGATCCATCATCACTGACAGGACTATTGTTGCCAATAAGCCTGATATAGTGGTGGTGGATCGATCAGAGCGGCGCGCAATGATTGTTGACATAACCGTCCCGCATGATGAGAACCTCGTGAAAGCCGAGAAAGATAAACAAATCAAGTATCTTGACTTGGCTCGCGAGGTTGTCGACATGTGGGATGTGGACTCAGCGATCATTGTGCCGATAGTCGTGACAGCCAATAAGCTAATAGCCAAGAGCCTCGACCAACACCTGAGGAGGCTCTCGTTGGGCAGCTGGATCAAGGGCTTGATCCAGAGAGCGGTACTTCTGGACACGGCCCGCATTGTTAGGAGGTTTATTTCTCTGGAGCCCTGACCGCCGGTAGCTTGGACCCTGTTCCCGATACCGGTGGGCTACTATTTTTTATATTTTTAAATGTTTTTATGTTTTTATATTCTAATATTTAAAAATATAATTTATATGTACATACGATGAAATAAAGGAGATAATAATGATTATTATTTACGCACATAGCACCCAAAACTGCTCACCCTTAATTTAATTTTATACACGCCCTCTCGATCCCTTTACTCCATCCATTTATTGACGTCCTAAAACACGTCAATTTGCGTCACATAAAGTATTTCGTAATGTATCAAGCCTTCTTCGTACACTCTCTACCGGTAGGACTAGCATTTGGTTTTTTATTTAGTCATAAATCTTCATACTATACGTCGATCGGTCGTTCCGCCCGTGTTTATACGTTTGTCAAGTTCACTTTATCCTTAAAATCAATGCTTATTTGATTTCTAAATAAATTACCGTTTCTTTTATGTACTTTTGATAATGGCGACACGGTACTTTCATTCCTCCGTAGAAGAAGAAAAAAAAGCACAAAGTGTAGGTAATGTAATGGTTAGTGTTATCGCAATAAGCGATTTCTGCCAGGCAACCTACAAATCCTACAATAATGACAAATGATTATATTTCTGTAACTAAGTTTCTACAAACACTTTTACAAGTCAATCATATTTTTAAAACTAGATGAGGTCGGCGTTTTGTATCTGTCTACTCTTAGAAGAAACCAACCCAGAGTCTCAGATATAATCTTGGTCAGATCATGTGAAGACCATGTAGATTGGTGTCTAAAATGGCCTTTTGAGGAAACAACCACAGAGATTGAGTGGACCTGTCCAGTCAGTGCACGCATTTGTTAGTAATAGTGCAGCTCAACTTAGAACTCAAGGAGCTCAACGATTCGACAAACAATACGAATAATGGTATTTAACGAGATATTTGTTGTATCATCATTCTCATCGTCTTCCCGCCCTTATCCCGGTTTAATTAGGGGCTTCCATAAATCTCTATCGGCTGTCTTTTCCTATGTCACTGTGGTAACTGGCAATGACTTGTATTTTTTTCCTCAGAACCACAATTCAATAGATAATGCCACCTCACGTAATTCGCTCAGCTCCCGTCACGCTAATCTAAAACCGCGCCATACGAAAAGCTTAATAAGGCCGTGTTTTGTGCGATTATGTCGAATATGTCACTTTGTGTTCACATTCACGCTGCTATACGGACGTGACATTTGTATCACTTAACGATGCGGTCTGGTTGTTATTATTGTGAAACGTAGTCTTTAAATTTTTTTATTCTTTATTTTTAATAACCAATTTAAGTTAACAGTTTGCACCGCACATTCAAGTTATTAGTCAAGTGCTTTCTGCAATGCAGTAGACGGCTAAATAATAATAATAATAAATATCACACTAATATTATAAAGGCGAATCTTACAACTCGTAAGTCGCGACCGTTACCACAGGGCGACCACTGCTCTCACTTCCATAATTCACTTTACGGCTGATTTTAACAAAGCCAGATATCTTTTATCTGTGGAATGAAATTGACGTCTGACAGTTCTAGTATGGAAAAACTATCGAAAATTTTAAAAAATATTCTCAGAATAAAGCTTATTCTAGGTATAAAAGTTTGATGAAACTCGCCCTTAAAAAGACACATTACATCCAAACGTACAAATCAGATTCGCAGAAATCTCGTTGCTCACTCACGTTCACACAAATTCTTGAGATACGTAAGATACTTTCAAACTATTCAGACATTCCTCTTTGCTTTGAATTAAATTCACACGCTCCACATTCATGAAAGAATATTTTGTACTAAATCTGCTTCAAATACTTCACAAACCAACACAAATGATTCAATACCTGAGATAAGCAATGTTAATAATCTCAGATATAATTTAACAAAAAGGTCCTGATAACTTTTTGGTTGCAATGGAATTTGAACTTTGTTAAGTATGACGTTCAGTTTGTTGTTCCATAACTTGAAAATTATCTCTAATTCTTAATACAAATATAGAGCTACTTGTTAACAAGTATTCTCAGATCTTTCAGGATAAAAGGAATCCTTTTACTTGGCGTGATTAAACGGACGGTTCTGTATCCTTTTCCATTCGGTTTCCAATAATGTTAGATGTTCCTTTGGTTTGCTACCATCTTTGTTCAATTGTGTTTTTCTAGTGTTTAGCTCGAGTGCTAAAAGTCTTGTTTCACACTAATATTATAAAGGCGAAAGTTTGTGAGTGTGTGTGTGTGTGTTTATATGTTTGTTACTTCTTCACGCGCAAACGGCTGGAACAATTTTGATAAAATTTTGTATGGAGGTAGCTGACACCCTAGAATAATTAAAAAAAAATGAAAACTGAGGGGGCGCAGCAAGCTTTCAATATATGTTTGTCGATACTTTTTCCAGTTACAATTAGTGCTAAAGGAAGAAGAGAAAAATTGTCTATTTGCACAAATAAGGCGCACATTACTAAGTAAACATAAAAAACACAAGTAATACAAAGTAGTCAAAAGCCTACATCGTCTATCTATACATAATGTATAACTAAATACATAGTAACAATGCCAAAACTGTGCATTGAATATTAATAAAAAGTAATTTGTGTGAACGAATCTGATGCCGAAAATATAGATTTTAGAATGTTTGTCCGTTTGTCTGGATGTATGTTCCGCAGTGACGCAAAAACGGCTGACCCCGATCATGTCTAAGGAGAATGCTCGAATGTAACGATCGTAACAGGTGGTTTTCTTTACTTTCTGCCTACTCCCACGAGTTTATGTATTTATATTAACACATTGAAGGACACTGAACGAGACACAACAGAAGTTTTATTGTTATATATTACGTCGAGCGGCGTTAAGTGCCCCGCAAAGTGTTAATTCATGTAGAGGAGAGAAAATACAACTCCCTTTGAAGTAATATTATTTATGTTGGATTATATACAAGCGTTTGTTCATTTCAAGACAGAGAGAAACAGTTTCTCATTGGTATTCAGACAATTAAAGTGCGCACCAAGTTCAACTTCAACAATAGTTTCAGTATTCTAGAAGCATTTGATTTTGTTTTAGGTATTGGATCGCTGGGCAACGATGCAGCCGACGAGCTTGCCAGGAGAGGTTCGAGCATGGCACCAGTGGGACCTGAGCCCATCGCGCCACTTCCCTTCGGGTTTTTACGCACTCTGGTAAGGAAACGCACCAGAGACCAACACGACAAACTTTGGACGGAGCAAGGCGATTGCAGGCAGGCTAGGGAAGCACTTCCCACTTTGGATCCCCGCCTCACGAAACAGGTTCTCCGTCTAACTAAACAAAAGCTGCGTATAGTTACGGCAGCTTTAACTGGCCACGGGTCATTTAATAAACACCTCTATGTCATAGGAGTAACAGACAGTCCGCTGTGCAGGGCCTGCATGGAGGATGACGAGACAGCGGCACATGTGCTTCTAAACTGCCCGGTGATCACCACGTACAGGGCAAAGTACTTCGGTAACCCAGGTACCCTACGCGAGACGGTCAGCAACATCAAGGCGTTGCTGGCCTTCCTTGAGGAGCTGGGGTGGATCGAATAATCGATTTTCCCACCCGTACGCAAAATACGCGCATTGACGTGGAGTTGCGGAAACCAGCCCGTAATACCAATTACCAATTACCAATTAGGTATTGGATCCTTTGATACAAATCAAATCAATTTATTCGCTGAACTCAGGGTACACGGTATTAAATTATGTATCTACAGTAGAATTTGTCTTATAACATCTACCTTGTGACACGTCCACGTCCACTTGACGCACGCATATACGTCAAAAATGGCGCTAACTATCGTCAATCCAAAAAAAACGTTGATTCAAGTTACAAATACAAAATTATGGCCTTGACTTACGTCTAATAATTACGATTACGTAATCGTTATTATTTGACGTATGTAAAATTACGTGAACCAACCTTTGAAACAACCGGTTTTTATTATTCCTCAACATTTATGGAAAGTCCTTCAGTTCAACTAATGACGTTAATTTACAGTTCAATATAAATGAGTTAGGTTTGAAATATGTTTTAAAATAATCCGAGCTTGAAGTGACCAGTAACCCGATATTATAAAGATATACCTCCTTACTAATAAACGTTGTATAGCGTCTGTATAGTTACACAACGCTTTGTCTTCTTCTTTCGAAAAGCAAATTACTGACGACTGAAAGAGAGAAATCGTTGTGTAACTATTCACCTGATATAATACGTTTATTAGGAAGGAGGTTATAGTTTACACGTTGCCTAAAGTTTGTTTATGGTTGGACAATATATTTATAGTTAACCTGTTTGTGTATTCACAAGGTAGATGTTTTAAGACACTTAAAATTCTCTCTTATACATACATACATAAACACATGCCTTTTTCCTATGGGGGTAGGTAGAAACTACAGAATGTCCTTTTTTTTTCTTTTCGTGGGAAATCATCAAATGACCCCTTCCGCTCTGGGTGGAGCGGAAGGGAGTGTCAGACTCTTACTGACTAAAACCCACCCGTGCTCCTTCCTTAGCCCGTTATGTTCCGGGCCAGCGGTAACTCTTTCGGACAATCCCGCTGACCCGGCAGGTTTCGGCCCTAAGGGGGGCCCCTCCTCGATGCTGACATCTCTTTGAGGCGCGCGTGGAACACGCACGCGGCGTCCGGCACGGGCCTTTTCCTGATCGGCGGTGAGCTTACAGAAAAAGCTTACAGAATGTCCTTACATAGTCTTTTGGCTTAGATAAGATAGATACAATCATGATAAGATAGATACTCATATAAGCAAACGTACGAGTATACCTACCTAAAATATTTATTTTCACGTTTTGTCTCACCGTAACCAAACTTTAGGCAACTCACATTTGCACTTTAATAATAATATTTAGTAATGGCAATACATGGTTCACTGATGGTTGTAAACTCGAATGCAATAACTAAAATGAATTCTGTAAATATATTTACAATTTCAAAATCATTTAATCTATATGACTTTTATTTCGCTTACCATTCGGATGTAGATTTTTCTGATAAACTAATCTAAAAGGTCTAAAGTAGACATTTACTATACCAAGTAAGTAGAAAGCGACTACATTTTGCTACGATTGCTACAATTCAACTGATTCTCAAGATGTTCCGCTACTCAAATCGCGCCATAATGTTTATTTGGGTTTCTTA
Source organism: Mesoligia furuncula (assembly GCA_916614155.1). Lineage (NCBI taxonomy): Eukaryota > Metazoa > Arthropoda > Insecta > Lepidoptera > Noctuidae > Mesoligia > Mesoligia furuncula. The sequence continues at coordinate 21,990,417 of OU744800.1, read as the reverse complement.
GCGCAATTCGTTAAGCGGTTCCCATATATTATTCGCGGCGGAGGTGTGCTAAGGCCCTCATGTTTCTTTCTTTGTAACTACAAGCATATTAAAATAACGAAAAACGGAATTGTTACCTACTTTTTTTTCGTGTCGGAAATTGTTACCCACTGGCTTGATATTGTAAGTATCTAATTGCATAACATTTTATGTAAACCACCGACACCAAAAGAAATTCTGAATTCAAAATCCACTTTTTTTTCTACGTTCTGGCACCGGTAACCAACTCATCCCGCCATTTAATATGATAAACTTTATCCGCGGAAGGATCGTGATGTACAGACCTAAGTTCACCCTTCGCGTCAGGAAAATTTATCTGCCGTTTTAGGCAGTCCTGTGCCGGTCGATTTGGTTGCGACCTTGTATGTCATGTCATGTCTTAATGTGTTAAATGTACGAGCATGGGAATTGTTCAGGATATTTATTGGTGCGCGGTGAATTTAGGTGTGAAAGTGATAAGTTACGGGAAAATAAAATTAAAGAATTTTTGCTCAGGTGTGAATAAACGGTGTCTTATTTATTTTGCATAATAAGAAATAAAATTGAGCTGAGAAACCAGAATTATATTATCACACTAATATTATTATAAAGGCGAAAGTTTGTGAGTAGGTGAGTGTGTGTGTGTGTTTATATCTGTTTCTTCTTCACGCTCAAACGGCTGGACCAATTTTGATAAAATTTAGTATGGAGGTAGCTGACACCCTGGATAGGTTACTTTATACTTTGTAGGTTACTTTTTATCCCAATATACGGGATCAAAACTTATGCGGGTGAAACCGCGGGACGCAGCTAGTGTATCAATAATCTCAGAAATCTCCTGAAAATTGTTTCTTGCTTCATAGAATTGAACGTCAAACGCCGTTCTCTAAGTAATCAATTCACAGAATTTTTTGTTCAATATAAATTGCCCCCACTTCACTTAAATGTCTTTTTAATATTCAAATTATCAGTAGCCAACAAGATAAATCTTAAAGCATTTTATAAAAGAAGGTCGGAATTTAAATCAGTAATTCGTAATAATTAAGAATTTAACGAGACGTAATTGTTCCGCAGTTATTAACGGTTGTAACAAATTGTGCTAATTATTAAAACGTTACGATTATTTCCTGCTCCCGAATCTTAAATCGTTTCAACGTAATGGCTATTATTATTTGATGATAAGGTGGCTTTTTAATTAGGGTCTAATTTTGCCAATTATTATTTCATTACACCTTTTCGCTTGTGTAATGAAATATGGGAAGTCGTTATAGTAATTCTGAATTTTAATGATAGCATTGTTGTATTGTCACAGAACTGGTCGACGATTGAGAGAGGCCTATGTCCAGCAGTGGACGTCTTTCGGCTGAAATGATGATGATAATGATGATTGTTTTACAAAAGGTTTATTCATTAACGTCGATTAAAGTTAAACGACGATTAAACATTAAAAATGTATGGTTAAACAGACGCCAATCATTACTTAAGCAACGTTTAAGAATAAAGAGGCAATTGTTTTAGAATAGAAAAGAATTGCTTTCCTAACAATATATTGAAAAAGATCGCTTTTAGCGATAAGACCGCCCATTGTGTCACCCTTTGTACAGTTTCTATAATTATGTCTGTAATTAATATGGTGTACATAATAAAGAGTATTCTATTATATTCTATTGTTTACAATTGTTTACCATTGTTCTCACAACTATTTGTATTACCTGACTAGTTTTGACCACAGACGAAGTTTCCATAGTCTGAATTACACTTTCACAGCGGGTCCAGCTGCGGTCACAAGGAAGCCGTATGAGACTGAAATCTGTATTGCATCACTCTCAAAATCAGTGATCGTTATGATCCTTGAAATAAGGTTGCTGTTGAGTTGCTTTCACTGACAAGTCTGTGAAAATCACAATGTTCTTTATTTTCACTATAATAAGGTTGTTGTTGGGTTGGTTCTGTCATGGGTAAAATAGCTGTGAAAGGTCTGTAGTAGTTGAATTCCCAAACCATGTATGGAAGGCTACATTCATTTGTTTTCCTCTTTTCGCCATTTACCGGCAATGAACTATGTACCTACAGGTAAACATCTTAGGGTTTGTTTTTACTTGCACTTTACTATTTTCCGACTTCATATTGGAAACATTTTAAAATGACTGGGCGGGTCCACTCAAATCTATATGGTTCTTTCTTTAAAATACCATCTCAGGGATTAATCTGCTTGGTCCTCATCTGATCTCTAAAAGGGACTGTGACCTACCTAATAAGTTGAGAAATCTGTTCGTTCAACTTATCAAAAACTTCTCAAACATTACACCATAATCACATAAAGTGCGACAGTTAACTCCGCCTTCCATTTCAGCGACTGAACAAATACGCGGCGTATTCGGGGGAGATAGAACACGCATGCGCCTTGTTAATGAACATGCTAATTTAGAACCAGCGTGTGCTGTGAAAATTAATCACTTGCTAATAACATGCAAGATAGGAAAACTTTGGGAGTTATATTTAGTGTAGGAAGTATCGTGAAAGGCAATTCCGGAGAGGAAAATTGCGAATACGTTATACAAACTTTTTGAAATCTGATCAAAGGCTTGTGCAAAATAATGCCTTAAGGGGAAAATCTAAAATCCTCGAGACGAGCGAAAGTGATGAACTTTTGAAAAGCAAAAGAAGAGTGATGGCTATAGTGTGCGTGCGCTCGGAATAAAACAACGTATGTGCCAAAACAAATTTACTCCTTTTTTAACAAAATAAATTAATTTAATTTAAAACTAATTTGAGTAAAATTTGATATGATAATTTTCTATGTTTTAAAGTAAATTCCATTAAATAACTCTTAAGCGTTACGCCGTGAAGTCGAAAAAAGTAAAAAAATACTTATAACTTTGCAATTTTTTTTGTTTCAAGAAAAGTTAATTGAATCGTGTATTCCTTTTACATGATACTAGACCAAAGAGTCAAAAAACATATACCAAAATTTTAAATCCCTATTCCACATACTTAACAAGTTACACGAAATAGAAAAACCACATTTTTATTCAACATATTTTTGAAAAAAATGTGGTATTACACTTTAACACTTTGATAATTTATTTATTTATTTATATCAGACAACAATAGTCCGTTGATAAGAAGATGGTGAAAACGTTGGTCCCAAACTAGACGCAGCCTGTATCTTGGACACCATTAAATAAAAGATTGACTGTTACTGTTAGCCTGCATCATCCCACTGCTGGGCATAGGCCATTCCCATGACTTACAGGTCTTTCGCACCAGGGCTAAAGTGAACAACTGGTCGTTTGTTTTCTCCAGCTCATCCCTTTAAATAAAAGATTTAGGTAATTTGTATCATGATGGTTTAATTTGGCTACTTTTAAACGAATTAAATTAACATTTCTACAATTCATGTAGAAATGTTTATAGTATTTTTTTAAATCCTTTTAATAATTTGCCAAATATGTAGTCAAATAAACGCCGATTGTTGCAAGTGCAATGAAAATTGTCTACGTTCTCCCTCAATTAAGATTGAGCCGCTACGCCGTAGGTGCGTAGCATATGGCGTAGCGAGGTTTGCTACGCTTTCGTAGCGAAGAGTAAGGCTTTTCGCACATGGGTCGTAGGCGTAGTTGTCTCGTGCGCGTATCGTAATTACGCTACGCGCACGAGACGCGGAGTGTTCTACAAACGAATCGTCGCGTAGACGTATCGTTTTGTAATATCTCAGTTGAAATCATGGCGTCAAGCGTACCAGATGTGTTTGGGGAATTTATTGATGACCTTACCTTCTCTTCAGACGAAGAGGATTTCTTGTTATTTGATTTCGTTAGAAGTAGAAAGCGACGTGCTCATTGGATCCATCCATACATCGCTAATAATTACAAGAAAATATTGTTTGTTGCTGCACGTGAACTGTCTTACGTTTTACGCCAGTACGCTACGACTATCGTAATGACAATGAACACCTCATACGATACGCTGCAACACCGCCTCGTGTGCGGACTTGTTTCAACATGTTCCTGCTCGTATTGCTCTCGTACTACGCGCGTTCTACGATACTCTTACGATACGACGCCATGTGCGAAGGGGCTAAGTTTCGCGGACGATGGAACTTGCGGTTTTTTTTGTGGATCTGAGAGAATCACATAAACGACAATAACTAACTTCATGTCACTTGTTACGCGCATCACTATTAAGGAAAGCGCTGACACAAAGGCACGAGGCAAGCCGCGTGCACATCATCGACCCCGTTGCTACGAGGCGAAACTGCTGACACAGAACATGAGGCCCGAAGACACCGTCTACGTGACCGAGCCCGCGCACTTCGCATCCACCATCGATCGAGTCAATTTGCTTTTCCAATAATTGTAATTTTTTATTAAAATAAATTAGTTTGTAATAAATTCGGTTTTTTTTGAGTCCTCCGGCAGTAGCCTACGTAATTGGCGCAGTCGGTAGGATTCCCGGGTCGTTCTTGCGATAACCGGTATATCGCACCGCGTTCGCTACGATAGACTTTCAACGTCGCGCTGGGAGATCCTGAACAACGAGACTACGCCGGAGATCCAGATATCGATACCGCTCAACGAAGACCAGAATGTTCATGTAAGTCCGCTGAATTTTTTAGTGGTTGCTTGCTCCTTTTTGTGTGTAGGTTCCGTATATCTTATCCAACATTTTTTATCCACGTAGATCTAGTACACCTAGGTTAGTTAGTAGTAGGAATAGTAGTGTAGATTCTAGACGTAATATTAATCCTGAAATTGAACCCGAGATGGCCGATTTAGACACTATATTTAAAGCCCTCCGCTTAGTTCCTGATTTCGATGGGAACCCGAATGTACTTACCAGGTTCATCAAATTGTGTGATCAATTAGCACTGCAGTTCATTCAAGAGGGACAACCGGATATAAATCAATTAGCGCTTTTAAATGGCATATTGAACAAAGTTACAGGGCCCGCCGCCCGTCTGATTAATGCTAACGGTATACCTAATGATTGGGTAGGCATACGTAGCGCTCTTATTAATAACTTTGCCGACCAGCGAGATGAAACCGCTCTCTATAACGATTTGGCTTTACTTACACAAGGTTCCGGCACGCCGCAGGAATTTTACGAGCGTTGCCAGAGTCTTTTCAGCACCGTCATGACATACGTTTCATTGCATGATACCCTGGAATCAACTATTGCGGCCAAACGCGATTTATATCGTAAACTGACTTTGCAGGCCTATCTCCGCGGTTTAAAAGATCCTTTAGGTGCGCGTATTAGGTGTATGAGACCAGAGACCATTGAGAAGGCCCTAGAGTTCGTGCACGAGGAGACTAACACCATGTACTTGCAGAGCAGAAATGATAACTTGACGGATAAAAGATCTTCATCTCGAATGCCACCTAATCAACAGAACGAAACCAATCATAAAATGCCAGTCCATTCAAATAATACGATTGTTCCGTTAAGACCTAATCCTTATAACATGCCCGTTCCGTTTAGACCGCAAGGACCGCAATTTATGTTACGGCCTTTGCCATCTCAGAATCAATTTAGAATGCCGTTTAATCCATATAACATGCAACCACGTGGCCCGACCCGTACGCAACAAGTATTCGGCGCACCACCGCCTTATAACAATCAGGGTGGTTCTGGATTCAGAATGCCCCCAAGGAACCCTTATCCGCCGAATAATGGCCCCAAACCGATGAGCGGCGTTAGCCACTTTGCGTCTAGGCCCCTGCCTGCTACTAACAGCTGGAATTGGGCACTACAAGGCAATCCACCGCCTTCTAATTATCTTAAAGCCCGTGATGTTAATGTGAACGAGTGTTCGAATTATGGTGACGACTATTATTACCCCGACCTATCTGACTACTTTTATATTGACCCCTATAACTATGGCGACTACAACAATGATTACTTTTATTTCAACGACAGTACATATGACCACGCTACACCGCAACAGACTGACGGGACTAACGACAAGGACAAGCCTGCTGATCAACAGCAACCCTCAACCAGTCAGGATTTTCAGAAAGCTCCGAAGTCAAACAGCTCAGGATAGAATTAAACTTACAAACCCAAGGGCAACTACCGTTTGTTCGTGTCCATAACTCTTCACTTAACTTTCTAGTAGATACCGGTGCAAACCAATCATTCATCAGTCCAGAAGCAGTCCAGAATTATTTCCCGCACATACCTCTTAACTACGATCCATTCGAGGTTACTAATGTTCATGCCACAAGTAGGAATGACTACTCTATTAACTTACCCTGCTTTCCCGAATTCGGTGACACGGAACCAATTAAATTATTCGTATACAGATTTCACGATCGTTTTGATGGTTTGATAGGAATGGATTTACTTACCAAATGGGAGGCTAAATTAGATTTGAAAGATCTGACATTGATAACTAAGTTTGCAATTAATCCCATCCAAATTTATAACTCTCGTAATTTAAATCTCTACGAAGAAATCGTACCAGCAGGTAGCTCAAAGTTAATACGGTTACCTGTCAACGCACCCGATGGTGAGGTTTTGTAGAAGAACAGATTATTTGCAATTGTATTATATCCGAATGCTTGACCACCGTTTCTAATAGCCGCGGTATGGTTGAAGTCACTAACCCAACCAACAACGATATAATATTTTCACTGGACCATACCACTCAGGCAACGATATTCAATGTTGAAAGCACTGAACAAATGTCACCTCGCGCTAAAGATGTTACATCCCGGTTACGCACCGATCACCTAAGCGAGGAGGAAAAGGCAAACCTATTGGCACTATGTACAAAGTACGCCGACGTCTTTTATATTGAAGGCGAGGCATTAACTTTCACCAACAAAATAAAGCACAGTATTAAAACCATAGACGAAATTCCGACCTACACTAAAAGTTATAGGTACCCATTCATACACCGACAAGAAGTTAGTGACCAGATAGCGAAAATGTTAGATCAAGGAATCATTAGGCCGTCTGAATCTGCGTGGAGCTCACCAATTTGGGTCGTCCCAAAGAAGGGTGACGCCTCTGGGAAACAGAAATGGCGTCTAGTTGTTGACTTTCGGAAGCTAAATGAAAAAACGGTTGATGACAAATACCCTATCCCGAATATTACAGACGTCCTGGACAAACTAGGCAAATGCCAATATTTCAGCACTCTTGATTTAGCATCAGGATTTTACCAGGTTGAGATGAACCCCAACGACATCCCCAAGACCGCTTTTAATGTCGAACATGGGCACTTCGAATTTTTGAGAATGCCCATGGGATTAAAGAACTCCCCTTCCACATTCCAACGGGTAATGGATAACGTACTGAAAGGACTCCAAAACGTTATTTGTCTCGTCTATCTCGACGATATAATTATATTCAGCACCTCTCTCCAGGAACACATGAACAACCTAGAGAAGGTGTTCCAAAGGTTAAGAGAATCTAACTTCAAAATCCAGTTAGATAAATCAGAATTCTTAAAACTCGAAACCTAGGTCATGTCATCAGTACCGAAGGAATAAAGCCTAATCCAAATAAAATCACAGCTATTCAAAATTATCCTATACCTAAAACACCTAAAGAAATTAAACAGTTTCTCGGACTCTTCGGTTACTACCGAAAATTCATTCCAGACTTTTCACGTATTACCAAACCCCTGACACAATGCTTGAAGAAAGGAAAGAAAATAACTTTAGATTCAGATTATATTAACTGTTTCGAAAAGTGTAAAACTCTACTGACTAACGATCCTATCCTTAAAAACCCCGACTTTGACAAAGAGTTCATCTTAACCACAGACGCTTCCAACTTTGCAATCGGCGCGGTACTCTCACAAGGTCCCATTGGCTCGGACAAACCCGTAGCTTATGCTTCACGGACACTTAATGAAAGTGAAGTAAATTACAGCACAATAGAAAAGGAGTTACTAGCGATTGTATGGGCGACAAAATACTTTCGGCCTTACCTTTTTGGACGCAAGTTCAAAATAGTAACGGACCACAAACCATTACAGTGGGTCATGAGCCTCAAGGAACCAAATTCACGGTTAACCAGGTGGCGATTAAAATTAAGTGAATACGATTTTACCGTCATCTATAAAAAAGGCAAACATAACACCAATGCCGATGCCCTCTCTCGCGTTGAGATCCATAACGAGGAGGTTAGTTCGATGATTGCAAACGCAACTGACAGACCACCATCCCTAGCTAACTCCAACACCCTGACAGCACATACCTCTGAAGAAAACCCTATACTCGAAATACCCATCACCGACGAACCACTAAACAAATTTCACCGACAGCTATGTTTGACTGTTGTAGGTGACTTTAAAAAACGACCTACTGCAACTAAGCCATTTGACACCCACACTTGAACATCCGTTCAGCTATCTGAATCTAACCTAGAAGAGGATCTGGTTAATGCCATTAAAGAATACGTTAATCCAAAGATCAAAACTGCCCTGTTAATAAATCCACCCCTTGCAATGTACAACATAATCCCTTTGTTACAAAAATATTTTAAAAGTTCATCTATGAAATTGGTATTGGCAAAAAAGGAACTTGAAAACGTAAAAGAATACCTGAGGCAACAGGAAATTATTCGTCACTACCACGAGGGCAAGACCAACCACCGTGGCATTAACGAGTGCTTCCTAGCTTTATCTATTAAATATTATTGGCCTAAGATGCGAGAACACATAACCAAATTCATAAATGACTGCACAGTATGTGGGCAAGCAAAGTATGATAGGAACCCCATAAAGCAAAAGTTTAACATAGCACCCCCTGCCACCAGGCCGTTCGAAATAATACATATGGACAGCTTCTCAGCACAGAACGAAAAATATGTAACATTCATAGACGCCTTCTCAAAGTATGGTCAAGCTTACCTCCTTCGAGATGGGACTGCAGTTAGTATCATACAAGCTTTACTAACTTTCAGCACGCATCATGGCCTACCACTAACCATTATTACAGATCAAGGGACCGAATTCACCAACCAGATGTTCTCCGAGTTCTGCAAGGTGCATAAAATAATTCATCACCAAACACTAGCATACTCACCAAACGCTAACGGTAATATCGAACGCTTCCACTCCACTATATTGGAACATCTTCGTATTTTGAAACTAAAATACAAAGATGAGCCAGTCGTACATCTGATGCCATATGCTATCATAGCGTATAATAGTTCGATCCATTCCTTCACACGATGCAAACCATATGACCTCATATTAGGACACACTGACCCACGAGACCCGATTGACATAGATCTGACTGGACACTTACTTCAACAATATACCGAAACGCATAGGGAACGCATGCAAAAAGTATACGAACTAGTCAACGAGACGTCTCTCGCTAATAGAACAGCACTCATAGAAAGTCGTAATAAAACCCGTGAGGATGAGGTCGACTATGAGCCCGACCAACAAATATTCATTAGTAATCCCTCTGCAAGTAGATCTAAACTCGCACCCAGATACAACCAGGACACAGTCCTAGCTAATTTACCTATCCACATTTACACATCTAAGAAAAAGGGACCCATAGCTAAAACTAGATTAAAGCGTGTCCCTAAAACCGCGAAATTGTTGCAGGATACCCCTGATGCTGACGTTTAGCCTAACCTGGGCACAGGAGATTAATCTAGAACGACTTGAGAATGGACCTGGACTACTGCCCTTCAAACTAGGACCCATGAAACTCATCACTCACTATCATACTTTCCTTCAGAACATAGGGCTAACGGACATAGATAACAACATAAACGAGATACGAATTCAACTTACTAAAGCCACAGACAGACTAGACAACTACACTTGCACTTTATATGAGCTTCAAATAGATAGTTTAAACGCAAAATTAAACAAAGCCTCATCTCATCTACAAACCCTAAAGCCAATCGATTCAAGAGAGGTTTAGTAGATAGCCTCGGATCCGTAATTAAGAGCATTACAGGAAACTTGGATAACACAGATGCCATTAGATATGATAACGCCCTTAAAGCCCTCAATGATGATCAGCAACAGATAGCTATTGAGCAAAATCATCATATAAGTCTGAGCAAAGGTTTGATGAACGAACATACAAAAATTATTACGAAACTAACAGAGAATCAAGTACAATTAAATGACAGTCTGCAAATTTTACTCGATGCCGATAAGTATAAACAACACAATCTTATAAAGTTCGCAAAGTTTTCGCAAACACTACAAATAATTAGCAATAACGTAGATAGTTTATTAAGCGAATTAAGTAGGTTAGAGAACGCGCTAGCACTTTCCGGTCAACTGCATACTCATCATTCCATGCTAGGTACAGAAATACTAACCGATATGATACGCAAACTAAGCGCGCTTTATAATAAAGACCAATTACTAGAATTAGACATTAGGGAATATTACGATATAATTAAACCCTTAGCTTATTATCGCGGGAGTCAAATAGTTTTTGCATTCAAATTTCCCATAATTTCTCCACTAAAATTCCTATTGTATAAGCTAGTCATTGTACCAAATAAAAATAAGCAGGCTATCATCCCGTCCTATCCATTTCTAGCAATCACTGGAAACATTCACGCGTACATAGAGGCAGAATGCCCGAAGGTAGCTTCAGAGTATCTCTGCGAAGAAAAACTCAACCACCAAATGAGAACCCATCCAGACTGCATTTGCGATATCATCGGAGGTCAAACACCGCACAAAACATGCAACATAATTACCATCAGCCTGACGAAGCCTGCAATGGAAAAATTAGACGACCGCCGCTACGCTGTCGTGTTCCCGAAACCAACACAAGTCCAGTTAATCTGCGAACAAGAAGAATCCATAACCCTAGTCGGAAGTTTCCTAGCCACTATTCCACATAATTGCAAGTTACGAACAGACGAATTCACTATCGTCAACATCAACGACCACATCAGAGGACAACCCATGAAAATAAGCAACGTGCCAGATGACATCGAAGGATCAACCATGCCAGCCCTTCAAATCAATGCTATTAACTTAAAGAAGCAGATATTCAAGACAGAATAGACTCGCAGAAGCCAATCCACATTGAACCAACATCAACTATTTACCATACGACAATCCCATTTTATGGTACACTACTTGCCTTATTCGTACTGGGAGCAATACTGTTATACCGAATCCGCATCCGTCGGGTACAGAAGAAGAAGCAGATGACAACTCCAGATGAAGCCACGTACGCTGAGCCTGAAACAACTGTAACCCGCCAGAACCAGACAGCATCCCAAGATCAATCTAAACTCTCGACGATATTTCATCTCAAAATCTGAAATAGTCGTCGATCTGAGGGGGGAGGTGTTACGCGCATCACTATTAAGGAAAGCGCTGACAGAAAGGCACGAGGCAAGCCGCGTGCACATCATCGACCCCGTTGCTACGAGGCGAAACTGCTGACACAGAACATGAGGCCCGAAGACACCGTCTACGTGACCGAGCCCGCGCACTTCGCATCCACCATCGATCGAGTCAATTTGCTTTTCCAATAATTGTAATTTTTTATTAAAATAAATTAGTTTGTAATAAATTCGGTTTTTTTTTAGTCCTCCGGCAGTAGCCTACGTAATTCACTCTTTTAAAAAGCCATAATAATAATAATGATTGTTATTTACGCACATAGCACCCAAAACTGCTCACCCTTAATTTAATTTTATACACGCCCTCTCGATCCCTTCACTCCATCCATTTATTGACGTCCTAAAACACGTCAATTTGCGTCACATAAAGTATTTCGTAATGTATCAAGCCTTCTTCGTACACTCTCTACCGGTAGGACTAGCATTTGGTTTTTTCTTTAGTCATAAATCTTCATACTATACGTCGATCGGTCGTTCCACCCGTGTTTATACGTTTGTAAAGTTCACTTTATCCTTGAAGTCAATGCTTGTTTGGTTTCTAAATGAATTACACTGCTCCGTTTCCTTTAGGAATTTTTTTTAGGATAATGGCGACATGGTACATTGAATACTTTCATTCCTCCGTCGACGAAGAAAAAAAAAGCACAAAGTGTAGGTAATATAATGGTTAGTGTTATCGCAATGAGCGATTTCTGCCAGGCAACCTACAAATCCTACAATAATGACAAATGATTATATTTCTGTAACTAAGTTTCTACAAACACTTTTACAAGTCAATCATATTTTTAAAACTAGATGAGGTCGGCGTTTTTTATCTGACTACTCTTAGAAGAAACCAACCCAGAGTCTCAGATATAATCTTGGTCAGATCATGTAGATTGGTGTCTAAAATGGTCTTTTGAGGAAACAACCACACAGATTGAGTGGACCTGTCCAGTCAGTGCACGCATTTGTTAGTAATCGTGCAGCTCAACTCAGAACTCAAGGAGCTCAACGATCCGACAAACAATACGAATAATGGCATTTAACGAGATATTTGTTGTATCATCATTCTCATCGTCTTCCCGCCCTTATCCCGGTTTAATTAGGGGCTTCCATAAATCTCTATCGGCTGTCTTTTCGTATGTCACTGTGGTAACTGGCAATGACTTGTATTTTTTTCCTCAGAACCACAATTCAATAGATAATGCCACCTCACGTAATTCGCTCAGCTCCCGCCACGCTAATCTGAAACCGCGCCATAAGAAAAGCTTAGTATCGCGCTAGCAAGTTATGAAATTGTAATAAGGCCGTGTTTTGTGCGATTATGTCGAATATGTCACTTTGTGTTCACAATTCACGCTGCTATATGGGTGTGACATTTGCATCACTTAACGCTGCGGTCTGGTTGTTATTATTGTGAAACGTTGTCTTTAAAAAATGTGCTTTCTGCAATGCAGGAGACGGCTAAATAATAAGAATAAATATATCACACTAATACACTAATAAGGCGAAAGTTTGTGAGTGTGTGTATGCGTGTGTGTCAGGGGGTGTGTGTGTGTTTGTTACTTCTTCACGCTCAAAAAAAAACATGATTGACGTGTAAAAGTGTTTGTACAAATCTAATTACAAAAGTAAAATCATTTATCATTAAAAACGGCTGGACCAATTTTGATAAAATGTTGTATGGAGGTAGCTGACAACCTGGATTATAAACTACTTTTTATCCCGATATTCCCACGGGATCGACATTTACCGCGGGGCGCAGCTAGTATAATAATAAATTCTTTTATTTCAGGTAAATAACACCCATACACGTATAACATCAAATAAAACTAAAATTTGCTAAAAAGGCTGTTGTTTTAATGCGTTTTAATGTGTGAGAAAAGGAAAGAAGGGATAAAAAGGGCCTTACCTAATAATTTTATCCCTTCTTTCCTTTTCTATATAAGCCTCTCTTCCTACCACGCGTTTCATCCGTCAATGTTGTGTGCGAATATGAATGCAACAAAATCTTTTTACTAGTAACTAGGAAACGTTTTTGCGGGCTGCCATTTTCAACGTTCAGAAAGCGCATTATCATCATAATTTCAGTGCCCATGCCTTGTTCAATGAAATCTCCAAACGGCTCGTTGACACTTTCCATGGGATCCAAGGGCCGGTTTTTACCTTGGCCAGTGGATAACAATTGCCATATAACGTGGCAATGCTGCCAGTCTCTTGGGTACATTGCCAGTCGACAGCGACACGAAGGAATATTTCGACGCCATATTTTAAATGGTTGTAATAGTTTTAGTTACGATAGGATATTGAAATAAGCAGTACCTTTGTACTCAAATTATAATTAAGTCATATCCCTATATATTTTACTGTGTCGACATAAATAATAAGATACATAAATAAATTTTTTTTTTATAGTTTGCTAGTTTATGGACCATTTAGCTTTCCAATGAAGACTACAAAATGTAGTACCTATAATAAAATACAATATACCGTCTTCGTACAATATCATTAATCACATTACTAATTGAATGGTGCAATTATTAAAAGCTATTCATAATTGACCAATAATCGTCCTGAATAAAATACAATCAATTAATGTAATGGCTAATTAATTAATTTAAAGGTATCTATAAAATACTGGTATTCAGCTGCATGCGGTTAGATAGGAAGCCGACTCCAACATTGTTGGGAAAAGGTTAGGTAGATTGAGTTTTATACAGGGTTATTGGTAAAACATTAAGACCCTCTTAAGAGGTCATTGTACTCATCATTATGAACAATTTTTACTATGGGACCGAACCTGAAATCACGAAAAAAAAATCAGCTGTTCCATACATTTTGACGAGTTATACGAACATGAACATAGGGAACATCTGACTTTTCTTTCGCGATTTCAGTTTTGGTCCCATAGTAAAAGTTGTTCATAATAATGTTATACGGGGGGCGATGTTGCTCGCGTCCGTAGGATTTACCACCTTCTCCTAGGCCCACCCTACACGTGTCCCCCGGGTGGTGCTAAACGAGCAACTCAACGCCGAGCAGCAGGCGGCGGCTAATTAACCTGATAAGGCTACCTCAAGCCTAGAGAAATTAAATCTTCTCTGAAAATGTGGCCATGGCATCTTGGGAAAGTGCCATGTGTATCTTCCCACCCCCCTTTTTATGAATATGGAAAATGATGAGAATGCGATGTCTGGCAATCCGGCTAACACCCGGCGCTCACAGGTACCCGGGCCTGTGGGTGTGAAATTTACTACCGAAGACTCCACAGGGGTAGGCGACCAGGCCCCTGTGACAGTAAATGTGTCTGGAAGCAATAGCAGCAGTAGAAAGTTCGTTCAACAAGCTTTTCACCCAAGCCTGTTTATATCGCGTCCTAGGAGCTCCTCACTAGGAAACATTACCCAAAGATCGTTAGAGAATCCAGCCAACACTAGCCAAGGCAAGGAGAATTCTAATCCAATTGAGTTGCAAAAAGATCACAGCGCTTGTCCTCCTGATTGGCAAAGAATCCCCATCACCAGGAACACCAAAAAAAGGAAACTTAACAGTCCACCGACACCAGAGAGTTTAAATGTCTCAAACCGATATTCAGGACTACCTGTGGAAGACAATTCCGATGAAGGCACTCGGACATATGTAAAGAAAATTAGCAAACCACCACCTATAATGCTCTATGGGGTTGACGACGTCAACAAACTCACAGAGCTTCTAGAAACAGTCGCTGAGCATACAAAGTTCAGTTATAAAATAATTAATAAAAACCAGTTACGAATTACAAGCGAAGACATTCACATCTATAAAAACATAATGAGTGTGATCAGAGAAAAAAACCTGATAGGTCACACTTTCAATCGAAAAGATGGAAAAAACCTTAGACTGGTTATCAAAAACTTACACCACACAACCCCACACCAAGCTATCAGGGAGGCATTCGAAAATACCGGAAACATAGTAGTAGGTGAAATTATAAATTCTAGATATGGACCAGATAAAGTACCAACATCCACCTTTTTCATTAATTTGCAATCAGGACCAAACAACAAAGCAGCAAAACAGGTGAAAATTATTTATCATCAGATAGTTGCTATAGAAGATCCTAAGAAAAGGACAGCCCCGGTACAATGCCAAAGATGTCAGCAGTACGGACATTCAAAAAATTACTGCATGAGACCTTACCGCTGTCTGAAATGCGCAGAATCACACAACACTAAGGAATGCCCTAAGACTGATCGTGCCTCCCCAGCCACGTGTGCCTTATGCTTAGGCCCACATCCAGCAAACTATAAAGGATGTGAGGTCTACAAAGAGATCTTGGCCAGAAAATCACGTAAGCCAAACTACACAAGACACAAATTAACACAAAACGCACAGATCAGCAATAACTATGAAGAAAACAACTCACAGTTCAAAAAGAACGGAAATACGACTGAACGTAAACAATACTCAGATATAGTTCAAATCCAAATTCAAATCCAAATCATTTAAATCATTCAAATCATTTTATTCCTTTGCAAATATGGGTAAAGACACATAGATGTTTCATATTTATAAGTTCTCCACATTTTACCATTCAATGGGCATGCAAATAGTGTACATACAGTTTCAGTTTAACATACTTAATTAAAAACATAATACAGATAAAATAAAAATGTCAATCATAAAAATTAAAATAAAATAAAATGTCAAACGGAGTAAAGTATGTCAAACCATGATAATAATAATATGTCAATCAGATTAATAATACACATGTCAATCAGCAAGTGAATCATCATTAATAAAGCTGTCAATAGTGTAATAGCATTTAGAAAGTAAGATTTCATTGAGCGCCCTTTTAAATTCTAATACAGTCAAATTTTTTATAATATTCGGTAATTTATTATAAATGCGAGGGGCAATGCCAAAAAAACTTTTTTGCATAAGTGCAGTTTTACATTTTACATGACATAATTTATTAACGTATTGTGTCCGTATTGGATTTTTTCTGACCTCTGATAATTTTTGGAATAGTTGTGGGTTACATTTAACAAACAAGGCGGTTTCCAATATATATAGAGAAGGCAATGTTAAAATTTTTAATGACTTAAAATAGGGAACACAGCTATCAGTCGTCTTCAGGCCGCACATTGACCTGATGCATCGCTTTTGCAGCCTAAACACCATTTCTCTATCAGTAGACTGCCCCCAGAATATAATGCCATACCGCAAAATAGAGGCAACCATTCCGTGGTAGGCTGTTAAAAGAGCCTGACTATTTACTTTCTTTGAAAGTTGATACAGAGCATATGCGGATTTGCTGAGTCTTTTACATAGTTCTTCTACGTGAGGTTTCCATGTAAGTTGATTATCAATTGTGATACCTAAAAACTTAGCTTTATCTGCTTCTTCAATATCGCAGCCCTTGAAGGAAATATTCATACTTGGGCTTTCACATCGTTGATAAAAATGCATGATTTTTGTTTTATTCAGGTTTATAACCAAATTATTATTATTGAGCCAATTTATTATGTCATTTAAGCAAGTATCGATGTCATTTTTATAATTATTTGGGTCAGTACATTTTATAATAGCTGTACTGTCATCTGCAAAAAGGACCATTTTGTTGGTCGTTGCTTCTGGGAGATCATTTATATATACCAAAAAAAGTGGCGGACCCAGTACGCTACCTTGTGGAACGCCATATTTTACGTGTCTTGGTTTGGATACATATTTCTTTTCTAATTTGCTTTTTGGACATATCCTAGAAATTTCTGTGCACTGAAGTCTATTACTTAGGTATGATTCTATTAACTTTAAAATGTTCCCTCTTATACCATAACTATGCAATTTATGTAACAGGATCTTATGGTCTACATGATCAAAAGCCTTAGTCATATCAGTATAAATTGCGCACATTGGATTCCGTTTATCTACAGATGACATAATGTCAGCTAATAAGTCAAATAGTGCCATATTAATCGTTGTGTTCCTTCGGAAACCTCTTTGTTCTTTGCAGAATAATTTATACTTTTCGAAATATGCATATAGAGAGTTATATATTACTTTCTCAAAAATTTTTGATATAATTGGAATTTTTGCGATAGGTCTGTAATTTTTTAAATTCGTTTTGTCATCTTTTTTGTAAATGGGTTTAACTATAACTTTTTTGAGCTTGTTTGGAAATATGCCGTCGGCTATGCACAAGTTGATTATATGAGCTAATGGAGGTGCTACAAGTTCTTTGGTAAATTTTAATACTTTTGTGGAAATTCCATCGTATCCCACAGTACTAGTGTTTTTAAGACTGCATATTATTCTTAATATGTCATCAGTTGTTACAGGCCGCATAAATAGTGAATTTAGTGTTTGTTTGTCTAAACTTGTATTTTTTAATGTTATGTCAGCTCTTACATTATTCTCAATTGTATCAATGAAATAATCGTTAAATTCGTTTGCAATGTCCATGGGGTCTGTAAATGTCAAATTGTCTCTATTCACGCACATTATCGGCTCCAGAGGCAGACAAAATTTGGATTTATTTATTATTTGCCAGGTTGCTTTCGACTTATTATGGGCCGTATTTATGAAATGATTGTTTTGTGCTTTCTGTGTGAGTTTAATAATTTTCCTGTAAAGTTTGGTGTAATTTTTAAAAACTAATTTATGTTTCGAGTCTGAGTTTAATCGATATTCCCAAAGTAACCGCCTTTGCTTGTTACTGCATACTTTTATTCCGTGAGATATCCACTTCGTTTTCTTGTCAGTTTTATTGATTATTATTTTCTCCGGAAAACACAATCTATATAAAAGAGAGAAATCATCCATAAATTGGTCAAAAGCTTCGTTCGCATCCTTAGCATCATATACTAGTCTAAAAGATAAAGATTTAAGATGTGTTTTAAATGTAATTAAGTTTTCAATGCTTACGTCCTGTCTTTTTGTTTTCCAGTATTTAAGTTTGCATGTTTTATTTATGGGTACTTTAAGTATCTGAGATGTATGATCTGAAAGCACTAGATCTACAACTTCAGCTTGGCATTCTTTCCGATAGTTGTGAGCAAAATTGTCAATACAGGTGTTATTTTTTAACCTAGTGGGAGTATAAAGCGCTAGTTTTAAATTATATTTCATAAGAAAGTATTCAAGTTCTAATGTCGTTTTATTTTTTTTCAAAACATCAATATTAAAGTCTCCACACAGAACAATTTTCTTATTCGAAGATAGACAAACTTTATTTAAAATATAGTCTAATTTATCATAAAATACTTCATAATTGTATTTTGGGATTCTATAAATACAGATTATTATAATTTTATGTGCTATTATTTCTACAGCGCAGCATTCAAAGATGCCTGAAATGGATTGTTTTGCAATGTCTGGCATTTCTCTAAACTGCAATCCCACTCTCACGAAAATACCTGTTCCTCCTCTTTTTGTATCTCTAGAAAAAAAGGCAGCTGGACAAAAATTTGAGATGTGCAATAAATCTTCATAACCAGTTTGCACGAAATGTTCAGTAATACAAAGAATGTCTATAATAGTTCCTTTGTTGAATAATTCTACTAATTTTACCGTTAGTGTATCGGATTTATTAATAAGACCAGCTATGTTCTGGTGTAAGATGTTGAGGTAGTTAACGAAAAAAACTGAGGATTTAATTGTTGTGAATTTGTAGAACATTCCTTTTGACTTTGAGATTGAGGATCTAACTGTGCAGCATTCAGGGCACCTATGTCTAAGACAAGATCTTGGAGATCTGATATAACAATATTTAATCCTTTATTGTTCAAAGTGCCATAACGATGGCTGTATGTGTCGGAAGTATAAGGTAGATTTAAATTTGAGTCTAAAATATATGCATAATTATATGTACCCACATCCATGTAAAGTAAATTATTGAAAGTTTCAATTCGACTGTTATACATTATATTACTATTAACCATGTATTTAAACGTTGGTAAACATATTATAAAGTTTGTATGATTCAAAGCAACTAGTTTTTCTCGAATAGACGACACAAGTTCAACATAATTATGCGTTTTTCTAAAATGTAATTCGCCAATATAGATAATACAGTAATCAAAGTATGTAAAGTTTCGTACTTTTCCCTCAATGTTATCTAATAAAGAATTCAAACTACAGTTAGGCTTACGATAGTGACATATTTCAAAATTACATAGTTGAGTTCTCTCAGTGATTTTGTATATTCTGTTAGAAGTTTCACTACTTAGCAGACATATTTTGTGTTTCAGAGATGAGAGATTTGTCTGTGATATTCTTTCTTGAGTAGAGTTTGAGATACAAATATTACTATCTTCGCTTTTGTTCTTCGATTTGACGCCGTGTGTGGAAGGCGAAGGTGTAGGCGCACAGTCTGTTCTCATATTTTCTGAAGTTTGTGTCTGTTGTGTTTTTGTGCCATTATTTGTGTTTTTCTTTGGTGTTTGTTTTTTCTGTTTTGCTGGACTGTAAGTAATCTTTTTATAAATATCATTTTTCTTTAACAGATCTTCGTTAACTTGTTTCAAATTTTTATTTTCTAACGATAATATTTCTATTTCTGTGTGCGCACTATTTAATTGAGCCGTTAGTTTTTCAATCTCTGCTTTTAATATTGATAATTGATCATCTTCATCCTCGGACATGTCTGGCATACTATTCGAGGTGGTACAGTCTAATGTTTGCGAAATTATATCACTGTCATCATTGTTTGGTACTGACCGAGTGCGGGTACGACGGAAAGTTATATTCTCCAAGAAATTCATATCAGTAATATTTTATTTATATTTCAATTAGATAAAATTCACAAAAACAAATTCCTTCTTTTAGTTGGATTCGAACCCAGGCCACGGAGATTCTTACACTCCCAGGCGAGCGCCAATTCCGTTGCGCCAAACGTACAGTAACTGTTGATGTGAAATTTTGACCCTCTTTGCGTCACAACGTTACAAATATACTTCACAGTCAACAGATGTCGCTGTTACGCAGTAATTAACACGGATAATTAGTTTCTTGTGCTGTCAACACTATAGAATGTCAGGCAATACTAAATCCAATCAATTTTCTATGCTTAACGCTAGATGGTGCTTTAGTCTTAACAACAGCATTGAGATTCAAATAAAAAACGGATCCAGAGATGACCAATATTTAGGAAGTTTCTTTAAAAGTATAAAATGTTGAAAAAATTATCCAGGTGTTTTAACACTGCACTTAAATATGGTCTATGCGTAAATAAATCACTTACTACAGCTTGTTTTGTTCTTACAAGTCATATTAGTTGTCACCGTTCAAATAGTTTTTATGTTACGTTTTTGTTTAGAAATAGTCATCAAACACTGTTAATAACACTGTCACAGCAAGTTTGTGTGTCCAGATTCACTTTTATGCACTTTTTATCCACTCACGCGGCCATAACCACGAGCAGGTATTGAGGAAAATGTTACATACGCTCGAAAACCAAGATCGGCCATTGAAAAAACTGCGACAGCAAGCATTTTCCACACCGCAGTATTTTATTTTTAGTAATTTTGTCTATGGGAGTATTGCTCACGTTCCAGGTTCTTTAGTCGAGTGGTTAGATGAAGTACATTTGTGCCAAAGGCCGTGTGGTTATATCGGCATTACGAAATAAGTTATCTGTAGTTGAAAATCTTTAAATAAACAAATGAGACGGCGATGACGCATGCGTAATTTGATACTCGCGTGATGTTATTGTTATTGTATATCAAAACTTTGGAACAACAATGGTATGTATTATATGTCATTCGATTCAGTATGAATGGGGCTATTTTTTAGGTAAATAAAAAAATAGGGTCATCGCTTTCGATTTTGAAATAATATTATTTTAATTTTTAATTGTCGTAATGTAAACAAACATTAAAAATAAACAATTATTAAAAAAAATCAAAGTCTCTTAATGTTACGGAACAAGTTTTGTTATCTACACTTGTCTATCCACTTGAAGAAACAGCCATTAGTTTAACAGCGGTCCATAGAATTTTTTTCTGTACGAGTCGTGTATAAGTGGCGAGAGCGCTCCGCGGCGCGTCGAAAAAATGTGCTAAAAACATACTTGCGTATAGGAAGGCGTTACCGCGGGGTACTTGCGCGTGAGTGGTTAAGGTCCAAAGACTTATTATACTATTTTTAGGAATATTTATAACGGGAGCACAACACAGTTTAATGTTTTCATGTCAGCGCCACCTAGCGGATTGATAGTTAAGACAAAACCGCATGAAAGGGCCACATCTCAAACAACCAACGAACAAACCACAACCACCAGCAAACTGGAAGAAATGTTTCTTAAACAAAGTGAAAAGATTGACGCTATCTTACAACAGATGAGCACCTTATTAGGACTCATAACTACACTCGTCAATAAAATCACAAAATGATCAATACGATCAAAATAGCCACGTGGAATATCAACGGACTATCTCCTAACAAAGATGAAGTCGAGACTCTCATTAACTTCCATGGCCTCGATGTTCTACTTATATCCGAAACACATTTCACATCTAAAAGCCAAATCAAAATAAAAAACTACAACATCTACACTACAAATCACCCTGATGGTACTGCGCATGGTGGAACAGCTGTTATAATCAGGGAATCCATCAAACACCACGAAGTGCCCCAGTTCTGCACGGAGCATATACAGGCAACCACAATAGTCATCCATGATTGTAATGGAGATATTACCTTGTCTTCTGTATATTGTCCTCCGAAACACAATTTAAAAGAAGAGCAACTTACAGTCTATGTGAAAAGTCTTGGACCCCGTTTCATATCAGGGGGTGACTGGAACGCTAAACACGTCCATTGGGGCTCGCGACTAAACACGACTAGAGGAAGAGAGCTAAAAAAGTGTGTTGATACGAACAATTTAATTACAATTGCCACATCTGAACCAACCCACTGGCCGACAGACCCCAACAGACTGCCTGACGTGTTGGATTTCTTCATTATGAAAGGACTCAGCAGGCTCTTCTATGATATCCAATCTTGTCTGGATGGGTCTTCAAATCATATACCAGTTATCCTAACAATTGGCGCAACGGTTCTAAATCGCCAAAAAAGTCCCAGACTATACAACAAGAGAACAGACTGGACAGAGTACCGCAGCATCATTGATATGTCACTCAAGCTCAACATTGCTTTAAAAAATAATGAGGACATTGACAATGCAGTTGTAGATTTCACCAGAACAATCCAGGAGGCATGTTGGAAGTGCACACATGAACTGAATAGTAGCAATCCAAGACATAACACAGTGCCGCTGGAAATTCGCCAGATGATACTAGAAAAGCGAAGATTGCGTCGTGTGTGGCATATTAGCCGTCATACTGATGATAAACGGGCCTTCAATAAGGCTATACTAGACTTGAAACAAGCTATCAAAGACGCAGAAGATGATACCGTAGAAGCCCATTTGCAATCCCTGACTGCAACCAGTGCGACCGACTATTCACTCTGGAAGGTATGCAAAAGCTCAAACCAGCCAAAAAACCCAAAACCACCTATTAGAATAGAAGGAAGGAACTGGGCCAGAACAAACCAAGAAAAAGCAAATGCATTCGCTGAACATCTCGCTAACGTTTTCGTACCAAACGAACCAGAACCTGGAGTAGATGATGTCGACATAGACAATATACTAAAGCATGATTTCCAGCTAGAAATGCCAATCAAATCGGTAACTCCTCAGGAGATCAGGCGGGTAATCAGAGCTATGGATGATAAAAAGGCCCCAGGTTTTGATCTCATAGACAAAAAGGTCCTTGAGGAGCTACCTGCAAAGGCGATCGTTCTTCTGACAACTATTTTCAATAGTATGCTTAGGGTAGAATACTACCCATTGCTGTGGAAAGTATCACAAATCATCATGATACACAAGCCAGGAAAACCGCCTCATGAAGTGACGTCCTATAGACCCATTAGTCTGCTGCCCGTACTCTCCAAAGTTTTTGAGAAAATATTGTTACACCGACTTCTAGGTTCAATGTCAATACTTCCCGATCATCAGTTTGGCTTTAGACCGAATCATGCCACTACAGAACAAGTACATAGAGTGTGCCGCGTCATCAGAAATGCCCTAGAAACCAAGCAATATTGTTCCTCATTCTTCCTTGACGTGCAACAGGCCTTCGACAGAGTATGGCATAAGGGCCTATTAAGTAAAATAAAGTCACATTTGCCACACTGCTACTACAAAATTCTGGAATCTTATCTAGCTGATAGAATATTTCAAGTAAAGGAAGATGATTGCACCTCTTGTTTCCATAACATACTAGCAGGCGTACCTCAGGGCTCTGTTCTTGGACCAGTGTTGTACACTATCTTCACGGCAGACCTACCGCAAACTCCTGGAGTGACAATTGCTACATACGCAGATGACACCGCGGTCCTTAACACTTTCGCGGACAGAACGAAATTGTACGTCATGATTTGAGATTTTAATATGGCACAACGTATGATGACGTTCAAAAACAGAATATTATTTACGGCAGGACGTTCATATACGTTGAATTTTAAAGCAAAAATTCGTTAAATTGTACCTTGTGTCACAACATATCGAAAACTCAAAACTTTACTGTCACGTGAACTTTGATTTTAACCGTTTCAAAATTGTGCTGTTGATAATGTGCGGCGACACTACACACATACGCACACCGTGATTATACGTCCCCCGGGCCTTTTGCGTCCCTACTACAGTCAGAGCGGCAGTGTCACGGTAGCGAGGTGCGCGCGTTCCATCAGCGCGGGAGTGGCGAATCGTAATATTTGCAGACAAATAAACATCATAAGTATTTATATTATGCTATTATCACTAGTACATTCAAACGATGACGTGATAAAACGTTTCTGTCATATTGACTTTTAAACATCTAATAACATACAACACAACGTATTTAAACGCCAAATATATTTGTATGGCAATTTATTGTGTCGTTTTAGGACACAATTCAAACTGAGACCCGTCCACGAACGTGTTAAAACCCATCTGGACTTACGGCATTCAACTGTGGGGCTCCGCATGTGACTCAAATATCAACATGATTCAGAGAACTCAGAACAACATCTTAAAACAGATATCAAATTCGCCGTGGTTTATTAGGAATACTGAAGTCCACGAACACCTGAGCATGAAAACAGTCAAGGAAGAAATACGTTCATGCTCACAAAAGTACAAGTCCAGACTGGAGAGACACCCCAACCAATTGGCCTCTCAACTCACAATACCAACTTGTGTCAGCAGACTCAAAAGACGCAACATTCTACAATTAGATATCTAACCTGTAGAAGGCTGCATTACTAATAAGAGAGTTGCTCCTGATGAGGAGTAATTCTTCCCTGCCAAATATTCCTACAGCTCATCTGCTCATAGTTTTGAAAACTGATTGCATGATATGGTCTATACAAAAATAATGTTATACAATGACCTCTTAAGAGGTTGTTAATGTTTTACCAATAACCCTGTGTATGATAGCCTATGTTCTTCTTTAGAAAACCGCAATATTTGTCTTTAAAATAATAATTCCATAGGGATCCATCGGATACTTCGTGAAAACGCGAAGAAGAAACAACTAACATTCGGTAATCTTTTCAAAGAAAGTTTCGTGAGACCAACGAAAACTTTCTTATTCTACATGGTATAACCCAAAAAAACACAGCTTTATTATCATAGATACTGATGCCCAATGAGCTCTTCCCCTTTTTTTCTTTATATACCTACCTACTTATACACAATAATTATATATTAGATATGTATATATACAGGTTGAAATTGAAAACATGCGACAAACCGAAATGGGAGATTGTACTCACCATTATGTACAACTTTTACTAAGGGACCAAAGCTGCAATCGCGAAAAACAAATCAGCTGTTCCCTACGTTTTGACCGGACGAGTTATGCGAACATAAATGTAGGGAACAGTTGTTTTTTTTGCGCGATCAGGTTTGGTCCCATAGCAAAAGTTGTTCATAATGATGAGTACAATCTCCCATTTCAATTTATCGCATGTTTTTAATTTCACCCTGTATATATTTTAGTGTTAGATTGTATTTAACATAGATAGTGGATACTATTTTAGACAAGACAAATTAATTACAGAAGCCATATTACGACCACGTTTATTTCCTTAATTTCATTTAAATACTTATAAATTATATTTTTAAGTATTTTTATACTTAAACAAAAAGATCATCATCTGCCTAGCCTTTTCCCAACTGTGTTGGGGTCGGCTTCCAGTCTAACCGGATGCAGCTGAATACCAGTATTTTACATGGAGCGACTGCCTATCTGACCTCCACAACCCAGTTACTGGGTAATACGATACCCTTTGGTAAGACTGGTTGTCAGACTCGGGCTTCCGACTACCCGTAACGACTGGCAAAGATCCACGAATGACAGCCGGGACCAACGGCTTAACGTGCTTTCCGAGGCACGGAGGGGTCACGGTATGTAAAGATGGTCACCCATCCACAGACCAACCGCGGCAAGCGTAGCTTAACCTGATCGATCGACCTGTGCGGCTGTTATTATTTAGCCACGGGCCCCTCCAAACAAAAAGATAAATAATTTTTTTTTAAATATTCTTAAAAAAATAGTAGCCCACCAGTAACGGGAAGGGTGACGACCATTAATTATCATTATGTTGGTCTGTGTGGTGCCGGACTTAAAGAATACCACCACCCCTTACTTCCCGTGGGTGTCGTAAAAGGCGACTAAGGATCGTACCGGAGAATGGGCAGCAGCGTTCTTTATGTATTCCACCATCATACCATACTGCGATCGCCAACCCGCCTGCCAAGCGTGGCGATTATGGCAAACCCTCCCAAAATTGGGGGAGGCTTATGTCCAGTAGTGGACGTCTATCGGCTGAAACGACGATGTTGTAAAACCGAACACTTAGAGAAATTAACTCAGTGCAATAGAGACGACGTGACAAGACTGCATTGTTGTGATTATTACTCAAGAGAATACACAATAGTCCCTTTGGTACACTGAGTAGAAGATGGGAAGCAATTCCGGTTTGCATGAACACATGTAGATTACTACAATGAGCGGTAGGCAAGGAATACGGGCATTATCAGGCAATTTGCTATGCAGACAAATAGGTTTATTACATAGTTTCAAGTGCAAAATGAGCGTGGTATCCCAGTGGTAAAGGCCCAAACTTACGAGCTGAAGGTCGTGAGTTCTAACCCAAGCAGGCGCTTTATTTTGTGTAAATAATTTCATCACCACTGCTCTCAAAACGGTGAAGGAAAACATTGTGAGGAAACCGGCATATTCTAAAACCATAAGTTCGAAGACATGTGACATCTACCAACACATACTGGGACCACGTGGAAGATTATTAGCCCACTCCCTCTCGAACAGAGGAGACCCGTTTCCCAGCAGTGGGAACATTATAGGCTAATAAAAAATGCTACCGTCAAACTTTCAAGCGTTACAAGACAAAAAGATTTCTTTAGAAATTCCAGAAGAATCAGACTTTTATTTTCATAGTTTAGAATAGACAGATGTGAGTGGAAACGCCGGGAGAATTACATATTGTCCCGGTAGAGCGAAAAGTCATTAAGTCAAAAAATTGTGTTTTGAGATAGTGAGAATTAAAGTTTTTGAAAATAAAAAATGTGTTTTGCTTTAATTTGAAGGGAATTAAATATAATTATTTTATATTATAAGAGCTAAAACATGTGAAAAACTTCTTATAATTGAGATTGACTGACATTTTACTACATTTTACTACAAAAATTACACGGTTATAGTATTAGAGGGAATATCCTGAAACTTATATACCTAAGTGATAGATTACAACGTACGGAAATCTCTAGAATATGCCCTATAACTAAATTAAAAACTACATATACCTCTGAAGCAAAGTACATAAAATATGGCATGCCCCAAGGCAGCGTTCTGGGCCCGCCCTTGTTCTTGATATACATAAATGACCTCCCAAAATCCACAGGACAAAAAATGGTACTCTTTGCAGATGACAGCACGGCTTTAATAGAATGTAATAATCCAAACAATTATCAAAATGACATTAATAATTCTCTATATAAAATAATTAATTGGCTTAATGATAATAATCTCGTTATTAATCTAAATAAAACTAAAATTATGCACTTTCACCAGCGACTTGAGAAACCGCTAGTTAATGTTGCTTATGAGGATTCTGGAATAGAGGAAACTAGTATTGCGAAATTTTTAGGAATAACTATAGATGATAAATTAACTTGGAAACCTCATTTAGAGGAAATTTGCAAACGATTAAGTAAATCAGCATATCTGTTATCCCAACTCTCAAAGAAAGTAAATATTGATACACTGTTAACGGCCTATCATGGACTAGTCGCCTCAGTTCTGCGGTATGGTGTTATTTTTTGGGGGCAGTCAACGGATCAGGAACGTGTTTTCAGGATGCAGAAAAGATGTTTACGTTCAATGTGTGGGTTAAAAACAACAGATAGTTGCATTCCATATTTTAAAAACTTAAAAATATTACCCCTACCAGCTTTATACATTCTGGAAACTGCATTATTTGTAAAAAACGATCTGTTTGTTTTCTATCAATAAAATTAATTTTAATTTGAGAACATCCATCGGTTTCTTACTAAAGTTCAACTACATCCGACGATCCTGCATACTTATCACTTTTGTTGACTGTACATACATAAACTCACGCCATACATATATGCCAAGAAAATGTATATCATCCACAGTCACTTAAGATTGATTAAGCTAAACGAAGATACTGCCAGCCTGTCCTCAAAAGAAGGTACACCCTCTATAACTTTATAATACCGTATCTATCTCGCAATCAGTCTCCAAGTCTGTACATAAAGGGACCGTATATTACGCTCTCTGATAACAGAATAGGTACCTAAGTAGTAAATCTTACCTAAGTGCTCGTAAAGTTACTCCTAGCTATACATTTCTGAGAAACATACAACGACATAATTTACTATCATCCTTTGGTTTCCTTTAGACAAAGAGTTATGAAGATCGGATGGCATTCGAACCAGCGTGCAACGCTTTATGCATT
Source organism: Mesoligia furuncula (assembly GCA_916614155.1). NCBI lineage: Eukaryota > Metazoa > Arthropoda > Insecta > Lepidoptera > Noctuidae > Mesoligia > Mesoligia furuncula. Next base: position 21,962,019 of record OU744800.1, on the reverse strand, counting down.
CTCACAAGCGTTGCTGCGTCGTGCTTTACTGCTGTGCTTGGAGTCTTGGGTTCGGTCCCCGGAAAAGCGGGATTAAGTATTTTCATTAGGAATATTGTCTTTAGTTGGTCTATCGCGAAAGACCAAATTGTTTGGGATAACATAACCATTCTATCAAGCAAGTTTCCCCGAAGGCCAGGCCAGGCCGTTTCTCTAGTTATGTTTAAGCCCCATACAATACTCCGAAAGTTTACCTCAAAAATATACGCAAGCAAAAAAAATAATTCCATTTTATGACAAACTAGCTTCCGCCCGCGACTCCGTCCGCGCGGATGTCGGTCTTCGCGTGGATGGTTTATTTCTCCATTTTGAGTAACTCTGACAATGACATCTTATAAATATCTATTGGACCCAAATACGGCTAAGCCTATAATAATTAAGGAGATCCCTCTATTGAGCTAAGCTGCTGTTGAGCTCGCGTTCTGTAGTAAGTTTTTTTTTCATAGTAATTCCGACCTTGAAAAGTAGCATGTAGCAGTAAATTACTGACAATGACGAAAAGTTTCCAATAATAAAAAAGTGATCGTGACAATGCGACAGAAAGTTAATTGAGAGCTTCAGCATACACAACATTGTTAGTGAGCTCGTCCGGAATATGAACATGAAGATTTCTTGGACTGCTCACATGGGAAAGAGCTACGTAAAGTTGCCCGTGTGAAAAACAACTCGCGGTAAGATCTACGCCAGCAACTCCTAGGGTCTGACCTTGAGCCTTAATTATTGTCGTGGCGTAACACAAAGCTACAGGAAACTGTATTCTCTTAAATTGAAATGGAAAATTATCCACTACGGGTAATGCAACGTGTGTTCGCGGTTCTACAGAACAACGTCTATGAATAAAACCGAAAAATAAGATTTTTTTTTCTACGTATTTTTCCAGGATAAAAAGTATCCTATTTTATGCCCAGGATAATAAGGTATAATTATACCAAGTTTCATCGAAATCGAACCGTTAGTTTTCACGTGATGCCTGCTTATACAGACAGACAGACAGACAGACAAAAATTTTTTTAATCACATATTTGGGTTTGGTATCGATCCAGCAACACCCCCCGCTATTTATTTTTTTCAATATTTTCAATGTACAGAATTGACCCTTCTACAGATTTATTATATGTATAGATATTATGAAAGGTTCTTTTTATTACTCGATGTTTGTTATACCTTCCAATTACGTATTATGTTTCGCAATTCATCCCAAAGTCCGTACATAAAGGGACCTCTTATATACTTTGACAAATATATACAAAATAGTTATTGTCTAAGTGCTTCATACGTTACTTACTACGTAATGATACAAAGGAAATAGTCGTGTGTTATACTGATCACATAGAGGGAGGAAAAATAATAAAATTTAAATAATGCATGGAATGACAGCATAAATTAACAGTGCTTGGAGGACTATGTTGTTTGTTTTGGTCTTTCTTCTCAGAGAGTAGTCGATTAGGAAAAACCGAACTCATCTTGTTTTAAAACAGAATTTACGTGTTAAAGAGTTTTTTAAACCAAGTTACAGAATTGACTTACCAACCGAATTTCGACAAACCGTAAATGTATGAAAGTAAACGAGGCAAAAGCAATATGTAAGGTTCGTAGCAGGTGTCGTTATGTAGTTTCTGCATACCCTCATGGGAAGAAGTTATGAGTTTATGTAATCTCCATTCGCGATTTATTTGCCAAAAATGTAAACAAATATGAGTTTATGGAAAAATAACTTTAAATCCTACACAATAAAGTTCAGTTTACGCTGCAACTTCAAACATTTTTATAACTTCTTCAATAGTCCTAGTCACTCTAAAATCAAATTGATTACCATTAAAATAAAGTTGATATTTGTTTAACTTGAAATAATATTAATTTGAAACATACCTTTGAACAGACTTTATGTATGTGCCCGAATATTAGGACATTTTTGTTTCCAATTTCTATATCGACATGAGCAAAACAATTACGTCGCGAAATATAGTAGGAATACCAGCCGCTTCCGAATATTTCGTAAATGTCAGCTTTGATGTAAACTTCAAATATCCATACGGTAGAACGTATTTTCGTGGTATTCCACTCAGAACACTGATTACAACCGCACAAACGAGTTCATATCTCCATTCGTTTTTAGATGAGGAAGCAAAAATATTTAGGTTATCTCAAATAAAAATGCTCTTTTCACGGTTAACAGTATTATTATTATTTCTTTGTTAACCTATGTTGTCCCACTGCTGGGCAAAGGGTCCCCCATACTTTTCCAATTTTCCTTATCTTGTGCCTTCTCCTGCCAATCGGTCCAGAACGAGTCCAAATCGTCACGCCAGCGGTTCTTAAACCTGCCTTGGTGACGTCGCCATTTATAAGACTAGAAATGAATAAATGACTTATGACTTCGTTCTATGAAAGATAAAGACAAAATTTTAATACATACTTTTAAAATCTGTATAAACTGGTTGAATTTCAACGTGAGCGATCACTAAATGCTGGTACACAAACAGTCGGATCGCTCTGGTCATTTATCTTGCTAAGCATCTGTCAGGCCCTGTTTCCTAAGCTGTATACTATGAACCCTACTTAAGATATTTGACGTATGCATTCAACTCCCCTCTCTATAAGTAGAAATTTAGAAGACTGGATCAAAAATGAGCTTACCCCTTTGACATAATGTTTATGTAGAATTAATGTCCTGTTACCATGTCTGTATCATAGCCGTGCCCGCTGCTTCGTTCTCTTGACTATTGGCATTATAAGTGAATGGGAACGCGTATAATAATTGCTTTTTTACCTAAGCAATAGGTACCCGTTCATGAAATAAATAAAAATAATGGGAACGTGAATTCATAACTGTATTCGTAATTTCCTCTATAATATTTGTTGATTCTTATAATTTAAACTAAAACTGTTTAGTACAATACAACAGTTAGTTTAAAAAAATGCTGTGTTTTAAACAAACAAAAGCATTTTTTTTAAGATTTTTATAACATCGTGACTTTGTTCCCTAGATTTTTTATAACATACTAAACAACATTTCAAACACGGATAACGGATACACCGGCCCTATTCCGAACTGTGATGGCTTTACCACCACACTTGTCACTCTAATCTTTGTAAGACAGCCCTATACATAAGGTCGGTAACACAACGACATGCCACAACTGACCCGCGATACCCAAACCTCCTCCACACACGATAAGCTAGTAATGAACCTAATTAGGCCAGTAGCTTAACCGACCGACTCCTAATTGCAAAACTCTGAGTCGGGGCTTACCATTGGTCGGGTCGCGGTTGGTGTTCGGCAAGCTCTGTAATTTTTTAAGGGAAGTCATTAGCATGTGTGTAGATGTATACAGGGTGAATTTTTCAAGTGGGCGTGGATGGCCAGATCCGAAACTGTGAGGAATAACGAAAAGTACTTAAAGGTGTCGCGGGCTCGATTTTGATGAAAACTAAAACTGCATCATTGGATTTTTGAAGAATCAATATTTCTAGCCAGGACGCGAATTTGTTGATTTAGATAAAAAAAAACACACACTGTATTATTACACCACTCGATAGTGTCCCTAATAAGGATCAAATTCTGGGAAGTAATGACATACGGTAAACTTAAGGAAAATGTTGGGTATTTAATAAACTGCTTCTTATTTTAAAGTATTCATACCGACATTACCTGTACCTTGTTCGAAATGATGCTCAATACACCCGCAGCGCAGTCGCCTTCACAACATTATGTTCTACAATCCTTGAGACGTCGAATCCAGCTATGTATTGACAACAATGGTCATCATTTTGAACAATTAATCAGTTAAGGTTTAATAGGTAGGTTTTAATTAAAATAGGTAGGGTTAATTAAATAGGTAGGGTTTAATTTTTCTTATTTTAATAACAAAAATTTGAAAAGATTTTTTTTTTTTAATGAGCTCTTTTTTTTAGTTTGCCGTATGTCATTACTTCCCAGAATTCGATCTTTATCAGCGACACTATCGAATACAGTGTTTTTTTTTTTTTCAAAATCGACGGGTTCGATTCCTGGCTAGAAATATTTATTTATCAAAAATCCAATGATGCAGTTTTAGTTTTCATCAAAAACGAGCCCGCGACTCCTTTGAGTACTTTTTGCTATTCCTCATAGTTTCAGATTTGGCCATCCACGCCCACTTGGAAAATTCGTCCCTGTATATATTGTGTTGTAGGTTTGGGTACTTAACATAGCTGGCGGCTGGCGAAATGTGCGTGTACACCTCTGCCTAACCTTCAGGGTTAACAGGTATAACTTGTATGGAGTAGTGTCAGGCGCTGATTAATTTGACAGGACTAAACTAAAATGTATCTTCTGTCCTTTTCTTAAGAGGGCCCGACCAAACGCCGACCGCGCAGTGGCGCCCTCATCGTTTGTGTTTGGTTATTTCTTTTATTTTAGAATGAAAATGCAGAAACTAAGCACGTTAAGTTGTGCTCCACTCCTGCATTTTCATTTCAAAATGAAAGAAATAACAAAACAAACGATGAGGGCGCCACTAGGCGGTCGGCGTAGCCCTAATGAAATAGAAAGAAATATATGCACTGAACTTAAATTTAGTTTAGTTTGTGAACAACAGAATCGGCACCTTGTAAGGGGTTTGGTCAAACAAAATGATACTCATTAAAAAAAAATAGTTTGGGCAATTCAATATTTTTGTATCCAATATTTTGTCATTCTTAATTTATTATAAGACTTCCTTAAATATGTGTAAGTCTGGAGCAAATGTCTCCCATGCATTATAGAAATATTTGTAATCGCCTTTCCCACTAGCAGGAAAACAACATGACGCCAGACTTGCATAATTCTCCAACTTATTGAACATTCATGCATATTGTTGTATACGCGCTTTATGCGTAGTCGTCTTTTTTTGCAAGTGAAAACAGTAGATATTATTCCCTAAGCCCCTAAGTAATAAAGTGTTCACTGCTGGGACACAGGCCTCCTCTCTGTGAGAGGGAGTGGGCCGTAATCCACCATCCGGACCCAGTCCGGGTTGGGAAATGTCACATGTCTTCGAATTTTTGGTTTTAGGACAAGTCGGGTTCCTCACGATGTTTTCCTTCACCGTTTTGAGAGCAGTGGTGATGAAATAATTTACACAAAGTGAGCGCCTGTCAGGGTTCGAACCTACGTCTTAAAACTCGTAAGACGCGGCCATTTCCACTTGGTCACCACTGCTCCTAAGCAAAGGAAGAAAAGTATTTTTCTCCAGTTTAATAAACTGTAAATATATCTCGCTCCGCACTATTTGAACGGCTTCGCTCGATACCCACGGGAACTAATAGAAGCCTTCTATATGGACTCGATACTTGTGGAAATCTTTTCCAGCCTTTTATTCAGACTTTTATTAACACTCCTATGAGAGTTTCAATGTTTAACTAACACTGTCGCGTTCAGTGAACTGGATTGACTTTTTAAAGACTCGTCAAGATTCACTCAGTGATTATTTTATTGCATCAATCCCTGGAATCACGTATAAGTAAACGAGTGAACGAATTTCGATCTTTGATCTGAGTGAGTGAGAGCGGAACTAGTTAATTGATAATTAAACTCAAAGCATTTATTTTAATTAAATCATTTACAGGCACTTTTGAATTGTCAAAGAGTCCATCAGTTAGTCAAAAAGTTGAAGTTAGTTGCCAATTCCAAAACGAAGATCTCTAAGAAGAAGACAGAAACAGAAGGAGAGACAAGAAACTCCAAGGACACTCTTTTAAATCAAGGTATTACAAAATCCTGGTTATTCTTGTTGCTTCTTTAAGTGAAAACAATGCAAAAATAAAATATAAAGAAATAATTCAAAATTGAAGATTAAAATAAGCTCTGGCAGTAAAGAGATGACCAGTCTCAACCGTCGACGCCTTTTCACGATCACAACGCGTGGATCAGCATCGTCAACCATTTTGTAGGGAACTGAATGATCCAACGCGCGCCACAGGCGAACGCGGTACGAAGTGCGAATGGGACGAAGTGCGAATAACCCATTTAAGTGAGCATGACATACTCTCAACTGCCGTGCTCTTTCAAGTCAACATTCATAATAACATAATAAACGGATCATTGTACTCACTTAATTGTTATGTAAACAAATTTACTACCAGCTTAAATTGTCCGTGTATTCAAATCATATTAATGAATCAAATGTTTTATGATATGGGTATATCACGGCAAATTTGTTTAACAATTAATTCCCCTGACTGTACATTTCACAAACCTGAAATTCAAGACAAAAACTATTGACTTATTTAAAAGCGTTTGTTTGGTACGAACTCAACCACTGTGCCGAACGGGGCGCCAAATTACTATCAACCCTAAAAATGGCGCTTTATTTTTCTTTACAATCTGTGAAGCACTCTTTACACTCACACAGCCCTTTTTCAACGCACAAGGGAATACCCTTATGTATTGATTGAGTACGGTAGTCTTATAAACAAGAATACCGCGGAGGCCGTCCTTGCCTTTGTACATTTATTAGCACTTAAAGTACCTACTATCCTTGTAATGATTGAGTACGGTAGTCTTATAAACAAGACGACCACAGAGGCCTTCCCTGCCTTTGTACATTTATTAGCACTTAAAGTACCTAATTATCCTTGTAATGATTGAGTACGGTAGTCCTATAGACAAGACAAGACCGCGGAGGCCGGCCCTGCTTTTGTACCTTTATTAGCGCTTAAAGTACCTACTATCCTTGTAATGATTGAGTACGGTAGTCTTATAAACAAGACAAGACCGCGGAGGCCGTCCCTGCCTTTGTACATTTATTAGCACTTAAAGTACCTATTATCCTTGTAATGATTGAGTACGGTAGTCTTATAGACAAGACAAGACCGCGGAGGCCGGCCCTGCTTTTGTACCTTTATTAGCGCTTAAAGTACCTACTATCCTTGTAATGATTGAGTACGGTAGTCTTATAAACAAGACAAGACCGCGGAGGCCGTCCCTGCCTTTGTACATTTATTAGCACTTAAAGTACCTATTATCCTTGTAATGATTGAGTACGGTGGTCTTATAGACAAGACAAGACCGCGGAGGCCGGCCCTGCTTTTGTACCTTTATTAGCGCTTAAGGTGAATGCTCCAACCAGCCCGCGAAATTCAAATTTTCTTACGTTTTTTGCAATTTGCAGGCCAGTGCTAGGTTGTATGTTGATTAAAATATTATTCGCGGCTGTAAGACATATGTAGTTACAGAATTATAATCATCAAAATCATCAATAAAACGCTCTAAGTTCATAAAGCTGTAGGAATTACTTTTTCTGTTTTTTTTTTTGTTCTTACACCTTTATGAGTATGTAAGAAATTTTGAATTTCGCGGGCTGGTTGGAGCATTCCCCTTAAAGTACCTACTATTCTTGTAAACCGTTTCATTGCTTTCATCTTAGCGTGTTGATTTGCTTTCATCTTAGCGTGACATTTTTCATCTTTCTTCTTAGCGTGGCAAAAATAACACGAAAAAGAATAGTTTTTTTTTAATTTATTTGTCCTAAAATTCAGCAACGCGAACACCATTTGATGACGCAGCCATTAAGTCCTCACGTGTGCAGGTGACAGGGCATGCAATGCAAGAGGGGAAGGGAGCCATTGTCTATCGAGAGACACCGCATACACATCGGAGGTCTGAGCCATCCCTCCATGAACCATTTAATAAGAAGGCTTTACTAAGGCGGTACTCCAAGTACCAATTTATTGTTTAGTTAACTTTGCATGACTGCAGGGTAACAGTATCAGGAGGCTTAAAAAGACCACTTTGACAGAATCATAAAAGGATAACATTATGAATCATAATGGACAGTTAACTATTAAGTTAATCGTATCAAATCCCATCCAAGGTCGACGACCTTGTGAAGGCCGCAGGAACCCGTTGGATGCGAGAAGCACAGAACCGGTCGAAGTGGAGGTGCTTGGGGGATGCCTATGTCCAGCAGTAGACGTCTTTCGGCTGAAATCAAATCCCATTGGTGAAGGAATTTTCCGTTTTCTTTTTTTGTCTTTGCTAAAATACCAATAAATTCAATCCAAATCCAATCCCAATCTCTTTGATTATTCCTACGTAGTACAGCGAAAAAAAGAAAAACACGGATTGTCTTCGCCATATTATGATTCATAATGTTATCCTTTTAAGATTCTGCCAAAGTGGCCCTTTTAGGCCCCAGAACTCCGCTCGTTACTTTCCATCATTTAAAAAACTTCGTATATAACTTTTTTGTTTCCTTTCGCATATTTATTTCAATTTTCTTAGGCAGTAATATGAATCATAATTAGAACAGGAAAAACATAAACAAAAAATAAATTTCACTTTTTCTCGTTTTGCGTCTTTTTCTTGTTGTAGTAGGTAAAGCTATTCTGACCCTCGACTTTCGTCATTATTATTTCAACAGCGGAACAAAAGCTGTTTTCTTTTAATTTTTACTGTAGGTACTTGTATTGCGAGTGAAAGAATAAAAATGCGTTACATCCTGACCTTCTGAATTGCTTGCTGTTAATTTATTGTGAATTTCGAACACAATTCTTCGCCTTTTATATAATTCTTAGCCCACCGTGTCGAATGTATATTTTGAAAAATTTTCGACCCTTTTCAATTGTAAAACAGTCTTTAATCACAAAAGTTTACTGCCCATTATTATCACACGCTAGAGCAGCCTGCATCAACTTCATTTATAGCGTCATAAAATAGCCACATTATTGGCAAATGCCGTTACGGCCAAATAGAGTAATTTAGAACATTAGACCTCGCACAAAATGTGACCTGGCCAGTGCAGATATTATTAGCATTTTAGTTGGGAGGATTATGCCAAAATGCATAAGGTATGACGCTAATTTCTATAGTCTTACGGTATATTTTTGCCAAATAAAACAGCGAGTGTGGGTGGAAGCGGTATTGTGTTTGTGCCAAAAATGTCACCGCGTTTGTGCTTAATTAGATTAGCTCCTGAATTAAACTTGTCATCCTAGATTTCTGCAGCTGTACTAAAGCTTTTTGACTACTCTCAAAATATATATTCTAAGTGAAAATGTTTTAGTTTTACTTTTGAAATGTGTCACTTCTCTAATTAATTTAAAGCTTAAAATTTAGGCAACTATAAAGTTAAAGAAAATGTAACTACCAAGACGACGACTATTATAGAAGTTTGGAACATAAAGACATATTGCGCGGACCCCAAATAAATTGCGATAAGGGCAGGAGAATGATGATAAAGTTAAAAAAAATTGTAAATCTGAATCATGGTAATAGTTTTAAGTATTCCGTAATGACAAAACAAATTTACATAAACTAATGGCTGAAACTGCTGAGTCTCACAATGGATCTGAAGACATAAATTGTGGAGTTTGTTTTGTGTATTGTGGTGGATTGTTCAAAACATGGTATGCAAACTTGTAACAATCAAAAAACAAAGGCATATTAATTCCAAAATCAAACATCATTACACAGAGCTCACAAAGCATAGAGCTCCTATATTGACACAACACCACTGGCAGAATAGAAACGAAATGATAGAAAAAAAAGAAACACTTGAATTCGGAATGTCATCGATAACGATGTGTGTCGGCTTCGGTGAAGTGATTGGTGGTGAAAGATTTATGATGGCTGCGCTGTATGAAAACACGTGAAAAAAGGTAAGTACAACGTACTTTGGATACAATTTTTTATCGGCACTCGAACGAAAATATTGACTAAAAAGACTATTTTTGCGAAGACCGACGTACTTTCATGACATTTAAAAGAAGTGTTCTATGAAATAGAATTATTTTTAATACGATAAAAGTATAAACACTGGCTAAACTTCTTATAAACTAAGGGCTGATTTTACTAAAAGTCAGATAACTTTTATCCGTGGAATTAAATTGACGTCTGACAATTTTAGTATGGAAAAACTGAAAAAAAAAACACAAAATTTATTCACAGGATAAGACTCATTGTAGGTATAAAAGTTTTGTGACATTCGCCTTTATTTAACTAATAACATAGAAATAAAACCTAACCTAAATTAACAAAACTTGTTTCTTTGAAATTGCACATGTCATAAGCAAAATCATGGATATATGATCTATCTATTTATGCATCAGTGTGACGATCTAAATTATTAAAAAGTTGAGAGAATTGCCGTAAATGCCTTTGTTCATCCAAATAGTTTGTAACAGGTGAATTTCTTGCTACTGCCTACAAATTGGAAGCACAAGACGTAGCAGAGTTTATTTCCCACAAGAACACTATTTCTGAGCTCCAAAATAGAACGTCTATTTCTATTCCCATATTGAACTGGGAATTAAATAAAAATATCGAACATGCTTCTCGAATCCACACACAATTGTAAGATAAGGCAGACCAAAATGGATTTCTAAAGCACCTACTTGCAGACTCGTGCTTGGCCGTTAAGTGCTTTTAATATCATTATTGAACTTCGCTAAAGGAAATTGCACTATAAAAATTTATAAGTGTAACAGCTCGTTTTTAAGTGCAAAGTGCGCTTTCTTTTTTTTTAACTGTAGTACAAGGGGCCAGTTTCTCAAACGAAAATTATAGCTAAATTAATGTGACGCATGCCGCCGGACAATCTGTGGACCAAAATATCACAGAACTGGTACCCTGAGACAATAAAGGCACACGTATCAAACCGGAAAGGGATCGGCACCGTATCGCCTTTCGCCTCACCGTCAAACAGGCGTCAACCTAAAGTAAGCACGTAACCAAAGCGGATCAGAAGCTCCAATAGATCGACTTGGCTACGGCTAGGCGACGCCGCGCTTACGGCTCGCCGACCGCTGGTTGATGGTGCAGTAGACAAGCCGGAGGGGTGAGAAGGGCAAGGGTGGACGAAGAGACGTAAGCTCGGGTACGGAGAGACGTACGCGCGGGGACGACGCGTCGTAAGTGCGGGGACGACGAGCCGAAACGCACCGCACCGCGGTTCATGAGCTTGTCCCGAGGCGAGGCGATTACGTTACGATTCCGATTAGTGTGCGTTGCAGTAGGGAGTTTCATACAAAGAATACTGAACGGCTCGAGTTGATACGGTGCCGATCCCTTTTCGGTTTGATACGTTTGATACGTGGTCTATCTCGACCCGGGGTCGAGGTAGACCACGTAGGAGATGACCTGACGAGCTGGATCGGTTCCGACAAAACTGGAAGGAGAACGCGTGGCCTTTGCCCAGGAGTGAACCATCGTGAGATAATAAAAAAAAAAGACGAATTGTCTAGCGCGCGTATTCTACTGCTATGGCTGTTGATAAATGATTCAACACAATCACAGTAGTTTACGCGCGCTTGACAACTCGTCATATTAATTTTGCGATAATTTTCGTTCGTGAAACTGGCCTTAGAGCCCACTTGCACCAAAAATCCCTTGATACAATCAGCGCTAAACGATTAAGAATAAAACGCATCGCGTAACGCATTGAGCGTTAAATGCATTAAGTGATTTATGGTGCAAGTGGACCTAAGAAGCAGTATAGAAAAAGCGATTTATTTTATACTCAGATTTTCAATATCCAATGTAAATGCGCTTAAAAAATGCTTTAAAGTTGGAAAAGTTTCAATCAAACTGCAATCGTTTTGGCAGAATTCCCTGCATCCTGGTGGATATTACACTCATAAATCACTTTCTAGAACAAGTGTCTAGTACCAATATGTTACAGCCAGGTTCAGGAATATGGCCGCATGAGCGCAGATTGCAAAAACCTATATTTGGTATTTGACCATTCAACGTCATACAGGCCCGGAATCATTCAGTGATAATACGAATGGATAACAAACATCCATTAAACTGAAAACAATATTTTAGAATGAATATACTTAGGTTGCAGTTATATAAGTTAGGATGTAATATTTTTATTTTAATAGTTTGTTAGTTTATTTACTATTAGAAGCTTATCCAGTGTATTATGCTACCGTTAATGTTCGTAAATCAGTTAGAGTGCAGATTAACTTGTTAGCAGATTAACAAGTTAATCTGCACTCTAACTGATTTAGTTATAGTTTATCTGGTTGAGTTCGCTAAAGTGGAAAAAAATGTTTGTTACAGGCCAAACCCGGTTTTAGGATGAACTAGTTTCGCCTAAGCCAAACCAGTTCTGCCTACACGGGTTGCATGGTTGCGGTCGGTCAATAGGCCACGTAGGATGCAAGAGCGAGCAAAGGGCACCCAGAGGGTAGGTTTTTTTAGGTTACTTTAAACTCTTTACGCAGAAATAGGAGCCCCACGAAGCGGGGCTCCGTCGACATAGGATGCAAGAGCGAGCGAATGAGAACTGGTTTGGCCTAGGCGAAACTAGTTCATCCTAAAATCGGGTTTGGCCGGTAACATATTTCACACTTTAACGGTTTATACCCGGTAATATACTGATTACCTAGTTGTGCGCATATTATTGTATTCCGTATTCTAACGGTAACATATATATTTTAATCCGTATAATTAGTGAAGGGTGGGGTTTTTGGACTAACTTATGTAATTTAGACGTTAAATAATTAATAGTTTAAAAAACACTAGAAAAACACGGTTGGCCTTTCTCACAAGTGCAAACACGACTGTAATACGATATTCTATCATGGAATGCCAGTGCCTATCTTCCTGCTTCATCATCAGACCTTGAAACCTAATCGTGGTCAAAGTTCATTACAAGACTTTTCTAAGAAATCCAAAACAGCTATGATACGATTTTCCATCTTGAAGTTCCAGTTCATATCTTCCGGCTCCGTCATCAGATCAGTTTGACAGTACCATATTATTGTATTGTCATCAGAACTACATACAGCTGCCAATTTTCATTACGCTACGACCCTTGGAAGATGGTTAAATTAGTTACCTTAGATTCCATTACATAGTTACATACAGGTCGACCTAATAAAAGCGTGTTAAAAAGTGCTGATTCTCAGACTAATTTGAATAAATAACTTTTCATTGTTTTTTTTTATTGTAAACCTTGACACTAATAAACTCTTTGTAGATAATGCCACAAAGTATGTGATAGGCTATCACATACTTTGTCTCATTTTCAAATTCATGATGATGGATTTAGAGAAAGATCATCCATCACTCTTTCTGTAAATTAGTAACAAAAATTAAATAACTAATAGTTTAGAATATTTCTCTATGTATAATTCGCTGTTAATAAATATGAAACCGAGATTTAAAAGTTTGCTAAGTTCAAGTGAGGAAAAACGGTTTTTTTCTACCATAACGTAAACTTTTATTAAATCTCCTACCAATCCCTCATAAATCGGTCTTAATCATCAAACGGCCCTTTCCCGGCCTACCTATTTTATTCCTTTATTGTACCCTAATTATTTTAAAAGACGAAAGCAATTTGTATTTCATTTCCTCGTTCAGGACCATGAACTTGAGACCCTCAGTTTACAAATTAATCTCAATTTGAGACTGGAGAATGTTACGGTTGGCCTCGCCGCAAAAACAAGGATTTATCTTGAGAAAGAAACAGTTATAAGACAATATAAGGCCTTTTCATAGCAAAAGAAACTTCCAACTATGGTTCTATTCATAGACTTTAGACATACCTGCTAGGCTACTTATAGATTCCACTCTAAGCAAACAAAATAAATACATAAATATTTTGTCTTTTTTTTGTAATGAGCGTTTTGTTTGTGCAGAATAAACAATTTTTCTTTCTTTTCTTTCTTTCTATAAACTCACTCCTGTATCCCATGTGGGTGTGGGTGTGTGTGGGTGGTGGTTTGGGATCCTTACATACTTTTTGCATCGTTTATGTTAATAAAAAATTGAGGGTGATACAAAATGATGAGTGCAATATTTAATTCCACTAACCATTTATCTTAAAGCACCCATTAGAAATAAAAAGCCACGCTTTTAACGTTACGGCGTATGAGAACTTAGGTTCATTATTGAAAATTCAAATGTATAAAACTACGTTTAACTTCCTAGGTTAATTTCATCATGGTTAACAGTTTAAATTTGGTTTAAGCAAACTATTATCTTATAGGTTAAATGTAAGCTCACATGTTGACAGAGACACACCGGACTATGTAATCCGTTGCTTAACAAAGACTGCGACAAGATTGAATGTATATTGTACTTAAGTCCTGGGATTAGAGTTGAAAATCGATTGTATCTAATAGTGTTGTTGGTCTACCCAATGTCATTGTTTAGAACGGTGAAACAAAAATTATGGAGATTTTATAGAGACGAATACATCAATAAACCTAAATGATACACGCTTGAATGTAAGCTTAACCTAGGATTGCTCTTGCAGTGTGTAGGTACATTATATAATGGGCGCGTTCACTGCGGCGGCGAGCCGCCCACTACCTGAACGCGCCCCAGAAGGTGGTAGCCATAAGGGCTATTCGGGGCTACCGCACGATCTCTGGCGAGGCGGCAAGCCTCCTTGCCGGACTGCCGCCATGGGATCTGGAGGCGATGGTCCTCGCGCGCCTATATGAGTGGCGCGCGGAGGCACTACGCCGGGGGGAGGATCCGCTTCCGCGGCAAATCGCTGCGGAGCGGACGGATCTCCGGCGCGATCTCATGGCGGCATGGAAAGAGCGACTGTCGCAACCCAGCGCAGGGCACGCCGCGATAGCGGCGATAAGACCCCTCTTTGAGGAGTGGCTAGAGAGGCGCCACGGCGCCCTCACCTTTCGCCTGACGCAGGTCCTCACCGGACACGGAAGTTTCGGGAGGTTCCTGCACATCATCAGGCGGGAGGAAACGCCCGGGTGTCACCATTGCCAGGATCGCCCAGAGGACACGGTGGAGCACACGGTGGAGGTCTGCCCCGCTTGGGCGGAGCACCGCCGTGTCCTCGTAGAGGCGATTGGCAGCGACGGCGACCTCTCGCGTCCGGCCCTGGTGCAAGCCATGGTCCGGGGCGAGAGGGAGTGGGAGGCAGTCACCTCCTTCTGCGAAGCAGTCATGCTAGCGAAGGAGGTGGCGGAACGGCTCAGGGAGAGAGCCTCCCGTCCCAGCCGCCGCGGGAGACGCTCCGGGCGTCGGGAGCCGCGTGACGACTCCCGGCCACCGTAGGCGCGGGCCTGCGGGCGGAGAGTAATGGGTAGCTCACCGCCCGATCAGGACCAGGCCCGTGCCGGACGGCGCGTACGTGTTCCACGCGCGCCTCAAAGAGATGTCAGCATCGAGGAGGGGCCCCTTAGGGCCGAAGCCTGCCGGGTCAGCGGGATTGTCCGAAAGGGTTACCGCTGGCCCGGAACATAAAGGGCTAAGGAAGGAACACGGGTGGGTTTTAGTCAGTAAGAGTCTGACACTCCCTTCCGCTCCACCCAGAGCGGGAGGAGTCATTTGATGATTTCCCATCCACAAAAAAAAAAAAAAAAAAAAGGTACATTATATAACAAAGGTAGGTATACAAAATATTCCGGCTCGGAAATGAAATCCAAAGCCATGCAAATATTTCCTCCCCAAGGACTTCTAATGGATTCGCCTGCGTGTGCCAAAAGGCGGTCGCTTCAAAATACACATTTCCAATCGTTATTTTATATTTACTAGCGTCTGCTCGCGAATCTATTTGCTTCATTAGTGATTATGCCTGAAGTCTTTTATTTTGGTATTATAATCTGTCTACGTTTATATTTCGGCTTGAGTTTTCTTTTTTTTTTTGTTGGTATAGGTACTAGCGTGAGCTACATGACTAACGTGACCATTCGTCCCGCTTTGGGCGGGACAGTCCCGCTTTCAGGCTGTCTGCCCCGTTGTCCCCAACTAGAGAAAATGTCCCGCTTTTACAAAGGGACCAAACGATATTCAATTCAATTCAATTTATTCATGAACAATTTACATTGTATCTGAATATCAAAATATATAAGACAGCATAAAACATAAGTAGTCGATTTTTAATTACAAAGACTAACATCGACAAATCATGTGATAACCATAGACCCGACATTTTAAAACGAATTTGCTTCACCGACAAATACAAAACAAATGCGTCTTCAACCGCAATGTAATGTTAAAATTACTTATTTATTTTTCATGTCCTTTTCTCTTTTTAATAAATACCTAGTAAAATATTATTTTTCTGTTTAATTCAGCAAGCGTCCCGCTCTGACAAAAAAAAAAGATCACGTATACATGACATATGGCAAGTAATTTAACTGATTATTTTGTGTATCCGATACTGTTAATTACTTTGCACGCCATTGTATAGAATCAAGTTCTTCTAACTTAACAAACAGTCTGTTGTCTGTGTGGTGCCGGACTTAAAGAATAGCAACCCCATACTTCCCGTGCGTGTCGTAAAAGGCGACTAAGGGGCGTACCGGAGAATGGGCAGCAGCGTTCTCTATGCATTCCACCACCATACCATACTGCGATCGCCAACCCGCCTGCCAAGCGTGGCGATTATGGAAAACCCCCCCCCCCCTTTTGGGGGAGGCCTATGTCCAGCAGTGGACGTCTTTCGGCTGAAATGATGATGATGATGAACAAACAGTCCACTTCTTGTTCCCCGCTTAAACACTAGGAAGTGGTGAGGGTTGGGGTTTTTGAGGGACTAACTTATGTAAGTTAGACGTCAAAAGAAAGTGCTGATTATCAGACTAATTTTAATGAATAACTTTTCATTTTTGTTTTTTTATTCGAGACGGTGCAAAGGAGGAAGCGCCGATCGCGACCGAAAAAGAACCGCTGCGGCAAAGCTCCTATGGAGCCCGAAGTCAGCTTGCGTGCCGCAAAGCCGAACACACCGGTGTACCTACATCTCCCGCCTACACTACACCACTAAGGTGGACGACATCGTTGAGTACGTGCGCCAGAAGACGAAGTACACGCCGAATGTGCAATTATTAGTCATACCGCAACGTCAACTTTAAGGCGTTCGTGGTGCGCGTGCCGAGTTGTTATCTGCCCGTCGTCATGGAAGAAGACTTCTGGCCGCAGGACGTGGTGTTCCGTCGCTTCCGCGGACAAGTACCACAGAACAGCACAAGAACAAGCTAGTGAAGTGAAGTTCTATTTTATTATAATAAAAATATGTATGTTTAGTTTAAGGTATTTATTTATGGGCCTGCGTCGCCTGAAATAAATGAATAAATAAATAAATAAATTGAACACATTGACAGTAGTGAACGCTTTGTAGATGATTTAAAACAATCTTCTCAGATACATTGTCTCATTTTCAAATTCATGATGGTGGATTAAGAGAAAGATCATCCATCATCATCTGCCTAGGCTTTTCCCAACTACCTTGGGGTCTGCTTCCAGTCTAACCGGATGCAGCTGAATACCAGTATTTTACATGGAGCAACTGCCTATCTGACCACCACAACCCAGTCACTGGGTAATACTCCCCTTGCTAAGACTGGTTGTCAGATTTTCGGGCTTCTGACGACCCGTAACGACTGTCAAAGATCCACGAATGACAGCCGGGACCAACGGCTTAACGTGCTTTCCGAGACAAGGAGGGTCTTGATATGTAAAGATGGTCACCCATCCACGAACCAACCGCGGCAAGCATAGCTTAACGTGATCGATCGACCCGTGCGGCTGTTATTATTTAGCCACGGGCCCCTCAAGAGAAAGATAATCCATTCTCCATCTATTTATCATTTGTCTGTTTTAGCTTAAAAAAATGTTTATACAGTGTATGATTTCGTTCGTAATATTCGTGACAGATTTTTTTTCGTCTGTGTTTCAAACTGCACAATAAAGTATGATGCAGTATTGTAGAACATTTATTCCGGGAGGTTTATGTGTATAATACATTTATATTAAACTTCTATTAAAAAGAAACCTTGATGTTTTGTCAAGTAGAAAAAACCGTGTGAAGCAGAGTCCATCACACACTTTCCAGAAACACACACATAAACAAATTCTTACTAAAACCAACTTTGTGATTCATTAATAATATATTCACGTTTCGTCTGAAAAGTTCTACAAACGAGTGTCCGCCAGTAAAAATATTTCAATTTAAAACTATTTGTCAATTCATTCACGTATGATACTAACTAGTACATTGTACATAACTATCAATTGGATAGTTATGTACCACGAACTAGTTAGTATCGTACAATTTCATCCTAATTTTATTACGGTCCAGACAAAGGTACTTAAAGTATGTGCTTGGCCAGACTGGCAGCGCGGGCGCGGGGCGGACGCGGCGCGGCGATCTCAAACATATGAACTTCCTTTGAGTGTCCATAGTGGGCACGCGGGCACGGGGAACGGCGCGGGCTTGTCGGTGCGAGGAGCACGCGAGCATCTCACGCCATAGCTCGTTCATACAAGTGGCCGCAGTGGGAGCGCGGCGCGGGTGAGGGCGGCCCGCGCTGGGAAAAAAGCTCGAACCAGTTTGAGAACCCCGGGGTTCTCAAACTAGTTCGAGCTTTTTTCTAGTAAAAATAATTCTTCTTCATACATATTCCGCGCTCTAGTGCCAACAGAGAGCCCGCGCGCTTTCACGCACCCACGCCCGCCCCGCGCCCGCGCCCCAGTCTGTCCAACACTAAGCATTCATTTTATAACTATATTAGGACCCTCTATTGCTCTAAAGCGGGTTATAATAAAGGGGAACTACGATTTTAATCTTTATGATCCTGTGACCACTTTTTATGTGAGATAGATTGTGTTGAACATGGCTAAAAACTGGTTGGGAGGGGCTCGTGGCAAAATAATAACAGCGGCACGAGTCGATCGAAGATTAAGATATTCTTGCCGAGGTCAGTTTGTTGATGGGTGACCACAAATTACGAGACCCCTCCCTGTCTCGGAAAGCACCTTAAGCCATTGGTCCCGGCTGTCATTCGTAAATCATTGAAATGATTACGGGCAGCCAGAAGCCCGAAAGTCTGACAACCAGTCTTACCAAGAGGTATCGTGATCGTATCGTGCTAACTGGGTTTTGGAGGTCAGATAAGCAGTCGTTCGATGTAAGATACTGGTATTCAGCTGCATCCGGATAGACCTGAAGCCGAGTACAACATAGTTGGGAAGAGGATAGGCAGAAGATAATGAAATTGTGTTGTACATGGCAAAAAACTGACTCATCATCCTAAATAAATACTAGTTTATTTGTCAGATCGTTATGCTCAGTTTTGTGGTTTTAGTTTAGTTCCAAATTGTAGGTAACACAGATAACAGTGTGCAAATATTACAATTGTAGGTAACACAGATAACAGTGTGCAATACTACGTGTGTAGTATGCATGCATGTCAAATCTATAAAATGATTTGCATGTGTATAGCCGAGCAAATTCCGGTTGTACGCAGGTATATCATTTAAATTCAATTGTTCGATTTTAAAAGTTTTAGGCTTCTACAAAAAACTCGTAGCCGTCGTAGCACTTTCGTAGACCCTCTACGCCGTAGTAAACAAACGTTCTACAGACAAATGATGTGGAACACATATTACATGCTAATGAAAACATGCTTTATGTGTTATTGTATGGCGCCGGCAAGACTGAGTTCTGCTATAAAAATGATTGCATAATTTTTACAACAAACGGGTTCTTTAATCTTTTCTGAAAACTGTTCAGGAATATTTTTGGCGCCAAAATGATACTTTTTTGTCAAAACAAATGGTTTGCAACTTAATGAATTGAAAGAGCAATATTTTTGTGTATAAAAATATTTATATAACCAACAGTTACAATAATAAAGCGATAATTCGAAAACATTCAAACTCAAAGCATTTATTTCAATTAAACCATTTACAGGCACTTTTGAATTGTCAAAAGTCGGTCTGTTAGTCAGAAAGTTGAAATTAGTTTCGCATTTTTGTGAATTGTTTTAACTCCCTATATAGGTTTACCTTGTTTTACGTCATAATTTCGTTACATTTTTGACTGAGATCTACGTTATTTAAATATTGAGATTTCAATTTATTCTCATGTAGACGAAACAAATGACCGTCCTCATGAAACGCGTTTAATTAAACATAATGCTCCCACTTGCGTTCAAACCCCTCTTATCAAATTAATGACATTCCGTCGCTGCCACGAAATTAATTAGCAGATAATTTAAAATCGATTATCGATATCGAATAATAATTAAAATACGAACGCAGCTCTAATTTGGCGCACTCTGACTTTGTGGAAAACTTGCCAAGTATTTACCGAGCGGCCAAGCTTCTCGTCTTAGCCAAGGACCTTTGCCAAGCTTCTTATAATTGCCGGGACTTCGGGAGCGAGCGATTGTAAACATCTGGTCCCCGAGGCTCGCTCCCGTAATTTTTCAAGATATTTTTTTTGTTTGCACGTTGGAGACAATTCCCGGGAGTCGAGTTACTAATGGGTTATTACTTTTTAGTACAGTCGTAAGGAAGCTGAAGTTAACTGCATACGAACGTCTAATTATTATGCTGCGCTATGTTCCTTCCTACATTAACGTAAGCTCTTGGAATTTTCTTGAATTTTGAACGTTGCAAGCGTATTTAAATGAATATAATATATTTATTACTAATTAATATATTTAATTACTAACAGGCTCTTTAAATTTTAATGTAGCTACATATTTTCTAAGTTACAGTAAATATGTATAAAGTTTAAATAAAATTAGGTATGAAATACAAAACGTAATCCCAAAATAAACAGGACTCACAACTCCCTGTTTAATATTTTCCATTTCCCGATACGGGCTCGAGCCATCGATGACTTTAATCAGGCTTACTGTTAAGCCTCCAGGCCACCGCCACATGACGTGACCCGACTGAAAATAATCCCCAAAAACGCATTATGACACTTTCCTGCCACAAAACTTTACACCAGTATGCTCGTTAAAAACGAACACTCGTTATTTGCATCTTAAACAGAAAAGCCATGAAATATGTATAATACTTAGCCAAAATTCATCAAACTTTCAGTTTATGTATGCTACTTGCATACAAATAGTTCTTCATGAATATTTATTACTTATAATTTATTACATACCAGCAATTAAAGTTTGAATCCGTTACATAATAGGAAAACAAAAAGTTTTAAAACCATTAATTAAAAATCTTAGATAGTACTGTCACGAGAGAGAATCACACAAAAAAAATCTAAATTCTAATTTTATATTAAGATCGATTTTGGAATAAGGTGTTCGCGGTTCGAGGCTGGCGATGTAGCCGGGACGCCTCGGGCGCGGGCGCGCGCTCCCACAGTCGGGTGGATACTGGATGCTGGCTTTGCCGCAGGAGCCTGCGTCACAACCACTGGACCTCGACACCTTTTTGTGGGATCCTAATTAATAACCAGGCGTGACGGGGACTCGCTCCACATCAAATCTCTTTCGACACTGAGCCGAGGGCGTTTTATTGCGAATTGTTAATGAAAGCGATTCTTGGCGGCATCTACAAATAGTCCGCTCGTAATTCAGGGTGCGCGGTCGAACGACACCCGTCTCGGCACGCCACCGACTCCTTTTTTAAAGTAATTTATGTAAAATTGCACGATGCCGACATTTTTACGCGACTTTCCGCAGAATTACAAGTTGGTTTTATGTGTTGTGTTCAATTTGTTTAACCGCTTCCGGTTTTTTCATTATTGCGACATTTTGTAAGTCGGCTTTTTTTATTTTTGAGATGATTGCTCGTTGGTCATTGCGTATATTTCTTGAAACATTTTATACTTCTGTGTCAAATTAACGTCAAAAAAATGAAATAAACGTTTCATAATTTACGCTAGATTTTAATAAATACGAGCCTTACTTAAATATTCATGTTTTAATACATATTAATGTTACGGTTTCCGTCAGGCTTATAAAACAAAACAAACAATTTCGGAAGTCGGTGTCAAAAAACGAAAATGCGGACCCAACGACACCGACTTCCGAAATAGAAGTTATTTTTTACTTTATAGTGTTTTTTTTTTAATTCGGTTGATTTTTTTTTGTAAAAAAGTTTTTATTTCAATAAGATTTCCTAAAAATATTAAACACAAAAGAAGCGAAAGTAAGATGAGGGAAGAAACATAATCCAAATTGAAATATAAATGAGTGCTAACTTTTTGCCCAAAAACATCGGGATGCCGCCCGTCGCTGGAAAGTACTTGATACTATATCATAATTACTATGCTGTTTCACTGCCAAATCTCGGCATGAGTCACTAACTCTCCGTCCTACAATGTGTTCGGTTTGTTAATTTTGGCCTTGTTTAGAAGGTTAAATTGTTTTTAACTGGAGTTGTCGTTTTTGATTAAACTAACACTATCTTCGTCAAATGAGTGTAACCTTACGTAGATTTCATTCACTCATTCGAATCAACAAAACAAATTGTCTACAAAACCGTTTTATAATAACCTTTTAGAAATGTCAAAATTATCAGACTTGTGGACCAAAATGGTCCAAAATATACTTTGAGAACCGGAAAACGCATCTTAAAGTTTTCCACACATTCACATGAATCCTTATCTTAACATAACATCTCGCCTGTATTCCAAAAAGGTTTGGGTAGAGGTGTACTCCACACCCACATTTCACTAGTTATATTTATGTCCCACTAGCAGCGCCGCGCGGTTTCATCCGCATATGTGTCGATCCCGTAAGAATATCAGGATAAAAACTATCCTATCTCCTTTCCCGGGACTGAAACTATCTCTGTACCAAATTTCATCTAAATTGATTCAACAGTTTCAGCGTGAAGAGGTAACAAACAGACACACTTTCGCATTTATAATATTAGTAAGTATGGATGTAAGGAGGGCGAGCCTATTTCCATAAACCGGGCACAAATCCAAATTCGGGGTGCTACTGAAGAAGAACCTCTAAAGTCACGGCAATAAGCGTTCGTCAGGTGCACCGTGTGCAGTCTGAGATAAGCCAGCTAGCAGGGCGTTATCAACTCGCTGACTTCGATGATGATGATGGGACTCCCTTTTCCGCACTTAGACTCTCATTCGGTCCGTTGTGCGTGGGGATTCTGGCTAACAGAGCCAGCCTAGCTCCGCCCAAAAGCACAGAAGCTTCCTGGGAGCTTCACAGGCTTCGCGGAGCGACCTCATTGTTCCGAGGATTTCTGCACGTTGAGAAGCCACGGCCTCGCATTCCAGGATGAGTTGGGCTGCTGATTCCTTGGCGTCAAGGCAGCCCCTGCAAAGAGGGCTGTCTGTGGCGCCTATGTTGAAAAGATATTTGTTAAGGAGGTTGTGGCCCGTAATTGGACCTATTATTATTCTGTGGTTATTTCTACTCAGGCTGAGAAATTTTTTGTTTAGTCGCGGATGTATCATTGGTAAAGCCAATTTTGACTGTCCAATTGACCAATTCTCGTACTTACTTGAAAAACGTTTAAATTTAAATCGCAAACTCATCTCAGCGACAACCAATGCCAAAAACTTGTCAAAAATTAATATTAATTGATATTGTATAATTGACAGATTGCGACTGAAATTAGAATGGGAACGTTCTTAAAAATAAGAGAATTGCTTCATGTTTTGAAGCCAATTGAAACATTTGATCGCAGTTTCTAGCCAAAGGATTTACAAAGTTAGTAACGTCGTCTCATTCAATTGGATAACTGGACCTTACGTAACATAACTTAGTTATTCTTGACTAGTTCGGTTAGGTCAAGCCTAGATTCCGGTACGAAATCGTATAATATCACTAGAAAACTTGTGCATTTTTGTGATAGAACTTTTTTGTGCAGCTTAAATGGTGATACACTAGGTTTTTTTGTTCTTTTTATTGTTTGTTAACTTGCTTAAAGTCAATCAATCTGCCTAGCCCTTTCCCACCTATGTTGGGGTCCGCTTCCAGTCTAACCGGATGTAGCTAAATACCTCTTTTGTCTGTTCTGTGCTGAATACCAGTATTTTACAAGAAGCATCACCACCATCCATCCCACTCCATCCTATCTGTCCACTATCCATTTACTGAGTAACTCGAAAACCCTAGTTAAGTTAACTCGGTCGCTTATGGCCGATTCCTATAATTTAAGGACCGTTATGGGCTAAAATGGTCTGTGTGGTGCCGGACTTAAATAATACCACCACCCCTTACTTCCCGTGGGTGTCGTAAAAGGCGACTAAGGATCGTACCGGAGAATGGGCAGCAGCGTTCTCTATATATTCCACCACCATACCATACTGCGATCGCCAACCCGCCTGCCAAGCGTGGCGATTATGGCAAACCCTCCCAAAATTGGGGGAGGCCTATGTCCAGCAGTGGACGTCTATCGGCTGAAACGACGATGGGCTAAAATTAAGACTTGTACCTTAAAAAAGCAATGGGGTAAAGCCATAGCTTTACATAGTAGCTAGATCCTCCTATATGGAAGTAGCTATCACAGGTAATATTAGCTTACGAATCTTTTTTTTTTTCTTTTATAATTTATTTAATGATATTAAAAATACAGAGGTGTTACTTAAATAGAAACTCGCCAAACTTTTACGTTTGATGGCGAGAGGCGCTCTTTTACATAACAATGCACCACCTTATTACATACCTACTATTTATAATTATATTATACCGCTATGGTTTAATCTTATACAATATAATCTGCATTCGCGATTTATTTGCTAAAAATGTAAACAAATATGAGTTTATGGAAAAATAACTTTAAACTCTACACAGTAAAGTTCAGTTTGAAGTACAACTTCAAACTTTTTTATAACTTTCTCAATAGTGCTAGCACAGTATAAATATGGGTTTAATTTATACAATGTGATCTGCATTCGCGATTTCTCTTTATATGCTAGTAGTTTGTTAATAAAAATGCTACCATTTGTAAACAAAACGATTTGTTTTTGTTTTTATGAACCAAGTATTAATGTTTGTGTAAAAAATTTACTCCTCATTACGTGAAAAAATTTGAAATATAGCAAGCATGAGCCAAGTTAGTTAACTCATTCTATTTTTGTTTTTCATTGAAAATAGCTACCGCATATTTTGAGAAGACGTGTTTTCCTCGCAACGATTATTTTGAGAGAAATAAAGCCATTACAGACACGTGTTAAGCCACGCGAACGGCACGTGCTCACTAACCGCAAATGAACATTCGTGTCATTTTCGGGATGTGCGTGTTATTAGCAAGCGTAGGCGTGTGTTGATCAGTGCCGTCATTAACAGCCTCCTCATTTTATTGACCCGTGGATGCGGTCGTGAT
The DNA here is from genome assembly GCA_916614155.1 of Mesoligia furuncula. Lineage (NCBI taxonomy): Eukaryota > Metazoa > Arthropoda > Insecta > Lepidoptera > Noctuidae > Mesoligia > Mesoligia furuncula. Next base: position 21,936,968 of record OU744800.1, on the reverse strand, counting down.
ATAAAGCCATATAAATATGTCAGTTGCTTTACAATCGCAAGGATGCGAGTCAAACTGCTGTGTGGAGTTCAACTCGTAAAACGTTACCATTATTCATAAGTTATGGTTGGTCAGCAACCATAACTTATGAATAATGGTAACGTTCATACCAGAAACTTATGACTTTACGGATACGTGCACGTATGTGAAACTATAATATACAATCAAAAAAATTAATGACGTTAATCGCTGTGATGAGGCCAGTCAAAGGGAATGCCTTGGGATGTCATTTATACAGTTTGGCAACTAAAATAAGAAACATACTTTAATGAACAACTGTTACTATGGAACCAACAGAACAAACAGAACAGAACAACAAATTTAAAAAAAACGGCTTATCAATACAAAAGTCCAATAGTAAAACGATCAAAATGCTCGAAACGCTGTTTTTTGTTCATATTTCTGGAGTTAGCCCCATAATAAAAGTTGTTCAGTTTCACTACCTGAACGTAGTATATCCCTTCTTTTACCAGCCGTACTGAAGAAGAACCTCTAAAGTCACGGCAATAAGCGTTCGTCAGGTGCAGCGTCCGTGTGCAGTCAGAGATAAGCCAGATAGTAGGGCGTTATCAACTTGCTGACTTCCTAATGCTGCCTGAAGAAAACTTTCTTATGTCTCGTAGCATAGTTTCCTAAAACGTTCCCAGTGCTGGGAAACAGGCCTCTTCACTGTGAGAGGAAATGGCCCATAATACACCACGCGGGCCAAGTGCGAGATGGTAAATGTCACTTAACTTCGAATTTTTGTTTCTAGGACATGCCGGTTTCCTCACGATGTTTTCTTTGACCGTTTTGAGAGCAGTGGTGTTAGATAAATTACACAAAGCAAAGTGCCTGTCGGGGTTCGAACCTACGGCCTACAACTCGTTAGTCGCGACCGTTACCACTGGGCCATCACTGCTCTAACTGTTATTAACGTTTTAAGCTCTTGGCTAAATATCAATTTTCGTGCCCCTAGCGCGCGGCTACAAATCGATAAAATAATCATCATCTGCCTAGCCTTTTCCCAACCATGCTGTGGTCGGCTTCCAGTCAAACCGGATGCAGCTGAATACCTAAATCGATAAAATACTACCTAAAATAAATAAGGAGGAGCAATCGTTGAATAGAACGAAAAAATCATGCATGTTCTCTGTCGCAGAAATACGACACGATCGGTAAGGGCACGGAAATATGTGTCGCATAAATGCGACACAAGCGGCTAAAAGGTTAACTTGCTTACTGCCTAATATTTTCACCACAACAGCAGAAAATTTTCTTATATCTCGTGTAAAATATTAAATAGTCTCACTCCAGGAGTGGCATAGGCGTGGTCTTGAAAACAAAAACATAACTTTAGATTGAGTCATAAAATAAACATCACCTGCGTGTATGTACTTTCATATTTTCTTATTCCTGAGCCTCCGGAATTTTCGAACCTAATCTATGTGGATGAAATATGGGTTTATGTGTTTCGTTACCCACACGCCGGATATTAAATCTTGTTTATAACTTGTTTAAGCCACCCATAAGATACTTTCATCGCTCTCCTGATGTATAAGGGTTCTTCCAGGAATGTTTTATACCTTTTGGCGTAGATTAATATTTGGGTACATCTGTAATCCACACTGACCTGAGCTTCGTTTCTACTTGTACTTACCCTTTGTATAGCCTTGTTCTACGCAACATGTAGGTAAAGTTTCTAATGTATTGGAAAATATTTGCTATACAATGCACACGACAGTAATTGACAACTTTTCACGCCTGAGTTCTTGGTGCAACGTTATTTTCGAAAAACTAATTATTTGAGATTGTTTGTGATGGTATTATTATTTGCGTTCTGGATTAAAGGGTATATAGGGGATACGATCCTGATGGTGAAAATATAAACACATATGAGACCTTTCATTTCAACTTGGTGTCTATGGCTTACTTTCCTGAGGTTCTAGAGTGGCAATCGCTTTCATAGCGTTTCGTATTTCTTTAACGAGTTTCAGGATCGACATAGGGTTTTCAGTAGCTGATGTGAATCCCATACATTTTTACCTTTTGACATCATTATTAGGTATCGCTGATAACCCAAAATAAAGTTGAGGCATGGTAGGTGGAATAGTCTATTAAATAATAATCGACATGATAATCGATCATTATCCTAAGTAACATCACAGTAACGAGACATCAACTGAACAAGGCTTCGCGGTATGTTATTTACGCAGTAAAATCGTTCGCAGTACAGTTTTTCAATGTAACGAAATATCGCAGTAACAAGACGTCGATTTAACAAGGCGCTGCGGTATAGAGAAGTCGTTGAAAGGTTTTCGAAGAAACAAAATTCGATGATACGGCTTTCGCACTCCGATAGAATGAATGAAAATCACTTTGTCTAGGCCCTCTGGGAATAGCACCAACAGGTACGATAGCAAAAGCATAATCATAATCAGCCCATAATGTTCTCACTGCTGGCCTCTTCTCTGTGAGATGGTGTGGGCAATAATCCACCACGCAGGCCCAGTGCGGATTAGCAAATGTCACGTCTTCGATTTTTTAGTTCTCACTGTGTTTTGAGAGCAGTGGTGATGATATAATTTACACAAAGTAAGGTGCCTACTTGGGATTCGAATCCACGTCCCACAAATCGGAAGTCGCGGCTTTTACCACTGGGTCTAAACAACCACCTGCACGATACCTGCTACTGTGCAGGTACGGTTATTATTATAAAGTTAGTCCTCACTACCTGCAGTAGTATAGAAACTTGGTAACATTGTCTAATGCATTACTAATGTTCTAGCGAACTCTAACTAACTTAAATGTTAATACTGGAAGTGAATCAACCGCGAAAGTTTACTAGCTCCGGATTCAATCTAAATTCCGATAGGAATTCACTAGGAGCGGGCAGTGTACGGCCATGCTTTAAAATGGCGGCTTCAATTGATACAATGAACAATCTAGGCATCGCTAATCTTTTAAATAATACTTGATGTTAATTTGTCTGTGTGGTGTCGGACTTAAAGAATAGCACCACCCCATACTTCCCGTGAGTATCGTAAAAGGCGACTAAGGATCGTACCAGAGAATGGGCAGCAGCGTTCTCTATGCATTCCACCACCATACTATACTGCGATCGCCAACCCGCCTGCCAAGCGTGGCGATTATGGCAAACCCCCCCTTTGGGGGAGGCCTATGTCCAGCAGTGGACGTCTTTCATCTGAAATGATGATGATGATGTTAATCACGAAACAGGAATTTTTGAACCTGCTTCATCCAAAATGACTATAGGCCGACCGCTTAACTGAGACGTTGCCTGAGATAGCTGCGCGGTGCGGGAGGGGTGATAGTTGTCACAAGTTAACCAATCACTGAGCTCTTGCATCAGTGACCGCACCCCTCCCGCACCACGCTGCTACCTACGTCTCAGTTAAGCGGTCGGCCTATAGAAAACTAAATTGTTCGTATATTCAAATCACAACTGCCATTCTTTGACAGTTGTATGAAATGGTTATAACAAGGCAAACTGACGTCATCTGTCTAGCCTTTTCCCAACTATGTTGGGGTCGTTTTCCAATCTAACCGGATGCAGCTGAATACCATTATTTTACATGGAGCGACTGCCTATCTGACCTCCACAATCCAGTTACTGGGTAATACGATACCCCTTGGTTAAACTGGTTGTCAGACTTCGGGCTTCTGACTACCCATAACGACTGTCAAAGATCCACGAATGACAGCCGAGACCAACGGCTTAACGTGCTTTCCGAGGCACGGACGGGTCACGGCATGTAAAGATGGTCACCCATCCACAGACCAACCGCGACAAGCGTAGCTTAACCTGATCGATCGACCTGTGCGGCTGTTTTTATTTAGCCACGGCCCCTCAACAAGGCAAACTGACGTAGAGTGTCAATTCCCTTAACAATTATTTCACTGGTGTTATTAAGAAGTCCCATGACTGACTGACTGCATAACCCACAGCATAATCATAAGGATATAATGTTCCCACTCCTGGGACACACGCCTCCTCTCTTTGAGAGGGAATGGCCCACGCGGACCCAGTGCAAGTTGGTAGATGGCACAGATCTTCGATTTCGGTTCTAGGAGATGCCGTTTTCCTCACAATGTCTTCCTTCACCGTTTTAAGAGAGAAGTGGTATTGAAATAATTTACACAAAGTAAAGTACTTGCCTGGGTTTGAACCCACGATTGTAACTCGTAAGTCAGGCCGATACCACTGAGCCACCACTGCTCTTTCCTAATATACTCATCCCCTGATAGTATAGTATTAGGTAAACGAGGTGTAAAAGTTTATATGCCAATGAAGTCACAGGCAAAAGCTAGTCTAAGGCCCGGCGCACACTATCGGCATCGGCACGGCTGAGGATTTTAGGTGATAAAAAGCATTATACGTTAACTTCATCGCAATAAAGTAGAAATTTCCATGATATAGAATCATAGTAACAAAAATACCGCTTCGGTATGCTTGAGGCTTTGAGGCTGCTTCGGGATACTTCGGGATCCTTCGGTACGCCGTCGCCCGCCGCGCCGCCGGCGCCGAGGCAACACTTGAGGACGGTGCGGCATGCTTAAGGACGCCTCGTCATCCCTCAGAACGTTACAGGATGCCAAGACATAGTTCCCGACAGTGTGCGCTTGCATGTAGGAATGCCGAAGGATCCCTTTTCTTGCCGATGCCGATAATGAGCGCCGGGCCTTACTTAGCTTTAGGCACACCTCGGTCACTTCATATAGTTGCCGGCACGTAACTTGGCAAGAGTTTTTGTAGTGGGGGAAGTTTGCGCACGCACAATTTCATACATTTTTATATGCGCGAACTTCCCCCACTACGAAAATCTCTTGCCAAGTTACGTGCCGGTAACTGTACAACACTCGCAAAATAATTACCTATAAATTACTACTACATAACCAAAGGACGTTTTTACACGTGCAAATGTGTGCGTGAACTCTAGTAGGTTGGCTGTCGTTTGTAGCGTAAAAAATGGCGCGAAAAGTGCACCGATTTGCGTCGGGCGAACCGAACGACGACGCGCGACGGCGCCGCGGCGCTGCCCGAACGTGTGTATTCAATTATAATAGTTATTGTGTAAAAGAGGCTTAATTATTCACTAAATATTGCTTACACTAAAATATTTTCGTTTAAATGACTTATCAGTTTACGTAAATACAAATTCGGAAAAGCGTCACAATATCCAACTATCGTGATTAAAACACAACTATTATGTAGGTATTCTGTGCTGTAGGCAAGCAAATTATCAGTCGTCATTTTAAGGACCTAGGTACCTAGAGTTCTATAACCTTCTGTACAGAGTCGTGGTGGGTTCAATGCACGCGTCGACTGTAAAATTATCGGAAATTGCACAAATATTTGATTAAGGGCTGATTTTTCCATCGCCACATAACTTTTATCTATACATATAATAAAATTGTAGAAAAGTGGTGTCTGTACAATGGAAATATATTTAAAAAAAGTAGCAGGGGTTGTTAAATTAAATTTTTTTTTGTCTGTTTATCTGTTTGTCTGTTTGTCTGTTTGTCTGCTGTGTTTGTGCACGCTAATATCAGAAACGGTTCGTAAATAAAAAAGTTATGTCAATTTAAAGAATCACGGCGAACATTTGTTAAGGTATTCTATCAGAGTACGTAAACGCCTCGCGCCTGCGCGTCCGTGGCTATATATACAAGGTGTAACGGAAAGGGGGTATCAACCCTGAAGGAGGTGAATGAAGATGAAAAAAAAAATTTGGACCTCCCATAGTAATAGCACATCAATGATTTACTATTACTATGGGAGGTCCAAATTTTTTTTCATATTTCGACCTATGTTCTTTGGGGAAATTTGTTCAGTTTCATGAGCACATTCACCTCCTTCAGGGTTGATACCCCCTTTCCGTTACACCTTGTATAAAGCGCGCTGAGAGCCGCGCCGCTGCCATAATTCCGATCCAGCCTGTCCCTTGCTGCCCTCTCCCAGCGACGCCCTAAGCCGAGGTCCGTACCCCACAGGGCACCCCCTGTGGGGTACGGACCTCGGCTTAGCGTGTAGTCGCTTAGTTTTTAAGTTTATATTGTGTAGTTAAGTTGTGTATTATGCCCTGGCTGGAGGCCTTAATTTATTGAGGCATCCACAGGAAAGCCAGGTTAAGCAGTCGACAACCCCTCAGGTTGAACTGCGAGATGACCATTTCAAAAGAAAACGCGCCGCTGCCATAAGGATTCAGTTATTTGTAGCGAACGCACGTATCCTGGAGAGTATAGGCGAATAGTTGGATTCGATTATTGCGATTCACTTGAATACTGACTGTTTGCATATTTCATTTATTTATATTTTAGGATTTGTAGGTTAGGTTCTTTTTCTTAATTTTCTTTAAAATTTTGTAAGTATTTGGTATAGGTTAGGCGGTTCTTTCCTTGATTATTGGGTATTTACTTATCTTAATTTTTATTTAGGGTTTTGTAAATAAATATTGTAAGCATTTATTATTGGTTAGGCATTTCTTTCCCTGATTTTCGGTATACTTATCTTAATTTGTATTTAGGGTTTGTATATAAATATTATAAGTATTTGGTATAGGTTAGGCATTTCTTTTCTTGATTTTCTTTATTAATTATAAGTTCATTAGCTTAGGTTAGTAATTATTTTTTCTAGCAATTCTTTTGTTTTATAAAGTTAGTACGTTTGTCTGTGTAGAAGAATAGCACCACCCCTTACTTCCCGTGGGTGTCGTAAAAGGCGACTAAGGGTCTCACCGGAGAATGGGCAGCAGCGTTCTCTATGCATTCCACCACCATACCATACTGCGATCGCCAACCCGCCTGCCAAGCGTGGCAATTATATCGCCCAGAGGACACGGTGGAGGTCTGCCCCGCTTGGGCGGAGCACCGCCGTGTCCTCGTAGAGGCGATTGGCAGCGACGGCGACCTCTCGCGTCCGGCCCTGGTGCAAGCCATGGTCCGGGGCGAGAGGGAGTGGGAGGCAGTCACCTCCTTCTGCGAAGCAGTCATGCTAGCGAAGGAGGTGGCGGGACGGTTCAGGGAGAGAGCTCCCGTCTCAGCCGCCGCGGGGGACGCCCCAGGCGTCGGGAGCCGCGTGACGACTCCCGGCCACCGTAGGCGCGGGCCTGCGGGCGGTGAGTAATGGGTAGCTCACCGTCCGATCAGGACCAGGCCCGTTCCGGACGGCGCGTACGTGTTCCACGCGCGCCTCAAAGAGATGTCAGCATCGAGGAGGGGCCCCTTAGGGCCGAAGCCTGCCGGGTCAGCGGGATTGTCCGAAAGGGTTACCGCTGGCCCGGAACATAAAGGGCTAAGGAAGGAACACGGGTGGTTTTAGTCAGTAAGAGTCTGACACTCCCTTCCGCTCCACCCAGAGCGGGAGGAGTAATTTGATGATTTCCCATCCGCAAAAAAAAAAAAAAAGCGTGGCGATTATGGCAAACCCCCCCAAAATTGGGGGAGGCCTATGTCCAGCAGTAGACGTCTATCGGCTGAAATGATGATGATAATGACGTTTGGTTTACACGTCTTAACACTTATTACTTAAACTGTGATAATTGTAGACTGTATAATAATCTGTAAGTATTTATAATTTAATTGTTTACGATAGTACGTGTTTACTAAATAACTGTGTGTTAAGTAGTAAGTACTATTTTATTGTAAGAATGCCTCGAAGAAGATCCAACCTCTCCCAATGTAGCAGAAATGCTAAAAGGATGAGATTAGTTCGATCACAGGAATCTGAGGAAGGTCGTGAGGCAAAAGGCTCTCTGCACCAGGCTAGGTTTCGTGCTGCAGAAACTTCGACTCAGCGAGAATCTCGACTGAGTTCAAATCGTTCTCGAATGATGACAACTCGAAATAGGGAAAACGGGGAACAACGAAAGGCACGTTTATCTGTCGATCGCGAAGCTCACGCGCTATCGCGTGAGTCTGAGACTTTTGCTGTCAGGGAAATCCGCCTGAGCTCCCAGAGAGTACGGACAACAAATGCTCGATTCCAGGAGACACAGGACGAACGGGAAATACGTCTCACTGCCGATCGTGAAGCTCATACACTATCGCGTGAGTCTGAGACTTTCACTGATAGGGAAATTCGTCTGAGTTCTCAGAGGGTTCGGACAGCAAATGTTCGGTCTCAGGAAACACAGGAAGAACGAGAAATACGTCTCACTGCCGATCGTGAAGCTCAAGCACTAGAGTCTGAGACTTTCACTGAAATTCGCCTGAGTTCTCAGAGGGTTCGGACAGCAAATGCCCGGTCTGTAGACGGTATATGTAATTCAAAATATGCTGCCCGAAGAGTCACTATTCCACGCGGACGAAGTCGCGGGCACAGCTAGTTGGATGAATAAAATTGACGTTTGACAGTTTTTGTATGAAAGAACTGTCAAAATTTCAAAATTATTCCTCGAATAAAGTTATCAGTTGATTGAAAAATCAGCCCGAAGACTATTTGAATTTATGTCTGCACCCATTGTCTCGGAAAAATCTTATTGTTCAACATGAGTTATTATTATCAATAAATATTTTTTGATGCTTTACCCAAGGGTAGGTTTTGGTTTGTATACATTTCATGTAGGTACATATTATTATTATAAGGGCTGATTGTTCAGTGGTCCGATAATCTTTTTTTTCGTGTAAAATTTACGTTTGACTGTTTTTGTATAGAACTGTCAAAAATTCAAATTTATTCCTTCGATAAAGTTATCTGGCGTTGGTAAAATCAGCTATAAGTCTGTTAGCATGTATCATACATAATGATAAATGATTTTATTTTTGTAAGTAGTTTTGTACAGTCACGAGCAAAAGTATGTATACACTTGGCTTTATTCAAAGCCAATTTTCTCCTTTATTTTTAATGGAATTTTATGTTATTACGAACATAGTATTTTCGAATCCATAGGTTTATGTAAAGTGTTGTTCTATGTTCTATGTTATGGGTTTGGTTTCCGCACTTAGTCCTTCTGTGGACCATTGTGCGTAAAGTGTTGTATTTCGACGTTGCATTCGTCATTTCACGAAAAAATCGCAATTGAAAGTGGCCAAGTGTTGACATATTATTGCTCGTGACTGTACAAACACTTTTACACGTCAATCATGTTTTTTTTTTAACTAGATGAGGTCGGCGTTTCCTTTCTGACTACTCTGAGAAGAAAGGCCGAAACAAACTCAGAAGTCACGGTCTCTTTTAAAGTCTAGACATAGTCTTGGTCAGGTTATATGAAGACCATGTAGATTGATGTCTGAGATGGTCTTTTGAGCAAAGAACCACACAGATTGAGAGGACCTGTCCAGTCAGTGCACGCATTTGTCAGAAATCGTGCAGCTCAACTCAAAACTTAAGGAGCTCAACGATTGGACGAACAATACCAAAGAAGCAAAGAAAGGACATCTGGGTAGGCCACATAAATTACTCAAACTGCCGCGGACCATGAAAAAAAAACTAACAAACAGAGAGAATATTAAAAAAATACCAAATTAATAAAATGACCCACATCGTCTTCACATTCACAATAAATAAAATAATATAATACTTTACAAAGTAAGCAAATGTCATTGTTCATAAAACAATAATTAATGTCAATGTGTATATAAAAAAAAACATTCAAAACGCAGAAATTGGAAACAGATCAATCCCAAGCCTTTTTGTCCTCAATATAATCTTTAACGGCTTTCTGGCACAACTTACGTTTAATGAATGATTTGAATTTTTTAAGGCTTAGATCTTGAAAGTGGCTTGGTAGTTTTAGTATTATAAAAGCGTATACATTGGCATCTGAACGAGCCACCTATTTTCTTGAGCCTTGTTGTAGGTACAAAAAAATGTTGTTTGTTTCTAGTATTTATATTATGGATATCACTGTATTTTTTAAACAATTTTATGTTTTTATGGGCATATAATAGATTTCCATAAATATACTGAGATGGCACAGTCATTACATTAATCTCTTTAAATTTGCCTCTAAGGGAGTGTCTCGGATTTAATTTATAAATTGATCGAACAGCGTGGGGTAGCGTAAACTTAATGCATTTGGTTTTTTTCTCGTTTAGAAGCAAATTATTAACATTGAACCAGTGGACTACTTTCGAGATCGCACTATTTACATCGTCAGTAACCAACTGCTGACGTTAAGTTTAAACAAAAGAGAAGTGTCATCTGCAAACAACACTATATCATGATTATCCTTTATGAGGTACGGCAAGTCATTCATATAAATAAGAAATAAGAAAGGATCAAGAATTGAACCCTGTGGGACTCCCATTGTTACTATAGATCCGGGTGATCTTTTTCCATTAACGTTAACGCTCTGAATCCTTTTAGTCAAGTATGAAGTAAGAAGATCCAGAGCGGTGTTCCGGATCCCGTAATGGCGGATAATTATAAATCTTCTGAAATAAAAAATAAAATCAAATAAAAAAATATTAATAATAATAAAAAAATATTAATAGTATTGGATTCACAGATATAAGGTCAGCAAAAAAAACACAGTGCTTATACATTTTTCTCAAACATGCTTGGAGAGCATTATTTTAACAACCTTCTTCGAGATAAATCGAAATTGTTGTACTGGCCAAATACATGCGAGTAGTGGCCGGCAAAAGTTATATGAAAACCCATATCTGTCATGGTTTAGCGGTCAAATAAATTACATAGTAAACTCTGTCGTGTAATTTAAAAATGGAACGATCTTTTACTCCGAAACATGGCAACCAAGGAGGTAATTTATCAAAGGTTTTATTTAAATTTTGAACTGGCTTGCAAATAGAAAGCTGTTTATTGTAAAATAACCAAATGCACACTTTAACGCGGGAAAAATTATTGTCGTTCGTTGTTCGTCATTGGTTTAGAAAGGTAATTGTATTTGACAAAATGAGTTCAAATAAAGACAATGAGTATGATGAACTTACTTTAACGTCACCTGAAATTCAAGAGGCGGCAAGAGCCGTAATAGAAAACTTGTTAGCGCCAAAATCGAAAAAAAATATTTTCAAATAAAAAGTTCTGCCTAGGTAATACTTACTTAGTTTTAATTATTACCTAGGCAGAACTTTTAAGTAGCCTAGTAGTGGCCAAGGCTTGTATAGACAAGCCTTGGCCACTACTAGGGCATTGATGGACTTACGTATGTGTATATACACGTTCGTCCATCGATGCCTCTTTTGCTGGCCGCTGCAGTAATGTACTATTTCGCCCTAGTTTCTTACAAGTAGATTTTTTTATGGATAGTTGATCGATCTTTCGATATCGGGCCAGCCAAACAGTCAACACCAAAAAAAAAATTCACTAAGTTATAACCAACTATACTTAACCTATGCGTTGGAAGCAGCTAAGTATCAATGAGCTCAAACGTCAGTTGTCAATAGTGTTTTTATTTTAAAAAGCATATTAAAGTGTGTCTGAATTTGAATTTTTAGTCGAATATCTTATCTGACATTTATTTTTAACCGACTTCAAAAAAGGAGGAGGTTTCTCAATTCGACCGTATATATATTTTTTTTTTTTTATGTGTGTTCGCGGATAACTTCGTCGTTTATGAACCGATTTTGATTATTCTTTTTTTGTTGGAAAGGAGATATGCCAAGGGTGGTCCCATGATAAGGAAACCAGGATCTGATGATGGCATCCCAGTGAAATCGAGGGGAACATTCGAAAATCGTAGGAGCGACTAGTGCGTTTGTTAATTTTTTCATTAAGTATTTTAAAGCACTACAATTTAATGAAGGTCTGGAGTCGATCTGATGATGGAGCCGAAAGACAGTTGAGGGGACTCCTCAACGATTTACAGCAGTTACCTTGTGTTTGGGCTTGATTAATTTGTATTGATGTGAACTTTACACCTAGATAGGTTGTGACTGTCATTAAGGGTCTGATGATGAAGACGAAGGACAGTTAAGGGAACTCCTTAACAGTTTACAGTAGCTACCTTGTGTATATTCACCGATTACTCGAAGACGGCTGGACCGATTCCAAAAGTTCTTTTTTTATTTGAAAGAGTATACTCTCGAGGTGGTCCCATTATCATCAAGTTGGAATCTCATGAGAGGATCCCATGGAAATCGAGAGAAACCCTCAAATTTTATAGGCAAACCTATAGCGATTTAGATATTTTTTAAAGTAACTTGAGCATTTGCTCTCGGAATTCATCATTTGGTAAAGTGGAGCTGATAATGAAGACCACAGATGGCCATCGGAACAACTCAATGACAAATATTTCACGGGTTGCGATTCGATTACTTTAATATGGTTGCTAAGCAATTTATGCTCGTCACAATGCGTGTAATGAGTGATTGTTGAGGAGTTCTCCTGGTTCTTACCGGGAGAACTCCTCAACAATTAACGTCCCAGCATCGGGAAAAGCAATATTTTGTAAAAGGTGATGAACAGTTGGCATTAGGCTATTGTAACTTAGATAAATTACAAACTGACCCATTAAAAAGTGAAAAATAAAAACATTTTTACAAAAAAAAAAACAACCGACTTCCAAAACAAAAACACTACAAATTGAAAAATAACTTTAATTTCGGAAGTCGGTGTCAATAAAGGAAAATGTGGAACCAAAGACCGACTTCCGAAATTAAAGTTATTTTTCAATTTGTAGTGTTTTTGTTTTGGAAGTCGGTTGTTTTTTTTTTTGTAAAAATGTTTTATTATAATGTTTATTGATGTTCTATTGAGTAATGTAACTAAAATATTTGTACGCCAATATAATATAAAGCTAAACATGTTTGGACTATAATATAATTTATTATCATCTTCATTTCAGCCGAAAGACGTCCACTGCTGAACATAGGCCTCCCCCAAGCACCTCCACATTGACCGGTTCTGTGCTTCTCGCATCCAACGGGTTCGGTTTCCTTCATCTTACATGCAAATAAAAAAATATACAAATAAATAAATCTTATCTTATCTAAAGCTCTAACCCCATTTCCCATATACAAACAACTGCCGTATCCTAAAAACATGAATAATAAGCTCAGCAATATACGTAAAATCGGCTTAGTTTAACCCGACTTTGTGGGACTATTATAGGGTCGCATAAATACCAATACTCATACCAACGTATAAATATGATATGTTATGGGGGATGAGTTTTGGGATGGGACTTCGCTTCTACCCGCGAATTCGTCCAAGTGATATTTGTTGTTTTAACATAAAATAAACCTATGATACTCGACAATACTGTAGCTTCCCATTAGTGAAAGAACTTTTGGGTTTGAATCCGTAATTCCGAAGATAATCCGCTACATATAAACTCATAAATTTTTCCTCTTTAAAATATTAGTGTAAATATGAAATTTGGTTCCACGAACACATACGAACGAGACACAAATATTTATTTGCGACCTTCAAATTACCTGAATGGCCAGACTTTGAACTATTTAAGTCATTTATCGCAAAAACTCGCATAAAAATAGTTTTTATACTTTCCCAAAACTATCTAATACGTCTTGGAACTCCCAATACAGCTATAACGGACTCAGGAGCCGAATGGCCGACGAAAACAAACTTTATGCAAAGCGAACAGCCCCAAATGGCCAAGTGTAAAAGTTATCGAACCGTTCCCAACGAAAATACAGTGTGTTTTTTTTTTCAATGTCCAACTTAGTAAACAAGGAAGGCTGAGCGAAAATGACTTTTATTTTTCTTTTTTCCAGATTTTTGCATCAATTTACACACAGTATTAAGGTATGGATGTAAAGATATTTGTAAAAAACTTACGGTATGAATTAGAAAAACAACTACTGAGTACCTTCAATCAATCAATCTGCCTAGACGTTTCCCAATTTGGTTGAGCTCCGCTTCCGTCTAACCAGATGCAACTGACTACCAGTATTTGTCTATCTGACTTCCACAACCCAGTTACAATACAGACCTACTATAGTAATTAACCATTTGAAATCTCAATGATCTTAAAAAAAATATTCTCAGTGCGCCATAATATATTTGTTTACCAAATAAGACGTAGAAAAAGAAAAACACACTTTAAACACGATGGAAGAAATTCTCCGATCACGATTGTTACACTAGTGTTTTTGTGAATTATGGCCGGGACGTATGTACGCGGCCTATAAATCTGGTTGAGTAATCGTTTGTTATCAAATAAGGAATATTTCACGCTGGTCCGTTGTTTTTAGACTAAGGTCATTGTTCCACTTTTTCGTCTTTTGGCGTCTTGCCGAGTTCAGGTTGAGCTGGAACTCTCTGGCTTCTCAGTTAGTGTACTAGATACCTACCTCACAAATCTAATCTTGTACCTAAGTATCATCCATTTATTTCACACAGGGTGTAAAAAAGACCCATCACATAGCCGTCAACTCCGCTTTCCGTACAGACATCAGCACATCAAGCTACTACAATCTGTCAAATTTCATTAATAGATTTTCAACTTTATCACTAAAGCATAAGGTTCAAAGTTGATTGGGAAAATTTGACAGTTTCAGATAGCTTGATGTGCTGGTGTCTGTACATCAAACTAAGTAACACAAACAACTTTTATTTTTGGTGTGAAAATTTGCAGTTTGCGGTAGTGCGCCAATTTAAAACTAACACAAAACATTGTGCTTATGGGTGCAAGCAACGGTGCAGGGGTCGTGAGGGTATTTAAAGTTGTGTTATAACATTAAGAATTTGTTTTCGGAAAAAAAAAGGTCAGTGAAAGTTGGGATTTTAACCTTCAATATCTCCGTAACCAGAAGGATCTCAGGTTCTTACAATTACAGGGAGTAAAAGCACAAAATACAGAGAGTACAGAAGGATCACATGTATGTACTTCACTTTTCATACCTACGCTCGGCGGTCGCGCTATTGTTGTCAACTTTGGCTTATGCACAAAAAACTATCGTTGTAGTGGCACTCGTATCTAGTTGTTTGATTTATTGTTGAGCTTATTCTACAATATTAAAATAAAACAATAAACATAGTATTACAATACCTAAAGTTTACAGAACAAAAACATATAAAATTTTACATTTGTCAATTTTCACTATCGAAATCCCTAATAACTTCAAAACGGATTACCCTATTTAAACAATTTATTTTGCCCTATCCGTTTTAGACCTAAACCTATCAAATGACACTAAAAACAACACAATATCTACACAAACAAAAACAAAAAATGTTTCCAACTTACGTAATAGTTGGTGGCATGAATTTACCTTACAAAAAGTTACTTCGTTTATACTGTTCAAAATAGTAAACTATTATATAAATCGAGCTTAGATAGCCATTTTTTGTTGCTCCATTTTTGCACCTCACAGACGCGTGTCTCAATTGGATGGCACTCGCGCTCGCACTAGTCCCAACCAGTCCGAGATAACGTGTCCGTGAGCGGTCTCTATGTGTGCGTTGCTCGAGCGCACTTTGTACGTAGATTGCCTTCTGTACGTTCATCTGTGGCATCTTTACTCTCCGTTGGCATCTTTACCTAAGCATACCCTATATTAGTTCCTATTAAATATTTTTTTGTCTGTGATTGGTAACTTGACGTCGCGTGCACTCTGGGGGGGACATTCAATGCAAACTGTAAGCTAGGTAAAGTTGCCAAAAATGTGTCATTTTTACCCAGCTCATACTCTAGGCTATTACAGTGATTCTATGTGAGATTTAGTAGAATTAAATGGTTCAATCAAAAGAGGCATACCTTAGGCGTACCTTTTTGACAAAATAAATCAATAAAAACTTAAACAACTAACTCCATGTTGGAGTAGATTGTATAAAAGTCAAAAATTATGGTAATGTTGCCACAGTTGAGGGTACTCTCTGTATTTTGTGGTACAAGTGACACTCTCGGCTTCGTAAAGTGTCTTTTTACACCCGTTCACAACACTACTAACTATTTACACCAGGTACTAAATTAAATGATTAACTACAAATAAATATAAAAACAAAAGGACACGAAGGCGTTAAAGTACTTAGGTTTCGCAACGAAATATCGGCTGTACAAGTTCCAAACACAACAACTTATCTCACGACCGAAACATTTGTGTGAACTCCATGCTCCCGCTATTTATTACAAACTTTCACGTATATCAACATTATCAGCAGGATAATTATCTTTCGCTGGAAAGTTGCCCGTTCACACAAGTAAGTTATGCAAGCAAACTTTTAAATGTCCAGCGGAAATGGCTTTCCTCTGTGATTCTTACAAACAGTGATAGTAATAATAACCAACCTCGTTCGGAGTAATAATTAAATCCATTGCTATTGATAGCGTAACACGCTATCAATAGCAATGGAATTAATTTTGACAGTTCAACAACATTCACTGCGTTGTTTACATTGTTGAGCAGACAAACCGACAAATTAGTATCAGCCTGGAATCCGGATGTATGCTTGTTAATTATAATAGTCTACCTTTTAATTGTTAATTACGATAACAACACTGACTAGATTTTTTTTAAGCGTTGCTCCATACTAAAAATGTGTCCTGTACCTATTATATTGTTGCACTTACAAAAATTTGAACTCACGTACACGTACAGCCAGACCCGCAACAACTACTTGTAGGTCATACAAATATTTGTTCCGTGCAGGAATCGAACCCGCGACACACAGCGCAGCAGTCAATCGCTTAACCACTGCGCCAACCATGCCGTCATATTCGACGACGATATTCGTCGATTTGAGTCTACTAGTTCCTTTTACTAATAAACGTTGTATAGCGTCTGTATAGTTACACAACGCTTTGTCTTCTTCTTTCGAAAGTCAAATTTGACGACTGAAAGAGAGAAATCGGTGTGTAACTATTCAGCTCATATAACACGTTTATTAGTATGTGTGAAATATTAATCAAATCAAATCATTTATTTCAGATAAATATCCATACAAATCAAAATAAAATCGCAATATAATTGCACGGGTGGGTTTTAGTCAGTAAGAGTCTGACACTCCCTTCCGCTCTACCCAGAGCGGGAGGGGTCATTTGATGATTTCCCATCCGCAAAAAAAGGCCGTTACCACCATGCCACCACCGCTCATACTGTCTTCTTCTTCTCTACTGAGTTTATGTAATCGTATGTATTCTAAATTTAATATAATTTTAGTACCCAACACTCACTCATCTTATTTAATGAGTATTTGCGTAATCGATAAATAATTACCGAAATGAATATTGAAATACATATAATTAATTTCGTAATTCGTCGTTTGATCTACCTACACGTAATTAAGAACCCATCCGTTGCTACGTATATTTTACGTACCTACTAAGTATCTTTTAATTAAAATGCTTATGTTAATAACATTGACCACGTGTATCAACAGCGTGGGTTTATTTTGTATAATAAGCTTGACTACACATTTAAGGCTCCTACAAACAGGCGCGACGCGCGATTTAATCGCCGCGTGTCGTGTCGCGCCTTTTTGATGGAGCCTTTATTTTTTCCTAGCTAATGCTTCGTAATGTCTTCTTCATTTTTTTGAAGTGTAAACTTGTTTAGGCGTGTTCAACCATGAACCATGAAAGTTCCACGCGCCAGCATCACAGCAGCGTCAGCATCAAAGCAACAGTTATTCCACAAACAGGCACACCGTCAGCGCTAAGAAGTGACCTACTGAGATCTTCGCTTCATCGGCTCAATACACACACAACACACATACAAATAGGTATCAATGTGTATTGAGCACTAAAATTGTATATAATTAAGTTAACTATTGTAATAAATTAGTCATCAAGCTGGAGTCGAGTTTGATTCACCTACCATAACTCCTCTCACTGTGGCCAAGACACCTTTAGCCATCATCGGTCCTATGAGTCTGTGGGATCGGCAGTGAGAAAACCATTTCCTGTGTACATTGCACGACGTACACAAACCCCTATTCCTACCCAAATTCCGTCTGTTTCCGTAGGTCTCCTGGAAACAGACATCCCTCACGTAAAACCAGCGTAACTCACGTTTGGTGTGGTTTGTATGATAGGGTAGGGCGTTAGGATAACTAGGGTGCTAGGCAGTTGCTGTAGGGCTAGGTTTGTATTCAGTAGGGTTTTGGTAATCATAGGTACCAGGCTCCACTGTGTCAAACTTAGCCACACTGTACGCAATTGGGATAACGGCCGTACTAAGCTGTGAAGCCCAGTGTGTACAAGGCGCGTTGGGCATTTTTTGAGGTGGGAAAAAACCATTGAAACAATTAAAAAAAAACCGGTTCGGATGTTTTCGGCTGTCCTCGGGGAGTACTCGGTTTTAATGTATATCCGATATGTCAGTGAGTGATGACAAAGTATTCTGTTTGTGTTTTGTTTTCACTGCTGTCGGCACTCCCGGAGCGCCACTGTTTTTTTTTTTGTTAGGATCCTTTTTCGACACACAACAACTTGCCAAAGTTTCATCGCAATCGGTCAAGCCGCTTTCGAGTTTCTGCAAAACTAACGAACGGCAATTGATTTTTATGTTACACTAGCAATGCCTCTTTTTTAGGGTTCCGTAACCAAAGGGGAAAAACGGGACCCTATTACTAAGACTTCGCTGTCTGTCCGTCCGTCTGTCCGACCGTCCGTCTGTGTGTCACCAGGCTGTATCTCAAGAACAGCTAGACAGTTGAAATTTTCACAAATTATGTATTTCTGTTGCCGTTATAACAAGAAATACTAAAAACAATCTCTCCCATACAACAAACGTGTTTTTTTCGGCGATTTTTCCTTGTGGTATGGAACCCTTCGTGTGCGAGTCCGACTCGCACATGTCCAGTTTTTAGAAACATTAACGATTATATTTTTACATAATAAATTAAAACTGTATTGAATTGCAATCAACACACTAATTGCTTATCACCAATCACAGTCCGAATCTTTTTGAAGGATATTTATTGCTAATAAATACATTGCTTTATATGTTCGTTTTTTTTTTCTGCTCAAGAACGTAATAACGCAATGTATGTTGTTGAACTGTCAAAATGAAAGCCATTGCTACAGTTACCGGCACGTAACTTGGCAAGAGATTTTCGTAGTGGGGGAAGTTCGCGCATATAAAAATGTATGAAATTGTGCGTGCGCAAACTTCCCCCACTACAAAAACTCTTGCCAAGTTACGTGCCGGCAACTATACTGTTAGCCCTACCCTGTTACACTGGTAGGGCTCTTTTGCATGTAGGTCTTGTTGGCAGAGCAATAGCCAGGTGGGTTGATCGACATACAGAAAATCGCGGGGAAGACCTAGATGAGACTCGCACGCAAGAGACGCACGGCACAAACGGGAGCAGGCCACAGCAGTCAAGGCTGCCAATGATGATGATGTAATGAGCATTTATTTACCTAAAACATTACACTTCCATAATATTCCTCACGAGGTGAGAGGCCCATGGCTAAATAATAACAGCCGCACAGGTCTATCGATCAGGTTAAGCTACGCTTGCCGCGGTTGGTCTGTGAATGGGTGACCATCTTTACATACCGTGACCCCTCCGTACCTCGGAAAGCACGTTAAGCCGTTGGTCCCGGCTGTCATTCGTGGATTTTTGACAGTCGTTACGGGTAGTCAGAAGCCCGAAAATCAGACAACCAGTCTTACCAAGGGGATCGTAAATTACCCAGTAACTGGGTTGTGTAGGTCAGATAGGCAGTCGCTCTATATAAAACACTGGTATTCAGCTGCATCCGGTTAGACTGGAAGCCGAACCCAACATAGTTGGGAAAAGGCTAGGCAGATGAATATTCCTCGCATCACTAAATATTCAGTCAGCACTTACAGTCAGCAACAAAAGTGGAATAACAATTCACTTTTTTTAATCTCAGTTATTGACCAAAATATTTGTTCAAAATTGCATTGTACTTCTACTGCAATTTTGAACAAATATTTTGCTCAATGACCCGACAGTACGTGTATATGTCGCAGATGGATTGTACAATCCGCTGTTTTACAAAACCATTAGTTGTTTTACAAAAAAGCTTCGCTATGTAAAAGGACTGAACAACGTTCAGCTGGATTGTCACTGTGCTACGTTTTACAAAACTGCTACCGACGTTTAAGGCCTACGCAAACCAGGACGGCATGGCAAGGGATTTAAATTTTTACTAATGGACATTCAAACGTATCGATATAGAAATACGACATAAATTTATATGCTTTAAAATAATGCCATGGCATCGACAGAGGTTTCATTGCACGGCATTGAAAGACTCGCCTCGGACTCCCGCGGCGGGATGCCGTGGCCTCCTGCGGTAGGCAACGGCATGCCAAGGACTCCGGCGCTCGTTGTGACATACCGATGGCTGAGGCGGCGGGGGTAGAGAAGCGGGGAAGCCGCTGGAAGGCCGCGATATCTAAGCGGCTAGTGTGCGTTGACTGACGGCAAAATCCCTTGCCATGCCGTCCCGGTCTGCGTAGGCCTTTAGACGTAATGCAGAATGGCTTTGTAGTCGCAACGAGCGTCTTTCATAAAACTCTGATAACTTTTAATTAATATGTCCTTAAAATCACTGTCTTCACTTGAGATAAGAGTCCCTATCAATTTCGCGGACTAAAAACAGAAAAATCAGTTTCTTTCAGCGCAAATTTTTCAATATCCTTAAGTTATCCAGTTTTTTTTTTAAATACACTAGTATTTATCACCTATCTATCTAGTAAGTCCACGAATTTAAGTTTTGATAACTACTTAATATAAATTCCAAAAAAAAAAACACGTTTTTACGTAATCACGAAACACCAAGTTTTTCAATTGCTTTCTTAGCTAACTGGTAGCAAATAACGATCTGAAAAAAAATCCTAAATAGGTACTAGGCATAATTATAGTATATTAGTAATTCTACGATTTATTTTTTTAAGTTTATTGAATTAGTACTTGTAAAAAAATGTTGACTACGCTGAAAAAACCCAATAAAGTCATGCGCAAAACCGTCGTCTACGCACAAGAATTTATTGAAAATAACAAAAAGTGTTAAATATTTTAAAATTTGAGGTGTTTAATGTGTTCCAAACTCAATTTTTATATTTTTATTTTGACTACTAATTTAATTGTAGTAAAATATCTAAATAATGCCTTATAAACGAATTTATATTAAGTAGTTATCAAAACTTAAATTCGTAGACTTAACTAGATAGATAGGTGATAAATACTAGTGTATTTTTAAAAAACTTGATAACTTAAGGATATTGAGAAATTTGCGCTGAAAAAAAAAGATTTTCCTGTTTTTAGTCCGCGAAATTGATAGGGACTCTTAAGGCAATTTTTACTCGTTTTTGTTTTATTTATTTCTGTTTCGGACGCCATTATTGTTGTTACGACACATAAAGCCACGAGCGACAAAAATTTTAATTAAAATCTACGATATGACTTTTCATTTCACGCTGTACTACAAAACCGCTAATCATTGACCCGCGCTGCTTTGATAAATGCAAATCGTTGATTCAATTCTGCGTGTTCAAGTTCAGTAACAGAGCTGTCTTGTAAAACCAGTAGCGGTTTTGTAAAACAGCGGATTCGACAATCCATCTGCGACATGAGTAAATTAATTACTTTGAACGGTGCAGCACTCTACTAAACGTTGAATTCCACAAACATCACCGGCGTCTAACTCTAATTAATATGTTTTAATACATACAGACGAAAATGTTGGATAGTAACAGTGAAGTTAAATCAAAATGCATCTAATAAAATCATGCTGCTAGCCTGCTATATTATACAACTAACTATTTACACAAGGTACTCAATTAAATAAATAACATATATACACCCTTACATTTCGATGGTTTTATTCCTTAAAAGGGGTCATTGTACTCATCATAATGAACAACTTTTACTATGGGACTGTAGAAGTCTGCACTGGACCTCTACAGTTCCTCGTTTATAATTAAAAGACCGTAGACTTGGAATTATTGTATTGATAAAAAGAACCTCACAGCTTTACAGAAAATATATCAATGACTCTATAAAAAAAACACAATGTTATCTTATTTGTCAATGCGGTTTGAATTTTTGAATGGAATATTACATACAGCCAGACCTTTCTGCTAAAGGCCGGAACACACAAGACACTACAGGACCAACCCTGAAATCGTGAAAAAAAAAATCAGCTGATCCATACATTATGTCGCGTTATGCGAACATAAATGTATGGATCATCTGATTTTTTTTTTCACGATTTCCATAGAAAAAGTTTGTCATTATGATTAGTACAATGACCGCGTTTAAGGATTAAAACGATCAAAATGTAAGGGTGAATACAAAACAAAAATGCAGCTCTTCCCCCTTAGGGGGAACCGACCTAACCACTAATAATTAACAAAACAATTATTAAATAAAGAACAGTCACATGTGAAGTGCTCGTCCACATCGTTGCCATTCGGAAACGTGCCCAAAAGACTGGCAACATTGCCACGTTGAATGGCAATTTTGAAGATTAACGGAACGAAATGGTCTACCACGGGTGAGCCTGCGATTCGGTATACGAGGTCTTCAGGTCGCATTGCTATTTTTAATACCATACGGTGTTCACGAGAGAATTGTTGTTACTGTTAGCTTGTATCACCCCACTGCTGGGATAAGGCCTCTCCCATGACTGTCAGTTCTTGCGATCCAGCGCTGACTTGGAATTTGAGCCGGTCGCCTGCGCAGGTTCAAAAAACTGAATTTTCAGGTCTATTCCAATACACGCTCCGGTCTACTTGCGTAGGCACACCTGCAAAAGACTTCAATGTTAGACCGTAGCGTGTATGGGTGCCATTATATTCGCTAATTATATAAGCGCTAATTCAAGAGAAGAAGCGCTGGGGCTCAGTCTCGCATAGGGTCGTAGCATTATGCTGACCGATGGCCGTTTTGAGTGTATATGACGCATATACTCCCCCAACTTTCCCTGCGTCATGTTTACCGCAAATAAATCTTTTTGTTTTTTCTTCCTATATTTTTTCCTATAAGGTGTGCATCAAGGACGGACTTATTATAATACACTTGTATAATAATAAGTCCTTGCACCGATTGATATCTGGATCCCACCATTAACAACAGAAAACCAAAAAAATAAGTTCGATTACATTTCCGCCTGTATGTCACAAAGCAAGCAAGGTGAAGCAAGAAGTTATTAGAACGTGTTCATAAATTAAATACTCCGGATTAAGCAAATTTGTGTCTCATAAATAATGGCGGGCGACTATTTAGGCGTGAATTATTGCCTGCACACAATGAAGTGCTAAACAGGCTGTTTACCGTGCAACACTTCGTAATTTGTACAGACGCCAGCACATCAAGCTACTAAGTACACTCTGTCAAATTTCTTTAATAGATTTTCAACTTTATCGCTAAAGCATAAGGTTCAAAGTTGATTGGGAAAATTTGACAGTTTCGGGTAGCTTGATGTGCTGGCATCTGTACATGATACGCCTCTATTGAACTATCAGGAATGATAGATATCCGTGGGAATGTAGCTCCAACTTTGCTCACTACTAGCTTTACTTTACTAGCTTGATCCAACTTTGGAACTATTTTTAATCTTCCTACTTTAACTTTCAGCTCTTTCGATCCAGGGCGGGCAGTACATCGTAATTGAATATAAATATTTAGTAGGATCAATAGCAACACGTAAGTATATAGGTTCCCAATCTACGGAATATTTACGTAACACACTGGCAAACGTAATCACTTTCATTTTAAAGCAGAGAATATACATTCCTTTAATCGGCCGTCGAAAAAAGGTTTAAAACATACGGTACAGTGAACATTGTTCGTGCCAAAATATACCCCATTTGGAATTGGAGCGTTTCATACAATTAGCCGTTTATTTCGAATATGACACAAGGTTATGGCAAACCAACAGACAGATGGGTGGATGACCTATAAAAGACTTTTAGTAAGACCTTGATGAGACTTGCAGAGACCAGGGAAATATGGCACAAAAGAGAAGAACCTTTAAAGGTACATAACAGACGCCAGCACATCAAGCTACTACAATCTGTCAAATTTCTTTAATAGATGTTCAACTTTATTGGTAAAGCATAAGGTTCAAATTTGATTGGGAAAATTTGACAGTTTCGGGTAGCTTGATGTGCTGGCGTCTGTTCAACGGGCTGTCAATGAGGACAAGGTTATTAAAGTAAAATCGTTTATGTCAATACCCAAAATTGCAATATGGAGGTATCGTTGGAACCAAACTAGGCACAGCCTGTATCTTGGGCACCATTAAAAAGGTACAATATTTTGGTAATTTTAAAACAAAGTAAAGTAAAATTAAAGTTGAAATTGGCTACAGTTAAGCTCGTTAGCCTCATCGAGACTACAAGCTTAAATATAACCAGTCTAATCATAGTATTTCTCCAAAAATTCGAAGCGACATCTACAAACTCGCACTGAGCCCGCGTGGCGGATTACGGCCCGCTCCACGGGGAGGAGGCCTGTTGGAAGATTATAGACTGATGCTTATGGTATAATATCTCTCAGAGTCAGTATTTATTTGAAAGGCAAAGCAGTACGAAAGCCATTTTATAACTTCGCAGTTAAGTTTTGACTTTTTCAACACACTTGCTCGTAAAGTGGCTCTTAATGAACCTTAGGTCCATATTGCTGTGTATTAAACACGTGTACTTTTTACTTTGGCCCCCCCCAAAATTGGGGGAGGCCTATGTCCAGCAGTGGACGTCTATCGGCTGAAACGACGACGACTTTTTACTTTATGGTACCGCACTAGTGCCATAACGGCACAGATAACTATTTACTAGTCGGAGATGTGCGCTTTTTTTAATCTTTAAAAGAGACTTCATGCCAAAAGGAATCCGCGGGCCATAATTCACTTTTTTTTAATAGTCTGAATTGTCCTTGGTCCCAAAATAAACTAAAATGTATTTACCTTAAATTGTCCGTGGTATCCCGGAACCAACCGGAAAAGACCCTGACTGGCGTTCTATTATTGATTTATTGCGGATTCTCACTGAACTAATATATATTTCTCTATGACAATAGTACTTTCTAATTCCATACTAACTAAACTAAAATTTGACAATGTTTAGACTGATCGTAGGATCAGTCTAAACATTATTTTGTGTTTATTATATTTTTTATATAGGCTGTTTAGCGGTTTTGCCAGTGCCTTTATTTACGCCTGCGCGCGCATTGCTAACACGGCGCACGGAAACATAAAACCAGCGCGCCATTTTCCATAAAAGTTATTAACAATACAAGTCTATTTTTTTCCTCACAAGTGTGTTGAAAAACGTCGTATGAAACGCGTGTGCATTGATCATTACGCACATCTATCATAATGTACTATTATATTACTTACTAGCAGCGTTATAGCGCATAATAACATTTTTTCGGGATGAAAGGTACCCTATGTCCGTTTCTGTACACCTGACAACGTATATGCAAAATTTCAGTTTAGGCGTGAAAAGGTAACAAACACACAAATTTAATTAGTAATAGATGTTACTTAGACTGTGATCTCTACGTAACTCCAATCCAAGTTTAGTTACGATCCATTTTAGAATCCAATTTAAGATCTCTGTGACTATTGAAATCTAAGTGAGACACGGATTTCGGACGAAGACAGACGTTCACAGATTTATTTTAGTCACTCCTGCACTTTAGTGAGAATCTTGCTACCTATTTTGTCTACCTTTTATGGAAGAGTCGAATCAAGTAATCGTCACTTTGAATCAGTTAAGTGGTTCTCCACTCTCATTAGGTACTGTATTTAGCTAGGGTGGTTTTGCCAATCAACCCCTAAGAATGTTTAATAGGTTAATGACATATGACGTGGTAAAGTCTATTTCATTTTTGGAATAGAATACATTCGGCAGTCAGCCCCGTTGGATGATAGGCTGTTAAAATAAGAAGGGAATCAATATAAGCCTCTTACAAAAAAGTGCATTGACGCATGATTTCCTCGTTGAAATTGAATACTATTCGGTGATTGGTATAAATAGAAATTAATTGGTAAAGATAGTTCGTTTTCTCTTCCACAATAATAATAAAGCGATTTTTTTATTATTTGTCTATATATTTAGCAATAACCGTTCTCCTGATGCATGTTTAGGCAAAAACTCATGGAGAGCTGATTTGAGAGCTCTAATTTGTAGTTTCTGTTGAATATAATCCACCAAAACATTTTTTTTTCATATCACTTATATCATATACTTTATATTAATAGAATACATCTTTGTTATATACCTTATAAATAAAGAAAAAAATACTGGACCTAATTCAATTTTCTACTGGAAACAAGTCTGAATATCTCCGAACTTCTACATCATTTTCACGTAGTATTTATACCAAAATAGTCTTCAATAATTTCTTAAACAATATCAATTTAAAAAAAACATTTATTGATACTCTGATTTTATTTATAAATAAAATAAAAGTACTCTAAATTTCACTGCGCCGTCGAAGCGCGCTCACCCTGGCTGGAGGCCTTAATTTATTGAGGCATTCACAGGCAATCCTGGTTAAGAAGACGACAACCGCATAGATTGAACTGCGAGATGTACGTCCAAGCCTTACTTTCCTTAGTTTAAAAAATCTATACATATAATAAAATTGTAGAAAAGTGGTGTCTGTACAATGGAAATATATTAAAAAAAAGTAGCAGGGGTTGTTATTATATCGATGCCGAACCCGAAAATGTAATTAATTTTTTTTTTGTCTGTTTATCTGTTTGTCTGTTTGTCTGCTGTGTTTGTGCACGCTAATATCAGAAACGGCTTATTCGATTTAGATGCGGTTTTCACTAATATAGATGTATAACCAAAAAAAAAGAAAGATGTGCGCACAGTACCAAAATGTAAGCGGGCTCTTAATTTAAAATACACCTTTTATTGGAATCTAGCGACCCGCCCCGGCTTCGTAAGGTTTATACGACTTGTTAAAAAATACTTACGATTTATTCATTATATGTTAGTTTAATATTGAAGGGCCCGTGGCTAAATAATATACAGCCGCACAGGTCGATCGATCAGGTTAAGCTACGCTTGCCGCGGTTGGCCTGTGGATGGGTGACCATCTTTACATACCGTGACCCCTCCGTGCCTCGGAAAGCACGTTAAGCCGTTGGTCCCGGCTGTTATTCGTAGATCTTTGACAGTCGTTACGGGTAGTCAGAAGCCCGAAAGCCTGACAGTCAGTCTTACCAGGGGTATCGTATTACCCAGTAACTGGGTTGTGGAGGTCAGATAGGCAGTTGCTACATGTAAAATACTGGTATTCAGCTGCATCCGGTTAGACTGGAAGCCGACCCCAACATAGTTGAGAATAGGCTAGGCAGATGATGATGTTAGTTTAATATTAATGTAATAGACACATAAACCTTCTGGAATAAATACCTACTCAAAAGAGTTGTGAAAACCACCTCCAAATTGCCATTTTTCCACTTCAGCCACGTGTGACACGCCACATTATGATTTAAAATTTTAGTTCCAAATGTTTGAACTGTAAGTGTACACTATAATGTTTTAATTGACTAATTCAACCTTCCTTCAGGATAACTACTGAAGTGGAAAAATGTAAACTAACTTTTGAAGACTAAGCCACTGAACGTAACGGATATTGAGGCGGTTTTCACCATAAAAAGAACAACCAAAATAGGGTTAAAAGAACAACGAGGACACACATACAGACAAAAATCGACTTTAATGTTTATATGTAAGTATAGCAGATCCCGGGAGACCTCACAAAGTACCTCTACACAACAGTTTAATCAATGTTATCTGAAGTTGTCCCGATTTTACTCTGCTGCAGTAGAGGACCATTAATCACTAGGTAGGTACGCTTTTGCAAATGGGATATTCCAGCCATCAGAACCAGTGGCAATTGCTGCGTACCATCACAAAAAGCTGCCAAAACTTTAGACGCGCTGCTATCAATTAAAATGAGTAACGTTCCGAGAAATCATGAAAAAAGATTATGTGGTTTTCCTGTTCTTCCAGTGTACCCAACATCTATTTAAAATTTTGTTACACTGCATTTTTAAATCCAATTTCTAACCGTCCATGTGACGACGTCACGGCCTCGTAGCGGAACAATGACTAACTTCTGTCAACCACCGTCGTAAAAGGTTTGCCCCTGAGGGCTTTTGTGTGTGAAGAGAATATTGTACAAACATTCTATGTATACTGTAAGTATAGTTTTACAAACCAATTTTATGGTACGTTGAGGGGAGTGATATGAAGATTCGAATGACGATATTTTGACGCACGCTGTTTCGAAAAACTTTAGGAATGGTACGCCAGTTTGTACGTGTTTTGGAATAAGATGGAATACTGTATCATTAATTTGTCTGAGAATCGTACTCGCGACCCCGATGAGACACAGCAAGTCTTTGGATTAGATTTGGGAAACAAGAGCAGTGAGAAGAATTATTTTGAGTTAACTTTTAATAACAATCAACAAATCAGTATTGTAGGTGGTAAGCAGTTCTTGTGGGTGAAATTATTATGTACGTGTTTGTGAAGGTCTTAGACCGACATCCTATCATCTACAGACCTGCCTGAAAGAGGGCTTTTGGCCGAAAGTGTCGTATATCGACGTTTCCGAGGACGATTACGCGACACCACGCAGCGAAACATGACGCCGACAAGGTTACGCGTATAGTCATACTTTTAAGGTTTTTAATATGTATTAGTTTATTATTGTATAAGATATTTTGTGTATTTTATCTATGGGCCTTAGTTGCCTGATAATAAAATTATTGTTATTAATTAGACCCCTTAGCTTGTCATTCTTGGGGGGGTTTGCCATAATCGCCACGCTTGGCAGGCGGGTTGGCGATCGCAGTATAGTATGGTGGTGGAATGCATAGAGAACGCTGCTGCCCATCCTCCGGTACGACCCTTAGTCGCCTTTTACGACACCCACGGGAAGTATGGGGGATGGCCGATGGGGCTGAAAGGTTCTGGAGTGGCGACCGCGTACCGGAAGACGTAGCGTTGGAAGGCCTCCCACAAGGTGGACCGACGACCTTGTGAAGGCCGCAGGAACCCGCTGGATGCGGGAAGCACAGGACCGGTCGAAGTGGAGCTGCTTGGGGGAGGCCTATGTCCAGCAGTAGACGACTTTCGGCTGAAATGATGATGATGATGATGAGACCCCTTAGACCTTCCCATTAGACCTTCTCAATAGAGCTTAATAATGCAATAACATATTTAAAGTATATCATTGTACTTCAGTTTATTAATAAAATTTGTGAATCGAAACATGTGTCTTTATTCCCGAAAACACGAAATGTATTACGTACAAACACTTCATTGTGTGGTTACACAAACACAAAAACTCTAATTATGTCTGTACTTATAATTGATTACGATATAATAAATCATGTCGGGTTAACTTTTATAAATGGTTTGTATGTTTTGAGTCAACATTTTTGCGTCACCAAACACAGGTGATATAGATATGTTTTCAAATTTGCAGACATTCAATATTTAATTTAGTCTTACACGCATCGCCATTATACTGTTTTTTTTTTTCGGATTAATTAAGTTATTACAATTTATATATTATTTATCAAAATATTTTACCACAATATTATGATTGTGTACTTATTACCGTTATTGTTATTACTTATACCTTTATTTTTTTTTATCTTACCTTTACCATCAGTTTTGTACGTATTTTTTCTTGTCTTTTTATGTTATGTGTGTGCATAAATCGTTAAATAAAAAAAATGCGTTATTTGTTAAATCCTAATTTTGTTAATGTAAGCTTGTGTTGGATTTGTAAACTAGGACTTGTTTGGTGTTGTAGTGATTAATTTAAGAGCTCTTAGCTATAATAATTACAACCAACTTTACAATTAATTTTGCAAACAAAAATAAATTGTGATAGCATAGTAAGCTTTGCTTTCAATTGATCAGGGCTTCAAGTCTACTATTACAATAGTGTCAGAATGGTCTATCATTGATTTCATAATTTTATTGTTGATTTTGACAAGTTTGGTAATCTACTAATATAATGGCGTCATTATGTCTTTCTAATGGTCAACCACTGACACTCCATTGAAAGAAATGGCATAGAATGGTAATCTTGTACATAATAACAAATGAATGACTGACTTAGGCGTTAATCTGCTAAAATTTTGACAGCTCCTTTGATCAGTGACCTATCATTAGAACGTCATAGTGCAGTCATTGCTTTTAATTCGTTATGAGTATCGTATATGTTCTGTGCCATTGACCGACTGATGATCGACCATTATGAATTTAGCAGATTACGAACTTTTAGCAAAATGACAATGGGATCGTGTTGGAATGACAAATTTATAAAAATAGCAGACTTGGCCTCCAGTAAGTTTTCCAAAGTCACAAGTTATTTGCCATATGAGTGATGATTTTATGTAATCTCACGAGAACTTTGTAAGAAGATAAATCGTAACCCAAACAGATAGTTTTCACTTAATTTTAATCAAATCAAAACATCACTACAGGGCTCTAATTCATTATGAACACTTAATGATTCCTTACCACGTCAATTCCTTAGCTAATTACGACATCTGCTAATAACAATATTCTCTATGACACAATGAACGAAACCGCACGATATGAACGCGAAATTGGCGTGATTTGAACTGTCAAAATACATCGCTTGATTACGTGGGGAATTATTAATTACCACACAGAATTGGGGCCAAGTTCATAAATCGTAGCAAAGCATCAATTTTACTTCAAAAACGTTTCCATACCGCATGCATTCAATATGCTCGGTTTAAAAATGGAACAAGACCGAATGAAACGCTTAAACAAAAGAAGTAACATGCCCTTCCATACAAACAGCTGTCCGCATTGAAAAATGTCCACTCAATAACAACGAAATCCGTAAAGCTGTGTTGGAACTGGAAAATTCCCGTTTGACAAGCCAGTGATAAAGTTAAATGAAATTTTCGTACCTCAGCGGGAATGTTTCACAGGTCACTTACGTTTTCAATCGACACCAATGTCTCTGTACCCGAACTTTTACAAAAGAATACGTAGGTTTTGTTCTGCATACATCGCAAGCATTGTTTGGTAAAAGTTTTATAGTTTTACTTCCAGCCAGCAGTGTATTAGCGAGAGCGAATATTTTCGCCATATTTTTAAAAATCGTGTCGTTTCAGAAATGGGCAACTTCACTACAAACTGTTATTACGTATAACGTAACATCGTTCATGAGATTTTGTGGAAGAAAATAACCTTGGCTTGGTTCAGACATGAAGTTTTGGAAAAGATTGTTGAGGCTGATACAAAATAAACGGGAAATGGAAATAACTAAGTAGCGTAAATAATATTTTTTATCATTTCATCTGTATATTCGCAGATAGCATAATCATAAGCATAATCAGCCTATAAGGTTTCATCGAGAGGGAGTGGGCTGTAATCTACCACGCGATGCAGCGCACGGTAGATGTCACATGTCTTAGAATTTTTGGTTCTAGGACATGGCAGTTTTCTCACGAAGTTCATGTTCGCACATCTCATACTGATATTCGTTCATTATTTAAAGCGGACAAAAGACTCTACTGTTAAAATAAAGGGAATACAAAAAACCTAAAGACTACCAATCTATCTCAAACTATTCAAAGGCTTTCACAAGCGATCGAAATGGAATCGGTAAAGGCCTAGAAAAAGGACTTACTACGTGTTTATCCAAAAAATAAATAACGTTTACCGTGAGCTGCGGGTAAATCCTAAGATTTGCCGGAAAATCTTCTAATAAACGGATGTTCGGAATTCCAGTAACGTATGCCTAAAGACGTTGATATTGTCACCCTTTCCATTTATTGGTCGTGTATGGTTTTCTTCATTATTTCGGCTGCAAAGGACTGTTTGTCAAATTGCTTGTACCTACTTATTTAAAAGACAATTGCGTAACACAGAAAATGGCAATAGATCGCAATGCTTTTCAGTTTGACAGTTCATACTGTAACGAGTCTTTTAAGCCTGTTACATGATAGCGCGTTCTTTGCTTTAATTTGTAGGCAACAGGGTGGTGTTGCCATGTAAGAATTTTTTTTTTGAATCGGAATCGTGTAGTGGTCACACTGATTTTTTTTGATGCTGTCAGTTGATTTTGACAGGTCACTTTCCGGCCTAAGCTTTGCATGGAGTGGAGTGATTTGAGAGCTCCTATGCAAATCTGGAAGTTGTTACTTCCTATGGACAGCATCTAGTCCTAAATATGTGGTAGCTGATTTGCCCTTGTCAGCATCATGATGGGATTGCCCATATTTTTTAAAAGGTTGGTAAAATTCTTCGTGGTTTCAAACCTATTCACGTGTCGCGTGGTCATTTTGATGGCGGACGTTAATAGTTTTCGATATTTGTTTCAGGATCTTTTGAATATATTTTTTGGATTAATTCATCTACTGATGTAAAAGCTTTTTTTGGAAAAGAAACGGTGAGTTAATTTGCATTTGGTCGTAAACATTCCGATCGGCATTTTTGTCGACGCTGAACATCAGCTAACAATTATTCATGTTTGATTTCAGCCGTGAGGCGTTTCTTATTTATTTTTACTTCAAGACTTAAATTTTTAACGCTAGCCCCTACCGACATATATCATGGACCGCCTGACGTCCCCGCGAAGATCAAAATCACCAGGGTTTGCCCATTCGGTTTGTTAGTTTATTCGCCGGAATATGGTATGGTTTATAATACTTAACTTAAATTGACAAAAGTGCAATAATGACAGGACACAAATTAATTTCTATTCCATCTTAGTTTTACACCTTAGAACTTAATATTAGAAAGGAATTTTCTTGTATATTGAGACCAGCAGCCTTCGGGTAATAAAATCGTTCAATAACTTTTGTGTCGATTTTTATTGATACTCCCCGCTTGAAGATTAAAAGTTTCCAGTTCCCGCAGGTTAGTCTATCCTTGGCATAGTTTGGTGTGTGCTCCTGGCGCCCGAATTTTCACTTCTACTTATTGTTTATTTATTTGGAGTACTACACACACATTTAATAATCACATTTCATAATATACATTTTTAATAACATCCACACACACACTTTAAAATATATTTTTTTAATATTACAATTGGCGCTCTGCGAACAGGGACTTGAAGTAGGTTTGTCTGGTACCTTATACTGTCATTATTGCACTATTAATTAATTAACTTATGAGTCTATTGTTTGCTTTGGTTTGTTCTACATTGTTACTTTAATAACTTTGTGTTTATTTTGATTTTTGACTCATAAGTAGTACTTAACTTAATTTGGTGAATCTTTGTAAACAACGTTTGGTGTTTACAACTGATGATTTTGTTTAATATCATGTTTTTTTCTTAGCAAAACCAACAGAAATGTATAGCATAGACTGCGTTTTGTTGTTCTCAACAGTAAAGTTATTTTAAAAACTAAGTTTAACTTTTTAAGTAAATAATTTAATCTAATTGTTAAGTACAATATTGTGCATTTAATTTATCTAGATTTAAACTGCTTGTAAGTGATTATTGCACTTTTAAAACGATAAAATTAACATAGTAATTTTTATGGGATTACCCACATTGACTTTTATAATTTTATTAACCTCAAACTTGAGAATTTATTTTCAAACATTTAACTTTTTGAAACTTAGTTTTTGCTTTTCGTTTGCTATTCGCCTTGCTGTTTGTTCATCATGGACACTTGGGAATACATAAAACTTTAAATAAATTAAAACAACATTATTTTTGGAAGGGAATGTTTAATGATATTCATCAATACATTTTGTCTTGCGATACCTGTAAAGCTTATAAACATACTACATCTCCACCTTTTGGTATTATGATTAATCCTAAAAAGGTTGATCGTCCCATGCTTATGCTCTCAGTTGATATCATAGGAATTCTACCTAAAACTTATTCTGGTCATAGATACATACTTTCGGTCGTAGACGTTTTTACTAAATATTGCTGGTTCTTTCCAATGATCAATGCTACCACTAGAGTAATTTGTAAACATTTTGAAAAAGAAATATTTCTCAAGTTTGGTTGTCCAAAAATAGTAGTTTGTGACAATGGAACTCAATTTACTTCAAAACATTTTGTAGATTTTTTGAAAGGTTTTAATATAACCAAAATATTTTACAATACTTTGTATACGCCTCAAAATAATCCTGTTGAGAGATATAATAAAACGGTCGAAACCTGCATATCGTGTTTTGTTAAAGATGATCATAGAACTTGGTCAAGTTTTTTGCCCAATGTTCAATTAGCTATAAATAATAGTGTAAACCTTGCTACTGAGTTTACTCCTAACTTTCTGATGTTTGGTAGGGAGCTTATTCTTGATGCGTCATTACATCACTTTAGTAGTTCTGTTGATAACTTATCTCAACTAGAAATTTCAAGTAGAAATGCTTATGCAGTTTCTCTTAATTCACTTAGTGATATTTTTGTTAA
This sequence comes from Mesoligia furuncula, assembly GCA_916614155.1. NCBI lineage: Eukaryota > Metazoa > Arthropoda > Insecta > Lepidoptera > Noctuidae > Mesoligia > Mesoligia furuncula. The sequence continues at coordinate 21,902,668 of OU744800.1, read as the reverse complement.
AGTTCAAGCTTACTTGTTAAAGGGGTATAAGCGTAATGCCGCTTATTATAATAAGGGTCGGAAAGTCATTTCTTTTGATGTGGGTGATGTGGTGTGGAGAAGAAGTTTTCTTCAATCTAATGCACAAGCATATTTTTCAGCTAAACTTGCACCTAAGTTTGTAAAATGTAAAATAACTGAAAAGGTTTCAGATAACGTTTATGTTTTGAAAGATTTAAATAAAGGTTCAGTGGGACGTTATCATGTTAAAGATATTATTAAATTTTAATTTGGTTTCCAAGTGTTAGGTCTTGATTTTGATAATTTTGTTTGAAGGCCACTTTTGACAGTGTGATGTACGAGAGGATGGATGATAGGTTATCAGTGGTTTGAAAGATGTATGTTAGGTAATTTCTTATAAATTTGTTGAATTTGAGACATTCTAAAAATAAAACTTAGGTCATTCTGGTTAATTTAATACTATTTTTTTTCACACCAAATATTTTTCACATCGAAGGATCTTATTTTATGTTTTGTTTGTTTTTGTTGGACTGTCTAAGATCTTATTTTTCTTTTTAAGGGTAACCTACCTGTTTATATTTTATTGAGATCTTATACAACCCTACAGTTCAGGTAATTTCTACCTTGAGGTTAAAAAACTTAAATTCAATTTCAAGTTTTTGTAATCTTTTTTTTCTCATAGTTTAAAATCATTCTATTTCCTCTTCGTCATAAATAGTAATCGATTTTTAAATCTATTTTGTGCTGTTCGTTGACAGAATTGTTTCTCATTTTTACTGGAGTTTCATTCTTTTTAATGATCGGATTTGACTTTGTTGGTAACGCGTTCATCCTGGACTTTACTTTTTAGGGTCATTCTGTAACCTTTGTTACAAAATGCCTTATTATTTTTTGGATCTTGGTGTAGTTTTTGACCTTGAGTTCGACTCTTTTCCATTGTGCTCGGAAAGTCGGTGGAGTTATGCCGGTCACAATGTGGGATTTCGGCCCCGGCCATATGTTTTCCTTTTTCCATTGTGTTGGACTTTGTTGTTCCAATCACGATGCGAGATTTTGTTTTGACTTTCGTCATCCTTTTTCCTTTGCGTTCGGAAGTTCGGTGGTGGTATGCCGGTCGCATTGTGAAACTTTGGCTTTCGCCTTTTTTGTTACTGAGATTTCTCATTGGAGATCTCAATGTTTTTGGTGTTTGTCTGTGCTTGGGAGATTGGTAGTGTTGAGCCAGTCACAGCATTCACATTCTTTTGCAGCTGTTGTGCTCGGGAATTCGGTGGTGATGAGCCGATCACAATATGCTTTCCTTTGTCTCGTTGCGGGTTGTGCCTGTGACAGTATTTTAAATAAGGTCTTTCAGCTTTATTTAAAAACTTTTGTTCGGAGTTTTCAAATTTTTTGGATTGTTGAATACGGAGTTAGTCAGTGGCAATAGAGCCTAACTGCACTCATAGAGATGGTTGAGTTGGAAGCGGTTGACATAGTAGTCAGTGGCGATAGTGCCTAACTGCACTCATAGTTGTACTGTTCCAAGTGGTTTGAAATTTTTAGTCAGTGGCGATGGTGCCTAACTGCACTATAAAAATTGTAGTTTGTTTTGGTAAATTGTCCGAATTTGTTTGAAGTTTTTAGTCAGTGGCTATAATGCCTAACTGCACTGTTTTGGAGTTTTGGAGCGCTAAGAGATTTCTCTCTTCGTTTCATTTAATGAGTTTATATAACTTATAATTTTTTGTGTTTCACTATTTCGTTTTTGACTTTTTGTCATTTACATTTTTTTACTTTTATTAAATTCTTGAGATTTTGTCGTTTGACATTTTCAGAGTTGATTTGCACTTTGAATCTTATATGATTCTTTTTTCTTTTTTTGAATTAGAAAGTTGTTAAGACAGGTTTATTTGGTTGAAGATTTCTTTCTAATAAAAGAAAGTTCCTTTCTTTTATTTTCGGGAGGGGATGTAATGTAACGAGTCTTTTAAGCCTGTTACATGATAGCGCGTTCTTTGCTTTAATTTGTAGGCAACAGGGTGGTGTTGCCATGTAAAAATTCATTTTTTTGAATCGGAAGTCGTGTAGTGGTCACACTGATTTTTTCTTTTTTTTGATGCTGTCAGTTGATTTTGACAGGGCACTTTCCGGCCGAACCTTTATATAAAATGGAGTAATTTTAGAGCTCCAATTGAAATCTGGAAGTTGATACTTCCAATGGACTACATCCAGTCCTAATTATGTGGTAGCTGATTTGCCCTTGTCGGCATCATAATGGGATTGTCCATATTTTGTAAAAGGTTGGTAAAATTCTTCGTGGTTTCAAACCTACTCACGTGTCGCGTGGTTATTTGGATGGTAGACGTTAATAGTTTCCGATATTTGTTTCAGGATCTTTTGAACCTTATATATTTTGGATTAATTCATCTACTGATGTAAAAACTTCCTTTGGAAAAGAAACGGTGAGTTAATTTGCATTTGGTCGTAAACATTCCGATCGGCATTTTTGTCGACGCTAGACATCAGCTAACGGTTATTCATGTTTCATTTCAGCCGTGAGGCGTTTCTTATTTATTTTTACTTCAAGACTTAAATTTTTAACGCTAGCCCCTACCGACATATATCATGGACCGCCTGACGTCCCCGCGAAGATCAAAATCACCAGGGTTTGCCCATTTGGTTTGTTAGTTTATTCGCCGGAATATGGTATGGTTTATAATACTTAACTTAAATTGACAAAAGTGCAATAATGACAGGACACAAATTAATTTCTATTCCATCTTAGTTTTACACCTTAGAACTTAATATTAGAAAGGAATTTTCTTGTATATTGAGACAAGCAGCCTTCGGGTAATAAAATCGTTCAATAACTTTTGTGTCGATTTTTATTGATACTCCCCGCTTGAAGATTAAAAGTTTCCAGTTCCCGCAGGTTAGTCTATCCTTGGCATAGTTTGGTGTGTGCTCCTGGCGCCCGAATTTTCACTTCTACTTATTGTTTATTTATTTGGAGTACTACACACACATTTAATAATCACATTTCATAATATACATTTTTAATAACATCCACACACACACTTTAAAATATATTTTTTTATTATTACAATACACTTACATTGCGTTATCTACGCTGTTGACCAGACGAATTTTGCAAACCTATGAACCAATGGAGTAGCAATTTTTTTGTATTTATTCATACTTATTAGATGTGTACTATAGAGGCTCCAGACTGCCTCCCAATTTAATTAAAAAAGCTTTGACTTGAATAAAATATATTAACGACTTTACTATCATGTTATTTCTAGCACTGCTTCTACTAAACGAACAAACCATATTAGAATTTGACAATTGTTTGAACGTTCGAATGGAACACACCGGCAATTATAACCAGCCTGTACTGCTAAAGGTAGCGCTACACAGCCTCTACAGTACCTATGTATAAAAAGTTATGGTTTGTGCTCTTTACTTTTTTGTTGTCACCTTGTTACTTCTTCTATTGAAAAGCTGTTCGGTTCCAATACCTACCTATTCGGTTCAATACATTATTTTATCAAGCTTAATCTTTCAACAAATTTCCTTCAAAACCTCGGATTGTGAATGAAAGTATGAATAGATTACTGGCCGGCCGGGCCCACTTAAATGAGAGCCCACATTTAAAAATTGTAACCCACAATCTATGCAAGCTCTTGAGCGCACGTGCCTATTGGGATTGCTTCACTAGGAATGGCGGTCATATCTTCATTGCGCAACATTGGTTCGGTAATTGGGTCACCTGAGGCCTCAAAGGTGAACACACGACGAGGGGCGCAAAATGCATCCGTCGGCAGTTTTGAATCGGCGAACACAAGTGCGTCACCAGCTGCTGATAACGCTGAGCAATCGCCGCCCGCCGCCGCCGTCGCCCGCGCCACAACACCGGCTACGGAAACGTCACGAGTAGGTACGTCGACCCGTAAACGTGCCTACGCTGCGATTGTCACCAGCGGCAAATCTGATGCGTCGCAGCCTAAGCGACAAACCAGAAAAGGGGAAAAACTGGTAAAGGGTGCTCAACCTGCCCTGACTGCGGTCCGTTGCTCTTTGCCAAGAGCCAGCCAAGTTGATGAGGAGGGTTTCACGAAAGTAGAAAGGAAGAAGAAGAAGCCCTTTTCTCGTATCCTGTGTGGCACCGCACCGAGTGGACCCAACATGCTGCAGCGTCCTGCTGTACCTACGACGCAGCTGTACCTTTCGCGTCTGCATCACTCCACGACAACTGAGGAAGTCGTGCAGTACTTGAAGGTGAAGACCAACTGGACTCTGAGGGTAGAAAGGTTGGAATCGCGCCACAACATCAACTTTAAGTCATTCGTGTTACGAGTTCCAACCCAACATCTGACCTGTCTGAAAGAAGACTTTTGGCCGAAAGGTGTCGTATATCGACGTTTCCGAGGACGGTTACGCGACACCACGCAGCGAAACACGACGCCGATAATGTTACGTGTATACTTCATAGTTTTAAGGTTTTTTAATATGTATTAGTTTATTATTTTGTAAGATTATTTTGTGTATTTTATCTATGGGCCTTAGTTGCCTGATAATAAAATGATTATTATTATTATTATATCTTCCTGCAAGCTGCTGGCCGAAAACCGTAACCATACGGATGGTTAAGGTTTTCGGCCAGCAGCAGGACATTTGGTACGGACCAAATGTCCATTATACATACATAAATATAATATCACTGTTATTATTTCAGATTGCCAAGTTTCAATTCAATAAAATGGTTGAAGAGGGAATAAAATGCAAATAACCCGAACGAAACGAGTGCAAACGAAGATTCTGGAATATTGATCAGACAGATTTAATGTCGCTAGCAAACGATTTAAAAAAATGTCAGATTTGTCTGAGCGAGAAGATTTTAAGATTTACACGAAAAAGGAAGAGTACCAAGTTTTCCCATTAATGAGTTGAGGAAGAAAAAGAAATTGGCGGCCGAATAGTAATCATAGTTAGAACAGTAGAATGTTTAGAGCTGGACGAATTGAAGTTGTAACATTTTTTTTTTTTTTGATGGGAAATCATCCAAAAAAATGAAGTTGTAACTGACGTATATTTTTTAAAATTTAATTTTAAATATTATATTTTTTTATAATTTCAGCTTTTTATCTTTTAAAAATTAAAAAAATTAAAACATATGTTCCCAAGATTTTTCTTTGCATATTACCTTTAGGATAGGTAATACAAAAAAAATCATTGTTATTTTTTTGATAAAGCTATACTTGAAAAACGACTAAAATACATAAATAATAGCAAATCAATAAATAAATCAAAGCAAAAGTTAATGATGCAAAGTAGCTGGATAAAAGTACCAGAGAATCAAATTCAATGAAGTGTGATAGAAGAGGTCAATTAAAGCCATCAGTGGAGTTCTATTTAAAGCTGATGATGACGATGACAATAACGCTGAATAATGAGGATACCAACTACCAGTAGACGCCATTGCAATACCCTACTTACAACAAACTGTATTCCCCGACAGCAAGCGACACATCCCACATTCCCCTCTCGCAGATAACCACGGAACAAGTTTCACACAAAGTTTGTGCTACAATTTAACTTAAAATTTCCCTCACAAAGTGTGCTCGCCACGAACCAACAAGAGCAGAAAAACGACATCGTTGTGCTGTGTGTATGTGGTCGTAAAATTGGATTAGCTTCCCGCCATGTAATGAACGTTACAGTCGAGGAACAGATGCGACACATTATTAAATAAGCACCATATCTCACGGTGACTGCGTCGTTGGGTTGGGTCTTGGGTTTTAAAAATGGTGTCACAGTTTACAATTACGTGAGAAAGCTTCTGTGATAAATAACTGCAGTAAGATCAAGATGAGGTCTTTGTTTCGGCTGTTTGGCTTCTGTTATGAAATTAGGGTAAATGTTGCGTTATTATTCATTGTCGTTTACAAGACCAGGCGTACAATTTTGCCAAGTCTTATAAGTTAAGGTCTACTTCGTTACTGTTGGTTATTATAAAAGAGGTGTGTTTGTAAGCAACGATTATCTTTTTGTACCAGATTTTTTGGCCATGTCTGCAAAATTATGTAGCCAAAATAAATTCAGGAACAACGACAAAAAAGTGCATTAACGCTCATTAGTCTGCAACACACGTGTTTTATATTCTTTACGGAAAATGAAAAATAACAAGCTGTTACCTTTGAGCTGTTGCTTTTTACAGAGAACCTTTTAAAAACATTTTATGAGACTCACATTTTTTTAAAAATTATAATGCCGTAGTGATTTTGTTTAACCTCCTCCTGAGGCAGTCGGGTAAGAATCACACTAATATTATAAAGGCAAAAGTTTGTGAGAGTGTGTGTGTGTGTTACTTCTTGTTTGTTTTTTTCTTCTTGTTTTTTTTCTTCTTGTTTGTGTTTGTTACTTCTTCACGCTCAAATGGCTGGACCAATTTTAATAAAATTTTGTATGGAGGTAGCTGACACCCTGGATTAACATATAAGCTACTTTTTATCCCGATATTCCTACGGGATCGACATTTACACGGGTGAAACCGCGGGGCGCAGCTTGTAACGAAATATAAACAAAACACGGTTTATTGGAAAAGGGACAGATTTTTTTTTAAAGTACCTACCTAATAAATGCTGCACCCCTACTCCATAGAGCTTTTATATAAAAGTTACTTACTGAAATGAATATGAAAAGCTCTCAGAGGCCTTTCAATCTATGTATATTCCATCAGATTTAGGATTTAGTTCGCTTACGTTTGCGTAAGCTTTCGTAGACTTGCAAATATGGATAACTCAGGGATAGAAGGAGATTGAATTTTGTATGCATGGTTTGATATTTTACTTGGCACACACGTCATGCCTCTGGCCATTAAATATTAAAATACGTGAAATAATTTGAGGAAAAAAAATAACCAAGCTTGCACCTAGTATTTAACCGAATTAGCTCAGATATAGATACGACCCTATACCACAAAACTTTCCACAAAAAGTCTATAAATCTACAACATTAACGTTTTTTTTTTCAGATTGTATAAAAGAATTGCGTAGCACAGAAATGACAAATATGTATGAGTTACAATATTGTAGACTACAATTAACACATTCGTAACAAAGATTTTAAGATTACATTTGGTTTTCCGTTACAAATAATTATTAATTAATTCTATGGCTAATTGTATCGTTAATTGTGTAGCTTAGAGTTTTGTGGTACACGCACTTGTAAGATTTACAATTAATTTGTAAATTGTAACTGTAAACAAAGTTAATGATAACTTAACTTATTTAACTTGTTCAATTCATCAAAGTTTAGCTCGGAAAAAATTTCATTAACTTTCGTCCCAAAATCAGAAAATAGGATCGTGTGCCAATTTGATATTGCGTAAGGTGCACTTTGATTCTCTCGGTTTTTATAGCCGAACTGTCACAGTTAACTTAGTTTATCACTAGTTCAATCAGCATTACGTTCTCTTTTACTTTATCTGGACTATTTCAGTCCATAGATCTTCTATTTCTGAGGAGACACGTGTTTTCTTGAGAGGCCACGCTGCGTCGACATTACCTCCGGTCACGTTCAAACCCGTATGAGGCTCTCTAAATATAACTTCTTTGAATTCGTGGCCCTTTGATCTTGAGATTGAGTCAATATTGATTCTGTCAACTGTAGCAAAAATATAATTTGTTTTGCCTGCGTGAGTAGTACTTATTTGAGGATTAAAAGTAAATACGACTAAAAGTAAAAGTTTACTTAGCGAAGACGTACCCAAATTGAAAATGAATGAATGATTCTACTCTTTGTAATAACATTTATATTTCGTGTAGCGAACTCAATTCGTTCGCTCAATTTGTTCGTTTTTCGTGTAGAATAGGTATTTGTTTAGGATTCCCTCGCGACCTTTCATTCCACCGGGCTATACTAACGGAGGCCTATTCTGCAAAATGTGTTAACTGGTTACAATTAAGGCTACGGGCTCTTATTGCGCTCTTGTTTTATCTTTTCTATATGTCCTTTTAAAATACCTACAACTGTTTATTTAATATCATTAATAACCTTGTCCAAATTCGGGCTTGGGTACTTAGATACCTATTACCTACTTAAATAATCATGTAACCAAAAATTTGTAACAATGAGGTTTCTACAAAGTTACAAACTAGGGGCAGTTTGTGGCTATCTAGGCATTCGGGCATCTTCGGAGTTGGTCGGGATATTCTTCGCGAGGTCGGCAATGGCACGTACTTAGGTACACTGCCGGCTTCAGAACTTTGCCCACTTCGTGTGAGCAGCTTATACTACACATAATACAAAGTTGTGTATGCGGCAAGTGTAAAGTACTCGAAACAATTTGTGGGGTATTTGCGTGATTGTACTTGACGTACATCAGATTACATGCAAGAAATAGGTCGGAGAAAGCGGTACAAAATATAGTCATATCATTTATAGTTTGCCCGTCAAAGCCTGTTTCTATGTGAGTCGGCCTCATAAAAGGAATGTAAGCTCGATCTTGAAGATTAAGCGTTACTAAAAAGAGACTAATGCCTAGCTTTGATCTTCAAAAAGCAGAGTTGATGGATTGATTTCGTTTTTTTTTTTACGTTTTTACGTTTGTGCTTTATTACACCCAGTGTTGAAATGTTCAGAAAGTTTATTATAATATAACAAAAAAGCATTGTGTACAATACATTTTAAATCCGAACCATGGTTTATAATAGATAGAAGTATCTATTATAAACCATAGTTCGGATTTAAAATGTGTATCGGCATGGGAATGGGAGCCATTGACAAAAAAATAAGAAGTCAACCTTATTTTATTTTAGAGTATAGGTACAAAGCTGCAATCTCACTTCATTAAATAATAAATACCTAAAGACATTATAAAAACCATTAATTTTTGCAACTTACAATACTTACAAGGTGTTTCCGAAAACACCTCTGCAAAAATTCTTGAAATACTTTGTTCAGCATTCAGAGTATCCACTTCATTTATTGCAGTTTCCATACAATCCATCTGTAGGGAGTTGATTCTCAATATCTGACAGCAAGATGGCCGCTTCGGAATACGAAAGAGTATGAAGCGCGACCAGTGCTGATATTGAATACAAATAGTCTACCATCTACTCAAAGATTTAACTCTTCGTTTTTCTTTGCTAACTTTTACTAAGAGATACTTGAGCTGGTTTTTCTGTGTGAGAATCTTGGACTAAGCGGTTCGTGTAATGTAGTATACATTTTGCAAGAAAGAGATGATTAATGTCATTGAATAAATCCTTTCTTAGCCCCTTCGCACATGGCGTCGTATCGTAAGCGTATCGTAGAACGCGCGAAGTACGAGAGCAAAACGAGCAGGAACATGTTCAAACAAGTCCGCACACGAGGCGGTGTTGCAGCGTATCGTATGAGGTGTTCATTGTCATTACGATAGTCGTAGCGTACTGGCGTAAAACTGACAGTTCACGTGCAGCAACGAACAATCTTTTCTTGTAATTATTTGCGATGTATGGATGGATCCAATGAGCACGTCGCTTTCTACTTCTAACGAAATCAAATAACAAGAAATCCTCTTCGTCTGAAGAGAAGGTAAGGTTATCAATAAATTCCCCAAACACATCTGGTACGCTTGACGCCATGATTTTCTGAGATATTTCAAAACGATACGTCTACGCGACGATTCGTTTGTAGAACACTCCGCGTTTCGTGCGCGTAGCGTAATTACGATACGCGCACGAGACAACTACGCCTACGACCCATGTGCGAAAAGCCTTAATGTCCCATGCTTAGGTTCATTGGACTGTTTATCAAACCTAATATCACCCTTACCTACTCATTATTGGTGGATAATTTATTTATTTATTATAAGTTATAACACCATAACCACGCCAAGCCACGCCACGTTAAGCCGTTGGTCCCGGCTATCATTCGTTGATCTTTGACAGTCGTTACGGGTAGTCAGAAGCCCGAAAGTCTGACAACCAGTCTTACCAAGGGGTATCGCATTACCCAGAAAGGTTGGGGGGTTGTGGAGGTCCGATAGGCAGTCGCTCCATGTAAAATACCAGTATTTAGCAGCGTCCGGTTAGACTGGAAGCTGACCCCAACATAGTTTGGTTAAGGCTAGGGAGATGATGATTAAAAAACCTTAAACATATCATTAGAAGTTGTCCCAATGCAATAGATATAAAGAAAACATCGTGAGGAAACCGGCATGTCCTAGAACCAAAAATTCAAAGACATGACATCTATCACTTCCCCCAGTGGGAACAGTGGTGCTATTCTGTAAAAATCTCACCGTAAAAACTTAGGTGAAGTGAGCGTGGAATGAGCTGTCAATAGTGTCAATTCCTAGCAAAAACAAACTCACTTCAGCTAAGTTTTCACGGTGAGTTTTTTACAGAATCGACCGGCATGCTGATAATGCTGTTATGCTAAATGTTAATATATTTAAATGCGTCACTCATCGCAATAATATACAGTCATTATGAGTGGAATTAGGTACCTACCATTACATAAAATTGACTTGATTGTTGACAAAATGATTTTATAGACGTAGAAAATACTTTTCCAAAGGTATATTTTATTAAACATCAACTGAAATCAGAATCTTCTAAATTTAATCTCTTAGAAGATCTGCTGCAATCTAGAAGTGTCGTCTCGTCGGAGCACAGCATTTGATTTATTTTGAGCACAGTGATCCTACGTGACGTTTACATATTTCACTGCCAGACTGTGCACACTGAACTGTAACTTGCGATTAGTTGGACGTTCTAGCGCTGTCTAACACTAACTCCGGGTCCTATTATGTAAAGTTCAAATTCCAATCAGAGATACAGCTAGCTCAACTGTGGCTAATGAATGAGACACAATCGAATGTCTATTGTTATAAATTAAATTTTGAATTTTCAACAGTTGTGCAGTCTTTTTAGGGGATCAGACCGGATTAACTCGAATAGATTACCATTCACTTTTCCAGATTCACCAATGGGGAACGGGATATATTTAACTGATCCTCTAAAAGCTTATCGACCTTCTAATGATATGCACTTTTTAAATTAACGAACCTCTAAAAACTTTTAGGGGCTTCTAATCATGCATACTTTTTTTTAATTACCAAGCCACTTTTTAGCGTTATTTCTGGTCGCAGTTACTTAACTGGCGTACCCCGACTAAACGGGTTGGGTTAGGTTAGAACTGTGACCAACCACGCGCGACCGGAATTGGTAACAGTAACTAAGCTAGGGCACCTCGACTTAGTGGGACAAGTTAGGTTAGAACTGTGATCAACTGCTCGCGCACCGACCGAGTGTAGCGAGCAGCGCCGTAGTAGCGGCCAGTGAGCGCTACATCCAAGTTGGTGGCAGTTTCTATTTAATATTTTTAGAACCCCAAAATAGGAATTATTTGAGGTTCACAAAAAGAAGCGCAACCATTAAGTTAGAGTGTTCAATAATATTTTTAGCAAAGCAATATATTTTGACGTGAGTCAAGCATAGTCGAGCACCGGAAAAGAACAAAAGACAGCAACATATTAAAGTCGCTTTCCATAAACAAAGAATCTACAAACGCTAACCTGCTTACCTCCGATAAACCCCCGCAGTCACAACCACTTACATAACAGAAAGAATGGACCTTCACAAAAGTGATTCTATTTTCAAAACCCGACTCGTTCAATTGTCGAACACACGCCATACATATGAAGCGGAGGTTTGAATCTCGACGACTAGCCTGCTTTATGAAATTCTATTTGAATGACGCTTTACAGCGCTTTTTTAAACCATCGCACAAAAGACTGCGACGTCATTGAAATTAAAACTTTTCATAGTGCAGCTTTCTACTTCAACTTTGGGAATGAATATTGTAAACGTGTTTTGAGTTCACAAGATTTATTTTTGATATAGGAAATGAAATGGAACTCTCTTATTATCAAGCACTGCCTCATTGTGGTCTAAATGAGTTTTCACAAAGTTATACAAAACGTATTGTATTCCAAATTTTATTCCAGACAATTTCCTTTTCGAATTCAATTATAGGTATCCATTTCGAGGTGCCCCAAAATAAGTTAGGAAACTTCCATTTAGTGGAAATAGCCTACTCTTTTATTCTACTGGGTAGACGTACGATACAAAAATTGACTTTGTAAAATCTAGCAACAGTGCAATCTTTATTTTTATTGTAAATTTTTATCTTGGGTTTTTTTTAATACCTACTTTAGTACCACTTCGTATCACTTTAGTGCCACTCCGTAAGGACAAACAAACATCATAATTTAGAAAAGCTCGTGTAGAATTATATGGACTTATTTTGTTACGGCGGGAACACGGGCACGCGTTAGCACTCGTCCGTGAACCCGCCGCGGCTGTCCGTCACCGGACCCTCCTCTGGGGAGTACTCCCCATCACCGGCGCACCAGAACACATAGCACGCCGTGACCACCCCCAATGAAAGGGGTTTACAAGTAGAACACAGTGCATGGCGGATCATAGAGTTTAAATAAAAGCTAAAAACTTGAAAATAAAATAAGTAAATTTTTTTTAGTTACTTAAACGGTTTTTAAAAGTTGTTTCGCTGTCCCCCAGTGGTGGACATCGGGAATAATCGGAATTTCTCAGTAGCAGCCCAGAGTCTGGATTTGTGCCCGGTTTATAATAATAGGCCCACTCCTATTACATGGGACTTAAACATAACCAGTGAAATGTGGCTCTACTTTAAGTACACCCCTGCCTTACCGATGGGATACAAGTGAGATGTTTTCTGATGTAAATCATTATATGGAAGTTAGTAAATCAAAGTCTGTTCTACCCAAAATCTTATCGTCTACGTCAACATCAATAAAACCAGCAGAAAGTTCGTCACTAAACATTTTTGGTGTTTCGCGAGCAACTTAAACAATCAGTCGGCGCAAAGTTGAGCCAACTCATCTAAAAGTTACTGTGCCAATAAATAGTTGCAGACTTCGCTGGAGGCTGAAGTAAACCGACAATGTTACTGTATATACGTAGGAACATCTGTTATTGTTGAATCTGTATTGTATATTTTACTTCGATGTCCTAGCTTATCATTTGTGACTTCAAGTGACAGCTATGTGAACAGAACCCAGCATTACATAAATATGTAAGTTGTCACGCCCTTTATATCATCTGGAGGCTTTTATTTAGGTAGTAGGTAAGTTTTATTTAGTTTCCATTTTTAATTTTGATTTTTCTTTTTTTTTTTGCTTGAGTAGGTACGTATAGATTTTATTGTATTTGTTGGTATATTGGCGGTGGAGGGGCCCGTGGCTAAATAATAACAGCCGCACAGGTCGATCGATCAGGTTAAGCTACGCTTGCCGCGGTTGGTCTGCGGATGGGTGACCATCTTTACATACCGTGACCCCTCCGTGCCTCGGAAAGCACGTTAAGCAGTTGGTCCCGGCTGTCATTTGTGGATCTTTGACAGTCGTTACGGGTAGTCAGAAGCCCGAAAGTCAGACAACCAGTCTTACTAAGGGGTATCGTATTACCCAGTAACTGGGTTGTGGAGGTCAGATAGGCAGTCGCTCCATGTAAAATACTGGTATTCGCTGAATCCGGTTAGACTGAAAGCCGACCCCAACATAGTTGGGAAAAGGCTAGGCAGATATATATATGTTGGTATATTGGCGTGGCTAGCTAACATATGGCAATTTATTTAATGTTCTGTGTCCTGTAATGTTAATTACTTTGCTTAGCTTGTATTTGTATACATTCAAGTAGTTTCTAACTGAACAGACAGCTGTGCTGCTGGGGAGTTTGTTGCTCCACTTCTTCTCCCCAGCGAAAGCACTAGGAAGTGGTGAAGGGCGGACGTTTTGGGGACTGACTTTTGTAATTTTGAATTTCGAAAAGTGCTGATTCTCAGCCTAGGTTGAATAAATGACTTTTGATTTTGATTTTGTACTTTTTACATTCATAAAAATTTTATGTACTAAGTCCTAATGCTCTATTTTGTACATTACCTTTCCATGCTTACGTAACACTTAGTAATATTTTTTTTTTTTTTTTTTTTTTTATATTTATCTACTAAGGTTCCTTTATTGTTATTCATGAGTCTAGAAATAAAGTATTTAGGAAAGAAGGAATTTAATGCCCATTTAATATTTATTCAAGCAAATTATTGACGTCGTATTTAAATATTATATTCTCAACATAATTAAACGATATTATTAAATATTGCTGACGTAATCACAATCCAGACCAAAAATAAAAAAAGGCTAGTACTTATGTTTTAAAAATGTTGCATGTTGCATACATTAATGTAAAAAAGTGTTCATCATTAAAAGGTCAATACGTTTTTATAGGATAACTTAAATATTTCCTATTCCTTTTGCAACCCACATAGATAAGCAATGTTAATTTTATGTGACCTCATTTATTTCCCTCTGCACATAATACACTAGCTATAAATACAGCGTCCATCCACTTAAGTCCATCGATCATGGCCTACTGTGTAGACCACTCATCTGTCACATTATTTTTTCTCGATACCGACAAAAACGTTTATCGATGATGACATATCGTATCCGATAGTTCAACATTTACACAATTAAGTAACAAACAAAAACACAGGCATAGTGTTAAAGGCTCCCGCTGGCAGGCGCGACGCGACAGCGCTACGTGACTCTAGTAGAATAATTTCCATGAAAATTTCATAGAAATTGTCCTACCAGAATCGCGCCGCACCGTCGCGTCGCGTCTGTCTTCAGGAACCTTAAGGCTCACACAAGTTTGGAATGGACCCTAAAAAGCCCTGGACCCTTTTGTTGTTGATTAATTTGGAAATTGTATATAATTATAATAAAATTGTATATATAATATCTTATTACGATGAATTTCTCTTTCTATAATTTTTTTTCAATAATTGTCCTTTAGGTATTTATAGAAGTGGCCGTTTTGCAAATTAGTCATTTATAGAATTAGCCATTTTGAGAATTAATCCATTAGAGACTCAGTTGCCATTTTGAGAAGTGCACTTTTTTTTCGGCCACTACAGCTATTTCGTATTGAAATGCGATACGCTGAGGCCCAATACGGCTGTAATGTGCGCTTAGCTTTAACAAGCAAGACTGCTAAGAGTGTTCTAGATTTTATTCATTAAATCTGCCCGGCCTTTTCCCAGCTACAACTACCTAAATGAAGCGACTCCACAACCTAGTTACAAGGTAATACGATACTTCTTGGCAAGACTGGTTGTCAGACTTTCGCGCTACTGACGACCCGTAACGACTGCCAAATATCCTAAAATGACAGCCGCGACCAAAGCTTAACGCGCTTTCCGAGACACGGAGGGGTCTTGAATAGTCTTGATATTTAAAGATGGTCACTCATCCACGAACCAACCGTGGCAAGCGTAGCTTAACCTGATCGATCGATTCGAGTGGCTGTTATTACTTAGCCACAAGCCCCTCAATTTCGATATTTTATTATCGGAACGAAAAAGTCTAGCTGCATTAGGAACAGAATAAAGCAATTGATTGTACAGACGCCAGCACATCAAGCTACCCGAAACTGTCAAATTTTCTCAATCTCCTTTGAACCTTATGCAATAGCGATAAAGTTGAAAATCTATTAAAGGTATTTGACAGATTGTAGTATCTTGATGTGCCAGCACATCAAGCTACTACAGTCTGCACAATAGATACATGTGTGAGCACTGGAAAAAGTTCAGTCGCCGTTTTTGAGTCGCTCAAAAGTATCCTAAAAAACACCCGAAAAACGTTATAAAAAAGTAAATATTGAAGTAAGTACTTCGACATAATATGACCTTCCAAAAGACCCTAATACAGTTATGGCCAATAAAATAAAAAACTTTACAGTGGGATCTTTACGATATAGGACATTAAGTTTACACTTTATTAAGGTCACTTTATGAATTGCCAGCAGCTTGGATAGCTTCTAACGGCCCATTAATCCTGCACTCCAGTGTACAAGTACTTAAGTCACTTGGTATACTGAATTATTTAGTCAGTTCCGGATTGTTTGGCAAACAGTCGAGTATATATTCTTAAATAGGTACTCGCATATACCCTTGGGAATCGTAAGTGTCGTACGCGATGGAGAATAGCTTCTTCCTGATTTTGTCTCTTGGGTACCGTAAGGATGCTTGCAGTTTTATCGATTTAGACGTCCAATAGGACCTTTTACTTACCCGCATACTCCTGCCTGATGATCAATGATCAGGGTGAATCTTGAGAGGCTCAATTTATAATGTCCGGAGGTATAAAGTACCCGCAATATTGAAATAAAGACCCAAAGTATTTTTTTTACGTCTTATCACTATGGTATCTAATTGATGCACAATAGTTACTCTTTTCAATTTGGGTGTAATTATCGAAAAAAAAAACAAAACGTCACAAAAATTGATAACCCTGGCGCGTCCTTTACACATTTTTTAATGAAAACTACCCGAAGTCGCCAATTTATAAATGTAAAATGATCAATTTATGTAGTTTTTCAACAACTAGATTAGTATGTGTTGAAAATAAAAATATACAGTTTTTATTTTATCCCATAGTTTTACATAGAAATAGTTTTAAAGTTTTGTCCAGAGCTAAACAGTGATTCCTGTGGCGCGCTATATAACTAGACATAAATCGCTAGTGGAGCGGTCGCGAAGTGCAGTTATTCGTTCTCGTGCGAGCTCTAGGCGCGCTTAAAACGCCGTGGTGGAAGGTCGCGTCTCACTTTGCCCGAGGACGAAATTACGAAGGTAAACATTTGATTCCCCTGGTTTTGTTTCACTAGGTCATTGATTACCCTGACGGCATAAAAAATTGTATAAGTTTTTTCTCGGATATATCTTTACTAATCTTTTTTTATTATTATTACTAATCTTGTTATTATTGATTTAATAATCTTATTATTATTGCTTAGAACTTTTAACTTTTTACGTAATCGATAAAAAACAAACTTTTATTGATTACCTTGGTGTTGATTCCCTTGGCGTTTTTGCCAGGGTAATCAATATTTTCTAGTTCGTCTAGTACATTTTATTTGTTCATTCCAAATTGCACGGTCTGCTCAGACAGTGTTGAGTGTTTTGTTTTGCCTGATTATCTAAGTATTTATTCAAATAAGTTATAATCTGTTTGTATCGTATCTTTATGCGATTTATACCTATTGCACGCAGATATTACCAAAAAGGACCGACGTGTACCCTCCGATGATAGCTTTTGGGCAGAACTTCCTTCAATAAATGAAAATCTGTCAGCTTCTACAACTAACGCTGTATTGACAGCTCTTCACGGCGAACATTCCAGTGCTAGTGATTCTGATTTTGACTTAAATATTTTTTTGACAATAGGCAATAAAACAAGGTGATTCTGATCTGATTACTACATTTTTTTAAATTGTGTCATTCAAAGAAAGGTTCCTAATTTTTGTTAAAATTTTTGATTATGTTTAAAAAGAAAAGTTTTAGTTTCAATTTTTATTATTTAGTATGTATTTTTATCATTATTAGGTACTTAGGAATAAAGTGATTGATAATTAGGTGTAAAAGTGCCAATAACTGAGAACAAGAGACTGATTATTAAATAAACAGTATGTTTTATTACTTACCTTGGTTTTAATTTTGATTCCCTTGTCATCGTATTTTGATTCCCCTGGCCCAAAAAATATGTTTTCAAATATCTTTGTAATGCGTCGTTCAAAACTGACCCCTATTTGATAAATGTGTTTATAATTCGGCTAAAAATCATACTAAACTATAATTTGTAAAAAAAAAAATAATAAAAATGCGCCACGGGAATCAACTGAATATTCTCAATCTCAAGATTTACCCATCAATCAATCTACTTGCATGGTTTTTCCTAATCCCAGAAACTTGTTGTGTAGAAAACATTAGACTATACGTGGATTGATCAGTGCTAAGACCAGTTGTCCCCGATGCTGCTTAAAAGAATCCAGGGGGCCTAAAAAGGCCACTTTGGAGAATCATAAAAAGAGAAGTATTTTTCTTTTTTCCGCTGCACTACATAGGTACAGTCAACAGCAAAAGTAGATGATCAAAATCAGAAATACAATACTAATGAACGGAGTTCGCGTCAGAACTGTGTGGCGTCGAAGTGATTCAAACCACTCAACGCCACAACAACGTCACACAGAAATCACTTCGACGCCACACAGTTCTGACGCGAACTCCGTTCATTAGTATTGAATTTCTGATTTTGATCATCTACTTTTGCTGTTGACTGTACAATCAAAGAGATTGGGATTGGATTTGGATTGGATTGATTGGTATTTTAGCACAGACAAAAAAAAATAACTGAAAAGTCCATTCCGTTATCCTTTTATGATTCTGCCAAAGTGGCATTTTTAGGCCCCCTGTTACTAACTCAAATAAAAAATGAGAAGCCAGAATTCTAGCTACTCATTGACGATTTGAGTTTGTAACACGATAGGTACTTCTCATACTTCTTGTTATGATCAAATTCAGACAGGAGAGCTATTAGTGTTGGCCTCACTGAACCAATCAAAACAAACTTCATTCCTCAGAGCGGTGCATAATTCAGCTGCATCCGGTGCGGAAGCTCAGGACAACGGGAACTGTGTACGTTGACCGATTGACTAGATATTGATCGAGAGTGATTTAGGAGCAGGTTCAGGAGAGTTTCAAGATGGCAGCTGAGCAAAAGCGGGATAACTACGATATTTACTGTTTTAATATCAAGTAGTTTTCGTGAAAGAAAGACTTGTTTGCGTTCTAAGCAAAAATTATATAAATATTTTTATTTATAAATTTTTGGTTTTTATATGTGAAATCCAAATACGTTCAATACCTTCTTTACAACTTCCGGTTCTAATTGTTTTTTTTTTTTTTGTTTCAGGATTTTTGTTCAAAAAGCAAACAATTTGGATGACATTTTTCTTGTATTTATTTCTGTAATTAGCATGTCCGAGAGTAGGTATTCGGAAACCGCTGAACCGTTTTTAATGGAACCTTTGTTGTTTGACACCGCGACTCAG
This sequence comes from Mesoligia furuncula, assembly GCA_916614155.1. Lineage (NCBI taxonomy): Eukaryota > Metazoa > Arthropoda > Insecta > Lepidoptera > Noctuidae > Mesoligia > Mesoligia furuncula. Next base: position 21,883,703 of record OU744800.1, on the reverse strand, counting down.
CGAGGATGATTTATACAAATTGTTTCAACTCTCTTCAAAAGCAATCTGGAATTTCAGTATCATGTCATTCATTTAATATGTATTCACTTTGCACTGTTTTCTGTCGAGTTTTTTTTTTATTCAGTTACGTACGTAAGTATACACAAAATCCATCCTGGGTGTCGTAAAAAAATGTAGGTAGATGAATTCAATAATTAAAAATTAATTAAATGTTTTATTGACATAAAAAAGGTGTAACATTTTCAATTGAAGCCCTGACTCCTGAGCTAGTTGGTACCTGTGCTACAGGAGTCAATTTTTGGAACTTTAACAATTTATGCAATCAAATTAAAATAACTTCAAAACGAAGGGAATTCAGTGCATGCATGCTCTTGAGAGGTGTGTGGGTGTGTGTGTGTGTGTGTTTGTTGATAAAAGGAGAATAGTCAGCTGATCCTGTCTGCTACTATTAACTTACTGCGATAATCAAATATCCCTTTTTAACGGTATCGGAGGCCGAACATTAGATATTAGCACTAGCTTTAAACAGATAACAAAAAAAAAACATGAAGAAAAATTCATAAAAGAATTAATGTTACCAGCTTTATTTTTATTTCACACTTCTCTTTAGAATGCATTTTAAAAAGTAAGTGCACTAATTAACACGTAATAGCGTAAAACAGAAAGCTCTCGCTACAAACAGCTCCACAGCAGAACTTTTATCATTAGCCACCACTATTTAAGTTTTTTTTTATTAAATAAAAAGTTTTCAGTTTCAATTGCTTACTATCTAAAAAAACACGATTAATAAGAAAACTTTGTGTACTTTTCCAAGTTTATATGCTGTCGGGCGGTGACGAAACCTTTTTATTTGGATCAAGGGCCATTTTATAGGTATACACGACGAGTTTTTTTTTAAGTAAAGAAGGCCCTTCACTCTAGCCAGCCATAAAAATAATAGTCAAAATAAAAGTCTGCGGTGATTTGCCGGATTAATTACCTCCATAAATAATGAATCCTACAGAAGTTTATGTGATGTTTGCATCGAATCATTATCATTTATTCAGAACTAGCTGCTGCCCGCGACGTCGTCTGCGTGAAAGCTCTACAGCACCAAAAATACCTAAGATGCCAGTGTCGCTATAGCATTATAAGTTAACAACTTTTAAAATAGCATTAAAATATTTTTTTTTTTGCAAGCGAAGCAAGTGAAGAGAGTTATATGGGAATCCTGCTGAGTTCAGTCATAAGATGTGACCGAAGGAAATAGAGAAAATAATGCAGGAATACATTCCAGGACACAAAAGAGTAAAAATACGTACAAAGGTATCATACCTTACAACACTTCCCTATAAACTACGTTGGTAGTTATGCTGCCAGGAGCCAAAATGTAAAGAGAGTCAGGTCTGGTGACGCGGGAGCAAGCGACGTACCTACAGTTGCCCGTGTGAGAAGCAACTCGTCCTGAGGTCGACACCCGCTGCCCTCAGTGTCTGCCCCTGCGACTTATTGATGGTCATCGCGAAGCAAACACTCACGAGGAACTGTACGCGCTTGAACTGGAACGGGAAGTTATGAGATATGAGGGGAATACTGCCTCGCCGACGCCACAACCCGTAAGAATTTCCGCCTCAATGGTGTGTCTGTAGAGCGAGATGACTTTAAGGCGGGTCCCGTTACACAACTTCGGAGAAGATAGGTTCCGAAGAAGCATAATCGGGACACCGACTTCTGCTTGGTGATATGCGCTGGAAGTCCACTTGCTGACAGGGAGTTCAGAAATTCCACGGGATAATGTGTGGCGTCATCTTGCTCGACAACAGTGTTTATCGAGGTGTAGACCACTTCATTCCCCTCAATTTCCGAGAGAATGCATTCGTTTATGAGACAGGTGTTCATCACGCGTTCATCAGTTACTTCGACTTCGTCTTCAGTAGCACGCCTCAAAGCTCGTAGAAAATCTTTAGACAGATGATGGCGATACTTCTCCCACAAAGCTACCGGGTTCGCGACTCCACAATACACCAAGATGACGGCAAACAGATGACGCATGTGGCTGGGACTGTCACTGACGCTCGCCTCCGCGAGGGTTTCATCCCAATTTTGGTCACCGTTGAGAAGGTGACGTGCTGTAATGCTATTTTAAAAGTTGTTTACTTATAATGCTATAGCGACACTGGCATCTTAGGTATTTTTGGTGCTGTAGAGCCTTCGCGCAGACAACGTCGCGGGCAGTAGCTAGTTAGGTATACGACATGAAAGTATATTAATTACCAAACAATAATCACACAGATAAATACCGAACAAAAGTATTAACAGTCAATGTTTATTTTGTACTAACAACATGAAATTGATGAAGAAGTGATCATCATCAATGAACATAACTTTTTATAATACTTAACACCGCATTTTTCTTAAATTGTCTTCCTCAACTCTGCTCAAGATTTTGAGGGTTTTGTTGTAACTTGAATTTGTCAAGACGAACTATACGATACAACTTTTATGATGAAAATGCACATTACCATCTATGAATTTTAAGAATAACTAACTACTAACCTCGCCAACATGATCAAATTTAAATGATTAATTTCCAAAAAGTGTTAACATGTAACTTGATTTGATTTTTATGAAATCTCATAGATGGCGCTGCTTCAAAATTGTCTTTATACTACTAACATTCATTAAACTATGTTTCTCTGTCCAAGTTACTTAAATGGCGTAGTTTTTATAGTATAAAGCTAGATAATAGCATGGCAACATTTAAATATGCGTCGTTAGATTACATGCTGTCACAGAATGCGTAAGAAAAATAAAGATTCACAACTCCTCCCCCGTAGGTGACTGAAAAATAAGATTTTTTTTCTACGTATTTTTCCAGGATAAAAAGTATCCCATTTTATGCCCAGGATAATAAGGTATAATTATACCAAGTTTCATCGAAATCGAACCGTTAGTTTTCACGTGATGCCTGCATATACAGACAGACAGACAGACAGACAAAAATTTTTTTAATCACATATTTGGGTTTGGTATCGATCCAGCAACACCCCCCGCTATTTATTTTTTCAATATTTTCAATGTACAGAATTGACCCTTCTACAGATTTATTATATGTATAGATTAAAATGAAATGTACAGTCAACAAAAGAAATAAGTATGCAGGATCATCGAATATAGGTGAAGTTTAGTGAGAAAGCGATGGATGTTGTCGACTGAAATTTAATTTGATAAATGGAGCTGTTTGTTTTCTATTAGTAAAATTAAATTTTATTCGAGAACATCCATCGGTTTCTTACTAAACTTCAACTATATCCGATGATCCTGCATACTTATCTCTTTTGTTGACTGTACATAAATAACAATAAATGTGTGTTCTTTGTTGGAGATCCTAATAAAATAAACAACTTGTACAGACACCAGCACATCAAGTTACTACAATCTGTCAAATGACTTTAATAGATTTTCAACTTTATCGCGACAGCATAAGGTTCAAAGTTGATTGGAAAAATTTGACAGTTTCGGGTAGCTTGCTAAAACTGTTGAATAGATTCGGCACACAGATAGTTTATAACCTGGATTAACACATAGGATACTTAGCACAACCCACCTATAATGCCCACTGCTGGGACACAGGCCTCTCCGTGAGAGAGAGTGGGCAGAAATCCACCTAGCGAGCCCAGTGCGGGTTGGTAGATGTCACAAGTCTTGGAATTTCGGTTCTAGGACATGGTTTCCTCACGATATTTTCCTTCACCGTTTTGAAATAGGATACTTTGTGTCCTGTAAATGTCCAGTGCCATATTTTCCGACAACAATTTTAATATATATAATTTTAAATGTAAAACATTGTCGCCATGATTTCCACAAATACTTTGATTTATTCCATCGTCACGTCTGCCGCTATTTCAGCACCCCGAAAGCTGTGTATTTTATCATTTTAACAATGTTTACATACTCACGTTTTGATTTACGCCCCATTCCATAGACAACACTTTTATGAATAAACTAGCTGCGCCCCGCACTTTCACCCGCGTAAATACCGATCCCGTGGGAATACCGGAATAAAAAAAACCGGGCAAGAGCGAGTCGGACTCGCGCACCGAGGGTTCCGTAACATCCGGGTTTATGAATAAGGTTTATGTTTATGAAATTAAATGTTTTTTTTTTATTATTTTTATATTCGAGTTGATTGAATAAAATGTAAATTGCGGTTTACGATTTATGACGTATTAAAAAAAAACTACTTACTAGATCTCATTCAAACCAATTTTCGGTGGTAGTTTACATGGTAATGTACATCATATATTTTTTTTAGTTTTATCATTCTCTTATTTTAGAAGTTACAGGGGGGGGGACACACATTTTACCACTTTGGAAGTGTCTCTCGCGCAAACTATTCAGTTTAGAAAAAAATTATATTCGAAACCTCAATATCATTTTTGAAGACCTACCCATAGATACCCCACACGCATGGGTTTGACGAAAAAAAAATTTTGAGTTTCGGTTCTATGTATGGGGAACCCTAAAATTTATTGTTTTTTTTCTATTTTTGTGTGAAAATCTTAATGCGGTTCACAGAGTACATCTACTTACTAAGTTTCAACAGTATAGTTTTTATAGTTTCGGAGAAAAATGGCTGTGACATACGGACGGACAGACAGACAGACAGACAGACGGACAGACAGACAGACAGACAGACATGATGAATCTATAAGGGTTCCGTTTTTGCCATTTGGCTACGGAGCCCTAAAAAAAGTAGCCTGTATGTTAATCCAGGGTGTCAGCTAAAATTTTTCGTCAATTTCGTCTGTATAATTGACTGTACAGACGCCAGCACATCAAGCTACTACAATCTGTCAAATTTCTTTAATAGATTTTTAACTTTATCGCGAAAGCATAAGGTTCAAAGTTGATTGGGAATGTTTGACAGTTTCGGGTAGCTTGATGTGCTGGTGTCTGTAGATTGTTGAACTTTGAAAGTAATGGGACGGCCAGGGCCTCACCGCAAAGCCTAGTTACAATCCGATTCGTTGGAATCATCATTATGTGTTGTTTACTAACACTTAGTTATAAGAACAATGTTACTAACCCTATATGAGTCAGCCAGCTGGCCCAGCCCAGCTCAGACTGGGCTGCTTTCAATGAATTAGTTTGAACACCCTACTGTAGGTACCTGTAGTCAGAAGCCCGAAAGTCTGACAACCAGTCTTACCAAGGGGTATCATATTACCCAGTAGCTGGGTTGTGGAGGTCAGATAGGCAGTCGCTCCATGTAAAATACTGGTATTCAGCTGCATCCGGTTAGACTGGAAGCCGACCCCAACATAGTTGGGAAAAGGCTAGGCAGATGATGATGACCCTACTGTACCTATAGATTATTTCTATACAGCAGGGGGTTCACACTTGCACTAAAATGTTTATACAACAGATTTTCTATGAAGATAATTAAAGGAACGCACCAGCACGCGTAGCATGGCGACGTTTTGTCGACAGAAGAATAGACAAAATGACACATTACCAGGCTTAGACGCGTAGAATGCGTACAAATATTTCTACAATCTGTCATTTTGTCTATTCTTCCGTCAACAAACCCCGTTTCTACGGCGGTAATGCTACGCGTGCAGGTGTTGGTGCGTTCCTTTCATCTTCCTTTGGTTGATTGGTACCGGAATCTATATCTATACAAATAAATAAATTGAATGAAGTGTCTGTTTGCTCTGTCAAAATAACAGCTTTTTACTAAATGCATATGAATGTATATACATACGGTACTTATTACAATTTTTTTTGTCTGTCTGTTTGTTCCGGCTAATCTCTGAAACGGCTGAACCGATTTTCACGGAATTTTCACTGACAGATAGCTGATGTTGCAGTCGCTCAATTATAGCTAATGAGACACAATTGAATTTCTATTGTTATAAATAAAATTTTGATTTTTCAATAGTTGAGAGGAAGGCCACTTTTATTTCAGAAAAAGAATTAGGGTTCCGCGCAAAAAAATAAAACCCACGAGATTCAATATGCACGGGAATGAAGTCGCGGGCAGTTTTATGTAAATAAAAAATAAATAATTTAAAAAATTAAAAAAACGCCTGTCTTGCCAAAAAGTGAATTTAAAAATTTAGGTAGGTAACTGAAAAAAAATTTAAAAAAAGTTAAATGATTTTACAGCTCCCTCCTTTTTTGGGCAGTCGTTCTTATAGTTTCGTCATGTCCGTCCGTCAGTCTGTCTGTCTGTCCGAGGTTTTGCTAAGAGACCGTTAGTATTAGAAAGCTGTAACTTTGTTACAGCTACAGGTAGTACGTATATCAATTACGCCGACAAAGTGGAAAAATAAAATTTTGGAAAATATATTTTTTTTAGGGTAGCTCCCCTACATGTGAAGTAGGGATGAAAATTACTTGGGGGTTGCTAAAATTATTTTCCGATTTAATGCTCCATTTACGAAATATTAAACCAGTAGGGCGTCCGCCCCCCCCCCCCCTCTAAAACCTAAACTGCTGGCTTGAAAAATCTGGAAAAATTTACGATGATAGTGCATTTCATGAACTTTAAAGGAAAACTATAGCGGTTAAGATAACTTTATTAGTTTAGTAGTTTAGCAGTCGTTGAACTTGGGTGTTGGATAATTTTGTACGAAATACATAATCCTTAGCATTAATCCCTTTTTTTTTTTTTTGCGGATGGGAAATCATCAAATGACTCCTCCCGCTCTGGGTGGAGCGGAAGGGAGTGTCAGACTCTTACTGACTAAAACCCACCCGTGTTCCTGCCTTAGCCCTTTATGTTCCGGGCCAGCGCTAACCCTTTCGGACAATCCCGCTGACCGAAAAAGAATTTTACGATTTTTTAAAACAATATTATGGGATTTGAACTCGCACCATTTAGTATGGTAAACGGTCGCCTGACCTTACCGCTAAATTCCCCGTTAGCATTAATCCCTTAAAAGTGACTAAGATGAAGTAGTTGCTTGTTTATAACGGGTAAAGACTTGCATTGAAAAACAAAATATGATTTTTTTTTTATATTCAGAATACAGAACAACAGAATCGTACTACATTGTGATAACGGGCTGCTACGGAACCCTACACTGTGCTTGGCCCGACATGCACTTGGCCGGTTTTTATAGAAATAATAATGCCGTACTGATTTTGTTTACCCTCCTCCTGAGGCAGTCGGGTAAGAATCACACTAATATTATAAAGGCGAAAGTTTGTGAGTGTGTGTGTGTGTGTGTTTATATGTTTATTACTTCTTCACGCTCAAACGGTTGGACCAATTTTGATAAAATTTTGTATGGAGGTAGCTGACACCCTGGATTAACTTATAGGCTACTTTTTGTCCCGATATTTCCACGGGCTCGACATTCACGCAGGTGAAACCGCGGGGCGCAGCTAGTAACGAAATATATAAAAAACTGGGTTTTTATTGGAAAAGGGACAGATTTTTTTAAAGTACCTAATAAATGATGCACCCTTACTACATAGAGCTTTTATATAAAAGTTACTACTGAAATGAATGTGAAAAGCTCTCAGAGGCCTTTCAATCTATATAATATATTCCATCAGATTTAGGATTTAGTTCGCTTACGTTTCCATAAGCTTTCGAAGACTTGCAAATATGGATAACTCTGGCATAGAAGGAGATTGAATTTTGTATGCATAGTTTGATATTTTACTTGGCACACACGTCATAACGAATACGCCATCGGGATAAGTTGTGCACAATCACAAGCAAGACAAGTTTTCTGCAGCAAAGTGTATTGTGGGTTGCTCCAACAATATTTAATAAAATTCCAAAACATATTAGAAGCATCTCAAAAATTAAATAATTTAAAAAGAAACTTCATGACCTGTTAGTCGATAAATGCTATTACTGTTTAAAAGACTTTATGTCAGACAAGTCCCTTTAAATTATATGTATTTTGACCGAGACCATGGTGCAGTCAGTGCTGCTTTCTATTAATTTTAAGATCTTAACTGACCTATATTTTGTGTTTATTTTTATTTTTTTCTTTTGTTGTAATATTAGATTGTAAATAATTTAATTTTATATATTTTTTTTTTAATAGTAATGTTATTTTTTAACCCACTTCAAAAAGGGGGAGGTTCTCAATTCGACGGTATGTTTTTTTTTTTTTTTTGTGTTTGTTACGCGATTACTCCGCCAATTGTGGACCGATTTTCAAAATTCTTTTTTTGTTTGAAAGCGTATACTCTCGAGGTGGTCCCATTATCATCAAATTGGAATCTGATGAGAGGACCCCATGGAAATCGAGGGAAACCCTCAAATTTTACAGGCAAAGCTATAACAATTTGGGTATTTTTTAAAATAACTTCAGCATTTGCTCTCGGTAATCATCATTTGGTAAAGTGGAGCTGATGAAGAAGACCACATATGGCCCACTAAAAAGTGAAAAATAAAAACTTTTTACAAAAAAAAACAACCGACTTCCAAAAAAAACACTACAAATGGAAAAATAACTTTACTTTCGGAAGTCGGTGTCAATAAACGAAAATGCGGAACCAAAGACACCGATTTCCGAAATTAAAGTTATTTTTCCATTTGTAGTGTTTTTTTTGGAAGTCGGTTGTTTTTTTTTTGTAAAAAGTTTTTATTTATTTTCTTATTAAAATAGTAATTTTAATTTCTTTATAATAATATGACACAATGTTAATATTGAATAATTTGTATTATATGCCCAAAAGGCGGGACATAGCTGATCAACATCACTGTAATTCTTAACACCTGTATCTACTTCTGTACCTATGATCCACAATAAACATGATTGATTGATTGATTGATTGATTGATCATGCCTCTGGCCATTAAATATTAAAATACGTGAAATGATTTAGGAAAAAAATAGCCGTGCTTGCACCTAATATTTAACCAAATTAGCTTAGATTTAGATACGACCCTATACCACAAAACTTTCCACAAAAAGTCTATAAATCTACAACATTAACTTTTTTTTTCAGATTGTATAAAAGAATTGCGTAGCACAGAAATGACAAATATGTATGAGTTACAATATTGTAGACTACAATTAACACATTTGTAACAAAGATTTTAAGATTACATTTGGTTTTCCGTTACAAATAATTATTAATTAATTCTATGACTAATTGTATCGTTAATTGTGTAGCTTAGAGTTTTGTGGTACACGCACTTGTAAGATTTACAATTAATTTGTAAATTGTAACTGTAAACTTTAGTTCAATTCATCAAAGTTTAGCTCGGAAAAAATTTCATTAACTTTCGTCTCAAAATCAGAAAATAGGATCGTGTGCCAATTTGATATTGCGTAAGGTGCACTTCGATTCTCTCGGTTTTTATAGCCGAACTGCCACAGTTAACTTAGTCTTAGAGGATTCTTAGAGGATTTGACAGCTGAGAGGGCGGGGACATCACGTCACTGCGATGGCGCTGTCAGTGGAGGGGGTGACACACCATGAGCCGTGTGCTCACTCGCCTCGGTCACTTCTGCTGCGGAGCTCGGATGGGACGGACGTTTATTACTGAACTTATTGAATTATTTTCTTGTAACGATTTTCGTAATTTAAATAAATAGTCGTAGGCCGTGTCGTGTTTTCTTTTTAAAAAATTAATTAGGCTTCTGATCCCTAAGATCAGAAGTTTAAATTACATGCATGGTTTAAATTACACGCGATTTAGATCGTTCGCCATCTTTTTAACCGAAAATAGTGTTTTTGAGACTGTTTAAAATTTTTCACCACGTGTTGTTGGTTTTGTTCGTGATTAGTTTCTGTGCATTTTAACGTGATTCGCCACGTGTTTCTAGTCGATTACATTATATTTCGTACGTGTTTTTGAACTAAACAACCACGTTTTAATTCTTTTATTTCGTGCTTAGTTTGTTGTTCACGTAGTGGTCATTTATATTGCCTATAGTCCTAATCATGTCGAGTCGTGAATGCACGCCACGTGAGAATACACCTAGGCGTAATTCTCGGGAAAACGATTCGCATAACAGCCGTGATGTTCATAAAAGGCGTCGTGACCGTCATCGTCAATCGCGTAATAGATCTCCTAGGCGTCGTCGTGACAGATCAGAGTACTCTCAAAGTCCGCGTAGGCGCCGGGATAGTTCGTATGGGCGTCGGGATAGCCCACGACGCGACCCTTTAAATGAAATACTGGTTCGATTGAGCGCTTTAGAGGAACGTTTGCCTTCAAACGCTATACGTACGTCTACTCCCATGTCGTCACATCCGGGCGGCACTCCGCCGCTGACAACGTCGGTGGTTACCGAGGCACCTGTTACCGCTAATACGGAAACATGTGCTACGGATAGAACCGTGACCACTGAGACATCGCGAGAGGCTGATGCTGCGGACAGGATTGTGGGGGCACTTTCTTCCCTAATTCAAGTAAGATCTAAGCATTACTATATTTCTAATTTTGACCCCAGTGTGCATGACTTTGACGTGTGGTGTGCGGAAGTCGACCGCGGGCGCGAGATATGTCAATGGGACGATCGGGAATGCCTGGGACGCATTGGTGGGTGTTTACGGGGTGATGCTAAGACGTGGCTCAACGATTGGGTGACCAGTGATCGGTCGTGGTCCAATTTTAAAATTGAATTCCGATCATTGTGCCCACGCGAAGTTGATATGGCTACTGTGCTGTATGATGTCATGAGTGTGAATTCTAATAAATTCGCTACTTATGCTGAGTATGCGCGGAAGTCCCTGTTGCGACTGAACATTGTCAAGGGGCTTTCAGAGGAACTAAAAACCGCCATTGTGATCCGTGGCATCTCCGATCCTCAAGTGAAGGCCGCGACCGCCAATGCTAAACTACAGTCAAAGGAATTGGTAGAATTTTTGTCAGTGTACTTAAAGCCTAAGGGCGCGCCACCTGTTAATAACAATCCTGTTCGCACGTCAAACGCAGATTCCCCTGATTCGCGTAAACGCAAGGTCCCACAGTATGACCGATTAGCATGCTTCTCATGCGGAAACATAGGTCACAAACAGGCCGTTTGCCCTAAAAAGTCAGCGAAAGTCGATGCGGATTCTGATAAATCTTCATCAAAAACCGAATCGACTAGCTCAAATTTTCAATCAACAAAGTCGAATTCCAAACCTGTTAAGACTTGCACATTTTGCAAAAAGATTGGGCATTCAGTTGAAACTTGTTTTGTTAAGGAACGTGTCGAATCGAAATCAAATATTAAAAATAATTCGAGTAACGTAAATTTTTGCTCAGAGTCTCCTCCAGACAAAACAATGTGATGTCCGCGGTTATACAGAACGTACCTGTTGACGTTTTAATTGATTCTGGTTCTGATATTTCGCTGATCTCTGATTCCGTCATAAAGCATTTTAGTTTAAATAAAATTCCCACCTATCGCCGTATGCGTGGTATCGGAAGTCAAGATATAGAGTCCACTTCGTATGTAAGCACTCTTATCGAATTTCCCGAATTATCTTTAGAAGTAGATTTGTTTGTTATTCCCCCGGATTGTATTCAGGCTCCGGTTTTGATTGGCACTGATGTTTTAAATCGTAGCGGAGTTACGTATACTCGAACAAATAACTCTCAACGGTTAGTCAGGGTTTCGCATGTAAACAACGTGTCGACTGTAGAGTCCCCTAAGATAAGGACGCCCTTAGTAGGTGACGAAAAAGAGTGTTTGTTAGCTCTGTTAAACGAGTTTTCTGATACGTTTACTACCGGTACAGCGACCTCTACAGTAAACACGGGTTGTATGGAAATAAAAGTTAATAGTGACATCCCAATTTACTATCGACCTTATAAACTCTCCGCAGACGAAAAGCGTCGCGTTCGTGAGATAATTAACGATTTGATTAGTAAGGGAATCATTCGCGAGTCACAGTCTAATTACGCGAGTCCTATCATCCTCGTTAAGAAAAAGGATGGGTCTGATAGGATGTGCGTTGACTACAGAGCTCTAAATGCTATCACTATTAAAGAGCGATTTCCGCTACCGTTAATCGACGATCACATTGACAGGCTGGGCAGTTTTAAATTCTTTACAAGTCTCGATATGGCAACAGGTTTTCATCAGGTGATGATGAAGGATGATGACTCTATTAGTAAGACAGCATTCGTAACGCCGGAAGGGCATTACGAATATTTAAAAATGCCTTATGGGCTCGCTAATGCACCTATTGTCTATCAAAGAATCATCTCCAAAACCCTGAAGCACCTGTTGGATACCGGTAAGGTATTGATTTATATCGATGATGTGTTAATAATGTCGGATTCTGTCAGTGACGGTCTGAAAACTTTGCGAGAGGTGTTAAAAACACTCACTGAGGCGGGATTTTCAGTAAATCTAAAAAAATGCACGTTCCTAGACACCGAGTTAGAATACCTAGGTAGGCTTATTGGTCATGGTCAGGTACGGCCGAGTCCTAGTAAGACTGAAGCTTTAGTGAAGTCTCCTAAGCCATCTAATGTAAGAGGTGTTCGATTTTTGGGTTTGGCGGGCTATTTCCGGAGGTACATTGCTGGGTACGCTTCGAAAACTGCTTGTATTGCCAAATTACTTAGAAAAGGTCAGCCTTTTGTATGGGGCGCGGAGCAAGACTTAGCGCGTGATTTTGTTATTAAAAGTCTTACTGAGGAACCCGTTTTAGCAATCTTCAATCCCAATCTGCCCACTGAGCTTCATACGGACGCCAGTGCGATTGGCTATGGTGCAATTTTATTGCAGGAACATGAGGGTAAACGGAAGCGAGTTGTCGGCTATTTTAGTAAATCCACACAGGGTGCCGAGTCCCGCTACCATAGTTACGAACTCGAGACGTTGGCAATCGTTCGCGCATTACAACACTTTCGGCATTATTTAATAGGCGTAGAGTTTAAGATAGTAACAGACTGTAATTCATTGAAATTAACTGAGCGTAAAAAGGACTTGTTGCCTCGTGTGGCCCGTTGGTGGGTTTACATGCAAGACTTTCGGTTCACGCTTGAGTATCGAAAAGGTTGCCTCATGCAACACGCAGACTTCTTAAGCCGACAGCCCGCTACTGTTCTCCAAATTCGAAACCCGCGAAATTGGGCGAAGATTGCTCAGACGGCTGATTCTGAAACTCAAAGCTTGATGCAAAAGCTGAGAGAGGGTCAATTGGATTCTACACGGTTTTTTATAAGGAACGATTTGTTGTACTATAAGTATTCACCAACTGGTGAAGACTCTCGTTTCCTTTGTTTTATCCCTAAAGGGCATAGGCTTAGTTTGCTAAGGGTATTCCACGATGATCACGATCATATAGGAATAGACAAAACTACTGAGCTTATACTGCGTCATTTTTGGTTTCCTGGGTTAAGGGCTTTTATTAAGAAATATGTTGGTCACTGTATTGTTTGTCTGTCACATAAGAAAGTCCCTCGCGCTCCTAGGCAACCCATAGAATCTTGGACGAAGCCTGAGGTACCCTTTTCAGTGGTTCACACTGACGTCCTTGGTCCCCTAACGGAGTCAAACGGTTTCCGATACATACTCCTTGTGGTTGATGCTTTTACTAAGTACTGTCTGTTGTACGCCCTGTATAGACAAGATACCACCGAGTTAAAACGTGTATTTTCAAATACTGTCTCACTATTCGGTACTCCGTCAACAATTGTGTGTGACCGTGGCAGAATGTTCGAAAGTGCATCCTTTCAAGACTGGGTTACTGAGTTAGGCTGTAACATACATTTTATCACGCCTGAAATGCACCGTGAAAACGGGCAGGTCGAGCGTTATTGCAGGACGGTCCTCAACATGTTGCGGATAGAGGCGAACAACAAGGGTGCGCAGTGGTCCGATGCGTTGTGGAAGGTGCAGCTCACCTTGAACATAACGAGGCAAGCTACAACCCGCACCTCGCCTCTACAGCTGTTGACTGGCATTGAAGGGACTACTCCAGTGCTGAGGTCTCTTGTGCGAGACGTAGCCCTGAACGACTCGCATCCAAACCGAGAAGCTCTTCTGATGCTGAGAAGACAGAGGGCGTCCGAGTTGCTTGCTGACAATCAGCAGCGGCAGGACGCGTACGTCAACGAGCGTCGCCGTCAGCCGCGCACGTTTGTCGTCGGCAGCTTCGTGTTCGTGAGCAAGGGCTCGCAGAGCACGGGGAAGCTGGACTCCGGGATGCGTGGTCCGTACAAGGTGGTACGAGCGCTACCACATCACCGGTACGAGCTCGAGCTGCTTGCTGGCTCATACGGCAAGAAAACCCAGACCGCCGCAGAACATATGGTTCAGTGGCGTGGTGAGTGGACCCCGGATGCCTGCGAAGTATTCTTCGATCATCTTGGTGGTGGTGAGTATACCCCGGATGCTTGCGAAGTATTATTCGATCATCTCGGTGGTGGTGAGTAGAAGCAGCATTGTGGCAGCTTCTTACTCATGGCCAAGTGGCAGTGGTTACTGGAACCCCGATAGTGGTTGCCAGGTGATGTTGATAACTGGAACCCCGATAGTGGTTGCCAGGTGATGTTGATAACTGGAACCCCGATAGTGGTTGCCAGGTGATTCTGATTACTGGAACCCCGATAGTGGTTGCCAGGTAATTTTGTTATTGTTTCAGTAGTGATTGAGGTCCGGAACTCTTTCATTGGTGTAACGATAACCTATCTGCTACCCATTTTGATGTTATTGCTGGAAGTTGTAATAAAACGCTTGTAGTTTCATTGTAATGGGTAGCTCCAAGTTTAAAATTGGCTTTCAAAATGCTGTGTTAATTTTTGTTATGTTGGTATGTTTTAGATGACGAGTCAAATGATGATGACCAGGCGCAAGGAAGCCTACCATTGGAGAATCCATCCAGTGGCGGCCAGACGGACGAGGAGGTGAATCCAGGAAGCCAAGCTGACGAGGACGTTCAGCTGTCAGGAGAGGCCGTCTTAGAGGATTCTTAGAGGATTTGACAGCTGAGAGGGCGGGGACATCACGTCACTGCGATGGCGCTGTCAGTGGAGGGGGTGACACACCATGAGCCGTGTGCTCACTCGCCTCGGTCACTTCTGCTGCGGAGCTCGGATGGGACGGACGTTTATTACTGAACTTATTGAATTATTTTCTTGTAACGATTTTCGTAATTTAAATAAATAGTCGTAGGCCGTGTCGTGTTTTCTTTTTAAAAAATTAATTAGGCTTCTGATCCCTAAGATTAGTTTATCACTAGTTCAATCAGCATTACGTTCTCTTTTACTTTATCTGGACTATTTCAGTCCATAGATCTTCTATTTCTGAGGAGACACGTGTGTTCTTGAGAGGCCACGCTGCGTCGACATTACCTCCGGTCACGTTCAAACCCGTATGAGGCTCTCTAAATATAACTTCTTTGAATTCGTGGCCCTTTGATCTTGAGATTGAGTCAATATTGATTCTGTCAACTGTAGCAAAAATATAATTTGTTTTTCCTGCGTGAGTAGTACTTATTTGAGGATTAAAAGTAAATACGACTAAAAGTAAAAGTTTACTTAGCGAAGACGTGCCCAAATTGAAAATGAATGAATGATTCTACTCTTTGTAATAACATTTATATTTCGTGTAGCGAACTCAATTCCTTCGCTCAATTTGTTCGTTTTTCGTGTAGAATAGGTATTTGTTTAGGATTCCCTCGCGACCTTTCATTCCACCGGGCTATACTAACGGAGGCCTATTCTGCAAAATGTGTTAACTGGTTACAATTAAGGCTACGGGCTCTTATTGCGCTCTTGTTTTATCTTTTCTATATGTTCTTTTAATTTTAAAAGAACATATAGAAAAGATGAGGTATTACCCTACAACTGGGTTGTAGGTATTTACCTACAACTGTTTATTTAATATCATTAATAACCTTGTCCAAATTCGGGCTTGGGTACTTAGATACCTATTACCTACGTATAATCATGTAACCAAAAATTTATAAGAATGAGGTTTCTACAAAGTTACAAACTTGGGGCAGTTTGTGGCTATCTAGGCATTCGGGCATCTTCGGAGTTGGTCGGGATATTCTTCGCGAGGTCAACCATGGCACGTACTTAGGTACACTGCCGGCTTCAGAACTTTGCCCACATCGTGTGAGCAGCTTATACTACACATAATACAAAGTTGTATGTGCGGCAAGTGTAAAGTACTCGAAACAATTTGTGGGGCATTTGCGTGATTGTACTTGACGTACATCAGATTACATGCAAGAAATAGGTCGGAGAAAGCGGTACAAAATATAGTCATATCATTTATCTGGGGGCACGGGAGTGCCCCCGCCAAGACGAGCCAAGCGAAGCGCAAGGGCACTACCTACCTTTTCTCGAAGCACTTCGTCGTATTTTTGAACCCTCTTAACTTGGCTTTGGATTTATACCAGATAATCAAAATTT
Source organism: Mesoligia furuncula (assembly GCA_916614155.1). NCBI lineage: Eukaryota > Metazoa > Arthropoda > Insecta > Lepidoptera > Noctuidae > Mesoligia > Mesoligia furuncula. Next base: position 21,867,377 of record OU744800.1, on the reverse strand, counting down.
TCGGGATATGATGTCAGTGGTTGACTTATTAAACCTATCTTCTTCTTCTTCGTGTCGCTGGCACGACTGTATTTTAAATCTTGTTTTCCCAAAACTTGCCACTTCCACGGCGTTGTCAGTGGCAGCGCAGAGGTCACTTTGACTGTTTGTTTTGGGGCACAGAGGGCAGGATAGGAGGTGGAGCATGGTTTGTGACACAGCTCCGCAATCACACCCTTCTGCTGTTCCGTCAAGGTAGCCCCACTTTACCAGGTTGGACTTACATCTTCCCACTTGTGTCCGGAGACGGTTCAGAGACTTCCAAGTGGGCCACGGAAGGTTACACCCTGCAGGGAGATGCTCCTTTGGTGGTAGGTAGTGAGTAGGAGGGGGAAGAGTATCCTGCCACAGTTTGCAACGGGCGTCGGCCGGGTTTCCTGACAGAGACGCTGTCGATTTCAAAAAGCTGTGTCTGCTTATTAGCCGTTGCGTTGGTAGCTGTACGCCAGATAGTGGATGTCTGGTATCAGACTCTTGTTTGAGTTTCTCCTCTGCGCATGCAACTTCTCTTCGGACTTGTGGTGGAGCTATGCCAGCTGTGGGGTAAAGTGCGCTGATCGGGGTCGATTGCAGGCAGCCTGTAATCGTGCGGCAGGTTTCATTTAGAGCAACATTTACTTCCTTGGCGTGGGCGGAACGGTGCCACACTGGGCACGCATGTTCACCTGCAGAGAAGCAGAGTGCTAGGCCAGTAGTCCGAAGAACCTGAAGTGAAGCACCCCAGGTGGTTGAAGTTAGGCGCCTTAGCAAGTTGTTACGGGAACCGACTTTTTCCTTAATTTTAAGACAATGGTTCTTAAATGTCAACGCCCTGTCAAGGGTGACTCCCAAGTAGGTAGGGTTACTGTAGTGTTCAATGGTGACACCCATCCAATTGATGTTCAGAGTGCGTCTTGCCGAATGGTTGCGGAGATGGAAAACGCATGCCTGAGTTTTTGTGGGGTTCGGTCTGAGGGCGTTATCCGCGTAATACTTTCCGAGGACTTCTAAGCCTGCCTCTAGGATATTTTCAGCATCCCCAAATGTATTGGTTTGGGTAGCCAGGGCGAGGTCATCAGCATATAGGAACCGCTCGCAGTGTTCAACAGTAGGTTGGTCGTTGGTATAGATGTTGAAGAGAATGGGGGCCAGAACACTTCCCTGAGGCAGGCCATTCTTCTGTGATCTCCATCTGCTCCTTTCTGAGTTTAAGAGGACTTGGTACCGTCGATTACGTAGCATCTCACCCAGTACCCGGATAAAACCCTGGTCGTCGATCATGCCAGACAATTTCGCCAATAACCTCTTGACATTGACAGTATCATAAGCCGCTGACAGGTCTACAAGGACGATGCCAGTGATCTTTCGTGCCTCATAGCCATCCTCTATATATTGCGACAGTCGGAGGATTTGCCCGGAGCAAGACTTACCTGGTCTAAAAAGTTAAACCTATAAAGTTTCAATTGCATAGCTCTTATACTTTAGATTTTATTGATATCTAAAATACCCCGATTTCGTCACTGACTCACTGACTGATGATCATCAATATTCTTAAGGTTCTTCTTGAAGTCCTAGAAAGCTGAAATTTGGTATGTAAGCTAGTAATAGTACACAAACAACAAAAAAATATTAAAACTTGAAACTTTTACCCCCCCAACCACTTAAACTAGGGGGTGAAAGTTTGTATGAGACTTCCGTAAATTTTGATGCTAGAGGTCTGAAAATTTATATAGGGGGTCCTTGTTATAAATAAACCCCAAAAAAAGAAAGAAAAAATTAACAACAGAAAAAATACTCGTATAAATATCATAAGCAACTTACAAAAAGAAATGAAATCCCACAAAAACATTTCATGTTAAATGTTGCCAAGACGAGACCATGTAGCTCGCACTGTCAAAAAGTAATCAGATCTCATGTAGAGCCAAGCTTCTAACTCTACACGCCCTAACTCTACAAGGCCTAACTTCGCAAACTCTACACCTTAGTCAAAATATATTTAATACGTTAAATAATAAATACCTAAAGACATTATAAAAACCATTAATTTTTGCAACTTACAATACTTAAGTACAAGGTGTTTCCGAAAACACCTCTGCAAAAATTCTTGAAATACTTTGTTCAGCTTTCAGAGTATCCACTTCATTTATTGCAGTTTCCATAAAATCCATCTGTAGGGAGTTGATTCTCAATATCTGACAGCAAGATGGCCGCTTCGGAATACGAAAGAGTATGAAGCGCGACCAGTGCTGATATTGAATACAAATAGTCTACCATCTACTCAAAGATTTAACTCTTCGTTTTTCTTTGCTAACTATTACTAAGAGATACTTGAGCTGGTTTTTCTGTGTGAGAATCTTGGACTAAGCGATTCGTGTAATGTAGTATACATTTTGCAAGAAAGAGATGATTAATGTCATTGAATAAATCCTTTCTTAATGTCCCATGCTTAGGTTCATTGAACTGTTTATCAAACCTAATATCACCCTTACTCATTATTGGTTGATAATTTATTTATTTAATAAAAGTTATAACACCATAACCACGCCAAGCCACGCCACGTTAAGCCGTTGGTCCGGCTATCATTCGTTGATCTTTGACAGTTGTTACGGGTAGTCAGAAGCCCGAAAGTCTGACAACCAGTCTTACCAAGGGGTATCGCATTACCCAGAGTGGTTGGGGGGTTGTGGAGGTCCGATAGGCTGTCGCTCAATGTTAAATACCAGTATTCAGCAGCATCCGATTAGACTGGAAGCTGACCCCAACATAGTTGGGAAAAGGCTAGGCAGGTGATGATTATATCTTCTATCACCTTAAATATATCATTAGAAGTTCTCCCAATGCAATAGGTATAAAGAAAACATCGTGAGGAAACCGGCATGTCCTAGAACCAAAAATTCAAAGACATGACATCTACCACTTCCCCCAGTGGGAACGTTACAGCGGTGCTATTCTGTAAAAATCTCCCCGTAAAAACTTAGGTGAAGTGAGCGTGGAGTGAGCTGTCAATAGTGTCAATTCCTAGCAAAAACAAACTCACTTCACCTAAGTTTTCACGGTGAGTTTTTTACAGAATCGACCGGCAGGCTGATTATGCTGTTATGCTGAATGTTAATATATTGAATTGCGTCACTCATCGCAATAATATACAGTCGTTATGAGAGGAATTAGGTACCTACCATTACATAAAATTGACTTGATTGTTGACTAAATGATTTTATAGACGTAGAAAATACCTTTCCAAAGGTATATTTAAACATCAACTGAAATCAGAATCTTCTAAATTTAATCTCTTAGAAGATCTGTGTCGTCTCGTCGGAGCATAGCATTTGATTTATTTTGAGCACAGTGATCCTACGTGACGTTTACATATTTCACTGCCAGACCTGTGCACACTGAACTATAACTTGCGATTAGTTGGACGTTCTAGCGCTGTCTAACACTAACTCCGGGTCCTATTATGTAAAGTTCAAATTCCAATCAGAGATACAGCTAGCTCGACTGTGGCTAATGAATGAGACACAATTGAATTACTATTGTTATAAATCAAATTTTGATTTTTCAACAGTTGAGCGGTCTTTTCATATTGTGCTTTGATAATAGAATAGATTGGTGCCATTCACTTTTTCCAGATTCACCAATGAGGAACGGGATATATTTAACTGATCCCCTAAAAGCTTATCGACCTTCTAATGATGTGCACTTTTTTTTTAACCGACGAAACAACGAAGGAGGATCTCAAGTCGACGCGTATATTTTTTTATGTATGACCACGCATAAAATTTTACAGAGTAGTCCAATTTTGATAATTCTTTTTTTATTGGAAAGAGTACCGATACCCCGAAGTTGGTCCTTATACATTTGTTTAATTACCAAGCCACTTTTTATCGTTTTTTCTGGTCGCAGTTACTTAACTGGCGTACCCTGACTAAACTTTAGGTTAGAACTTTGACCTACCACGCGCGACCAGAATTGGTAGCAGTAACTTTGCTAGGGCACCTCGACTTAGTGACACAAGTTAGATTAGAACTGTGATCAACTACACGCGAACCGACCGAGTGTAGCGAGCAGCGCCGTAGTAGCGGCCAGTGAGCGCTACATCCAAGTTGGTGGCAGTTTCTATTTAATATTTTTAGAACCCCAAAATAGGAATTATTTGAGGTTCACAAAAAGAAGCGCAACCATTGAGTTAGAGTGTTCAATAATATTTTTAGCAAAGCAATATATTTTGACGTGAGTCAAGCATAGTCGAGCACCGGAAAAGAACAAAAGACAGCAACATATTAAAGTCGCTTTCCATAAACAAAGAATCTACAAACGCTAACCTGCTTACCTCCGATAAACCCCCGCAGTCACAACCACTTATATAACAGAAAGAATGGATCTTCACAAAAGTGATTCTATTTTCAAAACCCGACTCGTTCAATTGTCGAACACACGCCATACATATGAAGCGGGGGTTTGAATCTTGACGACTAGCCTGCTTTATGAAATTCTATTTGAATGACGCTTTACAGCGCTTTTTTAAACCATCGCACAAAAGACTGCGACGTCATTGAAATTAAAACTTTTCATAGTGCAGCTTTCTACTTCAACTTGGTGAATGAATATTGTAAACGTGTTTTGAGTTCACTAGATTTATTTTTGATATACTTAGGAAATGAAATGGAACTCTCTTATTATCAAGCACTGCCTCATTGTGGTCTAAATGAGTTTTCACAGAGTTATACAAAACGTATTGTATTCCAAATTTTATTCCAGACAATTTCCTTTTCGAATTCAATTATAGGTATCCATTTCGAGGTGCCCCAAAATAAGTTAGGAAACTTCCATTTAGTGGAAATAGCCTACTATTTTATTCTACTGGGTAGACGTACGATACAAAAATTGACTTTGTAAAATCTAGCAACAGTGCAATCTTTATTTTTATTGTAAATTGTTATCTTGGGTTTTTTTTTTAATACCTACTTTAGTACCACTCCGTATCACTTTAGTACCACTCCGTAAGGACAAACACCATAATTTAGAAAAGCTCGTGTAGAATTATATGGACTTATTTTGTTACCAGTAAATCATTGACTATGTGTAGGACTTCCTCGTCGGTCTAGTGGTCACATGTGCTACTGCTGAGCATGAGGTCCTGTGTTCGATTTCCAGGTCAAGTGAAGTGTTATTAGGTTTTTCCATCTGGAATTTCTCGATTATTCCCCGATGTCCACCGCTTGTTTGGCCACCTCTGGTGGACACCGTAACAACTTTTAAAAATTAAAAAATTACAACTGGGGCAAAAAAATATTGTAACCTAACCTCAAAACACTTTAAAGTTGCTTCTGCATCATCTCCGGCGCTGCGGGAAGTGCAACCTCTCCGCCATTACGTAACAAAGGATAGGCACCCATGCTAACCTCCGCAGCTTCGGCTTCAGCCATTACGGCTCGCTCGGATGCCTATGCTTTGTTACAGCGGGCCGGGGTTGACTAGTAGAATACACTATGTAAAATTTCAAATCTAAAATGGCCGCCGGCTCAAAATGCCAAATTTCATATTTGTTTCAATATTTTTAATTTTATGTTTGTTTCAATATGGGTAATGGGTATCCAATGAAAGAGCTTTTTTTTTTAACGTGGAGAAATGCTCATGCATTCTGCACTACCACGGGGAGATAGTGCAGTTATGTGGGACTCTAACCCACTAAAACTCCACGGTGTCCTCCTCTGCCGCTTACGGCGGGAACACGGGCACGCGTTAGCACTCATCCGTGAACCCGCCGCGGCTGTCCGTCACCGGACCCTCCTCTGGGGAGTACTCCCCATCACCGGCGCACCAGAACACATAGCACGCCGTGACCACCCCCAATGAAAGGGCTTTACAAGTAGAACACAGTGCATGGCGGATCATAGAGTTTAAATAAAAGCTAAAAACTTGAAAATAAAATAAGTAATTTTTTTTTAGTTAAACGGTTTTTAAAAGTTGTTTCGCTGTCCCCCAGTGGTGGACATCGGGAATAATCGGAATTTCTCAGTAGCAGCCCAGAGTCTGGATTTGTGCCCGGTTGATGATAATAGGCTCACTCCTATTACATGGGACTTAACCAGCGAAATGTGGCTCTACTTTAAGTACACCCCTGCCTTACCGACGGGGAATACAAGTGAGATGTTTTCTGATGTAAATCATTATATGGAAGTTAGTAAATCAAAGTCTGTTCTACCCAAAATCTTATCGTTTACGTCAACATCAATAAAACCAGCAGAAAGTTCGTCACTAAACATTTTTGGTGTTTCGCGAGCAACTTAAACAATCAGTCGGCGCAAAGTTGAGCCAACTCATCTAAAAGTTACTGTGCCAATAAATAGTTGCAGACTTCGCTGGAGGTTGAAGTAAACCGACAATGTTACTGTATATACGTAGGAACATCTGTTATTGTTGAATCTGTACTATATATTTTACTTCGATGGTCCTATTTTATCATTTGTGACTTCAAGTGACAGCTATGTGAACAGAACCCAGCATTACATAAATATGTAAGTTGTCACGCCCTTTATATCATCTGGAGGCTTTTATTTAGGTAGTAGGTAAGTTTTATTTAGTTTCCATTTTTAATTTTGATTTTTCTTTTTTTTTGCTTTAGTAGGTACGTATAGATTTTATTGTATTTGTTGGTATATTGGCGGTGGAGGGGCCCGTGGCTAAATAATAACAGCCGCACAGGTCGATCGATCAGGTTAAGCTACGCTTGCCGCGGTTGGTCTGCGGATGGGTGACCATCTTTACATACCGTGCCCCTCCGTGCCTCGGAAAGCACGTTAAGCCGTTGGTCCCGGCTGTCATTTGTGGATATTTGACAGTCGTTACGGGTAGTCAGAAGCCCGAAAGTCTGACAACCAGTCTTACCAAGGGGTATCGTTAATCGTATTACCCAGTAACTGGGTTGTGGAGGTCAGATAGGCAGTCGCTCCATGTAAAATACTGGTATTCGCTGAATCCGGTTAGACTGAAAGCCGACCCCAACATAGTTGGGAAAAGGCTAGGCAGATATATATATGTTGGTATATTGGCGTGGCTAGCTAACATATGGCAATTTATTTAATGTTCTGTGTCCTGTAATGTTAATTACTTTGCTTAGCTTGTATTTGTATACATTCAAGTAGTTTCTAACTGAACAGACAGCTGTGCTGCTGGGGAGTTTGTTGCTCCACTTCTTCTCCCCAGCGAAAGCACTAGGAAGTGGTGAAGGGCGGACGTTTTGGGGACTGACTTTTGTAATTTTGAATTTCGAAAAGTGCTGATTCTCAGCCTAGGTTGAATAAATGACTTTTGATTTTGATTTTGTACTTTTTACATTCATAAAAATTTTATGTACTAAGTCCTAATGCTCTATTTTGTACATTACCTTTCCATGCTTACGTAACACTTAGTAATATATTTTTTTTTTTTTTTTTTTTTATATTTATCTACTAAGGTTCCTTTATTGTTATTCATGAGTCTAGAAATAAAGTATTTAGGAAAGAAGGAATTTAATGCCCATTTAATATTTATTCAAGCAAATTATTGACGTCGTAATTAAATATTATATTCTGAACATAATTAAACGATATTATTTAATATTGCTGACGTAATCAGAATCCAGATCAAAATTTAAAAAGAGGCTAGTTTGGTTTAAAATTTTTGCATCATTAGATGTGCAAAAAGTTATTATAGTAAAAAAGTGTTCATCATTAAAAGGACAGTAAGATTTTATAGGATAATTAAATATTTCCTATTCCTTTTACAGCCCATATAGATAAGCAATGTTAATTTTATGTGACCTCATTTGTTTCCCTCTGCACATAATACACTAGCTATAAATACAGCGTCCATCCACTTACGTCCATCCACTTACGTCCATCGATCATGGCCTACTATGTAGACCACTCATCTGTCACATTATTTTTTCTCTATACCGACAAAAACGTTTATCGATGATGACATATCGTATCCGATAGTTCAACATTTACACAATTAAGTAACATACAAAAACACAGGCATAGTGTTAAAGGCTCCCGCTGGCAGGCGCGACGCGACAGCGCTACGTGACTCTAGTAGAATAATTTCCATGAAAATTTCATAGAAATTGTCCTACCAGAATCGCGCTGCACCGTCGCGTCGCGTCTGTCTTCAGGAACCTTAAGGCTCACACAGGATTGGACTGGACCCTAAAAAGCCCTGGATCCTTTTGTTGTTGCTTAATTTGGAAATTGTATATAATTATAAAAAAAATGTATATATATATTATTACGATGAATTTCTCTTTCTATAATTTTTTTCAATAATTGTCCTTTTGAGAATTAGGTATTTATAGAAGTGGCCGTTTTGCAAATTAGTCATTTATAGAATTAGGCATTATGAGAATTAGTCATTTATAGAATTAGCCATTTTGAGAATTAATCCATTAAAGACTCAGTTGCCATTTTGAGAAGTGCACTTTTTTTTCGGCCACTACAGCTACGAGTATTTCGTATTGAAATGCGATACGCTGAGGCCCAATACGGCTGTAATGTGCGCTTAGCTTTAACAAGCAAGACTGCTAAGTTTGTTCTAGATTTTATTCATTAAATCTGCCCGGCCTTTTCCCAGCTACAACTACCTAAATGAAGTGACTCCACAACCTAGTTACTAGGTAATACGATACTTCTTGGTAAGTCTGGTTGTCAGACTTTCGCGCTACTGACGACCCGTAACGACTGCCAAATATCCTAAAATGACAGCCGCGACCAAAGCATAACGCGCTTTCCGAGACACGGAGGGGTCTTGAATAGTCTTGATATTTAAAGATAGTCACCCATCCATGAACCAACCGTGGCAAGTGTAGCTTAACCTGATCGATCGATCCACACGGCTGTTATTACTTAGCCACAAGCCCCCCAATTTCGATATTTTACTATCGGAACGAAAAAGTCTAGCTGCATTAGGAACAGAATAAAGCAATTGATTGTACAGACGCCAGCACATCAAGCTACCCGAAACTGTCAAATTTTCTCAATCTACTTTGAACCTTATGCAATAGCGATAAAGTTGAAAATCTATTAAAGAAATTTGACAGATTGTGATGTGCCAGCACATCAAGCTACTACAGTCTGTACAATAGATACATGTGTGAGCACTGGAAAAAGTTCAGTCGCCGTTTTTAAGTCGCTCAAAAGTATAAAAAACACGCGAAAAACGTTATAAAAAAGTAAATATTGAAGTAAGTACCTCGACATAATATGACCTTCCAAAAGACCCTAATACAGTTATCTATACATATAATAAATCTGTAGAAGGGTCAATTCTGTACATTGAAAATATTGAAAAAATAAATAGCGGGGGGTGTTGCTGGATCGATACCAAACCCAAATATGTGATTAAAAAAAATTTTGTCTGTCTGTCTGTCTGTCTGTCTGTCTGTCTGTATATGCAGGCATCACGTGAAAACTAACGGTTCGATTTCGATGAAACTTGGTATAATTATACCTTATTATGGGCATAAAATGGGATACTTTTTATCCTGGAAAAATACGTAGAAAAAAAAATCTTATTTTTCAGTCACCTACGGGGGAGGAGTTGTGAATCTTTATTTTTCTTACGCATTCTGTGACAGTGTGTAATCTAACGACGCATATTTAAATGTTGTTTTTGAGTAAGCCATGCTATTATCTAGCTTTACACTATAAAAACTACGCCATTTAAGTAACTTGGACAGAGAAACATAGTTTAATGAATGTTAGTAGTATAAAGACAATTTTGAAGCAGCGCCATCTATGAGATTTCATAAAAATCAAATCAAGTTACATGTTAACACTTTTTGGAAATTAATAATTTAAATTTGATCATGTTGGCGAGGTTAGTAGTTAGTTATTCTTAAAATTCATAGATGGTAATGTGCATTTTCTTCATAAAAGTTGTATCGTATAGATCGTTTTGACAAATTCAAGTTACAACAAAACCCTCAAAATCTTGAGCAGAGTTGAGGAAGACAATTTAAGAAAAATGCGGTGTTAAGTATTATAAAAAGTTATGTTCATTGATGATGATCACTTCTTCATCAATTTCATGTTGTTAGTACAAAATAAACATTGACTGTTAATACCTTTGTTCGGTATTTATCTGTGTGATTATTGCTTGGTAATTAATATACTTTCATGTCGTATACCTAACTAGCTACTGCCCGCGACGTTGTCTGCGCGAAGGCTCTACAGCACCAAAAATACCTAAGATGCCAGTGTCGCTATAGCATTATAAGTAAACAACTTTTAAAATAGCATTACAGCACGTCACCTTCTCAACGGTGACTAAAATTGCGCGGAGGCGAGCGTCAGTGACAGTCCCAGCCACATGCGTCATCTGTTTGCCGTCATCTTGGTGTATTGTGGAGTCGCGAACCCGGTAGCTTTGTGGGAGAAGTATCGCCATCATCTGTCTAAAGATTTTCTACGAGCTTTGAGGCGTGCTACTGAAGACGAAGTCGAAGTAACTGATGAACGCGTGATGAACACCTGTCTCATAAACGAATGCATTCTCTCGGAAATTGAGGGGAATGAAGTGGTCTACACCTCGATAAACACTGTTGTCGAGCAAGATGACGCCACACATTATCCCGTGGAATTTCTGAACTCCCTGTCAGCAAGTGGACTTCCAGCGCATATCACCAAGCAGAAGTCGGTGTCCCGATTATGCTTCTTCGGAACCTATCTTCTCCAAAGTTGTGTAACGGGACCCGCCTTAAAGTCATCTCGCTCTACAGACACACCATTGAGGCGGAAATTCTTACGGGTTGTGGCGTCGGCGAGGCAGTATTCCCCTCATATCTCATAACTTCCCGTTCCAGTTCAAGCGCGTACAGTTCCTCGTGAGTGTATGCTTCGCGATGACCATCAATAAGTCGCAGGGGCAGACACTGAGGGCAGCGGGTGTCGACCTCAGGACGAGTTGCTTCTCACACGGGCAACTGTAGGTACGTCGCTTGCTCCCGCGTCACCAGACCTGACTCTCTTTACATTTTGGCTCCTGGCAGCATAACTACCAACGTAGTTTATAGGGAAGTGTTGTAAGGTATGATACCTTTGTACGTATTTTTACTCTTTTGTGTCCTGGAATGTATTCCTGCATTATTTTCTCTATTTCCTTCAGTCACATCTTATGACTGAACTCAGCAGGATTCCCATATAACTCTCTTCACTTGCTTCGCTTGCAAAAAAAATATATTTTAATGCTATTTTAAAAGTTGTTAACTTATAATGCTATAGCGACACTGGCATCTTAGGTATTTTTGGTGCTGTAGAGCTTTCACGCAGACGACGTCGCGGGCAGCAGCTAGTGGCCAATAAAATAAAAAACTTTACAGCGGGATCTTTACGATATATGACATTAAGTTTACACTTTATGAAGGTCACTTTATGAATTGCCAGCAGCTTGGATAGCTTCTTACGGCCCATTAATCCTGCACTCCAGTGTACAAGTACTTAAGTCACTTGGTATGCTGAATTATTTAGTCAGTTCCGGATTGTTTGGCAAACAGTCGAGTATATATTCTTTAATATGTACTCGCATATGCCCTTGGGAATTGTAAGTGTCGTACGCGATGGAGAATAGCTTCCTGATTTTGTCTCTTGGGTACCGTAAGGATGCTTGCAGTTTTTATCGATTTAGACGTCCAATAGGACCTTTTACTTACCCGCATACTCCTGCCTCATGATCAATGATCAATCAATCTACTTGCATGGTTTTTCCTAATCCCAGAAACTTGTTGTGTAGAAAACATTAGACTATACGTGGATTGATCAGTGCTAAGACCAGTTGTCCCCGATGCTGCTTAAAAGAATCCAGGGGGCCTAAAAAGGCCACTTTGGAGAATCATAAAAAGAAAGGTGTTTTTCTTTTTCCGCTGCACTACGTAGGTACAATCAAAGAGATCGGGATTGGACTTGGATTGGTTTGATTGGTATTTTAGCACAGACAAAAAACAATAACTGAAAAATGCTTCACCAATGGGATTTCATACGATTAACTTAACAGTTAACTGTCCATTCCGTTATCCTTTTATGATTCTGTCAAAGTGGCCTTTTTAGGCGTGTTACTAACTCAAATAAAAAATGAGAAGCCAGAATTCTAGCTACTCATTGACGATTTGAGTTTGTAACACGATAGGTACTTCTCATACTTCTTGTTATGGTCACGAATCATTTTTTTAATCAACATACCACCTGCAAATTGTAAATAACGTAAGAAAATTCACACAGGAGAGCTATTAGTATTGGCCTCACTGGACCAATCAAAACAAACTTCATTCCTCAGAGCGGTGCATAATTCAGCTGCATCCGATGCGGAAGCTCAGGGCAACGGGAACTGTGTACGTTGACCGATTGACTAGATATTGATCGAGAGTGATTTAGGAGCAGTTTCAGGAGAGTTTCAAGATGGCAACTGAGCAAAAGCGGGATAACTACTGTTTACTACTGTTTTAATATCAAGTAGTTTTCGTGAAAGAAAGACTTGTTTGCGTTCAAAGCAAAAGTTATATAAATATTTTTATTTATAAATTTTTGGTTTTTATATGTGAAATCTCAATACGTTCAATACCTTCTTTACACCTTCCTGTTCTAATTGTTTTTTTTTTTTTGTTTCAGGATTTTTGTTCAAAAAGCAAACAATTTGGATGACATTTTTATTGTCTTTATTTCTGTAATTAGCATGTCCGAGAGTAGGTATTCGGAAACCGCTGAACCGTTTTTAATGGAACCCTTGTTGTTTGACACCGCGACTCAGCGAGGATGATTTATACAAATTGTTTCAACTCTCTTCAAAAGCAATCTGGAATTTCAGTATCATGTCATTCATTTACATATATTCACTTTGCGCTGTTTTCTGTCGAGTTTTTTCTTTATTAAGGTACGTACCTACGTATACACAAAATCCATCCTGGGTGTCGTAAAAAAATGTAGTTAGATGAATTCAATAATTAAAAATTAATTAAATGTTTTATTGACATAAAAAAGGTGTAACATTTTCAATTGAAGCCCTGACTCCTGAGCTAGTTGGTACCTGTGCTACAGGAGTCAATTTTTGGAACTTTAACAATGTATGCAATCAAATTAAAATAACTTCAAAACGAAGGGAATTTTGTACAAGCATGCTCTTGAGAGGTGTGTGTGTGTGTTTGTTGATAAAAGGAGAATAGTCAGCTGATCCTGTCTGCTACTATTAACTTACTGCGATAATCAAATACTTATCTCTTTTTAACGGTATCGGAGGCCGAACATTAGATATTAGCACTAGCTTTAAACACATAACAAAAAAAAAACATGAAGAAAAATTCATAAAAGAAATGTTACCAGCTTTATTTTTATTTCACACTTCTCTTTAGAATGCATTTTAAAAAGTAACTGCACTAATTAACACGTAATAGCGTAAAACAAAAAGCTCTCGCCACGAACAGCTCCACAGCAGAACTTTTATCATTAGCTACCACTATTTAAGTTTTTTTTATTACTTAAATAAAAAGTTTTCAGAGTTTCAATTGCTTACTATCTAAAAAAACACGATTAATAAAAAAACTTTGTGTACTTTTCCAAGTTTATATGCTGTCGGGCGGTGACGAAACCTTTTTATTTGGATCAAGGGCCATTTTATAGGTATAAGACAACACGACGAGGTTTTTTTTAAGTAAAGAAGGCCCTTCACTCTAGCCAGCCATAAAAATAAAAGTCTGCGGTGATTTGCCGGATTAATTACCTCCATAAATAATTAATCCTACAGAAGTTTATGTGATGTTTGCATCGAATCATTATCATTTAATTAAAATTAAAATGAAATGTACAGTCAACAAAAGAAATAAGTATGCAGGATCATCGAATATAGTTGAAGTTTAGTGAGAAAGCGATGGATGTTGTCGACTGAAATTTAATTTGATAAATGGAGCTGTTTGTTTTCTATTAGTGAAATTAAATTTTATTCGAGAACATCCATCGGTTTCTTACTAAACTTCAACTATATCCGATGATCCTGCATACTTATCTCTTTTGTTGACTGTACATAAATAACAATAAATGCGTATTCTTTGTTGGAGATCCTAATAAAATAAAATAAACAACTTGTACAGACACCAGCACATCAAGTTACTACAATCTGTCAAATGACTTTAATAGATTTTCAACTTTATCGCGAAAGCATAAGGTTCAAAGTTGATTGGGAAAGTTTGACAGTTTCGGGTAGCTTGATGTGCTGGCGTCTGTAGATTTTTGAACTTTGAAAGTAATGGGACGGCCAGGGCCTCACCGCAAAGCCCAGTTACAATCCGATTCGTTCTAATCATCATTATCAAAGCCAGCTCAGACTGGGCTGCTTTCAATGAATTAGTTTGAACACCCTACTGTATAGACTATTTCTATACAGTAGGGTGTTCACACTTGCACTCCAATTTATATACAACAGATTTTCTATGAAGGTAATTACAGGAACGCCCCCAGGTGTGCGTTCCTTTTATCTCCCTTTTGTTGATTGGTACCGGAATCTACATGTATACAAAAAAATAAAATTGAATGAAGTGTCTGTTTGTAATGTCAAAATAACCGCTTTTTACTAAAGTTTGCTTTTTTATATACAGTTGTCTGTCTGTTTATTCCGGCTAATCTCTGAAACGGCTGAACCGATTTTCACGGGATTTTCACTGACAGATGAGTGCGGATGTTTCAGTAGCTCAATTATGGCTAATGAGACACAATTGAATTTCTATTGTTATAAATAAAATTTTGATTTTTCAATAGTTGAGAGGAAGGCCACTTTTATTTCAGAAAAAGAATTAGGGTTCCGCGCAAAAAAATAAAATCCACGAGATTCAATATGCACGGGAATGAAGTCGCGGGCAGTTTTATGTAAATAAAAAATAAATAATTTAAAAAATTAAAAAAACGCCTGCCTTGCCAAAAAGTGAATTTAAAAATTTAGGTAGGTAAGTGTAAAATTTTTTTAAAAAGTTAAATGACTTTACAGCTCCTTCCTTTTTTGAGCAGTCGTGTAAAAATGAAAGGTTTGCTAGAGCGTCCACAATACCGGCCAATGACGTCACTGAAACGTTATTGACGAAAGTAAGTTGGTGTGTTTCCCTAGAGAGCCTTTTTGACACCGTAAAGTCAAACTCCGCTGCCTAAATCTTTGCCGCTGCTGCCAACATTTTCATGACAGCTGTCACTGCGACCGCTATGTGGAGGCCACCGCTCTTCTAATCTGCGTTAGCGATTGACTTGCCAAACATCATCATCTTCCTAGTTTTTTCCCAACTATGTTGGGGTCGGCTTCCAGTCTAACCGGATTCAACTGAATACCAGTATTTTACATGGAGCGACTGCCTATCTGACCTCCACAACCCAGTTACTGGGTAATCCAATACCCCTTGGTAAGACAGGTTGTCAGACTTTCGGTCTTCTGACTACCCGTAAAGACTGTCAAAGATCCACGAATGGATGGACCAACGGCTTAACGTGCTTTCCGAGGCACGAAGGGGTCACGGTATGTAAAGATGGTCACCCATCCACAGACCAACCGCGGCAAGCGTAGCTTAACCTGATCGATCGACCTGTGCGGTTGTTCTTATATATCCACGGGCCCCTCATTGACTTGGCAAACATGTAGATACAACAAATATGAGTTATTGGAAAAATAACTTTAATTCTTCCACAATAAAGTTCAGTTTACGATACAACTTCAAAATATTTTTAAGCCTTTTTAAATAATGCTAGTCACTCTAAAATCAACTTAATTACCTCTGAAATAAGGTTGATATTTGTTTAACTTGAAATAACATCAATTGGAAAAGTAAATTTGAAGAGACCTTAGGTAACCGTGTGTCTTAAGTAGCTATTGAGACAGCAAACAGACACAAACATATTAACTTTCACGTTTCATTTACAGTTGAAATGAGATGCTGCATTCCTACATATCATAAGCTTGGTTGTTTATAACATTCACAGAAGATTGTGTTTTAAATAACTTTCTCGTGTTGATATCTTATAAAGGAGCAGACGTTTTCTCATTTCGTGAACAATGTAGATGCGTTACATATGTGACATCTGGGAGTTCTTTGAACTCGTTAATTTTTGAATTATTGTTCGGTCTGACAACGGAAAGTAAGGTTGCAAATAGAGCCTTTATTTATCACACTAATATTACAAAGACGAAAGTTTGTGAGTGTGTGTGTGTGTGTTTTTATATGTTTGTTACTTCTTCACGCTCAAACGGCTGGAACAATTTTGATAAAATTTTGTGGGGAGGTAGCTGAAACTCTGGATTAACATATAGGCTACTTTTTATCTCGGTATTTCCGCTGCTAGCTAGCTAGTCTAGTATGTAGCAAAATGATCTGGTTTGGATAGGGCTTTTCACAGTCTCAGAAGCAGCCAGGAGTTTGGGCTTGTGTCTGTTTGTTACATCACATCAGCCTAAAATGTTCCCACTGGTGGGACACAGGCCTCCTCTCTGTGTGAGAGGGAGTGGGCCGTAATCCACCACGCGGGCCCAGTGCGGGTTGGTAGATGTCACATGCCTACGAATTTTTGATTCTAGGACATGCCGATTTCATCTCGATGTTTTCCTTCACCGTTTTGAGAGCTGTGGTGATGAAATAATTTACACAAAATAAAATAAATACTGTTACATAGGACTTAAATATTACTAATGAAATGTGGGTGTACTTGTGCTCATCTTCCTAACCCTTAGGAAAATACAGACGTCATAATACGTTATTTTAAAACTTCATAACCAAACAAAATATAATGAGAAATACTACTGAGACTGAGATTTGTGGCCATAAATCCTGAGAGGATTTTACCTACTGACGTAAAAATTTCACGAGTTCTTGAATAGGTAAGAAGTAGGTACTTGTGTCGGAATTGTCAGCCATAAAGGGTGGGTAAATCTAGAGACACACGTCGGTAGCATTGCCTGTACACACACGTGGACTATAACTGCACCCTAATTGCTATACAATACACGCTATTAATCACAATCTGAATCATTTTAAAAATATTGCTAATCCACTGCCTCTTTTGTTCGTAAAATGTGTCTGCTCAACAACGTAAATATCGCAATGAATGTTACTGAACTGTCAAATGAGAGCCATTCCTACTGATACTGTGTTACGCAATTTCCCCGCTGGATACGTCTCATCCATTATAATAATCCCATAGCCACCTAGAACGACAGCCACGGGATAGGACCGACCGTTCCTAAGTCCGGCAGACGATTTATATTAGCTAAGCTTATTTCAAACTCGAGTTACTCACAAAGTCTATAGTTAATGTTCCTTCAGCAAGTACCTAATCCTCTCGTCGAAAATAACCTACAAGGTCGCAAGAAAAACCTCTTTCTTGTGTTTGCCTTCAGGTTTGTTCCCTAACGAACTTTAGTTTTGATTTTGGAATGTAGCGTGCTTTTAACTTCTAAGGGTAGAAGTTATGGCCGGGTTAGCGGGATTGTCCGAAAGGGTTACCGCTACCCCGGAACATAAAGGGCTAAGGAAGGAACACGGGTGGGTTTTAGTTAGTAACAGTCTGACACTCCCTTCCGCTCCACCCAGAGCGGGAGGGGTCATTTGATGATTCCCATCCTGAAAAAAAAAGTTACTTACAAAGTCTAAAGTTAATGTTCCTTCAGCAAGTACCTAATCCTCTCAACGGAGATGACCTACAAGATCGCAAGAAAAACCTCTTTCTTGCGATTGCCTTACTTTAGTTTACAAAGCATAGTTAGCAGAATTCAATATCTACGAATTAATTTTCAACAACTAATTTTACAACAAAAGTAATTTTAATAGGCTCGCCCCTATTACAAGGGACATAAACATTACTGGTGAAATATATGTGGGTGTGCTATAGGAACTCTTCTGCCTACAGGCGTGATGTTTCTTTCTTTCTTTCTTTCTTTGATGTTATGTTATGTACAGTCAACAAAAGAGTTAAGTATACAGGATCGTCGGATATAGTTGAAGTTTACTAAGAAAACGATAGATGTTGTCGACTGAAATTTGATTTGTTATATGAGCTGTTTGTTTTCTATTAATAATATTCAATTTTATTCGAGAACATCCCTCGGTTTCAATCATCTGATAACTTTATTCGAGGAATAATTTTGAAATTTTGACAGTTACTGTTATTTCATACAAAAACTGTCAAACGTCAATTTTATTCCTCGAATAGAAGTTGTCTGGCTGTGGAAAAATCAGCCCTTAGAAGCAAAAATATCGTCGCCTATTGTAAAACAACGTCAACACTAGACCTTTGTTCTTGATCGCATATAATGGAATTTCAAAACGCCATTCGCGGTAATTTCGTGAGAGCCTCCAGTAAAAGAAATAACGAACTCCATTAGCCGAAGCAATTACATGAACAAAAATGAATTCTCTATTTCAGTTTCACCACCTCCTTACGTACTTACGTATGTAGGTAAATTGGACCTCGGCCTGCCATTAGCTGGCTCACTTGTCCCGCGAACTTTTTCCCGACCGCTCACCCGAAGGGATGTAATCCTCTGGATAAAAAGGGAATAAACCGCCGCTCGTTAGCCGATGACGCGGCATTATGAGGAGATTGGATCCTCCCACGGCCTGTTTCTTAAAATATCTACTGAAGTAATCTTGTCCACCACTTAAATATATCTACTAGAAGCTTCTGCCGTGATTTCGTTCACGTCGAAGTAATATGATATACAATATACTAAAATAAGTCACATTATCAGGGTTCCGTACCCAAAGGGTAAAAACGGGACCCTATTACTTACTAAGACTTCACTGTCCGTATATCCATATTTCGTTCACGTGGAAGTAATATGATATACAATATACTAAAATAACAGTCACATTTTTAGGGTTCCTTACCCAAAGGGTAAAAACGCGACCCGTATTACTAAGACTTCACTGTCCGTCTGTCACCAGGCTATATCTCATGAACCGTGATAGCTAGACAGTTGAAATTTTCACAGATGATGTATTTCTGTTGCCGCTATAACAGCAAATACTAAGAACAGAATAAAATAAATATTTAAGGGGGGCTCCCATACAACAAACGTGTTTTTTTCGGCGTTTTTACCTTGTGGTACGGAACCCTTCGTGTGCGAGTCCGACTTGCACTTGGCCAGTTTTTATAAAATCCCTCGGCCCCCGTCCCACCGCGTCCCAACGCATCGCCCGCCTGCGCTTTTACTTCATTTTCGCTTAGTGCTCTTTCTGTATGTTTCTATTGCTCAGCTCCTACGGGTTATGGTTAAATATAACCTTCCTCAAGGATTCGGCTGACGAATGCAAAAAAAATTCAAATCGGACTTGTAGTTTCACAGATCAGCGCGTTCAAACAAACTCTTGAGCTATAATACATATTGATTTATTTTGTAAAAAAAACTAGACCTTCTCTCAGTCTTAAGACCTACACGTATTCTGAAAGCCGTATCTACCTCCTCAATCGATCACAATCTACAAAGAAGTCGGTTAAAAAGAAAGACCTCTATTTATCTGAATTACTTAGAAAACAATCAATCAATGACAAGATTTATTGAGCCTTATAAAAATGTAAGGAGACATGAAGGCGATTCATCAAAATTGACTTAGCTTTTTTAATACATATATATCCACTTATCGCAAACGTATATTCTTTACTAACTTACGTAGCCTTTACGGTTGAGTTTATCAGTGTTTCGTATTGTTACTAAATTTTTCACCAACAAATACGTAAAGGTCCTGAAGAATAAAACTCATCATCATCTGCCTAGCCTTTTCCCAACTATGTTGGGGTCGGCTTCCAGTCTAACCGGATTCAGCTGAATACCAGTATTTTACATGGAGCAACTGCCTGAAGAATAAAACTATGTAGTAAAAACAGTGGTGACATAGATAAATAAAAAGCTTTTTCCACATAAAGAGCAATGGATACTATAAGATGGACATTGCTACTCCGACAAGCACACATAACTTAAGTTTTGGATAAATGGACGGATTGTTACGTACTTCGCTACATTTCTAAAATGGCATATATTTACGTTTCCCCAGTTCATTTCACAGATAAATCGCCGAACGCATAAACGCACACAGGTATAACCTTTATATAGATAAAGGTACCTTTTGTTCCTGTGTCCTTTAAAAAGATAAAGGTGCCTTTTTGTGCCTGTGTGCGTTTATGTGTTAGGATGCAGCGCGGTACGGGAGGGGTGCTATGCGAGAGGTCAGTGATTCGTCAACTATCACCCCTCCCGCACCGCGCAGCTACCTCAGGCAACGTCTCAGTTAAGCGGTCGGCCTATAATTAGATCTATCCATAATTTATTATTATATTCCGTTCTATAAATCATTGGAACTCCTCCTTATTCTTTTGACAGGACGAATAATTCTTAATTCACAGCTGTTCGAACGATACCAAGTGTCGTAGGCCCTCAATGAATAACAAAAAGGTTCTATGTAAAAACTGCGCCGAGAGAGAGCCAATCACATTATTTATTTAGTTACTGAATGACAAACAGCTGAGAGAGCCTCTTGTAGTTATTTAGTATTTATGTTATTCTGTTGGCTTTTTGGTTGGAAGACTATGGGATCCATTGAGCCGTCGGGATCACGAAAGCGAGACGCTCGATTTACCAAACATAAGTCATCATCTGCCTAGCCTTTTCCCAACTATGTTGGGGTCGGCTTCCAGTCTAACCGGACGCAGATGAATACCAGTATTTTACATGGAGCGACTGCCTATCTGACCTCCACAACCCAGTTACTGGGTAATATTGGTAAGACTGGTTGTCAGACTTTCGAGCTTTCTGACTACCCGTAACGACTGTCAAAGATCCATGAATGACAGCCGTATACTTACCAAACATAAGTAAGTCTATAAAAAGGGTGTCAGTTTTAAGAAGCCAATTTGGCTTCTTAACCTCACTATATTTACCTTCACCGTTTTTGAGAGCAGTGGTGATGAAATAATTTACACAAAGTAAAGCGCCTGTCTGGGTTCCAACCCACGACCCTCCCCCCCTCGTGTAAGTCAGGGCCGTTACCACTGGGTCACTATTAAACTACCTCTTAAATATGACGACTCATCTGTAACATTTCATCGTCGTGTGTTGTGTACGCTGGAAACGGTATATTCAAAACATTTCAGGACTGTTTCTTTTTCTGATAGTCTGACGATAAATATAATTTTATTGGTCTTTTTTTGCAAACTAAAGCTCAAGATGGACAAAGATCTCGAAGATGCTTCATGTAGGTACCGGATGACAAGACATCAATCAAAATGTTAATCTTTCAATAACCGGTTATCGTGACATGAAGTAATCTGAGACTGCTTCGTTGGTCTAGTGGTCACAAACGCTACTACTGAGCATGGGGTTCACAAACGCTACTACTGAGCATGGGGTCCTAGGTTCGATTCCCGGGTCGGGAAAAGTGATATTAGGTTTTTCCATCTGGAATTCCTGAGAAGCAGCCTGGAGTCTAGATTTGTACCCGGTTGATGACAATAGGGTCGCCCCCTATTACATCTGACTAGAGTGTTTACGACGTAAGGCATTTCATACAAACTTTCAAGCCCTTGGTTTTCGAAATGAATGAACCGATTTTAATGAAACTTCATACGCATAAGCAGGATATAAAGGTCTAAAACATAAGTGGTGAAACGTGGGTATATTATAGGTATATCTGCCTAACCTTTCATGGAATGCAGGCGTAATCTTATAAATATTATATATTTGCACTAAGATTGACAAAGAACAATGTAAAGAACACACACAACTGACAGAGCTATACTTATATAGATACGCAGAAACTTTGCTGAATAGATTGTTCTCCACACTTGTGGTGCCAATTACTGCAGCTGTGTCTTCTAAATAACCCAGTTCCTTAGAACACAATGTTTGTCTCAAACAGCGACGTATACTCGTTACTACAGAGTAATGAGTATAATTTACTGGAGACATAACACATTTATTTACATTACCGGGTGATGCATGGCATGATACATATCTACAACGAAAATAATTCGTTATAACCAACTACACAATAATCCACAATTCTAAACAAAAGGTAAGTATAGTAATCCTTAGGTCGGACAAAGTGTTATTGGAATATTTGGAATTATCCAGTAGATAGCAGCCCGGAGTTTGTATTCGTGCACATTAATCATTTAGCCGAAAGATGTCCACTGCTGGACATAGATCTTCAAGCACCTCCACTTCTACCGGTTCTGTGCTTCCCGCATCCAGCGAATTTCTGCGGCCTTCACAAGGTCATCGGTGGAAGGCCTTCCAACGCTACGTCGTCCGGTACGCGGTCCACTCCAGAATTTTTCGGCCCCATCGGCCATCTGTTCTGCGAGTATTGTGCCTTGCCCACTGCCACTTAAATTTGGCAATTCTTCGAGCAATGTCGGTTACCTTATTTCTCCTGCGCATTTCTTCATTTCTGCTTCCATCATGTAAGGAAACTCCAAGCAAGTATTTGTGTCCGGTAAATCAAAATGACATGGTAACATAACTGGCGACACGTAGGTGCACCATAATTCCCTATCTGGTCCTACGGGCGATATAGGCGCGATGTTATTCAACAGAGTAGGTACAGTAGCTCGTGTGGTTGGTTGCCAAAACTGATGAATACAACATGTTGTTGTTCAAGTTTGTCGACAACAGAGCATTACAATGGCGCAGATTTATAGTTCTATTTGCAAGAATCACGACAAAGAACTTGTGGACCAACTTGTTGGTACTCCTTAATTATTTATAAGTCTGGCTGTGACTTTAAACAAAGGAAACACATTTTCATTAAAAACACACTTTCACAACACATTGATGCGAGGGCCAACAGCACGATAAGCTAACAGTTTAGATAATCGTTTAGCTTAGGTCAAGAAGTGTATCTTTTCGTACTTCGGTTGAACCCTTGACCTGACAATTCCGGCTGAGCTAAGTGACCTTGACTTGACCCGACGATTCCGCCTGAGCTAAGTGAACCTTCCTCCTTCAACCTCGAACGTGTCAAGCAACGTACTAAATCTTTAGTTGTTGTTGTTGTTGCCAGACATTTCAGTCTGCATTGCAGCCCCCTAATTGCGTAACATGCTATCAATCTCAATCTAAATAATTTTGAAGAATATTGTTGGTCCATTGCTTCGTATGTTCGAAAAATGTGTCTACCCAACAATGTAAATAACGCAATGAATGATGTAGCACATTGCTACTGATAGTATAGTAATAACGCAATGGGGGCTTGGTTGCAGGCTAAGTTACCTACGTGAGTCAAGCCTAGCTAAGTTACCTTCTCTCACGGTGTGTCCTGCGCTTTATTATTATATGTGTCAGGTAGCTAGCCGCCTGTTAAAATAACATGTTATTTATTCAATTGACTAAGTTAATAAGTTTTAATGAGTTTATAAATATAGGTAGGTGTACATTTGCCGTTCAAAAGTGCCTTTTATGTGCCTATTTGAAATAAACACTTTGACTTTGACTTTGCAGCTGTGTATACAGGGTTAATGTTTGAATTATTTTATTACTGTAGTAGGTAAATATACATAGTACGTATAATAACTGGGTTGTAGAGGTCAGACAGGCAGTCACTCCATGTAAAATACTGATATCCAGCTGCATCCGGTTGGACTGGAAGCCGAACCCAACATAGTTGGGAAAAGGCTCGGCAGATTTTTTTTAGTTATTAGTGGGTAAATATAAGTACATGCTTATAAAATATCTGATTAATAGAGGCAAAAGCAGCAATTGGCTTTTCTAATCATTGTTATCAAACAATGGACTAGATCCTAGATAAGATAAGATAAGATAAGATAATTTTATTTGTCAAAACATGCGTATACATGCAAATTAAGCATGCAGGATGTCACAATATTAATATTTCGTACGTACATGTTTCACCGTAAGGCGTACAAATTTATAGTACCTAATTACAAAATAAAAACTAAATTACTAAAGACACTTCAATCCAAGTACATAATAATAATAAACGTTGATATGTCAGTAAAAGAAATTAATCATAAAATGTCACAATATTTAAGTAATAATAAAATAAAATAAAAAATGTCAAATAGTGTCATTCAAAAAATCATTTATGTTATAATAACACTTGTCCGTTAATAAATCTCGAATCTTTTTTTTAAACAAATTTACCGGCAGTTCTCTAAGGCGATTATCACACTGCCACGCACCACGCTGCATGTTGCGTGACTGCGTGTTTTAACGTTACTTGTAAGTATCTCCGTTTGTATAGAAAACACGCACAGTCCAACACACTGAAAACGCAACCACGCGCGTTCATGCGGATCACGCGCATACACGCGGAGAAACATGCAACCCCGCGCGTAGGTGCGGGGCGAGACGCAAGGTATGGCACACCGAATCCCGCAGTGCCGCGCGTGATTTTGAATGGGCGTGACGTGTGTGACAGAGAACGGCGAATAAATGAGAGCCGCCGTGCGTGAATCTACAAAACGCACCTACGCGCGTGAGTGCGCAAAAAACCCGCACGATGATGCAGATCTGCACTCCCGCAGGAACGCGCGTAGGTGCGTCGACACGCAATATGCAGCATGATGCGGGGCAGTGTGAAAATCGCCTAAATGACTGCGGTATTTTATTATAAATTTTAGGAGCCATACAGAAAACGCTTTTTCCCATTAATACAGTCTTTGACGTATGTGAACACAGTTGATTATTATCACGTCTGTTACGTGGGAAGGTGTCAGCTAGTCGTGGAAATAGAAATTGATTTACCCTAACAAATGTCGCAATTTCAAAAATATACAGAGATGGTAGCGTTAATAATTTGTGTTGTTTAAATAATGGCATACAGCTGTCGGTCGATTTCAAATTGAACATAGCACGAATGCATCTCTTTTGGGCCTTAAAGGCAATTGCTTTGTCTGTGGAATTCCCCCAGAATACTATTCCGTAACGCAATAACGATACTACTAGACCATGATAAGCTGTTACTAAGGCATCTGTGTTTAGCTCTGGGGCCAGTTTATATAAGGCGTACGCAGCGGAGCTCAGACGTTTAGTTAAGTATTCGATGTGTGCCTTCCAGTTCAGTTTAGAGTCAATCATAATTCCTAGAAATTTTGTTGCGTCGACTTTATTAAGTACAGTGTCCATGTAAATTGCGTTAAGGTCGGATACATCCTGGGTCCGTTGTCTAAAATGCATAATCGTTGTTTTATCTAGATTTATTTTTAGATTGTTCCTGTTTAACCATGATATTATTGATGTCAAAGATTCATTTATGTCATTTTCATATACGTATTTATTTTTACATGCTATAGTCATCGTGCTGTCGTCGGCAAAGAGAGTCATGGGGTGGTCAATAGCACTAGGCAGGTCATTGATGTATACTATGAATAATAACGATCCGAGTACGCCGCCTTGAGGTACACCGTACGTAGGTGTGCGTTCGCTTGATACATAAATTTCTTCTTTCTTAGTCTTAACATTAATTCTCTCAATTTCTGTGTATTGTTTCCTATTAGTAAGGTATGACTGAATAAGCTTTAGTATGTTTCCCCTTATGCCGTATGCTTCTAATTTCTGTAGCAAGATACTATGGTCAACGTAGTCAAAAGCCTGTGTCATGTCGCAGTATATAGCACACACCGGGATTCTCCTGTCCATATTCGTCATAACGGTGTATAAAAAGTCATAAATGGCCATACTGGTTGACATGTTTTGTCTAAACCCCTTTTGCTCTTTACTAAATATATTTTTCTTTTCAAAGTATGAGTAAAGTTCTTTATAAACGTATTTTTCAAAAATTTTGGACATTATAGGAATTAAGGCAATTGGTCTATAGTTAGCCATGTTTTCCTTATTATTTTTTTTAAATAATGGTTTCACTCTTGAAACTTTTAGGGCATCCGGATATACACCTGAGCCGATGCACAGATTTTTTAGGTAGCTTAAGTGTGTACATATGGTTTGAGAAACATACTTGACAACCTTTGTGGAAATACCATCATAACCTGTACTATTTGTAGCATTTAAAGATTTAATTATGTTTAATATGTCTACAGGTATACTGGGTGCTACAAAGATTGAGTCTTTCTGGTTTACAATATTAGTTGTTACTTTGCTTCCCGAACCTTCACTTGTTTGAATTTTATCTACAAAAAAATTGTTAAACGCGTTAGCTATTTCTAGAGGGTCATTTACTATTTTGCCATCGACATTTATATAGCTAATGGATTCTTTAGGTAAAAACGGTTTCGATTTATTGATTATGTTCCATGTCATTTTAGATTTATTTGTTGCAGTTTTAATAGAATAATTGTTTTGAGCTAGGCGAGTCAATCTCATTACTTTTTTAAACCTTTTTGCGTAGTTCTTAAAAATGTTTTTATTCGTCACATTTGGTTTTAATCTGCAATGCCAGAGCAATTGACGTTTCTTTTTGCTGCATAATTTAATGCCATGTGAGATCCATTTTGATTTTTTAATTACATTTATTGTTGTCAGCTTATATGGAAAACAAAGGTCATAATATAGTTTAAAGTTGTCAAAAAATATGTCAAAAGCGGTATTTGGATCTTCAGTTTCATATATTTCCGAAAAAGTCAATTGTTTTAAGCAGTCCCTAAATTTAGTCATATTCTCAACGCTAAAGTCCCGTCGTTTTCTTCGCCAGTATTTTAACATAAAAGTTTTTTTCACCGGGAATTTTATTATTTGCGCTGTGTGGTCTGACAGCGCAAATTCAATAACGTCCGTTTTACATTTGGCTCTAAAATTATGTGCGAAATTGTCAATGCAAGTTTGGCTATGAATTCTGGTTGGTTGTTTTAAAGCTAACTTAAGATTGAAATTTAATAACAGACATTCGAAATCCAACACAACCCTATTTTTCTTCATTATGTCAATGTTAAAATCTCCCGCCATTATAATATACTCATACTTCTTTTTACATATTTTTTGTAATATTTGTTCTATTGTTTCATAAAATACATTTAGGTTATTTCGTTTCGGTACTCTGTAGATACACAAGATAATCAAATTGTATTGTATGAGCTCCACACCGCAACACTCAATTACACCAGTTATATTGATGCCCCAGCTATATACGGAACTTCTCTCCATTGGTGCCCGTTTCTAATCAAAATACAAGCCCCACCTCGTTTACTTTCTTTCCTACAGAAAAATGATGCTAACGAGTAATTGGGGATATTTAAATGGCTTTCGTACCCTGACATCATGAAGTGCTCGGTAACACACAGTGCATCAACACTTATGTCCTTTTCTGACAATTCGTCTAGGCAAACATTTAAAGCATCGACCTTATTTAAAAGCCCCGCTATGTTTTGATGCATCACGTTAAGGCTTTTAGTGACGAAAAAACTGCTTTTCTGTTTCTAATACGTGTGTGGGATTGTGAGACGTTAACGTTATTAGGGTAGTATTTACAGTCTTATTGTTATAAATATTGATGCATTGAATGTAATTAATTAACTCTAGAAGATTAACAAATATTGAACGGAACCCAAAATTATTTAGTTGGCCAGACTGCCTGAAGAATGTATTATAATCATATTCGACATTTGCATTTGAATCTAATACATGAGCATATTTGTGTGTCCAGATATCTTGACATAAAGTATAATTAAAGTTCATGACTCGCCAATTATACATATTAGAGTTCATGTTATATTTATATGTGGGTAGACAGATAATAATATTAGTATGAGTTATGTCACTAAGAGTCTTCCTTATATCTAATATGAGTTCAGAGTAATTTTTAGCTATTTTAAAGTCTTGTTCACCAATTAAAATCACACAGTAGTCATTCATCGTGTAATCCGTCAGTTTTGTGTGTATACCCTGCAGGAGGTCACATGTAGCTCCATCTGTTGTTAAATAGTGACAAAAATTATATTGTTTCTCAAAAGTTTCTTCTAATAATGACAGGATCCTGTTTTGTTTATTAGCACTCAGAATGCACAATTTGTTTTGTTTCAGTTGTTGTGGAGTGTGAATCTCGGTCTGGGTTTTGGGTTTTGTTCCTATAGAAGTCTTTATTTCTTTTATGTCTGAATTATTCGTATGTGTTTTTGTCCCCTGTTCATTTTTGGTAGTATCTAGTTTATTTTGTGTGTTAATAGTTATATCAGTTTTTTCTCGTTCCAAAATATCTGTTTGCGTCTGCTTTGTTTTACAGTTCCTGTGGGGTTTTTTTTTTCTTGGTGTATTTTGGTTGGATTTAATTGGACTATTTGTGGCTACTATTTTATACACGTTATTTTTTCTTATCAAATTATCATTTTCACGCTTTAGTGTACTATTTTCAACCGATAATATTTCTATTTCTTTATGAGCACTCTCTAACTGTTTTGCAAGATTTTGTATCTCCTCTCTTAACAACTTGACTTGGTCGTCTTCATCATCAGACATGTCTGGCATACTATTGGTGATTAACTCCATTGTGTCCGGAATTACAGTGTCACTGTCGTCGATAGTTGGTGATTCCGATTGCGTACGGGGCCTGGGACGCCTAAACGTTACGTTTAAACTGTCGAAGAAATTCATCTTGGGAATTATTTTGTGTCAAAAATGAACACAAAGTTTTACAGTATCTGAGATCCGAACGCTCACCTTGTCGCCCACACAGGTAGGGTCTTATACCTCTCGACCACTTGAACCGTATCTTTGTATGTCGTATTTTTAGCCCATATACCATGTGATGTATTAATTTAATTTCTGCTCATTAGATGGCACTCTTTTAAAGTTTTAATAGGGTTTTTTTTTCTCTCTGGCAACACTTTCCTATTTTTATTCTTATTTGCATAGATGGCTCTTATTTAAATTTTGACATTCATTTGTCTTGTAACACTGTGAATTCGTTCACAGCTGTCAGCTGATTTAAATTTATTCAAAAACCAATGTAAACAAACGACATTATGGTTACTCTTTCCTTACTTCTATGCGTCCAATTTGTGAATGTGACATCCAATGCTTCTGTGATTAAAATGTGAAACGTCCGATCCAATATTGTCGAAGTGTATCATCGACTTTGCCTTTATAAGTTACTTGAATTTGCACTTTTTGTCCACTCGTCACAGATGATTAGGCAGTTTTTTTTTTTTGTATGTCACTTAACTTATATTGTCTTAATGAATCCTTCCACTAACATTAGTCACTAATATTATGCACGACGGTCTATCCGTTAGAGTTAGTTTTGTCACTGATTTCTGTTTCTTTATATTTTAAACAACACATTTATACGGAGCTATACTGTACGTGACGGCAGCGCCATCTTTTTTTCAATCCCTCGATTTTGATTTAACAGTAATTACGACGAACTTTTTAAATCATTAGGGCAAGGCCGAGAATGACAGGCTCTCTAGTTTCTCCTTCAATGCAGCGAATATTCCGTAATACATCTGCTTGTGTAAGATTGGATTCCAGTAATTGCAAAATGGTGGCACTTGTTTGGGTTTGTCTGTGGGCATTATTTCGAATTCAGAAAGAATCCCTGTGGGTGTGATTAATTAGTTCAAAATTAAGGCTAAAATGCTTAATAGAGGCAAAGATATTTAATACTTACTTTAATACTTAGGTACTTTTACTTACTTTAATAATTTTTTTTTGGTATCTTTGCTTATCTAGGGACAAGACACATTTTTACAGATCAACACAAAGATGACATCATTTAAAAAAATGAGTACGGTATTCCAGCTAATTTTTTAAGTAAATGTTACCAAATCTTTCATATCGGTTCTGTGTGATTAAACACCATAGAGAAAGAAAGAAAATACGTTTATTTGCGGCAAATATGACGCAGAGAAAAAACAAACGCACACAAAAAGTACAAGTTGGGGGAAAATATGCGTCACATCCACGCAAAACGGCCATCGCTCAGCATAATGCTACGATCCTACGCGAGACAGAGCCCCAGCGCCAACATAAATGCGCACGCACATCAGCGCCATATCCAACATTTGCAATAATAAAACAAATATCATAACTTTTTCACATACTTAGGTACAGTATGCTCCAATACTGCTTAGGCACGGTATGGTTGAAATTTCTGTGAACATGCTTCGCGCCGTCCCCACGTCCGCGCCGCAGGCCCGTATTTACATCTGTGTGTGTACACTTGCTAACGTCAAACGAAACAAAACATATCGTCATCGCTTTTTCACACGCGCGGCGTAATTACGTATGACCTTGGTTGGTTCATACCACTGCTAAAATTCACAAGTTCATAACAAGTACTGCTAGCGGATAACGTAGCGTATAGGATTAGTAAACACGCAGGCCTGGGTTCGAATCTCGAGATGGCACTTTGATTTATCTTTTCAACAATAATCTTATCTTTTTTTATTATTCGATAAATTAATACACGAGAATAATAATGTAATATTTGTTTTATTTGTACTTGTTTTATATGCGGGGTAAAAAAAAAAAATTAAGTGATTTCAAAAATTTTATTCGTTATAATTTGATAAATAAACTTTTAAAACAGTTTATTTTCTCATAAAGAACAATTTATTGAAGTAAAGCAGGTAATCGGTGAGCTACGGCCATTAGACTTAAAATATTGTAACTATCTTAGTAATAAAATAATATTGTGCTTTAATTGCGGATATAGCTTAAGTATTCATTTTCAAAATTCATTTTGAAAAGAAGATAAACCTCAAAATAATCCTTATTACGGATATGACACAATAATATTTTAATATTACTAAAATCAATTTGTAATTTATAACTTAATACGTTGTATAACCCGCATTATTATCCATGCTATCAAGTAAACGCTGGCGTATGGATCCTGTAATGTTTCATATTTCCTTGCAATGCAACTTCATCTGGTAGGTAACTGGTTGGTTAAAACCACTTGTTTCTTATTCACTGACTATACTCTTCCTTATATCTTTTGACCCTCCGACTCACAGTAGGTAATTTCTCGAAAACAAAAAAGGAATATTGTAAGGCTACTAGCAAAATTATAAAATATTAAGTAGATACTTATTACTTTTTTAAACAAAATTATTTTGAAAATAGTTCAAATGTTACAAAATGATTATATTATAATTTATACATAATGCTATATTCATCATTCCAAAAGTAAATAAATAAACTCTTGGAAATATTATTTTTTTCTTCTATTTAGACCCTATGGTAAATATAAAACGTTTAATAAAATAACTACAAGGATCAGCAGTTAAACTTTAATTAGCTAAATGTTAGATAAAATAATTAAATCATAATACTCACAGTCAGTCCGGTTTCATCAATTATTTGTGATATAATATTAAGTCCACTTTTACGCTGCGCGATAATATCCGCTTTCATCTCAAAGCTTACATTTCAAAATGAACTATTACACAGCTATTATAATAGATTAAACACACGTCACTAACCCACAATATCAAAAACCAACCAAGAACGAACAACATTCTATTAGACGCGGTGAATGAGCCGTAAGTTACCTGCATCTGTCTACCATACCTAATTTATTTATTTAGATTTCTGTGGGTATACTCATAAAGTTTTACGAATTATGTGAACAAGACGAACATGACACGGAACTATATTCAAAAGCGTGATTATTCGAGTAATATGCGGGTGTGTGTGTCAAATTACTCATTAAAAGAAGGTCGTAAGTCAAAGTAAACGTTAAGCAATTAGTTTTAAATTTGCCTATGGACTTTTGGCGTGGATAGTACCTACGCGAGATAATAGAACAACCAGAAATATATCTTTATTCGGATTAACGTGCTAACAAAGCCAACTTTACATGATGAGGAATGGGGAATATTAATAACAGTCATTTGTTTTTATAGGGTCGCAGCCGGACTGGACAGGTACCATTTATAATGGCGCGAATATTTATTTCCTACAACTATATATTAAATGCCTGTTTTTTCTAACATATGTAGTAGATATCTCATGATAGATATCATATTTACTGGTGTTTTTGGTACTTATTTTATCTAACCACTTTTAAGTCCTTATTTTTGGAAAGATTCAAAGAGAAAAATCTCTATTAGCTCTATGGTTACCAAGAAATGGAGCCTGGCATACAGACCTGTCGGCCTATTTGTTGTAATTTTTTTGAATTGCGGCCACGCATGAAACCGGGTTTGGACCTATTCCGTCTTATTACAAAACGAGATCTAATTTTAGACCTAGCCTAGCCTAAACCTTCGAGCCAGTTAGTCTATTTTGAACTTTATTCCGACAAACGTAAAGTTCTTAATGCAAAATTGACAACTTAGAGTCGGGTTTAACGTCAGTTTTTGTAATAAAAACTTTAGTTTCGTTGGATTATAGTTCGAAATTTAAAAATGGCTGGATGGTTTAAACCTGGGTCTAAAGATAAATCTTGTTTTGTAATAAGGCCGATTATGTTTTCTGTTTGCATTAACCGTATAGTTCGGGAGCGCCCCCGAATGGACCCGAACACACGAACCTCCGCCGGCTCGGTACTGGGTCCCATTGGACCCAGGAATTAAGACATACGACACCCTTCATTGATTATGAAAATATTTATTATGCTACCCATCCAATCTAATGAATGTGCGTTAACTAAGAGAGTTGGATAAAAAACTCTTAAGTTAACGCTATTAAATATTTCATATTTATCGCGCAAGCATATTAATTTACCTTTATTAAATTCAAGTCTGTAAATGCGATAATCGCCATTTTGTTGACAGTGGTGGTCGAGGCTAAAAAACATAAAAATTGGGGATTTCGAACATCCAAACTCCACCACAGGGGCAGTGAATAATACATCATTTAATTATTCGACGAATTTATCCATTGTTCAAGTTAAATAAGTAGCGGTAATGAAGTTTTTTTGATATCTAATGTCGAAGTTTCGCGCCAATCGTGCGTGTTTACATTTAACTTTTCACAAATGTCACGCACACACATGTAGGTAAGATTTAAAATGTGACAAATATTATTGAAATAGTACATTATGATACATGTGTGCTATGTTGATCATTATACTCGAGGCGATATTATTCGCGCGAGCCGCAGGCGAGTGCGATAAGGAAGCCGAGCGTATAATGATCAATGCACACGCGTTTCATACGACGTTTTTCAACACACTTGCGAGGAAAAAAACAGACTTGTATTGTTAAATATTAACTTGTATGGAAAATGGCGCGCTGGTTTTGTCTTTCCGCATAGCCAGCACTGACCCAAAGACTACAATATAAATGTAGGCACTGACAACAGACTGCTATATAAAAAAAAAATAAACACAAAACAATTGTAGTTTAGTTAGTATGGAATTAGAAAATACTATTGGCATAGAGAAATATACATTAGTTCAGTGAGAATCCGCAATAATAGAACGCCAGTCAGGGTCTTTTCCGTTTGGTTTCGGAAGACGGACAATTTTTTTAATTTAAGGTGGATAATTTAAATTTTCTTACGTTTTTTTTTTAATTTGCTGATCAGTGTCAGGTTGTATCTTGATCACATATGATTCGCGACTATAATATATAATTATATGTATTTACAGAATTAAAGTCATTAGAATAGAATCTTTAAGTTAGATTTTTTCCCTAAGAACTTTTCCATAAGAAAGATGTATTAATGTTTCGAATGATTATAATTCTGTAAAGACGTACCTATTATAGTCGCAAATCATATTTTGATCAAGATACAACCTGACACTGATCTGAAAATTGCAAAAGAAAATTTGAATTTCGCGGTCTACCACTGCGCCGCATTCACCTCAAATTGTCCGTAAACCCTGCGCATTCACCTTAAGGTGAATGCTCCAACCAGCCCGCGAAATTCAAATTTTCTTACGTTTTTTGCAATTTGCAGGCCAGTGCTAGGTTGTATGTTGATTAAAATATTATTCGCGGTTGTAAGACATATATAGGTACAGAATTATAATCATGAAAATCATCAATAAAACGCTCTAAGTTCATAAAGCTGTTAGAATTACTTTTTCTGTTTTTTTTTTGTTCTTACACCTTTATGAATTTGGAGGGTTGTATTGGTGATTTTGATTATTATAATTCTGTAACTACATACGTCTTACAGCCGCGAATAATATTTTAATCAACATACAACCTAGCACTGGCCTGCAAATTGCAAAAAACGCAAGAAATTTTGAATTTCGCGGGCTGGTTGGAGCATTCCCCTTAAGGTAAATAAATATTAGTTCATTTTGGGACCAAGGACAATACAGACTATTTAAAAAAAAAGTGAATTGATGAGATTAAAAAGCGCGAATCTCCGACTAGTAAATAGTTATCTGTGGAAATAAAGCACATGTGGATTAATGTAAAGAAAAAGCACGCGTTTTTAATACACTGCATTATGGACCTAAAAGCGGTTCAATAAGAGCCACTTTACGAGCAAGTGTGTTGAAAATATTATAAACAAAACAAAAATGCCCAAATGTTAACGTAATATTGAAGCACAGGTCAAATAACACGTATTATTCATTACCGCTACTCAATTTGTGTTCAAAATCGCCGTCTATTGTTGTTTTTTTTATAGTAATGATGTGCGAAAGCGATTATGCTAAACGATTTTTTTTTTAATTTCGATTGACATGGATAATTAATATGTCGAAT
Source organism: Mesoligia furuncula (assembly GCA_916614155.1). NCBI lineage: Eukaryota > Metazoa > Arthropoda > Insecta > Lepidoptera > Noctuidae > Mesoligia > Mesoligia furuncula. Next base: position 21,832,791 of record OU744800.1, on the reverse strand, counting down.
TTCTGAAATCGATACTCGGAAACTGAAATAAAATTATTTTAAGCATTAAATAAAATAAGCATTGTTTATAATAATGATTTATGCTTTTCTAATGTTATTCTAATAGTTTTTTGGACCCTATATTGAAACTGAGTCAATATCTGAGGACCTTTGACCATAGTCATTTATTGAATTTCGCGGCGAATTGTTTCTATATGTGAATTTATCTTCGGACTGCGCTCGCCGTTCAAAATTATTTTTATTTATTGTACTTAATATTTATTTTTGATACTTTCTAATAGTTTGGTACAGAATGCCCGGTATACATTTTTTTGGTAGGTTTAGCAAAAGTTTGGGAATGATGATAAATTAATGGTATAAATTGGGTATTCCACAATCACTTTACATTTCAATATGTTTTGTTAGTTGTATGAGCTTGGTAGTTTTTGTTCCTATTAGTTTATTTGAGTAATAGATTTTTTTTTTGTGGTAGTTTACAACGAAATTTTAAAAAACTGACCATGTTTATGTCGGACCACGCACAGTGAAAGGTTCCGTAGTTAGGTTGAATAAGTTTGTATTTCTATTTCTCATCATTCATAAGTTCATAACGTACCCAATAATTAAAGTGCCTGGCAGAAAAGAAAAGTACTTACTGTATTCTTATGGGGAATAACATCTTGACCATTTCTTACTATTACAGCCAAAGTCTGCAATTAACCCCTTTGACCGCTATTTGAGATTGAAAATGGCAAAAATCTTATTTTTATATCAAGCGTTTTAAGCATAACATTAAAAAAAAAACGGTCAAGAGCGAGTCGGACTCGCGCACCAAGGGTTCCGTACCTTCATGTTTTTAATTTTTGATCGGCGTGGGCCTATATTCGTCAGAGAATTTTAGCACTGTGCACTGCGGTGTAGAATATTGCAGTTTTTTGTCATCGTGATCTCTTGACCGATTAACTTTTGTTGATGATTTCTGAAAAAGTGTGCTATATAAAGACTTTGTTTTATTTTTCATGTAATCTTTACATAAACTTCTATTACATAGAATCATTTCAGATTTTTCTTTTTGCAAACTTCGGAGATAAGGGATATTTTTATAGACCATATTTTTTTTACACTTTTCATCAAAAGTCGAAAACTATGTCGGCCTAAAATAAAAAGAAAAAAATTTTGAGAATGTCCAAACTGCGCTCTTTCATGATACCGCACATGCCCTACTATTTTATACTTAGAATTTTTGAGACCCCTTTCAGTCCCTGTTGCAAAAAATATACATATATTTTTATTTCTTTCTTATTTGCAAAATAGTTGGGTAAACGTCATCTAAAACTGTTCCAAATTTCAAGTTGATAGCATTAGTAGTTCTTGAGATATCCAGCTGTGACAGACAGACAGACAGGCTGAGTCTCACCATAAGGGTTCCGTTTTACCATTTTGGTACGGAACCCTAATACTGACTAAGTCTATTTTATATAAAAATCAGAGTCCTGACTTACTGATATATCAACGCCTAAGCCGCTGGTCCTAGAGACATGCAATTTGGAGAGTGTGTTCTTTGTGAAGAATAGGCATCCACTAAGAAAGGGTTTTTCGAAGTTTTACCCCTAAAAGGGTGAGTGGGGGGAGGGTGAAATTTCACGCGGATGAAGTTGCCGGCAGAAGCTAGTTGAATATAACATCCCGAACATATGTGACCCTCACGACAACCACTTTTATTTGATATAGGTATTACACGGTACCTACGTAAGCAAGGCTTTTTTTAATTTTCTAATGTCACTCCAAAAAGTGACCCCTTTCAAAATTAATTATTTATGTTATTATGTCCGTGTTTGAGTCTTAGAAATTTATATGTGTACCAAATTTCAACTTAATCGGTTCAGTAGATTCGAAACAAATCGGTTGTGACAGACCTACAGACAGACACACGAGTGATCCTTCATAAGGGTTCCGTTTTTTCATTCGGACGTAGGGAACCATAAAAAGTTACACCCCTATCCACACTGTACGTGTATGTACTTATTAAAATAATTATATTTAAAAAAATAATTACTTCATGAAAAATATATCAAAGAGTTTTTATTCAGTTTCTGCTAACATTTTTTTTTTAAACATCGATTATTATCGATTAGGCTTTATGACATTTTTGAATCGTAATAAGAAAATTGGGTGGATGGTCAGCACTAAGAAGTGACATGTCGCATTACATTTTTTAGTAATTTTTATAAGATTTGATCATGTTTTATATGTAGTTTATGTATGAAAAATGGTAAAAGTAAGAATGCAGAGAGAATGACAATATCTTTATTTTTCCCTTTTGCATATTTTCATCAAGAGATTAGGTGGTTTATGTACAGACGCCAGCACATCAAGTTACCACAATCTGTCAAATTTCTTTAATATATTTTCAACCTTATCCTTATAGCATAAGGTTCAAAATTGATTGGGAAAATTTGACAGGTCCGGGTAGCTTGTTGGGCTGGCGTCTGTACATATTTTCAGCGAGTTTAAGGTGCCTACCTTTTGGATAGGTGTAGTAATATCTATTTTATATAACTTTCGCAGTAAAATGACGCGGTTTGACCCACCTCAGCATATAGTTAAAGATATTTGCCACAAACTTATTGTACAAAATAGGCGCGGTAACACATTTTTCTTAATAAATTCGGATGCTGAAAGTTGAAGTAAATTCCTGAATACCATGACGTAATTCGCAATATCCCGTCGAGTCAGCTGGTACGTCATATGTCAAAATCTAGTCGAGTAGAGAGGTTAATGTCGGCTATCGATTTATATAGGATTCATGCATGGCCGCCATTTTGAAAAAAAAAATGGCGGTCAGGTAGGTATGCCACGGACCTTCAAAGCCCTTTACTTTCAGTAGCAGATACGTATCTACAACTACAGAATCATAGGTGGTGAACAATTTTAAATGAAATTCAAAGATTTATTGGTTACTGTTTTATTTATATAAGTATATTACTTAGTCTTATTACTTAGTCTTAATAAATATTCTAGGGAATGGAAAAAAATTACTGAACTAAACACTGTATGTTATTAAAAATCCGTACCTATGATCTAATTGGTAGTCTCAAAATTAAACTTTATCTGCTTTATAATCCTTAAGGTCCATGATTTTCGTCGTTTTTACTATTGTTGGTGTTAGATCTGTAATAGAAAAACATGTTAAACATCAAGATCTACGTATTGATATGTTACACCATGTCAATTGAGGGCCTGTTTCAGAGTCTGCGGATTTCAGCACCCCAATTGCGTAATACATTATCAATCTCAATCTCAATCATTTTGAAAGTTATTTCTAATTCATTGCTTTATAATTATATTCGAAAAATTCGTCGGCTCAATAACGTAAATAACGCAATAAATGTTGTTGAACTATCAAAATGAAAGCCATTGCTACTGATGCCAGCCAGCCAGTGTTACGCAATTACAGAGGTAAATTAAAAAGTCATCCGGATTTTAACCTGAGGTGGTAAAACAGGACATAAATATTCTAAATTAAACATGTTTATCTAAAAGTATGTTCAAAATTACCATCTTTGTTTGCATATGTAATTTCAATAATGTCTGTAACAACAGTGCCGTTACAGTGTATTGTGATCGTCTTATCTCTCTCTATAGCAGGTTGATTATCTATATCGAAGAAGTATATTAAATCGAACTCCGTGTCATTTTTTGCCGTCAACTTCTCGACAAAGTCTTGGTTTGTTGTTCTTATCCACATTGTAGGCTCCCCTTTCAGGTTTGACACATCTAAAACCAACATGAGTCGTCAATAAGTAAATTAGTCCTGTTTTTATGAATTTTAAAATTAAAAGTAACGTAGAGTGTACCTATTTCGACATTCTTTCTTCTGCCATCATTATTATTATCCTTTTTGCAATCCTCAGGTTTTGGTGTTTTAGGATCATCATCGCTGCCATCATTTTTATCGATGCTAACCACTAGACTTTTGTCGGTACTGGATGAATCTGCATCATCTGCATCAGTAGAATTCGTATAAATATTTACCAACTCAAAGAGTAATATAGATTCCGAAGAATCATTATAAATATGGAGGGGCATCACCTGTACTTTCCGAGACTTCAATATTTATGTAGATAATTTCGTCTTCAGAATCATTAGCTGTGCTACTGCTGACTGTTATTGTAACATCAGTCTCGGATTGTTCGAGTTCTAATGAATTATCACCAGAAGCATCACCTGTATCTACATCGTTTTGTACTGAAGGTGATGCTTTAACACTCGAATAATCATCACTTTCGGCCGGAACGTCAGTATTTGTATCAAACAATTCACTTGAATTGTACACAGCTGATTGAACAAAAAATATTGAAGCTTTATCAGCTTGCAAATTAAATTGAACAGCAACGTTATGCAGTAAACATATGTAATGCGAAATATGTTTTCTTACATTTGAGCAATCTTACACTCCTATCCATAATAAATATAACATAGTCTCACTTACCTGTTTGGGTATCTTTTTCCCGGTTGTTAACTTGGTCTACGTCAATTTTTTCTTTAGCTTGGGTGATCTTATTATCTTTAGTTCCTTTTGTTTTATCATCGCTTATGTTGTCGGTCGGTGAAGTTGAAGTGCTTGGAGATACCGTAGTGGTGGAATATGTTTGGACTATATAATCCTGTTCGTCATCTTGTTTATTATTGGCGTCGTTATCTGATTTGCCAGGAGTTTTAACAGGCCTTGTTGTCGTCGTTGTAGTTGCCACTGGTGGAACATCGCTGACATTATCGGTTGTTTGTTCTATCGGTGATAAGGTAATAATTTGATCTTCTGAAGTATCATCCGTACAGGGTGTAGTGCTTGTAACTGCAACAATGCAATAAGTTTCATTATTTTAGTCAGTTAATAATTTATGCTAGTTACATGTAATGTTCCTTGGAAAAAGTATGTTGCACTTACCCGGTGAACTAGTCGTAGATGTACGATGAATATGTTTGCGTTTATGTGTTTTTATAACCTGTGGTTTGGACGACTTGGTATGATTAGGTTCAGTTGGAGATACTGTCGTGGAATTAGATTGGTCATCAGTTTTAGTCGCATCAGTAGAAGTTGGTTTTGTTGTTTTTAAATCATCTGTTGGCTGGTTTTCGTTTGGGTGCAATGGTTTTGATTTTTTATCTTTTTCGGGCTGATTTTTAACGGGAAGCGATGTGTTTGAATTATTGTCATTCCCTGGTTGAGCACCATGTGAAGGTTTTGATGTATTATTTGCTGACTGTGTTGCATGTTTAGGCAATGGTTCAGAATCGTTATTATCTCTTGGTTGTTCTTCGTCGTCATTTGCTGGCTGTCTTTTGTTTTTACGCAATGATTCAGAATCATTACCATCTCCTGATTGACTTTTATTCAAAGGCTCAGAAGTGTTATCATCTCCTGTTTGATCGTCACTTGGAGACGATGGGTTGGAATTGTCATAATCACCTGGTTGATTTTCAGGATAATTCAATAGCGGAGTGGACAATGGGTTTGAATTATTATCATCTGTTGGTTGATCATGCGAGTGTCTTGATTTTGGTTTATAATCGTGTGATGGCTGTTTTTTGGGTGAAGGTAACGAGGTGGAACTGGTTTCATCGCCTGACTGGTGTTCATTCGAAGGCAATGGCTTAGAATTGTCATTATTTTTTGGCGAATTTTCATTTGGAGACGATGGGTTTGAATTTTTATCACTTCCTGGTTGCTTTTTAGGGTATGTCAATAGCTTTGGAATGGTCGGTAGGTTATCATCTGCTGGTTGATCATGCGACTGTATTGATTTTGGTTTATAATCGTGTGATGGCTGTTTTTTGGGTGAAGGTAATGAGGTGGAACCGGTTTCATTGCCTGACTGATTCGAAGGCAATGGCTTAGAATTGTCATTATTTTCTGGTGCATTTTCATTTGGAGACGATGGGTTTGAATTTTTATCACTTCCTGGTTGGTTTTTAGGGTATGTTAATAGCTTTGGAGTGGTCGGTAGGTTATCATCTGCTGGTTGATCATGCGACTGTATTGATTTTGGTTTATAATCGTGTGATGGCTGTTTTTTGGGTGAAGGTAATGAGGTGGAACCGGATTCATTGCCTGACTGATTCGAAGGCAATGGCTTAGAATTGTCATTATTTTCTGGCGCATTTTCATTTGGAGACGATGGGTTTGAACTTTTATCATCTCCTGGTTGGTTTTTAGGATAAGTGAATAGAGTGGTCGATGGGTTATCATCTGCTGGTTGATCATGCGACTGTATTGATTTTGGTTTATAAACGTGTGATGGCTGTTTTTTGGGTGAAGGTAATGAGGTGGAACCGGTTTCATCAACTGACTGGTGTTCATTCGAAGGCAATGGCTTGGAATTGCCATTATTTTCTGGCGCATTTTCATTTGGAGACGATGGGTTTGAACTTTTATCACCTCCTAGTTGGTTTTTAGGATAAGTGAATAGAGTGGTCGATGGGTTATCATCTGCTGGTTGATCATGCGACTGTATTGATTTTGGTTTATAATCGTGTGATGGCTGTTTTTTGGGTGAAGGTAAAGAGGTGGAACCGGCTTCATCACCTGACTGATGTTCATTTGAAGGCAATGGCTTAGAATTGTCATTATTTTCTGGCGCATTTTCATTTGGAGACGATGGGTTTGAACTTTTATCTCCTACTGGTTGGTTTTTAGGATAAGTGAATAGAGTGGTCGATGGGTTATCATCTGCTGGTTGATCATGCGAATGTATTGATTTTGGTTTATAATCGTGTGATGGCTGTTTTTTGGGTGAAGGTAATGAGGTGGAACCGGCTTCATCGCCTGACTGATGTTCATTCGAAGGCAATGTCTTAGGATTGTCATTATTTTCTGGCGCATTTTCATTTGGAGACGATGGGTTTGAACTTTTATCACCTCCTGGTTGGTTTTTAGTATAAGTAAATAGAGTGGTCGAAGGGTTATCATCTGCTGGTTGATCATGTGAATGTATTGATTTTGGTTTATAATCGTGTGATGGCTGTTTTTTGGGTGAGGGTAATGAGGTGGAACCGGTTTCATCAACTGACTGGTGTTCATTCGAAGGCAATGGCTTGGAATTGTCATTATTTTCTGGCGCATTTTCATTTGGAGACGATGGGTTTGAACTTTTATCACCTCCTAGTTGGTTTTTAGGATAAGTGAATAGAGTGGTCGATGGGTTATCATCTGCTGGTTGATCATGCGAATGTATTGATTTTGTTTTATAATCGTGTGATGGCTGTTTTTTGGGTGAAGGTAATGAGATGGAACCGGTTTCATCAACTGACTGATGTTCATTCGAAGGCAATGGCTTAGAATTGTCATTATTTTCTGGCGCATTTTCATTTGGAGACGATGGGTTTGAACTTTTATCACCTCCTGGTTGGTTTTTAGGATAAGCGAATAGAGTGGTCGATGGGTTGTCATCTGCTGGTTGATCATGCGAATGTATTGATTTTGGTTTATAATCTTGTGTTGGCTGTTTTTTGGCTGAAGGTAATGAGGTGGAACCGGTTTCATCAACTAACTGATGTTCATTCAAAGACAATGGCTTAGAATTGTCATTATTTTCTGGCGCATTTTCATTTGGAGACGATGGGTTTGAACTTTTATCACTTGGTTGGTTTTTAGGATAAGCGAATAGAGTGGTCGATGGGTTGTCATCTGCTGGTTGATCATGCGACTGTATTGATTTTGGTTTGTAATCGCGTGTTGGTTGTTTTTTGACTGAAGGTAATGAGGCGGAACCGGTTTCATCAACTGACTGATGTTCATTCGAAGGCAATGGCTTAGAATTGCCATTATTTTCTGGCGCATTTTCATTTGGAGACGATGGGTTTGAATTTTTATGACCTACTGGTTGGTTTTTAGGATAAGTGAATAGCTTTGGAGTAGTGGATGGGTTGTCATCTGCTGGTTGATCACGCGACTGTATTGATTTTGGTTTATAATCGTGTGATGGTTGTTTTTTGGGTGAAGCTAATGAGGTGGAACCGGTTTCATCGCCTGACTGATGTTCATTCGAAGGCAATGGCTTAGAATTGCCATTATTTTCTGGCGCATTTTCATTTGGAGACGATGGGTTTGAATTTTTATGACCTCCTGGTTGGTTTTTAGAATAAGTGAATAGCTTTGGAGTAGTGGATGGGTTGTCATCTGCTGGTTGATCACGCGACTGTATTGATTTTGGTTTATAATCGTGTGATGGTTGTTTTTTGGGTGAAGCTAATGAGGTGGAACCGGTTTCATCGCCTGACTGATGTTCATTCGAAGGCAATGGCTTAGAATTGTCATTATTTTCTGGCACATTTTCATTTGGAGACGATGGGTTTGAATTTTTATCACTTCCTCGTTGGTTTTTAGGGTATGTTTTTAGCTTTGGAGTGGTCGGTGGGTTATCATCTGCTGGTTGATCGTGCGACTGTATTGATTTTGGTTTATAATGGAGTGATGGCTGTTTTTTGTGTGAAGGTAATGAGGTGGAATCGGTTTCATCGCCTGGCTGATGTTCATTCGAAGGCAATGGTTTAGAATTGTCATTATTTTCTGGCGCATTTTCATTTGGAGACGATGGGTTTGAACTTTTATCACCTCCTGGTTGGTTCTTAGGATAAGTGAATAGAGTGGTCGATGGGTTGTCATCTGCTGGTTGATCATGCGAATGTATTGATTTTGGTTTATAATCGTGTGATGACTGTTTTTTGGGTGAAGGTAATGCGGTGGAACCGGTTTCATCGCCTGACTGATGTTCATTCGAAGGCAACGGCTTAGAATTGTCATTATTTTCTGGCGCATTTTCATTTGGAGACGATGGGTTTGAATTTTTATCACCTCTTGGTTGTTTTTCAGGGTAAGTCAATAGCTTTGGAGCGGTCGATGGGTTATCCTCTGCTGATTGATTATGTGAGTGTCTTGATTTTGGTTTATAACGGTGGACTGGATGTTTTTTGTGTGAAAGCAATGATGTGGAATCGGTTTCACCTCCTGACTGATCTTCATTCGAATGCCATGAATTACTGTCATTTGCTGGCTGACTTTCACCTGGAGACGATGGGTGTGAATTATTATTATCTGCTGGTTGATTTACATGTGAATGTTTTGATATAAGATGATGTGCTGGGTGCCTTCTGTAAGGATGGAATGGTTTATTATCTTGTGGCTGATTTTCATTCGCCTGTAAAGGCTCGGAATTGTTATCATTTGCTGGGTGTCTTACGTATGAATTTTCGGATTTTTTAACGTGTGTTGGTTGTCTTGCATACGAAAACAATAGAGTAAAATTGTTTTCATCTTTAGTCTGATCTAGTTTAGAATAATGATCAACTGCTGGCTGATCTTCTTTTGAAGTCAATGGCTTTACATTGTAATCATTTGCTGACTGATTTTTCTGATCTGCAGGTTTATTCCCATCCTGATGCAAAGGTTTAGAAATTCCATCTCCAGCTGATTGATTTACATGCGGAGTCAAATTTTTTGAATCGTCATCATCTCGTGGTCGATTTACACCCTGAAGCAAGGGTTTTAAATTGTCATTTTGAGTTGACTGATCTTCATTTGAAGTCGAAGAAGAATTTAATAGTCTATATTTGTTATTATCTGGCTGTTTCTCGGGCAGAAGCGATGGTTTCAAGTTTCTATGATTTGGGTGCAGATCTTTCAATGGACCCTTCCACAGGTTTGAATCATATTCGTCTGCTGGTTTGGCTTGATCCTCTTTCAACGGTGATGGTTTTTTATCATCTGCTGGTTGATAATTCGTAAGCAACGGATATTCACCCACTGATAAAGGAGTCTTGGCGAAATTATTTGGTAAATTCTCTGGCAATTGTTGTGTGAGAACTCTGTCACTATCTGAAATCTCAATGTTTTTACGTTTGTGGTGTACCAGACGGAGTTTTGAATTTTCGGGCGAACCGAGATCAATAGTGTCTAGAAATTCAACAGTTCCATTTGGATGGACCACTACGTAACGTTTATTAGTTCTTGCTAAAATATCTTGTATTTCAGGTCTCGCTACAAAGCTGTTCAAATTATATTCTGAAAGAAAAAATCCAATTAATCTTGTAATGTGATAAACCCACTGTAAATAAAATTAAGCAAGTCATAAAAAATTTGGCTACGACGTTTATGTATCATCTAAATTTACGATACACTAGATAGTGTATAGCATTTCATGTAATACCTAAGAGTACTATTCTTTTAATTATTCATCTATATTCTTTGCTGACTGTACAATATTGCTAGAGTTAGCAAGATACTAAGGAAACAGTGAAATAACTCACCTGTTATTCCTTCTGAACTTATCGTAGGATAAAATTTCTGTTTTGGATTAGTATTTATAGGAGTCGGACTACTCGATCCATGGCGTGCCTTGTTCCTTTGTTCACGTTTATTATATCCAGAATTTGCTAATACTGTATCGGAAGGTGCGGAAGGAGCTCTTGAATATGTTTTAATCGGGACAGGCTCTTTTGGTCCATTATTAGTTTCGTATCTTCCTGATTTTACCTCTACAGGTTCATTTGTTACAGGTGCACCATTGTAAGAATCATCAGAATCTGATCTATAATTATGTGCGTATCTGCGGGCTAGAGGCTTTTCCGATAAAATTTTACTATTGATAACAGGAGCATCTTTTTTAGTATTTATATGTGCAAGACTTGGTATAGAATCTGAATTCTTATCTGGTTCAGATATCAATGGGGACCTAATATCTTGATTTGTTATTGGTGCAGAATTACTTAAAACTGAACGTGATCTGTAATTTTCTGCGAATTCAATATTTTCAGACTGATCGGATAAAGTGTCTGCAGCTATTACAGCAGGGGCTTCATTATAGATTATTCCAGATTGAGGTACAATGCTCTGCGCGTATCTACGGCCCCCAGTTGGTCGTGCTTTTATTTCAGATGCTGCCACTTGATCTTCACCATAATTTTCGTAAGGTACGGAGCCACTTGATCCAAAGCGAGGTGCGGAGCTTGCAACATATTTTCTCTCACCTGTCAAAGGATATTGAACTTGTTCTCTAGTTAAGTATGTCCTATCCGGCTGATAGAATCGTCGGTTTGTAGGTGGTAGATATTTTGGGTGTCGATATTGAACTGGGCCCCGGTAAGGTTCTCGGACAGTAGTCACCAAAGGCCCTTCATTCTCAGGTATGTGGACTGCACTTGGAGCGGGTTTGGTGTATTGATTTTGTGGTCTCCAGTTTTGGTTTCGATATTGTTGGTTGTCAAATCCGACTTGAGAAGTCTGAGATGGATACGATTCCTCGCTGGATGGGTAGGAGTCCAACCTGGATCCATCTGCAGGGAAATCATAACTGACCAAGTGGTCTTCTCCTGACGGTGACGAAGCAGGACTTCTATTATATACATTACTATCGTATTTATGTCTTCTTCCTTGATTTGGATAAAAATCTTGGGTCCTCTCCGGCTGAATATTTACATTTCGAGTTTGTGTAAAATCAGTATCGAGATATTGTGTATTTGGTGCATTTTGGTTAACCTGCCAGTTGGGTCGCGGGTTTACTCTTTGTCTGACATGATCCTCGGAATGAGGAATCGAATCTGAAAAAATATAAAAAGTAAACTTAAGTTACAAACATGTATAGTTGCGTACACCACTTGGCACAAGAAAATTGCTAAGATTTAAACAGCGTTCTTTGGGATAGTTAAAACTTAACTGTAATTATGAATGACAACTCTGAAGGTACCTACATATTATTATAGCAATGGAAATGTTGAAGTGTCCTATTACAGAGCCAACTTACCGACAATTTTAGAACAAAAAAGCAAAACGCAAAATAATATCACTTTGGACTTCATCGTCAACTACATCGACGGTGTTTCACACAACACTGTCAATTCCAGAGCCCTCTTTATTATTAAAACGTGTGCTCAAACAAACAAACAAAGCATTCGAAAAAGCTGTATACACACAGCACTATTGTCGCCATCTTATGTATTGTCAACCTGCGTAGGCACATGAAAATTGCTCATTACGTCACGAATGATTTATAGGGCCTCGAATATTGACACTCAAGTGTCAGTAGTGGAAATTCAATACACACGTGTGTCCAATTTTCAATTCTACTACATTTAAATACAACACAATGTTCCTTTTCTTAAATACGTTTTATTCTTTGTAGCACTGTTTATTTTTAAAGCGATTCTTTTGTTTTTAACCACTAGCTCCTTTTCCTAGCAGACATACCTACTTGTCAGGAATGATGATAAATGCTCTAGCAACTAGGTAACTATGAACCTAAAGAAACATTATGAAATGTGTTTTTGTGGTAACTTAATACGTCTTATTTACAATTAATGGTAGTTTCTTTAACATTTGGGCTGTTTGAAATTAATGACAGTTTTATTGTGTTTGCTCAATACGTTAAATGAAAACCAACATTGTCAGCAATATATTAACATACAAGGTGATTTTAAAACGTGGTTATTTATAGTTTATTGTCTACCAAGACCACCCATGCGTACAGTCAACAGCAAAAGTAGATGATCAAAATCAGAAATTCAATACTAATAAACGGAGTGATTTCTGTGTGGCGTTGATGTGGCGTTGAGTGATTTGAATCACTTCGACGCCACACAGTTCTGACGCCAACTCCGTTCATTAGTATTGAATTTCTGATTTTGATCATCTACTTTTGCTGTTGACTGTACTAACGAGAAAAACAAACTTTTTTGTTTAATAGGTAATTAAGTATATATTCAATAAAACCACGGAATTTACTAAAATCTTTCTTTTAATTATTAATAACTTAGGTAAAAGTCAATCACAAACTTGTCATATTGGCAGCTGTCAATCAATACAATTTTGGCGGGACTGGTGTTGCCATCAATATACTACAAACATTGGGTTATTTTTTTTTATTGAGTTTGTTTTCATGTTGCTTTATTAGTGAACTGATTTAAACTACAGGCCGATAGCTTAAATACGACTTACTAACCTACCAATTTTTGAAAGACAACTGCTATACTTAGTCATCAATTTCAGATTTTCAGTATACAGCGAAACCAAAAAATTCTAATCCCGCTTTTATCAGTTTTTACACAGACAAAAAAGGTAAAGGCACTACGCAATATGAAAACCATGACTATTTCGTCGGTTTTTAATCCTATCTTAAATATGCACGTTTTACTATGTACATACGTATGTAAAACGCCTAGGCAGTTTGCACTAAAAATTCTGCCGCATATAAACGCGTCCTCGCGTAGGTACCGTGCAAAACGGCGAACCGTTTAAACGCATAATGCAAATGGAGGATTGCTTTTATTTCTACTCTTTTTTGTCCTACGTGAAAATACATTTTGTTTTTCTCTTTTCGGGGAATGTGATGTGACGTTCCTATTTAAATAGAAATGCTAAGTTATTCTGAATAAGTTTACGAAACTTTTTTGGGTACGACAAAGCCACTAAAATACAGGGCGTCTCACGGCTATGCCACATGGAGGGAAAGTACCTTGAATATTGTAGATGGAACATTTTACTTAAAGAAGACATTATTTTAATTTAAAAAACAATTTAAACTGCATTCATAGATTTTTAAATAATCACATGGTTGAACCGGGAACCGAACCCGCTACAGGAGAAAAAAAATTACCCTGTAGCTTTATCATACCGATCGAAAGGCTTCATCATAAGGATTATTTTTTGCTAAATAACATAGCGTCAGAAATAAAAGGAAGACCATGAATTTTAACATTTGATGTGAAATTTTGATCAGAAAAATTAAAAGCTGACATTGCCGTAAGGACATACAACTGACATTATCATAAGTACCTATTACTAATAAATATACCCACTTGAGAAGTACGCATTAATTAATTGCATCATTTTTATGGGGTTATGTAAAAAAATTAGTTTACAAGAACCAGTATAAAAATGTCCACGAGCTACAAACAGAACTTAGACGTATTATTCTAAATATCCACCACAACAAGATCAAAAAATCATGTGCGTGTGGTGTGAGGGCCACTTTGTTAAAACTCTTTGAAAATGTGCTTAGGATTTAGTGAACATTCCCAAAGAATTGTGAAAGTTGGAATCAGATTTTGTGAAAGTCAAATTACCGAGTTATAGACTGTAACGATGGGCCCTCAGTTCTCACATAGAGGATTGAGGGCCCACCTGAAACTGAAAAACTATGGACACTACAGAAAAAGTCTTTATGCCAAAATCTAAGCTAATGCCAAACAACATTTGTGAAAACAAGATATTATCGCAACCCACACTGTCCTACTTTGTATATCTTCGTACAAAATGGGCCCTCAATTCTCATACACGTAAAAGTTTATTCCGCAATTATAATTAAATCATTAACTTACAGCTACTGTTTGAAATCCTATATGCTACTAAATAAATTGTAAAAATTTATGAAACCAAGAACAGCAGTGCGATTCTGTAACCATCTCACCGTGAAAACTTAGGTGAAGTGAGCGTGGAGTGAGCTGTCAATGGTGTCAATTCCGAGCAAAAACAAACTCACATCACCAAATTTTTCACGGTGAGATTTTTACAGAATCGACCAGCAGGTCACCACTTTTTGTTGTTTGAAAGTTATCCCTCAGTCCTCCATTTCTGTTGTTTTCGATTTATTACGCTTATCGCATGAAAGATAAGACAAATACAAAATTACCTCCTTTTGTGAAAAAAATTGTGCAACAAATTCGATACCAGAAAGAAATTAAAAGACCCTTTATTAAGACCCTTTATTGTATAAGAAAATCGAGTTTTATTTTTATTATCTGAATTAGCAAACAGGGTGACCACAATTTCTTTTAGATTGCAGTAAAAATTAGTATGCAGAGTATAGGTTTTAATAAACTTTCTTCGCTTTTTCGCTTATTATCGTCAAAGCATTTGTACTCAAGTTTCGTTATAAAAAAAAATATTTTGGAATTCGAATGATCATAAAAAAAATACTGTTACGCAAATCATTTTTTCTTGAAATATCGTTCGTATAACTAATGACAATAATAAATAATTTATTTGTTATTTTTTAGGCTTTTGCCCAGCCATGGGACAATGTAGGCTAAATATAATCCTAACTAATATTATAAATGTATTATATCAAAAATATTATTACATGTATTATTGTTGTTGTTATATAATTGTTGTTTACATATATGCACAATAGTTGTAATATTTAGTGTAGTTACTAAACAATAGTTTATATAAATAAGCATTAAGGCGAGTTTTATGAAACAGTTGTAGTGAAGAATAAAAATAATAATATTTTTTTATTACGCAAACACATCTTCGGTCAAGACACTCGATCGTCTTTGGTCAAGATATCACCAAAAATGATTTGGGTAACAGTATTTTTCTATGTGATCGTTGGATTTCCGAAATTATTTTTTTTATCACGAAACTTGAGTACAAATGATATGACGATAATAAGCGAAAAATCGAAGGAAGTTTATTAAAACCTATGACTCTACCTCTACATTTACTAATCTTTACTGCAATCTAAAAGAAATTGTGGTCACCCTATTTCCTAATTCAGAGAATAAAAATAAAACTCGATTTTCTTGTACAATAAAGGGTCTTTTAATTTATTTCTGGCATCGCATGTGTTGCACAATTTTTTTCACAAAAAGAGACAATTTTGTATTTGTCTTATCTTTCATACGATAAGCGTAATAAATCGAAAACAAAAGAAATGGAGGACTGAGGGCCCGAATTTTATCAAGGTCATATCTTTCAAACTACAAAAAGTGGTGACCTGATCAAGATTTCATAAATTTTCACAATTTATTTAGTAGCATATAGGATTTCAAACCTTTATTTGCGTAATAAACTTTTACGTGTATGAGAATTGAGGGCCCATTTTGTACGAAGATATATAAAGTAGGACAGTGTTTTGAGATAATATCTTGTTTTCATAAATTTTGTTTGGCATTAGCTTAGATTTTGGCATAAAGACTTTTTCTGTAGTGTCCATAGTTTATCAGTTTCAGGTGGGCCCTCAATCCTCTATGTGAGAACTGAGGGCCCAACTTTACAGTCCATAACTCGGTTATTTTACTTTCACAAAATCTGATTCCAACTTTCACAATTCTTTGGGAATGTTCACTAAATCCTAAGCACATTTTCAAAGAGTTTTAACAAAGTGGCCCTCACATCACACGCACATAAAAAATCGACAGGGAGTGAAATAATAAAAAAATGCGACTTTTTATTCAACAGTATGGGACTCATTTTAAGCATTTGATAAATTGATTAATTTTGTATTAAAAATGTTAAAAATCATGTTTAAATGTTTAAAACCTTTTATTTCTGACACTATGTTATTTAGCAAAAAATAATCCTTATGATGAAGCCTTTCGATCGGTATGATAAAGCTACAGGGTATTTTTTTTCTCGTGTAGCGGGTTCGATTCCCGGTTCAACCATGTAATTATTTAAAAATCTATGAGTGCAGTTTAAATTGTTTTTAAAATTAAAATAATGACTTCATTCAGTAAAATGTTCCATCTACAATATTCAAGGTACTTTCCCTCCATGTGGCATAGCCGTGGGACGCCCTGTATAGTGTTTCACTTTTTGTATAAAAGATATCAGTGGAATTAATGAGACATAGATAAAGAGCACTCATTTCCAATCTGCATAAATCATCATCATCATCATTTCAGCCGAAAGACGCCCACTGCTGGACATAGGCCTCCCCCAAAAAGGGGGGGTTTGCCATAATCGCCACGCTTGGCAGGCGGGTTGGCGATCGCAGTATAGTATGGTGGTGGAATGCATAGAGAACGCTGCTGCCCATTCTCCGGTACGACCCTTAGTTGCCTTTTACGACACCCACGGGAAGTATAGGGTGGTGCTATTCTTCAAGTCCGGCACCACACAGACAATTTGCATAAATGTTTCTACAAAAATCGATCACAATAGGTACTTACTTACCTTTGTATTACTTCCGAGTATCTCATAATCTACTCATTATATTAGTTCCTTACTTATGAAATTGCCGTTTTTTATAGAAAAACTCTTCTTTTTTTATAAAGAAATTTTTATTTCATTAATCCAAATTCCAATACTTGGATTAATTAAATAAAAATTTCTTTAACTAAAATGGCAAAAGTACATCTTCACTAATGACCAATCATTAGTGAAGATGTACTTTTGCTATTTTAATGGAAGTTCGTTGATGGCTCTGCAACCTGTATAAAAATCCTGGCGATGGGAACAATGAACTCTTTAGAGGCGTTTTTCACCACCTTGTGCGATTTTAAATTTTTCCCCTGTAAAAAGTTATCCAAATTTCGAATAAAAATGGAAATTAGTTGGAGCAAGGTCTGGTGAGTATGATGGGTGGGGACGGCCGGTTGTGCAGTGTTCGACGTGATTTTGTTGTGTTGTCTGTGCGGCGTTGGTGTCACGACAGAACTCGCAGGGGAAGCCCGGGCAAGAAGCATAGTGCGGGTAAGAAGAATAACTGATTTTGCCATAAATATATAATAGATAGCGCTATTAACACTTTCACAAGTCGTGACACGTACGATCGGCAACGCCATGGCAGTGCATTCAACCCAAATAATAAGCGTGTGCATCTGTTGTAGAAGGGAAAAAAAGGATTATCGTTGTTTTGTTACGATTTTTGTAAAGGTTTGTACACAAACTTTTTGTTTTCATAATGTTAAAATTCATGGTCTTCCATTTATTTCTGACACTATCTGGGGGCACGGGAGTGCCCCCACCAAGTCGAGCAAAAAGGGGCACGGCCGTACCATCCTTTTCTCGAAGCAGTTCAGGCCATTTTCGCCACCCTATAACTTTGTTGTGGATAAAACTAGAGACCTGAATTTTCAGTAATCAAGCAGGCATTGTATAAACACGGTATATTTCAAATTTCATTCAATTTGAACCAGTAGTTTAAGAATTATAACTAGTCAAAATTTCTTAATTTTGTCACTCACTCACTGACTGACTGACTGACCGATCATCAAAACTCTAAGGCACTTCTAGCAGACATAGAAGCTTCAAATTTAGAATCCAATTAGTGTTTAGTGTATAAACCAAGGAAAAACTAAAATATTTTGCAATTTCGTTCCACTTTTCTAGATACACCAACTGCATAAATAACTTTGTAATCCTAAATAAATAGGTATATAGTATTACAAAGTTACATTTGCAGTTAATGAATCAGTGTACCTGTTTATCACTGCATAGTATAAAACAAAGTAGCTTCCCGCTGTCTGTCTGTCCGCATGTATGCTTAGATCTTTAAAACTGCGCAACGGATTTTGATGCGATTTTATATGTATAATACATGCATAATATAGTAGAGAAACACTGATAATTTTAGAGGTTTCTAATGTGATGTCGTAAATAAACACATTTTTTGCGCTTATATTGCAAAAGCTAGCTGAACCCTACGAGATAGGTCAAAATAATGTACTACAGTATTGTACACCTTAAAAAGGTCTACAAAAACGTCCGCGATGGTATATGTTTATCTCTTAGGTATATGTCTATCTCTTAACCCACAATAACCATTTTTTATCCTTTACTTTTTACGAGAAATAATGGCTTATTTACGAAGCGATTTTAAGCAATACAGCATTAATCCTTATCCAATTCATCATCATCATCTGCCTAGCCTTTTCCCAACTACGTTGGGGTCGGCTTCCAGTCTAACCGGATGCAGCTGAATACCAGTATTTTACATGGAGCGACTGCCTATCTGACCTCCACAACCCAGCTACTGGGTAATATGATACCCCTTGGTAATCCTTATCCAATTAAGTATCTTAAATACATTGTACATTTAATATAGATCAATTTGGGCCTTACAGCAAGTAATTTAAATGAATATTTTCAAAGATATTACAGATTTCAAATGTAGGGACATAGCGGTAGCGTTGGTGAGTTTACTTAAGGTAACCACAGGATAGCACGACCTCTCATCGTTTGGGGTGGGGTGTCCATCGAGCACAGCAACTCCCCTAAATATCTTGGTGTTACCCTGGAAAGGTCTTTAACATATAGCAAAAACGGCAAGAATATTAAGCGGGCTACTGGACTGGCGCTATCTTTTTCTGTGGGAGAATTCGCGTGCCCCATGTGGAGCCATTCTGCCCATGCAAAGCTGGTGAATACAGCTTTGGATGAAATGTGCCGGATCATCACTGGCTGGCTAAAACCAACCCCGGTACAAATGCTGTATCCACTAGCAGGAATAGCGCCACCAGTGCCTTGCAGAGCGGTGGCAAGCTCCAGCGAAAGAGCCAAAATGGTCTCCGACACACAAAACCCTTTGCACGACCACATCCTTGTGCCACAAAGGCTGAAAAGTCGAAACAGTTTTTTAAAGTGTGTCGTTCCACTCACTGGCGAACCGTCACAAGATAGACTGAAGTTGTGGCGAGACAGTGCTTCCTTACCCAAACCGTTCGTCCCACCCGCTGACCTCCCACCTGGACATGAGTTTCCTTTGGGTAACCTGGAAGTCTTTAAACAGACTCCGCACCCAGGTTGGCCGAAGCAAGGAAAACCTGTTCAGGTGGAGATTCATAGACGACTCCGCCTTGGAGTGTAAATGTCTATAGCACTTTATGATTAGCAGCGATCGCACGCGTTTATCGGAGCTCTCTAGCGAGGAAAATAACAATTATCCATACTAATATTATAAATTCGAAAGTAACTCTGTCTGTCTGTCTGTATGTTACCTTTTCACGCCTAAACCATTGAATGGATTTCGATAAAATTTGGCAGAGAGATAGATTGCATCCCGGGAAAGGACTTGGGATAGTTTTTATCGACACGCACTGTGAGATACATTGTGTTTTCATGCGATGGCCAAGTCAATCTATGTATTTTTAACATAAAAGATTTTTAATATTGATATGGTCACTACAAGATGTTGTTAGGTTAGCTAATTACGTAATAACTTAAGACAGAAGGTCCCTTAAGTAGGGACTGAATAAATTAACCGACTTGGTATTACATGGATCTCACAACTTTATATGGTAGAAGAACTGAGTTGCGAGACTTGGCTTTTTTTACAAGTTATATTTTTGATGGCATATTATTTAGCAAAAAATAATCGTTATAATAAAGCCTTTCGATCGGTAGGTATGTTAAAGCTACAGGGTACCTATTTTTTTTCTCGTGTAAATAAATAAACTTTTCTCATCAGTTGCCTTTAAATATGTTTTGTATATTCAATTGCACGTTTATTTAAGTATTATTTGTGATCGTTACTTTTTGTTTACCTACTAAAACCATTTCAAGTCTTGACTTGTTTCTAATATTAGAGTGTTGGGCAAAATGGATATGGGCCAAACGGATAGGTATTCCGTTTTGCTCAGAGCAAGCATATTATTAGTATTAGTTACCACTACCATTACATATACCATTTCTGAGTTAGCAGGCCCCAGCAAAACTAAAACTAAAATATCCTCAATCAAATAACAAAACAAAAACATCCGAAACCAAATTTTTTACGATTTAGTGCGCGTTGACAAATACACTGAACCAGCGGAAGCTTGGATTCAGTGTAATCAGTGCATTTGGGCGCATGAAGACTGCACTTTCTTATGTAGGAGTTGGCAGCTACTTGTGTGATGATTGCGAAGACTGATCGAAACTAATTTTACTTATCCTTTTTGCCCGACCCCAACGGGCAAAACGGATAATTGATACCTTTTGTTAATGCTCAAAATTATTATAGATATTGTTTAAGTGTTTTGAATTTTAATGATTAATTTCCAAAGATGATTAAACATAGTACAAATTAAAAGTACAAAGAGTTATTAAGTAAGTATAAAGAGTTATTGATTATTCGATTGTGGTTTTATTTACACTAATCTCCTAACATATTCGTCTTGCCCGGGCTTCCCTTATTCGAAAATAGCGCGCAATTTCGATTTTTCCATGGTTACAGAAACAGCGATACTTATTTTAAAAAAAAATCTAACAGCGGGAAAACAAATGAACAACTGAAAAACAAAATGTCATACTATCTTAAAAAAATGCCATCAAAAACATAACTTGTAAAAAAAGCCAAGTCTCGCTACTCAGTTTTTCAACCGTAAAAAGTTGTGAGATTCATGTAATACCAAGTCAGTTAATTTATTCAGTCCCTAGTTAGCTAACCTAACAAAATCTTAATAATAATTTAATAATTTATATAATTTGAATTTGGAATTCTAAATAGAATCACAGATATCGATCTTCACAATAGCTAGCCACAAGCTAAAGACCTCCCACCTGGACATGAGTTACCTTGGCCCTTGGGTAACCTGGAAGTCTTTAAACAGACTCCGGACCCAGGTTGGCTGAGGCAAGGAAAACCTGTTCACGTGGAGATTCATAGACGACTCCGCCTTGGAGTGTAAATGCGGTGCTGTTCCATAGACGATCAAAAATTGGCAATTTCATAGTAATAATACGTGGTACAGACGCCATCACATCAAGCTACTACAATCTGTCAAAGTTCTTTAATGGATTTTTAACTTTATCGCTAAAGTATAAGGGTTCAAAGTTGATTGGGAAAATTTGACAGTTTCGGGTAGCTTGATGTGCTGGCGTCTGTACCTAGTGCACCTTTGCCTAACTCATGGCCTATCTACATATTCATATGCAATTTCCGTCGAGAAAAACAAACCAAAAATCAAGGAAGACACGGAGTAGATTGACGGGAAAGATACCTCCATATAATATTAATTTTCTTAGCAAGTATAACAAGAACAATATTTACCTAAACCTTCGTTAAAACCGTTATTCTACCCAAAGATACATGGGTTCCTACATGATAAGCCCCATCCCTTGTTTAGAAAGTACATACACTCAAAATAACCCGCATAAGCCCGAGATTGTTAATACTCTATAATAAAGTTCTGAATTGCTTCTCACAGCCACTTACGGGCTGAAAACGGTGTTTCATAACTTCATAAAGTTCAGGGAAATGACAAGAGTGAATACGAGTACTATTTATAAAATGGTTCAGTAGCGTTTTATAATCTCTTTTGTTGTTCTAATGAACAACAAAAGAGATTATAACTTCATAAACACTTCTTTGAAGAAAGAAGAAGAAGTTTCTTAGAAGTGGGGGATTAATAGAATAGAATAGAATTTCTTATTAGAGTCAAATTCTTTATTAGAGTGACCAAGACTCAAACAAGATTGTTAGTAAGTGTCTAAACACACTATGCCGAAGTTACGCGACCGAAGTTCGGCAAGATTACGCCCGCAATGTTATTTAACGCAACTTAATTTCGGCATAATGTGTCGTCAGTAATTCAAATAGCATTGCAGGCGTAATCGTGCCGAACTTCGGTCGCGTACCTTCGGCATAGTGTGTTTAGACACTAAAACTTACAATTATGTCAGTAAGTAATGACCCATCTAACTTCTGATCAGATCATGCCCCACTTGCTGGAGTGTCCTAAGTGTCCACCTGGATGGATGACCTATAGAATGCCACTGACGCCTTAATCAACGTGGTTTGGCTCAACTCAAGCAATATAATAAAAACAACGAATAGGACTACAGTCACCGGTAAGTCCTCCCCTTTTCCTCTCCTTTCTTTAAGTTCCTTACAGACCTGGAGTGCGATTCTGTAACCATCTCACCGTGAAAACTTAGGTGAAGTGAGCGTGGAGTGAGCTGTCAATAGTGTCAATTCCTAGCAAAAACAAACTCACATCACCTAAGTTTTCACGGTGAGATTTCTACAGAATCGACCGGCTGTTTAAAAATACCGTACCCCACAGGGGTGCCCTTAGGGTGAAGTCGCTTAGTTTCTAAGTTTTTTTGGCCCCGACTGGAGGCCTTAATTTATTGAGGCTTACACAGGCAAGTCCGGTTAAGTAGACGACTACCTCACAAGCAGTGGCGTAAGTATAGGGTGGCATTGGGGCAAAATGCGACCAGCCCCCAGTCAGAGGGGGCCCCCGGCCCGAGAGGGCAATGAGCACAGGAGGATCCTAACATAAGGACAGAAGCAGAGAGGTGTTAAATTTTGTAAGTAGGGGAAAATATGAAATGCACGCGGGAGAAGAGCTAATAAAAAAAACTATTATCGTTGGTTGAGCTTCTTTACATTGAGGGAGGGCCCCATCCCTTGAATTTGCCACAGGCCCCAAACGGTATAGTTACGCCACTGCTCATAGGTTGAATTGCGAGTGCCATTCCTAAAAAAAAATATGATTTCTTATGAAAGCGGTCCCACAATAACGTCTGTCCAATACTTACATAGCGTTTTTTGGCGCCTTTATGATAAATGGTGGTGAAAATGACAGATTATCACGACGGCCGTTATATATGACGACCACCGCTCTTATAGGCGTTAATATATGTAGTTTCCGGCGTCAATTTTTGTTGTAACAAGTTTCTTCCTCACTTTTAGCAAAAAAAATCTTGTCAAGATTCTCTTAAGGACCGATAGTTCTCGACATAAATACACCACAGACAATGTAAGTCAATTCAAGCGCAACTTGGATTTTTGACAGCATTATTTATTTCGAGTTATTCCGTTCTGATCCCCTGAACCCCCCCTCCACCACCCCCCCACCTCGATGCCCTCCTGGATCGTCTTCTGTTTTAATCTTTGTCTTATCCACTATAAACTTTCTCATACCGGTTTGATCCGCTTTTTCTTTTGTTTTGATATCGGAATGTTTTTTTCAGTAATTGAAAGTTTATTTATTCACAAACCCCCTAAAGTTTATTTATTTGCAAACGTATTATATCAGATGAATAGTTACAAAAAGATTCTCTCTTTCAGTCGTCAGCAATTTGACTTTCGAAAGAAGAAGACAAAGCGTTGTGTAACTGATTTATGTAACTATACAAATGCTATACAACGTTTATTATTAAGGGGTTAAGACAACACTACTAACAAAAAGCCTTTATTACTAATTTACAAGCTAACACTAAAATATAATGTATATTTTATACAAGTATATTACTCGTATTAAAAAATTAAAGAAAAACCGGCCAAGTGCGTGTCGGGCCACGCACAGTGTAGGGTTCCGTAGTAGCCCGTTATCACAATGTAGTTTCTGTTGTTCTTTATTCTGAATAGGTAAAAAAAAAACATATTTTTGTTTTCAATGCAAGTCTTTACCCATTATAAACAAGCAACTACTTCATCTTAGTCACTTTAAAGGATTAATGCTAAGGATTTTGTATTTGGTACAAAATTATCCGACACCCAAGTTCAACGACTATTACTGCTAAACTAATAAAGTTATCTTAACCGCTATACTTTTCCTTTAAAGTTCATGAAATGCACTATCATTGAGAATTTTTCCAGATTTTTCAAGCCAGTAGTTTAGCTTTTAGAGGGGGGGGACGCCCTACTGGTACAAAAATTTGCATTTTAAACTTTAATATTTCGTAAATGGAGCATTAAATCGAAAAATAATTTTAGCAACCCCTAGGCCATTTTAGAAGACCTATTCAACGATACCCCACACGATGGGGTAGATGACGAAAAAAATATTCATCCCCACTTCACATGTAGGGGAGCTGCCCTAAAAAAAATATTTTCCAAAATTTTATTTTACCACTTTTACGGCGTAATTGATATACGTAGGTACTCCTACAAAATTTCAGCTTTCTAGTGCTAACGGTCACAGAGATTAAGCGAGGACGGACAGACAGACGGACGGACAGACAGACATGGCGAAACTATAAGGGTTCCTAGTTGACTACGGAACCCTAAAAAGGGAGGAGCTCATTGGGCATAAAAAAATTCGCCCGCATCGCTGTCAATGGGATAAGTGCTCAAAAGGCTGGCACCAAATAACCACGTTAGATGACAATGCTGATTCTTTGCGCAAAAACAGGCCAGCTCTCTGGTCACGTGAAGAGTCAACCAACCGCTTGGCGATGTCCCGAAATATTCGATGAGCACTCGGACCCCAAGGCCCTAGTGTTTCAACCCCAAACGTCTCGAACATAATATAGCATTTGTAATTGTAATTGTATTGTAATTGTATTTTAGTAATTATAATGCCTTAATAATAATTGATGCCCGATGGGGCCGAAAGGTTCTGGAATGGCGACCGCGTATGGCGAGACGTAGCGTTGGACGGACTTTATTTAGGTGTAGTGAGAAATGTCCACAAATTAATTTGATTAGGCTTTCAGAGTTATTATGCGTTCGGGTGAGTGCTGTAAGAATGTACCTAAATCCAAGAGTCCGCAATTTATTTATTTATTCTTTAGAAAGCTGAGTAAGTATAATATCTATAAAATGTAAATAGTGTACATTTAGCGCTTACAGTTGCCGTTTACAAGCTTCCACAAATTAAAAACTACATAGGTATGTACAGACGCCAGCACATCAAGCTACTACAATCTGTCAAATTTCTTTAATAGATTTTCAACTTTATCGCTAAAGCATAAGGTTCAAAGTTGATAGGGAAAATTTGACAATTTCGGGTAGCTTGATGTGCTAGCTTGATGTGTGTACCAATGCTTTTTTATAACTTTCCTTACACTGTCCCACTGCGTAGTAAAGTCCTCCCCCAAATCCTTCCAGGCATCCTTTTCTAGAGCTACCTAGGTCCAACCCTTGCGGTACACCTCTAGGTTGTCTTGCCTCCTCTTCCTGGGCCATCCTTGGCGGTGCCGAGATGGACCTACACTTAATAATAATAATTTATTTATTTCAGACATAAAAGAAATAATAAAACAAAATCTTCTTCTTCTACATATAGGTAATCAAAAACAAAACAATTTTAGGGTTCCGTACCTCAAAAGCAAAAATGGAACCCTTATAAGATCACTTCGTTGTCCGTCTGTCTGTCCGTCAGTCAAGACCCTTTTTCTCAGGAGTGCGTAGAGTTATCGAGTTGAAATTAATATAAAATACTCAAGGCTGCAATCCCTTGAAGCAGTGAAAAAATGAAACTTCTAAGTCCACGCAATCAAAAGATATGGGCGTATATTATGTTCCGAAATCAAAACCTATAGGGTAGGGACTTCCCGTTGACCTAGAATCATGAAATTTGGCAAGAAGCAATGTTATGTAGTACCTAAAGGAAAAAATCCGAAAACCGTAACTTTGTAGTTACAAAACAAAAAAAAAATTATTTACATACTTACCTACTTTGTACGGAGCCCTCGGTGCGCGAGTCCGACTCGCACTTGACCCGTTTTTGTTTTCAAATGGTAACGATTAATTAAATGAACGTAAAGGAACCAAAAGGAGTATGTAAGGAACGTACCAGGTGGTGTTAGGTAGTTTCTATCCCCATGGGAAGAAAGCCTGAGTTTATGTATGTATGTGTGTAAGTGTAATTATATTCAAATTTAGAATTGTACAATCACGAATTGCAAAACTATTCTACGCTTGACTTTTTCCGCTTCTCGAATTCGAGAACCTTAAAGAGAAAGATTTATGTTGTGAAATGAGGATTTCAGAATGATTAATGTAGAAACACAACCATAGAAAAATGTACTTATTGGTTTATTTATATTAAAAAAACACTTGAAAGGACATAGGTACTGCCGAAAGAAGTGAAAACTTTATTAAAACTAATAGCTGCGGCCCGCGGTTTCACCCGCATAAGTTTCGATCCCGTGGGAATATCGTAATAAAAAGTAGCCTATATGTTAATCCAGGGTCACAGCTACCTCCATACAAAATTTTATCAAAATTGGTCCAACCGTTTGAGCGTGAAGAAGTAACAAACATATAAACACACACACACACACACCCTCGCCTTTATAATATTAGTGTGATGAAATAACAGGAGCCACCCACCCTATAGCTACAGATCTACTGTTATCATTAGCATGTTGGTGACACAAACCCATAAGATTAATCCTGACCAAAATTCACAATCTCAACGCGCTAAATATCTAAGTTTATCCATAAAAGAAGTAAGTACATAGTATAAAACATAGTCGCCGAGATGTATGTACGCGCATAACATCCGAATGACTGCACCAAATTGGATAATTCTTTTTTTGTCGTGTTCGGTATTGCCAGGACAAGGTTTGTGTGAAAGAAAAATTCGGAAATTCGAAAAAAAATTGCACCCGTGTGAAGCTTGGACGGGCCGCTAGTTCATTTAATAAATACAGAACCCTGTTACAAAGTTTTGTGCATAACAGAAACTTTCCTCGCTTGGAGCGTGTTGCTCTTGTTATGACATTTTTAACGTTACAACGTAATTCCGAATACGCTGTAAAGCGGGAATTAAATATTTCAAGTAAATAGTAAAAGTTTCGCTAACAACCCACACTGCGCAGGTTCTTTCACGTTATTCTACGAAAAAAGATTTTGGAACATATGTTAATATTTTGTAGAGGGGCCCGTGGCTAAATAATAACAGCCGCACAGGTCGATCGATCAGATTAAGCTACGCTTGCCGCCGTTGGTCTGTGGATAGGTGACCATCTTTACGTACCGTGACCCCTCCGTGCCTCGGAAAGCACGTTAAGCCGTTGGTCCCGGCTGTCATTCGTGGATTTTTGACAGTCGTTACGGGTAGTCAGAAGCCCGAAAGTCTGACAACCAGTCTTACCAAGGGGTATTGTATCGTATTACCCAGTAACTGAGTTGTGGAGGTCAGATAGGCAGTCGCTCCATGTAAAGTACTGGTATTCAGCTGCATCCGGTTAGACTGGAAGCCGACCCCAACATAGTTGGGAAAAGGCTAGGCAGATGATAGTGTTAATATTTTGC
Source organism: Mesoligia furuncula (assembly GCA_916614155.1). Classification (NCBI taxonomy): domain Eukaryota; kingdom Metazoa; phylum Arthropoda; class Insecta; order Lepidoptera; family Noctuidae; genus Mesoligia; species Mesoligia furuncula. The sequence goes on along the minus strand of OU744800.1, from coordinate 21,805,117 downwards.
AATGACAACTAACTAACAACTGGTATCCATTCCAGACATGGACGAGAACGCAGAGAGCGACATGGCCGCCCATTGTATGTTTTGTAGTGTTAAACGAATTCTTTTGTTATGTATTTTCTGGTGTACAATAAAGTATAGGTTTATATATAAATAAGTAACTAAGTTTCGTGTTGGTAGTCGTACGCGTAAGAAATAATAGGGAATAGTTTCTCCAAATTGATCAAGTGCGTGTCTAGCTCTCATTAGGATTATAAATTGCTTTAGATCTGCTGCTACTAAGTGTAACAGATTCAATTTTTCTGAGGTTTTTTTAGGTATGACCTACTTAAGTTCTTTTGTGGAATCTACAATCTATGAAATCAGCCTTATTTGAAAAAAAAATTGGTACCTATTTATTGTGTTAAAAGATCAAATTAGCACCTGAACTTAATACCTTGTTACAACTACGCGCGATATTCAGGGACCCTTTCCCTAGATCCGGAATAAGAGAAAGGGAGGAAGTGTCCCTATTAAAATATCTCCTAAATCCCTAAATATCGTGTAGCATAATAGGGGTTTTATGTCTTCCTACTCTTTACAAACCATTCTATACCTACTTACCTCTACACAAAAGACCACGTAAAACACCTAGGTGATTTGCATTTGAAAGTTCCGCTAAGCATCCAATAAATCAAACATGGAAATAGGCAAACGAGCTCTCATTCTGCCTCCTCGCTCGTCCCGGGCCAGACCGGAATCCCGTAGATAATAAAACGCAGTAAAACACAGTCCGCCGCAGTGTTAAATCTTTTCTAAACCGGGAACAATTCGCTTTTACCGCGTCGAGAAATGCCGCCGCCGTATCTCACCAACGGACATTTTTACCGCGAACCCATTCGTAAATTTTTCAAACTTGGAATAGCTGATACGACGAGTACGGAAATAGGTTTATTTCTATACTGGCAACTGACACGGAATAATCTGTTACACTGTGAAACCTAGACGGTTTTGAACGGAATAGAAAAGTTCGTTGGACGTTCTTTTACAATCAATCTCCACTACCCTAGGTAAGGCGGTACTTCATGGGCACCAGAGGTAAACCAAGTTTTCCTTATTCTATCTCGATTCTGGGTGAACTAACCAGAGAATTTAGATTTAGGCAAACCTTAGTAGAGTAGGTAGTGACTTCTACCCATCACCTACATTAGCAGCGCTAATCGTCACTGTTGATAGCCCTGCTAAGCTAAAGTAGGTAGGTAATCTCTTTACGGCATGAGCATGCAATATCGTTTAGAATCTAAACGTAGGAACTATAACTCGCCCAGAGGACACGGTGGAGCACACGGTGGAGGTCTGCCCCGCTTGGGCGGAGCACCGCCGTGTCCTCGTAGAGGCGATTGGCAGCGACGGCGACCTCTCGCGTCCGGCCCTGGTGCAAGCCATGGTCCGGGGCGAGAGGGAGTGGGAGGCAGTCACCTCCTTCTGCGAAGCAGTCATGCTAGCGAAGGAGGTGGCGGGACGGCTCAGGGAGAGAGCCTCTCGTCCCAGCCGCCGCGGGAGACGCTCCGGGCGTCGGGAGCCGCGTGACGACTCCCGGCCACCGTAGGCGCGGGCCTGCAGGCGGAGAGTAATGGGTAGCTCACCGCCCGATCAGGACCAGGCCCGTGCCGGACGGCGCGTACGTGTTCCACGCGCGCCTCAAAGAGATGTCAGCATCGGGGAGGGGCCCCTTAGGGCCGAAGCCTGCCGGGTCAGCGGGATTGTCCGAAAGGGTTACCGCTGGCCCGGAACATAAAGGGCTAAGGAAGGAACACGGGTGGGTTTTAGTCAGTAAGAGTCTGACACTCCCTTCCGCTCCACCCAGAGCGGGAGGAGTCATTTGATGATTTCCCATCCGCAAAAAAAAAAAAAAAAAGGAACTATAACTATCTAAAGTTCGGCAGAGAGAAGAAGCATCTCGTGTGTCAGTAATAGTCATATTTTTCAATAATGTTCTCACTATTTTATCAAAATGTTAAGGGCTCCACACCCTAAGTCAAGATACCTAGACCCAAAAAAAGTTTACCTAACAAGTTAAGTTTCAATTTCCTAAAATATAACACGAAAGCATTACTAACAGAATTTAAGCCACAGAGGAAGATGTGGAGTATACAGCCCACAACTTCCTAGTTACAGATAGGTACAATACCTTATGAAGTTACGAGATGCCGTACTCGCTTTTTCATCGTTGTTTCAATAAGAATTACTCTTTCGGTATCCTTTCGCGAGTAGGCAGTTTATCGCGCCCCCGAGCAATGTTTCAGCACTCTAATCACGTAGCCATGTCTGTTACATTCGTTACGATATCGCCGCCTCCGAAGTTTTATGTGATAACGTTGAAGGGAGAATCACTTCGGCTTAGGCGAGAAAGAATGGTAATGTATAAGTTTAAGCTATCCTCGTGTTACCTCAAAGTTTTGGTATTGAACTTTTTTCTTGGTAAACTGTATATTTCAGCGAACAGGGCCCTGATTCACTATGACCACTTAGCGATGATTTATTATGGTCTGATCCCCTGAACCCCCCTCCTCGATCCCTTGCTAGTTCGTCTTCTGTTTTAGATTCCTTACTTCCAAACCACGTCAATTCCTTACCTAATCCCGCCAAAGCCCGCCAATCTAGCGTTGATTTCGCGCGGTTTCGTTCATTGTGTCGTCATAGAGAAAAAAGCGCTCCGCAGACGGCGGTCATTTTGTCCGCGGATGACTGCGAGAGACATCATCCGACAAACATCGACGGCGCGGTCTTTTTGCCCTCTAGCTATGTGCGTTGGTAGTATAGGATTCCCTTTGCACTATCGTTCGCTGTCAAATTGACCGGCCCGGATCGACCCGCCCCGAAGTGTGTTTCGCGCAAAGAGATTTAACACGTTCAGACCGGCACCTCATGCGTAGGTACTTGGTATCCTACGGCGCAAATCTTCATATGGCCACCGGTGGTACATCACCGCCCCATGAACCAAAAGTCTTGCCGGGCGGGGTGCGCCACCCGTGGACACGGACAGGATTAGACAGGAATTATGGTTTCTCTCTCTTTCTAATAAGTTAGTAATCGTAATATAAAGTAAAGAGCGCGTACCACTAGCAGAAACTCTAATGGACAAGCTGACTTTTTTGTGTGGCACAATCCGACATAACCACAAGCATCTACCAAAACAAGTGGTAAAGTCCAAACAGAGAAAGGGTCACGTGTTGGCTCTGAAGAATAGAACGGGTGTCAAATATATAAAATGGACCGACAAACGTACAGTTCATATGCTTTCGACCTGCAATAATCATACAGGAGCTCATAAAGAGGAATCATAGAGAGGATAGTGCCAATGCCACATCGCTGGAGGCCAAACACTGTCGTAGCGAAACTAGACTCTGTTTTGGATAATAATAATGTGAAAAAGGGGGTAGATATTTCTGATCAGATGTCGTCGTACTATACCAGCCTTAGAAAAACCCTAAATTGGTACCGCAAGCTAATCATTGAGATTGTCTGTGGCACAATGTTGGTAAATGCTTGGGTTATTCACCAAATATTTGGAGCAGGAAAAAAACTAAGTAAGTATTTTAGAATTTCGGGAACAAATTATAAAAGAGATGATTAGCAAGCCCAGCACTGATAATAAACCCGATGACGCTGCAGAGGAGGGTAGGCGCCATGCACAAAGAAAACCAAAACACAACTTCTAACTTGAGCTTTCCTTCCGTTTTCTCTAGAAAACGGAAGGAAAGCTCAGAGATACCCGAAAGAGATGCAGACCTTGTTACGACCATTTTACAACAACCGAATCTGCGCGTATGGCTAGAAAAAAATCAGTACGCGTTAATACATTTTGCTCTGCGTGTGAAAAACCAATGTGTTTGGACTGTTTCTTCCAAAATACTTAATTTTCATTTTATACCATCCATAATGGCATTTTATTTTATATTTTTTTAAATTTAGATTTAATTTTCTTATTATTATTACATTCTCTCAACGTAATTTATCATAAACAATTTGTAATTCATGTCGCGATTATGTCATTTTTTTTCTAATAAATACAATTTTTCAATACTGATTTTTGCTTACTTTTCGAAATTATATCCACCTCCTGAGCTGCACTATGAAAATTTGTCTATTTTACTAGGCGGGAACGGTAAATACAACACCTTCTCTCAAAGCGGCGCGAATTTCTTAGTACATTGAAAGTATAGTGTTACGTGGCCACCGGTGGTACACCCCGCCGTGGCAGCAAATACTCCGTGGTCCACCGGTGGTACACGCCGGTCTGAACGTGTTAAATAATTTAATGTCTTTGGTTTCGCACTTTCCGGTCCAGGTTGGGTACCTACACCGTGTCAACAATCTCTGCGCAACTCTTCGAGGAAAAAAGGCGTAATATAATGTTATGTTGTCGTCGTACTAGTCTACCCATCACGCTAGGAAATCGTTTTAATTTATCTTTATCGAAATCAATAAGGAGGGCTTTTTAGAGATACCTACCCTATCGAAAACCAACTGAATGGAATTCATGGAATGCCACGTGTTCATCTAAAGACCTAAGTGCTCATACACTCAGTTGACTCTGCAGTTGCCACTACCGTTTGGTGCGTGCCGCTTAAGTTGCGTTAGTACGTCGAGCGTACGCCCGACGCATCTTCCGTTAGATGCCCATAATACACTATTCAAATCCGTTAAATAATTTTCAGATGACGCCGCTACACGACACACTGGCACAGTTTTATAAATAACTTGGTCGACTTCCGACCTAAGTTTAGAATATTTTCACACTTAACATCTTTTTAAAGACAGTTTTTCGAATCAATCTGCTGAAACTCATAATGACTCATAAAGAGAAAAAATAGATCGAGTTTTCCTTGCATTGTCCTAGGCAACTTCTCAAAAGAATTCCCTTCAAAAGATATCAAAGGTCCATTCAATCAAAGGATCCGAGGTAAAGCCGATAATCCCGTCTTCCGTTCCATTTGTTTTCAATAGCGGCTGGCCTTTTGTTAAATATTTTGGTTGTTACACCTTTGTCTAGCCGTACCTAATCTGATAAAACATTTTTTCACAAACTTGCTGTGATTTAATAAAGTGTAAATTATTTTTATACAAAATGTCCACCTTTATCCACGGTGTTATTAGCCAAAGACATTAAAATATTTACAATATCTTATATCTCTTTGTTATTATTAGCACAGTGTAGCATCACAACCACTCGATACGTTTCCGTATCGTATCGAATATTAATCAATGTAGGAGTCCTTTAAACGCAGTCCCAAATGCGATAATTTTGTCAGTCTAAAGGTCTCTGCACACAGCCGGCGTGGCGGGGCGCGGGGCGTGGCGGGGCGGCGACGCGGCGCTGGCGCGACGGCATCGTTCACATCACACTGCGGGAGCGATCACGTCCCGTCCCGCCGCGCCCATGAACAGTGTTTTTATACTGCCTAGGGCCCAAATCATACATACATACGTAAGCACGAACACATTCGATTAGTTTTTCGACATCCATTTTTGTAAAACAATACAAAATCTCATTCACGCTCGTCTCATCCGACGCGACGTGTTCACGTCCCGCCCCGCCGCCGCTTCTGACTTGTATTCGCGCTCGGCGCGGCGGCGGCGTGGCGCGACGGTTACCGTCGCGCCGAGCGGGACGGCTCTGTGTGGCGTCGTCAGTAATATCTCATTACAACTGCTCAGCGTCGCGTCGCCGTCCCGTCCCGCCGCGCCGCGCCCGCTGTGTGAGGACCTTTAGGGCCGATTTATCAATCAACAGATAATTTTTATTCGTGGAATAAAATTGACGTCTGACCATAGAAATGATATAAATATACGTCTGTCAGATTCTGTATGGACGAACTGTCAAAAATTCAAATTATTCCTCAGATAAAATTATCTGGCGTTGGATAAATCAGCCCATAATCAAGACGACCGCTATTCTTTCGACGCCTGTTTGCTGTCGGGGGCAAGGCAAATCAAGTTATCGAAATGTGTCATTTTCGATACAGTAGCCTGTCGGATGATTGTGATGATAGCTATGCAGATCAGGGAAACAAGGCACCAAAGGGAAGATGCCTATATTATCATATGTACAATATACCTACTTAATGAGTGGATCGAGGCTGTCAATGATGTTGATCAACCCGAAAACTTGTGTATCTTTATTGGAGTTCGAGATCCCACTCGTTAGAGTGATCAACGTCGGACGGAACTCGTTGTAGATTTAAATTATAGAGTGCCTACTGAACTACTCACCTAAACAGTCAACCGCACGTCTGTGGACTATGAAAACCGCTCTTGGCTTCGCCTTTATGCCGCGGCATAAAGGCGAAGCCAATCTATACTAATATTATAAATGCGAAAGTGTGTCTGTCTGCTACGGGTTCCTTCTATTTGGCAGAATCTTGATACTCCGATTTTTATTTGGCATAACTCACATGGCATAATCTTATTTAATCGAATATTTTTAAGGCATAAAAATTATTTAGCATAACTTTTGTTTGGCAGAATATTTACGTGTCCGAATTTACAATGGCATACTTTTATCTTGGCAGAATTTTGTTTCGCATAATTACCTTTGCCATAATTAATATTATGCATAATTTTGTTTAGCATAACATTTATTTAGAGATACGATTATTTGGTATGGGTGCATATTTGAACATCAAAAATTAAAATAGATGTATCTTCTTGTAAAAATTAGTGTTCAAAACATCAAAAACTTATAATATATACGTGTCATAAAAAGTCAATACGTTGTGCTGCAAAATTTTGTGACAGAAACGAATCGCTGCGAAACCGACTTTACGCAGTCTTGTCTGCCCTACCCCTAGAGTGTAATTTAAACCCGCGTAGGCGCGGAGGGGTAAGGCGGCCCGCGAGCTGAGGAGCAGGTGGTTTAAAGGCCCGCCACCGCGGCTGAGGCTGGCAAGCTGCGGTGGTGAGCGTTAAAACCATCTGTGACGATAAGCTCGCGTGGCGCCGCCCAAACCCCGCAGCGCCGGAGCCGTGACAGAAACAATGCTTGCTGCATGTTGCATGCCTGCTTGCATGCTGCATGCCTGCTGCATGTTGCATGCCTGCTTGCATGCTGCATGCATGCTGCATGTTGCATGCCTGCTTGCATGCTACATGCATGCTGCATGCATGCTGCATGTTGCATGCCTGCTTGCATGTTGTATGCCTGTTTGCATGCTACATGCATCCAAGCCGACAATATTTTTGTAATTAGCATTTAGGTTAGGGTAGGTTTTTAATGACTATCGATATAAAATGTATGCCAAAAGACGATTCTGACTGTGAATTTTCTGCGATATGATGGTTCTGCTTTTTAATTATTATGGATATAAACATTATGCCTAAAGATGATTCTGACTAACAAAATTATGAGTTTTGAATGTATGACAACTGAGTGCATGCGAAATGATTTTCTGCGAAATGAAGTTTATGCTATCCGTTGTTATGCAAAACAATATTATGACGTAAAAAGTTCTGCTATAAAAGGTAGACCCGTCTGCTACCTCTTCACGCTTAAACCAGTGAACCGATTAAGATGTATTTTGGTATAAAGATAATTTGAGTCCCGGGAAAGGGCATAGGATAGTTTTTATCCCGATATTCCCACGGGATCGACACTTATGCGGGTGAACCCGAGGGACGCTGCTGGTAGGTATCACACTAATATTATAAAGGCGAAAGTTTGTGAGTGTGTGTGTTTATACGTTTGTTACTTCTTCACGCTCAAACGGTTGGACCAATTTTGATAAAATTTTGTATGGAGGTAGCTGACACCCTGGTTTAACATATAGGTAGGCTACTTTTTATCCCGATATTCCGAGAGGATCGACAATTACGCGGGTGAAACCGCGGGGCGCAGCTAGTTGCAAATAAAATTGTTAAGGTCAATGGGGCGAAGACCGTCTGTAGGGCAAGACCGTACAGTAAGAAATACGAGGAATTCTGAATACTTACAAAGATGGCAACCCAAGATACATAAACGTCAAACTGTTTTAGTTTCTATTTTTTGACACCGGTGGCGCTCTATAAGACTCATAAAGAAAAAATGACATTTCAAATTTAGTCGGGTTACCAACTTCAATTACGACCAGTACACGCTGACGAAAAAAATTTTTTAAAGTGGTATTTTAAGAGTTTTCTAAGTATTTGTGTATGTAAGTTCATAAATGATTAATATCTTTACCTAACTATTATATTAGAATTGAATAAAACACGTTTTTCACAAAATTACATCTGATGAAAAAAACGTAACTTCAAATTTCAATAGTGGAGAAGTCCGTCTACTTCTTGGAGGCGAAGATCGGCATACGCCGGTCTTCACCGATTCCTGATATCATAAACCTTTTAATACTAAACACATTTTCAAAATTAAATTATCTATTAAGTAACTGATTCGTATTGCCTAAAACTACTGCTTTCTACGATATTTGACAGTTTACTAGTAACTTGACATGTGTGACAGTTGAATATAGAAAAAATATTACTATGAGCGTATACCAGGTACGGCATTTCATACTAACTTTCAAGCCCTTGTTTTTTGAAATGAATGAACCGATTTTAATTAAACTTGATACGCATAAGCAGGATACAAAGGTCTAAAAAGTTCCTTAAGAACATTTTCGAAATATCTTATTTATAAAAAGATAACTGGAAATCTCTGTTTCTATGGAAAATTTAAAATTGATCTAATTAGGCTTAAGTCATTTTTCAGACCTTTGTATCCTGCTTAGGCGTATGAAGTTTCATTAAAATCGATTCATTCATTTCGAAAAACAAGGGCTTGAAAGTTTGTATGAAATGCCGTACGTAGTAAGCGCTCTTAAACAAAAAATATTTTTGAGCTTCCTGTGAACCATTTGTCTAGGCCCGACTACACTTGAAAATTCCTTTTGGATGACCCCTTGTTAGTTTATTCTTCAATATTACGTTTTATTGCTTTTTTCAGGTAATTCTATAGGGCAATTTAAGTACCAAAGAAAATCCAATAGAGGATCATACTCTTAAGTAGAAATTGAGAGAAGCTATACAAGAAGAGCTATACTAGAAGCAATTATACTTTTGACTACTACTACCACCTACTTTTGAAGTATAATTAGGCTACCTCAATTTTTTTTTAATAATTGTTTATCTTTGTCAGTATATTTACATACGAGTTGCGTCTCATTGTTTCGTACTTTCGTTAATTAAATAAACTTTCGTGATTTCTATTTTCTAAATTTCTTCCTGAAAATATTATTTATTATATTAAGTAGGTACCTAAATAAGAGTTGATTTACCAACAAATGCATTTTTTTTAAGTGATGAAATTGTTTTTTACCCCTGAATCGCGAAGTATGCCGAACTTACCCGACAAACGCTTCTTTTTGCAATGTATGCCGATTGGAACCTTTAATAAAAATATCGACAGCACACATTGAACTGCTGTTGAAAGACACACGCGTACCCAATTTCTATATTCGTGTAAACCGTCGATTTCTACGTTTTTTTCACATTAGACGGTTTTATCCGACATGGCAGTGAAATCCGTCTATTTTACCCTTTTTTCAAAACTAGTCTCTAGTTTATAAACTGATAACGTATAAGTAAATCCGACAGTTTCTATTAATAGTCAACTAAATGTTTGATCATCCAATATAATCAAACTTTTCTAAAACGTTATAGAGATGGCCAAATTTGGCTAATGAAGTAAATTTTTAATGAAGTGTGCCGGTCTTCGCCATACGCGTACCGCAATAGATTTTACCTAATATTGTAAGTAACTTTTACAATAATAAGACTTGAGTTTTCTTTGAAGACTCAGTTGTTTTTGAGGACTCGAGTCTTTTCAAAAGAACTCAGGGCTAGAGTTATATTATAACTTACCTAGATATTATAAGTGAAAGAAGCAGAAAAACAAAAAAAAATGTGAAGTACTTATGTAAGTATTTAAGTACCTATACTAAATAGCATCTGCCCGCGACTTCGACGGCGTCAAATTCAAAGATCTTCACAGATATTATCTGTGGCGCTGTTACTTCCTTGTCGCTTAGCTTTCTTTCTGACGGTTTTTCAATTAGCACGGCTCCAAAGGACCGTAGCGTGATGTTGAATAGCCTATAAACTTCAAGAATTGGGCTATCAAATGCAAATCAGAGAATTAGCGCATTCAAGCATTAACAAACTCTTCAGCTTTAATGCCTACGATTTCTTTATTAAGTATGTAAAATAACTTTATTTACAAATAGGAGTCACAAACATCTGTGTAGGTCTGGCTCTTTACTAGGAGTTCCAGTATTATGAGTTATATAGGTAGGTACCTATTATCATATAGGTACCTACATAGTTATAGGACGTACATCTCAAAAGTCTCCACGAACTCATAGGACTCAAAAGACTCAAAGAACTCGTGACTCAGGAGATTATTTGTCTTGAAAATCTAATGAAGGTTAAAAGACTGTCTTTTACAACACCCAAAGACTACAATATAGGCAAAGACATTTAAAGTACCTATCTTTTTCTTTGAATATAGGCAAAGAGATTTAAGATAGGTACAATAGAGGGGCCATGCAAAGAAATGTCTTAGAAAAACTGTGATCCCATGTCTCAGTGCCGCCATCTGGTAAGCTGTAGCATAATTAGAGCGGCAATTTATTCAATTAGGTTCAGCTATCGCCCGGTAGATGGCCAGTGTGGCCAGTGTTGCCAGATACGATTTTCAATTCATCGATTAAAAATCGGATCGGTGGTGCCTGAAAAATCTAATATAAATCAAATCAGTTAGATAAATATCGAAAACTAAACAAATTAGGCAAAAATTGACTCAGGCAGAAAAAATATTCTAAGTACAATTTTATTCGCTACTATTCATTGTCCGTGTCACCGTCTATGACAACGTATCAGTTTCAGTGTGTGTTTTTAAGTAAGTAGTTATTTACATTTTAAAACAAAATAATTTTAAATGCGCCTGCTTTGTCGCCGAACTATTATGCTCTTGTGTTTTATATTGCTTTTTGTGTAAAGTAGACCTTTTTTGCAATTGTCGGTTGCGTTTCGTTTTTTGCTAAATTATTTTTTTACACTTTTGTTTGCCAATATTTGTAAATCTTATATCGATATACGTATATCCGAGGTGAGGTCCAAAGTCCGTAGATCTATGGATAAATCCGTAGGTCTGGCAATGCGGGGTGACACTAAGTACAAACTATAAAACCTGATTTACCTAATAACCTAAAAAACCTAATTTTACCATATAGATTCAAACGTATCGATAATATTGAAAAAAGTTAGTAAGACAATTTTTTCGCATTTGAATAGATTGAAATAAGTGCCAAAAAATTAGGAAAGCAATAAAATTATCCATAGTTTCAATGTTTACAAATGATTTATTTAAAAAAAAAAATTTTTCATACAAATTACTAAATTATCGTTATTATCTTTATATGTGTGTGGTATAGTTAATTCTTCAAAAGACCATTTCAGTATGAGACCATACTGAAATGGTCTTTTGAAGAATTAACTACTTGACATGATCTGACCAAGATTATATCTGGACCTCTTGAGTTTGTTTTGGCCTTTCTTCTCTGATTAGTCAGATAGGAAACGCCGACCTCATCTAGTTTTTAAAATATGATTGACGTATAAAAGTGTCTGTACAGACACCAGCACATCAAGCTTAGTTTTTAATTCTTCTAATATTATTACCCTCTTTTATAAAATCAATTAAACATGGATCGATTTTAAACTGAATGTTACTTGAATGAATCGATTATTTTGTCACACCACTTTATTAATTTCGTTAAAAAGTGGTAACACTTAAGCTGTCATTTAACCCAACTATAGTAAAGTTACTCAGCAATAGATGGCGTTTAATACAACATAAACAAATTTTCTAGATCTTTTTATGAAAATTATTTAATTCTAATTACTGAGTAAATATAGATAATACATACGAAAATAAACTGAATTTAGGTTCAGTTGTTTTACCATAACGAGACTTGCAGTAACGTAATGCGCAACTCGGCATATTTCCATACAAAATATTTTTCTTTTGTTGGACACGAATGCGTCAATGCGTCTTGACGCGCAGGCGTACCATACTAGACTGAGAGACTTGTTACGCCTAGGTCACAAGTACTGGGACACTGTTTTGTTCGCAATGTCCCGTCTATTGTAAATACTTTAAATGTCTTTGAATATAGGTAATGACAACACCAATGATATTGTTGGTCTGAGAATGATATATAAACTATTTAAAACTATACGTCATTGTAACACTAACTGGGTAATTTGTTTACTATGTAAGTACACTACGTAAATAGTAATAGAAACGGCACATACAAAAAGACCCAACAACAATATCTTTAAACGACAAGAATATCACATTATTTTCATTTTAATTTCAATTTCTATTTATTTTAGAACGTGAAAAGAACCTAACAATATTTTGTTAAGATTTTGCTGCATGTTGACGTGACACCAGAAATATTTAAAACTTTCGTCGTAAATGCTTCTATTTTTATTTTAATCTGTACCTTGCTTCGCTCCGTTTATGAAAATATGAACATCTAAAACATTGTCTACTCATCAGATGAAACAAAATCGTATTTTATAGGCTAATCCACATTGGAGTGATAGAGATGGCAAATATGTCAAAGTTGCAAAAATTAAAATATTGATATTTTTTAGTGGAAAATGCACTTTGCGTTTTTGATTGATTGTCTTGATAGCGATTTGTGATGATATCACAAATACTTATTTAGATTTTCTGTATAATTTTAGTGCGTTACTCCTTTTTTCATATACTTTAAGAGGGATTTCTGTTTTTGTGCAACTCCTGCGACAATGTCATCACAGTCAATCTTTTGTACCTAAAAATATGTCAGAAACGAGTGGTCCCGAAAACAAAAGTATTGAGTTCGACCCTATTTTGCCCGATCAGGGAATATTATTCTATGAAGAATGCCCAGCGGAGTACGAAATCGAGCGCCCTAGATTACTGCCTTTGAAATCTACGACTCAGATTCGGTTTGAGCAGCTACAGCACGAAGCAGCAAGGGTTTGGAGAGAGAGGCAGAAAACTGCAAAGAAAAACTGACGTTATTTATTTGTGAATCAGTGTAGTGTTGTGACAAAATGGCTTACACATTATTTGTGATAGAACTGATATCTGCGTTCATATTGGCAGCAACTTTACTGTACAGATATGGTGACTGCTATAGGAACCATATTATAGTGACAGTGTCAGTGCTAACAGCATGGTACTTCTCTTTTGTGATTATGTTCCTCTTGCCCCTGGATATATCATCGGTGAGTACTAGATTATCTTGCTGAAGTGGGTTTTTCTAATAATAATCATATTATTACACTTCAATTATACTGTAACAATACCTCACAACATTGAAATATCATCAAACATGATTTGAATCTGAATCATAAACTTGCCCTGCAGAATTCATAAACTTTCTAAGATCTATAATACTTCTTTGAGTACCTACCACAATAATTGTTTATTTCCCTCAGACTGTGTATCGACAATGTATGGAAAATGTAACAAAAGTAATGGAGACTACTCAAAATGCGCTACAGAATGGGTCAACTACGGTAGCTCCGCCAATCATCGAGTGTCATAAGCCTTGGAGCTTGATGAGCTCCAACGTGTTCCCTAACCTTTGGAGGGTTGTGTATTGGACATCACAATGTCTCACTTGGTATGTGTTAAAATTACCTGTACATTATACAATATAAAAATGTATATGTTACAATAAGTCTATTCCCACATGCTTAGGCAAAAAACACCATAAGTTCTAGATAAGCAGTTAACTTATAGTCCGGTACACCATGCCATGTACGTCTGGGGCACTGTCAGTTAGCCTCGCTGCCATCTTGCTATTTTACTAAGGCATAAGCTATTATTCCATAGTTTGTGTGGATATACTTTTCAGATTGTTCCATTAAGTAAAGTCAATAATGGAGGCAGATAATATGGCTATTATTTGAAATGTTACCATTATCAGTTAATATTTCCTGTCATGTACCATATCATTAAATCAAGTAACAATTTATGTTATGATAACAGAAAATAGTAAAACCTTTTCACAAAAATATATTCCATTAGTTTAGTAATTGAATTATGAGGATTTTTTGGGATAAAGTATTTTTAAATCTACTTAATGAAATGAATTGTTCAAAAACTAACTGATAATGTCCTAGCTATCAAGCTGAGTTTGATACAATAGAGCTTTATAATGTGCCTCTAATACACCAATAAATATTTTTTACACATTGAATTAGCTCAATTTTTACTTATCATCAAACCTTTCTTTCAGGTTAATAATGCCAATGATGCAATCATACAGCAAAGCTGGTGACTTCACAGTCAAAGGGAAGCTAAAATCAGCTCTAGTCGACAATGCCATCTACTACGGTTCATACCTATTCATATGCGGCATACTTCTCATATACATTGCCTTGAAACCTGGAGTATACTTAGACCCACCTAAAATAAAGGCTATTGCATCATCAGCCAGTAATACATGGGGTCTGTTCCTATTAATCCTGTTACTTGGATATGCCTTGGTTGAAGTGCCTAGAAATCTATGGAATAATTCAAAGAAGAATTATACTTTAACTTACTGTTACTTCAAGGTAGCTAAGCTAAGCACAGATAAGTGTGAAGCTGAAGAAACTGTTGATGATATCTTGGATGTAAGTATTTATATATTGATCTAATCAATTTCTTTTTGGCAGAACGGATATTGGCAATAAATGATAATATTTATCAAGCAGTTGTATTGTGGACGTAGAATGAGTATAATATTTTTACCACCATCTCTAATCAGTACTTTGATTAAGTTCACCTAATTTTTTGTTTGTTTTGAAATACTTCTCTGTCGAAGAATGCCACCATGAACACCAAATTGGTAATAGAAAAAAAAAAAACTAAGTCAAATGAAAAATGTAGTTTGATTCTACCTTAACATGCTTTCTTTATCTATTCAGAGTCTAAAAGCGGTGTCTACAGCAGTAGGATTGGGTCACCCTCTGTATCGTCATGTCGATACCATAGTGCAGAAGTTACCAATACAACTGCGAGATAGACTCAACGGACGCGCGCCGCCTGATAGACCCACACCACCTTCCTTGAAGTCACTCGTCAATCTACACAAAAAGGTAATCTTCAACAATCAGATAAATCTTCAATCAGATAGGATTACATAATTCTCGTCCTAATTTTTTCTGTGATTTGTCAAAGGCATCCTGTGTTCTCCATGATACATTAATCAGGAAATTGCGTCAATATGGCATTTAAAAACTAGTTCTACATTTTACTATTGGAAACATGAGTAATAGGGTTCAAAATGACGATAGTAACTTCTAACGACGTCCAGAGCCTGAGGATTTAATAGGAGTTCCGCAGGGTTCTATTTTTGGCCTACTGTTTTTTTTACATATTCCATATATCTATGTACACAGACTATCAAAGCACTACACGTGCTACAGCGTACGGAAACACAATGGTGTCTGATGCTGGAACGCATCTTCCATCTCGAAGATATAGCGGCTAACCAGCGGTCTCCTGACCACCGGTTCCAACACACGTTCCACACGCCACGACCTAGAGTGCAACGGATATTCTACCCGCCTATCATTGGTAAGTTAACATCGCAGATATGCTTCGCAATAATGCCCTGTATTCACAAGCACAACATAGCTTTAGTAAAATATTTTTGTATTGCTGTGACCAATTTCATTGGGAAACCTTGTTGCACAACATTGTTTCTTTCAAAAATCAAGCCATGTCGTCGTCCTTAGTAAAGAACTACATATGATTTTAACATGGCGAAATAATTCCCACTATGATTCTAATCAGCAATATATTTTATCCTTGTGTAATAAAGAGCATTCCAAACATAATTCGTTAGTTAATTAACCTAGAGTCCAATGTAGTTCCGTTCCTATAATGACGATAACGTAATTTGATATTTTGTGTATTACGCACATACTTTAATTTTAAACCTCACAAACTGTTATGCAATATCCACCCTTTATGATAGTGCTATAAGGTTGTAATTCAAATTAGTTGGTCCATGACCAATTATTCAGAATATCATACCTATTAGTAGTATAGTCTATGTAATAATGATAAACATAATTATTTGACGTTAATCATTATTACATTTAAATAAAAAAACTGATCTAACTGATACTACTGATATTTCACAACAATTTAAATTGAAAATGTTTTGTAATAAATCCGGAAACAGGATTCCAAATTCATAGACAGTTACTGTACAGGGTAAACACGATACCGCTTAGTAAGACTGGTTGACAGAATTTCTGTCTGACTCCCGGCTTAACTTGCTTTCCGAGACTCGGAGGGGTCTCGCTATATAATAGATGGTCACCCATCCAAGACCGACTTAAGCAAGCGTGACTTCACCCAGTGTCGCTTGACCCTTTATAGGGCAGAAAGGGAGTTTGTACAGCGCCTTTAACCACCCTAAGGAAAATTATTTTTAAATTAAAAAATTCTAATTAAAAGTCAGACTAGGCGGCTACTACTCGTTTCGGCACTATAAAGGGTTAACCCGTGCGGCTTTAACTTAACCACGTCTCTACAATAGATCTAGTAATGGGAAGGATAATTTTTCAGAATGGTACTGGGAATGTTTCCTGCGGCAGTACTTCCTGAAGACGATGGCGGTGATAACTGGCATCATGTCTATAGCCGTGGTCTGGTCCGAGATGACGTTCTTCTGCAAGAAGCCTGTCCTCTCTATATTTGCTAATATTGTGATAGCAGCTACCGATACATACAACTATTCGGCAATTGAGGTGAGTTTAAACACTTTTTATAAAAGCTTAGCTTGGGCGTTGCTATGAATCACATATTTATGGAATAGAGGAGCGACCGAGGACCAGTTTTTGTTGAATGACCACGAAACTGTTAACAAATACACATGAGACCAGTATAAAGTTTATCTTCGTTTCTCCTACGACTTTCAAACACGAACCCGAAATTGATCTTACAAAATGCTTCGCATTATGATTGGTATGCTTGAGCTTCAGCTCCAACATCAGTCACAGGTCTTGTAAGCACCGCGCTTAGCAAAGCCTTGGCTCAAAGCGACGATCTTGCCGTCCCAAACCTCCTTTGATTGTAAAGTGAAACCAGTTAGCCTTATCCTTTTTATTATTATCAACCAACTAAATATCAGTTAAATGGGCTATGGACTCTTAATACAAATATAAGTTCCACTTTGAACCTGCAAAGTAGTGGTTTGTCTAAAATTTCACAAGAAAACTCAATTTTACTGCAACAGCATATTATTCAGCTGTGCTCTAACATTGCCGTAGGAAGTACTCTTTTAGTATTTCAATCATTGTTTTCACATAAGTAATGTTTTTACGTGAAATTACATCCAGTTTACGGATGTATACCAAGGGAGTGGACTCCCTAGATCACCATTTGATTCAGAAACATAACCTTATTCTATTTCTCCCCCAGATAATCTCAACAGTAATAATAGCGTACATGTTCTACTGCGCGTACTCGACCGTTCTCAAGATCCGTCTTCTGAACCTGTACTATTTAGCGCCACATCACCAGACCAATGAATACAGTCTGATATTCTCAGGCATGATGGTCTGTCGACTGACACCCGCCATGTGCCTCAACTTCCTCAGCCTGATACATATGGACTCTCACGTTATTAAGGAGAGGATTATGGAGACTTATTATACGCAGGTATGTTGTAATAGTTAAATGATTGGAACTATCGATAATACAGGATGGCATCAACACGCAATCTGTAACCTAGAATTCAGCACATGATTCTAGACGCGTAAAAAATTTTTCTTCGGTTATCAAAAAAAAAACAGCTGTTTCATAGAAAAGTGCAATACCTACATACGCGGTCCAAATGTATGGAACAGCTATTTTTATAGGTTTCCGTACCCAAAAGGTAAAAACAGGCCAAGTGCGAGTCGGACTCGCATACGAAGGGTTCCGTACCACAAGGCAAAAACGCCGAAAAAAAAACACGTTTGTTGTATGGGAGCCCCCCTTAAATATTTATTTTATTTTTATTTTATTATTTATTATTAAAGTAAAAATACAACTGAGTATTTTGTGAATATTTCAAGTGCCTATCTGTTGCCATTTTTGATTTCGAGCAAAAAAAGGCAAAACAATCGCGTTTGTTGTATGGGAGCCCCTTAAATATTTATTTTATTTTGTTTTTAGTATTTGTTGTTACAGCGGCAACAGAAATTCATAATTTGTGAAAATTTCTACTGTCTAGCTATCGTGGTTCTTGAGATACAGCCTGGTGACAGACAGACGGACGGACGGACAGACAGCGAAGTCTTAATAATAGGGTTCCGTTTTTGCCCTTTGGGTACGAACCCTAAAAACGGGACCCTATTACTAAGACTCCACTGTCCGTCTGTCACCAGGCTGTACCTCACGACCCGTGATAGCTAGGCACTTAAAATTTTCAGATTATGTATTTCTGTTGCCGCTGTAAAAATGAATACTAAAAACAGAATAAAATAAATATTTAAGGGGGCTCCCAAACAACAAACATGTTTTTTACGGCGTTTTGATGGTAAGCAACCCTTCGTGTGCAAGTCCGACTCGCACTTGGCCAGTTTTTTTTTTATCACCGGCGAAGCATTTCAGGAGGTTCAGAATCATGTAGGTACTGAAAATCCAGGGTTGCGCGTCAAGGCCCTGCCACCCTGTCTAATCGACTCAAATCGAATTGCCTTACTACTCAACTATGGTCACTTATTTCTTATCTAAATTATTGTAAATTCAACATCAATTTGTTCAATATTTTATTGCAATTTGTTTTATCATATATTTTTACTTGTTTTCCCACCATCCATGAACTTGTAAACGGCCAAAAAGTATGAAACCTTGACGCTATTGATAAGTGATCGTCAAAAACCTAAACAGCCTGTCTTTTTTTAGTTCAAGTTAATTGCGAAGGCTAAAACTTTAACTAACTTTATGCTTTTCGTGTTAATATAATAACTAGCATGGCCCCGCGGTTTACACCCGCATAAGTATCGATCCCGTGGGAACATCGGGATAAAAACTATCCTATGTCCTTCCCCGGGATGCAATCTATCTCTCTGCCAAATTTTGTCGAATTCCGTTAAGTGGTTTAGGCGTGAAAAGGTAACATACAGATAGACAGACAGACTTTCGAATTTATAATATCAGTATGGATACCACTGCTCTCAAAAGTGAAGGAAAACATCGTGAGGAAACCGGCATATCCTAGAACCAAAATTTTGAAGACATGTGTCATCTACCAACCCGCACTGGGCCCGCGTGGTGGATTACGGCCTACTTACTCTCACAGAGAGGAGGCCTGTGTCCCAGCAGTGAGAACTTTACAGGCTGATTATGAGATGTTATGCTAATACTATTTCCTTACTGAATGTTTCTTTACGCAATATACAGGGTTATTGGGAAAACATTAACAACCTCTTAAGAGGACATTGTACTCATCATTATGAACAACTTTTACTATGAGGGCAAACCTGAAATCGCGAAAAAAAATCAGCTGTTCCCTACAATTATGTTCGTATAATTCGTCAAAATGTAAGGACCAGCTGATTTTTTTTTCGCGATTTCAAGTTTAGTCCCATAGTAAAAGTTGTTAATAATGATGAGTACAATGACCTCTTAAGAGGTTGTTAATGTTTTACCAATAATCCTGTATAGACACCTCGCCGTCCCAAAGCAAATCTCGCTCTCATATCACAATTTCTCTGTAGATAATGGGCCACATGGACGTGCTCGGCATCATCGCCGAAGGATTCAACATCTACTTCCCGATGCTGGTCGTGTTACTCTGTGTGGCGACGTACTTGTCGCTCGGCAGTCGACTATTGTCGCTCTGCGGCTTCCAGCAGTTTGTGGGCGACGATGAGCTGACTACCGACCTGGTTGATGAGGGACGGGAGATCGTGAAGAGAGGTTAGTTCACCTTTTAGTTATAACTAGCTGCGCCCCGCGGTTTCACCCGCGTAAATGTCGATCCCGTGGGAATATCGGGATAAAAACTATCCTATGTCCTTTCCCGGGACTCAAACTATCTCTGTACCAAATTTCATCTAAATCGGTTCAGCGGTTTAAGCGTGAAGAGGTAACAGACAGACACACTTTCGCATTTATAATATTACGTATGGATAGTGTGATGTGATTGAGCTGCTAGAGGAACGCCCATGTATCCAACATGGGCGTTCCTACAAGTTTTAATAGTACTCGTTTTTCAATATTCTCTATGATTTTAACAGAGAAACGTAAGCGTCAACGTGCAGAGGAGTCTTTAACTCGTCGCCGTGACTACAGCGAGAGATTCTCAAACTACAGGTCGGCGCGCGACACCCAGGACGGAGGTAATACGAACTGCCATTGTTTTATAAAGCTTTTCTCTAACTAAATACCCTATGTCAATTTTACTAAAACTAAAGTATTTTGAAGTCACTCTTTTAAAAGTAAACATTGAATAAAAATATCTAAAGTCTTTAGAAAATAATATTTTCGACACAATTTTTTTTTAATCCTTTTTAATTTTCTCTTCGTAATTTTGTGTCCAGAATTCTAATAGTATGTTTTTTGTTTTGTCTTGTTCATTGTCTTTGTAACTAAAACTATCATTTGCACTTAACTCATTCTTGCACGACCCTTTAAAACGACTACTATTCTGTCCTGTTTATTGTATGCTCTTGGTATTGCCCTTCTAGATTGAAAACGTAATCCCTTGGCCTTTTTATACGTTACTGATAGCTTGCTTTTGATTTTGAGAGTGAATGAATGAAGCAGATGGCTCTAATCTTTAATATCAACATGTCTCGTGCAAAATGGCTTTTGAATGTGACTGCAAGCATGAAAAAAAACAACGTTTTAGGCCCACTTGTAATACAAATCACTAATTATATTTAAAACACCATCAATGGGGTCTGTGGCTAAGTAATAACAGCCGCAGCCGCTTGCCGCGGTTCGTGGATGGGTGACCTTTACATACCAAGACCCCTCGGAAAGCTTGTAAGCTGTTGGTCCCGGCTGTCATTCGTGGATATTTGACTATCGTTACGGGTCGTCTGAAGCCCGAAAACCAGTCTTACCAAGGGTTATCTTTTTACCAAGTAACTAGGTTGTACAGGTCAGATAAAGTCACTCCATGTAAAGTACTGGTACTCAGCTTCATCCAATTAAACTGGAAGCTGACCCCAACATAGTTGGGATAATGGTAGGCTGATGATAATATTTAAAACATAATTTCCTCTCTGTCAAATTCAAGCGATTGACAGAAATAGAACGATATTTTAAATGTCGTTTATCGCTAAATGTATTTAGTGATTTGTGGTGCAAGCGAGCCTTAAGTAATATATTAAATGGCAACTTGCGTTAGTTGACTTCGCGTAGACGCTGCTCTGTGTTCAAACGTCGGGTATTCTTTGTTGTAATGAAAATAATTTGCGCCGGGTCGCGTTGAGCCATATACCTCTTCGTCCGAATATCTGATCTAATCACCAGATAATTATATAATAATAGTGCATCCTCATCTTTAAAATTATCTAAAGGGCCTCTGCGAGTTGGCTTTGGCCCCTGGTACGCCTTTCAAAGGTCCTGGACCCCAGGGTCCCGATATATGTCAAAGACAAATGATAATAATAATCATTTTTATTGAACCAATGTTAAAATACCGTAAATAAAGGCTGTAAATGAATGAATAATACTGTACAGAATTTATCATAATATAAAGATTTTTAAATACCAAAAGCCAACAACAAACAGACCCTTCTTTCCTGCCATCATTAATTGTATCGGTTATTGTGCATGTCATCACATTTCAGCCCACACCGGGCTCCTCAACGACGTGGATTCAGACTACTACGTGCAACCAAGCCCTGAACGCAACCAGCCACAGGTCACAGGCTACCAACGAGCTGAAGTACCTTATAACAGGTCCGCACTGACGCTTGAAGATGAATTAGACCACCGGTTCGGGGAGAGTACGCTGCCGTCCATAAGAACTGAGTTCGACGACCGAAGGAGGGATAAGATGACCATCCCGCCTCGCGGATTGTTTGATGACGTATAGAGTGCAATATTACGTTAGCGGTCATTTTTGTAGGAGTTTTTGTGGAGGTATTATTATTTAGATTGCAAAGGCGCCTTTTTATAAGAAACTGTCGATGTGTAAGCGAGTGTTCTCAATAGGGTCGTATCGTCTGATCGAAATGTTCTCGCTTGTATGTTTAAATAGAGCTGTTCACATACACCACGGCACGGTTCTTTCGTCAAGACAACAGTTTACAGCAATTCAAAGTAATTTGTTCATAATCAACGTTACAACAAGAACTTACAAAACCGTGTGACCTTGATAGCTTTATAATTATTTTATACTAAATAGTAATACCATCACAAAAACAGGTCAATTAAGTTATTGTAATTAGGTTTAAAGTAATCGTTATTAGTGATAATGGTAAAATAAATGAACTCGAATGTTTTGCGAGCGCGATGGATGTGTGAATAGTTTTCAATTGATTTATTATAGGTACAAATATAATATGGCTTACATTTTTTTATAGTATCGAATTCGGTGATAACCAAACGTAATATTCAGCATAGAATTGCTTATTAAACTTACTAATGATACAATCACAATTTGAATTTAAAAAACCTAGATTTGACGCTTACAACTTTACTGTAAAAAGATTCCTAGTTTTACAACACAATTTGTTCGATCTACAAATTCTAATCTTTCTATACAATTGCACTAAGTGACCTACCACTGTATTCATCGTAATTATTAGCATTTCGGTCCTAAAACTACATATTTAGTAGTGCCATATTTGATGGTGGTATATTCAGTTAGGCAGCTGTCACAATTCAAACTCACTAATGCCCGATTCTTTGTCGTACCAACGGTTCCTAGTATTGCTAAAGCTACAGTTTCCTGGTAGAGCGGTGGCCGACAAATAGCGTCCACAATTTACCGGATATGACGTCACTGAAACGTTATTTATGAAAGTAAGTTAGTTTTCCTAGAGAGCGTTTTTGACACTGTAAAGCCATGTTTCATGACAGCCCCAAATAAGGCCGGTATACCTCTCTTATAGGAAACTGTACTTTACACTACTATCTTTAACAATATCGAAGTGTATTTCTCATTACCAGTGATCGGAATAGGTAGAGCTATTTAGGTTCATTGACCGCAAACATTGATGTTAATATGGATATTCCTCGGGATTCCGACTACGGGATTTTATTGTCGCTAGAGTGACGCACCTGTGTTTATCTCTTTCTGCGCCATTAGAATTCAATTCTTTACCAACGGTAACTTCAAAACTAAACTTAACTTCGTAACTAAAAGGTAATATCCATATTATTCTAACCGATGGCAAGTACATAAAACAGCTCTACCTATTCCGATCTCTGCTCATTACATTAATTTATTAATCACGCCTATATTCTCCTAAGGGTTAGGTAGCCGGAGTATGAACCTGTCGTATGTCGCCAGAGCTCAACGCTCCAAAATTAGTGTTATTATCACAATCGTGCGCCTACCTTACTCCGCGGCAGACAGCGCTTTATGCACGCATACGAAATGATAAGCTTGCTATGTTTTATAGAAAAATTGAAGTTTTGCATAACTTTTAAAAGTACCTCGACTACCACTTTGGACGTTCAAAATGATTAGCGATCCGTTTTTTAGATATTAGGAACCGGGCATTTAGGGTATAGTCCTTATGTCGCATAATATGTAAGTAAAACACCAGTTTACATTAGGCACGAAGTATTTAAATAAATAGCGTGCTTCAACGCACATTATAAAAGGCCTATTACACATTTAAATATTTGTTCAAGGGTATATGTATATAATCTTACATATTGTTGTTTATCCTATATTTTAATGTAAGTACTAACCCTAAACGTTTTCCGGTCAATTTGAGTGTGTATACAGGGTGAGTTTTTGAGATAGAAGACGAGCATCCTAATGGCGTAATACTGTTTCAATCACAACCCGAGAGATTTGAAGGATATTTCGAATCCATAGCGTCATAGGTTTAATAAATTTTTCTGCTCAACAACGTAAATAACGCAATGAACGTGGCTGAACTGTCAAAATGAAAGAAAATACGATCAATTGTCATTTTATGTATTACGTAATTACCACTCGGAACGAAATACAAAACTGTAATAGAGCAGAAGGGTCAAAGAAGTAATGTGTCGAATTTCGGTGAAGAATAAAACAGTTTTTCCCATTTCTCACAATTTCTCTCTGAGGAACTCACCTTGTATACAGGGTTATTGGTAAAACATTAACAACCTCTTAAGAGGTCATTGTACTCATCATTATGAACTACTTTTACTATGGGACCAAACCGGAACTCGCGATAAAAAAATCAGCTGTTCCCTACATTTTGACGAGTTATACGAACATAAATGTAGGGAACAGCTGATTTTTTTTTTCGCGATTTCTGTTTGGTCCCATAGTAAAAGTTGTTCATAATGATCAGTACAATGACCACTTAAGAGGTTGTTAATGTTTTACCAATAACCCTGTATAAACTGCGTGGAGGTATTGGTTTCATTAACAAATCGAGATTATCACTATGCTGTAAACTTACAAGTATTTAAAATAATATAAATAAACTGTGTATTATTTCGTGTGTACATATAATTATTACTTATTTAGCTTAGACGATGTTGTTATGCTAATTAATTATTTTTGTTATTGTATACTTTATTTCATTCCATAGGTTTATTTAATGCAGTAAGCATTAAACACTGATGTGATATTGTTATCTGGTGTATTACTTTATTACTTTTCCCTTTGTGAACCTTTATCTCCCTGGGTTGTTCGTATATTACGCAAGACGATTTGAGAGGGTCCGAAAGTCTTGTTTTGAAATTCAAACGAACAGCCCCTTTTTTTTTTGGATGGAAAATCAAATGACTCCTGCCGCTCTGGGTGGAGCGGAAGGGAGTGTCAGACTCTTACTGACTAAAACCCACCCGTGTTCCGGGCCAGCGTTAACCCTTTCGGACAATCCCGCTGACCACGAACAGTCCCTTAGGTCCTATTCCTAGTGGAATAAATATAGCATGCTATGCAGTCGAAATATTTTTATCTTTTTCCTTTTATCTGTTTACAGTGCATTGTCACTTGCTAACAAAGGCGGCTAAGTGCGAGTCGGACTCGCACATGGAAGGGTTCCGTGCCACCGTAAAATATTCAACACTACATATTAAAAAAAATACTTCAGGAAGAAACATGTTTCTTGTTTACTTACCCCTTTAATTTTTATTAACTTTATTTTATTTTTATAGCAGACATAGAAGTACACACTCTGTGACAACGACAAGTGTCTACATATTACGGTTCAAAAGATAGAGCCCTGTGACCACAGATATAGATATACCTAGATAACGCAAGTATCACGAACTGTATGAAAACCAAGCGTGCCATTTTTTTACTACCTACTATGACGTCACAAGCTCGCGCTCTCGCTCACACTTACCCAGCCAGCAGTACAAAGGACTGAGCGCGAAAGGGGCGGCTTACGATTTGTAATCATAAGTTGGTGCAATTTTTGGCACGCGAAGTAGTTACTCTTGCGTTATCTAGGTATATCTATATCTGTGCCTGTGACAGACAGACGAACAGCGGAACCTCAGTAATAGGGTCCCGTTGGTGGCACCCACGTCCCAGTTGGAAGCCGTTCTCAACATAGTTGGGGAAAAAGCTAGACAGATGATGATAACTATCTAAATTGACATATTGCCATTTATTCATAGGAAGTAAACTTGATACAGCTGACACGATGCTGATATTGCAATAAAACCACAGAATATTATCGTATAGAATATTTTAATTACTGGTTTTGCCACGACTATAAATAACAAATACATGTACTATTTAAAGTGTACTTTGATACTGTCCACTTTGGTTCGTATTTCGTGAGAGGAGTCCTTGGACAAGTCTTGTGCGTACGACTGGTAGATAGTTCGGAGTTTGTCTAACTCTTCTGGTTTGTTGAGATCTGGAAAAAAAACCACAAATTGCAAATTAGGCTTCCGTAGGTAGCAAGGTAGCAGCAGATGGAACTGTGATGTCTACTGATCCCTTACTTCGAAACCACGTTAATTCCTTAGCTAATCACGTCAACCTCGCGGTCATTTCGCGCGCTTTCGTTCATCAGGAGTTTGCGAGTAGGTAGATTTTCTTAATTGCGCTGATAAGAATTTGTAGTGGGATCACTAAGCCCTGCCAATAGCAACTGTTTCTAGAACATCAGTGCTGTGATTGATGAGTACCTAGAGCATGTTATTTACCGCAATACACACTGAGACCTATGTCGGCAACTTTTTGTCGTCGAGCTAGTCGGCGGCTTCACTTATTGCAAGTCGGAAAATTTTGTCGGCGGCATGAAAAAATACTAGCACGTCACTACGGGTCGAGCTTCGCCGGGCAACTGAGCGCAAGCGTACGCAAGCCGCCAACATGTCGGCGGGCAACACGCGCGGGCGCTTTTGACGACATGATTCTTTTCATATAGGCCGCCGGGTTGTGTCGGCGGGCTGTGTCGGCGGCCCGGCGGGCTCAGTGTGTATTACGCTTTAGACTTACCTTTTAATTGCTTGACAAGTATTTCCATAATATTGAGCGCGTCCCTTCTGTGCCTCACTTGATTGCTGTTTTCTGTGGAAAACGACAATATATTATGGACTATACCATGCAATAATATTTAAATTAAAAAAACCGGCCAAGTGCGAGTCGGACTCACACACGAAAGGTTCCGTACCACAAGGCATAAAACGCCGAAATAAAACGTTTCTTTTATACCGCTTTAAATTTTATTTTTATTATTTGTTGTTATAGCGGCAACAGAAATACATCATCTGTGAAAATTTCAAATGTAGCTATCACGGTTCATGAGATACAGCCTGGTGACAGACAGACGGACAATGGAGTCTTAGTAATAGGGTCCCGTCTTTACCCTTTGGGTATGGAACCCTAAAAATACTGGTTTTACCAGCTTTTGTAAGTTTTTTTTTTGTTAGATCACAGAAACTGTCATAGTAATCGTCTATTCGCTATGTACCACACCATAAAGCACTTGATTATGAGATTCTAAAATATAAAGTTCTCAATACTCACGCAGCGTATGATCAATGATCAAAGCGACGTGTCTAGTGACGCTACTGATCGCCTTATCTCTGTTCGACACAGGCACGTTGTCAGTTTCCATCGGCTCTCCAGTATTGGTCAGTACCGTCAGCCTCTCTAGTACGCGCGCAACGGATGCTAGGATGGCCAGCTGCGTCGATCGAGAACTCGTTGGGTACGACTTTGAGCAGTGCTCGAAGAATACGTCTTGGTATTTTTCTGTAGAACATAAAAATATAATAATTATTAAATATATACTTTTATTTATAACAAGCTGTACGTCCGATGGTATTTCCCATCTGCAAAACTTCTACACAAACTTTCATCCCTTATTTAACCCCTTTATGGGTGCCCATGAGCATCTTTTGTCTCCGCAACTAATTTGTCTCTCATATCAAGTCTACGGGTTTGTATGAAAGTGTGCGCATGTAGTGAGGCGACCGCTGGGAGGCATTTTTGTCCGCGGGTTTGGACGCAATTGTCGCCCATCCGTATTGGTTGCAATGCAAGTGCGCGCATGGCGACAAAAAAGTTGCCGGCTAGCCAGTTGCAGCTCAACCGAAAATTTTACAAAAAAAAGTAGCGTAACTGTCGCTCCCGTGTGCGCATCGTCCAAATCTCGGCGAGGAGACAGCGACAGAGACAAAAAAGTTGCTGGGCAACTAAGTTGGTCGTGGGTGATGAATTAATGCGTGGATAGATGGCGCTAGCTGTCACGTTAAGATCGGCTCCGTAATAATTTACTAAATAAAAATATAAACAAACGACTTAAAAACTTTAAAGTGAAAAATATTGTTCCTAAGGCTCCAAAGTACTAGTGAAAGTGTTATCCAGTGTTAAATCCTTCAAATAAGATCCCGAAACTCAAATAAAAAACATTGACACGAACCAGTGACAAAACGACTGTACTTCTACGATTCTAACAAATAAACAACATTTCATGTGCAGTTATCAAAAGTAAATCCATCCTAAATCAGTGCGCTTGGTGCTCAACATTATAAAGCAAAATAACAATAACAAAAGAGTTGTGAAGTGAGTGCGAAAAAATGTGGGCAAATTTTTTACTGATGAGTCAACATAACGACTTTGTTTAATTCAAAATTTGAGTAATCAGAAGAAGATCCCATAATTGGAATAATTATCGTTAGTAGCCGTGGCCGCTAATAAATGTGTTCGCTTAAGCTACTGGAAGACGCAAGTTCGAATCTCACCTAACTTAACTTTTTGTATTTTTTGAAGATCATTTTATTATTTTTGTTTTCTTCAAACAAGGAAGTCTGGCAAATATGGATTTTGAAAATGTAACTCTACGCAGAAATAAAACAACAATTAACTCACTTAATTCATCATTCGAATCCACAAATTCTGACGTTCTTTCAAAAAGTTTACCGCAATTGTCTACTGCCTTAAGTTACGAAGAAGTTGAAAGACTAAATGAAGAAATTAATCAGCTGAGAATGCAGTTAAATGCTGCTAATAATGAAATAGACAACTTAATCATGGAAAACAGCACTTTGAAGAAACAAACAGTTGAACAACAATATGTCATAGCCCAATTAAAAAACTTATGTAGTGAACCAACAAATAGCATCACAAAATACTCCAATTCTAAAAAAAGGAATAGTAAGGTACAGAATTTAGATTTAATAAACAAAAAGAAACTTGATATGAGTATAATCGATCTAGAGAGCAAATTGTGCGAAGAATGTGCAACAGATGGCGCCGACAGTCGAGTGATGATGAGCGAGCCGCCCCAAGAGAGTAACACAGATTTGAAGAAGTACGACCAAAACAAGCTAGATGGCGCTTTGCTAAATCTTCATGAAGTGAATTTAATAAACAATAATGAAGTACTGACTAAATGCGACAGAATCGAATCAAATTCACAATTAATTATATTTGGAGGACAACAATTCACAGGATTGGCTACACTACTTATACAATCTAGAAACAATACTAAGTATAAGAATTATCATATTTCTTCCAATACGAAACCATACGCCACCACAGAAGAGATTCTCAAGCCTATCTACAAACTGGAAGATTTGGAAGATAATTATCTAGTTATATGTGTAGGGGAAAATGATACCAACCCCAATAAAATACTATTAGAATTAGGATCGTTGCTAAAATCCTTTCAAAAACTTAACGTGCTTGTTTTTAATGTTATGCAAAATAAATATTTGAATTGTAGTTTGTTAAATAACAACTTAAAAATGTTATGTAGCAACTTTAAAAATTGTTCATTTGTGAATATAAAAGGTAATTACCAGTATAAGAAGGACTACTATTTGACAGAGGTATGTAAAAAAATTAACTTTAACATTGACTCGAATTATTATGACAGGACATTTTTATGTTTTCAAAATATTAAGTTATTGATGAATACAGCGAAGGCTAAAACAAAATGCACAACTGCTCCTAAGAAAGGCACTATCCCATTCTACTTTCAACGTAATAAGAATACGCATTCAAGCGATAATGGTCAAAATATTAACTGTAATACTGCCTCTCTAAGTAAGCAGGTAATGATAAACACCGACACCCACAAGAAGGGAACCATTCCATATTATTTTAAAAAAATAACACCGTGTTTAACTATGCAATCCGACAAAAAGTTACCTTTGCCAACACAGAAATGTTTTCGTCCCTAATTCGGATTTTAATTTTAGAATATTTCATCAGAATATTGCCGGCGCTATAAACAAATCAGAAGAATTAACATTTGCAATTCGCGAGCTATCGCAACAAGGACCAAAAATAAACGTAGTGTGTCTGACTGAAATATTTATTAAAAAAGGTACAGAGATGCTTTTAAAAATTCCTGGGTACCAATTAGTTGCGTCATACTCACGTGACAATAAACGAGGAGGGGTATGCATACTGCTTAATAATAATATGAAATATAAAAAATTAAGTAATATTAACGACTTGACTTGTAATTTTAATTTTGAATGTTGTGGCGTAGAAATAAATAATATTATTATTGTTTGTTTATATAGAACTCCAAATAGTAATCCTCAAATATTTCTCGGTAATCTGGAACAGTTGCTATTAAGGTTGACGAGAAAGCATAAAAAAATTATTTTATGCGGGGATTGGAACTTGGACATCTTAAAGCCAAATAAGAGCTGTGAAAACCTGAAAAGCATTTTGAAAAATTTTAATATCGAATTGCATATTAAAACGCCCACAAGACAGATGTCGTGCTTAGATCAGATAGCAAGCAACGTCAAGCAAGCTAAACCGGAGGTGCATCATCTTGCCTTGTCCGATCATGAAACTGGACAGACGCTTTCGATGAAGACTATTAAAACGTACGAAATATGCACTTGGTATGAGGAGGTCAGAGATTTTAGCCAGGAAAACATGGACAAGTTCTATAGTTGCATATCATCTCTCACTTTTTCAAGCGTATATGAAAAACATGGTTTTCAGGAAGCGTTTGAGGAATTTCATGGTCTTATTAAATTATTTTTTGACTTGTGCTTTCCAATATATTCAAAAAAGATGTCATCGCACAAAGAAAACCACAAATGGTTGACAAAAGGCATAAAAAAATCGTGCGTAAAAAAAAGGCTTCTTTATCTTAGTCAACAATACAATAAAACTGAGAGACAAAAACTAAACAAAAAATATAAATCATATAGTGACATTCTCAAAAAGTGTATATACAAATCTAGACAGCTACAAAGTAAGAAGTATATTGCCAATAATAAAAATAAGTGTAAAGCCACATGGGCGGTGATTAATGAAAATATTGATGATTTAAACGCTAAAACGCAAATTGAGGCAATAACTAAAGATAACCGGACAATTCTAGACCCTAAGGAAATAAGTGACATATTTAATCAATTCTACATACAATCGACCAATAAGTCTAATTTTAAATACAATGTTGACGAGATAAACAAGACTATCGATGGTAATAATGACTACACAATATTTTTAAAACCTACTGATGCTTCGGAGGTATTTAGAATAATACAAAATCTTAAAAATACAAGTGCAGTAGGAATGGATGACATAACAACAAAGGTACTTAAATTAGTCGCTTCATATATTTGTCAACCGTTAAGTTATTTAATAAACTTTTCTTTTGAAGAAGGTGCATTCCCAGAGACTTTAAAAAAGTCAATAGTAAAGCCACTATTTAAAAAAGGTAATACATCTGACATGAAGAACTATAGGCCAGTGACCCTGATACCAATCATGTCAAAAATCTTGGAAAAAATCATGCTGAGAAGGCTCCAAGACTTTGCGATTAGTCATCATATACTTAAAGACGAGCAATTTGGATTTAGGAAAAACAGTACAACGTCTTTGGCTTGTTTCAATTTGATGAAGAATGTCACCCAGGCGATAAATGAAGGCTTACCAGTATCGGCTATCCTCTTGGATATGAGCAAGGCGTTCGATTTTGTAGATCACGAATTGCTCTTATACAAGTTAGAAAAATACGGAATAAGAGGAAAAGCGAACGACTGGTTAAGAAACTACTTAAAAAACCGACAACAATGTGTGGAAGTCTCCAGAATCCATAATGGCGAAAAGGTGTCTTATAGAAGCGACTATCAGAAAAATAATTTCGGAGTGCCGCAGGGCAGTGTATTGGGGCCTTTTTTATTCCTTCTTTATATTAATGATCTCCCAAATATCACGCGCCACACAATGATTTTATTTGCTGATGACACGACCCTTGTCGTGAAGTGTGAAAGAGTCGACACCTACGAGTATGAGATTAATGAAGCCATCAAAAATATAATACACTGGTTGAACTCCAATAACCTACAAATTAATATGGAGAAAACGAAAATGATCCAATTTCAAACATACAGGAGAAACCCATTAACGCTGACTATTAAATATAATGACACTTGTATAGATCAAGTAGTAAGTGCTCCATTTCTGGGCATACAATTAGATCAGAATTGTGACTGGAAGAAGCATGTCGATTACGTTTGTGACAAACTGGACAGATTTATCTATGCACTAAGAAGATTAAGAGCCACGGTCTCAACTGAAGCGGCTCTTTGTGCATATCACGGATATGTTTCCTCCGTACTATCATACGGGCTCTTGTTGTGGGGTAATTCGGTAGATGCCAATAAAGCGTTTATGATACAAAAAAAATGTGTGCGTGCAATCTGTGGAGCTGGGTACATGGATAGCTGTAAGCCACTATTTAAAAAGTACAACATTTTACCCTTAGCGTGCATGTATATTAAAGAATTGTGCCTATTAGTACGACAACATCCTGAAATTTTTATTAAGCATACAGATATAACCAAAAGGAATGTTGCCTCTAGAGATAGGCATAGGCTCTGCTTGCCACAATGCAAGCTCGATTTATATAAAAGGAATTCATTTATAATGGCTATTAAGGTATACAATAAATTACCAAACTCCTTTAAAGAACTACCTTTGCTAATGTTTAAAAAAAAACTGATTCAGTGGCTCAAAGAAAAATGTTTTTACACAGTAAATGAATTTGTGTCACATGTCGAAGAAAGAAAGTAATGTCAATAAATTTGGTTATATTTGTTTTTTATTTTGACATTTACTATTATTATTATTATTTTTTGACATTATAACAATATTCATGGACATTAAATTTTTTGACATTATAACAATATTCATGGACATTAATTAACATTTCAAATTATTATATAAAATCTGACATTTTATAACAATCATATTATTATTATTGGTAACTAATGTAATGTTATGATATTTTTAATTATTTAATGTAGGTATTGTGAAATTGAATATTTGCAATTAATTTAATATATAATCAGACATTTTGTAAGTCCATAGCTGAAGGAATAACTATTATGATATTTTTAATAATTTAATGTACCTATTCTAGAATTAAATATTTGCACACCACATGTAATGGTAGAATGTAATTGGGCCACATTTATAATAAGATCATACTATTTTGTACACCTACATTTTGGCAAATAAAGTATTATTATTATTATTATTATTAACAAAAATCCTTAATTTTAAAAAGTCCAAAGACCCAGCGATTCAGGCTGTGCCTAATAAATGAACTTAAGACCTTTATTTATAACTAGCAGCGCCTCGCGGTTTTACCCGCATAAGTGTCGATCCCATTGGAATATCGGGATGAAAACTATCCTATGTCCTTTCCCGGGACTCGAACTATCTCTATACCAAATTTGATCTAAATTGGTTCAGCGGTTTAAACGTGAAGAGATAACAGACAGACACACTTTCGCATTTATAATATTAGTATGGATTTATTTGACGGAAAAATCTGGCATCGGCTATAATGACGTATATTCCCACTAATATAGCATTAATTAGAATTGTAGCATTTAATGGCTGGGTTCACTTAATTTCATTTTTCGGCTATTACAAAACCAGTAGACAGTCTCATTAGACCGTGTTCCTGCAGCTGCAACGGTTATGGTACCTACCCTCTGGGGCAGTAACCCAAAAACCCATCCTGCATCAACTGTTATTAACCGCTGTACTATTTAATGTGATAACTTCATGGCCACTCCGTAAAAATAAACACCAGGATGTAAAGAATCTCACCTTGCGTATCAGGTTCCTTAGGCCACGCTTTACCCAGTAATTCGTAGGCAGCTTCTTTTAGCGCCGTCAGTTGTTCCCGCCGCTGTCTCGCGCCTTCATTGTCTTCCTCATCAGATTCTTTGCCCATTGATAGTTCATCCTGCCGATAAATTAATCGCTTTTAGAATAAATTGAACCGAATATAGGCAAAAGTGTCTGTGTGGTGCCGGACTTAAAGAATAGCACCACCCCATACTTCCCGTGAGTATCGTAAAAGGCGACTAAGGATCGTACCGGAGAATGGGCAGCAGCGTTCTCTATGTATTCCACCATCATATCATACTGCGATCGCCAACCCGCCTGCCAAGCGTGGCGATTATGGCAAACCCTCCCAAAATTGGGGGAGGCCTATGTCCAGCAGTGGACGTCTATCGGCTGAACGACGATAGGCAAAAGATTGAAAATGCAGGTGGTCAAAAAATATATCGATACAGTGGCTTTCTCAGGACCAAGAACTCTTCATCTTATTAAAAGTTGCCCAGCATTGTCTTAACAACATTTTTTGTGTCGCGTGAAACGTCTTACTGCATAGAATGTTGCTGGCAACATTTTAAAGACTCTTATCAACCTCATAATATTGATGGTAAACATTGTTCAGAAACTACTTTTCAACTTTTTTACCATGACTACAGGACTTTATAATCATTGTTAGTTTTACCTTAGACAATATAAGCTTGACGATCTCATAAAGCTGCTGGAAGCGGTCGCAGTGCGTGGCTGCGATGGCCTGCCCGAGCGCGGTGATCGCGTGACGTTTGTACACCATCTCTTGTTTGCGGCTCTCCACTAGTAATGCGTTGATCACCTCGGAGGCCAGCGCTTGTGATACTGGAGGCTCGTTTTCTTTTACTCTGTGGCATTAGCATTAAATTTATTGATACAACAACATAGATGTATTACAGCAATAAAGGAGGTAAAAAGTAAAATAAACGGGATGCATCAAGCAAAATTATTTTGAGAGTCTGTAAGTGTTAAAATAAATCAGTAGACTGACGAATCTGGTTTATTCCCATCTCTTCCTCTATGCGTTTCGTTTGTAGTTAAAAAAGAATGGTTTAATAGTCTAGGCGACTAAAACCCGATTATTAAACCGGTCTTATTCAACTACTTAACAATGTCTAAAACTACTTCTTCGTGACAAGGGCAGACCTCTTGTGTCATGTTACTTGAAGTCGGCGTAAAGGTTTTATAGTATGAAAATTAGATGAAATTTACATTCAGAAGAAAGAAAGAAAAATGTTTAATTCTGCACAATTGTGACGCCAAACTAGCCAAAAGCCGCCAGTAAAATTACAAAAAGAGAAATTTATAAAAGTGTTACTGTTCTCGGACAGTTTCAAGCTTTGGCGTGCCAATCTTTAGTTATAGATTGGTTTAATCATACGGGTCGAAAACAAATTTCTTAGTAACAAATCCACTCACGCGCACAGCTCGGCGAGTGCCCCAATGACATGTTCCTTCCCGTCGAACGTCTTGCCGTGCACGGCCGCTAACATGGCGCGTACCAACTGCTCCCGATGCTCGCCCAGACCTGACGACACATCCTTGCATATCGCCTTGATTGCGTTTGCCGCCTGAAATTGACAAAGAAAGGATTGAAAACATTAATTCAATATCGTTTAAAGGGGAAATAGGTTAGCTCTGCCAGAATGGTGTATATTCGCACAGCTGAAGTTATTATTATCAATGTTCGCGGATCTTTAAATTCGCACAAATGTTTTTTTTTTTTTTTTATAATAAAAATCGTTTCGTTATTTCAAGAGCCATGGACTTTTACACAGCAATCATATACAATAGCTATACTACATATAAGCCCTAACAGAAAGTACGAGCAAAATAGACGTGCCAAATAAATGATAATGCACGTGACTGCAGTGCTAAGCAGCAACCTAGTTAGTAAAATAATAACCAAAATTGTCAATTAAATAGAAAATTACTACAGAGTAATAATAAAGCTGAAGAGTGTGTTTGTTTGTTTGAACGCGCTAATCTCTGAAACTGCCGGTCAGATTTGAAAAAATCTTTTTGCTATTGATAGCCCAATTCTTAAAGAAGGTTTTAGCAATTTAACATCACGCTACGACCCGCGGAGCTGAGCAAAAAGAAAAAAAACCAGAAAGAACGTTAAGCGAAAATAAAGTAATAGCGCGGGCGGACGATGGGATCCCACGCGGTGGGTCGGGGGCCAAAATTCCACGTGGTCAGAAACTAGCACTAAAATAATACTTGTAACATAACGTAGTTACCTGAATCTTTTTCGTCCAGCTACTAGAGTTTAGACACCTTTCAATCTCCTCTCGTATGGCAGCCATATGTTGTTTGATGCCACTCTCTCGCGCCGGGCTTATGTCTGTCCATATATCTTCGAACATCTCCACTGTTGTCGAATCTGAAAAGTCAATTTGATAAAAAAATTAATACGACGCGACGGTGTAAGCAACGCAACTCGCATAAGTACTTTTTGATATGAACTTTTGTAAAAGGTCAAATACTTTTTGTTTTCTTTAGGGCGTCAAATTGATGTGCATATTTTTATGTTATCTGTCATCGTCGATAAAAACGATTGTACTATTTTTTGTTATATTTGCTAATTAAAGTGATTTATTTGTTTACGTTATTTATTTATTTATTTATTTGGTATCATAAGTATACAGTTATAAATCCGTTATATTCTTTCACCTGGAGCCCTTTAAGACCATTACATCCTGCGCTGTGAATGTCTGAAGTTTGACCAAGGTTTGTTTAAGATTTTAGAGCAGCATGATATGTGAATTATCCTCATGTAGTCTTTGACGTGGAAAGAGTTTCTCCTGTCATACTTACTAGCGTAAAACTCTCCGTGGTAATAAGCATTAAAACAGTAATGTGTTTGGAAAAGGAGTTTCGATGAGAAGTTGATAGACCTAACAAAACACTCACGGGTTTCGGATTCCGCCTATTTCCACAACTAACATAAGAATTGACAGCAGGTTTACTGATCAAAGACAAGATCAGCATAGCCATCCATTCGACAGGCTATCGTGTTTAAAATGACACATTTCGATTATCCTGCTTTCCCTTGCCCCCGACATCAAACAGCTGTCGGAAGAGTAGCGGTCGTCTATTTTATTAAGAGCTGATCCAAAGTACCAAAGTATTTTATCTGTGGAATAAAATTGACGTCTGACAGTTCTACTATGGGAAAACTGTCAAAAAATCAAAATTTATTCACAGGTTCAGGTTCAGGGAGGTTTTATACCTAGAATAAGTCTTATTTGTAAAATTCGCCCTTAAACTAAGATAATTTTCGTGTTTTGGATTTGTAAACAGCGTTCAGAGGACTCCTTCAATAACATTGATTGATGTTCGATT
Organism: Mesoligia furuncula; assembly: GCA_916614155.1. Taxonomy (NCBI): domain Eukaryota; kingdom Metazoa; phylum Arthropoda; class Insecta; order Lepidoptera; family Noctuidae; genus Mesoligia; species Mesoligia furuncula. The sequence goes on along the minus strand of OU744800.1, from coordinate 21,767,966 downwards.
CTGTACGGAAGCGTATCGTAATGGTTGTGAATAGTTGTGGAGGCTTTCAAAAACTTCCCAAATGATCACTATTTTACACTCACCTTCTTCCTTAGGCCCATGCATAGCCAGGAACACCATCGGCGCTAATAAGATCTCATTATCCTTGATATGCTCTATCTTAGCCTTGGATATAGACTTGAGACAGAGCGCGATGGCCGACCGAGACATGTCGTCTTCTTTTGTTTCGTATAATGCTACTAGCTTCTTCATTAGCTTTTCTGCTGATTGGACCTGAAATGTGAGGTTGATTAGTAAAATATGTCATTGATTGAGACTCAGATTACTAAACTTTTTCTTGAATGTAATTTCAGAACACTACATACATACCCTGAAAATATCTATTTTTATAATATCAGCTCACTTTACCGCTGAACAAATGCAATGAAAAGTCATGAAGAATGTTTTCCATGATCACGGTTGATAAAGCTGATAGATTTGGAAAATCCAAAGAGATATAAAAAAGCAACCCTAAAAACTCTTTGCAGAGAAACTCACTGCTATATCACTATTCAAACTAACAATCTTATATCTCATTTGGAACTCTTTTTGACTTTTTCTACGGAAGACGAATAGATTTTTTCAGTTACTTCACTCGAAAATAGTACATATTTCACACAGAAAATTAGATAAAAATAATTAATAGTTTAAAAAACACTAGAAAAACACGCTTGGCCTTTCTCACTAGTGCAAACACGACTATGATACGATATTCTATAATGGAATGCCAGTGCCTATCTTCCGGCTTCATCATCAGACCTTGAAACCTAATCGTGGTCAAAGTTCTTTACAATACTTTTCTAAGAAATCCAAAACAGCTATGATACGATTTTCCACCATGAAGTTCCAGTTCATATCTTCCGGCTCCATCATCAGATCAGTTTGACAGTACCATATTATGGTATTGTCATCAGAACTACATACAGCTGCCAATTTTCATTACGCTACGGCCCTTGGAAGATGGTTAAATTAGTTACCTTAGATTCCATTACATAGTTAGTTACATACAGGTCGACCTGATAAAAGCGTGTTAAAAAACTCACCTTAGCATAAGCTGAAACTTGACCCAACGCCTCAGCATAATTCTTCCTCACAGTAGAATTCCTATCGAAGGTACCAGTCAGTAGATTCGACATGATCTTCCCGGCGAGCGGTTCTAGGTCAGTTCTCAAGTAATGAGCGGCTAGCACGATGAAGTGACATACCGCTACTTTAGTACCGAGTTGTGGGGACTTCATCAACTCCAAGATTTTTGGAAGCATTTCTTTCATTACTTCGATGTCAACGTATGGCATACACTGTGGAAGGACAGCTAGTTAGATATCTTCATCGAGAATTTTCGGGATATATCCTATCAGCGTTTTGCCGCAATCATAGACGTAACCAAGTTTAAACTGTGCTTTATATGGCATACAGAGGGTGGTAAAATCGTTGTAAATCACGAGCGCGCGTCCTTTGATTCTAATGGACATTGACATAAGGTTTTAAGTACGATATATTACAATAATTGGTAAAATGCAACAACTACACCTATACTCCATAACATGGGCTAATATTTTTACAAATAAAAAAGGATTAGTATCGTGATAAAATATTTTGCCAGAATTTTGTTAATCTTGTTGGTTCGAGACTAAAAAAATGTCGTCAATTAAGTCAAAATATTAATTCCAGCCAAAAGGTGTTTCTCTTACTTTAACAACGGTGTCAGTAGTGTAGTGATGTCGCGCTGCACTCGCTCTCATATCATCCAACACATCTCGTGTCGCGGTATCAGCTAGAGCGGTCGAGAGGTACGACAGTCGCGCCGACTCGAGTTCTCCTGCCGCGCCCGCTAGAGCCGGGATCAGTCGCGCTAGGAACGGTTTTAATGTTTCCCCTGCTGCGGTTACTAGTTTGGAGACTGTCTGTAAACTGAGGATAATATTTTTAATACTGTTTGAATGTGGACTACTGGGGCTATGCAAATATTTTCTAACGAGATTTCTGATGCTACCTTGTAACGAGTCTTTTAAGCCTGTTACATGATATCGCGTTCTTTGCTTTAATTTGTAGGCAACAGGGTGGTGTTGCCATGTAAGAATTTATTTTTTTGAATCGGAATCGTGTAGTGGTCACACTGATTTTTTCTTTTGATGCTGTCAGTTGATTTTGACAGGTCACTTTTCGACCAACCCTTTGCATAAGATGGAGTAATTTGAGAGCTCCTATGTAAATCTGGAAGTTATTACTTCCTATGGACCGCATCTAGTCCTAATTATGTGGTAGCTGATTTGCCCTTGTCGGCATCATAATGGGATTGCCCATATTTTTTAAAAAGGTTGGTAAAATTCTTCGTGGTTTCGTATTCACGTTGTCGCGTGGCTATTTAGATGGCGGACGTTAATAGTTTTCGATATTTGTTTCAGGATCTTTTGAACCTTATGTATTTTTTGGATTAATTCATCTACTGATGTAAAAGCTTTTTTTGGAAAAGAAACGGTGAGTTAATTTGTATTTGGTCTTAACGATTTCGATCGCCGTGTTTGTCAACGCTGGACGTCAGCTAACAATTATTCATGTTTGATTTCAGCCGTGAGGCGTTTCTTATTTCTTTTTACTTCAAGACTTAAATTTTTAACGCTAGCCCCTACCGACATATATCATGGACCGCCTGACGTCCCCGCGAAGATCAAAATCACCAGGGTTTGCCCATTCGGTTTGTTAGTTTATTCGCCGGAATATGGTATGGTTTATAATACTTAACTTAAATTGACAAAAGTGCAATAATGACAGGACAAAAATTAATTTCTATTCCATCTTAGTTTTACACCTTAGAACTTAATATTAGAAAGGAATTTTCTTGTATATTGAGACCAGCAGCCTTCGGGTAATAAAATCGTTCAATAACTTTTGTGTCGATTTTTATTGATACTCCCCGCTTGAAGATTAAAAGTTTCCAGTTCCCGCAGGTTAGTCTATCCTTGGCAAAGTTTGGTGTGTGCTCCTGGCGCCCGAATTTTCACTTTTACTTATTGTTTATTTATTTGGAGTACAACACACACATTTAATCATCCCATTTCATAATATACATTTTTAATAACATCCACTCCTTAAATTATATATTTTTTTTTATTATTACAATTGGCGCCCGAACAGGGACTTGAAGTAGGTTTGTCTGGTACCTTTAAACTGTCATTATTGCACTATTAATTAATTAACTTATGAGTCTATTGTTTGCATTGGTTTGTTCTACATTGTTACTTTAATAACTTTGTGTTTATTTTGATTTTTGACTCATAAGTAGTACTTAACTTAATTTGGTGAATCTTTGTAAACAATGTTTGGTGTTTACAATTGATGATTTTGTTTAATATCATGTTTTTTTTCTTAGCAAAACCAACAGAATTGTATAGCATAGACTGCGTTTTGTTGTTCTCAACAGTAAAGTTATTTTAAAAACTAAGTTTAACTTTTTAAGTAAATAATTTAATCTAATTGTTAAGTACAATATTGTGCATTTAATTTATCTAGATTTAAACTGCTTGTAAGTGATTATTGCACTTTTAAAACGATAAAATTAACGTAGTAATTTTTTATGGGATTACCCACATTGACTTTTATAATTAACCTCAAACTTGAGAATTTATTTTCAAACATTTAACTTTTTGAAACTTAGTTTTTGCTTTTCGTTTGCTATTCGCCTTGCTGTTTGTTCATCATGGACAAGGGAGTTCAGTTTCCGCCGCTTCAGGATTCGGGTGATGTTGACGCCTGTACTGCTATTGATGCTGACGTTGCTGAGAAAGTTCATGTAATGGTTAATGCCCCAGATGTTAACAATCCCTTTGACTCAAGAATTGCTCACTCTTCTTCGGCTTTTACAGCACAAGCATTGCCTTCATTTAATTCCTTGAATGCGCTTGTAAATGAAAATATTCGAAAGAACTTTCCTCCTTTCACTAAATTGCCTGACTTGAAGAAAAGTAAAATAGTTTATAGCGGTAAATCTTGTGTTCGGGAATTTATTACTCAGATAGAAGAATATTTTCTTTATAAAAATTTCAATGAAAATTTGCTTGTCGGTTCTTTTTCAGATTTGCTTGATGGCATAGCACTTAAATGGTTTAGATACTATTAGATCAAATCACGATGATGTAAATTCTGGACACTTGGGAATACATAAAACTTTAAATAAATTAAAACAACATTATTTTTGGAAGGGAATGTTTAATGATATTCATCAATACATTTTGTCTTGCGATACCTGTAAAGCTTATAAACATACTACATCTCCACCTTTTGGTATTATGATTAATCCTAAAAAGGTTGATCGTCCCATGCTTATGCTCTCAGTTGATATCATAGGAATTCTACCTAAAACTTATTCTGGTCATAGATACATACTTTCGGTCGTAGACGTTTTTACTAAATATTGCTGGTTCTTTCCAATGATCAATGCTACCACTAGAGTAATTTGTAAACATTTTGAAAAAGAAATATTTCTCAAGTTTGGTTGTCCAAAAATAGTAGTTTGTGACAATGGAACTCAATTTACTTCAAAACATTTTGTAGATTTTTTGAAAGGTTTTAATATAACCAAAATATTTTACAATACTTTGTATACGCCTCAAAATAATCCTGTTGAGAGATATAATAAAACGGTCGAAACCTGCATATCGTGTTTTGTTAAAGATGATCATAGAACTTGGTCAAGTTTTTTGCCCAATGTTCAATTAGCTTTAAATAATAGTGTAAACCTTGCTACTGAGTTTACTCCTAACTTTCTGATGTTTGGTAGGGAGCTTATTCTTGATGCGTCATTACATCACTTTAGTAGTTCTGTTGATAACTTATCTCAACTAGAAATTTCAAATAGAAATGCTTATGCAGTTTCTCTTAATTCACTTAGTGATATTTTTGTTAAAGTTCAAGCTTACTTGTTAAAGGGGTATAAGCGTAATGCCGCTTATTATAATAAGGGTCGGAAAGTCATTTCTTTTGATGTGGGTGATGTGGTGTGGAGAAGAAGTTTTCTTCAATCTAATGCACAAGCATATTTTTCAGCTAAACTTGCACCTAAGTTTGTAAAATGTAAAATAACTGAAAAGGTTTCAGATAACGTTTATGTTTTGAAAGATTTAAATAAAGGTTCAGTGGGACGTTATCATGTTAAAGATATTATTAAATTTTAATTTGGTTTCAAAGTGTTAGGTCTTGATTTTGATAATTTTGTTTGAAGGCCACCTTTGACAGTGTGATGTACGAGAGGATGGATGATAGGTTATCGGTGGTTTGAAAGATGTATGTTAGGTAACTTCTTATAAATTTGTTGAATTTGAGACATTCTAAAAATAAAACTTAGGTCATTCTGGTTAATTTAATACTATTTTTTTTTCACACCAAATGTTTTTCACATCGAAGGATCTTATTTTATGTTTTGTTTGTTTTTGTTGGATTGTCTAAGATCTTATTTTTATTTTTTAAGGGTAACCTACCTGTTTATATTTTATTAAGATCCTATACAACCCTACAGTTCAGGTAATTTCTACCTCAACTTTTTTTTTCTCATAGTTTAAAATCATTCTATTTCCTCTTCGTCATAAATAGTAATCGATTTTTAAATCTATTTTGTGCTGTTCGTTGACAGAATTGTTTCTCATTTTTACTGGAGTTTCATTCTTTTTAATGATCGGATTTGACTTTGTTAGTAACGCGTTCATCCTGGACTTTGCTTTTTAGGGTCATTCTGTAACCTTTGTTACAAAATGCCTTATTATTTTTTGGATCTTGGTGTAGCTTTTGACCTTGATTTCGACTCTTTTCCATTGTGCTCGGAAAGTCGGTGGAGTTATGCCGGTCACAATGTGGGATTTCGGCCCCGGCCATATGTTTTCCTTTTTCCATTGTGTTGGACTTTGTTGTTCCAATCACGATGCGAGATTTTGTTTTGACTTTCGTCATTTTTTTTTTCCCTTTGCGTTTGGAAGTTCGGTGGTGGTATGCCGGTCGCATTGTGAAACTTTGGCTTTCGCTTTTTTTTTGTTATTGAGATTTCTCATTGGAGATCTCAATGTTTTTTGTGTTTGTCTGTGTTTGGGAGATTGGTAGTGTTGAGCCAGTCACAGCATTCACATTCTTTTACAGCTATTGTGCTCGGGAATTCGGTGGTGATGAGCCGATCACAATATGCTTTCCTTGGTCTCGTTGCAGGTTGTGCCTGTAACAGTATTTTAAATAAGGTCTTTCAGCTTTATTTAAAAACTTTTGTTCGGAGTTTTCAAATTTTTTGGATTGTTGAATACGGAGTTAGTCAGTGGCAATAGAGTCTAACTGCACTCATAGAGATGGTTGAGTTGGAAGCGGTTGACATAGTAGTCAGTGGCGATAGTGCCTAACTGCACTCAAAGTTGTACTGTTCCAAGTGGTTTGAAATTTTTAGTCAGTGGCGATAGGTGCCTAACTGCACTATAAAAATTGTAGTTTGTTTTGGTAAATTGTCCGAATTTGTTTGAAATTTTTAGTCAGTGGCTATAGTGCCTAACTGCACTGTTTTGGAGTTTTGGAGCGCTAAGAGATTTCTCTCTTCGTTTCATTTAATGAGTTTATATAACTTATAATTTTTTGTTTTTCACTATTTCGTTTTTGACTTTTTGTCATTTACATTTTTTTACTTTTATTAAATTCTTGAGATTTTGTCGTTTGACATTTTCAGAATTAATTTACACTTTGAATCTTATATGATTTTTTTCTTTTTTGAATTAGAAAGTTGTTAAGACTGGTTTATTTGGTTGAAGATTTCTTTCTAATAAAAGAAAGTTCCTTTCTTTTATTTTCGGGAGGGGATGTAATGTAACGAGTCTTTTAAGCCTGTTACATGATATCGCGTTCTTTGCTTTAATTTGTAGGCAACAGGGTGGTGTTGCCATGTAAGAATTTATTTTTTTGAATCGGAATCGTGTAGTGGTCACACTGATTTTTTCTTTTGATGCTGTCAGTTGATTTTGACAGGTCACTTTTCGACCAACCCTTTGCATAAGATGGAGTAATTTGAGAGCTGCTATGTAAATCTGGAAGTTATTACTTCCTATGGACCGCATCTAGTCCTAATTATGTGGTAGCTGATTTGCCCTTGTCGGCATCATAATGGGATTGCCCATATTTTTTAAAAAGGTTGGTAAAATTCTTTGTGGTTTCGTATTCACGTTGTCGCGTGGCTATTTAGATGGCGGACGTTAATAGTTTTCGATATTTGTTTCAGGATCTTTTGAACCTTATATATTTTTTGGATTAATTCATCTACTGATGTAAAAGCTTTTTTTGGAAAAGAAACGGTGAGTTAATTTGTATTTGGTCTTAACGATTTCGATCGCCGTGTTTGTCAACGCTGGACGTCAGCTAACAATTATTCATGTTTGATTTCAGCCGTGAGGCGTTTCTTATTTCTTTTTACTTCAAGACTTAAATTTTTAACGCTAGCCCCTACCGACATATATCATGGACCGCCTGACGTCCCCGCGAAGATCAAAATCACCAGGGTTCGCCCATTCGGTTTGTTAGTTTATTCGCCGGAATATGGTATGGTTTATAATACTTAACTTAAATTGACAAAAGTGCAATAATGACAGGACAAAAATTAATTTCTATTCCATCTTAGTTTTACACCTTAGAACTTAATATTAGAAAGGAATTTTCTTGTATATTGAGACCAGCAGCCTTCGGGTAATAAAATCGTTCAATAACTTTTGTGTCGATTTTTATTGATACTCCCCGCTTGAAGATTAAAAGTTTCCAGTTCCCGCAGGTTAGTCTATCCTTGGCATAGTTTGGTGTGTGCTCCTGGCGCCCGAATTTTCACTTCTACTTATTGTTTATTTATTTGGAGTACAACACACACATTTAATCATCCCATTTCATAATATACATTTTTAATAACATCCACTCCTTAAATTATATATTTTTTTTTATTATTACAACCTGGAGTCAATGAAACATCTTCGGGTGAGTCTCCACACTCTCCACGTGAGATCAGCAGTGCTATTCTGTGAAAATATCACCGTGATAACTTAGATAAAGTGAGCTCTCATTCCACCTGATGCTAGTGATTGACACTATTGACAGCGCACTTTAAGGAGCATCATACGATCTGCTCTGGGACATTTTCCCGCTAGATGGCGCTGAAGTCAACATTTTTAGTTTATTTTGTTTTATGTGTAATTGGCACATTATTAAGTCGTAAAAGTAGTGGACGCGGTTATCGGACATTACACTTTATTGAATTTGGTCATAACATTGCCTCAAAATCCACCCAATTCGACACATAACTGTTAGATAAAATCTGCCATTGAATACAGGTCGTTTACACACACAGACGTAAGCGAGTACTTCCATACGTTTATAAGAATAGACCACTAGATGGCGTGTATTTAAAAAATGCGCCGCCTGCTACGATATTTATATGAAATATGAAATACGTTTCTTGAGAATACTGTGCCTGTGCGTAGTACTCGCAACCAGCGTGCGTGTATGACAAGATTTATGAACGTAAACGAGACAAAGGGAGTATGTAAGGTATCGTAGCAGGTGGCGTTCTGTAGTTTCTACCTACCCCCATGGGGAAAACGCATGAGTATGATGATAGGATAATAAAAGTCAAGCATTTATATAAAATCATTTAATAATCAAACTAGGCTGAGAATCAGCACTTTTCGAATGTCAAAATTACAATAAGACAGTCCCCCAAAACGCCCGCTCTTCACCACTTCCTAGAGCTTTACCTAGAAAGAAGTGGCGCAACAAACTCCCAGCAGCACAGCTGTCTGTTCAGTTACAAAAACTTCAGTCTACACAGTTTATAAAGATAGTTTTATTAGAATACCTTACACCGTAATTAATTATCAAATAAAAGTATTTGAAGTGACACAAATGAAGCCTGATACATGATTAAATTTATAGCATAATCAATTATTACAATAATTACAGATATTACACATAACATACACAAGAAAAAACAAAAGATAACAACAAATCAAAAAAATACAATTTAGTATGCGATTACATCGCATACTAAATTGAGGTAGGTGAAAAAATATTTTATAATGTCAAAGCCCTCTTATCAGTTTTTAGAAAAATAAAAATCTAAAGACCAGCTTATTGAGTTCACCAGGTGGTTATCTTACATAATAAAGTATTATTTCACCTTTTCATTTTATAGTAAATACAAATAAAAAGTAATATACAATGATAATGTTGATTATAAACAAACTACTACAAAAATAAGCCTCTTGATTTTATAGTAAAATACAAATAAAAAGTAATATATTATAGTGTCGATTCTAAACAAACTACTACAAAAATACAATATAACAAAAATCGTTTGACTTGATGATTTCACCATGTGCCGTGAGTCTTTTTGTCCACTGCTACAAGGCTGCTGCAAAGAAAAATAACTTTACTTAGTATATAATTATGTTACTTTGGACAAATATTATTTCCTATTCATTTCAAAATGTCATTTACCATCAATCTCCAAAGCTGCTCTAAAATTAAAATTACTATTTGCTCGAATTTCCAACTGATGTTGATGGACGATTTTTCACTAGAATAACATAATAATATATTTTAGACATTGAAATTGACACAATTTATGAAGTTAAAAAAATTGCCTTGTGTGCCAGTATATACTGGTACACACGGCTACATAATTAACCAGCTATACATTTCCAGTATAAGCTGATCTCGCATTGTATAAGATTTCCATATAATGGGAGGTCAGCTTATACTGGAAATGTATAACTTGATATCTAGCCGTGTATACATACCATTCAAATCTACACATTTAGCATTTTTTTGACCATGTCTCAATATGATTTCTGGCAGAATACAACTTTGTTCCTTTCGATTTATGTATTTTATTTAATGTGTCCCTGGGTGTGGTCTGCTTTTTCCATACAGTTCCATACCATTTGTGTCCAGTAGCAAGCGATCATCCTGAAAATAGAATATGTTTTTATTTTCTAATATCAATGAAATATAATAGATGGTTATGTAACATACAAAGAAACAATACTGTACCATGATAATCAAAGCATTTCTTACTGGTACTGACAATTTCTGACTTATTATATTTCCATTTGCAGCTGTTTTATTGACATTGCAGTAATAATGCTTGCAGTTTTCATGTATTCCGAATACAAAAGCGGGCTATTTCGCAAATCTGCTACTCTCACTGATACACATTATAATTTTCCATGCCACTAGTGTAACCTTCATCACGTTTGGCTTCAAAATATTTCGCCCGTAAAGTGGGAGCTTAGTGTTGGCAAACATCTAAAAAAAGTACAAATATGAATACAGAATATGCTTCACTGGTCTTGAGATGTCAATACAAATTTGATTTATTTATTTACCTTGTATAGTTCCCCCTCGCCCTCAACCCTCGACCTGTGCCCTCGTATAGTTTTTGATTACATGATTCTTGCGTTCATTTTTTTTTGATTATGTTTCCATTTCAGACCAAAGTTCCTATATGACACTTTCTCTTTCAAGTTTGCAAACAGAGGAGTCTCCGTATCCAATAAAACTCAAATAGGGAAGTTGATGCATTTCTTCACTCTTTTGAAAGCCTTCCACAATAATTAGTGACACCATAATTAGTGCTGTAGGCGGTCCAGTAAAATTTTTGCAACAATTATGTGCTTTCATGTCCATGTCTCCTTTTTTCATAATATTGACACGTATAACAATATTTGTTTTGAACACCAAGAAATAGACATTTCTTAGTTTCTTTACCAACAATGCAGGCCTGAAAAGAAAAAGCAACACTTGTAAATATTGCACATAGTAAAAAGTTCATACAGAACCAAATATGTGTTTAGTAACGGAGTAGGTATGTAAGGTATTTTAGCAGGTGGCGTTCTGTAGTTTCTGCCTACCCCCATGAGAAGAAGGTATATGTTTATGTATGTGTGTTTGGTAATACATTAACTTACCATACAAGAACATGAATCAAAGTTGTAGCCATATGACCTTTTCAGCCATCATCCAACTACATACTGTAACATATGGAACACCGTCTGAAGATACATGACCTTTTTGAATAGCAACTGACCTTTCTTGTTCACCAGCAGTTTTAATTTCCTCTGACAAATGTTCAAACCACACACTGCCTAATTTTTTTTCAACACGACGAAATTTAGTCATTTATTTGGCGACATTATTGGAATATTCATGAGAATTGTAATGTGAGCTGATTGAGTGTAATAGCTACCAGCAGTCGCAGTTGCCCACAAAAATGCAGTATTTATTTTATTACTGCTCTCCGTAGTGCTTCCACGCAATTACCAGACATAGTGCACTTGAAAATTAATTCACTTCTCATCTCACTAACAAATTCAATTTGTGAAGATTCACACATATTTCGGTCTTTCCAATTGGAATGCCCATTAAATTACATTCTTCAGGTCCACAATGCGATACCCAGATATCGCAGATAAACATTTCTTTGGAACAGTTTCCACAGTCAATTGAAATCACAGAACACATAATATACTCCTATCCATTGAAATTAATCAGTTTCAGGATTAGAGAAATCTGAAATAGAAAAACAAAAAAATAGTACAATAGGTACTTCTATAAACTCAGTATTTGAATAAAATTTAATACTATCGAATTTCACAACCGTACAATGAGATCTCAGAATTTCCTAGTCGTATTTTATACCTGTAACACCTTTTTCACGTGTATTATGCAAATAAATTATTTGATTTGATTTGTATTCAAGCATTCTTTCTACTAGAAAAGAATTGCTACCTACTATTAGATTATTATTATTACAGGTACAGCGTACAGACTACAGATGATATTGAATAAGATACGATTTATTTATGACAAGGTTACGTTCCGAAATCATTAGGTACAGAAAATAGAAACTAAAAGTAAAATTTTACTTATCTTTATATAAATTCCTGGTAGAATATTAGTCGATGAATAAGAAAAAAAAACAAATTAGATGTTTAAATACAATAATAAATCACGTTTGATGTAAGTAACTCAATCATTTGTTTGTTTCTGAACCAATGATTTCAAAAGTCAAAGTTCTGAACCAAAGATTACAATATAATGTGTTCTGAACGCACGTCCAGCGGCACAAGTACTTAGACCGCCGCCGCCCCGCTAGATGCGACATAACTATCAAACTAAAAATAATGTTTGTTTGTCTGAAACTGACAATATGCGTAAAAGGTATTCTATTTTACAGGTACATTCGATTTTGCAAATGTTTGCAAACTCGTTGGGTTACCGAATTATAATATTATGTACTTACTTATTTAATGTATTGTTGACCAAAAAATATAAGTAGGTAAAAACACATAACCACTGACTTTGTACTTATGTAATTGAGACATGTAAGTCCCTAATTAGTATTGTGACGGGATTTCAGCGTCTAAAATCACGGGCCAACTTGCTGTTTCTAAAACCGCCGAAAGATAGGTACTTACTTACCTACTTACTTTTAAAATTGAATAATTATTAGTTACTATACCTACAAATAATTGCAATACTAGAAATATTGCAATTTGAATCAATGAAAATGCAAAGCATACAAAATAAAATAACACGCAAGAAAATCCGTGTGCAATACTATTGCATACAAGCAAGCCCCAAAATTATATTTATATCATGCATGTCGCTACGGCGTAAGAGTGGCAACATGGTGGCGCCCTTTTCTTCGGAATTCTTTCAAGGTTGCGAACACAACTCGGGTGGGACGGCAACGTCGCGCGTCGCATAAGAGAATGGACAGTCATAGACCGCGAAATTCAAATTTCCTTACGTTTTTTGCAATTTGCAGGTCAGTGTCAGGTTGTATCTTGATCAAAATATGATTCGCGACAATAACAGGTACCTACATATTTACAGAATTAGAATCATTAATACATCTTTCTAAGTTAGATTTCTACCACCAATAGTGGATGATGAATGATTCTAATGATTATAATTCTGTAAATATGTACCTGTTATTGTCGCGAATCATATTTTGATCAAAATACAACCTGACACTGACCTGCAAATTGCAAAAACGTAAGAAAATTTGAATTTCGCGGTCTCAACTACCCATTTCACTATAAATCCTATCTACGAATAATGATATTTATGTTGCCACAAAACAATATTATGTAATAAAGTTGTTAACGTTGGTAAGGTCGTCAGGTCAGGTTATTGATTATAACGTTTTTTTTTTGTGAATCTGTTCATGAAAGGTAGGAAAGGAAATAAATCAATCACTTATTACGTATGATATTGATTTAACAGAATTATAATAACGCGTTTACGCCATCTAGAGTTCTCATCTCTAAACTATCGCAATCATGGCGATTGAGTTTGCTTACTTTGCTTGTCAAAACTCACGCACACTAGTGGCGCAACTGTCAAATTTCGTCTGGATTTCGCGATCGTTTTCCTCAGTAAATAATGTAAGTTATTTCCTAAAAAGGTCGATCGCGGGGACATTTCATTATAGAAAAGTGATAAAATGATTCGTTTTCAACAAAGTGTGTCTGTGTTTAGCGTACAATCCCCAAGAAAAATGTATGGACGGCCCGTCGCAACATCCACCTTAAGCTCACTTCACCTAAGTTTTCACGGTGATTTTTTTACAGAATACCATTAAAGGAAATCATCGTGAGAGGTGCAGATATAAATACTTTTCGGTCACCCCTCGCTTTAGCAACGGAGTGAGTCACATCGCTAACAAAGGAAAATCGAAACTCGATACTTCGATTGTCAACCTTTTTTCGATGCCGAGAATAAAGATGTAGGTATTGATTCTTGAAAAATACTGCTGCCAACAACTTTTCATACATTGTTGGTAAATAGTTGAAATTAATTATAGCAATAACTTTGTCCCTAGGAAAGTGCTCTTAGAGCGAAAGCGCCAGGGTAGCCCGCGAAATTCATTTTTTTTTTACGTTTTTTGCAATTTGCTGGTCAGTATTAAGTTGTACGTTGATTAAAATATGATTCACGGCCGTAATAAATATGTATTTACACAATTATAATCATTAAAGTCATCAACAACACTACTACCCTAAGGTCAAGTAATCCCCAAGAATGACTATTTCATTAAATCTTGACATTTGGGGATTATACTAACTTATCAAGTTGTATTACTGATTGTAATGATTATAAATCTGTAAATACATATTTGTTACGACGCCGAATCATATTTTAATCAACGAACAACTTAATACTGACCAGCAAATTGCAAAAAACGTAAGAAAATTTTAATTTTGCGGGCTACCTTATCGCTTCCCCCTTAAAAGCTAGATAATTTAAAAACAAACAAATGTCCCATACCTGACACTCCTAACTTCTTTGACAACATTGGTGATGCCTGTATCCAGTAGAATAGGTAGTATAACAGACACCACCTCCTTGCCGTCTTTGCCAGTACTCACGTCTGCTGCGCGAATACAGAGCTAGAAATAAAGTAAAATGATTTCAAAAACGTATTTGTTTGGATAACCCTTTGCCTTCCTGGCAACATATAGATTTGATTTTGCAATAGCAACATACATATGTTTAGTTCTCATTTCTTTAACATTGTTATATTGGTTTAGGAATACTTATTGATAAAAACCTTGTCACTATTAATAGAGGGGTCATACTATCCGCCATAGGTTTAACCTGACAAAGTACACATCAACCTACTACAATCTGTCAAATTTCTTGAATAAATTTTTAACTTTATTGCTAGAGCATAAGGTTCAAAATTGATTGAGAAAATTTGATAGTTTCGGGTAGGTTGATGTGATGGCGTCTGTACAACAAAAATAACCCAGTCGAGTCGTAAATTCAAATACTTAATTCATGTTAGAACGAGTAGTAAAGAAGTGTGCACTATCTTACCTTCGACAAAACTGTAGCAGTAGAGGTGGCGGATTGTCTTGTGCCTTCGTGTACGTCATCCATTACTCTAAACAACTGCAGCCATATCGTGGGCAGCTGTTCTAGGGACTCGTGTAGACTTGTTGCGCCTCTATGTAAAAAACGGTTGTAATATGAAATTCGCTCCTTATTTTTAACTATTCAAACAAAAGCTAGGAGTTCTTGAAACTGTAGCGGTATCTACAACGCCACATGCGAACAACGCGTCATACTGACGTCACGCAAAATCCTGCATCGCGCAAGCAGAGTTTACCGCGCAACTAAGATCTGATACAACGGCCCGACCTGAATCATCGGGCAGTTGCCCGCCAGACACAACACCCGTCTGGTTGGAGGATCCTCCCTTTACCATAGAGTATGAGTAAACTTTACACCCTGTTCCTCATACCTCTATAAAACATTATATACAATAAGAGTTTGTATAATCATACTTTTTTGGTTTATTATAATTTAATATTGTTACCCGTCACGTATGTGAAGTTTAGTTAATTAATTTAATTTCACATTGTAAAAACTGAAATGTAAAAAAGTGTCACACAAATTTTACCTCAATAAGTCTGCAAGCGCGTTACAGCAAGACATCCTCACTCTCCATTGGTTTGATGTAAGATTCGCTACCAAGTCATCCAGGATCTGTTTGTGATATTTGTGTACCTGAAATAGAAATACACTATCAGTGCATGTGTTCGAACAAACTGAAACATTACTGTAAAGTGCTGGAATAGTGCAAACACCATAAGAGGTTTTTCAAACATCATTAGGACAGGATTCTGCAATAATGTAGGATGCTGACAATATTGCCGATAAACTGTCAATTTTAGAAGCGAGCCGCATTGTGCCTAAAATTAAAAACTTACATCACAACCATAATGTTTGTCGACAAAAATTGGAACTTAAAAGGTGCAACCATGGGTTGCACTTTTAAGCAACCCGACTCTAAGGAGAGTCCCTCTCGCCGCGATCCTCTGTCGCTACGGGCCTGGCACCCTCTACGGGAAAACGGCCCCGTTCAAGACGAACTTGGACAGGAGTGGTCGCGACAATAATTGCACTTTTTGGTAACTGTATAACTTACAGTAGCCATAGTGTTGGGCACGATGGCGTGCCAGATGCTCTGCATGGAGTTCTGTATGCGCGGCGTGGGGTCGAACCGGTAGCGGTACAGGCGCGGCACTATCTTAGGTAAGTGGTCCGATAACTGGGCTCCCGCTTGAAGGGCTATTGAGTGGAAGCCGAACGCCGCACCTAAGGAACAAACATTGATAACGTGTTAAAATTAAAAGGAATGACCACAAGAAACTTCTTTTCTAAGGGCTGATTTTACCAAAGTCAAATGGATATCTTTTATCCGTGGAACAAAATTAACATCTGACAAATTTTGTATGCAAAAACTGCCAACATTCAAAATGTATTCGTAGGATTAGGCATTTACTAGGTATATGTATAAGTTTGATCGAATTCGCATTAAAAAGTCTAGCTTGTCTGACGAGATAACGAATACTAAGTTTTCAATAAAATTGCCACAAAATGACTGGATTGACTATTAAATACACACAAACGATTACAAAAGAAGTAGATTTCGATTTTAACCGACCTTTCTTGGAGTTCCACATAGAGTTGTGATGAGCTAAATGCATGAACTTGTATAGTAGATCGGGCTGGTTCAGATCGGACGCGAGAGAACACAGCTCTTTGTAAGTAGATAGGTTGCCGCTGAAACAATAAAGAGAACAAGTCAACAATGCGACATAAGCAATGTATTTTATTTGAAACGGTTCATTCTGTGGCTCTTACTACACTGACATAAGATTCAAAATAAAGATTCAAAAATTTCCACAAAAACTCCTTGGGGTTTTGCACCAAAAGAGTCTTCTTGCAATGTTTGTTAAATCAATCAAGCTATCCACATATTCTTAAGGCCGCATCGCATTACAACACAAAACATTTCGGTGAGCGGCCTGGCTGTAGAGTGCGATCACAAAATACAGATAGTACAGAAGTCAATCACGTGTATGTACTTCACTTTTCATACCTACGCTCGGCGGTCGCGCTATGGTTGTCAACTTTGGCTTATGCACAAAAAACTGTTGTGGTAGTGGCACTTGTATCTAGTTGTTTGATTTATTGTTGAGCTTATTCTAAAATATTAAAACAAAACAATAAACATAGTATTACAATCCAAAAAGTTTACAGAACAAAAACATATAAAATTTTAAACAATAGGAAACAATTATATAAATCGAGCTTAGATAGGCATTTTTTGTTGCTCCATTTTTGCACTTCACAGACGCGTGTCTCAAGCGCGTTGGGAGTAGTGCGAGCGCGCGTGTCATCACGCGCGCTCGCACTACTCCCAACGCGTCTGAGATAACGTGTACGTGAGCGGTGTCTATTTGTGCGTTGCTCGAGCGCACTTTGTATGTAGATTGTCTTCTGTACTGTCTGTATTTTGTGGTGCGATGGTTCAAATATACGAAAGTAATGATTGTGCGTTGCGGCGCCCTCTGTGCGCCAATCCTTTTCTACTTACCCAGTAGGAGCCTTCCCAGGCCTTAACCAGTTACCATAATTAAAGGCATTAAAACGACAATACCAGACCGTAAATATACCCTTACTAGCTTCAGCCCGCGACTTCGTCCGCGTGAAACTTCACCCCACCCCCACAACGGGGGGAACCATTCACCCTCTGCTGCCTGTCCACCGGAGCGGAGAAACGAAGAATTATTAACCAATAGGATTACACAAAATCTCCGCTCCTCTTCTGTCCAATTTTCCAATTGGTTAATATTTCTCCGTTTCTCCGCTCCGCAACCTTGCTCCGCTCCGGTGGACAGGCAGCCTTAGGGGTGGAATTTGGAAAAATCCTTTCTTAGTGGATACCTACTCTTCACAAAGAACACGTCCTCCAAACATATTGTCTCTAGGACCAGCGGTTTAGTCTGTGCGTTGATATATCAGTCAGTTAGGACTTTGAATTTTATTACTAGCTGACCCGACAGACGTCCTGTTTTCTATTCGCAAGATATGTAGCGCTATCTATTATCATAATAACGTTATTGTTGTTTTCCTCGGGAACAGCACTTTTTCGGGATGAAAGGTACCCTATGTCCGTTTCTGTACACCTGACAACGTATAAGCAAAATTTCAGGATGATCGGTTCAGTGGTTTAGGCGGGAAAAGGTAACAAACAAACTTACTTTCGCATTTATAATATTAGTTAGGATTATACAGAGTTATTGGTAAAACATTAACAACCTCTTAAGAGGTCATTGTACTCATCATTATGAACAACTTTTACTAGGGGGCCGAACCTGAAATCGCGAAAAAAGAATCAGCTGTTCGAGTTATACGAACATAAATGTAGGGAACAGCTGATTTTTTTTTTCGCGATTTCAGGTTTGGTCCTATAGTAAAAGTTGTTCATAATGATGAGTACAATGACCTCTTAAGAAGTTGTTAATGTTTTACCAATAACCCTGTATAGATCAGAATATCGTCATTATCATCATACCTTCTTTTGCCCTTTTCCCAAGTTATTTGGAGTTGGCGCAGTAGGATATCAGTATTTGAACGAAAATATTCCCACTTACCCAGTAGGAGCCTTCCCCAGCTGTCCTTCCTCAAATATCTTGGTATCCTCAGTGACCTGCGCGACGGATCGCTTGCCGCTCGTCAGCTGCTCTATGATCTGACCCACCAGCGCTTGTTTCTGACTCTCATCAGAGTTCTGGTATACAAGGGATAGACCTTTGCTGGCTACGTCTTGGACTATGTCTGTGGACATTATAGTTGAATAGAATTTAGGGTAAACTTTTATCAAAATTAAAAAAAAATGGAATAGGTTTTCATCTAAAAGTGAAAGAATATAAGTATCTAAATCTATTTACTAATAAAAGACACAAGTGACTGTTTATTAAATGTATTGAACCAAATTGCGCCTGCGCATGTCTCGCCTCTGAATGCGAGATGTTGATGATGTATGATTAAACAATTTTCTAAGAAATTGTGGCAACTAAAGCAGGTGTTTTGTTTCAGTAAAAACGTCAGTTTATCTGCACCGTGTAAAGACAAATCAGGTTCACACGACTTATTTTACTTCTCGCGTATCGGCACGAACTTTAAGAGAATCGCTCATGCCGTGACGTCATTTAAGTTTCGCAACTCATGGAGACTATTTAACCACGATATATTATTTTATATATTATACTGTATTATGTCACTACTTACCACTGTTCTCTGATAGGAAGTCCATGAAAACATCTTGTAAAATTTGCAGTTTGTTCTTGATAGGCTCTCGTTCGGGACAGTTCTTTAGTAGCGCCAATAACCAGATACTTGTAGCCTATGGAAAGTCACAAATTTGAATTCGAAGCTTTTTCTCATAATAAATACTTCACAGACAAAAAATTACAAGTACTTACTTCAAGTCGATAAAATTAGCTACTTATTAAGAAACGAAACACATCCAATGATATTGCAATCAGTGTCTCAATGTTCAAAATGATCTACATCCTTTTAGGAAGGTTGTATAGTTTGATAACCATATTCATTACTTTCCCCAATGTATGAATAATTTTGTTAAAGATCGTATTGTTTTACCTGTCTGGAATGTGGATGTGGATGTCTCCCGATCTTGAACAGTTCTTTGAGTAACCACTCTAACAACTGGTCGTTCTCCTTCAAAGCGTCCGTATTCTTTATTTTTGCCGCACCCTGTATTATGACACAAAAGGAACATTATAACAAAATCTTTCGAGTATCGCGTAAGATAACTCAAAATACTTAGTCACCAGTCATTTTAATTAAGATTTGCATGCCTTCTGAGTTTTTGGTGTTTGCTAAATTTACTTTTGTTTTACTATTTAACACAAGAAATGTTTTCTTAATTTAAATTATTGTTGTAAGTTTCAGTTTAAATAGCATGGTTTGTAAAGATTATTATTTTTTGTGTGTATGTGTATTCCGTGGAAAATGTTGTTGGCAACAACAACATTTGGCCGTATCTTTTTGTATTTCTTCTTACAAAATGTAATGTGTCACTGGCGCCGATTCTGTTGTTCACAAACTAAACCAAATTTAAGTTCAGGCATCTTTTTCTTTCTGTTTCATTGAGACAAGGACAGAAGATAAATATTAGTTTAGTCCTGTCAAATTTAGATACTCCATTGACAACTTTAGACGAGATTAAAAACTTGGCTACTAAAAATATGTCAATTTACGTCAGGTGCCGACTAATTTGACAGGACTAAACTAATATTTATCTTCTGTCCTTGTCTTAATGAAATAGAAAGAAAAAGATGCCTGAACTTAAATTTAGTTTAGTTCGTGAACAACAGAATCGGCGCCACTGTTTGTTTCCCAAAATAAATAAAATAAAATATATTTTTTTTTTTGCACGAAATGAGCCTCCCTGAGTGGCGTTAACATAAATCGTACTGCGATACAAAACGCCCGGCGCGCCCTGAACAGCTGGCACTCGGTAACGCAGAGTTTAGCTGATTAATCCTTTCACCACGATGGTGCACTTAATTTTATAGATAGGAATAGAGTATACTTTATTAAATAAGTGAAACTAATATTTGAAAAGTACAAAAAGCTGTCATAAAGATAAGTAAAAACTTACCTCCTTAGGCAATTCAGTCCACAGGTCTCTGTTCTCATTTGAGTTTACTCCTTCAACACATAAAACTAGTGACTCGCCGATTTGTAAATGGATTTCGAACTCTTTGCTCTAAAAAATTAAAAGTTTATAAAACAGCATTAGTTTGAATATCAAAGTTGTATTGGAAGCGACAATTTCCAAGGCCACAGGTATTTGTTTAAAAACACAAAATAAGCATTGTTCTAAATACTTTAACTTAAATATAATGAATGCTCATTTAACTTACATCTTTAGCCATCTGCAGGAATCCCATAATGATTTGTTTGGCAAAAGATACCCTTTCACCACAACACATTAGGCCAAGCGTATACAGCGCCCTCTCTTTTAATTTTGACGGCAGTTTCGCATTCCCAACTATCTTGAACAACCTGGATAATAAAAAGGAAACCAATATATTACTGAAAAGACTTGCTGGATAGAATTTGATACACGGGGGTACGAATGAACCAATCACAACAAAGTGCTACTAAGGATCTCAAGATATTTCAAAATATAACGCGTCGTAAAAACTCTACGGTTTTGGATAAAGTTTAGTAAGAGGTAAATGAGATTAGAGAGATGATTAGATGGCCTAGACGTAGAATTATCAAAAACGTGTTATTTCAACACCAAAGAGTTTTTATTAACAATAGACACTTCAAACTCTACAAATGACGTATAATATCAGAAGTTAATAAAACAAATAATATAATCGGCCAAGTGCTAGTCAGACTCGCACACGAAGGGTTCCGTACCAAGATACAATATTTAACACTACATTTTTTTAAGCACGTGTTCCCTTTAATTTTATTTTAAACGTTATTTTATTTTTATATTTGTTGTTATAGCGGCAATAGAAATACACATTCTATGAAAATTTCAACTGTCTACATATTACGGTTCGTGAGATACAGCCCGCTGACAGACAGATAAACGGACTGACAGCGGAGTCTTAGTAATAGGGTCCCGTTGGCATCTTTTGGGTACGGAACCCTAGGAAGAAGAGCGCGCGAGCACATTCGCAAGAAGCTGGCAGTATCATCACAACGGTAATATTTTCTCATTGTTTGTCTTATTTCTTTTTAGTAAGTATATTCATGTATTTATGTATATTTATTTGTTCTTATATTTATATGTAATTAGGTATATATTATATTCATAGTTTTAATAGGTATATGCGTATTTTTATATTAAAATATTTATTCCTCAATGTTCTTGATTGCACCTACCACTCTTTGTCTCTGCATCACCCAAAGGTTGACTGGTAGAAAATGCCTATGGCATTAAGTCTGCCTCTGTACATTTATGTGCTTGAAGTATTAAATAAATAAGAAGAGGAGAGGAGAACTTTGTACATACCTATCAGCAACAGTAAACTTAGTGACATCAACATCATTAATATTCGTGTCACTCTTGTTAATGTTGAATGGGTTTTCGCTCTGTAGCATCGCGTCCTGCTTCGTAGACGTGTTGGGTAGGGGCAGGCCGCCACAGCGAGCGAGGAGCGATATGGACGAGCATGACGTACTGACGAGTAGAGTTTGTGTGCTGGCTAGGAAGTTTGCTGCAAGATTACACACAAAATTAATTTTAATATAGTAAATACTTTTAGTAATTATTGACTCCAGCCGTGGCGGGATCAGCGGGATTGGCCGAAAGGGTTATCGCTGGCCCAGAACATAAAGGACTAAGGAAGGAACACGGGTGGGATTTAGTCAGTAAGAGTCTGACACTCCCTTCCGCTCCACCCAGAGCGGGAGGGGTCATTAGATGATTTCCCATACGAAGAAAAAAAAAAAAGCCGTGTCCTCGATGTCGCCTGAAGGAAATTTTACTATAAACCATTCTCCCAATTTTTTAGCAACTAGTTTGGGGTCGGCTTGGTCTTCAGAATTCAGACAAACTAAATGCAAATATTTTAATGTAGCAAAATGCCACTTGACCCCCAAAATCAAATTACTAGGCAACATGATACACTAAAGATAGACCAGCTACTGTCGGTTATCGGCGTATCCGTAACGAAAAAAATCATCGACCAGAAATTTCTAAGAAAAGTCATGAAATACTTACCCAAAACAACAGCACCATCTTGATAAGGCTCCCAATTAGCAGGACTAAATCCTTTCCCTCCAAACTTCCCCCTCTTCGCCAACACGACACACCTCTCACACATATTTGATAACGCCGACAAGTACCCGCACTGAGCCTCCAAGCTCTTATTATTCTGCCCCTGTACCACGAACTCCTTTATCTCCTTATCTATCGCTGATTTCTCGCTAGTGTTCACAGTGATTATCGCGTAGATGACCGCGGCGATGTCGCGAATTTCTTCCTTGGTACTGGTCGTGAATAGATTGCGCAGAAACGGTTGTAGGCTCGTGTATTTGGAGGCCATTTTCTCGGGTACGCAGCCGACGATGTCAAGGAAACATGACAGGGGCATTATTTCTGGGGATAGAAAAAAAAAATTGAAATATTGTTACTTATAATATGTGATACTCACTAAAAGTTAGAGTCCCAATAACTGGGTTGTGGAGGTTAGATAGGCAGTCGCTCCAATAAAATACTGGTATTCAGCTGCATCCGGTTAGACTGGAAGCCGACCCCAACATAGTTAGGAAAAGGCTAGGCAGATGATGATGGACTCACTACAAGTCAATCAATCATCTGCCTAGCCTTTTCCCAACTATGTTAGGGGCGGCTTCCAGTCTAACCGGATGCAGCTGAATAGCAGTACAAAAGTCAGAGTATTAGTAGATAAAAAATTATGTTATCCAAAAACTGACACGCCTCTAACTGAGGCCTGAACCCCGCTTCGCAAGCAGGTTTTTAAGTTACGGGCTGTTATGGACTAACAGCCGCAGCAGAGTCGACATCAAGCAAGAGCCCCTCAAAAAAAACCAGCACTCAAAACAGCAACCCCTACCCCTCACCTCAATTACCCCCTCGGTAACCTTCCTTATTTTGGGTACGCCCTAATTCACAACACATCTCTATCAGCCGTCATCTCAGTAATAACCTCTTTTCTAGCCAAGTAATCTTTCAGACACATCATTCATTACTAGTTCACTTTCAAAAACCTTGACAGAAATCTAATATCGGAAACGCTTATGATGGTCTATCATTCACTCTGTCAGTCTCTTCTCCTATATTGTTTGCCGGCTTGGGGTGGCGCTTGCAAAACATACTTTCTGAAATTAGAGAGAGCTCAGAGAGCAGTTCTCAAAGTTATGTTCTGCAAGCCCTATAGATACCCTACTTTGGAACTTTTTAGGGAAAGCAGGGTTCTGACAGTGAGAGGCTTATATGTGCTACAATGTGTATTAAGGAAACATCGGCTGCCGTTCACAGCAAGTACTAAACGTCGCGCAGACATTGTCCTTCCACCAGTTAGACTCAAAACCACCTTTGTAAAACACCAATTCACCTACCTCAGCTATATTCTATACTAGCTGTGCCCGCGACTTCGTCCGCGTGGAATAGTGACTTTTCGGGCAGCATATTTTGAATTACATATACCGTCTACAGACCGGGCATTTGCTGTCCGAACCCTCTGAGAACTCAGGCGAATTTCCCTATCAGTGAAAGTCTCAGACTCACGCGATAGTGCTTGAGCTTCACGATCGGCAGTGAGACGTATTTTTCTTCCTGTGTTTCCTGAGACCGAGCATTTGCTGTCCGAACCCTCTGAGAACTCAGGCGAATTTCCCTATCAGTGAAAGTCTCAGACTCACGCGATAGTGCTTGAGCTTCACGATCGGCAGTGAGACGTATTTCTCGTTCTTCCTGTGTTTCCTGAGACCGAGCATTTGCTGTCCGAACCCTCTGAGAACTCAGACGAATTCCCCTATCAGTGAAAGTCTCAGACTCACGCGATAGTGCATGAGCTTCACTATCAGCAGTGAGACGTATTTCCCGTTCGTCCTGTGTCTCCTGGGATCGAGCATTTGTTGTCCGTACTCTCTGGGAGCTCAGGCGGGTTTCCCTGTCAGCAAAAGTCTCAGACTCACGCGATAGCGCGTGAGCTTCGCGAGAGATAAACCTCGATTTCGTCCTCGTATACTAGCTGGAGCAGACGCATTATCAGTTTTACTTAAATAGTGTAGTTCGGTGCCATATAAAATCTAACCTTGCTACTAGGACAATAAAACTCAAATTCGTCATACGCCTGTTTGCTTTTAAATAACTAAACACGGTTCACAGTGCGCGTGTAGCGAGAGTGCGGCCCTCTTCACCCCCGCGAGGAAACAGTGCGGACTATATTTTTTGACTCGCTTACACTACTTCGTGCAGTGAGTCGCATGAGTGCGGCCCCCTTCACCCCCGCGAGTAAACAGAACGGTGGTGATTTTTCGTCTCTTTTACTCAGCACCGGCTTGGCATAAAACATCGTGGAACAAGTGCTTATCAGCTAGACGGATAAGATACCTAGTTTTCATAACAGCTGATTATGGCCGAATTGGACGCTTCCTTTGTGCTACACTCGCCGAAAAGCAGTAAATGCCATTCCGTTCCTGATTTATACTCAGGCGACGATGCCATCCCTAATGTGACTCAGAGAAACTTTAAGAGGAAGCTGCCGGAATGCGACTTGAGAGAGGATATCTCTGCTCTTTCCGAGGAATTCAAGAGATCAATGTCCATTCTGAGCACTGAAATCCGCGACCAGTTTTCCAATATCAACTCGAATATTAGTAATCTTCGAAATGAATTTGATAATTTAGCAACTACCTCCTGTCAAATTCAATCCGAGTTGAAAGAATTACGCTCTGATTTTTCCAATACAAAAACAGATATAACTATTCTAAACACAAAACATCAAGAATTATCGAAGGTTGTCGATGAGTTAAAGTCATCGGTGGAATTCAACTCTGCGAACATTATTGATACTGTAAACCGTACAAATGAGATGGAGTCGAAGTTCGTTACCTCTTCGTCTGAGCCCATATTTACACTGATTAATAAAATAGATCGCCTGGAACAGCATGCTAGGCAGTGCAATATCGAAATTGGTAACTTGCCGGAAAAACGTGGCAAAAATCTGGTGGTTATTTTGGAGTCAATTGCGGCAGCTATTAACATACCTATGACAAAAAAAGACATAGTGGCTATTCACCGTGTTCCACACGCACACACGCATAATCAACGTCCGAAAAATATTATTGTGAAGTTTACTTCCCGACTACTCCGTGATAATGTACTGAGCGCTTATCGATTATCTAAAGGTATTACATCAGACCGAATAGGACTCGCTGGGACTCAATGCCGTATCTATATTAACGAACACCTGACGCTTCGTAATAAGGAGTTATTTCGTAAATGCCGCGACGCTGCCAAAACAAGCAAGTATAAGTATGTGTGGGTCCGTAATGCTACTGTGCTGGTCAAGGAGAATGATGACTCACCTACGATTGCGATCCGTTCAGAGGACGACATTTGTAATAAGTTTAGGTCAAATAATTCGCCTTAGTACGCTGTTGGTATTTATTTCAAAACGTTCACTTTATTACGTAATGTACCTGTATAAGTATAACATCTGTTTATATGCTTGTTTGTCATATTTTTTTGCCAACAGCTGTGTGCTTATTATGCTTATGATTACATTGCACTATTTACAATATTTCCTTATCTTAGTAGTATCCGTCCCGTGTAAAAATAATGTCTGGCTAAATGTTTATTGGTTATATTTTTTTGCTAATAGTTGTGTGCTTAATTTGCTAAAGATTGCAATACGCTCTTTGCAATATTTCCTTACCTCATTAAATTTAATGCACGATGTTAAAATTAGTACGTCTTGCAATCAAGTCTTGAAAACAATTCTTATATTGTTGCTTAAGATTTTTATAAGTTACTCTGTCGATTGTATCTACTTTTTAATATTATTCACCGAGAACATACCGCGTGAGCTTTCAGCGTTGGTTTATTTTAAGTATACTTATGGGTTTCAAAGTGTATGTTATTTTGTTTTTGGTTTATTTTTTTGTACCCTCACATTTGTGTATGACTCGCATGTTTTAAGTTTAATTATGGGTTACATAGTGAATATTTCTTTGCCTTTGGTTTATTTTCTTGTACCCTCAGATTTTAACAATGGCTAATGATAGTAAAATATCCATTTATTATCAAAACTGTCGAGGAATCAGGACTAAACTGAATACCCTATATTTAAATATTATGTCGCATGCATATGACGTCATTATCTTGACCGAGACCTGGTTGACACTTGACATATCTGATAATGAATTCATTGATCAACGCTATTTGGTGTTTAGATGTGATCGTAACCGTGTACTCACCAACAAAAAAGATGGCGGTGGTGTCCTTATAGCCGTATCTAAAGAACTAAATCCCTCCAGTATTTCATTTTTGCCCCCGATAACCTTGCCCGAGCATGTGTTAGTTAGAGTTCCCGCTAAAAGCAATAAATATCATATAATTTGTGCTACCTACATACCCCCTAACGCTGTTGACGATACATACTTGACTTTTCTTAATTCTCTGTCAGTGTTGTGTGACGATGATTCTTCCGTAGAAAATATTATTTTAATGGGTGACTTTAATTTACCCTCGCTTGCTTGGGTGAGAAAGCTATTGTACATGGAATATGCTGTGAACAACAAACTGACAAACGTAACTCGTTCTTTATTAAATTTCTGTTCGCAACATGTTCAGAAAAAATATAATGGCTTTTTCAATTCTAACGGACGCATCTTAGACTTATTTTTTTGTAATACTCATGCAGTCACATTCTCTCCTGATGTCCCCCTTTTACCTGTTGACACCTATCATCCAGCCTTGTATGCACACATTTCTTTCTCTCACCCCACACATATTCGTAAATGTACTGCCGATAACAAACTAAATTATCACAAAGCTAACTATGACAAAATAAATACTGATTTATGTGACGTGGATTGGAATGTCTTACTGGATAACTTAACACCTAATGAATCTGTTTCTACATTTTATGAAAAACTATATGAAATTATAAAATCACACACACCCACATGTTGACAAAAAAATGCTAATTTCCCCAATTGGTTTTCCAAATCTCTCATACATACTTACAAAAAGAAAACTCAAGCCTGGGTTAGGTGGAAAAAGTATGGGAATTTATGTGACTATGAGGTATTCTCGAGTAACAGGAAAAAATTTAAAAAAGTAGCTGACATTTGCTTTAATAAATATATTAATGCAATTGAAGACAGTGTTGCTACCAATACTAAGACATTTTGGACGTATGTTGCTAGCCGTAAAACTACAAATAAAATCCCATCCACAGTTCATTACAATCAAATTTCATCCAAAGATCCTATTACTACTTGCAACTTGTTTGCTACATTTTTCCAGTCTGCTTATGAGCCCTCAACATTTGACTATACCTCTTGGGAACCACCATCTAGAAATGCTGACCATGATGTCCTCCTAAGCCAACTGCAACTGTCCCTTGATGAAATAAATAAAGAATTAAAATCCCTAGATTCAACCAAAGGTCCTGGTCCTGATGGGATTCCCCCGGTTTTTCTGAAAAACACGTGTGATACATTATGCTATCCCTTACTAATTTTATTTAATAAATGTTTGTCATGTGGTATTTTCCCTGAAGTTTGGAAACATGCAAATATTGTACCAGTTCATAAGAGTGGTTCCAAGCATGACGTAGCGACCTATCGACCTATCTCTATACTATCTGCTTTTTCCAAGTTATTTGAGAGACTGGTACATAATAAATTATATCCTGCTATTCGCAGTGTTTTAATAAAAGAACAGCATGGCTTTGTTAAAGATAGATCTTGCGTTAGCAATCTCCTCATTTTCACGTCCCAACTGTTTGATAGTCTCGATAATAGACAGCAGATTGATGCAGTTTACACAGATTTTCAGAAGGCTTTCGATAAACTGGACCACACACTGTTACTTAATAAAATTGCTTACAATGGAATCAGAGGGGACCTTTTACGGTGGTTTATATCTTACATAACTAACAGAACACAAAAGGTGGTTGTTAATGGCTTTGAATCTAGCTGTTTTCGGGTCACCTCTGATTTTAGGCCCTTTATTATTTATTTTATACATTAACGACATAAAAGACTGTTTTCAAAATTCTAAATTTCTTCTCTACGCGGACGATTTAAAGGTCTATAAAATTATTTCTGATAAAGTCGATTGTTGTAACTTCCAGCAGGATTTAGACCGTTTCTCTAGCTATTGTTCTTCCAATAAGCTTTACCTCAGTCTTCCAAAGTGTCATGTTATAACATTTACCAAAAAGAAAAATATTAATGAGTTCGTCTATCGTCTTGCTAATACGCCAATTAGTAAAGTAAGTTTTCTCCGCGATCTTGGTGTTCTGCTGGATTCGAAGCTCCATCTGGATGCTCATATAGATAAAATTGTTAACAAAGCATACCAAATGTTTGGTTTTGTCATGAGATCTTCCAGGGATTTTCGTCGACCTTCCACCTTTTTGCAATTATACAAATCTATAATTAGGCCACAGTTAGAGTTTGCAGTATCTATTTGGAACCCTTTTTACGTAAAATATAGTGAAAGACTAGAACTAGTACAACGTAAATACCTTCGTGCTTTGAATTTTAGATGTTATCGGAATAAAATGTCATACCACTCACTTCTTAAAAAGTATGATCTTCTGACCTTAAAGTCAAGACGGAAACTTCTGGAAGTTATGACTCTGTTCAATGTGTGCCGCAATAATTTTGATTGTCCGGACTTAGTCAGGAGTTTATGTTACCTGGTTCCTCGAACAGTTCATGTACGTGAGGTACGTACTCGACGTCTATTTGCTACCAGCCTATGTAAATCCAACGCTGGCTCGCGCTCACCATTTCATCGTATGGTCGAGACATATAATAATGAGTTTAATTCAATCGACATTCTCTTTCTTAGTAAGAATGCATTTAAGAAGCAAATACAAGCAACCCTAAAAGATCAGCAAGGCAATGTGCAATGTGGGGCATAACTAGCGCAGGAACTCATGCACCTCTTTACCCACCTTTTTTTCTTTTTTTTTTCTTTTTGAGCCAACTAATATTATAGACAAAATTCATGCTGACTCTAGCGTTGCTTGTGTGTTTACAATTGTATCTTGTAATAAGATTTAATTTTCCTTGTCTAAATCGGCGGTCATTATGGCAAAACACATTTTTTCTTTTGTTTGTTTTTTTTTTATTTTTATTGAAGGAAATACCTTGAAATCGATTCAGTAGTCATTTATGAACAAACTACTTTCTGGACTTGCGTTTTTTATTTTTTTATTTTATTTTATTGCGTTTTTATTTTATTTTATTATTATCACTTTTTTTCTGTTACACCTTGTATAATAAAGTAAAGTTTAATAATTTACACACAAAAATTTACTTTATTTTATATATATAATTTCTTTCTTTTATTATTAAAAAATCCAGATAAGTATGAGTTCTAGGGCAATGACTGTTATATAAGTAATGTATCTGTGTTACTAGCTAGTTTTAAGTACTTTAAATTGTAATCTGTGGAGAACGTAGTGGGTAGCATAATTGTTTTATATGTTATATTTAAGATTTTATGACTGTTTCTTATTGTGCTATTGTTTGTTTTTCCTTAAATAAATAAATAAATAAACGTGCCTTTCGTTGTTCCCCGGGCCGTTTTCCCTATTTCGAGTTGTCATCATTCGAGAAGGATTTGAACTCAGTCGAGATTTTCGCTGAGTCGAAGTTTCTGTAGCACGAAACCTAGCCTGATGTTCCCGAGTTGCAGAGAGCCTTGCCTCACGATCTTCCTCAGATTCATGTGATTGAACTAATCTCATCCTATTAGCATTTCTGCTACACTGGGAGAGGTTGGTTCTTCTTCGAGGCATTCTTACAATAAAATAGTACTTACTACTTAACACACAGTTATTTAATAAACACGTACTATCGTAAACAATTCAATTACAAATATTTACAGATTATACAGTCTAAAATTATCACAGTTTAAGTAATAAGTGTTAAGACGTGTAAACCAAACGTACTAACTTTATAAAACAAAAGAATTGCTAGAAAAATTAATTACTAACCTGAGCTAATGAACTTATACTTAATAAAGAAAATCAAGAAAAGAAATGCCTAACCTATACCAAATACTTATAATATTTATATACAAACCCTAAATACAAATTAAGATAAGTAAATACCCAAAAATCAAGGAAAGAACCGCCTAACCTATACCAAATACTTACAATATTTATTTACAAAATTTTAAAGAAAATTAAGAAAAAGAACCTAACCTACAAACCTTAAAATATTAATAAATGAAATATGCAAACAGTCAGTATTCAAGTGAATCGCAATAATCGAATTCGCCTATACTCTCCAGTATACGTCCGTTCGCTACGAATAACTGAATCCTTATGGCAACGGCGCGTTTTTTTTTTTTTTGAGATGGTCGTCTCATAGTTCAACCTGAGGGGTTATCGACTGCTTAACCGGGCTTTCCTGTGGATGCCTCAATAAATTAAGGCCTCCAGCCAGGGCATAATACACTTATAAACTTACTTACACAATATAAACTTAAAAACTAAGCGACTATACGCTAAGGGCACCCCCTGTGGGGTACGGACCTCGGCTTAGGACGTCGCTGGGAGAGGGCAGCAAGGGACAGGCTGGATCGGAATTATGGCAGCGGCGTGGCTCTCAGCGCGCTTTATATAGCCACGGACGCGCAGGTGCGAGGCGTGAACGTACTCTGATAGAATACCTTAACAAATGTTCGCCGTGATTCTTTGAATTGACATAACTTTTTTATTTATGAACCGATTGACATGAAATAAACACTAAATGTTAAGTGAAGCTCACTACAATCGTCGTTTCAGCCGATAGACGTCCACTGCTGGACATAGGCCTCCCCCAATTTTGGGAGGGTTTGCCATAATCGCCACGCTTGGCAGGCGGGTTGGCGATCGCAGTGTGGTATGATGGTGGAATACATAGAGAACGCTGCTGCCCATTCTCCGGTACGATCCTTAGTCGCCTTTTACGAAACCCACGGGAAGTAAGGGGTGGTGGTATTCTTTAAGTCCGGCACCACACAGACAACAATATATTAGTGAAAACCGCATCTAAATCGAATAAGCCGTTTCTGATATTAGCGTGCACAAACACACAAACAGACAAAAAAAAAATAATTACAATTTCGGGTTCGGCATCGATTTAATAACAACCCCTGCTACTTTTTTTTCATATATTTCCATTGTACAGACACCACTTTTCTACAATTTTATTATACAATGTGTTGATTTGCATCCTCGTCAAAGTTCAGGAGGTTGTCATAAAATACATAAATAATCAATTGAAGTACGTTATGGGGCAATAACTAGTAAGCGCTGCTTTATTTTTGTTGTTGAAATTTAACAGTATTTCAGAATTACACCCTTAATTCATGTGCGTGTGGTGTGAGGGCCACTTTGTTAAAACTCTTTGAAAATGTGCTTAGGATTTAGTGAACATTCCCAAAGAATTGTGAAAGTTGGTTTCAGATTTTGTGAAAGTCTAATAACCGAGTTATAGACTGTAAAGTTGGGCCCTCAGTTCTCACATAGAGGATTGAGGGCCCACCTAAAACTGATAAACTATGGACACTACAGAAAAAGTCTTAATGCCAAAATCTAAGCAAATGCCAAACAAAATTTGTGAAAACAAGATATTATCGCAAAACACTGTCCTACTTTGTATATCTTCGTACAAAATGGGCCCTCAATTCTCATACACGTAAAAGTTTATTACGCAATTATAATGAAATCATTAACTTACAGCTACTGTTTGAAATCCTATATGCTACTAAATAAATTGTGAAAATTTATAAAAGCAAGAACAGGTCACCACTTTTTGTTGTTTGAAAGTTATCCCTCAGTCCTCCATTTCTTTTGTTTTCGATTTATTACGGTTATCGTATGAAAGATAAGACAAATACAAAATTGTCTCCTTTTGTGAAATAAATTGTGCAACAAATTCGATACCAGAAAGAAATTAAAAGACCCTTTATTATATAAGAAAATCGAGTTTTATTTTTATTATCTGAATTTGCAAATAGGGTGACCACAATTTCTTTTAGATTGCAGTAAAGATTAGTAAATGTAGAGTATAAGTTTTAATAAACTTTCTTCGATTTTTCGCTTATTATCGTCATAGCATTTGTTCTCAATTTCGTGATAAAAAAAAATTATTTCGGAATTCGAATGATCACAAAAAAAAATACTGTTACCCAAATCATTTTTGCTTGAAATATCGTTCGTTCTGATGACAATAATCAAATAATTTATTTATTATTTTTATAAAGGCTTTTGTCCAGCCATGGGACAATGTAGGCTAAATATAATCCTAACTAATAGCTGTAATATTTAGTGTACACACATCAAAAGTGTCTAGGGATCAACATATATTTTTGCAATAACTTTTCTCCTGATTGATATTAATTAAAATTTTCTTTAAGGATTCATCAAATAAAGTGTTTTCGTTTGTCACAGTAACGATAAACCAAGTCACCTTTGCATTAATAAAGAAATTTGCCATTTTCCTAATAAAGGGATTTTTGACATTTGAACCACTAACACAAAAGTTCGAAAAAAAGACTGAAATAACAGTTTTCTTTAAAATTTTATTGGGTAACTTAAACAATTAATAATCCGTGTTTCTACCGCGAACACTAACAACACAAGAACATCGGTTTGGCATACTCAAAATGAGTTCATCCAAATCACGCTGTGGAATGGCCGCCCATGTTCGTTGCAACAACAAAAAAAGGTCTTCTTGCGACTGGATACCCTCCATATTCGGCAGAGCTCTTCTCTGTAGCATATCCCATGCATGCTCAATCGGGTTCAAGTCTGGCGACTGAGCAGGCCAGGGCAGGACATTGATGTTAGCTGCGGCGAGAGTCTGTCTTACAACTCTTGCGGTGTGCGGTCGTGCATTATCATGCATTAACTGAAATAAGGGACCGATTTGCACTTGTAGAGGAACGATGACGTCTGATACAATCGTCTCAGCATAAATTTGAGCGTTGAGGTTGCCTCTGATCCAAATCAACTCAGTTCTTCCGCCGATTCAAATACCCGCCCATACCATGAATGTTCCACCACTATAAGGATGGACTTCCTGGCAGGATTTTAATCGCTGTTGGCGTCCAGGGGTTCTCCAGTGTCGTATACGTCTTGTATCCGGTCTCATACCAAAACGAGACTCATCAGAAAAGCACACGAAACGCCATTGTTCTTCTGCCCAATTTCTGTGTTCAAGAGCCCATTGATATCGAATCCTACGATTGTGCATTGCTATAGGTGGTACCCGTAGCGGTCTTCGGGAATGAAGGTTCACTTCATGCAAGCGGTTTCTGACTGTTTGGTCGCTAATTAAGTTCCCTGAAGAGTGATGAAGCCTCACGGCTAACATCATGGCGGTTATTGTTGGAGCTCTTCGAGTTAAGATTTGAATGTATCGGTCTTGTCTCCGTGTGGTGCAGCGATACCGTCCTCCATGGCGCTCAGCCACGGTACCAGTGCTTCGGTAACGTGTCCAAAGTCGACTGATAACACTCTGACTTGTATTCAGAGCTAAAGCCACAGTACGTTGCCGGGAACCAGCTTCTATCATTCCCACGGCTCTGAGCATTTCTTCCCTGCTTAAATGACGTCGCCGCTCCATAATAACGTTGGTTTTAATCAGTAGTAGGGAAACAGTAGCACTAATAATGTCTTCAATGCGTTGTATGTTTTTATAGGGAAAATATTGACAGCTGATTTTCATCTTTTACTCGAATTTGATTCACAGTTCCTGATTCAAATTATGAAATGCACCAAAAAGGATCCATATAAATTTATAAAATCATAAATTTATTACAAAGCCACATCTCAATCTCAAGAAATCCGCATAAAAATGCTTGATCCCTAGACACTTTTGATGTGTGTAGTTACTAAACAATAGTTTATGATAGTGCAGCGGAAGTTGTAGGTAATAAAGCATTAAGGCGAGTTTTATGAAACAGTTGTAGTGAAGAATAAA
The DNA here is from genome assembly GCA_916614155.1 of Mesoligia furuncula. Lineage (NCBI taxonomy): Eukaryota > Metazoa > Arthropoda > Insecta > Lepidoptera > Noctuidae > Mesoligia > Mesoligia furuncula. The sequence goes on along the minus strand of OU744800.1, from coordinate 21,733,322 downwards.
AATAATAATAATTTTTTAATACGCAAACACATCTTCGGTCAAGACACTCAATCATCTTCGGTCAGATATCAAACATTCAAGGTAAGTTTGTTTTGATACCTAGGTACTCATAATTTTATAAATTCGTAATATTTTACTAAATAGTACTTAGATAGTCACTCTAAGAATTGTTTAGGTAATTCAATTTCACCTATTTATAAATTGTAAATTTTTTTAAATAAAATATAATTATTTCATACTCCAGAAAACATATTTGTTATTGTGCAAGTACCTACCTAGGAATAAAAAAAACATCCAGGAACGCACTGCTTTATTAGGTACTAGCTTCTGCCCGCGACTTCGTCCGCGTGAAATTCGAAAGTCATATGGCTCCATCTATTATCATAATAACGTTATTATTGTTTTCCTCGGGAGCAGCACTTTTTTCGGGATGAAAGGTACAGTGGTTTAGGCGTGAAAAGCTAACAAACAAAGTTACTTTCGCATTTATAATATTACTTGTCCCATTGCTGGGCAAAAGCCTTTATAAAAATAATAAATAAATTATTTGATTATTGTCATTAGTTTTTTCGGAACGAACGATTTTTCAAGCAAAAATGATTTGGGGAACAGTATTTTTCTATGTGATCGTTCAATTTCCGAAATTTATTTTTTTTATCACGATACTTGAGTACAAATGCTATGACGATAATAAGCGAAAAATCGAAGAAAGTTTATTAAAACCTATGACTCTACATTTACTAATCTTTACTGCAATCTAAAAGAAATTGTGGTCACCCTATTTCCTAATACAGAGAATAAAAATAAAACTCGATTTACTTATACAATAAAGGGTCTTTTAATTTCTTTCTGGTATCGCATTTGTTGCACAATTTTTTTCACAAAAAGACACAATTTTGTATTTGTCTTATCTTTCATACAATAAGCGTAATAAATCGAAAACAAAATAAAATGGAGGACTGAGGGCCCGAATTTTATCAAGGTCATAACTTTTAAACAACAAAAGGTGGTGACCTGTTCTTGCTTTCATAAATTTTCACAATTTATTTAGTAGCATATAGGATTTCAAACAGTAGCTGTAAGTTAATGATTTCATTATAATTGCGTAATAAACTTTTACGTGTATGAGAATTGAGGGCCCATTTTGTACGAATATATACAAAGTAGGACAGTGTTTTGCGATAATATCTTGTTTTCACAAATTTTGTTTGGCATTAGCTTAGATTTTGGCATTAAGACTTTTTCTGTAGTGTCCATAGTTTATCAGTTTTAGGTGGGCCCTCAATCCTCTATGTGAGAACTGAGGGCCCAACTTTACAGTCTATAACTCGGTTATTAGACTTTCACAAAATCTGAAACCAACTTTCACAATTCTTTGGGAATGTTCACTAAATCCTAAGCACATTTTCAAAGAGTTTCAACAAAGTGGCCCTCACACCACACGCACATCTTAATTCAATACAAATAAAACAGAATCACCCGACTACGCACACAGCGACAATGCATGCAGCTGTTTTTCCCCGAAATGGTAGCCGCGCCGTCGCGCCGCGTAGCAATGACCCGACCGGTAGCAATAATTTTACCTAATTTTATTTCGAAAATCACCTACATTATTGTCATAAATTTCGCTTGATAATTAACTCATTTTTGAGCATCATTGGAATACGGAAATCTTACTAATGACAGTAATACTAGTGCGCCAAAGAAAAGTTCACTGACCTGTTATCAGATGATTAAATGATTTTGTTTTTATTTGTGGATTAAATTGGTTGATTTGAAACTTTCCTTCCTACATAACGGGCTTAGGGCCGGCAATAATACCTACCTTAGTTAGTGTACCGATCTACTAAGTCTAAAAATGATGTTTTCTACGTTTGATGAAATGGAAAGACGTGCTAGTTAAGTATAAGTACGTGGTGTACTTACTTTCAACTCTTAGGTAAACACTCGTCCATCCACAGGATGTTGGCGTCTTGGTGTTCCAGGAACCAGCGACCAAAATGTAACCCGCACAGCACTATCACCTGGGTGAATGTCTTGTGCCCGATCGGGATACATTTCCACGAACATCCGGATGGCTCCACGTAGGCTGTCTCCACTGATGGCGACCATCTCCACCAACTCGGCATTTGAGTAATTGTCCGTCATCACACTTTGTAACTACGTCTCGATGTACAGTCGGTGACCAACATTGTCTGACCCACCGAACATTGCCTGACCCACCGGCATATCTTGTTAAGCCATTTTAATCATTATCTTCTTGTCGTTAAAGTTGAAAAGCTTTTAAATAACACGGCCATACTTACTACCTAATCTTTAATTTCGCGTATTCCCAACCAGTCATTGTGACTTCGCGGTTCGATGCTGGATTCGCGACGAACAACATGTGGGTTCGAAAACACAATCCACCTTTTATCATTTTCTTTATAATTTCTCTTTCTTTATTTGTTTTCATTTATGATTTCTACAATATTTCTTGCATTATTATAGAACGACCAATATGATTTTTGCCTAACAACTTTTCTGGAAAATAAGTGGGTAAATAAAAAAAAACTATAAGTCCTCAAATAAGTAGGACGAAGTAATAGTTACGTCGTAGGGTAGATGGATACTAAATTGATCTAAGTGACATAAGTCAGTCTACCAACGCCTAAACAGTGACTGCGGCGCACAAACATTTCTAAAACGTTTGACGTAAATCGTGAAAAGTATTTTTAATGAATTGGGTGTAATCAAAGCGTCATGTCGCAACTTAATGACTATATAAAACATTGCTGGCTGGATGGTGACGTCCTGCCTGCTGCCGACTGTGCGAATTGCCTATCCAAATACAGATATTTACTTCGTGCAAGATAACTGCTCCATCCACCGTGCAGGCATTGTGAAGAATTGGTTAGCTGCTCAAGAAGGTGTAACTGTTTATTTACTGGCTATCTAAAACTCCCGATTTGAACCCTATATAAAACCTATGGGGTCAAATGGTTTTAAATTGGGACACAGCTGAAGTGCGAAATAAAAACATTTTGGCTGAGATCGTGTCATCGACATGGGAGCACATGAGAGGAAAAGATTTGTGTTGGAACATGGTGTGCGGTATGCGTAGCCGCTTACAGCAAGTTATAGCAGGAGACGGTGCGCCACTTCGCTACTAACTAATCTAATTACTTATAAGTATTTTGAAACACACTATGTAAGTAAATGCTCAATTGAATGAATGCTAAACTATTAAAATGTAAGATTCTGTGGTGATGTTATTGTTATAAATGGAAATGCATTTTTCTATTTAAATAACATGTTGATTCACTACATATACTTAGCTATAAATCTGTAAAACATTTCACAAATTCCTTCATTTTCTCGCATTTATACATCTATGTTTTCTCGATAACACACTTCCAAGCAATTACCATTAGCATGACTTTTTTTAAATGTTTATAAATGGTTAGGTTTGAATATGATATTATAAAATGTATTAATTTTGAACTAAGAGCATTTACTTACTTTATCTTACTTATATAAGTATATTTTAATGAATTAATAAACATTTTTATTACTTGCAATGATTTTGTTTCATTTCTATACAAACTGCCCATTTAAAAAGATATTTCCCGACTTCGTTAGTTAAAAAATAGTAAAAAAATAGATACTCAATAATTAAAAACAAAACATTGCTAACAAAAAACTGTTATGTTTTTCCTGGTCTCGAAGGCAGACAACAATGAACATCGAGCTGCCTTAGTGACCACGAGACCAACTCGACTCTTGTAATATGATTTGAAATTCGATCTTAGTTGTGATGACAGACGCAATATTCTAAAGAATTTGAACCATATCGTATATTTTCATAAAGTTCAGTATCGCACAATCACAACCAGCTATTAAAATGAATCACGGAATTTAGCTATTAACCGTAGACACCTTTAAAATGTTACTGATGCGCGATATTTTTTTTTATTCATCCACCCTCGCTTTGGTTTTTTTTAGTAGTCTTGAAACTCATTAGCCTTTCAACCTTAACAACAACAATATAATGATTAAAATCGCCTAACAACATGATTTATCGAAATACTTGCACGGAGTGTTCCAAATGTTCACGATAAGGTTCAAATTCGCTATCACTCAAGTGGGTCAGATAATGTTGGCCACCGACTGTACGAAATTCGCAAAGCGCACACGCGAACATGTCGGCGAGTTCAATCACACTGTCGGCGCCGGCGCCGCGGCGCGCGGTGCCGGCGGGGAAAAGGGGCGTGGCTAGTAGCGGCGCGGGACAGTGTGATTGGAGGATGGGATTGATTACCTACGAATTTATCGAATGAGAATTGCATGAATGGTTTGCATTTGTGTGTGTGTGAAGCGCGGTTATAGGGCTAGTAACAGACGGGCCGCGTTTAAATACGGCTGGTTCACACTTACGGATTTCCTTAAATAAGAAAATTAAAAAAAAAAATACCTACTCACTTTATTGTTGATTTGGGTCGAGAATCATTAGCATAATTACGTCCTTGAATTTGACTAGGATGCAAATCAACACATTGTATAAGGTGTAAAAAAATTAACCTTACAAACTTTAAGAGGTGCTTTAGACCATTGGACTGAACAACTTTCACTATGAGACCAACTCTGAAATCACGAAAAAAAATCCACAAAAGTTCATTACCTACTTGATCAAAATGTATGAAACAGCGGATTTTTTTTTCGTGATTTCAGAGTTGGTCCCATAGTGAAAGTTGTTCAGTCCAATGGTCTAAAGCACCTCTTAAAGTTTGTAAGGTTTATTTTTTTACACCTTATATGTATAGATATAGATGTACAGACACCACTTTTCTACAATTTTATTATATGTATAGATAGAAGATAGAAGAAGAAGATAGATGAAATATGCAAACAGTCAGTATTCAAGTGAATCGCAATAATCGAATCCGCCTATACTCTCCAGGATACGTGCGTTCGCTACGAATAACTGAATCCTTATGGCAGCGGCGCGTTTTTTTTTTTTTTTTTAAATAGTCGTCTCATAGTTCAACCTGAGGGGTTATCGACTGCTTAACCGGGCTTTCCTGTGGATGCCTCAATAAATTAAGGCCTCCAGCCAGGGCATAATACACTTATAAACTTAACTACACAATATAAACTTAAAAACTAAGCGACTACACGCTAAGGGCACCCCCTGTGGGGTACGGACCTCGGCTTAGGGCGTCGCTGGGAGAGGGCAGCAAGGGACAGGCTGGATCGGAATTATGGCAGCGGCGTGGCTCTCAGCGCGCTTTATATAGCCACGGACGCGCAGGTGCGAGGCGTGAACGTACTCTGATAGAATACCTTAACAAATGTTCGCCGTGATTCTTTAAATTGACATAACTTTTTTATTTATGAACCGATTGACATGAAATAAACACTAAATGTTAAGTGAAGCTCACTACAATCGTCGTTTCAGCCGATAGACGTCCACTGCTGGACATAGGCCTCCCCCAATTTTGGGAGGGTTTGCCATAATCGCCACGCTTGGCAGGCGGGTTGGCGATCGCAGTGTGTTCGCAATTTTTTTATTTATGAACCGATTGACATGAAATAAACACTAAATGTTAAGTGAAGCTTACTACAATATATTAATGAAAACCGCATCTAAATCGAATAAGCCGTTTCTGATATTAGCGTGCACAAACACACAGACAAACAGACAGACAAAAAAAAAATTAAATACAATTTCGGGTTCGGCATCGATTTAATAACAACCCCTGCTACTTTTTTTTCATATATTTCCATTGTACAGACACCACTTTTCTACAATTTTATTATACGTATAGATAATAAAATCAATAAATTTCTCCATATCCACAGTTTAAATTATCACCGATGCAAAAGCACAGTTAAAGAATGGCTAATTGAGAAATCATATGACGAGACCGAAAAACTTCTCCTACCACAGGCTTAACACAGATCTCCTCTTATTCAAGTATTTTTACACACAATCATATACTCCCCCCACTTTCACACTTACTCATACATCCACCATTACTACACCTACCAGGACACTTTCAGACCATACACAAACCGGACCTTCACGTTACTTACACATACACAACATACCTACTACTTACACCTACCACGACCAACTCACTCTCACTCAAACACTTACAAACAGTTTTATTATTAATTATTTTTACTTTTCTTTTTTCTATACACAAAATAATAACTGTATTGCTATGTTAACCATGTTTACTGGTGAAAACAGTTTTATTATAACTTTTTGATCAACTCTCTACCCTTATGGAATCACTGGTCCCCAAGTCACAGGCTATAAACCTAGTTTGGGTGCCAGGTGATAATACTAAATGCACTTTATGTTGTATCATATTACTGTACCTCTAACCTTGTAATCATTTTACTAGAAATAAACATTATTATTATTATAAATACCTGGACTAGCATTCAGCAGCGACGTTATCATGGTAAGATACCGCTCCAACACCTCAGTGTCTAGCAAGTTATCGTAGAAGTACTTGGAAAGGAGCGGCGACGTCGCGTTCGGGTGGTTCGAGCAGTCCTTCAGGTTAGCGTCGCGGTTCAGACACATTCGCATGTAGCGGAGGATCTAAAATGAAAATAAATTATTTAATCTGTAATTAGGATATCAGAATCACATCTACACGTTTAAGGGCTGATTTTTCAATCGACCGATAATTTTTATTCGTGGAATAAAATTGATCTCTGACAGTTTTAGTATGGAAGAACTGTCAAAAATTCAAAAATTATTCCTCCGATAAAGTTATCTGGCGTTGGAAAAATCAGCCCCTTAAAATATAAATAAAACACTATCTAAATAAGATAATAAACTATCTAAATAAGATAAATAAAATAAACTATCTAAATAAGCGCACGCACACACATACCGAAGGATATCTCACTGCGATACTGTAACGAGTCTTTTAAGCCTGTTACATGATAGCGCGTTCTTTGCTTTAATTTGAAGGCAACGTGGTGGTGTTGCCATGTAAAAATTCATTTTTTTGAATCGGAATCGTGTAGTGGACACACTGATTTTTTCTTTTGATGCTGTCAGTTGATTTTGACAGGTCACTTTTTCCGACCCAAGCTTTGCATAGAATGGAGTAATTTGAGAGCTCCGAATTAAAGCTGGAAGTTAATACTTCCTATGGACGACATCAAGTCCTAATTATGTGGTAGCTGATTTGCCCTTGTCGGCATCATAATGGGATTGCCCATATTTTTTAAAAGGTTGGTAAAATTCTTCGTGGTTTCATACCTATTCACGTGTCGCGTGGCTATTTGGATGGCAGACGTTAATAGTTTCCGATATTTGTTTCAGGATCTTTTAAACCTTATATATTTTGGATTAATTCATCTACTGATGTAAAAGCTTTTTTTTGGAAAAGAAACGGTGAGTTAATTTGCATTTGGTCGTAGCCATTTCGATCGCCATTTTTATCAACGCTGGACATCAGCTAACAATTATTCATGTTTGATTTCAGCCGTGAGGCGTTTCTTCAGTTTCTTATTTCTTCAGTTTCTTTCTTTCAAGACTTAAATTTTTAACGCTAGCCCCTACCGACATATTTCATGGACCGCCTGACGTCCCCGCGAAGATCAAAATCACCATGGTTTGCCCATTCGGTGGTTAGTTTATTCGACGGAATGTGGTATGGTTTATAATACTTAACTTAAATTGACAAAAGTGCAATAATGACAGGACAAAAATTAATTTCTATTCCACCTTAGTTTTACACCAACTGTTAATATTAGAAAGGAATTTTCTTGTATATTGAGACCAGCAGCCTTCGGGTAATAAAATCGTTCAATAACTCTTGTGTCGATTTTTATTGATACTCCCCGCTTGAAGATTAAAAGTTTCCAGTTCCCGCAGGTTAGTCTATCCTTGGCATAGTTTGGTGTGTGCTCCTGGCGCCCGAATTTTCACTTCTACTTATTGTTTATTTATTTGGAGTACAACACACACATTTAATAATCACATTTCATAATATACATTTTTTAATAACATCCACTCCATTAAATTATTTTATTTTATTTTATTATTACAATACATAGCGAGCTGCTTGGGAACCCCCAAGCAGCTCGCTATTATGTATCGCAGTACTTCGATCCTGGCAAGTGCGTGTGAGTATGTTAGCATGCATTTGTTTTACATGGCGGTGACATCGAGGGAGTGAGATTGTCTGTGTGGTGCCGGACTTAAAGAATAGCACCACCCCATACTTCCCATGGGTGTCGTAAAAGGCGACTAAGGGGCTTCCCGGAGAATGGGCAGCAGCGTTCTCTATGCATTCCACCACCATACCCTACTGCGATCGCCAACCCGCCTGCCAAGCGTGGCGATTATGGCAACCCCCCCCCCCCCCCCTTTTCGGGGAGGCCTACGTCCAGCAGTGGACGTCTTTCGGCTGAAATGATGATGATGACATCGAGGTAGCGAGTTAAATCACGACTTGTATAATAAACCGACCCCCATCTTCGGCATGTAATTACCCTAAGAAACGAATGCAATGTTTAAGGAATGCCAGTGCGCATATCATCTGCCTAGCCTTTTCCCAACTATGTTGGGGTCGGCTTCCAGTCTAACCGGATGCAGCTGAATACCAGTATTTTACATGGAGCGACTGCCTATCTAGCCTCCACAACCCAGTTACTGGGTAATACAATACCCCTTGGTAAGACTGGTTGTCAGACTTTCGGGCTTCTGACTACCCGTAACGACTGTCAAAGATCCACGAATGACAGCCGGGATCAACGGATTAACGTGCTTTCCGAGGCACGGAGGGGTCACGGTATGTAAAGATGGTCACCCATCCACAGACCAACCGCGGCAAGCGTAGCTTAACCTGATCGATCGACCTGTGCGGCTGTTATTATTTAGCCACGGGCCCCTCAATGCCAGTGCGCATTATGCCCCGCAAAAATACCAAAAAAAACAATAGAATATTATAAATCACTCACCTCCTGATAAGTCATAGGATGGAACTGCAACACTTGATTCCCGATCACGAACCTATGTTTAGCATTCGACCCCTTTTTCCTCTTCTGCATTTGATCCCACACGTAATTCACTACTTCGTTAAACTTCGGCACTTTCAACTCTTGATTCCCGGGTGCTCTGTCCTTGTCTTTCTTAGAGGAATCCTCGTCTATATTGACGGTTGCCGAGTCTTTCTTCGATACGTTGAATACTACGTCTTCTATTTCACTTGAGCGCGATGTGCCGTATAGACATTTTAGCGCTTCGTTTGAAATGTCGTCTTGACTAAGGAACAAAAAAAATATCTTAAATAGAGTTTTGAGAGAATATAAACCTGAGAAGTACACACGGTGACACATCAAGCTATACATATCCAATTTTAGCTGACCTGTCAGCTTATATTGGTTGTTTATAGCTTCATGTGTAGCCGTGCGTACCTTATTATAATTTCTACATCATTCTCTCAAGTTCAATTTTTGGACATCATTTTCCTAGCCTCCTCGCAGAGCAGAGGGACATTGAAAAGTGTAAGTACTTTATTTTTAGTTACATAAAGTTCAAAGTTGTATGAACATCGTCGCCTGCCTTCAACGACACTAAGAGCGTCTTCGAACGCGGTACGGTGTGCTCATTGGGACTTAAAAATATTGCTTATAAGGTTAATTATTCTATATTACTAAAGTTTCTTACCTGTCTCCACTGGCTAGTAACAACAGATATCTGGCCGGGACGTAATCTTGAGGGAACACAGCGGCTGAGTACCTCATGGCGATATAGCGGATCATTGGCTCTTCGCTGTGCATGTAACTGTAGAATGAAAAATACGATACGTCAAATTCTCTTAGAACAAAAGAAAAATACGTAATATATAGGAAAGTAAAAAAGCTAGCAGCTGTCAAACAAACCAAAAGAATAGAAATAATTTAAAAAAAATACAGTAACAGCCGCTAAAATGACACATTGACCTTATGAAATATACTATCGCACAGGAACAGATCGACACCTCAACAAAGCACGCATCCATCATACTAATATTATAAATTTGAAAGTAACTCCGTCTGTCTGTCTGTCTGTATGTTACCTTTTCACGCCTGAACAACTGAACGGATTTCGATAAAATTTGGCAGAGAGATAGATTGCATCCCGGGGAAGGACATAGGATAGTTTTTATCCTGATATGTCCACGGGATCGAAATGTATGCGGGTGAAATCGCGGGGCGCTGCTAGTAGTGTTTATAAATATTATTATTAGATATTTATAAAAGCAACTAGCTGACCCCGCAAACGTGCCAAATATACAAAAACAACTAGCTGACCCCGCACACCTGCCAAATATACAAAAAAAAAAAATACAAAAAAAATCGGTCAATCCGTTTCGGAGGAGTTCGATAACAAACACTGTGACACGAGATTTTTATACTTATATTAGATTTTACACAAATACTTAATAGTGCCGTGCTGTACCATCATTTAGATATAATTATGCTAGAACTATATTCAGCACATAACAGCATTTTTTTTGCAGCTTTTTTTTATTGCCGGTCTGCTGGAAGATATTTCTTACGAAATATGCAGTGTCTATATACTCAATACTATTATGTCATCACTATAACAATTTTACAGTGACACGAGACATCCACAACATCACAACACATTACATCCAAACTACACACATCCTAACTACATCCACACCATCCACACACATCACACAAACACAACATCACACATCCTAACACCAGCAGCGGGCATTCCATATAGTGATAAAGACAGTGTCTACCTCGGAGAACTGATCTAATATTACATAAGTAAGTCAATAAACAAAACTTAACAAAATATAAAAATTCTTAAATCATAAATCAGCTCCACCTACCGAGCGTCGGTAGTATCATCAAGATTTCACAAATTTCGCATCCTGATTCGCGCTGCAGTGGCGCCACCTTACAATCTCAACGGCGAAGACACAAACTATTCGTCACTAAATGTTTCGATGTGTGCAGTGTTGCCAACCCTACTGTTTTAACAGTAGATTTACTGTTTTCACCATGACATCCCTGTTTTCTGTTTAAGTGCCAATTTCTACTGTTTTTACGATTATAATTACTGGAGATTTCGTCTAAAACTAAAACCTCCAGTTAAAATAACTAACTTCATGATATGCATGTACATGTATCCGAAAATCCTATGTCTTACAAAACAGCAGTAAACATTTTGAAAACTAAACTAAGAAATAAAATGTCCACGACGACAATCAAAGGCACATTACATAGTAAAACCGAAATAAAGGAATGCTATACATTTAACGCGACTGAAAAGTGAAGAAATTCAATAAAAGAATGTATGATTTTAATAAAAAAAAACGAGGCTGAAAATATCGAAGACAGAGAAATTGAAAATGATAAATAATTATTTGTAAGAATATTTCTAAGAATTTGTCAATTATTCGTATTTTTAACTTATGAAATAAATAATATTGATTATGTACTTGCTTTTCAATTCTATTAAGGGTTTCATTTTTAATTCTAATATAGTAGTAGACTTAAATGTTTTAAAGTTACCATTTTACTGTTTTCTGCTGTTTTTTTAAGCCTGATCTGCTGTTTTATGCTTCGGTTAGGTTGGCAACACTGGATGTGTGCTCTCGCGGTCAATCGTGCTCATACGATTTTATGAGTGTGTGCGCGCCTATAACTACGTGGCACACAATGAAAAAAATAACGCACACAACTGCGATAATAGAACCGTTTTTCCCCCGAAGGGTAAAAAACGGATATTTAGGTTTCAGCCGTAGCTTGAACCACTTGAGATTACGCTTCCAGAAATACGTCACTCACACCTTCAAACTGTCTGTTCCTACTGTGTATGTGTGCACTGTTGCTATCTCTTTCACTCATGACGCAGCGCCCGGCGTGCGGCGCATGCGCCGCGTTCCTCAGTACCTTTGAAGGAGCCGGCAAGGACCCTGAAGTGTGGTTCAAGCTACGGCTGAAACCTAAATATCCGTTTTTTACCCTTCGGGGGAAAAACGGTTCTATTTAGGTGTTCGAGCCTAACGCTTGAACCACTTGAGACGTGTTTATATTCTGCCGGCGGCGCTGCGATGCGTACTGTGACTGATGTTTTAATAAAAATAACAAAATAATAGGAGCCTTTTTAATATTATATAATCAATAACAAAGTATCAACAAAAGTAAATTACAGAAAGTCAATAATTGATCAAATAACAAACATAAGTACTTCTAACTTTTACATTTTTATTTAAATGTCCTTATAATCAATTTCATAAAGTCGAAAAATCATCACTCAATACTCTTGTAGTATGGTTGTAATTATTAATGCAATTTGCGGACGTTTCCCTGAAGTAGTGATTGAAAAATGTATTTTTTGATCTCCAGTTTCCTCTTTTAAGAATATCATCAATATTGTATTTATTATTGGTCCAGTTTTCGGTCGCAACTGCAGCCCTGAAACTGCCTGCTGAGGCAGAGATACCTGCTTCCCGAAAAAGTGTTCGGATCCATCCCGAAATAACACAGCGTGATGCATTTTTAACTGTGCCTCTCGTAGTTATGAACAAGTTCTTCAAGTTCTTATCCCTTCGTCGCTCTTGTGAGGCTGAAATGGATTTTTTTATCCACAAAACAAGATTTAGACGAGCTTCGTTTGCATTGTTTTTTAACACCCATCCAGATTGCCTATAAGTGCTAGAGTCGGTTTTGGAACCGAATTGAGGCCATAGAATTACCTCATCCCCGTTGTCCATAAACAACCCTTTTTTAATGCTCAATAAGGTGAGATCGTGTACTCTTCTTCCTGAAGCTAATAGGAGAAGGACGCAGGTATGTCTAAAAATTTGAAATAGGCTGTCTTCGTTTATAACGTAGGTCCTAAGGAAACCCAAAAGGTCGCTTATTTTCCAAGGGATGGCTTTCTTTGTCGGGGGATTTTTCAAGAAAATTGCCTTCAGCACATGCTTCACCAAATGATGCGAAGTTAGTTCTTCTGAACGCTGAGGGTTCGCTAAGGTTGCCACTACTGATTTGTGCAGTGCAATAGTGCGAGGGGCCAATCTCACGGTGTTATAAAGGTGACATAGATATTTTGCCAAGTCTGATGGGCTGGGGTTATCCACAAATATATTATTGGTGCGAGCCCAGGCCTGCCACCTGGACCAAGCAGGTTTGTATGTTTTCAGGGAAGATTTCCTCCAAGATGTCTCTAGCAGATTTATATCCGTATTGGACCAGTTTTGTAGTTGTTTACTCCAGCCCGTACCTTCCAGACCAACAAATTTAAGCTCTCTACATTCTGAGGTGGTAGATTTGTCCGAAGATCTGTCAAATTCGACTTCAGATCTGTTATTGGGATTGGTGGGCAAATTGCCCTTTCCTTTAAATCGGCCGTCCAGAACGCCTTCGTCCAACTGGGAGTCACTATTAAGTACGTTCCTTCCGATTTGTTCAGATGATGAATCACGCGAGGTATCAACGATGGTGGAGGGAAGATCCATCCCAGTTTGAACTGCCACGTCTTGCTGAACGCATCTGTAAATAGACTGTGTGTGTCTTTTGCGTCTTCGCTGACATATGTCGGCACCACAGCAGATCTCGCAGATGCAAACAGATCGATCACAGGAGTGCCCAGCTTTTGGAATATCGTCGATACTGCCGATGGCTTGAGGTGCCATTCGGGAAGACCTTTTTCTCGGGAGAGGCTGTCCGCCAGACCGTTGTATATTCCAGGTATATAACGGGCTATGAGGTGACAACGTTGACGTTGGCAAAGTTCCAAAATTTTTAGTGAAGTCTCCAGTAGTCTCAAGGACTTCGTACCTCCTTGTTTCATTATGTAAGATACCGTTGTTCGATTGTCGGTCTGTAACATCACTGTTTTGTCTTCTATAAAAGAGTGGACTCGTGTTAAGACTTCGAACAACGTGTAGAGTTCCTTCTGATTGCTGTGCCACTTCCGCTGCACATTTGTCCATGTGCCCCAGAATTTCTGACCATTTATTACAGCTCCCCAGCCCCTGTCCGCGGCATCTGTCGTTATGAAAACTGATGGCTCTGGTATGTGTATCGGTGAGTCTTTTTGGAGATTCGTTTTCCACCATATGAGCTCCGCCATAGCACAGTGTGGTATTGCCAATTGCCGATGTGGTTTTGTCATTGGTAAACGACTTGATGCCCTTTGGAGGATGCGACTGTGGAGGCGCCCTAATGGTACTACGTATGACGCAAAGTTCAGCTTCCCCAGAACGACCTTTGCATCGTGCCAGCTCCAACGACTCCTCTTTATTAGGGACTCCAGATGCGTCGTAAGGTGGACTGTCTTGCTTTCCGACAGTGACTTTCGGTTTAGCTTGGTATCCCAAGTTATTCCAAGGTATTCTAATTTTGTTGTGGCAGTCGAGGAGGACTTTTCTTGATTTACTTGCCAGCCTAATTTCTGTAAGTATTTGACGACATATTTGGTCTGACTTTCCAGGACATGCGGATCTTCGTGGATTATTAGGAAGTCGTCTAAATAGACTAGTATCCTTATGCCTTGGCCTCTTAAAGTATGAGCAATCCAATTGGTGATTTTGGCGAAAGCTGCCGGAGCGCTCGCTAACCCGAACGGTAGGCACGTCATTTGATAAACTTTCCCTTGAAAACTGAGGGACAAGAAGCGGCGATGACTGGGTGATACTGGTAAATGAAAGTATGCCTGCGATATGTCCAGCTTCATCATGTAACTGTTTTTGTACAAGAGTGTTGGAATTTTTAGGTGATTTAAAAGGTGAAATTTTGGTGTTTGGACGTATCGGTTTAAGCCTTTCAGGTTGAATATTGGTCGGAAAGACCCATCCGTCTTCTTTCGCAAGAACATTTCTGAAAGAAAACCACTCTGATACTGGCTTTCTTGAATAGCTTTTGATTTCAATAGTTTTTGCACCTGTTTTGACATTTCTGGCGTTACTTTGGTTCGAAATTGAAAAATGTTCTTGGGAGAAAATTTTCTGATTGGCGGTTTTGAGCTGAATGGGATTCTGTACCCCTGGATAAAGTTTTGAATTAGTTTTGGCGCTGTTGTCCAATGTTGGGAATAATCTTGTAAGCGCCCTGCTTTGAAAGAGTCACTTTCTTTTGCCACCCCCCCAATCTTTTCTAGCTTGTTGTGGTTTTGGTTGTGATTGTGATTGGGGTTTATAGTGATGCTGCTGTTTGTTCCTAGTGCGGCCCGTGTCATTGACTCCTCCTGGGTTACGGTAATATCGTGTATCGGTTGTTTCTTGATGGGCCTTGTATTGTCGTCTCTCTGAATCTGTCTTTTGGACGAAATTTTGATGGTTTTTTCTTGTTGGGATAAGGAAAAAACTTTCTAATATCATTGTTGGAGCAATCTTTAACTGCTTTAGATAATGCTTCATCAGAAAAGAGACGTGTTTCAGACGGAGGTATGTTGTGCAAAATATTATAAAGAGACTTATTTTGTACTTTATATGCCCCTCTTCTCTGTTCTATCACCTCTGCCCGACGACCACAAACATACTGCAAGAGGGCGTCCGATTTTTTCTTAAACTTAGAATCAGCATTAAGAAAAGCACATCCGATTTTATTTTTCATTTCATGCGGTAGGTGGTCCACCAACTCTCGAAAGATTTTCCTTTGTTGTAGGAGACCGTGAGTTATCGCCCCAAGTGTCATGTCGAATTTTTCAAGTACGGCAGATGATTTCCAATTAGGTGCTACGCCGGCAAGAAGGTTATTTACTTGCAAGGCGCAAAAAGCTGGTGAAGCTTGGAATTGCTTCTGAGTATCTGCATATCTGACGTCGCGCCATCCTTCTTGGCCAAAGCGCTGACAGTCTATGCCTTGCTTCAGGTATTGTGGATCAGTTTTAGCTACTTTGGGTTCTGTCACATTTGTGATTGGATCAAAATCAAATGTCTCGTTATCCCCAGATTGTAATGCAGCGAGTTCTCTCTGAGCTTCGGATATCTTGACTCGTAGTTCTGATTCTCTCGTAGAAAGATTATCAGTTGACGGAGCCCTCGGTGGATAAGAATTATATTGAGACGGCTGGTGTTCGTCATCAGACTGTGTACTGTCTGGTAATGATTCAAACGACTCGTTTAGGTCAGGGGGATTGACGGTGTCATTTTTTATCGTGTTCGACAATATTTTTGCAATGTTATCGTTTTGTTTGTTTTGAGTATTTATTAAACGATTAAACATTTCCATTTGTTGATTCAAGACAGCTATTAACAAATGTTCATTGCTTCCCTGCCCTCGAGATGGGGTCGGTTGTTTTATTGGAGTACTCTCCACTTCCATATCTATTTCGTGAGATCTTTTTCTACTTGTAGATCGTTCTGGCGTTTCTGTATCAGAAAGTGCAGGATTGCCTGAGATTACTTGATCTTGTTGAGAGGTCTGTAGTTCGGATGACGCACTTCTACGATTCGTCAATTTACTCTTTATTGTGCGCACTGCCTCAACAAAGGCGTAATAATATCTCCCGGAGCCATGTACCTTTTCCATAATGTGATGAGGGTAATGCACTAAAGCTCGGCCTAGAGGCCAGCTCAAGATCTTTGTCCTTATACTTCTATACTTCCTCTCAGACAAGGAACTAGAGTCTGGTGCAAAAGCTCGGGCAAGATCGGCGGTCGGAATAGCGAATCTTAGTTTACCTTCAATTTTAGAAGAGACTTCGGCTCCAAATAGGTCGTGAAAACTGTAGTCATTAACTTCCCATGATCTCCAGTCTTCCGGAAAATTTTGGTCAATTATGTTGACGACTGCTGCAAAACTTTCCTCTTCTCCAGCTGGGCAGGGCCGAGTGGCTAATTCTCCCAATGTTGTTTGTTTTGACATTATTCTGAAAAGAAATCGAACCACATTGTTCAGGATATACGTCATTTAATGTTATTATGCGAATAACACGTCGTGTCAGGTGACGTTAACTAAACGGTAAAGTCGTCTCATTCAAGCGATGTCGACTTGCTCAAACGACAGCCGACGTCGCTTTAATCAAATGACAGGCGACGTCGTCTTACTTAACAGTCGACGTCGTCTTACTTAACAGTCGACGTCGTCTTACTTAACAGTCGACGTCGTCTTACTTGAAACGACAGGCGACGCGACGTCGTCATAATCAAATGATAGTCGACGTCGATTTTGTCGGACGACGGGTCAGGTGGTCTCACTCAGACGGTATGACGGTAGGTAGTGTAGCCGTCGACAGACTACAGTGACAGTCGAACTCGATACGACATGCTGTCTCGATCCGGCAGAAAAAGCGACCAAGCTTTTAGTTTAGGTGCTAGGTGGCACACAAGACGTCGCTGGGCCGTGAGGCGCCGAGCGGTATTCATAATAGTTCCAATGTAAAATAATTTGTTACTTACATAAAATTTTCAACGATGTACACGTGTGAGTGCTACGAGTTTCAAAAGCGTACTGAGGAACGCGGCGCATGCGCCGCACGCCGGGCGCTGCGTCATGAGTGAAAGAGATAGCAACAGTGCACACATACACAGTAGGAACAGACAGTTTGAAGGTGTGAGTGACGTATTTCTGGAAGCGTAATCTCAAGTGGTTCAAGCGTTAGGCTCGAACACCTAAATAGGCAGTGTCTTTATTACTGTAGTTACTCATAGAAATAAATTTCTTTTTGTTTGTTTGTTATTACGCAATTACTCCGCCAATTGTGGACCGATTTTCAAAATTATTTTTTTGTTTGAAAGGGTATACTCTCGAGGTGGTCCCATTATCATCAAGTTGGAATCTGATGAGAGGATCCCATGGAAATCGAGGGAAACCTTCAAATTTTATAGGCAAAGCTATAACGATTTGGGTATTTTTTAAAATAACTTGAGCATTTGCTCTCGGAAATCATCATTTGGTAAAGTGGAGCTGATGAAGAAGACCACAGATGGCCATTGGAACTACTCAATGACAAATATTTCACGGTATGCTCGTCGCCAAGCGTATGGTGAGTGGTTGTTGAAGAGTTCTCCTGGTTCTTACCAGGAGAACTCCTCAACAATTAACGTCCCAACATCGGGAAAAGCAATATTTTGTAACAAGTGATGAGCAGTTGACGTTAGGCTATTGTAACTTAGATAAATTACAAACGGATCCACTAAAAAGTGAAAAATAAAAACTTCAATTTCGGAAGTCGGTGTCTTTGGTTCCGCATTTTCGTTTATTGACACCGACTTCCGAAATTAAAGTTATTTTTCAGTTTGTAGTGTTTTTTTGGAAGTCGGTTTTTTTTTTCGTAAAAAGTTTTTATTTGTCGTATAATATCCTTTTTGTTCGCGTCAACTCGGAACTACGAGCGACAGAGATCTATGGATAGGTATTTAAGCTGGCATTTGGAAATTACCTACATCATCGATCGACAAGACGACGAACCGAAACCAAAGCGCAGTATTTTTGGTGAGATTTTTGTTTTGCCTACCTTCTTTGAAAAATCTGTGCAGGCAGTGTGTGTGTGTTAGGCAGGGGCGCTGCCTAACACACACACACAACACACATTCTAACTATCCTAACTAATATTATGTAACTAATATTATAAATGCGAAAGTAAGTTTGTTTGTTACCTTTCACGCCTGAACCACTAAACCGATCATCCTGAAATTTTGCATATACGTTGTCAGGTGTACAGAAACGGACATAGGGTACCTTTCTTACCGAAAAAAAGTGCTGTTCCCGGGGAAAACAACAATAACGTTATTATAATAATAGATGGCGCCACGTGTCTTTCGAATCAAAAACAGGACAACGTCTAATGGGAGGGTCGGGTCAGCTAGTAATTAAAAAATAAATAAATATAATTATGACAAAGACTGGGTTAATGCTGTGTATGTATTACGTGTGTGCTGTGTTAGTATGATGTTATGTATAGTTGGTAAGCCTATACCAAATAAATATAAATAAACTAGCAGCGCCCCGCGGTTACACCCGCATAAGTGTCGATCCCGTGGGAGTACCGGAATAAAAGCTATCCTATGTCCTTTCCCGGGACTCAAACTATCTGTCGGCGCATCACATATGCGCGTGATTATCCGAGGGGCGGCGCGGTGCGTCGGGGTATCGAACCCGGTACGCGACGGCCGCTGCGTGCCCTTCTATCCACTCAGCTCACAGACGCGCTCGACCACAGGCACTTCATTGTTTCTTTTAATAAGTTAATATTGTAAATTACACCTATTTTAATACAGTCCACTACTTATTTTAATAAAAAGTCCCGATTGAGCCCATTTACTATCTCTATACCAAATTTCATCTAAGCCGGTTTAGCGGTTTAAGCGTGAAGAGGTAACAGACAGACAGACACACTTTCGCATTTATAATATTAGTATGGATAAAGCAGAAGTTTTCACTATAAACAATCGCATCAGAAATCAACTTACTGATCCAACAAAGCGAACAGCGCCAACGCCTGCGGTTCATCAAAGGGGCTGGTCTTAACACTCTCATCGACATCCATCTTGTCTCCTTGTGAGGTACCGGCCGCTGGGGCAGTCGGAGTTTCCGCTTTAGCTGTACAAATAAATTATAAAGAGATGGAAATCATATCGGAATCAAGTATCAGATACTTTTATTTGGGTTGCTTCTATTATATGCTCTTGAATCTATCCTAGCGACTATTATCGAGACAAAAATACGCTGCATGTTAAACAATGGTCAGATTCAATCAAAGAAACAAATGACGTACGCGTACGTTCGCATCGATAGCACAAAATACAGATAGCACAGAAGGCAATCACCGCCGAGCGTAGGTATGAAAAGTGAAGTATATACTTCACTTTTCATACCTACGCTCGCGCTAGGGTCGTCAACTTTGGCTTATGCACAAAAAACTATCGTGGTAGTGGCACTCGTAGTTATTATTGAGCTTATTCTCAATATTAAAACAAAAGCATAAACATAGAGCAAAAACATATAAAATTTTACATTTGTCAATTTTCACTATCGAAAATCCCTAATAAGTTCAAAACGGATTACCCAATTTATTTTGCCCTATCCGTTTAAAACCTAAACCTATGAAATGACACTAAAAACAACACTATCTACACAAACAAAAAATCACGTTTTCAACTTACGTAATAGTTGGTGGCGTGAATTTACCTTACAAAAAAGTTACTTCGTTTAAACTGATTCAAAATAGGAAACTATTATATAAATCGAGCTTAGATAGGCATTTTTTTGTTGCTCCATTTTTGCACTTCACAGACGCGTGTCTCAAGCGGATGGCACCCGGCCGCGCTCGCACTACTCCCAACCACTCCGAGATAACGTGTCCGTGAGCGGTATCTATGCGTGCGTTGCTCGAGCGCACTTTGTATGTAGATTGCCTTCTGTACTATCTGTATTTTGTGTCGATAGTTTATCACCAGCCACTACTAGACGTAGGCCTCTCCAATCGCACGCCATTTTTTTTTATCGATCCTCGGCTTCTTTCAGCCAGCTGTTACCAGCCTCTAGTCAGTTCATCTAGTCTGAGAGCGTCTGACTTTACGTTCACTCAAGAACACATCTAGTCGTATATCGATAAATGCATAACTGATCACTTATCGATAAAAAAATATCTGTCCTACCTTCAGCATTAATCTTGAAACCGGCAGCCATCTCGAGCACTGCATCTCTTAGCGCAGTCTTCATCTCGGGCAGAGCGTCCGGTATCTTCTTGACTAGCTCTTCTAGTAACGCGAACTGATTGTTGATCGAATCCGGGCACTTCATTGCCAAGCGACCTGAATGTTGAAAAGATATTTTTAAAGTGATCTAGAAGAAGAATACAACAACAAAGAATAACGTGTGTAAAATGACGCTAAGAGTAACTTATACTCCCCCTCATTGTGATATTTTTTATATTGGAATCCTTCTGGTTAAGGAGATATTGAAGGTCAAAGTTCTAACAATTTTTCAAACTTTTGCACGAAATCAAATTTTAAATTAATGTTTCAAATTAACTTTATATACCCCCTACAACTCCTGTACCATTGCATGCACCCATAAGCGTAATGTGTTGCGTGCATTACATTGAGTGGCCTTATAAACAGCGATTTTCAAACAAAAATAAAAGTCGTTTTCTAGCAATAATTTCTGCTCATTATCACTTAGTTTCATGTACAGAATACGCAGATAACGGTTATGTGATGGTTTTTTTTTACATCCTGTGTATATGGGGCTTTTCTTTTCAAATAGTTTTTGTTACTTATCTAATGACATTCTAATCTAATCTTTCCAAGCATAATGCTGCCGCTTAAGAGTAAACTTGTCCGATAGAGCTAGTATCAGTTATGAGCAATTATACGCTAGTCTACACAAACAATGTCTAGTTTTCACAAACAGAAACACCGTTCCGAAGTGAAAGGCGCGTAAAAAAATTCGAAAAGTGCTTCGGAAAATCGAGTTTTATGAAAAAACCACTGCATAAATCAATTGCAAATAAAGTTTATTGAACTCTTCGATAACTGAGCTTTGTCGGTACGGACTTGGTTTTAAAGATTTTACAGTTCTTTTATTACTTATTCACACCCAAAGTTACGTTAAAAATATCAAGAAAAACGAATCTTCGTTGGCTCATAACTTTTTATTGGTTTTTTATTTTACTATTCTGTTTCCATACAGACAACATTAATAATATGAAAAAACGGTATCATGTTTAGCTTTAGATGCACAATGTCAAACAGTGGAGTGATACTCTCCCTAAATTTGTATGGAAAAAATATCGACTAGTGGCAAATTAAACCTTTTGCTTTCGGCATTGTAGTATTGTGTATGTACGGTCACCAAAGGAGATAAGTAACCAGAGTCGTCGGATATGGTTGAAGTTTAGTAAGAAACTGATGGATGTTTTCGAATAAAATTTAATTTAATTGATAGAAAAGAATCAGTTCATTTATCAAATTATTTTTCATTTGAAAACATCCAGCGGTTTCTTACTAAGCTGTATGTAATATTGGAGACAACAAACGGTTTAGTAAGATTTACGGTAAAGTTATTCCATTCTATTCTCTCTATGACCTCATATTCTCATATAGTTGCAAGACTACGTAAAATTATTCTTATCATCAAAAGTTTTATCATTAAATGGTGAGGACTTACCTAAACACATATACGCCTTAGGATGCTGTTCAGTATGCTCGTCAGATCTGATGAGTTTTAGCAAACCCTGAAGGAATACTGTTGCTACCTTCCTCAGTTGATTCTCGTCACCACTGTAATATATGATTACCATTTAATACCAGCAACATAAAACCTACTGAAAAGGAGGCCGTATTAGGAAGTGAACACACTTATCGATACCGAATTAGCTTGAGCCGGTCAAAAAGAGCCTTATGTCCATGCAATAAAAGCGAAAAAGACGTCAGTCGCCTCCATTCTGTTCGAACGACGCGGCGACGTGAGTCGACACCGTGTCGAACTAAATGCAACAACAAGAAGTGTGGTGATACGAGATCGACTCAAGCCGATTCCGCGTCGATAAGTGACTCCTTTATGAAGTTTAATACACTGGGGTCCTGTTTTAAGATGTCCAAATAGCCACTACTCAGTGGATAAATTAAAAAATGGAAAAGAATTTGTATGAAATTATGTACCAAGTTAGTAAAAAGAACTTAATCTTAGGTGGTGAAACATGTCATGAGTCTTTATTTTTCTTTAACGATAAAGGGATAGTGCTATTCGTCCTATAATAAAATTTAAAAATAAGGATTGGCAAGATCTTTTAATATGAATGTCGGGAATAAGGACTCACCTATTTACGACGTTTAGAAGAAACACTAGCGCCTGGTTACGTAGTCTTGAATTTGTGTTTGGATCAAAAAGGGACGAAAATACAACCTGCGAAAAGTAAATCGATTATTAAGGGCACTTTTTTCAATATTTTGATTACAGCTGAAAAATGAATATTGTTTACAAAATCTCTGCTTTCACGTCTGAAAGGCAATTTTATTAAGTTCAGCTATAGAAAGGCAAATAAAAATATTTACCTGTACACAATGAGGGAACATTATTGCTGGTCCAGTCGCCTTGTTCAAATACTGTATCAGTTTCAAACGCAGTCTTGTGCAGGCGGGTACCTAAAAATTAAATATTTTAACATAACATTCTACAAAAAACTAGTATTCTACATAACATGCCTGTAACTTCCGAAGGGTTAGGCAGTTGTGTACCTATAGTTACACCAATTTTGTTGTAGGAATTATTCATACCTTGCGATCATCTGGGGCGACCTTCATGCCTCCCCATGTGCCCAAATATAAGGAGTATAATGGAGCTACTACTGAGGGCTGAGACCAGTCCACTGAACTGAAACAAAGTTGAAATATAATACAATCCTAGTATAATAGCAAGTTTCTAGTTACTTGTAAGTAGGTTAGTTTAAATTTTTAATAAATACAAGTTAATTTAATTAATTATAGCAAACTGCATGCTTTTTAAGAGGGGTCCTAGAATAAAACCTTGTGGGACCCAACAGCCACAGAACTAAATACGTGTTTTAAAACAAAAAAGGCCTGAGTAAAATTATAACGGACATTACAATCTTTTTTAAACCTGTAAAACATATTTTTTAATGTTTATATACATAATTACATTTATATCAAACATTATTTACCTGTTAACCCTTATGAGCGGACTATTCGCATGGTTAGCAACACTGAACCTTGAGTCAGCTGCGGCAACTATCAACGTCAATAGGGTGTCGTTCATATTGAATATATCCTTGCCTATGAAGTTCACTATAGACAGCTTCATCTGAAAATTACTTATGTTTAATGACAAAACCACCTTTTATTGGCTAAGCATTCTTGATATAAGTAAAGGTAAATTATAGCTGGCAAACTTTATTCAAATAGATTGCTTGAACCTAAAGTAACATACTGCATTGGTCGGCAATGAACCAGAATAAATAGACGTAGACACAACATAGATTTCCACTTTTACGCAGATATAATAATAGGGGGTCACGCTGAATCAACTGTGTGTAATACTAAAAAAAAAATTTTAATGAATGAATGTTATTATGAAATGTGATTATTAAATGTGTGCGTGTGTAGTACTCCAAATAAATAAACAATAAGTAGAAGTGAAAATTCGGGCGCCAGGAGCACACACCAAACTATGCCAAGGATAGACTAACCTGCGGGAACTGGAAACTTTTAATCTTCAAGCGGGGAGTATCAATAAAAATCGACACAAAAGTTATTGAACGATTTTATTACCCTAAGGCTGCTGGTCTCAATATACAAGAAAATTCCTTTCTAATATTAAGTTCTAAGGTGTAAAACTAAGATGGAATGGAACTTAATTTTCGTCCTGTCATTATTACACTTTTGTCAATTTAAGTTAAGTATTATAAACCATACCACATTCCGTCGAATAAACTAACAAACCACGCTCATTTTGGTGATTTTGATCTTTGCCGGGACGTCAAGGCGATCCATGATATATGTCGGTAGGGGCTAGCGTTAAAAATTTAAGTCTTGAAAGAAACAAGAAACAAGAAACGCCTCACGGCGTTTCTTTTCCAAAAAAAGGTTCCTACATCAGTAGATTAATTAATCCAAAATATATAAGGTTTAAAAGGTCCTTTTAAAAAATATGGGCAATCCCATTATGATGCCAACAAAGGCAAATCAGCTACCACATAATTAGGACTAGATGTCGTCCATAGGAAGTATTAACTTCAAGATTTAATTCGGAGCTCTCAAATTACTCCATTCTATGCAAAGCTTGGGTCGGAAAGTGACCTGTCAAAATCAACTGACATCATCAAAAGAAAAAATCAGTGTGACCACTACACGATTCCGATTAAAAAAAAAGGAATTTTACATGGCAACACGGTGGTGTTGCCATGTAAAAATTGCAGCATGGTGATGCTGCCTACAAATTAAAGCAAAGAACGCGCTAACATGTAACAGGCTTAAAAGACTCGTTACATGTGTTAGATCAGGACGTCTGAAGGAGGACACCGCCGTCGAGGTAGACCGCGGCGAAGGTCGTGCGACAATCTGATCATGTTTGCGGAGCCAACATGGCCAGCTATAGCACAAAATAGAGATTTGATTTCAGAAAAAAGAGGAGGCCTGTGCCCAGCTTTGGGACATAATGTAAACAAAAAAGAAGAAAGGTATGCATATAATATCAGTAAATAATGTAAGGCGATCGTTTTGATTCGTCTATGTTATTTACTGATTAAGAGCGTTTACGATTTACGGCATTTCATACAAACTTTCAAGCCCTTGTTTTTCGAAATGAATGAACCGATTTTAATTAAACTTCTTACGCATAAGCAGGATACGAAGGTCTAAAAAATTAGGAACATTTTCGAAAAATAGTTTTACAACCAAATTAGACCGATTTTAAATTTTTCTCAAAAAACAGAGATTTCCAATTATCTTTTTTTATATTATTTCGAAAATGTTCTAAGCAACTTTTAGACCTTTGTATCCTGTTTATGCTTATGAAGTTTCCTTAAAATCGGTTCATTCATTTCGAAAAACAAGGGCTTGAAAGTTTGTATGAAATGCCGTACCTATGTCGTAAACGCTTTTCAAACATATTAAAAGTATTAATACTTTTGAAATTGAATGGACATTGAACCCCTTATTAGTAATAAAAAATAATTTGTTTATACCTCTTCAAGCTGGTTCGGATTCAACTGATTCTTGGCAACAATACGTTTGTAAGTCTTCATACTCATACCAGGCGGTACTTGAAACTCACTCTCACCGGGGTTTGGTAAAGCCCTAAAATAAAACAAGTAAAATAGATTTATGAAAATCAATACAACACACATCTTTTGTAGACCATGCTTTAAATAGGCTTACATTTGCTAATTAAATGCAAAAAAATATACATATTTTTAATTGTAATCATGCATCAAAATTTATACCTATCCAGAAAGTTTACAAAAAAAAATTCACCTAACCAGGGAATATTCCTCGCTATTTACATTTACAGTGGTACTTGGCGAAAAGCCGAGGCATAGTCTAGGTACTAGTTTTCAAATTGAAATATTTTAAAAAAAGAATGACACAAAAATGTTACCTGTATGGTAGAAGTAGAACATCAGTGGCAAACTTGAGTATCAAATTGGCAACTTTTGGTTTCTCTTTCAAGTTCAGATCAGTTTCCTTGATATTGCCCAGCAGTGGCATGACTAGCATCAATATACTGCAACAAATAAATAAATAAATTAGCCTATGTAGTCCCACTGCAGACAATAATAAATTTAGTATAAAAGGTCACAGGCAACTTAAAAAATAATAATGATGGTAAACGGTGCTTTCCATAAAATAAAATTATTTGAGGGAATTTGGATGGCTGAGCTAATTGTGGTAAAATACAAATTTTTCTTTGTATTTAAAACGGACTTTGCCCTGCCTGCGGGGGGCAATTACGGGCTGGTACATATCAGTGTTTTTAATTTATAAGTTACCTCACACTAAGTTTAGAACATAGGCTAGCAAAAGATATCAAATAAATTGAGTTTGGTCCTCAGCAACACCCTTAGTTGAATGTGCTTTAAGTCTATCTATATATTCTTTGGCTTAGCATTATTTTAAGTATGCAAAATAACCTTCCCCCTGTCCCTCGCCATAGTTCACTCAGATCCAAATGCATCCTTGATTTATTCACTCCATGGCAAACAAGAAAGCCTCGGACATTCGGCACCAATGAACAGCTTGATGAGGATGTACAGACGCCAGCACTTCAAGCTACTACAATCTGTCATTTAATAGATTTTCAACTTTATCGCTAAAGAATAAGATTCAAAGTTGATGGGGAAAATTTTACAGTTTCGGGTAGCTTGATGTGGCTGGCGTCTGTACAATGAGCTCCATACACGTTCCAATAGCACTGACGTCTTCGCCAACAAGCTATCGCAATTTCGCAAATGAGTTGTCACAAGATGTACATAAACGGACATAGGGTACCTTTCATCCCGAAAAAAGTGCTGTTCCCGAGGAAAACAACAATGACGTTATTATGATAACAGATGGCGCCACGTGTCTTTCGAATCAAAAACAGGACAACATTTGTCGGGTCAGCTAGTAAATAATAAAATAAATAAATATAATTATAACAAAGACTGTGGGTTAATACTGTGTATGTATTACGTGTGTGCTGTGTTAGTATGCTGTTAAGTATAGTTGGTAAGCCTTTATACAAATAAACTAGCAGCACCCCACGGTTTCACCTGCATAAGTGTCGATCCTGTGGGAATATTGAGATAAAACTATCCTATCGATGGCTCCTAAGTATACTGAGTCAACTATAATTCTATAGCAGTATAGTTGACTCAGTATACTTAGGAGCCATCGCTATGTCCTTTCCCAGGACTCAAACTGTCTCTATACCAAATTTCATCTAAATTGGTTCAGCGGTTTTAGCGTGAAGATAGACAGACACACTTTCGCATTTATATTATTACTATGAATATTATTACTTATTTATTATTTGTCATTGATTGTGTTATTCTTTAGAGCAACAAAATAGATTTAGTTATTTCTTTCTATTTTTTTAATTTTCAATTTTGTTTTCATGTAGTTTTGTTTGTTTTTAGCCTATGTACTGTATGTAAAATTATAAAACTTGAAACATGTAGGTGCTATACCTGTAAGTGACAAATTCACTCTAGATTTTAAGTTTAACTGTTACAGTATCCCAAAAATGTATTAGTGAATAAGTTGTTGGAGTGCCATAATTAAATTAAATTCTCACCCATCCTGATGTCCCTGAGGTTTGTTCTCTATGGCTTGTAGCAGAGAGGGAGCCAAACTGAGCTGTTGTTCACGAGGCAGTCTTGGGAAACCCATAGTGATGTATATGATTGAGAAGTTCTGAAATATAATTTTGATAACATAAAGTTGATAATGGATTTATTACCTGTCTTTTGAAGATAAAATTGATTTTTGATAACATTCTTGTGGGAAGCTGTATTTTTTCGATATTCATAAGTTTCTTTGTATCTTGTCCAAAATGACAAAGTAAAAGTCTAGAAATAATTGAAATGGAGCCAATATTTTGCCAAATAGTGTTCTCTTGTACTTCTACATAAGCATTATGGTGAATATACCTTATAATATTATAAAAAATATACTTACAATAATAAAGCTGTTGGAAGTTGGCTCCTTGTATAGCTGTAGCAGTGTCTGCACGGGCAGTTGCACATCAGCACGGCACTTCACTCTCTTGTTTACATGCACAAGCAGCTCCATCACTTTGGTACGCACCTACCAATGACAATGCAGAGTTATCAATCAGGAGATGACATCAAAGTATTGGAGAATTCATAAAATCAATTCAGTTGACATGGTAACTATCTTCTGTAGTTAAATATAATTGATTTAAGAGAAATAAGACCACCGAATGATAACTTAAGTTTTTAGTTAATAGGAGCATCCTATATAAATATGAATAACAGGGTTTTGAGGCTGTAACAACTAATAGCCTGGGTAATGTTGAAGTTAGGAAAATGAAAACGCTCTTATTTCTACAAAGAACAGCTAAAACTGATCAGAGAATTATTCTCTCACTATAATTTTATGTAAATATAGCCACTCAGACCTGTTCATGAGGAGATGACAACTTCAATATCACAGGAGGAAGAAACCGGCCAAGACAACTCTCGAGCTGGTCGTCACTATCCGCGTTACCTAGACGCAGAAAGACTCGATCCAGAAGCACTGGAAATAATAAAACAAAGGCTCTAAAATGCTAACAAACAGCCGGTGGATGCAAGCTAGGTTATCGCGCATTTTAACATGTTTTTTTAAAACCTACGGTAATATGTTACTTACACAAATCGTTGGAACAATCGTTCCCACTCTCCGTTACTTCCATTTCAGACATTTTTGTGGTTTTAATTCACAATTACTTCAGAAAGTTTGTGTTGAAGACACTTGAAGATGACAAACAAAAATATTTGACAGCTGTGAGCTGCTCAATATGCTTGACGTTTTATATGAAACGTTTCATTTTACGCATAATTTTTACACGCAATCATTTTTTTTTGGTTCAAGTTGCGGTCAAGTGCGGAACACGTATGCAGCCAATGTAGACCCGTTGGCAAAGTCAGCAGGGGCGTAGCTACCGCCGTATTATTGATTTAGGTTGTGACTAGGCACGGGCCCCCCAAATTGTTAAAGCAAAAATTTGTAAAATATTATCCAAAACCTACACTTCCATGTTCCAATTCTCTTTATTTAATTTATTTTGTAAAAAGAAAGAAAACCTTCCTTTTGAACTTCGACGCAGTCAGGTAGAAAGGGCCACCAACATTTATTTAGCTGCGCCCCGCTGTTTCACCCGCGTTCAAATGTCGATCCCGTGGGAACATCGGGATAAAAAGTAGCCTATGTGTTAATCCAGGGTGTCAGCTACCTCCATACAAAATTTTATCAAAATTGATCCAGCCGTTTGAGCGTGAAGAAGTAACAAACATATAAACACACACACACACACCCACACACTCACCAACTTTCGACTTTATAATATTAGTGTGATACAAGGCCTCTTTAATACTAGCACAGAACACTATTAGGTACTCCTAGATTACTAGCTACTCCAAACTTGCCCTAACTTAATGTCACTTAATATCACATGCCATAAAATTGAAATCCCTAAATACAATATGCCCTAAATTTGTTTGTCATAAATATTACAATCAATAATACACAAACGACTTAAAACCGTTTTCAATAAAAGTTGTAAGTCCTAAAATCAAATTTAATATTTATTTAGCTTAATAATGTTTTTAAAACGTATTACAAAGCTGCTATTGCAGCATGTAACATGCAAGCAAGCACGCATGATGCAGCAATCATGCAGCATGCACCATGCCTGTTGCATGAGCAGGAGCAGGCATGGTTTCTGTCCCTAAAATCAATTTTTTAGCAAATGTTTTAGGACTAACAATTTTATTATAAATGAACATTCGAAATAATAGGTACTCATTATATAATACAATACTTAGGACATACTTTATTTCATGCAAAATTAGGAGATTCAATAATTTATTATAGTAGGTACCTACCTACTACATAATACCTAGGTGCCATAGGTAGGTACGGCTCGATAATAAGACTAAAGATAAGTAGGTAAAACAAAATTTCGAATTTTGGAACATTATGGTTACTGAAGTTTATAGCAAACGTGTATGGATAATAATTTTCGGACAAACAATTTTAGGAGAAGAATTTTACATAATGAATATATTAGTTAGTATTAACATTATAGCAACATAGATATCGGACGTGGATACATTCATTAATTTGAAATAGGTACATACTAGGTACTTCTCTATCTACACTTACTAATAATAAAGCTGAAGAGTTTATTTGTAGGAACGCGCTAATCTCACTCAACTCAACTCAAAAAACTCATTTTGCTTTTGATAGCCCGATTCTTGAGAAAGGCTTCAGGCTATTTATTAACATACGCTATGACCCTTAGGAGCCGAGCAAAAAGAAAAGGTCAGAAAGAAGTCTACACGAAAGCGAAGTGATAGCGCGAGCAGGTGATGCGATGCGACGGGGTGGGTCGAAGGTACAAGAAACTTCACGCGGACAAAGTCGCGGGCCGAAGCTATAATATTACAATGTTAAAATTTGTGTTTGTTACTCAATCAAGCAAAAACGGCTGGACGGATTTGGATGAAATTTGGCACACAATAGATCATAAACTGGATTGACTCATTGGATAATTTTTTTCCGAGATCCACGCGGACGAAGAGCGGGCAAAAGCTAGTACCTAACTATATTATTGTTCGTCGAATCGTTGAGCTCCTCAATTTCTGAGTTGAGCTACACGATTTTTGACAAATGCGTGCACTGATTGGACAGGTCCGCTCAATCTGTGTGGTTCTTTCCTCAAAAGACCATTTCAGACATCAATCTACATGGTCTTCACACGATCTGACCAAGATTTTGTTTGGACTTTAAAAGAGACTGTGACCTCTGAGTTTGTTTCGGCCTTTCTTCTCAGAGTAGTCAGATAGGAAACGCCGACCACATCTAGTTTAAAAAATATGATGACGTGTAAAAGTGTTTGTAAAAACCTACTTACAGAAAATAAATCATTTATCATTTATCATTAAAATATATTCTTAGCGAAACCTCCCTCTCCAAGACCTGGCTCAAGCGGTGCGCTATAAAGGACGGCGCGCGCTTAGCAACGGGTTCATGATCGCCCGGTTAAGCAGTCGACAACCCCTCTGGTTGAACTGCGAGATGCCCATTTCAAAAAAAAAAAAAAAAAAAAAAAAAAGCAACGGGTTCATTCGGTTATCGGTCGGCAACGGTTGAACATCGCTTGTACTTTTATATTTGGTTGTGATATTGTTATTTTGGTATTTAATTTATATGATTTGCAGTAATTAGAGTTTCGGATGTCATAGTTTTAAATTATCATTTGTTGTAATTTCGTTTATTAAATTTTGATTGTTGATTAAATAATTTTAGGAAATACTTGTGCGTTATTTTTTTTAAAACTATCCTCACTTCTGGTTTCGATCAGAAGTGGGATAGACCACGTGCTTAGTGCTGTTTGTGCCATCTATTTTAAGTTAAGTAAATGTCCGTTATGGTTTGAATTTGACCTAATTACTGCAAGTTTTGTTGTTTGTGGTTTCGCGTGTATCGGTGAGTGTTAAATTTTATTCCTGATCATTTAATTTCTGAGACATGCCGGGACGTTCGACAAGTGTTGAAAAACTAGGCGATTCGCGTCGACCGCGTCGTAATCGTTCTCGAACGTTGCGAAGTAGATCGCGTGATCGTAGCCATGGTTCCGGAAGGAGCAATCACACTCCTTCACCGCGTAGATACCGTGAGCATTCTCGTGATCGCGAACGTACCTCTTCGAGATATCGTAATGTGTCCCGTAGTCCACGTATTGCTCATAGACGTCGTGATACCTCATATAGCCGCCGTGATTCTCCGCGTGATCAGGCCTTTTATTTATTTATTTATTTATTTATTTAAGGAAAAACAAACAATAGCACAATAAGAAACAGTCATAAAATCTTAAATATAACATATAAAACAATTATGCTACCCACTACGTTCTCCACAGATTACAATTTAAAGTACTTAAAACTAGCTAGTAACACAGATACATTACTTATATAACAGTCATTGCCCTAGAACTCATACTTATCTGGATTTTTTAATAATAAAAGAAAGAAATTATATATATAAAATAAAGTAAATTTTTGTGTGTAAATTATTAAACTTTACTTTATTATACAAGGTGTAACAGAAAAAAAGTGATAATAATAAAATAAAATAAAAACGCAATAAAATAAAATAAAAAAATAAAAAACGCAAGTCCTGAAAGTAGTTTGTTCATAAATGACTACTGAATCGATTTCAAGGTATTTCCTTCAATAAAAATAAAAAAAAAACAAACAAAAAAAAATGTGTTTTGCCATAATGACCGCCGATTTAGACAAGGAAAATTAAATCTTATTACAAGATACAATTGTAAACACACAAGCAACGCTAGAGTCAGCATGAATTTTGTCTATAATATTAGTTGGCTCAAAAAGAAAAAAAAAAGAAAAAAAGGTGGGTAAAGAGGTGCATGAGGTCCTGCGCTAGTTATGCCCCACATTGCACATTGCCTTGCTGATCTTTTAGGGTTGCTTGTATTTGCTTCTTAAATGCATTCTTACTAAGAAAGAGAATGTCGATTGAATTAAACTCATTATTATATGTCTCGACCATACGATGAAATGGTGAGCGCGAGCCAGCGTTGGATTTACATAGGCTGGTAGCAAATAGACGTCGAGTACGTACCTCACGTACATGAACTGTTCGAGGAACCAGGTAACATAAACTCCTGACTAAGTCCGGACAATCAAAATTATTGCGGCACACATTGAACAGAGTCATAACTTCCAGAAGTTTCCGTCTTGACTTTAAGGTCAGAAGATCATACTTTTTAAGAAGTGAGTTGTATGACATTTTATTCCGATAACATCTAAAATTCAAAGCACGAAGGTATTTACGTTGTACTAGTTCTAGTCTTTCACTATATTTTACGTAAAAAGGGTTCCAAATAGATACTGCAAACTCTAACTGTGGCCTAATTATAGATTTGTATAAGTGCAAAAAGGTGGAAGGTCGACGAAAATCCCTGGAAGATCTCATGACAAAACCAAACATTTGGTAGGCTTTGTTAACAATTTTATCTATATGAGCATCCAGATGGAGCTTCGAATCTAGCAGAACACCAAGATCGCGGAGAAAACTTACTTTACTAATTGGCGTATTAGCAAGACGATAGACGAACTCATTAATATTTTTCTTGGGGCCTTAGGTCAAATATTAGCTCGCTTGAATTCTATTGAGAGCCGTCTGCCGACTTCGACAACGTGTCGCGTGTCTACGCCTGTTGAGAAGTATAACCCACGGGGGCAGGAAACTTTCACTAGGCAGAAGTCGCGAACGCTCGACCGGGATAATGACGTGACAGATAAGCTCGTTGGCGCATTGTCTTGCTTAGTTCAAGAGAGATCGCATAATTTTTATATTTCTCCCTTTGATCCTAACCTGCACGACTTCGATGTTTGGTGTTCAGAAGTAGACCGCGCTCGTAATTTAAATAAATGGGACGATCGCGAGTGTCTAGGGCGCATAGGAAGTTGTTTGCGTGGTGACGCTAAGTCATGGCTCAACGATTGGATAACAAATGATCGTTCGTGGAGCAACTTCAAGTTAGAGTTTCGTTCACTATGCCCACGTAATGTAGATGTTGCTACAATTTTATTTGAGGTTATGTGCAACGATTCAAACGTAGACAGTTCTGTCTACGGATTCAAATAAATTCCCGACATACGCCGAATATGCTCGCAAGTCTCTTTTGCGTCTTAATATTGTAAAGGGCTTGTCTGATGAGCTGAAAGTTGCAATAATTGTGCGAGGTATTACTGATGCTCAGATAAAGGCTGCGGCAACGAATGCGAAACTTAAAATAAAAGATTTAGTCGAATTTTTGTCGGTATATATCAAACCAAAAACCGAGACGCGCAGTTTAAACAATCCTTCCCACTCAAATAATGTAGGACCGTCATCATCGCGTAAACGCGAAGCAACCAAATCGGGAGATAGTAAAATAGTGTGTCATTATTGTCGTAAAGCGGGTCATATGAAATATGACTGCAGGAAAAGACCTAAAGTTGATACTAATGCGCCATCATCAGCAGATACCGTGACGTCAACGTCTTCAACTTCGGGTGATAAATCAGTCAAGTTTTGCACATATTGTAAACGTAACGGTCACGTGATTGATACATGCTTTTCGAAACAAAAGTCTGAGACTGAACGTAATCAAAAGAAATCGGCTAAGATAAATTTTTGCTCAAGTGTCAATCGAAACGAGACAACATAATGTCTGCTGTTATTCAAAAGGTGCCTATAGATACTTTGATTGATAGTGGGTCTGATATCTCGTTAATTTTAGAGTCGGTTCTTAAGTATTTTAATTTAAATCGAATCCCAACGTATCGTTTGTTGAGAGGTATAGGCAGCCAGGAGATTGAATCAACATCATATGTTACGACGATGATTGAATTTCCTGAAGTGTCTTTGGAAGTTGATTTGTATGTGGTCCCAGTTGGGTGCATTACGGCGCCTATTTTGATTGGCACGGATGTATTAGATAGAGAGGGAATTACCTACACGCGTAGTAATAACTTACACCGGCTCACGAGATTAGGCAGTGTGCCCTCCGTACTGCACGTATCCACCGTTGAGTATGAAAACATTAAAACGCCGTTAGTTGGCAATGACAGGAATCTTTTGCTTGATATCATCCGCGAGTTTTCGAGTTCTTTTATTACGGGGACTGCTACATCAACGGTGAATACGGGTAGTATGGAAATAAGATTAACATCGAGTGCCCCGGTAGTTCATAGGCCTTATAAGCTTTCTTGTGACGAAAAAAATAGAGTTCGGGATATTATTAATGATCTACTCTCAAAGGGAATCATTCGTGAGTCTCAGTCCGACTACGCCAGTCCTATCATCCTCGTCAAAAAGAAGGACGGGAGTGATAGGATGTGCGTTGATTATCGCGCACTTAATGCTATAACGGTCAAAGAACGATTTCCTTTACCCTTGATCGATGACCACATCGATAGGCTTGGTTGTTTCAAGTTCTTCACCAGTTTAGACATGACAACTGGATTTCACCAGGTGCCATTAAAGGATGATGATTCGATTTCTAAAACCGCCTTTGTAACGCCCGAAGGGCATTTTGAATATTTGAAAATGCCCTATGGGTTAGCTAACGCTCCCATAGTATATCAAAGAATCATATCGAAAACCTTAAAACCCTATATTGAAAGTGGGAGAGTGTTGACGTATATCGACGATGTGCTTCTTATGTCAAACGGAATTCCTGAAGGACTCGACTTGCTGCGTCAAGTTTTGAGTACTCTCACGAATGCCGGTTTTTCGGTTAATTTAAAAAAATGTACCTTCTTAGATACCGAAATAGAATACTTAGGACGGGTAATTGGTAATGGTCAGGTGCGGCCGAGCCCAAGAAAAATAGAGGCGCTGGTAAATTCTCCAAAACCTACTAATGTTAAGGGGGTTCGCCAATTTTTGGGTCTGGCCGGGTATTTTAGGCGTTATGTCGCGGGTTACGCTTCTAAAACAGCCTGCATTGCTAGATTATTAAGAAAGGGAGAACCTTTTAAATGGGGTTCAGAACAAGATGTGGCTCGTGACTATATTATTCATTGTTTAACCCATGAACCACTTTTAGCGATCTTTGACCCAAGTTTGCCTACGGAGCTTCATACCGATGCCAGCTCAATCGGTGTCGGCGCGGTGTTGCTTCAGGAGCATGCCGGTAAACGAAAGAGAGTAGTCAGTTACTATAGTAGGTCCACACAGGGCGCAGAGAGTCGCTATCACAGCTACGAGCTCGAAACCCTAGCCATTGTACGCGCACTACAGAACTTCCGTCATTATTTAATTGGCATCAATTTCAAAATAGTGACGGATTGTAATTCGTTGAAATTAACAGAAACAAAAAAAGATTTGTTGCCTCGTGTCGCGCGTTGGTGGGTCTACCTCCAAGACTTTACCTTTACCTTGGAATATAGAAAAGGGTCCATGATGCAGCACGCTGATTTTCTAAGCCGGCATCCTCCTGAAACTGTAAACGTGTCACACATTCGGAATTCTAATAATTGGGCAAAGGTCGCTCAGACTGCGGATGAGGAAACCCAAAATTTAATTGTTAAGTTAAGAGAGGGTCAATTAGATTCTTCAAGGTATTTAATTAAAAATGAACTCTTGTATTACAAATATACACCAACCGGGGAGGAGCCACGCTTGTTGTGTTATATACCTAAAGGTTACCGGCTTAGCCTTTTAAGAGCTTTCCATGATGAGCATGATCATGTTGGAGCTGACAGAACGACGGATCTCATATTACGTCACTTTTGGTTTCCGAGTGTTAGGCAATTTGTTAGAAAATATGTTGGCCATTGCCTTGTATGTTTAGCTCATAAAAAAGTACCTAAAGCACCCCCACAACCGATTCAATCTTGGTCGAAGCCTGATGACCCATTCCGTGTTATTCATGCCGACATATTGGGCCCGCTTCCAGAATCTAACGGGTTTAAGTACGTTTTGATAGTAGTTGACAGCTTTTCAAAATTTTGTCTGCTGTACTCCATGTATCGTCAAGACTCAGGCGAATTAAAACGGGTGTTCACTAATGTGATAGCTTTGTTCGGGTCTCCAAGTACTATAATATGCGACAGAGGGAGAATGTTCGAAAGCGTAGCCTTCCGAGACTGGGTTAGTAGCTTGGGTTGCTCCATTCATTTCATCACACCTGGAATGCATCGAGAAAACGGACAAGCGGAGAGGTACTGCAGAACTGTCTTAAACATGTTACGGGTAGAGGTGGGACATAAAGGTTCTCAGTGGGCTGATGCTTTATGGAAGGTGCAGCTCAATTTAAACGTCACCAGACAGGCTACTACACAAGCCTCGCCGTTACAACTCCTTGTTGGGATTGATGCAGCTACCCCAGTAATAAGATCTCTAGTGCGTGACGTCGCACTTGAGAATCGTAACCCTAATCGAGAAGCACTTATGACGCTCAGGCGACAGCGTGCCTCAGACTTACTTACAGCTAATCAGCGGCGTCAAGATGAATACACCAACCAGAACCGGCGGCAACCACGAGCCTACGCTGTTGGGGACTATGTCTTTGTCAACAAGGCATCGCAGAGCACAGGAAAGCTCGATTCTGGCATGCGGGGGCCCTATAAGGTCCTGCGTGTACTGCCACATCATCGCTACGAGCTGGAACTACTGGCTGGTTCGTATGGCAAAAAAACCCAGGCAGCTGCCGAGCATATGGTGCTCTGGCGCGGCGAGTGGACGCCTGACGCATGCTCCGCTTTCTTCGAGGCTGGTAAGCAACCGGAAGACTTCTGTTTGGCTTGAACCCCTGGTTCATAGCTTCTGTTTGGTCTGAGCCTCTGGCTTATGACTTCTGTTTGGCCTGAACACTTGGTTCATGGCTTCTGTTTGGTCTGAGCCTCTGGCTTATGACTTCTGTTTGGCCTGAACCCCTGGTTCAAGGCTTCTGTTAGGTCTGAGCCCCTGGCTTATGACTTCCGTAAGGTCTGAGCTCCTGGCTTATGACTTCTGTTTGGCCTGAACCTATGGTTCATGGCTTCTGTTCTGGTTAAGTATATTAGGTTCACCACTGTTTATTTATCTTGACTAGTATTCTACCCAATGGAAGTCCGGAATTCCATTGCTTGGAATGCTATTTAGTTTCTGTTTTTGCTTTGTAACACTTTTCTTTTTCTTAGTCTGAAGCATTTAAATTTACATTTCAATTACCTAAGAAACCTTCCTGTTTAGTTGGGTGCCTGATGGTGGGAGTGCACGCTCACTATCGCGTACTTAACAACATTAATTTAAGTGCCTACTATTTTTTTTTTGGCTTCAGACACATAAGTAACGCAAGAAAACAAATGTACAGTATGTGTTATTTTTGCAGATGATTATGGCCAGTCTGAGGATGACGGCCACTCTGGTGATGGTGGACCTAGTGATGGCGCAAGGCAAGATGCGGTCGAGGACGCCTCGCTGTCAGGAACGGCCGTCTTAGCGAAACCTCCCTCTCCAAGACCTGGCTCAAGCGGTGCGCTATAAAGGACGGCGCGCGCTTAGCAACGGGTTCATTCGGTTATCGGTCGGCAACGGTTGAACATCGCTTGTACTTTTATATTTGGTTGTGATATTGTTATTTTGGTATTTAATTTATATGATTTGCAGTAATTAGAGTTTCGGATGTCATAGTTTTAAATTATCATTTGTTGTAATTTCGTTTATTAAATTTTGATTGTTGATTAAATAATTTTAGGAAATACTTGTGCGTTATTTTTTAAAAAACTATCCTCACTTCTGGTTTCTAAGAATATAATATTTAGATCAGTAATGGGCTGATTTTTCCAACGCCAGAAAATTTTATCAGAGGAATAATTTTGAATCTTTGACAGTTCTTCCTTAACTAAATCTGTCAGACGTTAATTTTACTCTACGAATAAAAATTATCTGTCGATTGAAAAATCAGCCCTAAAAGAAATTAAAGACCAATTTAATTCATTAGTGATCATTAGGTATATTTATTTAAAGATTGAGCTAAATATATAACATAGGTTACCAATTACAAAAACAATGTAGAATTATGAAGTTAAAGTAGGTATAATACAATAAAATTAAGCTGCTAATAATGCTGGGCACACACTGGGCAATCAAAGGCCAGATTAACAGAGTATTTTAATATGAAAGTCCTAATATTTAGCTAAACCAACTACACAGAGACCAAAATTTTATAAAACCTTAATTTGGCTTGTGGCTCAGTATGTACGCAGCATTATAATTTGAAGGTATTATAAAAAAACCGGCCAAGTGCGAGTCGGACTCGCACATGAAGGGTTCCGTATCACAAGGCATAAAACGCCGAAAAAAAACGTTTCTTTTATACCTCTATAATTTTAACTTTATTTTATTTTTATTATTTGTTATAGCGGCAACAGAAATACATCATCTGTGAAAATTTCAACTGTCTAGCTATCACGGTTTATGAGATACAGCCTGGTGACAGACAGACAGACGGACGGTGGAGTCTTAGTAATAGGGTCCCGTTTTTACCCTTTGGGTACGGAACCCTAAAAATAATGACACTATTTTTTTATTAACACAGCATTCAATCACTAATTCAACATTTAAAAAAAACTTATATCAAAGTATATTTAATTAATACTTAAATTTTGAATTCCATAACATTGAATCAACTAAAACTTTTAGTAAACATATTTTTTTTTTCATTTCTTTTCGGAATGTCTGCAATCCAATGTTCTAAACTAGAAACTCACATATTTCATACCTAAAAATATTTCAACACTCATTATCAAATATGATTTGTATATTATTGTACAATAATCATTGGTCTTACAGTTGCCAACCAAATACTTTTTTAAAAATGCCAACACAATATTTATGGCTGGCCACACAATTTCGCTATGGTGGTTCTTTTTTAAATCGTATTCTAGAACTATGGTTCATATTGGCAGAGATTGTCGTGGTCGCTCAGAGATCCAGGTCGGCTCCTCCGGCCGCGCGTGTTTTCCTTCGAGTGTGGCGACCCTGACAACACGTGAGGTCTGCGGAGGCAGTGAGTGGACGGACGAATAAAATTGTACATACATTGACTTACATCAAACCAGACAATTCCTGTGACCGAACCTTAGTTTACCCTGTTCATATCTCTACTAAAGGACGGTGAATTAACCTATCAAATCCTTCAGCGGTTCCATTCTTTACTGATATATTCTAATAGTACTACGCTCAATGCCTCCGCATCCAAGTCACACGATGTCCACACGTCTGAGAGCATGTAGTTTGTCACTTGAACACCGACAGCGTCAGGTCCCCCTAGTGCTACTCGATGCCGTGCGCGAAGATCATGACGAGCCCAGGTTCTATCATCATATGCTCGTCCACATGGGTGTTGTCACAATGTAGGACGAGGACAGCTTGCTTGCCTGGCACTCTTTTGCACACGTATTTTTCATATAATCTGTAAAAAGAAGTAGCCTATATGTTAATCCAGGGTATCAGCTACCTCCATACAAAATTTTATCAAAATTGGTCCAGCCGTTTGAGCGTGAAGAAGTAACAAACATATAAACACACACACACACACTCACAAACTTTCGCCTTTATAATATTAGTTTAAGTTTATATTAACATTATTTAAGAAGTGGTGTTTGGCAAGAAATTGTGTCTTATTTAACATTGCCCTAGTTTAATTTCTTTCAATCAATAATAAAAATAAAAGTGTGATTAACTATTCACATGATTACTTATTACTTAGCACTGTAAATATACGATTCTAGACCAATGCAATAGCGAAAACGATGTCATAGTGCAACTTTTTAGTTCTCAATTCATACCTACACTACATACCTTAATGGCAAAATATTTTTTTTCTCACAGATAATGGTATATTAATGTTTACAGAATTATAATAATTACAATTAGTAATACAACTCCAAGTTAATAACGTAATTGGCCTTAATGACATGATTTCATGAAGTACGTCAATCCATATGGGTATTGGGTAACTAGAACTCTCCAAGAGTTGTATTAATGATAATT
The DNA here is from genome assembly GCA_916614155.1 of Mesoligia furuncula. Taxonomy (NCBI): domain Eukaryota; kingdom Metazoa; phylum Arthropoda; class Insecta; order Lepidoptera; family Noctuidae; genus Mesoligia; species Mesoligia furuncula. The sequence continues at coordinate 21,692,610 of OU744800.1, read as the reverse complement.
CAGTAAATATATATTTATTCCGGTCGCGAATCATGTTTGACTAACATATAACCTGACATTGAAATCTAAATTGCAAAAAAAACGTAAGAAAATTCGAACTTCGCGCGAAATTCCGCTAAGGTACTGTAACTTGCCTCCTATTATTTTGTCTGGTTTCGAGTGAGGATAGGCCGGGCGGCCACCGTCGTTCGTGACAATTTTCCATAAGGTCATCTATTATATGAGGTGGGCAGCCAGATTCTGATAAACTTCGCTTGATCATCATCTGAAACACGAATGGCACGAAATGTTACTACTTTATAAAAAATAAACTGACAATCCAAAGGTGCTAAGTCGTTGGTCTGGTGGTTGCAAAAGCATGACGTACTGAGTTTGATTCCCAGGTTGGGAAAACTCAGTAAGAGTCTGACACTCCCTTCCGCTCCACCCAGAGCGGGAGGAGTCATTTGATGATTTCCCATCCTCAAAAAAAAAAAAAAAAAGGTTGGGAAAACTGTTAATAAGACTTTGTAACCATATTATTTTGATTTAAGAGTGTCCATGGAGTTTCTTGCCCGTTCTTCTCCATAGGTACCTACGCTTTGGAATGGGCAACAAGCTTCATCTTTCTGAATGACCAACCCCTTGACAATTCAAAAGTGCCTGTAATTGGTTAAATTGAAATAAATACTTTGAGTTTGTTATTGGGTTTTTTATCAGGAATTTCTCAGTAGCAGCCGGAGTCTGAATTTGTGTCCAGTTTATGGGAACAGGCTCGCCTCCTATTACATGGTTTTAAACAACAGACGAAATATGATTGTACTATAATTAACCCTTGGGGAAATACAGGCGTGACATAATGTTATCGCACACAATCTATCTATCAATCAATGAAACCACCAATCTATCTGTTTTTGTAAGATTGTTAACTTAGTACTGAGACAGGTTGTGCTAACTATCTCAGTGCATCGCACGCACACATACCCGCGTCATTCTCAACGCGGCGCGATGGATGGATGGAACTATGCTTTATTGTTCTGTACACCAGGTTATTGTTACACTGTTAAATATACAATATCGCGCGATTATACTATTGTATGAAGTGTATGCCAGTAGCGAAGGGTCAACTTTTGTAAGAGGTAAGCCGGAGATTTCTTTAACTCATCGAATGCCGTAATTAGAGACACAATAGAAAGACAATTATTGCTTATGTCGAACTGTGTAACTTAAGACATTTAAAAGGTTAATATGATTATATTATTTGTATATAGAATACTGACTGTAACATTTTTCAAAGGGAAGCCAGTAGGAATAGAGTTGTAAGAAAACTTCGCCACTGGTGTGTGTCACTACTATGCCAGTATGAGGTCTAGTTGAAAACTAGCGTGTAAGGCACTAGCTGTCTGGCATTTTTGCTGAACAGCTCTTTGACGCAGCCGTGTGGCACAATTACCAGATGATAATTTCATACGACGTCGTAGTCTGTGCTAAAAAAATGTATTTTTTTTTTCTTTTTACCCAGATAGTCCTCTATTCAGGAGTGAGTTGATAGCTAACCTGTAGAACATCATCAGGTGTGGAGATCATGCCGCCCCAGCGAGTGACTCTCGCCCGCGCCAGAGAGTTCGCCCAGCGGACCACTTCCTCTCGCTCCATTTGGTCAGCAAGCGCACGCATTGAGGGGTTCGACAAACGCATCGCTCGCATGAATTCCTGGCACAAATGATATACAACATTATTAGTTAGTTAGTAGAACAGTCACAGTTTTTCTTGCGAATTTCCGTTTCTAAAAGTTACAAAAGCTACTTTTTAATTTCATTATCATTGTCGTTGTAAAGTAAAGCTTGTGTCAATGTCCATAGAAGTCGCATAATGCACGCATTTCGTGATTTGCAAATGCTATATTCATAGCAATTGTATGATACTGGCATACTTATTAAATTGTGAAACTAATAAAGCAAGCATTGGTTTTTGTAATATTATAGTATTCAAATCATAATGCATGCATATTCAACAATATTAATTAGATCATTACACAGCTGGCAAATGCTACAACTGCTATTGTCATTAAGCAATAATTATTATTATTTTATCTGTTTTTGGTAACGGTCTTATTGGCATAATGCAAGAGTAAGCGCATTGTCATGCGAGTTGTGGACACCAGCCCGTATTACCTATTTAAAGCAAGATTAGTAGGTTTGGATGCCCAGGATGTGCATCCAGAAAAACTCTTTGTGGTTATCTTAAGCCTAAAAAGTTAGCTTTACTTAAGTATCAAAACATACACATACACAACATACTTTCAACAATGCCAGTTCTCGTTTATGTTCGTTTATCACAAGTCTCTGTTCGGCTAATTCTTGTTCGTAGTCATTCAACTTTCCTTGATGGGTTGCGATAAGTGCCCGTAGTTCACGGACACAGTTGTGTTCGGCCAGTTCATCTTTTGGTATCACAAGTCCGCAGCCCGCTTCACATGGCATTGGCCTTTTGGGATTATATTCGCCTGTAAACAAGATAATAGCATTTGTAATTAATGAATATGTTATGTTTATCTTATCAGCAACAATCTTATAATTTAATGGGTAGATGATAAGATCAGCCTTCAATTATCATTTTTTTGCAGATACATATTGTTCTATTTTAGTTTTATTTTTTTTACAACTACTATAACTGTTTTATAAATAAACATTGCCTACAACTTAATTCTCAATTTTCAGTTTTGTAAAAAAATATATTCTTTTTGTGATAGTGCATGGTTTTCCAAACATTCAGTCAAAGTGACTTCTGTGCTGCCACCGATAACGCTGCAGAAATTGTGAAGTTTTGGGTCAATAAAATCTAAATTACTGTTGAAGAAGAATGGCTCTCTCATGATAAAATGTATTTACAAAACTTAAACATACATTCAACTAAATGGGATGCCAGCGAATCCAGTTTCAGTACAGCGTTGCACCCATGGGGTGCGTTGTCACAACTCGTACACAGTCTATAAAGTAAACATTGCATTCATATTATAACATCTTTCTCATTTAGTATAGTCTCTATGACTCAAGCATTCATGTTAGTTGATGAATACTACATGAAGTAATATCTTTACTGATACTCTTACAATAATGTTTTGGTTCACAAACATTTACTATGTTACTCAAATATGATCCAATCAATTTCACAGACTCCATTATCTGATTTTTACAACACAATTACTATTTAACTCATGATATTTATTATATAAGCTCTTGCAAAACAATCACAATGTGTGACCTACAAACCAGTAAGAAACCATGACATTCTTGTGAAATATTCACCTTGATAGTAAGTTGCGTAGTATTCTGGGAACAGGTCGTAGCTGGCTGGCGGTGACGGCCTGTCGGTCCACAGGGCAGGTGGGCTGGCGACTGATCCACTCCGTTATACAAGCGCGACAGAACGCGTGCTCGCAAGCGGGGGCCTACGTACACAAATACACCCATTCATAATAACACACACTTTAAAGAGACCTCCTTCTTAAAAACCATACAGAAAATGAGCACAAACCTGAAGTGGGTCCTCTAGAACCCCTGAACAAATAGGACAAATAAGTTCTTCATCAACGTCACCTTGAAATCTTTTGATTTCAAATCCCATGTTTGTTATTTTCGCACAGGATTGACAAACATCAGTCCGGTGTGTTATTGCCTGGAATTTGGACTATTTATAAAACTGCAATTGAAGGAAATGCCAATAACAAATAATAAAATCAGCACAGTTTGCTTTGCTTTCCTTCCAAATGATTTTTTTTTTAACAACGTTACCACAGACTGCTTACCATAAAAATGGATTATCAACTAGGAAATGTCAAAATGCAATGCTGTCAAGTGTCAAACATTCTAGTCGAGTCAAGCAACATTTATCGACATTGCTAAAGTTCACTTGGTCACATCTCTAAGGCAGACAGTAAAAAAAATAGAAGTTTGTCTCTGCTAAGTAACAGTTGCCATGTTTTTTTTAAAATGTCCCAGCATTTGCTTCAAAGAGTAAAGTAACTATTGAATTGGTTGCAATGTCCTTTAGTTTTTACAGGGTTTTTTAAAATGTTTACATTCCTCTTACACATTGTAGTTACAAACGTGATTGAATTGATTATTGGATCGAATTAAATAATAAACAATGTGATTTATAAGTCCATACAAAGACCTTATATTTTCATAATTAACCCGTTAAATGGCTAATAGGTCGGTCTTGGCAACATTGCTCTCTTCCTGCCATTTGCCAACAAATCTGCCTATTCTTTTTTTTCTGCCATTATGTGCCATTGTAAAATGGATCTGGGCAAAGGGTGCTGATAAAACACAGTTTTCTTCTTAATTTATATAGAAAAATCACAAAATTAGATTCTAAAATGAGCGTCTTTAAATCAGCCATGGGCTATTTCAGCTCAGGAGGCGCTAACGGTGGCAGTGATAATGATTTTGTTGGTCAGTTTGTTGAAATAGGAAATATGAAATTGAGAGTTAAAAAGGTGATCGCAGAAGGTAAGTCATTGTCAAATTGTAATAACTATTTCATGCTCCACATAGAGTAACTCATGAACTTAAGATTGGTGTTGTCGTATTTCGTGTAGGTTAGCGCAATACACGTACTAACGTCATAGAAATGGGGGCGTAAGGGTACATTGTCCGACAAAATGTTTGGGGTCGTTATGATGAGCATATCCGTTATGACACTCGAGCTAATTTCGCTGCAATAAGTGAACGAACCTTTAAATTACATTGACTCTAACATTGTTAGGATGAAATAATTTTTGTATAAAAAGTTTGAAAAAATTTAGTGGAGACTACGAGGCTTGCTCATTAGTTTTAGAAAATAAAATGAAGATAAGCAAACATCAAGATATTATGTTTCACTCATATCAGTCTTGCATGTTCTAAGGTCATATAAATTAGTTAGAATTACACAGATTCATACCAATGTGGAGTGAATGAAAAAATGGATTGGTTTATCAACAGACATGATTCTAGTTACTGTAACATTATAGTGAGTGTATACTGTCATCAGTTGATGCCACCTATCCATAATGTCAGTATTAAAGCAAGTTTGTTGAACAATCAGTATACATGATTGTTCCATGTTTGGTAGAGAAGAGGTCTTTGTCCCGCAGTAGAACAATTTTTAAGCAGAACATTGCTAATGGACTTTAAAAAAAGTTCCAACAGGATTGCTGTAATTAACAGCAACGGAAACTGGTCTTCATCCATTCCATATGTTGTGCAGAGTGATTGGTGACTGTACTATGATCAGATATAGAATGATACTGCTTGCTGCAGCCCATTCTCATGTCATAATCCCTTAGTGGTCTGCTTACTACAAATCATATGTTGTGGTATGTTTATGAAGGCTTTATAAAATTGTCTGATTTCCTCACATTTATGTTTCTGTAATGAACTGGGACTCAATTTATTTAGTATGTTCTTGAGATTATAAAACTCTCTTGGAACCATTGGGTAGCCTATTTTTAACTTTCCTACTATACTAGGAAAAATTACAGGAAATGTCGAGTTGTTTAATTAATCTAGTTATAATATTTTGTCAGCATCTGCAGGAAACTGTTAACAGGAAATTGATTTTAAAAACCAAAAGAATTGGTCTATTGACAATATTCCTACTAAGTCCTTTCTATTTCAGGTGGTTTTGCTTTTGTGTTTGTTGCTCAAGACGTATCCACTGGCACCGAATATGCCTTGAAAAGGCTAATGGCAGCTGACGAGCAGGCAAACAAAAACATTATTCAAGAAATTAGCATATTAAAAAAATTATCAGGTCACCCTAATATAATCAAATATATAGCAGCATCTTTTATTGATAAGGCGAAGACATCACATGGGATGGGAGAGTATTTGTTGTTGACGGACTTATGCAGCGGGGGAAGCTTGATGGAAGCACTGCAGAACAGAGGGACAGCTTTTCCTCTTCCAACAATACTTAGGGTGTTCTACCAGACGTGCCGGGCTGTGCAGCACATGCACGCACAGGTGCCCCCTATCGCACATCGTGATCTCAAACTAGAAAATTTCTTAATATCTAATGAAGGTAACATTTTTAGTCTTTTGTAATAACAGCATGTCTTGTGGAAGATTTGTGAGCACTGAAATATTAAACAATGTGTTGTGTTCTAATGGACTTTATTGATTTTTGTAGGTACAATAAAATTATGTGATTTCGGTTCAGCTACCACAGATATTTATTCACCGAATCCTTCCTGGAGTGCAAATCAAAGAAATATGTTAGAGGAAACCGTAAGTTGTCCTTTATTTTACGTAGTAAATTAATGTTACATTAAATTGGAAGTTATGTGATTCTTATTGGACTATTTCTTCTTATTACTTACACAATACAAATAACATCACATCTTGTTTCTTCATTTCCAGCTGGCCCAATTCACCACTCCTATGTACAGAGCACCAGAAATGTTAGACACTTGGGACAATCGCAAGATTGACCACAGTGTAGATGTTTGGGCACTAGGATGCATCCTCTACACACTGTGCTATATGCAACATCCATTTGAAGATTCTGCTAAACTTGCAATTCTAAATGGAAACTATAATCTTAACCCCAATGATCAACGCTATAAATGTTTTCATGAAGTTATAAGTGAGTAAAATTACTTGTTTCGTTATTGTTTTGTATGAAAAATAAAATATGTGATTGTGATATGTCTTGTCCCCAGGTGGTTGCCTATCAGTGAACCCCGAAGAGCGCTTGACAATAAGTAGTGTGCTGGAGCGATTGGCGGCGATAGCGGAGTCCAATAATGTCAATCTCAAGCAACCACTCAAATTTGAGCGTAAAAAAGTTGAACAATCTGTGGCCACTAGCTCGCCAGGTAATAAGAAGTCAAGTAAATATTACACTACCATATCCTAAGAGAAATGTCGCGGCGCGGCACGTTCAACATTTTGTGATAAATTCGAGACAGAGTCGCCTAAACGTTTACATTGAGTTGCGAGCGCGCGTTTCACTTATCCATCCCCTACGGACCATCGTTCTGTTCTGTTGCATTAAATACTCGAGCTAAAAATGGTCAAGTATTTTTTGACTTTTTACACTCAAATTTTTTATTTTTTCCATATATTTATTTTGAGTTCCTTAGAAAGGTTATTAAACGAAATGTGAGATTTATTTACATTCCAATGTTGATTATCACCAAAAATTGAACATCACCAAAGGTAAGGCAATGTTGAATAAATTGTTCTCTGAATGAAATAAGGTAGTATAGCATTTATTTGACTTGAATCAAAATTGATTATTTATGTTGCTTCAATGCTGAGATGCGTTAACATGACGTTGGTAAAGTTAGACATCTAATATTAATATTTTCGAGCATTTCTTTGTGTATGGAAGAGGCTCAGACTGTGCATTTACATAGTGCAATATTAGCCATGATGTTTCATGAACAGTGAAAGTTAATAAGCTTTAATTTGATATTTAAGTCTGATTATGAAAGAAGACTTGAAAGATTCACAGTGATAGAATAATAGAATGGTCACTAAAATTATAAAACAAGATACCAGACAAAATTGACACTTGTCGCAAATTCTTCAAACATTCTTCTTGAATAATCTTATTACCAAAAAGTCAGTGTGCATTTATGAAATGCATACCTTTTATAGCTAGATAGGATACTTGTCGCTAGTTAGAATCTTTACTATACTTTAGGTGTAATTATTAAACTGTCTATACATTCCTGTAACTTTATTGGGCTATATATACAATTTCACACCAATGTCTAAACCCCTTACTATATTAGGTATATTATTTTTCTATATAGTCTAATAGTTAATATTAAATAAATATCCAGTTATAGTATATAGACAAATGTACAGTGGTACTAAATCTGGATAACAACTAGTATATTATATGATATATATTGGCTTATATTAACACGTTTGAGAGTATATAATTATGTGAACTAACATTGGTTGCGGTAGCGCCGCGGCTCATCGTTGGCATTTAACGGTATTGGTGGCTTGGCGGTCTCAGCACCCCCGCGCACTTGTCACGTAGATTATATTTTGGCTCTTACATTTTAAGTTCTTTGTGTGTATATAACTAGTCTGTTAATTAGATCGGTGTATTCTATTACACTGCTTGTTATCACATTATATTTGTGTTGATGCAATCAAACACTATGATTAAAATCATGGATCAGTCCAGACTGTCCAGACAATATGAGGAAATGATATGTTAAACTGAGGTACAAGTATTGAATTAGAGTAGATTTATATGATATTATAGAATACATGATGTTTAACTTTCATACGTATGTCATTAGTTGATATCACAAAGTTAGTGTTTCTATGAACACTGTCTTACACCTATGTCATTGAATCATTATTTCTGTTGTGCATATTATTATTTAGTCATGTGGGAGCTTAATATAGATAAATAAATGAGTATATTCTTCACAGCGGTCGTTTGATTTTATTTCTAACGCATTTTGAGTGGCACAGATATTGAAAGTGAGTTCTGTGGTTGGGCGCTCCGTGTGTGGACAAATGTGGGTATAATGTGTTTGTGACATGTGCTCTGTGTTACTATCAGATTCACGTTCGCTTTCAACTAACATGATGGTAAGCACTGTAGATCTACTGGTCGCACTGTAGGCACGATTGTAAACTTTTTGTATCAACTAACAATTCATTTGGTGTAAATTACTAAGGATCATTTATTTCATTAACTCATTTTTTATTTTATTGGATGTTTAACACAAGGTATGGGTATTACGTACAGCAGAGGCTGCTAGAATAATAGTGCGCAGCTCGAGGAACAGTTACTTATAAATCATCATCATAGCTTAAACATTGTGTTAAAATATAGTGATCTAAGATGCGCACGTGATAAGTGGTGTGACGATCGTTTCATATGCACGTACGTTGCATCTCGACTTAACTAACTTCAATTATGACAAAGTATTCAAATCTGTAGCTAACTGTTGACTCCTCCATTCTAAACCTTATTGCCTAAACGTTAAGACCAGTCACAAGTCAAACACTTAAAAAATAGTTTGCAGGTTAAAATCTTGCGCTGCTATATAGGACTTTATCTCCTTGCACACAACTTCTGCTAAATTACATCAAAATCCATTCAACAGTTTAGCAGTCATTTCTGTCTGAGTAAGACAGACAAGCTCTCGTACTTACCTATATGAAAACTGACTGAACAAAACAATTGAACTCTTACAAATTATCCCCAAATCTTCACCACAAACGGCAGGCTCTCATTTGTTTTACTAAGTATTATTATTATACGCAACATTTTTCCTTGCGATACTTACCTAGAAAAATGTACCGCGGTATCTACGCGTTAACCAACTCATGTTTTCCACATAACTACATATGTAACGATGATTGCCCGTTTATACCGAGTCCTAGCAATGTGTGATGCGTAGGAGTATCATAATTGAATACGGAGCGTAGTTGAGCTTGATTTACTCGCCTGGCTGGGTCATACGGAGTTGGTTCGAGTCGTACTGAGAAAATAAACTAATAACTATATCTTGTTATATGGCTTCCTACTTCATATTGGTTCTTAGATTTCTTGGGTGGTTTCTCTATTTATATTTCTCTCTAATAATCGGATGGTTACTAGATATTTCTTTTTTATTAATTAGCTTCGATCCATTTTAATTTTGATTGTTATTTGTCATGTTTTTGGGATGAAATGTGTTAATAAACATGCTTAATTTTAATCATAATTTCTTGTTCATTATGTATTATCAAAAATTGAAACGGAAAAATGTACAAAAAATTACAGGGACAACCGTATCAAATGTAAAATATTTTTATAGTATCAAAGTAGTATTTCGAGCATTTTTTCATGGTCATTTATACTTAATCTTTTTTACAAATTTTTGTAAGTCATTTATATTTTTTATTAATACGTTTATTTTCACTTCTTTTTACTGACACTACTGTTATAAAATTATTTCTATCTAAAAATATCTGTTACTTTTATCTAATCTTGAAGGATTGATAACTATTTAGATAAGGTATAGCAACTATTAAGTAGGCCCGACGGTATGCGATATAACTAATTAAGAAAAGGCATGCATAAGAAATTCTTCAATTGTTGTTATTTTAAAACAATGTTTATGGATGGAATCTGCCATGCATGTTAGCCTGTTAAACAAGGAATCAGTGCTTATATTTTATTTCTTTTGAATGGTCATAACACATTGCATGTACCTGTTTGTATAGTATCAGAAGTCCCTCGCCTCTTTTTTTATTAAAAAGCAATTAAATAAATATTTGTTGTTAAAATAATATTTTGTGTAGCGACCGCGCCGCGACGCGGTGGCCGAGTTTGTGCAATAAATCATTTGATGTTATAAGTAGCAGACAAAGATAGCGTGTTGAAAGCAGCACCACGACTGCACTGAACTGTTTACTATCAATATAGGTATTGACACATTTAATATCAGATTATGTACTTACTACGATGTAAGATAATGCTCAAACGCTAACGAGACAACTTTAGTGGACTCGATCGATACTATTAAGATTAATGATCGTTAGTTGATAGAGGCGGGGGAGTTCTCTCTTGTAGAATAATGTGTATGCAATACATATCACGTTTTCTTTTTCATTTTAGGTGTTTTCAACTTTTTCGGATGCCCAATAGTTTTCTCGTTTAAATGACCCGCTGCGATCGCATGAACCCTTGCATCGGACACCCATCACACATTGACGCTTGCTAGAACCATTGGATATGCTCGCAATGATGAGTATTCATTGTTTTTATTTATTAATGTTTAACTATATTTAATAATGTTGTTATTGCCTTTAGAATATTTTATCTTATAAACCACTCGATGGTTGTTTATGTTTGGCAGCAATGTACCAATAATTTGTTTACTAAATTCGATGTTTTTTGAAGGCGAAATTAATTTGTACCTAGCTTTTGACAAATAGGGCAGATCATTTATTTGTGAGCAGTGTTCTCTGTCCACCAAACGGATTTGTATAGAACCGTTTAAAGTAATCTATACAGTTTTAAAGATGACAATAATATTACAATTCTCTTTGTATTTATATAAATCCAAGGCTATAGATATTGTAGGTCCGTCCTGTACTTAGATATTAGTATAGTTCTACTTTTTCCAATACAAATATCCTTTTATGTTCTAGCCTAATTAAAAGACAGTATACGGGGGTCAAATTAAATTATCGTGCGAAACTCCGCAAGAGAAATTGATATCGATATCTACATGATAAAGCAAAAATCAAATTATATTGATGAGATTTTTGTGGGTCATCGACCGCAGTTAGTGTACTTGAAACATGTTTAAAAATCAGTTTTTTTTTATTATTTCAAGAAATAAAACAAAAGAAAAAGATTTTCTTAACTCATACTTCAAGTAACAACTAGGGAATGCAATTTCGCGACATTTCGCCATTTACGGGATCTCGCGAGATTGGTGAATTGAATTTGTTTTTTATACAAATTGTCACAATAATGGGATTTTTGATAGGGAAAAAATAAATTGTAATAATGTATGTTTATTTAATAATCATTTATTTCTACGAGTTTTCATTAATTAAATAATCAGTTATTTTTTAAGTATTTAAGAAAATAAAGTTCAATCGTCAAAATTTTGAAAATAGCTTCGCAAAAAGCATAAAACTGACAGTCGGCTTCTAATTTGGCAGGCCTCACTTTTTCGATAATACCTGCATATTCTGAAGCTAAGTCAATCTCGTTAATTTCGCGAGATGTCGTCCTATTTTTGACCGAGATTAATCTCGGTAAATATGGCCGAGATCTCGCGAAAACGAGATTGCATTCCCTAGTAACAACACTCCCAGAGGTGGTCGACCCTCCAAAAATACATAAAAATATTTTAAATTTTTATTTTATCATGTTTAGATATCGATACCATCACATCTGCGGAGTTTCGCTAGCTAATTTAATTTAACCCCGTATAGTCTAATACCTAAATGTAACGGTTGCATCACTAATATTGATTAAGAGGCTTACAGGACCTTAACGCAAAAAACGCATGTTTTAGAAACAATAAAAGTATATGATCGACTACAGTAAACAAAATCAGAAAAATATATGATATTCTCCAGGATATATGCTAGGTAGACAGTGTGCTGAAAACATAACACAACTAATTTGATACGATAGAAAAAAAACTTTCTTTTTACAATAAAAACCGTACTAATATACATACAATCATTCTGATTTTTTGTCAGATTATTCTACAAGCAACATACTAAAATACTAGTGTTTTAATTTTTTCGTCTAAACATTTTTGTAATTAAATAATTGCTTCATATTTTGCAATAAATTACCAGCGTTGTCATCGCGCTTCTCTTTCTTTTCTATGCAGTCCGACATTGACTGCGCTTTAGGTCATGTAAGCCCCTTAAGTAAATATTCCAGCTATATTTCCACATTCCATGAAAAGGTACAAAAGTGAAGTTCGGTCGATAGTATTAATTTAGTTACCATAATTGTTATGTAATTACGAGTTTAAGAATTCTGTTATATTACATGCAGTACCTATGTATAGTATTCAACTTGGTACTTATTAGAATCTAATTCAGGTTAAGTGCATTTTTATTTGCACTAGAAATTTTATTGCATTCCAAAATATAAAATGAGAGCAGTCAAGAAAACAGTTTATGGTTAAATCTATTTCTTGGCTCAAATTCGCCTAAATAAAAATCTGTGTGAAGCTTCAAAATCATACGATAAGTGCTTCAGTGTTTTAAATAACAAAAAATAAGTACTAGTTTCAAATGATTCAAGAAAAATGTAAAGTTAGAAAACCAAATCAAATTGCGCTGTGAAAGTATGATTGTATCAGTGGGGGAATCTAAAAAAGCACAGGAAGTAAAATATTGAGTGCTTCAGAAATAATGATTTAATTTATGGTACACTAACAAAATGGCTATTACTTTTGCCATTCGCTATAAACAGTTAAAAAAACAAATTGTTTTATAAGGTGCTTTTAATTTATATTCATACATATTCCATTTAATTTAGGAATATAAGCATTTGCCCCAATTTATGTCAAAATATATTCTCAACTTGAATTTATTAGATCAAGTTAACACTAAGATATAAAAATGTTAGTATTTTGCTCACTAAAGCATTGAATTTACTGGTTGGAAGAAAATATTTCTAAATAGTTTTCTATTATAAATATCCAAGTTTTCTGTAGTTCCAAGTATTCCGTAGAATATTAAAAAAAGTATTATTATTACGGGTCCTGTGTAGTGGGCCATTTTGACGCATTTTCCATTTCTCTTGTTCAAATTATAATATTAAAACCAAAGCGTTACCAACCTAAGTATATTCTATGAAAAACGTTATGAGTTTTAAGTTCCTATTTTATATATCAAAACATTATAGAAAAAATAGAGACACAGGGATCGGAAAAGTAGGCTTTTGCTTTGCTTTTTGGCTGGTTCAGAGGTATCAACCTATTTTTTTGCTCAATCATAAATAAAAATGTAAACGGGATATCCGAAAAAATATTGATGTCCTTAAGGGTTGGTAACGACCCAACTCTTCAATGCATGTTTGGTCGAGAACATCGAAAATGCGCCAAAATGGAGCATTCCAAACAGGGGGGCCTTTAGGCACTATTACCAATATGTAAGTAAAATTGATTATTTTTTTATTTAATTCTTTTATAAATGTGTTCAACAATATTATGTTGTTAAAAGAGTATATTGTTGTGATGTTAAACATTTTTCATTATATTCGCTGACTTTAAATATTTTTCTTTAAACTTTTTGATATGATTGAATGCACGTGTGATTATTTGAAATAATACTGATTTGTTTTATATTATATTCGAATAGTTAATTTAAAAGAGATAGTGTTTAGACGAGCAATATTTTTGTTACTATTTAGACGTTTAAGTGTAAACATGTAAGATATTTAATGTTAGAAATAAATATCTAGTACTCTATAATGTTGTTTTTGTAATGTCTTAACTACCTTGTGATATTTTAACACTTTTGATGATGTAAACTCAATTACCTAATACTTTAACCCTTAGTCTGCCGGAACGTAGATCTACGCGAGACACAATGGCTTTTTAATTGTGTCTGTAATTACGGCACACAAGCGGTTAATCAACATTACAACGACATGTCAATTATTTTGTGATGGCACTCAGATTCAAAGGGTTAGCAATATTAGAGTGAGAACACGCTAGATAGCTACGTGTAAAAGGGAGAGAGAGAGAGGTAATCGGTCTATCTCGAGTGCCATCGCTAAATAATGTATCTGTACACAGATTGGAATCTAATCAATGACATTGCCATTGAATCAAAGTTACTAATATATATTAGGATAAAATTGTAATATATACAAAATCAAACACACTATAATAACTACCAACAAATGAGGACTATCATAATCCTCTGTAAAATATGTAAGATTTACTTGACCATCAATAAAGGCTCAATACCAATTGAAACACAAAAACGCGCCAAAATAACTGTCACTTCTTCTCATCTGTCATGCGATAAAAAAAAATATTTTATTTTAGCGAGCAAAGAGCCGGCTGCTGTCGTCCAGGAGGTGCCGAACTCACGGCCTCCAGAGCCCAGTCGCCCTCCACCGCCCGCGCGTCCTCCGGCCGCCCCTCACTACCAGCCACCATTGCCAGCGACACCGGCCAATTCTGGAGGACTATTCTCGTCTATCAAAGGAGGCGCTGGAAGCTTCTTAAAGAATTTGAAGGATACCTCTTCGAAGGTTATGCAAACTGTGCAACAGTGAGTATCGCAGCATATGGTTGTTATACGTGTAGTAGGTACTCGTACATCCTTTAGATGGACCATTCTCTGGAGATCGCCCCTTAAATTGATCTATCTGTAGAGATCAATAATTAAATAATTTAAGTGTTTTTCCTGAACAATAAGGTTTTTTTCTTAATTTATTTTTTTACGTCGTCATTTTGGAAAGTCATCATCTGCCTAGCCTTTTCCCAACTATGTTGGGGTCGGCTTCCAGTCTAACCGGATGCAGCTGAAATACTTTGCAGTGAAAATACTTTACAGTCGCTCCATGTAAAATACTGGTAAATAATGGAGCTACTGTAAAGTATTTGAATCAATTCAAATAAATTTATAAAAATAATTGAAAAAACACTTGGAAATGGGCTTTCTAGATGTATTTAGTTGACAAATTAAAAATTATTTTGGTTTTGTTATGACTCATTTTTCTTTGTTTTTCAGGTCAATAGCTAGAACAGATTTGGATATTAGCTACATAACTAGTCGTTTAATAGTGATGCCTTACCCGTCAGAGGGCTTAGAAAGCGCTTATAAAACCAACCATATTGATGACGTCCGGGTAAGATTTTTTTGCTGTATTTATTTGATATCTTTTAGCAAAGATTTTGTTATAATTATTATTTATGATTGTTTCAAAATGATCATGTCTACAAACATTATCTGTAACTGTTTTAATTTAAATCTTATTTTAAATTCATTAGTCTCAAAGTTATCATTGTTTGCAGTTTTGCGTACGATTTCTGGCCTATTTCTGGTATTTCCAGTAAATAACAGAAATAGGTCTGTTAAATCTGTTGAAGTTGAAATAATAAAAAAGGTTTTTATTATTGTTTATGGCAGATTTGCCGAGTGTGTACATATTAATAAATTATAGATATTGTTTACGTACTATGACAAATGGACAAATGTTTGTGTGATGAGCATGATCATTTGTTCTGTGTCTGGGTGTAATTTATCTATAATATGTATGTATTTAGAAATATATAAGTATGTTTATCAGTTGTCTAGTACCCATAACACAAGCTCTGCTTAGCTTGGGACTAGACGGCGTTGTGTGATAGTTGTCGAATATATTATATTATATTATATTATTATTATTATACCTATCTCATCCAGATTAATCTTTTCGGATTTTTTAATATCTTCCCAATTCCCAGGCATACTTAGAAAGTCGTCACCCTGGCGGCAAATACAGCATCTACAACGCATGTCGTGGTTGCCGTCTATCCTTCCCTCGTCACGTGCCCGTCACGGACGCGTGTCGTACGCTATGGCCCACGCCGGCCCATCGCGCGCCACTACTGGCACCAACGTATGCGTTACTGCAGCATATGTACCAGTACTTGGGCAAAGATGATCGGCAAGCTGCTGTTATTACGTGCCAGGTATGCTTCAGTATACAGTGTGAATTTTCCAAGTGGGCGTAGATGGCCAAATCCGAAACTATGAGAAATAGCGAAAGGTACTCAAAGGAGTTGCGGGCTCGATTTTGATGAAAACTAAAAGTGCATCATTGGATTTTTGAAAAATCAATATTAGCCAGGAATCGAACCCGTTGATTTTGAAAAAAAAAACACTGTATTATTACACCATTCGATAGTGTCACAGATAAGGATCGAATTCTGGGAAGTGATGACATACGGGAAACTAAAGGAAAACGTTGGGTTTTAATAAACTGCTTCTTATTTTAAAATATTCATACCGACATTACCTGTACCTTGTTCGAAATGATGCTCAATACACCCGCAGCGCAGTCACCTTCAAAACATTTGGCCATCCACGCCCACTTGAAAAATTCTATAAGGCCTCGCTACAATTCAGATATTCTCCAACATCAACATCACGGGAGATCCGTATACCTAAGTATGCACATAATGAATTTTAAAAGAAAAACACTGCTAATATTATGATCAAACAGCCTTCTCCATGGCTTAACACCATAAAAATCATGTCACTATCACTATAGTTTTCCAACCAGCTTCCTTTACTTTTAGGACGGCAAACAAATGTCGTGCATGTTGGTCTGCGGCCTGCTGCTGTACGCTAAGCTGGTGACGGTGCCAGAAGACGCGCTGCAGATGTTCGCGGTGAAGCGCGCGCCCATCAACATGCCTCCCAGCCAGCTGCGATACCTCTACTATCTCTCTAATATTATTAGGTGAGTTTTATATTGAATAAAAACTTTTTTACAAAAAAAAAAAACAACCGACTTCCAAAAAACACTACAAAGTGAAAAATAACTTTTTTCGGAAGTCGGTGTCTATGGATCTGTAATTTAGTTTTTTGCCACCGACTTCAGAAATTAAAGTTATTTTTCATTTTGTAGTGTTTTTTGGAAGTCGGTTGTTTTTTTTTTGTAAAAAAGTTTTTATTTTTCACTTTTTGACGAGCATAAATTGCTTAGCAACCATATTAAAGTAATCGAATCGCAACCCGTGAAATATTTGTCATTGAGTAGTTCCATTGGCCATCTGTGGTCTTCTTCATCAGCTCCACTTTACCAAATGATGATTTCCGAGAGCAAATGCTCAAGCTATTTAAAAAAATACTCAAATCGATATAGCTTTGCCTATAAAATTTGAGGGTTTCCCTCGATTTCCATGGGATCCTCTCATCAGATTCCAACTTGATGATAATGGGACCACCTCGAGAGTATACCCTTTCAAACAAAAAAAGAATTTTGAAAATCGGTCCACAAATTGGCGGAGTAATCGAGTAACAAACACACACAAAAAAAAAAAAACATACCGTCGAATTGAGGACCTCCTCCTTTTTTGAAGTCGGTTAAAAATAAATTGTTATTTAAAAAAAAGTGCATAATCTAAAACTACATTGAAGTTTATTGTTAAACATATGGATCCTTATTCTGCTTCGTTCCTGTATAAATAGCTTGACCTCTTGCACCGACAAATCTGTCGTGAACAAGAATTTGATATTTTTTTGAATTGTTATCTTGAAATTTTTCGGTCGTCAGTGATTTGTGTACTAGAACCAAATGCCTAGTTAAAAATTCCAAAATACTTTCCACCCGAAACTGCACATTATAATTTCGTGCTACCAAATATAGCCTACTTTGTTCAATGTTTATCACACTAATATTATAATGGCGAATGTTTGTGAGTGTGTGTGTGTTTATATGTTTGTTACTTCTTCACGCTCAAACGGCTGGACCAATTTTGATAAAATTTTGTATGAAGGTAGCTGACACTCTGGATTAACATATATAGGCTACTTTTTATCCCGATATTCCCACGGGATCGACATTTACGCGGGTGAAACTGCGGGGCGCAGCTAGTGAACTATATGGCATTATGCTGAACATTGTAGTTAATTAATGTGTTTGTTTCAGACCAGAACCAATCCTTCCTCATTTCCGGCCAGTGAGCTTAGTATCTCTGACCATTCAACCAGTCCCCCTCTTCACTAAGGCCCGGGACGGCTGCCGGCCCTACATAGAAATATACAATGAGGACAGAATGCTGTTGTCGACAATGCAAGACTATGATAGGTTGCATCTCTATAGCATGGCTGAGGGGAAAGTGAGTATTGTTAATTACTTTATTAAGTCGTTACTTAAGATGGTGGAACATTTTTAACAGGTTATATCTTCGTTCTGACTAAAGCTAAGAGGAAATTCGTTGATATGTTATATTTTATCTATTGAGTTTTTTGACATAAATAAGGAACCAATTCGTCACCATAGGTTAAACTACCACCCAGAGTTTTAAGGTGATATATTGAAAAAACTGTGGTTTTCCTATTTCGTGTGTGTAATAGGGATTTAACATTTTGGTATATACTTTTGGTCTAGTATCATATAAAAGGAATGTACAATTCAATGAATTTTTCTCGATACAAAAAAAAATTGCAAAGTTATATATATTTTTTTACTTTTTTCGTCATCACGGCGTAACGTTTAAGAGTTATTCAATGGAATTTACTATAAAACATAGAGAATTATCACATCAAAGTTTACTCAAAGTAGTTTTAAATTTAATTCATTTATTTTGTAAAAAAAATTAGTAAATTCGTTTTGGCACATACGTCGTTTTATTCCGAGCGCACGCACATTATAGCCATCTCTCAGAATTATGCCGGCGATACAATTGGCATAATATAACAGTTTGAATGTCATTATGAAACTATGTTATCTCATCAACTCCTCAATGCTAAGCTAGTCGTGCACGGTCTAGCTAAATGCTAAGTTATACATTGCACGACTAGCTTAATCCTGCCACCTTTGGGTTCTAATCAAATGAAATGCGAATTGATAAACTTGTTTTAAATTAGATTTGATGCAAGACTAATAGGTAATCCGGGCTGGTGTCCGCAACTCCACGTCAATACGCGTATTTTGCGTACGGGTGGGAAAATCGATTATCGATCCGCCCATGCAAGACTATAGCATATTGGGATTAAGCCTACTGCAAGCTAATCATGTAATGTTAAAATCATTATTCCTCAGGTAACTCTCCCATTAGACACTACAGTGGTCGGTGACGTGGCTGTCTGCGTGTACCACGCGCGTCAACAGTTGGGTCGCGTGCATTCTGTGCCCGTACTCTCTGTGCACTTCCACACCGGATATCTATCACTTGATCAACACCATATCAAATTTAATAGGTAACTCTCATTTTATCTGTCATGTTTACGATACCTGCTGGATAGCTAAGGATCGAGTTTAATGACATACAATTGGAAATGCCTATGTCCCCCTTTTCATTCATGATCAGTCCCATGAATGAAAAGGGGGAAAAAAATCAGTTTCAAGGTTTAGTTTTTAGGGGGGGTGAAAATCAGTTTAAATTGCAAACAAGTGCTTTCAGTTTTAGGAGTGGGTATTATAACGGGAGTGATTACAAGATCTACCTGTTTTGTATCCAATGGTTTCCTCGACATTTTGGCGTTCTCAATTTCACAACCACGATCTTCCAAGCTTTAAATATTTTCAATTTAACTGTGACTTTTAAGTCATCCTCATCTGCCTCCTATGTTTGGGGTCGGCCTCCAGTCCAACCGGATGCAGCTGAATACCAGTATTTTACATGGAGCGACTGCCTATCTGACCTCCACAACCCAGTTCTGGGTAATACGATACCCCTTAGACTGATGGTTGTCAGATTTTCGGGCTTCTGACTACCCGTAACGACTGTCAAAGATCCAGGAATGACAGCCGGGACCAACGGCTTAACGTGCTTTCCGAGGCGCGGAGGGGTCACGGTATGTAAAGATGGTCACCCATCCACAGACCAACCGCGGCAAGCGTAGCTTAACATGATCGATCGACCTGTGCGCCTGTTATTATTTAGCCACGAGACCCTCAAAATAAATATATTTTTGCAGTCTCGTACAAGTGAAAAGATACCTGATGTTTCTTCGATCTTTTTTAACAGATCCGAAATCGACGGCATAGACGAGTCCCTTCCCGTGAACGACCACTTCTCTAACAACACGAACGCGGTGATAAGCCTCGTGGTTCAGAACGGTGAGCGTCGCAAGCCGCGCTCCGATCTCTGGGAAGAAGACCATTCCTTCCCCGTTCGGACGCCCGATGTACTGTTCTCTACTAACCTGGAGAGAGACGAGACTATTGATAATTTTGGTAAGTTTTTTTTTATGTGTTTTTTGACGATCTACGTCTTGTTTATTGCATTGTATTATGAACTTTTTGTTTAAGAAAATAGAGATTAAAATTCCATAAGTAAGTCCCTTGGTCCAAATGGTGAGATACGCAAGTACGGTAGAGGATCATTTCTTTGCCATAAGACGACGTGTTTTGAGTCGAAACTTGAAGGTAAAGATTTATCATATTCAAAGATAATTCTTCGATTGTTGTTTGATTTCAAGGTAAATTATACCATATTCCTTTGTTATGTACTCATGTATGTTATAAATCGTTAAGTTTATGTATTTTTATATATCTGTGTACATCTATTTTATCTATTTACGCAGCGAATCTTCGCAACAACCCCGCAGCCGTACCAAAGACAAGTATGTTGTAGTGTTGTGTTTAGCAAATCATTCATTTATCTCTATGATTTAGCTCAACATACTAAATAAATAAACACCAAATGCATTGAAAGCTGTGCGCATGCAGGTCTTGTAATGTGAACCCTATTTGCGCGCTCATAATCTCATACGGTATGAAAACCGCGTATAATGCGATTCAAATAAGAATAGGAACGTCAATGACCTCTACCTGTCAAATGTTGATTGAAAAGTACGGTTTGCAAAGAAAACTTATTTGCGTATCAATAACTTTTTTTTTGTTTAACCGAGCCTTAGATAAATCAAAGTGAAAAAAACATCAAAAAATTAGTCATAATTAGTTTTTTTTTAATTATGCTACTTTCTTTCTTATTTTCATTGTTGACAACAATTCACCAGAAAGTAAAGAAGAGGCCAGCCGCCATCATGTCGTTGTTGGGTGTTACATGCTCTGTGGTTGTTGGTGTGCTTCTTCGTGAGACTGAGCGCTTGTGGAGTGTTACTGTTTCTTTCGTTAATTCTTTGTGTTACGTGGTTGCTTCCTGTTAAATTTGTTATTGTTGTTATTTGTTGACGATGACCACTCAAACAGTGACGCAGACATGAGCGGAATTGAAAAAAAAAATGTTTTCGTAAATAATTAATGTCATTAAAAAAATATCTCGTTTTGCTCACCCTACCCAATTTATTCGATTTGACAGCTATGACGTCACAACATGGCGCTAAGTCGATCCTATTCTTATTTGAAACGCATTGTACGACGCATATTATGATCATTGCCATTTGGATATAAAACCAACAACAGTGAATTCATACATTTAAAGTGTTTCATTGGTTAAACCGTGTTCCCTGGTGTATAACTTCCAATCACATTTTATTTTTGTTTGACATGTATTTAACCTGTTCATATTTTTGCGTGCACAAAGTCGTTACTTGTTTTTACGTAAGGCACAGGTTTTTTCATGTGTACATTGCCATGATTATAATTATATGAGTAAAAAATGCATGCCCTTTTATTACTTATCTATGTGGTATTACGAATTTAAAAGTCTTTTAATATTTACGTGATGCACTTCGGTAGCCCGTGAAATTCAAATTTACCTTTTACGTTTTTTTGCAATTTGCAGGTTCGTGTCAGGTTGTATGTTGATTAAAATTTGATTCGCGGCCGTAAGAAATATGGCTTTGCAGAATTAGAATCAGTAATACAACTCTTTAAGTTAGACCCTGCGTTCCGAGTTGGGAAATAATCGATTTTAGCGTGCTTATATCTGTACCGAATTAGCGTGAGCGCGATAACGATGTCCCGTGAATCGTCATAGATGACGTCATGACATGCGCCATCTTGCGATAACGCCAACCATGCCTTAGAATAATATCACCGTGAGCGCTGTCAAAAATGACAGTGAGCGTGTGAGGATGTGTCAGTGTGTGTTTTGTTTTGAGTGATGAAAGCTGATGGTCGTCGTCGTCGTTTCAGCCGATAGACGTCCACTGCTGGACATAGGCCTCCCCCAATTTTGGGAGGGTTTGCCATAATCGCCACGCTTGGCAGGCAGGTTGGCGATCGCAGTATGGTATTGTTACGAGCTTCGGGTTCGTGACAATAAAAACTGCCGATTTAATAACCAAAAATTGACTCAAACACACTAATTACAAAACACAATTGCACTACTGATCGCTCTAAGTCGCACTTGAATATCGCTTCGATGTTTTCACTTCGATCGCTTTATCCAAACTGTGTCGGTCGTGGCGCGTCCCGGCCTTATATAGCGCCGAAGATAGTTCTAGAACCTTCCATTGTAGAAACATCTAGAATGTTCGAGTACATACAGGCCCCGATCGACCAGATGTCGATAGTTCGGGAAAATTCTAGAAAGTTCTCGCATCGAAATTTCTAGAAGGGTCTTCACTACTAGTTCCGCTACTTGATACTAGATGGCGCTAGTGGTAACTACTGTCACCATGTACCAGGCATTAATTGTGGCGCGCAACACTGCCCCCTCCTAAGACATGCTCGTCCCGAGCATTATCGGCCCCATAATAACGCGCCAGTCGATCCACGTGGACGATCTTAGGAGTACCTCTTGCACCTTTCTGTATCCGGTAGGTTACGTCATTGATCTTTGTCACAATCCGGTACGGTCCGTCCCATTTAGCTTGAAGCTTAGGAGATTTCCCTTTGCTGCGGACTGGATTGTGCAACCACACTAGTGAACCTTCGTCGAACCCTTTATTGTTCATTTTACGGTCATAACGGGTTTTCATCTTTTCAGACATTTGCTGGCCCGATTGTCTGACGTGCTCATAAATGTCATTCATTTTGTTCCGCAAGTCATTCGCATACTCGGTTATACTGCGTGGGGCATCAGGTGTTATTCCGGTGATCAGGTCTGCAGGCAGCCGTAATTCTCTTCCAAAGTTTGCGAAAGCTGGTGTCACCGATGTACTTTCGTGAACAGCGCTTCGATATGACAACAAAAACGGTTGAATGTGCTTGTCCCAATCTCGTTGCCGATTTTCCACAACTTTGGCTAGGTATCTCTCCAGTGTCTGATTAAATCGTTCCACCATTCTATCCGATTGTGGGTGGTAAGAAGTTGTTCTCGTTTTATGAGTACCCATTACTCGGCAAGTTTTCTGAAATATTTGGGACTCGAAATTCCTTCCCTGATCGCTGTGAATCTCCAAGGGTACTCCAAAACGGCAGAAGACTTCATGAACCAGTTTATCTGCAACTGTTGAAGCTTCTTGGTTTGGAATGGCAAAGACTTCCGGCCACTTAGTGAAGTAATCCATCACAACCATGAAATACTTGTTACCACTATCACTTTCCGGAAACGGCCCCGCAACGTCAAGGGCTATCCTCTCCCATGGTGCACCAACATTGTACAATTTCAATGCACCTCTACTACGAGTCTGAGGTCCCTTTACAGCTGCACAACTTGTACATTTGCGACACCAGTCCTCGACATCGGCCCGACAGTGGACCCAGTAAAACCGTTCTCGTATCTTCAGTAGAGTCCGTTTTACTCCCAGATGACCTCCTGAACAACCATTATGGTACAGCTGTAGAACATCCGGTACTTGAGCTTTAGGAACAACCATTTGCAAATGGCAGCTGTCTCCTCGAGCGTTTTCCCATTTACGGCACAGGACTCTATCCTGAATCACCAAGCTGTTCCATTGAGCCCAATAGCTTTTTGTGGTCGAACTCATTGCTGAGACGTCGCTCCACCTGGGCTTAGGAGCTCTGGCCTTCATCCACTCCAGAATCGGCTTGATGTCCGAATCTTCCTGCTGTGCACGTTGTAGGCTTTCTTTCCACTCGTTGCTGAGGTCTGTCTTGAGCATCCTCACAGGTACGACTTCTTTACTTTCTTGCCTAGTACAATGCTTGCAGTTTTCAGGACAAGGTGTTCTTGACAATGCATCTGCGTTGCCATGAGATTTCCCGCTGCGATGTTCGACCTCGAAGTCGTATTCCTGCAGTAGTTCAATCCATCTCGCAACTTGTCCTTCTGGATTTTTGAACTGCAATAGCCATTTAAGTGCAGCATTTAAGTGTCAGTTCGTAGGTGGAATTTCCGCCCCAGAAGATATTTGCTAAAGTGCTGCAATGACTTTACCACAGCAAGCAGTTCCCGTCTCGTAACACAATAGTTCCTTTCAGGTTTCGACAATGACTTGCTGAAGTATGCTACCACAACCTCTTGATCGCCGTTCCGCTGAGACAACACACCGCCAAGTCCTATGTCACTTGCGTCTGTGTCAACTATAAATTCCTTGCCCGCATCAGGGTACCCCAAAATAGGTGTTGGCATCGACGCAACCAATCCACTTCCTCGCAAGTACCAACAAGTGTGCCTTTTTCTATTACCTGTTCCTGATCACAAAGGTTCAGCACACGTACCCCTGAGATGTCAGTGGCTCTGACCAAAGTCCGTGCCACTTTCCATGGATGGTCATTGTCTACCCTTTCCACGAGTACACAACGATGAGTTTGCCCAGGATTGAGGAAGACTAACCGGCACAATCGTTTCCGATCTCGGCGGAAGAACAATCTTCTTAAGGCTGTGCTGTACACATTCCCAGGTAACGCCCCTTCCACGAAAAGTTCCTCTTGTCCACATTTCAAAACACCTTGCTTGACGTCAATCTGGCAACAATTCTTCCTCATAAAGTCAAGGCCCAGGATGCAATCGTCCATTATATCAGCCACGATGACATTATGCAGGTAGATTCTGTTGCCTAGCGTCAATTCCATTTTCTTCTCTCCATGGACGGGTATGCGCTGACCGGTGGCTGTTACCAAATTAATGCGTTCCCGGTTGTATGCGGAGTCCCCAAGGGACCGACTTGTAAGTTGGGAACTGACAACCGTGCGAGAAGCTCCAGTGTCAATGGTCAGCTTACACGGCGTTCCGTTGACCTCGCCCTTGATGATTAGGCTGTTCCCGTCATGGGTTTGTGTGATCGAAACCCTTGGGGCTCTTTGAACATCAGCCAGCACCCGCCCCGCAGTCCTGGCTATTACTCGTTTCCCTGCTGCTGGTGCTGCGTGGTGCTGTTAGCCGCACTGCCCTCTGGAGATCGGCTGTCTTCTCTTTCTGCAGTTCGCTTAGGGCAACTGGATTGAAGGTGGCCCTTTTCCCCACAGCCGTAGCACCTAGGGCTGTATCCTTTATTGCGTTCGCGAACTGTAGCCGCTGCAACCTCCCTGACGCGATGGGAACGATGATCCTGCCGCACGGCTTCCACCTCCAGTGCATGGGCCAAGGTATCCTTAAGCGTCCCATGGTGACCGAGCCTCACAGCAGCTCTAACTTCAAGGTCGCGGATGCCGTCGATGAATGCCTGCACCAGGTCCCCATCAATAAGCGCAGGTACGGACTGGTAAGCTTTGCGAACCAGCTTCTCCACTTCAAGGGCCCACTGCTGCAGGTTTTCGTTACTGCGTTGCACGCGATCCTTGAGCTGCGCACGAAACACGTGTTCCAGGTGAGCGTCGCCATACCGAGCCTCCAGTGCCTCAAGGAGCTGCTCGTAAGTCACTTCCTTACCGAGAGCTTCAAGGACAGTTAAGGCCTGGTCGCGCAGGCCTAGGGTGAGAGCAGTCATGGCCTGACTTTTATTCCACCCGTTCGCCTTCATGACAGCCTCAAACTGGATTTTGTAGGCCGACCATGAAGAAGTTCCATCGAACGGTGGCACTTTGAATCCACGTAGCGAAGGTGTTGTAGCTACGGGAGCTGCGATTCCATCCCCAAGTTTGAGGTAGTCCAGCGTTTTCTTCACGTCAGCCATCACGGTTAGCTTCACGTCAGCCATCACATTGTCAACCCGATTATTTACTTGGTCGATTCGGGTTTCAGCTTCCGACAGGCGGTTGTCATGTTGAGCAACCTTATCCTTCACCTCCTTCATGTCTTTTCCGAAGGTAGCGTGAAGGTCCTTCATAAGGAGCATCTGCTCTTCCTGGCGGCGCGCCTGCTCCTCCTTATCACGTTGGAGCTGTTCTTCCAACCGACGAGCCTGTTCCTCCTGTCGACGAGCCTGTTCCTCCCTGTCACGCAGCAGCTGTTCTTCCAACCGACGGGCCTGTTCCTCCTTGTCCCGTTGGAGCTGTTCTTCCAGTCGACGAGCCTGTTCCTCCTGACGGCCGGCCTGTTCCTCCTGTCGGCGGGCCTGTTCCTCCTGTCGGCGGGCCTGTTCCTGCAGCATCATCATCAGGGCAGCAAAGTCTGGTGCTGCTGATGCTGGAGCTGCTGCGGACGGGCCGGCCTCTGTAGTCGGTAGCTGGCCCACCGACCTTTGTGGCGTAACTCCACCAAATCGCCTCTGGTCCGTCTCCTGCTGGCGTTGACTCCGGGTACGGATACCCTCCGTGTCGTCTTTGGGTAAAACCGGCATGATTTTTAATCCCACTTCTGACACCAATTGTTACGAGCTTCGGGTTCGTGACAATAAAAACTGCCGATTTAATAACCAAAAATTGACACTTTAATTACCAACACTAATTACAACTCAAACACACTAATTACAAAACACAATTGCAGTACTGATCGCTCTAAGTCGCACTTGAATATCACTTCGATGTTTTCACTTCGATCGCTTTATCCAAACTGTGTCGGTCGTGGCGCGTCCCGGCCTTATATAGCGCCGAAGATAGTTCTAGAACCTTCCATTGTAGAAACATCTAGAATGTTCGAGTACATACAGGCCCCAATCGACCAGATGTCGATAGTTCGGGAAAATTCTAGAAAGTTCTCGCATCGAAATTTCTAGAAGGGTCGTCACTACTAGTTCCGCTACTTGATACTAGATGGCGCTAGTGGTAACTACTGTCACCATGTACCAGGCATTAATTTTGGCGCGCAACAGTATGATGGTGGAATACATAGAGAACGCTGCTGCCCATTCTCCGGTACGATCCTTAGTCGCTCGATCCTTAGTCCTTAGTCGATGAAAGATGATGCACATCTTTAAATTAAACTGACGTGCCATTTTCGAAATAGTGCTTCTGGCTGACAGTCGCCACCTAACCAAAGAAGAAGAACTGAAGAAATGTGGTGTTTATACAAGGAAATACTGTAATAATATCGTTTTTACATTGAGTAAGCATTGTGAGCGCGTTCACGAGCCTTCCGAATTGTTGACAGCTCTCAGCTGTCATAATCGTAATATCTAAATCGGAACGCATGTGAGATGATGTGAGTGCTGTGAGCGATTATAGCTAATTCGGAATGCGGCCCGAATTAGTCTCAAATGTCATTTCATGATATAGTCATTCAATAGGGTAATATGAACCTAGAGAGATGTATTGATGATTTTTGTGATTATAATTCTATCAATAAATATTTGTTACGGCCGTGAATCATATTTAGTTCAACATACGATCAAAATAGCAAAAAACGTAAAAAAATAATTGAATTTTGCGGGGTACCCTTACGCTTTCGCCATAAGGCTGAACAGGTCTACACTGAATGCACAATGTTTTAGTGTGTATAGCAACGTAAATTTTGCGTTAAAGCGCATCTTCAAAAATAAAACGCTTAGTTCACAGTCTCATACAAAACAACTATTGTTGCAATACACGTAGGTGTGGGTTCACTTTCTGCAAAAGCATTTGGTGTAGGCTGGTCGATTTATTTATTTATATGTACTTGGGCGTTTTTCAAATTTTTTGACCATTGCCTTAACATTATGTCCACTGACTTATCAATTATCTTATTTAATAATTATTAGTCAAAATATCATGTTTAAAATGGCAATCGATAGCACATTTCAAGAAAAGTAAATTAAAACAGAAAAATAATTTAAAATAAACACTTAATTAAAAAAATAAAATAAAAATGTACTAATATTACCCCAATTTCACGATGTCCCATGCATACTTTCCTAACTTTGAAGTGTCATAATCCCCACATATTCTCATCATACTCATATTAAAATCACCAGGCTTGTGGTAAAACAATATGAAATTATGTTTTTTAATGTCTTTTAACTGGTTGTTATATCAAAATAAGAAAATAAATCAAATTTTATTTTGTCCTAGAATTTTGGTTATGCCGGAATTCCCAGTAAGTAACTACGATTTTCGTCGACAATAAAAGAAAACCAATATTCAGATATTTTTTGATGTGGAAACGTTGTTTGACAGTTTAACATCGTTTGGCCGTTTTTTTTTCGGGCCTATAAGTTTGGTTATTTTACCGTTACTTAGTGTCCAGAGCAGTGTGACGATATTAACGTGTTCCGATTAGTAAAGTGATTTTGAAAGCTAAATATTATTGTTTTATTAAGAACATTGTTTAAAGATTTGCACCAATTATCTAAAAATAACTGAAGTATATTAGAATCATAAGTTTTAGTGTATTTAATATAAAACATTGTGATGAGAAGTCATAAAATGTACTTTCGTAACGTCAGCTGAGTAACGTTATATATAGCCGGAATATACGAAGTCATTTAAAAAAAATAGCGTTCCGGTTTCGTAACGGTCAGCTTTTTTGAAAAACGCCCACTTATTGAACACCCGAAAATACAATACAAAAAAAGACTTAATAATTTAACATATGTGTAACACCCGCAGTAACAGCCGACTACCCAGTGAGAGAGCCGGAGCCGACTCGTCCGTCGCGCCCGTCCCGCCCCGCGCCCCCCTCGCCGCTCCCTCCATCTCGCCCTCCCCCTCCCACGACCCTTGCTCACCCCGAACCTGTCCCCCCCTCAGAGAATACCGCAGACTTCTTAAACCTGAACCTGAGCTCTGGGGCCGCACAGGAACCGCAACCAGAGAAGAAACTGAAGAATGAAGATTCGTTTGATTTCTTTGGAATGATGGAGAAGCGGACTGATGATGGGTTCGGAGATTTCCTTACTGGAAATAAGGGGGAGAAAGCTCAGGTGAGTTGTATAAGCCTCTTAATCTTTTTCGCGACAATGTAGCCGTAGCATTAGAAACACGTTTTAAAATTGTGGCTGTGTTCAACAACTCTGCTTTTATTGGCTGTAGAAATTCGCAACGGAATCGATATTCGGCGACCTCCCCGCCCCACCAACGGAACAAGCCGATGCGAAGACCAATGTGAACTCCAGCGATCCTCTCAACTTCGACCCCTTCGGCCTCAACGACCCGCTGCCGAAGATAGAACCGGTGCTCACACCACAACAGCTGATTCAGGAGGAAGGTGAATATCATGGGAGAGGTAGGCTGAGGTGTATTAATATAGTGCACTTTGCACCAGATAATTCCCATGTTATAGGAAAGAGCAGTGGTGGCCCAGAGGCCTTACGAGGAACTTACGAGTTGTAGGTCGTAGGTTCGAACCCAGACAGTCGCTTTACTTTGTGTAAATTATTGATCGCCACTGTTCTTAAAACGGTGAAGGAAAACATCGTGAGGAAACCGGCATGTCCTAGAACCAAAAAATCGAAGACAGTGTCATCTACCACCCCGCACTGGGCCCGCGTGGTGAATTATGGCTCACTCCCTCTCACAGAAAGAGGTGTCCTGTGTCTCTGCAGTGGGAGCATTCGAACATTATAGGTTGATTATAATAATAATAAACAGGAAAGGGAAATAACCTTGTCAGTAGTAAATTGAGAGGCAAATCAATTAGTTTAATGGGCGGCTCAAAGCGATAGAGCGTTTGTAGACTTGAGAACTTAACAATATTTTGAAATTTTGTTCTTAGTCATACTGGAGTTATCGGACTGAAAAATAAAAGAAATGTCGACTTAATTCATAATTTCAACCTAAAGACGTCCAAAGCTGGACATAGGCCTCCTCCAAGCAGCACTTTTCGCATCCAGCTGATTTCCGCGACCTTCGCAATTTCATCGGTCCACCTTGTGGCCCTCAATTTACCAACGTATTATGGTCGTGCTGCGAGTTTTTCACCGTGTCCTCCAAATCTCATATTCTTGTTACTCCCAATTTATATTCGGGGTCGGAGCA
Organism: Mesoligia furuncula; assembly: GCA_916614155.1. Taxonomy (NCBI): domain Eukaryota; kingdom Metazoa; phylum Arthropoda; class Insecta; order Lepidoptera; family Noctuidae; genus Mesoligia; species Mesoligia furuncula. The sequence continues at coordinate 21,662,376 of OU744800.1, read as the reverse complement.
ACATGTATTTTTCTTCCATACTTCTCTTGCCTTCACTATCTTCCCTTCTTCTCTCTTTATGTTAATAGTTTATCAACTAATAATACTTATTGTTCCCTATTGAACCAGGTCGTCCCCAAAGCGTTCCCTTAGAACGTGCACAACCAACAAACCAAGGCGGTACGCGTAAGGACCCGTTCGCCGAACTAGGCGTATTAGGCAGCGCTATGCCGGCCGCGTCCGCACAGTCCCTGAGCGCGAGCGGCAGTATCGGCTCTACGCCGAGAGCGTCGCCGGCGCATACTCCGGCACACCAGCCGCATACGCCGGCGCATCAGCCGGATTATAAGTAAGTTTTGTGGTTCATTCATTGCTAGCTATTGCAACGTTATAGTACGTTCAGGGAATTTTGTTGTTGAGCAGATAAGCACACTGCGGCAATTCGCCGTATTATAACCATTTCATAGGACTGGAAGGGAAGAATAGAGTTGGGATTGGGATTTACAGACAATTTATGTCGGTAGTCAATTCAAAAGAAAAAATTTATTTTGGAAATGTCACACTAATATTATAAAGGCGAAAGTTTGTGAGTGTGTGTGTGTGTGGAGGTGGGCGGGGGGTGTTTATCACTTCTTCACGCTCGAACGGCTGGACTAATTTTGAAAAAAAATTGTATGGAGGTAGCTGACACCCTGGATTACCATATAGGCTAAAAGTCTCGATATTCCCACGGGATTGAAATTAATGCAGGTGAAACCGCAGGGCGCACCTAGTGTATTTTTGATATACCTAGCGAAAAAATCTCGTATGTTTTGGCAAGTCGCTACATCAGTATACCCGTGTAAAGTAAAAACGGGTCGCCAGTTTATTTTACGTGAATACTTTGCAAACCATGGTATTACTCTCTATTTTACATAATTATTTCTAATCGTAACGAAATTTACAGTAGGTCCCACTTTGAGCCCGCAAAGACTCCTGCAGATGACAAACCTAGGAAGCCAATGGACGTGTTTGGCGACCTCCTCGGTAGTCAAGGTTACGAGTTTGCAGCCAAAAGAGATTCCGGCCCGAAGACTATGAACGCTATGAGAAAAGAGGAATTGGTCAGAGATGGCGTCGACCCGGAGAAATTGAAAGTTAATGACTGGGTAAGTCGAGAATTACATACAATTGCACGAAAACATGAATATTTATAAGATGTGGTTTACCACCAAACGGGGTGAATTGGGACAAAACTTTAAAATGGATTTTAGTGTTGAAATAATACAGTTTGTTGCCGAAAAGGACACTTAAACGTTAGTTAAAATCGCTTTTAAAGTTTCGTCCCCATTCACCCCTGCATCTCTATTCTATTCACCCCGTTTGACGGTATATCCAGTATGACATATCTGTTTTATTCTTCTCTATTTCTCTCTTTAAAGGTGGTGGCTGGAAATATATTGAACTAAGTAGCAATAGTTAAAAAATATATCCATTGATTATAATTGGTGGTATACATAATGAGTATTCTGTTTTATCCCTAGTAGCCGTCATTCTCATAACAGTCAGATCGAGAATGAGAAAATTACATCTATGTCAAATATTTGCAGATGACGCCACGGTTGATGTCGACTCGGTTTTGGTTCCGCTTAAAAGTACCAGGTTTCTTTCATAGGTTACATTAAACTGAAGTACGCATTACACACATTACAGACGGAGGGCAAGAAGGCGAACATCCGCGCACTTCTGTGTTCACTCCACACGGTCGTGTGGGAAGACTGCCGCTGGACGCGCTGCGACATGTCCCAGCTGGTCACGCCAGCCGATGTCAAGCGCGCCTATAGGAAAGCGTGTCTCGCTGTACATCCTGATAAGGTAAGCTTTTTTTTCTATACACTAGACATTGGTAGCTCTAGCTCGTGAGCGAGTGACAGAAAAGAGCTAGCTCTTTTCGATTGACGTCGCTAGTCATCGTCGTAATCTCTTCGTAGTAGTAATTCGCGTGACACGAGTCAAATGAGTCATTTGACTCAGTGTCACGCGAATTACTACTTATTTATTTATTTAATCTTTTCGCACAAAAAGGTACAAAGGCGGACTTATGCCTTAGGCATTCTCCACCAGTCAACCAAGGGTGGTGAAGAGATTCGAGAGCAACAATGATAAAAAAAAATTAAAACTAGGTACACAAATACATAAATAAGTTATATACACATACATATTATTGACTATAATATATACTTATTATATTATATACTATACATAAAAATTCAAGGGAGAGAGGTCTTAGATGACTCTGCGCTATTTGTTTTGAAAATAACTCTGCAATTTCCGCTTAAATGCATACCGACTGGTGGCCGTCCTGATATCAAGAGGAAGTGCATTCCAAAGAAGAATGGACTGAATATGAAAGGAAGAATGAACAAAGTCAGAAGTATGAGAAGGACAGAGTAGGTTGAAAGAAGAAGGAAGAAGATTGTTAGAAGAACGCAGATTCTTAGCGTGAGAAGAACATAGATATTGGAAGTGAGACACGAGATAAGAAGGAGGAGTGGAAGAGTCGAGAAGGGAGAAAAGCGTGGTCAAAGCGCGCAAACTTCTTCTTTGGCGAATGGACATCCATTTGAGCTCAGACCTATAGACCTGAGCGAGAGCGACGTGAATCGAAAAGAGCTAGCTCTTTTCTATCACTCGCTCACGAGCTAGAGCCATGTCTACTATACACGAGTTCGAGCAAGTACTAATGGTCTCGTAACTGCCACTGAGCGGCATATTGTTATGTATGTAGATGTAACGTACCGCGGCTGCGACCCGGCTAAGTAACCCGTCGTTAGATATTAAAGTGAGTGTGTCATCGACTAGCGTGTTTGACTGTTGTCCGTCCTATACCTACATATCTAACAGTGGCGACGAGGACGAATTTACGTGTGCATAATGTCTACTTTTGGTGTTTCATTCGGTATAATGACGAACTTTGACCATTTATCCCAGGACTGGATAAGTTATAAGTCACGGCTACAGCAATGGTTTATTGCCAATGATATTACGGACGAATCGGACAAGCTGAAGGTCAAACGGAGGGCAATTCTTATAAGCGCTCTCACCGGACCTACTTATATGCTAGCAAGGGACCTGGCGTTGCCTAAGAAGTTGGAAGAAACAAATTTTGAAGATATCCTGAAACTTCTAGACCGTCATTTTGAGCCGAAGCGGCTCGGGTTCGCAGAAAAATCGATTTTCTACGCGGCGGTGCAGCGACCAGACGAGAGCCACACTCAATGGGCGGCCAGAATTAGGGGATTGGCGGCACACTGCGGCTTTAAGAACTTGGAGGAAGCTCTTCTGGATAAATTCATCATGGGCATGATGCCAGGACCCGAGCGAGACAAGCTCTTTGCCCAGGACCATACGGACTTGACGCTAGCCAAGGCGGTAGAATTAGCAGAGGGCGTGCGGTGTGCTCGGCGCGCCTCCCAAGCCGCTCCGGTAGCACGTGGTGCGAGCGCGGCCGCCGGCAGCGTCGATGAGGGTTCCGTGTTCGCGGTTAAGGAAAAGTGCAGTGTGTGCGGTTATGCAAATCACAAATCCAATCAGTGCCGGTTTAAAAACTATAAGTGCAAAAAGTGCAATAACAAGGGCCATCTAAGACGGATGTGCTCAAATGACGCGAAAGTAAAACACGTGGAGGAAGGTAAAGTGGACGATGAGGGCGACGATGGTAAGTTGTGTTTAAATATTCGTTGTGATAAGGGTCGACCGATGCTGGCAAGCGTTTCCGTCGGTGGGCTAGGGTTGGAGTTCGAGATAGATAGTGGTTCCGCGGTTAGTATAATATCACACCAGATATATAACGAGCATTTCAGCAAAGTACCGTTATCAGTTACAGATAAAAAGCTATTCAGTTACACGGGAGAACTTTTAGAAACAGTTGGTGTTATTCATTTAGATTTAGAATATTCCAAAATGACGCGTAAACTACACTTGTTTGTAGTACGTAACGGTGGCCCACCATTGTTAGGCCGAGATTTTATTAGTAAGTTCGACTTGGAACTAGCACCAACGGTAAAATCAATTAGCCGATCGAATGACAATTCAATAGTGGACTATTTAATAACAAGGTTCCCCACCGTGTTTTCTGGCAAAATAGGGAAATTTAATAAGTACGCCGTGGAGTTGCATTTAAAACCGCACTCGAAACCATTATTTTTTAAAGCACGGTCAGTACCATATGCTTTGAAGGACAAAATTGATAACGAATTAGATCGACTCGTCGAATTAGGAGTATTGGAACCAGTTAAGTACTCAGATTACGCGTCACCAATCGTACCCGTTTTGAAAAAGGACGGTGGAGTGAGAATTTGCGCAGACTTTTCCGTGACAATTAACAAGCAACTAATCGTCGATAAGTATCCATTGCCAACGGTAAATGATTTGTTCGCTAAGTTGCATGGTGGCGTACAATTTAGCAAATTAGATCTGTCTATGGCATATAACCAATTTTGTTTGAAGGAACGATCACAGAGTATGACCTGTATCAATACACATCGCGGACTGTTCAAATATACAAGGTTAGTATTTGGCTTATCGAGCGCACCAGCAATATTTCAACGCGCCATGGAATGTATATTATCAGGGTTAGATGGAGTAGTGTTTTTTCTCGACGACATATTAATAACAGGAGTCGATAGTAAACAACACATGAACCGGTTAGTCACGGTACTAGAAAGGCTGGCGGAGACAGGTCTCACAATACAACCAAGCAAGTGTCAGTTCTTCAAAAATGAAGTAAACTATCTAGGGCATATTATAGACAAAAATGGTATAAAAAAGTCGCCGGATAAAGTCACAGCAGTTACACAAGCACCAACACCTCTTAACGTGTTACAATTGCAATCTTTTCTAGGATTAACAAATTATTATCGCAATTTTGTTCCAAATGCTTCAACCATTCTAGCACCGTTATATAACTTGTTGCACAAATCGACAAAATGGGAATGGACACAAGTACACGAAAATGCATTTAAACAAATTAAACAGCAGTTGGCATCGGATGAGGTACTCGCACATTTTGACCCAGCGGCGAAATTAATCTTGACAGTAGACGCTTCTCCATACGGGTTAGGCGCTGTGCTATCACAAGTAGGAAGGGACGGGCGTGAACGACCGATTAGCTATGCATCTAGAACGTTAACAGCAGCGGAGAAAAAATATGCGCAAATACAAAAAGAGGCAACAGCTATAGTATTCGGGGTAAAGCGTTTCCACCAGTATTTATATGCCCGAGCGGTGCCCTTCACCTTGCGAACGGATCATAGGCCGCTATTAACCATCTTCGGTCCACACCGTGGTATACCGGAGGTATCAGCTAACCGACTACAGCGGTATGCAATATTTTTATCTGCATACAATTATGTAATCGAATATGTTAGCAGTAAAAATAACAGTGCCGATTATCTGTCGCGCGCTCCGGTAGGGAATGAGTCACCATCATCAAGCAGCGCGGGCGCCGACGCCGGCGGTGCGCGTGCGGGGGCAGGGCGAGAGCGCGGCCAACCGCGCGCCGCTGATGACCGAGCCACATATGTTTACTTCGTCGTTGACGGAGGGCTGCCTGTTACTCTAGCTGTTTTACAAAGCGAAACCGAGAAAGATACAACATTGCGTAAAGTAAAAGATTATGTAGTGTTAGGTTGGCCGAGAAAAGTATATGACGATAAGTTGTTGCCGTACTTTTACTGTCGTAACCAACTATCGGTAGAAAACGGCTGTCTGATGCGTGGCCACAAAGTTATCATACCAGAATTGTTAAGAGATCAAATATGTAATGAACTTCACAGTTCACATTTTGGAGTGGTAAAGATGAAGTCAGAGGCGCGCAAGCGGCTGTGGTTTCCAGGTGTAGACGGCGCGCTGGAGCGGATGGCCAGCGAGTGCGCAGTATGCAGCGCGCTGCGGCCCGCGCCGCCCCGCGCCCCGCTCATGCCCTGGCCACATCCTCCTCATGCTTTCCATAGAATACATTTAGATTTCCTAGGGCCCTTTAATAACCAAATGTTTCTAATCGCAGTTGATGCTTATAGTAAATGGGTAGAAGTGTATATAATGACTTCATCATATGGCTCGAAAGCAGTCATTGAGAAACTTATAGATTTAATGTCACGTTTCGGTATTCCACATACTATAGTAACGGATAACGGTACTTCGTTTGTTTCGCTAGAGTTTCAAGAATTCTGTTCTAAGAATGGTATAACACATACGCTTGCTCCGGTATATCATCCGTCAAGTAACGGACAAGCCGAAAGCTTTGTTAAAATTATTAAAAGGGGTCTCAAAGGCATTATTTTAAATCAAAAGGGGAAACCAATAAAGGAACAGATTTCAAAGTTTTTGTTTGACTATCGGAACTCCAGGCATAGTACCACCGAGAAATCACCCGCAGAGCTCGTGTACGGCCGGTCGCTTCGCTCGCGGCTCGATTTGTTGACACCGACATCGGCGTCGGCCTCCTCTTCCACTTGCCTCACTCAAACCGTGGAGCAAAACCAGTTCTTACAGCGTAAATACTATAAAGGAAAAGAACGTAAACAATTCCAAGAAAATGAAGTGGTGTGGATAATGAAAAATCTAAATAATAAAAAGTTTGTATGGGTAGAAGGAATAATAAAGAAAAAGATCGGAAACGTAATGTACGAAGTTTATGTTCCTGAAATGGAACGCTTGGTAAAAAGACACTTGGATCAGATTCGGGCACACGGACAAACACAAATGCCAGAATACGACTCAATCTGGGATTCGGATGACATCCCGGATGTTCAGCGTGACCCACCAGACGCAAACCAGACTACACTGAATGACGACCGCACCAGCAACAACACCAGCTCTGATTTAGAGGAAGTAGGAACACCATCACCAGTACACATTACGATATCACCGTCAGTCACTAGTACACCGCTCCGAGGAGGAGAAAGTGAAGGTGGTTCAGAGCGAAATGTGACCTTCGCCACGCCACTAACAGAGTCGGACGGCTCGGTCGATGCGCAAACGCCCATACCAGCGATAAATCCACGACGTCTCGAGTTGTCACCCGACAACTTTACTCCTTAGCATATAGTTTTCTTTTAATGTTTATTTGATTGGGGTTGATTTGTACTTGCAAAATAAAGGGAAGGGGATGTTATGTATGTAGATGTAACGTACCGCGGCTGCGACCCGGCTAAGTAACCCGTCGTTAGATATTAAAGTGAGTGTGTCATCGACTAGCGTGTTTGACTGTTGTCCGTCCTATACCTACATATCTAACACATATGAACCTCGTAATTGCTTTATCGCTTTTGACAATAATTCCCATCAAATAAAAAACTTTACTAAAATTGAAATAATCTAACTATCACATAGACAAATAGACCATATCATAGTCACCCACGGTGAAGCGAAGAGGTCCCTGAGGAGGGGCCGCTCGTCAGGGCTTTTGCCGGTAAGCCGACGACGTAGCCGCCAACAAGTAGGCTGCGATGCCGCTTGAGCGACATCGCAACTAAGGCGGGCCGCGACGTCATATGGGAGGCATCGCGGCTGAGGGTTGGAGGCGGCGGGAGAGAAGTGCCGGTATTGCGGTGCGCCGCTCTCTACCTTCCGCGGCCTTGACGGGGTCGCCACCGTCTGATGGCGGACGCGGCGGGGCCGCAGGGGAAGAGTGTTGGTATGACGTTGGCGGCTCTCCCTATCCTCTGCGGCCGAAAATTGGCAGGCGGCGGGGCCACTGGCCTGACCCGTCGCAGGGGGACCAAGGGTGCCCAGACACGGGGTCGTTTGGCGCCCATACACTAAAATACAGATCCCAAGACAAGATAATAACAGCCGCACAGGTCGATCGATCAGGTTAAGCTACGCTTGCCGCGGTTGGTCTGTGGATGGGTGACCATCTTTACATACCGTGAGGGGTCACGGTATGTGACTTGGAAAGCACGTTAAGCCGTTGGTCCCGGCTGTCATTCGTGGATTTTTGACAGTCGTTACGGGTAGTCAGAAGCCCGAAAGTCTGACACCTAGTCTTAACCAAGGGGTACCGTATTACCCAGTAACTGGGTTGTGGAAGTCAGATAAGCAGTCTGGGGCCGTTCCTGTGGGACATCGGTTACGACTGGGTGCTGCGGGCCGACCTCCCCCTGATGGCGTTAGCGTGGTCTGCTACGCTGACGACACGCTGGTCCTGGCGCAGGGTCGCATCAGGCGGCGGTCGACGCGATGACACACGGGGTTGCGATAGTCGTGGAGAGGATCCGGCAGTTGGGTCTCGAGGTGGCATTGCAAATTTCCGAGGCCATGGCGTTTCATTTGCCCCGGAACACGTCACCATCGGGATCCCAACTAACGGTAGGAGGGGTTCATATCGGCGTCGAGACAACGATGAAATACCTAGGTCTCGTCCTCGACAGGCGGTGGAACTTCGTCGATCATTTTCGACGTTTGGCCCCCAAACTGGAACGGGCCGGGGCCGCCTACAAGCGGCTCTTGCCGAACCTGAGGGGCCAAACGCCTCCTACCGGAGGCTTTACGCGGAGGTCGTGCGATCCATGGCCCTATACGGGGCCTCGGATGGACGCGTTCACTGCGGCGGCGAGCCGCCCACTACCTGAACGCGCCCCTGAAGGTGGTAGCCGTAAGGCTTATCCGGGGCTACCGCACGATCTCGGGCGAGGCGGCAAGCTTCCTTGCCGGACTGCCGCCACTCGCGCGCCTGTATGAGTGGCGCGCGAAGGCACTACGCCGGGGGGAAACTTCGCTTCCGCGGCATTCGCGGCGGAGCGGACGGACCTCCGACGCGATCTCATGGCGGCATGGAAAGAGCGACTGTCGCAACCCAGCGCAGGGCACGCCACGATAGCGGCGATGAGACCCCTCTTTGATTGACACAAATCTGAATTTCCGTAAACATATTGATTTGTTATGCACTCGAATGCGTAAATTGATATACATTTTTAAGAATTTACGATATATATCGGACTACAAATTAATTAACACTTTGACAGCCGAAGATTTTAAAAGGCGGATTCCATGGTTCGCCGGCGATTTTCGCCGATATTGCAACATTTATAAAATGAGAACTATCAATGATAAATCTATAATTATTTTTTTATTTATACTATTGACTTGTTTATTTCTAGGATAAAAATAAAAAACAGACGTAAATTAGTTTTTTTTATTTAAAAATGTAGAATAAAAAAGAGGTTCGCGCCATTTCGCGCCAAAATTCGTGTACGTGCACTCGCAATAGCGGCGCGGGAACACTGGCGCAGCGCGACACTCGATAGCTTGTTCCGCTCACACCAAGCGCCCCACCACGGTTATTCTTACATGTGTGCGTAGCTAAAGCACTACACTATTATATCAATGCACGCCAAACACGGACTACGGACGTCGTTTTAAAACAAACACTAAGAAAGTCAGTCACGTACTGAGAACGTGATCAGCGTCACAATACAATCAACCTGGGACGTACTCTGCACGTGATCGGCTGTGAAAGTGTTAAACAGGTCTATTTAGCTTTGTGTCAATCCATTCTCACTTATTGTATAACTTCATGGGGTGGGGCTGCTAAATCAATCCTATTGCCATTAGAACGTGCGCAGAGAGCTATCCTTAACCCTTTAACCGCTGTATAATCTTGCAAAAAAATGTGCCCCTAGCGCCAATCACGTATTTTCAAGGTCAACTATAGTGTTGTGCACCATTCACAATTTATTTATTTTTTTTACTAGATTTTAAGAGTAAAATTACACGTTTTACGAAAATCTAATGTTTTTTTATAAGTCATTAACCTTATAATTAAAATTACCCGAATAAAAAAAGCTATAAGCATTGATAGAGTATAGTTCATAATTCTACTAAATACGTCTTTCGGAATCCCTATTGTTGCATTTATACAACTTTGGGTACATACCTCCTCCTCTTCTAACTCATTATCGGTCACAAATTCTTCTACATCTTCCTCGTAACCTTCTAAAATCCTTATTAATTCCTCTGCACTCGACATTTTGCGATTCAAACACGGCCACAAGACCCAATGAAATAAAATAAGTACCCACTATTTCATTAATAATTCTTAACAAATAAAACAGATGTACCCTCACTATTATCATTATGAGTTCGCTTATGACGTCACAAGCGGTTGCATATGTACAACTCCGGCGCTGGACTTCTTTGATAACGTTAAAGTACTAGGGTTGTTACTAAAATACAATTTAGTAAAAATCGTCTATCTAATTGTAATATGAATCTACCTTAAATCATGTTCAGTTTTAGATATTATAGTTAGAAATAGGTTCAAACAGCAACAAGCATTGAATTACTTTTTAATTCTGAATGCCTAACCTATTTGTATATTATTTGAGTAAACTAAAGTTTGCATTAAGAGTAATAAATAAACTTATGTGCTACATCACTACTGTTGTATTTATACAACTCTGGCGGTACAGGTTAAGGTCAAACCTGCATTTTGCGATGGGTTTTATGCATTTTTTTCACCGTTAATTTGGTGCTTTGCATAAGTGATTTTAGGGAAAAGGAAAGAAATTCCTTGAATGGCAACGGTGGTCTTTATTTTTATTATGAAACTGCTCCTACGTAAATAAAAATACGTTTAAAAATAACTTTGGAGACTTAAGTTGCAAATTTACAACTGCGGTGCTAGGGGCTCAGAAATGATAAGTTGCTTATATACAACTGCGGCGGGTAATGGGTTAAGGTAGCCACCTTTCGCCCATTTAGATTTCCCACACACGAACTTTACACGGCATGTAAGGTTTTAACCGTGCGTCAACTATTTATATTGAATATAGTACTGCACCAGCATAGCAAACTTCCTTATGTCCCAATACCTATAGATAAGAGAAGAAAAGACCTAGTTTGCATAAAGCCTCAAACTAGACATACTTTTATAAATAAATTTTATGTATTTTTAGGTCCGTTCTTATATAATAAAATCAATAAGTCTCTAAGTATATATAGTGTAAATTGTAAAAAATGTAGTGAAATGTTGAGTGAATACTTAGCGACATTTAATTACTCAGACACTGAAAAATTGCTAGAAGTAATGCAATAAGTTTATTAATGTTAAGTCAATTTTTATTTTAAAATATAATTATTATTATTATTATGTATCAATGCTAGCTCTATGTTCAGTAATATAATAGTCCACTACAACTCTCAGCGTTGTTAAGTGATGGCCTGAAACACAGGTTTGAATAAACCTACATCAGGCAGGTCGCTATTGAATTCAGTAGGCTTTTTTAACCAATATAAGTTATACACTAGATTTATTTTAGGCATAGTTTAATATTTTCCTCATAATATTAATATGTAACATTGTAATCATGTAACTTCTATGTAATTTATACTTATGTGAACTTATGAATAAATTATTATTATTATTATTATTATTATTATTTGAGGAGTGGCTAGAGTGGCGCCACGGCGCCCTCACCTACCGACTGACGCAGTTCCTCACCGGACACGGATGTTTCGGGAGGATCCTGCATATCAGGCGGGAGGAAACGCCCGGGCGTCACCATTGCCAGGATCGCCCAGAGGACACGGTGGAGGTCTGCCCCGCTTGGGCAGAGCACCGCCGTATCCTCGTAGAAGCGATCGGCAGCGGTGGCGACCTCTCGCGTCCGGCCCTGGTGCAAGCCATGGTCCGGGGCGAGAGGGAGTGGGAGGCAGTCACCCCCCTCTGCGAAGCAGTGATGCTAGCGAAGGAAGTGGCGGGATGGATGAGGGAGAGAGCCTCCCGTCCCAGCCGCCACGGGAGACGCTCCGGACGCTTGGGATTGTCCGAAAGGGTTACCGCTACCCCGGAACGTAAAGGGCTAAGGAAGGAACACGGGTGGGTTTTAGTCAGTAAGAGTCTGACACTCCCTTCCGCTCCACCCAGAGCGGGAGACGGGTCATTTGATGATTTCCAACCCAAAAAAAAAAAAGATAGGCAGTCGCTCCATATGAAATACTGGTATTTAGTTGCATCCGGTTAGACTGGAAGGCGACCCTAACATAGTTGGGAAAAGGCTAGGCAGATGATGACTTTTTTTATTATTATTGAGTATGGAAGTGTACAAAAATGAGAATTGCTTCTTCTGCGTTTGATGCACGCTACTATTTATTTATCTCTTCTCCTTGTTTACAGCAAATGGGCACATCCAACGAGAACATGGCGAAAATGATCTTCATGGAACTCAACAACGCGTGGAGCGACTTCGAAAACGACGCGAAGCAACAGAACTTGTTCTCTTAAATGTAACAGTGCAGCTAAAACATTTCCATAACATTAACATGGAGTAAGTCAACAAAATGGAGATCTAACACGCATGTTCCTCTGTATAATTAGACATGGTGTGAGATATTATCGATGCGTTCGCAGTCTTGTCGACGCGAGCACGCCCATAAGCACTCCAACTGTTCATTACTCCGCTCCGCTACAATGGAGACCAATCCAGTATATTAATAGCGAAAATATGTTAACTTAGATAGACCCTGCTAACGGCGTGTATTCAGAAAGCAAGTTGGAAATATAAGAATCTAAATGCTTAACGCGGAGTCGCAGATTTGTCTTACGGCTAGGATTTAACGGGAAATCGCTAAGTAAGTACCTATAATTTAGAATTGTGATAAATTCTTGAATAGTTTATTAAATCAAATGTTAACTTTGTGGATATGCAATATACATCTTATATTGATGTTTGGATGTAGCCCCAATTAATGAAGGCTTTTTAGTAGACCTTTAAATGTCTCGTATTGAAGAAATTTTATTGCGTAATTGAATAAATCAGGTCAATTTTATTGCCGTACCTATGTCGAATGCAATATGCTTACACAAACGGTGTTTTGAACACTACAAGTAGCATAGTTTTGAGACCCCTTTAACCCTTTTTCAAAAATAAACACGTAGCCTTACTGTTTGTTTGTCGTGATGACAGGTTGCTTGCTTAGCGCCTAGAGCTTAGTGACTTGGGAAGAGCTAAGATAGCCCGCGGAATTCAAATTTTCTTACGTTTTTTGCAATTTGCTGGTCAGTATTAAGTTTTACGTTGGTTAAAATATGATTCGCGGTCGTAACAAATATGTATTTACCGAATTATAATCATTATAATCAGTAATACAACTTGTTAATTTAGTATAATACCCAAATGTCAAGATTTCATGAAATAGTCATTTGGGGTCACATAGTGGGGATTACTTGGTCTTAGAGAGTTGTGTTGATGACTTTGATGATTATAATTCTGTAAATACATATTAGTTACGGCCACGAATCATATTTTAATCAACGTACAACTTAATACTGACCAGCAAACTGCAAAAACGTAAAAAAAATTGAATTTTCGGGCTACCCTGGCGCTTTTGCCTTAACATCCTTCGATACACGCTAGGCGACTAGCAAGGGCGCCAAGCTCGCAGTCCGGTCGATTGCGAGAATTCTAGAGCGTTCGTTTCACTTCACTTCTCGCATGGTGACTCGCTGGGATCTAGGCGCTAAGCAAGCCAGTGTCTGTCGTAGCCTAATTTAATATCATGATAAAAAAAAACATCAAAACGTGATGATTAGTTAACCACTTTCCATAAAATGCCATTTTTAAGTCGTTAGTTCGTTTAGTCAATGTCTTGTCTTCCGGTAGCATTTTCTTTTAGGTACAGTAGCAATAGTCCGATATGCAATAAATATAGTAGTAATTTACTAGGGCATTACTTAGTGATGGCACCCCTTGCAGACAGTAGTGTCACAATGGCTCTTTCTCTTTTTGGCACTTAGCTGTCATATAGCGTTGTCTCACTCTGTCAGACATTGCTTCGATGTGCCGTCGGTATGTAACCGAACTGTATCGACTGCAAAAACAACGACTCGGTCAGAGCTTCTTACGTTAAAACATTGTACATTACTCATTAAATAATCGTAAATTTTGTTGGTTTAGTTCAGTTTATAAAAATTATATGAATCGGGTCCGTGGGATGTAAAGAATTATTTTATAGACTTCAGGAAAATAATAATATGTGGGCGTTACTTAATAGTCTTTAGTGTTGTATTTTAGTACATTCACGTACATAATATAGAACAAAATGTATTTTAGATATTAAATATCACGAGAGCTAAAATGTAAGAAATTAATGAAAAATCAAGGTTACAGTTTATTACGGTTAAGAAAGTTATTCTTTGACTCGAAGTTATCGATTAAATAAATATGCTATCTATCTATTTGTGGGAAGAGTAGACATTCAGCTTCTTTGCGATTTCGCTTTATTATGTTACTTACTACTTTATAATGTAGGTTTATGGAGAACTATTCAGGAGGGCAGAGCCGTTTAAAACGCTACGTATAACTAGTCCTGAATTGATATGCGATGATGTATTATTTTATTTCTTCAATTTATGAACGCTTCTGTTGTGTATACGACGCTGAATTCGGATCCTTCCTGTGAGTATCGTTAGAGCCATACCTCACCGGGACGCCATGACGACGTCGCCAGGTCGCGCTGCCAACTAAATGTATACAGCTATATAGTGGGTTGCCTCATCTGGCATCCGCTTTGTTACGCAGCCGACCATACATTTTGTTGGCGACGTGACCTGGCTGCGGCGCCATGGTATCCGGGTGAGGTATCCTTAAGGCTAATTTTACCAAATTCCGAAATCTTTTATCCGTGGAATAAAATTGAAGTCTGACAGTTCTAGTATGCAAACACTGTCAAAAATTCGAAATTTATTCTCAGTATGACATTCTAGGTAAAAAAGTTTGGTGGAATACGCCCTAAGGGTTGATTTTACCAACGTCAGATATCTTTTATCCGTGGAATAAAATTGACGTCTGACAGTTCTAGTATGGAAGAACTGTCAAAAATTCAAAAAAAATTCTCAGGATAAGACTTATTCTAGGTATAAAAGTTTGGTTAAATGCGCCCTTAGTCGCATAAATTTAACTCTTATGATACCAATATACAAGGTAAAACAAAGGAAAGTCGCGCAATATTATATCAATGCAAAACGGGTTACTGGTAAGTACATGGAATCTAAACAACGCTGAAGTGAGATATTTTATTTTATTCCCTTGGGTTTCAGGACTTGGTGTTGTTAGATGTTAATTAAATTAGTTCTCTGAGAGCTTACGATAATGTTAAGTTTATACATTCCTATTGAAATAAGTGTAGCCGGGTGTCCATTATCGTTAAAATAGATGTGGTTAATGAAATGTAAACTTGAATCCAGTCTTTAGAATCATGGGTTATTTGAATCAGTATTTGATCTTAGAATGAGGCTTCCGTTCATCCGACTTTATATCAGATCGTGCAATAGTTCATTTTAGAATCTTAATTTTTTTATAATCTTATGTAGTTAGGCCTATTACAGAGTAAAATTTGTTGTTGATTCCATATGGTATAGAGCCCAGTGAAGTCACCAATATCGTGTATATTTTGCTTGGATAACGTACCTATGTCTAAATAACAAATCTGTTCGAAAATAAAGTAATTTGAAAAGTAAATCTTGCGTCTTTTTCTTCCTTACATCCTTCTGTCCTGAAATTTCATATACCGATACCTAGGTTTTATTTATACAAGGGCATGTATTTAATCGGACCTCAAATAATTCCCATTTTTACCTGCGACGGTACGGAGACCGTGAGAGGATGTGTGCAAACCAATGTTGCCATTTTTCTTTCTTTAAAATATGATTGACCAACTTGGATTCCCGCGGCAACAAAAAAAAACTGGCCAAGTGCGAGTCGGACTCGCACACGAAGGGTTCCGTACCACAAGGCAAAAACGCCGAAAAAACATGTTTGTTGTATGGGAGCCCCCCTCAAATAATTATTTTATTTTATTATTTATTATTAAAGTTAAAATTCAACGGAGTATTTTGTGAATATTTCAAGTGCCTACCTGTTGCCATTTTTATATCGAGCAAAAAAGGGCAAAAAATCGCGTTTGTTGTATGGGAGCCCCCTTAAATATTTATTTTAATTTGTTTTTAGTATTTGTTGTTCTAGCGGCAACAGAAATACATACTTTGTGAAAATTTCAACAGTCTAGCTATCGCGGTTCTTGAGATACAGCCTGGTGACAGACAGACGGACAGACAGCGAAGTCTTAGTAATAGGGTTCCGTTTTTACCCTTTGGGTACGGACCCCTAACAATGAGGTTTTCATTAAAAAACTGTGCATCATTAGAAGCTCAAAATGTTTTAGAGGTTCATTAATTTCAAAAAGCGTACAACATTACAAGATCTATAAGTTTTTATAGGATCAGTCAAATATTTCCCTTATATCAAGTCTATGGTTCGGTCTCAGTTTTAATAAAACCTCACCTTTCCTGTTACATAAGTTGAAAGAAATGACGAAATAAAACCTATTTTCAGTTAGTAGTATAAACCTTATTTAATCAACATAAGATCATCATTGGTCAACTGGGTTCAGTCTTGACATCCATACACCCATACTTCTCTAGGAGCTCTTGTTTCTTGCGCCGGAGCAAGGCTTCTTCGATGTCTTTTTGTGATGGCACTGCTACGTGGGACGTCACGATTGGCCGGGTTGGTTCGCCGTCTTCATCTTCTTCTATTCGTTTGTCATCGGGCTAAAAAATATGAATTCGTGAGCAAGAAATAATCAGAAAATAGTAGTATAGGGTTAAGGTTCGGAGCAATATCGTCATAGCGCATGTTGAAATAAAATCGAGAATAAACCTGCTCTCGCGAATAATACAGGTTAGCACAGACATCGACGCGCAAAACAACCATATTTGGTCGGTTATAAAAAAAATTGTCCTGTTTCATAAATACCACAAGGCAAAAACGTCGAAAAAAACACGTTTGTTGTATAGGAGCAGCCTCCCTTAAATATTTATTTTATTCTGTTTTTCAAATTTGTTGTTATAACGGCAACAGAAATACATCATCTGTGAAAATTTCAACAGTCTAGCTATCACGGTTCATGAGATACAGGCTGGTGACAGACGGGCAGTGGAGTCTTAGTAATAGGGTTCCGTTTTTACCCTTTGGGCACGAAACCCTGTGGAAAAAGTGGAATACCTACGCGGTCAAAATGTATGGAACAACTATTCTCCAGAATCATCGTCTAGAAGCTTTTCTAATTTGCAAAATTACTGGTTTTCCACCTTGGTTTTTTTTGGCAATATTTGTTTTTTTTTTTTGACATAATTGACCAGCTAAGCTAGTAACAGAAAAGATGAAAACTGATGAACTGATGAAAACTCACATCTTCTGGATAAATGTCCTCTTCTTCAGGCACTTCTTGATCCTTATCTTGTTCTTTATTCCTTTTCCATTCATCCACCGCTTGCGCTATGGCTGAAAAATAAATTTATCATTTCAACATTTCATTCAGTTTTTTAACTTCCAGTAAAGGGCCTTGCCTTGTCTGTGTGGTGCCGGACTTAAAGAATAGCACCACCCCATACTTCCCGTGGGTGTCGTAAAAGGCGACTAAGGGAGACCGGAGAATGGGCAGCAGCGTTCTCTATGCATTACACCATCATACCATACTGCGATCGCCAACCCGCCTGCCAAGCGTGGCGATTATGGCAAACCCCCCCCCCCCAAAATTGGGGGAGGCCTATGTCCAGCAGTGGACGTCTTTCGGCTGAAATGATGATGAAGAGTAAAGGGCCTCGGAGAAAGCAAAAGAACTTCCTCTTTTTACCCGACTGCGTCAGAAGGAGGGTTATATTTTATAGGGTTATTTTTGTTTCATCTTTGGCTTTTGGCTTAGGACGCAGGAGCTTTCAAATACGTTCCAATGCTTAGAAATGAGGTTATTTTATTCTGAAAATAGGATATCGAATCACTTTTACAACTCATGTTAAATAAAAACTAGATAGCTCAGGGGTCAAGATCACTATTTACAACTGACTCGTCTAATATCGACCGTGAATGTCTTGGAAAAAAACCTATACAAACGAACCTTCTTTCTCAGCTTCCTGTTCGAGCGGCATCAACAGACCGTCGTCGTCATCTCTGTATCCATAGTAGTCGGCATCCACGTCCCTCATGAGATCGGCGCGCGTTCTACGAGGCGGCGGTGGAGGTTCCTGTTCAAATAACTCGCGGACACCTGGCCATATGAAACATTAATTAGATCTAGACAAAAGAGAAATGCAGAGCAGAAGATTCTCTGATGACATTGAATCACTTTATGATCAGTGTGATAAAGTGCACAGTTGCAAGAATATCGAGGCAGACATGAAACGACTCCGTTCGTTGAAAGGCTGCGCGCGCTTGTTTGCATTTTAAAGCGCTGATAATAAGGTTTATTTTTTAATGTCATCAAAAATCAATCAGGTTAACAAAATGGCACCACGCTTTCCGGAACTTTGTGTCATTACATTCTTTTCTAATTTAATAGTTATGTTGTTTGGATTACAACATGTATAGCTAAATTTTAATAACTATTTAACACAGCTAAGCGGGGGAACCGACTCTTTCAGGTTGCATAAGCTACAAAATATGGAAAAGGTAATTCAAAAGATAAAAACAGAAATAGGATAAAAATGCATACGAACCTGGTAGATCCTTAGCGGCTCCGAAGTATTTGTATCCTCTGTTACCGGGGACCTCTTTGCCGTCTTGGTCGAGCATTTTAGGCCCAACTCGCGCATGATCCGGTCCTCCCAATGACTTTATCTGGACTTCCCAATGGCGCTTCTCACGCATCAGTTTGTTTATCTCGTCGTTCAAGTCTCGTATCCGAAACTCGCCGAGACCGGCTGGTAGACAAAGAAAAATGTTTTGAAGCCATCTTCATAAATTGTAGATGTTCTAAATCAAGTCATTTATTAAAATATTTGTGTGTGTGGTGCCGGACTTAAAGCATAGCACCACCCCATACTTCCCGTGGGTGTCGTAAAAGGCGACTAAGGGTCATTACCGGAGAATGGGCATTTCGGCTGAAATGATGATGATGATTAAAATATTGCTGAAAATCAGCACGAAATTGAACATCAAAATTACATAAGACGAGGATTGTCTTATGTAATTTTGATGTTCAAAAACGTGCTGATTTTAAAAGCACTTTCTAGTTGCATGTTCATAGTGAACTCGAGTTTAAGGTGTGTGCTACACACTTGTTCGACTCGACATTAATTGGCACAGCATAAGCAGCCTATGATGTTCCTACTGCTGGAACACAGACCTCTGAGTGAGAGGGAGTAGGCCGTAAATCCACCACTCAAACCCAGTACGGGTTGATAGATGTCACATGTCGTTGAATTTTTGGTTCTAGGACGTGCCGGTTTCCTCACGATGTTTTCGTCCACTGTTTTGAGACGGCCGGCGGCAAAATCAAATATAAATTCTAGTATTAGCTTTATTACACATCTGCCACATGTCAGACGATCAACGGGCCAAACTTATGACCCAGTGGGATCTTAATGGCAAACGACATCGCGGCAGACCCAGACCGACATGGCGGGATGAGCTGGACTCCTTTGATAAAGATTGGTCCTTAGCAGCTCTGGACAGAGAGAGTAAGGAGGTCTTTGCCCAGCAGTGGGACATTAACGGATAAAAATAAATAAATAATAGGTTTAGCTTTCGGTCGGCTTTGTTGTTAACAAATACTGCCGACCGACGCGAACAACTGAGTAGCACGCCTAAGATTGGTTTAATGCAAAAAAAATGAATGTATGCGCCATGCGGCCAGTATTCCTTGATATCGTAATTTTAAAAAAAACTGTATCGCTTGTCAAATAAATCACGATTCCGAAGGTATGTATATAATCATGTATATAATAATTTTACTCTTTCTGCCTTTACAGACACCCGAAGGAAGAAAGGGGTTGGTATTTCTGTAAATCTAAATTTTGATAATAATGTGGCTAATTAAATTTTGTTGGTGTAATGTATGTGTAGTTGAAATGTGAATCCGACTGTATAACGATTGCCAACAAACAGTATCGAAGGTGTTGTGAAGTTTAATCGCGAAAAAAGATAAAGTACCAAAAACGCAATACTTGGTTACTTTTTATTACAGTACCTTTCTCCAAAGCTCACTGAATGAATGTCATGATTTAAAGAAAAGTTTCAAATTATGTCGGAAATTCTGACTAGATCTTTAATACTTGTTTAATAGAAAAAATATTATCAACATTATTGTTTTTGGATCACAAAATGTAGGTATTAAAGGTCTATTATTTCTTTTTTCCTTTTTTGCCTTTCTTCCCCTTGGCCTTGCCACCTTTTCCTTTCTTGTCTTTGCCGCCCTTTTGTTTACCCTTCTTTTTTGAAATGTCGCCACCATCACACTGCTGTCCCGTACTGTTATTTTCAAATGGCTTATCACAAGGAGGAGCTTTTGGAGTTACTAATTCTATTTCGAGGTCAGTCTTTTTATCTTTTGTTTCGAGTTTCTTTCCAATTTTAAGAATGAACACGTCTTTTTGTGGATGCAAGACTTTTTCCATATTTACAGGGACGGGGCATCTGGAAGGTGTAACGTTGACAATCTTCTTGTCTTTCTTGTCAGCTGGTTTTTCCAGCCCTTGCAAAGTATAAGTCAAATTTGATGTATAAGTGTTGTTATGACACGTAGATGTAGGATCTCTTGGCAGTTCAAATTGTATTTGTTCGCCGGTATTGTACGCTGTACTCTCACACGAACATAACTCTTGAATCTTATCATACCTCCCCATTCTTTCTACTCTACTGCTCTTCGGTACTCTGATCTTCAATTCGTTAACATTCATTTTGGTATATATTTCGTCATATTTTTGGGCACGATCTGGAAAATAATATGAATATTTAGTTTTAGGCAGTTGATATCTATCTCAGTACACTTTCGGATACAACTTACCATGTTCGTAACAAGGCACAGGCGCACAATCGTAAGATCGTCTAGATATTGCGTTAGACATTTGCGACTGCGGGCTCTCCAATATTTTGTGTTGATCCATTGTGCAGATCGGAGATTTTTTAGTCATAACTCCTTCATCAAGAAGTATTTTTCCCTGATCGTCCATTTCAACCTTATGGCAAGAGTACATTGTCATGCCGTGATCTTTTTTCAGGAGAAATGAAGAACCCTGTGGTTTAGGTGAAGCGCAAAATGCAGTGGTTATCTCTTTTCCTAAAAACGACATTCGAATTGTCACCTCGATTACTCCTATTGAGTCTCTGTTCTCGCCGTCACAGCATGACAAGTAGTACATGTTCTTGGAAAGCGGTGTTGATGTCGTGCACAGTATATTGTCTGTTGGCTGTTCCTCCATCCATTTTTTGCAAAGTTCTTCTCTCAACTTGATAAATTCACATGTGAAGTCAATATGAGTTTCAGCTATTCTGGTCACACACGTAGTACACGGAGGTTGTTTCGTCAACAGCAAAACTATTACGAATTCCTTAATACTGCATATCTTATCATAGGTCATGGCAAACAAAGTGGATTTTCCGATATTAAGTTTACTGAAATTTTCAATTTCACCGAAAGACGAATCATATAACACAATGGGTGATTTTCCCAAAAATACAGCTGAAATGACCAAGTTATTGAAATCTATGTCGAAACATTCACATTTCATATGGATTTTATTTATTATCATTTCAATGAGGAATAAGTGATACGGAAAATTAACATCCTCTTCTTTACACATACAGCACAGTTCTTGTTTAGTACGCGCGATGTCCTCTGTCAAACACTTTATAGACTGCCTCAAAGCGTTAGCTTCGCATGTTAGCGATTTGCTCATTGTAGCTATTTTATCTATATTGGTAGTTAAGTTATTGGATTTAGAACCCACTATTTCATATGCGAGATCTTTGACAGTATCCTTTAAGCCTTCGACCTTTTCAGTAATGGTCTTATCATTAGGCTGGAGTTCCAAAACTGCGTTTACTATTTTACTCCCGAGATGATCAGATGTTCTCCTCTGTGCCTTTGGACTTCTGTTTTCTTCGTCGGGCATTTCAGTGGGTGAAGGTATTGCGTACTTTGGAGACCGTGACTTTGGACTTCTGTGTTCTTTGTCAGTCATCTTAGTCGGTGATGGTATTACATACTTAGGAGACTGTGATTTTGGACTTCTGTAATCTTTATCAGGAATTTCTGTCGGTGATGGTATAGCGTACTGGGGGGTTGACGGGGGGATGAGGGCGGCCTGCGTCATGCTGCGCCGCGGACTCGCCCTCGATGGGGATGGCGCCGACGGTGGCAGCGGTATTACTTGCATCGGCTCTTCTACAGGAGCCGGAAGCTCTGATTTTATACTTGGTTCCTGAGCTGAACTTTGAACCGAAGCTAGCTCGACATCATCCATTTCAGAACACTTTAAATACTATATTATCAAAGAAATGTTGTATTGTAACAAAAATTTTAACATTTTAGATTATAATATTGATACCATGTTGTTAGCCATAGCCATATCGATTTATGACAAAGATTTTAAATCAATCAATATAGCTTCCAATTCATTGTGTCTATGCCAGTCACAGGTCCAAGGTTCGTATTGTGCCAAGTGAATGCTGATTGGCCAGTTTCCTATCATGTGGTCTGATCATCAGTGTGAAGCGCCGAATACACTAGGGAACATTTTGTCCCGCAACATGACGTGCAACACTCAATATACGTGACGCTGCAACGTTGCATAGTGTCCCGTAACATGCCCCGCAACCTTGTAGGTGACGCGGTGCGTGTTGCTTGCTCCCGCCTCGAGAGCGAGCGCACGTGTCCCGCGAGCGCACGTGTCGCGTACGCAACATGCCTCTTAATATGTCTGGTGTGGGGAAATGATACCGTGCTGACGCTCCAGTCGACAAGTACCTCAACGTAATGGCAAGTCTGATATGAGAACTAATAGCGTTCCGTATCCTGTTTGACTATGGAAGGTCCGATCATTTGCAATAAAGTTTCAAAATCAGATGATGACGAATTTTACTTGAGTAAAATTCACAAACGATCCGTCAGACATTCGGTGATCACTTAGAATATTAACTCTTCTTTTTCGTTGTAGCAAGAAATTCCGCATCCACCACCTTCTCTTTCTCTTACATTTCAACACACTCCATATAATTACTATGTACGCAGCACTAATAGCCACAACTTCCTCGGGCGACATTTCTATGAGCACTGACTAGTGTGGCCGGCAAAATGTTCCGCGACAATTGTCTCGGGACACTTCACGTAGTTGTTGAGGGACATGTTCCGCAACATGTTTCTTCATTTGCCCCCTAGTATATCCCAGGCTTGATAGTAACAATGTTTACCTATTTACGACCTAACGACGTCCTAGTTTTGCGAAATAATTAATTTGTTTATTCGTAAATTCTCCAGATTAGCATATGAAAATATTAAAACATACAGTACAATTTACGCCATTCGCTTAGGAAGGTTTTTTCTAAATGTCCAACTGGATTTAGAAGTTTGTATGTCGACATTCGTAATGTCGATGATAATGACAAAGGCTTTAAATACTTACCATTCTGTATCTGTGCGACTTTCTTAGCAATTTCTCTGACAATCTGCAGCCTCCATTTCTCAGCTTGAGGCAGGTCGGTACACTCTGACGCGAGATACGGCCTCCGCTCGCGCTGCCCGCCCGCCTCCTGCACTTGTGCTGCACGCCATCGCGCCAGCGTGGTCCTGCAAACACGTCAATTTCATCAAAATGTGTTTTCACAAAGGGAAAATTTAAAACTTCTCAGTTTTTGTTGTTGGTGGTTGTGAAAACGCACCTTTACAATCACTTACTTAGGGCGATTTTCACCAATGAAACCAAATGTGGTCAGAACAACTAAACTGCGTTCTCTTGAAAGCAGTTTACACAGCATATCACCAGCACATCTTGACAGCTCTTGATGTCAAGATGTGCTGATCGCATTCGGGTTTCATTGGTGAAATTTACCCTTAGAGTGTCATCACATCACCAATATGTCTTGAAAACACAAAACTTGTCAATTAATCTGTTGTCAGGTATATTTGTGTATTGGAGACACAGCTTCACGAATCATCAAGCCTATGTCTATAACAACCATTCTGTTTTCCATTTTATCAAAATTTATAATCTTTTTCAGTTTTAAGATGTGCCGTTGTGGAAGAGTAATGATTATTACAATTTTCATTATGTTTAATTGAAATTGTTTGTGTCAAACACTGATTAAGGGCTTCAAAATAGACTGCTACCAGGATAAGTCATCAAAGTCAAATAATTTATTTCAAATATACTCATTAAAGGCACTAATAGGCCATCAAAATTTACAAAAAAAAATGAATTCATTCTAATCGCCCCTTCCAAAAGGTAGCTTCGTTAGTTGTTATAACATATCTACACATTTTTGGGTCATTGACAAAACAGACAAAGATTGTTTGATTAATTAATACATTTTGTATAAACTAGTCTAGTACCTCAGTGTTCCGGAGCATGATGCAAGTACACAAGTGTTATAACTTCATCACATTTCACATGACTATGCAATAAAACATTATCAAGGCAGCCTGCAATTACTGTAAAGGTTCTTACAGTGTATCGACATTATGATATGTGCGTGGTGCACATAATATGTCGATACAATGATGAATGATACAGCTCCATAAACTGCGGTTTGGAAACTGAGCAAACTCAGCCTATCGCAGTCCACTGCTGGACATAGGCCTCTCCCAGACTGCACCACAACACCCTGTCCTCCGGCTTCCGCATCCAGTCTACCCTAGCCACCTTCTACCAGCCAACATTATACTTACATAGCCTTTTCTGCATTGCGAGCCTGAAACAGAAAACTTGATTTAACTTCTGATTTCCATACTAAACACAACTTTCCAAGTAAAAAGAGGAAACTGTCATTAAAAATATTTAGACGAGACTAACAATGATAGGAGTTGGAAGTAAGTAACTAACTTTCTGTCTTTTATTTATCAGGCATCTCAGAAAAGTTGCTGTACTCGAAAAGCTTTAGAATCAACTTGAAAGCTTTTCTTTTTATTTGCTATAAAGTGAAAATCTAAAACAAGTAGGTAAATTACTTTTTAAACAGTTTGCGGTTACACTTACCATTTTTGTCTATTTATCAAATACACTTGAATTGTTCGCTTTGTTAGAACTGCACTGTAACCGAAATAATAATAAATTACTGCCGCAACTTCATTTACGTTAAATAAGCAATGTACTTTGGAGAGATACACATTGGATACACAATACTGACAAACATAACATAACCTCAAATTTACAGAGTTATTGGAAGTTTGGAAGTGACATGACATATTAGGCTGCATTCCGAATTATGCCATAATCGCTCATAATCACATCAATAATTTGCGTTCCGATTTAGATTTATCACGATTATGACAGCTGACAGTGCTCGCTCAATGTCAAAACTTTATTCACTTAAATAGTCACGGTTGGATTACAGTATTTCTTTGTATACACACCACATTTCTTCTTTGATAAGGTGGCGACTGTCAGCCAGAAGCACAGGTCACAGACTGAACTGATGCCGAAGCCGAACTGAACGTGTAACCTCCGTCTTACATTTGACAGTTTGTTTAATTTATTGATTATTTTATTTTAACAGTGTTTACCAAAAAATACCAACTAACTGATGACTAGGCAGCATGGTCCCTGACCCTAGCCTGTTCCACAAGGAACAAAAGGAAAAAAAAAAAAATTATTTTGTTTAGGGATACGCAAAATTTGAAAAGTATCGATACTTTACTCGATACCAGTATCGTATTAAAAGTATCGATACCAAAAAAGTATCGGAACAAAAGTATCGATACCTGATGGTATCGAGTACTTTTTAATACATAAAAGAACCCGAATGGAGTGTAGTTTGTGTTGCTAAGTTTCACAACAAAATCTAGCAGGAACGTGTCTCTGAACAGTTTCTAAGTATCTATTGGATATTAGTGACTATTTTGTATAGTCACTAATATCCAATAGATACTTAGAAATTGTTAGACATAACGAACGTAAACGTAGGTACGTACCCTACTTTGGAGAAAATAATAAATCAGTACAACAATTAAAACTAAAATGTTTTTTTTTAAATAAAATCACACGACTAAACAATAAAACTCACAAATAATGATTTATCTTTTTCCTTTGCTGATTTTTTATTAGAAATGGGAAGAGAAGGAAAGTATCGATACTTTTACAAAGTATCGATACTTCAAAAGTATCAGAACAAAAGTATCGATTCCAAAAGTACTTGGTATCGAAACAAAAGTATCGATACCCTGTGGACCTGTGGTATCGATACTTTTTGCGTATCCCTAATTTTGTTTATTTACTTTGCTCATTATTTCACTGGCGTTGTGTTTGGGTTTAGTGTGGCGGTTTCACAGATTACAATGTACTATTGCTGATCGAAGGATGATTTATTAGAATTTCCAATGGCGTCTGGTACAACTTTAACCTGGGAAACTTTACCAGAGGAATTACTATGGATGATATTTAAACATTCAACCTTAAAATGTTTGGTATCTTGTATGAGAGTAAACAGGAGATGGAAGGATATTGCTCTTGATTATATCGAGGTAAATATTATTAATTAAAAGCTCGGTCAGTGGGTCGTCCTATGGGCGGCTCTAAATATTTTTTTTATGTAAAACGCTGACAAACTCTTCTTACTCGTATTGACGTTTATTAAACTAAAATCTCAAGTTGAAGAAACTCATTTCTGGTGAAATGTCGGTGCTCTATAATGTCTGCCTGGATTTAGCCTATAACATGGCAAAAATCCGCCCCTAAGACGACCCACTGACCCATGGCAAGCGAAAAATATCAAACAGGGTTGGAGGTTGGATTTTCTTTTGAGGTATATACAAACCTGCGAACAGGCTGTAATTTTTTTCAGTTTTCATAGCACCAACCATTACAGTGTAACACACATATTGGATTCAGCGTGAAAAATGCTTTATCACTTTATTGGAGTTAAAGCAAATAAGTTGTGAAAACATTTTCAGAGAGTCCGCTTCAAACTTCACGGCAGCTCTGAAGTGCGCTACTCCCTGTTCAGTACCTCACCCCCGCTGACAGGTGAATTTGTTACTGCACAGCGACTTACCTCATGTTTCAAACTGCTATTAAGTTTGAATGAGGCTGTAACTAAGCTAATTTCTTTACAGTCTTATTCCCTATGGCCGAAGCTTGCTACAGAAACAATGTCAAACAAGGGTCGCACTTTTAAAAGAAAATCTGTACTTGGCTTCAAAGATATGTTGATGAATTCATTGCTCTGGCCTTTTGTACCGCAAGCGGAGATAAAACTTCACCACACATACCCGCAGCAGGGCATAACAAGTATACAGGTGTTGAAAGGTAACAAGATTACTCCATCAAACTACTAACTATCAAAAATATATTTTATTTCTTTATTAAATACTTTAAGCACACAAATGTACAAAGGCGGACTTAATGTCATAGTCATTTTTTACCTGTCAACCTTGGGGTGATGCAGAGACAAACAGTGGTACAGTTTCATACGCACGCACGCACAATTTCATACATTTTTATATGCGCGGACTTCCCCCACTACGAAAATCTCTTGCCAAGTTACGTGCCGGTAACTGTAGGTGCAATCATGAAAATTGAGGAAATATTTTTATATATAAAGATACTCATAATCATAAACCTATTAAAACTATAAATATATTAAGTATACTCGTATATACCTCATCACACTAATAATATTATAAAGGCGAAAGTTTGTGAGTGTGTGTGTTTATATGTTTGTTTCTTCTTCACACACAAATGGCTGAACGGATTTGGATGAAATTTGGCACATATATAGTTTATAACCAGGATTAACACCCAGGCTTTTTATCCCGGTATTCCCACGGGATCGACACTTACGCGGGTGAAACCGCGCGGCGCTGCTAGTAATTTATAACTCCCATGTACAGAGGCAGACTTAATGCCATAGGCTATAGTTCCTTATGTTAAGAGCAAACTAGTCGCGAGCTCGAACTCACTGGTGGTCATGGCCAAAAATCACGTTGTCTTATCTGGCTTCGTGCCCGACTGAGCTAGTATCAGTGATGAGCAGTTAGACGCTAGTCTACATGAAAAAAGTCTAGTTCTCACCCACAGAAATACCATTCCGAACTGATAGGCGCGGAAAAAAAAATTAAAAGTGCTTCGGAAAAAAGTGTTTTATGAAAAAAATAATGCGTAAATCAATTAAAAATACAGTTTATTGAACTCTTCGATAACTGAGCTTTGTCTGTACGGACTTGGTTTTGAAGATTTTACAGTTCTTATATTACTTATTTACACCCAAAGTTACGTTAAAAATAGCAAGAAAAACGAATCTTTGTTGGCTCATAACTTTTTAATGGCTTTTTATTTTACTATTCTGTTTCCGTACAGACAACATTAATAATAAGACAAAACGATATCATGCTTAACTTTGGATGCACAATGTCAAACAGTGGAGGAATACACTCCCGAAATTTGTATGGAAAAAATATCGACTAGAGTCACCTTAAAACCACTGTCCATTTTGGGGATCAACCCCAGGGTAACACACTCAGCTAAGGTTGCCAGATGTCCGGGATTTCCGGGTTTGTCCCGGAATTTTACGTCTTGTCCCGTGTCCAGTAATTTGATCTATTGTCCCGGATTCCGAAAAATGTAATAATTAAAAAAGTAACAATTAAAAAAAGTCTATTTAATCAACGAACCACAAGGAGAGGTTCATTTTGTTTTGTTTGTTTTTAGGTTTAAGTCTTATTTTATTTAGGGCTGATTTCACAATCGACAGATAATTTTAATTCATGGAATAAAATTAACGTCTGACAGATTTTGTATGGAAGACCTGTCAAAAATTCAAAATTGTTCCTCGGATTAAATTATCTGGCGTTGGAAAAATCAGCCCTTAGTTTATAAGATAGTACAGTACATCATAATGTACTTGTTGATTGCCTACTATAAAAGCAAAGTTCTCAATTCTATATCTTTTATAATGGTGATTTTCTACCAAACTTCTTTTATCTGGACTAATAAAAGTATACATTTGAAAAATAAAATGTATTTTCCTTTAAAAATAAATACAAATATAAAATTAGATATCCCGTAATTTATATTCATAGTTATAGCCACGGCCCGACATGGAATTGTCCCGGACTCTGTAAGTTCCGATCTGGCAACCCTACACTCAGCCCAGGTTCGCACAGGCGATTTTTTCTCGCGGCGATTTTATTTCGCGCACCGGATTTTCAACGCTCTGCTTGGCGCCGAGAGTTGAAAATCCAACAGTGTTGTTTTTTGATGCACTCGGTTGCGCTCTGTTGGATTCTCAATGCTTGACTGAACACCGAGAGTTTATAATCAAGTGCGCGATAAAATCCCACCGCGATATTTTTACGTAGTACTTTGGCTCAGACTCGACCAACGAGGCCTCCAAAAAACTGTTACTTAAAGTTGTTTAAAATTTTTCAGAAAACATGATTTTGACGGTGGACATGAAGACGACTGACGTGCCCATAAGATACTTTGATATTCCGAATAAAAAACTACAGAGAGAGTTACAGAGCACAGGTATTTATTTATTTAAATATTTCACACACAAAAAGGTACAAAGGCGGACTTAATAAAAATAAAATCTCTTTAATTAAGACATATTTTGCCCATAATATTGTTAGTAGATGGTACAACTTATAAACTATGTTAAGAAATAATAAAAGAAAAATAATAATTCAAGAAAAATTAATTTAAGTATTTACCGCCCACTGGGGCCCCGGGCACACGCACTTGTGCTTGAACCCAGTGCCCCAGAAGGGGGCTGTCCAGCTTGTGGCTGAGCACGTTCAGGATGGTGTTGGCGCTCCCACGTGTGCGGAACATCAACGAAGCGATGCGGCGCCTCAGAACAGTGTGAAAACCGTCTGTGTGAGCTTGCGCAAACATCGCAGACGCATTACAGCAGCGTGGGAGCCCCACCAGCACCCTGAACGCATTATTATATTGTATTCGGAGAGCGTTGACGGCCCGCTGCGTGTAGTTGACCCACAGATTGCAGGTGTAGAGAGTTTGGCAGAATACTTTAAACAGAGTGATCTTTACCTCTAAACTACACCTAGCATATCTGCGTGCCAACATGGTACAGCGGACCGCCATCGCCCTCCTCTCCCTTTCTATGTCCCCATCGTCTTTTAAATCCTCGGTGACCACATGGCCGAGGTATTTAAATTCTCTCACTCTTCGAAGAGCGACATCGTTAAGCAGCACACGTGCCACGTTCCCCAGTTTACGACCCCTGGCTTGAAATACCAAGAGCTCGCTTTTCTGTACATTGTGTAGGAGACCGTGAACCCTCGCATACTCCTCACACACGCCTATCAGCTTTCTAAGCGCGGCCATTGATGAGCTGAGCAACACCATATCATCTGCATAACTGATACTGTTGATACAGTAACCATCGATCGAGCAGCCTACTCCGATCTCGCTCAGCTCAGCAATCAGCCCGTTCACGTACAGGTTGAAGAGTGAGGGAGATGTTAACCACCCCTGTCTCACCCCGCACTCCAACCTGTACTCGTCAGAAAGTTCGCCAAGCCATTTGACCTGGTTAGTTTGGTGGTCATACCAATATTTAAAAATATTAATTAACTTACCCGGCACACCTGTATCCTTCAATTTACGCCAGAGAATATCATACGGCATACCTAACCAGGTCAAATGCCTTGGAGAGATCAAGAAAGGCTGCATACACAGGCGTGCTCCAATCCGTGTAGTACCTAACCGTCTGCTTGAGAGACATAACTAACTGTACATTCTGTCGAAAGTCCTGGTCTAAAACCGAACTGTGCATCGTTTAAATTTAGGTGTTCTTTAAGCTGTCTCTCAAGCAGACTATCAAGCACCTTAGATGTGGTAGTAGCTAATGATATCGGGCGGTAGTTGCACTTGTCAGAATTATCTCCAGTCTTGTTTTTAATTATAGGCACTACCACAGTCTTCATCAGTTCACTTGGCAGGTAGGAATGCCTAAAACAGAGCGTAAATAACAGTCCCAGGAGGCCTCGGGAGGTGTGACCCCGCATGCTGAAAATGTTCGATGCTAAGGCCGTCGTGTCCGGGAGACTTTCCTCGAGTCATGCCCTTTCTTATTAGAGCAACTTGTTTTGCTGAGACACGCTCAGGCACCGCTGACACGACGACCCCCGCATCCCCGGTCTGCTCACCTTTAAGCGGAGACCCCACTTGAAAGTGACATCTAAACATATCAGCAATGTCTTTTGGTTCGCTGATGCCGTCGACACTCACCGGGACGCTAGGTTTTGGGTTTAACTTTTTTGTTTGTGGCCAAAATCCTTTAAAAACTTTATTCTTGTGTTTGGTAGCTAAAATATTCATTTTTATTAATTCCTGGTTATTCTGACAATAGCGTAGTTTGCTTTTAATTTTGTTTTTAGATTCATACATTTCATTATAAATGTTACCACTGTTAGGTCGACAACACCACACCCAGGTTAAAACTTCTGCCTAGCTTCCCCGTGAGCGTCACGAACATACTTGTTCCAGCCGACAATATGACGAAAACTAATGCCTTAATAGCACGCCTTGTTAGGTCATAAACTTTAGGTATAATGGTGTTATTATTATTTTAGCCTATATTTGCAACTAACTTATACTACCTTTACAGGATGCAAAAAGAACCATTATCACACCGTCATTGACATTGCTGTGAAAAACCGTTGTTTACGGCGAATAGTAGGTAATAAGAATTAAACCTTGTTTCCGTAAAAAAATAAGTTGGATATTTGTCCTTCAATACCTCGATAACCATTACACGAGGCTAGTTTTTTAAGCTAATATAGCAAGCAAGTAATATCCTGGCGATTTGGCATATGCTAGAGTATTGCGGTGACTGACTGCTTGGAGTAAAATGATCCGATGGGGTACTAGTTAGTCAACTGGTGAGCAGAAAAAGGGTAGCCCTCATTAGGCGGGCTTTACACTGGGTCTAATTGTCTATAGCCGCACCGTTTAAATGGAAATTCGGCTATGCCGCAGGTGACTCAAAAATCTCAAATTCCAAAGACGACTAGGTTTCGACTTCTGTCGTGCGGCGACAGGTCGCATATAAGGCGGGTGACTAAAATCGACCGTGAAAATGCTCAGTCGCAGGCAATCGCCCGCCGCATGAAGGTCGACATTTTCATGCAAAATGAACTAGTTACCTGCGATTTTTATCGACCTGTGTAAATGGGGTAGCGATTCGGTATGGTGAAATTCGACCTATAGTACAAATCCCCCATTACCCCGCGAGTCATCCGTACCTTTTTACCCCCACCTTTGCGCTTCAGTATAGGTACTATGTCGTACACTGACACTAAATCCTGACCTCGAACGGTGTATGAAATTGATGCATGAGCTTAATTTAGATTTTTCTGTCATTTTAGCTAAAAAACTTGATGTGAGTGAGAATGAATACATGCGTGTTAGTGTTGAGCACGTGTTATATGCATATGGCAAAGAAAACCCAAATGATCCACTCAATTGTAATGAAAGGTTAATCTTTTTCAAGATCGACATTCTCGTGTATAGGTACGTAAGTTTTCTGGGGTCCGATACTTTATTTTCGATGACATGACTTGAACGACACAAATGTTGATCGAACATGGTGTCGTTCAAGTCAAATCTTGGAACCAGTTTTCTGTAATTTGTCTGCTCCTTCTCATTTCATCTGTCTCTCATTATCCTTGTCTTTTGAAAGGGCTTTGAAGGTCCGTGGCATACCTAATGCTCGCCATTTTATTTTATTTTTTCAAAACGGTGGCCACGCGTCATAGGTACCTATATAAATCGAAAGCTGACATCAATTCTGCATTTTGAATGTTTTTTTTATATACACATATAAAAAATGACATTTGCTTACTTTGTAAGTATTATATTATTTTATTTATTGTGAATGTGAAGGCGATGTGGGTCATTTTATTCAATTTATATTTTTTTTTAATATTCTCCCTGTTCTGTTAGTTTTTTCCATGGTCTGGCAGTTTGAGTAATTTATGTGGCCTACCTAAATGTCCTTTTATTTGGTATTGTTCGCCGAATCGTTGAGCTCCTTAAGTCTTGAGTTGAGATGCACGATTTCTGACAAATGCGTGCACTGACTGGACAGGTCCTCTCAATCTGTGTGGTTCTTTCCTGAAAAGACCATCTCAGACATGCTCTTCATATAACCTGACCAAGATTATGTCTGGATTTTAAAAGAGACTGTGACCTCTGAGTTTGTTTCGGCCTTTCTTCTCAAAGTAGGTAGTCAGATAGGAAACGCCGACCTCATCTAGTTTAAAAAAAATATCATTGACGTGTCAAAGTGTTTGTGCAAACCTACTTACAAAATAAAATCATTTATCAATGCAAACAGAAAACATTATAAGACCAAACCCCGTAAAGAGTGACGTTTCTGAGATATTAACGTTAAGGGATTATTTCAAACATCTATGCAACATAATGTAATTAAGGTAAAAAATATGGATGTCACGTGTTCAACTTAGAACGTTTTCATGCGTGGTCGCCATTTTGTAAAAAAAAATCAAAATATCGCGACAGTAGGTATGCGAGCCTCCATATAAAAATCTTCAATCCTCTTTATATGCATGATCATGTTTGGCGTTTTTTTTGGTTTTCGTTTTACTCTGTTGAACAGCCATATCATTTATTTTATTACTATTTTTGCAGACTGGAAGGCAATGTTTGCTACATAGTCACCAAACGTCACATAATATGGGCTCTTACATGGGATTTGAAAAGATGGGATCTCAAACCTAGAGGTCGTTGCTACGGCAATTTAGTCGACGTACCATGCGGTATTAATCTCTATAATGACAAAGTTTGCATGGTAACTAGGCTTGGATTTATATTGTATGAAGATCGGGAAACAATGTTGTATAAGAAACAAAACAATTACAACCTTGTGCCTCGTATTGAAGATTCATCCGTTTTGGTATTGTTTAGTCAAAAAGGAGTTGCCATCTCAGGTAAGACAGTTACCAGTTTATCGTAGTTAGGTTTTCACGAGAAAGGACAAAACAAGAGAAATCATACTTCATAAGGCGCTGCCCAAATGTAGGTCACCTTAAAACGCTCAGTTTTTAGTCGCACAGTGAGGCGTAGGTACCTAGGTACATCTTACAAGCCAAAAATAAATTGAGTGTATTGTCACATGTTCAAAGAAAAGACCTATTCAAAAATATTTCATTAAAATAAAATAGTAACGTGATACGTAAAACAAAGTTCAAAAAATATTTTTCGTCGCATAATTCTCAAAAAATAATAAAGGGAATTCAATCGACGAAAGAAATAACTAAATTATTTTTTAGTTGAATTAAAACTACAAGATTACTTTTATTTTGGTGCTCATTCGATTCAGGTAACATCAAAAAATTTTGGACCTTATTTGTTGGCTCGATGCGCTATTGTCGTTTATCTAAAACTTTGCTTCTTAGTCCGCCTAATAGAAGACAAGGCATATCATACGCCCCGAAATTGGCAATCGCATTTGGCTGGTTGTGTGTGGCTATGGGAGTTTCGCGTCCATATCTACGAAGTGTTAGGTACTTGTTTTTCTATGGCACCTTTTTATTTGGACACATCAATTTTAACGTATTGTTTTCAGTAAGAAATAGCAATCAGCGAGTTAAAGTTTGCCAAGAAGAGGGAACGAATGTGGTGTGGTTAGAATGTGGGGATATGACATGCGCCACCGAACATGGGGAAGTTCTGTTCATGGGCTATAAGGATGGATCGGTCAGTACCTAATGTTTAATTATTTTATTTATTGCTTTTACGTCACTGGTAGCTAGCTAAAAATACATAAAGGGTAATTTTTAGGGTTTCGTACTCGAAGAGTGCCAACGGGTCCCTATTACTAAGCCTCCGCTGTCCGTCCGTCCGTCCGTCCGTCCGTCTGTCCGTTAGCGCGCTGTATCTTATGAACCTTAATAGGTAGACAGTTGAACTTTTCACAGAGTGTGTATTTCTATTGTCGCTATAACAACAAATAATAAAAATAAAATAAAGTTAAAAATTTAAGGGGTCTCCATCTGTCTCCGTACAAGGTGTTTTTTTTTGGGGCTTTTTTGCCTTTTGGTTCGGAACCCTTCGTGTGCGAGTCCGACTCCACGAAGAGTTGGCTTGGCCGATTTTTATTTTATTTTGGCCGATTTTTATTTTATTTACTTGGGGAACGTTCAAGTATTACGTAACGCAATTTGGGGGGTAGGGGGGTCTTGTAAAACGTTACGGTGCGTTACAGGGGCGGGAGGGGGTATTGAAACAACGCGTTACGTAACTTTTTAAAAAAAACTAGGAAATTAAAATGTCCCAAGTTGGCAATCCTTTTCGTTTATGTTTTACGGAAAATCCCGCAAAATTCGCAAAGGTTGCAAACTTTATAGTTTTTTTTTAAAGTTACGCAACATAATAATTGTGACTTTTAGGTAAAAATGGTGTTGAAAGAGGATAAATGAGAATTTAAAAGAAATAACTTTTTAATTAAGGTGTTCTATGTCAACTGTCTGTTCTTGTCATCTTTTGTAAAACATCTACATATTAATAAAATACACGTATTTACTTATTTAGATCCTACTTATTTTATTTCTAACATGGTAGCAGAGCGTTAGCGTTAATAATGGAAGAAATACGTGAAGCAGTTGGTGTTGGTGGTGGTGCGCCGCACCGATCTAGATTAGTTGAAAGCATTGAAATGCTGGATGGAGCGTCGAACTACGCTACTTGGAAGATGCAAGTAGAACTTTATCTAGTAATGGAAGATCTCTGGGATTTTATAGAAAAAACACCATCAACTGCTGCTGGTCTTAAGATGGATAAGAAGGTACGTGCAAAAATGCTGTTAATGGTTAAACCGCATTGTTTGGTGCATGTGAAGAAAGCAACTACAGCCAAAGAGAGCTGGGATGCTTTAAAAGCTGCCTTCGAAGACCAAGGAATTAATAATAGATGTCGATTGTTAGGACGACTAGTTAGTCAGAAGCTGAGCATGTATAGTAGCCCACGAATCTACGTCACTGAGGTACTGTCGTCAGCCAATCAGCTAGCAGATATGGGCAAAGAGGTAGATGATGAGTTACTGGCTGCACTTATGCTACAAGGACTAGGAGAACAGTATGAGCCGATGAGGATGGCTATCGAAAATAGCAATATAACGTTAACAACAGACTACGTTAAAACTAAATTGCTACAGATTGAAGTTACTTCAACACATGAGGATTCGCCGCAGAATGCTTTCAGTGCTGCTAAAAAGAAAAGCTATTGGAAAGCAAATGAAAAGGGTAAAGGAAAGATAGCAAATAAGAAGATTGAATGCTATGTGTGTGGGGAAGGACATAAAGCTCGTTTTTGCCCCAAGAAGCATTACAGTCATGCACACACCACACATACGGCACTACATACCTATAGAAATGTTTGTCACGTAGTATCTTCATGTTGGCAAGTCCCAAATGTCCAAGTCTGCGATGCCATAGCTGGACTTCATCATCAACTTTTGTTTTTAAAGCTGAAAACATGTGAGGGTTAGAATTGGACTTCACTACATAAATCCCTTTCTCTTCCTTACACACCAACTCAACCTTGCCATACACTTGACATTCGTCTGACTTATACAACTCACAACCTCTTTTCGAATGCTATGTGTGTGGGGAAGGACATAAAGCTCGTTTTTGCCCCAAGAAGCATTACAGTCATGCACACACCACACATACGGCACTACATACCTATAGAAATGTTTCGCAAGATTGGATTTTGGATTCTGGAGCGTCATTTCATATGACCAACAGGAAAGATTGGCTAAACAATTATGAGAGGTTGAAAGAGCCAGTCCAAATATCATGCGCGAATGGGAACAGGGTGGAAGGTGAAGGCCGAGGTGATGTCTGTTCAGATGAGTTGAACGTGAGTGTAAAGGGAGCTGTCTTTGTGCCCAAGTTAGCTACGAATTTATTAAGTGTAAGTACATTAGTGAATCGAAATTTTGTTGTAGTATTTTCGAAAAGAGGTTGTGAGTTGTATAAGTCAGACGAATGTCAAGTGTATGGCAAGGTTGAGTTGGTGTGTAAGGAAGAGAAAGGGATTTATGTAGTGAAGTCCAATTCTAACCCTCACATGTTTTCAGCTTTAAAAACAAAAGTTGATGATGAAGTCCAGCTATGGCATCGCAGACTTGGACATTTGGGACTTGCCAACATGAAGATACTACGTGACAAACTAGCTAGAGGTATTAGTTTCAAGGATCCAGACTCAGTACAATGTGTGTCGTGCTTGAAAGGTAAGCAAACCACATTACCTTTTCCGAAACAGAAGAGTACACGTGCTACTGAACTTCTTGAATTAGTACATAGCGATGTTTGTGGGCCAATAGAAATTGCTTCATTTGCGGGGTATAAATATTTTCTGACGTTTATTGACGACAAATCGAGAAAAACATTTGTTTATTTTTTGCGGAACAAAAGTGAGGTCTTCTCGAAGTTGGTAGAGTTTAAAACACTTGTTGAAAATCAGACTGGTAAAAAACTCAAGGGGATTAGGACGGACAACGGAACCGAGTACGTCAATGAACGTGTAAATAATTTTCTGCGTAGTAATGGTATTACCCACCAGCTGACAGTGGAATACACACCGCAACAGAATGGAGTGAGTGAGAGGGCAAATCGTTCAATTGTAGAACGAGCCAGAAGCATGCTTGAAGAAGCGAAACTTGACAAGAAGTATTGGGCTGAAGCGGTCAATACTTCGGTTTATCTGAAAAACAGATGTCCTACACGTGCTGTCAAAGGGATGACGCCTGAAGAAGCATGGTCTAAAAGAAAAGTTGACTTAAGACATTTAAAGGTATTTGGTTGCCGGGCGTTTATGCATGTTCCGAAACAGAAACGGAAGAAGTTTGACTCAAAGACTAAAGAACTACTGTTTGTCGGCTATTGTGAAACTACTAAGGGTTATCGACTTATAGATCCTGTGACACATCGCGTATACAAAGCAAGAGACGTAGTTTTCTTTGAAAATCAAATCAAGATTCATGCAAACGATACTGATGAAATTGTAGAAATGATGTCATCACATGACGTCTGGGAGAGACCTTTAATGATACAAGAAGTTAATGCTACTAACGAAGCTCATCAAGAAAATGATGAATTTTTTGAATGTGAAGAAGTGGGTGTTTCTGAAACTGAAGTGCAAGGCAGTGAAGGTCCTGTACTGGAATGCGAAAACACGCATGATATTCCTGAAAGAAGATATCCTCTTAGAGAAAGGAAACCGAGAAATTTCGATGAATACATTCTCTATTATGCAGAAGAAGATATAAAGGAAGACCCTGTAACTATAGAAGAAGCTTTATCAAGAGTTGATAAGGATAAGTGGCATAAAGCTATTCAAGAAGAGCTTAACGCATTGAAGAAAAACAACACATGGGAGTTAGTAGAAAAAGCTGATGGGTACTGTGTAGATTCTAAATGGATTTTTAGAATAAAAAAAGAGCCAGGGAAGATAAGGTACAAGGCAAGACTTGTAGCCAGAGGTTTTTCTCAAATAAAAGGGGTAAACTACAACGAAACATTTGCACCTGTAATACGCCACAGTACTTTGAGGCTACTTTTGGCTCTAGCTGTTGAAAATAATCTAAAAGTTGACCAGATGGATGTCGTTACCGCGTTCTTAAACGGAGACTTAAAAGAGAAGGTTTATTTAAAACAACCGAAAGGTTTTGAAGAAAAAGGTAAAGAAGGACATGTCTGTCTACTGAAGAAAGCTATATATGGTTTAAAGCAAGCCTCTAGAGCATGGTACGAGAAATTGAACAAGGTTTTGTTAGACATAGGTTTCAAGAGATGTGAAACTGAACCATGTGTTTACAGAAGAAAGAAACATGACTGTATGATGATTATAGCAATTTATGTAGATGATATTCTTATTTTTTGGAACAATGAAAAGGAGAGAATCAAATTGAAAGAAAATCTTCAAAGAAAGTTTGAAATGAAAG
Source organism: Mesoligia furuncula (assembly GCA_916614155.1). Lineage (NCBI taxonomy): Eukaryota > Metazoa > Arthropoda > Insecta > Lepidoptera > Noctuidae > Mesoligia > Mesoligia furuncula. The sequence continues at coordinate 21,623,428 of OU744800.1, read as the reverse complement.
ATCTAGGTGAAGTAGATGTCTTTCTTGGAATGAAAATCAAATGTCAGGACAACTCTATACAACTCAACCAAACTGAGTATCTTGAGAGAATTCTAAAGAAATTTGGAATGAGTTCCTGTAAGAGTGTAAAGACTCCTGTTGAAAGTGGGATTAAACTTGTCAAACCACAAGATAAAAATTACATTCCACCAATGGAACTGCCATACAGAGAATTAATTGGTTCTTTAATGTACTTAGCCGTATGTTCAAGACCTGATATCTCATACGCAGTTAGCTATTTGAGTCAGTTTAACAGCTGTTACGACAAAACACATTGGGCAGCTGCAAAGCGTGTGCTAAGATATTTGAATACTACCAAAGAATTAGGACTAACATTTAAAAAGACGGGGAATAAACTTGTTGGTTATGTAGATGCTGATCACGCAGGCGATGTGTGTGATCGAAAATCATACTCTGGTTTTGTATTCACATTTGGAGGTGGTCCCATAGCATGGGAAAGTCGTAAACAAACGACAGTAGCACTCTCAAGTGCAGAATCTGAATATGTGGCACTTTCAGAGGGGTGTAGAGAGTCTGCATTCTTAACTGCACTTCTAGCCGAGTTGACTGGAATTAATGAAGTCGTAGAATTATTAAGTGATAGTCAGTCTGCGATTCAAATTGCTGAGAATCCAATGCATCATCGAAGGACTAAACATATAGATGTGAGGCATCACTACATTCGGGAAATGGTGAGAATGGGCAAGGTAAGGCTAAGTTATCTTCCGACGAACGAGATGCCTGCAGATATTTTTACGAAAGGGCTTAGCAGAGAAAAGCATGAAAGATGTATGAAAGGAATGCAAGTTTGAGGAGGAGTTGGACTGGTTCTAGGTTCTCATTTAAGGAGGAGTGTTGAAAGAGGATAAATGAGAATTTAAAAGAAATAACTTTTTAATTAAGGTGTTCTATGTCAACTGTCTGTTCTTGTCATCTTTTGTAAAACATCTACATATTAATAAAATACACGTATTTACTTATTTAGATCCTACTTATTTTATTTCTAACAAATGGTCACTTAGATGTTACGTAACATTGAGGGAGGGGGAGGGGGGTACAGAAAAACGTTACGATGCGTTACATGGGGGGGAGGGAGGGTCTAAAAACTACAAAAAATGCGTTACGTAATACTTGAACGCTCCCTTGGCCGATTTTTATTTTAATTTTTACCAAAAGAATCTAAACTTCTAACCATAATTATAAAGTGGTAAAATGTTGTAGTTTTTTTGTTTGTAACCAATAATCTTTGGAATAATTGATGCGATAAAAAAAAATCACAGATAGTAAGCTACATCTTTTCCGAGACCCATGCTATGTTTTATGGTGTAGATTTCTTCTTCGCGGACGAAAATCGTGGGTAGAACCCAGCTATAAGATATTTGGCATCTTGCCATACACAAAACTGTATTAAAATATTTTTTTAGGTCGCTATATGCACTCCACATACTATGACACCTACAAACGCTCAACTAGACCGACTGTTTAACGTGCGAGAATTTGACAACGATATCGAAGACCCCACCATATTGACGGTGGAAGTGTTTGAGGACAAAATGTCGCACCACCTGCTTGTAGCCACCCAACACAAGGTGCTACAATTCTTGATCACTTACCCTGATCACATTAGGTCTTATTTTGATTAATCATAACTTATGTTTATTTATTTATTATAAGTTTATTTATTTATTAATAATTAACTTATATTCACAGTTCGCACCACACATACTCCTGTGGGCAGCCTGTTCTTAATTTTAATGATTGCGATTTGCATTTATTATTGATTGTATGTACGGACGCCAGCATAACAAGCTACGACAATCTGTCAAATTTATTTAATAGATTTTCAACTTTATCGCTAAAGCATACGGTTCAAAGTTAATTGAGAAAATTTGACAGTTTCGGGTAGCTTGATGTGCTGGCGTCTCGTTTGTACTTCAGTTACTAACATATTTTTTAAGTATAGGTAACATAAATATTGATCACTGTGTCTGACTTAAATAAATAAATGAAATTAATTTTGTGAGGATTGCTGTAATGTTGGCCGTTGACTGTTTGCGAGTCCAATCCGTCTCATTACAAAATACCTACGTTTTAACTCTAAGGGCGTTTGTGCACTACAAGGAATTTTACTGTCCGGCAGTCCGATTTTTTACGGTCCCATATAGCACGCCATAATAAAAAAATAAAATCGGACTGCCGGACAGTAAAATTCCTTGTAGTGCACAAACGCCCTATCAGTCCCAACTCAAACCTTTAAGCCAGTTATTGTATTTTAAATTTTATTCCGACAGGGGTAAAGTTCTTCTTAATAAAAAACTGACTGTACTAGCGAGTCTAAGTTGACAGTTTAAGTAAGTAAGTAAAACTTATTCGTAGTCAGTAAGAATAAAGTTATTTTTTTTTTACTCAATGTAATTTTTAGGGTTCCGTACCCAAAGGGTAAAAATGGGACCCTATTACTAAGACTTCGCTGTCTGTCCGTCCGTCCGTCTGTCTGTCACCAGGCTGTATCACAAGAACCGCGATAGCTAGACAGTTGAAATTTTCACAAATTATCTATTTCTATAACAACAAATACTAAAAACAAAATAAAATAAATATTTAAGGGAGGCTCCCATACAACAAACGCGTTTTTGTCGGCGTTTTCGCCTTGTGGTACGGAACCCTTCGTGTGCGAGTCCGACTCGGACTTGGCCAGTTTTTAAGAATACTTATTCGTAGTCAGTAAGAATAAAGTATTTTTTTTTACTTACATAATAACAACGATATTTTTAGGGTTCCGTAGCCAAAGGGTAAAAACGGGACCCTATTACTAAGACTTCGCTGTCTGTCCGTCCGTCTGTCCGTCCGTCCGTCCGTCAGTCTGTCACCAGGCTGTATTTCAAGAACCGCGATAGCTAGACAGCTGAAATGTTCACAAATTATGTATTTCTGATGCCACTATAACAACAAATACTAAAAACAGTTTAAAATAAATATTTAAGAGGGGCTCCCATACAACAAACGTGTTTTTTTTCGGCGTTTTTGCCTTATAGTACGGAACCCTTCGTGTGCGAGTCCGACTCGCACTTGGCCAGTTTTTTTTTGTTGTGTTAACTACGTAGGTATCACTGGTATGTTGGTAATAATGAAACACAACCGTCTTGCTCCCAAGCTAGTTTATTACTGCCGGTACCCTCACTAACAACAATATAAGTAAGTAGGTACTTAGGACTATGCACATACAGTTCAATCACACAAAGTCGTATACCACTAATTGGTATGTAAACAACAGTGAGAGGAACTTATAATAACATCATCAAAATATACAAAGTGGATTAAATACTACAGTGAGAGGGACTTATAATAACATCATCAAAATATACAAAGTGGATTAAATACTACAGTGAGAGGGACTTATAATAACATCATCAAAATATACAAAGTGGATTAAATACTACAGTGAGAGGGACTTATAATAACATCATCAAAATATACTGCCGCGCTAACGATAAGAGCAGTAAGTATGTTTTGCTTAGTTTTGAGTAAGTATTGCCGCGCAAAGTTTTTGTTGCAATTTTGTTATTCCGGACTTCTGTTTTTAATTTATATTAATTGTGATGGTTGAAACGCGTTGCCTAAATAAAGCGCTTTTATATTTTTCACTCAATAAAATTCAAAATTGTAACAAAAACTTTGCGCGCCAATACTCAAAACTATGCAAAAAATACTTACTGCTCTTATCGTTAGCGCGGCAGTATACAAAGTGGATTAAATACTACAGTATGAGGGACTTATAATAACATCATCAAAATATACAAAGTGGATTAAATACTTACGTATTATTGAAGCTAACTCAAAAACCACTCATCAGAACTCGTTTATTCCCAGTCGCCCCCGCGGGGATTGCCACCGGAGGCAAATGGGAATAAAAATTCCCAGTCGCCACCGGTGGTGACTGGGAAGTCATTGCCCCCACTTCAGTTTCGCTGTACATTGCTTTCTCCATCGTAGAGAATAAAAGGATGAGGCAACTTATCCTAAACCTGCCTTTAATCTTTAAAAAAAAAGACTACGTGCATTGAAATATTTTTTTATTTTGATTTCGATATGAATAAACTTGTTAAAATTAAACATTTAAACCGGTATTTTGTATCACAGATTATCAGACTCTTAAAGACAGTAATTAAATTAGGAAAGTAATACATAGTAATCATACGTATTATAAACATTGTATTGTGTAGATATTGTGTTGTTTTTAGTGTCATTTGATAGGTTTAGGTCTAAAACGGATAGGGCAAAATAAATTGTGTAAATAGGGTAATCCGTTTTGAAGTTATTAGGGATTTTCGATAGTGAAAATTGACAAATGTAATATTTTATGTTTTTGTTCTGTAAACTTTTTGTATTGTAATACTATGTTTATTGTTTTGTTTTAATATTGTAGAATAAGCTCAATAATAAATGAAAACAATGAGTTCCACTACCATGATAGTTTTTGTGTATAAGCCAAAGTTGGCAACCATAGCGCGACCGCCGAGCGTAGGTATGAAAAGTGAAGTACATACATGTAATTGCCTTCTGTAGGTACTATCTGTATTTTGTGACAAAAGGATAACTGAGACAGAATACTACATAATATGATTGATGACTACTACATAATATGAGTAACGTAACTAAATAAAAGTCTTAATATATCTGTCATTTAACGGTGTTTTGTTATAATATTTTTAATTAGTTTTCTTAATAGATTATTCTATACACACACTCTAGTTATATGTTTTAATATAAATGAGTTTATTCATAATACGTACTTACATTATTTTTAAATTTCCGTATTTTTATTCCCATTTGCCTCCGGTAGCAATCCCCGTGGGGGCGACTGGGAATAAACGTCAGAACTTGACCAAATTTATATAGGACCAACACAGAAGTACCTATAAGTACCCTTTCAAACATAAAAAATATTTTCATAATTGGTCCGCAATAATTGATGAAGATATCGATGTACAGTCAACAAAAGGGTAAGTATGCAGGATCGTCGGATATAGTTGAAGTTTAGTAAGGAACCGACGGATGTTCTCGAATAAAGTTTTATTTTATTAATAGAAAACAAACAGCTCATTTATCAAATTAATTGTTATCTCTCTCTTGTTGATCATATCTTCATAAAAAATACATACAGACGAACATAGGACCTCCTTCTTTTTTTTTTGAAGTCTGTTAAATATACAATAACTGACTCAAAGGTTTAAGATTGAACAAAGGTTTAAGTTGGAACATAACAATCATTTTTTTTTAACATGTTTTATGAAACTCGATCGTGTCAATCGTTCAAAGAATAATCAAGACATCTACATTTGTTAATGGCCAAGATACGACGCGACATGGCGCGTCTATAAATAATTCTGTGTAGTCCTCGTCTGCGTGCCGTTAGGGCCTTAGGTAACTTTATAAGTAAGTATAGGTGTTTACCTATATACTCCCGGACTCGTAAATCGACCACCCGTGTAATTCTATGTGAGGTATAAACCATAAAGGCCTAAAACATCAAAATAATGATGGGTCAAAAAGTTTTTATGCGGTTTTAAAGCCGAGAAACTGGCAATCAATTTAGTGTCATCATTGTTCCGAATTTGAATTCACGGTCATTTAAACAAAATATAAATATTTATACAAAAAAAATGCAGGGCTGCTTGATTTAGGGGTCTGGGGGTGTATATAAGTCTGTAATGACTGTAAGATTGAATTAATATTAAATAATGAAACGCCATTGTAATTTGTAAATTTATTATCCAACAAACAATGTACAATCCGAACAAACTATCTTTGGTATAATTTATTCCTTATATGCCAGGACGATATATATCAAAACAATTTGATTATAATTATCATAAATAAAAAATCATTACACTAGTTCACAGATTTTTTTGAAGGTCTGTAGTTTACAATAAACAACTGCATATACTTAACCATAATTTTACACAAATAACCTTTTCTTAATATAAGTTAAATTATTAATTTTTTATAATCTGGGTGTAATGACTTAATAAGCTAAGACTCGAAGCTATGGACTTTGGTATTTCGGATAACATTTTTTAGATGCTCAAATTAGGTTATTAAAGATCTCTTTTGCATTTTGTATCAATATTTAGAATTATATTATAAAATCATTTTGTAGTTTGACTGTACAATTTAAATGATTAACATGAATAAAGTATAATAAACATATAAAACATTTTTTTAATTATTTAAATAGCCATGTAACACACAAGCTGAAATATAAACGCTAATTAGAAGCTGAATGTTGTATTCATTTAAAATGTGGGTACTTAGTTAGGTATTTAAAATAATATGAAAGTGCAGCGTGTGTGTTACAGCCCTTATCTAACACCTATTCCATATAACAATACAAACCGTGTTCCAGACACAATAACATACGTTTTAATTGATATGCATTTCAACTGATTTCATTTAAGATACCCTCGATATATAGGTATCGATTCGTTTTAGAATACACCACTTTTATGGCAGCTTTCAACTCGACCCATTCTTGTTAAAAAGTAGATTTTATGCATCTACGATTCCGAATGTTCTATTTACTACTCATGGGTCCTAAAATACTTATTCGTTACGACTACACAAACTTGACTGCCAAAGACTACCGTCCAGCGGGACTTACAATCACCAATAATAACACCCACGATCACGCAGCGTACGTTCTCGAAAACGCTGCTGCGCCCGCGCCTGCTAAATGTAACAAGGGAATTTCAACCATCGCTCTATGTGCTAGAGTTGTGTTTAGCGGTCCGTCGTGTTGGGGTTGGTGTAGGAGAAGCCTCTGAAAGGCTCTTGGTCCATGGAGCGCAGTACGTGGGGCTCCACCGCGGTGAGACGGGGCCGCTCGCCCGTGAACGCTTTGTCGAAGTATTGGGTGTCCATCGGATGTCTCTGTCAAAAAGTAATAATGGATTTAACTGATTTGTTTACTGGTAGCAAAAACCAAGGATGGACATTTAATAAAAAAAAAAAACCCTCTCATTAACCGCTTGTGTGCCGTAATTACAGACACAATTAAAAAGCCATTTGTCTCGCGTAGATCTACGTTCCGGCAGACTAAGGGTTAAAAGGTTTAAAATAAAATGGTCGCATCAAATCTAATATTGAACTAAAATGACTGCCACCAACTGCATCAGACTACTTGAAAAGTGAGCTTTGTTTGACCTTTTTAGTTGCGGACGGGTTATTTGATTTTTATTTCAAAACTTTTAGTGTGTTATATTTTTGGAATCTTAAACTCAAGCCCTTTATTTTGATACCTCACACGTCATGGTGCGTGGTGTGGTGTGTTTTTTTTTCTAGACATATTTTATTGACGTCTAAAATCCGCTATTTTGTTTTTATAAAAACAAAACCTAGCCTATGCTCATCGGAATCCAAACAAGTCGATATACACCTCATGCCTCCACACCTCACCTCGCTTTGCCTCGGCTGGATTTATTTTTATACATGAGATGTCTGAGGTGTCAGCCTAAGATGCATCGAGGGTATAAAGAATCCCACACACAAAGATATGCATGAAAAACCTAACGCTGACTTTGTAGCCGCGCAGTCGAGTGAAAAGAAGAAAATTATGGACCCTTACAGGTCCTTTCTTTCTATAAAAGGACGTTGGTTGACTGAAAATCAGTTCATTGCATCTTTTTCTTTCTATTTCATTAAAAAAAGGACAAGGTAAATATTAGTTTAGTCCTGTCAAATTAGTCAGTTTTAGCCAATTTTTTAATCACGTCTAAGTTTGTCTATGGAGTAGGTATCTTAATTTGACAGGACTAAACTAATATTTATCTTCTGTCCTTTCCTTAATGAAATAGAAAGAAAAAGATGCACTGAACTTATATTTAGTTTAGTTTGTGAACAAGGGAATCGGCGCCAGTGCCCAATAATTCAGAGAAGTTTTCAAGTTAGCGCACTTACCACCCGCGGTCTGAAGGGTGTCTCCAGATCGCGCCTCTCTAGACGATCCCAGTGGATGGCGTGGAAGAAGTCCTGTTCCCTGATGTCTCCGTGCATGCACTCGGTGCCGCCCAGTCTGGTCCGCGCGTCCTTGTCCAATAGCTGCAACATCAATCATATTAACATTGACATAAATAGCGTCATTGGCCTTTAGTGCTTCGATAAAGGCAGCCCAAATTGATTTTCAATCCATTTGTGCTGCATGTGCGAGACAGTTTCGGTTGTTGTCTATCTTCGCATCTACCCACTGAGTCTATGACAGGAAAATTCTAAAGGTGATCCTTCTCCTTCCAAGCGTATCTCCCCAACCTATTGCAAAAGCCTCACTAAAATCCATCCAGCTACGACTTCTAGTTTTTTTTCTTTATTTCCCTCTATAAATCAACATACCCTGGTCAATATGGTGAGCGCCTCTTGCGAGAGGAAACGCGGGTAGGAAGGCATCTCGTTGCAAATGGACCAGAACAGCTCATCTTCGTCGCAGCCGCTGAACGGACTCTGACCAATCAGCATCTCGTACAGCAGCACACCGAAAGACCACCAATCCACTGTCTGGTTGTATTTCAAGCCTTTTATTATCTGGAAAAAGATAAATTATTTAAACTCTTTCCGTCTTATTACAAAACAAGTTCTAACTTTAGTCCAAGGTTAAACCTTTGAACCAGTTATTGTATTTTAAACTTTTTTGAGAACTTTAAAGTTCTTATAACAAAATTGACAACTTAGACTCGGGTTTGTCGTCAATTTTTTAATTAGATCTTTAATCTTGTCGGAATTAAATTAGAATTTAAAAAATTGGTCTATGATTTAAACCTAGGTCTAAGGTTAACCTTTTTTTTTTTGTTGTCGGGGGGAAACCTTCAAACGGCACCCGACCTCCGGGGAGGGAGGTCGGGCAGTATGGGTTTTTTTACCTCACTAAAACCACTCCGGTGATCACCATCAGCACATAGGGGTGGTCCCGGTTTCTCTTAAAAGACCAATTCCGGAACCCCCCCGTGCAACGCCTGAAAGGCACATCCCTGGGGAGACTGTAAAGGGGCCTCCCCTGAGCCTCGCTATGCTCGGCAGCACGTGATCACTGTGCCACCGTCTTCCATGGGGTCACTTGGTAACCTAGGTTTGTGTAATCAACAAATGAAGGCTAGGCGCGATCATTCATTATATCTTGTAGGTAAATTACCATACTGAGTATCGGTGGACGACTACCGACAACGGATGCCTTATTACATTTGGAATTACATGGAAAGGGGACATCTGCGTGGTGGATTGGGTAACTTAAAAAAACTCGTGGTTTATGGACGACCCTAAATCAGAATTAGGTACCTAATAAGATATCGCTGAATATGGTACGTCGCGTGACCTCCACAACGAGTTGCTTTGTAGTTTGTAGAGGACAGAATGAGACGCTAACCTGTTGTTGTTGTACATACTGTTGACAGACATTTGGCTGCTCATTACAAATCATAGGTAGTTAAGATGTGTCATATCATAAATATGCAGCACGGCGAGACGATACGTTTCCTACGTGTCTTATTTATTAAACAAACACGATATGAAAATCACGCGTTTTTGGATCCATCACATGCACACTTGATTACCTACATGAACGTCGACAACAGCTTCGAATCAGCCCCACATTTATTTTTTCAAAATTGAAATCTCATGTTCGTTCAGTTCATCCAATGGTTGTCTGGTAGATACCGCTGTCAGCGATAGGACCGCCACTAACCCACTGAATCTTCTAAATCTGTGTGGTTCTTTCCTCAAAAGACCATTTCAGACATCAATCTACATGGTCTTCACACGATCTGACCAAGATTTTGTCTGGACTTTAAAAGAGACTGTGACCTCTGAGTTTGTTTCGTCCTTTCATCTTAGAGTAGTCAGATAGGAAACGCCGACCACGTCTACTTTAAAAAATATGATGACGTGTAAAAGTGTTTGTAAAAACCTACTTACAGAAATAAATCATTTATCATTTATGTATACCTCATACCCCAGCAGAAAAAAAAAGAAAATACGTTTAATTGCGGCAAACATGACGCTTATAAATAAAAAAAACAAACAAAAATAAATTGGAGAAATTATGCGTAGGTAAGTACCTAAATATGGTGTAAGCTGTGTTATATTTTTTGTATAGCTACAATAAAGTAGGTACCTATATTCTATAATCTACCAAATAAGGCAAGTGAAAATTGTAGTAGTTAACCTACCTACCTATTTTCTTTTCGTTCTATGCCAGAATGCCTATTATACTGTAAAAGACTATATTGAGGACAAAAAGGCTTGGGATTGAGCTCAGAGCTGCTCCAATAGGTTTAGACGGTGAATGTTGTTTTTATTTTGCTATTTTACACTTTAATTATTACTATTTTTTCTATTTACTTAAATAATGACATGTACATTTACTGTATAAATAATTATTGTGAGGACTATGTGGGTCATTGTTTTCGTTACAATCATGGTCTGGCGGTTTTGAGTAGTTTATGCGGCCTACCCAAATAGGACTTTGGTATTGGTCGTCGAATCGTTGAGCTCCTTAAGTTCTTAGTTGAGCTGCACGGTTACTGACAAATGCGTGCACTGACTGGACAGGTCCACTCAATCTGTGTGGTTCTTTCCTCAAAAGATCATTTCAGACACCAATCTACATTGTCCTCAAAGATTAAGTCCGGATTTTTATATAGGTACACATTGACATTGATGAATTTTATATATACAGTGACATGAATGTTTACTTTGTAAAGTTTTTTTTTTAATTTAATTATTGTGAATGTAAGGACTATGTTGGTCATTTCTTTTTTTCTGTTTTCCTTCTTAGTTAGTTTTAATCATGATCTGGCAGTTTGAGTAATTTACGCGGCCTACCCAAATGTCCTTTCTTTGGTATTGTTCTTCGAATCGTTGAGCTCCTTAAGTTCTGAGTTGAGCTGCACGATTTTCGACAAATGCGTGCACTGATTGGACAGGTCCGCTCAATCTGTGTGGTTCTTTTCTCAAAAGACCATTTCAGACACCAATCTACCTACATGGTCTTCATACGATCTGACCAAGATTTTGTCAGGACTTTAAAAGAGACCAAGAGAAATAAAGAGAAAGTTTTGTTTCGGCCTTTCTTCTCAGAATAGTCCCTTCCCCAGAATTTTGAACGTCTCCTGTTTCGGTGATCTGTATGGTCAATCTATACCTACATCCCTTTCACAGTTATTGTCATAAGACGTTGCTGTAGGGTTACTGCCACTGACAAAATCATTCTGATCTTTATTCTCGCTACAATAAGGTTGCTGCTATCAGAGGTAAAAAACTGGGAACGGGATGAGGCCAGAGACAAAAAAGATGTGGTAACATATCGAGGAGCGAAGAGAGAAAAGGCGTCAACCTTTGACCGTTAGACAACACGATTATAAGACCATTAAAGCGACTGCCAAGCTGCCAACCTCGGGATTGGCATGTGTATGGATGATTCAATAACCATTAATTATTGTTAGATCTATGGAGACAGATCTGTTTAATTAAAGAGAGATTTACTACTGAAATGATGATGTGTACATAGATGGGTACGTATTTAAAACTCTACGTATATCTATACATATAATAAATCTGTAGAAGGGTCAATTCTGTACATTGAAAATATTGAAAAAATAAATAGCGGGGGGTGTTGCTGGATCGATACCAAACCCAAATATGTGATTAAAAAAATTTTTGTCTGTCTGTCTGTCTGTCTGTATATGCAGGCATCACGTGAAAACTAACGGTTCGATTTCGATGAAACTTGGTATAATTATACCTTATTATCCTGGGCATAAAATAGGATACTTTTTATCCTGGAAAAATACGTAGAAAAAAAAATCTTATTTTTCGGTTTTATTCATAGACGTTGTTCTGTAGAACCGCGAACACACGTTGCATTACCCGTAGTGGATAATTTTCCATTTCAATTTAAGAGAATACAGTTTCCTGTAGCTTTGTGTTACGCCATGACAATAAATAAGGCTCAAGGTCAGACCCTAGAAGTTGCTGGCGTAGATCTTACCGCGAGTTGTTTTTCACACGGGCAACTTTACGTAGCTCTTTCCCATGTGAGCAGTCCAAGAAATCTTCATGTTCATATTCCGGACGAGCTCACTAACAATGTTGTGTATGCTGAAGCTCTCAATTAACTTTCTGTCGCATTGTCACGATCACTTTTTTATTATTGCAAACTTTTCGTCATTGTCAGTAATTTACTGCTACATGCTACTTATCAAGGTCGGAATTCCTATGAAAAAAATACTTACTACAGAACGCGAGCTTAACAGCAGTAGCTCAATAGAGGGATCTCCTTAATTATTATAGGCTTAGCCGTATTTGGGTCCAATAGATATTTATAAGATGTCATTGTCAGAGTTACTCAAAATGGAGAAATAAACCATCCACGCGAAGACCGACATCCGCGCGGACGGAGTCGCGGGCGGAAGCTAGTTACTAATAAGTATTAAGCTGAAGGGTTTGTTAGTTTGTTTGAACGCGCTAATGGAACTCTCCCAGTCGGATTTGCATTTGGTAGCCCAATCTTTTAAAGAAGATCAATTTCTTGAAGAAGGCAAATAGTCGGAAAGAACGCTAAGCAAAAATGAAGTAATAGCGCGGACAGCGGCGATGCGATGCGACGCCGACAGGGTAGGTCGGGGGAACAAGAAATTTCACGCGGGCGAAGTCGTGGGCAGAAGCTAGTATTTTTGTGTAAGTAGATTTAAATTATCGCTACAGCCATGAACCAAATACTCGAAGATAATGTTGTGACATCCACCAACTCGCGCTGGGCCCGCATGGTGGACCCCCCCCCCCCTCTCACAGAGAGGAGGTCTGTGTCCAGCACTAGGAAATTTATAGGCTGATTAAGTACCAATATGACTTTTTTTTTTTTGCGGATGGGAAATCATCAAATGACTCCTCACGCTCTGGGTGGAGCGGAAGGGAGTGTCAGACTCTTACTGACTAAAACCCACCCGTGTTCCTTCCTTAGCCCTTTATGTTCCGGGCCAGCGGTAACCCTTTCGGACAATTCCGCTGATCCCGCCACGGCTGGAGTCAATAATTAGTAAAAGTATACCATTATGCCTTATGAGACATTCCATACAAATCAGTGAAAGAACTTCCAAATACCCAATTATCCTAACATATTGTTACAGGAAAAAAAAAACAAAAACTATATTAGGTACTAAGGACGTGCTAAGTACTGACCTCTGGTGCCATATAGTCTGGTGTCCCGCAGAAAGTGTCTGCCGTTTTGTCCAAGTATATCTGTAGCTTGCACATGCCGAAGTCGGCGATGCGGACGTGACCTTCAAAGTCCAGAAGGATGTTGTCCAGTTTTAAGTCCCTGGAAAGGAAATACAGGTAATTATTAGGTTTTGGTTCAGCAAGACATCGTAGCACCCGTAGGTAGTCTGCATAAATGATAACACGCTCTGGAACGCCGAGAATTAGGGATCAATTATTATTGTTTAATTTTGAAATGAAAGACCGTAAGAAAATATGAATTACCATCGTTTGGCAAAATTATAATTGTTGCTTTGGTATTATTAGCTCAAATCTTATCTCTTTTAGCTTCTTAAGATTTTCATAAGAATGTGTCAAAAAGCTTAAGTAGCTAGGTGCATCAATTATGGAATAGAGTGCAGAGGTTATCCTTACCTCAACTACACAATCAAAATGTAGACTGAAGTTAATAAATTACCTATAAACAATGCCTCTCTTGTGCAAGAATTTGAGTCCTGATACAATTTCCGCAGCGTAGAACCGCGCGCGTGCCTCCGGGAACCGTCCGCTTTGCTGAATGTGGAACATCAGGTCACCGCCATTCAGATACTCCATCACAAAGAACAGGTGAGACTATAAAGGATATAAAAGCATATTTATAATAACATACCAACTAAAGATCTTCGGAAACCGTCCGCCACAAAAACCACCTCATACATGGTCTTTCGCCGTTTCAATTGGCTATCCTTCTCACTTCTCATTTGATTGGGAACCGCCCAAAGCTTTGCTTTACTAGACTGACTGTCGTCCAACCCGAATCTTTATATGCCAACGGCCGCGATCCTACATATTACATGGTCCACTCATAATCACTTTGCATATCATTAGATTCCAGCGGAAATCATAACTGCTGTGCTAAAGCTATTAGAGAACCCACTGCGCCATTTTCACTATAAATACTATGTATTTGCTCACTATCCTCTAGGTATTTAGTTTAAGTACCTAATGAAAATTTGTAGAAATATTTTTCACAATTTATTTGATGTAAATAATATGAAAGCGTAACCATTAATGCATTCCGCAAAAATATGAGGAATTTCAAAGGTAGCGATTTCCAATGTCATCATGAACCGTAAAATATTACCTATATTACATGTTGAGTTTACTTACATCCGTCTGGAAAGTAGCGAATAAATGGCAGAGGTAGGGGTGGTTTGTGCCAAGAGCGAGAACTTTCCTCTCGATCAAAGTGCACTCCACGTCGTCGTCTTCCAAAACCACGTCTTTTTTCAAACATTTCACGGCGTAGTAGTATTCTGTGTCACGAAGTTCAGCCAATAATACCTGAAAAAGTAAAGAATCCATTGTAGTGAAGTGTAACTTTCCTCGGAAAATCTAGGCGTCAGACGGCTAATAAAACAATTTTTGACCTTCCAAAAACCCAATCCTCAATATGACGTGTAGGTACGTATCGTTATCATATAGAGACCTCGGTTAGATCTTATCCAACTTATTATGTATCTACTGAATGTTCTCTAAACCTAATATATTACCTATATATTTAAACTTTGAATACCTACAGTGTTCATCGACCTATACTTCTCCAGTTCAGTGCGTAGGCACGCATAAATAGACGTTAGGGCAGAGACAAACAGATACTGATACTGGTTCTATTTAAAGAGTCGCAAATCGTTAGCGGATGCCACAAAAACGAACTGCGTGAAAGATTTTTCTTTGAAAGTCATGCAGATGGCGAGGCAGACGCCTATAGGTACAAACGATCGAGTCACTCGATGATCTTCCATCTTATTTGTTGTTATATAAAATATATAATAACAAAGCGTAGCGTCTCACATCAAGAGGTGTCCCTTATTTTATTAGTGTTTTTGCAAATCCCGAACTGACAAAAACAAAGTAAAATTATATGCTGATTTATGTCGCAGGAAGCGAACGCGACACCCGCGCGACAGAAGTTTTCATTTTATAATTCATATATATCATGCTTTCTCCGTATTCTTGGCCCATTCTCAAAGGCAATTGGGCCAAGCTCTGTGAAACCAGGAAGACGTTGCGTTCTGGCTCACGTAACACGCGGATCAGTCTTGCTAATAAACGTGTATTTGGTATAGCCGTAAATCAATTTTAACGTTACACATTTGCTCATTTATTTTGAGGATAATCTTATCCAAAATTAAGTGCTCCAGGTTCAACAGGTGTGTGAGCCAAATGGTAGCTATCTGTAAGAAGAGCTGTATGAAGAATAGGTACCAGAGCTAAAGGAATCGATGAAAACACATTCACGTGACGCATCTGTTAAGAAAAGAAAAATACGCTGTAGAAAAATAGCGCGCCTCTACATGAGTTGAAAGAATTGTGTTGTTTTGGCTATAACACATATCATTCTATAGCTAGATAATAATTGTAGATGTTAGACTAATAAGCCACGATAGACAATGGTTAATAGGCGACAGTACGTCGAGCGGAGGGAGGACGATGACACGTGCTCTCTGACGTTGAAAAGGTGGCCAGTGATGTAGGCACCCGAAATAGAGCGAATAAATCTAATGTTACAGTACGATAGTGTGGCAGGTAAACTGCGGCGAACCGCTAAGCTGCAGGTGGCAAGCTGCCATCACACATCATCACTGAGGTTACGGTCACCACTACATTTACAACAAAATTATAAATGGATTATCATCAGAATCAGATATGTTAAAGACAACTAATATTGTTTTAAAATTAGCATAGGTATGTATCTATTTCTGTCTACAATATTTTGTTTTTGAGATAGTAAATTCCCTAGAATTTGTGAAACACTTATGTTGTTATTGCTATCTCAAAATGATTCCACCCAAATGGGCTAATACTAAATCATTCATGATGTCATGCCGAATGAACTAAAAGTCAACCTAATTCCAACGAGCATTGTTGTCTTGTCGTGCTAATTTTCCTGTCACAATTTTTCGATATTTTCTTTCAAACATATTCTGAGAAACAGGGCGATTATTAAAATAATTTATTGCACAAGTCACTGGGGAGACCTGCTCATCCGTCCTGATTTCTATTTTCACTCTAGTCTGGCTAATAGTCTCAAAAGTCAAAGCTCTATGATATCTGAGACAGGTAATAGTTATAATTGGGTTCTTTCACGCATTTTTCTTCTGGGCCACCTCGAACCAGCTTAACTTTTCGTCACCTAACTTTTCTAAATCTTTTGTCTCATGAAATCCAAGTCGGGCTTGTTAAAAGTCCTAAAAACTTTGTCCAGGCAATGAGGCTAATCTTTTTTTTTATTCGGATTGTAGAGTTATCTTTTGATACAGGTATCTCACAATCATATTTAAATTTCAGGGTCCACAAATATTTTGAGCTCAAAGCTGAAACAGTTTGTTGCACAATATCGGTAGATAATTTTATCCTCAGTTGAAAGGAAAGGGCGACTGACGACGTACGAATAAACTTTATAGCTGGCGACTGACAGCTATATGGGAGCTTTGATTTTATGTCCCCTTTATTTATTGTGCGAACACTGAAGTTTAAAATAAGGTGTAAGTTCTACGTTTAAATCTCAGGTATCTTCTTTCACCAGAGCTTTGACCCATAAAAAGCTCTTGCTTGCGTCTCAAAAGGAAGCCTCTAAATTCAGAACTTGTAAGTTTAATTAATAATTATGCATTTGCAGTCATAAAAGTTATTCTTGAGTAATTAACCAGTCCAGAGCTGTAAGAGTTCATCGCCCTTTACGTACAAAACAAAATATTATTTTACGTTTCCTAACTCTTTGATGTTGTGCGTCACTATTAACTGGCTCGCCGCTGCGTCTCGAATGCGAGAAATTAATAGCATTATATCGTCACTTGACAAAATCAACTAGACACCTAATATTTTAGATGGCTCCATTTGGTATTACGTATGTCGTCTACCTTGTCTACCTGTTGGAAAACGACGCGTCTACTGACGTCACTAACATGATCGTGCGTGTAATAGCTCGTTGAGACATAATAAATACGTTATCCACACATAGTTTCCTTTCTATTTTACATAACTATGTAATTACAGAGTTGCGTACATCCAACTCTCTTCCATCGTCAGTTATTCAAAATTTTATGATGTTCGCTGTTCAAATTGTCATGAGTTTACATGAACATGAAGTACTCTTTGGTGACCTAGTTCCATCTATTCTTGAATTCACAGGTAGTTAATTCTATTTTCACATGATTTCCTCACACTTTGACACAGTTTTAAAGTGCAATTACTAAGGCGTTAGGACACTAGAATATTATTATTGTTGAGTTGCTGCGTTCGTAGCAGTTAAATACGCCTACCTGCTGTGAAGACTAAAATAACAATCATATAAATTCTTACATTTCAGCAATACCTACCTAGCATAATTTTATGTTTATCGAAAAAGGTTGTTACTGGCCGAGGCACTGTGCTTATACCTATAGGCGACACGACAACTTGACACAGGAATACAGGTCTTAGGAGCAAAGCCATGTGAATTGATAGAAGAAGTGACAATGGAAATATGATCAGTTCTATGAAAACCAGAGGAATATGCAGGTAGGTACCTCAACTGTGAACAACAGACATTTTGGAAGCAAGTAACTCGATAAATCTCGGCTAGAAAAAGAGGTAAACAAAGTATAGAGCAAATTAATAGAGTCAAAAGTAATTGGAAATTTTCGCAAAAAAAAAACTGCCATTGATAAATCGTGCCAAAGTTATATACGAATGATATAAGACGTCTATAAGTAACTGGATTAAAATGAAACTTTCCGCGTTACGCAAATCCCAAAGAAAATATCATTAGTTTTTCAAATCCGGAAGAAGTGATTGATTAAGAAAACCAAATGAAAACACGTCTCAGGGACTAAACGTGAAATTAAACAAATCACTTTAGATTTTAATAATTTTAACACTTTTGCAAATTAGTGGGTGTGTATTATTTCTGTAGTGTTGGAATGTGTCGAGTTTGTCATATATTTGTATTATTAGTCGCGTCTTTCAGCAACTAAATACACAGTTCAGTGTTGTCCGTTGCAAATCATTATGTGTATACAACGGTTTATCTATGTATGCGAGAGCTGTTTTTTCTCTTGGCAAAATCCCTTGTTTCAGTTTTCGTTTATTTTGGGACGGAGAATACGTACACACCTTGGATTTTCACAAAATAAATTCAATTTTCTTGGTAACGCTTGGGAAGAATAATGTTTTATATCTACGAGGTGCAGACATGAATCTATTACATAAAATATCTCACTGAATCATAGGCACGATTGAAGAATACTCGTATTTTAAACTACATATTTGAAAGTAGAATAAGATGATGATGATCCATTTTTAAACCTCGAAGTGGAGCTTCACGTCAGAAATCTGGCACTTGCCTCCTCCGAGCCAGATTCAGGTCAACGAGAGAAAACAATGAGCATTGCGAACAGATACCACTGACTAATATTAATGTCCTGATGACGCGGAAGCTCATGTAAGATGGTTTGCTGAAAGATTTACGAAGACAAAGGAACACAAATGAACTTACTTTTCCAAAGCTTCCTTTGCCCAGCACCTTGATGAACTGGAAGTCTTCGACGGTGTACTTCCTGAAGCGAGGAATGGAACGCGCAGGAGGAGTGAACCGACCAGTCTTCCTGAAGATGTCATAGGCAGTCGATTGCTCTGAGGAAAATAAAAGTTTCGTCCAGAATTAGTTTAAAAGCACATATTGGATACGATACAGTTACTTTAATTATGGATTTGTTGTTCATAAAATTAAACAAAAGCATTAGAAAGAGCCTCAAGCACTGGCTATTTTGGCACAATTACGAAATCGAGCGATCTCGATTTTACCAGTGGACTGGGCCATGTGCTTGATCTACAATCGTTTGAAATGTCTAGAAAGTTACCTACCTAAAGTCATTTGTCAAAAAAATCAGAGAAGTGATGACGTCACAAAAGATTGTATCCACAGACACAAAAACAAGTTCTTTGTGATCTTTTAAATTATTTTTGAATTTGGTGTGGGTCGTTCGCTTGATTCGTGTTTTAGGTCCTTGGGGCTGATACGCAATAATGGCCCGAAATGACGGAACTGATGCTGTTTCCCTTATTTATGAACTAACTAAATATGATGAAGATTGTTGGTAATGGGGGGATGGTTAACATTTATACAGACCTACAATTTGGTCTGGGACCTGGGACACTGAAACTAAGAGAAGTTACAAGAACTTGTTGTAAAAGTTTCAATTTTACCCAATATTTTTAATAGTTTATTTTTCATTTATAATCCTAAACAATCCTAATCAAATCCTAATCCTCCACGCAATGGGTGCCTGAAGATGGACGGCGCCGCCGAGGCCGGCCCAGAAAGAGATGGCGAGATGACTTGGACGCGTACCACGAGGGCTGGTTTGAGGTGGCGCGGGAAAAGAGTTCCTGGAAGGATTTGGGGGAGGCCTTTGCCCAGCAGTGGGACAGCATAGGCTAGCAAAAAAAAAAAAACCTAAACACCCAACGTTAAATTTTCCTGTAAACTCTTCCCTTTTCTTCCGTTATTAAGCCTGACTTTCATCCGGGTTTAGCTCTTTTAAAATTTTCATCTATCTACGCGTTTTTGGTTTGGTGTTATAACATATTGGCACTAGCGCGTTGGCAATTACCTACCACATCTGTGGCGACTGGCGATACACATCTGTAAACATCCTTTACTAAAGCCATTAGGTACTAACTGATCCTTATCGGGTGATACTTTCAAGTGTGACCACCGACACGGTCACTTTACTAATTTGTTTAGTTCGCCATATTAATAAAAATAGGAAATACACCTTATTTATTTTCTCATTAAATTAATAACCCGTTTAGCTGAAACTACAAAATGCTCTCGATAGTTTTGCTCGTTAAAACTTAATTTACTTCATCGAGATTTATAGTTATTGATTAAAAACCCTTCGTTCCTAAATCTTTTACTACTGAAGAAGAACTTAAATGTAATATTTATTAGAGTTAGCAATATCGTGTCCAGCGTGTCCTGTTGCCTGCACGTTGCAGGGGCTGATGGACGGTACTGAAGGTGCCAATCTCGTAGCCAAATTCTAGGCTGACTCTATCTAGATTTCCATAGTCACGCTAGGAAGAAGAAGGGTTAGCTGAAAGCTGTAGTCGTCCTTATACTCCTTTATGAGTCCCTTCAAGATAAATATATCTTCATGCCTCTCATTGCGTGTTTAAATACGTTTTTTCATAAACGCGGGGTCGTTGGTTAACAACATGATTCAAGTTCATGGATGTTTACGTTGCGTTATAGTAGTATGACATAATTGGTACAGCATGTGCGATATATTAATTCTCTTTCACCTCGGATGAGATCGTGAGCGTTGCTAAAAATATTTGCTCAGACGGCAATATCAAGGTCGCCGCGGTTAATTTCGGGGGTGATCACGGGATCTCGGTGAGGAAAAAGTCGTGCTTTCCATATTGAGTTTTGTATTTTCTACGGAAACGGAAAAAAACTCAGAAGATTTGTTCGTTGTTCTTCAAAAGGAAAAAGAGGAACCCTTATAGGATCACTCGTGTTTCTGTCCATCCGTCTGTCACAGTCAATTTGCTCCTAATCTAATGGACCGATTATGTTGAAATTTAGTACACATATGAATCTCTGTGATCCAAACACAGACGTGTAATATAAATAAATGAATTTTGAATATGGGGGTCATTTTTGGGGGCAAGCAGAAAATTAAAAAAAAAATCGCTATTTGTACCGTGTGGCATATCAAATGAAAGGGCTTACTGTGAGGATCTCAAATATATTTATTTATAATTTAAAAGTAAATTGTATTAAAGTTATTTAAGAAAACAGACGAAAATTGACCCTTTATCTCCGAAACTGCTGCGCCTAAAATTTTGAAAAAAAAACAGAAAATAGTTCTATACCTATACTTAGATTACAGGAAAACCTATAAGAAGTTAAAACAACATGATAAATCTCTCAGTATTTGGTACAAAATTATCCAACAGTCAAGTTCAACGACTATTACTGCTAAACTAATAAAGTTATCTTAACCGGTATAATTTTCCTTTAAAGTTTATGAAATGCACTATCATCGTGATTTTTTCCAGATTATTCAAGCCAGCAGTTTAGCTTTTAGAGGGGTGGGGGGGAGGGACTGGAACAAAAATTTGCACTTTAAAGTTTAATATTTCGTAAATGGAGCATTAAATCGAAAAATAATTTTAGCAACCCCCAAGTCATTTTAGAAGACCTATTCATCGATACCCCACACGGTGGGGTAGACGACGAAGAAAAAAAAAATATTTTCCAAAATTTTATTTTACCACATTGTCGGCGTAATTGATATACACACTCCTACAAAATTACAGCTTTCTAGTACTAACGGTATCTTAGCAAAACCTCGGACAGACGGACAGACAGACAGACGGACGGACATGACGAAACTATAAGGGTTCCTTGTAGGAACTACGGAACCCTAAAAAGTGATGAACCAGAAATCCGCGTGATCTGATCTTGTGACTCCTTTTGTTTCGAGTTCACAGTCATTATTCCCCCCTATTATTACCTAATATTTTATATAGAAATTACGTGTTGAATGCGCGCAACCGATAAAATTAAACATTACGATCAGAGTCCAATATATTATGATGATGCTTGTTATAACATTAACTCATAAATTACGTGCTAGCCGCGTTACCTATATTCAGGAGGCACAAATCTCTGTTTACGTTCTATTTCCATGTTAATCTTCTTCAATTTGTAATTCAAAGCACTCGTATATAAATAATCGTTACAATTATTTTATTTGGCACAGATGATGTCTATGGGATCATATCTTTATATAATGTTTATTTTGAATAGCTGGATATTTTTATTAAATACTAGCCTCTGTCCGCGTTAAAGTTCGGCCCCCAACACATCGCGTCGTATCGTCGCTCGCCCGTGCTACTACTTCGATTTCGCTTAGCGTTCTTTCTGACTTTTTTTCGGCTCCTTACATTCGTAGCGTGATTTTAAATAGCCTATAACCTTCCTCAAAGATTGGGCTAACCAATGCAAATTAATTTTTCAAATAATAATTACTTAAGTAATAATTTTTTTCAATAAGTTTTTATTTCGGTTAGAAGTTCCGGAGATTACGCCCTACATAAAATCTAAGGTAGCCCCTTAATATACGTATTATATCAGATGAATAGTTACACACCGATTTCTCTCTTTCAGTCGTCAGTAATTCGACTATCGATAGAAGAAGACGAAGCGTTGTGTAACTAACTACACAGACGCTATACAACGTTTATTAGTAGGTAGATAAGGGGGTTATAAATTAACAAATTTTTTTACGTCTTATTTAGTATAGATTTCTATCTTGAAAATAATTATTTCATCAAGCAGTCTTACTGAAAGTTCGATTGATTTATTACAACGACTTACTGGAAGTGCCTACCTATTTACATCAAGACCAAATTGTATAAAATTGATGGCGTATTGATAAATTGGACTCTAATAATACCTCAGTCTTGGTTTATTTTCGGAATTCGAGTCATTAATTTGTAAAATTAATGATCCTTTTGTGGTGCCAAAACTTGGCTTGGCTTGGCTTTGCTTGTCTCGCTTGATTGGAAATAAATCATTCGTTCATCTCCAAGTTCTCAGAGTTTCTAATTTTCCTGTTTAGTCACGCAGCTTCACAGAAAATTTTGTGTAGGTATTTTACGTGGTTCTTCTCCGAGGAATACCTATTATACTGAAAACATTGTTTATGCTTAACAGTTTCCAACAACTAAGTTTAAAATAATGTTGGTTGAAAATGTTTGAAAGTTCAGTTTTAAATAGGAATGGACATTACTCTTTGTTGTGCAGCTGACGTTTTAATAAAGCTGATGCACGGATCCAGCAGCGCCTCATTAATTAATTCAATCTGGAACTGATTTAATACAGTGTGTATTACATAATTTATACAGTGATAAGTCGACACTCGCGCGGATGGAATGCGGAACCCATCTCGAAGTGGGGCGTGGGCCTGCACTCTGTTTTCAGTGAAAGTCCTGTCGCTTCAGTGCAGATATTTATAGATGTGATCAGAATACAATAAGCTTTTTTGCCAATCGTGGTAGCGTCCGAGTTTGTTATCAAACAAAATATTTTTTTATAACTGGACCGTTTATTAGATGAGCGGGAAAGGTTCCGACCCACACCTTTGATGATTCTTTGATGGAACTAACATAAACATTTACATACACTCACATATAATTTATTTCTCTAATGGAGAGCCAAGAAATCCTCTCTTCTCTCTTTCTTTAGAAGTCTCTGAAGACGATTGCGGTAAAATATTTTTGTCAAAATTGAAATAAAAAGCATGACATTTATGGAAACTGTGTTAGTAGCTGCAAGCAATCTATTTAGTTGAGACTAAAAACACGATAACTAAAACGGTGAATAATATCATATAGGACTCTTATCTAAAAGAAACGTATTTACAAAGAACATACACATAGCAGACTATAAATACTCGTTATTATAGATAAAATACATGCAGTGACATGTCTCACCAAGCTGCTGTTCTAAGAGGTCGGTGTTATTAGCCTGCGCCGGCGCAGCGCCCGACGATGTCCCGGGAGCCTCACCACCTGTGCGGAGGAATAACAATCAAATTGCTCTGGATTATACACAATAGAATCTAATACTGAATTTACTAAAAAAAAAACACTCAAAGAATTACATTAAAATTTTATAATTTAGTTGATCCAGTAGAGTTAGAGGAAAAATTAAAGTAAACCAAAATAATGGGGTCAATTCCCGTATTTTTAAGAACTTTCGCATTCTAATCTCAGTCGCAATCTGTCAAAAATACAATAAATTTACATACATTTTTGACAATGGCGCCGATTCTGTTTTTTCACAAACTAAACTAAATTTAAGTTCAGGCATCTTTTTCTTTCTATTTCATTAAGAAAAGGACAGAAGATAAATATTAGTTTAGTCCTGTCAAATTAGTCAGCGCCTGACGTAAATTGACGTATTTTTAATAGCCAGTTTTTTAATCTCGTCTAAATTGTCTATGGAGTATCTTAATTTGACAGGATTAAACTAATATTTATCATCTGTCCCTTTCTTAATGAAATAGAAAGAAAAAGATGCATGAACTTAAATTTAGTTTAGTTTGTGAACAACAGAATCGGCGCCATTGATTGTCGTTGAGATGAGAATTAACCTTCATAATGTGTGACCTATTTGTATATCTTAAATTTTTGTTTAGTTATTTGAATCAGAATGCAAATACATACAAACACTTAACATTTTTGACACACAAAAATGTAAACATAATAAAGTTGTAGACTGTATTGTCTCACAACATGAAAGAAATAATGATTTTTAAAAGTGTGATATTACTTTGTGTGGTGAAAAGAAGAAGATAGAGACGGCACAAGATACAAACACTATTCGTGAAACATAATAATATAAATTATTGATGTTCTTTTTATTACCATGCAGACGATAAAACAAAACCACTGCTGAATTGCTGATACAAACTAATCCTAAAATATATCTGATGTTTGAGAAAAAGATTTTATAATATTCTTTGCTTTTACGACACCCTGTTTATCATAAAAATCTTGACAAAAGTCCACAGGCTGTCAGCTTGTAAATAAAAATACATGCAGTGACGTTTGAAGAGTGGTTAGCCAATTAATCGATGATCGAAGAAACCATCGATCCGTTAGTCACGAGAGCAGAGACACGCGCTGGCATCCATCATCACACGCCACTACGTCGATGGCTGATCAAATTATTATGTCCTTCAGTGGTTCTTCATTAACACTTTCACTAAATTCGCGTGAAATGTCTTTGTCAATTCTAGGATTGTACAAAATTTACGAGCATCAGATGATTGGCAGTCATCAGGTATGAACCATCGATACTCATAATGTTCTGATTCCGAACCAAGGAAATGCCAACCTTTTAGAAAATGTATATGTATACAAAGGTGAGGCTAAAGAAATTTCGTATTTACTTGATGTCAACTCCCTCTTTATGATAATTGTGGTTGCAATTGGTCCCATTAATTTTGTACAGGTGAGCAAATGATTGGCTAGTGTCCAGACAGCCACATCTCACACCCACGCCACAATATACTTCTGAATATAAACAAATACGCACAATACGTTTATACAATTTTATAAATACATTCAGAAGAAATTGACTTTATTGAAAGGATGTTAAAAGATTTTTTTGACTTGTGAATCGAAAATCTTCGACAGGGATAACATTTCGATTGGTTTATTTGCCAATGATGACAATTTAGGTAATTGATCCTAGTTAGCCTGGTTTTTATTTTTGTTAAGATTTTTAAATAGTAGTCATGTCATTAAATGCCTACCTAATAAACCTAATAATAACAGAAACATCCGTTAGATACCTAGCCAATAAAATTGCTTTATTTTGGGCTGAACGACTGACGTCGCAATGACGCTCGCATTGGTATGTTTCGTTTCGCTGATAACATAAAAATCGTTGATATCACCACAGACGAACTGGGTTCCTATGTTGAGTGTCTAGTCTACCCACCTTTTCTAGATGCAGTTCGTGATGCCAAGGCTTCCACCAACAGACGCTGGTTCACGCCGCACAAATTCGCTGTCAATTTTTCACACTTTCGAT
The DNA here is from genome assembly GCA_916614155.1 of Mesoligia furuncula. Taxonomy (NCBI): domain Eukaryota; kingdom Metazoa; phylum Arthropoda; class Insecta; order Lepidoptera; family Noctuidae; genus Mesoligia; species Mesoligia furuncula. The sequence goes on along the minus strand of OU744800.1, from coordinate 21,597,486 downwards.
GGCAGTTTACATCGCAGTCTAAAACAGATTACGAATTGTCGCGTGGCTCTATGCTTGTAAAGGTTTTTACAACTGTACAGACATGCTACATCTAATATGCTGAAAGCCGTGCAAAAGCAGACGTGCAAAGTTTCCTATCGGTTTAGTGGAAAATTAGTTATGTGGATACAATATACAAATGAGTTTCGTTAATATAAATATGTACGTCCCTAGATTGGTTTACTGTGTATTTAATTACCTTTCTTAATTTGCGAAAACGTTGCAGGTGACGCAGGTGCTGAAGAATCGAAGCCAGAATCATTAGAACCGGTAGAAGTCCTTCCATCTGGGTTATTTTCACACTCGTAAAATTCCGCAGAAGCTTCGCTTTCGTCAGATTCATCTTCGTCTTCCTCGTCTGAGGATTCTTCTTCTGAAGACGATTCCGATGTGTCTGAATGAATTACTTGAGGAGCTTTCTTTTGCAAAGGGCGTGGAGTCGCTATTAAAGGTTTCAGCGCTCTTTCGTCCTTCGCTGGTTTCTTTTGTACAACTGGTGCAGTGACCACAGCTTGGGTAGATGTTTCTGGTTGTTCGTCTTTTTTAATAATATTTTCAGCCTTATTTTCCTCTCCTGTCTTTTGTTCAATTTCTGCTCTTGCTTCAATTTCTTCTTTTGGAATGTCTTGTGACTGTAACACTACTGGCATAGCAGGAACGTTAGCCGTTTTAGAAGTTATATCATTGCTTGATAAAGTCGATGTTTCATTTGTTGATGGTTTGACAGTTGTTTTTAATACTTTATCATCAGTCTTATCATTCTTAGTTACAACATTTTTAGCTGGCGGGCTAGCTTTTGACTTGGCTTCTGGAGAACTCTTTGTGGGTGCTTTAAAGTTTTTATGGGAATTAGGAACTTTTGCATTGACAGATTTTTGCACAGCATTATTCGAACATGTGCATGTGCAAGGTGGCATGTCTGTTGATACTCCCTTATTTTCAATTAAGTCGCTAGGGCCATTCAATACTTTGTCTACGTTGTCAACTTCTGGCAATTGACTTGTATTTTGAGCAATTGCTATATTTTCAACTGATTTGGACTTGGGTGAGCTTTTTACAATTGCGTTAGAGTTTTTACTTGCATCTGAAACTTTTGTTTCACTAAGCTCAGCCGTAACCGTAGGTTCAGCAATTTCAGATGTTGTGTTACTTGAAGTTACTGGTACTGATGATTGTATCTCCATGTTCGTGTTTGTTTTAAATTCCTTATCATTTGTCCCTTGCTCTTTAGATTTGATTACTTCATTTTGTTCTAGTCCTACTTTAGATAGATCCTTTGAAAGCTCTGCGGTAGTATTCTTTGTTTCAAAATTATTTAATTCTATTGTTCTTTGTTCTGCAAATTGGGCAAATTGGTTTTCAGGCAACTGGGGAGGATTTTTATCTTCTTTTTTATGTTCATCGACTGGTATCGGTGTAGCAGCTTTATGTACGCTTTCTATTAAAGTTCTGGTTTCGGCCAACTTTTTACTGTTTGCACTTGTATCTTCTAAAGTTTTTAATACTTCAGTTTTTGCCCCGGCTTTTGGTAATATGGCCTGAAGGGATTTCAATTCAGTTTTTACATCTTTTTTTATTAACTTCTTTGATTTTTCTGATTTTGTTTTCTTCTGGCTAGGTTTTTTAACTTTATTTTCATCTATAGCATCCAGAGATGCACTTTTTCCTATGTTTTTACACTCATTAGAAACAGATGATAATTTGACCGTTGTTGTATTACTGTCCTGCACTTTACATTCTTCAATTAATTTCGAATTATCTTTTTCTATTTCTTTTGTTACAACTCTGGTTAGCTCAGGTATTACTTTGATAACATTTTCATTCATAAAATCAGATTGATGACTAATTTCGGATTCTTTTCTAATATCTGAATGGTTTACTTCTTTTTGCTCATCTTTTGGTTGATTTAAAACATCTTCCTTGAGTCCTGAATCGAACTTATCTTTAATGCCTTCTTCACTTATGTTTAGTGAATGTATTGGTACTTCTGGTGCATTTTTGACAGTTTCTTTTAGTTGAATAGAATCAGTTAAAGACGCGACATTATTTGGATTTTGATTTAAGTCGCCAATATTATTGACTATGATTTCTTCACTGTTACCGACTTCTTCCTCTGGAAACCAGGCTAAAGAACGCATGTGTTTTTCTTTTTCTTCCTCTAAGATTTTCTTTCTCTTTACTAAGTAAACAGTTTCTCTTTTTCCTATTTTGTCCCAAAAATTACCATCGTCAGGCTCAGGTGATCCAAGATCATTTCCAGCATTCTTTTTATTCGTTGTTTTCTTAATCTTATTTGTTTCGTCAGTTACATCAGGTACATTTTCTGATAGTGATAGTTGAGGCATTTTGTCTACTTCACTGCTGTAAGTAATTTCTTTTTTTGGTACGTTTAGCTTTTCTTCTACTGTAAGATTTTCAATCCTAAATTTCAGCGGACTCGGGGACTTTGTTACTTCAACCGATGATGTAATTTTAGTTTTTAACTTAAGCTTGGGTTTTTCTTTTGTATTATCTTGTTTCACGGATAATCTGCTTTCTTCTATTGCAGGCAAGTCCAAATTTGCCTGTTCTTTAGGAAATTCGGTTATAGAATCTAATCTGCGCAGACTACTTCCTGAGGACGATTTCTTAATACTTCGCCTTTTTGAAAAGTTTCTTGGATCTCTAACATCCTTATAAGATTGTAGACTATTGTGTAATGAATAGTCAGATTTTGTAGTCTTGAGCGGGTTTTGTGAATCCTGTTTTCGTCTTTTATTCGACTCAAACGCCTCTAAATTATTTTTAGTTTCAGCAGCAATACCAACTTTGCTCAAATCCAAAGTTGCAGTACTGAGATTTTCGCTTCTAATTAATGAATCTAATAAATTAGCCTGTTCTGCCAGAAGTTCCATTGAACATCTTCGGTCTAAACATAATTTTTCAGCCGGAACAGTTTTTGGCGCTGGAGTCGCTGGTAAACTTTGAGATTCTACTGGTTCTTTCTTCTGTACCTTACTTGGCGTTTCCCAGTCTTTTTCATTCTTGACGTGGAACTTTTCCACAAGCTTGGCACCCATGGTTTTCTTTTCTTTCTTATCCTTGTAAGTCAAATCATCAGAAAGCTTTTCCCTCCATTTCATGAACTCTTTCTCATCTGTTTTGTTATCTTCGTTTACTCCTTGTTCAGTTTGGTCTTGACTTGTTTCTTCCGAACCTCCTACCGCTTCATTTGGCTTACGAGGAGAATTTCTTTTAATAGTATAAAGTCTAACAACTGTTCTACCGCGTTTTATTGTACTTCTTTGCATACCTGGCGAAGAATCAATACCTGTTTCCGGTTTGCCGTCGACCCTGGGCATGAAAGGATCACTTTCACTGACATTGTTTGTATCCTCTTTTGGTGGCGGTGGCTCAGGCTTGGCGGGTGTAGGAGGCGTGGGACGTCTAGTTGGTGTCGGAGGCTCTACCTTATGCCTGTATCTATCTCTGGAGACATCGATATCAGCGGTGTTTATATTTACAGGACGTGGTGTATAGTTGGGAGTACCGTAAGTTCGAGACGAAATTGGTATTCTTCTCGGGCTATGTATTCTAACAGGACTCGCAGATCCTCTTTCAGTGATGGTAGTGAGATGAGGAGAGTAGTTTCTTCCGGCACTGCTAACCCATCTTGACGACAATGGTGCACGAGAGTAGCTACTGAGAGACGAGTGGTTGCTGTAACTTCCTCCAGGATTCAGATATGAAGAACTGTAAGACGGTCCCAGAGGCGAAGCTGAACTGCTATAACTGTAAGGTGAACCAGTGAACGGGGATGATGAACCGTAATACATATTCGCGATGTGTTCGGAAAACAGTGGCATAATGGCGCGTTAAATCACGGTCGTGCGACAACCGGGGTCGCACATCGGAGCGCGCGCGCAGACTGGCGCAGGCCGCGCGCGGGGCGAGCAGCGCGTGCAGGTAGGCGCCGCCCACCGCCCCCGCCACTGCGCCCCGCGCCGGCCGCCCGTGCCGCCCGCCCAGGTGATTGATTGATGATGGCAAGTAGATAATAATAGACACATATGACTTTTGTCACAATCTCGGAAGGAAGTTTTTACATGAGTGAACGAAAGTTCTCCCTATGATTCATATTTTGAATTGCAACTTAATAGTATCTATTCAATAAACTGCTTAACTTAAATGCCAAACTTAGTGTAAAACATAATTGTTCCGCTGTGGATGTCTAAGTTTGAAAGCGGTTTGCGTGTCATTTATTACCGTTCTATTATTAGAGGATCCAAAAATAAAGCTTATTGCGACATGCCTAGTGGTATTAATAGATAAGCAAGCATTGTCTACCTATTCTACTTACGAGAACTATTCCTAGCTCGGTTTGTTTATTAGCGAGGGACATGATTTTTTGTGACCACGGATTACTTTTGTCAGTTAAAAAAAAAAGAAATGCTACCTATAAGTTCAGAAAAATGGGTTTTTGTTATACCTGGATGATGCACTGGCAATAATGTTATCGTACTCGTTTCATATGAAAATATTTGTATAATAATTTTCATGATATTTCTCTTGTTTCGTGAAAAAACCTTGGAATCAAATTCATCTTTTACAGCTCTCAGAACAATCACATCAAGCACCAACAACATGGGTTACTGATTTATTTTAAATTATTAAACCAATAAGGACTGTTTCTACAGGATAAATAATAATATTTTCCCAGGTTTTTTTTTTTATAGGAATATGAATCACACTAATATTATAAAGGCGAAAGTTTGTGAGTGTGTTCGTATGTTTGTTACTTCTTCACGCTCTAACGGCTGGACCAATTTTGATAAAATTTGGTATGGCGGTAGCTGACAGCCTGAATTAATACATAGGATACTTTTTATCCCGATAATCCCACGGGATCAACACGCGGGGCACTGCTAGGTTAATCATAGTCATAACTATAGATCGGAATAGGTAGAGCTGTTTTATGTACTTGCCATAGGTTAGAATAATATGGATATTCCCTTTTAGTTACGAAGTTAAGTTTAGTTTCGAAGTTACTGTTGGTAAAGAATTGAATTCTAGTGGCGCAGAAAGAGACAAAAACAGGTGCGTCACTCTAGCGACAGTCGGAATCCCGAGGAATATCCATATTAACATCAATGTTTGCGGTCAATGAACCTAAATAGCTCTACCTATTCCGATCACCATAACATACATGGCATCACCTCTGTAATCCTCGATGGATTAGGCAGAGGTGTACCTAATAGTACACCCACATTTCTCAAGTTATCTTTAAGTTACATGTAATAGGGGCAAATTGCCAGCGACCAGGCACAAATCCAAACTCCGGGCTGTTACTGAGAAATTCCTGATGGGAAAACCCAATAACACTTTGCTCCACCTGGGAATCGAACCTGGAACTCATGCTTAGCTGTAGCCCTTGTGACCACTAAACCACGAGGCAGTCAATCATAATATTTTTATCTATACATTTTCTGTATATAAATTATAATTAAATTAACTTTTTGTGTCTGTCTGTGTGACCGCGTTGTTCTTCTAAACCTCGGATTATGATGCGGCTTCTACTATCATTTAGAAAATTCGGGAAGGTTTATATGCATAATTCATTAATATTAATACATATATAATAAAAACATCTCGATGTTTTGTCAACTCGTAAAAAGAGTGCGCTAAACAGTTTCACTATAAAATATCTCTGATAAATAGATAATCTGTATTGAAGTAGGTAGGTACTCTCAAAATCTCAGAACTCATTCTCATAATCGAAACTACTGGAGCTGAAAGACAAAAAAATAGGGTCGACGAAAATAAAAATGAGTTCATTTATGTAGAGTATGCCAAGTTGTCACCTAAACAGTTTATCTTCATGTTAAAGTGGATTTTGATAAAATATTGTGACAGTAAATATTATGTGGTTTCAGGTTAAAAACTTACGTTACTGGAGGGTTTATTTATGTGCGCCGTGCTTTTAAATCTATAAATGGAATGGCAAAATGAAATACGAGATACATCTTAATAACATGAATGGGAAACCATACGTAGTAGATATAGAATCTTAAATTAATTGAGATTTACGGTCATAAATGAAAATTAAAATAAAAAATCGGTAAAGTGCGAGACGGACTCGCGTACCGAGGGCTTCGTACAACCCTAAAAAATTTAGATGTTTTTGTTTTTGGGGTCTACGACCGCTGGTAGTGTTGTTACTTGAGGTATGAGTTAAGAAAATCTGTTTTCTTTTGTTTTATCGTGTTGAAATATCGATAGCCATCACATCAATAACGTTTACGTTTTACGTTACAAAAAAAAAATAACTGTTTTTTTAAACTGATATTTCAAGTGACTACACTAACTGAGGTCGATGACCCCACAAAAAGAATCATCAAATTAATTTCTCTTTTTACCGACTTCAAAAAAAGGAGGTTATCAATTCGACACGTACCTATGTGTGTAATATTATTTGAATTGCATTATATTCACATATGACAATCTATTAGGGCTTCCAAACAAATATACAAAATTTTATAGACGTATGTATGTATGTTTGTCCACGCATTTCTCCGCAACTATTAATCAGATCGTGACCAGTTTTTTTTTATTGTTTTACATTTACTTGAACTTAGGGAACAGTGCAAGTTTCATCAAAATCGATTCAGTAATTTTCAAGATATGGACTAATACGTGTATGTGTGACGGCCTGGCTTATTGATACGAGCTACGAGAGTAGTGTCAAAGGGAAAACATCTTAAAACCTTGGTCAAATTCTAGAGCAATATTTACAACACAAAACAAATATTCCAGTTTTAACTTAAAACTAAAAATTACGAAATAAAAAAGTAATTTAAATAAAAAAGTAATTTAAAAAAATAATTAAACCGACTTCATAAAGAAATGAACTCAAAATTATGAAATAACTTTAATTTCGGAAGTCGGTGTCTTGGGATCTGTATTTTAGTTTTAGTTTTTTTGTTTTTTCTTTTTCTTTTTGAAGTCGTATTAAATTTTTTATATTAATTTTTTTGTTGTATCATGGTTAGATATCTCTCTCTCTCTAGCGCTCTCGCTAGCTAATATAATTTGACCCTGTATGTATAGCAACGCTTTGTATTTTTGGCTCCAGTACAGTACTCCCCTATAAAAACCCACAATCTGTATCCGCAGTAAAAACTCAGTTTGGCACGGACATTGAATTTTATTATGAACGAAAACATTAACATTCTTTAGGATGAGGATGCGTTGTTTTAATCGTTTTCTAGTTTTGCTTAGCTATTCATAACCATTCGACAAGCTTTCAAGTCGAAAATTTCGATTACCTGATTCGCCTAGTCCCCGACCGCATATAGCCTTTGGAAGATTATTGGTCGTCTATTTGGTTAGTAAGGTAAGGTTAGGGCGTTTGTGCACTACAAGGAATTTTACTGTCCGGCAGTCCGATTTTATTTTTTTATTATAGCGTGCCATATGGGATCGTAAAAAATCGGACTGCCGGACCGTAAAATTACTTGTAGTGCACAAGCGCCCTTACGGTTGGACCAATGAACTTGTGACGGCCGTAGGAATCCGCTGGATGCGGAAAGCACAGAACGGGTCGATGTTCCGGTGCTCGGGGAGGGAGGCCTGTGTCCAACAGTGGACGTCTTTCAGCTGAAATTATGAGGATGTCAAAATTTTCGGGTTTTGAATTTGTGGAGCGTTTAAAGGACTCCTTCGATAACATTGATTGAAGTCCGATTTGTATCGAATGGTTGCGATCTAAGTCGTGATTCCAGTTAGCCTTAAATTGTATTGTTTGCTGTAGTGGCTGGTTTTTCAAGCTGGTGGTCAATTTTTTGACTTTTGGACGAGCTTCAGCCACCTTAGTTTGCTAACCGGCTAGGCAATGATTCAGATTACATTCAAATTATGTTGTTGCTTAGTTTTTAAAGAAACTCGCATTTCTTAATCAGCTGTGTTTTAAGCAACAATGGTCTTGCTATGGCTTGGGCGTCGGACATCGGACTGGTGGCGGTGACTTTGGATGTGCGTGTGGTGTGAGGGCCACTTTGTTAAAACTCTTTGAAAATGTGCTTAGGATTTAGTGAACATTCCCAAAGAATTGTGAAAGTTGGTATCAGATTTTGTGAAAGTCTAATAAGCGAGTTATAGACTGTAAAGTTGGGCCCTCAGTTCTCACATAGAGGATTGAGGGCCCACCTAAAACTGATAAACTATGGACACTACAGAAAAAGTCATAATGCCAAAATCTAAGCTAATGCCAAACATTTGTGAAAACAAGATATTATCGCAAAACACTGTCCTACTTTGTATATCTTCGTACAAAATGGGCCCTCAATTCTCATACACGTAAAAGTTTATTACGCAATTATAATGAAATCATTAACTTACAGCTACTGTTTGAAATCCTATATGCTACTAAATAAATTGTGAAAATTTATGAAAGCAAGAACAGGTCACCACCTTTTGTTGTTTAAAAGTTATGACCTTGATAAAATTCGGGCCCTCAGTCCTCCATTTTATTTTGTTTTCGATTTATTACGCTTATAGTATGAAAGATAAGACAAATACAAAATTGTCTCTTTTTGTGAAACAAATTGTGCAACAAATGCGATACCAGAAAGAAATTAAAAGACCCTTTATTGTATAAGTAAATCGAGTTTTATTTTTATTCTCTGTATTAGGAAATAGGGTGACCACAATTTCTTTTAGATTGCAGTAAAGATTAGTAAATGTAGAGTCATAGGTTTTAATAAACTTTCTTCGATTTTTGGTTATTATCGTCATAGCATTTGTACTCAAGTTTCGTGATTAAAAAAAATAATTTCGGAAATTGAACGATCACATAGAAAAATACTGTTCCCAAAATCATTTTTGCTTGAAAAATCGTTCGTTCCGAAAAAACTAATGACATTAAATAATTTATTTATTATTTTTATAAAGGCTTTTGCCCAGCAATGGGACAATGTAGGCTAAATATAATCCTAACTAATATTATAAGTTTGTTTGTTAGCTTTTCACGCCTAAACCACTGTACCTTTCATCCCGAAAAAAGTACTGTTCCCGAGGAAAACAATAATAACGTTATTATGATAATAGATGGAGCCATATGACTTTCGAATTTCACGCGGACGAAGTCGCGGGCAGAAGCTAGTACCTAATAAAGCAGTGCGTTCCTGGACGTTTTTTTTATTCCTAGGTAGGTACTTGCACAATAACAAAGATGTTTTCTGGAGTATGAAATAATTATATTTTATTTTAAAAATTTTACAATTTATAAATAGGTGAAATTGAATTACCTAAACAATTCTTAGAGTGACTATCTAAGTACTATTTAGTGAAATATTACGAACTTATAAAATTATGAGTACCTAGGTATCAAAATAAACTTACCTTGAATGTTTGATATCTTGACCGAAGATGATTGAGTGTCTTGACCGAAGATGTGTTTGCGTATTAAAAAATTATTATTATTTTTATTCTTCACAGCAACTGTTTCATAAAACTCGCCTTAATGCTTTATTACCTACAACTTCCGCTTCACTATCATAAACTATTGTTTAGTAACTACACTAAATATTACAACTATTGTGCATATATGTAAACAATAATTATATAATACATGTAATAATATTTTTAATATAATATTAGCTAGTTATTAGTTTTATTTATAATATTAGTTAGGATTATATTTAGCCTACATTGTCCCATGGCTGGGCAAAAGCCTTTATAAAAATAATAAATAAATTATTTGATTATTGTCATCAAAACGAACGATATTTCAAGCAAAAAAGATTTGGGTAACAGTATTTTTTTTTGTGATCATTCGAATTCCGAATCACTTATACTTTACATTTACTAATCTTTACTGCAATCTAAAAGAAATTGTGGTCACCCTATTTGCAAATTCAGATAATAAAAATAAAACTCGATTTTCTTACATAATAAAGGGTCTTTTAATTTCTTTCTGGTATCGAATTTGTTGCACAATTTTGACACAAAAAGAGACAATTTTGTATTTGTCTTATCTTTCATACGATAAGCGTAATAAATCGAAAACAAAAGAAATGGAGAACTGAGGGATAACTTTCAAACAACAAAAAGTTGTGACCTGTTCTTGCTTTTATAAATTTTCACAATTTATTTAGTAGCATATAGGATTTCAAACAGTAGCTGTAAGTTAATGATTTCATTATAATTGCGTAATAAACTTTTACGTATATGAGAATTGAGGGCCCATTTTGTACGAAGATATACAAAGTAGGACAGTGTTTTGCGATAATATCTTGTTTTCACAAATTTTGTTTGGCATTTGCTTAGATTTTGGCATAAAGACTTTTTCTGTATTGTCCATAGTTTATCAGTTTCAGGTGGGCCCTCAATCCTCTATGTGAGAACTGAGGGCCCAACTTTACAGTCTATAACTCGGTTATTAGACTTTCACAAAATCTGATACCACACGCACATCTTTGGATGTGCGTGTGGTGTGAGGGCCACTTTGTTAAAACTCTTTGAAAATGTGCTTAGGATTTAGTGAACATTCCCAAAGAATTGTGAAAGTTGGTATCAGATTTTGTGAAAGTCTAATAAGCGAGTTATAGACTGTAAAGTTGGGCCCTCAGTTCTCACATAGAGGATTGAGGGCCCACCTAAAACTGATAAACTATGGACACTACAGAAAAAGTCATAATGCCAAAATCTAAGCTAATGCCAAACATTTGTGAAAACAAGATATTATCGCAAAACACTGTCCTACTTTGTATATCTTCGTACAAAATGGGCCCTCAATTCTCATACACGTAAAAGTTTATTACGCAATTATAATGAAATCATTAACTTACAGCTACTGTTTGAAATCCTATATGCTACTAAATAAATTGTGAAAATTTATGAAAGCAAGAACAGGTCACCACCTTTTGTTGTTTAAAAGTTATGACCTTGATAAAATTCGGGCCCTCAGTCCTCCATTTTATTTTGTTTTCGATTTATTACGCTTATAGTATGAAAGATAAGACAAATACAAAATTGTCTCTTTTTGTGAAACAAATTGTGCAACAAATGCGATACCAGAAAGAAATTAAAAGACCCTTTATTGTATAAGTAAATCGAGTTTTATTTTTATTCTCTGTATTAGGAAATAGGGTGACCACAATTTCTTTTAGATTGCAGTAAAGATTAGTAAATGTAGAGTCATAGGTTTTAATAAACTTTCTTCGATTTTTGGTTATTATCGTCATAGCATTTGTACTCAAGTTTCGTGATTAAAAAAAATAATTTCGGAAATTGAACGATCACATAGAAAAATACTGTTCCCAAAATCATTTTTGCTTGAAAAATCGTTCGTTCCGAAAAAACTAATGACATTAAATAATTTATTTATTATTTTTATAAAGGCTTTTGCCCAGCAATGGGACAATGTAGGCTAAATATAATCCTAACTAATATTATAAGTTTGTTTGTTAGCTTTTCACGCCTAAACCACTGTACCTTTCATCCCGAAAAAAGTACTGTTCCCGAGGAAAACAATAATAACGTTATTATGATAATAGATGGAGCCATATGACTTTCGAATTTCACGCGGACGAAGTCGCGGGCAGAAGCTAGTACCTAATAAAGCAGTGCGTTCCTGGACGTTTTTTTTATTCCTAGGTAGGTACTTGCACAATAACAAAGATGTTTTCTGGAGTATGAAATAATTATATTTTATTTTAAAAATTTTACAATTTATAAATAGGTGAAATTGAATTACCTAAACAATTCTTAGAGTGACTATCTAAGTACTATTTAGTGAAATATTACGAACTTATAAAATTATGAGTACCTAGGTATCAAAATAAACTTACCTTGAATGTTTGATATCTTGACCGAAGATGATTGAGTGTCTTGACCGAAGATGTGTTTGCGTATTAAAAAATTATTATTATTTTTATTCTTCACAGCAACTGTTTCATAAAACTCGCCTTAATGCTTTATTACCTACAACTTCCGCTTCACTATCATAAACTATTGTTTAGTAACTACACTAAATATTACAACTATTGTGCATATATGTAAACAATAATTATATAATACATGTAATAATATTTTTAATATAATATTAGCTAGTTATTAGTTTTATTTATAATATTAGTTAGGATTATATTTAGCCTACATTGTCCCATGGCTGGGCAAAAGCCTTTATAAAAATAATAAATAAATTATTTGATTATTGTCATCAAAACGAACGATATTTCAAGCAAAAAAGATTTGGGTAACAGTATTTTTTTTTGTGATCATTCGAATTCCGAATCACTTATACTTTACATTTACTAATCTTTACTGCAATCTAAAAGAAATTGTGGTCACCCTATTTGCAAATTCAGATAATAAAAATAAAACTCGATTTTCTTACATAATAAAGGGTCTTTTAATTTCTTTCTGGTATCGAATTTGTTGCACAATTTTGACACAAAAAGAGACAATTTTGTATTTGTCTTATCTTTCATACGATAAGCGTAATAAATCGAAAACAAAAGAAATGGAGAACTGAGGGATAACTTTCAAACAACAAAAAGTTGTGACCTGTTCTTGCTTTTATAAATTTTCACAATTTATTTAGTAGCATATAGGATTTCAAACAGTAGCTGTAAGTTAATGATTTCATTATAATTGCGTAATAAACTTTTACGTATATGAGAATTGAGGGCCCATTTTGTACGAAGATATACAAAGTAGGACAGTGTTTTGCGATAATATCTTGTTTTCACAAATTTTGTTTGGCATTTGCTTAGATTTTGGCATAAAGACTTTTTCTGTATTGTCCATAGTTTATCAGTTTCAGGTGGGCCCTCAATCCTCTATGTGAGAACTGAGGGCCCAACTTTACAGTCTATAACTCGGTTATTAGACTTTCACAAAATCTGATACCAACTTTCACAATTCTTTGGGAATGTTCACTAAATCCTAAGCACATTTTCAAAGAGTTTTAACAAAGTGGCCCTCACACCACACGCACATGACTTTGGTGAGAGATTGTAAGGAGTAATAGCCAGAGAGCTCTGGTAAAAGACCTAAATCTTCAGCACTTTATTCGTTGGACGTGTTAAGTTTTCGTACAAAAATAACTGAAAACTTCTAATAAAAATACTGCGAAGAGTGCTTTAAAACAAATATGACGAGTTTTATGGATCAGAGATATATATTATGTAGTTTATGATTTCCTTCTTTCACGATAAATAATAACTTTTTAACGACCTCTACAAAAATGCAATGGGTAGATTTCATAGAAATAGGGATGATGTTATTTCGCATGAAGGAAATAAGAATGTGCGTGTGGTGTGAGGGCCACTTTGTTAAAACTCTTTGAAAATGTGCTTAGGATTTAGTGAACATTCCCAAAGAATTGTGAAAGTTGGTATCAGATTTTGTGAAAGTCTAATAACCGAGTTATAGACTGTAAAGTTGGGCCCTCAGTTCTCACATAGAGGATTGAGGGCCCACCTAAAACTGATAAACTATGGACACTACAGAAAAAGTCTTAATGCCAAAATCTAAGCTAATGCCAAACAAAATTTGTGAAAACAAGATATTATCGCAAAACACTGTCCTACTTTGTATATCTTCGTACAAAATGGGCCCTCAATTCTCATACACGTAAAAGTTTATAACGCAATTATAATGAAATCATTAACTTACAGCTACTGTTTGAAATCCTATATGCTACTAAATAAATTGTGAAAATTTATGAAAGCAAGAACAGGTCACCACCTTTTGTTGTTTAAAAGTTATGACCTTGATAAAATTCAGGGCCCTCAGTCCTCCATTTTATTTTGTTTTCGATTTATTACGCTTATCGTATGAAAGATAAGACAAATACAAAATTGTCTCTTTTTGTGAAACAAATTGTGCAACAAATGCGATACCAGAATGAAATTAAAAGACCCTTTATTGTATAAGTAAATCGAGTTTTATTTTTATTCTCTGTCTTAGGAAATAGGGTGACCACAATTTCTTTTAGATTGCAGTAAAGATTAGTAAATGTAGAGGCATAGGTTTTAATGAACTTTCGCTTATTATCGTCATATCATTTGTACTCAAGTTTCGTGATAAAAAAAATAATTTCGGAAATTGAACGATCACAGAAAAATACTGTTCCCCAAATCATTTTTGCATGAAAAATCGTTCGTTCCGAAAAAACTAATGACAATAATCAAATAATTTATTTATTATTTTTATAAAGGCTTTTGCCCAGCAATGGGACAATGTAGGCTAAATATAATCCTAACTAATATTATAAATGCGAAAGTAAGTTTGGTTGTTAGCTTTTCACGCCTAAACCACTGTACCTTTCATCCCGAAAAAAGTGCTGTTCCCGAGGAAAACAATAATAACGTTATTATGATAATAGATGGAGCCATATGACTTTCGAATTTCACGCGGACGAAGTCGCGGGCAGAAGCTAGTACCTAATAAAGCAGTGCGTTCCTGGATGTTTTTTTTATTCCTAGGTAGGTACTTGCACAATAACAAAGATGTTTTCTGGAGTATTAAATAATTATATTTTATTTTAAAAATTTTACAATTTATAAATAGGTGAAATTGAATTACCTAAACAATTCTTAGAGTGACTATCTAAGTACTATTTAGTAAAATATTACGAACTTATAAAATTATGAGTACCTAGGTATCAAAACAAACTTATCTTGAATGTTTGATATCTTGACCGAAGATGATTGAATGTCTTGACCGAAGATGTGTTTGCGTATTAAAAAAAAAAATATTATTTTTATTCTTCACTACAACTGTTTCATAAAACTCGCCTTAATGCTTTATTACCTACAACTTCCGCTGCAGTATTATAAACTATTGTTTAGTAACTACACTAAATATTACAACTATTGTGAATATATGTAAACAATAATTATATAATACATGTAATAATATTTTTAATATAATATTAGCTAGTTATTAGTTTTATTTATAATATTAGTTAGGATTATATTTAGCCTACATTGTCCCATGGCTGGGCAAAAGCCTTTATAAAAATAATAAATAAATTATTTGATTATTGTCATCAGAATGAACGATATTTCAAGCAAAAATGATTTGGGTAACAGTATTTTTTTTTTTGTAATTTTTTTTTAATCATGAAACTTGAGTATAAATGCTATGACGATAATAAGCGAAAAATTTAAGAAAGTTTATTAAAACTTATACTCTACATTTACTAATCTTTACTGCAATTTAAAAGAAATTGTGGTCACCCTATTTGCAAATTCAGATAATAAAAATAAAACTCGATTTTCTTATATAATAAAGGGTCTTTTAATTTCTTTCTGGTATAGAATTTGTTGCACAATTTTGACACAAAAAGAGACAATTTTGTATTTGTCTTATCTTTCATACGATAAGCGTAATAAATCGAAAACAAAAGAAATGGAGGACTGAGGGATAACTTTCAAACAACAAAAAGTGGTGACCTGTTCTTGCTTTTATAAATTTTCACAATTTATTTAGTAGCATATAGGATTTCAAACAGTACCTGTAAGTTAATGATTTCATTATAATTGCGTAATAAACTTTTACGTGTATGAGAATTGAGGGCCCATTTTGTACGAAGATATACAAAGTAGGACAGTGTTTTGCGATAATATCTTGTTTTCACAAATTTTGTTTGGCATTAGCTTAGATTTTAGCATAAAGACTTTTTCTGTAGTGTCCATAGTTTATCAGTTTTAGGTGGGCCCTCAATCCTCTATGTGAGAACTGAGGGCCCAACTTTACAGTCTATAACTCGGTTATTAGACTTTCACAAAATCTCATACCAACTTTCACAATTCTTTGGCAATGTTCACTAAATCCTAAGCACATTTTCAAAGAGTTTTAACAAAGTGGCCCTCACACCACACGCACATAAATAAGAATGACTGTTTTATTAAATATTCATTTGCACACGCATTTTTGGTCATTACATAAGTAATTATGTTATCATATTGTCATAATGATCTGTGTATTGCTGTGTTAAATGAACAAAAAAAAAAGAGTTGTATTTTTGGTAAAGGCGCTTAAGTCGCTAAATGCTTCGTGTTTTTTCGTTCTAATATTCTGCTGCTTCCCAGTGCGTCGGGCGTCGAGTCCAACAGATGATAGCTGGTATTAAGAAGCAAAGTATAAAGAACATAGAGCATTATCTGGCCCTAACGTAGTCTTAAGGTGAGACACTAGAGCATTTTCTCGAGCATTCCCATGTAATGTAACGTTCTTACGAATGGTACAATACGGGCAAAAGTTCAGTTTCCAAAAGCATTTCCATGTAATGTAACGTTCTTAAGAATGGTACAACACGGGTAAAAGCTCAGTTTCCAAAGCATTTCCGTGTAATGTAACGTTTCTGCGAATGCCCGACGTTGCGTTCGACGTAATGCTCACGGCGAGTGAACATTTTACCTGGAACATTTATTTCTACCTTCAGTCATTGTTGAAATGTCGGATCTTCAGGTACCGCTTGTGCCTTTGATCGATAAAATGTTACTCTCGTGGGTTTTTAAAATCAGGTTGTTACAAAACATCGAGTGTTGTGTTCGAAGTGCGGTTCGATAAAATTTAAGAGCGTTTACGCCGTATGGCATTTCATACAAACTTTCAAACCCTTATTTTTCGAAATGAATGAATCGATTTTAATTAAACTTCATACGCTTAAGCAGGATACAAAGTTCGAAAAAGTTAGTATAGAACATTTTCTAAAAATAGTGTTACAGCCAAATTAGACCGATTTTAAATTTTCAATAGAAACAGAGATTTCCAGTTATCTTTTTTTGAATGAGACATTTGGAAAATGTTCTCTACTAACTTTTTAGACCATTGTATCCTGCTTATGCGTATGAAGTTTCATTAAAATCGGTTCATTCATTTCGAAAAATAAGGGCTTGAAAGTTTGTATGAAATGCCGTACGGCGTAAAGGCTCTTAAAAATGACGGATGCTCGATGTTCTGTTACAAGTAAATGCTCTAGTCTATACTTACCTATAGAAGAGTAACCGTGGAATTTCTTGCCGGCTCTTCTCCATAGGAAATGACCAATTGGAACCTTGCGCCTAGCTTCTGACGTTTCATAATGGCCCAAGTGAAATAAAATGTTTTCATTTTGACTTTTGAGTCGATTCGATTATCTACTACCAAAACTATTATATCTTCTTAACTACTTCTAATCAGGTAGACCTAGGTAGATAGGCCCCTGTTCCACACAGTTTTTACGACGAAACAAACCGTTGTGACTGATTTAACTTTTTTTTTGTTAGCCTATTTTGTCCCACTGCTGGGCAAAGGCCTCCCCCAAATCCTTCAGGAACTCTTTTCCTGCGCGAACTCTCATCCTTAGCATCATGTGGAATGACAGCTCACTTAGAGCTCACTTCACCTAAGTTATCACGGTGATGGTTTTACAAGCTTTTATTTAACTTGCAATGTAACAATGTCTGTTCGGGTGGACTCTTGCAATTTTGAAGCAGATATCTTCGACCGAATGAGCTAAAATTTTGCATGCACGTTTATTACAGATTAGCACCGCTGGAACGGCCTCGGCGGCGCTGTCAATCTTCGGGCACCCATTGTGTGGAGATATAATATGCACATACACCTCACATAAACCTTCCAGGACAAATTCTCTAAATGATGGTGAGAACCGCATCAAAATCCGTGGTTGTTTAAAAGAACAACGTGGTCACATAGACATACCCAAGCGACTTTCATTTATAATACACTCCAATAGGAATGGGACCGTATGCCTCCGGAATTCATCGTTATTTTAATACGGTTTATGAAATACCGGATGGAAGCTACAATTAGGGCAAAGAGTGGCAATACGAGTTATTGAAACAAGTTTATTTTTGTTTAAAAAAAAAAGGACCATTTTTATTGTTGAAAATCGACGATTAAAATTTTGTGCTTATTAAACCGTTTTTTTGTTTTAAGCCTGCCAAGTGGTTATGCCATTTCAATTAGAAATAAATTTATTTAATCCTAACCTTTTCACCTATTAAAATTATATTTAAGTTATTTTTTATTAATTGTACTTTTTGAGATATCTTGTTTTAAATCGACGCGCAAAGAGTTGGCCCATTATGCTGCACGCAAGTGTATGTATACAAGTAGATATGGACGCGTGAATTGTGGCCCTAAATACCTCTCATTTCTAAGAACCGTTTACCGTAGGATAAACTGCTTCATATAAAATGCTCGTCATCTGTGCCTCGTAGGTGACGCGGCTTATGCCCGCAGCATAAATCATTAAATATCGGTCACCAAATCAAGTTTTGTTAAGTGATCAAGTTTGCTAATTCGTAGCTACAGCGTGGATCCTTCGTAGCAAGACTTATTTCCTTTGTAACAGGTCGTAGGCCCTCTGTAGCAGGTCGTAGGCCCTTCGTAGCAGGTCATAGGCCCTTCGTAGCAGGCCGTGGCTCTGTGTAGCAGGACATAGACCTTTTGCAGCTCTTAGTAGAACTTTCGTAGCAGTACGTAGACCCTTCGTAGCACTTCGTAGAAATTTCGTAGCAGGACGTAAACCCTTCGTAGCACTTCGTAGAAATTTCGTAGTAGGACGTAGACCCTTCGTAGCACTTCGTAGAACTTTCGTAGCACTCCGTAGACCCTTCATCGCAGAACCCTCGATACTTCGTAGTAGTTCGTAGGTCATTCGTAGCAGTACGTAGACCCTTCGTAGCAGGACGTAGACTCTTCGTAGCAGGATGTGGAACATGTGTTCAGTTCAAGAGCGGTTGTTAAGACTGAAATTGGTACCTTCAATGAAATACATGTCAATCATTTTTCTCGATCAATACTTAGTCTTATCAATGCTTTATTTGACCTCAATTATGCCAATTCGAAGACCCTTCGAAGCAGGACGTAGCACCTGTTCATTTAAAGAATTGGTACTTCCAACGAAATTGTGTCTCTCATTATTCTTAATAGTATTTTAAACAAAAAATACATTTGATCTCAAGTTTACCAATTCGTAGCTACATCGTATTCGTAGACCCTTCGTAGCAAGACGTATGCCATGTAGGCTAATATATCCAAAATGAACTTAATTTACGCTGTTATCGGCATCTTCTTAATTATTGTGAAATGTTTGTTTGTCAACAATCTTTGTAAATACAGTTAACCTCTTGTGTAGCTACAGCGTAAATCCAAGAGCGGCGCGTAGCATCTATAGACTTCGAGGACGGAAGTGTTGTTCACCAAATTCAGTACTTTTATAATATAATTTACATAATTGAATCATTGTTCGAAATTTAAAAAAAAAAGAATCGGTACAAAAGCTTTTTGGAATAAGGAGGAAAACCTCATTTGATCGCATTCTGCTAAATGCTGCGAGGAGGCACCCTCAAATTACAGCTCACCAGCTGGTAGGAAGACTTCAGTCTCAGCACCAAGTGGTGCTGAGACTGGAGTCTTCCTACCATCAGTAGTCAGCTGTGAAATATAGGCATAGTAACTTGGTGAATAAATGTTTCAAAGTTTTCCGTGAATGTTTGGACCTTCCGTATCAGTTTGACGTTTTTTAGTCAATCAGTGAAAGTCTAGATAACCCTTTTATGTCCTCTCCATGGTACTAATAGTATAAAAAGTTGACAAATGATGACATACACACGCATGCATAGAAGTGGCATATTTGGCTGACTATGGCGTAAAAGCAAACACATTAATGCCATTTTTAATTAACACTAAGAGACACCTAAACGAATGCCTAAATAAAAGAGCGCTGTTGTATTTTCCAGTTTCGGCACTAAGCCGAGCGTGGAAAATCCAACATCGCAGGCATAATAAGCATAGTTTATTAAAGGAAAAGCTGCCTTAGATGAGCGCCCATTTTTCAACACCATACGCACCAAGACACAATAGTATTTTTATTTCCCAGCTTACAGAGTAAGAAACAAAAAAGAGACGTTGAATTATAGGTACCTCGTACTACAAAAATGAAAGCATAGGGCGCTGATATAAAACTCTGCGTTCACCTTTGAAAAATTACAACATCATAGGCTATTCTTGCACCATGCATCCATTCAAAGCATGCACAATTAAAAATAAAAAACAGGTGTACATTAATAACACACAGGTACACATAAATATTACTCATACTTTTGAAACATTAGAATTCGATTTCCTGCCAATCTGAGATAGAATACCAATTTGAGTATCAGATATATTCTTGCCCACGCAAGTAAAACCAATCCATCGCGTGTACCGATTGGGTCTCGTGTACGAGTGTACGACAGTGATTACAATAATTTATTATTGAATTGAGCTAATATTAGCACAGCCTTGATCCCCGACCATGAGTGCTGGCTTCCTCTTTAAAATTAGACTACTTTTTCCAAAAATAAATACTTGATGTAATTTCTACTAAAATATACTTATCACTCAACGCGACGTTATTGCTATTGTATTGTTCATGAGAAAATTGGAATTCATTGGAAATGGATATTTATAAAGATGCTTTTGCAGTATACGTTTGCATCATTATTTCAAGATTTTCCATTGCACATGTAAAAGCCAACAATCACATCGTTTAGAATAACGCTGTGCTTAGTAAGAACACTCAAACTTCTTCAGGAAGTGCACGCACACCAAGCATTCTCTTATCGCGTGATATTTCATCATAATAAGTAATCGATTATCATAATATAGGCACCAACTGGTATTACTTTCTTAACAAAACTAACCTTACGGATAGCTATAGAGCCCATTTCTCACGAACGATGTGCGTGCCGCATAGCCCTAAGCATGTCGATCGTGGAACTTGGACAAAAAGGCGTTGTGATCTAAACCAGAAAGTGATATCTAAGTGCTCATACTCAGGAGCGGCACGCGTCAACGGCCGAGGCAACAGTAGACGCAACTACAGCCGTCGACAACGTGTCGTGCGTGTATATGAGCGGCGTATTGGCATTATCTATTTGGCTCCTACTGTCTTATTTAGGCTCGCTTCCACCACAAATCACTAATTAAGTTTAGCGTTAAACGAATTTAAAACTTCGTTCTGTCTCTGTCATATTTCAACGATTGAGGTGGTGCAAGCGAGCCACAAAGTACATAATATATGGCCGCGTTGGGCGGCACCGAACTAATATCACGAAACAAATTTGCTCAAGTGCGTGCACTTCCATCTGAAGCTGAACCTTATGTTCAGCAGCATAAAGTCGAGAATACCTTCACACTTGAGCTCCTGCTTGAAGAAGCCGTAGAGCATAGCCCCGCAGTGATCGCAGAAGGTGGGGGACATGAACTGGTGCGGCCGAAACCGGTGCGGGACATCTACCTTGAACCTCTCGCGAAGGTACTGAAAAAAATGAAAATTTCAATTATTACACATTCTTTTATTTATTAAAAGCAATGTTGTACTGTATAAGGTTTTTTACAGGCACACTATTAAACATCTGGAGTTTGTTTGTTGCATGCCATGGTCTGAGTTTTTTAATAAATACAACGCGGTACTTGTGAAGTTGAGCAGCACATCAGGCATTTTCATGAAACATTTCCAGTTTTAGCTGACCTTGCATTGTATGGGTTTTTCATAAAATCAGAGTCAGCTTAAACTGGTTATATAGGTAGAGATATTTATAGACGTAAATCTATAAAATATCTTTTGATATTAGAGATTGTTCCAGCATTTCAATCCCGCGATGAAATCCGAGTAAATACTTTTCAATTCAGTCCAGCAAGCAAACTCTAGCGCCGAATTAGAATAGAAAATAATAGTTATCCACTAGAGCTTCTATGCTCTCGTGGATAACAGCTTGACTTTCTGCTTTATGGAATGCGTATTTTTACATGTACCTAAGATAGTTGTTTTTATTTGTTTGATATCAACAAGATACCATTTTGCCTCCATCTAGTCGTGACTTCGCCGCTGTGCCTGTAGCGGCCAATGATAGAAGCTCATATTCTTTGATTTTCTAATTAAGTAGGTACATAGTTGATTTGATCACGTAGACTTTGTACACTGTGATGACAGTTTGTGTTTAAGGGTTCATTCACCTTCCAGGATGATAATCACAAGCAAATCTTCTGTTCACCATCATCTTCCTGCCCTTGTTCCATGTTACTTGAGGTCGGCAAAACACGTTTTTTCCCTCTAATCCCCTGTCAACCGTCACTCTATCATTTGCATAGAATCCCTCACAAAGTTCATCCATCTTTTCTTTGATCTTTTTGTCCCTCTCCATTCATCAACACTTCTAAACATATCTCTTTTAGTTACCTACATGCGTTTCAAGAGTGATGATGAAGCATATCTTTTTGATCACACGGCAAAATTATGAAAGTTTTTCTCACCACAGTGGTTTCCGAATAAGCGGAGGACCCGGTACATTTTCCGAGCAGCTTGTTGTGGCATCTCTTGTGGACAGCCGTCTGGCACACAGCGCACCGGTAGCCTTGCTTGCCGAAGCCCCACAGGAACTCCTTGCAGAATGCGCAGAACGTCGGCTGCCGGAAGAACTTCGCCACGAAACGGTGACCGTTTACATCGTGGACCCTGGAAACAAGGAATATTCATGCTTTTAGGAGGTTATGCCCAATTTATTATATTATTTTTAAGGATGCTCTTCAGTAGTCTTCAAAGTCAAAGTCAAAGTCAAAGTCAAAGATTTATTTGCATACTAAGTGTACATTAATTGGTGTTGTTTACAAATGCAGGTACTTACAACTTAGCGGCCTTTTCCAGGCATCGCAAACTTGAGGGCTAACTAGCAAACATTTAAATTATAACGACACAATGAAATTCAATAATTACCTTCTATCATTAAGAAGGATTAAGTCTAATTAGTCATAACATTTTGACGCTTGCACATTCTTATAATTAATTACTCTAATTGTGTATAATGTCTGTGAGCGAGGCTATGTGTGTCTGTATTTTTTAGTTAGTCATTCAAGTATGTCTGGTATTTAGGTATTTGTTTAGGTATTTAATTTTTCGCTATTCAATTATTTAAGTATGTCTGTATTATTTCATTATTTAGCTATTCAATTATTTCATTATTCAATTATTATTATTTTTAATTTTTAATTAAATATGTACTTAAGTAATTATTTCTGATTCAAAAATTCTTCAGTTGAGTAGTAGCAATTTTTCAAAAGAAATGTTTTCAATTTATTGTTAAACGGGGTGAGTCTGGTTTCATTTTTTATCTCCTGAGGCAGCTTGTTGTATATTCTTATTGCCATGTGTTGTGGGCTCTGGTGTAGTATTTTAAGTCTTGATGGTGGTTGGTATAAGTTATGTTTGTGTCGGGTGTTATAAGTGTGTATGTCCTTTACTTTAGTGAATGTGTGTATGTTTTTGAATACGTAGATACATATATCGTGTATATATATACATGGAAGCGTGAGTAATTTATATTTAAGGAAATAGGGTTTACAGCTTTGTCTATTGTTTATTTGGGCTAAGATTCTAACACATTTCTTTTGTAAAATAAATAGCTTCTGTATGTTTACGCTGTTTCCCCACAACATAATACCATAACTTAGCCACGAATAGGCATAAGCGTAGTATGCTGATAGTGCGGTTTTTGTGTTCGTGCTATGTTTTAATTGGAATAGTGCGTAGGTGAATTTTGATAATTTAGTTGCTAGTTCTTCTATGTGACATTTCCAATTTAGGTGTGTATCTATATTTATGCCTAGTAATTTAAAAGTACCTACCATTTCTATAGGTGCATTTTGAAATGTGATATCCATTTGGATGGGACATTTTTTATATGATCTAAACTGCATAATTTTTGTTTTATTCAAGTTGATTTCTAGGTTGTGGTCTTGGAGCCAATGTGTTACTATTTTTAAAGTGTCGTCCACGATGTGTTGGGGATTGTCAGAATTTTCGCACTTTATGAGTAGTGATACGTCGTCTGCAAATAGTACGGGTAGAATCTTGTTTGTGTTTAGGGATTTTGGTAGGTCATTTATGTATATTAAGAATAATATGCATCCTACCACACTTCCCTGGGGGATTGAACAGGTTAGGGGTCTCGGTCTAGATCTTATTGTTTCTACGTGATGGTTGGTGGTATTGTAATATTCTATTTGTACTAATTGTTTACGGTTTTGTAGGTAAGATTTGAACCACTGGTAGGCAGGTCCTCGTATTCCCGAGCCATATAGTTTTGTCAGAAGGATATCGTAGGAAACTTTATCATAGGCTTTCGTCATGTCTAATAGTACTCCTAAAGCTAGTTTTTTATCGTTGATATGCTGTAGGGCCATTTTAGTGTACTTATAGACTGCAGTTGTAGTGGATCTTGATTTTCTAAAACCGTTTTGGGAATCGTCTAATATATTATTTTTTTCTAGGAAATTGTATAGCCGATTGCACATCGCCTTCTCAAAAACTTTGGAAAAGGTTGGTAGAAGGGCTATGGGTCTGTAGTTGTTTGGGGTGGTAGTGTCATCTTTTTTGTGAATGGGTTTAACTAGTGACGTTTTGAGTGAATCTGGGAATTGGCCATCTTCAAAGCTCTGGTTAATCAAGAGTGTAAGTGGTTTTGAGAGTTCTTCTACGCATTGTTTTAGTAGGATGGGTGGGATATCGTCTATTCCACAGCTATGTTTATTTTTCATAATTTTTATTATTCCAATGATCTCTTTTTGATTTACTGGGCGTAGATACATAGAGTATGTGGGGGGATTTACTACTGGCCGTCCAAGTTTGTTTGTCGGTGTATCTGCTCGAGTTTCGCCTACTGTTGCAAAGTATTCGTTGAATGTATTGCTAATGGTTACTGGGCATTTTGTTACGTTATCATTTATTTTTAGTTCTATATTTTTACGTTGTTTAGGTTGGGTTCTGCCTGTTTTTGTGTTTATGATTTTCCACATTGTTTTCGTTTTGTTATCGGATTTCTGCATTTGTCGTATAAATTCTCGTTTTTTTGATACTTTTACACTGCGTTTTAATATTTGGTCAAACAAATGGTAATATTTTCCTATTATTGCATTGTTATTTGTTTCGTTTAATAATATTTTCAGCGATCTTTTATGTTTACATGAATTTCTTAGACCAGTTGTCAGCCATCCTTTAACTGGTGTGTTTTTGATTTTTATATTTTGTATGGGTATGTGTTTATTTAATGATCCTTTAATTAGTGAAATAAATGCATCGTAATTTTTATTTATATTATTATCAGGCTTTATTATAGTTTCCCATTTAATATCCTTTAGTGATTTTTTAAAGTTGGATATTTTGTTATCTGTAAATACTCTTTTTTTTGTACGCCATAGTTTATTATCTGAGAATAGGGTTTCTGATTGGGGTAGTTTTATATTTATTGATTTGTGATCGGAGAGACCGTAATCGTGTACATATGTTTTATTTATCATTTTCCTGTTGTTTGTGAATATAAGATCAATACAGGTTGATGTCGATTTTGTTACACGTGTAGGTTTTAGGACTAATTGGCATAGGTTATGTGAATGCATAAAGTTCAACAATTCGCGGCACCGGGCGTTTTTTGAAATTATATTTATATTGAAGTCGCCTCCTATAATTATATGTTTACTTTTAGTTTTCAATTTATTTAAGATTTTTTCCATTTGTTCATAGAAAGTATGTATATGACGGTCTGCTCTATATAATCCTATAACTATACAATTTAACCTAGGTATTTCTATTGCACTTATCTCAATTACAAATTCCTTAGAGTAGTTAACAATATCTTTCCTCTCAATATATTCCAAATTATTTTTAACTAGCAAACAAACTCCTCCTCCGTCTTCACGGACGCATCGTGTTGTTATTTTTTAAAGGACGTCGAATTCTAATTTAGCTATGCAAGCACATTTGTGGCGACTGTTTGGATATGGATCCACCGATGCAACAGCACGTTACAAATTATTCAAAAAGTAAAGGTGGGTAAGGTAAAGTAATTATTTTGGTTAAACGTGATTGTCCTACAAATACTTTACAGCTTTGCAAAAATTACGTCTAGAAGCGAGAAATGTATAGTGCTTTTAACCAACTATGAGAATGGAACATCTCTTGAATTAACTTTTCATAACTTAAAGCACTATACACATATATCGCTAACTAAAAGGGATGTGTAGTGGGTATGAGTAAACAATGAATAATTTAGTTCACATCCTGGATAATTAATCCATACTAATATTATAAATTCGATAGTAGGTAACTCTGTCTGTCTGTCTGTATGTTACCTTTTCACGCCTAAACCACTGAACGGATTTCGATAAAATTTGGCAGAGATAGATTGCATCCCGGGGTCATAGGATAGTTTTTATCCCGATATTCCCACGGTTTCGACACTTATGCGGGTGAAACCGCGGGGCGCTGCTAGTAATATTATAAATGCGAAAGTGTGTCGCTCTGTTTGTCTGTTACCTCTTCACGCTTAAACCGCTTAACCGATTGAGATGAAATTTTGTATAGAGATAGTATCAGTCCCGGGAAAGGACATAGGATCACTTTTTATCCCGATATTCCCACGGGATCGAAACTTATGCGGTTAAAACCGCGGGGCGTAGCTAGTAAATTACATAACTTGTGCTCTATATCGTGGTGTGTAAATACAACATGGAACGTAGGCGGCTCCAAGTGAAGGGCTCATGTTAACACTCCTGCGCCAAAAATCTTAAACGCGAAATTAGGAAGAGGAGGCGTGATATATTGCTGAGGATATACCTATGCTTTAGACCTAATGTTTCCCCTTTTTTCTGGGTGGGAATTTATGTAATAACTTTTCCTCTCTGGGCGAAGCAGGAGGGCATGTCAGTCTTTTACTGACTAAAACCCACCCGTGTTCCCTTAGTTGCCCGTGCTAGAGACCACGGTATCTCTTTCGAACAATCCGCGACCCTGGCAGGCATCGGCCCTAGCGGACTCCGTCAGTTAGTTCTGACATCTCTTTGAGGCGCGCGTGGAACACAACGCGCCGTCGACCCGGGCCTGGTCCTTACCGGACGGCGAGCTGCCCAATGCTCGCCATCCGCAAGCCCGCGCGTACGGTGACCGGGAATCGGCTCTCGACTCCCAACGCCCGCCGTCCCTGGGGCGACTGGGGGCGTGAGGGAGCAAAGATTGCCTCTCCCTCACGCGTTCCGATTCCGACCCCTCCTTCGCAAGCATTACCGCTTTACAGAAGGAGGTGACGGCTTCCCATGCACTCTCGCTTCGTACCACGGCTTGGACCAGGGCCGAATGCAAGAGATCGCCGTGAGGTCGCGGCGGTGCTCCGCCCAAGCTGGGCAGACCTCCACCTTATGCTGCACCGTGTTCTTCGGGCGATCCCCCCTATCCCCGGCGATCCCTGACGGTATGTATTTTAAATGTCTAGGGCTATTGCTTGAATGAAATAAATATTTGCAGTATGACTGATGACTGTGACGGTGGAACTAATAGCGTCTGCACAAATGTTTGCGGATGGACGATAACGTGTCTCTTAAGCATACAGAAGGAATTTTAGCAAGTTCTAAGTGTTAGCAAAGATTTTATAATGCTGTGTCATTGTCACTAATGCTGCTAAAAGACAATATTATTTTCGTTATAACTATTCATAAACGTGCTTTCCGAGGTACGGGGGTATCACACCGCCAATTTCCAAACTCCAGGCTACTGAGAAATTCCTAATGGAAAAACTCATTAGCACTTTGCCCGACCTGGGAATGGAACCCAGGACCCTACGCTCAGCAGTCACGCATGCAACCACGAGACCAACCGGGCAATTAACATTCATAGATACCTGTGTTACAGTCTCATAATACTTGTCTTGTTTCTCAATGAAACTCGCTGTGCGATAATATCTCCCAGGTATGTATCCCGGGTCGGTACAGTCACAGCCAAAATATGTTCGTCGCCTTAGGCACCTATCCCACCGCCAGCGATCAACGAGAAGCGAGGGGACCTAACCACTAAAAACGATTTGGCGAGCAACCAGCAGCGAGTGCGCGACGCCGACGAGCGATCACTCACTGGTATGCGTAATGTATCTATCAAGCTCGAGTCTTGCAGTGAGCGTTTTGCCCGCCAAGCGAGCGTCGCTGAGCGAGTTGGTACTCTTTGATAGCTCTTGTCACTGCGAAAAAAGAGTACTCGCCGGCGTATCTCTTTTACTTAGACGGGACATACAATCTTTTCTACGTTTCTTGAGCGAGAAAATCGTTGATAGCTAGTCGCTTCTTCGTCGGCGGTACGACAGGTGACTAAGGGCTATTTTTGTCTGCTCATTGGACGATAGAATCTGCTTTACCGACTCATTATTATATAAGTATTGCGAAGATCTTGGGGGTTCCACCGGCAAAAATATTTGTTCGTGATGGTACCCCAAGAGAGACTATATTGGAGGCCCACGGGCAAGTACCGGTCAGACCGAACCGTAGAAGAGTATTCTCATCTATTGTACAGACCGAATTAAAAATGTGACACAGAAAATTTCATAAAATGGCCAGAGCCTCAAGTCTGCTATTACAATAGTGTCAGAATCACGGATATCGAAGAATGGTCTATCATTGATTTCATAATTGTTGATTTTGACAAGTTTGATAATCTACTAATATAATGGCGTCATTATGACTTTCCAATGGTCAACCACTGACACTCCATTGAAATAAATGGCATAGAATGGTAATTTCGTACATAATGAAAAATGAATTACTGACTTACGCGGTAATCTGCTAAAATTTTGACAGTTCCTTTGATCAGTGACCTACCATTAGAACGTCATTGTGCCATCATTGCTTTTAATTCGTTACGAGTATCGTATAATTTCTATGCCATTGACCGACCAATGATCAACCATTATGAATTTAGCAGATTACGAACTTTTAGCAAAATGACAATGGGATGGTGGTGGGATGTTGAAATGACGAATTTATAAAAATAGCAGACTTGGGCCCCTGGTCATTAAGAAGTTAAAACTGACGAAGATATAAAAGACTTGACTGTACATACTATACTTACTTATGGTGTTTGATGGCACCGCGTCTCTGGGTGATGCGCTTGCCGCGGGATCGGCGAATGGCACCCTCGCCACCCTCGCCGCACACCCCGCCCGGCAACCACTGTAATGTTACAAAATGTTGTTTTAACTAAAACAATCATATTCATTAAACAAATAAATATAATAGAGGGGGACCTCTTAGAATAGAAGGTGTTCCACAGAACGGTCCCTCGACTTCCATATGAATTTATCTGTTTTAGTCTCGTTACCTAGATTCTTTAAGTTGGGGGTTTTTAAATTATTTGATCCTTTTCCAATTACTTAGGTACATTTAATTTTATTAGGTATTTTTTGGTGTCGGGGGTTTTTTAAATTTTTAATTTAATTTTTTATTTTATGCTTTTTGTAGGGACTCCTTAATTTTTGTATTTAGTTTCTTTAATTTTCTTGCGTTTTAAGATTCAGGTAATTTGGTGTTTAATCAGGTTTTTTATCCGTCAAAAAATAATTATTAATGTATAGTTGAAGAATAATTTTTAAGACTAAACAGATTTTTTTATTTTATTATATCCTTTTTCTAGTTCTTCCTTTAGTTATTCAACTTTCTTACAAGTATTTCATACCTATTAGATATCTTAGGTATTTCAGATCTAGTTTATAAAATGGGACTGCGACTCTATCTGATGTAGAAATACCTACGCTTTTTAAGTAGGATAATTCCATTCGTAATAAAAATAGTCAAACTTAGTGGTCGTAGGTACGAGTCATCACTCCACTTTCCTCATCATTCTAGAGCATTGATCAGACAAAAAAATATTTTCAAATTTTTAGTTTTCATTTCGTTAGTTATTCCTCATTCCCTTTCAATATAGTACACATTATTCTACTTGTAAAGCCCTTGCATTTGATACCTATAGGTATTGAAGGAGTTGTGAAGAAAAAATATAATTCGCCATTTTGTGGTGGCGGTCATCTTGGATTAGAAATTTGTAATAGCGTATAGTATTCTACTATTCAAGCCCTTTCATTTCATATTCATATTGAGGGTGTTGTGAAAAAAAAATGTAAATCGCCATTTTGTGGTGGCGGCCATCTTGGATTTGAAATTTATCATAATGTATAGTATTCTACTATTCAAGTCCTTTCATTTGATACCCATATTAAGGGAGATGTGAAAAAATATGTAGTCCGCCATTTTGTGGCGGCGGCCATCTTGGACCGATTTTTATCAAACATAGCTAAGAACACTCCCGACTAATTCACCTTTCAAACAAAACAAAACAAAATTGAAATCGGTTCATCCGTTCGGGAGCTACGATGCCACAGACAGACACACACACACACACACACACACACACACACACACACACACACACACACACACACAGACACGTCAAACTTATAACTCCCCGTCGTTTTTGCGTCGGGGGTTAAAAAAGAAAGTAGTTAAAAGTCTAGGGAGTCTATTCTAGGTAGTTTTCAAAATATTAGTTAGTGTCAGATCTAGTTTGGGGAGCGAACTCGTTTCAGACTTGAGACCAGTGCTCTACATTACTACTTATTCCCATGATTTCTTCAACTCTAACGACACTAGGTAAAGCTATTACTAATAGTCATCGAAATTACAAAAAACCGGCCAAGTGCGTGTCGGGCCACGCACAGTGTAGGGTTCCGTGGTAGCCCGTTTGAATAGGTAAAAACATATTTTGGTTTTCAATGCAAGTATTTACCCATTATAAACAAGCAACTACTTTATCTTAGTCTTTTTAAAGGATTAATGTTAAGGATTTTGTATTTGGTACAAAATTATCCAACACCCAAATTCAACGACTATTACTGCTAAACTAATAAAGTTATCTTAACCGCTATACTTTTCCTTTAAAGTTCATGAAATGCACTATCATCGAGAATTTTTCCAGATTTTTCAAGGCAGTAGTTTAGCTTTTAGAGGGGGGGGGACGCCCTACTGGAAGAAAAATTTGCACTTTAAACTTTAATATTTCGTAAATGGAGCATTAAATCGAAAAATAATTTTAGCAACCCTTAAGCCATTTTAGAAGACCTATTCAACGATACCCCACACGATGGGGTAGATGATGAAAAAAATATTCATCCCTACTTCACATGTAGGGGAGCTACCCTAAAAAAAAATATTTTTCAAAATTTTATTTTACTAATTTGTCGGCGTAATTAATATACGTACTCCTACAAAATTTCAGCTTTCTAGTGCTAACGGTCACAGAGATTAAGCGAGGACGGACAGACAGACAGACGGACGGACAGACAGACATGGCGAAACTATAAGGGTTCCTAGTTGACTACGGAACCCTAAAAACGAAGGCTACGGTCACACCGCATGATCTTTTAGCCCCGAGCTCCTGGATGTACCAAGATCGTTCAATGACCGTAAACCAACTGTAGACATACCTATTCCGGTAGATCGACTTTGGTCTGGTATTTAAAACAAACCGTCATGTCATTATTCGATTCATACGATTCAGCAGTTAAAGGATAAAATACATCTTGAGTTTTTCTACTCCTCTCTGCTGTTACTTTCTACTTTTTTGGCTTTGGGGTAGGTAAAGATTTTTTTTTATAATTTTAAATAATGAATTAGTTTTAAGATTGAGCTAGAATTTCATTTCTTTCCATATAGAGTGAACAGGCATCTTCAGGGCACGCTCGTTCCATCACAGACCTCATTCATCGCTTTCCATCAGGCGTGATCGAGGTCAAGAACAGGCCCATACAGAAATAAAATAAAACTCCGATAATCAGCTAGTATAAAATTACTTGCGGTAAGGTGTGGAACATTTTCCGTTTACAATGTTGTTAATCTCGATTCTAACTTATGGTACTCGCAAATAATTGTGCCACACTTTGTATCGATATGCATGTACCGGGAATCAAGATGCAGATGTGGCGTTGTTTACATCGCATCGGTATGTAAACACAGTCGGCTGTGTACCACGCTACGCATCGGTGTAGCGCGGTTCATTGGCGTAGCGCTTCCGCGTATTTAGCTTTGGCAAACTGCGCATTTTTTCCCTCATATGACAAGCTATTAAATCAATTAAACTCACATAGGAATCTGGTATGTCATTTCCCAACAAAATATCCAAGATAATAATAATAAGATGATAAAGCCGGAATATATATTCCGTCAATCCAAAATGATACCTAACGGAAAAGCAGTTAGTTTTTTACTAAAACGCTTTTCCATATTGTAAGGTAAAAACCATTTAGATTTTTTTTTATTATAATATTTTTCATAAAAACAATGCAGGTACAACGCGGTCACATTAACTCGACGTATCTCTGGAACACACACACACACTTGCTGGGTGAGCTAAGGAATGCGGGCTTCGCAAGCTCGCATTCCTTAGCTCGCCCACAAGTGTTAGGCCTTTGTCTTTGTCTTTGTTACCGATACGCGTGTCGATAATTATATTATATATAAATATATAAAAAATATATTTTTTATTAGGTATATTTAGGTATACTTATTACTAAAAAACCAAAATGACGTCATCAACGCCAAGCATCGAGTCAATGTGACCGCGTTGTATGATGATTTGCAGAACAATCAGTGGAAAATCAAACAGACAATATTGTTTAATTTCGCCATTCAATAAACGCATAGGATAGGTAATGTATTTTGAAATTGTAGCATGTTCAGTACACGCAGTAGTAGATTCCTTCCAACCTATCGACGATCCTCATTGTTTTCTAAACGGCGACATTACAACAGATTGTAAACATTAGTAGTACTAGCGATTAACTGTTTGTTGTTTAGGCGTTTGAGCATTATGTCACTCAGTGCTAATTACGGTGACTTGATCGACTGCCAACATTCTGCTCCCGCATTGGACACGAAACAGCGACGCCCATACGTGATGCAGCTCATGCAGCCTCAACACTTATTATGGAAAAAGAACTCATCATTATGCAACGCTGATTTATTGTATAACTTATATGATCGTTAAATCACGTGAGGCATTTGTTGCCACAGAAACAGTTATAAATCAGTTTATTTTCAGCGTTAAAAAATATTTTAAATCTGTAAATAGGTACTGAAATCCAAAATAACTTCTCTACGTTTTATTTGCAGCCCCTAATCATTTATCTAAATCCGCTCATAGCGCATTAAGATAAAAGAAGATACTGTAGGCGCAAAAATAAACAACTTTAGCGCTGGAAAATGGAATTTGCATTGAATAAATTTAGTTCTAACGCCTTGGGTGGGTTTAAAACCCACGCCCATGTAACAGTTTAACGAAATACAAACTTCTAAATATCGCAACAAATGCTAGAATAGGTACGGATCCAATCGATCGTATGAGCCCTTGATATGATATTAATTGGCATGTGTTAATGTATAATTAGTGAGCCCGCGCACCGCTACGCGCGTCGCGCCGCTCGCTACAAAGCCCGCGGTTATTCACATTACGAGTTTCTTATTCAGCGATATCAACGTAAAGCTCTTTGAAAGCCAAGAATTTGGATGCCGTGCGAAACGAGAAATTGGACATACCCGAAACCAAGATGACATCGCACGCAACTGATGTCGGTGTGTGGACACATCGCCAACTCAGACGTCACAGCCACTGGCCGGGATGCACAAAAATGCCATCGCCAATAAACATCGGATTCTGTGATACCGATGTAGTGCCCTTACAGCCGAAGGGACACTACTAGATGCACCGGTATTTGTATAGAAAGCGTCGCCGCTCAAGGCCTGCGAATTCCCTGGCATGGATCCGGGTGGCTACAGTTGAAATACACGGCTAGTGTCAAATGGCCAAAATTGAGAATTCGTTTGTCATAATGTTAGATGAAGCGCGATCACGTGACCGATTGAACTACGCGATACGTTCGATTTGAAGTCGTATGCATAGGCGGTAACACAGCGTGGCATTGGACGGTTGCTCGAGACAGATGTTATTTCCAATTGATTTTCTATTCAAACGTTATTACATCAAAGGAAATTAGATTGGCAGATTATAATCTCATCGCTCTGATTCAGCTTTAATTAATGGCCGTTGAAAACAAGTGATATATCTGCGTCGCAAACCGTTTAATACTGTTTATCTAACACTCAATAACTGTAATTCTTAGTGGAAAACACAACAGCTGCATAAAGCCACATCAAATTCTTATATACAATAGTAGATTGTTATACAAGGGTCGGAAGGAATCAATTCCCATACGAGGCATTTAGACGCCCGAGCGCAGCGAGGGCGGCTATAGTCCGAGTGGGAATTGATGACTTTCACCCGCGTTAAACACTCTACTTTTCATTTCGAATTTAAGGAAAGTAAAAACTAGTAGTTTTTCTAAAATATTTATTGATAATAATTACATGAATAATAGGTACCTATTTATTAGTCTTTTTTAAATTTGAAGTATGGAACACACCACGTCACCGCCACATGAGTAGATTCTGTGTCACCACCGCGGGCCGTCCCGCTTACTAGGGCCCGTATTATTATCATTCTGTCTGCATTCTTACTTTTACCATTTTTCATAAATTACTTAGAAAACACGATAATCTTTATAAAAATTACTAAAAATTGTGTTGCGACGTGACACTTTTTAGTGCTGACCGTCCACCCAACTTTCTTATTTCGATTCAAAACTTGCATACAGCCTAATCGATACTCGCAATAAAAAAAATGAAAAAAAATTGTAGAAACTGAATAAAAACTCTCTAAACTAACAATATGTATTGAAATGTGTTTGCAGAATATCCAATCTATAGAATTAATTAATTATCATCATTCTCAAAAAAAACTTCTGGAAAGCCTACCTAAAAAATGTTTACTGGGAATTGTAGTAAACTATTAGAAAGTATCAAAAATAAAATCCACAATAAATAATTGTACAATAAATTAAAATGATTTTAAACAGCCAGCGCATTCCGAATACAAATTCAATTATAGAAGCATTTCGGCGCGAAATTCAGTAAATTAGGTATATGTCCGCCTGTCTGTTATTGACATGATATTAGAAGAGATTTAAATGATAATTAGAAAAGCATAAATCATTATTATAAACAATGCT
This sequence comes from Mesoligia furuncula, assembly GCA_916614155.1. NCBI lineage: Eukaryota > Metazoa > Arthropoda > Insecta > Lepidoptera > Noctuidae > Mesoligia > Mesoligia furuncula. Next base: position 21,562,477 of record OU744800.1, on the reverse strand, counting down.
TGTTGTATATTTATTGCTTAAAATAATTTTATTTTATTTTCAAATATCGATTACATTCGTCATATTAATTACTCGAGTCAATCGAAATTAAAAAAAAAATTGTTTGGAATAATCGCTTTCACACATCATTGCAATAAAAAAAAAACAATAATGGTCGGCGATTCTGAACACAAATTGAGTAGTGGTAATGATTAATACATATTATTGAACCTGTGTTTGAATATTACGTTAAAACCTGGGCATTTTCGTGTTGTTTATAATATTATCAATAACATTTGTCACATTTTAAATCTTATCTACCTACATCTGTGTGTGTGAAATTTATGAAAAGTAAAAATGTAAACACACACGATTGGCGCGAGACTTCGACATTAGATATCAAAAAAACTTCATTACCACTACTTATTTATCTTAAACTATGGATAAATTCGTCAAATAATTAAATGATGTATATTCACAGCCCCATATGGTAAAGTCAGGATGTTCGAAATCCCCAATTTTTATGTTTTTTAGCTTCGACCACAACTGACATCAAAATGGTGATTATCGTACTTAAGTATGTTGAATTTATTCAAGGTAAATTATTAACTTGTGCGTTAAATATGAAAGATTTAATGGCGTTAACATAATGAGCTTTTTATCCAACTCTCCTAGTTAACGCACATTCATAAGATTTGATGGGTAGCATAATAAATATTTACATAATCAATTAAGGGTGTCGTATGGTCTGACTGAGCTGACTACCTAACTAAATTTAGTTCTATTTTCAAATTTCATTCCCGCCCTAGGGAGGGAAGCAATTACTATGAGTATTTCCCGCCCGAGGGTGGGAAGCAGCGTTTTCCACCCGCTATTCGGATCAAACAAACACTACTTTCCGAGTATGAGAGATGAAAAGTTATTTTTAGTATATGCGAAACCTGAATATAGTTTATTCAGAATAAGTAACTGAATCGATTCCAATAATTTTTACCCCATGTTATATTTTGTCCCAGAAATATTTAAAAAAGGTTAAAAGTTGGACACCGAGCGACACTAAGTAGGTTATCCAACCTCCGCGCCGAACGGTTAGGTACCTAGGTACTATTATCAATGAGCGCAAGACATGAGGGTTAGCATGTTTTTGTACGGACAAACAGGTAACTTAATAAGCTTATAACTTTGTGATTTTTTATGATACAGTTTTGAAATTTGGTAAGTAAGTACATAGATTCTTTACGTAAAAATACTAGACACGTGTTTCGGGTTTCACATATACTAAAAATATTGTTGTATAGGTAATATGGACAAGAACTGTTCGACATGGCATCATTTTGTCTCACGTTTCAGGATACAGTTCCACTGAATAAATGCGACATTGCTGAAATATCTAGACGTAACAGATCAACTTGTGCACCGCAGTCCACAGTGCAGAAGGGTGTTACCAACACTCTCTTTTGTCTTCTGACAGCGTACGAAGCTTTGACGACATAAAGAAGGTAGGTATTACTTGTCCACAGTATTCCTTAATAAACAGAATTTTCGGAATTCCGCTAAATCAAAGTTCAAAGGGTGCTATTGTCATTAACCAAACATAAATTGACACTGGGAAACTACTGAGAAACCCATAAACAATCTATACTACTTCCGACAAGGTGATGAAGCCTAATCAATCCGTCTAGCCATTTCCCAATATGTTGTCGGCTTCGAGTTTAACCGGATACAGCTGAATACCAGTATTTTACATGGAGCGACTGCCCATCTGACCTCCATAAGTTAACCCACTTACTGGGTAACACGATACCCCTTGGTAAGACTGGTTGTTAGACTTTTTTTTCTGACTACCCGTAACGACTGTCAACGACTGACAAAGATCTACGAATGACAGCCGGGACCAATGGCTTAACGTGCTTTCAAGCCCAATGCTCAGAAAAAACCATTTAGGTATTAATAACTCAAACTAAAAGCATTTATTTCAATTAAACCATTAACGGGCACTTTTGAATCGTCAAGAAGTCGGTCAGTCAGAAAATATGAACCTAGTTGCCCATTCCAAACCGTAGGTACCTATGGAGAGGAACGGGCAAGAAACTCCATGGACACTCTTTTTAAATTACATTAAAAAAAATATTATTTACATCATTACTTTTGAATTTATAATTATATAATGTGAGAACGATGTAAAAAGTAAAAAAGACGTACGTGTTAAAAACGTCCAGAGTACAACAAATAGTAACAAAACAACAATCCAAAAATAAAATAATTAAAAATAAGCCGAGGCAGCTAAGTGATGACCAGCCCCAACTGACGGCGCCCGTTCACGAACATGACGCATAGATCAGCACCATTCAGCTCAACCATTTTGAAGGGAGCTAAATGATCCAACACACACGCCACCGTCAGCGAGACATTTGAGTGAGCCGCCCGTACGTGTTCCACGCGCGCCTCAAAGAGATGTCAGCATCGAGGAGGGGCCCCTTAGGGCCGAAGCCTGCCGGGTCAGCGGGATTGTCCGAAAGGGTTACCGCTGGCCCGGAACATAAAGGGCTAAGGAAGGAACACGGGTGGGTTTTAGTCAGTAAGAGTCTGACGCTCCCTTCCGCTCCACCCAGAGCGGGAGGAGTCATTTGATGATTTCCCATCCTCAAAAAAAAAAAAAAAAAAAAAAAGGGCACATTCAAGTCAATGAAAGACATATTCTTACCCGGTAAATGGTAGCTATAGGGTACATAAACTATTAACGGGCACTTTTGAATCGTCTAGAAGTCGGTCAGTCAGAAAATATGAACCTAGTTGCCCATTCCAAACCGTAGGTAGGTACCTATGGAGAAGAACGGGCAAGAAACTCCATGGACACTCTTTTTAAATTACATTAAAAAAAATATTATTTACATCATTACTTTTGAATTTATAATTATATAATGTGAGAACGATGTAAAAAGTAAAAAAGACGTGTTAAAAGCGTCCAGAGTACAACAAATAGTAACTAAACAACAATCCAAAAATAAAATAATTAAAAATAAGCCGAGGCAGCTAAGTGACGACCAGCCCCAACTGACGGCGCCCGTTCACGAACATGACGCATAGATCAGCACCATTCAGCTCAACCATTTTGAAGGGAGCTAAATGATCCAACACACACGCCACCGTCAGCGAGACATTTGAGTGAGCCGCCAGGGCACATTCAAGTCAATGAAAGACATATTCTTACCCGGTAAATGGTAGCTATAGGGTACATAAACTATTAACGGGCACTTTTGAATCGTCAAGAAGTCGGTCAGTCAGAAAATATGAACCTAGTTGCCCATTCCAAACCGTAGGTAGGTACCTATGGAGAAGAACGGGCAAGAAACTCCATGGACACTCTTTTTAAATTACATTAAAAAAAATATTATTTACATCATTACTTTTGAATTTATAATTATATAATGTGAGAACGATGTAAAAAGTAAAAAAGACGTGTTAAAAGCGTCCAGAGTACAACAAATAGTAACAAAACAACAATCCAAAAATAAAATAATTAAAAATAAGCCGAGGCAGCTAAGTGATGACCAGCCCCAACTGACGGCGCCCGTTCAAGAACATGACGCATAGATCAGCACCATTCAGCTCAACCATTTTGAAGGGAGCTAAATGATCCAACACACACGCCACCGTCAGCGAGACATTTGAGTGAGCCGCCAGGGCACATTCAAGTCCATGAAAGACATATTCTTACCCGGTAAATGGTAGCTATAGGGTACATAGAACTCACATCTGTGCTATGCAATTATACAATACCTACAAAGGAAATTGAGTTTATACAATGCAAAGATAGTCTTACAATCTTCAACAGCTCCAACAGTATTTTCAAGTGTTAATCAATTAGTTGTGGTTGTGGACTAGCATTGAGCCAGGCATTTTTGTCAGCGATGTAATCCCCTAACTTATAATATGCCTGACTGCATAGTGTGCGTCTTATACAAGACTTGCATTTTGTCTCATTCAAGAAGAATGAAGAATCGTTGAAGAATGTGGGGTGGTATTTTATTATAACACTTTAAACAGTACCGCATAAAATATGAATCTACTTTAGCCAGTCTGAAACCTGGTTGAATTAATAGGTCCCTATTTCTAGTACTATAATTATGTCTTTCACCTTAGAAATACTAGAAAAATATGGCAAATAATTAACAATCTATGCGGGAGGATGTGTAATGCAGTAGATGACGTAATTAAAAAGCATTTTAATGAAGACTTTAGTTCTTTATGTAACAAATTTACTCGTGGTTTTGAAGACAACATCAACAAAATCTGTAAAAAATGTGAGGTACTACTACTGCAAGACACTTCCTCCCAAAACGTGTGTAATGTGTCTATGAGACTTAAAAAAGCCAACGACAAAATAATTTTTAAAATAATAAGTCATTTAAATAAGAAAAAAAGTCCGGGTATAGATAACATTCGAGTTAGTGACCTTCAGTGTATAAATTCCGAAATAACACCTGTCATTACTCATCTAATAAACTTGTGTATTTCCACGTCATCCTATCCTGATGAATTAAAGACTGACATAATCAGACCCATACATAAGAAAGGTCCCTACGTCCCTATGATATAAATAACTATAGGCCTATTACTATTCTCCCTAGCATAGATAAAATAGTGGAAAGGTATTTAGGTAATGAAATAAATACTTTCTTGAATAGCAGTGATATCATAAACAATAAGCAGTTTGGGTTTCAAAAAGGTCGGAACACTACACAGCTATTGTCTACTTTTTCTGATGGGGTCAATAAGCATCTGGGCGCTCGTGAACAGGTGCTTATTGCCCTCATCGACTTTAGCAAAGCGTTTGATACTCTGCGGTATAAAAAGTTATTTAGTAGACTTGGACAGAGTGGTATACAGGGTCCTTTATTGGATTGGTTTAAAAATTACCATAAAAATCGTCATACTGTAGTTCGTTTAGGCACTTGCCATAGTGAAAAAATACCTACTAAAATGGGCACGGCCCAAGGTTCAATTATTGGACCTACTGAGTACTTATTATACGTCAACAACATGTGTAATATTATCCCGTAAGACTCTGTATACCAGTTTGCCGATGACACGTGTTTAGTAACCCATCATAAAAACATAACTGAGGCTCAAACAGTAATGCAACGTTTATTCGATGACCTGTGTAAGTGGGCACACGATGCAGGCCTGGTTATTAACTCTAGTAAAACAAAGATTATTCATATACACTCTCCTTATATGAAGATTAGACATGAACCCAAGGTAACTGCCCATGACCACCAGTGCCTGCACAGCGGGCCCACTGCACGCATGTGTACGTGTCCTACGCTAGAGGCTGTCGACCAGCACACCTATCTCGGTCTCACTATAGACAAGCACTTCAATTGGGGACCACACATAGAAAGTGTAAGTAACAAACTTAGATCTATTAACGCCAAGTTGGCTATCCTCAAATATAAACTTCCCTTCCACACGCTACGCTTGCTGTATCTCGCTCTGGCGGATTCAGTCATAAGCTATGGGCTAACTAGTTACGGACGCTCCTACAAAACCTATGTAGATAAAATATATAGACTTCAACTAAGTATACTCAAGACTATTGTGCCAAAGAATATTAAACTTAAATATAAAGATGATGAGTACGGATTATTTAAATATTGTAAAGTTATGTCAGTCTTTGATAAATTCAGGTCGGCGATCATCTTGGAAAAAATTTAATAATATTAGCTCCTTAACTTTAAACAATAGACCAAAACAGTTACGTACTCTTGATTATTTACCTACATATAAACTACCTACAACTGTAAACGTGTATGGCATGAGAACGTGGGAATACATATTACCTGATACTATGAATAAAATTCCTAAAATTGTGCAGTCAAATATCGTCACTAGTGCATATAAAAAATTCAATTCAATTCAATTCAATTTATTTATTGCTGAACATAGATGGTACAAATTACATTTAAAGATGTCGAGTAAATGCGCTGTTCATATGTCCTACCAATTAAGGCATGCAAAAAAATTTTATACACAGGAGAAATTAAAATGAAATACAATTAAAAATAATTTAAAAGAACGATAATATCACAAAATAAGCCTAAATTAAATTAACAATTGATTATATAAAGCAGTTGCCAAAAATTATACGTTTCATAAAAAAAATATTTTAGTTTAAATTACTTATACATGTAAAATGTCAGCGAAATTAATATAAATACGATGTCAGAAATATTATTTTGGTCAAAACACTGCCAGTATGTACCTATAGCAAATCTTATACTATCTTATTGGTCCAAGGTCAAATTAACGGTATAGTAGATAGGTAACAAATCGGACTCAGTAAACCCTCACGTCAATCCCAATAAGTCATCATAGTAAGTTCTTGTCTGACATGTATTCGTTTACTGTGTAGTACGCCTTATTTATTAGTGAGTTATGTAATTGTCTTTTAAATTTATTGTAATCGTTACAGTCTAGTAAAGCTTTAGGCATTTTATTGTAAATTTTAGGAGCCATGCCTAAGAGATTTTTCTGGAATATCGCCTTTTTATGTTGCCTACTGACTATTTTATTGTTGTGTCGCGCCCGACTACATGTTTCAAACAAATGAGGATTACTTTTCACAAATAGAATTACCTCATATATGTATAGGCAGGGTACCGTTAATATGCGGAGATTTACAAAAAATGGTTTGCAGCTATCTGTGCTTACAATCCCGCAAATAGCCCTAACTAAAATGTAAATCTACCTTAAAAAAATATTATATTACTGGTGACATCACATCTTAAGTTTTTTAAATATGTTTGTTTAAGTCATGTGTGGTGAGCGAGCTTGCTTCCTCCACTTGGTCACATAAACCTTCAAAGGTTTTTAGACAAGTGTATTTTTGTTTAATTTAGTTATTGTAACTTTAATGTATTGAAAAATAAAGTATAAAAAAAAAAACCTCTTTTACTACAAAGATGTAAATTTTTCCTTACATACATCATGTTTTCGTAGATATATTGACAAGGGACCGTCATGATGTTAATTTCCTAAAACAGTTCCCTTAGAGAATCGCGCCTGCGGAGATTATATATGGCTCTGATAGCTCTTTTCTGGAGAATAAAAATAGAATAGATGTCTGTAGCCCGTCCCCAAAGTAAAATACCGTAAGACATGATACTATGAAAGTAACTAAAATAGATTAGTCTCGCGGTATATCTACATCAGTAAATTGACGGATTTTTCTGACAGCATAAGCTGCTGAACTTAGCCGTCCTGCAAAATAATATATAAATAATAACTATGTACGAAATCCATTGGTGGCCCTAAGATAGAGCCTTGCGGCAACCTTGATCAAATGTACTGGTGAAACCTAAAACGACGTGGTATGGGTGAAACAGCGGTATTTAATTAAGTAATCTACTCGTATCTATATCTGTTGTACTCGTATCTATATCTATGTATGTGTTTGTATTATGAGATATGCTCATAATACAAACAGACAGCAAAAGAAAAAGTTTACAAAGTGTTAAATGTGCCAATTATGAGACACTTTCAAAACCAGTGCGAGACCTGACGACGGCGAAGGAAGAAGAAGAAGGAAGTCGAAAGCCTTTTATGAATACCTATTAAAATCAATAAATAACCTATATCTTTCATTAGGATATGAATATAAATAAAATTGTAGGTACAACAGAAAATTATATCTACAATAATCCTGTGATTGACATATTATAATATGCTTAAAGAGTTATAGGTGTAAGTATAGGTATAGGTACTTACACTAAATCAATCTAATCTCTTAATCTAAAGTGATAGATAATGCAAAAACGTGACGCAGTTGGGAAGTTATCAGATCAATCTTTTTTGAATGGAAGAATTAATCAATACCTTTATGTAATAAGACAGGTACTTGTTTTTACGAAATGCTAAGTCATCATGATAGTGACTTAGATGATAATGATAATAAATAATACAAAGGAGGGCTTGATGATTTTTTGCCGTATGATGAAAAATTAACTGATAAATTAACCTTCAAGAGGTTCGTATGTTCGTTCTCAAAATGAGAGCATAACTTTTATGGTGTATTTATTTTGACATAAATTTATTATAAATCAATGAGTTAATTAAGCGCACTTCAAAAATAAACTTTATTTTTCTGAATACTTCATTTTCTGCTTCAAAGGAAATGGTGAAACGCTCTGTTACCTACGCGATTTCAACAAATAAGTAAGTAGGTAAAAAATCATATATTTAGTTAGCATCATTAGGCACGTACTGCGACTGCTGCTGTTTGCTGTATTTGTCGTGCTTTTAAAGGCGTTTTTTCCACTATTTTGATGCGACTCGCCTGAAAGTATATCAATATCGTTGCGATCTATTGTATAGACGCGCTTCTCCATTACTCAGACAAGATTGTCTGAGTAATGGAGATATTATATATAGATATAGATGCGTATGCTCGGAGTACTGGAGAAACGCCCTCACAATATTATAACTGACTTGTTTGACCGTAGGTACCAATGCCGCTGCAACAAATCATCGCAATACTCATTAACAATAAGGCCAAGGAGAATAAACACAGGATTCTTGGATCCAGGTATAATTTTATATAAGCATCACGTTGCGTTCATAGTTGTGATAGCAGTAACAGATAAATGCTAGCATTTAAATAATTGTACCTAGATAGAGGAACATTTTTCGGGTGAAGTAAACTTGAACGTGGCTTGGAGAGAATCGTGCGAGGAGTATCAAGGCTGAGTGCTTGCGCGGTAGGTAATTGCACGAGTAAAAATAGACGGAACCCAATGGTTCGCTCGATGGTGCTGCTCCACCGTTGTATGAGCTTTGCGTCAGCGCCCATTCAGGTATCACTCGCTCACTATCATAACAGAATAACGACATCTTAACTCTTAAGTACGTTCAAAAACGGCCAGTGACGTAGAGCGTCGTGATTAGTCTCGTCCCATAAATTTTTGCTGGTAAACACCTGGTAAAGTACGTTTTAATGTGGCGAGAAAGTATGTATCAAGTCTGATACGGTGGTTCGGCGAAATTCCGATTTCATGAAAACACTTAAGGACTGTGGTAATACTTATACTTACTTCAGTAGGTAGTGTGATATTATGAAACGTTCATGATACCCGAACCAAAGATGTCAATTTCGATCACTATTCACAGAAGGTGTTCGTTGTTAGGTAAATTGGTATTTTGATTAGGCAAACGGAATTATGCTCTCTATCAACCTACTCGTATGAATTCCTACGAAAAGCTTTTTCTACTAAGACACAAACATATTTCCCGTTCGATTTCAGTTTTCAATGAAGCTATGTGAGTTGTAAATTGAATGTCTAACAATAGATATCATAATACAGATCTATACTCGTGGATACATAAACATCGTGAATTGGGTATCGAACGAGTACCTAGTAGCAACAACCAACAACACTTAAATATTGACATGGAGATTGGTCGTAGGGTATTTTTTCTATGAGAAAGAAAACAAACCGTCTTCCATCTGAGCTGCTAATCTACTTGGCCCACTTTGAAAATTCTTTTTGCGTGACTAACTAATCTGCTGGGGATTATATATTTCGCCACTTCTTCCCAACTAAAGCACAAGGAAGTTGTGAGAGACTGTCTTATGTAAATATGACGTTTAAAAAGTTCTGATCCTCAGTTATCCACTTTGAATATATGACGTTTTATTTTTTTTGATAACCCATGCCAATCTTTGATTAGGTACATTATTACATCTTTTACATAAAATGCTATCAACAATCAGTTCACTGATTTCTCAGTAGATTTTTAATAACGATACATCACACAGCAGGACAATAGCCTCAACCTATATGCAGAACTCACCTAGGTACTCGTTTCTACCTCTTTCGTTCGTACCTCTCTTGTCCACTGTGGGTCCCAGATTTCAGACTACGTATAGCAGTTAAAGTTCAGGTTTTCTCACGATGTCTTATCCTCACCTTTAGTCAGTGAATAGGAAACGAATTCTCTTTTTCGTAGTAGATGCTGATTAGCATCACATATTTATTTATCAGCTGCACGTTATGTTTCAAGGCTATACCAAATAACTTTATTCTCATAGGTAGTAGCTAGGTATTGCGAGACATTTGTTTGAAGTACCAATAATCTTTTGGTCATTATTTATTAATTTTAAAAGACTATTTTAGCTCTTCTCGCCTGAAACACAGGACTACCTAGTTCAGGCACGTAAGTCTTAGCAATATATTTTTATTTAAGCAAAACTGTACTAATTTTCATACCTTATAATTTTGAATAAATATATTATTATTATTATTAGTTTGTCAGGATCTTTGTAATGCAAATTGAAGAAGAGCTGATTTACCACAATCATGAGGTCCTCCCAAAGTAGATGTTATAACAAGTAGTAGTAGGTTAGAGCTCAAGAAGATCCCTCAGATCGCAGTCTACTGTAAAAACTTTGATTTTTGGCAGCCATATGTCTGCTGAAACATGTAACTAAATGGATCAATCACCGCGTTTAACTAAGTTTGATTAGAATGACAGCAGACAGTTCCATAAAAATGATTGATGATATTGATAAATCATAAAATGATATTTTCGTGAAACCGACATCCGTCGTCGTATCTCCATTTATTTTAGTCTGGGCACGTTATATGAAACAATATAATTTGTAAGCACTTAGATACCGATTTTACGATTATCGGAATGTTTACCTACAGATTTATCTGCAGACAGTTGGTGAGAAAGATTAAGCTGCTGATGTTAACAGTGCCTATTAAGAAGTGGCCGAAAAAGAAATATTTGTCAGGTTGTGATGATGGACAGGTAAACTGCGGCCCACCAATTGATGGTTAGGGTGCGCTGCTATCCCAGAGAGAAGACTGAAATGTCTCATGTTCTTGTATTTACATCCTTCAAAACCGACGACAGCAACCACTGCATGGCGGCAAAAACCGGATTGGTGGTGAACCTACTTACTCTGACGAGCTCCTTCAAAAAGAACTTTAGGTAGGTACTTACTTCAAGAAAAAATACAATTAGACTCGGAATGCATGACGTATTTAAATTGATATTTATCATTCTCTGTTTATTACATTAATTACATCCGTTATGTCTGTTTAATTGCTGAATAAAATGTAAATCTCTCGCGTCGTTTAATGCCGGACATCAGCTGCTTTAGTGCTGACATTAAAATGTTGGTGCCAACTTGTATGACAGCTGGTCACAAAAGCTTTTGTGCGACTTCAGAATCACAGACTGTGATGGTCAGACATGAGTTCTACAGACCGGTAAACCAATACCTGATCCAATATGTTGTCGTAGACACAGAGAATAACTACGCGGTGCAAGATGTTTAATTCCCACTCATAGTTGCAGTCGTAGCCGACTAAGGAGCAATCGATTACCACCGACCACGTTATTGATAAGCAAGGTAAGGTTTAGGTAGCGTTATCAGTAAATAGCTAATGGAGAGACTCACATAGTCGGCATGGAGTCGCTGGTACTGGTGCGGGCGGGCGGGGCCGCGCGCTCGCGGCGCGGGCGAGGTGCGGCGGCGCGCCCCCCCGCCCGTGAATATCATCGACGCGCGCGCATGCCTGCGTGTGCCTGCGGGACGCGAGCGCGAGCCGCCTGACGCCTGTGGGCCGCAGCCCTGCGCAGCACACTTCCTCGGCCGCCGCGGCCGCCGTGAACAGAGATCTCCCGCCGCGCCCGCACTCGCGTATTTATAAACGGAATTCCACACGCGCTATTCGCGGCCGGATACAACTTTTTACACGACTTTCAGCACTTACGTCGTACGGAGCACTGAAGAGGCGGGTTTCGCCGTTTCGGACTCCTGGATTGTCTGGCGGAGCCCGCGTGAGTCACACCGCACGCACCTTGCGACAGAAGTTAAGCGATTCACTCAAGAAACAGAGCTTAAAATAATTATAATACAAGCTTGTGAAAACGCTACGACGAATAAATAAAACAGCACTTTTATTTATAGTTGCCTCTATTAATGTTTATTTTTTAGTGACACAGACAGAATACAAAAACAATGGTGCTTTCTTTTGCGTCGCGTCGCTTAAATAACTTTGTATCTACGTAAACCCGAGGCCGAGCTCATTATGCCAAGCCACAATAAAATAATGACTAGTTTGCAAGCGCTGGTAGCCAGGGACTGGTATACCTATGTACACAACCGATATAATAAACAACTCGAGAACAATGCAGGATTCGGGATCAACTACGGTTTACTTCTGGCGGCGCTGAGCCATAAAACGGCAGTAAATAGGAGCAATGAATCAAACGGTGGTCAATTTTACGAGCGACCTCTGATACTGTTGTGCGCTGAGATCACTAGAACGAAACTCAAGATCTCAGTAGTCTGACGTTTTCTGAATTAAAACATCAAGTGCAAAAACAGCAATAAGCTTCTTAATGTAGATCGCTACGACGCTCCTCTTTGTGGTGCAACAAATTATTGATTCCTCGCCTTTTTCGCCTGTTACATTATTCTTCTCGCTGTTTGTTACTTGAGTAGGTACTTGCAATTCCTGGCAATCCATCGTAACCTGTGTTGTGAAACCAGCGTTGAATATTAGTATAGTAGTTTTTGATAGGTACTTTTACTTAATGTTCTGTTCTGGCAGGTGCTGCATCTGGCGAAAGCAATTAATTCATTCTACTAAGTTTTTGGTTTAATCCATGATAATGTTCTACATTATGCCACTCCTAGCGATTTAAGAACGTAAATAGAGTGTATGAAGACCTCAGCACCTGCAAAACATATGTCATTATCATTAGAACATAAACACTGTACTCCAACTATGACCCTTGGTAAAGATTCGTCATTACTTGTATGTAGGTGTCCAAAGACATTGGGATGACGTATGCGGTGCGAGGCGCCAGTGGCCGGCCACAACACTGCATCATCACGAGTAGTTGTCTTCGGAACCGCGGCGACAGGCATAACCAGTCGCAGCAGTATATCGATTGATTCACCAACTCGCTCTGAGAACACACGCCACATAATACACAAGGCCCTGCCAAATTTAGATGAATTACTTTTACTACGCTTTGTTTAGTATTCATACGAAGCTGCTACAGTTATTTAGCAGCCAATTTATAAGCACAAATAGGTACGTAATTAAGTGGCGTCTACTGGTACACGTGCGTTTAATGTCTCAATCAGTTACCTCAAATTTGAGTTGTGTCCCGAAATAACAGTAAATAAACAGCTGGGCTAACATGCAACCCAAATACATGGCCATGGAAACAAACTCCGCTGAAGCCATGCTTAACTGGAAGAACAAAATAACATGGAATAAGTTCAGTAGATCATAAGTATTCCATAGCCAATAAAGAACATAAACTTAAAGTAAAATAACGTACCCCAACAATCTTATACATCGTCATGCATATGACCCAGGCCATCACAAAGAACTGGATGACCATTGCTTCGCCAAATATCGACTCTACTTCTTTAGTGAACCTGTTATTTAAAACAAAAGAATGAACTTAATGAGATACGTACTCGTCTACTAGTGTAACGGACTGGTACCTACTTCTTCATAATTTTGCCAACTGGCCGAAGAATAGAATTTGACTGAGTTTCTACCGGTGATTTTATATTTGTTTATTAATCACAATTTGCAAGTACAAGAATAGAATAGACGGTGACCCCCAAACTAGGCATTTGCCTGTATCTTGGGAGACAATATTATACATATATGTCGCAGCCAACTGGTTAAATATTAGCCTAAACGGCTAATTTAATCAGTTGGCTGCGACATTATACAGGATGTCCCAGAAGTCGACGTCAAGCCGGAATCAGGCCATAATAGTTATCAGAAAATTATAAAAAAAACCTAAGTTGTGTAGGATTTTAAAAATAAAAATAAAATATAGAAAATCTGCACCCTGTGACAGTCTTTTCACTCCTGTTGCTAAAAATATACTTTAATTAAAAAAAATAAAGGATCCTGAATAACGTTTCTGTAAACTCTTGCCAAAAAATCTCACTCATTTACAATATTGGAAGAAAATGTCACCTTTTGCCCAACCAAATATTTAAAATGAATACTTCGCCCTTACTTCGCCCAAGTTTCACTGAATGTTCTAAAAAGATGTAGGTACTATGCGAGTTTGGCAAGTAGTTTGTGTTTTTTTACCCGACTGCGTCAGAAGGAGGGTTATGTTTTTCGAGTGTATGTATGTATGCGGCTGTCACGCGGCTCCCGACGCCCGGAGCGTCTCCCGCGGCGGCTGGGACGGGAGGCTCTCTCCCTGAGCCGTCCCGCCACCTCCTTCGCTAGCATGACTGCTTCGCAGAAGGAGGTGACTGCCTCCCACTCCCTCTCGCCCCGGACCATGGCTTGCACCAGAGCCGGACGCGAGAGGTCGCCGTCGCTGCCGATCGCCTCTACGAGGACACGGCGGTGCTCCGCCCAAGCGGGGCAGACCTCCACCGTGTGCTCCACCGTGTCCTCTGGGCGATCCTGGCAATGGTGACACCCGGGCGTTTCCTCCCGCCTGATAATGTGCAGGAACCTCCCGAAACTTCCGTGTCCGGTGAGGACCTACGTCAGGCGGTAGGTGAGGGCGCCGTGGCGCCTCTCTAGCCACTCCTCAAAGAGGGGTCTTATCGCCGCTATCGCGGCGTGCCCTGCGCTGGGTTGCGACAGTCGCTCTTACGTACGAAGAACTAAATCGTTTGCGAAATCTTTCACATTTGTAAACTAAAAAGCTGGAAATAAAAAAAGTAATTTGAAAAATTAAAAAACCCGACTGCGAAACTGAAAAGCTACAAACAAGCCCATTTTAAATTAAATAAAAGCAGGCGGTACCCATACTATTTTTATTATTATATTTTCAAATTCAAATGGGTCCCGCCTGCTTTTATTTAATTTAAAATGGGCTTGTTTGTAGCTTTTCAGTTTCGCAGTCTGGTTTTTTAATTTACTTTTTTTTTCTGATAACTTTTATGACTTGGCCTAATCCCCAATTCCGGCATGACGTCGACTTCTGGGACATCCTGTATATAGTCAATATAATTATGTATACAGGGTTATTGGTAAAACATTAACAACCTAACCCAACATATAGTCTGAAATAATAATTTTTTCACCGTCTGTTCCACCGTGTGTAACACACGTAATCCGTAAACACACGGGTATGTTTACTGATTACGTCAAAGTAAAACAAAATATGCAATTTACCATAGGATTTGATCATAATGCAACACGCATTTCTTGAGTTTCTCCTGTAGCTCAGTTTTCTTCTGTTCTTCGTCTTTGTAAAAAGTGTATTGAAAGGGTCTCTTAATTAACGTACTGATTTTTTCAGTGTCGCCAAATACCACCAGTTGTTCTAAATTGTACCGAAGCATCTGTATTTGTATCTGGGCTTGTGCGTAGAAAGCAACGATCGTGCAGTCCATTGTTACATTGCCATAGGCTTGCAAGGTTATCAGAATTATCATGAAGGCCAATGCCAGCGAGAACCTAAAAATCAAGATTAGATTTTTATAACGTTGTTACTTTTTTGAAGGGCAGTAGGTACCTACTTACTTAAAATTTTGGAAGCGAATCAAAGATATTTCTACTTCGTTTAGAATAATTGATTCGCACATCCTGATGTCTGCTGATGTCAGGCCAAATAAATATTTTTATGTTACCTACCAAAGTTATTTTTGGTAAAATAAAGATAACAAATTGTTCCTCAATTTCGACCTTCAGGGACTTTAGTTACTAAGGTACATCTTAGGTAATATAGATAGGAAAATCAACTTACGCTAGCGTGCTCGTAGTTTCAAAAGGAAAGTATCCAGTGAACTGAACTTCAGTGCCAAGAAGTCTATTAACGATTGGGAACACTGTCCACATCGTACCGCAGGTGAAAATGGCCACGTGGTATAAAGTGAGCAGCCGAGACATCACCAATGCGTTCGCTTTCAACACTTGCACATGGTAAGCCTTGCTTGCTGCGAAAATAGGTCCTACAGGAAATGTTAAAAAGCTGTAAAGTGGGATTTACTTTAGCAAATCTTACCTAACGGGCGAAAGCTCAAATTTTTCTTTGCTGTCGCAATCAGGACCGACTCCTTAGATAGGTAGGTAGATAAGTGAGATTGGTAAACCTACTGCTCATACCAGACTGCTGAATGTCAAGGATCTTAATATAACCTAAATTATTTGGGAAATTTTTGACTTATTGTTGTTCAATGTTCATTGAGTGTTCATCGAATGGAGATTGGGTGAGTTCGATTCACACACGATAATTTGCGGGTGAGGCCATCGAAAAAGGATGATGCCTAGACATACCTATCTGTAGCCTTTGTTCTCATATTATTACATTCGCAAAATATTATATTCTCGAATTATTATATTCTCAAAATATTATAGAAGTACAATCAAACACAGTGAAAAAAATCATACCATTAATAATAGCAATGAGATTATCAATGCGGCGGGTCCTCAGATTGAAAGCAGCTTGCTTCCCCAGCGAGTTCAGAGTGGTGAGTAATATGAACAGTGTGTCCACTATTAGATTGGTGCTGTGCCGGACCTGATAGATGGGGCAAAAACCGTACTTAATCATATTAACCTTTTAACCGCTTGTGTCGCATTTATGCGACACATATTTTCGTGCCCCTACTACCGCTCGTGTCGTATTTCAGCGAGAACATGCATGATTTTTTCGTTCTATTCAACGATTGCTCCTCCTTATTTATTGTAGGTATTATTTTATCGATTTAGGTATTCAGCTGCATCCGGTTAGACTGGAAGCCGACCCCAACATGGTTGGGAAAAGGCTAGGCAGATGATAATGATTATTTTATCGATCTGTAGCCGCGCGCTAGGGGCACGGCAATTGATATTTAGCCAAGCGCTTAAAAGGTTAATTTTATTGTAGGCGTACTATGGCATTATACCTACCACTCTCTGGTGTCAAGTCTATTACAGCAATTTTGTAGAGCGACGGACATTACCTACTACCCTAACACCCTCTCATCTAATAGGCAAGGTCTTCATAAAGATGAAGGGGTCCGTTTAAGGCGAAAGCGCCAGTGTAGCCCGCGAAATTCAATTTTTTTTACGTTTTTTGCAATTTGCTGGTCAGTATTAAGTTGTGCGTTGATTAAAATATGATTCGCGGCCGTAACAAATATGTATGTATTTACTGAATTATAATTATCATTAATGTCATCAACACAACTCTCTAAGACCAAGTAATCCTACTGAATGACTATTTCATGAAATCTTGACATTTTAGGATTATACTAACTTAACAAGTTGTTACTTGTTGTATTACTGATTGTACAGAAACTAAAAAGTAGCATCGAAAAATTCATACGCATCGCTGTCGACTGGTAATATACCCAAGAGACTGGCGGCATTACCTACCACGTTGTACGGCGATGCTTAGCCTCTGGCCAAGGTAAAAGTTATCCTTTACTGTTAATTACATGATCACCACACTTGGTGAAGTTATTGCCGATCACAATATGTTGTCAATACTCCACTGTGAGATATTATCTTTAATCAAGTATCTACTTACCAACTTAACCAAGCTTTTTCATCCAAGGGAATAGCGTCAGTGGTTCTTAGCCAAAACCGAGGTTAGGTAATGTTCTTACCTGAATAACACGTATGACGTGTTGCAAATTGTACGTTAAAATAAAAGTCCAACACATAAAGCGATATGTGTTGTGTAAGAATCGTTTCATAGAAGACAAGGGCTTTAAAACTATTTTGAAATATCCGACCCTGGCCAATGCATTAAAATGAGGTCTAAATCCTTCGAACGTGGAGTATGTTACATTATCCGCCATTTTGCAAAAGATTGGAAATATTTGACTTTGTAATTAACTTGTGTTGACTTCTTGGGGCTGCTTTTTGAAGTAGATAAGTAAGGTACTTTTATTAATTATCTCTATTGGGGTGTCAATTTCGAATAAATAAGTGTTCATAATTAATAAGGAAGCTACAGCTACAGGATGTTTCAGTTTTGGAATGTCAGGTTTTCTGACATCTTTCTTGGTCCCTCGTATGGTCTCCACAATCTAGTGGTTTATCAAGAGATTGGTAGGCGTCCCGACATCAATCTGAATTAAAAATCTGTTTGAGACCGAGTGCTCGAAGTAATTCCAATAACTGTAAGCATAATTCAAGATTCAAAACCAAAATCTATTACTAAAAAGATCCTAACAGAAAATCTTAATTAAAAATCGGTCAAGTGCGAGTCGGACTCCCGCACCGAGGGTTCCGTACAAATTTGTAGGTGTACAGTGGGCTGCATCAATTGGGTACCCCAGTTGTATGAAAATTTTAATAGGGTACCCAATTGATGCAGCCCACCGTACCTAGGTACCTAAATAGTTGATTACGGTTTTCGGACAACATGACATTGCTTCTTGCCAAATTTCATGATTCTAGGTCAACGGGAAGTGCTCTATAGGTTTTGATTCCCTTGCGATTGTCAAAATATGCGGCATAAACAACATAAACGCCCGTTTTTTCACTGCTTCAAGGGATTGCAGCCCTGAATAGGTACCTATTTGATATTAATTTCAACTTAATAACTCCACGCGTTCCTGAGAAAAAGGGCCTTGACAGACGGACAACGAAGTGATCTATAAGGTTTCCGTTTTTCGTTTTGAGGTACGGAACCCTAAAAATAAAAGAGCGTGACGCGCGACCTGAGAATCGGACTCGGGACGTCACGTTCGATAACTCAGTTTTCAAGTTTAAATTAAATAACATCAATCTGCCTAGCCTAGCCAGTTCCCAACTGTGTTGGGGTCGGTTATCAATCTAGCCGGATGCAGCTGAACAAAAATCAGCTGTTCCCTACATTTTGACGAGTTATACGAACACAAATCTAGGTAAAAGCTGATTTTTTTTTCGCGATTTCAGGTTTGGTCCCATAGTAAAAGTTGTTCATAATGATGAGTACAATGACCTCTTAAGAGGTTGTTAATGTTTTACCAATAACCCTGTATACTATTAGTTATACTATTTACTAATACTGGTTGTCAGATTTTTTGGATTTGACAACCATTAACGACTGTCAAAGATCTACGAATGACAGCCGGGACCAACGGCTTAACGTGCTTTCAGAGGCACGGAAGGGTCTTGATATGTAGAGTATGGTCACCGATCCACGAACCGACCGCGACAGCCGTAGCTTAACCTCTGATCGACCCATGCGGCTGTTATCATTTAGCCACAAACCCCTCAAAAACATAGGGCCCTTAAAAAACACCCTGTATCACTCTGTTGGCCCAGCAAAACGTGAGGGTGGTGAGGGTGTTAATTTCGCGACACTTCCAATTAAGGTAATGATGTGGAAAATACCAAGTGATCAATTAAGTAGTTTGACTAATAAGCAGTGTAAACAAACTGATTTGACGAAAATTGGACCTTAATAAAATATTGACAAGGTAATTTATTTAAATGCTAGTTATGGCTCGTTTAGTAGAAATGAGTATCATGGCACTAATTAAATGTTGATAGGCAGAGATGTAGTATGATTTTGGGCGAAAGGGAATATCATACAAAAATTAAAAGATACATACGAGTACCTACATATAACAGGTTTGATTTTATCGATTTTATACTGTTAGCGCATCCGCATCGTCGTCGTTCCTCCTTTTGAGTTCTCTATTTTTTAATTTGATCAAAGTTTGTGTCCAACTCTTCACAAACCCAAATCGTTTAATGTGTGTGTCGCACAAGTAGGTATTACTGTGCTCTGTGCGCAACAACACGGTGCAACTCGCAGATCAAAGGGGCAATTAGGTAGGTATTGTACTCTCGTAATTTTAATAACGTGGCAATCACATGTAGGTACTTCACTTTTCATACCTACGCTCGGCAGTCGCGCTAGGGTTGTCAACTTTGGCTGGCTTATGCACAAAAAACTGTCGTGGTAGTGGCACTCGTATCTAGTTGTTTGATTTATTGTTGCGCTTATTCTACAATATTAAAACAAAACAATAAACTTGGTATTACAATACAAAAAGTTTTCACAACAAAAACATATACAATTTTACATTTGTCAATTTTCACCAATTACCTATCGAAAATCCCTGATAACTTCAAAACGGATTACCCTATTTACACAATTTATTTTGCTCTAAACCTATCAAATGACACTAAACCCAACACAATATCTACACAAACAAAAAATCATGTTTTCAACTTACGTAGGTCATAGTTGGTGGCGTGAATTTACCTTGCAAAAAAGTTACTTCGTTTATACTGATTCAAAATAGGAAACTATTATATAAATCGAGCTTAGATAGCCATTTTTTTGTTGCTCCATTTTTGCACTTCACGGACGCGTGTCTCAAGCGGATGGCACCCGCGCTCGCACTACTCCCAACCCGTCCGAGATAACGTGTCCGTGAGCGGTGTCTATGTGTGCGTTGCTCGAGCGCACTTTGTATGTAGATTGTCTTCTGTACTATCTGCATTTTGTGTACCCACAGTCGTCTCTGTCTAAATCTGCCAAAAATACCTCCTATTTTCCCTAAATTTTTGACATTGATTGTCGCTGAGATGAGATTGCAACTAGATTTTGAATGTTTTTAACCAATTTCAAAAAGGAGTAGGTTCTCAATTCGACGCGATGTCTCCGGCAATTGCGTGTAAATCGATTTATAAAAAAAAATTAATGGATAGGGTATGCCTCAGGGGTGGTTCCATATAAATTTTATTAACTTTGCTTGGTTAGTTTTTGAGTTAGCTTCCAATAATACGTATTTTTGCCACTTAGTTTATATTGATGATGTTAATAATGACTTCCTGTCACTGATATTTAGATACATAGCAATAGTGTTATTCGAATTTGTGTGGGGTAGGTAAGTAGGTACAACTTAAAAGTGGAAAGTAAAAACTTTTTACTTTTACTGTTTTTTTTTTTGGAAAAGTTTTTTTTGTTTAACTATTTCTTTGTCAGCCGTCATCGTAACCGGTTGAAGGTTTGTTATTATTTGATGAACACTCTGCAGTCTGCGGGCGCCCTTGCTTTCCATGCAGTTGATGATGAATTTTTCAAGAGATGTATAGTTAACACGAAATATTTGTCCTTATGAGGTCACATATTTAGAACGAAGTATAGGACACAAGGATTTGGAAACAGGTGTTTTAATAACAATGTGTGTTCTACTGTGAAATAGTTTATTTAAAAATCTATCAGAAAATAAACCACATCAGTTATTGTATTTGGTATTCAGCTCTGGCCGAACATGCTAAACCATTTGCGTTCGCATGCAACGATTGGAATGTGAGAACAGAAATTTTGAGCTGTAACATAGCACATAATTGTTTTAATACTGCAGCCACTTTACTTTGTACTCAAATTATTACTCAAATGCGTGTGCGGTCGCTATAATTATTAGAAATGGAACCTCCATTAGTAATAATCAACAATGTTGTAAAATGCTATATTAATTTAATCATAAATATTTCTACACATTATCTATTAGTTACATTTACATAAAGATTTCTTATTTGAACCCAGAGCTTTCATGTCGAACAAATGAACCATGTCCACATTTACATCACAAAGTTTATACAACGCGTCGTCATGAACATAAGTATAAGTTATCACTCTATTAATATCTCGGGGCACTGTCTCTTAGGTGACGTCTCGTCGTCCGCCGGTTCTTTCCGTTTCAGTGACTTGCTGTCCTTGTCCAACTTCATGCCATCTACATTCGACTCGTGTTCCTCAGTCTTTTGTTCATGGTCGGATTCTAGCCTTTCGTTGTTGGCTAATTCGTTATCTGGGACGTCGTCATCGATTGCGATGTCGTCAGCAGCGTCGTCTTGTTCATCGTCATCAACTTTCTCGAGGTAGTCTTCCTCGTCTGCGGCCGCCTCAAGCCTTTCAGCGGCCTTTTGAGACGTGGCATTCTGTGAGCCAATGTTTGAAGACGCTGAACGTTTGCTCACAGAAATGCGAGCTGTCAGAGCCCGGTGCAGTTGAACTATATCTACAGGGGCGCCCTGTGAAACAAAACAAGGCTTAACAAACATATAATTTTATTTTACAAAAATACTGAACTTACTTTCAACACATGTGTGCAGTAAGTATTCTGACAAATACTTTGCATGTCCTGTCTGTGCAAAGCAAATACAACCTTGAAGATAATGTATGTCAACCTTCATGCCTGTCTGTAAGAAGATTAACATGATAACTTAGTACACTTGCGAGCCTTTCACTTAGCTAGCTAGTGCTGCATGATTTCAAATGTCTAATTGTATTCAAGAGCAGTTATCTCTTGAACCATCAGGAACAAGTCTTCTATTTCTGGCCTGCAGGCTGCAGTTGACTAATAAGTTGAAGTCGTTTTATTTTATTCATAGATAAATGACAAACAATTGCAAACAAAGTCAGTAAAAGTAAGCTCAGCTTTGCTACTCTATACAAAACTATACTAACCATTATGAGGAACAATTTAATCTGCTGCTGGGAATCGACAGCAGTGATTCTGAGTGACTTGGTGCCGGCTCGCTCGACAACCATGTCGGGCCACAGTTTGGTGTTGAGCACGACTCTCAGGGAGCCCGATACTCTCGCGACGAGTCTCGCGGCGCCGCCACTGCCCGCCGGCGCGTCGTTGAGTCGCAACATGCCGCGCCCCCGCTCGCGCCAACTGCCCGCTTCCCATGCGAACAGGCGACACGATACCTGCGAAGGTGAATATAAAAAGTTTATTAAAAATGTAGTGGTATTCATTTTTCGTATGATTGCCAACCATTTATGTATAACTGTTATTGTTGAAGTACAATAGTCAATCAGATGAATGTTAACTTTAATGCATGAAAACTTTCAAGCAATAGATACATTTACACTTGATACACCAATTTGTATAGTGGTGGACAAGCATTTAGCGACATGCATTTGCAGGGACCCAAACCAGAGACCTTAAGACCTAAAGTTTGTAAGTATAATATTACCTGCAGAACATTGATCTCGCCCTCCTCGCCAGTGATAGTATTGACGTGCGCGGCAGGCGGCGGAGGTCGCGCGTGACAGCGCTCGTACTCGGCCGCCGCGGCCGCCAAGCCCTCGCCACCGTTTGATGACTCGCCTGGATTACTGTCCTCCTACAAACACAATGCCATATTGAATTACATTACGATTCATTTGCAAAAGCTCAAATTAAATAATATCTAAAACTTGGCCTTAAGAGATGCTGATACTTAATTTGCTTTATCTTAGGGCCCATTATTCAAGAATTTATCAAATCTAATAGAACATGCTTAGTGGTTATTAGCACTCGCAAAACATAATAACATGCCTGCCAGTGTTCAAACTGACGTCCTACAATTTGTAAGTTGGGCAGATATAACTAAAACTAGAATAAATGTAAATAAACATGACAACAATACACAGAATTATCTTATCAAGCTGTACCTCTTGAAACAACATCAGAGGTTGATTGGTAGTATACAATACATACTTCAAAAATAATGGTAAAATAGTAAGTTTACTAGCTATGAAAGAACTCCTGTTCCTTCATAGCTAGTATACTTTATATATTACTACTTTTCAAAAGTAAGTAACCTAATAAGTAAGTAACGTAGTAAGTTGCCTAAGTATGTAATAATTGCCACACTAATTAGTTACAAGCTTTAAACCACTTAAGCTAATCAACTGACCTGATTATCCTTGACAGTTGTTACAGCACTGGTGAACAATAACTCTGTGTTTCCATTAGATGAGCTGTGATCAGCAGATGATGCTTCCCCATTATTAACAGTTTCCTTTATGACAACTCTCTCACTTAAATTTTGACCAAATACAAATCCTGAGGAGCCCGGGGCAGGCTGTCCCGCAGGGGGTACTGTGTTGTTGGGTCGTGGAGTGACGTTAGCAGCTCCTAACGGTACAAACTTAGGAGGTTCAGGTTGAGTTTCCTTCAGTCTGTCTTCAGTTGGAGTTTCTTCTTCTTTCTCCTTTGTTGCTTCAGAAGCTTGTTCAGTTGTTCCTTCAGCAACTTTCAGAAATGGATTGTTACCAGGTTTCAGCTGCGAAGGTCGCAGAATGGAACCTACATATGAAAGACACTATTAGTAGAAGATCTTTACATCAGAAAGGATAGAAGACTAATAAACAAAGGATCAAAAACATAAATTGCCTCTTACCAAATGGATTACATCCTTTATTTGAACTTGATGCAAAACTAGAGGTGCCAAAGCCACCAAGTCTAGGTTTTGCCAGAACCACTCTTGATTGGGATGACCCATTATAGAAATCTTCGATTGGTGATTTGCCTGTAAAAAAAAAAATTGAAACTTCACAAGATCGCTTTGACACGAAGTGACTCATGCCTTGCATAATTCTGTCAAATAATGCACAAAGCCTTGTAAACATATCTTAGTTTACATCAACCCAGTCAACAACAAAAGTATGACAGTATAAAATGTAAAAAAAAAACATGGTTGAAAAGTCAATAGATAACAGTATTGATGACTGTGACATCTACATGATTAAGTTTGTAAAATAATAATCCCATCTTTTTAAGCTTCGACTAACACACCAATATTATAGTAAACTGCGTTGCATATTTGCTCTGCTAAAAAAAAAGATTGTAGGAACTCCATACAAAAGGGGCAGTATGGTGAATGTAACAACATCAAAGTAGTTTTATACATTTGTCATTCCTAAAAGTCCAGGTAAAACTGCAATTTACTAGCGGAAACACATATGAATAACACTCAATATCATGATGTATTGCAGAGGAACAGCAAAATAGGTGCAAGTAAAATAGGTAGTAAAAAGAATCTCGATGATGCAGCATGGACAAAGTAAAACACACCCGTTTATCCGTTTTAAAAACTTGATCAATTATGTGTGCTGAAGAACTTGAGTGAAATTTACAAAAAACACTTAAAATAAACAGTACAAAGCAGAGAAAATTACAAGAAATGCTAAATCTTACCTTGCTTTGCGTCTGCCATTGTCGAATTTATAGGTTTTTTTTTAACTGGACTCATAGTGACAAGGAAGGACATCAGACTTGTATATTAGTGGTAGCTTTAGTAAGTTTTTTAAAATCTTGAATTTATTTTCTGTTATTTAAGTTTAATACAAAAATATTGTCTTTTAATTAATACCCAAAATTATATTATCACCAGATGGTGATAAATTTAGATGATTCCACTGATGGATCAATAGTGGAGTACCCAAATTATTATTATAGATACAGGGTCACCTCTATAAAAAAACAGAAGAATTGCCAGTCTCTAAATTATACTAGATTGAAGGGAAATAAACCTCACCGTCGAGCGCGCGTTTCGTAGCGCGTGGGCGTATCGTCCGTCTCTATCTCTATACTACAACTACAATAGACGCACAATGGTCCCCTGAGGGACTAAGTGCGGAAACCAAACCCATAACATAGAACATAGAACTACAATAGAGCAGTAGGAGATATATGCAGAGACAGATCGTGAGGAAAGTGGAAACCCAGCTTAGACACGCAAAACACTTTGCTTTCTCTTACAAAAAGCATCTCAAAAATATTTAAGGATTCATTAAGAATTTATCACAAAAATCAACCGCTTTCTGAAGATCTTTTTGCATTGCATGGGAAAATTAATAACTGATAAAGTATGTAGTGGCAACTCCTCGAAAGTTGTCATTGTTGTCAATGTCATTTTCATCATTTGTCAATCAGACAGAAAGAAGAAGTAAATTGCAAAATGATTTTATAGTGAACAAAAAGTAATTAATTATTTTTTTAATAAAAGACTAATATACAGAAATAATTGAGACATTCCAGAAACAGGATATACAATTCAGTGAATTTGTGACTTGTGTTATTGAAGTATTGTGACAAAATTATTTTCGTAGTGAATTTACGGTGTTTACTATGAATTGGATTTCTTGGAATATATTTTTATAGACTGCTTGCATTGAGGCCCTCTACAAGTATTACAAGTGCATTTACGACAGACATCACATAAAATATAAACATAGCAGGTAAGCTTTGTAAAATGTGTTGAAACCAGTTTTCAAACATATCTATTCTCATTACTATATTGTAAGGTATACCAATTTGAAATTGAAGGAAATCCGCCCCTAAGATGACCCACTGACCGAAAGTCTGATCTGAATTATATTTTTCTAAGTACAAACTCTGAATTCAATCCTAACATAACAAAGTAGAAGATAATTAGTATTATCCTGTAGATAAAATTTATTTTATGCATAATTCTTCAACTGACAGCATTGCAATATTCAACTGTCCTTGAATGATAATTACTTTTGATTAACTCATTCCCATTGTTTATAAAATAAAGTTTGAATTTATAAAAACATCAATCTTTTATCAGGTATCTACATTAATTATTTGTAATGTGTGCAACAAATGATTATAATCAGTAAAATAATAAAAAGAGTTTATTGTGCCAGTGTTAAAATGCAAGTCATTTAATTGTCCATAAATATTTAATAATACCTACAATCTACTTTCATAATACTTCTTCACTTGCATCTGATAATTTTCTCCTTAATCTAAGATAACAATGTGATGACTTAACAACTGATTTTAAAGCCAGGTTGGAATAGAATAGAATACTCTTTATTATGTACACCATATTAATTACAGATATAATTATAGAAACTGTACAAACGGTGACACAATGGGTGGTCTTATTGCTAAAAGCGATCTTTTAAAGACAACCTTTGGGTGGATTAAAAAAGGGAAAGACAGACAAATACTGTAGGTATCTTAAGAAAAACACTTTAAAGCTTTAATAAAAAGATAGGTATCATCAAAACATGACCTCGTTTTCTCCAACTAAACATCACAACAGATGGTAAATACAAATTACAAAGAAAAACTACCCAAATTATCAATCATATGATGATTAGTTTGTTACTCAAATCAAACTGTAACAGTGATCCTGATCCATATTTAGATAAGATTTATTATAAAACTTTCCTAGGGACAATAACATGCAACCTGTTGCCATGGATTCAGTACATTATTCTGATCCCCTGCATTGAAACTTATAGTAGGTTATTTTAAAAAAATTGCTATTCTATACATTTTGACCAAATCAAATCAAAAGTCATTTATTTTAGCACTTTTGGAACATCAAAATTACAAAAGACAGTCCCCCAAAACGCCCGCCGTTTTGGGGGACTGTCTTGAAAACCACTTCAGCAGGACCCTCTGTTTTCACATAACAGATAGTCATATATAGGTTCCATGCAACATTGAAATATTTTATTATTGCCTTGTGTTTTTTCCTTTTTGATTAGATTCTACCCGCAACTTTGTACATGTAACCTTTTTAGTTTTAACATAAAATATATAATATGATACTCTGTAGTCTTTGGTAGTTTCCCATTAGTGAAAGTAATTCTGAGGATTACCTACATACAAACTCACATATTTTTCTCTTTATAATTTGAATTAGATGATTGCATCAATGTTTTTTATTATATTCATTTTAACTCATCTAATGCCATAATTAGAGACACAATAGAAAGACAATTGCTTAAATGTCGAACTGTGTAACTTAAGACATTCAAAAGGTTAAGCCAATTTTTCTGCATTGGAAGTGGACTGGTAGCTGTGGGGTAATTGCGTAACACTTTATCAGTAGCAATGGCTATCATTTTGACAGTTCAAGTTTCAACAACATTCATTGCTTTACATATCTAGTTGAGCCTTTGATTATTGTTGATTGAAGTGTTGAGCAGACAAATTTTTCAAACATATGAAGCAACATCCTTCAAATTCATAGATTGAGATTGATAAGTGTTAATCAGGAAGCTGGTGCCTGTACATATAACTTTTTTTTTTTGGCATTTTAGCCGATGTTGACTATTCTGCCAGTGTCAGTGTACGTATAACTTAGTTGGAATATTTAAATGTCAATGTCAACACATTTGTTAAAAGATTGTCATTATAAAATAATGACAATAATGATAAAAGAATGTCATTATTGTTCACAAAAAAAACCATAACATTTTGCAAGTCATTGTAGAATTGTACAATAGTAATAAATGTCTTCAATTTATCTTTATTAATTAACATTGTGTATTTCATGTTATCGACGGCGAAGTGCCAATACCTCCTAACTGACATAGTCAAAAATTTACACAAACTGAAAAAAACATTCAAAAATAGACATGTTGCGTTGGTTTAGTTGGGAGGTACATATTTCAACATTTTAATTGAATGCTGTTGCAATTAAAAATACACTTAGGCGATTCACTAAAACATGCGAATAACGCTTTTAAATTCAAAACGATAAAAAAGTGAATTTCTCAAAAAATGTCAGTTAGGAGGTATTGGCACTTCGCCGTCGTTATATTGTTTACCTACATGCTGATCATGGTCTTTTCCCATGTCCTAAGCAGGTCGCCATTATCGAATTAGTGCTCATTTCGTACTTTTTCTCTTGTTGGCACGAGCTTTAATAACTAGAATAGCTAATGTCCTAGTGGAAACCTACCGTCCGGGTAATAGTGCCTCTTACTGCAGCATCGTCAATCGCGGAAGCTCGCTAAAAGGCCTATTACATTACACAGTTTCTCGGGCCCTGTCTGTCGTGTGCCCTGCGTAATAGTTAGGGTGCTGCTTTTTACGCTTACGCTAGAAATCGCTTCCTGCCTTAACTCACTCTCAGTCGTTAGTCGAAACCTTTCCTTTGGTCTAGCATTATGGGTCGATTTTATCTAACCTCAAATGATTAGCCCCCTGATTTTTATTACAGTACACGGCCGTCAGCGCGGCAGGGAAGCGGGTCGTAACCACTCGGTCTGTTTCTTATTAGTATTACACTACCCTGTACATGCGGGCAGTAACTGTAATGTAATAGGCCTTTTAGGGTCAGCGCAGACAGACGGTGAGGTAGTGAAGTGCAATTTGTCGGTTGCAAGCAATGTACAGGTACACCGAACGACACGCGGACCTCACCAAGCCGCCACGCCTCCGTGCGACTTTGAGACCCTCCTAAACTGAGGCTTTCGACGACACTTCGCGCCACTTTGTGTATTTCTAATACATAAGACACATTTGAGGCATATGCTATCACTAACAGTACCTACATATTAAAAAATAAAGTCGCGTCTGACTGTCTGAACGCGATAAACTCAAAAACTACCGACCGGCTTTTCATCCGATTTGCACCAATGGACGCGGTGATTCATGAGGAAGGTTTAGGTGTAGACATAGTATACCCATTATTTCTGTCCCTCGTAAAATGGTCTCTAAATATTTTTTTAAACGAAAATACATTATATTCTTTGTTGCCTACTAAAAAAACCTACTTACCTACCTGCCTAATACTGGTATTCAGCTGCATCCGGTTAGACTCGAAGCCGACCCCAACATAGTTGAGAAAAGGCTAGGCAGATGATTCTTTATTGCCTATTTTATAAAATAAAAGTTAAAATCATTCAAAGTGCTCTCTCCCTTTGCTTTGACACACTTCTTCATTGTATCCGGCTACTCTTCTATCGCTGCACGCACTACAGATCATATAAACTTTTAACACGCACTGTTGCTAGAGCTAACGATGCAGGTAGGCTTTCTCCTAACTTCTCATAGAATTGTAGTCCAATGGGTTGAGGTCGGGACTTCCAGAGGGCCAATTTTCGAAGGCTATAAAATCGGGTAAATTGTCCTTTAGCTAACGCCGCTGCCTGTTTCGCGCTTTGTGTGCCGGCGCCGAGCACGTTGTTGACAAAAATGAAGCTTAGTGACTCCCTTGTACGACATGCCCCACCAAACCATGACTGAGGCCGGGTGATGGACTCTTTCCACCTTGGCAACCTTTTCAAGAAGCTTCTTGAGCGCCGTGTGCATAGACCCTGTCATTTTGGCGGTTGAATTTTTCCTCTACAGTGAAGATTTTCTCATTCGTAAAAAGGATTTGTCGATATCCGTTTTTTGGCATGCTGCTGCCACAACTTCTTTGCTCTGGTGACTCTGATGCTGCGTAAAGCAGCCGTCAAGCGATGTCCAGTACTTTGTCGTTAAGCGTCAAGCTTTAGGTCTTGTTTAATGATGCGTGACATGGGCCGAGCTGGAATTTACGTTTCTCTCAACATGATTTTCATCTGTGATGTGTCATGATTTTTGTCTGTTTTTTTTTACCAACGGCTTTGATCGCGTCCTTTAATCACGTGGGCGGCCGCTCTGGAATTTTTGGTTCTAGGACATGCCGGTTTCCTCACGATGTTTTCCTTCACCGTTTCAAGAGCAGTGGTGATGAAATAATTCACACAAAGTAAAGCGCTTGTCAGGGTTCGAACCTACGACCTACAACTCGTAAGTCGCGGCCGTTTCCATTGCGCCACCACTGCTCACTTCAGAATAACCTCTGAATAGCCTTTTAAAAATTGTTCAAATCAGAGTTTTCAAAGTCGCCAGATTTAGGCGAAGCCCGCTTCATCATTTACCTATTTAAATCATTACGGGCTATGCCGCACCCGATCATACAAAAATCAACGGCTCTGTAGATCACTTTGGTTTTGGCCCTTTTTTGAACTCTGAAAGTGGACTCCTGACCACGAGGCTCCTATGCCTATGTGAAACTTTTCAAATATATTTTCGGTGTTCTCTTGTCACGCCGCACCTACTCAGCTATCAACTTTTCGCCTTGCATTATGCTTGCTCAAAAACCCTCTAGGCTCGCCTACCAAAAGGCAATTACATCAAAGTAAGATAAACAGTTTTCTTACTTTAAGCGTGAAATTCGTACTTATGAATAAATATAATATAGTAAAGCTGTGACCATGAACCAGACGGACAAAGAGACTGTCGCATTTATAATTTAATAAAAATAAAAAAGTTCGTCTTTATGTTGTGCGTAGGCGACATAAAGTCGCTTTTTACGCTCTAGTGCATAAAGTTATTTTTTTCTAAGACTAAGATAATCAGTCCCAACAACCAAACGCACAATAAAACTTCGCAGATTAAGTCGTTATTTTATTTCATTTGCTTTAATTTATATCACTTCCGTGTTTTCTATCGTTGATTTAATAAAACCAGATAAAATTGTTTTCATTTATTATTTAAAAACGCAAAGAAACGTTTTTATGACTTGGCAGTATAAAGTACCCAAGACGAATGACACATGTTAAAAATTAAATTAAAAACTTTAAAAAAGTTTCGTGGCTGGAATTAGCTATTCTCTTCTTAAATTTTGCAACATTTTTGAACAGGGAAAATACTGTTATATTCTTTAAGCCTGTTTCATTTTCTCGCAATCGAAAAGCAGAGTCTATAACTTGGGCATAAACGAGCCATTACCTTAAAATGGCTTCTTTTATGCACTAGTTGTACAATCTACTATTTATACACGTGGCGCCATCTATTATCATAATAACGTTATTGTTGTTTTCCTCGGGAACAGCACTTTTTTTCGGGATGAAAGGTACCCTATGTCCGTTTCTGTACACCTGACAACGTATATGCAAAACTTCAGGATGATCGGTTCAGTGGTTTAGGCGTAAAAAGGTAACAAATAAACTCACGTTCGCATTTATAATATTAGTTAGGATTAGGATACCGAATAAAATATAGAATCGAGTAATCTGCTGCAAGAACAAGCAAAACTCGATTGAAAATCTTTTTTAAACCTCTTATACCGTTTGTCCACCGCCACCGTCACAGAAAAAAATACTATTTATTAAAAAGTGTAATATAATAACTTATCCTTTGCGATGTTGACGCCATGCGGAAAGGCCCTATGTCACTTTGGGGGGTCATCTGTGACCGACGAGCCGAGTGGGCGGACGTCACTGTCATAGGTTTTGACGTAAATTTCCTTGAAAACTATACCGATCTCGCTCAAACTTGTACAGAGTGTAGGATACAGAACAAGAAAGTTATATTATCTCTGTCAAGTATTTAAAACGAATGAATGACGATTCTACAGACGCTGCAGTACTCCCGCGTTCACGCGCCCCCGCGCACGCTTATCAGTTAGCGGTAGTGATTTGTGAAAATGTGTTTTGTGAGTGTTTAAGTGGGAAAACCAACAAAAAAACACCGTTTCGTCGTGAAGGGGTACGTACTTTAGAGTTTTTAATGCATAGACATTGAATTTAAACACAATTTTTTTTATTTCAACGAACATCGAAAAATTTTATGCACGCGCGCGCGTGTCATGGCCGCCGCGTGGCTCCGGTTAAACAATAATAATTATACGAATGGTATCAAACTGTTGTTATTACGTATGTTTTTACGTTTAGTATTATTGTTATTAAGCAGTTAATTAAAAAATTACCGTAAGGAATTTGCGTAACATTGAAATTAGAAATAAACGAACAATCAACAGCTGACTTTTGACCTCGAATGACCCTTAAATATTTTATTTTGATTGTTGATTTCTGAAATGTATTTGTAAGGCAGCATGCCTTTTTATTGTGCTTATCGATTTGTAAATATCATCTAATTGTAGAATGTGAACTTTTATTTGAAATAAATGCAACAGAATTTACTCTGTGATCCAAAGATTGCCCTTGACCTTTTTAGGCTTATTTTCAAGTGCTTGGTTAATTGTTTTGATTTCTCGTAAACTAAACACTTCTAACAACTGAAACTCTGTATGTGATAAGTATATGTACCAAACTATAGTATAAGTTAATAACCTAAGCAAATTAACCTTACAGTGCTCTCGGAATTGAAGTATAAACTCACCCTATTTTTTGTCCGTGCGCTCCGATCGCCTTAATGAAACACGTTTTTGTTAAGGTCGTGGTGTGAAAAAAATGTATGGGGAGGTGTGTTCTTTTTATTTATTAATGTGAAATAATGTATACTTACGTAATTAAAATATTAATATAATGAAATAATGGTACATTTTTTTAATTATAACG
Source organism: Mesoligia furuncula (assembly GCA_916614155.1). Lineage (NCBI taxonomy): Eukaryota > Metazoa > Arthropoda > Insecta > Lepidoptera > Noctuidae > Mesoligia > Mesoligia furuncula. The sequence continues at coordinate 21,529,654 of OU744800.1, read as the reverse complement.
ACGTTTGTACAATAAACTGGAAAAAAAGTCGAAAGTCGCGATTCCAATTAGATTCTAATTGGAATGAATAATACATTACACTGCGTTATATTTTTTAATGTTAGCTTGTTTCATAACGATTCCAATGACTTAACTCTATGCAGCTCCCGTACAAAACTTTTGAGATATCGTCATTTTAATCACACGCGCCGACTCCGGAAGTTCCATCTGGAAATAGCGCACAGAGAGCTTTTGGCGCGCAAAAATGGCCGCCACAGTCAAACGGTTTATTATTAATTTAAATATTTAATAATATAATCAAAATTCGAACAGAGTTTGTAAGACTTTTTTTTTGTAATTTTACGAGAACTTACTCGATGGGTGACAGGCCCTTGGCATAGACCTTTGCATCTGGCATTGGTCCAGTGTAAGGGGTTATGTCGATCGAATACGCCGCGTAGACGCTGTGTTTACGCGACGTAGTTTTGGACTCGGTCACATCTACTCGAGACTAGCCCAGCGTACATTTACGTTAACGCATGCCTACCCTGCACCGCTGGACATACGGACAGTGTTCGTTACATTGAGAAAATGGAGACGCAGCGTTAATCGGCTTTCAGATGTCATATTTTATGGTCAGCGCACACTGGACAGCAAAGTTGTCTAACAATTTGCATTGATTCTTCGTCCCCGCGATAAAAAAAACGATGGAACTACTGATATAAGAAAAAGACTTGCTGCACTGACTCTGAATACTAATTGGGTCAGTGCAGCAAGGTTGAGTCAGGAGAATGAAATTAACACCACGAATTAATAGTGTCGAACGATAATTTCATTATAATTAACTAAATACACTTGGGGCACAAAATACAGATATTACAAAAGTCAATCACGTGTATGTACTTCACTTTTCATACCTACGTTCGCGGTCGCGCTATGGTTGTCAACTTTGGCTTATGCGCAAAAACTATCGTGGTAGTGGCACTCGTATCTAGTTGTTCGATTTATTGTTGAGCTTATTCTACAATATTAAAACAAAACAATAAACTTGGTATTACAATACAAAAAGTTTTCAGAACAAAAAGTTTTACATTTGTCAATTTTCACAGTTACCTATCGAAAATCCCTAATAACTTCAAAACGGATTACCCTATTTACACAATTTATTTTGCTCTAAACCTATCAAATGACACTAAAAACAACACAATATCTACACAAACAAAAAATCATGTTTTCAACTTACGTATTAGTTGGTGGCATGAATTTACCTTAGAAAAAAGTTACTTTGTTTATACTGATTCAAAATAGGAAACTATTATATAAATCGAGCTTAGATAGGCATTTTTTTGTTGCTCCATTTTTGCACTTCACAGACGCGTGTCTCAAGCGGATGACACGCGCGCTCGCACTGCTCCCAACCTGTCTGAGATAACGTGTCCGTGAGCGGTGTCTATGTGTGCGTTGCTCGAACGCACTTTGTATGTAGATTGTCTTCTGTACTGTCTGTATTTTGTGCTTGGGGTGTAGCTAGACCCACGAAGAAATACGTGACGGAAAATCTCGGCGTGCTCCCGCCATATTCATATTTCGTGACGTAATTATGATACGTTAGAGGCTTGCAAGAGTTGCAGGTACTACCCGCCAGAGTTAACTTGACTCCTGACCCCCGCGCTGTTACTGAAGTTAACTCCTGTGGGTTGTAATTTAAATAGCATTTCAGGTATAAACATAAACACGCAACTTTCAATTACGTTCTTTTCCTTAGTGAGTCCCTAGACTATGGCACGCGTGCGAAGCCGCGGCTGCCCAGCTAGTATTAAAGTAAACAATATACTTAAATAAATTGTTACAGGTGGTAAACCATCAAAAATAATCGTAATGACTTTGAATTTTTATCATTCGGGCTTACTGAAAATGCGATATAGGTTAATGCCGAGTCACCATGACTCGAACGTTTACCTCATTTGGTTCACACAACCAAAGTTTCAGTGAGCAAGGTGTATTTTGTCCTGCCTAGTCAGTAAGCGCGCGACTCTTGCGGCTAATACAACACTCTAGGATTTAACACAAGACGTGAAGAGTGCTGTAGGCCGAAAAGTGTAAATAATAAAAATAAACAAAGTGCATTGTGGAAGTGAAGTGTGTGCTGTGCATCCTCTTGTGAATTTGATCTCAAATTGAAATAGTGATAGTTAATACTTATAGTATTTTAGTAAATTATTTATTTCATTTTTTCTATAAGTGATAGATATGAAACTGGACACAAATGTCTTAGGATCACAATCCAACCCGTCTTACATAGGTATTTATTTTTAATTTAAATTTTCAATTAGAATGTATGGGTATTTTATAAATCCATAAATCAGAATCTTAGTTCAATATTATGTGTCTATAGACACGGCTAAGGGGAAATATTTTGGAGTTAATCAGCTCTCCTGCTCCAATAGATACTCATAAAGCATGATTAAATAAACATATATACAACAGAAACTGCACTTTTTACATAAACAAAAAGTAACCAACTCATCATCATTCTCCTGCCCTTATCCCAATTTATTTAGGGTCGGCGCAACATGTCTTTTTCTTCCATACTTCTCTATTAGTCGTCATCTCGGTAGTCACCCCCTTTCTAACCATATCATCATTCACACATTCCATCCATCGTTTCTTTGGTCTTCCCCTACTCTTATAGCCATCGACGTCCATACTCAAAACTCTCCTCACGACATTTTCCTCATTTCTACGTAACACATGCCCATACCATGACAACCGATTCCCACGCAACTTTTCAGTTACAAAAAGTAACCAACTAAAAAAGGAATATAATTACTAGCACTTTTAAACTTTAAAGTAGATAAAAATATTTTTATTTAAGGCATTGACTGCTACCGCGGTCACCAGGTGACCGCGAACAATACATTTTCTATTGTGTCTGTTGTCTGGCAATCAACGTGTTAAATTTTACTAAATTTTTGCTTCGTCGTGGCCTAGAAAATACACAGCCTTTGTTGCTATCGCAGACTCTAGAGTTACACTCCGTATCCCCAAATAAAGAACACACCAGGTCATGACATTATGAATTGGATGATAAATGCCTGTGATTTTAGTGCAACCACAAAAAGAGAGTCTTGCTGCGGCGAACGTTCATTTTGAAGTCGATAGAAAATAATGAAAAATGACCAGGAAAGTTTTGTAGGTATGTATACAGCTCACACGAAGCATTCAATAATGACTGTAACCTCTGTTAGTAATGGATCTAGATTTAGTAAAGACTAGAAAAATTACTTACTCTGCGAGACAGTCGTTCTTCATAAACTTGTGCATTACACCTCTATCGCTCTTTTCAGTACTCGTGGCAACGGGCGTGTAGTCAGTAAACGTTCTGAAACTGTTTTGTTGTAAAAACAAGTCACCTGCTGTGTCTTGGACGTCTTATGACTAAAATGGTGTGGTAGAACACGCCCTACGTTCACCAATACGATAATCAATTAACCTGGATCTTCCACTTCTCACTTCTCAGCCTCTCTGAAAAGCAACATTGTCCGTGATGAAGTATATAAAGCACACCCCTTTATAACCGCCACGCCATTAGTAAGCGATTAGAAAACGCAATTAGAAAACGGCCAGTGTTCTCACAGATACAAACTTCCGTATCTTCTGCAGCTCACAGAACCCTAGTACATAGATTAATTTGTCCATCAGGTATGGAGACAGATGAAGATGTGGGCCGAGGCAACATGTTGGATAACATGCCGCCCATCAGCTGCGACGTGCTAGAAGGTGAAGTGGGCACCGGTTCAAATGAAATCGGTGACCTAACGTTCTGCATGGGAAACTATATCAGTGACTTTATGAAGGTGAGCACAATTTTTTGTACCACAGTTGATTCGATATCAACCACTTCGGCATGGCCCAAATTCGCATCCAAGTTACCTTTCAATGGTAAACCAATTTGTAAGGGTTTGTAGACGTCACGACACTTTGTAGTCGTGTATAGTAGTATAGATGGATGATGGTAGACCTGTGGTTGTGGCAGCGGTTGTTGTAGTGTTCTAGAAATAACTCTTAAGGGGAGTACAGGAACTAAACACAAAAAACTCATGTTTTATAATGCCTAAAAGTATATGATCGATTACAGTAAACAAAATCAGATAAAAATATAAGATATTCTTCAGGATATAAGTCATAAGCAGTGGTCGGAATAGGCTGACTATATTTACCTAAACTTCGGAGAACAGAGACAGAAAGTGGACACTGTCTTACGACGACATTTTTTTTCCCGGAATACGGGAAAAATCTTTAAGTTGAAAATAAGCTTTATTTAAGATGGATAAAGGCTATCTTTAACTAAACTTGCAATTTCTGATTTTTTGTCAGATTATTCTACAAGCAACATACTAAAGTACTAAAGTTCATTTCAAATAAACTTGCGATAAAGTTTGTTCACCTCCTTCTACTAATGTATCCCAATATTTCCAAACCATACGAAAAAAATGTATGGGCAGTGTCGGTAACACGATCAAAACATTGACTTACTCCGTGTTTGGTATTATGAAACTCAACCGATGCAATGTTAGCGACAGTTTTGTATGACGAACGATATCTATCGTAAGTTATTTGGACTTTTTGGTACAGGGTGGTTGAATGACATTTATCGCAAGTTTATTTGAAAAACACTTTAGTGTTTTAATTTTTTAGTCCAACAGTAGATTTTTTGTAAATATATAATTGCTTCATAATATGTTGCAATAAATTACCAGCGTTGTCTCATCACGCTTCTCTCTTTTCTACGCAGTCCGACAGTGACCACGCTTTAGATCAATAAATGGCGAAATGTGGATGTACCTCTGCCTTACCCTCCGGTATTCAGGCGTGATGTTATTTTATTTTTTATGTTATATAACTCTGAATCTATGTCTGTGTGGTGCCGGACTTAAAGAATAGCACCACCCCTTACTTCCCGTGGGTGTCGTAAAAGGCGACTAAGGGTCTTACCGGAGAATGGGCAGCAGCGTTCTCTATATGCATTCCACCATCGTACCATACTGCGATCGCCAACCCGCCTGCCAAGCGTGGCGATTATGGCAAACCCCGCCCCCTCCCCCCACCCCCAAAAAATTGGGGGAGGCCTATGTCCAGCAGTGGACGTCTATCGGCTGAAATGATGATGATGATAACTCTGAATCTAGTGGACTTACTATAAAGTAAGTTTGTTACCCTTAAATGCCTCGTCTATAGTAAATGTATACATTAATTTCACTCAGCAAGTGCCGATAGCTAAGAAAAGAGATCGCTCATAATATTTTAAGTATCATTATAATCGCCGCCAAAAAAAATAGGTCAATACCTCAGGTCAGGTCCTATCTTCAGTGACCTAGCGTCATGATATTTTGATGTATGTCAGCAGTAATATTTTTGGGAGCCCGAATTGCATACTTAATAGCTACTACAAGTAAAGCTATTCTGTCTGCAAGTCGGGCTTCCACAGCCCTAAAGCCATCATAGTTAGCTGCAAGTCTGTAGGCCGACTTGCAACTCATCATGATGGCTCGATGGTCGACTTCTAGGGGCCTAAAAAGGCCACTTTGGCAGAATCATAAAAGGATAACATAATGGACAGTTAACTGTTAAGTTAATCGTATCAAATTCCATTGGTGAAGGAGTTTTCAGTTTTTTTTTGTGTCCAAAATACGAATCAATCTACAATCAATCCAAATTCAATCCCAATCTCTTTAATTACACCTATGTAAACCAGCGAAAAAAAGAAAAACACGGACTGTCTTCGCCATATTACGATTCATAATGTTATCCTTTTATGATTTTCCAAAGTGGCCTTTTTAGGCACCCTAGTCTAATTCCAAAGCAGTGTTGATATTTTGCACAAGCATCCCGCCTCCGTACTCAACTAAACATGACGTGGGGTGGATGGTCATAATTCTAATTCTGCATTAAATCTATTGTCATACATTTACTGACAATAAATTATGATCAGGTCAACATGATGTTATGTCCCAGTATTTAGAAGCCGCTAAACAAATTCTGTCTCAAATGTTTTTTATTTTATACTAGCAGCGCCCCGCGGTTTCACCCGCGTAAGTTTTGATCCCGTGGGAATATCGGGATAAAAACTATCCTATGTCCTTTCCCGGGACTCAACCTATTTACTATCAATCGCATGATCGCACTGTATTCATTACATTATGAACGATTTATTTATTTTAAGTATTTTTATTTTATTTTATTAATTTTAGAAAAACTTACAGCATATTAATATAAGAAAATAATAATTGTTGCGACGCGTAGTCTGACCGAAATAAATAATTTAATTCGTGTAAAAAGTAGGTAGGTCCGCATTATACTAGAACATACGACTGGCAAGGCAACTCGGCTCAACTCGCGTCTGTGCAGTCATTTGGACTGGTCCTTTTCATAGTAAAACGTCAATGTGTCTTGCGACTAAATGTGTTGCCAGTACTGAAATCGTCTTAGATTCTTACTGAGAGAGGGGAAATCTCCAACTAAAAGCAAAATCAATATTTATTTTTCATGGTGCGGTTAGAATGAACCAAAGCACTAGTGACAATTTTGCAGTAAACGCGTTTGCAGATGTTACGAAACCACATGCGGGCACGGGAGAATACCGCGCTGTGAATCTGCAGTTGCTAGATGACGGTTCCAAAGAGTAGAAACATTGGAAATGTTTATAGCTGCTTTTTAGGGTTCCGTACCTAAAAGGTAAAAACGGAACCCTATTACTAAGACTTCGCTGTCTGTCCGTCTGTCCGTCTGTCACCAGGCTGTATCTCAAGAACCGCGATAGCTAGACAGTTGAAATTTTCACAAGTTATGTATTTCTGTTGCCGCTATAACAACAAATACTAAAAACAAAATAAAATAAATATTTAAGGGGGGCTCCCATACAACAAACGCGAATTTTTTGCCTTTTTTTGCTCGATATCAAAAATGGCAACAGGTAGGCACTTGAAATATTCACAAAATACTCATTTGTATTTTAACTTTAATAGTAAATAATAAAATTAAAATAAAATAAATATTTAAGGGGGGCTCCCATACAACGAACATGTTTTTTTCGGCGTTTTCGCCTTGTGGTACGGAACCCTTCGTGTGCGAGTCCGACTCGCACTTGGCCAGTCTTTTTTTTGTTTAAAATGACTGAGCACATTATCTGCAAAATCTTAATGATAAGGATCGTATTCTGATCTTTGTACATGTGAACTTTGTACAAGTTCCAAATTATTCGTGTAGGTACTTTTATCATCTCTCAAGGTCCAATGTTTTTCCTTGGCTGTTATAGAGTGGGTTCAATCAACCTTATAACAAACTAGTAATTAGGAAACTATCAGAAAAATGACACACGTCAGCGATACTTCCGGCAACAGTTGATGTTGGTTGGTAGGTGACGACAACCGACTTCAATACTCCATCACTCATCAGCATCACACACGTAGTTTCTATATTAAAACTGTAAAAACGTTATCCCCTCATATTACATATTTGCCACTGATGCCGATTCCCTTGTTCACAAACTTAACTAAATTTAAGTTCAGTGCTGCATCTTTTTCTTTCTATTTCATTGAGAAAAGGACAGAAGATAAATTTTAGTTTAGTCCTGTCAAATTAATCAGCGCCTACTATATTTATAATAATAATATATTTATTTGCGTAAAACATGGTATAAAAAGGTTAAGACAGTACAAAAATAGAGCAGACATGTTTTGGCAAGATTAAATAAACATCAACATAGGGCTTGTAGAGTTAGAAGCTTGGCTCTACGTGAGATCTGATAACTTTTTGACAGTGCGAGTCATATGGTCTCGACCTGGCGACATTTAACCCGACTGCGTCAGAAGGAGGGTTATGTTTTTCGAGTGTATGTATACGTATATTTCTTTGGCACGCTCTTTAACCTAAACGGGTTGACCGATTTCAGCTTGAGAGGTGCCGTTAGATTCGTCTTAATTGTGAGAGTGACACTGGGTATACCAAAATTGAAAAAAAAAATTAAATGGCCGATTTTTGGCGCAATATTGTCTTCAAAATTTTTTTTTTCTCAAAACCTATCGAGTGGGGTATCAAAATAAAGGGTTTTAAAAGGAACAAATCGTGATTTGAAGTGACAAATCGTAAAAAACACGTACCAAGAACTAAATCGTCTGCGAAATCTTTCACATTTGTAAACTAATAAAAAGCTGGACAACAAAACAAGTAATAAAAAAATAATAAAAAACCCGACTGCGGTAAAAAACTTAAGTTAAAAATCTGAAAGCTAAAAACAAGCCCATTTTAAATTAAATAAAAGTTGGAAGCAGGCGGTGCGGGATCCATTACATTTTTACCCGACTGCGTCAGAAGGAGGGTTATGTTTTTCGAGTGTATGTATGTATGTATGTATGTATATTTCTTTGGCACGCTCTATAGCCTAAACGGCTTGATCGATTTCAGCTTGAGAGATGCCGTTAGATTCGTCTTAATTGTGAGAGTGACACTGGGTATATCAAAATTGAAAAAAAAAAAACGGCCGATTTTTGGCGCAAAATGTCTTCAAAAAAAAATGTTTTTTTTTTCAAAACCTATCGAGTGGGGTATCAAAATAAAGGATTTTAAAAGGTGATTACAAAAATATATATAACTTATATGGTTAAAAGTAATTCGAAGTGACAAATCTTAAAAAACACGTAAACACCAAGAACTAAATCGTTTGCGAAATCTTTCACATTTGTAAACTAAAAAGCTGGAAATAAAAAAGTTATTTAAAAAATAAAAACCCGACTGCGAAACTGAAAAGCTAATAATTTAAAAAATAAAAAAAACCCGACTGCGAAACTGAAAAGCTACAAACAAGCCCATTTTAAATTAAATAAAAATTGGAAGCTGGCGGGACCCATTTGAATTTGAAAATATAATAAAAATGGTATGGGCCCCGCCTGCTTCCAACTTTTATTTAATTTAAAATGGGCTTGTTTGTAGCTTTTCAGTTTCGCAGTCGAGTTTTTTTTATTTTTTAAATTATTAGCTTTTCAGTTTCGCAGTCGGGTTTTTTTTATTATATGTATTTTCAAATTCAAATGGGTCCCGCCTGCTTCCAACATTTATTTAATTTAAAATAGGCTAAATAAAAAAACACAAAAAACAAATACTTACCCACAGACTAGCAAATTACCCCGTCTACACGTCAGGGGAGGCATTCGCAGATGGCCATCTGCTGATAAATCTGTCTACGTGTAGAGGAGGCTTTACTAACTGCAAGTTCTTTGGAAAGATATTGGAGACAAAACTAAAGCCTCCTCTACACGTAGACAGATTCATCAGCAGATGGCCATCTGCGAATGCCTCCGCCGACGTGTAGACGGGGTAATTTGCTAGTCTGTGATAGGTATTTGACATCGGCAGAGGCATCTGCCACCCATCCGTTTGTTGTCGGTTTTTGTGGCACGGATCAAAGGGTTTCAGCCCGAGCGCCCTGCGTGTGTCCACACGTCTGCCGATGCATCAGTATTATCGTGGTCGTGAATGAGAGAGTGCACGCGTGCTTCTTGCAGTTTTTTTTTCTCGTTTACCTATTAATCTTGTTCGCTGAAATGGCTAATATGAGCACAGACTAAACATTTCAATTCCTTGAGTTGTATCAAAGAGAAAACTGCATGTGGAATCCGAAAAATAAGTACTACAAAAATAAAAATGTTGTAAGCTTAGACTTAAACAATTAATTAAAATAATTTAATTATTTCAATTAATTATGTTAAGGCTACTGTAAATTGGATACTGTACTTGAAAATTGGACATCTAACAGAGTCTTAAGTAGGTAATTTTTATTTCGGTTTTAATGAAAACAACTTAAATAGGTACCTACATGACATACTATGCACACTCAAAAGTAGTTAAAAGTGCTAAACAAAAAAAAAGCTGCCCCAGCTACGGTCTCATCATCCATTTTTAGGGTTCCGTTGCCAAATGGCAAAAAACGGAACCCTTATAGATTCGTCATGTCTGTCTGTCTGTCTGTCTGTCTGTCTGTCTGTCTGTCCGTCTGTCTGTCTGTCCGTCCGTATGTCACAGCCACTTTTCTCCGAAACTATAAGAACTGTACTGTTGAAACTTGGTAAGTAGATGTATTCTGTGAACCGCATTAAGATTTTCACACAAAAATAGAAAAAAAACAATAAATTTTGGGGTTCCCCATACTTAGAACTGAAACTAAAAAATTTTTTTTTCATCAAACCCATACGTGTGAGGTATCTATGGATAGGTCTTCAAAAATGATATTGAGGTTTCTAATATCATTTTTTTCTAAACTGAATAGTTTGCGCGAGAGACACTTCCAAAGTCGTAAAATGTGTGTCCCCCCCCTGTAACTTCTAAAATAAGAGAGTGATAAAACTAAAAAAAATATATGATGTACAATACCATGTAAACTTCCACCGAAAATTGGTTTGAACGAGATCTAGTAAGTAGTTTTTTTTTAATACGTCATAAATCGTAAACCGCAATTTACCTTTTATTCAACCAACTCAGGTATAAAAAAATTAAAAAGAACATTTAATTTCATAAACATAAACCTTATGCATAAACCCGGATGTTACGGAACCCTCGGTGAGCGAGTCCGACTCGCTCTTGCCCGGTTTTTTTTTAATGTTACGTGCGTACGAGTTGCGTCTGTCGAGAATTAACACAGACTGAACGACCAACAGACGTGTGGTCGGCTCGTGGTGACCCATCTGCTGATGCATTCGACGACGTCTGCGCTCGCATCTGCCGACGTGTAGAGGAGGCGTAAGAGTAACTCAAACTACGCTTTTAGGCGATTATCACACTGCCACGCACCACGCTGCATCTTGCGTGACTGCGTGTTTTAACGTTACTTGTAAGTATCTCCGTTTGTATAGAAAACACGCACAGTCCAACACACTGAAAACGCAACCACGCGCGTTCATGCGGATCACGCGCATACACGCGGAGAAACATGCACCCCCGCGCGTAGGTGCGGGGCGAGACGCAAGGTATGGCACACCGAATCCCGCAGTGCCGCGCGTGATTTTGAATGGGCGTGACGTGTGTGACATAGAACGGCGAATAAATGAGAGCCGCCGTGCGTGAATCTACAAAACGCACCTACGCGCGTGAGTGCGCAAAAAACCCGCACGATGATGCAGATCTGCACTCCCGCAGGAACGCGCGTAGGTGCGTCGACACGCAATATGCAGCATGATGCGGGGCAGTGTGAAAACCGCCTTACTGAATCAAAGGGTCGTCAACGTAAAGCTATGAAAAATACGATTCGATACCAATGGAAGTTTAACCAATGAAAATAAGTAATTCATTAAGAATCAGGCAAAGGCCTAGTTATGTTAATTAGTGACTCGATAATTAGTGACGTGAACTCGCGAAGCCGACCTCATTTCTCGAGACCGCTTCGCAATCATCAACATGACCGGCGGCGGGGCAATTGCGTAACACAGTCATTATCAATCATGTTTCATTTTGACAGTTCAACAACATTCATTGCGTTATTTACGAGTTGAGCAGACATTTTTTTTGAACTTATGTAGCAATGGATTAGCAATTTGCTTCAATTTGATAGTAGCAATTGGTAGTGTGCTACACAATTAGGGTGCGGCAGCATTCGAGCCATGTAAAACTTTTTGACTAACTGTATCCCTGTTATGTATTTATTCAACATAATATTATGTTCCTTGACAAGTCACCACCAAACATTGGATTCTTTTTTTTTCGCAATAACATCCTGTTCACCGGTTGCTTAGTAGAAGGTACCTAATACAAGATTTATCTTTTTGTTTACCTACTTATATGATTGTAGGTGTCGTTCACCACACAATCTTCACCTTTGAAAACTTCAGGAAAATCAGTTATGAGAACGCCAAAAAATATCATAGTTGAGAGACAACTATTTCTTGACTATTTTTTGACACCGAATTCAAATTCAAAAACGGAAGCGTTCCGCGATAGTCAGGTGAGGATTGTAGCGAGAAAGGATCACCACGTAATCCTCACCAAGGCACCTTTATACCGGGCCTGCGGGCGGAGAGTAATGGGTAGCTCACCGTCCGGTCAGGACCAGGCCCGTGCCGGACGGCGCGTACGTGTTCCACGCGCGCCTCAAAGAGATGTCAGCACCGAGGAGGGGCCCCCTTAGGGCCGAAGCCTGACGGGTCAGCGGGATTGTCCGAAAGGGTTACCGCTGGCCCGGAACATAAAGGGCTAAGGAAGGAACACGGGTGGGTTTTAGTCGGTAAGAGTCTGACACTCCTTTCCGCTCCACCCAGAGCGGGAGGAGTCACCTTTATACAGGGTTATTAGTAAAACATTAACAACCTCCAAGAGGTCATTGTACTCATCATTATAAACAACTTTTACTATGGGACCAAACCCGAAATCGCAAAAAAAAATCAGCTGGTCCCTATATTTTGACGAATTATGCGAACATAAATGTAGGGAACAGCTGATTTTTTTTCGGGATTTCAGCTTTGGTCCCACAGTAAAAGTTGTTCATAATGATGAGTACATTGACCTCTTAAGAGGTTGTTAATGTTTTACCAATAACCCTGTATATTTAATGACTATTTGCGAGGTTTGGCGAAACGTTACGACTATTTCTTGAAATTTTTTTGGAATTGAAACCATATCGATACTCCCAGCCATTTAGTTGCACTTAGAGGTGAGGATTGTATGGAGAACTGGAGACGTTCGCCACAAAATCCTCACCAACTTATAGCTATAACTTCGGAATCTTAATGCGACAATTTTTTTGACCTTGGTGACTATTTATGATTATTTCTTGACTATTTATTGACTTTCTTAAAATGTATTTTCATGAAGTTTTCAAATGTGAGGGTTGGTGAAGGAGGAGGCCTTTTGTTGTCTTGAAAACGGACTAAAATAAAAGTAAAAAACTTTTTTAAAAACAAGCTTTTATTTAAATGCGCTAAAAAGAATAAAATAAACATTTCCTTTTACTATGAACATATAACGTCATTACACAATTTATATGATATAAAAGCTTGTCGCGAGATTTAAGTAGGTACTCGTATCTACGTCACTTTATTTTTCGAACTATTCTCAGCAAGCCCTTTCATTTGATACCCATGTTGTAAGAGTGCATTAAAAATAACTAGTCCGCCATCTTGGGTGTTCCGCCATCTTGGATTTAGAATTACGTCACACAGCTAACTGTCACTGTCACACTTTTATTGTCATCCAAACTAAACATGTATACAAAATTTCAGCTCAATCGGTTGAAGATAATTATCTGCTTCAAAATTGAGTTGCAGGGGTCCACCCGAACAAACATAGCAAACAACATACATAAAACATTGCAAGTTAAATAAAAGCTTGTAAAAATAACGTGTTTGTCATGCATCATGGTCAGCATAATACTTATTTATTGTCATTGGTTTTTTTTTGTAATCACGTTAACAAATATTTTAATATATTGGCCGCCAAACATTTAAATATATTCAAAATATCCTGCTGATTTCGGTCACCAATCTGCAATACACGACGTCTAGTTTTATCATGTTAATACCCCTCGAGTAAGTGGACAAGACAAGAGCATAGGACATATATATTCTTTCCTTTGCAATAATTTACAAGCGTCTCAAATACGCTACTTGAACTTAGCCGACCTTCATAAACTTACCTTGAAAACAATCTCACTAGAAGTTGTTGAGTCATCGGAAAACCACCACAAAACTTTTGACAGAACATACCTATTACAAACATATTGGACTCACTGCAGAATCGCTGTTTTTCCGCAAAAGCCAAAACAATAAAGTGATGGAATCAGTTACTAAAATGTCGTCTAAATAAATTAAGAGATATCCAAGTAGCGTGGAGGTGCCACGCTACTTGGATATCTCTTGTTATTCTTTCTTTTAACTGGTCACTATTTTATGATAAAGAAAGTTTTAATGCCTTGTGCGTTGCGGTGGCATCTGCCTCTTTTATTTCTTTTGCAGTTGAAATTGGCAATATCCCGGACGAGTTTACTTCACTTAAATGAGCGGACGACTATCCTGGAAAGCGCTCAGATCAACCAGATACAGCGGTTCATTGCTATTTTAACAAGTCTTTAATTAAAAAAACTATGTGGTTAGGTGTATTTGAGAGTGTTACTAAAAATGTTCTGGTTGAATTTTCGTTTGTAGTAGCACTGTTAATTATTCTGATCTCAGTCTTGGTTATACGTTTTCGTTTTTATGTAGGTACGTGACTATATAGAAATGCTTTGTCATGGTGACGTCTTATTTCTCACACCATGTGGCCAACCCTAGTTCTTAATACTCTCCATTGTTTATTTAGGTTATCTAACGTGTTTTGCAAACAAGGTATAATATTGTGCTTCTGAATGATGTTTCGTCCATCTATGGTTTATTTCGATCGATCTATAAATACTTTGTATAGCGTAAGCGCGGTTAGCACACCATCGCGAGTATCGCGACACTCTGCTATCTAAATAATATGACTAGATAGTACAGTGCCGCAAAATCAGCCGTAGTAAAACAAGTGTCAAAAGAGTGCCGAGTATGAATGAGTGATATCAAGTTTCAATATACTGACACTGATCAGTTCACTTGGATTTTATACACTCGAGATCTAATGACGCGAGAGTCGTGTCGTGCACTCATATGTCGTAAATGGAGCACCTATTGACTAACTACGCGTCAAAGACCATCATTATTTGAGGAAAAATCCGTGTCACGCTATCGTGACGTTTTACTGCTGTTCAATGGGGAGTCACCTTACTTTCATTGGCAACTCCCTGTTAATGTATACATTATTTTATTATTACAATAACCAATATTATTTATAGAATCTGCCATAGCGAACCGTAGCTGTTCAACAATCCTCGAAAAACTCGCGTCAGAGTAACCCTAAGGAACCTTTTTTATTAGGAAAATGGCTTAATGAATGTAATATTGCCAATGTACTCGTATAAGTAATAATTCTTACAAGTAATTACTTGCAGAGCCTGGAACCAATTGAAAACGTGAGCAATTGCTCACGTTTTCAACCACGCTTTGCACCTCGAATTCGTAAATTAATCACCTCAGATATGCAAAATAGATAGTAAATAGGTACGAATACCTCATCGTACCTATCTACTTTCTATATTTGAAGGTCGTAGCATATCTAAATTGTTAGGTTAAGGTATTGTGTCAATAGTATGTTAGGTAAAGATTAAACCTTTTCTTTTTATAGGTGTATAGTGTACAATATACTGTATTTAGAAAATATTTTTATGGTATTTCTTTAGACACTAAATTTGAAAACATCCGTGTTTAGCCTGCCCGTATGTATGTACCTACTTGCACTAATAAATATCGAATCATATTTAGTTTAGCCAATTGCAATGGCATGTGAAAGCTACTAATGCGTATGATATTTTACACAGCAAAACAGATAAAAGAGGATATTTTATGACCTTAGGCGTGATTTCACCCGTTTCGTCGTTACGCATTTGTATATATGCCAACAACACATCTATTATTTTTCCTGATGGTAAGAAACCAATGCGTTACAGTATCGAACATCGAACTAATTAAAATAATCATAATTAAGACACATGGATTTTGTCTTAAAGTTAACCGCGAATACCCATGTTTAATTAAGTTCCTCTTGTCCTCATTGACGTTGACGCTAAAGCGAATGGTGGTGACAACACTTAGACTATGCGGTCTCGTAAACAACAGAGTTTGAGATTGGGCCAATATCAGCAAAAAAAAACACAACGCGTTGGAATGCCTACATAATATAGCCAATAAATACACATTGGTACTTATCGCTGGGTCGCACCAAGCTCCGCCATGACAAAGCACATTTTTATCAGCCACCTTCATAGCTAGCTAGTACTTCATTTTTGTCGAGCTGTGTTTTCATTCGTGTCTAATATTTAGGTATGCAAATTATTGTAATATTTGTAAACGGGATTATTTCGTAATGCTCACATAAATTGATGTAGTATTTGAGCTGAGTCATGCTCGTAAATTCTGTCTGCTATCGACGCTGCCTGTCCAACTTGTTTTACTTTGAGATGGAAATCAGCGGCGCAATTCTCGTAATTTTAAGAACGTTCATAGTCTGGGGGCCTAAAAAGGCCACTTTGGCAGAATCATAAAAGGATAACATAATGGACGGTTAACCATTAAGTTAATTGTATCAAATCCCATTGGTGAAGCATTTTTCAGTTATTTTTTTTTTGTCTGTGCTAAAATACCAATCAATCCGATCCAAATCCAATCCCAATCTCTCTAAAAAAAGATAAACACGGACTGTCTTCGCCATATTACGATTCATAATGTTATCCTTTTCTGACTCTCCAAAGTGGTCTTTTTAGGCCCCCTGATCTCAGTCTCAATCTGTTAATAATACCTATACTTTCCCTACATTTTTGACAAGTATTCGACATTGATTGTCGCTGAGATACGATTGCGAGTAGACTTTGTACGTTTTTAATTACAGGAATTGACCTTCAGATTTCATTTTTCTATATTATTTTATAATGCTCATGATAATAATTGCCAAAATTGTTTTGAAAGAGGCGCGTTGTCTACTGTCTATATGCAATCGGGCCTTGGACCGAGCTGTAATGGTGGCCATAAATTAGATTAGGTACCTATCTACGCGGAATAGTTTTTATAATAACGATGACTGGACGATATTTATACAACGTGTTTCTGAAGTAACTATAAACCTTGGCCATGGGAACGTTGTGTTCGTCAACTGATGTAATAAAATAAAGAAGTGTTATTTTAAATAATAAATATTAAAAAATATTTTATAAATATTATAATATCAGTGTAAGTAGCGTTGCCAGTTTTTGTTTTTTTTTGCCAAGTCGGGATTTTGGAACTTTTTGAGTGAAAACAGCGGGATTCTTTCGTCGAAAGCGTTAAAAAAACTTATGTAATCAGAAGTTTTCAAATATTTATCTTAAAATTACGAATTTATTTGAATTAAAATTACGTTGACGTGACAATAGATAGCAAAAAATACCCATAGAAAATGTATTTTAATAAAAATATAATATTTAAAATTAGATTTACTCTATCGTTAA
The DNA here is from genome assembly GCA_916614155.1 of Mesoligia furuncula. Classification (NCBI taxonomy): domain Eukaryota; kingdom Metazoa; phylum Arthropoda; class Insecta; order Lepidoptera; family Noctuidae; genus Mesoligia; species Mesoligia furuncula. The sequence goes on along the minus strand of OU744800.1, from coordinate 21,512,583 downwards.
ATAGTTGAGTCTTATTCGTCTTCAGATTTAAAAAAAAACAGAAATCAAAATCAAAAAAAGTTTTATTTATTAGTAAAATATGGCGTTTCAAACAATGGTCTGTGGAGTGCGTGTTACAAATTGCAACTTACAATAAGAGAATAATTATTTATAAGAATTACTTATTCATGATATTTCTGTGAAGATTTAAATTCTTTTAAAGTTTCCTTTTTCTCTTTAATAAAGATGAAGAACTCTTCACAGGATAGCTGTAGAATAAACTGGATCTGCTTTCATTAAACGCTTCCTCAGCACGCTGCGCGCACGGTCGAGTTATCCCCGAAAAGCGGGACATTTAAATTTGATTTAAAAATCGGGACGTCCCGCGAAAGTCGGGACGTCTGTCGTCGGCAACGCTGGTGATAAGTAAAGTAGGTCATTTATTTAACGTAGAGACCTTATAACTTTATTAACCGCTTGTGTGCCGTAATTACAGACACAATTAAAAAGCCATTGTGTCTCGCGTAGATCTACGTTCCGGCAGACTTAAACGGGAGACCTGACTTAAGGGTTAAACCAGTGAGTTTGGTCTGTCTGCCGAAGTTGATTGCCAAGCGCAATGTCAGTTGTCGCCGAAAAACGCTCTGTTGGATTTTCAACACTCTGCGTTGCCTAGTTTATGTGTTGCCTAGTGCTTGTGAAAACGGGCATTAAAGTTGATTTTGTTATTATTTTAAGACGTTAGCGCGTGCCTTTAACTTTTTGCTGTGCATGTGGCAGTAAAGCTGCGTTTCCATTATGCAAATGCCTTGCATACAAGTTGCAAGTTGCATGCAATTTGTATAGTGGAAACCACAGCTTGCGAACAAGTTGCAAGTTGAACAAATTTCTGTTTTCAATTCAAATCACTTGCACACAAGTGTGACGTCATACTTGCATGCAAGACTTGCCTAATGGAAACGCGGCTTAAGATTAAGCGAAATAACAACCATTTTCCAACTCTTCAAATTATCCCTGTGCGTATAGATAAGCGACATCTGTTGTTTTCTACTTGATTACTTAATTATTTCGTAGTAGGTACACATGTACTAATCGTTTAAGAGTTCTAGGGTTATTGAGACTATACAAAACCGGAAACCATCGACCTCGCTTGTTCAGTTATGTTGTTTTACATAGTTCTAAAGTGTTACATGCTCTGTGCATAGTTAGAACATTCTGTGATATTTTGCTACCTACATACAGTATATGACAATAGGTTGTGTTTTCAGATGATGTTCACGATGCGGTCACACCACATGTTGACTGACGTCGTGTTAGAAGTCGGCAATGAGCTGTTCCATGTTCACAAAGTCGTTCTAGCTGCGGGGAGCCCGTACTTCAAAGTGAGTATTTTTGTACAATTTTGATGAGTCTCAAAAAAAAGGCGAACCTAAAGCACAATAACAAAGCCCGAAAAAGTCAGTTTAAATAATTGACGACCACCATTCTTCCGACATCTATTTGCTGTCGAGGGCATGGCAAATTGGTGATTGAAAATGTGTCATAGTCGAATCGACAACCTGTCGAATAGTTGTGAATTATGCTGTAAACCTATGCTTACCGTACACGGAGGGGCCAATCTAAAGAGGCAAATTATAGGCATTGTGCCACAAGTGGCCACAACATGATCAGAAGTAGGCTCAAACTACCTACTTGTAAAGTAAGAAGTTGAATTGTTATCGGATTACCTATCACACATGATAGATTATTCGGATAGTAAGCACACGTTGGCATTAAAACTTAAAGCGGAAAAATCAAAACCTACTCTCCCGCACGCGTATCATGACCATCATAGATACGGGGTTTGTCGACGGAAGAATAGACAAACTGACAGATTGTAGAAAGATTTGTAAAGTCATGAAGAGAAGAAATGTTTCTATTGTTCAGACGCCTATTTTTTCTCTATTTTTGATATTTGGGAGTAGAATCATTTCTTCTCAACAATTATCAAATAGTCATCACATTGGACTAAGAATTTATATTGAATTTAAAATTTGCTCCCCGTTGCTATGGAAAGAATAAATGTGTTTGTCTTCATAGAAACGCACGCGAGTTATAGATATCGTACCGACATAGGAAAAACTAGCCTTATTGGATAATTGGACTGTCAAAAGAATCATCAACACTTGATAAATTTTATTTACTAAGCTCATGGAGCGATAAAGTCGGGATGTCACGTAACTCGTAAGTAATGTTTATCACTCGCGGATAATTAAATACTTGCCAGTCATCCTGTACAAAATAAATACATTATTACAATTATACACAATGCATTAATTGTTATCATAACTAAGTATAATGGTTTTATTATTCTGAACATATTCTTTGTAGTTATCCTACACAAATAATATGTGTACGAGTATGTCTCATACTTCATTTATGGCAGTCTACCCATTTTCTAAAAGGCTAATCGACTCTCACAGAATGTCATGAATCTCATGTTAGATGCTGTATAATTGTCTGAATGAAAAAAAAAAGCCGAAAAAAACACGTTTGTTGTATGGGAGCCCCTCTTAAATATTTATTTTATTTTGTTTTTAGTATTTGTTGTTATAGCGGCCACAGAAATACATAATTTGTGAAAATTTCAACTGTCTAGCTATCGCGGTTCTTGAGATACAGGCTGATGACAGACAGACGGACAGACAGACAGTGAAGTCTTAGTAATAGGGTCCCTTTTTTACCCTTTGGGTACGGAACCCTAATAACAAAAAACAACCAATCAAACCACTGTACATGAGCTTGACAGTTTATTATCTAGTTTTTGTCCATAACTTTAAGCTTAAAGTAACCTTTCAGAAACCGACACCCTGATTGTACATATGTATAACACACCATCAATCTCAATCTGAATCTTTTTGATGGATATTGCTAATCCATTGCTTCATATTTATGGTTCCGTACCCAAAGGGTAAAAACGGAACCCTATTACTAAGACTTCGCTGTCTGTCCGTCTGTCTGTCACCAGGCTGTATCTCAAGAACCGCGATAGTTAAACTATTGAAATTTTCACAAAGTACCTATGTATTTCTGTTGCCGCTATAACAACAAATACTAAAAACAAAATAAAATAAATATTTAAGGGGGCTCCCATACAACAAACGCGATTTTTTTGCCTTTTTTTGCTCGATATCAAAAATGGCAACAGGTAGGCACTTGAAATATTAACAAAATACTCAGTTGTATTTTAATTTCAATAATAAATAATAAAATTAAAATAAAATAAATATTTAAGGGGGGCTCCCATACAACAAACATATTTTTTTGCTTGATATGTTTGAAAAATGTTTTTGCTCAACAACGTAAATAACGCAACAATGCTGGAACACAGGCCTCCTCTCTGTGAGAGGTTTCTATACATAATACATACTACCATTTTTTTTTTTTTTTTGGATGGGAAATCATGAAATGACTCCTTCCGCTCTGGGTGAAGTGGAAGGGAGTGTCAGACTCTTACTGACTAAAACCCACCCGTGTACGTTCCTTAGCCCTTTATGTTCCGGGCCAGCGGTAACCCTTTCGGACAATCCCGCCGGGTATCCACTATGTTCGAACCTCATGCTCCGCGCTCCTGCAACTGCTCCTCGTAGTGGTGTAATAGGTTGAGAGAGGAGCTCTCGAAGATAAGAGACACTCAACGTGAAGTGTTGAATATAACTTTATATTTCAGTAGTCTCCATAGTAAAGCCTAATGTCTAAGGGCGCTTTCAATTTAGACGTTTCGTGTCGGACCGCTGCGGTGCCGAAGCGGCGCGTTTGTCGTATTGCGCACGGACGGTCGTTTGTTTTCATACAAAGCGCGCGGTGCGGCAACAGTGCGGCGTCGGTACCGCGAACGCTCGACAACCCGCACCGCGCGCTTTGTATGAAAACAAACGACCGTCCGTGCCTGTGTGAACGCCTAAATTGAAAGCGCCCTAATGCATTACAATGTATTTATAATGTTAGCTAATGACCCAATTTCATACGTCATTATGTTACTGCGAATTAGTAAATGTAGCAGTGCAACATTGAATTATGACAATATACTTCATCTCCCCCGAAAAGATGCCCTTTACAGTGGCTACGTTCGCGCTCCTAGAGCGTGCTATGTAGAGCAGTTGTAGGATTGCGGAGCGCAAGACGTTCGCGAACATAGTGGATACCCGGCTTTATATTCCTAATTAACAACCGCGTATCTATAGACGGAGCTGTTACTCATTCATTCATACACGTTCAATGAGCCGGTATCTACTTGTGAAGTTGTTCGATAAACAATGACTCCTTATCATAGAGTTATTAGTTATTCTGTGTCATAGGCGAGCCCCTCACATAATCAGTCTATAATGTTCCCACTGCCGGGACCCGGGCCTCTTCTCTTTTTATTTTGAGAGGGAGCGGGTCCACCATACGGGCCCAGTGCGGGTTGGTAGATGTCACATGTCTTCGAATTTTGCTTCTAGGACATACCGGTTTCCTCGCGATGTTTTCCTTCACCGTTTTGAGACCAGTGTTGATAAAATAAATTGCACAAAGTAACGCGCCTGACTGGGTTTGAACCCACGACGTACAGTACAACTCGTAAGTCGGGGTCGTTACAACTGGACCACCATTGCTCGAGTCTCTAAGCTCAACAAATATTAGGAACACAACAATTTTCCGAAGTATATGTATACTAACTTTTGCCCGTGGCTTCGCCCGCGAGCAGGTCGGAAATTATCCCATGGGAACGTACTAACGGGATAAAAAAACAATTAAATTCAATATTATTATTTCAACTATCTACGAACGAATAACGATTTTTTTTTAGAAACGTACGACAACCTAACACGACTAATACATAGCATGAATGAGGGTCACTATTTAATTGGTCACTATGCTGCGGAAAGTCAACATCGCGTTTCAGAAAATCGCGACATTTGCATATACGCCATCTATCGAGCACACTGGTAATCCTAAACTCTCCGTTCGTCCAAGTCGTTGCAAGTAGTGATAACTTTTGATCGAGTGGACCGATTTTAATGAAATAAAGTTTAATCTATCTCTCTGCCAAATTTTATCGAAATCCGTTCAGTGGTTTAGGCGTGAAAAGGTAACATACAGACAGACAGAGTTACTTTCGAATTTATATTATAATATTAGTATGAATATGGATTTAAAACGTGCACAATGACTTGCATAATATAATTAATGTCAGCGCGACTTTGTGAACACGGTTAATCCCCAGGATCGGTAGATACTAGTTCAAATGTTTTTGTCCATCACTTTTTTTTTTTGCTATGTAATCCTAACTAATATTGTAAATGCCAAAGTAAGTTTTGTTTGTTTGTTACCTTTTCACGCCTAAATCACTGAAACCGATCATCCTGAAATTTTGCATATACGTTGTCAGGTGTACAGAAACGGACATAGGGTACATACCTTTCATCCCGAAAAAAAGTGCTGTCCCGAGGAAAACAACAATAACGTTATTATGATAATAGATGTCGCCACGTGTCTTTCGAACGGGATTGACACTTATGCGGATGAAACCGCGTGGCGCTGCTAGTAATTAATATACGTAATATAGCTAGTTATGGTGGTCTAGACCGAAGGCACAATGCTTTTCGCGCGTTTTTTATTTCTTCACAAACTTTTTTTTTTTTGCTCGCGCCTTTACTTTATCATACAGCCTGTTACTTGTTCATACAATGTTCGTGTTTGATCTCTTTGGTGATTGGAACTTTTACTAACAATAATCCACATTCCAAATTCAAATCACTTTTAATCCCTAGGGATTAAAGAGCTATTTAGTCCCTGTTTACGAAGAACACACTGGCTCTTTTTGAATAGATGTGATAAAAAAAGATTTAGGTACGCGATTCTAACCTGCGTTTTCTTCCACAGGCAATGTTCACAAGTGGACTAAAAGAGTGCGAGATGTCTCGAGTACGTCTGCAAGGCGTGTGTCCCTCAGCCATCGCGTGGCTGGTGTACTTCCTGTACACCGGCAAGATTAGGATCACTGAGATCACCGTCTGCCAGCTGTTGCCTGCCGCCACCATGTTCCAAGTATGTTATTCGTTATGTTACGTTATCACATCAAAAATACACTTTACGAGCCTGTTATTGCCCCACTGCAGGGCAAAGGCCTCTTTTCATGCAAAGAATGCACGAGCATTAATCACCACGCTTGGTCAACGCGAATGGGCGATTTCAGACTTATATATTAATTATAATAATTATGTCATAATATCCGATATTTGATATGATATCGCTTGTAGTGGTTTATATTTATCTGTTTAAGAGCTGATTTTTCCAGATTTTTCCAAATTTTATCCGAGGAATAATTTTGAATTTTTGACAGTTCTTCTTTACTGAATCTGTTAAGACGTCAATTTTATTCCACGAATAAAATTATCTGTCGATTGAAAAAGCAGCCCTAAGTTGTAGAATAAAAGTTTTTGGATATTTGATGTTATTATTATAAAAGTAACAAAGAGATATTCTGATGAATAATAATAATCAGTCTTACCTAATCAACGCTTAACAACATTAAAATAATTATAACATTATTTTTTATAATAAATGAACAGTTGTAAAAGCATTCGGTTCGCGTGAGGGGGTTCCCATAAAATTGAAAATGTGTGATCTGGTGAATTTAGGTTTGAATTTCAATAAAAAGCTAACCGTAGTTGCACTTTGTTTGGTGAACACCTGAAACTTATGATTAGATTACCACATCGAAAAGATAATTGTAGTTTTTTGTCAAGTGTTGCTAGAGTAACTTTAAATATCATTTGATATAATATATTAATTGTCTGTTGTCTGTGTGGTGCCGGACTTAAAGAATTGCACCACCCCTTACTTCCCATGGGTGTCGTAAAAGGCGACTAAGGGTCTTACCGGAGAATGGGCAGCAGCGTTCTCTATTTATTCCACCATCATACCATACTGCGATCGCCAACCCGCCTGCCAAGCGTGGCGATTATGGCAACCCCCCCCCCCCCAAATTGGGGGAGGCCTATGTCCAGCAGTGGACGTCTATCGGCTGAAACAACGAATATATTAATTCACATTGGTACTTGCCCAGGTTTAAACCCACGACTATTTCATGAGCCTTATTTATGACGTAACTGGCGTATTGTCGGGATACAATACAACTCTGCCTACTCCATAAGGCAACATATTGTTGTTTTGAAATTAACAAACAAAGTAATACTAAAATAATTCCTGACATTCAAAATAATAATTATATCTAATCAGTTGTGTATAAAAGGATACGCCGCATCCCCCTGAGAATGCTAACAGGGATGTGTGTTGTTGTGGTGTGGAGAATAATAAATGAGTACATAGGAGTAAGTCTGAAAGTGGCACCGGTAACTGAAAACTTGTGTGGAAATCGGTTGTCATGGTATGGGCATGTGTTACGGAAAAATGAGGAAAATGTCATGAGAAGAGTTTTGAGTACAGATGTCGATGGCTGTAAGAGTAGGGGAAGACCAAAGAAACGATGGATGGAATCTGTGAATGGTGATATGGTTAGAAAGGGGGTGACTACTGAGATGACGACTAATAGAGAAGTATGGAAGAAAAAGACATGTTGCGCCGACCCTAAATAAATAAATTGGGATAAGGACAGGAGAATGATGATGTGCATAGGCAAACCCCACATTAGTCAGCAACCAGTGAAACGCGTATTTTTATTTACTCACTGTTTCCTCTGTTAAACAAACAATATTGTCATGGTAAGACGGAACAGAAAATTTGACAACTGCGTAAAAAATCTGACTGGCAAAAAACAAGTTTTAATATAGGTGACAAACACAGACAAACTCGGGGGTTTTTTTCCCAGTAAACAGCAGAAGTCTATGAATATTTTAAAGTGGGTTTTTTTATGAAATAGTAACACAAATATTTAAAATACATACTCTCGAAAAACATAACCTTCCTTCTGGCGCAGTTGGGTAATAACCTTGTCTCTGTTCTTTTTAACTGACTCGAAATTATTTAAAAGATTTTATGATACTTCACATTTAAAACTTCATTAAATCATTCATATTGTCATTTCCTCTTCTAGCCTTTCCTCAGTTGATATAATAATATTGTACAGCTCATCTTCTGCTTCACCTTAGAATGAACATATCATCGTATTGATTAACATTCACATACATGCCACTTACGGTTCTGGGTAACTCATGCATTATTTAAGCCTGTTTACATCGCCTTTCCTTTCTTTGTTTCAAAAGAATTCAAATGATACGCACAATGTGCATTGATAATATTGTATACTTCGTGTAACGCTCTCTTTTTGACTACGTAGAAACTGACAATAGGCGTGACGACAGTATCAAATAATCAAAAATTTTATGATGTTAGGGGAAAATACATATTAAAAGGATTTAAAACAGTGATTTAGTTTAATTTAAAAACTTGAGATTAATCGGATTTTCACTAAAATAAAAGATTAAAATACTGCAGTCGGCCATTTTGACTGAAACACCAATCACAAAGTCAAAGTCAAAGTCAAAACATTTATTTCAAGTAGGCACTTAAAAGGCACTTTTGAACGTCAAAAATTACGTAAAATAGAATTGATTCTAGTCGCCCATTCCAAAAGGTAGTTTTCGTATGGAGAAGAATGGGCAAGAAACTCCACCGTTACTCTTTTAAAATGTTTTACAATATTTTGTATACATTAATTATATAATATGTGAAGACGATGCACCTAAAATAAAATAAAATTACTATACCAAAATAGGTAAAAGAATTAAAAATGAAAACATGACATAAATTAATTATCTAATAGATACATGGTGCTCACATATTTACAAACATGGTAAAAATAAAAGATTTTCATTTAAATAAAAAATTACAAGTAATAAGTCAGTGTGTGAGTTTAAGTAGTTACAGAATACAAATCAACGTCAAAAAAAAGAAGAAAGAATCAATTTTACAATTAAATAAGCAACCAGTTTGATTTTGTCTAGACTCTAGATTGTCCTATGTCACAGCGCATGACGTCACGCCTATGTAAACATCACTGTGGTTCACAGAGTACACTATAGATAGTATACTGACAACATTTGATGTTTACCTAGGCGTGACATCAGATCCGACGCCATGACACTGTGAGCTGTTTTCGCGCCCTATTGAAAAAATATTAGAAAAATGGCTTCAAACTTCGTTAAACTTTAGTTTATTACCGAAATATAGGTGTTTTCGTAAATAGTAAATGTGTACGTACATTACGGAAGAGGATTTGAAAATCATTCGAAATGCCTATTCAATAGTTTAGTGAAGGAAAAATATCGTGAGGAAACCTGGACTTACGGACCTGGACTTATAAGTCTGAAATCGCCAACCCGTCTTGAGCAAGGATGGTGTTCGTGCCCTTTCTGCATGAGAAGAAGCGTTTGCCTTGCAGTGGAACAATATAATAGGCTGGTTATTATTAGTAGTTAAGTATTATATGAGTTTAATTGTATCTGCCTCATCATCATCAGAGCAGCATGAGCAGTGGTGGCCCAGTGAAAACGACCGCGACTTACAAGTTGGAGGCCGTAGGCTCGAACCCAGACAGGCCCTTTACTTTGTGTAAATTATTTCATCACCACTGCTCTCATAACGGTGAAGGAAAACATCGTGAGGAAACCGGCATGCCCTAGATCCAAAAATTCGAAGACATGCGACATATTCTACAAACCCGCACTGGGCCCGCGTGGTGGATTACGTCCCACTCCCCCTCACAGAGAGCGAGGTCTGTGTCCCAGCAATGCGAATATTATATAGGCTGATTATGCATCATCATCATCAGCCTTTACAGCAGTCAACTGCTGGATAAGGGGCCTTCATAATAGCAAACCATTAGACTCGGTGAACGGCCAATTGCATCCTTACTTTTGACCTCAGCGACTAGCAATCATTGCAATAAATACCAGTAGGGAATGGTGCTGATATCTTGATAATGTGGAATATTTTATGCAAATTAAAAATTAAGTATAAGTAATCTAGTTTGATATTTTAACTGCCTGGGGTAGTGTCGTTTGTGATTCATAGAAAGATGATAGATAAATCATTGGCTTGGCCAGAATCGTGGAATTTATAAGCGATAACTCCATTTAGGGAGCGGTTAATATTCTGAAAACAAAAAGTCCTTATGAACGCCACAGTTATGTAGAAATGTGTAAACTTTAGCAATCTACACTTATTTTAGCTGTGTGCCGACAGATTTCGAACGTGATCGACGCATGCTGCGCTTTCCTGGAGAGGCAGCTGGACCCGTCCAACGCAATCGGCATCGCCAACTTCGGTGAGCAACACGGCTGCGTCGACCTGAAAAAGAAAGCCCATCACTTCATTGAAAGGCATTTTACTCAGGTACGGAAACATTAAGAAAATCAAGTGCCAAACATGCAACAAACTAAATTATTTCAACGTTAAAATCTATTTTATAGTTTCCGAGTCCCGATTCGCTCCTGTATCCCTATTCACCCCGTTACATAGTACCTTTTTTCCGCTTTTCTTATGGATAATAATAATCCCCCTTCTGGGGGAAACGAAGGGTTATGTCACTTATGTCGGACACCTACCGACTAAAACACCATGAGACCGGGCTCATGCCCGAGAGATATTTGTACATTTTCCGCACCCCCGACTGGTATCAGCCCGCCACGCCTACCGAGCCCCCATCAAAATCAAGTGCCTAGGTAATTAATCAAAAAAACATTAAAGTTATCTATAGATAATCCAATCCAATTATCAAATAATATAGAAACTAATACGCAGTACAGCAGGTTTTTGTTAACTTATCAGATAGCGGACATCGATTCTATTTACTGACAAAATGAAGATTAAAGTAAAATTTTTGCAAACTCATCCAAGGAACACAGTTTATTATCTAACTAGCTTTTGTCCGCGGCTTAGGCAAAGCCGCGGCGGGTGATAATAACCCGCGTGGAGGTCGGAAATTATCCCACGGAAACATACTACCGGGATAAAAAATATCCTATCTGTTAATTCAGGTCATAATAAACTATTTGTGTGCCAAATTTTATCCAAATCCTATTAAAACCATAATACTAATGATTGAAATACTATAGTGAATTCATGCAAGCCTATAGTAGTTTTTGTTAGAAAACTGCCCAGAAACTCGGGTCATTTTTCAATCATGATTCGAAAGACACGTAGCGCCATCTAACGTCCTTAGCAATTTTATTGTGACCGTCGAAAGTTATTGTTCTTTTCCTCAGGAACAGTATTTTTTTTTCTGGATGAAAGTTACCTACCCCATTTAACCCCATGTCCATTTCTACACCCACTTACTTATTGACCACTTACTTATATGCAAAATTTCATGATGATTGGTTCAGTGGATTAGGCATGAAAAGGTAACAAACTTACTTTCGCATTTATAACGTTAGTTAGAATTTAATTTATAAAAAAATCCAAAATCATCATGAAATCCTGAAAAAAGCTCATAAAATGCTGACGTGTAACTCAAGTCATAAGTCACAGTTGTACTGATGATAATCCAAGTAAACGGTATACAACGTGAGTGACAACGTGCAACATGACACGTTAAAATAGAATCCCGGGATAAACAGCGTGGGGAATTACGTACCTACGTAACGCGTTTGCTAACAATCATATCGCGAATTCGCTACTATAGATAAGGGACATCGTGAATTGACGTCGCCTGAGGCCTAGGCTGTCTAATGCTGATCGTCATCACAGGAAATGAATTAGATTTTTGGTAGTTTGTGCTACTAGATGTTCCAAATGCAAGTCATGACTTAAGGCAAGGTATTACAAGAGTACGTTTATCATGGCAGCCTTTGCACATTACCCACTTATCTGTATGTAGATATAATCCTCTAGATCTTCTTCGTGTCGATGGCACGGCAGTGAAATAAATTATATTAGTGATTGTGTTTAGTATCTATGATTTTGTTGGCCCAAAAGTTCGCCACTTCCAGGACATCTTTTTTATTCTAGATAAACTAATAACGCAGAATTGGTGATGCAAACATGCTGTCTATTTGATAATTATGATAAAACATTTGAAAAAACCTTTCTAGATAAAAAGGAAATCAGCATAAAAGCAAGGTAATTAAATCTTCTATTCTTTTTACAGGTGTGTCAAGAAGAAGAGTTCCTACAGCTAACGCCTCAAGAATTAATAAGTATGATTCGCAAAGATGAACTAAACGTAAGGGAAGAAAGAGAGGTCTACAATGCAGTGTTGAGTTGGGTAAGATAATTATATTAATTAATAACTTCTGCCTGCGACTTCGTCCGCATGAAATTTCTTGCTCCCCCAACCCCCCAATCGCATCGCAAAACCTGTTCGCGCTATTATTTCGTTTTCGCGTAGCGTTCTTTCAGATTTTTTTTTTCTTTTTACTCGGCTCCTCTATTTATTTTGTGCCGAGGCCGCAAGAGTCCTAGCTTGGTGTTAAATAGGCAAAGAAAGTAAAGAAGGCTATATAAGGAAGAGAACGGGACAGGGAGAGAGCCTCCCGTCTCAGCCGCCGCGGGGGACGCCCCCGGCGTCGGGAACCGCGCGACGACTCCCGGCCACCGTAGGCGCGGGCCTGCGGGCGGAGAGTAATGGGTAGCTCACCGTCCGATCAGGACCAGGCCCGTGCCGAACGGCGCGTACGTGTTCCACGCGCGCCTCAAAGAGATGTCAGCATCGAGGAGGGGCCCCCTTAGGGCCGAAGCCTGCCGGGCCAGCGGGATTGTCCGAAAGGGTTACCGCTGGCCCGGAACATAAAGGGCTAAGGAAGGAACACGGGTGGGTTTTAGTCAGTAAGAGTCTGACACTCCCTTCCGCTCCACCCAGAGCGGGAGGATTTATTTGATGATTTCCCATCCGCAAAAAAAAAGGAAGAGAACGGAAGGTTATAGCCTAGCCTTCCTCAAGAATTGAGTTATCAAATGCATAAAAAAAAAATCAAAACCGACTAGTAGTTTTAGAGATTAGCGCGTTCAAACAAACAAAACTGCCCAAGTGCGAGTCGGACTCGAACACGAAGGGTTTCGTACCACAAGGCGAAAACGCGGGAACAAACACGTTTGTTGTATGGGTGCCCCCCTTAAATATTCATTTTATTTTGTTTTTAGTGTTTTTTGTTATAGCGGCAACAGAAATACATAATTTGTGAAAATTTCAACTGTCTAGCTATCGCAGTTCTTGAGATACAGCCTGGTGACAGACAGACGGACAGACAGCGAAGTCTTAGTAATAGGGTCCCGTTTTTACCCTTTGGGTACGGAACCCTAAAAAAACAAACAAACTCTTGAGCTTTATTAATAGATATAGATAGATTATTATTATATATAATGTAGATAACAGTACCGTGCACACCACATATCTGGGTAGATAATATCTATCCCACACTGAGCTAACGTGGTGAATTACGCCCCCCTATCTCACAGAGAGGAGGCCTGACTCCCAGCATTAAATAATGGAACATTAAAGAATGATTGTGTGTAAATAACAGTGATAAAACTTGACCTTGTTTTATGTACCTAAAATTAAAATCTATTTAAATAAAACAAAGTCGGGTTAGTTACACCATTTATAACTCAAGAACAGCTGGACCGATAGTGATGATCTTTGATTTGTTGGATTTGTCTCCGCCCCGATTAGCAGAATAACTATTAAAACGTGGGAAAAAGTCACGAAAAAAAAATTATAATAAAGAAAATTAATTTTCTCATACATTCGTTTTTAGGGTTCCGTAGCCAAATGGCAAAAACGGAACCCTTATAGATTCGTCATGTCTGTCTGTCTGTCCGTCTGTCTGTCTGTCTGTCTGTCTGTCTGTCTGTCCGTCCGTCCGTATGTCACAGCCACTTTTCTCCGAAACTATAAGAACTATACTATTGAAACTTGGTAAGTAGATGTATTCTGTGAACCGCATTAAGATTTTCACACAAAAATAGAAAAAAAACAATAAATTTTAGGGTTCCCCATACTTAGAACCGAAACTCAAATTTTTTTTTTCATCAAACCCATACGTGTGGGGTATCTATGGGTAGGTCTTCAAAAATGATACTGAGGTTTCTAATATCATTTTTTCTAAACTGAATAGTTTGCGCGAGAGACACTTTCAAAGTGGTAAAATGTGTGTCCCCCCCCCACCCTGTAACTTCTAAAATAAGAGAATGATAAAACTAAAAAAAATATATAATGTGCATTACCATGTAAACTACCACCGAAAATTGGTTTGAACGAGATCTAGTAAGTAGTTTTTTTTTAATACGTCATAAATCGTAAATCGCAATTTACCATTCATTCAATCAACTCAAAAATAAAAAATAAACATTTAATTTCATAAACATAAACCTTATGCATAAACCCGGATGTTACGGAACCCTCGGTGCGCGAGTCCGACTCGCTCTTGCCCGGTTTTTTATTGAATCTAAGGCGGTAGAAAGTTCGGTGGCTCAGCTGGTTAAAAATAAAACGTTACGCAACATATTAGGAATGTCTTATACACAATACATTTTGTGTAAATTTTCAAAGAACGTGTGATTATTTCGAGAAAAGTGTGTCACTGTAGCATTATTCAATACTAACCCCAAGTTGCTGCACTTGTACTGCAATATTATGATCTGTTGCCAAAGGTCAAATCGCGTGTCAAGAATTGATCGGCTGTCGTTTTTTTTGTTCAGCCGATTACGTTAACAATCATGAGATCGTTCACATCACGTGATAGCTGTTCTCTGGTTCGAAAACTGATCTCGATACAGAACATTTTTAGTTACTCTCAGAAGCAGCTGTTTTGTGCCAATAACGCGAGGTCATTGCGTCACCATCGTAATAGCCTATTATTTCTACCAATAGGCCACGAGAAGAGAATGTGAATCATTCATGAAGGATGTTGCTAATCCATAACTTCGTATGATCGAAAAATTCGTCTGCTCAAAAATATCGCAATGAATGTTATTGAACTGTTAGTGTGTTAAGCAAGTACCTAGCAGGGTTCGTAAAAATCTGATATCCATACTAATTACAAATTCGAAAGTAACTCTGTCTGTCTGTCTGTATGTTGCCGTCTAAATCACTGGACGTATTTCGATAAAATTTGACAGAGAGATAGATTGCATCCCGAGGAAGGACATAGGATAGATTTTATCCCGATATTCCCTAGGGCTCGACACTTATGCGGGTGAAACCGCGGGACGCTGCTAGTTTAAAATAAATCGCAGGTCTGCTGGAAGAAATTTCTTAAGAAATAAGCGGTACCGTTGTACTCAAATTATAATTATGTCATATCCCTATGTATTTTACTATGTGTATATAAATAATAAAAAAAATATATCAAAATACCAAATAGCAGATATTTATGGGATAAATATCATGTATAAAATAAGTATAACCCTCCTTCTGGCGCAGTCGGATAAAAAAAGATGTGACTTTCATTCTGTAAAAGTGGTTTATTGTTTTAGTTGTAGAAATTGTTGTTTGTTTTATACTTTTAACGTTTTGTTTTTTAAAGCGACAAAAAATTATAATAATCAGTTTTACCACAAAAAAAAATGTGTTTTTCTTACAAAGTCAAAAACAACAATGAATGAACAGTTCTAAAAGAATTCGAACAATACGAGACAAGGAAATAAAACAATAAAAAAATTCTTAACTACAGGGGTTTTTTTTTTTTTTTGCGGATGGGAAATCATCAAATGACTCCTCCCGCTCTGGGTGGAGCGGAAGGGAGTGTCAGACTCTTACTGACTAAAACCCACCCGTGTTCCTTCCTTAGCCCTTTATGTTAACTACAGGGGTGGTGCCTTGTACTAACGTAGCCTACTATGTAATGGAGATAAGAATTAAATTTCAATAAACAAATAACCGCACTTGCATGTTATTTGGTGAATCCCCGAAACTTAAGATAAGATTGCCACTTCAGGAAAGGTAATTCAAATTGTTTGTTTTTTTATCAAGTGTTGCTAAGGTAAACTTTGAACCGGCTAAAATTCCAGTTTTGACAATAAATCTTAATTGATATTTATAGTGATATAATATCAGCGCATCCTGCATATAATAATAATTATCAAGTTTTGTAAATCCTTTTATAATTGGTTGCATGGTAAAATTGTAGAGCAACGACCGACCGAATGCTAAATGTTCGCGAATGTTGCCATCCTTCGCCGCTATCTTATCTCTCCAGATATCGTTGAACTCGTATATGAGCGATATTTTAAGTAAAGCCAATGACTCTCAGTTTCGTTATCATTTATCATTATCACTGAAAACAACGTTTTGCCAATAAATTACTTTGCTTGCATGCATGTTTTAACGCAGAATTTAGAGTTTGCACATAATTATGTATGGCCATTCGATTAAGAGTTTTTAACTAATAGAACTGGATTTTTACTAATGAGTGTTTAAATAAAACAGTCCCAAGTTAAGAGGCAGGCTGGGGGAACTGTCATTAATTAATGGAAAATGAGACGTGAAACCACAGAAATGTTTAAACTAATCGATCACGATTAATTGATATACTGATAACGTGCAGCAGTGGTGCCCAGGACAATTTAATTAATCTTTCCTGCTAATTTCTTACATCGGACTTTGCACTTTTATATTTTTATCGTTATTTTTGTTTTTATCTGATGTACGACTATTATCTGACTATCTGGCCTATTGTGTCTTTTAGCCTGTGCTAAATACATGTATTTTCTTTCTTTCATTCACATGGTGATTACCACTGCTCTCGAAACGGTGAAAGAAGACATCGTGAGGTAACCGGGACATCCTGGAACCAAAAATTCTAAGACATGTGACATCTACCAATCCGCACTGGGCCCGCGTGGTGGGTTACAGCCCTCTCCTTCTCACAGAGAGGAGGCCAGTGTCCCAGCAGTGGGAACGTTATAGGCTGATAATGCTCAAACTCAAACTCAAAGCATTTATTTCAATTAAACCTTTAACAGGCACTTTTGAATTGTCAAGAAGTCGGTCAGTCAGAAAATATGAAGCTAGTTGCCCATTCCAAAGCGTAGAGTACCTATGGAGAAGAACGGGCAAGAAACTCCATGGACACTCTTTTTAAATTACATTTTACAAAAATATTTGTTACATCATTACTTTTGAATTTATGATTATATAATGTGAGAACGATGTAAAAAATAAAAAATAATGTCCGCGTTAAAAGCGTCTAAACGTCGTGCTACTAATATTACTAAATAATTCCTTAGGCTTACTATTTTAAATACAGTCACACGCCATAAAAAAGGCCCCCAGTAAACGATGATCAATCTTGCTTCGAGGTAAACCACACAAATCGCTTATCGTCTATGTGCCGATATTTTGTTTATCATTGAATGACGTAGCATGAATTTTGTAGTGTAATCAAATAATCACTTTATCGGAAAATAAATACGTCATTGTGAATTCCATAACAATTGTGTTAGTCTCCGAGCAATTGGCAATTAATTAATTATTAATATTAGCTTTATGGTTCCCATACCTCGGGTTTTGACTTCGTTACACTTCACACTAATATTATAAAGGCGAAAGTATGTGAGTGTGTTTGTATGTTTGTTACTTCTTCACGCACAAACTACTGAACGAATTTGGATGAAATTTGGCACACAGATAGTTTATAATCAGGATTAACACATAGGTTACTTTTTACCCCGATTTTCCTAAGGGATCGACACTTATGCGGGTAAACCGGGGCGCAGCTAGTTTTATTATACAGGTGATTTTTTTTACAGGTTTCAAATTTTTACAAGGTGGTCTACCCATAAATAAGAACAGCTTTCACTATGGGACCAACTCTGAAATCACGAAAAAAAAATCAGCTGCTTCATACAAAAGTTCAATAGGTACATACTTAACCAAAATGTATGAAACAGCTGATTTTTTTTTCGTGATTTCAGAGTTGGTCCCATAGTGAAAGTTGTTCATATTCATAGGTAGAAAAATTTGGAACCGGTAAAAAAAATCATGTTGTATAATATACAGGCTGTAAGTGTAATCACCGTTATCCTCTTAAGGGGTCATTGTACTCATCATTATGAACAACTTTTACTATGGGGCCAAACCTGAAATCGCGAAAAAAAAATCAGCTGTTCCCTACATTTATGTTCGCATAACTCGTCAGAATGTAGGGAACAGCTGATTTTTTTTTCGCGATTTCAGGTTTGGCCCCATAGTAAAAGTTGTTCATAATGATGAGTACAATGACCCCTTAAGAGGATAACGGTGATTACACTTACAGCCTGTATAGATTTTGTTTAAATAATCTTGAGCGGAGATTTTATGATTGGGTACTTACGATTTTATGATTGGGAGTTGGACCTATTATCAGTGCTAAGATATTATAAGAACATCACCGTAATTGCGTTACACATTTTCAATCGCAATCTGTATCATTTCGAAGGATATTATTGCTAATCCATTGCTTCATATGTTCGAAAAATTTGTCCGTTTAACAACGTAACAAGGAATGTTGTTAAACTGTCTAAATGAATGCCATCGCTACTGTTACTGTGTTGCGCAACTTCCCCGCGAAGGAACACGGGTGGGTTTTAGTCAGTAAGAGTCTGACACTCCCTTCCGCTCCACCCAGAGCGGGAGGAGTCATTTGATGATTTCCCATCCGCAAAAAAAAAAAAAAAAAAAAGGGTCATGCTTTGGTAAAAATATTATAAGGGCTGATTGCCCCGGGTGCGCCCACGCCGATGCCTATTTTATGTAGTTTTAAACGTTGTGTGTGTATAAAGGATGTAACATAACTATCATCATCATAAAACTAACTAGTTTTATGATAATGATTCTGTATTTGCTGTACAAATAAGTCTTTTTTCACAGAGCACATATTATGACTAAACCGCATTGTAACTTTAGGTAGGTACTGTGTAATACAAATGAGTATTACACAAATAATATAAGATGAGTCTCATACTCTAATTGTACTGTTATTCGTTGACATTCACATGACTGTGTGTATAATATGTCAATAAAATAAGCCTTGATGATGTAAAAGTAAAACAAAATAAATAAATAAATTATTGTAGAGGAAAAGTAATTATTGGTACTCATATAGGTACAATCGACCGCAATTTGGTGGTGACATTTAAACCTTGCGCTGACTTAGAGTAGTACAGAGTTTTAATAGAATATGAGGACATTTTGTACTGGTTTTGTAATTACTGACGTGAGGCCTGCGAAAAAAAAAGAAAAGTGTTGTTTACGTTGGAAAGGTGCTGACTTAAGGACGCCTTTACGTATCTGACAAAAATAAGCCATTTTTCGGTGCATTTTGCGGCAAAATGAGACGAAACCAAATGTAACTAATAATTACCACAGATAGATTACTCTTTCATCTCCAAATGGTAGCCATTTTTTATTCGAAAATGTTGGTTTATAATATAGTAAAAAATAATTTCCGTTGCCTCTTCACACAAAATCGACGATATCGTGCTGTCTTTGGGGTCATTTTTCTTCTGTTTAATAACATAAACATATTTATTTTAAAATATTTTATGTAAGCAGACATGTTCAACTCAAAAAGGTAGCCAAAAGAACTATCAAAATGTTAAAAATAAGCTCAGAAAAAAATAAAAATCGGAGTCTATTTTTTCACATATTTAGCTGTAATACGTGAATCTTAATGGATTGAAATAAGGGTTATTTTACTGGTCACTGTCTCGGTTTATTGCACAAAAATTTGTAATGAAATATTAGTCTGCGCTCGGCCGCCGTTGTGAGTGGACTCTGTGTCGGTTGTAAGCAGCAGCTTGTGCTAAAAGAAGATCGCTGTACGGATACAAAATATTTGATACACAAAACTTGATACTTCACGCATTCTGTATGTACCTATTACCCAAGGAAAGATTTTTGATTCACAGTCTTATAATTTTTCTAGAAGTAAGTAGGGTTTATAAATTCATATTTCGTTCCGGACTTGCTGGAGTGACCTGCACAGCAGGTGTACTTCGAAGACTATTCCGGTCTGATCCCCTGAAGACTTACAATATTTCATGATGGGTGTCAATTTCGTGGTTTTCGAGGGTGCTGAAACCGATGGTTGGGTCAAAATAAAAATCCAAGATGGCGGATGTGAAAAGTGTTACAATATTTTCATGATGGGTGTCAATTTCGTGGTTTTCGAGGGTGCTAAAACCGACGGTGGGGTCAAAATGAAAATCCAAGATGGCGGATGTGAAAAATGTTACAATTTTTCATGATGGGTGTCAATTTCGTGGTTTTCGAGGGTGCTGAAACCGATGGTGGGGTCAAAATAAAAATCCAACCATCGGTTTCAGCACCCTCGAAAACCACGAAATTGACACCCATCATGAAAATATTGTAACATTTTTCACATCCGCCATCTTAGATTTTCATTTTGACCCCACCGTCGGTTTCAGCACCCTCGAAAACCACGAAATTGACACCCATCATGAAAAATTGTAACATTTGTCACATCCGCCATCTTGGATTTTTATTTTGACCCCACCGTCGGTTTCAGCACCCTCGAAAACCACGAAATTGACACCCATCATGAAAAATTGTAACATTTTTCACATCCGCCATCTTGGATTCTCATTTTGACCTCACCATCGGTTTCAGCACCCTCGAAAACCACGAAATTGACACCCATCATGAAAATATTGTAACACTTTTCACATCCGCCATCTTGGATTTTCATTTTGACCTCACCATCGGTTTCAGCACCCTCAAAAACCACGAAATTGACACCCATCATGAAAAATTATAAAAATTTTCACATCCGCCATCTTAGATTTTCATTTTGACCCCACCGTCGGTTTCAGCACCCTCGAAAACCACGAAATTGACACCCATCATGAAAAATTGTAACATTTGTCACATCCGCCATCTTGGATTTTTATTTTGACCCCACCGTCGGTTTCAGCACCCTCGAAAACCACGAAATTGACACCCATCATGAAAAATTGTAACATTTTTCACATCCGCCATCTTGGATTCTCATTTTGACCTCACCATCGGTTTCAGCACCCTCGAAAACCACGAAATTGACACCCATCATGAAAATATTGTAACACTTTTCACATCCGCCATCTTGGATTTTCATTTTGACCTCACCATCGGTTTCAGCACCCTCGAAAACCACGAAATTGACATACATCATGAAAAATTGTAACATTTTTCACATCTGCCATCTGTAAAATTATTAAAAAGGGGTCAAACCGGGTGCGGTGACTTGACAAAGACGAAAATGTCGTTGTTCCTCAATACTAACATACACGTATCCGTTATAATAAGAAATTACGAACTTATGTATTTCAATAAACCCTGTACTTATTTTTGTTGCTGACGATCCTTCAGGATCAAAAACAAAAGAAAAAGCGGTTCAAACCGGTATGAGAAAGTTTTTAGTGGATAAGACAGAGATTAAAACAGAAGACGATCTAGGAGGGGATCGAGGCGGGGGGGGTGGAGGGGGGGTTCAGGGGATCAGAACGGAATAATTCGAGCTGAGTCAGGTGTGCCGAGTATGGGCTCGTTTTCTTAGTTATGTTGAGACCTTACCTCCGGACTTGATGGAGTGACCTGCACGTGTACTTCGAAGACTCCTACTGGAACTAACAGCCGAGCAGATCTAGGTGTGCCGAGTATGGGCTCGTTTTCTTAGTTATGTTGAGACCTTACCTCCGGGCTTGATGGAGTGACCTGCAGGTGTACTCGAAGACTGCTACTGGAACTAACAGCCGAGCTGATCTAGGTGTGCCGAGTATGGGCTCGTTTTCTTAGTTATGTTGAGACCTTACCTCCGGACTTGATGGAGTGACCTGCAGGTGTACTTCGAAGACTGCTACTGGAACTAATAGCCGAGCTGATCTAGGTGTGCCGAGTATGGGCTCGTTTTCTTAGTTATGTTGAGACCTTACTTCCGGACTTGATGGAGTGACCTGCAGGTGTACTTCGAAGACTGCTACTGGAACTAATAGCCGAGCTGAGCTAGGTGTGCCAAGTTTGGGCTTCTTTTGTTAGTTTTGTTGAGACCTTAAGAATAGGTAGGCAGGCACTAAGCCGGGTCTAGTCTAGGCAGATGCGGTCACTAATCGGAAACATAAAACAAAAGTACTTATCTAAAAAAAAAAGATTACAGCCGCCATCTTGGATTTTCATTTTGACTTTGTTTTCGGCTCCAGCACCCTCGAAAACTATGAAAACGACACCCATGATAAAAAATATAAAAAAAATTACAGCCGCCATCTTGGATTTTCATTTTGACCTCACTATCTGCTTTAGCGCCCTTGAAACCCGTAAATACGACACCCATGATAAAAATAAAAAATAAATTACAGCCGCCATCTTAGATTTTCATTTTGACCTAATTATTGGCTCCAACACCCTCGAAAACCATAAAAACGACACCCATGATGAAAAATATAAAAAAAAAATACAGCCGCCATCTTGGATTTTCATTTTGACCTCACTATCGGCTTTAGCGCCCTTGAAAACCATAAAAACGACCACCCATGATAAAAAAATTAAAGCCGCCATCTTGGATTTTCATTTGGACATCACTATCGGTTTTAGCACCCTTGAAAACCATAAAAACGACACCCATGATGAAAAATTAAAAAAAACTACAACCGCCATCTTGGATTTTCATTTTTATCTCACTATCGGCGATCTCAATATCCGTCACTTTGCACGGCCAAAAATGTAATTGACAGGCTTATGGTGATTTATCGAGGTAGCCACTGCTAATATGCCATGCACTTTATGCAATGCACGACACTGCTTAGTACGTTATCCTAATTGCGTAACACACTTGGCTTGGCAATGGCAATCCATTCCGATTTGACAGTTCAACAATATCCATTGCGTTGTTTTTGTTTTACGAATTTTTTAAATATTTATGAAGCAACTAGCTGTGCCCCGCGGTTTCACCCGCATAAGTTTCGATCCCGTGGGAATATCGGATAAAAAGTAGCCTATATGTGTCAGCTACCTCTATACAAAATTTTATCAAAATTGGTGAAGCCGTTTGAGCGTGAAGAACAAACATATAAACATACACACACACTCACAAACTTTCGCCTTTATAATATTAGCGTGATGAATATTGTAGCATTTGTACTGTTTGCCTTGTAGGGTGTGTGCCAAATACACGTATTTTCTTTCCAGTTTTCGAGAACCTACTTGCATTTGATACCATAGCAAATTTATTATATAAAATACGAAATAAACCGAATAAAACAAGCTTGTTTTATATTTGTTTTCAATAAGCTCGTCCGCAAATTGTTAATACATAGGTACTTTGGCAACTTGTACTTGATTAATCACTGTCCAGTGAAATTAAGTAAATAGCATTCTACTTATATGAACACTTCACATTACCTACAAACTGTTTGAAAACAAATCACCGTAAACTTAAAAAAAATACATGGCAAAAATAAAATAAAATTAGGCTCAAGTATCAAGTCGTGTCAATTTACTCATAATTTCACCGCTTCGCGCATGTCGCTGTGTGTGTGAGCCGTGCACGTGTAGTAGTAAGACTCAATACCTAAAATTGAAGCGCGTCATTTCGTAAACGCGTCCTTAAACAAACACATTTGTTGTCTCCTTGACGGACCCCTATCTAATGTGGATATGTAGCACATTGCTCACAGTCATCTATACATATAATAAATCTATAGACAAGACGTTTCTATACTTACATTGAAAATTTCCAAATAAAATAGTTGGGGTGTTAAAGAATATCCAACAAATGCCATTTCATCAATTCATTAGGTGAATAAATTTATAAGTATCAGGATTCAGGATCTCACATTTTTATTTCCATTACTTTTTTGTCGGTAAACGCAATTCAATCTGATTAGTAGTTCTTATTGCTTTCAGCGTATAAGGAACTCTTATGCAAAATTTCGTGCTTAGACTGCGTTGTCTGTCAGGGAATTTTAGATTTTTACTAAGTAGATGTATGTTGCCTACAGGTGAAATACGATGAGGACAGACGGCACCCGCGCATGGAGCACATCCTGCAGGCGGTGCGGTGTCAGTACCTCACGCCCAGCTTTCTCAAGGAGCAGATGAGCACATGTACCGTGCTCAAGAAAGTGCCCGCCTGTCGGGAGTACCTCGCTAAAATATTTAAGGTAAGCTTTTCAATGATAAACTTTTTTTTTATTACGTTGGCTTCAAGCATGGCCCAACGTCTTCTTTCGCTATACCTATTTGTTTTCTTTTTTCTGAAAACGGTGAAGGAAAACATCGTGAGGAAACCGGTATGTCCTGGCACCAAAACGTTCGAAGACATGTGACATCTACCAATCTGCATTGGGCCCGCGTGGTGGTTTACGACCAGGCCCCTCTTGTCCATTGAGCACTCTGGGCAAGTGCCCAGGGCCCCGCAGTGCGATTTACAATACGTTTCGAGCCTCCCAGTTATGAAAAATATTAGTATGTTTCTCTTCTTTTGTTTCTTGTTTCTTATTGTCCCTTATCTACACAGGGGCCATGTGACCCTTATGTGCCCAGGGCCTCCAATAGGTTAAAGACAGCCCTGTTTACCACCCACTCCCTCTCAAAAAGAGGAGGCCTGTGTCCCAACAGTGGAAACATTAGGTTGATTATGGTAACTAGATAAGTACCAGGATAGGTAGATTATATATTCTTGTTTTCTTTTTAAATATCCTGCCAGACTCATATGCGCTGCGCGAAAAGAAATTTAAATAATTTAAGTTAACACATAGTCATGTCTAGCGTAGGCACGAGCGAATGCGAGGAGAAAGAGAAAGCCCAAACCCATGCATGATAAGCCCGGCTGGAGACGTTAATCCGATTTTTTTAATATGACGTTTGGGTGATTCAGAATCCCTTAAACTCCACGTATTTCGTGCTCTCAGATTTATTTTCCTCCTGAACATTAAAGCTATTAAAGAGGGTATATGCTTATGACCAAACGATAGAAGAGAAAACTTATATGAGCTGAGTATACGCGACTCAACTTCACCAGCCGACTGGGCCCGAGTATACCCGATTCAGCAGAAAGAACGCAAAGTGGGCCTGAAGAAGTTTTCACTTCAAAAACGTTAAGCATCTTTCGAAATCCTTAAGAAATAAAAGTACCCATTCGAATATTCTTACAAATACTAATATCTTCATCTTGTTGCAGGATCTCACTCTACACAAGAAGCCCGTGGTGAAAGAGAGGCGACCGAACACGCCACGCATCATCTACGTCGCGGGCGGCTACTTCCGACATTCTATAGACTTATTTGAGGCCTTCAACTTGGACGATAGCTGTTGGACGACGCTGCCCAGGCTAACAGTGCCACGTTCAGGGTTAGGAGCCGCGTTTCTTAAGGTGAGTATTATAGGAATAGGTAGAAACAATATTAATTTAGTTAGACACGTATGAAAACACTAGATGTTAAGTACCCTATAGCAAAAATTTGGCTATCAAATGCAAAAAGAATTTTTCAAATCCGACTGCTAGTTCCCGAGATTAGCGCGTTCAAACAAACTCTTCAGCTTTATTATTAGTATAGATATACAGGGTTATTGGTAAAACATTAACAACCTCTGAAGAGGTCATTGTACTCATCATTATGAACAACTTTTACTATGGGACCAAACCTGAAATCGCGAAAAATAATCAGCTGTTCCCTACATTTTGACGAGTTATACGAACATAAATGTAGGGTACAGCTGTTTTTTTTTTCGCGATTTCTGTAGTAGTTTGGTCCCATAGTAAAAGTTGTTCATAATGATGAGTACAATGACCTCTTCAGAGGTTGTTAATGTTTTACCAATAACCCTGTATACATCTTATACGTCGCGGGTTGCTTCTTCCGACATTCAATCGACTTGTTTGAGGTCTTCTCATTGGACAAAAACTGTTTGACGACGCTGCCCAGGCTAACAGTGCCACGTTCAGGGTTAGGAGCCGCGTTTCTTATGGTGAGCATCAGGTAGAAAAAATATCGATTTAGTTCGAGAGCCACGTATGAAAACGTATGTATATCATATACGTCGCGAGCGGCTACTACAGACATTCTGACGACTTGTTTGAGGCCTTTAACTTGGACGATATCTGCTGGGCGACGCGGCCCAGGCTGTCAGTGCCACGGTCAGGGTTATGAGCCGCGTTTCTTAAGGTGAGCCACGTATGATAACGTATCGTATAAACGTCAAGCACTCGATAGATTTGTTTGAAACCTTCAACTTGGACGATAATCTTTGGACGACGCTACCAAGCCTTTCTGCCTGAATTTGTGATTCGATAATGGTTTATCATCAACCGGTTACCCTATTAAGGCTCGTCCTCCTACGTATGTCTATTTCCTGTTTTTTTATTATTCCTCATTAGTATATTCTGTCACATATTTAATTACATTATTTTGCTTTAAGTACGCTGTACCGGTACAGCGTCCTAATAATTGTTTCTTGCACCGGACGAACGTCATACGTCGGCGCCGGTTGTCGCTGAAAACCAGCGCTGGAGCTCTGTCTTGTATAGGGTCGCAGCATAATGCTGAGCGATAGCCGTTTTACGTGGATGTGTCGCATGTTTCCCCAACCTATTCTTATTTTTTTTTTTGTGTGTTTATGTTCATTTTTGCGTCCTGTATACCTCAAATAAACGTATTTTCTTTTCTCTATTTATTGAAAAAACCTCTTGTAAACCTCTGCCTACCTCTTCGGGGCATACAAGCGTGGTGTTATGTTAAAACTCAAAAATATTTCCTACTAATGTTGGGTAATGTTGCATGAACATTTCGTCAATCTGTATATTCATAAGAAGAAAAAAATGCCTAAAGAAAAATAACTATAATGACAATTTAGTTTTCGTTCTACGAAAAACTTATTCAGCGTAAGTCTGAAATAATATTTAACAATAAAAGTCAACGTAAGGCCGCCTCTGCACATTTCTGTTTGAAGTATTAAATAAATAAATAAGGTACATAGGTACAGTCAACAAAAGAGATAAGTATGCAGGATCGTCGGATATAGTTGAAGTTTAGTAAGAAACCGATGGATGTTCTCGAATAAAATTTGATTTTATTAATAGAAAACAAACAGCTCATTTATCAAATTAAATTTCAGTCGACAACATCCTTCGGTTTCTTACTAAACTTAACTATATCTGAAGATCTTGCATACTTATCTCTTTTGTTGACTGTACGTGGCGATCGTACGTTCGCACTGCGCAATACCAAAGCCTAAAAAATGTTTCAGAATCAGGATGACGGCGACGAAATCTAGCATTTTAAACGTCATCGTTTAATAATATTTATCAGTCGCACGCTATATCATTTTATTATATAATAAAGTTGTCAAAAAATAATAGGCCTGTTTTGACATTTGAGAAAGAACCTAGAATGTAACTTGGAACGAAACTGAAAGAAACAATAAAATAATAATTAATTACATATAGTGTTTTAAAAAAATACATAATTTTTTTGGCGCGTTATTTAATATGATGGAATATATTGCGAGTATTCTTTTTACGTTTACTTTATAGTAGCATGCAATTTCTAATTATTACGACACGTCTCAAAAACCGTTACGTTCTCAGTCTTTTTAGGGTTCCGTTGCCAAATGGCAAAAAACGGAACCCTTATAAATTCGTCATGTCTGTCTGTCTGTCCGTCCGTATGTCACAGCCACTTTTCTCCGAAACTATAAGAGCTATACTGTTGAAACTTGGTAAGTAGATGTATTCTGTGAACCGCATTAAGATTTTCACACAAAAATAGAAAAAAACAATAAATTTTGGGGTTCCCCATACTTAGAACTGAAACTAAAAAAAATTTTTTTCGTCAAACCTATACGTGTGAGGTATTTATGGATAGGTCTTCAAAAATGATATTGAGGTTTCTTATATCATTTTTTTCTAGACTGTATAGTTTGCGCGATAGATACTTCCAAAGTGGTAAAATGTGTCGTCCCCCCCCCTGTAACTTCTAAAATAAGAGAATGATAAAACTAAAAAAAATATATGATGTACAATACCATGTAAACTTCCACCGAAAATTGGTTTGAACGAGATCTAGTAAGTAGTTTTTTTTTAATACGTCATAAATTGTAAACCGCATTTTACCTTTTATTCAACCAACTCAAATATAAAAAAATAAAAAAAGACATTTAATTTCATAAACATAAACCTTATGCATAAACCCGGATGTTACGGAACCCTCGGTGAGCGAGTCCGACTCGCTCTTGCCCGGTTTTTTTTTTTAATTCCAGTGTTGTAACCAATTAATTACTGAATTTCATCAGCTTCATTCGATTTTAATAGTAATTAAATATTGTGTAGTGATCTTTACTGAAAAGAATGAGCTTGGCGCTCAAAGCCGTAAATAAAAGTTTGAATTGGCGACGCTGGTTTCTGTAGAATGGCTTGTCTCTGACCAAGCGGCACGGCTTTGCTTTTGTCCACTATCACGTTAAGCTTGGCTCTTCTATTTTGGACTTTGATTTAAAGATAGTGATTTAGACTCGAAAAAAAGATTAATATCACTTTACAATACATAATCATATCGATCAAATACTCATACAAACTTGAATCGATTTATTGTGAGTATCGAGTACCGAGTCGTATGGTTACTTCACTAGTTACGTCGCGATGACAAATGTCAAAACGGGCCTATTAGTTTTTGACAACTATAGTGTTTCTTATAATATAATAATGCTGGCAGATTTTGAGAAATTACTTATTTCAGTCTATGCATTCCTTTCTTCAAATATATTTCACTGAAAAGAAAGGGGAATTTATTGATATAGCTGCATCTTTAGGCGCGTGGCCAAAATTGGAACTATCGCCGCCATCTTGTTTTTTAATACAATTTCTCAAAGGTTTACCAACAACGCCTCCCTGTCAATATTACTTAAGAACCAAAAGATCTTTGTAGCACTATAGGTTTTTCAAATTCTTCCTCTAAAGAGGTTAAATACAGAGATGAAAGTTTGCAAGGAAGGTCCGGCATTTTTATCGATAGGAATCCCATCGGGCTCACGGCTGGTTTCTGTTTAATTTATAAATAAATGTTTCTATTTGTGCAGGGTCTATTCTACGCAGTGGGAGGACGCAACACGTCGCCAGGGTCTTCGTACGACAGCGACTGGGTGGACGTTTACAACCCCGCGACGGAACATTGGAGACCTTGCAGTCCTATGTCAACACCGAGGCACAGGGTATGTAATCAACTATAGTTAAATCGTTGCAAATAATAGTGGCTTTTATAATAATCGACATAAGGTTTAAATTACAACAGAGAAAAAAACAAGATATTTATTTCGTCTCAAACATTGTGTCATACATGAATTGAAACAGCCCCAGTAACTTAAAATAGTACTTGTTTGGGAGCTGTCATGATGAGGCTAATAAATACAGGATTTAAAGAAAAGTTAAGTAAAACACTGATTTAGCAGCTTGGATGTATGAGGTGTGCAAGTGTGTACACAATTTGTTTTATTATCCTAATCCAAATGTTACCGGTTTGTAAAAAAAAAAACAATTTTTCTTACCAATTTCTGCTATAACTGTAACTTATTCCGCGTGGGTTTCGTAGGTAATTTCCCCTTCGAACTTCAACACCCCTTTAATTTAAAATATCCGTTAGTTCAAAATACCCAGTGAAAACTGCTGGAAACTAGTCGTCCGACGATAAACAATCATCGGGACACGGACCGCCTCTGTTATATATTTTGGTACATTTCTCTAATCAAAGTCCTTTCCGTTTTCGGCGTGGCGTGGAAAGCCGGTAATTCTCTATATACCGCCGCGTAAGTATATGTCGCAGCCAACTGGTTTAATTAGCCGTTTAGTTAACCGCCTAGCTTTTTAACTAAACGGCGCCGCCTGAATGACCTGAATCACGCGCGAGTCTAATTGGTCGCAGTAACTAGGCTAGGGCACCCCGACCAAATGGTTATATAGGGCTTTTCCCAATAACTTTTAAGTTTGTGATGGGTATAATTATTGGGTTAGGTTTGTATTAATCTATTCTTGTTCCGTCGGTTATAGTTTTCATTTAGCTCGATATTTGATTTGAAGAGATGCCTATGTTTTCTAACGAATATACAACTTTGTAGTATATATATTGCTGGTAGTGTAAGAATTTGTTGTTTAATAAAGTGTGGCCTACAACTCTCTCGTTGATCTATGTTCATTAATTTTCTAATACATTTCTTTTGGTGAATGAAGAGGTCCAAAAAGTCAGTACTTTCTCCCCACAGAATGATTCCATAATTTAGCCAGGAGTAGGCGTACGCATAATAGGCAGATAAGGCGGTTTTATAATCCGTGTTGCATTTCAATATGCTTAGCGCATAAATAAATCGCGACAGTTTTGCTCTTGTACTTTCGATATGTTATATTTAACCAGTTGGCTGCGACATATACATAACAATAATAAATATATGTAAGTGTTTGCGTGCGTTAGTTGACACATTATCATAAGTGCATGCTCATTTTCCTATCTATTTTACGTATGAATGAAAATTGTAATCTAACTTGAAATAATACTAGAATGTGACGTGTGTGTTGTACTCCATACATTATCTTGAATTAGAACTATCAGAAGCTTCATAGAATTGTTATTCAATGAAGCTTCTGATAGTTCTATATATTGTTGTACGTATGTTCTGTGTATCTCTACAGTTGTAGAGATTAAAATACGTAACCCTTGAATAAACTATATATGTATGTATAATAATGCATTTGTCAGAAGTTCGACATTATAATAATTAATTGTCTTTATTAACAGGTAGGAGTAGCAGTAATGGACGGACTATTATATGCAGTCGGCGGTTCCGCGGGCTCTGAATATCACAAATCAGTAGAATGGTAAGCATAACAGATCTATCTATTGTGGAAACGGCAAACGTAGTGCGGGACGTCCTTAAGTTAAATGGACCGAGACCGAAACCAAAATGTTTCGCAACACGTGTCTCCAGAGACATCGCGCGACGTCACGTGACATCACCCGACTTCTTACTCACGACTTCTTTCGTGGTCTTCGATGCCATTCATCGTGTCATACAAAGTAGGACGACGTCGCCTGACTTAGTAAGATGTCTCTAGATACACTTTTCGCGGGATAATATTGTCCGCCGTTAAATACGTCTTTTAATGACGGCGATTGGAAACGGAAGGCGAAAAACCGTGTGACTGGGAGGCATTATGTCCAGCAGTGGACTGCGGTAGGCTGAGTTCATTGATTGATAGCTTTCTGGGCGTGGCGTATAACGAGAACTTCATACCAAAGCCTGCTTTGGTGATTAAGTTATTTTGTCTTTCCAGTGGCGAATCATTGATTTCAATAAATAATCCACAATTTATGTATGTGTGTTTATGTTAACAATCAATCGAAAATAGTTTAAACATTATGAAAATTGTAACTTCAAATTGATATTTATCTCTTTCCTGGCAGTTATGGTATACTAAAATATTGATAAGGAATGACCTTGCAAAAACTGCCTTCTAATAAATAATAATCAAAAAAGATATTGGTCGGGATTTCCCATTTTGATAAAATACCAAACAATAAAATTAACTATGTTAACTGCTATATACGAACAAAAGATTTAAGATAATATGAAAAACTAGTAATCATGATATGGACATTTGGTTCCAGGCGACAAGTCACTAAGCAATAGTTTAAATTTTTTTTGCAACATAAAAGTACGTTACTTGCGATAATATAAAAAAATCCTATACTTTCAACTGTATAGGTCGGTATAGATAGATAGTATATGCTTTATTGTACACAGTAATAGTCACGTAGTACAGTTTTAGTATACTTTACTTACAGGATGACAGGGACATCAACCAACCAACAACCAACCACAACCAAACAACCAACCATGTTACAATGGATTCAGTACATGATTCTGAATCGGTTACAGTTTGCACGTCAATGTCCTTGCCATCTTGTATAGGTAGTATCGCTAAGAGACAGGTAGTCCAAATAATCATTCGGGGGTGCGGTGAATTCGGGGGTGTATCTCCCGGGCCCCCGACTCATGGTACTAGAAGGAACAGTGGGGTTTTAGTCGGTAGGAGTCCGACATAACCTTCCGTTCTTCCAAGACGGAGGATATCAAATAATCATGTATTTATTAATCCTATGTGTTTATTTAGATAAAGTTTGAATTAAGTTCTTTCGTTTTAGAGGGATTTACCGATCTTCACTCATTCAAGTGCCGCACATGGTTCAAATTCACTACTAGACTTTTAGGAGTCACTTGTATGTTAACCCTATACTCTCTTTACAGCTACGACCCCGAACGTGACACATGGACGTCAGTAGCCTCAATGGGTTGCGCGCGTCTTGGCGTGGGTGTAGCTGTCGTCAATCGACTGTTGTACGCAGTCGGAGGGTTCGACGGCGCGCGACGCATTGCCTCCGTAGAGTGCTACCATCCCGAGAACAACTGCTGGAATGAAGTGGCGCCGATGCATATAGCAAGGAGTGGGGCTGGTACGTAAATATGTGTTTTCTTTAATACCATTTTACGACGGTGCTTTCTAATAACTCTTGTCTTTTTTCTGCTGTTGGAGTAGCTGGCACTGGCACTCTTATTTGGTCCTTTGAGTCGGATTTCGATGATTTGGAGAATCGAAAACCTAACCTTGTATCAGCGTAGGTATTCACAACCACTTGATACGCTTCCGTACCGTATCGAACATCAATCAATGCTATCGTAGGAGTCCTCTAAACGCTGTTCACAAGACCAAACCCGGAAAATTTTATCAATTTAAATCAAATAGACGACAGCTATTCTTCCGACACCTGTTTGCTGTCGGGGGCAAGGCAAATCAGGTTATCGAAATGTGTAATTTTCGATACAATAGCCTGTCGAAAGGTTGTGTATAGCTATGCAGAACGACTTTGGGATTGTCACAAGCTAATGACCACCTTAGTTACTACAACATGGTTTTCGATTCATAAAACCCGATCAAAAAACATTGCAAAATAGTAGGTAACCATGTAGCTATATTAAGCCGAAACATATTTGTACTCTATTGACAATATTAAAGATCTATATCGTTACATTTCTCTTGAGCTATAAAAGAGTCCTTGTAGTATTGTACCAGGATGGATTATCCATCAGTATTTGTTACTTCAATAGTAACTCCGCACAGCGAACAGCGAAACCTCGCCAGACGATTTGTTTTTCGCACGGATATAAAAATAAAAAGTTTCAGATTAAGAACCGCTCATACATTCATGAATATTTTTAGGTGTAGCAGCAATGAGCCAGTACATCTACGTGGTGGGTGGTTACGATGGGTCGCAGCAACTAGCGTCGGTGGAGAGATACGACACAGAGCGAGACACGTGGGAGCTGGTCGCGCCTGTTCACATTGCGCGCTCGGCACTCTCGCTTACTGTGCTCGATAATAAACTATATGCGCTTGGTTAGTATTTCAACTAAGTAATTACTTTTACTTCATGTGGATTTTCTTACAAATTGAACTTGAAATTGAAACTTTATTTATGAACGTATAAAATCTAGACAACTCTATACCAACTCGACTAACATTAAAACCATTGAAATCTGAGCCAGCAGTCGACGACAGACGGGGAGACAGAAGGGCGGTTGGTGTTGAGTTGTTAGTGTGCTACGGCTAGTCCGACCGAATATCGTATACCTACGCTTTTCGGCAATTTTCGGCAGATATATCAGTTTTCAACCGAAAAAAAACCGCGGTAACCGAACAAAATTAAGTACCGGCAAATAAATTCTTACAATATAAATTATTCAGAAAAAATCGATAGGTACCTACACAACTAAGAGCAAAATAACAGTGAAAATGCAGAAAAAAGATTGTTATTATTAATTATGACTTTAAGAAGAATATAAGTTTCGCATGATTTAAGTTTAAAACGGTTAAATATAATGATTAAAAGCTTGACAACTGCATTACATTCAGTATTACTTTTTACGAAGAAAAACCTATCGACAAACAAAACACAATTTTTTTTTTAGTTTTTTTGCCGTAAATGCAAATTCGGCCGGATTTCATTTTCGTTTTCGATCGAAAAAAAAAAATTCGATCGGCATTTAACTTCCGCATAGACAGCATATTATATGATACTAAATTGTTGTTCCAGGTGGCTACGACGGCACGTCGTTCCTAGACATAGTGGAGGTGTACGACCCGGCCAGCAACACGTGGAGCAGCGGCACACCGCTCACGTCGGTGCGCTCCGGGCACGCGTCGGCCGTGTGCTACCAGCACGTGGCGCCACACTGCGACCTCGCCGAACAAATACCCACCGTCATAAAAAAACTTGGCAAGCGGCCTTCCGCGTCAGGATCCTCAGTTTCCGGGACATCTTCCGGCTCAACCATATCCAGAAACGATGACATACCCACTGCCAACAACATCATAGGAACCCTATCCAATCCCAGAACGCCCAGCGATTACATGTAGTGAACTAACCAATCATCGTCAACGGTGATTATTTCTCTAACTCGTTCGCTCGGTTAGCTTAGCTCGCAAGGGACGTATACTTGCCGTAATCTCAATGACATCCGGTTCGAATTCCATTCCATACTACAAAGCGTGACCTGAGAATGGGAACTTTAATTTATTCAGATCCTGACGATTTTAAAATGGTAAATTGATCATTTTAAAGTAAATTTTACTTTTACACAAGTTCAACGCGCTATTATCTAAAAATATGTTACACCGGGTGATACCAAAAATTGTGCGTCACAAAGTCACGGTCGATCACTAAACTGTCAACTCATCTCAACTACTCAAAACAAAATAGGACCCACTCTAAAAGTTCTTTTAGAATTTTGTCTAAGAATAAATAACGATGTTTCGAGCGTCGATTTTAGCGTCGAATTCAAGCGGGTAGACAGAAAATGTGAAGTGCTTGAAAAAACACTTGTTGTAAGAATTCTTTCACTTGTGTCCTCAGTCCGATTCAAAGCATTGACTTTACCCGTCACGTTCTGTCAGTTTTTTTTTTTATTATTTCCGTGTTAATCGTGATTACTATGCCTGGTTTTCGTCGTCATATGGGCATGGAAAGCGCAGCAAGAGCTGTTGCAATGCTTCAGGAGGCTCTCAGAGATCTGTAGCAATACGTCTCGGTGTATCGCGACGAGTTATCCGAAACGTGTGGAAATGTTTTCGGGAGACCGAGAGGTAGGATGCCTGGATCAGGAAAAATTAGAGCTGTAACTTCCCAGAAAGACCGGTGCATCAGGTTAACTGCGCGAAGAGAGCGTATCGTAACCGCCCCAGCCGTACAAAACCGGCGGTAATCTACTGGTACCAGAGTTCAAACCATTCGTAATCGTTTACACAAAGATGGTCAACGTTCCCGAATGCGTGTTGTTCGACTCAAACTGACAAGGGCCTGCCAAGCAGCGCGCTTAAGGTTCGCTCGCAAGTATTTGAACTGGGCAATAGATAACAGGAGGGTTGTACTCTTTTACAGACGACTGTAGGGTCAAGTATTTCAGTGGTGATAAACGTCCACATGTGGAGAAAACAAGGTGAAAGTTTACAGAACCAATCATCCATAAAACAGACCGTTTTGGGGATCCAAGTGTTAGGGTATAGACGGGAATAAGCTTGGTAGGCAAAACAGAGCTGGTAATACTGGATGAGTAATCCAACCTCATGCCATCCCATTTTCGTAAAGAGTGGGCGCCGGCGTTGTTTTAATGCATGACAAAATGCTCTCATACATAGTATACGGTCCGAGCCACACAGAGCACTTTATATCACAGTTTTGCCATGGCCAGCTGAGTCGTGGATCAATTGAAATGAAGCCTTTAAGAAAAAATACAGCCATGTTTACAGTCAACAGGAGCTCGCAAACGTGCTAAAACTCTGTTGGGAACGAATACCGGAACAAAATGATACCCATCTTATTGAAAGTGTACCAGATAGACTGAGAGTGCATACAGAGTAGAGGAGGCTTCACTCGCTGCTAACCATAATTATCATCAAACGGTTGCAGGAAATGGGCAATAGACTAGGTTTGATTTGAGTTTATTTCCCTTACAAGTGCTTTTTTTGTGTAAATCTATCAAAATAAACAAATTTTACCATTGATTATGTTGAAACAATTTTTAAATCTCTACTTCAAACATATGTATTTATGAAAGTCGGGTTAGTTACACCATTTATAACTCAAGATCGGCAAATCAAAGATCATACATAATAATCGCTCCACCGATTATTATGATCTTTGATTTGTTGGATTTGTCTCCGCCCTGAAGAGCAGAATAACTATTAAAACTTAAAAAAAAAAAAATGAAGGTCATTCATTTTCTCATACTTTATTGATTCTGAGGCGCCACGAAGTTCGCTGGGTCAGCTAGTCTATTCATAAAATTTTTAAATAACAGCCTAAAAACCGGGTGAGCCCTATTTTCTTTTGACGAGTTTATAATCGATTATCACCAACAGATTAGGGAGTTCCGAGTAATCAAGTAACAAATCCAAATATTATGATAAATGTTGTTTGTAACGAGTTTGTAAATAACAAGGAAAAATAATTTTCCAACATTGTAACCGGGAGAGCAGCATCTACAAGTATGACCGAATTTGCCCTAAATTAATTTGTTGAGGCTCCTTTTTATGACGTCACAACAAAGTTGTTTTAAGCAGTAAATTAATACAAGCGATATCATTTAAAAAAGACTTCTGGTTAATGTAAATATTTTTTAAGTTGATATGGAAATTAAATGTATCTTTAATTAAATTAGTTATAATTATGTACAAATTCCTATAAGCTAAGGTGTTAATCAATCTTTCCAATGTATCATATAGATAGAGACTTGAAAATGTAAATATAATTTACAGTAATTTATAAGGAAAATAAAGACTGTTATGGGAATATACCAAGTATTTTTATTTAAGTACTTCACAATTACGCACAAGGCGGTAAGTCTTAAAAAGTGCATGTAGAAGTTGAAATAATTATATGACACAGTAAAAGTCTTTACTCAACAAACAGCAGCCCTCACAATCGCCGTGTCCCGAAAATCTGACAACCAGTCTTACCAAGGGGTATCATATTACGCAGTAACTGGATTGTGGAGGTCACTTAAACTGGAAGCCGATCCCAACATAATTGGGAAAAGGCTAGGCAGATGATGATGAGTAAGTCTTTACTCCATAGTGGTGTTCCTCATGGACTTCGCGGCCTGGGACAAACAACCCGCGTGAGCGCAGCCTGCACACGACTTCTGTGACAACGCTCGCATTATCGCACATTAGGGAGTAGTCAAACTGCACACATTAAACTACAACTATTTGCACTGATAAATAAATATTATTGTTTTGTATTGATTCCTAAATACATGATCATCTAAGGTGGTATCTTATCTCAAATACTGTGGTAACTGTATAATATCTAAATACTTCGTCATAATTCCCAAACCCTGATCATCGCATCTTTCACACAAGATTGCACTGCCATACTTTATGAAATCCACTGCAACCATTCATATATTGCATTGCATACTTTGTTCCTATATCTAATTCCTATGTCCACTAAGTCATTGGTGGTCGTTTTAAGACTTTTCTGCGCCTCTTCACAAATATTCTCATATCGGGTGCGTCACTGGAGTCTAAAGTATTTTGCTCAGTTTGATTGACTACTTTTTCTGCATCAGCTGTGCTTAAACGTGGATCACAAATCACATCAGTTTTTGCAGTATCAGCTTGTAGTGGACTCGCAGGTGAGAATTCTTTATGCGGTGTAGACGTAGCTAAAGCTTTCAAGATATCACTTTTAAATTCCTTTGTAGACGGAAAAGGATGAATATCTTTAGTGATCTCTATTGCATTAACTTTGACATCTATAGCAGGTTTTGTTACTTCTATTTTATTTTCGTACGCGATTTCAGGCTGTTTTCCTGTTGAAATTATTACTGTTTTGACAACATTAGGATCATTTAAGACAGTTCCAGAGTTCAAATTGTCATAAACGATAGGGGATGGAAGTTGGTTAGGATCTATTATTTCTTCATTCCTCTTGGAAGATTTCTTCTTTTTAATTTCATTAACGACTTCTTTACTTTCTACATCTTCATTAGATGTTTGTGAAACAGCTATAAGGATATCGTCGACTGCTTTTGTTTCTTGTATTTTAGCTTCACCTCTGTTTTGTGTCTGTGTATCACTAGGAATTGCATCTTTATCAGTTAGCGGGGCAGCATCAATTATTTGGTTGATTTTCATGTCAACGGCGTCTTGCGCGTCTTCAGAGATTGGTAAATATGAAGGTATTCCTAAATCCTCTGGAGTCATTAAACTATTACTGTCCCCGAAGAGATCACTAAACTTCTCCTTTGTTTCTTTAGGTTTACCTTCCTTTTCTTTTTTGGATTTTGGCTTCTTTTCAGGAACATGGATGGCGTCAGCTGAAGTTTCTTTCGAATCTTTAAATTCGAAAGAAACCTTTGATTTCGACTTTTTCTTTTTGGTTTTTTGTTTCTTTGTACAGTCTGATTCTTTAGTTATTTCTTCTGCAACGTCTTTTAACTCAACAGTGTCGACTGTTCTTTCGATTTCAGTATTATGAGAACTAGTAAGCGTTTTGTTTACTACATAATTTACAGAATCATCAGTTCTAGCTTTATTAATGTTAAGCGGCATATCGCAATTTTTCTGTAACTTGTCTAAAACTACTCTTTTATTAGTATCCATATGATCGCTATTGTCGTCGCTTAGTTCTAAATCGTCTGCCACAATAGCAATCTTGGTAAGTGTGGCCTGATTTTGATTCTCGCCGCTCTCTCTTGAACTTGATTTTTTATAACCTTCTATTTGACTGTAATTCTTATTATTCTCTCTATCTCTCATGTTCACGTTCGCACGTTCCTGTTTGTTAGTTAATAATTCTTTTGGAAAACTATCTTCTGCTGCACCTTTTCTATAAACGTTCTTATATTGTGGTACATTTTCGTCTACGACAGGAACATCCATCTTGCTCTGAGTATTTTTATTATTTTGCCCGATTTTCGGAATTCGATACTTGGCTACATTTGGTTTCGAAACTTTTTCTATGTTTGTTGCTTCCTTTAAATTATCTTCTGGTACTTGTTTGCTTATTTTAAAATCTTGAGTACCATGTTGAATTTCCTTTGGTTTGCTACGAATTACATTAATTTCATCATCAGTGGCATGACCCCCAAACGATTCCATAGATAGATCTAGATAGGTCTTTGGATTATCAATGTCCATATAAATTTCATTTATAAGTGTATCACTGCATTGTGACGGCCGACGCACTAAAGCAACAGGGATGTCCGCAGGTTTAACATCCCATGCAGCTTTGTTAACTGGTCTTATATAAATATTCCTGCCTACCGCTGTAGATAATGTCTCTACGCCATTTTCTTTCGAAAGGACATATCTTTTGCTTGTTACTCGCGGATCTTCCAGGGGTGTAGCGGCAGTAGCCATAATTTCTGCAAAATTTGATTGTAGGACTATATTAATCTGGTTTTTTGTTTGGAACTGCTGCTACTTGACCAATATCAATATTTACAAACAAGCATTCCAACAACAAGTTTAATAAGGGTTGTCAAAGTAATTCCAGTTTGTATACGCACAGAGTTAAAATAAGATTATCGTAATTAAATACCTTAAGCTATTTTTTATGTTAATTCATTTATTGTTTTATTACCTTTAATGGGATTAGCAAGAGCTGCATCTGTGTGTACAGAATCAGGAGACTGGCAGGAAAAACGAAGCATATCATATTCATGAGGAGAGAAAGTTGGTATAGGGACATCCATAGACTCTCTCCCAAGGTAATGCCTCCTGCCTTCCTTAGAGTGACCATCAGGGTCACCGTACGACTCAGTCCTCTGTCTTTTAGTATGAGGTTCACCATTATCTTTTGATCCATATTTGGATGAATATTTGCTGTCATGGTAATGTCTAGTTTTTTCGTAATCATAAGAATATCTGTCAAAATCAGATCGGTAGTCTGATTTCCGACGTTGATCATGGTTATAAGACTTGTAAGGTTCAGGAGGGGGACTCTCCATGGATCTTCCTTGATATCTTCCACGTTCATGTCTGGTGTAATCATCTTTATG
Source organism: Mesoligia furuncula (assembly GCA_916614155.1). Lineage (NCBI taxonomy): Eukaryota > Metazoa > Arthropoda > Insecta > Lepidoptera > Noctuidae > Mesoligia > Mesoligia furuncula. The sequence continues at coordinate 21,472,544 of OU744800.1, read as the reverse complement.
TTCCCTGTGTTGTCTCTTCTGCCCTGCCTCTGGACTGTATTGCTTTCTGTACTTCAAAGAAATTTCGTACTTATCCCGACCTCTGAATTTGGTACTGTCATGGTATCTGCTTGACCTATCTTTGTAGTTATCCCTTAAAGTATATTCAGGGTTATTGTACCCTCTGTCATCCATACTGGATGTTCCAGAAGTAGTTTTATTACTATGCCTATCAATTGGCATTTTGTTTACATTTCTCCTTTCATTATCACTTCGGAGATTATCAGTTCTTGGATCTTTGGCTTGGTAGTTTCGTTCTAGTTCGTCATCAGAACTAAATACGGCGACGGGAATGCTGTAATGTTAAAATTTAATGTTAATGACGTACAGTCAGCTTTCAAGGAATGTTTAAACATCAAGCAAAAGTATTACCGCACAGCTGGCATTGACTTCCTTCTATCCTTAATTCTGCTTGCAGATGTCTTGGGTGGCTCATTACGTTCAGTCTTATGTTGTGCAATGTTTTCATTAACACTACTTTTCCTATTGTTGGATAATTCTACTTTTTCGCCAGCATTGTTAGACTTGCTTCTATTGCAAGTACCAGGATCAGGAACCGCGTCTTTTGGCGGAAAAACAGGCTTTTCACGTCTAAAATAACAAAAACAAATTCTATTACCAAATTGTCAAGATTTCCATGAAATAATAAGTTGGTTATGCAGTGATTACTCTTTTTATGGCAAAGATAGGTTCAAGAGTGGCACAATTGAGATTGACACACTAAGAATAAGATGGCAAAGTACATCAATTTAGTAGAAGATTACTACTACTTGGGATTTCTTTATAAACAATGATTAAAGTTAAGTGACATTTAAACCTCAAAAATGTATGGTTAAACAGTTGTTAATCAATACTTAACTTTAAGCAATGTTTATGAATAAAGGGATTTATGTCTAGGCTATGAATAGCAGTGCTCTTTGTTATTTGCAGAGAACATACTTTCTTATGTTGTAACTAATTTGGTAATAATAAGTTACTAGCAGCGCCCCGCGGTTTCACCCGCATAAATGTCGATCCCGTGGGATATTGGGATAAAAACTGTCCTATATCCTTTCCCGGCGACTCAAACTATCTCTATACCAAAGGACAATGGATTAATTATGTATGGGACGTGTCCGTTACCCAGGCCAGATGTTGTCGAAAATGGTCATTTGAATCTTATAGATAATTAGTTTTGCGGCTTCTGTAATTGTTGCGCACATTTTTAAATTTGTTGCGCTTATAGTTTTTTAATTATTTCACAAAAACATTTCCTGCTGGGGTAACGTTACCCCAGCCAGACCTTTTTCTTTCTAATGGGAATATTTAAATAATTACTAGCTATAAAATTAGTTGTCTAGATGAAGTAAATGTTGTGCCTTATTTTGTATTTGTTCTTTTATCGGTTGCGAAGTTATTCGAGATTTTGCTGGGGTAACGTTTTTGGTTTTGCTAGATCTTTGAAATGGTTAAGCGGATTCTTATCATATTTTGTACATGGCTTCTTAGGAATTAGTTTAAATTTGTTCTGCAATAAAAAAACCAAAATAATAAATAGCTTAAAGGTTATTTCATTAAATAGAAAAACACTTCAATTGGTCCCAGCACTCTCAATAAGAGCTCTAAAGACTTACTTTAAACGTTATTTTAAAGCTTGTAACTGCCTTCAAATGTATGTGAAATTTCATTAGTATCCTGTAAGTATTTAACAAGTTATGATGATGTTGAGTTCTTCACGAGCACGGTCTTGATGCGCGCGGTGTTATTTGGCCACTGGATTGGATATATGAACTGAATGTTATGTCAATTATTAGTTTTTTAGTTCAGTTGTATATCAGTAAAATTTCAGCTCAGTACATTGGATAATTAATGAGATAATACGATTAAAGTCATCAGGAAGTGAATGACTGTGGTAACCCGACCAAGTTTAGGTGGTTACGAAAAAGCGAAAACGCAGAACATTATACTATCTTTTGAAATGTTTAGTATAATACACCTTACAATTTCGGTACAGACGCGTACACTGTTAAATACATTAATAATATAATAATATCTGTACTATGAAAACATTATTATTATCTTCCAGTTGCACAAACTTATCAAAAATCACTGATATAACATGTCGTTCGGTGGGACGCGGAAGGGGTGGGGAGAAGGGGCGCATTGTTTGCATATCGCACTAAACATGCTCCGTAATCACCCAGGGGGAGTTAGCTTTCATCTGTGTATACTGTTATCTATAATTTAATTAAAAAATAATAGAAAATTTCAAAAAAGCAAAATTACTATCTGTAATTTTAATCTGTGACTGTTTTTAAGTATAAGTTTAATAATACTTTAAAAGTTCAATTGAAATGATTATATTACCTGTCAATAAAAATTATTTAATAATCACGTAGTTTATTTTAAACTTGTGTACATGTCTGTACTAAATTTGTAACACTATCCTACATATTTTAGAAGGTACCATAATGTTTTGCGTTTTCGCTTTTTCGTAACCACCTAAACTTGGTCGGGTTACCACGGTCATTCACTTCCTAATGACTTTAATCGTATTATCTCATTAATTATCCAATGTACTGAGCTGAAATTTTACTGATAAACAACTGAACTAAAAAACTAATAATTGACATAACATTCAGTTCATATATCCAATCCAGTGGCCAAATAACACCGCGCGCATCAAGACCGTGCTCGTGAAGAACTCAATATCATCATAACTTGTTAAATACTTACAGGATACTAATGAAACTTCACATACATTTGAAGGCAGTTACAAGCTTTAAAATAACGTTTAAAGTAAGTCTTTAGAGCTCTTATTGAGAGTGCTGGGACCAATTGAAGTGTTTTTCTATTTAATGAAATAACCTTTAAGCTATGTATTATTTTGGTTTTTTTATTGCAGAACAAATTTAAACTAATTCCCAAGAAGCCATGTACAAAATATGATAAGAATCCGCTTAACCATTTCAAAGATCTAGCAAAACCAAAAACGTTACCCCAGCAAAATCTCGAATAACTTCGCAACCGATGAAAGAACAAATACAAAATAAGGCACAACATTTACTTCATCTAGACAACTAATTTTATAGCTAGTAATTATTTAAATATTCCCATTAGAAAGAAAAAGGTCTGGCTGGGGTAACGTTACCCCAGCAGGAAATGTTTTTGTGAAATAATTAAAAAACTATAAGCGCAACAAATTTAAAAATGTGCGCAACAATTACAGAAGCCGCAAAACTAATTATCTATAAGATTCAAATGACCATTTTCGACAACATCTGGCCTGGGTAACGCACACGTATGGGACCAGTAACTAAAAAAAAATTTGACTGTAGCAATATGTCCTATGTCTTTTTTTTATGCCCTCAGCAGGGCTAGCATGGCCGGAGACATTTTATCCACGGGGAGAGGAGAAAATACTATTCCCCTCTGTCAATTTTGTCCACCCTCCGAGCACGGCGACATGGGTGGATAAATTATTCACGGTGGCAGTAAGCACGAGACATTTTTATAGTACAATTAAATATATTTTCTCCAAGAGATATACTTAACCCCACCATCTAAAGACGAGGACAAATTTCTCCCTTTGTTATGTCAAAATATCTGTAATTTTTCTCTTCCACTAGTCGCCATGCTATAGACGGGGGATGAGTATCCACGTCAAATGTCAAAAAGTGATATAATTCTCTTTCGCCCCTGTTGCCGTGCTTTGGCAGGTGGATAAAATAATTTTATCTCTTGTCAGTGGAAATAACCGGTGGAGAAAAGTTTTATCCCCAGCCCATGCTAGCCCTGCTGGAAGTAGTTTAATTAATCCTAAGAAAGCACGTCTTAATTCACTTGGGAGGAAAAAGATATTTCAGGAAGTAAGATTGATTTTATATAGAGAAATATTTAACTATTATCCTCTAAAAACTTATTGACCTGCTGATGATGGACCCTTTTAGCAATTAATGAACCTCTTAAAAACTGTTTGCACTTCTAATACTACACTTTAAAAAAATTATTGAGTCTCTTTTTAACTTTCTGGCCTTTTGTCACAGTTTGTGGTAGTAACTAAGCTAGCGTCAATCAATAAAGTCAGCCTATCGCAGTCCACTGCTGGACTTAGGCCTCTCCCTACACAACACCCTATCCTCCGACTCCCGCATCCAGGCTGTCCCAGCCAATTCGTTTGAGGTCGTGACCCGCCTGTCCATCTAGCTGGGGCGTCACACACTACGCTGGCCGATAGCGGACTCCACTCCAGAATTCGTCTGCTCCACCGGCCACACCGGTCCTTCGATAAACATGGCCAGTCCACTGCCACTTCAGCTTGCTTACTCTGCAAGCTGGTGGCATACTCCTGCACAACTGAGAGAAGCGAACCTTCGATGTGGTTTGGACTCGGCAAAGCGTGCGACTTACGTCTTGTCCAAATTCATACCGAGACCAACCCGTCGAGAGGTTCCATTTAGGCTATGCAGCATTTGGTCTAACGAAGGTGTGAGAACGGAGGTGTGAGATTTACTCCACGTTCACGTTGATACCCTGTCTAGTCCAGTCCAGCGTCTTCAAAACGTCCTCTAACGCGTTCGTGAACATTTTCCACACTCCTCTAGAGTAGTTGCCTGGGGCTGGTTTTCATATCCTGGATCTGGACAGTCGTCGAGGCAGCGTCAACTGTCCATACAAACACCTCAACACTTCGATGTATCGCCAGTCAATTCGTCATCGTTGCAAAGAGGCCAGAACTGCCCATATTACTATGGAGTCGAAGGGTTTCTCGTAGTCCATAAATGCCATACTCAGCAGCTGGTTGTACTCTTCGGTCTTCTGTGCAATTTGCCGAACAGTATGGATGTGGTCTACGGTAGTGAAGCCTTTTCGAAAACCGGCTTGTTTTGGTGGTTGAAACACGTCAAATCTCCTGACGAGACTGTTCGTAATCAGCTTGTATACGTGGCTCAGAAATGAGATGGGTCTCTAGTTCTTCAGCAAGGTTTTGTTACCTACCTTTTTGCTAGGGTACCCCAACCAAAGGCGTTAATTGAGGTTGGAACTATGACCAACCGCGCAAGCCGAGCGAGCGCTGCATCCATGTTGATCGCAGTTACTGTGCTATACAGTATTTTTAGGACCCCAAACTAGGAATTACATGATGTTTATAAAAAGAGGTGCAATAATTATATTAGAGTATTCAATAATATTTTAGCAGCGCAAAATGAGAATTATTAAAGGTTTGATTAAATACATGTTTTCTTTTGTGAACCTCAAATAATTACCAAAAGTTTAAAAGAGGCTCAATTATTTAAAAAAGTGCATCGTTAGAAGCGCAAAAAGTTTTTGGAGGTTCATTAATTTCAAAAAGTGTTCATCATTAGCAGGTCAATAAGTTTTGAAAGGATATAAGTTAAATATTTCCTTTTACTAAATCAATTTAATTTCCTCACATAACTTTTTTCTCCAAGTGAATTCAAACATGGTGTCTAAGGATTAATTACACTACTCCATGAGGGCAATAATTATCAACATAGTTCATAATGCTACCTTTTTGTTTGAGTACAGTCTTACCCATTCTTCTTTCATCTAAATTGGTTCAGCGGTTTAAGCATGGAGAGGTAACAGACAGACACACTTTCGCATTTATAATATTAGTACAATGCGTTTCAAATAAGAATAGGATCGACTTAGCGCCATGTTGTGACGTCATAGCTATCAAATAGAAAAAATTGCGTAGGGTGAGCAAAACAAGATATTTTTTTTAATAACATTAATTATTTACGAAAACATTTTTTTTTCAATTCCGCTCATGTCTGCATCACTGTTTGAGTGGCCATCGTCAACAAATAACAACAGTAACAAATTTAACAGGAAACAACCACGTAACATACAGAATTAACGAAAGAAACAGTAACACTCCACAAGCACTCAGTCTCACGAAGAAGCACACCAACAACCACAGAGCATGTAACACCCAACAACGACAAGATGGCGGCTGGCATCTTCTTTACTTTCTGGTGAATTGTTGTCAACAATGAAAATAAGAAAGAAAGTAGCATAATTTAAAAAAAACTAATTATGACTAATTTTTGATGTTTTTTTCACTTTGATTTATCTAAGACACGGTTAAACAAAAAAAAAAGTTATTGATACGCAAATAAGTTTTCTTTGCAAACCGTACTTTTCAATCAACATTTGACAGATAGAGGTCATTGACGTTCCTATTCTTATTTGAATCGCATTGTACTTATAGTATTTAAAATAATGAAAGTAACATGATGTGAGTTCTTTGATTGCCTTTTGTTTACAGTAATTGTAAGGCCATCAATACAGTTAACAAGTACAAATAAATATACATTTAAGCCTCACAGGAGCAATGTAAACATGACAATATTACTTACTAAGCTTATATTATGTTACCGTTAGTTAATACTGACTACTGCTTTGCCAAATGTAAACTTGCAAAAATACATAGGTACATACATTCATAAACTCACACCTTTACTTACACCTTTTTTCTGCCTACCCATACAACCTCCTTATTTGTCACAAATCAAGCATGCTTCAACAGTTTTACAAAAGCCACATATCAAATAACTAGTGCTGACTATGCATATAACCTCAAAATACTAACATACATGTTATTACATTCACTGGAAAATTATTTATTTATTTTATTATGTTATTTTTTTATTCTATAAAATCAAGCCAAGAAATAATGAACAACACACAAACTTTTAAATAGACTGACAATATTAAATATTTTTATTTGTAACCATATTAGGAACAGTAGTCAACCAATCGCTATGCATCACATAAGTTTTTGAAAAATATCGGAGACTAGCTTCTGCCCGCGACTTCGTCCGCGTAACATTTTTTATACCCTAGACCCACCGCGTCACTTCGTTTTCGCTTAGCATTCTTACTAACTTTCATCTTTTTCCCGGGTCCTAAGGGTCCAAGCTTGATGTTAAATACTCAATGCAAAAAGAATTTCGCAAATTCGACAGGTAGTTCCAAAGATTAGCACATTCAAACAAAGTCTTCAGCTTCATTATTAGTATAAAGATAGATGGACAGCAAACTAAGCTTTATCTAAGTTGATAAACTGCTTTGTTTCTTACCTTTCATGCTTAGTATCATCTTTCCTCTGTTTAACATTATCATCCTTGTTTTTATCATTTCTGCTCCCTGATGCTCTATCATAGTTCATCCTACCTGGAGGTTTTACACCCTGGTTGACATTTCTTCTAATGTTCTTCCCACTCTTTAAAGCTTCCAACACCATTAAGTCTTTTCTAAAACATATATTTTAATTAATTATTTAGGGAGATTAGAACTAGCGATGAACACCCAACAGTGAAAATATCATCAGTTTAAAGCTCAGCTTAGCGTCAGTTTAGAGTGCAGCTCTCTAAAGTACTCTTTGGTCTCTTTAGTGATGGCTCAACATAACCATCACGTGGAGCCCTGACACAGGTAGAAGGCGTTGAGGCAGACCCCGTAGAAGATGGTGGGACGAGCTGGACAAAACAAACAACCAGTGGTCCATTTTAGCCCTGGATCGAAAGAGCTGGATGTCATGGGGATAGACCTTTGTCCAGCAGTGGGATGATGCAGGCTAACAGTAATCTTTTTAAAGATAAATCAAGGTGTAAACATATTAAATCAATCATATTTAAAGAATACTAACTCTGTATTCAGTTGAGTAATCATTTCCGTCTTCCTCTTTATTTCAGAGCGGGCAGTCATCAACAGAGAACAGTAGTTTCTATGCAATGTCTTGAACTCCTTGTCAAGAGTGTCATAATCCTGCAATATTTCCTACAATATCAATGTGTTATCCATTCGCGTTCTTCTTCTTTGGTTGGCGAAATGCATGAGATAGTGGTTAAGATAGTGTATATCACAGCATGTCAGTGTGCATGACACGAGCAAAGCTCGTCGACGACAGAGGCAACTGCAGCTGTCGACGCGACAACAACATGCCACTCTTGTATTTGAGCACTATACTCAAATGCAAGAGCGTCTCATCATCGACAGCTGTTCATGAACTTCATAAAGGATCTAAATTAGGTGACAAGTGTGCATCACATGAGCGACACGTCTCGACGACATAGGCAACTATAGCTGTCGACGCGACAACAACATGTCACAACATGTTGTCGATGGCTTAGTACAACAATGAATCATAGCCAGTCTGAACTTAGGTTCTCTGAACATTCACACATCAGCATAATCAGCCTATAACGTTTCCACTGCTGGGACACAGGCCTCCTCTCAGTGAGAGGGAGTGTGCCGTAATCCAGCACGCAGGCCTAGTGCGGGTTGGTAGATGTCACATGTCTTCGACTTTTTTGGTTCTAGGACATGCCAGTTTTCTCACGATGTTTTCCGTCACCGTTTTGAAAGCAGTGAATGGTGATAAAATAATGATTCATCGGCCATATTGTATGTTTTGATTTAGAAGCTTGAGAAGACTTTGATTTGATTCAATGCAAATAACTTTAGATTATAATCATCAAACTGAGCTTGCAACACTCATGCAGGTGTAGCGTCATAGCAGTAAAACTACAGTAACTATGTGTGCAGGAAAAGTGAGATATTAATATTCGGTAAAAATCGAGTTGGCAGTTCAATACTTTTATACAACGTATTAAAACATTAAAATGTTTTTGCTAGTTATTAGACACTTACTTTTTGAAGTTTTTCCAAGGCAGCTGCATGCTCTTCAAGCTTCACTTTCAGCGCTTTGTTTTCAACACGTAGCTAAAAAAAAAAATGTGAATGTATAATGTGAACTTTTATATTTAGTGTACAAGGTAGTGTGATGAGCTCGGATACTTCGTCAAATTATGTTATAAAATAAGGTTTTCAAGACATAAAATATTACAGGACGTTTTGGCGCTAAACCACAATACCTCCTGAACAGCATTCACGTCTTCGTAGTTAAATAAATCGTCGTAAATGTCCTCCATTGCGAAAGGCAGTATAGTAAGATGTATTTCACAAATTAGAATTTGTTATTTTTGAGTAATTCAATGAAAAGAAAGCGTAAAAAAATAAAATAGCTTGAAACTCGCTTGCTCGTACTCCGCCACTTTGCTACGAAAAACTTGCTTGACATTGACACTACTGACACTGACAGTTTAGTATTAACGTTTGGTGGTGTTCATCTATCATTATTTTCAATTTTTTTACAAATAATTAGTCGATTCTAATTATCACGCTAATAAACGTCCATGCAACACATGCGTGGTTCAAACAGAGGTAGTAGATTTGGAAATGGCAGGTTGTCGACAGTTCAAGCACAAAATACACGGTTTGAAACGGTGGTTTCAAACCTAAGTTTAAAACAGTGTTGACAGTGGTTTGAAACCAATTTCGTATGGACCTTTAAACGTCCTTGGTAGAAAGGCATGCGTTGCAAACCAGTGACAGAAGAAAATGATGGTTTTAAATCGTGTAGCGGGCATCTCGCAACAACAACAACTTCAAGGTCACCTTGGTTTGTAGACTGGTTTCAAACCGTGTATTTCGTGCTTAATAATGGGCACATAGCTATATACAACGTGTATGCTTCTGATGCTTCATCTCAGCTTTTAACTGAGATACACGTCCCTGAGTAAAAAGCGGAAATTAAAATTACTAAGAGGCTGATACTGATCAGCAAATATTTATATTATAGCCCATTTCTTGTGAATAATAGAATGAGGGATTTTCTTTTTCTTTTTTTTAACGCTTCCCTAGCCGCTGGATAGATGGCGCTGAACTTGGTAAGTTACTGCAAGGAAGGGAACGTCACATAATTTTTCTAGGATGTAATTTTGAGATCGTAAAACGAAAGCAAACGAAACTGTCACTCAACGAGCGTATATGACGTGACGCAATGTTTTTTTTTTTCAAGCGTTTTGTCTTTGGCACCTAGTAACGTAGTCAGTTCAACGCCATCTTCAGGGTTCTTGGAAACTATGTTTTTTTTTTAATACTCAAAAGAAAAACCTCTCATTCAATTATATAGCTTGTACTAGTTCAAAAATTATCATAATTATTACAAAACATAAACAGTCATTATTAATACAAATTCGATCATCATGAGGTACAAACTCAACCTATAAATTTTAATGTTAGAACCCGAATCATTTGATCATAATTTATACTTCGGGATCTCAGACCAACAAAAAAAGAAAGACGGCGCACCGCGAACATCAAAAGTGAAGCCATAAAACCGTGCTCCTGCAAGTAAACATACACGCTCACGCACACACCTACACTAAAACCATGCTCATCGCTCTTAGTACGTCACGAGTCGTCGTCAAGTTAACATAGATTAAAAAAATATAATTATGCCTTCCTGTGCAGTGAAAAGTTGCAAAAACAACAGAAAATCACATAAAAAGTCTCACGGAATCACTTTTCACTTGTAAGTACTTGAAATAATATCGTTTCAATAATATTAAATTTTAGATTACTTGGAACAAAAAACCTCAACGAACGAAAGTAGTGACATAAGGTGCGAGGGTTGCCATAATACGATTTAAATTTTCCCCATTCGATTAATACATACATCTAAATATGATTTGTTACTTCGAGTTATATTCCTATTTTCTTTTTTATGTATTGAATATTTTGGGTTTCCAATTAATACCAATACCATACTCAATAATATCTTACTCGTACAATATTATACTACTCGCACAAATATCCCCAAATTATAGGGAAAACATTTAACAAATGGCAAGCCTTCGATACACACATAGATAAAAAGGTGGCTTCAGTTTTAATGTTCGTGGCGCGCTGTCTATCTTTTTTTGTTGGTCTGAGTTCGGGATACCTCAGCAGTATGAAAATGATGACCCAAAAATCTTTAGGAAATTAATGATTTCCATTGTTATTAGTATCTTCCGATTATAGCATAACTCAGCATTTTTTTGTCAAATGCCGCCCAGAGTTTATTGCAAACAAGTTGTTTAAGTTTGATAAGTGAGGCAAAAATTGACAGATTTTATCCTAAGTTTTTACTATTGCCTGAACTATGCGTTTTACAGTACTAGGGATAAAAACTGCCACTTGCTCAATTCAGATGTCGCTACTGTTGTGTGTCTAAGAATTTGACAGCTTGCTGTCACTATTCATACATTTTTGTAAATAAGCAACTTCTTCTAGGCATAAATAATTAACACTTTAAAATCGAGATAAACTAGCACAACAATAAGCACTTTTAGTCATTATAAAAGCTTTTTTAATTATTGTAGTAATTGATTATATTTGCGTTGCCCAACTCGACTAAATAAGAATAATTTGTATTGATTCTGCGTTGTATGTGTATTCGAATATCCGATAACCGAGTTTCCGACCGACTCGACCGTTGCCGATTGGCACCGATGACGCCCGGCCCAGCCGCCAGCCCTAGGAGTATAGTGTTCTGTGCAGTGCTGCCAACCCTACTGTTTTAACAGTAGATTTACCTTAGACAAAGAAAAATATAGACGGCGGGTAGCTCCATTTCATTTCCACAAGAAAGGGATAAAGTATTGAGTTATTATAAGTAACAGAAAAGGATAAAGCTATACTATTTCCGTCTCTCAGTGCGTGCCAGTTTTTTCAAGGCAGCTACTTATGTAGCCTATGTTAGTTAAGTTAGTTTTTTGTCTCATGTGCGGCCACGCTACCCGATGCTCTATAGCTTTCTTACTCTAAGAGATTTACTGTTTTCACCATGACATCCCTGTTTTCTGTTTAAGTGCCAATTTCTACTGTTTTTAGGATATTACTGGAGACTTCGTCTAAAACGATAAAACCTCCAGTTAAAATAACTAACTTCATGATATGCATGTACATGTATCCGAAAATCCTATGTCTTACAAAACAGCAGTAAACATTTTGAAAACTAAACTAAGAAATAAAATGTCCACGACGACAATCAAAGGCACATTACATAGTAAAACCGAAATAAAGGAATGCTATACATTTAACGCGACTGAAAAGCGAAGAAATTCAATAAAAGAATGCATGATTTTAATAAAAAAAACGAGGCTGAAAATATCGAAGACAGAGAAATAGAAAATGATAAATAATTATTTGTAAGAATTTGTCAATTATTCGTATTTTTAACTTATGAAATAAATAATATTGATTATGTACTTGCGTTTTCAACTCTATTAAGGGTTTCATTTTTAATTCTAATATAGTAGTAGACTTAAATGTTTTAAAGTTACCATTTTACTGTTTTCTGCTGTTTTTTTAAGCCTGATCTGCTGTTTTATGCTTCGGTTAGGTTGGCAACACTGGTTCTGTGCGCCAGCCGGCCCGTTGCTCTCATTGCCCCATTGCCCAGTGCACGCACGAGCACGACCTACCTCGCCCCCTCAACCCTTCATACCCTTCTCGTTGCCGTTGCCCATGTCGGATGAAATCGTTCGTTCGGTCGTTGTTGCGCTTTGCTTCGCCGTCTGGCGCCTGGCTCGCTCGCGGTGAACGTTAAATTACTGTTGTGTTTATTCTAATGACTTTCTTCAGTTTTTAGATTTAGTTTGTTTGGATTTGCCTAAAGATAGTGTTAAGAATGTCGGTGTTTATGAACTCAATTTATAAGGTTTACATGTATTAGTGCAACAGGCGATTGTAAGTCGCAAAGGGCTCGTGTAAACATAAGAGAACGTTGTAATTACAACATGCCTACGGATTCTGAATGCGAGTGCGATCTGGTGTCGAAGGAGTGGTTGTTGGCGAAGTTGCGCTCCGACGAGAGGGATACTGTGCTGATAGACTGTCGCGGTTCCAACGAGTACTCGATAGCTCACATCCGTTCCGCAGTGAACTTTTCTATTCCGAGTATAATGCTGCGGCGGTTGGCAGCGGGCAAGATCGAGCTGGTATCCACAGTGCAGTGTAAGGAGCTGAAGGCGAGGATCTCGCATTGCCGTACGCGGGGCATATTCGTGTTGTACGGGGACGGAGTTCCACGGGACCCAGACTCGGTGCATGGCATCCTGCTGCGGAGGCTAAAGCAAGATGGCGTGCAGGTCGTCTGTCTTGAAGGTACGAGTGGCACCAAGCATTACCTAATTACATTAGTGGGCATAGTCCCCCGCACCGTGTAGCACAGTAGGTGCAGCCTACACCCTTGAATTGCACCACAGAGCACTGTACAATGATAACCCAGCATGTATTTAGTATATTCATTATAGGCCATGACCATGTACATATTAGTTCCATGTTGGGTAAAACAATGACAATGATCATAATGTGTACTATTCACTGCTCGAACATGGCTTGTTTACATTGTAAAATGTCTCCAAAACAACTATGTTTACAGTATTTGCAGATGATACAATTCTGACTTTAGACCTTAACGATGGTATAATTTAGTTGCAAAGACACAAATTAGTTTTTTCTATTTTCCAATGGCATGTTGAGCTAATAAAGCTTGCAGTTGTTTGGCAATTTACATAGACAAGATAATTATGTCTTAACAAAATAGAATCACTATGGGTATGTCCACTTACGTAGAAGTCTTTCCATACTTTATAATTTACAGTTACCTATTGTAATCATGAAAACCTGTCCCTTCATATTATGTCTAAATAAGAAGAGTAGCTAAGCTGCCATTCCAATGGATGATATTTGCAATTGGTAAATGTTTCCATCTAAAAATGGATAAAATAACTGTTATAGGTATTTTATTGAAATGCGTAACAATAGCATTATTTGCTATGAGTAATCTTGTTGTCTCAGGTCAATTTTCGAATAATTAGCTCATCTAGTGGCTCTATGGTGAAAAGATTGACCAGCTAGGAATAATTGAGTTGACATACGAATCACAGAAGTCTCTAAACTGACTTTATTTCCTTTTGATAGAGAAAAGATGTGTAAAATCTATAACAAGATAATATGTTCTGGAGTAAATTGATGATAATTATTACAAAAAACACTTACACATATCACATCAAATTGATAAACAACTTTAACCTGCTTATCTTACTTTAAAACATTAAAACAAGCCAAGTTCGACAATCATGCACTTAGGGTTCTGTACCATCAAAACTATTATATTTTACCTTCTTTATTATGATATGCCATGATAGAGGTAAAACACATTTTTCAGGAAAATTTCAACTAGCTACTCTTTATGTCTAAAATGATAGAGCCCTGTGACATTCAGACCACAGAAGATCACGCTATGGACAAACAAACCCTAAAAACCTGTACACAATACATATTCACTACTGCAGAACATAGCCTTCTTATAAGCCACTGAAATGACCAAATGTGAAGGATTGGCAGAATGGTCTGTAGCGCAGCACTGAGACCAGAAGGAATTAAGGGCGTCCTTTATCCAGCTGTGTAAACATACAGGCTTGTCATAATTATATAGAAATGATGCTAAAATCACCAATCTTTGCAAAAACATTCTGGGGTTGCATCATAAACGAATCCTCCAGCAACTTACTACCTCAAAGCAATAAGAATGCAACTTAGTATCTAAAGAGAGTAAATTTCATAAACTTATACATCTATAAACTTTGAACATTTACATTCATTATTCACTGTTCTGCCATTGTAGAAGTTGATTTATTTTTAGAATACAATATTCTGCTTAATATTAATTTACATAAATTATTTTCATATTAATTACAATTTATAGGTTAAATATCTAAGTATTTAAAAAAAGTAAAGTTAGTAAAAAATGTAAAACCCATAAATAAACATATAAAATAATCCATTAACTTTAAAGTACTTATATTCCAGTACTTATTATTTTAATAATAATTTAAAGTTCTGCTGTAGTAAGTTGTTTCATTTTTAGAATAAAAATATTCTAATATTAATTTACATAAATTATACTCATATTAATTACAATCCATAATATAAATAAGTAAGTAAGTAAGTATATAAAAAAGTAAAGTTAGTAAAAAAGACAAAACAAACTTTTTATACATTAGTTTTCCCTGGTTTTTACCAGATAAGTAAGTACATACATAAATAAACTATTAATTCAGTTTTAAAGTATCATTTAAACACCTAGAAATATTGAAATATGTTCCTTTTTTATATGTTGTGCAAAAAGTCAATTTATTCATATTGTGTTGGTTTTTTTTTCTGGACTACATCTAGCTCAGTAGCAGTTAAAATCAGATTGGGGTTTCAATACTCTATCTCCTTTAGCTGATCAAACTAATGCTAGACTGCAAATGCACATGCATAAGCTGCAGCAAAATAAATACTTTATTTCAAATGATTTTACTAAGTTTCCAAATTGTTATATGGACTCTTGTTGAAAAGTTTCATGCAGAGCATTTCTGCCTTCTTCATTTTTAGGTTTCCGTACCAAAATGGTACAAAGGAACCCTTATGTGTAAAACAGTCTGCCTGTCTGTCTTGTCTGTCTGTCCGTCTGTCTGAGCTGGATATCTCAAGAACTACTAATGCTATGTACTTTAAAGAAGGATGCCCATTTTTCACCTGACAATGTATAGAAATGAAATAAATATTAAAATTCAGCTAATTTAATTGTACATTTATTACGCTAATCACAATTTTAAAAGAAGGCCAGGAAAAGAATATTTATTAATTTTTCTTTATGCTAACTCTATGTCTTATTACCTTATTTTGAACGCATCTCAATTACCCTGAACGCATCCAACTACTCATTCTTTACAACGTTCCGTTTTGCACACTGCTTGTAGACTTTATTCAACTCTTTTTCTGAGTTTTATATATTATTTTAAGTTTTATTTAATCAATAACTATTTTTTATTAGTCTGTGCATAATACAGATCAATTCAAAATAACATGATAATTAAATAAATTAATTATGCAGATTATAATTGAGTTCGCACGAGTGAAACGGATTTTTTAGATATTTTGACAGTTCTGCGACTTCGTTGTTGCGCTTGCATCTCGTTGTGTATTGTGCCATTTTGTGTGTGTAACTACTGAGATGGGCTAGGTTTCAAGACAATATCTCTGCTCCAGCAGAATTTCTGGATGACGTAGTAGGTATATATGTACTGCGGTCAACGAAATGGGTAGGCAAGTGATCACTTTTGACAATACAATAGCAAAGTTAGACTTCTTCTAAGTAAACAAACTATCGTAAAGGCAAATCCTAACCTAAAAAGTAACATTAATATTTTTTGGCCTTTGTAGACTTTAAATCGTAAAAATGACTACATGACATTATTTTCTAATCTTACAGGTACTCTTTCTACTATACCTTATAACTATACATTAACTTTCATTATCAGGTTTTTAAATGTATGGAAAGTGGGCATTGTTCTTTAGAATAGTTTTAGATGACGTTTGCCCAACTATTTTGCAATTATGAAAGAAATTTTTTTTTTTTTTGCAACAATGACTGAAAGGGTGCTGAAAAAATTCGAAGTAGGGCCACTAGGGCATGTGGGGTATCATATGAAAGAGCGCAGTTCACATTCTCAAACACTTTTCTTTTTTTTAGGCCACATATTTTTCGACTTGATGACATTTATGATGGTACGGAACCCTCGGTGCGCCGACTCGCTCTTGCCCGGTTTTTATTTTCTTGTGCCGTTTTACTTCTGCAGATTTACAGATATAACCTTTTTTTTTGTCCAGAACAATTGGAACAGATATCCTTCCTAAATGCCGGATATTACGTAGCCATAGATTTCAGGCTAAATAATAAAATAAGGTTTTAGTATGTTACAGTTCAAATACTAATGGATGTCAAATAGGTAGCAACCTATGTATTATTCTCACGACGGCATTCATTCAGTAAATTATTACCTAACTTAGTGGTAACACGTAATACCGGTTGCCACGCCGAGGAACCGTTTCATAACATTCATTGACAAAAACTTCTCGATACCTACTTATCTATCTTTGAATTTGAAAGCGACGTACCTACACAGCGATAGAGAAATTTTTGATTTCCCAAAATGTAGAAAAATTCTTGGCCTGCAGTTTGCCAAGTTTCTTCAATAAAATAAACGAGAGAAAAACGTGCATTGGTATAATCTAGATTTTGCAAACCGGAATAAAACCGGCAGTCTTCCGCACTAATTAAGATCGATTGTGAAAAGTGCTATAGTTCAACACTCTTCAGACAGACTGCATATAACCCGTAGCTATTTATTATAGTATCAGATGAGACGAAACGTCTTCGATTCAATCTGTTTTAGTTTAAAATGTGTGAGGGGCGTAAGAGGCATGCCGGAGGTCGCAAGTCGAGGCATCCGCTCCTCCAAACGTGGGAGAGGAAGTCGACTACTTATTGTGCTCCTCAATGCGAGACGTTAGATTATAATCACCGCACAGTCTCGAATGCGCTTGTTTGTACCCAACGCTACGTTATTTTCTGGACTGGTAAATTAACTCAATTTAGTGTTCTATTTATGACTGTGTAATTTATTATACAATGAAAATAACGATGAGTTGCTTGAATGGAATGTGTGTGTTTAGTTCCCGGTTAACAGGATGCGAAATAAAGTGAATTAATTTATAAATATATTTATAATAATAAATAATTAAGTCAAACAAAAGCCTTTTGAAATCTTTGAATACAAACATGGATAATTAATCGTACCCCTAACACCACCTCGATGCCATACAAATAATACATCGCACGAATGTAGCCGCACTCCACATTGAGGACAAATATTGCGATAGCATTTTACGACTATTCTGCTCATGTTGATGACTCAATCATCAAATATTTTTCCATTCCAACACCTACATTAGTAGGAAACTTAAGAGGATCGTAATAATGTATTATCAGATATAGACTGGATGATCAAACAGGCGGATGTGGAGCTACTGCCGTCTTCGTCCGACGGAAGAGCGTCGCAATTTTATTAATAAGTTCCCGTTTCACTCACGTCCTGTCAATTTTAACTTTGCGTGTAAACTATGTATAAAATGTGAGTGTAAATTATGTATACAATAAAATACATGCTTTGCAAAAATGAAAGAACACAGTTTGCACAAAATTAATTTGAAGAATTCAGATGATAAATCTATAAATGTTACTAAAAAAAATGGTTTTATAGTTACGCAGGCAGTTGGGGCAAATTAAATTCTGAAAGTATTTGAAGTACCTACATGTTATTTGACAAGATTACACTTGGGATATATTGGTCATAATCATTTTCTATAGTAAAAATTGTCCAATATGTTTTTTTATACCTTCTCAAAATAAAAGTACCTACCTTCATAAATTATGGTAATGAACAGAAATCATCGAAACATCTTCATGTGCCTAGCCTTTTCCCAACTATGTTGGGGTCGGCTTCCAGTCTAACCGGATGCAGCTGAATACCAGTATTTTACATGGAGCTACTGCCTATCTGACCTCCACAACCCCATTACCTACTAGGTAATACGATATAAAAAGTAAAAAAAAAAACAAAAAAAACACTAGTTTTAAACATTTTGAACTGTTTGTTTTATAAAATATTAAAAAAAAACTGTTTTTTTTTCAACTCTGACGATACCCCTTGGTAAGACTGGTTGTCAGACTTTCGGGCTTCTGACGACTCGTAACGACTGTCAAAGGTTCACGAATGCCAGCCGGGACCAACGGCTTAACGTGCTTTCCGAGGCACGGAGAGATCTTGATATATAAAGATGGTCACCCATCCACGGACCAACCGCGGCAAGCGTAGCTTAACCTGATCAATCGACCCGTGCGGCTGTGATTACTTAGCCACAAGCCTCTCAAATCATCGAAACAGCAGAAGGAAATTAATAAATTTAACGATGGCATTAATTGTAAATAAGATATTCCATTGATCTATATTGGACAGTGAATTGCTCATTTTAAGTGTCTTGAGTACGGAGCAGCTCGATCGTAAAATAAATGGCACGTGCTTGCGAACAACAGGATGTTGTGAACTCCGCTTTGAATGTAAACTCTTCGGGGCTTAACATTTATAATCGTAGAGGAAATCGTGTGCATCTGGCCGGAGTGGATGGCTCACGCGAATATTATATATGATAATATGGCATCATAGAGGAAAAGCAAATGGGAAAGGGAAGCGGGATCTCATAAAGGAGGACCGCGTTAGAATTAACTCAACCGCATGGAAACAATTGCGTCTGCTTTGAGCTCTTTTATTAACTGATTTTTTAAGCTCAATATTAAAACTATGTATATCCTCTAAGCCATGATACGAATAGACAATGTTAATCAATATCATTGATAAATCTAAAGCGTAAAACTTTGAATGGAGCTTAGTGTGTATAAACAAGTACATCAAAGCGTAACATTGGCATTGACAGTTTTTATGTGCTGATGTAATGTCCAATCCGCGGATTACTATTTTGTGCTGGGTAGGTATTGTGTTCTGATTTTATTTGTGTCTGGTTCCGCTACGGGGACTGTGAATAAAAAAAATAGGTAACTTGTTACGCCGTAAAAGCACGTAAAGGTCACCAATTTGTTAACGCTCGTGTACTATACATTTGAATATGGTTCATAAATTAGATATCAGCATACAAGTGTACATTGTTATAATTGTGGATAATATAACATGTGATGTGAGGTCGGGGTGCAGCACGATGTAATGTAACTCTGTTAAATACTGATACGATTATCAGGAACGCTATCTGACGGGCAACCGACGACGGCGCCACACTCATTATCGGCTTGAAATCGAGCCGACAGTCAATTAGTGCATCATGTCCTGACCATTTATAATTCAATACGCTTGCACATAAACCCACCTACCTAAATGAATGAACAGGAAATTTAACATTTTGCGGTATTTAACTAGGGGCGCTTAGTCGACTAACCGCAAAATATGGTCATTGCTGATTATTTGACGAGACATCATCTAAAGTATAACATGAATAATGAAATAATGATGTAATTAAGTATCACAAGTTTAACCTTTGCTTGTGGTTTTGTGTCCGTCATTGCGCGTGGACTTCGTCTCTAGTTTAGTCGGAAGAATTCGATCTTGTTTTTGTACTGACCAAATAGTTTAACGATGACTGTAACAATGGACCTGCAGACCCACTGGCGGTAAATCTCCAGTTGATTCATTGTTCCAACAAATATGTTTGTTTTACTATTTATTTCCGAATCCTATTATAAGCATCTCCTCATAATCGCGTGGGCTAATTTTTGTGAAGTTTATCGTACGGATACGCTTTTCTAAGTACAAGCAGAATATCTATTTTCGTGATATCGCCTTGAAATTCAAAGCTCCCATTCCGTCGATTCTGAGAACCTGAATCAAATCGTTAGGAGTGACGTCAGTCTGCTACATTCCCAGAATCTGGCCGAACGTTATTATTTATTTATTACAGTCTTATTTCTCTATTAAGAATTCTAAATGTAACTTAATAAGACTTGTAGCACAGGTAACAAGAATATGATTCCCAGAAAGTGCTGCATCTTTATTTAGAGTCAAGCTGTATTTGTTGGCTGTTAGATGCGATCCCAGAAGGTTAAAATGTTTATGTCATTCATTTAACAAGACTTGTTTGTCACGATCATTGTGAATGGATTTAATTGACCCAACTCGAAGAACAGTCAATAGAGGCCGATGTGCAATCATATTTATAAGTCGCCCACCAACCTTAGTAAATTGGTTTAAATTGTTCCAACAGGCTTGATTAAAGTCTATTTAAAGATGCCACATATTATCAATGACATGCTTTCGCTTCAACCTATTAACTTACTACATTTTGTGCAATGCCATCATAAGACAAGGTGGAAACAATATATGAAGCACGGCATTCACCGTAACCGAATTCCAAACCCAACTCCATAATTTAGATATTTGAATGACAAAGTTTTGTGCGATCCTATTAAAATTGCACGTGAAGATTTTACAAAGTCTAAGTTAATTTTTTTAATGGAGCAGGATTGGCAGTCGCCAGTCGATCCTGCCGATCTCTTACTCAATTATTTTTTGACTTGGGCTACCTGGTTCGCCTGATCCAACCCTGACTTATTAGCTTCTAATCTACCACTGCTGTGCCTTTTACTACTGCGATGCCTCGGCCCTAATCATGAATTCACTACGCCCATCACACAGCAACAAAGTTAAATAGCTGAGACTATGACTGTAATTTCACCCTTTCTATCGAAAGCATGCATCCCCGATGCATTTCCAGAGCCAATGTCCATAAGCACAAACACCCGGACCACCAATCTGTAAGCCATGCAAATAGTTTTTTCTGCTTTTTGTTGTTCGAATTACACAGCAGAAATACAGTCGTTTTATAGACATTCCAGAAGAACATTCTCTGTAGAATACCTAGTTCACAGGTCTGCATAATGATGTATTAGGTGGTTAAAATCGCACAAGGTTGTTGATAAACGTGGCTGGAAGGACGCGGGCCGCAGCCGCCGGGCCAAGGCCTCCCCGCAGTCCGCACCTGCCTCCCACGCCACGCCAGCGCCTCCCCGGGTGTCGGTACCACCGCCATGCATGATCCTGCCTTGTGTGCCATGCGTATTTGAACATCTTGTTTTATATTTTACCGTATTTACATCATTTTTGATCCTAATCAAGATCTCTGCCAGCTGGGGCCCAACCTTGTAAAATGATAACCAGTTCAATTTACTTACATCAAAGCTACATTTTAGGTAGACTTTTTGTTGTATGGCTATCGGTGGGCAGTCAGGAGTGGGTGCTAAATGTGTGCGAAGCGATCACGTTTATATTGTGTGGGTGGAGCAGGCTGAAGGATTGGGTTTGCGCGGTGAGGGGAGAGTTTTATGGAGTCCTTGCTACCGAGGACGAGCGTGGAAAGTGGGAGGAGGGGTGTCAGAGACGTGGCGGAGGGTACGACGGGTTCATTGAGTGCGGCGGATGAATGGGCCGCGATGAGTCATCGGATCGATGCCGAGCCGCCGCCGCCCCGCTCCCCCGCCCCGCGCGGCTGCGTGATGCCCGGCCTGCTGGCTTGCAGCTCACCCAATGGCCCATATTTAATGTGAAAGTGGCAAATCGGCACACTTGTCCTGCTAACTGATTATTCACCGTCATTACGGTAGCAGACATGTTTTAATTTGGGTGAGCCTTGTTGGACGAAATGTTAAAAATTGCTTTGTTTACCTGTGGTGTGGTTAAGATAATTATTATTATGAATTACTTTATAAAAAGTCAAAGGCAATACAGGGTCATCTATGTTCAATTCGATCACTTATTTTATTAGGTACTAGCTTCTGCCTGCGACTTCGTCCGCGTGAAATTTTTTGCTCCCCCGACCCACCCCGTCGCATCTCACCGCCAGCCCGCGCTATTACTTCGTTGTTGCTTAACATTCTTTCTGACTTTTTTTCTTTTTGCTCGGCTCCTAAGGGTCATAGCGTGATGTTATATAGCCTTCCTCAAGAATTGGGCTATCAAATACAAAAATATTTTTTTCAAATCCGACTGGTCATCATTTCAGCCGAAAGACGTCCACTGCTGGACATAGGCCTTCCCCAAAAGGGGGGGTTTTGCTATAATCGCCACACTTGGCAGGCGGGTTGGCGATCGCAGTATGGTATGGTGGTGGAATGCATAGAGAACGCTGCTGCCCATTCTCCGGTACGCCCCTTAGTCGCCTTTTACGACACCCACGGGAAGTATGGGGTGGAAGTATCCGACTGGTAATTCCAGGGATTACCCCCTACATACAAACTTTACCTCTTTATAATAGATATTAGTATAGGTACAGACATGAAATAGTCAACCAAAGATTGCACTAACACCATGTTCATCATCATCTACATAAAACAACCTCTTCCTCGACATGTTGGCGCATAACTTTAGTAGAGACTGGGAAGTTATTCCATGATTTATAACAATTTTTTTCACGACTCCCATTCCTGCATTATTCCATTTAACTTCGGAGTCGATTAAGTAATCAGTCACAAATGATATTGTATGCGAAGGATATTGAATGAATGGGCGTCAATAATGGGCTGTCGTGCTCGTGACTATTGGATATATACCTCTTATAGGTCTGTGATGGACATAATGGGAGCGTAATTAGCATCACAATCGTGGGCTGAGCAGTGGACGACAGGAAGCGACCGAACGCGACGGAAACGCTGCGTGCTCGTCTATTTACCGCACCTGTCGCCAGCAACAACACTGTGCTAGGAACTATACATACTTGCATGTAAAATCCTATTAAGAGGTCTTTTGTTCTATTCTATTTATGCGATTGGTCTTTCGATCATACCTGCTTGCCTAGATTCCTCCCAGCTGTCTCCATTACCACTAAAAGGGTAACTTAGGTTGTGGGAATTAAAGGTGTGGGTTAAGTAACATTTCAACTCCGACAAATAAAAGCATGACCTTTACCTACGCTAGTAATATACAAGTCAATGCCTTTACCATGAAATATTCTAAAGATTTTCTAAAAGTCAAGAGGACTGTGTTGTTCGGAAAACACGCCATAAAGAAATATTCAACAACTGAGGTTTGCTCATTAAAATTATCCTCCCCATTACTCTCCTACCCTCGTATAAAAGATATTTTCAAGCTTGATAGTAAATGTCAGACGTGCATCATTATGAATGGAAGTAGATATATTAATGAAAACAGAACAATGAATGAAAGAAATAAACTTGGAATTTAATTAACGACCGCCTACACAGATTTGCGTCAATAGTTGACGTGCAACTAGTAATTGCAGCTAACAATTGCCTGTTGTAGTAATGAAATGAGGAATGTTGAACACGAACAGAACACAACGTAATACGGAAGATCTTGAAACTTAAAAACCAATCTCTAGCAGGGAGAGCGTCATAGCCTTCGGTCGGTCGAATTTATTTCATGACTGCAATTGGAGCAGTCTCAGAATATCAGAGAAAACTATCCGTCTTCTAAAGATATTGTGCCGATGATATGGGACGAAGAACTCCAAAGTACATTTCATTTCTGCTAACCAGTATCCATTACTAACTGATTAATCATAATGTGTTTTATCTGGTCGATGCCCATCAACAAGAGCACACAATCATTCCACATTTGAAATTGAAAGGGATTCCTCCGTAACACATTCATTCTGTTGTTTGAATCTGTAGAAACCTTTTTGGAGGAATGCCATGAACTTATGTGCATCTGAATCAAAGCATACATAGCTTATCCTTGAGTCATACTCGGAACTTAGTAAAATTAATATTGAATGACGAGTCAGACGGGGAATAACCACGCGTAAAACCATCCGACGGTATTTAAATTCCATAACAACAACATTTGGGTAGCCAAATGAGGGCCTTTTTTTTTAAATAACATATTTTGTAAGCTATACAAACACGGAATCGAATCCGTCAAAATTCGCTTCTAAATATGAGCCAGCAAAGGAAAGATATAGGCGACAGTACATTATTTTCTAAGCTTCTACGATAACATACGAATAATTAATCACTTTGTTCTAATTAGACCACAGGTGGCTGTCCGCGTCATCTTATTCCCCAGATGCAGTTGTAGGGTGTGGCGCGTGCTCTTTTATATCGCATGAACCATACATAATTAATTAATATGCTAAAATAGCTGCAAGAACCTTCTTAGTCTACCAGAGAATTTATATATATTTAGGTGTTAGGCGCTATTCTGCATTACATAACTTAGAATAACTTTAAATTAATTGTGCATATTATACGTTTCTATTCCGGTTATAGAACCTTATTCCTGGTTGGTAGCGTCACTAGTGAGGCAAGTTAAACCATTTAATCAAGTTGAATGCCGTGAAATAGGAGAGGCCTGTGTCCAGCAGTGGACTGCTATTATACAGGGTTGTTGGTAAAACATTAACAACCTGTTAAGAGGTCATTGTACTCATCATTATGAACAACTTTTACTATGGGACCGAAAAAAAAATCAGCTGTTCCCTACATTTTGACGAGTTATACGAACATAAATGTAGGGAATAGCAGATTTTTTTTCGCAATTTCAGGTTTGGTCCCATAGTAAAAGATGTTCATAATGATGAGTACAATGACGCCTTAAGAGGTTGTTAATGTTTTACCAATAACCCTGTATAGGCTGACGATGAATGAATGATGACAATCATTTACAGGCACTTTTGAATAATGTCAAGGAGTCGGTCAGTCAGGAATATGAAGTCAGTTACCCATTCCAAAGCGTAGTAGAAAAAGAAAAGAATATGGAAAAGAACGGGCAAGAAACTTCATGGGCACTCTTTTAAATTATATTGTTACATAATATTAGATTATTATTATTTATTTGTTCATAATTTTTCCTTTATTTATTTTATAACATGACATTCGTTCCTGGTTAAATTTACCGTGTTGCTAAGCTCCAAATGTTACTCTCACATGATGCTACCCAACAATAAAGTTTAATAATTATAAATCAATCCGTGTGCCCATTGGGATATCCCATCGGCAAAACGATGATACTTCTAAATTTTACGTATAAACAATAGTCTAAGTACCAGCTTTCATGTTGCTAACTTCAAAAATGACGCCGTAAAGTTTTCGCCCCAACTTAACCCACTCAGGGGGGTGAATTTTCAAAAAGTAAAAACTTTCATGTTGCTAACTTCAAAAATGACGACCTCAAAGTTTTCTCTCCAACTTAACCAACCCAGGGAGTGAATTTAAAAAAAAATAAAAAAATACTCTCTTACTGCAAGCTTTTGTTACATGAAATGTTTAAGGAACTCTGCTGCAAAATGTCATGCTTCTAACCCAGCGGTTTAGGCTGTGCGATGTCTGTCAGTGAATGAATGAATTGAAGATTATTTATTAAGTAGATTGTGTTGTTTGTCAACAGGAGACTTCAGCGAGTTCCGGCGCGCCTACCCCGAGTGGTGCAGCGAGGCGGGAGCTCAACATGTGCCGCATCTACCACTCATGGGATTGCGGTCAGTACTCTTGCTTTAACCTTGCTGTTACTGACCTCCGGTGCAATGTAACGGGTGTAAAAATACCCTTAACGAAACCGTGGGTAACTTCTTCTTCCGTATTTTTTTTGTACTGGATACACCGGGAACCCCTGGTTACGGAGGTATTGAAGGTCGAAGTTCCAACTTTTGCTGACGTTTTATTTTACGAAAATAAGTTTTTAACTTTCAATACTTCCACGATTCTTGTACCGCTGTATGCACCATAAGCACAATGTTTTGCGTGCGTTACATTGCGCACTAAGTACCGTAGACAGCTCACACTAAATATAAAAGTAGTTTCCCAGCTAATATTTACACCTTGACCGTCTTCTGAATAACTGCATTCGATTCGTTTTCAATCTTCGTAAGTATGACCATGTTTCCGAGCATCGGCTGCTTTTAAAATGGTTACCCATTCGCCAGCGCAGAGAGTTGAGGGCTCTGAATACATTGTTCTCCATTCTCGACAATCCCACTGCTCCTTCTTACATGACTTCCCCAATTCAATATTTATGCTCTACGCATGCTAAAAATCTTCGTTCCACTAACAATCGTCTTCTACGATGTCCTTCTCACCGTTCTGGCTTCATTCATTCTTCTTTCTTTGTCCAGGCGGTCTTTCTTTGGAATGCGCTCCCTCTGAACATCAGGATGGCAACCAGTCGGTTATCTTTTAAAGTGAAGGCACGTGAACATATCCGTCAAAAGTTGGCCGGAACTGTCCAGCGCTGATTTACTGGATTCGTTTTTCTCCTCTACCGAAATTTTTTTTTCTCCTCACAGTTCTTTTTGTTTATATGTATGTATGTATGTATCTATGTATTAGTATGTAGTCTTGTATTTTATAATCATTTGACATTTCATATGTTGCACCTACCATGTTTTGTCTCTGCATCACCCTAAGGTTGACTGGTAGAAAATGCCTCAGGCATTAAGTCCGCCTTTGTACAGTATTTCTTTTACTTGTGCATAAAGTTTTAATAAATAAATAAATATTTTTGCACAAATTTACTTGTTTGGTGTACAGAATGCGTAGATGATGGCTTCGTGATGGGTCTTTTACACACTGTATTTATAGCTCTTGTCATTCTTGTGACGGTGGCATACTGGCATGTTGTGCTGATGATAAATTGCCAATGGTGAATGGAGGAGACTACCAAGCTAAGACTTCTTACTGATAAATTAGACCCCATTTGGCTCACGAATGAAACATGAACAAACCACTTGTGCCTCTGGGGTCTCAAATCAGAAGATCATCTTTCAAACTTTCCTAAAAATGTATCCTACGTTTCATCAAGGCCACCTACCTAACTTAACTTTTAACTCTACAAAATTAAGGAATGTTTTCCGCAATATCTCTTTCGTCAATAGCTTAATTTTCACAACCTGGTTCGCACCAAAAATGCAATTATTTTGTCAGGTTTTAATTTACGAAAATTTAGCGCCAGGCAGTAGGCCCATCAATCGTGGCTCGTGGGCATACATGGCCCAGTAATGGAGTTTCCGTGTTATGTTCAGGTACAGCGAGAAGTCAAGAGGGGTTATTCTCATAGGGACGGTCTGGAAGTAGAGGCGAATGTGTACAATTTATACATATATCCTCCCCCCAACGGTACTCCCGTTCTACTACGAAAACTTTAATAATCCCATATTACAGTTTTCCGCGCTCGCATTCGGGTTACATGTTGCTTTTATTACTTAACTAACGCTGAAGCCATGTCGTAATGTCTAAGGTAATTAAGATCACAGTTATAATTAAACTCGATTGTGTAATACAAGTATATCGAGGAAATCATTAGAATTGTAATTCTGAACGGGCCTCACTCGATTGAGAGAACGAGGAAACTCACGCGTGGGAACGAGATTTGCTCGTGAGAAGGTTTTTCACTTCAACGGAAAAAGTGTCCGAACCGATTCCGGCGAGACTGGATGCGAGTGACGGACTTTCTCAATATGACGTTGTTGATGAGCTGATCCCGTGAGAAGTAATTGTACGTTCGCTTGATATATTTTATTACAACACGGTAGGTATTACTTAAATAGTATTAATCGCTTCGGAGTGTAGGTACCATTGTATTGTAGGTATTAGATATTACTCGCAGCGCCCCGCAGTTTCACCCGCATATGTTTCGATCCCGTGGGAATATCGGGATAAAAAGTTCGCCTCCTTTATAATATTAGTGTGATATTGATGATTGTAGTATATCGACTGCGAAGTGCCAATACCTCCTAACTGACAAAGTCAAAAATTTACACAAACTGGAAAAAACGTTCAAAAATACACGTTGCGGTGGTTTAGTTGGGAGGTATGTACATATTTCAACATTTTAATTGAATGCTGTTGCAACTTAAAATACACTTAACGATTTTACTAAACCATGCGAATAACGCTTTTAAATTCAAAACGATAAAAAAGTGAATTTCTCAAAAAATGTCAGTTAGGAGGTATTGGCAAATTGGCATTTCGCCGTCGATATGTGGAAATTACGAAATAAGTGCGCTGATAAGGTAAATAAGTGTGTAACATTTTGATCGAATCCATTTTCGAGTAAGTATTTAACAGCTAGCGGAGTTAAATAATATACTCATGTACTTGATTTCACCTTCACCTGAAGTTTGTTAAACGCGTGGGCCGCATATGCAAGCAGATCGAATCATAAAACCGAATTCTCAGTATCGGTGACGATGGCAGAGGATGTTAGTCATAAAGTGCAAACACTGGTTCCTTCCTACCGCTCTTTGTTACTCAGCCAATAAGTGATAATGTACCTACATGAATATAATGTTAATAGATAGGTACCTACCTATCACATCACACGTAGCCGCGACTGATTGCGTTCTGCACGTGCGAACACACTTCAATGTCAAATATTCCATTCATGAGAATGAATGATTTGTTCAGCTGGAATAGTATCGTTTAGTACTACAATGTTAATCAAATAAACACGTGGCAGCTAAGGCACTGTGTCTAAAGAAATATGGGCTCTATTTCAAGCGACTAATTTCATAGTAACCTTCGATCCCTCGTTCGATATTTATTCCTCAATGTTCATTATTGCACCTCCCACTGTTTGTCTCTGCATCACCCAAAGGTTGACTGGTAGAAAATGCCTATGGCATTAAGTCCGCCTCTGTACTGTTATGTGCTTGAAGTGTTAAATAAATAAATAATCCCGATCAGCTGGTTAGACAGAAGGACCCTGCAATTTTTATTTATCAAAATCGAATGGTCTCATTTTATACTTATTTTAACTTCAGCTTCACCTGATAAAGGTTAGCTACTAAATCGATCGTTGATCGATTCAGCAAAAAACTTGCGTCACATTGCAGACTGCTGAAAAAAAGAGTTGGTTAATAAACTCATTCATCATTTTGAATGGTGACGAGCACCGTCTACGCTGCTGTAAGTGTGCAGTTACCTAAACACGTAATTGGCGTATTGCATTAGAAGCGGTGAAACGGAGCCTTGCGCTCAATGGAGTGCGCTCCATTCATGCCAGCTAGCGCGCATGCGGTGAGCGCCAAGCGCGCCGTTCACTGCTCACTCATTGCTCAAGTGCTCAGTTTTTCCCTGCGCAAATCACTGTAGTGTTCGGTACATGATGTTAATGAACCGACGATGTTGAATGGCGACTTGTAACGTGACATCACCATACAATATTGCTGTATCGACGCTAACACCACTCAACAAAACTTTGTTGTTTCTTATTCACCATTAGATGCGGTATATTATATGTAGTGCGCATAGTTTATGTACATTTTTAAATAATAATATGTAGTAGCCATAGTACCTATAAAATAGACAATCTACTTATATTTTGTTAGTGTTGTGTGCGCAGGCAAAGCAAGCGATGAGTTTCCCTCTAAATCTGAGCGCATGATACATTTAAACGAGGATGTAAAACAAATTTCGAGCTTCCCGTATTATTTTCCTTTGAGTGTGATTTGCAAGCATCCGCTTCTGATCGCGTGGGCTGCATGGCTGCTACCTTTCACGATATAATACCCGACCGAACTATAAATAGGAACATTCAAATTAAGGCGACAATAAGTGACAGCGACCTTGAGCGAGTGGGAGGAGCGAGCGTCACGCCCCGCGACCCCGCAACTGCATGCACGTAATTTCGTAGGGTAACCATACGTTTCAGAAGGTGAGGATAATCCAATCCTGCCTGATTTTTGATCACCTTCCATTTTTATTTCAATGTAGGGTTAATAAAAATAAGTTAAGGTAATATTTTGATAATAAATTAAGATTGTAATCATATTATTTTAATAATAATATGCATTTAATAAGTTGGTTTATTTATGGTCTATCTATTCATACACGAAATTCATCGTCATTGTACTTATCATTATACTGTGGCGAACTACTTTTACTGTGGCATCAAACCAGAAATCGCGATAAAAAAAAAACAGCTGTTCCCTACATTTCGACGAGTTATGCGAACATAAATGTCGGGAACCGCTGATCTTTTTTCACGATTTAAGATTTTGTGCTAAAAGTTGTTCGTGTATAGTTGTTTCGTGTGTGTGTGTACCTTATACGGGTGTAAGGAGAACGCTTCCGAAGCCAGAACGTAGATTATATAATACCTAAATACAAACGGATACCAATAACCTTTCGCTTTAAATTGGTTATTTTCTAGACTTCTTTATTTCGTTAACACGCAATGGAAACCGTACAAAACGTGATGTCATTGACACGCAAGGCAACGACGCGTCACCGCGCGTCCGCGTCGCGCGTCACGGGAGCCGAGCGCTCCGTACGGCCGGGGCCGAGTCACGGGATTTATACGGAATTTACAAACACCACTTTCAAAATGCCTACCCTTATAAAACGTGTAAAACGTTAAAAGTCAGATAGCGGTGTCTTTTGATGTGCAAAGATCAACAAATTACAGAGGAGAAAATGTTAAAAGAATAATTATGAAATCAGAATCTGTTAGGAAATTGTAATTATGCTTTATTATCTACAAACTGTTTTCATTTTTAGGGTTCCATACCCAAAGGGTAAAAACGGAACCCTATTACTAAGACTTCGCTGTCTGTCCGTCTGACTGTCACCAGGCTGTATCTCAAGAACCGCGATAGCTAGACTGTTGAAATTTTCACAAAGTATGTATTTCTGTTGCCGCTATAACAACAAATACTAAAAACAAAATAAAATTAATATTTAAGGGGGGCTTCCATACAACAAACGCCATTTTTTTGCCGTTTTTTGCTCGATATCAAAAATGGCAACACTTGAAATATTCACAAAATACTCAGATAAATAATAAAATAAAAATAAAATAAATAATTCCTCAAAATTTAGCGTTTTCACTGAATCATTTATACGACGTGTGTTTGTATTACAAAGTGTCCCTTGGTTGTTTGTATTGTCTTGGCTATTGTCTTCCACTATCATTGCTCGTTTTTTGTTTTGCTTTTTTTATTCTCTTTATCTATTCCGATTTTCTTTTGCGTCCCTGTATAGCGGCGCGACTAGACACGCGCGACTGACATTTCCGCGAAATACATTTACGCGACTACACTTCCGCGAAAGATGCTTGCGCGACATTTATTTTGGATATTGCACAAAATCCGAGAAATTAATCCCATACAGACGTAACATTACGCCTTTATTCTCTAAAGGGTAGGGCAGAGGTGTATACTAAGTTTGTAAAGTACACCCATTTATTACTTTATCTAGATAACGTTCATAATACCTCATTTAAATTGTAGAAAGTTATATTATGCGGTTACATACGTTCGTCCCGAGAGCAGGGGAGATCGAAATCAAAATCGCGGCTGCAAAATTTTACAAAATAAGCGTCATCCATCTTGGATTTTAAACTTGACCTCATTTTCAGCATCAGGACCCCCGAAAACTATGGACACGACACCCATGACGTATATTTTGTAAAATTTTGCAGCCGACATATTGGATTTTGACTTTGACCTCATTTTCGTCATAAGCGCCCCCGAAAACTATGGAAACGACACCCATGACGCATATTTAAAAAAAATTTGCAGCCGCCATATTGGATTTTGACTTTGACCTCATTTTCGTCATCAGAGAACCCGAAACCAAAGAAACGACACCCATGACGAATATTTTGTAAAATTTCGCAGCCGCCATCTTGGATTTTGACTTTGACCTCATTTTCGCCATTAGCGCCCCCGAAAACCATGGAAACGACACCCATGACGCATATTTTGTAAAATTTCGCAGTCGCCATCTTGGATTTTGATTTCGACCCCCCCCCCCCCCTCAGGAGAAGAAACGTGTGGGACCGCATAATATAACTTTTAACAACTTAAACTAGCTATTACGTATAACTAGTTTAAATTAGTATGTAGTTAGTGTATTAGTATGTAGCTATACGTATGTTAACTAGATAATAGTAGATTATGCACCGAGGGGCTAAAGTTGTGTCTTATGTCACGGGCGTCATATTGAATCTCGAGCGCAATGAAGGATTCGGGATGTAACTCCCGAGCGCAGCGAGGGAGTTAAGAGTTTAACTCACGAGCGAAGCGAGGGAGTTAAGAGTTTAACTCACGAGCGAAGCGAGGGAGTTAATACAAGAATCCTGAATGCAGCGAGGGATTCAAGCTAGCCCAAGGCAAAGATACCTTTAGCCCAGAGGAGGATACTCTACTTTTTACACCTACTGTGAGAAAATAATAGCCATAGTACGAAAATTCGCGCCTTTATTGCGTCTACCAATAAGTAGCCAAGACACGATCAATTCGATTTTCAAAAAAAAAAGTCTCTTCTACGGTTTTGTTGTGTGTGTCTATTGATATCACTCTCATGGAAGTGGTGTTTGTGTAAACTAAGCTTATTCAGGGCTGGTAGAATGGTTTTGGATGATTGGCTGTATGCATTTTGAATTTAGAACGTCATTGGAGACGCTCGTGAAAATAGAGTATTTTTGATAAAATGTGATAAATCGACTGTAGATAGGTTCGATAGGTTTTATTATTTATTTATTTATTCACAAAATCCACAGCAATCTTAGCGCAGTTTACTTAAAATAAATTAACTAATGTTACCAGCCAATTACTATTACGGTATTGCGGCGCGGTACGGTATTTGTTATTATTAATGCCAGTTTTAATGTTATTCCATTCCTTTTAAAAAATGGTTCGTAGTTATCTAATTATTCTTACAATATTATGTCTTCGAAAACATGGCAACGATATGAAGAAGCAGTCGTTATGATTTTGTAGGAAATCGAGAATATCATCCACGCGTAGTAAGGGTTTCGAGAATAGCTTTCCTCTTTCTGGCACCAAAGGGTGTTTGTTAGTAGGTACTATACTGCCAATATAGCTGAGCATGAGAGATTCCAAATTCAAATCACATTATTGACCAGCGGGTCATAATGAAATCCAGTACAACATTATTGACCGGCTGTGCCCCCGGCCACTAATGACTCACTTTAGGTTAAGGTTGCTTGACATATAATTTGACATTTTCGAGCAGGTGGTGTGAAAAGTAATAAATGGGTGTACTACACGAACTTAGTATACACCTCTGCCCTACCCTTCGGAGAATACAGGCGGGATGTTACGTCTGTATGGGATCTCATTTTTCGGATTTTTGCCCAATATCCTTTACGAATATAAATGTCTCCCAAGCATCCTTTCGCGTAAGTGTAGTCGCGCAAATGTCTTTCGCGGAAATGTCAGTCGTGCAACAGTCTAGTCGTGGAAACGTCCAGTCGCGCACGTGTCTAGTCGCGCAAAAGGAGTCGCGTAAGTGTCTTTCGCGCAAATGTACCAGATCCCCTGTATGTGAGCTACTGTGAAAATAATAATAATAAATTGGGTATATGCATTTACTTGTCAGCAATAATGTCCTCATTTTCAATATGCGGAGTTGCCTTTTTTTCGTGTTCTATACAGCCAGAGCTACAAAATAAATGGATTTTTAGGCCGATGCCTAAAAATCCATTTATTTTGTAGCTCTGGCTGTGTATGCCTATACTTCCATGCCGATGCATGGAAGTATAGGCATGTGAGAAATTAGGAAGATAGTTGTGCACGACATAAGTACTGTAAGTCTACAACAGACGCAAAAGTTACATCTCCGCAGACGAAGTCGTACTAAATTTACTTATTTATTTATTTATTTGCTATGGATTACTTACAGCTAAAACAAACAGAATAAAAACTAGCATTATCAAGAATAATTACGTTATACTATGTCAATAATAGCATTCAAGTATTTTTTGAAACTCTGATCCGGACTGTCCCTACAAGGATGCGGTATGGATATACTACATTACAATTCTGCATTTACGACTTGAGAATCTTCGTTATTTGGTATTCTCCTAAAACAGAAATAAAACAATTATTATAAATAAAATAAAAGTATGTTTACTACAATTGGATATCACATATTTATTTATTTTATTTAGGTACACTAATTTAAACTTTCGATAGAGATAAATGATAATTTTATTTCAATTAAAATACATAACTTCCCTCAATAATCTATTTTTTGCCAGTATAAGGCGTTTCTTTTTTAGTAATTTGGATTTACCAGGCATTTTCAGCACGAAACTCAAAAGCGAATAAAATTATGTTCTGATTTCTCCGAGCGTTAGCGTCTACTCGTGACAGTGGTCAGCGATGCACTGCCGCCCGTCGCCCGCAAGAGTCCCCGCTTCAACGCGCACCAAGATTATTCGAAATAAGAACCCACGTTGATTTATCAAACACAAAACAAATAAAAACCGTATATTAAAATTTGGGAAATTAAATTGTCTTTTAGATGGTGAAAGTTTTATGAAAATACACCCGATAGTGTCTGCGTGATTATCGTTTTTTTGTCCGCGGTAGACATTACTTTACAAATTAATTACACTATGTTTAAAAAATATAATTGGAAATATTCACATATCAAATTACGAAGAAAATTGTCTAGTATAACATATTTTATTTTCAAAGAAATCAGGCCAGCCGTTTAGACGTGATGATGAATTTAAAATCATTTAAAATCGTATATCTGCGCCTTAATGGAGTAAATGTAACGATAACGACTCCCACGCTGCCGCGGCGCCGCGCCCGAGGCGCCTCCGGTCCACCACGGCCACTGGCAGTCAGCTCCCGGCTTCGGTCCGGTCGAACTAAACACGCACGAATTAGTTAGGCGGCCCACGAGAAAGCCCTTGGCCGATGTACCTGCTCATCCAACTTATAATAAATAATATTATTTTAATAACAAAATTATAACATTGTAAGTACGTTCTTCTAAAAAACAGGACGAAATATAATTACGACCCCGCCGGCGGCGACGCGCCTACACAGTACACACGTTTTATAAATAGATATTTAGAAATGCCTTGGTTCTCTAATTAAATCCTCAAACCTAGAACGTTTTATTATCGTTACCAAATACAAGATGACGTAAGCACACTGCTTTATTATATCTGAGGGCTGACGTCAACATCCCTTGATAATTTGATATCTAATCTTTATCCATAGATAATCTAGTTTCAATGTTGTAATAAGTACCTAACTCGTACAGAAACAAAATTGTCCGGTTTTGGAAGAAATTGTTACCGTTCAGTAAGTTCCTTTGCTTTCCATGAATCAAGATTTTCCTGAGGAATGTTACTTTCGAATTCGTTGTGTTCAACGATGACATCCGTAGATCCTGGTTGACGCGACCGCGGCAGGTTATCGCTGACGTGACGTCATAGTTTCTGACGTCAAGGCAATCCTCGCTTCGCGTGAGTTCATTCACGAATTAATCCGTACACGGTCACGGTCGGTGACGGCTGTATTTTTATATTGCGATTTTTAATCAAGAACATTCATATTTAAATAATCCTCTTCAGTAAGAACAGATAATTTAGTATTCTCAAGAAACATTTATTTTCATTATCATTATACATAATAGGTAAATAATATACAGTATTATCAATGAACTTTATTTTAGTGTTGCACCGAATGTGGGTCCTGCCGAATGTCGAATTCGGTCGAATGTTCGGTTTAAATATGTACCGAATTTCGGCCGAAATTCGGTTGAATTTCGGCCGAAATTCGGTTGAATTTCGATGTGCGTGTGGTGTGAGGGCCACTTTGTTAAAACTCTTTAAAAAGGTGCTTAGGATTTAGTGAACATTCCCAAGGAATTGTGAAAGTTGTAATCAGATTTTGTGAAAGTCAAACCTGAACCTGATAAACTATGGAGTATGGACACTACAGAAAAAGTCTTTATGCTTTAAAAATAATAAAAAATATTGTTTTATTACATAAATAATAAAAATTAAAAGACTGAAAGTCAAAGTATAAGTGTTTTATCTAAAATAGTTACAAAGAAGAAAGAATGTTATGTTACCTTGCTGATAGATAATATTACAATTGATAATTTTAATAAAGCATATTTTTGATACGTGATGTTTCTTTTCTACGGAAATAAAAACAAACACGAACATCCACATTACCTATTTACTCACAAATCATCATTTGATCTAGATTTCATTTTAAAATAAGTTTCTTTTAACTTTTCCATTTCTTATTTAAATTAATTTAAGCTACCGAATTTCGGCCGACATTCGGGAGATCTACCCGAAATTCGGCCGGAGACGAAGTTCGTTAAAAGCTGCCGAACTTCGGTAATACCGAATGTGAAACGAATTTCGGTGCATCTCTATATTTGGTAACAAGAGTTTCAAGATTCTGATAATTTGCTTACAATTTATCTGTATTACCGGCGGCACGTAACTTGGCAAGAGATTTTCGTAGTGGGGGAAGTTCGCGCATATAAAAATGTATGAAATTGTGCGTGCGCAAACTTCCCCCACTACAAAAACTCTTGCCAAGTTACGTGCCGGCAACTATACTTGGGTCATGTGTTTTGTTTTTTCATATTATTATAACAGTTTGATTGATGTAGACATAAGCATAATCAGCCTATAAGTAATGTTCCCACTGCTGGGATACAGGCTTTCTCTCTGTGAGAGGGAATGAGCTGTAATCTACCGCGCAAGCCAGTGCGGGTTGGTAGATGTCACATGGCTTTGAATTTTTGGTTCTAGGACATGTCGGTTTCCCCACGATATTATTATTTTCCTTCGCCGTTTTGAGAGCAGATGCATAGCTTCATGATTAAAATAATTACTTACAATTTCATTGAATACTCCATGAAGTAAAACAAAACAAACAGTAATTGTAAACGAGCCGTTCGTGATAGATAATTTAAATATTGTTTTACATTTTTACAAAGTGATTGACAATACCTAACATGTAACTAAACTGCGATTAAAAAGCCATATTAAGGTATCAACTGCAGCAACTGCTTGCCTCAATATACGCATTATTTTATTAAAAGGTAGCGAGCGCATGACTGTTTTATTCATACATAACTAATGATAATATCATATAACTATGCTATAATACCTCATAACATAGGTAGTCGTAACACCATATTAGTAATTGCTATAATAATAACACTAATTATGTTCAGTAAGCATCCAGTTCCATTCTCCATATACAGCCATTATGTGATATCCGATCTTTAGACTATACAGGGTGGTAGGACATCGACGCGGAAACTGTAACTATGAATTCATCACATGATCCTAGACCTAGTCTTTGTTGTCGTTTGCATGCTCGTTTTCGTTCACCTTTTTCTCTTTCAGCCTTTTTCTAGATACAGAGTTTATCACTGTGGTCACTATTACTATCCTCTATCTAATCCGTACTTATTATCTATGCCTTTCTTTTTGTACTGACTCCAGCACATCAAGCTACCCCAAACTGTCAAATTTTCCCAATCAACCTTGAAACTTATACAGTAGCGATAAAGTTGAAAATCTATTAAAGAAAATAGACAGATTGTTAGCGAGGGGCCCGTGGCTAAATAATAACAGCCGCACAGGTCGATCGATTAGGTTATGCTACGCTTGCCGCGGTTAGTCTGTGGATGGGTGACCATCTGTACATACTATGACCCCTCGGTGCCTCGGAAAGCACGTTAAGCCGTTGGTCCCGGCTGTCATTCATGGATCTTTGACAGTCGTTACGGGTAGTCAGAAGCTCGAAAGTCTGACAACCAGTCTTACCAAGGGATGTCGTATTACCCAACCTATGCCATTGTTTACCTATTGCATTGCATACCATTGTGATAACTGGGTTGTGGAGGTCAGATAGGCAGTCGCTCCATGTAAAATACTGGTATTCAGCTCCATCCGGTTAGACTGGAAGCCGACCCCAACGTAGTTGGGAAAAGGCGAGCCAGATGATGATGATCCTAGACCTCAGGCGCAGAAATTTTTCGACGGTTATCAAAAAAAAAATCAGCTCTTTCATGCAAAAGTGCAATTTACCTACGCGGTCAAAATGTCTGGAACAACATTTTTCTTTAAAAAACCGAAGAAAAATTTCTAAACCCGGGGTTCAGAATCATGTAGTACTGAAGCTATGGGCACAGGCTGCGCGTCGATATTTATTTATTTATTTAATACTTCAAGCACATAAATGTACAGAGGCGGACTTAATGCCATAGGCAATGCATGCTTTATGCTCAATGCGGTATCCCAGCCACATTATATTACTGCCATTTAGCCTTCTAAATGGCATGACTATAAAGTAAAGAAATTGTTTCGACTATAATGAAAATGGTCAACGTAGACAAGTTGTCTACGTTGACCATTTTCATTATAGTCGAAACAATTTCTTTACTTTATAGTCTCTTACAGTAGCGAAGGGTCGATTTTTGTAAGAGGTAAGCCGGAGTAGATATCTTTAATATGATTATATATTATTTGTCTATACAATACTGACTGTGCCATTTTTCAAAGAGAAGCCGGTAGGAATCGAGTTGTATGGAACCTTCGCCACTGGTCTCTTATTAGTACCTTTTAGTTATATGTAATTATTTTGTTGCTAACCTGGCTGCAATGTTAAAGCAATGTTTATTTGATCAATGCACATAATCCTGCTTCCTACGGTTTTCGGTAATCTTTATAGGAGTAAGTGCTGCAGAATTTGTTTTTGGAAATGTTATCAGGCTAACTGTTGGTGCTTGTAGGTACGAAATATTGATGTTTTTTCGACTGTCGTTACACTAAAGCTTATAATCCTGTCTTACGATACTTAATGCATGTAATTTGCTATCCAGTCCAACTAAGTATGACAAGACACTCGACAAAGCCTATCTCAGAAGTTGGTTAAAAATAGAACGTTGTGTTAATTTTACTCGACATCACTCTTTAGTGTAGTGTAGGTGCTAGAGTGGCCTGCGACCTCGACACACTTGCTAAAATACAATACCAAACAAACACACGTCCACACTTACATACATACTACATGAACTGACATACAAATACAGACTTATTTTAGCCCGTCATACATAACATAAACGAGCGATCGGCTTTGTCCGGACAACTCGGATCGTTAAAACGGCTGCCAGGATGGGAACTAGCGAGTCCGCCATTAAAAAACCGTCCCTTGCAGGCGGTCATTGGCAGCGGGTGGGTCGAGCCGCATTCCTGTGCGCCAGCGCACCGCACGCACTCCTACGCCCACACGCACCGGCTCTCCAGTGTGCACACAGTTACCCGACCGACTCGCGGAGCCCGTCCACTACATCCCGCAGCTCTTCGTTGGGTCGCGCTCGTTATTCGGCCGGCTCGCGGAGGCACCGGCCGCCCATACCTATCGGAGTCGTTCATTAATAACACGGCCGACCGTGTCACGGCTTCCGGCGTCCGCCTCGCACACGCCGCCGCCATTCAAATACGAATTGTATTCGCATGGAGCCGACGACGCCGTCACTTACACAATGCACTACTACAAGTAGCTAGTATGCGCGCATTTAAATGAGCAGGCTGAGCAGCTCACATTCATTGTTTTAGCGGAGTGACATTCTCCGCAACCTTGTTACACCTGTGTATCGGGAATATCGAGTTCACAATCGACACTTGCGTAACGGACGGGGCTCCGTTCACCCACATCACATGTAGGTAAAATTCGTGTGAGTATATCGTTAACATGATGGGATACGGAATGGCGTCGGTCTCGTGGGCGAGGCAGCTCCCCTGAATGGACGTGTCGGCTGGCGGTCGCCTACGCGCGGCCCACGCGCCCCGCACTACCTACTAGTACCTACTATGAGCCTACTAATGCCTGGTACATGCTGCCCACGGTGCCCACTGGCTGCCGCCTGTTCATAATTATCTTGATGACCACTCACGCGACACTGATCCAATTTAGATCAAGCGCCTGTTTGACGCACGCTAACTATTGAAGACATCAACATTGATATTTGTTCAAATTCGTGGTACCGACTTAGTAATTCAATTACAAAAGGACTCAATTTGTTTTTACAATGCTTATTTTTTATTGGAGAGGTTAAACTGTTTACGTACTCGTTCTTTTATAATAAAACGGCAGGCTTTGACCTAAGTAACTTTAGAGCGCTTTATGGGAAGGATGTCTCTTGTAATACAGGGTGGGAGGGACATCAAAGCACAACCTGTTACCATGGATTCAGGTCATGATTCTGGATTGAAGCTGTTCCATGCAATTTGACCACTTTGGTATTATTGTCTGTGTGGTGCCTTGGACTTAAAGAATTGCACCACCCCTTACTTCCCGTGGGTGTCGTAAAAGGCGACTAAGGGTCTTACCGGAGAATGGGCAGCAGCGTTCTCTATTTATTCCACCATCATACCATACTGCGATCGCCAACCCGCCTGCCAAGCGTGGCGATTATGGCAAACCCCCCCAAAATTGGGGGAGGCCTATGTCCAGCAGTGGACGTCTATCGGCTGAAAAAACGACGACGACGAGGTATTATTGCACTTTTGTAGGAAACAGCAGATTTTTTTTTTACTATCGGCCAAAAATTTCAACGCAGGGGCGTCCAGAATCATGTAAGTACTAAATCCATGGTGACAGGTTGTGCTTCGAGGTCCCTGCCACCCTGTATGTTACAGCAATTTATACTTTGGAACTGTACAAGCTAAGCTTGACATAAAAAAAAATATTTAACTAAAAATAGCATAAGTACTTAATTATTATTTATCTTAAGTATATCAAATCTGAAACAAAATCACAAAAAAAGAAACACTTATACAAGTTAGAGCGTTTACGCCGTACGGCCTTTCATACAAACTTTCCAGCCCTTATTTTTCGAAATTAATGAACCGATTTTAATGAGACGTACAATAATTTAGTGTCTTTGGTAGGAAACATTTTCGAAATGTCTTATTTATTTATTTGGGATAAACAAACAGTTACACATTGTGTCTTTTCTAATAATGACATAAGAGTAATTTAAATGTGAATCTCACACCGTTATCCACAGAATACATAATGAATACAATTCCACAGAATACAATTATTGAAAACTACATGCTAGAGACAATACTAAATTATTAAATACAGCGCTTAGGTCTGTTTATCATTATCAAATATTTCTTTTAACAAAGCGGTACGGAATTTATTTTAACTCTACAAGGCCTAACTTCGCAAACTCTACACCTTAGTCAAAATATATGGCTTGGCCATTTCGCTATATTCACATGAGCGTAAGATGAAAAACTCTCATACTGTTAATGGTTCTTGTAGTAACGAAACGGCCAAGCCATATATTTTGACTAAGGTGTAGAGTTTGCGAAGTTAGGCTTGTAGAGTTAGGGCGTGTAGAGTAGAAGCTTGGCTCTACATGAGATCTGATTACTTTTTGACAGGGCGAGCTACTTGGTCTCGTCTTGGCAACATTTAACATGAAATGTTTTTGTGGGATTAATTTAATTTCTAAACTTATTTAGAAGTCAACGTGGCCTTCTAAAATTATGTGTTTCATAATCGTATGTAGAACTGATAGAGTTAAGTCTGTTGTCGTGTTATGGTTTACAGCAAATAAATGATTGAATCATTGGGCCTGTACCTGTTAGGCTTACATCATTTAACCTACAAATGGTCAAAGGTCACCATGAAGCTAAAAAAAATAAAAACAAAAATTCAACAAGATTTAAAAACCTTACTAGGTTCTTTTAAGTTTTATAATTTAATTTGGTGTCGATTAGTCGAACCGCCTACTCCTCGTAACTATGTGATCACTTTAGTATTATTCAGGTAGTAAACTAATTAATTATCTTCTCACTCGTTGATGGGACAAGACGACCACAAAGCACTTCGTAAAAAAAGAGGTTGCAGGGCCCGCATTCCACAAACAAGGTTCAAACGTAAAAACACAGCATTGTTTTGGCGACTGGAAGCCAAACATTCTTTTTGAACTAGACCAAAAAAATTGTTCCAGTATGTTTGTTTTTTATTACGACTTATGAATTGAGGATTGTTCATGCTTACGTCATTATGTATTCATTTTTAATGTAACATGAACGGACAGAAGTAGGGCTAAGCTTTCATTGAATACTTCAGTGAATGGGTTCAAAGTTCCGTGTTATTGACTACTATTGTCTTTCCATAGCTTTATAACTTAGCGAAATATAGTCTGTGTAGTATTACTTTATTTATTATACATCTTATTATGCTGACCTTCAAATGTGACGTAGATATTATAATAGGCACACGAAACAACGATTTGGAGGACAAGAATTTCTTGATATGGCAATAGAACCGCAGATTTTCCGCGAATCTGGCATTGTAGCGTAGGAGGCAGGCTATCAACAATACGCTGTACGAGGCAACGGCGGAGGCGCGCATTCGCCTAATTTGATTGCTTTCAAAACAGCAAATGAATGGCGGCGAGACGATTCAGAGGGCGAATTTGGAAAAGTGTCGCGTGGGAGGAGACGCTTTGGAGCCTCGGGCGAAGGGTGCGGGAGGTGCGGTGCGGCAGGTGGGGGGACAGGGGGTGAGAGTAAGGACGCGGCGCTGCGTGGGCGGCCATTGAGCCGCGGGGGCAGGTGAATGGTGAACCCCCGGAGCCTCCTCCCCCATTGAGCAGCCCGCGATCGATACCGCCCCGCGCCCGGGCCCACACATACAGCCGCCAACGCTCGCTTGGATGCGCCACCAGCCCACCACGCTCTAACAACACTATGCTTATGTCGCACTCCTGAAGGTCGATACCAGTTTTGCGGAAGATTAATTAAACTCGTGGACGTCACTCAGGCTCACGCCATCCTTTTGGCATGTTGTACCGATGCGATATACCTCAATGCTGACGACTATCCTTGTTCCTCTGAAATCCTTAGATGGCCGATTGGAGATGTTATCGTTAGATTATGTTCGTTTCTTTACCCGGTATA
This sequence comes from Mesoligia furuncula, assembly GCA_916614155.1. Classification (NCBI taxonomy): domain Eukaryota; kingdom Metazoa; phylum Arthropoda; class Insecta; order Lepidoptera; family Noctuidae; genus Mesoligia; species Mesoligia furuncula. Next base: position 21,429,468 of record OU744800.1, on the reverse strand, counting down.
CCTACTTATATTAATACTTAGCTAGCTGGCTTCGAAAGCGATGTCAATATTTTTGTCCCTAATTATAGCCTTAATTCGATGATTGGGTGCAGGATATAATTACGTTATGGGGATGAGGGCTATCGGCTACCCTTGTTTTCAAAAAGGTTAGACTTTATTTTTAATCTTCCACGTATTAAGCAATTAAGTCATTTACGTCATAACAATGTGCAGCGGTGTGTGGAAGTACCTAAACCTATCTGAATTTTGTTAAAACAATGATGACCTTACGTTTGAATTTTTGAAAAGCAAGTTGGTCTAAGTTCGTCAGAAGTAAATATTTAATACTATTTCAAGGAGATAAAGAGGATAAAGACTTTGCAAGTGCTCAGAATGCGTTGTTACGAAAATGAAATAATAATAACTGATCTATAACAGAAATTGATAACAAATAAAATTCCATGGATTTTAGCTCGATATCTGTAATTTCTTCGTTTGCTAAACAGAGTTGCATTATCGTGGCATGGAACTCTATTAACTGTTTAGTTTGCAGACAACGATGTTGATACCAACAGAATAGAATCCCATTAGCTCGCAAGTCACACAAGCAATCAATCAAACTCTACTGGCTGCACACCATGTCTCCAACCAACACAAACTGCACTATTACCGTAATAACGAGAATATTGCCTCGTGACTACTGAGTGTGGGGGCCCTGGGTTCGATTTCCTAATTATGAAGATTTGTCTCTGATTAATGGCAAAAGGCTGGCCCCTGTAACATCTGATAACATACTCGTATAACCGGTGACATGTTACTAGATCAGAATTTGAAATTAATTTGTTAGACGAGAACAATTATTACTGCCAAAAACTGTTATGCAGTTTGGCAGACTGTGTATGCTATTGATAATACAGATTTTGAATAAATAAAAAAAAACATTGGGAAGACCTATCCTAGCGTTTTTTAGGGTTCCGTACCAAAATGATAAAACGGAACCCTTATGGTGAGACTCTGTCTGTCTGTCACAGCTGGATATCTCTAGAACTTCTAATGCTTATCAGCTTGAAATTTGGAGCAGTTTTAGATGACGTTTGCCCAATTATTATGCAAATTAGAAAGAAAAAAAATATATGTATATTTTTTGCAACAGGGACTGAAAGGGGGTCTCAAATATTCGAAGTGGGGCTACTAGGGCATGTGGGGTATCATATTAAAGAGCACAGTTTGTTCATTTTCTTTTTTTTAGGCCGCACAGTTTTCGACTTTTGATGAAAAAATACTCCCCTAGCCTTATCTCCGAAGTTTGCAAAGAGAAAAATCTGAAATAATTCTATGTGATAGAAGTTTATGTAAAGATTACAAGAAAAATAAAACGAAGTCTCGAAATAGCACACGTTTTCAGAAATCAACAAAAGTTAAGTACATTAATTCCACTATCGGTCAAGAGATGGCGCTCACATAAAACTGCAATATTCTACACCGCTGTGTATAGTGTTAAAATTCTCTGACGAATATAGGCCTAGCCGATGAAAAAAAAAAAATGATAGTACGGAACCCTCGGTGCGCGAGTCCGACTCGCTCTTGACTGGTTTTTTTTTTAAAGAGAGTCCCTGCTCACACCCTTTTGGTGGTGGCCTCTCTTTTGTAACTTTTGGAGCGTTCAAAGAGTGCTGATTCTTAGTCTAATTTCTAGTATATCGTCATCGTCTATTCATTGTTTGTGGGTGAACAGGCGTGAAATCAAGCTTATAGAACATTTAGACATACACTCCGCCTTTTTACCGTGGCATGGGGTAAACAATAACTACAGAACGCCACCTGGTACCATACTTTTGCTTCGTTTACGTTCATATATGTACATCAGCACATTCAGCACCCTAATTGCGTAACATTGCGACGGCACGGTTGGCGCAGTGGTTAAGCGATTGACTGCTGCGCTGCGTGTCGCGGGTTCGAATCCTGCACGGAACAAATATTTGTATGACCTAAAAGTAGTTGTTCCGGGTCTGGCTGTTTGTGTATGTGAGTTTAAAAGTTTGTAAACGCATCCACAATACAGGAGAAATTCCTAGTGTGGGGCAACGTTTTTTTTTTTAAAAAAATTAATGAAATTAAATGAACTTACTTTCAATCATAATCTGAATCCTTTTGAAGGATATTGCTGATCCATTACTTCATAATTATGTTCCAAAAAATTGTCTACGTAACTGTTCATAATGCAATGAATGTTGTTGAACTGCCAAAAACAAAAAGTAATTAAACCGACTTCAAAAAGAAATTTCGGAAGTCGGTGTCTTTGGGATCTGTATTTTATAGTTTTCGTTTTTTATCACCGACTACCGAAATTAAAGTTATTTCATAATTTTGAGTTAATTTCCTTTTGAAGTCGGTTTAATTTTTTTATTTCGTAATTTTTATTTTTTGCATTTGATTTTGACCAAGGTTTTGAGATGTTTTCCCTTTGACACTACACCCGTAGCTCGTATCAATAAGCCAGACCGTCACACTTACTCGTATTAGTCCATATCTTGAAAATTACTGAATCGATTTTGATGAAACCTGCACTGTTCCCTAAGTTGAAGTATATGTAAGCCAATACAAAATGAAAAAAAAAATGGTCACGATCCGATTAACAGTTGCGGAGAAAAGCGTGGACAAACATATACATACGTCTATACAATCTGGTATATTTGTTTGGAAGCCCTAATAGATTGGTATATGTGAATATAATGCAATTCCAATAATATTACATACATACTCGTACGTGTCGAATTGATAACCTCATTTTTTTTTAAGTCGGTAAAAATCAAAGCCATTGCTACTGTTAGTATGTTACGTAATTACCCGTGCTACGCAGCTGATCTTTCTGAAGAACATCATAAATACTGACCATACATCATCAACATTTTTTTTCCGTTTTCTTTCTTTGTTAGTTTTAATCATGATCTGGCAGTTTGAGGAAATTACGCGGCCTACCCAAATGTCCTTTCTTTGGTATTGTTCGTCGAATCGTTGAGCTCCTCAAGTTCTGAGTTGAGCTGCACGATGTTTGACAAATGCGTGCACTGATTGGACAGGTCCGCTCAATCTGTGTGGTTCTTTCCTCAAGAGACCACTTTAGACACCAATCTATATGGTCTTGACACGATCTGACCAAGATTTTGTCTGGACTTTAAAAGAGACTGTGACCTCTGAGTTTGTTTCGGCCTTTCTTCTCAGAATAGTCAGATAGGAAACGCCGACCTCATCTAGTTTAAAAAAATATTATTGACGTATAAAAGTGTTTGCACAAACCTACTTACAGAAAATAAATCATTTATCATTTAACACTTACTTATGTGAATATTGTCCGTGTTCCAGGTCACTACGCATCTCGGGCTCCGGCTGCGAGGAGGCGCTGTCCTCGGGCTCGTCCTCCGAATGTGAGGACACGCACGGCCACGTTCCGCAGGAGTTCCCCATCGAGATCCTGCCCAACTTGTACCTCGGCAACTCCACCAACAGTGAAGACTGTGACGCGCTGGCTAGGCATAATATAAAGGTACTACTACTTCTTACTTTATCAAACACTAGCAATGGCCGCGACTTCGTTCGCGTACATAGGTTTTAATTTTTTAGCGCAGACCCTAATTTTGTTTCTAAAATAAATCTAGCCTAAGTTACTCCTTATAACTTCAGTTATCTGCTAGTGAAAGTCCCGTCAAAATCGGTCCAGCCGTTTCATACGTAGGTTTTAATTTTTTAGCGCAGAACCCTAATTCTATTTCTAAAATAAAAGTAGCCCATGTTACTCCTTATAACTTCTGCTATCTGAGTGAAAGTCCCGTCAAAATCGATCCAGCCGTTTCGGAGATTAACCGGAACAAACAGACAGACAATTTTTTTTTTTTATAGGTACCGTATATACTTCCGGTTTACTAGCAAGTAAACAGGTGTCCATTCACGCGATTCACTGAACTGGTGTTGGGAGAAAATAGTACACTCAGGTTGGGATTTCTAAAAAAGCCATGCCAACATAATTTTCAAGACGGTTTTAGGAAATCCAATCTTTAGGATGGATGTGAGGTTTTTAAGGCTGATAAATTGCATGGGTCGCCATTGGTTGAAGATTCATTTATAGATGTTTTTTATCTTGCTTGCCAGAACATGACCAATCACACAGTAGCTATGTAGTTATGTTCAGACTCTAAGAAAGTGGAACGCATTTTCTTAGTCCGAACATAGCGTGTGTGTGTCTGTGTGCTACTGTTGACTTGTGTTAAGTACAATCACCACTATTCTTAGTTTTAAAAACATCATCATCATTTCAGCCAAAAGACGTCCACTGCTGGACACAGGCCTCCCCCAAGCACCATTCTTTTTGGGGGGGTTTGCAGTATAGTATGGTGGTGGAATGCATAGAGAATGCTGCTGCCCATTCTCCGGTATGACCCTTAGTCGCCTTTTACGACACCCACGGGAAGTATGGGGTGGTGCTATTCTTCGAGTCCGACACCACACAGACAAAATACATCACACGGTTTAAGAATACATAACACGTAAAACTTAAATTAAAATCGCGAATTAGTCTTACACGCTAGATTGTAATTCATTATTAAAAACCTATTTAACAAATAATTAATTTTAAAATGTTTCTGTTTACAGTACGTACTGAACGTGACCCCAGACCTGCCCAACACTTTCGAAGCGGAGGGCTGCGGCATCAACTACTTGAAGATACCCATCGCTGACCACTGGAGTCAAAACCTCTCAGTACATTTTCCACAGGCCATCAGATTTATAGGTAACAGCTTTAGTATACTACTTGTCTTGAGCGACGTTCAGAGAGGAGTATTTCTCGCTCAGCGGCAAGCATAAGCCTCCATTCATTTGCCTTTTTCTAATTGCTGTCTCCATCTATTTCCTTATTCTGATTGTTCCCTCCAACCGGTTTTTATTCTGATAGTTGCCTCCAACCAGTTTTTATTCGAATTGTTGCCTCCAACCGGTTTTTTATTCTGATTGTTACCAGCATCCGGTTTCTTATTCTGACTGTTGCATAACTGGCCTATTATTCTGGTTGTTGCCTCCAACCGGGTTTTGTTATTCCAAATGTGGCCAGCATCCGGTTTCTTATTGTTGCATCCCAACTGGTTTACCATTCTGGTTGTTGCCTCCAACCGGGTTTTTTATTCTGATTGTTGCCAGCATCCGGTTTCTTATTCTGACTGTTGCATCTAACTGGTTTACCATTCTGGTTGTTGCCTCCAACGGGGTTTTTTATTCCGATTGTTGCCAGCATACGGTTTCTTATTCTGACTGTTGCATCTAACTGGTTTATCATTCTGGTTGTTGCCTCCAACTGGGTTTTTTTTTGTTTCGATTGTTGACAGCATCCGCTTTCTTATTCTGATTGTTGCATCCCAACTGGTTTGCCATTCTAATTGTTGCCTTCAACTCGGTTTTTATTCTGATTGTTGCATCCAACCAGATGTTAATGCTATTTGTTGCCACCAGCTGGTTTTTTACTTGATTGTTGCCTCAATTCGGTTTCTTTTTTTTATCGCCTATAAGTACTGTTTCTTATTCTGAATATGTCTTTTCACAGAGGAGGCGATGTCAGCGCGGTGCGGCGTGTTGGTGCACTGCGTGGCCGGCGTGTCGCGCTCCGTGACCGTGACGCTGGCCTACCTCATGCAGCGCCACCGCCTGTGCCTGCGCGACGCCTTCGAGCTCGTGCGCTCGCGCAAGACCGACATCGCGCCCAACTTCCACTTCATGCGCCAGCTGCACTCGTTCGAGCGCGACCTGGGCCTGCACGAGCACAGCGCCAGTCTGAGTAAGGTCCGCACCGCGTCACCCCGCCCCCATCCAGCGCGGCGTGGCGAGGCGGTGCCTCACGGAGTATGTGTCCCTCAGGTGCTGGAGTCGCTGGGCGTGCGTGAGGCGAGCGGCGACGACGCGGCCGGCGCGTGCGGCTGCGCGGCTCCGACCGGCGTGTCGCCGGACTCGGGCATCGAGTTCGACCGCTGGAGCGCGGCGCGCGACACGCCGCAATGACAGTTCTTCACGGCGCAGACGCAGCCGTGAGGCAGCGCCGCCTCACCGTAGTACCTTGTTTGATAGCACGTTTCAACATGTATAGTCGTTCGAGCACGCTGCGAACTCTCTCACCGTCGCTAGCGACAGACGTAGGTACGTTAGAGCAGCGGCCGGCCCCACCCGGTGTGATTCTATCTGTTAGTTCTTAGTGAGTCGGATTAGTGTAAAATACATATTTTTTAAGTCAATTTTATAAGTTCGACACTGGATGTACGACTTGAGATGCATTCCCGAGTAATCTTCCATTATGCTACGCATTTTATGTCAGTTTGAGTTAATTTAAAAGCAAGTGAGCGCATTAATCTGTATTTTATAATTGGTTCTCAAAATGTTGGACCATTTGATTTGTGTTGTCCATTAATGTTTAACCTCTGTGAGGGTGACGCGCCGTGTAGGAGGTGACTACACGTCACTAGTGCCACAGCATTCAATCCAAAAACATAATACAAGGTATTATTTGTTAAGATTGGATTTATGATTGTTCTATTCATATTTTTACATTAAATTAAGTCCATTTTTTCGTAGGAAATTGTAATGACACGGGGCTTCTGATAACTCTTCCATTGTTGTTGATATAATTATGTATACTTATTGTATTAGTATGAGAGTGAGTGCGCGAACGTGCGTGTGATATTATTATATAGTCGTAACTATTGGTCGTATGGATACTATATTTACAATTTTTTAACGCCACACTAGCGACCGTAGCTGCCTGAGCTCACCGCGTGTGTCGAGGGACGGCCAAGGGACTTCCGCAATTAAAAATTAACAAATATTTTATACGAAAAGAAATATATAGGATGAATGACTATTTCAATTTATTTTTATATTAGTTTACTACAATCTGTCTTAGTATCGAATAGCAGCAGAACAAGAGAGTAATAAATGTTGTACAGTAGTAGTCAGTCACAATTAGTGTGGGATCTATTTATATTTCACACCTACTATAACAGTTCGATTGATAAGGTCTTGAAATGACTATTTTTATATGGATTATAATACACAGTGTATGTACTCTAGCTATATAGATGCATATAGAATATGCCATAACACTCATTAACATTGCAGTTACAACCCGAACTCGTTACTATTATATCTTTCGTTTCACTCTGGTGACATTGGCTATGCATTGGCTGCACTGGTATACGATACCAAAATGTCAAGTATTTTATATAAAAACTGCCTCATCATCATCAGCCCATAATGTTCCCACTGCTGGGACACAGGCCTCCTCTCTGTGAGAGGGAGTGGGCCGTAATCCACCACGCGGGCCCAGTGCGGGTTGGTAGATGTCACATGTCTTCGAATTTTTGGTTCTAGGACATGCCGGTTTCCTCACGATGTTTTCCTTCACCGTTTTGAGAGCAGTTGTGATGAAATAATTTACACAAAGTAAAGCGCCTGTGTGGGTTCGAACCTACGACCTACAACTCGTTAGTCGCGGCCGATGCCACTCGGCCACCACTGCTCCAAAAACTGTCTAAAATAAAGCAATGACCACATCAAACGTATTTAGTACGCCTAGGCTTATGAATTTCATCATCATCGTATACGCTTTGCATTTAGTGCGACTGTGCGGCCGAGCCATGAAGTAAACTCCCTTGAGATTGAGACGCTTTTTTGGTACAAATACACTGCAGTGCAGACTGTAGCAGAAAATTCTAAATAAAGACTTTTTCCATGAATTAGCATAATATTAAAATATTTATTAAAATCATGCTTATTGTCCTAGAAAATCAACAAAATAAAGTGGTATACAATCCATCGCCTAATATTATTAGTACAAGTTTAGTTTGCTTCGCGCGACAGGGAAATGAATTATCTTTGCACGCAGATAAGCATGGAGTATATAGTCTACATTAGAGAACGTAGTTGAATTTTATGAAGGAATTAATGAAAACGTTACTCAGTACAGTTACCGGCACGTAACTTGGCAAGAGATTTTCGTAGTGGGGGAAGTTCGCGCATATAAAAATGTATGAAATTGTGCGTGCGCAAACTTCCCCCACTACAAAAACTCTTGCCAAGTTACGTGCCGGCAACTATAACAATAATGGTTACTATCATAAGAATTAATTCAATAATTTAATGTATTCAAGAGTTAGCGAGTTCGGGGTTTAGCCGCAGCGTACAAATCCTCCGCCTCGCAGTCGGGCAAAGACAGTGAATACGTGATATTTTTATTTTACTATATTGACGTTTCCATTGGCATTTATCATTTTCCGACTTGAATAATAACTATATATTTTTATATATGTTGCGTAGTTTCATGAGTTTTAACATCTAGTATGTAAATAAAAGGCAAGCTTTAATATTAAGTATGTTAATTATGATTATGAGAATGTAGAAAAATTGTTACAATGTAAATTTGTTATAGATTAAGACTTAATTGAGATTCAGCTTCCTTAACATTGAATGCCAATTTATTACGTAGGTTTGGACCTAAATCCAAATGATTAGCTAACAATTATGTTACTTTCTTTTGTAACGAAAGTGTTGAGATCCTTTATTTTTAGATTTAAATCTTCCACATTAAAATAAATATTATAGAACACTACAAGTTTTAGCGAAGTTGTAATTTTTAAGTCACGTTTCCAAATTAGTAAGGTGGAAGATTATGCCAAAGTTCACTGTCATTTAAAATTACGTCACAGAAAATAAGGAAATAATAAAGTATCCACCGTTACGAACTAAAACTTTGTTATTTTAGTTTAAACAATATAATTTTAGTTGTTTTGTACAAACCGCCTTTACATTCTGAATGTTTCTAATTGCACTATATATTGTAAAGTTTTATATTTCTAGATATAACGTAATATAATTGTAGTGCACAAACTAATGTCTGGTCCACGTAACGATGCCACTGTGCGGGTCGATCTGGATGAAACAAAACAAATGTTGTATAATATAGTATTGTATCATTTTCTGTTATGATATGAAACTCATGTTAACTGATGATGATGTTGATAATGTTTTAGAAAATCTTTTAGTGCTTTTTCCTAAAGGTACCTAAAGCCACATGGCACACGTAATATTAACCTCAAAACAAATATAAACACTGTTAATCTATTAATTGATTTTTTATTTATTTTTCCTTAGTTTTCATAAAAAGTGAAAAAATAGTAGTATGAATATGAGGAATGCAGCGAGGTTATTTAATTATTCTGTACCTAACAAATTATAATCATTATTCATTCCATACACAAAATCCGCACTTGGAGGTAGAGTTGCGAAAAGATGAATTGCAGAAGACATTAGGCGTGCTGTACGCTTATTCGGGTCGGTCGAGAGAAAAGACAAAAATAAGCACACCCAATAGGTTACAGCATTATTCATAATGTCCCTCAATATGTCGAAAAACGGACATCGCTTTTTTTATTCTAATCGATAGTTGATGTCTTGAATGCTGGAGAAGAATTCCCAGAAACCAATTCAGCTTAGAACCAGTGTTATATTGTTTTAAATCTGGGGGCACGGGAGTGCCCCCACCAAGTCGAGCAAAAAGGGGCACGGCCGTACCATCCTTTTCTCGAAGCAGTTCAGGCCATTTTCGACACCCTATAACTTCGTTGTGGATAAAACTAGAAACCTGAATTTTCAGTAATCAAGCAGGCATTGTATAAACACGCTATATTTCAAATTTCATTCAATTTGAACCAGTAGTTTAAGAATTATAACTAGTCAAAGTTTCTTAATTTTGTCACTCACTGACTGACTGACTGACTGACTGACTGACTGACTGACCGATCATCAAAACTCTAAGGCACTTCTAGCAGACATAGAAGCTTCAAATTTAGAATACAATTAGTGTTTAGTGTATAAATCAAGGAAAAACTAAAATATTTTGCAATTTCGTTCCACTTTTCTAGATACACCAACTGCATAAATAACTTTGTATTCCTATATAAATATATAGTATTACAAAGTTACATTTGCAGTTAATGAATCAGTGTACCTGTTTATCACTGCATAGTATAAAACAAAGTAGCTTCCCGCTGTCTGTCTGTCCGCATGTATGCTTAGATCTTTAAAACTGCGCAACGGATTTTGATGCGATTTTATATGTACCTATAATACATGCATAATATAGTAGAGAAACACTGATAATTTTAGAGGTTTCTAATGTGATGTCGTAAATAAACACATGTTTTGCGCTTATATTGCAAAAGCTAGCTGAACCCTACGAGATAGATCAAAATAATGTACTACAGTATTGTACACCTTATAAAGGTCTACAAAAAAGTCCGCGGTGGTATATGTCTATCTCTTAGGGATAACCCACAATAACCATTTTTTATCCTTTTTCTTTTACGAGAAATAATGGCTTATTTACGAAGCGATTTTAAGCAATACAGCATTAATCCTTATCCAATTAAGTACCTTAAATACATTGTGCATTTAATATAGATCAATTTGGCCCTTACAGCATGTAATTTAAATGAATATTTTCGAAGATATTACAGATTTCAAATGTAGGGACATAGCGGTAGCGCTGGTGAGTTTACTTAAGGCAACCACAGGATAGTCCGGTTAAGTAGTCACGACCTATCATCGTTTGGGGTGGGGTGTCCATCGAGCACAGCAACTCCCCTAAATATCTTGGTGTTACCCTGGACAGGACTTTAACATATAGCAAAAACTGCAAGAATATGAAGCGGACTACTGGACTTGCGCTATCTTTTTCTGCGGGAGAATTCGCGTGCCCCATGTGGAGCCGTTCTGCTCATGCAAAGCTGGTGGATACAGCTTTGAATGAAACGTGCCGGGATCATCACTGGCTGGCTAAAACCAACCCCGGTACAAATGCTGTATCCACTAGCAGGAATAGAGCCCCCAGTGCCTCGCAGAGCGGTGGCAAACTCCAGCGAAAGAGCCAAAATGGTCTCCGACACACAAAACCCTTTGCACGACAACATCCTTGTGCCACAAAGGCTGAAAAGTCGAAACAGTTTTTTAAAGTGTGTCGTTCCACTCACTGGCGAACCATCACAAGAGAGACTGAAGTTGTGGCGAGACAGTGCTTCCTTACCCAAACCGTTCGTCCCACCCGCTGACCTCCCACCTGGACATGAGTTTCCTTTGGGTAACCTGGAAGTCTTTAAACAGACTCCGCACCCAGGTTGGTCCAAGCAAGGAAAACCTGTTCAGGTGGAGATTCATAGACGACTCCGCCTTGGAGTGTAAATGTCTACAGCACTTTATGATTAGCAGCGATCGCACGCGTTCGGAGCTCTCTAGCGAGGAAAATAACAATTATCCATACTAATACTATAAATTCGAAAGTAACTCTATCTGTCTGTATGTTACCTTTTCACGACTAATTGAACGGATTTCGATAAAATTTGGCAGAGAGATAGATTGCATCCCGGGAAAGGACTTGGGATAGTTTTTATCGACATACCTCGCGGGCGAAACCACGAGCGGAAGCTATAGTGTAAAATTGAATGTACCTAGAAGTTTAAAGGTAACTTGTAAAATGGTCAACGGATTAGGTTAAAAAAAAAGTTAAAAGGGTACCGGAAAGGAAAAAAAATTAGGACAATCTACAAAAAGAAGTGAGATGCCATCAAAAACAAAACTTGTAAAAAAAACCAAGTCTCGCAACTCAGTTCTTCTACCATAAAAAGTTGTGAGATCCATGTAATACCAAGTCGGTTAATTTATTCAGTCCCTACTTAAGGGACCTTCTGTCTTAAGTTATTACGTAATTAGCTAACCTAACAACATCTTGTAGTGACCATATCAATATTAAAAATCTTTTATGTTTAAAATACATAGATTGACTTGGCAATCGCACAGTGGGATACATTGTGTTTTCATGCGATGGCCAAGTCAATCTATGTATTTTAAACATAAAAGATTTTAATATTGATATGGTCACTACAAGATGTTGTTAGGTTAGCTAATTACGTAATAACTTAAGACAGAAGGTCCCTTAAGTAGGGACTGAATAAATTAACCGACTTGGTATTACATGGATCTCACAACTTTTTATGGTAGAAGAACTGAGTTGCGAGACTTAGTTTTTTTTACAAGTTTTGTTTTTGATGGTATTTTATTCTGGTTAACCATAGAAATAAAAAGAATTGTAATAACTTATTATGCATGCAACGTTTTTATGTTTTAACTATAGTATGTGATAAAGCCAAATATCTGCTATTTTTAGAAACAACAAAATATTTTTTAGATGTTATTTAAAGCAAGCTACGTATTTTTTCTATAATTTTGAAATTATTTTTTTAGCAGGCGCAGGTTCTTGGTAGTAGCATTTTATTTTCAAACAGATTATTGTTTAGTGTTATGATAACCTGCCTGTAAAATAGAAGGAATTCGGGTTTCTCGAGTTTCGACTTTTTGTTGTTAGGGTTTTCACAAATCAAAAATCTGAAAGTAAAAACATCTTAATTTTTTTAATTCTTAAAATAAAGTAAGTATTACTCATTAAGTATAAACAGTAGGCAGAGAGGTACCCATAGGAAAATTAAAGGCATAAACAGTTTTCTTGGCATAAAAGCATATTGTGAGGTTCAAAAATTGCCCTTTTTAACGGTTTGTAGGTATATGTATAGTTTATTTCGTTTCACGTGTATATTTATTCGTTTAAAGTACTGTAATATAAAACCGTTTGATATACGTGTGTACCTAAATGTGGTATAGGGAAGGCGTCCGCCCTCATCCCCATATAAGTATAAGTCCCAGGTGAGTACCTACCTACATATTTTAAAATTAAACTTTGCAGCGCAGTTGAGGATTTTAAGCTGGTGATGTCATTTGATTTGAATGGGACAGATAAGGGCCTAGTGGCCTAAAGCAACCATGCCCATAGTAGTACCTTAAGGACTAACAACACAATTAAAAATGACATTAAAAATAAAGAACAGAAAAGTGTAAATACTATCTATATAATACTTTTAACTGAAAATATTATCACTTTCCGACTGCGGTTTACAAAACGTACAGGTAGGTACTTACTATGAACAGTATGGTCACCATACAAAATTTTCTCCTAGAAAAACTTAAAAATTAATTTTCTCTTAAAGTATGACATTTAGAAGAACGGACGATATGTCACAATTTAGTTAAGAAATAGTTAAAAATCTTATTCTAATTTGCGTTAATCTATGAGGTTGAGCGTAGTCAATAAAGCCGAAAATATTGGGCTCTCAGTTCAGTCAAATTCGACTTTCATTAACTTCTTAACAATTAACTTTTGTGTCATTATTTCTTTTTAACTAATTCACATAGGTATCTAACTAAAATATGTTAAAGTCGTATTTATGTATTTCTTCAGATAAATTCATGTTTTGCAGATTCCTCAGTTCAGACACTTCAGACAATAATGAATTGAGGGCCCTAGATATACCGCCATAATTCTGTAATGTCATATTCTACAGATTTGGGAATTTCTTAAAATGTTTAAGAAATTCTTAACTAAATTCTTAAATAAAAATTATTAACCCAGAAATAGTACTTACTGAGATTTAGGCTATGCCACTTTATGCACGCGTCTGGATTGAGGGCCCCAGTTATTTAATCATAACAGTTTTAATTCACGTTTAAGAAATTCATGGCCCTATGCTTTAAGTTTTTACTATTTTTAACTAATTTCCCTAAAAGTCTTACTTCGTTTCGCAAGGGTTCAAAAAATTGGCCCTCAATCCAGATGCACATCCGTCAGTAGGGACTGGTCATCTCTTAGCTGCCATGGCTTATTTTAATTCCTGAATTGTTTTTATCTTTTTTATTTCCGACGCTTTTAAAGTGCACGGCTACATGCATCGTTCTGACATGCATAATTTCAACATGAATGATGTAACCAATATTTTGTAACAATTTTATGATTTAAAAGAGTGCCCCCCTACTACGATTTGGAATAGACAAATAGCTTCATCTTTCTGACTGACCGACCCACAGTATGATAAATGCCTCAAAAAACGGACATCACTTTTTTATTCTACTAATCGAAAGAATGAACTATTTTGAATGCGAGAGTAGAACTCCCGGATCTTAAGTATACTTTAAAACAGAGTTATAATTTTTATTAGATTTTTTTGGATTTCCAGAAAAACGCAAAAATAAACGATGTGATGAAAATATTTGAACATTTGTCTTTGAAGTTTGACATTATATTGACATTATATGCAAGGTATTATATAGGCGAAACAGAAAAGATTTCACTATAATAGAAAAATAAATATGCCTGATTTTATCTTTATTCCTTTTTATTTTTTTCCTCGGACATCTTTTGTCAGTAGCACCTAATATTTATCTTAATATATTCTTCAGATCTGTACTATTAACTGTAAAAAAAATCAGATGCAAATCTATCAGGAATTCGAAGATATGATGATTCTATGGTTTTCAAATTTTTCTCTGATAATAGGGTTGTCTTTCTCAGACCACAAAAAATACAATAAATAATTTCAGTTGAGAATATAACCTGACGAGGGCAGACCCCTTCCCTATACCACATTTACCCCTTCATCAAAAAAATATGAATTATGTAAATTTATAAAAAATATTTTTAAATCAAACGGTTTTAAATAACAAAACATTAAACGAACAAATATACACGTGAAACAAAATAAACTTTACAAAGTATACCTGCAAACAGCCACTAAAGGCAATTTTTGAACTTCACAATATTATTTTATGCCAAGAAAACTTTATAAGCCATTAATTTTCCTATGGGTACCTCTATACCTACTGTTTATACCTAAAGAGTAATATTTACTTCATTATAAGAATTCAAAAATTAAAATGTTTTTGTTTTCAGATTTTTGATTTGTGAAAACCCTAACAACAAAAAATCGAAACTAGAAAAATCCGAATTCCTTCGTGTTAGGCATCTGATATTTTACAGGCAGGTTACCATAACACTAAACAATAATGTGTGTGAAAATAAAATGCTACTACCTTATAGAACATGCTCAAAAAAATAATTTCAAAATTACAGAAAAAGTTACGTAGCTTGCTTTAAATAACATCTAAAAAAAATTTTTTTGGTTCTAAAAATAACAGATAATTGGCATTATCACATACTATCACTAAAACATAAAAACGTTGCATACATAATAAGATAATACAATTCTTTTGATTTCTATGGATAACCAGAAGAAAATATTTAAAAAAATATAGCTCTGGTTCTAAGCTGAATTGGTTTTTGGGAGTTCTACTCTAGCATTCAAAACAGTGTATACTATCGATTAGAAGAATAAAAAAGCGATGTCCGTTTTTCGAGGCATTTATCATACTGACCCCTTGATAATTCAAAAGTGCCTGTATTTGGTTTATCTACGAGTATCTATACGATAATATTATAAAGCTGAAGAGATTGTTTGTTTGGTTAAACGCGTTAATTTCAGGAACTACCTACTGGTTCGAATTGAAAAAATATTTTTGTGTTGTATATTCCATTTATCGAGGAAGGCTACATAACATCACGCTACGACCAACAGGAGCGGAGCATCAATGAAAAATGATGTAAAATCGGGAAAAATTATTCCTTTTGAGAGCTTCCGTTGCATACGCTGCCTAAACGGTTAAAGTTACGCAAAAATCATGTACCTATGACTTAATTGTTCCCCTTTCAAAGTTCAAAAAAAAAAGTCCGCGACAGTGTAATTATCATGTCTACCTTAAAAGGTTGACTCACTATGTCCTTTTTTATGGTCATCAAATTAATTTGTTCCAAAATATATATACAATTTGCGACGGCGTTTTTATAAACATGATAATTATTAATCCTTATCCAAATTAATACTTGTGATGAATAACGTATTCATCACAAGTATTTAATTTTGAACAAAATTGCCCTTGAAATCATTTGATTTCAATGTCTTAGGAGATTACATAGTTTTCAAATAGCTTCGCAAGGCGGCCGGGCATGAAGGGGGAGCGGCGTTGGCTGGCCGCCGCCGGTAGCTCTGGCGAGGTATCTACCTTGCCGCGCGGCTCAGATTTTCTAAGACCTGTACATCATTGACAACTTAATTTGGTCGGGTTATACGCGGAGATTTAGTATGGAAAAGTAATGAAAGCTAATTTCTCTTAAAATGATCGCTTTAACTTCTTTAGGAGTACTTACTAATTTTTGTATAAATTTGGAAAGAAATCACAGAGTTTTTAATAGGGAAATCTTGAAATGAAAATTTTTGGCACCGTGACTACCGCCACCCCACCAATGGCATGGTAGATCTCGTAAACTACTGGAGTACTAATTTTTAATTTTGGGTACTAATTTTATCTTGCAGGGTACTAATCTTTTATGTAGGTTTGAGGAAAGCGACAAGCTTCTCTAACTTGGAATCAACATTGAAAGTCGTGGTCCTGCTGAACAATTGCGAGTAAGTTATCATCGTTGATTTCTCGGTAAATACAAATGTTACAGTTCTGTTTTTTTTTACGAAATAAATCACATATAAGGGTACTAATTATTTTATATACTTAGAATAGCTGTTGCGTGCCTCCTTTCTTTGCTCATGGTGGTCCTGCGGAAGGCGGAGGCCTGAGCGTGACTACCGCAGGACCGCCTTCAAAGTCGATTTTTTCGAAAACTACTAAGGTACCTACTAATTTTGTTGTCGAGTACTAATAAAATTAGTACCAATTGAGTACTAATATGGAAGCGATTGGCGTTGGTGGGGAGGCGGTAGTCACGGACATTATTTTCTACTAATTGGGAGATTTGATCCTTACATGGTTGAATGGTTGACCCTTTCCAATGGTGACATAAAAAACCAGGGTGTTTTTTTTTTCATTCGGTTTGGCCGCGGTCGCTGAGACTTCAATGCTGTTTTACTTAATTTTTTAAAATAAAATATGTTTTCGTTAAGCAAAAATTGCTTACATCAATGCCCGCTTCAACTTTCCAGCCCGTAGCCTCCCAATGTTCCCAGCTAGAATAAGTCTTCTTGTAGAAATGATCATAGCTAGGGGCGAGTGGTCTCCCATTGGGTATACCCGATAGAGAGCTGTAAAGGTTACAAGAAGTATAAATAAAACATCTGAATAATGTTACTTTATTTATTTTCAAAAGAAAGGAAGTACAATAGCTACCGTTAATAACAAGTATAATAATTAGTTTGCATAATAATAATAATTCGAATATGTTACTTAAATATTCATAACGATACTATTTTGACGTTTTCAAGCGTAAGTATATACAGTATAGCTATCGAAATCATTAAAACTCCTTTCTAAAATTAATCTCAATCTTTTTCTAATTGACTATCGTTGGGTGAATACTGGGAATCTCCGGAACCGAATCCCCAGGAACTAATCTAAGTCTACACTCACGTAGGCCTTCCGTCTCTTGGACTCGTCATCAAACAGTTGCCATCGCTCTATCCTCGAATAAACATTTACATATACAAACAGGTGTACAAAAATCTTAAAATAATCACAAGGATTCCACTACCTACATTATATACAGTAAATTGGTGCTGTAAAACGTTAACCATTATAATGTTATGAGTAGCAACCTAGTGTTCTGACCGCTAATTAACTATTTCAGACCTTTAAAACTAATTGTGTATGCATGCATGCTGACTAATGTCTTGTGACCAAAGATAAGGGGCCTTTGACTATGTATTTAAAGGATGTTTTGTGTTTTTGCCTATAAGACATAGGGTATTACTAAGTAACATGACCTATTTTAATACTGATGGTCTAGCTAGATGGATATATTATAAACTCCCGTTTCGAAGGGGAGAGTAATTAAAGAACGATCATAACTTGAGGAATAACAATAAAGCTTTTATTACACGTTCGCTGCCTCAACATTCGTACATCTCTTTACATTATATTATATTTTGAGTAAAGTAACACCCTATTTAGCAGTAACAATAAAGTAGTCAAGTACCCAATCATGATAATATCGGTTGCCACTAAATAAAATAATTTCGCCACTCCATGCGGGCTTGCCACAGTGGAACTTGTTTTTTGGCACAAACACGTGCTTAATTAGACTATAAACTTTATTAATTGTATTTACAAAAAAGTCTTCACAATATCTTATTGCTTTTAGTTAAAATTCGAATTGTAATAACATGTTAATTTTTGAAATAATATTGTAAAGATAACAACCGCTATAGCGGAACACACATAATACATTCATGTTTCATAGGAATGCTTTTATAACATACATAAAGAATAGAAAAAGAAACGTAATGTTCTTTGGAATGTTATGAAGTTACAAAAAATATTTGTTTATGGATGAGAGTGCATATTAATTTTATAGCTTGAAAATATGATGGATATGTAAATTTACTTCTATGGTACACATAAAGGCACCTTCCGATGTCGATTAATATATTGGTCCTCCCAGAGAATAAACTTTTATCATTATATAAACGGCAAAAACCCATTATACAATATTCTAATACAATGGCACAATAGTTCCGACTTTAATTCATACATAGGATGTGCCCGCTGGTAATATGTACGACAAATACCGAAAATATGAATACGATATAAATTTAAATTTGAATAATATAACCAACTATTCCCTATATTAAGATATGGTCTGATAAATTGTAATGTATAATATAATTGCACTAGCTGCTAAAGCGACATCTTGTAAACATCATTCAAAATTTGCATAATCATAAAAATATACCTATTTGAGAAAGAAAACTCGCATAGATTCTATGATTGTCATACAAAATTGGTGCTAAATTTCGTTACAAGGCAATTCGTGGACCTCAGTCACGACAGTAAAACTCATGGTTCTTTCGGAATTACTTTCAAAGGTTTTCCTACATTTGTCTCATGTGTGGAAGCGAAAATAGTGCCATTATTATTCGTTAATTTGTTTTTAAGTGTAGAAAGTAACTGCCGAAAATCTGAAAACGATTTTTTTTTTTCGAATGATAAAAATGCATTATTTTCGCTTACACCGTGTAGTACTTAGACCGGAATATAAATATGTTATTATAATACTGTAACACAAACTGCAACGTATCGTTACAACTTTGCTATATTACTATAAAATTATTAAAAGGAGTTATGATATTCCTCTATACGTACAATTATGTACACGTAAAATGTATATTCATAACGCATTATTACAAGTATAATTTAATAGTCATCATTAGATTAATGTACCGCATCGATGTCTCGCTGCGCGCGTGATATTTTGACCTGCAAATAACATTGACTCGTTTAAACCGGGTGTCTATTTTAACCCATGCAAAATGAAAGAATTGAGTAATTTAGTCCAATATGAAAAGGGAAGGCATCTTCAAAGTAGTCGCTGAACGTAGCACATAATTTGAAGATGCGCAAAGACTATACGGATGAGGTACACTATGTAGTTAAAGTAAGACTAATGTTAGAAACATGGAGACGTGTAACGTGTTCATCAGACATGATGCGTGGCGGCACAGTGTCAGTGTCTGGTGGTTACCTTGTCCTTGGGCGTGGAGGCTTCTCCGGACTCGAGCGCGAACATCTTCATCTTCTCCTTGAAGGACAGTTGTTCGGGCACCGGCGCCGAGGATGCACGTGCCTGCTGCTCCGCCAGACGACGCGTGCGCGGATCCCTACGCAACCGAAAACATCCATACAGATTGCAATAAACAGTGATGAAGGAGAAGTAATAAAGGTTCCAACGCTACAGTGATATACGGTAATACCGTTCAATTTGTAGCTTCGTTTATGTAACTTCTTCCCGCTGGCTTATAAAACAGAGAACCAATATAATTTCATCTCTTGCTCAAAACCAAAATGGCCAAAAACTAAACTCAGACAGGTTCAATGGCATCAAACGGTCGAGAGTTTGTGGAAACCAGTCACAAAGCGGTGCTTTTGGTCCAGGGTGTGAAATATGTGTGAATGAACTCTTATAAGTATCATCAATCGTGAATGTTCTTTTATTCTACTGAGTCTGTACCCGGTACGAATAGAATGAACTAATCTAGACGGTAGACCGCGAAATTAAAACTTTTACGGTTTTCGTAATTTGCAGGTTAGTGTCAGGTTGTATGTTGACAATGACCTGCAAATTACTGGTCATTGTAAACATATAAACTGTTAACCAGGTGCTTTCGCCTTAACAGAGTCAAGCGTGAAGGTGCTTTTCCTGAAACTCGCCTGTTCGAATAGATGGTTATTAAAGTGCTATGACGATAAGTTACTTATAGCTAGTTGTAGTTACCTGTAGACCTCCTGCGCGCCGATGACGCCGGGCGTGTGCTGCGGCAGGCCCGGCGCGCCCGGCGACTGCGGCGACACCGGGCCCGCCAGCATGCTCTCCGCTTCCTCTATGAACCGCTGTAATGCACAGTTCACATTATATCTTAGTCGGCTGGGATATTTTTTTTTTAAGAAAGTTCCATTTTTTTTTTGTGGTGTCGATGTACACCTCTTCATAATATCTGAGATGGGTTGCAGTAACCAGCCAACGAATAGCCTAATTAACGTCACAGAAAGGGTCACAATCTAGATTTGCATTCTGTCGTTGGGTATATCTTTGATTATTGTACAGTTACACCCAAAATATGTATGTTACCTTATTTTTGTCTGCTCGTTACACGATAGAATTTGCTTTATTGGCTCAGTATTATATATTGCGTATCATAGTAATTTCAATACCACGGAATGACATTCCCTATGTTATTGTTGCGCGCCACAATTAATGCTTGGTACATGGTGACAGTAGTTACCACTAGCGTCATCTAGTATCGAGTAGCGGAACTAGTTGACAAGACCCTTCTAGAAATTTGGATACGAGAACTTTCTAGAACTTTCCCGAACTATCGACATCTGGTCGATCGGGGCCTGTATGTACTCGGACATTCTAGATGTTTCTACAATGGAAGGTTCTAGAACTATCTTCGGCGCTATATAAGGCCGAGACGCGCCACGACCGGGCGCGCGTAAATACGCGTGCCCAATAATTGCCGCAGGCCCTTGTAGCCGATAAAGTGAGGGGCCTGTATTAGCAGGCCACCGTATGGCTTCCGCGGCCGGGGGGGCGAAGCCCCGGAACCGCTCGCCACGCCCCCTGACGGGGGCGTCGCGATTTCCAACTCGCGACCGGGACAGTTTGGATACAGCGATCGAAGCGAAAACATCAAGCGATATTCAAGTGCGACTTAGAGCGATCTGGGGGCCTAAAAAGGCCACTTTGGAGAATCATAAAAGGAATTATAAAATGGCGAAGACAGTCCGTGTTTTTCTTTTTTTTCGCTGCCCTATGTAGGTACAATCAAAGAGATTGGGATTGGATTTGGATTGGATTGATTGGTATTTTAGCACAGACAAAAAAAAATAACTGAAAAATGTTTCATCAATGGGATTTGATACGATTAACTTAGCAGTTAACTGTCCATTCTGTTATCCTTTTATGATTCTGCCAAAGTGGCCTTTTTAGGCCCCCAGTAGTGCAATTGTGTTTTGTAATTAGTGTGTTTGAGTTGTAATTAGTGTTGTTAATTAAAGTGTCAATTTTTGGTTATTAAATCGGCAGTTTTTAATTGTCACGAACCCGAAGCTCGTAACATTATTTTACAGAATCAAAAATGTGACATGTGCACACTGGCAAAAAGGTAATAGATTGATGTCAACCGATATTATATGGTATCTTGATCTTTGATAGCAAGTTTAAAAAAAAAAACCGGGCAAGAGCGAGTCGGACTCGCGCACCGAGGGTTCCGTAACATCCGGGTTTATGAATAAGGTTTATGTTTATGAAATTATTTTTTTTTAAATTATTTTTATAATTGAGTTGATTGAATAAAATGTAAATTGCGGTTTACGATTTATGACGTATTAAAAAAAAACTACTTACTAGATCTCGTTCAAACCAATTTTCGGTGGAAGTTTACATGGTATTGTACATCATATATTTTTTTTAGTTTTATCATTCTCTTATTTTAGAAGTTACAGGGGGGACACACATTTTACCGCTTTGGAAGTGTCTCTCGCGCAAACTATTCAGTTTAGAAAAAAATGATATTAGAAACCTCAATATCATTTTTGAAGACCTATCCATAGATACCCCACACGTGTGGGTTTGACGAAAAAAATTTTTTTTAGTTTCAGATCTATTGAACCCCAAAATTTATTGTTTTTTTTTTATATTTGTGTAAAAATCTTAATGCGGTTCACAGAATATCTACTTACCAAGTTTCAATAGTATAGTTCTTATAGTTTCGGAGAAAAGTGGCTGTGACATACGGACGGACAGACAGACAGACAGACAGACATGACGAATCTATAAGGGTTCCGTTTTTAGGGTTCCGTACCCAAAGGGTAAAAACGGGACCCTATTACTAAGACTTCGCTGTCTGTCCGTCTGGCCGTCTGTCCGTCTGTCCGTCTGTCCGTCTGTCTGTCACCAGGCTGTATCTCAAGAACCGCGATAGCTAGACAGTTGAAATTTTCACAGATGATGTATTTCTGTTGCCGCTATAACAACAAATACTAAAAACAAAATAAAATAAATATTCAAGGGGGGCTCCCATACAACAAACGCGATTTTTTTGGCCATTTTTGCTCGATATCAAAAATGGCAACAGGTAGGCACTTGAAATATTCACAAAATACTCAGTTGTATTTTAACTTTAATAATAAATAATAAAATAAAAATAAAATAAATATTTAAGGGGGGCTCCCATACAACAAACATGTTTTTTTCGGCGTTTTTGCCTTGTGGTACGGAACCCTTCGTGTGCGAGTCCGACTCGCACTTGGCCAGTTTTTTTCCATTTGGCAACGGAACCCTAAAAAGTTAAAGTTGACATAATAATTGAAAGGATTTGAGATTGGTAAGGATATAAAAGACGTGTACGTACGTCGGGATCCTCCCTCGCGGGCTGCGCGTGCTGCGACTGCGCGGGCGGCGCGGGCGCCTCGTGCAGCGGGGGCGGCGAGCTGGCGGGCGGCGCGGGCGGCGCGGCGCGCTCGTGGAACGACACGCGCTTGTCGCGCGCGCTGCCCACTGGGGACCTGACGGATAGCTTACATTTTAGTTGCCACTTAAGAGTCCGACGGTATTTCGTTTTTGTTTTCGGCCATCCCCGTAACATATTTAGTTCCGGCAAATCAATAATAACAGTTTGTTTTTGTATACGTACTGCGGCGCCGCCGCGTGCGCGGGCGGCACGTGCTGCTCGTGGCGCGGCGGCGACAGCGTGCGCGCGCGCTCCGCCATCACCGCGAACGACGAGCCGCGCGCCGGCGGCGGGGGCGCGCCCGGGCCTGAGCCCGCGCCGCCGCCCGTGTGCGTGCTGGCTGACACGCTCAGCGCGCCTACCGCTGAACTCACTTCGGCTACTCGGGTTTCTTCGTAAGTCACCTGCGAAAATTATGATAGTTAAGTCATATCATGGCCAAGATACATTACAGTTGCAACGGGCCGCAACGCGACGCATTGTCATACAAAAAAGTGAGGTTTCAAATAGTCACATAAAAGGCACTTTTGAACGTCTAAAATTACAATAAAATAGAATTGATTATAGTCACTCCTTCCAAAAGGTATTTTCGTATGGAGAAGAATGGGCAAGAAACTCCATCGTTACTCTTTTAAAATGTTTTACAATATTTTGCATACATTCATTATATAACAATATGTGAAGACAATGCACTTAAAATAAAATTACAATACCACAATAGGTAAAAGAATTAAAATGGATTAATGAAACCATGACATATAAATTAATTATATGATAGATACATGGTGCTCACATATTTAAAAACATTGTAAAAGTAGACGATTTTCATTTAAAAAAAAGTCAGAGTCAGAGTGTGAGTTAAAATAAGTACAGAATGTAAATAAATGTCAAACAAAAGAATAAATTTTACAATTAAATTAGCAACCAGTTTGATTTTGTCTAGACTCTAGTCTAGATTGTCCTATGGAGCAGGACCAGCATGTTTCCAAGCATTCTTATCTTGGATATAATCCTCTCTTTATTTCTAGTATTAAAATTATGTCTATCGCTTATTTTATTAAAAATATGTAAATTTTTTCTTACATACATAATATTTTCATGAATGAATTGGTAAGGTACCGTCATAATATTAATCCTTTTAAAAAATCCCCTGAGAGATTTGCGGCGACCTAGGTTATAAATGACTCTGACAGCTCTCTTTTGCAAAATAAAGATGGATTCAATGTCAGCAGTCCGACCCCATAGTAAAATGTCATACGACATAATGCTGTGGAAGTAGCTATAATAGACTAAACGCGCGATTTCTACATCTGTTAACTGTCTTATCTTTCTAACAGCATAAGCGGCCGGGATAAGCCGCCCCGCATAAGATGTTATGTGAGGTCCCCATTGTAATTTCTCGTCTAGCGTGATTCCTAGGAAAACCGTGTGATCGATAAATTCCAGTTTAACTCCATTCAATATGATGTTACATTCGCTACTTCTAACATTAGGTAATTTAAATCTAATGCATTTGGTTTTCTTTTCATTTAGTACCAAATTATTTGCCGTAAACCAATCTTGGACCTGAAAAATAGAGTTATTCACATCGTCAAGATTTTGTGACCGTCGGTCTACTTTGAAGATCAATGATGTGTAGAGATCGAATATGCGGATGCATATTTACCTAAAGTGAATTTTTAGCTATTACAGTATGGAAGCGGCTTCTTAAAATATTTTTTCTGTTAAAAAAATCCCGGGATGCCATGAACACCGGGAATGCATAACTAGTCGGGTGTATAGTATGGAAGGAAGGAACTACATAAATAAAATAATTCTAAATATAATTATGTAGTCAACAGCAAACAACGTCAAGATAAAAATCTTACCTACTTTACAGTATTAGGTAGGTAGATATGCATCCGATTCTATAGTCAGGTAAAACACAAAATTCGATACAAAAGTGCATTCCATGTAAGCCAACGCCAACATCTCAACTTTAGGTGAATATGCATCCAAATATTCGATCTCTAATGATGTGTCATCTCATCTGCAAATAACACCATCTTCGGTTGATTTTGAAGTAATTGGGGTAAATCATTAATATAAACTAAAAATAGGAATGGACCCAATATCGAATCTTGAGGAACGCCCATTGCCATTTCAGACCCTAATGAGTTTACGCAGTACACTTAATTTTAAGCTTTCTATCTTTAAGGTATGATTTTTGTAAATCAAGAGCTATATTCCTAATCCTATAGTGCTCAAATTTCAGCAGAAGTGTCTCATGGTGTACGCAATCAAACGCCTTAGAGAGGTCGCAAAAGATTCCAATGGCAACTTGTGCTTCTTCCCAGGCGTTAAAAATGTTCTTTTTTAGGGTGACACCGGCGTCAGTGGTACAACGCCCTTTGATGAAACCGTACTGTTGTTCATGAAAGATGGAATTTTTATTGAAGTGGTGTAACATTTGATTGAGCATCAACTTTTCAAACATCTCACTGAGAACTGGCATAAACAATAAGTACCTGTTCAGTAGCATATCCGTTAGTGATCTCGGTGCGAGTGTTGGTCTTAAGTATGGACTTGGGCGGGTGCGGCTGGTGCAGCGCATGCGCGGGCAGCGCGGGGGACGCGGCCGGCGGGGAGCCCGACATGTCGTCCAGCAGCTCTTCTATGTCTTCTGAACCTTCTGCCGTGTTGCCTTCCTCCTATGGGAATAAGCGATATATATGTCATTCTCAAGATACTAACATTTTACTGAAATAATCAGCTTGAAAAGCCAATGCAATACAGAGTCAAATAAAATTAAGTGACGAAACTTTACAAACATGACTAGTATCCGTATCAAAATCTTGAAAGTACAGAAAAAAAATTGCGCTTGCAGCACAGTAAACGTGATAGAAGTGCAACTTCTTAAAAATTAAACAATAAGAGATGAGAAACAGGATTATATCTTTCTTCTCTCTCATGTAACAAAATGTGCATAAACGTGACGCGTCCTTGAAATTTCGCTATTAATTCTCGTTCAATTATCGAATCGCAGCCAAAGAAGTTTCACTTCAAAAAATACTACAACGCGGGGTAAACGGCCGCAAGACGTACGGATTATGAAAAATTGCGAATTAATACTTTATTTATTTCGTCACGATTTGAAATTGATGTATCCTATGTCTGAAAAAGTATAGAAATTTGTAGTTTAAAAGTTGCAGATAATTTTCAGCCAATGTTTTGAAAGTAAAGAGCAAGTAAATAATGATTACCTGATCGTGTTGCGTGGCTCGCAGTTCGAAATCTCTCTCGAGCTGCAGTGCACGTAGTTGTTGGTTCTGTACGGGCGTACGCGCCGCTCCTAATGATATTAACTGAGCGATTGTTGCGTCCCTGAATATAAGTAATACAAAATTAATTTTATTTTATTAGGGTGTTTCTAAACTTTACAACGTACGGGAGCAAACAAATATTTTGAAGGCGAGCAAAGTACGTCACTCGAGCTTAAAATAGTGTTGCTCCCGAGGTGGACACTCTACTTTTCATCACCTTCTATGAAAAAATAAGTAAGAGTGCAACTCATGAATAAGAATAGTACGTTTATTTATTTACATACAATTTTGAGTAAATAATTACGAACGAAGGCAGAATGCTTTTTGCGCGTTTTTTATTTTTTTACAAACTTTTTTTTTAATTTGGCTCGCGCGCATTTTTTTACTTCATCATACAGCCTGTTACTTGTTCATACAATGTTGGTGATTGATCTCTTTGGTGATTGGAACTTTTACTAGCAATATACAATAACATTTCAAATTCGAATCACTTTTAGTCCTTGTTTACGAAGTTTTAGGGATTAAAGCGCTATTTTAGTCCTTGTTTACGAAGAATACACTGGTTTTTTTTTAATAGATGTGATAAAAAATAGTAAAAACCCTGGACTGATAAATAAAATAATAGAGGCGTGTACCGAATCATTTTTGTGTCCATCCAGCTCCATCCATATATCCATCTTTAAATATTTAGTTATCTTCAGGTATAGTTACCGGCACGTAACTTGGCAAGAGATTTTCGTAGTGGGGGAAGTTCGCGCATATAAAAATGTATGAAATTGTGTGTGCGCAAACTTCCCCCACTACAAAAACTCTTGCCAAGTTACGTGCAGAGACTACTAGATGGCTGTTGGTTTAAATGAGATTGATAAACTCCAACACTGTTGGACCGTTTACCATGAAGCTTGGTTTGACTATGTTTTTTTTGCATGAAGAAGCCTCATCTTTTTATAGGTTTTTTTTGGAATGCACGCGGGCTAAGCTATTTATTATGTAAAAAAAACCGTTCATCTATTCGTTCGTTGCCGATCGTTCTATAGAAATATGCTTGTAATGTGGCGCGCATTCCACGCGAGCGGCAGCACGGCGCGCGCTGGCGACGTATCGCTCTGTACACAAATGTGGCAGTACCTGCGCGCGCGCGCGGCGGCCCGGCGCGCCTCGTGCTGCCGCTCGCGCTCCTCGCGCTGCCACGGGTTGTGCGGCGCCGCGCCGCGCCCCGCGCCTGCGCTCGCGCCTCCCGCCGGGTACACCGACACTGCGGGCGGCTCTAGCGCGCTGGCGACGTATCGCTCTGTACACAAATGTGGCAGTACCTGCGCGCGCGCGCGGCGGCCCGGCGCGCCTCGTGCTGCCGCTCGCGCTCCTCGCGCTGCCACGGGTTGTGCGGCGCCGCGCCGCGCCCCGCGCCTGCGCTCGCGCCTCCCGCCGGGTACACCGACACTGCGGGCGGCTCTAGCGCGCTGGCGACGTATCGCTCTGTACACAAATGTGGCAGTACCTGCGCGCGCGCGCGGCGGCCCGGCGCGCCTCGTGCTGCCGCTCGCGCTCCTCGCGCTGCCACGGGTTGTGCGGCGCCGCGCCGCGCCCCGCGCCTGCGCTCGCGCCTCCCGCCGGGTACACCGACACTGCGGGCGGCTCTAGCGCGCTGGCGACGTATCGCTCTGTACACAAATGTGGCAGTACCTGCGCGCGCGCGCGGCGGCCCGGCGCGCCTCGTGCTGCCGCTCGCGCTCCTCGCGCTGCCACGGGTTGTGCGGCGCCGCGCCGCGCCCCGCGCCTGCGCTCGCGCCTCCCGCCGGGTACACCGACACTGCGGGCGGCTCTAGCGCGCTGGCGACGTATCGCTCTGTACACAAATAAAATAATTACATACAATACACCGATGTATCTTGGCGAACCCGAACTTTGCGCAGAAGGCTGCGCAGTAAGATTTTTTTAGGAACCAAATGGTGACATGAGGCGAGTGCGAGTGAGAGAACATGCGCGAAAGTTCTTAGTGCTTATGTTCAGACCCGCCAAGTTACGTCGGTCGTACTTTACGTAAGCTCACTCCTTTTTCGGCAGCTAGACAAAAACTGCGGAACGTCACATGCTCCCACACGATACAAGCACGCACCCAGCGTGCTTGTATAGACACACAGACATTTCTAGAGAGCATCACCAATAAGGTCAGTATATGTCCTTCTAGGGCGTCCGTCTGGTGTTCCCATTCACATCTACCTTGTAAATACTTTTTATTGCCTTTCATTGATCCGCCCAACATAATCAAACCATCTACTTTTTATAGTTGATCAATATTAAACAAAAAATAAAAAGCCATACGAATTGTCAAACAATTTTTAACCATTTGCGGTTAACTATTGTCATCACTTGCCTTGCATTACTATGTTTTTATCTCAAAACTCATACTTACATAAAAAAGTTCGAGGACCAAACACAACCAACCGAACACTAAACACAACTCTACACAAACCTCCCCTGTTGAAAAAGTTCCTTGTGTATTCATATTGACTATTCACCATACATTCATGCTGTTCACAAAAAACGTTGAGTTTTCAGAACTGCAACATGAAAATTGTCTATAAATGAAGAAGTAAGATTGTCCATACCGTCTTCGGGTTGCACACTGCTGGGTGGAGGCAGCTGAGGATGTGACGATGGATGTGACTGCTCTTCCAATTCCATGTCCGTTCGCCTCGCACCCTAACATCAAAGATTTAGGTAATCATTAGTCACTCAATATATTTGTTCTTTTTTGTTAAAGTCGTAAATAATTAACCTGAGACGCACACCTCTATTCGCTTTGATGCGCTCTCAGGCTCAGTCAGTCAACTCAACTTCCATTTTATTTATTTTCAACTTTATTTAAATTAAGGCAAGGTTGATATTTGTTTGGCAGTGAAAACTGCGCTGCGCTGCACTGGATCCAAGAAAATACCTTTATGAGATAAAAATATGATACTGCGTATTTTACCTGAGGTTTCGGGGCGACCGGTGGCTGTGATCTTTGCGGTGATGGTGGCCCAGGCGGCGTCCATTCGTACCTGCAATATTAGTTAGGATTTTAGAAATGTTTTGACTTGTCTATTCCACCTCGAAATTGCTTTACCACTTTATGGTTGAATGTCACCTGCACGTCATAAAACGTCAAAGCTATTTTCGCCTTAAGACCAATGAGAGAGAATTTTAACCTCATTCAAGTTTCAATCAAGAGTGAATCAATTACGTGGTCAACCATTATTATAATTAAACGATATTATAAATTGTTGCTTGAATAAATTAATTCGTTAAAACTGAATGGGCTTTACAATTAAAGGTAGAATGCTACAAAAAACTTTAGACGTTCGAATGACATTGGCGTTGTTGTGAAATTGAAATGTAAAAAACAAGATAGCCGCGTTAAATCAAATTATTGTCACGCGCTAAAAGATTTTCATACAGTGGTAGAATATTGAACAGACCTCTGGGGCGGGTGGTGTTGGTTGTGGTAGACCTGGTGCGGGCTCTGGCTGTGCACGTGCAGCGAGGGCGGCGACTGCGGCCCGTACGCGGCCGGCGGCAGGGGCTGGCCTGCAGGTTGTATAAAAGTCGTTATTTGAAGATCGTTCTCAGAGTCGGTGTTCCCGGACCTTGGCAAATTTTTGGATTACGCTGGTGACGGGTTCCATTATTAGTCACAATGGAGGTCTTCATTTCTTATATACCAGGGCGCGTTAACAATACTCTTGAGAACATTATTTTGATGATGGTTGGTTTACTAAAGCAGTTGGATGCCATACGCCCATATCGGCATGAGCTTAAGCTTGTGTAATAAAATATTGATATGTATCGTAAACCGATCGGAAGCTTGGTTTTTTTTTTCAATTTTGAATCTGACAACTTCGGTATATACCCCATCTAATAAAAAAATATCAATAAAATCGTACTACTTTGTAGACAGTTACGCGTAGTCATACATAAGAAATATATATACGCGTCGACTTGAGAACCCCTTCCCTTTTCGTCGTTAAAAATTGGACATATAATTTTAGAATGGAGTAAATTGAATAAAAATAGAAGTGTTACCCATAAGGTGATGGTGTTGTGCCTGCGCGTGCTGCGCATGCTGCGCGTGTTGCGCGTGCTGCTGCTGCGCGGCGTGGTAGGCCAGCTGGCGACGCGCCACCTCCTCCGACATCTCCGCCAGCTTGGCCGCACGAGCACTGGCCGCGCCCTACACACAACACCCATACAATATGAGAGTCCACAATAGCATTATAGCTATAGGTCGCAACATGTCGGTCTGTTAGGCCAACATGCGCGAGCAATAAGGCTTTTTTTTTTTGCGGATGGAAAATCATCAAATGACTCCTCCGCTCTGGGTGGAGCGGAAGGGAGTGTCAGACTCATACTGACTAAAACCCACCCGTGTTCCTTCCTTAGCCCTTTATATTCCGGGCCAGCGGTAACCCTTACGGACAATCCCGCTGATCCAGCAGGCTTCGGCCCTAAGGAGGAGTTTCTTGCCCATTCTTCTCCATACGAAAACTACCTTTTGGAATGGGCGACTAGAATCAATTCAATTTTTTCGTAATTTTTGACGTTCAAAAGTGCCTTTTAAGTGCCTACTTGAAATAAATGTTTTGACTTTGACTAAGGGGCCCCTCCTCGATGAGAGATGTCGGATCTCTTTGAGGCGCGCGTGGAACACGTACGCGCCCCCCGGCAAAGACCTGGTCCTGATCGGACGGTGAACTACCGATTACTCTCCGCCCGCAGGCCCGCGCCTACGGTGGCCGGGAGTCGTCACGCGGCTCCCGACGCTTGACATGGCTTGCACCAGGGCCGGACGCGAGAGGTCGCCGCCGCTGCCGATCGCCTCTACAAGGACACGGCGGTGCTCCGCCCAAGGAGCAATAAGGCTTCGTTCTCGCTTTGTCTCGCCGAAGAGTCATCACGCCGCGCGTGTTAGCCTGGCTGAACTCGAAGGAGTTGAATTCGAGGAATGCGCAGGTCAAACAACTTCCAGTCGGGGGTGCGGCGAATGTACAAGTACCTCCGGGTCCCCCGACTCATGATACTAGAAGGAACAGTGGAGTTTTAGTCGGTTGGAGTCCGACATAATCCTCTGTTCTTCTCAGACGGAGGGTGCCCCACAAAAAAAAAGGTCACATAAGTTTATCAACCTCCGCAAACTATATCTCGTTGATATACCATGATCATAAGGCAAAAAGTCGCCCACAATCTGCCAAAGTACCAACGAGTTCTGTGATTTTAATTTGTTATAACTACATTCGTACGTAGTATTACCTGGTGATGCAAAGGCGAGTCTGGAGCCTCGGCCTGTCCTCCCGCCATGAAATGCGCCGACTGCGGCCGGTTGCTGCCCGTTGAACTGCGCAACGACGACCATCTGGAGTCATTACAACCATGTATGTATCAAACATCAGTCAAGTGCATAACAAGAAAGTTTAAGAAACCACACATACCTACCATCATAGAAAAGTAATAAAAACATCGGATTGATGCGAAATTCTCGCTCTGAACGCGAACGCAAACATCGCGCTATTATCCTAGTTTCGGAGCGAATGATGCGCTTCAAAACGAAGTTTTTATACCTCAACTTGTTGACTGCAACTCAGCAATATGTTTATGCAAACATGTTTATAAACAAATGTTTACAATGAATACGTGGCTTTAAAGTAAATTTATTACAATAAGTATATTTATGCACTTCCTAGCTTGTAGCACAGGTTCAACCTAGTTCAGGCAAATAAGCAACATGTGCTCTATTTTAATGATTAAGTTACTTGTTGTAAATGTGTCCCTTTTTATAAATAAACAAATGTACATTAAATAACAAAATGAACATGAAACAACAATAAATAATGTACATTATGGATTGCAATAAACGATTTGAGATTTGAAATAAAATTGATTATTATTACTGTTTTTGACTATTCATTCTAATCTAATGCGATGTATCCGTAGTCGATGCGAGACTGATGAACTTAACTAGTTTGAGTCAGAGGCAATTTAAATCTGCAATCGTATAACCTAAGTTTGCATTTTTTAAATTTTTTATGTTTTTTTCGTCTTTGGTTGAATAAAATTCATTCATTCATTCAGACGTGCAGCTGACTTTTAAAACTTTAGTACTGAAAATGTAGAAATCAGTTATAGGTACCTGTCTTGTAAAGCATGTTGTTGCGACTGGACAGTGGACAGGTTCTGGTAGAAGCCGTCGTGTTGCGTGTTCGCCGACAGGTTGTGGCTGCTTCGGGACTTGATGGGCCAAGCGCTCGGAGAGCCACTCGCTACCGGAGAACTGACGGGCACGCTGTCAATGTTTTATATCAATTACTGTTATGTTTGAAGCTATGGTCGGTTTAGAATTGCGCAAATGTCGTGCGCTTGAGTGATAATTGTGATACATTTCTTAGTGTGTACATGCATAATATATATGAAGTACCGTCGGATACTTTGATTGCAGGAACCTTTTTTTGGCGTAGCCATGGTGCAGTCATGTATTAGAATAATAGTATTTTTTGTTTGTGTTTTTGTAAATGATTTTATTTATTTTCTTTGCTAAATAAGCATAATTTATTGTTCTGTTTTGTGATAGTTTCGATAATTGTTGGAGTGTTTACTGATACTTGTATATGTAGGTCGGCCATACCTGACGGGCGCGTGCTGGTGCGCGTGCGGCGGCTCGGCCACGTGGTGCAGCGCGGGCGTGCTCTTGCTGCCCTTGACGCCCGCCTCGGCCGCCAGGCGCGCCGGCAGGTCGCGCTCCGACGTATATGTAGGTCGGCCATACCTGACGGGCGCGTGCTGGTGCGCGTGCGGCGGCTCGGCCACGTGGTGCAGCGCGGGCGTGCTCTTGCTGCCCTTGACGCCCGCCTCGGCCGCCAGGCGCGCCGGCAGGTCGCGCTCCGACGTATATGTAGGTCGGCCATACCTGACGGGCGCGTGCTGGTGCGCGTGCGGCGGCTCGGCCACGTGGTGCAGCGCGGGCGTGCTCTTGCTGCCCTTGACGCCCGCCTCGGCCGCCAGGCGCGCCGGCAGGTCGCGCTCCGACGTATATGTAGGTCGGCCATACCTGACGGGCGCGTGCTGGTGCGCGTGCGGCGGCTCGGCCACGTGGTGCAGCGCGGGCGTGCTCTTGCTGCCCTTGACGCCCGCCTCGGCCGCCAGGCGCGCCGGCAGGTCGCGCTCCGACGCACGCCGCGCCGCGCCGCCCGCGCCCGCAGCGCCGCCCGCAGCCGCAGCGCCCGCTATAACACCACGACAGTATTATAACACCTCTATTTAACTTCTTATTCCATCAGCTATACAAATTAAGAACTCTACATCGACATAAAAATAAACGTAAACCAATAAAATAATATTATAATAACGAAAAACGAGTGCGACTGACAGAAACTTACGAAAATAAACGAAGGACGACAAAATAATAAACGTAACGATACCCATGCATTTCACACAAATTACATTCTGTCCAAATAATAAACTTCCTCCATTCTGTTACCGGGTACACACACGAAACGAACGTTTCCATGAAATTACACCTGGATGCAAAGTTAATCTCTAACTGATGCATTTCATGTAAACACGCATGAAATTCGTGTGCATCAGATGACCGATGTAGAAAGTAGAATATTTGTATAACATAACCTGTGGATTACGAAAATAAAATATCTAGTGGAGTAACAAACATAAAGTTGTGCGTCCAGCTATAACACACCTATCGTCATGCGTGTGTGGGAGCCTTACACGTACTGAGCGCGGCGCTGACGTCGGGGCAGGACGCGCCCAGCGCCGCAGGCCGAGGGACCATCGCCACCACGCGCGGCAGACGGCCTGAAGACCCCTTCGAACTCTCACTCTCAACCAGCGATTCCTTACTCAGTTTCGCCTGGTCCGAGTTCATACTCGACTGATTTGACTTCAGCCTAATATTATCTAAAGTTATTCGTCTAGGCTTTTTGTCAATTATCTCGTTGAATACATATCCGTTAGCAGTATTGTCAGTGTGCTCCTCGGAAGGCAAGTTAGGTATTTCGAACTCATTGCCATGCGCTAGCGTATCTTCGCTACCACGTGATCCATATTTAGACCAGTCTTCCAACTGGATGAGGATACTTTTCACTTCGTCGTCAGATAATTTCTCACACTTGGTGTCGCTCGTATCCGTTTTATTGCACTCGTATTGTATATCCGCTAGACTCGCACTAGCGGGAAGGGGTTCGATGACCTTGGTAGTTTTATCGCGGATGCTGAGGTTCGGACTCGACTGACAATTTCGCTTGTATGTCTTAACACAATACTTCAGATTGATGTCGTTGAAATGTTTAGTCAATTCTTTGACTTTGCCGAAGGACGGTCTATATTCATCAGGAGATTTCCAGGACTTTCGATCGACACTATCTAATATTTGTTTAGCACCAGGTTCTACAGGCGTCTGAGCTTTAACAGTGCCGACGTCACATTTCATTTCATTATTCGTCTCATCAAAAGAATCAGACGTTGAATAAGTGGACGGAATTTCAGTATCTTCAGATTTACCCGAATAGGATGTCGACATGCTAAATATTGCTCTCTTGAGCCTGCACTGAATATTATCAATTTGGTCATAGTCTTTCTTAATATCAAGGTTAAGCTCGAGTTTTCTTTTAGGAGTCGATATGAGGCTCTTCACTTCCATAGGAGAAGTGGGAGTTTGACAAACTGCATCCGCAGTTTCAGGTTTTTTATCTGAATCTGATTGGTCAAGAGACAAAGACGGTAATATTCGTCGTATTTTAGGCGTAGCAACCTTGTTAGGTGGGCCTTCGTTTTCGAATATTAGCGGTTCTGAGTTCGGCTCATCGATGTAAGGGATCTGTTGAGTCTCAGGTTGTGGCGTGCGACAACACTCGCACGCACTCACACATTCGTCGATGCCGGTACAGCGTCGTCTATAGAACTCGTTCTCTCTACTGCGAGCGTTAAACAAATCGAGAGTAAGCTTAGTGTCTATTGGTTCCATCTGAGGTGGAAGACAAATGGAGTCTCCGTTATCGCTAGACTGGTCGTAGTTGGCGGGAGGCTCGGGTACCGGCGGCGGCTCGTCGGGCGGAGGCTCGTAGCGCGGCGGGGGCTGCGGGCAGGGCTCCGGCGGGGGCTGCGGGCAGGGCTCCGCCTGGCGCTCGTCGAAGTCCTCGCACGTGAACGTGAACACGGGGATGGGGCGCGGAGGCGGCGCGTCGCGCAGCTCGAGCGGGCAGCCCGGCGTGTCCGGGGACAAGTCTTCCTGCAACTGGTCGTTCTCCCTGTCCAACGTCACTATCAACCTAGGTATTGAACCGTGGTAGTGAGGCTGCCACTCCTCACTCTCGTCCGTACTAGACTCCGTAGACTCGTCTCTTAGGAAATGACATCGATTGTGACACGGCCGACGACCATAGCCTGCAATAGACACTTACATGAACTTCAATTCGGTATTTGAATATGTTTTGCTAATGAAGCGACAAATAAAAGAAACGAAAAATAAACGCAACGAAACCTGCAAAAAACGGATATTCAGCAACAAGGTCGTTATTGGAGACTGCAAACTTAAAACTTTTGACAGCGCAAAAGTGTAAAGCCGTGAAACAAAAGAAAAAAAGAGTAATTTGCACCAGCAGACTGTAAAAAAAAGCTGCGTTATGATGGCCTCCCCGCACTCCCACCGGGAGTGCGGGGAGGGCGGGGAGGGGGGAGGTGTAAAGTGGGCATGCCTGCGGTGGCGAGCTCGGTGCGCGGCGAGGCGGGCCGCAGCAGCGCAGGGTGCGGGTTGGTGAACGTGCCCGAGTTGCGGCGCGACCGGTCCTCGTACTGCACCTCCTCCACTGCTCGCCAGAACCACAACCACGTCACCAGGACCATTACTTAACAACTCAGTGCTATATCCCTCAAATAAACGTGAAATTAGGCATCCTATCTACTACAAGAATCTGTAATGCTTACTTTAATTACATGTAATCATTAATATTTTTTTCATAAAAAAAGGAGTCTAGGAAGTTTTTGTGATTTGTTTCTTTTTTAGAACCTCAGAGAAAGCAGCAGAGAAATAAAACCTAGAAATTGTGACTTTTCGTGGTGATAATAACATTCTTTAAAGTCTGTTAATTATAATATTTATTTGTTAAGACAATTTTAGGTTAACGTATGTGTTAGTAGCGCTTATAAAACTATGTTAGTCCATCAATAAGTTACATTTTAAATTACCTAATTAATGAATATCATCATCTGCCTAGCCTCTTCCCAACTATGTTGGGGTCGGCTTCCAGTCTAACCGGATGCAGCTGAATACCCGTATTTTACACGGAGCGACTGAATATCTGACCTCCATAACCCAGTTATTGGGTAATACGATACCTCTTGATAAGACTGGTTGTTAGACTTTCGGGCTTCTGACTACCCGTAACGACTGTCATAGATCCACGAATGACAGCCGGAACCAACGGCTTAACGTGCTTTCCGAGGCACGGAGGGGTCGCGGTATGTAAAGATGGTCACCCATCCACAGACCAACCGCGGCAAGCGTAGCTTAACCTGATCGATCGACCTCTGCGGCTGTTATTATTTAGCCACGGGCCCCTCTAATTAATGAATAATAATGCAGATTTAAATAAGAATAACTCCACATGTTAAGGATGGTCTAGTAAAAATGCTTTCTATCCTATTTCGAAAGAACAACCTGTAGTTTAGTCCATGCGAACGTAGTCGTGGCACAGCTAAGTACATGACACTGCACTCTTTACATGGGACTTAACTGGCCGAATGTGGGTGTGGGTACTATAGCTACACCTCTGCCTAACCCTTCAGTGATTACAGGCGTGATGTTATGTGTTATGTATTAAAAATGAGTTGTAATTTGAGTACCTTGTTTGATATGAGTTAATGGACATACCTTGTCGTTGGTTGTAGGCGGGTTGGTGCAGCAGTGTTGCTAGGCCGTGCAGCATGGCACCTTGCTTGGCCACCTCCAGGGTCACCGTAGGTCCCGTGCGCACTAGGTATTCTGCCGCCTATGAATATTCATTAGCGTTAGGGATATAATAGTAGATTGTTTGCCAAGGGAGCAAACAACTATTTTGAAGGCGAGAGAGTCTCATTGAATTAGAATAGGGATTCAAAGTACGTCACTCGAGCTTAAAATAGTGTTGCTACCGAGGTGGACACTCTACGTTTTAACGCCATCTATGAAAAAATAAGTAAGTACAACTTATGAATAAGAATACGTACGTATGTTTCATTATCACTACTTGAGAAAGACAAACTCATTTTTTATAAAACTAAGTAACATCCTAATTTAAGTAAACAATTACGAACGAAGGCAGAATGATTATCGCGCGTTTTTATTTTATCACAAACTTTTTTTAATTCGGCTTATGCTCGTTTTACTTTATTATACAGATTGTAAAGGTGGATACAGACATTGAGAGGCATGCGCAGTGCACGGCGCTAATTGCATGTAGCTCCTTTTGAATACATGTGATAAAAAACTATTTTTCACTCAAGCTGCTCGATAATTTCAAATTATATGTCATGCTAACCTAAACTAAGGGGTCTAGCCGGGTAATAATGTTGTACTGAATTTTATTTAACGCGCTAGTCAATAAAGTGATTTGAATGTGGAACCTCTACTAAAAATTCGTAAAAAAACTAGCTAGACTACTTTTCCCTACTGGTTCTACTGATCTAGGATACCTAATCTATGATAGTACTGAAGTAAAAATGAATCTTACAAAATAGTAGAAATAGCTAACTACGCTATAGTTACCTATTTCTAAAAGCGAATAATTGTTAATCTGGCCAAAATCTGTTTAACTTAAGGTCATTTCTATTATCACGATTACAGAGAGCTTAACCTTCTTGGTCTTCTAGGTCTATTTAAAGTTTTATTTGAAATAGGTTTGCTCTTGACTCTAGTCTAGGTCAGAGGTGACAGAGAAAATCGATGATGAAGTGAGCTAACCCAGAAGAAGCCTGTTCACTTTTACATTGAAGAGATTCGGGTTGTATGCGCTCGGAAACAGAGACGCAGATAGAGAGTTCCACACTTTTGCTGTGCGCATTATAAAGGACATTTGAAAACGCTTAGTGGGAATTGGTGGAATAGCAACTAGGCAGGGACCCTACAGCACAAAGTTTGCGTTTATTGCATGGCACACTACCGAAAACAGCGAATTTTCACACAAAGAAATTATAAGTAGTCGTTTCCCAGTAATTATTTTTGCACAAAGTTATTTAGATGACGTACGTAACAGTGCGGATCGAGATGGGTATTTTTTACAGTATGTATCATATCTTGATTTCGCTAATTCCCACGTACCTTCTCCTGAGTAATCCCGACGAGTGACTGTCCGTCCACCGACAGTAGCTGGTCCCCGGCGGCTAGCCGGCCGTCCGCAGCCGCCGCGCCGCCCGGCACCACGGACTTGATGTAGATGCCGAGCTTCGTCTGTCCCGCGCCCTGGACAGTCGAGAGTGCAACGGTGAGTGAATTACTGTTCAGCTAATAGTGTCTAGGCAACCAATATTTGGAAATTTGTTATTTTATGGCAGAACTCGCTATATGACGCGATTTCTGGCACTAATGGTTGTGATCCTGGCGACTCGTAGTTATGCACGAGTCACCAGGATCAAAAACTTTATTACTTTAATCATCTATGGGTCTTAAAAATGAGCAAATTTGGTTAGTTTCTCAACCTGGGTCCGGGGACCCGTGAGGGTCCGGAGGCATGTCTAAAGGGGAAGAATACGTATTATTAAGCCATTTAATTTTAATCATCACATGTACACGGTCCACACGCCCAGCGCGTGCGGCTGTGTGCTAGGTACTAACCTTAGCGGCAACAATGCTGAGTCCCATGCCGTTAGAGTTCTTGTGTAGCTGTATGATGTGCACGCGCGGGTCGGGCGCGCGGCGCTGCGCGTGCGGCGCGGGCGCGTGGCCGCACATGTACACGGTCCACACGCCCAGCGCGTGCGGCTGTGTGCTAGCTACTAACCTTAGCAGCAACGATGCTGAGTCCCATGCCGTTAGAGTTCTTGTGTAGCTGTATGATGTGCACGCGCGGGTCGGGCGCGCGGCGCTGC
The DNA here is from genome assembly GCA_916614155.1 of Mesoligia furuncula. Lineage (NCBI taxonomy): Eukaryota > Metazoa > Arthropoda > Insecta > Lepidoptera > Noctuidae > Mesoligia > Mesoligia furuncula. The sequence goes on along the minus strand of OU744800.1, from coordinate 21,390,098 downwards.
GCGTGCGGCGCGGGCGCGTGGCCGCACATGTACACGGTCCACACGCCCAGCGCGTGCGGCTGTGTGCTAGCTACTAACCTTAGCAGCAACGATGCTGAGTCCCATGCCGTTAGAGTTCTTGTGTAGCTGTATGATGTGCACGCGCGGGTCGGGCGCGCGGCGCTGCGCGTGCGGCGCGGGCGCGTGGCCGCACATGTACACGGTCCACACGCCCAGCGCGTGCGGCTGTGTGCTAGCTACTAACCTTAGCAGCAACGATGCTGAGTCCCATGCCGTTAGAGTTCTTGTGTAGCTGTATGATGTGCACGCGCGGGTCGGGCGCGCGGCGCTGCGCGTGCGGCGCGGGCGCGTGGCCGCACATGTACACGGTCCACACGCCCAGCGCGTGCGGCTGTGTGCTAGCTACTAACCTTAGCAGCAACGATGCTGAGTCCCATGCCGTTAGAGTTCTTGTGTAGCTGTATGATGTGCACGCGCGGGTCGGGCGCGCGGCGCTGCGCGTGCGGCGCGGGCGCGTGGCCGCACATGTACACGGTCCACACGCCCAGCGCGTGCGGCTGTGTGCTAGCTACTAACCTTAGCAGCAACGATGCTGAGTCCCATGCCGTTAGAGTTCTTGTGTAGCTGTATGATGTGCACGCGCGGGTCGGGCGCGCGGCGCTGCGCGTGCGGCGCGGGCGCGTGGCCGCACATGTACACGGTCCACACGCCCAGCGCGTGCGGCTGTGTGCTAGCTACTAACCTTAGCAGCAACGATGCTGAGTCCCATGCCGTTAGAGTTCTTGTGTAGCTGTATGATGTGCACGCGCGGGTCGGGCGCGCGGCGCTGCGCGTGCGGCGCGGGCGCGTGGCCGCACATGTACACGGTCCACACGCCCAGCGCGTGCGGCTGGTGCGCTAAGCGACAGAGGCCACCTCGTTGCAGTGGCGCCACGAACTCTGCCAGACCGGGCGGCACGCCACATACAACCTAAAATCAAATAAAATTGTTTATAATGGGTATTAAAGACCCATCACCAAGCTGCCAGTCACAAATATTCTTCCCGTCCGCGTCTATACGATACATTTTTAGATCGAAGTTTTACAGGGTGTTTGGTGCATCGTTTGCCAAATGGAATTGGTCGAAAGGACTGGTCATTTGCTATCTCTTAAGGCCCAGTAACTAATTCCATGTTACACAGGTTTTTTTTATTATGACTTTTTAATTAAACAATACTAGAACTCTGCATTTAAGCTTAAATTTAAAAAAAAGTTATGAGTATAGCCTTCAAATTTCATTTTAATTTTTATGTTTACTCTTGTATGGTTCAATGAAATTCAAAACTACTTGCTAATAACATCTAGTTCCTTTTTAATAACTCACCAAGTTTTTGAAAAAAGGAAAAATGCACTTAACTCTCAACTTTAAATTGCTGTAAAAAAAAAAAAACTAAAAGCGATCGGGATCTTCAAATTCTTTTAAAAAGTTCTCTAGTTTGACCCCTTTCCAACGGTGTGCAATATACAAAAAAAAACTTTTAATTACTTCAGTAATTCGCCAAATGTGTAATCGAGGCACATCAGGCTGATATTCGATATTACGGTAACAACACTAGTTTTCACATAAATAACATTCTTTAAGTAGGTGGATAGTGTTATCTCCGTCTTACGCAGTCTCTTATCTCTTTCTAGGGTTCTAATTTTCCTCGAACTTGAAATAAAAAATAAACTTTTATTTAATAAGTACCTAATTATAAATCTTGTTCAAATTGTCCTCCACTATTGCGTTTACACGCGCGACATCTTCGTCTTATCTCAACTGCAGCGGTCCAGTGTAAACGTATTTCTGGTTTTCTGTTTTTTTCTTTTTTGCGTATTTTTCACAACTTTTTTTTTTTATTTAAGCTTAAAAGCAGAGTTCTTGTATTTTTCTAAATAAAAATTAAAAAGTCATAACAAAAAAACCGGTATAACAAGGAATGAGTTACTGGGCCTTAAGAGATAGCAAATGACCTCTCCTTTCGGCCAATTCCATTTGGCAAACGATGCACCAAACACCCTGTATAACGCGGTTTGCAGAAGAAGTTGACTAGTAGAAATTATCACATAGCGAAAAAGCTTTATACGCACAGAGAGAGGAGAAAGTCGCATGAAGGGATCCATGCAACTTTCTCTCTTTCCCTGTAATAGAAAGAGTCAGAGAGAGAGAGATAGTTTTCATGGATTTCGAGGGTGCTAAAGCCGATAGTGGGTCAAAATTAAATTCAAAAATCGCGGCTGCGAAAACTTTCAAATTTTTTATCAAGGCCGTTTATGGTTTTAGATAGTGAGGTTAACATTAAAATCCAAGATGGCAGCGGCGAAAATATTTAAAAAAATCGTCATGGGTGTCCTTTTCTTGGTTTACGAGGGTGCTAAAGCCAATAAGTGAGATTAAAATGAAAATCCAGGGCAGCTGCGAACATTTTCAAATTTTTCTTCATGGGTGTCGCTTTCTTGGTTTTCGGATGAAAATCCAAGATGGCGCCTGCGAAAATTTTCAAATTTTTTTACTGTGGGACTCGTTTTCATGTTTTTCGAGGGTTCTGAAGCCAATTGTGAGGTCAAAATGATAATCCAAGATGGCGGCTGCTAAAACTTTACATTTTTCGTCATGGGTGTCGTGTCGTTTTCATGGTTTTTTAGGGTGCTTAAGCCGAAAGCGAGGTCAAAATGAAAATCCAAGATGGCGACAAATTCATGTGAGCTTCTAAAAACTTATACTTGATGGCCCTGTATTAAAAACGCGTATTAAATTCACGCTTTCTCTCTGTTTTTTCTAAAAAGCTGTAGAATAGCTAGAATATAATAGAATAGCTGTAGAATTTTCGATTCAAAAATCGTTCAAGTTTACGTCGCGTTTTCGTGCTATGGCCCATGGACCATACCTGGAAAACGACTGTTTAGGGAAATATTGAAGATTAAAGTCAACATTTCATTTAACTTTTTCTACGAAAACAGGTTTTAAATGTTACTGATAAAACTAATTATACTGTCAGAAATATTAAACACACATACCTCCGCACTGAATCCATCACTCGGTATCAACAAGCCGGCACCTAACCACGAGCTTTCCTCCAGCCTTATCTCTCGTCCATCAGCCCGGTACAGCTCGTCCGTGTGCGTGCGCACGTAGGCCACGCCCGCTTCAACCACATCGGGCGGCGCGAGCGGTGTTAGGAGCGCTCGCGTCTGTACCGAGTTCAGTTTGAAACAGGCTTTTAAAGCTGCTACTGCTTCGTCTGCGGTACGGTACTCGCCTTGGATTAGGCGCGCTGGAAATAAATTACTATTATATCAAATCAAGTTCTTTTAACTTAACAGAGAGAAATGCTGCTTGGGGAGTTTGGGATGCCACTTCTTCCTAGCAAAAGATCTATGACGTGGTGAAGGGCGGTCTTATTAATTTATTTTCAAAAGTGCAGCTTGTCATGTTATTTGGATAAATAATTTTTGTTTTGAAATGTAATCATTTTGGATTATGCAGTCCATACAATCGTGTTTTTTTACCTTACATGTAAATTTACTTGTATTCTCATTGATACTTAACAAGCCTTATAGCATTTCTCATCGGCAATAATGACGAACTTTCATACAAGCTTTTATCTGCCCAATAGGGGAGAATTTTCAAACAATTCGTCCTTAGTGTTCACCTCCGTTAAGAAAGGAACCCATGTCCAAAATTTCGTGCTTCTAGACCCAACTGTTTAGGCTGTGCGTTGTATGTTAATGAACGAACGAATTTAAGATTTTTATTAAGTAGATTACGGACAGTACAACTTTTTATGGCACAGAAGGAACCTGTGCCATAAAAAGTATAGTCAGACGTACCAGCTTGATTCATGCGCGCGAAGTGGCACTCTGCAGCCAGCTCGAGGCCCTGTCTCTCTGCCCATGCCGCCAACACTTTCAGTCGCGCTGATAAAGCAGCGCCCCATCGTGCGCTCACCATACCTTGTTCGGTTACCAACTGTGAAGAAAATGTGGTTGATTACTACCAATGTGAGGACAAGAGAACAATAGAAAAAGATGAAGCTATAAAAGACGAACAGCGCCATCCCTTTCTTTCGTCGACTCTAAGACTTCTATATACGGCTCCTCGTTTATGTTATAAGACATGATCCTTACCTGTTCGAAGATAACGTTGAGTTACGCTAGAGGTCCTAGAGGTTTTTGACAGTTAAGGTGTGCGTGCATTTGTAACTTACACTAGAAATGGACTAAAACTTGTGGACCATATTGGAAAATACGCTCGTATAAGGCTGCTTTTCCACCAGAAATGTGCTATGCAGCTATGTTACGAGCATGCGAAAGTTAAGCTACGAAACTATGCCACCGTTTTCATTATGCTAAACTGTGTAGCGGAGCGAGTAAGATCTGCTATGACGATACGCTGCCGCGAGGTAGGTAGGAGGTAGCGGTGCGAGGAAGACGCGCAGCTCGAGCTGTGCGATGTATCGATAGTAGGGAAGGCACGGGGAGTACTCTGCTCTGCACATAGCTACACCACTCGCGCATCCACAGCTCCCATTTATAGCACGCATCCTTCCATATAAAAAACATAGCTTTTTCACCAGTGCTATACTATGTGGACCAATGAATATGATTGAGGGATATCAAACGCATCAATAGCAACGTAGCCTAGCACATCTCTGATGGAAAGGCAGCCTTATGCAGCTATCTTAATAGTTCCATTCGGTCTGAGATAAAGCTTGGTTTGAAACGACTTACCTTGTTAAAACAAACAGCATTGATATAGTGGAAAAGATGAGAGAACAGCTGGATAGTAAGCGCGGCGTTGACGCGACACCTGCGCAGCAGCACGATGGCGGCGGCCAGCGCCTGCAGCGCGGGCGCAGTGGCCTCGTGCGCGTCGCCCGGCGTCGCGCTCGTCAGCGTCGCCAGGCCGTGGGACAGCTCTTCTTGGAAACATGTCACTAAGTTGCTGCGGACAAGAGAAGTTGTTACTGATATTATACAATAGATTAAATAGAAAACTAAGTATCCATAATATATGTAATTGTATTAGCTGTAAAACAAAAATTCTTAAATTAAAAAAAAAACTAGCCATCTCTCTATGCAGAAGATCTACTTATTGTTACCTAAGTTTTAATTCAGTTTTTTTTTAGTTTATAGATACTCATTGTTAATTTAATACACACACTGAATCACACGTTCAATCTAGTTTAGGAAAATAAGCCACTGTGCTCAATTTTAATTGTTTAGTTACCTACTGTAAATGTGCCCTTTTTTTAATAAACGATTATTATTCACTTATAAGCCTGCTGTTGCATAGATAACGCCATTGCAATCTAATTAATGGCAGAAGTTTGGAAAACAGAGTAAACGAAAGCTTTGATAATACCCATACACTTAGCCATCCGGAGCCAGGTAAGGTTACCTGAACATATGAAAAGGGGCAAAAGTTTAGATACTGGGAGTAGTCATTTACCAAGAGGTATTAAATACAGACCCAGCAATGCAATTACAGTTTAATAAAATAAAAATATTTTTTCGTAGACAATTTGTAAAACCGTTAACAAATTTTATTTTATTTCATATATCACACTTAAAGGTTATGTGTCACTGTTTTTCTACTGTCAACAATAAAATTGGTTGCCTTTCATTTAACTTGAATATGAACTTTTATTGCAAAGATATCAATATTCCGAATAAACACCACAACCCACACTATAGGTACTCATAACTATAATACAAAATGTAAACAACATAAAAACAAATGAAATAATTGAAATACCTGAAAGCATTCTGCACAGTCAGCGATAGAACTTCTTGCGCTTGTGTGGAGAACGACGATATGTGTCGGTCGTATTTCAAGAAGTGTAGCAGTTCACTCGCGTTAGTCATCCAGAAGGCTTGAGCCGCCGAATCCGAGCAACGCTCCTGGAAATCGAAGAGGTAAGGTTTTATTATAAAAGTAGACAGTGCTTCCTTACCCAAACCGTTCGTCCCACCCGCTGAAGACCTCCCACCTGGACATGAGTTACCTTGGGTAACCTGGAAGTCTTTAAACAGACTCCGGACCCAAATTGGCCGAAGCAAGGAACCTGTGGAACCTCCACCTGCTCAAGTGGAGATTCATAGACGACTCCGCTTTGGAGTGTAAATGTGGTGTCCTGTCACGTTACAGGAACTGGTGGACGCTGGTGATGGCGCCAAACAAGTAGCCGAATTCTGGGCCGAGTCTATTTAGATTGCTATCGACACGCTAAGAAGATTATAAAACTGGCCGAATGACCGTCCTATTATGTGTTAAGGCTATAATTGCTGCAGCATGAAAGAGATGGAGCTACATGAATCATGATAGTATTATCACATCTCGGTACGGCTCCTGCCGGTCGATTCTGTAAAAATCTCACCGTGAAAACTCAGGTGAAGTGAGTTTGTTTTTGCTAGGAATTGACACTATTGACAGCTCACTCCACGCTCACTTCACCTAAGTTTTCACGGTGAGATTTTTACAGAATAGCGCCGCTGGCCCGATTTCCAAAGAGTACTAGAAAGATATGTCGCAGACCTATGCACTTCACTAGTTTTCAATAACTTGTCGCCGTTGAGATTCAGTAAACGGTTATTAATATTTATGGTTTTGTTTCGGGTTTACCCCACCAGTTTCGAAATCGAATAGAGCTCTTAATCATACGCTCATCGCTCAGGGTAATTGTGACACGAAGTCTAAAGTCCTCATGTGACTGTTCCTATATTACCCTTGGCTGATAAGATTGTAATTTTTCCTAGTTAAGTTTAAATTAGTGTACTTAAATAAAATCTAAAATAAATTATAACATTAACAAACACGAACATGCCCCTCGAAAGTTCAAATATAAACATGGTAAACAGTCTTAATTTCGGCAGTCGTACGATTTAATTATACATGTGTGTTCGTTCACCTAGAAACAACATACATAATTATATTCCTGAAATAGCAGACATATTGAAGCGAGATAATTACCTGTACGGTGGCGTGTATTAGCGTAGCAACATGGTGTAGGAAAGCCGTCAGTTTATGAGCGCGCTCGGTCGGCGTCAACTCGGGGCGGTAATGCGTTGAAGCACGGTACCTGTACACACGTAATCAGTATAAATTACACTCCCCACAAATTGGATTTATCTCACTATAATTTTATAAATTGGACAGTCTGCAAACATGCTTAGATATAACGTGTGTGGGTATTTCACGTTTGTAATTTTGGAAGGGCAGGCAGAGTTGTACACTGTACAGGTTTGTTGAGGTGAATGGGTAGTTGAGACCGCGAAATTCAAATTTTCTTACGTTTTTTGCAATTTGCAGGTCAGTGTCAGGTTGTATCTTGATCAAAATATGATTCGCGACAATAACAGGTACATATTTAGAGAATTATAATCATTAGAATCATTAATACATCTTTCTGAGATTTCTACCATTAACACATTTCTATAAGAGATTGGGGTTGGTGGTAGAAATCTAACTGAGAAAGATATATTAACGATTCTAATGATTATAATTCTCTAAATATGTACCTGTTATTGTCGCGAATCATATTTTAATCAAGATACATCCTGACACTGACCTTCAAATTGCAAAAAACGTAAGAAAATTTGAATTTCGCGGTCTACCACTATCCATTCACCTTAAACAGGCCGAGCCTTTTTAATCAACCGGACATAAATCCAGACTCTGACCTGCTGCTGAGACATTCCTAATGAAAAAAAAAGCCCGATTAACCTTTGGCCGGCTTAAGGATCGAACCCCGGATCCCACGCTCAGAATCCTTTCGCAAATGGTGCGAATTTGCGAAAGGATTTGGTGGTAATGGAATTAGGGATAACTTTTACTCCAGCAAACCAAGACATATTTACGAGATGGAATTTATTTTCTTTTATGCGTAATTCAAGTACGTAATAAAGTTGGCATGAGGTTTTATGTACGTGTCGTTGCTACGATTTATATAGCTCGTAACGTGTGCATATATATTACTAAGTAAACCATGACACATCAAGTTTATTTCTTCCAAGTTGTGACGCAGCTTTAGTTGGAAATGTCTGATTAGTGGCTTTAAAAGCGAGACAATAAGTAATAAAAAGAAAGAAAGAACATAAATGAAAGTAACCCGGTGCTTAAAAGTGTAGTGTAGTTTTCAAAAGAATACTTAAAACTTAAGGGTAAGGATAACAAAGTTACAACTAAAAAAAAAATACAGCGCTCCCTAGACAGTCAAATATTAAACAATCAGCGAAATTAGTCCGGGGCGTTACCGCCTTTCTGACTATAGTTCGTTTTTTTATCCCAGAGCCTAATTTGACATTTAAGTCTTTTGTGTTTGCGTTTTTGTAGTACAGAGGTTTGACATTACACCTGTCAGATTAGTCTCTGGGATTGATAAACGAACTATAGCTAGTAGTTTTTCACGACATAACTACTCTTTTATAGTTCCCGCCCTTGCTTCGCACTCTTTTTACGACTTGACAAAATATCGATATTTATTTATTATACGTTAGTTTAATATTAATGTATTACACACATAAACCTCCCGGAATAAATTCTCTAAATTATGGTGAAAACCGCAGCAAAATATAGTTTAGAAGAACAACGCGGTCACACAGACAGACATGAAACGCGCCTTTAATTTATAATATATTTTAATTTAGAAGAGATCACCACAGGTAAAATTGCACCCCTCCACTAAAAACCGGCCAAGTGCAAGTGCAAGTAAAATTATTTTTTTTGTAATGTAACTACAAATTTACGGTTTTCTGATTTTTTCCTTTACTTGTGCTACATGACATTGTTTCTTGCCAAATTTCATGATTCTAAGTCAACGGGAAGTACCCTATAGGTTTTAATTTCAGAACATAAATGCCCGTATCTTTTGATTGAGTTGATTTAGAAGATTGATTTTTTCACTGCTTCGAGGCATTGCAGCCCTAAGTGTTTGATATTAATTTCAACTTGATAACTCCACGCGTTCCTGAGAAAAAGGGTTTTGACTGACGGACAACGAAGTGATCTTATAAGGGTTCCGTTTTTCCTTTTGAGGTATGGAACCCTAAAAACACTGTTCAATATGTGACATCGAGCACTAATTTCACAATTTATCACATTTATATCAAGCTGATGGCGAAGGAAATCAACACGAAAAGCGACTTCAATTTATAATATGTAGAGAAGAAGAATTTCACCTGGCACACAGATACAGAGTGTAGACGGGCGCTAGCTTGAAAGCGGGCGCGTGCGGGTCGAGGCGCGATATCACGGCTGCCAGGAACTGCGCCTGCCCCGCTTCAGGGAACTCCAGCACTGCCGGCAGGATCGCCTCCTGACACCCGCGACCACTGCTGATGCCAGCGCTCATCCTGTATCGTCGTATAACATTTAACGATGTGTGATGATAAGAAATGCTTTTTTGTTTAACTTCTTTTGAATTTGAGGGCTTGTTTTACCACTTGTTGAAAGTCCGGCTTAGATTATCCAGACCTTTTAGCAGTAATAATATGTTTCAAAAATATATTTTTCTGTACGTATGATTAAAAATTACTTATTATAATTATGATGATAGATTGATGTCTAGAACAAAATTGTATGGGCAATGAAAGTGGTAAAACCAGTCGAAGATGCTCAACGTGTACAAGCAGATTTATAGTAAACAAGCGAAAACTTCACATAAAACATAAATAAGCATTAAGCAGGCTTTATTCATCAGACGTTTACGCTAAACACAAACTTTAATATTACGGACACTTCTGAAACGGCGTTCATAAATTCTTCAGTTATTCAACTTCAAATGAGACGTAAATTAATTATTAAAACCTATGCCCTAACAAGTTTGTACATAATTTATAAACTCAAAAGTAAAGTCAGTTCCACAGCAATCCATTAGGGTGGTCGTATCAATTATAACTAAATACCTGTTGTCATGTCCAGAGCCCCCGCTTTTCGCACTGCAGATACTCTTTGTCTCGACGTTGCCGTCCAAGTCGAACGTAGTTTCATAATTGTCTTTGTACTGTTGCACAGAGTTGGATGTCCGGTTCACATTGGAGCTCTGATCTTGGTCGTTGTACACTGAGCTCGTGTGATCATCCTTCACGTAGTCGTCTTTGGTGTCGTTGAGGTGTTGCGACATAATGAGCGACTCGTTGTCGAGTTTCAAGGTGTTATTGTTGTAGGGCGGTATGGTGTCGTTGGCCTCCCTGTAGTAAGTGTCGTGCGACACGGGACTCATCGTCCTTTGATACTCTGTGTCGTTGGTGGTGTTCGCGTTGGAGTCGAGCGGGTCGGGCTGGTGTGACGTCATCGACGTCGGCGACATCGCGCCGCTATTCTCGCCGGGTGAAGTCGGCGATCTAACGTAAGGATAACGTACACAAGCGGATATTCGTGAGCCAGTGACAGAAACATGCAAAAGAAAAACAAACAATGACAGATGAACAAAACATAAAATACACTGCTTTGAAAGTGATTAGATAAGCGACGGGACTGATCGTGTTTACTTACATTGATAGATAGAATTAGTACAAATTAAAAGTAATAACAAAATGTTGCAATTGTGCGATGATATTCGATAACTAATCGACCAAATAATGTCCGGGTCAGTCTAAGTAAACTATAGGGCCCAACTATACACAACATAAAGAAACGAGCTACGGGGTGTGTGCAATGTTCTCACCTGTCATATATTGAGCCGGAGCCGAAGTGTTGTGATTGCGCGAGGTTCCTGTTAATGAGGTTCTCCTGTGCCGGGTCTATGAAGCGGAACGTCGAAACACGACCGAATTTAAGTAGACAACCGTGCTGCGACAAAACAATTTAGATTAATTGACGCAAATCTCGGTTTAACAACTGTAAAATTCACTACAATCGATATTAAATTTGTCTTTTAGCCATAATACGTTTTAAATGAACGCCTTAAAGACCTCTATAAATATTTAAAGGGCCGTACGACTTTGCGGTTGTTTAAAAGCGATCTGCTTTTCGGACAATATTGATTTTGAATGGTATCCACGTGATACTTGGTGGACACGAATACGTTTGTTTGAACTAGATAAAAACACTAGGAAAGCTTCGGAACGTTGTTAAGCGAAGCTGATTTACACAAGAATGTCCATTCTAGATTGTGAATGTGGATATTGCTGTGGACTACGTGGGCGTTCCGATGAATGTATTACAAATAAAACTCGACCGTAACCTATTTAGCAAACGTAGGGGCAAGTGACTGACCTTGATCTACAAGTTCGACGCGTTCCTGGAATATTTAGCAGGGCCGTATTAAGGTTACCAAAACAACTCTATACTTGTCGTCGAATCTACACTATCTTTATGGAATATGTATTCTTAATTGATTTCTTTTCACGTGGCGGCTGATTGACTGATGGTAGCGTTGAAATTGGTAGCCGATCATTATATCAATAACGATTTTTTCATTAGATGGTTTATTCAAACTTATTATCAATACAGTTCCATATTAATTCTATAAAGATTTTATAAACAATAAAGCCCAAAGCTTGATACGAACGCGTTCATTTGCACAAGCATTGGCTTCATTAAGCAATGCAAACAATGTGTTCGTTCGTGTATTATGGAACGCTACGTTTCGTTACGCTACGTTCGAAACTTCGAATATATTATTTTCATAAAAGTTAAACGGGGTTGGCAGTACATGGCACATTTAGCGAGACAGTTCGCCACTCGTGCCTGTCTTCATACGACGGAAACGATCGCCTTTATGTTGAGTGCACAGTAAAAGTCAATGACGAATCTATAAAAATAGAACTGCTTTCAGTTAAAAGCTGAATTTCCTATATAAAATTCAGGATTTACGTCACAGTATTTCTACTGAGCGGATTTCGTCTAGGATTACTTTTTGTATAAATTGGCAATAAGGATTTACTCGGCTCGGTAACGAAACCTGGCTATGCGGAAAATGTCAGATTGGCGTATCATTGATTTTATGCGGGTTCTTCTACCTACAGCAGAACTCTCAATTGAAAAACCGTCTTTGTATTAATAGAATAATGGCAAGCGTCTTATTTTTAAGTTTACTTTAAGCGTATTCTATGATACTATATGAAATGGTAGGAACTTGTGAACAGTTCTGTAGGCCATTTTTTGGGTGGCCCTAGATTATATTCTATCCTCCTATATCGTAAGTTTTAATGCCACAGCTGTTACATTTAAAGTCAGGGAAATGTTTAGCTGATTGACAAACTATGGTCCGACTTTTAATTAGCTGCAGTAAAATGACACTTCTTAATAACTCATTTCGGATTGGGTTTAGAGATATGCATGCAAGTTTCGTTTGTTACACTTTTCTGTACTTAGAGTAAGAAAGCTATAGAGCATCGGGTAGCGTGGCCACACATGAGACAAAAAACTAACTTAACTAACATAGGCTACATAAGTAGCTGCCTTGAAAAAACTAGCACGCAGCGAGAGACGGAAATAGTATAGCTTTATCCTTTTCTATTACTTATAATAACTCAATACTTTATCCCTTTCTTGTGGAAATGAAATGGAGCTACCCGCCGTCTATACTTTTCTTTGTCTAAGATTCTGTACTAGAAAAACAAGATTCCGTTGATGGCCGCGAAAAAACAAAAAGACGGCTATTTAAGTCATTTAAGTAACACATAAGCTGTCATTTTATTGCAGCTAATTAAAAGTCCGACTATAGATGAATTTGCATTGCCATTTCATACGACCAGTGTCTGCCTAACCCCTGTCACTGTAAGATTGTAAAAACCGTTAGTTTCTAACCTATCTCGCGAGATTGTAAACTGTCGAAAAATTGTGAATGTAGCATACTGCTTACAATAATAACGCATTAATTTTCGATAGTTTATACTTTATCCATGGCGAACCGTCAAATTGAATTCTAATTCTGTAAATACATGTTTGTTACGGTCGCGAATCATATTTTGATCAACATACACCCTTATACTGACCAGGAAATTGCAAAAATTTCAAATTTCGCTGGCTACCCGCTTTTGCCTTAGATAAAACTTACTTGTAATCGTTGCGAGTGCATGATCCTGCGTCCGTTGACATAGACATGCGCGTCGGCGTGTAATGGGGTGACGTTGTATCCGCCGCCTTCTGCCGGCGCGACCACGCAGTGACGCGGCTGGATGGACGGGCCATACAGCTGGAGAGTCGTGCCGTTGCCTGAACCCACCTGCCGAACAACATTAAAATAGTAATTGCATGTTTTAGCTAACTACTCTAGTTTTAATAAGAAACTAGCGAACCGGTTCTGCTCCACACGGTTTTTACGAATTGCCTTAACACCGAGATGTTTTATTATACTTACGTAAGTTTAATATGAATGTATTAATACTTTAATATTAAACTGAATTGAAGATTTATGTTTAAATAATTATTTAAACATAAATCTTCCGGAGTAAATTATCTAAATGACAGTGAAAACCGCATCAAAATCCTTAGCGAAGTTTAGAAGAACAACGCGGTCACACAGGGAGAGACGAAAAGCGATTTTTATTTATAATTTGTGTAGATATTGGTGCAGAGCATCTTGACTGTATTACTAGCTGCGCCCCCCGGGTTCACTCGCGTAAATCTCGATCCCGTCGGAATATTGGGATAAAAAGTAGCCTATATATTAATCCAGGGTGTCAGCTACCTCCATACAAAATTTTACCAAAATTGATCAAGCCGTTTGAGAGTGAAGAAGTAACAAACATATAAACACACACACACACTCACAAACTTTCGCCTTTACGAGTATAATATTAGTGTGATTCTGTGTGATTATAGGGTAAGTGGTACAGCTACACATAGCTGGCTCTGTGTAAGCTTGTGTGAGCTCACACAATAGACGGAGAGCCTATCGTCATTTGCCAAACTTCATTTGAGATTTCAATAACAATACCCACCTTCGAAATACGTATAACTCAGAATCTCATATTCAGCAGTTGTGTTTATGGGGGAAGCGAATTAAGTTCATATAATATAACTATATTGAAGGACTTTTTCATGAAATATCAATCAATAGGGTTATATGAACTTAGAGGGTTGTAATTATTTTATTATATTCGGGAAACTTACAGCTAATTTAAACAGTGCTCTTAAACAATATGTATTTGAAGGCCTTTTAAAAGTATTGAAATATTTAATGATTATAATCCTGCAAATACATACTTGTTACGGTCGCGAATCATATTTTGTTCAACATACAACCTGACACTGACCTGCAAATTTGCAAAAAACGTAAGAAACTTTTAATTTCGCGGGTTACCCCCCCTTAAATACTTATTCAATTTATAAAATCTACGTATTAGGTATGTCTGCTTTAAGTTCACTAGATTCCGAACTGTGTACCTAACTCGGCGAGCAGAAGATTGATTGTAGAGATTAGAGTTGTTCTAGAATTCGCCTAGTATGAGAAAAGGAATTGAAACTATAAAATTCAATTGTTTCTTGAAATTGAAAACTTGAGTAGGTAGCTCCACTTTCACCGAAAATAGCTACAGTGGAATTACATACATAGCATATCGTCTATACTCCCCTAAGCTGTAGGCAGAGACGCATAAAATATATAGAAACGCTAACACCCACATTTCGCCAATTATTTTTATATACCATTCTCAGAAGTTGTTTACAGTAAAATTCTTTGAAAATGTAACACAGATACTACAAATTGAATAAATATTTTCTTGAAAGGTATAACAAGCAAATTAGGCTGATGTCGTAATTTAAATATTACCGGGGAACTTCGAGGCATATTCGTACGAATTGACTTTGACGGGAAAGCGGTGTTTATTAAATTCATAAAGCTCGAGACTCGAGCAGCGTTAACTACGTAATTGAATTATTCTAGTAGAGAAAACTGTGCCTCGGTATTACTGCTTTAAATTTTCGGTGCCCCGAATTTTAAGCCTGGATTTGGGGTTTTACTCGAATGGTGTGTGGTTACCGAATAGTCGATAATACATGAAAACCGTCACGAATTCATCTGGTCGACAGCCATTTTGGAATAAATGCCATTTTTTATACATAGCATGAAATCTTTATAAGGTAGGCGACATCCATCTCTTGAATATTTGCGGCAGTGTTAGTTCTTAGATAACATCTCCGGACACTTGCCACAGTGCGTCTGTTAAACGCAAGAATGTTTGTCACGGTCTGACTTAACTTTCATAACATTTATGTATTTATAAACAACAATATTTTAATTTTTAATTGACGCATAAAACATAAGCACGGGCTTATGTTTTATGCGTCAATTAAAAATTAAAATATTGTTGTTTATAAATTGGGCACGGGCCCAATTAAACTAATTTCTGCGTTCTGGGTGAGTGATGCCTTTTTGAGTAGATGTTGTCAGAATACAAAATATGATGTGTTTCACAGAACGACATTGATATCTTTCATCGATCGACAGCACACCTGACTGTTCCCTCGCGAAATTACGGCTCAAACAAGAAACTACTCTAAGTACTTCATTGTAGGCATTTGTCGGTTGAATGCCTGTGAATTATCCATTCTTATGTTGTATGAAACCTATGATCATTCAGAGGTACCTACGTCCCGCAGTGATTTCATAATCACTACGGGATTACATCGCGTATAATGTGTATCGAAGCGTACATTAATGTTTTATACAAACTGTACATTCCGTGCAAGTATATTATATATTTTGCCGCTCTGTAGGCTCCCAAAGGAAAGATGTATTTTTATAGGTACACTCAATATCGTATATGACATTATTGGGTCATAGCAAGTAAGTTATTTATTAGAGATGCGCCGAGCAATCGGCATACTCTGCCATTTTGGTAGTAATCGTTACCGGCCGAACTACTTAGTTTGACTGAGGTACTCGAAAAGAACTCATAAATTTATAACCTGAATTCGTTACAATATTAATGTAGATTGTAGACTAGTAATTTTCAGAAAAAATCACGTTTACAAAATTAACATATTTAATTATATAATCTGTCTCTCGTGTGTTAGAAACTATTTCTTCGATAGTCGGATTTCCGGAATCGATTAATCATTTTTAGCTATTTAATTTGATCAATCATAGACATTCATTATGTTTAAATATTATCTGTATTTAAATTTAATAACAATATTTAAATACTGTTTACATTAATAATAAAATAAAGTGTTATCGCATGCACTACTTCCGGTTGCACCACCACGTTTTATTATAAATGTCAAACTAGACTGTTTCCGGTAAAAATATAAATCGTGGTGGGAAGTAGTGCGCACGATCGTTAGTCAGTCGACGTCGAACAGTTGAAGTGTACAGAAGTGTAAAGTGATTTTGTAGAAAACTTAATAAAAATTGTGAGTGATATCCTGACAAATTGTTTTAATTTCCTGGACTTTTATAGTTCAGAAGTTGGATATAATCGGGATCGCGATCAATAATCGCCCTCGGTGAAGGACTGAACGCCCATAAAAGGTACGCACAATGTTACAACTAAATTAGGTATACATATCTAAAATTATTCAATTTGCTAGTTTTATTCTGTTTCCTCTAGACAATGGAAATCCTTTTTTTTTTACTTAACAATGGCTCATAAGAAGAAAGAACATTTGATCGCTGGTGAATGAGTGATTAATAGCATTCTAGCTGAACTGGTGATATATTTAATGATATTTTTTTTTCTCTTCTCTTTTGTGTAATATTTAAAGATAATTAAAATATTATAAAAATTGGTAGGATTATTTTAGGTAAATATTAAATTAAAGAACATTAACTTTTTGTAATTTATTTGTTTTAGCGATCATGACTCGCAAAAGAAAGTCTCAACAACTGACAAGGGAGTCATACGACTCTTCTTCAAGTGGCTCTGAGTCTGTTGTACGGAGACGTCGTAAAACTCGCCGCAACCGTGACGAGTCGAGTGAATCGAGAACTAGCGAGTCCAGAGATCACAATGCACCTCGCAGCAGTCGTCGTTCAAGGCGTCGTGGTTCAAGGCGTCGTGGTGCGACGCGTGATACAACGCGTGAAGCTACGCGTCATGCATCGCGTGATGCAGCGCGTAATGCTACGCGTGATGGGACGCGTGAAGCGTCGCGATCACGTGATGCATCGCGGTCGCATGATGCGTCACGGGTGCGTGATGCGTCGCGATCGCGCCATGCTTCGGGGATGCGCGATGCGATGCAAACTGCGACGCGTGATGCGTCGCGTGATGGGACGTGTGATGCGTCGCGGGTGCGTGATGCGTCACGGGTGCGTGATGCGTCGCGATCGCGCCATGCTTCGTGGATGCGTGGTGCGACGCAAGCTACGACGCGTGATGCGTCGCGTGATGGGATGCGTGATGCGTCGCAATCGCGTGATGCGTCGCGGGCACGTGATGCGTCGCGATCGCGCCATGCTTCGTGGATGCGTGGTGCGACGCAAGCTACGACGCGTGATGCGTCGCGTGATGGGATGCGTGATGCGTCGCGATCGCGTGATGCGTCGCGGGCACGTGATGCGTCGCGATCGCGTGATGCGTCACGAGTGCGTGATGCGTCGCGATCGCGCCATGCTTCGCGGATGCGTGATGCTACGCGAGCTGTGACGCGTGAGGCGTCATGTGATGGGGCGCATGAAGGGACGCATGGCGCGTCGCGGTCGCGTGATGCGCCGCGAGTACGTGATGCGGCGCGTGATGGGGCGCATGGCTCGTCGCCGTCGCGTGATGCTTCGCGGATGCGTGATGCGCCGCGCTTGTGCGATGTGTCGCCAGGCCGGGAGGTGGCTCATGGTCGCGACGCATCGTTCAATCGTGACATGCCGCGAAGACAGAGTCAAGATATAGCGAGACCATCGCATTCGGACACTACGCCAGCAGCAGTTGTGAGTCCTTTTGATTCTTTAAAAGACGTAGATACTAATACTAACATTTTAGTTACGGTTTTTAAAGAGTTCATGCAGACCATGAAAGCAGACGGGGGTAGTGAACGTTTTCCGGTTTTGAATGTGATACCAGAATTTGATCCGAGTAAACGAACTCAAACAATAGAAACATGGATAAGTAAAGTTAACGAATGTGCTCAGATTTATAATTGGACCGAAAGGCAGACTGTCCACTATGCCCTTCCTAAATTAGCGGGATTGGCTCAGAAATGGTATCAGGGCCTACCTAGCCTTCTGTTTTCTTGGGCTGAATGGCAGAGCAAATTAAAATTGGCATTTCCAAGTGACCAGAACTATGGTCAGCTGTTAACGGAAATGCTTGCTTGGTGGGCTGATTTTGGCGAGTCTTTAGAAGAATATTTTTACCAAAAGGTTGTTTTATTGAATCGCTGTAATATACATGGTAAAAATGCAATAGATTGTATCTTGTTTGGAATTGAGGACAGGTCTGTCAGAACAAGTGCAGAAGCCACACAGTTCACGGAACCTGATAAATTATTAGTTTATCTCAGAAATATAAGAATTACAAAGAAGTTTAACAAGCCAAATTCATCCCTGCGGGCAGGCAACGCTGATAGCAAACAATCTAAGACAATAAAAGGAGCTCAAAATGATCATGATAATAGGAACAATAGGAATTATAGGCTTACAAAATGCTATAATTGTGGTGAAGAGGGGCACCCATATTTCAAATGCAAACTACCAATCAAGCGTTGTGATAAATGTCGTCAAGTAGGGCATTTAGCTGACAGTTGTCCAGGCACCAAAGAATCTACTAATAATAAAACAGTTTAAAGAATTTCAAAAGAACCGGATAGTGACTCCAAATATTTTAAAACCGCGATCGTGAATGGTCTGAATTTCGATTGCTTCATAGACTTCGGCAGTCAATGTTCTATGCTGCAAGAATCTGTGGCTAAGAAATTGGTTAATTCGTGGTCGGCATCAGAACTACCTGTATTGAGAGGCTTTGGGGACAGCGTTGTCAATTGCTTAGGTAAATGCAGTGTTGAGATAAAAGTAGATTCAGCCACTGCTACGGTAGAAACTCTTATCGTTCCTGAT
Source organism: Mesoligia furuncula (assembly GCA_916614155.1). Taxonomy (NCBI): domain Eukaryota; kingdom Metazoa; phylum Arthropoda; class Insecta; order Lepidoptera; family Noctuidae; genus Mesoligia; species Mesoligia furuncula. The sequence continues at coordinate 21,371,136 of OU744800.1, read as the reverse complement.
AAATTATTACAAGTTCCTTTATTACTAGGACAGACATTCACGGAACAAGAACATATTGTGGTTCTTAAAACTAATAACCAGCTTAAGATAACCACGAATTTAACTAAAAATGTATTGGTTTACGTTGATAACTCACTTATCATACATGGGTATACCCCAGTCAGTATTTATACTAAACCAAGATATTCAGGCGACTTATTTGTTGAACTTAGTTTTTGTCAGGGTGCTCATAAACAATATGAGATCATTCAAAGTGTAGTACAAGTAAGTAACGGACAGGGAACAATTGTTGTTAAGGGCCTAAACTCTGGGTTTGAATTGCTGAAAGACACTTTACTGCTCCGGGCCCTTCCTTTAAGAGAAGTACAGACACTAAATATTGGCAGAATAGAACACTGTCCAGATAATACAGTAACACCCCAAATTGAAGCTTGTATGATACAGGTGGATGACAATATTGGATCTGATCATAGAACCAAATTAACTGAGTTGCTAAATGAGTTTAGGGACTGTTTCGCCTTTTCGGTTAAAGAATTAGGGTGTATAAGTGGTACAGAAATGAACATAAACCTTAGTGATACCACGCCTGTGGTGTACCGACCTTATCGATTATCCCATTCAGAAAGGCACGTAGTTCGCGAAATGATAAAAGACTTGACTGACTCGGGAATAATTAGACAGTCATCATCAAATTATGCATCCCCAATCGTATTAGTACGCAAAAAGACCGGTGACTATCGTCTTTGCATTGACTTTAGGGCACTAAATAAAAAGACCGTCAAAGAGCACTATCCTCTACCCCGTATAGATGATCAGTTAGACAATCTGTCAGGTCATAAATATTTTACTTCTCTTGATCTCGCATCCGGTTATTATCAGATTCCAATGGCAGAATCGGCAAAGCATTTGACAGCTTTTGTGACCCCAGATGGTCATTATGAATTTAACCGCATGCCATTTGGGCTAGTTAATGCACCGTCAACATTTCAAAGAGCTGTTAATAGCGTTTTGGGGAACGCGAGATTCAAGGAGGCGTTTGCTTACATGGATGACGTAATTATACCATCCCGAACAATAGAAGAAGGGTTGCAAAGGCTACATGATATACTGAGCCTTTTCCGATCTTCCGGCATCACACTTAATTTATCAAAATGTAATTTTCTGAAACAATCCATAGATTATTTAGGTTTTGAAGTTAGTGAGTTCGGAGTAAAACCAGGCAAAAAGAAAACCGAAGCCGTGGACCAATTTCCCAGACCAACATAAGATTAGGCAGTTTGTGGGATTAGCGAGTTTCTTTCGAAAATTTATAAGAGGTTTTTCAATTATCGCGAAACCACTAACACACCTTTTGAAAAAGGACTCTAAATGGCGTTGGGGAGACGCAGAAGAATCTGCATTTTTAAACCTAAAAACAGAACTTGTTAAACGACCCATTCTTTCATTTTATAATCCCGAATTCGAAACACAGTTGCATACAGACGCGTCTAAAGTCGGGGTTGCTGGAATCCTGATGCAAAGGCCAAATAAAGAGGTTCCTTTTAGTGCTATAGCATTTTACAGTAGACAGACATCCCCTGAAGAAGCCAAATTCACATCTTATGACTTAGAAACGCTGGCTGTAGTAACGTCGCTTCAGAGATTTAGAGTTTATTTGTTAGGGATTAATTTCACTATTGTTACCGATTGCAATTCTCTCCGTGCAACCTTTGAAAAGAAGGATATATTGCCAAGAGTTGCAAGATGGTGGAGCATCATACAAGAATTCGATTTTCAAATAATTTATAAACCAGGCACAGGTATGGCTCATGTAGATGCTCTGAGTCGAAATCCCATTTCATCAGAAATAATAGAGCTACAAGTAAGACGAATTGATACAGATTGGGTAGCCACGGTACAACAAAACGATCCTGAGTTACAAAGAATTATTGCTATATTAAATGATAAAGAAAATGACAATATTATAGAAGTTAAAAATAATTTTGTTGTTAAAAAGGGACTATTATACAGGAAAACTGATAGTGGTGATCGTTGGGTTGTACCGAAAGGCGTTCGATGGCAAATTTTGAAGTCAAACCATGATGAAATTGGACATTTCGGTCTTGATAAAACGTTAGAAATCATTAAAAATAATTACTGGTTTGCTAAAATGAGACGATTCACTAAAAAGTATGTTCAGTCGTGCTTAGAATGTGCCTAATCTAAAATACCAACTGGGAAAAAGTCTGGCAAATTGCATCCCATTGAGAAGGTTGAACAACCATTCCATACTGTACATATTGATCATTTAGGTCCTTTTGTTAGAAGTAAGCACAAAAATGCATATTTGTTATTAATTATTGACGCTTTTACGAAGTTTGTGATAATTGTTCCCGTTAAAAGTACTAAATCTGTCCATTCCATCAGAGCAATGAAAAACTATTTTCACACATTTAGTGTTCCAAAACGTGTTATTTCCGACAGAGGTACGTCATTCACTTCTAAAAGTTTTCAAGATTACTTAAGTTCATTAGGTATTAAACATGTAATGAACGCTGTTGCGACTCCGCGGGCCAATGGCCAAGTCGAGCGATACAATCGAACTGTTTTATCAGCATTGACAGCTACTAATTATGGCAAATCCGAAAATAAATGGGATGAACATATTTCAGAAATTCAGTGGGGACTTAATAACACCCTAAACAAAGGTACCGGGAAAAGCCCTGCTCAGGCACTGTTTGGTCTTAATTTAGTGAGTACCTCAAATGCGTTATTACAGCTTAACGTTACAAACGACACAGAAAGTTCGGCCACTTCGCTAGAGGACACTAGAAAAGAAATTTCAGAACATATTAAAGAAAATCAAGACATACAAAAAGAACGTTTAGATAAAGCTAGGAAAGAAGTCAATTATAAGATAGGAGAACTTGTAAGGGTAGAAAGAGATGTTCCATCAATAGGAAAAAGTAGAAAATTAGTTCCTAAACTTAGAGGACCATATCGTATTACAGAAGTTCTTGATAACGACCGATACGTAATTGAAGATACACCACTATCTAAAAAGGGAAATAGAAAGTTCAGCGGTATCTTTTCAGTAGACAAAATTCACCCCTGGGTAGTTTTTAATAGATCGGACTCGGAGTCTGAGGTGCCGGAAAATGACAACACAGACTAATTTAAGATTGATTGGCATTGATGATATTATAGTAAAGTTAAGTCTAATACCTTATCTGAGAATATGTCTGAGGTCTCGGATAAAGAGATATTAAGGATATGTATGAGGCCTTGATATCTTAAGTTTATTATGTATGTGGTGTTTGTGGCTTATCTGAGAATATGTCTGAGGTCTCAGCTAAGACAGGTGTTAAGAATATGTTTGAGGTCTTAACATCTTAAGTTAAGTGGCTTATCTGGGAATATGTCTGAGGTCTCAGCTAAGACAGGTGTTAAGGATATGTCTGAGGCCTTAACATCTTAAATTAAGTGGCTTATCTGAGAATATGTCTGAGGTCTCAGTTAAGACAGATGTTAAGGATATGTTTGAGGTCTTAACATCTTAAGTTAAGTGGCTTATCTGAGAATATGTCTGAGGTCTCAGCTAAGACAGGTGTAAAGGATATGTCTGAGGCCTTAACACCTTAAGTTAAGAAAAACCTTAAGGTAAGATAGGTAATATGTTGAGGCCTTAATATCTCAATTGTAATCTAATGTGTAGGTAGATTTAAGAAAATACACAAATAAGTTGAATATATTTTACTGTTTTAATTACGTTAATTTTTTTTTTATGTGTTATAATTGTGTGTGTAATTAATTTTCCCGGGACGGGAAATGTATCAGGAAAGGCAGACTGTTAGAAACTCTTTCTTCGATAGTCGGATTTCCGGAATCGATTAATCATTTTTAGCTATTTAATTTGATCAATCATAGACATTCATTATGTTTAAATATTATCTGTATTTAAATTTAATAACAATATTTAAATACTGTTTACATTAATAATAAAATAAAGTGTTATCGCATGCACTACTTCCGGTTGCACCACCACGTTTTATTATAAATGTCAAACTAGACTGTTTCCGGTAAAAATATAAATCGTGGTGGGAAGTAGTGCGCACGATCGTTAGTCAGTCGACGTCGAACAGTTGAAGTGTACAGAAGTGTAAAGTGATTTTGTAGAAAACTTAATAAAAATTGTGAGTGATATCCTGACAAATTGTTTTAATTTCCTGGACTTTTATACGTGGTAATCTCAGATATTGGTCTAAATCTGTAGTGATGGCACTTTTCGGATCTTATCAATGTTGCGGCGCTGTAGATGCAAACTCCTCGTAGCGATTTTGTTTCCAAAAACTTGCATGGCAGTCTTCTATAACGTTTGAAGCGTTTTGTACGTTCCCAATACCTGTGCATTTAAGGCGCATCTCGATTATTTATAGACACACTTTAGGAATGACAGCTAAATGTAAATAGGCTGTCTTTTTATTAACATATTTTGAGAATTTAATCGAAACTGTCTGACTAGAATCAATTCTATTTTAGTAATTTTGGACGTTCAAAACTGCCTGTTAAGTGCCTATTTGAAATAAACGCTTTGACTTTGACTTCATTTTTTTTTTTAACTTTAGTCATACTTTAATAATGTTTCTCTTAAGATTTATCGGAAAATAAAGTGATTCAAAAATTTTTATTTTAAAGAGAAGTTAAAGAAGCATTTGATACAAATAGCTGCTGGAACGAGAGCGACACGTCCTAACAGTTTCTCTTGTCAAAATAAGTTCTAAACAAGATTCACTATAATTCGGTCAGCGTCTATCCGCTTGTCTATTACAAGTCTCACCTGCCATAAATTGGATAGTAAATAATTTAAGGGCCATAACCTCGATACCTCCGCGCTAGGATCATCCGACTGGGATTTGGCCTTGTGATTTGTGTCTAAGGACCCGAATCATGAAGGCCCGTCCTAAGGGATTATAATATATGGGATAGGTGTGCATAGCAATAATTAAATTCCACTGGAACTCGCTTACATTATGAAACAAAACGGTTGCTATTGTTGCATGTGGTTGTGCTTATTCGGCTATGGGATCCTCTATCAAAGTGAAGGCAAGCGATGGAAGAGAGAATAATAATTATGTGTCTATGCGATCATTTGCATCGTTTAGGGCCAAAACACATACACACAATTGGCAAGTTGCGACCGAAGTTGTTACAGACATGTATAAATAATTATTTTTTATTAATAACAACAACAACAACTACTACAACTTGTTTTAGGTGTAGGTAAACGAAAATAGTAGATCAATAAAAAATTGTTATCTAAACACGTCTGCACAACAACGTCAGTCGCAACATGTCACGATGCGACGTCGCATCGTGTGTATCTATGTGTTTTGGCCCATAGTCAGTGATTCTGCACAGTTCAGGACCAGGAGCTGACTCTGTTAGATTCTGTTTGGCAAGTTCCAGGTTCAACAAAAGTAGATCACAAGGTAGATTGTTAGTGCATGAAGATATTCAGACCCAATTTGTACCTGTACGGGCCGTAAGTTTGGATGAAGTGTTGACCAATTAATTTAGATAACAAACCTCGACAACATCTGATACTCTGAGTCGCCGTCCATTCTCTAGCACCGTGGCGTCGGGTGACATCTCTACCAGCATCGGCTCGTTTCCGGGCCGTCCGCCGGCGGTCCCGGTGCCGGATCCGACTTTCTTCTTGCGCCGCCGCGGCTGCACGTCCGCTGGCCGCCGCCGCACATGGAACATGATGGAGCCTACGACAAACACACATGGATTAAGTCAATGTAGAAAATTTGGCAAATGGCACAAATGAAAACACACAGCACTCAAAAACAGTACATTAATCGCTTAATCACCGCTAATGAGACACAATTGATTTTCTATTGTAATGGGCCGCTAGTGGCCCGCGACAGGACGGAGCGATTAAACCATACTTATTCAAGTAACTTATTAGGATATAGTTTCGTGTAATTTTAAAAGTTGAAGAAAGTACAGTGCAGGGCAGCAGCTTAGAAATTTTAATACACGACCACTTCTACCAAGTAACGCGACCCTTCTTGTTGATAAGGCAAACGTTCAGTAGTTCCACAGTCCTATGGAAGTGGATACAAAAACAGTGGTGCTTTTTAAATTGCATAATGTATAACAACCGAGGAAAGTGGGTCTCTGGTCAGGGTGGTGGGTGGTTGTCGTAGGGTGAATGCCAACTGTAAACCTAAAGTATTTCTACGCTAAGAATAAAATGATTGATGTAGTGTGTTGTTTCTCGTTACTTGCAATTTGCATTTTTAGTTTTATTATTCTCCTGCCCTTATTTCAATTTATGTGGGGTGGGCTCAACACAACCTTTTTCTTCCATACTACTCTATCAGTGGTCCTCTCAGCAGTCAACCCCTGTCTAACCATATCATCTTTCACGTAGTCAATCCATCGTTTCTTGGGTCTTCCCCAACTCTTATAGCTATCTACACTCATACTTAAAACTTACGATAGGTAAATAGCTTTCGTGTATTTATTTTAAAATTGTTCTTAGCCGGGCGTGTAGACCCTGTCTCGGATCGATCTATGATCAAGAGCTCATTTTTATTCAGCCTCTTAACTACTGCCAATCAATCACTTTGCTTTAGACGTTATCATAAATAACCTTCTTAAGATAATTACCTATTTCATAAACAACTAGCCGACCGGCGACCCGCCGAATTTCGTACCGTCTCAGAATCAATAATCGTGAGAAAATGAATTATCTTATTTTTTCCGTCAATTTTCCCCTGTTTTGATAGTTATTCTGCTGTTCGGGGCGGAGACAAATCCAACAAATCAAATATCATAAAAATTGGTGCAACCGTTCTTGAGTTATAAATGCTAACCCGACTTTGTTTTATTTATATAATCCTACTAATATTATAAATGTGAAAGTTTGTGAAGATGTTTGGATGTTTGTTACTCATTCACGCGTAAACCGTTGAACAGATTTGGATGAAAATTGGCACATAGATAGACCATTTCCTGGATTAATACATAGGATACTTTTTATCCCTATATTCCCAGGGGATCGACATTTACGCGGGTGAAACCGCGGGGCGCAGCTAGTATACCTATAAAAGTTCCTACGTAGGTTTTCAGATGAACAATTAACATGGTTTTATTTGGGTCGACGCCTCCCCGGCAGGTCAAGCGTATTGACATTTTGTACTTAATTGATGATCGAATGTGGCGACAGGAACTATTCGTGTTTATAGCTATGTGATAATAAATCGGCCTTTTGCAATTGGGGAAATACATACATAAAGCCTATTCATACTTATATTTTCAAATTAATATTATTTCAAGTTAAACAATTAATATCACCTTTATTTTAATGGTTATTAAGTTGATTTCAGAGTGACTATCACTATTGAAAAACATATAAGAATGTTTGAAGTTGTAGCGTAAACTAAACTTTATTGAATTTTTCCATAAACTCATATTTGTAAGATTAACTGAAAATCTTTATGTAAGTTAGATATAACATAACTAGCTGTTGCCTGCGACTCTCGTCTGTTTATCTTATTTTGTTATTTCATATTTTTTTATTTTAATATCCAGGACAAAAGTTGGTAGCCTATATCCTTCTCCAGGGTCCAGGCTACCTAGCTGTCCAATTTAATAACGACTGACAAACAGAATTACTCGAGAATAATTCTGTTTGTCAATTTTTTTTTAGGGTTCCGTATAAAAACGGAACCCTATTACTAAGACTTCGCTGTCTGTCCGTCTGTCTGTCTGTCTGTCACCAGGCTGTATCTCAAGAACCGCGATAGCTAGACAGTTGAAATTTTCACAAATTATGTATTTCTGTTGCCGCTATAACAACAAATACTAAAAACAAAATAAAATTAATATTTAAGGGGGGCTCCCATACAACAAACGCGATTTTTTTGCCCTTTTTAGCTCGATATCAAAAATGGCAACAGGTAGGCACTTGAAATATTCACGAAATACTCAGTTGTATTTTAACTTTAATAATAAAATAAAATAAATATTTAAGGGGGGCTCCCATACAACAAACATGTTTTTTTCGGCGTTTTTGCCTTGTGGTACGGAACCCTTCGTGTGCGAGTCCGACTCGCACTTGTTTATATTTGCTGGCCAGTACCTTCCTGCGACCTAGACACCTAAGCATTAGGTCAACCGAGTGTATTGTCTGCCGCGCGCCGTTTCGGTCGGTTTGGCTCCGGTTTCCCTACATTTCCCAATCGGAATCGTAACTTATTCCTATGTTCTCAGTTCTATGATCCTAGGCTCAGTGTCAACAAGTTGCTAACGTCTACATTACCTTCGTCTCATTGCCTTTCAAGACAATGCCGAGTTCAAAGTTTACACATTTAAAGTAATGGGTATTGCTCAAGGTTGTCCGTCCGCAACATTGTTCTTTGTATCTCATACGCAACTTTAACTGCACTCTCGGGGAAAGTCTGAATGATTATCCTTGTTCTTTTTGTCGGGAATATGTAACCGTTGGACAGTCTACATCTCCCAGGAGACCTATGAGATAAACGTGGCCTACAAAATATTTATACAAAGAGACTTTTCTTTGGCTGGTACATGTAAATACCTCGATTTTTATACAAGGTCACCGTCAGAACACTCATATTTTACTTTTACGACCCAATCAAATAGATTGGGGGTTTAATAAATAGGTAAAGAACAAGCGTTATTGGTCACAAGGTTTTATTTCATTAATCGAGCCTACGTTTATGAATATGGCAAACAAAAACGAAACGTAGATTTCCATTTGTATTGTTACAGGGTAATAAAACCAATAAATTTGTATTACAAAGGAATTCTATTACGAATAATTGTATAACCTAAACGAGTTCATAATGGATTAGCTGTTGATGAAAAACTCATTGCATAATTTTCAGCGCCGTCGAGCTAAGAGTAAACGAAATTCATTCTGAATTAGTAGATTGTTTGCCAAGGGAGCAAATAACTATTTTGAAGGCGAGACTGTTTCTTTGAATCCAGAGCGGAGTGAAGAATTCTACTTTAGAACCCGACGCTGCGCTCGGGATTCTACTCTAGAATCCTTCGCTCCGCTCTGGATTCAAAGTACGTTACTCGAGCTTAAAATAGTGTTGCTCCCGAGGTGGTCTACTTTGTATCACCCTCTATGAAAAAAAAAGTAAGTGCAACTTATAAATAAAGAATGGTGCGTTTATTTATTTACATACAATTACTTGAGGAAGACATACTTACTTATTTTTTATAAAACTACTAAAAATCCTAATTTGAGTAAACAATTTACAAACGAAAGCAGAATGCTTTTCACGCGTTTTTTTATATTTTCACTTTTTTTTAATTAGGCTTTTTTTTTTATTTGATTTCTTTGGTGATTGGATCTTTTACTTACAATATCCACATTCCAAATTCAAGTCACTTTTAGTCCCTAGGGATTAAAGAGCTATTTTAGTTCCTGTTTAGTAAGAATACACTAGCTCTTTTTGAATAGATGCGAAAAAAACATTTTTTGGCGTTTCCGGACTTTATCGTTACCGTTGTTGCAGCAACGCAGTTAAACTCCGAGGAAAGCTAGATGAAGTAAATCACTAAAGCGTTTCATATTTTGGCGTCGGTAACTCAAATACTGGGCTGTTAAACTATTCTTAGAAAACCTCCTTATAAAATTGTAGGCCCTCTACAAAAACTGTAGGCCCTCTACAAAAATTGTAAAGGTTGATCAACTCCTAACACAAACCATAGATTAGTACACCTTACAACAGTCGTTAGTAATAGTAATTAACTCGGTATATACGAGCTGAATACATAGCTATACCTTGTAACTACATACCTACTTAATTAACTTGACCACATACCTATTCGTGGTCGAAAGTTAATTTATGTACGGCTGTTCAAACATAAATGGCTGTTCCACAATGGATCCTGGGGGACATTTCCCTAATGACCACACTTGGCAGTTTGGCAGCCGTATGTATTAGTGATCGCATTGTATGGTGTTATTAAAGAAAAAGTAATTTAAAAAAATTAAACCGACTTCAAAAAGAAATTAACTCAAAATTATGAAATAACTTTAATTTCGGAAGTCGGTGTCTTGGGATCTGTATTTTAGTTTTAGTTTTTTGCCTCCGCCTAATTTTGAGTTCTTTTCTTTTTGAAGTCGGTTTAATTTTTTAAATTACTTTTTTATTTCGTAATTTTTAGTTTACGTAAAATCTGGAATATTTGTTTCTACTAGGTAGGTAAAAGTTTTGTTTTAAATATTGCACTAGAATTTGACCAACGTTTTGAGATGTTTTTTTTCCCTTTGACACTACCACCGCACCAAAATAAGCTATCAATAAGCCAGGCCGTCACACTTACACGTATTAGTCCATATCTTGAAAATTACTGAATCGATTTTGATGAAACTTGCACTGTTCCCCAAGTTGAAGTAAATGTAAGCCAACAGAAAAAAAAATGTCACGATCCGATTAATAGTTGCGGAGAAATGCGTAGACAAACATACATACATACATACATACTCGTACGTCTATAAAATCTTGTATACTTGTTTGGAAGCCCTAATAGATTGTCATATGTGAATATAATGCAATTCCAATAACATTTACATACATACGTGTCGAATTGATAACCTCCTTTCTTTGAAGTCGGTAATTAAGGTTGATATCGTTATTTTTATTATGCGTCTGTTAGGTAGAAAACGAACGACATTTTGATTGAACGTATAAAACTATGAAGAAGAAACCTGACGAATAATAAAAATGTTATTTTTTTGTAATTATTTTCTTGTCGTTCCTGTGTTTTGCTTGTAAGCAGTAAACAGAACGTTGACCTACAAGACAAAAAACACATTGGCTAAGTGAATAAACAAATAATTAACCCAACTGGAACAGGACGGTGAGACGGACTCATTACGAGAGCAGGTAAATATAATTAAAGTATAACAACGAAGAGGAAAGTATGGTAGATTGAAACATTTCAGTTACGAGTAAGTTCGTGCATGAAGGACGAAGTACTCCACTTTATACTTCGTAGGAGCCACTAGCACTTACACTGTACATAATGTCACTTTACAACCGATCACATGGCTTAACACAATTTGAGGATATTTCAGAAGTGCTACATTTAGTGGCATCGTGTTTAGGTAAGTGCACTCGAAAGCGTGTTACGTTGTGCGCAGAGAAGGGGGTTGATGGAGGAAGGGGGGACGTGCTACGAGTGAGACAAGCCCGCCTCTAGTGTCAACATCATTAGTGTCTACATTGTCCCGTTGCTCTACTGGAGCTACGAGAGTTGCTACGAGATACAACTTTCGTAGGCCGCTGCATAAGATCGGAATTGCTCACGGTGAAGAAAACCTCTGGGGGCAGGAACCTAGTGCAATATGTATTCTAACATATCGATTGAAAAACAAAAAGGTAAGTACTAAACCACTTACTTATTTCTTAACGGAATCAATTAAGTCTGGTAATTGATAGCAGCTACAAACTAAGTAATCTACACCTTGGCGACGAACTACTTTGTTACCATCAGTCATTTGCAATACATACAATATTAAACAGTATCAATCTTAATGTAGATGTCTTTAGATAATGATCGATGGAAACAAAGAATTAATTCCGGATTAATCGAAGGCACTACTCTGCCGATATTGGGAACGGAGAAAATCAGTCACTACTTTGAACCTTCTCAGTAAAAGTTTTTGTATTTACCATGGAACTTTTAATTTAGAAGTCTAGTCGGCATCCAGAATAAGGTTCAATATGTTAGTAACACTACAACAACAAGCATAACAAACTACTTACGAACCTGCTTTACATGGTAATCTGAATTGGAAACCGGGTCAATAGTCACAAAATTGGCGAAGTAAGCCTGTTTGAACCCAAATATACAATGAAATTGTGGCTTATGGGGCCGTTTGTGGAATATAACACACTTACATAAACAATGCACTTGAGTTCAACAGAACGGCAAAATCAATACTTAAACCGAACAAGCAATGGTATATAAATAATTAACGAGTTGATCATTTCATAGCAAGGGGGTTGTTCCGTTTATTAAGATCTAGTTTATTCCGCATCAAGACGTCAATATAACCTCTTCACAGAAATTGACAACCACGTGAAACTTGCTCACATCCTCTTATGTTCTTATCTCGTGCTTTAATGCTGGCTATGAAAACTCTCATCATCATGAAATTGGTGTTTCGTAAGTCGCAAGCAAGCACGCTAGATAGAGGATTGAAAAATAATTCACGTTCTAATATTCCATTGCATCTTTGGACAAAATATTTGGAGATAAAAAATTCGGTATTGTGATCAATAGCACAAAAAAAACACTGAACACACCACATGAACACTTTATACAAGACGTGTGAGTACGAACACCTGTAAACCTGAGGAACGATTACCTAGCACGACTTCCTTTTTATCATTTCGCAAGCGAGAACTAAAGGACCTGCTGAAAAGCATATTTGCGAGCGCGATTAGTATTTTCTTTGGCCATAGCCGGCCGAATACTATAAAGTCGTAGCGCGTAGTAAGTTCAAACCGACCGGCGGTCTAATTGTAACTGGACTGAGTGGCACACCACCACTACGTCATACACAACGTACCACCACCGCGGCACCGGTGCCAGCCGGCCGCCACTTAAGTCATAATGCAATACAGGTTAAGGACTACTTTATTGGTTTTGTCTAGTTTTATGTGACCACTAAAAGTCGAGACAGAATAATACATGTCACATGGTACATATTATATGCAAGGTGTGATACATAAACTGGTTCGACTTCTACAAGCCTATCGCAGATGTCGGGATGCCAATATCGTAATTGGTCATGTCACTAATTAATTAATCGTTCACTGAAATGAGTTTAACAACATTACATTCAAAGACGACTTTAAAGCGCCTGAATATAAAAAGCGGCATGAAAAGTTGCTGAATATGACAAGATGTGACGTGTTCTTGAGAGATGACTAAGATATTGCACCCGATGGTGAAGGCGAGTCTCAGAAACAACAGGAAGGACATGGCAGTCTGTTGAAAGGGCGCGGCAGCGGCCGGCTGTTTGGCGGGTCGTCGGCACGTTGGCGTCGTCGTTGCGACGGAGCTTAAGTATACTATACCTACGTACGTTGCGTGCCTGCGTGACCTGCCGAATTTGTATAATCGCCTCACCTGTTGCTAGTTCACAAATAATAATAGTCAACAGATCGACACTATTTACTCTGATACGATCGAATCCCGTTTCTTCACGTGTCAGACTGAATAATCCAAATGATTAGTGAGCATTTCATGTCCGCTGACATTTAGTTTGACATGAAATGCTGTTTTCAGTTTAGTATTCTTTCAGTTACGTACTTATCGATTGAATGGATACTGAACGAGTTACAGTTGAACACATTCATCCATTGTGCTGACGTCTAAGTTGTATTTATCAGAGCCATAACAATGGGCATTTCCGTTTGGAGATGTCTGATGTACGATGTACGCTCGGTATTATACCCAAATGTGGGTACTATACAGGTTTTAAAGCACTTGGCATGCTACTGAAGTGAAGGACCGATAGCGATCGCTCCGACGAAACATTACACACTAAATGATATGGGACCGTCGGCTTCATAAAGGAGAAAACCTCATTTTCTAAAAGGTCACGAATATACATGTGTAGTGTATAGTATAATCCATTCCACACCCTTTTCCTTTCATTGGGGCAAATTACTCTCAAATTACACTTTATTTTCAGAAACATTTTGCGATTTGCGTTATTTGCGACGGTCATAAGCTTTTAGAGTTTATGTTGTATGATGTCTACGAGTACTTCGTACTTTTTCCGATTTTTTTTACGACACTTACGCACGTTTACGACAGATGGATATTTTAGGCTAGGCAGCATTTGGGAAGCTATGTCCAGTCTTCTCGACGCCTATCAATGTTTGAAGACTATAAGTCTTCAACCAGTGCGTCCTGCCCGTAAAATAACATTTGCTGCCGAAATGTAGATGTAGTCGAGTTGGTCCACAAATTCAAGATCGCTCAGCAAGACTCTCAAGCCTAGCAGGGTCCAGTTGAAGACCAGCGTCAGGCATTAGTTGTCTGACATTTATGCTGAACAGGGCCTATTTGGTGCAGCCGTGAGGCACACAACTATTTTAAGTTTTTTCTTTTATTTTGTTTTTTTGTTTGTTTTTGTGTAAATATATGTAGGTATGTATGCTTTACTTATACTGGGTCAAAGAAACTTTTCTTTTCTTTCAAATTATGCTCTGGGTTTTTTTTTTTTTTAAAGATAAGATCGAGGAAAAATCTGGAGCCACAGATATAGCTTACTTAGCTAGCTGAAAAGGCAGTGGTGGGCCGGCCATGTTCGTCGAAGGACTGATAGCCGTTGGTGCACACCTCCTGGAGTGGAGACCGCGTGGGGCGTCCCCCATCGAATAAACCGACGACCTTAAAAGGTGGCTGGGACAAGCTGGATGCGGAAGGCGGTGATCCGGGTGATGTGGCACTACTTGGGTGGGGAGACGTCTATGTGTAGCACTGGAATGCGATATGATGAATTGATGGTACAGCAGAAAGAACTGCTACTTGGGTTTACACCTAATTGAATAAACATTAGTAAAAATCTGCGAACAGAGCATTATTGCATGCAAATCTTTTCTCATACGCATTATGCATAGAAAAATTAGAGTAATTTATCTCTGAACAATACGCGGTACCACATGTTCTTATATCAAAGTATGCATGAGTATAATGCTACGATAACATTAACGGAAGATGGGTGCAGTAATATATGACATGCTGCCGACGACCGACGTCGCCGTCACGCAATGTCGTGGCGGCGCGGCGCGGCGTCGCGTCGGACCTTGCGTAAACTTAACAATGGATGTATGGCAGGGCAGGGCGGACGGACATGTGCTCGTGTGTACCGAGGACTGACAATGCGGGGACAACAATACATCTAAGGAGAGTTATACAATTACCTAGCAAAATACACATGGCTGGTTTGAACATCTCTATAATAATAAATTTTACCCTCGACGACAATATCAAGCAAGACGCGTATAATTCTTCTGTGTTATTCACATCAGTCGCTGGCCCAAGATAAAAATGGGGCAGCCATTATATAAATATCAATATACAAAAATATTTTGCAGTGGCTCTTTAACTAGTTTCAGACGAGAACATCATTGCAATGGCCATTGCACGGTCTATCTGTAAATGTTTGTAATAAGTTAAAAACTTAAGAAATTACAACTCTACGTTCAATTCTTCTAAGATAACAATATATCTTTCAGGAAGTAGGCCTTGTCCCAGTTTCGATGCCGTGAAAACAAAAGATTTATTCAGCGGAAGTTGTAAATCTGAACTTCTGCATAATTAGCTCTCTTTTACGCTTTCATGTTTGAAATGGATATAAAACAGGACTGGTATTTTATTCCTTTTTATATTGAGAACAAACTGCTACTATTTTTGTTCCGCTTACTTTCTGAAAGCCGGAAAATACAGAATGTCAAATTTCATTCATGTGAGAGTTTTAGTCTTAACACAATATATTACATCCGTCTAGGTACATACAAAACGTTTCAGGGGATTTACATTGACATTCATCAAATCATTATAAGCTGAACCTAATTTGAATCAATACAAAATTCATGAAAAAGCCTTTCAAGCAGACACGTTGAAACATTTTCATAAATTTGAATTGCAACAGTAACTGTAAACCTTTTGTTTTCCAGATCATCAACGACAGTATTCCTTTAATGCGAAGATCGTGAAATTAAAATTTGAATGGAGGCTTGTTGGCGAGAGGTACTTTGCGTGAATAACTAGACGCCTTATGGCATTTTTCTCAAAGCAGCTCAAACCGTACCACGTCCCTTTTACGACATGTTTAGCATAATTATTTTGTCAATCTACGCGCCTTTTCAAGTCAATCACAAAAGAAAAAAAAAAAGAAAAAAAAAGAAAGAAAAAAGAAAAAAGATTATGACAAGATTTAAAAAAAAATTACCTGCTAATCATTGAGGGAAAGTGCCTAGGTTATAAACGGGAAATTATAAGTCAAGCAACAAAAGTTTTATAAAGAAAAACTTTTGTTGCTGTTCTTATAATTGCGAAGCTGCGGAGGTGAGTATTCTTGTTCGTAAGGGCGGAGGGGTTGCACTTCCCGCAGCGCCGGAGATGATGCAGAAACAACTTTAAAGTGTTTTGAGGTTAGGTTACAATAAATAGATAGGCGACTACATGAAATTAGAGCTTTCATTGACCATTATTTGATGACAATAATAAGGTAACTTTATGTTCAATTATAGTAGATTTACTTATCAATTACTTTTGCAAACGTATTAAAATATAGGTGACTATATGAAATTAGACTTATTAGAAGCTGGCAAAGCGTAGACATATCACAAATTTAGTTGCTTAAAGGGCTTACAGGACCTAAAGCGCGGTCATTGTCGGACTGCATAGAAAAGAAAGAGAAGCGCGATGGCACAACGCTGGAAGCAATAATTTAATTACAAAAAATCTATTGTATGGACTAAAAAATTAAAACACTAGCATTTTAGTATGTTGCATGTAGAATAATCTGAAAAAAAAAATCAGAATGATCGTATTGTGTTTCTAAAACTTGCGTTTTTTGCGTTTAGGTCCTGTAAGCCCCTAAGAATATTATTACCATGCTGCGTCATATTGTCGTAGCTTGTTTTAGAATAATACGGGCGCACAGTATGATAAATGCCTCAAAAAACGGACATCACTTTTTTATTCTATTAATCGAAAGTATGAACTATTTTGAATGCGAGAGTAGAACTCCCGGATCTTAAATATACTTTAAAACAGAGTTATAATTTTTATTCGATTTTTTTGGATTTACAGAAAAACACAAAAATAAACGATGTGATGCAAATATTTGAACATTTGTTTTTGAAGTTTATTGACATTATATGCAAGGTATTATATAGGCGAAACAGAAAAGATTTCACTATAATAGAAAAATAAATATGCCTGATTTTATCTTTATTCCTTTTTATTTTTTCCCTCGGACATCTTTTGTCAGTAGCACCTAATATTTATCTTAAAATATTTTTCAGATCTGTACTATTAACTGTAAAAAAAATCAGATGCAAATCTATCAGGAAATCGAAGATATTATGATTCTATGGTTTTCAAATTTTTCTCTGATAATAGGGTTGTCTTTCTCAGAAAACAAAAAACACAATAAATAATTTCTGTTGAGACTATAACCTGACGAGGGCGGACCCCTTCCCTATACCACATTTACCCCTTCATCAAAAAAATATAAATTATGTAAATGTATAAAAAATATTTTTAAATCAAACGGTTTTATTTAACAATACATTAAATACACGTGAAACAAAATAAACTTTACAAAGTATACCTACAAACAGCCACTAAGGGCAATTTTTGTACTTCACAATATTATTTTAAGCCAAGAAAACTTTATAAGCCATTAAATTTCCTATGGGTACCATTATACCTACTGTTTATACTTAATGAGTAATACTTACTTCATTTTAAGAATAAAAAAATTAATATATTTTTGCTTTCAGATTTTTGATTTGTGAAAACCCTAACAACAAAAAATCGAAACTCGAAAAATCCGAATTCCTTCGTGTTAAGCATCTGATATTTTACAGACAGGTTATCATAATCCTAAGCAATAATGTGTGTGAAAATAAAATGCTACTACCTTATAGAACCTGCGCAAAAAATAATTTCAAAATTACAGAAAAAATGACGTAGCTTGCTTAAAATAACATCTAAAAAAAATAATTTTGTTTCTAAAAATAGCAGATAATTGGCTTTATCACATAGTATAATTAAAACATAAAAACGTTGCATACATAATAAGATAATACAATTCTTTTGATTTCTATGGATAACCAGAATAAAATATTGAAAAAAATATAGCTCTGGTTCTAAGCTGAATTGGTTTCTGGGAGTTCTACTCTAGCATTCAAAACAGTGTATACTATCGATTAGAAGAATAAAAAAGCGATGTCCGTTTTTCGAGGCATTTATCATACTGTGGGGCGTTTGAAACGCATTTTTAGACGCTAAAAGTTCATCGCAGATCTATTAATTCAATAGACAACTAAATATATTTGAAAACGAGAAGCTGCCTTAAATAACACCCATTATAAACTAAGGACTGGAAAAAACCATCAAGAAATAAAAGAAAGCCGATAACAACACTATATTATTATCGTGAAGATAGCATAGTCACAGCTTATCGAATCTAAGTATCGATTGAGGGTAGATGTTTGGTGTAGTTGTTTGGGTTGTATGGGGTGTCAACCTCCCGGGATGCATTACAAATGAAGCAAGAAAATAAGACCTTACTATATTTCCTGGAGAATATAGAATCAAGAAGGTACTCGTAAATCATAATACTCGTTTCTCAGTGAATATTAGGATATGCCATACCGTCTTGTACTATACAGGCGACTAACAGATGATGTGGTCCGTAATATGTATATGTATGAAGGTGTAGATGGCTCTTAGCTTCTATCCTTACCACATGCGGTCCCTATTTGTCTTCAAGCGTGGCGATCAAAACAGACTTCCCGCATCTATTGTCACGGTTCGTGGCAGTGGCATGAACTAAACATATAGCTAAGAACTAGCTATGCCAGATTGTGAATCACTTCCGCCTGATATGGTTGTCAATATATTATCTCTACATATAGGCTCCATAGTTAGGCGTTAGTTCTATAGAATATATGAACACTCGCTATCTATCCCAAGGGATTTTTTACCGCCAACGGCAAACTGGGTATACTTTCACCTATTTATAATTCTTTAGGCAGCTCAAGAGTGATAGTTTTTATAATAAACTCGGCATCGACCTAAACAAGTGAACCCTCCTATGTTAATAGTACGTGCTCCAAGGTCATTTTGATTTCTTCTTCACATCTTTAAGAATATTTCGAAGAATTCCTATCACGAAGTTTGTAGAGCGTTGACATATGTATTAAAGGTCCTATGTCAAGCATATTCGAAAATATTAATGTGACGTGACAAGTGAACAAAGAAAATTACTTATGGTGCACGTAACGAGTCGTCAAGTGCTCTTATAATACACGGAAAACCACGGTACGAATGGTGTTGTGAACAGGGCCCAGCAATCACGTTTCCGACACAATAATTATTCAGCCGGACAAAAAATAAATGTTTGAAAAAATTTCAGCAGTCGGTTGTAGGCCCGTTGACTTCATTATGCATGAAAGTATATAACAAACTTGTGGAAACTGGAGATTCAAGACGAGGGCGGATTTATAATTAGTAGCTTAGCTTCTGACTTCTAAACTTCTTAAGAATACTTTGCTAAGACCTCTGAATTGCAAATAATACTCAACGCTTGCGGCATAAATATTGAACAAATTCTCGAAAGTTCTTGCTCGATCGAAATTACAATTACAGCGTGATACAGACATTTCTAGATCTTCGTTTTAATTGTTGCATATTGCACATTTTTTTACTGAAGGGTTTTTTCATGTTTTTGCCATTTTAT
The DNA here is from genome assembly GCA_916614155.1 of Mesoligia furuncula. Classification (NCBI taxonomy): domain Eukaryota; kingdom Metazoa; phylum Arthropoda; class Insecta; order Lepidoptera; family Noctuidae; genus Mesoligia; species Mesoligia furuncula. Next base: position 21,351,599 of record OU744800.1, on the reverse strand, counting down.
AGATTTTAAAGCGAAAACACCATACGTTTTAATACACTTGAAAAATCTAGATAGATTTCTAAAATGAAATATTTATTATCGTCAACGGCCGGCATAGTCGGTTTGTTCCCTTGATCCCTGTTAGAAAATCACTGTGTATATTGTTTTGCATTTCAAATATTGTTACTGAACAACTTTGTATAGGCACTTGTGAGAAAGATCGAAATGGCTTGGGTAAAGCCCCGAGGGAAACGTCTATAATAATAACGTTATAGCCGCCGAAGCCCTGTTTGGCATAAAAGCTATATACTACAATTTTAGCCGTTTCTCAACACTTTTGAGTTTGCAAAAACCTTTGATAACTATTCAAGTATAGGATTATACGGAACAAATTCGTTTAGGGATAAAAGTTTTGTAAATATAGCTTTTAAACGCAACTTCTTTTTAGTTTTCGACATACAAAATCACTCTACTTGTCATATTCAATTGTATATGTATCGATAAGTCCTATTGATTTCCTGTACGTTTATTATTGTAGAAAATAACATTCATGTGCCGCCCGCAACTCGCAACACAAGGAGAAGTTCGTAAACAGACTTGGCTTAAAATACGGCATCCTAATTAGTCTGTGCTGCGGGTATTAGTAGCCAGTTTCCTGCCACGTCAATCAACGCCCTTACAGACCTAAACTTCAGTTAGCCTAAAAATACTTTTGGGTTTCCCTATTTAGAGTTTCAACATTAAATTCCGTATTAATCAACGCGCTAAAGCGTGAAAGTCCTAATGAAGATGAGATGATTGTTTGAAAACCCTAATCTATGGGAGAGAAGGTGGCGCCTGAAAAAACGTTTAATTGAAACGAACGATTTATGATAAAAACCAATTTATACTTCGTCATTGTTGTGTAACAAGAGTTCACGCGGTATATTAAAAACTTATCACCGCCAGCAGCGCTGACAATATTGTGTTAGCTGATAAAATCAGCAATAAAGAAACAGAAGAATGGCGACAGTTAACCTGCGCAGTCTAATATTAAGTTAACTACTAAGTAGCAGAGTGCACAATTGTACATGTGCATGGTATTTTATGGCAGGATATAGCCACGTATAAGTATGCACACACGCGCGGGAGCGAAGGGTCAACAAATACATTACCCGACAGTTTGTGCCCGAGCTAAATACACAAGCTATTCGTCTTCCACGCACTTTTCTATTGGGTTAATAGAGCAGGTGTAGGATAAGTGCCTCTTACCTTGACATTTACAACTTGGTGTTGCAAATAAAGTAAAAAACAAAGTGTTATGTACTACCAACGTCACACCCAGTAATAGCACGAAGATATTGGATACCATTATTCGTGACCCACTTCACCGTGATACGCCAAAGGTAGTGATAATACTCTAATGCGCTTTGTATTCTATTCCATCGAGCAGAAAATATGATCTGGTTCTAAATAATAGGCGCCCGTATGAAAATGATATAGTTTATGAGAATATATTTTTAATAAACGTTTTCGGTGTGCTTTCGCGGTATACCTCGAATTCTCGATATTGAGTATGGCTACAAATACATCAAAAACACAGTCACTGCCGTGATGCAGTTATTGGTGCCGATTCTGTTGTTCACACACTAAATTAAATTTAAATTCAATGCATCTTTTTCTTTCTATTTCATTAAGAAAAGCACAGAAGATAAATTTTAGTTTAGCGTAATTTTAGTAGGCAAGTCTTTAATCACGTCAAAACTTGTATGGAGTAGTGTCAGGCGCTGATTAGTTTGATAGGACTAAACTAAAATTTATCTACTGTTCTTTTCTTAATGAAATAGAAAAAGATACACTGAACTTAAATTTAGTTTTTTATATGCAGTTTATAATAAAGCATTTAAGAGAGAAAATTGCTCCAAATCCTACTGAAAAAAAAATTATGTAGAATAAACATATTTTCTTTCTTCTTTCTTACCATTCAGCTAGCCGTCCTTTATATTTTGTTTGCTATAAGTAACACCTACATAGTTTTTATGTGGTCCTTAAGTTTTTAAGAAATGACGAACCCCGAACTATTAAGTGAATATAGACTTGGTACTGTTTATTGACCTTTCTCATTTTTATTGCGACTTCTGGAGGTAGTAATTTCTTCTTATATGCCATAAATTCAAGCAAGATACCCGAGCGCCATAGCATAACTCAGCCATTTCTCTCGGCACGTACACGCAATCGTTTATCTTCACTAACAAGTAGCCTTAGGGATCACTCTCCAAAACAAATAATGGTAAAGGTCAAATTGTAACTGGCAGAAAGAAAGACAGACCACTTTATGGCCAGCCAGACTATAAAAAGTGCTCTTTATCGCGACATTCTCGGCGAAATAACTGGTTTAAGTCAAGACAAAAGAAACACTAGCAAGGTTTTATTGGGGACGACATTAAATCATTTAGAAAGTTTGGAACTTCCGCATCACACGGAAACTGCGAGTACTACAACATAATGACAAGACAAGTTTGCAACTTACAGTCGTGTACCGGAATATATGGTAGACATCGATTGTTGGGTTCTTGAGAAACTCTAACTCTATTTAACTCTTGCAAAAGTTGAGACTTTCAAGGACGGTATTATGCATATCGATTCCACGAAGGAACGGACATCGAACCGCGAAACGAGTTAAAAATACCGGCACCGGCGGCCGGTCGACCGGCATCTGTGGGCACACCGGTCAGACTACTCTGTCGGCCACATGCGTTTGTTTACTATCTGCTTCGATCGCGGCAGCGGCGCCGGCAGTGGCCGCGGTGGGCCTAGCCGGCGATCACATTGCAAATTTTGAACAAAAAGTTTTTTCGTGCGAACTTACGGCGGAGGCCCCAATCCATGTCGAGGCGCGCGGTAAGTGAGGCGCGTGGCGCGGCGTCTGCGAGGCGACTGCCGCGTCCTGCGCCCGCACGTTCCCTCTCATGTATTCCCATTGTGAGCCGCGGCGAGCATTGTCCGACCAAGAGGAACCTTCTCGCGGAAATAGTGGACACGCCGACACAGTGCAACCACCAACTAAATGCTTACTACTTAAAATATTTTCACGAAGAATCTCCTCATTAAGATAGACATGCATTGTTTGCCCTAATAAGTTTGAACGCTCTTGATAATAGTTTTGAATCACATGCAGAATATATGTTTGGTCGAACGACACAATCATGCCACAAGTCTGTAAGTGTCAGTTCCAGTGCGCACGTGACTGTGGTTAGGAGATTGTTCCTAGTTTTAATTGCTTAATTGCTGGAATTGGCAGTAGCCTTTTTGAAGAAAGCATGGAAGTAAATGGAGTGTCAGCTTCCTAAACAATTTCCTTCATTCGTATTTTATTTAACTTAAAATTTAAGAAGACCGAGGAGGAGAAATGAGGTTTATGAGGTTTTAAAGCGAGGTCTTATGTAAAACGCCTCCTTACCCTAAGTAATTAAATTTAGTTCAGTTTCTCCCTTCAGAACCCGCACTCCATCTCTATACATAGTACCTACCTCAACTTCGGTTTGGACCATAAATTTGTAGGTCGGGCTTATTGATGAAAAAGCGTTATCGGACAATTCGCTACTCGCTCATTTCCCGTTGGAGATTCGATTCCGTTTTATATGTCTATCAAATGTTCTATACGATCATTGGCATTGTTCTCCTATACTTTGGCAAAGTTGGTTTGGGAGGAATTATCGAGATTGCTTTTTACTTTGTTACTTTCAGATATATTTTAAATAAGCTTTTGCGCGCGGCTTTGCTTGCGTTGAAGTTGAATACTATCCCGCCGCCGGTCCGGACTACTGGGATAAAAAATCCTATGTGCCAACCCAGATCATAATCTACCTGTGCCAAGCACCAAAATCATTTCAGTCCGTTAAGGCGTGCAAAGGTAACAGACAGATAGGCTTATTTTCACATTTATAATATTAGTATGGATTTTTAACCGACTTCAAAAAAAGAGGAGGTTCTCAATTCGACGGTACGTTTTTTTTTTTTTTTTTTGTGTGTTTGTTACGCGATTACTCCGCCAATTGTGGACCGATTTTCAAAATTCTTCTTTTGTTTGAAAGGGTATACTCTCGAGGTGGTCCCATTATCATCAAGTTGGAATCTGATGAGAGGATCCCATGGAAATCGAGGGAAACCCTCAAATTTTATAGGCAAAGCTATAACGATTTGCGTATTTTTTTAAATAACTTGAGCATTTGCTCTCGGAAATCATCATTGGGTAAAGTGGAGCTGATGAAGAAGACCACAGATGGCCATTGGAACTACTCAATGACAAATATTTCACGGGTTGCGATTCGATTACTTTAATGGTTGCTAAGCAATTTATGCTCGTCACAATGCGTATAGTGAGTGGTTGTTAAGGAGTTCTCCTGGCTCTTACCAGAACTCCTCAACAATTAACGTCCCAACATCGGGAAAAGCAACATTTTGTAACAAGTGATGAGCAGTTGACATTAGGCTATTGTAACTTAGATAAATTACAAACGGACCCACTAAAAAGTGAAAAATAAAAACTTTTTACAAAAAAAAACAACCGACTTCCAAAAATAACACTACAAATTGAAAAATAAATTTAATTTCGGAAGTCGGTGTCAATAAACGAAAATGCGGAACCAAAGACACCGACTTCCGAAATTAAATTTATTTTTCAATTTGTAGTGTTATTTTTGGAAGTCGGTTGTTTTTTTTTGTAAAAAGTTTTTATTATATTTTTTTATGAAATGGTAGAGTAGTTTTTAAAATTCTTGGTGTCCAAGTTAGTAAAGTATCACAATTTGGAGCCAAGCGCGACAATGTTTTAACTTTTCAATACAACTTGGGAGATGTCAAGCTCGACTCCGGTAAACTTAGATTCGTTTGACGCACGAGTACGACTACGTCCACATAATTTTATGTAGATTATTTATAATATCTAACCTGAATCCTTATGAATATGAATCCTTGAGTATCCGACAACGTGAGGGATATTCATAAGAGGTATAGAGAAAATTATTTGTACATTTTATTCAGCAACGGCTTATAAAATATAAGATTATAACATCTTATTTTGTAACGTTATGTTGTCTCATTGGGCGGTTTCTTTCGTATTTTCTTTTCATATGACTAGGTGAATGCGTCTCTGGCTCTACAAACATCGGAAACAGTTCTCAGTATTAAATTCTGCCGCAATGCATTGATGCATTGTTTGCTAAACTAGGCTCGAGTATGACCAATAGAGCAAGTTATAACCCGAATCAACACAGGGGACAAATTCCATCCTGAAATCAAACGTCCAACGAGATTCAATTTCGATATTTGCCGTGAGAGAAAAGTTCACTAAGTAATGAACTAACTTTAGCTCTCCAGTTAGATCGAATAGAATGTTCTTCACCAGTTCGGACTTTTTGGTCACTCTGGCACATATAAGTTAGGGAATTTCTTAATTAATTGATTTATTAGGTCGCAAAGTATGATAAATGCCTCGAAAAACGGGCATCGCTTTTTTATTCTTTTAATCGATAGTACACACTGTTTTAAATGCATGAATAGAACTCCCAGTAATCAGTTCAGCTTAGAACCAGAGCTATTTTTTTTTCTGTTTATCCAGAGCTATTTTTTTTCTGTTTATCTTGTTTTTTATTGTTTATTTATACAGGAAAAGTTTTTAACCAGTGCGCAAATTTTTTTTGGTGGCTCAGTGTAAGCAATAGAACACATTTCCATTTTTAGTTTATGACTTTTTTTTTTCATTTTTCCACTTTGTCCCAATTTGAAATAAGCAAGACATGGATATAATTTAATAGTAATACTATGAATGAGCATGAATGAAAACGCGAAGGCCGCCGGCCGCTGGACCTCGCCCAGCGCACGAGACCGGGGTGCGGGGGCATGCGGCGCGGCGCCGGCGTTTGATAAACAAAACGCAGGCACATGCAGTACGTCACTTGCGGAAGCGGAGGTCGGATGTCCGTTCGCCGTCCCTGCGCGCGTGCCGCGTACTAGACTAGCGTAGTGACAACCAAGGTGTATGAAACAAGTGGGTCAGTGGGTCGTCTTCCTAGATGACGTAAAAAGTGGTGTTAGTGTCCTAAACAAACTAAATGCTTACTTATTTAAACGTGCACGTTTATGCCTTGAAAAAGGAGGAGGTCACTTCGAACAATACCTAAAATCATTGTGATTAATAAAATGTAGAGGTAAGAAGAAATTATAAACAATCTTAGTGTCTTAGGTTCTCTTTGATTAGACATTGACGCAAATTGTATCATGTCGTACCTATCATACCTAAATGTTTTATTTTGAATGGACTAAAACGTAATACTTTCTTACTTATTATGATTTATTTTCTGCATTTTGATGGTCCTAAGCCCATGAAAGTATGAAGGATAAATTGGAATTTACGAAAAATTACGTTTACAAATAACTTTACACAGTCTAAACTTAAAAAATTGTAGCGCTAAACTGGGGTCAATAATCCGCCGTCGCATAGAACGAGCGCGCGTGAGTAGGTACTTCGATAGCAGCTGGCGCGTCAGGCGACCGGTCGACGCGCGGCGTGAATCGGGCGACCGGTCGACGGACTGGCAAGCGACGTCCATAAAATAAATTTCTGAGTAAACAAGTCTCGTAAGCGTTAACTTAATTTTTTACTATTGAAACATATCAAAACAAAAAATACGTGTTTATTAAAATATATTCAAGTTTATTATGTCAAAATTTGCGCACTGGTTAAAAACTTTTCCTGTATAGAAATCAAAAGAATTGTTATAACTTATTATGCATGCAACGTTTTTATGTTTTAATTACAGTATGTGATAAAGCCAAATATCTGCTATTTTTAGAGCCGAAAAATATTTTTTTGATGTTATTTAAAGCAAGCTACGTATTTTTTTCTGTAATTTTTTAAACTTTTTTTGGCGCAGGTTTTATATGGTAGTACTTAGCATTTTATTTTCACACACATTATTGTTTAGTGTTATGATAACCTGTCTGTAAAATATCAGATGCTTTATACGAAGGAATTGGGATTTTTCGAGTTTCGATTCTTTGTTGTTAGGGTTTTCACAAATCAAAAATCAAAATATTTTAATTTTTTAAATTCTTAAAATGAAGTAAGTATAAACAGTAGGTATAGACCTACTGTTTATACTTACTTCATTTACGGATTCCCTAACATAAACGCCCGTATCTCTTGATTGCGTTGACTTAGAAGTTTGATTTTTTCACTGCTTCAAGGGATTGCAGCCCTAAAGTATTTGATATTAATTATAACTTTATAACTCCACGCGTTCGTGAGAAAAAGAGTCTTGACGGACGAACAGACAGACGGACAACGAAATGATCTTATAAGGGTTCGGATTTTCCTATTGAGGTACGGAACCCTAAAAACGGAAAAATGCGACACAAGCCGCGAAAAAATATGTGATGTTTATGGACTTAACGCGGGGTCAGTAAGACTAGCACAAAGTTGGTTTAAGCTTTTTCAGTCCGGGAATTTTGATGACAAAGATGTAGCTCGCTCTGGTCGCCCTGTTTCGGAAAAGTCAATGGCATTTTTGAAAAAAAACGGGCAAGAGCGAGTCGGACTCGCGCACCGAGGGTTCCGTAACATCCGGGTTTATGCGTAAGGTTTATGTTTATGAAATTAAATGTTTTTTTTATTTTTGAGTTGATTGAATGAATGGTAAATTGCGGTTTACGATTTATGACGTATTAAAAAAAAACTACTTACTAGATCTCGTTCAAACCAATTTTCGGTGGTAGTTTACATGGTAATGTACATCATATATTTTTTTTAGTTTTATCATTCTCTTATTTTAGAAGTTACAGGGGGGGGACACACACATTTTACCACTTTGGAAGTGTCTCTCGCGCAAACTATTCAGTTTAGATAAAAATGATATTAGAAACCTTAATATCATTTTTGAAGACCTACCCATTGATACCCCACACGTATGGGTTTGATGAAAAAAACATTTTTGAGTTTCGGTTCTAAGTTTTAGGGTTCCACATGGAACCCTAAAATTTATTGTTTTTTTTCTATTTTTGTGTGAAAATCTTAATAATAATAATAATAATAAATAATAATAAACCATTTATTTTCAGGTAACAAAGACCCATAGATACATACCTTAACCTAAGTATACATAATAATATAGTAACAATTGTGTTAGTAAATAAAACTTAATAACTATGTTAGTATCGCTTAGTTGCACTAAGTCTTTGTGCGATCCGGTGGCACTTGTCCGCGAAAGCGGCGAAATACCACACCCTGCGGCCAAAAGCTTTCTTCCATCACCAGGTGCAGGTAGCAAGTTGGTATGCGCACCACAAACGCCTTAAAGTTGACGTTGCGTTGCGACTCCAGCAGCTGCACCCTCGGCGCGTACTTCAACCTTTGGCGCACGTACGTCACGATGTTTTCCGCGTCAGTGGTGTAGTGGAGGCGGGAAATATACACCGGAGTATTCGGCTTCGCAGCACGCAGTTTATCGTTGGGCTCCGTAGGAGCCTTGCCGCAGCGGTTCTTACAGCTACTCTGTCGGCGCTTCCTCCTTAGCACCGTCATAAAGCCGTCATCATCAGCCCGGCCCGTTTCCTTTATAGGCACGGGTACTGCGGGGGGAGCAGTGTGGGTGCTCACAGTGACCAACGGGTCAGATGGTCGCATCGGTTGGGCAGCGCTACGGGGAGGAGCTGCGGGGACGGGAGCGGAGCTACGAGGCGCGCTTGCAGCGCGCAACGCAGACTCAGCAATCGGCGCCGGCGACAAAACTGCTGACGCAAAACTCATGACCGATGTGTCTGGGCAGCCGACACCTCGGCGCGTATTTACATTGCTTACACGCGCCGTTGACCCAATTAACGTCATAGAGTTGCGCAACTCATCGAGTTCTGTGCGCAGGTCTGCGACGGTGTTCTGGGATGTCTCCAACTTCCTCTGCACATCAGCTAGACTAGCCTTCAAAAGCACAATGTCCTTCAACAGGCTCGTAACGTCGACGTGGTCGAATGTGACTGGAGGTAACTTGTTCAGATCCCTCGCCACAAACGTCGGCACGTCGTCAGGGTCGGTAGCCTTCAGAAGCGTGATGATGTCTTGCACACTTTTCTTTGTCCCGTCGCGCCGACGAGACACCATCTGGTCGATTTTATTAAGCGACCGGAACAGCAGCCGCTTCGCAGCAGCAATGTCGTCCTCACTGAAGTTCGTTACACAGATCTGGATAGCGGACACCTCGTCCATCACATCCAGTTTCTGCTGCAGGAACGCCAGCAGCTCATTTGACACAAGTTTATCACTCATGGCAACAAAATTACGAGCGTTGGCTTGCGCCGCGCTATGCAATAATAATGATATTATGAACCGTGTCGCAACATCCGCCTCAGAGCGCGGTGCCAGACTGAATAATGCGGTTCACAGAATACATCTACTTACCAAATTTCAACAGTATAGTTCTTATAGTTTCGGAGAAAAGTGGCTGTGACATACGGACGGACAGACAGACAGTCAGACAGACAGACATGACGAATCTATAAGGGTTCCGTTTTTGCCATTTGGCTACAGAACCCTAAAAAGTGGAGCAAAATCGGCATATTATTAGTTACGACATACCTAAAGAGCTAGGAGTTGACCACAAAACAGTTTTGAGCCATTTGAAAAGGTCTGAGTATACAAAAAACCTAATGAATCGTGTACTCATTTGCGATTCTCTATTGAAACGTAATGAAACCGAACCATTTCTGAAAAGATTGATCACTGGTGATGAAAAGTGAAACACCTACGACAAGAACATGCGAAAAAGATCATGGTCAAACTGTAGTCAATCTCCACAGTCTATAGCGAAACCCGGATTAACTCGCAATAAGGTGATGCTAAGTGTATTGTGGGATTGGAAGCATCGTTCATTATGAGCTTTTACCGCCGGGCAAAACCATCGATTCGGATCTCTACTGCCATCAGCGGTTGAAACTCAAGCAAGAAATTGAGAAAAAACCGAGCAAGAGCGAGTCGGACTCGCGCACCGAGGGTTCCGTAACATCCGGGTTTATCCATAAGGTTTATATTTATGAAATTAAATGTTTATTTTTATATTTGAGTTGATTGAAAGAAAGGTAAATTGCGATTAACGATTTATGACGTATTAAAAAAACTACTAACTAGATCGCGTTCAAACCAATTTTCTGTGGAATTTTACATGGTAATGGACTAATGGTACATCATATATTTTTTTTTAGTTTTATCTATCTCTTATTTTAGAAGTTACAGGGGGGGGGGGGGGGGGACACATTTTACCACTTTGAAAGTGTCTCTCGTGCAAACTATTCAGTTTAAAAAAAAATGATATTAGAAACCTCAATATCATTTTTGAAGACCTATCCATAGATACCCCACACGTATGGGTTTGATAAAAAAAAAAATTGTGTTTCAGTTATAAGTATGGGAATAATTCTCAAAATTTATTGTTATTTTTCTATTTTTGTGTGAAAATCCTAATGCGGTTCACAGAATACATCTACTTAACAAGTTTCAACAATACAGTTCTTATAGTTTCGGAAAAAGTGGCTGTGACATACGGACGGACGGACGGACGGACGGACGGACAGGCAGACACAGACAGACAGTCATGACGAATCTATAAGGGTTCCGTTTTTTGCCCTTTGGCTACGGAACCCTAAAAACGGACGGAATTGTTCAACAGAAAGGGCGTGGTCTTTCATCATGATAACGCCAAACCACACACATCTTTAGTCACTCAGAAAAAAATAACAGAGCTTGGCTGCACCCTCAGATTTCCACCTGTTTCGGTCTCTTCAGAATTCTTTAGGTAGTGTTAGGTTAACATCAAGACAGGACTGTAAAATTTACTTGTCGCAGTTTTTTGATCGAAAGTCCCAAAATTTCTACAGCATGGGATTATGTCAGTACGTACAAAATGGCAACAAGTTATCAACAAAGTGGCTGTGAAAATGTGTAAAGAAACTATGGAAATAAATGTCACGAATTCGTATAAAAAATACGATAAATATTTTCCCTGACCTATTTATAATTGGTTTGTTATCTCAATCCCTTTAAGGAGATCATTCGCCGTCCATACATTTTTGGGCAGAAAAAATGAAAGTGCACTTTCATACTTTAGTCCAAAATGAATCTCCTTTATTTTCTATATTATTATTATATGTAAGCAATATAAAGAGGAAATGGGCCATAAAAATAAACATGAATAACAGAGTGATCCGCATAAAGAGGCAGGAAAAATTAGCACGTTCAAAAGCAGCTTAGCCTGATGATTTACATGAAACGAAAAAATATTACCATACAGATGAACGTTCTATAGGGAAATAACCGCAAAAGGTATATATACACGCGCGTGAACCTTGAACATAATGTTTTACTGGAATCGTAAATTGCAAAACGTAGGTTACCAGTATTGATCTTCCACACTATCATTAAAATAAGCTTTTTCTTTGAATATAGTTATATTTTATTACTATTGAATTGATAATAAATATAATTTACGAGTGAGATGGTGGTGTTAAGTGGGAAGCGCCATAGAAGCCCGCGAGATTCAAATTTTCTTACGTTTTTTGCAATTTGTGGGTCAGTGTCAGGTTATATGTTGAACAAAATATGGTTCGCGACAGTAACAAGTAAGTATGTATTGACAGAATTCATCATCATCATTCTCCTGCCCTTATCCCAATTTATTTGGAATCAGCGCAACATGTCTTTTTCGTCATACTTCTCTATTAGTCGTCATCTCGGTAGTCACCCCCTTTCTAACCATATCATCATTCACAGATTCCATCCATAGTTTCTTTGGTCTTCCCCTACTCTTATAGCCATCGACATCCATACTCAAAACTCTCCTCACGACATTTTCCTCATTTCTTCGTAACACCATGACAACCGATTTTCACACAATTTTGCAGTTACCGGTGCCACTTTCAAACTTCCTCTTATGTACTCATTTCTTATTCTATCCATTCGTGTAACATCACACATCCCTAGCATTAGCATTTTCATCTCTGCTGCATGCAATTGCCTTTCATTTATCCCTTTTGACAGAATTATAATCATTAAAATCAATAAAACTCTTAAGTTCATATAACCCTATTGATTGCTATTTCATGAAAATCGTCATTCAATAAGGAATCATAATTTGTTTATCACACAATCTGACACTGACCTGCAAATTGCAAAAAACGTATGACACTTCCCCCTTAAGATTATCCCAGTACCACTCTTACCACAGATTGCTAACACACACAACGAGGTTGGCTGATGTCGTTATAAAGTTGCGGTTGGGAGCACCTAACTACCTACCTCACCTTACCTTTACCTTCAAGTTACCTTTAGGAAAATTATAATTTTAAATGTGAATTAAGATCCCTTTGTGTATATTTCGGGCTAACTTTGAACTCATTAGCTTCCTTACTAGGGGTGAAAGCACTTATGATTACGAACCAACTCAGAAATAGCTAGCATCTGACTCATGCTTTTACATTGGATTTTTTTTATGGAACTGCACTACATGATTGGAAACATGCCAATAGAGTCAAAGACAGCCAGCAGATACCAATACTTATCTAGTATGGTGTAAAGTGCATGAAAACTTTGAAATGGAAAGTGGAGTGCACTGTCATTTATTAACCATTAACCCGGTGTAACGAGATCGACGCGCAAACATGATGAGATGAATTCAGTACATGTATCTATACCTCCTAGAGCAGAATTTTTTCAATGGTTATTTTACAAAAATCAGTTATTTCATACAAAAGTGCAATACCCACACGGACAAAAAGAGGTTTTTATTAATAACCCACCAAAAATGTCGACGCTGGCGGGTTTGGAGTCATATTTATACTGAACTAGCTTCTGCCCGCGACTTCGTTCGCGTGAAATTTCACCCTCCCCCTATTCACCCTCTTAGGGGTGGAATTTCGAAAAACCCTTTTTTAGTGGATACCTACTCTTCACAAAGAACACACACTCCAAATTTCATGTCTCTAGGATCAGTGGTTTAGGCTGTGCGTTGGTATATCAGTCAGTCAGTCAGGACTTTGAATTTTATATGTATAGAAGATTCAGGGCAACAGTTTGCGGGTCGATGTTTAAAACTTTTATATGCAAAGGATGCCATAAGCGCAAATGTAGCAAATATAGGTACAGGGTGTTTGGTAGAAGGACCGACACAATTTTTTGAGGGATTGGGGATGTAAGTTGGATGGAATTTTCATTATGAATTTTTAAATTGAAATGTATCGTTCCTTAACACAATTTTACAACTGTGGAAGCACCAGAGTCAATTGCTAAACTAATTCTACATAAATAATGTACATGCAGATAACACCAAAAATTATTGCGCTCTATTACAACCACAAACAAAAGAGTTGTAACGATATTTCGGGTGATTAAAAAGAAACATACTTATTTGTATCTCAATTACCTACCGCGACACTTAGGACAAGTGTTATGGGTGAAAACTAGGATATTATAACACTTCCTATCCCTAAGACAATTGTGTCGGTTCTTCTATTAAACAGCCTGTATTATGTGCTCTATTCTATCACATCCAAAATTCATATAGCATGAGACTCCTACAATAAATGCAAGATTTGTATGCATACGTTGCTCTCAGAACGAAAAGTGAGCGAGCTTGCTCTGATTCTATTCTGCGCCAGTTAACCATTTTATCGCCGCGGACACGTACGACGATTGAAATGTCGACGCTGCCAACGACGAGATTGGATGTCGCGAAAACATTTTCTTAATAAGTTCGCATGTTTTTGGTATGTGTAAACGAAAAAGGTTTCCGATGAGATCTACTTTGTAGCTTCAACAACAGTCTGTCCCTGGTTTTTTTTTATAATGTGAGACTAATGAGACGCATTTTGGAAAGAAAGGGCAAATAAACAACGTGTTTGCATCCAGCAAGGAATGAATACAGTGCAATATATACTAAAATAATAAAGCTGAAGATAGAGATAGAGTTTGTTTCTTTGAATGCGGTAATCTGTGTAGCATTCAGTCGGACTTAAACAATTTTTTTTTGCATTTGATAGCCCTATTCTTGAGGAAGATTATAGGCTATTTATAACGATCAATTAAGATGAGCTGAAACTCTACTTAAAGAAATGGTTCATAAGCATTATAAGCTTATAATGTTCCCACTACTGGAACACAGCCCCCCCCCCCCCTCTCTGTGAGAGAAAGGGTTCAAAATATGAATGTAAATAAAATATAAGTATAATTCATCCAATGATGAATTTATCAAGTGTTCTGACTACAACCGAGATTTCTGGAATCGACGCATCTATTTCCGATTTTGATCCGAGAATCGAGGGGTATAAAAACTTTTCCGTCGACTGCTGGCCGTGCAGATTTGTTTTGCATACCCTCATAGAAATAATTTGACATCATACGGATTAGACGTTTTTAACTCTTGGATTAAACTTTTACTTATATGATATTGATTAAGGTAGTAAGTACGGCAAAGTTTCGCCGATCTTTTTTTCTCAGCGATTACGATGCGGCGATGTAGACATCTGAAATGCTCTCTATATACACACATCAAAAGTGTCTAGGGATCAAGCATTTTTATGCGGATTTCTTGAGATTGAGATGTGGCTTTGTAATAAATTTATGATTTTATAAATTTATATGGATCCTTTTTGGTGCATTTCATAATTTGAATCAGGAACTGTGAATCAAATTCGAGTAAAAGATGAAAATCAGCTGTCAATATTTTCCCTATAAAAACATACAACGCATTGAAGACATTATTAGTGCTACTGTTTCCCTACTACTGATTAAAACCAACGTTATTATGGAGCGGCGACGTCATTTAAGCAGAGAAGAAATGCTCAGAGCCGTGGGAATGATAGAAGCTGGTTCCCGGCAACGTACTGTGGCTTTAGCTCTGAATACAAGTCAGAGTGTTATCAGTCGACTTTGGACACGTTACCGAAGCACTGGTACCGTGGCTGAGCGCCATGGAGGACGGTATCGCTGCACCACACGGAGACAAGACCGATACATTCAAATCTTAACTCGAAGAGCTCCAACAATAACCGCCATGATGTTAGCCGTGAGGCTTCATCACTCTTCAGGGAACTTAATTAGCGACCAAACAGTCAGAAACCGCTTGCATGAAGTGAACCTTCATTCCCGAAGACCGCTACGGGTACCACCTATAGCAATGCACAATCGTAGGATTCGATATCAATGGGCTCTTGAACACAGAAATTGGGCAGAAGAACAATGGCGTTTCGTGTGCTTTTCTGATGAGTCTCGTTTTGGTATGAGACCGGATACAAGACGTATACGACACTGGAGAACCCCTGGACGCCAACAGCGATTAAAATCCTGCCAGGAAGTCCATCCTTATAGTGGTGGAACCATCATGGTATGGGCGGGTATTTGGATCGGCGGAAGAACTGAGTTGATTTGGATCAGAGGCAACCTCAACGCTCAAATTTATGCTGAGACGATTGTATCAGACGTCATCGTTCCTCTACAAGTGCAAATCGGTCCCTTATTTCAGTTAATGCATGATAATGCACGACCGCACACCGCAAGAGTTGTAAGACAGACTCTCGCCGCAGCTAACATCAATGTCCTGCCCTGGCCTGCTCAGTCGCCAGACTTGAACCCGATTGAGCATGCATGGGATATGCTACAGAGAAGAGCTCTGCCGAATATGGAGGGTATCCAGTCGCAAGAAGACCTTTTTTTGTTGTTGCAACGAACATGGGCGGCCATTCCACAGCGTGATTTGGATGAACTCATTTTGAGTATGCCAAACCGATGTTCTTGTGTTGTTAGTGTTCGCGGTAGAAACACGGATTATTAATTGTTTAAGTTACCCAATAAAATTTTAAAGAAAACTGTTATTTCAGTCTTTTTTTTGAACTTTTGTGTTAGTGGTTCAAATGTCAAAAATCCCTTTATTAGGAAAATGGCAAATTTCTTTATTAATGCAAAGGTGACTTGGTTTATCGTTACTGTGACAAACGAAAACACATTATTTGATGAATCCTTAAAGAAAATTTTAATTAATATCAATCAGGAGAAAAGTTATTGCAAAAATATATGTTGATCCCTAGACACTTTTGATGTGTGTATATACCCGAAGTCCTTCAAAGTTCAAATATTATTATGATGTCACTATAAAACGGAAACGTGCTCCGATCCAATGTAAGGTAGGTATCTTCACATTTATGAAATTGGCTACAGAAATATTTTTTTCGTAAGAGATTCTCGAATTCTTTACGTAATCATTGCGACACCTTCACAAAAATAATAACTGGGGGCAAAGTTAATTTCAGTTTCAGTTGCGAACTTAGTAAATAGCTGTGTTATCTTTCTGGATTAGTAAGATTTAGATTTTCAGTGTGTATTCATGAACGAAACAATATTTGCCCACAACGAGCGACGCTGTACGAGTAAACTTTATCTTGTATTACGATCTTACTGAAATAAAACGTTAGCAACCAACGTGTTCTGTATGTAGGCATGACGACATGTTAAGCTATATATTTCCAGAATAA
Source organism: Mesoligia furuncula (assembly GCA_916614155.1). NCBI lineage: Eukaryota > Metazoa > Arthropoda > Insecta > Lepidoptera > Noctuidae > Mesoligia > Mesoligia furuncula. The sequence goes on along the minus strand of OU744800.1, from coordinate 21,335,075 downwards.
ACTAACTTTTCATTGTACGAAAACCTTATACAATGCGAGGTCAGCTAGAACTGGAAATGTATAGATTGATATACAACATTATTTTTAGTATATATGCGAAACCTGAATATAGTTTGTTCAGAATAAGTAACTGAATCGATTCCAATAATGGTTACCCCATGTTATATTTTGTCTCAAAAATATTTAAAAAAGGTTAAAAGTTGGACACCGAGCGACACTGAGTAGGTTATCCAATTGAATCTCCGCGCCGAACGGTTAGGTTAGTTAGGTTAGACGGCGCGCCTTCTGCAAACACGTCATGTCCCAGAAGGAGGCGGCGGAGCGCGCGCGGGAGGAAGACCCTCTCGCGGCGCCGCTCCGAAGGCGGAGGAGGGGTCGAAGAAGACGTCAATATGACAGTCATCTCCGACTCCTCCCAGGTGGAAGCCAGCAGGCGACGGGTGCGGGGGCACCCTCGCCTGTATTGCACAGGCTTCCACCAGTGCCGGACGGGAATGGCCAGTTGTTCCCGGCCATTCCCGTAGCCCCCCAGCCGGGGGGACATGCGGTGCCCGCCAGATAGGCGGGCATACGCCGGGGGGGTTGTGGACGCAAAGGCTGAGCCGGATTCCCATCACCCCCCCATCAAGGCGATGAGGGAACACCGCTGAGTTTTAGTGGGTATACTGCCACTCTGGCATCCTCCCACATACTCCGTCTCGTCCCCCGACGAGCGGAGATGCGTAATGTCATTTCTCAGCGACAAAAAAAAAAAGTTTAGACGGCGCGGCGCGAGCGGCGCGGGTGAGCATGTTTTTGTACGGACAAACGGATAACTTAACAAGCTTATAACTTTGTGATTTTTCATGATACAGTTTTGAAATTTTGTACTTTTTCTTATTCTTTAAGTACATAAAAATATACTATACTACGCATATACTAAAAATAATGTTGTATAGTCCGTACACAGGTGGAACATACTAACATCCAATAACACGAAACTAAACAAAGATCTGGGAAATACGGTACACTACCAATACCCTAACTAAACAAGACCAGGAGACAGTATTTTCACATTGTATTTTTCTAGAATATCGTGTCTCTCTGTACTCCGCCAGCCATGTGGGTCAAGTGGCTCATGCGCTGTCATCTCATTTTCACTTTACACGAAAACTAAACAACGCTGTTCTCTGCAGCTTCAAGCTTGCTTACACTTCTTGGAAGTGCAGCTTACGTAGCGAATTTTTCCTTATGCTTTAGAAAGTATAAGATTACTTATTTGGACGGATGAAGTAGACAAATTACTTTTAGAGCTATATTTGGCTTAAACGTGATGCATGTTCATAAAGGGTTCTGCATGAAAAGTGGCTGTATCAGTGAACTTTTTAGTTGCAGCTTGATTTTTTTCGTTTTATGTTTTTTTTTTACCTTTTAGTGTGTTATGTTTTTGAAATCGTCTCCACAAGACATTTTATTTTGATTCCCCATACCAATACTTATTTTTTGGAGACATCTCTTTTTGACGTCTAAAATCCGCCATTTTGATTATTTAAATAAAAAACCTATAATCATTGCGCTACCTAGACGAATTGATAGACACCTCATGTGTTAAAATCCATCCAGTCGTTAGGATGCTTCGAGGGTATAAAAAATCCCACATACATAGGCACATAGATACATAACCCCGTCTTTGCTGTAGCGCAGTCGGATAAAAAGATAATAATGAATTTATTTGCAACCAACATCGAAGACAAGTCTTTGTCCCTTTTTATACTTAAAAAAAATATTACATTATATAAACTTTAGCAGGTCTGCTAATTGCGGAAAGGCTGAGTTGATTGATTTATTAAATCCTTTTCAGTCTTTGACTTTTTACTTCATGTCGTAAATTAAATTCTAACGACGACCTAGCTCCGTTATTGTATCGGCGAGTAACCGAGCCAGCAAGTTCGCGCCAGTGCGCTAACCCTCGCTGTAACATTATGCGACAGAGGCAACGAGCCGTAAGAACCAGCCAGCCACTAAAACCCATTAATCAAATTCTCTCAGTAAATAAAAAAGGCAATTTCATCTAATCGGTAGTGAATGCTGCCGGCATTTACAGGCACAATAATAATCTGGCACGCGACGTCACATAGTTTGTAAATGGTAGCACTTGTACACGAACTTGCACTAAACTTATACAAAATGCAATTAGAATCCATTAATTCATAGGTAACTTGATATAATAGTACATTTTGATTTTATGATACATGTGTGCTATGTTGATCATTATGCTCGAGGCGGCGATAAAAAAGCCGAGAGTCTAATGATCAATGCACACGCGTTTTATACGACGTTTTTCAACACGAGGAAAAAAACAGACTTGTATTGTTAAATAATTATTAACTTGTTTGGAAAACGGCGCTCTAGTTTTGTTTTTCCGCGCGCTCGCCATGCTAGCCAGCACTAGCGATGCGGGCGCAGGTGTAAATAAAAGCACTCTCATTTTAAATATGTCTATGGCACTGACAAAACCTCTAAACAGCCTATAGAAAAAATATAATAAACACAAAGTAATGTTTAGACTGATCGTAGTGTTGTCGTATGTCAAATTGTAGTTTAGTTAGTATGGAATTAGAAAGTACTATTGGCATAGAGACACACATTTAGTTCAGTGAGAATCCGCAATAATAGAACGCCAGTCGGGGTCTTTTCCGTTTGGTTTCGGAAGGGACCACGGACAATTTGAGGTGGATAATTAAAATTTTCTTACGTTTTTTTGTAATTTGCGGGTCAGTATCAGGTTGTATCTTGATCAAATATGATTCGCGACTATAATATACAACATGTCCCAAAATTCAACGATAAGCCAGCACCGGAGGATAGACCTGCCCATGACTACTCGGGGAAAAAAAGAAAAAAAATATATATCTCTTTTTTTTTGAAGTTATAAAAAAAAAGAAGAAATTCTTAAAAAAGTGAGACCTTTTATGATATTTTTCACTACCATGACCACACTTTTTTAAATATTTCTGTTATTTTTTTTTATAGGCAACCTGAATAGCACTGCTATCTACCACAATTCTTAAAAAATCCAGAATACCTCTAGTTTTTTCACGTAAATTAATGAAACTTAATTTATTCCCTAAATTTTTTGAAGATTTTTACTTTTAATCAACTTTAACTCATCGTGGTGTAAAAAAAAAGTATGAACACTACTATGGCAAGTTTTTTTATAAATTGACGCAACTAATCAAGATTCCAAAATGGTATAATACTCTAGGAAAATCAACCACAAAAAAATTATATCCATACTAGTTCAAAACAAGAACCAAATTCCTTAAATTATAGTTGACAGTAATCACTTTCACTGCGTGCCCAAAATGGGTTCTTGTTACAATTTCTAGGAATTTGAGTGGGGCATACATACCTTAGAAGTTAGAGAGAGATAGATAGATAGAGATATTTACGTTAAAAAGAGACAACAACAGGGCAGGTAGTGGGTTCTTGTTACAATTTCTAGGAATTTGAATGGGGCATACATACCTTAGAAGTTAGAGAGAGATAGATAGACAGAGATATTTACGTTAAAAAGAGACAACAACAGGGCAGGTAGAGAAGCTGTTATTATTCTCAGAGCAAGTCAGTTCAGTACGCTCTGCTCCTTTGTTTACTGCGCACCGTTCCGTATTCAACTGACGTGGCTCTCGTACGTACTAACGACTTTTGGCTTGGCTTTTTGGACTGGAATCGATCTGCAAACTGAACTGACCTGGCATTATCTTGGACTACGATTGTGTGTTTTGTGACTACGATTGTGAGTTTTGTGATTTGGAGTTCTGGCGCATTTTGGACTGTTTAACGATCAACATGCCGCAACCATACACACCACAGGAATACGCAAATATGCACCTCATCTATGGAGAAACCCGATGCAATGCTAACGCTGCTAGCAGACTGTATCGAGAAAGGTACCCAAATGCTCAAAGATATCCTGATTATCGAGTGTTTATTAATGTGCATCAAGCGTTTTCGGAGGGTCGTATGCCATCCAGTAGGAGAAACGCTGGAAGACCTAGTTCGGATCGTGATGAAGAAGTTCTCAATGAGATAGAAAATGATTCGACTACTTCGGTACGCGCCATAGAAGAAGCTACAGGAATCCCGAAAAGTTCTGCACATCGAATTTTACAACGTCACAAGCTTCACCCATATCATTACAGGCGTGTGCAGACGTTGTTACCGCGGGACTATCCATTAAGAGTCACATTTTGCCGTGTGATGCTGCAAAGGCACAGGGAAGATCCCCAATTCCTGGACAAAATTCTATGGTCGGATGAAACAACATGCAAGAAAGATGGATATTTAAATCTACACAACCTACATAGTTGGAGCAATGAAAATCCGCACTTGATGAGACAAGACAGATCCCAATATCAATTCAAGGTTAACTTATGGACCGGCATATTAAATGGAAAAGTAATTGGGCCCTTTGAGTTACAAGGAAACTTAGATGGCAATAGTTATTTAAACTTTTTACAAAATGACTTGCAAGAATTGCTAGACGACGTGCCCTTAAATGATCTCCAAAACATGTGGCTCCAAAATGATGGTTGCCCAGCACACTATGCCCGCCCTGTGCGAGAATATTTAAATCAAGAGTATCCAGGGCGTTGGATCGGGCGACTTGGTCCTATCTTATGGCCACCTCGTTCACCCGATTTGAACCCCCTGGACTTCTTCTATTGGGGTTGTCTTAAAGACAGGGTCTACTCAAAACCCATTGCGTCATTGGACGAGCTTCGTCGAAATATCAGTCAGGCTGCGGATCATATTAATCGCAGAAGATATGCAAGACAAATAAAACGGTCATTTTTAAGGCGATGTCGTGCATGTATTATTGCTGGTGGCAAACAATTTGAACATTGGTTATAATGTTAATAAATTACATGAGAAATTGTTTGACCATTTATTTAAATATTAAACATTTTCCAAGAACTAATACTTTTTATTACCAGACCGTCATTTGGCCCCTGTTTAGAAATAATAGGAACATTTTTTTTTTTAACTTGTTTGCCTAGAGTATTATACCATTTTGGAATCTTGATTAGTTGCGTCAATTTATAAAAAAACTTGCCATAGTAGTGTTCATACTTTTTTTTTACACCACGATGAGTTAAAGTTGATTAAAAGTAAAAATCTTCAAAAAATTTAGGGAATAAATTAAGTTTCATTAATTTACGTGAAAAAACTAGAGGTATTCTGGATTTTTTAAGAATTGTGGTAGATAGCAGTGCTATTCAGGTTGCCTATAAAAAAAAATAACAGAAATATTTAAAAAAGTGTGGTCATGGTAGTGAAAAATATCATAAAAGGTCTCACTTTTTTAAGAATTTCTTCTTTTTTTTTATAACTTCAAAAAAAAAGAGATATATATTTTTTTTCTTTTTTTCCCCGAGTAGTCATGGGCAGGTCTATCCTCCGGTGCTGGCTTATCGTTGAATTTTGGGACATGTTGTATATGTATTTACATAATTATAGTCATTAGAATAGAAGCTTTCAAGTTAGATTTTTTCCCTAAGAACTTTTCCATAAGAAAGATGTATTAATGATTCGAATGATTATCATTCTTTAAAGACGTACCTGTTATAGTCGCAAATCATATTTTGATCAAGATACAACCTGACACTGACCTGAAAATTGCAAAAAAATTGAATTTCGCGGTCTACCACTGCGCATTCACCTTAAATTGTCCATGGTCCCTGCGCATTCACCTTAAGGTAAATAAATATTAGTTAATTTTGGGACCAACGACAATACCTACAGACTATTTAAAAAAAAAAAAGTGAATTGATGAGATTAAAAAAGCGCGCATCTCCGACTAGTAAATAGTTATCTGTGGAAATGAAGTACTGGTGGATTAAAATAAAGAAAAACCACGCGTTTTTAATACACTGCATTATGGACCTAAAAGTGGTTTAATAAGAGCCACTTTACGAGCAAGTGTGTTGAAAAAACCTTTTGTATATATTCTTATTTTGAGATGAAATTTAGTTAGTAATTTATAATGTGGTTCATTATATTCCTAACGAACTTTTCAAAACACGTCAGTCACAAACAGATTACACCCAAGATAAACTGCGATTTTTGGGCACATCGTAAGAGAATTACAGTTTTGAAAGGTTAAATAATTACTGGATGAGCGTCAGTAAATATCTGCGTACTGTTAACCAGCAACTTTAATTAACACATTGGCTGACAAGCAATATAGAGTATTACATTTCCAAATTGGAATCGATATCTGATACGAAATAATTATGTACAATCTATGATTACTAAACTTAGATCATTATTAAGTTTTGGATCCACAAACAGAATGTCATACATGACAAAGTTCAAAGAATTTGAACGTTTTCTTGTAAATGGTCACACAAAAATAAACTTAGATAAGATTCTGAGGATTCTGAATTTAATGAGGAGCATGCTGTACTTACTTCTCGTCATATTCATCAGGGCAAGCGGGCATTCGTCGTCTTCCAAAATGTATTCCGAATTGTCGGTTTTGTCCTCCTAAAAACAGACAGTTATGTGAAGATCACAGGTCATTTCTGTATACACAAAGTTTTGGTTATTGTCTGTCACGTTTTCGGCTAAACTACCGAACCGATATTGATAAATTTTGCGGAAGCAATATTCATAAAAATGCCGAAGCTTTCATAAATTTTGCGTGCCTACCGGTAACGGCCTTGTTTTAGTCACGACATCCATCTCCATAATAGTGGTTAATGTCATTAATACCAATTTCTCTAAGGGCCTGTTTCACTGTTTTCGTAAAGAAAATATACACAAAATTGGCAAAGAATACACATGAATCTACCAGATTAGTTTACCTGGAACTTATAGGGAGGTGGTGAAACAGGCCACCAAGTAATCAATACAACAATTAAAGTAACAGAGTAAATGTTAAATAAATTTGGCATCTTGCGCTGATAACGTCATGACCAGTCATCTCCTACTAAAGTTAAGATTAAAATGTGACAGGGTGATGACACAGAAGGCGTACCGCATACCGAGGAGTTGCCAAATAAAGGTTATGAAATTACAAAAGAAGATGGAGTGACAACAATTTTAAGAGTATGCTTAAACGGTTTGGTCATGTTGGGAGGGTGAATGGAAGGCGACTAACGAAACATATTTACAAGGCAGATGTGAATGGAAACGCCGCGCCTGGTTAAGGACCCCTAGGAGGACATATCGCACCTACGGCGCAAAAACGTCACTAATGCAAATGATGTAATTGTTCAGTAGAAGCTTTTGAAAATTCGATTGGAAATTCGACATCCTAATAAAATGTATAGTTCTTCTTGACTAAACAATAACGACACAACTGCCCTCTTGCGGAAAGTATACGCACTACACAAATGATAATTACTCACCAAGTAAAGGGGTACATTAGCTACTATTTCTCATACTCAGATCAATTTTGACAAAAATTGCATAAGTGACGTTTACTCAGATCAATTTTGATAAAAATTGCATAAGTGACGTTTTTGCACCGTAGCTCGCAGGTGCGATATACTGACCTTATTGATGACGTTTTTACAGAAAGGTCAGCTGCGTAGTACTCGCAACCGGCGTGCGTGTTTAACCAGCAGGCCAATAAATTCTCGTAATTAAAAAAGTTCAAAACCTAGTAGCCATCTCATCTCGGCGACAATCAATGTCAAAAACTTGTCAAAAATGTAGGGAAATTATAGATATTTTTGACAGATTGAGACTGAGATCAGACTGTGAACGTTTTTGAAATTACGAGAATTGCCCCTCGCAAAAGGAGTGAAGGGCCGAAGCAGGTGGCGTTCTGTAGTTTCTGTCTACCTCCATGGAAAAAGTCGTGAGTTTTATGTATGTTATATATTACCTGCACAATACAGAACTGCTGCGGATCTTGATATGACATGCCGTACTTGTCGAGCGTCTCCCGCAGGACGGTGGCAGCCGAGTCGTTCACTGACAGCAGTAACGTGACGTATGACACGTCGGGCCGCAGTATTGAACCGTATACCCTGAGGGTACCACCTAAATGCACATACATTTATTAGAAATTATTTAATATCTGTGGCGTTTGGTATATGTATACAGGTTGAGTGCAAAAGTCATTTTCTTTTATTTACATCATTCATACTTTTTTTTTACTTTCGTTTGGTCTATTCTGTGTAAATATCCTGCTGCTTTAAATACATTTAACAGTTTGATCAACAAACGCAACTATTCCGATTTGCAGCGTTTTTAAAAGTTTCAAATGTTAATAGTGTAAAATCAGATCTCTAGACTATCTACAGGGTGTTATTGAATTAACCCAAAACCTCTTAAGAGGTCATTGTACTCATGAACAACTTTTACTATGGGAAAAAACCTGAAATCGCAAAAAAAAAATCAGCTGTTCCCTACATTTATGTTCGCATAACTCGTCAAAATGTAGGCAACAACTGATTTTTTTTTCGCGATATGAGTACAATGACGTCTTAAGAAGTTTTGGGTTAATTCAATAACACCTTGTATATACTAATAATAAAGCTGAAGAGTTTGTTTGTTTGTTTGAACGCGCTAATCTCTAGAACTAACGGTCGGATTGGAAAAAAAAAACTTTTTTACATTTGATAGCCCAATTCTTGAAGAAGGCTATATGCTATTTAACATCACGCTATGACCATTAGGAGCCGAGCAAAAAGAAAAAAGTCAGAAAGAACGCTAAGCGAAAACGAAGTAATAGCGTGGACAGGCGATGCGATGCGACAGGGTCGATTGGTTGAACAAGAAATTTGACGCGGACGAAGTCGCGGGCAGAAGCTAGTGATGTTTAAGTTTACCAATCACCACAGATATTATTGTCGTTGTTGTTTGATAACACTTTGTTCATCGGTCTATTTGGACAGGCGATATCGCACAGACTGCATTTTTATTATTATTTTGGGTAGCAAACAGCCAGAATGTCCAGCTGATGATAGATCACACACCGCCGCTTATGGACGTGTTTTTTGTGATACTTTAGGCATACATTACCGGTCATGTCTCATGTGTACACACTGGAAAGTCATACCCTTCAAACCGGAACCACCAAAAGCCAATAACACCAACACTGCTAAGTGGCAGTAAGAAATGTGGTGATAGTACTTCCTCAGACGAGATTCTTTACAAAGAGCTCTGTTACTACTAAACGACCTCCTCGTCTGCTAGCAACAACGAACTGAGATCACCATGGTGATCACTGTTATTTCTCCTTTCAGTTTCGCAATTTATTACCATGGATTATATTATGATGTTACGGTAAAGCTTTTTATTCAACCATGACTACCTTCCTAGAATCAAATCTATTTTCTTTTAATTCTTTTCAAAAGTGCCTTTTAATGGCTTCATTGAAACAAATGGTTTGACTTTGGCCTAAAAGGGCCACTTTGGAGAATCATAAAAGTATAACATTATGAATTATAATATGGCGAAGACAGTGCGTGTTTTTCTTTTTTTCGCTGCACTACGTAGGTACAATCAAAGAGATTGGGATTGGATTGATTGGTATTTTAGCACAGACAAAATAAAATAACTGAAAGATGCATCACCAATGGGATTTGATACGATTAACTTAACGGATAACTGTCCATTGTGTTATCCTGTTATGATTCTGCCAAAGTGGCCTTTTTAGGCCCCCAGTACTCTAGAATTAATTACCTCTGTAGTCTCTACTCTGGAAATCAAATCCCGAACTTACTGTCTAGTTTGGGGCTCACTGGCAACTAACACTAGTGTAACCTAGCTGTAAATAACATTTAATGTGGGTTTAACCTGTATACCTGCTTATGTAATAATAATAAATAAATAATTAATATTAAATAATAAATAATTTATATTCTATATCTATTTAAGATTTGATTATGGATCATTTCGAGTGAAACAACAGACGATCGACTTTAGCGGCCTTTTTAAAATAGAGCCATTAGTTTTAAAAATGGCTCTATTTTAGCCATTTTTAAATTACGAACTATAATCCGACAAAGTTAAAGTTTACAAGATTACAAAAACTGACGTTAAACCCGAGTCTAAGTTGTCAATTTCACATTAAGAACTTTACATTTGTCGGAATAAAGTTCAAAATCCAGTGACTGGCTCGAAGGCATAGGCTAGGTCTAAAGTTAGAACTTGTTCTGTAATAAGACAGTAGTTGTTTAGTGAGGTTATTCCGGTTATCCGCCCAAAAAATCCACCATAAGGTGAATTCGCGGGCACACCACCCTTAGCCTATAAATTCCGTTTATCCAACTACGGATAGGGTTAATTCTCGGACGAATTCCACCTTAGGGTGAATTTTTTAGAGTGGATAAACGGAACAACGCGTTTAGTGTTCTGAGGGGTATTAAAAGTCGTAGTCCTGAGACAGTAATGACAGACAAAGTCCAACGGAAGTGGTGTAAAGGTCACGAATTAATTGAACATGTGTGAGTTATCTATTACACGCAAGTCGCGAGTCTCGCTGGTGGTGAATCATCAAGCAAATTGTTCTACTTACTACTGCATTCTATTAACTATGAGGCAGATGTTTAGAAAATTAGTCCACGTGACACGTCACAAGTTCAAATGTCAAGTTCATACTGACATTTTAGGTACTGTTCTTTTAAATATTATACGAGATGGATTAAAGTACTCTTGATATGGCTCTAGGTAAGTTCAAAATGAAGGGGGTACTTAAAATCGCGTAAGACTCGAAGAACTACTCGTCAATTGAAATATTTAGCCTAGTAAGAGTGAAGAGTGTTCATACTTAAAATTTTGAATAGAATACACAATCAGAAAAAAAAAATTTGCACACTAGCAATTTGTAGTATTATAACTAAATCAAAAGCAAGTCAAGAAATGACAGTAAAGGAGTGACTACACTTAGCGACGTATTGGCTTGAGCCAGTCATAAAGAGCTTTATGTCCATGCAGTAAGAGAGATGATGAAAGCGTAAGATGAAATTCACCACGTTTCGGTTCGGACGACGCGACTTGATATCATCATCATCATCTCAGCCGAATGACGTCCACTGCTGGACATAGGCCTCCCCCAACCACCTCCACTTCGACCGGTTCTGTGCTTCTCGCATCCAACGGGTTCCTGCGGCCTTCACAAGGTCGTCGGATCACCTTGTGGGAGGCCTTCCAACGCTACGTCTTCCGGTACGCGGTCGCCACTCCAGAACGTTTCGGCCCCAGCGGCCATCTGTTCTGCGAGCAATGTTCCCTGCCCACTGCCACTTAAGTTTGGCAATTCTTCGGGCTATGTCGGTTACCTTGGTTCTCCTGAGGATCTCTTCATTCCTGATTCGATCACGCAGGGAGACTCCAAGCATAGCCCTCTCCCAAACTCACCCAAAGGGCAATCCTTTGGGTGAGTTTTAGCCTTTTTATAAGGCCCATCATTGTGAGCAACCACGTTTCAGTGCCACAAGTCATCACTAGCAACACGCACAGGTCAAAGACTTTCGTCTTGAGACACAGCGGTATGTGGGACGAGAAGATATTGCGCAGCTTCCCGAACGCTGCCCAGCCGAGTCGGATTCGACGATTGACCTCTTTCTAGAAGTTAGACCTACCTAACTGGACAGTTTGTCCCAGGTAAACATCTTTTCATCTTCTCCACGACTTCGAGTGTAGCGTCTCCGATCTTTATGAGAGTGGGTGTTACATGGGCATTTGACATGACCTTCGTTTTGTCCATGTTCATTTTATGACCCACTCTTTCGGAGGCTCTACTGAGGTCATCGAGCATTGTACTGTGGTCCTCCATAGTCTCAGCCATGACTACGATATCGTCGGCAAACCGAAGGTGAGTTATGTACTCGCCATTGATGTTAATGCCAGCCCCTTTCCAGTCCAGAACCTTGAAGACATCCTCCAGTGCTGCGGTGAACAGTTTCGGAGCGATAACGTCTCCCTGTCTCACACCTCGCTGCTGGATAGGTTTCAAGGTCTGATCCTGGAGTCGGACTGACATAGTTTCGTTTTCGTACAGACACTTCAGCACCTCGATGTACCGATAGTCGACCTGGCACCGTTGAAGAGACTGCAGCACAGCCCATGTCTCGATCGGATCAAAGGCTTTCTCGTCGTCCACAAACGCTAAGCAGAGGCAGGTTATACTCTTCGGTCTTCTGTATAACCTGTTGCAGCGATGTATGTGGTCTACGGTGCTAAAGCCTTTACGGAATGCGGCTTATTCGGGAGGCTGGAAGTCGTCAAACCTGCGCGCGAAACGGTTCGTGATGACTCTCGAAAACAGCTTGTAGATATGGCTCAGAAGTGAGATGGGCCTATAATTCTTAAGATGGGCATTGTCGCCCTTCTTAAAGAAAAGTATCACCACACCTCTGTTCACATGCCTGTGATGTTTTTCCCTCGAGTATGACGGAACCAAACAGCTTTTGAAGGGCCTGAAGAACGGGTTTTCCGCCGGCCTTCAGAAGCTCGGCCGTAATTCCGTCATCCCACGGCGACTTGATATGGTCACTCCCAAAGTCATGCTATGAATTAACGGTCAATTTAAGCCGATGATCAATATCATAAACAACAATTTTCATCGACTACTTTGTTACCTGTGTCAGGTCCCCCATCCTTGGACTTGAACTGCTGCAGCTTGCGGCCGAGTTTCTGCTGGCGTCGGCGACGCATCACCGCCTCCGGGTTACTGATGCTGCGCATGAATGACGTCTCTGGCAGTTCTGTGTAGTTATTAAGTTCCACTTTAAAATATATACCAACACTTTGTCAGATTCATAAGAATTCTCCTGCCCTTATTCCAATTTATTTCGAGTCATCGCAACATATCTTCTTCTTCCATACTTCTCTATTAGTCGTCATCACAGTAGTCTTTCATCCATCCCTGAAATTCAAATTTTCCTACGTTTTTTGCAATTTGCAGGCCAATGTCAGGTTCAGGTTGTATGGTGATAATATGATAACAAATACGATTTTACAGAATTATAATCATTAAAACTATCAATACAACCCTCTAAGTTGATATAATCCTATTGAATGACTATTTCATGAAATATAAATCAATAGGATTATATGAAAGACGTTGCGTTTTCTAATCTGTATAATGTAGATGTGCATTTGCCAGGATTCGAAAAGCCTGCACACATGCCAATTCATGTAATATCTCCTCCGGAAATAAATTAGAAGAATGAATTAAGATTCGTTATAATAATATTATTATAACGAATCTTAATTCATTCTTCTAATTGAACTGCGGTCTTTTGTCTGCCTGAAACTAAGATCGCTTACAGCCCGATTCAAACCTTATGGCGGCTTGGAACATGAGGCGAGTCGCTGCGCAGAACAAATTCACGTGTCGGTGGGGGAAGGGGGGTGAGGTACTGGGCAGCAAATAGCGCACTTCAGAGCCGCCATAAAGTTTAATGCGACCCCAGTATTAGTAAAACAACCGAGATTACAGTTTAATCAAAGTATGCTTTCGTTAATTTCATCGTCATCATTTACGTCATCCACATCCCGACATCACCTACTGCTGAGCCTGCCTCTCTTTTTTTGTGCCAATTCCGACGCTCCTGTGCCAGCCTCATCCAGGTTCTCCCCGCAATAGTAATCTCGTGGTTAGTTAATGTAGGCCCGATTTTTCAATCGACAGATAATTTTTATTCGTCCGACAGATTTTGCATGGAAAAAACAGTAAAAAATTCAAAACTTATTCCTCGGATACAATTATCTGCCGATTGAAAAATTTGCCCATAGTATTATTGTATAACTTACTTACTTATAACTTCATATTACAGCCATTTCATATTAAATTCCTAAGCTGATGGAATTAGTTATTCGCCTTTGTTTATATGACAATGTGTCACTCGCGTATTGTCCTTGCAGGACAAAAGAAACAACAACTTGTCTTCCAACGCGCATCACAAACATGTGAATCAAAACTTGAGTCCTCTATTGCTTTTATTTGTTTCGCTCATAACATAACTGCGAATTACATTAAAAGGTTACTGCGAAGAGTTTTTGACACATGTCAGGTGGTTACAAACTTAAATGTATTTTTTTTTTATTATTCTGTATCGTTTACGCTCGAGGACACTTTAGTCTCCATCTCGAGACACACGGTGTAATTGCGGAACACACCCACAATACCAATGCCATTTATTTTGACAATTCGACAATATTCACTTCTTTTTAGGGTTCCGTACCCAAAGGGTAAAAACGGGACCCTATTACTAAGACTACGCTGTCTGTCCGTCTGTCCGTCCGTCTGCCTGTCACCAGGCTGTATCGCAAGAACCGCGATAGCTAGACAGTTGAAATTTTCACAAATTATGTATTTCTGTTGCCGCTATAACAACAAATACTAAAAACAAAATAAAATAAATATTTAATAAGGAGGGCTCCCATACAACAAACGTGTTTTTTTCGGCGTTTTTTCCTTGTGGTACGGAACCCTTCGTGTGCGAGTCCGACTCGCACTTAGGCAGTTTTTTTTTTAATTTCACTGTATCGTTTACGCTCGAGGACACTTTAGTCTCCATCTCGAGACACACTGGGTAATTGCGGAACACACCCACAATACCAATGCCATTTATTTTGACAATTCGACAATATTTTCAAATGTATGAAGAAATTATTAAGAAATTCCCTTAAAAGCCCTTCGGATTTGATAGAAAGTGTGATAGGTAATTTACAAGACAAGTCTCGCGACAACGTCACTAGCTTTTTTAAGGTCTCGCAAATAACCGAAAGCTGATAAACAAACCCTGTAACACAGGTACCACTTAGCATGGGGTCATTGATCAAATCTAAATTTATGTGTCAGTCCTATGCTGTAGATGTCGCGCATACCTACTTTGTACATTACTTTAAGAAAAATAATAATATTAAGAAGACACGTCTCGAGCTTGAGTGTAGGGCAACGAATTCTTTTTTATTAGGGTACCTAGTTAAAAAGTAACCTGTATAAAGTTTTTCGGCGACTGGTCTGTTTTCATCGTTGGTGTCTGACTTGAGTCTCGATAGTTTTTCTTTTTTCTTCAGTTCTTTCTTCTCTCGTTTGGATAATTTTCGTTTGAAGTTTTGATCTCCTTTGTCGTTCACAGCCGACAATGGGACCTGGATGAAAAATAAAGATAAATATATGAGCAAAAAGAACTGAAAGTCAATCCATTATGCTAATAATGATCAAACATAGAAATGATGACCAGCATATCACAATCCCTTTCTATATATGTGACTAGCACAGGACTCAAAACACGTAGAAAACCAACCCGATTGGAATGAGTCTTTTAAACTAAAGCATTAGTTTAAAAGACTCATTCCAATCGGGTTGGTTTTCTACGTGTTTTGAGTCCTGTGCTAGAACCGGAATGTTAAGTTGGGTTCTTTTTGTGGTTGTCATCACTTTCGGACTTACCCAACTTAACATTCCGGTTCTAGCACAGGACTCAAAACACGTAGAAAACCAACCCGATTGGAATGAGTCTTTTAAACTAAAGCATTAGTTTAAAAGACTCATTCCAATCGGGTTGGTTTTCTACGTGTTTTGATTGGAATGAGTCTTTTAAACTAAAGCATTAGTTTAAAAGACTCATTCCAATCGGGTTGGTTTTCTACGTGTTTTGAGTCCTGTGCTAGAACCGGAATGTTAAGTTGGGTTCTTTTTGTGGTTGTCATCACTTTCGGACTTACCAGACCGAGAACTACCAACCAACTTTCAGTCCTTGAGCCTTTTACTACCTTGTAGGTTCCAATAGGTTAGGCAGAGATGAAACGTTTAAATGACTATACACACATATCCCCAATTATGTTTTTAGTCTCCCGTAAGAGGGAATGACTCTATTGTCAGACGCAAGTTGAAACTCCTGACTGCCACTTCGTCTTTATAAACTATAAGTACTTCAGTTTTGGAACCTTGAATATTAAAACGAATAACGTTTGTGAACATTACCTCGTTGTTGCTAAGGCACTTAAGTAGGAACCGTCCCTCCCGATCATCGGCATGCCAGTTGAGCTGCACCAGTAAGGGCTTCTCATGGGGCTCCAGCTTGCGTTCGTCGTCCGGCCCGTGTGTCTCCCACAGAGAGTAGGAACCGAGCGATAACATGCGCATGTCCGGACGGAACTTCTCGATTAACGTCTCTGTTGAATGAAATGGTGATTAGTAAACTAACATTAAAGTATTCTTCATGAGAGCCTTAAAACAAATATAGGTGTTGACGAAGAAAAGCTTTTAAACAAACAGTGGATAATAGTGAGAATAACAGGGAAACTTTAGGTAAGCAAGATTCCCCCTAAGTATACGCAAGCCGTTGACAGTTGTCCAAAAGACATCATCATCCGCTCCACTTTTTGGGGTCGGCACAACTTGACTTCTTCCATAAATTTCTATCTGCCAGAAAGAAATGCCATCTCAGAGAGTATTCTCGAAGAAAAGCTTTAAATAAACTAGTAAGATGATATTAACAACAACTGGGACAAAGGGTGTTAAGCGCAGCCTAGGAGAGGCCTAAGTCCAGGAGTGGGCTGAGTTGATCGATTGAAGCACAAATAGGAAGCTAACGTAAGCTAAATTAGGTTCCTCCTTTATAAGGCTGCGTTTCCACCAAAGATGTGCGAGGATGCGTAGCGAGGGATGTGTGTAAAACTAACCGATAACAACGCTAACTTAGTTCAAGCTATGAAAATGAAGCGATGTTATTGGTTTGTTTAAAAGTAAAAGTAAAAAAAAAAGCCACTGGAAAGTAAAAGTAAAAAAAAAAGCTACTGGTTTGTGTAAAAGCCACTGGATGTGCTAGTGGGAAGCTCTAAATTTATCCGCAAAAAATCATCTCAGCCCGATTATATCAGTTGCGGGATTGTGTGTGCGGAAACTTACATTCCTCAGATGTAGGTTAGTAAGTTAACATACTCCCAAGTTGTTTATAATTTGTAATATCAAGTTATCAACTTCGTTATCCGGTTGTACAGACTCATTAATTATCTAGTACGTCGGTATGTAAGGAGGTGACTAGTTGGCTGCACTCCATCATAATAACTGCCTTCTGGTGACTTATATTATATTCAACCAACTTTAATTATGTCTACATTCCTGAGGCAGGGAAGCGAGCATCTAATTATTATAGTAACACGCAGATTCATAGTAGATGATTTTGTATAACATTTACTAATACAAGAAAACTTTATTGTTTCAGATAAATAACAATAAATCATGAAGAAATAGTGCGCGTTCGCTGGATAGAATTTTATTATAAAATATGTTATAGCCTCGAGATAAGAATAGTAAAAAGGTAATCAAAGTAAACAATACTTCAGTTTATTATTATTCTAGAAAGATTGAATGGAGAGCGAACCCAACTCTAGACTAATAAAATATAAATATATAATTCTTAAAAATGGGTACAGACTTATTGTTTGAAATTAATCGTACGTTTCCTTACGTAGACAATGAAAAGGGATATAATTTGTATGCAGATTAATGGAAAACTTTCAGTGTAAATATTATTTCACTATCCCTGAAGTTTGGAGAATATCTTGTAAAACAACAGGGTCGTAGTTTAATCCCCTCATGAGAAATCTTCGGGTGAAATATAACTAACAAACTTTCAAAATAAAAAAGTTAAGACAGTCATAACTTCCTCGGCAAAAAAACCTTGAAAGAAAAATTAAGCTTATGAAGGTACTTCAAAGAAAACTCCAACGGTACTTTAATCACGAGAGTTTCCCTCGTAGCGGTTAAAGTGAAATCGTCTTAACTTCGGTCGTAAAGGCACATTAGGAGGCACTCAAGTCTCACCTATGACATCGCTCACAGTGGCGTCGGAGGCGACACGAATACATTTTGTTGCTATCTTCTGACCTGAATCTTGGAAATAGAACCGCATCACACCGTGGAACTCCAGATTCTGAAAATAAGAACATTGCAGGAAATTAGATACGTTTTATTTCAATATCAGCCAGTTACCCAGTAACTGGGTTGCGGAGGTCAGATAGGCGCTTCATGTAAAATACTGGTATACAGCTGAAGAGACTGGAAATCCCAATATAGTTGGGAAAAGGCTGAACAGATCAATTTTTTGGGGTGGGAAATCATCAAAGAGTGACCCTTCCCCTCTGGGTGGAGCGGAAGGGAGTGTCAGACTCTTACTGACTAAAACCCACCCGTGTTCCTTCCTCCTTAGATACATTTTATTTCACAGTAGAGAATTCTCCTTTATCGTATGCATTTAGTTAGTAACACATCACATGCACGAACACCTAGTCCCGGATGTCGGAACAACTATCAGTAGGTTAAACAAATATTTATTATTTGCGGGAATTGAACCCACGATTAATTCCATAATGTAAATACACTACTGCCTGCCTTGGGCTCGAGCTCGAGGTCCGGGGTTCGATTCCCAGGTCGGGGAAAGTGTCATCGTGTTTTTCTATGTGGAATTTCTCAGTAGCAACCAGCAGGGTGATTGCGTAACACACTATCAGCAGCAATGGGTTTCATTTTGACAGTTCAACAACATTCATTGCGTGATTTACGGTGTTGAGCAGACACATTTTTCGAACTTATAGAGCAATGGATTAGCAATATGCAATATGCAAACGCAATTAGGGTGCCGGAGTCTATATTTGTACCCAATTGATGGCATTAGGCTCGCCCCCTATTACATGATACTTAAGAGCCTATACTACCTCAGCTAAAATTCACTCTTTATCTCGCTCGCACGATACTGCTCGCGGACTGTGTGAGAGCGTGACAGAGTGCGGTGCTGGGCGGAAGGCAGCGCCAATAGTTTAGGTATTTGCTTTTTACGGTGAAAATAAAGGTAATTTAAAAAAATTAAATAACATAAGACCTGCTTTATAGTTAGTTCAGTTAGTATGCAAAATTTCATGATCTAATTCGAAGTATTTTTTGAATACCAGCGGTTTATTGTTCGGTTTGGAGGTTACTTTGGATTTTTTTTCTATCGAGAACATTTTATGGAATCGTGTTTTCGTCTAACATAGTACTTAACATTAATCCTTCACTTTAGCATATATTTATTTCAAAATTAATGCTGCGGTATTTTCGACATAACGGAGGATCAAGATAAGCCATTTGATGTAGTATAGGCTCTTAAACATATGTAACTGGCGAAATGTGGGCGTTCTATAGATAAGTACACCTCTGCTTAACCCTTTCGGGATTAGACGCGTGATGGTATGTTATATAAATTCAAATAATTAAATGGAAACTAATTACTAAATTATCTCATTCGGTTCTTTGAACGATAAAATAGTTACACAGCGTCCGTTTTATCTCAGCAAAATATTTATCAAACATATTTGCATGACACACGCTTTACAAAGCTACACATAAAGGCAATTTTAGCTTTGTTGTGTTGACTTTGTTCTGTAACTCTAATCTGGTTAGGCAGATGATTGGGTAAGGGATTAAATTGGTTTACAGGTAGCGATGCCCACTGGACACACTGATAAGAGCTGAGAGCTCAACTGTAACTAATGACTCTAATGAGTTAATGAGACACAATTACTTTTTCTATTGTTATAAATCAAATTTTGATTTTCCCCACAGTCACACAATATCACACCTGTAATGCCCGAAGGGTTAGCAACTCAAACTCAAAGCATTTATTTCAATTAAGGGGCTTACATGACCTAAAGCGCTGTCACTGTCGGACTGTATAGAAAGGAAAGAGAAGCGCGATGACACAACGCTGGTAATTTATTACAAAATATGAAGCAATTATTTAATTACAAAAAATCTATTGTTTGGACAAAAAAAAAAACATTAGCACTGTTTTAGTATGTTGCTTGTAGAATAATCTGACAAAAAATCAGAATGATTGTATGTATATTAGTATGGTTTTTATTGTAAAAAGAAAGTTTTTAGAGGTATCTTCATGATTTTTTTCTATCGTATCGAATTAGTTGTATTATAAATTTATAACACACTATCTGCCTAGCATAGGTATATCCTGAAGAGTATCATATATTTTTCTGATTTTGTTTACTGTAGTCGATCATATACTTTTATTGTTTCTAAAACTTGCGTTTTTTGTGTTTAGGTCCTGTAAGCCCTTAATCAATAGTAGTGAAGCAATCGTTACATTTAGAAATTAGATTATACAGGGTCTAATTAAATTAACGAGCGAAACTCCGCAGACATCATGGGTAAGAGTCTGACACTCCCTTCCGCTCCACCCAGAGCGGGAGGAGTCAGTTGATGATTTCCCATCCGCAAAAAAAAAAAACACACTATCTGCCTAGCATAGGTATACCCTGTATCATAATTATATTTTTCTGATTTTGTTTACTGTAGTCGATCATATACTTTTATTGCTTCGAAAACTTGCGTTTTTTTGCTTTTAGCTTCTGCGGTGCTATTCTGTAAAAATCTCACCATGAAAACTTAGGTGAAATGAGCTGTCAATAGCGTCAATTTCTAGCAAAAACAAACTCACTTCACCCAGGTTTTCACGGTGAGATTTTCACAAAATCGACCGGCGGTAATCCCTTTAAACCGTGTACACTGTACAGGCACTTTTGAACTGTCAAAATCAAATAGTCGGCCAGTTAGTCAAAAAGTTGAAGCTAATTATGTTTTAAGTCCCCTGTAATCCCTTATTATCGCGAGCATATTGCCATCAAAAAATCCAAACTTCGGCCTGCTACTGAGAAACTAAAGAAAAAACCTAATAACACTTTGCCAGAGCTGGACTCTCTCGTTGGTCGAGACTGTCTCGTTGGACTGTTGAGCATGAGGCTCAACAAACCAACGAAACAGTCTACACATTGATGCCGAAATAAACGAACGTTCTTCAGGTTTCGAGCTGCTACTGAGAAATTCCTAACAGAAAAACCTAATAACACTTTGCTGACCTGGGAATCGAATCCAGGACCTCATGCTTTCAACCACTAGGCCAACGAGGTAGTCCGCACACACTGATAACATTGTACCGACATAATCCAATGTTCTCCAAGTTTTGCAGACACCAGTCTAAGCAATTTTTTACCTATGCAGTAATGAATCATGTACTTAAAAATCCTTTTTAACAACTCGAGACCTGGCAATCGGCCAAGAAAACTAAGTTGATAGAAATTCAAATATGCAGAGTAGTCATAATTCGAAATACTAAAGAAAATGTTTACTTTTCTCAATATTCTTTCAAGCTAGGTTCTGCCCGACTTCTCCGCGTAAAATTTCTTGTTTCCCCGACATGGCATGGCATCACGCCTGCCCGCGCTATTATTATGTATGTATTTTTGACTTTATATTTTTATTCGGCTTCTAAGGGTCCTAGCGTGATGTTTAATAGCCTATAGTCTTCCTCAAGAATTGGGCCATCAATTGTTGACAAGAACTTTTCAAATCCGACCGGTAGTTCCAGAGATTAGCGCGTTCAAACAAACAAACAGATTCTTCAGCTTTATTATATTACTAGCTTGATAGCTTCTGCCCAAGACTTCGTCCGCGTGAAATAAAATTTCTTATTCCTTTATTACTTAATTATATGCTAAGGATACACATGCCAGTAGCTGGCACAAAAGTATGCAAGTAGCTTGCATGTCATTATGTTATTCACCAATCAGCTTGCATGCCGTGTGCCATAACAACTTCTGATTGATGAATACCATACTGGTATGCCAGCTACTTGCATACTTTTGTGCAAGTTACAGGCATGTGTATTCCGGGCTATATTATTAGTTTATATTGAGAAAGCTGCACACAAAGGTTATCTCTTTATAATCTGCAAGTAAAAGTAAATGACCTGTGAATGTGTGAAGTGTGAAGGCCTAATAATCTATTATTGCTTTTCCGTGATGTCGATAAGTAGGATTCCTTCCGGGATTAGCGAGGATCAATTGTGTACCAGTAAATGACGTCACAAATACGATTACTTATATCCTGTCCGTGACTCTGCGATTATCTATCTAAGTGGTTTTAGATAATTATGTATTTTTACACCGTAGGTAGTAGCTATTTATTATCTAGAATTGTTCTTATGCTTGACTGAATCGTATCAAGCCTTAGTACAATAAAGATTAGGTTCATTTGTCTTTTTAAATCAGATAACCAATCATCATTCATTATGGCGAGCAGCGACATCACTAAACATGGTGATCATTCAGGATGATAAATGTATGTATTTTTCTATACGTGCAATAATAGGATGGATACCTACTCTCCGTTAGAGTCTAGTTCTGCCATCATGACTAATTTAAAAACAAGGCTACGAGTAGAAATAAAAGTAGGTATCATTGTTAATTAATAATATTATTGATGTTAATGTTAAAAGTACTCGTTAAATTAATAAGTAGTAAGGTCAGTAAGCTAATCAAAAGAAATTAAGACCTTATTCAAAAGTGATACGGTGTATAATGTAACATTACCTCATTGGGTTCACTGAGCGCGAACAGATCAAGGCGATTGGCGTTCCACTGCTGGATCATGTTGCGGAGCGCCTCTCGCTCCAGCATTCGCTTGTCCGCCGCGTCCATTGTGTCACCGCATCAGTCAGCCTGGAACGTCAGAAAAAACATTAAATGGTTACAACATTGACAAAAAAAAACCCGTGTCTCTGATGAAGGCCCGAAGGGTAAAATGATTATTATGATTAACAATAACTTTGTACAGTCAGGAAAATGCATTGTATAGCAGGTTGAGTCTCATAAGTTTATGAATGACTAGCTTCTGCCCGCGGCTTCGCCCGCGTGGATGTCGGAAATTGCCCATGTCCTTCCCTAGGATGCTATCTATCTACTTGCCAAATTGATCGAAATCCGTTCAGTGGTTTAGGTGTGAAAAGGTAGCATACAGAAAGAGGTAGGTACTTTCGATATGGCTCACTATTTACGGCTTCCACATAAAAGGTAGATATATGCTGTCACGGACATTTATTTAGAACTGTTTAAGACAAACAGTCCCACGATAGGTACATTATATTCGTGTAACAACAACGCATCTGCGAGATTCAGCCGTTGTAAAGGTTTCTGTGGCTCTTTGGGATGCCACGTAAGTCGCCTGCTGCTGACGTCGAGCTTGAGACTGTTCTAGTGTCTCCGCAGCATGTTGAGTCACCAGGTAGCATGCTGTTGACGCTGATTTTGGACTGTTCCGGTGTTTCAGCAGCCCGTTGCGACACCAGATACTCAGCATGCTGTTGGGGCCGATCTTGGGACTGTGCCGGTGTTTCAGCAGCCCGTTGAGACACCAGATACTCAGCACGCCGTTGACGTCGAGGATGAGACTGTTCTGGAGTTTCAGCAGCTCATTGAGATGACAGATACTCAGCGTGTTATTGACGCCGATCTTGGGACTGTTCCGGTGTTTCAGCAGCCCGTTGAGACAACAGATACTCAACATGCCATTGACGTCAAGGTTGAGAGTGATCTGGAGTTTCAGCAGCTCGTTGAGATGCCAGATACTCAGCGTGTTGTTGCCGATCAAGGGACTGTTTTGGTGTCTCAGTAGCTCTGTGTGCCGCCTCACGCGCCGCCTACTCAAACCTTTGAAGCTCAGTTTGTTGAGACGTCTCGTTAAGTTTAGCAATTTCATAGCTCGAGCTTTATTAGAGCTTTGTGGAATTTTAGATTTACGCTTTCGCGTCATTATTGTGAGTACTATTTAAAAAATCACAAAATCGGTAGTAATTTTCAAACTAACTCCATTACTAAAACAATTCCAATAGGTAATTAAGAGGAAAACGAATCTATCTTCTCTACTTACAACACAACCTAAACCTAAAACTATACGTTATCCTTAAACTCACAAAAAAAAACCAATTGTAATAATCGAATTAATGAAAACAATAACGAATCCATTTAGGTATAATACTTACAAATACAACCTGTACCTAACTAACTAAAAATACAAACAAAGAAAACAATTCTAATATTATGACTATGATAATTAAATTAATAACGAATCTATATTTCTACTTAAAATATACTACCTAAAAATTATAATTAAGTATGCCTACTGTAAGTTAGTAATAAATCGCTTCGCAAAATGAACACAACCGTCAACGACGTCTGCCGGTCTGCCCTCACGCCCAGTAGGTATTATAAAAGTTTTGCGTGGTCATACTTTAAAAAAACTGGCCAAGTGCGAGTCGGACTCGCACACGAAGGGTTCCGTACCACAAGGCAAAAACGCCGAAAAAAAACATGTTTGTTGTATGGAAAAAAAAAAAAAAAAAATAAAAAAAAAAATATTTATTAAATATTTATTTTATTTTAATTTTATTATTTATTATTAAAGTTAAAATACAACTGAGTATTTTGTGAATATTTCAAGTGCCTACCTGTTGCCATTTTTGATATCGAGCAAAAAAGGGCAAAAAAAATCGCGTTTGTTGTATGGGAGCCCCCCTTAAATATTTATTTTATTTTGTTTTTAGTATTTGTTGTTATAGCGGGAACAGAAATACATCATCTGTGAAAATTTCAAATGTCTAGCTATCGTGGTTCTTGAGATACAGCCTGGTGACAGACAGACAGACAGACGGACAGACGGACAGACAGCGAAGTCTTAGTAATAGGGTTCCGTTTTGTACCCATTGGGTACGGAACCCTAAAAATAATATACGCGTCGACTTGAGAACCTCCTCCGTTTTTTCGTCGGTTAAAAAGTGCTCTGTGCCTCACGCTTCTGCATGGCCTACGTTCGGGGCTTGGTCGCGCACTCGGCAATGGCGCGCGTCATTGCCTCATAGGCGCTCCACTCAGGTCAATCTTATCGTGATAACTTTTAAAGTATTTGTCCAAATTGCTTAGTGTAAAAGACAAAGTTTATCTACATTAAATATCGAAAGCGATAAATGTATTAATTTTGATAAGAATTAACTAAGAACTCTAAAATATGCTTTGTAAAAAATTGTAAAAAAAGTATCCAATTTAAATGTATTTATGTCTCACTATTTTGGATATAATGACTTCCACATAAAAGGTAGATATATGCTGTCGCGGACTTTTATTTAGAACTATTTAAGACAAACATTCCCACGATACATTATCTTCGGGTAACTTTAACGGTTTAGGCAGCGCACGCCAAAATAGCTCTCAGAGGGCAGGAATTTTTCCGACTTAATTGATACTTATCGTTATATTATGGCCTAATCACACAAAATCTTTATAAATTGTAGCCTATGTGTTATTCTGATGTATAAGCTATATTGCTGTAAAGTTTCATCGAAATCCATTCATTAGTTTTTGCGTGAAGGAGTAACAAACATCCATCCATCCTCACAAACTTTCGCGTTTATAATATTAGTAGGACTAAAGAAATGATAGAAAGTTGCAATTATGAAAATGAGGAGATTTTCGGTTTCAGCCAGTTTGGTTAACAATTTGTTTCCCTGACTGTACATAGAACGATAAAGAAATCTATCAGAAATGTAGAACGCTATAGTGTGTCACTTGCTCATAACTTTTTGTTAGATATTTTCTTAATTTAATAATTTTCCGATCTTATTGCAACATTATAAAGTTAAACAAATTGTTTACAAGCAAATGTCCTGCTGAGTCGTAATAAATCAATAGGTGTGCGACTCGCAATAAAATATAAGTACTATTTTATTGAATACAATAAAACTCACAGTAACAGCACAAAATTAATTAGCATGACACAAACAATCAAGTGAACTACTATCACATTCATATCATAGCTCTCATTATGCGACCTAATGTCATCGTAATTTTTAATTACTCAAAGTTTATCACGCTGACCACAGTAACGATTTAATTATTAGGTTAGCTACATCAAACCCGGTATCTTAATTACAGTCTGAATTTGAACTAAATGAGGCTAATAGTTATTATTTTAAATTTATTTATTAAACCGCTTAAAACTTTACCGATTAGTTTATTCAGTCACCACAAAATGGGAATGTCAACAATTAGCCGCACCCAAACAAGTCGTCCTTATCAATGTTCCAATAGCGATAAGTGTCAAATAAATTATGGCACCTTTAGAGATATAGTACACTCGTTCACGACCCAAATACAACCGCGAAAAACTCATATAGCTATACGCTTTCTGAAAAGCCCAATGATTCGGCTAACAGCGCAGTTCCGATCAAGCGTCATACTCTTTCCGCTGTTTTGATTGATGTAACGATCTTACGTGCACAATGCGCGCCGACTGGTTCAGTTAGTTCAGTAACGCATTTCGTTTATGTGTAGTAAACATTAGTATTGAATCAAACAATCACAGTGACTATGGTAACCATTCAATGGTGATCATGAATCTAGGTCAAGCGGCTAAGGTTGTCAGGTAACTTTCTATTACGAAAAGATATCGCATTAATTGGCGATTACTCTTAATTGCATCTGCGTCTAGACAAAATCTAATAATGCATCTGTTATTGTTATTATTTAAGAGTTTCAATGAAAAATGTAGTCGTTGTGGGCGGTTTCTGGCATTCATCATGTGCCGGTACATGCACGCTTCACTGTACGTATTTATATCGTAAACATATGGCCCCGGCGGTCATGAATCGACCGACCACCTATGCCCGTAAATTTTCTCTCTCCTATAAAGGTAAGTAAGCAAACGTGTGACTATTAACAAACAAGTAACAACCAAATGTTTTTTTACTTGTTACCAATGTAATTTTGATAATTTGCGCAAGCTACCATTGCATGCTTTGGTAGAGCAAATTCGAAATAAAGTCCAATGAAAAGGAATACTTATAATGTTAATGACAATCACCAAAAGTTATTTTCTAAAAAATAAAAGCTTCCATGTGATAGTTTTTGCTTTCTACGTACATTATTGTTATTGTTAATTAGGGCTGGCAATTTCTAAAATGCAGTTTATTGCACTTCCCAGTTTGTCTCTGCACCCAAAGGTTGACTGGTAGAAAATGCCTATGGCATTGGTCCGCCACTGTCTTTTCGTTAAAGTATTAAATAAATAAGTAAGTATGTAAATGTTAGGCTTGGTTACCTAGGCAGAATCATATTAAGCAATGAGCGATAGTCACGCCCTGCATAAGACGCTGACAATTGCTTTTTAACTTGACTCAACACTGCCATGAAAAGTCCATAAACACATTTTTATTAGACAAAAACAAAAAAAAAAAAAAAAGTGTTTGGTCATTAATAGGTAAAATACTTTCCTCGAACCACTTAAGCACCTATACTTAAATACTATGCTTATTTTTCAAAATAGATACCTACAGGCAGCCCTACAACAGTAACTAACATAACCGGTGTTGGCTTAAGTTTAGAATTACAGAGAAACATGTTCCTATTTCATCTCAGTTTTCATCTGAACCAGTTTATTAGTGTTAGCTGTCAGAAACCGAAACAGCCGTCAACTTTGTTATGGTTCGGCTCGCTTCCGCTTTGGCTGAATGCAGCGTACGGTACGAGGTAGGTAGGTACTACACTTGGCCAGAGCGAGGAACTGCGACTGACTACGGGCCATTCAAAACAGATCATTGACTTAAAAAAAAAAAACACGCATCCACAACTGTTACTTATGGCAATGTAATACTTTGAAGTATTTATAACCTAGCATAACGACGAAAATATACATTTGTGCGCATGCAAAGAAACGTCCAAGTTTAGATGTCACGCGAAACGAAACCTCGAATATTTCCGAGTGTTTGTTACTTTGTTAGCTTAGTAAGTAGGTAGTCGTCTGTAGTGCCGGAACTTCACGCTTGAACGCCGACCTTGCCTCTTCCTGTTGCTCACCAGGAGGTGATCTGCCGAATTGTCCGTCATAGACATACCTATTACAACGGTTATTGACATGGTTCGATTCCATCAATGTTAATCAAATATCTACCGAAACAAAATAGTTCCAGGTTACAGTTTCAGCGTATGGATGTTTGGGAATTTTAAATATTTTTGCACTATAAACAAAAGTCATAAAATAATAATAGACATAATTAATTCCAGGAAGCTACAAACACCTAACAATGCGGTATGAGAATCTGCAAGAAGCAGCACACCAACGTAATTTATGAGTAAACATAAACATTCTAGTTTTCATTGAACAGGTTAATACTGTTTAAGTGCAGCGTGGGAACGCGTGAGTTAAAATAATAAAGCGGGTGCAAAAACCATGGGCATATCGACCCCCGCGGCAAGTGCATAGGGGCGGAACAAGTGGACCTATCTGCGACGCGACAAAACGTATTTGTTCGGCAC
The DNA here is from genome assembly GCA_916614155.1 of Mesoligia furuncula. Classification (NCBI taxonomy): domain Eukaryota; kingdom Metazoa; phylum Arthropoda; class Insecta; order Lepidoptera; family Noctuidae; genus Mesoligia; species Mesoligia furuncula. Next base: position 21,306,923 of record OU744800.1, on the reverse strand, counting down.
TGTTGTGCACTTGCCAGCTCTGACCGTAATCAAGTATTTTGGTGTTATTTTTGATTATTTATAAGATTCTAGAGGCTGGTATTCTATGGTTTTTATCGGCAAGGAAAAGGTTATGATAAAAAATAACAACTAAAAAATCATCGATCATTTGTCAGGTATTCAGATACGCATTAACACTTTCTGTTTCATTAAGCGTTTAAATCATTACCTAACAATTATCTCAAGCCTCATCAGCATCGCTATCTAAAATAAAGCCCGTAACAATCAGCATTATTCTTATATGATGCATGTTTTCTCTAGCGGTAAAGATAGCATTTGACAAAATGAGGATGCGCTATCAGGGTAATTGCGTGCACAGAGTAACTCCGATTACGGGAATCTTGAAACTCGAGTGTCTGCTAGTTCTGCTACTCGCTGATGATCGCGACGACGTTGCACGTTGTGCGGGCAGGCCTGAGAACTTGGCCCGCTTATGTGAATGCTCCCATGTCTGTTATGTAATGCGACAGTACTGTTACCCTGTCACGCAACAATACTAATTGACGGCGATTTAAGTTCATCTTCACAATTCACATAGTCGCATTTGCCCGCTTCGGTGTGCCCAGAGACGTCACTCGTCGCTCCTTATCTTGAGCACGGCAAAACATTTCAAAAACCGGCTTTTGTATCATCGCTGCCCTCGTTGCAAATGGACAACGAGTTTTTAGATCAACGAAGAATGACTGATGTCAAGCCGCTAGTTCAGTACCTATACTAAGGTGGCAGTGGACAAACGACTAATTCAAAATCGTTCTGGACAATTTTTGGTAACTTTTTGTAGTATAGTCACAGATTAGAGTAGTAAATCTGTGTATTTTAGGTCCGCGTCGTTACTGGTAAAACCCTTTTATGACTAAGAAACAAATTAATAAAACTTTATTCTTCATACGGTATCCGTATTATGAATGTATGATTCATTAAAGCTGTTTGAAAAAACAATCTATTACTAATGCTCTGAGCGACTGAGCCTGACCAATAATGGCATTTATAATTAACATTTGAACTAAATGTTAAAATTTAAAAATAATATAAAATGCTCACTAAAATCTATTAGGTAACTTATTTAATAGTCACATAAAAATTCTAGAATAATGAACTGCATGTAATTATATTTAATAAACGGAATGCGAAAGCACCAAGCTAAGGCATTAGTATGACTCACATAGAAGGCACGCGAGACTCGTCAAGTACCGGCCGGGTAGAGCCGCTAAGCTCTACCCCGAAGACCTTCTAACCAAGGGCTACTGATTGTAATATACGTTAAACAAACTGTCGCTTAAATCACCATGCAAACAGCTAAAAAACTAAAATACGATAACTACTTAATTGACTGCCAGAAAATGTTCACTAAGGAATATTTATAGAGTTCGTGACGTTAAAGCTCTTGTGCAATAATATTGGGCATCGACTGACGCTGCGGCAGCGCTGAGCGTATGTACACCTGCTCCATACACGAACATTCCATAATAACGCGACGTGACTTAATTCTAGAGTCAAGTTACAACTATGTGGGTTATCGTACTTATAATATCGTTATATATGTATTTATTACCTTAGTACAAAAAGGTGCTACGTGTAAGTAACGTGGACTAGCCAGACACACACACACCGAAAATACTATAAACTTGGTACACTTTCCCACATCGCAGGCACATATGTCACCTTTTCGAACTGTAATTTTCATTAACAATGTCAGCATTTCATAGTAGGGAAAAGTAATACACTGTGCAAGTAAAATTTTACCTAAAGGTGCTTATTAACCTTTTTATTCCGCAATTGTACCTACATTGGAAATAAAAACATGAATGTTGAATTTTCTTAGAGGTTGTAGTAGACTGTAGAACTAAGAAAAGATTTTGAATTTAGTAGATAAGATCTATACGGCAATCAGCTAAAATCCACACGAAGTCGCGGACAAAACCATATCCAAAATATGATTTAGGTATTCATACTTGCTCTTTTCCGAAAATATTTGAAAATGTTCACTAGAAACATATTTGGCAAAGACAGCAAGTGAAGCTTTATGTAACTAATCGAAATAATTGAGAATAAGTAGTCATGGTAGAAAAAACACAGAAATATTAGAGAAGGCAGTATCGAATATCGAAGTGTTTGGTGTCGTTCATTGGCGAAGTGATAGTAGGGCAATACTACGGAGAGTGCGAGAGAGAGGGCTCGTCAGCACTGCTGGCATGCAACCAGCCGGTCTCGAGTGCCACGTTCCCGCCAGCCATCGACGAGGAGAAAGAAAGAAAAGTGTGACGCCACGGACTTCATCGGCATTCGCGCTCCAACAAATGACCGTGACCGGACGACGCGTTCACTCTCAACGAAAACGGGATATCGCCAAGAATGCGATTGTAAGATATCGATGTTTAGTGAAACGTCACCGTAACTAGTTGTTCGCAGAATGTCTGTTCCGGTATACCAAGCCAGTTGACATAAATATATAGCTATATCGACCACCGGTACGTACATGGGGTCGGTGGAGCCTGGCACCGAGTGTGCTTTGCAAAGGGAACCGATTCACCTCACGCAGGTTCCGGCAATAGCGAACCTGACACGAAAAATGTCATGTAGCCCCAATTTTATCGGCATCGTTCTACCTACTCGTAAGTACAAACGAACGACGAAGTTATTTTTCAATTCAATTGCAGTTGCAGATACTTGATTATGATTTCATAAGAGTCGAAAAGGTAAACCGATTTAAAAGATAATCTCAAACAATACTACAGTTGCGCCATTGATGTTCAGACAAAGCGAGATGCCATTACAAGCTATTGTTTACTAAATCAGTTTTGCAAGTCAATAGTACCAATTCAGTGTTAAATAATGTTCGTATAATTTGGGTATTTGTAACATTAAAACATCTCTTTTGCAGCACAGCATTGACATCATTATAACGTTTGTTACAGTAGTGCAATGTTGAAATGTGTGCTAAATTAAGAACTGCGGGGCAATTGCGTAACACATTATCAATCTGAATCGGTTTCATTTTGACACTTCAACAACATTCATTGCGTTTTTTGCGTTGTTGAACAGACACATTTTTCAAACATATGCAGCAATGGATTAGAAATAAGCTTCAAAATGATTCAAACTGTGAGTAGTAGTGTGTTACGCAATTAGGGTGCTGCTCTGATAAAACCCATGAATCGAAACGATACCGCCCACAATCATTAAATAACTGAAACATTTTTATTCCGAATGCAGTAGTGTGGTATTTTTGCATATAAAAATATCATCAACAACTACCTAGCCTTTTCCCAGCTATGTTGAGGTCGGCTTCCAGTCTAACCGGATGCTGCTGAATACCAGTATTTTACATGGAGCGACTGCCTATCTGACCTACACAACCCAGACCTTCGCATATAAATATATGTGCAACATAAAAGTTATCGTATCTCCTGATTATACGATAATTTTTAACGATTAGGTACTATAAATATAGATACGGTAAATTAAGACTGCTGGTCGATGCCTAAGAAAATTTAAAGTAAATATTGCAACGCTGGAAGTAGCGGTTAGAAAACTTTTCTTTTTTTTTTCATGTCCAAATAGAAAACATTCGTTTGTTTTCTATTTCTAAGAGTTTAACAAATTAAATATTCGTTATGTAAAGCAGCGATTCAGTGAGAGTGTGTAAAGCGGTCAGGCTGCGTGAGCCAGGCGCGTTCCACTTGCAACCTAATTAAATTAGAAGCAATCGGCTCTGCTGCGCGGTGCTGCGCCAATCCTAGTGCGGAGCCGCCCCCCTTGTTCATGCGCCCTAAGGTCATTGTTCGTCCCACACGACGCACCAACCACCAATATGTAATTAACTAACGTGAAAGACAATCAGACGCATATTTTCAATTCTAACTTGCCTCATACATTGTAGCGCCTTTAAGTTTCCGGCAATTGAACGAGTGTCTATAGGTTTTAGTTGACTCCTTTATTCACATGGTTAACTCATCTTTCGAATTAAGTTCCTGCGTATAAAGTACGTCGGACTTCGCGAAATGGTAACCACAAACGGGTGCAGGGCGAACAAACATCCGCATTAAGCCGACCGTAGTCTTCGTCGGTCACTTTCCGGCGACTCCGGCGTCATATGTCAGTCAGAGCGTAACCTCTGCAGCACAGAATGCAACATGATCCGAAGGAACAAACGAAAGCCTCGATGGCGCACGGTGAAAAAAAACTGGTTCTGAGTTGTTAAATGGCATTTATTGCGAGAAGTCGACGTGAAAGTTTGAACCGAGCTTAGAAAACTGGCTACTTCATTACTGACCAACATTAGATCTAATAGATGGGCAGTTGCGCTATGTTTTCTATCACACGCCATAACCTAATTCAAGAGTTCAAAGGTCTCCAAAATGCTCGCTTATGACTTGGAAATGAAGGCGCATTCTTCTTATTTGTATGCGATACTACTAATAGTACTAACGTACGATACTAACAAATTTTATCTTGCTTTCGAGAAAGAATAAATATATTAATTTCGGACCGGATGCAATGAAAGTTGTAAACAAACCGAACCTAAATATATTCACCAACTGGAGCAAATGTGTGCATTACTTACTTTGTTTACATTACACGTGTAGATCTCAGTAAGTTATGAAGGGTCTATTAGTCAGTGTCGGAATTAGCGGAAACTCGTAAATTTGGAGAGTGAAACTAACACAATTTGCATATTTTGGAATCAATGAAAGTTAGTTAAAGTATAACATCAGTAATGAGTTCTAAACACTGCGAATTGCGATGTGTTAGCAAGGAGTTTAGTTGCGCTAGCACAACACGGTTTAAATGTTTGAAGCGAGACAGCAAGGCTCCGGGGCGGGCACAGCGGCGCATTTACTGCGTTGATACAGCGGCCCTTGTGGTGAAAACCGCCAGGAGAACGTATAAAGACGCAATCAGCGAGAGAAAAGCGCACACAAACTGAGACGGAGCGGAGGCGCAAGCAACACCTTAATGGAATACTTAAAAATTCAGGACGTCGACCATAGCTGTGACCTACTGACGAACGCAATGGTATTTAACATAGCTGGTTAACGCTTTCTATCTACAGAATGCAGTACAAGCAATATGTGGCGGACACCACATAGTGAAACAGGTGAAACTTACTTCGATACAATGCACTCGTTAGACGATTGGCTGGACAGCAAGCTGGCTAGAATAATCTACGTCATGCTATCTGAAACAAAAGAACCATTTGAACATTGTGTTTAATTTGACAAAATGATACAAGTGCAACGAGGCCATCCATCCATCAGCACAGTTACGATATCAATTGCCACAATTGCGAAGCGAAACCAAAATAATAGTGTGACAGTCACAACTCACAATAATATCATACTGTCATAGAGCGACTACTCATAATTACAAACCATTGCGCAAATAAAAAATGCGAATTCGGTTCTACAGTGTGATATTAAGGTAGTTTATATCGTCGTTGTACCATAAAGAAAATAAAATATTGCAGAAATGGTATGAACGAACATTGTGGAATCACTTCAGGGTGTTGGTCGGACACTTTCAATTTAATTTGATTCGATATAATGTATATATTTTGTATTCTTATTATTTTCTTAACATGCCAGAACCAATTTATTGGACTACTTGCTTTTGTCCGCGGCTTAGCCCGTGTGGAAAGTCCCAGGCTATGGTCATGGTCTACATGTGTGCCAAATTTCATCTAAATCCGTTCAGCCGTTAAGGCGTGAAGAGGAAAGACAGACAGACAAACAAAATTACTTTCGCATTTATAATATTGAGATGTATTTGCCCTTCAGGACCCACATTGTAGCAGTTTTCACGGTAGCCGTCGGGAAGCCACCTTATACTATAAAACAATATAATTATTTTCAATCAAAGTACCGTCGACACGAAAAGAAGACCTTATTATGTAGTCGGGATTTTTATTACTTGTACCCTGTATTTAAAACTGTGGCGGTCTTCACCTTAGTTGTTGGGATATTTTATTATTTACACCCTGTATTTAAAACTCTGTGATGGTCTTGGTCTTCACCTTACTAGTCGGGATATTTTATTAGGTACTTGCACCCCGTATTTAAAATTCTGTGACCAAGACCTTAGTAGTAAGATTTTCATCCCGGGAATCTCGGTATCCAAAAATTTCGAGTCTCGACGATTTTTTGGTATTTTCGAGACTCGAGTAACGAGACTTTTAGACTTGAGACGCGGGTTACTTTTGTAATAAAATTAGGTCCTCTCTGTCTGAAACCACATTAAACGCCCTTTGTTTCTTCCGTGCCCACTACAAAAATGAAAAAAAAACTTCAACAAATAATTTTTTATACAGTCATGTATAGATAGATGACAAACCAAAATGTGCCCAGCAAGCACCGCCGGTTCGACTACATGACAGACTTTGACGCCGAGGGGCACGTTTTTTATTTTTTGACGTGTGGCGGTCAAGAGGTTAATAAAGTTCTTGACTAAAATATCTTGTTTTGACTGCCTAATTGCATAGCCTATAAGTAAAAGAAATAAATAAACCTAGTTTTGAAATAGTCTCAAAAGTCTCGTTTTCCCCGGGAATTTCGAGACCACTTCGAGTCTCGTTTTTTATGCATCGAGACTGAAAGCCCAGTAGGGCTTTCATCCCGATGCATCAAAATCCCGACTACTAAGTATAGTAGTCGGAATTTTTTATTACTTGCACCATGTATTTAAAAAGTCTGTGAGGGTCTTAAGGTGATATGTTGATAAAATGTGGTTTTTCTATTTCGTGTAACTTCTTAAGTATGTGGAATAGGAATTTAACATTTTGGTACTGTTTTTTGACTCTTTGGTCTTGTAAAAGGAATACAAGATTCAATGAATTTTACTCGACACAAAAAAATTGCAATGTTATATCTATTTTTTTTTCGACATCACGGCGTAACGCTTAAGAGTTATTCAATGGAATTTACTTTAAAACATAGAGAATTGTCATACCAGTTTACTCAAAGTAGTTTTATATTTAATACATTTATTTTTTTTTTAAAGGAGTAAATTCGTTTTGACACATACGTCGTTTCATTCCGAGCGCCATCACTCTTCTTTTGCGTTTCAAAAGTAATTGCATCACTTTCGCTCGCTTATTAGGTTTTCGAATTTCGAGGATTTTAGCGCCTTAACCTCAGTAGTCGGAATTTTTATGACTAACAGCCTGTATTTAAAACTGACGGTCTTCACCGTATTAGTCAGGATTTTTTTTTTTGCTGCCATAAGTAAGTCTTTGTGGAGAAAAGCGTGCGTGATCCATATGGGATTAACATTGGGTTACCTGTACAAAAGTAATAAAAAATATACTCGGTTGATAGTAAATTGGTAACTCACCGCTGACTCACAAAACCTTTTACTTTAGGCATAATATGCATACCATGAAAATCTATCATACTATGAGAAGAAAGAAAAAACTGACTGGATACATAATAGGAATGCTGAAAAATGTATGAAAGTCAAAATATTAGATGGACAAATAAAAAATTGCGGTATCGAAATTCGTACCTGAATTCGTTCGCAATGATTGTATTCAACACGGAGCTACTCAGCGCGTGCATCAGTGAGTCATTGAGGCAACGACCGGGTGGTATAGTATAGACGTACAGAATGGTTCATCCATTCAGTCCATTCTTCACTAACTAACTTCTTAGGTTGATAAGACTTTATCGTTTATCCGTTCACCAGGATGATTCTCAAATAACTGTCATAGTACAAATGTACCTACAATAAAAAAAGGAAAGTAAAAGATTTTTATTTTGGAACAAAAACAAAGGAGAAACCCAAACTCCATAGAAACTTGGGCCTGGCGTTACAGGGCTGGAATTTGGCCATAAATTAGAGCATTTAGGAAGGTTTCACGAGCCCAATTTTCACGTCTCCCAGCAATGGCCAAATTGGTAAAATCAGACAATAATGTTCACTTTTTAGGTTATTTTTAGTAGTTAAACAATGACATTTTTGAGGCTTTATTTCCTACGTAAATCTGGAACGCACATGTCATGTGCTGTGCTGCAGCACCTGCAGCCTATCACGATGAGATTTTAGGTACCTACTTATATAAAAACCGCTTAGGGAATGACTTCCGATTTATCTTGTAGCGGTACTGAAAACCTCAGCAGAAAACTATGTTTATTATACAAGGCCCACTTACATCACTACTGGCTTGCATTTGTTAATATTGTATCTAGGGATTGGATGCAATCTCAGTAATTAAGTAATCAGAGATTGCAATAATATATTAAAATAAAAAAAACACAGGTAATTGTGATGGTTTTATTAATACCCTTCTTCAAAAAGATTATCATAATATAATAATACAGTCGTTCCAGCCGATAGACGTCCACTGCTAGACATAGGCCTCCCCCAATTTTTGGAGGGTTTGCCATAATCGCCACGCTTGGCAGGCGGGTTGGCGATCGCAGTATGGTATGATGGTGGAATACATAGAGAACGCTGCTGCCCATTCTCCGGTACGATCCTTAGTCGCCTTTTACGACACCGACGGGAAGTAAGGGGTGGTGGTATTCTTTAAGTCCGGCACACACAGACTAATAATAATACAGTAGGTATCCAGAAATTGTGCAGCAGGCAATTGACTACCCTGGTGCCGTGCCATATTATGCTCATGGTGTGGGCACAGCATCCAACCATTCTTTTGCCAACGATACAGGTTGGGTTATAGCATCCCTTCCACTTAAAGAGCTGTTGACTAATGTATAAACGAAATACATCCTATTACTAATATGCCTCGATTTTATTCTTCCTCTTAACATCCAGGTTGAGTCCGATGATAACAGCTCTTGCTGTAGATCATGGAAATGCCGGGATGCTCTATTTGCTCGCACCCAACAAGAGTGACAGACAACACTTGAAGCACCCACCTGAAAATAATATATCTAGATTAAAGGGTGCCTTTACACCAGAGATGCGTGGTGTGTTATTGCCCACTTTGAAAAATAATGATCTAAAGAAATCCTGATGTAGCTTAGTAATCCTGAGTTAGATTGACCATTATCACACTGTTCTAATTCACTTAAATGTTTTAGCATACCAAATAAAACATTTTAATGCCCTTGTTATCAAAACTAAAAAAAAAATGTTATTAAAAAGCATGAAAAAAACTAATATATTAACCGTGCATGGTAGGATCCATTCTCTTATAACTTTGTGTATTCTTCTATTCTTGCACTGTACCAGAAGTCGTAAGTTGATGGCAACAAACTCTTCTCAGAAGAGAATGTCCACAGTGAATACACACTCGTTGGTGTCCTGTAGGTGTCTGTTCACTCCCTTCTGGTCCATTTCCATCAAGAGATACAGCATTGGCATGATTCCAGCAAGCTTGGCAGATTAGTCATTTTCATTTACCTGAAGCAAACGTTTATCATTTGACTATTAGGTCTAGCATTAGCATTTAGCAATAAACATCCGAGTGGCACATTTGGGTAAACATAAGCGGCCTTATTACATTCCCACTGCATGGACACAGGTCTCCTCTCTGAGAGGGAGTATAATTAACCAATAACCATACAGGTTCAGTCCAGATTGGTGATGTCACAGTCATGTCTTCGAATATGAAGCATCACATCTGCACATTCTAGTATCATTATATAAAGTACAACTATCAACAAACATCTGAACAAATGCGATAACACTATTTAGTTCGACTACATTAAATTATTACATACATTGTACAAAAATGTTACAATATAGAAATATCGGATACTAACCGTTTGAGGCGCGCGCGACCCATTCCTGTACAATTGAGAGAATCATTTTCATCTTCCAATCTTCGCCTTCCTATTGTATGGCAGTGGGCCGTTGCTATTCCGCAAAATGCACAGGTTCATGATGTCGTGCCAGTCGTCAAAAAGAGCAATAATCAGATCAGGTTTTCCAGCAAAAGTCAGCACAGGTGGCAGGTTATGTAACGGTGTCCATTGTTCAAGCGAGGGTCAGTCAGAATGCAATCAATTTCAGAGTCCAGTATTCGATTAAAGGTCTTATGAAAAAATAAATCCCCAGAAATACAGAAAAACAACACATTGACTTGCGCAAAAATCGAATGACATTAATGACATGCCATTACAACCATGACAATTGACAGACGTTGACATTGACATTTGCCACTAGTGCAATCCGTGGTGCAGTCGATTTTATCGATTATTTATTTCTTTTAATGTTTTTTAATGGCGATTACGTTAAATATCAATTAGTTTCCAGATTTAATTGTTTTACATTGATTTTAATACCTAAAAAGTCATTTATACTAAAACAATGGAGTGTTATTTAATTATTTGTATCAGCATCGATTTCCACTAAATCGATCATATTCTTAGGGTACGCTCTATTGATAGAATACCAGCATTTGTGAAGTTAGTGACGTATAACAAAATAAGTGTTGTAACGGTTTACAAAGGTAGTTTAAAACAAAAAAATAGAAATCTAATTATTTTCTACACTTGGCCATTGTAAATGAGGCTAAGATTTAAATGGGTTAATTTAGCAAAATAGACGATTTTTTTGGTACACATCTTATTCGTGTAACGGTTAGGCCCAGAAACGGGTTTCTCCTTTAAATATTACAATGGAAACGATGATATTCACATCACATTATTGATGATAGCTACAAAAGCTAAAAAATGTGTGGCAGCTATCAATGCCCCTCTAAACATAAGAAACACATTGTTCCAGACTTAACTTACATGGGTAAATATGTTCTGCATTTTTTACTTGTCTTTTTTATTTTTCCGAAACGAATGAACCGAACGAAAAGGTGACGACATGCGCCTGCTATCAGCTAAACAATCGACCACACTTCAAGTAGGTAGGAACTTTCAAAACCGTATCGTTAATCGTAAAGATGAAGTATTCCTGCATTTATTATATTAACGTGATGCCATTACATATACGAAGGTTGTGTCACAAGTACGTACAGACCGCATAAACCCATACAAAGCTAATTAGAATGGAAGTCTCGTAAGCAAAGCATTATAGTCAATAGGTACTCGACACTCGTGGTCGAGTATGGTAAATGCGGCATAGCCCTGCGTACGGTCACCACAGGAGATAAGTAACCATGGTCGTCGGATATAGTTGAAGTTTAGTAAGAAACCGAATGTTTTCGGATAAAATTTTATTTAATGAATAGAAAACAAACAGTTCTCTTCTCAAATTAAATTTCATTCAAAAACCCGTTAGTTTCTTACTAAACTTCAACTATATCCGACGACACTGGTTACTTATGTCTTTTGGTGACTGTACAATCACGGCACGTGTCACGATTGTTCACCAGCAACCGTCATCGTATTGGGAATCATCATATCCCCAAGGAAAGATTGATAATATGTACTAACATCACTACATATTATAAAACTGGCCAAGTGCGAGTCGGACTCGCACACGAAGGGTTCCGTACCACAAGGCAAAAACGCCGAAAAAAACATGTTTGTTGTATGGGAGCCCCCCTTAAATCTTTATTTTAATTTTATTATTTATTATTAAAGTTAAAATACAACTGAGTATTTTGTGAATATTTCAAGTGCCTACCTGTTGCCATTTTTGATATTGAGCAAAAAAGGGCAATAAAATCGCGTTTGTTGTATGGGAGCCCCCCTTAAATATTTATTTTATTTTGTTTTTAGTATTTGTTGTTATAGCGGCAACAGAAATACATCATGTGTGAAAATTTCAACTGTCTAGCTATCGCGGTTCTTGAGATACAGCCTGGTGACAGACAGACAGACAGACGGACAGACGGACAGACAGCGAAGTCTTAGTAATAGGGTCCCGTTTTTACCCTTTGGGTACGGAACCCTAAAAACAAAGTACCCCGGCGCGCTCGTCTGTCTAAACGTGATAAACTCAAAAACTAGCCAAGTGCGAGTCGGACTCGCACACGAAGGGTTCCGTACCTCAAGGCAAACACGCCGAAAAAACACGTTTGTTGTATGGGAGCCCCCTTAAATATTTATTTTATTTTGTTTTTAGTATTTGTTGTTATAGCGGCAACAGAAATACAATCTGTTCGCCAGTTTTTAGGGTTCGGTACCCAAAGGGTAAAAACGGGACCCTATTACTAAGACTTCGCTGTCTGTCCGTCCATCTGTCCGTCCGTCCGTCTGTCTGTCACCAGGCTGTTTCTCAAGAACCGCGAAAGCTAGACAGTTGAAATTTTCACGAATTATGTCATAATTCGTGAAAATTTCAACTGACAAAACTTCAGACAGCGAAGTCTTAGTAATAGGGTCCCGTTTTTACCCTTTGGGTACCGAACCCTAAAAACTGGCGAACAGATTTTCATATGATTTTCACCAATGGACGGAGTGATTCATGAGGAAGGTTTAGGTGTATAATTTATTAAGGTTTTGTGTAAATTGGCTGAAATATGACGATCATTGTTGAAGATGTTGGAAACAATCATGCTGACTGGGAGCTTTACTGGCGTGCGCCGCGTAAACCAATAGAGTTATATGAAAACAATGTGTTACGGAATTAACACATTGTTTACCTAGATTAACACATAAGGTATTTTTAATCCCAGTCAGTAGTACGATATCCACGCGGGCGAAGCCGCGAAAAATGTTAGTAATAAGTATCTATTAGGTACTAACTATTGCATAGCGTACCTTTACCTTTACCTCTACAGTTCTCAACTATGGCAGAAGGGCAGATTCATTTTTAATACTTACTTACAATATTTGTGACAAACGAGTCCATAAACTTTTAGGGAGTGGCGTCGAAACCCAGAAACAAATAATTACACCAGTCCAGAGTTCCAGACTGCCAAGCCAATTATTTTATAATTAGGTACTGATTATTTTCTTAAGTTGGGTCTACTTGCACATTGATAGAAATCAAAATTTCATTTAGATGCTTATGTTTCAACAACTAAGGCTTTCAATACCGGGATTCTGGGATTGGTTTATACCTGGAACCCGAACATTTTATGTAATTTTTCTGGCATTGAAATATCCAATACCGGAACTTTATTTTTTTTTATGTGGAAACTACAGTGACACAATTTCGTTCTATTGCATAATAATATTATATTTCCAACCAATTTTTTATCTGGGTAAGTCTAAAAAACTGCTTATTTTAATAATCTCGTGGTTTATCCGCCCCGATGTCACGATAAACTCTGACATCTCCTAAAGATCGGTACCTAACAATAGAAAAAGTAATCGTGTCTCATTACTTATTAGTGACAGTTGAGCTCTTATTTAGACAGATATACCTACATTTTACGCGCAGGTAAAAAATGGGATTAAAAAAATGGTACTCTTTGATTTGCCTCTCGGTCAAGGCAAGAGGTACCTACATTATATAGAACAATAGAAGTAGGTACTTACTACTATCCTGAGATTCCTGAGGTGAGACGGAAGTTGAGGAAAAAAAATCAAAAGCACCTAACTCGGAAACGGTTTTTCGCGTTTAATGCGGAAACGGTTCTAAACGAAAATTTTCTAAGTCCTCGCTCCATTGCGCCCCTAAGGCTACACTCCAACCCCGCCCCAGACACCTTTTTGAGGTGTCGGCCTATCTAGCAGCTAGATAGACCCAGCACCCCAGCTAGATTTTAACTGGGGCGCGAGCACACTGTGCTTGCTGATACGCGGCCGCCACTACAGGACACATTTACTCCACCGGCCATCAGTCCTACTCGGTAGTACTACTCCATAGATGGTTGGAGTGTATCAGCAAGCATAGTGTGGGTGAGCCCCAGTTAAAATCTAACAGCTCTATCGGTTTATCGGTCTCTATTGGTGTCGGTCTATCTAGCAGCTAGATAGGCTGACACCTCAAGACTCGTGTCTGGGACAGACTAGATGCAGAAGGTGGAGGAAAGGGTGTTGCGGTGCAGCATGGGAGAGGCCTTTGTCCAGCAGTGGACTGCGGTAGCCTGAGTTGATGATGAAGTAGTAGAGAACAGTCTACTATAAGAATAATCCATACTTAATATTATAAACAAGAAAGTAACTCATGAGTCTGTAATCGTTTCATACCACTAAACATTGTTAAATAAGATTTGACAGGTAGGTAGCCTGGGGGCCTACAGAAGCAAATAGGCTACATTTCATCCTGGATATTTGTATAAAAAAATGTGTGTTTGTATGAAATACAAAATAGATGCAGCATATAGGTAAATATAAATGAATCAGTAGTAACTAAGAATAATAATGAAATTAGCATTTGTGTAGAAACGCAGTATATATCAACCCTTTGTACCCTGTGTATAAAACATACATCAATTATATCCTTATTATATATATTACATAAGGATGTTAGATCCTCCATAAGCCATGTAAGACACAATATTTCTTTTGAATCTATAGATATTTAAAAAACTGGCCAAGTGCGAGTCGGACTCGCACACGAAGGGTTCCGTATCACAAGGCAAAAACGCCGAAAAAAACATGTTTGTTGTATGGCAGCCCCCTTAAATATTTATTTTATTTTAATTTTATTATTTATTATTAAAGTAAATATACAATTAAGTATTTTGTGAATATTTCAAGTGCCTACCTGTTGCCATTTTTGATATCGAGCAAAAAAGGGTAAAAAAAATCGCGTTTGTTGTATGGGAGCCCCCCTTAAATATTTATTTTATTTTGTTTTTAGTATTTGTTGTTATAGCGGCAACAGAAATACATAATTTGTGAAAATTTCAACTGTCTAGCTGTTGCGGTTCTTGAGATACAGCCTGGTGACAGACAGACGGACAGACAGCGAAGTCTTAGTAATAGGGTCCCGTTTTTACCCTTTGGGTACCGAACCCTAAAAACTGGCGAACAGATTTTCATATGATTTTCACCAATGGACGGAGTGATTCATGAGGAAGGTTTAGGTGTATAATTTATTAAGGTTTTGTGTAAATTGGCTGAAATATGACGATCATTGTTGAAGATGTTGGAAACAATCATGCTGACTGGGAGCTTTACTGGCGTGCGCCGCGTAAACCAATAGAGTTATATGAAAACAATGTGTTACGGAATTAACACATTGTTTACCTAGATTAACACATAAGGTATTTTTAATCCCAGTCAGTAGTACGATATCCACGCGGGCGAAGCCGCGAAAAATGTTAGTAATAAGTATCTATTAGGTACTAACTATTGCATAGCGTACCTTTACCTTTACCTCTACAGTTCTCAACTATGGCAGAAGGGCAGATTCATTTTTAATACTTACTTACAATATTTGTGACAAACGAGTCCATAAACTTTTAGGGAGTGGCGTCGAAACCCAGAAACAAATAATTACACCAGTCCAGAGTTCCAGACTGCCAAGCCAATTATTTTATAATTAGGTACTGATTATTTTCTTAAGTTGGGTCTACTTGCACATTGATAGAAATCAAAATTTCATTTAGATGCTTATGTTTCAACAACTAAGGCTTTCAATACCGGGATTCTGGGATTGGTTTATACCTGGAACCCGAACATTTTATGTAATTTTTCTGGCATTGAAATATCCAATACCGGAACTTTATTTTTTTTTATGTGGAAACTACAGTGACACAATTTCGTTCTATTGCATAATAATATTATATTTCCAACCAATTTTTTATCTGGGTAAGTCTAAAAAACTGCTTATTTTAATAATCTCGTGGTTTATCCGCCCCGATGTCACGATAAACTCTGACATCTCCTAAAGATCGGTACCTAACAATAGAAAAAGTAATCGTGTCTCATTACTTATTAGTGACAGTTGAGCTCTTATTTAGACAGATATACCTACATTTTACGCGCAGGTAAAAAATGGGATTAAAAAAATGGTACTCTTTGATTTGCCTCTCGGTCAAGGCAAGAGGTACCTACATTATATAGAACAATAGAAGTAGGTACTTACTACTATCCTGAGATTCCTGAGGTGAGACGGAAGTTGAGGAAAAAAAATCAAAAGCACCTAACTCGGAAACGGTTTTTCGCGTTTAATGCGGAAACGGTTCTAAACGAAAATTTTCTAAGTCCTCGCTCCATTGCGCCCCTAAGGCTACACTCCAACCCCGCCCCAGACACCTTTTTGAGGTGTCGGCCTATCTAGCAGCTAGATAGACCCAGCACCCCAGCTAGATTTTAACTGGGGCGCGAGCACACTGTGCTTGCTGATACGCGGCCGCCACTACAGGACACATTTACTCCACCGGCCATCAGTCCTACTCGGTAGTACTACTCCATAGATGGTTGGAGTGTATCAGCAAGCATAGTGTGGGTGAGCCCCAGTTAAAATCTAACAGCTCTATCGGTTTATCGGTCTCTATTGGTGTCGGTCTATCTAGCAGCTAGATAGGCTGACACCTCAAGACTCGTGTCTGGGACAGACTAGATGCAGAAGGTGGAGGAAAGGGTGTTGCGGTGCAGCATGGGAGAGGCCTTTGTCCAGCAGTGGACTGCGGTAGCCTGAGTTGATGATGAAGTAGTAGAGAACAGTCTACTATAAGAATAATCCATACTTAATATTATAAACAAGAAAGTAACTCATGAGTCTGTAATCGTTTCATACCACTAAACATTGTTAAATAAGATTTGACAGGTAGGTAGCCTGGGGGCCTACAGAAGCAAATAGGCTACATTTCATCCTGGATATTTGTATAAAAAAATGTGTGTTTGTATGAAATACAAAATAGATGCAGCATATAGGTAAATATAAATGAATCAGTAGTAACTAAGAATAATAATGAAATTAGCATTTGTGTAGAAACGCAGTATATATCAACCCTTTGTACCCTGTGTATAAAACATACATCAATTATATCCTTATTATATATATTACATAAGGATGTTAGATCCTCCATAAGCCATGTAAGACACAATATTTCTTTTGAATCTATAGATATTTAAAAAACTGGCCAAGTGCGAGTCGGACTCGCACACGAAGGGTTCCGTATCACAAGGCAAAAACGCCGAAAAAAACATGTTTGTTGTATGGCAGCCCCCTTAAATATTTATTTTATTTTAATTTTATTATTTATTATTAAAGTAAATATACAATTAAGTATTTTGTGAATATTTCAAGTGCCTACCTGTTGCCATTTTTGATATCGAGCAAAAAAGGGTAAAAAAAATCGCGTTTGTTGTATGGGAGCCCCCCTTAAATATTTATTTTATTTTGTTTTTAGTATTTGTTGTTATAGCGGCAACAGAAATACATAATTTGTGAAAATTTCAACTGTCTAGCTGTTGCGGTTCTTGAGATACAGCCTGGTGACAGACAGACGGACAGACAGCGAAGTCTTAGTAATAGGGTCCCGTTTTTACCCTTTGGGTACGGAACCCTAAAAAGGAACTGACAAAAATTTGGTCAGTAGGTTCTTTTTGTCACATACGCATCCACTAAGAAAGGATTTTTGGAAATCTGGCCCCAAGGGGAATGGAAAAATGGATTACAATTGAGGAACTGTAGCGTATGAATACATACTTAAATAAATACCTAGTAAAGTTTTGCATAATTTGTTCTCTAAAACAAAAGGTTTTCAAGATGTTAAAGTATGTATGCAAACCAATTCATTCCAAACTTTATATTAATGATCCTGACAAAAAATAAGAATAATATGGGTTTTGATTTTTTAAAATCATACCAAAGCGGGTAAAATGGTTAATCAAGTATAGGGAGTGATTTTACTACTTCCTTCGTAATTACCTTGTAAGTTGGTAAAAAAGGAAACATACCTACCAAGTAATTTTACAAAAACTGGCCAAGTGTGAGTCGGACTTGCACACGAAGGGTTCCACACAAGGCACAAAACGCCGTAAAAAACACGTTTGTTGTATGGGAGCCCCCCTTAAACATTTATTTTATGCTGTGTTTAGTACTTGTTGTTATGCAACAGAAATTCATCATCTGTGAAAATTTCAACTGTCTAGCTATCATGGTTCATGAGATACAGCCTGGTGACAGACGGACAGTGGAGTCTTAGTTATAGGGTCCCTTTTTTACCCTTTGGGTATGGAACCCTAAAAATCAACCCATTTTGAGATGCAAAGGGTAAATACAGTTTGTTTACAAAATCTCGTTCCTTCAATTTAGAAACTTAAAATTTGGCACAAATATTTATATTGGTAAATAATAAAGATCAGAATGAGTCATTTTCCAAAACTATCATTTAAGAGGGGGTGGGTACAGGGAATGTTGAAGTTTGAAGAAGTAAGAACAAAATCTGTGATAAATGCAGTATTGAATCCTTCATAGATCTCCTAAAGGTAATAACTAATGAATAACTTGTGAACTTGAATTTCAATTTATTTATTATATTTAATCTTTTAGGACAAAAACATTATTTTTAGAGACTAGATACTTTCTAAATACAGCCAAATATTATTGTAGGTACCAGAACTTTACCAAAGTTTTGAAAAACTTTATAGAATAGAAATTATTTTGCTAAAAGTTCTTTGGAAGTAGATAATGTTCAAAATTAAAGTACCTACTTTTGAATTAAATACAAAAAAATAATGGTTCTACCTACAGTCACATCAATGATCGGATCATTATGATGTGTAATGTAATCACGCAGATAACGTTACGTGATTAACCTACCTGTGTCACGGCATTCCGCGCAGTCTCAAACTTTTAATTATTAGTATTTTACCAAACTAACCTGTTGTACTGCCTAAGTTTCAATTCGACAGCAGCCACACATAACAACGAAACGATGATCATCAAATACACGAAAACAATCACTCTTTAGAACTTTGAAATTAGTCAACAACTTTTCAATGTACTGCGCGACACGGTTTTTTTAATAGCATATCACACTTTAAAAGTTCAATAAAGTAGTCAAATGTTGTAGATAAGTACATATAACACACATTGACATCAAATTGTAATCTTCAGTTCATGTTTGTATACTTAAAAGATCGCATACAAGTTGGAAATGATCCCAAAAATATTTTTCAATGTACGTAAGAACAGCATTTACGAGAATGACGCTGACAGTCGGAGTCAGCAACCGTCTCCACAACACAAAAAAGAACTTTTTTAATTTCCTTTGGCACCGATGCCACAGATTATAAAACATTTATTGTCTATAAACTAAAGTTACAGTTGTATTTTTCTTTTGTTTCAGGTGAACCATGCATGAATTAATTATTTTCTTTATTCTAGTTCATAACAAAATGGTTGTTACTCCGTAAACGTAAACTAGGGGTTATGCAAAACGTTTTTGCACGCGTCATCTTCAACCCTTTTTAAACTTGAAAAAAAGCAGTTTATCCTTTCACATAATTTACCCAT
This sequence comes from Mesoligia furuncula, assembly GCA_916614155.1. NCBI lineage: Eukaryota > Metazoa > Arthropoda > Insecta > Lepidoptera > Noctuidae > Mesoligia > Mesoligia furuncula. The sequence continues at coordinate 21,287,657 of OU744800.1, read as the reverse complement.
GATTTTGCATTACAGTGAGCTTTATTGACATAAGGTTACAGTGAGAAGCAAAATAACTGTAAGTTGCGTTTGCATTGCGTTTTTGTTGCGTTAGATGCGCGTCGACCTCAATGGCGCGTAAAACAGTGCTCTGTGCTTAGCTGCTTTCAACTGTTCTAGGCGAGTAATTTTATATCACTCATAAGGTACTTAACACGTTTACAAAGCAATGCCATCTCAGCAACAATCAATGTAAAAAACTTCTTACATTTTTTTACAGATTGGAAGATGTCGTGAGGTAAATTTTGAGTAAGTACGAGTGTAGATGACTACAGGTCTTTCTCTGATCAGAAAGAACAAAAAAAAACGATGCTAATGGATGGACTGTGTAAAAGATTATATGGCTAGAAAGGGGATGACTACCGAGAGAAGGGTGAGTAATAGAGTAGAAGTATGGAGGTAGACATACTTCACCAACCCCAAAGAAAGGGGCAGGAGGATGATGACGATCATACGAATCAAAATGTATGGACATTTTGCGTCAATCTACCACTCCACTACACGGGTGATGATGATGGTGCCAGATTGACCGTCTAAGTTTGCCCTAAGAGTGAAACAAAGATCTTCAGTTCATAGATTTCAATTTCAAAGGCCTATTCACAGGACGCTGTGACGCACAGTCAACGCGCAAATAACAAATAACGATTAAAAACAAAAGAAATGTAAACTATTGTATCAAATCTCTTTTTTAATCATAATCATTATTGAATATTGCAGTTAAGTAAACACAGTTCTGGAAAAAAAGACAAACTCAACCAGTTTTGTAGATGTAGATTTATTTTCTTGCTTTTCGTTTAGGTACCTAATGTAATAGTGGGCTGGAGCAAAATCCGTTCAATAACTTAATCCAACGTTTATAAGGCCGGCCGCATGCGTCCGGTTTCCTGATCAGGAAATTCAGGACTTCGGAATTTCCTGAAGTCATTTCATTTCATCAAATTTTTTTTTTTGTATATGGATTCCGGAATTTATACTACCAGTAGGTATGTAAGTACGTACAGTTACGCGTTCGTGAAAACACGTTTAACATGGACGACGACGACGAATTGATTGCTATAGCACCTTTACTGGTGCTAAACAAGAAGAGGAAACGTCGCTATTGGGTACACCCATTAAATACTAAGATAATAAAAAAGAGTCAATTACATAATTATGAAAAGAGCAAAATTACGAGCGCACCCAGCAGGATGTAAATGAAATCCTTTGAACGAGAGAAAATAAAGTCCGTATTATTAATGTCCCATATGCATGGATATTTTTCCACCGACAATCAAATTTTTGGGCTCACACATTTTTATACATAAAACAATGATCGAAAATAATATTAAACTACCTATACACGTCCACGCGGCACAGCGGCGGTCTACTCCTAAAGACCTACGCAGACCGGGACGGCATGGCAAGGGATTTAAATTTGTCGTTTCAGCCGATAGACGTCCACTGCTGGACATAGGCCTCCCCCAATTTTGGGGGGGGTTTGCCATAATCGCCACGCTTGGCAGGCGGGTTGGCGATCGCAGTATGGTATGATGGTGGAATAAATAGAGAACGCTGCTGCCCATTCTCCGGTAAGACCCTTAGTCGCCTTTTACGACACCCACGGGAAGTAAGGGGACAAGTTAAATTTGTACTAATGGACATCCAAACGTATCGATATAGAAATACGACATAAATTGCTATGCTTTAAAATGATGCCGTGGCATCGAAAGGGATTTCATTGCACGGCATTGAAAGAAGCGTCACGGGCTCCCGCAGCGGGATCGTGGCGTCCTGCGGTAGGCAACGGCATGCCAAGGACTCCGGCGCTCGTTGTGACATACCGCGGGGGGAGGCGGCGGGGGTAGAGAAGTGAGGAAGCCGCTGGAATGCCGCGGTATCTAAGCGGCTAGTGTGCGCTGACTGACGGCAAAATCCCTTGCCATGCCGTCCCGGTCTGCGTAGGCCTTAACGGAGCGGAGCAGTCCGGCGAGGACTGACTAAAAATTTCCATGCGTGTGCGGCGGATAGTACAAAATGCATGCGAGCGCTGCGTTCGGGAAGACGTCATCCGGTTTTTTTCCGCTCTTCAAGACATTCAATTATTTACAACTCCGGCATCATTCCGGAAAATAGAACGTATGCGCTTAGAGACGATTTTGTATGAAATGCGTGCATTCAAGTCTCCGAATCTGAATTCCTGATCAGGAAACAGTACGTATGCCGCCAGCCTAACTGGATTGGTTGGATATCTCATCAAATCTGATATCGCGAAAAAAAAATCAGCTGTTCCCTACATTTTGACGAGCTATACGAACATAAATGTAGGGAATATCTGATTTTTTTTTACGCGATTTCAGATTTGGTCCCATAGTTGTTCATAATGATGAGTACAATGACCTCTTAAGAGGAAATAACCCTGTGTATCAGTTCAATGGACTGCTACTGAAATAATCTATACTACCCTTATGACAGCCACACAATAAGAAGCTGTTCTTTAACCCTGTTATGACATGATTGAACAGCACAAATTATAAAAAAAAAGAGAGCAGGAAGCACTCACATCCGATTCCATTTCAAAATATCAACCTGTTTAGAGAAAAGCCAGCATGGATTTCATAATTTATTTATATTTTGTTCTAAACTTGTACATTCACGCACATACACACAATAAATGTCAATAATAAAAAACAAGTTTAGTCGGCCCAAATATAAAAAAAAGGTTGATACAAATGGCACTACCCATACCGCTACATGATACTATAGTTTGTGGAACAGCAATATACCAAGTGATTTATTAATCAAGAACACATACGGATATAATATTACACCGTTCACAAACGTCACCAGTGAATCTAAATATTAAATACAGTAAGGGAAAAATAAGATTATTTCGAAAAGTGAACATAATATTTATTTATTATATAAAATAATACTTGACCTTAAAGTCAAATTAATAAATCTACAAAGTTGTATGAATTACAAATCAAGAGATTACAAAATACCTATTTGAATAAACTCTACAAAAAAAGGATCTTACAAATTAAATCTTAAAAGTTGTACGTTTCTAGGGAGAGCTAAGTCATCCCAAATTTATTCAAGTGAGATATATCTTTAATTTGCTAAATATTTCGAGTAAATGCATTGTAATCACTAATCACACAGTCTTAAGCAGCTATTACATTTGAAATAATCTTTAATTTCTCACATGATAAAAATTTGGGTAGACAATCTCAGATGAGAATTTTGTACTGTCATGATAACCCCATGTGCAATATTATCCAAAAGGTTTTTACCAATATATGCAATAATGTAAAGATCTACAACAAAATGAGTAAATTGCAGGAACACACACAAAAAGAGTTATCGTGACAAACAAATTACACTAAAAGTGAGTGTTAAGTCAGTAAACAAAACACATATTTTACTGCTCCTCAGAGCCTTCATCCTCATAATCTTCATCCTGTTCCTCTTCAGTGGAGGCGGCATCTTTCTTAGGTGGTGGGTCCTTGCGTGGTCGTCCACGGCCCCTTCCTTCAACTGGTGCACTCTAGAACAAGAAGCGTAAAATATCCATTAATTAAACAATTCTAAATCAATTTGATTTCTTATTTACAAAAATAATTATTATATACAAGAAATTAATACCTTTCCTTTAGCAGCTGCCTTTTTCTTAGAACCCTTAGGCCTGCCTCGCCCTCTTTTTGCTACTGGAGCTTGTTCATCATCCGATGATTTTGTGGATTCCTTAGTCCTGGTAGCTGCCGGTGGTCTCCCCCTTTTCTTGGTATCACTCTTAGCCTCCTGATAATATAAATAAATACACTCAATTAATGTAGTGGTAGTCGGGTAATTTAAATGAATTTTCATATGACAAAGACCTAAAATAAAAATAAACTCACTGATTGTGTTCCATTGGCTTTCGGTCTACCGCGTCCTTTCTTCTCTACGACCGTGGATCCGTCATCAGACATAGTCGGTTATTTATAAACAGCTAGGTACAAAGAAAAAATCTGAAACAAATAACCAGATTAAAAATACTGTTCCTCACACAATAAATAGACCAACTCCATTTCGTACTCCATTATTATTTGTGACGCCACTAAGTGAATCGAGAATTTACCTATCAAAACTACAGTTAAAGTCAATATAGGGAAATAAGAACTTAATAAAATAAAACCTGGTTAGAAAATAAAACAAATGAAGAAAATGTCAACAAAATCGTTTGTAAGATCGTTTTGCTATACTAATTAAATAGCATTCGAATTAATTATTTACCCACGACACTAGAAAGTTTCTAAGAACAGACAATAACTTAATAGAAAATAACTAACGTCGAAGAATATTCCAAAAAAATGTTAAATTATAACGTAATTCACGAGAAACTTTGTGTTAAAACAATAGAGTAAATGTAGGAACGCCAAGCGACTTTAATAATGGAGTCTGCTTACATTAACTAAATACGATGAATTTCAGTATTTTCTAAGAGTCGATGCAATAAAATAACATATATTTTCGTGGAAATAAATACGGCATTTAAAATACACAGTAAAATCTGAATTTTCATCAGTTTTACAATAAAAATACTCACATAATTGTTTACAGTACAGCAAACGGCAATGGGTCAAAGAGAATTTATGGCGGGCAGCGAACCGGTGATTGTCTGGCGTCTATGCAGAGGGCGCTGAAGTCTTTGTTAACAAAAAATAAAAACGAATGAAGCAAACATTAGCATACCCTTAAAAACAATTGATGCCAAAAAATATAAAAATTAAATAATTTCTTATTAGCAGTGCTTTGACAATGCAAACATTATTAGAAATTGTAACTAAATGTTCTATCTCAAAATTCCCGCCAACAGGAAGCTATCAATAAACAAACAAGAAATGCTGATCTTGCTTGTATAAATAGAGAGGAATTTTAGTAAATCGACTTATTTGTCTTTACAATGCATGTTGCTTGCATGTAGCGTAGTTGATTTTTCCCACCATTTTATGAATCTAGTTTTTGTATTGCATAAAAAAACTTGTTCACATGGATAATCAAGATGAAAGAGTATTCCTAATTTCCTACCAAAGTTTGCCCCCACGACCGTTTCTGTTTGAATGGCGCTAAAAGGGCAGTTGATACAATAATTTTTAATTTTCGCTCAGCATAGGTGCATTTTTTAAGGACACGTTAACACAACGCTATGCTACAAAGTATTGGCTTGCTGTACGCGATAAACTTGAGCGATTCTCAGAGCTATATCCCACGATTCTCCGATCCCCGTTCTGATATTGTTCTCTTTTCTATACTAGTAATAAGCCGGAGTCGAATTCTACATCATCGTCATCGCTTGATTGATAAGCTTTACACGCTAGTGAGTACCAAGTATGTACCAGATCCATTGTGTGTGCACTTTGGCTTCTCGCAGTACAAACTATGACTATGAGGTTATTGTCCGCTTAACCGGGCTCGCCTATGGATGCCTCAATAAATTATGGGCTTGCATAAAACTGCGACTCGGTGCGATGCGAATTCGCAACGCAGAAAACTGCCTTGCGATGCGCCATGCGAGCTCGTAGATTTTTACGATGCGACGTCGCATCGTATCGTCATGGTCTGGAGGCCATAGGCCTTGTGTAAGCTTAGACAAAGAAAAGTATAGACGGCGGGTATCTCCATTTCATTTCCACAAGAAAGGGATAAAGTATTGAGTTATTATAAGTAACAGAAAAGGATAAAGCTATACTATTTCCGTCTCTCAGTGCGTGCCAGTTTTTTCAAGGCAGCTACTCATGTAGCCTATGTTAGTTAAGTTAGTTTTTTTGTCTCATGTGCGGCCACGCTACCCGATGCTCTATAGCTGTCTTACTCTAAGGCCCTAAGGCTTCCAGGCAAGGCCTTGCTATACATAGTAGACCGTCAAGCTATATAGTTACAGCGTACAACGCCGACACTGCACATATCGGTCAGTAAATCTGTAACTCAGTTGTGTCCATAGACTAATATAGTCTATGGACTAATAATTGTATGTTCAGTTGTGTCGTGGGTCGTGGTTCCCCGCACAAGTAAACGTTTTTCACAAAAGCAATGTGAGAGACGAAATTATAATACAGTCACAATGATATTACATTGTGTTTTTGACAGCAATACAGAAGCAGAGGTAAAATAACTGTGAAAGTACTGGAACCATTTCGCACTTTTGATATCATGTATCGTGTACCTACATCCCGAAAACAAAAATAAACTCACCTCTTCTTAGTCTGTGGGTCAGCTTATGAGTTAGCCTTTAGGTGAGTTTAGGTCACTGACCAGTATTATACAAGTACGCTGGACTGCATACTATCGATGACGGAACGAAGACATTTGATTTTCGCCATTTTAGCGCTGATAGCAACGTGAAGGGACCGTGGAACTAATATTAGAGATGGGATATATCCTTCGATAAAGAAATACTTTTATGAACTTTATCGATCGTTATAACCACTGAGAGTAAATATTACTTAGGAGAAAAATATCGAATCACTCCCAGTTATTTTTATGCTTCATTTTTAAGTATGTACTAGAATCATTGCTCTGCAAAGGTTAACTGAAAATTGATAAGGGCGCGGTCAGATCGCAAGCTATAAACTAGTGGATAGTGTCCTAGTAAAGTTATAGCACATGACGGTCAGATCAGTGAGCTTCAGTGCAACGTACCTATGCACTGTATATGTGTACCTGAGAGATAGCAGCATATACATATACATACATGTTTAGGGAAAGATATTTTAAATAAAACGACGTTGTAAGCATTTTTTAAAATACATATTTATTTTTCGTTTCATACCTTTTTCGAAGCTTCGTCTGTGAAATGTCTATTTTTTAAAATACAGTGTCGTTTTAAGCATATGCATATAGTTGAAATAATTATATGCATTTTATTTTAATCATAATGCTCAGTACAATCAAGCAACCATTCGAAATTCAATTTTTCCTTTAAAATTTCTATAAGTTCATTTTTTATTTTACACCCATGCTCATCCAAAAATGTATTAACAATTGTTGCAGCAATCTCCACTGTCTCCGTAAATTTTTTATTTACATAATGTAGACTGTTGCGCATACAATAATATTCTTTAAAACTAGTGAATAAATGACTTACCTCAGTGTTCTGGTCTGCAAGCATTGTGATTTTACACTGATGGCAAATGGGTCCCAATTTTTTTGATCATAAAACCACATAAATAAGCACATGCTTGCAGTTCTCCAGAACACTGAGGTATTACATTATTCGATGCTTCTACACCTTCTGTTACATCAAATTTTTCAACAGCTACATTTGTGTCTTTATTGGGGTTTATTTGAGTTAAAAAAGATTTTAAATCATTTAAAATAACATTATTGTCTTCTTTGCAGTTCTTATTTTTACTGCTATGCAATAAATTGTTAATTATAGAGGTTTTGAGAGCTGCAACAAATTGTATAGTGTTTGGGTTCGGATTGCAGCCACAATTGCTGCGGATGCAACCAAAACAGTTTTCTAATGGGTCTTGATTGAGTCTGCGCGTTGATAAACTTTTTATTTTATTTTATTTTGCCTTTCTTAATTTAATTTAAAAATAGACGCTCGACTGCATTTAAAGTTCTTATAAAACCTTCCTGCGAAGGGGGCTTGCATCTGGCCCAAATAAATTCAAATTTTTGAAACATGGTTTTCATTTCATTAAAATAATTTAAATGTGGGCTTCTTCGGGTAAAATTGTAAGAAATTTTTTCCCGCTTTTCTGGTCAGGGGTATCGCCATTTAAGGTGTCGAACAGTTGGTCTATTTTTTCTACCAGCATGGCTGTCGTCGTTGCTTCTTGTGGCAGTTCATCTGGAAAATAAACACTTATTTTTTATTTCATTGTGAAAGGTTAGGGAAAATTAAATGAAACTGAAGACAAAGAAAGGCGATAATTTCAGTTAAAATTCATTATTATGAAAAATTTTAGACCTTTACGACCTTTATACAACTACACTGAATGAATAACAAACGATATGAATATGAACTGAACACTCTGCCAACGTGTGATCGCTGTTTTGAGGCTTTTTTTTTTGGATGGGAAATCATCAAATGACTCCTCCCTCTCTGGGTGGAGCGGAAGGGAGTGTCAGACTCTTACTGACTAAAACCCACCCGTGTTCCTTCCTTAGCCCGTTATGTTCCGGGCCAGCGATAACCCTTTCGGACAATCCCGCTGGCCCGGCAGGCTTCGGCCCTAAGGGGCCCCTCCTCGATGCTGACATCTCTTTGAGGCGCGCGTGGAACACGTACGCGCCGTCCGGCACGGGCCTGGTCCTGATCGGACAGTGAGCTACCCATTACTCTCCACCGGCAGGCCCGCGCCTACGGTGGCCGGGAGTCGTCACGCGGCACCCGACGCCAGGGGCGTCCCCCGCGGCTGCTGAGACGGGAGGCTCTCTCCCTGAACCGTCCCGCCACCTCCTTCGCTAGCATGACTGCTTCGCAGAAGGAGGTGACTGCCTCCCACTCCCTCTCGCCCCGGACCATGGTTTGCACCAGGGCCGGACGCGAGAGGTCGTCGCCGCTGCCGATCGCCTCTACGAGGACACGGCGGTGCTCCGCCCAAGCGGGGCAGACCTCCACCGTGTCAGGGCGATCCTGGCAAGGGTGACACCCGGGCGTTTCTTCCCGCCTGATGATGTGCACGAACCTCCCGAAACTTCCGTGTCCGGTGAGGAACTGCGTCAGGCGGTAGGTGAGGGCGCCGTGGCGCCTCTCTAGCCACTGCTCAAAGAGGGGTCTTATCGCCACTATCGCGGCGTGCCCTGCGCTGGGTTGCGAAAGTCGCTCTTTCCATGCCGCCATGAGATCCCGCCGGAGATCCGTCCGCTCCGCAGCGATTTGCCGCGGAAGCGGATCCTCCCCCCGGCTTAGTGTCTCCGCGCGCCACTCACACTGGCGCGCGAGGACTATCGCCTCCAGATCCCATGGCGGCAGTCCGGCAAGGAGGCTTGCCGCCTCGCCCGAGATCGTGCGGTAGCCCCGGATTAGCCTAACGGCTACCACCTTCTGGGGCGCGTTCAGGTAGTGGGCGGCTCGCCGCCGCAATGAACGCGCCCACACCGGGGCCCCATATAGGGCCATGGACCGCACGACCCCCGCGTAAAGCCTCCGGTAGGAGGCGTTTAGCCCCCTCAGGTTGGGCAAGAGCCGCTTGAAGGCGGCCCCGGCCCGTTCCAGTTTAGGGGCCAAACGTCGGAAGTGCTCGACGAAGTTCCACCGGCTGTCGAGGACGAGACCTAGGTATTTCATCGTCACCTCGACGCCGATGTGAACCCCTCCTACCGTGAGTTGGGATCCCGATGGTAGCGCGTTCCGGGGCCCATGAAACGACAAGGCCTCGGACTTGTGCAATGCCACCTCGAGACCCAACTGCCGGATCCTCTCCACGACTATCGCAACCCCGCGTGTCATCGCGTCGGCCGCTGCCTGATGCGACCTCCCCTGCGCCAGGACCAGCGTGTCGTCAGCATAGCAGACCACGCTGACGCCATCAGGGAGGTCGGCCCGCAGCCCCCAGTCGTAAATGCAATAAAATTCTCAATCTCAGGCAATTCGGTTATCAAAAACATGTGGGAACAAATGACGCAATTGCTACTTTGATGGAGGAAGCAGTTGACAAAATTAATAAGAAACTGAAAGTTGCAGGATTATTTCTTGATCTAAGTTCTGCTTTTGACACAGTAGATCACAAACTACTATTAGCAAAAATGGAACACTATGGAGTGAGAGGAACGGTTCTAGAACTATTTAAATCTTATCTGAAAAATCGAAAGCAATACGTAGAAATTAAAGTCGTCGTCGTCGTTTCAGCCGATAGACGTCCACTGCTGGACATAGCTAGGCCTCTCCCAATTTTGGGAGGGTTTGCCATAATCGCCACGCTTGGCAGGCGGGTTGGCGATCGCAGTATGGTATGGTGGTGGAATACATAGAGAACGCTGCTGCCCATTCTCCGGTACGATCCTTAGTCGCCTTTTACGACACCCACGGGAAGTAAGGGGTGGTGGTATTCTTTAAGTCCGGCACCACACAGACCTTAAAGTGACTGAAGGAAAATGTGAGAAAGTATACAAATCGGGTTCTAAACTAATAAAGAAGGGAGTTCCCCAAGGCTCAATACTGGGGCCAATCTTTTTCATATTGTTCATTAATGATTTAATTAATTACATAGAAAAGCATATAGATGCTGGACTTGTTCTTTTTGCTGACGATACAAATGCTATAATATCCGCTAATGACATAGAAACTCTAACAAATAAAGTAAACATGGCTCTGGCTCTTTTCCATCATTGGTTTACCATCAACAATCTTAACCTAAATACCAGTAAAACAAATGTCATGTTATTTAGGACAACGTCGAGAAATAAGGATAAAATTGACATAACTTTGAATAATGATATTATAACTTTAATGGATAACGTAAAATTTTTAGGTATTTACATTGACGAAAGTTTAAACTGGAAAAAGGAACTGTCAGCAATAGAAAGCTCAATTAGCTCGGCTTGCTATGCCCTTAGAAGTCTTAGAGAGGAGATCACAATAGAACAAGGTAGTGTACTATTCGCTTGTGGAGTCAAGGCTCAGGTACAGTATTTCTCTGTGGGGAGGTAGTTATGCGTACAATGTTAACACAGCTTTTGTCGTTCAAAAAAGGGCCTTGAGAACTATAGTAAGAATTCCACCCTGGGTCTCGTGCAAGCAGTATTTTAAAAATCTACAGAATTCTAGTAGTGCTTACTGAGCTTATGAAAAAACTGAACAGGTCCGAAACAGCAGAAGAAAGAAATAAGCGAGAAGCTACAAGGCGTAAGGACTTGCAGTATGACATACATCCACTTATGAAAGTGGTCAGTCATGCGGCAAGTTTTCAATCAATCAAATTGTATAATAAACTACCTATAGAATTAAAATCCTTATATAACATAAACCAGTTTAAGCAGCAAGTAAAATCTTTTTTGGTAGAAAAATGCTATTATGCTGTTGATGAGTTTCTCAGTGATGTGTCTTAGCTAGACCATTACTACATTATTGTTGCGCGCCACAATTAATGCCTAGTACATGGCGACAGTAGTTACCACTAGCGCCATCTAGTATCGAGTAGCGGAACTAGTTGTCAAGACCCTTCTAGAAATTTCGATGCGAGAACTTTCTAGAACATTCCCGAACTTTCGACATCTGGTCGATCGGGGCCTGTATGTACTCGAACATTCTAGATGTTTCTACAATGGAAGGTTCTAGAACTCTCTTTGGCGCTATATAAGGCCGAGACGCGCCACGACCGACACAGTTTGGATAAAGCGATCGAAGTGAAAGCATCGAAGCGATATTCAAGTGCGACTTAAAGCGATCAGTAGTGCAATTGTGTTTTGTAATTAGTGTTGTTTGAGTAGTAATTAGTGTTGATTATTAAAGTGTAATTTTTTTGGTTATTAAATCGGCAGTTTTTATTGTCACGAACCCGAAGCTCGTAACAATTGGTGTCAGAAGAGGGGATTAAAAATCATGCCGGTTTTACCCAAAGACGACACGGAGGGTATCCGTACCCGGAGTCAACGCCAGCAAGAGACGGACCAGAGGCGATTTGGTGGAGCTACGCCGCAGGGGTCGGAGGGCCAGCTACCGACCATGGAGGCCGGCCCGTCCGCAGCAGCTCCAGCATCAGCAGCACCAGATTTGGCTGCTCTGATGATGATGCTGCAGGAGCAGGCCCGCAGACAGGAGGAACAGGCTCGTCGGTTGGAGGAACAGCTCCAGCGGGACAAGGAGGAACAGGCCCGTCGACAGGAGGAACAGGCTCGCCGTCAGGAGGAGCAGGCTCGCCGGTTGGAAGAACAGCTCCAGCGCGATAAGGAGGAACAGTCCCGTCGTCAAGAGGAACAGGCCCATCGATTGGAAGAACAGCTCAAACAAGATAAGGAGGAGCAGGTGCGTCGCCAGGAAGAGCAGATGCGCCTCATGAAGGACCTTCACGCAACCTTCGGGAAAGACATGAAGGAGGTGAAGGAGAAGGTTGCCCAGCATGACAACCGCCTGTCAGAAGCTGAAACTCAGATCAGCAAGTTTAATAACGTCATTGCTGATGTGAAGCAGGAGTTGGGTAATCTTAAACTTGGGGATGGAATCGCAGCTCCCGTAGCTACAACACCTTCGCTACGTGGATTCAAAGTGCCACCGTTCGACGGAACTTCTTCCTGGTCGGCCTACAAAATCCAGTTTAAGGCTGTCATGAAGGCGAACGGATGGAATAAAAGCCAGGCCATGACTGCTCTCACCCTAGGCCTGCGCGACCAGGCCTTAACTGTCCTGGAAGCTCTCGGTAAGGAAGTGACTTACGAGCAGCTCCTCGAGGCATTGGAGGCTCGGTATGGCGACGCTCACCTGGAACACGTGTTTCGTGCGCAGCTCAAGGATCGCGTGCAACGCAGTAGCGAAAACCTGCAGCAGTGGGCCCTTGAAGTGGAGAAGCTGGTTCGCAAAGCTTACCAGTCCGTACCTGCGCTTATTGATGGGAACCTGGTGCAGGCATTCATCGATGGCATCCGCGACCTTGAAGTTAGAGCTTCTGTGCGGCTCGGTCACCATGGGACGCTTAAGGACGCTTTGGCCCATGCACTGGAGGTGGAAGCTGTGCGGCAGGATCATCGTTCCCATCGCGTCAGGGAGGTTGCAGCGGCTACAGTTCGCGACCGCAATAAAGGATACAGCCCTAGGTGCTACGGCTGTGGGGAAAGGGGCCACCTTCGATCCAGTTGCCCTAAGCGAACTGCAGAAAGAGAAGACGGCCGATCTCCAGAGGGCAGTGCGGCTAACAGCACCGCCCAGCACCAGCAGCAGGGAAACGAGTAATAGCCAGGACTGCGGGGCGGGTGCTGGCTGATGTTCAAAGAGCCCCAAGGGTTTCGATCACACAAACCCATGACGGGAACAGCCTAATCATCAAGGGCGAGGTCAACGGAACGCCGTGTAAACTGACCATAGACACTGGAGCTTCTCGCACGGTTGTCAGTTCCCGACTTACAAGTCGGTCCCTTGGGGACCCCGCATACAACCGGGAACGCATTAATTTGGTAACAGCCACCGGTCAGCGCATACCCGTCCATGGAGAGACGAAAATGGAATTGACGCTAGGCAACAGAATCTACCTGCATAATGTCATCGTGGCTGATATAATGGACGAGTGCATCCTGGGCCTAGACTTTATGAGGAAGAATTGTTGCGAGATTGACGTCAAGCAAGGTGTTTTGAAATGTGGAGAAGAGGAACTTTTCATGGAAGGGGCGTTGCCTGGGAATGTGTACAGCCTTAAGAAGATTGTTCTTCCGCCGAGATCGGAAACGATTGTGCCGGTTAGTCTTCCTCGGAATCCTGGGCAAACTCATCGTTGTGTACTCGTGGAAAGGGTAGACAATGACCTTCCATGGAAAGTGGCACGGACTTTGGTCAGAGCCACTGACATCTCAGGGGTACGTGTGCTGAACCTTTGTCATCAGGAACAGATAATAGAAAAAGGCACACTTGTTGGTACTTGCGAGGAAGTGGATTGGTTGCGTCGATGCCAACATCTATCGACTGGGACCCTCAGCAAGGATGCACAAACAAAAGTGACCACACTTTTAGAAGACTGCCGCAGCGCTTTGTCCCAAAATGAAATGGTCAAGGCGAAGAAGATGTTATTCAAGTTCGCCGATGTTTTCTCGTCAAACGAGGCTGACATCGGGAAGACTGGCTTAGTTCAACACAAAATAAACACAGGAGAAGAATTGCCTATCCGTCAGCGGCCAAGGAGATTGCCGGTAGCACGTGAAAAAGAAGTGGAAACCATGATTGAGGGAATGGTGAAGGATGGTGTTATTGAACCTTCATCTAGTCCATGGTGTTCACCTGTAGTGCTGGTAAGAAAGAAGGACGGCAGCATGCGGTTTTGTGTTGACTATCGTCGTCTGAACGACGTTACAAAGAAGGACAGCTATCCTTTGCCAAGAATTGATGACACGCTGGACATGCTTACTGGAGTAAAGTGGTTTAGCACGCTGGACCTGAAAAGTGGCTACTGGCAAGTTGAAATTGATCCTAAGGACAAGGAGAAAACTGCATTCTCGACAGGAAAGGGTCTGTGGCAATTTAAAGTTATGCCGTTTGGATTGTGCAATGCTCCGGCAACATTTGAGAGGTTGATGGAACTTGTACTTACCGGACTAATTGGCGATGCCTGCCTGGTCTACTTGGATGACATCATCATCGTAGGCCGCACGTTTGAAGAACATCTTCAAAACCTGGAACGCGTACTCATGAAGATCCAGAGTGCCAACCTCAAGTTAAGTCCGAAGAAGTGTTCACTATTCAAACGACAAGTTAGCTTTTTGGGATATGTAGTGTCTGAAGAAGGTATCCGCACGGATCCAGAGAAAATCGCCGCTGTCAAGGATTGGCCAATTCCAAAAGACAAGACGCAGGTCAGAGCATTTCTGGGTTTGTGCTCCTATTATCGGCGATTTGTCAAGAACTTTGCAGATATAGCCAAACCCCTGCACAAGCTAACGGAGGAGAAGCGACATTTCTGCTGGGATGAAAGTTGCGACATCGCATTCCAGGAGCTAAAGGACCGTCTGTGCAAAACACCTATTTTGGGGTACCCTGATGCGGGCAAGGAATTTATAGTCGACACAGACGCAAGTGACATAGGACTTGGGGGTGTGTTGTCTCAGCGGAACGGCGATCAAGAGGTTGTGGTAGCATACTTCAGCAAGTCATTGTCGAAACCTGAAAGGAACTATTGTGTTACGAGACGGGAACTGCTTGCTGTGGTAAAGTCATTGCAGCACTTTAGCAAATATCTTCTGGGACGGAAATTCCACCTACGAACTGACCACGCTGCACTGAAATGGCTATTGCAGTTCAAAAATCCAGAAGGACAAGTTGCGAGATGGATTGAACTACTGCAGGAATACAACTTCGAGGTCGAACATCGCAGCGGGAAATCTCATGGCAACGCAGATGCATTGTCAAGAAGACCTTGTCCTGAAGACTGCAAGCATTGTACTAGGCAAGAAAGTAAAGAAGTCGTACCTGTGAGGATGCTCAAGACAGACCTCAGTAACGAGTGGAAGGAAAGCCTACAACGTGCACAGCAGGAAGATTCGGACATCAAGCCGATTCTGGAGTGGATGAAGGCCAGAGCTCCTAAGCCCAGGTGGAGCGACGTCTCAGCAATGGGTTCGGCCACAAAAAGCTATTGGGCCCAATGGGACAGCTTGGTGATTCAGGATGGAGTCCTGTGCCGTAAATGGGAAAACGCTCGAGGAGACAGCTGTCATTTGCAAATGGTTGTCCCTAAAGCTCAAGTACCGAATGTTCTACAGCTGTACCATAATGGTTGTTCAGGAGGCCATCTGGGAGTAAAACGGACTCTACTGAAGATACGAGAACGGTTTTACTGGATCCACTGTCGGGACGATGTCGAGGACTGGTGTCGCAAATGTACAAGTTGTGCTGCTGTAAAGGGACCTCAGACTCGCAGTAGAGGTGCATTGAAATTGTACAACGTTGGTGCACCATGGGAAAGGATAGCCCTTGACGTTGCGGGGCCGTTTCCGGTAAGTGAAAGTGGTAACAAGTATTTCATGGTTGTGATGGATTACTTCACTAAGTGGCCGGAAGTCTTCGCCATTCCAAACCAAGAAGCTTCAACAGTTGCAGATAAACTGGTTCATGAAGTCTTCTGCCGTTTTGGAGTACCCTTGGAGATTCACAGCGATCAGGGAAGGAATTTTGAGTCCCAAATATTCCAGGAAACTTGTCGAGTTATGGGTACTCATAAAACAAGAACAACTTCTTACCACCCACAATCGGATGGAATGGTGGAACGATTTAATCAGACCTTGGAGAGATACCTAGCAAAAGTTGTGGAAAATCGGCAACGAGATTGGGACAAGCACATACAACCGTTTTTGTTGTCATATCGAAGCGCTGTTCACGAAAGCACATCGGTGACACCAGCTTTCGCAAACTTTGGAAGGGAATTACGGCTGCCTGCAGACCTGATCACCGGAATACCACCCGATGCCCCACGAAGTATAACCGATTATGCGAATGACTTGCGAAACAAAATGAATGACATTTATGAGCACGTCAGACAATCGGGCCAGCAAATGTCTGAAAAGATGAAAACCCGTTATGACCGTAAAATGAACAATAAAGGGTTCGACGAAGGTTCACTAGTGTGGTTGCACAATCCAGTCCGCAGCAAAGGGAAATCTCCTAAGCTTCAAGCTAAATGGGACGGACCGTACCGGATTGTGACAAAGATCAATGACGTAACCTACCGGATACAGAAAGGTGCAAGGGGTACTCCTAAGATCGTCCACGTGGATCGACTGGCGCGTTATTATGGGGCCGATAATGTTCGGGACGAGCATGTCTTAGGAGGGGGCAGTGTTGCGCGCCACAATTAATGCCTAGTACATGGCGACAGTAGTTACCACTAGCGCCATCTAGTATCGAGTAGCGGAACTAGTTGTCAAGACCCTTCTAGAAATTTCGATGCGAGAACTTTCTAGAACATTCCCGAACTTTCGACATCTGGTCGATCGGGGCCTGTATGTACTCGAACATTCTAGATGTTTCTACAATGGAAGGTTCTAGAACTCTCTTTGGCGCTATATAAGGCCGAGACGCGCCACGACCGACACAGTTTGGATAAAGCGATCGAAGTGAAAGCATCGAAGCGATATTCAAGTGCGACTTAAAGCGATCAGTAGTGCAATTGTGTTTTGTAATTAGTGTTGTTTGAGTAGTAATTAGTGTTGATTATTAAAGTGTAATTTTTTTGGTTATTAAATCGGCAGTTTTTATTGTCACGAACCCGAAGCTCGTAACATTATTATGAACATAACATTATACTGAACATAACATTTTAGAAATGCTGACATCAACGAATTTAATTGTGACATTGAATACTGCCGGTCGATTCTGTAAAAATCTCACCGTGAAAACATAGGTGAAGTGAGTTTGTTTTTGCTAGGAATTGACACTATTGACAGCTCACTCCACGCTCACTTCACCTAAGTTTTCACGGTGAGATTTTTACAGAATAGCACTGCTGGTAATAATAAAGACAAGACATGTTGCTACGTCACTATGTGCTAGCGACCGTTTCCGGGGGCCCATTGTTGAGTGTGCAAGTCACCCCCTGCCATTTTATCCGTGTATATATAAAACATTGATCAGGCAGGGGTCGTAGTTATTCCATAGTTCTTGGTAACCAGTCTAGCCACCCAAACCCATAGTCCAACTTTTTATTTTTCCATATCCTGCAATAGTCCTACACCAACCGGGGGTTATCCTTGGATGCACTTGCATAGCGCATACAGGGATAACCGTCGGTTGGTGCCGCATTTCATTAAAATTTTCTAAGGGGCCTCTGCGAGTTGGCTTCGGCCCCTCGTACGCCTTCCAAAAGTCCGGGACCCAATGGTTCCGAGAAAAAAGAAAAAAAGACAAGACATGTGTGAATTTTAATGTGATTGACAAATAAATGAAATTGGTAATTAAATGAAATTATTAGGTAGTTGTTAGTGACATTTATTCATTATTTTATTTTTCTCGTTGACATTTTTTTTTTTCTTAAATTTTGAACTTGTATGAATAATATTAATGTAGGTAGGAAATGAGATTATGTTGAAGAAATGTAATCGTGTTTTTAATTGTTATTATTTAATTATTTGCTTATGTACCTTTGTAAAAATTCAGACACAATGGAAATTGTTATTGAATAAATAAATGAAAAAAAAATGAAATCGTAGCCCATGTCCCACAGGAGCGGTCCTACAACCGATCCCTGCGGGACACCGCATGACATCTCTCGCCGGTTCCACTCCCCATCGCGACCGGGGTAGATGACGGCTCTGTCCGTCAGGTACGCCTCGACTATTCGACGGAGGTAGGGCGGCACCCGGTGATAACGGAGTGCCTCCACAATGCAGCTCCAGGGCAGGGTGTTGAAAGCGTTGGCGATGTCGAGTGACACAGCCACGACGACCCCACCCCGGGACACCGAGTCCCCTGTCGTTAGGGCTCTCACGCACATGATGGCGTCCACCGTCGAGCGCCCCTTGCGGAAGCCAAACTGGATGTCCGCAAGATCCGGCCCCGTCCTCACCAGGTGCCCGACGAGGCGGCCCGCAATTACTCTCTCAAAGAGCTTGCCGACCTCGTCGAGCAGCACGAGGGGCCGGTATGCGGACGGAGAGTCCGCAGGGTACCCTGGCTTCCGAATGAGGACCAGCTTCCCTGTCTTCCAACGGAGAGGAAACTGGCCTCTCTCCAAACATGCGCTTAAGAACGCCTCCAGTCGAGGCCCGAGAGCCCTCGAGGCCAGAACCCAGGCTTTACCTGGCAAGCTGTCGGGTCCTGGGGCGGTATTTTTGGCCTTCAGCCTACCTACCACCGCTCTCAGTTCTACCCCGGTCACTTCAGGGATGTCGTCGTCGTCGTCCGCGTGGTCCGCTTCGGGCACCGCAAGTGGCGGAGCAATGAGCGGGGGGGTGTGCCCCCCCCGTGAAGGGAACGCTCACCACCTCCTCCACCAGCTGGGGGCGGAGACTCGGCGTCAGCGGGGGGACCCAGGTGCGGAGTTTATTCCGCACCATTTTATAAGGGCGCCCCCACGGATCTCTGTTCAGAGTCTCCACCATCTCCTCGCGGGCCATATCCTTGGCCCGCTGGACAGCCTCTTGGAGGGCGGTCTTCACCGCTCTGTACCCCTCGTACAGCTCCGCCTCCGTGGCTTCCGCATCTGGAGGGCGAATGCGGAGCCTACGGTGCCTGGTTTGCGCCAAATTCCTTTGATTTGTGCATGAAAAACCGACACTAATCGGGTCGTCGGCGAGTGTTGGCCGCAAACGCCAAATACACGCCAAATAAACACAACATGGCCGAGTACACAACGTGTACTGGAGCCATTAGAATAATATCACCGTGAGCGCTGTCAAAAATGACAGTGCGTGTGTGTGGATGTGTTAGTGTGTGTTTTGTTTTGAGTTGCATCATATCTTTAGCAATCTAACCAAAGAAGAAGAAATGTGGTTGGTGTTTATACAAAGAGATACTGTACTGTAAAAATATCGTTTTGACATTGAGTAAGCACTGTGAGCGCGTTCACGAGCGTTCCGAATTGTTGACAGCCGGGCAGCCCTCACAATCGTAACATTGCGTAATTTCTAAATCGGAACGCATGTGAAATGATGTTAGTAATGTGTGTGCAGTGTGAGTGCTATGAGCGATTTTATATAGCTAATTCTGTGGCTAATTCGGAATGCGGCCTTACATTACATTCTTTTGATCTTTTCGTATAAATTTTCTGAATGTCATCAGTGTGACCCATTGAGATAGGAAAAACATGGAGAGGCCGCTTTATTCTATACATACATTTGCTTATACAAATATGAGTGAAATATGATTCAGAATACGAAATATCGTTTTGTCTCGTTCTCTCTAATAAGATAATCGTATTTGATAAAAGAGACAACAATATTTTAAGTTGTTGCTCATTTTGGCAACATTTTGACGTGACGTAGTACAATTGTAGGTAAGGTGCCGTATCAGCCATCTTTTGCGACAAGTTTCGTGGTAGTTTTGCTGTCAAATGGTTGTTTACTTTTTGTATTATTGAGATTTGCGAGAAATATACAAGGATTTTACCTTTTAAAACTGCATGCAAATGTTGGAAAACAACAATTCAACATGTCTGTGTGTTGTATTGTGAAGTGTGGTGCAAGAAAGAATGAAAATCAACCTCTAATGTCTTTGCAGAGGTTAATAGCCGGTTTTCATGCAAAAATACATTTAATAATACACATTCGATGATACAGTTGTGACGCGATCATGAATTTATGGCTAAAGTATTGATATTTGGGTTCATTTCCGTATAATAGACCTTTTTAGTATATTTTGTTAATTCATTTGTTTGTTTACAAAAATATGTCAAATGGAATAGGGTTGTACCGTTGCCGTAATAGTTTTCTCCGCTGAAACGTCATCGACATATTCTGCGATGTGAACATAAATAATTCTGTGTCTTATTCGGTCCGAGTGACCTTGCCAGGTCCGTCCTCTGGTTCACAGCATCGAAATTAAAATATTTTATTTCACATAAACCTACATGGCCACTTAGGAAACGTCAGTAGCTAGGTCATCATCATCATTTCAGCCGAAAGACTTAAAGAGGCCTATGTCCACTGCTGGACATAGGCCTCTCCCAAAGGGGGGGGGGTTGCCATAATCGCCACGCTTGGCAGGCGGTTTGGTGATTGCAGTATAGTTTGGTGGTGAAATGCATAGAGAACGCTGCTGCCCATTCTCCGGTACGACCCTTAGTCGCCTTTTACGACACCCACGGGAAGTATGGGGTAGTGCTATTCTTTAAGTCCGGCACCACACAGACTGTGGAGTTTCTTGCCAGTGCAGTAGCTAGGTGCACGGTTCCAATTGGTTGCTTCCTATGGCGAAGAACTGGCAAGAAACTCCACAATTTTTACAATGTTTTCTAATTTGTTAAGTACCTGGTACTGATTTTAATAAATAAATAACTCGTATTTTATTAAATTTATGGACTATCTGTTTCTCTCTTCTCGCCACTGCAGATTTATTACCGAAAAAACTCAGTGAAAGCTGAAGTGACGGTAACAGAGAGTTTTTACATTTGGTACTTACGCTATCAGATGCATTTATAAGTAAGTATCTTATTATATTGCCATTTGTCTTCACAACTGGTTTGTACATAATACACATTGTTTGTACATAATACAGGTTTGTACATAACTATAATATTTTCTCTGAAAATTCTAACTCTAATAAAAAATTTCTTTTTTGACATGTATACCTACCGATAAATAGTTCAGTAATTAACCACGAGTCTTTCGTTTCACGCATCACAAAAGATTATAAATAAAGTATTTTTGCACACTTTATTTTTATGCAAAACTATAAAGTTACCGAAAATAAAGTAACAAACGTTATTATAAAGTATGGTTGGCAACCGTAATTACAACTGACTTTAATTTAGTAAGTTATTATGATCCAAACGTAATAACTAGTAAGACTCATATTTAGTATCGATACTCGATAATAGTAACACCTATGTTCCTTGATTGACACAACCCTAGCAGTGGCAGCCATTTTATGCGACAAAACGAGTTGTAGGTATGCACCCTTTTTTTGTAGGTATTTCCAGTCCATACTTTTTTATGTCAATGGTGTGACCATTTGTGGCAGATTTCGCTCCTTTTAGTCTTTGGCAGATCATGCTGACGATTTACAAAAGTGGCAGATTTAAAAGATTTCAAGAAAATTCACATTACTTAATTTGAATTTTCAATGAATTCATCTTTTTTAAAGTAATTGCATCAGGTTTTATATATAATTAGATTACAAATAATAATAATGCATAAGAAAATTGTAAATATTTTTGTTGTTTTGATTTCATTGAATTTGTTGTGTATTTTTTTCCGTTTCCATGAAGGTATAATTTTGGCAATTTTGGCCCCAAGGTTTTGACCTTAGACAAAGAAAAGTATAGACGGCGGGTATCTCCATTTCATTTCCACAAGAAACGGATAAAGTATTGAGTTATTATAAGTAACAGAAAAGGATAAGGCTATACTATTTCCGTCTCTCAGTGCGTGCCAGTTTTTTCAAGGCAGCTACTCATGTAGCCTATGTTAGTTTAGTTTTTTGTCTCATGTGTGGCCACGCTACCCGATGCTCTATAACTTTCTTACTTTAAGGTTTTGACAGATTTTTTGCCCAGTCTGTGGCAGATTCGCCATTTATAAGATGGTCACACTGAATGTCATGCAAAGAGTAAAGTAACTACAATGCGTTTCAAATAAGAATAGGATCGACTTAGCGCCATGTTGTGACGTCATAGCTGTCAAATCGAATAAATTGGGTAGAGTGAGCAAAACAAGATATTTTTTTAATAACATTAATTATTTACGAAAACATTTTTTTTTCAATTCCGCTCATGTCTGCATCACTGTTTGAGTGGTCATCGTCAACAAATGACAACAATAACAAATTTAACAGGAAACCACCACGTAACATACAGAATTAACGAAAGAAACAGTAACACTCCACAAGCACTCAGTCTCACGAAGAAGCACACCAACAACCACAAAGCATGTAACACCCAACAACGACAAGATGGCGGCTGGCATCTTCTTTACTTTCTGGTGAATTGTTTTCAACAATGAAAATAAGAAAGAAAGTAGCATATTTAAAAAAAAAAACTAATTATGACTAATTTTTTGATGTTTTTTTCACTTTGATTTATCTAAGACTAATCTAAACAAAAAAAAAAGTTATTGATACGCAAATAAGTTTTCTTTGCAAACCGTACTTTTCAATCAACTTTTGACAGATAGAGGTCATTGACGTTCCTATTCTTATTTGAATCGCATTGTAAGAGAAAATGTCATGCTGGTAACAAAATAATTCGCTTTATCAAACTAAACGAAATTAACGAAATATTGAACTGTTTAAAGACCAGTACTCTATGTATTTTGTTTATCACAACGCAAATGTCGACTGCTTGGGATACTGCGTCGTATGGTGCTCTATACATAAATGGAAAAGCCAATCGAACCAGCTAAGGAAGACTGTTGTAATAGTGGCTGTAATCCTTGTATATTTGATATATATGAAAGGCAGCTGATACTGTTTAAAAAACATTTAGAGTGTGGGCAAAGTGTAAATGATAATTTATTACAGAATAATGGGATATCACAATTGAAATACACTGTATTTAATGTTGTTAAGAACCTGCCAGTCTGCAATTTACACAATTGTATAACATTCAAAAGAAAATCTGTAGACAGTAATAAAGTTTGGTGGAAACCTGGTGACCACTTTCTCTATAAATATAATAAAGATAAAAATGCTTGCACAAGAGCTTATACTCCTATAAAAGATAAAAATGAGCAAACTGAAGGTGATTTTTCTATAATTGTAAAAAAATATGATCAAGGCCTAGTATCTACTCACTTGTGTAATTTAAATGAAGGGGATGAAACATTTTGGAGAGGTCCTTACGGACATTACAAGTTGGAACCCAATAAGTTTCAAAGAATCATAATGATTGCACAAGGAACAGGCGTAGCTCCATTTATTACAATCATAGATAACATTTTAAATAATGAAGATGATATGACCAAAATATTATTATTATATTGTTGTAAATGTGAAAATTCTATACTATTTAGGGATGAACTATATGCTTTCAAATCATATTGGAATTTCAAGTATAATATTTATTTAAGCAGTTCAAGCACAACCAATTTTAAATGTAGATATCAAGAACCAATAAACAAACACAGGTTAAGCAATGAATGTTTATATAATTTAAAACCTTTTCTAAATAGTGACCAGATTATTTTATGTGGAGCTCCCATGTTTAATGAGACTTACAAAACTTATTTTAAAACAGAAGTTCCTGGATTAGAAAATATAATTATATTTTGATGATTTCTAGTTTTATTTTTTAAAGTTATATTTTATCAACCTCTTTTTCAGACAAAAATTGTAGTTTTATAATAATTACGGACTTTATAGTAATTACGATGTAGCGAAAAAAAAAAAAAAAGTGTATCAGGTTTCTGTGCGGGACGGGCGTTACCCACGGAGGCGAGAGATGAGGGGACGTTGTAAATCTGACCGTCGCGTGGCGCTGACGTCCGACACAAGTCGGAGTATTTCAGAAATCCCGCGGATATGTGTTGGAAGACTCGTTTGAACTGCGGTTATCTTCTAGGGTTCATGCTTGGAGGATGTCTTGAGAATGGCGATATGTTGAATCTTGAGAGTGTTCAGGAAGCGATTTCGGGTTTCTTCAGGAACTATCTTGCCGACGACTACGAAACTATTTTTCAACGTTTGTGTAAGTGGCTCGAAACTTTACCGTGAAGAGGACCCGAAATTTCTTCCTGATTTTAAACTTTATTTGTTCTAAAATGACCTTAACTTTTACTATTAAAGGCCTAAGTCTTTATTTTTACATGTAATCCTAACGTGTCGCATATCATTTGTTTCGGTATAAAATTATCTATTTAATTGTATTATCTATTTGCCTATATTTACGATTACTGAAAGTTATTTCGTGAGAAAGATCGTTCATTTGTAATTTTATTCGGAATCAAAGAGTAAAGTAACTAAATCGCAAAATAGGCTATCTTGAATTTAGTTCATTCAACTCGGTTTACTCTCCAATCTAACAAAATATTTTTTTACTGCATAGGTACTAAAGTTTGTCCTTCAATCTGGAATTGGAAATTCATAGGCTATATGTATTACTTGTATGGGCGTTTGTGCACTACAAGGAATTTTACTGTCCGGCAGTCCGATTTTATTTTTTTATTATGGCGTGTCATATGGGTCCGTAAAAAATCGGACTGCCGGTCAGTAAAATTCCTTGTAGTGCACAAGCGCCCTATGTCCGTGAATCTGTTACCGGCGTCGGAACAGATTCACGATCATACAATAATATTGAAAATATACCTACTTGCACGGCAACCATACTTAGGTACTACATTGAATAGAAGCGTTTCATCTGATTATTTTGCATATACTTACTACAGAAGATTCAAATTCAAACACAAATAATATATAATTTATTCCGGTCTGAACCCTTGAACCCCCTCTCCACCCCCCCCCCCCCTCGATCCCCTGCTAGTTCGACTTCTGTTTTAATCTCTTCACAGGCCGGGCGAACAGTTTCTGCATGGCAGGAAGGGATTGTGTTTTGTGTTCGTCGTGGTTGATGAGGGTTACGAACGTGAGTCAAAAAACTCACACTAAGGCCACTGGTCACAGCCCCTGGTCATGGTTTCGATGTCGGTATTCTTCTGTTTTTGATTAGATTTCTTTCCACGAAGTAAGCCCGACAAATCAAACGCGACGCGACGGAATGTTGCCTCAATAATTTTACAATTAACAGGCAATCTCTATTCTAAGATTATCTCACTATTTATTAAAGTGAAAAAACTTCTTTAGGCGCGTTGGGCATTTTTTGAGGTAGGAAAAAAGCATTGAACTCGCGCCACTGCACACTGTTACCGTAAGCGACACCGCGCGTGTTTTGTTTAAGACGGTTCAAAAAATACCTGCTTCGGATGTGTTCGGCTGTCCTCGGGATGTACTCGGTTTTAACACAAAATACAGAGTATAATATATATACTATACCAACTATATAATAGCAACTATACTATACATAGTAACTGTACTATACCATACATAGTACTGTACTATATGTATATAGTAACTATACAAACTATATACTATAGTTTTAAGGGGGCGCATGAAGCTAGAAAAAAATCAAGTTTCACCCGCGCCTCCTTTCCTATTCGTTCGATTGCGAGCGCGTTAGAATTTTGTATGGGAAATTAGGTTTCTCCTAGTGACCACCAGGTGGCGCTATAACTTTTTCACAAAAATTCTAACGCGCTCGCAATCGAACGTGAGTCGAAAAAACCCACACTAAGGCCTCTGTATGATATTAGCGACAGTATCCTGGACTGAATTTATCATTCGAGAGAAATTAAATAAATCGGATCGAACCCTTGCGACAAGAAACCAAACTCACTTATGGGCAAGATGTTGCCAGTAGGCACGAGATGGCGCTATGTTAAGATTTCAGTACACCACAATCATATTTTAAATAATTATATTAATTTGGTACAAAGTACATCAATCATATTTTTTATCAGACATTTTCTTTGCGAATTGATCTCACACAAAAGTAAACGCATACTAATTAATCAGGTGTTGGCTAGGAGATGCTGCATTTTAATTTTTGATTTTAAAATTTTTGTTCTGGCAATAGTGATGTAAGTTCGGTATGGATTTTTTCGCGCCGGCGCGAAACGTGTTTGCTTCTAACTTCCTTGTATTTTTCACCTATTGACTATTTCAATGAAATAATGCTTTTATCCCGAAGCCGTTTAATCTTATCTAAATAAGCCTAGTATTTGAAACAGAGGTACAAATAATGTCTGAAACACAGTTACATAAGTGAGAAAATTAGTATACAATAATAATATTAAAAGAATGATAGTGGTCTAAATCAGTGCTAAAATATTGTTGAAGTGTGTTTGACAAAAATGGGTTCTATCGTGTTGAAAAGTTTATCTATCCTTTTAGGGGTGTTTTTTGTATTTGTTGGAATAACGAAGCTAACCCCATTTATTTCGAAGGAACTGCATAAAGATTTGGTAAGTATTTTTTATCAGTTGTCTAGCAAACAGATTTTAAGGTCGCTAGGTGCATTTAGATTTTTGTAGCAGAGCGAGTGGCTTGCTATTTTGGTATTTGGCCTGCCGCCTAATACCACCACGGAGTCGTCTCGTTGCGACAGCCCACGGCGTGACTCGATCGCGCCGCGGATCCCCCCTGCGCCGATTCTTCTTAATCATCTGTAATTTATTTGTTGGCGCATGTTGCTAATTTGAACAGGTACCTACTTACTTACATTTTAATCGATCCTTCTACAACAATGTTGGCAACCAATAAAATAATTTGTTGAGTATTGTGATTGTCACGGCACTGCTGTACTTGAAATAAGTAGGTACCTACAAGGTGCTTTTTATACTTCAGTGAAAGGTGCTTTTTATACTTCAGTGAATATATTATGCTTATTATACCTAAAAGTTAAGCAAAAGGTAGGTAGGTATCTTAGTAGTAGATCGTTCACTAATAGGATAAAGCAGTGCCATGTCTATTTGTCGCGGGCACTATTTTGAATCCTGAATGCAACTAAGGATTATGTTAGGGCTCGCGAGCGCAGCGAGGGAGCTCTGATCCTGAGTGGAGTGAGGGATTCAAGCGCGCCCAAGACGAAGACACCTTTATCCCCGCGGAGAATACTCTACTTTTCGCACCTCTACTGCGAGGTAATAAAAACGAATTTGATTCTCGAATTGGTAGTTTATGAAACTGTTTAATAACCGGGGAATACCAATGCGCAGTGTCATACACTATTTATCCGACTACGTGATGGTAGGACAGGGTTATGTTTTTATGCGTACGTAACTTATATATCTTTGTACTTATGTGGAATTCCTTATACCATCGAAGGATCCTAATGACCGGATTGATTTTAATACATGAGGTGTCTATCAACTCGTTTGGGTCGCGCGAAGGTTTATAGGCTAGGTTTTGTTTTTATACAATCAAAGTGGCGGATTTTAGACTCGACTGCAACTAAGATTCAAAACTAGTTCATATTTTAAGCAGTTTGATGCAGTTGGTGGTATAAAATCTTAGATTAACCTAAAATCTCTAATGTACCTACTGCCTGTTGAATTTTTTTTATTTTTTCAACCGAATCTCATGCATTTTCATCATCATCACATCTCTTCAAAATGATCTAGTGTATTCTTCATACACAAGGACTAAAATAGCTATTTAATCCATATGGACTAAAAGCGATTTGCATTTGGAATGTGGATATTTTTTGTTAAAGTACCAATCACCAAAGAAATCAATCACGAACATTGTACGAATAAGTAACAGGTTCAAACTCAAACTCAAAGCATTTATTTCAATTAAACCTTGTACAGGCACTTTTGAATTGTCAAAATTAAATACCTAGTCTGTCAGTTAGTCAGAAAGTTGAAGCTAGTTGCCCATTCCAAAACGTAGATCTCTATGGAGAAGAACGGGCAAGAAACTCCATGGACACTCTTTTAAATCAAGTTATTACAAAATCCTGGGTACATTATATGATAAAGTAAAACGCGCGGGAACCAAATTAAAAATAGTAGATTGTTTTCCAAGGGAGCAAACAACTATGTATTTTGAAGGCGAGAGTGTTTCTCTGAATCCTGAGCGAGGGATTCAAAGTACGTCACTGGAGATTAAAATATTGTTGCCCCCGAGGTGGACACTACTTTTTACCACTCTCTATGAAAAAATAAGTAAGTGCAACTTATGAATAAGAATAGTATGTTTATTTATTACAATACAATTTTGAGTAAACAATTACGAACGAAGGCAGAATGCTTTTCGCGCGTTTTTTATTTTTACACAACTTTTTTTTTTATTTGGGTCGCGCTCATACAATGTTCGTGATTGATCTCTTTGGTGATTGGAACTTAAACAAAAAATATCCACATTACAAATTTAAATCAATTTTAGTCCCTTGTAGAGATGGGAATATACCCGGTAAAAACCCCGACTATGGGTAAATACCCATTTATACCCATTTTTACCTTCCCATTTTTAATTTATACCGGGTAAAAATTAAAATCAGTTTAATTGAAACTAATTATTGTATTTTTTAATATATACTTTGACATACAGAATTTTATAATTTATTTTTATTTGAGACCGTCGTCAGCACAACATACGCGGACATTGTTTCTCATTAGAACAAGAGAATTTCGTTAACTGGCTAGAGCTCCGCCGTTTTGTTGAGCACGCGCCGCGCAGTCACGCTTCGTTTCTGTTTTCGTGTGTCTAACGTTTGAGTATGACTGACTTACGATTTATATTCAGTTTTTTTCAACGGAATTGTGGGAAGTTTTGTTCATAGAATACTCTAAAAGAAGGTAACTCAATTTTAATTCATAGTACAATATTATATTGTAGATATATAAAATATAGAACGCACACTGTCTGCTAAAGTAGCCATATAGAATCACATTTCGACATTCACGAAATAGTGTAGGTATATCACTTTACTTTAAACAATAATTATAGTCAATTTTGGACTTATAAGTCTAGATAAACTTGACCCACGTGTTATTTTCTAACGTTTTTTTTAATTTGAAATTTTTAACATCGGTATTCGCGATCGAACTAAAAACCGTCAAGAAATAGTATGTCAAAATTAATATTTACTAAATATAATGTGTTAAATGTGTTTTGTACTTATT
Source organism: Mesoligia furuncula (assembly GCA_916614155.1). NCBI lineage: Eukaryota > Metazoa > Arthropoda > Insecta > Lepidoptera > Noctuidae > Mesoligia > Mesoligia furuncula. The sequence continues at coordinate 21,258,680 of OU744800.1, read as the reverse complement.
ATTAACAACATTAAATTCACTATTTTTTGTTTATATAATGGGAAAAGGCAGAAGGAATGGGTCCAGTTGACCAATCACTCAAAGAAACGCGATAAAATTCGGAAACACTATAGTGTGGGTCCTGTTATATCAGTAATATGCAAGTATTGTGATCATAAATATAAAATAGCAAACTTCAATAAAATGGGAGGTCATTTAGTCATCTTCTTAGCGTGTCGATAGCAATCTAAATGGACTCGGCCCAGAATTCTGCTACTTGTTTGGCGCCATCACCAGCGACCACCAGTTCCTGTAACGTGCAGCTGATGGGACACGCAGGACACGTCCCATCGTTTGTGGAACAGCACTACATTTACAATCCAAGGCGGAGTCGTCTATGAATCTCCACCTGAACATGTTTTCCTTGCTTCGGCCAACTTGGGCCCGGAGCCTGTTTAAAGAGTTCCAGGTTACCCAAGGGGTACCTTGGGTAACCTGGAAGTGGACATGAGTTATCATGTCCAGGTGGGAGGTCTACAGCGGGTGGAACGAACGGTTTGAGTAAGGAAGCACTGTCTCGAGGTCTTCAGCGGGTGGAACGAACGGTTTGGGTAAGGAAGCACTGTCTCGCCATAGCTTCAGTCTCTCTTGTGATGGTTCGCCAGTGAGTGGGACGACACACTTTAAAAAACTGTTTCGGCTTTTCAGCCTTTGTAGCACAAGGATGTTGTCGTAAAAGGGTTTCGTGTGTCGGAGACTATATTGGCTCTTTCGCTGGAGCTTGCCACCGCTCTGCGAACCACTGGTGGCGCTATTCCTGCTAGCGGATACAGCATTTAGCTAAATGTGATAAGTTATTTAGTAATTTAGTCAAATGTGATAAGTGCCCAACTGTTGCTAAAAATGAGCTTTAGAATCAAACTGACGTAAATATCGCCAATACTACTAACGCTCCTGTTATAACAACGACATCGTCGCACCCAGCGCCCCATGTTGGTTCGCTGGATTCAGGAAATAGTTATCACAGTCTGAATCAGCCATCATCGTCATCACAAAGGCAATCAACGGAAGTGGAAGACATCGAAAGGCTGACAGTAAAACTAGCAAAGGCAGTATTGATTTCTGGATCACCTTTGAGCCTGGTGGAACATACACTGTGGATAGACTTTAAACGAAAAATCTAAGTAATTTATACTCATTTACTTGTTTTGAAATGTTTTCAAGATTGTATATACATAATATATGTTACTTATCTATCTATTCTTAAAGGTAGTGTGCATTTAGTTAACTTTAAAACATGTGCAATCAGTACAGTAGGTACTCAATATTTTATTTTTATTTTAAACACTTTATTTTATTTGAAAATTTATGTAGATCAAATATTTAAAAGATATTTAACTTCGTTTTATTTAAAATCAATATTTTATCTTCAATGCTCAAGGTCAAAATTAACATGGTAGATCGTAGTATTGATGACTAAGCCAATTAAATGATATAAAGACAGTATTCATTTTATGACAAAGCCATTTAAATAATATAAAGACAGCACTCATTTTTTACCCGGTATTTTTTATTAATACCCGGTAAAAAAGGGTATTTATTCTTTTTTACCTTTTTTAACCTTTCCTTCCAATTTTTACCTTCCCGTTTTTTACCCACCCGCCCATCTCTAGTCCCTTGGGATTAAAGAGCTATTTTAGTTCCGGTTTACGAAGAATAAGTACACTAGAGCTCTTTTTAATAAACAGAGCATGTAACCATTTATTTGAATAGATATGATAACTGATTAAGTAGTTGAACGTTTCATAGATAATTAATAAGTGTTGATTTTAATTTTATTGTGCAATTAACATGACCAAAGTTGATTTTCCTAGTCACTAACTAATTATGTATAGAAAATTACTTTTCCGTTTTGTACCTTTTTAATAAAAAGATCAAAAATCCTACTCTATTTCATTGAAAATTCTGAGATTTCCTGAGATTTACAAAATCCGGCCGTAATCCTGAAAAGAGTTTAAAAATCCTGAGATATGGTAACCCTAGATGCACTTCCTTATTTGTTTAAATATATCTAAACATTAGCCTCTAATTATTATTTCTATGTATTGCTCCTAATTGTATGTAAATAAATAAACTTAAACTATTCATTCATAAGTTGCACTTAGGTACCTACTTATTTTTCATAGAGGGTGATAAAAGGTAGAGTGTCCACCTCGAGAGCAACACTATTTTAAGCTCGAGTGACGTACTTTGTATTCCTCGCTGCGCTCAGGATTCTACTTTAGAACCCTCTTTGGCAAACAATCTACTATTTTTACCCGACTGCGTCAGAAGGAGGGTTATTTGTTAATGTTTCCATACGATTTTCTCTATTGACGTTTTAAATTCAAATCTCATTAACCGCTTGTGTGCCGTAATTACTGACACAATTAAAAAGCCATTGTGTCTCGCGTAGATCTACGTTCCGGCAGACTAAGGGTTAATGACCCGCTGGTCATTAATGAAATTCAGTACAATATTAATGCCCGGCTAGAGCCTAGGGTTAGACTTACTTTGTTAGGTTTGCATGGCATACCATTAATTTGACGTTAGCGAGCAGGTGGTGTGAAAAAAAGGTGAATTGACAGACTTATTTATGTTAAATAAACTTTAAGTATACTCAAACCTCAGTTGGTCCGATAGTTTTTTTGATACTTATACGAAACAGCCGGTCGATTCTATAAAAATCTCACCGTAAAATCTTAGGTGAAGTGAATTTGTTTTTGCTACGAATTGACACTATTGACAGCTCACTCCACGCTCACTTCACCTAAGTTTTCACGGTGAGATTTTTACAGAATACCACCGCTGGATCGATTGGCATTAAAAAAAGTTTTTGTGAAAATTGTCCATTTCTTGCTGATTGTACAATATTTTCAAAATCTGGGAATCATATCCCCCCCCCATTTCCCAACTATGTGGGGTCGATTTCTAGTCTAACCGGATACAGCTGAATAAGTGAATACCATATATTTCAAAATTTGTGAATCCAGATCAAACTTTCTCAAAAAGTTAAGGTTAGTCTCCTAATACCGTTTTCCTGCAGCTATAGCGGTTAAGGTACGCTTCCCTTACTGCCTCATCTCAAAAATCCACCCTGTATAATCCAAGAGTTACCTATTTATTTCCTCAAAAAGCCGTAGTGATAAAATGTGAATCGTCAAAAGCTGTAGTGATGAAATGTCAATCGACAAAAAGCTGTAGTAGGTACCTACGTACTTAGTTCCTCATGAAACACCAATCAATAATTAACGGAGGCTCGCAGGAATCCGCTGGATCCGAGAATCACAGAACCGGTCGAAGTGGCGGTGTTTGGCCTATGTCCAGCAGAGGACGTTTTCGGCTGGAATGATGATGATATGGGATATTCAAAATACAAACTGTAGATGACAGAAGCTGTGCAATGAATCGTAACAATACAACAATAACAGTATCAACGAAATACATTTTCTCGTGAGGAGCAAACAAACGGACATAGTGACAGACAGACATAAATCCAAAAATTAATGTACGTTTGCCCCGCACGGCCCCCCAGAATTTGCGATTTAGGTGTGCACCAATGCAATGTACTCGCCTCTAGGAGTATATGTACCGGTTTCTTTTTCAATGTACCTCTGTACTTTTAAAGAAATATGCAAAAAAAGGGGGCCGTGCCAGCCAAACGTTTTCAGCACGGCCCCCGTGTAACTTGAAAAATATATAGCGTATTAAAAAGTTTCATAAACTCAAGGAATGTACTTTAATAGCACGTTCTATGTACCGTAACAGATATTGTGAATTCGTAATAACAAATAATATATAGATGTGGATAGGGGGCCGTGCTGAAAAAAAAAAAAATAAGAAAATATCTAAAAAAGACAAAACAACCTTAGCCAAAAACTATTAAAAAGTAATTCATGTTTGGCAAGTAACATATGTACCGCATTGGTTTCTCATACAACTTGCTAAATTAAAAAAATAAACGAATTTTAGTTTATTCAGCACGGCCCTCTATAGTTGCCTATATCTTTTTAAATATGACATGTTTGTTTACAAAATTCGACTACCTGAATTATGTATAGGAGTACATTCGTTCCAAATAAATTGCGATTATGGTGTATTAGTACTCTAAAAGATAAATTGGATCAAAAATATCCTAACATACAACTGATGGGGTGACCATGGTTCCATAAATTAGGTACATATATTCTATACCTATATTAATGAAATTATGTGACTTGCTGCTGAAATCTAAAATAACAAAATACAGAGTTGACGTTTTCTTGCAAAGACATATTAATTACTTAAAAGGAGAGCTAAATATTGCAGCGAGTCAATTTCATGTAGAACCTAACACAGTAAAAAGAACAAATCGCAGGTCGAAAAAACGCACAAGTAAAAAACAACAAAAACCAAAACGACAATTTGTTCAAGATTCAATATTTAGCGATAAACCAACATTTGTAGAAAATTGGAGAGGTCAAGCAGACGAGGCCGTTGATGTAAAACCACATAACGATATACAATTTATAAAAAATGGTAACATGGTCCAAAATTCATCTTTGGTTAACACATGCGGTTTTGATGCAATAATGTTTTTGATTGCAATTGGCTTAAAGTCGTTTTCTAATTTCAAAATGGAAATTGAGCCAAAAGACAATAAACTTCGGGACTATCTAAATCTCATGTTAAACGAAAAAGTTGACAAAGTCACGGTATATGAAATGAGAAATTACATTTGTCACGAATATTTTGACCGGCCATCGCATGTAAAGAAAATAACAGATTGTGAATGCAATGTTGCTAATTTGTTTGAACAAATGTTTGCCAACTTACTTTACAGTGCTCACTTTAAAAAAGCTTGCACAAAAGAAGAATGCCAATATTGTGTAAAAATGATAAGACCTTTTATACCTTTGAATATTAACGTAATCAACATGTTTGGCATTTTTGCCTTAGAAGAGTCACTTGCTATCGAAACTACTTCTCAAATTTGTAAAAATGATTGCGATGGAACTGTCATTTCAAGCTATAAATTACAAAATATTATAACCTTTGATTTAAATGGAACAGACGCAATGGTTTTGTGTAATATTCCGGTCACTATTAATATTAAAAACCAAAGAACAATGGCCATAATTGACCTGACCAAATTCGTTTACATGTATTCAATTATTTATTAAAACCCGGAATAAAATAAATAAGAATATTAAAAAAACCTTTCTTCCGTACGACATTTTTATTACTTTTGAACGCACCTGAATTTGTATCACCCACAGGGACTGTGGGTGATACAAAACGCGTAACTAACAATGATTAGCATAATTGCAGTATGGCTGTCGCGTTTCCGACTTGTCAAATTCTAATCTCCCTAAGAACAAATAAATGCAAAAATCTATTTTCTTCCGCTTTCTAAAAATATATTTTCAATTTAATATTGATTATTATAAGTAGGTGAACCAATTAAACCAAATGCCATCAAAGGTCGCGATACTTTATAGTCAGGTCATAGCATGTATGGGTCGTGACCGACGTTCGTTATGAAGTCGTTGGTGCTATTGAATATGTAGGGAATTCAATGGGGAATCTGAGCCATTATAAGTGCCATACGCTTAGCCATGAGCAATGGCTATGTTACGATGATTTGGCCTTGAAAATTAACAACAGTACAGTAGATTCAATATTCGTACACACCCTTACTTATGTTTTAGCGAGTGATCTTTGATGTTTTATAATTATGTAAAAATAATAACAATATTCTAATTATTACAGTTGCTTGAAACACTACTGTGATTACGTAGGTTAAATTAGTTGCCTGTGATTATTCCAAATAATTAATGTGATTAATGTAAGTAATATTATTGTAATGTAGGTAAGGTTCAATGAGTGATTTGTTGGAAATGTATCTGTGATTTTTTAAGCTTTTTAAGCTCTGTAGTGTTAGTGACACATAGTTTTTCTGCGATTATTCCATGGGTAAACGTAACTAATACTGTGAAATGTAACGAAACTGTAATTTTATTGTAATGTACCGTACATCAATCCGTGTGATTTATTGCAAATATATCTGTGATTTTTTTAAGCCTTTTGAGCTATTTAGTCTTAGCGACACTTGTTGTTTTGTCCGATTTGCGACCTACTTACTACTAATAAAGTTATCGTTCATACGAATACGATGCGAATACCATGATTTCACGTGAGAATGGTTAAAAAAGCTTCTGCATAAATTGAGTAAATCTTTAATAAAATAAACCTTTATTTTATTAAAGATTTACTCAATTTGTGCAGAAGTTTTTTTATCCATTCTCACGTGGAAACATGGTCACCCCATCAGTTGTATGTTAGGATATTTTTGATCCAATTTAACTTTTAGAGTACTAATACTCCATAATCGCAATTTATTTGGTACGAATGTACTCCTATACATAATTCAGGAAGTCGAATTTTGTAAACAAACATGTCATATTTAAAAAGATATAGGCAACTATAGAGGGCCGTGCTGAATAAACTAAAATTCGTTTATTTTTTTAATTTAGCAAGTTGTATGAGAAACCAATGCGGTACATATGTTACTTGCCAAACATGAATTACTTTTTAATAGTTTTTGGCTAAGGTTGTTTTGTCTTTTTTAGATATTTTCTTATTTCTTTTTTTTTCAGCACGGCCCCCTATCCACATCTATATATTATTTGTTATTACGAATTCACAATATCTGTTACGGTACATAGAACGTGCTATTAAAGTACATTCCTTGAGTTTATGAAACTTTTTAATACGCTATATATTTTTCAAGTTACACGGGGGCCGTGCTGAAAACGTTTGGCTGGCACGGCCCCCTTTTTTTGCATATTTCTTTAAAAGTACAGAGGTACATTGAAAAAGAAACCGGTACATATACTCCTAGAGGCGAGTACATTGCATTGGTGCACACCTAAATCGCAAATTCTGGGGGGCCGTGCGGGGCAAACGTACATAAAAATTATTGATTTGTGTTTCGTTGCATGAAACAGCTGCGTGAGACTCTGATGACCACTATGATTTTAAATAGATCATGATTATAACTCGATTTATTACGTACGATCGATACATCATTTAACCGCCCTTGTCCTTTACCCACGTAGGTATCTAAGAACGAAAGAGAAAATAAGTAGTGTAGTTAGTGTAACCCTGTGAGTGGTGACCCTTAGGTAGTGGCCCCGACTTACGACGAATGGGTCCGAATTCGAACCCAGCAAGGCAAGTGCAAATTAGTTAAATCACCAGTAGGTACTCATAAAATGGTGAAGGAAAGATCTTGGAAAATCCGCGTACCCTAGCATCAAAAATTCAACATGACACGTCTTTTAGAAGAAAAATACAACTTTTTTAATCTGTAGGTACCTAGTTATTAGGTATTTGTGGAAGTCATATTGTAGGTCCTGTGGAGGATAAGGTACGGCATGTTCCTATTTACTTATAAAGAGGAGGTCTAAGTCACAGCATAGCCTTACATGAGTGGGATAATTATAGGCTGAGTAAAGAAAATAAAATATACTTTTCTCAGTAGAGTTAATGGTTGCTACACCATTAACTGCCATAGTTAGTTCTCTAAAAAGCACACGTAGGTAAAATCGCAATGCTAATCCTGAACAAGAGTGAGGTTTAGAGTAGGTACCTAGGTATATTTATTTAGTTCCGTATCAAAAAGTCCTAATAGCAAAATGACACTAGCAAAATATCCTATTAGCAAATCGTGCTAATTTGTAAAGCACAGTAATGTTGAAAAATTACATCGTTTTTTAACCGACTTTCAAAAAGGAGGAGGTTATAATACTTATGTGTGGTTGTATGCTCATCATAATGCGTATGGTAAAGTGGAGCTGATAGTGACTTGTCAATCAGCTCCACTTCCACTGGATCTTACTAGGAGGACTCCTCAATAATTAACGTCCCTGCATCGGGAAAAGCAATATTTGGTAAAAGGTGATGGGCAGTTGACATTAGGCTATTGTAACTTAGATAAATTACAAACTGACCCACTAAAAATTTAACTTTTTTTACAAAAATATAAAAAACAAACGTTTAAAAAAACACTACAAAGTGAAAAATAACTTATTTCGAAAATCGGTGGTAAAAAAACTAAAATACAGATCCAAACACACCGACTTCCGAAATTAAAGTTATTTTTCTCTTTGTGGTGTTTTTTTTTGGAAGTCGGATGTTTTTTTTTTTGTAAAAAAGTTTTACAATGTTATCATCTAGGCCAAACGTTAAGACAAATTCAAGAGTTTGTTATACATAGGTATACTTATACGTAAGTATGTTTAATATGTAAATGTAAACAATCTCCGAATAGTTATCATCGTTCACAGATCGTTCATAAGAATACCTAAGTAAACACTAGCTTATTCCAATGATAATAATACGAATCAGATCTCGAGTCTGGAACTGATGCAACGAGCTCATTCCATCATATACCTACGTATTTTACGTAATTTGTTATATCGGGGATAGGTATCTATAATAAAGACTGCCTTGAAATAGTTTTCGCCTTGGTGATCGATCATGTAAACATTAACGATCCAGTATAGTAGGTAGGTTGATTACATATTTACACAAAGTTTATGCTGGTGGCATTAGAACAAGACATCTATTTATACGACATCACGAATTTGTCATTAATTGATTATTGTGATATGATAAGTAATGATATTATTATAGTAGATTGGCCGATTGCCATAGTTATAGATTGGCCGATTTGTGATTTTGGTAGATTAGCCGTAGGTAATCAGTGGATGGACAATTTTACAGTAGTCTCAGGCTGTCCCAACGTGCAAAACGTCTGAGTCTGGGTACGATTTCCTTCTGCATAAGCTAAGTAACGCTCTAACTGAAAAGACGACCAGCAGGTCGTCTTTTCCCCTCTTACTTGGGTATATCTTAGAGTATCTCATGGTAGACCTTCCGCAGATCACGCAGCCGACTAAGAATACAGAATAATAATAATAAGTCTTATTTGTTTCAGAGAAAAGAATACGTAAGATACGCAAAAGTGTTTCCATTAACGGAAACATTAGACTTCAAGTTACCTTCGAAATGGTACAGAAGGGCAGTAGGCGGCCTCGAAATACTATTTGGATTGGCCCTGGCAACTATACCTAGTCGTAAGTGTATTCTTTGTTTCATGAATATTTTGAAAGATACAGAGATAGCTCTGCACTCCTCAATCTAGTACCTACCTACTACCTATCCACGGTTTCTGTGGCGAAAATCGACGTGTCAAAATTAAACGTATTTCAAATTTCCAAGTGATCCGATTGGCTATGATAACATTCAGTCAACCAATAGCAGCAGTTGACACACTCTTCACTATTTGTTAGCCATTTTTTTTTGTTAATTTTCGTTCCAGAAAACGGGCATTATAACATAAATTAGTTACTTATTTATGGCTTAGGTTTAAGCCGTCACCAGATATAAAGAAATATAACGCCCAAAAAATCGTAAGTACTTACCAGAATTTAATCCCCATTTTAATATGAAATTATCACCAATAAAGGTAAAGTCTGATATCCTAAAAAAGGCAAGTATCTTCAGGATAATCGCTGAGCTACCCAAAAAGGTCACGCATGCACCAAATATGTACTCGAATTTTATTTAAAAATTTCATCCAAATATGTTACACAATTTTATCCTAATAAAGTAAATTAATATACAAAAATCATTGTTTACCCAAAAAATATAAATGAAGTTCTAAAGGTTTACCGATTCTGCCGTAAAATGTTTACTAAAGGCTGAGCTTCTTAGAGCCTTCAATAAAACAACGGCCACAAAAAAAAATAGTTTATAAACCACATGTTTTATTTCTACATACAAATAAACTTAAAACTTAATAAGGCAGTCCTTAGTGTAATTTTAAAATTTTAATGAAGAGTGGATCTTCAAAAAACGTGATAAATGAGTCTTCAAACAAACAACATTAAAACAGTCATTTGTATAGTCATAATTATTTAAAAATATTAATGAAGAATCAGTCTTCAAATAACATAACATCACAATCCTTTGTATGGTAACAATTGTTTTAAAATCTTAACGAATAAATCAGTCTTCATATACATAAAATACAATTATTTTGTGTAGATAAAATCATTTTAAAATCTGCCACGAGACTCAACTAATTTGCCATCAATATAATATACTTGGTTATTTGCATACATTTTATGGAAAACATAGTGATATATTTGGGTAGTAATGCCACAAAACTTTGGTAGTTAAAATTTGGTGCACGTGTGGCCTTTTTGGGTTATGAAAAGTTTTTGTAGTGCAGGCATGACTTAAATAGCCCGAAAGATTTTGGTACAGGTTTCATTTATTTGTATATATTATATTTTTTTTGGATGAGGCTGTTTAGGGTAACGATTGTTTTTTTTGGTGGTCATTCAATTTCATCCCCTTATTTATTAATTATTTTACACATTTTTTTTCTAAGTTTCTGCAATGTAGCGCAAGTTTGGTGACGGTTTCTGCATCCTTAACTAAAAGTTTGCCATAATATACCCAAAGGATGCAAAGTAGAACACCTCGTTCCATAACTATTGAATTATGAATATTTTATAAACTTATTCGGGTTACAAGTTACAAAATCTAAAAACTACGATACCAGAAAAGATAATTTTCATAACAGTCTGTTACGAGCTTTCGTGTTGGAAATGATGCGCGACATGAAAACTGGCAAACCGGTGGCATGCATCGTGCCCACAGAGTACACTATAATATACTGAAAATCGTGCCGGAAACTAGTGATGTCATTATTTTGACGCTACGTGAATATTGTAATACTTAGATCTAAAATAATCTGGAAGAAAATATATCTCAAAAGCCCGATATATTTGCCACAAAATGTGGCCGTCAAATGACCGCTAAAATAAAGGTCAATGATCACAGGTGCTAGTAATTTCCAGTCAGGGCTTGACACCATGAATTTTGCCTTATGGTGCACCTATACCTATATGGCCCTTTTGTTAGAAGTCATAAGGTAAAGTTCTATACGCGTAGATATTCATTCGTATACAAAATGTGGTGCAAAGCGACCTCCAGATACTTGTACCTATTGCCGTCTTTGTCTACAATATATCGAATCTTATTTTCAATATTCAAAGCGCGGTTTGTCACCGTCAGTAATTTATGCAGCCATAAAGTACGAGCACAAAATTGAGAGTGTGTACTGGCAAGTGCGAGGTTGAATACTAATAAATAGCTATAAATAAATAGTTGGAATGCTATAGTACCTAGTAAAGTAAACTTTTAAGTTCCTACTTTAACATTTTAAGCTTTTAGAAACTTCAACGAAACCGTTTTTCTTTGTTTCAGATAAAATTAAGAATACAGCTAATATAGGCCTCGTCCTGCTGATGATATTAGCAGCATATTCGCATATAATGGTAGGCGATCCCTTCGACCGCTGCGCACCGGCACTGGTTTTCTTCTTCATGCTGAGCGGAAGACTAGTAGTTTGGTAACATATTTTACATTAATTTTGCACGGTACCATCATAGAAATTTGATTCAATGAGAAAGATTTTAAAGAAAACGAATCACAATAATCTAGATTCGTGAATAATTTGGCTGCAAGTTATGCCGTGGGTTGTAATAATTATTGACGTCAGTGCTGGTCAAATTTAGCTGAATATTCTTTGAATTCATGTCATCGCACTGTTGCATGTTGATATAAAACATTCATAAATATCAAACAAAACCAGAAATACATAAAGAAATGAACCCACCTCAGTAATAAAAAAGTAGTAAAACGCCAGGAAGTGTTTTACAAGCGCATAAAACTTGACAGATATTTTATCAAATTTAAGATTTAATCCCAAAAGCTACTACATAATATGCATAAGAATATTATTTACTTCAAAGGGTAGTGGCACCTTGACCAATTTTTATGTGGTATAAACAAGAGTTACGAAATAAAATTAGTGCTATCGCACACTAGCATTGTTTTGGCAGTCGGCCAGGGAATCCGCGATGACGAACCACTCTGTCGCGCAAATAACACCTACACGTTCCAGCCGCTCGGGTTATTGCAATTTACAAAAATGTAATACGCATCGTCCTCCAAATGAGCAAATTCAACTACAACCTTGCTTCGCAACCTATCTCTTTAGCATTGAAGTGACATTTCTCATCGTTATTTACAGTTACCAACGTGTTAATAAAATCGACGACGCCGTGAAAGCAAACTATTAATATCACGGCTTATTGTACTGAGCAGTGAGCTGGGCAAGGGCCATGTTTTTTAGGTGTTCTACATTCAGTTGCGCTGTAGACTCACTATCGCTTTCGCTTGCATAATTCAACTACATTTTTGTATTCCTGACATTTTAATAAAGTCTAAATATTTTAACAGGTATCAAATTAGTCGCCGAGAAGAAATGGAGAGAGCCACTGCTACACAGAACGGGAATGGGCTCAAACGAGAATAATAAGTTTTAATAATAATTATTATGTTACATTTTATAAGCAGTGGCATACGTGCAGAACTACTTGAAATAATAGCGTCATATTTCAGAGTGAAATTAGTAAATTACTCGAAAAATATGACCGAGTTCTCTAAAATGAATGTCTGAGTTTAGAAGACATTAATTGTTTTACTGGGTAACTTAGTAATATTAAAAAAATTGCTCGATGGTTAAACAATCACGCTGTGATGATGCTAGTCAAAAGTTGCGAATATGAAATAATTTTGTTACGTTAATCAGCTTGTTAGTATAAAACCCTGATAGTGCATAATTACTGTGAAGAATAGAACTTTCAAGTTAATTTCTAACTCTCTAGGTGAATGCACCTCAAGAGAGTAATTTGTACCTAAAAGTGATATTAATTTAAGCGATACGTGCTAGGTTCATTTTGTATGTGTGAGTGACGTGTATGTGTGTCACGTTTGTAGATCCATAACAATAACTGCCAATGCATATTGATAGGCTTAGTAAATGTTTACTGCACTTATAATAAAGATGGTATATAAAAATAACAGGACACCTTTTTAATGTACTTTATATTATTTTATTATTTGCTCAAAATCATAGTCATTAATAACGCCAAGCTTTTTAATAATAATATTTTGTTTTCTATCATTTATTTTGATGTACTTATCTCTAAAACAAAAATTAAGCTTCTTAACTTTAAGTTACACAAAAGGCAACATTAATTTATTGTGTTAATAAAATGTTAATGTAATAGCAATGATTTTATCTTACTGTCTATTAAGTGGTGTGTGATGTAAGTGAAGTAATGGTCAATGAATAAATGGGAAATATTACCAATATGTTTGATTTGTATCTTTAAGTTTAAGAAATTTAAATATATATTTAAATCAATAGTTTTTAGTGCTTACTACAACATTTTTAAACAAACGCTCTTGCAAATTAATTGGCAAAAATCTCTATACTTTTTATATCGTTTTATGATATTACAATTATTTAAATTTTATCACGTCATTTTACTAGAAATAAATATAATAAATACAAGTACTACTTATATTTAATAATGTAGTTCTTGAAAAAAAAACGTGAGACCGATTTTAAAGTTTCTATTTATAGTTTGTTTATATTGCAGAAAATCACAGAAAAAAATAAAGTAATATTCCTAATAGATTCTATGATTAGTCTATTGGTTAATTCAACAAAGACGGGAAAGAACGTAGCTTGCACACTAGTACCAATGAGGGTATCTGCTAACTTGCAATTAATTTTAAGATGTCTGACTCCACTGAAAAGGAAGTTGTGGGTTGGCAGAAATTTTAAATGGCCCATGTAAAAACTAAACTGGTTTTGGCCCAGCCTTGTAAGTGATGGATAAATGACTAGGTACTAAAACATGTATTATATAGTATTGTTTTCAGCATCTAATTTACAGTCTAAGTCAATGATCTACTTCTTTTAAAATCATAATTACTAAGAGAGAACATTCTAGCAAAATGGCTTTCAAACCTCTCTCTGCAGCACGGGACGTCGCCATTTGACCTTGAGATTCCAACTAGCCGATAAGGTTTATAAAAAAAAATTGTAGTTTTAAAGCTGCCTTATATTCAGGTATCATTGCGTGCAAGCCTACAAAATATAATATGACATGTATATAATGTTAACGATAATAAGCATTTCAAATTGCCTTCAACATTATTTGATAAAACAAACATTAAAAATAAACAATATACATACAGTAAATATCACATACATACTATGTACTGCTTCAATTCAAGCAGGATCACGACCTGTTTGGAGTAATTCCAGAGCATTCTTAAGATTGCCAATGGCTGTTTTTATGTCGTCATAGTTGAGGGCACTGCTAGCCCATTTACAATATTTCTGAGCTTTTGCAACTTGATCTGGAGATAGCTGCGCGACTCTATTATCGCCGTATAGATTAGTCGATGGTTCCGGTGTTTGTTGCTGAGATGGATCATAAGGTACGAACCCACCAGGATTTGGATCCGGAGTGTATGGTACTGGAGGTAGTTGCGATGCAGCTCTCATTGCAAGATTGGGGTCAGGCAGAAAACTGTTGAAGCTTGATGGAGCAACAGGTGGTGTTGCTGGAGTGGGTGATGTGAAACCCGGTACTTGAGGCATGTCGGTAGGTCCTGGTGCTGGAGCTGACTGGCCATCACTTGAAGAACCCTCGGGATTTTCGTCGCCTTCCTCTGATTGCATTGGTCCTGAAATTATTCATTTAAGAATTAAATTAATAATAATCTAGGAACTAGTTTATGTGGTCTTACAAATAAAAAGAACATGCTTCCTTAAAAATCTGTTCTGTTAAAAGGTAGAGTTATTTGTGGGGCTTTTTTTTATATTACGAAATGATCTTGAGTCAAGTTAAAACAGAATTAGACTGAAATAGTTTTGGCATATCTAACTTTTATTAAACAACTAGCTTCTGCCCGCGACTTCGTCCGTGTGAAATTTCACCCTGCTCCATTCACCCTCTTAGTGGTGTAATTTCGAAAAACCCTTTCTTAGTGGATACCTACTCTTCACAAAGAACACCCCCTCCAAATTTCATTTCTTTAGGACCAGCGGTTTAGGCTGTGCGTTGATATATCAGTCAGTCAGGACTTTGAAATTTATATAAGTATATAGATACTTTCATTAATCAATGGTTTATGTAAGTACAACAATAACAATTAATACGTTGTTGGATAACTAATATCCAACAACGCTGAAGTAGTACTATACCTGGAACTGGTGTCTCTCCATTCTTGAGACAATTATGAATGTAAGCAGCCTTCCACTTGGCATACTTTCTGTTTTGGGTTGCTTCATCCGTCAAGTCACCAAAAGTAGTTAGAACATCATAGATCATACCAGCTGTATAGAATGCTTTCACAATATTTCTGGAACAATTTAGTATGATTTATACCTTAGCCTTCTGCAAGCATTTTTGACACAAGGGTTCTTAACCAACAGCATAAACAGATTTGTGGTTCTTTTGAAGGCCGGTTGCAACAACAACAATATTCAAAAGAAGCACTTACATAACATTTCAAGGAATGCTTCCAATTATACAAATTCCATGAAGAAAAAATCAACAACATACAACATAACTGACTATGAAATTACTTTTTACTGCACATAATAATATTAAAACAAATAGTACTAGGCAGTAAAAGCACGCAAATTGTAACCCCCTAGCAATAGACATTTTTCATAGGTTATCAAAAAATAAATGCTGTTTTATAGAAAAGTGCAATTACTTAGGTAATCAAAATGTATGGACCATCAAATTTTTTTCATGCGGGCTTAGAACCATGTTCTGAATCCATGGTAACAGGTTGCGCGTCATGTCCCTGACACCTTGTATATTCAGCCTAAAAGTAAAGGCACTAAACTTAGCATAGAAAATTCTCATCTGATAAGTGGCACAACTGTATTGATTTGTTAGAATTTGAATTTCTTTACTATAAGCTACAGTCAAATTAAATTAATCATAGTATTGCATACCAACTGAATGAAACTAATGTTAGAATTAATATCAAAATAATACTTTTGGGAATACTAATGCCATTGTTTATTTACTAACTGGCAGTTATGATTAAAGCTACTATGAATTTATAACAATAAATTGTTTTGTCTTTTATTTACAACTATGCGTGTTTCATTAGCTCATTCATCCTCAATACAAAACAAAATTAATTGGATAAAATAACTACCTACAGTATATCAAGGAAAACAAAACCAAATTAGTAGAACAGGAAAATAATTTAATGTATGATAATATTAACAACTTACTTTCCGTAAGATTGTTCCCTGTCCTGTTTGTCAGCATACAGAAATAGCTTCAGAGCATAGTTTTCAAGATGGGCTTGTGCAGCAACCTCATTAGTGACTGCATCATTATCTTTATTGACTTTCTTGGATTCTTCTAACCAGTCCATTAGAGCTGTAATGATTTAAGATTGATCATCTCTAATACAATTCCAGTTTAAGGATTTAGTTTATTACAAATACTAATACTTACTACATTTAAGCCCACTTACACAAAAACTCACTAAATTCTTTTAACGTTGCCCAGCTTATTTTTATCAATTGTTTAAAGGTGACAAGGACAGAATGCTGTTCTAAACCCCTAGATTGTTTAGCTCTAAACGAATTTTAGTGAATTCTGGTGCATGAAGGCCTATGTTTAGTATAAGTAGGTACCTAATTCTATCAGATTATTTGATAATAATGATATCTTACACATCAGAAGCTTTGTTTCTTCTGGCGTCTTCTTATTAGCGATTTTCAGACCCACTTGTAGGGCATGGAGTCTACACCAATAGGCCACAACTGGATCTCTAGTATCATGCTCAGCAGCGGTTTTCAAGTAATGCTGAATTGACTTCAGGCTCGGCGGGCATTCAGGAATAGTCACAGACATTTTTAATTACGCTGTAAAGTTTTTAACAAAATATTAAACAATGATTCTAACAACAAAATACGATGATGAATCACAACAAAATCATTATTTTTAGTGTCAGACAGAACAAGCTACATATTCAGAATAGCATTGTACTCCTACCTTCATCAACTGTTGTGTATTAATAAAGAAACATAAAATTTTTCAAAGAATACGCCCTTGTTTGTAAAATTGTAATCAGTAAAAACGGAATTCACAAATCAGATCACAAAAACTTTGCCATAGACCAGGATTAAAAATAACAATGACATGACATCAAATGACATGTCATGTCAAATTGTCAAAATTAGAGTTGCGACTAATTCCATGAGTTCTTTACACATGAATGCAGTTTTCTTTTTTATGTTCGTCGAATCCATTTACCAACTGTTGATTTGTATATTTTCAAATCCTCCTTTGGAATGAGAGGTTTTTCTTTTCAGTATTAAAAAAAAAAAATTGTTCCCAAGAACCCTGAAGATGGCGTTGAACTGACTATGTTACTAGATGCCAAAGTCAAAACGCTTGGAAAAAAAAAACATTGCGTCACTTTTTTTTTTTTTTTTCTTTTGTTCCTTGTGGAACAGGCACATTGCGTCACGTCATATACGCTCGTTGAGTGACAGTTTCCTTTGCTTTCGTTTTACGATCTCAAAATTACATCCAAGTGAATTAATAAAAAAATTATGTGACTTCCGTTCCTTGCAGTAACTTACCAAGTTCAGCGCCATCTATCCAGCGACTAGGGAAGCGTTAAAAAAAAAGAAAAAGAAAATCCCTCAATTAAGAATTCAATCTCAAATCAAAATGTTGAAAACAGAGAAATTAATCAAAAATACCAAGTGCGTCACGCACGCCGCCCCATGATTCAATAACTAGCTAACGGGGACCTTAGACGGTCCAAAGTACTTCAAGGTATACTGAGTGTACTGGGTATTCTGTAATGTTCGTCGAATCCATTTACCTACTATTGATTTGTATATTTTCAAATCCTCCTTTGGAATTTGATGGATAAGAATTCAATCTCAAATCAAAATGATGAAAACAGAGGAATTAATCAAAAATACCAAGTGCGTCACGCACGCAGCCCCATGATTCAATAACTAGCTAACGGGGACCTTAGACGGTCCAAAGTACCTCAAGGTATACTGAGTGTACTGGTTATTCTGTAATCAAGTCGGATGATTTTTCAACAGGGTTAAAACTAAAAGCACGTCATAGGTGGTAGCGCTGGTTGTTAGTCCTGAAACAGTCATTGTTGTATAGGTGTACTGTACTGGTTAACGATCAAAAGTACAGACGCCAGCACATCAAGCTCGAAGGAGGTGGCGGGACGGCTCAGGGAGAGAGCCTCCCGTCCCAGCCGCCGCGGGAGACGCTCCGGGCGTCGGGAGCCGCGTGACGACTCCCGGCCACCGTAGGCGCGGGCCTGCGGGCGGAGAGTAATGGGTAGCTCACCGTCCGATCAGGACCAGGCCCGTGCCGGACGGCGCGTACGTGATCCACGCGCGCCTCAAAGAGATGTCAGCATCGAGGAGGGCCCCCCTTAGGGCCGAAGCCTGCCGGGTCAGCGGGATTGTCCGAAAGGGTTACGGCCCGGAACATAAAGGGCATAGAAAGGAACACGGGTGGGTTTTAGTCAGTAAGAGTCTGACACTCCCTTCCGCGGAAGGAGTCATTTGATGATTTCCCATCAAAAAAAAAAAAAAAAGCACATCAAGCTACTACAAACTGTGAATTTTTTTAAACAGATTTTCAACTTTATCGTTAAAACATAAGATTCAAAGTTGATTGGAAAAATTTGCCAGTTTCGGGTAGCTTAATGTGCAGGCGTCTGTACATAAAAATGTAATGTAAGTATGTAGTATAGAGTGTAGCACAATCAAAAGACCCGCTTAGGAAAAGGGAAGCGTCTACCCTTGGTAAAAAACAGCTTTTATGGAAAGGTAAATACAACTTTCAGTTATACATATTTAAGTTCAAATTATTTTTTTTATAAGACTGGCAAGGCTTACGATAGTAATAACCAGGGTTGGATTTTGTACTATAATGATAGTATTTATACTATTATTTCGCCCTTTGTACTATATACTATCCACATCTAAGGATAGTACGTTAAAATACTATAATTTTAAGTTTACTCCCGAATGCGTAGTTTTACGTCATATATATGAATATTTCGACCGTAACTACGTGTATCTGACCGAATTCTGATCTTGCGATGTTTTCTGTGTCGATGGCCGGAGATTCCCCGATTATCCTCCGCAGTACACTTCTTTCTTTCCACTAATCTCGTTTCTTCCATTCCATTCGAAATTCAATCAAAGTGACAACAATCGGTTGCGAATTTTTGTGTAAAATAATCCTTTTTTTTTGTGTTTTTATTAAGGTAAGTGGCAGTGATGGTCATGAAAATGACGATAGACCGGAAGTATCCACCACACAGAAAAAACTTCTGAGTAAAGTTTGCCTTAGCTGGTGTTGATTTTAATGACTATTATGTTAAAGTAGAAATAATGAAAGTGTACTATAATTTTTGATAAATACTATCCTTTTCATTTTTTTGTGCTATCTTTTTCAACGTACCTACCTACCTAAATCCGACCCTGGTAATAACCTCATACGAGTTGAAGACCAACTCGCGGATGATCTTCCTGACATTCCTGTACTAGAAAAGTATTGATTTACTAAGATAAATTAAACACACTGACACACACACACCCTTAGTTTAATGTACTTACACCACAAGTGTCTGTAATGAAAACGGACGTTTTATGATACGGAGTATCACTTGTTTACGATTTTTCCCATAAAAGTCTTCAGGTTTAAGGACGCTATGACATTTTGAACTCGCTCAAGTTTAGGTATTTGAAACGCAACACAACAACATTACGCGCACGCACACATTGAACCCATTGTCCGCTCGATTTTATACGTAACTTAACTAATCTTGGTACTTGAAGGTATTATTTTTTAATTTTACTGGTATTTATTGAGTAAAGTTACTCGTTAGTTCGCAATCAAATTTGGTAACTGTTATTAGTACTTACTATGTGTGATAATCACGTTTATAGTATTGTTGAAGTTCATCAGTCATTACGTACATTAAGTACCTATGTAGGTGCCGAAAAACGACCTTAACATTTTAGTATTACAAGGAACATCTACGTTTATCCTTCAGTCTGCTGTTAGTTTGAAAAGATGTAAGTACTTTTAAATATTGTTTTTGATGACAATTGTTGGAGCATTACCTCATCATCATCTGCCTAGCCTTTTCCCAACTATGTTGGGGTCGGCTTCCAGTCTAACCGGATGCAGCTGAATACCAGTATTTTACATGGAGCGACTGCCTATCTGACCTCCACAACCCAGCTACTGGGTAATATGATACCCCTTGGTAAGACTGGTTGTCAGACTTTCGGGCTTCTGACTACCCGTAACGACTGTCAAAGATCCACGAATGACAGCCGGGACCAACGGCTTAACGTGCTTTCCGAGGCACGGAGGGGTCTCGGTATGTAAAGATGGTCACCCATCCATAGACCAACCGCGGCAAGCGTAGCTTAACCTGATCGATCGACCTGTGCGGCTGTTATTATTTAGCCACGGGCCCCTCTCCGAGGCACGGAGGGGTCTCGGTATGTAAAGATGGTCACCCATCCACAGACCAACCGCGGCAAGCGTAGCTTAACCTGATCGATCGACCTGTGCGGCTGTTATTATTTAGCCACGGGCCCCTCCATTGTGTTGGAGCATTACCTACATAATCAAATACTAGCCTGGGAGTTGTCGTAGAGTTTCGTAGTGATATTTAAAAATAATCATTCACTTATGAAAACATTACTTAAGTATTTTAGAGGGGCGAGAGTTATTATTTTTTATAAAAATAAAAAACTTTGTAACAAAAAAAAACAGACTTCCTAAAAGTGAAAAATAACTTTAATTTCGGAAGTCGGTGTCTTTGGCGGATCCAAAGGCACCGACTTCCGAAATTTTAGTTAAAAAAACATTTTTACAAAAAAAAAAACAACCGACCGACTTCGAAAAAACACTACAAAGTGAAAAATAACTTTAATGTCGGAACTCGGTGTCTATGGATCTGTAATTTAGTATTTTCCACCAACTTCCGAAATTACAAGTTATTTTTCACCTTGTAGTGTTTTTTGGAAGTCGGTTTTTTTTTGTTAAAAATTTTTATTTCTCGCTTTTTAGTCGGGGCTGTTTATAATGTATCTAACTTACAATAACCTAATGTCAACTTGCTCATCGCCTTTTACAAAATATTGCTTTTCTCAATGCAGGGACGTTAATTATTGAGGAGTTCTCTTGGTATTCACCTATCAGCTCCATTTTACTATTCTCATTGTGACGAGCATAAGTTGCTTAGCAACCATATTAAAGTAATCGAATCGCAACCCGTGAAATACTTATTATTGAGTAGTTCCGGTGGCCATCTGTGGTCTTCATCATCAGTTCCACTTCACAAAACGGTGCTTTCCGAGAGCAAATCCACGAATTACTATAAAAAATACCCAAATTGCTATAGATGTGTGTGCCTATAATATTTGAAGAGTGCCTTCGATTTCTCCAGGATCCCATCATTAGATCCTGACTTAATGACAATGGACCTGACCACCTGGAAAGTATATTCATTCAACCAAAAAAAGAACAAGAAACAAAAATTTATTTTTCACTTTGTGGTTTTTTTTTTGGATATCGTTTTTTTTGTAAAAAAGTTTTTATTTTTCACTTTTTAGTTGTACAAAATATTGCTTTTCTCAATGCAGGGACGTTAATTGTTGAGGAGTTCTCTTGGTATTCACCTATCAGCTCCATTTTACTATTCTCATTGTGACGAGCATAAGTTGCTTAGCAACCATATCAAAGTAATCGAATCGCAACCCGTGAAATACTTATTATTGAGTAGTTCCGGTGGCCATCTGTGGTCTCCATCATCAGTTCCACTTCACTAAACGGTGCTTTCCGAGAGCAAATCCACGAATTACTATAAAAAATACCCAAATTGCTATAGGTGTGTGTGCCTATAATATTTGAAGAGTACCTACTACACACAAATGCATATAACACTACTTGCTATGTGAATATCAGTGACAGGAGGCTACTGAACACATCCGCGTATCCCTTTAGAGGGTACAGGCGTGATGTTATGATGTGTGATTGCGTAAACAATGCATAGATATGCGATAGCAGCAATCGCGGTTGATTTGCTGGCATTTATTGAAGAGTTCCGTTGTCTGTCTCCGAAAATCATCATCAGAACTTTACGAAATTTAAATGGGACCATTTTGAAATAAACCTCTTTCGAACAAAGAAAGAATTTTGCTAATCCGGCCGTCCGTATATGACGGAGTTATGCTCGAATATACAACCTCCTCCTTTTTTGAAGTCGGTTAAAAATACACTCGCAATCTTGAATAAAAAAATGGATGTCATATTCGTAATCACCACCCCAAAATCGACTATAGTATCGAATATCTAAAAAAAAATTGTTTCCGTCATTTTTATTTGATTATACTTTTGTAACACAAATATTTATACAGTCTTTATCCGTCATCTACATCCATTAAACAAAAAATTAAAGTATTTATTTCTAAAACAAATTCCAAAAATCGTACTTAATTTTGTTTCGGTTCGAAAAAGTATCAACATCGTACTGTGGAGTACACAAAACGGAACTCACATTTTAACGTAATTATTTTTTGCGAAAAAGCTACATAGGCGTGCTTCCACGGGCGCGTCTGAGCGCGGAATGACCGACCGGCAAGTGTCCGCGGGTAGAAAATGTATGGAGAAATTTGAGAGCGTTTCTTATTTTTCTCATAAATGAAATGTTATTTATTTATCTACAAAATATTTAGCTTATCTTTATAGAATTATATATAGGCAACAATATCTTCTTATTTTTAAGTTAAAATAAGCATTAGATTTAGCTATATTGGGTTCTATTCAGACCCCTTTATATTTCATTTTTTGCGATTATTGTGATGGTAAAAACGTATTTGTGTGAAAATTTTGTATGGGGCTATTTAATTGCTTTGGGCCCAGTCTGGAGATGAATACATTATCTTTAATTTGAAATCAAGATATCCTCGCAGTTGTGACTCCAGTTTGTTAAAATGGTACCTGAAAAACACTGTTATTCGTGGAAAAATGTTATAGCGTCCTTAAAATGGATAATACATACATAGGTACATAGTCCCAACGAAGTACTTATCAAATTACCATTTTTTCGTCTTTTATCAGCTTTGGGAAATGTATTTTTATGGATCCTCGTAATTTTAATTTTTCGTCAACATCTGATTCCTCTATAGTTACTTTACTCTTTGATCTGACCAACGGAGCATATTAATTAATTCGTAATGCATAAAAGAAAAGTATAGTTGCCGGCACGTAACTTGGCAAGAGTTTTTGTAGTGGGGGAAGCTTGTATAAAGCCGCGTTTCCATTAGGCAAGTCTTGCATGCAAGTATGACGTCACACTTGCGTGCAAGTGATTTGAATTGAAAACAGAAATTTGTTCAACTTGCAGCTTGCATACAAGATTTTAGTGGCATACAAGTTTTTCTAGTTGTACCTAGTGTTCATCATGAGTAGAAGACGTGCTGTGGTTGCCGCTGCGTGCAAAGTTGTACGCGAAATAATTATACGTATAGTAAAATAAAAAAATAAAAAAGTCGACGTCGACCAATATAGTGGGTTAGAAACTGGATTCACAGAAGAGATGCTTACGGTGTGTCCAATAATCTATTAAAAGAATGTGGTATTAAAAAAATGTGGTACGCAGTGATCGTATTTTATTTTTCACTTCCTTAACGGTCAATACAATACCATTGAAGTTCATCACTTCGATTAATTTTCTATAAGCTGATTCGCGTGCGTCTCGATTTTTACCCGACTGCGCGACGCAAAGGAGTGGTAATGAGGGATTTTCTTTTTCTTTTTTTTTTAACGCTTCCCTAGTCGCTGGATAGATGGCGCTGAACTTGGTAAGTTACTGCAAGGAACGGAAGTTACATAATTTTTTTATTAATTCACTTGGATGTAATTTTAAGATCGTAAAACGAAAGCAAACGAAACTGTCACTCAACGAGAGTATATGACGAGACGCAATGTTTTTTTTCCAAGCGTTTTGACTTTGGCATCTAGTAACATAGTCAGTTCAACGCCATCTTCAGGGTTCTTGGGAACTATTTTTTTTTTTAAATACTGAAAAGAAAAACCTCTCATTGTAAAGATGGTTTTTTGGTTCCCAGAGACAATCATGTCTATGATATTCTTCAATAAATATTATTGTTTTCTCCGTATCCCACTTAGAAGTCATTTTTACAAAATAATCTTGCACATAATCTATACACCTGCGCATGCGCTTGTAACTTGTATGCAAATGTTCTGACTTGAGTATTGTGTGTACAAGTTTAAACCTAATTGCTTACAAGTTGCAACTTGTTTGCAAGCTGTGGTTTCCACTATACAAATTGCATGCAACTTGCAACTTGTATGCAAGTCATTTGCATAATGGAAACGCAGCTTTAAAAAAAATGTATGGATAGTGACAGCAGCTAGCTGTCAAATTCTTGGACTAGTGATCAAAGAGTAATATAATAATACGGAAGCTAGTGATAGTTAGTTTAATAGCGACACAAGGGAGTATATTATACTCATTTTTTTTTTTCTTTATAAAAATGTTGTCTATTTTTCCCTTCGTAATAAAAAATGATATGGACATTCAATCAAAATCATCAAAAAATTAATACTCAAACTAAATGAAACCAAGAACAAACCGCCCCGGATCATTGAAATGTCAAAGTCAAATGCGAACGAAATACGACGTTTGTCAAACAAGCGAAAAGTCCTGGACTGGAGAAATATGAATTTGGTTGAACTTGTATTTTTACATAGAACAGCTTGCGTGCTACTGTACTAAACGTTCTAGTTTTTCCTTATACAGTTTCCAAAATGCCATCAAAGCAAAGGAAGATTGCTATGATGGGATACCGTTCCGTGGGTAATGTTATCGTTTCAACGTCTTGTGCGTCTTATTTAGAGTAAGTGACATTAAAATAATAATAAAAAAACGTTTTCAGGTAAATCATCTTTAATTATACAGTTCGTAGAAGGTCAGTTTGTTGATTCCTATGATCCTACAATTGAAAACAGTAAGTACATTTTATAGTTAGTATTATTGGTAACATGTTTATAACACGCCACGGTCGTTGTACGATCAATCTTTGTGTACTGTACGATACCCCACATGTTCGCGAACGGTATTATCTTTTTCACAGAACCGTTTTTCTCATTCTTAAACGCATAATTTTAATATTTTTGATTAATTTAAAATCAATATGAAGGCTATAGAATATTTAGAAGTTTTTTTTTGACTGTAAATGAAAAAATTTAATTTTTTTTTACTGTAAAATGCTCTAAATTGTGTCAACCATCACCCCCCTTAAGGCTTTGTATCCAGCTTCCAAACACCCTGTATAACCAAATTCATTGAACCATTATATTAAAGTATTTTTTTATTATTAAACATATTAATTTCAAACAGCAGGTCAATGAAGTGCAAAAATATAATATTATGACTTAGTGATAAGAAATTTGTTCTTATCAGACACACTATTAAGCTCAAAACTTTGTTTTGTCTCTTTCATCTCAAAATAAATTACAAAGTACTCTTGTGTTGTAGACCTTATTATGGTAAACTAATTAAATTAATTACATATTAAACATGTATTATTTCGTCCTGTTAAGAATTAATTTTAAATACAGTATTCAAACTAACACTAAAATATATGAAAGTATTTAAAAAATAGGGGAAGACAGTCCCATTGACAGTGATGCAGATATTTTTTTTTCCAAATCACTGTAAACAGAAAAGTGTCCAAAAGGCTGGCATTGCACATAGAATGGCAGTGCTGATTCTTTGGCCAAATCTCCTATTAAGCCAAATATCTAAATTATTCCCTGCACGGTGCCGCGGTTGGTCTGTGAATGGGTGACCATCTTTACATACCAAGACCCCTCCGTGCCTCGGAAAGCATGTTAAGCCATTGTTCCCGGCTGTCATTTGTGGATCTTTGACAGTCACACATTACGGATAGTCCGAAGCTCGAAAGTCTGACAACCAGTATTACCAAGGGGTATGGTATTACCCAGTAACTGGGTTGTGGAGATCAGATAGGCAGTCGCTCCATATAAAATACTGGTATTCAGCTGCATCTGGTAAGACTGAAAGCCGACCCCAACATAGTTGGGAAAAGGTTAGGCAGATGATGATCTAAATTATTAACATGTATATTTTATTCAAGCATTCACAAAATTCATCCGGCTGAACTCAACTGAGTATGAAGTGAAGCTGGTGGACACGGCTGGTCAAGATGAGTACAGCATATTTCCACTTCAATACAGTATGGACTTCCATGGCTATGTGCTAGTTTACTCCATCAATTCCAGTAAAAGTTTTCAAATTGTACAAATTATTTATGACAAACTTTTGGATATGATTGGAAAAATACAGTGAGTACTTACATAATAGTAGTCTAATTTTCTTATCAGTTTAATTTATTGTTTTAATACTGTTACAGTTTGTAATTTTTAATTTCAGTGTGCCCATAGTATTAGTTGGTAATAAAACAGATCTACATCTAGAAAGGAAAATTAGTACAGAGGAAGGCAAAAGACTTGCAGAGAAATGGAAGGCTGCATTTGTGGAGACCAGTGCTAAACGAAATGAGGTGAGTTTCTATCGCAAACTATCATGAAACTTAAAAGTATCATGAAACTTAAAAGTTTCATGATACTTCGTTTTGCATTTTATGTAGTATATAAAAAAAGTATATGCCTGTATGACCAGATGTATGAACGTAAATGAAGCAAAAGGAGTGTGTAAGGATTGCAGCAGGTGCTTTCTGTAGTTTCTGCCTACCCCTATGGGAAGAAGGCGTGAATGTATATATGTATTGAAAAAATATAAATACGAGTCTAGGCATTCCAGCATATTATTAAGCTGGAACAGGGTACAATCTACACATAGTCTACCTACACTAATATAATTTATCTTGTCACTTTTTATCATATTTTCGATTTATGATACAAAAATAAGTTAACTATCATAACAGTATCATGGAAATTAATTATCACCATCAAGCAGGGCTCGAAAAAATCCAAATTTTATAATAAACTAGCTTTTGCCCGCGGCTTCGCTCGCGTTAATTAATATTAAAAAAAACTAATACATTTACATCCGCCATCATCCCTTATTTTATCCCCATGGGGGTTGAATTTATCAAAATCCTTTCTTAGGGGATGCCTACGTCATAGTAGCTATATGCATGCAGTCTCAGCCCGATCGGTTTAAAATTGACAAAGTTTCATACAAACTTTCATCCCCTATTTTATCCCCTGGGGGTAGAATTTATCAAAATCCTTTCTTAGGGGATGCCTACGTCATAGTAGCTATATGCATGCAAAGTCTCAGCCCGATTGGTTTAAAATTGGCAAAGTTTCATACAAACTTTCATCCCCTATTTTATCCCCTTGGGGGTAGAATTTATCAAAATCCTTTCTTAGCGGATGCTTACGTCATAACATCTACCTGCATGCCAAATTTCAGCCCGATCCCTCCAGTGGTTTGGACTGTGCGTTGATAGATCACTATGTCAGTCAGTCACCTTTGAGTTTTATATATTTAGATATCAAAATATCCAATATTTGTTAAATATTGTGTAAGTATAAAGAAAGACGCTGTTTTTATTTTGTAAGTGATTTATAATTATGTGTTTGCAGAATATAAGTTTGTGTTGCATTATTGGCCTCTTTTTATTACAAAAAAAAAAAAAAAAATGGTGTCTGATAAATAATAACCAGTTTACTAAAACAACACTTAGCAAAATTTTAATGAAGTATAACATTATTATAAGTAGAGAATTTCCATTAAATTGAAAATCTACCTCTCTGCCAAATTTTATCGAAACCTGTTCAGTGGTTTAGGCGTGAAAAGGTAACATACAGACAGACAGCGTTAATAATATAATAGAGTTTCGAATGTATAATATTAGTATGGATTATGTTAAGTATGGATATAAGGTTTGAATTTCAATAAATGGCTAACTGTATTTGCACATTATTTGGTGAATCCCCGAAACTTATGATTTGGTGGCCACTTCGGTATAGGTAATCCAAATTGTAGGTTTTTGTCAAGTGTTGTTATGGTAAACTTTGAATCTGCTTAATTTCTAGTTTTGACAATACATATCAATTTATATAAATATATCCACATAAATATCAAATAGGGACTCGTGGCTAAATAGTAACAGCCGCACAGGTCGATCAATCAGGTTAAGCTACGCTTGCCGCGGTTGGTCTGTGGATGGGTGACCATCTTTACATACCGAGACCCTTCCGTGCCTCGGAAAGCACGTTAAGCCGTTGGTCCCGGCTGTCATTCGTGGATCTTTGACAGTCGTTACGGGTAGTCAGAAGCCCGAAAGGCTGACAACCGGTCTTATCAAGGGGTATTACCCAGTAACTGGGTTGTGGAGGTCACATAGGCAGTCGCTCCATGTAAAATACTGGTATTCAGCTGCATCCGGTTAGACTGGAAGCCGACCCCAACATAGTTGGGAAAAGGCTAGGCAGATGATGATCCACATAAATATCAAATGTGATAATATACAGGGTATTAAAAGACACATCACATAGCCGTCAACTACGCATTCTCTACATGAAACTAAGTAACATTGGACAAAAATAATTGCTGGAAAACGACTTTTATTTTTGGTATGAAAAT
Source organism: Mesoligia furuncula (assembly GCA_916614155.1). Taxonomy (NCBI): domain Eukaryota; kingdom Metazoa; phylum Arthropoda; class Insecta; order Lepidoptera; family Noctuidae; genus Mesoligia; species Mesoligia furuncula. The sequence continues at coordinate 21,229,961 of OU744800.1, read as the reverse complement.
TACTGTTTGCGGTAGTGCGCAATGTAACGCAAAATATTGTGCTAAAGTATTCAAAGTTGCGTTATAACATTACAAGCTTGTTTTCGTAAAAAAACGTCATTAAAAGTTGGAACCTTCAATATCTCTGTAACCAGAAGGTATGGTCCAGTACAAAAAAATGATTACAATGTCGAGCAGTACAAGTGACTCTTGGCTTCGTTAAATATCTCTTTACACATGTTATATCCTGATATCCACTGATAATATCAGCGAACCCTGCGGTCAAGTCTCTAGTTATATATTTGTAGTTCAAGTTTGTGGTGACATAATGTTATTTTTTACAATTTCAGTCCGTGACCGACATGTTCCATGCTATATTATTAGAGATCGAGCGCTCAGACGGACATATACCAGACAAGAATGGGTGCGTTATTTCTTAATGAAAGTTTACGTTTAATGAACAAAGTGCTTTTTACTTAAGCTAAGTGATTTAAATGTAGTGTTTGTATGTGCACAGCAAGCTATGTTGCGACCAATGCGATTCATGGTAATTATGTATTCTTTTGGAGACTTAGAAAATTTAAACTGTATGAGTTGCTTAGGACAAAGAAATATTTTTGTTTAAGATGTGTCTGTAATTAGCTTATTGATAAATGTTAAACATTATAAGGCCAACATCTAAAATTAATATTCTGGTTGAATTATCCATTCATCTTGGATGACAGGTAAAAGGCAACATTCTCTGACCTCAGGCTTATTCATTACTTTATTTATGAAACTATAGTGACAGTACAAAAACTACAAAATCTTGTTTATACAAATTAGTGTATAATTTTATTTATTATTTCCTACGATTTTAATTACATATTAGTCCCTAAAAGAGTCACCATGAAAGTTTATAGCAACTATCAGAATATTTAAAAAAACGGTATTTTCAAAAAAAAATATTTTATAATATATGCCTGTCCATTTTGTTTTTAAATTATCTTATTGGCTAATGTTCTGGGCCTATCTGTTTGGCTGAACTCAGTTGCCTGAATTTTATCATCATTTTAGGAAGAGAGGAGGTATTTAAAAAGCTTCTGTACACATTTCACTGACTTAGTAAATGACTCAGTGAAGTGTGTACAGAAGCCACTCAGATTCAGTAACTAATAGTTTCTGAATCTGTCTGCAGATTAAAGTGTGAAGGAGACGGACGTATCGCGACCTTTCTTCTTTCTAATTATATTATTAGATGATAATAATAACTTGACGAATGCGATTACACTTGTCTGAATTCAGTAACTGAAACATTTTTTAATGTAGAATGAATAAAGCCTGTTAATGTCATTTTAAAATTCTTGAGTAGGTACCTAATTCATTATTATTTTACTAAGAAACCAGAAATAAATTAAATATCAAACTGTTGTGCTAACAATGTTGATATATGTTATGTTAAAACCAAAGGTTCCTTGTTGTATTTTTTTCTCTTCATTTAAATCTTGGTAGGTATTTGTATAAACATTTAGATAACTATAAATATGTACTTAGGCATAATTTAAAATACTATATTGTTTTATAATTAGGTTATTTAGTTTGTCTAGTAGGTACATAAATTATTTATGCTTTTTGTATAGGTATGTAAATTTTCATGTTCATATTTTTGAAACGTTATTGTTTTAAATGTCACCATCTTCAGAGTGTTAGTGCACTGTTAAAACACATAAAAATATATATTTAAGCTAACATCGTACTAGGCACATGATGCATCCCGGATTCCCAGCTCTGCTACTTTTGGTGTTAATTAACGCCTGGCGTAGATGTAAAGCTCTCTGCAACACAATTGCGTTACACACTATCAACAAAACACAAATTCTATTATAAGTCTAAACACGAAGACTTGTAATTGGCTTTCTGTCGACTATTGTTTCCTTTCTTTTTTTGTTTCTCTTTTAGCTGTAAGTCTTCCATGCTGTAATAAATAAACACAATCTGAATCATTTTGAAGGTTATTTCTGATACATTGCTTCATATGTTGGAAAAATGTGTCTGCTTAACAACGTAAATAACACAATGAATGTTGTTGAACTGCCAAAATAAAGACATTGCTACTGTTAGTGTGTTACACAATTACCCCGCTGGTTGCAAGGGCACGCGCTGAAACTCAGTCAAAATATTTTATTAGTCCAAATTCGACTATCTTCAATCTTTACAAAGCCAGAACAAATATGCTCTTATTTTATTTGTAGTTTTTTAATGTCCGCCTCTAGGCATTTATCTCTTGCACCTGTCAAAATCTAAATTTAAAATTGAAATAAAAAAAACAATGGCTAAGTAATTATTTTAAAGTATTTAGATTTCAAAGAATGTTTGTAAAGGACTCAATAGCATTGAACCATTTTATAATTGTATAAATGTTATTTTGCCCTGTGGTTATGAATAGTTCTAATTTATGTTGTGTGGGATTGCATTTAGTACTCTGCCACTGTTATTTTAGAGGCTCGAGTAATAATAGCTCAACTGTGACTAATGAGCAGTGGTCGGAATAGGCTGACCATATTTACCTAAACTTTGGAGAACAGAGACAGAAAGTGGAGACTTCCCTAAGACGACATTTTTTTTCCCGGATTTCGGGAAAAACCTTAAATAAGTTGAAAATAAGCTTTATTTAAGTTGTGTAAAGGCTATTTTTAACTAAACTTGCAATTAACAAATCGTAGGAATTTTCGCTAAACTAATCAAACTTAACTCATGTATTAGAATTATCCTTAGGCCTCATTTACGGAGACGCGGGGCGTCTCGCGTCGCGTGTGGCGTCTCGCGTCGCGTGTGGCGTGGCGTCTCGCGGCGCGTCGGACGTTTTTCTGTTTACGGTGGGGCGGCGCGTGAAGCGACACGCATCATCGCACGCGTAAACACAAACTTATAGCAATATACGACCATGTTCATAGAGAAGCGAGACGGGAAGCGTGGCGGTGCCCGCCGCGGCGCCCGCGGCGAATCCTCTAGCGTGTAGCGAAGCACGCGGCGGGCATCGCGGCGGCACATAGCATAGGACATAGCTTCATCGAGAATTGCCGCTGCGTGCGCCGCCGCGATGAACGCCGCGTGGGACGCGTCGGTGCCATCCGCGGGCTCGGCCGCAAAAAACGCCCTAATTCAAACAAACGCGTCAAAAATCGCTTCTCCGTAAACGCACTCATACAACGCCATATATTTGAATTCAGTGCGGGCCGCGCCGCTCAACGCAACGCGCGACGCCCCGCGTCTCCGTAAATGAGGCCTAATTCAAACAAACGCGTCTAAAATCGCTTCTCCGTAAACGCACTCACACAACGCCATATATTTGAATTCAGTGCGGGCCGCGCCGCACAACGCAACGCGCGACGCCCCGCGTCTCCGTAAATGAGGACTTAAACTAACCGTTGTTGCATCAAATCTTTCAATACATAACATTTGTCAATGTGTAACACCTACGTAAATACTAATTTCTAATTGCATAAAAGGGACTTTGATATTTATTTCAAACGTAGGTACTGTAGATTTACGAAAATTCTTCCGGGATCTTAAAACAATTGCATTATCTTTTTATCATCATCGTCATCAGGCACAGGCTTCTTCTCTGTGAGAGGGAGTGGGCCGTAATCCACCACGCGGGCCCACTGCGGGTTGGTAGATGTCACATGTCTTCGAATTTTTGGTTCTAAGACATGCCGGTTTCCTCACGATGTTTTCCTTCACCGTTTTGAGAGCAGTGGTGATAAAATAATTTACACAAAGTAAAGCGCCTGTCAGGGTTCGAACCTACGACCTACAACTCGGTAAGTCGCGGCCGATGCCACTGGGCCACCACTGCTGTCTCATATACAGGGTGTGTCGTAAATAGTGGTCCAGAGTAAAGAAGTCGATACACTGTATTCTCATGTGTCACATACCGAAATTTTAACCATTTTCAGAAAAGGGTCTCCAAAAAAAAAAGTTGTGTTTTAAAATTTCTGTACCTTGCTTCACGAATTTGTAAGTGGAGACTTCCTCTCCACTTTCTGCCTCTGTTCTCCAAAGTTTAGGTAAATATAGTCAGTCTATTCCGACCACTGCTAACGAGACACAATTGAATTTCTATTGTTATAATCAAATTTTGATTTTTCAATAGTTGAGTGGAGCGATAGATTAATGCGGTGTACTATATAAAAATAATTATAATCTATTGGTGTGCCAGTCCTATAATCTTGCAATTTAAATAGAAGCCAGGTTCGTGTTAAAATGGAGGGATTGATAACCGTCAAAGATCGCGGTTCCCTCCCCGCTTCACCGCCCTTGGCTGCAGTCGCCTGATACTGCGATATGGGTGACTGCTTCAACGTGGGAAGTGAACTAATAAAGAGGAACTCTATACTTGCCGTAACAAGTCATGATTAAATAAAACTTCCGATAATATGAACTTATGGATTGACATCCCCCCTCTTATTCTTCTTTTTTCTGTGGGTACTGCATCTTTATATTTTAAATAATGATCATACGGTATTTAACTAATATTGCTGGATAATAATATTTTCTCTAATGAAACTACTAAAATACCTACCTAAGTTTTGCAAATGTCAAATCTGCCACCGCTTAATATGGCAACAACTTGGTTTCTGTTAGTATGCATGTTATGATAATAGCACTTTCTAAACGGAACAGTTTTCTAGCTTAATAAGTATTTGTGCTATAAACGTTATCATGCTGAAAGTCAATGGCGTGTTAATTTTAAAATGTCTTCGTACTATATTATCACAATGGTCTTCGTCTATTGCGTTAAAAACATAAAGTAGCTTTCTTAAAGTAGCTTTCTTTCAACAGTGTTTTATTAAAGGTCTTTATCCCTTTTCGAACATTTATGCTTTTCAATTTGTCAAAAAAATGTTACCAATTTTAAAAAGAGTTTCAATGCGATATTTTCATCTAACACGTGTTATTATAAGAATAGGAGGTAGCCTTTAGGTATGGCTACTTACGTAAAAGAAAACTTTATAAAGCACTGTAGTAAAGACATAGCCCGTATACTAAGCAAAATAATCACAGGTGGACTAAGGGGACGGCAGGGGCGGCCATCAAATTCTAAAGGTCAAAATGTTTAGTAAGACGCAGTTATGGCATAATTTTTATGATCTCGTTTTGTTCGCTCTTACATCTTTCATTCTCTTATTCTTTTTCTTACTCAAACTTTGTTTGCACAAATAAGTAGACTAAGTAACTCCTACTTCTGTAAGAACGGCCAAAACAACCTCACCAAAATCTACGAGGCGGGATGCTTAAATTTGCGAGCTTGCTGCGCTTGGTCTTGTCAACATTCTATTAACTGTCACACTTTTCTGCCTAATTCGACAGAGTAACTCATAAATTTATGTATAAATGTTCAAAAGAAGAAAACCTTTTGCAGGCGGGGTCACGGAGAGATATTTTTTTTAACTCGCTTCGCTCGCTCTTGCATCCTATATTCTTTTAAATATCTTTGTTTTTCTGAAATTGTCGAAAAAGTTACTCCTATTTATGTACGAATGTTCAAAAAAAAAATCGAGCTCACCTCGCTCTTGCTACCTAGGTACCTACTTTCTTGCTTTTCGATCACCCCATTTAAAAGCAGCTATGTACCTGAATAGCATAATGTGAAGATGAAAAAGAACCTCCCTGAAGAAAAATCTGCCGAGTCTATGGTGTAGATAGGGTACATAATAGATTTACACACGTTATACCTATTTGTTATGTTTTCATCATTATTAATTTTTTGCAAAAAAAATTAATAATGATGAGAAGACCAGGGGGGCTCATTTTCTTTTGCTGCCCCGGGCCCCCGATAGGCTTAGTCCGCCACTGAATATAGTATAGTCACCGCTATTTTGACGCTATCTACAAAATATTATAAAGGAGCAGCGCCATGTGAGTGTATTTGGAACTAAAGAAGTATCTTGACTTTTTGGGAATGAGGAGTTAGAAACACGATACACAGGGTATCCATTTATGGTAATGGTATGAATTACTGTACCAATTAATGTTGCAAGGCCAACCTCTAAGAATCAGAGACGACACTTAGCATAAACTTAAGGCGCGCCTTTACGCTTCTATCTGTCAAAACCACGCAAAAATTCACTGATTTTGACAGATTGAAGCGTAAGTGATGCGTGGGTATAGCTTAAACTTATTACTACTACTTATGTTTGCTCTGTAATAGCTCTGTATGTTATCTGAACGTACATGATTGTGACGTTGTTGCGCATACGCAACTCCCGTGCGAGTACACAAATTATTTTTGCATGCTAACTTAATTGGACTATTTAAGGTTCAAGCAAGTTATGATTATTTGGTTAAGTACGCACGACGACATTTATCAAGCTATACATTTCCAGTACCTACATGTGAGCTGACTTCTCATTGTACAGACGCCAGCACATTAAGCTACCCAAAACTGTCAAATTTTCCCAATCAACTTTGAACTTTATACTTTAGCGATAAAGTTGAAAATCTATTAAAGAAATCTGACAGATTGTAGTAGCTTGATGTGCTGGCGTCTGTACGAAAACGCCTATACAATGCGACGTCAGCTAAAACTGGAAATGTATAGCTTGATATACCGTCGTGTGTACCACCAAAAATGTAAAAACTTTGTTATTTTTTTTTACAATGACAATACTTTAATGTATAATATTATAAAAGACAATGAGAATGTATATGTTACCTACTAGTGGGGATTTCTTTGTTTGTGAATATGGTATCGTCAATATTTTTATGTTGAACAGATAAGTAATGGCGTATTTTGTAATAAATGTATATAATACATTTTAGGGTTCAGTAGCCAAATGACATCGGTAAACATGTTAATATGGTTGAGGTTTACTTGATCTACTTTAGGGGTATAGCTTTGTTAACAAAATAGCAGCTTTAAAGTTTGCAAAGTTTAAGTCGGGCGCTAAATAGTTATTAAGTGAAAAAATGTTGCCGATGTTACATTAAGTAACAAAGCAATAAATTGTAAAAGTAAAAAAAAAAAACTTAATCATGTCATAGGCTACGGAACCTAAGTTTTTGTTAGTTTTATATATAAATAATATTCTTTTGTAAACGAGTATCAAATGTAAATATGAAGGTATGTGAGTTATGTGTGTTTACAGACTTCCACATAAAGGTGTGTGATATATGCAATATAGCTCACTGATTGAGCTGTAGTCACCATACCCAATTAGCTGTTGAGCGTCAATGGTTTAGAAGCAAAATTCTTACTATTCATAACAGTAATGTTGAATGTTAGATAGTCTTCAATTCAAGTTGCGCAACATTGTTTCAGCAACATGTTTTTGTGTTGCGATCTCGCAACAGCAAGTACTGCTTGCAACATTGCTTCTAAAATACAGGACTTGTCCAAAATATTTTTAATTTCCTTTATGCGAATGCAAGTTAAATCGGTATTTAAATACTAACCTAAGTCCCGATTTTATTCGATGATTGAGTCAAATTGAACTTGTCCGTTCCCAGACATAAGATTCACATTGCAATTGGATCAGGGTAGGTAGGTAGTCCGCGAAATTTAATATTTCTTACGTTTTTGCAATTTGCAGCTCAATACTAGGTTAATACTAGACTAAGTATGTGTTCACTCAAACTCAATCAGATCACCTACCAGACACTAACCAGCAAATTGTAAAAAAACGTATGAAAGTTTGGATTTCGTGGCTACCCAACCAAATTTTAATTAGTGTTTCGTACTACAATTACCGGCACGTAACTTGGCAAGAGATTTTCGTAGTGGGGGAAGTTCGCGCATATAAAAATGTATGAAATTGTGCCTGCGCAAACTTCCCCCACTACAAAAACTCTTGCCAAGTTACGTGCCGGCAACTATACCATGCGTCTCTTATGAGGAAGTCACAGTATGTTTGTACCTACACCTACCACTTAATCATTTCTGAAACCAAAAATGGCTAGCTGGCTAGAGCTCTTTCGGCGTTCTTATTTTTAAATATTATATCCTTTGCTTGTATAAATATTTTTAATTTTCAGGTCTCTGGCCGATTTTTTCTACTTACACAATATCCATTTCCCATTGCATGGCGTAGCTATGTAGTGTCATTATTATAGTAAATTAATAAAGCTTAGTGATTTAGCTACTCAGAAATATGTGAAAAGATATCTGTGGCGCAATATTGTAGGTAACCTCTTATTTGTAAATAACTACAATTTAAAATAAACAACTGCCACTACAAAAAAAATGTTTAATTTAAAGAAAACCTTTTGATCGTTTTGGGTAGGTACTTACAGCACGAGCATTAATGTAATTGTTAGGTACCTACTATGGAAAGCTCGGCAATAATATCGAATTTTAGGATTTATCTATTCATCTAAGAGCCGCATTTACGAATGGATAAATCGTAAAATCGATGATCACATTACAAATAGTCACACAATCAAAATAATTGTCATTGTCAATTTGGCATTGACATCACCACAGAACACTGTACTCCTAGCGGAGGACATCACTTTGGCAGCATAAGGGTGCGTTTCCACTGAAGCAGAGCTGGGCGGAGCGGAGCGGAGACGTGCAGGAATCGTCCAATCACAGACGAGACGAGTGACGCGATGAGAATTTCAGCAATTGTGATTGGTTGATTCCTGCACGTCTCTGCTCCGCTCCGCCCAGCTCCGCTTCAGTGGAAACGCACCCTTACACCTGATAATGTTACCGAGTTTTTACCTGACTGCGGCGAAGCCCAAAAGGAGGGTTATGTGTTTTTACCCGACTGCGACGAAGCCCAAGAGAAGGGTTATATGTTTGACCAGTACGAATGTCCGTTTCTTTGTTCCCTCGCGGTCTCGTCACTTCTAAAAGAATTAACAGATTTTTATAAATTATACGTCTTTAGATTTGTCTTGGTAGCGCGAGTGTCACTGGCTACATTAAAATTAAAATAAAAATCCGGTCAAGCGCGTGTCGGGCCACGCACAGTGTAGGGGAACCCTACACTGTGCGTGGCCCGATACGCACGTAGTAGCCCGTTATCACAATGTAGTACGATTCTGTTGTTCTTTATTCTGAATAGGTAAAAAAAAAACACATTTTGCTTTACAATGCAAGTCTTTACCCGTTATAAACAAGTAAGTAACTACTTCATCTTAGTCACTTTAAAGGATTAATGTAAAGGATTTTGTATTTGGTACAAAATTATCCAACACCCAAGTTCAACGACTATTAGATACTGCTAAACTAATAAAGTTATCTTAACCGCTATACTTTTCCTTTAAAGTTCACCAAATACAAAATCCTTAGCATTAATCCTTTAAAGTGACTAAGATGAAGTAAGTAGTTGCTTGTTTATAACTGGTAAAAACTTGCATTCAAAAGCAAAATATGTCTTTTTTTTTTTTTTTATCCTTCTACATTGTGATAACGGGCTACTACGGAACCCTACACTGTGCGTGGCCCGACACGCACTTGGCCGGTTTTTTAAAGTCAAATACGTCAGGTAAATTGTAAGTCCGAGTGTCGAAGGACAAAGATTAATTTTTACTTTATGTTTAAATTTATTCTCATGTAAGTGAAATGAAAATTTCTTTATGACAAATAAATGTCTTTAACCAGAAGGTAGGTAATGATCAACGCTCAGATATAAAACAAAAGAAACGTCTATAAAATATAGAATATAACAAGATCTATAAAATATAACAAGAAATTAAGTAGGTATGACAAATGGACTTTAAGTAGTAAGTACCTACCTAAGTAATAAGAACACAGGCAAAGCAAACTACGACAGAACATATTAGAAAAATATAATCATTAATTCGTCTTTCTAAGTTAGATTTCTACCATTAACACTTTTCCATATGAGATTGGTGGTTGGTGGTAGAAATCTAACTTAGAAAGATATAATAATGATTATAATTCTCTAAATATGTAGCTGTTATTGTCGCGAATCATATTTTGATCAAGATACAAACTGACACTGACCTGCAAATTGCAAAAAACGTAAGAAATTTTGAATTTCGCGGTCTACCACTATCCATTCTCCTTAAATCGCATCATCCGTCCGTGCACGTAAAAACCTCTGTAGCCTTAAAGTGTAAATAGACGATCGAACTTGGTGCGGACCGGACCACGAACCGTACGGTGCGGTCTACACAACAGACGAGCGCACCGGACTCCGAACCGTCCAGTCGTAATTCTGCTAGCATTGCGTGAACACGTCTCCTCGACATGCCGCCTATTCTATCAAAACAGGCCAAAATGGCATTAGTTGCGGCAACTATCGTTGCTACATCGCCATTACATAACGAACGAAAAAGAAGAAAATAATGATAAAGATTTTCGTATATATCTTCTATCTTTATTACAATAAAGGCTATGCGCGGTATTCCACAAACATGGGAAGTCTTTATACAACTCCAACAGCTTTTTTCTCGGTATTAACGATGTCTTCTTGGTGTCGCTCCGAATCCATGTCTGCGAACACGCTGCGACGTGTTGCGCGTACGGTGGCACAATAGCGACTGGACCGACATTTGGTTCGATCCGCCGTCCACACGATCGGTTCGGTTCGGAACGCACCGCGTTCGATGTGCGAGCGCTCCGAACCAACCGTACCGATATTAATAATAATAATGTCCAGCGGACCGTGCGCCACACGATTGAATTTGGTTCGGAGCGCACCATGTTCGTGGTCCGGTCCGCACCAAGTTCGATCGTCTATTTACACTTTTAGCCTAATGTTCGAACCACTGACCTGTATTATACATAATACAAGCTTGTATGATAGAAATCAGTATGGTTCGAACACTTGCCGAAAAAGGCGCGCAAAAACGCGTCATAAGTAACGCGCGGCAAACGGCTTACTTACTCTGTGGCAAACGAAAGACACCACCACAGAGTATGTAACCTTTTGACACCCACCACCGGCCGCGACCTCGCGCCCCCGTCGTCTGCAGACCAAGGAACCTGCTACCGGCTGTGGACGAAGGATCGCGACCCGCTCATATTAGTTCTGATTGTTTTTATATTACCCGTTTTACATATTTGTGGCGCCTATCCCTGTGTTTTACTTACTAGACGCAAAAGTTAAAAATAAATATTTAAAATAACATAATAAGTATTCTTTTTATTGTTAAACGTGCATCTTTAAAGACCCAACACCATACCTACCCTGAGACTGAGAACTTCCCTACACATTTTTGTCAGAGAAGACATGTCGAGATACGAGACACATCTTTTTGAAACAATGCAGCATCCTATATTTTTGCGTCGCTTATCTAGTTACATTTTTGTCAGATAGTTTTAAAGTGTTCCTTCGAGTTTGCAACTAATGATCACTTTTGTTTGCCACTATCTTGACGACAGATATAATTGCCGAATCATGAAATCAGGATATTATTGCCGAGCAGATTAATATATTTATGATCGTGAATTCGTAACTGTACACTTCCTCTATAGTTACTTTACTCTTTGCTGTACACTACGATCAACGAGTGAAAATTGTAGAATATAAATCGTTTATCTCTTGTCAGAATGTTTCTTTTGTATACATTTTGAACTTTTTATTTCTGAACGATTAGCTTGGGCGAATGTCAAGTTGACAGTAAATTGTCAACAAATTATTGTGAAAATGGCGACTACCGGAGTAGGCTTTCGATGGTTAGATTTATTAGAAAAGGAATTCGATAAAGCATGTGTCGAGTTAGATACCTCTATAAGTAAGTAAAACTTGTTTATCACTCGTTTGAATGTAGTAAGGCACCAATACCTTCGCCTTGGTGATTTTCCGAATGGAATCATGCTGCTGTTAGTCCAGTGGATTTTTGTGAAGTTTTTGTTTATGCGTTTTTCAGTAATTATACGGCTGTAGCATTAAATCAATATCACTTACTTACTGCTTAATTCAAAAGTTATGTGTAGTAACAACGTTTAAACGCTTAAAACTTTGTGCAACTGGATCACTGCATTCAGAACATAGCTAAGTCTTTGTCTTAGTTCATTGCTTTAAGTTGTGTTGTTATAAAAGTGATGATAGTGTTGAATTGCTGTTTTCTTGATTTTTTTAAATGTATTTTTAATTACTGTACCGTTTGTAATATTTCTCTAGCCCTTTCTTGTGAATGTGGCCTACTAAACCTACTAGCAATATCTGGGGGATTTGGAGTTTATGGTAGCTATGTAGTTCATATGCTCTTAAATCCGTGGCTGGCGTGAATACATTGACAACTCGACTTGTATGTTATTTTTTTTATTGGCTTAATACGTCCTATGCAATAAGAATTTATATGAAAAAAATTGACAGCTCATAATATACATCACTTTTGGAGAAATCGACTATGGTATTAAGTTGACATCTCGCATTTTTACGTGTTTTACTTGACAACACAACATGTCAAATTAACGGTTCACATATTTTTGTGAACGAACATTGATATTTTGTTATATCAACTTATACCTAGTAACCAAAATATTATTTGTTATTTGATATCTCAACTAATACACATAAAAGTTTTCTCTTTTAATTGACAAATTGAGATATCAAGTTATAGCCAACCGAAATATTTCTGTTTAAATTGTGATATATTGAGATGTCCAGTTACGGCCAGCTAAGTTCTGAACCCTAAATGTAATAAGTATAGTTATCACTAAGTGTCGGTTACAAAAAACTTTGACATGATTGACCTGATTGACGATTCCTTCAAGGAATTTCATATTAAAATAAAAACTGTCGTTGATGTCTCTGCATCTAATAATCTATTTGCAGACGATAGTACAGCGATAGTTAAGTGTACCAAGAAAAAAGACTATGAAAGGGAAATTAATAACACATTAGAAACAATTATACATTGGCTTGATACAAATAACTTAATAATAAATTTAAACAAGACAAAAGTAATGCACTTCTACAAAAGGTTACGCACTGATGATATAAATGTTAGTTATAATGGTCAAAAAGTGGATAGGTACAACTTGTGTAGCGAAATTTCTAGGCATCCTGATTGACGACAATTTGACTTGGAAACCTCATGCCGATGACGTATGTAAGAAGTTAAATAAATCAGCATATGTACTGTATAACCTATCACATAAGTTAGCAACTATACACTTCTACTAGCTTATCATGGATTGGTTGCGTCAGTGTTATTTGGAATCATATTTTTGGGTAAAGTAGTGAGAGAGAAGAGATTTGTAGGGCCCAGAAACGGTGTATCTATGTCAAACCTAAAACGTACAGACAGCTGTGTTTCGGTCTCTGAGGATACTGACTCTTCCATGTTTGTACATATTGGAGGTGGCAATTTTTGTAAAAACGAATCTAAATTTATTTCCGTCACTGGCCAATATAAGACCACGTAATGGCCCCTTGAGATCCCAATGCAAGAACTTGCTACATTCGGGTCATTACAAAACAGCACTGTTACGGAAAAGTATTATTGCAAGGGGACCTGTCATTTATAATAAAATACCTCATGGTTGTCTGTGTGGTGTCGGATTTAAAGAATAGCACCACCCCATACTTCCCGTGGGTGTCGTAAAAGGCGACTAAGGGTCGTACCGGAGAATAGACAGCAGCGTTCTCTACGCATTCCACCACCATACTACACTGCGATCGTCAACCCGCCTGCCAAGCGTGGCGATTATAGCAACCCCCCTTGGGGGAAGGCCTATGTCCAGCAGTGGACGTCTTTCGGCTGAAATGATGATGATGATGACCTCATGGTTATAAAGATTATTCTGTAAACATTTTTAAATCTAAGGTAACTGCACTATTTTTAGACAAATGTTATTACTCAGTGAAATGTTCTAAATGATAAAAATTTATCCTGATTATGATTGTTATAATTAATTCAAAAAAAAAAATTCCGTGATAAAACGGGTGACTCCCGCTCCGGCTCGTTCTTGGTGCAAAGGTTAGCCATTGCCATACAACGTGGCAATGCAGCAAGCTTTTTGCTGGGAACAGTTAGGGGAGGTTATTCACAGAACACTATTACTCCTGGGTTATTTGACTAGGTTGACGTGTTGTGACTGTTATTGTTTTTATAATAATTAATTAATTAAAATAATTTTATGTTAGAAAGTGATTACCTACCTGACTTTATTATTAATAATTGACTTCACTATAATTTCTGTTTTGTTTTGTTGACATTCTTTTGTTTGTTTCTTTTGTTTTTAAATTATGTAATAATTTGCACGCCGTAAGTTAGACTGACTGTAGCCGATCTCTTTAATAAATTTATGTACAATATCTTATACCTGTACCTACATTCATAGCAAATAAAGTTCTGATTCTGATCCAGATTTGGACGAGGGCAACCCAGATGACGAGGTTTTTGAGGTCCAATAAAATATGACTGTGTATGTAATAATATTTAAAGTTGACAGATCAGGTCTTATGTTATTCCTTCTTTATTCTTTTCTTTCTATAATAAGCAATGTTTCCGTTGTTTGGCGCAATAAAACAATTTAGGTAGGTACTTACTATTTTTTTTAATGATTGCTTTTACACTAGGAAACTGATAGGTTCGTGGTTTTTCAATTTAATATTTGTAATCCACCATTTATATATTTATATTCGTCATCAGTTGTTTGATTGGTCCTCATTGTATTTGTCATTAATAACATTGTTTACATGCTAATATTCCCCACTCAGAAGGTGAATAAGTTGATAACTGCTGGTGCATAAGTTGACAACTCGGTGAATAAGTTGATAACTCGTTGGTGAACGACTTGACAAGTCTATTATTATGCAAACTGTGGGGTATTTCGTTTATTTATTGTCATCGTTTAAAAGAAGGTACAAAATAACCCTTAAAACGACTAAAACACATACGGTAAACTAATTTACCGATTTACCAGAAAAGGTCAAACCTTTAAAATGGCCGTCCTGACAAATTGCCATTTTAGACATGTCAACATATTCACGCCAGCCACGGAAATATAATATGAGTTTAAGAAAAGAGAACACTTGAGTAATAAATTATTTAACTAATAAAATTATTAGAAAGAGAAACAACACCTCTTAAACTTCCAGGTTACGCAGACAATATTAGGATAAGCAAAGTTGTTAAATTGTAATTAGTAATTTTAGTTTTGCATGATACACTTTTTTAAAGTTTCCTAGACTGGAAGCTGTTCCCATTATAGTTAGGAAAAGGCTCGGCGAAATTCAATGATTGAATCTTTTTGAAGTTTATAAGTATAATTTTTCAAATTGAAATTTTTCTGTAAATTTACATTATAATGGTCAGTGGGTCGTCTTAAGGGCGGAATCGAAAGGATTTTGTGATGTGTCTGTTATTCACAGTGGGCTTGGTTAGTCTTGTAAATCAGATTCCCCTATTACTAAGATCAGAACTTAAATCATGGGGAATTATATTGAAGGTCTGAACCTGGGAGCACTTGCAAACACGAATACTTGCTACCAGGTAAAACATTATCTATCTTATTTAGATAGAATAAATATAATAGCAAATTTGAGTGCTAATAATGTTTGTTTATTGAAAATGACAGACAAAACAAAAGGAACAAAAATAGAAAAAATACTTTAAAAAAAAATCGCTAGTGGGTAATTATCATCCATGCTCATTTTATATGTCCATTTTAACCAAGCGCGCAAACTGGCTGGCTTGGTTACTATCGGTTTGATTGTACTTAGAATCCAATGTTACTACAGTGTTCAGAATATTCTTTATTTTCTCAACAGAAATACAAAATATAAGTAATATAAATATATTAATTAAACATAATGCTTCTAAATTACAGCAGAGTTGGAGACAGAGGAGCCGGAAGTGGTGTTTGCTTCTCGCCAGAGGATTGCCACACTCAGCTCATGCTTTGCACAACTCACGCACAAGGCACTTACAATATTTCAGAACAGTGCCAAAATAGAGGTATGTTAATGTCCATGATTCTTTAAGAAAATTAATAGGTAATAGGTAATAGGTACTACGGGCTGGTGTCCGCAACTCCACGTCAATGCGCGTATTTTGCGTATGGGTGGGAAAATCGACTATTCGATCCACCCCAGCTCCTCAAAGAAGGCCAGCAACGCCTTGATGTTACTGACCGTCTCACGTAGGGTACCTGGGTTACCGAAGTACTTTGCCCTGTACGTGGCGATCACCGGGCAGTATAGAAGCACATGTGCCGCTGTCTCGTCGTCCTCCATGCAGGCCCTGCACAACGGACTGTCCGTTACTCCTATGACAAAGAGGTGTTTATTGAATGACCCGTGGCCAGTTAAAGCTGCGGTAACTATACGCAGCTTTTGTTTTGTTAGACGGAGAACCTGTTTCGTGAGGCGGCCATCCAATGTGGGAAGTGCTTCCCTCGCCTGCCTGCATTCACCTTGGTCCGTCCATAGTTTATTGTGTTGCTCTCTTGTGCGTTTCCTTACCAGAGTGCGTATGTACCCGAAGGGGAGTGGCACGATGGGCTCGGGTCCCACGGGTGCCATACTCGACCCTCTTCTGGCAAGTTCGTCGGCTGCATCGTTGCCTAGCGAACCGCTGTGTCCTTTGATCCATTGAATGGTTATATTATTGAGGTTACCCACCTGGTTGAGGCGCTGGTGACACTCGTATATTAGCCCAGAGTCAGCTGTGTAACTGTTCAGCGCTTGCAGAACAGCCATGCTGTCTGAGAGTATGCGGATTGAGTGTTCCTTAACTTCCCTGGCCATAATGGCTGAAGCGGCTAGAGAGATGCCCAAGCATTCGGCCTGGAACACTGTGTTGTGGACCCCCAATGGTGTGGCTATATGTATGTTGAATTCCTCCGAGAAGATTCCAGCTCCTGTGCCACTACCTGTTTTGGATCCGTCCGTGAAGATACGCAGCTCTGTGGGGCACAACCCCTCGCATCGGCGATCCTCGTGAAGCTGGATCTTGTATTTTTTATCAAACATAAATTGTTTAGGAACCCGATCGTTTATGGCTTTCGTAATGGGGAAATCCTTATGGAGTCCCTCAAGCAGCGTGGTGTGTGGTGTATTACTCTTACCCCAGAGATTTAGTGTGTTAAGACGTACTGCCGCCATCGTCGCTTCCTGCTGTATGAACAGGTGGAGCGGCGGGATTCCCAGGATGGCTTCTACCGCTGCAGTCGGAGTAGTCCTCATACAGCCCGTAGTCGCCATGCAGGCTAGTCTTTGCATGCGTTGCAGTTTGTTGGAGGCTGTCACTAGCTTGGTGCGAGGCCACCAAACCACAGCTCCGTAGCTTATCATGGGGCGGATCACTGCAGTGTACAGCCAGAGTGTAATTTTAGGGGATAGGCCCCACTTCTTACCTATCATTCTCCGGCACTGCCAAAAGGTTATGCAAGCCCTGTTCAGTTTGTTGTCCAGATGACTGCTCCAGTTTAACTTACTGTCTAGTGTTACACCAAGGTACTTGACTTCGTTGGCTAGCTGGAGTTCAGTATCGAACAGTTTAGGTAGGCGAAAAGGCCCTAACGCTCGTTTATGGGTAAACATAACCAGTTCAGTTTTAGCGGGGTTCACTGAAAGGTCAAAGTCCCTGCACCATCTCTCCACGATACGTAGCGCTTGCTGAGTGAGGTTGCATATCGTGCCCGTTACCTTCCCCGAAACCAAAATTGCAAGGTCGTCGGCATAACCTACTGTGTAGAAGCGGTTGGCGTTGAGTTTGGTGATGAGGTCATTAATTACCAGATTCCATAGAAGGGGGGACACGACCCCACCCTGGGGGCAACCTCTAGCTATCATGGCCAGCTGCTGCTCACCTTCAAGGCGAACCACTCGTTTACTTAACATGTTTGTGATCCAGTCCGTTAGTACCTGTTCTACTCCATGTCTGGAGCGGGCGCTGTTGATACTGGAGAAGTTGGTCTTGTCGAAGGCTCCTTCGATGTCTATGAAAGTGCCCAGACAAGTGCCTTTCTGATGAATTGCTTCCTCAATCTGGTTGACTACCAGATGTAGGGCGGATTCAGTCGACTTACCTGAGCTGTATGCGTGTTGGTTACCGTGTAACGGTATGGTCTTCAGAGCACCATCCCTCAGTTCCCTATCGCACAGCCTTTCCAGGGTCTTCAGTAGAAAGGAGGTCAGGCTGATTGGTCGGTGGGATTTGGCGTTTGTGTAGTCACCCTTACCTGGCTTAGGGATGAATATTACCTTCACTTCCCTCCATCCTTTGGGAACGTATCTAAAGGCCAGGCACGCTCTCAGTAAAGGCAGCAGTTTTAAGGCGACAGAGGTGCCACCCCACTGCAGTAAGGCGGGGAACACTCCGTCAGGTCCAGCTGCCTTAAAAGGATGGAAGCTCCGGATGGCCCATTGGAGTTTCTCCAGCGTGATCATCCTGCTAGCGTAGGCCCATTCGCTGTCTGATGGTGTCTGTATTGTATCCTGCCAGTCAATTACCTGTGCGAAAGTGCATCCCGGGAAGTGAGTTTCAATAAGGACGCGTCTCGTTTCTTCTGGCGAGGATGTTAGTGTGTTGTCAGGTTTGCGGAGGGTGGCAGGCCCAGGTGTGTGCTGTTGCGCTAGAACTTTCCTTACCCTGTTAGCCTGCTGACAAGATTCAATGTTACCACAGAACTTGCGCCAACCCGTGGTGCTCCTGAACCTGATGCATTTTTTGTAGCTGGATTTGGACGCATAATAGTTGTCCCAGTCCTCATCCGCACAAGTATTCATGGCTCTATTCAGAGCTTTCCTTACCTTACCGCGCTTGCGTTCCAGCTCAGCGCCCCACCAGGGTTGTTTGCCCGGTGTGCTGCGCGGGGTGGTCTCTGGGCAGGCAGTTTGGTAGCTGTCTATCATTGATTTAGTAAGGTACCTTACTTGTTCTTCAATCTGTGTTATATCCTCAAATGTTATCGGATCGTTTGATGTCGCTAGCTTTGATTCAAGGCTGCGTGTGTAGGTGGCCCGATCCGTATTGCGCGGATTACGGCGAGGTTGTGTGGGTTGAACACAGACCTGGATATCGAAGCGGATCCACCTATGATCAGAGCAGGAGGCCTCCTTGGAGACATGCCACCCAGTGATAGCTTCCGCCGCTCCCCCTGTTGCCAGAGTGAGATCTATGATAGTGCGGCTTCGCCTGGTTACGAACGTTGGTTCGGAACCCGTGTTTAGTAGGGATAGGTTAGTCGAGAATAAGTAATCAACCAAGGCCTTACCCCTATCGTTTTGCGTGTCCATACCCCACAGTTGATGGTGAGCGTTGGCATCAGCCCCGACGATGACCTCAAGCCCGCACCTCTCGCAGTGGCTGACCAGGCGGGCGAGGTCGTGCGGGGGCGGCGCCTCCACCTCGGGCATGTAGACTGAGGCGAGGACGATCACCATCTCCATGGCGTCGTTACGCTGTATAGTCAGCTTAGCTGCAGAGACATCTCTGCAACAGAAGTCAGTTAAAAGCTGTGTTTTGAGGTTACCTGTGATATAGATGCACGATCTGGGATGGTCGTGATCTGTGGTGACCAGGAGCTTACCGCCAAGATTGGAGAGTCCTTGTATGCGGCCCGCCCTTATCCACGGCTCCTGGATCAAGGCTATGGCCGTGTGTTGTACCTCCAGCCACTTGCGAAGTTGAGCCGTCGCGGTCTGGCTGTGGTGGAGGTTTGCCTGGAGGATTCTACAGGCCGACGAAAGGGACGCCATCGCTGGCCAGCCCCTCCTCGTCCCCCTCCAGTTTGAGCCCGGCAAACAGGTCGCCCTCGTCGAAGCCGTCCCCCACCCGGCTCGAAGCCGGGGACAGGATCATGTCGTCCGGCTCCTCGCCCGATGAAGGGACAGCGCCCACGGTGGCGGCAGCAGGGGCGGCTGACCCTGCCGGAGCAGGTTCAGTCGCGGATGCCTCCGGGTTGTCTAATTTGGGAGATGACTCCCCCGCCAGTGCTGGTGGCTGGTTTGGCTCCTCGACGACGGTGCCCGTGGCAGGGTCCCATCCCTGTGGAACGTCGGTGAACCTGCCGTTCCGACCCTGGAACTTAACGTACACCGCCCCCAATCCAATTGAGAGACGGCGTCCGGCCTGCATCAGGGACGCCAACCACCACGAACCATTGGTCTGCTTGTTTGTCGGCAAAAAGAAGCACCCACCTCTTGATGTCGACCCAGGGGTTCTGGTAGGTGAGAGCGCGCCCAATGTTGGTCGACTCTCCATATACCCCCTGCTCGTCTGGGATCACGATGCCGCATCGTGCTCGTTTCTGTATTTCCGACTGACTCTTCACTACGAGAGAAATGCTAGAAGGAAGAGAAAGATCGGAGACTGTTTTCCGTAGCCAGGCTAAGGTGTGGTCGCTTCCGCACCACAGTTTCAGAACACCTCCGGCGAACAGCGGCTTGGCATTGAATGTCGGCCCCGGAGTGTCTTGTTTGGGGGAGCAGGCCTCGAGGATGATCTGCCTCTGGATGGCGGCGAGTACCTGGTCTGATACTTCCCTGCTGAGGATCCCCGTGCGTTCGCAGGTGATCGCGACGTCTAGGGTTGCGCTTGCAGCTTGGGCGTAGCTTTTTTGAGGGACCCGTTTGGATTGATCAAGACGCGGCCGCTTATGCTCTCCCCGAGGTGTTAAAGTCTCGTTGAGAGCTCGCTTGGCCGCGGCCTGATCCTTCCAATCGGGTCGCCTGGAGTTACCTTCAGCCTGTTTCTCCGGGACGCTGGTTGGCGGCTGGCTGGGCGAAGGTCGGCTAGTACCGGCCTCCGCCAGCGACTGCTTTCCGGCGGCGAAGTTCAGCTGGCCGCTAGTCGGTTTGGCCGACCTAGCGGCAGTGGCCTGTTTGTGTTGGCTGCCTTTACCTAGCAGCCTGCGTTCTTGACGTCGCTCCTTCCTCGTCATTCTCTCCCTCTGCTTGCTCTGTGTTGAGGAAGCTGGTGGCCCTGAAGGGTCAGTGCGGGGGCCTCGGGCTTGTTGAGTGCCTTTACCCTTGCCCTTGCGTTTCTGCACTTGCCAGGCATGTGCGAACGTATCATCAGTGCATACGACCGCCTCCGTTTGACCGGTGACGGCCGCCTGATGAGAGGAGGATTGAGGAGGAGGGTGTTTGACAGGATGCCCGGCGCTGGTGTTACCCAACTCCGGGATCTGTGTGGTGAGGGTCAGACCGGCAGTGGTATTAGTCGTCGCCTTGGCCTTCGCCTGAGTTTTAGAAGGGTCGGTACTGGTCCCAGTCAGCGCCGACGTCCTTCGTTTATTTTGGGACTTTTTGTGTTTGGTCTTAGCTGCGGTTCTCGCCACAGCCGGACCAGCACCCGCGCTGGTACCCGCAGCGTTAGCTGCAAGGCCACCAGGGGCGAGGGAAGTGCAAGCACCACCCTTGGGAGTCTCATTGGCTTTCGCCTCCACTCCGGTGTTGGTTGAATTAACTGGCCTTAAATTTTCCATGTTAAAAAAGTTTTAAATTTCGTCTCTCTGGCTTCCCACCCTCCATTGAGCCCGCACCTGGGAACGTCTCACTACAAAAAAGCTCGAACGTTAGGACTACCAGAGAGATATAGGTGCGCAAGGCTGGTTTACAGTGCGACATCGGGTGCTCGATCGGGTTGGCGTGGAAGGTTCAAAGGGCCAAACCCCTCACGAACTGATCAACCCTCACTTACACCGTCAGCATGACCTTTACCTACCGCTTTGGCCGTCCAAGAACGACCTCAGCGGACCTCACGCACCTCGCCTGTGGCCCTCTGACGGGACACAATGACCATTTCCCTACCCCTGGCTATTGGGCAGGGCCACCGTTTCGCTTGAAATCCAGACCAAAGGGGGCGTGTTGCCTTTCAGCTCAACCCCCCAGGACTCCTTCATCCCCGCTTACGGCGCTCAACTGCGCAGGTCCTAGCGCAGGTGACTGTTTACTCCTACTCTCCACCAGCTGATTTTAGTGATGGGCGAGCCCGCCACCACCCAGTCACAGCGGGTCGCGGTTAGGAGTGGAGTTGGGTACATTGGAGGTGGAAGGAATGAGGATGTGGGTGGGATGGGGTGTGGAAGGATTGTGAAAGTTGGGGCAGGAAGATGAAAGACGGGAAATAATGGGGTAAAGGGAATAGGGCTAAGGATGTGCTGGCGCTTGGTGGTTTTTGTTACGTCTGTTTCATAAGGAATCAGACCAAGAACGGGGTGGCAACCTCGGGAAGGTGCATCCGCCAGACTTGCCTTGAGGATCTACACGACCGTGGCGCTCTCCCTCAAGACCCCGCCACCCTACCGCCTCTGAAGGAGGCGGCAAGGTAGGCCTGCATCTATACTACCAAGCAAGCAAAGCAAAGCGTGTCGTTGTGCAACCGCAAAAGCATAAATACAGACCCCCCCCTTAAGAAAATTATAAAAGGTACCTATTTTAAATGTGAATCCTGAAAATAGAACTACATTGTAGTGTGATTTATAGATGAGGTAAGAATGCGGTTCTCTTTAAGGTATAGCTCACCTCCTGTTGTATCGGTGTGGTAAAATAGTAATAAAGGATGTCTAATAACAACCTATTTCTATCTGCAATGGTTAACTGAATCAGTCCTTAAAAAAAATATCAGCAGCAGTTGATTGAAAAAAAAATTTAAAAACTTAACAAAAATCCATAATTTTATGAGTTAAATGCTTACTACAACTTGAAACAGGAAACTAGTTTAAGACAATATTGCATTTAATTATATCTGAACTGTTACTTGCTTATACCGAAGTTAAAAATATGAAAGTAGGACTTTGTTTGGGTAGTCATAATTTTTGGTGGTCCAGCATGATATTCTGTTATATTCACTTCTTACTATTTTTATTAAGTTTATTATAAACTATTTACACTAGAATACTAAATTAAATGACTAACTAACTCACTATACAAATAAACACAAAAACAAAGCACACTTAGGCGTCGAAGTACTCGTCCGCATCGCTGTCATCCGGAAACGTGCCCAGGAGACTGCCAGCATTGCCACGTTGAATGGCAATGTTAATTCTTTGGCCAAAGAACGACCCAGCCCTCTGGTCACGTGAAGTGTCGACCAGCCGGCGAGAAATTTCCTTAAAAAGGAGACGCGCACTCGGGCCTCATGACCCGAGCGTTTCGACCCCAAACGGCTCAAAGCTGTAGTTGCCCATAAGGTTACAGTATTTCCGTCGCTTGAGGGTCTCAGCAGCCGCAGCAGCGGCGCCAGCACAGCCCGCCGAGCTAGGAACGTGAGATGGCGCAAGGGTATCGACACATGTTGCGTCCCACACCAGAGGCCTACCCACCTTCCAAGGCAACAACGTCATGCCGTCTGGTCTCTTCCCATCGTCACGTACCAAACCGTTTCGTTCTAACACCGCTGGTACGCCGGCGGTGACAAGGGCTCGACGAATAATATCGTTGATGCTTGCGTATCTTCTTACTTAGATAAACTTATAATAGTTGGAATGTAAACCTGCTACAACCTTTTACCAGCAATTCATACAGAATGATGTTATTTGAGGTTTGTTGTTGACGCATTTATCTAAACTACCTTTTTTCGCTTTCATGGAACTTTCTTTAGAAATCTCGAATATATCTCGAATCGAATATATGTTCTGCGATTTCGGCGGTCTCTCCAGTTCTGGAGCTTTAGCACTTGGTGGTGCACTTCTCCCAGTCTGTTCCGACTTTCGGTATCTCGGTTCACTCGTGCAAAGCGATGGCGAAGTAGATCGGACGGTTAAGCACAGAATTAACACTGGATGGATGAAATGGCGGCAGGTCACGGGAACAATTTGCGACTCCCGCATTCCCCTTAAACTTAAAGGGAAGATATATAACACCATTATTAGACCTGCTGTCTTGTATGGATCAGAATGTTGGGCCACAAAAAGGATGAATGAAAGGCAATTGCATGCAGCAGAGATGAGAAGGCTAAGAGGGATGTATGGTGTTACACGAATGGATAGAATAAGAGGAAGTTTGAAAGAGGCACCGGTAACTGAAAAGTTGCGTGAGAATCGGTTGTCATGGTATGGGCATGTGTTATGTAGAAATGAGGAAAATGTCGTGAGGAGAGTTTTGAGTATGGATGTCGATGGCTATAAGAGTAGGGGAAGACCAAAGAAACAATGGATGGAATGTGTGAATGATGATATGGTTAGAAAGGGGGTGACTACCGAGATGACGACTAATAGAGAAGTATGGAAGAAAAAGACATGTTGCGCCGACCCCAAATAAATTGGGATAAGGGCAGGAGAATGATGATGATGATGGAACTTTCTTGAGAAATTATACAATAGTATTGTGAATTGAACACCTATTCGTAATCATTTCCTCAGTATGCAAAGAAAGATTGTTTATGTTTTAACAAATGCAGACCATGACAGATGATATTTATTTCATATCGTGTTGTGAGGTAAAGTATAGCCACACCACCATGTTGTCAGTGGCTGAGTGGCCTGAATGTTTATAGTACAGGTATAAAATAATGTCTCTTTTTGATATATTTATGTATCATGTCTCTGGTTCATAATACTGACAAAGTTTAAAATAAAACACCGAAAGGTTCTCAAAGTATTTATGTTACAAACTTAAAATGAGGGTTTGGGGTAGTTAATGTTCGGGCCGCGATCGTAAGGGTGTTTGTGCAGATGTCGCCGGTGTGGTGTCCGTACGGTCGTGGTCTTCGTTTTGCGAGCCGCGCCGCCACTCAGGATATCCTTGTCTACGCCCATGATATCGCCACCCCCACCGTCGTCGAAGTACCCGGCCTCGTCATCCTCCCAATCAAACTCTTCGTCGGATTCTTCACTGCTGAAATGGCAAATGATACATTGAAAGCATGTCAATTAAAGTTGTATTCTTATGTCTCTCAGGAAATTTGCTGGTCAATGAGTTCTCTGTTATAGTCTTAAATATCCACACTGTAGACATGAACCCTTTAATAATAGTCTATATTATGAATAATAACAGCTTTGGGAGCATGACATTGGCACAGTATTTGCATATTTCTAAACTTTTTAAAAGAACAACGCTTCAAGATCGTTACTGATCATATTTGGTTTTTAGATCTAGTAAAAATTCCACCACTTACTTGATCCCTTCCAGTTTTTGCAGTAGTCTGTCAGCAGCCGCAGTGACGTCAGACGCTGGCCCTGGTTCGTCGGAGTCGCCTTTCAGATGCGCTTCCAAGCGCTGCAGCGCTGCATCTGCTCGGTCCGTCAGCGACACGAATTTCTCTGTCAATTGCCGTAGTTCATTCTCTTTGAGGATTGTGTGGGATGTATTACGAAAAGCGCCTTCTAAGCGTCGACAGGTAACATCCGTCTGGAAATGAGAAAAAAAAAGAGTTGATTATATTCAATCACTCATTTGGTCCTCTGAATCTCAAAACCCACCACATTAGCGTGGCTCTTCATTATTCTCCTACCCTTATCTTAACATTTTTGGGGTCGGCGCAACATTTCCTTTTCTTATGTGCTCATTTCTTATTAGGGTTCCGTAGTTCCTACAAGGAACCCTTATAGTTTCGTCATGTCCGTCCGTCTGTCTGTTTGTCTGTCTGTCTGTCCGAGGTTTTGCTAAGAGACCGTTGTTAGTACTAGAAAGCTGTAATTTTGCAAGAGTGTGTATATCAAACGCCGACAAAGTGGTAAAATAAAATTTTGGAAAATATTTTTTTTCAGAGTAAGCTACTCTGAAAAAAATTATTTTGAATTTTGATTTTTTGATTTTTTTGTGTGGATGAATATTTTTTTCGTCGTCTACCCCATCGTGTGGGGTATCGTTGAATAGGTCTTCTAAAATGACTTGGGGGCTGCTAAAATTATTTTTCGGTTTAATGCTCCGATTACGAAATATTAAACTTTAAAGTGCAAATTTTTGTTCCAGTAGGGCGTCCCCCCCTCTAAAAGCTAAACTGCTGGCTTGAAAATTCTGGAAAAATTCACGATGATAGTGCATTTCATGAACTTTAAAGGAAAACTATAGCGGTTAAGATAACTTTATTAGTTTAGCAGTAATAGTCGTTGAACTTGGGTGCTGCATAATTTTGTACCAAATACAAAATCCTTAGCATTAATCCTATATAGTGACTAAGATGAAGTAGTTGCTTGTTTATGACGGGTAAAGATTCCATAAAAAAACAAAATATGAAATCGTCGTTTCAGCCGATAGACGTCCACTGCTGGACATAGGCCTCCCCCAATTTTGGGGGGGGTTTGCCATAATCGCCACGCTTGGCAGGCGGGTTGGCGATCGCAGTATGGTATGATGGTGGAATAAGTAGAGAACGCTGCTGCCCATTCTCCGGTAAGACCCTTACCGGATATATGAAATAAAAAACCATAATAAATTATCATAAGTTTCACAATACTTCCGCTAGATGGCGCTGTACCAACGGGTTATGCTTACATTCGAGTACCTATAGAAGTCAAAACGAACTTTGTTTAATTTTCGAATTACAATAATTCTATGAATTGAAATAATAACTTGGCAGCAATCGTACTCTTCTTTTTAGGGTTCCGTACCCAAAGGGTAAAAACGGGACCCTATTACTAAGACTTCGCTGTCTGTCCGTCTGTCCGTCTGTCTGTCTGTCTGTCTGTCTGTCACCAGGCTGTATCTCAAGAACCGCGATAGCTAGACAGTTGAAATTTTCACAGATGATGTATTTCTGTTGCCGCTATAACAACAAATACTAAATATTTAAGGGGGGCTCCCGTACAACAATCGCGATTTTTTTGCCCTTTTTTGCTCGATATCAAAAATGGCAATAGGTAGGCCCTTGAAATATTCACAAAATACTTAGTTGTATTTTAACTTTAATAATAAATAATAAAATTAAAATAAAATAAATATTTAAGGGGGGCTCCCATACAACAAACATGTTTTTTCGGCGTTTTTGCCTTGTGGTACGGAACCCTTCGTGTGCGAGTCCGACTCGCACTTGGCCAGTTTTTTTTAGCTTTACAAGGAAGAAAGTGCTTCTTATTAGTTAATGTCTAATCTTTAAATAATTATCTCCGAAAATTAATATTTTGTTGTATTTAATATTGCTATTCGATAACAGATGGCGTTGTGCCGTGACGTCACTTTTGTAGATCACGGTGTTAAGATTTTCTTGCACCTCCGAAGTTACGTTATGTGTTAAAGTTTTGTTTTACTCTGGACACCCTTGTCATTTAATGTTATTGTCATAAGTCACAAGTTATTTATTTCTTAACAAAATACATTGTGGTGAAAATATTACAGTGATGATATATAAAATAGGTAATAATAAACAACAAAAAGAAAAAAAAACTTTAAGTATAGTTACGGATCACGGATCTTGAGCGCTCGGCGGTAGAGTGGGGATCGCTTTGCGCATCGTATACTTATGGCAAAATAAAACATAATATTAAATAATATTATTATTATGAATTTACGATATATATAAATTCATTATAATAATATTATTTAATATTATGTTTTATTTTGGCCTATGTATACGATGCGCAAAGCGATCCCCGCTCTACCGACGAGCGCTCAAGATCCGTGCCGGTAACTATAAGTACGTTCATATTTGAAATTCAGTACGCGACTACGCATTCAAAATGGAACAATATAATAATCTAAATATAATATATAAATAAATCCTAATATCTTTACCATTACATAATTCAGAATAAAGAACAACAGAATCGTACTAAATTGTGATAACAGGCTACTTCGGAAACCTACACTGTGCGTGGCCCGACACACGCACTTCGCCGGTTTTTAGGGTTCCGTACCCAAAGGGTAAAAACGGGACCCTATTACTAAGACTTCGCTGTCTGTCCGTCTGTCCGTCTGTCTGTCACCAGGCTGTATCTCAAGAACCGCGATAGCTAGACAGTTGATTTTCACAAATTATGTATTTCTGTTGCCGCTATGATAACAAGGGGGGCTCCCATACAACAAACGTGTTTTTTTCGGCATTTTCGCCTTGTGGTACGGAACCCTTCGTGTGCGAGTCCGACTCGCACTTGGCCAGTTTTATTCTATCGTGTAACACCACACAACTCTCTTACCATTCTCATCTCAGCTGCATGCAATTATTAGCTTGGCTCAATACCAGTAAATTATCAGCAAACACAATAATCAGAGCATAAATTACCTGTTTATATATTTATTTAATACTTCAAGCACACGAATATACAGAGGCCAATGCCATACCTGTTTGTTCTGAAACGAGCTTGAAAAATGATAAGCATGGTAATATAAATGTTTAGCTAGTTTTTAAATAAGTCTGTACCTAACTTCACGCAAAAATAACAATACAAGGATAATATTCTACATATCGCTCATCCAATAGAACAACGACGTAATTACGAAAATGTCAAAAATGAGTTTTGAATGTCATAAGTTCACGTTTCGAAAGTTCTATCTATGACAACAACTAGTTTTTTTTTATAATCATGTTTGTATCTTACATTATCTAGGTATCTTTGTTTTAATATAAAAAGACACATTTTTGTAACTCATTTTCAAAAAAAAAAAAGTTATACTTCTTACGTTTATAAATATAAACTGATTAATAAAAATAAAACTAAATTGAATAATTTGTTGTTTAAATTTATGATTTATTCCCATTTTAAAACCTAGTTTATGTCATAATTGTTATATTTCATTTATAAAATGGCATAAGTGTACGTCAGGTTTGTTATATTTGGAATTTTTTAACAGTTTTTTTGAGTTTTCTCATGAAGTTATTACAAATAATTATTGTTAGTAAAGTAACATAGGTACATAAAATATTAAAAGATTTTATCATAATCACTGGAAATATATCATATTTTCAATTTCAAACTTTTAAAACGTTCTCCTGAAAAATAGCTAGAACGTAATTACGTCATTGTTCTATTGGATGAGCGATATTACTAAGATAATTATGAGGAAGTCATTAGGTAATATTTAATTAATAATACCTGCGGTACTCGTGTCGCATTCAGGATTTTTACGACTCTGTTGTCATACTTGTTTATATCTTCTTGGATCTTCTTAAGCTCATGGAATGTCGAAGATGTTCTGAAAATAATAGATTACGATCATGTAAAAACTACTGCTACTCGAAAAATTTCACAATCGTGCATAGATTCAAAAACATGATCTGGTTGGAATTGCAAATAAACCCTAAAAGTACCTAATCGTCCTCCAGACCGAATTTCGGCCATGGCGGCCAATCTCAACGGAGACTAGCCTTCGGTGCGGGAGATGTTATAGTGCACAAGTGTGTGTGCAGACACAGGTGCACTCTCTCTTCCCTCATTCTCATAGTCCGAAGGGACCCCGACACGACCGGGGAGAGATCAGGCGCAGGACCAACGGCTTTAAGCTGCCTTTCCACCAGAGATGAGCGAGGATGCGTAGCGAGGGATGTGTGTGAAACCAACCAATAACATCGCTTCATTTTTATAGCTTGAACTAAGTCAGCATTGGTATTGGGTAGTTGTACACACATCCCTCGCTATGCATCCTCGCTCATTTCTGGTGGAAAGGCAGCCTTACGTGCTTTCCGAGGCACGGGCATATCACACCGCCAACTTCCAAACTTCGGGCTGTTACTGAGGAATTCCTAATGAAAAAATCCAACAACACAACATTGCCCTGCCTGTGCATTGCCCGACCTGAGAATCAAACCCAGGACCCCACGTTCAACAGTCGCACTTGCGACCACAAGACCAACGGGTACCCAGTAATTAGACATCATACGGAAACCCGTATCTCATTCAAGAAGGATCAATAACACTGATCATTTGTATGATCTGTGATCAATAAGTATGGCTCGAAGTCTACGTGAAATATGACAAGTAATTAAATGAAATAGGTTTCCAGAAACCTGTGTATACTTAATAGCGTTTCCGCATAGCCACCAAGTGTAGGTTGGTTTACCTATAGTATCTCGGTCTTCGCCGTAATTTGCATAAATAAGGACTCGTATGGCTGAAGAATAATTCATGGGCTACGTACAGTTTAATTAATGAATCGATTAGTTTGTCCAGCACATCCGTCACTTGCTTCGGATCGTCTTGCTGTACTTGCTGACACGAATCCACGAAACGCTTTTGTGCGTCCAAAAGTTCTTGCATCTGCAAAAAGAATAAAGTTTTTTTTGTTTAGTCTGTTTGTTATAAGATTCTCAATGTAGGTTTCCTTGAGCGAATATTCAACGAGCATATCGGTCAAGGATTGAATGCTTGATTGAGTCACATTTGTTATTTATGGGTCAGAAAATACATCAGCCAAACTATTGATTTCAAGATGGTTTGTGCTTATCTTAGATGTTCAAAAAATACCTTAAGATCAATCCTATAAGAGTTATCGCTAAGTCGTTTGGTGAACATTTGGTCCAAATCTGCAGAATTGATCCTCGCATCCCGTTGACGCCTGGCCAAGGCTCTCAATCCGTCAGCCAGCTCCCGGCGCGTCACGTTGACGAGGGATAGGCCGTCTCTCATCAGAGACTCTAGAATTAAACTACGGTGCCACGTGTCTGCGTATGCGCCGTTTACCTGGAATATAGGGAAAGGTCATTAAAAACATTATTGTCGTTATTTTACATGATATCGTTTGGAACTTCCAATATCGATATTTATGACAACATGGCTCATTAGTATTGTTTTAAATAATTTAATATACTATTTTGCTAATCTTGGGAATACCTTGCAACGAATCCAAATATGGTATCGCAGCTTAATTAAAAATAACTGATTGTGACCTAGCCTTTGGTTTGTCGCGAAATAACAATAGTTATAAGTAAAATAATACTTTTAATGATTAATAAATACCTTTTCTAATAAATGCTTATGGCTTATAATATGGGTAGTTAGATTCCTAGCTAGTTCAGCTATCTTCGTTTGACTACGTTCTATTTTTTCACTGCTCTCTCTGATGGTGGCCTGAAATCATGAGAAATACGTAATCTATGAATGCCCTTTTCACATACGTAATAACATGCACTTCTGAAGTAAAACAAAACCCACCTGCACATTAGTTTGCAGCATATGTAACCTGTGCTCAAGTCTTTCTGCTGTTAATTGAGCTCTTTCTAATTTTAAAGTCAATGTATTTTCCACGCGATCTGAAAGCAAATACATGAATATTAGCGGTATCCTATTCAGCTTGCGTACGACGGCCATTTGCTAATTTATTCATACCACTGCAGCCCAAAGCGGTGCCTTTAGCAGTTAATTGTCCGTTGCTCTTGTTCATTCAATTGCGAGCGATGTACACAACCAGATATTACAAAAGTTGACCCATAGTAAATAGGATATGACACAGTAAGACTACCGTATCTGTATTTTGTGCTACCGTAGTCCGTATATACGTGACTCATTAGTTTCCCGGAACAAAATACCTATGTATTGTTGTGATATGACTTTGTTCTAGTTCATGCAGGTCTGGCTGTAGTCCGAAGACAATTTGTTTAACAATGTCTTTGTTTCACAGTTACAATTATTTCGTAAATATTTGAGTTGGTTGCTATCGATCCTTACCATGCAGCGAGTTGTTGTATGTATCTATTGGTTTAATGCGGTATGTAATATTTTTGGCATATAGATGTACTGTTCTTTCCTTGGCTAAAAACTATTCAACCTGGGGGATTGCAGGCTCAGGATTTATAAGTCTTACCAACACTTCGAGACTGAACAGTGACGGAAAAGCGCATTTTGATTTAAAAAAAAATTAAAACCTTTTCAGTGATACTCACCAAGCTTATCCTGAATTACATCCAGGCGACGGGCTTGTTTCTCTTGAACTGCACTAATTGTGTCTAAAACCCGAAGTCTTTCTTCTATGCTAGAAAGGATACTAGTGATGTCCTGCAATGAAATAGTAACGCATATTATTCTTAGCTACCACTATATTTTGTTCCTGGCGAAGCACTAGCAAAACTAAATGTTAAGCTCCTAATAGGCATATTTAATTATTTATTTATAAACTAGTTTATCGAAAGTAATCTACGAGAACATCATGATATTTCCGGCAGTCCTCGCCATACGTTTTGATGTCTGTCGGAGAATATATTTTATTATCATAGAATCAAATGTGTGTCTCGTTTATAGTCCATTTTTTATGAAATGTGACCTGCTTTGAAAGGGACTCGGGTTAGTTCCGTATCTTTCAATTTCGTCGAGAGAATTCGACTCTCGGCTCCAAGTATGCTTGTCTGTGTGTCAATTTGAACTCTTCTTCTCTGACATAATTCAATGATCAACTAATTATAACCGACACGTGCTGTCGCTCCATTGTTTTTGTCCATTGCCTCGCAGTACTTTTATTTTAGGTGTTCGAATTTCAATAGTTAATTTTGTTTTCATGCTCTTTGGCAATCCAGTGCACGTCTTTATTAACTACGGTAGGTACAACTTTGCAATACCAGTCGCACCGAATATGTTGGTCCAGTTACACCAGTCGGGGGTTGCGGAAGGAACATGCGTCCCCGGCGTAGGTGTGAGATGGAACACCGGGGTGGTTTTTAGTCAGTAAGAGTCTGACAGACCCCGCCACCCGCCCCAGGCCGGCGGGCATCCATGAGGATTTTCCACCCCCGAAACAAAAAAAAAAGTTACCAGACACGTAATGTTGGTCTAGAGCAGTAGTGAGGAGATTTTGGATTGTATATGCTTTGTTAAGTCGTTAAAGCTAAAGTTTAGCGTGTCAAGTAGCTTACTCAATTCCCATTGACTATTGCTTCTCGTAGTCGTAGGTACTTATTATTGCCTAACTCCTAACAAGTTTTAAATTCATTCAGTCTAGTTAACCAACTACATATTTATTGACAGTGGTAATTTATATGTTCGACACAGCAGACAACCGAACATATCAGACTATTTAAATAGTGCTGGTGTCGGTGACATTGAGCATGTTCTGTTTGCTCTAATATTCTAAAGACATGTTTGGAAACGCGACAAGATTGTTTAATAAAAACGTCTGGGAGGTCCATACAGAAAGGCCACTTTGCTCAAAACATACGAATGGGCTCAGAATGTGATCATGCAACATTACGACTACAGAAGTTCGAATCTTGAAATTTTTCGTTTCACCTGTATCATCGTCGTCGTCGTCGTCGTTTCAGCCGATAGACGTCCACTGCTGGACATAGGCATCCCCCAATTTTGGGGGGGGGGGGGGGGGAGGGTTTGCCATAATCGCCACGCTTGGCGGGCGAGTTGGCGATCGCAGTATGGTATGATGGTGGAATAAATAGAGAACGCTGCTGCCCATTCTCCGGTAAGACCCTTAGCCGCCTTTTACGACACCCACGGGAAGTAAGGGGTGGTGCAATTCTTTAAGTCCGGCACCACACAGACCCCTGACACACGCCTGACACAGACCTGTATCATTCATGACTTTAAATGCGAGTGGGGTTGGTTATCTCGCGTTCTTATTACGATTTATGCTTCTGTTCTAAGCCGTTTTCATTGGATGGTAGTGCAGTATTTACAGGGTTGTATTTTTATATTTACCTTGGGGTTCTGTGTGCTCAGCGCGTACGCTCTCAAGCCGTGCTCGGAGGGCGAAGCGCGCGCCACGCTTAGGCACGCCAGCGCCGTCACAGTCGCTCTTAACATCGCCCCGTCTGCGGAACACAATGATCTCGGTTGGAGTTGGTTGTCTTTGTCAATATTTAAAGAATGAGGGACTTGAAGGGAACCGTTTATGAAAAATATAGTTGTGGAAAATATAGCATGGTGTGTTGATGTCACTAAAATATAAAAATTGAAGTAAGGTTTTTCATAGATTTATGTTAAGATGATTGATTTTCTTTATTGACTACTAACTAAATTACTGTCTGTGGTGTACCCAAAATCCACTCAAGTTCGGGTTTAGGGAGTTTTCTTAGTACGGCTTAAGGCAGTTCTGTGAAAGTTCTGGAGCTTTTCTTTGCAAAAACCTTAGGGGCTTAGTCTATGTCCATGGTCCAGGTACCGAATGATTCGAGCTTTTATAAACACTGACTCAGTGGTCCCCAAGAAGTGACTGAGATATTTTATCAGGTCCTTGAGCGGTTACATCTTTTTGTATGATCGTAAAAGCGCTGTCATTTCTGAAGCTCACCATGTCTATGTATAAGGAAGCCATTTTAACGTTAGTTCTCACTAAGCGCAAAGCCTTTCTAAACTAAACTATGGTGAAGATTACGATATTAGATATAGATACCTATCTATATCAAAAGTTATTCTGCTGTTATTTTTATTCTAACTAAAAACCACAGCTAGGCACTACACGCACAATAGGCTGTATAATTGATTTATCTGAATCATAGACCATATAAAAAATAAAACATCACACTAACTCCAAAAATGTACACTGATAAGTGATACACTCATAAACCTCATTAAGTTTTGACAAACGAGTTGATAATCCATTAATATAGCACCTAAAACGTAACCCGGGCTATATCAATAAGCGTTATGTTGCGTGGGCGGCTCTCAGTTTTGAAAGTTAGTCCATTATATTATTTGTGGGATTCCATCTATTGTGAAAATGGTTGCGTAAAAATTATACGCAAAATTTCGTAACAGTTTAGATGCGAAAACAAAACATATATTTATGATTTACGATTTAGCACCTGCTTAACTTGTCTTGTTAAGATATCGTCGCGAACGGCTATCGTGAAGGCTTTGTATGAAAATGTTCTGTAATGCTAAACAAACAGTGCGCCACTCGCGTGGTGGGGTCATTGATATCAGTAAACTGTAAAGCGGTTCTTTATAAGCATACGACTTCGCTAAAGTAATTTCCTAAAGGTACGTTTATTTACCTTATAACTGCACACAAATCGATTAGAGCGGGTACTGTGATTGCTTTAAATTAAAACCTTTATTGAAGTAGGTACTTATGGGCGTCTATTATCCTTTAATTACACTGGGTACGTTATTGCTGGGAAGTAATTATCTTTATATTATCTACCAATAACAAAATACATTAAACGGAGGTTACTTGAACCATTTTATTACATGTTCTAGACATTCATACTAATCACTTGATTTATCTAAATTTCAGATATGACTATATTTGGTAGTATCGCTAGGAAATGTCTGTATTTTGTGCCTCTGAAATTACAGACAGAATCTCAAAACAAATATTTTACACAATTGATTCTATGTTTGGTAGTTATTATCAGAGTTCTTCCAGGAAGACACTACCACCAATCCTCCATACATATTTTTGTCACTGAAATTATATCCTCCAGCTTTCCATCTTTGACTAAAAGTAAATATTTTCCACTGATGCAAGTTTAAGAAAAGAAAAAATCCGCCATAATATGACTGTAAGTTAGTGTTCCGTATTATTATAAAACTAATCAAGTCTCCATATCCTAAAAATATCAGTACCTATCAATGTCTGCTGCAGCTTCACACGTTCGAGTCATCTCTCCAATAATATATTTGGATATCATTAATAATATATGGGGCAAAATCCAATATTGTGACACTGTATTATTGCTCTAAAAAGTGGAGATATGATGACTGGTGTTTATCCACCAGACTTTCATCTTTATTTTTATGGTCAGATTGTTGTTCTGATCTGACTAATCTTGATTGCCTACAGATACAGCTGTTTTTTTTATTTTATGGTCGACCAACAATATTATTTACTCTGTTGTTTTATTATTTTTAAATAATATTTTACATAAGTCTAAGGTTAGTGTAACAATTTCTTATAGGTTAGCACGGCATGCGCCATAAACGTAATAATTATTGTGAAAGTGAAGTAGGGAAAACAAAAGAAACAAGTTTAAAGTTTTCTGAGCTAGCTAATAAGAGTGAGTTGCATCAGCTAACTATAACGATAACCAATCCCATGACAGCCGTCAAAATCTGCGGTTAAGCGAAATTCGGGTTGCATCATTTTGAGAATTGTTAAAATGACGTCATAAATAACTATAACAAGTCATTTTTAACTATAATCAAAGCTTTGACAGACGTCAAATCTCCGGTTAAGCGAAATTCGGGTTGCATCGTTTTAATTTTGACAAAATTGTTAAAATGACGTCACAGATAACTATAACTTTAATCGCCCAACTTCGGGCGGTAAAGGGCTATAGTTACGGTTTGTGTCATTGTATATGTCATCTGCTTTGCATTGTAACCTATAAAAATATTGTGTTATTGAATAAAGTACCTACTAAAACAAATTAGGTATGTCTTTACTCCGCGATATATTGTGGAAATAAAGCTCTTCTAGCGATGATAGTGTCAGTGAATCCGATTTGCCAGTTATGAAGAGAAAAAATTTCACCCTCGCATTGATCGATTTCATAAGTAGGATGAGAATTATTTTTGGACAGATTCCGGGTTCTAAGACCTTAGCAAGAGCTTCTAACTTTCCTAGTTAGAAGCCAGAGCCCTTGCTAAGATCTTAGTTCTCAGCAAGGGTTCTTGTTTTCAGCAAGGGTCCTCCCTTGCTGAAAACAAGAACCCCTGAGAACTCTACATATTATATAAATAATTACCTAATGGCCCCGACTTACGATTTGAGTAGAACCCAGGCAGGCGATTTACTTTGCGTAAATTATATCATCACCACTGCTCTCAAAACGGTGAAGGGAAACATCATGAGGAAACCGCCATGTCCTAGAACCAAAAATTCAGAAGAATACGCTAGAGCTTGAGCTTCTTCGGCAATTAAAGCAACACAGTAAAGAGAAGTATAAGCTAGAACTAGAAAAACTGAAATTTGAAATCGATATTCTTATGTAAAATGTTATTATGTAAACTGTAGCAAGTGTATTGTGAATATCGATTACTAATTTCAGTTTTTCTAGTTCCTAGCTTATACTTCTCTTCATTGTGCCGATGAAGTTCATCTTGATTCCAAATGCTTTATCTGATTTGATCCATTTCAATTTCATTAAGTTCTTTGAAGACAGGTTGTTTTTGTTTGGTCATATTATGTTTTTAAAATTGTACTTGTTTTTTTTTCTTCCTTATTTTATGAAAGTCAATGCTTATCAAAATTAATTTAGTATATACTAGCAGCGCCCCGCGATTTCACCCACATTAGTTACGATCCCGTGGGAATATCGGGATAAAAACTATCCTATGTCCTTTTCCGGGACTCAAACTATCTCTATACAAAATTTCATCTAAATCAGTTCAGCGGCTTAAGCGTGAAGAGGTAACAGACAGACACTCTTTCGCATTTATAATATTAGTATGGATATAGGACTTCCTCACGATGTTTTCGTTTTGAGAGCAGTGGTGATGAAATAATTTACACAAAGTAAAGCGCCTGTCTGGGTTCGAACCTACGACCTTTATGCTGTAAGTTGCAGCTGTTACGACGGACCCACCACTGCTCAGCGATAAATAGTAGGAGTGTATTGAACGGTTAAAAAAAATAATAATAATAACAAATTGTACATAGCAGAGCATTTTTATTAATGTAACTACTTATATTAATTTCAACGTCAGACGCCTTAGAAGTAGGTAATATTTCATCTGAAAACCAGGTGAAAATACTTCAATACCGCACGCTCAACAGTACATGTGCACAACAGCTAACAATACCAACGTCTGTCCACCAAACAGTTGCAATAGCATCCAGCAAGAGCAGCTGGGGGTTAGAAATGAATTTTTTAGGTAGGTAGGTACCTACCTAAATAATGCACCTGAAAATAAATAGATGATTTATGTTAGAAAATAAGCGTATTCTAACTAATATTATTCTTGTTCTTTTTGGTGTGCTGGATGCCACTGCAAAACAATGTTCTTTCCCGCATTCATCAGGCACAGTATGCGTTTGCTGTGAAAATCGACATATAATGTAAATATTCCTGTATTCAAATCTCCATAATGTATAAACAGTTTCAATACTTTCTTGCACCGTCTATACGCATTTTCGTTAAACTGCACTAAAGATGGTTTGACTAGGGTTCGTGAATCCTTGCGTTCACAAGTTACCGTACATTTGCAGCAGTCTCGGGCAATGTGTTCGCACATTGCGTTAACATCTTATTGAACAATTAACACAACAGCCTTCTGGAGTAAATGCTGTAATGCATCTTCCAATAATATAATCCTTCAATTACATACAGGAAAACAGAAATATCAATTTCATGCAATTCGAAAGAAACGGAAAAATAAAATGAATGTTATAGTCACTTGACACTTGTCTTTCTGACAGTGTCAGATAGTGATGCG
Organism: Mesoligia furuncula; assembly: GCA_916614155.1. Taxonomy (NCBI): domain Eukaryota; kingdom Metazoa; phylum Arthropoda; class Insecta; order Lepidoptera; family Noctuidae; genus Mesoligia; species Mesoligia furuncula. The sequence continues at coordinate 21,191,926 of OU744800.1, read as the reverse complement.
GCTCGATTTTATTTAACTCGTTACTCAAAAGCTGAGTCCATTTTCTCTCGAGGTGCCACTCGATGTACTCACGATTAGATAAATATCACCAACACTGCCACACTAGTTAACTGTCATTCTTGGTTAAAAAACCAGGTAATAAATATATTCTTGTAATAAACCGTCATAATACTGTGATGTACAGTCACAGAGTTTTAATAACAGAAAATACATATTCTGTGGGTTAGTGCTGTCAGATAATAAAGTGTAATTTGTCATTAAATCGTCATTGATTTTATCAGATCAATCTGACAATCAGTGGAATATGCGTAGGAATTATTATTATTATTATTATTCGTATTAATACGCTCTTTACAAAGTCGAACAAAGCCAATCTGAGCCGAATGTCACTGACTTAAATACCTTGGTACATTACCAATATAGAACGGTAACTGTATTTTGGATCTTGCTATGATTCTTTTCTTGAAGTTTATTTTTGTGTGCGTTTCAAACGTACGAAGCTGCTGGGAACCTCCCTCTAGTCCTTAGATCAACTTAAATTGAGTTTTTGAATTAAATAATCGAGACAATCGAGTCCTGACCATTAATGACTGATTAACATCACTAGTGCCAAATAAACAAAGCGTGATGACAACAAGCTTGAAGTGTTGCCCTTGTCAAAAAATTACCCACGTACATTTTGGGGAAATATGACGTCTTGTCACTTGTCACCCTTTTAACTTTAACTGTGAAATACACGAAATACATGATGGTGCAACAACGGATAGTAGATTCTATGGTCATTGTCATGGTTACGGTTAAATTTAACTTTGACACAAACTATAACGGAGCTATTGATGCAACCCACTCTAAGCCTGGGTTGCATCATCTTACTTTAACTTTAACAAACGTCAAAAGTCTGTCAAACTGCATACAAAAATCACCGGTTATTGTTAAAGTTACGGTTAAAGTCAGATGATGCAACTCAGCCTAAGAGTTTAAAAATAACATCAAAAATCAAATAAAATAAAATTGGTCTTAGACTTAAAACATAGAGACTCAGATAAATTATTTAAAAAATGCTTTCTAAACTAAAAGTATTTCAAGAAACTTGTCATCTTGTATGGCCTACCATACAAGAAGACATACACAAACTCATTACGTGCTAGGCACGCATTGTTTTATTACAAACGCGCGTTTTTAATACTACCCAAATGAATTGTTGTGACAAGTGCTTAAGCAAAGTATTTTTATAGGCGTTTTGTCTTCTAAAGTTCAAACACGTTAACCATTGTTACTTCATGCAACTACAATAAAATGTGTTTTAAAATTTTGCATCAATAAAGCATTTTTCAAAGAATTTATAATGTGCGGAGATGTATTAAACATTAGCAAGTGTTTCATGCTGATGGCAGTATAATGTTAGATCCGTGCTACCGTAGGTCGCGGCATGACGTGCATTGTTTATTTGTCTGATCAGCGACAGGTGTACGGGCCCGTCCTGTTCATATGCATCTATTTATTTGCATTCCGGTATAGTTCGTGGACCTCGGTCTGTCGGATTATCATTGTCTAGCTACGCCCACGCTACTAAGGTCAGCCTTTCATCAACCACAGCCCTCCTCCCGTATGCACCCATGTGCTTACGTAATCATAATACGTCCGCTATTATAACGTCAGTCTATGTGTTCTCTGCGATTGTATCTTTTAATATGTAGCGCAAAGAGGATGTTCTACTCATTTGAATGTGTCTAGTTTGAATGACTCGAAGATACATTGTACGGATTTAACTCAGGATTACATATTAAATACTTTTAAGGCTTTATCATTCAGTATTTGTATATTTATTCTTAAATCGACGATGCAATGATGTCAAATAGCGTCACGTTGTCGTCGCATAGTAGTCACGTAGTCAGGCTACTTTCGGTAGCCGTCCAATTCGTTACGGGTCGACATACAAAAGAAATAGATCATTATCTTTATTAATTGACTTTAGATCAGATGTTGAAGCATTCGCATATAACGGCTATTATGATTTACTGGCGCATCGAGTATTCATACTGACGCTGACGTGATCAATGACAGCTATATCATGATGGAGTGAGTGACGACACAACAAATTTCTCTTAATGAAGCTTTATGAAAGGACGCCCTTTCATAAAGCTTCATTAAGAGAAATTTGTTGATTAAAAATCGATAAAGAAAGTACAAGCTCCCGAACTGAATACAATGTACTTGAACATGTCACGACAGCTCGGAAAGATATAGTATGAGATCAATTGACGGAACCCCGTCATTATATTTTTGTTCCTGTTATGTACCAGGAGGCAATCAAAATTCAGAAAGGGAAAAGGAATGCACGTTTGTGAAGTGCGTCGACCTCGAAGTACTTGAAAACTTACAACCTGGGAATGCAGAAACGCAACGAAAAGTATTTCATCTACCTAATTATGATGTAAAGCGCATTACTGGTATCCTGTTGTCGAAAAAGTCGTCCAAAGTCGTGCGACTCGCTTTATGACATTTCCTGAAATGGATTTTCATGGTAGTAGAGTTTTGTGTTGCGTATAATGTGCGGCACAGCAGACGGATATGTTACAGCAATTTACCGCCGCAGCTAGTTGTCAAAGTTCAGTGGAACTGGAGGCGAGCCAACGCGGCTACAGCACGCACTTCCAGGTGCTACACGCTTTCATTGCTCTTATTGGTACACATTAATTAGAAATTAAATTCATTAACATAACTACTTGAAATAATGCTACTTATTATAATTAAGCAGATATTTGTTAAGTTCTTATACATGCATCAGACATAATTAGCTTTGTTTGAGATGGGATTAATAGAGATATATTTGTTTTTACAAAGTCATTGGCCTTTTCGTCCTTCTCTCGTCCTATTGTGGACGGCTTCCTGGTGAGATCACGTTTATTTTGTTGCAGCATTCTCTACCCCTTTTGTCTACATGCTTTAATCGCTCCGATGTTTTCAAACAATTTATTTGTACGGATCGCGTCAGTCGAGACACCGGTGAAATTAATCTGATTCTTTTCTTGTCGAGTCACGCGGCTTCCGTTGTTAAATTAAAATGTAGGGAAAGGGGATGTCCTATTACTTTTTATCTGGAACGCCGTGATACGTGCGCTGTTGTTATGCGTCATATAATGAAACCGTGGAGCCGTGGACCACCCGAGATTGCTTGCCGTATGTCAATTTTATTTTAGCTGTCCCTTTTGTGGTTTGATTCTTATTGCACCTTTAAATTTATGACAGTTTGAACGTTTTCATAAAGTATTTCGCCCAAATGCAGAAACAAAAACATGATAATTGATAAGTCTTTTATATTTACAAGATTTGCTTACGAGCTTTTACGTTTGTGCAAAGTATGATGGTCACCCTGCCAAAGATATGAGCTACGATTGAATTGAAATCTGGGTTATTAGTTATGTAGAAACTAAATGCTCTATTTATAATACGGTTACGTCATATGCGTAAATGCTCACACAAACTCAAGCCACTCATTTACATCTCACAAATGTCGGTAAGTTTAATCAAAATAAATAGCAGATCCGTATACTAAGTCAAATCCTCCAAATTTATTGTTACCACAATGAAGTTTTTAGATAAATATTATTAACCGCAGTAGTAAAGCAACAAAAACAAGGTTATACAAAATATGCCTCCAGTTTACATAGGAAATGGGCGCACCGATTAAGTAGCCAGAAAGAAGTGTCAATAAATTACATCTTTTCGTGTCAGCCGGTAAAGAACGTAGAAATTATAATCGATATAAATCATTTGGACTTGTTAGCATTTACATGTAATAAATATTCAGTTATATGACTCTATCAATACGGTTTCATTACGAAAGTAGCTGTGCCTACTGGTTGCGCCCGCGTCGCGCGTCGTGTTCACATTGTTGGGCGCGGAGTCGCGGACTCAACTCAGCAAAGTTTACCTGTCTGCGACTACGCGGCCTTCGTGGAATGTCGTCGGGTAGCTCATTATAAATTTGCCTTTATGTTGCAATTTCATATGAGTCACCATTTAAAATAAATAACCTCCATGCTCAATTCATAAGAGATAAAGAACAAAAAAAGAAGCCTCAATGAGAGCCGTTGCGCGATGCGGCTTAAACTTCCTTCGTCATTCAATTTTTAACAACATAATGACCGCTTTAGAGACCCTTTAAATTATGCTTGTCCCAATTATGTAGTTTCAATTAATTAACCAGATTATTAAATGATAGTGTTACGAAGGAAAGAGCTTTCCTGGCTTAGTGTCATGACATGACAGTTGTATTTGGATTTATTAGATTTAGTATTGCATCTATTTGTATTGTTATCACTTGCTCAATTTAATCTTCAATATAATGTATGTATGAGAGATATGTATTTACCAATAACGTTAACGAAGTGGTTGTCCCGCGGCAGTTTGTAGCCCTGGGGCCTGAGCACTGTTTGTTCTGTTGCAGTAACTACAGCGAAATGTGTTAATGTAGGTACCTAGAGATAGCTACGAGTGCTCCTAGACCACGTTATCAGCTCGCGTTAGGTCGTTTCACTGTCCTCGTTTCGAGAATCTTGTCGATAGTTGAATCATCTTTAAGAATGAGAGACGCGTCGGCATGACATCGTGTCGCCGTTCACCATAACTAAACTGATGGTATTTTGAAATCTTTTCGCTAACATTGGTTGCGGTTTAAAGATTATGACGAATGGCTGGTAGAGCTACACAAAGAAAGTTGGAAAGTTTAGGATGTAGGTGTTCGTTTGTTGTGCGCATTAAGCAAAGTCCTTATAGTGTGCCTACTGTGTCATCTGCTTCTGTTGTTCATCTTCCTAAGTGGGTTACTGACGCGGCAGACGGCGCGGCGACCACTCGCGCAAACCGGCTGCCAATTAGTTGGTGGCACGTTTTCTGAAAATCTATCCGGAATTCGGGTGCAATTTATCTTTTATGTTCCTCTCTTATCTTGGTCTTATTTTACACAGATACGTTTTGGAGTGGCGGCGCCGCTGTTAGATAATTTCATAATTATTTAAATTTTACCTGATGGTAAATTGAAAAACGATGTTGTTGCGTGACTGCTACCGTTTATTTGTTTTTTTTTATTATGTTGTAAACGATATTATCATTGATGAAATTGGTTTGTTCTAATGAAAAATATCATGTCATGGTAATAAAGTTCCAAGAGAGCTTGTCTTACGTGCAAGTTTAGTTGCAGGGAAGTTATTTAACATTACTTAAAATTATCTAATCTTTAATTAAGTAAATGTATTTAGAAATACTATTTGACTACGAAATAGTAACTTTTACTTCACCTCTACAGGCAAACAAACATTGTTCTATGTTTGTATTTTATCTCACAAAATAAATAGAAGTGAAGTTAAATTATTTTAACTAAAGCAAGCGCAGACACATTTTATCTTCTTATCAAATAGTTTAATACTGCTAAATGCCCCGGGAGAGCCGCTTACAAATGTATTGTGTAATATCGGGACTGCATATTTCAGCCGCTGTGCCCAGGCGCAAGAGCGCAACTGCGGCCACGCCACGCCACCGAGTGGCCGTGGCTGGCGCAGGGCGCGCGTGCCGCTCCCAGCACTGATTCTAATCAGTTGCATCTGTCCAAGACAATACACATTGCCTAATAGGACCGTGACTTAAACCAGAACCATTGATTTCATATCTGCTCCAATCTAGTTGAACAGGTCTTCATAATCAATATTTATCAATTCCCTTTTCTTTATTGCTACATCAGTGCATAATTTTATATTGATATAATTAGACACCATACATAAAACCCCCGACACAAAATAATAATAAAATTAAATGTAATTGGAAAAGGTTACGAGAAGGACTAAAACAGATAAATTCATATGGAAGTCGGGGGACCGTTCTGTGGAACGACTGCCATATGAATTTATCTATTTTAGTCTCGTTACATAAATTCTTTATGTCGGGGGTTTTTTAATTATTTTATCCTTTTCCAATTACATTTAATTTTATTATTATTTTGTGTCGGGGGTTTTTTAAAATGTTTATGTTATTTTTATATTTCATGCTTTTTGTAGGGACTCCTTAATTTTTGTATTTCATTTCTTTTATTTTCTTGCGTTTTAAGATTCAGGTAATTTGGTGTTTAATCAGGTTTTTTAGCCGTCAAAAAATTATTATTAATTTATACTTAGTTGAACAATAATTTTTAAGACTAAACAGATATTTTTTGTTTTATTATAAGTATCCTTTTTATAGTTCTTCCTTTAGTAATTCAACTTTCGTACAAGTATATCATAGCTATTACTTAGATATCTTAAGTATTTTAGATCTAGTTTATAAAATGGAACTGCGACACTATTTGATGTAGAAATACGTTTGTTAAGTAAGATAATTCCATTCGTAAAAATGGTCAAATTCAGTGGTCGTAGGTACCAGTCATCACTCCACTTGCCTCATCAATCTAGGGTATTGATCAGACAAAAAATCAATTTACAAGTTTTTAGTTTTCATTTCGTTAGTTAATATTCTTCATTCCCTTTCAATATACTTAGTGTACATTGTTCTACTTGTCAAGCCCTTTTTTTTTTTTTTTTTCCGGATAGGAAATCATCAAATGACTCCTCCCGCTCTGGGTGGAGCGGAAGGGAGTGTCAGACTCTTACTGACTAAAACCCCACCCGTGTTCCTTCCTTAGCCCTTTATGTTCCGGGCCAGCGGTAACCCTTTCGGACAATCCCGCTGACCACTTGTCAAGCCCTTGCATTTGATACCTATATTAAAGGAGTTGTGAAAAATAATGTAATTCCCCATTTTGTGGTGGCGGCCATCTTGGATTTGAATTTTGTAATAGTGTATAGTATTAGAACTATTCAAGCCCTTTCATTTGATACCCATATTGAGGGAGTTGTGAAAAAAAAATGTAATTCGCCACTTTGTGGTGGCGGCCATCTTGGATTTGAAATTTATCATAGTGTATAGTATTCTACTATTTAAGCCCTTTCATTTGATACCCATATTGAAGGAGTTGTGAAAAATATGTAATCCGCCATTTTGTGGCGGCGGCCATCTTAGACCGATTTTCATCAAACATCCCGATTAATTCACCTTTCAAACAAAAAATACAAAATCAAAATCGGTTCATCCGTTCGGGAGCTACGATGCCACAGACACACACACACACACACACACACACACACACACACACACACACACACAGACACGTCAAACTTATAACACCCCGTCGTTTTTGCGTCGGGGGTTAAAAACTAACGTCTTCCGCAAATTAAATTCTAAGCTACTGCAATTAAATTCTAAACTTTCCTCATTCTTTGAATAGCCCTGATATCCATCGCTAAGACAGAAAGGAATTGTTTAGAAACGTTGAATCATAGTTTTGTTGTAGCGAGTATGTGTAACCGATGTCAAGGAGGTCACCACTCAGGCAGGTTCAATGTCTTCACGTTAAGGCTTTGTGGTTAAGAGACAACTTTTAACAATGCCCCATAAACTTTTTAAGAAACAAAAACTGATAATGTGCCCAAAATGTAAGTGCTTCCATCAGGATAGTTTTATGATGAATGGTATTGGAATGTTGTTGAAAATAATACAATAATATCGAGGACTGGAATCTTTATAAAAAATATTGAGGATCACAATATTTTTACTGCTAAATATCTAAAAATCTACAACATAGCACTTTTCAATTTAAAACCTTTTTATAAATACCTTTTTAAGTTTGAAACTAATTACAATTTAAAAACAAGCGATTAAAATAGTAATAATGGTTTCAATTTCCCGTAAAATTATATTAATGAGTTCGATATAAAAACCGATGTCTTTCGTAGCGCCTGTCTCAAAGGCATGCGTTTGCAAACCGGCTTGGTTGCGATACTATCTTAATTACAACATTAACATGGTGATGATTCGCTTTGAATACACATTAGGCGGAATTATCGTACGGCGACATTTTTCGCTCCACATGCAAATAGATGATGACGGAGCGTCGCACCGCGGGACCTCCTCCGTCTACCGGACCGTTATTAATGATCAACATCTTCTTGACGATAAAATCGATTCTAACATTGAAGTAAAAATCGTAGGTGTTACAAATATACATATAATTTCTGTTACAGCTGTGACAAAGCTATTTTTCCAAATTCTCATTTGATACCCATTCACAGTAATATGTTTTGCTATTAAGTCTTATGCAGTTATGTAATACTCAACACATGCACTCACGTAATATAATATTATTAAATATCGCGCCTAAATTGCGTTAGCATTTTTATTGATGGCTGTATTGATATCTTTTATGGATATTTATGCTGTTGTTTAACAAAACAACACTTAGTTTTCGTTTTTCTTATTTGTTTCAAAAGCAGGAGTTACGAAATGTACGTTGGTACTTTCTCTCTCGTCTCGCAACTGATACACGCGGGAAGTGTGGATGGAGGTTAAGAAAACAAAGTTTCGTCTTCACATAGATATAGGCTGCAAAACCGTGCCTATAACATGTCACCATATGTATATCCACCATATTTGTGCATAATAGGTATTTCAAGTTTCCGTCGACTTAACGACTCCGACGAAATATACAGAACAGGTCACTTTAGCAACTGTGATCTTGAGGATTATTACTTTTTTATTTAGATCACCTTTGTTTCGACGATCTAAAATGTGGCATAGCATTTTTTGTATCAAAAGTTTAAGTAACGACTAAGCGTTTGCCCTTGTTTGTGTGATTATGTATCCTGCACTTGGGGACGTGCCGGGAGGTTTATTTGTGTAGAACAAATACAAGATGCTCGTGAACCGTGAGGCCGGGAGCTCTGCCGACTTGTCGTGTTTGCTTACGTTGATATGCATACCTCCCGATTTAATTGTACACCCTACGAACGCGCTCTGCTGCATTCATTAACAATAATAGCAGCCACTGTATGTAATTTGTAATAACAGCTATCGTGTCAATAAATGAGTGGTGAACTACAAATAGCATGCTTGCGCTAACATTTATTATAAGCTCGAGCCACTTCTGCACCGGTTATACCAATTAGATAATGCTTTTGAATGATTAACTTGAAAATAAACCTATGGCCGGTAACGGCAGTACCTAACCATGCGTTTTCCCTAATCACGATTAATTTAAGTCAACTCATTGTCCTAGGTCAGTTGCGAACTGATATCCTCATTTTTACAGCCGCTTTAGAAAACGCAGTATGTAAGTGTTTCATCAGTTATTACTAGTGTTTCAAGTTGTACTGATAAAAACCGGTAGATAAGTCTGCTCGGTTTTCAGGAATATCCGGCATAAACAAGTTATCCTGAAAACATAAATTATCATGGACTTTGGTATGAAATTGGTAATTTAATTAATTTAAGTAAACCTGGTTTACCCTAAGACCATAATTAACTATATCAAATTCAAGTTGGGTTTTTAACCTGGGAAAATTTCCTGAAACCGGAAAAACATGACGGAACCATAAAGTAGCAACTAAACTTTTCCTCCGAACTTTGCGGATGCAATTTTCGTAAAATTAAGTGACTAAATATAAGTTTTAATTAATTCGAGTCAACTACCTACGGTGAAAGTCAAACTCAAATAATTTTCGCGTCCTTTTAAAACGTTTTACGTATTGTTATTTACAAGCGAAAGTCCATTAAATTCTCGGCTCTTGTCTGACAGGAGTGTGGTTCGCGTATGAATATAATAATTTATAGCCTTTAATTATATTCGGTACCGACACCGAGCATATTGAATTCGCTCACTTTACAAACTGAACATGAATTTCCTCTTTTTGAAAGGTTGCAGTTGCACCAATATTACAAGCAAGCATATGTCAGTGTGTTGGTAATTGATAAAGAATTTACCGTTTCAGAAGATAATATCGGTATAATTGAATATTTCACAAGAAAGCCTTTATATTTCTTTGATTGATTCATCTCTTTATCATTAACATGAATATATGAGTAACGTTCACAAGGACGGTCTAGAAGTTAGTTTTATCAATCGACTTAAATTCGAAGGACTGCATCGAAACTATTGAGCTTTATCATAGATGCGGTTATTTGATCGAGTAGTTCTGAATAGTAACCAGTGATTATGCACTTCGAAATAGTGAACAGATGAGCGCATGCGCACACTCCCTCGGAAGGGCTTACCCAACAGACGCTCAAGGCGAGCCCTTGATGAATTTTTAATTGCCTGCAGGTACTCTCTGATTCGACATTTACCAGTGAATCGATAAGAATTAAAGCAGCTATAAAGGTTAAGGCAAAACCCGTCTGTTGGTAGTATTCTTACGATAAATCCAATTACCCTGACATTTCTAAATCATACAGTGAATCCGTTCGCCAGACAGGACAACGTTTTAATGAGAACTGTATATTTAGCTTTTAATTAGTGAAACACTCGGATCTCCTAATCTAGATATATGGAAGATTAAAGTATGAAATTATAACTAAAAAAAAAACTAATAAAACGGTAACTTTTTGAAACATCAACTTCTTACATTATAATGTGTTTTAATTAATGCAAAAATATTATTTTGTAGGTTGCGGTTTTCCTTTAAGAGTTTCCTTGACCGATATGAAATCATCAGCGTGGTAACGAGTGTTTACTCTTCTATGCCCTTCACTTGATCGCTCTTCCCACGTCGTTATGCAATGATAGCCTCGGGCCTCCGAGTAGGTTTCAGGAGTCAGTGGCGACGTCTCCCAGTAATTAACGTTAGTTATGTCTGGCGAACGATTATGATATCTCAGTACAGCGCCTTGCTAGTTAACCAATGTCGTGGCGGTAATGCCTTGATTTATGCTGCCGTTCCTCCTCGAGGTTCGTTCACACTGCCTCACAAGGGAATAAACTACTCTAATAATCGCTTCTGGTCCTCACAGGTCCTTTAAATGCTAATGTCACATAATAAGCTCTACGATTTACGTGATCAATCCTAACGATGTAGCAAGCGTGAAGACATTTTAATCGCACCAAGTTTTACATTAAAAAGTTGTTAATGAAAAGAGTTGCTTCTTTGAATTTAATTTACAGGTTCGATAAGGTGCACGTTCACTTTTATGTTCTGTTATGTTGGTCGATGTTTTGAATTGAAATCATATAAAGTGGACAAAATGTGATCAGAGCGATGTTCGCAAACGGCATAGCAGCGCGTAGCGGTCGTAGGAACCAGTCCGCGATGGCGATATTGTCGATAACACGCGTAATGTGACTCGCCGAGTTTTGGCAGACGTCCTAGGGTTCTTCTGAACTATTAAAACCGTTTACTTGTCGTCACCTAGCAGTCTTCTTATTGGTAAACACTAGTTTTATTTATTCACTGATGACATTTGCATGCTCCAGATAGTAAATTTATTTATAGACGGAAACTTGTGAATTATATTTTTTTTAAATTACGGTTTAAATGCATATTGGTCATAAAGGGACGCCTATGCGTAGCGAACGTGGTGCGACTTCGTCATTTAACTTGCGATTTTTTTTGCATATATCTGCAACTTTTACCTACTGGTGATGACAGCATGAAGTTTGATATACATATTTATTATTTTCAGGCAAATTACTATGTAGGTAGGTACTAAGTGTATGTGTGCGATGCTGAATTAATTATGATAACTTATTTCAAACAATGGTTTCGTGAACAAAAATAAAGTAAAAACATTTATAACTCTTAAAACAAAAGCGTGTTATTTGATAGTTTTCATTTTCATAAAGTGATCAATGCCAGGCCATAATATTATGGAAAGGCGAGTATACATATTTTGTAATGAATAGATAATTTTGTCATTGGAATGTTGATGCAAATCAACATAAAGCTTATCATCATTATGAAAATAGTTCAGCAAAAGTTAATCAAACAACCACCAACATTCTAAAAGACAGATGTGTAGTTATAATTGAAAGGATGCAGTATAAAACTAACGCGAACAAGATATTCGCACAGCGGATATTGCGTGTGCAATCAAAACATGCGATAATGTGATAAGAAAGATAAAACGTTGCGCTACCGACCTAGGATTGCTCCAGATAGTAGATGTGTCCTCTAGGGCGTTACTGTGGGCACTGTCACTGAACTCTCACTGATACTCATGTCACAGGGCATAAAATCGCGAGGTAAATACACGTGTTTCGCGTAAGGTTTGAGTTCGCGGGGCGCAAAGTCGTGCAACAGGTGCGCTTGCCGCAGCTTCCGCAGCGGCTCTGGCGGCCGGCTCCCGCGCCGACCCGCCGAACACGCCTCGTGCGTACGCGCACCTCCCCGCCCGCCCTTAAACTGATGCCTTTCATTACTACAGTTTTCAGCGGCTTTTCATTAAGTGTTTCTTATAATGTAGAGTTATTTTATTAAATAGTTAGTACAACGCTTTGGGATGTTAATGTATTTGCAGACAGCAAAGTATTACTTACGCATCTCAGACCAATAAAAAAGTATACGCAGTTACGCCTTGTGTTTTTAATAATGCAGAAAAGTTATTAATGTGCTCTACGTAGGTATTAAATTATTGTGTTAGTTAAACGATAAACATATACAATTCAGTTTATGGAACCAGTGCAATTACGATAACGTCATTAACCATCAGGTAGCAGCGCTAGTTGCAGATGCTGTACAACTAGGTGGAACAACCTACAAACATATATTATGAACACATAGAAAAGAGCTTTCTAAGAATTAAGATGAAATTATTAGAAGCCATAAAATAAGGTGCGCTGATCTGGTCAGCAGAACTCGTGAGAAAGTTGGTCTCTCGTCGCTCATAAATCGTGTATTAGATTGAGATTCTTCTAAATGAAGCCCTTGATTAGATGTTAATTAAAAGAAGAAGACGTTCTTTATGGCCGGCGCTTTATAGAGAAATGATGTCGCATGTTGCTAGTACGCGGGGTACTTGTGTGTTTTAAACACTTGTCTACATTGCGTCACGTCCATACTTGAAGAATCCGAATCTTCATCGATCATCTTAATCAATATTGGTTCTATTGCTACGTTTAGTTACATAAATTGACTTTCCCTTCGATGGGTGTCGTGTCGATTAATGTTTGCTATCAGCACCTGTCTGTGATAGCGAGGACAGTATGTATCGTATGTACGCACGCAAGTCCCTTCATTTTGATTGCACTGAGGAGATTGCGTGTGTTAAAGTGTATAAGCGTAGGCTCTTATTAACGAATTATCTCACTATTCACAAAAAAATGGTTTCTTGAAGATGAAGATTCTACAGGGTGGCAGGGACATTTATGAGCAACCATGGATTCTGCTCGTGATTCTGAAAACCCCAGCGTGAAACTTTTCCTAGGTTATTAAAAAAAACATTTGCTGTTCCATACATTTTGACCGCTTTTTTATAACCGACGAATAATGCCTACGTTAGGGGGTCTAGGTTAGAATCATGTTCTGAATTCATGGTTTCAGTTTGCGCGTCCCTGCCACCCTGTATATGACATATTTTAATTTTCCATTCTAGCGGTTAGAATAAAGTAAGACATAATCAAATCTGTTTCATGTAAATGACGATCTCTGTCAAGCGACTCAAGTGCAACGGAATTATTTAACGTAGACGTCTATCACAATACCCGTGTACTTATTATGGCACAAGGCGTGTAATGAGTACGGTTTGTGATAGCAGTCTGATTTGTGTGGACTGTGCAAACATAATTTATCCATTTTGTCGAGTGCCGCTGCTTTCCTGTCACATTTGGAATATTGGTACATTGAATACCGATGAGTTACATAAACATTGGGTTATATTTATATTATACGAAGATTGAATAACTCTTTCTGGCGTGAAAGCTGCTTTTCCTTATTCAGTTCTACATCATCATCATCGTCATCATGTGTTCATCGTCGTTATGCTAATATATTTGGGATCGACGCAGTGATTCTTTTACTTCCATAAATCCCTACTACCGTCTGTGTGGTGCCGGACTTAAAGAATACCACCACCCCTTACTTCCCGTGGGTGTCGTAAAAGGCGACTAAGGATCATACCGGAGAATGGGCAGCAGCGTTCTCTATGTATTCTACCATCATACCATACTGCGATCGCCAACCCGCCTGCCAAGCGTGGCGATTATGGCAAACCCTCCCAAAATTGGGGGAGGCCTATGTCCAGCAGTGGACGTCTATCGGCTGAAACGACGACGATCCCTACTAGAATGATTTCGGAATTTTATTTCCTAGCCATGATATCATCTTTGTATCAATCATTACTTGGCAGATTACGTCTTCCTAAATGTGCTTGTGCAACAAGAATAACCTAAAAAGATTCTTTGACTTTTAACAGACATCTAATATTTCTTGTTTCTACTTTCTTACCATTTACATCTGAATGTAATACATATTTCCATGTGTTCAAGGTAGTAGGCGCTACAGAACATGAAATTACGATGTATTAGTATTCTTTTATTACCTGTCTCACTGAAATTCTGCAAGAAGCTTTTACTTCGTTTTGGATTATCTGGTCCTAAGCTAGCGGCACATGCCAACAGTATTTTCTATTGAAATTAGCATATTCATGAATACCAATATTCTCACAAAGTATTCTGGTAGGTAGCGGTCTTTTATAGAGAAATTTAGCTTTTCATATTCATTTCCAACTCACTGGAAGCATAATTTTCGTAGGTATTTTACTTTTCCTATTGATGTCGAATATTCTGTAGTTATATTATTATAATTTTGTTCTGTACAGGTAGATATCAATATTAATACTTTGTGAAAATTTTATTTGTGTCATCGTAGTATTACTTGGAAACCTTACCTTACACGATCAACTTATCGCAGTAGAAATCTCTACGTCTGTTTGCTTTCATGAAAAGCTGATAAGCGGTTTGCCATTCTTATATCATTTACATTAGGTTTTAAATAACGCCGCGGTGGCGACATATAATTGCGATTATATTAAAAACACCTCGTAACAGAACACCCGTGTTGCCATATAAAGTCACTACATTGAATCAATATGCGATGGAAACGGGTTAGGTCTCAATAAATGATAACAAGCGGCGCCGGAGTGCGAGAGGCGCGATTGTGCTCATACAGTAATTAAGCATTAATAATTTTCGATTACCGCGAAGCGTGTCCATCCATTGCTGACCACGGTCGGCTCGTCGTGACAGGTTATGTGGGTTTTGAGCCGTTTGCTCTCGGGAGGTAAGAGGGGGAAGCTACACGGGTGGTCAACTGTCCTTTACAGGCGATTGTACACATATCTTTATTCATTACTCATTATGTCTTTGAAATTGTAGAGACGCCCCTTAATTCACCGATTAAATTAAAGACTTACCTTAACAGGCAGCTATCGACGATGACTAAAATTGAATATCAACCTTGGAATTCTACATATATAGATAACCCTTTTCAAAATATCTCTTCGTCCAGTACGACGGAGTAGAGTGCATTAGTTTCAAACAAAGTGAGTCATAAAGTTGTTCAAGCACTTATTATTAGCACTGGTTGTTGTTTTTGAAGCCAGATACTGTAGTTGATAATAATGTTCATTCATATGTTCAATTAGTAGATTTGTGCAATCCTAAATTGCTACACTAACACATAGGCGTGAAATAACTACCGAGCTTAACGAGCCAATTAAACTGTAGAAGTGTATTAGACTGATTTTCGTTTAGAAAATCGTATTCGCTTTTATGATTCCACGGAATCGTTACTGTTTATTAGTATTCGTAGTTGTTGTATAGTAAATGATGAACCAGAAGCTCGGCGATGATTTGAATCACTTGTAGGTACGCAGAAACTGCGGTCATCGCCACTCCACTTACTCCTCATTGGCGAAATGTATTGGTACTCTACGTACCTAGCTTGCAGCGATTCTGTTTTGTAGATTTACAAGTCACGCTCTAGAGAGCTCGGGCTTTGCTTTACTACCCCGATCGGTAACGTTAACATGCGTAAATTATTGCTCGATCAGACCTGATCTCCTTTTTCGTATAAACAGCTTATAAATCTTTTTGCTTGTACTTTGTAATAGGGTCACATTAAATTTAAACAAGGTTCTTGTATAATGTTTTATGAAAAACAGTACTGTCGTAAACAAACACTACATTAAGTTAACAATTCCAAAATGAGAATATACTAGGACTTGTTGACTGCAGATACATGGAACATATTTAATGCTCCATAGTGAGCTGGCCATTTATTTCAATCAGCACTGATTTATCGGTTGTATCTGGACGTTGAATGTGATTTTACAAGATAATGCGTGTTTTCAATGCGTTGAACAAGTTATAATGATTTTACGAATTGGATTCTGTGTAATGTCTTGTTTAAGAGCCAGCCATGTTAGTCGGTTTTAAATACTGGTAAGCTTATTATCGACATCCGATTATAAAAGCTCACACAGAGCTTTTAACTACCTACTATTTCTGATTATTGCAATGAGATTGCTTGCATAAATCTTTCTCTCCTGCCCTGCCTGCTACAGCGTACTTTTACGTTTAATGGCCGACGTCGAACAAGACAGACTTGGATAACAAAAGAATAAGATTAGTTGTTAGTTGAAAATTAATTAATAAAGTTGTTTCATTAAAACTTTCCATTTAAAAATTAATACTAAACCTGTCCTGGTAATTTTCATGTCAATGAAGTAAGAGGGCCATAAGCTTGACAACAACTATTCTAATATAAAAAATAATTTTATGAGAACACTGTCGAGGCAGTCTCCTTTTTCTTATCATGTCTTCGATAATGCGTTTATTTAGTTTGCCATTATACCGTATTGTGATTTGCGAATAGGTACAAATTCCTTCTGGAAGTTTACTGTTCTTGTAACATTTAATACTATTGAATTTTATGTGATCTAAACAATAAGTCATATTTTACCTCGTCCTAACCATTCTGTTAATCATACGCCATGTTTTTTATAGTTCTCATAAAATGCGATGAGATTTCCTGATTTATATTGCTCTCCAGTTTATCGATTCACGATATAGTTACAATGTTATACATACCTTTCTCACAGGCGTTATCCTTTATCGGATACGAGGGAGCCACAGTATACTTATGAAAAGCTGATGATTGACGATGGTTTGACGTAAAGCTCTGTTTGTTCAAAGAAATCATCGTTTCACACGTCGGATTTGGCTTTTATAGTCTCAATCATCTGTTATACCTACCAACGTAATGTGTACATCCTTTCAATTTTATTACAGAGTTGCTCCTACCTTGAAGACGATATGTTAATTAGTTGCAATTTATAGTGTTGCATTACAAAAACAAACATAGTTATTTGCTTACATTGAAGCGTTGACATCGGGACATGAAGTAAGCTGGCCAAGGTCCGGCATCACATAAAATATCACTTTAACGCGTCGCAGTCGCGTACGACGTTTGCAGAAATGGGTACTCCGTCACGCCTGTACACGATTTACCTTTAATATGATAATGCGACAGGTCTGCCTTTCTGCGGTTCGTGGGAATCGCTCGCCGCAGGCCGGAGAATAAACCATACTAACGTTTAATTAGGTTCCAATGCCTACTTACCAACACACGTGCAGCGGGTTGACGAGTTCTAGTAACTCGCTGTAATAATTCTCGATCGAGTAATAACTATCGACGTTAAACTTAAATGCAAAATTTAACGACACCAAGCAATTACTAGTCCTACTCTCACAGATCGCCACTTCTACCAAGGTTTGCGCAGTTGGCAATCTCGATTCCCCGAGATGGGACATCCGGCTGTAAAAAGGAAATCAAACCAAGCTTTCCTTTTGTTACTGCTTGAGTGGCACCGTCTATGCGACTATCTCTATGATTGACGTGTTTGTTGTACCTACTTAATACCTATACCTAAGTATGATAAAATGTTTATTACTTTTAAGTAACTTGCCAGATGATTTATGTGTTGGTATAAAATGTTGATATAAACTTTGAAGTATAAATTGCAGTTAAAACATTTTATATTGATGATGCCTGCCTATTTATGTACATGTTTAGATATTGTATGATTAGTACTTAAAGCTTTTTAGCGCCAAATTATGATTGTAATCGCTTAACAACAGCAAGTGCCACACGTAAACATGGGCGGGTCGCGCGCATGCGTCGGGCAGCGTGCGCGCTTCCTCCACATCGCTTTACATTAACAGTAATGGGTCTTCATGCTCTTCTTTAACTACCTCATAATGTCGAAAGCTCTGTCTCGCAAATTACCTACTTGTTTCTGTAGATCTATTCGGGAGACTCACTTTTCATTAAAACGTTATTTCAGTTTGCCTATGCTTGAAAGTTGTTGATGACTACTTGATTGTTGTGGTTGTTGTTTAGTTTTTCCCTAGCCTACCGTCTACCCCTTTAAGTTTACTTATTGCATCAAAACTGTAAAATTTCAGCTTTTCAAGCTATAACCTCGCCTGTCACGTTCATCTAAGTTCCCCTCTTGTGCAAAGCAATGTTTGAGTCGCTACTGTAGCAAAATCTAGAAAATTACGAAAAACAATTCCAGTAACTGGATCTAAGAATAGTACGGGCCATGAGGTATAACACAACTTAAGTAATTAATTACCGATTATAAATAATCATTGCGTGACTCTAATTTTCGTAATTGATACTTTCAAGGATATTCAATCAATCTACAATAGGTACCTGTCATATTATTTTTAATAAGTGATTATTTGCGTCGATGTGAAACGCATAACGCAATTAGCTTGGAGGACGTAAATGAATAATGACTTCGCACACTGCGTCCCACACAGGTCAATGGCAATCACTATTATTTTCACAATTACCTACCTCACTCAGAGAAATGGCTGTTTGATTAGCGTGAAGCAATATTTCGTTTGCCAGCAAATGAACTTTAAATAATTTGTTCCTTTCACACGTTATTGTAATAAATGTGATATCGTTCCTATGCGAGCCACTTGTAAAACAACACAAATCGTAAACGAAAAGCAATACTTGAAGCAATAAAATAAATAATACGATAGAAAAACGATTCGTAATCTAAAGATAGATTCATTTGAATAAATGTCGTGACGGTGGCAGTAATTTATATGTGAGTTAGCTTGAGCATGGCTGTACGTACTAAACCGCATAAGATTTGCATTTTTGTCTCTACGAAAAGATATTTATTGTTATAATGTGTGTTTTGTAATCTGTGGTCGCGCATCGCGTCATCGTGTGAAGCACGATTTTAATTACAAACATACATGCATACAATGGCGCCGATTCTGTTGTTCACAAACTAAACTAAATTTAAGTTCGGGCATCTTTTTCTTTCTATGTCATTAAGAAAAGGACAGAAGATAAATATTAGTTTAGTCCTGTCAAATTAGTCAGCGCCTGACGTAAATTGACGTATTTTTAATAGCCAATTTTTTAATCTCGTCTAAATTGTCTATGGAGTATCTTAATTTGACAGGACTAAACTAATATTTATCTTCTGTCCTTTTCTTAATGAAATAGAAAGAAAAAGATGCATAAACTTAAATTTTGTTTAGTTTGTGAAAAACAGAATCGGGGCCAATATGTCCTCTACCATCGAGCATCGGTTGGCTGGGAGGTGTGGAGTAGGTACTTATACAGTTGTGTATTGCGAGGATGTTACGGGTAACGTAAACGTAATACTAGTAGTTTTTGCAAATCCAATGAGTCGGCCGGATTTTGTGTAACGTACGTGACTATTGAATAGACGCAGAATCATCTATCGGCGTAAGCGTCCTCGGCAGCTTTGTTCCCGGATGCTTATCTCGAAAGCGTCGCGTCATTCATGAATGCTATTGTGTTTCCCCTATTCAGGTCGTTACTTGATACGATACACAACTTACGCGCCTTTGGGATTCCATGTTTTGAGGTTTAGTGGGTGGTGCGGGCGATGACGGCGCGCGGCGGGATGCTCCTGCGGTGCACTTTGTGGTCCGCTCGAGCGTGCCACCATCATCGGCGGACGTCGTGACCGCAAACACCGCGCCAGGCCCGCAAACCTGTTCCCTAGCCTTCAATAGACTCATTGAACATTACTCTCGTCGCCCTTGATGTGGTCGACTATTGCGCCGCGGAATTGCTTATGATGGGAAAATCATTTAAAGTAATAACACTTAAAGGAATTCAGTTCAAATTGCAATAAATGCAAATAGACTATAAGTACATAAATAGCCTAGCGTACTAGATCGCTATGCATTCTTCGAAGCCAAGCGACGGATGATTCATGCCTTTTAGCTTACACCCCTCGTCGATGACTTGATGCCAATTTTACTGCTCAGTGGAACACTCATAAACCACTGCATACGTTTATAGCTTAAAATCGCTTTTATTGTTTGTTGTTTTTATGAGTCTGAGAGCATTGTTTATTAACATAATAAATTTTATTAACAATCTACTGTACACTTGTCGGCTGTCGCCCCTTTCAATAGAGAAAAACCCATTGTGATTATGAATCATTGACATTATACTGGAGAGAGTAAAAAGAAGGAATATATGAAAGTCATTTCTTTCTTTTACAATTTATCCAGGCTATTGATATTTATTTTTATGTAAATGAAAATTTCTCTACATTACAATCCAGGTTGCCGCTGGGTCTTTGTTCTCCCGGACGTAATCTTTTATATTGGACACAGTGGACAGCTGAACACTATAAGCTACCAATCAGTGTTTTGATTATGTTAATGCCCTTTATTATAGCCATTGTATTATTTGGTTTATCTTCAGACTTTTTGAAATTCGTAAGAGAAGTGAGGAATTGGGACACAACTGTGATTAGAAACATAATCACAGTTGTGTCCCAATTCCTCACAGCACAAAGCTGGTCTTTAGCTTTGTGCCGTTTAGCTCACATTAAGAGTGCGTTTCCACCAGGCACGAGTATGTGCGAGGAAGCTGAGTGGTGCGAGAGGATAGCGAAGTTGTGGAAGGCGGTGACTCTTTCTACCAAACAGCTTACCGTACCACACCGCTTCCTCGCACGCCAGAGTCCGCTACGTATCCTCGTACAACTCTAGTGGAATCGCCCCTTATTCAGGCGTGGAGCAGACATGTCCTGCCCAGTCCCATTTAATTGGACCTGCTGAGCCTGGTCAGCACATCAGGCATATAATATCTACATATAACATTTCTTAATTATGTGTGTACTTGCGCAGCTCCACACGAATCTCACGACCTTGCCATTGAACAACTTATCAGCACAAAAATGTGTTTAAATTATACAAATAATGAATGTTTATCTCGGTCACATATTTTACTATTTTATCAGTTTATCTGCAACAGTTGCAGAATAATTAAACCACTGCCTTAAAATATTTGTCCTTAGGTGTCTCATATCTTGAAATATGTCTTGCGGGAGACAAGATATAAATTCATGTTTGCAACGTTTGGAGCACTTTGAGCTCAAGTATTTCTTAACTGAACTATTAAATCAAACTCATGACTCATTCTATTAGTAACAAATTGCATTCAACGGATCGGATATTTAATACGTACGCGTAGAGACACACTCTTATAATTTGTCATCGTGATTATCTCCTAAATCATTTTATTTTGTCTTAATCACCTGAATATATTATAATATGTACTACACACCTTTGATTCGACTCTTGATAACTGTATTTTGGTTATTAATACATTTATGTTAACATGAACACTCATGCGCATTATGCAATAAGTAACTTGTTTTTCTGGGGTATTCAATTTCATGTGCTATTAGGCATGGTTACAAGCATCGTATAAGAATATGCAGTTATATCACCTGTTAATCAATCACAATAGAGATTATTAATTTCCTTTATGATTAATAACGACAATGATTATTTTAATTGCATCGTAAAACTCGGTTTAGATTGTATCTGCGGATGTCACACAAAGGTATTATATGTAATAGTACACCGGACATTAGAAGAACACTGAGATTAGCATATCCTCATTGGGGGTGCAGCGCATGTGTTGCATTGATTCGTTTCTGAGAAACGTGTGTCGCGAAATTGTCGTAGACAACACGACGCGACTGGCGCGCGGGAAACGAATGCCTGCGCCCGCGCAGCGCGCTCGCCAGGTGCGAACACGATCAAATCACACGAAGGAGCATGCATATTGCATTATTATTCCATTTAACTTTAAATACCTACGTGCTCGTCTTAAATTCACTTGAAAAGCTCTTAGCATGAGGCAGGTGATTTCGATTCTTATTCACCATTAATACAGACACTGAAGGCTTTGGTTGTGTATTTTTAGGATTACTTGACTAAATTCGGAGCACACGAATTTTCTGAAAAGTTTCAACCTGTTATACTATTTGTAGACCTATACACAACTGTAATTGTACCGTTTCGTAACACCTTAGTTCTTGGATTCACCTTCGTTAACAAAACCAGTAGGCTGATAAACGTAAACAAATAACAACAATAGTCAACTTGTCTGTTTAACCTATTTCAATAATTACGTACACCTTCGAACTATAATGTGAAACAAGATAAAATGGTTTGGACAGCCTCCAACAGCCGAAGCCAACACTTGTCACTGTGATTACACCGAGGATCATTTGTTAAGCGCTACGAACTGTTACTCCTCTGTCTCCATTGTCATTAAGCGTACGTTGATTTGTGACTCCCGGTGTCTCAACAGTAACAATACCAGAATGCTTTCAGGATTGTACAATTTGCCAATAACGTTCATCTCCATTTTAATGTTTAACGTCTAATTGATGTCACTTTTTCTTGGTGTTTGCCATCTGTTGATTAGTATGAAAGTATAAATGACTTTTTTAACTTTTTGTCGTTGAATAGTGGATACCATCAATAGGACGAGGTGAAAAGCGGTAATAACTCTTTGCTGTAGATAGGGCAAATGGTTCGAAGTGAGCTCCCCGCCGCGCTCTCATCCACTACTCATGCTGCTTGATAACATCCATTTCCTGGGTGGCGATCCATCACCTTTGCACCTCGTACCATTGTTCGAATGTTCACATCTGGTTGATCTTGTATCATTCATAAAACCTTCTAATCGTTCGGTGCAGGCGATCGGTTTAAAATACATTTTATGGTAATGCACCCGTTGCTGCATTACGGATGTAGATTCTAATGTAAGTTTGGAGATCAGTTGCACAAGCGTCAAGTATCATTGCAGCGTAGGCGTGCATACCGCTATCTGGTGATTTTGTTCGCTGTGCAGCCTGTGAACTATGCATTACATTAATTTGCTAACTCACATGAACATTTTACATTACTGAATATAACTGCTTGGCATTTTTACCGTACAGCGGTGTTTATTCTAGGACAATTCCTGCTTGTGGGTACAATTGAACGGTAGTGAAAGAATTAGCATATTGACTGGCAATGAGTGAAAAGTTAGAGGACAGTTGCGTCCTCGGCGTGATGCGATTGCAAGCACGACCGGGACGCATGTAAATGAAGAGTTGCACACGGTGCAAGTATTTGTCAGAGGCATAAACAATGCATGTAGGGCGCTCAGGACAGACGAAACAATGACCTCATGTAGACTTACAGGAAAGAGCTATTGTTCAGTTTAAACTGGCTTATGTTTAACATTTATTTCCATATCAGTTCGCTTTTTAGCCAAATTGTTAATCATTTGTTCTGTATGTGTGTACTAAGTACGTAAAAAGAGCATACTTATACTTGATTTTCAAAAATCTGAGTGGATAACTTTCAATAAAACTTTTTACAAAAAAAAAACAACCGACTTCCAAAAAAAACACTTAAAATTGAAAAATAACTTTAATTTCGGAAGTCGGTGTCAATAAACGAAAATGCGGAGCCAAAGACACCGACATCCGAAATTAAAGTTATTTTTCAATTTTAAGTGTTTTTTTTGGAAGTCGGTTGTTTTTTTTTTGTAAAAAGTTTTATTGAAAGTTATCCACTCAGATTTTTGAAAATCAAGTATAAGTATGCTCTTTTTACGTACTTAGTACACACATACAGAACAAATGATTAACAATTTGGCAATTTTTTGTGGGTCCATTTGTAATTTATCTAAGTTACAAGAGCCTAATGTCAACTGCTCATCACTTGTTACAAAATATTGCTTTTCCCGATGTAGGGACGTTAATTGTTGAGGAGTTCTCCTGGTAAGAACCAGGAGAACTCCTCAACAACCACTCACCATACGCATTGTGACGAGCATAAATTGCTTAGCAACCATATTAATGTAATCGAATCGCAACCCGTGAAATATTTGTCATTGAGTAATTCCAATGGCCATCTATGGTCTTCTTCATCAGCTCCACTTTACCAAATGATGATTTCCGAGAGCAAATGCTCAAGTTATTTTAAAAAAACCAAATCAAATAGCTATAGCTTTGCCTATAAAATTTGAGGGTTTCCCTCGATTTCCATGGGATCCTCTCATCAGATTCCAACTTGATGATAATGGGACCACCTCGAGAGTATACCCTTTCAAACAAAAAAGAATTTTAAAAATCGGTCCACAATTGGCGGAGTAATCGCGTAACAAACACACAAAAAAAAAAAACATACCGTCGAATTGAGAACCTCCTCCTTTTTTGAAGTCGGTTAAAAATCACGTATCGTATTTTTAGTACCTTACCTTTGCCAAATACACACATCAAAAGTGTCTAGGGATCAACATATATTTTTGCAATAACTTTTCTCCTGATTGATATTAATTAAAATTTTCTTTAAGGATTCATCAAATAAAGTGTTTTCGTTTGTCACAGTAACGATAAACCAAGTCACCTTTGCATTAATAAAGAAATTTGCCATTTTCCTAATAAAGGGATTTTTGACATTTGAACCACTAACACAAAAGTTCGAAAAAAAGACTGAAATAACAGTTTTCTTTAAAATTTTATTGGGTAACTTAAACAATTAATAATCCGTGTTTCTACCGCGAACACTAACAACACAAGAACATCGGTTTGGCATACTCAAAATGAGTTCATCCAAATCACGCTGTGGAATGGCCGCCCATGTTCGTTGCAACAACAAAAAAAGGTCTTCTTGCGACTGGATACCCTCCATATTCGGCAGAGCTCTTCTCTGTAGCATATCCCATGCATGCTCAATCGGGTTCAAGTCTGGCGACTGAGCAGGCCAGGGCAGGACATTGATGTTAGCTGCGGCGAGAGTCAGTCTTACAACTCTTGCGGTGTGCGGTCGTGCATTATCATGCATTAACTGAAATAAGGGACCGATTTGCACTTGTAGAGGACCGATGACGTCTGATACAATCGTCTCAGCATAAATTTGAGCGTTGAGGTTGCCTCTGATCCAAATCAACTCAGTTCTTCCGCCGATCCAAATACCCGCCCATACCATGATGGTTCCACCACTATAAGGATGGACTTCCTGGCAGGATTTTAATCGCTATTGGCGTCCAGGGGTTCTCCAGTGTCGTATACGTCTTGTATCCGGTCTCATACCAAAACGAGACTCATCAGAAAAGCACACGAAACGCCATTGTTCTTCTGCCCAATTTCTGTGTTCAAGAGCCCATTGATATCGAATCCTACGATTGTGCATTGCTATAGGTGGTACCCGTAGCGGTCTTCGGGAATGAAGGTTCACTTCATGCAAGCGGTTTCTGACTGTTTGGTCGCAAATTAAGTTCCCTGAAGAGTGATGAAGCCTCACGGCTAACATCATGGCGGTTATTGTTGGAGCTCTTCGAGTTAAGATTTGAATGTATCGGTCTTGTCTCCGTGTGGTGCAGCGATACCGTCCTCCATGGCGCTCAGCCACGGTACCAGTGCTTCGGTAACGTGTCCAAAGTCGACTGATAACACTCTGACTTGTATTCAGAGCTAAAGCCACAGTACGTTGCCGGGAACCAGCTTCTATCATTCCCACGGCTCTGAGCATTTCTTCCCTGCTTAAATGACGTCGCCGCTCCATAATAACGTTGGTTTTAATCAGTAGTAGGGAAACAGTAGCACTAATAATGTCTTCAATGCGTTGTATGTTTTTATAGGGAAAATATTGACAGCTGATTTTCATCTTTTACTCGAATTTGATTCACAGTTCCTGATTCAAATTATGAAATGCACCAAAAAGGATCCATATAAATTTATAAAATCATAAATTTATTACAAAGCCACATCTCAATCTCAAGAAATCCGCATAAAAATGCTTGATCCCTAGACACTTTTGATGTGTGTAGTTGAATTGATAAATATGTATATTGTGAGTTCTCGTCAATATGTAAAAAATCCTTTAGGCGGTTAAGGTAACTAATGCATAGGTTTTTTACTATTTAGTAGTACTTCTCTGCAGATTTGTAGAGTGGATCTTTTACTTGTGGTGAAAAACGGTACCGAAGTGAATACACAAACAACCTCTCACGACTGTTTCTAGAAAAACATACGTCTTCTAATGTCGCGTCATAAATAAAGCTGTAACCAATTATAACAGTTACTACCTATTTCACTAAAGAGTTTTCCAATATAACGTACTTAAATGGTAAAGCTGAGTCTGGCTTTGTGGCTTTTGAATTCTTATTTGAACCTTTCACCAATAAAAATGTTTTAGCTCACTTCCAGGAGTATAGTTCTGCTGTACGGCGGTTATTTCTTGTTCCATACGTTCTAATTCTAATTGAATGTAAGTATCTGCCCATATGAATCGTACTAGAGCAAGACGCGATTGCATTGCGAGGCTAATTCAATTACAGTTGTATATCAACTCGTGTGGTCCCCTAAACATGTCAGACCAGACGCGAGAGCTTTCATGTGAACTCTTACTACTAAAATGCGATGGCATGTGCTGTTATTCATGAGAGTCAGATTTCATCTCGGAAGACGTGTAAATGTGTCGACACACAGATTGGGAGATTTATTGTTGTTGCTTTGCATGAATTGTCAGATCTATGTAGGTATGTGTGGCTCGGCCCGCGAGCACCGGCGGCGGCGCGTGCTCACCATGATCCAATCTTTCGTGTATCTGAGATGCGTGCAATGATATCAAACAGCGGTGAATCAATCTTCCGTTTGTTAGTCGTTATCTGTGATCGGCGCCCACACCACGTAAAGCAGAGAGTACGCAAACAGCGTGAATCGCTTTTCTTCCATTGCACCTTAAACCCTCCGACGTCGTGCAGCTCGCAACTCTGGCCGCTGGAGCCGCTTTATTGCCAGTGCCCAGACATATCGCAATAACTCGCAACTTAATTAGGGAAGAGATGAAAGTAGCTGGGCACGTTGTCGTCGAAGTTGGTATTTAAATTGCCGAGGGCCATCCGTTCTAAGATACTCGCGTTTTATTGCGGCCCTAATGAATCGTATTCATTGTCTCGCGATACAACTTAACTGTTCATTTATTATAATGGTTTTTATACTGCATCTAATACTGTGATGTGTTAAAGACGTTAGAATTCTCAACGTCGTTATAATATTCACGATCGCTTTTAACAACAACACGCCCACACTATGTTCAGGCGATAATGATCTTGAAATCAGCGTAGGTCGTGTTTATTGGTGTGTAGTACGAGACAGACTCATCCCAAACAATGTTGGTTCAATATTGAGAGTGCAAGCCTGCATATTTTGTTGTGCATTTATCCAGCATGTTATTTCTCTTAGGCATTCATCTAGGTTGTTTATGGTTTTTGCATACACATGTATACCTACGTAACAATGTCTTTGTGTGCCAAGGATAATTGTAAAGGGTGTGGTGCTGAAAGTCTCGATGAGAAACCGTCGATAGGACACGTAAAAGTACGACTACGTGTTATGCTAAGAAATGTTGGGACAAACGTGTTTCGAAATAATAGTTTGCAAAGGTTGGGACTAAAGTTTATAGTTGTAATTAAGTCTGGGAATGGGGGAAACATTCACTCACGTTACTGAAACGTTCCTTTTGTACACTGGGCCACTTACACAGGTCACATCAAGATGTTTCATTACATTACATCTCGGCGCCTTTCGCTGTAGTTAATATTTCGAACGAAATAGACTTTAGAAATAAAAAGAATCGAGTTCAATGATGTTGCATTTCTGGACGATAAGGTCTGCGATCGCCAACCCGCCTGCCAAGCGTGGCGATTATGGCAAACCCCCCCCAAAATTGGGGGAGGCCTATGTCCAGCAGTGGACGTCTATCGGCTGAAATGATGATGATGATGATGAAGGTCTGTAAATACAAAATCATTGAACTTGGAATAAGTTGTAAAATATGCATGACAATCGCTTTCATTTTGCCAGTCCAACACAAGTCCATTGCGTTGAGTTGGTAAGCGTGAATACGGGTTGTAAAACATACGGTACAAATATCTTAAAATTATATTGGTAATTAACCTAATAAAAATCTGAAATTGGTGTCAATTATTACAATAATTATGTTATCGATCATAAAACGGAATGCGAGCTTATAGCGTTCTGTTGTTGATGATCTTCAGCTAATGACCACCATTGCTATTATTATTGTACATGTGGGCCACTTTGAGTCCCGTTCTTGTAATAGTACCCTTTCGATAATGGCTTGATAATAAATCAAGGTCCAGGATTTACAATTGACGTGATTTAAATTAGCCATTACCTTCAAAGCACGAAGCTCAATAATCAACTTGGTATTTATGAAGGGCCAAATTAGTAGCATAGGTTAAATTTGTGAAAGTTAATATATGCTACTTGTTTATAGCTAATGGATGACTACATAATCTTCAATTTTTATAGTATAAATAGTTTTTCTTTTTGCATTCTAAATATTCCAATTCAAATTAAAAATTCACCTACCTAATTATCAGCTGTGTATAAATAATCCTATTACCAGCATTTTTTTTACAGATGAAGCTTGATATGTTCCGTGTTTAGATATGAACACCTACGTATAATATGTACTTGCACTACGACTCGGTGTGGCCTGTGCGCAGCTGCCCAGTGCCCTGCGCTTGCGCCGCGCCGCCTGGCGTTCCGTCGTAACATCCACTCGAGATCATAGCTTTATACTCCTGCACTTAAATAATACAACTACATGCATTTCCGGCTCAGATCTCCTGTTTCCAATCAGTATTCAGCACTGCGGAGATAAAGACTAAACTCTTTAACATTCTAAAAGAAAACAAAAGTACAATTCTTCGTAAATGTCGCTTTAACTGCATTCCTTGATTCAATTTACTTCTAAAATTAACTAGAATTATTTGTATGGATACAATTGAATAGACTTGCATTAACATGAAATGAAGTAGTTGAATAGATATTTCCTTGTAAGGGCCTTGTTAAACGTCGGGGCAGGTCTAATCAAGCTCCATTTATAATCCCACGTGTAGGTTTTATTTCGCTGCTAACTGCTTAGCGGATCTTGCATATTGTCTCATGATATTAATTTTATTTGATCGACACCTTTAGCAGTATCTGTATCTACTAGAGTGAAATAAGATGCGGACTGTGGTCAATTCAAATAATCAAGAAATTGAGAAGTATTTAATTCTTCGAAATAGGAATGAGATCATAAACTGCACCACGACCTAAATACTTAAACGATATGTTCAACTGAAGTAATAAAATAAATCATAATGGAATTGGCGGGGAGATGACATGTCAAATGTGGATGAGGGTAGGCTGTGGGCTTGGTAGCGGCACGCGTACGCCCGGGCTGCCAGCACGCACCACGAGGGTGCAGAAGTCAAACGATTTATGTACCCGTGTCGAGTCGAGGACATACACGACAACACGACCGCTGTGTCCTTTAATTCGGATTTACGCCGCCATTGATTTCGGCTCGAGATTAAATTCTATTGTGCTGAATCACTTCCATGACATTCGACACTACTTATTGTTGATATACGATCCCGTCCATTTGTTCGGGAGCTTTAACCGTCAGGGATTAAGGATTTTTTTCTCTCTGTTTGCAGGCTGAACTTGTAGATATGAGGGCCGAACTGGTGCAAGCACGAGCCGCGTCAGCTGGTATGTTTTGTTTTATAATGTAGCTACAGATATTTTGGAGTCAATATTTTACAGTCCAAAGTTTAATTGGTGCGACTAAAGGATTGGTCAAATTTAGGCCAATTCCGTTCGGGACGCGGGACGTGACTGCTCGCGTCGATTATTTTAATGATTAGGAATTAAGCCATGCGACTATTCGCGCCAAATTGAACACCTCATCAATACAAGTTGTTGACACAATCGACGTCCCGCATCCCGCACGGGATTCGCCCCAGTTTGGCCAGAGCTTTAGTGTGATAAGCGGTAAAGCAATCTTCGAACACTTGCAGACATGCGTAGTCATGTAGAGTTCGCCCCCAATTGAATACTAGGTAGGTACTGCTGATCTTGCTTGATATAACCTAATTACTCTTATACTCTTACGAAATCTTCGGGAAGAGATACTTACTGATGATTTTGTGCCTATGCCTAATCCTGCGCAACACATTCATATCATGTCCATAAAGTTTTGGGGCTATGTTATTATGACAAAATAATTGAATATTTTCGCAGTTTTCCTTTTATACATCATGTGGTGGAATACCAAATACCAGTGCTATTAACACCTAGACCTTATCATAATGATAAAATAAATCAAATAAAAAAGTATAAGTATATTATTACGTTTTTTGAAACCAAATTCTAAAGCTACATTTTCGACACTCAAGTTGTCGTTATTCAAACTTACTACTACTCTATAAACAGTTTACTACTATGGGAAGCACTTCCCAAGGCACCGCTATACACCCACCATTTTTTGTCGCGAAAACTGTATTTTAGGAAAACTTAAGGTGATATATTGGAAAAAAAAATGGTTTTTCTATTTCGTGTAACTTGTTAAGTACGGTATGTGGAATAGGGATTTAACATTTTGGTATATGTTTTTTGACTCTTTGGTCTAGTATCATGTAAAAGTAATACACGATTCAATGAATTTTCTCTATACAAAAAATTTGCAAAGTTATATCTATTTTTT
Source organism: Mesoligia furuncula (assembly GCA_916614155.1). NCBI lineage: Eukaryota > Metazoa > Arthropoda > Insecta > Lepidoptera > Noctuidae > Mesoligia > Mesoligia furuncula. The sequence continues at coordinate 21,161,133 of OU744800.1, read as the reverse complement.
TACATTTATCGACATCACGGCGTAACGTTTAGGTAAGAGTTATTCAATGGAATTTACTTTAAAACAGAGAATTATCATATCAAAGTTTACTCAAAGTAGTTTTAAATTGAATTCATTTATTTTGTTAAAAAAGGAGTAAATTCGTTTTGACACATACGTCGTTTTATTCCGAGCGCACGCACAATATAGCCATCACTCTTCTTTTGCGTTTCAAAAGTATTTGCATCACTTTCGCTCGCTTAGTAGGTTTTCGAGGATTTTAGATTTTCGAGGTAGCCCCCCCTAAAGTTAGTAGAAACTATTGATAAAGTTCAAAGCAGCGTCTGAATGTGCAGGGGGCTGTCAGGAGAGCGGCGACGCGGCCGGCAACGTGACGGACGCTGCGCGGGCGCGGTCCGAAGCGGCACAACTCGCGCGCGAGAACGCAGCCCTACGGGAAACTGTACTCGCGCTACACTCTGAACTTTTTGGAGCTAGGTAAGCCTACAATGATTATACAGTCACAGTCAAAATATGTTGGTCACATTACGGTCTATTTTTGTCTGCTCTTTGCTGGATTGAATCTGCTTTACCGACTCATCATTAAATATTGCGCCGTAATGTCAATACCGCAGAATGATGCTCAGCCATCTTATTCACATGTCAGACCGAATTAAAAATGTGACACTGACCCATTGACAAATAAACATTAAAAAAATAAAATGGCCATGCCATTAAAAAGGTTTTAGGTTGATATCAAGTCGAAATTGGTCAAAGGTGTAAGCTATTTCGATCTTTGTTATAGGAGATGCAAATAACAATATTTTTTATCACATTATTCAAAAAGAGCTATAGATGTATTCTTCGTAAACAGGGATTAAAATAGCTCTTTAATCCCTAGGGACTAAATGTGATTTGAATTTGGAATGTGGATATTGTTAGTAAAGGTTCAAATTACCAAAGAGATCAATTACGAACATTGTATGAACAAGTCACAGGCTGTATGATAAAGTACAAAGCGCGCGAGCCAAATAAAAAAAAGTTTGTGAAAAAATAAAAAACGCGCCAAAGTCGTTCTGCCTTCGTTCGTAATTAACTCAAAATTGTATGTAAATAAATGAACGTACTATTCTTATTCATAAGTTACACTTGCTTATTTTTTCAAAGAGGGTGATAAAAAGTAGTGTCCACCTCGGGAGCAACACTATTTTAAGCTCGAGTGACGTAAAGAAACACTCGCCATCAAAATAGTTGTTTGCTCCCTTGGCAAACAATCTACTATTCTTAGTGCTGACATTCATTAAAAAAAATTGTGCAAAATTCCATGCTTCTAGACCAAAGACTATATAACCACTAGACTGCGCATACAGTGCCCCGACGCTCGAAAACTATTAGTATTTTGTCGCCTATGTATAGGCTACGGTACTAGTAACCATTTTAGTTGTGGCAAAGTGTTAGACCTGTGTGCACGCAAAATTAATACAAATTATTATAACTTTTTATGCAATTATAACGCATCAAAATGCCTTCATGCGAGGTGAAGTGGTGGGAAACATTCCAAGACATCTAGTTACAAAATGGATGGCATAATTTTTCATTGGTACGAGGGTGACACTGAAAGTTTTTAGAAAATCAAGAACTGAACAAACTAGTAAGTTATTAGTTTTATTATATCTTTTCAAAATAGTGTACATCGCTGCACATCCGATGGAACCACTGAGAAAAGCACTTCGCCTACTCGTCCTTAGAGGTCTCTTCGACGGCATTTTAAAACGCAGCCACTGCTTCCTCGGCGTCCTTAAAACGTTTTCCTCGAAGTTTTTCTTTTATTTTCGGAAATAAATAAAAATCGCAAGGTGCGAGGTCGGGGCTATATACAGTATGGATTCGACATATGGGCAATAAAAGAAATTACATGCTTATTTCAGCGTATACTGATGATATGCAAAAAATGAACGAAATGGGTCCAGTAGTTTAGACAAAAACTTAAGTTTTAATTTTTGTCACTCTAAATTAAACATACTAAATTTGAACACTCTGTAGAACTGCAGCACTAGGTCAATGATCTAGAACGTACTTTGTTCCATAAATCCTTGAACTTTGATAAAAACGCCGCACCGCGCTGTGCCGCGCCGTCGCCGCGCGGGCGCCGTCTAGTCTGCATTAGAGCTGTTGCCATTCTGTGCTCAAGGTAAGTAGGTATTGTACCTACGTTCTCTAAACAGAGTGTTTGACTTTTACTGAATTTATTTGATATTTATTTTGTTTGAAAAATTAATTTTCTTAATTTTTCGTTTTTTAATTTAATAATCAATTTTGTTATACTTCTGTGGACGAGTATTGCTCGTGATTTCATTTATTGCTTATATGTCGAATCCATACTGTATAGGGCGGGTGATCCAGTAATTTAACGTATAATTTGCTTGGCGGTGTGCGACGAGGCTTTGCCTTGGTGAAGGAGGATCCTACTGCGAGGTCGTTTCTCCCGAACTTTTTCCAAGACAAGTGTCAAACAATTGTTAGTGTACCACTCTGCAGTAACTGTTTTTCAATCCTCTAAAACAATTGTTGCGTAATGCCCTGTCGTTCCGAAGAACGAGGCCACCATCTTTTTCCCACGCTTCGATCTCTCTTCACTTTAGTTGGCAACTCCTCGGAAGGAAACACCCATACAGCAGACTGTGTCTTAGATTCAGGATCATAACAATAAATCCAGCTTTCGTCACTCGTAAGTATGTCGAACACAGCATTTAAGTCACCTACTTTCAATCTTTGAACCATTTCACGACACCAATCAACACGACTGAGTTTTTGGGCCTCGGTCAAATTATGAGGATCCACCGGGCTCAAAGCTTCCTGACCGCTAAATGTTCATGGAGGATTTTGTGCACTTGACTCATTCCGATGCCTAAGCTTGTCCGTATCTGCTGATAAGTCACTCTTTTGTCTCTATCATACGCCGCACAACACTGATGTTATCTTCAGTCGTCGCCGTAGAAGGCCGTCCCTCACGCAGATCATCGGTGAGATTAGTGCGACCACGTTTAAACTCATCAAACCAGTTGCAAACAGTGGCACGAGATGGGGCTTCATCGTGAAAGGCCAATCGAAGTCTATCATAACTTTCTTGTTGACTTAATAGATGACATCGAAAGTCATAAAAAATCATTGTACGAAAATTTTCTCGCGTTTCTGACGTGACACAGACAATTTTTAATTTGCCGCCAAATCGTAAACTAATGACAAATGAATAAAATACATACACAATAATATTGGTAGAGTTCCATTTTCAAAATTTGAACTTATTTTTTTATTATATCGTTTACAAGTGGCCAGTTCTAAAAACTTTCAGTGTCGCCCTCGTAAGTAATAATACCAAAAATTATTTTTGATGAACCACCGCGGGGGTCTATTTAAAATGCTGGCTGGGTAAACGAGCACACTTTTGGGTCGCGCGTTGATGTCTTTTGGAAAAGTCTTGTCCTTGTATTAGACAATTTTATTCTAATCTCTTTCTTTCCCTTTGTATGTTTATCGTAAAAAATCGTGCCCCTTTAATCGTGTACCTTTAATAGCTGAAAATTGATACCGAAAATAAGAAAATTAAAATTAATACAATTTTTATTCAATTCACATACTGTAATAAAATACCTATCTACTTTTAACCGACTTCAAAAAAAGGAGGTTCTCATTTCATCGGTATTTTTTTATGTATGTTTCGGGATTTTTATGTCGTCAGGCACCTCTGCTGGCACCGATCGGTTCAGATTCAAAATATGTAGACGCTTGTTTATATTTTTTTACAAAGAAAAATCAAAACCGTAAAACTATAAGTAATCGAAAAACACATACCTACCAAATTAATACATTTTAAAAATCAATAATAACAGGATACAAGTTTTTTTTTGTAATTGATTGATTTTGATTAAATATTATTTCTATGATTTTAATTGAGCATTTTTCATAATGTTAAAATCCATTTTATCGATATCGACTATTTTCCCTTAATGAGGTAGAGCAACCCTAACGATAGGCATACCTACAAGAACTGACCAATTGCAGCCGCGCGTTCTTGCTTTCAGCCGCGTGTGTTTCGAAGAAATCGGCCTATACGCTCTCAAGTGGTTATATATATTCTCTTTGTTCTACCCCAGGCACCCCTTCAGGAAATACATGCGAAATGATAAGTTAGCTTGCCTATAATAATCAAAAGTTGTATAATTCCAGACTGGCCACAAAGTACCTGGACAAAGAGTTAGCGGGTAGGATACAACAGTTGCAGCTTCTCGGCAGGGATATGCGCGCTGAACTACGAGATTCACTCTGGGCTCAGGTAAACTTTTGTTTATCTCTTAAGCTTATATCAGATTCATCACTTTTTGTTCATTTTTGTCTTTCACTCAAAATCTGAAGACAAAATTAACAAAAAATAGAAAAGGAATTTATTAGTAAACTCTGCATCTTTCACTTTCACTTTAAGGAGCAGATGAACGTTCTATATCATTTTTGGTGTCGTGTAATCATGGAATAAAACAAAAATGACCTTCACTCAAGTTAAGCGTCGGATGTCGGCTTTACCCCTTAGTCTGCCGGAACGTAGATCTACGCGAGGCACAATGGCTTTTTAATTGTGTCTGTAATTACGGCACACAAGCGGTTAATAACCGCCTGTCTGAATAGTCAATCTCGGGCCTAAAGTTTACTAGAAGCTACCTACCTACTTAATTGAAATGATCTGCGGAATGTGAAAGCTCCTCTCTAGTGAACAGGAAGAAACGTTAGGTAACAAGATAATAAAATCAGTAGACTTCTAATGCCGTATACCTATCACAGTAACTTCGCGGCAGCTTTAAATTCTATAGTCAAGCATTGTGCACACGCCACAATGTAGAGTATTACGCAGTGACTACACCTGCAACAAGAAAGCTGAATTAGCGTCGCGCCGTACATATCGATAAAGTGTTTAGTAAGCTTATGTCTGCGCGTCGTCTGCACTGCGCTAGCGGTTTGTGCATACATTCAGAGTACACCTGCGAGGTGTGTGGCACTTAAAAAGAATGATGACGAATTGCACATTAGGCATTTTTATGCAGTATAAGCTATATGCCCGATGGGCAAAAATTAAGAACTTACATACAAACTTTCATTACTTATTTAATCCCTTTAATGAATTGAACTGTAAAAAAATATTTCCTTTACTTTTTTAAATATTTTTGTACTTTTCGCCATATAAGGAACTCTAGTGCAAAATGTCATGCTTCTAGACCCAGCGGTGTGAGTTGTGCGTTGTGTGTCAAGGAATGAATTTAAAAAAAAATTAATTATATTGGGGCAAAACGAAACACAAATAGCGTGTGTAACCGTGACTTGACGTACATTCCGCTGTCATAAAGTCAGGATATGCTTACACAATAACCAACGTTTTGCGTATTTCTGGCCGTTTTGTAGGCAAAGCGGTTGTTACCGCAAAAAATAATAAAAAATGTTTCGTTTTCAAGTCCCCTTGAGTTAGAAATCATGTAGGTTAAAGTAATACTGTTATGATTCAACAACTCATAGGATTCGAGGACGTACTTAACGAAACGGCAAGTGGACGCCTACTTTAATTTTAGAAAATATAAAAATTTCTTAAGCCCCGTTAATTCTTTTGGGATTTGTTTTTATATGCTTTTCTTATTTAATACTACTAAGGAACTGTTAGGCGCCACAATTAATGCCTGGTACATGGTGACTTTAGTTACCACTACCGCCATCCAGTATCGAGTAGCAGTCAAGATAGTTCTAGAAATTTCGATACTAGAACTATCGACCTCTGGTCAGTCGGGGCCGGTATGTACTCGAGCATTCTAGATGTTTGTACAGTAGAAGATTCTAGATAGTTCTAGAATCTTCTACTGTGTCTAGAGGCACTTTATAAGGCCGGTATGGACCACGATCCGAGTCAGTATTGGATAAGCGATACAACGAAATACATCGGAAGCGTTCTTCAAGTGCGATTTAAGAGTGATCAATAGTGCAATTGTGTTTTATAATTAGTGTGTTTGAGTTGTTATTCTTTTTGTTTAAATAAGGTGTCTATTTCACGAACCCCAAGATCGTAACAGTACTTATAAAGAGAGGCCTCTTTTAAAAAGAAAGCAGTATCCGCAATTTCGCAATCTATATATATAAAATTCAAAGTCCTGACTGACTGATTGACTGACTGATATATCAACGCACAGTCCAAACCGCTGGACCTAGAGACTTGAAATTTTCCACATAGATACCTTATACAGTGTAGGCATCCACTAAGAAAGGATTTTTCGAAACTCCACCCCTAAGAGGGTGAAATGGGGGGATTTCGTTTGTATCAAAAATCTTATTCGTTGAGTTAATAAACTTGAAACTTTGCACGAATACTTATCTAAATAAATTATGAAGATTGACAGTTTTTTTTTCTAAACTACCCCTACTAACAAGGGATTAGGGGGTTTCAAAGTTTGTATGGAAGAATTTTAGCGCGCGGTCCGATTTACTCGAAACTCAGTATTTATACCTAAGATTGAAAGTAAAGAATAATGTGTATCAGGGTTTTTCGAAAATCTACCCCTGACGGGCTGAAAAGGGGTAGTCAATTAGTTATATAAAATGGTAAACTGACTTACTGACTGTTGATATATCAACACACAGCCCAAACCGCTGGTCCTAGAGACATGAACCTTGGAGGGTGTGTTCTTTGTAAAGAGTAAGTATCCACTAATAAAGGATTTTTGGGAATTCTACCCCTAAAGGGGTGAAATAGGGGATGGAAGTTTATATGAAAGTCCGTCAGTTTTGAAGTTAGGATCTTCAAATTTTGTGTTTAGACTGAGTATTGAAAATTAATTTATACGTGTCTCAGCGTTTTTAACAATTCTACCCTCGAAGGGTTAAAAAGGGGGATGAAGTTGCGTATGGAAAGTCCTTAATTTTCGAAGTAAAAATCACAAAATTTATTATCTAGGCTTACGGTTGGAAGGTAACGCGTAGTTAATTTTACAGGGGAGGATTTTACTGCGTGGCTTGATTAGCTCGAAAATTGGTATAAATAATCTTTGAGTCAAGTTATGAGCGGTATCAAGTTATGTGCGGATAAGATGGAATTTTGAAAAATCGTTTAAGATGGTGGACGCACAATGGTCCACTGAAGGACTAAGTGCGGAAACCAAACCCATAACATAGAACATAGAATCGTTTAAGATGTTAAACGATTTTTCAAAATTGCACCCCTTTAAGGGTGAAATGCGGGGATAGAAATGAAATGAAAATAAACTGAAAACTTGACAAGAGTACTATGTAAGTAAATTATGAAGTTTGTCATTTTTTGTTTTTCTAAACTATAGGGTGTCAAAATTTGTAAGGAAGAATTTTAACGCGCAGTTAGATTAACTCGAAACTCAGTAGGTACCTATTTATACTTATGACCAAAAATAAAGAATAACGTATAGGTAAGGTAACGTATAGGGTTTTTTGATAATCTACCCCTAACGGGGTAGTCAATTTCACATGGGAGTATTTTATTACGTGGCTTGATTAACTGAAAATTTGGTATAAATAACCCTTAAGTCAAGTCATTGAATCATCCCAGACGTTTGTTCAAAATTCCATCCCTAGGGGAGAAAAAGAGGGGACACAGTTTATATGAAAAATGTTATTTATTTGGTTTATAAACTTTATAGACTTCCAAAAAAAACACTACAAAGTGAAAAATAACTTTAATTTCGTAAGTCGGTGTCTTTGGATCTGTATTTTAGTTTTTGCCAACGACTTCCGAAATTAAATTTATTTATTTATTTCATTTATTTTTTTATTTATTTTATAAATGATAAGATCATAAACATACATTTTCGAAACTTTAAGAGGAAAGTACGAATTTCACGCGGACGAAGTCGCGGGCAGAAGCTAGTTCAGTATATAAAATGCATAATAAAAAAATAAAAAAACAACAGGTAATCAAAGTACATCACTAGAGTCACAATGTTACTTTAGGGCAAGATTCATAGAGCGCATTTTGACTTTACTTTGTTAAGTAAGAGTTTCATTTATGAATGTGAACCTTTTTCTAATCTAATATACAGGGTTATTATGAAACCCTTAGCTATATTTTTTTCTCTAAACCAGAATCGATAACAGAACACAAAAGTGAAAAAAAAAAATTTTTTTTTTTCTTCTTTAGAATGTCCTAAAAATTCATAAAAAGTAGGATAAAATAGCAATGTGAATGACCTTAGGTTACATTAAGCACACACGAGTAGGCAGCGAGCGGGAAATACACAGGAGCGGGAGGGCGCAAGGTGCGCGGAGGAGGGGGAGGGGGCGGCGCACGCGGCTACTGTATGCCGCCGCCCGCAACATCGAACAGTTGCCCGCCGGTCGCCGACTCGTTATCAGCCCGTGACGCAAACGCGCTACCTGCGTCGCTATTAGTCGGCTGAAGTGATAACAAAATGTACAGTAACCGGGAGTATTATGAAATGGTGAGAGTGTACATAGAAAGTGTCGAAAGTCTTTACCAAGCTCGAAGGCTCTACGAGACGGAATCCATCCCCCGACTACGTGCTCAAGGACTTTCCAACCCAACGATTTCTCATCGTAACACGATTTTAGCGGCGAATCAACGGCTCCTTGATTATGGTCAATTCACAGTGCCTACACACGCGTCCGGTTCTGGTCGACCAAATAAAATTACAATCGGACTTGAAGACGAAGTTTTAGATTACCTACTTCGAGCGAAATCCGAGGGCAAGTACCAACGACGCCGCACGTGTTTTTAATTTAAGCCAGCCAACAGCATGGAAAATTCTGAAGAAGGCTGGTCTACATCCGTACCACTACCAGAGAGTTCAACAGCTGAATGATGCCGATGCGCTACCGCGACGAGTTTTCTGTGAGTGGTTAGTTCAAAATCAAAACGTCAACATTTTGTGGACTGACGAAGCACTTTTCACTCGGATCGGACTCTACAATCGCCGCAACGAGCACTGGTGGTCATTCCGAAACCCTCATGTAATTCGTGAAGATTACCATCAAGTGCGATTCAGCGTCAATGTGTGGGCAGGCATTATTGGCAACACGATTCTCGGACCATATTTTATTGAAGGCCATCTCACTGGAGGTACCTATCTCGATATGTTGCGGGGTGTAATAACAGAATTTTTAGAAAACGTACCGATCGCGTACCTACGCGATTTTTATTATTATTATCAACAAGACGGGGCTCCCCCGCATTACGCCCGCGATGTTCGAGAATACCTGAATAGTGAGTACGGAGAACGATGGATAGGCCGCGGTGGACCCGTGGCTTGGCCTCCTAGGTCGCCGGACCTTACGCCATGTGATTTTTTTTGTGGGGTGAAATTAAACGTCTTGTTTATCATAATGAGTTGCAAAGTTTAGAGGACCTAAGACTAAAAATTTATTAATGCATTTGACATTGTTAAAACTAATAGTGCAGTGCTCGATAGACTCCGGAGAAATGTAATTAAACGTGCAAGGCTTTGTTTGGAGAGAAATGGATTTCACTTTGACCAATTGTTACAGTATGATTGACAGTAAGTTTTGTACCTAATTTTTTATTGATTAATCTTCAAAATTGTAAACATAAGTTGGTTGCCATTTCTTTAAAAATACGCCAAAATACGGTCCTCATCCCATAAAATTATGAATTCAATATTGTACCTTAAGACAATCACGTACGTTAGAAAATTGCATGTTTAGCGGCATACGTTTATGATCGCCGGCTATTCGGTCAGTGACCGCTTCACGTACCTGCAGCGTTGACGATAAATTTGGCTATTTTGTTGGAACACTTTAAAACGTAATAATTGCTTATTTGTTGATAAAACATAAATCAAAATAAAATTAGCAAATCATATTATTAATTTAGTACACGTTCTGTTGAAATAGCTAAGGGATTTGTTATAACCCTGTATATAAGTATTCGTATAAGCGAATATAAGAAAGCATTGTTTACGAATATGAATGTTAATTTTATTCGAATAAAGTTCATATTCGTTTGCGACGTTTTCTTTACTTGGCAAAGTAAAGTCAAAATGCGATCTGTGAATGTTGCCGTAAGAGTTTCGTCTTGTCTTTCTTCAGTACATAGTGATCTCACTTACGACCACTTATTGCGTGATGCGGTCGCTGTCTCATGCCATAAACTGCATGCTACTGTTGGAAGTTGAAGGTGTCGTGTCGTCGACACATAAGCTGTTCCATGTTAGCTTTAAATTATACTAGCTGACCCAGCAAACCAGAATCAATAATTTATACAAATATTTATGAGAAAATAAACTATCTTAATTTTTATTTTCCTAATTGTTTCCCATGTTTTAATAGTTATTCTGCTATTCGGGACGGAGACAAATCCAACAAATCAAAGATCATAAAAATCGTTCCAGCTGTTCTTGAGTTAAAAATCGTGTAACTAACCCGACTTTATTTTATTTATATGTATAGATTACTAGCTGCGCCCCGCGGTTTCACCCGCGTGAATGTCGATCCCGTGGGAATATCGGGATAAAAAGTAGCCTATATGTTAATCCAGGGTGTCAGCTACCTCCATACAAAATTTTACCAAAATTGGTCCAGCCGTTTGAGCGTGAAGAAGTAACAAACATACACACACACACATACACTCACAAACATTCGCCTTTATAATATTAGTGTGATTGTCAAAATCAAAAAATCAAAATGTTTTATTTCACATAAACCTACATGGGCACTTATGAAACGTCAGAAGCTAGGTGCACGGTTCCAATTGGTCGTTTCCTATGGAGAAGAACCGGCAAGAAACTCCACGGTTACTCTTTTTAAAAATAATTGGCTTTTACAATGTTTCCAGATTACAGTAGGTATGGGAGGACAGCGCAGGCCTGTCAACAAGTACCAAGTACTTGATAGAATAGAAAATGATCTACAGATCTAAAGTCTATAAGGCCTACAAAGTCCTCACATTTACAAAATAAGAATCTATCAAAAGGATAAATTAAAAAAAAAATATTAATAAAAACCTACTAAAACCAAGTGTTATGATTCCCATCAAAACCACTAATAAAGAGGTGAAAAATTTGAATTGTCTGTATATAATGTCAAATAGTAAAGAAATTATGTCAAAAAGTATATACTTAATGTCAAATAATAAAGAAATGATGTCAGAAAGTATGTAAAAAAATAAAATAAAAATTAAACATCGTAATTTGAGAGCAGTTAATAGACATTTACATAGTTATGCCGTTAATGAGAAGCCAGGGAAGCCACATGTGCAGAAGGAATTATTGCCAGACTACCTTGTCTTCAACGTAGTCTTTAACCTTTTGAACGCCACGGACGGGTATAGACGACAAACGAAAACGTGCCCAACACGCGTTTTCTTGTCGGCTGTTGACGACGGTGGCGTTCAAAAAGTAACAAATGTCGTTTTCTTGTCGGCTGTAGACGACTGTGGCGTGTTGGGCACGTTTTCGTTTGTCGTCTATACCCGACCGTGGCGTTCAAAAGGTTAATCTTATAATATGCTTTTTTGATAAGGACACGTTTGATGAGGGTTTTGAACTTTTCATCGCTAAGTTCTGTAACCGGCTTTGGCAACTTGTTATAAAAACGGATGCTGTTTACAAGAAATGACTTGCTAGTTTTAGTTAATCAAAATTTAGGTAACGTAATAATTGTCTCTATGTTAATTAATGTAATGGGTGTTGTACCGTTTTAATTAACTATAAATAAATATAGGGGAAACCAAAGAGTTACACTGCATACAATTTTATCACACAGAAATCGGCTATATTTCGAAACTTTTGCTAGTAAATAGTACAAACAGCTGTACAAGGATGTTTTTCCGCTAGACCAAAATCGGAACTAACGCGATAGCGTTAGTTCCGATTTTGTGAAATTTCACAAAATTGCTGACTAACAACGCCGTGTTAATGTTATTCAAGCGCTAAAATATCCTAGTAGAATGAGAATACCATTTATTTGGCAAAAGTTCGTGAAACATTAAACTCAATTTTTTTATTAAGGTTTTAACCACAACAGTGGGCTCACGGCTGCGCTGCGTCAAAAGGTCCATTTAAGCATTAATGCCAGACAGATATAGATGCCATATATTATGTAGATAGGAGCAGAGGTGGCCCAGTTACCGCCGCGACTTACGAGTTGAAGGTCGTAGGTTCGAACCGAGAAAGCCGCTTTACTTTGTGTAAATTATTTCATCACCACTGCTCTCAAAACGGTGAAGGAAAACATGGTGAGGTCTTAGAACCAAAAATTTGAAGACATGGGGCATCTACAAACTCGCACTGGACCCGCGATGGATCCCTCTCTCCCGCCCAACCACCACCACTCTCGCCCTACCACCCCACTCCCTCTTGAAGAGAGCAGGCCTGTGTCCCAGGAGTGGAAACGTTATAGGCTGATTATGCTAGATGCTGTCTGACGCTGGCTTTCTAAGGAATCTTTAGGGACAACTGACAGTTGTACAACTGTAGTTGCAGATATAACAACCTCGACTTGCCTTGCACAGGTGGAGGCAGAGATCCTAGTGCAACGTCACAAGACCCTGGTGCGCGTGTGCCGCGGCGCGGGCGCGGCGCGCGGCATGGCGCGGCCGCCGCCCGCGCCGCAGCCCGCGCCGGAGCACGCGCCTCCCGCTCGCGCGCTCGCGCGCACCGTGCGCGTGCGGCGCTCGCCGCATCTAGGGCTCGGCATCTCTGTTACGGTGAGTACAGACAGTATGGTTGCCCACAAAACTAGAGAGGGCCATTGATTGAAATGTTGTTTTTTACAAAATACAAAATAGATTGGCGGAAGTATGAATGATACTATATGAATTTCATAAATGCGTGTTCCTTTATGTCAGTATTACAAAAAAAAAGTCTTTATTAGTCGTAATTTATTCATTTTTTTATGTAAACAAAGGTTGCAGAAAAATCAAGTTCATAAAAAAATATTTAAGTGCGCTGTCTGAATGTCATGCTAGAAGGAGTACAAGTATATTGAAACGATTATAAACCCGTTTTTTCTCTACTAACATAGTCTTTATTTCGAGAAATCTTACTGATGTTATTATTATTACCTATTTCCTGAACCTGCTATAACTAAACAAATAAGCTATTCAGCTAGCAGAGGACTCTCATAAATAGTTAAACGACGGGGTTCGATTGAAAAGCCTTTTCATCGCCAAGTCTTTGGACTATTTCCAGATTGATTATGAACACTCTTACTATCTATCTCAATTGCACAGGGCGGCCGTGAACACGGCGTACCCATCCTGATCTCCGAGCTGGAAGCGGGCGGGCCGGCCGCGCTCACCGGCGAACTGTATGTGGGCGACGCGATACTCGCCATCAACGACGTCGATCTCACACAGGTACAGTTAAACCAGAAAAACTTACGTGCTTCGGTAATCTTCGTGTTTCCGAATTATCACGAACGTCGCGCCACAGAATAATCCCCTACAGAAGCGAAGCTTCTAACTTTTGTATTGCTGCGCTTTGTAGTAGTGCATCTAAAGTTCATTTCAAATAAACTTGCGATAAAGTTTGTTCACCTCCTTCTACTAATGTATCCCAATATTTCCAAACCATACGAAAAAAATGTATGGGCAGTGTCGGTAACACGATCAAAACATTGACTTACTCCGTGTTTGGTATTATGAAACTCAACCGATGCAATGTTAGCGACAGATTTGTATGACGAACGATATCTATCGTAAGTTATTTGGACTTTTTGGTACAGGGTGGTTGAATGACATTTATCGCAAGTTTATTTGAAAAACACTTTATCATTAGGCGTTATTATGAAATTTGCCCTTTGTTAGGTTACCTCTTTCGGTCGGGGTCATATGTTACTCAAAATTTTTGACAAGTTCATTGGATTTCCATAGAGTTGTTAATCTATAACTTGGTAATCATGGTAATTCAAAATAGGTGCTTCCGTTGTTGAAACAGCTCTATATTAGATCTCATCATCGCGCGTTCGTATTTCTGAAGATAGACGATGTTTTCCGAAGCGCCTATTTTTCCTTGGAGATCTGTATGTACCAGTAGATCCACTTACAGCTGAGGGGGTCACCAATGAAGGCAATTGTCGCTATCATGATCCCGGGTACAATTTAGAGTTAGAAGTAGGCGTGGACGTTCTGACACGCACAATTCTTGAAGATGCATACATTACATTCGCTCGAAGAGTGTCTTCAGTAAGATAGGCGGACGACATTATTTCCATTTAGTATACACACATTACACACACACAATCAATGACAGTCCTATGCCATTGGGTGGGTCATGCTGATGTCTGCAGCTGGGTTTAGACCGGCCAATCAGACTTGGGAAAGTTTATTAATACACACATCCCCCTTAAACCACATACATTCCGAAAGCCACTAAACATGTTACATTTCCAGGCTTGTCACAAAGAAGCGGTACAAGCGCTGCAGAGTGTGAAGGGCGACTGCGCGCTCTGTGTGCAATTCATAGCCACTGACGACGACGACAGACTGTCTGAAGATAATTATAGGTGAGACTGGGATAACACAATATAATTACATAAGATTTGATACTTTATCCCGCGCCAATAAAGAAACTAATCGAAAATGGCGGTCTAACAAAGGAAAGAAACGCCGCAATCGTTTCAGGGCCTGCACCCACTGGCGGCACGGCAGCACGACAAGGGATTACAAAATTTCGTTTTTATTGTCATACTGTTAAGTTATAATTTCTATTCGTCGCATGAAAATCCCTTGTCGTGCCGTGCCGCCAGTGGGCGCCCTTACCGAACAGTTGTCTTTTGTAAAGCTCCAAAACAAAATTATATTCACACAGACATATTTAGCGCGGGGGCTTACTTGTACAGCATGGCCACTGTCCCATGTCCTAGGACTGACCATTAGGGTAATTACATGCCTAAGGTGACATCGAGGTAGCGAGATAAACCGCGACCGCGAGGTATCGCAATGAGGCATCTTCGGCATGCACCCTTACGCTGCCTTATTATCACCATCGTAGCACAATATACAATTCGTTTGCGATTTATTTGCCAAACATGTACTACTTAAACAAATATGAGTTATTGGAAAATTAACTTTAATACCTACACAAAAAGTTCAGTTTACGCTACAACTTCAAACATTTTTATAATTTTTTTAATAGTACTGTAGAGGTCTACAACGCCACATGTGAACCACGTGTCATACTGCCGTTACGCAAATCCTGCATCTCGCAAGCAGAGTTTACCGCGCAACTAACATAGATAAAACAGCCCGACATGAATCATCGGGCAGTTGCCCGCCAGACACCACACTTGATCGGAGGATCCTTCCTTTTTTCCTCCGGAGGATTCTATAGAGTATGAGTGAACTTTACACCCTGTTCCTCATACCTCTATAGTACTAGTCACTCTGAAATCAACTTAATTTTTACTGTACTAAAGTTGATATTTGTGTAACTTGAAATAACATCAATTGGAACCTGAATTTGAATAGACCTTAATATGTGTTGTCGTCAGGTTCGCGCTGTACCCGGAGGACGGCTCGGTATTCGGCGCAGAGCCCGACGGCTCGGGCGCCACGCCCACCGCGCCGCGCACTCCCGACTACAACAGGTTTGCGAAGCTTTATACCCATTCATTGTAGACTTTAATATACAGGATGAATTTTCAAAAAAACTAAAACTGCATCATTGGATTTAAAAAGAAAATCAATATTTCTAGCCAGGAATCGAAGCCGTTGATTCTGAAAAAAAAACACTATTATTACACCATTTGATAGTGTCGCTGATAAGGATCGATTTCTGGGAAGTAATGAAATACGGGAACTAAAGAAAAGAGCTCATTTTTAACAAAATAGTTTTTTTATGTTTCTTAAGTTACCTACCTGTTAAACGTTAACTGATTAATTGTTCAAAATGATGACCATTGTTTTCAATACGATTACATAGCTGGATTCGACGTCTCGAGGATTGTACATTCAAAATTTGAATTTAGAACATAATGTTGTGAAGGTGACTGCGCTATGGGTGTATTGAGCATAATTTCGAACAAGGTACAGGTAATGTCGGTATAGTTACCGGCACGGATCTTGAGCGCTCGGCGGTAGAGTGGGGATCGCTTTGCGCATCGTATACTTATGGCAAAATAAAATATAATATTATATAATAATAATAATATTATTATCATCATAGTCACTGTACGACAATATATATACCCCGCTCCCGCACCTCACTTCATACCACCAAATTAACCCAATAACTCACTTTTGCGCAGGTGAAGGTCAGCGCTCAAGATCCGTGCCGACAATTGTATGAATACTTTAAATTAAGAAGCAGTTTATTAAAATCCAACATTTTCCATAAGTTTGCCGTAAGACATTACTTCCCAGAATTTGATCCTTATTAGGGACACTATCGAGTGGTGTAATGATTCAGTGTGTTTTTTTTTTAATTAAAATCAACGGGTTCGATTCCTGGCTAGTAATATTGATTTTTCTAAAATCCAATGATGCAGTTTTAGTTTTCATCAAAATCGAGCCCGCGACTCCTTTGAGTACTTTTCGCTATTCCTCATTAGGATTTGGCTCTTCACGCCCACTTGAAAAATTCACCCTGTATATTATAGTGTATTTTATGTTTCATAATTTTAAATCCAAATATCCAGGATGAAAAGCAGCTTATATTCTTCTCCAGTTCCCAGGCTACCTATCTGTCCAATTTCAGAACAATCGATTCGGTTCAGGCGTGAAAAGGTAATGGACAGGCTGAGTGATTTTCCCATTTATATGGACTAGCGAACTTTGTTTCTCACGGTTTTTACGAATTTGCAAAATATTGAGATTTCTTTGTTGTAATTATGTAAATATTGAGATTTCTTTGTTTAATATTAATGTATGTAAACACAATGATATTAAAATTCACTTAAACCTTCCGGAATTCTCTAAATGATGATAAAATCCGCATCAAAATCCGTTGTTGTAGTTTAGAAGGATAATCCGTTTACACAGACACACAAAAAGCGACTTTAAGGTGCCACTAGTCGGGAACCCCAGGCCAAATTCTTGGCATTGAAGTCCCCGAGCACTAGCACGGGGAAGGGATGGTTTCCGGCGACGACGACACTCAACTCTGACGACTCCCGGCCACCGTAGGCGCGGGCCTGCGGGCGGAGAGTAATGGGTAGTTCACCGTCCGATCAGGACCAGGCCCGTGCTCGACGGCGCGTACGTGTTCCACGCGCGCCTCAAAGAGATTTATTTATTTGCATCCAAAGTTAAACATGATATCGTTTTGACTTATTATTAATTTGGTCTGTACGGAAACAGAATAGTAAAATAAAAAGCCGTTAAAAAGTTATGAGCCAACAAAGATTAGTTTTTCTTGCTATTTTTAACGTAACTTTGGGTGTATATAAGTAATAAAAGAACTGTAAAATCTTCATAACCAAGTCCGTACCGACAAAGCTCAGTTATCGAAAAGAAACGATTTTATTTGTAATTGATTTATGTAGTGATTTTTCACAAAACTCGATTTTCCGAAGCACTTTTCGAATTTTATACGCGCCTATTAGTTTGGAACGGTGTTTCTGTGCGTGAAAACTAGACGTTGTTCGGTAGACTAGCGTCTAACCAAAGAGATTTAAGATAGGTACAATAGAGGGGCCATGCAAAGAAATGTCTTAGAAAAACTGTGATCCCATGTCTCAGTGCCGCCATCTGGTAAGATATAGCATAATTAGAGCGGCAATTTATTCAATTAGGTTCAGCTATCGCCCGGTAGATGGCCAGTGTGGCCAGTGTTGCCAGATACGATTTTCAATTCATCGATTAAAAATTGGATCGGTGGTGCCTGAAAAATCTAATATAAATCAAATCAGTTAGATAAATATCGAAAACTAAACAAATTAGGCAAAAATTGAACGAAACGGAAAACGGAACGCGCGCCCCTCGCGCCAGTGCCCAGTCCGCTGCCCAAACGCATACTGCGTAGACGCAAATTTATCATCCTACCGCGCAAGTCGCCACGTGCCTCCCTCGTGCCGCCATTGTAACGCGAAAGAATAATTATTAAGGGTCTACGTTCCCAATGTTTTAAAAAAAATTAAAGTGTAAACTAATTTTGTGCCTAATCACAAATAAATACTCTATCTCTAAAAGGTAGTTTCCCTAAGATAACCTCCCTCACACATTTAAATAAATATTATCGATAACAAAATCGATATACAACATCACATCTCTGAAAGGCAGTCCGACTTTTAATTAGTTTTTAATTCTTCTAATAATTATTACCCTCTTTTATAAAATCAATTAAACGTGGATCGATTTTAAACTGAATGTTACTTGAATGAATCGATTATTTTGTCACACCACTATATTAATTTTGTTAAAAAGTGGTAACACTGAAGCTGTCATTTTACCCAACTATAGTAAAGCTACTCAGCAATAGATGGCGTTTAATACAAAATAAACAAATTTTCTAGATCTTTTTATGAAAATTATTTAATTCTAATTACTGAGTAAATATAGATAATACATACGAAAATAAACTGAATTTAGGTCCAGTTGTTTTACCATAATGAGACTTGCAGTAACGTAATGCGCAACTCGGCATATTTCCATACAAAATATTTTTCTTTTGTTGGACACGAATGCGTCAATGCGACTTGACGCGCAGGCGTACAATACTAGACTGAGAGACTTGTTACGCCTAGGTCACAAGTACCGGGACACTGTTTTGTTCGCAATGTCCCGTCTATTGTAAATACTTTAAATGTCTTTGCGTCTAACTAACTGCTCATCACTGATACTTGCTCTGTCGGACACGAAGCCAAGTGAGACTGCGTGCTTTTTGGCCATGACCACCATTGAGTTCGAGCTCGCGATTAGTTTACTCTTAATTTATAATATAAGATATATCTCATACTTTGAGTATTAAACCAACTGGAGACGCCACGAGTACTAATATCTACGCAAATAAGTCTGTTACTTTCATCGCGAGGGACGAGTGAACGCACACAAGTAGTAATAATACACTAATGCAATTCGATCGCGTTGTTACGCACGCATACAAAACAAAAAACAATACAAGCATAAGCTATACGCACACATTATTATAACCGCTATGACCGGCGGTCTCGTGACTTTGGCAGCGGGGATCGCCTGACAATGGCGCCTCCAGTTGGTTTAATACTCAAAGATCTCATACTAGCAGCGCCTCGCGGTTTCACCCGCAAAAAATTTAGATCCCGTGGGTATATCGAGATAAAAAGTAGGAATGTGTTAATCCTGGTTATAAACTGTGTGCTAAACATCCAAATCCGTTCAGTAGATTTTGCGTGAAAGAGTAACAAACACACTCAGAAACTTTCGCCTTTATAATAATAGTCACACAATGTATATTTATCTATGTAGAACTCGGTGCGTTCTCGGTGCGTATCTAGGTGTGTTCGCCCGCCTCACTACTGCCTTAGCGTAGCGAACCAACCACCCGCCGTAAATTACGCGCCGGATGCTCGAGTTGGTTACACGTTTTTTTTTTGACAGCAAAGACAGTGTTATGTTTTTCACATGTATGTGGGATTCGTTATACCTCGAACATCCTAACGGGCGGATTTTAATAAATAAGGTGTCTATCAACACATCTAGCGCGATGGTTATAGGCTAGGTTTTCATCATCATCATTTCAGCCGAAAGACGTCCACTGCTGAACATAGGCCACGCCATAAGCACCGCCACTTTGACCGGTACCGTGCTTCTCGCGTCCAGCGTATTCCTGCGGCCTTCACCGGGCGAGGTTTTGGTTTTACAAAATCAAAATGGCGGATTTTAGACATCAATGAAATTAATGTCTGGAATAATAATGCTTTGTGCTTTACCTAGGCATCTCGAAGGTTGCCCAAGCATCCCGAGAGATGCCGAAGCATTAAGAAGGCTGCCGAGACGGCCATGCCTAAGCATATATAAAACAAAACAAGGGAAAATAATCATAGGGCATCAAAAATATTCATCATAAAAAATTCGTCCGCATCGCTGTCAGTGAGAAAACTGCCCAGAACAACTTTGTCTTTATACCTACGATGATTATCATTGAAATTTTAATTTTATTGTCATACTATTAAATTATATTTCTATTCGTCGCATACAGCTCTTTGCCGTGCCCATTGCCGCAGACCCTAAGAGGATCCGTGGCCACCTACTGGGCCCAACTGGTCTAAAAAAGTACCGTCGCGGTATCTACTCGAAAATAAGAAGAAGATAGGACCATCTAAGCGGCTGTACCTATTCTGCAGTAGACGTTTTCAGACTAATTAATAATTTTGTGTGAAATGTAAACTAAAATATACATAAAAGCAAGTTAATATTAAAACCGCCTCAACATTTTAGTAGGCGTTCATAATTGTGTTTATTACAGCATACATTTAAACATTTAACGATAAAATTACAGGCTGTTTACCTTTGAAGTTCCTATAATAGTTACAATTTATTAGTGACTGAAGTCCATATGCACTTACTTAATGGCTAAAGTAATGAGACAATTTTGTGCAAGAGAAAATACTATTATTAGCTTTCGTTATTGCCCTACTTAAGTACTTCACACCCTCTCATAGTTGACTAACTGAATGCAGATCAAAAACAAGACAAAAAAGCTTTCGTTATTTCGCTCCACGCTCATAAACATGGGACTCATACATTAATTTATTATATTCTTAAACGATTTGAGAATATCTCCATTGCAAATTCAAGAAAACAGTTCAATATTCTCGTACTTCAATTTTACTACTTGCATACTATTCATCATTATCATCTGAGTCTTCTGATTGTTTGCTGGACATGGGCCTTTCCTAGTAATACGTTGTATGCGGATATTGCGGTAGGCGAAGGCCTAGGACTTAGGAAAGAGAAATTACGTTTATTTTTCAAGTACATATTACTATACTATTAATCAGCCGTACCATACTATGTAGGTCGACTAGGTATTTTAGATTTGTCTGAGACAGTTGAGATACTTTTTTCCGCGATGACAATGTTGGTCCCATGGAAAAAATTGTTGAGTTTCATGGTTTGTAGCCATAGATATATGAAAGAAGGAGATATGCCTCGATAGTTGAAAATGTACCAAAACCCGATGTCGCTAGGTTGGCCCCACCATAGCGCCACTACTACACATGTAGTTCAGTAAAAGTAATAGATACAAAGTCGCGCACACACTTGCGATTCATAAATCAGAACGTACTACACAATCAATTATAAACTTTAACTCATCAAACACAGCGTGCATTTACCATGCACCGTACAACTTATTCACACAAAAACATCTCTCGCTATCGTTGTGCTGTGCAAAAGCCATTTATTTTACATATACGCTAGTGATTGACTGAATCGGAAAGTTATCGATTCTTCCGTTCATTATAGTATTTAAAAAAAAATTGGGTCATGAAAATAAAGTAAATGAAAAACGAAATGTCCAGAACATAATATACGAGATAAATCAATAAAATGTAGCTAAAAAAATAATTGAAGTAAATAAAAAAAATGATATTATTTTACATCTTCTCAAGGGTCTACCAACCGGATTTAAACGTCATCCTTCAGGTCTTCTATAAACCGTGTTAAAACGGTTGATAAATTGATATTCGTTGGGCAATCGACATTGTTGTCGATAGCCTACGTTAGTGGATCTTCTCAACCACATCACTATCTCGCCGCAAGGCACAGCGGCTGTACTATGCGACGCTCCGCAAAAATAAAGTATTGTGTCGTAATTTTTACATTGCTTGTCCAGTCACTTAGCGACACACTCAGGTATTGGATAAGGAGCAATGTATTTGCTGCAAAAATAGTACAGCCGCTGCGATATTTGAAAACAAAAATAACGTAGTAAAAGCAGGAAATATTTTACGATTTGTTGTTTTTCATGATTTTAAAGACAAATACAGTAAAATACTATTACTTATTTAAGGTAAGTGATTCCATGAGATACGAAGTATTTATTTTGACTTCGGTTTTTACAGGAAACCACTGAAGAACTCGGCATTTTTATATTTTATCACGATCACGGTCGATATCGCACTAGTTCGCGGAGACGGCCATTTGCCTAATTCAGGCCCATGTTGCTCATGGCGCGTGGACACAGACACGCCCCCATACCACTTCTTCTGTTTTTTACATTTCTATGTTTGTACCACACCCTTAAATTTTAGCACACCTTCCTGATACATGCCGTATAACGCTAAGCATAGCCACAAATATCGGTCCTGCGTTGCCCACATCCAGCGGATTCCCACGACCTTCGCTAGGTCATTAATATCGTATCCTACTATACTAATAATATTATAAATGTGAAAATTTGTGAAGATGTTTGGATATTTGTTACTCAATCACGCGTAAACCGTTGAACAGATTTAGATGAAAATTGGCACATAGATAGACCATTTCCTGGATTAACACATATGATACTTTTATCCCGATATTCCCACGGGATCGAAACTTACGCGGGTGAAACTGCGGGGCGCTGCTAGTAGTTAAATAAAATGCGATAAAATCAGATTGTTACAGAAATTCGAAAATTGGATTGATATTGGATCCAAAATAGATGCGATAATTCACATGTTAGCAAAATTTTATTGGATAACGTGTTGTAATCTCTCACGCCTACGCTACACTGAGAATATTTTGTAAATTCATTCAAAATCTGGCTGACTGAGTGCGGTCGAGCGTTTCTCATCCGTACTGTTCACTTTTTTAATACGTCTGTTAGTTTTCCCTTAGAACTGATTCCTTAGTAGTGAAGATTGTTATCGTTGGATGAATGACGGTTCATCCTGTTCCCACTGGTTCGTATTGACTGAACACAATAAGGGAAATGGCAAATCGCTCTGTAAAACAATCGTGCCATCGTGTGTGTGAGCAGCTCCATCCACATACAGGGTGGTAGGGACATCGAAAACCTACCTGTTACCATTATGTATTCATTACATGATTCTGGAACCCCGTTCGAAATTTTTCGTCCAATGGGGTTTACAATCATGTACTGAATCAATGTAGTAACTGGTTGCGCTTCGATGTTCCTGCCATTAATTGCCCTGTATATTAATTATGTCGCCGCCGACAAAACTTTGAACGGCTAGACTATCTGTCGCCATACAACAGAGGAAAAGAATAGAGGTTTATTTTTAAAGAATGGCGTAAACGACTAATATCTTACGTTCCGCTCCGCCTCCGAAGACATTTCAACGTTCAGTACGTGAGTCTTTTAAATACGTAATTCGTACAGGCAGTCCAAGCGCCTACTGATTATAATTATTTAGGAGGTACGCTCAACAGTTGTCAGTCGTTATTTTTGGCACCGTAACAACTTTGTCACGTCTGCTCCCGACAGCCGCGTCGATGACAACTCGTGTAACCGACACGTAACGCCAATCATGGAGACATTCATGTCGGAGTAATTACATTACATGATCCTATTTATTAACCTATTGACCGCTCCAGTCGGATTAATAAGACAAATGTTTTCGTGTCCGTGCCGCCTATGCTATTTATGTTCATACATAAGAACATAGATACATAGGGCGAGGCCACAACACTGCGTTGCGGCGTCGCATCGTAAAAATCTACGACGCATTGTATTTACGACGCATTGTGCTGTGACGTCGTTTTTGCGATACGACGCCGCAACGCCGTGTTGTGGCCTCGCCCATAGAGACACCGCCGCTACAGATACATAGAGTTCGTGTTTTGTTTTTTATTTCATTGCACGACCCTATAGTCGTCGTAGACATTTATTTGTCGATTAATGGGCTGGGTGCTGGGAGCACGGCAAAGGATATCCAACCAATCGGTCAATAGGTTAAATGCTACCGCATACATGGTAAGAATACAAAGAAAATAATGCGTATCTAAAGTTAATAATGTTATAATAAATAACTATCTCTAGCTCTACCATTATAAAGTATATGTACCGCATTTTGTACGCATGGCTACGTATCAAGCTATAGGTACGTAACCAGTATAAGCTGATTTCTTTCTGATTGTACGAAAAACCTATAAAATGCGAGGTCAGCTAAAACTGGAAGGAAATGTATAGCTTGATGTTTATTTTTACTGGTTAACACCAATATTATCATCTGCTCGACCTCGACATTAATCACATCATCACGTTTCATACAGGAAAATCTTTAATACGTTTGCTCCTTCTTAGAATTCTGCTGCTAAGCCCTTAGTTGGTTGGAATGATGCCCAAAAAATTACGGCCATCACATTAGACACCAATTTAATACAATTATGACTTCCGACTGTTCACTAATCTCTTTGGGATAATATTAGACACTAACAAGTTATTTATAACATCAGAAACAAGTTGTTGACTTGTGAATGGTACAACAAAATACCGAACAACAAACATACTACTAGAATATAGGAATCGTTTTCGTGCAAAACAAATAAATATGCCATCGGACTAACACCAATGTTGGCCGACTTTAGAACTTAACCGCTTGTGTGCCGTAATTACAGACACAATTAAAAAGCCATTGTGTCTCGCGTAGATCTACGTTCCGGCAGACTAAGGGTTAAGCAGCTTTGTGGTCTCCAGTAGATTATTCCATCATGTTTGCTACCATAATTTTCTGGTCCTAACGGAATGCTTGTTTTATTTCTGTGTGGCGCAGCTTCGGTCCACGTCGCATACTACCGTGAAGGTCATAGTTTAAAACTTTTGACATAATTGGCTACAATCTAGACTAACCTATAGATACAAACAAATAAAATTTAAGTGTCTGTTTGTAATGTCAAAATAACAGCTTTTTACTAAATGAATTTATGATATAAGTACAGTACTTATAACAAAAAAAAAACAAAAAAAATTTAGTCTGTTTATTCCGGCTAATCTCCGAAACCGTTGGACCGATTTTGACGGGACTTTCACTGGCAGATAGCTGATATTATAAGAAGTAACATAGGCTTACAGTATCATACTTTTTGTCCCGGTAGCACGTTCCCGTAGGATAATTCCGACATTCACGCGGGCGAAGCCGTGGTGGGAGCAGAAGCTAGTAGACTAATAAGAAATGTAACTCTAACTTATTGTTATTTTACGTGATAGAATATTATTAAACAGGATAATTTTTTATGCATTGCGCAAATTTTCACAGGATGTTCGACTCATGAATATAAACAACTTTCACTATGGATTCAACTCTGAAATCACGAAAAAAAAAATAAGCTGTTTCATACATTACATTACATTATATACGTACTGCTTAAAAAATATCCTGTATATAACTTAGAATAGCGTTGATTTGGATTTACAATTCCTTAGCACTTTCTTAGGGTCTGATAATAATATTGATAAAAACACTTTGTTCATGTGTACACACAATCAGCCTATAATGTTCCCACTGCTGGGACACAGGCCTTCTCTCAGTGAGAGGGAGTGGGCCGTAATCCACCACGCGGGCCCAGTGCGGGTTGGCAGATGTCGAATTTTTGGTCCTAGAACATGCCGGTTTCCTCACGATGTTTTCCTTCACCGTTTTGAGAGCAGTGGTGATGAAATATTTTACACAAAGTAAAGCGCCTGTCGACAAGTCGTAAGTCGCGGCCGTTACCACAGGGCCACCACAGCTCTCGTGTTCTGTGTTCTGTGTAAAGAAGAGCATTGTTACTACTGACATTTACACATGGACGTGTACTCACTGTAGTCGTGTGCCCGCAGACGCACGTCGGAGGCGGGGTCGCACAGCGAGTGCGAGTCGGAGCCCTACCGAGTGGCGCCGGCGCCCGCCAGCTACCCCGACTACAACAACATCAACAACAACCTCAACATACTCGACATGGACGACGACTCCATCAAGATTGAGGCCAGGCTTGAGGTAATACTACATCTTTAGATCTAGAACCTCTACGAGATGGTAATTTGAGATTAGGCAGCAAAGGCAAGTTCATGCTAATGGAAATCGTTACTTAACTTTTGGAGTTACATCCAACTACTAATTACTGATTAATTGGCTCAACTGACGTCAGAAAATCTGTAATTTCTTTTTCTGCTCTTATTGCCTTGTTTCAAAAGCTACTTGTAAACACAAGGAAGTATCGAATATTAGAGGATTTTAACCTTTTAACTGCTTGTGTCTCATTTATGCGATACATATTTCCGTGCCCCTACCGCTTGTGTCGTATTTCTGCGACAGAGAACATGCATGATTTTTTCGTTCTATTCAACGATTGCTCCTCCTTATTTGTTGTAGGTATTATTTTATCGATGTAGGTATTCAGCTGCATTCGGTTTGACTGGAAGCCGACCCCAACATGGTTGGGAAGCTAGCTAGGGCAGATGATGATGATTATTTTATTGATTTGTAGCCGCGCGCTATGGGTACAGCAATTGATATTTAGCCAAGCGCTTAAAAGGTTAAAGAGGCACGAAGAGCAATCGGCTCTGTTTTACCTATAATAAAGCAATGTGCCGCGCGGTGTGTAGTGGTCGGGCAGCGCGCGCGGCGGGCGGCGCGGCGCGCGGGGCGTGCGCGCGGCGCGGGAGGCGTCGTCCGGCGAGTCGGCGGCGTCCACGCCCGTGCACGCGCGCCCCACCGTGCTCAAGAAGAAACGCAAACCTCAGGTACAACCCGCCTAGCTCCTACACGACACCTACAACAGAATACTAGTAATATGATAGAAACTTAATTAAATCTCTCGCACAGAAAGTTGCTATAAGATAGCATAGCCCTCACTGAAAATTAAAAATACTGCACTGGTCTGTTTTGGTATTCAGAAAAGACGCCAAGCTTCATTAAATAACGTTGGTATAGGCAAGCTTAAGATTGTTATGTACGCTTTACGCACGCGAGTAGACATTTCACCTCAATGGGCATCTCGATAACTTCGATTAAAATCGATAAAAAACATTTCAAAAATAACTTTACCGTTACTTTGATGAGGTTGTATTATCCCTACTATATCAAAAGTGCACAGTTGTAGGATCTTATCGAACAGTTCAGTTTTTGTTAACATTTCGTTTCTTCTAGACAGAGCGCAGTTTAGAAACCTCGCTCATCGTGGTATGTACCAAGTCCTCGGTTATTTGGTTAGTGTTTTCGCACCGAGCTTTTGTCCCGACCTTAACGCCCCGCATAGACGCTGCCTAGATTAATACACTGCACTAGCGCCACGCCGCGTTGACGTTGCGATACCATTGGAATGACGTACCGTTAGCGACGCGTTTTTGTAGCGTCTACGCTGGACAAATACTAGATGCACCCTTAGTAACAAGATCAAGATAGTCCCCATATTTACATCGGGGAAGACCTTGGCTAGCGTATGACACAGTAGAATCAGCTGGAGCGTAGCCAGTGATCTTGTTTACAGATTGCGCTGTACTGCATATTATTATTAGTTATCATATTATAATAAAGTCAACCGCAAGTCTATGGTTATTTGTCATTGACGCCTTAGCGCCTTTATTTTGTAGCAGTAAAGGCGATTTTCATAGTTCATATGACGTGCGGTTAACCGTACATACTTCAGGCTGTAAATTAAATTAATTACCACATTAATCTTTGAAATCATAATTTTTATTTATGGTAGTGGCATAGACTAAATGTTTTAATGATTTGTTGTAGGACTGGCGCACTAAGGGCGCCTACAGACCGGTGGAACTAGAAGCTCCTTCTTCGGACGAACCTCTTGCGGAAACGCCCTGCGATAACCTCCCTGTCTCTGATGGAGGTAGGTGACATATCTAACTATGTAATACAACATAATAAGAACTGAATAAAGTAGACATAAAATCTAAACATTTTTTCTTTCCTCGTCGAAACTGTTAACTTGTTATAGATAAACGACGCAATTATTATGACTTACATCTCCTTATCTCTTACTTACATCATCATAAGTAAATCCTCACTATTAGTACCCAAGATACTTGTTTTTTTTTATACTTATCTTAAGTACTTCATCTCATATTTATATCAAAAACATAGTTCTAAGACACAACTCGATCTTCATCGAAACTGAGTGTGCATATGTTCGCCAGTGCCCGAGTCGCCCCTAGCGCCAGTGCCGCCGCCGCTGCAGATCGCTCCGCCGCCTCTCATAGACATCGACCCTAAGGACTCCAAGCCCGTCAGCAAGCCCAACGGCGACATCAAACCCCTTAGAAGAGAATCCAAAGGATTTAGGTAATACTCATATCAAGCATTTAGTTACACCATTTAACTATAACCAAAGGAAACACCGGGGTCCTGGCTCCGGTTCCCGGGTCGGGCAAAGTGTATTTGGGTTTTTCCAACTGGAATTCGTCAGCAGCAACCCGGAGTCTGAATGCCCGGTTGATGGCAATAGGCTCGCCCTTATATAGGACTTAAACATAACTGGCAAAATATGAGCGTACTATAGGTACACCTCTGTCTAACCTCTTCGGGGATTACAAGCGAGATGTTATGTGATGTCAGTAGCACCGTCTGCCACAGTTTTTTAGCAACAACATCGCTTCTTACAAACAGAGGGTGATATTTTTTAGTGTCAGTTTCGATTCCTGGCTGAAATAGGTATTTTTAAAATACGATTGTTTCAGTTTCAGTTCGAACACTTCGCTCTATTTATGAGTTTCGGTTTTTGCCCTGAAATCTCATATCAATAAATTCACCCAATATGCAGCACTGTCTCATTTAACTGGACAAATGTGGGCATCTCTATCTAACCTTTCGAAAAATACAGGCTTGATATTATCAATAGCGGCCCTAGGGCGGTGCGAGCGGTGCGACGGCACTGGGCGCCGTCAAGGGAGAGGCGCTGAAATCAACCAAAATGCGAGCACTACTGGTGGTCGCATTTCGATTGATTTTAGCGCCGGACACCGGTGTCTGGTGGACAGTCCACCAGGCACCAGTCGTTGATGATAGTAACTTACTATAAAGCCGATCGTTCACAAGCAAGCAAACAATTGCATAATTATTATTATGCATAAATCATAGGAACATGGTACCTACATAGAGGGGCGCCACGTTAAGATATTGCACCACGTAAAAAAAATCTAGGGCCGCCGCTGGATATTATGTGCGTGATATTGATGATCAACGTGCCACAGTCGTTCGAACTAGTGCGTAGGTTAATGCCCCGAGATGCTTATATGGCAGCTGGGACATAGTCAAGCTAATGACAAAGACTATCTGATACCAAATTCAATAAAAATCGTTTCAACATAAGTACAGCATAGTACACGGAGGTGTTTTTCATTCAGGTCACAACCCTTCTGAATGAGGAAAACAGCACCACGAAGGCTGTAAATATGTCATAATACTTTAAAGACCCTTTTTTGTTCGATAAACCACAGTATAGTTACTTCCGCCCGTAGTTAATATACTGACATGCGGGTTGCTGACCACAGTCATCTGTACCGAACCTGTGACATAAATATGACCGTTAAATTATTAGAGGAGGAAGTACCGGGTTGGAGCGATTTATGAAGCTGTGCATCAAAATGAAATGTTGTTGATTAATTATGACGGATTATCATTATCTTACATTAATAATGTGTTAACACATGCCAACGTCAGGGCATAGTGTTACTATACTAAAGTTATAACCATAGATCTGAGTAGGTAGATTGATTTTTGGTACTTGTATCATAAATGCCCACAGAAATAATAACATGGATAAGTCATTTTCCAGGGAAGAAATTCCGGTATTTCCGGATCCAATTAAATATTGTTAATGTTGGTAGTGATATTATTACTACTCAATTCAAAATTTAAATGTTGTGTTATCTGTATTTATTATTTAACTGTTTTTACGACAATGAAAATGTCAAAAAAATAAATTCCGAAATTCCGGAGGAATGTCCATATTAATATAACGTTTCGGATCAAAGACCCCAATTCAATCTACCTACTCCGATCACTGGTTATAACTGAACTATATCAGTGGAGCAATTTCTGCTTTAATTAAAAAAATAATAAAACTTATAGAATAATAAAAAAAAAATCATTTTAATTCGAGTATCATTGACTCATATTAGAAATAATACACTCATACAGTCACATTACATACACAACACTACAAATTCAATTCAAGTCAAAATCACAATAATAAAACATATTCACAATTAAATTAGCATTTTACATAAAAAATAAATGAGGTTGATTAGTCGCATCAGCCTGCCACATGTCACTGACAACAGTGGGAGATGATGGAGCAATCAAGCCTCCCCGCGAGCGCGGCCAGCATGCTGTTGGCGCTCCCCCGCACTCGCCGCACCAGCGACGCGCCTCTCTTGCGCATAGTGGCGTGGAAGCAATCTACGCGCGCTTCCGCAAACATAGCCGATGCGCTGCAATAGCGGGGGAGCGTCAACATCATCCTGAACGCGTTGTTGAATTGGACACGAAGGGCGCCGTACGAAACCGACATAATAATACTGATACCCATAATAATACCCATGTAATACTACATTTGTAATGCTTAAGATCTAATTCGATAATGGACCCTGGTTAATGGCAAAAGCGCCTAAATACACTACATTCCACGCTCATAAGGGGAGGGGTAATAATATTGAGTGTGTATCAAAGTTTCTGCATCCCCTACACAGGATAGGGTCCGCGCGCAGGGTGACTGCGGGCGCGGCGCTCACGAACGGCGAGCTGGAGCGCGCCAAGTTCCCGCAGCGCCTGCTCGCCGGCGACGGCGACCCGGACTTCGGCACGCCCGTGTGAGGCCCGCAGCACGCTCAACACGAGACACGCCCGGCCTGACGCACTGCGTGCTACTCGCGACCCTTGCCCTGCAAGGGAACACAAGTAGTACGAGTGAGCTAGTTCACGCGTCGGGGCGTCGATCGACGTACTTAGTATTATTCGATCTCACTCTGCGTGTAATGGCCTACCGAATTTAGATTTAATAGTATTTTCCTTCTTTTACGCCGAGGTGATACCCGATTTTGAGTGCTTATTTTTCATTTCGTGTACGATACGACTAAGGGAGTAGTTTACGCGTTGAGTCGCGCTCAGTCGCTTTTGTGTCCATAATGATAGTGATCATGAGATTAGTCGATTAGCCGACTGTTTAGATCTCCAATCACGAGCATTCATAAGTGTGAATCATTGCCATTATGCGGAGCTGAAAGTTTATCTATTTATTGATCAGATTTGGTTGTTTATTGATTTGTATCAATTTGACTTGTTCGGGCTTTAAAATCTAATTTATTAAGCCATAAGTATAAAAAATTATACAAGTATATGCCCAGCAAAACTTATAATTTATGAGTAATGCACAAAACTGTTATTGCTAACGAAATATTGATGGATGATGTATTAACACCCGACTTGGTTTATCCCTCACATTTGCTAAACGTAAACTAAATCACACATTAAATATTGTCAAGTTGCCAACAAGTATAGTTTTCCGAAACTAAAATCGGGTTCAACGTGATTAATGAGGACGGACGGAATGTCAGCTGATACTATCTCACACGTTTGATCAGAGCACATTGCGACCTTTTCTTAATCAAATAAAACTACATCTCGTCCATCAACAAGCAATAACAGTCTCTATTTAATATTTAGAATTGAAGTTTATATGTTTAAGAATTGAGATAATTTTAATAATCTCACGTGAGGTGCGTCAACCTGATTTATTACAATTTATTTTCGTTGTTTTGTTTATTTTTGTAACATTTTATGTACATATTATTTTAGAATTCGATTGTATATTTTAATATATATAAAAAGAATTATATATGTAAAGTAGAGCAAATGAAGGAAATTCAAATCGATGTGACGACTGATAAATAAAATAGTTAACGATATCCATTTTGTACATTCCTATTTAGCTTCTACGCGTGTATGTTAATTGACAAGCGGAATAACCATGAGATTTAAACTAATATTAAAAGCGAGCTCTTAAGAATAAGATGTTAAAAGTTATCGTGTTATATTCAAGTAAAGATATATCTTTTTAACCGATATTTTAAGTAGCTATAAAATCCTCTACGACATTTAATACGTCGAACGGTCCATGGTGAGTATAATTATAATACATATCAGCACGGCTCGCTGAGCGTAAAGACTAACTGACAAGTGTCTAGTGATCTGGACATCTGCCAATAATATTTCCACACAATATACTCGTATATAAATGTGTGCGAGCCCCTACACACCGCTAGATACGCAATTTAAATTAGAATAACACCTTTAAATAAATATTGAACAGTTATTATTTACTTGATAAGGACGTTGGACTTTTGTCAATTTTATCAAGTAGTGGAATCAAGTGATTGGCTTCACATTTCGGCTCTAAGTCCTTGCATTAGTATGAAAATCAGTTGAATCTGTTTTTGTGTAGTTATAGTCCTGCCATGTCACGCATGCACACGTATGGCGCCGTGTCAACGTCTCCTAATGTTTTTACAATAAAGTTATGTAATGGCTCGTAGATTGAATAGTGTCTCGCTAGACTGCAGTCGAGTCAATGACATGCACGTGATCTTATAAATTGATGGATAGACCGTTTCTAATGCGGCTGCATTTCACTCGACTCGCTGCCGAGTGACTGCCGCGCTATTTCGTTCTTATATAATGTCTACAACTAAGAACAAACTCACATTTTATAACAGGTTCTTTCATGTTGTATAAATAGATGCTAGAATCTATCTTATTTTATGTGCATTCATTGAGCTATGTGATTTATGTATTTTTTATTTATAATATAAAGGTTTTATTATGTATGAACATTCCACGCCTGCTGTTGTCACGTTTTAATGATTTGCCGCGATTTACATTTTTATTTTATTTACATCTAATGACAATATGCCTATGTATTATAATAAACGAACGTATTAAATTTTTATTTAAAATAAATATAGTATTCTTTTATTAACTGTCCAGTCGGGTGAACGATTAACATGGTTATCCTAGTTTTTTTTTTTTAATTAGCTACGATAAGGTCGGCTTCCAGTCTTAGCAAATGCGGCTACTCGAAGCTGTTGTCTTGTCACTGCTGTTTCCCCCGCAACTCAATTACTGGGCTTAAGTATATCGTTATGAGTGGTTGGCTGACTTTCAAACGCGGTACCTTCAAACAGCCTGGAATTCCCTCCCTATAAATTGCTCGACCAAAATACCTACAGACGAATTGAGAACCTGTCGAAATGAATACTTTTGAAGTCGGTTAAAAAAACCAAAGAAAGTCTATATTTTTATACGAAATTCATTAATAGACAACCAGAATAGGACTCCCATCGACACTGCCTCAGCATTCCGTTATGCTTGGTCAACTCGCACGGGGTTTCGGAGGCTTCATTTCTGAACAGCATGCGGGGGTGGATGTCTGCCATTAACATAGCAGATATTAAGTAGAGAAAATTGTTGATTGATCAAATTAAAAAGAAATCGACCAGGTGCGTAAAAACCTCGCACAGTAAAGGCTCCACATTGGGGATGAATATTTAGGTACACAGAAAATTTTCGAATCGATATTAGAATTTCTCGAATGGATTTTAGATAAGTACCTAACAAAGTTTTCTTATATTCCAATTAACAAATATTCAATATCTCAAAAACTATTGACTTCAATAGCAGTCACTAAACATCATAATCTTTTTAATAATGGGAGCTAACATTATCCGAGGGAGAAAAAAAACAAGATCAATTTAGAAAGAATTAAGTACTGTCGCTGCTATGCCGATGCGTAAAGCATTTGTTTTGCTTGGCTTATGAAGTCAGAAACGCCTGCATCTAAACGCCGATTCTTTAGCACAAGAGTAATACAGTTGTCAAAGTACCTATTTAGTTTTCTGTCCTCATAGTTATAATATTATAAACGCGTAAGTGAGGATGGATGTTTGTTACTCTTTCACGCAAAAACTACTGAACTGATCGAGATGTTGGCACACAGATAGTTTATAACAATGGATTCACTCATAAGATACTTTTTATCCCGATATTCCCACGGGATCGAAACTTACACTTACGCCTTCCTATGGCATGGTAGGTAGGCAGACATTACAGAACGCTACCACGATCCTTGGATGAAGTATGTAGATAAAGTCGGATAAAATCTGTTGTAGGTGAATATTATGCTCCTGTAATCTGGCCTACTTTATTGCCGCTTACGAGGCGGATTTCAACCTCGAGACCACAAATAGTATCTCGGAAGATAGATTTTTATCTTGTTGAGTGGCAAATAAGCAGGCGGCTCACCTGATAGTTTGTGGTCACCGTCACCTATGACCATTATGGACATCAGCTGTAATGCCAGTACGGGTACCTAGGTACCGGAAAACTTGGATAGCAGCAGTGGCGTAACTATAGGGTGGCATGGGGGCAAAATGCTACGGGCCCCCGCCAGTGGGGGCCCCCGGCCCGAGAGGGCCATGAGCACAGGAGGATCCTAACATAAAGACAGATGCAGTCAGGTGTTAAATTTTGTAGGGGAAAATATGAAATGTACGCGGAAGAAGTCGCGGGAAGTGCTAATAAAAAAAAACTATAA
Organism: Mesoligia furuncula; assembly: GCA_916614155.1. Taxonomy (NCBI): domain Eukaryota; kingdom Metazoa; phylum Arthropoda; class Insecta; order Lepidoptera; family Noctuidae; genus Mesoligia; species Mesoligia furuncula. The sequence continues at coordinate 21,126,671 of OU744800.1, read as the reverse complement.
CGTTAGTTGAGCTTCTTTACATTGATGGAGGGCCCCATCCCTTGAATTTGCCACGGGCCCCTAACGGTATACTTACGCCACTGTTCACCCGGTAAGCAGCGCGTTTAGCAGAACAAATTCATAACGAGTTCATAACTAGGGTTGGGTCTTATATCGAGTCGCCTGAATCTGAGGTAAGTGTAGATATGGGAGGGTTTAGGGGGTTCGTACTAAGCGATAAAATGTATTTTTTGCTGCCGGAGACGCGCCAAAATATTTTAATTATTATTTAAAAAATCTTGGGAAATCTTACAAATGCGTACGAAGGAACGTAATTTTGATACATTTCGTAGCGATTTCGATAGTGCGTTTATCGAAATGCGTGAAAAGAAACCATTTGCCCCGCGTTCCGAATTGAGTCAAAAACGATTATATCGCAAAAGTCATAGTCAATAGTCACAAAATATAAGGACTATTGAATACTAAATTGTGACGTTGCGCGTTGGTCGGATTCGCGGTATAATCGCTTTTGACCTTTGAGTATTAAACCAACTGGAGGCGCCATTGTCAGGCGATCCCCGCTGCCAAAGGTACGAGACCGCTGGTCATAGCAGTTATATACATGTGTGCATATAGTTTATGCTTGTGTTTGTTTTTTGTTTTGTGTGCGTGCGTAACAACGTGATCGAATTGCATTAGTGTATTATTGCGTTCCCTCGTCCCCCGCGATGAAAGTGACAGACTTATTTGCATAGATATTAGTACTCGTGGCGTCTCTGGTTGGTTTAATACTCAAAGCTTTTGACGCAATTCGGAAAGCGGGGTTTGTTTACATTGACAAATACTTTTGTTTGGTGTTCGTTTTGTCATTCCGTTGCTCTCGAGTTTACGTGAATTTTATATTTTGCTATGATTATTAGCTCCCCGCACCCTAATGAGTGACAGATCGTAACCAAAGCACACAGACTTGTGTTGGTTAGGTTAAGTTAGATAGCGCGAACCGAGCGAGCGAAGTGAGTTGTGTAGGTTAGGTTAGGTTAGAACGGTGACCACTTAGCGCGAGCCGAGCGAGCGCAGCGAGCGTGCCGCGGCAGCGGCCGGCGAAGCGCCAGAAAGTAACTACCTCCCCGTACCCTATTGAGTGACAGATCCTACCCAGAGCACACAGACTTGTGTTGGTTAGGTTAGAAGGTTTTGTTCAAAGTGGAATAATAGAAAAACTACGCATCTCCGGCAGGGCAGGAGTGGGGGGGATGAAACAGGGCGCCCCCCCCAACCCCCCTCCACCCCTCCCATCTTCGTACGGAGGCGACTTGATATAAGACTTTAACCCATAACTAACATAATATCGTACCTTCGGTGCAACAAACGCACAAAAGTAAAATTAAAAAATGAGCTGTTGTGCCTTTGTTGCACAGAAGGTGCGATATGGCGATTATTCAAACTTAGCGCATTAGAAATAATTTGGATTTTGACAGTACTTGTACCGTAGAACGAAACGTAATCTAATGTTGCCCGGTTTTGAATATTACTAGTTATGGTATTAAAAAAATACTATCGAACTGTAGCATCTACATACAACGCCACATGCGGACAACGCGTCATACTCACGTCACGTTAAATCCTCCATTTCACAAGCAGAGTTTACTGCGCAACTAGCATATATAAAACGGCCAGACATGATTCATCGGTCAGACATAACACCCGTCTGGTCGGAGGATCCTCCCTTTTCTATGGAGGTTAAGTGAACTTAACACCCTGTTCCTCATACCTCTATAGAACTAAAATACACAGGTTTATTCAGTTGATGATCAGTACGGAGTAAAAAGTGTTCGTTATATCCTTACATTTACCCGGTCCCGTAGGGTAAAGGTGGAGCATAAGAGCCAATATAATTTAATTTAGTATTTCCATAATAAAAATCTATTTTTTTATATGGTGGTGGCTAAAATTAAAGCCTATTTAGGTATTTATTCCTATAGGTATATACCAACAGCTTTTGTATATAAGTATACCTAAAGATAACAATAGCCTCAGACTTACACGCAGGTATTTAAGACATATGCCTGAAGTAGAATAATAGATCCCCATCATTATTTTTTGGACTTATTACCGCTATGTTACTGTTTTTATATATTTAAGAATGAATAAAATTAATTAATACGACATGCTTTAAGAATAATATCATTGGAGGTGGAAGGTCAATGTGAAGAAGAAATGGTAGAATTTAAAAATATAAATTGGTCACACTTGCAACTGTCATCCATTCCTATAATTATTATTATTAAAACAGATTGTCTAATGGCCAAGCCTATTTTTCTCGTATAATATTTTGTAGCGATTGTTATTTACCTTTGTTATAGTTTGAATCGAAAGTTTTTCATTATGGTTGTCAAAGTATATATCAGTGGTATTTCTGGAAACAAAGAGGTATGTTTAATATTAGAAAATTCCTGGGACGGCCGGGTGCTTTTCTCGACTTTTTCCAAAGCTGATTCATGTAATTATTGTTTTTGATTACGTGAGATATGGTACTTTTTAGGTGAAGAAACGGCAGCAACGTGTTTTGATGATACTAGATTCCAAAAGCATAAAATATGATGTCATTGACATAACGGAACCAGGAAAGGAATCTGATAAAGAGTTTATGCAAAACAACTCGAAATCGAACGGCGGTACAGTCAGCGACCCCAACCCGCGGTCTGCGCTGCCGCCGCAGGTCTTCAACGACGACGAGTACTGTGGGGTATGTGATATGTTTACATTAGTCATATAAATTAGCAGCAAAGCTATTTCGCAAAATAAATAGTACATAGATGACTTGGTACTTTTGGTATGTTGCCATCTGTTTGTATTTTGTTTCTTTGTTACATGCTTGTGTAGGTACTGTTTATTGTTTTGTTTTCAAAAAAGGTAAATTCCTTTCTTTTCATACACACTTTGTGAACGTTTGCAACATTTTTGTTTGGTGAAAAAATTGTAAACAACTGTTTCCTAGCCGCATTCATTATGACTTTCAGGACTATGATCTGTTCGACCTTGCAAATGAAGTGGACACTTTGGAACAGTTTTTGAAGATGGAAGCACCGCCTGAGGAACCACCACAAGTTGAAAATGAACAGGTATTGCAATACATAATTTGATAAAATTGCCACTCATTTATTTTGTGTGACAAAATATTATAGGAGACAGTAAATTGATAAAGTCTTTTCATTGTTGTAATGTTAACAACCTCATTTAATTATGCGGACATTTTAACTTTCCTGTTCATTCTATTTTAAGTTGCAATTAGTTGTGCTTATAGAAGAGAATTGTAACTTGCATGTATTTTTAAGGAAAAGGCTGTCAATGGCGATGTTGAGGCTGAAATCAAAGAAACTGAAACAAGCCCAGAAGAGAAAGATAATACAACTGAGACCACTGAGACTGGTGAGAACAAAGAGAAAACACCAGAGAAAGAGAGCAGCCCTGCTAAAGAGGCTTCACCCACAAGAGACGCAAGTGGTGCAGCATCTAAAGAAGGCACTCCTGCTAAAGATGAGGGTGCCAAAGGCGATTCAAAAGAAAAGTCTCCAGAAAAGGAACCAGAAAGACAAAAATCTATAGAAAAAGAAGGCACCTCAGAGGGAAAGGCTAAGTCTCCTGAAAAAGAAACTGAGGTAGAAGTTAAACAGGCTTCAAAAGAAAATTCTCCAGCAAAGGACGAAGTTAATGAAAATGGTACAGTAAGTTCGCGCGAGCATTCTGCGGAAAAAGAGGCACCTGCCAATGAACAAACAGAGACTGCAGAAGTTAAAAAAGATAACCCATCCGAGGCTCTGATCGAGAGTGAGAAAATTGCTGCAGCTGAATAACGGACTGAACATTTATTTGCTTTTCAGCTCAAATCAATCCCCATTAGCACTAAGCAAGCACTATTCATTAAGTTCTGATATTTATATTGCATCATCATCATCACTTCTTTGATATAGTCATTGTATATAATGCAAAGAAGTATTTGTTGAAAATCATGTTATGCGCCAATAGTTACGTTTTCATACAATGTGGCCTATTATCGTAAATCGTTAGAGTTATAATTAAATTAATCAAATTTTTTCTATGAACTTCCAGAATAAGATTTCTTTATAACAATTTTATCCTCCATTAAGGCTTGTATTATTTTTAAAGTATTAATTTTTTATTTACAATTTGCTTATTATCTCAAGTATTCTTTTGAGTACAATGGGATATTTTTAAAATTAATTTTTAATATGATTTTTTATAAATGAAAGTGTTTAATTCACGAGAATGATCTTTTCTGTTATTACTTGTCTTGCTCGATGCAAAATCAAAAAGCCATTACTTCGACTAGACTGCCATGAAATATAGTATTATTTATTTACATTCATTATTTACACCATAATCGCATAAATGATCATTCTCTATGAAAATCCACTGCTTTTGATTGTAATAAATTACTTTTCTCATGACAAATTTATTCATCATTTTATTAATTTTAATTAAAGACAGTTTTTTTAACAATTTTTCATATTAATTATATAAAATACGAACGAAACACTTCATTTTATTTATCTCTTGCTTTGTTTACTTTTTCTTAGTGTGCAACGAAAACCGAAAGAAATATGTTTCACGGTTTAAGAACATGTAGGTTACAATAAGTAATAATTACTTCATTTGAGCTAGTACTCCAAAGATTAACATGCTTTTTTTTACATTTCTAGATGGTTCGTTCTTTCACTGCAACAGTCAAGGTCGCAGATGATGTCGAAAACTTACGCTTTCAAAATCATTGTGCATCTTACGGAGTAATAGTTTCTGTACCTGTAACGCGCCAGCATTATGCACGGTTGGGTCGGTAGACAAAAATACATCAGATATTCCGGTACACAGGGTGAGTTTTGCTAACCGTTCGAGAGAGGAGCGATTTCTATAACTTATACAACTTTTGTTTTAATCAATTATAGTGTGTGAGACGTGAGGCATTAGTTAAAGACTCAAATACCACTCGATCACTCTTATATTCGTTCAACACATATTGGGAAAGGTTTAGAAAGAAGTAGTTTGAGTGAGTTTTAGAAAGTAGCCAATTTTGACAGAGTTTGAGTAATTAATTATGTTATTCTACATATACCGCAAGTGTTTTTCATTAGGAAGATTAAATCACACTTCTAGTGGAAATCGTGCAATGTCGTGACGCCCATCCCGTGCCCTTCCTTCACGCGAGGGGTGAATGTGCGGTCGCACAGGCGTTTGGAATACATTAATAATTACGAGCATGCGATGTGATTGTGAGTCTATACCTTATACCACACCCTGTGCTTAGCCCGCCGCGCCGCATCTTAGGCTAGCTAGCGTGACTCCCGTAGGTAATGGAAAAATGCCTATTTTGATTTAGAAAAAACAAGTGTTTTTTTTTTGGGATAATAGTACTTTGGAATGGGCTAGCTTCATCTTTCTGACTGACCGACCCATTGACAATTCAGAAGTGCCTGTAATTAGTTTATCCTACTAATATTATAAATGTGAAAGTTTGTGAAGATTTTGGATGTTTGTTAATCAATCACGCGTAAATTGTTGACCAGATTTGGATGAAAATTGCCACATAGATAGAACATTTCCTGGATTAACACATAGGATACTTTTTATCCCGGTATTCCCACGGGATCGAAACTTACGCGAGAGAAACCACAGGCTGCTGCTAGTTTGAAATAAATGCTTTGTGTTTAAATAAAAATAGTAAATGCAAATGAAATTAAGTTATTTTAAGTAGGTATCTAGACCTACTAAAGATTATTGTGCTTTGCACAAGGTACAGAAGAAAAAAAAAATGTCTATATTGCTACGCGTTCTATTCCAAGCGATTAATAAAATCAAGTCTGTAATTAACAAGCGAGGACAGGCCGCTAAATATCGTTTAGTAACACACCGTACTGATGCACCCTACGGAAACACTAATAAGTATGTATGGTATTCAGTACGGCGCAGTCACTCGCTACATAGGTACCTACTACGTTACCTATGAATTAGGGCATTACTGAGTCCCGGGAAAAAAAAAACGAGACTCGATGTGGTCTCGAAATTCCCGGGGAAAACGAGACTTTTGAGACTATGTCAAAACTAGGTTTCTTACTTATAGGCTATGCAATTAAGCAGTCAAAACAAGATATTTTAATCAAGTACTTTATTAAACAAACATCATCATCATCATTTCAGCCGAAAGACGTCCACTGCTGGACATAGGCCTCCCCCAAGCACCTCCACTTCGACCGGTTCTGTGCTTCTGGCATCCAACGGGTTCCTGCGGCCTTCACAGGGTCGTCGGTCCACCTTGTGGGAGGCCTTCCAACGCTACGTCTTCCGGTACGCGGTGGCCACTCCAGAACCTTTCGGCCCCATCGGCCATATGTTCTGCGAGCAATGTGCCCTGCCCACTGCCGCTTAAGTTTGGCAATTCTTCGGGCTATGTCGGTTACCTTGGTTCTCCTGCGGATCTCCTCATTCCTGATTCGATCACGCAGGGAAACTCCAAGCATAGCCCTCTCCATTGCCCTTTGGGTGAGATTTAGCCTTTTTATAAGGCCCATTGTGAGCAACCACGTTTCAGTGCCACAAGTCATCACTGGCAACACGCACAGGTCAAAGACTTTCGTCTTGAGACACAGCGGTATGTGGGACGAGAAGAAATTGCGCAGCTTCCCGAACGCTGCCCAGCCGAGTCGGATTCGACGATTGACCTCTTTCTAGAAGTTAGACCTACCTAACTGGACAGTTTGTCCCAGGTAAACACATCACACAACATCTTTTCATCTTCTCCACGACTTCGAGTGTAGCGTCTCCGATCTTTATGAGAGTGGGTGTTACATGGGCATTTGACATGACCTTCGTTTTGTCCATGCTCATTTTAAGACCCACTCTTTCGGAGGCTCTACTGAGGTCATCGAGCATTGTACTGAAGTCCTCCATAGTCTCAGCCATGACTACGATATCGTCGGCAAACCGAAGGTGAGTTATGTACTCGCCATTGATGTTAATGCCAGCCCCATTCCAGTCCAGAACCTGGAAGACATCCTCAAGTGCAGCGGTGAACAGTTTCGGAGATATAACGTCTCCCTGTCTCACACCTCGCTGCAGAAGGATAGGTTTCGAGGTCTGGTCCTGGAGTCGGACTGACATAGTGGCATTTTCATACAGACACTTCAGCACTTCGATGTACCGATAGTCGATCTGGCACCGTTGAAGAGACTGCAGCACAGCCCATGTCTCGATCGAATCAAAGGCTTTCTCGTAGTCCACAAACGCTAAGCAGAGGCAGGTTATACTCTTCGGTCTTCTGTATAGCCTGTCGCAGCGTATGTATGTCTACGGTGCTTAAAGCCTTTACGGAATCCGGCTTGTTCGGGAGGCTGGAAGTCGTCAAACCTGCGCGCGAGACGGTTCGTGATGACTCTCGAAAACAGCTTGAAGACATGGCTCAAAAGTGAGATGGGCCTATAATTCTTAACAAGGACATTGTCACCCTTCTTAAAGAAAAGTATCACCACACCTCTGTTCCATGCCTGTGGTGTTTTGCCCTCGAGTATGACGGAACCAAACAGATTCTGAAGAGCCTTAAGAACGGGTTTTCCGCCGGCCTTCAGGAGCTCGGCCGTAATTCCGTCATCACCCGGCGCCTTGTTGTTTTTGAGCTGCTTCAGAGTCATCCTAATCTCGTATAGGCTGACGTCCGGGATGTCTTCGGTATAGTGTCGAGTCAATATAGCTCTTGGGTCGTTTGCCAGATTCATAACGGCGTTACTTGTTGACGTCCACTACCAAACTGTCCATAGAACCTCTCGATCTCTCTCAGCAACTCAGGTTTGGCGGATACGATCCTGCCATCATCGGTCTTCAGTTTCGTAAGCTGACTCTGCCCAATATACTGATCTCTAGCAAAGACCTTGGAGCCTTTATTTCGCTCTATCGCGTCCTTAATACGGTATGTATTAAAGCGGCGAAGATCGCTTTTCAAGGACTTAGAGATCCGTCTATTGAGTTGCCGGTAATTTAGCACATCATCTGAAGACTGCAGGATCATCTCGCGCATCTCCTTCATGAGCCGTAAAGTAGGATCAGAGAGCTTCTTTTTTGAATATTAAACAAACACAATTAAAAATGAAAAAATTATTTGTTGAAGTTTTTTTCATTTTTGTAGTGGGCCCGGAAAAAACAAAAGGCGTTTAATGTGGTTTCAGACGGAGAAAACCTTTTTATTACAATAGTAACCCGCGTCTCAAGTCTCAAAAGTCTCGTTATTCCTGTGACCGAAAATGTTATTCTCGAGTCTCGAAAATACCAAAAAATCTTCGAGACACGATTTTTCGAGACCGAGACTCCCGGGATGAAAGCCTTACTATGAATGCTCATCGGGGGCTTCGGGGGGTAAGCGAAACTGCTCCTTCGCATATTTTTAGAAAAAGGAGAAACTGAACTCTTATAAGATCACTTCGTTGTCCTTTTATCTGTCCGTTGGTCAAGACCCTTTTTCTCAGGAACGCGTGGAGTTATCATCAAGTTGAAATTAATATCAAATTCTCAGGGCTGCAATCCCTTGAAGCAGTGATTAAATCAAACTTCTAAGTCAACGCTATCAAAAGAACGGGTGTATAAGTTCCGGAATCAAAACTTATAGGGTACTTCCCGTTGACCTGGCAAGAAGCAATGTAGTTTTGTAGTTACATTACAAAAAAAATATCCCGTGATAAACTATTATACGTACGTTATTCTATATTTACGTCATGTACGGAATCCTCGGTGCGCGAGTCCGACTCGCACTTGACCGGTTTTTTAATGACATATCTCACTAGTTCCCCGCGTCCGTGTACAATCCGTATTTTACCTCTGATTTTGCGTCACGGTCCAAATCACAGTGATCTTTATTCTCATTATTATAAGGTACTGCCGCCTGCCATTGACGAGTCTGTCAAAATCATTGTGACCTTTATTTCTCGTCACAATAAGGTTGCCACTGTCAGAGATAAAAAAACTGAGCGGACTGTAGGTCAAGTCTAGTATAAAGACCACAGAACACTCCGGTAGATACAAACAGAATTGTTGATGTCTAGAGTGACAGTGATTCCCACACGGTCCACAGAACTAATAATTATTATGACCTACCGATAGTGTTCCGAGTTGTGCATGAGAGAGTGCTTGATTGCGCCTGGTAGCACTTCACGTAACGTACGAGTACATACTATGACTTATGTGATATTGTTATCTAATCTTTCCGGTATATATTTTTTCCACTTTATGATAATCTTATCAAGATTTATCACTTCTCGAGTGCATGCAGGCTAAACGTAAGAGTGAGGCCACACTAGCATAGCCGGACGTTTAGACGCTGCCGCGCTGTAATGCTGCTTCGCAATGCAACGCCACTGGTTTCCTCATTATTGAAGAGCGGTTCCGTCATTTTTATAACAGACGTCATAAAAATCTGTCATTTTTACCAGTATTTGACATTAGGGTATCAATAATCCTTTTTTTGTATTTGGACATTGCGGCCACATGTGGCGGTCACCGCTAACCCCCAGATTTACGCCTAGGCCTAGAAGGCCCTAGTTTAGGGGGGCTAGACTAGGCCCATCCAGCTACCCCGACCAGATAGTTTGCCGGCAAGTGGACAGGGCCGAATTAATCACGAAGTAGGTGTAGCTGCAGGCCTTCTTTGGGGGCTCTGGGCTCATATCATGGTACCTATACCACCCGTGAGAGCAGTGGTGGCCCGGTGGAAACGGCTGCGACTTAAGAGTTATAAATCGTAGGTTTGAACCCAGACAGGCACTTTATTTTGTAAACGATTTCATCACCACTGCACTCAAAACGGTGAAGGATAACATCGTGAGGAATCCGGCATGTCCTAGAACCAAAAAAATCGAAGACGTGATATCCAGCATGAAAACATTTTAGGCTAATTATGCTGTTATGCTACTCTTAATTAAACATTCTTGCAAGAAACTCCTATTACCGTATGAATATTCGAATGAATTCTAAACTATCCGAGGGGTAGCATTGTTTGAAGGAAGTAAGTTGGTTCAAGTAGGTAACTGGAGTTGTAAGGAATACGAGGAAAAGCACGTCTTCGTTTAGAAACTTCGATTTATAACGACCAGACGTTGACGTATGGTGACATACATAGAATAGATTGCATTATTTCTGATGGTTTTTGTAGTAGGTAATTAAAGTCTGTTTAAAAATTATGTTTTCTGTACTAGTGCATTTCATTTTCTAAGTCTCCAAATGGCTTTCGGGGCCTCAAATGTCAAGTGCCTAGGAGAAGACCAGGCCTGGTCACTGCTCTTCTAGGAATCCGTAACTTTACTACGCCGGCGCCGCAGCGTTTCAGTGTTGGGGGTATCAGTCTTCAAAACAGCGCTTCGTTACCGCTCCGGCGTCGCACCGCATCATTCCTCACTGCTTCGTCTCTGGCCTGGCAGTCTATCCGGAGAGAAAATAATATTACGATAACTGACAGACGGCATAGACTTAGTAATGGGGTCCCGTTTTCTACCTTTTCGTACAAAACAAATAAAAATGTTTACTTGTACATTGAAGTCGTTTAAGTACTTAGCAGACTTGTTGCTTTTAGTATTGTCAAGTAGGAGTTTATTCGCTTTCCGGAAGATTGACAAGCACTAAGGGCAACAGAAAATGTATCTGTGGGCCTTTTCACCACGTTTTTTAAACGCGCCGTTGACGCGCGTTTGTAGCGATTCAGACGCAGCCTGTAGACCTTCTGTAGGATAAAAGCGCGCCGTCGACGCACGTTTCTAAAACGCGCGTCAACGGCGCGTTTAAAAAACGTGGTGTGCACAGGCCCTTAGCGACTCAACTTTCGGTCGCGATAGCAAAATCTCACGTTTCAGCAATTACTTCGATACTGCATCGCGTTTTGGCGAATCGGACGCTAATAATATTTTAATCAACATACAACCTGACACTGACTATAAATTGCAAAAAACTTAAGAAAATTCGATTTTTGTCGGTTTATTCCGTTTATCCCGTCGGTGCTCCATGGACCAATTGAAATTCCACCCCAAAACAGCAACCCTAGGGTGGATACTCGAAAACGCGTGTTATTAATTACTTTTTAATAACCACAAAACTAAACAGAAATCATATAAGGTATTGCATTAAAATCAAATTTAAATAAATAATATGTAGGTAATTTATAAATTCTGCATTATGCCCAGGAAATGACCAACACTAATTTCATTATTGAGTAAACGTATTTGTATATCCTGGATTAATTTGTCTCTTATAATGTAGGTTACATTTGGAATCGTTTTCTAATTGTCTTTACTACAACAGTAGCGAAAAACGTTTGGTATGACAATTCTACTAAGTATCTTGGGCCAGTTTCTACCATGCTTCTATGACTGTAGGTACTCACTGCCTAGGGAGAAAATAATATATACGAATTCCGATTATCCACCCCCTCTGGGGCGGATAGGTAAACACGAGTTTCCGAGTATCCACCCTAGGGTTGTTTTAGGGTAGATAAACAGAATTTTGCGGGCTACCTTAGCGCATCCTCCTTAAGGTGTCAAAAAAGGCGCTCTTTACTGGGAAAGCCGTTATTGTGTGGCCGTTCACCGCTTTCTTAGGAAGTCAAAGCCTAAGTAGTCCAACAACTATTTGCCGTTTACCGTAAACTTGATATAAACGGGTATGTCTAATGTCACATAAGCAACATTTATGCTCAAAGTATTTAATATGCGGTCGCCGCTTCTTGACAATAATTAACAAAGGAAAACAAAAAAAAAGTACAAGCGAAAATGTTATTTATTCAAGATTAATACTTTGAGCAAATAAATTTTCTTAATAATTTATTCTACGTTTAACTTATAGTAAAATAAATATGGAATAACATGATATAAAATCTATAATGGAAATGTAAACATTCAGGTATCTAATTATTTTCATTGCGTCAATAAAGCTACAATGAAGTATCTCTATAAACAGCCTCTATTATAGAACTTTCAGTTCGTTCATATATTTTTTTTCATAACTGGAGAGGGTGGATTACTGAAATCCTTAAGGAGGGCTTCGCCGGGGAACTCGGCTATATTTCTATGTCGTATTTGTACGTCGGGGCGTTCGTCTACGAGGCAGGCTTGTATGTTTTTGTCTAGGGTTACTAATCTTTGGCGTGAGGTTTTGTATTCTTCGACCATGCTGAGGTTTCGTTTGATGCCGTCGACGAGTTTTACGACGGAGTACTCGCCCATGGCGGCGCCCTCCTGTAGCTTGGTGCCGGCGATCTTGGCCACGGAGGACTCCTTGACGTCGGTGATGAGCTGCACGGCCCACTGGCGCAGGTTGCTCAGGATCGTGACGGGCCCCTCGTACTCGTTCGGTACGATCCCGTCCACTTCGGATTCGAAGAACGACAGCAGTGGGAACCATATTCGCGTCCTGGAATACATACTGTTAAAATATTAATGATACCACCTGAAATTGATGTTTTGATGAGGTGAATGTTCCATAGTTCCCTAGATGTCGCTGTGAAGTTATTTTAATTTTTTTATTGCTTATTTGATATGGGTTGCAGTAAATGACACTCGATGAACATGTGAATATTTTTTTTAGGAATCGTTGGTTGAGCTTTCAGTCTTGCATTATGAGTCCGATTTTGTAAGACACGTAAAAAACAGCATCGAACAACTTATTTGTTGTGTTTGTCACGGTTGTCATGGTTTTCATTTTTTCCAACTTGCAAATGTAATTATGGCCCAGAAAATGACAATGTAAACTGAGTTAATGAAATATTTACCTGGAAGAGTCATTCTGCATGAGCGCTTGGTTGTTGGACAGGGTGTGGTAGTACAGGAAGAGCCTGGATGTGATGTAGAAGGCGATGAACACATCGATGGAGTAGTGCTCGTGCGCCGCGAGGATGAAGAAGATGCCGAACATGTTCATCACCCACGTTAATATGTGCAACAGGTATAAGTTGCGGGAGGTATCTGGAAACACAAACAATACGTTATTTAGTGTTCCTATGCGAACTATACGATAATTATCTGTTTGGAAAATTTTGGTATCAAAGCACTAGCGAGCCGCCCCTGCTTCGGTTTTTACGGCTTGACAAAATATCGAGATTTCTATCATACATAATATTATGTAAGTTTAATATTAATGTATCATACACATACCTAAACCTTCCGGAATAAACTCTATAAATAATGGTGAAAACCACATCAGAATCCGTTGCGTAGAATAACGCAATCACACAGACAGACACGAAGAGCGACTTTAATTTATAATAGGTATGTATATATATAAATAATGAATTCTCCATTTCAATTTCTATTAAGAAAGATTTCAATTTCTATAAGAAATGGATTCAGTATGAATTTTTCAAAGAAAATTGCTCTATTTTGCTGCTTGATGTGCGCTGAACTAACTACTTACCCAGTAACTGGGTTGTGGAGGTCAGATAGGCAGTCGCTCCATGTAAAATACTGGTATTCAGCTGAATCCGGTTAGACTGGAAGCTGACCCCAACATAGTTGGGAAAAGGCTAGGCAGATGATGATGATGATGTGCGCTGAACTAAGCCTTAATTACACGTAGGTAGACATTATAAGACGACAGGATATGACAATCAACTGTTTAATAAACAATAATATAACACAGAAATAATAAATGTCCTTCACCAGGTTCAAACATTAATTTTGCCTACTGTACTAGCTGACCATATTGTTATTTAAGCGCAAAATCTGCCCATTCAGATGTCTTTATGGATAGGCCAATTTTTATTTGAGAATGTCAAACAAAGAGAAATGCAAGAAAAATAAACAGCAGGTCACTTTTGACAACATTACCATGAGAAGTTAAAAGACTAAAAGTCACGATACTTATAAATCAGGAAACAAACTAGGTTCGCGCGACCGGTTCTAACCACTAGGTTAATACAGCGGTCCATAGGTTGATAAACTGCAAAGTGCACAGTCCGAACACAACAAATTGGTGTCAAACATTCGCAATCTCAAACAAAGTCGGTCAGTATTATCTATGACTAGCATTGCTTTCTTCCTGTAAAAGTTGTTCTAATTATTATTCTAGCTACTCCCCGCGACTTCATCCGCGTAATACAAAATATATCCTATGACACTCTGCAATAGGTTCTGTAGGTTCCCATTAATGAAAGAATTATCGGAATCGGATCAGTAGTTCCTATGATTGACGTCATTCGTTACACATTCATTGTACAGATTGTTTTTATTTGTTGTTCGGTGATGTCCCGAACAATGCACAATTAAAAATTGACGCGAAACAAAGCGACGTCATGTCTGTATAAAGCCCGGTTTATTTGTATAAGGTAAAGTAATACAAATGATAAGTACATTAAGTAGGTACTAATCTTTCGCCTTACAATTCATTGTTGTGACTTGTGTACAGGATTAACGAAAATAATAAGAGGATTAAGATCAGATAAAGGAGACTTGAGAGAGGTCTGTGTGGTGCCGGACTTAAAGAATAGCACCTCCCCTTACTTCCCGTGGGTGTCGTAAAAGGCGACTAAGGATCGTACCGGAGAATGGGCAGCAGCGTTCTCTATGTATTCCACCACCATACCATACTGCGATCGCCAACCTGCCTGCCAAGCGTGGCGATTATGGCAAACCCTCCCAAAATTGGGGGAGGCCTATGTCCAGCAGTGGATGTCTATCGGCTGAAACGACGAACGACGAAAGGAGACTTTGTATTTTGGCTTTAGTTTGAGAGCGGTTACCATAAAAGCCTTTGTCCTTTTATCGTGACCTTATCAGACTGTAACCATTTACTAGCGATCAATGACCGCTACAGGGCTGTCCTGTCTCTCTTCATAATCACCGACAGGCTTGCCAGACAGATTGGTGAACACAGATTCTTTTATTACCAGACAGTATTATGCAGATTCTGATGCAGTGATACCCAAGAGTGGGACAGATCTTTTGCTGGGAACTGCAAATTGTTGAGTGTGTCTTTAGACATTTTAAAATAAATCGGGTCGATTAAAGGTTAAGCGACGCTTGCTGAGGTCGGTCCGTTGATGGGTATCCGACTGTCCGTCCATTACATATCGACCTCGTGCCTCGGAGAGAACGTTAAGCCGTTGGCTACGTTGGCCCGGCTGTCATTAGTAGATCTTTGACAGTAGTTACGGGAAGTCAGAAGCCCGAAAGCCTGACTAACAACAAGTTATGAAGGTACGATAGGCAGTCGCTCCATGTAAAATACTGGTATTCAGCTGCATCCGGTGAGACTGGAAGCTGACCCCAACATAGTTGGGGCAAGGCCAGGCAGATGATGGTAATCAAAATAGTGATTTTTAAAAGTTATTTGACAACCAACGTTGAAATTGGTTTGTTGGTATAGTAATTCTGCGTAGATTTTAGCGATTTTATTTTAACTAATAGCTAAATAATTCCTAAAGAACAAAAAAATAGCTCTTTAGCGAAGCTTTGTTTTTGCGAGGAGTGCTTGTTAGTTACGAAACACGTGCAGGTAGGTACCTAAAGATAATCGAACATTCGGACTTTGTATCTAGATTTCGGAGTTACGTTGCTTATAATTGGTATATTGATTAAGAACAGCATGCAACAGACCAAAAAAACAAATACCTAGAGAAGAAAAATAATAGGTAAGCAACTTATTTTTTAATGCAGCTAATTAGCCGAATGCCTAGCTTAGTTTATAACCTATTTATGTACTTGTACACTTATTTATTTATAAATCACTAGCATCGCCCCATGGTTTCACCCGCATAAGTGTCGATCTCATGGGAGTATCGGGATAAAAACTATCCTATGTCGTTCCCCTGGATGCAATCTATCACTGCCAAATTTTATCGAAATCCGTTCAGTGGCGTGAAAAGGTAACATACAGACAGACAAGAGTTACTTTTGAACTTATAATATTAGTATGGATTATGTTATCTTTTTAATAATTTACTCCCTATAAAACATTTTCATACATATTATTTGCATTTTAAAATATTTTTATAAAAAAACATTAAAAATATAAAAAGCTGTGGCCCATCGGCATCAGGAAAAGTGTCCAGGCCGTCGGTGGTCAGGGCTCTAGAGAAAGGAACCTCCTCATTATGCGTGCCCTGTCCAGGAGTACTGCTTTTTTAATCAAACCCTTGACCCAGCTGCGCAATGCGAGCCTCCTGAGGTGTTGGTCGCAACTTTCCGCTATAAGGCGATTTACTGTGACGGTTATCGATACAATGATTATCTTCCGCATCTAGCAGAGGCGTTTTTCGAACGTATTGTGTTTTGATTTATTTCCAGAATAGTTTGTTTGTCTTGGTGCTAAACAAATTATATATAGGTTTACCTATTTCATATTCGTACTTATCTATTGCAATTTATTTAAAATATAATACATTTTCATGCAAAACCGGCCTATCCCTAGTTTCATCCATTGTATTGTCCAAGTTCCACATGTCGACAGCCTCGTGTTGTATTTAGTCAAGATACTTGATTTTTTTTTATTTTCGTCATTAGGGACAGCGATATCAACAATCATTGCACGGCGCTCTCGTCGATCTATCACTACGATATCAGAATTATTGGCTACAATAGTCCTGTCAGTGATGATAGATCGGTCCCAGTACAATATGACGTGACCATTCGCTAGAACTGGGTCGGGCACATACTTACCTGTAGTATGGTACTTCAAACTTCACAAGGTTGTACTGCAAGGCAAGTTGCTGGTGGTAAGGTTGCCAGTACTCGCTGATAGCAAGACGAGAACAACCGGAAACAACATGTCGGATTGAATCACCGGGACGGTGGCAAGCCCGACAGATGTCAACCGTTCCGTCTTTGACAGTGTATTTTCGACAATTACTTTAAAAGTTTAAAATAATAAATTATTATTGAAAGTGTCTTTGACATATCTCGGTACTCTGGGGTCCCAGACCATTGGTAGGCGTACGAGGGGCCGAAGCCAGCTCGCAGAGAACCGTTAGACGTTTTCAATGAAATGAGGTACCATACGACGATTATCCCTGTTCGCACTATACAAGTGCACCCATGGATAACCCCCGGTTGGTGTAGGACTATTGCAAGATATGGAAACAAAGATATTGGATTATGGGTTTGGGTGGCTAAAGTGAACTGGTTATCTAGGACTATGGAAAATGCCCTGCCTGACCAATATTCTACATAAATTACACAGATAAAATAGCAGGGGGTGACTTGCAGATTCAATAATGGGCCTACGGAAACGGTCGCTAGCACATAGTGTCGTAGCGACAAGGGGGCAACATGTCCTGAGGTGCTTGAGGAGTGGAGAGGTATTCCACGGCTCTTAGAACAATCCCAGAGCCCGGGAGATGCACTTACTGGAATACTTCCTTCCCCCGAGCTCGTTTGCTCTTGCGAATCTCCGTTCACTTCAGCCGGCCAATTAAGGCAAGCCAGAGGTGAGGAACAAAAGTACTCCCGGGAAATAGGGTAGAATAGAATTTTTCTTTATTAAAGTGACCAAGAATCAAACAAGACACTATAAGGCAAGGCATTTAAATATCGCAAAAAATTCAACTTCTCGGGTCACACAAATTGATATCGAGTTAGTTCCTCGTTTTGTTTTCGCGAGATAGTGGCAATCTACGCCGCTAACGACTTGTTTAGCTTTTAAAGTAAGTAGTAGGCATGTTATGCTTACGACGACAACGTAGTTAGAGAAACATTGGTGTCATAAACATTTAAAAAACAAGTTCAGTTGTATTGATAAATAATATTATATATGAACAAGACATGCGTCATTCAATATTTTCAAAACTTCCATAATACGTAATTTATCTATATTATGCCCACAGATTAGGGTATCTATGTTTTGTAAAGATTAAGTGTATTGCTGACTGATAGCATAGCATAGTTATCATTGTATTCTAATAAATAATAACACACGCATATTCAGAATATGTAGGTCAAAAAAGAGCGATGGCTTGAAAAAGGACTCGCGACCGGAATGTTGAGCGCCCCGTTATAAATAGCCATTTGTTTACACCGCAACGTGGTCGCGCGACCATACAATCAATGTCATCGCTGTCAAAATGAAGAAGTAAACATTTTCAATGACGAAGGTTTCAACGAGTTTTAGAAATAGAACGCATTCACGTGTCGCACCGTGTGGCACCACGCTAAGAATAGTCCACTCCTTTAGGTACTTCCTGCATCGCTGTCGTCAGAAGTGGCTAAGGGATTATATTAGACTTTCGACTAACTGATGTCTATCTATTGCATTGCAGTTTCTAGGGCTGGACGCGGAATACTCCTGAAGCCATGGCGCATAGCGAGCGAGCTAGTTGTCAGTTAGGGTTTGATCAAAATACCGTTTTCCGGTCGTAGTTTCTAAACCCACGAGCATAAGTCATAGAGCTCAAGCTAGATCATCCATAAAATAGACCTGTAACAGATATTATACTACTCACATTCAGTTATAAAGAAGTTAAGAAGCGTGAGCGCGACCGTATGGCCGGAGAACATGTAGTCCCCACACGTTCTCACTCCTCTCACGGACATGCCGGCGCCGCTCCAGATGTCGTAAGCCTGGCGGAGTCGCCGGCCCCACACCGTGAGGTCGTCCGCTGGAGGGTAGGAGCGCGGCTCGCACTTCAGATGGGAGCCCGGCACCGACAGTGATGTGATTAGCATCGTGAAACATCGCAGCAGGAATACAGTGCCGGCTAACGCGAAGAATCTCCGCAGGATTATGAATCTGGAGTAGAATGTCAATGTTGTTTGTTAGTTGTTTTATTGAGAGCAATTTCTAATGCGTTTCAGGTTAACAATAGCAAGGAGCGTTCACATTAAGGTGAATGGGTAGTTGAGACCGCGAAATTCAAATTTTCTTACGTTTTTTGCAATTTGCAGGCCATTGTCAGGTTGTATCTTTAAAATATGATTTGCGACAATAACAGGTTCATATTTAAAGAATTATAATCATTAGAATCATTAAAACATCTTTCTAAGTTAGATTTCTAAGTTAGGCCTATGTCCAGCAGTGGACGTCTTTCGGCTGAAATGATGATGATGAAGTTAGATTTCTACCACTAACACTTTTCCATAAGAGATTGGTGGTTGGTGGTAGAAATCTAACTTAGAAAGATATATTAATGATCCTAATGATTATAATTCTCTAAATATGTACCTGTTATTGTCGCGAATCATATTTTGATCAAGATACAATCTGACACTGACCTGCAAATTGCAAAAAACGTAAGAAAATTTGAATTTCGTGGTCTACCACTATACATTCACCTTAAGAGGAATCAGCTGGAAGACGGGTTATTTGCTTAAGAAGGAAAATCGGCCAAAGAAACTTGAGCATCCCTTTAGCGATATCCATAGAGAATAGGTTGTCACATATCACCTAGCTGTGGTAGTGCTGTTCAACACTGCCTATACTCAAAACATGTAAATTCCTATTTGACCACTGCATGTACGAGTATAGGTACGGAAAATCGAGAGTTATTTCCATTTTGGGGACACAGTTACTGTCGCGCCCGCGCCATTGTGGTCTGTCTCATAAAATAAAACGTTGTCATGTAAACTCCTCATTTATAATAATATGCTAAATATGGTTAATGAACGTAACGCACGCTTGACTTTGATTATCATATAAAAGAAAACGGGTGTGAACATGTGCCCAAGAGATTACTGCCATTCTATCACGCAGAGGATAATTCATTCGTTTATTGATAACAACGAATGCATAGTGACGTCATCTCCAAACCGACAATAGTCCTCATTGTGAGCATGCGGGGTGCACGGACAATGGCAATTGGTAACTACGTAAATTACGTAGTTAGCAACGATATCGTTGCTTGATAAAAACGGAAATGATTCACTTAGAAATACAGTGAAATCATAATGCATAAGAATGTTATTTATTATACCTACAGGCTCGTATTGGTACTATTGGTAGATAAATGCCTTATTATTACGAGTGACCTTAAACGTAAAGATAATAGGCGCGTTCGTTGTATTTGAAAGTGCTAAGGAGCACAAACGTAGGTAAGATTTCATTTTGACGTGCGCTCGGAAAACTTTTTTTGGAAAATCATTAAAATAGGTAATAAAAAACAGTTGATAGTAAATAGTATAAGGCTATAGTATAATTGAGACACAAGCGTCGTCCAAAAAAAAATTAATGAATGTTAAGAACAAAAGGTTTGCAGAAGACTCGTTAGGTAAATGATCGTTATGATATTTAGTAGTGACACTCAAACAAAAAGATTAATCTTATTTGTACTTGTAGTAACACTCACACAAAAAGGTCTTTGTCTGAGACTTATATGTGAATCATAACGTGAGTTGAACGATCAGCAATGATGAGTCAGCAATGAAAGGACTCGATAACATATAGCACTTTGGTGTTGATGTAGGCAACGAGCTCATACATACTAATATTATAAATGCGAAAGTGTGTCTGTCTGTCCGTGCCTAAACCGCTGAAACGATTTAGATGAAATTTGGTATAGAGATAGTTTGAGTCCCGGGAAAGGACATAGGATAGTTTTTATTCCGATATTCCCACGGGATCGAAACTTACGCGGGTGAAACCGCGGAGCGGTGCTAGAATCAAATAATGTGAATTTATGTTCTATTTGACGGCCTTGTTTGGTCTAGTAGTCGCAGTCTCGAGCGCAACTGATGAGCGTTGGGTCACGGGTTCTGAAAAAAACAAGAACCGTTTTCTATTCTGAGTTTTATTGGGTTTTTCCATATGGAAATTCTCAGTGGCAGCCCCGAGTCTAGATTTGTACTCGGTTAATGGCAACCAATACCTACGCAGCTAATCGCGAGTCGCGTCACAACACGAACTTCAAGTCGTTCGTGGTACGTGTTCCGACACATCATCCCGAGAAGTTCCTCAAGGAAGAGTTCTGGCCGAAGGGTGTTGTGTACCGCCGGTTTCGTGGCCGACTACATGACACAGTCAGCGAAACACGACGCAGACACTTCGTGTGCTTTAGTTTGTTAGTGTAATTATAATGTGTGTATGTATTTATAGTAATTTTAAGTTAAGTATTAATATTGTATTATATGTGGTTTATATGGGCCTTGATGCCTGAAGTAAATGGCTAATAATAATAATAATGTTCTTTCATAAGATTCAAAGCTTGAATGTTTGGCTTGGTGAGCGATTGATGTTTTACTTCGTTTCATCAGCTAAAGTTCATTTCAAATAAACTTGCGATAAAGTTTGTTCACCTCCTTCTACTAATGTATCCCAATATTTCCAAACCATACGAAAAAAATGTATGGGCAGTGTCGGTAACACGATCAAAACATTGACTTACTCCGTGTTTGGTATTATGAAACTCAACCGATGCAATGTTAGCGACAGTTTTGTATGACGAACGATATCTATCGTAAGTTATTTGGACTTTTTGGTACAGGGTGGTTGAATGACATTTATCGCAAGTTTATTTGAAAAACACTTTACGTGTGGCGGGGTTGAATGCCGCACGCAGCAACATGGACTAGGTAGGTACAGATTTCCGGGTCTGGCTATTTTTAATCGACTTTAAAAAAGGAGGTTCTGTATTCGACCCGTATGTATGTATTTGCTTCTTAGTTTGTATTGTACTTATTTGTAAAATCCAGTTTTGTCGTGTCTCGATTGGACTTTTGTTTATGGTTTAAGTAGGTACAAATCGTAATCGAGATTAGTCTACATCTACTTGTGGGAACGTCTTACGGACGTTTGGACGTTATAGTTAGGAGGAAAACTTTATAAAGAGATGCGAAAATCGTGCGTTGAGAAATGAGACACGTCACGTCGCCCGCTGTTGTCTTGGAAAACTTCGTCAAGTTACCCAATGCCAAGCGTGGCGAGACTTATAGGAAAGCCTCGGTAATCTTCACATTCTTAATAAATTATAAGAGATAAATAGCTTTCGTAAGCGAATTGAGTAGGTAGTTTGATGCCTAACTTTTGCGTTAGATAACTTTCAAAGAGCTGAACTGAGCAGACATATTTTTAAGATAAGAATTACTTATCCACAAAAATCTGACAGAACGGAAAACACGGTTTAAAAAAAATTGAATTAGGTTCAAGTACTTAGGTACTTAAGGTGAATGGATAGTGGTAGACCGCGAAATTCAAATTTTCTTACGTTATTTACAATTTGCAGGTCAGTGTCAGATTGTATCTTGATCAAAATATAGTTCACGACAATAACAGGTACATATTTAGAGAATTATAATCATTAGGATCATTAATATATCTTTCTAAGTTAGATTTCTACCACCAACTACCAATCTCTTATGGAAAAGTGTTAGTGGTAGAAATCTAACTTAGAAATATGTATTAATGATTCTAATGATTATAATTCTTTAAATATGTACCTGTTATTGTCGCGAATCATATTTTGATCAAGATACACCCTGACACTGACCTGCAAATTGCAAAAAAACGTAAGAATTTTTTTATTTTTTTTATTAGGTTTAAGTACGTAGGTACTTAAGCCTAATTCTATTTTTTTGGTCCTGTCCTTTGGATTTATAAAAATTATTGTTGTAATAAAATCATTTCAATTAAGTATAAGAGATCCAAGACCGCCTCTATTTGTGTAGAGTGCTATAAAAATTGTTGGTATGCTTTATAAGGCAGTGAAAACAACCACTCCATGCAATTATGCTATGTGGTATGTGTGTGTGGTGTATACCGACATACATACGCAATCACGACATCATCTAGGTGACATTACATAATCGACTTTCATTCTCCTCGTGTAATTTACATTTGTATTTAAAAAATGCGTGGTTATGTCAGTCCATAGAGAACTTAATTATGTAGTGACAGACTGACAGCGCTTCCGGAATTAAATCTAACGCAGCCGTTTGCGTTGCGGCTTGCGGAGGACCATGTGTCAATTGCCGTGGGTCCGGAAGCTGGAATAAGTCTGGAATTCCGGAAGTGAACAGCTGCATTTGATTGTAGCCTGTAGGCTGTGGGGTATTATTTTATTTCGTACAAAGAGAATGTAGTTCAACGAATTATATGTAACTGTAGCATGAAAAATAACTTGTGTACAATGAGTCCAAAGTCTGGCTAGTAAGTACAACACATTGTTGATATAAAATTACTTGCAACAAAGACTACACAACCACAGCTGTGCCTTTGTCTGATGACAAAACTGAGTAGGTACCTAGTTTTCATTTCCTACAGCAGCTTGTACCTACTTATTGATATAAACAGATACCGGGAATGTTGACTAAATTATCCTTGAGCTACTACAAAAACGTTTGGACTACATTCAAACAAACCTTCATTTGCATATAATGAGTTTCTCAATTTGTTGAATAAACAAATGCATGCATTTTTGTTTAACAAAAAATCAAATTGCGAATATTTGGAATATATTATTTAATGGCGTCTATTTTAATGGAGGGGTAGGCAGAGATGCACTACTGTACTTTGACATTCACATTTTAAATGAAAATATTTTTTCAGGATCTCCTGAAAAAAATATATCTATTCTGTCCAGTCTGGGAAGGTTAAATAAGTGAACAAAGGCTGTAAATAGGCAAAAAATGTGGCATTTACATGAACGGTTAACAGATGCACTCTGATTGGTATACTGTTTTTTTATCATTGAAACTTTTAAAGAACAGAGTATTGTTTTTTAAATATTGATGATATTGTTTGCACTTAAAATTAAACAACATCAAGGTTGTTTAATTTTAAGTTATCAATCACTTATCAATCAGTCATAGTTTGTTCACACAAAACATGGACCAAAGTAAAGTGGACCACAGTTTTAACTTTTAAATTGGGTTTAACCCATAGAGAGAACCCACTTAAGTGTTTAATTTTCAAGCATTTAATAGTGATTGGTAAGTCAGACAATGGGTTTGTAAACAAGTATGTAACAATAAGTGCATTAACAAATTTTATGTAAATAGAAACCTGTTTCAAGGAAATTCAAAATATTTGAATAAATGCAAATTCTTTGTTTACAAAACATCTAGACATATAACAATACATACCTATGTTTATGGAAGAATAGTACAACTAGCCATATGGCCATTAGGAAGGAGCCGGTGATCTCACACATATCGAAGGCCCATGGGATGTGTGGCACATTGTCTAAGAACAGGTCTGGCAGTGGAGGGTATTTCTTCATATCTGGCACCTTATCATGTACGATGACCATCACTACGGCGGTCACCCATGTCACCAGGAAGACATAGCCTGTTCAGAAATATTCATTATCATCTAGTTAACTTTATTTAGAAACTAAGACAATATAAACTACCCACTTTCTGTTACTTTTTAAAACTTAATTTTTGTTTCATTTCCATGCCATGCATATGACATACATATTAAGGTATAGTAGTTTGTCACGAAACCAAAATAAACCCTATTTATTTATAATGTAGGTAAATAGTTGTCTGCACATGTTTTGCAACTATGTCACGATGATGCAATGTTAAAAGTAGCACTTGTTTATTGTACAGTCACGAGCACTAATATATCAACACTTGGCAACTTTAAATTGCGATTTTTTCACGAAATAACGAATGCAACGTTGAAATACGACACTTTACATAAACCTATGGGATCGAAAATACTATGTTCCCATAATATAAAATGTAATTCAAAAATAAAGGAGAAAATCACCTTTGAATAAAGCCAAGTGTATACATACTTATGCTTGTGACTGTACTCATGCAGATTCCTTGGACTGTATCCCAAACATGTAAGTAGGGTACCAAACAAACTGCAAATACAGCATAGAATACTTTATTTATCTGTTTTTATAGTCACCTAGAGCTATTGCTGTCTTCCAAATTTCAGGTTTCAATCTTGAAGCTTTAACGTCTGGCGTAAAACTTGACACACACTCTGAATTCCTCACATATATGTCACTTGGTGTTGGTATTTTGTTGTGGAGATTATAACTTAAATGTGACAAGTTAGTCCCAAGGAAATTGATGTTTGTAGATGGATTACTGAGGGCATCGTCACAGAGTCCGAGTTCGAACATCGCAGTACGGTTGTGTTTTTGTAATTTCTTCACAAGTAATATGAATCTCTTGCGTTCACCCAATCTTAGCTGGTCGAATGGGAAGTCGTAAAAGTCTCGATCAACAAATGATAGAAGACACTGTCCGTCGATATCATGAGATTTAATAATGTCTGTTATGATACTGGATATTTTCTCTTTATGTAATAAATCTAAAACGTCTTTGTTACTCCAATTGATAATATCGGATTCCATTTTCACCACTTACTCTTATTTTAGTTACGCTATGCAAAATAAATGTGCTTTAAAATATTTCTTGAAGAATTTGTACGAGTGTAAATGTATGTAAACAAGGTAACACTGAATAAACGATCACAAAACTGTGTGTGTATTTATTTTAAAATTTAATCCACGGAATACTGACAAAGTGACAATGACAAGTGACGTGACATTGAGAAAGTTGACATTTGATATGTGTCAGTTTATACAGATTCAAATTATTCAGTCGACGTTTATAAAAAGTATTCAGTATATTTTTTTCAATTAGTCGATTATTATTTCTTTCTGTAAGTAGGCAAACACTTACACGTCGTCATATTTTTGAAACTAGATGTGGTCGGCGTTTCCTATCTGACTACTCTGAGAAGAAAGGCCGAAACAAACTCAGAGATCACAGTCTCTTTTAAAGTCCAGACAAAATCTTGGTCAGATCGTGTGAAGACCATGTAGATTGGAGTCTGAAATGGTCTTTTGAGGAAACAACCACACAGATTGAACGGACCTGTCCAATCAGTGCACGCATTTGTCAAAAATCGTGCAGCTCAACTCAGAAATTGAGGAGCTCAACGATTCGACGAACAATACCAAAGAAAGGACATTTGGGTAGGCCGCGGAAATTACTCAAACTACCAGATCATGATTTAAACTAAGAAGGAAAACAGAAAAAAGGTTTTTTGATAAAGGTTTCGTATAACAAAATCTTTATCACAAATTTTAAAGCCAAAAGGTTTTTTTATGATCAGTGGTTTCTGCACTGACCTGTACAACGACAACAAGTTCGCTGGACTCGCTGACCTCTAAGAAATAAGTACGCTGGACTAAACATATTGAATACCTATACGACATGACAGTTGTTTTATGTGCCGATTCAAAGCGCCCAGCTCGAGGTTTTCAGGAACTAAAATTCAAATAAATAAAGTTGTGAATGTTCCATGTCGATAATGTATTGATTAATGTCGCCAGAAATTTCTGCAATTAGATTAGCTATAAGTCACACTGACTCTGGCTGGGCCACCATCAGGGATTTTAATTTTAATAACACAAAAAATTTGTCGCTAAATATTCAAAATTTGTCGCCAAATATCAGAATTTGTCGGTCACTGGTTCAAAAGATATAAGGGTTTATAGGTGGCCAATCTGGAGTGAGTCTCCCTAGCAGGGCCACATTTATATCTCAAAAACTAGGGCACCTAGCGAAGATCTGTTTTCTCCCATATTTTGTCGCCAATTAGTCGGAATCAGTCGCCAAATATCAGAATTTTTCGGTCACTGGTTCAAAAGATATAAGGGTTTATAGGATGTCCGTGACTACCGCCGGACCACCCATGCCAATCGCTTTCATATTTGGTAAATAATTAGTACTCAATTGGTACTAATTAGTACTCGAACTACAAAATTGGTACCTTAGTAGTTTTCGAGAAAATCAACTTTGAAGGTGGTCTGGCGGTAGTCACGCTCCCTTCAGCAGGACCACCATGAGCGCCGAAAAAGGGGGCACGCTACAGGTATTCTAAGTATACAAATAATTAGTACCCATAAATGTGATTTATAACGTAAAAAAAAACAGAACTGTAACATTTGTATTTACCGAGAAATCAACGATGATAACTTTCTCGCAATTGTTCAGCAGGACCACGATTTTGAATGTTGATTCCAAGTTAGAGAAGCTTGTCGCTTTCCTCAAGCCTACATAGAAAATTAGTACCCTGCAAGATAAAATTAGTACCCAAACTTCGACACTAGTACTCCAGTAGTTTACGAGATAATTATACCATGCCATTGGTGGGGTGGCGGTAGTCGCGGTGCCAATCATTTCAAGATTTCCCTCTCTCAAACAGCTCAATACCATTGACAACTTAATTTGGTCGGGTTATACCATTGACATAGAGAAGTATGGACTGGAAATACCTTAGACAAAGAAAAGTATAGACGGCGGGTAGCTCCATTTCATTTCCACAAGAAAGGGATAAAGTATTGAGTTATTATAAGTAACAGAAAAGGATAAAGCTATACTATTTCCGTCTCTCACTGCGTGCCAGTTTTTTCAAGGCAGCTACTTATGTAGCCTATGTTAGTTAAGTTAGTTTTTTGTCTCATGTGTGGCCACGCTACCCGATGCTCTATAGCTTTCTTACTCTAAGGGAAATACCTACAAAAAAAGGGTGCATACCTACAACTCGTTTTGTCGCATAAAATGGCTGCCATTGCTAGGGTTGTGTCAATCAAGGAACATAGGTGTTACTATTATCGAGTATCGATACTAAATATGAGTCTTACTAGTTATCACGTTTGGATCATAATAACTTACTTAATTAAAGTCCGTTGTAATTATGGTTGCCAACTATACTTTATAACAACGTATCTTACTTTATTTTCGATAAACATACTTTATAGTTTTGCATAAAACTATAGTGTGCGAAAATACTTTATTTCTAATCTTTTGTGATGGGTAAAACGAAAGACTCATGGTTAATTACTGAACTATTTATAGATAGGTACATACAAATCAAAAAGAAAATCTTTTATTAAAGTTAGAATTTTCAGAGAAAAATATTATAGCTATGCTTAAGACAAACCAGTTGTGAAGACAAATGGCAATATAATAAGATACCTACTTATAAGTACATCTGATAGCGTAAGTACCAAATGTAAAAACAAAATATTTCTTATTTACTCTCTGTTACCGTCACTTCAGCTTTTACTGAGTTTTTTCGGTAATGAATCTGCAGTGGCGAGAAGAGAGAAACAGATAGTCCATAAATTTAATAAAAAAACGGGTTACTTATGTATTAAAATCAGTACCAGGTACTTAAGGTGGATGTTGCGATGGGCCGTCCATACATTTTTCTTGGGGATTGTACGCTAAACACAGACACACTTTGTTGAAAACGAATCATTTTATCACTTTTCTATAATGAAATGTCCCCGCGATCGACCTTTTTAGGAAATAACTTACATTATTTACTGAGGAAAACGATTGCGAAATCCAGACGAAATTTGACAGTTGCGCCACTAGTGTGCGTGAGTTTTGACAAGCAAACTCAATCGCCATGATTGCGATAGTTTAGAGATGAGAACTCTAGATGGCGTAAACGCGTTATTATAATTCTGTTAAATCAATATCATACGTAATAAGTGATTGATTTATTTCCTTTCCTACCTTTCATGAACAGATTCACAAAAAAAACGTTATAATCAATAACCTGACCTGACGACCTTACCAACGTAAACAACTTTATTACATAATATTGTTTTGTGGCAACATAAATATCATTATTCGTAGATAGGATTTATTAGAATGGGTAGTTGAGACCGCGAAATACAAATTTTCTTACGTTTTTTGCCACTAATTGGTGGTAGAAATCTAACTTAGAATAATGATTATAATTCTGTAAATATGTACCTGTTATTGTCGCGAATCATATTTTGATCAAGATACAACCTGACACTGACCTGCAAATTGCAAAAAACGTAAGGAAATTTGAATTTCGCGGTCTATGACTATCCATTCATCTTATGCGACGCGCGACGTTGCCGTCCCACCCGAGTTGTGTTCGCAACCTTGAACAACATTGAAAGAATTCCGAAGAAAACGGGCGCCACCATGTTGCCACTCTTACGCCGTAGCGACATGCATGATATAAATATAATTTTGGGGCTTGCTTGTATGCAATAGTATTGCACACGGATTTTCTTGTGTGTTATTTTATTTTGTATGCTTTGCATTTTCATTGATTCAAATTGCAATATTTCTAGTATTGCAATTATTTGTAGGTATAGTAACTAATAATTATTCAATTTTAAAAGTAAGTAGGTAAGTAAGTACCTACCTTTCGGCGGTTTTAGAAACAGCAAGTTGGCCCGTGATTTTAGACGCTGAAATCCCGTCACAATACTAATTAGGTACTTACATGTCTCAATTACATAAGTACAAAGTCAGTGGTTATGTGTTTTTACCTACTTATATTTTTTGGTCAACAATACATTAAATAAGTAAGTACATAATATTATAATTCGGTAACCCAACGAGTTTGCAAACATTTGCAAAATCGAATGTACCTGTAAAATAGAATACCTTTTACGCATATTGTCAGTTTCAGACAAACAAACATTATTTTTAGTTTGATAGTTATGTCGCATCTAGCGGGGCGGCGGCGGTCTAAGTACTTGCGCCGGAGCCGCTGGACGTGCGTTCAGAACACATTATATTGTAATCTTTGGTTCAGAACTTTGACTTTTGAAATCATTGGTTCAGAAACAAACAAATGATTGAGTTACTTACATCAAACGTGATTTATTATTGTATTTAAACATCTAATATGTTTTTTTTTTCTTATTCATCGACTAATATTCTACCAGGAATTTATATAAAGATAAGTAAAAGGAGACCGCCAGAAATCCATACATAGTTGGGCCAAATGTGAACAGTAATCATTTATGTGTTATTTAATAGATAAAACACATACATATTATTATCAGAAATATTTATTTTCAAAATTCTATGGGAATTTGGAAGAAAATAAGTTTTTGGGTCACTAGGTTAGGTTATGCGGCACATGGTAAGAATTGTATTTATAATGCCAAAATGTATTGTAAATACCATAATCAAATAGACACATTGATTTAATGGTTTGAAAACATATTTGTATGTTACTATTAGCATATTATTGCATTGCACAAAAAAGGGTAGATAAAATAAAAACAAGTTACTTTTTCAATATTTTACTCATCTTCATTTTCATACTCAATCAATATATCATCGAGGAATGGTGCAGGAGGTGTGATGGTATTTTGGTACCTTGCCCAACTAAGGTACCAGATCACCACCATTACATGTGCACAGCAACCTACTGTTCGCCTGCCGACAATGCAGTTACAACAATATTGTATAATGGCTTCTTTACTTGTAAGAGAGCTGTCAACTAAAATATAAATAAAATATATTTTTCCACTTACATGTCTTGACTGAATGCGGCCTCGGACTAAGTATAAATTATTTGTAGATGACAACTCTCTTAGTAGGTCGCTGTCCACCTCCCTACATACTTCTATTTCAAATCTGCCATTTGCCCTTACATGCTCTCCATAATACGACCGTGCCTGTTTTATCTGATATGTGCCTAGAGATATTAATATAAGTTCAGAAAAGCTGAGCTGTGGAAAATCCGTTATGTTGCTTTGGGCATCGATGCGTGTGAAATTAGCTCTACGTCTATTCAAATTACTTTGCTGCACAATATCAGCCAAAGCATTATTTACATACATTTTCTCATTCATTATGTTAAGTATTTCCACAGCATCAGGACGATCTCTAATAGGAGGGTGAAATCTATTCATTAGAGCCGCGGCCACTTCAAAATCTTTCATTAAATGTTTACTTGATACATTAAAATAGTCTTGCCGAAGTAGTTTATAATCTCTTTTGAAGCGGCCATTGACCACTTCTACAACCCATCGACAAATGGTGACAGCTCTTGATTTATTAGCTGCAAGTGTGGACATTTGTGTTTCACCCACCTGTAATGTACCAGGCACGAACGTTCTGTAACCACAGTCATTTAATATGGGCAAGGCGTCTCTAAATCCTCTGTCTAGAATAAATCCATCACCAGGTCTAAAGAATTCTTTTAATTCTGAATTTGGTTTTTGAATCTCACATTTAATTATATCAGCATCTGATGTTGTTGCTGGATAGGGACCTAAAACATCGATGATATGGCCATCTGTACATACTATCATAAATGGTTTCACCAGATTGGTGTATTTATGTAGACTATATGTTTTTTTTTGATATGAATAATTGGAACTCTTCTGAACATATGTGTATGTTCCATCAAAAATGGCCAATGGTCTTTCCTGTCCCTCAAAGTTCCCAAACAAACCCGTTGGGATTAAAAGTGATTTATTTAATACTTGTTGCCTATTCAAATGGTGGAAACCCAAATGGTGTGGCACAAAAAACTCTGTTAGGATATCACGTGCCTGTCCCATTAATACTTCCAGTGAACTCCTTGGAATTTTCAACATTGTTGCAATACGATCATTGGAATCACCAGTTCTTAATTTCATCAAATAAACACCCAGGGCAGTACGACCCTTTTTAACGTTACTAAATGGTGTAACCTCGTGAAATAGATTATTAAATTGATCTTTATTTAGTCCAGTCCAAAAATGAACAATGCCATCATCCAAATCATCAAGATCGTCAAAATCTATAAACATATGGTTTGAAGATTTTAGTGATAACATATCTTGAATATGCGCTGCATTGAAGACATTTAAATAATTGTCAAGGGCTCCACTAATAAATTGCACTGAATCTACATGTTTGTGAAAATCACAGAGACGATTGTTTTGTGGAATATAATAGTTATGTTTTTCCAGCATTACCTTTCTAATTGATACGGAGATTCTATTCCTTTCTCGGCCCCGACATCCTTCAATAAAGCATCGCGACTCTGTTTCAATAGCTCTAACATAGTCAGGTAGAACAATTTGGTCTGCGTATGTACTTGCGCCAGACACAACATTTCTCACATGCATTGGAGGATCTTCAATCAGAATTTGAGGTGATTCTTCTACAGTAGGTGCCATACTCGAGGTAGATGGTCCAGAGATAAAATGGCGACTGGCCCTATCAGCTCTCATCCAGCAGGGATGACACAAGCGGCTGGTCAGTTCCACCTGTAGAAATAACCATACATGAATTATACAAGTCTATAAAACGGTAAACTCAATAACACATGAAGCTTTTGTTAAATGTGACTTACCGTTCGTGGCATTATCCATTCGCAAATAACATTATAGATCCGAGCTTCACGTTCAGTACTACTGCTCAAAGAGTGAAAGCGTGTCCGAAGAATAGAGCGGCCACAGAGTACACACACACTTCGATGTCCAACCATAGCAGTAGAGCTTGAACTTGTTTCTTGTTGCTCAGATCTCAATGTATCATTTGCAAGATTCCAGCAAGAAGAACACACATGATC
The DNA here is from genome assembly GCA_916614155.1 of Mesoligia furuncula. NCBI lineage: Eukaryota > Metazoa > Arthropoda > Insecta > Lepidoptera > Noctuidae > Mesoligia > Mesoligia furuncula. Next base: position 21,094,403 of record OU744800.1, on the reverse strand, counting down.
TGCATTGTTAATCTGCAAAAGAAAAAGTATACAATGTTAGAATACCAGACATATTTTCTGTCAGTGACTCGTCCTAGCTGTGATTCAATAGGTAAAGAATAAACAAACCGTAAAAAACTATCCTTGATTAAATTATGCGACCGATTGATTGATCGAAACCGATTAGAGCCCTTTTATATGAGCGTGTAACGCCCCAAATCGGTACCAATTGAAAAATAATAGTAAACCTATAGATACTTACTGTTTGACGACCAGTCCTTGCCCTTATTATGGAAAGAACTGCTTCATCATGTAAAGGCACACTTCCAGTAGCGTTGCTACGGTCAGTAGCGATACCACAACTCACGCAATTCACCATTATCCAGTCTATAAGCAAAATCGGTGTCCAACAAAATACACAATAACAAGTATCCAAGTCCGTAAAATCAATCCAAAGTCGTGAGAAAAATAGCAGAAAGTGAGTAAGTATCCAAGTCCGTAAAACCAATCCAAAGTCGTCAGAAAAATAGCAGAAATCGAGTAAGCACATCCGTAAGCGCACGAGTACGAAAACGAATGACGGGACTTGACGGGAGTGACGTGACATTGACATTTTGACAAACATCGATATTTTTTCGTTCTGAAACAGTCGCCCGATACACGATTTTGAACGATGATGTTATTGTTAAATAACTATTACTAAAACAAAAATAATTCATCAAATGTCCTTTTTTCTTTTATAAATGATTATAATGTTCATGACAAATGCTTAAACAAAATAGATATCGTTTTTTAAATAACTTCTTTAGAACTACTAGTTTTAGAACGAACTTAAAATGACCTGACAGCTTGTTTACGGAGCTAGTTTTAGAACTACATATAATTAAAAACCATATTTCAAATTATAATTTTTAGCTCATTCCGGTAGAAAGTTATTATTGTTACATGTTATTTTTAATCAGTAAAAAATCTAGTTTTTTTTAATATACATATCGTTTCTGTACATACTTTAGCCCAATACTGTCGATCTCCTTTACTTTTAAGTTTCTGTACCTAATGATTTCGGAACGTAACCTTGTCATAAATCGTATCTTATTCAATATCATCTGTACGCTGTACCCAAAGAGTAAAGTAACTATAGAGGCAAAGAGTAGCAACTCTGTGGTAAAATTTGCTTTTATGGAAAGTGCTGCCACCTCGAGTTTGGAAGGTGAACTAAAACTATACACCTACCTATAGATACAAATATACACCTATCTATAGATATACAATGCATAATATCTCGTATATTCTCTCGTATATTGACTCGCTACTCATAGTAATGTGCATACTTACTTACTATGAGTAGCAACAAAATTTAACAAAACAAATAACAGTAACAAGTGACAACTAAAACAGAAATAACTGAGATAAACTCGGAATTTTACGGGAAGCGCATCAAAGTCGGGAAAGCCGGAATTGACAATGGCGGATGCCTGCAGTGTTGCCAACAGATAAACTAGCTCTCCACCAGATTCAACTTCGAAAACCACCAGAAAACCACTAATAAAAATCGGCCCTACTACAAAATTCGCTAAAATTTCCACTAAATAAATTTTTGGTTTTTGTGAAAGGAAACAGTAATTAAAGTAGTTATATTAGTAAAAAAAATTCTTTATTATCACGTAATGAAATATTTAAAATCAATAAATCACCATAAAATATTATTAGTAAATCAACAAGTCAAGGTGAGGAACATAAACATTATTCAATAAGAAGAACACCTAGGATAAAAAAATGATATTCTAAAATTCGTCTTCCGATGAATTTTTGTCTGCACCATCATCGGTTTCACATTTATATGATTCTTGGGTACTGATTTGTTATAGAACTTTTATTAGAATTTACCTACACAGTAAAAGTAAATATTTCTGAAAAATAAATGAAGTAAAAATAATATATTTCGTAATGTTTTAGTGGCTTAGTGGTTGAGTGATAGCATTTTCAGTAATTGAAACTGAATTCTACTAAACCACTAGAAAAACCACCAGCTACTAAAAGCAATATTTCGCCACTAAAAGGGGGGTCGAAACAATCAGTGTTAGTGGAAAATTCAATAAGTTGGTAACACTGGATGGCCGGCGACAATGACGTTTGTTTGATAAACAAGACAAGATGGCTGCCAAGTTTTTTTAACCCGTCAAACTCCAGATGTCGCTGTCGTCTGTGGAAATGATGACAGTGTTAAGTGTGCCCCCCCTGGCTGTACCTGTAATAATAATAATCTAATAGTAGGTAGCAATCTAGCAATTCTTTTCTAGTAGAAAGAATGCTTGAATACAAATCAAATCAAATAATTTATTTGCATAATACACGTGAAAAAGGTGTTACAGGTATAAAATACGACTAGGAAATTCTGAGATCTCATTGTACGGTTGTGAAATTCGATAGTATTAAATTTTATTCAAATACTGAGTTTATAGAAGTATTGTACTATTTTTTTGTTTTTCTATTTCAGATTTCTCTAATCCTGAAACTGATTAATTTCAATGGATAGGAGTATATTATGTGTTCTGTGATTTCAATTGACTGTGGAAACTGTTCCAAAGAAATGTTTATCTGCGATATCTGGGTATCGCATTGTGGACCTGAAGAATGTAATTGAATGGGCATTCCAATTGGAAAGACCGAAATATGTGTGAATCTTCACAAATTGAATTTGTTAGTGAGATGAGAAGTGAATTAATTTTCAAGTGCACTATCTCTGGTAATTGCGTGGAAGCACTACGGAGAGCAGTAATAAAATAAATACTGCATTTTTGTGGGCAACTGCGACTGCTGGTAGCTATTACACTCAATCAGCTCACAATACAAGTCTCATGAATATTCCAATAATGTCGCCAAATAAATGACTAAATTTCGTCGTGTTGAAAAAAAATTAGGCAGTGTGTGGTTTGAACATTTGTCAGAGGAAATTAAAACTGCTGGTGAACAAGAAAGGTCAGTTGCTATTCAAAAAGGTCATGTATCTTCAGACGGTGTTCCATATGTTACTGTATGTAGTTGGACGATGGCTGAAAAGGTCATATGGCTACAACTTTGATTCATGTTCTGGTATGGTAAGTTAATGTATTACCAAACACAAATACATAAACATATACCTTCTTCTCATGGGGGTAGGCAGAAACTACAGAATGCCACCTGCTAAGATACCTTACATACCTACTCCTATCTGGTTGGTTCTGTATGAACTTTTTATTATGTGCAATATTTACAAGTGTTGCTTTTCCTTTCCAGGCCTGCATTGTTGGTAAAGAAATTAAGAAATGTCTATTTCTTGGTGTTCAAAACAAATATTGTTATACATGTCAATATTATGAAAAAAGGAGACATGGACATGAAAGCACATAATTGTTGCAAAAATTTTACTGGACCGCCTACAGCAATGGTGTCACTAATTATTGTGGAAGGCTTTCAAAAGAGTGAAGAAATGCATCAACTTCCCTATTTGAGTTTTATTGGATATGGAGACTCCTCTGTTTGCAAACTTGAAAGAGAAAGTGTCATATAGGAACTTTGGTCTGAGATGGAAACATAATCAAAAAAAATGAACGCAAGAATCATGTAATCAAAAACTATACGAGAGCACAGGTCGAGGGTCGAGGGCGAGGGGGAACTATACAAGGTAAATAAATAAATCAAATTTGTATTGACATCTCAAGACCAGTGAAGCATATTCTGTATTCATATTTGTACTTGTTTTAGATGTTTGCCAACACTAAGCTCCCACTTTACGGGCGAAATATTTTGAAGCCAAACGTGATGAAGGTTACACTAGTGGCATGGAAAATTAAAATGTGTATCAGTGAGAGTAGCAGATTTGCGAAATAGCCCGCTTTTGTATTCGGAATACATGAAAACTGCAAGCATTAATACTGCAATGTCAATAAAACAGCTGCAAATGGAAATATAATAAGTCAGAAATTGTCAGTACCAGTAAGAAATGCTTTGATTATCATGGTACAGTATTGTTTCTTTGTATGTTACATAACCATCTATTATATTTCATTGATATTTTCTAGTAAAAACATATTCTATTTTCAGGATGATCGCTTGCTACTGGACACAAATGGTATGGAACTGTATGGAAAAAGCAGACCACACCCAGAGACACATTAAAAAAAATACATAAATCGAAAGGAACAAAGTTGTATTCTGCCAGAAATCATATTGAGACATGGTCAAAAAAATGCTAAATGTGTAGATTTGAATGGTATGTATACACGGCTAGATATCAAGTTATACATTTCCAGTATAAGCTGACCTCCCATTATATAGAAATCTTATACAATGCGAGATCAGCCTGGAAATGTATAGCTGGTTAATTATGTAGCCGTGTGTACCAGTATATACTGGCACACAAGGCAATTTTTTTAACTTCATAAATTGTATCAATTTCAATGTCTAAAATATATTATTATGTTATTCTAGTGAAAAATTGTCCATCAACATCAGTTGGAAATTCGAGCAAATAGTAAAGTTTAATTTTAATTTTAGAGCAGCTTTGGAGATTGATGGTAAATGACATTTTGAAATGAATAGGAAATAATATTTGTCCAAAGTAACATAATTATATACTAAGTAAAGTTATTTTTCTTTGCAGCAGCCTTGTAGCAGTGGACAAAAAGACTCACGGCACATGGTGAAATCATCAAGTCAAACGATTTTTGTTATATTGTATTTTTGTAGTAGTTTGTTTAGAATCGACACAATAATATATTACTTTTTATTTGTATTTTACTATAAAATCAAGAGGCTTATTTTTGTAGTAGTTTGTTTATAATCAACATTATCATTGTATATTACTTTTTATTTGTATTTAAGTACTATAAAATGAAAAGGTGAAATAATACTTTATTATGTAAGATAACCACCTGGTGAACTCAATAAGCTGGTCTTTAGATTTTTATTTTTCTAAAAACTGATAAGAGGGCTTTGACATTATAAAATATTTTTTCACCTACCTGGGTACTGGGTAGATGTAATCGCATACTAAATTGTATTTTTTTGATTTGTTGTTATCTTTTGTTTTTTTCTTGTGTATGTTGTGTAATATCTGTAATTATTGTAATAATTGATTATGCTATAAATTTAATCATGTATCAGGCTTCATTTGTGTCACTTCAAATAATTTTATTTGATAATTAATTACGGTGTAAGGTATTCTAATAAAACTATCTTTATAAACTGTGTAGACTGAAGTTTTTGTAACTGTGTTCAGTTACAAAAACTTCAGTCTACACAGTTTGCTTCAGTCTAGACAGCTGTGCTGCTGGGAGTTTGTTGCGCCACTTCTTTCCAGGTAAAGCTCTAGGAAGTGGTGAAGAGCGGGCGTTTTGGGGGACTGTCTTATTGTAATTTTGACATTCGAAAAGTGCTGATTCTCAGCCTAGTTTGATTATTAAATGATTTTATATAAATGCTTGACTTTTATTATCCTATCATCAGACTCATGCGTTTTACCCCCATGGGGAAAACGCATGAGGTAGAAACTACAGAACGCCACCTGCTACGATACCTTACATACTCCCTTTGTCTCGTTTACGTTCATAAATCTTGTCATACACGCACGCTGGTTGCGAGTACTACGCACAGGCACAGTATTCTCAAGAAACGCATTTCATTTTTCATATAAATATCGTAGCAGGCGGCGCATTTTTTAAATACACGCCATCCGCTAAAACAAAAACGGTCCCGAGAGTGCACGAGACGTTGAGCGCCCGCTGTCCCCAAAAGAACCGGGCGGTATTGATTCCAATTTAGTCCATATTGCTTCACTATGAAAGATTACTTTCCCTTTCCGTTCATTTCGCATGGTTCGTACTTAAATTCCGCGTATTTTGATGTATGACACCACTTGAAGCGACCTGTCTATGATTTCAAAAATTTGAAATTGTAAATCAAATTTTTTAGACACTTGTGCGAGCAAGTCGAACTTATTTTAGCCGCCACAAAACTGCAAAATATATCAGGTAAGCAAGGAAACCCATGTAAAAAACTATTTGTGAGTGTTAACCATGTTAGATGTAATAAGAATTAGTACAGGATTCAAGTTGGTGAGTAAAATAAATACGTAATTTCTGTATTTTTCCTCAACCGGCAATGGTTCGAACAATGCTTGTTGAACAAACTCATGTTGTTTTGGTCTAATTACGTTGATTTCTTCTGTGATTCCTTCAAATCATCGAGCAATTATTATCTAAATGAATATTATGTCCATTGAATACGAAAACATTCCAACGTTACTTCATTATTGTAAACAAAGTTCACGCGTCCGACGCCATTCGTACGCGATCTTGTAATCTGACGCAATTTGCTGTAAAGCTTTTTCTGATTGTGTCGTATTATTAAGTGTAATACTACTTTGGAAAGGGTATTTAATAAAACATCATTTAATTAATATTATATTATATTTTGATCAAACTTGTAAGACATTTTTTTTAAATAAATTTAAGTAATATTTTTTGATAGAACTTGTATGTGTCTTCAGAACCTTATTTTAGTACAGTGTTTAATTGTACTGCTACAATTTTTACAAATATGTTGAAGCATTAAATAAGCTTACTACAGGTACCAATATTTTTAACCTATGTATCAGATATATGTAGAAAAAATTTTTTTTGTCTGGGCGCAATAATTTTTTTCAGTCGAAATTTTTCTTTCAACTTGGGATGCTTGTAAATAATAAATAATGTACTATGCAATGTGGTTTTATTTATTTTTTATGTTAAGAATTATCACACCATGCATTTAAAACCTTAAAACATATAGGTCATCGCTTGTTTTTTTTAATTACAGCCATTTACATGAAATCTGAGACAAAAATTATCTTTGTTCATTTTTACAACCAATTTTAGAAATGATTACATTCATACACTCAAACAAAACAAACGCTATGGTATAGCCCTGTTCCTTCCCATTACAAAAACATTCAAGTGTAAGCACCATTCTAAGAAACAACGTCGTAAATCGCCTTTTTGTAGCGTGCGGCCGCCGCCCGCTGTGATGACGTAATCCCTGATATATTTACAACTTTTTTTCACGCGGGTCTTGGCGCTTCAGCGGTTATGTTCACATCGCAGAATATACAGATGACGTTTCAGCGGAGGAACTAGTTTACGGAAACTATTACGGCAACGGTACAACCCTATTCCATTTGACATATTATTGTAAACAAACGAATGAATTAACAAAATATACTAAAAAGGTCTATTATACAGAAATGAACCCAAATATCAATACTTTAGCCATAAATTCATGATCACGTTACAACTGTATCATCGAATGTGTATTATTAAATGTATTATTGCATGAAAACCGGCTACTAACCTGTGCAAAGACATTAGAGGTTGATTTTCATTCTTTCTTACACCACACTTCACAATACAACACACAGACAAGTTGAATTGTTGTTTTCCAACATTTGCATGCAGTTTTAAAAGGTAAAATCCTTGTAATTTTCTCGCAAATCTCAATAATACAAAAAGTAAACAACCATTTGACAGCAAAACTACCACGAAACTTGTCGCAAAAGATGGCTGCTACGGCACCTTACCTACAACTGTACTACGTCACGTCAAAATGTTGCCAAAATAAGCAACAACTTAAAATATTGTTGTCTCTTTTATCAAATATGATTATCTTATTAGAAAGAACGAGACAAAACGATATTTCGTATTCTGAATCATATTTCACTCATATTTGTATAAGCAAATGTATGTATAGAATAACGCGGCCTCTCCATGTTTTTCTTATCTCAATGGGTTATACACGAAGATTTAGTATGGAAAAGTAATGAAAGCTAATTTCTCTTAAAATACAACACTTGGGAATCTGATTTTTGGTCGCTTTAACTTCTTTAGGAGTACTAATTTTTGTATAAATTTGGGAAGAAATCACAGAGTTTTTAATAGAGAAATCTTGAATTGAAAATTTGGCACCGTGACTACCGCCACCCCACCAATGGCATGGTATAATTATCTTATTATATTATTTATGTATATCTCGTAAACTACTGGAGTACTAGTTTCGAATTGTGGGTACTAATTTTATCTTGCAGGGTACTAATTTTCTATGTAGGCTTGAGGAAAGCGACAAGCTTCTCTAACTTGGAATCAACATTCAAAATCGTGGTCCTGCTGAACAATTGCGAGAAAGTTATCATAGTTCATTTCTCGGTAAATACAAATGTTACAGTTCTGTTTTTTTTTTACGTAATAAATCACATTTATGGGTACTAATTATTTGTATACTTGGAATACCTGTAGCGTGCCCCCTTTTTCGGCGCTCATGGTGGTCCTGCTGAAGCTAGGGAGCGTAACTACCGCCGGACCACCTTCAAAGTAGATTTTCTCGAAAAATACTAAGGTAACAATTTTGTGGTTCGAGTACTAATTAGTACCAATTGAGTACTAATTATTTACCAAATATGAAAGCGATTGGCGTTGGTGGTCCGGCGGTAGTCACGGACATGTTTATAGGTGGCCGATCTGGAGAGTCCCCCCAGCAGGGCCACATTTCTATCTCAAAAACTAGGGCACCTAGCGAATGTTTTCTCCTATAATTTGTCGCCAAGTTACAGATTCAGTCGGTGTGAGAATTCAATTTCCCCATACAGTGGTACAAGCAAGTACAAAATACTTTATGTAGTTTCTAGACAGTATCAATGACATCTTACAGAGGAATGTTTGTTTCGAATTAAATAAATATAACCTTATTCTATAATTTTAACGAAAAGATAAATTTTTAACCGACTTCTAAAAAAGGAGGAGGTTCTCAATTCGGATGTTTGTATTTTTTTTTTTTTTTATGTTTGTTCGCGCATAACTCCGTCGCTTGCCAACCGATTTGAAAAATCCTTTTTTTGTTGGAAAGGGTATGCTTCCCAAATGGTCCCATGAAAATTTTATCAAAATCGGACAAGCGGTTTTTGAAAAATGAACAAAAACCTAAATATTTATCTACATTAACGATCTTTTCATATTTCATAACTCCGTCATTTACGAACCGATTTGGAAAATACTTTTTTGAGCATTTGCTCTCGAAAATCATCATTTGGTAAAGTGGAGCTGATGATAAAGACCACAGATGGCTATCGGAACTACTCAATGACAAATATTTCACGGGTTGCGATTCGATTACTTTAATATGGTTGCTAAGCAATTTATGCTCTTTACAAGCTCCATTCCACCATATGCAATGGTGAAATGGAGCTGATGGTGACTTCTCAAACAGCTCCAGTTCTCCTGGCTTATGGGAACTCCTCAACAATTAACGTCCCTGCATCGGGTAAAGCAATATTTTGTAAAAGGTGATAAGCAGTTGACATTAGGCTATTGTAACTTAGATAAATTACAAACTGACTCACTAAAAAGTGAAAAATAAAAACTTTTTTACAAAAAAAAAACAACCGACTTCCGAAAAACACTATAAAGTGAAAAATAACTTTAATTTCGGAAGTCGGTGGCAAAAAACTAAAATACAAATCCAAAAACACCGACTTCCGAAATTAAAGTTATTTTTCACTTTATAGTGTTTTTCGGAAGTCGGTTGTTTTTTTTTTGTAAAAAAGTTTTTATTATAATGTTTACTTGTTTCCGAAGTAAACATCGAAATAAAACTTGACATCTACAATGTACTGTATACTTTACCATTTTTACTTACTTAATTTCAGATTTAAATACGCTTGAGGTATTTTGTGAATGTTTGATTACATTCGTAATACATTTACACAACTACCCTCTCCCCCCCTGTAACATCGGGCTGGCGGCGAGAGCTACGCCCCGAGGTTAAATCTGGTTGCAGACCAATACTTAAGCTAAGTTAGTTTAGTGTGTTATGTAATCTTCATACTTGTGTTCATAGTTTGTGGTCTGCACCAGGGGGGAGACAGTTAGAACAAGCACCACTTCAGTAAAGAAAGAGCCGCCATCTACTTTATTTAACCGAGAAACTATTAGTTTCATAATTATCGATAGATATCTCTGTAATCCCAACTTTAACGAAAATAAGAAAATCAACAAGTTCTCTAATTTATAATAAAGTATTTTTCTAGAGAATAATTGTTATAAAGTTCATCAAAGTAGCATTCTCTGTCTACGTTGCCGCAACTTGCGTCTGCGCTTGTTTGTGTTTCGTATGTCCATTTTGTGTTTAATTATTAGCATGTTAAAACAAAATGGTTAATTACTGTAACTGCCAATTCTATTCAAACATAAATAGTAGCGGGCGAAATTCAAGTTTTCTTATGTTTTTTTGCAAATAGAAGCTGTGTTCACATCATATAATGATCAAAAATTAATGATTGTAATTTTGTAAATGTATCATCATTATATTCGCAAATCGCATTTACACAGCTGTTATTTGCAAAAAAACAAGAAAATTTGAATGATCGCATTTAATAAGCAAAGAGTATAGTAAACCTATACGTTGTATAAGTATGATACATTCTGTCATAGAGCCTTAGTTCGCAGATATTATGTAGATGGCGTTTCGAATCTGCATGCTTCGAAATGGAACAAGAGGGCTCTCTTCTCCCGTATTATTATTATACTCTTTGGTCTGCACTATGCACAAAGTATTAAAAATTACCTTAGTTATACGATAGCTTTAAGTACTGATGTTTGAATAAAACATTTTCATTATAATAAAAAGTTTAATTAAATGATTATTGTGATCAATACATCATTGACGACTTAATTAAAAAATAACAAAAAAAATGAAACTTCTGACAATCAGGAATTATTATAATATAACATTCAAGAATCATAATCATACAAAAATATTTTCAATCTCCATGAAAATATTAACATGACGCTTTTGCAGTATCGAAACTGTATATCTCTTGAGATTCTAACATTGATTGACCAATCTTTGGAAGCCAATTGCTCATTGGACACAGATTAACAACATTGCTTTTACGAACAATAAAACAATAAGGGATATAATAAAACAGTAAACAAAATACAGGACGACGCGACTCTAGTAGAACAATTTTTATTTCATGGAAATTGTTCTACCAGAACCGCGTCGTACTGTCGCGTCGCGCCTATCTTCGGGAGCCATTAAAACAGAATGTGACTTAAAGCATGTAAAGTTTAATTTACCTAGGGGCCCAAAAAGGCCACTATGGAGAATCTTAAAAGGATAACATTATGAATCGTAATATGCTGAAGACAGTCAGTGTTTTTCTTTTTTTTCGCTGCACTACGTAGGTATAATCAAAGAGATTGGGATTGGATTTGGATCGGATTGATTGGTATTTTAGCACCGACAAAAAAAAAATAACTGGAAAATGCTTCATCAATGGGATTTGATACGATTAACTTAACGATTAACTGTCCATTATGTTATCCTTTTATGATTCTGCCAAAGTGGCCTTTTTTGGGCCCCCTGATGAATACATACAACTCAAACTGTGGCCCATTACTGATTGGACGTATTTCTGGCGGATGCTTCTCGAGTGAAGCAAAACGAGCTTATACGCTCCGAAGATACGCCCAACCTAATAAGCCCTGAGGGCCCGTGCTCACCACGTTTTTTAAACGCTCTGTTGATGCGCGTTTTAGAAACGTGCGACGACGGCGCGCTTTTATCCTACAGAAGGTCTACAGGCTGCGTCTAACTCGCGTGCATATCGCATCTGTATCGCTGCAAACGCGCGTCAACGGCGCGTTTAAAAAACGTGGTGTGTTAAAGTTCTTGTTTTATCTGTTAGTAAAAGCAGATAGATGGTAAAAGATAACAATATTTTTGGTTTAGATTTATTTGTCCAGCAAGTTTCTCCCCAATGTCTGGTACTTTTCTATAAAACTAGGTAACTATTTATCACATAGCTGCCTTAGGCTGTTTTAAGTATTAGAGTAAATGAAAGGATTATATAATAATAAAAACTTGACAAGTTTTTAAGCTAAAGCTTTAAAGCTTAATAGTATTCATCTTGCAATTTGGTCGGAACTCTGATTTAAAAAACTAAACGTATGGTCGATTACAATTATTTCAAAAAGCATTAAAACTAGTTTAAAAAAAAAATCAAAATCGTGACATTTAAAAAAAAATAAAATGGAATAGATCAATAAGATTAATAAATTGACATTATTTAATTTTAATACTTGTGATTGAACTTCATCTGCAATAAGTACTTCACATTGACTTGTGCGACGTCGTAAACGATGAATCTGGTTGTGTGCTAACGAAAATATCATTCTGCTGGCAAAGAATCGTCTTGTTGAGAACGTCGTGGTTTGCAGAGATCGTAAGAAATGCCGTAAATCAATTAAGTCAGCAATTCAGTCTATTATTGACTGACATAGCCCTCTCCCAAGTTCTTCCACGATGCCCGCTTGTACGGACCACCCTAACAAGCCGACTGGGACAAACTGGATAATTTGTCCCAGTCGCGTTGTTAGGGTGGTCCCGGTGGTTTTTTAACATTTTCGAAAAATAGTGTTACAGCCAAATTAGACCGATTTTAAGTTTTTCATAGAAATAGAGATTTCTAATTTACTTTTTAGGGTTCCGTACCAAAATGGTAAAACGGAACCCTTATGGTGAGACTTTGTCTGTCTGTCACAGCTGGATATCTTGAGAACTACTAATGCTATCAGCTTGAAATTTGGATAGTTTTAGATGACGTTTGCCCAACTATTTTGCAAATAAGAAAAAAATAAGGGACTAAAAAGGGGGTCTGAAAAATTCAAAGTGGGGCTACTAGGGCATGTGGGCTATCATATATGAAAGAGCGCAGTTTGCACATTCTCAAACATTTTTTCTTTTTTTTAGGCCGCATAGTTTTCGACTTTTGATGAATAATGTAAAAAGAAAATACCGTTCCCGTTATCTCCGAAGTTTCAAAGAGAAAAATCTGAAATTATTCTACGTGATAGAAGTTGATGTAAAGATTTCAGGAAAAATAAAACGAAGTCTCTAAATAGCACAAATAAAAAAGAAATCATCAACAAAAGTTACATTAGTTCCACTATCGGTCAAGAGATGACGCTGACCTAAAACTGCAATATTCTACACCGCAGCGTGCAGTGTTAAAATTCTCTGACGAATATAGGCCTCGCCGATGAAAATTTAAAAACATATGATAGTATGGAACCCTCGGTGCGCGAGTCCGACTCGCTCTTGCCCGGTTTTTTTAAAATAAGATATTTCGAAAATGTTATTGCTTATGCGTATAAAGTTTCATTAAAATCGGTTCATTCATTTCGAAAAACAAGGGCTTGAAAGTTTGTATGAAATGCCGTATGTCGTAAACGCTCTGAAGCTTGGCTGCTTTTTGGGTGACGTCGTCGATTTGTGTTTAGTTATAATTAATCTCAAAAGCCATGATTTCACGTATTAGTCTTTCAATAGGGTAATCTGAACTTAGACACTTGTGTTGGAGATTTTTATTAATATAATTCTGTTCATATATTATATTTGTTACGGTCGCAAATCTTTTGATGAACATACCAACCTGACACTGACCTGGAAATTGCATAAAACGTAAGAAAATTTTAAATTTCGCGGTGTACCTTGGCGCTGTCGCTGCAACAAGCAGGTCATAAAAATGCAAATGGTGACGGTGATTAGTAAAGGATACTCGTTATACAGCAGTTGGGTGTTGACTTTGTTGGTGATGGGCTTGCCGAGCGGCACGATGGTTCCGTCGTCCAGCGTCTTGTTGAGTGCGGGGTCAGGCATCGTCTTACCGACGCCCCACGCCGAGTGCATGTTGGGCGGAAGCTGCACGTTCTCCGCGCAGTGACACTCTTTCCTGTAAACATTACATACTATAATCGAGCTCCAAGACAGTTGAATCATTGAAAGAGTCTCTGTCAAAATAAAAGAAACTGGCTTCTGCCCGCGATTACGTCCGCCTGAAATTTCGCTTAGCGTTCTTTCTGATTTTTTTTCTTTTTGCTCGGCTCCTGAGGGTCCTAGCGTGATGTTAAACAGCCTTCTTCAAGAATTGGATAATTGTTTTCCGATTTTCATATGTTCGAAGAATCAAATGCTCGATGGGTTCTCGGTCCGAAAAACGTTATTCCGATTTTCAATTTTCCGAATAACCTGTTAAAATTGGATTTTCTTCACCTAAAATTGTTTGTCCGAAAGTCATTATCCATAACGCGTTTGCTATAAACTTCAGTAACCATAATGTTCAAAAATTCGAAATTTTGTTTTACATAATTATCTTTACTTCTAAATCTATTCTGTCATATTAACGAGTACTATAATAATTGAATATCCTAATTTTCCATGAAATAAAGTCATAATTATGTGTACACATTATATAATACAATACTTTTCTTTCTTTCGTGTATTATTCTGAATGTTCATTTATAATAAAATTGTTATGCAAGGTATTCGAAGCTTTAGTATACCCTACACTTTCGTGGCATGTGAGGCAAACATTGATGCCTGAGCAGCACGGCTTCATGAAAGGCCGTTCGACTGGAACTAATCTTGCGTGCTTTATATCGGATTTAGTCAATGCCGTAGACAACGGATCTCCTGTAGATGTAATCTACACAGACTTTAGCAAGGCGTTTGACAGGGTGGATCACAAAATGTTAGTTAAAAAATTACACACTCTCGGAATTGCAGGAAATTTGTTGCAGTGGTGTGAGTCTTACCTTGTTAAACGCACTGCTAAAGTTGTGGTCAACGGTTACTCGTCAAACCTGTTTCTGACACCCACAGGCGTACCCCAAGGCTCCCATTTGGGTCCGTTGTTTTTCAATATATTTATCAATGACGTGGCGTCTTGTTTTGTACACTCGAAGATATATTTATACGCGGATGATCTAAAAATTATAAAACGAATTGAGTGCAATCAGGATCCATATAAACTTCAAGAAGACTTAGACCGTTTTTCCCAGTGGTGTTTGGACAATAACATGTTACTTAATGCTGACAAATGCAATCACGTACATTTTTCTAGGAAAAAAGGACTGTATTTTCGTAATTATAAAATTAATGACCAAGTTATTTACGAGAAAGAAGTTATTCGCGATTTGGGGGTTTATGTAGACAATAAGCTTCGGTTTAATATTCACGTTGATAAAATCGCTACTAAGGGGTTTAAGATGTTGGGTTTCATTCTGCGTAACTGTAAAGGTTTTAAGCACGCCTCAACTAAAATTGCAATCTTTAACTCAATAGTCAGATCAGGCTTAGAATACTGCAGCATAGTTTGGACTCCACTCTACGAAATACATAACCGTCGTTTAGAATCAGTGCAGAAAAGATTTCTTTGGCACTTGTCATATCAATGCAGTAGGGCCAGAAATCTAACTAGCTACAGCTCACGCTTGAAACATTTCAAACTTATGAGTCTGGAAAATCGCCGTATGCTTTTAGATCATCTGTTCCTGTACAAAATAATGAACAATCATATTGATTGTTCGCGGTTACTGAGTCAAATAAATTTAAATGTGCCTTACAAACTTGCTCGTAGGTCTAGGTATCAGTTGCTCCGTGCTAAGGGCTTTAAAACCAATCTGGGTCATTTTTTCACCATTAACAGAATGCAGATTCAATTTTGTCGCCTGTCACGCTCACCCAGCGTAGATATTGATATGTCTTACTCTTTACATAAAGTCAAGGCTGCCTTGCATAAGGCTTTATCTTAAAAATGAAAAATTAATAGTACAGTTTCTATTGTCTTTCTCATTTACTTAATCTATATAAATAAGTTAAATATGCTTTGTAATTTGTAACTGCATTTCCTACTCCTATGTTTAATGCATGCCGTGGCAGCCTTTAATTAAGGCTACACTATAAAATGTTATAACAATATGTGCATCTTAACATGTATTTTTAGTGTATGCTTTGTTGGTTGTCCTTAAATAAATAAATAAATAAAATAAATAAATTATCTCTAAAACATTTGCTAAAAATTAGGTTTTAGTGACAGAAACAAATCGCTGTAAATCCGACTCCATGCAGTCTTGTCTGCCTTACCCCTAGAGTGTAATTTAAAATCGCGTAGGCGCGTAGGGGCGAGGCGGCCCGAGGGCTGAGGAGCAGGAGGCTGTGAGCGAGCCGCCGCGGCTGAGGTTGGCCGGCGGAACCGGCCAGCAAGCCGAAGCCGCGGTGGTGAGCGAAAGCCGTCTGCGACGATTAGCACGCGTGGGCCGCCGGAGAACCGCAGCGCCAAAGCCGTGACAGAAACCATGCCAGCTGCATGTTGCATGCTCGCTTGCATGCTGCATGCTGCGTGTTTGCTTCCATGCTGCATGCTTGCTGCATGCTGCGTGTTTGCTTCCATGCTGCATGTTTGCTGCATGCTTGCTTGCATGTTGCATGCCGCGTGTTTGCTTCCATGCTGCATGCTTGCTGCATGCCTGCTGGCATGCTGCATGCTGTGTGTTTGTTTTCATGCTGCATGCTTGCTGCATGCATGTTACTTTAAACTCTTTACACAGAAATAGGGGCCCCGCGAAGCGGGGCTCCGTCGACACTAGGATGCAAGAGCGAGCGAATGACAATATAAATACCTTTACCGTGCATCGAAGTCTAGTAGTATCGCATTGAAGATCTATCGCGGCAACGTGCATGGAAGTGTAGTGGCGTCGCAGTGACGGCTCTTTCGCAGTTACGTGCATCGCAATTTTGTAGCATCGTATTAGCATTTATCGATATTTTGTGCTTTGATATTCCACATTCTACTCGTATATTTGTTCTATTCAGTTTTTCAAGGCGTTTTTATTTCGAAATTCTAATTAATCGGAATTCGTATTTTTGATTTTTCGAATTATCATTAATTCGGACTTTGTTATTCGATCTATTGAATCTCGGTATTTTGAAACGTTAGGAATTTCGGAATTATAAAAATAGGGTGAATGATAAATCGGAGTTACTATATTAGGACTTTTGAACCATTCAGAATTATGAAAATCGGTATTTCGAAATTCGTATTTGTGACTGTCGAAACAAAGTTTTCGTATTTATGTAGTGTACCCCTTGCGGACACCAGCCCGTTATACCAGACTAAATTTATTTTCAAACATTTTAACTATTATTAATATTTTAACTTTGTTAGCTTGGTTCTTAACTTTGTTTAGCATGCTGTGGTCTCCGTATAAGTGAAGGAGTACACATACTTAATACCTGAAGGCTAATTCTCGTAATTTAAAACGTATGTAGTCGCAGTCTTATCTCGACAACAAACAAAATGTCAAAAGCTTGTCAAAAATGTAGGGAAATTAGAAGTATTTTTAACACTTAAAATTACAAGAATTGCCCCTTTGATGTTGCCCGTTATTGTGTATATTTTCGATCGATAGACCCTTGCAGCTGTTATTATTTAGCCACAATCCTAAATCAATAATTTCTCGCTAGTCTCGAGACTGGTTGAGCCTTATTGACTGGGCGCTTTTCACTTTTCGGTTTTCAGCGGTTGCAGCCGTTGGGAACAGTGCGGCGGACTCGGCCCAACATCACGCCTGTACTCCCCGGATGGCCGTGGCATATTCTATCTCATATTCTATCTAGTTATCTTTACATCCCATGTAACAGGGGGCGAGTCTATGTCATTATTATAAGTATTATGTGGTATTATCCGCACAAATCCTGCTACTAACATTGTATTGTTTGAATAATAAAATAACAACAAGCAACAATAATAGTACTTACTCCTAAGTACAGCACTGAAAATTTTTTGGTCCTAAAAATCCAATATTTTTACAAGTTTTGAAGACACACTTACATGTTTCCGAGAGCGACTTCACATAGCAGCATGAGCCCGGTTGGGTTCCTGGTGTTGGTGCAACAGTAGTTGGCAGACTTGGACACCATGTCCGCGAAGTATACACCTTTGCCGAACATGTAGCCCGTCACTGGGGCTTCCGGCGGCGCTATGCGGAGACCTGGTGAAACAGCGGATAATTAAGCTAGTTAAAAATGACACAACATCACGCCTATATAACCTCGAGCGGCAGGCAGATTACAATGACATTTCGCCAGCCTGTTATTGCCACTAACTGGGCACAAATCTCGACTCGGGACTGCTACTACTAAGTCCTGATTAGAAAAAACCCGAATAACACTTTGCCTGACCTGGATCCAGGAAGCTCGAGCTCAACCATCGCACTTTGGACCACTTTACCAACGAGACAGTAAAGAAAATTATCAAGCAATCTAAAACAACTGACCTTGAGAGATGATTCCTGCAAAGTTGGTGACGCGCGAGCCGTGCCACAGCAGCCGTCTGTTGTGAAGCTTCCTGAACGGCTTGAAGCGCTTGTCTTCACCCTCGCGGACCACTTTGAACACCTGCAAGTAATCAGCATAGGAAATGATTATTATGAGGTATGAAACCAAGTGCAACACGGTACGATTACATGCAGAACGAATAATCGATGGGGCCAAAGTCTTGCTCCGGTGTTCCGGTTTGGATGATGCCATAATATCTGCGATGCTTCTGACATTTGCAGGTGTCCGTAGGCGCGGCTTGTCACAGCCGGATTTTTCGCCCAACCGTCACCATCCTCTTGCCCTTTTCCGAATATTAACTAACACACACAGCCGGCACAGCAACTCTTTTCCTACAATAAATTGGTATTAGCCGCCATCTTAGTGTTATTTTCCTCCAAGCCATATTTCACACACACAATCCATCCATCTTTTATTTACTTTATAGAGGTAGGTAGCTTTCGCCCGCGGCTTCGCCCGCGAGGGGTGCGCCAAAGTTCACCTAAATTTTCAACTCCGATAATCGGAAATCCGAAAATGTTCTTCCTAAAATTTTACATCCTAACAATCACAATTTCTAACTACTCTGTCTCTAATGTTCATAATTCCGAAGCATTCAACTTCATAATGTCTGTAGCAATAAACATCTATTATACTTTTATTTGTTTTCCTATATTTTCTCAACATAACCATCTTTTACACTATTATTCAAAGTCATATCTTTTTTGTTTAATTTCTTTTTATAGATTTTTTTTTTGTTTAGATTTTATTTATAGCGGTAACCAACATAATATAATTACAAAAGTAACACATTTGTAATAACAACTTAGGATGCAAGAGCGAGCGAAGCGAGCTCGGGACTTGGGGCACCCCGACTCGGACAGGTTAGGTTAGAAGGGGATGACGGGGGCTCGAGTGAGCGAGCAAAGCGAGCGAACGAGCCCCCGTCATCCCTTTCGTGTTAGGTTCCTTTAAGCCCTGTAGACAGAAATAGGAGCCCCGCGAAGCGGGGCTCCGTCGACTACGCCTAACCACATATTTTTGTAGATAAAAAAAACTTTGGTATTTCTTTTCTCGGCCACTATGATTTTGCGAACTTCACGGTTTTCAAATTTACACTAAAAAGAGTCTATTCTATCAAAAAAAAAATAGCTACTATCAAAAAGCGCCGGGTGTGGAAGTACAGTGGTTCCATAGACACAACTCAGTACGTTATGTAAAGCCTTTGAGTATTAAACCAACTGTAAAGCATACCCCCAAATAATAATCATACCCTCAAATTAAAACTATAAATATCATCTTCTAATATTATGGTAATTATGTTTAGGGATAAAAGCGTTATGATAAAAAACAGTAGGAGTTTAAATATATTTACATTAATGATATTATTTATTACAATTTTCGGAAACATGAGTGTTATGAACATCGCCGGTAGCACTACAAATAGTATGAATGAAATCTTTAGGATGAAAAATTTTAGGAAGACTGATCATTCGGATTACAAATCATTAGGAAGAACAATTTCGGGTAAAGAACTTTAGGTGAGCCAATATAGACCCGCCCGCGAGTTATGTCGTTAAAAACTATCCTATGTCCTTCCCCGGGATACAATGTATCTCTCTGTCAAATTTTATCGAAATCGGTTCAGTTATTTTGGCGTGAAAATGTAACATACAGACAGACAGTTACTTTCGAAGTTATAATATTAGTATGGATGAGGAACAGGGTGTAAAGTTAACTCATCCTCCATAGAAGAGAAAGGATCCTCCGACCAGACGGTTGTTGTGTCTGGCGGGCAACTGCCCGATGATTCATGTCGGGCCATTGTATCTATGCTAGTTACGCGGTAAACTCTGCTTGCGAGATGCAGGATTTTGCTTGACATCAGTATGACGCGTTGTTCGCATGTGGCGTTGTAGATACCGCTACAACTTTAGTATGCCACCTAGTGATATACTGTGATTGTTACCTGCTTATGTAGTTGCCTTGTGAGTTTACTTAATACAAATCCTGAATTCATTCATTAATTGACAGACAACGCACAGCCTAAGCAGCTGGGTCTAAACGCATGAAATTTTGGACTAGAGGGGCCTAATATAGAGAAAGGGGAGGGAAAGTGCTCTAAGTAAGAATTTTAGAAAATTCACCCCAACTGAGTAAAATATGGTATGAAGGTTTCTATCGAAGTTTCTTCATCTTTGTTAATGGGAAATCCCATCGGGAATAGCATAAACAGTGTATAATGTTCCTACTGCTGGGACACAGACCTCGTCTCTTCGTGAGGGAGTGGGCTGTCATCTACAACGCGGGCCCAGTGCGGGTTGGTAGATTTCACATGTCTTCGAATGTTTGGTTCTAGAAGGTAGACGACTAACCTGTTCGATTTCTAAGGTGAAGGTGGAATGTGTAGCCGCGTGCGTATTGCGCACATACTCCTGAATCATCTCGAACTCGGGCGAGGACGTCGGCAGCGGAGCGATGTCTGCCTTCAATTTCAAGTAATGAGACGAGATTGGAGATTGCTCTTCGTCCGAATCTGTGGATCAAAAGTAGTACTGTGTTAAAAACAACGCATATTATACAGGGCTGATTTTTTTCAGCGCCAGATAATTCTTATTCGTGGAATAAAATTGACGTCTGACAGTTTTTGTATGAAATAACTCTCAAAATTTCAAAATTATTCCTGGAATAAAGTTATTAGATGACTGAAAAATCAGCCCTAAATTATACAACGGTTCTTACAAGTTGTGATCAGTCTGTTAAAATAAACAATTTTACTAAACATTCATTTTTCAAACAAAACAGCGTTGAAATTGGCACGAAATAAACCACCCTATTATACTAAAACGAAAAAAAAAACCGGGCAAGAGCGAGTCGGACTCGCGCACCGAGGGTTCCGTAACATCCGGGTTTATGCATAAGGTTTATGTTTATGAAATTAAATGTTTATTTTTATTTTTGAGTTGATTGAATGAATGGTAAAATGCAGTTTACGATTTATGACGTATTAAAAAAAAACTACTTACTAGATCTCGTTCAAACCAATTTTCGGTGGTAGTTTAAATGGTAATGTACATCATATATTTTTTTTAGTTTTATCATTCTCTTATTTTAGAAGTTACGGGGGGGGGACACACATTTTACCACTTTGGAAGTGTCTCTCGCGCAAACTATTCAGTTTAGAAAAAAATGATATTAGAAACCTCAATACCATTTTTAAAGACCTATACATAGATACCCCACACGTATGGGTTTGATGAAAAAAAAATTTTCGAGTTTCAGTTATAAGTATGGGGACCCCTAAAATTTATTGTTTTTTTTTCTATTTTTGTGTAAAAATCTTAATGCGGTTCACAGAATACATCTACTTACCAAGTTTCAACATTATAGTTCTTATAGTTTCGGAGAAAAGTGGCTGTGACATACGGACGGACAGACAGACAGACGGACAGACAGACAGACAGACAGACAGACAGACAGACAGACAGACAGACATGACGAATCTATAAGGGTTCTGTTTTTGCCATTTGGCTACGGAACCCTAAAAAGGTTATTTTATTTGTGTGCAGACGCCAGCACATCAAGCTTCTACAATCTGTCAAATTTCTTTAATAGATTTTCAACTTTATCGCTAAAGCATAAGGTTCTAAGTTGATTGGGAAAATTTTACAGTTTCGGGTAGCTTGATGTGCTGGCATGACATGTTTATTAATATACTTAATATAGAGTACGTGGTTTCAATTAATGTGATAACCTAATCGCTGTATTACAATGCATTTCTTTTTATTAACCTAAAAGTTCGACCTCTCATTGTCTAGATCGAATAAGATTGCAATGCCTGCATTTATGAGACATAAAACTGGGACAGTAGTATGACTGGTGGCACCAAATAACTGAATTTTTGTGCCGCTGATAAGTAACAACACTTGTTTGTGTGTGAACACTATAGTTCTACCTCAGTTATTTGACAAAAATAAGTCATACACATATTTATGTGTATGTAAATTTGTAGCACTTATTAATGCGACGACTAACAGGTTAATATAGTTTTAGACTCTAAATAGTAGTTGAATCAATCTAGTCCTGTAGCTAGTCCGAAAATATCGTGACATATTCATGACAGTGGCCTTAGGCTCAATTTACACCGCCGCGGAACGGAATGGAAGCGAATTTTTTTGTACAAAGCATTATGAACTTTACGTCACTAGTGTAACGTACAAATTAGATACACCCATACGCACAGGTCACGCATCTACTGGAGAATCTTCGCGCATTCTCGGGAATTCCCGTATCTAGTTTGTACGTTAGACAATTGACATAAAGTTCATTTTGCTATTATGAAAACTCGATTCCACTCCGTTCCGCGGCGGTGTAAATTGAGCCTTATTAGAGCGAACAGAAAAAAAATATTATTTAATTCCGTGAAAAAAAGCTAATATTAGAGTACAACTACAGTGATGATGAGGTGAAAACTCGATGGGATGGGATAATGGATGGATGACACATAGTACCAGTCTACTACACCCACTACAGGACAAGCAATTTCAGAGTTATATTAATTACTAGGTTTTGCGCGCGGCTTCGCTCGCATGGATGTTGGAAAATATCCTACGGGAATATACTACCGGGATTAAAACCTATTAAATCCTATGTGTTAATCCAGGTTATAAACTATCTGTGTGCCAAATTTCACCCAAATCCGTTCAGCCGTTTCTCCGTCAATCCGGAATACATCTATACATCCAGACAGTCAGCCAAACGGACAATAATTACCATACACACACCTCCTAGCAATTACTTTTTTTCAAAATTATTCAATGTACTATCGGCCAACGATAAGCATGCTCACTTAAGAAAATATTTCTGCGGAAGCGCAGCTAGTGACAAACCACACCCCTTCCTGGTTTCGCCCAATTAGAGACAATATGCATTTATGTGAGTAAAGGGCGTGTAACAAAATTTCAAAGTCATTACCCAGAGTGTGGCAGTGCCAATTTGCATCGCGCTAATTGTTGACGCCTCCCGTGTAATACTTATCGCCATTTCATTTTACGACCTGCTTATTTCTATCGGACTGATTGCCTGCCTAACTGTGACCTCTGCTTGTATACCGGACTGTAATCGAAGGCCTGTTTTTGACCCTAGCTCGTATCCTGGACCTTGTGTGTATTGTGCCTACTGTGATCTGTGACTAACTTGGTCGTTAACCATGACGACCCGAAACCTGATCCAAGAAGAAAGAAACGAAATTATTGTCTTGCATAGACAAGGGTTGAATATATCCCAAATTGCAGTGGAGTTGAACTTGCAAGTAAGTTTTGTTTTTTGTATTCAGATAAAGAGAGAGATATAGAAATAAATAAAGTGATATTAATATTATTATGTCCTAGTTTGCATTTTTCTCAATATCCTTATGTTATCTAGTTTTTTTTTTAAATACACAAGTATTTATCACCTATCTTTCTAGTAAGTCTACGAATTTAAGTTTTGATAACTACTTAATAAAAAATTAGTTTATAAGGCATTATTTAAATATTTTACTACAATTAAATTAGTAGTCAAAATAAAAATATAAAAATTGAGTTTAGTAGATAAATACCTCAAATTTTAAAATATTTAACACTTTTTGTTATTTTCAATAAATTCTTACGCGTAGACGACGGTTTTGCGCATGACTTTATTGGGTTTTTTCAGCGTAGTCAACATTTTTTTACAAGTACTAATTCATTAAACTTAAAAAAAATCGTACACTTACTAATATACTAAATGCCTAGTATTTAGGATTTTTTTTCAGATCGTTATTTGCTACCAGTTAGCCAAGAAAGCAATCGAAAAACTTGGTGTTTCGTGATTACGTAAAAACGGGTGTTAGTTTTTTTTTTTGGAATGTATATTAAGTAGTTATCAAAACTTAAATTCGTTAACTTAACAGATTTTTCTGTTTTTAGTCCGCGAAATTGATAGGGAGGGACCCTTAAATTGTAATCTACAAACAAATCCTAACTTCCTTACTAATATTATAAATGCAAAAGTAGGTTTGTTTGTTACGCCATTTAAATCCGTTCGGCCGTTGAAGCATGAAAGCGTAACAAACAAACAAACTCATTTTCGCACTTATAATTCTAGTTAGGAATTAATACATAAAATCACTGCCTTTTAATTTCCTATACTTTTTATATTTCTATATTTCTTTGTTGCTGTAATGTTGTGAGTTTAATTCTAATGGCATCGTGTGCTATAATGTTGTATTCCTGTGTAAAAATATGTAAAAATACCTATAATATAAAAAATATAAACTTTTTATACCAAATTAATGATAAATAACAATAATATAATATAGTGTGTTGATTAACTAAAGGTGTTTCCCGTTAACCCGCAATAGTATAGCATCCACACATGCTAAAATAAAAATTCGCGAAGTAAAATCAGATGTTCCCTACATTTTGACGAGTTATCTATTATATAAAATTCAAAGTCTTGACTGACTGAAACATCAACGCACAGCCTAAACCGTTGGTCCTAGAGACATGCAATTCGGAGAGTGTGTTCTGTGTGAAGAGTAGGTTTCCAATAAGAAAGGGTTTCTCGAAATTCCACCCTAAGAGGTTGAATGGGGGAGGGTGAAATTTCATGCGGACGAAGTCGCGGGCAGAAGTCAGTGCGAACTAGGGAATGCAGAACCGGTTCTGTTTTAAAGAACCGGGATTTTCGGGACCTTCTGGCTAAAGAACCGGGATTCTCGGTACCTTCAATACTTTAAGTAAGCCTTTAAAAGATGAAGAGTTGAAACGGAGAAAGTAAAAGAAAGACGAAATGACAGGGCAAAATAAAAACATTTAAATCAAATCAAATAAAACGTTTTATTTCTTGTTTTATTGGTAACTACGCATACTCTACCAGCAACATCTTTATTAACATTAAAACATTTTTGTACGTAATCCTAGACAATATTTATCAAAAAAAATTATTAAACATCTTCTCCAAACAAATTAAATTAAAGCGTAGCATTAATTAGTCTCAATATTATTGATTAGATAATCTTAACCGACATTTTTTAAATTGTTATTTATTAACATAATTCATCATCATCATTTCAGCCGAAAGATGTCCACTGCTGGACATATCCCCCAAGCACCTCCACTTCGACCGGTTCTGTGCTTCTCGCATCCATCGGGTTCCCGCGGCCTTAACAAGGTCGTCGGACCACCTTGTGGGAGGCCTTCCCACGTTACGTCTTCCGGTACGCGGTCACCACTCCAGAACATTTCGGCCCCATCGGCCATCTGTTCTGCGAGCAATGTGCCCTGGCCACTGCTACTTAAGTTTGGCAATTCTTCGGGCTATGTCGGTTACCTTGGTCCTCCTGCGGATCTCCTCGTTCCTGATTCGATCACGCAGGGAAACTCCATAGCTCTCTCCATTGCCCTTTGGGTGACTTTCAGCATTCTTATAAGGCCCATTGTGAGTGACCACGTTTCAGTGCCATAAGTCATCACTGGCAACACGCACTGGTCAAAGACTTTCGTCTTGACACACTGAGGTATGTGGGACGAGAAGATATTGCGTAGCTTCCCGAACGCTGCCCAGCCGAGTCGGATTCAACGATCGACCTCTTTTTCGAAGTTAGACCTACCTAACTGGACAGCTTGTCCTAGGTAAACATACTCGTCCACGACTTCGAGTGTAGTGTCTCCGATCTTTATGAGAGTGGGTGTTACATGGGAATTTGACATGACCTTCGTTTTGTCCATGTTCATTTTAAGACCCACTCTTTCGGAGGCTCTACTGAGGTCATCGAGCATTGTACTGAGGTCCTCCATAGTCTCAGCACTGTCTCACACCTCGCTGCAAAAGGATAGGTTTCGAGGTCTGATCCTGAGTCGGACTGACATAGTGGCGTTTTCGTACCGACACTTCAGCACCTCGATGTACCGATAGTCGATCTGGCACCGTTGAAGAGACTGCAGCACAGCCCATGTCTCAATCGAATCAAAGGCTTTCTCGTAGTCCACAAACACTAAGCAAAGAGGCAGGTTATATTCTTCGGTCTTCTGTATAACCTGTCGCAGCGTATGTATGTGGTCTACGGTGCTAAAGCCTTTACGGAATCCGGCTTGTTCGGGAGGCGTCAAACCTGCGCGCGAGACGGTTCGTGATGACTCTCGAAAACAGCTTGTAGACATGGCTCAGAAGTGAGATGGGCCTATAATTCTTAAGAAGGGCATTGTCGCCCTTCTTTAAGAAAAGTCACCACACCTCTGTTCCATGCCTGCGGTGTTTTGCCACCGATTATGATGACGGAATCAAACAGCTTCTGAAGGTCCTTAAGAACGTGTTTTCCGCCGGCCTTCAGGAGCTCGGCCGTAATTCCGTCATCACCCGCGCGCCTTGTTATTTTTGAGCTGCTTCAGAGGCATCCTAATCTCGTACAGGCTGACGTCCGGGATGTCTTCGGTATAGTGTCGGGTCAATCTAGCTCTTGGGTCGTTTGCCAGATCCATAACGGGATTCCTTGTTGATGTGTATAACTGTCCATAGAACCTCTCGATCTCTCTATCGAGAAACGTAAAACAAAACAAACAAACACGAAACAAACAAACAAACGAAAAAACGTTTAATAAACGTTTTATCTATCTATCTATCTATCTCTCAACAGCTCAGGTTTGGCGGATACGATCCTGCCATCATCGATCTTTAGTTTCGTAAGCTGGCTCTGCCCAAAGGAAGCAGTCT
This sequence comes from Mesoligia furuncula, assembly GCA_916614155.1. Lineage (NCBI taxonomy): Eukaryota > Metazoa > Arthropoda > Insecta > Lepidoptera > Noctuidae > Mesoligia > Mesoligia furuncula. The sequence goes on along the minus strand of OU744800.1, from coordinate 21,067,466 downwards.
TGTTTGAGTTTTTTGCGAAGCACTGTCCACCAAAATCACAAACACAACGCAAAGCACAACATTCCGAAGACGCGATGGCCGCCACCAGCCCCTCCCGCACCCTCGTGCAACATGCTCTTGTAGCATGCATGCTTCTTGTGCATGCTAGGTAGCAAGTGTATTCCGCTTTAAGCGGTCGGGCTTTATGCTATAAAATTAGAAATATTCGAAACGCGAAGTATCTTTTCCCGAAAGTACCGAAAGAACCGGGATTTGGTTTAAAATATCCCGGTTCTAAAAACGACTCAAATTTCCGGGATTTCCCGGTACTTTCGGTTCCGGGATTTCCCGGGACTGTTCACTAGTGCGAACATAAATGTAGGGAACAGCTATTTTTTTCGCGAACTTTTGTTTCGTATTTTTTTTTGCACTGAAGTATAGACGCTATACTATTGCAGGGGAACGCCTTTCGTTAATTAAAATACTGTATATAAAAATAATAAAATTATAATAACATTCAGATGTTAAAAATATTAATAATTAATTATAGTAATGCAGTCAAATAAGTATGTTCTTTTTATTTCATTTTGCTTTCAAAGACCTTGTTGGAACCTTTTGTGACCTGATAATAAATCTATTAACACCTTAACAATGGTGCTTTATCTCACACTAGCTTTTGCCCGCGGCTTCGCTCGCGATAAGTAATATTAAAAAATAAAAATACATTTACATCCGCCATCATCCCTTATTTTATCCCCATGGGGTTGAATTTATCAAAATCCTTTCTTAGGGGATGCCTACGTCATTGTAGCTATATGCATGCAGAGTCTCAGCCCGATCAGTTTAAAATTGACAAAGTGTCATACAAACTTTCATCCCCTATTTTATCCCCTTGGGGGTAGATTTTATCAAAATCCTTTCTTAGGGGATGCCTACGTTATAGTAGCTATATGCATGCAAAGTCTCAGCCCGATCGGTTTAAAATTGACAAAGTTTCATACAAACTTTCATCCCCTATTTTATCCCCTTGGGGGTAGAATTTATCAAAATCCTTTCTTAGCGGATACCTACGTCATAACATCTACCTGCATGCCAAATTTCAGCCCGGTTGGTTTGGGCTTTTGAGTTTTATATATTTAAAAAAAAAACTAGGGCGTTTATCCCGCGAATCCCGAATGGCAACGTCGCATTTTTAGAGGCTTTTCGTGATTATTATATTAAATTTAAATCAAAGTACAATTTTTTTTCGGCCAAGCACATATTTTATAATTATTTTTAACATTTACCTACTCTGAAAATAAAAATATTTAATCGTAATACTGAAAATAGAAAATAATTGACAATAACTATGTAAATTTTTGTTAGTATATAGTAAATACCAAAATACTTTAAAATAATAGCACACATACTTTCAAATACCAACGATCTAGTGCTTAGCCGAAAAAAAAATTGCAACTACTTACTTTGATTTAAATTTATTAAAATAATCACGAAAAACCTCTAGAAATGCCACGTTGCCAGCCCGCGCGGGATAAACGCTCTTAAATTGTAGAGTTAAAGTACAAATTTGCTCGGGAGAGTTTCATACAATGTTGGAATTTACGCTGTGCCATTTTTATTACCCATACATACAAGGTGTAATTGCAATAACTGAAAACCTTCTTAAGGGATCATTATAGTCATTATGAACAACTTTTGCTATATAAAAATCAGCTGTTTCCTACGTTTGTGTTCGCATAACTCGTGAAAATGTATGGAACAGCTGATTTTTTTTTCGCTATTTCAGGTTTGGTCCCATAGTAAAAGTTGTTCATAATGATGAGTACAATGACCCCTTAAGAAGTTTTCAGTTATTGCATTTACACCTTGTATATTAAAATTTCGATAAGAATGTTAATACCCAAATGAGATATAGAAAGGTTAAGAGTTTATTTATCATGAAATCAATCCTCATGCAAACATCATTTAATTACTTATAATTTTCATTTATAGTGTCCTTGTTGTGCCCTTTAAATAAGACTTTTGTAGTGATACTTAGTTCCTATACTTCCTATAAAATATTGTGTTAAAAATCGGTGCTAATTGTAATTTTTGTTTTGCCAGAGAACAACGGTGCGCCGCTGGGTGCGAAGATATGAAGAAGAAGGAGAAACAACGGAACGCGTGCGTGCACCTCGACCCCGGGCTATAAACGAAGATGACCTTAATAATATGATAGCTACATACCAAGAGAACCCTTTCACGCCTACTCGCATTTTCGCACAGAATTATGAAGTTTCGATGCAAACTATTAGAAACGAGTTGCATCGAGCTGGAGTCCATCACAGACGGCCCGCAAAAAAAATTATTTTGACGCAGGAGCAGAAAGCTGCTCGCATGCGATTCGCTCGTGACTACAGAGACTTCGATTTTTCTTACGCCATATTTTCCGATGAAAAGTGCTTTAAGTCTAGCCAACAAGGTCGTCGGAATTTATGGCGTATAGATAACACGAGATACGAACCTCGAAATGTGATCCCAAATGCAGAATCGGGAAGAATTATCGTGAACATGTGGGGCTGGATGAGTGCTGCTGGACCAGGTGAGCTCGCTTTTATACCAGGGAGGGCAAACGGCCACACGTATTTAGAGGTGCTACAAAATATCATGGTACCCACAGTGCGCACGGTGTATCCACAACTGGACGTGCCAGAATTTTATTTTTTCCAGGACAATTGCCCGATACACCGTGCGCGGGTTGTTCAAGAGTGGTTGCGAGGGCAACCACAAATTAAAACAGTGCCATGGCCCTCCCGATCGCCAGACTTAAACCCCATTGAAAATTTGTGGGGTTTAATGGTCCAGAAATGGGATAACAGAGCAGAAAGAACGAAGGAAGCACTTGTCACACATTGCGAACAAGTTTGGGATACATTTAGAGGTTCGAATTTGTGCGAAGTCCTAGTTGGGTCCATGCGAAGCCGTTGTGATGCTGTGCTAGATGCGGGAGGAGCAGCGACGAAATATTAATTTAATTATAATTTTTAACATACAGTATGTTAATTAGCGAAAGGCGTTCGTTTCATGGACGCTATTATGCGTCCATACATGATAAATAAATATTACCATTTAAAAACCACCATTATCATTTTTGAATGGTCATGTTTTTTTAGCATGTTTGGACGCTATACTATCGCGGGAACGGGAACGCCTTTCGTTAATTAACATACTGTATAATTACATTATACAGGGTTATTTTTAAAACACTTGGCAGGAGTGCAGGACATTATTAGTAACATCATAAACAATCACTTTTGCTGTATGACTTTTGACAATACTAAAAATAGACTCAAGTTTTTGTTGTAATAACTCTTTTTAGATCTGTATTTTGTAGTTAGTACCGCCGCGCCCCTGCATTCGCAACGCAATGTTTGTTTACTTATCTATTATTGCTTTATCCGCGTAGAGTTTTTTTAATTAAGTAGTTTATGAAAAAAAAAATGATTCATTATTAAAAGTCATAAAACATAAGTTGTTATTTATGATGTTAGTATTATAGTCCTGTGAGGTTAATAGCGTTTTACAAATAACACTGTTTAGCTATTTTTAGGTTAATTTTTCCAATTTGTATTATACTAATTCGTTGATTAATGTCACTGTTTAAACTGTAGTCATAGTTTAAGATATTGCCATAGATTTTGAAGTCATCTTGTATACTTGATATTAATTTAGTGTCATGCTGCCTTTCTTGGTGAATTTGTTGTTTTATTGTTTTTTTAAATATTTTTGTTAATTATTAAGATAAAGAAACACACGATTTGAGAAGGCTATTTCTCTCTTTGTTATGTTCTCTAAAAATATTGTGTAACAAAACTAGAAAAATACTAGTTTAAGATTGTTCACTTAGTAGGTAGGTAATAATAAGAAAATGCTGTATTTACATAGAATTATTTGTTACACTTAGTTCTGTATTTTCTGTTGTTTCCTGTAATTTCTGTAGTGTAAACGAACGTTGGTAATTGGTTGTGTTGTCTGTTTGTCATTGTTGTTTTGATTTCATAGATCTTTACAATACCTATTAATGTAGATAAATACGGTTTGACAATGATATTATAAGTAAAGAGTCTTTTTACTTATACCTAATAATTGCATTTTGATAATTTCTGTTTATTTTTTTTTTTGTTATAATTTGTTAATCTTTAATGTTTCCTTTTGAATACTTGAAAAAAATTATTAAAAATAAATGTATTAAATTATATTGTGTTATTTTCTACAACAGCAAATCCTTAAAATTGTTCTCAAGTAGATTTTATCTAACTGTTTCTTATTTCACACATATTACAGCCGAAAATTTCGACTCGAACAAAAAGATTTAAATGTCAACCTAAATATATCTTTATTCTTAAATGAACACAAACCTAAAATATACATTTCATTAGTAGGTACCCAACATTTTATTTACTCTTACTGCTCGCGCAAATTATAGTTTAGTTTAATTACTTGATAAGCTTCAGAATTTTAAAGTGGCGTAGGAACTAAATCATTGTATTTGTCAAAAAAAGGTCATAGGTAGGTTGCAATGCCGGCAACGCGCCCTGTCGAGTTGATTATTGCTTAAAAGCATAAATTGTCAACCTTTGATTAAAGCATCAATTAAAGTAAAGTAAAGTGTTTAACGTGCTGAAAATTTTGGTTCTGTCCTCTGTCATGCCGTTTTTGATCCACCCAAAACGGTAAGCAATAAGCATACCTTTGCCTCGGGCATTTTAATTAGAAAGATACTTTGTTCGTGAAATCTCGTTATTTTTACAATCAAATCAATGGTGTAATAAATTAATGGATAAAACGAATTTTACAACTGTTAAATGTATTAAACCAAATACAAGTAACAACTGCAAAACATTTGAGATAATCCTAAGGTAATAAAATTGGTTATCTTTTCGCCAACGTATGGTAGGCCCTTGTATTAAGCCGTCCTATTGTTTAACCGGGCTTTCAAACATTCTCACTAAATAATAATGGGATTAAGATACTTAACTTATTTTTATTCTTTTATTGCTCTATGTTTTCATTGAAATAGCACAATTCCAGTAATATTTGAACCAATAATTAGCGAAATTCATTCTGTTATCAGAGCTTTTTGTTTATAGCTGCCGCAATTTTTGCAACTGCAATAAAGATAAGTTCATCATCCAAGTCCCATTGTTATTTAATGGGAATTTCTGGAAATCCGGTTAAATAATAGGACGGCTTAATACAAAGGCCATACGTTGGCATTGCGGCAAAAGTTGCAGCAGCTATAAACAAAAAGCTCTGATAACATAGTATGAACTGCGCCACGTATTGGTTGAGAATGTAATTGTGCTATTTAAGACAAAACATAGAGCAACAAAAAAAAGATACCAAAATATGTTGTCAATTTCTAATAAAATCACGTAACTTGCTTCTTTATTGTCATATGTATTCGTAAGTATAATCACATAGAAATATAGTTATTTACTTTTCAATAGCACTGCACAAGTAAAAAGAATATCTTTATCACAGATAATATAATACTCTATGCAGTATCGGTCAACACACCTAGTGTATTCGCTCCGATTTGTATGGCGGCATCGCATAGGATATGGTGAAAATTGGGAAGGCAGTAGTGAGTGTTCATAAATAACGTAAATTTATAGCCCCGATAGAGAGAGTAACATATTAAAGTGGATGTAATAAATATAAATTGTAATAGTTCGACATTTCCTATTCCAAATTATTCTATTTTTGTGGAAAGTTGATACTAATTTAATACAGCATTATCAATAATACATTTTCTAAACTAAACAGAAGGTATGAGTATTCAAATTACTTCTTGTCAATAACAAAATAAGAATTCATTAAGAATTGATTCAGAGCTCACGCTGGCCATGCCCATTAAGAAAATCGTCTCACAAACAATTTAGTGAACACAGTACGCTCCTAGTGTGAGTGTCACACTTCTATACATCATTATACTAACACGCACACGACTAAAATACGGTTCGTGCATCCTATTGGTCAAAACGCATGCATTGTGCGATCGAGTCGTGAACCGTGCTATGCGATTATCGACTTTAAGGTGAGCTTGCGGAACTTTGGCCGATAGTACAGTTTTGACTTCGTAACTATCCATAATACTAATCCATCCATACTAATATTATAAATGCGAAAGTGTCTGTCTGTTACCTCTTCACGCTTAAACCACTGAACCGATTGAGATGAAATTTGGTATAGAGATAGTTTGAGTCCCGGGAAAGGACATAGAAAAGTTTTTATCCTTATATTCCCACGGGATCGACACTTATGCGGGTGAAACCGCGGGGCGCTGCTAGTTTTATTATTTGTATAGACTCTATAATATGGACTCTATACTATAGAGTCCAGGTTTCCCCGCGATTGTTTTCCATCACCGAAGTCAGTGATGTCCAAGATAAATTTAGAAAGTCATCATCTGCCTAGCCTTTTGCCAACTATGTTGTGGAGCGACTGCCTATCTGACCTCCACAACCCAGTTATTGTGTAATACGATATAAACTTAGAAAGTAAATATATGAATTGAAAAACTGGCCAAGTGCGAGTCGGACTCGCACACGAAGGGTTCCGTACCACAAGGCAAAAACGCCGAAAAAAACATGTTAGTTGTATGGGAGCCCCCCTTAAATATTTATTTTATTTTAATTTTATTATTTATTATTAAAGTTAAAATACAACTGAGTATTTTGTGAATATTTCAAGTGCCTACCTGTTGCCATTATTGATATCGAGCAAAAAAGGGCAAAAAAATCGCGTTTGTTGTATGGGAGCCCCCCTTAAATATTTATTTTATTTTGTTTTTAGTATTTGTTGTTATAGCGGCAACAGAAATACATACTATGTGAAAATTTCAACAGTCTAGCTATCGCGGTTCTTGAGATACAGCCTGGTGACAGACAGACGGACAGACGGCCAGACGGACAGACGGGCAGACGGACAGACAGCGAAGTCTTAGTAATAGGGTTCCGTTTTTACCCTTTGGGTACGGAACCCTAAAAAGCATTTGGCATATTTCAAATATTACCTTTGTACTTATTTGTTTTTTTTTTTCAAACATAAATGTGAATGCACAATCAGTACCTGTCTTCATCAAGCTATAAGCTATTTCTATCTCGAGCAAGTTGTCGAGCATGGCCGTCTTAGTCTTGATGAGCTCGACATTGTTCAGCAACGGAGCGTTGTTCATGCCAAAGTCGTGCGGAATCAAAGTAAAGAATCTGGAATATTACGCACATGATTAAAATTTGATAATGACACGAATGTTTTGAATTAAATCAGTAGTTGCAGACTTATTGCAGACCGTGGGGTCCTGGGTTCAAACCCCGAGTCGCTCCGGGCGAACCATAAATACCCAGTCATTAGCAGGCGCTTTTATTGTATTGCATCCCTTTTTTAGGATGATGGTATGTCAATTCTAACAATTGTTTGTGTGTGAAATTGTTTTATATTGGTTTAAAAGCGTTTACGCCCTACGGCATTTCATACAAACTTTCAAGCCCTTATTTTTCGAAATGTATTAGCCGATTTTAATGAAACTTCATACACATAAGCAGGATATAAAGGTCTAAAAAGTTAGTAGAGAACATTTTTGAAAAATAGTGTTACAGCCGAATTAGGCCGATTTTAAATATTCTATAGAAACAGAGATTTTCAATTATCTTTTTTTAAATGAGACATTTCGAAAATGTTCTGTACTAACTTTTTAGACCTTTGTGTCCTGCTTATGTGTATGAATTTTCATTAAAATCGGTTCATTCATTTCGAAAAACAAGGCTTTGAAAGTTTGTATGAAATGCCGTACGGCGTAAACGCTCTTAATTGAAATGGTTTGAGTTTGGTTTTATCTTGAGAAAATAAAATGGGTAATTATAATTTTCACTTTGTATAAAGACGTTTAATAAATAATTGAGAACCTGTTGGTGGCGTCTATCAGTTTGTCTTGGCTCGTCGATCCCTTTTCGATTAGCTTCAGAAGTTCCGACAGAATTTTGTATCCTGACTTGATTTGTTTCTTTGAAAGTTTTCCCAGGGGCATCTTTTCAGTGTCAAGCTAAAAACAACATTTATTTTATATTAACTGACCTGTTGACGTCCTGACCAGATTTCAAGAGTTCGTACTAAAATCCCATAGAAAAAAGAACGATCGGGTTTTTAAGACTTTGAATATTTTACGGGGATTTTTTCCAATTATTCTTTCCTTACAAACCTAATTCGGACTATTACGAACATTTTATTAAAATAAATAATAACCAAATCGGTCCAGCCGTTTTCAAGTGTTGCGCTTACCAACAAACAGCATTTGACGTCGTGTTGTACGTGTGATCGTGCCCTTATAGACTCGTTTTTGGCCGATTGGCCGGAAAAGAAATAAATAAAATTGTGATTGTTTGTAATGGTAAAAAATAACGATATTTTACTAAATGCATATGAAAGTAAGTAAAATTTTCGGCCGTCTGTTTGTTTCGGCTAATCTCCGAACGGACCGATTTTGACGGGACTTTCTATTATTATTATTATTTAAAATGGGTTTGCTCTTGACTCTAGTCTAGGTCAGAGGTGACAGAGACAAAGTCGACGATGGAGTGAGCTTACCCAGAAGAAGCCTGTTCACTCTTACTTTGAAGAGATTCGGGTTGTATGCGCTCGGAAACACAGACGCAGGTAAAGAGTTCCACTCTTTCGCTGTGCGCATTATAAAAGACATTCACATTCATTTTGCACTGGTAGATAGCCTATTTATAAAGAGTTATATGAAGTAACTTAGGCTACTTTAATTTTAGAAATAGAATAGGGTCCAGTGGAAAAAAAGCCCTTGAAAACCAATTTGTTTTCCGACATGCACGAGAACGCAGACTCGAGTACAGCTAATTTGCAAAATAAAAATAACCAAACTTTTACCTCGAACTCTAAAAGAGTTTTCTTCATGACGTCGACATCAAATATTTTGATGACAAGTTTTTGTACTGCTTCGGGGAGGTCACACTTAGCGTCCACGGCTAGGGTTTGCGGTCCCGCGTCATCAGTGCCATAGTCCATGTCTAGCGGGAAGTAACGTCCTGGCACCTGATAGACAGACAGATGGAATATAATTTATTGGAGAAAATATGGTCACCCATAACGAGAGAATTTTTGACCTGTCTTAAGAGTCCTGTTACATTTTTTACGCAAATTCATGATTTTTGACGCTGTAATTTTCAGCAGTTGTAAGATATTTTAATTATTTGTTTAAGAATAACGATAGTACTATTCTCTTTCTTGTAAGTTGCAGTTACACATTTTCATTTTTCTTTTCGTGTAATTTACTATAAATATTTTACGAACACAGTTTGCAAGAAAAACCGTTGGCGATGGAACTTTGACGCTCAAATTCACATTGTTACATTCAATTCTTATAAATGCTAAAATTATAAAAAGATACTTTGAATGTTTTACTTGTTTATTGGAATTCTAGAATTCCTTTAAATTCCTTGAGTTTTTATGGATAAAATCGTAAAGAAAGCCTAATTTAAGCAATAAATGTCTTGATTCAGCGTCCATTATACTCCAAATTAACGCAACTTTATCAAATAAACTAATATTATATAAAACTTCAATCTACAATGAATACGTTTCATTAGTTTTCGTTTCTCAATTTAATAAAACAAAATTGCAATAAATAAAGTTAAAATGCTATATATTCTGCGTCAATTCGGCGCGCCCCTCATTCCCGCTGATTTCCGCACAAGCGCTTGACGAGTTAGGACCTGTCGCCGAAATTTTGGCGCGCAATCGTCCGGAGATCGCTACTATTATCGACTCGTGTACGCCGATCGAAATAATTTGATTTGCGTTTACGATCCGTAATAGGACTCTTAATGGGCGGCCTAGCACGCAGGACGTAATTTTCATTGCGGGCGCTACGTAACGTCACCGGTTTCTTAGAAAATATAAGCTTTATAGGTCAAAATGAATAACAAATTTGAGTTTATGGTAAAAACATATGAGAAAAAAATCGCACAAATTAAATATTAACACCCACCTTCATAAAATGATCTCTGTACTCCCAAACGTTTTCCGTTTTCTCCATGTACATGTCTTCAAATTTCTGGACTGCTTCGTCACGAGACTTGCAGCTTTCTACTTTAGAGCCGCCGATGGTGGTTCCGATTCGGCCCCACGAACGGAACAGCCAGTACCTGGTGTATGAACATTAGAGCGTGAGTATAACCGACCTCTTAATTGCTCTACCACGCTAAGGTAGGATACTTGAAAGCCTCTTGCACGTCATAAAACGTCAAGGCCTGTTATTACTTTAAGACCTATATATGTTAGATGGATTCAACCATAGTGAAATTTCAATTTACCGAGAGTTTTTGTCAAAGTGGTAAAGCAATAACGAAGTCGACTATACATCTTTTAGTGTCCAAACACATTATGACGTCGGTACGCGACCGAAGTTCTGCCTCCCGCTGCGCCCCGCTCCGGATGTTCTTCGGCAATCGAACCGAACTTCAGTCGCGTATAATGTGTGCTCTACAGAATACGTTGCCGCCGAATTGCCGTTGAACTTACGGCCGACCGAAGTTCGGCTGTACGCTACAACGCAACGTAATTTCGGCATAATGTGTCGTCATAAATTCAAATAGCATTGCAGACGTAATCATGCCGAACTTCGGTCGCGTACCTTCGGCATAGTGTGTTTAGACACTTAGGGTCAAAATGACAAAAAATAAAACAAGAAATTATTTAAATACAGTCTAAGGGCGATGGTCCACCGCCGCCGCTACCGGGATGTCACCGAGGACGAGATGACGGTGCCGAAGTAGCGATAAATACACTTACTATGGCCGCGCGTCCATCGCACGTCCGTAACCCGAACGCTGTCATCCCGGCCGCTGATGTTACGAGTAGTTCGGCGTGACTGATTCGATCTTGGTCACGGTGAACAGACAATCACCATTACCGGGACATCACATTTGGTTTTCGGTGACGTCCCGGTGACGGCGGCGGTGGACAAACGCTCTTTGAATTAGAAATTATTACGGAGCAAAATCCAAGATCCAATGAATGGCACTTACCTCTTCTTGCCATCACTCTCCAGCACTTGCAGCTTGTAGTAAGAGTTCTTCTGCGCGACGACGTCTGTCTGCGACAGTACGACGGTGTACTTAGTGCCGTCGTAGTCTGTGTATACATGCGCTTCGTCCTGTAGGTTGGATGCTGGGTCTACCGCTGTTCCACCTGACAAAGGAATCATATTTTGCTGGTTTTAAGTCTAATTATGTGATTCTGGAACTTGGCGTACTTGTCTAAATATTCGCGTTACCTGGATAATACAAAACAGACCCCGATTTTTATTGAAACCAAGTTAATTTTCTATTAATGAAATATAGTGATTATATGCGCAATTTATGCGGCAAATTTACCATCCACGTGTCCAGGTGTATGCCACAAGAAAGGGAGCGCCTTTTGTATTTAACAGCGCACAAATTCAAACTAATTATTATTTACTATCCTACTTATTATAAGTGTGAAAGTTTGTGAAGATGTTTGGATGTTTGTTACTCAAGCACGCGTAAACCGTTGAACAGATTTGGATGAAAATTGGCACATAGATAGACCATTTCCTGGATTAACACATAGGATACTTTTTATCCCGATATTACCACAGGATCGAAACTTACGCGGGTGAAACCGCGGAGCGCTGCTAGTATTTTAAATGTTTAGGGTGTGCATAATAAAGAGTAGGTATTCTATTGAGAATTTCTTAGTGGGAAAAGCAATACAAGAACTCATATCATTAAGATAAAGAAAGCATTTTGATAATATTAATAATTTGATATTTTAGCCGAGATGGCCCCTTACATAGTTGGGAAAACAGATGAAGATGGTGATTGAATTCACATTTAAAAAAAGAAAATAAAAGAAAACAAAATACCTTGAATCTTCAACTTCACAGCCGATTTCGATGATTTAACATACAAACTGCCAGATTTCGGAATAGACTTTCCATCCAAAACATCTTGGGGAACTCTAGTAGCTGGCTATAAAAAAAAATAAAAAAAAACAACGCTTATACTCATTTTCCGAAGGACATCACATTATAACCATCAAGTAGAAAAAATGTAGGTTTACAATTAATAATTATCCTGGTCTAAAACTTACATCAGATCCCCAGTCAGCAATGTTATTTTCTTTTATAAGTTCTAATGACTTGGAAATAGTACCATCTTGCTTAATTAAATCCAGGAATGATTCCTCAACAACCTGTAACAGAAAAACTGAATAGTACTACGACATAATGTGTTTGAAATTGTTCAATGTTCCAATTTTCATGTTATTAATTTATAGACTCAGTTCAATCGAATGCCGACAATTTTGCAATAATTAATAACACTAAAACGGACACATCTCTAGGACCATATAAATCTATATTTATGCAACCAACCACACCAAAAGATATAATTACAATAATAAGCAATCTTAAAAACACCAACAGTACAGGTTATGACGATATTGACACAAGGGTAATTAAATCAATAGCGCCTGTTATAGCGCCCATACTATTTGACATTATAAATAAAATTATTCAAAATGGAGTTTTTCGACAAAAGTTAAAGGTTTCCATTATCAAACCCGTACATAAAAAAGATGACAAAACAAAAGTCAGTAACTACAGACCGGTAGCATTAATACCTATTTTCTCTAAAGTGGTTGAAAATAATATATTTTGTAAAGAACAGATGGGATTTAGGAGAAATAAAACCATTAACATGGCCATATATAACTTCCTTGAAAAAATTCATTACAACATGGACAATAGAAAACCAGTCACGGCAATGTACATGGACATGACCAGGGCTTTTGACTATGTTAACCATAGAGTGCTGCTAGCTAAGCTCTCGAGATTTGGCATCAGAGGGAAAAATCACTCAATCTCATACAATCCTACTTGGAGAATAGACAACAAATTACCCAGGTTAGCCAAGTGGATATTAACACAAAAAGTGAAGTAGTTTATTCGTCTAACTCTAGAGTACTCCATTACGGTGTTCCGCAAGGATCTATATTGGGGCCTTTGCTATTCATTTGTTATATAAATGACTTTCCCCAAGCAATTACACACCAGATGTCTCTATTTGCAGACGACAGTACAGTTATTTATAATAGTGGTAGTAATAAAGAAATAAAAAGTGACATTAACGCTAGTCTGGTTACGATTATTGACTGGTTGAGAGCTAATAATCTTAAAATTAATCTTACCAAAACTAAAATCATGAATTTCAAAATTAGACAAAAACTACAATCACAATTTCAGATCAGTTATAAAGGAGACCCAATACATGAATCTAATGTAACAAAATTTCTTGGCCTATACAGGCTGTTGATTTGCATCCTAGTCAAATTCAAGGACGTAATTATGCTAATGATTCTCGACCCAAATCAACAATAAAATGGGTAGGTATTTTTTTTATTTGTTTTCTTATTTACGGAAATCAGTAAGTGTGAACCAGCCGTATTTAAACGCGGCCCGTCTGTTACTAGCCCTATAACCGCGCTTTCATGAACACACACATTCAAATGCGCTGGAGAATCTATCATTCGATAAATTCGTAGGTAATCAATCCCATCCCCCAATCACTCTCCCGCGCCGCTCCTAGCCACGCCCCCTCTGCCCCGCCGGGCGGCGCAGGCGCCGAAAAGGAACTAAGTACTAACAGTGTCTTTGAAACCGCCGAAACGTTCGCCAGTGCGCTTTGCGAATTTCCGTACATCGCGACGTGTAGTTACAAAGTGTAATGACGGACAATTATTCCAATGTAGAGTTGGTGGAGATGGTCCGCTTGTATGCCATCAGTGGAGACAGCCTACGTGGAGCCATCCGGATGTTCGTGGAAAGGTATCCCGATCGGGAACCCCCGTCACAGAGCGTAATGCTGGCTGCTACGCAGAGACTGCGGGATCATCGGCAGTTTGACGTTCCCCGGCATGCTCAAGCTCGCGGCAGCGTAGGCCTGCCTGTCGCCTTGCAGGAAGACATCCTGGAATACTTCCAGCGAGAACCACGGGCAAGCACGCGTGAGGCTGGTCAACGCTTTGGAGTGCACCACACTACAGTGTGGCGCCTACTGAAGCGTGAGCTGCAACACCCATTTCACTACCGCAAGGTACAAGACCTTCACCCAGGTGATAATGCCGTGCGGGTTACATTTTGTCGCTGGTTGTTGGAACACCAAGACGCCAACATCCTGTGGACGGACGAGTGTTTATTTACTCGAGTTGGCGTCTACAATGTTCATAACGAACATTGGTGGGCTCACCGCGACCATAACCCGCACGTAACCAAACGACATGCGTTCCAAGTGCGGTTTGGACTGAATGTGTGGGCTGGCATAATAGGGGAACACGTGCTTGGACCCTATTTCATCGATGGGTACCTCAACAGTGCCACATACCTGGAGCTGTTGCGTCACGTTGTCGAGGAGATGTTGGAGGATGTTCCCCTGGCACTCCATCGCAACCTTTATTACCAGCAGGACGGTGCCCCCCCTCACTATGGTCGGCAAGTACGCGAGTACTTGACCGAAAGCTTTGGCGATCACTGGATCGGTCGCGGAGGACCAGTGGCATGGCCTCCGCGTTCTCCGGACCTGACGCCTCTAGACTTTTATTTGTGGGGAGACGTTAAAAGGTTGGTGTACAAGGAGGAAGTGACGAGTGTTACCGAATTACGTGCGAGGATCATTAGTGCTTTCGACACTTTAAAAACGAATGTGATAGTGTTACGTAAGCTGAACGAAAACCTGCTGCGTCGTTCTCGATTGTGCCAAGAATGTGATGGTGGCCATTTCGAACAGTACCTCCGGGTAACTTAAGTAGGTAATTTATTTATTTGTACATTTTGTAAATACGTTGTTAGCTTCATCAATTTTATTACTGTAAATAAGTTGATTTCAAATTTTTAACTACGCCAATAATACCTAAGAGTTGAAAGTAAGTAGGTATACCACGTACTTACCCTTAACTAGCACGTCTTTCCATTTCATCAAACGTAGAAAACATCATTTTTAGACTTAGTAGATCGGTACACTAACTAAGGTAGGTATTATTGCCGGTCCTAAGCCCGTTAAGTAGGAAGGAAAGTTTCAAATCAACCATTTTAATCCACAAATAAAAACAAAGTCACTTCGAAAACTTTAGGTTGAAGGATATTATTAATCATCTGATAACAGGTCAGTGAACTTTTCTTTGGCGCACTAGTATTACTGTTATTAGTAAGATTTCCGTATTCCAATGATGCTCAAAAATGAGTTAATTATCAAGCGAAATTTATGACAATAATGTAGGTGATTTTCGAAATAAAATTAGGTAAAATTATTGCTACCGGTCATTGACGCGGCGGCGCGACGGCCGGGTGCGGGGAATTACATGGCAGCTGCATGCATTGTCGCTGTGTGCATAGTCGGGTGATTCTGTTTTATTTGTATTGAATTAATGGTTTAATTCTGAAATACTGTTAAATTTCTACAACAAAAAAAAAGCAGCGCTTACTAGTTATTGCCCCCTACCATACTTCAAATGATTATTTATGTCTTTTATGACAACCTCCTGAAATTTGACGAGGATGCAAATCAACAGCCTGTATATTGAGAATGATATGTCTTGGAGGACGCAAATTGACAATGTTTGTGGGAAACTTAGTAAGTTTTCCTATGCTCTTCGGATGTTGGGTAAAGTTGCAAACATGACCGCACTCTTAGCAGCATATCATGGTTACGTTGCCTCCACCCTGCGATTTGGCCTGATATTTTGGGGCAATGCTGCTAAAGTTGAGCAAGTACTTATAGCACAGAAAAAATGCATTCGAGCTATATGCAAAATAAAACGGACTGATTTATGCAAGCCACATTTCAAGAACTTGAAAATACTGACGGTACCATCTCTCTACATTTATGAAGCCATATATTTTTAGCCATGTATTTTTGTAAAAAATAATATGCATCTTTATAGACATGTCGAAAGTCAGCGACGCTCAAATAAGTTGCAGTTGCTTTTCACAAAAACCAAATTTCTCCATAAAAGCATATATGCAATGGCTCCCAAACTATACAATAAATTACCAAATTAAATTATTTCAGCTACCAACGTAAATAGTTTTAAACGTCAGCTTTTTGAATTATTGAAAGACAAGGCATATTACTCTGTCGATGAATACCTTAATGACAAATTTTGATAAGATGATTTTGTACAATTTAATTTAATTTTGACAATTTAATTTTAGTGACATTTTATTATTATTAGGAGATTTGATACGGTTATAATAAATGTAATTTTGATAACTTTAAATTTTGCTGACATTGTATTTTCTTCATGGCTTTTGTACTAATTTAATTTTGTTATTTGTAATATTGGTGACATTTTATTTTATCTTATATTGGTATTCAGCTGCATCCGGTTAGACTGGAAGCCGACCCCAAAATAGTTGGGAAAAGGCTAGGCAGATGATGATGATGATTTTATTTTATCTTATTTCTGTTCCGTGCGATTTTTGTACTATTTCATTTAATTTTTGACAAATTTCATTGTTGACATTGTATTTTATGAGATTTTGTACATTTATAATTAATTTAAATTTGATAATACATATTTTGTATGCCTTTCGGCGGAACATAGGCTGGACCAAACATTTTTATAAAACATCATTGTAAGTACCCTGTGTTCACAAAATTAATAAATGAATGAATGAAAGTGTTTCTATTATTGTTTTTTTTTTAATACGATAAAAATGTGCGCGACTTGGAGTGACCCATTAAAAGATGTGTCTACCATTGGTGAAAGAGCTGATTTGAAGTGATTGGAAAATTACTGGCTTTTCTTTATTTATTTATTAAGCAAGGCACACCAACGATATATTTACAAGGGTATTAACGATAGGTAATCACGAGTCTTCCATTCTGTGTAAATACATCACTTATAGGCATGCACAACATTCACATTAAAAGGTAAACAATAATTATTAATCTAATAGAATATAACAAATATACAATTTATACATAATAATTTCAACTTTATCTTTGCAGAGCTTTCTCTCATAGTTGTGAAATAAATGGGTCCCCGTATTTACGCAATTAACAGCTGCGCAAAGGGTTGTATTAAATTAATTTTTCGCTAAAGAAGTACCTTGTTTACAAAAAATTGTATGGAGTGACAGAGAGCAGTCAATTCTTGGTCTACGTAGTGACATCTGAAGAGAACATGTGGCAGTTTTTATCCCCATTTCGACCTCGTTAGTGTCTATCTAAACTGATTTTAATCAAAGTTGGTATAAAAGATAGCTTGAAACCTCAGGGCATGCTGAAGGTTGTATGAAAAATAAGAAATTCACGCAGAGGAAGTCGCGAGCAAAGCGCAAGTAAATTATAAAATAGTACCTACCTCAATATCCATAGACTTAATTTCCTCCATTTTGTTGGGCATCCTTTCCACATCTTTCTTAGTGGACACCACAGCGACGGTGGTGGCAGTCGGCTTGCTAACCACGAGACCGCCGAGCTTCAGGATACGTTTCTTAGTTTCTTCCTTGTCCTTCAACTTGCCATAAAGGAAGAACTGCAGGTTCTTCAGTGGTGGCACTGGCATTTCTTTCTTGACGCTATGAATAATAAGTAAAAAGTAAGTCTACAATTTATTGGCTCTGATTGAAAATTGTATAGAGTAACGGAATCATTTCGATGGCTCCTAAGTATACTGAGTCAACTATACTTAAAAAGAATTATAGTTGACTCAGTATACTTAGGAGCCATCGATTTGTTGCTCTCAATTAGTTGGATCTCAATTATTACAATTGTGGGTAGTCCACATAATTTGTTATGATTTTGTTGTTCTTGTTATGAATTTAAGTGATTTTACTATCAATTATTGTCAAAGAAATTGGAACATAATTTATTGAGAACTCGATGTACGCACTAATTGATTTTGGCAACTTATCTTGATTATTATTACCGATGTTTTTGTTCAAAACAATTGATGACATATTACTTTGATTTAAAAATTATTTACTTTGTGAAATCACCATTGTTTATTTACGACAATTATTCTTGTATGATTTGATTACTTATAACGTAAGTCTTATTAGATTTAGCAATTTTTTTTTTTGTGTTTTGTATCAACTCAAGTAGGCACATATTAATGTTGTAGCAAACAAACTCGCAAGTTTCGCGTATGCTTTGAATGAGTTGAAAAGATCAACCGACTTCAAAACAGCGATGACAGCATATTACGCCTACGGGTACTCATGGTTAAGTTATGGCATTACAGTGTGGAGAAAATGCGTTGAAGTAGAAAAACTCTTTATTAAACACTTGACCGTTATTTGAAGCTTACTAGATTGAGAGTGGCACTACTGGTTTCCGCTATATTTCCCTCTCTTTTGCTCTTTCCTTTGGTCGTATCTATCCCTCTCTTTCGCACATCCCGATTCCTCACCAGGTGGCGCTGCCAAAATGTGGGCTTAGCCATGGCAGTGAATCGCTGATCATTGGCGTCTTTTTCCGCATCAAAAGAGGTTGTCGAGACAACCTTAAATTTAAATTTTAAAACTTCTTCAAAAAAGTGATTCTAAGTGCATTCCATCGGACAAAATTGTAAGTAGAAAAAAAATTTTTTCATAAAACTTTTCACTGATGCGATGCATGATCACTATGTTTACGGGCAAAGTTAAAATATAATAACGGTGTTACCGTTCGTCGTTGCCCTTAGCCAGCATTGCATTATATTAATCGCAATGCAAAACTTGTATTGAAAATTTATTTTTCAAGCTACCCTCATTTGCTCTAAATTGTAGGTACTAATTTTATGAAATAATCATTTGAATAACTATTAATGGAATAGTAGCGTATTTTTGACCCTAATTAATGTTACAATAGACTCGTGATTATATAAATCAGCGAACGTTTTTAATTGCTTACGTGCTCGTTGGTACGTCGAGATAGGAATCATAAAAAAATCGCAGTTTTCATTTTAAATAGGATGGAGGGCGCAAGTAATCCAAATGTGATGGACGCTCCGGGGCCATCAGGGTTACAAACCAAGGGGTCTACATTGCGTCGAGAACATCGGAAAAACGAGTCGTCTTCTAGCTCCTCGTCCAGTTCTTCTAGCTGTTCCACTTCGTCATCAGCGAAGCCCAGTAAAAATAAACGTCGCCGTCACTATAAAAAAAAAGAAGGGGGGCCGCCATTCTCGTAAAGCAGATTTATTGCAGCAATTAACTCAAGAGATTAGCGAACTACGAGAACGTGTTTTTTATAGTGATAAAATCTCTGCATGTTCACCTCGGCGTTCAGCAGAAATGCAGGCAGACGGCAGTAATGACGAAATTTCCTTATTAGATAATAATGATTATAGGTCTTTGTATGATTATGATGTAGTAGATGAAAAATCAGATAAATCACATCAATTCAAATTTGATTTACAAGTCAAATTAAAGGAACCGCCTGTTCCTAAGGCTCCTGAAAATTATCTCAAATTTTTAAATGATATTCAGCATTTTAATAAAAATGAATGGTGCGAGGTTAGGTATTCGGAAGTGCAGAAGTTATATAATCACAGTCCCGGTTTTACTGAGCTGGAGATCAACGAAGAAATCAAACCATATGATTCCTTAAGACATTTAGCTTTGGCTGACAAAGCCTATGGTGCTCTGACATTTTGTGCAATTAAACAGCGAGAGGTATTACAAACTAGCATGGCTGATCTTTTATCCTGGGCACGTGTCAAAGGTAGTGTAACACCCGATCAGTTGCATAACAAAATCTCTGAATTATTTTCGGATGGTGAATATTATAAAGTGTCTTCAGATATGATTCAACTTATTTGCGGTCACCGCGCAGAAATAATTCAAATGCGTAGAGACGGAATAATAAATTATGTTCGCGATCCTCTTGTTAAGTCTGCGTTGCGCAAAATCCCACCCTCTAATCAGCTGGTTTTTAGTCCTGAGCTGCTATCATCAACGTTGGAAAAGAACGGAGGTGTTAAGAAGACCTTCTTACCTCCAAATAAAACCAGTGGCTTCAAACCTACTCCGCAAGCAGGATTTAAGAAGACCACTCGCTACCCCCCGCAGGGGTCAGCTTATTATAGGGCACCCTCGCAGGGTGCCCGCCAAGCGTGCTGCACTGTGCCATGCTTCCAGCCCTCGCAGGGCTGTGGACACAACCACACCTCACAGAGGTCAGGTCATTGCCATCCCTCGCAGGGAACCGGCAACAACAATAAAGTAACACGTGGGCTTACCCATAACTGTCAGGGGCCTTTTCGTTCACGAGGAACACACCAGCAGCCTAACAAACAAGAGACGAGCAGAAATAACAGAAAACGGACTTCAGCCACCGAATATCCCACAGGAGGAAAGAGGAGCAGGTTTTGACAGACACAACTTCAAAGCGGGCCAGTTAACGTTCTATGCCGATCGATGGAAGAAACTCGGAGCACCAAAAACCCTTCTTCGCATAATAAAAGGCTATCGCATACCTTTCATCAAAAAACCTCCTCTAATGATACCCAATGCACAAAGCCCATTTCAAACAAAGGAATCCGAGGCAATGTCAACTATCATATCTCAAATGATAACGCAAGAGGTGTTAGAGGAAGTTTCACAATCTCCGAGTTTCCTGTCCTCAATGTTTCTGGTCCCCAAAGCCGATGGCACCAACCGGCCTATTTTCAACCTAAGGAATCTGAACGATTTTGTTTACACGGAGCCATTCAAGCTCATAAATGTGTTCCGTGTCCCAGACTTCCTCCAACCAAACGACTGGTTTTGCAAAGTCGACCTGACACAGGCTTACTTCAATTTACCAATACACCAGTCACACAGACGATTCCTACGTATAAGTTACAGAGGAAAATTGTTAGAAATGACCTGCCTTCCCTTTGGCCTCAGCACAGCGCCCAAAGTCTTCGCGACTCTAACAAACTGGGTAGCTCAGACACTAAGAGAGGAGGGTATTCGAATACTCGTCTATTTAGACGATTTTCTCGTGGTCCACCAGGACCATCAGGTCCTGCAAGTGCACGTCCAAATATTAATAGATCGCCTACATTACCTGGGGTGGCAGACGAATTACCAAAAATCTGTCACAACTCCGTGCAAAAGCCTGGTATTTCTAGGTGTTCTATGGAATCCATGGACGAACGAGAGATCATTGCCTCACGAAAAGATCACAAAGGTAAGAGAAAAGGTGCTGGATCTGTTACACAAACACACAACGATGATGAAAGCACTACAAAGCCTGGTAGGACTTCTAAACTTCGCCAGTTTCGTGGTACCCAAGGGCAGACTTCACTTTCGGGACACACTAATGTTTCTAAACAAAAAACTAAAAGAAAACTGTTTCAGCGTAGTTTTGCCTATAGAAGTAAAGAAGGACCTAAATTGGTGGCTACTAAATTGTCATCGGGCTTCTCTAATTCACAACCCGCCACCATCACATTTCCTGACCACAGACGCGTCGGATCTAGCTTGGGGGGCTCAGCTCGATGGATACGCACTATCAGGACCGTGGACAGAACAAGAGCAACATCTCCATTGCAATCAAAAGGAGATGCTGGCAATACTAAAGGCCATAGAAGAGCGAGGTTCAAACATGTCCAAGTCTACCGTTCTAATTCAGTGCGACAACAGGACTGTTGTAGCCTTTTTGAGAAACGAAGGCGGGACCAGGTCTCCTTCATTGCTAAAACTCACGAGAGAGATTTTTCAAATCCTAGATCAACTCCAAATCAACCTGAAAATTCAGCATATTCCCGGAAAATACAACTGTCACGCAGACCATCTTTCTCGACATCGGCTTCCTCCAGAGTGGCATCTCTTACCCCAGTGTACAGAGAAAGTATTCAAAAAGTTCGGAGTTCCAGTGATAGATCTATTTGCGTCAGAAAGGGCAAAAGTCGTGATGAATTATGTATCACTGGATCAGAACGACATTCGAGCAATGTACCACGATGCTTTCTCCCAAAAGTGGACCTATCCACTAGCTTGGGTGTTCCCTCCACCTTACCTAGTGCCCAAGGTACTAGCTCACCTCAACTCTGCGTCGGGAGTCTTTCTAATGGTAGTCCCAAGGTGGGAGAGAGTATTTTGGAGAGCAGACCTAAAAGCCCGTGCGTTAGCACCTCCATTCACAATCCGGAAACTGCATTCACAGCTGATAGATTCGGCGACAGGCCTCCCACCCCCAAGAGTCCGGGAGATGACGTTAGAAGTATGGAAATGTGGGGGTGGTCCCAGACCTTAGTCGAATGGAATGAAGCTCAGTTACAGCTTTTAAAATCCTCATGGCGGCTATCAACAAAAAAGACTTATCGCGTAGCATGGAATAGGTGGCTCACATAGACAAAAAAGCATAAGTTAAACCCATTCCAACCAACAGGTCAGGTTTTGGCTCGTTTTCTTGCAGATCTGAGTATTATAGAGGGCTTAGCATATAAAACTATTTTATTACATAAATCTGTGGTCTGCACGCTAAGCAACCCCGACGAATCTGCCAAATTAAGTTCCCATGTTTTAGTTACTCATATATTAAAGTCTATTGCTTTAAAAAACCCAGTAGCTCAAAAATCTATAGTCTGGAACGTCGATAAACTAGCAGAATTTATGGGAAGCTATTCTGTAGACACGAATAATGTATTTGCTACTTGTAGGCATACGGCAACCTTGTTACTCCTCTGTTCCGGCAGAAGAGTTCATGATCTAACTCTACTAGCTGTGGACTCAAAGCACCTGTCAGAAAATAATGATTGTCTGATTTGGATCTAAAACAGACACTGCCGATTATAGACAGTCTGGTTGGAGACTATCTCCTAATCCTACTAACGAGAATTTAGACCCTGTACTTTGGGTGAAACGAACTATTGCTATACTAAAAGATAAACGCCAGTCAGGGTGTCTCAATAATCTGTTTCTTAATTTTAGAGGAAAATCAAGGGTCGCCTCTCGTACAGTCATAGCGGGGTGGGTCAAATCTATGTTGTTAGAAGCAGGAGTAAGTGCTTCGCCTGGCAGTCTTAGGTCTGCTGTAGCCTCTAGAAACTGGGTTAACAACTACTCCTTAGACGAAATACTCTCTAGAGGTAATTGGCGATCGCAGAATACCTTCACCCGCTATTACTGCAGAGAAGTGATGCCCTGTATACCCACCAGTTCTAGTTTTAATGTATCTAGAACGTTTAATCCTATTAATTAATAGAGGTGTAAATTTTTATTTTTATTATTGTCCTAACTAAGTATGTAATTCTTCTCCAGAAGTGTCAGAAATATTTATATTTGCGTACCTAATATTCTAGAAACAAAGGTAGCTGTTGTGCAGTCTATCCTATAATGTGATTATTTTATAAAGCTGTTAACAAGGTATTATGTCAAAATTTAGTTAATTATTATAATGGAAAGATAGTTCATTTTCTGTGTTAACTAGGTATCTATTACCTATTATAATGATATTTTCCTTAGTATGTATTGATTAATTCATTCAATTAAATGTATTTCTCTCTATGCACATCTAATTTTATTAACTTATATCCACATTCACATTGGCGTCATTTCCCACCAGGTGACAACAAACACGTCTCAATCTAGTAAGCTTCAAATAACGGTCAAGTGTTTAATAGCAGTATTTTACCTAAAAATAAAACACATATTAAATACTTACCTTATTTGAAGCTTACATTTAATTTCTACCTGGTGAAGATTTTCGACACAATGATCAGCGATTCACTGCCATGGCTAAGCCCACATTTTGGCAGCGCCACCTGGTGAGGAATCGGGATGTGCGAAAGAGAGGGATAGATACGACCAAAGGAAAGAGCAAAAGAGAGGGAAATATAGCGGAAACCAGTAGTGCCACTCTCAATCTAGTAAGCTTCAAATAAGGTAAGTATTTAATATGTGTTTTATTTTTAGGTAAAACACTGCTATTTTACAAAAAAGATGTGTGAGAATTCTTGCGAATATAGACCAAATGCAAAGCTGTAAACCTTATTTTATTGAATATAAAATGCTCACCTTAACAAGCATTTACATTATGGAAGTAAGCAAGTTTGTTAGAAAACATGCGTCGTTATTCCCTGTAGCTAAGAATCAAAGACCGCTGCAACGCTCCTTAAGTGTAAAAAATGAATTAGCAATGCCGAGTTCAAAACTAGCTATGTTACACTCAGGACCGCTTGTAATGTGCATAAAAATTTATAATAAATTACCCAATGAGATTAAAAACATTGAATTTGACAATAAATTTATAAACGCACTTAAACTGCACCTAACACAGAAGTGTTATTATAGCCTAAATGAATTTTTAACAAATTGACATTCTGTAAAATCAATATTTTAGATTATTTGAAGATTGACGCAATGTAATAATGTAGAAATTGAATAAAGACATCAAATAATAAATTAATTAATAATGAAATGATGACGTTAAAAATGTAATAATATATTAGTAAATAACTTTGTATAATAATACATGCAATAATAATTTAATTTATAATTAAGAAACATAATGTTGCGGTGCCCTAGCAGGGTTCATGTACGAATCTTATATTTAATTCTTAACAGCCTTGTAAACGACATGAATGCAATAAAAATTAAATAAATAAAGTAAACACGTGCGTCATCGGACAGAGTTGTTGGGGGCGAATGCGTGGTGGGGACAAATCCTTTATAACTGAGCGCATTCGTTTGTGCTGGAGTCACTCGGTCTTCGGACTTGACTCCTTACAGAGCACTAACTCCCGACAAACCTGTCGGTTTACTAAAGTTCAGCCTTATACCTGTATTCTAAATATGCTATATTTGGGTGGCTCTGTCACTATACGAACAGTAATCGATCCTACGATTTGTTTGCAATTACTTTGTTACTGTACATAATTATTTTACTGTGTATCTATCTAGTTGTGTCATGTACCTACAGTGTGTGATTTGCTAGTGTGATTAATTGTTCATGAAATTATAATCTGATTTGAACTGCAAATTTTTCTATTGCGCAATAACCAACACTACCCACAGAATGCCCACAGTAGTTAAAATATGCCTGATAGCGAGACAAAAATATACCTTCTCCGATATATTTAATAGTTTTGCTATCATTGTTTTATATCCCACATTTTCATATTCTAGTACCTTTCTGAAAATAAGGGTTGATATGTTGTACTTTACAACTTAATTTTTGTGGCTGGTAGTTCCGGATATTAGCGCGTTCAAACAAACTCCTCAGCGTTATTATTGATTACAGATAGTATCAACAAAAAAGTATATATATAGTATCAACAAATACTTGTATGTTGATACAGATAGTATCAACAAATACTGGTATTCAGCATACTGCATCCGGTTAGACTGGAAGCCGACCCCAACATAGTTGGGAAAAGGCTGGGCAGATGATGAGATAGTATCACAAATAGGGACTTTCTAAATCTTATTTATATGGTTCTAATAACATTTTATAACACGACGCCTCACGCCATCTACCAGATTTTGTGCGCAACAGGCGTAGTGTTGTGCCCGAGTAGATCGCAACACAAACAAGATCAATTATCGATAAGACGACTACTAGCGACATCTAACTTTCGACGTGTAAAGTGTCCATGACGTCAACGAAGTTTACAACTACATACAAGCATGAGATAGTGAAGACACACACATTGATCTGTCAAACCGACTATATAAACGGTCAACCATGGAAGAACGATGACTCGCTACTTAGAAGGCACAGTGGTCGACAGCCCCGCAGTCACTGAGCGGAGGCCCCGTCGCCCTCAGGAATAGCATAGCTAGGAGGTTAAGGGATAGGATAGCTATGCAGTCCATCCCTGGAACCACACATAGGTTTTGTCTAGTCCACTTTTGTACACTAGAACTTAAGTATAGTCTATAGTAAATAAATTCCTAACTGTCATCGTTGGCAGGGCCGTCTTTAACCTATTGGAGGCCCTGGGCACATAAGGATCCCGGGGCCCCTGTGTAGATAAGAGACAATAAGAGAAACATACTAATATAGAAGTGAAAACTTCTTTAGGCGCATTGGGCGTTTTTTGAGACGGGGAAAAAACAATTGAACTCGCGTCACTGTTACCGTAAGCGACACCGCGCGTGTTTTGTTTATAAGACGTCCTCGGGATGTACTCTGTTTTTAATGTTTCATAACTGGGAGGCTAGAAACTTATTGTAAATCACACTGCAAATCATATATTTTGTCATTGAATCGGGTACTAATTAATGCGTAGAATAGAACCGTGGCTGCAAATAATGTTTTTTTATGAGAGCAGGCTAGGGCCCCCGAAATCGCGGGGCCCTGGGCACTTGCCCAGAGTGCCCAATGGAAAAGAGGGGCCTGATCGTTGGTTTCATTCAACCGCCACCATTATAATTTTAAATTAACTTACGTTTCAGTAGCTTCATTTTTAAGAACGACCAGCAGAGGTACACGTTCAGATTCGAATAGTCGCACGTCAGTCTTGGGCTTGTATCTCTTGAAGACACTGCCGTCTTTAAATGCTTCTGGTACAATCATAGGCGCTCGCTTGGGATTCTGAGTTACATGAGAACACTTCGTCCATTCCGTTAGGTTACCTGTAGACGAAATCATCATTTTAATTTATATTGAAGTGTAATAGTATAATCTTAGCTAGTAGTATAAGTCCGGCTAATGAGACACAATTGATTTTCTATTGTAATGTGCCACCAAAAATAATTGTATAAATCACACTAATATTATAAAGGCGAAAGTTTGTGTGTGTGTTTATATGTTTTTAGGGTTCCGTATAAAAACGGAACCCTATTACTAAGACTTCGCTGTCTGTCCGTCTGTCTGTCTGTCTGTCACCAGACTGTATCTCAAGAACCGCGATAACTAGACAGTTGAAATTTTCACAAATTATGTATTTCTGTTGCCGCTATAACAACAAATACTAAAAACAAAATAAAATTAATATTTAAGGGGGGCTCCCATACAACAAACGCGATTTTTTTGCCCTTTTTTGCTCGATATCAAAAATGGCAACAGGTAGGCACTTGAAATATTCACGAAATACTCAGTTGTATTTTAACTTTAATAATAAATAATAATAATAAAATAAAATAAATATTTAAGGGGGGCTCCCATACAACAAACATGTTTTTTCGGCGTTTTTGCCTTGTGGTACGGAACCCTTCGTGTGCGAGTCCGACTCGCACTTGGCCAGTTTTTTACTTCTTCACGCTCAAACGGCTGGACCAATTTTGATAAAATTTTGTATGGAGGTAGCTCACACCCTGGATTAACATATAGGCTACTTTTTATCCCGATATTCCCACGGGATCGAAACTTATGCGGGTAAAACCGCGGGGCGCAGCTAGTATCTAAATAAAAATGGCGAAGAAGTAAGCGTTTTAGAGACTTTGTATAAAATAAAGAACTAATGAAATAAGTCACCTGTGCATTTATAACCAAAGGTGTCTAACACCAGCTGACCCTGCTTGCACTCTGTGCATGGCTCGAGAATTCCGAACGCCATGCAGTCAGCAAGACGGTCCAAACGCTGAAACAAAATCATACTGTATGTTTAGGCCCTCTTGTAGTGCGGTGTGTAGGTCTGATAGCGTTTTCTCACTCCCCGCATAATACGTATCGGGGCATCTCTCTCTCGCACTGGCCGGCCGTTGCGAGCTCTTGAACTGCTAGATTTTGTGTATATTTGTTTCATAAATAAAAATAATAAGGAAATTGTAAAATGTGTTCTCACAAATATCTATAACAATATGGCTTTATCTTTTGGTATAACTTATACATCAAGCCAATTATTTTAATTCACGTTTCTATCTACACACAGCGCTTCACTATTTATGTTCAATTTTCCTAAAATATTTTCTCTTTGCGCAAAATGAATATTTTGCTAGATTTACAGAGGGTTAAAAAAGTTAAAAAAAACTGCAACCTCTCCTTAAATTTTTTACGAAGGTTACATGGAGTAGAATAGTATCTAGGCCCCTAGTCGGGAAGTTGCTGCTGAAACGGAATGGTAACAATCATCAACATTTCAGACAAAAGACGTCCACTGCTGAACAAAGGCCTCCCAAGGACCGTCACTTCGATCCACCAGTTGTGCTTCTTACATCCAAGGGATTCCTGCAGCCTTCACAAGGTCCACCTTGAGGCCTTCTAACGCTACATCTTCCGGTACACGGTCGTCACTCCAGAAAAATGGTAACATTATCAGAAGATTTTTTTATTACCAATCAATTAAATGATCCTATATTTAGGTAAGTAGTAAGTAAGGCTTCTTTCTTTTTCAAAGCCTATTCGAAAATGTTGTAAAATAAAATAATAGAACAGGATATGTTTTAACAAACCTCGTCTTTTCCAATAGGTATTTCTTGTGAATTTACTTCAAGTAATTCTTCCAAATCATGCTTTGATAGCTCACTCAAGGCACCTCTATATTTAAAGTACAGTTTGTTTTGTTTCTCCAATTTCTTTTCTTTGTCTTTTTCTTCCTTTAACTCTTCTTCATTTTTGGGTTCTACTTTTAATTTCTTCACTGGAACTTCATCCGCTTTAAATGGTCTGAAACATCATTATTTGTAAGTGCCCAACACATAATTATTTTACATATCTATAAAAAAATATAATAGTTCATAAAAAATCTGATCCCATACTTGATCTCCTGTTTGACCATAGCTTTGTCTTCTTTCTTTAGGGTGTTGAAACCAGGCAAACTCTCCCCGCCAGCATAGAAGTGGAACTCGCCCCTCCTTTCTGCAAAGCACTTAACATGGTGCCACAAGGGCTGCCCGCCATACTTACTGCCCACTTCAGTATCATACACTGTCTTAGAGATACGAACTTCGTCCTAAAAAAACAACAAATAGCATTGGTTAAAGAAATAAAAACATACTTTCAAGGATTTAAAAAAATTTGAGTGCAAAATTTGATTGTTAAATTTAATATATCCCATTTTATATTTAACACTAGCTTCTGCCCGTGACTTCGTCCCTGTAAAATTTGTTGTTCCCCTGTCCCACTTCGTTGCATCGCACAGTGTGTTATTTTACCTGAATTGCGGACATGCCCATTTTATATGCTTTTCGGAAAGATATATTTCAAAGAAAACTCTTATTAAAACTCTTTTGATTCTACCTATCATAGTTTACGAGTTATTTAGAAAATCGAGAAAAGTCCATAGAAACCAAAGAAACTTTATATCTCCTTTCTTGGTGTTCTATGTTCTATGTTATGGGTTTGGTTTCCGCACTTAGTCCTTCAGTGGACCATTGTGCGTGGGCCATGGCGGCCGTCGGTGGTTATTCCAACCAGCCCACCTCCCTCCAAAAGCTGATCAAGTCTCCTGGTCTGCTTAGAACATCTGTGTACGATCTGGGTGTCCCGAGGGTTTCTGATCTTATCTGGGTGACGCCTGTGCACTCAAAGAGCACATGCGCAATGGTTTCGTCAGCCTCCATGCAAGCTCTGCACAGGGGACTGTCTGTTATGCCCAGTGTGTGAAAGTGTTTATTTAGCGAGCAGTGTCCCGTGATGGTCCCCGTCATCAGGCGCAGGCCTTTCCTGTCCAGTCGTAAGAGGCGCCTGGTTAGCCTGCCGTCCAGTGACGGCATGGCTTCTTTGGACTGCCTGCAGCCTGGTGACGACGACCACCAGCTTTCTGCTTGTGTGTGGGTGTGCTCCTGTAGCCACCTGCGTAGTTGGTTGAAGGGGATGGGCACGATAGGTTCCGGTCCACAAACTGACATGCTGGAAGCCCTTCTGGCCAGCTCGTCAGCTGCGTCGTTGCCTAGCGATCCACTGTGTCCTTTTATCCATTGTAGTGTCACTGAATTGCGGTTCGATACAGTTACCCGCTCAAGCGCATTGTGACATTCTAGTATTAAGTTCGATGTGATGCATTTTTTATCTAAGGATTGGAGGACCGAGGCGCTGTCGGAGAGTATGCGAACATGGGTGTTCGTAACTCTCCTGGCCGCTATGGCATAAGCCGCCTGCATTATGCCCACACACTCTGCTTGGTAGACCGTGTTGAGCATTCCCAGCGGTTTGGATATTTTTATGTTGAGATCGTGTGAGAAGACTCCGACTCCAGTTCCGCAGTCGGTCTTTGAGCCATCGGTGTAAATTCTCAGTTCCTTCGGTCCTGAGTGATCGCACTGCTCCTCTTCAAGCACTATGTTATAGTGCTTTTGGAAGCAGTACTGTTTCGGGGCTTTGTCGCAAGGTGATGCCATCATTGGCTGCCGTTTGATCGCATCTTCTTTTAAGCGTGTGTGTTTGACCCTAGAGTCATTGCTCAGGGTTTTCTTGGTGTTTTTTTTTTTTTAGATTTAATATTTTGTAGTATGATAGGAAATCACTTAAATAACCGATAAATCTACAAACACTAGCGTGATCAAGCTTTTACAGACCACAGAAAAATGTTTTCAGTGATTTTTTTTTTTTTTTTTTTTCTGCCAAATTACTGCGTTGTAGCATAAGTTTTGAATTACTTTATATTTGTTGTACTAATAAGTATCTTCTTTAAAAAATCCAGATGCGTCAGACGTCTTGTACTTGGGATATTGATATTTAAATTTCCAGCTTAGGGTTGTCATGTAAGAGGTTTGTAAGTTTACAAAATTTTGTTTTTCGAATAGATACATTTTACATACTAAACCCTTATTAAAGTAAACTCTTATGAAATAAAACTCTTATGCATGCATTTAAAATAAATTCACAAAAAACAAAAACGTCTTGTATTTTTATTAAATGTATTGTACTATGATAGGTATTCACCAAAAGAACCTATAAGTAATATACCCTTTATTATTATTACTATTTATATAACCTATGAATCTACAAATTATTGTTTGATCAAGATTTCACAGACCTCAAAACTTTTTTTCAACTGATTTCGAGTTATTCTTTTTTCTTAAAAAAAAATTACGTGGTCGCATATGTTTGACGGCAACCGGTTCAGTAGTTGGCGAGTGAAAGCGAAACAAACAAATTTAATATTCCCGCGTGTCCTTGGGCTGGATTTCCCTTATGGACCCGTCCGTCAGGAAGGCCAGTCTTTGAACCAGTGCACCCTATAAGGCGGGCAACTACGCTCCATTGGATACTGTGGGCCTAAGTGGTCTCGTTAACCTTGATTTATTTCACCGAGCGTTGGAATCTTCAGATCCATTTATATCCACCATGTCGATAGGCAGTCGACATAAAAAAAATAAACGTTCCGCTCTTCCCGCGAAGGTTCTGGTAATGTTAAAGCCCTCGATAGAAAATGTCGTTACCAATCCACTAACAACAGATTCGACAGATGCTAGCACTGAAACTGTAACGGAAGCCGATAGCCTGATACTATCATCTGAAGAAATTTTAATATGTTCTGACGATGACAAAGAAAACTTTTGGTAGGGAATGCTCTATAGACCATTTGTTTAGGAACTTAAAAACTATATATATTAAAATCAAATGCTGTTCGTTAGTCTCGCTAAAACTCGAGAACGGCTGAAACGATTTTTTTTAAACATATTCATATAGAAGACAAGATAATTCACATCTTTTTTAAATAACTAAACAAATAGAATTATACGTCTATTGACTGTACCTCGTAAAGTAAAAGAAAAAAAGATTTGGTTACTTTTTATTTTTTGTTGTCTTGACAACCCTATTTCCATAGAAAAGTCACCAATACTTAGAAACGCTGTATCTCGTATACAAGGCGATAGTCGTGTATGATATTTTAGGACATACTCAACAATATTATTGTGCATGTTATTTCTTAAAAATAACATGCTACAACAGTACAACCTAATTAAAAAAAATGTTTTGTAAAAACCGGAAAAATGCCCTTATTTCTTAAAATGTTAAAGCTACAAAGCAATTTTTTTTTATACTGGTAGATAATGATCTGGTACTTTATTGTTGTAATAAATAAAATTAATATGTTTACTAGTTTTCGAATCACAATTAAATTTAATTTTTCTAAAGGTCATTCAACTCTCACAAAAAAAAATATAACTCAATAATTATAGATTATTATACTGTCGGTATTTTTGTTAAAAATTGATCAAACTTAGACCTATCGTATGGACACATAAACCATACGTGTCCGCAACTCAGGTAAAATAACACACTGTGCATCGCGTGCTCGCGCTGATAGTACGTTTTCGCTTAGCGTTGTTTCTGACTTTTTGCTGAGGACCTAGCGTGATGTTAAATATTTTATAGCCTTTCTCAAGAATTGGACTATCAGAAATGCAAAAAGAATTTTTCTAATCTGAGATATACAGGGTGGCAGGGACATGGACCCGCTACCGCTTACCATGGATTCAGTACATGATTCTGGACCCCACTGCGTTGAAATTTTTCGTCGGCTTTTTCTTAATTTTCACGTTTTTTTCTGCAATTTTATTTACTGTATACTGTATAAAATCATTATTTCTATCTAACCCAATGAGAATTTTAATTAAAAAATAGTAAATTCACTTGTTTCACTTAAAACAGCAATGTAAATAAAACTCGAAAGGGCTACCTGGTCAGCTGTTTTGCCAGTGTTCATTTGCGAGGTCAACACTGGCTTAGGACCTACGCTATACGCTTTCAAATGCCGACAAAGGGAACCGCGGCGTGCGGTCTCGTAAGAAGCTATGCGACATGTCCCAGTGAATGAAAACAGACGCGTCACATGAGGCATTTTAATCACCTACCGCCTGACGCAGGTCCTCACCGGACACGGAAGTTTCGGGAGGTTCCTGCACATCATCAGGCGGGAGGAAACGCCCGGGTGTCACCATTGCCAGGATCGACCAGAGGACACGGTGGAGCACACGGTGGAGGTCTGCCCCGCTTGGGCGGAGCACCGCCGTGTCCTCGTAGAGGCGATTGGCAGCGACGGCGACCTGTCGCGTCCGGCCCTGGTGCAAGCCATGGTCCGGGGCGAGAGGGAGTGGGAGGCAGTCACCTCCTTCTGCGAAGCAGTCATGCTAGCGAAGGAGGTGGCGGGACGGTTCAGAGAGAGAGCCTCCCGTCTCAGCCGCCGCGGGGGATGCCCCCGGCGTCGGGAGCCGCGTGACGACTGCCGGCCACCGTAGGCGCGGGCCTGCGGGCGGAGATTAATGGGTAGCTCACCGTCCGATCAGGACCAGGCCCGTGCCGGACGGCGTGTACGTGTTCCACGCGCGCCTCAAAGAGATGTCATCATCGAGGGGCCCCTTAGGGCCGAAGCCTGCTGGGGTGAGCGTCAAAATGAAGGGACCAACCACATCTCCCATGTCTGTCATACATATATAAATAAATAATACCATTAATCTACTATTTCCTACCTTAGATATAATTTTAGCTACCTCATCATATACATAATATTTTAGCAAAAAGCTTGGTCCCTCCATTATGATATCAAGATGGAGGGGCCAAACTGATAGGCTACTCCCTGGAATGTTCTACCTACTTAGTGTTATAATACCTTAATTCTACCTTAATATTATTGATTTTGAAACACAATAGTCCAACTCTACTGCTTGGCGGCAGAAATAGACGAGTCGGTGGTACCCACCCAGGCGGACTAAGCGAAAGAATCAAAGAATAAGAGTGCCCATGGGTATAGTTTCAGATTTTGTAAATGCACATATAAAGATAATTAATCGATAATATATACGACTTCTTTCAGCTAAACTCAAAATTTTAAAAAATATTAAATTTAAAATTCTGGTTAAAGTGACAACCCTAGTACAAAAAAATCCGGATATAACTGAAAATTCTCATAACTTCTAAATAACGCTGAATTAGATTGTGGTTTTAATAATGTCGATAGACATACATGTTGACAATCGTCTGGTCAAATATCTCCATCTAATACCGTATTATTGCCAAGAAATTAAATAAAAAGTAAAAAACATAAAAATATTAATATTACGCGATCTATTTGCAATACAGACACGAAAACTTGTCAGATAGTTAGGTATTATAAGTTTGATTAGTAATTATAATGGAAATTTAAATATGTAGGCTGGTTTTTTTTATATAATTTTTTTTTTTTTTTCATGACCCGGTTATACAGCAACTTTGAGATTTTTTTAAAAAACATCTACAAGTCGTATCGATGCCGGACTTTGACTGTAGTGCTTTAAATGATAAATACTATCGATTTCTGTAATAAAAAGGGCATGCAACAAAATCGGGCTTTCTAACACACCGTGCGACGTTTGCGCGTCGATGTCCCTGCCACCCTGTATATAGTAGATAGTTTCCTTAATGAAGCCTGTTTTGTGTTCTTTTTCTAGCAACAGAGGATTTTTACATAATTATTTTAATTTTATATGTTTTTGAAGGTTATGGTAATTATTGAAACAGTATGTGTATTAGAATACTCTTTCATGTTTGTGATTATTATAATATAAACTGTATTTATTACCTTGTATGTACAGTCAACAAAAGAGATAAGTATGCAGGATCGTCGGATATATTTGAGGTTTAGTAAGAAACCGATGGATGATGTCGACTGAAAGGAGATGGCATTTTTTGGCATTACTAATTTTGGAAAGCTACAGAATTCAAAGCTATTTAAACAAAAAGCGCTTACTTTTATGTACTGATAGCCAGATTAACTTTATTATTGACAATGGGGATAAAATCTCGATAAATATGAGTAGGTAACTTGATTTGATCGAACACAGAGCGGCCGGATACAAGGTTTTTTATTATTTTTTTACTCACTTCAAAAAAAGGAGGTTTTACACCGCATTATATTGTAGTCTTTGTTTCAACCTCCTTACCCTAAACATGAACACCCACTAAAACCCATAAACATGACTCTTTAGAAGATGACATTTCACGTCATGTTATTTATTTTATTTCGACAACTTCACAAGCAAAGACTACAATATAATGCGGTGTAATAGACAGGAAGCTCTCTTCATTTTGTGTTGACAGCACAATTCGCCATCTAGTGCTCGAGTTTCTAAAACTATTAGTTACAGCTGAAGATGGTAGATGGAGCTCTTTTATATTATTATTGTGTTGGAATTTTTACATTGTCGTATAAATTATTGTTTACTACCTATTAATGTTTTTTTAACAATTACATAATTATTAAAAACACACTAAGTAGTAGTAAACAATAATTTATACGACAATGTAAAAATTCCAGATTTTTACCTGCATTAAGAATAGGAGTATGAATGAAAAGTAACTCGGAATATTAAAAACAAAGAAACTGTTTATTCTTATAAAAAACACAGAAATACATACAAATTAAACATTTACTAACATATTTAAATGAAAATCATGTAGGCTGAGAATCAGCACTTTTCTTTCCTAGTCACTAGACATCCAGGTACACAACAAGAGTTGTGAGACATGATGGAACTGCACTCAGTGTTCAGTTCACTATTTATTCACAATAATAATATTATGGGTCCAAGCTATAAATAGTGCCTATGCTCACTAGCGAAACAACCAGAATTTAATTTTATTGCAAAAGCAAAATCCAAAACTGACACTCGCGCTGACAGACATTTCAATTAAAGTGTTACCAATGCAACAATAACAAATTCCCATTATTTAAATGAAAAAAAAAAACACATTTCAGAACCGTTTAACAAATCACTATAGACTTGTTACACTTGGTTTAGGCTTAATTTTTATTTTTGTTGTTTAATGTCCAATATTTTGAGACAATTATTTAATGTATGTGTTTGTTCGTCACAACATCTCCCGGTATCATCACTAAATATTTTTATATTGTATCACAGTATTTTTCGTTTTGCTAATTGTTCGCTAGGGGCGCTAGGAGTAATAGTGTTCTATGTGATGTTCCAAGCTGCCATAGCATGTTCACAAGTAACATTCATAGATAAAAATACTAAATGTACAAGTCACATTCGCTCGCTCGCTACTGTTTTGTGCTCCCAATGTTTTACGTGGATCTTTTCAACGACCTGGCTTGCTTTTGGATTTCGAAGACTCCTATCTTTCTGAACAACCGTTGCGAGACTTGGACCTCTATGTGTTTGTGTGTATAACATTACGAGTCAACGTGATGTCAACCACGGACCGCTGCCTAAACTATAACTATACTATCTTCCTTCTTGTACCGTTGGGCACCGACAGGTGTGTGTCAATTGTGGATCTTCTACAGCACGTTTCAGTAATCACCAATTACGGACTGATTCGGACAGAGAACGAGGCATATATAAAGTGATTCGAGAATGGAATGGTACTGGGCATGGGCATGGCATCAAGCTAGCCTGTCTCCCCCTGCACCTTTCTTAGATAATATATTGCTAATATAATTATGATGAATAAAATATTATGATTAAATACCTACTGGTTTTTTATTGTACCTACAATAATCCTGTCATCCTTAGGTAATTACCATTAACAATATTATATGCTTAGATTCCGATAAGTGAGTCTTTAAAGTCTCCTGAGTTTTCTGTGACTACCTACTATGTTTAATTAAAACTGACAGAGTACACTTAGGCTGCGTTTCCACCAAAGATGAGCGAGGATGCGTAGGTTAAAACTAACCAATAACAACGCTAACTTAGTTCAAGCTATGAAAATGAAGCGATGATGTTATTGGTTTGTTTCACACACATCCCTCGCTACGCATTTCGCACATTTCTGGTCGAAACGCAGCCTTAGACTGCCATTAGGTCTATATTATATGATCAGTGAGTAAATCTTTGAATTAAACAAACTTCAACAACTAGTTATCATTTTTCAAGTCATTACAAAGCATAATTAGCAATATGTTATGCATACAATAAACATTTATGCGTTAAAATAGTAATAGAGGTAAAATAACCTAAAATGAATGCACTTAACCTCACTTTTACAAAAATTCAGATTTCTCTTTAACCCCATTGTTATTATTTTTTATTTATTTTTTTAACAAAAGCTCTTAATATTCCCTTTCAAACCATGCCACTTTTATTTTTGTAGTAACTAAAAAAGTTTAATGCCAGCGTTCTATGAACTTCTGCCATTCTCCTTTAATTTGATAATGATTTAATTTTTTTCTGTTTTCTATTAATTAAATTAGATTTTATTCCAGAACATCCATCGGTTCTTAGTAAACTTCACTATATCCGAAGATCCTGCATACTTATGTCTTTTGTTGACTGTACTTGCCATACAAAAAAAATCTTATTTTTCTTACCTTACATATTTTAATATCACAATGTTTACAAGTAGCTCTGCTACTCTTGGAGTACTCCACCAGGTAGTCTTTAAGAGCTAAATTAGTAGATTCAGCAATGGCATCGCCAGCGCCATCATCAGCGGCCCTCTTCTTGGATTTACCTTTACCCTTAGGTTTTTCAACTGGCATTACTATTCCAGTCGAATTTTCTATAACCAAAAATGTTTTTTTGTTAATAATCTGCAAAGGCAAACGTAAATAGTACACCAACATTTCGCCAACTATGTTTGTTGCATGTAGAGGAGAACCACAAACTAATAA
Source organism: Mesoligia furuncula (assembly GCA_916614155.1). Taxonomy (NCBI): domain Eukaryota; kingdom Metazoa; phylum Arthropoda; class Insecta; order Lepidoptera; family Noctuidae; genus Mesoligia; species Mesoligia furuncula. The sequence continues at coordinate 21,029,984 of OU744800.1, read as the reverse complement.
ATAAGTCTAGTACTTAATCATTTTCGCTTAGCGTTCTTTCCGACTTTTTTCATTTAGTTCGGCTTCTAAGGGTCCTACCGTGATGTTAAAGAATTGGGCTATCAAATGCAAAAGTAATTTTTCAAATTCGAGAGGTTGTTCCAGAGATTAGCGTGTCCAAACAATCTCTTCAGTTCTTTAATAAATATTTAGTATAGTATTATTAATATTAGTATATTAGCAGGTAAAGCCGTTGGTCCTGCGCCTGAACTCTCCCCGGTCGTGTCGGATTGCCGTCCCATCGGACTATGAGAGTAAAGGAACAGAGAGTGCACCCGTGTTTACGCACACACTTGTGCACTATAATATCTCCTGCGTACCTGGCTAATCTCCTTTGAGATTGGCCACCGTGAACGAAAACGGTCGGGGAGGCTATTATTAGTATAGACTGTAAAATACAGATATCTGATAAAAAGAAGCATTAATTGCAGTGCAGTAGATAGTTAAAACAATGTGCAATATATGATAACATATTATATTACAGTGCTTATTGTATTTTCTAAATTAATGGATAGTTCCAGAATAAAATATAATGTCACCATACCCATAGTTGATTTGATTCTCTTCTGATCGACAGCCTTGAGTTTATTGAAGTTTCCAATTTCGCTGGCAGAATTGGGATGTTGCTTTTTGAAGAAACAGTCTTCATGATGCCAGTTTGGTTGCTTGCCATCAAAGAACGCAGACTGACAAGAATAGAAAAGGAAAAGATTTAGTCTCTCACTAAATAATGTTAGCTGTTATTTTTAGTTGAACTACTAAATCAAACTAAAGAAACTAATGTTCAGTTTCCTCAAAACTGAACATTTGTTTCTTTAGTTTGATTTATATTTTAAAGATAAAGATAATTTTATTTGTCAAAACATGCGTATACAGCAAATTAAGCATGGAGGATGTTACAATATTAATATTTCGTACGTACATGTTTCACCGTAAGGCGTACAAATTTATAATATTTACAAAAAATAAAAACTAAATTACTAAAGGCACTTCAATAAATTAATCATAAAATGTCACAAAAGTACTAAATAAAAAATGTCAAATAGTGTCATTCGTAAAATCATTTAAGTATATTATAATAACACTTGTCTGTTATTAAATCTCGAATCATTTTTTTAAACAAATTTACCGGCAGTGCTTTATAAGACTGGTATTTGATTATAAATTTTAGAAGCCATATAGAAAACGTATTAGGGATTAAACAGAGAAGATCTAAGTTTTTCTTCAAAAGCTTTAAATTTACATAAAAAAACAATTTTACACGATATATCTAGTATTCAGCAGTAAAGAACATAAATTAAAATGAAAAAATTATGGTTTTTATCGAAACTACAACCATATTTGTAACAAAAGGTAGAAAATTTGTAAATAAAAAACATAAAAAATATTTTTCGGAACCCTTGGGTAAAAATGGTTAAAATTGTAATATGTTATAGTAAATTATCTGGTATATCGAATCCTTAACGGTGGACCACTATTTTCGCCACACCCTGTATATATATTTTTTTTAATGTAGGTATATTCGGGCATAACTCCATCATTTTTGACGTTCAAAAGTGCCTTTTATGTGCCTATTTGAAATAAATGCTTTGACTTTGACTTTGAGATACGGATTTGCAAAATTCTCTCATTCTTTGATGGATAAGGTAATGCCTCAGGGGTGGTTCCATATAAAATTTATTACTTTGCTTGGGTAGTTTTTAAGTTAGCTTCATAATAGGAATTTTTTCCACTTAGTTTATATTGATGATGTTTTAATAGCTTCCTGTCACTACATAGCATGTTTACATAGCAAGTAGTGTTATATGAATTTATGTGGAGTAGGTACAACAAAAAAGTAAAAAATATAGTTTTTAACAAAAAAAAAAAACCAACTTCAAAAAAAAAAAAAACCTAAAAAGTGAAATATAACTTTAGTTTCGGAAGTCGGTGTCAAAAAACGAAAATGCGGAACCAACGACACCGACTTCCGAAATTACGGTGCCACTATAGTCTGTTTTTTGTAACAAACTAGTACTGAGTATGCCTGTCGCACATTTCCGATATTGAAAGTGTGAGATGGCTTTTCATTACCAAATGTGCCTCAAGTGGGTCTGAATTTAGAACTTGATGGCAAAAGACTAGATGCTGTTACGGAAACTGTATTTCTAGGAATTACTTTAGATTCAAAATTACAATGGGGCGCACGCATTAGGCCGCGCTCACTTTGGATGCGAATTATATCGTACGTAAACGTATGAACACTGTTCGTACGAATTGAGTGCGCACACTGAATACGTTTTTCTCCGTCAAATAGACAGAGTAGGTACCGGTGTTAGCGCATACGTGAAGTCATCTTTGCTGCGATGAATAATCTTTTTCTTTTGGATAATCATCTTCTAAACCGTAGATTGCGACGCCGTCGTCGTTATCGTAGAACCGAATGGGTGCGCGAAATATTTTTAAAAAGAGATGAATTCGGTGAATTTCATCACATTATGGAAGATTTGTATAATGACCCCAGACTGTTTTATGGTTATACACGCATGGGGAGAGATACTTTTGAGTATATTCTTAAAATCCCGTACGAACGTGTAATAAAATCCCAACAAGTTCGGATTGATTTCGGACATCGGACTTGCACGTACGTATACGTACGACTAACTCGCGCGCAGTGTGAGCGCTTTCATAGTACTCAGAAGGTCGGGAATGTTCCTGCGTGTTCGTACGTTTCTGCACGAATGGAATTCGTACGAAAACGTATCCAAAGTGAGCGCGGCCTTAGAGCTCTCTCAAGTAGATTAAGTTCAGCTGCATATGCAGTAAGAAAAATAAGGCAGTTGACAGATATAGCCACAGCTAGGTTAGTACACTTTGCTTATTTCCACAGTATTATGTCTTATGGTGTTCTGCTGTGGGGATCGGCAGCTGACGTAGATTCAATTTTAATTTTACAGAAGAGGGCAATCCGCGCAATCTATAAAATGGTCCTCGCGAGTCTCCTAGAAACAGATTCAAAGAAATTGATATACTAACTCTGCCTTCTTTTTATATTTTAGAAAGTATTTTGTATGTTCGCAAAAACTTAGGACTCTTCATAATAAGAAGCGATTTCCATAATATAAATACACGTAGTAAAAATGAAATTGTGTTACCTAAATTTAGATTAACTAAAACTAGCAAGTCATTTCTTGGAAACAGCATCCGTTTTTATAACAAGTTGCCAAAGCCGGTTACAGAACTTAGCGATGGAAAGTTCAAAACCCTCATCAAACGTGTCCTTATCAAAAAAGCATATTATAAGATTAAAGACTACGTTGAAGACAAGGTAGTCTGGCAATAATTCCTGCTGCACATGTGGCTTCCCTGGCTTCTCATTAACGGCATAACTATGTAAATGTCTATTAAGAGCGTTTACGCCGTACGGCATTTCATACAAACTTTCAAGCCCTTATTTTTCGAAATGAAAGAACGGATTTTAATGAAACTTAACACGCATAAGCAGGATACAAAGGTCTAAAAAGTTAGTAGAGAACATTTTCGAAAAATAGTGTTACAGCCAAATTAGACTGATTTTAAAATTTCCATAGAAACAGAGTTTTCCAGTTATCTTTTTTTAAATAAGACATTTCGAAAATGTTCTCTACTAACTTTTTAGACCTTTGTATCCTGCTTATGCGTATGAAGTTTCATTAAAATCGGTTCATTAATTTCGAAAAATAAGGGCTTGAAAGTTTGTATAAAATACCGTTCGGCGTAAACGCTCTTAACTGCTCTCAAATTACGATGTTTAATTTTTATTTTATTTTTTTACATACTTTTTGACATAATTTCTTTATTATTTGACATTATATACTTTTTGACATAATTTCTTTACTATTTGACATTATATACAGACAATTCAAATTTTTCACCTCTTTATTAGTGGTTTTAATGGGAATCATAACACTTGGTTTTAGTAGGTTTTTATTAATATATATTTTTTTTTTTAATTTGTCTTTTTGATAGATTCTTATTTTGTAAATGTGAGGACTTTGTAGGCCTTATAGACTTGAGATCTGTAGACCATTTTTTATTCTATCAAGTACTTGGTACTTGTTGACAAGCCTGCGCTGTCCTCCCATACCTACTGTAATCTGGAAACATTGTAAAAGCCAATTATTTTTAAAAAGAGTAACCGTGGAGTTTCTTGCCGGTTCTTCTCCATAGGAAACGACCAATCGGAACCGTGCACCTAGCTTCTGATGTTTCATAAGTGCCCATGTAGGTTTATGTGAATTAAAACATTTTGATTTTGGTCATTGGTCGGGGTGGTGCCAACGTCTTTGTTCTTGTTTAGAAATTGTTAAAGCCCATTCATATTGAATACTTCTAAAATTTACTGAAGAGAAAATTAAATTATTATTTTATGATTTTTTGCTTAATTAGTATATTTGTAACAAAATTTAAAATATAAATAATAATAATATAATAAATGTTTTAATGATTTAAACAAATTGCATATTTTGTTTTTCTGTTGATTGCAAAAGGCGCTCAGTGCGCTTAATTACAGGAGACATGTCCTCCATGACTCACGCACAAACAATATTGTCTGGTTCAGGTTAGTAAGTACTAAAACACGTGCGACGCGCAGGTAGTCGATGGGTCAACTGAATGTACGTGTTACTACAACGTTTGTGTGGAATGGACTTTATTTTGATTACGAGGACCAAAAGAAACGCAGTCAAAATTTCGATATCTTTACCATACAAATTTCGGAAGTGTATTACTCCACTGTTTGACATTGTGCATCTTAAGTTAAACATGATATTGTTTTGACTTATTAGTAATTTTGTACGGAAACAGAATAGTAAAATAAAAAAAGCCATTAAAAGTTATGAGCCGACAAAGATTCGTTTTTCTTGCTAACTTTCGTTGAAAATAAGTATTAAAAGGACTGTAAAATCTTCAAAACCAAGTCTGTACCAACAAAGTTCAGTTTTCGAAGAGTTCAATAAACTTTATTTAAAATTGATTTATGCAGTGGTTTTTTTATAAAACTCAATTTTCCAAGGCACTTTTTGCATTTTTTTATGCGCCTATCAGTTCAGAACAGTGTTTCTGTCCATGAGAACTAGACGTTGTGCGTGTAGACTGGCGTCTAAATGCTCATAACTGATACTAGCTCTGTCAGACACGAAGCCAGGTGAGGCAGCATGCTTTTTGACCGTGACCACCAGTGAAGTCGAGCTCGCAACTAGTTTATATGCTACGGATAGGTACACATGCCAGTAGCTGGCACAAAATCATGCAAGTAGATTGCATTTTATTATGGTATTCACTAATCAGCTTGCATGCCATGTGCCATAACAACTTCTGATTGGTGAATACTATACTGGTATGCTAGCTACTTGCATACTTTTGTGCAAGTTACAGGCATGTGTATTCCAGGCTATATGTTTACTCTTAAAGTTATTTTTCAGTATGTAGTTTTTTTTTTAAAAAGGCCCCTAAGACGACCCACTGACAAAAGCCGTGTGTAAGTAATTGGTAACATGTTTTATACATATATCTATATTTTTGGGATAAAGGGGCTTGCACATAAAAATAAAAAATTTACTTTAACTAAAATCTACATTAGATAATTGATGTAAGCTCCGTTCAAGAATATGAAAAGGTCTTATTTATTTATCTACATTTATCAAATACTTAATTATAATACACAGCAAATAGTTAGATAATCAGGGAATAGAAAAGCAAGCCATCTATGGGCAGAGCACGCAAGAGCGCACCCACGGCGCAAACAATGACAAACTACGTTTCAAATACAGTTGATCATTGATCAATAATAATTGTGCAATTTCATCTGGTTCATCATAAGAAAGTTCAGTTTTGAAGCCATTTAATCTGCTGTTATATCAAAAAGTCATTAAAAACGCACAACTTGCTTTATGAAAAACAACATGAAATTAATATTAACGGTTGCTTTTCAAATGTATTGTGTTGTAAGTGACTAACCTGCACCATGATGGCTATACGTAGGGCCCCCTGATCAATTTTTTGTTTACATCCTTTACAAGCGGCTCTTCCAGATTTCGCATATTCGGCTTGAAAAGGTAAATCCGTCATTTTGATGGGTATGCGGTATTCGCCTATTTATCTAAACTTAGTATCCAGTATTTTTCTTCTTTCCTTGTAATCGAGCACGTACGACAAATTTTCAACCGACCGGCTTCAAGCCGCAAATCAAAAGTCAAAACCTGTGCAAACTTGTTTTTGACATTTGATTAGGGAGGGGATTTCACAGACTACAATATAATTGGGGGCTTGGGGAACTTCAAAATCCAGTTCTAAAGGGCCTCTACTCCTTTTACTTTTTACCGACTTCAAAAAAAGGAGGTTATCAATTCAACACGTATGTATGTAATATTATTGGAATTGCATTATATTCACATAATATGACGATAACGATCTACTAAGGTTTCCAAACAAATATACAAAACTTTATAGACGTATGTATGTTTGTCCACGTATTTCTCCGAAACTATTAATCGGATCGTGACCATTTTTTAATTGACTTACATTTACTTCAACATAAGGAACAGTGCAAGTTTCATCAAAATCAATTCAGTAATTTTCAAGATATTGATTATTACGTGTAAGTGTGACGGCCTGGATTATTGATACGAGCTACGGGTGTAGTGACCCCGTGCTCAAAGGGAAAACATCTCAAAACCTTGTTCAAATTCTAATGCAATATTTACAACAAAACTATTACCTACTTATTACAAATATTCCAGTTTTTACTTAAAACTAAAGACTACGAAATAAAAAAGGAATTAAAAAAAATTAAACCGACTTCAAAAAGAAATGAACTCAAAATTATGAAATAACTTGAATTTCGGAAGTTTTGAGTTCATTTCTTTTTGAAGTCGGTTTAATTTTTTTAAATTACTTTTTTATTGGTTAGTCGATTTTATCCACAGAGTACATAGTTTATATATATTTTATCTGGGTAACGTTATTTTTAAAGAGACGTCAAACAACTCACCGATTCTTGCCCGGTATTATGAATATTATGATAATGGTATTATATTCATAGAATTAGTATTATAAGTAATCCCAACTAGCAAAATAATCCTGGAATGCGATTTTATAATGCTACGTGGACTTATAAAACTCCGATGATGGTTTTGGTGGTTGCTACTCCGCTTTTAACAGCATAAATACGTGCTGTTTTTACTCAAGTACGTTGTATCCTAAAATTTGTACTTATATCCGTATATAGGATCATATTTCCTGACAAATATAGGATCAAGACTCCTATAAAAGCATGAAATAAGAGTAATTACACTCAAGAGTAATTACTCTGGTAAGTCAGACTTAAATGCGCCTATAAGATAACATCTGCAGGCCATTTAAATCTTAATACTCCTGTAAGAGCATGTACCAGGAAGACATGCACTGAGGAGCAATTACTCTTGTTATTTTTACTTATAGCCTCATATAGGCTAATATTTTGTGGCCAATATAAGTAAATTAAAGTTAAATTACTGTAAGTCATTTATGAATCTGGTTTGGTTTAACAAAAGCTTAGAAGTAACTGTTAAATGAATTTCAAATCCACGTTTTAAAAATAATAAATCACCAAGATTATAACAGCACTCGGTAGGATAAAATGTTCTCTATATTGATTTTTCTAGATTTATCGTATGCCGTTTTAAACCTAGACATATTTATATAGGCATTCCACAGTAGTGTTATTGTCTAAGTAATCTCAATCAATCCTGGTTAAAACTCTTAGGAAGCCACTTTTGCTTGTAACAACCCGTACAGTAATCGGTAACAATGGCGAATCTTCTTCGGTTTTGAGATAACCCAATATAGAACCAATATACTTATATTGGTACTATGTCACACTTGGAAATGCTAAAAATACTTATTTTAGCATTATGTCACACTTGGAAATGCTTACTAAGAAAATGTCAGCTGCCTTCATAATATTAATTTAATATTAATTAATACTAAAATGTAAATAAGCAAATTTCAAGAGGCGCGTTAAAATTGTAATCAAAACCATTATAGATTTCACAGAAAATTCATGATCCCGTACGAATAAGCTATAAGACTAACAATTTGACAACAATAACATTTTGTTTTTCTACTATGGTTGACATTAATAAATTCTGATTCATATATCTATTACTTGCCCTCAAGATGTTAAAAATATTTTTTTACAGAGCACAATAATGTCCGATCCACTCACTTCGACTGTTCACAATATATGAGCTTAAGGAAGCATTTCTAGGCGCGTTTTAATCGAATTTTTTACTATAACTTACTTACATTAAGATTAACAGGAGTATTTGCATTGACGTAATTCAATTACAGGAGCAATATAGGCGTATTTATGGCATTTCAGCGGTCTAATATAAATACGTTATAAGCAAAAGTAGACTTATAAAGTGGGCCCTTTTCGCGACTTATATGTGGATATAAGTCTCATATAGTCCTCGATAGATGATGGTTCTAGGACAGTATAAAAACCACTTTTTGCTAGTTGGGATAGCATTGTATTCGTGCAATTCAGTTGAAAAGCCGTACGACACTAGACTTTCAGAATGTGTGCATCACCACAGGCGTTGTGCATGATGAACATACCATGGCGATGGTATGGATCCTGTAAAGTTGAGCACTTGACTATATTTATAAAAGTACAGCTTGTCTATAAAGTCATTTGGTAATTGGTAATTGGTATTACGGGCTGGTTTCCGCAACTCCACGTCAATGCGCGTATTTTGCGTACGGGTGGGAAAATCGATTATTCGATCCACCCCAGCTCCTCAAGGAAGGCCAGCAACGCCTTGATGTTGCTGACCGTCTCGCGTAGGGTACCTGGGTTACCGAAGTACTTTGCCCTGTACGTGGTGATCACCGGGCAGTTTAGAAGCACATGTGCCGCTGTCTCGTCATCCTCCATGCAGGCCCTGCACAGCGGACTGTCTGTTACTCCTATGACATAGAGGTGTTTATTAAATGACCCGTGGCCAGTTAAAGCTGCCGTAACTATACGCAGCTTTTGTTTAGTTAGACGGAGAACCTGTTTCGTGAGGCGGGGATCCAAAGTGGGAAGTGCTTCCCTAGCCTGCCTGCAATCGCCTTGATCCGTCCAAAGTTTGTCGTGTTGGTCTCTGGTGCGTTTCCTTACCAGAGTGCGTAAAAACCCGAAGGGAAGTGGCGCGATGGGCTCAGGTCCCACTGGTGCCATGCTCGAACCTCTCCTGGCAAGCTCGTCGGCTGCATCGTTGCCCAGCGAACCGCTGTGTCCTTTGATCCATTGAATGGTTATTTTATTGAGGTTACCCACCTGGTTGAGGCGCTGGTGACACTCGCATATTAGCCCAGAGTCAACTGTATAACTGTTCAGCGCTTGCAGAACAGCCATACTGTCTGAGAGTATGCGGATTGAGTGGTCTTTTACTTCCCTAGCCATAATGGCTGAAGCTGCCAGAGAAATACCCATGCATTCGGCCTGGAACACTGTGTTGTGGGCCCCCAATGGTGTGGCAATATGTATGTTGAGATCCTCCGAAAAGATTCCAGCACCTGTGCCACTACCTGTTTTAGATCCATCCGTGAAGATGCGCAGCTCCGTAGGTCGTAGCCCCTCGCATCGACGATCCTCGTGAAGTTGGATCTTGTATTTTTTATCAAAGATAAATTGTTTGGGTACCTTGTCTTTAATGGCTTTCGTAATGGGGAACTCCTTGTGTAGTCCCTCAAGCAGCATGGTGTGTGGTGTGATACTCTTACCCCAGAGATTTAGTGTATCAAGACGTACTGCCGCCATCGTCGCTTCCTGTTGTATGAACAGATGGAGCGGTGGGATACCCAGGATGGCTTCAACTGCTGCCGTCGGAGTAGTCCTCATGCAACCTGTAGTCGCCATGCAGGCTAGTCTTTGCATGCGTTGTAGTTTGTTGGCGGCTGTAACTAGCTTGGTGCGGGGCCACCAGACCACAGCCCCGTAGGTGATCTATAAAGTCATGAAATTAATGTTTGAGGAACTAACATTATTCAATAGTAGGGCAACACTAAATCATAGTATGTAAGGTCAATGGGGCGAAGACCGTCTGTAGGGCAAGACCGTACAGTAAGAAATACGAGGGATTCTGAATACTTACAAAGATGGCAACCCAAAATATATAAACGTCAAACTGTTTTAGTTTCTATTTTTTGACAACGGTGGCGCTCTATAACATTCATAAAGAAAAAATGTTTCGTATCGCAAACGTATCGAGTTGTCGATACGATAACGGAATACAACGAAAGTCGGAAGCACGAAGCACTTTCGAAATAGTATCGAGAGCTCGATACGATAACGTTGGTGACGTCATTCTAACGTAAGTAAGGATGGGAAAAATAGAACGAATGATCTTACAATCGAATGAGTGTTCCGTTCAGAAACTGGGTACGTATTTAGTTAATTAAAAATTTAGTGATTTCAGGGCATTTAAAACTTTAATACTGTTTAATTTATAACGCATTACGAAGAAACTGCAGAAAAAGTTAATATTCAGTTAGAAAAATGGCATAATAATTTAACTGATTACTAAAACGTTGTGTTTGGTTTGACTGTATTCCTAAACGAACGACGGACGCTCGAAGCTCATTCAAGGCCAACTTTGTTTTAAAGCAGGAGGCAATTTTGAAGTGAACTTGTGTTGTATTGTGATTTAATTTGTGAAAAGTTTGGAACTACTTTATTGTTCTACAATGAGAACCAGCCACCCGCAGTACACCATTATGATAGAATTTATGGAAAAGTAAGTGTATTACATTTAAGATTTTTTGACTTATGCATACCTATAGAGTAGATTTTAATAGTGTTTCAATGGGATATTTGGAATACATTTTTGTGAGTTTAAAGGAGCTAAAGTTTCTTTGTATACTCAAGTCAAATTAAGTATTACGCTAGTCATGAGAAATTTGTAAAAACAAAGTTGAATAAAAACTAAAATTGAGGTACTTATGTGCTTAATTTTTGTCAATTATGTCCGTATCAAATAGGAAGGTAACATATATTATTAAAATAAATATTGGAGCACACAGTCCTTTATCTCACGTTAAATTTATTTTAGGCATGGAGACTTATCCAAACCCAGCGGGGGTCCTCGTGGTAGACATTATGTGCAGCAAAAATGGAAGGAGTTAGTAGTTATGCTCAATAGTGATGGCACTGGGGATTCTCGAACAGAGGAAAAGTGGCGGAAGGTAAGCCTATTAAATCCTAATTACGCACATTTAAGGAAATAAACTTACTTCACACAATTAGAAATACATGCATTCAATTGATCATGTTTGTTAAGGTTTGGAGTGACTTCAAAAATAATGTGAAGAAAAAGTGGTCAAAAATAAATAGGTCTGCTCAGGGTACAGGCGGTGGGCCAGCGATTCAGATGACCTTAACAGACCTTGAAAACAGGGTTTTAAATTTAATTGGAGTGCAGGCTGCTATTGGGATGCCTATACAAAAAGCTGGATTTGTACAGGTGTGATATTTTTTGCTTGGTAATGTAGGATAATATATCTCTATTTTTTTTATTTTCATAGCAATCAATGTAATCTCATTTAATTCCTTATTGGGACAGAATATGGTCAAAAGTTTAACTTGTCTGCAACTTACCTACCTAATCCTGTAAGTAATAAAAAAGGGTCACCACTCGAGTTTTTTGTTAGTATTGAGACACTTAAAATTCTTGTGTGGCGGACTGGCTGGGGTTTGAGTGCCACATAATGTTTCAATTATGATTTTTGTTAATATACAATGTCTAAATTTTATGTTTCTATGAGCATTCATGATTTCTGTAGGTATACTTACTCTAGATTAGTATTTTGTTTAAAAAAAATAGTAGGTATACTAAACAGTAAAGTTGGCCTTTACTCACAAATTATAAGTAAGCACTAATACTCAATTTTTGTTTTTATAAAAATAGGTTGTTGGTGGGGAGGAAGATAGCTTGCCAGGTCAGGTACGACCTGCCACAGAAAATGTAGACGAATTGACTGTGGATGATGTTCCTTATGAATATACACCAATTCCTGAAGGTTGGCATATTTTAAATTTATCTATCATTAACTTGGTAACTAACTCATAACTCTTTTGTTTGATATAACTACTAGTAATAACAAAATATTTAAAAATAAGATCTTATACACAAACTAGTCAAGAAGCTATCCAGAAAAGCACATACCTACTTAAAGTAAAAAAAAAAGATCCTGATAACTAAAGCTAGCAGAATAGTATTTACGTTGATTGTTGAATCACAATTTTTCCAGATGAATGGAATACTCCAGGAACAAGCAGTCAACACACAGTCGCTCCACCTCTTCCTCCTCCTACTCCGCAGCCACCAGCACTTACACCACCACCAGCTCCAGTGCAAACCCAGTGGCAACCGCCGAAAAAAAAGAAGAAGACAGATGACTCCGTTTTAAAATTATTTAAGGAGTGTGAGGGGAATGCTAGGGAGTATGAAAGGGAGCGTGACCGAATTGCGATAGAATTAGAACGAGAGAGGATTCGTCAGCGTGATGTAGAGCTTCAGTTGCAAGCTCACTGGTTAGAGTTTATGAAAGAGGCGTTAGATTTATTAAAATCATATTTAGAGAAAAGAAGTGAATAGTGTCTGATTTTTTATTTTATTTGTATTATGGTTCACTATTCACTTCTATTTCTTAAAAAGAAAACATTTTGTATATGTTAGAATTTAATTTATTTGGCTTAAACTATAATCATACTTGGGGAAGGCCTATGTCCAGCAGTGGGCGTCGTACGGCTGAGATGGTGAAACTATATTCATGAAAGTAATATCTTAAAGGTACTTGATTCTGTTTTATAAAGAACTAACATCATATTTGTTTCAAACATATTATAGTATATTTTTTATTCTCTAATGCTACCTTTATTATAGAATTCTACATGCTTACACAAAAACCGAAATTAATTATTTACATTATGAAGCCGATTAATCCTATCTACTAACATGTTTCTTATGGCTCTACCGCGAATCAATTCATCACTAGAACCACTTTCGCGAAAAACTTCTTCTGGAGAAGAAAAGGTTGAAACACCTAATTCTGAAGAATATATTAAATTATCTTCAGGATCAGGCATCATAAAATCTAATGCTATGTTGTGTAGAACGCTACATGCCATTATGATAGAAGCACACCTCTCCGGCGTGTAGTGTAATGTGCGGTCCTTACAAAGGCATCTCCACCTATTTTTAAGTCTTCCAAAAGTATTTTCGATCACAACTCTGGCCTTCCCATGGATGGTAGTATATTTTGCCTCTGGAGTGCCTTCAGCAGCATCTGTGATTGGTGTCATCAACCAAGGCCTCTGCGGATATCCAGAATCCCCTGAAAATGTATTTTGATTGTATATTGAATTAAATAATCTTACAACAGGCTGTAACATTAAGTAGACAATAAGTAATCTTAAAATAGTGAACTTTATCACTTTATTTTAAAATTAGAACAAACTACATGTAAAAAACAATAGGTACCTAAAAACCACACTTGTTCATTATTCTGGTGTAAGTCTTGGATATACCTATTGGCTTGACTATTTTCCCAAATAAAAGCGTCATGGGTGGCACCTCCATACTTGGCATTAACATTTAAAATTCTGCATTCACTGTCACATATCTACAATTTAAAAACGTACAAAATGTATAACTGTATAACATAATAATTAATTGTTATCTTAAGTAATTGTAAGGTTATAAGTAGGTATAAATTTGTCGAGTAATATCTCACCATTTGCACATTCAGTGAATAGAAATGCTTTCTGCAGTAAAATAAGTGTTCCATGTCTCTTTTTGGAGTGAATATATGAAAATGAGATCCATCAATGCATCCTATTACTCCAGGGAAGCCAAATTTTGTATAAAATCTGTAAATAAAGTAGGTATTGTAAGTAAAATTTTCTAGAATTAGGTAGCTATCATATTTGTGGTTATTCAGTTGATCCTCCTTTCGCTATTTAACATTCTGCACTAAATTAGTTTTTATTGGACTACATAGTTATTATAATTATTACTTACTTGTTTTTTACAATATTTCGCTGCTCTCGTGTTGTTGGAAATTTCACAAAATTATTTAATATTAAAGGGTTAACAAGAGCATCAGTAACCTGCCTCACATATTTGCTCACTGTAGTTTGCCCTAAATATTTAGCCATTCCTACTATTCTTTGGTAGGAGCCTGTAGCATAAAATGACAAAGCACACAGCACCTAGAAATAAAAATATTAAATAGTTAATAGTGTAGCTGTATATTATACTCACACAGTTAATGTAGGGTACACATTATAGGTATCACACTAATATTATAAAGGCGAAAGTTTGTGAGTGTGTGTGGGTGTGTGTGTTTATATGTTTGTTACTTCTTCACGCTCAAACGGCTGAACCAATTTTGATAAAATTTGGTATGGGGGTAGCTGACACCCTGGATTAACGTAAGGCTACCCTTTTTATCCCAATATTCCTACGGGATCGAAACTTACGCGGGTGAAACCGCAAGGCACAGCTAGTAAAATATAAAAATATTTTAGTTAGAAAGATACTTATGTAGCTTATAAATTACACTTACTTTGTGCTCCAGGCTGATCCTTTTACTTGATTTTAGACTGGATTTTTCTTTTAATTCGCGACACAAGAACAAAAATGCTTCCTTACTTAGACGAAATCTATTTTTAAATTCTGTGTCGCTAAGGTTATGAATGTTAATATTTGCCAAATTCTTTCTGAGTAAAGCTCTCCTTGAGATTTCTCTGTAAATGTAATAGTAAATTTAAAAGATAACTTGTTTTTTGTTTATAACAATATAGTGTTCTAAAATAAATTACTCACCCTGTTTCTCTTTGTACATTTCTACTTTCAACAATCAATCGCGCTGCAAGATAATAGTACAATGTACTACGTCGTGGGGTGCTTCTTGTTAATCTAAACATTTTCTAACCAAATAAATCAAAATAATCACTTAAATTATAATTTTATTCTTAAAATAAACTCCGACGAAAGTTTTTTCACTGTCAAAATTAAAGTGAATAAATATTCGTGAAACTCGTAAGCCAGCCGTCGACAATTACGATACGATCCGTCATTTTATGCCTTCTTCGTGCTAGCTATCTTCATACAAACGGCTCGAGTTACGTTTCGTATTCGATACGATGACGATACGAAACTTACATGTATTGAAAATTAGTTCAATTTACGCACACCAGAGGCGCTGTTCAAGTTCCCATACAAAATGCTTTCGTTGTCGATTCGAATGTTTTTTCGATAGTGATTCGTGCTAGGGCTACAGTACACGCTGTCGAAAAAAATTTTTTTAAGTGGTATTTTAAGAGTTTTCTAAGTATTTGTGTAGGTAAGTTCATTAATGATTAATATCTTTACCTAACTATTATTTTAGAATTGAAAAACGTGTTTTAACACGTTTTTCACGAAATTACATATGATGAAAAAAACGTAACTTCAAATTTCAATAGTGGAGAAGTCCGTCTACTTCTTGGAGGCGAAGATCGGCATACGCCGGTCTTCGCCGATTCCAGATATCATAAACCTTTTAATACTAAACACATTTTCAAAATTAAATTATCTAATAGGTAACTGATTCCTATTGCCTAAAACTACTGCTTTCTACGATATTTGACAGTTCACTAGTAACTTGACATGTGTGAAAGTTCAATATAGAAAAAAATATTAATATGAGCGTATACCAGGTATGGCATTTCATACTAACTTTCAAGCCCTTGTTTTTCGAAATGAATGAACCGATTTTAATTAAACTTGATACGCATAAGCAGGATACAAAGGTCTAAGAAGTTGCTTAAGAACATTTTCAAGTTTCATTAAAATCGATTTATTCATTTCGAAAAACAAGGGCTTGAAAGTTTGTATGAAATGCTGTACGTAGTAAACGCTCTTAAACAAAAAAAAAATTTGAGCTTCCTGTGTGAACCATTTGTCTAGGCCCGACTACACTTGAAAATTCCTTTTGGATGACCCCTCGTTAGTTTATTCTTCAATATTACGTTTTATTGCTTTTTTCAGGTAATTCTATAGGGCAATTTAAGTACCAAAGAAAATCCAATAGAGGATCATACTCTAAGTAGAAATTGAGAGAAGCTATACAAGAAGAGCTATACTAGAAGCAATTATACTTTTGACTACTACTACTACTTAAGTACTTACTACTTTTGAAGTTCAAAATTTTCCTGTCTACGAATGATTTTTAATTGTTTTATTAGACTGTAAACTTTCTGTAAAAATATAATAAATAATTAGGCTACCTCAATATTTTTTTAAATAATTGTTTACCTTTGTCAGTATATTTAAATACGAATTGCGTCTCATTTTTTCGTACTTTCGTTAATTAAATAAACTTTCGTGATTTATATTTTCTAAATTTCTACCTGAAAATATTATTTATTATATTAAGTAGGTACCTAAATAAAAGTTGGTTTATCAACAAATGCATTTTTTTTAAGTGATGAAATTGTTTTTTACCCCTGAATCGCGAAGTATGCCGAACTTACCCGACAAACGCTTCTTTTTGCAATGTATGCCGATTGGAAGCTTTAATAAAAATATCGACAGCACACATTGAACTGCTGTTGAAAGACACACGCGTACCCAATTTCTATATTCGTGTAAACCGTCGATTTCTACGTTTTTTTCACATTAGACGGTTTTATCCGACATGGCAGTGAAATCCGTCTATTTTACCATTTTTTCAAAACTAGTGTCTAGTTTGTAAACTGATAACGTATAAGTAAATCCGACAGTTTCTATTAATAGTCAACTAAATGTTTGATCACCCAATATAATCAAACTTGTCTAAAACATTATAGAGATGGCCAAATTTGGCTAATGAAGTAAATTTTTAATGAAGTATGCCGGTCTTCGCCCCATTGACCTTACATCGAATGTCATCGGCTGTCATCTGGGGGCACGGCAGTGGCCCCGCCAAGTCGAGCAAAAAGCGGCACGGCCGTACCATCCTTTTCTCGAAGCAGTTCAGGCCATTTTCGACCCCCTATAACTTCGTTGTGGATAAAACTAGAAGCCTGAATTTTCAGTCACCACGCAGGCATTGTATAAACACGGTATATTTCAAATGTCATTTAATTTGAACCAGTAGTTTAAGAATTATAACTAGTCAAAGTTTCTTAATTTTGTCACTCACTCACTCACTCATTGATTGACTGACCGATCATCAAAACTCTAAGGCACTTCTAGCAGACATAGAAGCTTCAAATTTAGAATACAATTAGTGTTTAGTGTATAAATCAAGGAAAGACTAAAATATTTTGCAATTTCGTTTCACTTTTCTAGATACACCAACTGCATAAATAACTTTGTAATCCCGTATAAATATATAGGATTACAAAGTTACATTTGCAGTTAATGAATCAGTGTACCAGTATGTATAATAAATTATATAATGGAATAATAGGTGTAGATAGGTACCGACGCCAGTACATAAAGCTACCCGAAACTCTCAAAATTTCCCAATCAACTTTGAACCTTACGCTTTGGTGATAAAGTTGAAAATCAATGACAGAGTGTAGTAACTTGATGTGCTGGCGTCTGTACCTAGATATAATTATGATCAAAGGTTACTTGTAAAATGGTCAACGGATTATGTTAAAAAAAAGGTACCGGAAAGGAAAAAAAAGTGGGACTACAAAAAGAAGTGAGATGCCATTAAAAACATAACTTGTAAAAAAGTCAAGTCTTGCAACTCAGTTGAAAGATTGACTTGGCAATCGCACTAAACAATCTAATTTAGTATAATATGTATAACTTATGAGATACATTGCGTTTTCATGCGATGGCCAAGTCAATCTATTTATTTAAAACATAACAGATTTTTAATATTGATATGGTCACTATAAGATGTTGTTAAAAGAAGGTCCCTTAAGTAGGGACTGAATAAATTAACCGACTTGGTATTACATGGATCTCACAACTTTTTACGGTAGTAGAACTGAGTTGCAAGACTTGGCTTTTTTACAAGTTATGTTTTTAATGGCATCGACTTGTTTTGTAACTCGTTATTTAGTGCATTTTTTATTGCTTTTCAAATCTACGTGGGTCGTGGATAAAACTTCGAAGAAACGTGTTAAATATGAGGAAAACAAATAGGAGTGGAGCTCGGGAAATTATTTTTAAAGTGTATCAGCGGTGTTTGTTAGAACACCAAGCTGGACAAATTTTATTAAATTTGGATGATATTTATGCTCGAGCAGCAGATAGGACAGGTATGTAATCGTGCTGTGTTACTGTTTGTTTTTTATCTACCAGAAGTTACAAATTTACTATATATACGATTTTAAGACTACTATAAGGATTGTTTATATTGCGCATTAATAGGTTAGATTGCAAATATAAGTAGGCCATATTGTAGTGCGACCAGAACTTTTGATACTTTTGGATGATCAAAACCGCTGATTTTAAATACATATATGAATAAGATAAATCATGTTTGAAATTAAAAATCTATTTTCTGTTAGATATTATGTCACATTTTTTTTAAATATTTCTTTCAGGTAAATCTGAGAGTACAGTGAGGCGTATTGTAGATGAAATTATTATTATTGCTGGCCTTCAACAGCATTACGCCTGAAAAATGTAAAAAAAACTGTTGCCGTCATGTTGCAATAATTGAAAAAGAATATTATGAACGAGGAAGAACCCTATATCAAGATATAGATGAGTTAGTCATTCGCCTAAGCGAAGATAGCAGCAGCAATGACAGCAGTAGCGAAGACGTTGTTAGTGACGCAGCTGACAATGAATATCCCTTTTTTTACGTAGAATATTTGGAATCAGATGATGAAAGTGCACGGAAGTGCCCCCGCCAAGTCGAGCGCGAAGCAAACACTGCCGTACCATCCTTTACTGGAACCATTTCGCCGCATTTTCAGGCTCCTATTTGAGAACCTCTGGATAAGACCAGAACGCAGGAATTTTCGTCATCCAGTGTTATAATCACATACTTAAAATCCAAAATTTCAAGTCTGTAGGTCATTTAGTTCCGAAGTTAAGCGAAAGCAAAGCTTCACAATTATGACACTCACTCACTCATGATTAGTCATGATCATCAGAATAGAACTAGTACTTCCCATAAACTCAGAGAGCTGAAAAGTTAGGGTTTAATGGCCACATAAAGGGAAAACTATAAAAATTAGGATAGTCGAAGATCTGGAGTACCTGGTCACTATATTATATTATGGGATATTTTTCATGAATAAAAAAAGTTAAAACATTATTATAAAAAATATGTATGAACATTTTTCTTTTATTGACTCATTTTATTTGAAAGAAAGAGACCATAGATTTGTGCTATCTGATCGTTTATGCAAACTAATGAAGGTCGGAAGTAAAACATCGTGAGGAAACCTGGACTTATAATTAATATAAGTCTGAAATCGCCAACCCGTCTTGAGCAAGCGTTAATCAATGCTCGTGCCTTCTCTGTTGAGAAGAGGCCTTTGCCCAGCAGTTGGACAGGAATATGCTGGTATTATTATTTATAATGGTAGCATCTTTGTGTATGGTTTTTGTAGATTTTTTAAATAAGGTTACGGATTTTACGACTAGCTTTTCTATCCAGTTTAAATAAAAGCTCGTTTTCATTAAAACCAGGTCTGCTTTTAGTACAAAATAATGTGCTAGTATCAAAATCACACTATTCAGGGTTGCTACGTGCACTACCGCAGCGCCCTCATTTTTTTTCGACTCTGTAGACGACGACCAGTGGCACGAGCACACTGACCTCTATAATACAAGTGCGTATTATAGAGGTCCGAGCACTTGCCACTTGATCGAATGTTGCCATGCTGCTGTGAACTACATTTTATAGCTATCTGTAGTAAAGGACGTCAAACTTAGAGTAAGAAAGCTATAGAGCATCGAGTAGCGTGTCCACACATGAGACAAAAAACTAACTTAACTAACATTGGCTACATAAGTAGCTGCCTTGAAAAAACTGGCACGCAGTGAGAGACGGAAATAGTATAGCTTTATCCTTTTCTGTTACTTATAATAACTCAATACATTATCCCTTTCTTGTGGAAATGAAATGGAGCTACCCGCCGTCTATACTTTTCTTTGTCTAAGACGTCAAACCAAACCATTGACATAGTGACATTTCCTACCTCAATGAACCCATTGAGGTAGGAAAAACATGGAGACGCCGCGTTATTCTATACATACATTTGCTCATACAAATATGAGTGAAATATGATTCAGCATACGAAATATCGTTTTGTCTCGTTCTTTCTAATAAGATAATCGTATTTGATAAAAGAGACAACAATATTTTAAGTTGTTGCTCATTTTGGCAACGTTTTGACGTGACGTAGTACAGTTGTAGGTAAGGTGCCGTAGCAACCATCTTTTGCGACAAGTTTCGTGGTAGTTTTGCTGTCAAATGGTTGTTTACTTTTTGTATTATTGAGATTTGCGAGAAAATTACAAGGATTTTACCTTTTAAAACTGCATGCAAATGTTGGAAAACAACAAAGAGATTTAAGATAGGTACAATAGAGGGGCCATGCAAAGAAATGTCTTAGAAAAACTGTGATCCCATGTCTCAGTGCCGCCATCTGGTAAGATGTAGCATAATTAGAGCGGCAATTTATTCAATTAGGTTCAGCTATCGCCCGGTAGATGGCCAGTGTGGCCAGTGTTGCCAGATACGATTTTCAATTCATCGATTAAAAATCGGATCGGTGGTGCCTGAAAAATCTAATATAAATCAAATCAGTTAGATAAATATCGAAAACTAAACAAATTATGCAAAAATTGACTCAGGCAGAAAAAATATTCTAAGTACAATTTTATTCGCTACTATTCATTGTCCGTGTCACCGTCTATGACAACGTATCAATTTCAGTGTGTGTTTTTAAGTAAGTAGTTATTTACATTTTAAAACAAAATAATTTTAAATGCGCCTGCTTTGCCGCCGAACTATTATGCTTTTTAACCGACTTCTAAAAAAGGAGGAGGTTTCTCAATTCGACCGTATATATGTTTTTTTTTTTGTGTTTTATATTGCTTTTTGTGTAAAGTACCTACCTAAGTAAGACCTTTTTTGCAATTGTCGGTTGCGTTTCGTTTTTTGCAAAATTATTTTTTTACACTTTTGTTTGCTAATATTTGTAAATCTTATATCGATATACGTATATCCGAGGCGAGGTCCAAAGTCCGTAGATCTATGGATAAATCCGTAGGTCTGGCAATGCGGGGTGACACTAAGTACAAACTATAAAACCTGTAGTAGGGATTTTACCATATAGATTCAAACGTATCGATAATATTGAAAAAAGTTAGTAAGACAATTTTTTCGCATTTGAATAGATTGAAATAAGTGCCAAAAAATTAGGAAAGCAATAAAATTATCCATAGTTTCAATGTTTACAAATGATTTATTTAAAAAAAATATTTTTTCATACAAATTACTAAATTATCGTTATTATCTTTATATGTGTGTGGTATAATTAATTCTTCAAAAGACCATTTCAGTATGAGACCATACTGAAATGGTCTTTTGAAGAATTAACTACTTGACAAGATCTGACCAAGATTATATCTGGACCTCTTGAGTTTGTTTTGGCCTTTCTTCTCTGATTAGTCAGATAGGAAACGCCGACCTCATCTAGTTTTTAAAATATGATTGACGTATAAAAGTGTCTGTACAGACACCAGCACATCAAGCTTAGTTTTTAATTATTCTAATATTATTACCCTCTTTTATAAAATCAATTAAACATGGATCGATTTTAAACTGAATGTTACTTGAATGAATCGATTATTTTGTCACACCACTATATTAATTTCGTTAAAAAGTGGTAACACTTAAGCTATCATTTAACCCAACTATAGTAAAGTTACTCAGCAATAGATGGCGTTTAATACAAAATAAACAAATTTTCTAGATCTTTTTATGAAAATTATTTAATTCTAATTACTGAGTAAATATAGATAATACATACGAAAATAAACTGAATTTAGGTCCAGTTGTTTTACCATAACGAGACTTGCAGTAACGTAATGCGCAACTCGGCATATTTCCATACAAAATATGTATTTTTCTTTTGTTGGACACGAATGCGTCAATGCGACTTGACGCGCAGGCGTACCATACTAGACTGAGAGACTTGTTACGCCTAGGTCACAAGTACCGGGACACTGTTTTGTTCGCAATGTCCCGTCTATTGTAAATACTTTAAATGTCTTTGGAAAACAACAATTCAACATGTCTGTGTGTTGTATTGTGAAGTATGGTGTAAGAAAGAATGAAAATTAACCTCTAATGTCTTTGCACAGGTTAGTAACCTGTTTTCATGCAATAATACATTTAATAATACACATTCGATAATACAGTTGTAACGCGATCATGAATTTATGGCTAAAGTATTGATATTTGGGTTCATTTCCGTTTAACAGACCTTTTTAGTATATTTTGTTAATTCATTCGTTTGTTTACAATAACATGTCAAATGGAATAGGGTCGTACCGTTGCCGTAATAGTTTTCTCCGCTGAAACGTCATCGGCATATTCTGCGATGTGAACTTAAATAATTCTGTGTCTTATTCGGCCCGAGTGACCTTGCCAGGTCCGGGCCTCTGGTTCACAGCACCGAAATTAAAATATTTTATTTCACATAAACTTACATGGCTACTTTGGAAACGTCAGAAGCTAGGTGCACGGTTCCAATTGGTTGTTTCTTTTAAAAATAATTGGCTTTTACTGTTTTCTAATTTGTTAAGTACCTGGTACTGATTATAATACATAATTAACCCGTTTTTTATTCAATTTATGGACTATCTGTTTCTCTCTTCTCGCCACTGCAGATTCATTACCGAAAAAACTCAGTGAAAGCTGAAGTGACGGTAACAGAGAGTAAATAAGGAATATTTTGTTTTTACATTTGGTACTTACGCTATCAGATGCATTTATAAGTAGGTATCTTATTATATTGCCATTTGTCTTCACAACTGGTTTGTATTAAGCATAACTATAAATTTTTCTCTGAAAATTTTAACTTTAATAAAAGATTTTCTTTTTTGACTTGTATGTACCTATCGATAAATAGTTCAGTAATTAACCATGAGTCTTTCGTTTTACCCATCACAAAAGATTAGAAATAAAGTATTTTCGCACACTATAGTTTTATGCAAAACTATAATACGTTATTATAAAGTATAGTTGGCAACCCTAATTACAACGCAAAATATTTTGTGCTTTCTAAAACACACAGTGTTGCTAGATGAAGAAGCTGATGTAAATCTGCCTTTATATTGATATCTATGGTTAAAACTTACCGAATTGTCCATGGTTTTATACCTGTCTCTCTCTCTCACACCAGCGTGCGTCCTTTTCTAATCAAGAAGGACGCTTGGCGCGAAGTTGTCAATGTCATAGCGTTTGTAAATTTTGCCGCTAAAACATCGAAAAATTTTCATATTTAAAAATTATTTGTTAAATACAATAATTTATCGTATCAAATTAACACACAGTGTCAATATAGTATACGTGTCGGGTTTGTCCGTTGTGTATAAGTGTACAACATAGAAAACTCCGTCAGGAGTATTATTGTTCTGTGATTAGTGTTTCACGATGTATCTGAAGTGTTGGAAGTGAGCAAAGTTCGAATGTTGAAGTTTCGGATGCAGTTCAGCACTCGAATAATACGAGACCTAATGACTCATTGTCATCATCTTCTTCATCCTCGGAGGATGAGGGAGGAGGGCATAGCATTACCTCCGCCCAACAAAACACGAAAACTTTCATGTAAGTACTGACATGTCCGGACCCGCATGTAGACACTTTAGAGGTTTACATCTAGTTACTTAAAAATTATCATGACGTTACTAACGACTAATCTCAGTAAATCAATGCAGAAACAACAAGAGAGTGCCGAATCCAACGCCATCTACATCATCTCATTGTAAACTCTTGATACGTGCACTTGTACAGCGTTTTATGAAAAAAAACCATTATTACACAAGCTGACAAAGAACAATTAAAATAATTAGTTACCCGAGTAAAAGAAAAGCTCTACAATCTTGCTTTGCTACTAGTCCTGGTTTTGTAGGTCTTAAACTTAATGAAGAGTTGTGCCATTTTAATAAGGGCAAATATTTCTTAGCTCCCACGTAACAATTATTGGCAGTCATAGCCAACAATATTTTGGAACAAAGACAACTTGCTGGAAATTGTTCAACTGGGTTTCACCAAACTGTAATAGTTTAAATATCATAAAAAAAAAAACTAAAATCAATATTATTTTCATTATTTATCATTGTCTGAAAAGATTTCTGGTACCTTTGGTTCAGGGTCCCCATCTTATTCGGAGATTGCAACGAAGATTGCGTGTGGTAAGAGGGTGAAGTGCATTGAAATTAGACGGGATCGTAATTTAGAAGAAATTTGAAATGCAAATTCAAAAATACTGATATAGCCAAGCTTATAGTTATAGCCGAGGTGCTTTGCAGCCTCTCATAACTTTAGGTGGATCTCAAGTGTGGCTTAACACTCCGCCTTAAATTACAGAGGGGAAAACCTTAAATACATCTGATGTGCAAGACAAGAAACATCAGGCCCCTAACACATAACGTAAATTGCAAAAAAAAAAAAAAAAAAAACATTATAAAAGAACACACGCCTAATATTAATATGAAACATGATTAACAACTGACTATCAAACCAAAACTTTCAGAGAGGGTTGTCAGAAGGACGGGCAATTTTATGGCAACAACAGGGAGGACAGGTGGCCGCATCCCATTCTGAAAGATTTTGCAGTATCCGGACAACCATGTGTTAAAAATATTTGCAACCAAGTTTTCTAAGGCGAATGTTTTTAATAATAAAAATAAACAAAACACATGGAGGACTGCGTCCAATCTTTGACCTCGGGGGTCTCAACTCGTATGTGTCAGTTAAACATTTCTATTTCGCAAACAGATGTAGCCAACTTCCTACAGACAATCGATTGCTTAGGAAAAATAGATATTCACCGGGCCTGCAGAAGGTTCCTCTGAATGATTTGCAACAACGAAGTGTTACAACTGGCAGCCTTGCCATTTGGCCTGTCATCGGCCCCAAAGATGTTTGCCTGGGGATTGCGGAGATCCTACGAGCATTAGTTTTCCGCATAGTTGTGTATTTGGACGATTTTATCCTGGTCAATCAGGATCGGACCATACTGGTTTCTCAGGTTTCGGAAACACTGAGAACGTTGGTAACTTTAGGACAGCACATAAATTATCATAAATTTGTTCTGGAGCCCTCTCAGGAGGTAGAATATCTTGGCTTGGTATGGAACACTCAGCAATACTGGGTAAAACTTCCTCCCAAGAAGATAAAAATAATAATTTCCAAATTGTGTTTCCAAATGTTGAGCAATGGAAACAGTTCTCTGCGAGAAGTTCAGAGTATATTATGTTTGCTGAACTTGGCAAATTACGCAGTATCAGCGGATCGACTGCGCTGTCGCAGAGCCCAACTTTTTTCAAAATTATTAGACCAAAGTAGATTAAGATAAAGAAAAGATATTCCTCTACCCATTCAGCAAACCTAAAATGGTTGTGGTTAAAAGCTGTAGATTACAGCTCGACACCAGTAGTCAAGAAAAGTGTGATTCACTTCTTGACCATGGATGCTGCAGACTTAATACTCAATACTCAATTCTTAGGGTAGGGAGTTCAACTAAACAGCACTTACCTATCAGGAAAGTGGGCCTCAAATCAAGAGCACCATCAACAGTCAGCGGATGACTCTGGAAGGTGCGCGGACATTCATTTTCAGTCGGAAAACTGGACCCTGGTCATTACCTTAAGAATGAGGGGGACACATTCCCTGGCACTGCTAGGATTCACGACCAGAGTCCTAAAACTTGCAGAGTAGTTATATGTAACTCTCTCAGCTACTACCTCCCGGGGAGTCTAAACGGAATTGCGTATCGCCTATCAAGGGGTCGCAAAGTACTAAAGTGGCATCTTCTGCCCCAAGCCACGGAGGCTATATTCAAAGTGTGGGGTGTCCCAGACGTAGATCTGTTCGCGAAGAGACACGGCTATCGTACCAAAGTACGTAACATTGGATACCAGAGATTGTTCAGCAGTCTTCTGTAAAGTATTCAGCCGAAAAAGGGACAGTTTAAAACCAAGAGTACTGGCTCTTTTGAACAGTGCAAAAGGAATTTACATCCTAATAGCACCGGAGTGGATCAAATGGTTTTGGCTACTCGACCTGCGACTAAAAAGTGCCTTTTGTGTGCCTGTTTGAAATAAATGCTTTGACTTTGCGAGCGAGAGCCATAGTAGAGCCACTTGCGACAAAGAACCTGCGGAAGGTCATAATAGATCTAATAGATCGGACGACAGGCAATTGCCCTGCACAAGTGGACAAGTTGACTCTTCTTGTCTGGAAAATTGGGGGTGGGCTGATCATGTTGCTCACTGGTCCATAGACGAACAGAACGTCTTGTTAAAAAGTAGCTGGCGGACATCTACTTTAACAAAATAGTATAGTACCCCTATTAGAAGATTGTTATTGTGGTGTGATATAAAATTAACCCAAAAACACCTGAGGGCCAGCAGGTTGCTTGATTTTTGGCAAAGTTATTTTTAGAAGATAAATTAGCTTATGAAACTATTCATCTTCATATGTCAGCTATTTCTACTTACTGTGTAACATCAAAAGTAGATATCTCAAAACATTTTTTCTAAAAGCCATTTCACTTGCTAAACCTATAGTACAAAAACTACCAGTTTGGGACACTGCAATTTTGTTTAACTGGCTAAGGTCTCAACAAATTCAGGTTCTTTAGTTGAAATCGCTAGACGCACAGTTTTAATACTCTTACTGGCCTCAGGTCGTGGGATTCATGATCTCACATTTTTAGGAAATAACCCTGAGAATCTAATTACTACGGAAGATGAGATTACTCTATGGTCAAGTTTTGGCTCAAAACAAAAACAGTTTCTAATACACATAGACAGTCAGGTTGGTTGTTGCGGAAACACCCAGACCCGCATTATATTGTAGTCTTTGACCCAGACCATAGTGTCTGTCCTGTCAAACACATTAATAACTTTATAGAAAAGTCTGAAATTAAAAGAAGCGCAGACGGGACTGTCTAATAAATAAATAAATAGACTTATTTCCCTATCAGGGAAATTAATGCAGGTAGGATTCATAGCATTTTTAAAGATGCTAATATTGATACCCTACCAGGCAGTATCAGGTCAGCAGTAGCCTCTAGAAATTGGTTGGAGAACAGACCTGTTAAAAAATACCAAAGGAAACTAGTATTAAAATTCAAAAAGAAAAATTTACTGTTGTCTCGTAAACAGAGTTGATAATACAACTCTAATGTTGATTAATTGTATTTATTTTTTTCCAGTGTTGGTTTTTATAAAGAGATTTACTTAAGTAATTTATTCCTATATAAAGGATTATTTAAGAATTAATTATTTGTTTTGTTTGTTTGATTTTAAAGAAATTTATAAATATTTTTTGTTACATTTGGACATACACAGATGTTATTATAAAAATTGCAAAACTGATCTATTTTCTAGAACAGTTGTATAATCTATTCATCGTAGCGTTTGTATTTACCACCAGCAGATACCAAACAGGTCTTCATCTAGCAACACTGTGTGTTTTAGAAAGCACATAATATGACTGTTTTGCATTCCAACAAAACAGGTATTATGTGTGAATAAAACACACAGTGTTGCAGCTATTCTCTAGCTGGTGAGCTGAAGACCCTATGACATTGACAACTTCGCGCCAAGCGTCCTTCTTGATTAGAAAAGGACGCACGCTGGTGTGAGAGAGAGACAGGTATAAAACCATGGACAATTCGGTAAGTTTTAACCATAGATATCAATATAAAGGCAGATTTACATCAGCTTCTTCATCTAGCAACACTGTGTGTTTTATTCACACATAATACCTGTTTTGTTGGAATGCAAAACAGTCATATTATGATCCAAACGTGATAACCAGTGAGACTCATATTTAGTATCGATACTCGATAATAGTAACACCTATGTTCCTTGATTGACACAACCCTAGCAATGGCAGCCATTTTATGCGACAAAACGAGTTGTAGGTATGCACCTTAGAGTAAGAAAGCTATAGAGCATCGGGTAGCGTGGCCACACATGAGACAAAAAACTAACTTAACTAACATTGGCTACATAAGTAGCTGCCTTGAAAAAACTGGCACGCAGTGAGAGACGGAAATAGTATAGCTTTATCCTTTTCTGTTACTTATAATAACTCAATACATTATCCCTTTCTTGTGGAAATGAAATGGAGCTACCCGCCGTCTATACTTTTCTTTGTCTAAGGTATGCACCCTTTTTTTGTAGGTATTTCCAGTCCATACTTTTCTATGTCAATGAATGAACCAAACTCACAAGATGCCAAACTAATGTCAACATACTAATGTCAAATCAAATTGTCAATCGTGCTCTGGATGTTTTATTTTGTGAGAGTCAAAGGAAATATTAGTTGAGGCGTACAGAAGATAATAGATGAATCTAATGATACTGAAATAAACATTTTAAAATGGGTAGTAGAAAAGAGAACTTGAAGAAATCATTGGGGATATCGGAGTACCCATGGAGCTCAGGTACGATAATCGATGAACAATAAAAAAATCAAGTATCGCGTAGAATGGTAGAACATACAAGGAATAAATCAGAGACCTTCAAATACTTTTAAAATGAATAGCTGCTGTAATCGCGTATACTTTTGTTCGTCCAACAAGTTCACTTCTTAATGTTATTGCGCCTCAGATGATCCACTATGATTTGTTATGCAAATGTTTTTGTATAAAAAGTGCTACGACATAATGTTATTGTAACTACGTTGTAGGTAGGTTCTTCAACAACCTTGCTAACAAAGTAGATGTTAAAGTTATTTAAATATTACAACACACAAACATAATAAAAAATTGGGTAAGAAAATACTTATCATGTCCACATACATGTACAACTTAAATTAATTACATTTGGTCCACTTTTAATTATGTAAAGTAGAAAAAGCATCACATTTATGAGGTTACTTAGATACTCACTCAAACTATCCTAAACATGTTCAGGAAATAATCAGATTGAGATTCCATGTTCCATTGCAACTGCATAGAGAAGTGGATCAAAATATATATTCATGCCCTTTACTGCTAGATAGTAAACAATCTAGCAGTCATTATCTGTTTATTCAAAGAAAATAGTATTCTATAATTTTAATGCCCCATGTCCCTATAATTTATCTGCAGATGAAGAAGAAAATAATACTTCACAACCTGTCCATGTACTGAGAAGGCAATCAGATGAGGCTCGGCCCAGTGTAGCCGATATGCCTGGAACGAGCGGTGGAAATAGTGGAAATACATCTGCACTTGGTAAGCAAACTCTGTGTCTTTAATTTATTGTTTGATTTATTTTACATTTTTAAATACAGTCTCTTGACATTTATAGGTTTTTCATAATGTATTATAAGATAAAACTTGTGTTAATTATAAAAAATAATTTGTGCATGACAAAAGCATATTGATGTTTCTGTGTTTTTATAAAATACTTTAAAGGACATGTCCAAAAATCGTTTTTATTATTCAATCATTCTAATAATCATCAGGATAAGTTAAATATATTTGGATAGACATCCCAAAAACTAGTGGTTCTAACTATATTACACATTTTTAAACACCCATGCCTGCCTTGTCAAAAAGTGAATTAAAAAATTGAACTAAATAATTAAAAACAAGCTAAATGATTTTATTGCACAAAAAATTAAATTAAATGGGCACAGGGTAAGTAAGTAATATAAGAAAAAGAAAAGAAAAAGTACTACATAGATTATAATATTTACTGTGCAATTAAATGCCACTGTCCCCAAAAGTGGAAAACTGAAAACCAATCTTTTTAGCGTAGTTGGGGACCTGTAAAATTCTGTTTCAAGGAACCATCCCCCTACTGCAATGTGGTACCCCAATAACAACTTTAACAGAAATGAGGTTGTATGGTAGTATACCAAATACATCTGCATACCCCTTTAGAGGGTACAGGTGTGATGTTATGTTGCGTGATTGTGTAAACAAAGCATACCCATGCGATAGCAGCAATAGTGGTTGATTTGCTGGCATTTATTGAAGAGTTCTGTTGTCTGATCTTTATGAAATGTAAATGGGACCATTTTTGAATAAACTTCTTTTGAATAAAAAAATATTTTTTGCAAATCCATCTAGTATATGACGGTGTTATGCACAAATAAAAAAATACATCCGAATTGAGAAGCTCCTCCTTTTTTGAAGTTGTTTAAAAATCATAATAGCAATCAAGCTTGTGTTTGTTATTTAGTTTTTCAATTATCCACTGTAGTAGGACGCTACCCTGAGGGGCACATCCCATTTTTTTTAAGAATGGTTGCATTCTATTCGCTGTCTCAATCTGTCAAAATAGTAGATTGTTTGCCAAGGGAGCAAACAACTATTTTGAAGGCGACGGATTCAAAGTACGTCATTTGTGCTTAAATAACTAGTGTTGCTCCCGAGGTGGACACTACTTTTTATCACCCTCTATGAAAAAATAAGTAAGTGCAACTTATGAATAAGAATAGTACGTTTATTTATTTACACACAATTTTCAGTAAACAATTACGAAAGAAGGCAGAATGCTTTTCGGCCTTTTTTATTTTATCACGATCTTTTTTTTTTAATTGGGTTCGCGCGCATTTTACTTTATCATACAGCCTGTTACTTGTTCATACAATGTTCGTGATTGATCTGTTTGGTGATTGGAACTTTTACTAACAATATCCACATTCCAAATTCAAATCACTTTTAGTCCCTAGGGATTAAAGAGCTATTTTAGTCCCTGTTTACGAAGAATACCCTAGCTCTTTTTGAATAGATTTGATAAAAATACCTTTACCTCAATTTTTGACAGGTTTTGACAATGTTGCTGTGTTGAGATAGCAGCCAGATTTTAAACACGGGAATTGGCCTTCTGAAGTCTCTTATTAATGTTATTTTCATTGGTCACTCATCAATATAATGTGATACATTTCAAATCATACCATTGCTGAGTGTGTTGATGCCGAGGATAGTGTCACATGACGCACATCACCTTGCGTCAGTCTGGTTCATTCGGAATTTCTTACAGAAACATTCAGAAACTGAAGGTTATTTTGCCATCGTCACTTTGGTCAGCCCAGGTGCCGTGTTTTCTTTACCTCGCAACTTCCTCCGTTCTAACCCACCATTCTGTGAGGTGTTGCACCCCGTCTCTATTTCATCCATGTATTGTTGGCCACCATTTGAAGTTTTAATAGCTGTAAAGAAGGATTAACGTGAAATGTTATGAAATGTAGAAAGCTTTATGAATTGATGGTTTGTATTCATCATTTATTTGATTGGACCTCTGTAGATGATTCGTGGTGGGGAGAACGGAGCGGAAGCCAGCCTGTTCGTCCGGTTGGCGGGGGTGGGTATTTAGCTATGCTAACTTTGTTTAAATTGCGTAGATTAGATATGAGGCTTATAGCTCTGGTGCGTATCGGG
Organism: Mesoligia furuncula; assembly: GCA_916614155.1. NCBI lineage: Eukaryota > Metazoa > Arthropoda > Insecta > Lepidoptera > Noctuidae > Mesoligia > Mesoligia furuncula. The sequence goes on along the minus strand of OU744800.1, from coordinate 20,998,324 downwards.
GAGTGTTAAAAAGTCATCACCCACGCCGCCCGCACTTTAGTGATAACAGAACATGTATAAGCTGACTCTTGTTCTATTGAAACTCCGTGTAGTAGGCCAGTACCACGTGCGGTCCACAGAGCATGTAACCTTTTAGTGCGGTCGACTGTACCACTAACAAGAACGCAGATACAGGACGAGTCGACAAATAGTGCTCATCCTTTTTCGCAACGGGACTTGCAAAGTTCGACGGCTCACCTTGCTGCGTAGCTAGCCGTCACCATATGGCGCTGACAGAATCGTCGACATCGGCTAAGTTGCCAAAGAAGAAGAAAAAAAATGGGTGGTTGATGGCTTTAACATTTTTCATATTGTGCATGTCTCAAAAATAACTCGTCGAATGCATAACCTCCTCTTTTTATCGAAGTCGAAGTTCTTCTTCATTATACATAATGTAGTTGTTAGACACCTCTCCCTTCGTATATAAATATCTTGTAGTAGTATTAATAGTTGTGATGTTTTTGTTTGTGTTACTAGGAGCGCAACAGCCGCAGCCTACCTCGCCTGCCACCGTGCGCAGGCAACAGGCTAAGATGGACAGAGCTCTGTTCTGGTCTATCATCAATAACACTCCAAGGCCATCTAACGTTGGAGTCACACGGTAATGACCGCTCTTGATTTTATGAAATAGTTTGTACTGCCAGTAGATTTTTTCATGCATTACCACTTTATTCTCTTGTTCAGTGTTAATGTTGCCTGATGCAAAGCATCTTGTATATGAAACCAAGAATTTCAGCACCTAATCTCATATAGCGTTGGCGTTCTTCAAACGGTACACGGTGAGCGTAACGTAGGTAAGTTTGATTCGTCTACACGGCGTAAACGCGACGTCAACCAACGCCAAATGTGAAGGGACCCTTAGTGACCTTGATTCTTTTTGCACTCAATGTTAATCACATTGAGTTCACATCACATGTTAAGGTCAACTTTGCAAGACTTTGCAAGTGTTGACCTTGATTCTTTTTGCACTAACATTGAGTGCAAAAAGAATCAAGGTCAACACTCGCAAAGTCTGACAGCAAAAATAAGAACCAGATTATCAGAAGACTTATCCAGATGGGCCTCACAAGATCTAACCATGAGTATGTCTGAACTTTAAAAGGAATTGTGACTTCTGACTGAGTTTGTTTCGGTGTTTCTTCTCAAAGTAGTCGGATAGAAAACACCGACCTCATCTAGTTTTTAAAATACTATTGACTTATTAGTCAGAGGTGTAGCTGTAAACCCACAATTCGCCTGTTATGGGTTAAGTCCCATGCAGGCCCCTCTTCCCCACTGGGCACTCTGGGTAAGTGCCCAAGGCCCCGCGATCGACGAGGGGACCTAACCTGCCCTAATAAAAATCATTCTTTGCAGCCGCCGTTCCATTCTACGCATTATTAGTACCCGATTCAATGACAAAGTAATTGATTTGCAGTGCGAATTTTAAGTATCAACATGTGAATGCTAAGAGTTAGTTATAGGAAGCGAGCCTATTGCACTCAACCGGCCACAAATCCAAACTCCTGGCTGCTACAGAAATATTCCAGATGGAAAACCCAATAACACTTGCCCGACCCGGGAATCGAACCATCATGTTCAGCAGTAGCGCTTGCGACCCCTAGATCAACGAAGCAGACGAATAAAAGTATTTAAACTATTTACAGAAATAAAATATTTATCCACCCAGGTCCAGGTTATGCGATGTGCCTCTAACGTACGTGACGCGGCCAGCGATCCCCGCGCGCTCCGAGATACGCGACACGCGTCGCGGCGAGCGGGCGAACACGTCAGCAGCTGACATACAGCGCATCCTGGCGTTCAAGAAACTGACACGCAACCTACACAGCTTGACACAGTGCAAACAAGGCGCCAGCATGCAACCAACCTCCTCGCGTCGTTAGTAAACCTTAGTTTGACTCTACGCTATTGTCACTCTTAGGCTGGGATTGCACTACGAATCACTAAATGCGTTTAGCGTTAAGTTTATATAATCCTATTCATTGATATTTCATGGAAGTAGTCATTCAATAGGATTATATACTTATACCATGTACTAATACTAGCTGCGCCCCGCGGTTTTACCCGCGTCGATCCCGTTCGAATATTGGGATAAAAAGTAGCCTATATGTTAATCCAGGGTGCCAGCTACCTCCATTAAAATTTTATCAAAACTGGTCCAGCCGTTTGAGCGTGAAGAAGTAACAAACATTTAAACACACACACACACCCCCACACACTCACAAACTTTCGCCTTTATAATATTAGTGTGATTATAAAGAGGTATTTGTAATGTTGTATGTATGGGGGTAATCTCTGGAACCACCAGTCGGATGTGAAAAAATCTTTTTGTATTTGATAGCCCAATTCTTGAGGAATGCTATAGGCTATTTAACATCACGCTATGACTCTAAGGAGCCGAGCAAAACGAAAAAAAATCTGAAAGGACGCTAAGCAAAAACGAAGTAATAGCGCGGCCAGGCGGTGAGATGCGAGAGTACGACTGTCGCAACCCAGTGCTGGGCACGCCACAATTGCGGCGATAAGTCCCCTCTTTGAGGAGTGGCTAGGGAGGCGCCACGGCGTCCTCACCTTCCGCCTAACGCAGGTCCTCACCGGGCACGGCTGCTTCGGGAGGTTCCTGTTCAGAATAGGGCGGGAGGAAACGCCCGGGTGTCACCATTGTGTGGATCGCCCGGAGGACACGGTGGAGCATACGGTGGAGATCTGCCCAGCTTGGGCAGAGCACCGCCGTGTCCTCACGGAGGCGATCGGCGGCGGCGATCTCTCGCGTCCGAACCTAGTCCGGGCCATGGTACGGAGCGAGAGTGCATGGGAGGCTGTCGCCTCCTTCTGCGAAGCAGTGATGCTCGCGAAGGAGGAGGCGGAGCGCGTGAGGGAGAGGCAATCCTTGCGCCCTCACGCCCCTAGCCGCCGCAGGAGACGCCCTGGGCGTCGGGAATCGATAGCCGATTCCCGGCCACCGTAGGCGCGGGCTTGCGGACGGCGAGCAATGGGCAGCTCGCCGTCCGGTAAGGACCAGGCCCGGGTCGACGGCGCGTTGTGTTCCACGCGCGCCTCAAGGAGATGTCAGCACCAACTGACGGGGTCCGCTAGGGCCGATGCCCGCCAGGGTCGCGGGTTGTTCGAAAGAGATACCGTGGCCCCTGGCACAGGCAACTGAAGGAACACGGGTGGGTTTTAGTCAGTAAGAGTCTGACACTCCCTTCCGCTCCGCCCAGAGCGGGAGGGGTCATTTGATGATTTCCAACCCAAAAAAAAAAAAAAAAAAAAAAAGGCGGTGAGATGCGACGAGTATAGATGGGCAATCCACCCGGGTTTAAACCCGGTGCTTTGATAAACACCCAATTTGTGGGTGTTTATGGGTGTTTATCGGGTGTTTCAAAAGCACCGGGTTTAAACCCGGTGGATTGCCCATCTATAGCGACGGGGTGGGTCTGGGGAATAAGAAATTTCACGCGGATGAAGTCGCGCGGCAGAAGCTAGTAGGATTATAATTATGAACTTAGAGGGTTGTATTAATGATTTTAATAATTATAAATCTGTAAATACGTAATTGTTACGTTCGCGAGTTATATTTCGTTCAATATACAACCTGACACTGCAAATTGCAAAAAAACTAAGAAAATTCGAATTTTGCGGCTACCCTGGTGCTTCAGCCTGAAACCTATAATAATAATAATAACATAACACTTCAAAAAGCTGCCATATTAAACACTTGCCGCATAGTAAGAAAATTTTTACAACTAGACTTGGACAATAATTTCACTGCAGTACAGAGCAGTTTACATTCTTAAAATAATAACTAGAATCTCACCTTGGTTCACACCCGTGAGATTCTGAAAATACCAGGTACTAACCTGAGAAAATTAAATTTGAAATCCAAAATAATAATAATAATCTTTATTATAATACACACAAGATTCATGGTACACAAGAACAGAAGTACAAAGTAACATTTGAACATCATTGTTTCTGCCATCTTCAAACGATTGACGGAAATAGAAGGATGTTTTAAATACGTTTAGCACTAAATACATTTCGTGGTTTGTGGTGCTATTAGGGCCCAAGACACGTTGATCACCTTAATTTCTTGGCCTAAAATGAGACGAGACATCGAAATGTTAATATTGAGGAGTCATCTGTGATCTGTGTTTATTTATTGATCACTAAAAATATACTCGTATAATGGGCGGCCTTATCGCTTTCTGCGATCTCTTCCAGGCAAGGTATTTGTTTGTATCTAAGCATACTTCCTATAATAGAACCAGACAATACTGTTGAATGATAAAATATAAAAGGTTTTTCAATTAGACCATGACTCAAAAAAGTTTGATGACATAGTTTTAACGCAGTGAGCTTTAAAACTATCACTGACTGACTGACATCAAACAGAAATAAACATATCTACTTACGTAATTTGTGATTGTGTTAGGAGAACATACATAAATTGGTGTAAAAAGGCGCTAAATGAAGCCGAGTCACTTGTTCTCCCCGTCATTATGATATTTTTTTTGTACTGTACCATACTTTGGAACCTTCTGGTTACGGAGATATTAAAGGTCAAATGTCCAACTTTTTTTTAAACATAACTCTATATACTCCTACAAATCCTAAACCGTTGCGTGCACTTAAAAGCACAATGTAATTTAACCGCTAATCTAAACCATCATCAGGTTTCACAGGCAGTGCCGGTTCCTCTCGAAGCCCGCTGTTCACGCCGTCGTTGCCGGCTGCGGCTTCTAATGCCAGGCCCAGGACTTACAACAACTGTTGCAGCCGGTCGCAGCCAGGCCGTAGCTCCCTGCCCGGATACACCAGGAATGGTATGTAAAAGAATGAAAATTATTTTATTTGGGACACGCACAAGAAATACAACAATAAAGAATGAACATTTAAAACTAAGAAAATAATGAAAATAAAAAAGACCTGTGCGAGGTCAGAAAGGTCTCGCACAGGGGGCCTAAAACACCACTTTGCAGAATCATAAAAGGATAACATTGTGAATTATAATATGGGGAAGACAGTCCGTGTTTTTCTTTTTTTAGCTGCTTTACGTAGGTATAATCAATGAGATTGGGATTGGATTGATTGCTATTTTAGCACAGACAAAAAAAAATAACTGAAAAATGCTTCACCAATGGGATTTGATACGATTTACTTAATAGTTAACCATTATGTTATCCTTTTATGATCCTGCCAAAGTGGCCTTTTTAGGCCCCCAGGCCATCGCACAGTGTTTTTTTTTCCCCAAAAAAGTGACATCCGTTTTTAATTGAAAATTTCTACTCAATAGTAACTCCCAGGTGCCAATTTTGTATACTCTATTTAAAAAAAGAATCTTAAAGTTTTCATTATTTGTTGGTTCTATTATGATTTATGATTAAATAAAAAACGTAAATATGCGTCTAGAATTGCTTCATAAATATGAAATTCAGACAAAACTCTAATATACAGTTTTTATTGTACAAATTATTTTCAATATTTTGACCTTCAAGGCAACGAAAACTTTAAGATTAAACTAAACACTTGTAATATTAATGCTTAATCTTGACATGTTAATTTTTAATCATTATTATTTTCCTCAAATTCATTCAATGTTATTTCTCAATTTTTATTTTTATCCCGCCTACACCATTTATAATATGAATGCTCAATCTTGATAAGTTAATTTTCTAATTTTATAATCTGTATTCATAATTTATTGTCTCTATTTTTATCGTGTTTACACCTAGTTATATGTGCATGCTGTGGTCTCCTTTAATTGAAGGAGCACACGTAAAAGAACCTTTTTATTATTGTAAATTTCTATTGTTTATGTGTTGGAGATCCTCAATTAATAAATAAATAAAAAAAAAAATAGATTATACAAAATTGGCACCTGGGAGTTCTACTCGTGCATTTTTTTGTGAACTATTGAGTAGAAATTTTCAATAAAAAGCGGATGTCACTTTTTTGGGGCCAAAAAAATACTGTGCATCGCACAGTCATCTCAGTATAATGCTGCAATATTTAAAAAATATATACCGCAGCGCCGGTATTCTGATAGGGTCCGCTGTAATACCATGCTGCAATATTTTTAGGTTCATAGTTGCATTGGTAATCGTGAAATATGACATTAGGGGGCATCCATTTATTACGTGAGGCGTTTTGGGGGGAAAGGGTCAAGCCGTTTCTCACCCAATCTTACGTGGTCCTGGCAAGTATCACGTTTTTTTTTTCCGCAAGAAACAGTGTAAAATTGCGAGAAAACTGGGTTGAATTGAGCAAAACGTGTTTCTCTATTAAACTATGACTAAATTCTACACAATAATATTCATCGCGGTCATAGATATATGATAGAAGGAGATATGACCGGTAGTTGAAAATGTATCCCCGATGTAAATGTAGAACCCGATGTCGCTAGGTTGGCCCCACCACCGATTCTAGACTACGATCTTAGTAATAGCTTACTAGTCTAAACTAGTCTTAAATAGCATAGGTTAGCAATAGCATAGATTCAACGTATTTACCACTGAAAATACTCATTTTGAATAATCTCACGTGACATTAGAGGGGATCAGTTACAAGGGGGGTTCAAAAATCGTCAAGATCACCTCACGTAATTAATGGACGCCCCCTTATGGGTATAAAGGGGGTGAATACCGAGATGACGGCCAATAAAGATGAATGAGAAGAAGCAAAGCTGCTCCGACCTAAAATAATGTGATAGGGGTAAACTTGTGGCTGTCAATAGGAAATCGTATTTGTGTCTCATTAGCGGTGATTAAGCGGTTAAAAGCGCGCGACTAAGGTTTTCGGCTTTTTAGGGTTCCATACCCAAAGGGTAAAAACGGGACCCTATTACTAAGACTTCGCTGTCTGTCCGTCTGTCTGTCACCAGGCTGTATCTCAAGAACCGCGACAGCTAGACAGTTGAAATTTTCACAAATTATGTATTTCTGTTGCCGCTATAACAACAAATACTAAAAACAAAATAAAATAAATATTTAAGGGGGGCTCCCATACAACAATTTTTTTTTTCGGCGTTTTTGCCTTGTGGTACGGAACCGTTCGTGTGCGAGTCCGACTCGCACTTGGCCAGTTTTTTCAATATTCCTCGGCTAAATTTCATCCTTTATAATATTACTAATTTCAATCATGTGTATGTTGCAGCGAACTGGTTTAATTAGCCGTTTAGTTAACCGCCTAGCCTTTTAACTAAACGGCTGCCGTTCAACTAACGGCCTGAATGATATTCAATTATAGTTGAGGTTGGAAGTCTGTAAACAATCAAGCGCGAGCCGTATTGGTCGCAGTAACTAAGTCAGGCCACCCCGACCAAATGGTTTAGAATAGGTTAAAACTGCGTCTGGCGCCTATGTGCTGGTTTGGTCCCTGGGGTGTTCACGGCGTGCTATGTGTTCTGGTGCACCGGTGATGGGGAGTACTCCCCAGAGGAGGGTCCGGTGACGGACAGCCGCGGCGGGTTTCGGATGCGTGCTAACGCGTGCCCGTGTTCCCGCCGCAAGCGGCAGAGGAGGACACCGTGGAGTTTTAGTGGATTAGAGTCCCACATAACTGCACTGTCTCCCCGTGGTAGTGCAGAATGCATGGGCATTTCTTCATAAAAAAAAGGTTAGAACTGTGACCTACCGCGTGCGAGCCGAGAGAGCGAAGCGAGGCGAGCACTACTTAAGTCATAAGTCATTTATTAATTTGTTGAACATAGGTACAATAATGATGTTATATAAAGATAGAATAGTGCGCTATGTTAAGCCAGAGGGCGTACAAATCGATGGCTCCTAAGTATACTGAGTCAACTATAATTCTATTGCAGTATAGTTGACTCAGTATACTTAGGAGCCATCAAAATATTTGTGATTAATCAAGCCACCCAAGTACTTCCAAAGACTAGGCGGCTAACTAAACGGCTAATTTAACCAGCTGGCTGCGACATATATGACATAATGTCTTTCGCTAGAGCCTTCATTTTTGCATGTTAAAAAAAAGAGTATTGTATTTTCCTTCATCACCCTCAGCCAACCCGCCCGACGTCTTACCGGTGCCGGATCCGCAGCCGTCGTCCAGCAGTCGCTACCGCACCGTGCCGCGCCCGGTGCCCACAGCCGACATCGATACCAGCCCGCCGCTACCGGACCAGCACCCCTACGTCAACGTCTCCACGTTCCAGTCTGACGACGGTAAGTATAACATATACCGTCGTCAGCGGGAAATCCACTCGCAAGCATCCGCACTAATTCGCATTGATAGCTCGCTTACGTACGGACGAACTTCTCAATCTATCGAACCAACGAATGTTAAATTCTAACTACAAAAAGCTCAAGTTGTCGGTTTTTTATTAAGAACTTTATTGTACTGGAAATAAAGTTCCAAATACTTAAACGGGTTTTGTAATTAGACAGGTAAAGTTTATAATATTGAACTTGTAAATTGGACGATATGTTGCAGATGTTGAGGCGGTGCCCGATGCAGCACCAGCTGCTGAGCAGACAGATGACAACAATGCCGAGGAAGAGAATAATGAAAGTTAGTTATCTATGAATCTCGGTCCACTTGCACCACAAATCACTATTTAGGTTAGCGCTGCAGCATTTAGCGCTGAACGAATTTAAAACATGAATCTATTTGTTTGACAGAAATAGAATATGTCTTAAAGTCGTTTGAAGATGTCGGAGACAGAATGATGTTTCTAATACGTTTAGCGTTAAATGCATTTAGTGATTAGTGGTGTAAGTAGGCTTAAAGTTTATACAAAGAACTTTATAAAGTAGACTTCCTTAGTGTAGTATAAAGTTCAAGTAAAGCTGTTTGGTGGCCAAGTAACTACGACAAAAAAAAAAACACAGGCAAGAAAAATCTATCTATAGTAAGGTTTTCTTAATTAGTTACAAAGAACAAAACACTGCACTGTCCATCTTTTAGAAATCCCCAATGATATTATAATTAGATAGAGGTAAGAGTGCCGTATCCTGGGAGTTCGAATTTCTGACCGTATAAGGAACACAATACTGCGCGCCATAACCAAAATAACGGACGTTACCCAGGAAACCACTAAACTTAAGTGGGACTGGGCCGGATACGTCTTATGTCAGATGACAATTGGACTAAGAGAACTACCGATTGGGGCCCACTAATCGACGCTAACGCGGCAGGCTGAGACGAAGATAGCGGGACGAGCTTGACTCCTACCGTAGGGACTGGCCGGCACTCGCAAAAGACAAAATTGTGTGGAAAAGGGAGAGGGAGGCGTTTGCACTGCAGTGGGACAATACAGGCTAGTTAGATTAGATAGATGGGTTACCTACCCAACATTCGATTTTCAAACACGTAAATAAATTAATTTATTGTAATGTGACACTAAAGATGACCAGTGGAAGTAGCACGGCAGGTTGTAATAATGGCAAGCGAAAAAGAGACAAGTATATCTTGCTTCCGCTGACGCAGAAGCGACAATGAGTTCAGGTGTGCTACCTAGCCCAGTTGCAACGTGCCACTCGCGGAGCGCGTATGACTTGTGTACCTCTTTTTACTTAACACCATTCACTCCCTCCATGTTGATAATGTCTTGACTATACAGGCTCGTAAACCCATCACGTCTGCAGATTTTCGCTAGCTAATTTAATTCGTATATTCCCAGTTGCCATCGGGTGGCAATCCATGTGGGGGCGCACATGGATTGCCACCCGATGGCAACTGGGAATTTTTTTCCCAATTGCCACCTGGTGGCAATCCATGTGAAAAAAAACAAGAATTAAAGAAAACAAACAAGATTTAAAGAAAACTACCAAATACTATCAATAAAACCACACATTGCACACAATAAACTACCCGACGGATTAAGTCAAAACTTTTTTACAAAAAAAAACAACCGACTTCCGAAAAACACTATAAAGTGAAAAATAACTTTAATTTCGGAAGTCGGTGTCTTTGGATTTGTATTTTAGTTTTTGCCACCGACTTCCGAAATTAAAGTTATTTTTCACTTTATAGTGTTTTTCGGAAGTCGGTTGTTTTTTTTTGTAAAAAAGTTTTTATTTTTCACTTTTTAGTGGGTCAGTTTGTAATTTATGTAAGTTACAATAGCCTAATGTCAACTGCTCATCACCTTTTACAAAATATTGCTTTACCCGATGCAGGGACGTTAATTGTTGAGGAGTTCCCCTAATAAGAGCCAGGAGAACTGGAGCTGTTTGAGAAGTCACCATCAGCTCCATTTCACCATATTATGCATTGTAACGAGCATAAATTGCTTAGCAACCATATTAAAGTAATCGAATCGCAACCCGTGAAATATTTCTCATTGAGTAGTTCCGATAGCCATCTGTGGTCTTTATCATCAGCTTCACTTTACCAAATGATGATTTTCGAGAGTAAATGCTCAAAAAAGTATTTTTTTTCCAAATCGGTTCGTAAATGACGGAGTTATGAAATATGAAAAGATCGTTAATGTAGATAAATTTTTAGGTTTTTGTTGATTTTTAAAATCCGCTTGTCCGATTTCGATAAAATTTTCATGGGACCATTTGGGAAGCATACCCTTTCCAACAAAAATAGAATTTTTCAAATCGGTTGGCAAGCGACAGAGTTATGCGCGAACAAACATAAAAAAAAAAAAAAATACAAACATCCGAATTGAGAACCTCCTCCTTTTTTAGAAGTCGGTTAATAAAACAGTGTTTCGTCAAAAAATTTTTTTTTTTTTTAATAATAATTTATTTAGGTCCTTTTACAAAGTAATACATTTACAAACTTATAAATACTTAGTAGTACCACGTTCTTAACAGATTGGCTTAAATACTTTTTTAAAAACTACTTTAATTTACAAATTTTAATTACCTATGAAAAGTGCTTTGGTACTGACGTTTTAACTTGTGGCGACCCGCCTGAACTAGGTTAATAAAAACCTGTGTTTCAGACCATCCCCAGACTAAGCGATCAGCTTTTTTGTCCATAGTTTATTTATTTATTTAAATAATGCTATCTTAAAGTACTAAATATTAATTTAAAATTTCCAATTCAGTATCTACATAATCATTGAAGTACTTCTAGAAGTCTTTCTGTGTCTGTATAATCAAGGTTACCCAAATATTCGCATATTTTTAGACTACAATGTTTGTAACTGGCGCTATAAATATTAAGTATCCTATTGAGCTTATTATATAAATGGGGTCCTAAATAGACATAGAATCGGTTTACAAAAGCATGTCTAGTTAGAGGCTTTCTGCAGACCAAATCCTTCCTTCTCTTGTCAGAAGGAAGGATATATATAGGAGAAGGATATACTGGCTTATAAGCGAGTTCAACGTGCTGGTGTAATACGATGTGCAGTATAAATAATTGGCGTACTGTTAGCACCTCACAAGCAATGTACAGCTGGTGTGTAGGAAATCTGAAAGGCCTAAAGGTGGCAACCTTTAGAATTGATCTTTGAGCGCGTTCTAAAGGAAGTAAAATGGACTTTGCAGCACCACCCCAAGAAGTTATGCAGTATGTAAGTACAGATTGGCACAAAGCTAAATATACCTGTTTAATTAATTTAAAGTCAGCAATGTGACGTAAATTCTTAAATATATATATGAGTTTACGAACTCGAGTACATTGCAAATCAATGTGTTTACGGAAATTTAGATTTGTGTCAATTGTAACACCTAAATATTTCATGTAATCGACTTTAGCTAGAGTAGGACACGAACAAGCAGCGTCAGCGTCCGGCGTACAGTTATGAGCATAAATGGTAAGGTTAGTAAGCGGTATATTAGTGTTTTTCATTCTAAATAGAATATATTTGGTTTTATCTGCATTTATTGTTAGTAGATTCATGCGTAGCCAATTTGATACAATGTTAAGGCCACTCTGCGCATATTTATAGACCTCCTCTCGTGACTTAGCCGTGAATAATGGGGCTGTGTCATCTGCATAGGACATTATTAAACCTTCTGGTAATTTCAGGTTGCACAGTTCATTTATGTATACTAAAAACAACGTTGGTCCCAAAATACTTCCTTGTGGAATGCCGTAGCCGCTGTTTTTAAGTTCTGAACTTTTATGTTGACCGAGTTTTACACTCTGATATCGATTGCTAAGATAATCAGAAAAAAGTAGGAGTTGTGTTCCTCTTATCCCAAGTGTTTCAAGCTTGTGCAATAGTTTAGAGCAAGAAATAGTGTCGAAAGCCTTGGCAAGATCCAGGAAAATTCCCATGCAATGTAAGCCATTAAAATTAAGGAGTTAGTTACAACTTTATGAATGTGGAATAACAATACTTTTATATTTGTGTAAACAATCGTAAAGTCAGTCGCCACCCGGTGGCAACTGGGATTTTTTTTCCCAATTGCCACCTGGGGGCAATCCATGTGGGGGCGACTGGGACTATTCGATTTAATTAGACCCTGTATATTATAAGATGATGCCATTTCACGAAGGCGCGTCAATCATTCCAATGTATTCAATGATAGAGTCACATGACGTGCGCTCGTAAATTGCATTATCTACAGCTTCAATACCTTTTAGCGCCAACACACAACGCGTCAGCCGGGGCCATATCCCTGGAAGAAGAGGTCATGGAAGTAGATGTTGCGGACGAGACCGACAACGCTCCCGCCGCGGATGTCGAGACCGACGCTATAGAACCGAGTGTCATCAATGAAGGCAATGCCGTACGTATCTGCTTGGCGAATGTTCACTAGCGAAGTTTTATGGGCGAAATTATATGGACACTGATTTAAAGACGAATTATGAGAAAAATAAATTTTCTATAGAAATTTGAAATTCCTCATATCTCGTCTTATAACAGAGTCCATTCAAAATATATATGTGGGAACCTAGATATTCTGTAATCCAAACGGAATGAATACACACTACCTTAAGAATATGTTTGATTTACAAATTATTTTGGTATTACGTTTGTATGAACTACGCATGCTCCGCCGGCCCCTTAAGAGTAAACTAGTCGCGAGCTCGAATTCACTGGTGGTCATGTCCAAGAAGCACGCTGTCTCACCTGGCTTCGTGTCCTACAGAGCTAGTATCAGTGATGAGCAGTTAGACGCTAGTCTACATGAACAACGTCTAGTTCTCACGCACAGAAATACCGTTCCGAACTGATAGGCGCGTAAAAAAAATACGAAAAGTGCTTCGGAAAATCGAGTTTTATGAAAAAACCACAGAATAAATCAATTATAAATAAAGTTTATTAAACTCTTCGATAACTGAGCTTTGTCGGTACGGAATTGGTTTTGAAAATTTTACAATTCTTTAATTACTCATTTACACCCAATGTTACGTTAAAAATAGCAAGGTAAAAACGAATCTTTGTTGCCTCATTACTTTTTAATGGCTTTTTATTTTACTATTCTGTTTCCGTACAGACAAAGTTAATAATAAGACAAAACGATATCATGTTTAACTTTGGTTGCACAATGTCAAACTGTGGAGTAATACTCTCCCGAAATTTGTATGGAAAATATATCGACTAGTGGCACCTTAAGTAGAAAACCAAATACCAAACGTCAAAAAAAGTGAGTGTCACCCATTGACCGATGCAATGGAAGGCCTTGAGAAGATCATAACATTACCACGCTTACAACGCTAAGAGCCAGCCGTATGTATACTAACAATTTATTAACGCCTGCTTTAGCAAGAGAAGATGCCGTAATACATGTTTTATTAAAAACTTATTATTTATCTCTCTCTTTATTGAAATCAGAATCTTAGATAATTATCAATATTTGGAAACACAAACATATTATCCTGGACCTTTTTATCACAAACGTACAATCAAAAATCAACTTATTTATTTATTGACTAGAGCTTCAAAACGAGAGAAATACTTAAACTAAGATTTAACAAACATTTAACGCACACCATTGTCCAGTGTCCAACTTAGACAAGACTAAAGTTGATAGTTGGTAAAGTGGCAATACATGAAAATTATCTAAGATTGTGTATTCCAGATTAGTGCTTTGCCGGCTTCTAGCTATATTGCTTGCTATCTTTTTACACTTACAGGACTACAAGGCTTCAAGGGTTCATAATCTGGCGCGGGAACGGTTTTTGGCTTTCACTTATGACAGGCGTGGTCCCATTTTATGCGAAGCGAATGCTAAGGGTGAGGCCACAACACTGCGTTGCGGCATCGTATCGCAAAAACGACGTCGCACAGTACAGTGTCGTACATACAATGCGTCGTAGATTTTTACGATGCGATGCCGCAACGCAGTGTTGTGGCCTCGCCCTAAGTTAGCCCGTGTTCTGACTCTCGATGGTTCGTCAGAAGTGTGCCTGTTAGAGCTGGCGTAGATCCGCCGAAGTGCAGAGAAGTCCGGATTTCACTGGCAAACAAATATCAACCTTACGAGAGTTGAAATAAAATTGGAAATAAATTTCTATTAGACCGAGAGTGCGTCAAAGCAGGCGGAAATACGCGTTTAAGGTTATATATTTGTGACTTAATTTAAAAGGCGCAATGTTGATATTCTTTTGGCAGGGAAAACCACGCTGCACTTCGCTTCACCAAATTTACGAGACATACGTATTTTAATGTCTTTCAACGCATAAATAGGCGTCCGTGTCTTCCGGGCCCATTTTCCCAACGATAGGAAAAGGAAACAAAAAAAATATTGTTCACAAATGTCCGGGTTCCGGGTTCTCAGAATTCTGAAGCACTTTGCCTGGGCCACGAAAGTAGCGCTCAAGTTTTTTTTTTTGCTACAAGAGTCAAATTATTATTCCAATTCCAATACACGTTATTTCCACTCAAACAAATATCAACGTTACCTTTGTGAAAATAAAGTTGATTTTAGAATTACTGGTTCTATTAATAAAACATAATTTTTTGAATGCATTTTGTTATTGCCGCGCGCGAGTCTGCCACGGAATCGTGAGTAAACTTTATACGTATACCCATATTAACCCGCACAGCATTTTTTCTAGGGGGCTACAAATTCTGATGAGAATGTCGAGGCTTCGCAACAACAATCTCCCTTCCATGGCGTTAAGAGGAAACGGGAAAGTAAGTTATCATTTGATTATAGTAACACAATGTAAAATAGCGGCCGTAAACATTGCACATCGAGTTTAAAAAAAGTTTTGCTTTATAGTGCGCTCGCCGTCCTGTCATACAGCGCGTTCACATTTATTTTACTTCTGACAGTAGCAACCGAATAGCAACCTTAATGCAAAGGAACATAAACATCATTGCGATTTTGACAAACTTGGCAATGGCAGAAACCCATGAGCAACCTTATTGCTACGACAATAAAGATCACTGTTATTTTGACAGTGATGCGAAATCAGAGAAACTAAATAAAGTAATTATGAACGGACTGTACCTACAACACTGCAAGGTTATTTTGGCGCGTGGTCAGATCTAACGTCGCCATCTTGTCTTTAAAAGAACAACGCCCTCCTGCCAATGTCAGAGCCGTTTCACATGGTGCGATGCGTCGCCGCACCGCAAAACATCTCGCCGCACTGGGTATCATAAGGGCAGCGTAGCGTCGCAATAGTTCTTACGGCGGCGTCGCGGCGCTCCAGCGGCGACGAAAAGAGTGTTGGCTTGTCCTGAGCCGTGCCACTCCGGCGCCGCACTGTCTGAAGTCCGATATGCGTGCGGTGCGGCGCCGCAGCGCACCGGAGCGCGCCGTATGGTATACAATACATTTTTATATGTGGGAAACCGCAGCGGCACCGCTCAGACGCCGCGTCGCAGCCGCATCGCACCGCGTGGAACGGCTCTCACTGAGGTGTGAAAATATCGTTGTAGCACCCTATATACCGCTTCGCTTCTGTACCTAATAGCATGCAGCATGAATGTCAAGAAATTCTATTAATCTTACCAATACATACAACTTTCTCTCAATATTTCAGCAACTGATGAAAATGCAGAGCCATATTCTGTGCAAGAGTTCAACCAAGTGAGTGTTGTTTTTTTTTTTTGTTAAAATAAATCATTTAATATATTAATGATCATTCATTAAAACTTGTAACCGTATTCATTCATTATCTTAGTTAGGCTTGGATTTGAGAAAATAATAAAACAAAATTGTTTATTATTTTTATTTCAAAGCCCTGCTTCGACAATCCAAAAATTCATTTTTTGAACATTGTTGTTTTTCTAGCCCTCTAGCACGTCAGTCGCCAGTACTTTTCAACTACCTCGTTTAGACTGCCTCTTTGGTCTAGTGGTCGCATGCGCGACTGCTGAGCTTGAGGTCCTGGGTTAGATTCCTAGGTCGGGCGAAGTGTTATTGGGTTTTACTATCTGGAATATCTCAGTAGCAGCCCGCAGTCTGGAATTTGAGTCCGGTTAATGGCAATAGGCTCGCCCCCAATTTCATGGGACTTAAACATAACTGGCTATGTGTTTTAAACTGTTGTGTTTACGTTCGGTTTCACCCGTATTAACATAACATAATCAGCCTATAATGTTCCCACTGCTGGGACACAGGCCTCTTCTCGGGGAGAGGGAGTGGGCCGTAATCCACCACGCGGGCCCAGTGCGGGTTGGTGGATGTCACATGTCTTCGAATTTTTGGTTTTAGGACATGCCGGTGTCCTCACGATGTTTTCCTTCACCGTTTTGAAAGCAGTGGTGATGAAATAACCCGTATTTTATCGTTGCATAATTATATCTTCTTCACCAATGTGCCACGCACCCTTCTGAAGTGTTAGAGTTGAAAAAGGCGACTGTATCTTTTATATCTCCATTCTATGTATTATTTATTGTAATACGTAGCATATACGAGACGATTTTTTACGACGGGAAAAGTAACGCAATGGATATTGTTGAACAGTCAAAACTAAAGGAATAGTCATATAAAGTGTGTTGTTACTCTGACCAACGAAAGTTGTCCAAGAAAAAAGTCGGCAATTTAAAAAAATCAAGCGCTGTTAACTCTGGCTATACACTGCGTAAACGGAGTTGATACTATTTATTATTCAAGAAATATTATGTATCAGTATTTCATATTTACACAAGGTCAACTTAAATTGCGAAACTGAAGACATGATGGATACTTCACAGAAGTATCGATATCTAAACATGATAGAATAAAAATATAAAATATTTGATGTTCTTTTTTGGAATCAACGACCGCTGGAGTGTTGTTATTCGAAGTACGAGTTGAGAAAATCTGTTTCTTCACTTCTGTGAAGTTTACACAAAAAAAAGAAAGAAAGAAAAATGAGTTTATTGGCATTACAGCAAAATAAATACACCTTAAAACTATAAAAACAGAAAACAAAGATTATAATGCCAAAAGGGCCTCAGCTCAGCATAAAATAAAAACGCATTTTTAAACTGATGTCTCAAGTGACTACACTAACTGCGGTCGATGACCCCAGAAAAAAGTCATCAATTTCTTTTTTGTTTTATCTTGTTTAGATATCGATACGCATTGCGTCTGCAGTGCTAGCTAATTTCATTTGACCCTCTATAATAACTAGCTAATGCCCACCATGCGTTGCGATGTCTTTTTCTTCTCAGTGTTAGGACTTGTTTTTTACACCATAAAATACGTTTATTTTATTTCTTATAACCGAAATATCAAAAAGATCCAAAACTGACAAAGTTGACAGTCCTAAAATGTTTTCATACTAAAAGTTTAGAAAATAATTCGTGGCCAGATTTCGTTACCCAAACTCTATAAAAATATGTATGTTGTATTAAATAAATAAAAATGAGCCAGTCACTACTCTCTATAAAGTGTCATAAACACTTGTGCCTTTATCACAGAGTCTCCTACGCCTGCTGGAATGTCCAGTGTGCCTCGAATGGATGGAGCCGCCCATCTCGCAGTGCCGTCGCGGCCACCTGGTGTGCAGTCGGTGTCGTACGCGGCTGGCCTCATGCCCCGTCTGCCGTACTACTTTCTCGTCGGTGCGCAATAGGGCTATGGAAGGGGTACGTATTTTTTTAAGTGGTATAAATGTGTTTAGGTACATTCAAGTCTAATATTTTCGTCAGTTTTCAAATACTTTCGTCAGATAGACTTTTGCGTAGAAAACTGTATTTAATTACTTGATGACAAAGCTTAAAATAGCACACACCTTTGATCAATGTCGAATTGACATAAACCTAACCTTTATAATGGCCTGGCCATTTTATTAAATGTATAAAAAAATAGAAACAGTCTGTCAGTCACATTTGCAAGTTTAACATTAATGTGTAAACACATAAATCTTCCGGAATAAATTCTCTAAATGATGGTGAAAACCGCAACAAAACCCGTTGCGTACTTTCATCCCCTATACTGGGTGTAATTTTAATCACCGTTATCCTTTTAAGGGGTCGTTGTACTCATCATTATGAACAACTTTTATTATGGGACCAAACCAGAAATCGCAAAAAAAATCAGCTGTTCCCTACACCATATATTACGTTTTTTCTCAAATCCTTCCTTAGTGCTCACCTTCGTTGTATAAGAAACTCTTGGACAAAATTTCATGATTCCATACCCAGCGGTTTAGGCTGCTTGTTGTCTGTCAGTGAATTAATTTAAGTTTTTTATGAGGTAGATTGTATGTCTTTGCCTTTATTCGTCTTTTTTCAGTCTTAAAACCTTACTTAAATTCCATTTTCAAGAATGGTAATAAAATAAGTCCAATAATAAAATTAATCTTTAATCCAAGACACGGTTTCTAACACACAGTTTTTTATTTGAATGTAAAATTTTCGAAACGGTAATTTAATGTTCCCAAGTTTTCAAATTCGCCTCTTTCTTCTTACAATATAGGCTACGAAGTTCGAAAAAAAATCTGACCAGAATGTAGTATGTACAGTCGGTGGCCAACATTATCTGACCCACTTGAGTGATAGCGAATTTGAACCTTATCGTGAACATTTGGAATACCCCGTGCAAGCATTTCGATAAATAATGTTGTTAAGCGATTTTAATAATTATGTTGTTGTTGTTAAGGTTGAAAGGCTAATGAGTTTCACGACTACTAAAAAAAAAACCAAGGCGAGGGTGGATGAATAAAAAAAAATATCGCGCATCAGTAGCATTTTAAAGTTGTCTACGGTTAATAGCTAAATTCCGTGATTCATTTTAATAGCTGGTTGTGATTGTGCGATAATGAACTTAATGAAAATATACGATACGGTTCAAATTCTTTAGAATATTGATTCTATCATCCCAACTAAGGTCAAATTTCAAAACATATTACTATCAATTAAAAAAACATATTAGTTGAGTTGGTCTCGTGGTCTATTAGGCAGGTCGATAGTCGTCGGTGTCTGCGTTCGAAACCAGGAAAAACCTAACTAAGCTTTTTGTAGCAATGTTTTGTTTTTAATTATTATATTTTTTTCACTTTTTTTAACGAACGAAATCGAGAAATATCTTTTTAAATGGGCAGTTTGTATAGGAATGAAACAAAATAATAAAAAGTAATAAAAATGTTTATTATTTCATTAAAATATACATAAGTCAGATAAAGTAAGTAAATGCACATAGTTCAAAATTATTATTAAATTATTATTATTAAATTATTATTAATAAAAATTAATTAATTAGTTTAATTTTTTTTATTTTTGTTTATAAGCATTTAAAAAAGTTATGCTAATGCTTGGAAGTTTATTATCGAAAAAACATTGATGTATAAATGCGAGAAAATGAACGAATTTGTGAAATGTTTTACAGATTTATAACTAAGTATAATTATGTAGTGAATCAACGTGTTATTTAAATAGAAAAATGCATTTCCATTTATAACAATAACATCACCACAGAATCTGCAACTTTTAATGGTTTAGCATTCATTCAATTGAGCATTTACTTACATAATGTGTTTCAAAATACTTATAAGTAGATTAGTTAGTAGCGGAGTGGCGCACCGTCTCCTTCTATAACTTGCTGTAACTGGCTACGTATACCGCAAACCATGTTCCAACACAAATCTTTTCCTCTCATGTGCTCCCATGTCGATGACACGATCTCAGCCAAATTGTTTTTATTTCGCACTTCGAATGTGTCCCAATTTAAAACCATTTGACCCCATAGGTTTTCATCATCATCATCATCATCATCATCATCATCATCATCTAAAACTCCCGATTTGAACCCTATAGGGTTCAAATCGGGAGTTTTAGATGATGATGGCCAGTAAATAACAGTTACACCTTCTTGAGCAGCTAACCAATTCTTCACAATGCCTGCACGGTGGATGGAGCAGTTATCTTGCACGAAGTAAATATCTGTATTTGGATAGGCAATTCGCACAGTCGGCAGCAGGACGTCACGCAGAATCTCCAAATACTGACTACTATTAAATCGATCACCAACTTCTACCAATTCCCATAGACGACATTCAGCCAGCAATGTTTTGTATAGTCATTATGTTGCGACATGACTCCACCGGATATCTATGATTACACCAAATTCATTAAAAATACTTTTCACGGTTTACGTCAAACGTTTTAGAAATGTTTGTGCGCAGTCACTGTTTAGGCGTAGGTAGACTGACTTATGTCACAGATCAATTTAGTATCCATCTACCTCACGAAGTAAACTTTTACTTCGTCCTACTAATTTGTTTTTTTAATTTACCCACTTGTTTTCCAGACAAGTTGTTAGGAAAAAATCATATTGGTCGTTTTTAATAATGCAAGAAATATTGTAGAAATCATAAATGAAAACAAATAAAAAAAGAAATTGATAATAGATGGATTGTGTTTTCGAACCCGCATGTTGTTTGTCGCCAATCCAGCATCGAACCGCGAAGCCACAATGACTTGTTGAGTATACGCGAAATTAAAGATTAAGTAGTAAGTATTGCCGTGCTACTTAAAAGCTTTTCAACTTTAACGACAAGAAGATAATGATTAAAATTGCTTAACAAGATATGCCGGTGAGTCAGGCAATGTCGGGTGGGTCAGACAATGTTGGTCACCGACTGTACAGTGTTTATGATAAGAGGAGGCGTGGTGGGATGGCGAAGCACATGAGTAGCAGTTTCTATGTTCGCAGGTGGCGGAGATGTTGCGCTACCCGTGCCGGCACGGCTGCGGGCGCGAGGTGCGCCTGCGCAAGCGCGCGCCGCACGAGGCCTCCTGCGGCGCGCGCCGCTACCACTGTCCCGCACCGCCCTGCGCGCGACACCCGCCGCTCGCGCACCATGAGCTCGCGCATCACTTCCAGGTAACGTACAGCTCATCAAACAGATCAAGGTCTGAACTTTTATCTGTACCTGATCTGTCACTATTACAATGAATGCTAAGCCGTGTGTGTATGTAACGTTGCACCCTTGTTAGTTGTTACAATAATTTACCACAAAAATTCTTACCATCTATCATCCTTTCAGTGCAAACACCTCCCGATCGTGAAGATCGGTCGGAAGCACAAGTTCTCAATGAAGGTGAACTCTGAGCAGCACGACACTTGGCTCATCATGGCGCTGGACGAGTACTTCCATTTGCGCGTGGATGTAGATATACGCACGTGGGGAGTCATCGTGTATGTGGCCTATATTGGGCCCAAGCGGAAGGCTAAACATTATACTTATGAGGTATGTTGAAACTATCATAGACCTACATTAATTATTCTAGATCTCCCTTAGAATAGTTTTCAACGATCTCATTCTGATTCAAAGCTGAATCATTGTCGTTGCAAGTCCCGAGAGCGCGTCGATCATTGTAATTTCAATTTCATCATGGGTGTCGTTTTTATGGTTTTTGAGGGTACTGAAGCCAATAGTAAGGTCAAACTGGAAATCCAAGATGGCGCCTGCTGAAATTTTCTAATTTTTCATCAAGGGTGTCGTTTTCACGGTTTTTGAGGTTGCTGAAGCTAATAGTGAGGTCAATCTGGAAATATAAGATGGCGGCTGCGGGAATTTTCTAATTTTTCATCATGGGTGTCGTTTTCATGGTTTTTGAGGGTGCTAAAGCAGATAGCGAGGAAAATCTAAGGATCTAATCTAATCGAAATGAAAATCTAAGATAACTTTATAAGAGCTTTACGTACTCGTATCTTCGAGTATCGCGTAAGGAACTTCGGTCCTGACGGGGTTCCTCCGATCGCACGATTTTTCCTACCGTCTGCGTATCTAGCTTGCCGCTATCTGACGATGCTCTGATAATAGAATAATAATTACTCCATAAAACGTTCTCATTTGTGTATCTACATACTATTCTACCTTTCGTTTGTAATACCAGGTCACCGTAGAAGGGCAGCACAACTCTAGGAGCCTCAAATACGCGCGAGCCACACACAGCGACCTCGAGAGCTCCTCTCTAAACGTGAGTCGCCAGGATTGCTTCCACCTCACCCTGGACCAAGCGCTCAACTTCCTTCGCTTCAAAAACAGGCACTGCGAACCAGACAAATTCTTGGATTTTGATGTTGAGATCGGCAAATGTCAAAGTGCCAACGCACAAGAATCTAAAGATGATTCCGATTCTTAAATCACACTAGTAAATATCCAGCAGAGAATAAGCGTTCTATCGATTTGGTTGGCCAAGAAAGTTGTCTATCAGTTTTGGCAACGGTGATTAGCAAATGAAAATATCGCTAAGGTTGAGTAGTAGTTCAATGCGTGACGTCACTACAATACAGTGTTAGTTATATGTCAGATTATTTTTGCAAGTGAAAATATACCTTATTTGTAGATGTGCCAAAGAATATTTAACAGTGTGATAGACTACTATATTGGCTGACTGTACTTATCATAACGCTATTGTATGAAGATAGTTGCCTGTTGGATATACAGTGATGTGATGAAGCTGTGATTGTATAATAATTGTGAAACTCCTAACAGAGCTTTCGAATATAAAATGTGGATTCAATCAGATTGCAATCTTAAAACTTTTTCCAGCTCCCTATGCAATTTCCGTGTGAACGCGATAACGTAACTTGACCAAACTTGACCAAGGTTTCATCCTAGCTGTGAATTTCTTTATCACTCACACAGTGTCTATGGTTACGTCGTATGAGTGCGCGAATTATATCTAAATGTTTAAAACTACCTGTCAGCTCCTTAGACGTCTTTAATATCGTGTCGTGTTAAACTACAAACCAATCTCCAGATTGGACACGTTTTTATTGTAACGGCCGTTTCGTCATGTTCGAGTGCGAGAAAGAGATGGAGCTTTGCTAGACGAATAGCGCCGTCCCTTTTTCGCAACCACACAATGAGGGTTTTAATATACGGTCCTAGTAGTGATATCTACATACACAACGCCTAGAAAATAATTAGATTTTATTTTCGTAGTTGTAGATTGCTGTGTTGGTATTAATCTGGTTCTAATATAATAATATAATGTTAGTCATGTTAATATAATAGGGTTGCCAGATTTTACTACTTAGCCGGTCAATTTCGGCTTTTTACACCTTTGTCCGGCTAAAATTTATAGTTGATAGATTTTTTTTTGTAATAAAATTGTTTCAGAATTATAATGTAAAACATTATGCAGTGCACATTACCATGACAAAATTATTCATACATAAACAAAAATGCTCCGACTTTGGAGAGAAAATGTCCGGCTAAAGTAACAGATCAATCCGCCTTTCCTATTTTTTTTATCTGGCAACCATAGTCGTGTAAGTGTAGGTATGTTCTAACTACAGCGTCTCGGTACTCTTCTATACTCGATATTCACTAAATCATTGTTATTAAGCATTTCGTCGCTGATACTGCAATACTGCGTAACTAACAACAGAGAAAACCGCGTAACTTCGATGTGGCAAATTTTACAGGAGAACGAAAAAACTAAATAACTTCTGCTGTACTTATCAAATACGTGTCTGAACTTTCAACTATTTAGAAATGTGTATTAGTTAACTTATATTAACTTATTTAATTCATTCCGATCAATATTTAGCTAGAAAATACACTTACGCTGTTTTTCATTTTATATTTCATTTGTTATTTGAGCTTTATTGGCATTTACGCGGGATTGGAGGGAGAATAAACTGAATTAATATTATTATAAAGAAGTTATATTTACTCAAATAATCACGTTCTTCATTAAAACGTTTTCAAAACAAGTTGGTAGTTACTTATTAGCATAATTATATGATCTTACTACAAACATAACAAAACAAAAGGCTTACAAATCAAATTTAATAATTAAAGGTGGAAAATATAGTCAGTCAAAAAATAAATGAAATAGTCGTCTATGAAAACAAAATAATGAAATAATAGAAACATCAAAAAGTGGTTCATCCAAGGCAGGTACCACAGTCTTTACGAATTATACAATAAAATAAATTACTTATTTTTTTTATAAGGTAAGTTATCATAAAACTGATGACAGTCACTAGGAATGACGTTTTCAGTTGCTGTTAGTGCAGATATTTGCTTTCTAATATTGGCACTCTAGATGAAAACAGCAATGGAACACTATGATATGAATTTCGTGGTCTTCGTGGCAATGGGGTTAAGTCATCTTTGAAATGTTTTTTATACAGAATAGACCCAACAGGATTATTATAATACTCGTAGGTCCACCACACAATCATCGCCAGCAGCACGGCCAGGTCGTATGGAGTCATATACTTGATATTCTTTAATCCCGTAGTCCTTGAAAAAAGTATGATCCGGTTGAATGACTCTGTATGGAGAGGGTTTTTTTCTTGCATCGTACTGCGATGGCAAAAATACGATAATAAAATATAATAATTTCTACGTTTTTTAACTTTCAACGAGAGAATGGACAGAGTCTACCTCCACTGTGTGTGTCCCCTTTCGAGGTATTTTTGTGTTATTGTAATATTTTTATCCATAGCTAGTCTAAGTAGCGCATTAGAAACGATACTGTTTCTATTTTGCGATGTGCAACCATCTGTCCATATTACTACATCTTTTGCAGCTTCATCTAACAGATTTGTTACGTAATCCACAAAAAAAGAAGCATAGATGGTAGCTTTTAAGTCACAAATGGTTTCATCAAACCAATAGCATGTGACATCGTCTGTTCCAAGGTCGTAGACAGTGAAATTATGCACTGCTAACTTGGTTTTGAAATAGAGAGCACTAGCCGTCAAATAAGGACATAGTTTTACAGCTTGTAAATCAGCAGTCAAAGTGTGAATGATTCCATTTTTTGCAGCTTGTTTATCCATGTTCTTTTCCTCTCGAGCCATGTTCTTGAGTTCAATATGACGCTGATAATCTTCTTCTAAGACGTTGCCTACTTTATAAGCACAGCAAAGATCGCAAGCGTCTTTTTTAGGTTGGAATAAACCTATGTTTTCTTCTGCTAAAACGTCACATAAAAGCTTCCTTGAAGCAACCGGTTTGGATGATGAGGATGCAAATTCCACGTATAAATTGTAAAGCTGTGATTTGGACTGAATTAGAGGTTCCAAATATTGCTTTGTACTCAATTTGCGACAATAATGCGATGGTAATTTAGGCAAGACTGATAGATAGCTTATAATGGAATCTCGCTTACTCTCAGTGGCTACTAATGAAGACGTGCTCACATTTGTATGGTTTTCTTTATTACCTCCATCACCAAGCCAATAGCGAACGGTCCATTCCTTTATACCAAGTGTATTTATAAATATTATCAAGCAGACTCTTTCTTTTTTGCCTTCTATTTGAAAATAATACGCTTTGGAACTTGAACGTCTAGATTCAGTACCTTTGGTTTTCCTCTGAGTCTCAGTTTTATCCACCATAGAAGACAAAAAAATTACCAACTGCTGACGTCGGCATCTCTCCATACTACAGCCTCATCAACACCTGACTCTTCTTCCATGATCGTCTAAAAGAAAAGTAATAGATATTGAGAAACACTCGAAAGCTACCCACAAATTGTAATTATATTTAAATACCAGGCGCTATTGGTATGCTCTAGAATTAAAAATACTTTGAGTTAAAGTATTTTCTAATTACGTTAAATACCTATTCATTTTTCAAAACAAAATAAAAAAATACGCGTAACTAGCTAAAACATAAAGTAAAACATAAAAATTCAAAACCCCGGAACTACCATCACAACAATTAGTGCAAATTTTACTTGTAAAATAAGTGAATTTACAGATTCTAATAAGTAACCAAATTGATTGAAAAACAAGCAATATAACAATATTAAAAACTTACCGATCAACTTCGTATTACTATAAAAAAACTTTTATTTTCCGGAGCACAACACAAAAACAATACGTCTTCTTGTTATGATCGCGAGAATACGCGGTATTGGTCAAATTATTTTGACAGGTTCGCTCACGCGGTTTTAACTCTTGAGATTGGATGCTTAGTGAATGAGCGATACGCCGAACTGTGAATGTGGTCCGTAGCCAATCGGCATTGTTAGCTCATTGCCAGAAAATCTAAAATTTGATATTTTTGTACTTCCGCGGTATCATCCACTGTTAGTTACGCGGTATTGCAGTATCAACGACGATTTCTATGTTATGTTTTGATCTATACATTTAAATATTCATAAAGTAAATGTTTAAACTTAATTTATTTATAAATCGTTAGTATAAGTTTAAATAATACCCAATAGTGTTCTACATATTATAATATTTTAAATTAAAATAAATACAAAAAAGTATGTTTTTGGTATTTTATTTTAGATCTCTATAACGACATCATTACGGCTTATATACAGATGATATCACGATTTAATGCATTATGTACAATGTAATTTTTTACAGAATATAATAAAATTCATGATACTTCATGTAAACTTTTCAACTGCATGTTTTGTCGAGCGACCTAAAGCGATAGGAAAACATAACACACATATAGTTTGTTTATCTCACGAAGCCTCCTCGGTCATAATTGTGCGTTTGTGTAGAAATGTAGCCTTACAACCGCGGAAAATGACGTGGCAACTTACTCAATAGCCTACAATGTCCCACTGCTGAACAAAGGCCTGCCCCAAATCCTTTCAGGTATCCTTTTCTAGAGCCACTTTGATCCAACTTCGATTCAGAGGCGTCTCTAGGCCATGTAGCGCTCTTGTGCAAACATTACCCAAGCGCCCCTAGTAAGCGCGCGATCAAAATGGAATGAATACAAAGTACAAGTCTTGTAACAGCACATCAAGTTACCACAAACTGTCAAATTTCCCCAATGGATAATAATCTGTATTGTTTGGAGATGAAGAAGAAATTCGTCGGTTTTGGATGCCATGGTGTGCTGTTGACTGTATTTAGAATCATACAGGGTGTTCTGGTGTTTATCCTAACAAGCCAAAACGTACCCATGTTAGCATGTCTATACATATAGATGTTATGTCCATATAATTGTGCAAATTTTGAAATTTCTTCATTCTATTTACGACCTCATATCAAACAAAGTTCAATATCAATAGGGAACTTTTTACAAATTTGGGAAGATCACTGCGAGCGAGGCCCATTGTACACGGGTAATATGTATTTTTAGGAAGGAAAGAGTGGAACTTTATTTTCTATCCCAAACAGTTGAATTCGCATTATTCGCAATATGATTGTCGGCGTGTTTTCAAACGAATCATTGAAACAGGTGCCGCCGAGCGATGCGACACTCACTGCTACACCAAATATAATCTTTATGTTCCGGGCCAGCGGTAACCCTTTCGGACAATCCCGCTGACCCGGCAGGCTTCGGCCCTAACGGGCCCTTCAGATGATGCTGACATCTCGCCTGGTCCTAATCAGACGGTGAGCTACCCATTACTTTCCGTCCGCAGCCCGTGCCTACGGTGGCCGGGAGTCGTCCCGTGGCTCCCGACGTCCGGAGTCTCCCGCGGAGGCTGGGATAGGAGGTTCTCTCCCTCATCCATCCCGCCACCTCCTTCGCTAGCCTGACTTCTTCGCAGAAGGAGGTGACTGCCTCCCACTCCCTCTCGCTCCGGATCATGGCTTGCACCAGGGCCGGACGCAAGAGGTCGCCGCCGCTGCCGATCGCCTCTACGAGGACATGGCGGTGGTCCGCCCAAGCGGGACAGACCTCCACCGTATGCTCCACCGTGACCTCTGGGCGATCCTGAAATGGTGATCCGGGCGTTTATTCCCGCCTGATGATGTGCAGGAACCACCCGAAACATCCGTGTCCGGTGAGGACCTGCGTCAGGCGGTAGGTGAGGGCGCCGTGACGCCTCTTTAGCCACTCCTCAAAGAGGAATCTTATCGCCACTGCACGGCATGCTCTGCGCTAGGTTGCGACAGTCGCTCTTTCCATGCCGCCATGAGATTGCGCCGGAGGTTCGTCCGCTCCGCCGCGATTTGCCGCGGAAGCGGAGTTTTCCCCCGGCGTAGTGCCTCCGCGCGCCACTCATACAGGCGCGTGAGGACTATCGCCTCCAGATCCCATGGTGGCAGTCCGGCAAGGAGGCTTGCCACCACCTTCTGGGGCACGTTCAAGTAGTGGGCGGCTCGCCGCCGCAGTGAACTCGCCCACACCGGGGCCCCGTATAGGGCAATGGACCGCACGACCCCCGCGTAAAGCCTCCGGCAGGAGGCGTTTGGCCCCCTCAGGTTGGGCAAGAGCCGCTTGAAGGCGGCCGCGGCCCCAGCCCGTTCCAGTTTGGGGGCCAAACGTCGGAAATGCTCGACGAAGTTATCATGTCATGTCTTGCTTTGGTGTAATTCGACAAATATAAGAAGAGCTTCAAAATGTATGCAAAGCGGAGCTCTTTTTACGTTGGTCATTGAAAGTGCCACGGCAGGCCGACGCGCCCGCCGAGTGGCGCTCCGTAGCGAGCGGCGCTCGGCGCCCCCTAGGACCGCTGCGCCCGTGTGCAACGCACACCCTGCACACTCAGTAAAGACGGCCCTGCTTCGATCCAATCCTTGCAGTAAGTCGTTCGCCACCTCTCCCTGGCCTCGGCGCCACCGTCCATCCTGAGGCACCACCGAGTGGAGACAGAGCCGAGCTTACGCACACAAAAAATTTGCACTGACATTTAACAAATAAGACCGAACGCTCCGTGACAGAAAGGAACTATACTATTCTAAGCGTAACTATGTAACACATCTACTAGGTGTACCTAATAGGAGAGGCGAGGTTGTGAGAACATTGATTTTAGTTAAACTATAATTATGTACACTTGTGTTCACGCCACTAATTGCTTGGATGCAATCGTCTGTCTAGCGTACTCTGTGTCGACAAGGCCGCGGCAAACTAGAGAGAACTCTTGCACCGTCTCCAGTAACCGTCGCTTACTGCTCTTCTCCCTGATAACAAAAAAAAAATAGTTTTTATTCAAAATAATGATACAAAGAATGGAGGTTTCAAAAGCTGTTTGCTCGTGGTTCAGTGGCAAGTAGCGGTATAGATGTTACATTTCACAAACGCGCGTCAATCTTACCAAATTTATCTTACCTACTAGCTCCTAGACTTAACTAGCCATTGTTTGAAGGACACAGAACGAGACAATAGAAGTTTTATTGTTATTACATCTTGGGATGTTTAGTGTCCCGCAAAGTGTTAATGTAGTTTAGTGTTAAAAATGCTATTAAAAAAAAATCCGTCGATAAAATCAAGCTTAGTTTCCCTCATTTCGATATGTGCACATTATGAAGATTCACACCGCCTGTTGCGGAGTTTAGAAGAACAAAGCAGTCACACAGACAGACGAAAAGAGACATAAACTATTAACATGCCGCATGCCCGATGATGACCGATTTCCTACCGGCGAAAATGACGAACTTCCATACAAACTTTCCCTATTTAACCCCTTTAGGAAATTACTTTTAAATTTTTTTCCTATTCACTTTCGTTATATATGGAGGGCTTAAGCAAAATTTCATGCTTCTACGCCCAGCGGTTTAGACTGTGCGTTGTCTATAAGTGAATGAATTAATTTGAGATTTTTAGTAGATACTTAGGTACAATGACATAGTCGTCACATGACGCGAGCTCGTGAATTGTATTATCCAGTGTGTGAACGTACTTGATGACGGCTTGTATGAACTTGTGCTTGTGCGGGTCTGTGGCGTGCTGCGTGGGGAAGCCGGGCGCGGCCAGCGCCAGGCGCAGCCAGCCCGCCAGCTCGGCGCCGCGCCACGCCGCGCGGTTCAGGGCCAGCAGCAGCTCGGCCAGCGGCTCGATCTGGTTGCGCGGCGTTGCTCCACCTGCCATGAGCGAATTAGTGAACCGCATCTGTATTTATAACTTCTTGATTTTTTTGTCAGACTGAATAAAAAATGTTGCACTGATAGAATTTCATAAAATTATCACTTCATTAGGACGAGCTGGTACACATGTGTACCATAAGCGGTACAAAGAAACCTTTTTAGGTTGACGTCAAATCGACATTAGTCGAGTTGAATACTATTTTGTGATCTTTGTTTTCAAAGGTATGGGCAGATAGGTGGTTTGATAAATTGATAAAGAATTTGAAAACTATTGATAAGGCATAACAGATTTGACTATACATGTTTCAGTTGTCTGCTTTGAGTATTAAACCAACTGGAGGCGCCATTGTCAGGCGATCCCCGCTGCCAAAGGTACGAGACCGCCGGTCATAGCGGTTATATGCATGTGTGCGTATAGTTTATGCTTGTGTTTGTTTTTTGTTTCGTGTGCGTGCGTAACAACGCGATCGAATTGCATTAGTGTATTATTGCGTTCCCTCGTCCCCCGCGATGAAAGTGACAGACTTATTTGCATAGATATTAGTACTCGTGGCGTCTCCGGTTGGTTTAATACTCAAAGGTTGTCTGAAATGATCTACTCCATTTATTAAAAAATCAACCACAAATGGTGTTATTTGCTGATGACACTTCCTTAATTTTTAAGGTAAATAGACGTGCTACAAATTTTGACGACGTAAATAACGCCCTACTGCTGGTCCAAAGTTGGTTCACTGCTAATAATTTAGTATTAAATGGAAAAAAAACTAAGTGCATAAGATTTTCTTTACCAAATGTAAAGAGTAGTGATTGTGAGATAGTATTGAATCAAGAGAAACTAGAATTCGTCGATGAAACGGTTTTCCTAGGGATCACGCTCGACTCAAGGCTACAATGGGGTCCTCATTTAACATCTCTTGCAGGACGGCTAAGTTCAGCAGCTTATGCTGTCAGAAAAATCCGTCAATTTACTGATGTAGATACCGCGAGACTAGTCTATTTTAGTTACTTTCATAGTATCATGTCTTACGGTATTTTACTTTGGGGACGGGCTGCAGACATCGATTCTATTTTTATTCTGCAGAAAAGAGCCATCAGAGCCATATATAACCTCTGCAGGCGTGATTCTCTAAGGGAACTGTTTAAGGAAATTAACATCATGACGGTGCCTTGTCAATATATCTACGAAAACATCATGTATGTAAGAAAAAACTTACATCTTTTTGGTAAAAGAGGTGAAAGACATAATTATAGTACTAGAAATAGGGACCTATTAGTTCAACCAGGTTTCAGACTGGCTAAAGTAGACTCATCTTTTATGGGGTACTGTTTAAAATGTTATAATAAAATACCTCCCCACATTCTTCAACTGAATGAGACAAAATTCAAGTCTTGTATAAAACGCACACTATGCAGTCAGGCATATTATAAGTTAGGGGATTACATCGCTGATAAAAATGCCTGGCTCAATGCTGGTCCTGCTCCACAACCACAACTAATTGATTAACACTTGAAAATACTGTTGGAGCTGCTGAAGATTGTAAGATTATCTTTGCATTGTATAAACTCAATTTCCTTTGCATTGTATAACTGCATAGCACAGATGTGAGTTCTATGTAAGTATACCTTATTTACCATTTACCGGTTAATATGTCTTTCATTGACTTGAATGTGCCATGGCGGCTGATAGTATGTCATGCTCACACAAATGTCTCGCTGACGGTGGCGTGTGTATTGGATCATTTAGCTCCCTTCAAAATGGTTGAGCTGAATGGTGCTGATCTATGCGTCATGTTCGTGAACGGGCGCCGTCAGTTGGGGCTGGTCATCACTCAGCTGCCTCGGCTTATTTTTAATTAATTTATTTTTGGATTGTTGTCTTCTTACTATTTGCTGTACTCTGGACGCTCTTAACGCGTACATATTTTTTACATCGTTCTCACATATAATTGTAAATTCAACATTTCTGATGTAACTAATATTTTTGTAAAAATACAATTTAAAAGAGTGTCCATGGAGTTTCTTGCCCGTTCTTCTCCATAGGTACCTACGCTTTGGAATGGGCAACTAGCTTCATATTTTCTGACTGACCGACTTTTTGACAATTCAAAAGTGCCTGTAAATGGTTTAATTGAAATAAATGGTTTGAGTTTGAGTATAGCGTCACTCACAAATTGACAAATAGTCAAGCGCGTGAACTACTGTGATTGGTTAAATGATTTATCAACAGCCAATCGCAGTAGCTTTCGTGCGTTTGACTATTTGTCACATACATTTTGTGATAATTTTCATTCGAGAAACCGGCCCTTAGAAACATTAAAAGTGTATAAGCGTAAGTAGTACAATATGTGGTCAGTGTTAGTTACCTATACACGTGAGCGCAGCGGCGGTGAGCGCGGGCGCGCGCGGCTGCAGCGCGTGCGGGCGCTGCGCGGCCAGCGCGCCCAGCCAGGTAGTACAATATGTGGTCAGTGTTAGTTACCTATACACGTGAGCGCAGCGGCGGTGAGCGCGGGCGCGCGCGGCTGCAGCGCGTGCGGGCGCTGCGCGGCCAGCGCGCCCAGCCAGGTAGTACAATATGTGGTCAGTGTTAGTTACCTATACACGTGAGCGCAGCGGCGGTGAGCGCGGGCGCGCGCGGCTGCAGCGCGTGCGGGCGCTGCGCGGCCAGCGCGCCCAGCCAGGTAGTACAATATGTGGTCAGTGTTAGTTACCTATACACGTGAGCGCAGCGGCGGTGAGCGCGGGCGCGCGCGGCTGCAGCGCGTGCGGGCGCTGCGCGGCCAGCGCGCCCAGCCAGGTAGTACAATATGTGGTCAGTGTTAGTTATCTATACACGTGAGCGCAGCGGCGGTGAGCGCGGGCGCGCGCGGCTGCAGCGCGTGCGGGCGCTGCGCGGCCAGCGCGCCCAGCCAGGTAGTACAATATGTGGTCAGTGTTAGTTACCTATACACGTGAGCGCAGCGGCGGTGAGCGCGGGCGCGCGCGGCTGCAGCGCGTGCGGGCGCTGCGCGGCCAGCGCGCCCAGCCAGGTAGTACAATATGTGGTCAGTGTTAGTTACCTATACACGTGAGCGCAGCGGCGGTGAGCGCGGGCGCGCGCGGCTGCAGCGCGTGCGGGCGCTGCGCGGCCAGCGCGCCCAGCCAGGTAGTACAATATGTGGTCAGTGTTAGTTACCTATACACGTGAGCGCAGCGGCGGTGAGCGCGGGCGCGCGCGGCTGCAGCGCGTGCGGGCGCTGCGCGGCCAGCGCGCCCAGCCAGGTAGTACAATATGTGGTCAGTGTTAGTTACCTATACACGTGAGCGCAGCGGCGGTGAGCGCGGGCGCGCGCGGCTGCAGCGCGTGCGGGCGCTGCGCGGCCAGCGCGCCCAGCCAGGTAGTACAATATGTGGTCAGTGTTAGTTACCTATACACGTGAGCGCAGCGGCGGTGAGCGCGGGCGCGCGCGGCTGCAGCGCGTGCGGGCGCTGCGCGGCCAGCGCGCCCAGCCAGGTAGTACAATATGTGGTCAGTGTTAGTTACCTATACACGTGAGCGCAGCGGCGGTGAGCGCGGGCGCGCGCGGCTGCAGCGCGTGCGGGCGCTGCGCGGCCAGCGCGCCCAGCCAGGTAGTACAATATGTGGTCAGTGTTAGTTACCTATACACGTGAGCGCAGCGGCGGTGAGCGCGGGCGCGCGCGGCTGCAGCGCGTGCGGGCGCTGCGCGGCCAGCGCGCCCAGCCAGGTAGTACAATATGTGGTCAGTGTTAGTTACCTATACACGTGAGCGCAGCGGCGGTGAGCGCGGGCGCGCGCGGCTGCAGCGCGTGCGGGCGCTGCGCGGCCAGCGCGCCCAGCCAGGTAGTACAATATGTGGTCAGTGTTAGTTATCTATACACGTGAGCGCAGCGGCGGTGAGCGCGGGCGCGCGCGGCTGCAGCGCGTGCGGGCGCTGCGCGGCCAGCGCGCCCAGCCAGGTAGTACAATATGTGGTCAGTGTTAGTTACCTATACACGTGAGCGCAGCGGCGGTGAGCGCGGGCGCGCGCGGCTGCAGCGCGTGCGGGCGCTGCGCGGCCAGCGCGCCCAGCCAGCCGCACGCCGCGCGCGCGCCGCCCGCCTCCCACATGCGCACACAGCCGCATGCTGGTACAGAACAACGTTGTTTTAGTATGCTCGACCTGTCTTGGCTTAACATATTAATTACAAAAAAAAAAAAACTATTACTAGGCATGAGCCCGATGCGATTTCCTACCGATAAAAGTTACAAACTTCCATACAAAGTAACTTTCATCCACTATTTCCTTTTTTTTTTGTTATATATTTCATAAATCCTTCCTTAGTTTCTCACTTACTTTATAAAATGAATTCACACTTTACACTTCGTGTCTAGATGTGTAAAATTTGGAACAAGAATTTAAAATTTTAATTATTTATTAATAATTATGATTTTTTTTAAATTATTTTTTATTTTTATTTTAGATTTTTGTTAAATAGCTGGTGAAAGCCGCAGATCAAAATACTGAACTGACGACTTCAAGTAAACGGAAAAGTCATTCTGTAAAGCCCGTTCAAAAAAATACACAGAACAATAACAAATTCTAGTTGCAAGCAGCTAGGTATTAGGTCACCAGGAACATAATTAAACAGCATGCAATTTCAAAAAAGTCTGACAACGTCTTACTAAGGGGCATCATCCTACCCAGTAGTAAATTGGGTTGTGGAGGTCAGATAAGCAGTTGCTTCATGTAAAATACTTGTGTTATTATTATTATTCAGCTGCATCCCCAACCTAGTTGGGAAGCAGATGATGATAACGATGAATGATAAACTCACCTAATTCCACTAAATCGGGTAATATATCATCCAGCCAGTCGATAAAGTGCGGTTTCTTCTTGGTGACGGCTTGCAGTAACGTGAACAGTCCCTCGGTGAGGTCTGGTCGCGCGGACGGGTCGGGCGCGAGCGCGCGCACGCTGGCCGACACGCTCGCGTGCAGCAGTGCGCGCGCACCCGCCCACTCCGCGCCCAGTGCTAGCACCACCTGACACAAGAACATAACGTCACGCCTGCATTCCGAGAAAGGGTAGGCAGAGAGTTGAGTGTGCAGTGTGGATTCTTCCATACAAAATTTAACAATCTCACACCCAAAGAAAAAATTAGTTACGCAGACAAGTATTCATGCCAAGTTTCAAGTTTATTAACCAAAGGAATAAGATCTTTCATGCATAAAACCACCCCTTATTTTAGAATTTTTGTAAAGATCGGGCCCTTGGGTTCGATCTATATTATATAATAATAAAGATGGAGAATAATAAAGATTATAAATCCATCAGGAGCTTGCTCTGAAATACAGCCTTGTGGAATCGGAGGTGCCATACTACAGGTACGTGCCCGACCCAGTTCTCGAAAATGGAAATATCACATTGTTCTGGGATCGTTCCATCATTACTGACAGGACTATTGTTGCCAATAAGCCTGACATAGTGGAGGTTGATCGATCAGAGCGGCGCGCAATGATTGTTGACATAACCGTTCCGCTTGATGAGAACCTCGTGTAAGCCGAGAAAGATAAACAAATCAAGTACCTTGACTTGGCTCGCGAGGTTGTCGACATGTGCGATGTGGACTCAGCGATCATTGTGCCGATAGTCGGTACAGCCAATGGGATAATAGCCAAGAGCCTCGACCAACACCTGAAGAGGCTCTCGTTGGGCAGTTGGAACATGGGCATGATTCAGAAAGCGGTGCTTCTAAACCCGGCCTGCATTGTTAGAAGGTTCCTCTCTCTGGAGCCCTGACTTGTAGCTTGGACCCTGTCCGGATACCGGTGTGCTACTATATTTTAATGTTTTTTATATACTTATATTTAAAAATATAATGTATGTGTAAATAATGAAATAAAGGATAAGATTATAAAGACATAGGAGTCACATGACACGCGTTCGTAAATTGTTTCATATAATTATAATACTTACCAGTTTAACGACGTCCAGTCCCGAAGCACACGGGTGCGTGTTAAACCCGGCGACGATCAGCTGTGCGATATCTGAGATCAGTGGCAGCAAATCGTCAATCAGTGACGATACTGTCTGCTTTAGTATGTGGAACATTGGCTGCAGAAAGATACAATTAAATGTTTAAATTATGCGCGGCTTCGGAGTTCTAGTTATTCAGTAAAGTAAAGCCTCGTATGTATGGTAAGACAAAGGGGATTGAAGATTTTTATGGAGCCTGGCATACCTACTGTCGCGTCATTTTGTATTTTTTTTTTTTCAAAATGGCGGCTACTCATGAACCCTATAATATAAATCGATAGCTGACATCAATGCAAACGGAAAATATAATAGGACCAAGCCCCATACCTTGTTGCTTAGATGTTTGAAATAATCACTCTGAAAGTTTAAGATAATCAAACGTCTAACCAAGTTCAAAAAATATGGATGTCATTTTCACAGTTTTACCGTGTGGAATGAATTTAACATTACCTCAACAAGCGGCTGGCTGCTGGCATAGGGCGGCAGCGCGGGCGCGAGCGTGCGGAACAGCGCCGCGCACAGCGCACCTAACATTACCTCAACAAGCGGCTGGCTGCTGGCATAGGGCGGCAGCGCGGGCGCGAGCGTGCGGAACAGCGCCGCGCACAGCGCACCTAACATTACCTCAACAAGCGGCTGGCTGCTGGCATAGGGCGGCAGCGCGGGCGCGAGCGTGCGGAACAGCGCCGCGCACAGCGCACCTAACATTACCTCAACAAGCGGCTGGCTGCTGGCATAGGGCGGCAGCGCGGGCGCGAGCGTGCGGAACAGCGCCGCGCACAGCGCACCTAACATTACCTCAACAAGCGGCTGGCTGCTGGCATAGGGCGGCAGCGCGGGCGCGAGCGTGCGGAACAGCGCCGCGCACAGCGCACCTAACATTACCTCAACAAGCGGCTGGCTGCTGGCATAGGGCGGCAGCGCGGGCGCGAGCGTGCGGAACAGCGCCGCGCACAGCGCACCTAACATTACCTCAACAAGCGGCTGGCTGCTGGCATAGGGCGGCAGCGCGGGCGCGAGCGTGCGGAACAGCGCCGCGCACAGCGCACCTTGCGGCGCCAGCGCACCCAGCAGCGCCGCGCAGCACTCGGCCGCCAGCACCGCGCGAGCTGTGTCGCCTGCCTGTGGGTACGGTTGGGCGGTTAATACTTGAGGAAGACATACTCATCTATATATATAAAAGAAAGTCAAGAACGGCTGAACCGATTTCACTGAAAATCAGTGGGGATGTAGCTTAGAACCAGGAGACGGACATAGGATAGGACAGACAGGACTTTTTATCCAAATTAAAAAAAAATACTTTGATTTACTTATAGGAGTAGTGAAGGAGTAGGGTAGAAGGAGGGTAGGAGTAGGTTAGGAGTAGGGTAGAAGTAGGGTAGGAGTAGTGTAGGAGTGGGGCAGGGTAGGGTAAGGGATAAGACACCACGCGAACAAAGTAGCGCCGGGCAGCTAGAAATAATTTATATGGCAAAACAACGTTTGCCGGGTCAGCTAGTTTTTTATAAAACTAAGTAAAATCCTAATTTGAGTAAATAATTACGAGCGAAGGCAGAATGTTTTTCGCGCGTTTCTTATTTTTCACAATTTTTTTGTAATTTGACTCGTGCGCTTTTTACTTTATCATACAGCCTGTTACTTGTTCATACAACGTTCGTGATTGATCTCTTTGGTGATTGGAACCTTTACTAACAATATCCCTTTGAGTATTAAACCAACCGGAGACGCCACGAGTACTAATATCTATCCAAATAAGTCTGTCACTTTCATCGCGGGGGACGAGGGAACGCAACAATACACTAATGCAATTCGATCGCGTTGTTACGCACGCACACAAAACAAAAAACAAACACAAGCATAAACTATACGCACACATGTATATAACCGGTATGACCGGCGGTCTCATACCTTTGGCAGCGGGGCTCGCCTGACAATGGCGCCTCCAGTTGGTTTAATACTCAAAGCAATATCCACATTCCAATTTCAAATCACTTTTAGTCTGTAGCACTGACCTCTATAATACAAGTACGCTGGACTAACGATACTCTACGAAATGACAGTTGTTTTTTGTGCCGATTCAAAGCGCCCCGCTCGTAGCCCCAAGGAACTAAAATTGACACGTTCTTTCAAATGGACGTTGATTTGTTTACTTCGTCTCTGATGATTTAGGTCTAAATCGTGAAAAACTAGTTTATTTGTGTATTTTGTGTTTACTACGTGATATTTGGAACATTTTTATTATGAAAGCATGCGGATTTTGTAAAACTCGCTGCCAAAAAGACAGCGGATTAACCTTTCACAAGTAAGTGAATTTTACGACTATAAATGTTTCGATTGCTTATGTGAGCATTTTTATTACTATCTTATATTTAGAATAAATGTTTTCATTAATATCCCATCATATTTAAGTGTAATTATTGTAATTATTATTATTATTTATTGACTGGCCCGTTGGTCTAGTGGTTAGTGGCCCTGACTGCTATGCCGGAGGTTGTGGGTTCGATTCCCACCCAGGACAAATGTTTGTGTGATGAGCATGATCATTTGTTCTGTGTCTGGGTGTAATTTATCTATAATATGTATGTATTTAGAAATATATAAGTATGTTTATCAGTTGTCTAGTACCCATAACACAAGCTCTGCTTAGCTTGGGACTAGACGGCGTTGTGTGATAGTTGTCGAATATATTATTATTATTATTATTAATTAGGGCTCAGTTTTCACATTTAGTGAATACAATAATTTGAATAGGGTTGTAAATGTTCCATGTCGATAATGTGTCGATAGTTTTCTTCAGACAGTTAATAATTTTAAATTTACGTCTTTCAAATAGAAATTTACTGTCGCCAGAAATTTCTGCAATTTGATTACCTACCTAAAACAAATTAGCAAATACTAGTTTCTAATTTCAACAGATAAATCCATATTAATATTATAGGTAAATTCGAAAGTAACTCTGTCTGTCTGTCTGTCTGTATGTTATATTTTTCACGCCTAAACCACTGAACGGATTTCAATATTTGGCAGAGTATAGTTTTTATCGACATATCTCGCGGGCGAAGCCGCGAGCGGAAGCATAGTATTATATGTAATGTGTACTTGTTTCCGAAGTAAAGACCTAACATCAAAATAAAACTTGTCATCTACAATGTACTGTATACTTTAGTCAGTTTTACTTTAATTAAATACATACTCAATTTCAGATTTCCCACCAAATCAACTAAGCAGGGCTCAAAAACATGAAAATGGAAAATTGGAGTCCTAAATCGAATTATCATCTTTGTAGCAATTTCACTGCGGACTGTGGACTGTTTCGTTAAACACTGTACACTTACGCTCTTCTCCATACGAACACGGCCGTTTGGAAGACTAGAATCAATTCTATTTTATTGTATGTTTGACGTTCAAAAGTGCCTATGTACCTATTTGAAATAAAATAATGACGTTCAAAAGTGTCTATTTCATTTGAAATAAATTATTTGACTTAGACTTTGTTATTTCTTGTGTTTTTTTCCATTAGTACGCACGCAATAATGAAAATGGAATCCCTCTCCTTTCCGCTAGTAATGACTACATGGTAATGTTACAAGGTTCACTTTAGGCATTCAATTTGAGTGAATTTGATTGAATTTGTATGGATGCTGTTTGTTGCTTTTTGTTTCCTACATGGTTCAATTCTTCCAAATTGAACACCAAAAGTGACAACACAAACAACACAAAGTCACGAAGAATACAGCTGCCATTTGATTTACTAGGTTAGAGCGAAATGGCAACATAGTTTGTAGTTCATATTGCGAACTAATGTGACCCCAGTTCAGATTGTAAAACTAGTGTAGTTGAGCCAGGAGATATTAGCTCAACCATAGTAGTTTTTAGGCTAAATTTTAAGCCAATCCTCATATTTAAAGCTCACTGATCTGACCATCATAAAATAAATAAATCATGCGCTATAACCTTACTAGGACACTATCCACTAGTTTATAGCGTGCGATCTGACCGCGCCCTAATGAATTTTCAGATAGGGGGCCGGCGAACTACGCATGCTAATGCGTAGTTCATACAAACGTAATACCAATATCATTTGTATTTCAAACATATTCTTAAGGTAGTGTGTATTTATTCCGATTAGATTACAGAATATCTAGTTTCCCAAATATATATTTTGAAAGGACTCTGATATAAAGACGAGAGTGAATTTCAAATTTCTATAGAAAACTTATTTTTCTCATAACTCGTCTTTAATCAGTGTCCATTCAAAATATATATTTGGGAACCTAGATATTCTGTAATCCAATCGGAATAAATGCACACTACATTAAAAATATGTTTGATTTACAAATTATTTTGGTATTACGTTTGTATGAACTACGCATGTTCCGCCGGCCCCTTAACTTTTGCAGAGCAATTACACTATTACTTAAAAATGAAGCATAAAAATAACTGGGAGTGATCCGATATTATTCTCTTAAGTAATAAATTACTCTCAGTGGTTATAACGGTCGATAAAATTCATAAAAGTATTTTTTTATCGTAGGATATATCCCATCTCTAATATTAGTTCTATGGTCCCTTCACATTGCTATCAGCGCCAAAATGGCGAAAATCAAATGGCTTCAATCTGTCATCCATAGTCTGCAGTCCAGCGTACTTGTATTATAGAGGTCAGTGGTCTGTAGGGATTAAAGAGCTATTTTAGTTCCTGTCAAAGACTACAATATAATGCGGTGTAACCTGTTTACGAAGAATACACTAGTAGCTCTTTTTGAATAGATGTAAAAAACAAACTTATTTTCTTCTTTTTTTCTAATGAGGATCTTTACTGCCATTTTTTCACGGCTGGTGGCGCATCGTCGATATGGCCATAGAAAGATGTCACTTCCATACATTTTGTAACATTTATTTCAGCTGTTTTTAATTTTCTCGATAATGCCTTTGTGATTTAAATCAGGATGTACTAGCCCCAGTGTAGATTTATTTTCGAAAAATATAACTCTAAAAAAAGTGGAAAAAGGCTATACGTCGCAAAAATATATTTTTGTTTTTCTTTCATTTCTTTAAGCTTCCAGGTAGGTACAATACAACATGGTGGATGGTGGACCGGTTTCAACATAAAAAATTGCGATTAAACTGACGTAAACAAAGCGAAAATGATTTGACAGCAGCCATCGCGCCGCTAGCGACATCTGCGCTGAGCTTTGCGTGTGGATCCCCATTAAATGAAATGTTTACTTCTGTAAATAAATCTTCAAACACATTTTTGTAAGTCAATTAAGTAATGTTTTTTAAAAATTACAAAATTTTATTGTATGAAGATCCGATCAGGCTCGTGGGGTACCGCTTCAAGTAAAGATCATGACTCATTATAACAGCACCCCTTTGACACAGCAAATAACTTGTCATTCAAGTTTGGATTTTAAATCAACTACCTCAAAGTAAATTTGACTATGACAATACTGATTCATTTTTCTGCTGTTTTTAAGGGCGCGAGTGCACGTGTACCTGCGCGCCCAGCTCGTCGCGCAGCTCGCCGGCCAGCGCGCGCAGCAGCGGGCCGGCCGCGCCCGGCGCCGCCGCCGCCAGCGCCGCGCCCGCCGCCGCCACCAGCTGGCGCCGCACCCACGCGTCCGAGCGCCCCGAGCTGCCTTGGAATGGTAAGAGTGCACGTGTACCTGCGCGCCCAGCTCGTCGCGCAGCTCGCCGGCCAGCGCGCGCAGCAGCGGGCCGGCCGCGCCCGGCGCCGCCGCCGCCAGCGCCGCGCCCGCCGCCGCCACCAGCTGGCGCCGCACCCACGCGTCCGAGCGCCCCGAGCTGCCTTGGAATGGTAAGAGTGCACGTGTACCTGCGCGCCCAGCTCGTCGCGCAGCTCGCCGGCCAGCGCGCGCAGCAGCGGGCCGGCCGCGCCCGGCGCCGCCGCCGCCAGCGCCGCGCCCGCCGCCGCCACCAGCTGGCGCCGCACCCACGCGTCCGAGCGCCCCGAGCTGCCTTGGAATGGTAAGAGTGCACGTGTACCTGCGCGCCCAGCTCGTCGCGCAGCTCGCCGGCCAGCGCGCGCAGCAGCGGGCCGGCCGCGCCCGGCGCCGCCGCCGCCAGCGCCGCGCCCGCCGCCGCCACCAGCTGGCGCCGCACCCACGCGTCCGAGCGCCCCGAGCTGCCTTGGAATGGTAAGAGTGCACGTGTACCTGCGCGCCCAGCTCGTCGCGCAGCTCGCCGGCCAGCGCGCGCAGCAGCGGGCCGGCCGCGCCCGGCGCCGCCGCCGCCAGCGCCGCGCCCGCCGCCGCCACCAGCTGGCGCCGCACCCACGCGTCCGAGCGCCCCGAGCTGCCTTGGAATGGTAAGAGTGCACGTGTACCTGCGCGCCCAGCTCGTCGCGCAGCTCGCCGGCCAGCGCGCGCAGCAGCGGGCCGGCCGCGCCCGGCGCCGCCGCCGCCAGCGCCGCGCCCGCCGCCGCCACCAGCTGGCGCCGCACCCACGCGTCCGAGCGCCCCGAGCTGCCTTGGAATGGTAAGAGTGCACGTGTACCTGCGCGCCCAGCTCGTCGCGCAGCTCGCCGGCCAGCGCGCGCAGCAGCGGGCCGGCCGCGCCCGGCGCCGCCGCCGCCAGCGCCGCGCCCGCCGCCGCCACCAGCTGGCGCCGCACCCACGCGTCCGAGCGCCCCGAGCTGCCTTGGAATGGTAAGAGTGCACGTGTACCTGCGCGCCCAGCTCGTCGCGCAGCTCGCCGGCCAGCGCGCGCAGCAGCGGGCCGGCCGCGCCCGGCGCCGCCGCCGCCAGCGCCGCGCCCGCCGCCGCCACCAGCTGGCGCCGCACCCACGCGTCCGAGCGCCCCGAGCTGCCTTGGAATGGTAAGAGTGCACGTGTACCTGCGCGCCCAGCTCGTCGCGCAGCTCGCCGGCCAGCGCGCGCAGCAGCGGGCCGGCCGCGCCCGGCGCCGCCGCCGCCAGCGCCGCGCCCGCCGCCGCCACCAGCTGG
Organism: Mesoligia furuncula; assembly: GCA_916614155.1. NCBI lineage: Eukaryota > Metazoa > Arthropoda > Insecta > Lepidoptera > Noctuidae > Mesoligia > Mesoligia furuncula. The sequence goes on along the minus strand of OU744800.1, from coordinate 20,955,280 downwards.
CGCCGCACCCACGCGTCCGAGCGCCCCGAGCTGCCTTGGAATGGTAAGAGTGCACGTGTACCTGCGCGCCCAGCTCGTCGCGCAGCTCGCCGGCCAGCGCGCGCAGCAGCGGGCCGGCCGCGCCCGGCGCCGCCGCCGCCAGCGCCGCGCCCGCCGCCGCCACCAGCTGGCGCCGCACCCACGCGTCCGAGCGCCCCGAGCTGCCTTGGAATGGTAAGAGTGCACGTGTACCTGCGCGCCCAGCTCGTCGCGCAGCTCGCCGGCCAGCGCGCGCAGCAGCGGGCCGGCCGCGCCCGGCGCCGCCGCCGCCAGCGCCGCGCCCGCCGCCGCCACCAGCTGGCGCCGCACCCACGCGTCCGAGCGCCCCGAGCTGCCTTGGAATGGTAAGAGTGCACGTGTACCTGCGCGCCCAGCTCGTCGCGCAGCTCGCCGGCCAGCGCGCGCAGCAGCGGGCCGGCCGCGCCCGGCGCCGCCGCCGCCAGCGCCGCGCCCGCCGCCGCCACCAGCTGGCGCCGCACCCACGCGTCCGAGCGCCCCGAGCTGCCTTGGAATGGTAAGAGTGCACGTGTACCTGCGCGCCCAGCTCGTCGCGCAGCTCGCCGGCCAGCGCGCGCAGCAGCGGGCCGGCCGCGCCCGGCGCCGCCGCCGCCAGCGCCGCGCCCGCCGCCGCCACCAGCTGGCGCCGCACCCACGCGTCCGAGCGCCCCGAGCTGCCTTGGAATGGTAAGAGTGCACGTGTACCTGCGCGCCCAGCTCGTCGCGCAGCTCGCCGGCCAGCGCGCGCAGCAGCGGGCCGGCCGCGCCCGGCGCCGCCGCCGCCAGCGCCGCGCCCGCCGCCGCCACCAGCTGGCGCCGCACCCACGCGTCCGAGCGCCCCGAGCTGCCTTGGAATGACTGCCGAATGCAGAGTTGGTTATTATCGCATTTCTACACAAACATAAACTCGGCGTGAGTTTATGTTTGTGTGTTCTTCCCAAGAGGGTATTTATTTGACTCTCATTGAATTTATCATACTTAAGCACATAAGTGATGAAATGGTCGAAATTCATTCGACCATTTTAAGTTGCATAATAATCCGGCCTTTTCTAGATATACACTTTTTGTTACCTGTGCAGCTTGGACGATGTCCGGCGCGAGTGCAGCGGCTGGAGCGCTGCAGTCAGCGGCTAGTTTGCGCAGCGCTAGCGCGGCCGCAGGCGGACAGCGCTGCAGCGCGGCGCCGGCTGCGCGCACGCAGGCGCGGCCCAGATCGCGACTCTCGCCCACTGACGACACCCATGACGCGTAGCCGCCTGGGTAACCGGGATATTTGAAGTGATAATCGACGCAGAAAAGATGTAATGTATTCGTACACTTGATTACCACAAGTAAAGTGCGCGTCTCTTCGTAAGATAAAAATACTATACTTAAAAATTATTTCGGTGTATTTTTTTTGGATAATCTAATGTTACAATTTTAATTCTGAATTAATATTTGTTATTAGTTTTACTTACCAAGACAATCAAGTGCAGTATTGAGCATCCGTTTATTCGTCGACGTATGCGCAACATTCAATGCGTGATGTATAAGCGCGACCAGCGCAGGCGGCGCTCGTTGCGCAGGCGCAGCGTCGGCGAGTGCTCCAAACACATGCAACGCAGCTTCTCGCCCATTCTCATTGGTCGCTGCGGTGAATGCAGCTTCTACTGTCGTCCAACACCATTCACCTAGGACGCCGTAGCAGTACATCTGTTGACAGATGAAGATATCATAATTTATTCCTAAAACTGTCTTTTTATGTTTGTAACTCCCTGGTACACAGGAAGTTACCAACTCCCGATACGTATTTTTTTTCTCTATTTTAATTCAAGTACTTAACTGCAATACCAGCGGCCGGTAACCTTATAATCAGCTGTAATAACTTGAAATTATGTAAGTTTAGAAAAAATCATTAGATTTCGATACCCGAATTCTGTGAAGTTTTTCTAGTTAATTTAATTTGACCTTATATTTACTGACCACAGTGTCGGCGATGTCCTGTCGGTAGCAGCGCAGCAGTTCGAGGTCGTCCTTCGACAGTGACACGTCGGCGGGCGCTGATGACTTGCTCACTAGCGTCGCTAGCAGTCGCGAGAACACCTGCCGCCATACTGGATGGATATCGTTTGTTCTGTCCATTAGGTTCAGTACTTCGTCCTGAACAGAAATATGTTTACCATAGTACGCAAAATTGGAGGTAGGAAGGAGGTTCTTAAACGAAAGTAAAGTTTAAAAAAAAATGTGGCCGGGGACGCCCGGCCACGTGAAACATCGAAAAGCGCGACAGCGGAGAGGTGGCATGACGTCATAAGAAGCCGTCACGGCACACGAGTTGGGTCTTACCCCCAAGGCGCGCCAATAGATATTTAACATAAAAAAAACTTCACCTGTATAGTATACCAGAACCCAAACGTAAGGTTGGACCTAGTCTCGTGCAGGGGGTAATGACCGGGCGCTGCCTGCGCGGCTAACACCAGTTCTATGAGTTGCCGCGCGCCGTTCGCTGCCTCGGATCCGTCTGCACTCTCCGCGGCCTGAACGAGCGTGTGTGCGTGACACTCGCCCAAGGAGACACAACATGTTATGAGGGCGGCTAGCAGCTCCTGAGACAATGTAAATGTTTGTTTATGTAATGTTGGTAGACTTGAGAAAATACAAATAAAGCATTTATACTTAAAATGAAAACAGTTTCTGATATTTTTTGCAAGAAGTACCTCGTTTATAGAATTAGGCACGTTGTCCCTTGTCATGAGAGGCGCTGCAAGCGCTGCGAGGTCGGACAGCAGTTGCAGCGCTGAAGCGGGGTAGCGCGCTGCAGCCGCTGTGCCTCCAGCGGCCCGCACCGCTGACAGACATGCTTCACAAGCGTCTAATGGCGAGTCGCTTACTGCGGGGTTCCACCTGGTATCATATTAAAAGTAAGATGCGTATTTATAAGCAAATGATACTATGAAAATCTTAAATAAGCTTAATATGTAATGTCAGATGGAATCTTAATTTTTCTCAAACGTCAGAGCTAAAATACCTATTAAACAAAGGCATAATAAATAATACTTCTTTTAAGCCATAATAGCGAAACAGCCGCTTCGAAAGCGTTTGAAATCACGCCCATTATAAAGCTGCAACTAGGCATATAATGCGTCCAGTGAGTTTTTCTGCATTTATTTCTTTCACTGACACTGATGGGTATTCTCTGTAGTATACTCACGTGTACAACAGCTGCACGATGGCTAACAGTGCGCGACACAACGGCATGCGATCGGGCAGCGAGCCCGACGCGTGCTCGGCCGCGTCCTCACCGCCCAGAGTGAGCCAGCTGCACGCGCACGTCGCGGCCGTCACCCACGACTGTACTATCTGCTCTGAAGGAGATTCTGTTGTGTAGTCCGTGCTAAGGAGAAATAAAAACATTGCAATCATTTTGGGAACATGGCTATAACAGATGTATTAAACCTTTTCTTTTTTATTTCCTCAGGCAGGCAAAGTCATTTAAATTTAAATTAAAAATTAATGGCATTTTAATTTTATATTAAAAATTACAGTAATTAATTTTAAAATAAATAATTATAGCATAAACACTCACTTGTACACAGTTTGTAAGCACCGGAGCATGTCATCTAGCACTGCCGGACAAGCCTGTTGTAGAGCTGTGCGGTTCTTGCTCCGCAGGGCTGATCCCATTGTCATGCTGTTGTACTGGCAATAGAAATAACATATAAATAATTTTACACTGCTGGGTAGATGTTTTTTTTATTTTTATTAATTTATTAATTCAAGTTACAAAGACTCATAGACAATAATATACAAAATTCAATACAATACAATATAATATAATAATAATTTTAATATAATAATTTATTTAGGTCCTTTTACAAAGTATTTATACACCATCTAACACAATAATTATGAGTCAATAACTCAACACTAATATTTTGTTTGTTGATGACAACATTCATAACATAGAACAGTAATATGAATAAAATTGAATACTTATTTATTAAACTTATCGATTTTGGAAACTATAAAAAACACGTGTGCTGACAGGGTACCCCAGTCAGGAACGAAGTTCCGTACGCTATACTCACACACTCGTAATTAAATAGAAAAGATAGAGACAGAGAAAATCGCATGGAGGGGATGTTATGCTTTTTCCTTATGTGAACTTCGCTCCAAAAACAATATTTGTAATGGCAAAAAGATCTTATCTAGGAAGGCTTTTTTTCTGATAAACTTACTTCTTCTGGTATCACAGTAAGAACTTCCAATAATAGTGTTGTGTTTTCCACGTTAGATAAAGGTCTCAATATTGTAGCCAGGTCCACAGTACCTTGCTGCAGGATAAATGCTGCTAGCTGAAACAATCATAACATTACATAAATATATGAGAATTTAGTGTAGGTACATTCCAAATGTACAGAATGTCTCTTGTTTTTATGAACTTACTAGCTGTGCCTGCGACTTTGTTTGCTTATGATAAATGATTAGTATGGATATTCAATGATTAGTATGTATGGATGAAATATGTTACTTACGCTGATACATAATCTATTAGTAACAATCTTAGGTCCCTTGGAGTATGTAAACACGGCCTGCAGTAATTTGTCTTTTAGTTCATCATAGCTCTCTGGAGGCACCTCATTCCAACAGCGGAGGATCTTTGTGTGGAGTGTTGTTGCTGCATAGAACTGAATCTCTGTCCCCTGAAAGTTGAAATTAAACAGGGTCCGTAATGATCACACCTTTGTAAAACCTACCACCGAAGTTCATAATGTGAAAAGCAATAATTATACACATTGACACGCAACCTGTTCCCATGGATTCAGTACATGATTCTGAACACCCCTGCGATGAAATGAGTCATTGATTATTTAAAAAAAAATTGCCATGGCATACATTTTTACCACATAGGTATTGTACTTTTCTATGAAACAGCGATTTACGTCTAGAATCATGAGCTGAATTTCTGGTTTCAGTTTGCATGTTAATGACAATCCTACCCCCGAGTATAGTATTGAGTAAATGGTTAAGGCTTTGGACTGGGTGAAGCAACAGGTCATTAGTTGAATCCCACACATCTTCATCGCCTTGTGTCACAAAACGTAAGAGAATGATTCATCATTTGTGCTCAAACATTATATAGTCAGTAAAACGGTAGTGGGGCAGACTGCCCAGAGTGCCCTGAACATTTATCATTGCCACTTTTAGGGGATATTTTAATGCACCATTTACTGAAACTGTATAATTCTAAATTTCATATACATAGCAAATATAGTGCATTAAACGTACCACATGACACAGGCTATTTGCAGTTATGAAATCTCGTCACATAAATTACTTGAGTTACCGGTTAGCAGACCAAAAAGATCTTATCTTTCAGGTAATAACAGATGTTGTGCTTAATCAGTATATTACCTTGTTTGGTTGAAGCAATTCCCACACGAAATTCCAAGCTTCCGGGACTCTTTGCGCAGTTGTAAGCCAGGCGTGGGCTTTTGCCCTTTCACTCTGCTCTCCATTGTAAAATACGGACACAGCATATTCTAAATTTTGTGCAGAGTACTCCATTTCAGTGTTCGTGTAGTATAAGCACCAAGTTAAACTCTTTAAGCACTCACTTCTTGCAGCATTGCTTCGTATAGACCGTAAATCTATTTACAGAATCTATACTGATGCAACATTATCATGATTTGGGCATAAAAGCACTGATAAATAATGATATTCCTGATGCTTGGCTTATGAAATGAACAATATTTTCTTTAACATTCAATGGCTGACAGGTCAGCTGTAGAAATTGTAACGTTCCGTTATGAGTAATAAGCAGTTGAAAACCAACATGTTTGGATGACAAAGACTTTTTGAAAAAAAAAAAGGAAGTTCCTCAAGATAACTTTGATACCGAACCAATAAAAAAACTTCTTAATCGCTGTCCACGTACATTAAAATACGTTTTTTCAGTAGTCTAATGTGTTATGTTTATGTTACTCGATCTCTATTGGGGAAACGTAACGTTCTGGTTCGACTAATCGTTGTTGCCAACATTTCTTTTACAAAATTTCCAATATAGACTTTTTTACATTTTTAGAGTGTCACGTAAATATGTCAAAATAAGGAATACTTATAATTATTCTAATGGGTAGATAGTACTTTTTCGATGATCTACGAATGATTTTTCAGATACAAGCGTCAGAGAGTAGGTGAAGAACGACATTTTAGTCCTACATCTTCACTCGAATACAAGCGAATTTCCGTCGAAGTGGCAACACATTGTATTTGAGCAATTCATTCATTCTGTCATTCATTCCTTCTCGTTACGAATTTACCCGGAGTTCCCGCATTTACGGCAATTTAATGAATATCACGAAATTATTATTATTTCTTGTCAATGTCGTGACGAATGGCCCAGCCTCGCCTCTCAGTGACGAGGTTGTGGGATCAAATCTTTGCAAGTACCAAACTTTCTGAATTTATCTTGAAATTACTGACATCGGCGCAAGAAAAGCAAGGAAACCATTTAATATGAAATTATAAACACCCACCACGTACACACCCTTAATATAATTTATATAATATTAGACCACTCGATGTATTATTGATTGAAAGATGAAATATTGGGATTTTTTCTTCGGAGAGCTTACTTCTACAATTTTCATCTTTTATCATCTTTAGGAAATTCTTTTCGAACAGCGACGGCTAGTGGTAGAAGTTGACTGGTAATTATACACGAAAGGAAAAAGCGTTCAAATGCCCCATGAGACTTTCTCTCCCTCTGTCTATTTCTACTATATACAAGTATGTGTGTGTTCGTGCGGCGGGTATCACGTAAGGAACTTCGTTCCTAACGGGGCTCCCCCGACCTCTCATGATATTTTTCTGTCTTCAGCTGCGTAACGGGGCATTTTAATTAATTATGCGTAAAAGAAGTCTTGTGTATAAAAAACAAGGGACTTCTTTTTTTTGTAAACAAGGGAATTTGAATTTCACAGATAGTTGTGAAATTCATCCGTACATTTTTTGTACTAGTGATAGAACTTAGAAGTGACATCTGAAGTAAGCATGTGTCTGTTTTTATCCCCATTGAAACCTTACAATGGTTTCGTTTTTTTAAGTTGGTCCCCATTGAAACCTAACAATGGTTTCGTTTTTTTATGTTGGTTTCTTTAAGTTGAAAAATACTAGTGTGGATTTAAAACAATTTCTAATGCTCAAACAAAGTTGTTTTAGTACCTATTTATGTTTTTGTTGCTTTTTTAATTCGCGCAGTAGAGGGATAAAAGTTTAATGAAATTTTTTCTTCGTTTTGTCGTATGTTTTTAATTTTGCTGTACTAAATAAGAAGCATGTTATACTATAAAATTTGTATTGGCGGTGAATACTAGGTCATCTTTATTTACTCTATTGGCCATTATTTTACAAACATATTTTGCCAATAACTCACAAAATTAATTTTGACGGGTTAATTCCGAAATCATTCTACTATATACTTTCATGGAGGAAAGTAATTTATGGGGTGATTCTTTGAATTTATTATGGCAGCACTTGACACCGGCAACAACGCTTTCATTCATTGTTGATACCAGTTCATTCATTCATGTTCATTCATTAGTTTGTTGTAGAGATGGGTAACTAGCCGAAATTTCAATAGCTTAGCTAGCCGGCTATTTGTGGTGGAATAGCCAGCTAGATAACCAGCTATTTTGGCTACTTGGCTATTGAACAATAATAAGTCAACGACTAGCGCTCGCTAGCGGCGTAGCTACTAGCTAGGTATTGCGATTCGAGTTCGATCCTCGCCGTTTTCATTTACTTTTTATTTTATTTTATACTTTTTTGAAAAGAAATGACTTCCCCTCGTTAGGTCGTACGTATTATTAATAAAAAAACATCAAAAATCTACAATAGCGTCCACTTCAGTCATTAAAATAAAAAGGCAAAAAATCACACATTAGTATATACTTAAAATAATTATCAAACATTTATTTCTTATGTTTGTTTACCTTTACAACTATCGTATTTCGTAAATTCCTATAAGTACTAAACGAAATTACTAAGTATAGTTCCGTCTCTTTCTCTAATCTATATTGTGATGATTGTAAGAAAGAGATGTGTTATGCGAATGAAGTTCTCACTCGCGTCTCGGACTACTCGGCAGTATACTCACAATGAGCGCGCACACAGCTATCGGCTAGTCTGGCTAGACGGCTATCGGGACGGCTACAAAACGTTAGTTATACGCGGCTACCCGCCCACCGCTGTGCCGTAAAGTTATCGGTTATTCTAGCTAGCCAGTAGCCAATAGCTAGTTATTGTGTTGACGGATAACATAGCCGTGGCTATTTTTTGAATAGCCGCTATTTGGCTAGTTATTAGAATAGCTACCCATCTCTAGTTTGTTGTGGTGCTGTACGCAACGAGTGTGACTTGTGATAATTTGAATATTCTTTCTACCAATAATTACCAGTAGTTAAACAAAATGAAGATTGAGGAAGTGAAGAGTACCGCTAAAACGCAAAGAATATCAGCTCACACTCATATAAAAGGTTTGGGTTTGGACGAAAATGGAGTTCCCATTCAAATGGCAGCCGGTCTCGTGGGCCAGGAATCAGCGAGAGAGGTACATTCTTTGTTATATTGATAAATAAAGCAGTAAAGTCAATAATTTTATAAATTGTCGTAAAATAAATTTCAAAAATCTAGATATTTCTGCAGTATCGATCCAACTTTGAGGTTATGTTTTTTGGTAACCATGGATTGTTACTTCAATAGAACATTTTGTTGATAGCTTTCACAAATGATTCTGATTGATTTTTACATAGTTTCCTTGATAACGTGGATACGATTTGCCATGGAAACACTTGAACAAATAACTGCACAATAGATCTTAATATGTATTTCAAAACACTGTTTTTCCCTAAATTAAAAACAATACAAGAGTTTATTCAGCAGTAAGTGACATTCTACAAAGCTTGAACATGTTTCTAGGCTGCGGGAATAGTGGTAGATATGATCAGAAGCAAGAAGATGGCTGGACGTGCATTACTGTTGGCTGGACCACCCGGCACTGGCAAAACTGCCATTGCCTTAGCTATAGCCCAGGAATTGGGTACCAAAGTAAGTGAATAATAACTTATTTTATGGTTGGGTATGGAAGACAAAAGTTATGTCCTTCATTATTGAGATATCTGGTGGAGATAAGTGAATGAGAAGATTTGCTGACCTGAACCCAATTTTAGCTGTTGGAGTAACTTTATGAATAAACTAACTTCTGCCCGCAACTTGTCCGTGTATAATTTCGGATCCCGACCCACCCTGTCGCATCGCATCGCATTACTTGGTTATCGCTCAGCCTTCTTTCGGACTTTTTTTTTGTTTTTGCTTGGCTCCTAAGGGTCCTAGCGTGATTTTTCATCAAGAACTGGGCTATCAAATGCAAAAAGAACTTTTCTTTGACTGGTAGTTCCATAGATTAGCGTGTTCTATCAAACGAAACTGTTCAGCTTCATTATTAGTACAAATAAATAATAAGGGCAGGAGGATGTGGCGAATTTGTCTGGTATATATGTGTGGTTGTATAAATCTAACAAACTAACTAAAACCCTCAAAATGTATTTGTACGCCAGATACGGCAGAATATTATGACCTTTTAAAACTATGTAACAACTCTGTAACAATATTCTGACAAATAAATGGACTATTACTATGATTACTTATAAGAGAAAAAAAAGAAGAACTAAAGATTTATTTTATTGTTTACTATACTACCTTATAATTATATAGATTACTATACTGCCTTATATTTTATTTTTTTCTATGTAATCACGACAATATTTCAATCCACAGGTGCCATTTTGCCCAATGGTCGGCAGTGAGGTTTACAGCACAGAAATTAAGAAAACAGAAGTGTTGATGGAGAATTTCCGGCGTGCCATAGGCCTACGTATCCGTGAGACCAAAGAAGTATATGAAGGAGAGGTCACTGAACTCACTCCTGTAGAAACTGAAAATCCTGCTGGAGGTTTGTATTCAAAACTTTAGTCATAGTTTAAAGATAAGTGGGTTTGTTAGGAACCAGTCGATTGCTACAATTTCAGGCTGAATGACAATATTATGTCCATGAAAATCAGCACTGGGGCTCTGTCTCTCATAGGGTCTTAGCAATATGACGTATATTTCCCCCCAACTTGTTATTGTTTTTGTGTTTGTGTTCGTTCCCTGCGTCAAGTTTACCAAAAAAACGTAAAACGTATTTTCTGTCTTCTTTCAAAATTAAAAAGGTATGTGTAGGAGTAAAATAAATATATTTGATTTTTTTTTATAACTCCTTTCCCAGGTTGTTATTGTTTTCTTTTGTTTTACCATACTAAAGTGAATTTTATGTTTAGGTTACGGCAAGACAGTGTCACACGTCATCATAGGACTAAAGACAGCTAAAGGAACAAAACAACTGAAGTTAGACCCTACAATTTACGAGTCACTGCAGAAAGAGAAAGTAGAAGTGGGTGATGTCATCTACATTGAAGCCAACTCCGGCGCAGTGAAGAGGCAGGGAAGGAGTGATACTTTTGCCACAGAGTTTGATCTTGAGGTACTTAAATATTATATTTATGCTTTTAAAGAAAAATGAACCTTGTTTGATGTTTGAACAAGGTCTAAAATCGTTATGATAATATGTGGTTTGAATGGGGCTGTCCCTTAATATTTTGTGTGTTAGCTTTTAAAACGGCACTGTGTAGTATTTTTACTGATAAAATGATTATTCCAATATTGACCAGTATTTAATTCTGATTTTATGCTCTAGGCCGAAGAATATGTGCCTCTGCCGAAAGGTGATGTTCACAAGAAGAAGGAAGTCGTCCAGGATGTGACACTGCATGACTTGGACTGTGCCAATGCTAAGCCTCAGGGGGGCCAAGACATCATGTCGATGATGGGGCAGCTCATGAAACCAAAGAAGACTGAGATTACTGGTAATAAAAATACTTATTTTCACAGCCATCTTCACTAATTCGAGAGTTTAGCAATCACGTATCTTTGCTCACACGGACCAGTCGCGATCACTTGATAAGCGACAGCCATCCATTTGTCATCATTCGTTCACATAGGTAGTCGCCATCGGCAACACGTTAAGAGTCCGTGAGCTTTTTTTAATCTTTTACTATGTAAACCCTCTTTTGTTAATTTCTGGAGGGATACACAAGGATTTAGATCCTTATCTATTTAACGTAAGGAGTGCTACACACAAGTTCGGTTTGGCATAATTCGGCACAGGCCGGGCGGCAAAATTGAATGTATATTGTGCCACCCGGCTGTACCGTATCGTGTCGAGCCGAACAAGTGTGTAGTTCGTCTAATAGACAATGATCTTATTTCTTGTATATTCCTTAAGAAATGAACATGAAATATGCCGTAATTTGGCGTTGTTAATTTGGTATTCATCTAAATTCTAAACTAATATTATAAAGAGAAAAGTTTTGATTTTTTATATTTTGGTTTTTTACGCTTCATGCTAAAACGGCTGAACGGAAATTTGGCACATAGGTAGACCATGCCCTGGATTAGGACATCCAATCCTTTTATCTCGAAATTCCCTCAGCATCGAGACTTATGCGGGTGAAACCGCGGGGTGCAGCTAGTGTATTATAATCAGAAGATCCCACAGGGCACTATACTACATAACAATGTTATTTTTTGCAGATAAACTGAGGAAAGAAATCAACAAAGTAGTGAACAAATACATAGATCAAGGAATAGCTGAATTGGTACCTGGAGTTCTTTTCATAGACGAGGTAATTAATAATTTTCTATCTAATAGTATCCGGGCGTAATTATGATGCATCGTGAGGCTTAGGAAAAAGGCTGTGATAAAGGTATAATACCCCGTCTACACGTCGGCGGAGGCATTCTCAGATGGCCATCTGCTGATGAATCTGACGACGTGTAGAGGAGGCTTAAGAAGAAGAAGTCGGGCGAAGCGTTATTGGGTTTTTCCATTTGGAATTTTGTACTAGCTGCCCGCAGTCTGGAATTGTGCCCGGTTGAAGGCCCCTATTACTTGACGGGACTTAAACGTAACTGGCGAAATGTGGCTGTACTATAGGTATGCCTTCAGGGAAACGTGGCGTGATATTATGTACTTTTATTTGTATATATCTAAAGAAATATTTTGTTATATTTCTAGGTACACATGCTAGATATTGAAACGTTCACGTATCTACATCGAGCTCTGGAGTCGGCTATTGCACCAATAGTTATCTTCGCTACCAATAGAGGAAAATGCCAAATTAGGTAATTTCATTAATTTGATTATTTAACGACTTTTCTACTTTGGTTATAGATGGTGATTCCGTTTATTCACCAAAAAAAATCCACCTTAAATTGAATTCGCGGAAACGCATGTCTGAAAACCCGCCCTAAGCCTATAAATTACGTTTATCCAACTAGGCCTCGGGTGAATTCTCGAATCGAAATAAATCAGTTTATTTGCCATAAGTTTACAATTTCGGTCATAACATAAGTAATTATACAGTACCCTATCACTCTTTAGTCATTATAATATGACATCCAAACATTTAGGTTTATACTTAGTCATAATTACTGTATTATTGTTCAATTAAAGTTCCAATTACAATTGAGTAGCAATATTGTTATAATAATTATTATTAAATACTATTAATTTCAGAGGGTACTTAATTATGATACCTATTTATTTTTTAACCTGTTATTATAACTCGGATATACGTTACAAACGATGTTTCAAGTATCTACCTTAGGGTGGATAAACGGAACAACCTGTTATAGAAGTTGTATACATAGTAACTTGATACGGTTTTCAGACTGATTGTACTGTGTTTTTCAGAGGGACTGAGGACATTATTTCACCGCACGGAATCCCACTAGATCTTCTAGACAGACTTCTGATCATTCGCACTTTGCCATACAACAAAGCTGAGCTCTTGCAGGTACTTAGCAGATTATGATAGCTGTTGCATTGTAATTTAAAACATATTACAGTATTAATAAAAGTCACAAGACCCATTTGTGATATACTTCAAATTCTTTGTGTCTGAATATAATAGAAGATAGAATTGCAAAAATGATTGGGTATGTTTCAGATATTGAAACTACGAGCGTCAACGGAAGGAATTTCTATTGATGAGGAGGCTCTGACTGCACTGTCAGAAGTAGGAGCTAACAGTACTCTAAGGTAATATGTAATACTGTTTATTCCACTTTTTAGAGCTATTCGGAGGCTCACAAACATGAATCCATGATTCACAATGATCAAGTAAATCAGTCTTCAAATACATAATGCTGAATGGTTTTCATAAGTTAGCATTATTTATTTAAAAAAAAAACGATCAATTGTAGTATTTCAACAGCTAGGGCTGGATTTTTTTATTTAAGACCAGCTGCGCTCCGCGGTTACACCCGCGTAAATGTCCATCCCGTGGGAATATCGGGACAAAAAGTAGCTTATCTGTTAATCCAGGGTGTCAGCTGCCGCCAAACAAAATTTTATCAAAATGGGTCCAGCCGTTTGAGCGTGAAGAAGTAACAAACATATAAACACACACACACTCACACGTTCACAAACTTTCGCCTCTATAATATTAGTGTGATAACAGCCGGCACCCGAATTGCATAACACACTATCAATCTGAATAATTTTGAAGAATATTGCTTATCCAATGCTACAAAATTTCGCATTTCGCAAAATAAATGATAACGCAATGAATCTTGTTGAACTGCCAAAGTCAAAAGTCAAAGTCAAAGCATTTATTTCAAATAGGCACATAAAAGGCACTTTTGAACGTCAAAAATTACTAAAATAGAATTGATTCTAGTCGCCCATTACAAAAGGTAGTTTTCGTATGGAGAAGAATGGGAAAGAAACTCCACCGTTACTCTTTTAAAATGTTTTACAATATTTTGCATGTACATAAATTATATAATAATAATATGTGAAGACGATGCACCTAAACTAAAATTACTGTACCACAATAGGTAAAGCCGAAGTGAAAACCAATGCTATTGTTAGTGTGTTTCCCAATTATAGCGCAGGTTATCTACGGCCATTATTAGCTTTACTGTATTTATCTTAAAATTATCAGCCTCTATCTTTTGTGTAAATACATAGAATAGAAACATGTTAAGAAAAGTTTCTTTCATTCAAATGGCGAACGTAATATATACAGGGGGCCTAAAAAGGCCACTTTGGAGAATCATAAAAGGATAACATTATGAATCGTAATATGGCGAAGACAGTCCGTGTTTTTCTTTTTTTCGCTGCACTACGTAGGTATAATACAAAGAGATTGGGATTTGATTTGGATCAAATTGATTGGTATTTTACCACAGACAAAAAAATAACTGAAAAATGCTTCACCAATGGGATTTGATACGATTAACTTAACGGTTAACTGTCCATTATGTTATCCTTATATGAATCTGCCAAAGTGGCCTTTTTAGGCCCCCAGATCGTACGTAAAATTCAAACATTAACCATTCAATATTCAATTATTAGGTACGCCGCTCTGCTTCTAACGCCAGCCTCACTAGCCGCTCGCGCAGACGGCGCGACGCGCATCACGCCCGCGCACATCACCTCCGTGCACACTCTGTTCCTCGACGCCAAGTCTTCAGCCCGTATCCTCACGCAGCACTCCGATAAATATATGAAGTAAACCTAAGACAGTACTTACAGTATGCCAAGGAGTAGTGAACGAATGGAGTGCTAACACGAAGAATGATAAGTGATAATACGGTTCTTTACCAATTTGCGATCTGTCGTCTGCCTGTAACTTTAATTATATTTACATCACTAATCGAAAAGCGTCAACCATACTACGTCGTAAAACGTGCAGTGATGCAGTCTGTCATCCAATGACAGACGTGTATGCTGACTGCGCAGCTCATTGCTTTAGCCTGGCTCTTACTTAAAATTTGCGTGTTAGCACTCTGCTTGCTGTTACTTCTGTGTTTAAGATAGAACAGAACCTCCCGAACAAACTACTTGGATGTTTTTATTGAGGACTTGCTGATATTGATGAACTGTCGATATATCGTACCTAACAACTATGAACGTATGTATCATGTAGTTTGTTTATGAGTTTCATCCATGATCACGTCATTACTATTGTTACTCGTATCGATTTGACAGTATTGCACTGCTACATATTTCCAACAAGACATTCAGAATCCTCACGTTTCCATTAATTTTAGTTTGACACAATTCATGTGATATTTTTATTATTTGATAAATATAACAATAAGTTAATTTGAATCAAATACGATAGCATTATTTCTGCGGGGTAATTGCGTACACACACTAACAGTAGTAATGGCTTTCATTTTGACAGTTCAACAAAGATGAGCTGATGAGCTGGCAAATCTTTCGAACATACAGGGTTTCTTTTCAAAGACCATCCAAATTTTTACATGGTGTTCTATCTTCAGAGTTGGTCCCATAGTGAAAGTTGTTTATATTCATGGATATAAACAACTTTCACTATGGGACCAACTCTGAAATCACGAAAAAAAAATCTGATGTTTCATACTAAACTTCAATACCAACTAGACCAAAATCTATGAAACAGCTGTTTTTTTTTTTTCGTGATTTTAGAATTGGTCCCATAGTGAAAGTTGTTTATATTCATGGGTAGAACACTATGTAAAAATTTGGATGGTCTTTGAAAAGTAACCCTGTATAAAGCAATGAATAAATTGGTAATATCCTCCAAATAATTCAGTTTGTTAATGATAGTGTGTTACGCAATTATGGTGCTGATTGTTCTTTATATTAGAGGAATGTTTAATTTTTTCGTTCTGTATTCAGGAAGTGCACTTTAGTTTAATGATAAATTGGTTCCACCGAATGTTATAAGTGGAAGTTCAAGAAAAGAGTGGAATTGTATAATAAATAAGTTTTTATTTTATAAAAATTTCTCTTATTCTATGTTAGACCTAAATTTATTTACACAACAATAATTTTATTCAGGCATTTTCAATAATTAACAACAGAAATAAACAACGTTTTTTACTGACAACATTCAATTTTACTAATAAGTGTACGCATTTTGTAGTTGCTACTTAAAAACAAAAAAATTAATGTATGTACAAAAATACTAATCTTGTGATATTTACAAAATCAAAAATAGGTACCATACAGTCTCAAAAACTTGCTACGTTTCTCTAGACGTAGATTTTACTTCGTCTCCTGGTTTGACGTAGTTTACTGGAATGTATCTCGCTTCACTTTTGGGTGCTGACGTAGTACTGGGCGCGAGGGTGGAGGTCGGCGGGGCGAACGTGGGCAGGTCCACGTGCAGGTCGGTCGGCGAGCCCGTGTGTCGGTACAGGGCTTCAAACTGCAGCTCCTCAGGGTATGAATGCGACCGAATCTTCCTCTCATCTCTCCCGTTGCTTGGATACACGATGACTATCTTTTCACCTTCACTTCTCAAAGCTACGGGTGGTAAAGCTGTACTCGTTGACACAGATGGTCCGGCGACTATTTTCAACATCTCAGTGGGCGACGCCCTAATCTTCTCTGTTGTTGTCGTCGACGGCGTTGTTGTAGTACTTGTGGTACTAGTCGTCGTCGTCGTCGTCGTCGTGGTGGTCGCTGGTATCTCCGGGTCTTCAGGAGACTCAACCTCACGCTTCATCCCCGGCGGTCCCACTGTCCGCAATGTCTCGATCTTCATTTCTAAAGTAGGTGTTGGCACTGGCACTGAACTCGTCACATTTATATCCTCGGTGGGGATAAACCTCGCAGTTGGCTTCGGCACCTCTCGGGAACCGAATATTGGCAAGCGCGGTGCATAGGCTGACACTAGAGGTAGAAGGGTATCCCTGGCATATCTTTCAGCCCTTGAGATGAATGATGCCAGTCTAGAAGGTAAGAATTGTACGACGAATCCGGTTTCTTCTTTCTCGGCTCTCTCGCCCCACGTTACAGTTTCGTAAGTGGGTGTAGTGGACAGGTCGTAGTTCTTAGCTTTACGTATTATTGGAGATACGGTGGTCGTTCTCGGTGGTCTGGTTGCTCTTAGTAATGGTTCAGATATCTCCTGGTCGTCCGGCGAGTCGGCTCGCTGTCGAGGTGTTTTTCGGAGACGAGGTCGGAGTACTGGTTCGGCGATTTCGATCGCTCCACTGGGAGCAGTCTTGGTGTTCGTCATACCGAAGGCTCTTCCAGTATTTTCTCCTCCAGTCCACTCGTAGGTGTCGACGAGAGTGAAGGGCCGCTGAGGTGAGTCCTCAGGCAGTTCGTTGTCAACAGGGTCGATGGTGTTACCCTCTTCTTTCGTTGTATTTTCTTTGTTACTCAAGTATTCGTGGGTGCTACTCGTTGTATTTGAAAGTTCGTTATCCTGAATAACAAATTAAAAGATTATTTTAAATCTTGTATCTTATATCAACGTAGCGTAGTTATAGCGTAGGTACGACGATACAAAACAAAATGAATGTATAAATACCTGTTGTATTTCACAATCGCCAGGATAGAGTGGCATTTCGATTGATTCTTCAGACAATAGCTGGATTGCTTTCTTGCAGAATGAAGAACTGTAAAAGGACAAATTAACTGTTTAAAAGTTTGCTTTCTTTCGTCCCTCAACAGCACTTTACACATCTTTTTTTCTTTACTTGGAATACGAACTCAGAACAAAACATGAAAAGTCACTTTGAGTCGAGACTTTTTATGTCATTTAATTTCAGTAAATGCGGTACAAAAGTGCGGTACAATTTATATACCTACCATGGTATATAAATTGTAGTGTCACATGCAAATCTCTAAATAAATAAACATATTTCGAAGCCGACCTTTGCCTATCCTTTATAAAACAAGATGTTAGTTGGAGCGGGTTAAATGAAAGCAACATTTATGCCTGTTGTCACTACACAAAAAAAAAAAACCGCGGTGTGGAATTTTCAACTTTAGACTCTGAGCCAAGAGTTGAAAATCCAACAGCCTTTACAACTCACGTCTTAGCGAAGCTGTCAGTGATGAGAAGTTTGTGTATGTGGATGGACTTGGCACTCGCGCTGAGCCATCCGTTGTACCCTGCGTAGTGTACGGTGGCCCGCAGTGGCACGCCCAGTGCCGGGTGCGGCACTAACACGCGGGTGAAGCGAGCACTACCATTCACTATGTCTTCACGTCTGAGGAAGAATAAAGGTGGATATAGTTATTTGGATAGATCCTTAAGAGACGAGCCGTCTTATTACAAAACAAGATTTAACTTCAGTCAGACCACGATTGTTCAAACCATAAAATCATTTTTACCAATATGTATAATAACTTTATTACGAATGCGGTTTAGTTCTTAATTCAAAACTGATTACTTAGTACCGGATAAGTTGGCAGTTTTGTGATAAGAACTGCATTTCATCTCAGTTACGTTTTTAATATAAAAACTGACTGGAAAAACTGACCTTTTTACGTAAGGTTTAAACCACCGAGCCAGTTATTGAATTAAGATCCTGTTGAGATGTACGAAATCTAACTTTAGCTCTAGTTGTATTTCAAACTTTATTTCTTGATTTAGGGCTGATTTTTCCAACGACAGTTAATTTTATCCGAGGAATAATTTTGAATTTTTGACAATGCTCCTTACTGAATCTGTCAGACGTCAATTTTATTCCACGAATAAGAATTATCTGTCGATTGAAAAATCAGCCCTTAGGCAAAGTTTTTAATACTAAAACGACAACTTAGTACCGAACTAAGCTGTCAGCTGCATTTCTATTAACAGTTAGGTTCTTAATTCAATAACTGGCTCGGTGGTTTAAACCCAATCTTAAGGAAAACCTTGTTTTGTAATAAGGGGGAGAGATAAACATCTTTGTGTATTAGTGTTCTTTTGTTTTATGGTGGTTCTGCATTGGGCGTCATGTGGCAGGAGTGGCTATTCAAGTTAAAGTGTACAAGCATCTGGTAAACATAATACTAATAAAATATTTTCATCTATTCAACATACTTGGTCATAGGGAAGGACTCGTTGAGTCCGGAGTCCCCGTGTAGCGTCAACGTCACTCGGCCGAAGTTGGCCTTGTCTCCGGAGCCGGTTCCGGCCCACACCGACACGTGGTATTGATGTGCTGGAAATACAACAAGCAGATATTAACGTCCACAAAGAGATAGGCGAAGGTGGGCTGTGGCATCGAAAATCAACATTTGAAACGTAAACGGCTGGGATGCGTAGTTGGAATCTATTTCTGTTGGAAAAAAAAAGTTTATAGTAGAACGAGATATTTATAAATTAGATAAAGTTCATGCATCCATTCCGCAATCGGGTGGTAATCGCAGATAGGTTGTTTGAATTGAAATAGGCAACAAGACCGAGATAGTCTCCTGTCTTCTTCCCAACTCGTAGAGGCTGGTAAAGGTGTACCTCCTAGGGTAGGTACTAGGGTAATATTTATTTATATACATATTATACTTAATTATTATCATCGTCTGCCTAGTCTTTTCCCAACTATGTTGGGGTCGGCTTCCAGTCTAACCGGATGCAGCTGAATATCAGTATTTTACATGGAGCGACTGCCTGTCTGACCTCCACAACCCAGTTACTGGGTAAGACGATACCCCTTGGTAAGACTGGTTGTCAGACTTGGGGCTGCTGACGACCCGTAACGACTGTCATAGACCCACGAATGACAGCCGGACCAACGGGTTAACTTGCTTTCCGAGGCACGGAGGGGTCTTGGTATGTGAAGATGACCCATCCACGAACCAACCGCGGCAAGCGTAGCTTAACCTTATCGATTGATCTGTGCGACTGTTATTACTTAGCAGCAAGTCCCTCTATACCAGAATAATACATACTAAAAATAAATTAAAGACTACAAAACACCTACACACATAGTACACCACCTAGGCAGTAGCGTAAGGACTGCCGGTCGATTCTGTTAAAATCTCACCGTGAATAGGAATTGACATTATTGACAGCTCACTCCACGCTCACTCCACCTAAGTTTTCACGGTGAGATTTTTACAGAATAACACCGCTGTTCTCAAATGTCAAGTTTATAAGTAAATACCACAAAACGGTTCTTCCTCCCTGGTGAGCAAGTAAAGCTGACCGCGTCCCAAAGACCGGTCTGCGTAGTACCCCATGTTGCCGCATCGGCGCTGCCCGTCGCAGGGGAAGCACCGACCCTGATACAAATAAAGAAAATAAATAAAAAGGTTAATAGGCCGGTATTTCCCTTAATTATAGGGATTGAGTGGGTCTGTAAAACGAAGTTGAAAAAGATTTTTATCTGCAGTGAAAGATAAATATTGAGGCGGTTAAACTGGACTGGTCATTTAAACTATTAAACTTATAAAAGGGAAGCGAAAAGGCGTAAACAATTATTTAAAAATATGTACTTTGTAACGTAACGGTGGCGTAACTTTATATAGCCGATTACCTACTAACTATTAAGGAAAAATAGTTCTACATCTATCACATTGATTGTGTGGTCTACCTCGAGAAAATGAAATTGGGCTATTGTTTTGAGCTCATAAAATCGTCTCATCTATGTGCAATTTCCTTTCAAATTACTGCTCAACCGCAACAGTTCCTACTATGAAATGTAATGGGACTTCCTATGTAAGTACCTACATCTTAAAGTCATTACGTAATCGTTTTGAATTGTAACTATAATAAACTTACCTCGAGGAAGGCGTCGTAATTCTCGCAGGGGAAAGCCGGGAAGTGACATTTCGGCGAGACGGAGTCTGTGAAGAATTTGTAGGCTCGCCTGTGGTTGCACAACGAGCGGCCTTCCACTGATGCTGCCGCCCAGGGTAGGACGAAATCTGATACCGCTCCGACGAATCTAAAACAGAAATTAAGGTAATGAAATCAATCTGCCAATCTGTGTAGCCTTTTCCCAGCTAAGTTGGGGTCGGCTTCCAATCTGATCGGATGAAGCTGAAAATACTGGTAAGTATTTTACACGGAGCGACGGAGTGAACGACGATACCCCTTGGTAAGACTGGTTGTCAGACTTTGGGATTCTGACTACTCATCCCATAACGACTATCAAAGATCTATACGAATGATAGCCGGGACCAACAGCTTAACGAGCTTTAATTGATTTACTGAATCTATCTCGAAAGGCCAATCTACAGTACCTATTATGTTAATTGGTCTTTTGGAGTCCGATTTTTTTAAGCTACCATCGAAGGTACTTTACTCACAGGGCAGTAGTGTTTTGAAGTATGTGCAGGTACTAGGCATAAATTCTTGATTAACTCATTAAACAGTATCTCATTAATCATCGGCATTATTGCTTATCAGTACCTAATTATTTTAAAACGAACACTACTCGGCGATGAGCGACCTACATACGTCACTCAGATTTTGCGATTGATTCATGTGCGAAGGTAATCAAAATGTCTTGTTTGAAGAATTTATCACTTACCTAAACTTAAATACTTACAAATTAGAACATCCATGCTGCACCCTGCCTCCGTTAGGATAAAAGTCGACGTGTCCGAGAGGCTGCGCGGCGCCCAGACCACCCAGGATAAGTGTCTCGCCGTTGGAATGGATGACATCCACAAACTTCGCATCGGAGCGGTCTAGTCGGGCACGAGGATCTTGGAACTCGAAGAGAGGACCTGCTGGGTCTAGTCCTGAAAAGAAGAAACAGGTATGTCAGTTTTTCACGTCTAGACGTACTGAATGTTACAGGAGTTGATATAAGAAAGGATCAAGAAGTATTCTCGATTCTTGTCTCTAAGTCGTAGCGATCTTAGTTTCGGTAGCTATTTGGAGAACATAAAAGTTAATATTTTGTACTAACCTGTTATCCGACTAATATTCCGTAACTCTGAACCCGCAAAACCGGCGACATGAGCGCCCAAACTAAAACCGATCAGGTGAACATCCTCGAACCGCAAGTCTATATGCTTGGCGAAACCTGAAGAATGCAATCACTTCATCACGTATAAATAACGGCACCATAGCAAAAATTTAACTTATTTTCATGTAGTCAAAGTTCAATATAGCTTCGTTATATTCAGTCATTAAGTCAAATTACCTTGCAACAGCATAGCAAGCTGCTTGCCGACAAGCCTTGTGTTCGCAGCAGCTCGAAGATAGTTTGGCATCGTCGCACCTCCTTCCCAATCTACACAAACCACGTTGCATTCTTCCTACAAAAGGAAACATTCATCATGATTATCGATGAAGACAGGTACTTCAACTGTCATAACTCATAATACTAGCAATAAGAAACTGACAATATGGTTGTTAATGTAGGTACCTAATGTTATATAATCGGTCCCCATTATGAAACTGTCTGCTGTCTGGGCAGCGTCTGTTCTAGTTAGTAGCATATTACTTCCGCCCGCGGCTTCGCACGCGAGGTATGTAGATAAAAACTATCCTATGTCCTTCCCCGGGATGCAATCTATCTCTCTGCCAATTTTTATCGAAATCCGATCAGTGGTTTAGGCGTGAATAGGTAACATACAGACAGACAGACTTTCGAATTTATAATATTAGTATGGATTCTTATGTATCGATATTAAGTTAGAGACATTGTTTGAAGACAGGAAGTAGTACCTCTCAAGGAGACATATTACGCTTCACAATAGGTAGGTACATATCGACGGTTAAGAGGAAATAGGGTATAAGCGACAAAAAATGAAATGTTCAGGAGAGCCGTTCAAAGTTTTAAATTTTAGAAAAACTAATGTGAAAATGATTTTTGCTAGGTCATAAACTCCAAAAAAGTCATCGTAGAGTCATGGGAGTAGGCGCATTTGAAAGAGCGGAAAATTGTACGTAGGATGGCATACTAATATACAATAACTCATTTTAGACCAAAATGTCGTTTCCCTACTTCCTTTTTCCGTCGACATGTAATTATTTTGGCTCTAATGGAAACTAATGAATTGACGTAATGACTGCGACAACTGCCGTGTGTTGTATGTACTTAGATCATTTACGAATTTACGATAGGTGAAGACTTAACTTCCATTTTTACCTGAGTGCGCGAAAGCAAAGAAAGGATTACTTATGTTTTTCCCGGGTATCTTTGTATGTGGGATTCATTATACCCTGGAAGCATCCTAAAGGCTGGATGGATTTTAATGTATGAGGATATATCTACTCGTCTAGGTCGCGCGATGGTTATACGCAGGTTTTGTTTTCATAAAATTAAAAATGGCGGATTTTAGACGTCAATAGTGACTTGAAAAATGTTTTTTTTTGTAGGTACAGCGATACAACATCAGCTCTGTTCTTAGACCTAAGCAAAGCTTTCGATTTTGTTCATCATTCAATTCTTCTCGATAAATTGAATAAAATCGGTATAAGAGGTCCAGCCTTAGAATGGTTCAAATCATATCTGTCGAATAGAAGTCAAATCACGAGGATCACCAAATTCGAAGAAAACGGTAACAGTATCATCAACTTCGATTCCCAACCTCGACATAATTACTTTGGTGTACCGCAGGGAAGCATTCTAGGGCCACCGTTATTCCTTGTATATGTTAACGATCTTCCTCAAGCAGTAGAACAAGATTGTGTCCTTTTTGCTGATGACACGACGGTAATTATAGATTGTAAGAACGTTGAAGCCTACGAGTCAGATATAAATAACACATTAAATAACATCATCACATGGTTAGATAACAATGCTTTAAAAGTTAATATAGATAAAACGAAAATATTAAATTTCAAAACGCAAAAGAGTAAATGCCTCCAACTTAAAATATCTCATAGAAACCAATTAGTCGAACAAGTACACAAAACAAAATTTCTGGGGATAACACTCGATGAACACTTCACCTGGAAAGAACATATTGACGAAATTTGTATGAAAATAAATAGATTTGTTTATGCTCTAAAAAAAGTTAAGGATGAGACATCTAAACGAACTGCGATGATGGTGTATCACGCCTATATTTGTTCCATTATTCGGTATGGTATTATTGTTTGGGGAAATTCCACGGAAATATCTAGAATATTAGTAGCACAAAAAAAATGCATTCGTACAATCCTTAATATGGACTGGTCCGAATCCTGTAGACCAGTGTTTAAATCACACAAACTACTTACCGTTCCTTGCATTTACATTTACGAAATAGCAAAATTTGTTAAACTTAATTCTAAACTCTTTGAACCTAAAAATAATTTTAATAAACGAAAAGTCACACAGTATTTATTGAAAATCCCTGTACCTAGAATTGAACTATTCAGGCGCAGCTGCGTGTATATGGCACCACTTATATATAACTCATTACCTATCCACGTAAGACAAGGCGGTATGGTCAAAAGACTTTAGCCTGCCCGTTGGGCGAATTAAAAAAAAAAAAAAAGAATCATTACCTATCCGGATAACAGAACTACCTTACAAAAAATTCTGTGTGGTTTTGAAAAAATGGTTGATATCGCATAGTTTTTATTCTGTCGGCGAATTTCTAAACAAAAAATCTTGTCAGTCCTACCACTTCAGAAATGCATTGTAATATTTTTTTAATTATTTTTCCCCCTTTGGTAATTTCATTAACTGTACGTTACTATTATGTTACTGCATGTTGTTAATACATACCTAATTCATGTATTAAATATTTGCATGCCATCATTACATGGCGGAATGTGTCTTTGCACTACTATTTTACATTAACATCTTTTGTACCTACCACATTTTATGCAAATAAATGATTTTGATTTATATTGATTTTGATGATACATCGAAATAAAGGTACTTACAACAGCCATCAAAGCGGACCTCATTTCATAGACCCACACGTTGTCACAATTGGAGCCGAACCCGTGAACGATGATTCTGGTCGGTCGGTTGGGCTCGAAGGCTCGCGCCGCCCAGCCCCATGCCGCAGACATGTTGCTTGCTGACACAGCCAGTAGTGGCTGGTCTCCTCTGGAATTGCAAAATAAAAGAGATAGGTATGATTTCAGGTCTTTGGGCATATCTAGTGTCTTCACGCATGACGACTTCAAGGGTGTTCTGAAGACTTTATTACTTTAAGCGTCACAAAAGTTGCACAGTATTGTTTCAGCACTAGATTGCGTGTTGCAGGCACCGTTCGATACATTTAGTAAGTAAATGAAACACGTTTTCCAAAAGATTCGTCAGGTTGGGTGTTAAAAAAATTGCTTACCTGCTAACAGTAGAGTAGAGGAGGAAGTGCGTGCCGACCTCCTGCGGTGAGCTGGGCAGCGTCTCCAAGTACGCGAAAGGACCAGCATCTTCAAAACATCCGAACTCGCCATAGCACACGCTGCCTTGAGATCTTTTACTCCTGTTAAGAAAATAATCATTTATTTATTATTTACTAGCAGCGCCCCGCGGTTTCACCCGCCTAAGTGTCGATCCCATTCGAAAGACACGTGGCGCCATCTATTATCATAATAACGCTATTGTTGTTTTCCTCGGGAGCACTTTTTTTCGGGATGAAAGGTCCGTTTCTGTACACCTAACAACGTATACGCAAATTTCAGGATGATCGGTTCAGTGATTTAGGCGTGAAAAGCTAACAAACAAACTTACTTTCGCATTTATGATATTAGTTAGGATTAGGATTATTTAGGATTTTAACATAAACCGGCCAAGGCCAATTACATTAGTTAAAGACCATAGAAATGTAAAAAACACAACTTCTTTAAAATATCTATGTTAAAGACACAAACATATAAGTAAAAAGTGCAATAACGAAAAGTACTCTCGACCATTTCACAATTCTTCTTCCATTCATCCCCGAACACATCACAATCAGGCATATCTAGCGTCAGAGAGCTTTGAGCACAAAGGGTGTGCGAGGGACAGGCGACTGGGCTCGAGGGACCCACGGTTCGGCTCCCAAGAACGGCGAACAGTCTTTGCTCCCTGTTACGGCTATAATTTAAGTATCGGATCAAAAAGACGGGACAGTTCGTCGTGCAATTCAGGAGCATGTTTTTCCGTGAAGGATCTTGAACGTAGGTACTAATAATTTGGTCATCATAATCATTTATGAAACGAAGTAGAAGTGCGATGTAGGTAAATAGAATTTGGGGAAGAACAGGCCGATATACGAAAGCTTTTTTCGTCGTGACTTTAGCCTCCTTGCCGGACTGCCGCCATGGGATCTGGAGGCGATAGTCCTCGCGCACCTGTATGAGTGGCGCGCGGAGGCACTACGCCGGGGGGAGGATCCGCTTCCGCGGCAAATCGCTGCGGAGCGGACGGATCTCCGGCGCGATCTCATGGCGGCATGGAAAGAGCGACTGTCGCAACCCAGCGCAGGGCACGCCGCGATAGCGGCGATAAGACCCCTCTTTGAGGAGTGGCTAGAGAGGCGCCACGGCGCCCTCACCTACCGCCTGACGCAGGTCCTCACCGGACACGGAAGTTTCGGGAGGTTCCTGCACATCATCAGGCGGGAGGAAACGCCCGGGTGTCACCATTGCCAGGATCGCCCAGAGGACACAGTGGAGCACACGGTGGAGGTCTGCCCCGCTTGGGCGGAGCACCGCCGTGTCCTCGTAGAGGCGATCGGCAGCGACGGCGACCTCTCGCGTCCGGCCCTGGTGCAAGCCATGGTCCGGGGCGAGAGGGAGTGGGAGGCAGTCACCTCCTTCTGCGAAGCAGTCATGCTAGCGAAGGAGGTGGCGGGACGGCTCAGGGAGAGAGCCTCCCGTCCCAGCCGCCGCGGGAGACGCTCCGGGCGTCGGGAGCCGCGTGACGACTCCCGGCCACCGTAGGCGCGGGCCTGCGGGCGAAGAGTAATGGGTAGCTCACCGCCCGATCAGGACCAGGCCCGTGCCGGTCGGCGCGTACGTGTTCCACGCGCGCCTCAAAGAGATGTCAGCATCGGGGAGGGGCCCCTTAGGGCCGAAGCCTGCCGGGTCAGCGGGATTGTCCGAAAGGGTTACCGCTGGCCCGGAACATAAAGGGCTAAGGAAGGAACACGGGTGGGTTTTAGTCAGTAAGAGTCTGACACTCCCTTCCGCTCCACCCAGAGCGGGAGGAGTCATTTGATGATTTCCCATCCGCAAAAAAAAAAAAGCCCATTGTGTTTCCTGAAATTGGACGCAATGCATAGTTGCGCTAACATTAAGTTTTTGTTTCCTGATTCTATAGTTCTTTATACAACGTTATTTTTAGTACTTATATGCGAAACCTAAATGTAGTTTGTTCAGATTATGTTTGTTCTGAATCGATTCCAATAATTTTTACCCCATGTTATATTTTGTCCCAAAAATATTTAAAAAAGGTTAAAAGTTGGACACCGAGCGACACTAAGTAGGTTATCCAATCTCCGCGCCGAACGGTTAGGTACCTAGGTACTATTATCAATGAGCGCAAGACGGCGCGGCGCGGGTGAGCATGTTTTTGTACGGACAAACAGGTAACTTAACAAGCTTTAATAAAAAAGTTTCGTTCTCTTAGGTATGTAATTTTACGTCCTGTTGCTATTACGCGTATAAGTATTTTTGTTCCATGTGCAATGCATACAACATCCAAGGCATTCAAAGAAAATTTACATAATTATGTTTAAGTCTATAGCTGTGTGTTAAATCTAGTAACTTCTTGAGAACAATGCATACTTTACCAACGAGGCTAAAATATCTACATCTGCATAATTTCGATTTTCCTTAACAAATGTGTTCCATATCTTTTGTGTGCCTAGAGTTTTAGTTCCGCTCGGAAATTGAATATTAAAGCAAACGATTAGTTTTCTAAAGAACCTCTAATAGGTATGTGCATAATTTCTAAGGCGTGTACTGTTAAAAAAACCGGCCAAGTGCGCGTAGGACCGCGCACAATGAAGGGTTCCGTAGTTGGGATTAATTTATTCCAAGAACACACATTTGAGTTGATAAACATGTTCTCCCATACATCGATATAGGTACGTCGCCGTCGTGGTCAATTCTCAAACTGGAAATGTTAGTTTTTAAACGCATAAATATATTTTTCTTTGTGATAAAAATACATATTAACGATTTTTGGACTTTTACCTTTACTTGTGCTGTGAGACCTTGCTTCTTGCTAATTTCATAATTCTAGGTCAACGGGAAATACTTACCCTGTAGTGTTGCCCTGTGTTTTGTTTTATTTGCGAGTATCAAAATATGTCGCATAAATGGCCGTATTTTTTATTGCGTTGACGTTGCGAGAACTCCAAGGGACCGCAGAATTACGTATTTAAAATTAATTTCAACTTAATATCTCTATGCGTTCCTGAGAAAAAGGGTCTTGGCAGACTGACAGACAGACGGACAACGAAGTGATCCTATAAGGGTTCCGTTTTTTCCTCTCGAGGTACGGAACCCAAAAAAATTAAGTAACTATAAATATGCTGGCAGGTAATTAAGTATGTCTGTATGGCCACAAAATACAGATAGTACAGAAGGCAATCTACATACAAAGTGCGCTCGAGCAACGCACACATAGACACCGCTCACGGATACGTTATCTCGGAGTGGTTGGGAGTAGTGAGAGCGCGGGTGCCATCCGCTTGAGACACGCGTCTGTGAAGTGCAAAAATGGAGCAACAAAAAATGCCTATCTAAGCTCGATTTATATAATAGTTTCCCATTTTGAATCAGTATAAACGAATTAACTTTTTTGTAAGGTAAATTCACGCCACCAACTATTACGTAAGTTGAAAACATGATTTTTTGTTTGTGTAGATATTGTGTTGTGTTTAGTGTCATTTGATTGGTTTAGGGCTAAAACAGATAAGGCAAAATAAATTGTGTAAATAAGGTAATCCGTTTTGAAGTTATTAGGGATTTTCGATACTGAAAATTGACAAATGTAAAATTTTATATGTTTTTGTTCTGTAAACTTTTTGTATTGTAATACTATGTTTATTGTTTTGTTTTAATATTGTAAAATAAGCTCAACAATAAATCATACAACTAGATACGAGTGCCACTACCACGATAGTTTTTTGTGCATAAGCCAAAGTTGACAACCCTAGCGCGACCGCCGAGCGTAGGTATGAAAAGTGAAGTACATACATGTGATTGCCTTCTGTACTATCTGTATTTTGTGGTATGGCTTAATCGAAGTATTAGTTTCAGGTCCCTCTTTTCCAAATTTCACATGGAAATGCTTTCATAACTAGTTTCGCAAAAAGGTGTAAATATGAAATTGTGGTAAGGCACAAAAGAAAATAATATGACGGGCGCATTGTGAGTGATATTACACGCCTGAACTTACATAACCCGTAAGATATTTCACACAATAGAAACAAAGCTCTGTGACGAAGGAAAACAAAGAAGTAATCTCATAACATAGCCGTGGAGGACGTTGGCTACATTATTATTGAGATGTAACTCTCACTCCCTGGTAGGTATTTGTTGCGGAGATCAAAAGCTACACGTAACAGTTATTTGCACAATAGGTCATTTTCATAACAGACCGTTGAAATGTAAACAATATAAATGCGCACAATGATGATTAATGACAACAATATCTTGCTAATAGACGGAAAGGTCAAGCGCCTGCGCGCTAAATATTAATATTTTTTAAGCACGTGTACTTGACCGTTATGTGTGGTGGCGACAGCCCCCGCCACTGCTGGTCGTACCATCAGCCAGGGAGCAACTTGCTGGCCAAAACCCCTCTGATTCGAGCAATTCGCACCATCAATTATATTCAGGTCGAAATTGACATAATTATTTAAATTCGCAAAAGTAGGTACCTACTATTGCTCACAATATGTTACAAACAATGATCTTTATTTTTAATTACGTGTGCGTGACTTGGCTATCGCATTAGGTTTAGACCTGTAATGATAGTTTTAAGGCATTTTAATAAATAAAAATAAATAAATATGAAATAGCAATTTTTTTATGCAGTTAGTTCGGTATCGTGTACTGAATCCTTGGTAACAGTTTGCTCGTCGATGTCGATACCACCCTTACTTATGAAACTAAGACTTAAACCAGGATTAGAGAAAAGGTTACTATAGGACTGGGTATAAAAATATCAGTAAAGTGGCTGATATACCTACGTACGAGCTTGTACGCGTACTTAAAGCTCGACGATCTGTTTTGGCCCTCACAGGTGGATTACAGCCCACTCCCTCTCATAGAGAAGAGGCATGTGTCCCAGCAGTGGGACAATATAGGCTGGCTATGCTATACTTTTCTTTGAAAAGTTGTAGCTATGCCTATATTCACTCATGATGTTATTTATTTACCTAGTTCTCGCTCTCTTCTGCTCCCATTCTTTCATAGACTCCTTGACTGCCTCCAGCAGTTCGATATCTCGTTTCTCATCCTCCGCCTCCTGCGCCGCCGTCGCCGGCCTCCCGGCGCCCCGCCATGATTCTAACTCAGCATCTGTCACAAAACACATTTCATAAGTATCTCGGTCTTGATCCCCAAATGGTTTTATAAAGAACCGTTTAAAACAAGTGATCTCATCTTATGACTTAGGTATAGGACAACAGGACAACCGATATAAAATTATAATTCGACTCGCAGGACCGCTTAATTTACTTACCATGAAGCAGAGAATTACCTCCACTTAGTCAATTTAAACAATTGGCTACAATTTTATTATAAGCAAAGCAAAGTAGCGACAGGGGATAGAAGACAGCAGAAAACACAATTACTTAGACCAAATCCCGTATAGTGTCACGACATGTTGTTTGTTTGCTATTGATCTAAATAGGTTTCATGCGTGGCCGCCATTTTGAAAAGAAAATCAAAATGGCGGATCGGTATGCCACGGATCTTCAAACAACGTCTGAATAAAAATTGGTCCTACAGGTTTCAGGAATTCGTTAAAAATCAGTGGCATACAATGTACAGAGAGAGAGAGAAAACAACAGAGATAAGTATGCAGGATCGTCTGATAAAGTTGAAGTTTAATAAGAAACCGATGGATATTCTCGAATAAAATTCAATTTTATTAATTGAAAACAAACAGCTCATCATGTACCTATCAAATTAAATTTCAGTCGACAATACCCATCGGTTTCTTACTGAACTTCAACTATGTAAGTATATCCGATTATCCTGCATATTTACTTAAATATCTTTTTTGTCGACTGTACTGGGGATAATGGGTTTTTGTAAAAATCATGACGAACGATATCAATCCGCTCAAAATATGCTCTTTGAAAACAATATTGCAATATTATCCTCATAGAATAGAACAACTCGTGAAATAGGTGAGTTAACTTTTAAACTCAATTGTTTGTTGCATTATAACTTATGAGTAGACAGGGTTTCCAAATCTGACCACGGATGTAGCGTAGCGTGCATTGTGATATTCCTACCACGTAAAGAAGGTTTTTTTATACATATGCCGTTGTTGAAACTTGAAATATAGGCTTGCCATATGAGTGTTTGCAAGTTTGCGCAAACGGATACAATTTTAGTAGTAGCAGGTAGGTAGGCTTCAACCACGCGTCTGCACCCTAATTGTGTAACAAACACACTATCAATCACAGTGTGAATCATTTTGAAGAATATTGCTAATACATTGCTTCGTATGTTCGAAAAGTGTGTCTGCTTACAACGTGAATAACGCAATGAATGTTGTTGAACTGTCAAAATGAAAGCGATTTCTACTGATAGTATGTTACACAATTTACCTCGCTGGTCTGGTAGAAAACTAATATTAACCCTTCATATACTTAGCCGGAACGTAGATCCACGCGAGACACAATGGCTCTTTAAGAGCGTTTACGCCGTACGGCATTTCATACAATCTTTCAAGCCCTTATTTTTCGAAATGAATGAACCGATTTTAATGAAATTTCATACGCATAAACAGGATACAAAGGTCTAAAAAGTTAGTAGAGAACATTTTCGAAAAAACTTGTTACAGCCAAATTAGACCGATTTTAAATTTTCCATAGAAACAGAGATTTTCAGTTATCTTTTTTTAAATAAGACATTTCGAAAATGTTTGAAAAATAAGGGTTTGAAAGTTTGTATGAAATGCCGTACTGCGTAAACGCTCTTAATTGTTTCTGTAATTACGGCATTCAATTGGTTAATAGGTACCTAATCAAAAAAATATTATTAAAAGGTTTTAGTTTTCTACCAGATGCATGTTTGGAGCCTACAGAGTTACCTACCGACACTGTATCCGTTTGTGCAAATTTCCACTCAGGACACTCAGGAGTGTTAAAAACGAATATTAGTAAACAATATATTCACCGTCCCTAATTGAATGTTTTAGCATTCCAATGTTTATTCAAATGGCACTCGTTTCTTGGAATTTCAAAACTGAGTGTTTTGCAGTGGAGTGCATTTTAAGATGGAGCGAAAGGCACCGCGCCATTAGGTAACCTGAATGCTAGCGTTGTCTCCGGGTGAACGACTGTCACCACTTTTTGCTGTTTAATGTGGCCTTGATCTATCGACCGTTGTAGGGCAGTATGTAGCTCGAATGCGAGGCCTACTATGGACGAAAGTAGGCCGCTCCCAGCCGACGAGAATCATGAGAAATCCAACAGTCTACTTAGTTCAATGGTAATACTAATTCCTTGTACAGGTCGAAACACTTTATGGTACACCTACGTGAAACGTGGGTCTCATTACGACCGGAAAACCGCCAAAGTCAAGGGTATAGTCATCGGACAATTGACAATACTAACAAAGCGGTGTATGTCATTTTAAAACTGACTGTACGTAATTTGGTATTTAACAATTGCCTTTGTTGTGTTGCGTGGACTGGATTATTCATTGATTTCAATTATTCAAATGCCAATGTGCTCGTGTCCTGCCTTGGACAGTATTATTTTGGTGCGGGTAACAGAGCATAGCGAAAACGCCGAAAAAACTACCTATTTTATTGTGTTAATAGTTGCGTTAACCGTGAGCATGTAGATCATTCTTGTGACGCTATCATATAACAAAGTCCTATTGTAAATCTCTGAGACAATTTTTGAATCTAATTTTTGGTTTCGAAGAACTTGTGCATGTTTCAGTAACATTTTTTTTTTATTATAGACAGCATAAGCGCACAGGGAGACGAATGCGCAAGTTGGTTGAAATATATCGTTTTGCTTTAAAATCGTCATGAGCATTAGAGTCATCATCGTTGGCGCTGATATTATCAGCCCAAACTTGGAAAACTCCTAAGAAATATCACAGTGCAGTTCTATTGTTTTTTTGTAGTAAAGCATTCGATTGTGTAGATCAGGGGGCCTAAAAACGCCACTTTGGAGAATCATAAAAGGGTAACATTATGAATTTATGAATCGTAATATATCGAAGACAGTCCGTGTTTTTCTTTTTTCGTTGCACTACGTAGGTATTTATAATCAAAGTGATTGGGATTGGATTTGGATCGGATTGATTTGTACATTAGCACAGACAAAAAGAAATAACTGAAAAATGCTTCACCAATGGGATTTGATACGATTTACTTAACGGCTAACTGTCCATTATGTTATTCTTTTATGATTCTGTCAAAGTGGCCTTTTTAGGCCCCCAGGCAGGACGTTTTATGATCAGGCACTTTGGATTTTATTCCGAGGTTCTGGCACGGGTACATTCATTGTTCAACTTCGGGCTATTCAATAAAATGTCATTATAAATCAACCCTGTTTCACCGCATAATATATCCGTACAATTATATCCGCGAAGGGTTAGGCAAAGGAATACCTACCTTTAATAGGTTTCGCCCGTTATGTTAAGGCAGTTGTCTCACCGCCGGCGAGGAAGCGACTAACTATCGGCTATTTTCTCGCTCAAGAAACGTAGGTACTATAGATATACATTCCGTGTAAACAAAAGAGATGCATAAATATTAATTGTTGATCGCTGACTGTTCACACTGACTCGCTCCACTGGTTTGTCGCTGAGAGACAAGAGCTATTAAAGATATAATACTCGCTCAGCGAAACTCGCTCAGCGATGCTCGCTTGGCGGTCAGAGCTCACGCCTGCTATATATGTCTCCGCCCCGAGCGAGTGGTGCGAGTAATCGCCCGTCGCACTCGGACACTCGCTGATAGGCCAGCGACAAAACTATCCGATATCACACTCGCTGCTCGCTTTTCGCCAACTCGTTTTTAGTTGCTAGTTCTACTCGCTACTCGTTCATCGCCCGCGGTGGGACAACTGCCTTAAATCCTATGTAATAGGGTATTACCATCTATCGTAAGGTAGGGCCTATTACCATCAACCGGGCACAAATCCAGACACCAGGCTGTTACTGAGAAATTCCTGATGGAAAAACCCAATAGGTAACACTTTGAGCAACCTAAGAATCGAATCCAGGACGAGGACGTCATGCTCAGCAGTAGCGCTTGCGACCACTAGACCTGTTGATATGTTTTATTAAAACTAGATAACTATTAATAAATATGTACTTACATTTGGCTATAACTAGTGTGAGAACAGTGAGTAGAACGGCTAGCGAGCGGCAGGCGTGCGCCGCCATCCATGCGGCCCGGCATTCACGACCGCCTGTGGACAAAACATGATCGCCTTGTCAGACAGAATACTTTAACACCACAATTATAATGATATACTGGAATTTAGATTGTTCAAACTACTATTAAAATATAAGGTAAAGGACACAGTTTAATGCATTAGAAAGGTAGGCTTTATTTAAAAGCATGCAAGTAGGTTTGATAAACAGAATGCTTTACACCACAAAATGTAGATTGTTTAAACCACTATGATATAGGTGAAGGATACGGTTTGATTCATTAGAAAAGGTATTATTTGAATGAAAGCAAGTCAAGGGATTTTAGAGGAGGTGGCGGGACGAAGGAGGTGGCGGGACTGCTCAGGGAGAGAGCCTCCCGTCCTAGCCACCGCGGGAGACGCTCCGGGCGTCGGGAGCCGCGTGACGATTCCCGGCCACCGTAGGCGCGGGCCTGCGGGCGGAGAGTAATGAGTAGCTCACTGTCCGATCAGGACCAGGCCCGTGCCGGACGCCGGACGGCGCGTACGTGTTCCACGCGCGCCTCATAGAGATGTCAGCATCGAGGAGGGGCCCCTTAGGGCCGAAGCCTGCCGGGTCAACGGGATTGTCCGAAAGGGTTACCGCTGGCCCGGAACATAAAGGGCTAAGGAAGGAACACGGGTGGGTTTTAGTCAGTAAGAGTCTGACACTCCCTTCCGCTCCACCCAGAGCGGGAGGAGTCATTTGATGATTTCCCATACGCAAATGAAAAAAAGGGATTTTAGACAAAAAATAGAATCTCCAATAATATCCATAGCTTGTCGACCTTGATTGAACATCATGTCGAACTTGGCCAAAAATCATGTCATAATATATCATGCTGTTTGGCAAACAGAATGCTTTATAATTACACCAGAATTATGAATTAATATACTGCAATGAAGATTGTTCACTATTATAATTAATATAAAGTGCAGGACACAGTTTAATGCATTAGAATGACAGGCTTTATTTGAAAGCAAGCAAGTCAAGGGGTTTTGACGAAAAAAGAAATCTCTAATAATCTCCATAGTGTTACATTCCGTGACTACACAGTAACTCACACACTTGTTAAAATTCCAGGAAAATCATCTACTTTTACAATATTTGTAAATATGTGAGCACCATGTATACATATATCACACAATTGATTTACCTGTCATTGCTTTATTTTTAATTCTTTTTACCTTTTGTGGGACCTTGGCCGAGCATCATGTCTGTCATGCTGTTTGTCAAACAGAATGATACACCACTATTATAAATTAATATAGTTGGTACTGGAATTTAAATTGTTCAAACTACTATTATGATTTAAGGTGAAGGACATAATTGAACATTAGTAAGGTAAGCTTTACTTGAAAACAGGCGTCAAAAAGAGAATTTTGACTGAAACTTTAGTCATAGTCATTCAAAAACAAGTAACTTATATATCTGAATTTACACACAAAACTACACAATTACACGACACACTAAAATAAATTACATTTGAATTTCATAAATTACATCATCAATCTAAAAATATTTTAGTTAATCTCTATTGGAGGTCAGGTAATGTGCTGTTTGGCTATTTTTGTAAGATACGGTTTCTCACTGAGACGAAGTGCTACAAAAATTACGATTGTACAATATCGGCAGAAAAACCCACGATTCTGACAGTTGTTTAGTTCACGGCTGTATTGAAAAGTTATTTAATACTGTTTTATTGATCATTCTCAGCAAGATCCTGTATTGTATTTGTTTCTGATTACTCCATAATAATAGTCAGTATCAAACCATTTCAAATGTTCTTTGTAAGATGAAAACACGTAATACATTGATGACGCTTTAATAGCGTAACATTGATTTCCATAACAAGGTTCAACCTTCATTGACTACATAACTTCGTAGGTACAAACGTTTAATATGGTGTTAAATGATTATATCGCAAGTGTACACAACAGTTTGAAGGCTCATTAAGGTGCTAACAGCCGCTTTATAATAGCAACTTCTAAACAATGCGGCGTCAAAGATCTCTCGACTGCTAATTATATCATTAACGACAGCTTCCTAGTCCGTGCAGAAGTTCCCATACTTTGTTCTGCGGTATACAATACAATACGTTATGAAACAATGTTTTGTTTCGGAGAT
The DNA here is from genome assembly GCA_916614155.1 of Mesoligia furuncula. Classification (NCBI taxonomy): domain Eukaryota; kingdom Metazoa; phylum Arthropoda; class Insecta; order Lepidoptera; family Noctuidae; genus Mesoligia; species Mesoligia furuncula. The sequence goes on along the minus strand of OU744800.1, from coordinate 20,918,759 downwards.
TCTACGAATGCTAAACACAGATAGAGTAGGTAGTGTCGTGGATTGAATGCTGATTGTCGTAAAGTAAAACAGACACGCTGATTTTTATTTAATTACCACAACAAGCTAACTTGCTTTGTGATTCATGTCTTGATGCGGTGGATTTTTGTTTTCCTATATACGGATCAATCTGCCTACTCCTTGCCCAACTACGTTGGGGTCAGCTTCCAGTCTAACCGGATGCAGCCGAATACCAGTTTTTTACATAGAGCGCCTATCTGACCTCCAATACCCAGTTACTGAGTAACTCGATACCCCATGTTAAGACTGGTTGTCAATCTTTTTGGGCTTCTGAATACCCGTAACGACGGTGACTGAAAGATCTTAACGACTGTGACTGAAAGATCTATGAATGACAGCCGGAACCAACGACTTAACGTGCTTTCTGAAGCACGGAGGGGTCTCGGTTAATTGCTTGTATAATTTGGAAATTGTAAAATCCCGGGACAAAGGACAAAAATATAACCATACACTATATATAAGATGAACTGAACCTTGAACGAGGTAAAACTTCACGAGAATATAAATAAAGATAGCCAAACATTAAACGGGTGTAAGCATAAAAGGACCAAGATCGAAAACCTTGGCCGCGCAAAGGACCAGTTTTGAGAGCCTCTTTATATTTATAACCATAATTAATCAACTATACCTACTCTGCTACGAAACAGTCTTGTCTTACCACATATACTTACGTACAGACGCCAGCACATCAAGCTACTACAATCTCTCAAATTTCTTTAATAGATTTTCAACTTTATAGCTAAAGTATAAGGCTCAAAGTTGATTGGGAAAATTTGACAGTTTCGGGTAGCTTGATGTGCTGCAGCAACTATTACTGAGACCTTTTATTAAATGATTTAATTAACCTGTTAAATTATTTCCACGCAAAGTCCTATTATTCTTATTAGTTCGTTTCGTGAAATTATAGGCTTAGAAACGAACTCATTGAGGCCAGCTCCGCCTGTAGGAACCGGTATGCTGGTAAAAGGCAATAAAAATAAGAATAAAAAATACTCGATTGCCTCGAATTTAACGCGAACAAGTAAGTGCCTTTTGGAATGATAAAAATTATATGTTTAACCGTGGCTGCAGTGCGCGTGCCTGCAGTATGCTAGTCATAATGAGCTGTTATTAAGAATTCTGTTGAAATCTGTCGCCAAGCCTTTAAAAATAATTATCATGGTTGATTCATGTAGCTGTGTCCAGGTAAAGCAAATTATTATTTGGTTACGATTAACGAAGAAAAAGCTTCATCAAACAAGTTGACAGCTTGATAAAAAATATTATGAAAATAGAACCGTTTTAATTATTCTTTGATGTTAAGACTGTCTTTCTTGAAATGGGGCAATAATGTAGGTACAGGTTGGTTTTAATGAGCCTTTCTCACCAAGAAATGCAGTGCAAACATTTTTACATCACATAGTGTGAAAGAAAAAAGCCTTGGAACTTTCTTTCCCATAAAATGGCGATGTAAGCGAACATCATCTATTCATTGACCCATGGGCTATGGGTACAAACATGTCGGCCAAAGCTATTGACCTGAAACCGTGGTTCAGCAATCACGTCCTAATTTCACAGTCGGCTGCCCGCTGCCCACTCAAACCGACGACAAACTGGAATAATAGCCAGTAACTGGATTCGAGTAATTTGAGCAAATGGATCCAATTGCTGGCTTTGTCCTATTACCATATTATTATCAGTTTTTTTATTAATCTTCGGCGACGTGAATCTAGATCTGCACTTACTGTGAACAATGTTTTGATTTTTCTTGCCCGTTCTTCTTAGCTTACTACGCTTTGCAAAGAGCAACTAGTTTCAATTCTAAAGTGACTTTAAATGATTTTATTGAAGTAAATGCTTTGAGTTGTAATAACAGCTTTTTGGTGTATTTGAATTGGATTTGTTATGTAGGTACCCACATTTCGCTAGCAACATTCATGATTGTATTCCGCTAGCAGTTTCTTATAATTGGACTAGCAACGGTATTTAATTATACTGTTTAATTATTGTGTAAGGCTTCCTTAAATTCTCAGACACGGCTTAACGAAGTATACATTCTTAAGAGCGTTTACGCCGTACGGCATTTCATACAAACTTTCAAGTCCTTATTTTTCGAAATGAATAAACCGATTTTAATGAAACTTCATACGCATACGCAGGATACAAAGGTCTAAAAAGTTAGTAGAGAACATTTTCGAAAAATAGTGTTACAGTCAAATTAGACCGATTTTAAATTTTCCATAGAAACAGAGATTTCCAGTTATCTTTTTTTTAAATAAGACATTTCGAAAATGTTCTCTGCTAACTTTTTAGACCTTTATATCCTGCTTATGCGTATGAAGTTTCATTAATTTAAAAAAATAAGGACTTGAAAGTTTGTATGAAATGCGGTACGGCGTACTACTTGTAGATAAGTACTTTAACACTTCGAAACGGTGGTAGAGTAAACAGGAAGTAATTAGTGTATACTGCTACTATATACCTAACTAAGCTTTTATTATCCCTAACCTAAATAAGATAGATGGCTGGAATTAATTGATAACTTCAATTAATCTGCATTTGACTCAAACTTTCGTATCAAATTACTGTAATGGCCGTTTTCACTAACATTAGACCTAGATGAATCCATACTAATATTGTAAATGCGAAAGTGTCTGTCTTATACCTCTTCACGCTTAAACCGCTGAACAGATTTAGATGAAATTTGGTACAGAGATAGTTTGAGTACCAGGAAAGGACATAGGATAGTTTTTATCCTGATATTCCTACGGAATCGAAACTTATGTGGGCGAAACCGCGGGGCGCAGCACGCTTTTATTTTGCAGCTAGTGCAAAATAAAAGCGTACTTTTCAATTTTCAACTTTCGGCCCTCAGCCGAGCGTTAAGAAGCTCACCGTCCGATCAGGACCAGGCCCGTGCCGGACGGCGCGTACGTGTTCCACGCGCGCCTCAAAGAGATGTCAGCATCGAGGAGGGGCCCCCTTAGGGCCGAAGCCTGCCGGGTCAGCGGGATTGTCCGAAAGGGTTACCGCTGGCCCGGAACATAAAGGGCAAAGGAAGGAACACGGGTGGGTTTTAGTCAATAAGAGTCTGACACTCCCTTCCGCTCCAGCCAGAGCGGGAGGAGTCATTTGATGATTTCCCATCCACAAAAAAAAAAAGCCGAGCGTTAAAAAACCAACAGCGCGCTTTTTCAGTGAACTTTCCTACAGTCGATAGGTAGTCATCAAACGGACGACGCTGCATAAGTAACTTTGTGTTCTAAAATGAGTCCTTTCATATAGTCCCTTCGAGTAACCATCAGTTTCACACCTTCGTGTTCATTTTAAAATCATTATAATTATACATATGCAACCAAAATACTTACTAGCACGCATTAACAAGCAGAATTCCAAACACATCACAATGCTCTAACGAATTACGACCAGTCTGCAACAGTTGAAAACTTTGTAGTTACACTGTTTACAACGTACAGGTGTTACAACATGAAGCTTATGAACATGTAAATCTCCACACAACACAAGTCGTTCTGCATAATCGATTTTTTATGAAGCCTTAAATTGAAGTCAGCTTAAATGAGCCATACATTATTGGTTGTGGAGGAAAATCTATGTTTTTATTATCCAGTAAGAAAAGGCCATTGAGTTTATGGATGTAGACAACCTCACACAAGGCTGAATGTGTGGCTGATTAACCATGTTTAAGACAAAGAAATAACTGCGAAAATATATCAACATGCAATAGGATAGAATAGAATTTTTCTTTATTAAAGTGACCAAACAAAATTGTTAGTAAAACTTACGACTATGATAGTAAGCACAGACACGAAACAAAAACACAAGAAATAACGGTTGGTCAACGTTGCGACATCTCATGAGAGACGGCATAACAGTGACCCACGTAAACACAGTCAAGGCGACTCGCAACCATCTGTTGGAGCCGCCCCACACCCTGCGCAACAGGGAAGCGCACCTTTTACGCAATGTTGCGTAAAAGCAATCTACATGTCCATCTGGGAACATCCCTGACGCACTATAGAAACGGGGAAGCCCCACCAGTATCCTAAACTCATTGTTCGGCAAGTCTACTTTCTTTCGGACTGTTGAGTTGGTTTTATTGCTTGGTTTCAATAGTGGATCCAGTAGGATTTTCAAGTACTTATGTTCCCATTTAGATAGTGGAGCCAAGGATCTTAAGTTTCATGATCAGCCTTTTCTGGTCCCACTGCTGGGAGACAGGCCTCCTCTCTTCGAGAGGGAGTGGGCTATAATCTACCATGCAGGCCCGGTGCGGGTTGGTAGAAGTCACATGTCTTCGAGTTTTGGGTTTTAAGACATGCCGGTTTCCTAGCTATGTTTTCCTTCACCGTTTTGAGAACAGCGGTGGTGAAATTATTTACACAAAGTAAAGCGCCTGCTTGGGTTTAAACCCACGACCACTTACCCACTCGTAAGTTGCCACTGGGCTACAACTGCTCTCGAACTTAGATTGACGAGTATTTTTTTGGGCTCGTGGATCTAAATTCTTTCAGACTATGGACTATTTTCCAAATATGACAAGTACAGTCAAGCCAGATGTCATTTGTAATGTTTATTTGTTCTGGCCCGCTATGTTTTCGCGAGATAATTATTTACGTTGGGCTACTTCGAAAGCAGTATATTCACAGATATTTTAACGATTCCATGCGGCACGGCTGCATTGAAATTACTTTCTGTTCGCGTATCGTTTGATCGCGCATTTCATTAAAACTGTGTTCTCTGTGTTGCTCTGCCACCGTTTTAATGAGAGAGCGCTTTATTTATATGACGCCTATTGTTCTTTATGTGGTGTGGTATTTTCCTTATTATCTTTAAATCGACACACTCGTAGGTGCATAATAGAAAGAGACAGATAGAGAGAGAGAGACAGTCTCACGGTGGAGGCAAAACGCTTTTTCTTTACGTGATGATTTCTACCAGTCAACTCCTACATTCTAAAAAGGTTTTTCCTGTGAGTCATTGTACGAAGGCAATAAATATGTTACCCTTAAACTTTCTCAGACAGTCCGAATGCGCTTTCTGGCGTTGCTTTCACGTCTGTAAAGCCCTGTACCAACTTTCAGCTTACACTGTCTTCAGTAATAAAGCCTGTCCTACTTCTTTGTTCATTACTCGTAAGATTCACGTAGCCTCAGGCAAAAGTTATATTGATGTCAGCCTATGCCAGTTTATGATGCGGACACAATGTCAAAGAGTCCCACCATCAGGGCACAAAATACAGATTACTATCTGTATTTTGTGATCAGGGTCATTGTCATACTTAATTGTAAATTAAATCTTTCGTTTAGTGTGGGAGTCAAAAGTGGGACCAAATACTTTTACTTGTAACATCTACTAAAATAAATAATAATTTTTTGGAACATTGAAATAATTAACCTCAATGTGAAAGAGTAATCTATCGAAGGAAGTTACAATCGTAATAAAAAGATGAGGAATGAATCGAATGACTTCAAAGTAATTGAAATAGTAGAATGGATTGTAAATTGTAAGCAATTGCGTTCCACATTTCCATTGTGCCAAGAAATTAAAAGTAGAGGAAAGTGAAGCCGAACTTACATCTCTACTGTACACGAAGAAGTACTCTCATTTCTTTGCATTGGGATAAAACGACGAGTAATTTAGAAATCACTAACATGAATTTGATGTGAACTAAGATAGTATGTTCACGTTTTCTTTAAAATATGTGTTAACTACGAGTATGTGTGTAGGCATATTTAACTACACACACGGCACGGCTGATAGCCGTGTACTCTTAAAAAGTTTTTGTTTTTTCCAAAGACGGGCACTGTTTAGAGCGCTTATAAACTCCCTGCGACCAATCTTTTTGAAATTGAGAAATCACTCAAATGGAGGGCGAATTTGAGATATCAGATTGGAGCTTCAAAAACTTATAATCTATATTTTCCTGATGTGGCCTTGCAAAAGAAACCTCCACATGCAGGAATGACAATAAACATGTTACAAAACGATGAATAGCCCCGATCAAAATGACAAATGTGATAAAAATAATATTAAATTAATGCAATTTATTCCGCCATCGTACTTCTAGACGCAACTGGAGGTATATCCGACATTGCACTCATGCTATTGAGTAGCTGTTCCTTCCGTGTGATAGCTAATCAGCACTTACTGCAGTTAATAAGCATTTGCTTCATTTCCAACGACATAATCATGGCCGAGGAGTGTTTTCGTCCGTTAACCAGGAAATTACCTAACTATATTTGTCAGTGTTACCGGTAAATAAGGAGCCCGAGTCTGCTATTTTTATAAATTCGTCATTCCAACACGATCCCATTGTCATTTTGCTAAAAGTTCGTAATCTGCTAAATTCAAAGTGGTCGATCATTGGTCGGTCAATGGCACAGAAAATATACGATACTCGTAACGAATTAAAAGCAGTGACTGCACAATAACGTTCTAATGGTAGGTCACTGATCAAATTACCGCCTAAGTCAGTCATTCATTTGTCGTTATGAACGAGATTACCATTCTATGCCATATGCCATTTCTTTCAATGGAGTGTCAGTGGTTGATCATTGGAAAGTCATAATGACGCCATTATATTAGTAGATTACCAAACTTGTCAAAATGAACAGTTATGAAATCAATGATAGACCATCCTTACACTACTGTAATAGCAGACTTGAAGCCCTGTAGTCCACTTTAGTCCGGGATCGAAAGAGCTGAAAGTCATAGGGAGAGGCCTTTGTCCAGCAGTGGGGTGATGCAGGCTAACAGTAACAGTTATCGATAGATGAAATCGCAAAAAAAAAAATTAGCTATTCCCTACATTTTGACGAGTTATACGAACATAAATGTAGGGAACAGAACAGCTGATTATTTTTTCGCGATTTCAGGTGTGGTCCCATAGTAAAAGTTGTTCATATTGATGAGTACAATAAACTCTTAAGAGGTTGTTGGTGTTTTTCCAATAACCCTGTAAATGTCGCTGCCAACTGGTTAAATTAGCCGTTTAGTTAACCACTTGGCCTTTGGAAGTGCTCGCCTCGTTTCGCTCTCTTGGCTCGCACGCGGTTGATCACAGTTCTAACCTAACCTTACCCATTTCATTTCATCAGGGGCCCTAGTCTGCAATTTTTATAAATTCATCATTCCAACACGATTCCACCACCACCCCATTGTCATTTTGCTAAAAGTTCGTAATCTGCTAAATTCATAATGGTTGATCATTGGTCGGTCAATGGCACAGAAATTATACGACACTCGTGACGAATTAAAAGCAACTACTGCACAAAGACGTTCTAATGGTAGGTCACTGATCAAAAGAACTGTCATAATTTTAGCAGATTACCGCCCCCTGACTTAGTTACTGCGACCAATTCGGCTCACGCTTGATTGGTTGCAGTTCCACAACCTAAATTATAATTGAATATTATTCAGGCCGCAAGGCAAAGACTAATAAATTTATTTATTTATTTATTTAATACTTCAAGCACATAAATGTATGTACAGAGGCGGACTTAATGCCATAGGCATTTTTCATAAATAAAATAGTTTTTGGTACACAAGGTTGTGTGTACGAGTTTAAAAAGACATTTCATTGTAATTCAGCCTAGAGCCGGAAGCTTAGCGAAAAATGGTTGCTAATGAAAAGATTTTTTGCTACATAGGTGACAGAGTCTCAGTTCTACGTGTACGATTTAAAGTTGACGCAAAAAAGTTCTTGAAGAACAATCGAATATTGTTGGAATTTCCGAGTTAAGTACCTACTTAAATAAAACAATAGTGAAGCTAATGATACGGAAACAGTAGCCGGTAAGTAGCAAGATACTTTGAAGCAATCGCCCATTCACTGTGACATAATTTTGGTAGACCAGAAAAAAATCATTGTTTACATCATCGTCCAATTCTAAATTTACGGAAAATAGAAGACTACCACTGTAGACTTTTATTTTCCGTTAAAAGCCACTGCTTTAATGGTTTGGTTGTAAAAGTCTTTTAATTAGTTAGTTAGGTACTTTTAGTTAGTTAGGTATGCGTAGGCCGACGTGAAATATCGGTGCCTGCGTCTCGACCGCTGTTATGTAAATCGTGCACAGCTGGGACTTTCTTCTGTTTGTCCGCACAATTAGCGTGCCGGGGAATCGTATCGAAGCTATAGTTAGAGCATCGACGTGAAAACTGTCCGTATTTGTGATGCTGATTAATAAGACTGTTAGCTCACTCAGTTTGTTTTATTTTTTAAGATAACAGGAGTAGGTATTTGTCTAATCGTTTTCTATATTTCAGATTGATAAATCAATATATCATTCTAAAGCCCACGGTTCTGTATAATAAAATAAATATTGCAGTAGAAAATGTGCATTTCATAAATAATTTCAAAGGAAATCGCTGTTGGTATTGCTTACACGAAATGCAAGTCAGTAAACATATTGGAGACTCCGCGATTGATAAAAGACACACAGCCTTTTATTTAAGATTGTAAAATTGACTGTAAAAGAACATTATTGCTTGGTTATTTATAGTAAAAACAAACACGATAATCCAATTTCATTAAGTCAAGTACTTGAGATTGTTCTTGTGAGTCCTGTGAGAAACTAAATACCTACAAAAGGATACGGATAAGGAACTGTAAATGGTTTAATTGAAATAAATGGTTTGAGTTTGATAAATAAATAAAACCTATGTAAACCAGGCAGGCGTTTTACTTTGTGTAAATTATTTCATCGACACTGCTTTCAAAACGGTGAAGGAAAACATCGAAAAGAAACCGGCATGTGCTAGAACAAAAATTTGAAGACATGTGACATCTGCCAACATGCACTGGGCTCGCGTGGTGGATTACGGCCCACTCCCTCTCACCGAGAGGATGTCCCAGCAATGGGAACGTTATAGGCTTCGGCAACCAAGAAGTAAGAAAAGCATACAATTATACAGCGACCGATATAATTAGCATAATTTAAGCTTGTAAATAGAAATGATTCAGTTGACAACTTTTATTAATGAAGAAGTGTCGAAAACCACATGATAATATTGATGTTATGAATGGGCCACGATAGTGTGGAAATGTCATTCATCTCTGTTTTGTATATTCAAATGGAACTCCTGCAGAATATTGCAGTTTGCTTATAAAACATCGAGTGTGAAGGTAACAATTAAGCATGCAAAATTGTAATTACGAGAAAAAAGACGTAAAAAGTAAAGTACGTTTCTAAAAATGAAATTAATAACAGAGAATTGTGTCAAACGATTCACTTTGAAACAACTGATTACCTCTGATCAACCATCAGCTTCCAATTTAAAAGGTTACGCATAAGCGGTCATGTTGAACAAAACGAATGAATACAGGCTCGAGACAGTGACCGGTGCCCGAGCTTGGGGGGGGGGCTTATCACAACTTTCACTCAAATACATCTCAGCACGACCTCGAGACGTTTGGGCAGCGGCCACTATTATAAAATCAAAACATTCCGGTGTCCACGCAAGGATTAGAATCCAACGCTGTGTTTGTAAGCGAGTAAGGTATCATTATTAAGCCTACGTGGTAATGTTCTTTGCACGATTGGATTTTATCGCATGATTTAAGCTTACTGGTAGTTACCGGCCGGTGGGCGTACCTCAGTTACAATTAGTGAAAGTCGAAACGACACTGATGCATACGATGATACGACACTGACACAACAAATAAATCACGCTTTATCGTCGGTCGGCTGCATCGATTCATTTGTGTGGTTTCGTTTGCGTTGGCTGGTATTACCTACCTCATTTACTGAACTTGACGAAGAAAATTAAGCAAGACACTTTCACGTTCAAATAAATGAAGAACATAAAAACTTTTTTACAAAAAAAAAACAACCGACTTCCGAAAAACACTATAAAGTGAAAAATAACTTCAATTTCGGAAGTCGGTGTCTGTGGATTTGTATTTTAGTTTTTTGCCACCGACTTCCGAAATTAAAGTTATTTTTCACTTTATAGTGTTTTTCGGAAGCCGGTTGTTTTTTTTTTTAAGTTTTTATTTTTCACTTTAGTGGGTCAGTTTGTAATTTATCTAAGTTACAATAGCCCAATGTCAACTGCTCATCACCTTTTACAAAATATTGCTTTACCCGATGCAGGGACGTTAATTGTTGAGGAGTTCCCTTAATAAGAGTCAAGAGAACTGGAGCTGTTTGAGAAGTCACCATCAGCTCCATTTCACCCATATGCATTGTAACGAGCATAAATTGCTTAGCAACCATATTAAAGTAATCGAATCGCAACCCGTGAAATATTTGCCATTGAGTAGTTCCGATAGCCATCTGTGATCTTTATCATCAGCTCCACTTTACCAAATGATGATTTTCGAGAGCAAATGCTCAAAAAAGTATTTTCCAAATCGGCTCGTAAATGACGGAGTTATGAAATATGAAAAGATCGTTAATGTAGATAAATTTTTAGGTTTTTGTTGATTTTTCAAAAACCGCTTGTCCGATTTCGATAAAATTTTTATGGTACCATTTGGAAAGCATACCCTTTCCAACAAAAAAAGAATTTTTCAAATCGGTTGGTAAGCGACGGAGTTATGGGCGAACAAACAAAAAAAAAATACAAACATCTGAATTGAGAACCTCCTCCTTTTTTAGAAGTCGGTTAAAAATACCATCATCATTTAAGCGTAAGCATCATCTTACGAAACGCACTAACAGCAGCAATGGTTTTCATTTTGACAGTACAACAACATTCATCGCGTTATTTACGTTATTGAACAAACAATTTTTTCTAACAAAGGAAGCAATGGATTAGCAATATTCCTCAAAATTATTCAGATTGTGCTTGAAAGTGTGCTACACAATTAGGGTGCTGCTTTCCGTGTTATCAGATTCCGTCAGTAGGTATAACTGTGACAAACTGACAAATAAATTATTTCCGTTCCCTATTTTATCATGAACACATTTACAGTTTGAAGAAAGTGAGGCCAAAGAGTATAATAATAACACGGCAGAGTGAGGCTAATAATGACCATTTCCTGCATGGATTTCTGTTATAAAAGTTGACGGTACTGAATTTAATTAAACGATTAGCGATTGTGGTACCAATTATGTCAAAGTAACAATCCAGCGTGCGGAACGCACGGATACTTTTTGTTAGGTAACCTAAGTTATGTTATAGGTCATCTCACAATCCTTCTAGGCACCAAATTTAATGAAATTCATGTAGTAACTAGCCTGTATTGTCCTACAAGGCAAAGGCTTCCACCTATTTTCCACACAATTCTGTCTTTTGCGAGCCAGTCCTTTTAGTAGGAGTCAAGCTCGCCCCGCCATCTTCGTCTAGGCCTGCCACGATGGCGTCGTGCGTTTTGTGCGGCCCAATCGGTGGTTCTCTTAGCTCAATTGTCATCTGAGATGCGGCAGACATGTCCGGCCCAGTCCCACTTAAGTTTAGCGGCTTTCTGAGTAACGTCAGTGACCATGGTTTAGGTTTTGAAAGTCACGTGAAAACATAATTATAAAGAAATTAATAGAGCCTTTCTTCTTTCGAATCTCAGTTTGTCGAATTTTTTTTCGGTATTAATTTAGTGTAGATGAATGTTTTGAGAAAATATGAATGTCCCACAGTTACTGCAATAAGTTAATTCGCCAATTCTTTTTGAATTTTGGTCTTTATCTTTTTGTCGCTGTAACAGTTTCCGACATTTACTTTACATTTCACTGAGTTATTTCGGAAGTAAAAGCACGTAGAAATATGAGTAGTTTATTGAGTTTTTTCCTTGCTTATGCGCTTACTTAACAATACTTTTTTATTTTAAGTTCTTGGTAATAGAAGATTTTTTGACGAATAAAATCTATCTTCTTTATGAACATCTTAAATTCTCTCATTCACTGACGGGCAACGCACAGACTAAACCACTGGGTGTAGAAGCATGGAATTTTGCTTATGAGTTCCTTATATTACGAAAGCGAGCAGTAAGGTAATTATTAAAGTGATTATGAAAATTGGGGCTAAATAAGGGATGAAAGTTTGTATGGAAGTTCGTTATTTTTCCCATTGTGCACACACCTAGATAATTTCAGCATGAGTGACGTAAACATCTTTAAATATTAAAACTCAAAATCACTACAAAATTATGTAAAAATATACATACATATATAATTATGCAAAAAAGCCATCATGTCATTATTATACGACTGTCAAACATTAACAGAAGGCCAATTCTCGTAAATTAAAAGGTTCAAAATCTATTCAGTCTCAATATCTCGGCACTGACCTCTATCATACAGCGCATACTTGTATAATACGCAGGTCAGTACATCTCGACGACAAACAAATGTCAAAATGTAGGAAAATTAGAGGTATTTTTGACAGATTAGACTGTGAACGTTCTGAAAATTACGGGAATTCCCCTCAGATGTCGTAAAACTACAAATAAAAAAAATAATCGAACTCTGCCTACTCGATCAATCTAATATTCGTAAGAGGAAAAATAGACAAAAACAAGTCACACACAGTAGATATCAGGGTGAACAAACTGATTTGGAAAACGAGGAAGGTCCATCAATTGTAGCTAAATCATTGAAAGACATAGTAAGGATAAACCGGCGGTGGTGTCCCAGTTGTAACCACCGCGACTTGTAGGTCGTCGGTTCGAACCCAGACAGGCGCTTTACTTAACTTTACTGCTCTCAAAACGGTAAAGGAAAACATCAGCATCGTGAGGAAACCGGGATGTTCTAGGATAAAAAAAAAATTAAGACATATGACATCCAACCCGCACTAGGCCCACGTGGTGGATTACGGCCCACTCCCTCTCGCCGAGAGGAGGCCTGTGTCCCAGCAGTGGGCACCATAATTGTATGGTAAAGTCTTTTTCAAAAGGTCAAATGTCTTTTTAAAGGATCCTGCGGGATAACAGGATGACCTATAATATAAGTAGACCAGTTTGTGAGTCTGACACCCGAACCCGGCCGACGACGCCCGTTTCAAATTGTGGCAGGATACTCTCTCCCTCCTACTTACTATCTGCCACCAAAGGAGCATCTCCTGGCAGGGTGTAACATTTCGTGGTACACTTGGAAGTCCCTGAACCGTCTCTGAACACAAGTGGGGAAATGAAATCGCAATGGCTACCTCGACGGAACTGCAGTAGGGTGTGTAGATGTGGAGCTATGTATGTTGCAAACTATGTTCTACCTCCTAAACTGCCCTAAGCTCTGTGTCCCAAAATATGTAATCAATGTGACAGAGGTCGCTGCCGCCGACGACGCCACGTGGAAGGACGAAGTTTTAGGCCAACTAGATCTGAAATACAGTCGTGCCGGAGACACGAAGATAAGAGTAGAGCAGTTTAGAGAAATCCACTGATTCCAAAATAGTAGCTAGTCAGTCACTATACATTTTCTCATTTTTACTAGCACATAAAAATACCAGTCAGTTTTACTGAAATTTCTTCTCACAGGTATCATCAATGTCAAACAAAAACAAATTTAATGTTTCTGTTTTCAGTACCTACTCACTGAACTTTTTATATAATCGAAAAAAAATCCACTCATGCACAAAAGCCCGGACAAATGCCCGGATGGGAGGCCAGAAAGTTGGACATGACGGATGGCGACCCTAAATATGAGTATCTTTTAAATCGCAGTTTACGAAATTACGAATGGGCACAAACACTGATAGCTTAGAAGTGTTAAAACAATGGTTTAGCTGATAAATATCTGCCGGTGAACGTATTGAGTAGAGTAGATTCTAAATCCTCTTTTACGATAGTAACCAATTGTTATATGATGGCTAGGCATGATTGCGCATGCGCACTTAGCAACTGAGTTACAAAACACCTATGGGTTACAAATAAGTAGCAGGGAATATTACATTATTATATTATATTATTACGTTCATGAATAAACGTAAAAATACTATAGAAATACGTAAAAAAATTGTAAGGTGTCATTACGTAATGTGATTGTATTCAAATGTTAATTTACGTATAAAAGACATCAACGCGCTCGGTTTTGGAGGTGCTACTACGATTATAATTATTATTTTTATAATTATGTAAGTATTAATCTTAATTAACTGGTTTATTATGATTAATAATGTAGTAAACCGATATTTATAGGTGAGTTTGTATTACTAACAGGTTTTTTGAGTAAATAGCGTGGCTTGTTTTCTCTGGTTTAATTTAAAACAAATATGTATCATTCCGTTTATTATGTCTTTATATTGGCGACAAACAATACGTTATGTAAATATTGTTTCTTACTGAATCATAAATTACGTTTAAGGAATATTTATTCTGCGATCGCGCAATAACCAGTAGAAAGTAGGGTTCCAAATCAACTTCTTGGAAAGCTGTTTCGTAATATTATGTATTTTACTAGTACCTATAGTGACTCAGAAATCATTCGATAACATCCAAAATGTTGACGATTTGGAGATAAAGTATAAACTTTAAGACATGATAAATTACATAAAACAGAAAGATAAGCAGGATACAAAGGTCTAAAAAGTTAGTAGAAAACATTTTCGAAATGTCTTATTTAAAAAAAGATAACTAGAAATCTCTGTTTCTATGAAAAATAAAAAATCGGTCTAATCTGGCTGTAACACAATTTTTCGAAAATGTTTTCTACTAACTTTTTAGACCTTTGTATCCTGCTTATGCGTATGAAGTTTCATTAAAATCGGTTAATTCATTTCGAAAATTAAGGGCTTGAAAGTTTGTATGAAATGCCGTTCAGCGTAAACGCTCTTAAAGAACAGGCCAAACCGTTAAATAGATAAAATGGTAAGAATTTTCAAATAATAGAACTCTACATAATAATGGAATTTTACATTCAGCTTTGCGTAACATGAGTCCTTGTAAAGTATCTTGTTTATTTTAAACACGATCATTATCCCAAATTGAACACCCAAATTATATTTCAAGGAATTATATTCCAATTACATTTATGCAACCCGACCTCTACAGTTAACTTACTGTAATTTGTCATGTAATGACAGCGTTAAGTAAGTATTAAGTTTAATGAACAGTGAGGAACGGAAAATCGGAGGGTTAGGAAAAAATGGCAAGGGATAGGTAAGTACCTATATAATTCTACTAAAATCAGGACACTAAAATGAATACATTAATAAAAACGCGCTGTAAAAATAAAAGAGGGTAGTTGGATTTTCAACGCTCGGCTTAGCGCCGAAAGTTGAAAATCCAACTACCCTCTTTTATTTTTTAAATGAAAATAGGTGTTACTGTTTATTGGATAGGGATACACTGCCTCGGTCTCGCTCTGCTCAAATGAACAGGTAGCCTAACTCTTGGTTCTTATTTATACCGTCTAATGACTTGTTAACTACGTAAGGCTAAGACTAAATGTGGACGCTAATTTGTACCTGTTTAATGACGTAATGTAACATGTTAACTTGGGTTTGTTGACAACTATTATTAATTACGTAAACAGTTAAAGTTTAATGGTTGGGCAATTGGCAATTAGAACGTTTCTTCGACTACGAGTACTATGACAGGCTTAGTAGGCGACTCGACCGCTCAATCTCGTCCGGTCCGGCCGAGACAGGAATTTCATTATTATTAATATTTTTGAGTGGTGTTTCGGACGAATCCTTTTTTACAGGCAAAGTACCGTCAGACACATAATTCAATAATACATATTTTACTTTGTGGCGATGGATAAATTGAAAAATTAATGAATTATATATAAATAAAATAAACATTAATGAGCGATAAGCTGACAAATAGGGAAGCTTTTTTTTTTTTTTTTTTTTTTCTTGCCGATGGGAATTCATCAAATGACTCCTCCCGCTCTGGGTGGAGCAGAAGGGAGTGTCACACTGTTACTGACTTAAACCCACCCATGTTCCTTCCTTAGCCCTTTATGTTCCGGGCCGTCGGACAATCCCGCTGCCTAAATAGGGAGGCCTCGATACGCCTTTTGATACCGATGCTCTTATAAAAATATCGGCGATACCGATACGCTTATTGAATTAAAAAATGAAGGTAAAATAAATAAAACAAGTCAGGTTATATTTTTTAGTTTACTTTTAGTAATTAAAATTAACATTGGTGAGATTTTTGTTTCAAAAACAAAGTAGGCGAGACAACACGCGCGTTTACATTACATTTTAAAAGCGCGACATTTAAAAAGTTTCGTTGAATCGGCCATAAAAATATAGCCGATGCCGATATATCGGCATCGGTATCGGTATCGGATGCATTCCTACTGACAAGTTGGGTACCTATTGAATGATTGTTTTTCTAGCACCATTTCGGATTTGGAAAATCACAAAATTTCACTAGAACATTGCATTGAACTTTTAGTATTTTAGTTTATTTTTTTGTGTCTAAAAACACATGAGACTTAATGACTTCTAGTTGGTAGATATAGGTACCAATATGATTGTTTTTTTTTTAATGAAAATAGTTTTTTATTTTTTTTTATTGTATTGAACAGACTGATTGTTATAAATATTATATTATAAACATAACAAGAGGTTATTTTGGTATCGTAGTTAGTCACTGATTTTTGACGCTATTGTTATTTATTTTCGGTATTTTAGTAAAGTGATTTTTAATACCTAGGTAATTGATATACAAGACTGATTATTGAAACGTGTACAACAAGAATATTAAATGTAAACTCATTTAATATTCTTGTTGTACACGTTTCAATTGATATACTATAAGACTGATTATTGTTGTTAACATTTATAATTATTATTGTACGCTTTATTTGATATATAAGACTGATTATTGAGATTTATCATGTTTACTGTTGATTGTTGTAATTGTATATTAAACTTTATCTCTTTCTAACAATTCCCTGACTTTTACTTAAATAATATAACCCGACCTAAGGTTTTTCATTCTGACTGTACAAAATTTGCTTAAAAAAAAGTATAGTCCGAAACACCACTCAAAAATATTAATAATAATGAAATTCCTGTCTCGGCCGGACCGGACGAGATTCAGCGGCCGAGTCGCCTACTAAGCCCTATGACAATCAGAAAGAAAATAACAGTACCTAGTTTATTAATAATTTCAGTTTATTTATCGTTTTTATCGAAAATTTTGTTTTACATGTGGTTTAACAAAAACATCAACAGTAACTGTTGAAAGACTGTCAGTTTTGAATAAAATGTAAATGAAAATTCGGTCTTTTTCTTGTAAAGTCTACTTAGTTAAGTATTTGTGCCATAAAATCAAGATAAATACAATTTTACTTTAACCAAATCTAAAAATAACAAAATTAAATCCTAACGCAACTAAAACTATACAGAAAGTAAAAAAACCGGCCAAGTGCGTGTCGGGCCACGCACAGTGTAGGGTTCCGTAGTAGCCCGTTATCACAATGTAGTACGATTCTGTTGTTCTTTATTCTGAATAGCTAAAAAAAATATAACATATTTTGGTTTTCAATGCAAGTCTTTACCCATTATAAACAAGCAACTACTTCATCTTAGTCACTTTAAAGGATTAATGCTAAGGATTTTGTATTTGGTACAAAATTATCCAACACCCAAGTTCAACGACTATTACTGCTAAACTAATAAAGTTATCTTAACCGCTATACTTTTCCTTTAAAGTTCATGAAATGCACTATCATGGAGAATTTTTCCAGATTTTTCAAGCCAGTAGTTTAGCTTTTAGAGGGGGGGGGGGGGACGCCCTACTGGAACAAAAATTTGCACTTTAAACTCTAATATTTCGTAAATGGAGCATTAAATCGAAAAATAATTTTAGCAACCCCTAAGCCATTTTAGAAGCCCTATTCAACGATACCCCACACGATGGGGTAGATGATGAAAAAAATATTCATCCCCACTTCACACGTGGGCGTGGGTTAGAATTTTGAGATTTATTTAGGTAAAAAATTATCCATAAATACAGAATCATTGTAAAGTAATGACTACAGGCACATCAAAGTACAACAACTTCAGAAGCATTGGGATTAGTTCTTATAATGCATACTAATGAATGCCATAGAACCCGTTACAATATAACAAAAAATACCGGCTGCCTTATTAACACTACAGAAAGCTATTACCGCTGTAATATCATCTCTAATAGATTATAATTCACCATTATTAGACGATTGTTAACTGATAATGAAGAGCAGAGAATCTTGACCTAGTGATCTGTTTATATTTTAACAAGATTCATTAACAAGTTTTTCATTCAATTAATTCAAATCAAATGAAAAACTTAGTAATGAATCCGTTGAGTAAAGGTCGGTGATAAAATAATGCGCAATTGATAATTATTTAATTAATAGTAAATTAGTGTTTCTTATGAAATTATACAGGGTTAGTTTTCAAAGACCAGCCTAATTTATGGGTGTGACATACAGACCATCGAACTGAACAATTTTCTCCATGGGACCAATATTGTAATCGCGAAAAATGTACCAACTGTCCCATAGACAACTTCAATACCTACTCGACCTAAAAGTATGGGACGGCTGAATTTTTATTCGCGAAAATGATACCCAAGTTAAGAGGGTTCAAAAATACGACGAAGTGCTTCGAGAAAAGTAGGTAGTGCCCTTGCGCTTCGCTTTGCTCGTCTTGGCGGGGGCACTACCGTGCCCCCAGATTGGTCCCATGAAGATGGTCTCTACTACACCCTTAAATTTGGCTGCTCTTGGAAAAGTAACCCTGTTTGTTGTTGTGGAGTTTTCAGATTTATCCCGGACTTGTTGTATTATAGGTACATATCTATACCCTTCAGGAATTACAGGCGTGAAGTGTGAATGTTATGTTATGTATTTAATTGAAAATATTCCTACATGTTTGTTCGTTTGACTTTACAATAGGAAAATAATTAAAGAATCCGCTCCTAATTAGCAAAATTGCATTCATAAAACCGTTCGATTACAGTTTTATGGTTAATAACTTCCGCAGAGAAGTTATTTGTCTATGTACTTACTTGCCTTTTACCTCTTCTTTTAAGACATTTAAGCGAAATGCAGGTTATCCTTTTTAAATATATACATATTTTCTGTGTAGATTCGAACAACCGACTTGAGATGAACTAAAAATTTATTTAAATTACGTTTGAGTTATTTAAATGCATAAGCGGACCTTGAAATTATCTAGTTTAATTTTAATTTACTTTCATTTCAAGCATCGCAACAATGATACAGTTGAGTCAATCAATTATGAAAACGAATTCGAAATTTCTCTCGTAATAAGAATATTGTAGAAATTCAAAAACTAAGTTTCTTTTGTTTGTTAGTTTTTTTCCCTCCCTTTTTTTATTATAGCTCTTAAATTATGTAAATGTTATTTTGAAAATTAAAATATTACAAGTTTTTTTTTAAACTAAGGTTCTACAATATTAAGTTATGTAAGTAATAGCTAGAGATAAAGCAGTTGTGATCAGTGTCACGGTTCGAAACTGTTTTCCATTAATTTCGTATTAAATATATAACAAAATTTTTCAGGCATATCTCCATGCTCATAAACTATGAGGAGGACAAAGTAACGGTACTTTCTTGATTCTATAGGATATTTTAGGAAATGGCCAACGAGTGGTCGCGTGTGTATCAAACGCCAATGTTGGTGACACCATTTTTCTCTTGTTAATATGGACAGCTTGCTCTCGTTAATACAATATGGCCAGTGCAGGATACATTACATTAGAGGCAATTTGGAAATAACGTCCATAATTTCAAACGAATGTCCGAGACAACCTTGCACCTACATAACACAGTGCAGTTTAAACTGTTGTCAAAAGGAAGTTGTAACATTGATTCAAACCTTCGGGCGTCGAACTAATATAATATTAATATGATAAACGGTACCTAAGTTCCGAAGATACAATCGTAGTATGCATTGTGCATACAAATCCCGAATTAATCTGAAGTTTATTACTTTATAATGGGGCTCGAAGATTTATTTAAAGATACGTTGTTTGTCTGCTGATACTTCATTGTAATAGAGGCACTTGGGCCCTAAGTGGGAGCGTGTGATACTTCCTGGCCGCGCCACAGTGGAAAATTAAAGAAACATGTTTCTAGATAAATTGTACCCTTTATGTACTTTAGGGTACATGTAGTGAAAAAAATTGTACCTCAACGAATAATGAAATATAATGAAGTTTTGGTGGCGCGGCTGGGAAGTATACTTCCTGGCCGCGCCACCATGGTTTTTGTATACTATTAGGCGTACCCGGACATAGTGTACACCAAAGAATTGTACCAAAATTGTTCTTTTCCGTACGCTATAAAGAGATTCGAAAATTTTATTACTTTAGAAGTTATAGCCTTGTGTAGGTGGCGCGGCCAGGAAGCATACTTCCCAGCCGCGCCACCAAGTTTTATTAGGCGTACCCGGACATAGTATACGCTAAAGAATTGTACCAAAATTGTTCTTATCCGTACGCTATAAAGAGATTCAAAAAATGTATTACTTTAGAAATTATAACCTTGTGTTGGTGGCGCGGCCAGGAAGTATACTTCCCAGCCGCGCCACCAAGTTTTATTAGGCGTACCCGGACATAGTGTATGCTAAAGAATTGTACGCATTATGTACTACCCAAAAACATAATAATATTACGGAATACTGTAATATATTAAGAGAAAACATCAAAACAAACTTAAGCGCATCAGCAGACTTGCTGATCTTTGTACCTACTAGATGTGGCCTCCAAATTAGAAGTAGCTACTGGAATTATCTCGGTGGGATGGTTGAATAACTTGCACAGAAGGGCGAGAAATAAGCAACACAACACGAATCGATATGCTAATCAAGAAAAATAGACCATCAGGAACCAGATAAGAACTTGGTAGGTAGGTACTTAGGTATTTATTTAACCATTTATTTAACCATTTATGTACACACATATATAAACAGACAAGAAAAAAAACAGAACAGAAAAATAGGTACAAAGGTGATGCTTATTTCATAAGAAATCTCTTCCAGCATACCTGCGATAAGACAATAAATAGAGAGATGTAGACAGCGTGCGAAAGAGTAAAGGAGACAAAAAAATAACACATAAAATCTAAAAACAATTCACTTAATAAAACTGAACAATAGTATTATAAGAATATACTTACTTACATACATACAAATAAACATACATACTTCCAGAATAAATATCACTAGAATTTAAAAAAATAAAATGCAATCAAAATAATAAATACATACACAACTATGATAAAGTGGAAAGATAGTGTTCCTTAACTTTTCTTTTAAAAAGTGCAACAGTTAGGCAGTCCCTAATTTCAGGCGGTAGTGAATTCCACAGCCGCACCGCGTGCACTGTGAAGGAGTAGGAGTAGAAGTCGGTGGAATGGGGAGGGGACTTAAGAAGGTTTTTAAGATGCGACCTGCAAGGCGCATCTGAAGGACGGGCGTAGGAAAAGCGCTCTCGCAGATAGGATGGTGTTTTAGGATTGTGAAGGAGATTGAATAGCAAGCACAATATCCGAGAGTTCCTGCGAAGTCGAATGGGGAGCCACTTGAGGATCTTGCGAAAGTTGGAGACATGATCATACTTTTTAAGGTTAAAAACAAAACGAATACAGATATTTTGCAAACGCTCAAGTTTATTTAAAAGCTCCTCGGTGGCATCCAAATAACAGGCATCGGCGTAATCAATAATGGGCTGAATGAGGGTTTGAGCAAGAGAGATTTTGGTGTTCAAGGGCAAGAAGCCCTGGAGACATTTCAACGAATGGAACGGGTATTAGGGACGGTCAGCAACGAAAATTGTCAACACTTACTTTTACGTGTCAATAATTATGATTTCAAAAACTGAAATGTAAGATCTACTTCGTCGTTAACTATACCTGTTAAACTATGGTGTCTTTGGATTTGTATTTTAGGTTTTTGCCATCGACTTCCGAAATTAAAGTTATTTTTCACTTTATAGTGTTTTTGGAAGTCGGTTGTTTTTTTTGTAAAAAAGTTTTTATTTTTCACTTTTTAGCAGGTCAGTTTGTAATTTATCTAAGGTATAATAGCCTAAGGCTGGTTTTAGAGTCGCGCTGACCGCACGCTGACCGTCGGCGCTGACAGCCGAAACGTATGAAACGCACGCGCTGATAGCTACGCGTTATTCTAAAACGCTTCCTAGAAGTTCATACGTTTCAAGCTGTCAGCGCCGACGGTCAGCGTGCGGTCAGCGCGACTCTAAAACCAGCCTAATGTCAACTGCTTATCACCATTTACAAAATATTGCTTTTCCCGGTGCAGGGACGTTAATTGTTGAGGAGTTCTCCTAGTAAGAACCAGGAGAACTGGAGCTGATTGAGAAGTCACCATCAGCTCCACTTCACCATACGCATTGTAATGAGCATAAATTGCTTAGCAGCTATATTAAAGTAATCGAATCGCAACCCGTGAAATATTTGTCATTGAGTAGTTCCGATGGCCATTTTTGGTCTTCATCATCAGCTCCACTTTACCAAATCATAATTTCCGAGAGCAAATGCTCATGTTACTTTAATAATCAGGTCTCTATGTACTTCAGTGTTCCTCATTAACAGTACGTTTATCCATACATCGAGCCCTTTTCAATAAGCCTAAACACGATATATCTGCTGTTAGTTGTCGAGGAGTTAGGTACTCTGCAGACTATCCTGACTGCAGCATCAGGTCATAACTTGATGATCACGAGACCAAATGTGGCAAATGCCCTATCAGACATCAAAACATTTTACTAAAACAGTCCTTGCCTGTTCGAGTAACTTCTTACTGTTAAGGAGTTGTACCTTCCATCATCAGCCCAGCTACTTGAGATGGTGACAACCGTACGCAAATACACAAGATACTTCATAAAATATGCGAAAAACAATAAGTGAGCCTATAAAATTTGAGGGTTGCTCTCGATTTCTCTAAGATCCCATCATCAGATCCTAACTTGGTGACAGTGGCACTAGCTCAGAACTATCTACTTTCGAACGAAAAAAGAATTTTGAAAATCCGTCGACAATTGGCGGAGTATTCGATGAACAAACATACAAAAAAAAAAAACATACAAACATCCGAACATAGTACCTCCTCCTTTTTGTGAAGTCGGTAAAAAGTGAAGGTACATAACGAACCTTGTTTTATTACCGACTTCACAAAAAGGAGGAGGTACTATGTTCGGATGATTGTATGTTTTTTTTTTTGTGTGTTTGTTGATCGAATACTCCGCCAATTGTCGACGGATTTTCAAAATTCTTTTTTTGTTCGAAAGTAGATAATTCTGAGGTGGTTCCACTGTCACCAAGTTAGGATCTGATGATGGGATCTTAGAGAAATCGAGGGCAACCCTCAAATTTTATAGGCTCACTTATTGTTTTTCGCATATTTTATGGAGTATCTTGTGTATTTGCGTATGGTTGTCACCATCTCAGTTAGCTGGGCTGATGATGGAAGGTACAACTCCTTAACAGTAAGAAGTTACTAACTAACTAACTAACTAACTCGAACAGGCAAGGACTGTTTTAGTAAATTGTTTTGATGTTTGATAGGGCATTTGCCACATTTGGTCTCATGATCGTCAAGTCATGACCTGATGCTGCAGTCAGGATAGTCCGCAGAGTACCTAACTCCTCGACAACTAACAGCAGATATATCGTGTTTAGGCTCATTGAAAAGGGCTCGATGTGTGGATAAACGTACTGTTAATGAGGAACACCGAAGTACATAGAGACCTGACGCTGAAGCCAGGAGCATCTTTTTCTGATGCTCCTGGCTTCTACAAACCTTGAAATTACAGCACCGTAGTCGTGTTTGGGCTCATTTTAAACAGGACTAAATTTTAAGTTCAAAGCAATGTTGACATAAGTCTGGCCTGATGCTGCAGCCAGGATTATCAGCATCTAGTCTAAAAACTAATACTTCTTAAAGTGAAATACTTTTGCGAGTTTTTCTTCTGTATAATTATCCTAACAAAGGTTGCCGGTAGTGGGTGGATGAGAGAAGCGGAGGACCGTGAACGTTGGCGCAAACTTAGGGAGGTCTACGTCCAGCAGTGAACTGCAATAGGCTGATGATGATTTATAAAAGCCTCAATCGTTGCATTTCACGCAATGACTTTCCGTCATGTGGTCTATTTAGCAATTTGGCATTTTTTTTTATTTTCCAAGTCGCATAATACAATGCCATCCAGCGTCTTTACACGACCAAGCGTAACATAAACTTAGCCCTTAGCAAAATTTTTCTTGCCTAAGTCTATTATTAAGGTAACTTGAGCGTTTGCTCTCGGAAATTATGATTTGGTAAAGTGGAGCTAATGATGAAGACCACAAATGGCCATAGGAACTACTCCATGACAAATATTTCACGGGTTGCGATTCGATTACTTTAATATAGCTGCTAAGCAATTTATGCTCATTACAATGCGTATGGTGAAGTGGAGCTAATGGTGACTTCTCAATCAGGTCCAGTTCTCCTGGTTCTTACTAGGAGAACTCCTCAACAATTAACGTCCCTGCATCGGGAAAAGCAATATTTTGTAAAAGGTGATAAGCAGTTGACATTAGGCTATTATAACTTAGATAGATTACAAACTGACCCGCTATAAAGTGAAAAATAACTTTAATTTCGGAAGTCGATGGCAAAAACCTAAAATACAAATCCAAAGACACCATAGTTTAACAGGTATAGTTAACGACGAAGTAGATCTTACATTTCAGTTTTTGAAATCATAATTATTGACACGTAAAAGTAAGTGTTGACAATTTTCGTTGCTGACCGTCCCTAATACCTAAGTACCTACCTACCAAGTTCTTATCTGGTTCCTGATGGTCTATTTTTCTTGATTAGCATATCGATTCGTGTTGTGTTGCTTATTTCTCGCCCTTCTGTGCAAGTTATTCAACCATCCCACCGAGATAATTCCAGTAGCTACTTCTAATTTGGAGGCCACATCTAGTAGGTACAAAGATCAGCAAGTCTGCTGATGCGCTTAAGTTTGTTTTGATGTTTTCTCTTAATATATTACAGTATTCCGTAATATTATTATGTTTTTGGGTAGTACATAATGCGTACAATTCTTTAGCATACACTATGTCCGGATACGCCTAATAAAACTTGGTGGCGCGGCTGGGAAGTATACTTCCTGGCCGCGCCACCAACACAAGGCTATAATTTCTAAAGTAATACATTTTTTAAATCTCTTTATAGCGTACGGATAAGAACAATTTTGGTACAATTCTTTAGCGTATACTATGTCCGGGTACGCCTAATAAAACTTGGTGGCGCGGCTGGGAAGTATGCTTCCTGGCCGCGCCACCTACACAAGGCTATAACTTCTAAAGTAATAAAATTTTCGAATCTCTTTATAGCGTACGGAAAAGAACAATTTTGGTACAATTCTTTAGTGTACACTATATCCGGGTACGCCTAATAGTTTACAAAAACCATGGTGGCGCGGCCAGGAAGTATACTTCCCAGCCGCGCCACCAAAACTTCATTATATTTCATTATTCGTTGAGGTACAATTTTTTTCACTACATGTACCCTAAAGTACATAAAGGGTACAATTTATCTAGAAACATGTTTCTTTAATTTTCCATTGTGGCGCGGCCAGGAAGTATCACACAGTGGGAGCGCCTAATCCGGTTGCTATAGGACATTCCGAAGTGTGTTTCACAGGTCGAGGTTGAATTAAACGGTGACGGTCTAATTGTGTTCTTGGATCTAGTCCCAGTAATAACAACAGTTAACATTAATAATGTGTATTATACATAGTTAAGTTTAATAACATGCATTGTAGCGGAAGTAAATAATAGCGAAGGTTAGTAGGACAATTTGTGCGTCTTGCACTTGATAGTCTGACACCGACCTATGCGTAGGTACTCACTTCCACCGTCAACGCCTGAAAGCACCTGTCATGTCTGTTTCTATGATTGGCCAGTTAAAAACAAAACACTTGCGTTAAACACACTAGCATTATTAAATACACACCTATTTTTGAGGTGCCGCACTCCGTCAACCGTTACCTCGGCGATACCGCGCTAGACTTTCGTAAACCAACAGCCTGATTGATAAATATATCACGTAAAGTCGGTTTCATCATATTGGCATTCGGTGAACGGCAACACCAATTGTTTTACGTTGTGCATTCTGAATGTGTAACTCTTTTTTCGGTTGTATTGAATCGTATGAGCAAGAAACGTATCAATCGACCTTCTAGTCTTTTGTTCGTCGCAACTAATGTGTGACTTATGTCAAAAAGGAGATAAAATATTGCCGTTTCACGCTATTTATGTCACCTAAGTAAAGGGTTTACGTAACGAGAACTGAGTGAGTAACGCACAATGCACGCTGGTGTAACAACTGACAATGTTCAGAAGTATTACCGCAACTCAAGAAAAACTTATTGTTGACAAAAACTATCAGCAAGAAAACACGCTGACTCTGTCGAACCTACCTACTTGTTAAAACAATACTGACAGTGACTTATGGTCATTATGGCCATGTGTATGTCGTCGGTGTACGATGTTTTATGCTTCACGTAGAGGGGCAGTTAGTATCACATTACCTTCAAAGCACCATTGCCCCATTTGCCCCTTTCAATCCTAGATACATACCTAATCGAGTTGAGCAAATGCGTGTCGGCAATATGCTTGGCACTCAAAGTATCCACTTTGCGTAAATTGAACGTCAAATGTAACAAGCGTATGCAGTTTTTTCCTGACATGTGCCATTTAGATTTGCGAACATCGGGTTATGAAAGAGCTGACCGAGCCGCTCGCCACGCCCTGCGTAGATTTTCATGTAAATAGGAAAATAAGATACTTGACTCTACATTCCCGCAACAAAATTCTACATGTCCAATTTTCTTAACTTTTTTGGATTTGTGCAGTTGTTACTTGTACGTTCGCGCTAAGCAAATCAAACCTTCTTTATGTACCATTTATCAAGGCATTCTTTTTATCTTTCCCCATCCGTTCCAGTGCATTGCGCACTACACCGCTGCAGTACATAATAGGTACTTTCCTCTTCCTCAAATTGCTCTTACTTACGCGTAATATGAAAGTAATTTATTCGTTCGAAACATCATTTAGTTCGTGTATTTGTTTTGTTACCTATTAAATGTTCGTGTCTCGTGTAATGTGTAATTACGGTAAATGGCGAAGAGAATCCGAAAGAAACCAGTTGGTGCACACTATCGGTGCCGCGGCCGTGGGAGCAAAGCCGATTGTTTTTCCTACAATGCTCACGAAAGAAATGGAGGACATTCTGATAAGTACTACCATTCCGTGAAATTATTATTTCGTTCACATGATCTATAGTCAATTGTAACGTCTATCATAATATGCAAGCCTGGTTAGCACGTTGTTTCGTCAGTTTACTTTTGAGGTTTATAACAAAAGGTAGTTAATTCCTTGGTTTAATTAAGATAACGTCTGATTTTGCCGGCTCTTGGTACAATTAAATAATTATCTAGATATGTGAGGCATGGTGCTTGTATCAAGCAAGACCTCTTTTTGTTTCACAAACTTTTGAATTAAGTATTAACAGTTTAAATAAGAAGTCATTTAAAAAGAAAGCGCGCAGCGGAAACAATGTGGATCGTATTGGTGTTAATATTACATTTATTTTATATATTTTGACACCATTAACAGTGGATAATATACGAATTTTTAGGCTTCATCCTCAATTTGCCAAACGAGGAAAGCAGTACGAGGTGGGTATTGAGAGTACGTGCAGGAATGAAAACTTTACATTGTAGTTTAGTGCAACCATCACACTATCACACTAATCACACTATATAATATTATAAAGGCGAAAGTTTGTGAGTGTGTGTGTGAGTGTGTGTGGGGGTGTGTGTGTGTGTTTATATGTTTGTTACTTCTTCACGCTCAAACGGCTGGACCAATTTTGATAAAATTTTGTATGGAGGTAGCTGACACCCTGGATTAACATATAGGCGTTTTATCCCGATATTCCCACGGGATCGACAATTACGCGGGTGAAACCGCGGGGCGCAGCTAGTATTTAATATAAATGACAATGCGACTTAGTTGTCAAAAAATTACAAAATTGTCACAATTTCACGACACGACGGCGCTGTTTAATAAAGCAGGAAATGTAAACGTATAACATTATCGAATTGTCAGATTGTCGCCTGTCACCTGTCGCTTGTATTATATTTAAATAGGCCCCTGTATTGCTGCTAGACGATACCATACTGCAAGTATGCAGCACTTCATCCCAAAATTGATGAAAGTTCAGACTCTCTTTGTGTGGCATTATTTTTATTCCTAGACGTGGTGGTTGTCAGTCTCTTTAAAAATATTAAACTACTTGCCACGCTTTAACAAAAACAATTACAACAATGATTAATGGAGTCTTGTTCAGCAGTTGTCACCAGCTGTTGAGTAGCAAACGTGTTAGTAACATCGCATTAAGCTAGTCAAGTAAATTACAACTATTAAGTTACTTAGGTTAGTAATTAAATATAACATTAAGTAGTTAATGCATTAAAAAGTCAATAGCACAAACCTTACAGTTAGTCCACCGGCACTGGTGCACAATATGTAAAATATACGGTGTTTATACGTTTGTTCACCCAGGCAACAAGTTAGCCAACTTTCTATCAGACTATCAAATACACAACAAACACAATGCTCGCTTTTTATAACTGGTGTTTCACACAAATTTCTTAATGTAATCCTATAATTTCGCTCATAAGTTAGTTGAGCGTGAAGGAAGATACGTTAACGTGAAGAGGTATGGTAAAGACGCGCGTGTTTTCCCGCGGCGGAGGTTCGACTGCGCGCGCGCCGCTGGAGAAACTCGAGAGAAAAGTATCGTCCCCCTGCGCGGCGCAACAGCTGTTACATCAATGCTCTTGTCTGATATTGTTCACCACCGCGGTTTTTGCTAACTAATAAATGCGAGGCAAGTTAAATGCCCATGCCGTCACTTCCGGCCGCGCGGTGCCCATCACCGTGACGTCAGACGAGACGTAAACTGAGACAACTTCCCCCAATGGTAGCCCCATTTGTTTTGTTTATTTATATTTTTATTTAAATATATTTATTAATAGTAGTAAAGAACAAAGTAAGCAGGGTAAAATGGTATTTAAAGTCAGAAAGCCTTCAGTTTTCCTGCGAATTTTCATTTCATTTAGTCTCACCTAATTTAGCTGATTTCATCGTTGCGTCAATATCGGATTAGAAAGATAGACAATGAAATGATGAAGAAAAGAATCTGTCAGTAGACATTTTAATAAAATCTGCTCCATCGTAATTTATCAGATGATGTGTGAAAGCTAATTTTTTATATTAATAGCGTCATGTTACATTCATCTTGCCAAGATCTGTCAAACATTTGGGTCAGTGTTTTATTTGGGTTTACATGAAATATAGATAGTCTTCAAAAATGTGTCTAGTTTTATACTCCAAAGGCTGTGAAAGCAGAAACATTCGTTTTACAACATTTACTTCGTGTAACTGCTGATTAAATTTTCGGCAGTGCATGCACAATAAATGCATAAATACATGCCGTGTATAATACATGTCATAAATTCTTTGTATGCAGTCTTATTCTGTTTTATTTTCACTTTTAAATAGGGTAATAAATTAATAATATAAGCTAAAATTTTAGTCCTGCACCAACCGGGTGTTGCCCTTGCGGTGCGGTTGCCTCAGGCTGAGGCATCTAAAAAAAAACACTTGCAGCGCATGCCTCGCTCTGTCTGGATGCACCTCTAGCTGCACTTGCATAGTGCATACAGCGATAATCGGCAGAGGTGCCTCCTCATCGTTTAAAATTGTCTAATTGGCCTCTGCGAGTTGGCTTTGGCCCCTAAGACCCTCGTACGCTTTCCAAAGGTCCGGGGCCCGAAGGTCCCGAGATGTGTCAAAGACATTTAAAAAATAAGCTAACATTTAAAATAATAATAATAATATGTAGCTGTTTATGAAGAAATAAGCAATTCTGTTTTATTAATTTTATAATAGTAGATGTTACGCTGTTAAAATTACACAAAGAGAGTGTTTGTCATCCTGTTCCTGTTCTGCCTAGCTGGATAGTGGAATAGTTTTAATAATAAAATTGTTATAAATACATATTATACAGGGAGGGCAAAATATCGTGGATCAAACGAAACAGAGCGATAGTTGGGGTTATTTGCAGTAAAAAAAAAGTATCATCACTACAACAGTGCTTTTATGACAGTGGGTGCCGTGATTTATCAGTATTGGCACTTTTTTCAATATCTTTTAAGTCTCACGAAAAATTATTTGTAACTTTAGAACTTTACTGTAAACACTCAAATTGTCATAACTTTTAAAGAGATCAAGTTAGGGCTCTGCCACAAAGATATTTTTTACTGCAAATAACCCCAACTATCGCCCTGTTTCGATTGATCCACGATTTTTTGCCCACCCTGTATATACCTAGAGATAATAAATATAATTAGTTTAAATACTAGGCAATCTTGTAGATACATAATATATTTTTCAACACACTTGCTCGTAAAGTGGCTCTTATTGAACCGCTTTTAGGTCCATAATGCAGTGTATTAAAAACGCGTGCTTTTTCTTTACTTTAATCCACATGTGCTTTATTTCCACAGATAACTATTTACTAGTCGGAGATTCGCGCTTTTTTAATCTCATCAATTCACTTTTTTTTTAATAGTCTGTATTGTCCTTGGTCCCAAAATTAACTAATATTTATTTGCCTTAAGGTGAATGCGCAGGGACCTCGGACAATATAAGGTGAATGCGCAGTGGTCTACCACTGCGCATTCGCCTTAAATTGTCCGAAAAAACCTAAGAAAATTTGAATTTCGCGGTCTACCGCGAAATTCAAATTTTCTTAGGTTTTTTGCAATTTTCAGGTCAGTGTCAGGTTTGTATCTTGATCAAAATATGATTTGCGACTCTAACAGGTACCTACATCTTTACAGAATTATAATCATTCGATAATGATTCGAATGATTATAATACATCTTTCTTATGGAAAAGTTCTTAGGGAAAAAGTCTAACTAGAAAGATTCTATTCTAATGACTATAATTCTGTAAATACATATACAGAGCGTTAGGTTAAACGAGGGACATACTTTGAGGGGAGTTAGTACTCATGAAAATAAGCAACTTTTACTATGGGGCCGAACCTGAAATCGCAAAAAAAAAATCAGCTGTTCAGTACATTTTGACGAGCTATGCGAACATAAATGTAGGAAACGGCTGATTTTTTTGTCGCGATTTCAGGGTTAATCCCATATTAAAAGTTGTTCATTTTCATGAGGTACTAACTCCCCTCAAAGTATGTCCCTCGTTTAACCTTTAACGCTCTGTATATTATAGTCGCGAATCATATTTGATCAAGATGCAACCTGATACTGACCTGCAAATTACAAAAAACGTAAGAAAATTTTAATTATCCACCTAAAATTGTCCGTGGTCCCTACCCGAAACCAAACGGAAAAGACCCTGACTGGCGTTCTATCATTGCGGATTCTCACTGAACTAATGTAGGTATATTTCTCTATGCCAATAGGACTTTCTAATTCCATACTAACTAAACTACAATGGTTTTTTTTTTTACAATTGTTTTTACATGCTCTGTGGTCAGTGCTTTTATTTACACTTGCGCGCGCATTGCTAGTGCTGGCTATGCGGAAAGACAAAACTAGCGCGCCATTTTCCATACAAGTTAATATTTAACAATATAAGTCTGTTTTTTTCCTCGCAAGTGTGTTGAAAAACGTCGTATGAAACGCGTGTGCATCGATCATTAGACTCTCGGCTTTCTTATCGCACTCGCCTGCGGCTCGCGCGAATAATACCGCCTCGAGCATAATGATCAACATAGCACACATGTATCATAATGTACTATTCTCTACCAAGAAAATGTCAAAATGTATTATGTCACATAATGTTATCTATACAAAAGGAGAGTCACATAATTTATGTGAGAGATTTATGCGAGAGTCACATAACTTATGTGACTCTCCTTTTGTATAGGTAACATTCGTCATCATGACCAATTTGTTTTGGTGACAGTTTGGCATTTTGCTAACAAGACAAATGACCCTTGAACTGTGAAATCTTACGTAAAATTTGTTGCTTAAGTTCTCAAAGGTTCTTACGGTAAAAAAGTTAGAAATAGAGGAAATTGCAGCCGATAGTAACAATGATAGAAGTTTTATCGAAAGAAAATCAAAGAAAACGGTAGAAATAGGAGGACAAAAACATCTAACGGGAGAATGAGCCCTAGAAAGTGACCTTATTGATGATTTTCTTCAGAAGGGTAAGGTACCTACTCGTGTATGACCAGGTGTATGAACATAAACGAAGCAAAAGAAATATGTAAGGATCGTAGCAGGCTGCGTTCTGTAGTTTCTACTTATCCACATGGGAACGAGAAGTAGACGGTATAGGCGTGAGTTTATGTTATGTGTAGAAACATTGCCACTTTGTCCGCTTGGTTACAATACCTCAAAAACACATTAATTATATTTAAACTAGGTTAAGAGGAAATACGGTCGGATAGACATTTTGAAAACGCCTAAGTAAAAAGTCATAATACGAGGTTTGGATCTCGCGTATTTTTTCCCCTCCAATATTGGAACAATTTAAAAGATATTTCATAAACAGAATAAGAAGGATATACACTGTGTCCTTGTGTGTTTTCTTTTTTCATTAATAGTTGTCAAAGTACACTAGGCCTCTGTTGACAGCGGCAAGGTTGGGCATTTTTGAGGGTTCTAGTGCTTATAATAAAAACTTTTTTACAAAAAAAAACAACCGACTTCCAAAAACGCTATAAAGTGAAAAATAACTTTAATTTCGGAAGTCGGTGTCTTTAGATTTGTATTTTAGTTTTTTGCCACCGACTTCCGAAATTAAAGTTATTTTTCCTTTTATAGCGTTTTTGGAAGTCGGTTGTTTTTTTTTTGTAAAAAGTTTTTATTTTTCACTTTTTAGCGGGTCAGTTTGTAATTTATCTAAGTTATAATAGCCTAATGTCAACTGCTTATCACCTTATACAAAATATTGCTTCTCCCGATGCAGGGACGTTAATTGTTGAGGAGTTCTCCTAGTAAGAACCAGGAGAACTGGAGCTGATTGAGAAGTCACCATCAGCTTCACTTCACCATACGCATTGTAATGAGCATAAATTGCTTAGCAGCTATATTAAAGTAATCGAATCGCAACCCGTGAAATATTTGTCATTGAGTAGTTCCGATGGCCATTTGTGGTTTTCATCATCAGCTCCACTTTACCAAATCATAATTTCCGAGAGCAAATGTTCAAGTTACTTTAATAATAGACTTAGGCAAGAAACATTTTGCTAAGGGCCAAGTTTATGTTACGCTTAGTCGTGTAAAGACGCTGGATGGCATTGTATTATGCGACTTGGAACCTACCAAGTTGCTAAATAGACCACATGACGAAAAGGCATTGCGTGAAATGCAACGATTGAGGCTTTTATAAATCATCATCAGCCTATTGCAGTTCACTGCTGGACGTAGACCTCCCCAAGTTCTCGCCAACGTTCCCGGTCCTCCGCTTCTCTCATCCAGCCACTACCGGCAACCTTTGTTAGGATAATTAGTTTTTAGACTAGAGAAGTATTTATTAGTTTTTAGACTAGATGCTGATAATCCTGGCTGCAGAATCAGGCCAGACTTATGTCAACATTGCATTGAACTTAACATTTAGTCCTGTTTAAAATGAGCCCAAACACGACTACGGTGCTGTAATTTCAAGGTTTGTACTTTTACTGATGCTCCTGGCTTTAGCATCAGGTCTCTATGCACTTCGGTGTTCCTCATTAACAGTACATTTATCCACACATCGAGCCCTTTTCAATAAGCCTAAACACGATATATCTGCTGTTAGTTGTCGAGGAGTTAGGTACTCAGCAGACTATCCTGACTGCAGCATCAGGTCATAACTTGATGATCATAAGACCAAATGTGGCAAATGCCCAATCAAACATCAAAACAATTTACTAAAACAGTCCTTGCCTGTTCGAGTAACTTCTTACTGTTAAGGAGTTGTACCTTCCATCATCAGCCCAGCTACCTGAGATGGTGACAACCATACGCAAATACACAAGATACTTCATAAAATATGCGAAAAACAATAAGTGAGCTTATAAAATTTGAGGGTTGCCCTTGATTTCTCTAAGATCCCATCATCAGATCCTAACTTGGTGACAATGGGACCACCTCAGAACTATCTACTTTCGAACAAAAAAAGACACAGTATATATCCTTCTTATTCTGTATAAGAAATATCTTTTAAATTGGTCCAATATTGGAGGGGAAAATAGGCGAGAGCCAAACCTCGAATTATGACTT
The DNA here is from genome assembly GCA_916614155.1 of Mesoligia furuncula. Taxonomy (NCBI): domain Eukaryota; kingdom Metazoa; phylum Arthropoda; class Insecta; order Lepidoptera; family Noctuidae; genus Mesoligia; species Mesoligia furuncula. Next base: position 20,884,459 of record OU744800.1, on the reverse strand, counting down.
TTTACTTAGGCTTTTTCAAAAAGTCTCTCCGACCGCATAAATTTCCTCATAATAGGTAGTTCGATTACCAGTTACGAATATGTTCATTACGATATTGCGATTTTCCTAGCTGAAGGGGATTTTGTCAAGTTTTCCTCATAGTTATTTTTGTTAGTAGTTAATGAGGAATAGAATAAGTAGATAATTTTAATTAGATTACCTCATTGAAAGAAATTATAAGGATAATTTGCATCTAGGTGCATACAGTACAGAAGGCAACGAAAGTCGTTGTAAGTACATTTTAGTCCTTTATTAATAACAAACAACAAAACATTAATTACATCACTTAGATACATAAATTAAAATGTTTGCTTTACTTGGGAAGAGACTGGACCCCACGACACAGGGAATCCTAGTGTGGGGTCCAGGGCATTTGTAAAACCTAGCACCTAAGGCTCCTAGTAAACTGCTACTAGTTTTTGTTCTTTTTTATATTGTACCGTGTTTTTCTGAACTGAATAAAGTTTTTTTTATTTTTTACTTTAACAAAAATAAAAAAATATTAATAATTGAGAGCCAGTGGTGGCCAAGTGGTAACGGCCGCGACTTACGAGTTGTAGGTCGTAGGTTTGTACCCAGACAGGCGCTTTACTTTATGTAAATTATTTCATCACCACTTCTCTCAAAACGGTGAAAGAAAACATCGTGAGGAAACCGGCATTAAAATTTGCTAGAACCACGGCTAGAACCAAAAATTCGAAGATATGTGACATTTACCCGCACGGGTCCGCGTGGTGGATTACGGCCCAATCCCTCTCACAGAGCAGCGGCGGCGACCTCTCGCGTCCGGCCCTGGTGCAAGCCATGGTCCGGGGCGAGAGGGAGTGGGAGGCAGTCACCTCCTTCTGCGAAGCAGTCATGCTAGCGAAGGAGGTGGCGGGACGGCTCAGGGAGAGAGCCTCCCGTCCCAGCCGCCGCGGGAGACGCTCCGGGCGTTGGGAGCCGCGTGACGACTCCCGGCCACCGTAGGCGCGGGCCTGCGGGCGAAGAGTAATGGGTAGCTCACCGTCCGATCAAGACCAGGCCCGTGCCGGACGGCGCGTACGTGTTCCACGCACGCCTCAAAGAGATGTCAGCATCGAGGAGGGGCCTCTTAGGGCCGAAGCCTGCCGGGTCAGCGGGATTGTCCGAAAGAGTTACCGCTGGCCCGGAACATAAAGGGCTAAGGAAGGAACATGGGTGGGTTTTAGTCAGTAAGAGTCTGACACTCCCTTCCGCTCCACCCAGAGCGGGAGGAGTCATTTGATGATTTCCCATCCGCAAAAAAAAAAAAAACCCTCTCACAGAGGGGAGGCCCGGGCCGTGTCCCAGCAGTGGGAACATTTATAGGCTGATTATGTATTAATAATTACTGAACACCGTAGGTAATAGTGTTAGCCGACCCTCAGTGCTAACCACACAATAACTTCTTCTAGGCAATGAAACTGTAATGAATGAAACACACCTATGAAGCTAGATGCAACAGCAGTTTCCAAGCATTCCGATGATCACCTCGTAAAACCCGAGCATAATCAATACATGAAGCGTACAGTTAATGAGTGTTAATATTATGTGCCTTTTACCTAAGCGGTTTCAAGTTGCAGCAGCAGCGGCGCAGGCGCGCTGCATTATTACGTAAGCACTTTCACCGACCCTGCGCGCTAACTACACGCAAACAAGCCGTCGTGCAAACGTGACGCACACGTTACGTTATAATACCTACCTACACTTATTAGCTACTAGCTGTGGCCCGTGACTTTGTTTGTGGACATTTCCGTGATTGAAAGATCCTGTTTGAGGAAATGTTTATGATGTTGAAGCTGATTGATATTTAAAAACAAGTTCGTCTAAAATATAACCATTTCCTTCTGTTTAAAGCCTTTCTTGAATTCAGAAACTGTCGAATGATAGCTAGAATAGGTGGTAGCTACCTAATACAAGAATGGGTTGATTAAAAATGTGTCTTTCCGACAGTTGACAAGCTGACAATGCCACGAAAGTAGCCGAGTAGGTATTTTATACTTATTCAAATACGGGTCGTCAGTAGCCCGAAAGTCTGACAACTAGTTTACCAAGGGGTATCGTATTACCCAGTAACTGGGTTGTGGAGCTCAGATATGCAGTCGCTCTTTGTAAAATACTGGTATACAGCTATATCTGGTTAGACTGGAAGCCGACCCCAACATAGTTGAGAAAAGGCTAGACATACTAAAAGTAAGCTAATTAAAAGTGCCGTTATCATCATACTCATTGGCAGCATGTTCCACCCACTGCACAATATGAGGGCCTTCTACCTTTTGCCATGCTTCGCTGGTCCGTGCGAGTCTCATCCAGGTCTTCCCCGCGAACTTCCAAAGTGCCGTGCTTTCCTATTATTTAGATCCACCCAAGTTCTGTAATAATTATGTTGTCATAATTCTGCCACAATCTTTGTAGATTGTGGGTAATTCTGCACGTGTATGTATTTAGTTCAACTCAGCCTATCGCAGTCCACTGCTGGACATAGGCCTCCCCACAACACCCTGTCCTCCGCCTTCCGCATCCAGTCTACGCCAGCCACCTTCTTTAGGTCGTCCGTCCATATAGCTGATGGGGGGCGTCCCACACTACGCTTGCCGATAAGCGGTCTCCACTCCAGTATTTAGTTGGTAAGCCAAAATAAAAAAACTGGCCAAGTGTGAGTCGGACTCGCACACGAAGGGTTCCGTACCACAAGGCAAAAACGCCAAAAAGAACATGTTTGTTGTATGGGAGCCCCCCTCAATTATTTATTTTATTTTAATTTTATTATTTATTATTAAAGTTAAAATGCAACTGAGTATTTTGTGAATATTTCAAGTGCCTACCTGTTGCCATTTTTGATATCGAGCAAAAAAGGGCAAAAAAATCGCGTTTGTTGTATGGGAGCCCCCCTTAATTATTTAATTTATTTTGTTTTTAGTATTTGTTGTTATAGCGGCAACAGAAATACATAATGTGTGAAAATTTCATTTCGGTTCGTAAAATACAGCCTGGTGACAGACAGACGGACAGACGGACAGACGGACAGACGGACAGACGGCCAGACGGACAGACGGCCAGACGGACAGACAGCGAAGTCTTAGTAATAGGGTTCCGTTTTTACCCTTTGGGTACGGAACCCTAAAAAATTTAATTAAATAAATAAAAAAGTCTATTTACACAAAAAGAACAGACAAACATAGGTTATCCCTCCTTTGTAACCTTATATACTTACTGCCCTTGGCTAGTACTGAGGTTTGTATATTCCTAGACATACCAACATACACACAATTTATTTATTTATTGATTGAGTGCAAAGACTACAGTGCCGATTGTGTGAGCGCCTGGAATGGGTAGGTAAAGAAAGTTAGGTTACGTTGTATGATAGAGAACCGATGTGCGTACTAGTAACACTATTACAGACATACATATATTACGGTGACCTGACAAAGTTAGACAACTGATTTTGTAAACCTAGGTACAGTTCGGGTCAAAATACCTTGTGGTCCCTGTGGGTCGCACAGGCATACAGATCTCTTTGCTGTTTGTTATTCTATGTTGCGTCTTCTGTAGGAAAGGTAGTACTTACAAGCCAACCACCAACCCACAAGGCCCTATGGCATTGTGGGTTGGTCTCTAAATAGTTACCTACATAGTTTGTTATTATTTGTTAGGATATGCTGTACTCACACTTTAGAACAATGTTCACTAAATAAAAGCAAAACAGAAAGTGACAATGAGTCAGGGAGTTTCCTTCTGTCACTGACAAGACTTCCTTAACTGTATTAATCACTTAAATGTGTAGATAGGTACCAACTTTAACAACAACTACAGGCTGACCACATAACAAGACCTCATGGCATTTTAGTACCGTAACTGCAGCTTGATTAAAGATAAATGCTTACCATAGGTACTACTGTTGAGCAGGTGAACGTAGACCAGCGGCTGTCGACTAGCGGAAGGAAGTAAAAAACTAGGGAAGCTAACTAAGCCTAACCTATCACGAACTAGTGAAACGTGAACGCTCCGAAATTGGAAAGCATTCAAAACCGGCCATGCCTGAAGATCGCTATGTCCATACGTAAGTATAGGACACAAGATATGAGGAAAGAGATTGGCAATATTTAGCGACCTCCTATCTGTAAGTAAATTGTGTAAGACTTAGCTCTTGATACTCTTAAGAGGATACGGTTTCTTCTTAGCGTTTCCATGGCATGGTTTCCAGAAATCGTCTAAGAGTTAGGCACCTGAGTACAAAGCCTGAAAGCATTGATGAAATACAAGTCAAGCAGTTACATATTTGACTCTATACCAACAATATTATCAAACCCAAAACACGGTACGTTTTGGGTTTGACTAACAAGGACAATAAAAACCTCTGTAGATAAACGTGAAACTATTATGACAAGATCTCAAGCCTCCAGCAACCGCCCTTGCAGCCTTGCCTTGCTCTCGGCGGAAGGCCGAGTAAACCTTACGCAACGTCTGATAGAAAATTCTACAATAGTAGGTATTATAGGTAATCCTTCGATCCAAAGTAGGTAAACGGACCTCACAAAGTACCTACACATAACAGTTGTACTAAAAAGTAAGAGGATGTGACTGAAATGACGTCACCCCGGATTTCGGTCGGTCGTAACGTAATGTAACGAGACACAATTTTACAATCTCCGTCTCCAAGTACCGACGCCGACGCGTCCATCTACGGACGCCGGAGTGACCACAAAAAAGCGATATTGTTTAGTCTGAAATACATTCTTTTGTTACCAGAGAAACTTACATTGTAAACTTACAAGGATAGATTTGGAAAGTGGCTATCTATTCTTCAGACGGATGATAGATGGGGGAATTTGCAACTCTGTATTTATGTAGGTATTAGGTTTGCACTTAGCATCTGGCCTATGTTTACGTGTGGACTGTTTGAGGCAAGGGCGGAGATAAGGGCGGGGAAGAAGCTTGTCGGGGACCGCGGGCGGCAAAGCAAAATGAGGCCCCCCAGTCTTCGCAGTTTATGTAGGTTTTTCTAGTAAAATTTTTGCAAAAAATTAATACAGACAGACATACTAGATATACTCTACCTAGTCCATAGGTCTCGCACCCGGCTGGATATATTTTCTCAGGGTGATGCATTTTCATCTTCATAAAATGCTATTTATGAAAAACAAGACTGCATGATACATAAGCTAGCGAAGTGAGCTCGAAATTTTTTACACCCCGTCTCGGAATTCTTAGTTTCTTTTAAACATTCTTATTACAAAAAAAACCGGCCAAGTACGTGTCGGGCCACGCACAGTGTAGTGTTCCGTAAATTAATCGTATCGGGGGCGCGGCGTCGGCCACAGGTGCGTCGACCACTGGGGGCCTAAGCCACGGACCCCCGTATTAGCCCGTTATCACAATGTAGTACGATTCTGTTGTTTTTTTATTCTGAATATAAAAAATTAAAATAAAAAAATATTGTTTTTCATATTTTGTTTTTCAATGCAAGTCTTTACCCGTTATAAACAAGCAACTACTTCATCTTAGTCACTTTAAAGGATTAATGCTAAGGATTTTGTATTTGGTACAAAATTATCCAACACCCAAGTTCAACGACTATTACCGCTAAACTAATGAAGTTATCTTAACCGCTATAGTTTTTCTTTAAAGTTCATGAAATTCACTATCATCGTGAATTTTTCCAGATTTTTCAAGCCAGCAGTTTAGGTTTTAGAGGGGGGGGGACGCCCTACTGGGACAAAAATGTGCACTTTAAAGTTTAATATTTCGTAAATGGAGCATTAAATCGAAAAATTATTTTAGCAAACCCCAAGTCATTTTAGAATACCTATTCAACGATATCCCACACGATGGGGTAGACGACGAAAAAAATATTCATCCCCACTTCACATGTAGGGGAGCTAGAGGACCCTAAATAAAAATATTTTCCATAATTTTATTTTACCACTTTGTCGGCGTAATTGATGTACGCACTCCTACAAAATTACAGCTTTCTAGTACTAAGGGCGTTTGTGCACTACACGGAATTTTACTGTCCGGCAGTCCGATTTTATTTTTTTATTATAGCGTGCCATATGGGATCGTAAAAAATCGGACTGCCGGACCGTAAAATTACTTGTAGTGCACAAACCTACCCTAATGGTCTCTTAGCAAAACCTCGGACAGACAGACAGATAGACAGACGGACATCACGAAACTATAAGGGTTCCTAGTAGGAACTAAGGAACTCTAAAAATAGGAGTCGAAAAATGATCAGCTGTGCTGGTTGCGTGCACAAACAAAACAAATTTTATTAAAGCGGTATCGTATTATTCTCCCAGTTTTTTATTTTACTTAATCCGTTTGGGGAGGGGTACGCGCCCCTGTAACTACCCTCACCCCCCCCCCCCCCGGATCCGCCCATGGTAAACTATCTAAGTTCAAGATCAGTTTGAGCCTTATAAAAATACGGTAAATGTTCTCATATAAGTTTGAAAAAAGAAGAACTTGGCGCCGCGCCGTATTTAATACAATTATATAGCCCCGAGTACATAAACGAAGGTACATAGAATGGGAAATAAGTTCACTTGAATAGGGAAAACGAGTGTGAACAATCGCTAGATCTGAAACGCTGCATCAGATGCATGTCGTAAATAGAAAGGGTAGGTACATAAAATATATACGAATAGAGCGTTTTGTGGAGTTAACAACACCTAACTAAGTATAAGTGGTTTGATGTTATTTTTTGTTACTTTTCAATTACAAGAATATCGGTCTATTGGACGGATGCACCATTAATTCGTTTTAGGTAAATATTATGAATGACTGTTCAGGAAAATGCAACTGAAGAGAAAACCATGCAAGTGAGATTGAGACATTATCTATATATATTACATAATAATAAAACAGTAAAAAAACTGGGCAAGAACGAGTCGGACTCGCGCACCGAGGGTTCCGTAACATCCGGGTTTATGCATAAGGTTTATGTTTATGAAATTATTAATTTTTTTATATTTTTATATTTGAGTTGATTGAATAAATGGTAAATTGCGCTGTACGATTTATGACGTATTAAAAAAAAACTACTTACTAGATCTCGTTCAAACCAATTTTCGGTGGAAGTTTACATGGTACATCATAATTATATTTTTTTAGTTTTATCATTCTCTTATTTTAGAAGTTACAGGGGGGGGGGAGACACATTTTTCCACTTTGGAAGTGTCTCTCGCGCAAACTATTCAGTTTAGAAATAAATTATACTAGAAACCTCAATATCATTTTTGAAGACCTATCCATAGTAACCCCACACGAATGGGTTTGATGAAAAAAAAAAATTGAGTTTCAGTTCTAAGTATCCGACCCCCAAAATTTATTGTTTTTTTCTATTTTTGTGTGAAAATCTTAATGCGGTTCACAACGGTTACTTACCAAGTTTCAACAGTATAGTTCTTATAGTTTCGGAAAAAAGTGGCTGTGACATACGGACGGACAGACAGACAGACAGACATGACGAATCTATAAGGGTTCCGTTTTTTGCCATTTGGCAACGGAACCCTAAAAACTGTGTCTGTACATTGAATATATTAAAAAAAAAAATTAAGGGGGGTATAGAAACAGTAATAGGGCACGAACCCAAAAAAAAATTATGTCTGTTTGTTTGTACACGCTAAACTTCGGAATTACTGGCCGAATTTGAATGATTTTTTTTTGTTGTATAGGTATTATGTCTGGGCAACATATAGGCTATAATTTATCTTGGAAAGTTGAACACCTGATGCAGAACCGCAACAGACCAGCTAAACTATAAGAGATACAAAAATGGTACCATAGCAAAAATTGTTCCACGTGATGAGCATTTTCTGCTGAGAGAATAAATTTGAAGATCTGGAACACCTGATGTGGAACTCCAAGAGCCCAGCTACACCATAACACACATAGGAATGACGTCTTAGCAAAAGTTTTTCGGTCTGATGGGCATTTCCTGTTGACTTATAAAAATCGAAGATCAGAAACATCTGATGTCGAAATCAAAGCTATCACTAATTTCACTGTATGTGAAAAAAATAACATAAGGCGGTAACAGTTTAGGACTGATTTTCGATGACGATGGTATATCATTTCACTCTACTGGCCAAAACTCCCATTTATTATTTTATTTTATCGAATAAATATGCCTTCGGGCTTATGTTATTTAAGTGTTTAATTTCCTTTTCCATTTATCATCGTAACACGATAGCCTACAAGGTAATGCAGGGGAGCAGTCACTTTCACGATTATAATTGATCAGGTATCTTCACAATAAAACGTAACCAAGCGTAGAAAGAGGTCAAATCTTTCCCAATCTTTCAAAGGAGCTAAAAGATTGAGGATCATAAGATCCCATGAATCTACCAAAGAGCGTCAGGAGAGACTTGATGCTGTTCGAGAATAACAGGCTGCAACTCGCTCCGTGGAAACCTCTTCGGATCGCGAAGCACGCCTGCGTTCTTAGCGTATTTACGCATCTACATCCAGGTCTCTAGAGACCAGTGAAGAATATGATGCGCGAGTGACCGCTGATCGTGAACGTCATGCATTGTCTCGCGAGTCGGAGACGTTCACGGATAGAGAATTGCGCTTGAGTTCCAAGCGTATCTACGCATCGAATTCTAGTTCTCCAGAGACAAGTGGGGAACGTGATGCGCGACTGACCGCTGATCGTGAACGTCACGCATTGTCTCGCGAGTCGGAGACGTTCACGGATAGAGAATTGCGCTTGAGTTCTCATCGTATCGACGCATCTGCTTCTAGGTCTCTAGAGACAAGTTCGGAACGTGATGCGCGACTGTCTGCTGATCGTGAGCGACATGCATTGTCTCGCGAATCCGGTATAATTATTATTATTAATAGTTCCCTTTGTTCTATACAAGATACTGTTCATTCAATTGGAGGCAATTCTCTTAGCACTTACGGCCTACCTGAGGCCGTAAGTGCTAAGAGAGTTCCGGATAATAATTATTATTAATAGTTCCCTTTGTTCTATACAAGATACTGTTCATTCAATTGGAGGCAATTCTCTTAGCACTTACGGCCTACCTGAGGCCGTAAGTGCTAAGAGAGTTCCGGATAATAATAATCGATCCGCTGCACAATTACGGGAAGAAAAGTTTTTTTGTTGTATAGGTAAGCGTGGGCAACATAAAAGCTATAATTTATTTTGGAAAATGGAACACCTGATGCAGAACCGCAACAGACCAGCTAAAGTATATAAAAATGGCGCCATAGCAAAATTATTCCACGTGAAGAGCATTTTCTGCTGTAAGAATAAATTTGAAGATCTGGAACACCTGTTGTGGAACTCCAAAGCCCATCGACCATACCATACCATAAACAGCCTATAATTTTCCCACTGCTGGGACACAGGCCTACTCTCGGTGAGAGGGAGTGGGCCGTAATCCACCACGCGGGCCCAGTGCGGATTGGCAGATGTCACATGTCTTCGAATTTTTGGTTCTAGCTTAGGACATGCCGGTTTCCTCACGATGTTTTCCTTCACCGTTTTGAAAGCAGTGGTGATGAAATAATTTACACAAAGTAAAGCGCCTGTCTGGGTTCGAACCTACGACCTACAACTCGTAAGTCGCGGCCGTTACCACTTGGCCACCACTGCTCTAAACCCATCGACACTATAACATAATTATATAGGAATGACGTCTTAGCAAAAATTGTTTACTCTAATGGGCATTGAGTTGACTTACAAAAATGAAAGATCTGGAACGTCTCGAATCGTCTCGCGCATCCCGTTGTTTTCCAGTCCCCGGGCTCTTAGAATTCGACATCAGACGTTTCAGATCTTCGATTTTGACGACCCCGTTGTCGCTGGCATAGGCAACAGGATCCGCGTACGAAGTCGCGGGCAGAAGCTAGTCGGTAATAAAACAAATCTACTCTAGGTAATCTAAGGGGGCTTTTAAAAGGCACTGATTTAAAGAGGCAGTTGTAAGTAGCGGTTTTGGTAAGTTAAAAATTATAAATGGCACGTTTAATAACTAGTTCAGCAGTTAAAACTAAGCAGTAAAGTAAACAAAAATGAGTAATAAAAAATAATGAAATGGATCAGTGAATATATAATTGAGCAGGAAAATAATTAAATGGGCGGTAAAAATTATTGAACGAGCGGTTACGTGTGGGCAGCAATAAATCGGAATTTATCGGTAAGAGATCTCATTCTAAGCAATTCTATAAACAATGAGGTGTTAAAGTAGTTTTGGGTGTGTAGTCGACGGATCCCCGCTTCGCGGGGTCCCTATTTCTGTCTACAGGGTTTAAAGGAACCTAACCTGTCCGAGTCGGGATGCCCCAAGTCCCGAGCTCGCTTGGCTCGCTCTTGCATCCGCTATGATCTGCCGAACTATTTATCGAACCGCTCATTCCATCATTTTTACCGCTCATTCAGGTATTGGACTGCTCAATTATTTTTAGAATTGACATTGTATGATAAAATAACCGATTTTTTATTACTGTCGCAATAATTAATCAACCGCCATTAAATTAAATAACTGCTCAATATATTTTTCAACTGATCATAATAACATGTCGAATACTTAATTATTAATGACATCATCCGTCGTGCTCTTGTCACCAGACTTGGGTGCCAGCTGTTTTAGAACCCAAGGGCCTGGGACGCGACGATGGGAAGAGACCAGATGGGATGACCATAATGCCCTGGAAGTTAGGCACACCTTTGGTGTGGGATGCAACATGTGTCGACACCCTTGCGCCATCTCATCTTCCTAGCACGGTGGGCTGTGCTGGAGCGGCTGCTGCAGGTGCAGAAAACCTCAAACGGCGAAAATATTCCAACCTGATTGGGAGTTATATGTTCGAGCCGTTTGGGGTTGAAACACTAGGGCCATGGGGTCCGAGTGCCCACTTGGTTTTTCGAGATATCGCCAAGCGGTTAGTCGACTCTTCACGTGACCAGAGGGCTGGCCTATTTCTTGGCCAAAGAATTAGCATTGCCATTCAACGTGGCAATGCTGCCAGCCTTTTGGGCACTGTTCCTGTTGACAGCGATGCGGACGAATTTTTTGATGCCCTATGATTATTTTTCTTATTTTTTCATATAAATGTACATATTATTGTATTTATTTTAAATATTGGTGTACCGTTTTAATTACTAAAAAATTGTACTACCCTATGTTCACAAAATAAATGAATTATAACAGCTCAAAAAATTTGTTCCCCATATAAATCGGAAGTGGAAGAATTTTTCGAAATTGTACCCCGAGGGGGGGGGGGGGGGGGTGAAAAGGAATAAGATTTTTAACACAAACAAATCGCCCCGGTTTTGTTGAGTTACTTAAAACTACCCTACTTTATGGGGTGTTATGAAAGGATACAACAACAGAAGTTCGACCGGTTCTGCGCTTCTCGCATCCAACGGGTTCCTGCGGCCTTCACAAGATCGTCGGACCACCTTGTGGGAGGCCTTCCAACGCTACGTCTTCCGGTACGCGGTCGCCACTCCAGAACCTTTCAGCCCCATCGGCTATCTGTTCTGCGAGCAATGTGTGCCCACTGCCACTTAAGTTTGGCAATGCTTCGGGCTATGTCGGTTACTTTGGTTGTCCTGCGGATCTCCTCATTCCCGATTCGATCACGCAGGGAAACTCCAAGCATAGCCCTCTCCATTGCCCTTTGGGTGACTATTAGCCTTCATAAGGCCCATTGTGAGCAACCACGTTTCAGTGCCATAAGTCATCACTGGCAACACGCACTGGTTAAAGACTTTTGTCTTGAGACACTGCGGTATGTGAGACGAGAAGATATTGCGTAGCTTCCCGAACGCTGCCCAGCCGAGTCGGATTCGACGATTGACCTCTTTCTCGAAGTTTTAATGTAGTATGTGGGCATAATATTTTTTTGTTCCAAAAAGGTTTATTCCGAAATGGTCCCATTTATATTTCGTAAAGATCTGATGATGAGTTTCGCAGACAGACAAACGGAACTCTTTAATATATGCCAGCAAATCAACCGCGATTGCTGTATGCATTGTTTACGCAATCACACAACATAACACGCCTGTATTTTAAATAGGTAGGCAGATGTGTTCAATAGCTTCCTTTCACTGATATTCAAATAGCAAATAGTGTTAGCAAGTAGTGTGTGTTCTGCGAAGCAGTCATGCTAGCGAAGGAGATGGCGGGATGGCTGAGGGAGAGAGCCTTCCATCCGACCCGCCGCGGGAGAAGCTCCGGGCGTCGAGAGCCGCGTGACGAGTCCCGGCCACCGTAATAGGCGCGGGCCTGAGGACGGAGAGTAATGGGTAGCTCACCGTCCGACCAGGACCAGGCCCGTGCCGGACGGCGCGTACGTGTTCCACGCGCGCCTCAAAGAGATGTCAGCATCGAGGAAGGCCCTTAGGGTCGAAGCCTGCGCCGGGTCAGCGGGATTGTCCGAAAGGGTTACCGCTGGCCCGGGACATAAAGGGCTAAGGAAGGAACATGGGGTGGGTTTTAGTCAGTCTGACACTCCCTTCCGCTCCGCCCAGAGCGGGAGGGGTCATTTGATGATCTCAAAAAAAAAAGTAGTGTTCAGTACCATATGAATTTGTGTGCGGTAGGTGAAAAGGAAAAAGTGAAAATAAAAACTTTTTTATAAAAAAAAAACAACGGAGTTCCAAAAAAAAAACACTACAAAGGGAAAAACAACTTTAATTTCGAAAATCAATGTCAAAAAACGAAAATGTAGAACCAACGACGCCGACCTTCGAAATTAAAGTTATTTTTTACTTTGTAGTGTTTTTTTGATAACTCATCCGCATCCCATGGTAAGGTAAGACTCCTGAATAAGTTGCCGATGATAAATCCCATCGGGCACACGGCTTGTAAGGTCAGAAAACGTTAATGGATATGTCCCTCGGGCCTCAATACGTGTTTTATCATGCTCTACTATAGCTTTACAGCTCTACCATGGCTCTACCAAACATATGCTGCCATCTGTTGAAGTTTATAAACAATGTACAGCAACCTTGGATGCGCCATCTAGTGTCGAATAGAACCCTTGAATAGCTTTGAAAAGATGTCGCTAGTAGTTTTGCAAAAAAGTTTCGTTGTATTTTCTAAAAATAACACCAGAGTTCGTTCCAAGCGCTATATTTAGTTTTTAGACATTTGACAAAAAAGATGGCAGCGATTGCCGATTGCTGTCCTTCGGATTTATTGCGAAAATGGCGCATTATGTGATATTTTCACATAAAAATATAATTTTAAGTGAAAATTTGTGTAGTGCTGCATAGTGATGGTGTGTTATTTTTCATGAATGACAGTGTACTCGTGTGTAAATAGGACTGCGACTTTCTTCTGGATATTGGATTACACATAAAATAAAGGTATTTATGCCTCCTACGCATAATTCGTCGATTTCCATGTGATGTCCTACTATTATTTGAGTTTAAACTAATAGGATCCCTATAGAAACGTGTCCAAACTGAGAATATTACATAAGAATGTGAACTTTTAAAAGGTACTTGGTGATTTCTTCATGTGCTATGAGCATTCCTTTCTTCCGTCGGTAGCATATGTTATTTTAAAGTTCTTGGAAGTGTAGTAGGTAGGTGTGCAAGTCGTCGGGCGGTAGCCGGGTGGAGATACTTGGTTACTTTGGTTATTGGGGGCTTGCATGACATCAGCAGGCATTGCCCATTGCTGTAAAACTTTAGCAGCATGATTCATCAGACCGCTTCACAGTCTTTATCGCAAACGTGTTAAGGTTCATATTATTGGAATCTATTGTAAAAACATTGTTTTAGAAATAGGTCAGTGAATGTGAAGTAAATTATAAGTTCAGATTCATGCCCTCATCATTAATTATAAGCTCCCCTAATCCTTCTGCATTAATTTTGCTTCTATTGGACCATTTTTAACTCATAATTTTATTTTTATATTAACAGGAAAACTGTTGGGAGAATCAGTTGCCTGGTTTAAAATAACAATAAATTCTCAATAGAATTTTGTATTAAAAATCCACTTCCCAATGTAAATTTTAATATTATTCGCCTTTAATTAAGACAGCAAATATTGTAATATTAAATATTGTAAATAATGTATATATTGCAGTTCTATTGCATTATTTAATTTAATAATTTACTATAAAATGAATTTAATAATTTACTATAATTTGAATTCTATGTGTGATATAGAGCAGAGCAGTATGAATTATTTATCTAGTTTACAGACAGTCAGATGGCCAGATTACATGCATTTAAGTAGCCTGATTGTTATGCATTCCTGTGCATAACCATCTAGCAAACATACATTCTAATGTAACTTATTAATTATAAATGTACAAATCATACAAACTACCTATTTTCCTCAATTATATTCCAAATGATTGTTGATGAGGCAACATTATAAATATATAAATTATTTATATTAATAATAAATTTATTGAGTCATTACTAAATCCTAAAATAAGTAGGTACTTTTAATTTAAATTAATGTAGAAAATGTTTGACAATATATCTAAACACTAGCAAAATGTTCTGGCCAACAATCCGTTCAGTTTTATTTATTAGAATGCATGTGACAAAAACATGCTTTGTGTTTTTTATTGGACGATTGTAGTCCAGTTTCTCAATTCTAATAATAACAACTAAAATAGGTCTGTAGTTTTTCTTAGTATGCATCCTACAGAATGGGCTGTGACACAGATACAGGTTGGTCAAGTTGGTGTGCTTATTTTTAAGAAAACCAGCAGTAACTATGTGCTTTCCTTATTCTATTTAGCAGTGAAGAAATAGGAGAATGAAAAGCGAAAAAAAGGTTACTGTAACTAATGATTTCATTTAATATAATTAAGTAGCTACATGTGGCATGATTTGATATTTTCCATATGGCTAATAACTAGAGCCAATGCAGCTATTACAATAAATATTCTATCAGACCAATTAAAGGTTTCAAATGACTAACAAAAGTACAATTCAGTCTTCAAATAAATGTCTTCACAATGATTCACAATGAATTTTCCCTCAGTTGAACTTACTGTTTTGATAAGACATTCTTAATGTTATTATTTACATTCTTATCTGACATGTTGATTTAATGTTCAAGTGTTTATTTATTTACATACAACTGATAAGGCCTTTTCAATGCTGCATTGAAGAGTGAGATTAAATACCTATGACCCTATCTATAATAACTTGACTGGCGATGGTCCACTGATATTGACATGCCTATAAGTTTTATTATCATTCCATAATACAATGTAGTTTATTAATTATCCATTTCAATGTCTAGTAATGTTTCTGTTTTATAAACAAACTAGCTTCTTCCATGTGGCTTCACCCGCGTGGATGACGGAAATTATCCCACGGGAACATGCTACCGGCAAAAAAGAAAGTAGCCTATGTCCATCCCCAGGATGCCATCTATCTCCTTGCCAAATTTTATCTAAATCCGTGGTTTGCGTGAAAAGTTAACATACAGAGTTACTTTCGAATTTATAATATTAGTATGGATAGTGCATAGTTTAATGTGCACACCGCACATACAAAGACGCAATTTATTCAAACACAATCAATGAAACAGTGAGGTGTGAACATCAGCATGCATAGTTAATATGAATATAATAATGAATAAGTGTACCACTGAAGCAGTTATTTGTTATGAATTGAATATTTTTGATTTGTATGGCATTGCCACATGCTGCTTATGTGTTTATCTGGCCAACTTCCAAGCTAAAGTGTTTCGGTTGGAGAACAGTCACTACTGACACTACATTTTATTTGTTTTGATTTGATATAGTGTGTCGAGGTGTACTTATATGAAATTAATTTTATTAATTAATTTCTTTATCTAGTTAAGAATGTTGTCTGTACAGTGCACTCATGTACAGTACTGTGGCTTGAATGATGAAGTGGCTATATAAGTTTAATAAACAGTTTTCTGCTGGTTGAACAGCTGTTTTGTAATAGTAGGAGTTATTAGATTAAAGTCTTCAATTTACAGACCACTTAAACAATTGGCTACACAGTTTTCTGAAGTATTTGTCAAGTATTCGAATGGGATACACAAAGCATTAATCCCTTTTGCTGTATCTCAAATAAAATGAACTCATTTGAACAGGGGGGGGAGGTTCAGATCAACCCAGCCTAAGAAAGGGCAAATCTTCAGTTTACCAGCTAAATGGATGAGAGGCAAGGTGGCAGTCCAGGTCCAAGGGTCCTGCCCCACGGTGCGCCCAAAGCCAAATTATGTTACTAAGTACCTATGTAATTATGTTACTATTACCATGATAATTGAACGAACCCATACGGCGGCTTTTAATTATGCCCAGGCGCAGTCACGAATTTCATGAAATTGCGACAGTATGGCTGCACAAGGTCAATTTGCAAAAATACTGAGCAGCTGTAGAAATGCCCACATGTTCATCTGTATGAATACAAAAGAGCGACAGGGTCATGACCTAGTGTTGTAGGATGTCAAGACAAGACTTGGCTTCGTTTGGCTTGGCGTCGCTGCTGCATCGCATTTGGAGCAATATTAATTCGACAGACACGTGTTACAGAAATCCGCCCCTAAGACTGACGAAAAATTATTCCAAATATTCCTGGGAGCACTACTACTTAGTGCTTGTCGCTGGAATCAGTGCTCAGTGGTCACCTCGTTCCTACTTTGAAGTGTCCTTTCTTTGGTATTGTTCGTCGAATCGTTGGCTCCTTAAGTTTTGAGTTGAGCTGCACGATTACTGAGTGACTGAGTGGACGTGTCCACAAAAGACCATTTAAGATATCAATGTACATGGTCTTCAAACATGATCTGACCAAGATTATAATCTGGACTTTAAAAGACACTGTGACCTCTCAGTTTTTTTCGGCTTTTCTTCTCAGAGTAGTCAAATAGGAAATGGCGACCTCATCTAATTTTTTAAATATGATTGACGTGTACAAACCTACTTACAGAAATAAAATAATTTATCAAGTCGTAAGTAGGTACCTACGAGGGGCATTCAATAAATACTTAGCCTACAAAAAGTAAACGAAAATTTTGGAAAAGTGGCAATTTATTTTTCAACATAGTCTCCTTTTAGTTCGATACACTTAGCCCAGCGATGCTCCAACTTTTTTAACCCGTCCGAAAAATAGTTTTTGTCAAACTCTGCAAAATAGGCCTCCGTGGCGGCGATGACCTCCTCATTTGATCCATATCTATTCCCGGCGAGAGATTTTTTCAGATTAGGAAACAGAAAGAAGTCACAAGGGGCCAAATCTGGAGAATACAGTGGATGGGGCAGCAATTCGTAGCGTAATTCGACCAATTTGGCCATGGCAACGGCAGACGTGTGAACCGGTGCGTTGTCGTGGTGAAATAGCACTTTTTTCTTCGCCAGATAGGGTCGTTTTTTCTTTAATTCGGCGTCGAATCGGCCCAATAAATCGGCGTAGTAAAGCCCTGTAATTGTTTTACCCTTCTCGAGGTAATCGATGTAGATCACACCTTGTAAATCCCAGAAAACGGTGGCCATAACTTTTCCGGCCGATTTTACAGTTTTCGCCTTCTTTGGAGCACGTTCCCCGGTCTGGATCCATTGTTTTGATTGCTCCTTGGTCTCTGGTGTGTACCAGTGGATCCAGGTTTCATCGACGGTCACAAAACGACGCAAAAACTCCGCTGGATTCCGCTTAAACAGCGCCAAACACGTCTCCGATGTGGTCTCACGGTTGCACTTGTTTTCCGGTGTGAGTAAACGCGGCACCCATCGCGCCGACAGCTTTCTCATGCCGAGTTCCTCGTGAAGAATATGATGCACTGTTCCTTCTGAAATGCCTACAGTCGCAGCTAGCTCCCGAACCTTCAATCGGCGATCTGCCAATACGAGATCATGGATTTTTTTAATGTTTTCCTCCGTAGCAGCTGTTTTCGGTGCACCTGGACGTGGTTCATCAAAAACCGACGTACGGCCACGTGCAAACTCGTTGAACCAATTCTTGACGGTGGCCATCGATGGAGAAGAGTCACCGTACACAGCATCCAAGCGCTCTTTGATTTCGATGCGCGTTTTCCCTTCCAAAAATAGGAATCGAATCACCGAACGATATTGCTCTTTTTCAATTTTTGTAAAACCGATCGATACGTTCGCTTCCATAAGTTGTCAAATTAAAACAAATGAAGTGATTGGAATGAAAATTTGAAAAAAGAATTAAAAAAGAATGTGCTACACTGTGGTAAAACTCTTTTGAAACTACAGCGCCCTCTGGCGATGAGGCTAGGTACTTATTGAATGCACCTCGTACACACGGCTACACATCAAGCTATACATTTCCAGTTTTAGCTGACCTGGCATTGTATATATATTTCGTACAATCAGAAGTCAGCGTAAACTGGTTATGAATAGCTTGATCTGTAGCCGTGCGTACCTACATCCAAAAAATGATTCGTTTATTTTAAATGGGGCTCATAAATCTTTCGACCGCGTTCATGCACAGACTATTCCGTGTAGTTTCTGTTTATATTTTCCCAGGCCATACAGAGTGACTTGTAATTCGACCTAGCCCTTATAAGGCGTGATAGTTTGACCTGTGCAAGGTAGGCAGCACCCCGTAGGATATTACACAGAAAGAGATAGGTACCTACTTAGAATAACAAATTCCCTATATAATTACAAGACACCCTGTATATTAATTAAACTATGGTGTTAATGAAACCTTTAAGGCCTACGCAGACCGTGACGGCATGGCAAGGGATTTCAATTTTTGCTAATGGACATTCAAACGTATCGATATAAAACGACATAAATTGCTATAATGATGCCGTGGCATCGAAAGGGATTTCATTGCGCGGCATTGAAAGACGCGCCACGGGCTCCCGCGGCGCCGGCGGGTTGCCGTGGCGTCCTGCGGTAGGCCACGGCATCCCAAGGACTCTGTCGCTCGTTGTGACCTACCGCGGGGTGAGGGTGAGGGTAGAGAAGCGAAGAAGCCGCTGGAATGCCGCGGTATCTAAGCGGCTAGTGTGCGCTGACTGACGGCAAAATCCCTTGCCATGCCGTCCCTGTCTGCGTAGGCCTTTATGTGGTCGTTCACTGAACCTTAAACCTTCATTGATCCTTGCCTCAGTGGGCACATACATATAAATATAACCTCATCTAACTTTCCAGAAATAAATGAATAAAAGGTCACGTCCTAAGGTTTTCTTGAAGGTTACGACTCTCACAATCCATACTAATAATATTATAAATGCGAAAGTGTGTTTGTCTGTCTGTTACCTCTTCACGCTTAAACCGCTGAACCGATGTAGATGAAATTTGTTAAAGAGATAGTTTGAGTCCCGGAAAAGGACATAGGATACTTTTATCCCGATATTCACACGGTACCGAGACCCCCCGAGCCCTGCTAGTATAATATAAAAACAAGACCTTTAAATATTAGTTTAAGTTATGTACTAAAACAATTTTTAAAATAATGACTTGAATTGATTCGTTGACGTCGTCAATTTGACGAACTAGCCATAACAAGAATCTAAAGAGACTTCATTAGGTAGGTAATTAGTTAATTACTTAACCCATTACCCGCCGCAGTTGTATATAAGCAACTTATCATTTCTGAGCCCCTAGCACCGCAGTTGTAAATTTGCAACTTAAGTCTCCAAAGTGATTTTTAAACGTATTTTTATTTACGTAGGAGCAGTTTCATAATAAAAATAAAGACCACCGTTGCCATTCAAGGAATTTCTTTCCTTTTCCCTAAAATCACTTATGCAAAGCACCAAATTAACGGTGAAAAAAATGCATAAAACCCATCGCAAAATGCAGGTTTGACCTTAACCTGTACCGCCAGAGTTGTATAAATACAACAGTAGTGATGTAGCACATAAGTTTATTTATTACTCTTAATGCAAACTTTAGTTTACTCAAATAATATACAAATAGGTTAGGCATTCAGAATTAAAAAGTAATTCAATGCTTGTTGCTGTTTGAACCTATTTCTAACTATAATATCTAAAACTGAACATGATTTAAGGTAGATTCATATTACAATTAGATAGACGATTTTTACTAAATTGTATTTTAGTAACAACCCTAGTACTTTAACGTTATCAAAGAAGTCCAGCGCCGGAGTTGTACATATGCAACCGCTTGTGACGTCATAAGCGAACTCATAATGATAATAGTGAGGGTACATCTGTTTTATTTGTTAAGAATTATTAATGAAATAGTGGGTACTTATTTTATTTCATTGGGTCTTGTGGCCGTGTTTGAATCGCAAAATGTCGAGTGCAGAGGAATTAATAAGGATTTTAGAAGGTTACGAGGAAGATGTAGAAGAATTTGTGACCGATAATGAGTTAGAAGAGGAGGAGGTATGTACCCAAAGTTGTATAAATGCAACAATAGGGATTCCGAAAGACGTATTTAGTAGAATTATGAACTATACTCTATCAATGCTTATAGCTTTTTTTATTCGGGTAATTTTAATTATAAGGTTAATGACTTATAAAAAAACATTAGATTTTCGTAAAACGTGTAATTTTACTCTTAAAATCTAGTAAAAAAAATAAAAAAATTGTGAATGGTGCACAACACTATAGTTGACCTTGAAAATACGTGATTGGCGCTAGGGGCACATTTTTTTGCAAGATTATACAGCGGTTAAAGGGTTAATTATCAAATGCAAATACAATTAAAATACGTCTAATACCTATGGGAACAACGGCAGACAATCGAGACGAGTTCGTCCGTCTGACCTTGTCTCTATTCTCGTGTTCAACATCCATGTGTTGGGTTTCCAACATGTTCACTTGTCTCGAATACTACCAATGTACCAATACAAACACGCTGAGTCTTTTAGAACATTAAGTATATCTTTTTTAAATAAAAGGAGAAACTGACTGACATATCTGCGCACAGACGAAACATACTAGAACTAGGAATATAAAATTTGCACTAGGGTGCCTTTTATAATGTAGCCGAGTACGAAGAAGGGGGTGTTAAATTTTGTAGGGGAAATTACGAAATCCACGCGGACGAAGGACGAAGACGTGGGACAAGAGTATTTTTTTTTTCGTTAGCCTATGTTGTGTCCCACTGCTAGGCAAAAGCCTACCCTTTCACTTCCAACCGGGTAGCCGGTGCCGACTATCCGGTAACATTCCTAGGAAAACTACGCCGGTACGTGTGAAAGCTAACGTACATGGCTATACACTTCGCCGCCGGGTACCCGGCACCGGCTACCCGGTTGCCGGGACGTGTGAAAAGCGCCTTAGGCTTGAGTCTTAGCAATCTCTGACGAGGTTTGCAGGACCAACATGGCCCTGTTGGCCTTGCAAACCTCATCAGATCGTCACACCACCTTCGCCGTAGTCTACCTGCGTCTCAGCCTATAATGCACCCACTGCTGGGACACAGGCCTCCTCGGGGAGAGGGAGTGGGCCGTAATCTACCACGCGCGGGCCCAATGCGGGTCAGTCGATTTCACATGTCAATTTTAGTTTTTAGGGCATGCCGGATTTCTCACGATGTTTTCCTTCACCGTTTTCAGAGCAGTGGTGATGATATAATCGACACAAGACTAAAGCGCCTGTCTGGGTTCGAACCTTCGACTTCCAATTCGTAAGTCGCGGCCGTTACCAGTGGACCAGCACCGCTCGCTGTGTGCCAAGTGCTAGACAAAAGCGACTCTCTCGGAGTTTGGGAGGAGGAGAGGCAAGCATGCACCAGTCTATACATCATCGGTTACCATTGTTTCCCGATGACTTAGCACTCCCTCTCACAGAGAGGAGCCCTGTGTCCCAACAGTGGAGGAAGCATTATAGGGTGATTATGCTAAGCGAGCACTATTGACGACCGCAACATTTAAGCCGCGTTTTCACGTCGTGGACACGTCGCAGATACTTATCGCTCGACATTTACGTAGTTGTCTCTGCAAAAGTTGTGGGACAATGTCCCGCGACATATGACTTGTTCACATTGGTCAGTCGTGATCAGTATGTCGCCCGAGGAGGTAGTGTTGTTCAGTGCAGCTTACATAATAAGCGACACACGTCCTCACTACTCAAAGCCTGTCCGGCGACGGTCGAGGGACACGAAGACGACGGTCGCTCGTGTCGACACTCGCGGCAGAGCATCGACTAGCGACAAGTTGCGCGACCCAAAAATGTCCCAAGCGACGTTGGGCGACATCGCGCGGGACACGTGAATTTCGTGTCGAGCGACAGAGTCGCGGAACAAATGTCCCCCTAGTGAAAACGCGGCTTTATTACTATCAGAGAGGTAATTCCCGAATTTTTTTATAACGTCCACATTATAATCTCAGTCGCAATCTACCAATAAACTTCTATCTTGCTTACATTTTCGACAGGTTTTTTTTTACATTGATTGTCACTGATGTGAGATTGCGACTTGACTTTGAACATTTTTTTTAAGTACGAGCTTCAGCACGCGCTGCATGACCACCGAAGAAACGAAAGATAAAATTACTGTTTGTAGAAGGATTTCTAAGGCGGTATGTCAAAAATGAAGAAAAGAAATGTCACTTTATATTGAAAGCAATGTGTAACTCTTCGTAGAGATAGAAGTGTTCATGCTACGCGTGCAGGTGACAGTTGATAGTGGTCAACACGACCGCATCAAATAAAAATATATGCTGCAAATCTTGATAGATATTGAGGCAGCTGTAGTGAGTAGTCCGTTCGATCGAATACGCGTGAAGCGGTATGTGAGTGAACTTAGCAGATCATTGTCCAGCAGATCAAAAATAAATATGAGTTATTTTCACATGCAGCTGAGTTCTACAGTTCCTGATACTTTTTAGAAATAGTTCTGGCGTTTTTACGGTAAAAAAGTCAATTGGCAAAATGATCTGCCAACTTCCCGTAGCAGATCATTTTGCAGCAGATCAAAAATAAATGTGAGTTCTTCTCGCATGCGGCTGAGTTCTACAGTTCCTGATACTTTTTAGAAATAGTTCTGGCGTTTTTACGTTAAAAAAGTCAATTGGCAAAATGATCTGCCAACTTCCCGTAGCAGATCATTTTGCAGCAGATCAAAAATAAATGTGAGTTCTTCTCGCATGCGGCTGAGTTCTACAGTGCCTGATACTTTTTAGAAATAGTTCTGGCGTTTTTACGTTAAAAAAGTCAATTGGCAAAATGATCTGCCAACTTCCCGTAGCAGATCATTTTGCAGCAGATCGAAAATAAATGTGAGTTCTTCTCGCATGCGGCTGAGTTCTACAGTTCCTGATACTTTTTAGAAATAGTTCTGGCGTTTTTACGTTAAAAAAGTCAATTGGCAAAATGATCTGCTAACTTCCCGTAGCAGATCATTTTACAGCAGATCAAAAATAAATGTGAGTTCTTCTCGCATGCGGCTGATTTCTACAGTTCCTGATACTTTTCAGGAATAGTTCTGAACTCTAGATTGCAGTTCCTTATGAACCTGTAAAAAACGAAAGAGTTTTAGGTTTCAAGAATTGTTTGAAACGATAAAAATCGTATTTTTCGACTTTTTAACCGTTCTGACATGATCTGCTGGCACTGGAACGTGAGTTCTGGACTCGAATCGAGTTCCTTATTGCAGTTTTGATATGAACCTGTAAAGCACGAAAGAGTTCTAGCTTTCAAGATTGTTTGAAACGATAAAAATAGTATTTTTCGACTTTTTAAACGTTCTGACATGATCTGCTGGCACTCGAACGTGAGTTCTGGACTCGAATCGAGTTCTAGATTGCAGTTCTGATATGAACCTGTAAAAAACGAAAGAGTTCTAGCTTTCAGGATTGTTTGAAACTATAAAAATAGTATTTTTCGACTTTTTAAACGTTCTGACATGATCTGCTGGCACTCGAACGTGAGTTCTGGACTCGAATCGAGTTACTCATTGCAGGTCTGATATGAACCTGTAAAGCACGAAAGAGTTCTAACTTTCAGGATTGTTTGAAACGATAAAAATAGTATTTTACGATTTTTTAAACTTTCTGACATGATCTGCTGGCACTGGAACATGAGTTCTGGACTCGAATCGTGTTTCATATTGCAGTTCTAATACGAATCTGTGAAAAACGAAAGAGTTCTAGCCTTTCACAATAATCTGAATCGGTGAAAATGTTATTTTTCGACTTTTTCTTTTTAACATGATCTGCTGGCACTCGAACGTGAGTTCTGGACTCAAATCGAGTTCTAGATTGCAGTTCTGATATGAACATGTAAAAAACGAAAGAGTTCTAGCTTTCAGGATTGTTTGAAATGATTAAAATAGTATTTTTCTAATTTTTAAACGTTCTGACATGATCTGCTGGCACTCAAACGTGAGTTTTGGACTCGAATCGAATTCTAGATTGCAGTTCTGATATGAACCTGTAAAAAACAAAAGAGTTCTAACTTTTAGGATTATTTCAAACGATAAAATTAGTATTTTTATTTTTTTTTAACTTTCTGACATGATCTGCTGGCACTGAACCGTGAGTTCTGGACTCAAATCGTGTTCTAGATTGCAGTTCTGATATGAACATGTAAAAAACGAAAGAGTTCTAGCTTTCAGGATTGTTTGAAACTATAAAAATAGTATTTTTCGACTTTTTAAACGTTCTGACATGATCTGCTGGCACTCGAACGTGAGTTCAGGACTCGAATCGAGTTCCAGATTGCGGTTCTGATATGAACCTGTAAAACACGAAAGAGTTCTAGCTTTCAGGATTGTTTGAAACGATAAAAATAGTATTTTTCGATTTTTTTAACTTTCTGACATGATTTGCTGGCACTGGAACGTGAGTTCTGGACTCGAATCGAGTCCCTTATTGCAGTTCTGATATGAACCTGTAAAACACGAAAGAGTTCTAGCTTTCAGGATTGTTTGAAACGATAAAAATAGTATATTTCGATTTTTTAACTTTCTGACATGATCTGCTGGCACTGGAACGTGAGTTCTGGACTCGAATCGAGTTCCTTATTGCAGTTTTGATATGAACCTGTAAAGCACGAAAGAGTTCTAGCTTTCAGGATTGTTTGAAACGATAAAATAGTATTTTTCGACTTTTTCTTTTTAACATGATCTGCTGGCACTCGAACGTGAGTTCTGGACTCAAATCGAGTTCTAGATTGCAGTTCTGATATGAACTTGTAAAAAACAAAACAATCCTGAAAGCTAGAACTCTTTCGTTTTTTACATGTTCTTATCAGAACTGCAATCTAGAACTCGATTTGAGTCCAGAACTCACGTTCGAGTGCCAGCAGATCATGTCAATAAGAAAAAGTCGAAAAATAACATTTTCACCGATTCAGATTATTGTGAAAGGCTAGAACTCTTTCGTTTTTCACAGACTCGTATTAGAACTGCAATATGGAACACGATTCGAGTCCAGAACTCATGTTCCAGTGCCAGCAGATCATGTCAGAAAGTTTAAAAAATCGTAAAATACTATTTTTATCGTTTCAAACAATCCTGAAAGTTAGATCTCTTTCGTGTTTTACAGGTTCATATCAGAACTGCAATAAGGAACTCGATTTGAGTCCAGAACTTACGTTCCAGTGCCAGCAGATCATGTCAGAGAGTAAAAAAAATCGTAAAATACTATTTTTATCGTTTCAAACAATCCTGAAAGCTAGAACTCTTTCGTGTTTTACAGGTTCATATCAGAACTGCAATCTAGAACTCGTTTCGAGTCCAGAACTCACGTTCGAGTGCCAGCAGATCCTGTCAAAAAGAAAAAGTCAAAAAATACCATTTTCATCGATTCAGATTATTGTGAAAGGCTAGAACTCTTTCGTTTTTCACACATTCGTACTAGAACTGCAATAAGGAACTCGATTGGAGTCCAGAACTCACGTTCCAGTGCCAGCAGATCATGTCAGAAAGTAAAAAAAATCGAAAAATACTATTTTTATCGTTTCAAACAATCCTGAAAGCTAGAACTCTTTCCTTTTATACAGGTTCATATCAGGACTGCAATCTAGAACTCGATTCGAGTCCAGAACTCATGTTCGACTGCCAGCAGATCATGTCAAAAAGAAAAAGTCGAAAAATACCATTTTCATCGATTCAGATTATTGTGAAAGGCTAGAACTCTTTCATTTTTCACAAATTCGTATTAGAACTGCAATATAGAACTCGATTCGAGTCCAGAACTCACGTTCCAGTGCCAGCAGATGATGTCAGAATGTTAAAAAAATCGAAAAATACTATTTTTATGGTTTCAAATAATCCTGAAAGCTAGTACTCTTTCGTTTTTTACAGGTTTTTTCAGACCTGCAATCTAGAACTCGATTTGAGTCCAGAACTCACGTTCGAGTGCCAGCAGATCATGTCAAAAAGAAAAAGTTGAAAAATTACATTTTCACCGATTCAGATTATTGTGAAAGGCTAGAACTCTTTCGTTTTTCACAGATTCGTATTAGAACTGCAATATGGAACACGATTCGAGTCCAGAACTCACGTTCCAGTGCCAGCAGATCATGTCAGAAAGTTAAAAAAATCGTAAAATACTATTTTTATCGTTTCAAACAATCCTGAAAGCTACAACTCTTTCGTGTTTTACAGGTTCATATCAGAACTGCAATCTAGAACTCGATTCGAGTCCAGAACTCACGTTTGAGTGCCAGCAGATCATGACAAAAAGAAAAAGTCGAAAAATACCATTTTCATCGATTCAGATTATTACGTAAGGCTAGAACTCTTTCGTTTTTCACACATTCGTACTAGAACTGCAATAAGGAACTCGATTCGAGTCCAGAACTCACGTTCCAGTGCCAGCAGATCATGTTAGAAAGTTAAAAATATCGAAAAATACTATTTTTATCGTTTCAAACAATCCTGAAAGCTAGAACACTTTCGTGTTTTACAGGTTCATATCAGAACTGCAATAAGGAACTAGATTCGAGTCCAGAACTCACGTTCCAGTGCCAGCAGATCATGTCAAAAAGAAAAAGTCGAAAAATAACATTTTCATCGATTCAGATTATTGTGAAAGTCTAGAACTCTTTCGTTTTTTACAGGTTCATATCAGAATTGCAATAAGGAACTCGATTCGAGTCCAGAACTCACGTCCAAGTGCCAGCAGATCGTGTCAGAACGGTTAAAAAGTCGAAAAATACGATTTTTATCGTTTCAAACAATTCTTGAAACCTAAAACTCTTTCGTTTTTTATAGGTTCATAAGGAACTGCAATCTAGAGTTCAGAACTATTCCTGAAAAGTATCAGGAACTGTAGAAATCAGCCGCATGCGAGAAGAACTCACATTTATTTTTGATCTGCTGCAAAATGATCTGCTACGGGAAGTTAGCAGATCATTTTGCCAATTGACTTTTTTAACGTAAAAACGCCAGAACTATTTCTAAAAAGTATCAGGAACTGTAGAACTCAGCCGCATGCGAGAAGAACTCACATTTATTTTTGATCTGCTGCAAAATGTTCTGCTACGGGAAGTTGGCAGGTCATTTTGCCAATTGACTTTTTTAACGTAAAAACGCCAGAACTATTTCTAAAATGTATCAGGAACTGTAGAACGCAGCCGCATGCGAGAAGAACTCACATTTATTTTTGATCTGCTGCAAAATGATCTGCTACGGGAAGTTGGCAGATCATTTTTCCAATTGACTTTTTTAACGTAAAAACGCCAGAACTATTTCTAAAAAGTATCAGGAACTGTAGAACTCAGCTGCATGCGAAAAGAACTCATATTTATTTTTGATCTGCTGGACAATGATCTGCTAAGTTCACACACATTGAAGCGGTTAACTAGAAGAACAGACGCAAAGCTTATAAGCGTGAAGACTATTTCTGGTGATGATTTCGTTCTGGTGGCTAAGTAGATACGCCGGTTCTGATAAGTCAGTTGTTATTTCATATTTTATTCGGTTTTCGAACTAATCATATTAACATTTATTCCGACATTATAAAGTACCTAATTAGTTATCTCTAAGCTAAGTAGTTCATATAATTTTCTAGAGACACCTAGGTACAAGGAACGAACAGCAGGCGTGCTCAGAATATCTTTCCCTATCTAAAAGACCAGAGACCTGATTCGGCACATGTGAAAGATCACATGAACAGTTTTCTTACCCAGAGTGGGTGTACCCAGGGGCAACGGCCGGGATATCGCCAACGCGAAGTAGAATTTAGAGGAACTGTTGTTTCTGGGTCGTATTTACGTTAATGTACACTGCATCGGTATAAGTTACCGAGGTGGAGCAAGCCTTGCGAATGGTTAGGTGCTTTTAATCCAGTATAAGAAATAAAATAAACATATTGTATGCTCGTGGACCACCTCATATTCCAATTTAGGGATTGAATGGCCTCAGCTAAGTACTGTTCGTTGATTATTACGATACTTTGAAACCGGATAAAGGATATATCTGCAAGTGCAACAACCCTTTATAAATATAGGAAGAAAACAAAAAAAGAGTTCGGTTACCTTAGTCCTGGAACAAACATCACTTGCTTAGGTAACTCCACAAAATAACTTTGATTTTAGACAAAACAACGTTGAGTCAGCCGTATGGAATTATGTTCTATTTTTGCTACATTCATTGGTACTAAGTTCTAGACTCTTGCCAAATTATAAAGTTACGACAAAAATATGTTCGCACTAGTACGTCATATATCTGCCTGATTTATGGTACTGCTGCATTCTGTGTCAATAAACTGCCCCCATATATCTGCCTAGGTTATGGTACTGCTGCATTCTGTGCCAATAAACTGCCCCAAATGGTTAAAAAAAAAGTGCGAACTGTGTCCCTACTCCCTAAATACTTGCAGGCTTTTACTCCACATTTCACTTTGTTGTTGCTCGATAAACCTGAAAACGAAACGACCAACTAATAAATAAACTTATTTAACCAACAATATTTTGCTTTTCTCTTTCAAATGTTGGCTGAATTTGTCCCGGAATTTATTAAAAAGAATTCTACTTGTTTATTGTCTTGTAGAACATGGCATGTACAGTTTCTCCTAACTGTCTTTTTGCGGTGAATTATTTTGGGCAGTGTACAAAAAGAGCCTCATCTCACAATTTTTTGAGCGTCTGGCAACTTTTTAGTCTTCATCCTCATATCAAGTCAAATGCAAACAGGCCAGTCAAGCATGAGAAAACTAAATCCTCCTTGGAAGACATGGCTGAATGGCCAGCTGGGAGTTTAAGTAGGAAGCCATGTTGTTTGGGATACTTGGCCCTATGTACTTGCATTGCGTTGTGATTGCAAAGAAGTGGCATTCCCTATCTACTTAAGAAAGACCTGTAGTATCAGATGAGGGCTAGATTCATGGTTGTCATCCACGCACACATTTTCTGTCGTTCAAGTCACGAATCTTTGGAAACGCTTCTCGAAGTCGGTCAGTGCTGTTAGTAGTCGGAATGAAGACTGCAGATTTCAGGAGGCCAACTCTCTTAACGAAGATGTGGGCCCGTCTGAAAGTATTTCGATACTTAACAAACTTTTTCGGACTGGCAAAAACATCGGGAGTAAGGACAACTGTCAAATCGTATGTTAGTTCAGGCCCCGAACTAATCTTATGTTCGTAGATGATTATGATGATCAGCCGGAACTACGGATTTCGGGCTTAAAGAATAGACCCTCAGTACCTACTGTGTTTAAATAACAATACAATTCTGCCCACCTTGGAACTTAATCTTTTAAGGGCTGATTTTTCAATCGACAGATATTTTTTATTCGTAGAATAAAATTGACGTCTGACATATTTAGTATGGAAGAACTGTCAAAAATTCAAAATTATTCGTCGGATAAAATTATCTGGCGTTGGGACTCGTATGGATAGTTGGTCGGGAATGATCATACAGCCATGTGGCAGAGATTAGACAGAATAGATATTGAATTCAGAACAAGACTCCATAGGAACATCGGAAGCGTTACTAATCCTTTGACAAAATCTTTATCGATCTATACTAATAATAAACCTGGAAGAGTTTGTTTGTTAGTTCAAACGTTTCAAACGTTTCACAATTCTTGAAGAAGGCTATTGGCTATTTATCATCATGCTACGACTCTTAGGAGCCGAGCAAAAAGAAAAATAAGTCAGAAAGAACGCTAAGCGAAAACGACGTAATAGCGCGGGCAGGCGATGCGATGCGATGGGAGAACAAAAATTTCACGCAGACAAAGTCGCGGGCAGAAGCTAGTAGTGTTATAAAATTATAAATCTGTTCAGAAGTTAAGACGTCACGAGAAAACATTTGTACTGCTAGTAATAAACCTTCCTTTATGCTTACGCGACTACTGCGAAGTAAGAAATTACCACAAAGTTATTCGTCTGGAACATACTGACGTAGACGCGTGAATTTTTGCTGTATTATAAAAATTGGCCAAGTTTGGGTCTCATTTGCATTTTTATAGTGTTTCATCTGTCTTTGTTGGATGTTTTATGCTACATAGTTGTCTAGGCAATCTTTCTGCTTCCATTTTTTTGAATTGCGCAGAAATAAATCGGAATGAATAAGTCCCCAAGGAATAAGAGTTTTTATTGGAAACGTTGGAACTTAATATGATCAGCTGGGTAATTCCGTTTCTTTTTAACCGACTTCAAAAAAAGGAGGAGGTTCTCAATTCGTCGGAATCTTTTTTTTTATGTATGTGCCCGATTACTCGAAGGCGGCTGGACCGATTACAAATTAGTGTTTTGTTTGAAAGTTTATTCTTTCCAGGTGGTCCCATTGTCATCAGGTCAAGATTTGATGATGGGATCCTGAAGAAATTGAAGGAACTTTTCAAATATTATAGGCATTTGGGTATTTTTTTTATAGTAACTCGTGCATTTGCTCTCGGAAAGCACCATTTTGTGAAGTGGAACTGATGATGAAGACCACGGATGGCCAGCGGAACTACTCAATAATAAGTATTTCACGGGTTGCGATTCGATTACTTTAATATGGTTGCTAAGCAATTTATGCTCGTCACAATGCGAATGGTGAAATGGAGCTGATAGTGGAATACCAGAATTCCTCAACAATTAATGTCTCTGCATCGGGAAAAGCAATATTTTGTAAAAGGCGATGAGCAAGTTGAGATTAGGCTATTGCAACTTAAATGCATTATAAACAGACCCACTCAAAAGCGAGAAATAAAAACCTTTTAACAAAATAAAAACCGACTTCCATAAAAAACACTCACAAAGTGAAAAATAACTTTAAATTCGGAAGTCTGTGGCAAAAAACTAAAACACAGATTTAATACACCGACTTCTGAAATTAATTTTTTACTTTGTAGTGCTTTTTATGGAAGTCTGTTTTTTTTTCTTAGAAAGTTTTTTTGTTGTTGTTGAGTAGACACATTTTTTTAACATACATAATTATTATTATGTAGTTATGGAATTAAAGTGGAGGTTTGACTTCATGTCCTACAGTCGGCGTTCGGGTTATATAAAACTACAGCTTGTTAAATGTTAATCATATTATTTACTTAAATACATCCGGTATTCCACTTTCAAAGTAATTGTCTGAAATTGTGACATTTACTCAAGTAATTTAATAGCTACAAGAAGTTAAGGGCTGTGAAATTACCTCCTTACATAAGTATCTTAAAAACATAATGGCTCTTTTGTCTGGCCTTCATAGATTTGGAAACCTCGCATTATTTCGTCAACTGACCCATGTAACTGGCATTTAATACCTCATCAGCGATATTTTAATTAATATAATTAACTACGTTCGTTAAAATACCTAGTCGTTATCCAAAACATAATTTAATAAGCCTTCGAATTAATTTCAATGTCAGTTCAATATTATAGTATTCATATCTTGTTGAAACAATACATGAGGTGTTGAAATAATATGTTCAATTATGTTGCCACATTATAACTATAATTTCGTCACAGAACGCTTGAATGAATGCGACTATACAGTGTTGATATGTTTATGGATGCGAAAACAAACGACCTCTACAGTAGGTAATTGCTGTCGATGATGCATAATAATATTTCACCTCTCGTAGAGTTGAGTATTGTACCAGCACGCGTAGCATGACGACGTTGTGTCGACGGAAGAATAGACAAAATGACATATTGCCGCGTAAAATGCGTACAAATATTTCTACAATCTGTCATTTTGACTATTCTTCCGTCGACAAAACCCGTTTCTACGGCGGTCATGCTACGCGTGCAGAAAGGAATAAAATCATCTCTTTTAAGAGTGTCCATGGAGTTTCTTGCCCGTTCTTCTCCATAGGTACCTGCTACGCTTTGGAATGCCTTAGGACCTTTATATATTTTCCGACTGACCGACTTCTTGACAATTCAAAAGTGCCTGTAAATGGATTAATTGAAATAAAAGCTTTGAGTTTCAGAGTTCTGTGTCTTTGGGTCCAAACACACTATGCCGAAGGTACGCGACCGAAGTTCCGCGGCTGATTTTACGTTCTGAGGTATTCGGCTGATATGACACACCATAAGTGCCGAACTTACCTACGCGGCAGAAATTCAGTTGCGCACACGCGGGGCGCGAGCATGCCTGCCTCCCGATGCTCTCCGCCTCGGATCTTCTTCGGCAATCGAACCGAACTTCGGTCGCGTATAATCATTGCTGCCGAATTGCCGCCGAACTTACGCCCGACCGAAGTTCGGCTGTACGCTATAACGCAACGTAATTTCGGCATAATGTGTCGTCGGTAATTCAAATAGCATTGCAGGCGTACTCATGCCGAACTTCGGTCGCGTACTTTCGGCATAGTGTGTGACACTTTCCGTAAACGTCCGCGTCGGCACGACGAAGAAAGTAAAGTAGACGTGTTGACCTGTGACCATATAAACGTAACGGACGTTTAGTTCAGACTTATTGACTTCAACAAGTTCAACAACAACAAGCAATGAAATACTTAATTTGACCTCTAATTTATTGTGAGTGTGCAGCAGAATCGCATTCCCAATATTAAAGTCAGCACCATGCACATGCATAGCTGTTTTTATTAGTCTTTAGATAGACGACAGAAACTAGGTTGCTCTGAAAATACGTTTCATTGTCCGGAAGTTTTCCTTTATGGATGTAAGTTCGTGCACAAGTGGGGCTCCCTTCCGTTTGGGTCTGAAATTCAGAATGTGTTGTAATATGAAATGTTTGTTCTGAAATAAAAAATGTACAGCTAGTTACTAACTTACATAAAACTGAAAAATGCTCATGATAAATTCTTAACAATACCTACACTGAAAATAGCTTTAAATTGAAGGTCATGAAATCACATTTAGATGAAATATTGTCCGTGTTTTAGTTGGACTCATAGGCAAGTGCGAATAGTTGATTGGAGGTTATTCAACTGTTGAGAGAACTAAAATAGCGCGATCACTGCGTACGCGCTTGCCGTTCTGTGTCCGCTCGGCACACGCCTGATGACGCCGACGCCGTAGCAAGTCGCCCCGGGACCGCCAACTATGCTTCCGGGATACAAACACTATAATTTGGCCCAGTGTTCGATCGCCAACGTGTAAAGTATTCATCAAGTTTGACATCAGTGGTGTCTGCTATTAATTATTTACAGCCAGCTTTTGATACTGCGTCGTATGTTTTAAATTCTTCGTCTTTGAAACTTTTCTAGGCCGGCATTGAGTTTAGGAATACCGCAGTCAAATATCATTTTGGATTTTATTGAAATTGCAATCAATTCTCTGTTGTACCTACCTCGTCGGTGCCATGAGTCACCGACGTGTTTCTTGATGTCATAAATTTCTTGTTTGTTAGAAATACTCTTCAGAACCGAGGTTTCAGTAATAAAATTGAACGTGGGTCGATGCATCAGCATGTTGTGACGTCAAGATTTTGATATTGGGATTTATGTTGTCTTTATTATTGCGGTCCTCAGTGCCGGGTGGAGACGGCGGCGCGGCGCGGCTGCGGTGCCGGTCGAGCTCGGGTCGCGGGGAGGGCGCGGACGCGGATTGCGATATTTATAGAGGCGCCGAGACGCCGGCCCCACACTATCCCACATGTTAATTGGCTACTTGCGCCACATTTTTTCTGGACGTCACCGTTCACGCTCATACAACGCCAATGCCATCCGACGGCCGCGGCGTTTCCGACCGAGAAACATTGACACCTATGTAACTGGCCTAGATACGCCAACAGTTTAACGCTAGGATGACGTTATACGTGAAAACAAACAGCGATGACAGTTCAAGACCCTTTCGCGAGAGAATTTCAAGAGACAGCTGAGACAGATAGGAGCTCTCTACCATGCAGAACTTCTACCAAATCACGAGTAGACTGTTCAATCATAAGTTTTTTTTTACAGTGATACACATTTTTTAAAGAAATGATTTGTAATGAACGACTTAGGCAATAAATAATGCGAAAAATAGGGGACCGTTAAAAGATCTCTAGGGTAAATACGCCAAATGTCGGCCCCCTAACGGATTTTCTAACTTTGGTTCGCTCTGGCTCCATCACTTGCAACGAAAGGATACCTTGTGATGCTGTTTTAGACAGGTTGATAAATCTATTTTATGTTTATAGGCATAGAATTGACTTATCTACTAAAAACAAAAAGTTTTAAGGTTTTAATGCATCGAGAACGAAAAAACCCTAAAGTCGGCCGTTTGCGGCCCATGGTCGGTCGCGTTTTTCCCAAATGTCGGCCGGGTATAGGGTGTTTGAATGATTTATTTTGGCAGGAGTATAGTATCACACTAAGTACCTAACCTATACATTTGTATTTGTTTAATTGTAAATAAAATTACTGATTTGCACTTCAACAATGTTACTAAGTATAATTATATGTATAATAACAAAGTTAAACATCACAATAAAATTAAATAAAAATTAAGAATTGAAAACAGAATAGAATATTAAATAAATCAAAAGGATTAAAATAATGTTTAAATCAAAAGTGGTTGTTTATAACAATATTTATGATAAAA
This sequence comes from Mesoligia furuncula, assembly GCA_916614155.1. Classification (NCBI taxonomy): domain Eukaryota; kingdom Metazoa; phylum Arthropoda; class Insecta; order Lepidoptera; family Noctuidae; genus Mesoligia; species Mesoligia furuncula. Next base: position 20,849,637 of record OU744800.1, on the reverse strand, counting down.
TTAAATATTTGTGAAACAAGTCGGTCAACAATAAAAAAGGGTTACAAATTATTATGCTTTGGTAAACACAAATGTGTTTATTCATACATTGATAATTAAAATCCAACCAAAACTCAGCTTCATAAAATAAAAGAAATCATAATTAACTATAAAAAAAAATAGGAAGTAGTTGAGTTGGTTTTAATAGATAGCAAGTTCCAAAGAGCAATTTATATTTGTATCCCAAACCATATTTAGCTATCATAAAGATGTTCTCAATATTGTAATATTTTATTATTTTATTATTACTTTAATTCAATTTTATAATTAATATCAACTCTTACATCAAAACTTATCCTTTTTATAATATTAATAAATTATAATTATAAGAAAAATTTGAGAAAGTAAGTTTGTTAAATAATATATTAAAAATGACTACCCGCACAATCAGTGAAAATATACAAAAGTAATCAGCCTGTATAGTGGCGCTCGAATTCGAGGCTGGCCGACATTACGACCTTTAATATTTCTAAAGTCGGCCCCAGTTTTGTGTACCTCATTTCTTGAGATTCAACTAATATCACCCCGGCCGGAATTTGACGATTAAACGTAAAATAGATTTATTTACTTATAAGCTTTGCAAATTCTCCTATTATGCCAAAGGAATTGGTAGAATTGCAGTTTATAAAACAGACTGCCTTTACTTTAAGTCGGCCCCGGCCGAGAATCCGGTTTTAAGCCGAAACTGGTATTCTAAAGGCGGCCCCCGATTTTTCCCTTAAACCAATACGCAAAACGTTAAAAAAACTATCTCAAAATATAATAAAACTAACTTTTTATTGATAACAAAGCTTAAAACAAAAAGAAAAGAATGTCTTACCGTTGTAATATCAATTCCCGAAGCGTGGGTATTCACAGCCAGTAAGCTATTTTAACTACGAACTTGAGGCTTCAACGTCGGCATTGCTGCTAACGCTCAGTGTGTGAAGAGCGAGTGACTTAATCGGATAGTAACGGTTTGAACGTATAGATTATGAATTAAGGATGCAATTCGAGTGGCAGAACTGCCACTTAATTACCTTTTAAATCAACGCAAGTTAAAAATGTCCAGACGGCCGACAATTGGGGGGGGGCCGACGTTTGGCGTATTTACCCTACTTATAATAATGTAAAATTGTCAAGGTGGACTGAAATAGAAAAATTGTCCGAGATGTAAACGATGAGTCAATGTCAAATAGTTTCAGATTTAATTGTTTTATCTCGGTCGGAATGAACTCGACCAAGAATTTTCGAATTTCGTTACGTGTTAGGCTGGTGAAGAGGGGTGAACTGGACTTGGAGTAGGGAATTGCTAATGAAAACAAACACGCAGAGGGGGGAACCGCTTTGTCAGACATTATTTAATAAACAAATGTGTTAATGTAGTTAACGCCACCCTCTTTATTTATTCAAACAAAAGTTCTCGTTTCAAAGAACTAAATGTTTTACGCGTTTGTGTGTTACATCGTGGCGTCTAATAAGAGCGAGGCCGCATTAGTGCGTTGCGTTGCGTCGTTGCAACGGATCAACGCACTGTATGCCACACCTGTGTTGAGTCATTATGAGTATAATATTACTAATAAATTAGACATCATTGACTAATTTAATTGAAATAATAATTAAATTGTCGTAATTTAATTAATCATAAGTCAGTATTGAGTCGACGCTGCGACGACGCAACGATCTAATGGGGCCTAGCTCTTAAATTATCTGTAGCAGAACTGCAACGAGTTCACGTAAATTACGTTTATTGTAGCAATTTGTACTATCCAGCTCAAATACCCAACGTTAGTACACAAATAGTGTTAGTTACTCAACACTAACATCTTCTTAACCCAATTGTAATAAGCAAACGGGAATTTAGGATCACAGAATGTCTTTGGCTCATCACAAACTAGGTACCCGGTTCTTCTTTAATATTTTCTTGGAGGATTGGTGAAAGCTAAAGTAACATTCTTCTCCCACCTCCGCCTCTCTTCTTCTCCTTTACCGAAGGTGTACGAGCATTCCAGAACATAAGCTTATGACGCGTTAAAAAGATTAACCAGTCAGTAAGTTCTTATCATGGCTGACTGCCCATCCATCACGAATCGAGTATTTTATTGCGAGCCCTAATACCTGTCCATGAAAGTCTATCTAATACTTTTACAGCAGTATGGCTTCTATCGGTGTTCTTCAAAATCCCGTGTCGATACCACTTGGCACTGTTTTCCTTGTAACACAAAAAGTAAGATTCGAGCTATGTAAACAGGGTGTAATATCCTAAGAATCAAAATAAGGTATTGCTTGATTGTGCACCAAAACCGATGACAGGCCGTGACCTTAGCCTCATTTCCGTCTAGTCGAACAGCCAAGCCAATTTTCGGCTTGTGCACGAGTAGGACCATCTGCCAACGTTGATCGTGTCGACCCTAACAAATTGGATTAGAACTTGAGACCCGTTACAAATTAGCACTAACTGATCAATAATATACTAAACCTGATCTTTAATCGGTCAAGGTTAATATTGCCTCGTTCGTCTAGTGGTAACGATCGGGCAAATGGGTTTTTCCATCTGGAATTTCTCAGTAGCAGCCAGGATTTGTGCCCGGTTGGTGGCAATAGGCTCGCCCCTAAACTGGCGAAATGGTGTACTAGGTGCACATCTGCCCATGTCCGTGACTACCGCCGGACCACCAACGCCAATCGCTTTCATATTTGGTAAATAATTAGTACTCAATTGGTACTAATTAGTACTCGAACAACAAAATTGGTACCTTAGTAGTTTTCGAGAAAATCGACTTTGAAGGTGGTCCGGCGGTAGTCACGCTCCCTTCAGCAGGACCACCATGAGCGCCGAAAAAGGGGGCACGCTACAGCTATTCTAAGTATACAAATAATTAGTACCCTTATATGTGATTTATTTCGTAAAAAAACAGAACTGTAACATTTGTATTTTGTTGCTTCAAACATTTTTATGACTTTTCTATAGTACTAGTCATTCTGGAATCAACTTAATTAGTAATAAAATAAAATATTTGTTTAACTTGAAATTGGAAACATGAATGTGAATAGACCTTACACAATACATGACACATAAAATAAAGAGAAATTATGTTTCAGAAATTAAAGATAAGATAAGCTCCTGGTTCTTGATCGTTTTCTTTTGAATATGTATAGCCCTGTATACCTATGCATGCAAAGTAGAGTTTCCTATAGTTATTCATGGACTCCATCGTCTGTGAGTCATTCACCCATCTCAATACGTGAGCAGGGACGTTTTTACACTAGAAGCCAATTTGTTGCGTTGTCGTCCAATTTGTTTTTGTATTGTATTTTTTTTCTTGTTATTTCCTTAACTACGTTACTACTGAATTTATGTTTTAGATGGAGATAAGTAGCAACTTCTCTATCCAAAATAACAATCTAGACTTTCAACTTCAAGACCAATTGACTTTGAAAACGAATTTGGTCTTTGTGAGACCTAAAATACCTTTTAGCAGTTGTTTGTTTATTTTAATAGGTACTGTCCTAATAAACCAATATATTATTAGATCTTACAATCAAAACCCATTAGGTAAATCCAAAACATCATGCATTGTTCCAAGAAACGTAGTCGTAGAGGCATTTCCTCGGAATATAAGAAGTTCGAGTCACCAGTTTGTATTACTACAGTACCTACGTGGCAGGATATTTCCGTCGCCCAACCAAATATGTAGGTGGCTTTACGACACTCACATATTCATAAAGCTGTTCGTATCATTAACGATATTTACAAAGTAATAATTTAATTAATGAACAACTGCTGCTTTCTCTGTATCTACGCGACGAACTCTGCTTACGACTCAATCTAGTCTTCCTTCTCAATGATTTATGACAGTACGCTTGCTCATAGACTTAAATATATCCGGGTGTATTTGATGTGTGAGAAATGCGTAGGTTTTTAGAAATATACGCTAGTAAAAACTTATTGTATGAGTAAGATTTTCTGGCCTAAATGGTGTTAAAACTGTTTCTGAACCATTTTTAACCCCCGACGCAAAAACGACGGGGTGTTATAAGTTTGACGTGTCTGTGTGTGTGTGTGTGTGTGTGTGTGTGTGTGTGTGTCTGTCTGTGGCATCGTAGCTCCCGAACGGATGAACCGATTTTGATTTTGTTTTTTTTGTTTGAAAGGTGAATTAGTCGGGAGTGTTCTTAGCTATGTTTGATGAAAATCGGTCCAAGATGGCCGCCGCCACAAAATGGCGGACTACATATTTTTTCACAACTCCCTTAATATGGGTATCAAATGAAAGGGCTTGAATAGTAGAATACTATACACTATGATAAATTTCAAATCCAAGATGGCCGCCACCACAAAATGGCGATTTACATTTTTTTTTCAAAACTCCCTCAATATGGGTATCAAATGAAAGGGCTTGACTAGTAGAATACTATACGCTATTACAAATTTCAAATCCAAGATGGCCGCCACCAAAAAATGGCGAATTATATTTTTTCTTCAAACTCCTTTAATAAAGGTATCAAATGCAAGGGCTTGGCAAGTAGAATAATATGTACTATATTGAAAGGGAAATGAGGAATATTAACTAACGAGATGAAAACTAAAAACTCGTACCTCGTGATGATGATGACTTGTACCTACGACCACTAAGTTTGACTATTTTTATTACGAATGGAATTATCCTACTTAAAAGTCATATCTGCTATTTAGTCTTATCGAGAGGTAGTCATAATGCTTCTAACCCTATGAAATACTTGTACGAAAGTTGAATAACTAAAGGAAGAACTAGAAAAAGGATATAATAAAACAAAAAAATCTGTTTATTCTTAAAAAATATTCTTCAACTAAGTATACATTAATAATTCTTTTTTGACGGATAAAAAACCTGATTAAACACCAAATTACCTGAATCTTAAAGCAAGAAAATAATAGAAATGAAATGCAAAAATTAAGAGCCTATACTACCTCAAATGGCTTAGCATGATCCTCCGTTATGTCGAAAATACCGCAGCATTAATTTTGAAATAAATATATGCTAAAGTTGAGGATTAATGTTAGGTACTATGTTAGACGAAAACACGATTCCATAAAATTTTCTCGATAGAAAAAAATTCCAAAGTTACCTCCAAACCGAACAATAAACCGCTGGTATTAAAAAAATACTTCAAATTAGATCATGAAACTTTGCATACTAACTGAACTAACTATAAAGCAGGTCTTATGTTATTTAGTTTTTTTGAATTACCTTTATTTTCACCGTAAAAAGCAAATACCTAAACTATTGGCGCTGCCTTCCGCCCAGCTCCGCATTTTGTCTCGCTCTCACACAATCCGCGAGCAGAATCGTGCGAGCGAGATAAAGAGCAAATTTTAGCTGAGGTAGTATAGGCTCTTAAGGAGTCCCTACAAAAAGCATGAAATAAAAAATTAAATAAAAAATTTAAAAAACCCCCGACACAAAAAATACCTAATAAAATTAAATGTAAGTAATTGGAAAAGGATCAAATAATTTAAAAACCCCCAACTTATAGAATCTAGGTAACGAGACTAAAATAGATAAATTCATATGGAAGTCGGGGGACCGTTCTGTGGAACACCTTCTATTCTAAAAGGTCCCCCGACTGCCATATGAATTTATCTATTTTAGTCTCGTTACCTAGATTCTATAAGTTGGGGGTTTTTAAATTATTTGATCCTTTTCCAATTACTTACATTTAATTTTATTAGGTATTTTTTGTGTCGGGGGTTTTTTAAATTTTTAATTTAATTTTTAACTGGATCAAGCATCTTTGTGATATGTTCTCTGGTAATGAAAGGTTGAACATTTAATTTTATAATGAAAGTAACGTGCAATACTTTCTCATTTGGTTCAGTGGAAAGCAGTGCCATCGGCGCACGTGCGTGGACTACTCAAACGGTTTGTAGCGTGAATCACGTTCTTAAGAACAATGCATTGTTCGTAGTGGTCAATGGGACATTAAATCTGCTAGCATTGCCTTGTGCCTTTACTAGCGTCCCTACTTGATCGGCTTATTAGTATTCACTAACTGCGAGTATGAATAAATCAGGGGGTCCCTGCTGACGGGAAAACTACTCTCCTTGCCAGCTTATAAACAAGCGTGGCAGATACATGGCGACACCTACAGCCGCACTGACGACTCGCCAAACAGCTAATTGGCCGAAGCTTTCTTCCGAATTCCGAAATGACTGTGTGGTGTTTCCCCAAATTACACCAAAGAATGCCCTGTTGTGGTTCGTCAGATAAAAGCTAGACGTTATGCCAAATTAACTTTTTATTTCGTCCTAAGTATCTAATTTTAGTTCGAAGATTAGTTTCGCGTGCAATTTCCTGGGCTGCTTTATTCGCTTAGTAGTTTTTATTTCATGAAAATGATAGTATTTTGTACGTTACAAACAAATCTGTGTCGGAATAACGAGCCAAGTGCGGTACACTACATAAACCAGCATCGCAGTTTGTCTGATACATGATATATTTTAATGACAGTATTTGAACAGGTCGTGATAGTGAGTTATTTGTTTGTTACAGTCACAATGGTGGTGGGCGAGAGCAAGCGCACCGCCAACATCATGGACGGCATTGAGAACACCGGTGACGTGCGAATGCACGACCACCGGCTGAGGCTCAAACAAAGGTGAGCATTACCCCTAGTTACTTAAAACTCATTGTCACATAAACACTAGGAATACCTATTGCAAATGGCCATAAAAACAATAGTATTTATAGATTTATGGAATTCGCAGCTTCTTGGCTAAATCGATTATGTTCTGACTAAGATCGCTTGGTATTTCCAGGATAGTCTGGCCTATAACCCTCTTCTATTGAAGCGATTGCGCATGGCCCATTTCGAATCTGTACTCGAACTCTTGTTTGTTCGAGAACTAAGAACGTAAAGTCCATACGCCATCCTTACGTCAATGCATGCTTACACTGGTATTATTTTAGTAACGTAACGCATTCAACATGGAACATTTGTGTACGCGCCATTGGGCGACACGTCATCAACCAATGACCGGGTTTAGGGTGTCAGAGTGTTCAGTTCACCTACACGCGAGACGTCGGAAGTTTGTAGGCGTAAAGGTTGATTCTTACATCATTCCATCCGTAGATATAATGCATTCATGAATATTATCGTAAAACTACCTACTTCTAACTTTTACCATATTCATTTTTCACAATTTGTTAGAAATATTTCGAACTGATCAAATACAGCTTGGCAGTTTTATATCAAACAGGAATGACTATGATACTCTGTACACAACTATTCCAAAATATCCTAATTAATTAGATGACTACGTGCTTCTTTGAAGTTTCTCGTATCTCTTGTGAATCATAGTTCCTAGTATTTTTTTTTAATTTTCTTCCTAATCCTTTAGCATATTCACACAAAGCCACTTCCTCAATAATTAATAAAATATGGACATCATTTTGACATCGTGACTGCATCGGGTGAACGTCTTCGTCGATGCGAGGCCGATTCATTTGAATGTTTCTACATTATTATACTTACTAATACTAAACAAACGTGTATTGCGTGCATTGTCGGCGCGTGGGCAGCGATCGATGTCTTTGGGTTCAAGTTAAAAGAGGACGGCTGGTTTCCACAACATCTAGTACTTACTGTTTTTACTGATATCTTGTCTAAATCCAACCACTGTGTTGTCGTCATCATCCTTCTGGCCTTATCCCAATTTAGATCGGCGTGTCGGCGTAGCATGTCTTCTTCCATACCCCATGTCAGCATAATTCTCTTCTTTCCAGTACTTACAGTCCCTTACAGACCATCCCTCTATTGTTTCATTGGTCCCCTCTATTTCCTATCAACATTCATACTCAAAACTTGCAACCCGTCTGATGTCGTATGTCATCATCATCTGCTTAGTCTTTTCCCAACTATGTTGGGGTCGGCTTCCAGTCTAACCGGACCCGGACCCGGACCGTCTGATGTCGTATGTATGCCATCTAAAAATAACCGTACTTTTGGAGATATTATGCGTTTTGGCTTTCTTTGCATTACTATGCATTCGAACTCATTTAATTTCAGGAGGAAGTATATTTGTCTCTATCTGTTAACTTCCTGCAACTTAAACGTTCCTCCCTCCCAAGCGTATGATAGATCTTCCGTTCCTCGTCGGATAAACAGTTAAGAAACTAAAAATAGCTTTCCTCTGCATTTTAAACAGTCATTTAGTACTCTTTAAATAGGCGACCGGATTCACTTTTTAAAATAGTAGTTCTACGCATTACGTTTTACTATAGGTATTTCTATTATTAGCGTTAGCGTTAGAACGATTTATGTAAAGAAAGTACAGTACTTCGAGATAAACGCTTTCGCTTACCTATATGTAAAGTGTGCTCGCAGTACTGATGTGTGCGTTTCCGTGACGCATCGATTTGCTTTATCGTTTTAAACCTCGACTCTAATAATTTGAGTAAATTGAACCGTTTTAGCCGTGATGACTTCGTATTTGTCGCTTAATTTTTGGACAATGATTCTTCAAATTGCTTGCATAAAAGATGATGTATAAAATGAGATACTAATTTTTAGTAAGAAAACATAAAGTAGTTGATACTGTGGCCACAGTGTTAGAAAATTAAGGCTAATAGGGCCTCTGATCTAACGTCCCCGGTTTACAACTGCAGCTTGCATCATCAATGAATTTAAATCGCCTGCTAGCTTCAAATCACTATCCCATAAACCTGACATTTAACCAGTTTATTTACCTTTTATGAATATGTATTACAGGTTCGATATAGTAAGAAAACTGGGTCAAGGCACGTACGGCAAGGTGCAGCTGGGTATCAACAAGAAGACAGGCCAGGAGGTGGCCATCAAAACTATCAAGAAGTGCAAGATCGAGTCCGAGGCTGATCTCATACGCATTCGGCGGGAAGTGCAGATTATGTCTTCTGTTAGACATCCTAATATTGTACATATTTATGAAGGTACGCAGCGCATGATAATTTATTCTCTAACCTCCCATTAAAGTGTTTGGACAGTTAAAATTACCACTCGAGGCAAAAATAGTTTCTGCTCCGTTTAATCTTGCCATAGCTGGTACTTATTCAAAACTTCTAGATGACTGATGAGACGACATAAACATAACTGCAGTCATTATAAATTCCAACATCATTTTCTCTGAAATTTCCAATGCTTCATCGTATTATTGCGATCTAAATACCGCAGTAACAAGACAAAGACAACTATAAAGTACAATATCAATCGGTGCCAAATCATCTCGTATTGGCTCTTTTGTCGTTACATTTCATACTATCGTTCGTCTGACTCCGCCGTTCAAAACAACATGGCATGCGACCGAACTATAATATTATTGTAACTATAGCTTGAGAGACTTTTTATAACACTCTGACATGATGTTGAATTTCCATTAAGAATTAATCGTGAAATATGCGACCATTGTTCTCTAAAATAACGTTTATGTCTTTCAGTATTTGAAAACAGTGAAAAGATGATCCTTGTAATGGAGTATTGCTCGGGCGGTGAGCTCTACGATTATCTTAGTCAGAAAAAAGTATTACAAGAGGACGAAGCAAGGAGGTCCGTAGACATTTTACTCTTGAAAGTACTTATATTTTTTTAATTTTGTTTTCGATTTAACAATGTTACTTGTGATGGTGTTTCAGGTTATTCCGACAGATCGCAACTGCTGTGTATTATTGCCATATACATAAAATCTGCCATAGAGATTTAAAATTGGAAAATGTTTTATTAGATGATACTGGTAGTGCTAAGGTTGGTGAAAATTCCTACTATCTGATAAATATTTTTATTATTTTATGTAAATTATTTAAATCATGTTATATTTTGTTTCTAGATCGCCGACTTCGGTCTATCAAATGTTTTCAAAGAGACATCATTACTGTCCACGTTTTGTGGTTCACCTCTATACGCGTCTCCGGAAATCGTAAAAGGAACACCATACATAGGGCCAGAGGTACTTACGCCATAATTTAATTATCATTTACATAATACGTTTAAGTACAACGAGTCAATGATCTATTCGAGGGTCATGTTTGCCTCCTTCTTTTGTGACAAATAAAATCCTGAACTAGTCAAATTTGCTGGTGGACTGATAACTAAACCTTGGCTTAAGCAAAGCATACCTAATGACGCAGGGACACAGGCCTCCTATCCGTGAGAGGGAGCGGGCCGTAATCCACCACGCGGGCCCAGTGCGGGTTCGGGACCTTGACTTGCATGTGGTGAATGTTGCAACACCAATTTTAATACGCTTTTCATGATCTTTATCGATTAGAAAAGCCTCTACTACTATGAACAAACAGATGTATTGCTGGGGAATGAATTGTGCCACTTCTCCCCAGCAAAAACATTAACATCAACATTAACATTAGGACGTGGTGAAGGGCGGGCGCTTTGGGGGACTGTCGTATGTAATTTCGACGGTCAGAAAGTGCTCATTCTCAGCATAATTTGAATAAATGATTTGTTTTAATACCTTCACCACGTCCGGGCGTCCCGGGCAGCCAGCCCAGACTGACGACTAGTAAATATTTTGAACACGACATGAACTGTTCTGACGATCGAGCATTTGTGGAGGCTTATCCAACAGTGAACTGCTGATTATGAACCATTTTCATAGTTTGTTCCGACAAAAGAGAGATTTTTTTTAAATGTTTTGTTTTCACTCCAGGTGGACTGCTGGTCATTGGGTGTGCTTCTATATACTCTAGTCTACGGAGCTATGCCATTTGATGGCTCCAACTTCAAACGTCTAGTCCGACAGATCAGTAATGGCGATTATTATGAACCTAGAAACCCTTCAAGTAAGTTTTATTCTTCATAACTTAGTCATTAGCGCTTTAAAAGCACGTCTTCACTTAATGTACCACAACCTAAATGACAAAGATCCAAACTATCATCACTCACTGCTAAAGAATTGCTCCCATGATAGTTAATAGACGTTTTGATGTTTTTATGATGATCTTTAACCACATAGTCGGTTTAGAAACGTTATTTTTCCGCATTTTATGATTAACCTTTTTAATACTGCCTTAATGATTGTTACATACTTACTAATAAAGTGATGTATTGTGTGTTTCAGGCGCATCTCCTTTGATTCGCGACATGCTCACAGTGGACCCGTTGAAACGTGCTGATATCGCCTACATTTGTGATAATCCGTGAGTTCAAGAGATTTTGAATATAAACTGTATACAAGCAATATGGTCCATTGAATACCGTTACGGAAAGAAAATATGAACCTGGGGGCTAACTTTGGCGTTCATACGACTCCTTTCGCTTACACCCAATTAAGTTTAATGTGTTTGGGTTGCGTTTAGTCTATAACTGCCGTAAATATTATTATTTATTCCTCGAAGTAAACCAGGGTAATATATACTCCGTTTGCTATCTAGTTTAAAATGAAACAAATATGTGTTTTTGGACAAATTACTTGAAAGCCTACACATAAAGTCCAATTTGCACACAACAACTTTCAATTTTTGCTGACTTTTTCAATAGAACTAGTCAGTCTGAAATCAATTTAATTTAAACAGGTATAGAGTTGATATTTCTGTTATCATCTATATGTGGAAATTAAATCAATTAGGAAACAAAGATTTTAATATGAAATAGAATTGTTCTTTTCCACAGTCATAGCTTACTGGACAGCTGACCAAATCAAATATCAAGGTACAACGCTCCGAATTCTAAGCACGTTTAATCTGCAGATGGGTGAACACAGGCTGCGAGACATCTTGCCTAGAGGAGGCAGAAGCCTTAGCTGCGCAGACGCCGGTGCGGTTGGATCTACTGCTGTCGCTGGCGCCCGCAGCGCCCTCTAACTCTAACTCCGTCATGGTTCCCAATGAGGTGAGGGCTTTTCATAGTTCTGACATAGATCATACATCAAACAAATCCTCGGAACAAAGAGGTCGCCCCGCGAAGCCTGTGAAGCTCCCAGGAAGCTTCTGTGCTTTTGGGCGGAGCTAGGCTGGCTCTGTTAGCCAGAATCCCCACGCACAACGGACCGAATGAGAGTCTAAGTGCGGAAAAGGGAGTCCCATCATCATCATCATCATAGATCATACATGATAATTAACGGGCTATGATGATCCTACTGCTGGGAATTAAACGTCTTCCCTGTAGCAGCGGGTTGTAAGGCTAACATCTCATTGAGGCGTAATGGGGAAACATTAACCAATAGATCCTTGAATGAATCTTGAGCGGAAAAGTTTAATGTAAAGAATTTTCATCCGATCCGCTTTGGTACGTTCAGCCTATTCCATCGAGCAGGCTTATGGTGGACGCTACTTCATGCCACATTCTTATTTACCTAAGAATATTCTTATGTAATTGTCTGTGTGGTGCCGGACTTAAAGAATTGCACCACCCCTTACTTCCCGTGGGTGTCGTAAAAGGCGACTAAGGGTCTTACCGGAGAATGGGCAGCAGCGTTCTCTATTTATTCCACCATCATACCATACTGCGATCGCCAACCCGCCTGCCAAGCGTGGCGATTATGGCAAACCCCCCCCAAAATTGGGGGAGGCCTATATCCAGCAGTGGACGTCTATCGGCTGAAACGACGACGACGAATTGACAGTCTCGTTCATCTAGTATTCTAGTGAATAGTAAAGTGGCCTAAGTGATATTGGATTTTTACAATTGGAAATTCTCAGTAGCATCCCAAAGCCTCTTTGGGGGTGTTCAATACACCTATGCCTAACCATTCGGGTAAATATATGTTATGTTTTGATTTATGCAAATGCCTAAAGAGTTTTTTTTTCTACAGAATGAACTAGGTCCAGAGGAGAGCTGCACAGACCTCACAAGCTCAACGTCGATGGCTCACATTGAGCCCAGCAACTCTGCCGAGAAGAGGATCCTGGACTTAGTTGCAGGTATGAACATTTATGCTACTTGTCAAATTCGTTATTCTGGAATAAGATCAATAAATCTCTTATTTTGTTTGTGATACTCGATAATAATCCTTATTACCAGTGTCTTAAATTTCAAATACCACGAGGTTGTCCAAATTGCCGTTTCATGTCTGCGTCGATATTCGTACATCGTGCATTTGATTTATGACACTGAAAATAATAAAGTGTACCTACGCAAATGTTATCCAGAAAAAAATAATTATAAGGGATAAATAACATTTTGAGATTGTGTTTACCAATGTTTGATCAAAGGTTTTTTTTTTGTTAACACAAATCGAAATATAAAAGTGTTTTTGTTTCCATAAGACTATATCATAAACGTTATATTCTCAGAGGGTGGTGAAGACGCAATAAAGCCCTCGCCGACGCGCACGATCGTGTCGGCGTCCGACAATAAACGCAAGTTGGAGCTCGCCATGTCGGCTAGCGGGTTGCAGAGGAAGAAGGAAAGAGTGGCCAGGTCTGTAACTGTTATTCTATACTAGTCCATTGCTGGACATTTGCTTTTAATTTATTATTTATTGTACACCAGAAAATGCATAACAAACAAATACATTTAACACTACAAAACATAATGGGCGGCCTTATCGCTTTCTGCAATCTCTTCCAGGCAACCTTGGAATGAACAGTGACTATGATTGCTTCTTCAGTGGCGAAAAGTTATTTAAGTAATTGCAGTACTGTGTTCGGTTTTCGTTGTGCTAGTTTTTGTCGAACCTATTTATTTTGCTAACAAAATTAATAAACGATAAGTATTGTAAACATGAAAAAGAAATCCTTAGAGGTTGACCTTTTGTAAGAGCCTGAGAAGGCCGAATAAAAAAAAATACTTTGGCCTTTTAAACAGTGCAAATGTGTTCAATTATGAGTTTTTCAGTCCTACTTTGATAAAGTGTTCGTACTTTCTTTTGTCTTTTAGTTAACTGTTCTCTAATAGCGATGTGTTTTGTTTTAGCTGTGCGAGCATTGCGCCGGTGTTGCCTGAAGAGAGCTCGCCGGAAATACTTCCCAATGATGAACCGACTCTGGCTGATGACAGGGTAACTATCTCGTACTTATATACAGTTACTAGCTTCCGCCCGCGGCTACGCCCGCGAGTTATGTCGATAAAAACTATCCTATGTCCTTCCCCGGGATGCAATCTATCTCTCTGCCAAATTTTATCTAAATCAGTTCAGTGGTTGAGGCGTGAAAAGGTAACATACAGACAGACAGACAGAGTAACTTTCGAATTTATAATATTAGTATGGATTTTCTTTGACAAACCACTTCGACAATAATCCACCAATCAATCAATCTGCCTTTTGCCGTCTGTTGGGATCGGCATAATGTGCGTCTTATAAGTGTTAAATTATTTTCGTTGTGTATATTTCACTCACTTTTGATAAACTTGAACCGATAAACGGAATTTAGTCATATATGGAAATATTTCTGGAGAGCCTTATCTAATTGAAAATATTGATTAGTATCCATTAATATAACATTTTCCATTTTTCAAGATACAGCAATACTAATTACTGGTCGTATCTTCAAAATAGTCGCGCCGAAGACTTATCTAAATCCAAACCAAATTCAGTTTCAACCTCTTAGAACTAGTTATTTGCTTCTTACACAGTTATTACATTTACCACTTTGTTCTCAGACAATAACACCAAACCTAAAGTCATCTGCGACTATCACAATTCAGCCCGCGCCAATCGAGCTCGTGAGAGACCTAACTAAGGACATTATCAAGGAACCGCCTAAAGAAGAGGAGCCTGATGAGAAGCCGACCAAGCCACGTGTCGCTATCAAGAAGAAGACTTCCCCTACCAAGACTGTGGAGGGGAAACTGGCGGAGAAGGTTGAGGAGGCTAAGGTTTGTGTTTGATTTTGTAAAGCTTTATTTTTTATACAAAGTTATTTACTGAGTTAAAAAAGTTACACACGATAACTTTTTCATAGTTTAGCGTCTGTGAGTGCTACCAGATTTGAAGCCAACGTGATCGTTTACATAACTGCGTCTTGAATCAAAAATATTTTTCTTAATTAGCAAAATATTGAAATCAAACAATTGATTTGTATCATATTCTTTGTCCACAGTCACAAGAAGACTCAAAACAGAGCGCCGTAGCGTCTGCGGCAGACAAGTTGACGTCACTGTCTATAGCACAACAACAGCCCGCCAACCAGGTGCCCAAACCCAAGAAACTGTCCATACCAGGTATTTTGTATTCATTATTGTTCATATTTATTGCTTTATACAATCTTCTCACGTAGTTTTTCATCTCCATTCATATGGGATTTATAACATAACTATCGAAATGCGTGGTTTTGATACACCTCCGACTAATCTCTATTAGGCGTAATTTTAATTATGACTTTAAGGTTTGTTGTCTCTCTCAATGCTATGATTACATTTTGTATAAACGGATTCCTCTAGGCTTGCAACAGCCAATTCTGAGACGTTACCCAAAGAAATAGTATTAGTTGTTAATGCCATAAGTATTCATAAATACATTTTACTTAATACTTACTTTTTCGTTTCACCAGGAGGCAGTGTCGGCAGTTTCAAAGATCAGTTCGAGAGGAGAGCTTCTCTTACGACAGCACCTGAAATCAAACGTAACATCTCTAAACCAGGTAAGATAGAAAAGCATTATAATTATCTTAAAAAATACCTTAAAAGCACTATACTTGTTCGAACGAGGATAATTTGTGTTATTGCACAATGGACTTTAAATACACTCATGTTGTTGTTTACAGTTGTGTCAAAGATCGCTAAACCCAAAGCACAAAGTGAGGACCGCGAGTTGCAGTCGAAGACGCC
The DNA here is from genome assembly GCA_916614155.1 of Mesoligia furuncula. Taxonomy (NCBI): domain Eukaryota; kingdom Metazoa; phylum Arthropoda; class Insecta; order Lepidoptera; family Noctuidae; genus Mesoligia; species Mesoligia furuncula. Next base: position 20,833,881 of record OU744800.1, on the reverse strand, counting down.
AGACAACGGCTCTGTTCGGCTGCAACAGATTGGCATTGAGCCTTCACAGGTAAACAAAATGTTTTCAGTAAACCTCTATCTACGTAACAATATAATTAAACTACTGCTAGGCATTGAGATTCAAAGAAAAAGGTTCAGAGAAAACGATTAGCAATAAGATCGTTTTTTTAGGCCTGAAGGCATCGTAACAGAAATTAATAATATTAATGTCATAAGATTCTTCACAATTTGTAGGAACCTCGGAGCAGAGTTTCACTTGTATACAAATTATTCATGATTTTACTGCTACTACGGCCTGAGTACCTTTAAGCGACTTGATATCACAAAACAATGAAACATGTGCGGGCCGACTGCCGTATGTTTTTAAACCGGCACACGGCAAGTAAATGTTATGCAATGATTCGAGATTTGCATTGATGTGAATCACCTGCAGTAGTGTATAATTGGGGTATCTGGATCACTTCGCTTCGTGATCCAGATCACCCCAATTATATATCAGTAACTAGCTTCTCACCATCTATTCAGAAAGTAATCTAGACTGAGATATTCGAGTATGGACTAAAGATCCACTAATTGTTTTCACTTTATATAATTAGACGTGTGTATTAAATTAAATACTAAATGAATGTCTTTTGAATCTAAATCTTACAAAAGCCGTAGCGCTCTTGAACTTCAAAATAACTGTACAAATGTCTTACTAGGCTCCACTAAATCATGCATTGCAGATGACATCAAATGATTAAGTATAAATAAAGTTTAATTATAAAACGATCCAGCCTTCGCGCTACATTTGCAAGAATTGTATGGTTGCACAAAATCAAAGTATGCAATTTTTATATTACCCCTGGCGCTCCATCGATCCCCACTTATTATAAGATTGGTATGCGCCAGCAAAAACGCAAAGTGAAGTTCAGATGATACCTTTAGGTGCCTTTAGTAAAAGTGCGCAGTGCTGCACACCCACCCTATTTCAAAGTTAAACAAATAACAACTTTATTTCAATGACAATTGAATTGATTTCAGAGTGACTAGCGACTATTGAGAAAGTTATAAGCTGTAGCGTAAACTGAACTTTATTGTATTAATTAAAGTAATTTTTCCATTATTTTATATTTGTTTTTGGCAAATAAATCGCGAACTCAGATTACATGACATGTGTGTTTATGATTGTATGTCTACGTTTGTGTAGACGTGTATGAATCTATTTGTGTTCCTATTTTCCACATTACTTTTAAATGAAAGTGAATTTAATTAAAAAGCAATTTCATAGTTACAAATATGCATTTATTTACTGCAATTCAATTTTAAATATAATTTAATTACGTTTATAGGAGAATAGCAAAATACACTTTGTACAATTTATCAAGTCCGTGTATTGTAAGACACTATAACATTATTTTAATTACTTTCAATAAAACAGGAAGGGTTACAACATAAAGCTTATGTTCTCAGTTCTCTCCCCAGTTATAATATAGCCACGACGCCATTTTCATTTATAATATTTGATTAGCTTACATACTAACCACATAGGTACAACATATTTAGCCACACTTACTAACATAGTTTCAAACAGATAGTCATGATTTTTATTTAAGTAACAACATTTGATAGGTTAACACGCTAACTACCTACATTAAAACAATATGTTCAGGTATATTAATTAGGAGTTCTCCATGTTTTCCTGAATTTTATTAATTAATTCCTTAGTGCTAGTCATTATGTCATCCATTAAAATGCTTTTAACGACGTGTTGGACACAAACCTCTGCTTCACAATAATGATTACAGATTGAACTGTCCTTCTGCTCGAAATTTTCTGCATCGATAATTTGTATTCTTATGATTTTCGTAGGTCTTGTAACAGGTTTTTTTATGTAAGAATATGCCATCCGTTTATTTTTTGATATTTTGCGAGATGTTTCAGCAAGACCCAAATATTTTTGATTTAACGAGTGTATTTGAGCAGGACCTTTTTCTAAAGGTATGAAGTTAAATAGCTCTTCCGAATCCTGAAATTATAAAATATTATGATTAAAAATAATACATACTTTGAATGTTGTACGGTAGGTATTAATGTTTAGGTACAAAAATAATTTTAATAAAAAGGTAACTTACCGACATTGTAGACAGCGCGAGTAAGTACGTACTGAAGACTGCAGTTTTGAAAAACGAATGTTGTTTCGAATAAGTGTGAGCGATTTATATAAAAATTACATAAAAAAAATAGTGCTCATAAGGTTGAAAATAATAATTTCGTTGCGGTTATTTCTTCTACTACCTAAAAATGCTTACGTAGATGAAATTTAACCCCCTTGCAATTTTTTGTATGTCAATGGTACTTCTTTGATATTTTATATTGTTTGAGCTCAGTAGGTGGCCCCCACATTGATTGCGACATCAGTGGCCTTGGCAATGATTTGAGATCTGCATTGTTTACGTTACATTCCTGCTAAGTAATGCATTAAGTTGGAATGTCTGTTTGTCCTATTATGCTCATGCACTACTTACCCGATGATAACAAACATGAATAAAAATAAGTCAAGTGAAGTCTGGATATGTGGGTTATCATATGGATAGAGGCATTTACTAGCCTAAGCATTTTTTAGAGCAACTAAGTAATATTTTTTCTAATATAAGATTTCTGATTTTTGTTCGTTGTTACTTCTAACTTAATCTTTTGCGTGACGTCATATATGTATATATATATATATATATATATTTTTACACACCATAATTACTGTATAATTAAATCATAATTAATATGTACTAAATTAATAAAATCAGAAGGTAACACCGGGCTATTTGATTAGTATATTAATTTAGTTTATCAATGCAATATTTTGTTGTGGTGTTTGCGTTTACCATTTTCGGGTATGCATCAATGCATTATGGAAAGGTATTTAAATCATCGATTGAAATTGTGGAGCACTATTGTGCCCTCATCCTTCGAAGGAAGATCAACGCAAGGTTCTAAACTGTGAGGAATCATCGGATTTATCTGCAAAAAAATGTAAGTGTTTTTTTTTTATAGTAGGTACTTACCTGTATACCTTGGGGACCTAGGCAGCTGGGAGCGTTTGTACGAAATAGATCGCAGTTGCATTATTTTTTTGTACCAAGCCCGAGTCCATTGTGTTGATATTATTTATCTTATTAAATGTCAATAAGTCATATAAGTTACATACATAATATTACTATGTCTAATCAAATATTTTTATAATTTCAGGTCCAAGACATCCCAGCTAGCAGACGACCTCTTCCTATCAGAGGACGACTCTCCAAGCGTGACGGTTCCTGAGACCGTTTCGGTTGAGGTGCCACCTAAGAAAAAGCGAAGCAGAATGCCAGCCGCGGGTCCATCAACACTCAAGCCATCTAAATACAATAAGAAACCACGGATAAACCCCGTAAAGTTGCCGGACCTGCCCACAGCTGCTGATTTATTCGGAAGCGACGACAGTGAGGATGAATACCAGCCTAGCACTTCATCAGCACCAAGGGGTAAAAAAACGCCTATCTATTCCTATATTAGCAGTAGGATTGCGAACGGCTATAGCAGGCAGGCGCACACTGCTAAAACTGGCACACACTATGTCGAGGTAAAAGTTTACAAATGCGACGATATAGATAAAGTGTTGCCGATTAATAGATGGCAACATTCTGTAATTACAGTAAAAAACCAAACAGATGTAGACACTGAGGCATGGGTGCACTTAACTAAATTTATTAGCGCCACTCGTAAGGAGTTTAATGGAATACCTAAAACATTTATTAGTAATAATTATTATTAACTTGATTGTTTCCTAATATTTTTCTAAAGTTACTTAACATAATAGGTACCTATAGTTTAATCATTGTAATCTTATGTTTAATTAATGGAAATACCTAATAGTAAGTTTATTATTAATTTACTGTACTTGAAATAGTTTTTAAGATTTCATCTAAATAAAATGTCAACTATGTCGTTTCTTGTTTTTTTCAGTTGAACCATCGAACATTGCATCCACCTATGAAATAATGAAATGTGATAAATGCTATATTGAAATACCGAAACATAAATTTAATTATCATATGAGAACTAACTTACACAAATCAAACTGTTTATTGAGAACTGAATTTGATAATATTAAAATAATAGCGACTGCTTTTAAAAACCGAATTGTTACATATCGCTTAAGTCCTGCTCAGGAAATAGATTATCTTACACCTGAAACGTTCTTGATCGAGTCTCAAAATGATATTATAAAACTTATTGAAATATCGTTAGAAAAACATAATTGTTTAAAAATCAATTTGGAATTATTTGCTTACTTCTTATTAACAAAAACTAATGAGCAATTACTGAAATCTTTTAACACAAAATTCATAGTAATTTATAAAAACTTTGATCTAAATGATTTTTACAAGAACACTATAGAAGTGTTTAAGAGTAAACTAACCGAGTTTGAACAGCGCGACTCTGGTTGGTCCTTTTTTACACTAAGCCATTTAGAAGTTAATATAAATAAATACAATCCGATGAGAGGAGGAACCTTTATAGAATTACCGCCAGTAATAAAAAATAAAAAATGCTGTTTAAATATTCAGAATAATGATGATCACTGTTTTTTGTGGAGCATTGTTGCTGCGTTACATCCTATTAAATATAATGCATGTAGAATTTCTTCCTACCCACACTATTCAACAGTTCTGAATACACAGGGTATGTCATTTCCACCGTCTATGAATGATATAAAGTTATTTGAGAAATACAATACTAGCATTAGTATTAATATTTATGGATTAGACAGTAAATATACCATAACTGGTCCTCTATATTTAACGAATGCTAAGAAAAAACATCACATTAACTTACTTTACATTGAGCGTTATGGCAAAGGCCATTATTGTCTGATTAAAAATCTTGTGCGACTAGTTCGACATCAAATTAGTCATCACAAAGGTAAAATTCACTTTTGTGATTCATGTTTGCAATTTTTCTCGAGTGAATTGAAATATAGTACCCATCACTGTTGTAATGTGCTCACAATACTACCCGAAAAAAATAGCATGATACAATTTAAAAATTATGAGCGACAGCAAAAAATTAATTTTATAATTTATGCTGACTTTGAAAGTATGTTACAAAATTATTCTGAACAAAATACTGAGAACCATAGCACACAAAAGTATAAATTACATGTTCCGACATGTTTTGCATATTATGTATGTTGCTCATACGATCCAAGTATAAACAAATTTGTTACTTATAGAGGTCCTGATTGCGTTGAAACTTTTATCAATTGGTTAATTAAAGATGTAACTTGGATAAATACTATATTATCCGAAGTAAAACCAATGAAAGCACTAACTAATGAACAAAAAACTAATTTTGAAAACGCTACCGAATGTTATATATGCAAAGAATTATTATTTGGAGATAAAGTTCGAGATCATGATCACGTTACATCCGAATACAGAGGCGCAGCTCATTCCATGTGTAATTTGAAATACAAAATATGTCCATTTGTACCTATTGTTTTTCATAATTTAGCAGGTTATGACAGCCATTTATTCATAAAAGAATTAGCAAAATATAAAGGTCATATTAAGATAACCCCAAAGTCTAAAGAAAAATACACATCTATAACTAAGTTTATTCAACTGAGAAATACAGCACGCCCTATTCAAATGAAGTTCATTGATTCATATCAGTTCCTAAGTTCAAGTCTAGATGAATTAAGTAAAAGCTTGGATCTTAAAGATTTTATCAATCTATCAAGTATAGTTACCGATAAGGAGACTTTGCATTTATTGAAACATAAAGGTGTTTATCCATATGACTATATGGATTCATGGTCAAAGTACGAGGATAAGCAATTGCCTCCCAAGGAATGTTTTTATAATTCAATTAAATTAGAGCATATTTCCGATGATGATTACAAACATGCACAAGTTATATGGCAAGCTTTTAATATACATTCACTGGGGGAATACACAGATTTGTACTTAAAATGCGATGTGTTATTATTGAGCGATATTTTTGAAAATTTTAGAAATGCAAGTTTACAACATTACTCTCTTGATCCAGCGTATTATATATCTGCTCCTAGCTTAAGCTGGGACGCCATGCTATTATATACTGGCGTTCGACTTGAGTTAATAAGTGATTTGGAAATATACCAACTGCTGGAGAAGGGTATACGCGGTGGATTAGCCCAATGTTCTGTTCGTCATGCTAAGGCTAACAATAAGTATGTTCCACATTTTGATGACACAAAACCATCTAGCTACATAATTTATTTAGACTGCAATAATTTATATGGTTACGCAATGACAAGAAAAATGCCAGTATCAGAATTTATTTTCTTAAGCCAGAGTGATCTCTTAAATTTCGATGTAATGAAAATTCCGAATGATGGTGAATATGGATATATTTTAGAAGTAGACTTAGAGTACCCAGATTATCTACATAACGTTCATAAGGATTTACCTTTCGCATGTGAAAAGTTTATTCCTCCAAACGGAAAATCTGTGAAACTAATAGCTAATTTATATGATAAATTCAAGTATGTCATTCATTTCGTTAATTTAAAAGAATGTTTACATAATGGTCTAATTTTAAAGAAAACTCATCGTATACTCAAATTTAGACAAGAATCATTTCTTCGAAAGTACATTAACTTAAATACTTGTTTACGACAGGCTTCTAAATCGACCTTTGAGAGAGATTTTTTTAAACTTCTAAACAATTCCGTATTCGGTAAAACTATAGAAAATAAACGAAAGCAAGTAGACGTGAAATTAATCACAAAATGGAAAGATTCAAGTAATACTACAAACAAGTGCATTGGTGCGGAAAAAATAATTTCAAGACCCAATTTGAAGAGTATTTCTATATTTTCTGAAAATTTTGTAGCTGCCCAATTAAGTCCTGAAAAAGTAACATTAGATAAACCAATTTACATTGGATTCACAGTGCTTGAATTTGCTAAACAACATTTATATAATTTTCATTATAGTTATATTAAAAATAAATATGGTGACGATGTAAATCTCTGTTACACAGATACCGATAGTCTCTTGTACTTGATAAATACAGAAGACTTTTACAAAGATCTAAAAACTGATATTTCACGTTTTGATACGAGTAACTTTGAAAAAGACAATCCGTTTGGAATACCAAAAATAAATGCCAGTATTCCAGGATTATTTAAAGATGAACTTGGTGGATCAATTATTACCGAATTTGTTGGTTTAAGAGCAAAGCTATACTGTCTAAAAAGCGTAAAAACTACGATAAAAAAAGCGAAAGGTGTAACCAAGCCCGTAACCAATCATCTTAAAATGTTAGACTATTATGAAACATTAGTTGATAATAAAGTGATCAAACATAAAATGAACATGATAAAATCTATTAAACATCTCTTATATTCACAACAAGTTAATAAAGTAGTTTTAGATAGCAATGATGATAAAAGACAAATACTTACTAATCAGATTGACACACTACCTTGGGGGCATTGTGATACACTATTCTAATACTATGACTTGTTTATAATAATTTATTAACTCCTGAATAATTTCTATTTCATAAGTATGTTATAGTTTATGCAGTAAAGTTTATATTGTAAGATTAAAATAGCATTGTTAATCAATAAATATTTATGAGAAACTCAATGAAGTGTTTGTTTTATTTATATCTCATAGTACAATTATGTCCTACTATTAAAACATTTTTATTTTATTTATTTGGGACAAAAAAACAGTTATACATTACAGCATTTACAAAAAGTAGTTATATTACAATCATTTTATTTATTTGTAAAGTTATTAAAACGTAATTATTATGGTGATTATTTAGATAACTACCTACTTATACTTAAAGATACACCCCCCCTGGAATGCATTATAAATACAAGTACATTTGATTTTTCTAGCAGATACAACTATGAAGTGGGTCAAGCAACCAGTATCGTTAGAAGTTAAAAATATTGAGGTAAAAGAAAATAAGCCGCGCTGTAAGCATAGTGTACTTTTACCGAATAATATAAGATGCATAATATGTGGTCCCTCAAACTGCGGAAAAACGAACGTTATGATTAGTTTGTTACTACATGAAAACGGGTTAAAGTTTAAAAATGTTTACTTGTATTCCAAGACTAGCTTTCAACCAAAATATAGGTTTCTAAAACTGATCTTGGAAAGAGTTCCAGAAGTAAAACTTTTTATATTTAATTTTGACGATGATGTCATTCATCCTAACGATGCATTACAAAATTCTGTTATTATTTTTGATGATGTGGTTTGTGAAAAGCAAATTAATATACGAAATTATTTCACAATGGGTAGACATAGAGATATAGATTGTTTCTATTTGTCTCAAACGTATTCAAAAATACCAAAGCAGTTATTACGTGACAATGTTAACTTTTTGATAATTTTCAAGCAAGATGAGGTTAACCTAAAGCATATATACGATGAACATGTTAGTTCTGATATGGACTGGTCTAAGTTCAAAGATCTGTGTTCGAAGATCTGGTTGCACCCCTATGATTTTTTGATTATTAATAAGGATTGTGAATTAAACAAAGGAAGATATAGACAATCTTTTGACAACTTTATACATTTTGAGTGACGATTATATAAATTCAGAATGCAAAAAAGATTATCATTTGCACGTAAATACTGTTAAGTATAAGTCGTATAATGGATCACAAAATTACAGATCAATTAATCAAGTCTGCAGATGCTATAAAAAATAAAATAAAACAAATGAAAGATGAGGAGTTTAATACCAACACTCATCTGAAGTATTTTTTTAAGCCTCTCGCAGATCCTCTCAATGCGATGGTAGCTAACAAACAAACTGACCAAACTCAAAAGACTAATATGGATGCAAAAATATTTTTACAACATCAATCTTCTGATATGTACAAACATGAATCTTCTGGTGAATCAAACTCTTTAGATGGATTTAATTTAGAAGACGAAGAAGAAGGTAACTCGTCTGAATCAGAAAATGTTAATAATGTCTCCTTGAAAAAAGAAGATATCTATGAAATTTATGATGATATGAACATACCGTTTGGAGTACGTAGCGAGAATAATAAGCATATGATCGGAAATACAATAGTAAATTTTTCTACCACTTATGAGAACTCTGGTAAAGTATATAATATTTGCATAGCTAATAAACAGTATAAAATAACACCAGGTCTCAAAGAATTATTACTGCGCAAAAAGCCTGATTTATCGGCAGTCAATTTAAAAGATAAGCTAGTGTACAAGGAAATACTTGTCGCAACCAATGCTCATAAAAGAGACTTCGACTCTGCAGGTCAAATTAAAGGAGATAAAGGTTTAAAATATTCTCAAGTAATCAAGCCGTTATTTTCGGAGTTTAGTAAACGCTTACAAGAATCTACAGAAATTAAATCTAAGCAAAAGCGAGGTGCCGGTCTACCATATCTTAAAAAATATAAAACAAATACTGAACTTGTTTATTGGGATGATCCTAATGAATTAGTAGACAGGCTTAAACTTTTGATCGCATCTAAAACTGCAGGTAATACTAATGCTGACAATGAAATCTTATCAATTATTGAAGAATTAAAAGAAGTTGGCATAATAAAAGAATAAAAGGGCTCATTGTGTGAATTGCTGTTTAGTATATTTTTGTAATTCAGAAGTGACTGTTTAAGAATGAGTAAAGTGAAAAGAGATATTATAAACGAAATTCATAGAAGTGCAAGAATCAATTTTCCTCGAAGACATGTAATATTAAAAGATATTGATGATCTTTGGCAAGCCGATTTAATGGATATGCAAAGTATTTCAAAATTCAACGCTAACTGCAAATATATTTTAGTTGTTATCGATGGATTCTCTAAGTATGCTTGGGCTATTCCACTTAAACAAAAAAATAAAGAATGTGTATCTCAGGCTTTCAATACGATATTGAGTGAAAAACGCATCCCTAGAAACTTGCAAACAGATCTAGGAACAGAATTTTACAATAAAAGTTTTAAAAAAATTATAAAAAATAATTCTATCAATCACTATAGCACATGTTCAACCAAAAAGGCCTCGATTGTAGAACGACTAATAAGGACGATAAAGAGTAAGCTATACAAGGAATTTAGTTTAAAGGGGAATTATAAATGGATAGATGGAACACTCGCTAAAATAATTAATAGATATAATCAAACAATACATACAACAATTGGTTTACCACCAGCTCAAGTCAATCATAGCAATAAAACTAAACTACTAAATTTATACTTTAATCGACAACAAATGAAATCAAAACGTCATAAGTTCAAGACGGGTGATTTTGTTCGAATAAGTAAACATAAAGGTTGTTTTGAAAAAGGCTATACTCCTAATTGGTCGACAGAGATATTTAAGATCAGTAAAGTTAAAAATACAAATCCTGTTACATATTTATTACAAGACAGTAAACAGCAGCCTATTTTAGGAGCATTTTATGATCAAGAATTACAAATTACTAAACATCCTGATATTTACCTTGTTGAAAAAGTTTTGAAGCGAAAAGGCAGAAAAGTTTTCGTGAAATGGTTGGGGTTACCACCATCAGAAAATAGTTGGATTGATGATACAAATGTTTTGTGAGGGCTTCATGAATATAATGTCACGATCTTCGTTAAAGGTTCTATTCTGTTTGCATACATGAAAGGAGAAGGACTTGTGAACAGTTTTATTAATAATTTACCATTTGAGCTCCATTTACCGGGATATAATTATTGTGGTCCTGGAACTAAATTACATGAAAGATTGGCTCGTGGTGATAAAGGTGTGAATAAATTAGATGAATATTGCAAACATCACGATATCGCGTATAATAATTCCAAAAGTTTGAAAGATCGTCACAAAGCAGATATAATATTACTAAAAATGGCGAAAAAGCGCGCTCTGTCGTCTGATGCAAGCAGAGGAGAAAAACTTGCTGCTAAATTGGTTAACAATGTAATGCTATCAAAAGTGAGTACTGGATGTGGTCTCAAAAAAAACTTTAAAAATATAATCACCCACACGAAAAAATGCGTAAAAAAATTAAAGCCAAAGTGTAAGAAAAAACTGATAGAATTGGCATACGCTGCTGCTAAGGAGTTAACTCATGATTCATCTGCAAAGCTCCCCCGTATCATACCCATTCCTAAGTCCGGTGGTGTTTTACCTTTAATTCCTATATTTGCTGGCTTATCTGCTGCCGGAAGTATAACAAGTGGAATTGCTGGAATCATCAAAACTATCAACGAGTATAAGGTTGCAAAAAAGCGTTTGGAACAAATGGAACAACGTCATAGGAAAGTGAAAGGTGTATGTATTGGGAACGGATTGTGGCTAAACCGTTACAAGAATGAACTTCGATTAGTAAATTTGAAAAAAAAAAACTAATTCGTAGGCTACCCAATCGTGCTCTTACTAATATAGATATCATAAATTTTACGGAAAACATTCCATATTTTCGTGGAGTGTATATGAGAGATATGTTACCAAGATCTCCGTTTTCCCGGGAGTGTGGAATCATTAATTTAGATAATTCGAAAAATTCTGGTACACATTGGGTAGCCTATGTAATTTTAAATAAATATGTTGAATACTTCGATAGTTACGGAAACCTAAAACCGCCAATAGAATTTATTCGTTATGTGGGTTCTGACGACATCCATTATAACTATAATAATTTTCAAAATAATAACTTATTTAATTGTGGACATTTATGCATAAAATTTCTTAAAGAGTTTTGGAAAAAGCAGGCTTTTTAAATAATTACTTTAAAAAAGATGTCTTACTCATAAGTCAACACTTTAACATTGTCTGTTACAAGAGTCGAATGTCAGTTAGGTTATAGCCGAAAAATGATAGTGTATAATAATATAAAATCAGGCGCCAAAGTGAATAACTTTACTCGTTCTCGTATCGCCAGAAGACGCGGACATACACGAAGTATAAAAAAAATCACTAAAGAGAATAAGTTATTTCTTCAAGCCTTGGGATTTAAATTATGAGTATTCTTGACATAAACGATTCACCGAAATTCGATAACTCTATTGTGAGTTACGAATATCATACTTATAATCCATACAGCAACAGTTTTAAAGAAAATGATGAAATACGAATACCCATAAATCAGCAAGATATGTATATATTACCCTCAGCTAGCTACATTTACGTTGAAGGTCGAGCCACTGTGTCTTCTAAAGATGCATCAGGAAAACTTACGCGAAAGGTTGTTAATTTCACTAATAATCCTATATCGTTTCTATTTCAAGACATTCGATATGAAATTAACGGTGTTGAGATAGACCGAATAAAAAATGCAGGAATTACTATAACTCTAAAATCATATGTGTCTATGAGTGAGGGTGAAAGCAAAGCTGCTGGTGTTTGGGGGTGGAATATAAATGGGGTTAAAGATAATGATGGCTTATTTAGCGCTCTTTTACCCCTGAATAAAGTTTTGGGATTTGCGGAAGATTATGATAAAATTATCATAAACTGTAAACATGAACTTATACTTAACAGAAGTAGTTCCAATCTTAATAGTGTTAACCTTGATAATAATGACTCGATTGAAATAAATATAGAGAGATTGCAATGGCGCGTGCCTCATATAAAAGTTTCAGATCGGGAAAGATTAACTTTACTAAAACATTTAGAAAAAGATCGCCCTATTCAAATAGCTTTTAGAAACTGGGACTTGTATGAATACCCTTTATTACCTAAAACTACAAAACATTCCTGGGTTGTTAAGACTGCTTCACAACTCGAGAAACCGAGGTATGTGATCTTAGGGTTACAGACAAATAGAAAGAACATGAAATCTAGAGACAGTTCAATATTTGACCATGGTAAATTAACTAATGTTACTCTTTTCTTAAATTCTCATTATTATCCATACGAATCCGTTAATTCAAAGTTTTCTGAAGATAAGTATTGTATATTATATGAATTGTACACAAAATTTCGTCAGTCTTATTATAACACTCGGTGTGAACCGATGCTCGATCTGCTTGAATTTAAGGAAAAGGCTCCTTTGTTTGTAATTGATTGCTCAAGACAGAACGAGGCTTTGAAGACTGGGGCTATAGATGTGAGAATTGAAATAGAAAGTTCTGAAGATATTCCAGAAAATACATCTGCTTATTGTCTAATTATCAACGATCGCCTGATTGAATATAAACCTCTGAGTAGTATTGTAAGGAAATTATCATGAACGCTATAGTCGATGTGCAAGGGTTTAAGATGGAAAATAACGAGTTTATTGTCAAAGAAATAGCAATCGCATGCAACAATCGAATTATGGTATTGTTAATCAAACCACCATACCCATTTTACGATCTTACAAAAAAAGAAAGGTTGCAAGTAAGTTGGATAGAGAGAAACAGAAACATTTTCTGGAAAGAGGGTTATATACCATACTTAAACTTACACCAATACATTGTACCCTATTTGAAAGATAAAATCATTTATGTTAAAGGCTGTGAAAAAGTTTTGTGGTTAAGAAACATTGTAAAACACGACAAAATATATAATTTAGAAAATAAAAACTGTCCTAGTTTTCAAACATTATTTGATGATTATGGAAAGTCTAGTAAAATATTAAGCTGTGTGTTTCATTCAAATGTTTGTGCTTTAAAAAATATTACATGTTTAAAACTGTGGATTGAGAATAAAGGTATTTTTAATTAAATTGATGTTTTTTTTTCAATTTACCAAGTCACAACCCCTTTTATTACCATGAGGAAATAACACGATGATCAAGTGAGCATAGGTCATAAAGTGATCCAATATTTAACCTCATCTTTGACGACACGATTGGTGCATTGGTTAAGAGCTTGTCTCGCTACATGACAATGTATATAGTAGGTTAAATTAAACAGATACTGTTATTTGTAAATGTGCCAAGTGTCGCGGGTTCGATTCCCGCATGGAACATAAAGTATTTGTTCCAGTCTGGATTTTGAGAATCCGTTCTGAATAGATGGTAACAAGCTAGTTACTGATGTATAATTGGGGTGATCTGGATCACGAAGCGAAGTGATCCAGATACCCCAATTATACACTACTACCTGCGATCGTAAAATGCAAATCTGTGTACTAATAGATGCACGAATCTATGAAACACGGAAGTGGTGACTGTTGCAGGTTATTTTTAGCTATAATCTATTATTGTACCAATTACCTTCAAATGTAGGCTAATAAAAGAATAATATAGTTCATTAATTGATTCATCGTAACAGGAAATTGGCAGATGAAGTTCACAGTGATTCACCTGATTCACTGCTTACAATTTATGAATAAGATTAAAATTTGAATTAATTTCCTAATTGATTCACAGCCATTCACATAGTAAATACATAATATCATGAATATCACTAAAAGTTTCAACAAGATATATGATAAAACACATTACATGAATGCGCAATGCAAATACTGAAGTAGGAATTGTTTCTGGCTGAAGTTCAAATAAATGCAAGGAAAATTGATGGACATTTGCAGCCACGTTTTTACTGGACTCTGACTGATGCGGAAGAATTAGGAAAATGGAGGAAGAAAGTTTTGAACATGAATGTGGATGGCTATAAAAGTAGTGGAGGGCCAAAGAAACAGTGGATGGACTGTGTGAAAGATGATATGGTTAGAAAGAGGAGTGGAGATACGGAAGAAAAAGACATGAAGCACCGAGCCCAAATAAGTTGGGATAAAGGCGGAGGAGAGAGGGGCCCGTGGCAAAATAATAACAGCTGCACAGGTCGATCAGGTTAAGCTACGCTTCCAGTGACCATCTTTACATACCGTGACCCCTGCGTGCCTCGGAAAGCACGTTAAACAGTTGGTCCCGGGTGTCATTCGTGGATCTTTGACAGTCGTTACGGGTAGTCAGAAGCCCGAAAGTGAAAACCAGTCTTACCAAGGGGTGCCGTATTACCCAGTAACTGGGTTTTGGAGGCCAGATAGGCAGTCGCTCCATGTAAAATACTAGTATTCAGCTGCATCCGGTTAGACTGGTAGCCGACCCCAACATAGTTGGGAAAAGGCTAGACAGATGATGAATGGCGGGTGAATATAGATGTTTCAAAGGAATTCTCTTTATCAGCAGTAGTCCATTGCTTGACATAGACCTTTCCACATGCCATTGGGTTCGATACTGGGTCATTATTGTCCACCGATTACCAACCACCCCGCGAAGATACCTATCACCTGGTTCTCACCTGGGAGTGTGGAGTTGTAAACCAGCTGAGCTATTCTGTAAAAATATCACTGTGAAAACTTAGGTGAAGTGTGCTGTCAATAGGGTCAATTCCTACCATGAGGTGGAAGGACAGCTCAGTTCAGCTATTCACGATAAGATCTACAGAATAGACCGGCTTCATCTCTAGCCACGCCTATATTTCCCAACAATGACGTGCCACACAAACTTAGTAATGCATTTAAATATAAACAAAACTCGTGCATGCGTCGTCAGCATGCGCCTACGACCACGGTGTCTTTGGCGCCTGCCACCATTTTGTATACGACTCAAACTGGGGTGGTCGTGTGTGGCCATTACCATAGGGAATATTGATAGTTATAGTGTTAGGAATATTAGAAGACAGTTGACCACTAACTTTAGTATTAATTATTATAAATACTGAAGATATAGTGACGAAAATCGAAGCTTTTTTTGCGAAAACTTTGCTGCATAGTCATGGTTGCGATTACAAAGTATCTTAAGGTCCGTAAGGTTACTTACGGACCTTAAGATACTTTGTGATACTTTGATACATCGTGCGTGTATTTGTCGCAGAGTCACACAGAGGCGGAGCGGGAATCGAACCTCCGTAGCGGCGTAAAGAAGACGGAGAGCGAGCCATCACACAGCTCCACTTCTGTCGACCCTGCTGTACTGCTGCAAGATGCTAGGAGGTCAGTCAACTGATTATGCTCATGCATAAAGTTTTAATAGATTGTTTGAAGGGGTTTCTTTGAATTCTCATATCTTTCGGCATTATTCTTGCTGACTTTGAACTTATTAGCATCCTTCCAGAGGTTGAAAAAACTCATATTGCTGTGGTACCAGCGATAAACTACGAGTGAAAGTCAATGGCTTCGCACTTTTAATAGATAATTGCAATTGTTCTACTCCATAAGTGTCTGGCTTTCTCGAATAACAGTTTTTTTTTTTTATGTTCATAAAACATACATAAAACGCTACAGTAATGAGTTTACTGTCACCACAAATATGTGGCGTCATACCACACACATCCCGTCCTTACGTAAGGGTATACGTTTCTATGTGACAATGACGGATGCTGTTTTCTTATACATTCTGATTAATGCGGCTGCTATGATGCCAAGCTATTTATTTGAATATGACTAATGTGGAATATAATTCGTAGGAGTCTACAAAACTCTATGGCGAAGTTGGTCGAGGAGAAAGCCGGGGAAGAGCATCGCCGGCGCGCCGCAAGGGATATCATATCGTCTGCTATACGAACAGGTAAAAATATTATAATAAACTATAGATTTAGATTTGTACGTCATATTATGTCCTGTAATATTTATAATGTGTAAACACGCGCCAATATTCGAGTCGGCGTTGAATTCCTTTGTAATGCTTACTTTGTCCTTTAATTTATTAACGTTCATTTCACGTGAAGGTGACGTTTTTAACGGTACCTACTGAGATGAACTTTTAAGTCATCGGTGAGTATACACTAGAGCATTTTATCGAGCATTTCCATGTAATGTAACGTTTCTGCGAACGCTCGACGCTGCGTTCGATGTAATGCTCACTGCGAGTGAGCATTTACCTGTAACATTTCTTTCTACCTTGCGTTCGTTGTTGAAATGTCGGACTTTCAAGTATCGCTCGAGCCTTTGCTCGATAAAACGTTACACAAATACGCTCATTGGTTTTTAAAACCAGGTTGTAACAAAACATCGATGGTCGTGTTCGAAGTGCGGTTCGACAACATTTAAAAAACGGCGAATGCTCGATGTTCTGTTACAAGTAAATGCTCTAGTCTATACTCTCCTTAACTCTACGAATTCGTAGGTATAACTCCTCGCTTATATTGATCCGCCAGAGTAGCCCGCGAAATTAAAATGGTCATTGTTAGGTTATTTGTTGATCAGGATATGATTCGCGGCCGTAACAAATATGTATTTACAGAGTTATAATCATTAGAATCATCAGATAATTCTGTAAGTTACAATTAGCTTCAAATGCCATGATTTAATGAAATAGTCATTCGATAGCGTAATTTGAACATAAAGTAAAAGTTTAATTTTTAAGGCTAAGGGGTTTTGGCAACAAATATAATACAACTAGCTGCGCCCCGCGGTTGCACCCGCGTAAATGTCGATCCCGTGGGAATATCGGGATAAAAAGTAGCCTATATGTTAATCCACGGTGTCAGCTACCTCCATACCAAATTTTATCAAAATTGGTCCAGCCGTTTGAGCGTGAAGAAGTAACAAACATATAAACACACACACACACTCACAAACTTTCGCCTTTATAATATTAGTGTGATGAGACGACAATCGCAGTAACAGCAATGAAGTTCATAATAAAACTCTACCGCTGTTACTTGCAAGCTACCACGCCAGTACCATATTCTCTCTCTCTGATAGTTATGCTGAAGAACAAGGATCTATTTGTAGTACGATGAAAATGTTGTGTCCGTGATCCAGGCAAGCCCCCGATGCCGTACGGTCGCTCATCGTCAGCGGGCGTGGCGTCGTTGGCGTCCCCGCCCGGCACGCCGCCCGCGCAGCCGCCGCATGCGATGTCGGTCGGTGCGCAGCCGCGCGTGTTCCGCACCGAGGCACAGCACAGGGTGGAGGATCATCGTAATGCCAACAGGTAATTATATCTTCCTCTACGCAAACTAGCCATCATAGGAGACATTAAACAGAGTCAAATAAATTAGTAAGTGAAACTCCACGAACATCACTTTCGTGGAGTTTCACTTACTAATTTATCGATATCGAAACATGATAAAATAAAAAAAAACCAGCCAAGTGCGGACCAGGCACAATGAAGGGTTCTGTAGTTGGATTTTTTTTTTAATGCCAAGACTCATATCCAAACTTAACTTTATATGTAGTTGAAAAAATGTTCTCCAAATGTAATTTTGTAACAGCAAAAAAATATTATTTTATGTGATAAAACTATAGAGGTATGAGGAACAGTTGTAGATACTGCTACAAAACTAAAAAATACAATTTTCGGACTTTTTCCTTTACTTATGCTGTGAGACCTTACTTCTTGCCAAATTTCATGATTCTAGGTCAATGGGAAGTATTTATTCGGGTTTTGATTGATATGCGATAAATGGCCGTATTTTTTTATTGCGTTGACTTAGAATCTTGATTTTTAGAGTTTCATGGTACCGTAGAACTTCGTATTTGATATTAATTTCAATTTGATACTTCAGACAGACTGACGGACAACGAAGTGATCCTATAAGGGTTCCGTTTTTTCCTTTAGAGGTACAGAACCTTAAAAATATTTTTTTTTTTTTAACTCAGCAAAATGTAAAAGTCAAATCATTTATTCCAAGTAAGGCACTTTTACGTATCAACATTTACAAAAAAATCAATTTGATTTTAGTTGTCCATTCCAAAAGATAGTTTCGTATGGAGAAGATATGACAAGAAACTTCATAGTTACTCTCTTTCAATGGTTTGCTTCCACGAATGCCCTCGCTTAATTTTTGTATTTGTTGATCTCCCAGTGGTCGCGGTGTGTCTGTGGAGCGCATTATCCCCATCACGGTGGCGGCAGGCGAGCCCGCGCCCCCGCCGCTGCCCAGCGTGCCGCCGCCTGGCACGCCTGGCACGCCCGGCACGCCCGGCACGCCTGGCTCGCCCGGCACGCCTGGCACGCCCAAGCCTTTGCCTACGGCTGCTTCTAGAGTCACGCCGCTCAGGTTTGTACAGTGTAAGCAACGAGTTATGAGCGCTGACCTTGAAGAAAACAAACGTCACAAACCCTTATGTCTTAGTAATAAGGGTTTGTTTCGCTTGTTTTTTTCAAGGTCAGCGCTCATAACTCGTTGCGTGACTTTTAACATTACTTTGTAGTTGACATGCCAGTCTAAGCCAGTTGCTACACAATATTGTTTTTACTAGCTGTTGGTTAAGCTACGCTTGCCGCGGTTGGTCTGTCGATGGCTGACCATCTTTACATACCGTGAATCCTCCGTGCTTCGTAAAGCACGTTAAGTCGTTGGGCCCGGCTGTCATTCGTGGATCTTTGACAGTCGTTACGGGTACTCGGAAGCCCCAAAGTCTGACAACCAGTCTTACCAAGGGGTATCGTATTATCCAGTAACTGGGTTGTGGAGGTCAGATAGGCAGTCGCTCCATGTAAAATACTGGTATTCAGCTATATCCGGTTAGACTGGAAGCCGACCCCAACATAGTTGGGAAAAGGCTAGGCAGATGATGACTAGTTACTGATGTTTGACTCCACATTTATTTAGGCTACTGAGGTTTCCTTGTGAATGCACAGTGGACTATTTAACAGCTAGGTTTTATCTATTTCAATTCAATAAAGAACGATAAAGATTCCTTGTTTAAGGACCAGTTGTTTCAAATGGCTGGTTAACGTAAGTCAAGACTACTACTAATTATGTGAAACAATGCTTTTTTTGGTTTGACGATAGTTAACGCCATTTTTGACATATACGCGTCCGTAATGTGGACGTTTAAAAACCCGCCCTTGTACGCAACCCTAATAAATTACCATGAGATAAGCTTTTGCGAGAAATATTCTTCTGTGATACTCTTATTTCCGTATGAACATGAAAGTCATCTCAAAAAAAAAAAATATCGATTTTAATTATACTTTCATTGATCTATCAACCTCATAGGTGATAAATCAATTCATAGAGTCGTCGTTTCAGCCGATAGACGTCCACTGCTGGACATAGGCCTCCCCCAATTTGGGGGGGGGGGGGGGGTTTGCCATAATCGCCACGCTTGGCAGGCGGGTTGGCGATCGCAGTATGGTATGATGGTGGAATAAATAGAGAACGCTGCTGCCCATTCTCCGGTAAGACCCTTAGTCGCCTTTTACGACACCCACGGGAAGTAAGGGGTAATTCATAGAGTGGATTCATTTTAATATCTCATTTGTATTGTATAGACGGCTGGCATCAACCGAGTCTGGTAGCGCGAGCGAAGCATGCAGCAGTCCAGGCGAGCCCATCAAGAAGTCTGCGCGCGAGTTCATCATCCCTATCGCGGTGGAGGGCAAGGGCTTCGTCACGCCGCGACAGCGCTCGCTCGAGCCCGAGGCCAGCGCGCACGCGCCCGGCGTGCGACACCATCGCACTACCAAGCCGAGGCGCATCAGGTACTTACAGTCAATTGATTCTACCTTCGAGGGCTTGATTCTTAAAACAAAGGCAGCACGCCGCACAAATGCGGGATTTTGATCGAAGGAATTGTTGTTCTTATTTTTTAGTAAATATTTTTTCGATTGCAGCGTTTTTTAAGAGCGCAAAACCCAATTTTTGCAGTGATCCAAGCTATGTCAGTGACACACGACTAGTAAGTGATTATACACACGAGCAGCAAGCGTCAAAGGCAGACGATCCGCAGCCGTCGACATCGTGCCGCTTGTGAACATGAACACTAATGTGCACCTGACATTCACGGCCTTAGAAACTCAACTAAGAGGAATCATTTTGAATTTTTGACAGTTCTTCCATACAAAAACGTTCAGATGTTAATTTTATTCCACGATTTCGTCGATTGAAAAATCAGCCCATCGTCAGATAACTTTTAATCGAGGATAAAATTGACGTTTGAAAGTTTTCGTATGAAATGTCTGTGAAAATTTCATAATTATTCCTCAAATAAAGTTATCAGATGATTGAAAAATCAGCCCTTAGACAGGCAACGTTGTATTCTCCACAATTTTTTTTACCATATTTAACATACTGACTTCTCCGTGTTCACCAGCAGCCTAGTAAGTGGCGGCGAGTCAGAGGAAGAAGAAGACGCGCACATGCACCGGCTGCGGCCCAGCCGCGCCGCGCGCGCCGAGTCCGTCAGCTCCGGCGAGGACGACGAGGAGGACGAGGGCTTCCACCTGCTCACTGCGGAGAACCTCTTCTCTACGCTGCTGCACCGGGTGAGTGACACGAGAATCCTACGGAAAGACAGCCCTAGTGCTATTCTGTAAATATCTCACCATGAAAACTTAGGTGAAGTGAGTTTAAAGTGATCTGTCAATATCACCACGAAAACTTAGGCGAAGTGAGTTTAAAGTGACCTGTCAATCTCACCATGAAAACTTAGGTGAAGCGAGCTTAGTGACCTGTGAATCTCACCATAAAAACTTAGGTGAAGTGAGTTTAAAGTGGCCTGTCAATCTCACCATGAAAACTTAGGTGAAGCGAGTTTAGAGTGACCTGTGAATCTCACCATAAAAACTTAGGTGAAGTGAGTTTAAAGTGACCTGTCAATCTCACAATGAAAACTTAGGTGAATTGAGTTTAAAGTTACCTGTCAATCTCACCGTCAAAACTTAGGTGAAATGAGTTTAAAGTGACCTGTCAATCTCACAATGAAAACTTATGTGAAGTGAGTTTAAAGTGACCTGTCAATCTCACAATGAAAACTTATGTGAAGTGAGTTTAAAATGACCTCTCAATCTCACAATGAAAACTTAGGTGAAGTGAGTTTAAAGTGACCTCTCAATCTTACCATGAAAACTTAGGTGAAGTGAGTTTAAAGTGACCTGTCAATCTCACTATGAAAACTTAGGTGAAGTGAGTTTAAAGTGACCTCTCAATCTTACCATGAAAACTTAGGTGAATTAAGTTTAAAGTGACTTGTCAATCTCACCATGAAAACTTAGGTGAAGTGAGGTTAAAGTAACCTGTCAATCTCACAATGAAAACTTAGGTGAAGCGAGTTTAGAGTGACCTGTGAATCTCACCATAAAAACTTAGGTGAATTGAGTTTAAAGTGACCTCTCAATCTTACCATGAAAACTTAGGTGAAGTGAGGTTAAAGTAACCTGTCAATCTCACAATGAAAACTTAGGTGAAGTGATTTTAAAGTGACCTGTCAATCTCTAGAAGCAATCTGTCAAGCAGGATGACAGTTCACTTCAAGCTCACTTCACCTTAGAGTTTATGGTGAGACTTGTACAGAATAGGTTGACTGAGCTCGTCACAAGTAGATACAGCCTTTTTCTCAACATAAAAAAAAAGAAAATACATTTATTCGGCACAAACTAAAAGACACACAACATATATTGCAAAATAAATACAAAAAGTGTATTTCGTGTGATATAAGAGCCTACAATGACAGGTAAACATGGGGTCAACACGCCTCTTCTGGCTGAAGTTGAAGCCGTACAATACGACCGCTGTATCTTGGCGAGCCCGAGCTGTGCACAGAAGGCTGCGTAGTCAGATTTCTTAGGAACTAAATGGAGACATGAGGCGAGTGTGAGTGAGAGAACATGCGCGAAAGTTCTTAGTGCCCATGTTCAGGCCCGCCAAGTTACGTCCGTCGTATTGTACATGACAAATAATATGTTAGATGCGGACATTGCGCCGTGACAGTTGAAATGGTGACAGATGACAATTTTTCACCGCTCCTAACATCCTCAGATTCCCTTTCATCTTATTTTGCACGAGTGACTCATTTCGTGGTTCTTTTGTCTGACTCATGCTGCAAGAGTCTTATGTCTATTTACTTTACCTTCATGTTATTTTTGCCGTAACTTACAGGTGCGCGCACTGACGAATCGTCTGAACGGCGAGGAAGGTCCTGGCTTTAGCCAGCACTCACTATTCAACAACCTACAATCGCCGTTCTTCAACAGGTAAAACACTTAACATTTCAGACGTATGGCTTAGCTATACAATAACTAAGTTAAATCTATAACAAATAAATAAATGAAAGTTAAAGATCATAACCTGATACAACAGGATACTTTTAAATGATTATAATTAAAACACTTTGTAAAAATGTTCATTTGAAATTCATCTTTATAGGCAGCTTTTTAATTCCCTAGTCATACAAAATTATATTTTTAATTTAAGAATAATTTTATAGACTTTCTAAAATTACAAAATGATTTATTAGTGTTGAAAATCATAAGTTTATACTTGCGATTTTTAACCATGTCAAAACAATGCAATCTTGAATATTGGAGTCCAATTTCACTATCTGAAGAAAGCTTAATTCATATTATAAATTGTTAACATTTCTATTCATAAAGTTTGATTATAACAATGACACAATTTAATAATTTAACAATCATGCTTAACGTTTTCATTTCGCAAATATAATCAATACTTTAATGAATACAAGTGAAAAATCGCATGTAATTTTATCGTGATTTTCCGACTAAAATAATGTTAATTTTATGCATGCAGCCCCCACTTACCAAGGAGAAACTTATTGTGAGTATACTTTCATCATTTTATACACATTACAATAACACGATCATATTTTAATAATTAATGTTTCATTGACACTGTAACCCCTTTTATTATGATTACATGCAGCACTCATAGATATGTGGAAAGTAAAAGAAGTGTGTCGGAAACGTAAGTTTATATGAGTTAACTATACATACTGAAGAAACTACTTAATACATGAACACACATACTTTACACCGCTACACGTACTATAGAAAAACAAAATAGAAATCAGAATCATAGTTTATATTTATCTTTTTTGGCAAATCGTCCTACATGCTTGCAACATGATGTTTTTTTTTTGTTATGGAACTGCACATATCAAAGCTGAAAACGTGAAACAAAGTGATGAATGAACAAATTACTCTAACACAAATGTTATACACACTTTGTTTCAGTGCAAGAGAGCGGTTTATGTTAACCTTAGCCGCCTTTTTGATTGATTTTTGAAACCACACTCCTGCACTGTCTTTAAACATGGCAAAAGAGATAACTGAGGGACTCACGTATCATATTTGTAACAGTATAAGAATGGAGTTAGCAGAGACGCGAAAGCCAATTCTCGTATTTAAAATCGTTTAAAACCTGGTTGCAATTTCATCTTAGCGAGTCAATGTCAAAAATTTGGTCAATGGTCAAAAATACCTGTAGTATTTTCACAAAATAAGACAGACATTGGACTGTGAACGCTCTTAAAAATACGTTAGTTCCCCCTCTCAAGTGTCATATTTGTGCAAATGAATACTCTGAACTTATCTCTTGTGTCCACTTTACAAGACTTCCAACACCATAATCGAGTTTTTAATCTCAATTTACGTGTACTCTAGACGCGAGGGCTGGGGCTCCCGCGACATGCACGCGGACTTCGACTCGATGTTCAAGCCGCGCACGCACATGCCCCGAGGTGAGTCCGCTTTGCACCCGCTTGCTACCTGCGCACGGGGAAAACGTTGCAAATATCACGCTCACGCCTGAGGCATGCACCGACACACACACTTTCAATATTTTGTTGGTGTATTTTCATTACATGTTTTTTTTATTTATAAATAGAAGAATTTTATCATAAGCTTTGTCTATAAATTAAATTATTAAGCAAAATCGCATTTTAATAAGTCAATGTTCTTCGTTTAGCATTTTTAAATAATATTTTTTTTGTAGATTTTGCAATATTTTACACACACATTCTAAATGTAAAAACATGATTATTAATTTAAATTGTTTTTTTTTTTAATTTGTTCTAAGTAAACACTATCCAAATAATGTTACAAATAATTTATTACTTAAATCACAATATTATACTCAACAAAAACACTTTATAAATTGTTGCACATATTGTATTTTATATTCGAGTTATTCCAAATTATTTGTATAAAACACTTGATGTTATGTAAATTTCACAGTACGTTTGGCCATAGCAGCATGTTAAGCAGTTCATCAGTTACTCCTTATTTCGAAGTGATTTTTGAAACATGATTTGTGTTATTCATAGTTCGTGACTCATGTTAAAAAGATCCTAAAAGAGCTTTATCATATTTGTCAACATCACTTTAGCTTACTTTACTCATTTAAACGTATAATATAGTTTTTTTTAGATGTGTTACCTTAAAAAACCTATACAGCTGCTGGACACAGAAGGCACTACACAAGGTCTAGGCAGTAGTCTAGAGCACGGCACACATTGTAAGGATACTTTACCACCTCGCTGCGGATGGTGCTCTATTTTATACAAATATAAATATATATATTGTATTTTATTTAATATGTTTAAAATTCAATTAAAAAACGAGAATTAAACTCTGTCCAGTAGGTTAACCGTTTTTTGACAGCTGCCTTAGAACGTAACTATTCCAAATTACGTAAAAGAATATATATACTGCCTTATCTTATTGAATTATCTTATTTATGTCTTCTTACAGACATTAAAATACCGTACGTGCATCAGTTGGAAAAAAAAATGTTATGCATAATTATTATAATTACATTCTATCGTACTATGTGATGGGATCGAATGTAATCGCTTCAAATGAATATAATATATATCGAAAATAATCATTTTATATTATAGGTAAATCAGTATAGAAAAACCTTGCATCCACTCAAATATCAATAAAATATATAAATTATTTGCCAGGATACGGATTTGCCACCCTATACAAGATGTTGTTTTTGTGTTTGTGAATGTTTTATTTCGATTTTAAAAGTTTCATAACATGTTATGCATAAAAAACGTTGTTTCCTCATATTTATATGTATATGTTACCGGCCAAACCCGATTTTAGGATGAACTAGTTTCGCCTAGGCCAAACAAGTTTGCGGTCGGTCGATATGCGACGTAGGATGCAAGAGCGAGCGAAATGCACCCCGAGGTTAGGTTTGGTTAGGTTACTTTAAACCCTTTTCATAGAAATAGGACCCCCGCTTCGCGGGGCTCCGTCGACATAGGATGCAACAGCGAGGGAGAACTGGTTTGGCGTAGGCGAAACTAGTTCATGCTTAAATCGGGTTTGGCCGGTAACATGTACACTACATACAACACAATTGATACGACAAACCAGTGCATACTTTATTTTTACGCTGATTTCCGCTATAAAACCTGCAAAATTGAAATGAAATTAAATAAAGCGGTTAATTTATCTTCACACACGTCATAGAAACCGCACCATTTTTTTTATTCTACAGCAAAAATCGATAATTGTTTTTTTTTGTTTGCCTATTTTGTATCCCACTGATGGGCAAAGGCCTCTCCTTTTGTCTTCCAAACTTTCCTGACTTGTGCGATTTCTGGCCATGTTAGCCCTGCAAATGATATTAGAATTGATATTACATACAAATTAAAGTGTAAAATATCGAAATGTGTGCTATGACGATGCTGCAATCACTAGTTATTTCTGTCAAAAAACGGTTAACCTACTGGACAGAGTGTAGAAACACTTTTTACCGCTATCTTGATGCTGACAAAAATGATAAATCCTTCGCAATAAGGGCGTCGTGTCACCGTCGCACTGCAACTCGCAAGTAGTTAGCGCTGCCTCGCACGGTCAACGACACTCACAAGAAAGCTAGCTTCACTAAAACAAATAAATTAACTCTCAAACCATTTCATGAAGTGCTCCAAATATACGCCACCAACGAAGTACAGTAACCATTGCCTCCGATATTCGCGACGTTTTCCGCCGTCGACATCGTGTTTTTTTTTCTTAATTAACATCAATGTCATGTGTGATAGACTATCGATATAACAGCCTGTAACATGGCGGACATACCCACAGTCTATTATATATATTGTGTTCTTAGAGTTCATTAACATTGTTTTAATTAATAAACTTAACCTTTTTTTGCATTGTAGTGTATTATTGTATTCAAATTGCATTCTTTGTGCAGGTGTTGACTTTCTCCTACCCGCTAACACTAGCAGGAAAATGTTGCGTTGCTCTCAATTATCATAAATTCAGTTATTTCAGTTGCATTGCATGAAATGTACGTACAGGACATTTCACTTGTCGCATCTCCTGTACCAATGCAGTACTATTTTTTGTATAAAGTAGATATTAATTAATTTCTTTTATTCTTTTTTAAACTGTCGACAATTTTCAGTGATAAATAAAAATTGAGTTATCAAAGTAATGATGCAGCGTGACAGTTAATTAATTTGTTTGTCAAGTGATCATGGCATACATGTGTAGATAGTGGATGTGGTAGCACTCGATGTTGGGCGACACGTATGTCGGTATAGAGATCATGTCACGAGTTCATACGCTACCGCGGGGCTGCGACAACTGCAGCCAGACTAGCGAGCGCTCGCGGCGGTGGGGGGAGGGGGGGGAGCAGGTGACTCGCGCGAGTGAAGCGGTAGTGAGCTTGTGTTGGTGTGGTTGCAGTTGGGTTGCGCGTTACACTGCATGCTCCGACCAAATCTTCACTTCACAGCGGCACCAGCGCCAACCACAAATCTGCCACAAACGCCACACAAGAATAGGTACTAAACTATATTTATTTCTTCATTTATGTGTTTTTGTGTTCCGCACCGTGCGCCGCGGCTGTTATCAGATAGAGATGCCTCTACTATGTGAAATATATCGCTGAAGCCATAATTTAGTACGCATTTGATAAATTACTATCTCTACAGAAGCAACATTTTAATGCATTCTTTTGTGATTTGTTTTCGCATACTTAAAGCTTAACGTTTGACCTAATTTGACTAGTGAGTATTTAGTATTTGTAGATGTATTAACTTTTAACTGATCGCATCGATGTTTGCATCATTCGTGGATTTACTACGGGCGCACAGAGCCCTCAGTCTTATTGTACTCGATTCTCTATCTAAAGATCAAACGAGGAGGTTCCGCTCGTAGCTCCCTTTCGTTCTCGATCGTCGAGCGGACGCAATACATATTTAACAGTATCGGCACTGTAAATATTCCATGACAGCGAGCGTTCTGCATGATCGAAACGTGTGTTTTTCGATTAAATTTCAGGTAGTAGTAAGAAAACCGGTAAGCACCGTACCGGGCCCCAAAACGCGGAATCGAACGTCGAAAGCGGACTAGACCTGTCGGACTTGGACCTGAGCTCGATCGAGTTCTCGGAGCGCGAGATGCGCGCGCTGTCGGGCCTCACGCCCGCGCTGTCGCGCCGCCTGCAGCGCCAGCTGTTGGCGCACCTGCCGCCCGCGGCCGCGCGCACGCTGCGCCGCACGCTGTCGCTGCACGCGCCCGCGCCGCGCGCGCCCGCGCCCGCGCCCGCGCGCGCGCACTCGCTCGAGCAGGACGAGCCCGCGCCCGCTGCGCCCCACGAGGGAGCCCAGGCCGCTGCGCCCGCCGCGCCCGTCGAGCCTACCCCGCCTACCGACGAGCCCGTCCCGCCCGCTGCCGCCCCTGAGACCCCTAAAGAAACAAAGGAAGAAAGTCCAATAGACGCGGCGACACCTCAATACTCAACTCTGCCGCGGCCGCGAAGACGGTCCAGTTCGCGGGAGGTGACTCCGCTGTTGGCCGCCGTCGACGTGGAGTGTCCGTCGCCTAATTCGCTCATCCGAGAGCCGATCGCGACGCGGCCGCGCGACCGGCCTCTGCTCAGTAAATACTTGACCCCGGAGCGGGCGCTGTCGCTGGACGACACGTACGGCTCGGACGGCGGCAGCGTCGCGTCGGAGCCGAGCTCCGCGGCGTCGTACGGCGCGCGCCGGCACCCGCTGCGCGCGCCCAGCGGCGAACAACCCCGCCGCCGCGTCTCGAGGTTCCTTCGCTCAGACTTTTTCGACTCTCCGCCGGAGGAGAACATTATCGAGCGCCAACGAAAAGAAAGAGAGTTGGAAACCCAGAAAATATTGCGAGAGATCAGAGAAAAGAGAAACAAATCGCAAGAGGCGGCAGCCGCGAAGAGTCCCATAGACATAGCCGACGCTCCGCCCGCGTTCAGGGACGACATTACCGCTACCAAGAAGTGTCTCTCGCCCATAGGGCTCGTCGGAAGCAAAGAGCGCAGTAGGTCCAACACTCCATTTTTCCCGATCCTTGATAACATCAAAGAAACCGCGGTGGATTCGTCCGCATCGACGTCGAACTCGAAACGTTACACTAATTTTGAAAATTCAAGACATAAAACAGTTATCGATGAAAACTCCTCCAGTAAAGATTCCAGATTGATCCGACCCAAAAGCTACCCTGTGAAGACTTTAGATTCTATAGATGAGCCCAGTGAAAATGTGCTGGCTGAAAGTTCGTTTAGTAGAGAATATGATAAAGAGAGGTCTTTGCCGAGGGAGTCAAAATTAATAAGACCTAAAAGCTACCCTGCAAGTACTCCATCGCCAGAAAAAGTTTATATTAGTCGTAGCGTTAAAATAGAAGATTCTAAAGATACTCCACCGAAAGATGAGGTAATCAATCCCCAAATTAAATCTGATGTAGAAGTAAGTTTCAGTATTACCTTGCCTAAGAAAAAGCCAGAAGTAGTGACAAAATCCGATTCGGTAAAAAAAAATTCAAAGCTAGAACAAAGTACCGATCCAAAAACGGAAACGGATATAAAACCTAGTGACACTAGTTTGTCTTTGAAGAAGTATAGTTTAATCAAAAACAGAGACAATGATAAGTCTGAAACGAAGGAAGTTAAAACAGAAAACAGTATGACTGTTCCGAATGGCGGACCATCGGTTGACGTTGTGAAAGTTACATCTAACGGTGACACTAAACACACAACTGTGGATCAGTCGTCGAATAAAGACGAAGCGATCACAAAAAACAGTGATACTGATCAAACAGAAAAGAAAGGTACAGTAAAGAAAAAGATTATTAGAAAAGTTTCATCGAAATCTAAGACTGATTTAGGAAGCAACCAAGAAACTAGTGACGCTAAAACAACTGAAAAGAAGAAAGTTACAAAGAAAGTAAAGGAAAAGGTCGCCGATGAGGATGGTACGAAATCAACAGTCACAAAAAAGAAATCTGTTTTGCAATCGATAGGTCATAAGTTAGAAAAGTTTGCGTCTAATAATAAATCTAGCTCTCCAGAAAAGGGGGCTGAAAATAGTGTAAGGAATGAGACGAAAAAAGATAGTTCTAAGTTAAGCAGATTGCAACGAGAGCAATCAGTGCCCGTCAACGTAGAGCCTACAACCGAATCAAGTCTCATTAAAAGAGCTGTCACACTGACTGATGTCGCCGCTCTGGAAAATCAGCAAGCACCTCAAAACAAAACCACCGTTTCAAAAGTATTAGGACTCTTCAAAAAATTCGAGCCCAAGGAAAGAACAAAACCTATTGTTGAAAAAATTCACTGCGAAAGTCCTGAGCAGCCTAATGTCAGTAATTGTAAAACTGAAACTATTCCTGAACCCAGTGCGGACAGTCTTGACAAAGACAAACCTCGCAGACCAACGTCGCTACTGTTAAATGGTCTTGGACGCAAAAATAAATACGGGAGAACCTCTAGTGACAGTGTCTCCACATTGTCCGTAGATAACGATGATCAGCCTGCGTCCAAAAAGGAAAACGAATCAAAGAACATTAGAAACAGTTTAAAATTAGATTTCTCTAGATTGCCAAGAGTTAAGAAAATAGTTCCTACTAATCCTGTGATAGAACCTCAAATTATGAATATTTCCTCTGTTGACGGTGAGACTGAAAAGAAAGATATTCCAGAAAAGAATGCCGCGCTTGTAGACAGTAGTACACATGCTGATAACACTGAAATACAGAGTCGCAGTCATTCGAGAAGTAGGTCAACTATTTCAAACTCCGAGTTGAAGTCTGATATTAGTGCTGATAATAAGTTTTCCGATAGAAACCCCCTATCACCTTCAGAGAGTACCACAGTACACCTTCGAAATCACGATTCCACCACACCAGAGAAAGAAGACATTGTCGATAGAATACGTAGGAAAAGCTTTTATTCAAGATTCAACGAAAAGAAACAACGACGAAAGAGTAATTTAGTGGGCCCTGGAGCGGCCGAGTACGACCCGGTCGCCAGACTACACTCTCAACCGACCGACACTAAGTACGACGTGTCGCCGACATCGCCGCTCACCTACGACTTGTCCCCATTGTCTCCAGGGCTCTCCGTCTCGTCTGACTTGTCGCCGTCCACGGAACGCTATAGATCTCTTTTAACCGAGCTGCCTGTTAACACTAGGAATAACTTAAGGTTTGAAAACTATGGACTGAATGATAAAATTGATACTTATAGATCTCTCGATCGCAACGACTTTAGAAAATACCCGGGGAGCAGAAGTTATTTAGACTACGACCAACCGTCCTCGTACGGTGCCAACCGGTACTCCAGGACGAAATCCCTTTTGGACAGCTCCGACGGAAGTGAGGATAATAGTCTTGTCAATTCGTTGAGAGATCCGCACAAATACAACAGAACTATATCAATGTATTCGCCTGGTAACTATGCTACTTATAGACCAAAAAGAACTACTCGCAACTCTGCGATTATTTTGAAAGAGAGCGAAAAAGAAAAGAGCCCAGAAAATATATTGGAAAAAATAAGGCAAAGAAAAAAGATATCAATCAGCGTGACCAGGAAACCCGATGCTGAGAAGGAAACACTGCCAAGGTGTGTATAATTTTGTACTTACATGTCACGTAAATAATTTAAAATAACTTTCCCAAAGTGAAAGATAATACGATTTTATTCTGTGCACGCTTCACGCTTCCGAATTAAAGTTTATAGCACTAATGCTTTTAAAAAGTTTGACGTCCTATACATAAGCAAACGAAGAAGTTTTGTGAAATATGTAAAATACTAGAATGCCTCCGAATGTAGATAGTAGATCTAATATTCACTTTTACTGAGTCCACAATGATATTGCTCGTAGAGAACTCTCAAACAGAATCACAGCAGCTACGAACATCATTTTAACGTTCAAAATCATATGACAGTAGAATTAATATTCTAAATGTAATATGCACTGCGTAATTGACACATCACAGAGCAATACAAGAGGAAGAAAAACGCCGAAGAATTTTATTCAGCAGCCACATAACGTGAGTGTAATGTTTCAGATCCAATATCTCACCGCAAGGCGACCGCGAAGGCGACGGTGCAGAATGCTCTGAGAAAGTTGACTGAGAGGAATTATTGATTGTGTCAGGATATAACTTGATTTTGTGATTTATATAAGCATTTTTGACAATTAACTTTGCGGACTTATTGCGAGGACACTGTAGGGGTAGGTGTATCTGACGGTACTTGATGCTTTCATTGTTTTTGTTATAACTTATTTACAATGTCATTATAGTCTTTTATTAGTGTTGATCTAATCGAGGCTGTATCGATTCTCTTGCCAAACGTAGCATATACTCACGTGTTTTTAGATTTCGTGTAAATTAAAAGAATCTCATCACCGACAGAAGACTGTCTTTAGTGGCAAATTTAGGTAATACTTATTGAAATGAATCTCTCGCTGAATTCAAAGTATCCTAAAAGTCATGAAAAAATTAGAATTAAATGGTACTTGAACATTTCCGAATGTTAGGCATTTGGATTATCAAATCAAATTAATTATAAATAGGGTGTAGCTAGTTTCACACAGATTCATCTAATTACAACAGATAGTATTTATAAATTGTTTTGTATGAACTTTGTTGGCTTTCTCCAAAGCGCGGTGTTCAACTACCGCACATTTAATACAGCTTATTAAGCTGAACAGATTTTGTTACTGTTAATTAATATACGATTGACTATTGAAGTGTAATAATATATTTTGCAAAGAGTGGACTTTTTGTTAAGTGTTTATTGTAAATTGATTCTTATGTGCCTTTATAAAACATAAGTGACTGGATTTGATGTAGTCCGTTTTATTGAAATATATAAAATGACACAAATTTTAGAGTGTGTTTGCACAAATACGTTTTACTCAACATTATTATTAACTATAATTTTTCTTAGTTACTATCAATTTACATTTTTTTATGTGACCCTAAGTCAGTTTAAGTTTAAATATTTATCATAATCATTATAGTATTGAATGCTAAGTCACGACGTAACAGTAATCGAATAGAATGGTGCTTAGATGATTTCATTAGGATAACTATTTATAGACCGGACTTGTTATAGACTCACACAAAATGTGTATATTTTTAGCAATAGCGGTTTCAGTTTTATATGTATTATGTAAGCTGCTGCTGTTTGTTCCACTCAACTAGTATTGTATACGACGACGCGTGATTGTAGCGCTAATCGTTTCTCATTATTCTTTTGCTGTCAGACAAATCAGCGGCTAGTTAGATAACAGTGGTGTTAACTGTTAAAAAGCAATAATTTTACGTAAATCCGTTCATCTTCATAATTTCGAATCTATTTATTAATTTTTATTAGAATTGAAAATTATTTATTGGTGTGTGGTGACCTTTAATGTTTCTCTTTTAGTCATAGTTACCGCGGTGACATTGGAACTGTGATTCTTACGATTGATATTAAATTTGCTATCACACACGTTTTGTATTGAATGTGAATAAATTATATAGTTAAAAATGTGTTTTGTGATTTATATTGTCATCCCAGTTGATCGAATTAAATAAAACCTTTTTCGAACCTTTATTTTCAGGCTACTTTGGCCCATAGATAAATACCTTACAGACTAACATATATATTATAATAATACAATGTGTGTTAGTGTATGAACTTAAAACTATGTTAGTAAAACACTTCACTCGAGCACTGTCTTTGTGCATTCGTGTGGCACTTGTCCGCGGAAGCGACGGAACATTACACCTTGCGGCCAAAAGTCCTCTGCCAGGACGAGGTGCAGGTAGCATGTAGGTACTCGCACCACGAACGCCTTAAAGTTGACGTTGCGACGCGATAAAAAAAAAAAGGAATAAAGGTATTTAGGCCTCTTCAAAACTAAATACCTTGACCATCAGTAAGGTAGCATGCTTTAGATCGCTAGATCCACCATCTCCTGCCGCTAAGCGCTGCTGACGACATCCCTACTCACCACGTGCATGCCGCTCCGTGTCTGCTTATACATATAATAAGTCTTATACTGAAAACAGACAGTTTTTTCATACTGGAATTGTCAGATGTCAATTTTATTCCACGGATAAAAGTTCTCCTACTTTGGTAAAATCGGCCCTTTGTGAAATTTGTTGATAATTTAAGTTACGTTTTTCTATAACAACTCGCCTGTATTCCCCGAAGGGTTTGACAGAGGTGAGAGTTACCTACAATACACCCACAGGTAGCCAAGTTTGCTATTATCGCGTCTATTTCGAATTACTTTATCTAACAAAAGAGGGAATAGCGGGGAAATTGGCTCTTATTTCCGTGTGTTCCCGCTCCACCAAAACCTCTGAAAAGATCAAAGATAGCTGCGCGGTTATTGGTGCTGATTTCAGGGGGCCTAAAAAGTGTCTTCTATGACTCTGGCAGAGCCACCATCAGGGATTTCAATTTTGATAACACAAAATTTGTCGCTAATTAGTCGAAATTTGTCGCCAAATATCAGAATTTGTCGGTCACTGGTTCAAAAGGTATAAGGGTTTATAGTTGGCCGATCTGGAGAATCTCCCCAGCAGGGCCATATTTATATCTCAAAAACTAGGGCACCTAGCGAAGATCTGTTTTCTCCCATATTTTGTCGCCAATTAGGCCGCTCGCCCACGTCCGATAATCGGTGACCGATTTTTTGTAGGAGAAAAATAGAACACTGATAGCAATAGTGCAACGCACACGTCCTACAAAAAGTAGGTCAGAAATAATGAAGTTAACTAAATCGGCCCGATTATCGGTGCTACAAAAAGTCTGACGTCGGCGGGCAGCCTTAGTCGGAATCAGTCGCCAAATATCAGAATTTGTTTGGCCACTGGTTCAAAAGATATAAGGGTTTATAGGTGGCCGATCTAAAGAGTCACCCCAGCAGGGCCACATTTATATTTCAAAAACTAGGGCACCTAGCGAAAATGTGTTTTCTCCCATAATTTGTCGCGAAGTTACAGATTCAGGCGGTGTGTTATTAAAAAGATATTAAAGAATTCAATTTCCCCATACAGTGGTACAAGTAAGTATACTTTATGTAGTTTCTA
This sequence comes from Mesoligia furuncula, assembly GCA_916614155.1. Taxonomy (NCBI): domain Eukaryota; kingdom Metazoa; phylum Arthropoda; class Insecta; order Lepidoptera; family Noctuidae; genus Mesoligia; species Mesoligia furuncula. The sequence goes on along the minus strand of OU744800.1, from coordinate 20,798,895 downwards.
GACACGTCTTATGGAGGAATATTTGTTTCGAATTAAATAAATATAAACTTATTCTATAATTTCAACCCACCAAAGGAAAGCTGTATTCCTTACCTATAAACAAATCTACAATAAATATATGTAGACACCTGACATTTGGACGTAATGTAGGCACGTTCAAGTATCAGGTGTCAAATATACCGTTACCGACTCGTAGTCACCAGTATGACAAACAGGATTTTTTTTCTCGTTTGTCACACCACTGATTTTTCCACACCATTTATTCCTAACTAGTGCTGTCCTAGTTATACTTGTTGGATGGAAGGAATGATACTGCCGTCATAAAGAAAAAGGGCACAACTAACATTTTTTCTCAAAATTGAGGAAAAAAATACTTTGCATATGCGCCTTTTTTCTGTTTCCGAATATGTATATACCTCAATTTTGGAAAAAAAATGTTAGTTGTGCCCTTTTTCTTTATGACGGCAGGATAGTCTGCAAGTGTTTTTTTAGTATTAAAATACCTCCTGTTCTTCATGCTTGCCCAAATGCTAATGTTAAATCACCTTGAAGATTTTACAATTGTGGTTCCATTTTATAACCCCAATCGTCGATGATGTTTCAATTACAATTTTATAATGTTATAGAGGTGTGAGGAACAGGGTGTAAGGGTGCGTTTCCACTGAAGCGGAGCTGGGCGGAGCGCAGCGGAGACGTGCAGGAATCGTCTAATTACAGACGAGACGAGTGACGCGATGAGGATTTCAACAATTGTGATTGGTTGATTCCTGCACGTCTCCGCTCCGCTCCGCCCAGCTCCGCTTCAGTGGAAACGCACCCTTAAGTTCACTCATCCTCCATAGAAATGGGAGGATCCTCCGACCGTGTTGGTGTCTGGTGGGCAACTGCCCGACGACGATTGATGTCGGACGTTGTATATAATGCTAGTTGCGCGGTAGACTGCTTGCGCGTCGCAGGATTTTGCGTGACGTTACGTCAGTGTGATGCGTAGTTCGTATGTGGTGTTATAGATGCCACAAGGTTAAGTTCTTAAAACTCGGCTAATAAATAAAACGCAAATTCGGTATACATATTTTGGTATTTTATTATGATAAGTAAGTACGAGTATATATTAATAAAAAATAAAACTCAGAATCAGTATACATTTGGTATTATACTATGATATTAAGTTGATATTAAGATTTAGTACCAGTACGAGTATATTATTATAAAGTCAGTACAGTACAGTTGGTGCGAAACACCAGCGCGCGTCATTTGACTTTTAAGTCATTGACATGAGGGTTAAACTGCTATGAATAACGCGCGCTAGTGAAATGCTGCAATTGTTTGGTCTTCCAAAAGTATCTGAGAAAATGTAAACAAATGGATCAGAAAACGTACATATAGATGGAAAATTGTAGTGACACTTACAGTACACTACAAATTGAGTGCTTTGATTTTATTATTTGAATACTCAAAAAGCCCAAATTCTAATGTTAAATCATCACCTTGAAGATGTTTCTCAACAATTGAGGTTCAATTTTATAACCCCACTCGTCGATGATGTTTCAATTACAATTTTATGTTATAGAGGTGTGAGGAACAGAGTGTAAAGTTCAGTCATCCTCCATAGAAAAGGGAAGATCCTCCGACCAGATGGGTGTCGTGTCTGACGGGCAACTGCCCGATGATTCATGTCGGGCCGTTGTGTATAATATGCTAGTTACGCGGTAAGCTCTGCTTGCGAGATGCAGAATTTTGCATGAAGTCAGTATGACGCGTAATTCGCATGTGGCGGTGTAGATACCGCTACAATGTTATTCAATTTGTTAGAAAAAGTGGTGCGATATAAAGTTGAAAACTTCTAAATACAGATAAATGGGTTAGTAAGTGATTGCCTGAACAGGATTTGTTTACACTTTAAGCAGATACTTTTCGAACAGACTATAGTAATATTATTGTGTGTGGTTTTTATACGGCGATAGTTTGGAGCTCTTGGAAGTACTTGCTGTCTTTATCTGCCAGCTGCTCGAGGATTTCGTCGATTTCCGTGTTCGGGAAACGTTCCACCCACGATTTGATCATACCTTCGGCCGTGGCTGGGTAGCGCTTCAGGTCTATTTCCTCACCTGAAAAGAAAGACAAGGGTTTTAGGGCAAGATGCAACTGGTGCAATTTGACTTTGTTAAGTAAGCGTTTTATAAGAATATAAACCTTATTCTTACGTTATGATGGTCATATTCTTCGCGAATGTGATCAAGCGTCGCATACGATAATGAACGTTAACTTTATAGAGTAATGTTCATATTCGTATGCGACACTTGTCAAAGTAAAGTTAAAGTTTGATGTGTGAGCTTTACTCTTAGTATTTTATTTCACTACAGTCGGAGACCAAAGGCTAACCTCATTCTTTTGGACTTTACCTAGAACAGGGGTCGCGAAAGTAATGTAGACAATTCTGAACAACACCAGCTTTAAACATTATGGGATACAAATAAAGATATGAATACGGCATTATTTTAATGGGATATCGAAGGAAATATTTACATTACATTATTTTTGTTGTCATGAAGACAAATTTTTTAATTGCAACATTTGTATTACTTTAAAAGCCATAAAATATAACGATAAACGATCTGTTTTACGATTCATGAAAGTGTTAACTGTTTATGTGTTAACCTCAACTTATAATTTTCTATTTTCTCTTCATGTGTCTTTATTTATTGTTTACTAGCTGCGCCCCGCGGTTTCACCCGCGTAAATGTCGATCCCGTGGGAATATCGGGAGCCTATATGTTAATCCAGGGTGTCAGCTACCTCCATACAAAATTTTATTAAAATTGGTCCAGCCGTTTGAGCGTGAAGAAGTAACAGACATAACCCCCCCCCATTCCCCCCCACACACACACACACACACAAACTTTCGCCTTTATAATATTAGTGTGATTGGTTTAACCGTTTTAACTATTAAAGTAAATAAATAACCATCACTTACCTTTGTTGCTATTTATAAGGAAGGTGTTGGGCTGTACAAAGATATTGCGCGGCTGTTTGTGCATCATCACGATCTCGCGCCAGCGGCCCCACGGCTCGTCCAGCCGGCTGTACTTCTCGAATAGCTTCTCTCCAGCGTCGAAGTCGGCAGTAGCCTTTATTGTTTGCAGTTTTACTAGGAAATCACCTGGAAATTAATGGGCTCTTTAGTTTTTGTGGAAGTTTGGACTGTACGAAAATGGTCCCCAGGATGACTGGGCAAGAATATTCACATATGGGTAAGCTAGTATTTATGAAAATACCAGCGACCTGCCCCTGTTTTGCGCAGTATTTACGACTTGAAAAAACATGGAGATTTCTTTATTACATGTAAGTTTATTAGTAACTAGCTGCGCCACGCGGTTTCACCCGCGTAAATGTCGATCCCGTGGGAATATCGGGATAGTAGCCTATATGTTAATCCAGGTTGTCAGCCACCTCCATACCAAATTTTATCCAAATTAGTCTAGCCGTTTGAGCGTGAAGAAGTAACAAACATATAAACACACACACACTCACACACACACTCACAAACTTTCGCCTTTATAATATTAGTGTGATGTATTATAGACGTAAACTTTCCGGAATAACTTTTCTAAACGATGGTGAAAACTGTATCAAAATCCGTAGCGAATTTTAGAAAAACAACTCTACGAGGTCAGTAACTACTTCAGGCACTAAAAACGACTTGTAACTTATTATACAGGGTGGCAGGGACATCGATACCCAAACTGTAACTATGAATTCAGCACATATTCTATTCTCTAGTGAAGAAATTTATCGTCGGTTATTGTACCGGTATCCACAATAACCGACAATAAATTTCCGAGGGACCCGTGGCTAAATAATAACAGCAGCCGCACAGGTCGATCGATCAGGTTAAGCTACGATTGCCGCGGTTGGTCTGTGGTTGGGGGACCATCTTTACATACCGTGACCCCTCCGTGCCTCGAAAAGCACGTTAAGCCGTTGGTCCCGGCTGTCGTTTGTGGATCTTTGACAGTCATTACGGGTAGTCAGAAGCCCGAAAGTCTGACAACCAGTCTTCCCAAAGGGTATCGTATTACCCAGTAACTGGGTTGTGGAGGTCAGTTAGGCAGTCGCTCAAATTAAAATACTGGTATTCAGCTGCATCCGGTTAGACTGGAAGCCGACCCCAACATAGTTGGGAAAAGGCTAGGCAGATGATGTAGCGATATCTACGCCACATGCGAACTATGCGTCATACTGACGTCACACAACATCCTGCATCTCGCAAGCAAAGTTTACCGCGCAACTAGCATATATACGTCGGCCCGACATGAATCATCGGGCAGTTGCCTGCCACACGACACGTCTCTCGGTCGGAGGATCCTCCCTTTTCTATGGAGGATGAGTAAACTTTACACCCTGTTCCTCATACCTCTATAGTTCTCAAAAAATATCTGCTGTCTCATAGAAAAGTGCAATTCCTACGCGGTCAAAATGTATGGAACAGCAATTATTTTTTTTAAATAACCGAAGAAAAATTTCAACATAAGGGATTTCAGAATCATGAACTGAATCCCATGGAAAGGAGCAGAGACATCCCCTGCTTCGCTATGAAATAGCCTTCGTTATGATATTCATCATTTCCTCACGTACCAATGATCTTCTTCCCCCGAGTGGCGAGGTGTTCCCGCTGTAGAGTAAGGCACAGGTTCTTGCCAGGTTCAGTCTCCGTAATGGTGAGCATTCCTTCACCTTCCAGCTCCAATAGACGCATCAGCACGAAGCGAGCACGGGCGTGCGCCTGGGTAAAGATAAGATAATTTTTATTTGTTTAAACATGAGTATACATACGGAAAAATCAGCATGCAAGTTGTTAAAAGTATTATCAACAGGTCGTCAGGATAAACGTAAATAAAATTAAAAACTGCTGTAATAATTCGTGCTGCTTGAGTATTACAAAATATACCCTATTCCTATTGGAATAAAGTTCTATAAATGATTAATGAAATAAAAAAAAAATTGGTTGTAAAAAAAACGGCCAAGTGCCAGTCGGACTTGCACACGAAGGGAACCACCGTACCATAATGTACCACTACATATTTAAAAAAATTACTTTTGGTAAAAAAAAATTCCCGTTTCTTGTATGGGGACTCCTTTTAATTTTTAACTTTATTTCATTTTTATCCGCCATAGTATTACAAAATGTGTGAAAATGGGGCCCTGTTGGCATACACTTTTACACGTCAAAAGAAATTATAATATTTAGAATAGTGTTTCCTAACTCACTACTTTGAGAAGTAACACCGAAACAAACGAGGTCATAGTCTCTTTTTAACGCCCAGACATTATCTTGGTCAGATCATGTGAGAAACAGGGAGATTAGTATCTGAGATGATTTTAAAGAAAGAACCTAACAGAAATTATAATTCCGTCGCATTTATTCTTACTACTGGATTTTAAGTGTGTCCTGGTCTCAATATTATTTAGTGACTTGTCTATTGCTCATACTACATGTCTACGGTTACAAATTCATAGATGCAGTACCTGCAGCCAAGTCTTGGTTGCGGGCTGGTACATCTCCGTAGCCTTAGCGGCTCCGTTCCACAGCAGACTCAGCCAGTTCACGTAGGTTACGTCCTCAGCTTGCTGACCCTCGTATCCGAAGATTCTGAACAACACAATAAATTAATTTAGCTTCCAATTTATTTTATTCCGGAAAAATCACTTCTATGCTTACACAAAGTATATTTTCCGCTGTTACAGTTATGACACACGCTAACATGAGATTAAACACCAAGTTCACTGATTAGACTCCTCATTTTCAGACACTGAGGGTTTCTTACCTACATTTGTGTGCAAATGTTCCACATCATTCTGGTAACACATGACATTTAGATCATTCTAGGGGCTGGGTAGTACCATCCGAGTTATTAGTTTTATTTATTCTTGCAAAAAAATCAGTTTTTGTACTTACTTTAGTATCTCGGGCACCAACGAGAGATACAACCCGACAGCTTCAGCGCGGCACTCTTCGAACGCAGATCCAAGTGTCGTAAACGTACCGTCATACGTCTCTCCCGGCTTGTACCATGACTGAATCTCTTTACCTGGACCAAACAGAGAGAGCTATGTTAAAGGTACAATTCCGAAGGCGACCGCAAACCGCAGCAGCGAAGCCGCCCAATCGCAATGACAGCAGCGACACTACTGGTTTCTAGGTAACACTATGAAAGCGCTTCCGTAGATCAGATGGCGATTACCAGCGATTGGCTTATGCCATCGGCAACAAACTTGCATCGTGTAAATAGGACTTAAAGAGTCATGCGTATTTCACGAATGGTGATCAGCCCCTCGCCTTGATTGTTATGTTGCTACTATTTAAATACCCAGCGTTAAAGAAAAATACGTCACTCATGCGGGCCAATCTTTCTTGTGAGCAAATCCACATGATAGTAAAAAAGCATTAAGGCAACAAAGGTCAGTCATTTCTTATCGGATACAAAACCTATCTAATCCTGGTTAGTCCACATTTATGGACAAATACGCTAGTATAAAAGACGTGTGTGGAGTATTTGTGAATGACTGCGTACTTCTGTAAATTTCCTTGGAGTTGCTTGCCCTTTCTTCGCCATAGGAATCTACGCATTGGCACGGGCGACTAGCTTCAACATTTTGACTAACTGACCTCTTTTTCGATTCATAAATACCTGTAAATTGTTAAATTGAAATAAATGCTTTGATAAATGCTAGGACAAGCTTTATCTCAAGAACCGCGATAGCTAGACAGTTGAAATTTTCACAAATTACAACAAATACTTACTAAAAACAAAATAAAAAGAATATTTAAGGGGGTGTTATACTCCTGCTAGTATACAGAACCTACTTCATTTCTAAACCATTGTATAGATAATTTAATGGAGATTAATTCTGTACTTTTCAAAATGTTATTTAATGCAGTAGTAACGAAGAAAACATCAAATATCTCTAAAAAAAAAAACTCCCGTCAATCAAATTGGAAACCTGAAAACATTGTAGCTTGCGAAAAAATCAATTAATTGAGTCATTTTTTTTTAATAGATTGGTTGCACCCATACGAGGAACCCTATTGAAAATCGCTCTTTTATTCAAATTAGTTTAATCATAATTAATAAAAACTAACTAATATAATATCTAGGTATATCTATGTTTTTTTATACGATCAAATGAGATCTTTTGGATTTTCCAAATTTTTTTGGTATACCTAAAATAACTGTGTATAAATAAATAATCTTACCAGTAAGTGGGTTCTTGACCTTGTCCTTGTCAAAGTTGAATGAGCCGTCAGACTTTTGCTGCAACAGTTTACCGCTGCCGTGGCCAAGCAACTCGTGTAGACCTACTTGTACCTGTTAGAAACATGAATATAGTTGAATATATAGTTTATAGTTAGCTGCGTCCCACGGTTCCACCCGCATAAGTCTCGATCCCATGGGAATATCGGGATAAAAGTATCCACCACTCATGAGGAACATTGGGCATCTATTTGACAAATTATGTCTGTTCTAAAGTCTCGGGATAGGCACTTTCTACCAGATAAGTTAAGTAAAACTTATATGGAGGCTTTGGAACAGGCCATAAATCTAATATACAATGTTATAAAACAGGGGTGGCCAACTTGATTAAACCCAAGATCTACTGTTCATTGACAAACACTCTGTGCGATCTACCAATTACATACTTTTTGAAATCTTAAATGAAACAGCATAGTTCAGTACAGAATTATGTAGTATTTTTTATTTTACTATGAGGGAAAATATAAAAGTGAAAGTTATTCTTAGTAACCTACTTATTTATATTAATGTGAGCATTGCGTTTGAGCATCTTTCGCTAGATTAGCAAAATCAGGTTTGTAGTTGGAAATATTTTTTGCCTTGCCACGATCGATTGGACTAATAGTCGCGATCGACCGGTTGGCCACCCCTGTTATAAAAGGATGGAGAGAGAGAGGTTTGGAGATAGTAGGACTTTTGAATATCAATGAATTATGGTACAACAGTGTAGCCAAGTATTACAATTGCACAATAATATGTCTGAAAACGAAATTGGAGTTAATCCGAGAATAATAAAAACTAAAAATATTCTTATAGACAATGTAAAGTATTAATAATACTTACTTCAAAGGAAGCAACCCTGTATTTCTCCAAAAGCAACTTGTCGCTATCCGACAAGAATGGAATGACAGACTCCTTGTAGGCAGCCGGGATCACGTTGCCCAGAGACACGTTCTTGAAGCCGAAGTTCTGACGAATCTCGTCGTCTGTAATTTAAATAAAAAAAGTAATTATTAAAAAAAATAAAAACCCGACTGCGGTAAAAAACTGAAAAGTTAAAAATTTTTTGAAGACATAATATTGCGCAAAAAATCGGCCATTTTAATTTTTTTTCAATTTTTATATACCCAGTGTCACTCTCACAATTAAGACAAATCTAACGGCACCTCTCAAGCTGAAAGCGATCAAGCCGTTTAGGCGATTCTCACACTGCACCGCATCACGCAGCGGGATAACGCACCCACGCGCGTGATTTTTTACATACAAATTCAATAAAAACGCACTCACGCGCGTGGAATTTGGCTCCGTTTCCCGCTCACCGCTGCGTGAAACGCAGCAGTGTGCCAATCGCCTTAGGCTACAGAGCGTGCCAAAGAAATATACATACATACATATACATACATACATACACTCGAAAAACATAACCCTCCTTCTGGCGCAGTCGGGTAAAAAATACGTCGATAATGAATAATTTTGTTCCTAGCACACAGGACACTAGGTAACAGTTTTTGAAGTGAAAACTTCTGGCGCTTTGGGCATTTTTTGAGATGGGGAAAAAACCATTGAACTCGCGCCACTGTTACCGTAAGCGACACCGCGCGTGTTTTGTTTACAAGCCGATTAAAAAAATACCCGCGTGTTCAGCTGTCCTCGGGGTGTACTCGATTTTAATGTATATCCGATATGTCAGTGAGTGATGGAAAAGTATTCTGTTTGTGTTTTGTTTTCACTTCTGTCGGCACTGCCGGAATGCCACTGTTTTTTTAAGGCGGAATTTCAGGGCAATAACGAAATTAATCATTAATAGAGCAAAGTGGTCAAAGGAACCATTAGCTCTACAATCTACATGGTCTTATTAAATTAGCTAGCGAAACTCTGTGTCGTGATGGGTATCAATATGTATAATAAAAGAATTAAGTCGTGTTAGTTACACTATTTACAACTCAAGAACGGCTGAACCAATTTGGCTGAAAATTGGGGAGGAGGTAGCTTAGAATCAGGAGACGGACATAGGATACTTTTTATCCGTTTTTTTTTTTATTTATATTTTTATCCGGTTTTAGACGGACATGGTATTTAATACTTTTATTTACTTATAGGAGTACGGTAGGAGTAGTGTAGGAGTAGGGTAGGAGTAGGGTAGGAGTAGTGTAGGAGTAGGGTAGGGTAAGGGGTAGGACACCATGCGAACGAAGTAGCGCCGGGTAGCTATATGGCAAAACAACGTTTGCCGGGTCAGCTAGTCTATACTATAAAATTCAAAGTCCTGACTGACTGACTGAAATATCAACGCACAGCCTAAACCACTGGTCCTAGAGACATGAAATTTGGAGTGTGTGTTCTTTGTGAAGAGTAGGTATCCACTAAGAAAGGGTTTGTCGAAATTCCACCCCTAAGAGGGTGAATAGGGGGAGTGTGAAATTCCACGCGGACGAATAAAAATAAAAATAAAAACAAAAAATAAAAACAAAACAGATTTGATGTTTTTTTTTGGGGTTCAACGACCGCTGGATGTTTTGTTACTTGAAGTATGAGTTGTGAAAATCTGTTTTATTTAGTTTTGCCGTCTTGAGATATATATCCAAAGTTACCCATCACGTCTGTGAACATTTTTGAAGGGAGAGATTTTTGCAAAAAACATATCACCCTATTTTATAGCATCAGTTTTGCTGGTAAGGGTCTAATTCTGCATAGCAATGCTAGACAAGTCTACGAAAGGGTGCAATCAGAGAAAGTTGCCAAAAAAGCACTCGGATGCTAGTTTTACACTTAAAACTAAATATAATATTAATTATTGCAATTAAAAAAAAATCGTTTATTGCAATACAGAGCGATATTCCATAATATATTTAGTCATATTGTCAAATTAATTAAAACAACGAAATATAATACAATAATGAAATGAAAGAAAATTACATTCGCTTCGCCATATCTTCGCTGGCCCTTAAATCCATGATATACGTTATACATGGACGGCACGGTTGGCGCAGTGGTTAAGCGATTGACTGCTGCGCTGCGTGTCGCGGGTTCGATTTCCGCACGGAACAAATATTTGTAAGACCTACAAGTAGTTGTTCCGGGTCTGGCTGTTTGTGTATGTGAGTTTAAGTGTTTGTAAACGCACCCACAATACAGGAGAAATTCCTAGTGTGGGGCAATGGTTATTAAAAAAATAAAAAAAAACATACAATTAGGAATGTTGATGCCAGCAGGGATGCCACTTCCCGAGAAAGTCATTACGTCTAAACTTGTGAAGTCAGGTCTTAGGAAGGTGTCCTTCTCCAGGTCTTCGCCCCAGGGCAGGTACTTGATGAACCTTTCGGCTCCATCGACGAGGTCGCCGAATTTCTTGGACATTTCTTTGTTGACCATGGCTACGAAACCTTCAAACTCGCCGCGCTGGCCGCTGGGGTCACGGTACGTCTCGATGAAGCCTTGATATCTGTGGATAATCGTTAATGCTTTATGCGAAATGTTTTGGTGTTGATGGCTTAAGAAGATGTACTGAATGCGGTAACTGACAGTATTGGCAGGTTTTGATCTTAAAAGAATCTTCAAGCCAGCTATTCTCCAAGGGCATGGGCAGTGATGTACATAACGACACTAAAGTAGAGATCGTTTACTTTATAAGTTCACGCCCCTCCACTGCTTGTTGTATACACTTTTCAAATGTTTGCATATAAATTTTAGTGGAGGGGCGTTTAGTTTTATAGTAAGCGATCTCTATAAAGGTGTAACTTATGTACACTGCTAATAAAATTACGAAAATAATTAATTCACGAAAATCGCGATTATCAAGATCTTTGGAAAGAGTGTACTTTACGGCGAAAAATAAAGAGACATGGAAAGCAGGAAATTCCGTTATTTTCATATGTCTAGCTTTATTGGGTAAGAAGTTATTAAGAAGCAGGTAGGGGAACTATCACAAGAAATGGTTCATGTAAATACAAGGATTTATTATTACATTTTATTATTATTAAATAACCGACGAATTATTGATTTCAGTTTGCGCGTCGATGACCCTGCCACTGTCTGTTATTTTTTTTTTTTAATTTGATATTTTCTTTTACCATCAGTTTATTGATATCGATTCTAGGTCATACGAATTACTAGAACTTTCTAGAACTTTGAACAAACATAAGCAACAAAAAACGCCTTACGTTTCAATAATCGGTCCTTTATCCTGGATCCAGAACCGGCTGCCTTCCTTATGTTCATTCAGGTTGCCGTCCTTGAAACTGTTCACATAATGTTCTAGCATGTTCCTCTGGTTGTCGTTGGCTGCGTACTCCCGGGCCATCTTTAGATTTTCATTGACGCGTTTCAAGAGCGGCGAGTAGTCTCCGCGGGTGACTTGGAAATAGGCCCCCTTGTACTTCTCCATGGCCATGGTCAGGCCTGGCATTGGGGACTGTTCCACGCTGGCCAAGTGGATGGTGTATAATGGTACTGTGAAAAAGATTGCGGTATAGCTTTTTAGGGTTCCGTACCTAAAGGGTAAAAACGGAACCCTATTACTAAGACTTCGCTGTCTGTCTGTCTGTCTGTCACCAGGCTGTATCTCAAGAACCGCGATAGCTAGACAGTTGAAATGTTCACAAGTTATGTATTTCTGTTGCCGCTATAACAACAAATACTAAAAACAAAATAAAATAAATATTTAAGGGGGGCTCCCATACAACAAACGCGATTTTTTTGCCTTTTTTTGCTCGATATCAAAAATGGCAACAGGTAGGCACTTGAAATATTAACAAAATACTCAGTTGTATTTTAACTTTAATAATAAATAATAAAATTAAAATAAAATAAATATTTAAGGGGCCCGGCTCCCATACAACAAACATGTTTTTTTCAGCGTTTTTGCCTTGTGGTACGGAACCCTTCATGTGCGAGTCCGACTCGCACTTGGCCAGTTTTTTTTTTTTTCTCTCTTATTAAACCGTTCATGTATTTAATTAGGTTCACTACAATCAAGGTGCGATGAAAAGGACTATTTGAGCACGAAGTAACAGTAGAACACTGTTTCCTATGGCACAGGTTTCCTCTAGTTTAGGAGGCAGGGTTTCCACCATTCCAGACACCTTTTTACAATCAATTGTTCTTTGTTACCTACATGTACTACTTATTGTAACGAAGGTAATAATAATAATAACTTAATAATAATAACTTTATTGATACTAAATATAGCATCAATAAAGTTATTATTATTAAGTTATTATTATAGCTAAATCGAGAAATTTGAGCGGAAAACTTCTTTAGACGCACTTTGAGCTCTGAGGCCTTAGTGTGAGTTTTTTCATTCACGTTCGATTGCGAGCGCGTTAGAATTTTGTAGGAAAAAAGGTTATAGCGCCACCTGGTGGTCACTAGGAGAAACCTAATTTCCCATACAAAATTCTAACGCGCTCGCAATCGAATGTGAGTCGAAAAAACTCACACTAAAGCCACTGAGCAGTGAACGAAAGTGACGCTTAATCGGGTATACTCGGCACCAGTCGTAAGATAAGATTTCGCTTCTATCGTGTGGTTATAAGCACACACCCTCTTTTAATGATGTGGTACTTACTGTTCCCATTGTGTGCACAGAAAAGAATGCACACTGTATGTAATCAATCAATTCTGAGGACCTAAAAAACGTCACTGAAGCCGCGACTGGCGTGGCCACCTACTGGGCCCAACTCATCTAACATAATAACATATTTTTACATTTACTATCGACACTAGAAGAAGAAGAAGACTGAATATAATTAGTAAAGTTGCTTCTAGCAGATACTGGAAAATTAAAATCTGATCACTACAATAAAAAATCTAAAATACTTAATGAAGTAAGAGTTATCATTATCATTTTGATTTATGATAACTATAACTAAGTTACAAGCCGCTTGGATTTCTAATGAACATAAAAATCATAATAGTTTTAATTCTTTTGTTCTTCAGTACTTACAGCCATTTTCAGCGGTAGATTTGAATGTTCGACAGATGTATGCTTCCAGGAGTTTGGTTTTCATCCAATCATTCACTAAGTTTGAATCTTCTTCAGTCATGTTACTAGAGAAGTAAGTTGTCACACCCTAGAAATAATGTCCTGGCTACATTATATTGTACCTAATTACTGAGAGATTTCAGAGATTGCTTATTATATTTGCGTTTTTTTTTTGTGTATATTTGCATCCAAACTCAGACCAACAAAAAAAGATAGACAGCGCGCCACGAACATTAAAACTGAAGCCACCTTTTTATCTATGCGTGTATAGAAGGCTTGCCATTTGTTAAATGTTTTCCCTATAATTTGGGGATATTTGTGCGAGTAGGAACTAGTATAATATTGTACGAGTAAGATATTGTTGAGTATGGTATTGGTATTAATTGGAATCCAAAAATATTCAATATATAAAAAAGAAAATAGGAATATAACTCGAAGTAACAAATCATATTTATATGTATGTATTAATCGAATGGGGAAAATTTAAATCGTATTATGGCAGCCCCCGCACCTTATGTCACTACTTTCGTTCGTTGAGGTTTTTTGTTCCAAGTAATCTAAAATTTAATAATATAGAAACGATATTATTTCAAGTACTTACAAGTGAAAAGTGATTCCGTGAGACTTTTTATGTGATTGGCTGTTGTTTTTGCAACTTTTCACTGCACAGGAAGGCACAATTATATTTTTTTAATCTATGTTAACTTGACGACGACTCGTGACGTACTAAGAGCGATGAGCATGGTTTTAGTGTAGGTGTGTGCGTGAGCGTGTATGTTTACTTGCAGGAGCACGGTTTTATGGCTTCACATTTGATGTTCGCGGCGCGCCGTCTTTCTTTTTTTGTTGGTCTGAGCATCCAAAGTTGAAAGTTTGAGTACTTAATTGTTAATCGTTGCTCATTCAACTATATACAGCATGGCAGGGACATCGAGGCGCAAACTGTAACCATGAATTCAGCACGTGATATTAAAAAAAAATGCTGCATTTTGACCAAAAATAATCAGCGGTTTCATAGAAATCAACCAGCCAAAAATTTCAACGCAGAGGGTTCAGAATCATGTAGGTACTGAATACAATTGCGCGTTTATGTGCCTGCCACCCTGTATACCAGAAAAGCCTGTTTAAATTCAATGAAATTGACAAGGCCTGAACTCAACATAAATATAGACAACAACACAAACAAACACTTTGTGGCAACTAAGATCTAAACACTGACCTCTGGAGCTAGACCAAGACGGGTGAGCCTAGGAGAAATGCTATACATAAACTTCTCTGTTTGTTGCCAAAGCTTCATCATGTGTTGAGGGTCATCTTCGAAAGCTTTGGAACCTTTCACAATAAGCTCGAAAGAACTCTTAGGTAAATTCGGAATAAACTTTGTATCACCAAAACCTTTGTAGTTGCCGCTGTTGGCAAATATGCCGCCAGCGTATACCAAAAATGCCTGGAAACCACAAAAGAACAGTGTCATAATAATAGGATGTTTTACGACCGCAAAATAGTAAATAGATAATGTGTTTTTTTATTTGTAGGATGTGGTGAAGTTATCAGTTCAATTTTTTTATGAGAACATGAGGCAAAGTAATACTAGATGAGAGTTGTGATAGACAAAAATTATAATGCAATTATAAAACACTCCGATAACAAAATCTTGGGAATAGAGTATTGTGGTATATCTGATCATAATTATATATGTGGGTAGGCTGTCAAATCAGTTGGTTGTTAGCCATTACACGAGTCTATGTGATTACGGTGTTTTATTGAGATTATCCTTAAATACAGAACAAGTGGCGACGAATCGTTATTCACGTGTGTTATTATTGTCTGTGTCACTAGTAAATGTGTATTCAATGACCAAGGAGCACGCAAAATCATTTAATATGGCGTTTGGCGGCAACCTCTCATTTGATCACCGCGTGCATGAGTGGAGCATTTTTAGAAGTCGTTTTATCCAGTACTGCACGGCGAACGACATTGGAGACGACACCGATAAGTCTGGAATGAGAAGACGAGCTTTTCTGCTCACTGCGCTGGTGGAAGATACCTACCGCGTCGCAAGAGATTTGGTTTTTCCTGAAGACCTGGACAACGTCGAGTATAAAAACCTGTTTGAAAAATTGAACGTCCACTTCCAAACAAAAAAGAGTACGTTCGCTGAAAGGTACAATTTTTACAAGGCAGAACAACGTCCTGGGGAAGATCTAGCCGAATGGGCGGCGCGAGTGCGCAATTTGGCACAGTACTGTGGATTCAAGACCGAGTTAGATACTGCTTTACGCGACAAGTTCGTTTTGGGATTAGAAAATACCAAGGAAAAAGAAAAATTGTTTGCAGAAAGCATTGAAACCCTCACATTCAACAAGGCATTGGAGATGGCGCAGAGCGTGCGGTGTGCGCGCGCCGTTTTGCAAACCGCGCGAGCTGGCAACGTTGCGGCCGGCACGGCTGGCGCGGGCTCCGCGGAGGCGGCGCAGGCGCAGCCTGTGTTCGCGCTACAGCAGCGGCCAAGCGGTTTTGCTTCAAACGACAATAATTCCCGAGTGTCTAAGTGTTGTGAAGTGTGCGGGTATAAAAATCACTCGAAAGAAAAGTGCCGTTTTGTTAATTATACCTGTCAAAAGTGTAACAAAAAAGGTCATCTAAAAAGAGTGTGCAAAGCTAAGATAAGTGATAGCAATTTCTTGGGAACGGATGACGATGATGTTGTTGACGGAGGTATTTATAATTTATTTAATTTTAAAAACACTATTAAGGATCAGCCCATCTCTTGTAAAGTCAAGTTAGATGACAGGGAAATCTTATGTGAAATTGATTGTGGTAGTGCTGTCTCCGTTTTACCGGCTATTATATACGAACAGCTGTTCGGAGGCGATAACAATAGGAATTATCGCTTACAGCCGTGTAAGGAGATTTTTAACTTTTATACAGGAGTAAAAATTGCACCGTTAGGCTGTTTGTCATTGTCTATAGCTTACGAAGGCCGAACTAAACAAATATTTTTTTTTGTTATCAAAACAAATGAGAAACGATTGCCTCTTTTGGGTCGTGATTTCATGAGGTTGTTTGGTATACATTTGTGTAGTTTAAACTGTAACAATGTAGTACGCGATAACACAGGGGAAGTGTTAATAAAAAAATATTCAACATTATTTTCCGATGAGTTGGGCAGGTTTAACAAGTTTAAAGTAAGCTTAAAAATAAAACCAGATGCACGGTTGAAGTTTTTTAGGCCTCGGCCCGTGCCGCTAGCTTTAAAACCGAAAATTGAGCAGGAATTGGATAGATTATTAGCAGCTGGTATTATAGAAAAAGTAGACCATTCTGACGTCGCAACGCCGATCGTTCCAGTGTTGCGTTCCGATGGAAACGTCCGAATTTGCGGAGATTTTTCAGTAACGTTAAATAAAGCATTATATTTAGACAATTATACACTTCCTCGGATCGAAGATTTATTTGCTAAGCTTCATGGGGGGGTGGAATTCAGCAAGCTAGATTTGAAACTGGCATATCTTCAACTAGAACTCGATGACTCAAATAACTGGTGTGTTATAAACACGCATAGAGGTTTATATAGGTACACGCGCCTAGTATTTGGATTAGCTAACGCTCCCTTTATATTTCAACGTACCATGGAACAGTTGTTAGGCGACATTGACGGTGTATGTATATATTTAGATGATATTTTAATCACGGCTCCTAATAGGCGGGCACATGTAGAAAGGCTAGATCTCGTGATGGAAAGATTGCAAGACGCAGGGTTGAGAGTAAAACACGATAAATGCGAATTGTTCAAAAGCTCAGTGGAGTATCTTGGTTACGTAATAGATAGGAACGGGCTGCATAAATCCAACAGTAAAATCGAAGCTATTATTAAGTGTGAACCACCTAAAAACGTTAAGGAATTAAAGTCATTTTTAGGGATGGTGAATTATTATCGCTGCTTTGTGCCGAATACATCATCGGTACTTAGTCCACTAAACAAGTTATTGAAAAAAGATACGGCATGGGAGTGGGGAAAAAATCAGTCTAAAGCCTTCAATAAAATAAAGGAAGACTTGTCCTCTGATCGCGTGCTGGCCCACTACCACCCGGAGTACCCGACAGTCGTTACTTGCGACGCCGGCCCGGCCGGCCTAGGCGCGGTCCTCGCGCAGAAACAACCCGACGGCACAGAGCGCGTGGTCGCCTATGCCTCGCGTACGTTGTTGAAATCCGAAATGAACTATGCGCAAATTCAGAAGGAAGCCACTTCTATTGTATTTGGGATTAAGAAATTTAATCATTATTTATATGGCCGTACGGTGCCATTTGTATTGCGAACGGATCATAAACCGTTGTTGTCGATTTTTGGGAAGGAGAAAGGGGTGCCCGTCTTAGCAGCGAACAGATTACAGCGTTATGCTTTGTTTTTATCGGCATATAACTTCACTATTGAATATGTAAAGAGTGAGGAAAACGTGGCTGATTTTTTATCGCGGTCTGTGCCGACTCATTCAAATGAGCTCGAGGTAGGTAAAAAAAAAGATCAGTCGCGGTATATTAATTTTATAGGTGAATCCGTTTTACTACCATTGACTATGAATGACATCCGAAATGAAACCAACCGCGAGGAGGTATTGCAAAAAGTGATATGATATATAAAAAATGGTTGGCCCACTAAAGTGACGAACCAGGATTTACGTCCATATTACTTGTGTCGGTTGGATTTGGCTGTGGAGAATGAATGTATATTACGGGGTCATAAAATAGTGATACCTACACGTTATCGTGAAAGACTTCTAAATGAGCTGCACAATTCTCATTTTGGAGTAGTCAAAACCAAAACGGAAGCTAGGATGCGTATGTGGTGGCCCGGCATCGACAAACACATTGAAGAAAAAATAGGTGCATGTAGTGTTTGTAACACGCTGCGGAATAACCCACCTAAAGTGCCGTTAGCTCCGTGGCCATACCCAGAGCGCGCTTGGGAACGCGTTCACTTAGATATGTTTATGTTAGGGGGCAAACAGTTTTTAATTGCGGTGGATGCTCATTCTAAATGGGTGGAATGTTTTACAATGCAAAAAACGGATAGTGAATCAATTATTAGTAAACTGTGCGAGATGTTCAGTAGATTTGGTTTAGTGCGTACATTGGTTACTGACAATGCTACCAATTTTTGTTCGAACGAATTTGAGACGTTTTGTCGGCTAAACGGGATGCAACACTTGACTGGCGCGCCATATCATGCTATGTCAAATGGCCAGGCAGAAAACAGTGTCAAAACGGTAAAAAAAGGTTTAAAAGCAATTATAAACAATAACGTAACACAAAAAGTATTTGAGAAAATATTGAATAAATTTTTGTTCGATTATAGAAATTCTATTCATTTGACAACTGGTTTATCGCCAGCGCAATTGATGTTTGGACGTCCTTTGCGGTGCAGACTCGATTTGTTAAGATTACCTTCACAAGACAATACAACATCCTCGTCGTCCGTGGCCAAAGCCAAGGTCATGAAAGCCCAAAGGAACCAATGTAAACAGTTTGGTGGGAAAAGAAGGGTGTCTTTCTCAGTAGGCGACAAGGTTTTACTAAAACAATATTGTAATAACGGTACTAAACATATTTGGAAACAGGGCATAATAACTGAATGTTTAGGATCACGAATGTATTCAGTGTATATTCCAGAAGAAAATTTAAATGTAAGGAAACATATCGATCAGTTACTGGCGTACAAAGGAAATTCATCATTTGAACCGGATGATGATGTTAGTGTGTTTGGAGATTGCTGCCCTCAAATAACCGGTCAGTCAGATGAGCGTGGTGATGACGCTGGTTTAGTATCTGATTCGGTTCAGACATCACCGGAACAGGTTTCTGCCTCCCCCATGTCTCCTGCGCGAGAGGATAGGGAGGAAGAAATTGAAACGGTGTCGGATGATGAGTTTGTGGACGCAGGTTCTCCTGACTCAAGTCAGTCGCTTTCCAGCAATAAAGCACATCAGGAACTTCAAGTTGTCCGCCGGTATCCGATAAGGAAAACTAGGAATCAGTTAAATTATAAGTTAAAATAATAAGTATGTATTTTTAAAATAGTGGTGGAGGGATGTGGTATATCTGATCATAATTATATATGTGGGTAGGCTGTCAAATCAGTTGGTTGTTAGCCATTACACGAGTCTATGTGATTACGGTGTTTTATTGAGATTATCCTTAAATACAGAACAAGTATATGTTAGTGAATCTAGTAAATGAGATCGGTCAATTTAAGTATAGCATAATCAGCCTATAATGTTCCTGCTGGGTCACAGACCTCCTCACTTCGAGGGGGAGTGATCTATCATGCAGGCCCAGTGCTGTTTATTCACCATTTTGAGAACAGTGGTGATGAAATTATTTACACAAAGTTAAGCGCCTGCCTGGGTTTGAACCCACAACCTACGACTTGTAAGTATTTACCACTGCTCTCAATTTAAATATAATTGAGCAGAATTATGTTTTATGATAGGTATGTATGTAAGCACAGCTTCGAGAATGAACAAACAGTGATGGTACAATAAAAAAAAGAATGTGTTCTTACCTGAAAATCTTCATTATTAACACCCTGTTCAGTGGCAGCGTCTCTAAGAGACTGCATGGATTCCATGGCAAAGATCCTGTGCAGCATAGCAAAGATCTTTGGAGACTCCGGACTTGTCTGCATTAGAACTATGAGTCCACCATTCCATGCCGCCTGAAAAACACAGGTGGATATTTGTGGTAACACGGAAATAACATGGTCATGATATTCGTTACATCAGCTCAGCTGTAAAAAAATACAGCTATTGTGTGTATTTTTAGACTACTTATGTAATGTAGCCATTTATTTTTTTTTGTCAGAGTGGGACGCTTGTGGAATTAAACAAAAAAAAAACTTATTTTACTAGGTATTTATTAAAAAGAGCAAAGGACATGAAAAATAATAATTGTTTGTAATTTTAACATTACATTGCGGTTGAAGACGCATTTGTTTTGTAACTACCTATTTGTCGGTGGAGCAAATTAGTTTTAAAATGTTGGGTCTAGTTTTTAGCATACGCTCTCCGCGAAATTAAAAAGACGACCGATCTAAAAACTGCCCTCACCACCTACTATGCGTACGCTAATGCATGGCTTAGCTACGGCGTAATTCTCTGGGGAAATAGTACAGATGCACTAACACTCTTTACCCTACAAAAGAAATTAGTTAGAATCTTGATAAACATTGACCAAACCGACAGCTGCAAACCCTATTTTCTAAAACATAATATTCTAACCCTCCCCTGTATTTACATTCTTGAAATATGTAAATTTGTCCGTAAGTGACCGTAAGCATCAAGAGTTCTACACAAAACGCGAAGACATCCAATCACAGTACACACTTAGACACTGATCCAGGCTAAACATACCGATATCCAAACTAAAAATGCATTCTACAAGCCCCTACGTAATGTCCATAAAAATATGTAACAACCTGACATAATAAAGAAAGAAGAAAAGTTATTACTCCCTAGATGAATATTTAAACGATAAACATAAATAAAACAAAAAGTAATAAAAGTAATGATAATGACGCAATTTATATGAATGTTTAAATATATTATAGATAAGGTAATTATTAATAAATAATATAATAATTAATAAATAGTATAATAATTAATAAATAAAATCGTCGTTTCAGCCGATAGACGTCCACTGCTGGACATAGGCCTCCCCCAATTTTGGGAGGGTTTGCCATAATCGCCACGCAAAAAACGCATAAATAATATAACAATTAATAAATAATATAACAATTAATAAATAATATAACAATTAATAAATAATATAACAATTAATAAATAATATAACAAAAATAATAATTATATATCCAATGTCATCAAGTTTTATAATTATTGTTGCTTTTGACATAAAAGATAATAGGATCAGGTTTCTGAGAAAATTATAGGACTTCACTGTTATGTTATACAGTTCACATTGATGTGTGCATGCTGACACACACTTCACTGTTTCTTAAAAGCAAAGGCTAGGCAAATCTACCGAGATATGCCCAAGCAAGGTCACTGCTTCAAGAATCACTGAAGTGTTACTGTTTAGTCAGAAACCTGAGTTTATTAAAGCCTGAACCTGAGTTTTTTTGTTTGTTTAAGGTTTAAATAAAGGTTTTATTACCTTTATCACAATGGGTAAACAAGAGATAGAGCTGCTTAGATGGCAGTACGCACTATATACTAAAAATAAATATTATAAGAGTCACAATGAATAAGCATTTAAAAAAATATTTTATATGTTGTCTGAAGGGTAATGTTTCTTGTAAGTAGTGTAATTTGAAGGGCATATCTAATTTGAGTTGTTTTCTAAAATAAATTGAGTAATTTGTGCATGTACCTAACCACAGAGGTTACCCTGCTCAGGGTTTAGTTTCAAAAAATTAAAGTAACACTAGTAGTAAAAAAATTTAAGTAACACTATACCTACTGATGAACACTTTTTTACAAATATATTTGTCTTAGAATCTTATTATAAAAATATGACTTTTTTTGTAAAATAGTTGAAACTTAATATTTTTGTGCTGAAATACTGTATGATGTTCATTAAAAACAATGAAACAATTAATGTTATCACCATTCGCTAAGCAATCAAATAAGGAAAAACCGCAAACTAACCTGACTCAAATAATGTGCATAAAGCTTTTCTTTGTCTGTTAGTTTAGCAAATGCCTGAGAACTGTCTAGTTCCACAAATTTCTGGTTGTTGGGCAGCAGAAAGTGGGACCTGTCTTCAGCCATCGCTAAAAATAAAAGTTATGCCTGTTACAAGATAGGTTATCAGGGAAATTAAAACAAAAAATTAAATAGATATAGAACACATTAACTTTCATGTAGTTACTGACCCTTAACTATTTTAGATGGCTTCGTGGCTTGAGACTCAATACCAAAAGTCGACGTGCCTCTGCACTGTTTACAAATAAATGAATCAGCACTAATAAGCCGCCGGCATTTTATAAGGTTAATAGTCAGAGTCCGCCACATTGGTTATAAACTAAATGAAAACTGAAATCGTATAATATATATTTAGTACTGATTAAATATAGCTTTACTTACTGGAATATTTATAGTTTTACTTTTAGAAAATTCTCAAAATCCTTTTACAAAAAATATCAATGAGATCAATGTTTCCGATTGTCAAGTTTTAAAGACAGTTATCACTCAATCACTCAAGAGTCATCCGGCATCAGCAGAAATAAGTCAGCAACAACATTAATAAATTATAAAGAAAAAGATGCAATGACATCAATGTTGATTAAAAATGTAAAAAATAAATTTTATACCTATATATTGGGTCAGTAACGTGGATTAAGATTATACAAATTACTTCAATTTCATATATTTGGAAAAAATTGCAGTCTTCGTAAATGTTTCGTATCTGTCATGTTAGGTGATGTCATCAAAATCAGTATTAAGGCAGGAACACACAACAACGCCACGTTTTTTATTTACTCGTTTACTAAACATTACAAGTAAAGCTATATTTAATTTTTTTTCTCCTTTGATCAATCTTCTCAACGAACCATGCTGCGTGCAATCATGTTACTAACGACTCTAACGAGGCGAGCCTTGTAGTTGTAGAACTTGTAGATAGTTTGTTTCTAACTCTAATTTCGTTTCATTTCATTCAATCTTTTTATAGCGAATTAGTATTTTATTAAAGGTATATGGTGTGACTATTGTATTTCCTTAAAATAAAATATCGTTTAGCGCGCAATTTCTCATAACCTATTAATTACTCACCCATTTTTTTCATTTATTAAGTTTTTATATTTTCATAAATATTTGATAAATATTCCGTTACAAGTAAGATTACGCAAACTGACATTTGTGGCCCTACCACAAACGCACCCATCAATGAAGTAAACATTCAACATGGATGGTTTCCGATTATTCTCATCCGTATTTTAGGTCAAATAATTTGTTTAGGATGTGTAAGTGAAGTTTAGAAAACTTATCGTTATTTAGTGAAAATGTCGTCGGAAAGGTAATATGTTACATTTAAGTTTTACTTATATTGTTGACAAATTGCTTCCGATATCCGTAGTTGAAAGTTGCAAAATCAATAAAGTACGCGGAAATCGCTAATGTCACGCCCTGAATTCGTAGTCAAATTGTTGGTGTGTGGTAGAATAGTGGTAGTAAAGTTGAGACGTTGGTGATGTTTTATTCTAGGGTGGAATGGGTGGAGATTATCGAGCCGAAGACAAAGGAGCATATGTATGCTAACCTAACAACTGGCGAATGCGTCTGGGATCCACCTGAGGTATACATTGTCCAACATTTTATTCACTTCCGTACATAAGCGCCGGTTTCAATTTGCCAGCAAGTGATTAGCCTTTTTGGTTTCCCAGTTCTGTTAAAATGTTTTAACTTACTATACCTATAACACTGTTCAAACATTATCTAATTCTAAGACAACAATATAGCTACAAATCAAGTTTAAGTAGTAAATACTATGGGTATTCCAGATTTATGACTCACTTTCACACTTCTTCTTTTCTAGTTTAAATGCTCTTGTGTTCTCAATGATAAAGATAGTCTTTTAACCTGCATATATACTGCATTCTGACACACAGTATCATAATATGTATTCTACTATGTAATGACTTAATTCTTTCTCAATATCAAACATAATTTAAATATGTGTAAAATATTTTAATTTAGCCTGTGTTAATTGAATCAGAACAAATTCAAATTTATTTTTTTGTACAGTTGAGTTAATTATTATATTGGCCCTTTTAGGCTTCAAAAATATAAAAATGTCAAAAAACTTCAAAAGAGTTTTATGAAACTTACCATTGCCTATATATTTTTGATTCATGAACATGCTCAATATTAAAGAACTCAACTGTACACATAGGTGTAATGTAGTGGTACGTGATGGAAAAAATAAAAAGATCTGTTGTGTCACTATGTGCTGCATTGCAAGGCTTACAAGTAATTAAATTTTTAATTTAATTTAATTAAAGCCATAAAACTTTCTTACTTTTTAACCTATACTGAGTCTTGTAATGTTTTTTTTTGTTATAGGGTGTTAAAGTCAAACGCACAGACTCATCACAATGGTGGGAACTTTTTGATATCAACACGCATAGGTTTTACTATTACAATGCTTTTACACAGGTAATTATTATGACATAATAAGAAACGAAAATGATTACAAACTCATTGAACAATACCTCATCTTAACTTTATTTTTTTAGACAACTGTATGGCACAGGCCTACAGACTGTGACATCATACCGCTAGCTAAATTACAAACTTTGAAACAAAATACAGACCCACAGAAAAGGAGGGAGACTTCCACACAAACTAATCAACCTGCAATTCAGGTGAGTCATATTTTAAAAGAGTTTTTATTATCTAAATAGCCCTCATACATAATCATCAAAGCTACACATAGCAATCTAATATTAACTGGAAATTGGGCATTATACTGAGATAATTAATGTTGTGTTTGTTTATATCATGTAGTAAGATAGTTAATATTATATTCCGAGCACCCTAATTGCATGACACACTATTAATCAGAATTATTTGAAGGATACTGCTAATCCATTGCTTCTTATGATCGAAAAATGTGTGTGCAACAACATAAATAATGCAATGTACAACACGGTCACATTAACTCGACGCTTGGCGTTGATGACGTCATTTTGGTTTTTTGGTAATATACCTAATAAAAAATATAATTAAAACAACAACAGAAAACTAGCCAAATTATCGACGCGCTTATCCGTAACAAAGACAAAGGCCTAACACTTGCTGGGCGAGCTAAGGAGTGCGGGCCTCGCATTCCAGAGATGCGTCGAGTCAATGTGACCGCTTTGTATGTGGTTGAACTGTCAAAATGATATGATGCCATTCCTACTGTTAGTGTGTTACTCAATGACCCTGCTGATCCTTGCTATTTTCCTTGCTTCTCAAGATATCTTTATACAAATTGACATGTTCTTATTTACTGAACATAATACTACTAAGTACTGCATCCGGTTAGACTGGAAGCCGACCCCAACATAGTTGGGAAAAGGCTAGGCAGATGATGAATACTACTAAGTACTAAAAAGCCATTAACCTTAATAATGTATTTTATCACATAGTATATTCTATCATAGGATATTAAAACAGACAAAATAAATTGAGGTACCCTAATTGATTTTTGTGGGAGTAACCCACTTGGAATTGGGGTCAAATCTATTTTTATCACTCATAGCAACACTAGGAAAGCTTAGCTTAAGAATTCCAGTTTTATGATTGGGAGAACTAGGTTACATTATGTTTTATTTTATTGCATTCTCTGCTGTTAGGTTTTTATTATTGTCTGCTGTAGAGTTTATTATTTAACCATTTTAAGGCGGGAGCAAGTTTGGAATGTATTGTTTTTCCATTTGTTATATTTCTTCTTCTGCCTGCACAAGCTTTATGTTACTTGGGGTGTCACAATATTTTTCAGGAAGTTAAACTAACGTTTTTAATTAATTGTGTCAATATCTTTTTAACTTTTAAGATATTTTGATAAAGGCCTTATTGGGTTTTGACCTCTAATGCCTAGATAAAAAGATTACCTTTACTGGTTAAGTTGGAAAATTGCAACAATATGAAATGTTAAACATATTAAAACAATAATTGTCACACAGTTTATTATAAAGCATTTTTTATGATTTTAGAGCAAGTATAGTTACTTTTTATCTGCAATGACACATATAGTTAGAAGGTAGCGGTTACAACAATGGTTATGTTATATTTATTGTGCAAGAGACAGTCATTGACTTTAAAATGAGGTTATTTATAATATTATGATGTATGTTCATTATTCTTTATTGTTCTGTATACCTAATCTCACAGAGAGAAGCATGACATTGTGTTGTCTTGTAATGTATAATAATAAAATAATAGATTACTATACGTTACAATTGTGGGTTTGTAACATTGAGGTTCCTATATTAAGGTACCTTAATTTTGCCATAATAAATATTATAGAGCTAATTCAGCTACAAACAAATGTAATTACTATTAGATGATTGATGACAAATGACAAATCATTCTGAATACTTAGTAATTATTTTGGATCTTATCTATACATATTACTAATTAAAGTCGCTTTTCGTGTCTGTCTGACCGCACGCTTACGTCATCCGAGCGAAGTCTCAAGTTAACTGTTGCAGGATGTAAATAAGATTTCTATGTGAATGAGACTAAAATCAACTTTTCAATATTAACAGGTGCCACCAATACTTGACCCAATCAGCAGCAATGGCAACAGTACAGTCGCAAGCATCAGCAAGCTCTCGCCAGGCAATGCAAAAACCGTCACTCTCACGCAAACAAGTCCCGTGCGAACGAGGAGGTCGCATTACCATCACAGGTAACAAAACAATCAACTATTTTCACTATTGTATTGTCAATTATGTGTGAATATTCATGTCAAATGTGTAAGGTGTCAATTCACACTGTATTGCCATTCAGTTGTACAGTTTACAAAAGAGTTCAGTATATGGGTTGCTCATTCGAGTCCACCTACTTTACATAGAGCTTTATATTCCATGCAAAGTGGCGGTGCTTGTTGTAGGTCTATGTCCAACAGTGGACGTCTTTCCGCTGAAATGATGATGATATGCCATGCCGCCATACATACATATTGCTAGTAGACCTTCCACTAGGTCTCCCAGCATCCCAAATGCGACTAAAGAGGAGAGAGCGCTCCAGGAAGTTAAATCAATGTTGTGCTGAGTAATTATGTCATCGAATTTGTGTTTCCTAAGTTTAAAAAAATATTTTGCACACAATAAAAATGAGTATGATAATAGGTACAGTCAACAAAAGAGATAAGTATGCAGGATCGTCGGATATAGTTGAAGTTTAGTAAGAAACAGATGGATGTTGTCGACTGAAATTTAATTTTATAAAGGAGCTGTTTGCTTCCTATTAATACAAATAAATTTTATTCGAGAACATCCAACGGTTTCTTACTAAACTTCAACTATATCCGACGATTCTGCATACTTATCTCTTTTGTTGACTGTACCTATATGACTGTGTTCTGGCCGAAATGTAGGTGTACTATAGGTACACCTCTGACTTACCCTTCGGGGATAAGGATAACAGGCGTGATGTTATGTTATAACTGTGCAGTGGAAAGATGATTATTGTTGCCTGTAACCTTAACTCTTTTGTTGTCTGTACAAGTTGTATGAATGCTATCATTGTTTGTTCTGATAAAGGTGTGTTGTTAATTGAGGATAATAATCTCATTATCATACTGAATGTGAATGTAATTGTTGTTTGTTTTTGTTCTGAGATAATGGAACATGAGGATTATGTTCCATTATCTCAGAATCTCCTTTATTGCTTTAAGGGCTGATTTTTCCATGGCCAGATAACTTTTATTCGAGGAATAAAATTGACGTTTGACAGTTTTTGTATGAAATAATTGTCAAAATTTCAAAATTATTCCTCGAATAAAGAAATCAGATGATTGAAAAATCAGCCCTTAGTCGTGTGTTTACTAGGTGACAAATGACGGGCGACACGTGACTCCAACCACTTCGCGCGAAATTACTCTAAAATTACGAGACGCCTTGTCTCTCGATCAGTTTCATCGGTTTCGTTGTCGCTATGTCAATATAGCTTGTGAAGTCTCGCTAAGTCGCGCGACTTAGCTCGATGTCTGGCTATAACGCGCGACTTAACGCAATGTGTCTTTAAGGAAGACACGTGTTACGGGTTTGTCCCCAATACCTCTTTAGATTGTTTTTTTTTAAATTATTATGAGACTGTTATACCATTTAATAACTAATTTATGCATCACATTGACTACGGTTTTCATGAGCCAGACATTAACACCGCAATGGCACTGGGATATTGAGTTCTATAACAAATTCTACTGACGAATACAGGAACAGCGGTGACAGCAGACGCGGGAGGCTGAGCGAAGATGGTTCCACCCAGTTATGTCGACATACAGACTCCGGCCGCTCTTCAGATAGCAGCATCAGTAGTGCGCAGCAGAGGAGGAAACAGGTACCATAAACAAACCAATAGTAAAAAAAAAAACCATAGATTGACAGAAAATTTAAACGAAAATTTTTTTAATAATTATTTATGGCCTTTTTGTTTCTGTGTGGCCTATTTTCCAAAACTGCCAAACCTTTACATTTGGGCAATAAGATTTAACCTATCGTTGAGTTATTTAACTCTGAGCAAAAAGATTTCATAGTATCATGTCCCATTAAAGTCAGTTGTGAAGTTAATTTTACATTTAATTTTTTTTTCTTCACCCGTACGCAAAATACGCCCAATGACGTGGAGTTGCAGACACCAGCCCGTATTACCGATTTTATTTTTTTCAGGAACTTAGTGCAGCTGTAGTATGTAATCCCCCTGTATGTACTCCGCAACTTAGGAAACGAAGCAGTGCGGCACAAGCGCACGAAGCTGAAAAATGGTCTCCCCACACAGGTAAACATTAAGCCTGGGTTGCATCATCTTACTTTAACTTTAACAAACGTCAAAAGTCTGTCAAACTGCATACAAAAATCACCGGTTATGGTTAAAGTTACGGTTAAAGTCAGATGATGCAACTCAGCCTAAGTCATAAAGTCATTTAATCATTTGTTAACATAGATACAATAAATTGTTGTTATAAAAAAAAAAATACAAGCGCGCTATGTTATACCAGAAGGCGTACAAATATGATGATATTATAAATTGATAATGGATGTCACAACGGATGACATCCATTATCAGTTTATTAATAATAATATCAATTCATCTCTATGGATGAACATTCTTATCATAACCCTTCTTTATAGTCGGGTAAAAAGCTTTCTTTTCACAGACCGAAATCGAAAGCGTGACGAACTATAATTTGTTAGAATCGGAGTAGTATGACGTCATAGAGAAAAACGTGAGACTTCCAAGCCTAATTACAAGTTATGTTTGCTTGTTATGTCTTGTTAAGTCTTTATTGGATTTTCGAAAGATATTTCAGTTAATGACAATAAGCTCGCCCCCGTAATGTGGAAGTTAAACATAACTGGCGAACTGTGGGTGTTCGAAACATCTCTGCCTATCCCTTCTGAAAATTCAGTCATGATAAGTATTATGTTAAAATAATCTTACAGGTCTAAACCGTAGTGGCAGCTTCATATCACCGAGGAAAGATGCGTCCGATGATTCGATGCACGAAAAGTATTTCAAATCTGTTGAAAGCACCCCGTTGACTAGAAGAAAGGTAATTTCTCATTTTAATTCGCTGTCGGTTGCTTTACATGATAATCGTTTGGGAGATGACATTTCTTGCACTTGCAAACTTTGAACAATGAAAACTTGGGGTTGACTGCTTGGAAGAAGTATCTCTTTAAAACTGCATACCTTTATGTAACTTCCGGCTAAGTAATAACAGCCGCACGGGTCGATCAATCAGGTTAAGCTACGCTTGCCGCGGTTGGTCCGTGGATGGGTGACCATCTTTACGTATCAAGATTCATCCGTGCCTCGGAAAGCACGCTAAGCCGTTAGTCCCGGCTGTCATTCGTGGGTCTTTGACAGTCGTTACGGGTCGTCAGAAGCCCGAAAGTCTGACAACCAGTCTTGCCAAGGGGTGTCCTATTACCCAGTAACTGGGTTGGAGATCAGATAGGCAGTCGCTCCATGTAAAATACTGGTACTCAGCTGTATCCGGCTAGACTGGAAGCCGACCCCAACATAGTTGGGAAAAGGCTGGGCAGATGATGATCTTTCTTGAACTTTCAACAAGTAAATTAATATTATTTTTAAAGGGAAATGGCCTTGTCCTATGAAATAGTAAAGAGTTTTATTGTTTGACCAATTGCTTTGTGGTGGCTTGTAAAAATGAGAGTTATTTATGTATAACTCATACAAAATATGAGTTACGGATACTGCCATTTCACAGAGTGTTCAGCTCAGCTCTTGATGACTGCCCTGTCTTATTGTGCTGTTTAATCAGGTTCGTTATTCTACAGCGCCTGCGTGATGTATTGGTCTGACGTCTTTTGGGAAATGTGATGACGACATTTTTGTTACGAAGATGGGTGTTTTTAGTTTAGAAGAATTGTACTTTTAAGTTAAGCAACTGTAGCAAGTAGGTAGTAATAAGATCGTGGTAGTATTAGCAGTAGTATAGGTCGTATAGATTGATACTAATGCTTTCAGTTAAAACAGCAATCGGCGGGAGGATCGTCCTGTGACTCGGCGTCGCCTCAGAGTCCTAGCAGCCCCTTACAAAAACCACAGCCAACACCGTTCTTACAGGTTTGTTGTAATTTAGATCAGTTTAAATGAAAATTCGGGATGATTTTCATAACTACTTTTTCTAGCTGTGGTGGTGGTAGGGACGCACAAACCATAACCAAGGATTCAGCACATGATTCTAGACATTTTTTTTTTTGCGTAGAAATTTTTCGTTGGTTATCAAAATTTAGAATCATGTACTGATTCTAGGTATAAGGTTGTGTGTCGATTATCCTGCCGCCCTGTATTAAAATATTCAATCCTCTTCTACCTTCCTGACTGGCTAGTAATTTTACCTCGGCCCGAGCTATTCCCAGTTCGTGTCTTTACGATACGACAAAACTCGGGTCGATATAATGCGACTTTGGGACTCTGTTTTTAGCGTAGACTTTTGCCTGACCTACTTTCTTCATAAATTTTGTTATAGTTCAGGGTTACAATTGTGTAATAGGAGCTATTAATACAGGTTAATGCTTCAATACAAAGGTAGTCTTTAAAAATATGAATGTTAAACTCGCACCAAAAATACAGGCTTGCCTAATTTGGTGCAAATATCAACTCGATGTTTTTGAATAATTTTTGAAGTGAAAACTTCTTTCGGCGCGTTGGGTTAAAAAACCATTTAGCTCGCGCCACTGTTACAGTAAGCGACACCGCGCGTATTTTGTTAAATATACCCGCTTCGGATGTGCTCGGCTGTCCTCGGGATGTACTCGGTTTTAATGTATATCCGATATGTCAGTGAGTGATGTGGCAAAGTATTCTGTATGTTGTTTTCACTTCTGTCGGCGCTCCCGGAGTGCCACTGTTTTTTATTTTATTTTAGGTTATGTTGTCCTACTGCAATGCAAAGGTCTCCCTTTCTCCTTTCCACTCCTCTCTGTCTTGAGCTACTATGGACCAATCGTGTCTGTAGGTGTCACGCTCGTCCCGTTTTTGGAAATAAATGTAATAAAACTTAAATCAAGTAGAGGACCAAGAGTGTAAATGCCTTGTTTGTCAAAGTTCACTGTACCAGCCATTTGAACAGTTTATTAGCGTAACGACCGCGACCCAATTCAACAAAGGTTCTGGCTATTGGCATGGTAACCTTGACATGATTGGCGCGTTGAATATTTGACACAGTAAAGATTAACACTGTGAGAGATTGAGCTTGTATGTTATGACCTTGTATTTTTATTCAGAATGTCGCTTAGGTATTTCTGAACTGGCTAGCTCGTTTTCTAGTCTTGTTATTGACTGGTTTGTTGAATTATTGAAGTATGTACAGTCGGTGACCAACATTGTCTGACCCACCCAACATTACCTGACCCACTTGAAGTGGGTTAGATAATGTTGGCCACCGGCTGTACTTGATTCCTTGGTTGACGGCGTGCTTGATCTGGGTGCCGTTTCTGGTTAATTATACAAAAAAAAAAAAAAATACAAAATGTTTTATTCAAGAAATTTGTTACAACAATGGGTGGTTGTGTTTGGGGACTCCTTTTAAGCAATTTTTGCCTGTGTTAGGAGGCCCCGCTCTTCCATAGCAAAATAATTACAACACTAACAAATATGTGGGTAATTACACTTGTGCTTAATTACTTATTTGCATTTATAATATTTCTTTTTTTAATTTATAAAAAATGATAAAAAATAAAAACCAAATAATAACGTATTAACAGCAAAAACAAGAAAAATTGTGTAAAGAGTGTAAAAAACAAAATCACAGCTTGAAAATTCACAAAAACTGGGCCGCTTTTTTGTATAGTCGGGTTCTTTTTGTAATGACTTACTCAATAATCATTCTAAACAACTATATTTACGGCTCTTAACCGATTAAATGCCGTAATTACAGAAACAATTAAAAAGTAATTGTGTCTCGCGTGGATCCACGTTACCAAGGGTTAAACTTAAAGTAAAGCAACCTAAAGTAAAGCATGCAAAATATGAGAGGTTCGATTAATTAATAAATCCTATGTTGTAACAGACCACAGCAGCTCGACCGTCGCTAGTATCATCCATATCTCTAGCAACGGATGCAGCGGCAGGCGTTACGTCACGCGTCATGCACAGCTTGGAGAGACCACACCAGCTGTCCAGACATGCGAGGGAACGATTCTCTGATAGGTGAGCTTCTAATCTATTTATTTGTTGAAACACTAAAAGAAAAAAATACAATTATAATATAAAAGTGCTGGTATGCATTTTTGGTACGCGCCGGGTACCTTAATTTGGTACCGGTACTTGTTAGGTGGACTGCCGGTACCCGTCTGGGACCGGTACCCGGGTACCGAAACGGCAAGAAGCGCTAAGTACCGATACAGAACCTGTACTTTTGGTACCGGCTCAAAGGCAGCATCACTTACCAGGTTGAGCTTCCGAGATACCGGTTTTGAGATAGCGAGACACTAGATGTCCTTGAACCTTTAAAATCAATAAATAACTGTCTTTGACTAACACTGCAGCTTAGACCATGCCAGTATTCAAACTAGATCGTATTATTTTTGTGTTAGTTGTATGTCCGTATAAATAACATTAAAATAATTCGATATAATAAAATTATTAATTAATGATTTTTTAACTATTTTCAGACATTTAGACAAAGATAGGTTAGCTGAACTGGAGCGCATAGAAAGGTACCCGGAGAAGCAAGCAGTGTACAGCGTCGACAAGCCATTCAGACAGACGAGCCTCGATCTACGTCATAATACTGCTGCTGGTAATTGGCATCCAGCACGGGACTTCACTAGGTAAGCTTTGTGATCGAATTGTTTCTATTATAAGTGGTTAGATTTGCGTATTGCGAGTTATTAACATGAACATACAATTATCAGACATTCATCAGTAAATCAACGTGGCCACCTTATTGGCTCATAAAATATAAAGAAAATTAA
Organism: Mesoligia furuncula; assembly: GCA_916614155.1. Lineage (NCBI taxonomy): Eukaryota > Metazoa > Arthropoda > Insecta > Lepidoptera > Noctuidae > Mesoligia > Mesoligia furuncula. The sequence goes on along the minus strand of OU744800.1, from coordinate 20,765,441 downwards.
ATTCAAATTAAAGTACCGTCGACACGAAAAGAAGAAAAATCAGTGAAACAGTATTGGCGCCCACCATGGGACTCAAACACTTTTATTTTTTTAAGATTCTAAGCACTGTAAATCCGTGTTATCGTGTCAAGAATATCTTCCAAAATCCATGTAAATAAACCAGTTTTATTTAACGCCATAACGTTACATTCGCTGAAATGGCGCCCAAAATAAGACTTGGCTTCGTAAACATTACGTAACTAAATATTAATTAAAATCGGTACATTCGTCAACTTGCAAGTTGCGTCTGCATCGACTGTAATTTGGAAGAAAAAGCTGTCGTAAAAAACAATAATATTTAGCTTCCTAATTGGCGCCCAGTTGGGACTCTGCAAAGTAAACTTTTCAAGACTTTATTCTGAATACCACATAGAATATAATTACATGAAGATAAATTGGATTAAACTCAGTCACAAGTAAAAACAATACTTTGTTGCAGGCGTCAGCAGGCGGAACCTGAGCGCTATACTTCAAGCAAGACATCAGTGTCTTCCGGTAGTAGCAAACATCGGACGCCGCCACATGAACCACATCATAATTTTATGAGGCTCTCCTCAGCCAATGAACAGGACAATATTGCAGCTGGTAAGTCATTTCCACCTGATTTCGCGACAGCAAAGACAGGGTTACGTTTTTACTTAAGTGTCATATATTGGACACCACGCCTGTCGCGCTAACGGTGTGACATTTGTCAATAGACATGACATTTTGATTGCCTTAATTATTAAACCACTAGCTTTTGCCCGCGATTTCATCCGCGTGAAATTTCTTGCTCCCCCGACCCACCCCGTCGTATCTCATCGCTTGCCCGCGCTATTACTTCGTTCGTCGTTTCTGCTTAGCGTTCTTTCCGACTTTTTTTTTTGCTCGGCTTCTAAGGGTCATAGCGTGATGTTATATAGCCTTCCTCAAGAATTGGGCTATCAAATACAAAAAGATTTTTTCAAATCCGACTGGTAGTTCCAGAGATTACCCCCTACATACAAACTTACAAACTTTAACTCTTTATAATATTAGTATAGATTTTAACATAAATGTTTAATTATTTTTATAAACGTTTATTTATTACTTACTAATCGTATGAGGAAGTGTTAGCCATCATTATGCGAATAGCAGTGGTCGATTTTCGTCCTGTCAAGAGATAGAACTATATCGCCGCACTGAAACTTTGATAACAATATACGTGTTTGCTGCAGGCCAATTTGCTTTTTTCTTATAAATAGTTTCACACTCCGAATATTTATGTATTGTCGTGTCGGTACGTTTGCAAACATAAACCTGCAAAAATATCCAATTTAGATTATAGAATTGAGACCAGGGGGTCTAAAAATGCCACTTTGGAGAATCATAAAAGGATAACATTATGAATTATAAAATGGCGAAGACAGTCCGTGTTTTTCCTTTTTTCACTGCACTACAGAGGTACAATAAAAGAGATTGGGATGGATTTGGATTGTATTGATTGGCATTTTAGCACATACAAAAATAAATAACTGAAAAATGCTTCACCAATGGGATTTGATACGATTAACATAACAGTTAACTGTCCTTACCTGTTATCCTTTTATGATTCTGCCAAAGTGGCCTTTTTAGGCCCCCAGTTGTATGAACGTAAACAAAGCTAAAGGATCGTAGCAAGTTGTGTTCTGTAGTTTCTGCCTAACCCCGTAGGAAAAAGGTGAATATGTTTGTGTGTATGTGCTAGAATATGGTAGTGAAGTATTGACTAAACTCTTGTTTTACAGTGAACTATAAGTTAAAGTGCGTGAACTTGGTGGAGCCGCCCTTAACGGAGCCAAATGTACAGAAACACAACCAGAGATTAGAGAGGTCTACCGCGCCACGAGATCGTACTAAGTCTAGACGTAAGTTATACATTTTATTTACTAGACTATACAGCAGGAGTGGCTAACTTGGTTAGACCCAAGATCTACTGTTCACTGACGACGCCCTGTGCGATCTACCAATTACATGCTTCTTGAAATCTTAAACGAAACAGCATACTTCAGTACACAATTATGGAGTATTTTTTATTTTATTATGAGGGAAAATATAAAACTGAAAATTATTCTTAGTAACTACTTATTTATATTAATGTGAGCATTGTGTTTGAGCATCTTTCGCTAGGTTAGCAAAATCAGGTTTGTAGTTGGAAACATTTTTTCGGCTCCTAAGTATAGTATAAGTATATATATAAGTATAAGTTGACTCAGTATACTTAGGAGCCATCGTTTTGTCTTGCCACGATCGACTGGAATAATAGTCGCGATCGACCAGACCGGTTGGCCACCCCTACTATACAGCATAGGTTCTCAGTGTGGGCGATAACGCCTCGTAGGCGTTTAAGACTTTCAGGGGCCCCAGTGGAAAACCCAGCGAAAATTATATATCCTATCTTACAACTATAATATTACACGTTTAAATATAATCGTGGCAATAGCTATTTCGGATTCGCGACGTAAGTAAAAAACTTGGGGGGCTCTAGAAAAAAAATCTCAAAGTGGGCGGGGAGTAAAATAAGGTTTAGAACCTATGCTATAGGTACAGGGTCAAATTGAATTAGCTAGCGAAACTTCGCAGACGTGGATGAGTATTGCTATCTAAAAACGATAAAACAACAAAAACCGTTTTTCTCAACTCGTACTTCAAGAAACTAAGGTACCAACGGTTGTTGGTCAAAAAAAAAGGACGTCAAACCTTTCTTTTTATCATGTGCGTGCGTGCGTGCGAGCGTGTGTGTGTGTTTTTATATGTTTGTTACTTCTTCACGCTCAAACGGCACGACCAATTTTGGTAAAATTTTGTATGGAGGTAGCTGACACAACATTTATAGGCTACTTTTTATCCCGATATTCCCACGGGATCGACATTTACGCGGTTGAAACCGCGTGGCGCTGCTGCTAGTATTGTTTAAATATCGATGGCTATCCCGACTGCGGAGTTTCGCTAGCTAATTTAATATGACCCTGTACGAAGCTAATATGTAAATGCCTTGTCTCTAACATCTAAAAGGTTGACCGCAAATATCTGCAGGTTTTCTCCTTTTTGCCGAATATGGACAAAGTATGACAGTCTGTCATAGTGTATTAGGCAGAAGGATAAAGTATGACAGTCTGTCATAGTGTATTATGGCGCATCCACACATGCCGAGCGGCACGGCCGGCGGCCAACCCGGCGGCCTGGCCGCCGGCACGCGCATCTTTTTCCTGCGGCACGCGCGGCTTTTGGTTGCCGGCGGCAGTTTGCTTGCGGCTTCGATACGGAGTGGTAGAAAACTGAAACCGCATCTGCAGGCCGCCGGTGAAGCCGGCGGCAAATTCAGCGGCAAGGCAGCCTGAAAGCCGGCGGCAAACCCGGCGGCATGTGTGGATGCGCCATTAGGCATAATTTCCACACAGGGACATTCAGAACTTAAGACTAAGTTAGAGCAGCCGCTATCACTATTAATCGCGAGTCGCGACGGCTTCTATATGCTCAGAGCTCACACAGTTAACAGTTTTTGTTGCACAAAACAAAAAAAAAATGGAATAATTTTCATTTGCAAAGCACATCCTAACGAACATAACTAAACATAAAGTCGGAAACATTAAATGGAAACTGAATATTTTAAGCACATTTAGAAATAAAGAAAATATATTATTTTGACCCAGGTTAAAGCACACAATATACGCACAAAAAACAGACAAAACTTAGTTATAACAGTTTCTTTGCACGTTTTCGTATATGAAAATGCTGTTATTTGCAGGACACAAAAGGCCCGTGGAAATAGAAGATGGTCCTATCGACGGCGAAGAAGAGGATGATGAAGGTGGAAGTTCACCACTGTACTGCAACTGGGATCTACGCGGCATGCAGCATTTGTTGCCTCTACAAGACTATATCATACAGCAGGCTAAGTTGTCCAGTGAGTTACCATAATTTATTTTTATGTGCATACTGTAAACTTTAGAGCCCATGGCTAAATAATAACAACAGCACAGTCTGATCGATCAGGTTAAGCTACGCTTGCCGCAGTTGGTCTGTGGATGGTTGACCGAGACCCCTCCGTGCCTCGTTAAGCTGTTATTCGTGGATCTTTGACAGTCGTTACGGGTAGTCAGAAGCCCGAAAGTCTGACAACCAGTCTTACCAAGGGGTATCGTATTATCCAGTAACTGGGTTGTGGTCAGATAGGCAGTCGCTCCATGTAAAATACTGGTATTCAGCTGCATCCGGTTAGACTGGAAGCCGACTCTAACATAGTTGGGAAAAGGCTAGGCAGATGATGGCTCTAAACTTTAGAGACGCTTTTGCTTTACCCCCTTTCTAATTAACATTGTATAGCGCCTGTGTAGTTACACAACACTTTGTCTTCTTCTTTCGAAAGTCAAATTACTAAAACTGAAAGAGAGAAATCGGTGTGTAACTATTCATCTGATATTATTCGTTTATTAGTAAGTGTGTTAGAGTCTAAAGTAAAGACGAGAAACAAAAGATAGAAGCGATAATTTTAATGTCGAAAAAGCGGCTGGTTCAGGCGTGACCGTTCATAAGACTAAAAGGGCCTACGTCCGGATGGATTTTCTCAAATCAACCTACTAATAAACTTACGTTTATACTGTCTCGACCCATACTAGTTATCTCCAGTGGGCTTTCTACAATAACGTTTACCCTACCATCAGGTCGCGCCCGCTACGGCGGCGGTTCCGGCTCCGACGGCGAGTCGGGATCGTCCAGATCCCATTCTCGTTCCGGTTCGGAATCCCGGTCTTTATCCGGTCACGAACCGGACAACGAGTCGTCAGATGGCGGCGCCCGGACACCGGACGATGACGACGGTTCCGGCGTGTATTTGCCGCATGCGTACGCGCATAGGCCTGTTGATGTGGAGTATATGAACCATGGAGTGTCGTATTATAATACGTTTGTCGGATTCGACCGGGATCGGCAGCCGTCGCCTGGGATTCATAGAGTGAGTATATCCTATTGTTGTTTTCATTTACATAAGTTTATTTTCTGTCATACGCAGGATATTTTTTATCCGATATTCCCTCGGGATCGAGGATGGACTTATAAGTTTGTAACATTAGATTTTATATAATTTATTCACGAATCTGAGACATAATTTTAGAATGATTATCAGTTTAAAGTTATATTATCTATGGATTATGTTATGAACAACACGTTCCTCGACGTAGACGTCATCCCTGGGCGGCACGGCAGGCTGCGCGAGCGCGGAGCCGGAGGGCGCGGGCGCGCTGTACAGCCCGGTGCGTGCGCACGCGCCGCGCCCGCCCGTCGAGCAGGACATCGAGATCTTCGCCAAAGACAACCTCAACTTCAACAAGGGAATCTTCCGGAGAAAGGTGAGCAGTTCCATGCCGAGACCCCTCCTCTCCTGTGCCACGTTAGGCCGTCGGTCGCAGCTGTCATTCGTAGATCTTTGACAGTTGTTACCGGTAATCAAAAGCAAGCCTGACAAGTATGAGGTATTTTGTTACTTTGTAACTGCGTTGTGGATGACAGATAGACACTCTATAAAATACTGGTATTCAGCTATGCTTAGCTGGAAGCCAAAATAGATGGTAAAGAAATGTTGATGATATCTGGCCCAACATAGACTTTCTATCAATTTGAATAAATTCAACAACACACACCTTAAACTCAACATTATTTTATTTGTTTAACAGGCATCAGTCCGCGACCTACTCTCGTGGACATCATCGTCTATCAGTGCACCAATGGTGGGCGCGGAATGGGACAAAGCGCATAAGAAGGCCGCCATAGACCTGTTCCGACTGGTCCAGATATACATGGGCGACCGCAAAGCACGGCCCGGCATGACGCTCAACTCTGTCGCGCAGGATATCCTGCACGCTACCTTTGCTAACGAAAAGTGAGTTATATTGCTAGAGTGATAAAACGATCTTTTAGCGCCTAAATGACATTGAGGCGTTGTTGGTAAACATTTGTGAAATTGTCACAGAAATTGTATTGACAAAACAAGATGGTGGCATTAGTTTCGATTGGCGTAATACATGTCTTGTCTACCCTATATTGTAAAGTGGAACCACAAGACCCTCATTTAATGTCTAAGGGAACAGAGACATTAAATGTGTCTTTAACGATTGTTAGTTTAGTAAAAGGATTCTAAATGTCCAGCAACTAGACTATGTAAAAGTACTAAGTAGTGGCAGTGGGTAGCTGTTTTTGTAACACCGACAAAGCTAGATTACTCTCACCACCATCTCCACACTCCATCATCCTCCTCCACCATCTCTATCTCTAATATTACCAAACTGCACTATAGTAATTTGGTAAGCAGCTGTCTTGATGGCTGTGTCTCCTCACTGTTACTGAAATATAGAATCCTTAGATTGTTGGTTCCCTATTTGCGAGGGGACGGTTTCAAGGTATTCTATTCGGGTCATTATACCAACTTTTTTTACATTTCCAGACTTCGTGACGAGTTATACGTGCAGCTATGCAGACAAACGACAGAGAACCCACTTCGTGATTCATTGCTCCGTGGCTGGGAGTTATTAGCCGTGTGCTTAGCATTCGTGCCGCCATCGTCGGCTTTCCAGCCAGCGCTTACCAACTATGTGAATAGGCATAGAGACCCTGCGTTTGCTGATGCTTTTCCTGAGGTAAGGAACCCACTCATACGAACCTGGCGCTTGTAATAACATGTGAAAATTGTGCGAAAAGTCCTTAGTTGAGTATTTTCGACTACCCAAACACCAGTTGTAAATTATTAACGCTTTGAAGCTATGTATACCTACCTATGATTTAGCTAACATTTTCCATGATATCAAATCGCTTCCATTCCACCTGTTTTGTTTAATTATGACGCGTTATAAAAAATACATACTGAACATAATATTATGAAGTTTCGCTATAATTTATTTCTGCTGCAGATTGCAAAAAAATCTATGTTTCAGTATCGTCATCATTATCAGACTACAGCAGTCTACTGCTGAAAATAGGCCATATAATATTCAACTCGATTTTCGGCAACTCTCATCCAACTGCCACCAGCTACCATGCGAAGATCGTCGCTTCACCTAACCTGAGGGCGTCTTACCTTACGTTTGCCGATCCGCAGTCTCCACTCAAGAACACAACCGTTTCTGTATAGAAACTCTTTTATATCACTATCTAATATTCCTTCGGTATTCATCACATTGTCATGAACTAATAAATATGTCATTTGCAGGTGGGCAAGTGGCCTATTCACGTTCAAGTATCACACTACGCAGGCGTGGCGTGCAAGCGGTTAGAGAGGATCGGCTTCGGAGGCAAAAGGCAGCCAAGGAAACCTACCACTGATGACATAGATCAGGCCAGGGTGAGTTACACAAATACATCTCGTTTTACTGAAAAAACTTCAAAGCGGTAGGATTTAATATGAGTAAGTACATAGATATCCGAGAGATATGCCTTCACTCTATATTTGTTCGAGTTCAAATGTCGCCACCTTTTTCCCACTCCTGAAACTCACAAAAAACAAAAGAAATAGATACGGCCCACAAGATGCTTTTTTGGCACACACGCAAGATAGTAGGCGTAACACTTTTGTGCTATATTATTGTACACCTGCTCAAAAGGGGCGGGCACTAGAAAGTATAGATACAGTCACTGAATGCACACATGCAACTCTGCACTGCGTAACACACTGTCAATCTCAATCTGGATCATTTTTAAAGACATTGCTAATCCATTGCTTCATATTTTCGAAAAATGTGTCTACTCAACAACGTAAATAACGCAATGAATGTTGACAAAACCCATTGCTAATGATTGTGTGTACGCAATTAAATCTTTGGTCAGTTTGATCAGATGGAGGCGACATGTGCCACGCCTCCATGATATATCCCTCGATATCCGTGGAGTAACTATGTAGTAATAGAGTAAAACGAATCGTAACAATTCAATCGGGTTGTGAGGCACGGGGTGAATAGCTGCTTACCAAACTGTCAGAGCACAGTTTGGTAATGCTCATTCAGGATAAGCGTGACTCGGCACTGGATGTGTTTTGGTAGACACCAAAAACGATGTGACAGAAATTCAATCAATAGACTTACCCCCTTACTAATAAACGTATTATATCAGATGAATAGTTACACATCGATTTCTCTCTTTCAGTCGTCAGTAATTTGACTTTCGAAAGAAGAAACCAAAGCTTTGTGTAACTATACAGACGCTATACAACGTTTATTAGTAAGGGGGTTAATACAGAAGGGAGTGGGATTAGATTTGTTAAATCCTAGCAGGTGTACGTCAATGTGTCTTATTTCCTGTTCGGGAGGGCCATTTGTCAAAGTGTTTCCTTTTTCTATCTAAACAAAAAACTCGGTCAAGGCCTCCCAAATAATTAAATCACGCACAAAACACATATATCATTTTCTTTCCCAGATACAAATATTCCGTCAATCGATGTTCGGTAACACGCTATCGGAGGTGATGACGTTGCAAAAGGAGCGCTTCCCCAATCGGCAACTGCCGTGGGTACAAGTGGCGCTGTCGCAGCAAGTCCTGGCCCTCAATGGAAGAGAGACTGAGGGAATCTTCCGTGTGTCTGCTGATGTCGATGAAGTCAATGCTCTTAAGGCGAAGATTGATAACTGGGAACTGCCTGATGCTTCTACTTTGACTGGTGAGTTTCTCGATTTGTATAGCCGTTTATCTACAAATTAATTTAGATGAAATTGTGTACCCTCTTTCCCAATAATAAAAATTCGTTGTCTTTTAGATATTCTCATTTTACTCCCTAATAATCGTGTTAATTAAGACTTTGGAGTGATGAAATAACAGATTTAAATCTGACCCTAATTTTGGGACAATATCTATTTATAAGCCCATAAAAAATACAATCGTATTGAATGAATCAAAATTTTTAATCGATCACATTTATGTCGCTACGATCAGGGCGGTTTTCGTGGTTCAAGCATTATCACTTATTTGCGGTTCACCATAGGTACTTCAAATTTAAAACAATTTTAATATATTAATTAATATAAATTTAATATATTAATTAATTTTAATATAAAATTTAAAACAATTTTAATATATTAATTAAAATTGTTTTAAATTTGAAGTACCTATGGTGAACCGCAAATAAGTGATAATGCTTGAACCACGAAAACCGCCCTGATCAATATATTAAAATTATTGGTTCTTTTTCAATCATTTACGATATTTCTTATACTCACATCAATTCTTATTGATATTTCCTCAGATGCTCACGCCCCAGCCAGCCTACTGAAGCTCTGGTACCGCGAGCTATACGAGCCTCTGATCCCGGACGCGTTGTACGCGGCGTGCGTCGCGGCCGGCACTGACTTCGCAGCCTGCACTAGAGCCTTACACCGACTGCCGCCTATCAATAGACTGGTCAGTATTCAGTACTGTTAATTTATAAGTTAATTTATAATGCATCGAGCTTTTGAAAGAGATTGTCACACAGATCATCTGCTTAGCCTTCTCCCAACTACATATTTTGGGGTCGGCTTCCAGCTGAATACCAGTATTTTACATGGAGCGACTGCCTATCTGACCTTCACAACCCAGTTATTGGGTAATATTATACCTCTTGGTAAGACTGGTTGTCAGACTTCACGGCACACAGGTATGAGTGAAACAAAACGACGCATTATACACCAGAACTTTTCTAAAACTTCATGTGTCATATTAACAGCTGCATCAACCAATTTATCAGTTGACATAGAAGAATATATACCACTATTTCAAGCCAATATTTAGGATATGCCATGAAAAACAATGATTGTCAAGAGTAAAAGTGCGAAAAGCTTGTTTAGCAAATTATATTGTGTGACTCTAAAACTTTTAAAATATTAATTATGTAAATTATTTCAGGTACTCACCTATCTAATAAGTTTCCTTCAACAATTCACCGCGCCGGAAGTGGTAAGTCAAACGAAAATGGACTCTGCGAACCTCGCTATGGTGTTCGCGCCGAACTGCCTGCGCTGCACGTCACAAGACCCGCGCGTCATTCTCGAGAACGCGCGCAAAGAAATGACCTTCCTCAAGACTCTGATCACCAACCTCGACACATCTCACGTCCAAGATCTTCTGTGACCTATGAATCTCAGCTACTGTAACAATAACGTCGGTTCAGAGAGGCTGACGGACTTCTAGGGAACGTTCACTTCACGAACTATTTCCAGGCAGCTGATGAATGTGACGTGCCCGTATCAAAGGACCTCTGTGTGTACCATATTCCTTCAATTACAATGTGTCTAGTCTGTGCGCTCTATCGACCATCGGTGGATTAAGCTCTATACGGCATGCTCCCCAAACTTCCCATAAAATTACGTATATTTGACATTATTGTATATTTTTTGTATTTTTGTACGCTATAAATGAATTATTTTATTTGGTTGGACCCAAAGATATTTAATGAGATGTGATTTTAATTATATTAGACTTGAGCTTTACAAAAATGTATTTGCAATGTGTTTTGAAAGAATTTGTTGTTGGTGCGGCTGCGTGATTGTTTTATTTAGTTACGAATTACGAATATTGTTTAGTGTGGGAGTGTGAGCGATTAATTTTTTAGAATTTGCAAGATGATGAACTACTGTGAAGATGATGAACTACTGTGAAGATGATGAACTAGATGAACTACTTTTGTATCATTTGCAAGATGATGAACTACTTTGAAGTGTAACTAAATATTATCGTGCTCCGCAAACTAGGAGGAGCGTCTCTAATAATAAAACTATGAACCGTGTGTCCACTACCCTCAAATGTTATACTTACACTGCCTACTGACTGGACAGTGCCAGTTTAGACTTGTGCTTTATTCGGTATAATGGAAATTAAGAAATAAAAATATAACCAAAAGTGATATTTACTCAAAACGTTTTACAATAATAAAAAATAAATTAAATATATTACGGCAACTTAATAATTAAAATATATTAGAAGAAAATATTTATAAAGTTGGGTAGTGAACACAGGGTTCGTTAAAAGAAACTAACACATCTCGAATAATCGAATAGAATAGTTAAAATAACTGATTCAAAAAGCACTTCGCATGAAAGCTTATACACGTTATTTATTAAACATACATCACGCCGCTAGTGTAATACCAGTTCCATTATATAACATCAATTTTAATACTTTATTGTTATACGGTATTATTAGGCAAATAGAACGATCATCACAAACATTACCTTCTAAGTTAATAAACATTTGTTGAAGTATAATTTACATTACCGAATTACGACTACAATACGCATTTATTTTTCGCTATGTAAGTTTTATATGTAGTTTATGTTGGTACAGAGTCTCAAATATTATACTTAGTATTTTTATCTCACGTGATTTTTATCTCAAGTGACGTGCGCTTTACTTGTGATAACCAAGTGCACAAACACTGTGAATGTGTGCGCAAAGACGAGTAGCGTCAGCACATAACACATACACACACGTCCGACTTCGCCTTTGTCTCGGACGGTGCCGATAGCGCCTGCATATATACAAACAATCACAGCTTGTTTGTACACATGGTACCCAAAAGAAAAGCGCGCGTCGTTCCGTGAGATAAGAAGACTGTGCTCACTGATGGTATTCTACTTACCTAAGTGGAGGACTACGAAAGACATGACTTCACATAACCATACCATGAGTGAAGTCATGCGAAGTATAGATACTTCGCACTTGGAGGTCTCCACCTGAGTAGTAGAGTTACTTACCTACTCGAATGAAAGAAAACGTCAAGTAAAGAGTTACTATTATAGAATAGATGAATTTAAAGGGCACCTTTAAATTAGACAAGCTTAAAGGATGTATAGTATAAAATATTCCTAATGGCACGGTTTGTGATTATCTCTTTAATTTTATTCAAACTTTATGAAAAGCCTTTCGTTTGTCATTTTAATTTTTATCGATCAAATGTCGAATAATATCAAAGTTAGAATTTTTTTTTTCATATCAAATCTGGGTAGGTATCCAAATTCGATTTATAAAATCGAATTGGGAAAAAATGCAAATTCTACTCTAAATCCTGTTTTAAGAGTCTCTTTGTGTATCTCACTGCGTTTTTATTACTACCGATACTACATGTTTAAAATGCCCTAGATATTTTAATAGATTGTCCGTAGTTTTAAAAATAATTGAATTAAAAAATCTTTTTAAACCTACCTAAAGTTTTATATTCTGCTACGCAAGAATAGTTAGTCCAATCCCAGTTCGTAGAAAGTTAATTCTTATAGCTTTATGCAGTATTTTCGTCTAAGGGAAATTTTAATTAAAAGTTTTAAAGCAAATGCTACTTACTTCTATAATAAAGGCTACTATATCGAATACTTTTACCACCGTCAATCTATATCTATCTCCATACACTTAGTTTACTCGAGCGTTTTCGTAGAATCGTGCGCAGGAGTAAAATGGGTGAGACCTATAAACCCAAGCTGCGTTTTACAGCTCGGAAAAGGAAATCAAGCTGACGCGTTCCTATTTTAAATGCTATCTACTCTTAAACTTTTTAATTTATAGTTTGTTGATATGGCGACCTTGTGCGAATGCCAGTCTTTTAAGCGAATGAACCACTGTATGGAGTAGGTACAAAGTTGCAATAAATATATATAATAGACATTTAAATTTTAGCAAGCGTAAATTCCGTAGGATATTATTTTTGTAAACTATTAAGTATGCTGGCAGCAAACTTCAATGCCAATGTAGCAATATCGAGAGACCTCGTCCAGATGTGCTGAAACATGCGACTCTTGTGTGTGTAAATGTGTTTTATAAGAATTATATTACTTTGGACGTTGAATGTGCATGTTCAGGTCTGGCCAAGGTTAAAATAGAGAGAGTATTTTGGACTGCCTTGAGTGGTCACAATTTATAATAAGTATTGAATCACTGTTCATTGCAGTTGACAGAGGCAGCTTTATATTTTTTTTACGTTGGTTTTTTTTTTTACAATAATAAGTACACTATTTTTTTTTAAGTTTACATACTGGCCGCGAGTGGTACCTTTTCACTAACATTACTAACCTTTATCTCTTGATCTCAAAATCAAAGTTTCTATTTTATTGGTATTCTTTTCTGAAGTATGAAAATGATAATGTTCTCCTTGTATGAAATCTGTGTGTGTATTATTTGTATTATGGAATATTGGCATAATCATACAAATAGGAAAAAAATATTATGTCTGCTTCATTTGGCGGTACTGAGGATGAAATGTTACACTTTTAATTCGTTCTGTGATGTTACAAACTGAACTAAAATAATTAAACCACCGCTCGCTCGTGTCTACACAGTACCGCGAAACAAAATTTTAATGTACCAGAAAATAAGCTTTCAATTATAACGGGACGCAAATTATATTAATATATTTGTACATCAATGTTACCGTAAAGAAACCTATATTAGTGCCATATAATAAAATAAATATGCCTAACAATATCTAGTTACTGATACAGTGACTTTGTTGTAATCTCTATATTTCCACAATCTTTATGATAGTTTAGTTGCTAGGTATGAAGATTTGTTTTAGAATGCTTCTAAAGAAAAGGCTATCGAAGATCAACCGTGTTTTATAGGATAGGAACGGAGGATAGTAAGCTCTCAATATTCCCTATATTATATAATATTCGTTCTAAGGGTTACGACAGAGCACAATTTATTTTTTTGTGTACATTATTAGTTAGCTATTTATCAAATATAGCTATTACATAGATCTATTATCGCCGACGCAGCGAAGCTACTACTATACTATAAAGGTAGTATACCAATGTGCTTGTAATTTCTCATCATGTAAAATTGTATAGTGCTTATAAATAGTTCCAAAACATAATTTTCGTCTACCTTGATATCCCTTTGTACATAACATGCCTATATCCCCCTATTGTTTATGACAATATTATGCCTACGATGTTCATAATGTAGATTATCACTGTAAATGTGAACGTTCAGGAGAAATAAACTACTAAATATCCGGTGGATATACTGCGAATACCAATATTTTGTTTTATTTACTTTCCAATTTCATCACTTACGTTTATTACGTGTGGGCGCATGCTGCACGCCCATTAGTTAAGTTATGATGAGTAATGAACTGTTATCAGAATTTGGTAAGAATTTGTTTACCAAAAATGTAGGGTTAAAGTAAATAATTCCGGTAAAATAACATGGACAGTACCTTTAGATTTCCCTTCCTAAGGACATTGTTTAATTTTAAAGAAAAATGTTCCTTATACCGTCTTATTCCAAAACACGGTCTAAATTTAGTACTGGGATTATCACTAGATTTAAACCATGACTAAATAAAACGCTATTACAAAATGAAGTTTATCACTAGTTTTTCTAGAGACTATTAGTCTTAAAGTGGATTTAGATTAAACGAACAGAACAAGAGCTAGAGCATTCTTTTGTCAATATTCTTGACATTTTAGTAGGAAAAGACTAACGAAAGAATGTAAAGACGCCATCGCCAGCATATCAAGCTACTATAATAATTTGTCAAATTTCTTTAATACATTTTCAACTTTATCGCTAAAGCATAAGGTTCAAACTTGATTGGGAAAATTTGACAAAGTCGGGTAGCTTTATGTGCTGTGGCGTCTGTATCGTCCCTGATTTTACACAAAAGGAATTTCGTAGAGTGGGGACAGAATGTGCATTCGCTCGTTTAGTCTAAATCGAGACCTTTAGAAAATTACTTTAAAAAATACGGTTTTCGTAGTTCTATAGAAACATTATCATTATAGGTGAATCCACGTTACTATAGCGTGTAAACTTTAATAAATATAATTTACCAATTTCGACAGCTGGTAATAAATTGTAATTGGTGTAAGTTTGATTAAAAAGCTAGGCGAGTTTCATTAGGCTATTGGGTGCTTCCCCATGAGCCAGACGTTAGTTCCAATTCATATTGTTGCTGGATTTTCATTAAAATGGATAACAAAATAAAAGTGTACCCCATGAACAAATATTTCAAGACGACCATGAAAAAGCACCAATACAAAAACATCATCGAAGCATTAGATCTATCAAACATAATAAGAAAGCTAAGTGGGATATCAGTATTTGTTTTAAAAGTGTACCCGGACAACCGCATCACCAGGAAATTTAGTCTGTTCGGATTGGCAACTTTCCTGATGTGGTATGCAGTTTATGTTTATTGCACTTACAGAGCTCATGCTGAAGACCAGACTGTTCTACGTATTTTATACAATACAAGAGTGCAACGATACGGTGATGACTACGAGAGGATATCCTCTACGCTGTTCGTTATATTCGCCTTGTGGAAGATACCATACTGTCTGAATACCAACAACCGCGTTATGGAGATCATAGTTAACGTGGATAAGGGTTTAGAGGATCTCGGCGAAAATGTGGATTATACCCGTGATGCACATCTCGCACTTAACATGTCCATTTTTCAGCTGGTAGTCTACTTACTTCGTTTAGTTAGTATTTGGATGTCACTCAGCCGTTTGAACGTACCGATACCTGCAGAGAGACTGTATCAAGTTATATACTCCGATGCCCTCGCGTTCATTTCAACAGCTCATTATTGCTTCTATCTCAAAATTTTGAGAGGCAGATATGAGCATATAAATAAAGTGCTCGATGAGATAAAAAATCACAAATCTTGGGAATATAAATTGTTTGCTCGAAGTAGCATGGTGGGTAACGTTCAAAAGCCAGTTGGTCTACAAGACAAATATGTATGCGAGAAAATAAAGGCATGCGCGAAGATGTACGGCATGCTGTACAAAATGACTGACGCAACGAACAGCATGTTTGGAGCCATTTTGATGACGACCATATTTGTGAGCCTCACGTACATTATCATCTACATGTTTTACTTCATGGAGGCGACAGCAGCCGGCTTGTTCCACGATGTAGAAAAATACATTGTATTTCTCATTTACGTTGCATGGCAAATCGCCTATGGATTCGTCATAATATTTTTGATAGTGTATGTTTCCGAACGCGCCATGTACGCGGTAAGTTCAACATAGCATAGTTATCTTAAATATTTTTTAGAGTAGGTACAATTCAATAACGACATTTAATGTTGCAGGCAAAAAATACATCGTTAATCGTGCATGAAATCATGAATACCGACTTCAGTCCAGCGGTTAATGCAGAGGTATTTTTTCTTGATTTGTCATACCTATCTAATTAGTAATTACCTACATCACACATAGATAGAGATCGTCTCATTTTATTCACACGCATTTAAAAAATACCTATACTTAGGCATTTTTGTGTAGGGGCTAGACGACCTCTACCTACCAGCTGTTCTATTCTGTAAAAATCTCGCCGTGAAAACTTAGGTGAAGTGAGCGTGGAGTGAGCTGTCAATAGTGTAAATTCCTTTCAAAAACAAACTCGCTTCACCTAAGTTTTCACGGTGAGATTTTTACAGAATCGACCGGCTGTACATCTATTATTCGATGATTCTATGGATTTTGTGTTTTATAGGCGATGCAGCTATCGATACAAGCTCTGCATCAGAAGCCAATATTTACTGCGCATGGACTCTACGAACTCAATTATGCTTTACTGCACCAGGTAAGCCTCGTTGGTCCACATGGTCGCAAACGCGAATGAATACTGAGCGTGAGGACCTGGGTTCGATTCTCAGGTCGGGCACGTCGTGAAAGTAAGAAACTGAAGAATATTAGGCACAACTGCACAAGGTTTGATTGATAAAGGACCCATCAAGAAGAACGAGTTGACACGACATCATTTTGCATCCCATCTGTTTGATAAGTATAAGATTTTGGCCCTCCATCAATGGTTTTAGGTTCTCAAAGTAAATTGACAAACTAGGGTAGTTCTAATTAAACCCCGGCCGGGCCGTCAAAAGAATGCGACACCTGTCAGTGCGACAATTCTAGTAGCTAATAGAGATCAAATTTGCAAAACACGTATTCAAAGTCAAAGTATTTATTAGTGCGATTTTTGGTGATATAACAGGTCTTACAGATATTTTATAGAAACTCAAAAATTTAACAACATTAGAAATTAATTAAAACATTATATAAGTAGGTATGATACAATTCTAATAAAATTAAAAGTCTGGTATGAATATTAGGTAAATCATAAATCATAAATACAGGATCAGTCACAAGAAATTTTGTCAGCAAGAAATTCGTCAATGGTATAGTAGCATTTGTCTATTAAAAATGTATTTAGGCTGCGTTTAAATTGAGTCAAGTTTAAATCTTTTATGTCATTTGGTAGCTTATTAAAAATTTTCGTTTGTATGAAACTGACAGGTGTTAAGAACGCATTCTCTCGACAGCCGGTCTGGAAGAGGGTGCATTCTGAAAGTTCGCAACGTCGCAAATAGCTGTCAAATATTTCGCTGAAATGATTCGCATACCTAACACTATTGCAGTTGGAAATTTAACTTTCCAAATTAATGCTTTTTCTAACAACACCTAATTCAGTGTTATTAATGCAACTCATAATCAATATTTTACTGCACACCAGAGGAATTAACTCTTCTTCATCATTTACCTAATTTAGTAGCATAATCAGCCAATAATGTACTGCTGGGACACAGGCCTGGTCTCTGTGAGAGGGAGTGGGCCGTTATCCACCACGCGGGCCCAGTGCGGGTTGGTAGATGTCACATATCTTCTAAATTTGGTTCTAAGACATGTCGGTTGCCTCACGATGTTTTCCTTCACCGTTTTGAGAGCAGTGGTGATGAAATTATTTACCTACACAAAGGAAACCTCCTGTCTGGGTTTGAACCTACGACCTACTCGTATGTCGCGGCCGTTACCACAGGGCCACCGCTGCTTTCTTGTTTTAATTTAGTAATAATAACAAAATAATCAAAACAGCAATATAGGTATATTTGGCAGCTATTTGCAACGTCCGCGTCGTTGCCAACTTTCAGAATGCAGCCCCTTAAGGGGAATGCTCCAACCAGCCCGCGAAATTCAAAATTTCTTGCGTTTTTTGCAATTTGCAGGCCAGTGCTAGGTTGTATGTTGATTAAAATATTATTCGCGGCTGTAAGACGTATGTAGTTACAGAATTATAATAATCAAAATCACCAATACAACCCTCCAACTTCATAAAGGTGTAAGATCAAAAAAAAACAGAAAAAGTAATTCTAACAGCTTTATGAACTTAGAGCGTTTTATTGATGATTTTCATGATTATAATTCTGTACCTATATATGTCTTACAACCGCGAATAATATTTTAATCAACATACAACCTAGCACTGGCCTGCAAATTGCAAAAAACGTAAGAAAATTTGAATTTCGCGGGCTGGTTGGAGCATTCACCTTAAGTAGGTATTTTTTGTTTCAGTCGGCGCGTTCAGTGTCTACTTACCTGATCATACTTCTGCAGTTTGTCACCGATGCGAAGCAGACTAGATCTAGCGACTATTTTAATTGAAGTGTTTAGATCTTCGATCAATAATTATTGATTGAAGGTTAAATCTTTCATATGTATGTGTCGCTTTTCACGTGTTCTGAAATTCATGTTCACGAATTCTCTCTTTTCATGTGTATCTTCTGTAAGAAAATTACGAGACCCGCGGGTTAATTGCGTAACACATATGCAGTGGCAATCGATGGTAATGTCTTTCATTTTGACAGTTGTTCAGCCATGTTAATGAGGGATTTTCTTTTTTAACTCTTCCCTAGTCGTTGGATAGATGGCGCTGAACTTGCTATGTTACTGTAAGGAACGGAACGTCACATCATTATTTGATTATTTCACTTGGATGAATTTTGAGATCCTAAAACGAAAGCAAACGAAACTACGAAAATGTCAGTCAAGGAGCATAATATGTGACATGACGAAATGTTTTTTTTTTCAAGCATTTTGGCTTTGGCACCTAGTAACGTAGTCAGTTCAACGCCATCTACAGAGTTCTTGGAAACTATGTTATTTTTTTAATACTCAAAAAGAAAACCTCTCATTGCGTTAGGAATTTCCTTCACAACCCCTGGGATTATGATTTAAAGTGTGTTATGCAATTAGGGTCCGGTTGTGGGTCCGGTCTTTATTTGTTTTAGCTAAATGTAGAGATGTTTTGATGCTTTGAGTGGTGTAACGAAATATTTCTTGTTTCAGTTGACACAAGCAGTGTACACGTACCTTATAATACTTCTGCAGTTCGTCACCGACAGGAAGGAGACTGATTTACTGACTACTACTTAATTTAAGTGTCCGTCCAGACTGGGGCGCGGGGCGGGCTCGGGCGTGAGGCGGGCGCGGGTGCGGGAACGCGTGCGTGCTGCCTGTCCGCACTGGAGCGCGGCTGCGTCCTGCGTGTTGTCGTGTCCAGTGTTTGTCAAAATTATAATATAGATGAAGAAGACTTATTTTTACTAAAAAATAAAGTTCGGAACTAGTTTGAGAATCCCGGTCCCCGCGCGGGCCGCTCGCACCCGCCTCGCGCCCGCGCTGCGCACTTACTGCGGCCACTCGTATGAACGAGCTATGGCGTAAGTTGCCCGGGCGTTCCCTTCGCCGACCAGCCCGCGCCGCTCACCGCGCCCGCGTGCCCACTATGGACACTCAAAGGAAGTTCATATGTTTGAGTTCGCCGCGCCGCGCCCGCCCCGCACCCGCTTCCCAGTCTGGTCAAACACTAAGTGTTCAGTCAGCAATCTATGTCGATTACGCTTCACTTTTATTTTTTTTTAAAGATAAGTTGTAAAGTTGAAGTAACTCCAACACATAATATAGTACATACTAATTCCATAAGTAACACAAACTCGCTAAGGGGAAAGCGACAAGGTAGCCCGCGAAAATCAACTTTCAATTGTGACAATTGATCATGGGGCCTAAAAAGGCCACTTTGGAGAATCATAAAAGGATAACATTATGAATTATAATATGGCGAAGACAGTCCGTGTTTTTCTTTTTTCGCTGCACTACGTAGGTACAATCAAAGAGATTTGGATTGAATTGATTGGTACTTTAGCACAGACAAAAAAAAAATAACTGAAAAATGCTTCACCAATGGGATTTGATACGATTAACTTAACGGTTAACTGTCCATTATGTTATCCTTTTATGATTCTGCCAAAGTGGCCTTTTTAGGCCCCCAGGTGGCATGTTGAACAAAATATGATTCGCGACCGTAACAAGTATGTATTTACGTACCTAATTATAATGATTACAATCATCAATACAACTCTCTAAGTTCATATAACCCTATTGAATTACTCTTTCATGAAATATCAATCAATACTTAGAGGTAAGTAGGTACCAATATGAACTTGAGGGTTGTATTGACGACTTGAAAGCCTCGTATCCACTAGGCAACAATTGACGCGCAAAACGTGACGCTCAACATGTTCGGCAGCGTTGCACAACAGCGCGCGACGTTGCTAGCTGGCGCGCAATATGACGCGCGGCTTGTTGTTTGTTTCCGTGCAACATGCTTGCAGAAATGTTGTCGAATGGAGATATATGACGCGCAGAAATGTCCGTGTGGTGTAACGAACGAGTGCTCATTCGGATAAAATTCGTAAAAGATCCATCAACCACTCGGAGAGCACTGAATACATTTTCTTTATTTTGTACGTAATTTCTAACCCACCAACGTAATGGTTTTTTTCTTTTTGATGTATTTTTCGATAAACTTATAACCACCGCCACTGAAATCAACACTAGTTCCTCTGGCGACATGATGTCGATGACATCATGCGTAGACAGACAACGTTGCTAAACAAAAGTTCCGCGCTAACTTTCAACATGTTGAGCAACATGTTGTGAAACATGTCGCGCGCCAAATGTTGCCTAGTGGATACGAGACTTAATGATTATTATTGTGTAAATACATACTGGGAAGCGCCTTACACTGGCGGGCGCTTCGAATACTTACTAAAAAAGTGAAAATACGAACAAAAGTGCTTTTTGTAAAATGTGTTTAGAGGAGTAGATGAGAACAGTGTAGATTGGATTTTGATGCTGCCCGTTACACTGTTGGTCCATCGCCACTGTCAACGGGACGTCGCGTCAGCGAGAAACAAGATTATTCGAACCGAACGTGACGTCCCGTTGGCGGCGGTGTGCAGTCACAAAATACGGAGAGTACAGGAGGCAATCACATGTATGTACGTCACTTTTCATACCTACGCTCGGCGGTCGCGCTATGGTTGTCAACTTTGGCTTATGCACAAAAAACTATCGTGGTAGTGGCACTCGTATCTGGTTGTTTGATTTATTGTTGAGCTTATTCTACAATATTAAAACAAAACAATGAATGTAGTATTACAATACAAAAAGTTTACAGAACAAAAACATATAAAATTTTACATTTGTAATTTTCACTATCCCTAATAATTTCAAAATGGATTACCCTATTTACGAGGGTGGATCAAAAAGTTCTTAGAAATGCATATATATAAAACCTTTTTGGGAGAAGTTCAGTGTCAATCGCACAATATTTATGCAAACTGTCATCTGTTTTTGTTAGTTCGTTCGCACGTAATAAATTGTTTAGTGCAACGAGTTGCTAAAAATACAAAATTATGTATAAAAGTGAGTTACGTGCGGTGATAAAATATCTAAGTTTGAAAAAAATGTCTACGAAGGAAATTTTTTCGGAGATTCAGCAGACATTAGGGGATAATGCTGTACCCTATTCTACGGTTGCATACTGGGTGGCTGAATTTAAAAGAGGTAGATCAAGCTGTAAAGATGACCCGCGTTCTGGGCGGCCTTCAACCTCCGTTATGGAAGAAAATGTCAAAAAAGTTGAGAATCTGGTTTTGGAAGACAAAAGAATAACTATAAAACATATAGCTGAGATCCTAAAGATATCATTTGGTAGCGTTCAATCCATTTTAATTGATTCACTGGGGTTCAAAAAAGTGTCGGCAAGATGGGTGCTACGAATGTTAACCGACGAAAACAAAAAGCGACGTTTGGAAATTTCTAAGCGTAATCTCGAAATGTTCCAGCGTGACGCATAATATTTGCCGTCGACTTGTCACCATGGATGAAACGTGGGTCCACCATTTCGATCCTGAAACTAAGAGACAAAGCATGTCTTGGAAAGGACCATCCTCTCCATCCATTAAGAAATTTCGATTTGCTCAAACCTCTGGCAAAGTTATGGCCTCTGTGTTCTAGGATAGTGAAGGAATCCTTTTTTATTGATTACATGCCAAAAGGCCAGACGATTACTGGACCCTATTATGCAAATTTAATACCGAAAGTGCGTGAAGCGATTAAAGAAAAACGTCGTGGAAAACTGTCGTTGGACGTGTTGTTTCTTCAAGATAACGCTCCTGCTCATCGATCGGAAGTTGCGCTCAACGCAATCCGCTGTGCTGGCTTCAATCACCTTGACCACCCACCATATTCTCCGGACTTAGCCCCAAGTGATTTTCACTTATTCCCAAAATTAAAAGAGGAAATTCGTGGAACAAAGTTTTATGATAATGACGGGTTATGGCTGCCGTAGAGGAGTTTTTCGAGAGTCAAGAAAAACATTTTTTTTCACAAGGAATAAGGAAGTTAGAAACGCGTTATCTAAATGCATTGCATTGGAGGGAGATTATGTAGAAAAATAAAATATTTTTGTTTAAATATTTGCATTTTTTAATATTGATTCCAAGCACTTTTTGATTCACCCTCGTACACACCTTTCAAATGACACTAAAAACAACACAATGTCTACAAAAACAAAAAATCTTGTTTTTAACCGACTTCAAAAAAGGAGGAGGTTTCTCAATTCGACCGTATATATATATATTTTTTTTTATGTTTTCAACTTACGTAATATTTGGTGGCGTGAATTTACCTTACAAAAAAGTTACTTCGTTTATACTGATTCAAAATAGGAAACTGTTATATAAATCGAGCTTAGATAGGCATTTTTTTGTTGCTCCATTTTTGCACTTTATAGACGAGTGATGGCACTCATGCTCGCAAAAGTCCCAACCAGTCCGAGATAACGTGTCCGTGAGTAGTGTCGTGTGCGTTGCTCGAGCGCACTTTGTATGTAGATTGCCTTCTGTACTTTCTGTATTTCGTGGTGCAGTGGACACGCGTACCAAGACGCTCACGATAAATGAACGTGTATAGTGTAGCACCGATGCACGATGTTTAGTGAGCGAGAGCCCATAAAATCGGTACGCGACCGATGACAGAGCTGACCGTCGTCGGTCGAGCACTAAATCCAGCCTAAGTGTATCTTGTATCGCTACTTCGGCGCCGTCATCTCGTCCTCGTTGACGTCCCGTTGACGGTGGCGGTGGACAAACGGCCTAAATGTAGGTGTGTGTTGCTTTTAACAATTTTGAAGTTTTTGTGGCTTTAAATGTAGAAATGTATGCACGGGTGCTTATTATATTTTATCAGGAATACAGATAACCAAGAATTTTCTAGTTTCTTGAAAGAAAATGAAACACATTTAATGCAAAACCTTCTGCAATAATGTTGTTATGCGATAAATAATAGCTAACCGGCATTTTTTCAACCTGTACTTATATAGACTCGCCATCTTGTTATGTCTAAACACAACAATTTTATTGCGTAAGGCCAGGAACAAATTAGTTATAAACTAACTAATTTATACATTGAATCGTAAACGTGTTAGTCTAATTCCATGCTCGTTCATTGACGGAACTATAAAAAACTGGCCAAGTGCGGGTCGGACTCGCACGCGAAGTGTTCCGTACCACAAGGCAAAAACAAATACATAATTTGTGAAAATTTCAACTGTCTAGCTATCGGGGTTCTTGAGATACAGCCTGGTGACAGACAGACTGACGGACAGACAGCGAAGTCTTAGTAATAGGGTTCCGTTATTACCCTTTGGGTACGGAACCCTAAAAACGAGCCAATACAAGTTATTATATATTGCCTATACTTATAGTCTACAAATACAAGTTATTGAAGTTAATAGCGACACAGTTATGATAACTATTGTAGGCAACTTATTAGTTACCTTATAATTAATAGAATGGTATTTACGATCCTCAAAGGCATTTAAATTTCTTCCTGGAAGTCTCGTCTCTTGATAGCTAATAATTAAATAATTACTTCTATGTAACAATGTATATGTCGCAACCAACTGGTTAAATTAGCCGTTTAGTTAACCGCCTGACCTTTGGGCGTAGTGCTCGTCTCGCTTCGCTCTCTTTGCTCGCTCGCGGTTGATAGCACAGTTCTAACCTAACCAAACCCATTTGGTCGGGGTGCCCTGGCTTAGTTACTGCGACCACGACTCGTCTCGCTTCGCTCTCTTGGCTCTCGCGCGATTGGCTACAGTTCCAACCTAAACTTTATTATTGAACTAGCTTCTGCCCGCGACTTCGTACGCGGATCCTGTTGCTTATGCCAGCGACAACGGGGTCGTCAAAATCGAAGATCTGAAACGTCTGATGTCGAATTCTAAGAGCCCGGGGACGGGACGAGTTGTAGTGTCAGCGAGACACCACAACCCGTTAGAATTTCCGCCTCAATGATGTTTCTCTGCAGCGAGACGACTTTGAGCCGGGTCCCATTGCACAGTTTCGGTGGAGTGAGTTTCCGAAGAACCATAATTGGGACACCAACCTTTAACTTAATGGTGTGCGCTGGTAGTCCACTTGCACTGAGGGAATTGAGAAATTCTACGGGGTAATGTGTGGCGTCATCTTGGTCGACAACAGTGTTTATTGAAGTGCAATTTCCCTCAATTTCCGCGAGAATGCATTCATTGATCGCTGAAGCTTGGTCGTTTCTGGGTGTTAAAATGGCTCATTCACACACCCAAGAATTATGTTGGTGCGGTATCCTATTGATGTCCCCGTACACCAGGCGAATCAAATCTTCTAAGGTAGACACCACTCTCCCAAGTATCTTAGGTAGAACCACCTGGCCACCGTCTACTGGTAGCGTTCCCTCACTCAATTTTAAGAGAACATCAAAAAATTCTTGGGCGTGTACATTTTCGCCAAGATGTGCTCTCATATTCATCGTTAAGCGCAACCTATGAATATGTGGCCATAAGAAAGAGTATTTCAACAAAGCATTCACCTCATCAGCCCTAGTTCCTAGCGTCACCACAGGCAGCGTTTGTCGGAAATCGCCGCTAAACAGAACTGTAACGCCACCCATCATTTGCTGGTTCCTGCGGATGTCCTGCAAAGTCCTGTTTACCGCCTCTACTGCTTTTCTGTTTGCCATAATGCATTCTTCCCACACGATTAAACAGCAGTCTTTAAGCACGCGCCCTTTGTCACAGTTGCGTGACACTCAACAAACAGGTGTTTCATTACTCTCTAAATCTATGGGAATCTTAAACATTGCGTGCGCTGTTTTGCCACCAGGAAGCAGTGTTGCGGCGATTCCTGTCGATGCTACTGCAATGGCAATCTTGGCTTGCCTCCTGACCTCTGCGAGAATGCCAGCGGTGACAAATATTCTTCCTGTTCCACCAGGAGCACCCAAGAAAAACATTTACCTTGGCCGAGCCGAGTCAAGGATGGTGTCGAAAATTTGCTTTTGCTCTGAGGTAAACTCAGAGACATGGTCATTGACGACGGTGACGATGCTACTGCAATGGCAATCTTGTCTTGCCTCCTGACCTCTGCGAGAATGCCAGCGGTGACAAATATTCTCTCTGTTCCACCAGGAGCATCCAAGAAAAACATTTACCTTGGCCGAGCCGAGTCAAGGATGGCGTCGAAAATTTGCTTTTGCTCTGAGGTAAACTTAGAGACATGGTCATTGACGACGGTGACGATGCTACTGCAATGGCAATCTTGTCTTGCCTCCTGACCTCTGCGAGAATGCCAGCGGTGACAAATATTCTCTCTGTTCCACCAGGAGCATCCAAGAAAAACATTTACCTTGGCCGAGCCGAGTCAAGGATGGTGTCGAAAAATTTGCTTTTGCTCTGAGGTAAACTTAGAGACATGGTCATTGACGACGGTACTCATAGCTCTTAGATCATAATTTATTTCAAAGTTGTACTCTCTGTTTCCAAGCTCTTGTACATCCAGATGTTGTGGAGTCGGTAGCCCATAATCCACCAGAGAAATGCCGCAGATCGAAATGACCATATCTTGAAGTGAACTAAGGCAACTGTTTAGAACGCGCTCATCAGTTGCCTCAGTATTATCTTCAGTAGTGCGTCTCAGACCTCTTAGGAAGTCTTCGGACAGAAGATGCCGATATTTCCCCCACAACAAAAGCGATTTTGCAATACCGCAGAACACCAACATGACGACAAACAGATGTCGCAAACGACTGAGATTGTCACTAATGCTGGCCTCCTCAAGTGCGTTGTCCCAGTGCTGATCACCGTCGAGAAGGTAGCGTACTACGCAAGCAGCGCGGTATGTGGGATACTCAATGTCATCGACTGTCCTTAGAAACACAAATGATGTTGGGCTGTGCACTGTGTGCAGTAACATTCGCAAATAATAGCACTCGCCATTATTTGGGTGCACAGTGTAAACCCGTCCCAATGCGGTATCCTTAAAAAATCCCGGAAACCCGTCCACGGCGTGTCCGCATCGACGTCGATTAAATACACCTCTTTGCTTATCGTACGTGTAGTACGACGGCACCTCATCATAGGTGAGTGATCTAGCAAAGTTGTCCCCTTCACAGAGTCTGGAAAAGGCCAATTTCAGTCTATCAAAAAGTACTCTGTGAAGGCCAACAGGAAAATTAAACACATCAACCAACACAGACAACAAAGGTAACCCCCGTTTTTATAGCATGAGAGCGGCACATCAGCACCTATAACATCACTTTTTGGGAACAAAACCATAGCGCGATCTAACTCGACGCCAACGCCATCCATCTAGTTAGAAAACGGAAACTACATAAATTATTTACCCAAATTAATTAAATTATGAATAAAACTAAATTGTCGTTAATTTAACAGACAACTACATTAGTTTTGCATAACAAAAAAATATGGTAACAGCAGCAAGGATCAAAACTAAGAATTAGTTACATACTTAAATGAATTACCTACAACAAATGTGCTTGGTAAGATATAGCTTAGAACCAAAAGTTTGACTTGAATTTATGATAGTGTAGCTTGCTGTACCGCCAATCAATCTGTTTAGTAATATTGGTGTGAAATTCTCAATTATTATCAATTAGATATAACATGTGAAGTTCTCAGATTTCATAACAGTATCGTTCCTAATACACGTAAAAAATGCAAAATCTAAAAAAAAAAGAATTTTACGATTTTTTAAAACAATATTATGGGATTTGGACTCGCACCATTTAGTACGGTAAACGGTCGCCTGACCTTACCGCTAAATTCCCCGTTGACATATTGTTGAAATAGCTGTTCCCTTGCAATTTATAATATTACTGCCCCGCTCCTTTATAAAAATAGCGTGATTATTATGTTCCCAGAGTTAAAGTTTAATTTTTAACTAAATAAATAAATAAATAAACATGTCATTTTGTGCATTCAATTATTTTGTGCATTCAATTACGAACAAACACATTTTAAAATCAATATTGCTTACCTCCCATAACATACGGCGTGATAATATGTAGCCTAAAGCCTTCCTTGGTTTACTAAGAACATTTTTGCTGAATTTCAATTCAATCTATCCAGTAGTTTTGGCGTGAAGCTGTACCATACACACAGACAAACAGACAAACAGACAAAAATTCTAAAAATTCACTTTTTGTCATCAGTTACGTTTTTCTAACAAAAGCCACTTATTTTTTCTCGAAAATTCACAATGTACAGTTTTTCTTTCGTTACTGTTTTATTATATGTATAGATTATTTATTCAGGCCGTTAGTTGAACGGCCGCCGTTTAGTTAAAAGGCCAGGCGGTTAAATAAACGGCTAATTAAACCAGTTGGCTGCGAGTGCGACGTATAATATTATTATTACAAATTACTTAGCTGAACAATTAAATGTAAAACAACGGCTACTCGCGGCGTTGTTCGCTTCAAGCCAATTACGTATCTTACTAATAATAAAGCTGAACAGTTTGATTGTTTGAAAGCGGTAGTCTCTGAAACTAAGTCGGATATGAAAAAGTTATTTTTGCATTTAGTAGTCCAGTTCTTGAGAAAGGCTATAGGCTACCAGTGGCGAAGGTACCATACAACTCGATTCCCACCGGCTTTCCTTCGAAAATTCAGAATGATGATGAATTGACTCTTTCTTTCTTTCTTTCATACACCGTAAAATTAAAACATTGCAAAACGCCAACATGCATTTTTTTTGGCTCCGGCTTACTTCTGACATAAATTCACCCTTCACCACTGTAGGCTACTAACATCTCTTTAGGGCCCTCAGGTGCTAAGCAAAAGGAAAAAAGTCAGAAAGAACGCTAAGCGAAAGCGAAGTAGGTAAGAGCGCGGAAGAGCGGTGCGATGTGACGTGGTGGGCCCCGAACAAGAAATTTGAAGTGAAGTGAAAAAAAAAAAAATCTCCTACACGTGCAAGTGGGGATGAATATTTTTTTCGTCGTCTACCCCATCGTGTGGAGTATCGTTGAATAGGTCTTCTAAAATGACTTGAGGGTTGCTAAAATAGTTTTTCGATTTAATGCAACATTTACGAAATATTAAACTTTAAAGTGAAATTTTTTGTTCCATTAGGGTGTCCCCCCCCCCCCCCCCTCTAAAACCTAAACTGCTGGCTTGAAAAATCTCGTAAAATTCACGATGATAGAGCATTTCATGAACTTTAAAGGAAAAGTATAACGGTTAAGATAACTTTATTAGTTTAGAAGTAATAGTCGTTGAACTTGGGCGTTGGATAATTTTGTACCTACCAAATACAAAATCCTTAGCATTAATCTTTTAAAGTGACTAAGATGAAGTAGTTGCTTGTTTATAACGGGTAAAGACTTGCATTGAAAAAGAAAATATGTTATTTTTAAAATTCAGAATAAAAACAACAGAATCGTACGACATTGTGATAACGGGCTACTACGGAACCCTACACTGTGCGTGGCCCGACACGCACTTGGCCGGTTTTTTTCTATCGTATCAAATTAATTGTATTAATATCAAGAAGAATATCATATGATGATGATTTTGTTTACTGTAGTCGATCATATACTTTTATTGTTTCTAAAACTTGCTTTTTTTGCGTTTAGGTCCTGTAAGCCACATACGCAATGTTATTGTCAACTTCATGAAATTTACCAAGGAAAATGGTTCTTCTGTGTTAATATTTTTCTTGTATGTTCGTTGTTAGTTCATTTAAAGATCAATAAATGTATGTATTTGCAGTTAGTAGGTGTTTTATTTATTTATATTCTTTTAACGCAACCCGCGTCCCGCTGACGCTTGTGCTTTGTTACCTTACGCGCTTTCTTAGCGCGCGGATGCGTGTTTTAAGGTATTCAATCGTTAATGAAATTGACACCTACGTTAATATTCCGTGTTATAGCCATTTCCTGAAACAAAGAATGACCGTCACTGATGTAGTGACAAAAATTGAAAAGTGATATGCTTACCCAACTAGCAAAATAATCCTGGAATGCGATTTTATAATGCTACATGGACTTATAATGCTCCGATGAAGGTTTTGGTGGTTGCTACTACGCTTTTAACAGCATAAATACATGCTGTTTTTACTCAAGTACGTTGTATCCTATAATTTTTACTTATATTCGTATATAGGATCATATTTCCTGACAAATATCGGATCAAGACTCCTATAAAAGCATGAAATAAGAGTAATTACACTCAAGAGTAATTACTCCGGTAAGTCAGACTTAAATGCGCCTATAAGATAACATCTGCGGGCCATTTAAATCTTAATACTCCTGTAGGAGCATGTACCAGGAAGACATGCACTGAGGAGCAATTGCTCTTGTTATTTTTACTTATAGCCTCATATAAGCTAATATTTTGTGGCCAATATAAGTAAATTAAAGTTAAATTACTGTAAGTCATTTATGTACCTATCTGGTTTGGTTTAACATAAGCTTAGAAGTAACTGTTAAATGGATTTTATATCCACGTTTTAAAAATAATTAATCACCAAGATTATAACAGCAGTCGGTAGGATAAAATGTTCTCTATATTTTTTTTTTAGATTTATCGTATGCCGTTTTAAACCTAGACATATTTATATAGGCATTCCACAGTAGTGTTATTGTCTAAGTAATCTCAAACAATCCTGGTTAAAACCCTTAAGAATCCACTTTTGCTTGTAACGACCAGTACAGTAATCGGTAACAATGGCGAATCTTCTTCGGTTTTGAGATAACCCAATATAGAACCAATATACTTATATTGGTACTATGTCACACTTGGAAATGCTAAAAATACTTATTTTAGCACTATGTCACACTTGGAAATGCTTACTAAGAAAATGTCAGCTGCCTTCATAATATTAATTTGATATTAATTAATACTAATATGTAAATAAGCAAATTTCAAGAGGCGCTTTAAAATTGTAATCAAAACCATGATAGATTTCACAGAAAATTCATGTTCCCCTACGAATAAGCTATAAGACTAACAATTTGACAACAATAACATTTTGTTTTTCTACTATGGTTGACATTAATAAATTCTGATTCATATAAATACTTATCCTCAAGATGTTAAAAATATATTTTTTACAGAGCACAACAATGTCCGATAAACTCACTTCGACTGTTCACAATATATGAGCTTAAGTAAGCAATTTCTAGGCGCTTATTAATCTAATTTTTTACTATAACTTACTTATATTGAGATTAACAGGAGTATTTGCATTGACGTAATTCAATTACAGGAGCAATATAGGCGTATATGGCATTTCAGCGGTCTAATATAAATACGTTATAAGTAAAAGTAGACTTATAAAGTGGGCCCTTTTCCCGACTTATATGTGGATATAAGTCTCATATAGTCCTCGATAAATGATGGTTCTAAGATAGTATAAAAACCACTTTTTGCTAGTTGGGTATTCTGCGTTCGCGATTTAGCTGCCGAACATGTAACAAATTCGAGTTTTTGATAAAATAACTTTAATTCCAACACACTAAAGTTTAGTTTACGTTACAACTTCAAACATTTTTATAACTTTTCAATTCGGCTAGCCAGTCTGAAATCAACTAAATTATAACTAAGTAAAATAAAGTTGATATTTGTTTACTTCCCTTTAAATAACATGAATTGAAAAAATAAATTTGAATAGTTAGGCCTTACCTATAGATGGTTTGGTCATGTCGAGAGGATGAATGAAAGTTGACTAACACGGCAGATGTGAGAGGAAACACCGGGTGGGGACGCCCTAGGCGGACATACTGTAGTGGCCTTTTTGGTGATCATTTTCAGAAAGGTCACGAGATGCATAGTACCTACCTACTCCCAACCGGATGAACCGGCGTGCGCGTATGACCAAATATGAACGTAAACGAGGCAAAAGAAGTATGTAAGGATCACACCAGGTGGCGTTCTGTAGTTTCTGCCTATGTACCTATTCCTTTCATCATCATCATCATCATCATTTCAGCCGAAAGACGTCCACTGCTGGACATAGGCCTCCCCCAAAAGAGGGGGGGTTTGCCATAATCGCCACGCTTGGCAGGCGGGTTGCCGATCGCAGTATGGTATGGTGGTGGAATGCATAGAGAACGCTGCTGCCCATTCTCCGGTACGCCCCTTAGTCGCCTTTTACGAAACCACGGGAAGTATGGGTTGTATGGGGTATATGGTAACCTATTCCTTTATACAATGTGTCCGGTCATGGACTAGCGATATTCTAGGTACTTATATAGCAACTATGCTAGTACACAAATTCACTACACACTAGGGTCCAATCTGCTTCCCCGCTATTTGGCAGTCGTTTTGTTGAGATATTCTCTACGTGTGTACAAAGAAAACATATCTCTCAAAGTTTTGGTCCTACTGAGATAAAAGTAGGCTTATTCGGAGGGTAACAATACTGTCTATCGTTTCCATTACGATCCAATGGGTTCACATTTACGTAATTTAAAAAAAAAACTCCAAAAATATTTTCAAAAAATTATGCCCATCAACAAATTATTGTAAATTACTGCAAAAACAATCCCTATGACCCTTTTTATTTTATTCCTAGATCGACAGATTTTGAGCTAAGTTACAATACAACATTAAATTAACATTAATATTTTAGTGAATTGGACCCTAGTGTATAGTGTATTAGTTGTTATATAAGTACCTAGAATATCGCTAGTCCATCCATGACCGGACACATTGTATACAGGTAATGTCAGTTGTTTTAAGAATATACGGACAATTAAGTTGCTAGTAAGTAAAGTCAAACAAATTGACTATGTACATAGTCAATTTGTTTGACTTTACTTACAGCTGTATTTCAATGACTTACCCAGTCTATTTCTAAAATAAACTGTTACCTACTAACAAAACATTGATGAGTATAGTCAGGCCATACTCTAAAGAGCAGTGGTGCGACTTAAAAGTTAGTACAGTCGGTGACCAACATTGTCTGACCCACCCAACATTGCCTGACTCACCCGGCATATCTTGTTAAGCCATTTTAATCATTATCTTCTTGTCGTTAAAGTTGAAAAGCTTTTAAGTAACACGGCAATACTTACTTACTACACAATCTTTAATTTCGCGTATTCTCAACAAGTCATTGTGGCTTCGCGGTTCGATGCTGGATTGGCGACGAACAACATGTGAGTTCGAAAACACAATCCATCTATTATCAATTTCTTTTTTATTTGTTTTCATTTATGATTTCTACAATACTTATTTCTTGCATTATTAAAGAACGACCAATATGATTTTTGCCTAACAACTTGTCTGGAAAACTAGTGGGTAAATTAAAAAAACAAATGAGTAGGACGAAGTAAAAGTTTACTTCGTGGGGTAGATCGAAACTAAATTGATCTAAGTGACATAAGTCAGTCTACCTACGCCTAAACAGTGACTGCGCACAAACATTTCTAAAACGTTTGACGTAAATCGTGAAAAGTATTTTTAATGAATTTGGTGTAATCATAGATATCCGGTGGAGTCATTTCGCAAAATAATGACTATAAAAAACATTGCTGGCTGAATGTCGTCTATGGGAGCTGATGAATTGGTAGAAGTTGGTGATCGATTTAATAGTATTCAGTATTTGGAGATTCTGCGTGACGTCCTGCAGATATTTACTTCGTGCAAGATAACTGCTCCATCCACCGCGCAGGCATTGTGAAGAATTGGTTAGCTGCTCAAGAAGGTGTAACTGTTATTTACTGGCCATCTAAAACTCCCGATTTGAACCCTATAGAAAATCTATGGGGTCAAATGATTTTAAATTGGGACACATCCAAAGTGCGAAATAAAAACAATTTGGCTGAGATCGTATCATCGACATAGGAGCACATGAGAGGAAAAGAAGTGTGTTTGAACATGGTTTGCGGTATGCGTAGCCACTTACAGCAAGTTATAGAAGGAGACGGTGCGCCACTCCGCTACTACTTAACTAATCTACTTATAAGTATTTTGAAACACATTATGTAAGTAAATGCTCAATTGAATGAATGCTAAACCATTAAAAGTTGCAGATTCTGTGGTGATGTTATTGTTATAAATGGAAATGCATTTTTCTATTTAAAAAACATGTTGATTCACTACATAATTATACATAGCTATAAACCTGTAAAACATTTCACAAATCCGTTCATTTTCTCGCATTTATACATCAATGTTTTCTCGATAATAAACTTCCAAGCATTAGCATGACTTTTTTAAATGTTTATAAATGGTTAGGTTTGAATATGATATTATAAAATGTAATAATTTTGAACTATGAGCATTTACTTACTTTATCTGACTTATGTATATTTTAATGAAATAATAAACATTTTTATTACTTGCAATGATTTTGTTTCATTCCTATACAAACTGCCCATTTAAAAAGATATTTCTCGATTTCGTTCGTTAAAAAAAGTGAAAGAAAGATAATAATTAAAAACAAAACATTGCTACAAAAAGCTTAGTTAGGTTTTTGCTGGTTTCGAACGCAGACACCGACGACTATCGACCTGCCTAATTGACCACGAGACCAAGTAAACTGTAGTAATATGTTTTGAAAATTGACCTTAGTTGGGATGATAGAAGCAATATTCTAAAGAATTTGAACCATATCGTATATTTTCATAAAGTTCATTATCGCACAATCACAACCAGCTATTAAAATGAATCACGAAATTTAGCTATTAACCGTGGACAACTTTAAAATGTTACTGATGCGCGTTATTTTTTTTTATTCATCCACCCTCGCCTTGGTTTTTTTTTTAGTAGTCGTGAAACTTATTAGCCTTTCAACCTTAACAACAACAACATAATTATTAAAGTCGCTTAACAACATTATTTATCGAAATGCTTGCACGGGGTATTCCAAATGTTCACGATAAGGTTCAAAATCGCTATCACTCTCAAGTGGGTCAGATAATGTTGGCCACCGACTGTACGTTAAATTACCATTGCTTTGCTACTAAAACATGTACCTACATGTACTAAAACCAAAAATTGGAAGACATGTGACATCTATCAACCCTCACTATAGGCCAGCGTGATAGACTACAGCTCACTCCCTCTCACCGAAACGAGGCCGGAGTCCCAGCAGTGGGAACATTATAGGCGGATTCTGCAGGCTTCACTCCATAACCTACCTATATGGTGTACCTATATGGTGGTGGTATCCATAGTTTCCATGAAGCATAGCATGAAAGCCATCCAAAACTACTACAGAGAGTGTAGACACTTCGATCATAATTTGAAGGGACACGCGACGACGGCATCACACTAATATTGTAAAGGCGAAAGTTTGTGAATGTGTGTGTGTGTTTATTTATACGTTTTTAGGGTCATGTCTGTCCGTCCGTATGTCATAGCCACTTTTCTCCGAAACTATAAGAACTATACTGTTAAAACTTGGTAAGTAGATGTATTCTGTGATCCGCATTAAGATTTTCACACACAAATAGAAAAAAAAAACAATAAATTTTAGCGATATCCGAATCGAATAAGCGAGTCCGACTCTCTCTTGCCCGGTTTTTTACTTCTTTACGCTCAAACGGCTGGACCAATTTTAATAAAATTTTATATGGAAGTAGCTGACGCCCTGGATTAATATATAGGCTACTTTTTATCCCGTTATTCCCACGGGATCGACAATTATGCGAGTGAAACATCGGGGCGCAGCTAGTGTTTAGTAAATGATGTGGTTATGTGGGCCGGTTTTTGTCGCCATATGCATTTTTGTACCTTAAAGTAAAAACTGATTGCAGTTAAAGCTATTGAAACAGACGTACATCTGGATTGAGGGCCAATTTTTTGAACCCGTGCGAAACGAAGTAAGACTTATAGGGAAATTAGTTAAAAATAGTAAAAACTTAAAGCATAGGGCCATGAATTTCTTAAACGTGAATTAAAACTGTTATGATTAAATAACTTGGGCCCTCAATCCAGACGGGTGCATACAGTGTCATAGCCTAAATCTCAGTAAGTACTATATCTGACTTAATAATTTTTATTTAAGAATTTAGTTAAGAATTTCTTAAATATTTTAAGAAATTCCCAAATGTGTAGAATATGACATTACAGATTTATGGCGATATATCTAGGGCCCTCAATTCATTATTGTCTGAACCGAGGAATCTGCAAAACATGAATTTATCTGAATAAATACATAAATACGACTTTAACATATTTTACTTAGATACCTATGTGAATTAGTTAAAAAGAAATAATGACACAAAAGTTAATTGTTATGAAGTAAATGAAAGTCGAATTTAACTAAAACGTCTGAACTGAGAGCCTAATATTTTCGGCTTTATTGACTACGCTCAACCTCTTAGATTAACGCAAATTATAATAAGATTTTTAACTATTTCTTAACTAAATTGTAACATAAATATATTCCGTTCTTCTAAATGTCATACTTTAAGAGAAAATTTATTTTTAACTTTTTCTAGGAGAAAATTTTGTAGGGTGACCATGCTGTTCATAGTAAGTACCTGTACATTTTGTAAACCGCACTCGGAAAGTGATAATACACACATCAAAAGTGTCTAGGGATCAACATATATTTTTGCAATAACTTTTCTCCTGATTGATATTAATTAAAATTTTCTTTAAGGATTCATCAAATAAAGTGTTTTCGTTTGTCACAGTAACGATAAACCAAGTCACCTTTGCATTAATAAAGAAATTTGCCATTTTCCTAATAAAGGGATTTTTGACATTTGAACCACTAACACAAAAGTTCGAAAAAAAGACTGAAATAACAGTTTTCTTTAAAATTTTATTGGGTAACTTAAACAATTAATAATCCGTGTTTCTACCGCGAACACTAACAACACAAGAACATCGGTTTGGCATACTCAAAATGAGTTCATCCAAATCACGCTGTGGAATGGCCGCCCATGTTCGTTGCAACAACAAAAAAAGGTCTTCTTGCGACTGGATACCCTCCATATTCGGCAGAGCTCTTCTCTGCAGCATATCCCATGCATGCTCAATCGGGTTCAAGTCTGGCGACTGAGCAGGCCAGGGCAGGACATTGATGTTAGCTGCGGCGAGAGTCTGTCTTACAACTCTTGCGGTGTGCGGTCGTGCATTATCATGCATTAACTGAAATAAGGGACCGATTTGCACTTGTAGAGGAACGATGACGTCTGATACAATCGTCTCAGCATAAATTTGAGCGTTGAGGTTGCCTCTGATCCAAATCAACTCAGTTCTT
Source organism: Mesoligia furuncula (assembly GCA_916614155.1). Lineage (NCBI taxonomy): Eukaryota > Metazoa > Arthropoda > Insecta > Lepidoptera > Noctuidae > Mesoligia > Mesoligia furuncula. The sequence goes on along the minus strand of OU744800.1, from coordinate 20,728,760 downwards.
CCGCCGATCCAAATACCCGCCCATACCATGATGGTTCCACCACTATAAGGATGGACTTCCTGGCAGGATTTTAATCGCTGTTGGCGTCCAGGGGTTCTCCAGTGTCGTATACGTCTTGTATCCGGTCTCATACCAAAACGAGACTCATCAGAAAAGCACACGAAACGCCATTGTTCTTCTGCCCAATTTCTGTGTTCAAGAGCCCATTGATATCGAATCCTACGATTGTGCATTGCTATAGGTGGTACCCGTAGCGGTCTTCGGGAATGAAGGTTCACTTCATGCAAGCGGTTTCTGACTGTTTGGTCGCTAATTAAGTTCCCTGAAGAGTGATGAAGCCTCACGGCTAACATCATGGCGGTTATTGTTGGAGCTCTTCGAGTTAAGATTTGAATGTATCGGTCTTGTCTCCGTGTGGTGCAGCGATACCGTCCTCCATGGCGCTCAGCCACGGTACCAGTGCTTCGGTAACGTGTCCAAAGTCGACTGATAACACTCTGACTTGTATTCAGAGCTAAAGCCACAGTACGTTGCCGGGAACCAGCTTCTATCATTCCCACGGCTCTGAGCATTTCTTCCCTGCTTTAATGACGTCGCCGCTCCATAATAACGTTGGTTTTAATCAGTACAAGCACTAATAATGTTTTCAATGCGTTGTATGTTTTTATAGGGAAAATATTGACAGCTGATTTTCATCTTTTACTCGAATTTGATTCACAGTTCCTGATTCAAATTATGAAATGCACCAAAAAGGATCCATATAAATTTATAAAATCGAGGGGCCCGTGGCTAAATAATAACAGCTGCACAGGTCGATCGATCAGGTTAAGCTACGCTTGCCGCGGTTGGTCTGTGGATGGGTGACCATCTTTACATACCGAGACCCCTCCGTGCCTCGGAAAGCACGTTAAGCCGTTGGTCCCGGCTGTCATTCGTGGATCTTTGACAGTTGTTACGGGTAGTCAGAGGCCCGAAAGTCTGACAACCAGTCTTACCAAGGGGTATCGTATTACCCAGTAACTGGGTTGTGGAGGTCAGATAGGCAGTCGCTCCATGTAAAATACTGGTATTCAGCTGCATCCGGTTAGACTGGAAGCCGACCCCAACATAGTTGGGAAAAGGCTAGGCAGATGATGATGATAAATTTATAAAATCATAAATTTATTACAAAGCCACATCTCAATCTCAAGAAATCCGCATAAAAATGCTTGATCCCTAGACACTTTTGATGTGTGTATTTGCAGTTAAAAGTATTATATAGATAGTATTTACAATTTTGTTTTCTTTATTTTTAATGTCATTTTTAATTATTTTCCTTAAGAGCGTTTACGCCGAACGGCATTTCATACAAACTTTCAAGTCCTTATTTTTCGAAATGAATGAACCGATTTTAATGAAACTTCATATGCATAAGCAGGATACAAAGGTCTAAAAACTTAGTAGAAAACATTTTCAAAAAATAGTGTTACAGCCAAATTAGACCGATTTTAAATTTTCCATAGAAACAGAGATTTCCAGTTATCTTTTTTTAAATAAGACATTTTGAAAATGTTTTCTATTAACTTTTTAGACCTTTGTATCCTGCTTATGCGTATGAAGTTTCATTAAAATCGGTTTATTCATTTCGAAAAATAAGGGCTTGAAAGTTTGTATGAAATGCCGTTCGGCGTAAACGCTCTTAAGGTACTACTATGGGCATGGTTGCTTTAGGTACCTAGGCCCTTATCTGTCCCATTCAAATCAAATAAGATCACCAGCTTAAAAACCTCGACTGCGCTGCAGTTTAATTTTAAAATATGTAGGTAGGTACTCATCTGGGACTTTTGATATCCATATTATTATTGTAATAATTAACGAAACAATTTGTTTTCATCTTTGAAAATGAAGCCATATAGTTGCACTCATACCTAAAAGTAACTTCGCTCACTCGCAATTTCGTATTTTTAGGATATAAGACTATTTTTTTAAGGTTACATTTATCTGAAGTAGTTTATTTTTATAATTATACCGATCGTGTTTTATTTATCAAAATGAATTTGTTTGATTTGCATATTGCGACGTCTCTGGTGCTACAGTGATCTATAGATACGATGACTACTATTCGGTTAGTTTGCCTTTCATTTTATGCAAACACTGTTAAAGCGAAATAAATGTTCTTTTTTTTATTTGCTTTAAGCAACTATTAGGCCCATAGTACTACCTTAAGGACTAACATCACATAATTAAAAATGACATTGAAAATCTAGAAAACAAAATTGTAAATACTATCTATATAATACTTCTAACTGCAAATATTATCACTTTCCGACTGCGGTTTACGAAATGTACAGGTACTATGAACAGTATGGTCACCCTGCAAAATTTTCTTCTAGAAAAAGTTAAAAATCTATTTTCTCTTAAAGTATACATTTAGAAGAACGGACGATAATATGTTACAATTTAGTTAAGAAATAGTTAAAAATCTTGTTCTAATTTGCGTTAATCTATGAGGTTGAACGTAGTCAATAAAGCCGAAAATATTGGGCTCTCAGTTCAGACGTTTTAGTCAAATTCGACTTTCATTTACTTCATAACAATTAACTTTTGTGTCATTATTTCTTTTTAACTAATTCACATAGGTATCTTAGTAAAATATGTTAAAGTCGTATTTATGTATTTCTTCAGATAAATTAATGTTTTGCAGATTCCTCAGTTCAGACAATAATGAATTGAGGGCCCTATATATATCGCCATAAATCTGTAATGTCATAGAATATGACATTACAGATTTTCATTACAGATTTATTTAAGAATTTAGTTAAGAAATTCTTAACTAAATTCTTAAATAAAAATGATTAAGCCAGATAGAGTACTTACTAAGATTTAGGCTATGCAACTTTAAGCACGCGTCTGGATTGAGGGCCCCAGTTATTTAATCATAACAGTTTTAATTCACGTTTAAGAAATTCATGGCCCTATGCTTTAAGTTTTTACTATTTTTAACTAATTTCCCTATAAGTCTTACTTCGTTTCGCAAGGGTTCAAAAAATTGGCCCTCAATCCAGATGCACATTCGAAACAGTATTCAAGATCATTGGATCTTGAATACTGTTTCGATTGCTTTAACTGCATGATCAGCAATAGTCGATGTTACTGATTTTATTAAACTTAGTAAGAAAGTGACTATTAGGTCTACGATAGACAGTGGATTCTTCCAGTTTCTAGAAGCCTGACTAAGATCAATTTAAATTGCTGGCTTAACTGTTGGGGAGTTTGTTGCGCCACTTCTTTGTCCTAGCTAAAGCACTCGAAAGTGATTTAGGGTGCGCGTTTTGTGTCTCCCAAAATCTTATGTAATTTTGACGTAAAAAGTGCTGATTCTTAGCCTAATTTGAATAAATAAATGACTGGATTTTGAATTAGCAAAAACGTGTCATGTGAGCAAACTAACAATTGACAATTAGACACTTTAGTTACCTTGAATTTAACATTAGATTGTATCATTATTTGTCTCGGTATTCTGATACACACAGTTCCAAAACTGTCTGATTAAACTGTAAACAAACCCTGTTTTGCTTAAATTCTTACGCGATCACTCGGTAATTAGAAAGTACCGAGTAAGAATTATTGTATACTTAGGTTAAAAATTATTTTTAACCTTTATTTTTTATTTGATGATATTTAACCTCAGTTGTCAAAATAATGAAAAACATCTCTAAGGTGATTTAAAAATTAAAATTTCGGGGTTAAGTTTTCAAAGGATCAAATCCAAGCGTTCAATTTGTAAGTGACACTCCAAATGGCATTCTCAGGTACACTTCCGGATACACTTCTTTACATTTTAATCAAATGTTTTTGAAACAGACTGTATAGTGTTGTTTAGAGTTTATACGCATTAACCCCGTGCGAAACTAAACAATTACGAGGTAATAACTGCTATCATTAGGAGGTACTACCTACCTTTGTACCCACATGTGCTACTGTGCAGGGGTGCTATTCTGTAAAAATCTCAGCGTGAAAACTCAAGTGAAGTGAGCGTGGAGAGAGCTGTCAATAGTCTCAATTCCTAGCAAAAACAAACTCACTCAGTCTGTCTATAAAGTCGTGAAAAAAAATGAGGGCGCTGCGGTCGTGCACGTAGCAACCCTGTATAGTATGACTAAATTGATTTTGATACTAGCACATTATTTTGTACTAAAAGCAAACCTGGTTTTAATGAAAACGAGCTTTTTTTTAAACTGGATAGAAAAGGTAGTCGTAAAATCCGTAATCTTATTAAAAAAATCTACAGAAACCATAGACAAAGATGCTACCTTCATTATAAATTAAGCCTATTACTGTCCCACTGCTGGGCAAAGGCCTCTTCTCAACAGAGAAGGCACGAGCATTGATCACAACGCTTGCTCAAGCAAGATGCAAGACGGACTATTTCAGACTTAGGTATATTAATTATAAGTCCAGGTTTCCTCACGATGTTGTCCTTCCGACCTTCATTAATTTGCATAAACGATCAAATAGCACAAATCTATGGTCTCTTTTGTTCAAATAAAAAGAGTAAATAAAAGAAAAATGTTCATACATCTATATAAAATAAAATTCAAAGTCCTGACTGACTGACTGATATATCAACGCACAGCCCAAACCTCTGGACCTAGAGACTTGAAACTTAGAAGGTGTGTTCTTTGTAAAGAGTAAGTACCCACTAAGAAAGGATTTTTGGGAATTCAACCCCTAAAGGGTTAAAATAGGGGATGGAAGTTTATATGAAAATCCGACAGTTTTGAAGTTAGGATCTTCTAATTTTGTATTTAGGCTGAAATTGAAAATTAATTTATACGTGTCTCAGCGTTTTTGATAATTCCACCCCCGAAGGGTTAAAAAGGGGGATGAAGTGGTGTATAGAAAGTCTTTAATTTTCGACGTAAAAATTACAATATTTATTATCTACGCTTATGATTGGAAGCTAACACAACGGTGTTGTTAGAATTTCATCCATTAAGGGGGTGAAAAGGGGGATGAAATTTTGTCCTGACTGACTGATATATCAACGCACAGCCTAAAACGCTGGTCGGTACCGCTGGGTAGAGAAATTAATTTTGGAGGGTGTGTTCTTTGTGAAGAGTAGATATCCACTAAGAAGGGGTTTTTGGAAATTTAACCTTTAAGGGGAGGGGATTTTGTTTGTATGAAAAATCTTATTCTTTGAGTTAATAACCATGAAACTTGACACGAATACTTTTCTAAATAAATTATGAAGTTTGGCTTTTTTTTCTAAACTACCCCCTGAAGGGGGATTGGGAGGTGTCAAAGTTTGTATGGAAGAATTTTAACGCGTGGTCCGAATAACTCGAAACTCAGTAGTTATACTTCAGACCGAAAATAAAGAATAACGTGTATCATCGTTTTTCGAATATTTGAAAAGTTAATTTTATAGGGGACGACTTTACTGCGTGGCTTGATTAACTCGAAAATTGGTATAAATAATCTTTGAGTCGAGTAATGAACACATCCCAAACAATTTTACGAAATTCCACCCCTGTGGGGGTGAAAAACGGGGATACAGTTTATAAGAAAAATCTTATACATTTGGTTAATAAACTTGCCAAGAATACTTGCCTAAGCAAGTAATAAAGTTTATCATTATTCGTTTATCAAAACACCCCAACACCCCTTGTGTTGGGGTGTTAAAGTTTGTGTGGAAGAATTTTAACGCGCGGTCCGATTTACTCGAAACTCAGTATTAATACTTTTGACAGAAAATAATCAATAATAACAGCCGCACAGGTCGATCGATCAGGTTAAGCTACGCTTGCCGCGGTTGGTCTGTGGATGGGTGACCATCTTTACATACCGAGACCCCTCCGTGCCTCGGAAAGCACGTTAAGCCGTTGGTCCCGGCTGTCATTCGTGGATCTTTGACAGTCGTTACGGGTAGTCAGAAGCCTGAAAGTTTGACAAGTAGTCTTATCAAGGGGTATCGTATTTGGGTTGTGGAGGTCAGATAGGCAGTCGCTCCATGTAAAATACTGGTACTCAGCTGCATCCCGTTGGATTGGAAGCCGACCCCAACATAGTTGGGAAAAGGCTAGGCAGATGAAGAATCAATAGTAAGTGTATGGGGTTTTCGAAAATTATTGACCCCTGACGGGACAAAAAGTGATAATTCGATTTATAAGGGATTTTAATGAGTGCCTTGATAAACTTAAAAAAATTGGTACAAATAAATTTGGACTTGAAACTTGGCACAAATAATTATAAAGTTCGAATTTTTTTGGAATTCTAAACTAACCCAAAGGGGAGATTGGGGATGTCAAATTTAGTATGGAAACATTTTAATGCGCGGTCCAATTAACTCGAAACTCAGTACCTACCTAAGACCGAAATAAATAATAAAGTGGTACAGGGTTTTTCGAAAATCTACCGCTAATGGGGTGAAGAGGGGTAGTCAATTTCACAGGGCAGAACTTTATTACGAGGCTTGATTAACTGGAAAATTGGTATAAATAATCTAGATTATGTTTCGAAATTCCACCCTTATGGGGATACAGTTTATATGAAAAATCTTATCCATTTGGTTAATAAATTAGAAACTTGGCAATATTTGGGTCAGTAAATAATAAAGATTGTCACTTTTAGTTTAAAAAATCCCTCACAGAGGATTTGGGGGGTGACAAAGTTGATGGATTAGAAAAATATTTATCCCGCTGTCGGATTAACTCGAAACTCAGTACTACGTAAAAACAAAAAATACTTAAAAAAGTGATTTAGGGTTTTTCAAAAATTGACTCCTACGAAGGTGGAAAATTCTACTGCTTGCTTCCATTAACTCGAAAATGGGTATGGGTCTTTGAGTCAAGTTATGAACACATCCCAAACGATTTTTCAAAATTACTCTCCTGGGGGGGTAAAAAGCTGGGATACAGTTTATTTGAAAAATCTGATCCCTTTGAGCTATAAACTAATAAATTGGCCCGAATACTTATTTATATCTAAATAAATGATAAAAATCATAAACGAAATTATAAGAGGAAAGTACGAATTTCACGCGGACGAAGTCGCGGGCAGAAGCTAGTATTATTTATAATGTGTTTTAACTTTTTTTATTACTGAAAAATATCCCATAACATAATAATTAATTACTTTTATCATCTGATTCCAAATGTTCTACGTTAAAAAAAAAGTATTTTCATTGTCAGCTGGGTCACTAACAACGTCTTCGCTACTGCTGTCATTGCTGCTGCTATGTTTCCAACATGACGGCAACAGTTTTTCCATTTTTCAGGCGCAATGCTGTTGAAGGCCAGCAATAATAATAATTTCATTTATAATACGCCTCACTGTACTCTCAGATTTTCCTGAAAGAAAGATAAAAAAATAATAATATGTAATATCTAACAGAAAATAGATAGCACTTTCTTTAATGTCAAACATGATATAACTTATTCATGTTTAAAATCAGCGGTAAATTTGATCATCCAAAAGTATCAAAAGTTCTGGTCGCACTACAATATGCCTACTTACATTTGCAATCTAACCTATTAATGCGCAATGTAAACAATCCTTATTTTAGTTTTAAAATCGTATATTTAGTAAATTTGTAACTTCTTCTTAACTCTCGTCTTAACTGCTGTTCGAGCATAAATATCATCCAAATTTGATAAAATTTGTCCAGCTTGGTGTTAGAGCAAACATCGCTGATACACTTTAAAAATAATTTCCCGAGCTCCACTCCCTATTTGTTTTCCTCATATTTAACACGTTTCTTCGAAGTTTTATCCACGTAGATTTGAAAAGCATTAAAACATGCACTAAATAACGAGTTACAAAACAAGTCGATGACAGCCGATGACATTCGATGTACTATGATTTAGTGTTGCCTACTTTTGAGTAATGTTAGTTCCTCAAAAATTAATTTCATGGCTTTATAGACAAACTGTCACTAAACTCGTCACGGTGAGATTTTTACAGAATCGACCGGCAGTAATCATCTCATCAGGTGATTTTCTAAACAGGGCTGTTGTATCGTAGGCACTTTACTGGTCAGACTGGTAGACTCCTGAAACTATAAAGATGAACTGGGCCAAAGCAGTGGTGGCCCATTGGAAACGGCACGAGTTGTAGGTCGGTTCGGACCCAGGCAGGGCGCTTTACTTTGTGTAAACTATTTCACCACCACTGCTCTTAAAACGGTGTAGGAACACAACAATTAGAAGACATGTGACATCTACCAACCCGCACTGGGCCTGCGTGGTTGATTACGGCCCACTCCCTCTAACCGAAAGGAGGCCTGTGTCCAAGCAGTGAGTTTCATTTGATGACCATTAGATCCGTAGAACCGTGATTCTAAGCCCAATGCCGAGTGCACCTCACGAGGTAATACTTCAATGTCCGTTCTTTTTATTTTCAAGTACCGATAATGGGTGTAAAAGGACCCATTATATAGCCGTTGTTTAGGCATTCTGTAAACTAAGTCACATTAAGCAAAACTTTATGCTGGAAATCGACAATGTACAGACGCCAGCACATCAAGCTACTCGAAACTGTCAAATTTTCCTAATCAACTTTGAACCTTATACTTTAGCGATAAAGTTGAAAATCTATTAAAGAAATTTGACAGATTGTTGTAGCTTGATGTGCTGGCGTCTGTACCTAACGCACGCAAAACATTGTGCTTATGGGTGCAAACAACAGTACAGACCGCGTACCACGTGAGTATTATTGAAAAGGCTAAGTTGCTTATTCTTGGAAAGGTCAAGAACTCTTGTTTCGTAGATGATATGAATTAGATTAGAATAAATTAATAGTTTGACGATTCCTGCACGTCTCCGCTCCGCCCAGCTCCGTTTCAGTGGAAACGCACCCTTAGACTGCCCGGGTCCGGAACGCTCTAAACCGGAACTGTGTGAATAACGCTTAATGATAGACATTACGCAGTAGAAACCGACAGTAAATTAAATAATATACAGGTAAAGTACCTACATATATATAGGAGGAGGTATTTCCCTCACGTTAATTGCATTTAAGACACTTGTTCAAATCAAATCAAATCAAATTATTTATTTGCTTTTTTTTTTTTTTTTTTTTTTTTTTTATTTGTTTGTTACACATTAAACTCTTAAATACACACATCAAAAGTGTCTAGGGATCAACATATATTTTTGCAATAACTTTTCTCCTGATTGATTTAATTAAAATTTTCTTTAAGGATTCATCAAATAAAGTGTTTTCGTTTGTCACAGTAACGATAAACCAAGTCACCTTTGCATTAATAAAGAAATTTGCCATTTTCCTAATAAAGGGATTTTTGACATTTGAACCACTAACACAAAAGTTCGAAAAAAAGACTGAAATAACAGTTTTCTTTAAAATTTTATTGGGTAACTTAAACAATTAATAATCCGTGTTTCTACCGCGAACACTAACAACACAAGAACATCGGTTTGGCATACTCAAAATGAGTTCATCCAAATCACGCTGTGGAATGGCCGCCCATGTTCGTTGCAACAACAAAAAAAGGTCTTCTTGCGACTGGATACCCTCCATATTCGGCAGAGCTCTTCTCTGTAGCATATCCCATGCATGCTCAATCGGGTTCAAGTCTGGCGACTCAGCAGGCCAGGGCAGGACATTGATGTTAGCTGCGGCGAGAGTCTGTCTTACAACTCTTGCGGTGTGCGGTCGTGCATTATCATGCATTAACTGAAATAAGGGACCGATTTGCACTTGTAGAGGAACGATGACGTCTGATACAATCGTCTCAGCATAAATTTGAGCGTTGAGGTTGCCTCTGATCCAAATCAACTCAGTTCTTCCGCCGATCCAAATACCCGCCCATACCATGATGGTTCCACCACTATAAGGATGGACTTCCTGGCAGGATTTTAATCGCTGTTGGCGTCCAGGGGTTCTCCAGTGTCGTATACGTCTTGTATCCGGTCTCATATCAAAACGAGACTCATCAGAAAAGCACACGAAACGCCATTGTTCTTCTGCCCAATTTCTGTGTTCAAGAGCCCATTGATATCGAATCCTACGATTGTGCATTGCTATAGGTGGTACCCGTAGCGGTCTTCGGGAATGAAGGTTCACTTCATGCAAGCGGTTTCTGACTGTTTGGTCGCTAATTAAGTTCCCTGAAGAGTGATGAAGCCTCACGGCTAACATCATGGCGGTTATTGTTGGAGCTCTTCGAGTTAAGATTTGAATGTATCGGTCTTGTCTCCGTGTGGTGCAGCGATACCGTCCTCCATGGCGCTCAGCCACGGTACCAGTGCTTCGGTAACGTGTCCAAAGTCGACTGATAACACTCTGACTTGTATTCAGAGCTAAAGCCACAGTACGTTGCCGGGAACCAGCTTCTATCATTCCCACGGCTCTGAGCATTTCTTCCCTGCTTAAATGACGTCGCCGCTCCATAATAACGTTGGTTTTAATCAGTAGTAGGGAAACAGTAGCACTAATAATGTCTTCAATGCGTTGTATGTTTTTATAGGGAAAATATTGACAGCTGATTTTCATCTTTTACTCGAATTTGATTCACAGTTCCTGATTCAAATTATGAAATGCACCAAAAAGGATCCATATAAATTTATAAAATCATAAATTTATTACAAAGCCACATCTCAATCTCAAGAAATCCGCATAAAAATGCTTGATCCCTAGACACTTTTGATGTGTGTATAAGTAATAATAGTTGTCGCTTCCTCGTGTTTCGAAGGTTGTATGTTAACCACGCCGTGAACTTTGCGACCCCGCTGTTTACCAGATTAGAATTAGTGCTGCCCGCGACGGCCGGCCGGACGAAAATGTACATATAAATCCTTGCGCATTTTCTTAAGACTGACACGCGACAAGACGCGCGCGCACACCATGTTCCTATACCTCCTTTGATCTCCACGTACTTTTGTTCCAAGTGTCCTATTACAAGTGACAAAATGTTTGCGTGGTTACTGCTGCTGGCTATAGTGTTGTGGACGGTGACGTTTTGGTATAGAAGGAGGCACATGAATAAGCTGGCCTCGGTTTTACCAAGACCTAAGGATGAGCTGCCTTTGATTGGGTTGTCGCATACGCTTGTCGGTAGTACTGAAGGTGAGTTTCGCTTAAATATGGATGTGACATGATGACGGAAGGGTTTATCTTGTCAGCTGATTTACCGCTATGTGCACTAATTATAACACGTGTCCCTCTCCCCGCGAAAACCCTGCCTGAATTGTCCCAGATGCTTCCAGAACATTTTTTTTCGACGCGCGTTGGTGTTCCCGGCCACTTTAAACTCAGCTTGTAACGAAAAGAAAAAAAAATCTACTGTTTCATAGAAAAGTGCAATGGGTTCCTTCTATCTGGCAGAATATTGGTGCTCCGAAATTTATTTAGCATAACACACTTGGCATAATCTTCTTTAAACGAATATTTTTAAGGCATAAAAATTATTTAATATAATTATTGTTTGGCCGAATGTTTTTATGTTCGATTTTTTTTTTTTTTTTTTTTAATAAAAACGTTGCCCCACACTAGGAATTTCTCCTGTATCGTGGGTGCGTTTACAAACATTTAAACTCACATACACAAACAGATCCGGAACAACTACTTGTAGGTCATACAAATATTTGTTCCGTGCGGGAATCGAACCCGCGACACGCAGCGCAGCAGTCAATCGCTTAACCACCGCGCCAACCGTGCCGGCGTAATTTCACTTGGCATACTATGAAGATGGCAGAGTTTTATTTGGCATAATTTCACTTGGCATACTATGAAGATAAGAGTAGAATTATTTTTTTACGAATATTGTTTTGTTCGGTGTATTTTTTCATGGTATTCGAATGAACTATAAAAATAATGGTTTCTATAAGCGATCTCGGGACTTGGGGCACCCCGACTAGGGTTAGGTTAGGTTCCTTTAAACGCTATAGACAGAATAGTATTCGTCGACTACTTCTTATTTATTATTGCTTGTAAACCAACTTGACTATTATAAAAGACAGATAGCTGTGTCGCTATCTTATTTTTTTTCTATTACAGCCAAAAATTTGGCTAAACAACTTGCTTCTTTTGAGCAATGCAACAATATTATAAATACTTCTGCCAATAATTTGGTCACTATTAATGACATTGTTAATAATTTAAATTAGAAATTAAGACAATAGAGGCAACCTCTAGCTATAATAGTAAAAATAACTCAAAAAAAAAGTTAAACTCAGTAAATAGTATCAACCTAGTGCATCAAAATATTCAAGGATTTATGAACAAAGATTTAGAAGTAGAATTATTTATGAATTTTAATAGTATTGACATTCTTTGTATAACAGAACATTGGCTGAAAAGCCACCAGTTCTTGTTCAATTTTAATAATCACCAGGTTGGTAGTTCGTTTAGCAGAATAAATGCTATACACGGTGGCTCATTAATTTTAGTAAGTAACCAGCTCAAATTTAAAGATCGTAAAGATATTGTGAGCCTATCTGTTGAGCGTACAGTTGAAATTGCCTGTATAGAATTGGAGCACTCTATTGTATTAAGCGTGTATAGACCCCCTTCAGGATTGTATGACTGCTTTGAAAAGGTAATGGATGAAGTGTTACACAGGATTTGTAACTCAAACAAGTCCGTTATCATTTGTGGTGATTTTAATGTCAATTTATTAGAAAACTCAGGTTCTTGTAGTAAAATTTTAAGTTTGTTTCAGTCCTACAATCTTCTAAACCTATTTTTGGAGCCAACAAGAATAACCCCTACTAGTGCCACATGCCTAGATAATATTTATACAGACATTATACCAAGCCACAAAGAAATTATAACTTTACTAGATTCTGATCATTGCGGGCAAAGGATAACTATTCAAAACCTAAACAAAAAAGTGGCTAAAAAGGATATCACTGTTAACCCCAAAACTGCAAGTCGCTTGGAGGCTTTTAAAGGTAAACTCATTAATAAACTACCAGTTTTATCTAATCATGCTGATCCTAATCAACTTTATGATAATTTTTTTAATGTATACTGTAAACAATTTGATTCCACCTTTATTCCCAAGACTATCTCAGTTAATAGCAATGCATCGTTCAGTGATTGGGCTACCATTGGTATTCATAAAAGTAGAACACGGCTTTATGAATTGTACAATGAAAGGACTTATATTAACACTGATGAATTTAATTTGTATGTTAGAAATTATTCAAAATTATTTAAAAAAGTTTGTTATATGGCCAAGTCACGCTATTTGGGTTCAAAGATTAAAAACAGCAGTAATGTAATTAAAACGACTTGGAATATTATTAATAGTGAAACGGGAAGATCTAGTAACCGAAATACTGACTACAGCCTGTCTATTAATGACAACATAATAAAATCAGACTCACAAGTCGCCGAGGCATTTGAAAATTTCTTTTCAGATATTCCCGTTTCAACTACTAAATCACTAAACTCATCACCTTCTGTTGCTGAGTCTTTGCTTAAGGACAATGTTAATGGTTGTGATTCGGAATTTAATTTTGAATATATTACCTGTAGAGATATAATTAAAACCTTTCACACTTTAAATGTAAAAAAGACTGCAGATCTGTGGGGTAATTCTGTAGAAGTAGCTAAGTCTATTATTGACATTGTGGCACCTACTCTAGCTCTTATCTTTAATAGTTGTATTGACAATGGGGAGTTTCCTGACCTTATGAAAAATAGTAAAATAATACCTTTGTTTAAATCAGGTAGTACATCAGACCCCACAAATTATAGACCTATTTCTGTACTACCTACCTTTAGTAAAATTTTTGAGAAATTAATTTTAGACCAAATGCAAAGATTTTTTAATAAACATAAATTATTACATAGCAAACAGTTCGGTTTTACAAGGGGTCGTTCAACTACTGATGCCGGTGTTGAACTTTTAGGACATATTTATAATGCATGGGAAGATAAATGCGATGCCTTGGGCATCTTTTGTGATTTGTCCAAGGCATTCGATTGCGTTCTTCACGAAACGTTAATCAGGAAACTCCGCCACTACGGGATCCGAAACACTGCTCTGGATCTTCTTACTTCATACTTGAGTAAAAGGATTCAGAGCGTTGACGTTAATGGAAAAAGATCACCCGGATCTATAGTAACAATGGGAGTCCCACAGGGCTCAATTCTTGGTCCTTTCTTGTTTCTTATTTATATTAATGACTTGCCGTACCTCATAAAGGATAATCATGATATAGTGTTGTTTGCAGATGACACTTCTCTTTTGTTTAAACTTAAACGTCAGCAGTTGGTTACTGACGATGTAAATAGCGCGATCTCGAAAGTAGTCCACTGGTTCAATGTTAATAATTTGCTTTTAAACGAGAAAAAAACCAAATGCATTAAGTTTACGCTACCCCACGTTAGGCAGGTGAAAACTAATGTGTTGATAAAGGGCGAGGAATTGAATCCTGAAGACAACACAGTATTCTTGGGCATAACTTTGGATGCTAAGCTTCAGTGGGGTCCACATATAGATAAATTGTCAAAAAAGCTAAGTTCCGCAGCATATGCTGTTAGAAAAATTCGTAATTTAACTGATATAGAGACTGCCCGTTTAGTGTACTTTAGCTATTTTCATAGTGTAATGTCGTACGGTATTCTATTGTGGGGAAATGCCGCCGATATTCAGACTATCTTTGTTTTACAGAAGCGAGCTGTTCGATCAATTTATAAATTAAGTCCGAGACACTCTCTCAGAGACAAATTTAAAGAGATTAATGTAATGACTGTGCCTTCTCAGTATATTTATGAAAATCTTTTATATGCCCATAAAAACATAAAATTGTTTAAAAAATACAGTGATATCCATAATATAAATACTAGAAATAAACACAAATTTGTTGTACCTACAACAAGGCTCAAAAAAATAGGTGGCTCGTTCAGATGCCAATGTATACGCTTTTATAATAAGCTACCAAGCCACGTTCAAGATCTAAGCCTCAATAAATTCAAATCATTCATTAAACGTAAGTTGTGCCAGAAAGCCTTTTATACCGTTAAAGATTATATTGAGGACAAAAAGGCTTGGGATTGAGCTGCTTCAAATTTCTGCATTTTGAATGACTTTTTTTTTTTTTTTTATATATACACATTGACATTAATGATTTTTTTTTTTAAAAACAATGACATTTACTTACTTTGTAAAGTATTATATATATATATATATATATATATTTTTTCCTTTGTGATTTGTGAATGTGAAGACGATGTGGGTCATTTTATTAATTTTTTATGTTTTATTTTTCTCTCTGTTCTATTACTTGTTTTTTTTTTTTCTCTCATGGTCTGGCAGTTTGAGTAATTTATGTGGCCTACCCAAATGTCCTTTCTTTGGTATTGTTCGTCGAATCGTTGAGCTCCTTAAGTCTTGAGTTGAGCTGCACGATTTCTGACAAATGCGTGCACTGACTGGACAGGTCCTCTCAATCTGTGTGGTTCTTTCCTCAAAAGACCATCTCAGACATCGATCTACATGGTCTTCATATAACCTGACCAAGATTATGTCTGGACTTTAAAAGAGACTGTGACCTCTGAGTTTGTTTCGGCCTTTCTTCTCAGAGTAGTCAGATAGGAAACGCCGACCTCATCTAGTTTAAAAAAACATGATTGACGTGTAAAAGTGTTTGTACAAACCTACTTACAAAAATAAAATCATTTATCATTTATCATTTATCAACGTAGACCCTAATTAATAATATTAAAAAAATGGCTAGGTTAAAAGTGACCCCTTCGCACGAACTCACGTATGCCAAAAGACGATTCTGTCTGTGAACTTTCTGCGATAATAATGGTTCTACTTTTTAATTATTATGGATATGAAATTTATGCCTAAAGATGATTCTAATTTACAAAATTATGAGTTTTGAATGTATGATAAATGAGTGTATGCCAAACGTATTCTGCGAAATGAAGTTTAAGCTATACGCTGTGATGCGAAATAATATTATGACATAAAAAGTTCTGCTATAAAGAGGGGACCCAAGATAAGATAAGACATTTATTTGTAGAAACATCAGTATACATACGAGGCATGCAGGTTGTTCATAAACAAAAAAAAGATCCGTCATGTTCGGCCTTTGTGGCATACAAATATGTAGCTAAGAATAGTCATTCCTAGGTATTTAAACAAAGCTAAAAACAATATTAAAGTACAATGAGCGGTTTCGTCCCAAGTGTTGTAACATTTTCCTACCTATATCATTTGAAAGATCTCAACCAGTGTTATGTTTTTTTGTATGGGCGTAACTCTGTATCTCGTGCAGGGAAACTATTACAGTGGTATAATTTATTTAATAAAATATTCAATAAAACTTAATTAATTAGTATTTTAATGACAAAAGGGCTGAAACCATTTATAAAATCAAGTGGAAAAACCACACTGTCGACCGTGCGCCTATTCCAACCCAACACCCCCTCTCCCACCGTGCGCCACAGGGATATGTATGTTCATTGATATACGCATTGCTGCTGCTCTTTTAAATACATTTGGAGAGTCGTTAAAAGACCATCCTCGAGCTAATGATATAATACAAGTTTTAAATGGGAGGATTTATATGGCCAACAGCCTAAGTGACTATGTCATCGAAAATAATATAAATCGACAACGAGCTTCTTTTCGCACTATAACCTCGGTTGACAATCAATTATTGCAGTTTCTAGTACTAACAGAAGAAGACCTTTTATTAATTTCATTAGGCAGTTACCACATAAACTCGCCCGGTCTTATTTGAGTAACACTTAAGAAATGGCATGTATACAATCGAAATATGCATAGGAGCTATTCCTAGGTTTTGTGCGATATTTAATGTAAATATTACAGAAAGTTTTCTGTTGAGGGGGCAGATACAGTCGCGGCATGTATCCGGTAGGATTTATTATTAGTATATTTTGATAAAAAATAGAGCACAAACGGCGAGAGATGCAATTGCTCATTATTATTGCTCATGTTTAACTGGAAAAAGAACAATAGGTAGGTACTTGCGCTCACATAATAAGTATCATTTGGTACCTTGACTGGGCTAGACACTAATCACTATTAAAAGTACAGTAAACAATTTGCATATGTTTATGCTGTACTCTTACATAAGGGAATTATTCTTTGATAATTGCATTATTTCCTTTGTTATTTATATATTTCCAACTGTGCCTTTATTAATAACTGTCAAAAAATAAATATTACTGCCTGTCATTACTTTACAATTATTACGAATGTAATAATTATGTTTATATTATAAGTAACACGAAATGTAATAAAGTATGACTAAAGTATTATTTAATACAAAAACCTTTTTTTTCACTTGAAGCCCAATAACTTTTGACCTGCACGCAATTATAATAAAGACTTGGATTATTAATCATAAAAAAGCTTAAATGAACATGTTTATACTAGTCGCAACCTGTTACAAGGGTTGGGACGCAACTCATACAATAATGCCCATTGTCCTTTTCACACAAACTAAAAATTAAATTTAAACAATAAATTATAAATTGCAATACCTATCTACTCGGTCAAAATGTATGGAACAGATAATATTTTTTTAATAACCAGCGAAAAATTATTAGATCATGAATAATCAGAATCTTGTAACTGTTGAATTCATGGTGATAGGTTGTGCGTCAATGTCCCGCCCACGACGTTTATTAAAAAGATAATGATAAGTGATATTTATTTAACTCCGGGCTGCTACTGAGAAATTTCTAATGAAAAACCCAATAAGACTTTGCCCGACCTGTGTGTCGAACTCAGGATCATGCTCAGCATTCGCGCTTGCGACCACGAGACCAACGGGGCAGTCAGAGTTGCTGAGGTTACGAAGCACAAGAAGAATAATTGAAGAGCTTTAATTCTTCGCTCTTGTAAAACGTAATGCTATTCAGATGATTCAGATCAGTTTTAAACATTTTTTGTCAAAAATAAGTACCTACAAGTATATTTTATTCGATCCCTATTACGATTACTATTACCAACAAGTTTAAAAACAGGAAAGGCCCTAGGATACTCCCTTGAGGTAGTCCAATTTTTAATAGTGACTACTGCTAGTTAAAAGTTAGCGTAGTAATAAGTAGTTTACTGTAAATAAAGTTCAAAGTGCTTTTTTATCGTTTGTATTTTGTGAGTTTTTATTTATTTATTTACACACGGTAAATATGTACAGTCAGATAATAGCAATTAGCTGACCCACCTTTGCATAAATGGTTGAGATTTTTCAGAATACGAATCGATAGAATTTTATAATTCTTTTATATTTCATTTACTTTGCTCAAATAAATAAAATAATAATAATAATTTATGGAGAATAAAGAACACTGTGATTTTGACATTGATGCTAAATCAACGGTAAAGTAAATGTCAAAAAATTGTAACATGAAATGGTTCTGATTTGACAGGTTTTTGACATCTTTCCACAGAGTAGTTTTTGATAGACTGACTTATCTTCCCTTGACAGACAGCGTTGCCTTGATGTTCTTTCCGAAAACATGTAAAATCACACTTTAAATAAACCTGTTGTCGGATCCTAAGTCAAGTTTATAGAGGTATGAGGAACAGGGTGCAAAGTTCCTCATCCTCCATAGAAAAGGGAGGATCCTTCGACCAGACAGATTTTGCGTGTCGTCAGTGGGATGCATAGTTCGTAAATGGCGTTGTAGATGCCACCACAAGTCTAATGATTGATAGTAGGTAATAGCTCTTTTGGTCAGCCAACAGCCATGAGACACTTGCTGATTGTGCTGATCACCCATCATTTTTGTGTGACCACTGAAAATTAGCGCTATGCTGTGTGGATCCCACATAGTACAGCATCATGCTGACTGGAAGACTTTTTGTCTCGAAGTTCAACTACTTTTTTCCGTCCTTTTAATTTATGCATGTTTCTGTGACAATAAAACAATTTTTCTTTCTTTTTAACCTACTTCAAAAAAAGGAGGAGGTTCACAATTCGGTTGTTTTTTTATGTTTGCTACCTCAGAACTCCATTGTTTATAACGCGATTTACAAAATTCTTTTTTTATTTGAAAAGAAATACTTTCAGATTGGTCCCATAGAAATTTCATCAAAATTGGTTCAGTAGTTTGGTTTTTAAAACAAAATTAAAGCCACAGGAAAGCAAACGACGCGATTTCGTTTACTTGAATAAAAATTTCCTTTGCTTTCCTATGGCTTTTCAGTGCTGGCTTCGTGGGATTGGCATTATAGCTATAAGTGCCGTATCTTTACATAATTAACCGACTTCAAAAAGGAGGAGGTTTTTCAATTCTTCTGTTATGTTACGCGATATCTGCGGAAATTGTAAATCGATTTCAAGAATTATTCTTTTAATGGATAGGAAATGCCTCAGGGGTAGTTCCATATAAATTTTATTAATAATAATAATAATAAACATTTAATTCAGAATTACTAACTAATTATTAACTTTGCTTTTGTAGTTTTTGAGTTAGCATACGTATTTTTGCCACTTGGTTTATATTAATGATGTTATAATAACTTCCTGTCACTGATATTTACATAGAAAGTAGCGTTATACGAATTTGTGTGGGGTAAGTTTAACTTAAAAGACAAAAACTTTTTTACAAAAATAAAACAACCAACTTCCAAAAAAGACACTACAAAGTGAAAAATTACTTTAATTTCGGAAGTCGGTGTCGTTTAGATCACATTATCTATTCTTTATTCTATCCGGTTTTACAACATAAACAATCGCAACATTAGGGTATCTATAGCTCCTTCCAGCTTCGGCCCCTGTGATCCCGAGGATTCTCTGCCGAAGGTACACAGATACTAAGCTTAGGGTGCGTTTCCACTGAAGCGGAGCTGGGAGACGTGCAGGAAGCGACCAATCACAATGGTTGAAAGCCTCATCGCGTCACTCGTCTCGTCTCCGCTCCGCCCACCTCCACTTCAGTGGACACGCACCCTTAGACTGCCCGGGTCCGGAACGCTCTAAACCGGAACTGTGTGAATAACGCGTAATGATAGACATTACGCAGTAGAAACCGACATTAAATTAAATAATATACAGGTAAAGTAAATATATATAGGAGGAGGTATTTCCCTCACGTTAATTGCATTTAAGACACTTGTTACACATTAAACTCTTAAATATAAGTAATAATAGTTGTCGCTTCCTCGTGTTCCGAAGGTTGTATGTTAACCACGCCGTGAACTTTGCGACCCTGCTGTTTACCAGAATAGAATTAGTGCTGGCCGCGACGGCGGGCCGGAGGAAAATGCACATATAAATTCTTGCGCATTTTCTTAAGAATGACACGCGAGAAGGCGCGCGCGCACACCATGTTCCTATACCTCCTTTGATCTCCACGTACTTTTGTTCCAAGTGTCCTATTACAAGTGACAAAATGTTTGCGTGGTTACTGCTGCTGGCTATAGTGTTGTGGACGGTGACGTTTTGGTATAGAAGGAGGCACATGAATAAGCTGGCCTCGGCTTTACCAAGACCTAAGGATGAGCTGCCTTTGATTGGGTTGGCGCATACGGTTGTCGGTAGTACTGAATGTGAGTTTCGCTTAAATATATTGGATGTGACATGATGACGAAGGGTTAATCTTGTCAGCTGATTTACCGCTATGTGCACTAATTATAACACGTGTCCCTCTCCCCGCGAAAACTCCGCCTGAATTGTCCCAGATGCTTCCAGAACATTTTTTTCGACGCGCGTTGGTGTTCCCGTAACGAAAAGAAAAAAAATCTGCTGTTTCATAGAAAAGTGCAATGGGTTCCTTCTATCTGGCAGAATATTGATGCTCCGAAATTTATTTGGCATCTTATCGTATCGTATCTTTACATAATTAACCGACTTCAAAAAGGAGGAGATTTTTTCAATTCGACTGTTATGTTACGCGATATCTGCGGAAATTGTAAATCGATTTCAAGAATTATTCTTTTAAGGGATAGGAAATGCCTGAGGGGTAGTTCCATATAAATTTTATTAACTTTGCTTTGGTAATTTTTGAGTTAGCATACGTATTTTTGCCACTTACTTTATATTAATGATGTTATTAAATAATAACTTCCTGTCACTGATATTAACATAGAAAGGAGTGTTATACGAATTTGTGTGGGGTAAGTTTAACTTAAAAGACAAAAACTGACCTAACCACATTAAACACCCCATGGTCTTATTCGCTGACGACAGTCATCTGCCTAGCCTTTTCCCAACTATGTTGGGGTCGGCTTCCAGTCTAACCGGATGCAGCTGAATACCAGTATTTTACATGGAGCGACTGCCTATCTGACCTCCACAACCCAGTTACTGGGTAATACGATACCCCTTGGTAAGACTGGTTGTCAGACTTTCGGGCTTCTGACTACCCGTAACGACTGTCAAAGATCCACAAATGACAGCCGGGACCAACGGCTTAACGTGCTTTCCGAGGCACGGAGGGGTCTCGGTATGTAAAGATGGTCACCCATCCACAGACCAACCGCGGCAAGCGGAGCTTAACCTGATCGATCGACCTGTGCGGCTGTTATTATTTAGCCACGGGCCCCTATTCGCTGACGACAGTACCGCACTAATTAAATGTACAGACATTAATAAATACGAACACGACAACAATAAAATTCTACACTTATTGACATTGTGAATTGGCTTGACGAAAATAATTTAGTAACCAACTTGCAAAAAAATAACGTAATGCACTTTTATCAACGCACATCGGTACCGAATGTAGTGTTGCGCGCCACAATTAATGCCTAGTACATGGCGACAGTAGTTACCACTAGCGCCATCTAGTATCGAGTAGCGGAACTAGTAGTCAAGACCCTTCTAGAAATTTCGATGCGAGAACTTTCTAGAACTTTCCCGAACAATCGACATCTGGTCGATCGGGGCCTGTATGTACTCGAACATTCTAGATGTTTCTACAATGGAAGGTTCTAGAACTCTCTTTCATCATTCTCCTGCCCTTATCCCAATTTATTTGGGGTCGGCGCAACATGTCTTTTTCTTCCATACTTCTCTATTAGTCGTCATCTCGGTAGTCACCCCCTTTCTAACCATATCATCATTCACACATTCCATCCATCGTTTCTTTGGTCTTCCCCTACTCTTATAGCCATCGACATCCATACTCAAAACTCTCCTCACGACATTTTCCTCATTTCTACGTAACACATGCCCATACCATGACAACCGATTCCCACGCAACTTTTCAGTTACCGGTGCCACTTTCAAACTTCCTCTTATGTACTCATTTCTTATTCTATCCATTCGTGTAACACCACACATCCCTCTTAGCATTCTCATCTCTGCTGCATGCAATTGCCTTTCATTCATACCTTTTGTGGCCCAACATTCTGATCCATACAAGACAGCAGGTCTAATCATGGTTTTATATATCTTCCCCTTAAGTTTAAAGGGAATGCGGGAGTCGCAGATTGTTCCCGTGACCTGCCGCCATTTCATCCATCCAGTGTTAATTCTGTGCTTAACCGTCCGATCTACTTCGCCATCGCTTTGCACGAGTGAACCGAGATACCGAAAGTCGGAACAGGCTGGGAGAAGTGCACCATCAAGTGCTATAGCTCCAAAACTGGAGAGACCGCCGAAATCGCAGAACATATATTCGGTTTTGGTTCTGCTGATTTTCAAGCCAACATTCTCCAGCTTCTGTTGCCATTTCTCCAATCTGCTCTGGATCTCAGGTCCATCTTCACCGACAAGGACAATGTCATCGGCAAACAACATGCACCAGGGAGCCTCCTCCTGGATTTCCGACGTAACAGCGTCCATAATCAACAGGAAGAGGTAAGGACTTAAAGCCGATCCCTGGTGCAAGCCTACAGCCACACTGAACTCGTCGGTAATGCCGGCAGCCGACCGCACGTAGGTACGAGATTGACTGTACATAGCACGAATTAACTCTACATACTTCCCGGGCAAACCTTTCTCTTTCAAGGCCCACCACAGCACATTCCGAGGTACCTTGTCATACGCTTTCTCCAGATCAATGAACACCATGTGCAAGTTCTTGTGTGCACGCCTGTACTTCTCGCACAATTGGCGGAGTGCAAAAGTGGCGTCCATTGTTCCTCGACCTGGCATAAACCCAAACTGGTTTGGGGTAATCTCACTCTCCTCTCGCAATCTTTTCTCTATTACTTTCTCCCATACCTTCATACTATGTGACATGAGCTTTATCCCTCGATAGTTGTTGCAGTCCTGTACATCACCTTTATTCTTGAAGATGGGCACTAGCGAACTATTGCACCATTCTTTTGGGATCCCTCCTTCATGCAACAACTTATTGAAGAATAAAGTCAGCCACATACATCCATCTTCTTTTAAACACTTCCATACTTCTACTGGTATATCATCTAGAACTCTCTTTGGCGCTATATAAGGCCGAGACGCGCCACGACCGACACAGTTTGGATACAGCGATCGAAGTGAAAGCATCGAAGCGATATTCAAGTGCGACTTAAAGCGATCAGTAGTGCAATTGTGTTTTGTAATTAGTGTGTTTGAGTTGTAATTAGTGTTGATTATTAAAGTGTCATTTTGTTGGTTATTAAATCGGCAGTTTTTATTGTCACGAACCCGAAGCTCGTAACAATTGGTGTCAGAAGAGGGGATTAAAAATCATGCCGGTTTTACCCAAAGACGACACGGAGGGTATCCGTACTCGGAGACAACGCCAGCAAGAGACGGACCAGAGGCGATTTGGTGGAGCTACGCCACAGAGGTCGGAGGGCCAGCTACCGACCATGGAGGCCGGCCCGTCCGCAGCAGCTCCAGCATCAGCAGCACCAGATTTGGCTGCTCTGATGATGATGCTGCAGGAGCAGGCTCGCCGACAGGAGGAACAGGCTCGTCGGTTGGAGGAACAGCTCCAGCGGGACAAGGAGGAACAGGCTCGCCGACAGGAGGAACAGGCCCGTCGACAGGAGGAACAGGCTCGCCGACAGGAGGAGCTCGAGGCTCGTCGGTTGGAAGAACAGCTCTAGCGGAATAAGGAGGAACAGTCCCGCCGTCAAGAGGAACAGGCCCATCGATTGGAAGAACAGCTCAAACAAGATAAGGAGGAGCAGGTGCGTCGCCAGGAAGAGAAGATGCGCCTAATGAAGGACCTTCACGCAACCTTCGGGAAAGACACGAAGGAGGTGAAGGAGAAGGTTGCCCAGCATGACAACCGCCTGTCAGAAGCTGAAACTCAGATCAGCAAGTTTAATAACGTCATTGCTGATGTGAAGCAGGAGTTGGGTAATCTTAAACTTGGGGATGGAATCGCAGCTCCCGTAGCTACAACACCTTCGCTACTTGGATTCAAAGTGCCACCGTTCGACGGAACTACTTCCTGGTCGGCCTACAAAATCCAGTTTGAGGCTGTCATGAAGGCGAACGGGTGGAATAAAAGTCAGGCCATGACTGCTCTCACCCTAGGCCTGCGCGACCAGGCCTTAACTGTCCTGGAAGCTCTCGGTAAAGAAGTGACTTACGAGCAGCTCCTCGAGGCATTGGAGGCTCGGTATGGCGACGCTCACCTGGAACACGTGTTTCGTGCGCAGCTCAAGGATCGCGTGCAACGCAGTAGCGAAAACCTGCAGCAGTGGGCCCTTGAAGTGGAAATATTTTTACAGTCTGGTGGGGCTTGTGGCTAACTAATAACAGCTGCACTGGTCGATCGATTAGGTTAAGCTACGCTTGCCGCGGTTGGTCCGTGGATAGGTCTTTACATATCAAGATCCCTCCGTGCCTCGGAAGGCACGAAAAGCCGTTGGTCCCGGCTGTCATTCGTGGATCTTTGACAGTCGTATTTGACTTTCACAAAATCTGATTCCAACTTTCACAATTCTTTGGGAATGTTCACTAAATCCTAAGCACATTTTCAAAGAGTTTTAACAAAGTGGCCCTCACACCACACGCACATGTCGCTCCAGGTAATATACTGGTATTCAGCTGCATCCGGTTAAACTGAAATCCGACCCCAACGTAGTTGGGAATAGGGTAGTCAGATGATGAATTTTATTGTCTGGTCCTTTTGCTATATGTCAGGGATTTTAAGGATGTGGCTTTTACACTACATGAATACTATTAGCTATTGTCTATCTGACGATGTTGATTGCTGTTGATAGACGCTAAAACTGTTAAGCCACTGTAAGCCCCCGTAAAAGTAACAGGGCTTACAGTGGCTGCAGTGCAGGTGTCATCGGAGCAGTCTTAACAGTTACTGTTTACTCTGGCTCCATTGGTTCCGTTGCAAGTGCGACTGCCGACCATGGTCCAGGGTTCGATCCCAAGCCCAGGCAATGTTATTGTTTTTTGTTAAATGATTTTATTTCTGTAAGTAAGTTTGTACAAATACTTTTACATATTTTTTAAACTAGATGTGATCGGTCTGTCTAGATCTGACTTATACAAACTGTGAAAAACGGCGAAAAAACTCAGCAGTGTCTAATAAAAAGTCCAGACATAATTTGATCTTGGTTAGGAATTTCTCAGTTCAGTATTAATGGAAATAGGTACTGTGGTGTATATACATCTCTCGTCCTCTGCCTACACATATGATACTATGATATGTTTGTGGTCTAAAGTAGTTGTTTCGGCTTTCAGATATCATGAATCAACTGCAAAATTTAAGCTACGAGAGCATGCAAAATGATGGAATCGTTAGAGCTTGGCTGGGACCTTCATTATTCTTCAGTAAGTACCTATGCCATCAAAAACAAAACTTGTAAAAAAAACCAAGTCTCGCAACTCAGTTCTTCTACCATAAAAAGTTGTGAGATCCATGTAATACTAAGTCGGTTAATTTATTCAGTCCCTACTTAAGGGACCTTCTGTCCTCAGTTATTACGTAATTAGCTAACCTAACAACATCTTGTAGTGACGATATCAATATTAAAAATTTATTATGTTTAAAATACATAGATTGACTTGGCTATCGCATGAAAACACAATGTATCTCACAGATGCGTAGAAGAACTGAGTTGCGAGACTTGTTTTTTTTTACAAGTTTTGTTTTTGATGGCATCTCACTTCTTTTTGTAGATTGTCCTACTTTTTTTCCTTTCCGGTACCCTTTTAACTTTTTTTTTTAACCTAATCCGTTGACCATCTTACAAGTTACCTTTGAACATCTAGGTACATTGAATTATACACTATAGCTTCCGCTCGCGGCTTCGCCCGAGAGGTATGTCGATAAAAACTATCCCAAGTCCTTTCCCGGGATGCAATCTATCTCTCTGCCAAATTTTATCGAAATCCGTTCAATGGTTTAGGCGTGAAAAGGTAACATACAGACAGACAGACAGAGTTACTTTCGAATTTATAATATTATTAGTATGGATAATTGATATTTTCCTCGCTAGAGAGCTCCGATAAACGCGTCCGATCGCTGCTAATCATAAAGTGCTGTAGACATTTACACTCCAAGGCGGAGTCGTCTATGAATTTCCACCTGAACAGGTTTTCCGTGCTTCGGCCAACCTGGGTGCGGAGTCTGTTTAAAGACTTCCAGGTTACCCAAAGGAAACTCATGTCCAGGTGGGAGATCAGCGGGTGGGACGAACGGTTTGGGTAAAAAAGCACTGTCCCGCCACAACATCAGTCTCTCTTGTGATAGTTCGCCAGTGAGTGGAACGACAGACTTTAAAAAACTGTTTCGACTTTTCAGCCTTTGTGGCACAAGGATGTTGTCGTGCAAAGGGTTTTGTCTGTCGGAGACCATTTTGGCTCGTGGATACAGCATTTGTACCGGGGTTGGTTTTAGCCAGCCAGTGATGATCAAAGCTGTATCCACCAGCTTTGCATGAGCAGAACGGCTCCACATGGGGCACGCGAATTCTCCCGCAGAAAAAGATAGCGCCAGTCCAGTAGTCCGCTTGATATTCTTGCAGTTTTTGCTATATGTTAAAGACCTGTCCAGGGTAACACTAAGATATTTAGGGGAGTTGCTGTTCTCGATGGACACCCCACCCTAAACGATGAGAGGTCGTGACTACTTAACCGGACTATCCTGTGGTTGCCTTAAGTAAACTCACCAGCGCACAGTATGATAAATGCCTCAAAAAACGGACATCACTTTTTTATTCTATTAATCGGATGTATGAACTATTTTGAATGCGAGAGTAGAACTCCCGGATCTTAAGTATACTTTAAAACAGAGTTATAATTTTTATTAGATTTTTTTGGATTTACACAAAAACGAAAAAATAAACGATGTGATGCATTTGAACATTTGTTTTTGAAGTTTATTGACATTATATGCAAGTATTATATAGGCGAAACAGAAAAGATTTCACTATAACAGAAAAATAAATATGCCTGATTTTATCTTTATTCCTTTTTATTTTTTCCCTCGGACATCTTTTGTCAGTAGCACCTAATATTTATCTTAAAATATTCTTCAGATCTGTACTATTACCTGTAAAAAAAATCAGATGCAAATCTATCAGGAAATCGAAGATATTATGATTCTATGGTTTTCAAATTTTTCTCTGATAATAGGGTTGTCTTTCTCAGAACACAAAAAACACAATAAATAATTTCTGTTGAGACTATAACCTGACGAGGGCGGACCCCTTCCTTATACCACATTTACCCCTTAATCAAAAAAATATAAATTATGTAAATGTATAAAAAATATTTTTAAATCAAACGGTTTTATATAACAATACATTAAATACACGTGAAACAAAATAAACTTTACAAAGTATACCTACAAACAGCCACTAAGGGCAATTTTTACCCGACTGCGCGACGCAAAGGAGTGGTAATGTGTTCATCAGCCTATGTATGTATGTTTGTATGTTCCTTTGAAGCACTATACAGACCAAACGCCTGGGCCGATTTTTATGATTCACACGTTAATCGATTCCTCTTAGTCCGGCGAGTGTCACTAAAGACATGACGTTAGTGAAAATTCAATATGGCGACTACTGGACGCAATATTTTTTTTTTTTTTTTTTTTTTTTTCAAAACCTATCGAGTGGGGTATCAAAATAAAGGGTTTTAAAAGGTGAATACAAAAATATATACAACATATATACTTAAAAGCAATTCGAAGTGACAAATTGTAAAAAACACCTACTAATAACTAAATCGTCTGCAAATCTTTCACATTTGTAAACTAAAAAGCTGGAAATAAAAAAAGTTATTTAAAAAAATAAAAATACCCGACTGCGGTAAAAAACTTAAGTTAAAAAAAAACTGAAAAGCTAAAAACAAGCCCATTTTAAATTAAATACAAGTTGGAAGCAGGCGGGACCCATTTGAATTTAAAAATATAATAAAAATGGTACGGGTAAAATAGAAATGGGATAAAAATGGGATAAATTCAAATGGGTCCCGCCTGCTTCCAACTTGTATTTAATTTAAAATGGGCTTGTTTTTAGCTTTTCAGTTTTTTTTAACTTAAGTTTTTTACCGCAGTCGGGTATTTTTATTTTTTTAAATAACTTTTTTTTGAACTTCACAATATTATTTTAATCCAAGAAAACTCTATAAGCCATTAAATTTCCTATGGGTACCTCTATACCTACTGTTTATACTTAAAGAGTAATACTTACTTCATTTTAAGAATTAAAAAATTAAAATATTTTTTCTTTCAGATTTTTGATTTGTGAAAACCCTAACAACAAAAAATCGAAACTCGAAAAATCCGAATTCCTTCGTGTTTAGCATCTGATATTTTACAGACAGGTTACCATAATCCTTAGCAATAATGTGTGTGAAAATAAAATGCTACTACCTTATAGAACCTGCGCAAAAAAATAATTTCAAAATTACAGAAAAAATGACGTAGCTTGCTTTAAATAACATCTAAAAAAAATAATTTTGTTTCTAAAAATAGCAGATAATTGGCTTTATCACATAGTATAATTAAAACATAAAAACGTTGCATACATAATAACATAATACAATTCTTTTGATTTCTATGGATAACCAGAATAAAATATTGAAAAAAATATAGCTCTGGTTCTAAGCTGAATTGGTTTCTGGGAGTTCTACTCTAGCATTCAAAACAGTGTATACTATCGATTAGAAGAATAAAAAAGCGATGTCCGTTTTTCGAGGCATTTATCATACTGTGCAGCGCTACCGCTATGTCCCTACATTTGAAATCTGTAATATCTTCGAAAATATTCATTTAAATTACATGCTGTAAGGGCCAAATTGATCTATATTAAATGCACAATATATTTAAGGTACTTAATTGGATAAGAATTAATGCTGTATTGCTTAAAATCGCTTCGTAAATAAGCCATTATTTCTCGTAAAAAGTAAAGGATAAAAAATGGTTATTGTGGGTTATCCCTAAGAGATAGATAAATATACCATCGTGGACTTTTTTGTAGACCTTTTTAAGGTGTACAATACTGTAGTACATTATTTTGATCTATCTCGTAGGGTTCACCTAGCTTTTGCAATATAAGCGCAAAAAATGTGTTTATTTACGACATCACATTAGAAACCTCTAAAATTATTAGGTATCTGTGTTTCTCTACTATATTATGCATGTATTATACATATAAAATCGTATCAAAATTCGTTGCGCAGTTTTAAAGATCTAAGCATACATGTGGACAGACAGACAGCGGGAAGCTACTTTGTTTTATACTATGCAGTGATAAACAGGTACACTGATTCATTAACTGCAAATGTAACTTTGTAATACTATATATTTATATAGGATTACAAAGTTATTTATGCAGTTGGTGTATCTAGAAAACTGGAACGAAATTGCAAAATATTTTAATTTTTCCTTGATATATACACTAAACACTAATTGTATTCTAAATTTGAAGCTTCTATGTCTGCTAGAAGTGCCCTAGAGTTTTGATGATCGGTCAGTCAGTCAGTCAGTCAGTCAGTGAGTGACAAAATTAAGAAACTTTGACTAGTTATAATTCTTAAACTACTGGTTCAAATTGAATGAAATTTGAAATATACCGTGTTTATACAATGCCTGCTTGATTACTGAAAATTCAGGTCTCTAGTTTTATCCACAACGAAGTTATAGGGTGTCGAAAATGGCCTGAACTGCTTCGAGAAAAGGATGGTACGGCCGTGCCCCTTTTTGCTCGACTTGGTGGGGGCACTTCCGTGCCCCCAGATACATTTTTATAATTATGTTGGCATCTTTTTGACTGCCCGACCCCTTGATAAATCAAAAGTGATCTCATCTCGAACCCGTGGGAATATCGGGATAAAATGTCCTAATCTAGGTGTGTCTACCCATGTGTCAAATTTCATCCAAATCCGTTCAGCCGTTTTAGCGTGAAAGCGTAGGTACCTAATAATCAAACTTACAAAAAATCCAATCTTTTCAATTTATAATAATACTAGTTTCTGCTCGCGACTTCGTCTGCGTGAAATTTCTTGTTCCCCGACCTACCCTGTCGCATCGCATCGCTTGCCCGCGCTATCACTTCGTTTTCGCTTAGAGTTCTTTTTGACTTTTTCGTTTTTGTTCGGCTCCTAAGTGTTATAGCGTGAGTTTAGTATCGTTTGGCAGGCGGATGGGGGTGGGAGGGGGAGGGGGGTAGGGGGGGTGTTCCCCCTCTCCCCCGGTACTATTCCCGTGAAAGGTAACGCACCATTTTTGAGAAAAACATATATGCTCGACTTGGTGGGGGCACTCCCGTGCGCCCAGATTTATAACCTAACCTCAAAACACTATAATCACCTATTATGGTCGGGGAAATGCCCCAAGTTCCGAGCTCGCTTCGCTCGCTCTTGCATACTAAAGAGGAGTTACACTGTAGTAGGTAGACTGCACATCTTTCTAGGTTGTTATAA
Source organism: Mesoligia furuncula (assembly GCA_916614155.1). Taxonomy (NCBI): domain Eukaryota; kingdom Metazoa; phylum Arthropoda; class Insecta; order Lepidoptera; family Noctuidae; genus Mesoligia; species Mesoligia furuncula. Next base: position 20,698,020 of record OU744800.1, on the reverse strand, counting down.
AAATTAAACAACAATACATATAAACATATAAACAGCACGTGCGAGTCTAAATTTGCTTCCAATGCCATCAACCGGGCACAAATTCAGTCTCCTGCACTGAAAGAAATAAGCAGCAAATAAAAATGAAAAAACATTACTCTCAACTCCAGTTAATTAATGAGCCTAACGCAAAGACTACAATATAATGCGGTGTAATAGACAGGAAGCTCTCTTCATTTTGTGTTGACAGCACAATTCGCCATCTAGGACTCAACAAGTATTTAAAACTATTAGTTACAGCGGAAGATGGTAGATGGAGCTCTAGTAATAGTCACGGATATAGATGGTAGATGGAGCTCTATTATATTAATTGTGTTGAAATTTCTACATTGTCGTATAAATTATTGTTTACTACCTATTAAGGTTTTTTTAACAATTACATAATTATTAAAAACACACTAAGTAGTAGTAAACAATAATTTATACGACAATGTAAAAATTCCAGATTTTTACTTGCATTAGGAATAGGAGTATGAATGAATGTACTCGGAATATTAAAGATAAACAAACTGTTTATTCTTACAAAAAACACAGAAATACATACAAATTAAACATTTACTAACATATTAAAATCAAAATCATGTAGGCTGAGAATCAGCACTTTTCTTTCCTAGTCACTAGACTTCCAGGTAGGTACACAACAAGAGTTTTGAGACATGATGGAAGTGCACTCAGTGTTCAGCACTATTCACAATAATAATATTATGGGTCCAAACTATAAATAGTGCCTATGCTCACTAGCGAAACAACCAGAATTTAATTTTATTGCAAAAGCAAAATCCGAAACTGACATTCGCGCTGACAGACATTTCAACATTTCAATTAAAGTGTTACCAATGCAACAATAACAAATTCCCATTATTTAAATGAAAAAAACACCTTTCAGAACCGTTTTATAAATCACTATAGACTATTATTTTATATATGTGTTTGTTCGTCACAACATCTCCCGGTATCATCACTAAATATTTTTATATTGTATCACAGTATTTTTCGTTTTCTACTTGTTCGCTAGGGGCGCTAGGAGTAATAGTGTTTTAGGTGATGTTCCAAGCTGCCATAGCATGGCCTAACGTACAAAACAGTGCTATGGCAGCTTGGAACATCACATGGTGATCACATAGTGATGATACCGGGAGATGTTGTGACGAACAAACACATAAATAAAATAATTATCTCAAAATATTGGACATTAAACAACAAAAATAAAAATTAAGCCTAAACCAAGTGTAACAAGTCTATAGTGATTTGTTAAACGGTTCTGAAAGGTGTTTTTTTTTTCATTTAAATAATAGGAATTTGTTATTGTTGCATTGGTAACACTTTAATTGAAATGTCTGTCAGCGCGAGCGTCAGTTTCGGATTTTGCTTTTGCAATAAAATTAAATTCTGGTTGTTTCGCTAGTGAGCATAGGCACTATTTATAGTTTGGACCCATAATATTATTATTGTGAATAGTGAACTGAACACTGAGTGCAGTTCCATCATGTCTCAAAACTTTTGTGTACCTGGATGTCTAGTGACTAGGAAAGAAAAGTGCTGATTCTCAGCCTACATGATTTTGATTTTAATATGTTAGTAAATGTTTAATTTGTATGTATTTCTGTGTTTTTTATAAGAATAAATAGTTTCTTTATTTTTAATATTCCGAGTTACTTTTCATTCATACTCCTATTCTTAATGCAGGTACAAGCTGGAATTTTTACATTGTCGTATACATTATTGTTTACTACTACTTAGTGTGTTTTTAATAATTATGTAATTGTTAAAAAAACATGAATAGGTAGTAAACAATAATTTATACGACAATGTAAAAATTCTAACACAATAATAATATAATAGAGCTCCATCTACCATCTATATCCGTGACTATTAATAGAGCTCCATCTACCATCTTCAGCTGTAACTAATAGTTTTAGAAACTCGAGCACTAGATGGCGAATTGTGCTGTCAACACAAAATGAAGAGAGCTTCCTGTCTATTACACCGCATTATATTGTAGTCTTCCGCATTATATTGTAGTCTTTGCTTGCAATCAATATTAACAAAATGAATGAACCAAATGTCACAAATGGCACAAATACACTGACCTCTATAATACAAGTACGCTGGACTGCAGACTATGGATGACAGATTGAAGCCATTTGATTTTCGCCATTTTGGCGCTGATAGCAATGTGAAGGGACCATAGAACTAATATTAGAGATGGGATATATCCTACGATAAAAAAATACTTTTATGAATTTTATCGACCGTTATAACCACTGCGAGTAATTTATTACTTAAGAGAATAATATCGGATCACTCCCAGTTATTTTTATGCTTCATTTTTAAGTAATAGTGTAATTGCTCTGCAAAAGTTAAGGGGCCGGCGGAGCATGCGTAGTTCATACAAACGTAATACCAAAATAATTTGTAAATCAAACATATTTTTAATGTAGTGTGCATTTATTCCGATTGGATTACAGAATATCTAGGTTCCCAAATATATATTTTGAATGGACACTGATTTAAAGACGAGTTATGAGAAAAATAAGTTTTCTATAGAAATTTGAAATTCACTCTCTAGCATGCGTAGTTCGCCGGCCCCCTGTCTGAAAATTCATTAAGGCGCGGTCAGATCGCACGCTATAAACTAGTGGATAGTGTCCTAGTAAGGTTATAGCGCATGACGGTCAGATCAGTGAGCTTTAAATATGAGGATAGGCTTAGAATTTAGCCTAAAAACTACTATGGTTGAGCTAATATCTCCTGGCTCAACTACACTAGTTTTACAATCTGAACTGGGGTCACATTAGTTCGCAATATGAACTAAAAACTATGTTGCCATTTCGCTCTAACCTAGTAAATCAAATGGCAGCTGTATTCTTCGTGACTTTGTGTTGTCACTTTTGGTGTTCAATTTGGAAGAATTGAACCATGTAGGAAACAAAAAGCAACAAACAGCGTCCATAGAAATTCAATCAAATTCACTCAAATTGAATGCCTAAAGTGAACCTTGTAACATTACCATGTAGTCATTACTAGCGGAAAGGAGAGGGATTCCATTTTCATTATTGCCTGCGTACTAATGGAAAAAAAACACAAGAAATAACAAAATCTAAGTCAAATAATTTATTTCAAATGAAATAGACACTTTTGAACGTCATTATTTTATTTCAAATAAGTACATAGGCACTTTTGAACGTCAAACTTACAATAAAATAGAATTGATTCTAGTCTTCCAAAAGGCCGTGTTCGTATGGAGAAGAGCGTAAGTGTAGAGTGTTTAACGAAACAGTCCGCAGTGAAATTGCTACAAAGATGATATTCGATTTAGGACTCCAATTTTCCATTTTCATGTTTTTGAGCCCTGCTTAGTTGATTTGGTGGGAAACCTGAAATTAAGTATTTAATTAAAGTAAAACTGACTTAAGAATACAGTACATTGTAGATTACAAGTTTTATTTTGATGTTAGGTCTTTACTTCGGAAACAAGTACACATTACATATAATACTATGCTTCCGCTCGCGGCTTCGCCCGCGAGATATGTCGATAAAAACTATACTCTGCCAAATATTGAAATCCGTTCAGTGGTTTAGGCGTGAAAATGTAACATACAGACAGACAGACAGACAGAGTTACTTTCGAATTTACCTATAATATTAGTATGGATTTATCTGTTGAAATTAGAAACTAGTATTTGCTAATTTGTTTTAGGTAGGTAATCAAATTGCAGAAATTTCTGGCGACAGTAAATTTCTATTTGAAAGACGTAAATTTAAAATTATTAACTGTCTGAAGAAAACTATCGACACATTATCGACATGGAACATTTACAACCCTATTCAAATTATTGTATTCACTAAATGTGAAAACTGAGCCCTAATTACACTTAAATATGATAGGATATTAATGAAAACATTAATTCTAAATATAAGATAGTAATAAAAATGCTGACATAAGCAATCGAAACATTTATAGTCGTAAAATTCACTTACTTGTGAAAGGTTAATCCGCTGTCTTTTTGGCAGCGAGTTTTACAAAATCCGCATGCTTTCATAATAAAAATGTTCCAAATATCACGTAGTAAACACAAAATACACAAATAAACTAGTTTTTCACGATTTAGACCTAAATCATCAGAGACGAAGTAAACAAATCAACGTCCATTTGAAAGAACGTGTCAATTTTAGTTCCTTGGGGCTACGAACGGGGCGCTTTGAATCGGCACAAAAAACAACTGTCATTTCGTAGAGTATCGTTAGTCCAGCGTACTTGTATTATAGAGGTCAGTGCACAAATACCAAAGACAGTTTTTTTTTACGTTCCTTTTCACCTCAGCTTTTCACCAATTTGGTATGACATTGTACACCACAGACAATATACTAGTACTTAGTACACATTCGGCTGTCAATCGCTCATTTTAACGTTCCGTTTCACCTAATAACGTTTACATTTCGCTTTTTATCTGATTTGAGGTTACAAACTATTTTTATTAATTTCTCGAAAAATATCCATTACCTTGTAATAAGAGTTGTAGCGTTATAATCGGGGGCCCACCCTCTACCAGATTTAACCACTTTTAACCCCCTCCGCTTGTCAAACGATACTAAAGCCAACCCTAGAGCTTAAAGAGCTTCCTCAAAAATTGGGCTATCAAATGCAAAAATAATTTTTCAAATCCAACAGGTAGTTCCAGTCCAGAGATTAGCGCGTTCAAACTAACAAACACTCTTCAGCTTTATCACACTAATCACACTAATATTATAAAGGCGAAAGTTTGTGAGTGTATGTGTGAGTGTGTGTGTGAGTGTGTGTGTGTGTTTATATGTTTGTTACTTCTTCACGCTCAAACGGCTGAACCAATTTGGATAAAATTTGGTATGGAGGTAGCTGACAACCTGGATTAACATATAGGTTACTTTTTATCCCGATATTCCCACGGGATCGAAACTTATGCGGGTGAAACCGCGGGGCGCAGCTAGTAATATTATAAAGGCGAAAGTTTGTGAATGTGTGTGTGTTTATATGTTTGTTACTTCTTCACGCTCAAGCGGCTGGGCCAATTTTGATAAAATTTGGTATGGAAATAGCTGACACCCTGGATTAACATATAGGCTACTTCTTATCCCGATATTCTCACGGGATCGAAATTTATGCGGGTGAAACCGCGGGGCGCAGCTAGTTATTGGTATAAAGATTAGTTTAGAGAAATGCTTTGAGTATGAGTTATAGTTTGTAGAATAATGATAATCGAACCTTTTCCACCTATTCATGGTACACTGCATACACTAGTATAATTACTTTCTCCTGAAGGAACCTATGAGGGGTGTCCTGCTTTGTCTTAATCCTTGTACCCAAAACCCTTGTAAAGTGTCGTGATATCCTTTTAAACTGATGAAACTGTTATTTTTGTTTGTTTGCGCAGTCGTAGTAAATCCCGTCGATCTCGAGATGGTTTTGAAGACGTGCTTGGAAAAGGATGATCTCCACAGGTTCATTAGAAAAATCATTGGGAATGGTGGAATATTTGCTCCAGGTAAGAACACAATTTTTTTTTATTACAGCATCTAATAGCTCAAAGATGAAGATGGTGATAATATTGATGTGTCTAAGACACAAGTGCAGAAACAGACGTTCCAAAAATTCTAGAAGACATTCTAGAAATCAACGCTGCCCACTGGCAGCTTAAAGTTCTCTGGCCGCCAAAAACATTAAAAAAAGTCTAATTAGAAGTTTTATTAGAACAAAAGGTTGCTTTAGAAACTAACAATTATCATGATAGGTATGTCATTTGCTGTTGCCATGTTAGATATTCAGTTGGGGTTGTGGGGGTCAGATAGGCAGTCGCTCCACGTAAATTACGGCTGCATTCAGTTACACTGGAAGCCAACCCCAACAATTGTTGGGAAAAGGCTAGGCAGATCAGATGATGGTGTTGGATATTCAGGTGGATACCCTAATAATAGATGGTTTTAGGCGTTCCATACTTAGATCTAGGCTTTGGCCTTTGTCTTACATACCTGCTGCTACATAGTTTATAATGTGAAAGTGTCTTTGTACATAATGGGTATTTATGAAACGTGACTAAAATCTCAATAGACATACTTAATATAAACATTATCAATGTTAAAGAGACCATATGTTCTCTAGTCACGTCTGTTTAAAAATGGCTCACCTAAAGAACAAATGCGAGCGAATTCGTAATAATTCGGCGGTAGAACAATAAGGACAATATGTAATATTAGCAGTAACACGCAGGCAGTAACAACAGAATATTTCGTAACTGAGTCAGAAAGGACATAAAAATCCAACAACAAGGTAAATCGGCTGTGTGGTAAACTAAGTGATGTGTCATGATGATTAACTGGAAGAATCACAGATGTTAGTGATAAAACCATGCCAAAACTTGTTTTAAATTGCGACATAGAACTTAGCTACGAGAATGTCATTTTGTATGAGTGAGAGAGTGAGTAGAGATTCTAATACATGTGGAGTTACTACTACATGTGGAGAGAGCAGCGGTGGCCGAGTGGTGACGGCCGCGACTTACGAGTTGTAGGTCGTAGGTTCGAACCCAGGCAGGCGCTTTACTTTGTGTAAATTATATCATCACCACTGCTCTCAAAAACGGTGAAGGAAAACATCGTGAGGAAACCGGGATGTCCTAGAACCAAAAATTTGAAGACATGTGACATCTACCAACCCGCACTGGGCCCGCGTGGTGGATTACGGCCCACTCCCTCTCACAGAGAGGAGGCCCGTGTCCCAGCAGTGGGAACATTATAGGCTGATTATGTACTACTACTACATGTTATGTCCCGTGTACCTACGACATGATGACATGATGTTGATTGTCTCATTATTTGTGGAACAGCACCACATTTGGCACACCACACTTTGTTTCGGTCAAACTGAATCCGGAACCTATTTGCACGAAAACTTAGAAAAGCTTCTATTTTATATTCAGAAATATTCTTAGATTCCTAGAAACTTGTATTGCATCGTTTCTTGAGTTTTTTTTGCATCGATTATCTATTACATTTTTGGCAAGGTAGTTTTGTGAATACCTACCATGATTTGGCACACCTTGGACTGACAACCAGATAAGCACGTTATGTTGAGTATAACATGAAGTTTCACCTAAAATAGAGTCGGCACGATGAATCATAATTTGTGTTATGTAACACTATGCAGTGCTAATTTATCGGTCCATCATTGGTGCAACAGTGACCTTATCCTTCAAATATGATGGGCATTGCAGTAGTTATATGGTTTATTTTTGTAAATAGCTTAGCTTTAGATGCTTAGCTTCAAGCCATGCGTATGCTAGTGATGTTATGTTCACTCTTATTCTCTACATCCGTGGCACTGATGGCTGACGTATCATCTTTCTAGACATGTGCGAGGTAGTCTCAAAATCAAGATCTTTACAAAAAATATGAATGTAGCCTTCGTAACTGTAACATCTAGCTAAGTATCTAAACTGCAAATGGCTTTGAAGGTCCGTGGCATACCTACCAGTCAGCCATTTATTTTTTCAAAATGGCGGCCAGAAATAGCTAACATGCAAACAGAAAACATCACGTTTCCGAGATATTAATTAATGTTCAAAGTGATCACGTGACATTCATAGTCTTTGAACTTGTTTACATCTTGTTGCATGATAGATGTTTGAAATAATCACTCAGACAGTAGGTATGATCCATATAAAAATCTTCAATACCCTCTTAAGGAGCTTTGGACAGAATATAGCCCTATTTGACATGTCTCGCTCTCAGAGATTAAAAAGTTGAATCAAATCTTTGTCATATTATAGTCAATTCCACATTATGTTTGCTACACAGGAAAAAAAAAAGATAATATTATATATCAACTTCTGTACAAACCTCTGACGAATTATCTGGGGTTCTTTAGCTAAGTACGATACGATATTAGTACCTAGTTGTAAGGTTCCAGAACGTTTCCTGAAATCAAATTTTCTTTTCTAAACATAGTTTCTATCTGGCGTCGCCGACGGAAGATCTTAGTGCCAGCCTTCAGCCCTAGGATAGTCGAAAACTTTGTTCAGGTTTTCGCTGAACAGAGTGAAAAGTTGGTGAAGCAACTGAAGAATTCTTCCGGCATTGGAAAGTTCCGCATCTGGCCATTACTCAGCTCTTATACCCTGGATTCTGTGTGTGGTAAGTTCAATTAATTATAGCCTGAAATAGTTTGAGTGACGACGTGCATGATAATCGTGATTATTGACTAAATAGGCCAGTAATAATTGGCTAATTCGGCTTCAACCGTACGATAGAGAAAGCATAGTTATCATTCGATAATAACATAGATATTCCCAAATACTAGGGCATTAATCCAGCATGAGCATCTGGAGAACCGGATTTACAGTAATTATCGAAATGAAAAATAGCATGCGGTATACAGTCTCTTGAAGCTGTGAAAAAATCAAACTTCTAAGATAACGTAAAAAAAGATACACTTATTTATTTATTTATTTTATTTTACAAGTTTATAAAAAAATCTTAACTTATTAACTATGCCCCGCAAAACCGTTGTCACGGTTTGTCTGAGGGAACGTGACAAATAGTATTATAACTATGCTTTATTATCGCAGACATTTAAATTTTCCTAATTAAACTCTTTTAATAATACTACCAAATAACAGTTTACATGCTCTCTCTGTAATATATAACGCTTACAAACTCCTAAGATAAAACAACTTCAGCAATTTAGCAAATTTGCCTTTTAATTCCTGACCTCTTATATCAGCAGGCAATTGGTTGAGAAGGTAAGGTACTCTTTTATCAAGTGTTCGGTCGCCAAAATAATTCCTTATTCTAGGTACATCAATACGGTCGTTTATGCCGCAAAAAACGTAGGTATATTTCGACATTCTCAAGGGAATCAAAATTTATAGGGTACTTCCCGTTCACCTAGAATCATGAAATGTGGCAAGAAGCAAGGTCACGTATCACTAGTAAAGGAAAAAATCCGAAAACCATAGTAGTTACATTAAAAAAAAATCTCGTGATAAATTATTTACATAGCTACAAATTTAATAATAATAAAAACAAAAAACCAAAAAAAACAAAACAAACAAACAAACAACCACCCAAACCCATAGTCCAACTTTTTATTTTTCCATATCCTGCAATAGTCCTACACCAACCGGGGGTTATCCTTGGGTGCACTTGCATAGCGCATACAGGGATAATCGTCGGTTGGTGCCGCATTTCATTAAAATTTCCTAAGGGGCCTCTGCGAGTTGGCTTCGGCCCCTCGTACGCCTTCCAAAGGACCGGGACCCAATGGTTCCGAGAAAAAAAAAAAAAAAATAATAATAATTATAATAAACCATTTATTTTCAGGTAACAAAGACCCATAGATACATACCTTATCCTAAGTATACATAATAATATAGTAACAATTTTGTTAGTAAATAAAACTTAATAACTATGTTAGTACGGAACCCTCGGTGCGCGAGTCCGACTCGCACTTGACCGGTTTTCTTTAATAAAACAGATACTGTTTTATGTTGTTAAGCCAAAATTCCAGCAAAATGCGGTGCATTGGCAGTGGGGCCATACATTCATTGTTAACATATTGGACTCAATACGTTAGTAACAATATTTCTAACCTAACACTGCCCTATAGTCATTAGAATCCCTGCTACAAGCTCAACACCGATGTGGAGAGCTTGCAGCAGCGATTCCCATACAAACAGTCCAGTCTGCTCGGGATACGCTGCAGTATAAAGTTGGGGCTGGCCCGTATCCGGCGTACCAGTGAGGTGCTAAAAAAAAGTAGGACGAGTTAAGGATTTTTTGATTCAACATAAAAAATCTTAGAGCTATTTTTAACCCTATAAAGGTCAAAACCGAAGGCAGATAATTCACCGTTAGTTTATTTCTAATTTTGGAAAATAAATCGTTGAACTTTGTGCCTAAGTGATTAAGATTAATGATAGTTCAAATTACCGTAGTTATCTGTATACTTGGTACCGCTCAGTCTAGATCCATTTGTCATGATAATTGTTTCTACACGCAAACATGGCCATCGTTTAGACAATTTAACTTCATTTGTACAATGTTTCTGAGTTATAGGTATTTTCTGTTTATCTACTTATAGTTTGTTGTGCAGACTGTAGTGTTTATGATAGGACAAAGAATGTTTACCATAGTTTATTTGAATCTCGATTTATCTAGAACTTGGGTTCTTAACCATATTTTGCCCACCGCCCAATTTGAGAATATATTTTTCTAGAGCCCCCCTATTTTTTCCTTTACCATTTGTCGCGAATCTGAAACAGCTACCGCCACGATTATATTTAAACGTGTAATATTATATTAGGTATAGGTAGTCGTTCGCAAAAAGAAAGAAGAAAGAAAGTCTCAAACGCTCACGAGCCGGCTTTATCGACCACGTTGAAAACCTATGATCTAGAAGGAATAAAATAGAGACCTAATCGGGTGACAGGGTTTTGTTTACAGTTAAAACTGAAACGTGATTTAGGTACCATTCGGAAAGATAATTTCAGATTCTTAATCGGTAACACTTCACATAAAAATATAACAAGAGACCTTTATCGGAAGTTCGCGGCTTTTTCTTCCCGTGGACAGATAGGAATTTAACTCATCCATCTTTGATTGACAGAAACCACAATGGGTGTAAAAATCAACGCACAAGAGAACTCAGACCACCCGTTCCTAAAAGCGATGTGCGATGTGCTAAACCTGGTGTGCGAGAGAATCTTCCACTTATGGTTACAACCAGACTGGCTGTACAAGTGGTTCCCGAAGTACAAGAAGCACCAGGCGGGTATAGCACTCATGCATGGATTTACTGATAAGGTACTCGTGTATTTGTTCCTCTCAGTTCACTGCCTGGCAAAGGCCTTCCCAATAGCAGACCCAACTAGATCCTCGACTATCTTCAATCAGTTGCTACCAACAGCCACAAGCGCATAAGATGTTGAAGAACTTAATTATTTACAGGTTATTGAAAAGAAGAAGGAAGAATTAAAACTCGAAAAAGAGTCTAGAACAGAGGTGGATCATGAATTTGGTGAGAATTTTCTTTAGGATATGACACTGCTAGCAGATTATTGATTGAACAATCATCTCGCTTCTACTTAATACCTAAAGCAACAAAGGATTAAGGCGAAGCGCCAGGGTAGCCAAGAATAAAAGTAACTTCATATAACCCCATTGAATGACTATTTCTGAAATATCAATATTTTTCTTCTTCGTGTCGCTGGCACGACTGTACCTATTTTAAATCTTGTTTTCCCAAAACTTTGCCACCGACAATGCCATGGAAGTGGCAAATATCAATCAATAGGGTTATATGAACTTTAAGGGTTGTATTGATGATTTTAACCTTTTGAGCGCCACAGTCATGTATAGATGACAAACCAAAATGTGCCCAGAATGCCACGGTTCAACTACATGACAGACTTTGACACCGAGGGCACGTTTTTGATTTTTTGACGTGTGGCGGTCAATAGGTTTATGATTATAATTAACTACTTGTTAAGCCTCGTATCCACTAGGCAACATTTGGCGCGCGACATGTTGCACAACATGTCGCTCAACATGTTGAAAGTTAGCGCGGAACTTTTGTTTAGCAACGTTGTCTGTCTACGCTTGATCAGTCGTCGACAACATGTTGCCAGAGGAACTAGTGTTGATTTCAGCAGCGATGGTTATAATTTTATCGAAAAATGCATCAAAAAGACACAAAGAAAATGTATTCAGTGATCTCCGTGTGGTTGATGGATCTTTTACGAATTTTACCCGAATGAGCACTCGTTCGTTACACCACACGACATTTCTGCCACTCAACAACATTTGATGCTCAACTGCATGTTGCACGGAAATAAACAACAAGCCGCGAGTCATATTGCGCGCCAGCTGGCAACGTCGCGCGCTGTTTCGCAACGGTGCCGAACATGTTGAGCGTCACGTGTTGCGCGTCAATTGTTGCGTAGTGGATACGAGGCTTTACGGTCGTGAATCATATTTTGTTAAACACACAACCTGATCTTGACCGGCAAATTGCAAAAACCGTAAGAAAACTTGAATTTTGCGGGCTACCTTGGTGTTTCCCCCTTAATATTTGACTTTTTGAAATGCACCTTAATTTCTGTTTCAAAATCGAACCCAACATTTTTTTTTAGATTTAGGGTTATACAAGAAACAGACATTCCTAGACCTGTTAATACAGTTATCTGGCGGTGAGAGTGGGTATACCAATGTGGAGTTAAGAGAAGAAGTGTTGACCATTACTGTAGCTGGGACGGATACCTCTGCTGTCGCTCTAGGGTATACATTGCAGCTAATGGGAAAATACCCGGAAATCCAGGAGAAAGTGTATCAAGAGTGAGTGTTTTTTTTTTTATTTAGTTTTTAGGCAACAGTCTTAAGGGGCTTACAGGACCTAAACACAAAAAACGCAAGTTTTAGAAACTAAAAAAGTATATGATTGACTACAGTAAAAAAAACAAAACAGTGAACAAAATCAGAAAAATATATGATATTCTTCAGGATATATGCTAGGTAGATAGAGTGTTGAAAACATACTCGTAATACAACTAATTTGATACAATAGAAAAATATCATGAAGGTACCTCAAAACAATTTGTTTTTACAATAAAAACCATACTAATATACATACAATCTGCATTCTGATTTTTTGACAGATTATTCTACAAGCAACATACTAAAGTACTAGTGTTTTAATTTTATCGTCCAAACAATATATTTTTTGTAATTAAATAATTGCTTCATATTTTGCAATAAATTACCAGCGTTGTGTCATCGCGCTTCTCTTTCTTTTCTATGCAGTCCGACAGTGACCGCGCTTTGGGTCATGTAAGCCCCTTCCTTGAAAATAACAGACTCAGTTGTGAAAAAACATGATAGATATAAAAATTTGTAGCCCATCGGTTTCGGGAACAGGGTCCAAGCTACGGTCAATGCTCCAGAGAGGAACCTCCTAACAATGCGAGCCGTATCCATAAGTACCGCTTTCTGATTCAAGCCCTTTATCCAGCTGCCTAACGAGAGCCTTTCTATTATCTAAGCCATTATTAACTCAACTAATTATTATTCTGCAAAAACCAACCATTATGTTACGAGATTTCCAGGTTAGGTTAGGAGTTACTTATATCTATATCATCTATACTAATATTATAAAGCTGAAGAGTTTGTTTGTTTGAACGCGGTAATCTCAGGAACTACTGGCGAGAATTGAAAAGTTCTTTTTGTGTTGAATAGTCCATTTATCGAGGAAGGCTATAGGCTATATAACATCACGCTATAACCCTTAGGCGCTGAGCAGCGGGTGACACCGCGGGGAACAGCTAGTTACTAATAAAGCTGAAGAGTTGGTTTATGTGTTTGTTTGAACGCGCTAATCTCCGTAACGACGACGCGAAAAATGGGGCCGCGAACGAAGTCACGGACAGAAGCTAGTGAATAATATAAACTAACATAGTTCATAACTTCTTCCGTATTTTATGTTGATTTCTTTGTTCATACTTCATATTAATTAATAACAGGTAGCATAATAGGCTGGTATAACTTGATTGATAGATTGACGTCTACGGGTAATCTTGGATGTATTGTTCACTATTTTCCTGTATCTAACCTAGATCTGGGGGCACGGGAGTGCCCCTCCAAGACGAGCCAAGCGAAGCGCAAGGGCACTACCTACCTTTTCTCGAAGCACTTCGTCGTATTTTTGAACCTTCTTGACTTGGGTTTGGATTATACCAGATAAACAAAATTTTCGGGATATGATGTCAGTGGTTTACTTATTAAACCTATAAAGTTTCAATTGCATAGCTCTTATACTCTAGATTTTATTGATATCTAAAATACCCCGATTTCGCCACTGATTCACTGGCTCACTGATGATCATCAATATTCTTAAGGTTCTTCCTGAATTCCTAGAAAATGAAACTTGGTATGTAAGCTAGTAATAGTACACAGACAACAAAAAAATCTTAAAACTTGAAACTTTTACCCCCCCCAACCCCTTAAACTAGGGGGTGAAAGTTTGTATGAGAGTTCCGTAAATTTTGATGCTAGAGGTCTGAAAATTTATATAGGGGGTCCTTGTTATAAATAATAAGATACGTATTTCAGGATTTTTAGTAAATCATCCCCTAGCCTCTAAATTAAGGAATGATTTGTTTCGGTTTTCCCATACAATCTTAAAATTCCCATACAAACTTAATTTCATGCTTGAGATCTGAAAATTATACAAGTACATTCTTCTTACAAATTAAAAAATAATTTAAAAAAAAAGCATCTCTCAAACCCTTGCATTACGGGATAAAAGTGGTTTAATAATATGGTTTCAGAATATTCTTCACTACATTATTATACTTGTATTACCTATAAGTACTAACGAATAATATTAAATCAAAACAACTTACAAAAAGAAATGAAATCCCACAAAAACATTTCATGTTAAATGTTGCCAAGACGAGACCATGTAGCTCGCACTGTCAAAAAGTAATCAGATCTCATGTAGAGCCAAGCTTCTAACTCTACACGCCCTAACTCTACGAGGCCTAACTTCGCAAACTCTACACCTTAGTCAAAATTTATGGCTTGACCATTTCGCTACATTCACATGAGCGTAAGGTGAAAATGTCTCATACTGTTATACAATGGTTCTTGTAGTAACGAAACGGCCAAGCCATATATTGTGACTAAGGTGTACAGTTTGAAAAGCTAGTCCTCGTACAGTTAGGGCGTGTAGAGTTAGAAGCTTGGCTCTACATGAGATCTGATTACTTTTGACAGTGCGAGCTACATGGTCTCGTCTTGGCAACATTTAACATGGAATGTTTTTGTGGGATCCTATTTCCTAATCATCATAATAATGTCCAGGGGGGGATTTCTCGTAATCGTAACCGTTCACAGCGTTTCACAGTCAGACTGTGAACGGTCTTAAAATTACGAGAACTCCCCCCCTGATCTCAGTCTCAATCTGTCAAAAAATACGTTTAATTATTCCCCTACATTTTGACAAGTTTTTGACATTTGTTTGTCGCCGAGAAGAGACTGCGATTAGATTTTGAACGTTCTAAATTACGAGAATTGGCCTTCTGGTCATGGTCACAATATCATCCATATTTATACTGTGTCGTGGTCTAGCCATGTGCCAAATTTCATCCAAATCCGTTCAACCGTTTTACCGTGAAATCGTAACAAACAAACATACAAAACATCAAATCTTTTCTCTTTATATTATTAGTTTAGTTGTCATGTAATTTAAAATTATGTAAGGATTACTCATTTTTTGTTATATTCAGGGTCAAATTAAATGAGCTAGTGAAACTACGCAGGTGTGATGGATGTCGATATCATCATCTGCTTAGCCTGGATGGACTTCCAGTCTAACCGGATGCACCTGAATACCAGTACTTTACATGGAGCGACTGCCTCTCTGACCTCCACAACCCAGTTACTGGGTAATACGATACCCCTTGGTAAGACTGGTTGTCAGACTTGCGGGCTTCTGACTACCCGTAACGACTGTCAAAGATCCACGAATGACAGCCGAGACCAACGGCTTAACGTGCTTTCCGAGGCACGGAGGGGTCTTGGTATGTAAAGATGGTCACCACTCCACAGACCAACCGCGGCAAGCGTAGCTTAATCACAAAACGATAAAAAAATAAAACGGATTTTCTTAACTTGTACTTCAAGTAAGTAACACTAATAAAGGTCGTGGACCCTAAAAACACATCAAATTTATTCTATTTTCTCGTGTTTATGTATCGATCGATACCCATCACGTCTGCAAAGTTTCGCTAGCTAATTTAATTTGACCTTCTATGCTTTTTTTTTTGCGCATGGGAAATCGGACCTTCTATGCTAAGTTGTTATGTAAAACAAATGACAAGTGCAACAGTTTAATTGACAGGAAGAATTCCTTGAAGCTACGCAATTATAACACACTATTACTCTCAATTTGAATCATTCTCAAGCATATTTCTGATCCATTGCTTCTTATGTTCGAAAAATGTGTCTGCTCAACAACGCAAATAACGCAATGAATATTGTTGAACTGTCAAAATGAAACCCATTGCTACTGATAGTGTGTTACGCAATTACCCTGCTGGACTATGTAAAAATATGCTTTTGTCTACCTACCACCACTTGCCACTTGCCACCTGTGTTGTTCTCGCACTGCCAGCTGTTATAGAACCCAACGGTTTGGCACGGATTGAAACATGGGGCCATGGAGTCCGAGTAGCCACTTGATTTTTCGAGACATCGCCGAGTGGTTGGCCGACTCTTCACGTGACTAGAGGTCTGGCCTATTTCTTGGCCAAAGAACCAGCATCGCCATACAACGTGGCAATGCTGCCAGCCTTTTGGGCACTTTTCAGGTTGACAGCGATGTGGACGAATTTTTTGATGTCCTATATGATTGTTTCCCTCTTTTTTATATACCTACATGTAGGTACATATTATTATTATTTTAAGACTGTAAGCTTGTACCGGGTGACTTTTTTACCATATGGACAAAAACAGGGTATAAAAGGTGAATGGAGTAGAAGCCAATGGCACAGAATCCTCGATTTCTTACATTCAATCCTTTGATTGAAGTCGGCCGATTGCTTCAATAAATTATAGGATTGAATGTCGCTATGAATGCATTGATAATTTCCGCGCGTAGAGTTGGGTGCCTATAGGTACGTATTTTTTTTTGTTTTACTATTTTTACTTTGTTTTACTAAAGTTTACTTCAAATAAGTATATTTAAATTGTTAGGTTAATTTCAATTTACGTTTTTGTAAACATAAATCAAGAGGTCAGTGCCTTAGGTTTCCACTCCGTTTAGCTTTTACACTTCTTAAAGTAGGTTTAACACTTGTTAAACCTAACATACTGTGTAGAACTTTAAAATAACTGACAAAATGAGAGAGAACCTAAATAATGTAAGTAAACTGATTTAGTATTAAAATTATCGTCCTTTTACAGGCTCTGCGAGGTATTCGACGATGATCGTATGTTAGTTAAAGACGATTTAAACAAGTTAAAGTATTTGGAGCGTGTAGTCAAGGAATCCATAAGGTTATTCCCACCAGTGCCGCTAATTATTCGGAAAGTCTTAGAAGATATTACGTTACGTAAGTATTTTGTATAATTATGTTAACAATGTAAAAGTATTTTTGTTTAAAAAAAACAGCCGGTCAATTCTGTAAAAATCTCACCGTGAAAACTTGCGTGGAGTGAGCTCAGTGAGCTGTCAATGTCATCCCACTGACGCTAGGGATTGACCAAGCAAACATTTACAATCTTAGTCGAGATTTTAATAATATTTTTTATGTTAATTCTTTTAGTATTAAACGTCAATGTTTTATTTTAATTATTGTTCGTGCGTGACGCGCTCGCGCCTCAGGCTATAATAAGGACTAGTCCTTATTCCTTAGTCTTTGTTCTTAGTCTTATTCTTTCTTTAGTTATTATTAGGATTAGTTCTTATTTTTTTTCCTAGACTAGTCTAGGAAAAAAAAAACAACATCGAGATTCTTACTAAGTTTATTATAATGAAAACCCCATAAAAAGTAATGTTTTGACAACTAAAATACTGGCTTCGAAATTATATAAAATGATCAATAGAATTAACATAAAAAATGTTATTATTATCTCGATTATGATTGTAAATGTATGTTTGGTCAATCCCTAGTATCAGGTGGGATGACACTGACAGCTCACTCCACGCTCACTTCACCTAAGTTTTCACGGTGAGATAGTTACAGAATCGCACTGCAGTGGCTCTCCGGGATTGCCGACAAAAGTGAAAACAAAACACAAACAGAATACTTTGCTATCACTCATTGACATCACATGAGTAGACAAAAATGGTCTACTCATGTGCTGACATATCGGATATACATTAAAACCGAGTACATCCCGAGGAGAGCCGAACACATCCGAAGCAGGTATTTTTCTAATTCTCTTATAAACAAAACACGCGCGGTGTCGCTTACGGTAACAGTGGCGCGAGTTCAATGGTTTTTTCCCATCTCAAAAAATGCCCAAGAAGTTTTCACTTCAAAAATCATTGTAGAAACGTGTAAGTGGTTTGGATAAAATTTATTTATGCTGTAGTCCAACGGCATCGTGGAATACCTAGGCGTAGATGCAGGCGGGACGATTTTGACGCCTTTATGAGGGATTGGTCCATATTATCTCGGGATCGAGTTGAATGGAAAAAGGAAAAACTTTGCCCTGCAGTGGAACAATACAGGCTAATTATTATTATCGGGGGGCACGGCAGTGCGCAAAAAAAATGTATTTTATTATAAAATAATACTTCACTTCACTAGCTTGTTGCTTGTTGTTGTTGTTGGAGTGGATACTCTTCTGTTAAGTTGTTGGCAAAAAAGCTTAGCACTCTCTTTACGAAAGTTTCGAACTTACCCGTGTTATGTCTACCCGCATTTGACAGCGATTATATGCCCGTAAACCGAGGTCTTTAAATCACTACTATTACCAGTAGAGCAGTGGTGGCCCAGTAGTAACGACCGCGACTTACGAGTCGCGGGCGCGGTCGTCGGGTCGTGGGTTCGAACCCAGACAAGCGCTCTATTTTGTGTAAATTATTTCATCACCACTGCTCTCAAAACAGTGAAGGAAAACATCGCGAGGAAACCAGCATGTCCTAGAACCAAAAATTCGACGACATGTGACATCTAGCAACCCGCACTGGGGCCGCGTGGTGGAATACAGCCCACTCCCTCTGACAGGAGGCCTGTGTCCCAGCAGTGCGAGGCTTAGGCAGAAGTGTATAGTTTTTTTTTTAACTTGTCTTCAATTATAATTATCATATATTATTTTCCACAGCGTCTGGTCGCGTTTTGCCCGCTGGCTCGGGCGTAGCCTGCTCAATATGGGGCGTACATAGAGACCCCAAGTACTGGGGTCCAAATGCCGAGGAATTCGACCCTGATAGGTTCCTACCTGAAAGATTCAACCTGGAACACCCTTGCAGTTACTTGCCTTTTAGTAATGGACCTAGGAACTGCCTCGGTAAGTTACTAAAGTTGGTGATAACACGCACAAGCAAGTACCAACGCGTACTTGTGGATCGACACCCTAATTGCGTATTACACTATCACATGAAAGCTATTGCTACTGATAATGGGTTTCGCAATTACTCCGCTGATATGTTTTTCGTTGTTACTCCATGTAGTTATGTACGCGAACTTTTAGAGTGATCCAAGATCTTGTTGGCATCGGATTAAAATCGGTCAAATTGTGGTGAAGATGTGAGTGCGAAAGTCTTCCATTTTATGGCAAACCTTTTCTAGAAACGACAAGACCTTATAAAAACTTTTTACAAAAAAAAAACAACCGACTTCCAAAAAACACTATAAAGTGAAAAATAACTTCAATTTCGGAAGTCGGTGTCTTTGGATTCGTATTTTAGTTTTTCGCCACCGACTTCCGAAATTGAAGTTATTTTTCACTTTATAGTGTTTTTTGGAAGCCGTTTGTTTTTTTTTGTAAAAAGTTTTTATTTTTTACTTTTTAGTGGGTCAGTTTGTAATTTATCTAAGTTACAATAGCCTAATGTCAACTGCTCATCATATGTTACAAAATATTGCTTTTCCCGATGTTGGGACGTTAATTATTGTTGACCAGTTCTCCTGGTAAGAACCAGAAGAACTCCTCTACAACCACTCACCATACGCATTGTGACGAGCATAAATTGCTTAGCAACCATATTAAAGTAATCGAATCGCAACCCGTGAAATATTTGTCATTGAGTAGTTCCGATGGCCATCTGTGGTCTTCATCATCGGCTCCACTTTACCAAATGATGATTTCCGAGAGCAACTGCTCAAGTTACTTTAAAAAATACCCAAATCGCTATAGGTTTGCCTATAAAATTTGAGGGTTTCATAAATCATCATCAGCATATTGCAGTTCACTGCTGGACGTAGACCTCCCCAAGTTTGCGCCAACGTTGAAAGTCCTCCGCTTCTCTCATCCAGCCACTACCCGCAAGCTTTGTTAGGATAATTATACACAAGAAAAACTCGCAAAAGTATTTCACTTTAAGAAGTATTGATTAGTTTTTAGACTAGATGCTGATAATCCTGGCTGCAGCATCAGGCCAGACTTATGTCAACATTGCATTGAACTTAAAATTTAGTTCTGTTTAAAATGAGCCCAAACACGACTACGGTGCTGTAATTTCAAGGTTTGTGCTTTTTCTGATGCTCCTGGCTTCAGCATCAGGTCTCTATGTACTTCGGTGTTCCTCATTAATAGTACGTTTATCCACACATCGAGCCCTTTTCAATGAGCCTAAACACGATATATCTGCTGTTAGTTGTCGAGGAGTTAGGTACTCTGCAGACTATCCTGACTGCAGCATCAGGTCATGACTTGATGATCATGAGACCAAATGTGGCAAATGCCCTATCAAACATCAAAACAATTTACTAAAACAGTCTTTGCCTGTTCGAGTAACTTCTTACTATTAAGGAGTTGTACCTTCCATCATCAGCCCAGTTACCTGAGATGGTGACAACCATACGCAAATACACAAGATACTTCATAAAATATGCGAAAAACAATAAGTGAGTCTATAAAATTTGAGGGTTGCCCTCGATTTCTCTAAGATCTCATCATCAGATCCTAACTTGGTGACAGTGGGACCACTTCAGAACTATCTACTTTCGAACAAAAAAAGAATTTTGAAAATCCGTCGACAATTGGCGGAGTATTCGAGGAACAAACATACAAAAAAAAAACATACAAACATCCGAACATAGTACCTCCTCCTTTTTGTGAAGTCGGTAAAAATATGGTCCTTGTACGAAAGAAGATGACCACTATTATATACACAATTAGATAAGATGAATATTTACTTTGAAAAGTATAATAGTATTATTATACTAAAAAAAAAAACAGAAAAAATTAAAACAAATTAAAACAGTTCTCACATTCACAATAATTAAAGTATTTTAATTATTGTGTATGTGAGAACTGTTTTAATTTTTTTCGTTAGTTTTAAATGATAATCTGGCAGTTTATGTAGGTACTTTATGCGGCCTATGACTAGGCCTATTCATACCTCAAAAGGCCATTTCAAACACCAATCTACATGGTTTTCACATGATCTGACCTAGATTATGTCTGGAATTTAAAAGAGCCTCTGAATTTAATATGTTTCGGCTTTTCGTCTCAGAGTAGTCAGATAGGAAACGCCGACCTCATCTAGTTTTCAAAATACGATTGACGTGTAAAAGTCTTTGTACACTACTACATACTTACGGAAATAAAATCGTTTACCGAAAATGTATGTACGAAAAACCCAGAATACATTACCTGTTCATACTAAGTCATTTCAAAAGCAAATAAGAATTTGTACATAGGAACTTTTGTGGTCCAGACTACTTAAACATTCTGTTATCATCGCTGTTTTTTTTTATCTCGTAGGTGAGTTAGGTAGATGGTTAGTTAAGGATATGCACGAAGGTTTCTCAATGTAGGTTTACCTACTCAAGTTTTCGGAATCAATGGTACGAGGACTATTCAAAAAGTCCAGACAAATTCAATTTATGTGTCGCAGCCAACTGGTTTAATTTATTAGCCGTTTAGTTAACCGCCTAGCGTTTAAACTAAACGGCGGCCGTTCAACTTACGCGCACAAATTACAAAATTGCTAACGGCCTGAATGATATTCAATTATAGTTTAGGTTGGAACTGAATTGGTCGAAATAAGTAACTAAGCCAGCTTAGGCTTAGGGCACCCCGATCAAATGGGTTAGGTTAGGTTAGGTTAGAACTGTGATCAACCGCGTGCGAGCCGAGAGAGCGAAGCGAGGCAAACACTACTTCTAAAGGCCAGGCGGTTAACTAAACCACTAATTTAACCAGTTGGTTGCATAAATAAATAAAATAAAAATATAAAAAGTCGGGTTAGTTACATCATTTTTAACTCAAGAACCGATTTTTATTATCTTTTATATGTTGGATTTGTCTCCTCCCCGAATAGCAGAATAACTATTAAAACATGAAAAAAAAATCACGTCAAATAAAAATAATGAAGAAAATTCATTTTCTTATACATTTTGTATTAATATTGATTCTCTGAGGCGGTATGAAGTTCGCCGGGTCAGCTAGTATATAAAAAAAAAAAATTGAAGTGTCTGTAAAAACAGACACTTCAATTTATTTAGTTATTATTTTGATAATAAAAATTATCAAAATAATAACTTTTGTTTAGCAAGAGCATTTAGCATTAGCTAACTAATTGCTTAAGAAAGTATATACGGTACGTATAACAACAATTCTTTTCTTTAATTTTCGTCTGTCTATCTGTTTGTTCCGGCTAATCTCAGAAACGGCTGGACCGATTTTGACGGGATTTTCACTGGTAGATAGCTCATGTTATAAGAAGTAACTTAGACTTTATTTTAGAAAAAGAATTAGGGATCCACATAAAAAAAAAATGGTTTTCGACATGCACGTGAACGAAGTCGCAGGCACAGCTAATAAGTATAATCATTATTCTGGGTGGTGATTTTGTCACCTGCATCCGTTAAGGGGGTGATTCTACCCGTCATACTAAACAACTTTCGCTATGAAACTCGTATGCGACTCAGGGAAAGAAAAAACAAATTTCTAATACAACAGTAGAGCGTAAATGCAACTATGCAACTTCAACCATGCAATTCCAAGGCCTGTATGATTTTTTATTTTATGTTTATTAAAGTAAGTAAGTTATTAAAGTAACAAAAAAATATAGAACTAAACATGAGTGACGAATTTCAAACAAGAATCAATTGTCAGCAATTACTTAGCAATCTGTAAGTTGTCGTAAAAAATGATTACGATACTGATATGTCATTATTATAATTGGGGACTCTGTGGTACTGCTCTTATTCTGTAACTCTTGATATTTTATAACATTCCAAACGCATTACTCTATGCAAATATATGTATAATTAAAACATAATTAAATAATTATTATTATTTATTTATTTATTAAACTTACACACACTATCTTTACAGGTGACCCCAATACAATAGTGGTTTGCACACAAAATAAAATGAAAAATGAACTTACAGCTAATACTTAAAAATCTAAACTTTAAAAATACAAAGCACTTTATACAATACCTACATCAAAATCTAAACTTTAAAATACAAAACTTTTTTTTTCTTTTAATGCTATAATTTTTTTTTTCTTTTAATCATTTTATTAACCTTGTATCTATGAAACAATTAAACTTGATTGCACATGCAAATGTGCTTCTTTTTAGTTAAGGTGTGTTTTCATAGAGAACGTTTTTTGACATCGTGAAGTCAACCCCGCTGCCATCATTTTCATGATAGTCGTCACTGCGGCCACGACACTTCTAGAAAATCGTACTGACCTTCAGACTATTACGAAAACAAGTTATCAATTAAAACGTTGACTGCCACCACGGTCACACGGTGTCTCCAACAATAGATTTTCTATTGTGTCTGTTGTCAGGCAGAATATCTCATAATAGCCATATTTTTAGATTCGGGTGATTTCGTATAAATACAGGGTGGCAGAAACATCGACGCACAATATGTTACCATGGATTTCGTGTCTGATTCTGGAACTACTGCGTTGACATTTTTTGTCAGCTGTTCCACACACTTTGACCGCGAAGGAATTGCACGTTTGTAGGGAACAGCAGATTTTTTTTTAATATACGGCCAAAAATTTCAAAGCATGGAGGTCTAGAATCATGTTGTACTGTATCCATGGTAATAATAATAAATGTTTTATTGACATAAAGTATATTGTAATAATTTCGTATAATAGGCGTTAAATTAACGGATAGTGTTCGAAACACAATACTGCGCTCCAAAGATAGATGACGTGGCTCAAATGGCTACTGGGCAGGACATGTCTGCCGGACAGGCTGTGGTCTCAAATAGCACAGAATTGGTGCCCTGAGACAGTGAGGGCCATGTAGGAGATGGCGGGATGAGCTGGATAGGTTCGTCAAAACTGGAAGGAGGACGCGCGAGCTCGCGAAAGACGGAAGGAGTAGAGGGAGGTCTTTGCCCAGGAGTGGGACATAGTAGAGTAGAGTAAAAATCGTATTATCTGTCCTACATTCGTTTAGAGGTATGGCCTTCCGTTAACCAGTTATTAAACTGTTTGCCGCTCTGTATGTTGAGTATTCCTGATCAATATCGGTTTTTATCGTAATGATAATTACTTCCAGTAACTAATTAAGTGCTGACAGTTGTTAGTTATTCGCCGTAAGTGCACGTGCCTGCATTTTATCAATCGTAAAAGGAATTTCCCTTCTTTATGTCCGCGGTTTTGCATCGTTTAGATAGAACCGGAAATACCTGCCTGTAATCTGTTACAGATCGATTTAGCATTGATGACGCGGAAAAGATCTATTAACTACATATCACAACAATTATTATAAAACAAAGTCCCCCCAGCCGCGCCGCGTCTCTCTGTCTGAACGCAATAAACTCAAAAACTCCCGAACGGATTTTCATACGGTTTTCACCAAATGGACGGAGTGATTTATGAGGAAGATTAAGTATATAATTTATTAAGGTTTTGTGTAAATTGCCTGAAATATGACGATGATTGTTGAAGAGGTCGGAAAAAATCGTACCGACTGGTAGCTTTACTGGCGTGGGCCGCGTAAACCAATAGAGTTATATGAAAACATCCACGCTGGCGAAGCCGCGGGCAAACCTAGTATAGTATAAAACAAAGTCGCACTTCGTGTATGTCTGTATGACCGCCAAGATCTTCTAAACTATCCAATATTTTGTTGCGGTTTTCGTCATCATTTAGACATTTTATTCCGGAAAGTTTATGTGTATTATTTGTATACCTAATTGTACCATGTTTTATTAAAAATATTGTATTCTATTCTATACTACTTACTTATATTAATATTTATTTTTTGACATGTTCTATCGATCCCGTGAGAATCAAGGGCGATAGTGGTACGCGCAACATACAGACTGATTAAACATGGTTAGGTTTAAGAGAAAAACCATTTTGCGTAGACCAAGAACCCCTTGCTGAAAAGCCAATCTTTTCAATTGAAACCCGGTACACGAACAGAGAATCTTCTTAACTTGTTTTTATGATACAGTCGTTTTAATTCAACCTCTTTTGTCCACAGGCTACCAATACGCGTTGATGTCAATAAAAACAGCGTTGTCAACAATTCTGCGACATTATAAAGTAGTAGAAGACAGAGAAGATGGTCCTATACCAAAAATTAAGGTCAAAATCGATATTATGATGAAGGCTGTCGACGGATACCAACTGGCATTGGAAACTAGAGCGAAAAAAGTTTCTACGTGACGTCACTGAAATGCGCGGGAAAAATGATAACTTATTTTTTTTTATAGCTGCCAGCTAGACAATATTAAGTATCTTTTTGTATAAACGCAGACAGGTTAATACGGAAGTATTATTTTATATTAAAATATTTTTAATATTTTCGTTGGTTTTATTTACATAGAAGTACTTATATTATCTTTATGTAAGATCAGAGTTTTCAAAATAATTTAAGCTTCTAAATCTTTATTAGTTTCCATAACTTGGTACCTGCCTAGATTATTTTTAATGCCAAGGCAAATGCGCAAATCATAAACAATAATTTTATGCAAGAAGTTTGTTGTATGCAGTCTGATGCAGTACTTTACTATCCATAGAGTATTTTTAAAATTTTTAATTTATCTGTCTGTATGACTGCTGACTTTCAGTCTATCAAAAAGTACTCTGTGCTTTTGACAGAATACAGAATCCTACTAAATACGTCAAAAATCAAACGGGATTATTTCAAATGGGCCTGAAATAGGACTTCAAACTTAGATTTTGGCCTTCAAATCTCTTCAATCTACGTGGATTTTCTGAGATAGTAAGTAAGTAAGTCATTACTGGTAAGTCAAGCCGAACTAGTCTCATTTGTGATATAGTTAAACAATAAGTTGAAGACTTACTAGGAGTCGCTGGCCTTGCACTTTCTCGATGATCGTGCGTCCCTTGAATCTATTACCGCAGCTATTACCATGTTAAATTATGTGGTTCGTTATTTTTAAAAGCAACAAAGGTGTTTTCACACTGTAGGTTCCTACTTGTCGTAAGTTTAAATATAGGTAGAGGCATAGTTTCGAAATGAACATTGCACAGATATCTATAGGTAAGTTTTAAACTTGGGGAAACCTTTTTCTAAATCTTCCTATACGAGGTCAGACACAAAATAATGGAGCACTTTATTTGAAGAAAGTCTCGGAAATTGTCTAGATATTTTGGGTTCAATCAACCAATATTTTCTTTTAGACATAGGAACTGTTGCACAAAGTTATAAAGCTGAAGAGCAGAACAAGAACAGTTTCGAAAAACCGACGGCGGGATGATAAAGTTAGATTAGGTAGGTGGCCTCCTGGAAGTTGTAAGTTCAATTTGCAGTCCAGGACTGATTCAAAATCAAACTCTCCTTATTAATTCAATTATCCCCAACTCACATAACACCCCACGTACGGTTTACGATTCGCTGTAGCATAGTATAGCAAAATTAGCCTATATTATTTCCACTGCTGGGACACTGGCCTCCTCTCTGTGAGAACTAATCCACCACGTGGGGCCAGAGCGGGTTACTTGTCTTCAAATTTTTGGTTCTAGGACATGCCGGTTTCCTCGCGATGTTTTCCTTTACCGTTTTGATAGCAGTGGCGATGAAATTTAAATACACAGAGTAAAGTGCCTGCCGATGGCTGAGTAAACGAAGGGTAGGACACCTTTAGGCTAGGTGGAGCGACGATCTTCACAGGGTGGCTGGTAGCAGCTGGACGAGAGTTGCCGAGGATCCAGTAAAACGTGTGATTGGAGAGACCTGTCCAGCAGGCTGATGGTGATGATAACATATCACAGACACCATATGCTTACGTAGTGTGTCATCATTTGTTTTAGAACCATGGCCGGTTCAAAGTCACGAAATAGATTCGATTTATTCTACCAGTTCCACGAGAGAACAAATTCTTCCAAAAATGTATAATTACCGATCAACAATTTTACGAATATAATAATATTTGTAATCCCACTTTTACTATTTATTTAGGAGGATAAAAATAAGGATAAACTTCTAATACTTACTGAATAAACTAACAAACTATTAAAATAAAAAATATAATATCCCAACATAACTAAAACTAATAACAAACTGAAATATGGCGTCAAAAAATTCCTCCGCATCGCTGTCGACTGGGTAATGTACTCGAAAGACTGGCGGCATTACCACGTTATATGGCAATACTGAGTCTCCTCTGGCCAAGGTAAAAGCCAGCCCTTAGATCGCGGGAAGTGTCAACCAGCTTTTTGGGTATTTCGTTGAACTTTTAGTTAACAATGCTCATATTCATCGCCTTCGATTCCATTTGAAACTATGCCAGAGAAATAACAAAATAACGTACCTATTGTAGATAAGGGAGGCAGTATATACTCAGCCTTACATTACACTACTGTGTTCGAGCATTTTTCCGCGACCTTCGAACTTTCACAACCATTTATTTTAATGACAAAAATCCATTGCTCGAATAGTAATTGCACTATACATAGAATTCCAAGCTATTAGAAACAGTTTAATGATAAATCGTAACTCTAGTCTTTTTATTACGGGTTTTAGTTACGGCTATTAATCAAAACAAATGCTAATTTAGCAATAAAACTTGGAACAATATGTAATCATAATTTTATCGGTGTATTTTACATATAAATCAGTGGTCAGATAGGGGCAATATCTTTGTTTCCATATCCTGCAATAGTCCTACACCAACCGTGGGTTGTCCTTGGGTGCACTTGCATAGTGCGAGCAAGGATAATCGTCAGTTGGTGCTACATTTCATTCAGAAAGTCCAACGGGCGTCTGCCAGTTGGCTTCTATCATAATGTAAATAAAAAGAAATGCTGTTCCTTGGTAAGCGCGTCACTTGAGAACGGCTATTTTTTGTTTTAAAATATTTGTAATAGTCCGAACAATGTTTTAAGGGAAAGGAAAATTGCAAAACTTGACAGCAAAACTGAATTCAAGTGAATTCGAGAAAAACAGCTTTTTTATTGGAATAGTTTTTAAAAAGCATAGAAACCAGATAAATAATATGATTTAGATTCCAACATTTATTTGTTTACTGTCTGTGTCTTGTCTTCTGGTATAATATAATA
Source organism: Mesoligia furuncula (assembly GCA_916614155.1). NCBI lineage: Eukaryota > Metazoa > Arthropoda > Insecta > Lepidoptera > Noctuidae > Mesoligia > Mesoligia furuncula. The sequence continues at coordinate 20,669,762 of OU744800.1, read as the reverse complement.
GATTAAAATAATATAAGGTCGGGCGGGGCTATTTCGACTATGGGGCTATTTCAACTAATGACAATAACTGTTATTCTACTGTATTTGTACCAAAACGCCATCTATATCCAGGTAGGTGAACAGATTATTTATACAAAATTTCATAGATGGAGCTGCTAAAACGCGAACTGTTTGACCCACACGCTTTTTTTTGTCAGACGACATTTTGTGCATGTGTTAACAAAAGACGCACGTCACATTTTCCATCAAAAGTTGTGTTTAAAACGGTTGTTTTTACAATATTAAACAATGACTAGGAAAAATACAAACCGTAAATGGTTTTTCGCTTATTTGTTCTTTGGAATGATACGTTTTTGATGTGATTTTTAGTTAGTTTAAATAGCCCCACTAAAAGAAGAAGTGGGGTTATTTCGACTAACCTAAAGTCATAATTACCCCGCTTAATTTTTGTATGGTATTGCGAAACACTAGTGATGCGATGATATCGATACTCTATGCATAACAAAAACATTGGCACATGCTGCGATAAAATGTACAGGGAACCACTGTTGGTAAATTAAATCTCTAAATAGTGATCAAACCGTCTACTAAAGTTGTGAAATGTAAATGTCATGCAGTTTGAAGAATTTTCTATCTTGTCATAAAAGTTTATTGTCTCTCGTCCGCTTTACTAATTTACGGCTTATTCACAACTTTTGCGCTTTGGTTGTTGTATCGTTTTAGATGGTGTGAAATTATAAGGCAAAAATGTTAAACAGTACTCACTAGCTAGACGAACTACTTACGGCTGTAAAAGATGTTCGGAAGGAATAAAAAAATTACTAGTTATCAAGCTGCTGATTTTCATGGCATGCCATGGTCCACAATAATCTCAAGAATACATGTAACATGTTTTTTTTTATTTTATATAAATGTTTATTCATGGTTGTTGTTGATCTGATTTATCGATGATGTTGGTTGGCATACATCCCTGCACTACTACCTATGTAAAAAGTCGAAATTGCCCCTCCAAAGTGTTTAAAGTATTTTATTACGTTACTGAACCATGTTAGGAGACAATAAGTCATAGATTGGTATGAATTATGCCATAATATACACAGGTTCTCAATTTCAAAACGATAACGGCTTTAGTACGATAAATATGTGGCATAGTTGAAATAGCACCACTGTGGGGTAATTGTAACTATTTCTTCCCAATTTAAAAAATATCGTTCCTGTGAACATATAAGATGAGTATTCTGTATAAGACCTACGTAAGAAAGATCTCTATTAAAGCTTTTATAACATAAATTCATTAAATCTATCATAACGTATTCAAAGACGGGTGTGCAGACTTTTGAAGCTGACGTTTGTGATTTTATAGTCGAAATAGCCCCGCCCGACCTTATTATCTTTATTATTTTTTTATAAATGTGTAATGTAATGTGTTTATGTATGTAAATATTGTTCTTTAAGTGTAATGTATGTTTTTAGGGTTCCGTACCCTAAGAGTAAAAACGGGACCCTATTACTAAGACTCGACTGTCCGTACGTCTGTCTGTCACCAGGCTGTATCTCATGAACCGTGATAACTAGACAGTTGCAATTTTCACAGATTTCACAGCACAGTTTTCACATTCTCAAACATTTTTCTTTTTTTTTAGGCACAGTTTTCGACTGAAAACTGAAAAGTGTAAAAAAAATACCCTTATCTCCGAAGTTTGCAAAGAGAAAAAATCTGAAATAATTCTATGTGATAGAAGTTTATGTAAAGATTACAGGAAAAGTAAAACGATGTCTCTAAATACCACACTTTTTCAGAAATCATCAACAAAAGTTACACTAGTTCCACTATCGGTCAAGAGATGGCGCTGACCTAAAACTGCAATACTCTACACCGTAGTGCGCGTGTTAAAATTCTACGAATATAGGCCTCGCCGATTGAAAATTTAAAAAGATATGATGGTGCTGAACCCTCGGTGCGCGAGTCCGACTCGCTTTTGCTCGGTTTTTGTTACAATTGTATTATTGATTGTTAAAGGAATTGGATTGAAGGAACGAGGAAAATGTAGTGAGGGAAGTTTTGAGTATGATTGTCGATGGCTATACGAGTAGAGGAAGACCAAAGAAACGATGTATGAACTGTGTGAATGATATGGTTAGAAAGGGGTGACTACCGAAATAACGACTAATAGAGAAGTATGGAAGAAAAAGTCACGTTGCGCCGACCAAAAATAATGGAATAAGGGCAGGAGACAGTGGCGTAGCGTGCCTTGCCTCCCTGTATCAAAATTAGTTGGGGGGCCCAAATGAAGGGTAAACATTTCTTACAAAAGAAACAAAAATGCTTGCATTAAATTAAAATAAATATTTATTGATTATAAGTTATCGCTTCGCTTCCTAGAAATTGAGCTAGTTAAACAATTCCAATTAAATATAGGGACCTACACTTTTCATGCCTTATTTTTTACAGCAAATTGATTTATTAAATCATCTATAGCTGAAGACGATATCAGTTTTTCTAAAATTTCTGCCTCTACCTATAGACAATAGTGACAAGTCTGATAGCCGTTCCTGCCCCATCGAATCCATCATCCTTAGGTAATTTTTTATCAGTTTTAAGTTTTCCTTTCACTCGTTCCTTACACAAATCAAACTAATTAACCAATAAATAATCAGAAGAACAAGATTGTATCTATTGTATTGAAATGTAATAGAGTTTGAACCGGAATGAAATAAAACGCGTAAATATTGCTCTCCGTGGTTTGTCATTGGGATTGCTTACACACGGTATGGGCCTCTGTACCAGGGGGCCCCGTATCATTGATACGGCTGATACGGCGGTAGCTACGCCCCTGGCAGGAGAATGATGACGATGATGATTGTAAAGGTATATTGATTATTATATCAGTTAGTTTTCAATTTAGTAGTTAGTGATTTTACCGTTGAACCTTAACATTGGCTATTATCAAGGATGTAGCAGTAGAGTAGGTCATGGTAGGAACTATAGTTATTTTTATAATATAATATGCCAGTTATCCTTAACACGATGGGCAGGCTTCCAAAAGGTGTCAACAGTATAGTCAGTGTAGCAGTACATGATGGGGTTTTCTTCTTTGAGTCAAAGCCAAAAGTAGGTAAATATATTTTATTATCTATACTAATAATAAAGCTGAAGAGTTTGTTTGTTTGAACGCGATAATCTCTGGAACTACCGGTCGGATTTGAAAGATTCTTTTTGCATTTGATAGCCCAATTATTGAGGAAGGCTATTTCCATCACGCTAGGACCCTCAGGAGCCAAGCAAAAACAAAATAAGACAGAAAGATCGCTGCGCCGGCAGGCGATGCGATGCTACGCAGTGAGTTGGGGGAATAAAACATTTCACGCGGACGAAGTCGCGGGCAGAGGCTAGTGTTTGATATGTCGGGCCCAGTAGGTGGCCACGCCAATCGCGTTTGACGTTTTTTAGGTCCCCAGAAGTGCAGATGTATACGATGTACGATGTGTGTGTGTAGATGGACACTCCAACATAATTTATGAGGTTTGTGTTTGTGATGATACTATGATACTAAACATAGTTAAGTCTGGAACAATGTGTTTCTTATGTTTAGACGGGGGTTGTTACATTTCCATTATTATTATCTCCATTTATTTCTCTTCAAAATAAAAAACTTTTATTTCTACTTTAATCATGCTTGGGCGGGCAGCTCATGCTTTGAGGCATTGTAGCTTCGGCATATATATTTTGTGACATATAGGGGAGAGTAGCCCAAAACGGGTAAGCTAAGGTTGATGATAAATAAAAACAATTCATAGATACAAATTGAATATTTATTTGTACATTTTGAAATGTTTAGTTATCAAGGGCTATAAAATAAATGACATATTTAGTAGTTTTGTACATTAAGAATATAAAAATAACAAAAATCTTTAACATTCGAATTACCCGTTTTGCCCGTAGGGGGGGCCTAAAGCCGGTAGGGCTTTTGGGCAAAGCGGGTAGGGACTGAATTACATTAGGTCAACGTCAATCAATGACTAGAACTGTTTCATAACAATCATAACTCAGATGGAGCTCTACCAGGATCATCAGCTACTTGCAGTGATAATGGTTGGATCAATGGACCAGTATTCTTGGAATGGTTGCGGCACTTTGTAGACAACGTAATGAGTTGGCAACGTAAACAGATAATCCATATGAAATAGATACTCATTTAGCTCTAATTTTTGAGCTGCTGTAAAAACTGTTGTGAATCTTAATAGATTTTTTTTGACATCCTTTATTTACATGTATCTGTAAAGTCGAAAAGTTAATGCAATATTTTTTTGCTGCACCATTGACGGAAGTTTTGAGAGCTTCTTCTATCGCAAGCTTCATAACTCCCCCATCCCACGATGCATTTGCAGTCTTTCTTTTGTATTTATTAACCATCTGCAAAAATAAAAGAACTAATAAGGTCAATGAAATTATACAAGGCAAATCGGGTATGGGCAAAACGGGCACCCGCTTTACCCCTACCCTTTTTGCCCACAGGCATGTATTTTTTTCAATCGACTCATATCCTAAAAACCCAAATAATAAACGCCAACCTATTACACAAATAAAACGTCTATTTATTGCAAAATAATAACACAAAACTAGTAAGACCATATTGTAAACTATTTTCGAGTATTCAAAAGTAATGTAACTCAATTTTTTTTAGTGGAAATAGCAAAAAACTTCTTTCTTATCTTACCGTGAACTCGTGTCCGCCAGAGAAGCGCGACGACTCCCTGTGATTGGCGAGCGGCAGGCGCTGCGCACTGCACGCACACATTCTTATTAGGAATAACGGTGCGTAATTTAAAAAGCATACCCGTTTTAGGCGGGCTACCCGTTTTAGGCTTACCTCCCCTATATTGTGTTTCCCTTCAGTTAAGATTTTCGTGAAAAGTTACGCTAATCTATACGATATCCTATTACCTTTCTGATACCTACCTATTTTGTTTTTTTTTAATGTTTATTTTCCCGTAAGTGTGCATACACACTATACACGAGCAGCACGCGCCAAATGGCAGAGACAACTGCAGCCGTCGATACGTCTACTGTTGCCATCGCAACGGCATGCAAAATACACAACCGGCATGTTGTCGACGGGTATCGACGGCTGTTGAACAAAATACAGACTGTACAGAAGACAATCTACATACAAAGTGCGCTCGAGCAACGCACACATAGACACCGCTCACGGACACGATATCTCAGACGGGTTGGGAGTAGTGCGAGCGCGCGTGTCATCCGATTGAGACACGCGTCTGTGAAGTGCAAAAATGGAGCAATAAAAAAATGCCTATCTAAGCTCGATTTATATAATAGATTCCTATTTTGAATCAGTATAAACAAATCTTAGGGATCAGAAGCCTAATTAATTTTTTAAAAAGAAAACACGACACGGCCTACGACTATTTATTTAAATTACGAAAATCGTTACAAGAAAATAATTCAATAAGTTCAGTAATAAACGTCCGTCCCATCCGAGCTCCGCAGCAGAAGTGACCGAGGCGAGTGAGCACACGGCTCATGGTGTGTCACCCCCTCCACTGACAGCGCCATCGCAGTGACGTGATGTCCCCGCCCTCTCAGCTGTCAAATCCTCTAAGAATCCTCTAAGACGGCCTCTCCTGACAGCTGAACGTCCTCGTCAGCTTGGCTTCCTGGATTCACCTCCTCGTCCGTCTGGCCGCCACTGGATGGATTCTCCAATGGTAGGCTTCCTTGCGCCTGGTCATCATCATTTGACTCGTCATCTAAAACATACCAACATAACAAAAATTAACACAGCATTTTGAAAGCCAATTTTTAACTTGGAGCTACCCATTACAATGAAACTACAAGCGTTTTATTACAACTTCCAGCAATAACATCAAAATGGGTAGCAGATAGGTTATCGTTACACCAATGAAAGAGTTCCGGACCTCAATCACTACTGAAACAATAACAAAATTACCTGGCAACCACTATCGGGGTTCCAGTAATCAGAATCACCTGGCAACCACTATCGGGGTTCCAGTAATCAGAATCACCTGGCAACCACTATCGGGGTTCCAGTTATCAACATCACCTGGCAACCACTATCGGGGTTCCAGTTATCAACATCACCTGGCAACCACTATCGGGGTTCCAGTAACCACTGCCACTTGGCCATGAGTAAGAAGCTGCCACAATGCTGCTTCTACTCACCACCACCGAGATGATCGAATAATACTTCGCAAGCATCCGGGGTATACTCACCACCACCAAGATGATCGAAGAATACTTCGCAGGCATCCGGGGTCCACTCACCACGCCACTGAACCATATGTTCTGCGGCGGTCTGGGTTTTCTTGCCGTATGAGCCAGCAAGCAGCTCGAGCTCGTACCGGTGATGTGGTAGCGCTCGTACCACCTTGTACGGACCACGCATCCCGGAGTCCAGCTTCCCCGTGCTCTGCGAGCCCTTGCTCACGAACACGAAGCTGCCGACGACAAACGTGCGCGGCTGACGGCGACGCTCGTTGACGTACGCGTCCTGCCGCTGCTGATTGTCGGCAAGCAACTCGGACGCCCTCTGTCTTCTCAGCATCAGAAGAGCTTCTCGGTTTGGATGCGAGTCGTTCAGGGCTACGTCTCGCACAAGAGACCTCAGCACTGGAGTAGTCCCTTCAATGCCAGTCAACAGCTGTAGAGGCGAGGTGCGGGTTGTAGCTTGCCTCGTTATGTTCAAGGTGAGCTGCACCTTCCACAACGCATCGGACCACTGCGCACCCTTGTTGTTCGCCTCTATCCGCAACATGTTGAGGACCGTCCTGCAATAACGCTCGACCTGCCCGTTTTCACGGTGCATTTCAGGCGTGATAAAATGTATGTTACAGCCTAACTCAGTAACCCAGTCTTGAAAGGATGCACTTTCGAACATTCTGCCACGGTCACACACAATTGTTGACGGAGTACCGAATAGTGAGACAGTATTGGAAAATACACGTTTTAACTCGGTGGTATCTTGTCTATACAGGGCGTACAACAGACAGTACTTAGTAAAAGCATCAACCACAAGGAGTATGTATCGGAAACCGTTTGACTCCGTTAGGGGACCAAGGACGTCAGTGTGAACCACTGAAAAGGGTACCTCAGGCTTCGTCCAAGATTCTATGGGTTGCCTAGGAGCGCGAGGGACTTTCTTATGTGACAGACAAACAATACAGTGACCAACATATTTCTTAATAAAAGCCCTTAACCCAGGAAACCAAAAATGACGCAGTATAAGCTCAGTAGTTTTGTCTATTCCTATATGATCGTGATCATCGTGGAATACCCTTAGCAAACTAAGCCTATGCCCTTTAGGGATAAAACAAAGGAAACGAGAGTCTTCACCAGTTGGTGAATACTTATAGTACAACAAATCGTTCCTTATAAAAAACCGTGTAGAATCCAATTGACCCTCTCTCAGCTTTTGCATCAAGCTTTGAGTTTCAGAATCAGCCGTCTGAGCAATCTTCGCCCAATTTCGCGGGTTTCGAATTTGGAGAACAGTAGCGGGCTGTCGGCTTAAGAAGTCTGCGTGTTGCATGAGGCAACCTTTTCGATACTCAAGCGTGAACCGAAAGTCTTGCATGTAAACCCACCAACGGGCCACACGAGGCAACAAGTCCTTTTTACGCTCAGTTAATTTCAATGAATTACAGTCTGTTACTATCTTAAACTCTACGCCTATTAAATAATGCCGAAAGTGTTGTAATGCGCGAACGATTGCCAACGTCTCGAGTTCGTAACTATGGTAGCGGGACTCGGCACCCTGTGTGGATTTACTAAAATAGCCGACAACTCGCTTCCGTTTACCCTCATGTTCCTGCAATAAAATTGCACCATAGCCAATCGCACTGGCGTCCGTATGAAGCTCAGTGGGCAGATTGGGATTGAAGATTGCTAAAACGGGTTCCTCAGTAAGACTTTTAATAACAAAATCACGCGCTAAGTCTTGCTCCGCGCCCCATACAAAAGGCTGACCTTTTCTAAGTAATTTGGCAATACAAGCAGTTTTCGAAGCGTACCCAGCAATGTACCTCCGGAAATAGCCCGCCAAACCCAAAAATTGACGAACACCTCTTACATTAGATGGCTTAGGAGACTTCACTAAAGCTTCAGTCTTACTAGGACTCGGCCGTACCTGACCATGACCAATAAGCCTACCTAGGTATTCTAACTCGGTGTCTAGGAACGTGCATTTTTTTAGATTTACTGAAAATCCCGCCTCAGTGAGTGTTTTTAACACCTCTCGCAAAGTTTTCAGACCGTCACTGACAGAATCCGACATTATTAACACATCATCGATATAAATCAATACCTTACCGGTATCCAACAGGTGCTTCAGGGTTTTGGAGATGATTCTTTGATAGACAATAGGTGCATTAGCGAGCCCATAAGGCATTTTTAAATATTCGTAATGCCCTTCCGGCGTTACGAATGCTGTCTTACTAATAGAGTCATCATCCTTCATCATCACCTGATGAAAACCTGTTGCCATATCGAGACTTGTAAAGAATTTAAAACTGCCCAGCCTGTCAATGTGATCGTCGATTAACGGTAGCGGAAATCGCTCTTTAATAGTGATAGCATTTAGAGCTCTGTAGTCAACGCACATCCTATCAGACCCATCCTTTTTCTTAACGAGGATGATAGGACTCGCGTAATTAGACTGTGACTCGCGAATGATTCCCTTACTAATCAAATCGTTAATTATCTCACGAACGCGACGCTTTTCGTCTGCGGAGAGTTTATAAGGTCGATAGTAAATTGGGATGTCACTATTAACTTTTATTTCCATACAACCCGTGTTTACTGTAGAGGTCGCTGTACCGGTAGTAAACGTATCAGAAAACTCGTTTAACAGAGCTAACAAACACTCTTTTTCGTCACCTACTAAGGGCGTCCTTATCTTAGGGGACTCTACAGTCGACACGTTGTTTACATGCGAAACCCTGACTAACCGTTGAGAGTTATTTGTTCGAGTATACGTAACTCCGCTACGATTTAAAACATCAGTGCCAATCAAAACCGGAGCCTGAATACAATCCGGGGGAATAACAAACAAATCTACTTCTAAAGATAATTCGGGAAATTCGATAAGAGTGCTTACATACGAAGTGGACTCTATATCTTGACTTCCGATACCACGCATACGGCGATAGGTGGGAATTTTATTTAAACTAAAATGCTTTATGACGGAATCAGAGATCAGCGAAATATCAGAACCAGAATCAATTAAAACGTCAACAGGTACGTTCTGTATAACCGCGGACATCACATTGTTTTGTCTGGAGGAGACTCTGAGCAAAAATTTACGTTACTCGAATTATTTTTAATATTTGATTTCGATTCGACACGTTCCTTAACAAAACAAGTTTCAACTGAATGCCCAATCTTTTTGCAAAATGTGCAAGTCTTAACAGGTTTGGAATTCGACTTTGTTGATTGAAAATTTGAGCTAGTCGATTCGGTTTTTGATGAAGATTTATCAGAATCCGCATCGACTTTCGCTGACTTTTTAGGGCAAACGGCCTGTTTGTGACCTATGTTTCCGCATGAGAAGCATGCTAATCGGTCATACTGTGGGACCTTGCGTTTACGCGAATCAGGGGAATCTGCGTTTGACGTGCGAACAGGATTGTTATTAACAGGTGGCGCGCCCTTAGGCTTTAAGTACACTGACAAAAATTCTACCAATTCCTTTGACTGTAGTTTAGCATTGGCGGTCGCGGCCTTCACTTGAGGATCGGAGATGCCACGGATCACAATGGCGGTTTTTAGTTCCTCTGAAAGCCCCTTGACAATGTTCAGTCGCAACAGGGACTTCCGCGCATACTCAGCATAAGTAGCGAATTTATTAGAATTCACACTCATGACATCATACAGCACAGTAGCCATATCAACTTCGCGTGGGCACAATGATCGGAATTCAATTTTAAAATTGGACCACGACCGATCACTGGTCACCCAATCGTTGAGCCACGTCTTAGCATCACCCCGTAAACACCCACCAATGCGTCCCAGGCATTCCCGATCGTCCCATTGACATATCTCGCGCCCGCGGTCGACTTCCGCACACCACACGTCAAAGTCATGCACACTGGGGTCAAAATTAGAAATATAGTAATGCTTAGATCTTACTTGAATTAGGGAAGAAAGTGCCCCCACAATCCTGTCCGCAGCATCAGCCTCTCGCGATGTCTCAGTGGTCACGGTTCTATCCGTAGCACATGTTTCCGTATTAGCGGTAACAGGTGCCTCGGTAACCACCGACGTTGTCAGCGGCGGAGTGCCGCCCGGATGTGACGACATGGGAGTAGACGTACGTATAGCGTTTGAAGGCAAACGTTCCTCTAAAGCGCTCAATCGAACCAGTATTTCATTTAAAGGGTCGCGTCGTGGGCTATCCCGACGCCCATACGAACTATCCCGCCGCCTACGCGAACTTTGAGAGTACTCTGATCTGTCACGACGACGCCTAGGAGATCTATTACGCGATTGACGATGACGGTCACGACGCCTTTTATGAACATCACGGCTGTTATGCGAATCGTTTTCCCGAGAATTACGCCTAGGTGTATTCTCACGCGGCGTGCATTCACGACTCGACATGATTAGGACTATAGGCAATATAAATGACCACTACGTGAACAACAAACTAAGCACGAAATAAAAGAATTAAAACGTGGTTGTTTAGTTCAAAAACACGTACGAAATATAATGTAATCGAGTAGAAACACGTTACGAATCACGTTAAAATGCACAGAAACTAATCACGAACAAAACCAACAACACGTGGTGAAAAATTTTAAACAGTCTCAAAAACACTATTTTCGGTTAAAAAGATGGCGAACGATCTAAATCGCGTGTAGTTTAATCCTATCCCACTTCTGATCTTAGGGATCAGAAGCCTAATAAATTTTTTAAAAAGAAAACACGACACGGCCTACGACTATTTATTTAAATTACGAAAATCGTTACAAGAAAATAATTCAATAAGTTCAGTAATAAACGTCCGTCCCATCCGAGCTCCGCAGCAGAAGTGACCGAGGCGAGTGAGCACACGGCTCATGGTGTGTCACCCCCTCCACTGACAGCGCCATCGCAGTGACGTGATGTCCCCGCCCTCTCAGCTGTCAAATCCTCTAAGAATCCTCTCAGACAAAGTAACTTTTTTGTAAGGCAAATTCATGCCACCAACTATTACCGTGTACCTAAGTTGAAAACATGATTTTTTGTTGGTGTAGATATTGTGTTGTTTTTAGTGTCATTTGATAGGTTTAGGTCTAAAACGGATAGGGCAAAATAAATTGTGTAAATAGGGGAATCCGTATTGAAGTTATTAGGGATTTTCGATAGTGAAAATTGGCAAATGTAAAATTGTATATGTTTTTATTCTGTAAACTTTTTGTATTGTAATACCTACTATGTTTGTTTTTTTTGTTTTATTATTTTAGAACTAGCTTCCGCCCGCGACTCCGTCCGCGCGGATGTCGGTCTTTGCGTGGATGGTTTATTTCTCCATTTTGAGTAACTCTGACAATGACATCTTATAAATATCTATTGGACCCAAATACGGCTAAGCCTATAATAATTAAGGAGATCCCTCTATTGAGCTACTGCTGTTGAGCTCTCGTTCTGTAGTAAGTATTTTTTTCATAGTAATTCCGACCTTGATAAGTAGCATGTAGCAGTAAATTACTGACAATGACGAAAAATTTGCAATAATAAAAAAGTGATCGTGACAATGCGACAGAAAGTTAATTGAGAGCTTCAGCATACACAACATTGTTAGTGAGCTCGTCCGGAATATGAACATGAAGATTTCTTGGACTGCTCACATGGGAAAGAGCTACGTAAAGTTGCCCGTGTGAAAAACAACTCGCGGTAAGATCTACGCCAGCAACTCCTAGGGTCTGACCTTGAGCCTTATTTATTGTCATGGCGTAACACAAAGCTACAGGAAACTGTATTCTCTTAAATTGAAATGGAAAATTATCCACTACGGGTAATGCAACGCGTGTTCGCGGTTCTACAGAACAACGTCTATGAATAAAACCGAAAAATAAGATTTTTTTTTCCACGTATTTTTCCAGGATAAAAAGTAGGTATCCTATTTTATGCCCAGGATAATAAGGTATAATTATACCAAGTTTCATCGAAATCGAACCGTTAGTTTTCACGTGATGCCTGCATATACAGACAGACAGACAGACAGACAGACAGACAAAAATTTTTTTAATCACATGTTTGGGTTTGGTATCGATCCAGCAACACCCCCCGCTATTTATTTTTTCAATATTTTCAATGTACAGAATTGACCCTTCTACAGATTTATTATATGTATAGATAAGCTCAGCAATAAATCAAACAACTAGATACGAGTGCCACTACCACAATAGTTTTTTGTGCATAAGCCAAAGTTGACAACCATAGCGCGACCGCAGCGTAGGTATGAAAAGTGAAGTACATACACGTGATTGACTTCTGTACTATCTGTATTTTGTGGCTGTTGCCTGTCATTGACGCTGTCGCTTCGCAACTTCAATAATGAAATATTTGCCCTTTTTATGCAAAGACAGAAGTGAATGACAACTGACAACGGCCTGTAGGTTTTTAAAGAGGGCATTTTATATTGTAACAATCTGTATCACGCAAACTGTTCGCCATAGAACTGGCTTACAGGAAGCGGCAGGAATTTCAATTTAAAGTTTATAGAATTTAATTATAGAGTACATGCTCTTTTATAGCCGATATTATAGGTACTCTCATTTAGCGGTCGAAACGTTTATAGGGCATTAAAAGTAATGCAGGCAATTAGAATGTGGGCACTTTTAGTCGCAGGAAAGTTGTCTGTGTTAAATATACAAGTAAAAGGAAAAGTTCAAAGTTTTAACATGATTAACGAGTTTTAATTAATATACCTACTTATTATTTTATTAGCGAGTTGATGGCTAAGTAAATGTCTATTTTGGCAAGAAGGACTCATTACGTGTAACAGAATAATACTACCAAGTTTTTTAATGATATTTATTCAAAGGTTGGGGTTTAATGTTACAAAACATCCCCATAATCATAATTCAATCAAATATCTCATGAAATCCAGTCGTTCGCAACCGTACAAAAATACAAGCACCGCGTCGCATTCGTCAAAAATGTTATTCAACTTTACCGAACTTGTTCGGTTAAATATAAAAAGCGACGCGTCATTAGACTAACAAAATGCATTATCGTTGTTACGTTGCTTTTTACAGGAGGCTCGTGTCACGAACGGGGGTTAATAAATCACTGGGGGTTGGGCATCAGCTTGCAACAGCGTAACCAACTCGAAGAATCGGAGACAGTACAGGGTGGGCGGTGGAGAGCGCCAGTCGACCCGCGCCGAACGAAACGCGCGCTGAGCTAACGTAACGTAACGCAAACGTGTCTCGAACGATATCTCGACTCCAGCCAATAATACGATTGCAATGATAAGCTGACATGCGATTCACGCGTTCACATACACGAGTATTACGAGAGTAGTCATTGAAGGCGAAGATGTATCGCGGCTGATAGGAATAAAGTTGGAAATGTTCCCGATGGATCGTGTCCAATTTTGAAAAATAAACAAGGCATGTTTCTAGGGCTGTGCTGAAGAATGGACGGCAGCTTCGATGATGACGAGCCTTTTGTATTCAGACTCAATGAGAGCGGATCTGGACCCGGCTTGCTGGTCAAGGTACAACGTAGAACTTGTTAGGAATCACGTAGTTTCTTAGATGACTTCTGCACCGTAGGTATGAGTAGTAATGATTTAACTTTAAGTTGTTAAAAGCAAATAACTTGTCATTAAATAGAATGAATACCTAGTAAATTGTTAATTCAAGGAGCATTCATAATTAGTTTTATTATCATTGTTGTGTGATATTCATCAATAAGTTGTTAATAAAAGTTGACGTAAGGTGCATTATTTTGCACTTCTATTTAAGCAAATAGTTTAGTCCTAGACTTATAATCATCTTTTTACCCTTGTCCCATAATGTTACTTGGGGTCGGCGCAACACATTTTCTTCTTCCTTTCTCCCTTGTTAACCGTCACAATATTATTCCCTTCCTTCTCGTTCATATCATTCCTCACACAATCCACCCATCTTTCCTAGTCAGTCCTTGACTATAAACATGCGTTTAACGCTATGCTCAGTATAGTGTAAGGGCTATAATTGGTTAATAACGCGCTATTATTTCATTGACACAATTAATTGTTTAGTCGTAAACTGGTCTACAAGTCTAATTCAAAGGTTATGCATGGGTGCAGTTTTAAACAGCGTGCCGATGCCGGTTTAATGACGACATTAATTTAATACATGCATACGGTTTCGCGTTTTCGTTTTATGAACATACTAGCTTCTGCCCGCGACTTTGTCCGCGTCATATTTCGGCCCCCGACCCATCGCGTTGCATCCCTTCGTCCGCCCGATACTTCGTTTTAGATTAGCGTTATTTCTGATCTTTTTGCTCAGTTCCTAAAGGTCCTAGCGTGTTAAATAGCCTATAATAGCCTTCCTCAAAAAATGGGCTATCAAATGCAAAAATATTTTCTCAAATCCGAAACAAACAAGCAAACTCTCCAGCTTTATTATTAGTTTAAATTCGTTTTTTTTTTTTGTTATTATTCATTTATTTATTTACATTTTTTCTAAAATAGCATCTTGGAGCAACCTGTACTTGAAGAACTGTAGAGCAGGGGTCACGGATTATAACATCAATGAAATTAAAATGAATGACGTGCAAGGAGTGGAAAGAGAGAGAGAGCCCTATGTAGACGAGTGGCGCAGGCGGTAGTTTTCAAATTACGAATTATTATAGGTTATTTTTTTTTTTTGTCTTTATGGTGCCGGACTTAAAGAATAGCACCACCCCATACTTCCCATGGGTGTCGTAAAAGGCGACTAAGGGAGACCGGAGAATGGGCAGCAGCGTTCTCTATGCATTACACCATCATACCACACTGCGATCGCCAACCCGCCTGCCAAGCGTGGCGATTATGGCAAACCCCCCCAAAATTGGGGGAGGCCTATGTCCAGCAGCGGACGACTTTCGGCTGAAATGATGATGATGATGTTATAATTTTTGTGATTACTGATCACTAGCCGGAACTGTTAAATTAATATCGCCATTGTTATTGTATAGGTAAATTAAATACTATTTGTATGTATGGAGTTGAATAGTTAATTTTTACTAAGTCACTAGTATTTATATTGCCATTACAAGTTGTAACATAATATCCAATATTTATAAGCGTAATTACCTGGTATTAATATAATTATGGGACGAAGCGGCTCGGTAGTCGATATCTTCGATTTAATTGTTATTAACGATAAATAAAACAATCTTTACATGTGTTTAGTGTATGTTGCTTCTGACAGCAATTTAGTTCGTACATTAAGTACTTATAACTATTCCTGGTAGAGGACGGTTTATATAAATCGTTATTTATGAGTTATTAATTAATTTTACATCTATAAATAAACATGAGTTCACTGGGTGGTACCTGGTACTCAGCTGCATCCGGTTGGACTGGAAGCCGACCCCAACGTAGTCGGGAAAGGCTGGGCAGATGATGATGATGAAATGAACATGGGTTACCAGTTTCGTTTTATCGTAATAATAATCTGCTGGACAGGAATCTAAGAAAATAAAGAGCCTTTTATTCTTCGACTTGTTCTTGTTTAAGGTGAATGGATAGTGGTAGACCGCGAAATTCAAATTTTCTTACGTTTTTTGCAATTTGCAGGTTAGTGTCAGATTGTATCTTGATCAAAATATGATTCGCGACAATAAGATACAGATACATATTTCTACCACCAACCACCAATCTCTTATGGAAAAGTGTTAGTGGTAGAAATCTAACTTAGAAAGATATAAGTATTAATGATTCTAATGATTATAATTCTCTAAATATGTAAGTACCTGTTATTGTCGCGAATCATAGTTTGATCAAGATACAACCTGACACTGACCTGCAAATTGCAAAAAACGTAATAAAATCTGAATTTCGCGGTCTCAACTACCCATTCACCTTAAGTATCCCTAATCGCACCTGATGGTAATCGCAGACTGGGTCTCAGATGGAGCACACGAATGCAAGGTATACCTCCAGAATTATAAATAGAGTATTCCAGACCGAATTTCGGCCATGGCGACCGTTCTCAGCGAGATCAGCTTTCGGCGCACAAGTGTGTGCGCAGACGCAGGTGCACTCTCTCTTTCCTCACTCTCATTGTCCAATGGGGCGGCAGTCTGACACGATCAGAGAGACATCAGGCGCATGGCCAACTGTGTAACGTGTTTTCCGAGGCACGGGGATATCACACCGACAGCTTCCAAACGTCGGGCTGTTACTAAGAAACTCCCAATGGAAAAACTCAATAACACTTTGCCCGACCCTTGAATCGAACCCTGGACCCCATGCACAGCAGCCGCGCTTGCAACTACGAGACCAACAGGGCAGTTGTGCCTAGAGTTACACCTAGTACGAGTATAGAAAAATATTAGGTTGTCAAATACCTGTTCCTTTTACTCAAATTCAGATAGACTCGGTGGGACGTATCGTGCCGTATGGGCCGTTCTTCCGTACCTTTGACGTATATGGTCCTTCCCACTGCGTTTCAATTGCGAGGCACAATTTAAATGACGGAACACAGTAAACTGCTTGCTTGACTTTACTGTGAGAGTAGTAGCAGCTAGATCGCAAAGATTTATTTATTTACTAGCTGCACCCCGCGGTTTCACCCACATAAGTGTCGACCCCGTGGGAATATCGGGATAAAACGCCTATATGTTAATCCAGGGTGTCAGCTACCTCCATTCAAAATTTTATCAAAATTGGTCCAGTCGTTTGAGCGTGAAGAAGTAACAAACATAAACACTCACAAACTTTCGTCTTTATAATATTATCGTGATTTATTTAATAGCTTTATTTTATCCCTTACATTTAGTTTTTGTGTTGTGTACTTATTTATTTATTAGTAATGTTAGTTGTGTACTTAAATAAGGTTTATGGTATTGTTAGGTGTAAGGGCCGCCTTCTGCGGTGGAACCCTCTCCAAACCGTTCCAGGTGGCTCTGTCCTCTGCCGTCTGTGCCATAAGGCTCCGGTTATATGTATGATGTCGTCACTCCATCTTTTAGAAGGTCTACCCTGCCTTCTTTTTTAGGGTTCCGTACCCAAAGGATAAAAACGGGAGCCTATTACTCTAAGACTCCATTGTCCGTCTGTCTGTCTGTCTGTCACCAGGCTGTATCTCATGAACCGTGATAGCTAGACAGTTGAAATTCTCACAGATGATGTATTTCTTTCGCCG
The DNA here is from genome assembly GCA_916614155.1 of Mesoligia furuncula. Lineage (NCBI taxonomy): Eukaryota > Metazoa > Arthropoda > Insecta > Lepidoptera > Noctuidae > Mesoligia > Mesoligia furuncula. The sequence continues at coordinate 20,652,395 of OU744800.1, read as the reverse complement.
CTATAACAACAAATAATAAAAATAAAATAAAGTTAAAATTTAAAGGGCTATAAAATACGTTTCGTTTTTTCGGCGTTTTGTCTTGTGGTACGGAACCCTTCGTGTGCGAGTCCGACTCGCACTTGGCCGGTTTTTTTATATATTGGATACCAATCCAAGCTTCATCCATAGCTCTCTGATTATGACCTGATCATTTCCATTTCAGTGTCATCACCTGTTTGACCGCATTACCGCATCCCTCGCCTTTGTTCTTTTTCTTATCAATTAAATTTTAACTCTATCTTTTAATTTAATGTTCATGTAGCTCCGTTTTATTCCATTTGACAGCTTCTTATTTTATTTAAGAGTGATTTTTTAAGAGACCACGTCTGGCACGCGTAAGTAAGAACCGGCGTAAGGCAGATGTTCATCGCTTTCGTTTTTAGTACCGTAACGATAAATACTGATAAATTTAGGTAGCTGGGGAGCGGGAGACAGATGTAGGAGGCATTTATGCGCAAAAATAAAAAGTTATACTAAAGGCATCCTTTATTCATCACACTTAGTAGATGAATATCTATTGGTGATCGCAGTGTTGGTCCTATGATTAGGCAACGGACAGATTTTATGAATCTCACACTCGAAGCATTTACTTCAATTAAACCATTTACAGGCACTTTTGAAGTTTCAAGAAGTCGGTCAGTCAGAAAATATGAAGCTAGTTGCCCATTCCAAAGCATTGGTACCCATGGAGAAGAACGGGCAAGAAACTCCATGGACACTCTTTTAAATTACATTTTTACAAAAATATTAGTTACATCATTAATGTTGAATTTATCGCGATTAACTAAACGGCTAATTTAACCAGTTGGCTGCGACATATGCACTGCGTACAGGGATCAAAAGTTCTTGAAAACGGTGTCAATGGTATATATAATTGCCATGCTGTTATGAACCCTTGATATTGACTTGTAAGTTATTAAAAGGGCATAGTTCTTTACAACTTATGTGGTGAATCAAGTAAATGATTACTTTTACAGCCAAATCTATGACTTACCTAACCGAATAAATATACAGTGTACCAGAGAAGTGTGGTCAAATTTAAGGGTGTGGTATAGAACACCAAACTGAACAACTTTCTCTTTGGGACCAACATCGTACCTACATTACTCAGATTCAAGCATGCTACACACTTGTTCGGGTTAGCATGATTCGGCTCAGCCGGGCGGCAAAATACTACGTGTATCAGAAATGTGTGGTCATATTTAAGGGTGTGGTACAGACCAGCAAACTGAACAACTTTCTTCATGGGACCAACATCGTATTCAAGAAAAAAATAAGCTGCTGCCCATACATTTGGGTCGAATAGGTATTGAAGTTTTGTTACCACACATTTCTGATACACGCTGTGTAGTTGATTTTAACGCCCGGCTGTGCCGAATCATGCCGACCCGAACAAGTGTGTAGCATCCCTAAGCTTTCAAGGTTCAAAGATGGATCATTTTAGAAACAACCTTAGAAAAATTTAAAAATGGAAGTTACGTTACTTGATCACAACACGCAACCTACCAAGATTTAGGTTTGTGCTACAAATATTTGGTGGAACAAAATAAATAAGACAATCTCACTCAAAGTTCTAGCAAACGATAGACGGACAAAAGATTTTTAATGCTGTTGTCGTTTGTCAACTATAATTGAATCTATTTTATTGCATGGTCTTGCTTGTCAGGTGTGCGCAGAGCGTGGGTGGCGAATGTACCCCGGCTACCACAGCGGCCTGGAGGAGCGGTGGAATCTCTGGTGGAAGACCAGCGCCTTTCCTGCAGCCAGCTACAAGACCTTGGGAGACTGGCAGGTTAGCATTTCTTATTAACAAGCCCTGTGCCTGATGAGATTTCCCAAATGGCAGAAATAAAGAACTTCCATAGAAAGTTTCATCCTCTGTTTAACCCCTTTAGGGGAAAGATTTTTCAAAACCTTCCTAAGTGCTCACATTTTGTTATACTTTATATACTTAAGTATAAGAAACTCGAGAGCGAAGTTCTATGCTTCTAGACCCAGCAGTTTAAGTTGTGCGTTGTCTGTCAGTGAGTGAATGTATTTAAGACTAGCTTCCGCCCGCGACTCCGTCCGCGCGGATGTCGGTCTTCGCGTGGATGGTTTATTTCTCCATTTTGAGTAACTCTGACAATGACATCTTGTAAATATCTATTGGACCCAAATACGGCTAAGCCTATAATAATTAAGGAGATCCCTCTATTGAGCTACTGCTGTTAGTATTTTTTTCATAGTAATTCCGACCTTGATAAGTAGCATGTAGCAGTAAATTACTGACAGTGACGAAAAGTTTGCAATAATAAAAAAGTGATCGTGACAATGCGACAGAAAGTTAATTGAGAGCTTCAGCATACACAACATTGTTAGTGAGCTCGTCCGGAATATGAACATGAAGATTTCTTGGACTGCTCACACGGGAAAGAGCTACGTAAAGTTGCCCGTGTGAAAAACAACTCGCGGTAAGATCTACGCCAGCAACTTCTAGGGTCTGACCTTGAGCCTTATTTATTGTCATGGTGTAACACAAAGCTACAGGAAACTGTATTCTCTTAAATTGAAATGGAAAATTATCCACTGCGGGTAATGCAACGTGTGTTCGCGGTTCTACAGAACAACGTCTATGAATAAAACTGAAAAATAAGATTTTTTTTCTACGTATTTTTCCAGGATAAAAAGTATCCCATTTTATGCCCAGGATAATAAGGTATAATTATACCAAGTTTCATCGAAATCGAACCGTTAGTTTTCACGTGATGCCTGCATATACAGACAGACAGACAGACAGACAGACAGACAGACAAAAATTTTTTTAATCACATATTTGGGTTTGGTATCGATCCAGCAACACCCCCCGCTATTTATTTTTTCAATATTTTCAATGTACAGAATTGACCCTTCTACAGATTTATTATATGTATAGATTTTTATTAAGAGGACTACATGACCTAAAGCGCGGTCACTGTCGGACTGCATAGAAAAGAACGAAAAGCGCGATGACACAACGCTTATTGCAAAATATGAAGCAATGATCTATTTATTAAAAATCTATTGTTTGGACTAAACTATTGAAACACACCTTTAATATGTTGGTTGTAGAAAAATCTGACAAAAAATCTGAATTATTGTATGTACCTATATATGGTTTTTATTGTAAAAAGAAAGTTTTTAGAGGTATCTTCATGATTTTTTTCTGTCGTATTAAATTAGGGTGTACTATGACAAATTAGTTGCATTATGTTTTCAACACACTATCTAAGAAGCATAATAATTATATCTTGAAGAATATCATATATTTTTCTGGGGTCTCCCCTTGTTTCACCAAAAAGAAATTGCCAAATTATCACTTCCCAAACAATTTTCCGCATAATTTCATTTGCCAAATTATTACTTACCTAAAAATCTCTTCACAAATAATTGTAACCCAAACCTAATGTTTGGCAAGTAAACGTAAGCAATAACTTGTTTACCAACTAGTACTTTTACCAATTTTTATTTAGTCAAATATTTCAGTTGGAATAACTCATTTTACGCAAAATAACATTTGCAAAATATTTAGTATCGTCAGTTTTCGCAGTTTTAAGGCAGCCATTTCAAGCATAAGATCTAACTTTGAAGACGTTTTATTACAAGGGTGTTTTTACCACTTGGGACAAATTATAAACTATCTGTTTATAATAATAATAATAATATTAACTATTCTGCTGGTTTTTTTTAGTTAGCATTTAAAAAAATGACCCCCGAAGACAACGATCGGCCTCGCGGTCACCTACCAGAGGGGAACGACGAGGAATTGAACTATTGGCCGACACGTTGGAAAGGATGATTCAAGTACGCCCGCCGCCACGTCAAGCGACCGAGCTGCCTACGTTCACCGGAGCGGCTATTGAGTGGCTGCCTTTCAAAGCAGCGTACGACGACTCATCGAAGCTATGCAAGTTTACTACGGTCGAGAACCTAGCAAGACTACGCAACTGCATCAAAGGTGAAGCAAGGGAAGCAGTGTCAGCACTTCTGTACACCGCGTCTGATCCTCAAATGATCATAAACACACTGGAGCAGTACTATGGGAGACCGGAAATACTTATGGATCGAGCGATGGAAGACTTAAAGAAACTACCTCGACTCACAAATGCGGCCAGTGATTTAAATTCGTTCGCAGTAAGGTTTCAGAACATAGTGTGTGTGTTATCTAAGATGGACGCCCGCGGATACTTATGGAACCCGATGTTAGTGCGTGAAGTGGTTGACAAGTTAAGCCCGCACATAAAATCAAGATGGTGCGATTACGCTTCGGAGAATATGGAACTATCACGTGAACCGGAAGTGTTACTACTATCCAAATTCCTGATGCGGGAAGCTGACCGAGCGATGAAGTACGCCTTCACAAATACGACACTCGCGCCCGCCTCGAAAAAAGAAATAAAAAGTGTGACGCAAATAAACCCAAAGAAGAAATCGGGTCGTGAAGTAGTTTACGCAACGTCGGATAAACAGGAAGAAAGGAAACAAGAGTGTTTGTGTTGTGACGGTGACCACGAGGTACCTAAATGCGCAAAGTTCCGGAAGATGAACATCGACGAAAGATGGGATTGGGCGCGCACTAACAAGGTATGCTTCAAGTGTGTAACTAAACGTCATCGACGCGAGCATTGCCGAGCTAAACGTTGTGGCCAAGGGACCTGTAGCCGCCCGCATCACGCGCTGCTACATAAGGAACCGGCAAAGAGAGATGCGTCGCCTAGTGAAAACACAAATATAGCGACCGACGTCGAGAACGAAAAACCACAAGAAGCAGTAATGACCGTCTCCGCGTCAAGCAACGTGTCACAGCGTGTATTGTTGAAAATATGTCCGGTGATATTAAAAGGGCCCGGCGGGCAGGTAGCAACGTTCGCCCTGTTAGATGAAGGCTCAACGGTATCGCTCGTCGACGAAGAAATAACACGCCGTCTACAAGTAAGCGGGCCGGCCTCGACTTTAAGCATTCAAGGTGTGACCTCACAGCAACGTGAAGAATACAGCCAAGCGGTCAAGCTACAGATACGCGGCCAAGACGGTGAATTTCAGGAGCTACGCGCGCGAACTATGAAAGATCTGCAACTTCATAGTCAGGCAGTGGATAGGTCGACATTAACTAACTATCCACACCTCCGGGACATACAAAGAGACGCGCTCTACGGTGAAGCCGTACCGAAAGTACTGATAGGTGCCGACAATTGGCACCTGATAGTCACACGCGAACTACGCATGGGCGGGAAGAATGAACCCGCGGCCTCCTACACTCAACTGGGATGGGTGATCCACGGGACCGCGCCGCGCGCCACGCTGAAGAAACAGGCGGGGCAAAAAGTGCTACACTTATACGACGTGTCCACAGCAAAGCAGACAGATGATGTACGTCGTGTGGAGGAATTAATGAAGTCGCACTTTAAGATTGATGCCCTGGGAGTTTCATTGGCTAAGAAGATCAAACCAGAAGATCAGAAGGCGATCGACGTGGTGAACAGCACCATGAAAAAGGTCGGTGATCACTACGAAGTCGGGTTACCATGGCGTGACGAAAATGCTGCGATGCCCGACAACTATAGCTGCGCCGTAAGAAGACTCAAGACTATTGAAAGGAAGATGGATTTATCACCGAGCTTCGCAGAACAATACGGCGCAATGGTCAAGAATTTACTTGACAAAGGATACGCCCGGGAATGCGACGGGACCGAAGATACAAATAAGAAGGCGTGGTACCTACCTCACTTTCCCGTCGTGAACCCGAATAAGCCGGGCAAGATGCGCCTAGTATTCGACGCCGCGCATCGATACAACGGAGTGTGCCTGAACGACTGCCTACTGGAAGGACCTGACCTTTTGAACTCATTGCCCGGGATCCTGTTCCGGTTCAGAGAGCGCCCAGTAGCCATCACAGCGGACATTCAGGAAATGTTTCTCCAAGTGAAGATAAGACACCAGGACCAAGCAGCGCAGATGTTCCTCTGGCGGGGGGAGGAGCGAAATGAACCCCCGAAGAAGTACAAAATGACGTCAATGATCTTCGGAGCTTCGTGTTCGCCCTTCATCGCGCATTCAGTCCGAGACGCCAACGCAAGACTGTACGCAGCGCGGTACCCTGACGCCGTGCGAGCTATAACATCGAGCCACTATATGGACGACTACGTGGACAGCGTCGCGACTGAGGAGGAAGCAATCAGTACGGCACGCGAGATTATAAAGATCCATCAGAACGCGCACTTTAATTTGCGAGGTTGGTGCTCTAACAAGCCCAACGTGGTGAGGAACCTTACACGTGAGAAGCAGGCACATAACACAGAAGTACGATTCGGACACAAGGAACAACAGAACACAGACAAAACATTGGGCCTATTGTGGCAGACCGGTGCGGACGAGCTAGGCTTCAACACGGGACTAAGTCGACTGTCACCGGAAATAAAGACAAGGGACAGGGCGCCGACGAAGCGAGAAGCCCTAGGAGCAGTGATGGCGGTCTACGATCCGCTGGGCCTCATCAGCCACTTCACGGTCACCGGCAAGATCCTGCTACAGAACCTGTGGAGGCACGGCATCGGGTGGGACGAGGAGATCCCGAAGCAAGACGCGCAGCACTTCGAGGAATGGATCCGGAGTTTGGACGCCATAACCAAGCTTCGCATACCGAGGTGCTACGGAAGAAACCCAGGTGACCTGGACCTGCACGTCTTTTGCGACGCGAGCGAGCAGGCGTACGCAGCGGCGGCCTACTGGCGGATCAAAAAGCCAGACGGAAGAGTGGAGGTAAGGCTAGTGGCGGCGAAGGCGCGAGTAACCCCCCTCAAGCCGGTTACTATCCCACGATTGGAGCTGCAGGCAGCGGTAATCGGAGCACGGCTGGCGGAGACCATAACGAAGGAACACCGGGACAAGCCCAGAAGCATAACGTACTGGACGGACTCTCAAACAGTCCTCCGGTGGATAGAAAAGGACGCCGTAAAGTACACGCCATTCGTGGCGCACCGCCTAGGTGAGATCGCCGAGCTAACCGACGCCAGCCAGTGGAGATGGGTGCCTACTGACGACAATGTAGCAGACGACGCTACGCGCCCCGACTACGCCATCGATATGAAACCAGAAGACCGATGGTTCACTGGACCCACGTTCCCGTACAGCGACGAAGAGTCCTGGCCGAGAGAAAAAACAAAACATGACACGACCGAAGACGAAGCGACGTACGCAATAAGCGAAGAGAGGAGGGAACGCCCTTCCCACCTACCTGACATAAGTAAGTTCTCTTCATACCAACGATTACTGCGAGCAACAGCCATGCCCCTCCTTTTCAAAGAGAAGTGCAGGGACAGGACCATCCAAATGACCGTCGACCTAATAGAAAGGGCCGAGAAATTATGGATAAAACAGGCGCAGCTCGACAACTACAGTGAAGAAATACGACTGCTACAGAAAGGGAAGCCGGTGCCCGGGTCAAGCAGCCTCTATAAATTGGACCCTTATATAGAGGACGACATGCTCAAAGTTAGAGGAAGGATCGGACACGCAGCCGTATTAGAAGCAAAGGAAACGCCAGTGATTCTACACGGCAAGCACCCGTTCACGCGGCTGCTGGTGGAAGACGTACATCGCAGAGCCGGTCACGCAAATAATGAAAGCGTGATCAATGAACTAAGACAGCGGTACTGGGTGGTTAACCTACGCCCTACAGTTCGTACCATTGCCCGACGATGCCAGCTCTGCCGCATAAGAAAAGCCATGCCGGTGAAACCGATTACGGGGGACTTACCCGTAGAGCGCGTTACAGAGGCGCCGCGACCTTTCACCTACTGTGGGACTGACTACTTCGGACCTATGACCGTAGTCATAGGAAGGAGACACGAAAAGCGATGGGGAGCTCTATTCACTTGCCTGACTACGAGAGCAGTTCATCTGGAGTTGGTGTCAAGCTTATCCACTGACTCGGCACTAATGGCGATCCGAAGGATGGTGGCACGAAGAGGTTGGCCTAGAGTCATGTACTCGGACAACGGCACGAACTTCAGAGGAGCGGACGCCGAGCTACGAGCGGCGTACAAAGAGTGGACAAAGGGCTTCGTCCACTTCGGGCTAGAACACCGAATGAAGTGGAAGTTCATCCCGCCTGGAGCGCCACATATGGGGGGAGCGTGGGAGCGACTAGTACGCTCCGTGAAGACGGCATTGGGGGCGACTCTGCACCAGAAAGCGCTGAAGGAAGAAGTGCTGCTGACGCTGCTGACAGAGGCCGAGCACACTATAAACTCTCGGCCTCTGACCCATGTCTCTGTCGATCCTAAGGATCCGGAGGCCCTCACGCCTAACCACTTCCTCATTGGAACTTCCTCAGGTCTTCCTCACACCGGGCCTTGCGAGGAGGCTAGCCGCAAGCAGTGGAGAACCGCCCAAGCGCTCGCCGACCATTTCTGGCGGCGCTGGGTGGGCGAGTACCTACCTACGCTGGTACCCCGAGGGGCGTCAGACGACCAACGACGCCCCCTCCAGGCCGGCAGCCTGGTCGTCATCGTCGACTCAGCACTTCCCAGGGGCACGTGGCCCCGAGGCATCGTGGAAGCGGTCTACAGCGGTCCAGACGGCAAGGTGCGGTCGGCCGAGGTGAAAACAACGGCGGGCATCCTGCGGCGTCCAGTCACGAAGCTCGCCGTCCTCTGCGTGGAAGAGTAGGCTACGGTAGCCCTGCGCCGGGGGGAGGATGTTACGGACGACGTAGCTTATAAGTTTCAGTTTTGATGTTAAAGTAAAGTAACGTAGATTAAAGTAAACTAGATTGTATACATATTGATTGGACATTGTAATATAGATGATAAGAATGAAATAAAGATCATTTTAGAGTAGGGCTAGTAACTAAGATGTAGTCGACTAGAAAGTTCGGATAATAAATTAGAAACTTAGAAAGTATGACTGTGAGGGAGGCGGCGGAGCGCGGTCCAAGGACAAAGAACAAAGGATCTTCCCGGAATAACGGTCCGCGCGCCCCGTCGCCTCCTGCTACCTGCGCTAGGATATGGCTAGCGCGTACTGTATAAAAGCCGGGTGGCTGGCTGCATTTTTGGCATTCGACGGATACTCGCCAACCACTCAACAGCAGCAAGCCACCCTGGGAACATCAAGAAAATAAATCAAGAAACAAGAAACCCGAAGTTTGAATTACAACATACAGTCCACCCCGTCAAATAGATTAGCAAATCTTTCAAAATGATACAGGTTGTGATAGAAAGTGTGTAACACAATTCTGCCGCCGTATGTAAAAGGGGCGCATCTGAGGAAAGGGAATACAGAAAAATAAACCTTTCTAAACAAAAAAGGCGCATCCATTAAGGCTCATTTTTGTGTATTCTCATTTTCATTCTCATCTTTCTTTTTTCTTTCATTCTTTTTTTTTCTTTCATTTCTTTTATTCTCATCTCATCATTCTCATCTTTCCTCAGATGCGCCCCTTTTACTTACGGCGGCAGAATTATGGTGCTGGTAATCACTAGAACTAAGTAGAACCACGCTATCAGACATTTTTCATGATAAAAAGTCGACGAAGTACGACTGAACCTTCGTTTTTATTGTCATTTGAAGGGAAAGTTTTATTGAATTAGTTACCACTAAATTATGATTAGTTATTATTTGAAACAGCAAAGACATAAATATCGTGGTATTAACATAAAATGTTAAAATATTTGTCTAGACATCAAATGGATGATGTTGGCAACCTAAATGCTGAACATTAAAAATTACTGGGTTGTCATCAATCCTTACATTTGAACAATCGAAAGGGTAACATAGCATTAAAGGTTTTAGCTTACATTAGGTATGTCATCTCCCCACCAAGTGACCCCAGGGAAGACGGTGGCACAGTGGTCACGTGCTGCCGTGCATAGCATAAGGCTCAGAGGAGACCCCTTTACAGTCTCCCCAGGGATGTGCCTTACATGCGTTGTACGGGGGGGTTCCAGAATTGGTCTTTTAAGAGGAACCGGGATTCCCTATGTGCTGATGGTGATGACCGGGGTAGTTTTAGTGAGGTAAAAATTCCACACTCCCCGACCAAAGGCACCTAACCTCCGGGGAGGGACCCCGGAGGTTAGGTGCCTTTTGAAGGTTTCCCCCTGACAACAAAAAAAAGGTATGACATCTCATCATCTGCCTTGCCTTTTCCCAACTTTATTGGGGTCGGCTTCCAGTTTAACCGGATGCAACTGAATACCAGTTTTTTACATGGCCTACCTATCTGTCCTCCATAACCTAGTTACCGGGTAATACGATAGCCCTTAGTAAGACTTTTGTCATACTTTCGAGCTTCTGACGACCCGTAACGACTGTCAAAGATCCATGAATGACAGCCGGGACCAAAAGAGTGCTTTGCGGGAGTGCTTTCCGAGGCACGGAGAGGTTTTGGTAACCCATCCACGGACCAACCACGGAAAGCGTAACTTAGCCTGATCAATCTACCCGTGCGGCTATTTATTAGTCACGGCCCCCTCCGCTTACAACCGTCCCTTAGCTTACATTATGTATCCTTGAATAAATAAATTCCATGATAAAGTTATTTGAAAAGAACAGCAGAAGCGGTATTATATGGAACATTTTGGAAGGCCAATGTAAAAAATTGTAACCCTCAAAATGGTATCATTACTTTTGAAGGTCGGAAATGACGTCAGACTAAATAATTATTTATGTTTGTACTTAAACAAGGTAAAATACATTAAGAAAGGACATACAATAACTTTAGGACGTTACTAGCTATTGCTCGCGGCGTCGCCCGCTTGGTGGTTAGTAATTATCCCAAGGGAACGAACTACGGCATAACAAGTATCCTATGTGTAACTGTGTGCCAAATTTTATCCGAATCTGTTCAGCCATTTTTACGTAATTGAGTAACGAACATACAGGGTAGCAAAAACATCGATGCGCAAACTGTAACCAAGAATTCAGCACACGATTCTAGCATAAAACTTATTGCCGGTTATCAAAAAAAAAAAAAAACCTGCAGTTTCATAGAAAAGTGCAATACCTACGCGGTCAAAATGTATGGAACAGCAATAAAAAAAGAATAACCGACTGAACATTTCAAAGCAGGGGTTTCACCGGAGAGTAATGGGTAGCTCACCGTCCGATTAGGACCAGGCCCGAGCCGGACGGCGCGTACAACATGTACGCGCCGTCCGGCTCGGGCCTGGTCCTGGTCCAAGCGCGCCTCAAAGAGATGTCAGCATCAGTGGGGGCACCTAGGGGCCCGTTAGGGCCGAAGCCTCGGAACATAAAGGGCTAAGGAAGGAACACGGGTGGGTTTTAGTCAGTAAGAGTCTGACACTCCCTTCCGCTCCACCCAGAGCGGGAGGGGTCATTTGATGATTTCCCATGCTCAAAAAAAAAGGGGTTCAGAATCATGCATTGAATATAATAGTACAGCCCGATGCAAACTTTATGGCAGCTCGGAACATGAGGCGAGTCGCTGCGCAGTATCAAATTCAAGTGTCAGCGGGGGGGAGGGGTGAGGTACTGCTGCGCAGCGAGTAACACACTTCAGAGCCGCCATAAAGTTTGACGTTTACCTTAAGGGGCTTAAATGACCTAAAGCGCGGTCACTGTTTGACTGAATAAAAAAGAAAGAGAAGCGCGATGACACAACCCTGGTAATTTATAGCTAAATATGAAGCAATTATTTAATTACAAAAAATCTATTGTTTGGACGAAATAATTAAAACACTAGTATTTTATTAAGTTGCTCGTAGAATAATCTGACAAAAAATTAGAATACTGTATATACACACATCAAAAGTGTCTAGGGATCAAGCATTTTTATGCGGATTTCTTGAGATTGAGATGTGGCTTTGTAATAAATTTATGATTTTATAAATTTATATGGATCCTTTTTGGTGCATTTCATAATTTGAATCAGGAACTGTGAATCAAATTCGAGTAAAAGATGAAAATCAGCTGTCAATATTTTCCCTATAAAAACATACAACGCATTGAAGACATTATTACTGCTACTGTTTCCCTACTACTGATTAAAACCAACGTTATTATGGAGCGGCGACGTCATTTAAGCAGGGAAGAAATGCTCAGAGCCGTGGGAATGATAGAAGCTGGTTCCCGGCAACGTACTGTGGCTTTAGCTCTGAATACAAGTCAGAGTGTTATCAGTCGACTTTGGACACGTTACCGAAGCAATGGTACCGTGGCTGAGCGCCATGGAGGACGGTATCGCTGCACCACACGGAGACAAGACCGATACATTCAAATCTTAACACGAAGAGCTCCAACAATAACCGCCATGATGTTAGCCGTGAGGCTTCATCACTCTTCAGGGAACTTAATTAGCGACCAAACAGTCAGAAACCGCTTGCATGAAGTGAACCTTCATTCCCGAAGACCGCTACGGGTACCACCTATAGCAATGCACAATCGTAGGATTCGATATCAATGGGCTCTTGAACACAGAAATTGGGCAGAAGAACAATGGCGTTTCGTGTGCTTTTCTGATGAGTCTCGTTTTGGTATGAGACCGGATACAAGACGTATACGACACTGGAGAACCCCTGGACGCCAACAGCGATTAAAATCCTGCCAGGAAGTCCATCCTTATAGTGGTGGAACCATCATGGTATGGGCGGGTATTTGGATCGGCGGAAGAACTGAGTTGATTTGGATCAGAGGCAACCTCAACGCTCAAATTTATGCTGAGACGATTGTATCAGACGTCATCGTTCCTCTACAAGTGCAAATCGGTCCCTTATTTCAGTTAATGCATGATAATGCACGACCGCACACCGCAAGAGTTGTAAGACAGACTCTCGCCGCAGCTAACATCAATGTCCTGCCCTGGCCTGCTCAGTCGCCAGACTTGAACCCGATTGAGCATGCATGGGATATGCTACAGAGAAGAGCTCTGCCGAATATGGAGGGTATCCAGTCGCAAGAAGACCTTTTTTTGTTGTTGCAACGAACATGGGCGGCCATTCCACAGCGTGATTTGGATGAACTCATTTTGAGTATGCCAAACCAATGTTCTTGTGTTGTTAGTGTTCGCGGTAGAAACACGGATTATTAATTGTTTAAGTTACCCAATAAAATTTTAAAGAAAACTGTTATTTCAGTCTTTTTTTCGAACTTTTGTGTTAGTGGTTCAAATGTCAAAAATCCCTTTATTAGGAAAATGGCAAATTTCTTTATTAATGCAAAGGTGACTTGGTTTATCGTTACTGTGACAAACGAAAACACTGTATTTGATGAATAGTTAAAGAAAATTTTAATTAATATCAATCAGGAGAAAAGTTATTGCAAAAATATATGTTGATCCCTAGACACTTTTGATGTGTGTATATTAGTATGGTTTTTATTGTAAAAAGAAATTTTTAGAGGTATCTTCATGATTTTTTTCTATCGTATCAAATTAGTTGTATTATGTTTTCAACACACTATCTACCTAGCATATATCCTGAAGAATATCATATAGTTTTCTGATCTTGTTTACTGTAGTCGATCATATACTTTATTGTTTCTAAAACTTGCTTTTTTTGTGTTTAGGTCCTGTAGGCCCCTTAACAGGTTGCGCGTCGATATCTCTTTGAATTAGGAGGATATATTTTTTAATATTTTATATCTACTTTCGAATCAAAGTTGTTTCAGATAGTATTTTTGTTTTCAGTTCATGAACCACATACCGAAAGGCGGATCGATATGCAGAAAAGACAATCTGTCACGTCTTCTACGATGCATGAAGAGGATTTATGGAGCTGTATACGATTTCAGGTATATTTAGTTTTATAGTATTTTCTTGTGACCTTATTGGTACACTTTCATTGGACTACCTTCAGAAAGGACAGGAGCGTAGTACTTGCAATCGGCTCATCATCATCTGCCTAGCCTTTTCCGAACTATGTTGGGGTCAGCTTCCAGTCTAACCGGATGCAGCTGAATACCAGTATTTTACATGGAGCGACTGCCTATCTGACCTCCACAACCCAGTGACTGGTAAGACTGATTGTCAGACTTTCGTGCTTCTGACTACGCGTAACGAATGTCAAAGATCCACGAATGACAGCCGGGACCAACGGCTTAACGTGCTTTCCGAGGCACGGAGGGGTCTCGGTATGTAAAGATGGTCACCCACCCACAGACCAACCGCGGCAAGCGTAGCTTAACCTGATCGATCGACCTGTGCGGCTGTTATTATTTAGCCACGGGCCCCTCTGACTTGCAATCGGCTATGACCAGGTATACGAATCAAAAGGAATATGTAAGGATCGTAATCATTATCAATCTCAATCTGACCATTTTGAAGGATATTGCTAATCCATTGCTTCTTATGTTCAAAAAATATGTCTGCTGAACAACGTAAATAATGCAATGAATGTTGTTGAACTGTCAAAATTAAACCCATTGCTACTGATACTGTGTTACGCAATTGCCCCGAATGTGTCATTCTGTAGTTTCTGCCTGCCCCTATCTCTTTGCTGCCATGGCTTATTTTAATTTAATATTTGAATTGTTTTTTTTTATTTCGTCTTTTTGTTACGGACGCTTTTAACGTTCTGCATCGTTCTCACATGTATAATTTTTTAACATGAATGATGTAAACAAGACTTTGTAACCATATTATTTTGATTTAAAAGAGTGTCCATGGAGTTTCTTGCCCGTTCTTCTCCATAGGTACCTACGCTTTGGAATGGGCAACTAGCTTCATCTTTCTGACTGACCGACTCCTTGACAATTCAAAAGTGCCTGTAATTGGTTTAATTGAAATAAATGCTTTGAGTTTGAGTTTTGAGTTTATTGGTAAGAAGGTGTGAGTTTTTGTATTTGGTATTTTCTTCTGTGATTCTGCATTACTACCTATAATCTAAGTTAATGAAGATGTTTACGATTAATACGATTATTTTGGAATATATGTGTTGTCGTTATAAAATCTTGATCCTAATGTATCCGTCACGAGAAGCTATACATTTTGTAAATGAAGAACTTCTGCTAAATCACGTAGCGATTCTGCTAAGTCACGTAGCGACAATTCAATCAACGACAAATGATCCCAAATTCAATCAACTCAAAGTAACCTACTATTTCACTTGGTCGGGTTATATTTTAGCGATATAAAGCGCTGTCGTCTAATGGTTTGTGGAACTGGAACGCGTCTGACTCATGGAAAGTAAAAATTTGGGCCACCATTTTGAAGTAAGTTCATGCTCACGCTGTCAATGCTGCAGAATACTTCCTACTCGGAATCGTCTGACGACAAAAATTAGGTGTGTGTAAACATAATTATATCCCATTAAAAAAATTAAAATCATCACAAATCAGTTTTTTTTATTTGATCCAAAGGTTGCGAACCCCTGAATGTGTGTTTACAAAATTAATAGCTTCTCGTGACGGATACTTTAGTTCGTAGATACGGGAAGGTAAAGTATCAAGTATCTACATAAAACTCGACTAAATACCTAGTCTTGCCATAAAAATTGTCACGAAGGAAAAAAAAAATTTTTTATTGTAAATAATATTTATTACTTTTACAGTGTGTTAGTTTGATACATAAATATAAAACAATTTAAAATATAAAAAGCTTATTCGAAGTGGTCTCCATTGGCTGCAATACAGTCCTTTAAACGTTGAAGCCAGTTATCAATAGAAGCACGCACTCTTTCCATGGGAAAATTCTTCACTGCCAATCGTATGGATTGTTTTAGGGACTCCAAATTATCATGGCGTTTAGAGCAAGCCGTACTCTCTAAAACTGACCATAAATCATAATCCAGCGGATTAAGATCGGGACTAGACGACGGCCAGTCTTCAGCTCTGATGAAGTCCGAAACGTTCACTTCCAATCAAGACTGCGTGGACCGAGCTTTATGACCCGGCGCCGAGTCTTGTTGGAAGGACCATACTTGGTTATTGAACATGGTGTTGTTAAGGGGCTTAACTACCTTTCCAAGAATCGTATCTTGATACACTTGTGCCGACGTTTTGATACCTTTTTCACAAAAATATGGCTCAGTCACTCCTTCGTAGCTAACACCAAACCATCACTGAAGTCGGATAATGCCCACGTTGCACTCTGTCGACTAATTGGGAAGCTTCCTTAGAGCTTTGAGCATAAATACGGTCATTTTGTTTGTTAAAATGTTGCTCAATTGTAAAGATTTTCTCATCCGTAAACAAAATTTTTCTGTGACCTCCCTTTGCATACCGCTTCAGTAGTTGTTTCGATTTTACCACCCTATTCTTTTTTAAATTATCAGTTAAAAAATGACCAGTGCGTCTCTTATAGGCTGCAAGTCCTAAGTCATCTTTTAAAATACGCGACATGGTTCTGGGTGCTATCTTCATCTCCCGAGATAAAATCTTTTGCTTTCGGACAGGATTTCTTCGAATTCTTTCCCTTACTGCTTTGACCACCTTTTTCGTACGAACACTACGTGGACGGCCAGATCTTTTTCTGTCATAAACAGAGGAGGTCTCATTGTACCTATTAATAGCCCGGTACACAAACATTTGACTAATACCAAGCGTATGGAGAGTTTTAAAATTGCATTTGGCCCCATACCAACTTTGTGTAATGCAATCACAGCGATTCGGTTCTCTTTATCACCCCACTCCATTTTAATATCGCAAAATATTGTACAATGTATTGGCGCCAAAATTAGAAAACTCAATGAACAATAGTATAAAAACTGGCCAAGTGCGAGTCGGACTCGCACACGAAGGGTTCCGTACCACAAGGCAAAAACGCCGAAAAAAACATGTTTGTTGTATGGTAGCCCCCCTTAAATATTTATTTTATTTTAAATTTATTATTTATTATTAAAGTTAAAATACAATTGAGTATTTTGTGAATATTTCAAGTGGCTACCTGTTGCCATTTTTGATATCGAGCAAAAAAGAGCTAAAAAATCGCGTTTGTTGTATGGGAGCCCCCCTTAAATATTTATTTTATTTTGTTTTTAGTATTTGTTGTTATAGCGGCAACAGAAATACATCATCTGTGAAAATTTCAACTGTCTAGCTATCGCGGTTCTTGAGATACAGCCTGGTGACAGACAGACGGACAGACGGACAGACGGACAGACAGCGAAGTCTTAGTAATAGGGTCCCGTTTTTACCCTTTGGGTACGGAACCCTAAAAATGACAGATTCCAAATTCAAATGTAATATCTCACTTATTTTTAATTGTAACAGTATTTATGGCCAGACTGTGTATATTTATAGCTTCTGCCCGCGACTTCGTCCGCGTGCAATTTCTTGTTCCCCCGGCCCACCCCATCGCATTGCATCGCCTGCCCGCGCTATTACTTCGTTTTCGTTTAGCGTTCTTTCTGACTTTTTTCATTTTGCTCGGCTCGTAAGGCTCCCAGATTGATGTTAATATAGTCTGTTATATAGTCAATAGCTTTCCTCATGAAATAGGCTGACAAATGCATAAAGTTTTTTTTTTAAATAGGACTAATAGTTTCAGAAATTAGCGTTCAAACAAAGAAACAAACAGAATATTTATATTTATTATTAGTATAGATATAGATACAGGCATCAAGACCTCGTCCTCGACCTCTAGCAACGTACGATTTAACACGTTTATTATAATAATAAGTATGTTTGTTTTTTCATAATAACGTCCAACTGTCAATGAGCGACAAACAGTCGTCAAACTTAATTATTTATTCGCCTCTGTCTCTCTCTCGAGAGACGTTATAATAAATGGTTGGTTGGTACTGGTTTTACCTAAGCGCCTAACCTTGACCACTGAAACTGGTGCATCATGGAAGTATTCACTTATTGCCCGTATCTGACGTCAGTGCTGTACGTCTGACGTGTTACGTCGTCTAACAAGACGTTACGTTCTGGCGTGCCGTGAACTTTGGTGCACTTGTTAGAACGGAGTAGAGCAGGGTTAAGCGGTTTTGATACTTTGGTTTTGTTTATTAGAAGATTGTTAATTTCTTTTAATATATTATGTACCTATATATATTTTTAATATTAACTCATCGAATGCCGTAATTAGAGGCAAAATAGAAAGACAATTAATTGCTTATGTCGAACTGTGTAACTTAAGACATTCAAAGGGTTAATTAATTCTCCACAACCCAGTAACAGGGTAACAGGATACCTCTTGATAAGACTGATTGTCAGACTTTCGGGCTTCTGACAACCCGTAACGACAGAAGCTAGTGTAACTTAGTTTTTACCCGACTGCGGCGAAGCCCAAAAGGAGGGTTATGTGTTTGACCTGTATATATGTATGTATGTATGTATGTATGTATGTATGTCCGTTTCTTTGTTCCCTCGTAACTTCTAAACGAATGAACGGATTTGGATAAATTATACGTCTTTAGATTTGTCTTGGTAGCGCGAGTGTCACTGGGTATATCAAAATTGAAAAAAATATAAAATGGCCGATTTTTGGCGCAAATTATGTCTTCAAAAAAAATTTTTTTCTAGAAACCTATCGAGTGGGGTATCAAAATAAAGGGTTTTTAAAGGTGATTACAAAAATATATACAACTTATATGGTTAAAAGTAATTCGAAGTGACAAAACGTAAAAAACACGTACCAAGAACTAAATCGTCTGCAAAATATTACGAATTTGTAAACTAAAAAGCTGGAAATAAAAAACAAGTAATTAAAAAAACTAAAAAACCCGACTGCGGTAAAAAAATTAAGTTAAAAAGAACTGAAAAGCTAAAAACAAGGCCATTTTAAATTAAATAAAATTTGGAAGCAGGCGGGACCCATACCATTTTCTTATTATATTTTCAAACTCAAATGGGTCCCGCCTGCTTCCAACTTTTATTTAATTTAAAATGGCCTTGTTTTTAGCTTTTCAGTTCTTTTTAACTTAATTTTTTTACCGCAGTCGGGTTTTTTAGTTTTTTTAATTACTTGTTTTTTTTAATAATTATTGGTCGTTTAAGGAATAGGTAGTATATCGATGAAGGAACAAATATAAAATATTGATACTTGTTGTTCTACAAACAATCAGAAAATGCAGATTTTCTAAGCTTTGCTTTTTTAAAGGTCAAACGATTTTTATCCTGTAACTAATTGTTTGTGTAGGTATTTAGCTGACGCAGACGAAACTAATTTATTGCATTGAAAAGAACTTTGTCCTTTACAATCTTATTACGATTACTTAAGTAAAATTGCAGAGTAATTACATGATGTTATTATTTTGCTTTTTAGTGTTCCGTAGTTAGGAACCCTTACAGGTTTTGTTAAGAGACCGTTAGTACTAGCAAGCTGTAATTTTGCAGGAGTATGTATATCAATTACGCCGACAAAGTGGTAAAATAAAATTTTGGAAAATATTTTTTTTTAGGGTAGCTCCCCTACATGTGAAGTGGGGATGAATATTTTTTTCGTCATCTACCTCATCATGTGCGGTATCGTCGAATAGGGTCGATTTAATGCTCCATTTACGAAATACAAAATAATAAAAAAAAAGTACAAAATTTTTAAAGTACAAAATTTTTGTTCCTGTAGAGCGTCCCCCCCGCCCCTCTAAAAGCTAAACTCGGCGCTTGAAAAATCTGGAAATATTCACGATGATAGTGCATTTCATGAACTTTAAAGGAAAATTATAGCGGGTAATAGTCGTTGAACTTGGGTGTTGGATAATTTGTACCAAATATATATATGACAAGGGTGTCCAGAGTAAAACAAAACTTTAACACATAACGTATACGTAACCAAGGAGGTCATACCTTGCAAGAAAATCTTAACACCGCGATCCACAAAAGTGATGTCACAGCACAACGCCATCTGTTAACGAATAGCGATACCTACTAAACACAACAAAATATTGATTTTCGAAGATAATTACATAAACAGATTAGACATTAACTAATAAGAAACACTTTCTTCCTTGTAAAGCTAAAAAATAAAAGTACGATTGCCGCCGAAGTTATTTTTTCAATTCACAAAATTGTAATTCGAAAATTAAACAAAGTTCGTTTGTGACTTCTTTAGGTACTCGAATGAAGGTTGACTGGTAGAAAATGCCTATGGCATTAAGTCCGCCTCTGTACATTTATGTTCTTGTAGTACTAAATAAATAAATAAATGAAGGCGTAACCCGTTGGTACAGCGCCATCTAGCGGGAGTATTGTGAAACTTATGATAATTTATTATGGTTTTTTAGTTTTTTTAATTCATATTTTGTTTTTTAATGCAAGTCTTTACCCGTCATAAAGCAACTACTTCATCTTAGTCACTATATAGGATTAAAAGCCATAAAAAATTATGAGCCAACAAATATTCGTTTTCTTGCAATTTTTTACGAAACTATGGGTGTGAATAAGTAATAAAAGAACTGTAAAGTCTTCAAAACAAAGTCCGTACCGACAAGCTCAGTTAACTGAGCTGATAAAGTTTATTGAACTCTTCGTTAACGAAGAGTTCAATAAACTTTATTTGAAATTAATTTATGCAGTGGTTTTTTCATAAAACTCGATTTTCCAAAGAACTTTTCGATTTTTTTTACGCGCCTCTCAGTTCGGAACGATTTTTCTGTGCATGAGAACTAGACATTGTGCATGTAGACTAGCATCTAACTGCTCGTCACTGATACTAGCTCTGTCGGACACGAAGCCAGGTGAGCCAGGTGCTTTTTGGCCATGATCGCCAGTGAGTTTGAGCTCGCGACTAGTTTACTCTTAATAGGACAGGGCCTGCGAGGAATTTGAAATATAGATATTTGAAGAAAGTGTTGCCTTTGCCTTACCTTGTTAAGTTTGCACCGCCACCGACAGCTGCAGCTCAGACTGAAATTATGACTAAAATGTTGACGAGATCGACGTTTCGTATTCCCCTTTTTTCT
The DNA here is from genome assembly GCA_916614155.1 of Mesoligia furuncula. Lineage (NCBI taxonomy): Eukaryota > Metazoa > Arthropoda > Insecta > Lepidoptera > Noctuidae > Mesoligia > Mesoligia furuncula. The sequence continues at coordinate 20,631,531 of OU744800.1, read as the reverse complement.
CCTCGAAAACTGATGAGCCGATTCAATTATTGTTTACATTATCATTTTAAGAAAGAGTACCTATTTTTAGGTTCCTAACATTTTTTTTTTATGTTAAAAACTTATCTAATTTGTTTGGTAGTCCTCTAAACACGGTGGTTAAAATAAAGCATTTTTTCTCATTTTTAGAGGGTCATATTTTCTTAACTAATTAGTTGCTGTAAAAAGAAAATGACAAGGACGTGTTTACAGCAGACCTTGATTATAAGAAAAAAATATTCCTCTAGAGGCATTATTCAGGAAGAAAAAAGGGGAATACATTTGTATGAAAAATCGCACGCCCTCTTTCCCTCTTAAGTGGCCATAGTGTATTAGGACGTATTCCACATTGGGCACCTGCTTAAATGGCACCTGTGTGAATGCACCTGACACACAGCGGCACATTCACTCAGGGGCCCTAGTCTGCTACTTTTATAAATTCGTCATTCCAACACGATTCTACCATCATCCCATTGTCATTTTGCGAAAAGTTCGTAATCTGCTAAATTCATAATGGTTGATCATTGGTCGGTCAATGGCACAGAAATTATACGGTACCTACTCGTAACGAATTAAAAGCAATGACTGCACAATGTCGTTCTAATGGTAGGTCACTGATCAAAGGAACTGTCAAAATTTTTGCAGATTACCGCGTAAGTCAGTAATTCATTTTTCATTATGTACGAGATTACCATTCTATGCCATTTCTTTCGATGGAGTGTCAGTGGTTGACCATGGGAAAGTCATAATGACGCCATTAGGTATATTAGTAGATTATCAAACTTGTCAAAATCAACAATTATTTATTATTTATTTATTTATTTATATATACTTTATTGTACACCACAAAAATACATAACATGAAAAAGATCAAACACTACAAAATATACAATGGGCGGCCTTATCGCTTTCTGCGATCTCTTCCAGGCAACCTTGGAATGGACAGTGATTTTCCAGGACATAAAATGGGGCTGTCGTTGGTGCAAATATTATGTATACAATACACTAAAATAGATACACAGATATATACATATCCAAAATTATAGATACATAAATACATACATACTAAATTGTATAAGCAACGAAAATAAAAGAAGACAGTAGTCCATTGCAGTTAGGACAACATGATCACAACGACAAGTAGTGTTCCTTCACGAGTCTTTTGAACACATGTAACGACTGCGCGCGTTTAATTTCAACTGGCAATGCATTCCACAAACGAGCAGCCTGGACGGTAAAGGATTTATCAAAGAAAGTTGTGGAATGCATAGGCATTTTGAGCTTCAAGTTATCTGATGACCTTAAAAATTTCGTGTGGGAGTCACAAAGAAACTGGAAACGTTTCTTGAGATAGAGAGGGGTAGAAGGGGAAAAGAGCACATTGTACAAAAGGGAAAGAATATGAGCATTCCGACGAAGGCGAATTGGTAACCACTTGAGCTTTACACGAAATTCGGAAACGTGGTCATATTTGCGCAGACCGAATATGAACCTTATACAAAAATTTTGAAGCCGCTCAAGTTTATCAAGTTGGTCTTGGGTAAGATCAAGATAGCTGGCATCAGCATAGTCAAGGATGGGTAGAAGAAGCGATTGTGCAAGCGCAATCTTAGTGGCAGTCGGTAGGAAATTACGCAATCTCTTCAAAGACGCAGCGGATGCAAATAGCTTGCGGCTAACTTCCTAATAATAATAATAAATCATTTATTTGCTGAAATATGGTGGTCCTGTAGCTGGGCAGTCCAAGAGAAGGCTTTATCAATAAATATCCCCAAGTTTTTAACTTTGTCACTAAAGGGAACTACTGAGTTGTCAAATGAAACTAAAATTATAATATCAATGATAGACCATTCTGACATTATTGTAATAGCAGACTTGAGGCCCTGGTGCCATTTAAGCGGGTGCCCGATGTGGAATACGTCTGTATTAGGGCCCAGGTCATACACGCACGCGGGTTGCGAGCACTATATACGCACCTATAAATTATTTAACCTCCATAAAAATAGTTTTCCTTCCTTCGTATAACGAAAATTGTGAGTTTATGATACTGCCTGTTATATTTTAGGGTATCTCCCTTAGGGGAATATTCGGAAGGCGTATGTTACGTAAAATTGGCAGACTACTAATCTTCTTCCCCCTAACCTACTGAAATTCAGGAAAATAGATAGGTAAACCTTGTAACTATAGGTAGTCTTCGATAAAATGTTTGCGTTTTTATAATAATACCTATCAGACTATTTACGATAATAAGTAACTTTTTGCAACAAAACACCGTGAGAGTATGATAGACGTGAATCAATTAATAGTTTTTCTACCTTGATTGTTACGGGTTTTTAATTGTATTATAGTTGACATAATACTTTATTAAACCTGTAACAAAGTAGAAACAGTACATATTATGTTTTTGTAACAATCAAGAGTAATTTTTCTGTTGACTGTATCATACAAAGATTTTCAAATGATTTAAGTATGTCAATCATTAAAGACGATTAACGATTAATTAATCGATTGTCACTGCCTTGTTGCTCTAGTGGTCGCAAGAGCTACCGCTGAGCAGGAGGTCCTGGATTCGATTCCCTGGTTATGCAGTGTTATTGAGTTTTTCATCTGCAAATTCTCATTTCGGGGCTTGGATTTGTACCCGGGTAGCATTAGGCTTGGCCCCTATTAAGGCTCCTACAAACAGGCGCGACACGCGATATAATCGCGCGCGACACAAAGGCACCGCTCGCTCGTTGCGCGACTTGCTTGCGGTGCCTTTGTGTCGCGCGCGATTTTATCGCGTGTCGCGCCTGTTTGAAGGAGCCTTAACATGAGACTGGCGAAATGTAGACCGTGTTTACTATAGGGTGCCTCTGTGTCGCGCGCGATTTTATCGCGTGTCGCGCCTGTTTTAAGGAGCCTTAACATGAGACTGGCGAAATGTAGACCGTGTTTACTATAGGGTGCCTTTGTGTCGCGCGCGATTTTATCGCGTGTCGCGCCTGTTTTAAGGAGCCTTAACATGAGACTGGCGAAATGTAGACCGTGTTTACTATAGGGTGCCTTTGTGTCGCGCGCGATTTTATCGCGTGTCGCGCCTGTTTGAAGGAGCCTTAACATGAGACTGGCGAAATGTAGTAGACCGTGTTTACTATAGGGTGCCTTTGTGTCGCGCGCGATTTTATCGCGTGTCGCGCCTGTTTGAAGGAGCCTTAACATGAGACTGGCGAAATGTAGTAGACCGTGTTTACTATAGGGTGCCTTTGTGTCGCGCGCGATTTTATCGCGTGTCGCGCCTGTTTGAAGGAGCCTTAACATGAGACTGGCGAAATGTAGACCGTGTTTACTATAGGTAATTACACGTCTGGCTTACCCTTCGGGATTTACAGGCGTGATATTATGTTGTGTCTTGTAATCAATTAGACAAAAACGCATCGTTTACCTGTAATTACTAACCTAACTAACTACAAGATGCCTATCCTTAAATGGATTGATTACATTCCTGAGATCCGCATTGCAAACAGTTGCAATTAACATATTTGCAAGTCTTTCCACTTTTCATGTATTGACAAGCTGATGCAATACTTATATGGGCAGATATTTATCTATTTAATTAGTGAGGGGCTCGTGGCGTAATAACAGCCGCACGCGTCGATCGATCAGGTTAAGTTACGCCTGCCGCGGTCGGTCCGTGGATGGGTGATGAGTGATCTTTACATACCGCTCCGTGCCTCGGAAAGCACGTTAAGCCGTTGGTTCCGGCTGTCATTCTTGGATTCAAGACAGTCGTTACGGGTCGTCAGAAGCCCGAAAGTCTGACAACCAGTCTTACCAAGGGGTATAGTGTTACCCAGTAATTGGGTAGTGAAGGTCAGATAGGCAGTCGCTCCATGTAAAATACTAGTACTCAGCTGCATCCGGTTAGACTGGAAGCCGACCCCAACATAGTTGCGAAAATGCTAGACAGATTACATTTTGACAATCTCTTTAGTCAGTTACTGCAGGCGGAAAAACGTACAGATGCCAGCACATCAAGCTACTACAATCTGTCAAATTTCTTTAATAAATTTTCAACTTTATCGCTAAAGCATAAGGTTCAAAATTGATTGGGAAAATTTGACAGTTTCGGGTAGCTGGATGTGCTGGCGTATTTACCTTGTAAAATGACCTGCCTCCGAATTTCCTATCCCTGTATCTCCTGAGTCTGCTGCCTCGTTGGTCTAGAGGTCGCAAGCGTTGCTGAGCATGAGGCATTCAATTCCCGGGTCGGGCAATATCACGGAAGTTTTCCATCTGGAATTTCTCAGTAGCAGCTCGGAGTCGTGGTGGCCAAGTGAGTAGTGGTGGCCAAGTGTGTACGAGTTGTAGGTCGTAGGTTCGAACCCAGACAGGCGCTTTACTTTCTGTAAATCATTTCATCACCACTGCTCTCAAAACGGTGAAGGGAAGAATCGTGAGGAAACCGGCATGCCCTAGAATAAAAAATTCGAAGACATGTGACATCTGCCAACCCGCACCGGGCCGGCGTGGTGGATTACGGCCCACTCCCGCTCACCCTGAGGAGGCCTCTGTCCCAGCAGTGGGAACATTATAGCCTGATTATGATGATAATTGGAATAATTATGATTTGGAAAAATAACTCATAGCATTCACACGTTGATGTTTAAAATTAGCACTGCAAATCAATTATTTTGTCATTGAATCATACTAATAATGTGTAGAATGGAACGGCGGCTGCAAAGAATGATTTTTATTAGGGCAGGCTGGGGCCCCCCGTCGATCCGGCCTTGGGCACTTGCCCAGAGTGCCCAGTGGGAAAGAGGGGCCTGCCTGTGTCTCCTGAGTCTGCTGCCTCGTTGGTCTAGAGGTCGCAAGCGCTGCTGAGCATGAGGTCCTGGGATCGATTCCCAGGTCGGACAGTGACACTGGGGTTTTTCATCTGGAATTTCTCAGTAGCAGCTCAGAGTCCGGATTTTTGCCCGGTTGATGGCAATAGGCCTCCTCTCAGTGAGATGGAGTGAGCTGTAATCCACCACGCGGGCCCAGTGCGGGTTGGTAGATGTCACATGTCTTCAAATTTTTGGTTCTAGGACATGCCGGTTTCCTCACGATGTTTTCCTTCACCGTTTTGAGAGCAGTGGTGATGGCATAATTTACACAAAGTAAAGCGCCGGTCTGGGTTCGAACCTACGACCTACAACTCGTAAGTCACGGCTGTTACCACTGGGCCACCACTGCTCGCCCCTGTTACATGGGGCAGCTGAACCCTTCGGGGAATACAGGAGTGATGAAATGTTATGTAAAACGTGTGTACCTACGTTGTAGCATCACACTTTGTACAGACTCCAGCACATCAAGCTACCTGAAACTGTCAAATTTTCCCTATCAACCTTGAACCATATGCTTTAGCGATAAAGTTAAAAATCTATTAAAGAAATTTGACAGAGTGTAGATTTGTAGTAGCTTGATGTGCTGGCGTTTGCACCTATTTTTCACCAAAGTGATAAAATGTGTCCCCCCCCCCCCGTAACTTCTAAAATAAGAGAATGATAAAACTAAAAAAAATATATGATGTACATTACCATGTAAACTTCCACCAAAAATTGGTTTTAACGAGGTCTAGTAAGTAGTTTTTTTTTTAATACGTCATAAATCGTGAACCGCAATTTGCCTTTCATTCAATCAACTCAAATATAAAAATAAAAAAATAATAATTTCATTAACCTTTCAAAACCTTATGCATAAACCCGGATGTTACGGAACCCTCGGAGCGCGAGTCTGACTCGCTCTTGCCCGGTTTTTTTTTCTTGTCTGTTTATATATATGTGTGTAAATAAATAGTAAAGTAAATAAAATGACCTAGAATGCGCCGGGGTAACCAACTTTTTTGCCATTTTCCCAGTTTCTATTTAATTTTTATCCATTCCTTTTTCTACCCCAGAAACAGAATACCTACTTAGTTATAGTAAAACCGATGAGATTCACACAGTACCGTTAAGATATAGTAAATTTTTCATCATATAAGTACACCACCATTAAAATCTCCGCTAACCAAGTAATTACTTCGGTAATCATCCGTGATAGATATGTACAACAAAGGTTATGTAATTACATTTAATGAATGACGTCTTTTGAATGAATACCTGCCTACGTCAGTAAAAATAATGATATTTCACGTAACATTATTCAATTGCAAATCGCAATAGATGTTATCATTTAATTTCTAGCATTGCGTGTTGGGAGTGGACGTGAAATATTATCATAATTTGTTTTGATTACCAATCGTATCTTTGACTAGTTAATAGGCATAATTTCGAATGTTAAATTTGATTTCTGGAGTTGAATTAGTTTCAGCAAAGGGGTCTTAAATATTTATGAAATCGAGTGACGGAAATTGATAATATAGGTAAAGTTATTAAGGACGAAGGTAATGAAAATAAGTTTTCGTATATTTGTGTATTTATAGAATCGTGTGCCAGTAAAAATACTGTAAACAACGTTACGTTACTTGTTTTACGTTATTTGTTTTCATCATAAACGTTTCGAAAACAAACATGAAATGTAAATCTCATTTCATTGTTCACGACAATAATGAAAACGGTTTTAATATCAGGTTATTTTTACAAATTTAAAGCAATAAAAACGGGTAGAAACCATTTTTGTGCACGCAGCTCCGCGAATTACCGATGTTGTAAATTGTAATTTTATCCTGATAGGAATTAACAACCGGAGAACCGGGTTGTTTACAAAGATTAATAAAATTGATTTAAAATTGTCGTAAAATTCAGAAGCTATTAATTTGTTTATCTTTTTATTTTCGAAAACGATTTGGGAATTTGTAAATCGGGATGATAAAATTTGCTTAGGAAATGAGGTCTTTTACGTGAATCCAACAAAAGCTTATTTATTTTTATAATGTCGCCGTTTCAGGATATAGCATACTTATTCGTCATAAAAAGTACGTTTTGACAAAATTACCTTAAATGCAATTTTGATTTATAGCTAAACCAATTCCCCTTTAACGTAGAAAGAATTTGGACAAATACAACGTTGTTTGGGAACTCATATAATGTCGGGAAGGTAAAAATAAATTATCGAAGTCCATCCATCAATCATAAAAGTCGTCTTTAATCATAGACTTAATGCGGTCATACGGTTTAGAACTTTACATTCTTATAATACATGCGATTCCCTATTGCTAAGGACTTTGTTTCTTTTTATCTTTAACTTCTTTTATGTGACTGATTTTGGGGCTGCTTTAAGTCTTGTCTCAGCGGGATTGTCCGAAAGGGTTACCGCTGGCCCGGAACATAAAGGGCTAAGGAAGGAACACGGGTGGGTTTTAGTCAGTAAGAGGAAGTAACTATTTAGTAATCTGTGGTAAGAGTCTGACACCCCCTTCCGCTCCACCCAAAGCGGGAGGGGTCATTTGATGATTTCCCATCCACCAAAAAAAAAAGTCTTGTCTCAAATTTTCGCTTCATGCTAGGTGACTATAGGCTCAGGCTCAATAGAATGTCTTTATGTATACCTATCTTGGTAAAATTTAATTGAATGTAAGAAGTGTTTCATTGCATAGTAGGTATATAGTCAAAAGGTGAGTGTCCTGTTGCCTAGCGACTTAGGTCCATAGAAAACAAACAAATGAATGAATTATGATTTGTTACGAGGTACCACCGGCCACATGCTGGTCCACTGTCGCGAAGGACCTAAAAACCCGGCCCGACCGACGTTCCCGGGGCAAATGCACAAGGAGGCCTGACCCCAGATAAACTGGGAAAAGGATTGGAGGAAGAAGAAGATTATTGCATACGATCCATACTAATACTATAAATTCGAAGGTAACTCGGTCTGTCTGTATGTTACTTTTTCACGCCTAAACCACTGAACGGATTTCGATAAAACTTGGCAGAGAGATAGATTGCATCCCGGGGAAGGACAAAGGATAGTTTTTATCCCGATATTCTTACGGGATCGACACTTATGCGGATGAAACCGCAGGGCGCTGCTAGTATCCGATAAGCTGATGCTTTCATGAAAATCATGTAACATTATGTGATAATTTTTTGCTCAGCCACACATTTAACTCCATAAAAACCGGAAACCCACAGATGCAGGCATCAAAACCTTGAAACCACATCTGCACTTCATTAGTCTATGTAGCCGTAGTGCGTACTCAGTAGATACGTATATAAAGGTCGGTCTCCACTGCCGTGTACTGTGGTCCGGGTCACGAGTGAATCGTTCACGTCACAGTATTTGAATGAACCCACGCGCTAGATCGCGTGCCACACGGCAGTACCTCGCATTACCTATTGTTGCTGAGGTAACAAAATAGAATTTGCGCCCGAACATTTAGTGTGTGTAATTTAATGCGACATAGTAGGCAGCGATGACTATCGCGATAATGTATGATTTGAGGATTTGCTGGATTGTTACTTGTATCACCTAATGCCCAGCCTTTTTCCAACTATTTTTGGGGTTGGCTTCCAGTCTAACCAATAATGCAGCTGAATATCAGTATTTTACGTGGAGCGGCTGCTATCTGACCGCCACAATTCAGTTACTGGGTAACACGATTCCCCATGGTAAGACTGGTTTTCATACTTTCGGACTTCTGACTACACGTAACGACTGTCAAAGATCCACGAATGACAGTCCGGACCAACGGCTTTCCAAATGCTTTCCGCGGCATGGAGCGTCACTCATCCACGGACCAGCCGCGGTAAGCGTAGCTTAACCTGATCGATCGACCCTGGGCTGTTATTACTTTACCACGAGCCTCAGCGATTCTTTACATATACTTACCTGTTTTAATAGATTAAGAGCGTTTACGCGGTACGGCATTTCATACAAACTTTCAAGCCCTTATTTTTCGAAATGAATGAACTGATTTTAATGAAACTTCACACGCATAAGCCGAATACAAAGGTCTAAAAAGTTAGAGAACATTTAAAAAAAATAGTGTTACAGCCAAATTAGACCGAAAGAAACCATAGAAACAGAGATTTCCAGTTAAATATCTTTTTTTAAATTAGATATTTCGTAAAATGTTCTTACAAAGGCTTACGCGTATGAAGTTTCATTAAAATCGGTTCATTCATTTCGAAAAGTAAGGGCTTGAAAGTTTGTATGGAATCAGTACGGCCTAAACACTCTTAAAACCATTATCTGCGAGTATGTAATGAAAGCAGTGGTGGCCAAGTGGTAACGGCCGCGACTTACGAGTTGTAGGTCGTAGGTTCGAACCCAGACAGGCGCTTTACTTTGTGTAACTTATTTCATCACCACTGCCCTCAAAACGGTGAAGGAAAACATCGTGAGGAAACCGGCATGTCCTAGGACCAAAAATTCGAAGACATGTGACATCTGCCAATCCGCACTGGGCCCGCGTGGTGGATTACGGCCCACTCCCTCTCACCGAGAGGAGGCCTGTGTCCCAGCAGTGGGAACATTATAGGCTGATTATGGTTATGGTTATGTAAGGACATGGTAGGTTACCTACACTGAATTGTCAATCGATGTTCATTTTAAGTACTTCATTAAAATTCTTTTTCAGAATGCAATGTCATGCCAGCGCAATATTTGTTTCACTGAATTTACTGCAGTTAATAGTTTCTAAGGATATACTTGACATTCAACTTGACTCTGTATGTCAACTTACAAAAAGTAGAAACTTACAATTTATTGCATTCAATTACGGTCACGCTAAAAGCTATTGCAATTAATTTATGGCTAAAACTGAAAGTAACTACTAAAATAGTTGTTTCAGCAAATTGAGCATTAATTTAAAAGGACCTTCAATTTAATTCTTGGTTACCATCGGACACCAAGTTTTGCTGCCAAGTTTTTAAAGGTCGTATTAAAAATTCCTGCATCGTGTCTGGTGAAAGTTCACGGTAATACCAAATTATTGTTTTGAATATTAATGAACGTATTTTCAGCAATTACCCCCAAGTGGTACCGTCGAGATCGCGTGACGATTGCCAAAAAAAAAGGAATCAATGTCATAGTTTTGTTTTGGGTATTAGTAGGTATTCATTGTTGAACCACAAAACTGACTGGATCACCCCAAACTTGTGTTTTCGTTCAGGGGTGTGCGAGCGAGACAGAGAAAGTAGTAAAAATTAAATGTATGATAACTTGGGGTAGTTTAAAAGTAATGGCTGTGTACGATGCCAACACAAATTTGAATTTAAGTGCGTTTGAGGTTGAATGATTTCTGAAAGTCGAGTGACTCAAAAAATGTAATGGAACAAACGTATTCTACACGCATCGATAACTGTAGAGTTTACGTAAACAAAAAATAATTGTAATGAAAGAAAAAGTATCCAGTTAAGCATTGAATCTAGATACAAATGGAGCTATTTACGACTACCATGTTTAATTCATACTAGAAACGTATTTGTTATGAATTTTATACTAGGCTTACTAGCTTCTGCCCGTGACTTCATCTGCGTGAAATTTCACCCTCCCCCCATTCACCCTCTTAGGGGTGGAATTTCGAAAATCCCTTTCTTTCTGGATACCTACTCTTCACAAAAAACACACCCTCCTCATGTCTCTAGGACCAGCGGTTTAGGCTGTGCGTTGATATATAATATCAGTCGGTCAGGACTTTGAATTTTATTTATACATATAGATTGCATGCACACAAGGTCGAATCTCTATTCTTGCATTTTCCGTGAAAAAATTACTGCCACCGTTTTACGATACACGTAGAATGCCAGCTTGTGAACATCAATATTCGTAGTGTTGCCAGCTTGTGAACATCAACTTGTAAATTCTTATCGCCTATCAGTGCTGGCGAAATTTTATGGTCTGCAGTAGGAGTTACGATCGCCCCGTATATATTCTCTGCTACCCTGCCATTATCCGCACGCCTGAAAACTTTACTTTCCGAAATTTTCTATGTATATCAGCAGTTACCGTTTTCTATATCTTCGATTGGGTTGTCAATCGTAACATTACGGTTTTTTATTTGTAACTGTAAAAGGGTAAATCGGTTACCGAAATTCTCTAAGGAAAACTATTTTTGTTGAACGTTATTTTTGGAAGGTTTATTTATAGCCATTGATGGTCGATTCCTAAAAATAGGTTACTGCGATGGGTAATTTCGGTTTGCCTAAGGGGCCGTCTCCACGAGCGAGAGAATCGGGGCGATAGTCTCGTCGTGCCATCAAATTTTCGCGGCGATGAATTCGCCAAGTTGAGACACGTCCTAAGAGAGTGTATAGAAATACGTGGCACGACGATAATATCGCCGCGATTCTCTCGCTCGTGGAGACAGCGGTGTCCTGTCTTTTTGCCGAAAATTGTTTGGTAGATTATCACTTGCCAACAAACGTTCCGCCGATTTTTCACTTTGACAACTAACGATTAGCATTTTGTATGACAACGTTTCATTTGGTAGAATTATTGTTAAGCTGATTATTATAATGACACAAAACTTTTGGGACATTTATCATTTGTCAAACATTTCACACCCTAATTCCGTTTCTGAAAACATATTTATGAACGAGCGAAGGGCACCCCGAGGTTAGGTTTGGTTAGGTTACTTTCCCCCCCGGTGGATTGTCGAGGCGGGGAGGCTCAGTAGCCGTGGCTTGGACTCCCACGGTGAAGCGAAGAGGAACCCAAGGAGGGGCCGCTCGTCAGGGCTTTTGCCTGTAAGCCGACGACGTAGCGGCCAACAAGTAGGTTACGGTGCCGCTTCGGCGACATCGCCGCAGGGGAGGAGGAGTGTCGGTATGACGTTGGCCGCTCTCCCTATCCTCTGCGGCCGAAAATTGGCAGGCGGTGGGGTCAATGACCTGACCCGTCGCAGGGGGACCAAGGGTGCCCAGACACGGGGTCGTCTGGCGCCCATGTGCTGGTTTGGTCCCTGGGGTGGTCACGGCGTGCTATGTGTTCTGGTGCGCCGGTGATGGGGAGTACTCCCCAGAGGAGGGTCCGGTGACGGACAGCCGCGGCGGGTTCACGGATGAGTGCTAACGCGTGCCCGTGTTCCCGCCGTAAGCGGCAGAGGAGGACACCGTGGAGTTTTAGTGGGTTAGAGTCCCACATAACTGCACTATCTCCCCGTGGTAGTGCAGAATGCATGAGCATTTCTCCACGTTAAAAAAAAAAAAATGGTTAGGTTGTTTTTTTGCGGATGGGAAATCATCAAATGACTCCTCCCGCTCTGGGTGGAGCGGAAGGGAGTGTCAGACTTTTACTTACTAAAACCCACCCGTGTTCCTTCCTTAGCCCTTTATGTTCCGGGCCAGCGGTAACCCTTTCGGACAATCCCGCTGACCCGGCAGGCTTCAGCCCTAAGGAGCCCCTCCTCGATGCTGACATCTCTTTGAGGCGCGCGTGGAACACGTACGCGCCGTCCGGCACGGGCCTGGTCCTGATCGGACGGTGAGCTACCCATTAAACATTTTAAAAGAGTAACGGTGGAGTTTCTTGCCCATTCTTCTCCATACGAAATCTACCTTTTGGAATGGGCGACTAGAATCAATTCTATTTTAGTAATTTTTGACGTTCAAAAGTGCCTGTTAAGTGCCTATTTGAAATAAATGCTTTGACTTTGACTTTGATTACTCTTCGCCCGCAGGCCCGCGCCTACGGTGGCCGGGAGTCGTCACGCGGCTCCCGACGCCGGGGGCGTCCCCCGCGGCGGCTGAGACGGGAGGCTCTCTCCCTGAACCGTCCCGCCACCTCCTTCGCTAGCATGACTGCTTCGCAGAAGGAGGTGACTGCCTCCCACTCCCTCTCGCCCCGGACCATGGCTTGCACCAGGGCCGGACGCGAGAGGTCGCCTTCGCTGCCGATCGCCTCTACGAGGACACGGCGGTGCTCCGCCCAAGCGGGGCAGACCTCCACCGTGTGCTCCACCGTGTCCTCTGGGCGATCCTGGCAATGGTGACACCCGGGCGTTTCCTCCAGCCTGATGATGTGCAGGAACCTCCCGAAACTTCCGTGTCCGGTGAGGACCTGCGTCAGGCGGTAGGTGAGGGCGCCGTGGCGCCTCTCTAGCCTCTCCTCAAAGAGGGGTCTTATCGCCGCTATCGCGGCGTGCCCTGCGCTGGGTTGCGACGGTCGCTCTTTCGCTTTAAACCCCTTACACAGAAATAGGAGCCCCGCGAAGCGGGGCTACGGCGACATAGGATGCAAGAGCGAGCGAAGGGCACCCCGAGGTTCGGTTTGGTTAGGTTACTTTAACCTCTCTGCTCGACTAGATTTTGACATATGACATACCAGCTGACTCGACGGGATGTTGCGAATTACGTCATGATTTTCAGGAATTTACTTCAACTTTCAGCATTCGAATTTATTAAGAAAAATGTGTTACCGCGCCTATTTGGACAATAAGCTTGTGGCAAATATCTTTAATTATATATTATGCTGATGTCGGTCAAACCGCGTCATTCTACTGCGAAAAATGTATAAAATAGATATTACTACACCTATCCAAAAGGTAGGCATCTTAAAATCGCTGAAAATATATACATAAACCACATAATCTCTTGATGAAAATATCCAAAATGGAAAAATAAAGATATTGTCATTCTCTCTGCATTCTTACTTTTACCACTTTTCATACGTAAGCTACATAAAAAACATGATCAAATCTTGATAGAAATTACTTAAATTGTGTTGACACTTCTTAGTGCTGACAATCCACCCAATTTTGTTATTTCGATTAAAAAATGTCTTAAAGCATAATCGATAATCGGTATTTAAAAAAAATAAAAATTTGTAGAAATTGAATAAAAACTCTTTGGTATATTTTTCATGAATTAATTATTTATTTAAATATAATCATTTTATTTTAATAAGTACAGTGTGGATAGGCGTGTAACTTTTTATGGTTCCCTACGTCCGAATGAAAAAACGGAACCTTTATAGAATCACTCGTGTGTCTGTCTGTGTAGGTCTGTCACAACCGATTTGTTTCGAATCTACTGGACCGATTAAGTTGAAATTTGGTACACTTATAAATTTCTGTGACTCGAACATGGCCGTGTAACATAAATAAATTAATTTATAATATGGGGTCACTTTTTGGGGTCACATTAGAAAATTTAAAAAGCTTTGCATACTGTAGGTACCGTATGATATATCAAATGAAAGGGCTTTTAGTGAGGGTCACAAATATATTTTTATAAGACCACTGAGACTAAAATAAAAAAAAAATACAAAATATAGTTCTGTGATTATAGATTCCAGGAGATCCTATCAGAAGTCTGGTCTTAAAATAACATAGCAAATCTCTCAATATACTGCGACAAAACATGTTCGGAATGTTGGGGATGTTATATTCAATTTAAAGTTGTTATTAGGGTTCCGTACCAAAATGGTAAAAAGCAACCTTTTTTTTTTTGGGTGGGAAATCATCATATGACCCCTCCCGCTCTGGCGCTCTGGGCGGAAGGGAGCGTCAGACTCTTGCTGACTAAACCCACCAGTGTTTCTTCCCTAGCCCTTTGTGTTCCGAGCCAGCGGTAACCCTTGCGGACAATCCCGCTGACCCGGCAGGCTTCGGCCCTGGCGGGTACTTTCCACGCGCGCCTCAAAGAGATGTCAGCATCACGTGAATAAGGAACCCTTATGTTGCGACTCAGTATGTCCGTCTGTCACAGCTGGATATCTCAAGAACTACTAAAGCTATCAACTTGAAATAGTTTTAGGTGACGTTTGCCCAACTATTTTGCAAACAAGAAAGAAATAAAAATATTTTTGTTTTTTTTTTACAACCGGGACTGGAAAAGGTTTTGAAAAACTCGAAGTAGGGCTACTAAGGTATGTGGGGTATCAAGAAAGAGCGTAGTTTGCACATTCTCAAACATTTTTTTAAGCCGCATGTTTTTTGACTTTTGATAAAAATGTAAAAAAAAATACCGTTTCCCCCTTATCTCCGAAGTTTGCATAGAGAAAATCCTGAAATTATTCTATGTGATAGAAGTTTATGTAACGATTACAGGAAAAATAAAACGATGTCTCTAAATCGCACACTCTTTCAGAAATAATCAACAATAAATACATTAGTTCCACTATCGGTCATGAGATAGCGCTGACCTAAAACTGCAATATTCTACACCGCAGCGTGCAGTGTTAAAATTCTCTGAAGCATAATAGGTCTCACCGATGAAAATTTAAAAACATAAGATGGTACGGAACCCTCGGAGAGCGAGTCCGACTCGCGCTTGCTTGTTAGGGTTCCGTATAAAAACGGAACCCTATTACTAAGACTTCGCTGTCTGTCCGTCTGTCTGTCTGTCTGTCACCAGGCTGTATCTCAAGAACCGCGATAGCTAGACAGTTGAAATTTTCACAAATTATGTATTTCTGTTGCCGCTATAACAACAAATACTAAAAACAAAATAAATTAAATATTTAAGGGGGGCTCCCATACAACAAACGCGATTTTTTTGCCCTTTTTTGCTCGATATCAAAAATGGCAACAGGTAGGCACTTGAGTCGTCACGCGGCTCCCGACGCCCGGAGCGTCTCCCGCGGCGGCTGGGACGGGAGGCTCTCTCCCTGAGCCGTTCCTCCACCTCCTTCGCTAGCATGACTGCTTCGCAGAAGGAGGTGACTGCCTCCCACTCCCTCTCGCCCCGGACCATGGCTTGCACCAGGGCCGGACGCGAGAGGTCGCCGTCGCTGCCAATCGCCTCTACGAGGACACGGCGGTGCTCCGCCCAAGCGGGGCAGACCTCCACCGTGTGCTCCACCGTGTCCTCTGGGCGATCCTGACAATGGTGACACCCGGGCGTTTCCTCCCGCCTGATCATGTGCAGGAACCTCCCGAAACTTCCGTGTCCGGTGCCACCGTAGGCGCGGGCCTGCGGGCGGAGAGTAATGGGTAGCTCACCGCCCAATCAGGACCAGGCCCGTGCCGGACGGCGCGTACGTGTTCCACGCGCGCCTCAAAGAGATGTCAGCATCGAGGAGGGGCCCCTTAGGGCCGAAGCCTGCCGGGTTACCGCTGGCCCGGAACATAAAGGGCTAAGGAAGGAACACGGGTGGGTTTTAGTCAGTAAGAGTCTGACACTCCCTTCCGCTCCACCCAGAGCGGAAGGAGTCATTTGATGATTTCCCATCCTCAAAAAAAAAAAAAAAAAAGGTAGGCACTTGAAATATTCACAAAATATTCAGTTGTATTTTAACTTTAATAATAAATAATAAAATTAAAATAAAATAAATATTTAAGGGGGGGGGCTCCCATACAACAAACATGTTTTTTCGGCGTTTTCGCCTTGTGGTACGGAACCCTTCGTGTGCGAGTCCGACTCGCACTTGGCCAGTTTTTTTTTAATGTTATGCTTAAAACACTTGTTATAAAAATATTATTTTTTGGCTTTAACAACACTTGTTATAAAAATATTAACATCGAAAGGGATAAGAAAACAGTACTTTTCTTTTTTGGCCGGCACTTTAATTTTTGGGTGCGTTATGAATGATGAGTTTATGAAATACAAACTTATTTTTTCAGTCGATCAAATTAATGATGAGCATTGTGCATGCGTAAATATTCAACCCAACTACCGAACTTTTCACTGTGCGTGGTCCGACATAAACAAGGCCAGTTTTTAAAATTACGTTGGGTTAGTACCACAAAAAAAAAACAATTTCTATTACTCAAGTAAACTATTAAATACAAAACTGTCCAAGTGCGAGTCGCACTCGCACACGAAGGGTTCCGTATCACAAGGCAAAAACGCCAAAAAAACAGGAATGTTGTATAGGAGCCGCCCCTTAAATATTTATTTTATTCTGTTTTAGTATTTGTTGTTAAAGCGGCAACAGAAATACATCATCTGTGAAAATTTCAACTGTCTAGCTATCACGGTTCATGAGGTACAGCCTGGTGACAGACGGACAGACGGACAGTGGAGTCTTAGTAATAGGGACCCGTTTTTACCCTTTGGGTACGGAACCCTAAAAACTACCAAGTTCATACAACTAATAAAACATATTGAAATGTAAAGTGATTGCGGAATACCCAATTTATCCAATTAATTTATCATCATTCCCAAACTTTTGTTAAGCCTACCTAGAAAATGTATACTGGGCATTCTGTAGCAAACTATTGGAAAGTATCAAAAATAAATAATTGTACATTTTATAAAAATAATTTGAAGCGGCGAGCGCATTCCGAAGATAAATTCAAATATAGAACCAATTCGGCGCGAAATTCAATGAATGACTATGGTCAAAGGCCCTCAGTTATTGACTCAGTTTTAATATAATGTCCAAAAAACTATTATAATTACATTAAAAAATCATAAATCATTGTTACAAACAATGCTTTTTATATTAAAATGATTTTATTTTTATTTCTGAGTATCGATTTCCGACATTCGACATATTAATTACCTACTCGAGTCAATCGAAATTTAAAAAAAAAAATCGTTTATCATAATCGGTTTCACACATCATTACGATATAAAAAAACAATAATGGACGGCGATTCTGAACACAAATTGAGTAGTGGTAATGAATAATACGTGTTATTGGACCCTGTGTTTCAATATTACGTTAAGATTTGGGCATTGTCGTGTTGTTTATAATATTTTCAATAATATTTGTCTCATTTTAAATCTTATCTACATGTGTATGTGTGACATTTGTGAAAAGTAAAAAAAAACACTACAAATTGAAAAATAACTTTAATTTCGGAAGTCGGTGTCTTTGGTTCCGCATTTTCGTTTATTGACACCGACTTCCGAAATTAAAGTTATTTTTCAATTTGTAGTGTTTTTTTGGAAGTCGGTTGTTTTTTTTTTGTAAAAATATTTTTATTTTTCACTTTTTAGTGGGTCAGTTTGTAATTTATCTAAGTTACAATAGCCTAATGCCAACTGTTCATCACCTTTTACAAAATATTGCTTTTCCCGATGCTGGGACGTTAATTGTTGAGGAGTTCTCCCGGTAAGAACCAGGAGATCCTCAACAATCACTCGCAATACGCATTGTGACGAGCATAAATTGCTTAGCAACCATATTAAAGTAATCGAATCGCAACCCGTGAAATATTTGTCAGTGAGTAGTTACGATGGCCATCTGTGATCTTCATCATCAGCTCCACTTTACCAAGTGATGATTTCCGAGAGCAAATGCTCAAGTTACTTTAAAAAGTATCCAAATCGCTGTAGCTTTGCCTATAAAATTTGAGAGTTTCCCTCGATTTCCATGGAATCCTCTCATCAGATTCCAACTTGATGATAATGGGACCACCTCGAGAGTATACCCTTTCAAATAAAAAAAGAACTTTTGGAATCGGTCCAGCCGTCTTCGAGTAATCGGTGAACATACACAAGGTAGCTACTGTAAACTGTTGAGGAGTTCCCTTAACTGTCCGTCATCTTCATCATCAGACCCCTAATGACAGTCGCAACCCATCTAGGTGTAAAGTTCACATCAATACAAATTAATCAAGCCCAAACACAAGGTAACTGCTGTAAATCGTTGAGGAGTCCCCTCGACTGTCTTTCGGCTCCATAACCAGATCGACTCCATGCCTTCATCAAATTGTAGTGCTTTAAAATACTTAATGAAAAAATTAACAAACGCACTAGTCGCTCCTACGATTTTCGAAAGTTCCCCTCGATTTCACTGGGATGCCATCATCAGATCCTGGGTTCCTTATTATGGGACCACCCTTGACATATCCCCTTTCCAACAAAAAAAGAATAATCAAAATCGGTTCATAAACGACGAAGTTATCCGCGAACACACATAAAAAAAAAAAAAAAAAAAAAAAATATATATATACGGTCGAATTGAGAAACCTCCTCCTTTTTTGAAGTCGGTTAAAAATGTAAACACGCACGTTTGGCGCTAAACTTCGACATTAGATATCAAAAAACTTCATTACCGCTACTTATTTAACTTGGGCAATGGATGAATTCGTCAAATAATTAAATGATGTATGCCCCACTGCCCCTGTGGTGGAGTTTGGATGTTCGAAATTCCCATTTTTTATGTTTTTTAGCCTCGACCACCTCTGTCAACAAAATGGCGATTATCGCATTTACAGACTTAAATTTAATAAAGGTAAATTAATAAGCTTGCGCGCTAAGTATGCAATATTTATTGGCGTTAACGTATGAGTTTTTTATCCAACTCTCTTAATTAACGCACATTCATAAGATTTGATGGGTAGCATAATGAAAATTTACATAATCAATGAAGAGTGTCGTATGCCGTAATTCCTGGGTCCAATGGGACCCAGTACCGCGCCGGCGGAGGTTCGTGTGTTCGGGTCCATTCGGGGGGCGCTACCGAACTATACGGTTAAACCCTTTACACGGTTCTCTGCCCATAATATTACATAATTATTAAAGAAACCCTACTAGATTTGGTAAACAATAAACAACTAAATCTGGCATTTTAAAAAGTGTCATTATGAAAAGCAGACCAAACGTACAGTTGGTAACTGTGAGGTTGGGAAATTAAACAAAATTATATGATAATTTGGCAAACGAATATTCGGCGAAATAAAATTCTGCGAAACGTGGCAAGTGAAAATCTGGCAAACAATTTTCGGCGAAAAGGCAGACAACCGGAGACAGCCCCTAAGTTCTATTCATATTTCAGACATCGATATCAAACCAACGACGAAAATGTATTGATTGTTTCCAGCCTGTTAATATCTACATAGGTCTACAAACTTTCATTAGTCAGGGAATGAACAATTGGAACAGATCGAGAAGATAAGATTGTCTTTTTACTTGCCTTAAAAAAACACCAGTTTGAAAGAAAAAAAAGAAAATAGGTACGTTTATTTGCGGCAAACATGACGCATAAAACTAAAAAAAAAGTTTCATCTCAAACTTAGCTGCCTATAAGGAAGAGGTGTGCTTATTGACCAAATAGTTTAACCTTTTGAAAGGAAGAGGTGTGCTTATTGACCAAATAGTTTAATCTTTTGAACGCCACGGTCGGGTATAGACGACAAACGAAAACGTGCCCAACACGCCACAGTCGTCTACAGTCGACAAGAAAACGACATTTTTTACCTTTTGAACGTCACGGTCGGGTATAGACGACAAACGAAAACGAGCCCAACAGGCCACCGTCGTCTACAGCCGACAAGAAAACGCGTGTTGGGCACGTTTTCGTTTGTCGTCTATACCCGACCGTGGCGTTCAAAAGGTTAATGAGTTTCAAATAAATCTTTCGAAATCTTTGGAGATGTTCCCTGGTCTGGCAAACTGTTTTCGTCAGGAATTTCCCAGTAGCAGCCCGGAGTCCGTATTTGTTCCCGGTTGATAGCAATAGGCTCGCCTCCTATTACATGGGACTTAAACATAAGTGACAAAATCTGGGTGTGCAATAGGTAAACATAAGTGACAAAATCTGGGTGTGCAATAGGTAAACATAAGTGACAAAATCTGGTTCTGCATATCCCTTTGGGAAAAACTGGTGTGATGTTACGTTCTGTTATAAGTATATTGATGATTGTTTGATCCTCAATATACTCTCAATCTGCCTAGCCTTTTCCCAACTATGTTTGGGTCGGCTTCCAGTCTAACCGGATGCCACTGAATACCTGTATTTTACATGGAGCGACTGGTTATCCAACCTCCACAACCCAGTTACTAGGCAATACAGCCCCTCGGTAAGACTGGTTGTCAGAGTTTCGGGCTTCTGAGGACCCGTAACGACTGTCAAAGATCTACAAAGGACAGCCGGGACCAACGCTTAACGTGCTTTCAGAAGCACGGAGGGGTCTCGGTATGTAAAGATGGTCACCCATCCACAGATCGACCGCGGCAAGCGTAGCTTAACCTAATCGATCGACCTGTGCGGCTGTTATTATTTAGTCACGGGCCCCTCAATATACTCAATTATATTCTATCAATATACTCTATAGTTCTTTATTTTTCAGTCCACCGTGTTACCACCTACCCCTGGAGTACGCAAAGCTGGTGTCGGAATGTTCTCGACTGCGACGAGACGAGAATGGAGCGGGGGCCAACGTCGTGTGGATACACAAGCCTGTGGCTCAGAGTCAGGGGAGAGGGATCTTCCTGTTCAGGGTATGTAATCTTAAATTATTGTTCAAAGTTTATGCTGTCTGATTTGCTAACATGATGGAAAGCACATGCATACTATTACCTAAAATACATTCACCGAATTGTCATAATCTTTCATCGAAGGTTAACGCCGCATAGAGATTGGTAAAAAGTAACATGATATATAACACAAAGTACAATCCGACCAAATTTATGCAATGCAACATGAAATGTAACGCATCAAAAACTAAGCGAATTTGTTCAAGATGGGGCATTTCATATCACGTTTCATAATCTGTACCAAGCATAACACGGTCTTGATCACCGAGCTCTGCAAATAGATCGGTGGTTGAAACAGAAGTTACCTAATTTCTTAAAAAAAAAAAAAAAACAAAATTTTTATTTCACATAAACCTTAGCACTTATGAAACGTCAGAAGCTAGGTGTACGGTTCCAATTAGTCGTTTCCTATGGAGAAGAACCGACAAGAAACTCCACGGTTACTCTTTTTAAAAATAATTGGTTTTTACAATGTTTCCAGATTACGGTAGGTATGGGAGGACAGCATAGGCCTGTCTAGAAGTACCAAGTACTTGATAAAATAGAAAATGGTCTACAGATCTAAAGTCTATAAGGCCTACAAAGTCCTCACATTTACAAAATAAGAATCTATAAAACCTACTAAAACCAAGTGTTATGATTCCCATTAAAACCACTAATAAAGATGTGAAAAATTTGAATTCTCTGTAAACGAGTGTCAAATAATAAAGAAATGATGTCAAAAATATGTAAAAAAATGAAATAAAAATTAAACATCGTAATTTGAGAGCAGTTAATAGACATTTACATAGTTATGCCGTTAATGAGGAGCCAGGGAAGCTAAGCTCTTATACTACCTAGGCTATTTGGTGAAAGCTTCGATGCTTCGACGTATCAATGGATTATTGGTTTGTGTTCGGGGAGTCTCTTTTTACCACACAAAACCCATAGAGGAACTGTCTGGAACAAACATACTGAGAAATTGATTTTAATTGGAAAACCGAAGTTCACAAAAAAAAAAAGCAAAGCCTAACTCAAATCTACCACGGTTATTAGACGATATTTGTGTAACATTGCGCTCAGCCATACCAAAATTCAATAGGACGGTATGCTATAGGTGTCAGCGGCACCGACAAGCCGGGACTTCTTTTGTTTTGAACTTATATTACTCGTACTTACTGGCGATTTTTTATGGCGCACTGAATTTTCACGCGCCGAGAGTTGAAAATTCGACTGTGTTTTTGATGCACTGGGATGCACTCTGTTGGATTCTGAATACTCAGCTGACAGAACTGTGCGCGAAAAAAAAAGTCGCGGGGATATGAGTACGAGGACTTAGAGGACTTACTGAGGGAAGAGTAGGGCGATTAGGAATGCAGCTATGTACAGAAGATCAACGATATTCATGTCTTTTTATGCAGAAAACCTTCTAATAAATTCCAGAGCCTGTGCGAGATGAACTGCGGTACTTCGGCGGTGGTGCAGCGGTACATAGAGCGGCCGCTACTGATCGCGGGCTACAAGTTCGACCTCCGTCTGTATGTGTGTGTTCCGGGCTATAGGCCACTCACCGCCTACATGTATGCTGAGGGACTCGCGAGATTCGGTAATACCTACTAAATTCTTGTGAGTGGTTAGGCGAAATTCTAACAACCCATAAAATAGCACGAGATTAGACTGCAGATTACCTAGATTAGACAGGTTTCTTAACAGTCAGAAACCCGGACATAGTCTAGTTTACCTTGGGTTCAAGTTAATGGGTCCACTTTATATACACATTTGATATTGATGAATATTATATACAAAATGACATGAAAACTTTGAATTTCTGTTATTTTACTTTAATTATTGTGTTTGTGAGGACTATGTGGGTAATTTTTTTTCTTTCTCTGTTAATTTTAACCCATTCCCACCCTGTCCCATGAATTACATATGATTAATGTTGATTGTTTAACTATTGTGTCTATTTTGTGGACAGTGAATCTGTTAATGTTGGTCTGGTAGTTTGAGTACTTTATGCGGCCTACACAAATGTCCCTTCTTTGGTATTGTTCGCCGAGTCGTTGAGCTCCTCAAGTTCTGAGTTGAGCTACACGATTACTGTCAAATGCTCCAGTCCTTGACTGGAGTGGTCTACTCAAATATGTGTGGTACTTTCCTCAAAAGACATGTGAAGACCATGTAGATTGAGGTCTGCACCATTGCAGACCTCAATCTACATGGTCTTCACATGATCTGATCAAGATTATGTCTGGACTGTTTAAAAGAGGCTCTGCCCTCTGAGTTTGTTTCGGCCTTTCT
The DNA here is from genome assembly GCA_916614155.1 of Mesoligia furuncula. Lineage (NCBI taxonomy): Eukaryota > Metazoa > Arthropoda > Insecta > Lepidoptera > Noctuidae > Mesoligia > Mesoligia furuncula. The sequence goes on along the minus strand of OU744800.1, from coordinate 20,608,177 downwards.
TCTAAGAGTAGTCAGATAGAAGCGCCAACCTCATCTAGCTTTTTATTTTTTATGTAATCACGTCTAAAAGTGATTCCAAATTCCTATTTACAGAATAAATAATTTCATTTCATCTCAGTAACGTTGGTCCATCTAAACTTACACATATTATGAAGAGGAAAAAAAAAATTATTTATTAATGTTCCCATCTGCACGTTCCAGGCACAGACAAGTACACCCTCTCGGACATCCACAACCCGTACCGCCACCTGACCAACTCGTCACTCAACAAGAGCGGCCCCCGATACGCTGAATGTAAGGACCGAATCGGTAGTGGTGAGTGTTAACACGTCGTCGCAGACGCCTGGTTCCCCCACACACCGGACGTCTTGACAACCGTGCGATGCTTAGCAAGTACGATGTTGCTGTTGTATGTATTGACGGTTTTGTTTTTTTAGGGGTGCTACAAGCATATTCGATATGCGACAAAAAGCTGACCCGAACTAGTGAGGGGCTATCGCATATGAATTCGCCACTAGAGGCGCTAGTGTAGTGTGAGGTCTCCGAAATGTCAAATGTCACTGTTTGTGGGTGGGCGACGCGGGTCTATTTCTAATTAGAATAATGTTGTGAATATTTTGCGGCAATTACGGCAAATATGACTTACGGGTCAATGAATGTCAGTGCTTTAAAAGCGGTCCTAAGAAAAAGAGGTGCAAAATTAAGCGAGCTGAAAGAACGGCTAATTCAGAAGTTAAAGTGTTAACTGTTTACAAACACATTTTTTGTTTGTTTAATATATGATTTAAATGTAAACCGTACCTAATAACAAAGAGCTATACCTCAGGACCTTACTCGACAGTGGCGCCCCACCGGTGAGCGCAAAAACAGTAGCCCTCATTAATACACTTCATTCTTCTCGTGCCGATTGGCAAACTTCGTTCGGCATCTACCCTCGATCAATCATGTTCGGGGCGACTCGGCACAGTTCACGCTAAGTCGGGGTTATTCCTGAAGTTATGCATTTTTGCATATTATATTCTTGTTACCCGCCCGACTGTGCCGAATCATGCCAACATGTGTGTAGCACCCCTTACTTAGTATAATCTCCAGCAGCACTTAAAGTACGATAGTTTCTATTCTTTCTCTACCTGGCTTAGGCACTGCATATTAGTGTATCCAATAAAAAGGTAGCCAATACTGCTGAGGTAGCTATATTATGGCGCGCTGCAGTGCAAATTTTATTAATTTATTTGAAATTATAACGTTATCAAACACTTTAGCAATTTTTTCTGGTACCTACCTATCGTAATTGATTTCCAACACATATCTCACTTCCAAACGGAATGTATTTAGTAAGTAGTACAGAGTTATTTTAACAACATTTTTAGTAGACGAAGATAGGCAGAATTATTTGGAAAATTAAAATAGGCCGTATGCTAGAAGTAAGTAAGTTGAGTAGTCTGAAGAATTCATTCGTAGCTTTTTTAAAGACGTTATCTTTTTAAGTCTATAAATTTAGATTAGTTATAATTATAGTAGGTATAGTATCGTAATTATGAAGTACTTGCCTTCCTTCCTACGCAGACAATTTTACGACCAAAAATTCAAAATCATGTAGGTACGAATACAACACCCCATTTCATAAGACCCGTTTCCAACATTGCAGGGTGCAAGTGGACCCTGACCCAAGTTCGTAAAGCCCTCATAGGGCGCTGGGGGGCGGCAGAGTGGGTGGTGTGGCAGCGCATCAGGGCTTTGGTGACGTTGACTCTGCTGGCGCAGGCGGCTGGTACTCCACCGGCGAGGAACTGCTTTGAATTCTACGGGTTTGATGTCCTGCTTGATGATTGTTTGAAGCCTTGGCTTTTGGAGGTAAGGATTAGAGGATGTTTGATCTTTTAGATTCAAAGTAAGTTCTTACTGTGCGTACAAAAGTAAAACTACATATTTCGTTTTGATCCTGCTCCTACCGAGTTGGTTTTTGTACTTACATATATTACTCCTGTCCTAATCATTTTCCTTGGTAAAAGTTATGATAAAATATTAAATTCTCGAAGACTTAATCTTAATCTTTCTTTCGTGATGGTAGACAAAAAGGCTGATGCCTTATTTGCAAAGCAACAGAAAGAAAGAAAAAAAATTGACCCCGAGTTTTTTTTTGCTAGCCTATGTTGTGTCCCACTTCTGGGCAAAGGGGGACACAAAATACGCTTAATATTGCATGCCTTAAGCGTAACTATACTAATACGCTTAAGGCATATATATTCACACAAAAACAATAAAACAGAAAAACACTTAAAATTGTATTGTTTTGTTTTATTTCTTTTTTATTTTATTTTTATTTCTTTTTTATAGTGGCTGCGGCAAATAGCCTCAGTTCAGAATAAATGCCAGATAACTAGTGCCTGTAGCTGGTTTTCAACTGGACCCTATGTTGCGAGGTCGTTTTACGCCAGTACGCCAACGTTAAGCATTTATCTGGTACAATTTCAGGTGAACCTCTCCCCTGCGCTGGCATCAGACTGCGAGGCAGACGTGATGGTGAAACAACCGATGCTGCACGAACTGTTCGACCTGCTGGGGCTGCCCATGAAGCACACAGGACTGGCCAAGTTAAAGGCACCTCCTCCACCCACGCCAAATACTAATAGGTTATTTATATTGTCTAGAGACCCAAGTGGAAGTCTTATATCAAACAAACTGCAATATATGAAACTTCTTTGCATTTTTTGCCGACTAACTGGGGTTTTGATGACCAATACAACACATGGTGATATATAAATTTGTTAACTTAACTCAAATATTGCTACGCCGAAAAATTTATATATTTTTGCTGGAGTCGTTTGCATATTATTATGGAGGTATTTGGCAACGACTTTTTCTACAAGATCATTTTGGATTATGTCCTCCCTGGGAAGGTTTATGATAGGTCTTATCGTGTTACAGTAGAACTGATGAAAACACGCTGGCACAGCAGTTGCAACGATTTTAGTAAACCAAGGGCGTCAGTCAGTCGGGTCAGCGGGATTGTCCGAAAGGGTTACCGCTGGCCCGGAACATAAAGGGCTAAGGAAGAAATATGGGTGGGTTTTAGTCAGTAAGAGTCTGACACTCCCTTCCAGTCCACCCAGAGCGGGACCCTCATTTGACGATTTCCCAATCGAAAAAGAAAAAAAAATAGCGTCATTCAATATTTGTCCAGCTGTTAGGTATTATCTGATATTCACATTGCAACATTGAATATCGGTAAGTGTAGTAGGGGTATAGTTCCTCATTGGCTACGGCCAAAGATATCTTGCACGTAGACCTTAGACACAGTAGAGAAGGAGAAGTGGAGGTAACGCAACATTTGTTATAGAAAGATGTTTGGTACACGTGGCAGTTGCAGCTCGGAGGAGGAGGGCGGGGGGCGCAGGCGCGCGCGCTCGGCGGCGCGCTCGCGCATGCGCCGGCGCCGCGCGTTGCCGCTGCACTGCGTCACGCTGGCGCCGCCCGCGCCCGGCGCCGGCGCAGGGGCCGCCGCGCCGCCTGCGCAGAGTGTGCTTGACACGCCGCCCACGCCAACTAAGGCTGGAACGGAAAAGGCAGAAAAGGTTTAACATTTTTTTTTAGTTACTCCTTTTTATGGATTACTTAGTTACCAAATAACTCTAGGGCCCGTAGGCATTACAAATCATTAAATGCATTTAGCGGTAAACGCATTTAAAATAATATAACATGAATACCATTATTGCTACTCGTTTGAATTTGACACATACAGAATGATGTCCACGTTTAGCGCTAAACGCAGTTAGTGATTAGAGGTGCATGCAGGCCTAAATCAATCATAATAATTAAGACACTTTTAGCTAGAAACTATAATACTAATTTAGTCTCAAAGAATATGAACCACCCATGTTTAAATTTTAAAAATTTTAAAATGGGTCAATTGACTGCCTAAATGACACGCATATTCCAAATTTATCAGATCTCCAAATATTGGCTTAACTTTTAATATCACTAACCACCCAAAAATTCAGGACTCTACAGAGAAAAGCAAGGAGTTACACAGCGGACGATACAAAACGGATACCAGCAGTGAAGTTGACGCTCAGGTAAAATGGTATAGGTATGCATACACACCATAAGCATGACCTTAGCCAAACACATAAGACAATAGACTATCCCTTGATGAACAACTCTTTAGAAGATTAAACTAGACAATTTTCCACAAAAGGAGCTTTAACAGTTCTGTTGAGTCTACATCATCATCATCATTATCATCAGCCTGTTGCATTTCACTGCTGCGGGGTAATTACCCCATAAAAAGCCAAAAAAAGCCAAGCCTTTGCTGATAGTATGTTACCCAATTGGGTAGTCTGTGTGGTGCCGGACTTAAAGAATAGCACCACCCCATACTTCCCGTGGGTGTCGTCAAAGGCGACTAAGGGGCGTACCGGAGAATGGGCAGCAGCGTTCTCTATGCATTCCACCACCATACCATACTGCGATCGCCAACCCGCCTGCCAAGCGTGGCGATTATGGCAAACCCCCCCTTTTTGGGGGAGGCCTATGTCCAGCAGTGGACGTCTTTCGGCTGAAATGATGACTATCAGTAGCAATGGCTTTCATGTTGATAGTTCAACAACATTCATGGTGTTTCTCACGTTGTTGAGCAGGTAAATGGTTCGAACATGTGAAGCAATGGATTGGCAATATTCTTCACAATGATTCAGATTGTGATTGTAGTTGTGTTTCGCAATTAGGGTACTGGGTACTGCGGTGCTATTCTGTAAAAAACTCACCGTGAAAACTTAGGTGAAGTGAGCGTGGAGTGAGCTGTCAATAGTGTCAATTCCTAGCAAAAACAAACTCACTTCACCTAAGTTTTCACGGTGAGATTTTAACAGAATCGACCGGCTGGTCATAGGCCTCTACAATTGCACGCCATTTAGCTCGATTCTCGGCAACTCTCATCCAGGTGCTGCCAGCCACCCTGCGAAGATCGTCGCTCCACTTAGCCTGAGAGCGCCTTACATATCGTTTGCCGATTCGCGGTCCACTCTAGAACACTTCAAACCAAACGGTCATCGGTTCTGTATTGAGTACGGTCTTCTAAACGGTCTTCAGAATCAATCAGTCTTATTACAAAACGAGTTCTAATTTTAGACCTAGCCTAAACCTTCGAGTCAGTTACTCTATTTTGAACTTTATTCCGACAAGCGTAAAGTTAATGCAAAATTGACAACTTAGGACTCGGGTTTAACGACAGTTTTTGTACTATGAACTTTAACTTAGTTGGATTATAGTTCGAAATTTAAAAATGGCTCGAGGGTTTATCCTAGGTTTAAAGATAACTCTTGTTTTGTAATAAGGCCGTTTAAGTTTGCATGACCGTACAAAAAAAGTCGTCTTAAACTTCACTCTTTAACAATTTTGTAAACACATTTCCTTCCTAATAAATACACTCCCGCGTGTTGCTAAGCGGCACGGATCCATCGTTTCATCGCAACATAATTTCCAATGTCAATCGAATGAAATAAAAACGATTTCCTCCATCAAAAACTATTCGATACTATTAACATAAAATGTAAATTAGCTGCCGTTTGTTTTTTATAAAATCTCGCGTTTTCTACCATCTCGAAGGTTGCGACCTTGACAAAGTAGGAATACAATTATATTGTCGCAAGACATCGAAGGCCTGACTGAAATGGAACAGTTCGATTTGAGTAGAAAAATGTCTTCCGTGACTACATCACTTAGGCACTAAATGTTACTGAATCAGTACAAGGTTTCTTTGAGTTCGTTATATCTAGACATTGACGTTTAATTATAAGATGTCTAGCGGTCGTAGAGTTTGTATAGGTAGTCTTTGTTTGTGATATTTGAGTGTAGTGTGACGTCACTTGTACATATAAAGCACGAGTACTGCTATTGCTAATCCGTTGATTTAGGCGTGTGTTAATCGTTTAGGGATAAGAGTCCCTTATCCATCTACAATTATTGCACGCTGGGTTCTTTCGAAGAGTATTCGGTTTCACGCAAATGTCCTGACTGGCATTCTATTTTGAGCCAAGAATGACCTAAAAAACATACCTGGAGGCCAATTCACGTGCTTGTGAAACGTTCAAACTCTAGTCGCAGTCTCATCTCGGCAATAATCAATGTCAAAAATTAAGTAAAATCAAAGGTCTTTTTGACAGATAGACGGAGATTGGAATGCGAACGTTCTATAAAATACTATGAAAAAAAAACTGATATTTTTTTTAAAGACTCCTGCACGACGTGATCAAGATCTGTGCACTTCACTATGTTCTCTAACGTTATGTTGACTTCCGTTCCAGACATCCTCGACCGTGCCCATCGCACCAGCGGAGAGCGTGGACGAGTCCTGGCGCGGGGGCTACTCGACCGCCGCGTCCCGACGTCGGGTCATGACGGCCTGCCAGTGGGGGAACGGGGTCTGTTGGAACAGGGCTATAGGACGAGTGGGACATTGGGTTAGGATATATCCGCACACGCTGCCTAAAGATGAGAATGAGGTGAAGTTCTTTTAAATGTCATAAACTGCAGCGTAATAACAAAAGAGGGTCATTAAAATACAGCCTAATCATAAAATATTGTTTTTAAGTAATGCTTACTGTCACATTCGGCGTTAATGTAAAGGTTACAAAGTATTTTTTCAGCTACAGTGAGCGTTTCAAAGAGATCCCGTCAGTACAAGTGATATACCGAACTTCTTTTTAATTAATTTAATTATTTATTTATTACATACATACAATACTATTAGAGTGTCCTAATTCGGTAGTGTTAATCAACCGTTTCATGGAATAATTTACAAAATTAAATTATACAAACATATCACGTGTTACGTTACCTTTGCGAACTCGCTCAGTGAACATGAGAAAATATTTATTCTGTCGGCAACCTTAGGTGCGCATTGTTCGCGTCAGAGGTTCGTTTCCAACAGTTGATTTCGACCGCGCGGCACCGCGAATAAAGGCTTCTTCAAACGCGCGCGACATAAAGGCACCGCAAGTCCCGCAACGAGCGGTGCCTTTGTGTCGCGCGCGATTATATCGTGTGTCGCGCCTGTTTGTAGGAGCCTCGCCGTCGCCGTCGCCGTCGTCGGCGATGTTGACACGGCGAACGGCAAGACGCTGCATGCGGCCGATGGCATAAAGACTTCATCCTATAATATTAATTCGTGACAAAAATACGATGATTATAACCTCTCGTTGGTCTAGTAGTCGTAAGCGCTACAGCTAAGCATGAGATCCTGGGATCGATTCCCAGGTTGAGCAAAGTGTTACTGGGTTTTTCCATCAGGAATTTCTCAGCAGCAGACCGGAGTCTGGATTTGTGCTCAGTTGGAGGCAATAGGTTCGCCCTCATCATCATCATCATGGGGGTTCATGGGATGATGGGACGTAAAACGTAACTGGCGAAATGTGGGTAACCATTGGGGGGTTATAATATGTGATAAAAATTACAGTTACCAGTGGAAGATGTACGTGAAAGCGTGGCACAAGTATCAAAGTTCGTGCGAGCGGCACGCGAGGTGAGTCGCGAGTGCGGCAAGGACACGTCGGGGCCCCGCGACGCGGCGCGGGACGCAGTCTTCGAAGAAGCCCTCCGAAAGAAGTTAGACTTTGGGCCCCACTTCCAAGTGTGGCTGCCCCCCTTCTAATGTGTTCATATTTTAAGCCATAAGTGGTTACCTAACTTTAATGTACTGTTAGATAGAGGAATAAATGCTTACTATACATTATTTTGTTGTTTTACTTTAACAGACTTCATCTACATGACACATGGAGTGACTACACGCCTTAGCTTGATTCTAATGAGAGGTTTTTCTTTTGAGTATTAAAAAAAAAACATAGTTTCCAATAACCCTGAAGATGGCGTTGAACTGACTACGTTACTAGGTGCCAAAGTCAAAACGCTTGGAAAAAAAAATATTGCGTCACGTCATATACGCTCGTTGAGTGACAGTTTCGTTTGCTTTCGTTTTAAGATCTCAAAATTACATCCAAGTGAATTAATAAAAAAATTATGTGACGTTCGGTTCCTTGGAGTAACTTACCAAGTTCAGCGCCATCTACCCAGCGATTAGGGAAGCGTTAAAAAAAAATAAAAAGAAAATCCCTCATTAAACCGCCCGAACATTAAAACAGTCTTTACCAAACTCGTTATAAAAACGATAAAGTTGAAATGTCTCACCTGCCAGTAATGTCTGTCTGCTCAACTTTTAACTTTTTCAAATTATTGGAACACGCCATGACAGTTTGGCGGTAGACTTAAAGCTACGATTTCCTAGAAGACCGGTGGCCGCCACATAACGGCCACTGCAGTGACCACCACATAACGGCAGCAGTGACGGCTGTTTTGAAAATGATGGCAGCGGGGTTTGACTAAAAAAAAATAGAAAAAAATAAAAATTATGAAATGTTGGAAATGAGAACACTGTGTTTAGTCCAAAATAAATTACATATTTTTTTGTCTTTTTTTATACTTTCATAAATAACGTTTCAGTAACTTATTTCGCCAGTAAATTGCTGACGCTACGTGGCGGCCGCCGCTGTTCTAGGAACACGGAGCTTTAGAATGGTTGCTGTAGGCGACGCGTAATCGTATCCCTATTTTATATTTTGTATTCGTTTGTATTTGTAATATGTTTAATAAATCCAGGGTGGCAACAGGAGCGGGAGACGCATGCGAGCGGGAAAGGGGCTCTTGCCTAGCGGCGGCGTCGCGATTTGCAAAACAATTGTTTTAGTATTCACTGCGAAAGATTGCGCACGGACGTATCGCATATGTCTCCCCACCCTTCACCCTTTCGCAAAATCTACGTGTTTCACTGTGCACACGCACATCTGATACATTAGTTGGTCCTTCGAGCCGGATCTCTGAATGCTTTTTACACCACCACTAAGCATGGTGAACACTAGAAGTGCGAGAAGAAAAGAAGCGGTGCAAACGGAAGCGCAACAAAGTAGGTATTGCTCAATCTCGTGCGGCTCGAAGCCCGCGGTCCGGACGAACCTTTCGACCTCAATTCCCAAAATACTTGATTTGATGAGTTTGTGATAATAATTAATAGTAAATTTCGATATGTGTGACTTAGGTAGTCCATTATTGTTCGGGGTGAAATTAGCGTCTGAGCGTGGCGTGGGTGCTAAACACCGTACAACTAAGTCAAACGTATCGTATACTATTTTATATCTCGTGTGACCTAATCTGTGTAAAAATGGACTAATTAAGTCCCAGTTAGGTCACACAGCTCTATAAATTTAACACATACCCATCTCATACCGTTATCTATGCCGCCGACCTATGGACCAAGCAAACCTACTAATTACAGTCCTTTGTGCCAAGGTACCAAGGTTTAACATAATTAGAGTGACGTATTCGTCAGCCGTCAGAGATAAAACCGTCATTTAAGTAATTACACCGTCACAATGTGATATACCTGTAATTAACTAGTCTACGTTGTAACTGAGGTCACAAATTATATGATAGATTGATAGCTACTGCCTTTTAATTAACTTAATGTGACGATTAAAAATGTGTTTGTACAGTAGGCTCAGGATTTTTTTTCAAAGGTTGTTTAGGATTCCCGAACCACTGGATCCATACTGGATCACTGGCACTCTAATAAATTTTACCAATATATTTGTATTCATAATCAGCTTAAAATGTTCCCACTGGTGGGGCAGAGGCCTCCTCTCTATGAGAGAGTGGGCCATAAACTACCACGCATGGTGGTGGTCACATGTCTTCGAATTTTTGGTTCTAGAACATGCCGGTTTCCTCACGATGTTTGCCTTCACCGTTTTGAGAGCAGTGGTGATGTAAATAAATACACAAAGTAAAGTGTCTGCCTGGGTTCGAACTCACGACCTAGGACTTGTAAGTCGGGCCGATACCACTGGGCCACCACTACTCCAATATTTGACTTAAGCCTCGTATCCACTAGGCAACAATTGACGCGCAATAAGTTCGGCAACGTTGCACAACAGCGCGCGACGTTGCTAACTGGCGCGCAATATAACGCGCCGCTTGTTGTTTGTTTCCGTGCAACATGCGGTTGAGCATCAAATGTTGTAGAGTGGAGACGAGGCTTAAATTGGCAAATATTAGGTGGGGCATAGATTTTTTTCATATTAATCCATAAGCAACTCTGTCTGTCTTTGTCTGTTACCTTTTCACGCTCTAACGGCGGAACGGAATTCGGTGAAATTTTGCATACCCCGGTATGCAAAATTTTGTAATAGTTATGACGTAGGTAGTAGTGTAGTTAGGACGTAGGATACTTTTTATCCCGGTAGTAGGTACGTTGTCTCTGTAATAGTCATTCATTTCACATGGGCATGCACGCAATTCCGATTCTAGCAAGTACAATCCGCAAGAGTTAACTTGAGACTTCGCTCGGATGACGTAAGCACGGTAATGTAGATTACCATGACGTAAGCGCGCGGTACTGAGGCGCCGATGGCGAGAGCGGTAACAGCGCGGGAGTCGAGACCGCTCGGGCCTTTTTTAGGGTTCTGTACCCAAAGGGTAGAAAGGGACCCTATTACTAAGACTTCGCTGTCTGTCCGTCCATCTGTCTGTCACCAGGCTGTATCTCAAGAACCGCGATGCTAGACAGTTGAAATTTTCACAAATTATGTATTTCTGTTGCCTCTATAACAACAAATACTAAAAACAAAATAAAATGAATATTTAAGGGGGGCTCCCATACAACAAACGTGTTTTTTCCGGCGTTTTTGCCTTGTGGTACGGAACCCTTCGTGTGCGAGTCCGACTCGCACTTGGCCAGTTTTTTTTTTGTGTATGGGAAATCATCAAATATGGCCCGGAACATAAAGGGCTAAGGAAGGAACACGGGTGGGTTTTAGTCAGTAAGAGTCTGACACTCCCTTCCACTCCACCCAGAGCGGGAGGGGTCGCTCTGGGTGGAGTGGAAGGGAGTGTCAGACTCTTACTGACTAAAACCCACCCGTGTTCTTAGCCCTTTATGTTCCAGGCCAGCGCGCAGCCGTAACCCTTTCGGACAATCCCGCGGGCCTCAAGTTAACTCTTGCGGGTTGTAAGCATGAATTGTTAAACTTATTAGATTAAACATGCTTGTGTAGGCACTGTTCAAGAATACGGGCTCCTATTCAATGTCTAATCTAGCACTTGTACGACAACAAAATCACAGCCGGAATCAAACTCACAACTGTCGTAAAGAGTTCCACAGCACCATTGTAGTCATCATAGAGGTAATCAAATGAATAAAAAACTACGCTCCAATTACTTACTCACATGGCGGAAAAACCCTACGATTAGAAATGATTAATGAATTATACCTTACATCTAATTAATTGACCGAACTCATTACTAAACTGTAATTGAATAGTCATCGTTGAACATTTACGAAGATAATACATTACCCTCCTTTTGGAACAGTTGAGTCTAGTAAAATGAGTGACGCAAAAACCAGCCCTTTTGAATCTTTTTCAGAAGTATACAAATTATTGATGTGGGCTGGATTCTTCAAGCTCCTGAAAAAACCAAACAACAGGTTCCTATGGTTAAGCCATCAAACGTACAGAGTTTTTGCGTTTTTGGTGGTTATTGGATATAATGTAACTCATATTACATTTATTATACAGGTGAGAAGGTACAGACGCCAGCACATCAAGCTACCTGAAACTGTCAAATTTTCACAATCAACTTTGAACCTAATGCTTTAGAGATAAAGTTGAAAATCTATTAAAGAAATTTGACAGATTGTAGTAGCTTGATGTGCTGGCGTCTGTACTATTATTTGAAAAAGTATGTTACGAGTTACGACAGCTTCGCTGGTCTTGTGGTTACAAGCGCTGCAGCTGAGCATGAGGACCTAGGTTCCATTTCCAGGTCGGGCTATTCGGTTTTTCTATCAGGAATTTCTTAGTAGCAGACCGGAGTGGTCTGTGTGGTGCCGGACTTAAAGAATAGCACCACCCCATACTTCCCGTGGGTGTCGTAAAAGGCCACTAAGGGTCGTACCTACCGGAGAATGGGCAGCAGCGTTCTCTATGGATTCCACCACCATACTATACTGCGATCGCCAACCCGCCTGCCAAGCGTGGCGATTATGGCAAACATATTTTGGGGGAGGCCTATGTCCAGCAGTGGACGTCTTTCGGCTGAAATGATGATGATGATGATGAGACCGGAGTGAGTTGTGCCCGGGTGATGGCAATAGGCTGGCCCCCTTTTACATAGGACTTAAACATGACTGGTGAAATGTGGGTGTACTATAGGATGCCCTGTCAGTTCACCAAAAATTAATTACAAATTTTTACTTGACAAGCAACGATTGGCAAAAACATGATTTGTCATTTCATCATTATACAACAACCAGTTTTCCAAATAATTCACTTAACAAAATAATTACCAGGTAAAATTTTGTTTAATAACGTGTTATTTGACAAACAATACATTTTTAGGGTTCCGTACCCAAAGGGTAAAAACGGAACCCTATTACTAAGACTTCGCTGTCTGTCCGTCTGTCCGTCTGTCTGTCACCAGGCTGTATCTCAAGAACCGCGATAGCTAGACAGTTGAAATTTTCACAAATTATGTATCTCTGTTGCCGCTATAACAACAAATACTAAAAACAAAATAAATGGGGCTCCCATACAACAAACGCGATTTTTTTGCCCTTTTTTGCTCGATATCAAAAATGGCAACAGATAGGCACTTGAAATATTCACAAAATACTCAGTTGTATTTTAACTTTAATAATAAATAATAAAATTAAAATAAAATAAATATTTAAGGGGGGCTCTCATACAACAAACATGTTTTTTTTGGCGTTTTTGCCTTGTAGAACGGAACCCTTCGTGTGCGAGTCCGACTCGCACTTGGCCAGTTTTTTATTCATTTTATCTCTTAAAACAATATTTGGAATAAAAACGTTTTACATATTACACAATTTCCTAAAAACGAAAAACGACACTCCGATTTTCAATACTCCGAATTATCTTTTTTTCTTTCGCTATATTATACTTACGTTACCGTTACCGCACCCGAACTCAACGAACGCAATAGGAGACGTAGGATGCAAGAGCGAGCGAAAGGCACCCCGAGGTTAGGTTACTTTAAACCCTTTACACAGAAATAGCGACGTCGACACAGGATGCAAGAGCGAAAATACCGTCATGATGACTTTGTGACTGGTTTAGAAAATGTATTACAAAATGATATTTTGTGTAAACATGTATTTTCCAAAAGAATGTAAATATTAAGTGAAAAATGTTTAAATGATTAAAAGTCATCCGAAACATTTGTAAAGAGAAGCATTTGCCAAATAAATGTTTGTAAAGCGATGATATGAGTGTTTATAGAATAAAACATTTGCGGAATGAGTTGTTTGTGAAATAAATAGCACACGAAACGTTTGTTGTAAACTAAAAATTTGTCAATGGAGTTTTGGTGAAACATCAGTGAACCGTACTATAGACATGTATCTCAGCGAGTACCTACTCTTCATTTTACCTGATGACAATGACTTTACTAGTAACCCTTTAAGGGTTCCGTTATCCTGGTGTCCAGGTCAGTCATCCGGAAAATGAACAGTACTCGTTGAGACACATCTAATGAACCTACACTCGATAGGTTTTCTAGTAGTTATTTAAGAGTTCCGATATCTAGCGTCCAGGACCATCATCAGACCACTCGATGGTATCATATTATTTTGTTATCATCGGAATGGTAGGTACATTTGCGAATATTCAAACTAAGACCTCTAGAAGTGATTAACTATTCAAATATTCCGTTACCCGCCGCGTCCAGGTATCTACTATCTACGTCCTACGAAACATCGCCATATCTTTTTTCACACAGTGATTTGAAATGAACCGTCATAGTAGTTATTGTTCTATGTTGTGCTATATCTCATTTCGCCACTGCTGCGGCAGTTTCTGTCAAGCTGCCACCCTTGTGCACTGATAGGATAGCGATATGGTTTAATGTTTTTATTGTAAAAAGAAAGTTTTTAGAGGTATATTCATGATTTTTTTCTATCGTTTCAAATTAGTTGTAAGTAAGTTTTCAACACACTATCTATCTAGCATATATATCCTAAAGAATATCATATATATTTTTCTTATTTTGTTTACTGTAGTCGATCATAATCTTTTATTGTTTCTAAAACTTGCGTTTTTTGCGTTTAGGTCCTGTAAGCCACTTAAAATGCCTGTCTAAAGGCATTTGTTTGGTTGTTATTGGCCGCGGGGACCAGTTTGTCCGGTCCTTTACAGTCAACAGTTTCACTAGGCAAACAATTAGCAACTAATTGTAAGCACCCAATACTAGTAACGCTAACTGCATAGGTACTGTAATGTAAACACTATCTGACTGGTTTATTTACAATAGAACAAAGCGTTTGCCTAGCTGGGTTACGCAAACTGAAGCTGGTGACTAATGTTGATCAAGATAGCACTGCATATCTTAGAGAGGCTGCAGGTGAGCTGGATCATAATGACGAGTTGAATTTCGGAGAGCTACGAGTATTTACTGTTACTAATACGGATTGAGTGTTCTTCTAGTCCGAAATAAAGAATATATTATATTATTATTTACTTAATTATCTCTGACAAACTGTGGGTCCAAATAGCAAACAACTGGTGCCCTGAGACAGTGAGGCGGGGTTCGCGGCAGACCGCGTATGAGATGGCGGGACGAGTTGGATAGGTTCCGACAAAACTTTAAGGAGGACGCGCGGGCTCACGAAAGATGGAAGGAGTGGTGGGTTTGCTCCAGAGTTCCGACTCCAGGGTAGGCAAGTTAAAAAAAAAAAACCTTAACGTATGGGATCATAGAATGTTCAACCGTGGTGAATTTTTCAGCCAGCGAAACATTTCAAACTTGTACTAATGTAGGTAAATGTCATCCCAGTATTAATTTTAGAAATAAAGAATGAAAATACGTAGGTACGCAAAATGGCCATCGCTCAGCACAATGCTAAGACCCTATACGAGACAGAGCCCCAGCACTGGTTTTTTTTTTTTTTAATTATCTATGGTATGTGTGAGTTTTTGAATAATGACCATCACCAACTAGCACTTTTTTTTTTTCAGGATGGGAAATCATCAAATGACCCCTCCCGCTCTGGGTGGAGCGGAAGGGAGTGTCAGACTCTTACTGACTAAAACCCACCCGTGTTCCTTCCTTAACCCTTTATGTTCCGGGCCAGCGGTAACCCTTTCGGTCAATCCCGCTGACCCGGCAGGCACCAACTAGCACTTAGCCAGCGACATTGTCCGCCCCACATTCCCTTACCCGTGGGTAAGTTTTCCTTAAAAAATCTGATAAGGCCTACCAGCTAGCGACATGGCCAGTGCTTTTCGCTGCGAGCGCGGTCCACGCGGTGTTGCCCTACTATTTGGCAACACCGCGTGGACCGTACTTTAATTAACGATTAACGGACTTGTTGAAAGTTAACGGAAGTTATTGAGTCCGTTAACAAAGTTTAAAGTTAACTTAAAAGTTAATCCGTTACTCAGAATGTTAACTTCGTTAACGATTAACGGAGATCTTGTGCCCAGCAAATAAATTTCGATGTTTTCTCAAGTAGACAAAACGTGCGAAGCAGGAGCCGTTGGTCTATATCTATACATCTATACAGGGTTATTGGAAAAACACCAAAAACCTCTTAAGAGGTCATTGTACTCATCATTATGAACAACTTTTACTATGGGACCAAATCTGAAATCGCGAAAAAAAAATCAGCTGTTCCCTACATTTTGACGAGTTATATGAAATTGCCGTTTTGTATGAAAAAAATTAAACGAATTTTTTCATGTATTTTTTATTTGTATTAATCGAAGTAATCACCCATGCAATCAAAATGCATCTTTGCCAACGCAGTGGCAGTTTATTGATGCCCTTCTTAAAGAAATCGGCTGGACGGGAGGCAACAAATTCTTCAAAGGCATTTTGTACTGCCTCTCGGGTATTGAATTTTTTTCTCGCCAAGAAGTTATCCAAATTCTGGAAAAAGTAGTAGTCTGTAGGCGCAAGGTCTGGTGAGTAGGGCGGATGACGGAGAGCTTCCAACCCCAGTTCTTGCAACTTGGAGACCGTCTGCTGTCTGCACAGCAGACGGTCTCCAAGTTGCAAGAACTGCAACGAAGACAACGGAAGACAACGGGCGACCTCATACTGCTATGAGGTCGCCCGTTGTCGTGCTGGAGCAGCGGAGACGAGCGATTGACCAATGCTGGTTGGAGATGTGCCAGCTTCTCGGTTATCAAACAGAATCCATTGTTCATCGCAGGTAATAATGCGGTTCAAAATTCCTTCATTTGTGTGTCTGTTGAGCAGTGCAAGGCACGTCTCGACGCGTACTTCGCGCTGGCGATCATTGAGTTCGTGGGGCACCCATTTGTCAAGCTTTTTTACCTTGCCAGTTTGACGCAAATGGATCAATATTGTTTTAACGCTAACGTCGAAAGCTTCCACAATCGCCTTTAATTCGTCATTGTCGACCAAAGTCTTCGGACGACCGCAAGGTTCATTTTTCAGGTCGAAATTTCCAGAACGGAAGCGAGCAAACCAATAAACAGGTGGTGCGTTGGTTTGTAGTGTTAGCTCCGTAAACGTCGTTGATGTTGCGTGCCGCTTGTGCCGCGTTGCTGCCACGACGGTACTCATATTCCATAATTACTCGAATTTTTAACGTATCCATGATGACGAAAAAGATTGAAATGCGATGAAAATGTAACACTAATCAATAAACAAATACCTACTTCTGGAAAAAAAATCCATGTTTTTAAAATAAAATTAATTTGAAATTAGAATTCTTAGCCAAACAAAAATTATTTTGATTTGAAATGGCCAGTATTGTAGAACGGCAATTTCATAGGTAAAGACCTATTATAAAAGAAAGTCGTGTTAGTTACACTATTTATAACTCAAGAACGGCTGAACCGATTTGACTGAAAATTGGTGGGAGGTTGCTTAGAACCAGGAGACGGACATAGGATACTTTTTATCTTTTTTTTTTTACGTGTAGGAGTAGGGGAGGAGTAGTGTAGGAGTAGGTTAGGAGTAGGGTAGGGGTAGGGTAGGAGTAGGTTAGGAGTAGGGTAAAAATAGTAGGGTAGGAGTAAGGTAGGAGTAGGGTAGGAGTAGTGTAGGAGTAGGGTAGGAGTAGGGTAGGAGTAGTGTAGGAGTAGGGTAGGAGTAGGGTAGGAGTAGTGTAGGAATAGGGTAGGAGTTGGGTAGGGGTGGGGTAGGGTAAATTGTAGAAACTGAATAAAAACTCTGTTAACTAACAAAATGTATTGAAGTGTAAAGTGTTTGCAGAATATCCAATTTATAGAATTAATTTATCATCATTCTCAAACAAACTTTTGCTAAGCCTACCTAAAAAATGTTTACTGGGAATTCTGTAGTAAACTATTAGAAAGTATCAAAAATAAAATCCACAATAAATAATTGTCCAATAAATTAAAATAATTTTAAACAGCGAGCGCATTCCGAATATAAATTCAATTATAGAAACATTTCGGCGCGAAATTCAGTAAATGAGGTACCTATGGCCTGTCTGTTATTGACATGTTATTAGAAGAGATTGAAATGATATTAAAAGCATAAATCATTATTATAAACAATGCTTATTTTATTTATTGCTTAAAATAATTTTATTTTATTTTCAAGTATCGATTACATTCGTCATATTAATTACTCGAGTCAATCGAAATTTAAAAAAAAATGTGTTTGGAATAATCGCTTTCACATATTATCATTGCAATAAAAAAAAAAATGGCCGGCGATTTTGAACACAAATTGAGTAGGTAGTGGTAATGATTAATACGTATTATTGAACGTGTGTTTGAAAATTACGTTAAAACCTGGGCATTTTCGTGTTGTTTATAATATTATCAATAACATTTGTCACATTTTAAATTTTATTTACATCTGTGTGTGTGAAATTTGTGAAAATTAAAAATGTAAACAAACACACACGATTGGCGCGAAACTTCGACATTAGATATCAAAAAAACTTCATTACCACTAGGTACTTATTTACCTTAAACTATGGATAAATTCATCCAATAATTAAATGATGTATATTCAAAGCCCCCTATGGTAAAGTCAGGATGGCCAGTATTGTAGAACGGCAATTTCATAGGTAAAGACCTATTATAAAAGAAAGTCGTGTTAGTTACACTATTTATAACTCAAGAACGGCTGAACCGATTTGACTGAAAATTGGTGGGAGGTTGCTTAGAACCAGGAGACGGACATAGGATACTTTTTATCTTTTTTTTTTACGTGTAGGAGTAGGGGAGGAGTAGTGTAGGAGTAGGTTAGGAGTAGGGTAGGGGTAGGGTAGGAGTAGGTTAGGAGTAGGGTAAAAATAGTAGGGTAGGAGTAAGGTAGGAGTAGGGTAGGAGTAGTGTAGGAGTAGGGTAGGAGTAGGGTAGGAGTAGTGTAGGAGTAGGGTAGGAGTAGGGTAGGAGTAGTGTAGGAATAGGGTAGGAGTTGGGTAGGGGTGGGGTAGGGTAAGGGGTAGGACACCACGTGGACGAAGTAGCGCCGGGCAGCTAGAAATAATTTATATGGCAAAACAACGTTTGCCGGGTCAGCTAGTATTATTACAGCTAGTATTCTGTCTGTGTGACCGCGTTACGCAACGGATTTTGGATGCGTGATACGACAAACGACATAATACGACAATGTAATACGACAATGGTGCCGATTCTGTTGTTCATAAACTAAATTTAAGTTCTGTGCATCTTTTTCTTTCTATTTCATTAAGAATAGGACAGAAGATAAATTTTAGTTTAATCCTGTCAAATTAAATGAAATCGGTTGCGTAAAGAAATCAGCTGTTCCCTACACATAACTCGTCAAAATGTATGGAACAGCTGATTTTTTTCGCGACCGATTTCGTAAATTTTTTGTATATCGTCAAAAAAGGCATAAATGTGATTTCCATAATCAGCCTAAGTAGAATGTTCCCACTACTGGGACTCAGGCCATCTCTCGGCAAGAGGGAGTGGGCCGTAATCCACCAGGCACAGTGCGGGTTGGTAGATGTCACATGTCTTCGAATTTTTGGTTCTAAGACATGTTCTAAGTTTCCTCACGATATTTTTCTTCACCGTTTTGAGAGCATTGGTGATGAAATAATTTACACAATAGTAGATTGTTATACAAGGGTCGAAAGGAATCAATTCCCATACGAGGCATTTAGACGCCCGAGCGCAGTGAGGGCGGCTATAGTCCGAGTGGGAATTGATGACTTTCACCCGTGTTAAACACTCTACTTTTCATTTCGAATTTAAGGAAAGTAAAAAATAGTAGTTTTTCTAAAATATTTATTGATAATAATAACATTACCTAATAGTACCTATTTATTAGTCTTTTTTAAATATTGAAGTATGGAACACACCGCATCACCGCCACATGAGTAGATTCTGTGTCACCGCCACGGGCCGTCCCGCTTACTAGAGCCCGTATTATTATCATTCTGTCTGCATTCTTACTTTTACCATTTTTCATAATTAAGTACTTAGAAAACACGATAATCTTGATAAAAATTATGTACTAAAAATTGTGTTGCGACGTAACACTTTTTAGTGCTGACCGTCCACCCAACTTTCCTATTTCGATTCAAAACTTGCATACAGCCTAATCGATACTCGCAATAAAAAAATGAATATAAATTGTAGAAACTGAATAAAAACTCTGTTAACTAACAAAATGTATTGAAGTGTAAAGTGTTTGCAGAATATCCAATTTATAGAATTAATTTATCATCATTCTCAAACAAACTTTTGCTAAGCCTACCTAAAAAATGTTTACTGGGAATTCTGTAGTAAACTATTAGAAAGTATCAAAAATAAAATCCACAATAAATAATTGTCCAATAAATTAAAATAATTTTAAACAGCGAGCGCATTCCGAATATAAATTCAATTATAGAAACATTTCGGCGCGAAATTCAGTAAATGAGGTACCTATGGCCTGTCTGTTATTGACATGTTATTAGAAGAGATTGAAATGATATTAAAAGCATTAATCATTATTATAAACAATGCTTATTTTATTTATTGCTTAAAATAATTTTATTTTATTTTCAAGTATCGATTACATTCGTCATATTAATTACTCGAGTCAATCGAAATTTAAAAAAAAATGTGTTTGGAATAATCGCTTTCACATATTATCATTGCAATAAAAAAAAAAATGGCCGGCGATTTTGAACACAAATTGAGTAGGTAGTGGTAATGATTAATACGTATTATTGAACGTGTGTTTGAAAATTACGTTAAAACCTGGGCATTTTCGTGTTGTTTATAATATTATCAATAACATTTGTCACATTTTACATTTTATTTACATCTGTGTGTGTGAAATTTGTGAAAATTAAAAATGTAAACAAACACACACGATTGGCGCGAAACTTCGACATTAGATATCAAAAAAACTTCATTACCACTAGGTACTTATTTACCTTAAACTATGGATAAATTCATCCAATAATTAAATGATGTATATTCAAAGCCCCCTATGGTAAAGTCAGGATGTTCGAAATTCCCAATTTTTATGTTTTTTAGCCTCGGCCACAACTGACATTAAAATGGGGATTATCGTACCTATGTATGTTGAATTTATTCAAGGTAAATTATTAACTTGTGCGCTAAATATGAAAGATTTAATGGCGTTAACATATGAGCTTTTTATCCAACTCTCCTAATTAACGCACATTCATAAGATTTGATGGGTAGCATAATAAATATTTACATAATCAATTAAGGGTGTCGTATGTCTGACTGAGCTGACTACCTAACTAAATTTAGTTATATTTTTAAATTTCATTCCCGCCCTAGGGAGGGAAGCAATTACTATGAGTCTTTCCCGCCCAAGGGTGGGAAGCAGCGTCTTCCATCCGCTATTCGGATCAAACAAACACTACTTTCCGAGTATGAGAGATGAAAAGTAAAGTACCTGTCAGGGTTCGAACCTACGACCTTTATCTCGTAAGGCGCGGTCGTTACCACTGGGCCACCACTGCTCTCAGATATAATAATAATAAAAAAAAATATTTTGGCATCAAAATTTATATAATAATAATGTTATAAGTTATATAATATTAAATTGTAAATTCTGTAAACTTTAACGGTGTGAACTTCTGGTTATTTTTAAACTTAGGTACATACATATAATTTACTTGTATAGTAATATGTGGAAACTGTTTCTGGATTGTGTTAAACTATTTGTATACATATATTTATTATTGCATCTGTTTGTTTCCCAAATAAAATAAAATAAAATTATATGTTTGTTTATGTAATTGCAGAAACGTCATAACTGGGATGATGTGTTCGATGCTTTGGCGATTGAAGGACCGCAGCTCAACTTATTCATGAAATTCCTTGCGCTGAACTTGAATATACCGAGGATTGATAAAATTAATAAGTTATTATGTGGTGAGACAATTTAGCAATACCTGACTTCACATTAGTAAGCCGACGGGAATGACTACAAGGAGACGATGCATCAAAAATAGCTTTCAGTTTGTAATAGAGATATCCTGGAAGGACTTGGGGAGGCTTTTACCCAGGAGTGGAACAGTATGAGCTGATGAAAAAAAAGTGTATAGTTTCTAGAAATACATAAAGAACATGGTTCTCCAACGGTGCTATTAAATATTTAGTTTATCAGTATAATACACTATGATTATAAGATAATCCCGATTGCACTTTTGAGAAACTTGAACAAATAAAAATAAATATAAAATATGTATGTGTGTCTTCACCGAATCCGGTGACACCGACCCAGACTAATTTTCTTTTTGTTCGTGAGCTGTCTCAAAAAGAATTAAATGTTCCGGTGCACATTTTCAGACCCAATTTTCCAAGCATTTACAAAAAAAGACGAAGAGATGCTACTTAAGACTACAAGAAACATGCACCGTTGTGTAAAGCTAATGAAGATTAGCGTAACAGTATCTAGTGCCATATGGACAGCCTCACTCTTCGCCAGGAGGTACCAGGACCCAACTGCTGTTGTTTCTGTATATTCGCCCTTTGAAACTGATTCGTGGATTGGGTAAGTTTAGAAAGGCTAATCATCATCATCATCAACATTAACGTCATCATCATCACCATCATCATCAAAATCATCATCGTCATCAACATCCTGATCATCACTATAATCATCATCAACATCGTGATCATCATCAACATCACCATCATCATCAACATCATCATTACCATCAATATCATGATCATCATTCGCATCCTAGTTCCATCCACTGCTGAGTATAGTAAGCCTCCTCGCTTTTGCCCATGATTCCCTGGTCTGTGCTATTCTCATCCAGCTTTTACCCGCGATCTTCTTTCTGTCGTCACCCACCTGGCTATAAGTAATTTGTCTGCTACCGCTCCATCTACCGTTTCTCGGCAACAATTCCGTTAGAAAGGTTCATTTATACAGTCAGGGAAAATAATTGTTTAATTGTTTATCAAATCGGCACACTACGTTAATTTATCGTGTTCTAGCCAATTCATGCAACAAACAAAGAATGACAGTTTGGGATTTGAATATACGAACAATTTAAGGGCGGTTGCCCACGGCGTCTCTTTGCTGCGATTCATCGCAAAAAGACCGCGATACAGGCGCGATGCTATCGCTGGACGTATTATCTTCACCCACGTAACTGCGATTCTGCATCGCTACTATCGCGATGTAGTCGCGATGCGGAATTTATACAGACGCGATACAGCATCGCTGTGGTGCCGGACTTAAAGAATTCCACCACCCCTTACTTCCCGTGGGTGTCGTAAAAGGCGACTAAGGGTCTTACCGGAGAATGGGCAGCAGCGTTCTCTATTTATTCCACCATCATACCATACTGCGATCGCCAACCCGCCTGCCAAGCGTGGCGATTATGGCAAACCCCCCCCCCCCCCAAAATTGGTGGAGGCCTATGTCCAGCAGTGGACGTCTATCGGCTGAAACGACGATACAGCATCGCTACAATTGGAGTCGTATGTTGTAGAGGTTACTTGTGAATGCCTGTGGACGCTACAGTTGCAAATTGCAATATGGATTCGGTCAAGTCAACATGAAAGTCGCGCGTTAGTAACGATGCTGAATAAATGCAGTCACGCGTTTGCATCGATGCAGAAGCCATGCTGAATCGATACTATGCGATTATATTGCCACTAAATCGCTGCAAAAAGTCCTCTGTGGGCGACCACACGAAGTTGATAGTGAATTTGATAAATGATTAATTTCCCGGAGTTACTTTCCACTAAATGTGTATACTGTCAGGAAATACCACTCATGTTATTGCTATCAAACGAGCACAAATCCTGGAATTAAGTTGCTACTCACGATTTTCTAATGCGAAAATCCAACAAATTTTTTTAAGCGTTGTCCTTAAAGTATAGCAGCTTATGACCACGAGGTCAGTGATCAGCAACGGTGATGAACGAAATAACATCGCCTAACCATCGGTGAATTATCGTAATTTTAAGAACATTCACAGTCCGATCTCAGTCTCAATCTGTCTGTCTGTATCTGTTTTAACATGGATTACCGCTGAAATGAGATTGCGACTAGATTTTGAACGTTTTTAGCCTTTTTTTTTAATAGTTCAAGATCCCGCGAAAAGATTGAAAAAAAATGAGTTAATGTCACCATAAAAATACAGAGATGTTGACAAATTATATGTGAGGAAAACCGATAAACGAGGTATGTATGATTACCGAGATGTGCCTATATTATAATATCATCATCATTGTAGCTCATCGCGTAACACTGCACAATTCCTAGAGGCCTAGGTCAGTAGGTCGGTCCAAGGTTACACAATAATTATTATGTTATTGGCACTGAGTAAAAAGGGAAACTTCGTAATATCACTAGTTAAGGCTCCCAATCAGACAGGCGCGACGCGACTCCTGTAGAACAATTTCTATGAACAGAACAATTGAAATTGAACAATTGAATTGAATTGATGAATTTTTATGAACAGAATCGCGTCGTACCGTTGCGTCGCGCCTGTCTGTGGGAGCCTTTATAGGTAACTACGTATTTTAATGAATTTTAAACAATTGTCTTGATTTTTTCTCGTTTTGGTCTTCAATGTATGTAGGTGCAGGTGAATTGTAGAAATTTTTTAAACGTTCAGACTGCCTTGTATTTCCTCTTTTTCTTGAATATACCTGTGATTAACACATTTAATTAAATGTTTTTATTCATTAATTCATTGATACATTCATCTTCACTAACAGCACACAATGCTCAAAATTTGAGCTTTCCCGTGAACTAATTTTGTGACAGTCTCTTTACTGATTTCCTAATTTAATTTGTAGTTGCAATTATTGCGGACGCCACAAATTCAATTATTGAATGATTGTCCACAGATACTCATGTTCAGTATTACAGGAAGTGGCACCCATGCTGTGGGTCGGGTACGCACACTTGGCCGTCGACTGCCTCATAGCGACGTATTATGCACAGGCGGAAGTCCAATTGAAGATCATCAAGTACAATTTAGAGCATTTGTTCGATACGGACGACGCACCCAGGGACAATTTGCTATATAGGGATCTTGTTGACAAGGATCTGAAGAGTCGCTTTGTGCATTATGTGCAGAGATATGAAGCTGTGGTGTGGTATGCGAGAATTTAAAAATAAAAACCTTGGTTATGGGTGCCTAGTTTAGTCAAAAAGTATAGGCATGATTTTTTAAGGCGCTGCCCAAACGTAGGGCACCATAAAAGGCTCAGTTTTTTGTCACATATTTAGGAGTGTTGGTACATATTACAAGCCAGAAAAAAAAGAGTGTATTGTCAAATCTCCAAAGAAAAGACTTATTCAAAAATATTTCATAAAAATAAAATAGTACCATGATAAATATAATAATCGTAAAACAGAGCTCAAAAAAATATTTTTAAACTATAAACTTCAACTGTATTTAGTAAACCATCATATTTTGGTGGTCATTCGATTCCACTAACCTCAAACGCATTGCTGTTTTGAACCTTATAATTTATTGCCGCGATGCGCTATAATTATCGTTTATCTAAAAATTTGCTTCTTACTGCGCCTTAAAATATTGATATGCGTAAATCTGTTTGGATCTCTAATTGATTTTATTTTATAAAAATGTTTTGGGACCATCTACCAGGAACTCTTATTAATATTCAGTTGGTTATTTATTACACTGCTACTGACTTCAAGGGACCCTGTTTCAATATTTTCTACTTTGTACTTTAGTTCACTCTACGTTTCAGGTATGTAAAGGAATTTGGCGATGTGTTCAACAGTTCCACGTCATTTCAGTTCTTTAGCTGTAGCGTCACTATTTGTCTGGTGTCATATAAAATGAGTTTCGTAAGTTACAATTTACTTACCCACATCAGGAACTATCTAATTTAAGGGTTTCTTGGATAAAAAAGGTGTTTTTTTCTACACTTATTGGTGAACTCGGGCTCGTAGCTAAATAATAGCCGCACGGGTCCACGGGTCCACGGGTCGTCGGGTCGTCGGGATCGATCAGGTTAAGCTTCGTTTACCGCGGTTGGTCCCTAGATGTGTGATCATCTTTACATACCAAGACCCCTCCGTGCCTCGGAAAGCACGTTAAGTCGTTGGCCCCGGGTGTCATTCGAAGATCTTCGATAGACGTTACGGGTAGTCAGAAGTCCGAAAGTTCAACAACCAGTCTTATTAACGTCGTGTTACCCAGTAACTTGGTTGTGGAGGGCACATAGGCAGTCGCTCCGAAACGAAACGCTTAAAGCTCCTAACGAAAATACAAACTAATTATCGTTTAGCATTAATGTTTAATTTTTTCCGACAAGCACAATATGTATTCCCATATGAATAAAGTCTGAAAACAAAGTAAAAATCATGTGAAAAACCAGTATTTTCAGGCCTCTGTTTATCACTGTTATTACATAAAACAAACAGCGATCACATAGCCATCACATATGCCAATTTTCTGTTCAGTCATCATATTGGTCGTATAGAAGAAAGATGACGTTACTCATTTGAATTAGACATATGAATCTCTATCTTGCACTTGTAGTTTGACAGTTGTGCGAAAGTAAATGCTAATAAGTGAGGTTTATGAATCTTGGCCTGAGGCCGGCCGCACTATAGATACATTTTCGTACAAATGTGACTCGTACGAACACGTATCACGCACGATCCATCCCGATCCTCCGTGTAAACTGTGACACTTCACACACAAGATGCGAGTTTGTCGTGCATTTGCGCGTGAATAGTTCCGATACTTCCGACGTCCGAAATCAATCCTAAGGCCGCGCTCACTTTGGATACGTTTTCGTACGAATTCCATTCGTGCAGAAACGTACGAACACGCACGAACATTCCCGACCTTCTGAGTACTATGAAAGCGCTCACACTGCGCGCGAGTTAGTCGTACGTATACGTACGTGCAAGTCCGACGTCCGAAATCAATCCGAACTTGTTGGGATTTTATTACACGTTCGTACGGGATTTTAAGAATGTACTCAAAAGTATCTCTCCCCATGCGTGTATAACCATAAAACAGTCTGGGGTCATTATACAAATCTTCCATAATGTGATGAAATTCACCGAATTCATCTCTTTTTAAAAATATTTCGCGCACCCATTAGGTTCTACGATAACGACGACGGCGTCGCAATCTACGGTTTAGAAGATGATTATCCAAAAGAAAAAGATTATTCATCGAAGTAAAGATGACTTCACGTATGCGCTAACACCGGTACTCTGTCTATTTGACGGAGAAAAACGTATTCAGTGTGCGCCCTCAATTCGTACGAACAGTGTTCATACGTTTACGTACGATATAATTCGCATCCAAAGTGAGCGCGGCCTAACTTGTTCGATTTTTTATGCGATATGGTCACGGGTCACAGCCGTACGAAATTCGTACGAAAACGCATCTAACTAAAGTGCGGCTGACCTGAAAGTCTAAGCGACATACTTATTGATAAAAATGCACAGTATAACTTGTTTTGAAGACATTCTTTCATTTTCAGACTCCTATAGTATCGATGCCATTCGCGTTCATGTTAACCTACATAACAATATTGTTATGTCAAGTGCTACTGTACTGCTATTTCGGTAACATGGTGCAACATGAGGTAAATCTATTTAAAGTTATCCCATACAACCTCAGCGTGTAAAAATCTTCTAGTTTCTTTTTTTTTTTTTTTCTTAATCTTTCTAGTTTAAACTGCATTAGCACCCTAATTGCATAACACACTCTCAACCACAATCCGAGGATTTCGAAATAAATTCTTAAACCATTGGTTTAAAGGTTTGAAAAATTCGTCTGCTCTACAACGTGAGTAACGCAATGAACGTGACTGCACTGTCAAAAAGAGGCATTATGATCAATTGTCATTGATGTTCGTTACGCAGTTACCCCCCAAGGTCATCTCTCCAAATAAAAGTAATCGGATAGGAACGAGTACTTACAACAAATAGAGCCTCGTATCCACTAGGCAACAATTGACGCGCAACACGTGACGCTCAACATGTTCGGCACCGTTGCACAACAGCGCGCGACGTTGCCAGCTGGCGCGCAATATGACTCGCGACTTGTTGTTTATTTCCGTGCAACATGCAGTTGAGCATCAAATGTTGTTGAGTGGAGACGTGACGCGCAGAAATGTCGTGTGGTGTAACGAACGAGTGCTCATCCGGGTAAAATTCGTAAAAGATCCATCAACCACACGGAGATCACTGAATACATTTTCTTTGTGTCTTTTTGATGCTGTTTTCGATAAAATTATAACCATCGCTGCTGAAATCAACACTAGTTCCTCTGGCAACATGTTGTCGACGACTGATCAAGCGTAGACAGACAACGTTGCTAAACAAAAGTTCCGCGCTAACTTTCAACATGTTGAGCGACATGTTGTGCAACATGTCGCGCGCCAAATGTTGCCTAGTGGATACGAGGCTTTAAGTTTAACTTAAGTAACTAACTTAACTTTTTAAGTTGTTCAAATGCTAGATTATTGCGAAAAATCCATGTTTATATACTTACAAATGAAAATAATCAAAACCATATAATTAACTTAGGTACCTTTTATTTGATCGGGAATGTGACTATCTAACTTTTAACTTTATAATGCAATTTCAGAGTGATTCAGTAATAACGTCAGTATACTTGAGTGACTGGGTTTCGGCGTCTCCACAGTTACGTCGTCTGCTCCTGATTGCCATGCTGCGCTGGTCACGCAACATCACTCCAAGATTTTCTATGATCGTGCCGCTTTCTCTCACCACTTTTGTTTCGGTAAATAAAATAATAATAATAATGCAGCTGGATCAAGGGCTTGATTCAGAAAGCGGTACTTTTGGACACGGCCCGCATTGTTAGGAGGTTCCTCTCTCTGGAGCCCTGACCGCCGGTATCTTGGACCCTGTTCCCGATACCGGTGGGCTACAATTTTTTTTTAATATTTTTACTTAAATGTTTTTATATTTTTTTTAAACTAATATTTCAAAATATAATTTATAATATGTATATAATGAAATAAAGGAAATAATAATAAATAAAACAAGAGAAGAAGTTTCTTTTTACCAGAAATAATAATAATAAGTTGTGCAAGAATTTTGGCACTTGACTGACATTTGTCAGGAAGGCGTGGTTGGTAAATAATATAATTGTAAAATTGTATTGAAAAACAAGATGGCTCCGTTAGTTCCGATTTTGTACAAGTTCCAAAAGATCTTTGTACAACTTTTTAATTGTATTTCTGGTTACAAGAAACAATAATAGTTAATAATTTAATTAAATAACAATGTTAACATTAAATGGAAGGAACACTTGACTTAATGCTAGTTAGCAAAACCCAAGTAATTTTTTTTCTTTTTTTTTACTACATACATAGGTAAGTAGTTCGGTTTCGCAAAAGAATTGCAAGCAAAAGAAGTGTTTTTTTAAACGAAAGTTGACATAAATCCATAATTTAAAATATAATTGAAATCTCAACATCTTTTGAAGGAGTTGCTGGAACTCACTGAAATTAAATAACGTAAAATTTTCAGGCGATAAACTAATGAAGGGCGTTCTTTTCAGGTTCTCAGATCTGCTTACAGCATGTTTGCGGTTTTGAGTACGAAATAGTAGCTTGGAATTGTTGGTACTCCATAACAGCACTGTTAATACATAGTTTTCTTTGAGAATGAAACTAGAAAAGTAAAGAGTTGATACGTACTTAGAATGCATATAAATTATAGTAAATAAGCATCCACATAAAGCAAGAAAATTACGAATAAATTAAATTATTGCATAAAAAAAGCCTTTTATTTTTTCTAATACGTTAAATATTGTTTCACGGTTCACCTCATGTCATGTTACAAACTATGTATGGAATGGTCCACGGGAAGTCAAGACAAACGCTATACACCACGTAAATCAATCCCAGCATCAATTCATCTACATAACCAGTAGATGGTCGGCGTCTGCAATGAGAGAGCGCAATAAGTGTGCATCTCTAGTTGTGCCTGTTTGCAGCCATTTCGGATTTCACACTCGAGCAAATGATATGTTGTGCTCGTTACTGCTCGCAGCCCCACACTATGGCACGAGCACGGGGGTATGAAGTTATAGATGGACATAGATTTTTGAACTGGAATTGGTAAAAGGGTTTTGAAGGTCCGTGTCATACCCACTGTCGGGCAATTTTGATGGATGGCAGATGATCAACTTTGATCGTTAATATTTCGAAAAAGTGACGCTTTATGGGGTTTGGTCTTTTTAAGTTTTCTGTTTGCATTGATGTTAGTTATTTATACAGGTTTCATGCGTGGCCGCCATTTTGAAAATAAATCAAAATGGCGCAATAATAGGTAGGAACGAACTCAATATAAAAATGTTCGATCCTTTTAGGGAATGATTTGGAAATGCACAGATTTTGATATTCACCACCTTTTTTTTTTTGTTGATGGGAAATCACCAAATGACTCCTCCCGCTCTGGGTGGAGGGGAAGGGACTGTCAGACTCTTACTGACTAAAACCCACCCGTGTTCCTTCCTTAGCCCTTTATGTTCCGGGCCAGCGGTAACCCTTTCGGACAATCCCGCTGATTTCGGACAATCCCGCTGAATACCCCCTTACTAATAAACAAACGTTCTATAGCGACTGTATAGTTACACAACGCTTTGTCTTCTTCTTTCGAAAGTCAAACTACTGACGACTGAAAAAGAGAAATCGTTGTATAACTATTCATCTGATATAATACGTTTATTAGTAAGGGGGTCAGTTACTAACTCGACTAATCGCATTAATTTCCACTGCAACTTTACCCTTCGCTACCTAAAATACATGACACTTTACACATAGTACTCGTAGTTTGTAAAATTATCATGGTACGAATGATTTTGTACTGTTTGTTTGACATATAAAATAACACATTTTCAGTCGCCAGTGAAGAAAACTAAAAAGTCTGACATCTGTGCAACATTACTAAGTCTATGTTATAGTCCACAGGTAGCCAGAAGGATTCTCTATTATTACCTAATGTAGCTGTGGCCGAGCGCTGTTTCCTCCATATTGTGTAGGTTATTATCTTATCTCTCATACATGATTCATTAGGAATGTATCTCTTGCTTTGCCCACGGTTTTAAGAGACTAGAATGGCAATTTATGGAAGTAGAATAACCTACCTACCTATCTTCTTCCTCACGTACTTAAAGATGGCGTCAGAAATTTTGTACCTAAGTGCATGGAGCATCTTCGTACTACTTACCAAGACATTCAGACCTGTCCTGATATCCTGATAGACTTCTCAAGCATAAACACGGATAAGAAACACACATTATTACTTTTGTATGATATAATAATTCTGCCTAAACTTAAAAAAGATTTCTTAAGACGTTATAGGACATTCCTTGCAAATGGTTTTAACTTTTTTGACATAGTTTTTTGTTTTAACTCTATCGAAATCTTCAATTTTTTGTTTATATAGCACTCGGAGCAAACTTTTAAGAATTTCGGTTCCTATACAGAAACGAGTGACATCTTGACACGCGTAACTTTTTTATTTTTTTTCGGGTGGGAAATCATCAAATGACCCCTCCCGCTCTGGGTGGAGCGGAAGGGAGTGTCAGACTCTTACTGAATAAAACCCACCCATGTTCCTTCCTTAGCTCTTTATGTTCCGGGCCAGCGGTAACCCTTTCAGACAATCCCGCTGACCTGAGTTGTAGAAATTACGATAATCGTTCACTATGACCGCTCAATGTTTCCTTGCTTCGAAACCACTTAAATTCCTAAGCTCATTTCTTTTCATTTATTTGCATACCATAATGTGATAGGCTTAAAGCTAAGATACAGTTATATGGGGGTTGTAAGGGCACCGCAACATAAGTAACAAGGATAAATAATTAAATTAAACATTAAAATTAAATAACATGAATAATAGATTATATAATTATACAATATTTATTGTAGATTTTATATGCGTGAATGTAATTGGTAAATGTAGAAGTAATCTCAATTAAATATTTAAAATTTATTGCAATTCCAGTCAGTTTATGATTCATGTATTCATTTATATTATAGTAGCTTTTGTTTATTAGAAATAGCTTTAATTTATTACTAAACATAATATTATATTTATTTATATTCTTATGATGTTCCGGTAGTTTATTATATATTTTTATTGACATTACGTAAGTAGGTACTTGATGAATGCATTTTAAGTCGTGATGTTGGAATGTTTAGTCTGTTTTTATGACTTAGAGTATTTACTCTAAGTCATAAAAATACACCAAAAGAAAATACTGCAGAATGGATTTCCATTCTGCAGTATTTTCTTTTGGTGTATAAATTCGGGATATTTGCGTACAAATTTCAAATATATAAAGGCAAGGCAAGGTCGAAATCTTTAGTTCCCCAAAGTGAGGCTTACAACTGTCAGTTTCATCTATGTTAACTAGAGTTCTCATAAGCTTTTTCTGTAAGGTAAATAATGTGGACGCGTCAGAACTATTACCCCATAAGATGACACCATATTTAAGCCATGCATAAGCGTGCGCATAATACGTGACCGGTGAAGTTTTAAGGTCTGTAGTTTGGATTGTCCGAAAGGGTTACCGCTGGCCCGGAACATAAAGGGCTAAGGAAGGAACACGGGTGGGTTTTAGTCAGTAAGAGTCTGACACTCCCTTCCGCTCCACCCAGAGCGGGAGGAGTCATTTGATGATTTCCCATACTGAAAAAAAAAGGTATGTGTAGCAAACCTTATTTTAAACCACCAACGCCACCTATCATATAAGAGAGACACTACAACATGCCGCTACTCGACGCTAGATGGCGCTGTCGCGTTACGTCACTTTTCTGAATCGCGGTGTTAAGAGTCTCCGAGGGTTAATGACCCCCGCTAGTATATTTTATTTTTTTTGAGAGAGAACTGAACTAGTGGTGCATCCGTGAGTTACGTCCTACTTGGAATAGCTACACGGGACTCCGCTATTAAGTTAGCCTAAACCTAGACTTATTGTCATTTTTTTGGGTTAGAGGACACCTTATCCCCTCCTTCGTCCCTTCTGGGAAAAGGTGGCGCGGATTCGTCCTATATATAATTTGTACGTTACGTAATACGTTGTAAATAAATCCTTCGCCTTCACACCTGGACTTCTTTGTGCCGGAAACGGTGACCACATCCTCTACAAACTGGCGCCCAACGTGGGGCCCGACAAAGATCAACAGTAGTACGTCACTCGTTCAGGCAGAATAGCGACGTCATCTGTGAAGACCTCACCTAAAGCGATGTCAGTCAACCGGTCCGACAAGAAGTATTAGTAGTAGAAGAATGGAATACGGAACAAAAAGATGCATACGAGTATAACACACTGAAGCAACGGTTTACAACTGCGCCTGTCCTAAAACAAGCAGATGGAACCAAGCCCTACATCTTGAAGACAGATGCTAGTGGTTTTGCACTCGCAGCAGTTCTCGTGCAGGGGGAGAAGAGCACCCCTTGTTGTAAAATTCCACCGAAGTACCTGAGCCTGCAGCTCAGAAGAAGAAGGACGACCTGCTAAGAAGTTGGTTACGCAGACCACACTTCCCGCCAGTAAAAGAGGCCGTGGACGTCCTAGAAAGCAATAACTCTCCAGTTCTCCTCGCCGAGACGTCTTCGGGAACTGAGGGGGAGATTGTAGCAAACCTTATTTTAAACCACCAACGCCACCTATCATATAAGAGAGACACTACAACATGCCGCTACTCGACGCTAGATGGCGCTGTCGCGTTACGTCACTTTTCTGAATCGCGGTGTTAAGAGTCTCCGAGGGTTAATGACCTCCGCTAGTATATTTTTTTTTTTTTGAGAGAGAACTGAACTAGTGGTGCATCCGTGAGTTACGTCCTACTTGGAATAGCTACACGGGACTCCGCTATTAAGTTAGCCTAAACCTAGACTTATTGTCATTTTTTTGGGTTAGAGGACACCTTATCCCCTCCTTCGTCCCTTCTGGGAAAAGGTGGCGCGGATTCGTCCTATATATAATTTGTACGTTACGTAATACGTTGTAAATAAATCCTTCGCCTTCACACCTGGACTTCTTTGTGCCGGAAACGGTGACCACATCCTCTACATATGTAGTTTTTTTGATAGCTAATTACGCCAAGCCAAATTTCGCGTTCATTTCGCGCGGTTTCGTTCATCGGCCATAGGGAATACGGCCCCAGAGTGGGCCATGCCATATAATGGTGAGTGATAGTATTTAGTTTGAGAAATATTTATTTATTTATATATATAGGTACCTACTTTATTGTACACCACAAAAATACATAACATGAAAAAGATACATCAAACACTACAAAATATACAATGGGCGGCCTTATCGCTTTCTGCGATGTCTTCCAGGCAACCTTGGAATGGACAGTGATTTTCCTGGACATAAAATATTATGATTTCCAAGGTTAACTCAATGCGTCAGTGGTTTAAAATGCCTAATTTAATCCTAGTAATAATTATAGACAAAAACATTTTTTTGACACTTCACAAATTTTGTGTGCCTCGTGGGTGAAATCAAGTGTCGCCCAGCATTGCCCAACATGGCGTTGAATGTGTTGAAATTAAATGAAATGATTTTTTGTATTCTGTAACTATGATATCAGAAACACTTTTACACGCCATTTCATTATTAAAAAAAAAATAAGCTAAATTCGGTTTTTAACAACTCTATGTAATTACCCATATTAGCAAATAAATTATTCTGAATTTGAATTTGAATTTGGTCGGTGTTTCCTATCTGACTACCTACTCTGAGAAGAAAGGCCGAAACAAGCTCAGAGGGCCTAAAAAGGCCACTTTGGCAGAATCATAAAAGGATAACATAATGGACAGTTAACCCCTAAGTTAATCGTATCATATCCCATTGGTGAAGCATTTTTCAGTTATTTTTTTTTTCTATGCTAAAATACCAATCAATCCAATCCAAATCCAATCCCAATCTCTTTGATTACACCTACGTCGTAGTGCAGCGAAAAAAAGAAAAACACGGACTGTCTTCGCCATATTACGATTCATGATGTTATCCTTTTATGATTCTCAAAAGTGGCCTTTTTAGGCCCCCATAGGTCACAAGTCTTTTAAAGTCCAGACATAATCTTGGTCAGATCATGTGAAGACCTTGTAGGTTCAGTCTGAAATGGTCTTTTGAGGAAAGTAAAACACAGATTTTTGTGGACCAGTCCAGTCAATGCAAGCATTTTGCCAATAATCGTGTAGTTATTATAATAACCAGAATTAGACGGATGGATGACTCCTGTAACACAGATTTTGCCTAGCGCGGGGGTCATTGATCATTTATATTGTACAGACGCTGCATAGACGCCAGCAGATCAAGCTACTACAATCTGTCAAATTTATTTGATAGATTTTCAACTTTATCGCTAAAAGATAAGGTTCAAAGTTGATTGGGAAAATTTGACAGTTTCGGGTAGCTTGATGTGCTGGCGTCTGTACCAGGCTATTCGTAAGCTTAAATTTAGTGTCACTCTGTATCTGTGTACTTTTTATATCAAATAAATTTATTATTCAATTTTATTATAATACATTTATTTGATATTAACACCTCAAGTTCTGAGTCGAGCTATTTTAATTATAATAAATTTATTTGATATTAAGGATCCCTATCAATTTCGCGGACAAAAAACAGAAAAATCTGTTTTTTTTCAGCGCAAATTTCTCAATATCCTTAAGTTATCTAGTTTTTTTTTAAATACACAAGTATTTATCACCTATCTATCTAGTAAGTCTACGAATTTAAGTTTTGATAACTACTTAATATAAATTCCAAAAAAAAAAAACTAACACACGTTTTTACGTAATCACGAAACGCCAAGTTTTTCGATTGCTTTCTTAGCTAACTGGTAGCAAATAACGATCTGAAAAAAATCCTAAATACTAGGCATATAGTATATTAGTAAGTGTACGTTTTTTTTTAAGTTTAATGAATTAGTACTTGTAAAAAAATGTTGACTACGCTGAAAAAACCCAATAAAGTCATGCGCAAAACCGTCGTCTACGCGTAAGAATTTATTGAAAATAACAAAAAGTGTTAAATATTTTAAAATTTGCGGTGTTTATCTACCA
Source organism: Mesoligia furuncula (assembly GCA_916614155.1). Classification (NCBI taxonomy): domain Eukaryota; kingdom Metazoa; phylum Arthropoda; class Insecta; order Lepidoptera; family Noctuidae; genus Mesoligia; species Mesoligia furuncula. The sequence continues at coordinate 20,572,570 of OU744800.1, read as the reverse complement.
AACTCAATTTTTACATTTTTATTTTGACTACTAATTTAATTGTAGTAAAATATCTAAATAATGCCATAAAAACGTTTTTTTTTATTGAGTAGTTATCAAAACTTAAATTCGTAGACTTACTATCTAGTAAGTCTACGAATTTAAGTACAAGTATTTATCACCTATCTATCTAGATAGGTGATAAATACTTGTGTATTTAAAAAAAAACTGGCCAAGTGCGAGTCGGACTCGCACACGAAGGGTTCCGTACCACAAGGCAAAAACGCCGAAAAAAACATGTTTGTTGTATGGGAGCCCCCCTTAAATATTTATATTATTTTAATTTTATTATTTATTATAAAAGTTAAAATACAACTGAGTATTTTGTGATTATTTCAAGTGCCTACCTGTTGCCATTTTTGATATCGATTAAAAAAAGGCAAACAAATCGCATTTGTGGTATGGGAGCCCCCCTTAAATATTTATTTTATTTTGTTTTTAGTATTTGTTGTTATAGCGGCAACAAAAATACATAATTCGTGAAAATTTCAACTGTCTAGCTATCGCGGTTCTTGAGATACAGCCTGGTGACAGACAGACGGACAGACGGACAGACAGCGAAGTCTTAGTAATAGGGTTCTGTTTTTACTCTTTAGGTACGGAACCCTAAAAACTAGATAACTTAAGGATATTGAGAAAATTGCGCTGAAAAAAAAAAGTTTTTTTCTGTTTTTAGTCCGCGAAATTGATAGGGACCACCCTCACCTCAAGTTCTGAGTCGAGCTACTATACATACATATCTTACATATAATAAATCTGTAGAAGGGTCAATTCTGTACATTGAAAATATTGAAAAAATAAATAGCGGGGGGTGTTGCTGGATACCAAACCCAAATATGTGATTAAAAAAATTTTTGTCTGTCTGTCTGTCTGTGTCTGTCTGTCTGTCTGTATATGCAGGCATCACGTGAAAACTAACGGTTCGATTTCGATGAAACTTGGTATAATTATACCTTATTATCCTGGGCATAAAATGGGATACTTTTTATCCTGGAAAAATACGTAGAAAAAAAAATCTTATTTTTCAGTTTTATTCATAGACGTTGTTCTGTAGAACCGCGAACACACGTTGCATTTGCCCCTGGCTGGAGGCTTTGAGTTTACTTAAGGCAACCACAGGATAGTCCGGTTAAGTAGTCACGACCTCTCAAGGACACCTACGAGATGCCATTCAAAAAAAAAAAAAAAAAAAACGCCCCGCGATGCATATAAATTCTGAATTTTGATGCGAGCGGACGTGTCCAGTGTGGCGAGCGGTCGTCCGTAGAATTAATATTGTATGCGTGTAATTTTAAACCGTGCTTTTCAGCGCGACCTTTTTGATTACTGTTCCGATCAGTTATTTGTAAATACTTTTGTAAATATTATAGTACGTATGTAGTTTAAGTTTTCATCGTAAATTGGTTTATTTAGGTTGGTATTTTATTTTCTTTTTGTTTATCTTTGGAAACATAGGTATAGGAATTAGGTTATAAGGTAAAGTAGGTTAGTTATTAATCTCATATTTCTCTCTCTCATCTCATTTCATTGTATTTCTGTATATTTTCAATACAGTTTTATTGTAACACGATGCCTGCCAGAAACCGATCTTCTCTTACTAAAACATCGAAAAATGCTAGGCGAATGAGACTAGCTAGATCACAAGAATCAACTGAAGAGCGAGAATCCCGGTTAAACCGCATGCGAGACGGAACGGCTGAAGCAAGAGCACGTGAAAGCAGTGCCGATCGCGAATTGAGGTTAAGTGCTGATCGTCAACGTCACTCACTATCTCGCTCCTCTGAAACATTTACTGAAAGGGATATACGCCTCACTGCTGACCGTGAACGTCACATGCTGTCACGGGAATCTGAGACCTACACCCAGTACCAAAATCTCCTTAATTATTATAGGCTTAGCCGTATTTGGGTCCAATAGATATTTATAAGGTGTCATTGTCAGAGTTACTCAAAATGGAGAAATAAACCATCCACGCGAAGACCGACATCCGCGCGGACGGAGTCGCGGGCGGATGCTAGTTAATAATAAATTTAATTGATATTAACACCTCTAGTTCTAAATCGAGCTACTATTATTATTAAATAATAATTTTTATTTTATTAGGGGAAAGGTGTACATAATGATCCCTCGAGGTAAAATGATTCCCCGCAGTTCTCAATGAACTACTAGACACCCGATCAGTCGCCCAGTGACGTGTCATGGCGGTGTGAGTGCAGTGCATTGTTCCATGATCAAAAATATAAAATCGGTGCTGTTTATCTACGGTAAGAAACTTTTCAGTGTAAGATTATTTCCTTTTTACTAACTATTTTTAAATGACGGTCTTACTCATGGTTTCCATATACGTTTGATAACGTTTTTAAGTATATTTTGTTATTCGTATAGTGATGTTTTAGGTTAGTTTTTGAGCGATGTGTGCAAATATTGCACTTGGGGTCAAATGATCCCTTTCATGCTGTATAAAATGAGCCCAGGGATCATTTTACCCACTACTTTTATTTTATTGCAGATCATGCCGCGTGGTTACATTCGGAAAACAACTCGCCAAAACTGGAGTGAGGATGCCATGCTGAAGGCACTAGACGCTGTGAAAGAGGGAATGCCCTTTAAAACGGCCAGTAGCAGCCATGGAATCATTTTGGACACCTATGTGTTCAAAATGATCCTTTAGTAAACTTCTGAGAAACATTAAATAACTTAAAAAAGACACATAAATCTAAAAAATAGGGAACGCCATTACGAAACCAGATAAATAAATTAACCAAAACTACTTTTATATTACAGATAACTTAAATATTTTGGCAGCATACATCTTCCCTTAGAGGGATCGTTTTGTACACCTTTCCCCTACTTGAGGTGTTATTATCAAATAAATTCATTATTAAGTATTAAATAATAAAATTTGTGTTAATATAGTCTCTTATAAAACCAGATTAGGTACTGACAAAATATATGGATGATTTCTTTTTATTCTTTCCGCACAGGATGGGCGGAAGCAGCTCATCACCGCATTATATTGTAGTCTTTGCAGCTCATGAAGTGATTTTTTATTTCGTTGGTGTAACTGCTGTATGGCGTTCCAAAGGGAGGATAAATAAATAAATAATATGGGCAAAAAAAATGTTAACCAAGAATGACTAATTAGGTAAAGTAGTTACTCGTAATAACATTTGTACTTGTTTGTTAGTCTGGCTGACAAATCACGCAACGACAGAAAACTATAGTATCTAACAATGATGTAATGGGTTTTAAAGGTCCGGTTGGCTTTCACAAGTTGTAAGATAAAATAAACAGACCACGATTGAGCGATCTATTTTTCTTTAATTTCAGTGAGAAAGTTTCTTTCGCCCGAACCTAAAATTAACCTACCTACTAAAATAACTGGCGAAAGGGACCAAAGGACCCACAGTGAAATGTAATCTAGATTGTAATTAAAACCTAAGTTGAAATGTTTATTTTGAAATGAAATGGAGAGAAAATGTTAATTTTATTCTTAATTTAGGTGGTATTTATTTTGATTATCGTTATTTGTACACGTTATATTCATCAAGTAAAGAGAAAGCGAAAGTTTATTCGCCAGGGTAGCCCGCGAATTTTTTTTTTTTACTTTGACTATTTTATGAAATCATAACATTTGACGCCAGTTTTGACTCGAGGAGTTGTATCGCTGATTCTAATGATTATAATTCTGTAAAGCCTTATTCGTTACGGTCGCGAATCATATTTTAATCAACATACAACCTGACACTGACTTGCAAATTGCAAAAAACTGGCCAAGTGCGAGTCGGACTCGCACACGAAGGGTTCCGTACAAGGCAAAAACGCCGAAAAAAACACGTTTATTGTATGGGAGCCCCCCATAAATATTTATTTATTTTTATTTTACCATTTATGTACACACATATATAAACAGACAAGAAAAAAACAGAACAGAAAAATAGGTACAAAGGTGATGCTTATTTCATAAGAAATCTCTTCCAGCATACCTGCGATAGGACAATTAATAGAGAGATGTAGACAGCGTGCGAAAGAGTAAAGGAGACAAAAAATAACACATTAAATCTAAAAACAATTCACTTAATAAAACTAAACAAGTATTATGAGAATATACTTACTTACATACATACAAATAAACATACTTACTTCCAAAATAAATATCACTAGAATTTTAATAAATATAATGCAATCAAAATAATAAATACATACACAACTATGATAAAGTGGAAAGATAGTGTTCCTTAACTTTTTTTTAAAAACTGCAACAGTTTGGCAGTCCCTAATTTCAGGCGGTAGTGAATTCCACAGCCGCACCGCATGCACTGTGAAGGAGTAGGAGTAGAAGCCGGTGGAGTGGGGAGGGGACTTGAGAAGGTTTTTAAGATGCGACCTGCAAGGCGCATCTGAAGGACGGGCGTAGGAAAAACGCTCCCGCAGATAGGATGGTGTTTCAGGATTGTGAAGGAGTTTGAATAGCAAGCACAATATCCGAGAGTTCCAGCGAAGTCGAATGGGGCGCCACTTAAGGATCTTGCGAAAGTTGGAGACATGATCATACTTTTTAAGGTTAAAAACAAAACGAATACAGATATTTTGCAAACGCTCAAGTTTATTTAAAAGCTCCTCGGTGGCATCCAAATAACAGGCATCATCGGTGTAATCAATAATTTATTTTATTTTAATTTTATTATTTATTTTTAAAGTAAAAATACAACAGAGTATTTTGTGAATATTTCATGTGCCCTACCTGTTGCCATCACACTAATATTATAAAGGCGAAAGTTTGTGAGTGTGTGTGAGTGTGTGTGTGTGTGTTTATATGTTTGTTACTTCTTCACGCTCAAACGGCTAGACCAATTTGGATAAAATTTGGTATGGAGGTAGCTGACAACCTGGATTAACATATAGGCTACTTTTTATCCCGATATTCCCACGGGATCGACACTTACGCGGGTGAAACCGCGTGGCGCAGCTAGTTATTGATATCGAGCAAAATAGGGCTAAAAAATCACGTTTGTTGTATGGGTATTAAATATAAATATTATATATTTATTTTATTTTGTTTTTAGTATTTGTTGTTATAGCGGCAACAGAAATACATACTTTGTGAAATTTTCAAGTCTAGCTATCGCGGTTCTTGAGATACAGCCTGGTGAGGTGACAGACAGACGGACAGACGGACAGACGGCGAAGTCTTAGTAATAGGGTTCAGTTTTTACCCTTCGGGTACGGAACCCTAAAAACGTAAGATTTTTTTTATACTTACTGTTTCTTTACTCATTTTTGGGAAAGATTTTAACCCATCTTACTTTTTTCTAAAACTTGGTTAATAAATAACTGGTGGGTATTTAATTGCAGACATACACGTGCCTGTATCCAGTTCCACAATCCATATAGTTCCAAGCTTCACCTATGTAGTGCACTATACTTGCATCAAGAGTCAAGACGTCTGAAATGAAATGACGTGTAGCTGAAACAAGCCGGATTTATGGAGTCACCTCACACGTTACGAATACCTACGAGTTCCTTTGTGTCTCGTGTCTTGTGTCATGTGCTTCACTGTTATGCTACCCTAGTACTTCGCCTAGTAAGAAGTGAGTGGTGGATTATGAAAGGGTAGTGGCAGTGACATCCATTGTGAATTACTGATAGCCACAGTAGGTGACCATCTCGTTAACTGTGTGGGAGGAGGAAGTGGTGAAACCACCACAGTCTCTGCCTACACTGTTAGTCAAACTAAGTGCACGTTAGTGAACTTCATAAAGGTGACATTTAGAACTTTAGAAGACACAATAACAGTAAGGACCTCAGACTGTTTTTAAAAAGCTGAAGTCAAAAAAAAAAATAGTTTATCTTTATTGTCACAAATTAGAGTATTCACAAGAATTTGGTACAATAGTAAATTTTTAAACTCTAGACAAATTAAGTAATAGTTGTAGTGTACTTATTTTCAATTCGCTTCTGCCCCTTTGAACGGAAAGAAACGAATGAAAGGGTTTGATCCTTTATTTAATAATATGTTCAATAGTCTGGTGACTTAGGACCTACTAATACACATCTAGGGGTGTAAAAAGGCCACTTTGGCAGAATCATAAAAGAATAACATTATGAATCTTAATGGACAGTTAACTGTTAAGTTAATCGTATCAAATCCCATTGGTGAAGGATTTTTCAGTTATTTCATTTTTGTCTGTGCTAAAATACCAATCAATCCAATCCAAATTCAATTCCAATCTCTTTGATTTTACCTACGTAGTGCAGCGGAAAAAGAACAACACGGACTGTCGTCGCCATATATATGAATCTTAATAATGTTATCCTTTTATGATTCTGCCAAAGTGGCCTTTTTAGCTCCCCTAGAAAACTGCCTAAATTCTAACTTCATAAGCAAGATTTTATTGCAGGTCTCAATTTAATCACGACCTTTTGCCATTAAACGAACTTTGCATTCTAAACAAACCAAACCCTAAAATGGCTTATCAAAACAACAATACTGTCATCACTTATCAACCGATTGATCCTCACAATAGTCCAAAAATGGCTTCGCATTACACTGTACGAAAAAAATCAAGGTAACATCGACTATCAGGGATAGTTTTGAGTTTCAGAGAACACTCAAATTTCCATTTTGTTCGCGACCGTTTAAGACCAGTGAATGGACCCTATTGTGCCGGGTCCATTGTGTTTTTCTATTGACCGACGGCTCATACGAGAAATGGTTCCAACGTCCATGGATTCCAATTACTGTACTGACTATGTAAGTGAAATTGCTGGATTAGTTATTTTAATAGACTATCGGAGAGCCGAGATTACCTTTTAGTTTAATTGAATTGCTTTTCGGTTTAAAAAGAATTGAATGGGTGCATGTAGGGGTGACTTTTTTCTTTTCTGTTTTCTATTGGAGCAACGTTTCGAGTGGGTTGGTATTATGTTGTTTTCCAAACATTATAAACATATCAAGTATGGTAGCTTAGAAATGTTATTATGAAACCTGGAGGTGGTTAGGTCAAGGGATGAAAGACTCTAAATGAATGAAGATGATGAAGCTTTAGAATTATTTGTGTAATACCTAGGTCTTTTGGCTAGAGGGGCTTGTGGTTAAGTAATAACAGCCACATCAGGTTAAGCTACCCTTGCCGCGGTTAATCCGTGGATGGGTGACCATCTTTACATACTAAGACCGCTCCGTACCTCGGAAAGCACGTTAAGCAGTTGGTCCCGGCTGTCATTCGTGGATACTTGACAGTCGTTACGGGTCGTCAGAAGCCCGAAAGTCTGACAACCAGTCTTACCAAGGGGTATCCTATTCCCCAGTGATTGGGTTGTGGAGGTCTGGTAGGCAGTCACGCCATGTGAAATACAGACATAGTAAATTATGCTAAATGCAAGTTGTTAGTTACCATTTGTTTGTTTTACTTTTAATTCTATTTTCTCTTTTATTTTGGTTGTAGTCTTTTCTTGTCGTAACACGCACATATTGCTGTAATCCAACAGTTAGGGGAAGACTCTGATTAAATGCTCGCACGTCGCGTGTACACCATGTGTACCGATAACGATAAAATGTCTACTAATTAGTCATGCGACGGGTAGTATAATTTTGAGAATGCATTTTCTTTACCTACAAAATAAATTAGCTATCTATATCTATCTATAATCTATACAAAAAAAAATAATAATTAAAATTCATAAAAAAAAACATTAAAGATATACCGTCTTATTACAAAACGAGATCTAATTTTAGACCTAGCCTAAACCTTCGAGCCAGTTACTCTATTTTGAACTTTATTCCGACAAACGTAAAGTTCTTAATGCAAAATTGACAACTTAGACTCGGCTTTAACGTCAGTTTTGTAATAAGAACTTTAGCTTCGTCGGATTATAGTTCGAAATTTAAAAATGGCTGGATGGTTTAAACCTGGGTCTAAAGATAAATCTTGTTTTGTAATAAGGCCGAACGAGGTTTGTTTGAACGCGCTAATCTGAAACTGCCAATTGGATTTGAAAAAAAACTTTTTGAATTTAATAGCCCAATACTTGAGGAAGGCTTAACACCACGCTAGGACCTAAAAGAACTGAGCAAAAAGTAAAAGAGTCAGAAAGAAGCCCTGACCCACCCCGTCGCATTGCATCGCATGCCCGCGCTATTAGGGCTTGTACAGTTCGCTGCAGAGAAACCGTACCCCCCTTTGTATTGACATCAAACCTATCCTATAACTTGCAAGTAATATTTAAGGCGGATCGGTGGATGCGCTCGGGAAGAGATGGGTGCGACGGCGGGGGAGGGAGCTGCTCAAGGCTCACGTGACGCGCCCGCCGCCGCTCGAGCGACGAGCGACGGCGGGGATCTTTAAGTCTTGGGGGGGTTCTATTTCTCTGACGCTGACTGTACACAAAACGTCGCTTCGCAGCGATACGTGTTGCAGTTTTCTGCGTTGCGAATTCGCATCGCACCTTTGCACACAATCGCAGTTTTGTGTACAAGCCCTTACTTAGCGAGTAATAGCGCGGGCAGGCGATGCGATGCGACGGGGTGGGGGAATAAGAAATTTCACGCAGACCAAGTCGCGGGCAGAAGCCAATTTATTTCATAAAATTATTATACGATACGACGATAGAAGAATCTACGCACGAGTTGTATCTTTCCTCATAATTTTCTCCATAATCATCATTAATTGTTTTGCTCCAACCTCGCTAAAGCCTCCTCTACACGTAGACAGATTCATCAGCAGATGGCCATCTGCGAATGCCTCCGCCGACGTGTAGACGGGGTAATTTGCCAGTCTGTGGTAGGTATTTGACGTCGGCAGAGGCTAAATACCTACCACAGACTAGCAAATTACCCCGTCCACACGTCGGCGGAGGTATTGGCAGATGGCCATCTGCTGATGAATCTGTCTACGTGTAGAGGAGGCTTAAGAATAAGCCACCTCTATCCCAATCAGATCCATAGATCAATCTTCCATACCAACAATTCTAATGCGAAACCTATGTAGCCAAGTAGGTACCTATAAGTGCCAATATGATCTCATTCGGCAAATTGATTCCCAACAGCACAATGATTGCAAATTAATCAATTAACATAGTCGTAAGCTTCGTGACTCGATTACTTGATGACGTGTAAGTATGTACTACTAATTAATTATTAATGGTACATACCTAATCTCGTTATATGAGGTAATTAGTAGTACGTATCTGATTGTTGATGACAACTGCCTAATAGTTTACATGTGTGCTTATGTGTAAGGTTTGTGTGGGTATCTATGGTGTTAACTAATTTAAATTCAATGTTGTCTAGAGGATGATTTAATTTTCGCTCTTTTTGCTTGTTGGAAACGAGTTGAAGTACCCAATTTCTCTTAAATCGTTAAAATACTAAAATTTTAAATCTATATCATCGTAAATTTCTGTTGTTTCACAGTGCGACTACCATATTTTAAAGCAATTATATATATCCAAAAATCAAATCAAGAAAACCTCATTAATTGTCATCCAATCTTTACATACACAACGAAACTTTCCCAAAAAAAAAGAAGGTTTCTTACAAAAGAAAACCCGAAAAACGGACGCATCATTTAGCCGCTACCAAGTCACTAATTCACATAGCCAAACCCAACAAATCACTGCCCAATGCCAAAACAGGAAAACAAAACACACTCGCTATATGTCCGTATATAACATCTTGCTCCACATCAAGATGTACGCACACTATATCATACTTTAAATCAATATCCTGGCTATTGTTCCTCTTCACAACACATATAATATGTGGCCAGTAAATCTTGTGCGGCTGTTGAAAGCCCGGCTTAGATTAGGAGGCGTTATTGAACCGTACATCTTGTGGTACACACTCGACACCGAGACGGGACAAGATGCTCCTTCTTGATAGAGATGCAGCTTTGATTGAAGCTTAAAATTTCTGGATTGAATATGTTTTTAGGGTTCCGTACCAAAATGGTAAAAACGGAACCCTTATAACTAAGTCTGTCTGTCTGTCTGTCACAGCTGGATATCTCTAGAACTACTAACGCATGGTTTTCGACTTTTGTGTAGTAATTGTGAGATAGTATTGAATCAAGAGAAACTAGAATTCGTCGATAATACTGTTTTCCTAGGGATCACGCTCGACTCAAGGCTTCAATGGGGTCCCCATTTAACATCCCTTGCAGGACGGCTAAGTTCAGCAGCATATGCTGTGAGAAAAATCCGTCAATTTACTGATGTTGATACCGCGAGACTGGTCTATTTTAGTTACTTTCATAGTATCATGTCGTACGGTATTTTACGGTGGGGACGGGCTGCAGACATCGAGTCTATTTTTATTCTGCAGAAAAGGGCCGTCAGAGCCATATACAGCCTCCGCAGGCGTGACTCTCTAAGGGAACTGTTTAAAGATATTAACATCATGACGGTACCTTGTCAATATATCTATGAAAATATCATGTACGTAAGGAAAAATCTACATCTTTTTAGTAAAAGAGGTGAAAGACACAGTTATATCTCTAGAAATAGGGACCAATTAGTTCAACCAGGTTTCAGGCTGGCTAAAGTAGACTCGTCTTTCATGGGCTCCTGTTTAAAATGTTACAATAAAATACCTACCCAGATACTTGAACTGAATGAAACGAAATTTAAATCTTGTATAAAACGCACACTATGCAGCCATGAGCCAGGCATATTATAAATTGGGGGATTACATCACTGACAAAAATGCTTGGCTAAACGCTGGTCCTGCTCCATAAGGACGCACAAATAAATTGATTAGCATTGAAAAACACTGTTGGAGCTGCTGAAGATTTTAAAATACTATTTTTGCATTATATAAATTCAATCACCTAGTATTGTATAATTGCATAGCACATGTGTGAGTACTATGTACATACTATAAAGCTTCCATTTACTGGGTACGCCTTTTATTGACTTGAATGTGCCCTGGCAGCTGAGAGTATGTCACGCTCACTCAAATGTTTCTCTGATGGTGGCGCGTGTGTTGGATCATTTAGCTCCCTTCAAAATGGTTGAGCTGAATGGTGCTAATACATGCGTCATGTTCGTGAACGGGCGCCGTCAGTAGGGACTGGTCATCTCTTTGCTGTCATGGCTTATTTTAATTTAATACCTATTTGAATAGTTTTTATTTTTTTATTTCGTGTGTTCATTACGGACGCTTTTAACGTTCTGCATCGTTCTCACATGTATAATTTTTAACATTAATGATGTAAACAAGACTTTGTAACCATATTATTTTGATTTAAAAGAGTGTCCATGGAGTTTCTTGCCCGTTCTTCTCCATAGGTACGTACGCTTTGGAATGGGCAACTAGCTTCATCTTTCTGACTGACCGACCCCTTGACAATTCAAAAGTGCCTGTAATTGGTTTAATTGAAATAAATGCTTTGAGTTTGAGTTTGATGAAAAATGTATAAAAAAATACCCCCCCTTATCTCCGAAGTTTGCAAAGAAAAAAATCTGAAATTATTCTGTGTGATAGAAGTTTATGTAAAGATTTTAGGAGAAATAAAACGAAGTCTCTAAAGAGCACACTTTTTCAGAAATCATCAACAAAAGTTACAATAGTTCCACTATCGGTCAAGAGATGGCGCGGACATAAAACTGCAATATTCTACACCGCATTGCACAGCGTAAAATTCTCTGATGAATATAACTAGGCCTCGCCGATGAAAATTTAAAAACATATCGCTCTTGTCCGGTTTTTTTTAGTCGATTGTCTTCTCGTCTTCTCAAGACGTTGAAAGGAAAATTAAAACCGGCGAAGTGCGTGTCGGACCACGCACAATTAAGGGTTCCGTAGTTGGAATGAATTTATCTCAAGAACAAACTTAACATTGTAGTTGAAAATCATGTTCTCCCGTACATTGTAACTGCAAATTTTAGTTCGTCGACCATTTAGCTGACAGGGATACACACACTTGACTCTAACAAAAATGAGCACTTTAGGTACAGCTTAAGCTGTAAAGTGCTCATTTTTGTTAATATTAATATTTCACAAACTGATTCCTGAATAGAAGAATGATTTTCACAACCCGCGATATTTTTGAAAGACCTTCCCAACGATACCCCACACCATGGGGAAGACGAGAAAAAAAAATATCCCCACTTTACGTGTAGAGGAAGTACCCTAAAAAATTTTTTTACAAGATTTTATTTTACCATTTTGTCAGCGTGATTAATATGTATATCCATGCCAAATTATAGCTTTCTAGTACTAAGGGTCACAGAGACAGACGGACATGGCGAAACTATAAGGGTTCCTTGTAGACTACGGAACCCCTAAAACCGGGCATAGATTGGCAAGCGTAATTACATCTTGACAGCAAGACGGAACAACATACTGCTCCTTGAATATTCCTTGATAGAGATTCAACTCTTATTGTAGACTATTTCAATGAAATTTAATGCTTTTTTGAAAGAAATGGCAATTAAATACCTATAGGTAATGTTTGTTTTAGAAAGAAAGGGAGATTATAAGCGGGGCTAAGATTAGGACACGTTATGAGCTGTAAATTTTGTGGTCCACACTCGACAATGAGACTCGACAAGATGCTGCAGTTGCTAGAGATGCACCTTTCATTAAAGTATTTGTCAATTAAATGCCATCAAAAACATAACTTGTAAAAAAACCAAGTCCTGCAACTCAGTTCTTCTACCGTAAAAAGTTGTGTGATCCATGTAATACCAAGTCGGTTAATTTATTCAGTCCCTACTTAAGGAACCTTCTGTCTTAAGTTATTACGTAATTAGCTAACCTAAGAACATCATATAGTGACCATATTAATATTAAAAATCTTTTATGTTTTAAATAAATAGATTGACTTGGCCATCGCATGACTACACAATGTATCTCACAAGTAATACCTAGATATTATGTTAAATTAGATTGTTTAGTTTAATACTTCCAAAGTCGACATTAATTAGATGTAAGCCGCCCAGAGTTGTAACTCTCAAAAGTGCCTCGTGAGCTTGACCGGATGTGAATACTGCAGAACCGATATCCATCAGCGCATTATTTAGACTTAGGCCCTGACTTTTGTGTATAATCTATATATATATATATATATATAGCATTATACATATGAGAAACTGTTCGCGATGAACATAAGCTCTATTAATAATTTCAAATTTAGTTTTGACCGGACCAACTTTAAAGTTAGGTAATCCTTATGTAAAATTGTTATCTCTCATTTACTGTATAAATACTGGCAATGTACCTAACAGAAAATTACAACATCAAGCTTAACAGAGGATTAACTTGAACTAATGTACGGCACTCACTGCCGCACTCAAAGGTTTTTTAAATTAATAAATTACTTAACCCATTATTTTTCTATAGAATTAGATTTATATAAAGGTTTTTAAAATTTTTATACCCATACTGACTGATACAATTTTCGTAAGTAAAATAAAACGTGGTTTGTGTGTATACCTGCGATATCGCAGAAGACCCGAAGGTTGCCCGGAAGAAAGTGGCCGCCTTTCTGTGACGGACGGGAAGTGTGGAAGCCGCGGCGCGGACCAGCCACCTCCGCCGCCGGCCGCGGTTATGATTATTAGTGTTCTTTCTTTCATGGCAATTTAGTCTACTTAATACTTTGCGGGATTTTGGTACAACTTTATAAGACATGTCCCATTCTTGCTTTTTCATTCCGTTGATTGACCATTTTTAACCGACGAAAAAACGGAGAAGGTTCTCAAGTCGACGCGTATAATATATATTTTTTTTATGTATGACCACGCATAACTTTATACAGAGTAGCTCGATTTTGATAATTCTTTTATTATTTGATAGGGTAGGTATACCTTGAAGTCCCATATAAATTAGAGAAAAAAATCCTACTCTAAGGGTGCGAAAATAGAGGTGATTTTTGAAGTACTTATTTATATTATACAACAAATAATAGTTAAAGTAGGATTATATAATAGTTAATAGCTAAAGTAAGGTAAGTAATAAAAAATTAAGCATGTAGTAATGAGTAAATTATAGCCACAAAAAATTATACTTAACATAAAAACTTTATAACAAAAATATTAAACCGCCGAAAAAACTGATTTGATTTTTTTTCGTGATTTCAGAGTTGGTCCCATAGTGAAAGTTGTTTATATTCATGGATAGAAATTAAAAATTGTAAAAATTTGGATGGTCTTTGAAAAGTAACCCTGTATTAGGTATCTAGATTTTGGAAAACAAGTTACGATAGCTCCAAGTCTATGCAACACCTTCCTAATTGTGCCGCTGCACGTACGTTACGTTACAGAGAAGTGTAGCTACTCCAATAGATTAGAGCATTGCCTACATTCGTTGAATAAATTATTAGAATATGACAAAACAGTTTGTCAAATATGCAAAGATCCCCGATGGGACATGTTCCAGTAAGCTTGTGTCTGTACTGTCACAGTATTATTTTGCATTTCAAATTCAAAATTACTAACTCGCATAATTTACTGTAGGACATACATATATTTGCAACGAGTCTATATTACTACCTTCGTAGTTTCATCTATGTATTGCTGTACAGATCAATATATTTTCTCTCATTGATTTCGGTTGAAAATTGACAATAACTTGTTGACAACAATTATTTGATTAATGAATCTGACGGTTGTGTCAAGGTTTTGTGTACCGGTAAAGTAGGTCATATTAAAATTGCCAAAAGGTGTGTTAAAAATTTACTCAAACAAATGTTGTGACAACCCAAACGGAGCTCCACCGAGCACCAGGAAACCAGCTAATTACAAAACAAAAAAAAACATTGCACAAAAAATCTAACCTCCAATGAGGCGTGAACTTCACGCCCATACGGCATGAAATTATTAATTCCGTACTCCGTAATAACGGTGCGACACATCGGCGACCGCGACAATTGAATGAGCGGCGACCGGACGAAGCGTTCGCCCAGCAATCCATTATGCAGATTGCTGGTCCGATTGCGGCATTGTCGTCGGCTCGCTCCGCCAGAATTACGTACCCAATGCGTACCCAATGCACGCCGACCTCCCGCGATCCATTTTATGGATATTGCGTCGTTGGATTAACGATTGATTGATGACTTGCAACCGAACGCGAAAAGCTGATTTGGCTTGTTTTGTTTTCAGTCAATGTGGATTAATAAACAGTAGTTACGGGGCTGTACATTGGGGGATTACCTTGTGCTTGATACAAATGGGAACCAAACAGAAAGAGACAGAAATTGGCACCTTTCCCTGTGTATTAAATTTTAATACCTACTTAATATTCTTAAATACAACAAAGTAAGCTTAAGCAAGCAAGCTTCAGTCTTTTAGGAACAACCTGTATCAATTCATAAACATTCCTCCACCACTTTCATTTTAAGGATGGACGCCCAGATTGGTTCTCTCGTTAGTAGTAGATCATATTTCACTCCATTGTAATTTTATTTTTTAGTTCTCTAAATTATGTAAAACTCTAATGAGTTTATGTTGGCACCATCTTAAAATGTGTACAACTGAAAACTAAAACAAATAAATATATATTTATTTAGTACCCAAAAATTTAAGTTTTTGAAACTGCTGTGTTCGGCTGTTTTTGAATATCCAAAATATTGTTGGCAAAAATATAATTTTTGGTAGGTACTTTCAAACTCAAATAGCAGCCAGGGGGTTAATTGTAGATATATGTTGTAATAGTTAAAACGTGTTCGGGATGTTATATTCAATTAAAAGTTGGTATTTTTTAAATGTTATGCTTAAAACATATACAATATAACAATGCCTTCAGAATGCTTGTGGGGCTGCCGCGGTTTTGTAGCGCTTCGGGTATGTTTGCCGATGCGAGGGTGGATGATTTTTATGCCATCATTCGAAAACGATGCGCTTCTCTCCGTCGCAGAACATGCGTCAGCTCCCATAGTATGTTGAGGGCATTGAGTGACCGGTGGGATTGCCCTATGCTTGGCCGGTGGGTGAGACTGCACACACAGGTCGGCGATAGGTAGTTTATTTATATGTTATTTTTCTTATTTATATTATTTTTCCTCTGTGATTGTATGTGTTACTAACAATAGTTAATTAAGTAATTTTATGTAAATACTAACATTATGGACTGTAAGGTCTGAAATAAAAGTTTATTATTATTATTATTATTAAAACGCTTGTTATAAAATAATGATTTTTGGCACTTTCAATTTCAAATAGCAGTAGACTTTCGCTGTAATATTACGGGCGTTCACA
This sequence comes from Mesoligia furuncula, assembly GCA_916614155.1. Lineage (NCBI taxonomy): Eukaryota > Metazoa > Arthropoda > Insecta > Lepidoptera > Noctuidae > Mesoligia > Mesoligia furuncula. Next base: position 20,556,331 of record OU744800.1, on the reverse strand, counting down.
ACATGACGCGTGGATCAGCACCATCCAGCTCAACCATTTTGTAGGGAACCGAATGATCCAACACACGCGCCACCATCAGAGAGACATTTAAGTGAGCATGACACATTCTGAACTGCCATGCTCTTTCAAGTCAACATCAAAAAATCGTAATAAAGGGATCCATGGTTTTTATATTTACAAAATTTAAAAAAATGCTTCTAAATTAAACTAAACTCTATATAGTTTGCAATTTATTTAAGAGATGAATAAAATTTTACTACCAAACAGGAAGAGGTATTTAATATTTAGTGTTCAACAATTAAAACTTGATTGAATAAAATAAAAATAAACATTAAGTTCGTAATGTCAGAAACACTAAAAAGAAAAAGGGAAGCACCTCTACCAAATATTGAAATAACTAGTGAGCCCAAGTGTCTGTGGAGCAGGACCAGCACATTTTTATCTACGATATAATCTTCCAACTTGTATTATGCTTGTCAACATAGTGTGCGTATAATGCATGTTGAAGAATATCTAGTGGTATTTTATTATAACATTTTGCACAGTAACCCCTAAAAGATGTTTCTACTTTAGACAATCTGAAACGCGGTTGATCTAATTTGTTCCTATTTCTAGTGTTGAAAATATGCCTGTCACTTATCTTACTACAAAGATGTAGATTTTTTCGAACATACGTAATGTTTTCATAACCGTCATGATGTTAATTTTTTTAAACAGTCCCCTCAGAGATTTGCGTCTGCTGAGCTTGTAGATGGCTCTGACAGCCCTCTTTTGCAGAATGAAGATAGAATCAATATCTGCAGCCCGTTCGCACAACAAAATACCGTAAGACATGATGCTATGAAAGTAACTAAAATAGACCAGTCTGGCGGGATCCACGTCTGTTAATTGGCTGAACTTAGCCGTCCTGCAAGTGATGCTAAGTGCGGACCTCACAGTAGCTTCGAGTCAAGCGTGACCCCAGGAAAACCGTATTTGATGTCCTTGTACATACCTGTGTGACCTCCCTCTGTGGACTTAAATAAGTACATCAGTTAACTAGAACAAGGTTGTGTCCAGCTACGCATATAACAAAGTGTAAATAATGGCCATGTTTGTTTGCTTTCCCAACTTTCGCTTCATGACTTCTGAGTATGGATTTTGTAAAGCCTAGCCGCAGGCATTAGCCAATTACATTTTGCTTGCCGTAACGAATGCTTTAGTAGTTTGAATCTACTATTTGACTTGTAGGCAATTCTTGTGTAAGCACAGGTTTAATTTTGAAGCAGTAGGTATTAAATTATTTATAAGAATGTTAAAAATATATTAAAGATACGGTAATTATTAATAAATAATATAACAAAAATAATAATTAAATATCTCTTATAGGGCTTTCTCTCTCCTACCCTTTTGCTATGCCCTACAGGGTCCATAATGATCTAAATTATATAAGGTCCCATAAATTAAAATAGATGGACAAACTTTTAGAAATCATTCAGACCACCAAATTAAGGACGATGGTAAAAGAATATGTAAGAAAAAACGTATAGATACTTACAAGAAAAATAATCAGCTAACGAAAGTACACTAATTATTAATATTATTATTTTAGGTCAAAATAAAATCACTTTAATCAGTGTTTTTTTTGGTTGGATACCTTTGGTTAGACGAACTGAGCGCTGTGTTAAAATTTGTCCATCTATTTTAATGGGACCCTGTATAGTTACCACCTACGTACACATTATGGTAAAGCAATAAAGATATTGAGTACCTATTGAATATTTTTTTGCAGGAGTTATTTTTCAGTAGTCCGGGAGTCTGGATTTGTATCAGGATGATGGCATAAGCAACGTTCTCTATGCATTCCACCACCATACCATACTGCGATAGCCAACCCGCCTGCCAAGCGTGGCGATTATGGCAATCCCCCCCCCTTTTGGGGGAGACCTATGTCCAGCAGTGGACGTCTTTCGGCTGAAATGATGATGGCATAAGGCTCGCCGGTTATTGGTGATAGCCCCATGTAATGTAATTGGATGGATTTCAAAATTTTTGTACATTTTGAATTAAATTCTGTCCCACGGTTTTTTTTTTTAATAATTAGTAAAAAAGAACACACTAGTCTAATATAGATAAAATAAAATCTGTTCCATACTTCTACAGTTAATTATTTAGTTAAAATGCAAAAGATTTATTTATTATTAATTAAATTGTGTCCCAGTTTAAATTGATTTCATACAAAATATTTTGTCCCATCTGAGATGTAAGACGGTTCTTTACAGATTTAAAAATATTTTAGTTGTCTAATCGGCCCAAAGGAATTATTATTAAATCAATATTTATAAAAAAAATAGAAACATTCATTATTCTGTTTAAAAGATATTAATAAAAAATATAATATTTTGTCCCACACCTATTTTATATTTTGTTACTCTATTAGAAATCTATCATTTAGTACTGGTAACAGTGAGAATTAAAGCGGAACAAATAGATGGCGCTACAGTGCACTCTGCCAGCATTTCGTGAACGACAGCTATGAGAGTGTGAATGTGTTTATAAGAATTTAGACAAATTTTTGAGTATTGTATCATCATCTTTTACGAGAGCCAGATGTCAGTATCTTATTTAGTTATTTTAGTTGTTATTATTAGCTATAAAGATGAGTTGTTAAATGTCCGAAAACTGATGATATTTTGATTTCATAATTCCGAGTAAATTAATTTTAGGTTATGTTAGACGTGTGGTTTTTGGTCAATTTTGTTACATTTTGTTACGGTTTAATTTGTAACGTAACGAAATTGAACTGTTAGGCAGGAGTTGTACCTGATGAACAAGCAGTAGTGCCGTTCTTAATTTAATCAGCTGTTCTCTACATTTGTGTTCGTTTATCTCTTGAAAATGTAGAGTACAGATATTTTTTTATTCACGATTTTAGGTTTGGTCCCATAGTAAAAGTTGTTCATAAAGGCGAGTAAAATCACGTGTTTAAGTATCGCTCACTAATTACCAGTCACCCTATATACAATTTATATTCGCTTTCAAAGAGAGAATATAATTATGTGATTTGACAGATTTAATTTTGTAGCAGATTTTGTAGTGATTAAAGTTTAGAAGTTTATTTTGTTTAAGAAGAATATAATTTTTTTAAGTAACTATTATCTATTGTACTGATTACTAAAATATAATGCGCAATTATGCATGTGATCTGGCAGCTTATAAGTGGGTTAGCGTATGAAGGTGACTGTGATTAAGACACTCAGTTTTTATTGATTTTATTGTGAAAAAAAAACGGATCAGTAATAAAATATTTGGTATTTTTCTTTATATGTCCCCAACTTTATGATTCCATTTTGTTACATTTTTTTGTTACTACTACTATTTTTCTTTTTTGTAACGTTTTTGTTATGGTACAAAAATTTTGAAATCCACCCAATTACATTAAGAAATTTGCGAAATGTGGGTTTGCTAATGGGCACACCGATACCAAGCCCTTCAGGGATTACAGGCGTTATTTTGTGTTATGTTGTGTATTAATTTGTAATGAAAGTTTAGTTAATACGAAAAAGGGTGAGGGTATAATATGGAGTCAAAGTTTGTAGGGGCCCGATAATCCGTGCACTTTGCTAAAAACGTGAGGTTCAGTGAGGTTTGGCCGTCAGCAGGCGGAGCGCGCGGCGGAGACGTGGCGGTACCACAAAATACAGAGAGTACAGAATGCAATCTATATACAAAGTGCGCTCGAGCAACGCACACATAGACACTTACCGCTCACGGATACGTTATCTCGGAGTGGTTGGGACTAGTGCGAGCGCGAGTGCCATCAGCTTGAGACACGTGTCTGTGAAGTGCAAAAATGGAGCAACAAAACAATGCATCTAAGCTCGATTTAATATACACACATCAAAAGTGTCTAGGGATCAACATATATTTTTGCAATAACTTTTCTCCTGATTGATATTAATTAAAATTTTCTTTAAGGATTCATCAAATAAAGTGTTTTCGTTTGTCACAGTAACGATAAACCAAGTCACCTTTGCATTAATAAAGAAATTTGCCATTTTCCTAATAAAGGGATTTTTGACATTTGAACCACTAACACAAAAGTTCGAAAAAAAGACTGAAATAACAGTTTTCTTTAAAATTTTATTGGGTAACTTAAACAATTAATAATCCGTGTTTCTACCGCGAACACTAACAACACAAGAACATCGGTTTGGCATACTCAAAATGAGTTCATCCAAATCACGCTGTGGAATGGCCGCCCATGTTCGTTGCAACAACAAAAAAAGGTCTTCTTGCGACTGGATACCCTCCATATTCGGCAGAGCTCTTCTCTGTAGCATATCCCATGCATGCTCAATCGGGTTCAAGTCTGGCGACTGAGCAGGCCAGGGCAGGACATTGATGTTAGCTGCGGCGAGAGTCTGTCTTACAACTCTTGCGGTGTGCGGTCGTGCATTATCATGCATTAACTGAAATAAGGGACCGATTTGCACTTGTAGAGGAACGATGACGTCTGATACAATCGTCTCAGCATAAATTTGAGCGTTGAGGTTGCCTCTGATCCAAATCAACTCAGTTCTTCCGCCGATCCAAATACCCGCCCATACCATGATAGTTCCACCACTATAAGGATGGACCTCCTGGCAGGATTTTAATCGCTGTTGGCGTCCAGGGGTTCTCCAGTGTCGTATACGTCTTGTATCCGGTCTCATACCAAAACGAGACTCATCAGAAAAGCACACGAAACGCCATTGTTCTTCTGCCCAATTTCTGTGTTCAAGAGCCCATTGATATCGAATCCTACGATTGTGCATTGCTATAGGTGGTACCCGTAGCGGTCTTCGGGAATGAAGGTTCACTTCATGCAAGCGGTTTCTGACTGTTTGGTCGCTAATTAAGTTCCCTGAAGAGTGATGAAGCCTCACGGCTAACATCATGGCGGTTATTGTTGGAGCTCTTCGAGTTAAGATTTGAATGTATCGGTCTTGTCTCCGTGTGGTGCAGCGATACCGTCCTCCATGGCGCTCAGCCACGGTACCAGTGCTTCGGTAACGTGTCCAAAGTCGACTGATAACACTCTGACTTGTATTCAGAGCTAAAGCCACAGTACGTTGCCGGGAACCAGCTTCTATCATTCCCACGGCTCTGAGCATTTCTTCCCTGCTTAAATGACGTCGCCGCTCCATAATAACGTTGGTTTTAATCAGTAGTAGGGAAACAGTAGCACTAATAATGTCTTCAATGCGTTGTATGTTTTTATAGGGAAAATATTGACAGCTGATTTTCATCTTTTACTCGAATTTGATTCACAGTTCCTGATTCAAATTATGAAATGCACCAAAAAGGATCCATATAAATTTATAAAATCATAAATTTATTACAAAGCCACATCTCAATCTCAAGAAATCCGCATAAAAATGCTTGATCCCTAGACACTTTTGATGTGTGTATAATAGTTTCCTATTTGGAATCAGTATAAACGAAGTAACTTTTTTGTAAGGTAAACTCACGCCACCAACTATAACGTAAGTTGTTGAAAACATGATTTTGTTTGTGTAGATATTGTATTGTTTTTAGTGTCATTTGATAGGTTTAGGTCTAAAACGGATAGGGCATAATAAGTTGTGTAAATAGGGTAATCCGTTTTGAAGTTATTAGGGATTTTCGATAGTGAAAATTGACAAATGTAAAATTTTATATATTTTGGTTCTGTAAACTTTTGTGTTGTAATACTGTTTATTGTTTTTTTTTTAATATTGTAGAATAAGCTCAACAATAAATCAAACAACTAGATACGAGCGCCACTACCACGATAGTTTTTTGTGCATAAGATAAAGTTGAGAACCCTAGCGCGAACGCCGAGCGTAGGTATGAAAAGTGAAGTACATACATGTGATTGCCTTCTGTACTCTCTATATTTTGTTTAGTTGGCGGTCGCGGTCACCGAGTGCTTCACCCAATCCCCGCGGATTTAGTTTACCCCGATACTTCGGCTCCACTTCATCCCCGACCGAGGCTGGAAGTCATGAATACATAATTATCTCTCGGCTATTAATATTTTTACCCGCCCCCGTGGCGTTGATTGCCTTTTGAATTTATTACTAACCTCGCGATAGGCCATTTTCGTATTTATTAAGACCACCTGCCATGCCCACGGTGCGCTGCTCTCTGAGTGAATTATGAGCCAACGGATTTTGCTAATAGAATATTTTATTTCGCCAGTCTCTCTGTGGTTAAGCGGATTTATTTTCGCGAATATTGTACTGAAAGTATGGAACGGGGTTTCGGGAAGATATGATATCTTTGGACGCGCGTAATGCGGGGGGGGGGGGGCGGTTGCGATTTTAAATTGTATCGCGGATTCGGGTAGGTTTCGATAAGATATTCATATACCACGGATTAAGGTAGTAGTAAAACCGTTAAGTGATTTATTGGGAGTCGATTCGCCTTCTTATAGTCAACTGTATGCGATTTTTTCGACGATAATTGTGTCGTTTGTATTATTGCGTTGCTAATAAATAAAAAAGTAATTAAAACAAATTAAACCGACTTTTTTAAAAGAAATGAACTCCAAATTATGAAATAACTTTAATTTCGGAAGTCGGTGTCTTGGCATCTGTATTTTAGTTTTAGTTTTTTGCCACCGACTTCCGAAATTGGAGTTATTTCATAATTTTGAGTTCGTTTCTTTTTGAAGTCGGTTTAATTTTTTAAATTACTTTTTTATTTCGTAATTGGAATATGTGTTTGTGATAAGTAGCTATTAGTTTTGTTGTAACAAATATTGCACTAGAATTTGACCAAGGGTTTAAAATGTTTTCCGTTTGACACTACACCCGTAGCTCCTATCAATAAGCCAGGCCGTCACACTTACACGTATTAGTCCATATCTTGAAAATTATTGAATCGATTTTGATGAAACTTGCACTGTTCCCTAAGTTGAAGTAAATGTATCCCAATACAAAAAAATGGTCACGATCCGATTAATAGTTTCGGAGAAATACGTGGACATACATACATACATACATACGTGTATTAAATTTTGTATAATTGTTTGGAAGCCTTAATTGATTGTCATATGTGAATATAATGCAATTCCAATAATATTACATACAGTATGTATGTCGAATTGATAACTTCCTTTTTTTTGAAGTCGGTAAAAATGCTACCCATACTTCCTTCCGCCCTTTATGGTAAGTTAGGTCATGTATTTAATGCTTATGGTTTTTTGTCCCAGGGTCAAGGTTTCCGGTAAAATATTGGAATAATATGAGCTGCATACTAAACACATTTTGACCCATGTTCATTGTCATAACATAAATATGTATGACTTTTTTCGTACCATTGAGAGTGTTTTACGACTACCACTAACAAGGTTGTCAATATGAGAAAAAAATCTAGTTAAAAAAAAGTTTTGGTACTTATTTCTAGTTGACTCGGTACAAAGAAAGATTATACCAAAGTATATCAAAAGGGTTGTCTTTAAAAGATTTCTTTTAGTGATAAGACCATTGTGTCACCCTATGTAAAGTACATCACTCATTCTGGGATTTAATAATTAATACATAATTATTTTTAATGTACACATAGAACGCATTATTTTATATTATGTCGACAAAGTCGAAAGCGAGCGAAGGGCACTCCGAGGTTAGGTTTGGTAAGTTACTTATCAGAAGTAGGCAGTGACCTGTCGCTGCCGGCCGTGGTCGAGTCGATGGTCGGCAGCGAAGAGTCCTGGGACGCGGTGGTTTCCTTCTGCGAAACAGTCGTCTCGCAGAAGGATGCTGCGGAAAGGGAGCGGGAGATCTCGCCCACTCACCCGGCCCGCAGGAGGCGCAGGAGGCGCACCGGGCGTCGGCGGAGGGCGGAAAACGCCCTCCTTCAGCCCCCCTAAATGGGTCCAGGAGAGACGGACTCGGGGACGTCCGACGCCCCCCACTCATCAGGACCCGAGGTGGCGGCGCGTAGTGTTCCACGCGCGCCCCTCTTAGACGTCGCGAGGGGAGTCAAACACCTCACACCCCTTGACCCGACGAGGCCCGCAGTGACGGGCCGTCTACCAGTTGGGGGTTGCGGAAGGATCGCACGTTCCCGCGACCTCTGGCGTAGGTGTGAGATGGAACATTGGGGTGGTTTTAGACCCTTACACAGAAATAGGAGCCCCGCGATAGTTTTACCCGGCTAAGACTAGATGTAGTCGCACTTCGGCTATTAGCCGTAACATATCTAGGCTATTGCCACCATTCAAATAAAATGTAATTCATTCCTGGCCGCCGACTTTTAATTTTTTATCCCAAGTCGCCGAACAAAATGATCTCTATTTATAACTGTAATTGGTAAGGTGTATGTATTAAAGAGCTATATATATATAAGAGCTAAGTATGTATAAGTATTCATAGCTCGAAATGAAGAACACACCACTTCCCCATTCACAAAAGAATACATAACTAAATTAACGTAACTTCCTAAAACAATATATCGTAAGAACAAACTGCCATATTGACGTTCACCATTCGGCTCTAAGCTCGCAATATCAATTTTCCGTGAGTACATAGAGCTACTGATATTGCCCACATCGGTCCTGATTGCAAAGTGTTGCCAGTTCACAGATAAACACCGGTGCACGCGCAAATGTTTGTGGATTGCTCTCATTAACGGAATGAGGTCGCTAATATAACTGCTAACCGTTTTACTGGCTGTGAGCTTCAACAAAGAGATAGTTCCGCTCATTTGGAAATAAAATGAAGCTGGTTGGAAATGTTTGTGCGTTCAGGAAGAAAATGTTGGAATATGATAAAAATAATTTAGTTTTTTTTTATAAAGTTGCTTGATTATGACGGTGAAGTAGGAGCAGAGGTAGTCTGCCTCTACTCCTCCTGTGGGAACCGTTTCAAACCATTTCCCATTTTCATGTATGAGAAAGGTGTAGTCAAATTGAAAGGTGTGATCAAACTGAACAACTTCCTCTATGGAACCAATATCGTAATTGCGAAAAATATTATCAGCCCGTCCCAAACATTTGGATTGAGTAGGCATTGAAGCTTTATATAGGACCACACATACCACATACTTCTGCTACACGCCACCATGAAAAAATGTCTTTCATTAAATATTTTTTTCACCAGCTTATGAGTGCAATCTACTGCAGTTATTTATAAAGAACCTTACCAAGCATAATTACCGGTAGCAATAGACCGCTTCATGAACCAATAGCTATCCCCAGGTTGACACAAATTACAGAACTTTTAGAGTACCTACGACCTCTATAAATATATTTCAACTTCAGCAAACCCCCAGAAAACAAAACTAACAGAAACACAATAAAACTAAAACCCATCTCCTGGAATCGCAATACATTAACATCTACGCTTGAATCCCTAATTCCCTTGATATACCTGCTCCCACTGTTCCATGTTTAATTAGGCGCGAACAAATACGTACGATGAACAAATGGCCTCGGGGTACCGCCTTTGTCCTTCTCTATATATCCCGCAACTTTCTTGCGGCCGCAACGAAGCGACTTTGAGACCGCAACCCGCAATGTGAAACGGTTTAATTTTAATAATTCAGTGTAAAAGGTGCGTCTTTCGTTAGCTCTCGTAGAAATAATGGGTACGGCACAAAGTTGGCAGTAATTATAGTGTAAGAGTTTAACAAAGAGTAAATGAGGTGTGGTTTGTAGAAGCGATTTGAGTGAAAAGGTTGTTTGATGTTACGGTTAACAAGGCAGAAAGAAAAGAGAAAAAAGGTACTCTCAGAAAAATAATAATTCAACCTCTCTATTTCTTGATTGTTTTAAAAGACAATATTATTAGGTATGAGAAAAGATAGGCGAAAAATTTAAAAGAATATTATAATCAATCATATCATTTGGTTTTAGTGGGTTTTTTATATTTTATTTTTCCTTTTGATAGATTCTTATTTTGTAAATGACTTTGTAGGCCTTGAGACTTTAGATCTGTAGACCATTTTTTATTTTATCAAGTACCTGGTACTTGATGACAGGCCTACGCTGTCCTCCTACTGTACTTTGAACATTGTAAAAGCCAATTATTTTTAAAAAGAGTAACCGTGGAGTTTCTTGCCGTCTCTTCACCATAGGAAACGACCAATTGGAACCGTGCACCTAGCTTCTGACGTTTCATAAGTGCCCATGTAGGTTTATGTGAAATAAAATATTTTGATTTTGATTTTATAAATCTATAACTATAGAGTTTCTTGCCTATTCTTCTCCATACGAAATTACCTTTTAGAAGGGTCAACCAGAATCAATTCTATTTCTTTGTTGGCATAATTAAAATAAATGATTTGACTTTGACTTAGGAGAGCGGCATCCTGAGTAAGTCTCCAGTGAGCATGAAACTACCCCTTTAGGATCATCAGTAGTTCTTTTTTTATATATATATACTTAGCTTGGTGATTATTACAAGCACCTCCTCAGTTTTAAGGTCGGTTAAACGAATCTTATGTAGCTAAAGTTTCGTACTTTTTGTTCAGTTAGACAAAAGTAAGCATGCACTCTCATCTGCATACGACCAAGTTAACCGTTTTAGGGGCCATTAAAAAGAGCATAGCGAAAGCGAAGTGCACTTTGGGCACAACTAAATGCTAATTTAATCGTCGCTTTGAGTTCATTTTCGGAAATTTGTACATAATATTACAAGCTTCTGAGTTCTAGGTCCTTGTTGTCTTTTGTGGTGCTTCTACTTTCATTGGAGGCTACAGAATTTAACGACGACCAAATACTGCTTAGAATGAAATAACCGTTTAGTAACTTAAAATCGTTCTGGGTAACTTAGATCACGGTAACAGCCATCGGTCTAATTGAAAATAAGAATAATCTTAGGATGCAATCAGACTATCAACTGATGGTTCTGACCCTGACATATCTAAGCTAATGATCTATAAGTAGTAGTAGCAGCAGTTTTTGATATTGCGGATAGAATTAATACGATTGCCACAGAGCAAGAAAGCATAGTCGAAAAAGGAGACAGCGTAGGTACAAAGTAGACATCGGTAAAGTCCGAGAATGATGATGAATTGAAAGCCCTTACTAACAACTAAACAACGGTAGATAAAGAAAATGGCAAAAAAACATTCCACAAAGAAAAACACAACGTAAACCCTACTTAAAACAACATTAAATCCTACTTAAAAGATATAAAAACCAAAAATAAATAAGAGAACGGTAAGGAACTGACAGATAAGTATCCTCAGACCTTTGTTCAAGCCGTCGTATTTATTTTACGGTTATTTGCAGTTTGGATTTCATTTAGTTCTCTGCTTATTTAGGTTTTGGTTCATTAAATTGGAATGTGTTCGTTGGCTGAGACATGACTTGTCAACTTTTGAGCGATGTGATCATGTGAACGTAGTCAGGCAGATAAATGGACTATTTGTGGTTAAATCTTATTCGTGTCCTCTCGTCAAAGAATTACGTGAAGAAATTAGTTAAACGATCATCGTCTAGGCTAGGTATTCAGTGCGATTCTGTATCATATCACCGTGAAAACTTAGGTGAAGTGAGCGAGGAGTGAGCTGTCAGTGTCATTCCACCTGATACTAGGGATTGACCAAACATACATTTACAATCATAATCGAGATTATAATAATATTTTTTATGCTAATTCCATTGATCATTTTATATAATTTCGAAGCTAGTATCTTAGTTGTCAAAACATTACTATTTTATGGGGGTTTTCATTATAATAGCAAAACAGTAACTTAGTCGGAATCTCGATGTTGTTTCTTTTTTTTTTCCTAGACCAGTCCTTATTATAGCCTGAGGCGCGAGCGCGTCACGCACAAACAATAATTAAAATAAAACATTGACGTTTAAGACTAAAAGAATTAACATAAAAAATATTATTAAAATCTCGACTAAGATTGTAAATGTTTGCTTGGTCAATCCCTAGCGTCAGTGGGATGACACTGACAGCTCACTGAGCTCACTCCACGCAAGTTTTCACGGTGAGATTTTTACAGAATCGACCGGCTGTTCTCTACTCAAACAATACCTTCGAGGTGGGTGGCAAATCCTTCTTGACAGGTGGCAATCTGTAGTTTCTGCCTACCCCCATGGAAAGAAGTCGTGAGTTTTATGTATGCAATACCTTCTTCTTCTTGTCCGTCTGTCAATCGTGATAAATGGGAGTTCTTTTATAATTCTTGCCTATATGTATCAGCCACCCCGAGGGGCTTGTGGCTAAGAAATAACAGCTGCAAGATTCGATCGATCAGGTTAAGCTACATTTGCCGCGGTTGGTCCGTGGATGGGTGACCTTCCACGTCCACCTTCCTTCCTTCGTCGTTACATACCAAGATGCCTCCGTGCCTCGGAAAGCACGTTAAGCCGTTGGTCCCGGCTGTCATTGACAGTCGAGTTAAGGGTCGTCGGAAGCCCGAATGTCCGACAACCAGTCTTACCAAGGGGTATCGTATTACCCGGTAACTGGGTTGTGGAGGTCAGATAGGCAGTAGCTCCATGTAAAATACTGGTATTCAGCTGCTTGCGGTCAGACTGGAAGCCGACGCCAACATAATTGGGAAAAGGCTAGGCAGATGATGATGTCAGCCACCCACCACTTCTTCTTCTTATCACTTGGATCTGTAGTTTAATCACCTTATCCTTACAAGGGGGCCTAGACAAGTGGTAATCGCTTTGAAAGCGTTTCGAGGCACATGCACATGACCTAAAGCGCGGTCACTGTAGGACTGCATAGAAAAGAAAGAGCGGTAATTGCTGGTAATTTATTGCAAAATATGAAGCAATTATCTATTTACAAAAAATCTATTGTATGGACAAAAAAATTTAAACACACCTTTAGTATGTTGCTTGTAGAATAATCTGACAAAAAATCAAAATGATTGTATGTGCGTATGGTTTTTATTGTAAAAAGAAAGTTTTTAGAGGTATCTTCATGATTTTTTTCTATCAAATCAATTTAGTTGTATTATGTTTTCAACACACTATCTACCTAGCATATATCCTGAAGAATATCATATATTTTTTTGATTCTGCTTACTGTAGTCGATCATATACTTTTATTGTTTCTAAAACTTGCGTTTTTTGTGTTTAAGTCCTGTAAGCCGCTTAACATCTTTCAACGGGATTGACAAAGGCTTTTCGGCAGCTTAATGTCAGTCCCATTTTTTTTTTACTTTTCTATCATCCACGTTATCGCTGATAGAATGTCAATTTGTCTTCTCAATGGAGATCTTAATAACATGAACGGGAATCTTCTTAAATGCATTTCATATAATTTTAAGTATATCAGTTTTTACGCTAGTCTCCAATATGTAATTGCGTCTCTATTTTAATTAATTGCGAGGTAAAACCAATGAGCCGTGGTAGAAACCAACAATAAACCCATCCATTACATTAATGCTTTATTATGCTTAGCATAAAATTAAGGCTCCAATGATTATCTCCAACATCACACGTCACTTTTGTTTAAGATGTCACGTCATTATTTATGCAGCATCCCATTATGTGTAGCTTTTAATTAATAATAAAGACAGCGCACTGATAGAAGACTTAGTCAACTTGTGAAACTCAAAGCCTTGCCAACTACTACATTGTATAGAATAAGCTAGCTTGTTCACTGGACATGGTTTAATTTTAATACGAGCTACTAGATTTGAATTAATTTGTAAGGACTGTTAAACAAACTCCCTTCCGCTCCACCCAGAGCGGGAGGAGTCATTTGATGATTTCCCATCCGCAAAAAAAAAAAAAAAAAAAGGACTGTTAAACATCGTTATTATTATGTTTCTTAACTATTGTCAAACTCAAAAAATCTATTTCTATTAAACAATTTTTTTTGCTGATGGGAAATCATCAAATGACTCCTCCCCGCTCTGGGTGGAGCGGAAGGGAGTGTCAGACTCTTACTGACTAAAACCCACCAGTGTTCCTTCCTTAGCCCTTTATGTTCCGGGCCAGCGGTAACCCTTTCGGACAATCCCGCTGACCTGGCAATTAAACCATTTACAGGTACTTTTGAAGATATCGGTACATCTTTAGAACTTTTTGCCTTACAGCCAGTCATTTCTTATCTTTCTCTACCTCTATCACCTTCTACGCCGAAACCTAGAGTACCTGCCTCAGTGATACCTAAATCAATCCGCCTAGCCATTCCCCAGCTATGTTTTGGTCGGCTTCCAGTCTGACCGCATGCAGCTGTATTTTACATGGAGCGACTGTGTATCTGACCTCCACAGCCCAGTTACTAGGTCACATGATACCCCTTGGTAAGACTGGTTGTCAGAATTTTGGGCTTCTGACTACCCGTGTCGACTGTAATCTTTCCGAGACACGGAAGGGTCTCGATATGTAATGGATGACCCATCCTCGAACCGACCGCGGCAAGCTTAGCTTGTCCTTCGATCGATCCGTGGGGCTTTTAGCCAAGAGCCTACCTATCAGGTTTTAAATGCAAGAACCTATTCAGTTAATTGGATGACATACCTAAGCATGCATTTAGTAATGATACAACTTGCAACAATCATATAGCTCCGCGTCTTGAAACATTTACAAAAAAGCAGTCAGGGAAATTAATTGTTTATCAAATTGAACAATATACCACGTCAATTTGTCGTATCATAGCCATTTCATATGTTGTCGTCAATATACGTAACAATCAATTTCAAGAGCCGCTTTCTATTATTGTTGAATTTCGCAAAATGAGAGTCATTTCGGCTGGCATCTCAATCAAGATTTATATTACCGATATTCACGGAATGTTGGCGTATTTTTATACGTAAGGAATTTTCTGAAACAGCGCAACCTCTCCAAATTCAATGAAAACAACCTCTCGTGTTAGTGTAGGTCTGTTTGCATTTAATAGTAGTACCTTCCTATTCTATTAAAATCCATAACGTTGTGATACCGGCCACTACTTTAGTTGGTGGGTTCGCCTGCTGCCCCCCGGCGATACACCTCAAACAGAATGCTTTGTGAATTTAACTCGGCTAATTGGAATGTATATTTGAAATAACATGTTTAACCGAAGTTGCTGGTGTTGTTTTAATGCGTTACCTTACTCTCCTCTACTTCGATATGGAAATAATAATGGTTATTTAAGAAATGTTTTTTTAGGGTGTGTTTTTTAGTGGCTGGTTGTTATTTAACTGAAAAGGTCAAGATTCAGCTCATCGGCGTCTAAAGAGAAAATTATATGGTTGTACCTAGATAGATAGATAGGTACCTATATTTCATTCTAAGGACCTACATACCAGTGCCGGTTCTCTTGCTTTATTTGGAGAGTTAGCCGAAGTCAATCGTATAATTTACTTTATTTAATTTGCAATCGTATAATGTCCCCTGTCTCCTTCTCACCGAGGCACAGGCCTCCTCGGCCTGTGTCCCAGTATAGGCTGATTATGTATTATGTAATCATACAATTTTAAGCTGGGTACTGGATATGTAGTAGCTACTGACCGATACGCGTGGTACGACATTTCAATTTGTTATTTAGAAGCATGAGGAACAGAGTGGAAACTCACTCCTCCTCCATAGAAAAAAGAGGATCCTCCGACCAGACGGGTGTTGTATTTGGTGGGCTGCTGCACAACGAATAAATATTGATCTCGGGACGTTGTAAATATCAGTGCTAGTCGCCGCCGTCACGCGTTGAACTTTGCTTGCGCGATGCAGGATTTTGCGTGATTTTGCGTGTGGTGCGTAGTTCGCTTATGGCGATGTAGATGTCGCTGCAGTCCTGTTAAGCATCATTCTCTCCAATGTCTCTGAAACATCTGAATGAAATGGGTAATATTTTATTTTTGCAGGCCGTATTATACAACGTTATTTTTAGTATAAGTATGCGAAACTGAATGAATGTAGTTTGTTCAGAATAAGTAACTGAATCGATTTCAGTAATTTTTACCCTATGTTATATCCCAAAAATATTTAAAAAATGTTAAAAGTTGGACACCGAGCGACACTAAGAACGGTTAAGTACCTAGGTATTAGGTATTATTTATTTATTTATTATTATCAATGAGCGCAAGACGCCGCGGCGCGGGTGAGCATGGTTTTTGTACGGACAAACATAACTTTGTGATTTTTCATGATACAGTTTTGAAATTCTGTACATATGTATATTCTTTACATAAAAATACTAGACACGTGCTTCGGCGTTTCGCATATACTCGTATACTAAAAATAATGTTCTAATAACCCCACTTACAATCAAGCATTTTCCCTCTCAATATGTCACTAGTAATAATACAAGGAACTAGGATCGCGATAAATCGCCGTCAAAATCGTCGTCGAATTCATCTCACGGTAAGCAGGTTAAGCCTGCGACCGTCAGTGTCATCACGGAGCAGTTTGTAAAGTACACAAGCTGGGGAAAGTTTGAGGGTCGATGTACGGTCACTTGAGGGTACCAAATGTGAATTTGTGAACATACTAAACCAGAGGGGCCCGTGGCAAAATAATAACAGTCGCTCAGGTCGATCGATCAGGTTAAGCTACGCTTGCCGCGGTTGGTCTGTGGATGGGTGACTATCTTTACTTACCGTGACCCCTCCGTGCCTCGGAAAGCACGTTAAGCCGTTGGTCCCGGCTATCATTCGTGGATATTTGACAGTCGTTACGGGTAGTCAGAAGCCCGAAAGTCTGACAACCGGTCTGACAAAGGGGTATCGTATTAGCCAGTAGCTGGGTTGTGGAGGTCAGATAGACAGTCGCTCCTTGTAAAATACTAGTATTCAGGTGCATCCGGTTAGACTGGAAGCCGACCCCATCATAGATGGGAAAAGGCTAGATGAGGCAGATGACTGAACCAAAGACTACCCACTAGTAAAGATTTTAAATCTGCTTCACTTTTCTGAATGACAGACTTCTTAACAATTCAAAAGTATAAATGATAGGTTGTATACAATTTTTAATAGACATTATCCTTACAACCACAAAACTGTTTTTATCAGTTGTTTAGGCTGAACACCTTTTAAACAATGGACTTTGACGTAACACTGATGTTACGAGTAGATACACGTTGAAAAAGTATTTAAGTTTTTATAATAGATCCTTGGTTTCTGACTCATTCTTTGAAAGCTCAAAATTTGGAGTTAATTTGAATGTGACTTCACGAATATTATTTATATGTACAATATTATATTATATATATATTTATATAATATTATATCACAATTTGCAAGCTGCTAGAAAAAACGAAAGAAAATACGTGTTAATTTACTATTTCAACTACATAATTATCTAATAGTTTGTTAATCGTGTAATTGCCATACCTAACAGATGTAAAGTAATTCCTCCTTACCAGAAGGTACATTGGATATTCTATAATATGTATGTAATGGCTAGTCGAATGAACAGACAGAGGAAAATTCAAAATTGAATCTGCATCTCATCTCAGGTGCTCATACATTAAAAAATGGAACATCGCAAGCCATAAAAATCGATCCATTGTTCACAACTCCGTAGAGCTCTCTGTGGGTACCAAACAATATTCCTAACAATGGCCAGAATTGGCCGGACCCGTTTATTTGCCGGGTAAACAGGCCCGGAAGCATATCGGCCGGTGCTAGGTCGCCGGCAACGCTCACTTCGCTGATTTCCAACCGAAAATTAAAACGGATACGGTGAACAATGGCCAAAAACGAGGGTTTACTACGAGTGGATTGATGTGTTGTTAATTACGATGAGAGGTGGCTCAGTTGATTTTTTAGGCGAAGGTTCATTCATTAGGGGTCGTTTGCTTGTGTTTGGGGTTCTTTATTAGTCGTATTTTTTATAAAGCAGCGCCGAAAAATCCTCTGTGAATTTCCAGTGCTCTAATTGCGTAGTAAATATTAATCACAACCTGAAGAATGTCGAACAGTATTGCTAATCCATTGCTTCATAAAGCCGACATTTTTTCTGCTCAACAACGTAATAAACGCAATGAATGTTATTGAACTGTCAGCATGTAAGCCATTGCTACGGTAGTGTTGGTGTGTTACGCAGTTACCCCGCTGCTCTTGTACAGATGCCAGCACATCAAGCTATTAGGTACAATCTGTCATATTTCTTTAATAGATTTTCAGCTTTATCGCTACAGAATAAAGTTCAAAGTTGATTGGTAAAATTTGACAGTTTCGGGTAGCTTGATGTGCTGGCGTCTGTACACTTTGTTAAAATGCCACTATCGGCATCACTGAAAATTCGTAGCTTTCTATTAGTTTCACTTTGGTAGTATAATGTTATCATCACAGAAAAACGCCTTATCATTTAGAGGTGTACGATCCCTCCTGCCATAGTTTCTAAGAAAACGATAGGTAGGGTTTTATGGCCTTTGAAAAATGATTTAAAGCCATAAGACAAACATTAAATATTATACAGCACAGCAACTACCAGGTTTAAAAATCCCGGACAGAAGGAGAATCACAATAAAAAAATCTACATTAAAAACAAGAAACAAAACGCAAAACATGAAAGAAAACTCACAATGTTTTGGCGAGGTACCTAATTGACTTGTAACTGGCTTTCACCGTAAACCGTAGTCCGTTTTGGGTACCAGACCAGAACAATGATCATTTAATTAGTGCACGTCAGAACAATGCTTGCAACACAATACTCCGTGTGTCGGCTCACTGAGATTTCAACCTCAATTTCCTACAATTTCTAATTGCTATCGAAATACGATGCGGCCTCATAGTAACCCCCAGGTTGATCGAGTAGCCATTTTGGCAGAACAAACTTGGCCAACGCTAAACCAACCTGTACCAACGAAATTCGTGTTGTGTTGATATTGGACCAATCCATACAGTTTGAAAGCCACATTTTTAACTGACTTCAACTCCGCACAAAAAGCTTTGTTATAAAGCTATTCAATATACTCTATGTACGTAGGGACCCGATGAAATGTTCCAAGGATACTTGGTAATTCATAATACATACAAAGCTTCATGAAATTGGCAACTTTCGCGAATTGTTACTGAATGGAAATATTGAATTTCATAAACTAAATTCACTACGCTGTTCGCTGAATGTTTAATCATGGAAATACCGCATCGATTTTCAATATGCTCAGGTCTTGTGAAAAATTTGAACGGTTTTAGAGCTGCGTTGTGGATTTTTCTTTTGTGATTATTTTGATACGGGCGATGAAAATGCTTTCCTTTTATGGAGAAACTTCCCAATACTTAGTGCAATAGGAAGTGAAAAAAAATTAAGCAAGTAACACCCTAAATTTAAAAAAATGTTTAGTAATGGAGAGACTTCGCATTTAGAAAATACCTACTATTTTATAGAAATTATTACAGCAATCCGACCTTTCCGATATTTTTCCTTCTTCCGATTTTCATATAATGTAAATCTAACATTTTGGTTCAAATGGGCTAGAGGAAAAGAGATAAGGAATATTTACAAACGTCGTTACTTTTGTAAGGAGTCGTGAAAAGCGAATTATCTGAAACCAATCTGAATGAAGTATGTGAAATGATTTACAGAATTCCGATTTTGGAAGTAGTGGCTACCACAGCAGTACCCTGATTGCGCACACTATCAATCAGATCTGAATCATTTTGAAGAATATTGTTAATCCATTGCTTCATATGTTCGAAAAGCTTGTATCCTCAACAATGTAAAAAACGCAATGAATGTTGTTGAAATATCAAAATGAAAGCCATACCTACTGTTAGTATGTTATGCAATTACTCCGCACATTTGATTTCGTTGGACAATTCCTTTTCAGAAAATTCTTTATTCGCCTTTGGACCCAGAAGATGAACATTAGAAACTCCTTATTTTTCCAAGCACTTGGCGTAACTAGCACAGTTAAATTAAGTAGAATATGTTCCATTTGAGATTAATATACGAGACGATTAATATCCATTATTCGATTAACGCGTATATACGCCGAATGGCCTATTAGGCTTGATGCATTAGCTTAATTCGAATGATTATTCATGACGATTCCGTGAGGGGGAAGGTAAAACTCAATATCATGTTGTGGGGATCAGATGGCGTACTCAGTGTTCATACGTTTTATAATTTCATGTGTGTTTGAAAAAGGGAGGGATGATGTTTCAATTCTGAATTTGAAGTGACAGTGACAGATGCGTATTTCGTTTAGTGCTACGAATTCTTCGATGTTAAATGGGAATAAATGAAATGAAATTTATTTGCGAGAATTGTATGTAGTACATTACAGATGGTCGGGTTTTTAACAGTTTCTAAAACAATCCGCTAAATCTACTTACCGCCAGTTTCTTCATCAATAGTAACAGCCAAAGTAACGTCACAAAAGTCAAAGTAACGGTTAAATTTGTTTCTTCACTATTCTAGCTGTTACTTGAATGAAGAAACACATTGCTGTAGTATCAGTAAAGGTCAACAGTAAAACTCAGTTTGACTCATTACTTTAGTTGTTGATGAAGAAACTGGCCGTAAGCATGCAAAATAATTGTTTACATTAATTAAAGAATAAAGCTCTCTCTTTCCCTTTTCAGAATATAGATCTAATCTGACTATATAAGTAACTATTAAAATAAAAAACTTCAGAAGGAAGTGGGTGTAGAAATAACAACTAATTGCAGCTATGAGTTTAAAGAAAGATTAACCAACTGTCTCATTGATGGATAGACAACTAACTGTCTAAATATTCAGTGTGTTATTGTTGACTTAACACCATAGTGTCTTACCTACTACATATGTAAAAGGTAAGTAGGTTGGTAGGTAGGTTTGGCAATTATTTGAAAATCAACTAAAGCTTTTAGGTTGTGCGACTTACGAGTGCAGGTCGTGGTTTCGAACCCAGACAGGCGCTTTACTTTGTGTAATTTATTTTATCACCACTGCTCCCAAAACGGTGAAGGAAAACATCGTGAGGAAACCGACATGTCCTAGAAACAAAAATTCGAAGACATGTGACATCCAATCCCCACTGAGCCCGCGTGGTGGATTATGGCCCACTCCTTCTCACAGAGAGGAGTAATTGACTACTTATATAATACATAGGTAATTTACTATATAATATACTAGTCCTTCCTTGTTCACTAGATTAGAGGTCTGAAATATCAACAGCTGTCGTCAATTACAGTGAATCCTCAAATGTTGAAATGCGAAAAATTATGAAAATCATACGATTAGATGCTGCTGAAATAGTTCATCCATCAGTATCATTGTATTATTGAACACAAAGTGTATAATTTACCCCTAATTATGGTAATAATGCGATTCATCCAATATTCATGAGTTCAAGGCGATCGGCGCCGAGATGTCATCGATATCAAATCAATTGTGAAGCGATCGCTAAACAATAATTGTTGTGGTTGAATAGAAACTAGAGTAAGGGAGCTTAAACAAAACAAAACTGGCCAAATGCGAGTCGGACTCGCACACGACGGATTCCGTACCACAAGGCAAAAACGCCGAAAAAAACACGTTTGTTTATGGGAGCTCCCCTTAAATTTTTACTTTATTCTGTTTTTAGTATTTGTTGTTATAGCGGCAACAGAAATACATACTACACGGCAAGAGAACAATGAAGTATATAATACCTTACCTTATTAATCAACTACCTATATCATTGAGGGACTTAATTACTCAGGAAAACCTAAAATACAAATTAAAGCAACATTTTTACAAAATATAATTACACTAATAAAAATACATTAATAAAAATATATCATCTAAATTATTATAGCTAAATAGCTTAAAACTATTAAAGCAAAAATAATACCTAACAATAATATCATAACACAAATCAAATTTAAAATTAACTATTACTTAAAACATACCTATAGGTAATCTTAGGAACAGCCTGTATCAATTCAAAAACTTTCCACCACTTTTTGTTCTAGTCTAGCTAATAGTTCGCTTATACCCGATGTGATTTTATTTTTTATATAGTTGTTACTTTTTATCTAAGTACCTACGTAAGTGGTTATAATTCTCTAAATTATGTAGTCGATGATTTTGGTGCACGGTAAAACTCTAATCAGTTTATGTTGGCACCAACTTAAATGTATAAAATGTACTACTGAATAAATAAATAAATAATCTGTGAAAATTTCAACTGTCTAGCTATCGCGGTGCTTGAGATACAGCCTGGTGGCAGACAGACAGCGAAATCTTAGTAACAGGGTCCCGTTTTTACCCTTTGGGTACGGAACCCTAAAAAGGAAAACTCCCGTCAGAGGCAACATTATTATTTATTCATAGTTTTAGGTATTTTAGAAAAGTTTAGCAGATTGTTATAAAGTACAAAAAGGCACGAACCACGATAGGCTTAACACAAACCCTGAATTTTCCGGTTATCTGGGTTTTTTCCGGTATTAGGATTTAAAGTATTTTTAATTTGTTTTTTTTTTTTACCTTTTTTGTTACGGACGCTTTTAACGTGCACGTCTTTCTAAATCGTTCCCACATGTATAATTTCAACATGAATGATGTACCATTATTTATGATGTAAAGGAGTCTCCTTCGGACTACCTACAGTATTTGCCTGTCCTTCCCCTTTTTAAATCCATTAAAAGGTTGTCTTTAAAAGATCGCTTTTAGCGAGAAGACCGCCCATTGTGTCACCCTTTGTACAGTTTCTACATTTATGTCTGTAATTTAAATGGTGTACATAATAAAGAGCATCCTATTCTATTCTATTCTTGTTCGTTCTTCTCCATAGGTACCTACTAGGCTTTGGAATGGTCAACTAGCTTCATCTTTCTGACTGACCGACCCCTTGCCAATTCAAAAGTACCTGTAATTAGTTTATTTTAAATAAATGGTTTGAGTTTGAAAGTAATGAATAATTTATGTAACCTGTATGCGGTTCTTGTACTTACATAAACCTAATCCGTGGAAGACGAAAAAAGAAGTCTAAACAGACTATGCAAATGCGTACACTTAAAAAAATTATTTCTTACTACAGCACATTAAAGCGATTTCATTAAGACTTACTGACTTTATACAGTAAGAACAAAAGTTTGTAAAACAGTAAAAGACACAACAGTAACTTTTAATGATTGAACATGAACTATTTACTGAAGTAAAACAAAAAAAAAAACAAACCACCATTAATATATACTCGTATATATAATAAGTAAGTGAATTTCTTTTTCTTTTTTGTCTGTGTGGTGCCGGACTTAAAGAATAGCACCACCCCATATTTCCCGTGGGTGTCGTAAAAGGCGACTAAGGCGCGTACCGGAGAATGGGCAGCAGCGTTCTCTATGCATTCCACCACCATACCATACTGCGATCGCCAACCCCCCCCACCCCCCCGCTTTTGGGGGAGGCCTATGTCCAGCAGTGGACGTCTTTCGGCTGAAATGATGATGTGAATTTTAATGCTTTGGACGATATCACCAAATGAATAAAACAGTTAATTTTGTGACCTTTTAGCTACTTAAAACGTTAAAGTTTACTGTCATGACGCATGACGGTAACATTTTGCCTCAAGCTTTAACTGTTTTCGGATCAGTAAAAAATACTGTTTTGAACGTTAAGTTCATATGGAACTGTTTAAAGCAGTTCAGATTAATATTTTTTCATTTTTATTTTTTACTGCTATTTCTTTCAGTGTATGACTATTTGTAGATCATGTGTAGGTATGTAGGTAGTTATGCAGGTAGATTTAAAGCAAACCAAAACACAACACCTTAAATTCAATGTTATAAAACGGTAACTAACTGGTACATAATCTAGATTCCCTGAACGCCAATCTCTCGCAGTGCATTGTAGGGGAAAGCCGAAAGCTATCCAACTTGCCAGTCTAAATACTGCTGAAAAGCTGACAGCACTGCAGTAAATAATGTAGAGTAGATTTGTTAAAGAGGGAACCTCGATGATAGTGGAATGATGATGAGACAAGAAAAGTTTAATCACCATGTTTTTTATTGATCTCTTTTTAAAACCCTCAAAGTAAACTAGAACTGTCTGAAATTAAACACAGTGTTCCTACAGGACCTCATCATTTTTCCAACTATCGGCTTAAGAGTCAAATTCCCGTCTAACCGGATGCATCTGAATAATCACTAGTGTTTTACATGAAGCGACTGCCTATCTGACCCAGTTACTGTATAACTCATTGGCAAGAATTGTTGTCAGATTTTCGGGCTTCTAACGACCCGTAACGACTGTCAAATATCTACGAATGACAGCAGGGACCAGCAGAATGACATGCTTTCCGAGGCACGGCGGGGTCTTGGTATGTAATGGATGGTCACCCATCCAGGGATCGACCTTCGCAAGCGTCGCTTAACCTATACCTACTTATATTATGTTTACAATTTCAGCCTATATAAAATTTATAGATCCAAATGCGTTGTACGTATTAGACGCAGACACAAGTTGAAAGGTTCCTCTGAAAACTTAACTAAGCGAGCTACCTACTCAATCATTCAAAAGCGTTAATTGCTCCTTCCAAAACTCGTATAATCCTGAATAAACCTTTTGCTAAAGCTAATGGCGCCCATATTTTATAGGTACATAGAACCTTGTTTAGGCGTGTATGATGTATAAGTACTTTTTTAATGTTATTGCTGAGAGTGAGTGATGTCGCAACTTTGATTTCTATGTATGTAACTATGTTGAATAATTTGTTGGGAAAATTCACAACCTGGTTTGATACTCAACGAGGTAGACCTACCTACCCCTGAATACACTTTTATAAACTTGCTGGTTTTTATTTGGTCTGAGCTGTTCAGTTATTAATTTGAAACTAGTGTCAATACAGCATTTCTTTGCAAAGCGACATCAGTTTTCGTACTAACCCCAGAGGTTTACATCAAGATTAACTGCATCTTCGACGATTTTTATTGCTCTATTTAAGTACCTATTTAAGTCAGACACAGTGATGTTAACATACTTAAAAAATAATGTTCGTAAGTAGCAAAGGATAAAATACTTTCCACAATAATACTATTATATTATAACTAAATTAAATACTTGAAGTGGTACATAAAATCAAATTGTAAAATAAATTCATATGTTAAATCGCAATCATCTTAAAATTACTTAATTAAAATCTGTAATAATAACAATGCACACTTTTTTTCCAATTCACTTTAGACATTGGCAAAATAGTTGACATCTTCTTTGCTTGACAATGGACACTTTTTTCCAATTCACTTTAGGCATTTGCAGAATAATTGACACCTTCTTTGCTTGCCAAAAACGTGCCCTCGGCGTCAAAGAGTCGAACCGTGGCGTGCTTCGCACATTTTGGTTTGACATCTATATGACGAAGAAGGTAGGTCTGTCTCGTCATCATCAGCCATATTTCAAATACCGTGGGCGCACTATGGATAGAGTTGGTTATTGCGCAATAGAATAACAGTTTGCACTGCAAATCAGATTATAATTTACGAACAATTGAATCACACTAGATATTCATCACACACCGTAGGTACACGACACATCCACATATGCAGCGAGATCGTTACCGGGCTGGCTAACCAAATTGACCTCTGTTGACTGTCCCTCAAGGAACCTCTCTCTTCTAGCGGAGTTCTCACTGCTCCTCTTTTCCAATTTCCATCATAAACTCCTCTCATCTCGGGGAACTCCGGGGAAGCACCTGTGTCTCGCTCAGTCGTTCTGTTGGCGAACCTTCCTCAGTTCCCTTCAAAACAATGCTACCAACCTAAGTAATACCAAAACGAATATTACCAGCCCAGTCACGAGCTCTCTCAAGCGATTCGCTTGACGTATCCGAATGAGGCGATTTCCGAACTAAGCTCTATTGCTTAAACCGACTTAAACGTCAAAACCGAGTGACATCTGTCATCTTGTTCTGACAGCTCGAATCTTCAGAACAAACAGCGCCAACCGCCTCACGCTCCGACATATACATGAATGTAGCGGTCAAAAGGTTAAAGTTATTATTAGTTATTATATATGAAAAGTTCTCTTAATACACATTACTCATATTATAGAAATCAAACAACGTAAACGAGTGTAAAAAGACAGCCCTTCGACCTTGGCCCATTGTATTTCAGAGTTCATCAATCAATCAATCAACTCAGCCTATCGCAGTCCACTGCTGGACATAGGCCTCTCCCAGACTGCGCCACAGCACCCTGTCCTCCGCCTTCCGCATCCAGTCTACCCCAGCCACCTTCTTTAGGTCGTCCGTCCATCTAGCTGGGGGGGTCCCACACTACGCTTGCCGATACGTGGTCTCCACTCCAGGACTCGTCTGCTTCACCGGCCATCGGTCCTTCGACAGACATGGCCAGCCACTGCCACTTCAGTTTTCTTACTCTGCAAGCTATGTCGGTAACTCCGATTCTTTTCCGGATAATTTCATTCCTGATTTTATCCTTTAAAGAGACTCCGAGCATAACTCGCTCCATAGCGACCTTGAATTTGTGTACCAGCCCGACCGTCACTGTTCACGTTTCAGCACCGTATGTCATGACGGACAGGACGCACTGGTTGAAGACCTTAGTCTTCAAACACTGCGGGATAGGCGACGAGAAGACTTGACGGAGTTTTCCAAATGCTGTCCAACCCAACCGGATCCTTCTGTCGGTCTCTTTCTCAAAATTGTGTCTACCGAGCTGGATGACTTGCCCTAGGTAGACGTAATCCTTCAAAACTTCGAGAAGCAACCCTTCGATGTGGATTGGACTTGGCAAGACGTGCGAATTGTACATGACTTTTGTCTTGTCCAAATTCATGCCGAGGCCAACCCGCCGGGAGGCTCCATTTAGGCTATGCAACATTTGGTCTAGCTGTTCCAGCGACTCTGCCATTTTGTTAATACCCTGTCCAGTCCAATCCAGCGTCTTGAAGACGTCTTCCAAAGCGTTGGTGAACAATTTAGGGGATATTACATTCCCCTTTCTCACCCCCCTGAGCAGTTGGATGGGTCTGGTTTTCTGATCCTGGATATTTAGAGTTCATAAGCGTAATATTTTATTACGTCTTGAAAAATTGAATTCGTTAACGTCATCCCGTCGATCTTATGTCGAGTTAAAGACGTTTTGTTCTGTCGACATTATTCAAATGATACTACGTGTCGGATACAGATTCAGACAATATTAAATACATCCTTGAAAGGGAATTTAACCCCTCGTATGTCGGAATTACAGACACAATTAAAAAGCCATTGTGTCTCGCGTAGATCTACGTTCCGACATACTAAGGGTTAAAGTATACCGACCTACTTTTATAGTGTTAAAACATTTTTTTTTTAATGACACTCTCAAAAAGCATCAAAAGGCAACACCTATAGCATAATCAGCCTATAATGTTCCCACTGCTGGGACCCAGGCGTCCTCTCTTCGATAAGGAGTGGGCTGTAATCTACCACGCGGACAAGGCCCGCGGGTTGGTAGATGACAGATGTCTTCGATGTTTGTATCCAAAGGGACCCTATTACTAAGACTCCACTGTCCGTCTGACTGTCTGTCCGTCACCAGGCTGTATCTCATGAACCGTGATAGCTAGACAGTTGTAATTTTCACAAATGATGTATTTCTGTTGCCGCTACAACAACAAATAGGTACTAAAAACAGAATAAAATAAATACTTGAGAGCGTTTACGCCGTACGGCATTTCATACAAACTTTCAAGCCCTTATTTTTCGAAACTCATAAACCGATTTTAATGAAATTTCATACGCATAAGCAGGATATAAAAGTCTAAAAAGTTAGTAGAGAACATTTTAGAAATGTCGTATTTAAAAAGAGATAACTGGAAATCTCTGTTTCTATGGAAAATTTAAAATCGGTCTAATTTGGCTGTTACACAATTTTTCGAAAATGTTCTCTACTAACTTTTTAGACCTTCGTATCCTGCTTATGCGTGTAAAGTTTCATTAAAATCGGTTCATTCATTTCGAAAAATAAGGGCTTGAAAGTATGTATGAAATGCCGAACGGCGTAAACGCTCTTAAGGGGGGTGGCGGGACGGTTCAGGGAGAGAGCCTCCCGTCTCAGCCGCCGCGGGGGACGCCCCAGGCGTCGGGAGCCGCGTGACGACTCCCGGCCACCGTAGGCGCGGGCCTGCGGGCGGAGAGTAATGGGTAGCTCACCGTCCGATCAGGACCAGGCCCGTGCCGGACGGCGCGTACGTGTTCCACGCGCGCCTCAAAGAGATGTCAGCATCGAGGAGATAGCTTCGGCCCTAAGGGGCCCCCCCTTAGGGCCGAAGCCTGCCGGGTCAGTGGGATTGTCCGAAAGGGTTACCGCTGGCCCGGAACATAAAGGGCTAAGGAAGGAACATGGGTGGGTTTTAGTCAGTAAGAGTCTGACACTCCCTTCCGCTCCAACCAGAGCGGGAGGAGTCATTTGATGATTTCCCATCCGCAAAAAAAAAAAAAAAAAAGGGGGGGCTCCCATACAACAAACGTGTTTTTTATTTCGGTGTTTTTGCCTTGTGGTACGGAACCCTTCGTGTGCGAGTCCGACTCGCACTTGGCCAGTATTTTTGGGTCAAGGACATGCCGGTTTCCTCACGATGTTTTCCTTCACCGTTTTGAGAGCAGTAGTGATGAAATTATTTACACAGAGCAACGCCTGCCTGGGTTTGAACCCGCGATCTACAACTCGTAAGTCAGGGCCGTTACCACTGGGCCACTACTGCTCAACACCTACACTAAAGCATATTTTTTTCTAAAAATAACAATACAAAAATTGTTTTTGTTTATCTTACAAATACAAACAAAAAGCATTCTGTTAGAAATCCTTATCAGCTTCAAAAAAACACAACAAATGCGAAAAATATACAACGTGTAATAAAGTCTAGGTGGCGACACGGATAATAAAATAAAACATAAAGCATTTAGACGGAGGCTGGCAACACTCCCCGAAACGTGTTTTAAATTTCAACCTCCTCGTAAAATGTGGCAATTGAAACGTTTTAATATTGCTCTCTGCGTAAATTTTTGGGGCCACTTTGCGAGGTTGCAAAACCTTGCTTTAATGTGTACAGACCTAATAAAACTATAAAAGTTGCGTTTCGATACTTCACGATCTGCCGATTTTGGATTGCCTAATGTTTACCGTGTAACCGTCTTTTTTAGGGTTCCGTAGTTCCTACAAGGAACCCTTATAGTTTCGTCATGTCCGTCTGTCTGTCTGTCTGTCTGTCTGTCTGTCTGTCTGTCTGTCTGAGGTTTTGCTAAGAGACCGTTAGTACTAGAAAGCTGTGATTTTGTAGGAGTGCGTATATCAATTACACCGACAAAGTGGTAAAATAAAATTTTGGAAAATATTTTTTTTAGGGTAGCTCCCCTACATGTGAAGTGGGGATGAATATTTTTTTCGTCATATACCCCATCGTGTGGGGTATCGTTGAATAGGTCTTCTAAAATGACATGGGGGTTGCTAAAATAATTTTTCGATTTAATGTTCCATTTACGAAATATTAAACTTTAAAGTGCAAATTTTTGTTCCAGTAGGGCGTTTCCCCCCTCTAAAACCTAAACTGCTGGCTTGAAAAATCTGGAAAAATTCACGATGATAGTGCATTTCATGAATTTTAAAGGAAAAGTATAGCGGTTAAGATAACTTTATTAGTTTAGCGGTAATAGTCGTTGAACTTGGGTGTTGGATAATTTTGTACCAAATACAAAATCCTTAGCATTAATCCTTTAAAGTGACTTAAGATGAAGTAGTTGCTTGTTTATAACGGGTAAAGACTTGCATTGACAAACAAAATATGAAAAATTCTATTTTTTATTTTTATTTTATTCAGAATAAAGAACAACAGAATCGTACTACATTGTGATAACGGGCTACTACGGAACTCTACACTTTGCGTGGCCCGACACGCACTTGGCCGGTTTTTTTAAATTGGGCTGACTTTATATTGTTTAGCAAAGACGTTCCTAGATTCTAGCTCTCTCTGGTGGTGGTCAGGAGAATTGGATTTTCTGTTGAACAACATTCACTGCTAGAAAGACGGGTTTAGCTTTAGGTGTTATGGTCAAAGTACTCAACTAATAATTAGTTATCGAAAACGAAAACGAAACGACGAACGAGCTTTAAGCGAAAACGAAGTGATAGCGAGAGCAGGCGATGCGTTGCGACGCGATGGGCCAGGGGCCGACAGTTCACGCAGACGAAGTCGCGGGCAGAAGCTAGTTATTAGTATAGATTAAGTAAGTATTTAAAGTTGTTACTTAAAATGTACATTTCATTTTAATACTGAAAAAGCAATGACAGATTCATCATCATCATTTCAGCCGAAAGACGTCCACTGCTGGACATAGGCCTCCCCCAAAAGGGGGGGGGTTTGCCATAATCGCCACACTTGGCAGGCGGGTTGGCGATCGCAGTATGGTATGGTGGTGGAATGCATAGAGAACGCTGCTGCCCATTCTCCGGTACGCCCCTTAGTCGCCTTTTACGACACCCATGGGAAGTATGGGGTGGTTAATGACAGATTATTCAACTCCATCTATAACATACCTATACATATATATACACATTAGTTATTCACTATTAAATCTGTAACATCGCACACGTCTTTAAGTTAATTAATAATTCTTCACATTTAGTAAGCCATAATGCTATTGAAATTGGCCATCAGTTTAAGCTGAACGGATTTTGCCATTAGGAGTTATGAATAAGAGATGTGAAGGCTATATGTACGGGGTGGCTGACAAACTCGCTACTCGGTACCTACATATTCTGCATACATTATGAATTAATATGATCGATAGATTACTGAAATGTTCTTGTGATAAGTGACTTTTACTTCTGGCCGATTCCTATAATTTACAGTTATTGGTTAAAGTAAGACTCTGGTAGTCTGTGTGGTGCCGGACTTAAAGAATAGCACCACCCCATACTTCCCGTGGGTGTCGTAAAAGGCGACTAAGGGTCGTACAAGAGAATGGACAGCAGAGTTCTCTATGCATTCCACCACCATACTATACTGCGATTGCCAACCCGCCTGCCAAGCGTGGCGATTATGGCGACAAGCTTGGGGGAGGCCTATGTCCAGCAGTGGACGTCTTTCGGCTGAAATGATGAAGACTCTTGTATCATAAACAATAATGAAGCGAAGACCTCAACTTTGCATAGTAGTCCCTCCCATAATATGAAAGTAGCTATCACAGATAAAGCTTACGAATCTTTGGAAATAATAAATGCTACCACATACCTACAATAAATGGTACCTAAGCAAAACGATTCGTTTTTAACCGACTTCAAAAAAATCGGGCAAGAGCGAGTCGGACTCGCGCACCGAGGGTTCCGTAACATCGTATTTATTTTTTAAATTTTCATCGCCGAGGCCTATACTCGTCAGAGAATTTTAACACTGTGCACTGCGGTGTAGAATATTGCAGTTTTATGTCAGCGCTATCTCTTGACCGATAGTGGAACTAATTTAACTTTTGCTGGATGATTTCTCAAAAACTGTGCTATTTAGAGACTTCGTTTTATTTCTCCTGTAATCTTTACATAAACCTCTATCACATTGAATAATTTCAGATTTTTCTCTTTGCAAACTTCGGAGGGAACGGTATATTTTTTTACATTTTCCATCAAAACGAAATCAAAACGAAAACTATGCGGCCTAAAAAAAAAAAAAATGTTTGAGTATGTGCAAACTACGCTCTTTCATATAATACCCCACATGCCCTATTTCAAGTGGATAGCATTAGTAGTTCTTGAGATATCCAGCTGTGACAGACAGACAGACTTAGTCGCACCATAAGGGTTCCGTTTTACCATTTTGGTACGGAACCCTAAAAAAGGAGGAAGTTCCCAATTTGGTTGATTTTTTTTTTGTTTGTTACCACCTCAGAACTCCGTTATTTATAAGCCGATATATATACTTTCAGATTGGTTCCATATTATATAAATTTCATCAAAATCGGTTTAACAGTTTGGTTTTCAAACCAAAATTACTGGTACAAATTCAAGAACGAAATTGCGCCGATTGTGCTCCTATGACTTTTCAGTGGTGGCTTAGTGGTTATGTTATGGGATGCATTGTGGCTATAAGTGCCGTGTCTTTACATAATTAACCGACTTCAAAAAGGAGGAGGTTCTTAATTCGACTGTATTTTTATAAGTATGTTACGCGATACCTCCGGCGATTGTAAATCGTTTTCAGAAATTCCTTTTTTAAAGCCCTTTTTTGCTCGATATCAAAAATGGCAACAGGTATGCACTTGAAATATTCACAAAATACTCAGTTGTATTTTTACTTTAATAATAAAAAATAAAATTAAAATAAAATAAATATTTGAGGCGGACTCCCATACAACAAACATGTTTTTTTCGGCGTTTTTGCCTTGTGCCACCCTTCGTGTGCGAGTCCGACTCGCACTTGTTCACTTTATTTCAGACTTCTAAATCAATTCCGAGGCTACAAGGTTGTGCCTATGTAAGCCCTGCATCTAAGAAGAACCAACCAACTAAGAACCACCAACTCCCAAAATACAAGCTTGACTTAGTTTGGGAGTTGGTAGATCATAAATTACGTGCTGGTGTACCTACAACAATCAAATACCTTATTAATTTGTACTGTACATAGATTAAGTTTTTGTTGTACTTTGATAGCAAAATAAATTTATTTATTGAAGCGAAACCTTCTTAGGCGCGTTGGACATTTTTAGAGATGGAAAAAAACCATTGAACGAACTCGCGACACTGTTACCATAAGCGACACCGCGCGTGTTGTGTTTATAAGACGATTAAACATGATCCAGAGAAGGACATGCGACAAGGATGGTTTCATCAAGGTGGAGAAGAAGAAGAAGAAGCCTCCTTGTCGCAACCAGTGCGGCACTGCGCTGGCAGGACCAAACATGCTGCTGCGTCCGGAAATCCCGACGACGCAGCTGTAGGTGTCCAGACTGCACCACTCCACGAAGGTTGAGGAGATCGTGGAGTACATGCGTGTGAAGACCAACTGGACTTTGAGGGTCGAGAAGTTGGAGTCGCGTCACAACACAAACTTCAAGTCGTTCATGGTGCGTGTTCCGACACATCATCTCGAGAAGTTCCTCAAGGAAGAGTTCTGGCCGAAGGGTATCGTGTACCGCCGGTTTCGTGGCCGGATACATGACACCAGTCAGCGAAACACGACGCAGACACTTCATGTTCGTTAGTTTTTTAGTGTAAATAAAATGTTGTATGTATTTATAGTATTTATATTTATAGTATTTTTAAGTTATTAATATTGTATTGTATGTGTTTTATATGGGCCTTGATGCCTGAAATAAATGGATAAATAAATAATAATAAAAAAATACCCGCTTCGGATGTGTTCGGCTGTCCTCGGGATGTACCTACTCGGTTTTAATATATATCCGATATGTCAGTGAGTGGCAATGTATTCTGTTTGTGTTTTTTATTCACTTCTGTCGGTTCACCCGGAGTGTCACTGTTCTTTTACCGACTTCAAAAAAAAGGAGGTTATCAATTCGACACGTTTGTATGTAATATTATTGGAACTGCATTATATTCACATATGACAATCTATTAGGGCTTCCAAACAAATAAACAAAATTTTATAGATGTAATGTATGTTTGTCCACGCATTTCTCCGCAACTATTAATCGGATCGTGACCATTTTTTCTTTATTGGCTTATATTTACTTTAACTTAGGTAACAGTGCAAGTTTCATCAAAATCGATTCAGGAATTTGCAAGATATGGACATGTGACGGCCTTATTTTTTTTTGCGGGTGGGAAATCATTAAATGGTTAATGAATAATGACCATCACCAACTGGCACTTTTTTTTTTTTTTTAGGATGGGACATCATCA
The DNA here is from genome assembly GCA_916614155.1 of Mesoligia furuncula. Taxonomy (NCBI): domain Eukaryota; kingdom Metazoa; phylum Arthropoda; class Insecta; order Lepidoptera; family Noctuidae; genus Mesoligia; species Mesoligia furuncula. The sequence continues at coordinate 20,522,659 of OU744800.1, read as the reverse complement.
AATGACCCCTCTCGCTCTGGGTGGAGCGGAAGGGAGTGTCAAACTCTTTCTGACTAAAACCCACCCGTGTTCCTTCCATAGCCCTTTATGTTCCGGGCCAGCAGTAACCCTTTCGGACAATCTCGCTGACCCGGCAGGCTACGGCGCTAAGGGGTCCCTCCTCGATGCTGACATCTCTTTGAGGCGCGCATGGGACACGTAGGCGCCGTCCGGCACGGGCCTGTTCCTGATCGGACAGTGAGCTACTCATTACTCTCCGCCCGCAGGCCCGCGCCTACGGTGGCCGGGAGTCGTCACGCGGCTCCCGACGCCCGGAGCGTCTCCCGCGGTGGCTGGGACGGGAGGCTCTCTCCCTGAGCCGTCCCGCCACCTCCTTCGTCCCGCCACCTCCTTCGAAGTGTGACGGCCTGGCTTATTAATACGAGCTACGGGTGTAGTGTCCAAGGAAAACATCTCAAAACCTTGGTCAAATTCTAGTGCAATATTTACAACAAACCAAACAAACAAACCTGCTTATTACAAACAAATGTTCCAGTTTTTACTTAAAACTGAAAATTACGAAATACAAAAGTAATTGGTGATGGGTGACCATCTTTACATAACAAGGCCTCTCCATACCTCGGAAAGCACGTTAAGCCGTTGGTTCCGGCTAGGGCTGTCATTCGTGGATCTTTGGCGTTACGGGTCGTCAAAAACCCGAAAATCCGACAACCAGTCTTGCCAAGGTGTATCGTATTACCCAGTTACTGGGTTGTGGAGGTCAGATAGGCAGTCGCTCCGTGCAAAATACTGGTATTCAGGTGCATCCGGTTAGACTAGAAGCCGACCACAACACGGTTGGGAAATGAGTAAGCGCAGATGATGAGATGAGAATAAAACATTATGATTTAAAATTCTAGTTTCAAATGTTTGAACTTTAAACATTATAACAGGGGGCCTAAAAAGGCCACTTTGGCAGAATCATAAAAGGATAACATAATGGACAGTTAACCGTTAAGTTAATCGTATCAAATCCCATGGGTGAAGCATTTTTCAGTTATTTTTTTTTGTCTGTGCTAAAATACCAATCAATGAATCAATCCGATCCAAATCCAATCTCTCCAAGCTTTTTGATTATACCTACGTAGTGCAGCGAAAAAAAGAAAAACACGGACTGACTTCGCCATACCAGGATTCATAATGTTAACCTTTTATAATTCTGCCAAAGTGGCCTTTTTAGGCCCCCAGGTTTATTGACTAATTCAACTACGTGGGTTGTCCACCTATGATGTGATATTACCCAATTACTTTTTTATAACCGTGTTTCAGTTGTAATGTGGCATTGCAGCTGAAGTGAAAACATTTCAACTAACTTTTGAAGGCAGGCACTGTAGATATCTTCATTCAGATAAGTAGTTTTTGTATCAGAGTAAGTACGAAGTATGATTATAAATTACATAACACAAAGCTGGGCGGGTCGCACTTATAGGATGCATCCAGACAGATGGGCCATAGTCGTCACACATTGGGTGCCTGAAGATGGGCGTCATCACCGAGGCAGGCCTAAGAAACGCTGGCGCGTGCCGAACGGCGCGTACGTGTTCCACGCGCGCCTCAAAGAGATGTCAGCATGATCTGAAGGGGCCCGATAGGGCCGAAGCCTGCCGGGTCAGCGGTATTGTCCGAAAGGGTTACCGCTGGCCCGGAACATAAACGGCTAGGGAAGGAACACGGGTGGGTTTTAGTCAGTAAGAGTCTGACACTCCCTTCCGCTCCGCCCAGAGCGGGAGGGGTCATTTGATGATTTCCCACCCTGAAAAAAAAAAATGAAACGCTGGCGTGACGATTTAGACTCGTTCCTAACCGACTGGACGGAGAAGGCACCGTATAAGCAAATGTGGAAGAAAATGGGGGAGGCCTTTCCCCAGCAGTGGGACAGAACAGGCTAACCAAAAAAAAAACGTAAAGCTGAAATATATTATAACGATTTACTAAGTATTTTATGTAAACATTCTGTCAGATTAATAAGACGAAACAAGACAAAGCCTCTACCTACAAGAACAAAGTAGCAAACAAAACATTTTGATACCCATTATTTGATCTAGCAACACAACTTCGCAGACTGTTTAACAAAAACTTTCCTTTACAGAAAACAACAAAATATCACCGCAAAAATCGGTAAGCTTATTAAAATGAAAAGGGGAGGAATTGAATAATGAACAAACACAATTCATTGTCGACAAAGCAAGTTTCCTTGCCGGTTCGTGGTAAATAAATATCGGGAGGAGTCCACAAGCCTCTTATCGGTCGATTGAAAAGTTCCATTGGGAAAACTATGGAGCGCTACTTGGGCAATTCGAATGGGACTCGAATGGAAATGCTTATTAGGTGAAATTGGTGTCTACTCACAGTGCATTTCGCTGCTGTTTGCATTGTGGACTGTTGGATGATTTATGTTGGTTGTGGGTTAGGGTTATTTATTAAAGGTTTTGAAGCAGCATCGAAAGATTGTGTTGAGAAAGCACGCTCGCACAGCTTTGTGAATTGCCTGGAAAAAGGTTTTACTACTATAAAACTGACTGTAAAACTAAATGTAAAATGGGGGAGGCCTATGTCCAGCAGTGGACGTCTTTCGGCTGAAATGATGATGATGAGATGTCAACTAAGAATCTCACAGACCAGGACCAAAACGTAAAAAACGCAAGTTTTAGAAACAATAAAAGTAGGTATATGATCGACTACAGTAAACCAAATCAGAAAAATATATGATGTTCTTCAGGACTCAATTATGCTAGGTAGATAGTGTGTTGGAAACATCATCATTTCAGCCGAAGACGTCCACTGCTGGACATAGGCCTCCCCCAAAGGGGGGGGGGGGGGGGTTTGCCATAATCGCCACGCTTGGCGCCGCGGGTTGCAAACATAATACAACTAATTTAATACGATAGAAAAAAACGTGAAGATACCTGTAAAAACTTTCTTTTTACAATAAAAACCATACTAATATACATACAATCGTTCTGATTTTTTGTCAGATTATTCTACAAGCAACATACTAAAACACTAGTGTTTTAATTTTTTAGTCCAAACAATAGATTTTTTGTAATTAAATAATTGCTTCTTTTGCAATAAATTACCTGCGTTGTGTCATCGCGCTTCTCTTTCTTTTCTATGCAGTCCGACAGTGATCGCGCTTTAGGTCGTGTAAGCCCCTTAATAAGGAGGATAGGTACCTATTTGTAGTGAACTTAGCTAGGACGTTATGTAAATTAAAAACGATAGTCTAATCTAAACGAAAACATCATCATCTCAATCCTCCATCTCGACAAACAGATAGTACAAATAAAAGTCCTTTAACTAGCATTTTTAACAAACTAAGAACAAATGGAACCATTAGTAGACCAGTAGGGTTTGCGGGGCAATCGAGTCAACCGTTTAGCGTAACCGCGGCTCGGGACTGACACAAAAACGCTATTTGTAACTACTGCCGAGCCGATTGTCTGAAGACTTTACCAGACTGAACTAGATTGTAGTTAGTTCTAGACATTCTCGATAGGTACCTACTTAGGTAGGAAAGAGGCTTATGTTTGTGATCTGTTATTAAATTGTTGTTGATAAGAAGATGAAGTATGTACTTTGGACGAATGTTTTAAAAGGTTTTGTGGTAGCTAGGTACTTATATCGAATTCGTGTCTGTCAAAAAATCACTCTAATATTATAAAGGCGAAAGTTTGTGAGTGTGTTTATATGTTTGTTACTTCATCACGCTCAAACGGCTGTACCGATTTTGATAAAATTTTGTATGGAGGTAGCTGACACCCTGGATTAACATATAGGCTACTTTTTATCCCAATATTCCCACGGGATCGAAACTTATGTGGGTGAAACCGCGGGGCGCAGCTAGTGAATAATAATACACAACAATTTTGATATTTTGCTGGTGTAGTAGCATAAGCATAGCATAATCGGCATAATGTTTCCAATTATAAATAATTAATTAATTATATAAAAAAATGAAATAATTAATTAATTATTTTTTTATTAAATAATTAATTATTATTATTATTAATTCGTATAATGTTTTTTTGTTCTTTTTTTCCTCAGGCCTCCTCTCTGTGAGAGGGAGTGCGCCGTAGGGCCCAGTGCGGGTTCGTAGATGTCACATGTCTTCGAATTTTTGTTTCTAGGACATTCCGGTTTCGTCACGATGTTTTCCTTCACCTTTTTGAGAGCAGTAGTGATGAAATAATTATCACAAAGTATAGCGTCTGTCAGGGTTCGAACCTTCGAAGGGTTTGAACTTGAACCCGCATAAGTGTCGATCCCGTTCGAAACACGTGGCGCCATCTATTATCATAATAACATTATTGTAGTTTTCCTCGGGAAAAGCCATTTTTTGCGGGATGAAAGGTACCATATGTCCGTTTTTGTACACCTAACAACGTATATGCAAAATTTCAGGACGATCGGTTCAGTGGTTTAGGCGTGAAAAGGTAACAAACAAACTTACTTTCGCATTTATAATATTAGTTAGGAAGTTAGGATTACCTAATAAATTACCTACACACATTATATTTAAATTAAATAGGTAAAACGTAGAAGAAGTCGTCTATACTGTCTTCGTAGAAAGGAACTATAACGTTTAGTCTTAGGTACATAAAATTATGCTTTAAAGTAAATCAGTTACAATTGTGTCTTATTAGTTAATTAGACACAATTTGACACAATAGCCTGTATTTCAGCACGCAGCGCCTCAAGCCCTCGGACTGGGTATGCAAGTATGAGCTTACGAACAAAAAGAAACAGTTGATATTAAAAGTAGTTTTTGCTTGGCCCGCGATTTTTACGCGTGAAATTTCACCCTCCCCCCATTCACCCTCTTATGGGTGGAATTTCGAAAAACCCTTCCTTAGCGGACACTCTTCACAAAGAACATACCCTCCGAATTTCATGTCTCTAGGACCAGCCGTTTAGGCTGTGCGTTGATAATCAGTCAGTCAGGACTTTGAATTTTATATTTACATGTAAATATTTATATAGATAATGAACTTTAAAATAATGAAAGGGTTGCTGTCCCCAAACTAAGTCCCTATCTATCGTACGTACAATCAACCCTCACACGCTAAGAAATTAACAATAACCAGAGCAACTCCATCATATTGTTATAACACCTTTATAAATAGTTAGTCGTTCCATTCCGAGGTGGAGGCAAGCTCCGCAGCGTGATCTGTCAATGTCCACCAACCCTTTGTTATCCTCAAGAAATAAAGTGCACGTTGCACACCGGACTTTAGAAAACTTTTATAAAATATTAGCCGGCCCCGGTTCAGGCTTCCCCTGTTAAGTGGCTTATGCAACTGACCTCGACTTGCTAAGCGCCAAATCGATCTTTGCAATCCCGCAGCGCATTTTTCGAAGCACTCCCAACTTTTCTTGTGAGTGTGATTGAGAACGCGTTTTTTGTTTGTTTTTCAAACTTTATTTTTGCGTGGAAAAGTATTTGATCTGAAAATAAAGGAAGGCATGTGTTTGCTTTGCATATTTTTCTTAGATCTTTTGCCGGAAATCGTAATTACATCGTTTATTTTGGCAGGTTGGCAATAAATCATTCCGATATTTTCTTGCTACAAACTTGTGATTACAAGTGACTGGTTAGGTAAAATCGTTTAACGTGAAATAAGTTTTTCGTGTTTTATGTATACTCAGTTCCATCGAATATTACCCACAGTATTCATGCATTTTCATTGAATTCAAAAAGAACATGGAAAAATTATATTTATATTGAGTAACACGCCATCTATTAAATTGTTCGAACACTAACACACTCTTCACCCGAGTGTGCTACTTTTACCATTCACTAACAGTAGATGGCGCTAAGTGTTATGCAAGCTGCTCATTTATTTACAGTTTAGTATGAAATACTAAAATTGTAATCTTGGTAAGACGTTACTTATTATAATAAATCGGTTTAAAAAAATGAGAAAATTATCTTTACTTAAATAATTCTAACAAACCTTTGAGTTTCGGTGTTCTTTTTTTGGATTCTATTATTAATAGTTGGTAACTTACTTTCACAGTACCCAAGTAAAAAATTATCGTTATTAATTCATGTGTTGAAAAAATCTTCACTGTGGCGATCCATGAGTTTAGCACTAGCTTTCTCAGAATCACTAGCGGTCATTAAAAAAACACTTTCCTCCCAACTCGTACAATTAAAATTACTTCAATGAATACATTATGAAGTTCTAATTAACTTCATTCAAATTGTACCTTTAGACGGCAAGAATATTCCTTAGCCCGGCTTATTCAGCCGCCACAGTTTTAAGCCTCTGTGCCGCGAAGTGAGCTGGTGCTTTGTGACGGAATCCCGTCTTCATTATTTATTCCGTGTCACATACACATAATTCCCCAGACACTGTCTGTTTTCCAACTACGTACACAGCCAAGGCCAAACACCGCGGGTGAGGTGTCAAATAGAATATTTTATAGATCACTTGCGAGAACGCGATCTTCGTCTCCTTTGGATGACTAATTACGAAATTTCCCGCCCAATACTGCTAAACTAATGCTTCAAACGTGGATTGCAAAGTTCTTATGTCAAATGGATTTTCCGAGCACTCACAGTTAGTTTGTATTCATTTGCATCCTTTGATTAATATCTTGGTTTAGGTAATAGGTAGATTATAGATACTCAAAGGTTGCATGGATTAAAAAGTTAGTGTCATGGATACATGGATAAGAGCATTGAGAGCTGTAGTTGGAACATCCACAGATGTAGTTGATATTCATAGATGGTTCAACTGCTGGGACAATATTGAGGTCCCATTTATTTCGTCGTGTACACCGTACATCCGTGTTTTGTTTTTTTGCCTTGTTTAATAGTTACCTACTTATACAATACAGTTCAAAGTACACCGATGGCAATGGACTTATCTACAGGCTTAGGTAAGTATATTAGATATCTACTGAGGTCTACGACCCGACCAGAACGGTAAAAATGTTATTGCTGCATGAATATCATGACTTCTCTCCAGTCGTGTCGGGTTGCCGACCCATCGGACTATGTGAGTGAGGGAAGAGAGAGTGCACGGTCTGCGTCTGCGCATATGCTTGTGCACTATCATAATATCTACCGCGCCGAAGGCTGGTCTCCGCTAAAATTGGACGCGATCTGAACGACTATAGATCATAACTTGTAGACAATAGGAAAACGGGAAAGGACAAAAGTCCACCTTGTGAAATGACAAAAAGTTGAATTTAAAACAAATGAACATCGCCAATTCATTTGCCACGCCTACAGACTCTTTAACGATTATAAATGATGAAACATCATACGAAACGCGATCTGTATACTTACTTATGAATTGTTGTGAAACGCCCAAATTTTCATGAATTACTTTATGTGAGAGCTAAGCCGCCATTCGTTAGTAAATGTGACAACTCAGTTAACTGGTGATGAAGTGTTTTGACGGCACTTGAAATTAATTAGTTTCTTTGTCGGAGTTATTTACGAGACAGGTAGGATAGCAACAATGTTATGTCTTAACATATTTGAGTTCATTCGGGAATAATATAGGGTAGGCTCTGCGTAGTTTGGGGATCAATCAATATTTCAGTGCAATGAGCAATGGTAAGAATTTTATTCTTATTACCGACTTCAAAAAAAAGGAGGTTATCAATTCGACACGTATGTAACATGTAATATTATTGGAACTGCATTATATTCACAAATGACAATCTATTAGGACTTCCCAACAAATATACAAAATTTTATAGATGTATGTATGTATGTTTGTCCACGCATTTCTCCGCAACTATTAATCGGATCGTGACCATTTTTTTTGGCTTACGTTTTCTTCAACTTAGAGAACAGTGCAAGTTTCATAAAAATCGTTTCAGTAATTTTCAAGATATAGACTAATACGCGTACCTAAGTGTGACGGCTTGGCTTATTGCTACGAGCTACGGGTGTAGTGTCAGAGGGAAAACGTTTTGAGACGTTTTCCGTCGTTTCGTTCGAAAACGTCTCAAAACCTTGGTCAAATTCTAGTGCAATATTTAGGTACAACAAAAGTATTACCTACTTATTACAAACAAATATTCCAGTTTTTACTTAAAACTACAAAATACGAAATAAAAAAGTAATTTAAAATTACACCGACTTCCGAAATCAAAGTTATATCATAATTTTGAGTTAAATCGTTTTTGAAGTCGGTTTAATTTTTTAATTTATTTTTTTATACAAATGCATAATAACAACATAGAAAATCAAACACACTTAACACACACACACACACAAATCATACTTAATAAAATTGGTATGCCCTAAAATAAGTACTTAAAGGTATGTTAAAATTAAAATTAGGTAAGGAATTTATTTCTCGATAGCGTGGATTCAGCAAAGGTTGATAATAAATTGAATTAAAAATTAAATTATTTCTCGGTAAAGACCGAGAAATAAATTCACATAGATTCACATAGAGCATTATTATTACATTTTTACTATCTTATACTAATTAGTAATATTAACATGATTACTTAATAGTTTTAAGTAACAACAGCCGCGCAGGTTGGATCAGGTTAAGCTTCGCTTGCCGTAGTTGGTCCGTGGATGGGCGATCTTTACATATAAAGACCGCTCCGAGCTTCGGAAAGCACGTTAAACCGTTGCTCCCGGCTGTCATTCTTGTATCTTTGACAGTAGTTACTGGTCGTTAGAAGCTCGAAAGTCTGATAACCAATCTTACCAAGGGGTATCGTATTACCCAGTAACTTAAGGTTGTTCACAACCACTAACCAACTGGGTTGCGGAGGTCAGATAGGCAGTCACTTCATATAAAATACTGGTATTTTCTAGTTAATAGTGTTAAGGTTCAGGTTTTTTTTTCTAGAATCAAAAAAATGTATTAACTAACAAGCCCTTCTCGCCATGAAACTAGAAAGTTTGGCGAGTAATATTGTAACAACACTACAAACAAGATATATTATCTACCTTCACGGTACCTCTAAAGAACGAAAGAAATAAAGTAAAGGATTTATGTGAAAAAGTACAGTTAGAAGACGTTTCAGAGGACTGTTTCTCGACTCGCTAGGACACTAAGTAAATAAAAAAATGGCGAAGATAACTTAAACGTTACCTTGAAAACTCAACGTAAACTTAAAATCTTAAATCAAACCAAACATTACCTTTTATTGAACTAAAAAGTTGTAGATAAGTAGGTAACAACTTACAGAGAAGTGGCTACTTCCCCAAAGGTAATTATATCAGTGGCGAAATTGTATAAGTTTGAAGCAAAAATGTTCCCCCAAAATAATATTAAGAGGAATATTTTACGAGGCTATTACCTCAGAAACAGGTTTGATATAACAATTACAGAGTTCTATTGAATTCCCTGTAACTTCATGCCTATTAAAAGTTTTCTTTGAGACTTTAACAACATAGCTTGAAACAATGATCATTGAAACGCTAATGTTACACAGATTATTATAATTACTGCCAGAATTTGGATCAAATTGTTTAATAGTACATTATGATACATGTGTGCTATGTTGATCATTATGCTCGAGGCGGTATTATTCGCGCGAGCCGCAGGCGAGTGCGATAAGAAAGCCGAGAGTCTAATGATCAATGCACACGCGTTTCATACGACGTTTTTCAACACACTTGCAAGGAAAAAAACAGACTTGTATTGTTAAATATTAACTTATTGTATGGAAAATGGCGCGCTAGTTTTGTCTTTCCGCATAACCAGCACTAGAAATGCGCGCGCAAGTGTAAATAAAAGCACTGACCACAGAGCATGTAAAAACAATTGTAAAAAAAAAAACAATTGTAGTTTAGTTAGTATGGAATTAGAAAGTACTATTGGCATAGAGAAATATACCTACATTAGTTCAGTGAGAATCCGCAATGATAGAACGCCAGTCAGGGTCTTTTCCGTTTGGTTTCGGGTAGGGACCACGGACAATTTAAGGTGGATAATTAAAATTTTCTTACGTTTTTTGTAATTTGCAGGTCAGTATCAGGTTGCATCTGGATCAAATATGATTCGCGACTATAATATACAGAGCGTTAGGTTAAACGAGGGACATACTTTGAGGGGAGTTAGTACTCATGAAAATGAACAACTTTTAATATGGGATTAACCCTGAAATCGCGAAAAAAAATCAGCCGTTTTCTACATTTATGTTCGCATAGCTCGTCAAAATCTACTGAACAGCTGATTTTTTTTGCGATTTCAGTTTCGGCCCCATAGTAAAAGTTGCTCATTTTCATGAGTACTAACCCCCCTCAAAGTATGTCCCTCGTTTAACCTAACGCTCTGTATATGTATTTACAGAATTATAGTCATTAGAATAGAATCTTTCTAGTTAGATTTTTTCCCTAAGAACTTTTCCATAAGAAAGATGTATTAATGATTCGAATGATTATAATTCTGTAAAGATGTAGGTACCTGTTAGAGTTGCAAATCATATTTTGATCAAGATACAAACCTGACACTGACCTGAAAATTGCAAAAAACCTAAGAAAATTTTCTTAGGTTTTTTTTCGGACAATTTAAGGTGAATGCGCAGTGGTAGACCACTGCGCATTCACCTTAAATTGTCCGAGGTCCCTGCGCATTCACCTTAAGGTAAATAAATATTAGTTAATTTTGTGACCAAGGACAATACAGACTATTAAAAAAAAAAGTGAATTGATGAGATTAAAAAAGCGCGCATCTCCGACTAGTAAATAGTTATCTGTGGAAATAAAGCACATGTGGATTAAAGTAAAGAAAAAGCACGCGTTTTTAATACACTGCATTATGGACCTAAAAGCGGTTCAATAAGAGCCACTTTACGAGCAAGTGTGTTGAAAATTTCTTTTATGTTACGCTAATAACTTTAAGGGGTGAGTTACGGACTTTGGTGTTTGTTGGTTAGCTGAGAGACTTGTGTAACACACTAACACTAGGAATAGCTTTCATTGTGACAGTACTACAATATTCATTGCGTTATTTGCGTTGTTGAGCTGACAAATTTTCCGAATATATGAAGCAATGTATTAGCAATATACTTCAAAATTATTCAGATTGTGGTTGAAGTTTGAAGTGTTCGTGTTTCGTAATTAGGGTGTTGTTCTATTAGCTCTAAAACTACTGCTTACCGACCCTCCCCATCAAAGTCTAAACCAAATTAGCAACTCATAATGACTACTTTAAAATAGCACAGAAGCTCTATGTCTGAGTTACGACTCAGTATGCAGATAAGCCTGAAAGTGTCCATTAACATACTCTACTCACTTTATAGTTTTAGATTTAACCGCCTTTTTATTACTCTCCTTTGAATCTGACAAAGGCAGCCAAAGGGCTTTCTTATTGCTTCGCATTTGAAGAATTTTCGAAACGAATGTGCAGTGTGTTTATTGCTTTAAGCTTTAAAAGGGTTGAAATGCATTTTCTCACCTGTAATAAAGTTTTGAAAGGATTGTGGCCATGGGCGTTGGACTGTAAAGCTAGAAGTTCTCTAGACATCAATATGGTTGGTCCTATATTTCGTCCGTGTATTTAGGTTCAATTCTTCGTGTTTTTGCTGATTTTTTGCGTAGTTTTGCACTACTTCAATACTCTTACACGATGGCCATTAAAAGTTACTCAAAATACAAAGAAAACGTGGCACTAGTCCTGATTCTGTGGTTGTTAGGATGTAAAAGGGAAAGTTTATATCAAGGAAGTTTGATATAAACTTTTCCCAGTTGTCTTTGTACATGATGTTTTGCATGTTTTCCATCATAACCATGAATCTATATACTTTTTTCGTTCTATATTAATCAAATTAGAATGCTGTTCGTTGGTAAGCGCATCACTTGAGAACGGGCCGACCGATTTGGCTATGGTTTCTTTTAAAATGTTCGTAATAGGCAGAATTAACTTTTTATGGAAATAAAAATTGGAAAAGTTCCCCGGAATATCTTCGAATTCGGGAATAACTGAACGTCCTTCTTTCTATGGGATTTAGGAATTAATTATTGAAATTTGGACAGGATCACGTCCGTCGGATCAGCTAATTCAAAGTCATTTATTTCTAATAGGCACAATAAAGGCACTTACAGCAGCAGTGGCAGTACCTATACAAACTAAACTAATATTGTAACAACAATATACTTTACACCAAATGATACCTAGAACTCGTAACAAACGCAAAATATTTCGCACTCGCGAGCTACACGGCATCCAGCCTGAATCCCGCGCAGATGACAAATGACAACCACTAACGGTGCCCCAGGAATGTGGAGAATTTATGTTTACATCTGTCCTGACATGTCGCGGCACGGGTTTACGGAATATACGTGTCCGGAACTCCGGACTAGTGTCTCGGGTAGTTAGGAACTTTTTCTGTTGTAGCATTTAAATAAAGGTAACATTCACTAAATAGTTCTGTCATAATTTCAGCATAGTGATACTGTGTATGAATAGTGTTCGTCTGTCTTTGTTGTGTTTCATCTCATATTGGAATAACGGGAATAGTAGCTTGTATTTTTTTTATTTACCTGTACCCCGCCCCTGGTTCGCTCGGTTTTTACGACTTAACTAAACTTTGAGATTTCTTTATAAAGTCCTTTAATACTTCCAGAATAAGTTCTTTAAATGATTGTGTAAACACTGCAAACCACATAAAATTTGTTGAGCAGTTTAGAACAACAACGCGGTCACATAGGCAGACACGAAAAGCGACTTCAATCTTTACCCGACTACGGCGAAGCAAAAAGGAGGGTTATGATTTTGGCCTGTATGTATGTATGTATATGTTCATCTGTGTCCTCATAACTTCTAAACTACTTGTCATAACAAACACACACACATGAGGACAAATGAGTATCATTGGAAGCGTCTTGGTCGTCCGCTGGTTATATAGGCTATGTGACTTGACAATAAATTGAATATGACGTCCTCAAGCGGACATAAATTCATGACCTACAAGATATATTTTAATCATGCCCTGTTGGGTATCAAATGAAAGGGCTTATTTAGCACATTTAAAAAATATAAATATTACTTAAATAAACCCCAAAATAATTTAATACAAAATAAGTTAAAAAACTATACCCGACTATGTCTGTGTGGTGCCGGACTTAAAGAATTGCACCACCCCTTACTTCCCGTGGGTGTCGTAAAAGGCGACTAAGGGTCTTACCGGAGAATGGGCAGCAGCGTTCTCTATTTATTCCACCATCATACCATACTGCGATCGCCAACCCGCCTGCCAAGCGTGGCGATTATGGCAAACCCCCCCCCAAAATTGGGGGAGGCCTATGTCCAGCAGTGGACGTCTATCGGCTGAAACGACCCGACTACTAAAAAGGATGAAACAAGTTTTATATTTATTTATTTAATACTAAGCACACAACTGTACAGAGACGGACTTAAGGCCATAGGCATTTCCTACCAGACAATATTTTCTAGATATCTACAAGACTTGATTCTAGACCCCCTAGCGTAGCGTTTCAGGATCATGAGCTGAATCCATGGTTACAAGTTGCACGTCGTTGTCCCTGCCACCCTATTTAATAATAATAATAATAATAAACATTTAATTCAGAATCAAGTTCCATAGTTTGTTAGTACCAGTATAAAATGCCTTATATCTAGTGTTAGTAAATAAACTAAACTAACCGCTAGAGACTTTCCCATCCCAATCTACTTCACCACATGGAGTCGTATCCAGCGTCCTAGAATCGGAGAGTCCCAGCGGTCAGCCAACGTCCTCAGGATAGTGTTGGGGCTGGCGCGAAACCGATATAATAACGATGCGCATCTCTTGCGCATGACGGTTGAAAAGCTGTCAACATTAGCGTCGGCAAACATACCGGACGCGCTGCAAAAACGCGGCAGCCCCAACAACACCCGGAAAGCATTGTTGTATTGGATAAGTCCAGGTTTCCTCACATTTTGTTTCCTTCACCCAGTGGCGTAACTATACCGTTTGGGGCCCGTCGCAAATTCAAGGGATGGAGCCCTCCCTCAATGTAAAGAAGCTGAACCAACGTCATAGTTTTTTTTATTAGCAATTCTGCCGCGACTTCTTCCGCATACCTGTCATTTTTTCCCCTACAAAATTTAAAACCTGACTGTTTCTGTCCTTATGTTAGGATCCTCCTGTGCTCATGGCCCTCTCGGGCTGGGGGCCTCCTCTGGCTGGGGGCCCGTGGCATTTTGCCCCAATGCCACCCTATAGTTACGCCACTGTCTTCACCGATGTAAATGATGTCCTAGATCATAGATTCTCAATCTTTATTTGCCCACCACCCACTTTAACAACATATTATTTTAGTTACCATCTGTCGTGATTATATTTAAACGTGTAATATTATATAGTTGAAAGATAGAATATATAATTTTTCCTGGGTTTTGTACTGCCCAAAGTCTCAAAGTCTCAAACGCCAACGAGGGGGCGTTACCGCCCACGTTGAGAATCTATGTCCTAGATACACTTACAATATGGGGGCCTAAAAAGGCCACTTTGGAGAATCATAAAAGGATAACATTATGAATTATAATATGGCGAAGACAGTCCGTGTTTTTCTTTTTTTCGCTGCGCTACGTAGGTACAATCAAAGAGATTGGGATTGGATTTGGATTGACACAGACAAAAAAAATAACTGAAAAATGCTTCACCAATGGGATTTGATACGATTAACTGTATATTGTCTTCATGTCCCCATAGTTATTGTGTGTAAAATGTATGTTGTTAGCAGTTTAAACTACCTGTCATAAGCTTTGAAAGGTGCATCATTAGCCTCATAAAGTGCCTAATATTAATGAGTTAATGTAACTTAGGGTAAGTGCATTTTGTACCTATATTGTTCCTTTGGTTAATAAAGATATTTGAAAATTGAATTGAAAATTGATACGATTAACATAACACCTTTTTGATTCTGCCAAAGTGGCCTTTTTAGGCCCCCTGATCACTTGATAGTTTTCAAATAAAGGATAATTGGGTATGAATATCAGTATTTAACAAACGTAAAATTCTGAAATTCATAGCCAACAATCCTTTACCAATACACAAACAAGTAGTTAAGTACTTACTGAAACTGAATCCGAGATGGGTAATGAGCCATACAAAATGTGTGCTTACGGTTCATGCCTATTATGCAAATACTTTCTTTATTGCATGTAATTACTTTTACCCAGTATTCAGGCTGCGTTGGATTTTTATTAAATTAATTAATTACAGCTTATTGCATCGCCTATCAATATTTGTTGTGCGCCATTTCCGAACGCTATGTAAATTGGTTTATATAAACAATTAAACAATAACATTAAACAACTGTGATTGTTTTATTTGGTCCGTTTCAATAAACTGCAGCTATTTTTATTATTGTTCATGTTTGTTGGAAAGATTGGAGTGATTTAAAGAAAAAAAAAACAGTGGCAATCCGGGAGTGCCGACGGAAGTGAAAACTTGAACAATTACGTGTCTATTTTTTTAATCGTCTTATAAACAAAAGACGCGCGGTGTCGGTTACGGTAACAGGGTTTTTCCCATCTCAAAAAATTGCTAACGCTCCTAGAGAAGTTTTCACTTCAGAAATAGGTACTTAAACGGGTGGTTTTAGTCAGTAAGGCCCGTATTAATAAACCTTCCTCAATGACGTACTCAAGTGCGATATCATTTGATACGCCATTATTGCGATATCAGCATCTCAAGATCATTGCTAATTAATAAACACATGAAAACAGTATCTCAGTTACCAAGATCAGCTCCTCAAGATGCTGTACTTGAGGGCTTGATCTCGTGAACGTTTACGTCACATTGACCGAAGTTTAGAATATCATTCATCACATTTCGTTCTTGTTAAGTCGTAAGATTTATTGAAATACTTTTATTTTGTTAAAATTTTAACGAATAGCGCTGTATCACGTTTTATAGATGTTTTCTACTCAAGAAAGCCATAACTGTATAGTTCGGAAGCGCCCCGAACACACAAACCTCTTTCGGCTCGGTACCGGGTCCCATTGTACCCAAGAATGACGACATACGACACCCTTAATTGATTATGTAAATATTTATTATGCTACCCATCAAATCTTATGAATGTGCGTTGATTAGGAGAGCTGGATAAAAACCTCATAATATGTTCATATTTAGCGCACAAGTTTATTATTTTACCTTGAATAAATTCAAGTTTGTAATTACATACGATACTCGCCATTTTGATGATAGTGGTGGTCGAGGCTAAAAAACATAAAAATTGGGGGTTTTGAACATTCTTACTTCTCTACAGGGGCTGTGAATAATACATCATTTCATTATTTGACGAATTAAGCCATAGTTTAAGATAAATAAATAGTGGTAATGAAGTTTTTTGATATCTAATGTCGAAATTTCGCGTCAATGGTCGTTACTTTTCACAAATTTTACACACACAGTTAAAGATAAGATTTAAAATGGGACAAATATTATTGAAAATATTGTGAACAACACGAAAATGCCCAGGTCTTAACGTAATATTCAAACACAGGTCCAATAACACGTATTAATCATTACCACTACTCAATTTGTGTTCAAAATCGCCGACCATTATTGTTTTTTTTTTTATTGCAACGATGTGCGAAAGCGATTATTCCAAACGATTATTTTTTTTTAATTTCGATTGATAATATGACGAATGTAATCGATACTTGGAAATAAAATAAAATTATTTTAAGCAGTAAATACAATAAGCATGCTTATTGTATAAGCATTGTTTATAATTTTATTATGATTCATGCTTTTCTAATGTCATTTCAGTAGTTTTTTGGACATTATATTGAAACAGTCATATCAGACAGGCCATAGACCTCATTTTTTATTGAATTTCGCGCCGAAATGTTTCTAATATTTGAATTTGTATTCGGAATGCGCTCGCTGTTTAAAATGATTTTAATTTACTGGACAATTATTATTTATTGAGGATTTTATTTTTTGATACTTTCTAATACGAGTAGTTTTCTACAGATTTTTTAGGTAGGTCTTGTAAAATTTTGTTTGAGAATGATGTTAAATAATTATATAAATTGGGTATTCTGCTAACACTTTCAATACTTTTTGACCTTTTTGCTAGTTATAAGAGTTTTTATTCGGTTTCTAAATTTTTCATTTTTTTTTTATTGCGAGTATCGATTAGGCTGTATGCAAGTTTTGAATCGAAATAAGAAAGTTGGGTGGACGGTCAGCACTAAAAAGTGTAACGTCGCAACACAATTTTTAGTAATTTTTATCAAGATTTGATCGTGTATGTATGAAAAATGTTGTGTTTATGTATGAAAAATGGTAAAGTAAGAATGCAGACGGAATGATAATATCTTTATTTTTTCCTTTTGCATATTTTCAGCAAGAGAGTAGGTTGTTTATGTAGGTAGGTACATATTTTCACTGAATTGAATTTGTCTACTTTTTGGATAGGTGTGTAGTAATACCAATTTTATACAACTTTCGCAGTAGACTAACGCAGTGAAGACTAAACATATAAATAAATTATAGATTTTTGGTAAACGATATCGCAAAGACCATAAAATACACGTACACATAGAACTCTATTTCATCGTAATAATTAATTTCATGCAAAATATTTTCAAACTCCGTGTTTCGCGGTACTAATCACGACCTCAAGTCACGGACCGCCTACACTCAGGTTTAGGCATCTTGAGTACACGCACCTATTGTATACTTAAGTGTCAAGTTTCATTTATTAATCAGTCCATCACTCGGCTGATATCGTAAACCCAAACCGTAGCTTGAGAACGTCAAATAATATGTTTATTAATACGATCATGACCTCAAGATCGATATCAAGTGCGAGCTCTTGGACTGAGTGACGTTTATTAATACGGGCCTAAGAGTCTGACACTCCCTTCCGCTCCACCCAGAGCGGGAGGAGTCATTTGATGATTTCCCATCCAAAAAAAAAGGCCCATACAATACAATATATAACTTAAAAATACACACATCAAAAGTGTCTAGGGATCAACATATACACACATCAAAAGTGTCTAGGGATCAAGCCTTTTTATGCGGATTTCTTGAGATTGAGATGTGGCTTTGTAATAAATTTATGATTTTATAAATTTAT
Organism: Mesoligia furuncula; assembly: GCA_916614155.1. NCBI lineage: Eukaryota > Metazoa > Arthropoda > Insecta > Lepidoptera > Noctuidae > Mesoligia > Mesoligia furuncula. The sequence goes on along the minus strand of OU744800.1, from coordinate 20,504,583 downwards.
ATGGATCCTTTTTGGTGCACTTCATAATTTGAATCAGGAACTGTGAATCAAATTCGAGTAAAAGATGAAAATCAGCTGTCAATATTTTCCCTATAAAAACATACAACGCATTGAAGACATTATTAGTGCTACTGTTTCCCTACTACTGATTAAAACCAACGTTATTATGGAGCGGCGACGTCATTTAAGCAGGGAAGAAATGCTCAGAGCCGTGGGAATGATAGAAGCTGGTTCCCGGCAACGTACTGTGGCTTTAGCTCTGAATACAAGTCAGAGTGTTATCAGTCGACTTTGGACACGTTACCGAAGCACTGGTACCGTGGCTGAGCGCCATGGAGGACGGTATCGCTGCACCACACGGAGACAAGACCGATACATTCAAATCTTAACTCGAAGAGCTCCAACAATAACCGCCATGATGTTAGCCGTGAGGCTTCATCACTCTTCAGGGAACTTAATTAGCGACCAAACAGTCAGAAACCGCTTGCATGAAGTGAACCTTCATTCCCGAAGACCGCTACGGGTACCACCTATAGCAATGCACAATCGTAGGATTCGATATCAATGGGCTCTTGAACACAGAAATTGGGCAGAAGAACAATGGCGTTTCGTGTGCTTTTCTGATGAGTCTCGTTTTGGTATGAGACCGGATACAAGACGTATACGACACTGGAGAACCCCTGGACGCCAACAGCGATTAAAATCCTGCCAGGAAGTCCATCCTTATAGTGGTGGAACCATCATGGTATGGGCGGGTATTTGGATCGGCGGAAGAACTGAGTTGATTTGGATCAGAGGCAACCTCAACGCTCAAATTTATGCTGAGACGATTGTATCAGACGTCATCGTTCCTCTACAAGTGCAAATCGGTCCCTTATTTCAGTTAATGCATGATAATGCACGACCGCACACCGCAAGAGTTGTAAGACAGACTCTCGCCGCAGCTAACATCAATGTCCTGCCCTGGCCTGCTCAGTCGCCAGACTTGAACCCGATTGAGCATGCATGGGATATGCTACAGAGAAGAGCTCTGCCGAATATGGAGGGTATCCAGTCGCAAGAAGACCTTTTTTTGTTGTTGCAACGAACATGGGCGGCCATTCCACAGCGTGATTTGGATGAACTCATTTTGAGTATGCCAAACCGATGTTCTTGTGTTGTTAGTGTTCGCGGTAGAAACACGGATTATTAATTGTTTAAGTTACCCAATAAAATTTTAAAGAAAACTGTTATTTCAGTCTTTTTTTCGAACTTTTGTGTTAGTGGTTCAAATGTCAAAAATCCCTTTATTAGGAAAATGGCAAATTTCTTTATTAATGCAAAGGTGACTTGGTTTATCGTTACTGTGACAAACGAAAACACTTTATTTGATGAATCCTTAAAGAAAATTTTAATTAATATCAATCAGGAGAAAAGTTATTGCAAAAATATATGTTGATCCCTAGACACTTTTGATGTGTGTATTTTTGCAATAACTTTTCTCCTGATTGATATTAATTAAAATTTTCTTTAAGGATTCATCAAATAAAGTGTTTTCGTTTGTCACAGTAACGATAAACCAAGTCACCTTTGCATTAATAAAGAAATTTGCCATTTTCCTAATAAAGGGATTTTTGACATTTGAACCACTAACACAAAAGTTCGAAAGAAAGACTAAAATAACAGTTTTCTTTAAAATTTTATTGGGTAACTTAAACAATTAATAATCCGTGTTTCTACCGCGAACACTAACAACACAAGAACATCGGTTTGGCATACTCAAAATGAGTTCATCCAAATCACGCTGTGGAATGGCCGCCCATGTTCGTTGCAACAACAAAAAAAGGTCTTCTTGCGACTGGATACCCTCCATATTCGGCAGAGCTCTTCTCTGTAGCATATCCCATGCATGCTCAATCGGGTTCAAGTCTGGCGACTGAGCAGGCCAGGGCAGGACATTGATGTTAGCTGCGGCGAGAGTCTGTCTTACAACTCTTGCGGTGTGCGGTCGTGCATTATCATGCATTAACTGAAATAAGGGACCGATTTGCACTTGTAGAGGAACGATGACGTCTGATACAATCGTCTCAGCATAAATTTGAGCGTTGAGGTTGCCTCTGATCCAAATCAACTCAGTTCTTCCGCCGATCCAAATACCCGCCCATACCATGATGGTTCCACCACTATAAGGATGGACTTCCTGGCAGGATTTTAATCGCTGTTGGCGTCCAGGGATTCTCCAGTGTCGTATACGTCTTGTATCCGGTCTCATACCAAAACGAGACTCATCAGAAAAGCACACGAAACGCCATTGTTCTTCTGCCCAATTTCTGTGTTCAAGAGCCCATTGATATCGAATCCTACGATTGTGCATTGCTATAGGTGGTACCCGTAGCGGTCTTCGGGAATGAAGGTTCACTTCATGCAAGCGGTTTCTGACTGTTTGGTCGCTAATTAAGTTCCCTGAAGAGTGATGAAGCCTCACGGCTAACATCATGGCGGTTATTGTTGGAGCTCTTCGAGTTAAGATTTGAATGTATCGGTCTTGTCTCCGTGTGGTGCAGCGATACCGTCCTCCATGGCGCTCAGCCACGGTACCAGTGCTTCGGTAACGTGTCCAAAGTCGACTGATAACACTCTGACTTGTATTCAGAGCTAAAGCCACAGTACGTTGCCGGGAACCAGCTTCTATCATTCCCACGGCTCTGAGCATTTCTTCCCTGCTTAAATGACGTCGCCGCTCCATAATAACGTTGGTTTTAATCAGTAGTAGGGAAACAGTAGCACTAATAATGTCTTCAATGCGTTGTATGTTTTTATAGGGAAAATATTGACAGCTGATTTTCATCTTTTACTCGAATTTGATTCACAGTTCCTGATTCAAATTATGAAATGCACCAAAAAGGATCCATATAAATTTATAAAATCATAAATTTATTACAAAGCCACATCTCAATCTCAAGAAATCCGCATAAAAATCCCTAGACACTTTTGATGTGTGTACTATAAATACATACACAAATTATAATTACACTAACAAACTAAAGCACACGAAGTGTCTGCGTCGTGTTTCGCTGACTGGTGTCATGTAGTCGGCCACGAAACCGGCGTTACACAACACCCTTCGGCCAGAACTCTTCCTTGAGGAACTTCTCGAGATGATGTGTCGGAACACGTACCACGAACGACTTGAAGTTCGTGTTGTGACGCGACTCCCACTTCTCGACCCTCAAAGTCCAGCTGGTCTTCACAAGCACGTAGGTACTCCATGATCTCCTCAACCTTCGTGGAGTGAGGCAGTCTGGACACGTACAGCTGCGTCGTCGGGATTGCTGGACGCAGCAGCATGTTGGGTGTTGGTTAATGTTTTGTGTTTCGTAATGTTATTAACTTTGCATACTATTGTACCTATAGAATCAAGATCTTCTAACTGAACTGACAGCTGTGCTGCTGGGGAGTTTCTTTCGCCACTTCTTCTTTCCAGCTTAAGTACTGGGAAGTGGTGAAGGGTGGACGTTTTCGAGGACTGTCTTATGTATTGTTGAAAAAGTGCTGATTCTCAACCTAGTTTGAATAAATGACTTGTGATGTTTTTATGAGTTACTAGCCCGCGGTTTCACCCGCATAAGTTTCGACCCCGTGGTAATATCGGGATGAAAAGTAGCCTATATGTTAATCCAGGGTGTCAGCTACCTTCATACCAAATTTTATCGAAATTAGTCCAGCCATTTGAGCGTACCTACAGAAGTAACAAACATATAAACACACACACACATTCACAAACTTTCATCATCATCATCATCTCAGCAGAAAGACGTCCACTGCTGGACATAGGCCTCCCCCAAAAGGGGAGGTTTGCCATAATCGCCACGCTTGGCAGGTGGGTTGGCGATCGCAGTATGGTTTGGTGGTGGAATGCATAGAGAACGCTGCTGCGTATGGGGTGGTGCTATTCTTTAAGTCAAACACAAAACACAAACTTTCGCCTTTATAATATTAGTGTGATGGAACTTATACATAGCTCATGTAGGTATGATAGGTACCCATTTTTTGCTCTTTATTATGTAGCTAACTAATTCGATTTAAGTACTGAGAAAAAACATTCAAGTTTCCATACCAACCAGGAAGGAAAACTTTCTAAAATACTGTCAAGAAAACAAAGTGTATCTAACATTTCCTCTTTCCACTTTTTCCTTTAGTTTCCCGTTTAACGTGGCCAATACCATTTTATTTGACGGCCACCGCACTACGGCCAGCGGTCGACAGCTTGTCATTTGTCATACGCGGTGGTATGACGGATTTCAATTACCCCGAGCATTCCCGACGAGACCCGAACCCTCCCGAAGTTCAGACAAATGGAGGGCGGGCGGTGGACGCACCCTAACAAGAAAGTCGCTCTCATCTAAGATTATTATTGTTTAATTTGTGCCTATGACACTTCGGTTTACAGTAATGATTTTTTAACTGATCAGGGATTTTTTTTTATTTTGAATCATTTCTAAAACTAGGGAACATTTTTTTCAAAACGATTTCATCAGTAATATATTCAACCCTGAGACTGAATTATAATAAACAATACAGCTCTCCACCAAATTACGATAACTGGCACGCATATGCAAGATAAAAACCATTTGAAAGGCTAATTTATATCCAGAAGCGAGCGTCAATACATCAAATGGAATCTATTTTCGCGTTGGTACACCAATATACAGATAAAAAACGCTACAGCTGGCCCCACATCAAGTGTTCGCGTTTTACACAACAAATCGTAAAAAGAACATTAGCATGGCCCAAATTACGCCGCCATTTTGATTCACAACAGGGTGCTCCGAATATTTTCTTTACATAAGTAATGACAGCTGCACAGGTCGGTCAAGCATGTTAAGGTGCGTCTACGCTAGACGAGCCGAGCACGAGCGGAGCACGGGCCGAGCATCGTGTTCGCGGCGTCAACTGCGGACGTACAACAAACCTAAAACGATCACTGTCCTCGAATGAAATATAGTAGATTGTTATACAAGGGTCGGCCCACTCGGACTATAGCCGCCCTCGCTGCGCTCGGGCGTCTAAATGCCTCGTATGGGAATTGATGACTTTCACCCGCGTTAAACACTCTACTTTTCATTTCGAATTTAAGGAAAGTAAAAACTAGTAGTTTTTCTAAAATATTTATTGATAAAAATTACATGAATAATAGGTACCTATTTATTAGTCTTTTTTAAATTTGAAGTATGGAACACACCACGTCACCGCCACATGAGTAGATTCTGTGTCAATCTGTCTGCATTCTTACTTTTACCATTTTTCATAAATTACTTAGAAAACACGTTAATCTTGATAAAAATTACTAAAAATTGAGTTGCGACGTGACACTTTTTAGTGCTGACCGTCCACCCAACTTTCTTATTTCGATTCAAAACTTGCATACAGCCTAATCGATACTCGCAATAAAAAAAATGAAAAAAAATTGTAGAAACTGAATAAAACTCTCTAAACTAACAAAATGTATTGAAATGTTAAAGTGTTTGCAGAATATCCAATCTATAGAATTAATTAATTAACATCATTCTCAAAAAAACCTTCTGGAAAGCCTACCTAAAAAGTGTTTACTGGGAATTCTGTAGTAAACTATTAGAAAGCATCAAAAATAAAATCCACAATAAATAATTGTCCAATAAATTAAAATAATTTTAAACAGCGAGCGCATTCCGAATATAAATTCAATTATAGAAGCATTTCGGCGCGAAATTCAGTAAATGAGGTAGGTACCTATGTCCGACTGTCTGTTATTGACATAATATTAGAAGAGATTGAAATGATATTAGAAAAGCATAAATCATTATTATAAACAATGCTTGTTGTATTTATGGCTTAAAATAATTTTATTTTATTTTCAAATATCGATTACATTCGTCATATTAATTACTCGAGTCAATCGAAATTTAAAAAAAAAAAATATTTGGAATAATCGCTTTCACACATCATTGCAATAAAAAAAAACAATAATGGTCGGCAATTCTGAACACAAATTGAATAGTGGTAATGATTAATACGTAAGGTACTTGCACCCAATAAGGACCAGCACCTATTAAGGGCCACTTTAGAAAACTTACACTTGCCATTTTTTCAACTGCTTCAAATTTCGCGCGCAGCATGCTATACCACCCATTGGTTAAATGCAATCGCACGATGACGCGTAGATGCCGCCATTTTGTCAGTAGCGTCCAGTTTGTGTAAGACAGCGGTTAGAGACACTATTTTATAAAATTGATGCGCGTTGTTTTGTTAGTTTTTCGTAAAAAAAAGTAGTGTATTTAAGTAATTCTTTATAGAAGATTAGATTTAAACATTCAGAGATAACTCTGCAAAGGTAAATACATTGTTATGTTTTCATTATACAACTTTAAAATGTTTTCATGTATCACGATACCCAAATCCTAATAAGGACCATAATGTGAGTTCGTATTAAGGTCCGGTTCCACGAAGAAAGTGTTGGCTTGACGAAAGAAGATACTGATGATTTTGTGTGTTCATTTGTATATAATATTTTTAATTAGTGTTTTGCGACAAGGTTTGTGACGTTGTTTTTATTTGATTATTTTGATTTTGTTTAAAAAACTTACTAATATATTTTAGTACTCCTAATACGGCCCATCACGGTATCGTAGGTATATGAAATTAAGACTGATTTTCCTTAAAATGCTGAAGAAAGAGTAATTATTTACTAAATAAATAAATATAATGTTGATTACTGAAATAAAATTAGTTTTATTCTTAATTTTCACTTTGATATACATAATAAGGCCCACCTTAATTTTTTTGGTCAAATGTTAAATATTTGCTAATAATATAACAATTAATTAGTTAATACAATTGAATACGTTAGATTAAAAGAAATATTTTTACAAAATAATCAAGATTTGTTACATTTTAGTACGGTCCTTAATAGGAGCATAGGTGCTTAATTTGGCCTAACATGAACTTTTTTTTAAACTGGTTTTTTTGCCAGTTTAACAATGCAAACTGTGTATTTTTGTCATAATTATAGATCTTCACAAAATTTTATTTATAGCTTATTAGCGTTACTTTGTGTAATTCTGTAAATTTTAAATTTATAAGTATTCTAATAAAGGTGGTCCTTAATGAGTGCAAGTACCTTATTATTGAACCTGTGTTTGAATATTACGTTAAAACCTGGGCATTTTCGTGTTGTTTATAATATTATCAATAACATTTGTCACATTTTAAATCTTATCTACATCTGTGTGTGTGAAATTTTGAAAAGTAAAAATGTAAACACACGATTGGCGCGAAACTTCGACATTAGATAACAAAAAAACTTCATTACCACTACTTATTTATCTTAAACTATGGATAAATTCGTCAAATAATTAAATGATGTATATTCACAGCCCCATATGGTAAAGTCAGGATGTTCGAAATCCCTAATTTTTATGTTTTTTAGCCTCGACCACAACTGACATCAAAATGGTGATTATCGTACTTAATTATGTTGAATTTATTCAAGGTAGGTAAATTATTAACTTGTGCGCTAAATATGAAAGATTTAATGGCGTTAACATAATGAGCTTTTTATCCAACTCTCCTAGTTAACGCATATTCATAAGATTAGACGGGTAGCATAATATTACATAATCAATTAAGGGTGTCGTATGTTCTGACTGAGCTGACTACCTAACTAAATTTAGTTCTATTTTCAAATTTCATTCCCGCCCTAGGGAGGGAAGCAATTACTATGTGTATTTCCCGCCCAAGGGTGGGAAGCAGCGTTTTCCACCCGCTATTCGGATCAAACAAACACTACTTTCCGAGTATGAGAGATGAAAAATTCCTTTGTGTTCGTCAAAAAACCGACAATTGGCGGAGCACAGTCGAGCACGAATCAAATGCTCGAAGCGCGCTCGTTTGAGGCTCGTAAGTCGGTCCACACTACACGAATTTGTGCTCGGCTCGTGCTCCGCTAGTGCTCGGCTCGTCTAGCATAGACACACCTTTATGCTACGCTTGCCGCGGTCGGTCCGTGAATGAGTGACCATCTTTACATACCGAGACCGGCCTCTGTAGCTCCATTCATAGATCTTTGACAGTCGTTACACCGTCAGAAATCCGAACGGCTGACAACTAGTTTTACCAAGAAGCCTCGTATTACCCAGTAACAGGCAGTCAGCTAATGTAAAATACTAGTATGCGGGTGCATCTGATTAGAATGGAAGCCGACTCCAACATAGTTGGGAAAAGAGTAGGCAGATGATGTATTACGGTGCCCGGGCGTAAAAATGACACATCGAGCTTTAGAAAGAGACTGTCACACAGGTATGAGTGACAGAGATAACGCTATAAAGTCTCTGTTGCGGTGTGCGGTGCAAGTGCAGCTTGGCGGATGTCATGTCTTCGAATGTTTGGTTCTAAGACAAGCCGATTGCCTCATTATGTTTTCCTTCACCGCTTTGAGAGCAGTGGTGATGAAATAATGTACAGACGCCAGCACAACAAGCTACTACAATCTGTCAAATTTCTTTAATAGATTTTCAACTTTATCGCTAAAACAAAATCAACTTTGAACCTTATTCAAAGTTGATTGGGAAAATTTGACAGTTTCGGGTAGCTTGATGTGCTGGTGTCTGTACGCAAAGTAATGGGTTTGAAATCTTCAACTCGTAAGTCACCTCTGCTCTAGATAACGCTATACAAAGACTAAATTTCCTAAAACTTGCTGCGCCATATTTACGGCCGGGTTGTGTGCTGTTTGTATTGGAGCGTATATAATTATACATGGTGCGTAAATGTGTAACGTTGCGTTAAAGTTGTCAATAAATCAGTTTGAGTGTTCTGAAGCTTCGATAATAAAACTAGTATCGTAGATTAAAGTATCTATCGTAAAAAAGTGTTGTGAATTCATTTATTTATTTAGGTTTACATGCACAACATAACATAATAGAATCCCAAGGTATTGTACAGAGCAATATACAAACTAAAAAGTGACAATACAAGTCACATACTTACTTAATTTTAAGTATACTTAATTTACCAGGTAAAATACAATTTAAAAAAAAAACCTAAGAAAATTAACAAAAAAAAAACAATACAACATACTTGTAAAATAAACAAAATGTAATCAAGTTAAAAAAAAATACCTTAGGTAGGTAAGTACTTTTCTTTCATCTGTCATCTGCCTAGCCTTTTCCCAACTATGTTAGGGTCGGCTTCCAGTCTACTCGGATGCAGCTGAATACCAGTATTTTACATGGAGCGAATGCCTATCTGAACTCCACAACCCAGTTACTTACTAGGTAATACGCTGATACCCCTAAGTAAGACTGGTTGTCAGCTTTTCGGGCTTCTGACTACCCGTAACGACAGTCAGGTCAGTCAAGGTCCACGAACGACAGCTGGGACCAATGGCTTAACGTGCTTTCCGAGGCACGGAAGGGTCTTGGTATGTAAAGATGGTCACCCATCCACAGACCAACCGCGGAAAGCGTAGCTTAACCTGATCCATCGTCCTGTGCGGCTGTTATCATTTTGCCACGGGCCCCTCTCTTATCTTCCTTATCTTTGAACTATCTTCTCACAAAATCTAAACATTCACGACACACATCTATCCATCTCCAGGCAAACAAGTCACACTCGGGTGTTGATCTTAGAAGATCATGGTTTTTGGACTAAAGCTGTACCAACCATGTTGGACAGGCACATATTTAGAGATATTTCTTATGGAAAAGTGTTAATGGTAGAAATCTAACTTAGAAAGATGTATTAATGATTCTAATGATTATAATTCTCTAAATATGTTATTGTCGCGAATCATATTTTGATCAAGATACAACCTGACACTGACCTGCAAATTGAAAAAAACTTAAGAAAATTTGAATGTTGCGGTCTCAACTACCCATTCACCTTAAATACATTCTATTGGATTTCATCTCAGCACGAGCCGTGCGCCAAATGGGATTTCCCATCGTCAATAATGACCAACTTCCATACAAACTTTTGATGCCCCTTTGGGCTCAATTTACACCCCCGCGGAACGGAATAGAAGCGAACTATTTTTGTACAAAGCATTATGAACTTTATGTCAATATTGTAACGTACAAATTAGATACACCCTTATGCGCAGGTCATGCATCTTCTGGAGAATTATCGCGCATTCTCGGGATTTCCCGCAGTAACAAGCTCGTATCTAGTTTGTACGTTAGACAATTGTCAACTGACATAAAGTTCATTTTGCTAATATGAAAACTGGATTCCACTCCGTTCCGCGGCGGTGTAAATTGAGCCTTAGAGGTCTAATTTTCAAATATATCCTTCTTTGGATATGGAACTTTTGTGCAAAATTGTATGTTTGCTATATAGATGCAGAGTAAGGCTGTGCGTTGTCTGGCAGTGAATGAATGCATCATTCAAGACTGTGCCCGTGACTTCGTTCACGTGCATGGCGGATAACAAATTGGATTTCTTGGGTACATTTTTTTTTGCACTGAACCCCAATTTTTTTTTCTAAAATAAACGTAAAGTCTACTTTACTTTATATTTTACTTTACTTTTAAAGTCAATATTCTAGTATAGTTTATGTTCACTTATTCGTAGGTACTGTATCATAGATAGACTTTATTTTAGAGGAAAGGAGTAACTTAGACTTATGCCTAAGTTACTCCTTATAAGATCAGCTATCTGCCAGGGAAAGTAGAGTCAAAATCGGTCCAGGTGTTTCGGATATTAGCCGGAACAAAGTGACATAATAAACAGACACTTCAATTTTATTTATTGTATGTACAGTCAACAAAAAAGATAAGTATGCAGGATCGTCGGATATAGTTGAAGTTTAGTAAGAAACCGGTGGATGTTCTCAAATAAAATTTTATTTTATTATTAAAAAACAAACAGCTCCTTTATCAAATTAAATTTCAGTTGACAACATCCATCGGTTTCTTACTAAACTTCAACTATAGCCGACAATCCTGCATACTTATCTCTTTTGTTGACTGTACCTAATTACCTATGTATTGTTATATTTGCAGTGGCTTCCAGTCGAACGGGATGCAGTAAAATACCTGTATTCAGCTGCATCCGGTTAGACTGGAATCCCACCCCAACATAGTTGGGAAAAGGCTGAGCGGATGGTGAGTGCACCTATGTATTGTATAGATATTGTCGACATTTTTGATTCCCATAATATTGGCTGTAATTTGGCCATAAACCTCTCAATTCATCGCTCGTCGTATCGTGAGATGGATGGGAGGAAATGACGATTCAAATTGCATACATTCAACTTGGGATATCGTTAGTGATATGTAAATACGGTATGTATTTACATATCACTAACGATATCCCAAGTTTTGAAGATATCCCAATTTGGAGATGATTTTGAAATCACGACGGCTTGGTTACTCTAAATTGGTAGCTGTATGTGTTAACCTATAACAAGTGAAAGTCTACACCCAGTTTCTCTGAGCCATGTAGAGTGCTGGCTAATGAGGCTGTCTGTGGCGACCTTAAGACTGCGGGTAAATCAACATATTCCTTCATTTTCGCGAATTATTGAAATACTATCTTACCCGACAGACGTTGTTCTGGGGGCCTAAAAAGGCCACTTTGGCAGAATCATAAAAGGATTTAACATAATGGACAATTAACTCATAAGTTAATCGTATCAAATCCTATTGGTAAAACAATTTTCAGTTATTTTTTTTTTGTCTGTGCTAAAATACCAATCAATCCAAACCAAATCCCAATCAATATAATTCATACTGGTGTGATTATGAATTATAATATGATTATGATTTATTATTTTATGATTGATAAGTGGCCTTTTTAGAACCCCAGTTTTTGATTCGAAAGACACGTGGCGCCATCTATTATCATAATAACGTTATTGTTGTTTTCCTTGGGAACAGCACTTTTTTTTCGGGATGTAAGGTACCTACCCTATGTCCGTTTCTGTACACCTGAGAACATAATATATGCAAAATTTCAGGATGATCGGTTCAGTGGTTTAGGTGTGAAAAGGTGACAAACAAACTTACTTTCGAAATGCGAAAGTAAGTTTGTGTATATAATATTATTGGTGAATTTTCCAAGTGGGCGTGGACGGCCAAATCCGAAACTATGAGTAATAGCGAAAAGTACTCAAAGGAGTCGCGGGCTCAATTTGAATGAAAACTAAAACTGGATTTTTGAAAAATCTATATGTCGGAGACATCATTAGTACGGGAGCTGACTTGACAACGAGGCGGAAGCAGTGTGACGACAACGACTATTCGGAACGCCAGCGCCATCTGGTGGCGCTTGACAGAGTCTAGCCTGAGTTCGTGGGAGGGTCGACGCTCGAAGACAGTTCGGCAAGAACGATGTGGTGCTCTCTTGGACATTGGACATCGTACGAACAACATGTGCTTAGAAACTGTCCCGCGTTCCGTATCTGGTTGTGTCGTGTACCTACAGTGTGTTATTTGCTAGTGTGATTAAATTGTTTGTGAAATTATAATCTGATTTGAACTGCAAACCGTTTTTCTATTGCGCATTATCCAACACTTACCCACAGTAGCCCACACATAGTTTAATTATGGCTGATAATAACGAGAAACACTATACCTTCTCCGACATCAGAACTGGGATTAGTGTTGGCAAAATCAGAACGCTTAAAATTAAAGTGACCGTTGACATTTGATAAACAAAGTGCAAACATGCGAACGCTTATTAAATAATCGTGTGGATCAGTCCAAGTTCGACCTAGACAAACCAGATACGGATGCACGATCATAGTACATGTTGTTTTGGGCATAGGCTGTATGCAGAAATACCTTTGCACAGTGACGCGCCAGTTGCGCCCTACCGCCACGTTTAAAAAAAAAAAAAAAAAGAAAAGAAAAAAAAAGTGTGTCTGTAACCGGCGTTTGAGTTCGTCGTATCCTGTTTTCGTATTAAGAACACATGGTAGGACGCGTCGTGTGCAAACGTAACAGCACACAGTACGATAGCTGATTTGTGTTTTGCTGAAAATTCATTGCAAGGAGGTCAACTTGTTGTGTGTGGCCGTCATTAAGGCGCACAAAGGGAGTCAAGGACGTGGCGTGGAGCTACCAGTGACAAGCCAAGCAGCCTGCAGCCGTCGGCGAAGCCCTTCGTGTGCTGCAGTGAGGGAATCCAGGACATGTCGCGACATGTCATGGGCTGCGGCACGGTGCACGAGCAGTGGCAGCCAAGCAGATGGTGGACGTGGAGCGCGTGCTGCAAGCAGCAGCGGCGAGTGGACGTTTGCGTCGTACAGCTACTCTCAGGCACGTTAGAAAATAAAGGTGAGCTGTATTGTTTTGTTTACGATTCTGGTGCTGAATGCTCGTGAGTAATAGCGAGTTGTGTAGCCAAATTAAGTGGCAAACGAGTTAATAATGTTGTTGCGTTGACTGATATTGGTCAAACGCGTGTATTCAGCACAGAACAAGTCATATGTAGCGTTGCGATTAGCGAGCAACAACTTGAGATTTTATTACATTTCTACCCGACATTTACTTGCAAAGTAATATTAAGACAGGACAAAGGCAGCTTTAACAAAATTTTGGGTAGGCTATTTTGTGTTATTAGAAAACGAAGAATGAAATCAGATTATAAGACTAAGTTAGATCGGAAGTTCAGAGGTCCACTTGTTAGTTGATGTTTTGGATTGGGGATCACCTCCCCATACGTTAAACGCTTTAAATTCTAACCGTAGTTACAAGTATGCTCACTCAAAGATGCCTCTAAGTAGTGTGCCTAACGAGTTAAACGTAGAAGACGGTGACGAGAGTTCACCGAGTAGTTAGAGCACATACCATGGCCAGGTCGCACTGTACGCACTTGTCTGTAGTCGTAACTGCAATTCACTTGTGAGTTGTTCAGGGAGCGATGGGCAGCTGGTGGTGCAGCGGGGACCAGTGTCTCAAAGGAGACTATTGTTGTGTTGGTCTTGTAATGACCTGGGAGTCGTAGACTCTATATGAAGTGATGTGTGTTGGTCGTATCACTTGAGGTGATGACGATATAGGTGGCATGAGTGTCACTAGCTGCTGCGGCAGCAGGGCCATGAGCGTTGTATGTGATCTAAGTTGATATAGTTCCTGACCAATTATTACTAAGGCTTAAAGGAATCGTTGTACTTGGTCTCGGTAATCTCGAAACTAGATAGTTCAAATTCTTAGATTAGCCTAATTTTTAGTTTCTAATTTGAATGCTTATTGCAAATTGATCGTAAAATAAAACAGATTTTATAGAGTCGAGTCCTTTTTAATTTTGATACATCAGTCTTCATATGGGAGGTTGCGAAAAATGCCAGAAAATCAGAGTATTACTAACTAATTTGAAGAAAGCCAAGTAAAAGTCTTGTTGATGAAACAGAGTAGAGATTAAGTCGCGTGATAGTGGTGAATCTTAGGTCGGCTGGTCGGGACCGTACCAGTAGTCATTTCGTAGCCGTAGTCCGTTAGAAGTCGGTATCTGCTTTTAGTAGTCCGTGGATACGCGGTGCGCGGGTGTCTCTGGCGGAGGTCGGGTCTTGTAGAGACCATAGAGTCCGTGGGACTCGGAATTCAGAGGAATTCATAGAAACAAACGTGAGGTTTGTTGGGCTTGATGAAAAGCCACAGGCCACGAATAAGATTCCTGCTTCGTATTTTGTGATGCTCTAAGGATGTTTTATTGGCTTAGTTGATTATTTAGTTAGTGATCTTGAGATTTGAGAATCAAATAATGAGTAATGCTCTGAACTCTGCATTTTTTTTTAGTTTGTTCGAATTGTCATTGTGTTTTTTTGCCTGTACCATATTTGGTCAGGAGTGACCGAGCTATGTGATACTTTGCGGGTATGTTTGTTGACAGATTAACACACGAGGACGTGTGGAAGCAGGATGGCCGTGTCGGAGACATCATTAGTACGGGAGCTGACTTGACAACGAGGCGGAAGCAGTGTGACGACAACGACTATTCGGAACGCCAGCGCCATCTGGTGGCGCTTGAGAGAGTCTAGCCTGAGTTCGTGGGAGGGTCGACGCTCGAAGACAGTTCGGCAAGAACGATGTGGTGCTCTCTTGGACATTGGACATCGTACGAACAACATGTGCTTAGAAACTGTCCCGCGTTCCGTATCTGGTTGTGTCGTGTACCTACAGTGTGTTATTTGCTAGTGTGATTAAATTGTTTGTGAAATTATAATCTGATTTGAACTGCAAACCGTTTTTCTATTGCGCATTATCCAACACTTACCCACAGTAGCCCACACATAGTTTAATTATGGCTGATAATAACGAGAAACACTATACCTTCTCCGAAATATATTTCTAGGCAGGAATGGAACCCGTTGACTTTGTAAAAAAAAAACACATGCACTGTATTATTACACCATTCGATAGTGTCGCTAATAAGGATCGAATTCTGGGAAGTAATGACATTCACCCTATATACAGGGTGAATTTTCCAAGCGGGCGTGGATGGCCAAATCCGAAACTATGAGGAATAACGAAAAGTAGCCACCATTCGATAGTGTCGCTAATAAGGCTCGAATTCTGGGTAGCAATGACATACGGGAAACTACGTCGGTGCCTACAACCAAACGCATGGATCAGCAGCATTCAGGTCAAACACTTTGAAGGGAGCTAAATGATCCAACACACACACCACCGTCAGCGAGACATTTGAGTGAGCATGACATACCTACTATCAGCTGCCAAGGTACCTACATTCAAGTCAATGAAAGACCCTTAAATCCAGCATTTATATACCTATGTGTAGTCCTCCAGACCGTATTTCGGCTATGGCGACACATCTCTACGGTGACTAGCCTTTGGCGCGGCAGATATTATAGTGCACAAGCGTGTGCGCAGACACAGATGCATTCCCTCTTCCCTCACTCTCATAGTCTGATGGGATGGCAATCCGTCACGACCGGAGACAGATCCAGACGCAGGACCAACGGCTTAACGTGCTGTCTGAGACACGGGGGCATCACACCGCCAACTTCAAAACTCCGGGCTGTTCCTAGGAAATTCAAAGTCAAAGTTAAAATATTTTATTTGTTGAACAAAGGTAATATTGTACATGGTATAAAATTTGCGTTGTATCAATATGTTTTGCCTTGCAAGGAGTACAAATTAGGCGTAAAAAACTGCAAACTAAATAAAACTGTTTCAAACAAATAACATCGTAAACAAGATAGAATAACAAGTGGATCGGACACTTTTTATTCAATTCCTAATGGAAAACCCAACAACACTTTGCCCGACTCGGGAATCGACCCAGGATCCCACGCTCAGCAATAGCGCTTGCGACCACGACACCAATAAGGCAATGGAAAATAGTCTGTATATGATAGCAGTCTTCAGTCCTACACCATGGTGCAGAGGTCTAAATTATAATATCACAGCCGAAGATAGGCAACAACTTTGTTTTGCTACAGAAAGACAACTTTTAATTACTTCCCAAACAAAAACGGCCAGCTCTCGAGTTTATATAATTTGATAACTTCAACTTGAACGTTCCCATTCGAAAGCGAAGCCGTGATTAACGAATCCGTTCCAGGTTATTCAATCGAATAGCCATGGAACGGATTTGTTATTTATTACTTTATTATTGTATCTTCTAATGTCCTTATGATTTACATATATCCGGAATAACATAACATAACGCCTATTCTCTCCGAAGAGTTAAGTATACGTGACGTATAGATCCTATAGGTTCATTAGAAAATAAGCGTCAGACAGCATCTGTCTGGCATTCATGACGAAATTAACCTTTTTGGCGCAGCCGTGAGGCACACACTATTGTTGTCAAAACATTACTTTTACTGTTTTATTTTGTTACTAGCGTCCGCCCGCGTCTTCGTCCGCGAGGTATGTATGTCGATAAAAACTATCCTATGTCCTTCCCCGGGATGCAATTTATCTCTCTGCCAAAAATCTAAATCCGTGAAAAAGTAACATACAGACAGACAGCGTTACTTTCGAATTTATAATAATAATATTAGTATGGATTAATATTCTGTTTTACGAACTGGGTCCAAATATGGTCCAAATGAACTTTATTATTTCTTTTTTTTCTTTCTTTACCCACATTTCGCCAGTTATAGTTAAGTCCTCTATCTCTAAGTCTATTGCCGTCATCCGAGCACAAAACCTGACTCCGGGCTGCTACGAAGAAATTCTTGATGGAAAAACCCAATAACACTTGGCCTGAACTGGGAGCTGAACCCAGGACCTCATGATCAGCCGTAGCGCTTTGTGACCACTAGACCGACGGGGCATGTAACTCATAGGTATGTATGCCAAGTCTGCGCGCAAAAGTAATACGAGGCAAATATATGGCTTACCCCCGCACTCACAGATGTCAATTAACGTTAATGACCCTTTAGCTTTATATTAATTAGGCACTTTTGTGAGGCTGGTTTATCTTTGCAGGCAGTAAAATTAAAGGACCCAAGTGAACTGAATTTGTTAAAAAAAAATTGAATTTGTGGCCAGTTCCATTTTAATCAACTTGCTTTTGTCAGCGTCTTCGTCCGCGTGAATATCCCACGGGAACGTACTTCCGGGATTAAAAGTACCCCATTTGTTAATCCAGGTTATAAACTGTCTGTGTGCCGAATTTCATCTAAAACCATTCAAACGTTTTTGCGCTAATCCGGAACATAGATCCAGATAAACATTAAAAACCTATATTATCGGCATCAAACTCGTTTGCACGCCTCGTAGCAATTACTTTTTCAAATATATGACTCATACAAAACCTAAAAACAACTTCTAAATCTTCCTCCAAAAATACAAGTGCAACATCAACCTAACCTTAACAAGTTAAATACCTATGTATAGATTAGCAAACATGTTTTGTATTGAGATTTTGTTACGAGAAGTTTAACAGGTCCCCAAATTCTTTTCAAAAAGTTTTTTTTGTACGTTTGTCAGCTATTTTTATTACTTGCCTTCCGCCTGGACACGAGTTACCGTGGCCGACTTGAAAATATCTAAATAGACTTCGAACCCAATTCGGTCGGAGCAAAGACAATCTCCACACAAGGGGTTCACGGACGGCCCTGATCTCAAGAGCGTATGTGGCACCACCCCACAGACAATGGCCCACCTTCCATCCTGCGCCGCATGCCTGCACACAGGTGACAGGACAAGTGCCTGTGCACTTGATGATCTTATGACTGCGTCAGTGAGCGGAGTTCGCGCAGCGAATTTTTGGGCCCAGTAGACAACGTGTTTTTTTTGATATCCCATAACTCTAGGACCCTCATTGTACTCATCATTATGAACAACTTTTACTATGGGAGCAAACCTGAAATCGCGAAAAAAAAATCTGCTGTTCCCTACATTTATTTTCGTATAACTCGTCAAAATGTAGGGAACAACTGATTTTTTTTTTCGCGATTTCAGGTTTGCTCCCATAGTAAAAGTTCTTCATAATGATGAGTACAATGACCCCTAGAGTTATAGGATATCAAAAAAACACGTTATATTTAAACTTTTTGCCACCTATGGTACGCTAAGAAGAAGGAAGCAATTTTTAATGATGCAAAGACTAGAACGGAAATGCTTCTAATGGAACAATTACACTTTCGACCAAAGAAAACTATCTTAGTTCGACCCAGCTCCAACACTCCAATCTTTTATTCATAGTGCTATAGTTATTGCCGCACTGGTACTAACGCGCTGTGGTACTATAAGTAACAAAATACATCTCGTAAAGGCCGGGAACTACTGGGTGGAAGCCTGTGTATAAACTGTACAAAGTACGCCGTTCTTGGCTAAGCTACTGTAAGCCTAGTGGCTTTCATATGTCACACACTCTCCTCCTCTTTGTCCTCCTAACTACCTAGAATCTTCAGAATGTACTTCGAATTTCTACAGATAGCTCCCAATTCATCCCAATCGAATTTCGAAGTACCTACTTATTTATTTGGATAGGTAACTTCCTACTTTTCGAGGAAAATTCGAGTCACTAGATCTGAGATATACTTATATCAATCAGGAATTTTCAACGTTTTCTCAGAATCAATTAATTATTGTTATGTTTTCCGGTTCGGAATTGTTGAAAAGGTACATGTATCGTTCGCGAACGGCAGAAGCTGGAATTCGTTTAATGGGATTCAGGAAGCTCTTTGAGGAAGTAATGATATAAATATTATTGTTGCGCCATTTTGAAATCTTTATATGGCTTTATAAGGATTTCAAAATGGCGCAACAATATTATATATATCGTTACAGTTATCATGCAGTAAAAGTAAATCTGAGAAGTTGTAACTAGTTAGGCACGGCACGGCTATACAACGTGCCGCTACAATGGTGACATCAATTTAACACACGGGTATGGCTAGTGGCCAGTAATCATAAAAAATAAAACTACATAAAATAATTCTTCATTTTGAAAACTACCGCCTGCTGCGCCGCTCGCCGACATGGGACTTTCTATCTCTTTCCCTCAATTCGCCTACTCTTTGCACCTTCGATCGATCAGGTTTAGCTACGCTTGCCGCGGTTGGTCTGTGGATAGGTGACCATCTTTACATATCAAGACCCTCCGTGCCTCGGAAAGCTCGGCTGTCATTCGTGGATCTTTGGCAGTCGTTACGGGGAGTCAGAAGCTCGTAAGTATGGCAACCAGTCTTTCCAGGGGGGGGGGGGGGGGGTATTATTATTTATTTATTTAACACTATTTAACGCTTCAAGCACATAAATGTACAGAGGCGGACTTAATGCCATAGGCATTTTCCCAGTAACTGGGTTGTGGAGGTCAGAGAGGTTGTCGCTACATGTAAAATACTGGTGCTCAACCATAGTACGTGTGTTAAAAAATAATGTCGCCATTAAATAATAATAAACCATTTATTTTCAGGTAACAAAGACCCATAGATACATACCTTAATCTAAGCATACATAATAATAGTAACAATTTTGTTAGTAATTAAAAAGCGCCACGCTTTATGGAAACACATTACAGAATCGTTCAGGAGTCAGAATCACAGAAAACTAAATAATATTTGTATCAAAACATCACAAGACCGCAACCTCACAAACAAATGTGAAATATTGTAACATTTTGGCAATTGTTCGGGACCTTCCTTGGCTTTTCACAAACAAACGGCCCGAGGTCCTGACCGGGAAGAATGGAGGACCTTTTTCTTCAACTATTATTCACACAATGAAATTCCGCAAAGAACACCTGATATATATGATTATCAACTAGTGTAGGGACAAACAATATAAAGAAATGGCAAAAAAGGGAACTGTAACTTTTAAAACCGCTTCTGAGCAATTACACATTTAACTAAATATTTTATGTTTCAAGGATCTTTGACAATTTCGATTCCAACGAATCTTCAGAGCTTTCTAATATTAAACTTGAAGCAACAAACCCGAAACATAACTCAAATATACACAAGTAAGTACTGAGGCAAACTAGTTTAAGTATATATTAATTCTGTGCAAAATAAACAGAATGTCTGCGAGGATCTGTGCAAATACAGTGAGTCTTAAAGAACAACGGATTAAGCCGAAATCCGTCGTAAACGGGAGATTTACGCCGTGCATCCCGACTACGTGAATCAACGCACATCATAAACTTAGGTACCTACATAATGCTGCTCCGCGTATACTAACAATGTGGGTACATGGGGCTGCCAGAGTTTAGAACCCAGCCTAAAACATGGGAGTTAGTTAAAATTAATTTTGAATGGGAAATAGATCCACCCTGTATAAGGATGGATACGAATACAATCATATATATCCAACAAAGATATAAAAAAGATGCAGAAAATATAATGAAATCAATTAAAGCCTAAATGCTAAAGTAACCGAATTGTTTAATGGAAATCTCATCGTCGCAATAGATATAAGTAATTCTGTACAAGACTCGTACAGAATTATCTGCCGATAGCTTTTACTGTTTCATCGGATAGCAACGAGCGCAGATGGCTAATGGCTCTCTCAACCAACCAATTGAAAAATACTTCCTAATAGCCATAATTGGCGTTACCGAGTTTGAGGACACAACTTTGCCGGGACAGACAAGATTGAAATAAATAAAAACGGCTACAATGTCTACGTTTCGAATGGAATCAATGGATTCCTGAAAAACAAACTTCCCTAAACTGAAAATACATGCTCCGTCGAATTTCGGAATCGAAAAAAGCAAGACAGTTTTAAAAGAATGCTGAAATGGGAACGTGCTTATAACCAACATTCCTGTCTGGAGGATCAAAAATTTCCTATGGTGTTTTATTCCGTCTACGTTCCTAAAATTCTTGACTTTTGAGTTATTAAAGGATTTACTAATTCTTTGTTTCGAACCCGAAATGAATATTTCTAATTGGGGAGATGAGAATATATAAATTTTAAAATAATAACTTGGCAATCAAGCCACGTGCAATTGACCCTGACTTAAAAAATATGCAGACATGTCCAACCATTCGTTTTCCGTGTTATTTTTAGTCTTATAGTGAAAACGAAAGGTACAGACGCCAGCACATCAAGCTACCCGAAACTGTCAAATTTTCCCAATCAACCTTGAACCTTATGCTTTAGCGATAAAGTCGAAAATCTATTAAAGAAATTTGACAGGTTGTAGTAGGTTGACGTGCTGGTGTCTGTACGTACCCACACCACCCAAATTATAACACTACTTGCTATGTAAATATCAGTGACAGGAAATTATTATAACAAATAATCAATATACAGTAAATAGAAAAATCATCATCATCATCATTTCAGCCGAAAGACGTCCACTGCTGGACATAGGCCTCTCCCAAAAGTTGGTTGTCCATAAGTGGGTTGGCCATAATCGCCACGCTTGGCAGGCGGGTTGGTGATCGCAGTATGGTATGGTGGTGGAATGCATAGAGAACGCTGCTGCCCATTCTCCGGTTAGACCCTTAGTCGCCTTTTACGACACCCACGGGAAGTATGGGGTGGTGCTATTCTTTAAGTCCGGCACCACACAGACGATATAATAGAAAAATACGGCAGTATTATTGAAGCTAACTCAAAAACTACCCAAGCAAAGTTAAAAAAATCGATCTTTCGAAATCGAACCTCAATTGCGGGAGATATCGTGTAACATAATATAAAAAAAAAATACAGTCAAATTGAGAACCTCCTCCTTTTTGGAGTCCGTTAATAAGCATTAAGAGCGTTCACGCCGTATTGCATTTCATACAAAATTTCAAACCCTTATTTTCCGAAATGAATGAACCGATTTTAATTAAACTTCGTACGCATAAGCAGGATATAAAGGTCTAAAAAGTTAGTAGGGAATAGTTTCGAAAAATAGTGTAACAGCCAAAATAGACCGATTTTAATTTTTCCATAGAATTCCAGTGATCTTTTTTTAAATAAGACAATTCGAAAATGTTCTCTACTAACTTTTTAGACCCTTATATTCTGCTTATGCGTACGAAGTTTCATTGAAATCGGTTTATTCATTTCGGAAAATAAGGGCTTAAAAGTTTGTATGAAATGCCTTACGGCGTAAACGCTCTTAAGAACGCTATAGAACTAAAATATCTACAAAAAAATCATCAACAAACTTAACAATTTCCTCCATTACCAAAAACCTCCACCAAACCACTTATTTCAATTCCGGGCGACTCCACCACTTTAGTATAGTAACCCCGTACGTACACACGGATTGTGTTGCCAGCAATCCGTCGGGTTGCCGACGAAGGCAAGGATTAGCTACCAATTACACCTCTCAGCTGGCTTTGTGCCGTGGCGTGTCACCATGACTTGTGCACTTTAAACGTGTTATGAATTCTGGAATTTTTCCGTTTCGGTTTTTTCAGATATGGTTTTGTGCTTGAGATGATTGCTTTTTAAGGTTTGTAGGTAGGTTACGTATCGAATGTATCAATCAAAACTGATAACCGGTTAAAATAATTTTACTAACATATATTTAGAAATCTTTTGGTTTTTTCGTGACCCTTTTATTTTTTTTTATTTTGTAGAAATTTTACATAAAACCAAGGCGTTGCGTAAAAAACTGGTTTTAGATAAAATGCAGCTTTTGACTGAAACCACTGGACAATAGTAGTATATTTATGGACTGTAAGGATATAAGTACCGGAATGCGGAAACATGGTGCATTAAAAGCCACGAAAGCATTAAGAGCGATACTTTCGAGATGTGGTTGGTTGGCGAAGACTACCATAGACCGCCATGAGAACGAATGAATCCATAGGAGGAACTCAACATCACCAAGAGGCTATCTACAATGTGCTAGGAGCATGCCCTCAACTTTTTCGGACATATTGATGCATTCACCAGCACGGTCTGGAAAGGCTTATTATACTGGACCGGGTGGAAGGCAAACGCGCTGAAGGCAGAACTGCTAGATAGTCAGACGCGATCAAGAAGGCTGCTGGAGGCAGCGACTACCGAGCGGTCCACACTGCAGAAGACCACATAACTTGGAGATGCGTCGTATGTGATCGGGATCCTCAGCATTGAGGAAACGGCGAAGAAGAAGAACCTAATAGACACTTTGTATGAAGACCTTTTTTTTGAAGGGAGATCTTTTTCTCTTGCGACAGCTTTTAGTGACTATATTGGCTGTCGAAACATAGGTATGCATTCATGCATGCATCGGTAAACCATACCAGAGAAATAGTCCATTAGGAAATCGCCCCAATATTAACCAATCCAGCACACACCCAAATACACATCATTTAGGTAATCCGGCTTACATCACTACCTATAATGATGGTCCAAATTAATCTAGTAATATAATCATCGGTTAGGCTAAACTCGTATGTAAACAAACCCTAGCATTGCGGTAACCAGACTAATCCCAGATTATACAGATGATTGGCCACAGGTCTGCTTGTGGTAGGTTCCGTGATACCCAATTATCTGACTAGCTGTTTAGTACAATTTCAGTACATATTTATACTAATCAACCGCGACCACATGTTCAATCATTTATTTGTTCGGTGGTTTTGAAAATGTTGCGTTATTTTTGTGGTTGCGTGTTGGAAATCTATTAGGCAAAACGATGAGTTATTTTGATGCGTGTATGTTCAACAGTAGCTGTGAAAATCTGTTATAATAATCGTAATCTGTCATTACTTCAGTAGCGTTACTGGGACTGAAACATAACTGGTGAAATGTTGATGTATACATGCAGACGCCAGCACATGAAACTACCCGAAAGTGTCAAATTTTCCCAATCAACTTTCAACCTTATGCTTTAGCAATAAAGTTGAAAATCTATTATAGAAATTTGACAGATTGTAGGCGTCTGTACACCTTCAAGGGTGGCAGGGATATCAAAGCGCAACCTATTACCATGGATTCAGTAAATGATTCTGAAGAATGCTGCGTTTATATTTTTCGTGGGTTATTAAAAAATAAAAAACCGGTAAAGTGCGACTCAGACTCGCGCACCGAGGGATCCGTACAAATTTGTAGGTATATAAATAGTTTTTAAGTTATTTTTTTTGCAATCTAACTATACGGTTCTCGGATTTTTTCCTTTACTTACGCTACATGACATTGCTTCTTGCCAATTTCATGACTCTAGGTCAACGGGAAGTAGGTACCCTATAGATTTAGGTTTCGGAACATGAAAGCCCGTATCTTTTGATTCCGTTGACTTTTTTTACTGCTTCAAGGGATTGCTGCCCTGAGTATTTGATATTCATTTCCACGCGTTCCTGAGAAAAAGGGTCTTGACTGACGAACAGACAGATCGGCAACGAAGTGATCTTATAAGGGTTCCGTTTTTCCTTTTAAGGTACGGAATTACGGATCCCTAAAAATACCTGTTCCATACATTTTGACCGCATAGGTATTGTACTATTCTATGAAACAGCTGCTTCCTATGCTGGGGAGTCTATCTATATTATGAGTTTGGTTTCCGCACTTAGTCCTTCAGTGGACCATTGTGCGTGGGCCATGGCGGCCGTCGGTGGTTATTCCAACCAGCCCACCTCCCTCCAGAAGCTGATCAAATCTTCTGGTCTGTTAAGAACATCTGTGTATGATCTGGGTGTCCCGAGGGTTTCTGACCTTATCTGGGTGACGCCTGTGCACTCAAAGAGCACATGCGCAATGGTTTCATCAGCCTCCATGCAAGCCCTGCACAGGGGACTGTCTGTTATGCCTAATGTGTAAAAGTGTTTAGTTAGTGAGCAGTGTCCCGTGATGGTCCCCGTCACAAGGCGCAGGCCTTTCCTGTCCAGTCGTAGTAAGCGCCAGGTTAGCCTGGCATCCAATAACGGCATGGCTTCTTTGGGCTCCCTGCAGCCGGGTGACGACGACCACCAGCTTTCTGCTTGTGTGTGGCTGTGCTGCTGTAGCCACCTGCGTTGCTGGTTGAAGGGGATGGGCACGATAGGTTCCGGTCCACAGACTGACATACTGGGAGCCCTTCTGGCCAGCTCGTCAGCTGCGTCGTTGACAAGCGATCCACTGTGGCCTTTTATCAATAAGCTATTTTTGAATAAGCATATCCAAATAAGCAATTTAAACAAACATGAAGTTAAAACTAAACTACAAAACTGGCTGTATGATCAGGACTATTCTCGTACAGAAGCTCTTATTTATAACATAATGTAGGCACGTAATAATAATCACTATTCTACAAAGCCGAATACAGAAACCCATGCAACACCACAAGACCAGAACATACCCCCACAAAACACAACCCCAAACCCCCCCCCCCCTTTCATATACCACACCAGAGCACATCACAACAGAACACAACGCACTATACCACAACACAAGACAAGACACCACAATATAACACACCACACCACACCACAACACACCACACCACACAACCACATCTCCCTCCTTTAACAGACATACCTACACGTTAATAGCCGTAGTTCATTATAGGTTCATAATGTTATCACACTTCATCATCTGCCTAGCCTTTTCCCAACTATGTTGGGGTCGGCTTCCAGTCTAACCGGATGCAGCTGAATACCAGTATTTTACATGGAGCGACTGCCTATCTGACCTCCACAACCCAGTTACTGGGTAATACGATACCCCTTGGTAAGACTGGTTGTCAGACTTTCGGGCTTCTGACTACCCGTAACGACTGTCAAAGATCCACAAATGACAGCCGGGACCAACGGCTTAACGTGCTTTCCGAGGCACGGAGGGGTCTCGGTATGTAAAGATGGTCACCCATCCACAGACCAACCGCGGCAAGCGTAGCTTAACCTGATCGATCGACCTGTGCGGCTGTTATTATTTAGCCACGGGCCCCTCACATGGCATGGCACGGGCATGTTATCACACTTATCACACATAAATAAAGGATTTTTTGTACACGAAGTTACAGTAGAATACTGACTCCTAAGTCACAGGGTCCCCCCTAGTTTAGGAGGCAGGGTTTTCACTATACTATAAGCAACCTTTGTTTCCCTAAGTTTAATGTTCCTATGTGTATATTGTATGAGCTTTGTATATTAAGGTGTTTGTGTTAATAAACTTACTTTTATTTTTTTATTTATCCATTGTAGTGTCATGCTGGGGGGTCATCACGTGCTGAATTTATGGTTACAGTTTGCGCGTCGATGTCCCTACCCCAACCTGTGGGGCGATTGCGTAACAAACACATTATCATTCGGAATGGATTTCATTTTGACAGTTCAACGACATTCATTGCGTAATTTACGTGTTGAGCAGACAAACTTTTCGAACTTATGAAGCAATGGATTAGCAAATTTGCTTCAAAATTATTCAGATTCCGATTGATAGTGTGTTACGCAATTAAGGTGCAGCGGTGGTATTCTATAAAAATCTCACCGTGAAAACTTAGTGAAGTGAGCGTGGAGTGAGCTGTCAGTAGTGTCAATTCCTAGCAAAAACAAACTCACTTCACCTAAGTTTTCACGGTGAGATTTTTACAGAATTGACCGGCAGTATAGGTAATCTCTGCCTGACGGATACGTTATGTAAACGTTCTAGTAATACGACAATACATTGAACTTCAAATAAAATCTCATCATCATCTGCCTAGCCTTTTCCCAACTATGTTGGGGTCGACTTCCAGTCTAACCAGATGCAGCTGAATACTTTACATGGAGCGACTGCCTATCTGACCTCCGCAACCCAGTTACTGGGTAATACGATACCCCAAATAAATCCTAAAAACACAAAAATATTTCTGGATTAAACTTCCAGTAACATTTTAAGTGTTAACCTAATTGAAACTGGTATTGTTTTCCAGTCAAACAGACGAATTGGAAAATACGATTTATCAAAATAGAAAGTGTTTTGGCTTATGAACTAAGATAATAATGGGGTTATTTATTAACGTTGTTTAAAGTTAAGTCAAACGTCAAATACGTATGGTTAAAAACAGACGCTAATCATTTCATAACAACGTTTTAAACTCAAAATATTAGATGCGACAGCAACTATTTTGATCTTAGATTTATACGCTTACCGCCTATATTTACCTATAGTTAGGTACAAAAGATATAGTTTAAACTAAAGTATTATTTCAGTAACGAAAACATTCGCTCCACAATGTATCGAATTGGCACAGATCCATAATAAACAGCTACCAACAAAATGATAAAAGCTAACTTTAACGGAATAACTTTTGAAGATTTTAATAGGCTGGTGCTCAAAGCTTGGGATACACAGGGAACCTTCATACATAATTGAGCACTGAGTTCAAACGCCTGAGAAAGTCTTCGAAGAGGGCGAAATTGAAAGAGAAGACTCGGAAAGTTGATCCCATCTCGATGTGGGACTGCTTGGGAAGAAAGAGCTCTTCCTAACTGTCTAAGCTGTGAAAAAGAGAGAGACTTATGATATAGGTACAGATGCCAGCGCATCAAGCTACCACAATCTGTCAAATTTCTTTAATAGATTTTCAACTTTATCACTAAAGCCTTAGGTTCAAAGTTGATTGGGAAAATTTTACAGTTTCGGGTAGCTTGATGTGCTAGTCTGTACTTGTACTAGGAAGTGGTGACGGGTGGGCGTTTTGGTGGACTGTCTCTTGTCATTTTGACGTTCGAAAAGTGCTGATTCTCAGCCTAGTTTGAATACCTAAAATACTTTTGATTAGGATTTTGAGTAGGTATAAATATAAAGAGTCGGCATTTTCAAATAATAAACGATGTAACTAAGTACAACAGTAAAATATGAGTTCTCACCACTCATCGCGTATAAAGTTACTTTTAAAATGAAATAGACCCTTTTCTTGCTAATACTTTTTTAATCGCACAACTGTACTCTTTCACAATCCAACAACGACTGCCTTTGCACTAAATTTTACCATTTTAAAACGACATTTGCCCCACCCAGAAATAACGCTCAGTAATATCATCACCGTTATTTCAAAGTGTTGCCAAAGTAAAATAATACATTTAGTTGCCATAGCGGAAATACATTTTAAACGTTTGTTACAATATTAATAATTTGTACTTTGATAGTGTTGCCACAGTGGATATTGTAATGCGGTATTAAAATAATGCTTGTTTTTTAAAATTAAATCAATGAAATCACGACAACTCGGCCATCCGACGGCGTGCTAACTCCGAAGCACGCGCTAATCACGACCACTGAGGCAATATATCAAATAGCAACAATATTGGAAATTTATTTTGGTATGCTGGTTTACTGGGAAGCTAAATAATTTAACTAACCATCTGTATGTGCCTGCGCACCGTTTCTATTAGAATTATCATTGATCCCATTAAGTAACACAACCTACTGCCATTCGGCCATCAATTTCACACCTACTGTGTTATCATAAAAATAGTCCAAAAGTTTCATCCATACAGGACTTTCATTTAAGCATCTCTAAAAGTTTTCTGAAATTTTCATCAATACCATTTATTTCCACGAGTAATTGAGCATTAGCAAAGTTTCATACCGCTTTTTGGCCAATCCAAAAACTTTTTAAAGGGCATAGTGTTTTATTTGTTGTCATTCCAATCAAACATTGGCGTATTAACTTTCTTAGCTATCGCTCAATATCTTGGAATCTACTATCAGGGTCAAAATCTGGGACTCATTGCAGCATATCTACATGGCTTATTAAAAGCACACAAATGGCGTACTAACAGCACACCTACATGGTTGCATAAGATCACATTAGCGCCTACGTTAAACTCAGAACTACGGTTTTGAACTACAGCTCACTTACATGGCTGCGCAAGATCACATAAGTACCTACGTTAAACTTTGAAGTGCAGCTGACCTACATGGTTGCATAAGATCATATAAGTACCTTCGTTAAACTTTGAACCGCAGCTCACCTACATGGCTGCATAAGATCACATAAGTACCTACGTTAAACTTTGAACTGCAGCTCACCTACATGGCTGCATAAGATCACATAAGTACCTACGTTAAACTTTGAACTGCAGCTCACCTACATGGTTGCATAAGATCACATAAGTACCTACGTTAAACTTTGAACTGCAGCTCACCTACATGGCTGCATAAGATCACATAAGTACCTACGTTAAACTTTGAACTGCAGCTCACCTACATGGCTGCATAAGATCACATAAGTACCGACGTTGAACTCCGAACCGGCTCACTCACATGGTTGCAACAAACTATACGCATACATTACCCATGATTGAACTAGAGTGTAAGCCGCATAGAACTCTAAACTATTCTCCTATATCATTATCTTTATTTTTAAAATCTGAACTACAGCTCGCTTATGTGGCTGCTATAAACTATACGCATACATCTCCATAAAGCTCACTTGCATGGCTGAACTAGAGTGTAAGCCGCATAGAACTCTAAACTATACTCGTACATCTTCATTTTTAAATCTGAACTATAGCTAGCCTACATGGCTACAATAAGCTATACGCATACATCTCCATAAAGCTCACTTACATGGCTGAAATAGAGTGTAAGCCGCATAGAATTCTAAACTATACTCGTACATCTTCATTTTTAAATCTGAACTATAGCTGGCCTACATGGCTGCAATAAACTATACGCATACATCTCCATAAAGCTCACTCACATGGCTGAAATAGAGTGTAAGCCGCATAGAACTCTAAACTATACTCGTACATCTTCGTCTTTAAATCTGAACTACAGCTGGCCTACATGGCTGCAATAAACTATACGCATACATCCCCATAAAGCTCAATAACATGGCTAAACTAGAGTGTAAGCCGCATAGAAATCTAAACTACACTCGTACATCTCTGAACAGCTCACCTCGTGGCTGGACCCGAGTGCACGCCGCATAGAGGTCTAAACTATACTCGTACATCTCTGAACAGCTCACCTCGTGGCTGGACCCGAGTGCACGCCGCATAGATAAAGGTCAAAGTCACTATACTCGTACATCTCTGAACAGCTCACCTCGTGGCTGGACCCGAGTGCACGCCGCATAGAGGACTAAACTATACTCGTACATCTCTGAACAGCTCACCTCGTGGCTGGACCCGAGTGCACGCCGCATAGATAAAGGTCAAAGTCACTATACTCGTACATCTCTGAACAGCTCACCTCGTGGCTGGACCCGAGTGCACGCCGCATAGAGGTCTAAACTATACTCGTACATCTCTGAACAGCTCACCTCGTGGCTGGACCCGAGTGCACGCCGCATAGATAAAGGTCAAAGTCACTATACTCGTACATCTCTGAACAGCTCACCTCGTGGCTGGACCCGAGTGCACGCCGCATAGAGGTCTTAACTATACTCGTACATCTCTGAACAGCTCACCTCGTGGCTGGACCCGAGTGCACGCCGCATAGATAAAGGTCAAAGTCACTATACTCGTACATCTCTGAACAGCTCACCTCGTGGCTGGACCCGAGTGCACGCCGCATAGATAAAGGTCAAAGTCACTATACTCGTACATCTCTGAACAGCTCACCTCGTGGCTGGACCCGAGTGCACGCCGCATAGAGGTCTTAACTATACTCGTACATCTCTGAACAGCTCACCTCGTGGCTGGGCCCGAGTGCACGCCGCATAGATAAAGGTCAAAGTCACTATACTCGTACATCTCTGAACAGCTCACCTCGTGGCTGGACCCGAGTGCACGCCGCATAGAGGTCTTAACTATACTCGTACATCTCTGAACAGCTCACCTCGTGGCTGGACCCGAGTGCACGCCGCATAGAGGTCTTAACTATACTCGTACATCTCTGAACAGCTCACCTCGTGGCTGGACCCGAGTGCACGCCGCATAGATAAAGGTCAAAGTCACTATACTCGTACATCTCTGAACAGCTCACCCTCGTGGCTGGACCCGAGTGCACGCCGCATAGAGGTCTAAACTATACTCGTACATCTCTGAACAGCTCACCTCGTGGCTGGACCCGAGTGCACGCCGCATAGATAGAGGTCAAAGGTCAAAGGCCAAAGTCGGAGGTCTAAACTATACATTTTACTATACATATGCATGCTCATACAGTCATTAGACATTACCGCAACCAACATGATCAAACTTTTAGCTTGGCTATCAAACTATATACTTGCTCAGAAAATCCAATGAACGGTACAGACCTCTAAAATATCATTGTTCAGAGTGAATCTTGTAGCGAAATTCCCAACATTTACTTCAAGTTGTCCAATGCAATGATAACTCTATCGAGGAGTTGCCCCGACCAAGAGTAACACGTGCACTGGCCCAACTATTGACTTATTGTTTATAATTAGTCCAAGGCCACGATAACCCTATCGAGGAGTTGCCTCGACCAAAGGTACCATGTGCGTCGGCCCAACCATTTACTTATATAATTATGCCAACACAGCTACAACCTTATCGAGGAGTTGCCTCGACCAAAGGCAGCACGTGCGTCGGCCTAACTATTTACTTATTATGTTATTATAATTAGTCCAACGCAACGATAACCCTATCGAGGAGTTGCCTCGACCGAAGGTAGCACGTGCATCGGCCCAATTACTATTAACTATGATTTAAATATTAACCGTCTGGGAAATACGCCACAATGATTGCTACCGAATCAAAAACTACGTAACAACCACACTTACCGCTCACTGAACTTATCTGGGACTAAAACAATGAAGTAAGGTAAAGAATTCATAAGACTACTTACGATTTTGCCGAGACATGGCTCGTGGTCATCCCACTTCTGAATTAAAATGAAATAGACCCTTTTCTTGCTAATACTTTTTTAATCGCACAACTGTACTCTTTCACAATCCAACAACGACTGCCTTTGCACTAAATTTTACCATTTTAAAACGACATTTGCCCCACCCAGAAATAACGCTCAGTAATATCATCACCGTTATTTCAAAGTGTTGCCAAAGTAAAATAATACATTTAGTTGCCATAGCGGAAATACATTTTAAACGTTTGTTACAATATTAATAATTTGTACTTTGATAGTGTTGCCACAGTGGATATTGTAATGCGGTATTAAAATAATGCTTGTTTTTTAAAATTAAATCAATGAAATCACGACACTTTCTTATTCATCAATACACTCTCATGGTTCCCATGTACCTCTGTCATATCTTTTTTACACCTCGCACAGAACCTGAAATTGAAAAAAGACCCCTCAATAAAAAACCTTTTACACACATCATCATCTGCCTAGCCTTTTCCCAACTATGTTGGGGTCGGCTTCCGGTCTAACCGGATGCAGTTGAATACCAGTATTTTACATGGAGCGACTGCTTATCTGACCTCCACAACCCAGTTACTGGGTTACCTACTACGATACCCCTTGATAAGGCTGGTTGTCAGACTTTCAGGCTTCTGACTACCCGTAACGACTGTCAAAGATCCACGAGTGACAGCCGGGACCAATGGCTTAACGTGCTTTCCGAGGCACGGAGGGGTCACGGCAAGCGTAGCTTAATCTGATCGATCGACCTGTACGGCTGTTATTATTTAGCCACGGGCCCCTCCAACCTTTTACACACATATACCATCAATATCCAAATGATTTCTACGAACAGCCTGGAGTCAGGATTTGTGCCAGTTTGATGGCAATAAGCTCGCCCCCATTACATGGGATTTAAACATAACTGGCGAATTGTGTGTGTTCAATAGGGTACTAGGGATGATAGGCAGTGGCGTAACTATCGGGTGGCATTGGGGCAAAATGCCACGGGCCCCCAGCCAGAGGAGGCCCCCGGCCCGAGAGGGCCATGAGCACAGGAGGACCCTTACCCAAGGACAGAAACAGTCAGGTATAAAATTTTGTAAGGGAAAATATGAAAAGTACGCGAGAGAAGTGCTAATAAAAAAAAAATATAACATTGGTTGAGCTTCTTAACATTGAGGGAGGGCCCCATGCCTAGAATCGCCCGCTCGCACCAACCTGCTGCAGCACGCGCCGCTGATGCGCGCGCTGCGTACACTTAATGCGGTATCGCAACAGATTGACTGCTTCAACTGTACTCTGCGTGAATTCACACGGGCCGTATTTTGTAAGATTACTCTTGGTTAAGGCAACTACATGACCTAAAGCGTGGTCTTTGTCGGACTGCATAAAAAAGAAAGAGAAGTACGATGACACAACACGGGTAATTTATTGAAAAATATGAAGCAATTATCTAGTTACAAAAAATCTATCGTTTGGATTAATAAATTAAAACACTAGTGCTGTAGTAAGTTGCTTGTAGAGTAATCTGACAAAAGTCATAATGATTGTGTGTATATTAGTATGTTTTTTATTATTAAAAGAAAGTTTTTAGAGGTATCTTGATTTTTTTTTTCTATCGTATCAAATTAATTGTACATACCTACTATGTTTTCAACACACTATCTATCTATCTTGAAGAATATCATATATTTTTCTGATTTTGTTTACTGTAGTCTATCTTATACCTTTGTTGTTACTAAAAACTTGCGTACAGTACTGTATTAGGTAAGCCTGCGATGATAGTGTATGTGTTTTAAAATAAATAAAATAAAATAAAATAAATTTGCCACGGGCCCCAAACGGTGTAGTTACGCCACTGATTATAGGCGTGATGTTATGTGGATTTTCTACGAAAGTAACTTACTATTAGTAGCAGCTGCAACTTGAGGTCAGCCCTGACCACTTAAATCCAAGCATAAGAGAGATTTGCCGCCATCATGATGTTTCTAATTGCAGGCTAATCCGAGCTCGCCATGAAAGCCGCGGCCCGACCACTGCGATGGGCAACGATGCAACTAAACTTGTGTTTACATGCTGCAGTTGAATTAATTGAATGGAAGCCAGTGTATTTGCATGTTTTTAGGACTAATACAACTAACTAATTGATAAATCATTTATTTTCTGTAAGTAGGTTTGTACAAACTCTATTAGATACACGTCACAATCAGATTTTTTTTAAAAACTATATGAGGTCAGCGTTTTCTATCTGACTATTATGAGAAGAAAGGCCGAAACATACTCAGAGGTCACAGTCTCTTTTAAAGTCTAGACAAAATCTTGGCCAGCAGTGGACGTCTTTCGGCTGAAATGATGATGATGATGATGATGAAGCAAGGAATAAAGGATTAAACAACAAACAAAACTCTAACGGCCTTATTATAAAACAAGGTTTATCTTTAGACCCAGGTTTAAACCATCGAGCCATTTTTAAATTTTGAACTTTATTCTGACAACTGTAAAGTTCTTAATGCAAAATTGACAACTTAGACTCGGGTTTAACGTCAGTTTTTGTAATAAGAACTTTAGCTTCGTCGGATTATAGTTCGAAATTTAAAAATAGCTGGATGGTTTAAACCTTGGTCTAAAGATAAATCTTGTTTTGTAATAAGGCCGTAAAGGTCTAGCTATTACTTCAAAATAAATTTGAACGAGTACATTGTTCTCGTGATTGTGGTTTCTGAGAAAGTTACACACAGTTAATACGATTACGCTTTAAGATTATCCCTAATACGAACAGACAGGTAAACATTTGACAAGGATTTCTGAGCAAAGATATGAAAGTGGTTTTCAGAGATAAAGATGAATGCTCCCCATACGTACATAAAAGCTTCATTCAATGCTAGTGATTCCAAAGTTACGACCGCATATATAGATACAAAAGCACAAAGCACACAAACAAACATCCAGAGCTACTAAAGCCAGAACACGATATTCATTGGCCTCAAAGACATCTGCAGTCCATACACTAACTATTACGAGCTTTCTGTCAATACATTAGAAATCCAATCACACATACATACGTCACACCCGGTCGTAATCCGACTGAGAAAGACATCAAAAGCGATTGTCCATATGACTGTGCCGTCATGGCCCGGTAATCAGAACGGGCCTGGCCAGGCCACGTATTTCGGTATTATTGCAAAACGGAATACTGGCAGCGTCTAGTTATTCAGGACTACACCAAACATCTTCGTTGGCTTTAATCCAGGGGGCCAAGTTGGGGAATTCTAGTGACTGGATGGTGCAATGGCTTGAGAACGTCTGGTGCTGACTTCAGAGAAGAATGATTACAATTAAATAGACTGGTTAAAGAAAGTAATACTAAGAAAGATACCTACCTATGAGCGCGGAATTATATATAGGGAAACATAAATGAAAATGAAATTAATTATTTTTTTATTAAAAGTTCTAAAAAGACCTACTTATCATCCAATTATATCCAGCCGTACGTAGGTAGTGATTTATCATATCGAAACAATCGAAAAATATATGATACAGGGGAAAAAAATGGTTGCTACCATGCCCACTTACAAATAGAATGTTTATTATATTATAAACAAGTGCTCGTTGTTAACTAAACACCGACAATACGAGTTTATAGAACAAAAATAATCTCACTGATTTTGTTACGAATATTATGATAATTTTCACAATCTATTTTATTAACAGCTTTCAAATCAAACTGGTATTTTTGCGCCTGTGCTAAATTTACATAACAAATTTTGTCGGCAATTTGTAACGTTTGTGAACACAAATGGCCAATCAAGTAAAATATTACATCAACTAGTAGGTAAGTATTACCATAATCCGTGACTCTTCCTAATTAATTTGGTATTTGACAAGAGAGTAGTAAGCATCACCTTTTTTTTCTGTAACTACAACACGTGACATTCATAAGTGTTTGCTATAGTGAAATGCCAAGGACTTCATCATCATCATCCACTTTTCAAGTGCCAATCCCCTGAGCCAGCCTTACGTTCTACCCGCGATGGTAACAATGTCGTCCGCCCATCTCGCCAAGGACTTCAACGATATCAAATTCAAAAATCCATATTTATTCCAAAAAACAAAGAAAAGAAAGAAAGAAAACGCATTTATTTAGCACAGACTAAAAGACACACAATACATCAGATACATACATCAGAAAATGCACCATTACAACGAAATAAGACGATGGATCGGGTCTGTAATTACCCACACAAAAAAACTACGCTAATGTTTGTTTTGCTACCCCTTTCCTCATCCTTCCATAGATTCTACATCCATGTTGTATGGCTCTCTTGCAATTAGTTTCCGCTCAAAGCACGTCTGCCGCAGACCGAAGTCTATGATCCAAGCTAAACCAACGGAAAACAGATTTCCTGTATAAGTAAATCGCCGACAAAGTAAAGGAATGATTCATAAACTCATTCCGCTGAATATTCTGATGAAGGAAATAATTATTTAGTAACCAGAAAATAACTCGGTCAGATTTGGATGTTTATAGAGCGCGAGCGGTTGGAAATAGACGATTTTTTGCAAGTTTGTAGTGTGATGTTTATTTGTTGAACATTGTTGCTGAGTATGTGATAAAATGTTCATAAAATAGTCTTTGAGTGCACATTTTACAAACAAAATCTCTCAATGTCCAATGAAGCATAATCAGCCAATACTTTTCCATAGGCATTTTTTGACATAGGCATCCTCTCTGTGAGAGGGAGTGGGCCCAGTGCGGGGTGGTGGTCGTCACAATATGTCTTCGAATTTTTGGTTCTAGGACATGCGCCGGTTTCCTCACATGGTTTTCCTTCACCATTTTGAGAGCAGTGGTGATGAAATTTAATACACAAAGCAAAAGTACCTGCCTGGTTTCGAACTGACTCGTAAGTCGGTGCCGATACCACCTGGCCAGCACTGCACTCCAATGCAGAACAAGCTAAGCTGTTCCATCCGAAAAGTGCGTAGGTATTGTCTGAACCTTGCCTTATGTCTTTAGTTTTAGACTTAATTTATGATAAGGGACAGGTCCAATACTTGCATAGGACAATATATGTTGAATTCGACATTTACGTTGCATGTCAGACGTTGGGCCAAGCTGTACGTTAAATGACCGAATGCTTATAGTAAATGTCAAGATAAGATATAAGATCAACGTGATTAGAATGTAATAATTACTGTCAGATTGTAAATCTGTAACTGAGCATATACCGGTAAACGCGGGTTAGTTCTGGGGGGGAACTTTGGCTCAATACAAAAAAGGGTTTTCTATTTTCTTTTGTTGTATAGGGCTAGATTGGCTCAATGCTATCATAAATATTGTTTTTGTGTCGACAAAATCTGCAGGTCAAACTAACCCTCTCCAAAGAACAACACTGGCTCAAAAGTAAAAAAAAAAAATTAAAATATTTACGTATTCATTTTGGGGAAAATAACATTATTACTAATTAGCTAGTATCCTCACCTGTGAAACAAATCCATTAAAATGCTAAGAAATCCACCATAATCCCTACTTTCAAAGGGTTTCTAAAAAAAGATGAAAAAATTTGCTGAAGTAACCCGCGTTAACGGTATATTAAAGCTTATCGTGTCTGTCTGTGTGACCGCGTTGCTTTTCTTTTTGATGCGGTTTTCACCTTATTTTAGAGAATTTATTCCGGAAGGTTTATAAATATAATAAGTACATCAATATTAAAGTCAAAGGGGCTTGTGGCTAAGTAATAACAGCAGCACGGGTCGATCGATCAAGATAAGCTGCGTTTACTGCGGTTGCTCTGTGGATGGGTGACTATCCTTACATACCAAGACCCCTCCGTGGCTCGGAAAGCAAGTTAAGCCGTTGGTCCCGGCTGTCATTCGTAGATCTTTGGCAGTCGTTAGTGGTCGTTAGAAGCCCGAAGTTTGACAACCAGTCTTACCAAGGGGTTTCGTATTACCCACTAGGTTGTGGAGGTCAGATAGGCAGTCGCTCCATGTCAAATACTGGTACTCAGCTGCATCTGGTTAGACTGCAAGCCGACCCCAACATTGTTGGAAAAAAAGGCTAGGCAGATGATGAGGGGGTTAACTTTCTTTGAAGTTACATCTGAAATCGCCCATAGCTCCTATCGTAATTAAGTTCCCTTTTAAACACAAACTAATTAAGTAGTCCAATGTTCAACTAAACTGTACAGATGTTCCCGAGAGCGTTAACGCCGTACGGCATTTCAAACAAACTTTCAAGCCCTTGTTTTTCGAAATGAATGAACCGATTTTAATGAAACTTCATACGCATAAGCAGGATACAAAAGTTTAAAAAGTTACTTAAGAACATTTTCGAAATGTCTTATTTAAAAAACTGGAAATCTCTGTTTCCATGGAAAATTTAAAATCAGTCTAATTTGGCTGCAACACTATTTTTCGAAAATGTTCTTAAGTATCTTTTTTTAGACCTTTGTATCTTGCTTATGCGTATGCAGTTTCATTAGAATCGGTTCATTCATTTCGAATAACAAAGGCTTGAAAGTTTGTATGAAATGCCGTACGGCGTAAACGCTCTTAAATGTTGATTCTAAATGAGCATCAAAAACGTATTTCCTCGTAAATGAAGCCTGAGTGAATGGGACCTCAGTTCTGAGTGAAGATAAACGCACTTCACTCGGCCAATGTAATGAAATTTCATGGAATTCAGGAAATTCGGTGTAAAATGAACTGGCTGAAAGAAGCTTCCTATAATATGTGAGGTTTTGTAAAGAAATCGAGGACTTTCCTAAGAAGCATGCTTGTGTCATGGAAGGAGAGAGACCTTCCTTTATTTTTAAGTTTTATTACTTAGTTTTTGTCAGTTTTAAATCCGTCGGTGAAAATGACCATCACACAAACATGAAAATTAGTTAAAAAAATAATATTTGGTTTTTAGGGTTCCGTACTCAAACGGTAAAAACGGAACCATATTACTAAGACTTCGCTGTCTGTCCGTCTGTCCGTCTGTCTGTCACCAGACTGTATCTCAAGAACCGCGATAGCTAGACAGTTGATCTACTATCAAAACTTAATTTCGTACACTTACTAGATAGATAGGTGATAAATACTTGTGTATTTTAAAAAAAACTAGATAACTTAAGGATATTGAGAAATTTGCGCTGAAAAAAACTGATTTTTCTGTTTTTTGTCCGCGAAACTGATAGGGACCCTTAATAATAAATAATAAAATTAATATAAAATAAATATTTAAGGGGGGCTACAACAAACATGTTTTTTTTTGGCGTTTTTGCCTTGTGCTACGGAACCCTTCGTGTGCGAGTCCGACACGCACTTGGCCAGTTTTTTATTTTAGAGTACCGGTGCCCGCGACTTCGTTTGCATGGACGTCGGAAAACAATAATGTCTCTATACTAATCTTTTTAGGGTTCCGTAGTCAACTAGGAACCCTTATATATTCGCCATGTCTGTCCGTCCGTCTGTCCGTCCTCGCTTAATCTCTGTGACTGTTAGCACTAGAAAGCTGAAATTTGGTACCAATATGTATATCAGTCACGCCGACAAAGTGGTAAAATTAAATTTTGGAAAATATTTTTTTTTAGGGTAGCTCCCCTACATGTGAAGTGGGGATGAATATTTTTTTCGTTGGCTACCCCATCGTGTGGGGTATCGATGAATAGGTCTTCTAAAATGACTTGGGGGTTGCTAAAATTATTTTTCGATTTAATGCTCCATTTACGAAATATTAAACTTTAAATTGCAAATTTTTGTTCCAGTAGGGCGTCCCCCCCCCCCCCCCTCTAAAACCTAAACTGCTGGCTTGAAAAATCTGGAAAAATTCACGATGATAGTGGATTTCATGAACTTTAAAGGAAAATTATAGCGGTTAAGATAACAAGATAACTTTATCAGTTTAGCAGTAATATTCGTTGAATTTTTTCGTCGTTGAGTTTTGGATAATTTTGTACCAAATACAAAATCCTTAGCATTAATCCTTTAAAGTGACTAAGATCAAGTAGTTGCTTGTTTATAACGGGTAAAGACTTGCATTGAAAAACAAAATATGTTTTTTTTTAATATATTTTTTTTATATTCAGAATAAAGAACAACAGAATCGTACTATATTGTGATAACGGGCTACAATGGAACCCTACACTGTGCGTGGTCCGACACGCACTTGGCCGGTTTTTTCTAAAATAAATAAGTTAGGGTCTAAACAGACTGACTGCATTTGAACTGCACGCCAGCTGCAACATCGCAGTTTGGATGCAGTTACCATAACTAGGTTTCGAAGCAGTTAAGTCCATTGCATCCAAACTGCGATGTTGAAGCTGAAATACAGTCCGTCTTTTTAGTCTTACTCCTTATAATATCAGCTTTCTGCCAGTGAAAGTCTTGTCAACAGAACAAAAAATAAAAAAATGTTTTTTTTATAAGTATCGTTTTTACTTTCATAGGCATTTGGTATAAAAAGCAGTAATTTTGACATTAGAAACAGACACTTCAATTTTATTTATTTGTATATACATAGATAGAAGATGTATAGATAACTACCAACTCCTCTTTTTAAGTGTTTTTTAATATCTGTATAAGTATCTTTATTAACATTAAAATGCTTAAATATATACAACTATTACACAATTAACTATTGACATAAGTAACTAGATTAAATGATTTAATGAATGAATTCTACAAAAAAAAAAACAAAAAAACTTTTTTATTTGGGACACACAGGAAATACAAAAAGTAAAAAGGAGCATTTAAAACAAACTTACACTAAAATAAATAGCAAGAAACAACAAAAAAAATAGCAGTTTTTAGAAATTACATTTTTAATAGTTTGTATAAACAAAACTAAAAAATAGAGCCACTTCCACTTATTTTAAGGCAAAAATATGAATAGCTAACCTAACAGATTAGGAGCTTATAAACAATCAAAAGACGTTATGCGTTTGTCTGTAGAGACAGATAAAAAAAAATCAAAATCAAAATCGGTTCATCCGTTCGGGAGCTACGATGCCACAGACAGACACACACACACACACACACACACACACACACACACCCACACACACACAGACACGTCAAACTTATAACTCCCCGTCGTTTT
This sequence comes from Mesoligia furuncula, assembly GCA_916614155.1. Classification (NCBI taxonomy): domain Eukaryota; kingdom Metazoa; phylum Arthropoda; class Insecta; order Lepidoptera; family Noctuidae; genus Mesoligia; species Mesoligia furuncula. The sequence goes on along the minus strand of OU744800.1, from coordinate 20,463,444 downwards.
TGCGTCGGGAGTTAAAAATAAAATAAAACCAAGTTCCTACTCCATATTAGCTCGCGACGCATTGGCCCAAAGAGCGCCATTCACTAGGTGTAGGCACCTCACATCTCCAGAGAAATCACGAGAGGTTATTCAGCCTCTACCTACCTGACTATATAGGGCTATATAGAGGGCCATTGTAAGCCACATTACACGAGTTCCCTATATATTCGAGAATTTTGTACCAGAGCACGGGTTTGAAATATCTTTTCAATTTCTGGAGGCTTTTTCATCATGACTAGTGCTGTGGTAGTGTGTTATTTATTTGACATGGTGTAGTTGGTACTTCATCCTCATGCTTTCTAAATTGTAATCTCAGTGTATTGTTGTTGTTGTTGTAAAATAAAGTGTTGATAGCATCTTTGGCAATTTGGTGGGATGGTTCGCTTCTTTTATTATAACTATAATTCTGAAAAACTAGAAATCTATCTGTAGCTTTACGATTAACATTTCAATTTCAAATAGCATTTATTAGCAATCTTAAAACTAGTTTAACGATTTATATAAATTAAAGGTTTAGAAAATCAGAAATCTCCCCAGATTTTTCCATAGCTCACGATTGTGAGTTTTTCTCCTCCATGTCTCGCAGTAGTATTCAAGTCGTCTTCCTGGCTTTAAAATGGTCTTCCTCTTTTCCTCTTTCCTTCTCTGGGATGACATTCTGTTACTTATCAGCCAAAGTGGCCTTTTTAGGGCCCCTGAAATAACATAGGAGGAATAAAAGGCAAAGTGACATTCTATCAACGATGACGATGAAGGAAAAGCATAGAAACAGTAAAAAAATTGAATTGACATAAGCAAAGGAAAGCTTATTAATATATCAATATGTCCTGTTGAAAGTCGTTGTGGAAATACGAAACGCTTTGAAAGCGATTGCCACTTGTCTATGCCCTCAGGTCCTCAGCCATAAAAAAGAGAGTGTTATGCAATTAGTGTGCAGGCTACTGGAATCTAATTTTTCCTGGTACAAGGTTGCAACAGGTAACCAGTTTAAGCTAGTTTATGGATGGGGAGTTTTAACTATAGTGAGAGTTTAGTGCTTGAGGTTATAATATGATCACTTAGCGGGATCCCCCCGGTGGGTTCCCGCATTGTCGAGGCGGAGGGGCTCAGTAGCCGTGGCTTGGTCACCCACGGTGAGGCGAAGAGGAACCCAAAGGGGCCGCTCGTCAGGGCTTTTGCCGGTAAGCAGACGACGTAGTAGCCAACAAGTAGGTTGCGGTGCCGCTTGGGCGTCATCGCAACTGAGGCGTGCCGCCATGTCGTATAGTAGTCATAGCGGCTGAGGGTTGGGGGCCGCGGCGGGAGAGGAGTGCCGGTATTGCGGTGCGCCGCTCTCCCATCCACCATCGCGGCCATAACGGGGTCGCCACCGTGTGGTGGTGGACGCGGTGGGGCCGCAGGAGGAGGAGTGTTGGTATGACGTTGGCCGCTCTCTCTATCCTCTGCGGCCGAAGCCTGGCGGGCGGCTGGGCTGGTGACCTGACCTATCGCGGGTGGACCGGGGGTGCCCAGGCGCGGGGTCGTCTGACGCCCATGTGTTGGTTTGGTCCCTGGGGTGGTCGCGGCGTACTATGTGTTCTGGTGCGCCGGAGGTAGGGTGGGGAGTACACCCTACCTCCGGCGCACCTACGGAGGCCCTCCTCCGGTGACGTACAGCCGCAGCGGGTTCACGGATGAGTGCTAACGCGTGCCCGTGTCCGCACCGTAAGCGGCAGAGGAAACTCCACGGTGTCCCGTGGAGTTTTAGTGGATTAGAGTCCCACATAACTGCACTATCTCCCCGTGGTAGTGCAGAATGCATGAGTATTTCTCCACGTGGAAAAAAAAAGTAGCGATTATTGATGACCGTTGCTCGGAAAGCTAGCCAGATAGGAGTTAACCTCTGTTGCCAGCTTTTCCAGCATCCATAGACTTAAGGTTCAACTTAAGTTCGCTTTCTTGGAATAACAGAATTCGTTTGTCACATACAAACGAATTCTGTTATTCCAAGAAAGCGACACAGCCGATATTATGTTGTGTGAGTATGCTTACAAAGCAAGCAGATGCAGAGGATCATAGCGTTACGGTGAAGGCTACTATCATAGGCTACCACCTCCTATTCTGATCTGCAGGTTAATTGCGAAGCACATGGCACTGTCAGTAGCAATGGCAATCATTTTGACAGTTCAACAACGTCCATTGCGTTATTTACGTTGTGGAGCACACAATTTTTTCAAACATATGAAGCAATGGATTAACAATTTCCTTCAAAATGATTCAGATTGAGATTGATAGTGTGTTACGCAATTAGGATGCTGTTCGGTAACTAACCTAATCCATACTAATATTATAAATTCGAAAGTAACTCTGTCTGTCTGTCTGTATGTTACCTTTTCACGCCTAAACCACTGAACGGATTTTGATAAAATTTGGCAGAGAGATAGATTGCATCCCGGGGAAGGACATAGAATAGTTTTTATCGACATACCTCGCGGGCGAAGCCGCGGGCGGAAGCTAGTATATTGTATGGTGAAGTTTGAGCTTTTTACGGTCGTTCCCACAAGCACTTTGCTATTAACGAAAATCCGAGTAAGTAAAGTACAGTACAGGGAACCCGCTGTTTATCAAACTCCGCAAGCTGTAAAAGTCATCCGAGGGAATCGGACTTCGATTCTTGAGTACCACATTGTTCTTAAGCCAAGGGTTAACGACTCCTTATCGCTGTAATGTTACGTTTCTCTACATACACAAGCACTCAATGTGTTACACAGAATGCAATGGAAAAGTAAGACTGATTTACAGTATTTCTAGCTTTCTAGGCTCCAATTGCTTTAAAGGACTGGCTAATCAGACATTTTAAAAGGGCATGGAAGTTTTTTCTTTCAACTTGTAGGCAAGGAACCCGTTGGATGCGAGAAGCACAGTACCGGTCGAAGTGGAGATGCTTGGGGGCGGCCTATGTCCAGCAGTGGACGTCTTTCGGCTGAAATGATGTAGGCAAATTGAATTATGATTGTAGTAACAATTTATTTATTTATTTATCCATTTATTTCAGGCATCAAGGCCCATATAAAACACATAACTTAAAAATACCATAAATACATACAACATTATAATTAAGTACACTTAACAAACTAAAGCACACGAAGTGTCTGCATCGTGTTTCGCCGACTGGTGTCATGTAGCCAGCCACGAAACCAACACAACACCCTTCGGCCAGAACTCTTCCTTGAGGAACTTCTTGAGATGATGTGTTGGAACACGTACCACGAACGACTTGAAGTTCGTGTTGTGACGCGACTCCAACTTCTCGACCCTCAAAGTCCAGCTGGTCTTCACACGCATGTACCCCACGATCTGCTCAACCTTTGTAGAGTGGTGCAGTCTGGACACGTACAGCTGCGTCGTCGGGATTGCTGGAGGCAGCAGTATGTTGGGTCCCGCCAGCGCGGTGCTGCACTGGTTCCCGACAAGGAGGCTTCTTCTCCACCTTGATGAAACCATCCTTGTCGCACGTGTCCTTCTCTGGATCCTGCCTTTTCAAAACCTGTTTGGGTTTCGACTGGCTCCGTTTACCCCCTTTTTGTTTTTCTGCTAGTTTTACCTGCGATTTTTGCGACAATTATACCATTACCAATCAAATGGGCTAGATGGTAGCATAATCAGCTTATAATGTTCCCACTGCTGGGATACAGGCCACCTCTCTGTGAGAGGGCGAGTAGGCCGTAATCCAACATGCGGGCCCAGTGCGGGTTGGTGGATGTCACGTGTCGTCGAGTTTATGGTTCTACGATATGCCGGTTTCCTCACGATGTTACCCCGGATCGGCTCGGTTGTTGGTGGTTTCCTCGTGTTGTTTCGAGAGCAGTCATCATCATCTTCCTGCCCTTATCCCATGTTTCTTGGGGTCGGCGCAACACGTTTTCTTCTTCCATTATCCCCTGTCAACCGTCATTCACTCCCTTCTCTTTCATACCATTCCTCACACAATCCATCCATCTTTTCTTCGGCCTTCCTCTCCCTCTCCATCCATCGACATGTATATTCATCACTCTTTTAGTCACATGCGTTTCGTCCCTTCTCATTACATGTCCATACCAAGCCAAACGATTTCCTTTCAACTTTTCTGTCACTGGCGCCACTTTCAAACTTCCTCTGATATACTCATTTCTTACTTTATCCATTCTCGTCACTCCACACATCCATCTCAACATTCTCATCTCCGCTGCATGCAATCTTTTTTCAGCCGTCTTCCTCACGGCCCAGCATTCAGACCCATAAAGTACGACAGGCCGTATCATGGACTTGGTGGTAATGAAATTAAATGGACAGCAGTGGTAATGAAATTAAAAACACAAAGTATAGTGCCCGCCTGGACTAAAACTCACGACCGAAAGTTAGGGAAAGGTTAAAAAAATCAGCTGTTCTCTACATTTATGTTCGCATAACTCGTCAAAATGTGGGGAACAGCTGATTTTTTTTCGCGACAGATTACGTTAATTTTTTATATATCGTCAGAAAAGGCGATAACAAGTATGTGGTATACTTTATTGCATACGAGCGGTTTCACCCGCGGTTTCACCCGCGTAGATGTCGATCCCGTGGGAATATCGGGATAAAAAGTAGCCTATATGTTAATCCAGGGTGTCAGCTACCTTTATACAAAATTTCATTAAAATTTGTCCAGTCGTTTGAGCGTGAAGAAGTAACAAACATATAAAGACACACATATACACACACTCAGTGTCACTCAGAAACTTTCGCCTTTATAATATTAGTGTGATATGGGTTTCCATACTGTATAAGTAAATAACATTCAAAACATTAGTCCCATTCAAAATCTATAATAACCCCGAACAATTTCAAACAACGTAATTCCAGTCCTCAAATTACCCGTAACAGTAAGAAGTTGCAAAATACTTAATTGTTATAAAACGAAAGCTCGCGCTTCAGAAAATACATAGTTCAACTTGTTAACTGGCCGTTAATCGTCGCTGTTAAACGTAATTACGTAAACCGTAGTTAAACAACGGTGAATCCGATACTTTGTTTGTGAAACAAACTGAACACTGTGTTAAAACAGTAGATAGAGAAGCATGCTATCGGGTTTGCAAATAATTATGGTGTTTTTTACTCATATTTGCCCGCCTGCTCCAGAAAGAGGGGAATGTTTTTCTCATATTACTAGTCGACAGCGATGCGGATGAATTTTTCAACGCTATATTTTAGTTAGAAATAATTTTCAGTTAGAATTTTGTTGTTTTTATTCATTAATTAGCTATTAAGGTGAGTATAGACTAGAGCATTTAGTTGTAACAGAACATCGAGCATTCGCCGTTTTTAAATTTTATCGAACCGCACTTCGAACACGATCCTCGATGTTTTGTTACAACCAGATTTTAAAAACCAACGAGCGTGTTTGTGTAACATTTTATCGAGCAAAGGCTCGAGCGGTACCTAAAGGCCCGACATTTCAACAATAAATGCAAGATAGAAAGAAATGTTACAGGTAAATGCTCACTCGCCGTGAGCATTACATCGAACGCAGCGCCGAGCATTCGCAGCAACGTTACATTACATGGAAATGCTTTTGGAAACTGAGCTTTTGTCTGTATTGTAATCATTCGTAAGAACGTTACATTACAAGGAAATGCTCGATAAAATGCTCTAGTGTATACTCACCTTTTGTTGTTATTTACGTAGATATTATTTTAATTATAAATAAATATATTTTCGGGTTGGCTGACAGATGACTGCCTCGATGGTCTAGGAGTCCTGGGTTCGATTCCCCGGTAGGACAAAGCAAAAAAAAAAAAACAGTGGCACTGGCAAAAAAAAACAAATACACTGGCACCAGGAGTGCCGACAGAAGTGAAAACTTGAAAAAGCATAGTAATTTTATAAATATGTTTGAAGGTCATTCTTCCCAAAGAAAACGTAACGCGCGTTGATCTCTTTATAATGGCCAAAACTTAAAACAGAGGTGTCGGTTACGGTAACAGTGTCGCGAGTTCAATGGTTTTTTCCAATCTCATATGCCAACGCGCCTAAAGAAGTTTTCACTTCAAAAACCCAATAACGTTTTTCTGTCTGAAATTTCTCAGAAGCAGACCAATAATGTCAATAATCTCGCCCCTATAACATGGATGATGATTGATGCCAATAATCTCGCCCCTAACTAAACATAACTGGTGAAGTGTAGGTGAACTAAAGGTACACCTCTGCCCAAGCTTTCGGGGACACAAGGCGTGATATTATTTTACGTGCAGGTTGGTTATTCCCCGAAGAGGGGCTGACCAGTATTGTTGAACGCAAGTCAACTGCGATTAAACAAATTATGCCTTTTAGGTAAACGCTGCCCATTGAACATGCATCACGTAGGCACAACTGTCACACATCAATCTACTACAATCTGTCAAGTTTCTTTAAAAGAATTTCAACTTTATCGCTAAAGTTTTAGGTTCAAAGTTGATTGGGAAAATTTGACAGTTTCGGGTAGCTTGATGTGCTGGCGTCTGTACATCGACTCGCAAAGTCGCAACCTGTTACCATGGATTCAGTAGGTACATGATTCTAAACCATTCAGTACTTATGATTTTGATAAACGGCGATAATTTTCTACACTTCTTCAGAGTCCTTCACAGTTTGCACTTCCATATCCCTGCTACCCTGTAGACACTAGACCCGGGTTCTAGCGTTAAATTATAAAAAAGCGTCAGTTTTTTTTATTACCGTATTAATGGTAACGGTTGCGCGTCTAAAGTAAAAGTGCGCAGTGCTGCACATCCCTACCCTATTTCAAGTTAAACAAATATCAACTTTATTTCAATGACAATTAAGTTGATTCCGGAGTGACTAGCACTATTGACAAAGTTAAAAAAATGTTTGAAGTTGTAGCGTAAACTGAACTTTATTGTGTAGGAATTAAAGTTATTTTTCCATCAATTCATATTTGTTTACCTTTTTTCTCAAATAAATCGCGAATGCATGGTAAATGATAAATGATAAATGATTTATTTTCTGTAAGTAGGTTTTTACAAACACTTTTACACGTCATCATATTTTTTAAACTAGATGTGGTCGGCGTTTCCTATCTGACTACGTTCGGTATGTTCGTACTGGTATGTTCGTACCTTGGATAAAATTATAACTGAAAAGGTTTGGTCAGAGTATCCTAGCTTCGGGAGGTTCCCGCACATCATCAGGCGGGAGGAAACGCCCGGGTGTCACCATTGCCAGAATCGCCCATAAGATACGGTGGAGCACACGGTGGAGGTCTGCCCCGCTTGCGCGGCAGCGGCGGCGACCTCTCGCGTCCGACCCTTGGTGCAAGTCATGGTCCGGAGCGAGAGGGAGTGGGAGGAAGTCAGCTCTTTCTGCGAAGCAGCCATGCTAGCGAAGGAGGTGGCGGGATGGATGAGGGAGAGCCTCCAGTCCCAACCACCGCGGGAAACTCCCGGCCACCGTAGGCGCGGGCCTGCGGGCGGAGAGTAATGGGTAGCTCACTGTCCGATCAGGACCAGGCCCGTGCCGGACGGCGCGTACGTGTTCCACGCGCGCCAAAGATGTCAGCGTCAAGGTAGGGGCCGCTTAGGGCTGAAGCCAGCCGGGTCAGCGGGATTGTCCGAAAGGGATACCGCTGGCCCATAACATCAAGGGCTAAGGAAGGAACACGGGTGGGTTTTAGTCAGTAAGAGTCTGACACTGATTCTGCTCCACCCAAAGCGGGAGACCCCTCCCGCTTTGATGATTTCCCATCCGCAAAAAAAAAGATATCCTAGCTTACTTACTGCAACCAACTGTCACAAAAAGCCAGAAAGTTAAAAAAATTAATATGGCGTCTTGTAGTCGCCATATAGAATTTTCACTAACATCATGTCTTTAGTGACACTCGCCGGACTAAGAGGAATCGATTAACGTGTGAATCATAAAAATCGGCCCAGGCGTTTGGTCTGTATAGTGTTTCAAAGGAACATACAAACATACATACATACATAGGCTGATGAACACATTACCACTCCTTTGCGTCGCGCAGCCGGGTAAAAAGGGGCTCAATTATAAAAAAGTATGCATTATTAGAAGCACAAAAGTTTTAAGAGGATCAGTTAAATATTTCCCTTTATAAAACCAATATGACAATAAATATTATAAATTCAGCCCCGCATAATTACCTACAACTCCTTTGTAATACAGGTTCCATTTATTCAGGCACAATTGGCTTTGTTTCATGAATTCCTTATACCGATCCCTGTTTAATAATGAATGGAGTAGAAACAGTAGACTTTAAATATTAAAACATACTAATCAGGCTGGATTGTGAATCGGAAAAAAACTTAGTTTTTTTTTCCGTATCTAACGTAGGTAACGTTCGCATTTAAAAAATGTATGTAACATTTGTTGGTCTCGGTAATTGGAAAGGTTTCTTGGATAAAATAGGTTCTTTTTACCCGACTGCGCGACGCAAAGGAGTGGTAATGTGTTCATCAGCCTATGTATGTATGTATGTATGTATGTATGTATGTTTGTATGTTCCTTTGAAGCACTATACAGACCAAACGCCTGGGCCGATTTTTATGATTCACACGTTAATCGATTCCTCTTAGTCCGGCGAGTGTCACTAAAGACATGACGTTAGTGAAAATTCAATATGGCGACTACTGGACGCCATATTAAATTTTTTTTTTTTTTTTTTTTTTCAAAACCTATCGAGTGGGGTATCAAAATAAAGGGTTTTAAAAGATGATTACAAAAATATATACAACATATATACTTAAAAGCAATTCGAACTGACAAATTGTAAAAAACACCTACTAAGAACTAAATCGTCTGCGAAATCTTTCACATTTGTAAACTTAAAAGGTGGAAATAAAAAAAGTTATTTAAAAAAATAAAAAAACCCGACTGCGGTAAAAAAAACTGAAAAGCTAAAAACCAGCCCATTTTAAATTAAATAAAAGTTGGAAGCAGGCGGGACCCATAACATTTTTATTATATTTTCTAATTCAAATGGGTCCCGCCTGCTTCCAACTTTTATTTAATTTAAAATGGGCTTGTTTTTAGCTTTTCAGTTTTTTTTACCGCAGTCGGGTTTTTTTATTTTTTTTATATTTTACTACTTAGTTGCGCCCCGCGGTTTCACCCGCGTAAATGTCGATCCCGCTTGAATATCGGGATAAAAGTAGCCTATATGTTAATCCAGGTTGTCAGCTACCTCCATACCAAATTTTATCAAAATTGGACCAGCCGTTTGAGCGTGAAGAAGTAACAAACATATAAACACACACACACTCACTAATATTAGTGTGATTATACACTTCTGGACACATCTATTGGCCCACCTTGTATTTTCAGTTTCGTTTGGTCCTAGCTAAAATTTTATATTAGGTCGAGCAAAAAGTTTTTATGCAGTTTTGAACCTGGCACATTCACAATTTCATTCAATAGTCTTTTTTTGAATTTCGAACACAGAATTTAAAGAAACAAAAGACAATTTGGAGCCCGTTTGTTGATATCAAACAATCGAATACTAAGAAAACTTGGTTTTATTGGTTTACTTGGATTTAATTCTTGAAAAAGTGATTGATATCTTTGGTTTTGCAACAAACATTACTTATTCTTAACATTAAGGTGAGGTTCTATCAATAATCTATGGATACTTCACCTGAAGTCGCCGCCCAAGCTGTGGCACTTATTCAGGCCGGACACAGCCAAAGAAACGTGAGTGCTCAACTTAATTTAAGTCGATCTGCGGTCCGAAATGTTTATCGGAGGTACCTAGAGACTGGCGGCTTTGTTCGTCGCCAAGGAAGGCCACGATCTCGGGTCACAACTGAAAGGCAGGATCGATTCATCGTGACGACCAGCTTGAGAAATCGTCACCTTACCTCCATTGAGATACAAAACCAACTTCGCGACTTCCACGGAGTATCTGTGAGCGCTCGAACTGTTCGGAGAAGGTTAAAAGAAAGCGATACCTATGGTACCACACAAGCCAGCAAATGGGCCCAAACTAACGCGAGCCCACCGAACAGCGCGCCTTCATTTCGCACGCAGTCATTTAAATTGGACACAGCAAGATTAGAGCCGTGTACTCTTTTCTGATGAGTCTAAAATTGTGTTACATGGCAATGATGGAAGGAAGAAGGTCTACCGACGTAAGGGAGAGCGTTTCGCACAATGCTGCTTTGAAGAGAGGGTTGCTTATGGCGGTGGCTCATGGACTGTCTGGGGCGGTATATCCGCGAGCGGCAAAACTCAACTTGAGGTTGTTACAGGACCACGGCTGCCAACATTAAATGCTGCAAGGTACATTCGTGAGTGCTTAGAACCTCACGTGATACCATACGCGGACTATGTGGGCCCAAATTTCCTTTTTATGCATGATAATGCAAGAGCCCATGCGGCCGGCATCGTCAGGGAATATCTTCGGGATGTGAACATCACAGTTATGGACTGGTCAGCCAGAAGCCCAGACATGAACCCCATTGAGCACATGTGGGACGAGCTAAAAAGACGTGTTAGGGCTCGCAGCCAGTTGCCCAGACGATGCAGGAGTTGAAAACTGCCATTGAATAGGAATGGGAGATGATCCCTCAAAATTTCATAGAGCGGTTGATAAACTCTATGCCTAATCGTATGAGAGCTGTGGTAAATGCCCATGGAGGCAACACGCGTTATTAAATTAAACCTTTATTTGATAAAACATGTTTTTTATTCAAAAATCAATTGCCTTTAACAAGGCGCATATCCGACTTGTTAGGCGTAGCTCCATGTCGTATGGTATTCTGAATTCAAATTTAAAACAATACGATCGAAAAAGATGGTAAAATGTATCAGGTTTAAAACTGCATCAACAGTTTTTGTTCAATCTAGCAATCATATTTCGGTAGGGGCCATCGAAACCTAAACTCTAAGGTGGGCCAATAGATGTGTCCAGAAGTGTATTATATAATATAATTATATTATATAGTGTGATTGGTAAACCTGGGCTCGTGGCTAAATAATAACAGCCGCACGGTTCGATCGATCAGGTTAAAAGCTACGGTTGCTGCGGTCGGTCCGTGGATCGGTGACCATATTTACATAAGGAGACTCCTCCTTGCCTCGGAAAGCATGTTAAACCGTTGGTCCTGGCTGTCATTCGTAATATTTCACAGTCGTTATGGGTAGTCAGAAGCCCAAAAGTCTGACAATCAGTCTTACCAGGGGGTACATTGTTACCCAGTAACTGGGTTGTAAATGTCATATAGGCAGTCTATCCATGTACAAAAACTGGCATTCAGCTGCATCCAGTTTGACTGGTATCCGACCTCAACATGGTTGGGACTAGGCAGCCCAGCTGGGTGCATGATTCATATACCTTTCAAAAATGTAACATATACCTTACAGCAACGCCCTACCTCTTCACGCTTAAACCGCTGAACCGATTTAGATAAAATTTGGTATGGACATAGTTTGAGAATAGTTTTTATCCCGATATTCCCGCGGGATCGACACTTATGCGGGTGAAACCGCGGAGCGCTGCTAGTTTATAATCTATATATATAAAAGAAAGTCGTGTTAGTTACACTATTTATAACTCAAGAACGGCTGAACCGATTTGGCTGAAAAAATCTTCCCCACCAATTTTCAGGTAGCTTAGAACCAGGAGACGGACATAGGATATTTTTTTTTATAGGAGTAGGGTAGCTGTAGTGTAAGAGTAGGTTAGGAGTAGGGTAGGAGTAGGTTAGGAGTAGGTTAGGAGTAGGGTAGAAGTAGGGTAGCAGTAGGGTAGGAGTAGTGTAGGAGTAGGGTAGGAGTAGGGCAGGATAAGGGGTAGGACACCACATGAACGAAGTAGCGCCGGGCAGCTAGAAATAATTTATATGGCAAAACAACGTTTGCCGAGTCAGCTAGTATTAGTATGTATTTTAATACACCTGTAATTTCTGTCAGCTAGTTAGCTGAAAAGTAGTTACTTTACCGCGTAATAACGTACGTTACGTACGGTAACGATTAGGCAGTACCAATAATACACCCACAATTCCCAGGCTCCATATGATAGGGGGCGTGCCTGTTACCATCAACCGAATACAAATCCAGACTCCGGGTTGCTACTGAAAAATTCCTGATAGAAAACCCAATAACTTACAAAACGAACGAGGTGCTGTGGTAGCGACCAGCAAGAGCTACATCCAAGGTAGCCGCAGTTACTTGTCTGTTAAGTATTTTAGTACACCCATCATCATTTCAGCCGAAAGATTTCCACTACTGGACATAGGCCTCCCCCAAGCATCTCCACTTCGACCGGTTCTGTGCTTCTCGCATCCAACGGGTTCCTGCGGCCTTCACAAGGTGGTCGATCCACCTTGTGGGAGGCCTTCCAACGCTACGTCTTCCGGTACGCGGTCGCCACTCCAGAACCTTTCGGCCCCATCGGCCATCCATTCATTTAAGTGGAAAAGAGGAATTATTTGATGTTTACAAAAAGCGCAACATGGGAATTAATAGAGGTTCGATTAAATGCATGGCCTTATAATTTGTAGTGCGAGGTTCTGTCCTCATTAAAAAATAACAACGATAAATATTCAGAGGCCATCGGGAACCTAACGGCGAAAGTTTTAATACATTAATCCCACAACCAATGGGTTCGAATAAAAATATCGATTGCTTGTATTGTCATTGTAAAAAAATATACACAAAACCAATTAAAAGTTTTATGAAAGTCTCCTGGAACTTTTTCCGTTGTTTCTACTTCGTAAAGGAGTTGCGACATTTTGACATTAAATTAATACAAGCCTAGGGATGTATAAATGTGAAGGTTGTTTATTTTTAACTTTTTGGTAACTAATTAATGATAATCAGCATAGAGTGGTCCCACTGCTGGGACACAGGCCTCCTCTCAGTGAGAGAGTGGGTTGTATCCACCACGCGGGCCCAGTGCGACTTGGTGGATCTTACATACCTTCGAATTTTTGGTTCTAGGACATGCCGGTTTTCTCACGATGTTTTCCTTTTTTTTATTAAAAAAAAGTGAATTGATGAGATTAAAAAAGCGCGCATCTCCGACTAGTAAATGTTATCCGTGGAAATAAAGCACTAGTGGATTAAAATAAAGGAAAAGCACGCATTTTTTATACACTGCATTGTGGACCTAAAAGCGGTTCAATAAGGGCCACTTTACGAGCAAGTGTGTTGAAAAATAAATAAAATAACATCAGGTTAGGCAGTGCACCTATAGTACATCCACATTTCACCAGTTATGTTTCAGTCCCATGTAGATGATGTAATAGGGGTCGAACCTACAGCCATCAATCGGGCACAAATCCAGACTCCGGGCTCCTACTAAGAAACCCAATAACTCTTTGCCCGACCCGAGAACCGACCCGAGAACCCAGGACGAAAGCGCTCCGACTGAGCTTGAGTCAGTCGCAGCGCTTTCGACCACTTGATCAACGAACAAACTTATTTAATGTTTTAATAACAAAAGTCAAATACAAATAAGTAGGTGTATAATAAAAAAAAAACATAAACGTGACGGTACCATTCTTAAAAAATGCCAATTCCAAATGCTGAATAACAGTCTAGATCTACTAACCGCAGAAATAAACTACGTTGAAAACACAGACAGAATAGTAGAAGTAATCTAAATATATTGTAGAATTTACACACATAACAAGACCTGCTTAGACCCACAATAAATACTGCTTTTGTTAACGCAGACACTATTCAATTCTAAGAATAAGGGATTTTATATTCTACTAACTTCTGCCCGCGACCTCGTCCGCGTGAAATTTCTCGTTCGGCCCCAACCCCGTCGCATCACATCGCCTACGCGCGCTATAACTTCGTTTTCGCTTAGAGTTCTTACTCACATTTTTTTTCTTTTGCTCGGTTCCTAAGGGTCCTAGCGTGATGTTAATGTTAGTGTGCCTATAGCCTTCCTCAAGAATTAGGCTATCAAATACAAAAACAATTTTTGAAATCCGACCTGAAGTTTTGGAGATTAGCGCGTTCTAACAAACAGCTTTACTATTATTATTATATGTATACTAGCTGTTCCCCGCGGTGTCACCCGCTGCTCAGCGCCTAAGGGTCATAGCGTGATGTTATGTAGCCTATAAGCCTTCCTCGATAAGTAGACTATTCAACACAAAAAGAATTTTTCAATTCTAACCAGTAGTTCCTGAGATTACCGCGTTCAAACAAACAAACTCTTCAGCTCTATAATATTAGTATAGATAATTATATAATATACTAGCTGACCCGGCAAACTTTGTTTTGCCATATAAATTATTTCTAGCTGCCCGGCGCTACTTCGTTCGCCTGGTGTCCTACCCCTTACCCTACACTACCCCTACCCTACTTCTACCCTACTCCTACACTACTCCTACCCTACTCCTGTAAGTAAATAAAAGTTATTTAAAAAAAAAAAAACTGGATAAAAAGTCCTACGTCCGTCTCCTGGTTCTAAGCTACCTCCCCACCAATTTTCAGCCAAATCGGTTCAACCGTTCTTGAGTTATAAATTGTGTAAGTAACACGACTTTCTTTTATATATGTATATAGAAATAGATTCTACATTATACATCTATAGTTCTGTTATTCCGTTTGAGGGTCTCTTCACCTTTAAGTGTTATTCAGTGATATTGCCTGTGAAATTGGTATCACAAATATGCCCCATATGCCAGTATATTACGCTCAATATGCCCGGGCGTGATATCATCTCATTTCACCCTTCAATGTAGGGAGTACTTGTCAATCAATCATGTGGAAGTTGTGTACATTATCAGAGTTCGGAAGAGAGGATATTTTATCTCTTCTTAGTGATATGGGGAAAATAAGAGATATGTGCATTTATATCTGTAATTATATCACACTAATATTATAAAGGCGAAAGTTTGTGAGTGTGTATGTGTGTGTTTATATGTTTGTTACTTCTTCACGCTTAAACGACTGGACCAATTTTGATAAAATTTTGTATGTACGTAGCCTACACCCTGGATTAACATATAGGCTACTTTTATCCCGATATTCCCACGGGATCGACATTTACACGGGTGAAACCGCAGGGCGCAGCTAGTCTGTAATAAGCATTGAACATAGTTTGTGCTCATAACTGCAAATACGAGTGCTGTTTACAGTTTGTTCGTATTTACAAGAGCATGTACAGCAGAGGTTATTGATTTGGAGTCAAGAAGTGTTTTGCTTGGGAATGGGAGCTCTGTTCATTTATAAATATTTGTTTTGTATTTTTGTAAAGGGCTTGAATTGGGACCTCCACAGTTTAATTAAAAGAATGTGGACTTGGAACTATTATATTTGTTAAGAAGACTTTTCAGTTCAACGTTATTTCTAGCACTCTTCCTATTAAACTAAGACACCATATTCAAATATTTGACACTTGCTTGAACGTTCGAATGGAACACACAGTTTTCTTTTTGGGTATTAAAAAAAAACCTAGTTTCCAAGAACTCTGTAGATGGCGTTGAACTGACTACGTTACTAGGTGCCAAAGCCAAAATACTTGGAAAAAAAAACATTGCGTCACGTCACATATGCTCGTTGACTGACACTTTCGTTTGCTTTCGTTTTACGATCTAAAATTACATCCAAGTGAATTAATCAAAAAATGATGTGACTTTCCGTTCCTTCCAGTAACATACCAAGTTCAGCGCCATCTATCCAGCGACTAGGGAAGAGTTAAAAAAGAAAATCCCTCATTATTACCAGCCTGTATTAACTAAAGGTCGGACGATACAGCCAGCCTCTACAGTACCTAATAACAGCCGCACGGGTCGATCGATAATGTTAAGCTACGCTTGCCGCGGTTGGTCCGTGGATGGATGACCATCTTCACATACCGAGACCCCTCCGTGCCTCTGAGAGCACGTTAAGCCGTTGGTCGAATTATTCGGTCGGTTATTCCTAGATCTTTGACAGCCGATACGGATAGTCAGAAGCCCGAAAGTCTGACAACCAGTCTATTACCAAGGGGTATCGTGTGACCTTGTTACTTGTGGAGGTCAGATAGGCAATCGCTCCATGTGAAATACTGGTATTCAGCTGCATCCGGTTAGACTGCAAGCCGACCCCAAAATAGTTAGGAAAAAGCACGAATGACAGCTGGGACCGTGCTTTCCGAGACACGGGGGCGTAAAGATAGTCACGGCCAACCGCGGCCAGTGAAGCTTAACCTGATCGCTCGATCTGTGCGGCTGTTAATGGAAATATGCTTCTACGTTACAGGCCCTAGTTCGATTCCCATAAAAAACAAAGAACTATTCACCATATAAACCCAGCTGATGTTCCGGGTGAACGAGTAACTATTTACAATTTTATTACGTGAGATTTGTATCAAGAAACACAACCCACGGCTTCACAATCATCATCGATAGCATTTTACCTACAAAGATTTGCATAAGAGATACTGAACGTATTTCCTGCTGGTTTTTTTACCAATGGCGTGTGGATTATTAAGCATTGTGTTCGAACAATGGACGTAATTACAGAGCATCGATACTTATGTGACGTCAGTAATTGATAGCTCCACGCGTTTTGTTCGCACGTTACTTAGGTATGCTACTTCTTAAGGATGATTTCCACCAAACGGCTCGCATCACATCGGATCGAAACGGATTTTACAATTTTTAAACGATATTAAATCGTGTACATAGTATTTAAAGTCTATATTGTAAAGCCGCGCACAGCAGCTTGACCGCGGGCGTCTTCCGCGACACGCGATCTTAGCCGAAAGTATGCTGCGACGCGCTATCGGCTCCGTTCGCCTGTCGTCGTATACGATTACGATCAAATCCTTTCGGCTATCGTCCAAATTTTTCTTTTCCTCTTCTGTGTTTTATGAAATATTCTTCTTCTAATGCAATAGCCAATAATACTACGTCAACTTTAATCATTTTCAAAAATTAGAACACATCAACTCAATAGGAATTAAACAATTTGACGAGGCGCAGAACCGGATACGGTCGCAAGCGACGGTACGGAGCGTATCGTATGCGTCGACATGCTGCCGGACGCGATCGGCTGTGACCGCATCCGTTCGTATCCTTTCCGATCCGATGCGGTGCGAGCCGTTTGGTGTAAATCATCCTTTATGGTAGAGGTATATTGTATAGCTGATATAGCTGATTAAGTTAATGTTTTCACTAGAGAATAAGTTAAGGGTTTATAAAAAAGTACCTACCTTAGAATTCTTACATCAGCCGCTTAGCAAAATTGCAAGATGCGAGGTGACCTGGACGCGTGAGTCCTGGTTCGAGGTTGCGCGGGAATGGAGTTCCTGGAATGATTTGTGGCCCTTTGCTTAGAAGTGGGACAGTATTGGGTAAAAAAAAATATATAATAGCGACCATAGTAGTACACACTCTGTAAAAATTTTAAGTGTGTAACTATTACGGTTCATGAGATACAGCCCGCTGACAGACAGACGGAAGGAGAGCGGAGCGGTATTAGGGTCCAGTCGGCACCTTTTGGGTACGGAACCCTAAAAAGGTAACTTATAATGTCAGTTGCGACGAAGAAGATGGGAAGGAATGTACTTGAGTCTGCTCATCACATTCTCAAATCCTCAATCCAGACCAGGGCGCTACGGTAAGTAGGACAACCTCTTCTTTGACTT
The DNA here is from genome assembly GCA_916614155.1 of Mesoligia furuncula. NCBI lineage: Eukaryota > Metazoa > Arthropoda > Insecta > Lepidoptera > Noctuidae > Mesoligia > Mesoligia furuncula. The sequence goes on along the minus strand of OU744800.1, from coordinate 20,445,806 downwards.
TAAAAGCGCATTCCTGATAGTCAGGTGTATGGTATACCCATACATAGGCTCATACTCCAATCCAGTGCGTAGGTATTAATTACTATCAGTGACCAGGGAGCTTAAAAAAGCTACTTCGGCAGAATCATAAAAGGATAACATAATAAGGCGAAGACAGTCCAAGTTTTTCTTTTTTTCGCTGCACTACGTAGGTATAATCAAAGAGATTTGGATTGGATTGATTGGTATTTTAGCACAGACCAAAAAAATTACTGAAAATTCCTTCACCAAAGGGATTTGATACGATTGACTTAACAGTTAACTGTCCATTATGATTCATAATGTTATTCTTTTACGATTCTGCCAAAGTGGCCTTTTTAGGCCCCCTAATATGAAACTACTTATTGTCTCTCTTTAAGTCCATAGCCAAATAAAGTCATTGACCTAGCAATAGGTAGCAGGCGATTTACTCTTTGGTAATTCCCTGAGTAATCCTCCTCAACCGCCCTAACTACACCCCCAGGAAAACAGGAAAATTTTCAACAAACTCTTTTAAAACAATTAAACAATATTTGGAGCAGAATTTTAGGGATAAGCGCGGCACGAGGGCCCAGTGGTAACGAGTTGTACCTAGGTTGTGGGTTCGAACCGAGTCAGGCACTTTAATTTGTGTCATCATCTGCCTAGCCTTTTCCCAACCATGTTGAGGTCGGCTTCCAGTCAAACCGGATGCAGCTGAATACCAGTATTTTACATGCAGCGACTGCTTATCTGACCTCCACAACCCAATTACTGGGTAATACGATACCCCTTGATAAGACTGGTTGTCAGACTTTCGGGCTTCTGACTACCCGTAACGACTGTCAAAGATCCACGAATGACAGCTGGGACCAACGGCTTAACGTGCTTTCCGAGGCACGGTACGTAAATATGGTCACCCATTCACAGACCAACCGCGACAAGCGTAGCTTAACCTGATCTATCGACCTGTGCGGCTGTTATTATTTAATTATCACTGCTCTCAAAATGGTGGTGGGAAACATCATCGTGAGGAAACGGCATGTCCTAGAACTAAAAATTCGAAGACATGTGACATCTACCAATCTGCACTGGGCCCGCGGCCCACTCCCTCTCACAGAGAGGTGGCCCGTGTCCCAGCAGTGGGAAAATTAACTATAGGTTGATTATGTAAAAAATCTGAATCTGAAAATTAATTATAGGTTGATTATGTCTGTGTGGTGCCGGACTTAAAGAATAGCACCACCCCATACTTCCCGTGGGTGTCGTAAAAGGCGACTAAGGGTCGTACCGGAGAATGGGCAGCAGCGTTCTCTATACATTCCACCACCATACTTTACTGCGATCGCCAACCCGCCTGCCAAGCGTGGCAATGGCAACCCCCTAAGGGGGAGGCCTATGTCCAGCAGTGGACGTCTTTCGGCTGAAATGATGATGATGATGTAAAAAATATTTTAACAATTCAGAAACGCATCATTCATCATCAATTTAAATGCGCATTCTATGCAAAAGTGCTCATTTAAGGTTTCTGCGTAGACGCGAGTACGAACAAAGGGCGAATAAACTTCGTGAACGCTCTAATTTTGTGAACACTGGAAATAGTTGATGCGGGAAATTTCCCGCTGCGCTAAATACAATGCCCGACTGACTTGTGTAAATAGAGTTATTTATAATGTGGGGCCCGCGATGAATTTAACTCATCACGTTATGCTCGCTTTGCGCGTTATGCTAGTGGGGACATGACGCTGACAAGTATTTCATAATATGCTATGTTCCAAAAGTATAAATTAAAAACGTCATTTAGTCGCAATCTTATAATAGTGATAATAATAAAAGTTCAAAAAAAAAAATTAAAATTTTAGCGTACTTAAAATATGAAATTTACTGCTTTATACAGGGTTATTGGTAAAACATTAACAACCTCTTAAGAGGTCATTGTACCTATCATTAGGAACAACTTTTACTATGGGACCAACATGAAATCGCAAAAAAAAAACAGCTGTTGCCTACATTTATGTTCGTATGACTCGTCAAAATGTAGGGAACAGCTGATTTTTTTTCGCGATTTCTGTTTTGGTCCCATAGTAAAAGGTGTTTATAATGATGAGTACAATGACCTCTTAAGAGGCTTTTAATGTTTTACCAATAACCCTGTATAGTAATTTTCCGATAGCTTATATGCGAATAGAAATAAAGAAACGACCGAATAAAATACTGAGAATTCCGAAAAATCAATACAATCGTATTTTTCCACCAGCTTAAAATTGCGTTTTACCGAAAACTACAGTTAGTCATTTTCATAGGTTGACGGAGCTCCGATCGGCAAGGCTCCTTTTTGTGCTTTAAAGTAACCTAACCAAACCTAACCTCGGGGTGCCTTTCGATCGCTCTTGCATCCTACGTCGCCTATCGCTTTGCACCCGAACGCAACCGATTACTAATAGACGCATTTTCATTAAAATTGAGTGTTAAAAACAAATTGTAATTGAACAATCATCGACAAAAATTGAGTTTCTAAAATAGAATTAACCTTAAGTACCTGTCAAAAACATATTTAAGATGATTTTAAAATAAGAATTTAGGGTTGACGTATTCAAATGATCAAATCAAAGCACTCAATTTGTAAGTAGCACAGGTATGTTTTTTGATCCATTTGTTTACATTTTCATCACGTATTTTTGAGACAGACCATACGTATAGTACGTTACAAATTGGAATCGGTGATAGGTGTCATGGCGACGCTGATGATTGATTGCAACGATTTTTGATGTCAGATAGCGTTATTGTTTTGGGCGGCAATGTGTCCATGTTATGATGGCCTGTATTATTTTATGATTAGGTGTCAAGGGGTGTTAATTAGTGATTATGATTGAAAATGGCGTCCATAATTACCTATTTAGTTGTTGCAAATGTTGTATTGGAAAGAGATTTTTACAGTTCCTGCAGTAAATAAAGGGTGTATCGTTCCACAAACTGTCACAATGAATACAGCACATGATTTTTTTTTTATGTAATCTAAAAACGTCAAGGTTTACAACTATGTATGTTTATTTGTATGTATGTAAGATTTATTTACATAATCTGTGCTAATATTTAAAATAATAATATGTACTTTTATATGAAAATATAAGTAAAATAATCATAGGGCATCAAAAAATTCGTCCGCATCGCTGTCAACAGGAACAGTGCCCATGATTGAGTACTAGACCCGTTTTTTTTTTTTTTTGCGGATGGGAAATTATCAAATGACTCCTCCCGCTCTGGGTGGAGCGGAAGGGAGTGTCAGACTCTTACTGACTAAAACCCACCCGTGTTCCTTCCTTAGCCCTTTATGTTCCGAGCCAGCGGTAACCCTTTCGGACAATCCCGCTGACGTACTAGACCCCCTAGGGTAGAAATTTTTGGTGGGTGCAACTAATTTTTTTTTAATAACCGACGTTAAGTTTTGACGCTGGATGTTCAGTATCATGTACAGAATCCTTGGTAACAGGTTGTGAATCGATGTCCCTGTATTATTAGTACTCTTCTACACACACACACGTTTCCGATTATTTTCATTTTCTTTCCCACAAAACTTTCTTAAGTACAAATAAATCCACCATTTCTAAAATTGTCACAAGAATTCCAGAATAAAAATAATTTATTACTCAAAGTCCACATTACGGAGGGCATAAGAACCGCATTTCAATTAAAGTAACGTTTGGAAGTTGGCTGAATGTTCAACAAATGGAATTATAAGCCCGCCTTACACTCGCGGTTACCTTCGCTAAACTTGCTGCGTTCTGAAATGTTGTAGGCGCTGCCTAATTACTTACTTTTTATTTTACTTGTATTAATCTAATAATCTATACTAATATTATAAAGAGGTAATATTTGTTTGTTTATATGGGGGTAATCTCTGGAACTACCAGTCGGATTAGAAAAAAATTAAAAAAATTCTTCCACTAATGGGAAGCTACAGTATTGTCGAGTGTCATAGGATATTATTATTGGAATATTAATACTATGTACATATTTTATGTTACAACAGGAAATTTCACTTGTAAGGTTTGGCATAAGGATTGTTAGCAATATATTTGATAATTTACAACTAACATGTGGAGTTAAATGTGAGAATAATTCTATCATCAGGAAAACCCTAAGCCCCTTCCTAATAAACGTATTATATCTGATGAATAGTTTCGCACCAATTTCTCTCTTTCAGTCAGTAATTTGACTTTCGAAAGAAGAAGACAAAGCGTTGTGTAACTATAGAGACGCTATACAACGTTTATTAGTAAGGGGTTAAATGTTTATATAGACCAGCACCCTAATTGCGTAACACACTATCGATCGGAATCTGAATCATTTTGAAGCAAATTGCTAATCCATTGCTTCATAAGTTCGAAAAATGTGTCTGCTCAACACGTAAATAACGCAATGAATGTTGTTGAACTGTCAAAATGAAACCGATTCCGATTGATAATGTGTTACGCAATTGCCCCGCAGGAAACAAAACAGATCGCATGTCATGTAATTACCCTACATGACTAGTTTTGATTCCGATTCTGGATACTTATTTCGAGCCCCAGTTCTTGACACTGGGGTCATATTAACCCATCAATAATTTGGTGGCTCTACGTTTCTAGCTTGATTATGCTTAACATCTGTCGCAACTACAAAATCAGCCTGATCCTACTGCTGGGACACAGGCCTCCTCTCAATGAGGGGGAGTAGCCATAATCCCCCACGTGGCCCCAGTCCGTTGGTAGATGTCACATGTCTTCGAATTTATGGTTCTAGGACATGCCGGTTTCCTCACAATGCGTTCCTTCACCGTTTTGAGAGCAGGTGATGAAATAAATTAAACAAAGTAAAGCGTTTCATCTAAAACAGAAAAATCTTATTACTTAGATACTTTTGTAGCATAACAACGGACTTCATTTGAATTCAGAACTAATCGGGCAAATCCGATACATATACTCGCGTAAAACCGCAAACGATAATAAAAATGTTAATTTAATCCAGCGAACCTTGTGTGACACATTTCGGAACGCGCTCGTAAACACAAAGCACATGGAGTTGCGCCGCGACGCCTCCCCCTGATTATGTAGGTTTATGTTTAGTGCTATTGTGACATCTGATGGTGTTTCGCATGTGGTTTATATAAATCTAAACGTTTATCCGCGTATACAGGGTGAATTTTTCAACTGGGCGTGGATGGCCAAATCCGAGACTATGAGGAATAGCGAAAAGTACTCAATGGAGTCGTGGGCTCGATTTTGATGAAAACTAAAACTGCATCATTGGATTTTTTTTTAAATTATATTTCTAGGCAGGAATCAAACCTGTTGATTTTGATAAAAAACACACACTGTAGGTATTATTGCACCACTCGATAGTGCCCTTTAAGGATCAAATTCTGGGAAGTGATGACATACTTACGGCAAACTTAAGGAAAATGTTGGATTTTAATAAACTGTTTTTTATTTTAAAGTATTCATATACCGACATTACCTGTACCTTGTTCGAAATGATTCTCAATTATAGATGGGCAATCCACCCGGGTTTAAACCCGGTGCTTTGATAAACACCCAATTTTGTGGGAGTTTATGGGTGTTTACGGGTGTTTATCGGGTGTTTATCAAAAGCACCGGGTTTAAACCCGGTGGATTGCCCATCTATATTCTCAATACACCCGCAGCGCAGTCACCTTCACAAAATTATGTTTTAAATTCAAATTTTGAATGCAGTACAATCCGTGAGACGTCGAATCCAGCTATGTATTGAAAACAATAGTCATCATTTTGAATAATTAATCGGTTAAGGTTTAATAGCATAGGTTTAATAGATATATAACATAAGAAAAATAAAAAAAGTATTTTGCTAAAAATGAGCTCTTTTTTTAGTTTTTTTTTTTAGTTTTTAGCAAAATACTTCATTTATTTAAAAAAAAAAAACACAATGTATTATTGCACCATTCTATAAAGAATGGTGCAATAATAAATTGTATTTTTTTTTTCAAAATCAAGGGGTAATCGATTCCTGGCTAGAAATATTGATTTTTCAAAAATCCAATGATGCAGTTTTAGTTTTCATCAAAACTGAACCAGCGACACCTTTGACTACTTTTCGCTATTCCTCATAGTTTCGGATTTGGCAATTCGCGCCCACTTGAAAAATTCAACCTGTATATCTATAGTAATAACAAAGCTGACGAGTTTATTTGTTTGAACGCACTAATCTCTGAAACTACCAGTCGGATTTGCAAAGTTCTTATTGGATTTGATAGCCCAATTCTCGGGGAAGACCCTCATACGCTAGGACCCTTAGGAGCCGAGCAAAAACAAAAAGGTCACAAAGAAACCGAAGTGAAAACGAAGTAATAGCGCGGATAGGCGATGCGATGCGTTGGGGTGGGTCGGAGAACAAGAGGTTTCACGCGGACGAGTCGCGGGTAGAAGACTAAGGCGGTTGTCTGTGTGGTGCCGGACTTAATGCCCATACTTCCCGTGGGTGTCGTAAAAGGCGACTAAGGGGCGTACCGGAGAATGGGCAGCAGCGTTCTCTATGCATTCCACCACCATACCATACTGCGATCGCCAACCCGCCTGCCAAGCGTGGCGATTATGGCAAACCCCCCCCTTTTGGGGGAGGCCTATGTCCAGCAGTGGACGTCTTTTGGCTGAAATGATGATGATGATATAAGATTTCTTATTAAGAAAGATAATAAAGTACCTACCTATGCATAGATTAAAAAAAAATGCTAACTTGATTTTATTTTATACTTAAAAGAAAATAAATACAAATAAAATAGCAAGATTTAGCCCTTTAATTCAAAATACGAGTAACTCGTAGTAGTAGTCGAAATGTCTGAAATCAAGAAATATAAAAAAAAGTAAAGTAAAAGTTATTTCTAAATTCCATACTTACCTACTATTTATTGTTTTCACTCAGTTACTGATTCACTTTCACACATTCAGTTAGAAAATATTGGTTTCCCATACCCGTCCTAAAATTGGCAAGTAGTCAAGTGGCAGCGAATGGCTGCACCACTCGAAATCCCGGATATTATTTAGAACAAGTGAAACTAGAATTTTTAGTTCGATGTAAGTATTTAATACTTGCGACGACCTTGTGAAGGCCGCAGGAACCCGTTGGGTGCGAGAAGCACAGAACGAAGTGGAGGAGCGAGTGGTGGAGGAACGAAGTGGAGGTGCTTGGGGGAGGCCTATGTCCAGCAGTGGAAGTCTTTCGGCTGAAATGATCATGATGACCCTTGTATAGTATAATATGTACAGTACAACTACCTTTCACCAATTAATTATGCTTATATATCCCATGTCAGACTCCTGGCTGCTACAAAAAAATCCAAAATTCCTATGGAAAACCTATTAATCGAACCCAGAGCCCCAACCTGAGCTTGAGACTAGAACAAAAACATTTAGCGGCTACCTATTTTGTGGTAACTTAACACTAAACTTGCACCTAAGACACAAAGCTAATAACCACATACAACCTTTCTAACTCTTATATCTCATTTCGGACTGAGTTTAGAGATTTTGCATGTCAAATAAGTTTCGTTTGTCACACTATTCTGTAGTAAAAAAACAAGATTTGGTTGATGGCCGCGAGAAAACAATTAGACGCCAATTTCGGTCATTGTCTTTTTGTTAGGATTTGCGTTTTGATATTTTTAATTCTGAACTCACAGATTTTCATAAATGCGGTGATTTGGTCACTATTATTTTGATCAATACGCCTAGCCAGTGAGCCTTTTTTTTTTGCGGATGGGAAATCATCAAATGACTCCTCCCGCTCTGGGTGGAGCGGAAGGGAGTGTCAGACTCTTACTGACTAAAACCCACCCGTGTTCCTTCCTTAGCCCTTTATGTTCCGGGCCAGCGGTAACCCTTTCGGACAATCCCGCTGACCCGGCAGGCTTCGGCCCTAAGGGGCCCCTCCTCGATGCTGACATCTCTTTGAGGCGCGCGTGGAACACGTACGCGCCGTCCGGCACGGGCCTGGTCCTGATCGGACGGTGAGCTACCCATTACTCTCCGCCCGCAGGCCCGCGCCTACGGTGGCCGGGAGTCGTCACGCGGCTCCCGACGCCTGGGGCGTCCCCCGCGGCGGCTGAGACGGGAGGCTCTCTCCCTGAACCGTCCCGCCACCTCCTTCGCTAGCATGACTGATTCGCAGAAGGAGGTGACTGCCTCCCAATCCCTCTTGCCCCGGACCATGGCTTGCACCAGGGCCGGACGCGAGAGGTCGCCGTCGCTGCCAATCGCCTCTACGAGGACACGGCGGTGCACCGCCCAAGCGGGGCCGACCTCCACCGTGTGCTCCACCGTGTCCTCTGGGCGATCCTGGCAATGGTGACACCGGGGCGTTTCCTCCAGCCTGATGATGTGCAAGAACCTCCCGAAACTTCCGTGTCCGGTGAGGACCTGCGTCAGGCGGTAGGTGAGGGCGCCGTGGCGCCTCTCTAGCCACTCCCCCGTGAGCCTGGCCCTAGGATATTCGATTTCTGACATACTTCGATCAACAATAGTACTATAGTCCGCGCGGAACTAGTTGGCCGCGCCTTAGGTAATGTGAGCGGTGGGACGGAGGGTCGGGGGCGCTAACTGAACGCGCCACAAAACGTGGTAGCCGTAAGGCTTATCCGGGGCTACCGCATGATCTCGGGCGAGGCGGCAAGCCTCCTTGCCGGACTGCCGCCATGGGTTCTGGAGGCGATAGTCCTCGCGCGCTGTATGAGTGGCGCGCGGAGGCACTATGCGGGGGGAAACTCCGCTTCCGCGGCAAATCGCTGCGGAGGGACGGATCTCCGGTGCGATCTCATGGCGACATGGAAAGAGCGACTGTCGCAACCCAGCGTAGGGCACGTCACGATAGCGATACGAACCCTGTTTGAGGAGTGGATAGAGAGGCGCCACGGCGCCCTCACCTACCGCTTGACGCAGGTTCTCACCGGACATGGATGTTTCGGGAGGTTCTTGCACATCATCAGGCGGGAGGAAACGCCCGGGTGTCACCATTGCCAGGATCGCCCAGAGGACACGGTGGTGCACATGGTGGAGGTCTGCCCCGCTTGGGCGGAGCATCGCCATGTCCTCGTAGAGGCGATCGGCAGCGGCGGCGACCTCTCGCGTCCGGCCCTGGTGTAAGCCATGGTCCGGGGCGAGAGGAAGTGGGAGGCAGGCGCGGGCCTGCGGATGAAGAGTAATGGGTAGCTCACCGTCCGATCAGGACCAGGCCCGTGCTGGATGGCGCGTACGTGTTCCACGCGCGCCTCAAAGAGATGTCAGCATCGAGGAGGGGCCCCTTAGGGCCGAAGCCTGCCGGGTCAGCGGGATTGTCCGAAAGGGTTACCGCTGGCCCGGAACATAAAGGGCTAAGGAGGCCTATGTCCAGCAGTGGACGTCTTTCGGCTGAAATGATGATGATGATGAATTTAGGAAAATTCCCAAGTGACCTATGCAAAGTATGATTCTAACCACCAATTGCAAATATTAGGTACTTATTAATGTTTGACAGTCGTCACGGGTCGTCAGAAGCCCGTAAGTCTGACAACCAGACTTACCAAGGGGTATCGTATCACCCAGTAACTGGGTTGTGGTAGTTGCTCCATGTAAAATACTGGTATCCAGCTGCATCCGGTTAGACTGAAAGCCGACCCCAAAACAGTTGGGAAAAGGCTAGGCAGATAATGAATTAATGAAATGATGATGAAGGAACACGGGTGGGTTTTAGTCAGTAAGAGTCTGACACTCCCTCCGCTCCGCCCAGAGCGGGAGGGGTCATTTGGTGATTTCCCACACCAAAAAAAAAAAAGCGGTGGTGCGGAGGGGCGGGGGCGCTTTGTCATTACTCAGTACGTGTGTTGCGAAGAATAAGCAACCCCGCGGCCCTCACCCCCGTCACCACCCAAGGTGCGGCCAACTAGTTCCGCGCGAACTATAAATTTCCGATGAGCGCATCAAAATCGCAACATAGTGCAACATAGTTTTTTCAACCTTATTACTTAGAACTTATGTTTTATTTTGCATAAATATTTTTGTTCTTATTGTAAAAAATACGTTTACTTTTCAATCAAAGTAGTAAATATATTGCAAACGATAATAAACTTTATGTTTGAATGTTAAAGTTGATAATCAAGTTATATGCAATCGCGGCCACACAACGATGTGTTTTTAGATAGATAGATAAACCTTTTATTTGGCGCACACAAAAAGACAGCACAACACACAAACGTACAATATTAGATGATAACCAAATTACCTACATGATTATAATATAACAACAAAACAATTTCGTTCCTAATCCTTTTTCTATGTTATTAGTGCTAATGTTTTTCGAAGCTAACCTTCATCAACATAGAAAGTTTTGAATTACCTACACAATTTCGCCTATAGCCAGCCTTTACAATTAGCACTATCAAAATGGCCAAACAGATTAATGCATTACAACTACAATAACAAAAAGCTCGCAAAAAAAAAAAGCCCTAAGCTCTAAGCCTTCTTGTCACAGTCATGACGTCACGTGCAGCCGTCGACTCTTTCTGATTTGTGCTCGTGATTATAGATAGATCAATGATATTATAAAGGAAAGATACGGTACGTTCATACAGAGCGACGTTCTGTATTGTTGCGTTGTCATTACAAAGTACTTACTTAAAGGTGTATAGTAGTTTTCAACTACGACTGCGATAGATAATACGGAACGTATGACACAGAAAGAGATAGCTGTCTGTAGTGTGTTGCTTGCTGCTATTAGCCGACTAAATGAAACTACAACAATTGTCTGAATTTGTCTGCAACAATTTGCGCGCGCTAGTGCGATAAAGAGGTAGATCCTCTTTAATCACACTAATATTATATTAGAGTACTAGCTTCCGCCCGCGACTCCGTCCGCGCGGATGTCGGTCTTCGCGTGGATGGTTTATTTCTCCATTTTGAGTAACTCTGACAATGACATCTTATAAATATCTATTGGACCCAAATACGGCTAAGCCTATAATAATTAAGGAGATTTTGGTACTGGGTGTAGGTCTCAGATTCCCGTGACAGCATGTGACGTTCACGGTCAGCAGTGAGGCGTATATCCCTTTCAGTAAATATTTCAGAGGAGCGAGATAGTGAGTGACGTTGACGATCAGCACTTCGCGATCGGCACTGCTTTCACGTGCTCTTGCTTCAGCCGTTCCGTCTCGCATGCGGTTTAACCGGGATTCTCGCTCTTCAGTTGATTCTTGTGATCTAGCTAGTCTCATTCGCCTAGCATTTTTCGATGTTTTAGTAAGAGAAGATCGGTTTCTGGCAGGCATCGTGTTACAATAAAACTGTATTAAAAATATACAGAAATACAATGAGAGAGAGAAATATGAGATTAATAACTAACCTACTTTACCTTATAACCTAATTCCTATACCTATGTTTCCAAAGATAAACAAAAAGAAAATAAAATACCAACCTAAATAAACCAATTTACGATGAAAACTTAAACTACGTACGTACTATAATATTTACAAAAGTATTTACAAATAACTGATCGGAACAGTAATCAAAAAGGTCGCGCTGAAAAGCACGGTTTAAAATTACACGCATACAATATTAATTCTACGGACGACCGCTCGCCACACTGGACACGTCCGCTCGCATCAAAATTCAGAATTTATATGCATCGCGCGGCGTTTTTTTTGAATGGCATCTCGTAGGTGTCCTTGAGAGGTCGTGACTACTTAACCGGACTATCCTGTGGTTGCCTTAAGTAAACTCAAAGCCTCCAGCCAGGGGCAAATGCAACGTGTGTTCGCGGTTCTACAGAACAACGTCTATGAATAAAACTGAAAAATAAGATTTTATTTAAACGTATTTTTCCAGGATAAAAAGTATCCCATTTTATGCCCAGGATAATAAGGTATAATTATACCAAGTTTCATCGAAATCGAACCGTTAGTTTTCACGTGATGCCTGCATATACAGACAGACAGACAGACAGACAGACAAAAATTTTTTTTAATCATATATTTGGGTTTGGTATAGATCCAGCAACACCCCCCGCTATTTATTTTTTCAATATTTTCAATGTACAGAATTGACCCTTCTACAGATTTATTATATGTACTAGCTTCCGCCCGCGACTCCGTCCGCGCGGATGTCGGTCTTCGCGTGGATGGTTTATTTCTCCATTTTGAGTAACTCTGACAATGACATCTTATAAATATCTATTGGACCCAAATACGGCTAAGCCTATAATAATTAAGGAGATCCCTCTATTGAGCTACTGCTATTGAGCTCGCGTTCTGTAGTAAGTATTTTTTTCATAGTAATTCCGACCTTGATAAGTAGCATGTAGCAGTAAATTACTGACAATGACGAAAAGTTTGCAATAATAAAAAAGTGATCGTGACAATGCGACAGAAAGTTAATTGAGAGCTTCAGCATACACAACATTGTTAGTGAGCTCGTCCGGAATATGAACATGAAGATTTCTTGGACTGCTCACATGGGAAAGAGCTACGTAAAGTTGCCCGTGTGAAAAACAACTCGCGGTAAGATCTACGCCAGCAACTCCTAGGGTCTGACCTTGAGCCTTATTTATTGTCATGGCGTAACACAAAGCTACAGGAAACTGTATTCTCTTAAATTGAAATGGAAAATTATCCACTACGGGTAATGCAACGTGTATTCGCGGTTCTACAGAACAACGTCTATGAATAAAACCGAAAAATAAGATTTTTTTTTCTACGTATTTTTCCAGGATAAAAAGTATCCTATTTTATGCCCAGGATAATAAGGTATAATTATACCAAGTTTCATCGAAATCGAACCGTTAGTTTTCACGTGATGCCTGCATATACAGACAGACAGACAGACAGACAAAAATTTTTTTAATCACATATTTGGGTTTGGTATCGATCCAGCAACACCCCCCGCTATTTATTTTTTCAATATTTTCAATGTACAGAATTGACCCTTCTACAGATTTATTATATGTATAGATAGATAGATGTGTGTGTGTGTGTGTTTATATGTTTGTTACTTCTTCACGCTCAAACGGCTGGACCGATTTGGATAAAATTTGGTACGGAGGTAGCTGACACCCTGGATTAACATATAGGCTACTTTTTATCCCGATGTTCCCACGGGATCGAAACTTATGCGGGTGAAACCGCAGGACACAGCTAGTATAATATCATTGTTAAAGATATAGTTTTGTTTTTATTTTTCTTTGTTATTAGAATTTATTCTCTTTTGGTATGCACGTGTTTCTGTGACAAATAAACAAATTTTTCTTTCTTTCTTTCTCTAGAACGAATTTCGGCCATTTCAGCCAATCTTACAGGAGAATATTATACTGCACAATTGTGTGCGCAGAAACAGGTGCGCTCTCTCTCAAAGTCCGATGGGACGGCAATCCGATACGACCGGAGAGAGATCAAGCGCAGGACCAACGGTCTAACGTGCTTTTCGAGACACAGGGGTTTCATACCGCCAACTTCCAAACTCCAGGCTGTTACTGAGAACTGGAACGTCCGAGACCTGGAAATTGAATCCAGGACCACACGCTCAGCAGTCACGTGAGACCAACGGTGCACTTCAGCACTTACAGCCCCAAACTTAATCCTAATGGAAATGAATAAATTCTCATATAGCATTCCCAGAAATGCAAAGCGGATCGAAGGTAATGGAAAATATTTTTTTATAACACAAACGAGGCGATGCCGGATGCGAGCCGCTCCGGATAAAGTACGGATGTTCATTATTGAACATAGTTTGTGCTCATAACTGCACACACTAGTGCTATTTACTGTTTGTTCGTATTTACACGAACATGTGTAAAAAGGTTATTGATTTGGAGTCAAGAAGTATTTTGCTTAAGTATGGAAGCCACGTCCGTTTAGGGTTCCGTACCCAAAGGGTAAAAACAGGATCCTATTACTAAGACTCCATTGTCCGTCTGTCACCAGGCTGTATCTCAGGAACAGTGATAGCTAGACAGTTGAAATTTTCACAGATGATGATAACAACAAATACTAAAAACAGAATAAAATAAATATTTAAGGGGGGCTCCCATACAACAAACGTGTTTTTTTCGGCGTTTTTGCCAAGTGGTACGGAACCACAAGGCAACGTGTGCGAGTCCGACTCGCACTTGGCCAGTTTTAAATCTTTGTTTGGTATCTTTGTCTGTTTAACCACTATTTTTATTCTTCTTCTTAGCGTGTCGATGGCAAGAATGACACGAATAAAGATACGTATTTAATAAGTATTTTAAATTTGTTTTGCCCAAAATTCAGCAACCCGAATACCGTTCGCTGTCGCAGCCATATCCCCCCAACGCAAACATTTTTGTGCGTGTATGTTATCATACTTTTCGCTAGTTAAATTTGAAAAAAAAATTTGGTATGGTAAGTATACCAACTGACATCAAAACAAAATGTTGTTACCACCCAAAACTATAAATCGACATACATTTGACAAGTTTACCAAATCAAGATGGCGCTCATAACACATGGCAGGGTAATCGACTCCCAAAATGAAACCATGAATTTATTCAGCACATGATTCTAGACGGAGCTATGAAATTATAAAAAAAAACAGCAAGTGCTAAATGTATGAAACAGCAACTTTTTTTTTTAATAACCTATGAACACTTTCAACGCATGGAGGAACAGGATCGTGTACTCAATCCATGCTAACAGTTTACGCGTCCATGTCCTTGCCACCCTGTATGAAGGCCCTCTTTTCCATTGGGAACTCTGGGCAAGTGCCCAGGGCCCCGCGATGTTCGGGGGCCCCGGTCTGCTCTCATAAAAAAAAACATCATCAATCGGGTACAACATATTAGTACCCGATTCAATGACAAAATAAGTGATTTGCAGTGCGATTTACAACAACTTTCTAGCCCCCCAGTTTTGAAATATTAGTATGCTTTTCTTATTGTCTCTTATCTACACAGGGGCCCCGTGATCCTTATGTGCCCGGGGTCTCCAATAGGTTAAAGACGGCCCTGCCCGTATGTTTCGTCTTTACAACATAATTGGTCGATGGCGATACGATAACGGTGACGTCACGACTCACGATAGTACATATTTATTTAGCCAAGAGATTTTCCTTCTTATCTAGGGTACAAGAAAAAAGTTTTTCTACCCAAAGTTTTTTCTTGATAAGATGCTTGTCCAAGGTTTGTACTCACAACATTACTCCTTGAAAATTCCTGTTTTCCAGCAAGAAAATAAGATTATTTGAATAATAAAGATGATTGATTATTCATGGAACTGTGACAGGAGGAAACTGAACACCTCGAGAACTTTCAACGTTGAATAATAGATCCGATCAATTAACCAGGAGAACTGTTGCTAAGTTCGGCCGGTGGAAACTTTGTGTAATTGCAATACCTTTCACAGTTTCTACCATCCGCTATTCATTAGGTATGTATTCTCGTTAATAGTGCTGTGGCGCCATCAACATTGCTAGGAGTTCTCTTTTTGTTCATCTTAACTATCATTTGCAACTTACGTATATTGGTTATCGAAAAGGTATAAGCTTCTGTTGAACTATTTAAGCATTCAGTATCAGAATAATGAAAATAAATTTAAGTGTTCTAAAAATAATACCCGAAATAGTAGATTGTTATACAAGGGTCGGAAGGAATCAATTCCCATACGAGGCATTTAGACGCCCGAGCGCAGCGAGGGCGGCTATAGTCCGAGTGGGAATTGATGACTTTCACCCGCGTTAAACACTCTACTTTTCATTTCGAATTTAAGGAAAGTAAAAACTAGTAGTTTTTCTAAAATATTTATTGATAATAATTACATGAATAATAGGTACCTATTTATTAGTCTTTTTAGGGTTCCGTACCTAAAGGGTAAAAACGGAACCCAATTACTAAGACTTCGCTGTCTGTCCGTCTGTCTGTCTGTCTGTCACCAGGCTATATCTCAAGAACCGCGATAGCTAGACAGTTGAAATTTTCACAAGTTATGTATTTCTGTTGCCGCTATAACAACAAATACTAAAAACAAAATAAAATAAATATTTAAGGGGGGCTCCCATACAACAAACGCGATTTTTTTGCCTTTTTTTGCTCGATATCAAAAATGGCAACAGGTAGGCACTTGAAATATTCACAAAATACTCAGTTGTACTTTAACTTTAATAATAAATAATAAAATTAAAATAAAATAAATATTTAAGGGGGGCTCCCATACAACAAACATGTTTTTTTCGGCGTTTTTGCCTTATGGTACGGAACCCTTCGTGTGCGAGACCGACTCGCACTTGGCCAGTTTTTTAAATTTGAAGTAGGTATGGAACACACCACGTCACCGCCACATGAGTAGATTCTGTGTCACCACCGCGGGCCGTCCCGCTTACTAGGACCCGTAATATTATCATTCTGTCTGCATTCTTACTTTTACCTTTTTCATAAATTACTTAGAAAACACGACAATCTTGATAAAAATTACAAAAAATTGTGTTGCGACGTGACACTTTTTAGTGCTGACCGTCCACCCAACTTTTTTATTTCGATTCAAAACTTGCATACAGCCTAATCGATACTCGCAATAAAAAAATGAAAAAATATTGTAGAAACTGAATAAAAACTCTCTTAACTAACAAAATGTATTGAAATGTAAAGTGTTTGTAGAATATCCAATCTATAGAATTAATTAATTATCATCATTTTCAAAAAAAACTTCTGGAAAGCCTACCTAAAAATGTTTACTGGGAATTCTGTAGTAAACTATTAGAAAGTATCAAAAATAAAATCCACAATAAATAATTGTCCAATAAATTAAAATAATTTTAAACAGCAAGCGCATTCCGAATATAAATTCAATTATAGAAGCATTTCGGCGCGAAATTCAGTAAATGAGGTACCTATGTCCGCCTGTCTGTTATTGACATGATATTAGAAGAGATTGAAATGATATTAGAAAAGCATAAATCATTATTATAAACAATGCTTGTTGTATTTATTGCTTAAAATAATTTTATTTTATTTTCAAATATCGACTACATTCGTCATAATATGACGAATGTAACTACTTTCCGAGTATGAGAGATGAAAAAATCTTTTCATCTCTCATACTCGGAAAGTAGTGTTTGTTTGATCCGAATAGCGGGTGGAAAACGCTGCTTCCCACCTTTGGGCGGGAAATACTCACAGTAATTCCTTCCCTCCCTAGGGCGGGAATGAAATTTGGAAATAGAATTAAATTTAGTTAGGTAGTCAGCTCAGTCAGACCATACGACACCCTTAATTGATTATGTAAATATTTATTATGCTACCCATCAAATCTTATGAATGTGCGTTAACTAGGAGAGTTGGATAAAAAGCTCATTATGTTAACGCCATTAAATCTTTCATATTTAGCGCACAAGTTAATAATTTACCTTGAATAAATTCAACATACTTAAGTACGATAATCACCATTTTGATGTCAGTTGTGGTCGAGGCTAAAAAACATAAAAATTGGGGATTTCGAACATCCTGACTTTACCATATGGGGCTCTGAATATACATCATTTAATTATTTTACGAATTTATCTATAGTTTACGATAAATAAGTAGTGGTAATGAAGTTTTTTTCATATCTGATGTCGAAGTTTCGCGACAATCGGGTGTGTTTACATTTTTACTTTTCACAAATTTCACACACCCAGATGTAGATAAGATTTAAAATGTGACAAATGTTATTGATAATATTATAAACAACACGAAAATGCCCAGGTTTCAACGTAATATTCAAACACAGGTTCAATAATACGTATTAATCATTACCACTACTCAATTTGTGTTCAGAATCGCCGACCATTATTGTTTTTTTTTTTATTGCAATGATGTGTGAAAGCGATTATTCCAAACATTTTTTTTTTTAATTTCGATTGACTCGAGTAATTAATATGACGAATGTAATCGATATTTGAAAATAAAATAAAATTATTTTAAGAAATAAATACAACAAGCATTGTTTATAATAATGATTTATGCTTTTCTAATATCATTTCAATCTCTTCTAATATCATGTCAATAACAGACAGGCGGACATAGGTACCTCATTTACTGAATTTCGCGCCGAAATGCTTCTATAATTGAATTTATATTCGGAATGCGCTCGCTGTTTAAAATTATTTTAATTTATTGGACAATTATTTATTGTGGATTTTATTTTTGATACTTTCTAATAGTTTACTACAATTCCCAGTAAACATTTTTTAGGTAGGCTTTCCAGAAGTTTTTTTTTGAGAATGATGATAATTAATTAATTCTATAGATTGGATATTCTGCAAACACTTTACATTTCAATACATTTTGTTAGTTTAGAGAGTGTTTATTCAGTTTCTACAATTTTTTTTTCATTTTTTTTATTGCGAGTATCGATTAGGCTGTATGCAAGTTCTGAATCGAAATAAGAAAGTTGGGTGCGGGTCCGGTCAGCAGTAAAAAGTGTCACGTCGCAACACAATTTTTAGTAATTTTTATCAAGATTATCGTGTTTTCTAAGTTAGGTACTTAGAAAACACGATAATTTATGAAAAATGGTAAAAGTAAGAATGCAGACAGAATGATAATAATACGGGCCCTAGTAAGCGGGACGGCCCGCGGTGGTGACACAGAATCTACTCATGTACAAATTTAA
The DNA here is from genome assembly GCA_916614155.1 of Mesoligia furuncula. Taxonomy (NCBI): domain Eukaryota; kingdom Metazoa; phylum Arthropoda; class Insecta; order Lepidoptera; family Noctuidae; genus Mesoligia; species Mesoligia furuncula. The sequence goes on along the minus strand of OU744800.1, from coordinate 20,427,169 downwards.
AAAAGACTAATAAATAGGTACCTATTATTCACGTAATTATTATCAATAAATATTTTAGAAAAACTACTAGTTTTTACTTTCCTTAAATTCGAAATGAAAAGTAGAGTGTTTAACGCGGGTGAAAGTCATCAATTCCCACTCGGACTATAGCCGCCCTCGCTGCGCTCGGGCGTCTAAATGCCTCGTATGGGAATTGATTCCTTCCGACCCTTGTATAACAATCTACTATATGTCATACATCATCATCTGCCTGCCTTTTCCCAACTGTGTTAGGGTCGGCTTCCAGTCTAACCGGATGCAGCTGAGTACCAGTATTTTACATGGAGCAACTGCCTATCTCTACAACCTAATTACTGGGTAATACCCAGTTACTTGGTAAGACTGGTTGTCAGACTTTCGGGCTTCTGACGACCCCTAACGACTGTCAAAGATCCACAAATGACAGCCGGGACCAACAGCTTAACGTGCTTTCCGAGGCAAGGAGGAGTCTTGGTATGTGATGATGGTCACCCATCCACGGACCAACAGCGGCAAACATAACTGCAAAAAAAAAGAAAGAAAAGTGTAATACCTATTTGGTTAAGGTGCTGAACATAAAAAACGCAAGTTTCAGAAACAATAAAAGTATATGATCGACTACAGTAAACAAAATCAGAAAAATATTCTTCAGGATATAAGCTGGATATATAGTGTGTTGAAAATATAATATAACAAATTTGATACGATAGAAAAAAATCATGAAGATATCTCTGAAAACTTTCTTTTTACAATAAAAACCATACTATTATGATTACTTGTCAGAATATTCTACAAGCAACATACTATAAAGCACTAGTGTTTTAATGTTTTTGCCCAAAAATTAGATTTTTTGTAAATAGATAATTGCTTCATATTTTGCAATAAATTTTACCAGCGTTGTGTCATCGCGCTTCTCTTTCTTTTCTATGCAGTCCGACAAAGACCATGCTATGGCGACTACATGAGGCGACTACATGGCCTTAGTCACGTAGTCGCCTTAAAATGTATGGAACAACTAATTTCTTTTTAATAACCGACAAGTTTCAACGCTACGGGGTCTATAATCAGGGCCGACTTTACCCGGGGGTGCAAGGCACCCTGGCGCAGGGTCTTAGGGGGCCCAAGCCGGACAGGTCATCACTTATTATAACCGCACCGCTCCAGCGCAATAACGGCTCGGCACCGCCTCGGAAAAAATCCACCCGTTTGAGCTACCAACTAGTAAGCGGCATCTGAACAACAAGCTGTTCCCGCACCGTTGACGTGCCAGCAGTGAACGGTCGTTTTGCTGACAGCGTTGGCGATAAGCGGGTGGAATTTTTCCGAGGCGGTGCTGGGTCGTTACTGCGCGGGAACGGGCGGTTATAATGAGTGATAACCTTAACACAAAAATTAAGTTTTTTCTTTTGTTGTAAGGGGAGTCTGTGTGGTGCCGGACTTAAAGAATTGCACCACCCCTTACTTCCCGTGGGTGTCGTAAAAGGCGACTAAGGGTCTTACCGGAGAATGGGCAGCAGCGTTCTCTATTTATTCCACCATCATACCATACTGCGATCGCCAACCCGCCTGCCAAGCGTGGCGATTATGGCAACCCCCCCCCCCCCCCCCCCAAAATTGGGGGAGGCCTATGCCCAGCAGTGGACGTCTATCGGCTGAAACGACGAAGGGGGGCCCAGGCTGATTTTCGCACCCCGGCGCCCAATATGGCTAAGCCGGCCCTGTCTATAATCATGTGCAGAATTTATGGTTTATTTGTGGACTTATGGTTTCAGTTTGCGCGCCAATGTCCCTGCCACCTTGAGAAAATAAGTTTATTTTATTCAACGATATTTTAGCATTACGGAGCACTAGTTATATTTTGATTAAATTTCGGGATGGTTTACTGTTACAAAATGTAAATTGGGATTAAATTTTAATCCCCTCATCTACATTTTAATGCTAATGATTTTGGAATGAAAGAAAAACAGAATTAATCAGTTGGTTGCCTCTACTGATGAAATTAGTTGGGGTAGATTTATTTTAAGGGGGACTAAGGGTGGTTTGAAGCATTTAGGGATGCCCAGCAGTGGACTGCGATAGGCTGAGTTGATTGATTGATTAATTACCGTTGAATGTAATATTTATTTTTTAACAAAATTGAAGAAAAAGTTCATGTGATTACGTTTTTTGAACTGCTTTCTCGCAACAAAAATTCAAATCATTGCCTTTAAGCCATAGCCTGCCCAACGGGCGTTTTAATATATACCAAGATTCAATCTCTCATCACAGTGATGGTGCTAATTGCCTTTTACTTTCATGGCACTATCGGCACTAAATAAGGGTAATTACATACCGAAGATACTTTGGCATGTGCGTGCGTGTCTATTAGCATGCATTTGTTTTACATGGAGGTAACATCGACGTAGCGAGGTAAACTGCGACACCCCGGGGTATCGCAGTGAGGCATCTTCGGCAAGTAATTCCCTTAGTACCACAGTACGCGGCCGTTGATTATATATCGCGTATGTATGAAGTTTATTGTCATTTAAAATATAATATAATAATATATAATATAATATATATGACGGAAAAGGTATAGTGTGTCTTGTTATCATCAGTCATATTTTAACTATTGTGGGCGTATAGTGGGTATGTGATGGTTATTGCGCAATAAAAAAGAGTTTGCAGTTCAAATCAGATTATAATTTTACGAACAGTTTAATCACACTAGCAAATTACACACTGTAGGTACACGACACAACCAGATACGGAACGCGGGACAGTTTCTGAGCACGTTTTTCGTACGATGTCCAATGTCCTATGTCCAAGAGGCTCCACATCGTTCTGTCGAGCTGTCGTCGATTCCTACGAACTCAGTCTAGACTCTGTCAAGCACCAGATGGCGCTAGCGTTCCGAATATTCAAATGAAGGACCGGATGCGACTTAAGGTGAATGGATAGTGGTAGACCGCGAAATTAAAATTTTCTTACGTTTTTTGCAATTTGCAAGTCAGTGTCAGATTGTATCTTGATCAAAATATGATTTGCGACAATAACAGGTACATATTTAGAGATCTAAGTTAGATTTCTACCACCAACCACCAATCTCATATGGAAAAGTGTTAGTGGTGGAAATCTAACTTAGAAAGACGTATTAATGATTCTAATGATTATAATTCTCTAAATATGTACCTGTTATTCTCGCGAATCATATTTTGATCAAGATACACTGACCTGCAAATTGCAAAAAACGTAAGAAAATTTAAATTTCGCGGTCTCAACTACCCATTCACCTTATATAAAAGTCTCTTTGTAAAATAATTTCGTTGTACCATATTTACCCTCATATTTTTATTCCTGTGTGAGAATGAGTAAATGCGTTTCTGGCATTCAATGCCCAGCCTCCTGCCCCGTTGTTTGATGAAATAATCCTTTTCCAATATGCCATTCATGGGTGACAGGAGGGAAATCTGTGGAACAATACAAAAATATGGTGCTTCTGTACCCTGCAAGCCTTTGATTTCGAAATACCTGAACAAAACGCCTATATGTTGTGTTTGTTGGCTGTGAAATTGAATGATAGAATTTTACTTGATTGGTTTTCACGTAAGCCGCTACCATCACATACAACGTTATTTTTAGTTTAAGCGAAACCTAAGTATAGTTTCTTCAGAATAAGTAACTGAATCGATTCCAATAATTTTTACCCCATGTTATACATATTTTGTCCCAAAAATATGTATTTTAAAAAAGGTTAAAAGTTGGACACCGAGCGACACTAAGGAAGTTATCCAATCTCCGCGTCGAACGGTTAGGTACCTAGGTACTATTATCTATTAGTATTGCACTAGTACTATTATATATTATGTTTTTGTACGGACAAACATGTAACTTAACAAGCTTATAACTTTGTGATTTTTCATGATAAAGTTTTGAAATTTGTTCATAGATTCTTTACATAAAAATACTAGACACGTGTTTCGGGTTTCGCATATACTAAAAATAATGTTGTATATACTTCTCAATACCTGATGGAGAAATACATGACGATCATTCACAATTTTTTGTTTCGAAATTGGTAACAGTAGGTGCGAGTGTTATCAGATAAAAGGTCATATCAGAGTGGAGTAGTGAATTTTTCCAACGACAATTATTATTATTATTTGGTAAGACAAACCAGCAGCTAATTAGTTGATGCGTGTGTTTCAAATAGCTTGGAGGTATTTGAAACACACGCAATTAGCCAGATTCTTAAACTGTTTGTGCAACTACGCGAGAAAAGATGCAATTTATATCTATAAGATGGAGCCCCGTTTTCTACTCATAAAAGCAGGACAGGAACTCCTGTCAAGCGGTTAAGTTATTTTTATTTAATTTTCTATCGTGATAAAAGCGGAAACGATACTTCCTTGTTTTTATTGGAGCAGTGTCGGCATTGATCGCTTTTATTAATATTTCATTCATCTAGTAACAGATAGCTGAATTTCATCTAAACTAAAGAAATAAAGAGAAAAGATTTGATTTTATGTTTGTTTGTTACGCTGAACGGACTTTAATGGAATAGGTACATGGGTGGACGACCTAGATTAGGACTTAGGACATTTTTACTCTTTATTCTTCTTATTCCAATTTTCTCACGGGATCGAGACTTAAGGTTCCTTCAAACAGGCGCGACACGCGAAAAAATCGTGCGCGACACAAAGGCATCGCAAGTCGCTCAACGAGCGCGGAGCGGTGCCTTTGTGTCGCGCGCGATTATTCTCGCGTGGCGCGCCTGTTTATAGGAACCTTTATGCGGGTAGAACCGCGGGGTGTAGCTAGTAATATTGTTAATGTTTTCCAATAGAATGTATATCGTTGATTAAATGGAAAAATGACATTTCTTGCTAAAAAATTTTTAGCAAGAAATGTCATTTTTCCATTTAATCGACGATATGTTACCGGCAATCTGTATAATCCTGTGTTCTATACAATACCTAGGCAATGTATAGAATACCTAAAACGTTTAGGTAATGTATGAAATATTTATACTTTGCCTAGGCATTCTATACAGTACCTACCGAATGCGCAGCCGGCAATATGTGAAAAAGACGAAAGCTCGAGGTGCCCTTCGCTCGCTCTAGCATCCTATGACGACGTAGCCCCACTTCGTGGGGCTCCTATTCCTGTGTAAAGGGTTTAAAGTAACCTAACCAAACCTAACCTCGGGGTTCGGCATATTTTAAAACAGCGAGCATTTGTAAACGGCGACGCCGCTTGTAAAACGCGGAATCATACAAATTGCCTGCGATATATACATGTTTGTTTCTTGCATGGTACTTACATAACATTGATAAATATAGACTAAATCTATTTACTTTACACATTGCCAGTGAACCAGCAGGTATTCTATACAATCCCTGGGAAATGTATACATTACCTAGGCAAAGAATGTAACGGACAATAATATTCATAATATTTCATACATTGCCTGGACGCCTCAGGTATTCTATACAATGCCTAGGTATTGTATAGTATACCTGAATTATACAGATTACCGATAACGTATATAAATCTAGCCTAAGTTTTGTATTCTAGTTATCGAAGTTTCATTCTGATAGTAAGGCAAAATAATTTTACAAGTTTATTTTACGTTGTACCTAGGATACGCACTGAAATCAATTTCAGTGCGTACAACCTACAAACCTAATTACAGTTTGCAACCTTAACAAATCCAGATAAACATTTATGGCTTAAATAACCTACCTTTGCGAGTATAACTAGGTATCCGACAGATAAAGTAACTTACGGGTTACGGTCCGTCGGTACTCTATACGCATTACTCTTCGTTATCCCACAAAATGTATTGCGAATATCGGTAGCTTAGGTTTTTTATCAATAATCCAATGATCGTATTTTATTTAAACGTAAATAAGATATTGTCGGTGGCCACTGGCGCCCGCGTCGTAAATTACCGTGTCCTGGGAGGATTGCCTCTCTCGACTCCAATATATATTAATCAACACTTAGAAATAAAAGTGTTAACAGAGAATTCTTTTGTATATTTTGTGGAACAAAGTATGGAAATACGAGCTCGACAATGCACTGATTTTCTTCGTTGGTTTTGTTTAATACTTTGCGATATTTTAAGTTTGCGGTTAGATTATTGAGTAGGTAAAGATCAGTGACTTAGAAATTGTGACATTTATACGTTTACTGTTAATGAAGTAGATACACACACGACCGACGATCGATTCCATATGATCAAAACACACCATAAAATGTGATAGATTAATTTAGAAAGACTAGCTGCGCCCTGCGGTTTCACCCGCATAACTTTCGATCCCGTGGAAATATCGGGATAAAAAGAAGCCTATACAGGATGAAATTGAAAACATGCGACAAACCGAAACGGGAGATTGTACTCATCATTATGAACAACTTTTACTATGGGTCCAAACCTGACATCGCGAAAACAAAATCAGCTGTTCCCTACATTTATGTTCGCATAACTCGTCAAAATGATTTTTTGATTTTTTTTCGCGATTGCTGCTTTGGTCCCGTAGTAAAAATTGTTCATAATGATGAGTACAATCTCCTATTTCGGTTTGTCGCATGTATTCATTTTCACCCTGTATGTTAATCCAGGGTGTCAGCTACCTCCATACAAAATTTTATCAAAATTGGTCCAGCCGTTTGAGCGTGAAGAAGTAACAAACACACACTCACAAACTTTCGCCTTTATAATACAAGTGTGATTAGTTTATAATTCAACATTTACTGCTGGTTTTGCGTCTGTCGAGTTTTTTGCGGTGGAATGAATCGTCCTTCTAGCAATATCTACAAGATTAATTACCAGAGTAAAACAAACTTGACTGACGGAACTATGAATCTATGAACCACTGTAACTCTAATCCGCGATAAGACTGAATGCTTGTGATGTAGCTGAATACCAGTATTTTACATGGAGCGACTGCTTATCTGACCTCCACAACCCAGCAACTGGGTAATACGATACCTACCCCTTGGCAAGACTGGTTGTCAGACTTGCGGGCTTCTGACGACCCGTAACGACTGTCAGTTGCTTGAATGACAGCCGGGACCAACAGCTTAACGTGCTTTCTAAGGCACGGAGGAGTCTCAGTACTTATCTAAAGATTGTCACCCATCCACGGACTATCCGTGGCAAGCGTAACTTAACCTGATCGATCGATCCGTGCGGCTGTTATTTCTTAGGAGCAATAAATTCACACTTCATACATAACGGTTCCATATTAGTGAAAGTTTCACCAGTTTAATACACTGTGTAATATACAAACCTTTATCTACGTTCAGTCAACAAAAGAGATAAGTTTGCAGGATCGTCGGATATAGTTGAAGTTTAGTAAGAATCCGATGGATGTTCTCGAATAAAATTTAATTTTATTAATAGAAAACAAACAGCTCATTTAACAAATTAAATTTCAGTCGACAACATCCTTGTTTGCACATCCACTCTCATAATATTATTTATGTAGCACAAAACCAAGTTATTTACTCACATTACCAGTTTACCCCCCATACGTGTGAGATACATCTGAATGAACGCTAAATTAGCCCAGGGTGGCGAGTACTGGCTACCCTCGAGGCGACTGACCCCCATAACCTCCTCCTTTTTTGAAGTCGGTTAAAAACCGGCCATGTGCTAATCGGACTCGCACACGAAGGGTTCCGTACCACAAGGCAAAAAACGCCGAAACAAACACGTTTATAGCATTAATTTATTTTTATTACCTATTTGTTGTTATAGTGGCAATAGAAATACACACTTTGTGAAAATTTCAACTGTATGACATGTACCTACGTGTTTTTTACGGTTCATGAGATACAATCCACTGACAGATAGACGGACCGGCAGCGGAGGCTTAGTGATAGGGTTCCGTTGGCACCCTTTTGGTACGGAACTCAAAAAAGGTGCCTGCTGTCAGACTTTGTTCCGGCAACTCATGGATACCTATTGGATTAGGTTAACCATCGGCCACAGATGACGTTTAGCCAATTAAGCCCACGTGCTCCACACTCCACAAACACACACACATGCAGTAATTGCTTCTGTGTATAAATAATGATCATCCGTTCTCAGACTGGCCGAGGGATGCGCAGCTTAACCAATGTGCCTGAATGTAATTCAGCTTGCACATAACGATGGACCATCACACCAAATAATTCTACAACACACAGTACAGCAACAAAATTATACAACACAGTAGCTACAAAATTATACTACAAAGCGTTCGCCAACCATTCGATTACCCAAAAGGCATTTATGCACTATCGAATTTCAATTAAAGTTAATTCAATCGAAATTTTGAAAAAGAAAATATTTTATTTCGCAAAATTGAGTGAATCCATTCCAGTGCGTTTGAACCGAAGCGGCCGGGCCAGTGTGTCGTAGTAATTTTATTTGTAATGCCATAGAGTATTAAATGTCACAGAAGCGAAACTCCCAATGCGAATAATATGTATGCAGTTTTGGGTGTATGACTGACATAATGCGGTCCACGCTTGATCATTGACAAAATTGACAACGATTTTGGCTTAAGCGAGCGTGAGTCGTAACAAGCTTACTTACAAAGTAAAATAAAGTTAGTCTACGTTCTTGTGAAGGAGGTGGCGGGACGGCTCAGGGAGAGAGCCTCCCGTCTCAGCCGCCGCGGGGGACGGCTCCCGGCCACCGTAGGCGCGGGCCTGCGGACGGAAAGTAATGGGTATCTCACCGTCCGATCAGGACCAGGTCCGTGCCGGACGGCGCGTACGTGTTCCACGCGCGCCTCAAAAAGATGTCAGCATGAATTGAGGGGCGCCTTAGGGCCGAAGCCTGCCGGGTCAGCGGGATTGTCCGAAAGGGTTACCGCTGGTTTAGTCAGTAAGAGTCTGACACTCCATTCCTCTCCACCCAGACCGTGAGGGGTCATTTGATGAATACCCACACGAGAAAAAAAAAACTATGTTCTTAAATCCATATCCATACAAATGTTATAAATGCCAAAGTAACTCTGCCAAACTGCCACCTTTTCATGCCTTAACGGATTTCGATGAAGTTTTGCGCACAATGGTGACTAATCAAGTATCGTGTGCCTTAATGGCTTAAGGTATACCTACGTTTATCCCGATAGTATACATTTCCGTGACATAATCTCCACGTGGTTGAAGCTGTGAGCAAAACCTAGTTGTCCATAAATTCAAATCACAAGTCCCTTTCTTTGCCGGCAGAATGAAAGTAAGAATGGCTACTTATATCTAGCACGACAAATTGACATAGTGTGTCAATCAGCAGGGTAATTGAGTAACAAACTAACAGTAGTCGAATGGCTTTGATTTTGACAGTTCAACAAAATTCATTTGCGTTATTTACGTTGGTGAGTAGAATTTTTTTTCGAAGATATCGTTACGAGCTTCGGGTTTGTGACAATAAAAACTGCCGATTTCATAACCAAAAAAATGACACTTTAATCAACAACACTAATAACAACTCAAACACACTAATTACAAAACACAATTGCACTACTGATCGCTTTAAGTCGCACTTGAAGATCGCTTCGGATGTCCGCTTGTATCGCTGTATCCAAACTATAGTGCCGCTGATAGTTCTAGAATCTTCCATTGTAGAAACATCTAGAATGTTCGAGTACATACCGGTCCGACTGACCAGATGTTGATAGTTCGAGAAAGTTCTATAAAGTTCTCCCATCGAAATTTCTAGAAGGATCTTGACTACTAGTTCCGCTACTCAATACTAGATGGCGCTATTGGTAACTAATGTCACCAAGTACCAGGCATTAATTGTGGCGCGCAACCATATTTAGCAATGGTTCAGCAACATCCTTCAAAATGATTCAGATTGTGATTGATAGTGGGTTACGCAATTAGGGTACTGAGCAACAATTATTTCCCTGTTCAGGGATTCCAACATTGAATCCCTTTTTTTTTTTTTTTTTGCGGATGGGAAATCATCAAATGACTCCTCCCGCTCTGGGTGGAGCGGAAGGGAGTGTCAGACTCTTACTGACTAAAACCCACCCGTGTTCCTTCCTTAGCCCTTTATGTTCCGGGCCAGCGGTAACCCTTTCGGACAATCCCGCTGAAACCCCTGACCATAAGTTTCACTTCTATCCGATTTTATTATTCTGTGGTAATGGCCTCGTGGTTTCGGTTGGCTTTGCAACCTATGCTGATGTATTTACCGTAAATAGATACAGGGAAACTGGGTTTCCGATCCCCTATACCTACTCTGCATACTTTTCCACCTAGAATCGGATAAGGGAGATGTTTGCACTGAATTTTTCATGGCTTCTTGGATACTATGTAGTGTAAAAGTTAAGTATCCAAATCTATAATAGATTTAAAATTTGTGAGGTTCTAAGTAGGGATCCGATTCCGCTTGACTGTACTTACCTGTCAAAAAGAGTAAACCTAGATAAAGTGGATAAGACAGAGATTAAAACAGAAGACGAACTAGCATGGGATCGAGGAGGGGAGAATGCCCCCCATCCACCCCCCAACCCCCTTCAGGGGTTCAGAACGGAATAAATCGAAAATTCTTTCACTAATGGGAAGTTATAGTATTGCCGAGTGTCATTTACGAGAATGAAGACGTGGGCAGAAGCTAGTTAACAATATAAAAAAACCGAGAGCGAGTCGGACTCGCGCACCGAGGGTTCCGTAACATCAAGAATTTTAACACTGCACTGCGGTGTCGAATATGGCAGTTTTATGTCAGCGCCATCTCTTGACCGATAGTGGAACTAATATAACTTTTGTTGATGATTTCTGAAAAAGTGTGCTATTTAAGGACTTCGTTTTATTTTTCCTGTAATTTTTACATAAACTTCTATCACATAGAATTATTTCAGACTAGCTTCCGCCCGCGACTCCGTCCGCGCGGATGTCGGTCTTCGCGTGGATGGTTTATTTCTCCATTTTGAGTAACTCTGACAATGACATCTTATAAATATCTATTGGACCCAAATACGGCTAAGCCTATAATAATTAAGGAGATCCCTCTATTGAGCTACTGCTGTTGAACTCGCGTTCTGTAGTAAGTATTTTTTTCATAGTAATTCCGACCTTGATAAGTAGCATGTAGCAGTAAATTACTGACAATGACGAAAAGTTTGCAATAATAAAAAAGTGATCGTGACAATGCGACAGAAAGTTAATTGAAAGCTTCAGCATACACAACATTGTTAGTGAGCTCGTCCGGAATATGAACATGAAGATTTCTTGGACTGCTCACACGGGAAAGAGCTACGTAAAGTTGCCCGTGTGAAAAACAACTCGCGGTAAGATCTACGCCAGCAACTCCTAGGGTCTGACCTTGAGCCATATTTATTGTCATGGCGTAACACAAAGCTACAGGAAACTGTATTCTCTTAAATTGAAATGGAAAATTATCCACTGCGGGTAATGCAACGTGTGTTCGCGGTTCTACAGAACAACGTCTATGAATAAAACTGAAAAATAAGATTTTTTTTCTACGTATTTTTCCAGGATAAAAAGTATCCCATTTTATGCCCAGGATAATAAGGTATAATTATACCAAGTTTCATCGAAATCGAACCGTTAGTTTTCACGTGATGCCTGCATATACAGACAGACAGACAGACAGACAAAATTTTTTTTAATCACATATTCGGGTTTGGTATCGATCCAGCAACACCCCCCGCTATTTATTTTTTCAATATTTTCAATGTACAGAATTGACCCTTCTACAGATTTATTATATGTATAGATTTTTCTCTTTGCAAACTTCGGAGATAAGGGGGAGGGGAAACGGTATTTTTTTTTACATTTTTCATCATAAGTCGATAACTATGCAGTCTAAAAAAAAAGAAAAAATGTTTGAGAATGTGCAAACTACGCTCTTTCATAATTATGATACCCCACATGCTCTAGTAGCCCCACTTCGAATTTTTCAGACCCCCTTTCAGTCCCTGTTGTAAAAAATAAACATATATTTTTATTTATTTCTTATTTGCAAAATAGTTGGGCAAACGTCATCTAATACTATTCCAAGTTTCAAGTTGATATCATTAGTTAGTTCTTGAGATATCCAGCTATGACAGACAGACAGACTGAGTCTCAGCATGAGGGTTCCGTTTCCGTACGCAAAATACACGTACGATATAATACATTGACGTGGAGTTGCGGAAACCAGCTCGTATTACCTACCTATTACCTAAGGGTTCCGTTTTACCATTTTGGTACGGAACCCTAAAAACGTTGCTTTACCTTGTTTTGGGTTAATAATATTTGTAGTAGCCATAGAGACTATATTATCTGTTCCGTCTTGACATAATTATCTACAATATGCTTTTTTGGATTCCTGTTAAGGTGATGTATGAATGTAGCCCGCATTTATTTCTTAAGTTTTTTTGCATATTGCGAATGTTTTACGTTATTTTGATCAAAATTCACTACGCTGTAATCTATAGATATAAATATAAAACAAAGTCGGGTTAGTTACACCATCTATGACTCAAGAACGGCTGGACCGATTTTTATGGTCTTTGATTTGTTGCATTTGTCTCCGCCGTGAATAGCAGAATAACTATAAAAATGGGAGAAAATTTCATGAAAAAAAATATTATGAAGATAATTCGTTTTCTCATACATTCATTTTTATTGATTCCGAGGTGGTACGAAGTTCGGCGGTCAGCTAGTGATGACATAAAAAACTGGCCAAGTGCGAGTCGGACTCGCACACGAAGGGTTCCGTACCACAAGGCAAACATGTTTTTTGTATGGCAGCCCCCCTTAAATATTTATTTTATTTTAATTTTATTATTTATTATTAAAGTTAAAATACAACTGAGTATTTTGTGCATATTTCAAGTGCCTACCTGTTGCCATTTTTGATATCGAGCAAAAATAGGCAAAAATATCGCGTTTGTTGTATGGGAGCCCCCCTTAAATATTTTATTTATTTTGTTTTTAGTATTTGTTGTTATAGCGGCAACAGAAATACATCATCTGTGAAAATTTCAACTGTCTAGCTATCGCGGTTCTTGAGATACAGCCTGGTGACAGACAGACAGACAGACGGACAGACAGACAGACGGACAGACAGCGAAGTCTTAGTAATAGGGTCCCGTTTTTACCCTTTGGGTACGGAACCCTAAAAATGACTAAATTATAATCATTTGAATCATGAAAATAGCTCTCGAAATTAGATTTGCTGCAAATCGTCATGGTTTTACGAAATAGTTTAAAGGCTCCTGCAGACAAGCGCGACGCGCGTCGCCGTCGCGCCTGTTTGTAAGAGCCTTTAGTCTAGTGGTGTCTAGTGGGCCCAAGCGCTACTGCTGAGCATGAGGTCCTGGATTCGATTCCCGGGTTGGGCAAAGTCGTTTTGGGTTTTTCAATCTAGAATTTCTCAGCAGCAACTTGGAGTCAGAATTTGAGTAAGGAATATGGCAATAGGCTTGTCCCCTATTACATGGGACTTAAACTCAGCTGACTGAATACGGGCAGGGTGGTATGTTAGGTATAATTTGGACAGCTATTGTCGCCGATTCCCTTGTTCACAAACTAAACTAAATTTAACTATAGTACATCTTTTTCTTTCTATTTCATTAAGAAAAGGACAGAAGATAAATATTAGTTTAGTCCTGTCAAATTAGTCAGCGCCTGACCTAAATTGACGTATTTTTAGTAGCCATTTTTTTAATCTCGTCTAAACTTGTCTATGGAGTATCTTAATTTGACAGGACTAAACTAATAAGTATTTATCTTCTGTCCTTTTCTTAATGAAATAGAAAGAAAAAGATGCACTGAACTTAAATTTAGTTTAGTTTGTGAACAAAGGAATCGGCGCCATTATTATGTTTTTTAATTGTTTTTAAGTTAGTAATTATTATATCATAATTACCACATATTCTTTGCTCAAAATGCAGCGTAAAACAGTGTTGCAATTTGCAAAAAAAAACGTAGAATTTAACGGGCTACTTTGACGGATCCTCCTTAGGAAAACTTCTGAATATGAAGAGAGTATTTTCTTTACATCTTTACAAGTTATGTTTCACGACTTTTGGTATGAGAAAAGAACACGTTCTCGACAAGTTCACGTAACTTTTCATGGGAAAAACGTTTTGATTTTCCTAGTTCTGAAACCCAACTTCAGAACAAAAGTTGTATTTCCTACAGTTATTATTATCATTATTGAAAGTTCGTTTTGGATCTAAAAATAAACTCACTTAACTTCCATTTTTAGATTGTCGAGATTTTATTCATCGTCAAAATATTGAATATTTTTGGCAAGAACCGTCCAAAATAATATTCATAAAAAATCAACAGCTAACAGATCTGTCAGCCGAGCCCGGCCCGGAGTGTTTATATTCATACAATGTTTTAGTTTGTTGTACACTTACTCCTAGATGAGTAAGAGTTGATCATGAAATTGAAGGATAGGAAACGACCAATTAGAACCGTGCACCTAGCTTCTGACGTTTCATAAGTGACCATGTAGCTCATGTGCTATCCATACTTATATTATAAATTCGAAAGTAACTCTGTCTGTCTGTCTGTCTCTCTGTGTGTCGGTCTGTCTATATGTTACCTTTTCACGCCTAAGCCACTGAACGGATTTCGATAAAATTTGGCAGAGAGATAGATAGATTGCATCCCGGGGTAGGACATAGGATAGTTTTTATCGACATACCTCGCGGGCGAAGCCGCGGGTGGACGCTAGTGTGAAATAAAATATTTTGATTTTGATTTATATAGACCAAAACTCCTGCAATCATTTTCAGCAACGAAAATTACGCCCCATAGCCTCAAGCAAGTCAAAATAATTAACGAGAAGGTAATTACAGCTGCTAAAAGGAAACAAACACACAAGTTGAGCTGACGAAGTAGGTAGACGTACAGTTGTTAAGAATGTGTACAGGTATCTACTTAGTTTCCCCCTTTCTTTAATTCTAGTGTTTCCCGGCTAATTGCCAAGGTCCGCATTGTTTAGAGCAACTGCTGGTAGCCTCATTAGCAAGCTCATAACGTTTCTTCATCAATTATGTGGCGAGTTTGTTCTGAATGCCTGGCTCTACAGCACCAGAATAAAACAAAGCCCAGAACACATATTTGAATCTACATCTGAACGAACGAGTGGCTCGTGGCTAAATAATAGCACCCGCACAGGTTGGTCGATCAGGTTAAGCTACGCTCGCCGCGGTTGGTCTGTGGATGGGTGACCATCTTTACATATCGTGAAGTACGTTAAGCCGTTGGTCCGGGCTGTCATTCGTGGATCTTTGACAGTCGTTACGGGTAGTCCCGCCCGAAAGTCTGACAACCAGTCTTACCAAAGGGTATCATATTACCCAGTAACTGGGTTGTGGAGGTCAGATAGGCACTCGCTCCATGTAAAATACTGGTATTCAGCTGCATCCGGTTAGACTGGAAGCCGACCCCAACACAGTTGGGAAAAAGGCTAGGCAGATGATGATGATCTGAAAGAACGTTGGCTTGAAAATCTCTACGTAGGTTTACACTGCCTTAGTTTTTAGTAAAAAAATATCAATGAGAGAGATCCTGGTCAATTTTAAAGTTACTATATTTTCAGTATATTTTTCGGTATCGAAAGTACAGGTAGATATACCTCACTAAAACACCAGTAAGTAAGTCACCAGTTGCCCATGGAAGGGGGCGCCTCAAAGAGATGTCAGCACTAACTGACGGGGTTCGCTAGGGCCGATGCCTGCCAGGGTCGCGGGTTATTCGAAAGAGATATCGTGGCACAGGCAACTGAAGGAACACGGGTAGGTTTTAGTCAGTAAAAGTCTGACACGCCCTTTCGCTCCGCCCAGAGCGGGAGAAGTCATATTTGATATTCCCAACCAAAAAAAAAAAATGGTCACCGTTACCTCTCAAAAGACCAGTTGAGACCCCACACTCTCCGCAACGCCTCTTAGGGCCCCTGGGGACTCTGTAAAGGGGTCCCCAAAACCTTAAAGTTATTCATCATCATTACATCAACGATGACCCTTGCTGCTTCCCAAGCATCGCCACATCGACTGGTCCATTGGATTCTACTTAGGCACAAAAATGTCGATGTTATGATACCAAGAACTCCAGCTTGGAGTATTCCTGGTTATACTCTAGAAACTGCGTAACACACTAGCAATCCCAATCCGAATCATTTTAAAGGAAATTGCTAATCCATTGCTTCATATGTTCAAAAAAAAAAATACGCTCGGCCACGTAAATACCGCAATGAATGCTGTTGAACTGTCAAAATAAAAGTCATTAGTGTGTTATTCAATTACCCCGCAGCTTGAAGATTCCTGGTAAACTAACCAGAAAAATAATAACTGTCATCAAGTAACAGTTCAACACTGTTCTACCGATGCGGAAAAGATGGGTTCCGGGCCTGCGGACGGAGAGTAATGGATAACTCACCGTCCGATCAGGACCAGGCCCGTGCCGGACGGCGCGTACGTGTTCCACGCGCGCCTCAATGAGATGTCAGCATCATTTGAAGGGGTCCGTTAGGGCCGAAGCCTGCTGGGCCAGCGGGATTGTCCGAAAGGGTTACCGCTGGCCCGGAACATAAACACGGGTTGGTTTTAGTCAATAAGAGTCTGACACTCCCTTCCGCTCCACCCAGAGCGGGAGAGGTCATTTGATGAATTCCCATCCACAAAAAAAGGGCTGTTTATTCATAGTTGATCATACCAAAGGTAACTCTATTTATAATCACTAATGAATTATTTAGCACGCCATTCAGACAGGATAAAACTCAACTTATTAAATTAACCATTTACAGATCAGTATGCAAGACCCAACATAAGACGTGTTACTCGCAAGATTCTCCAAACCACATTCTATATTAAGTATAGGATGAATTACCCAACGTGGAGTTATGCGAATAAAAACAGGTCTAAGGTGGGCGACGAAAATACATTCGTGAGTGGGTCACCTTAGCCACCTTACGCTTTGTTACAGAGGGTTTAGGGAAACAATAAACAACAATACGCTCGATCTTGCTTCAATGGGCCTCCGGGGCCCACAAAATGATGTGCCATAAGGCAGGAAGTACAATAACACCTTGTATAATGGATGGATAGGTGCCTCACAACGCAAGACAGATAGCCGGCAGTACCAAGAAGTGTGGCATGTTTTATTCATAATTCATGAACCCGGCGTGAGTGCCACTGGGCGAAGTTTATTTCTTAAAACGTTTTTATTATGCGATTTAATTTTAGTAATAGGCTTGGTGGACTAGTTGTTAGTTTGATGAGATTTAGTGCTGGTTTCAATCTAGTGTCGTTTGTCTCAGAAGCGTAGCGTGCCTTGGCGGGGCCACGTATAAACATTTGTTTGGGGGCCCTTAGGAAGGGTAAAGATTTCTCACAAAAGAAAATAAAAATGTTTGCATAAAATTAAAAGAAATATTTATTCATCATAATTATCTATCTGTCACTTTTTCCAAATTAATTTTGTCATTTCTGAGCTAAAAAAATTTGGGAAGTTTTTATTAATTTTTGCTTGCGCACGTTGGGGGCCCCCGTGACCCCGGGGGCCCCGTATAATTGATTCGGCAGATAAGGCGGTAGCTACGCCCCAGGTTTGTCTACTCATGTGCTAATGTAACGCTAGATGTCGCTAGCCAGCTTTTAAGCCGGCTGTCAAAGCCCGCCACGCCTAGCCGCTACGTCACTTCCCCACTAAGTGAGCCTTGTCCTACCAAATTCCGAGCCAGGGGGGGTGAAGTAGCCGCCAGCCAGCCAGTCATCTATAAAAGCCCGGAGCGAAGATTTTGTGTAATAACAATAATTGTAAGGGAAAACTCTGCCCGAATAAAAAGTATATCAATTCCTGTTTATTTTTACCACTGCCTTTAAACTTCTAAGATTCTAGACATTTTAGCGCAGAAATTGTATGTCAGTTATCAAACAAAAAATCTGCTGTGTCATAGAAAAGTGCAGTATTTCATGGTTACAGTTTGCGCACTGGTTAAAAAGCAATCCATATGTTCAAGTATTTTCTTTCCCTGTCTTTCTTTTTTTTTAGTTCTTAGATAAGTTCGTAAATTGAAATAAATTTGTAATAAGTTATCTGGTAGATAAGTTATCCAAGGTGTTGAAACTAGTCATTAGTAATCTATCCTCACAGACCACAGCGTGCATTAGAATGAGCAAACTGTTGAAATAGGTTTCAACAGTTTGCTAATTGTTTGTTTTCAAAATAGCATCTTAAGACTCAAGAGTAATCAAACTATACCTTAGGAGGTATAGTTTGATTACTCTTGAGTCTTAAGATGCTATTTTAATGGGTAACCATTAATCTTCATTTATTCAAAATTTTGACTACAACCAAAATGATACCTTGATGTAGGTACTCTGAATTTAATTAGAATTATTTTGAGCTTTGTCATTGATTAATTTATGAAAATTACCAAGTGACCTATGCAAAGTATGATTCTTTACTTTACTGACCACCATAGTCCGTGCTAACCACCAACGAATTTGCAAATATTAGGTACTTATTAATGTTTGACACTCGCCACGGGTCGTCAGAAGCCCGAAAATCTGACAAGCAATCTTACCAAGGAGTATCGTATCACCCAGTAATTGGGTTGTGGAGGTCAGATAGGTAGTCGCTCCATGTAAAATACTGGTATCCAGCTGCATCCGGTTAGACTGGAAGCCGACCCCAAAATATATGGGAAAAGGCTAGGCAGATGATGAGGTACTTTTTAATAAGCATTTATACAATACTGGTAATAAAATAAAGTTAATTATTCACAAAGTTATTAAAAACTCGTAAAACCTTATAACGAGACGGCGATGAAAACGCATAACTTATGATTCGAGTTTCTCGAATAACTATAAATAACTTAAAAATTGATTGCTTGGAGATAAAAATACTATATCTATAAATAAGTATTGAATAAAAATTTACTGGTTTGTTAATAAAATGTTTTGTTAATAACGAAAGACTCTCATTTTTAATTAATCATGTCTTGTAATATAGTAGGTAGCTACACGCAGCAGCTTCCCACGGTTTTTACGACTTGAATGATATTGAGACTTCTTTAATATCCAAGTTTAATTTTAATGTATTAAATACCTACACCTTTTCTGGGTTAAATTCTCTAAATCATGGTGAAAACCGCATCAGAATCCATTGTGCACTTTAGATGAACTAAACTGTCATATTATAGACACGAAAACTCTATTTTGAACGACAAAACTTTTGTTTTATACTACGTGTAGATTTAGATAAGAAAAGTACTCGTTTTCCTTCAAATATCAACTAATTAAAAACTTGATCAGGGCTTGAACTGTACAACATTTGGAGAATTGAGAATCTGGTGAGTAGTGAGTCTGATAATTTAAGAATCTGGTGAGTGGAGAATCCAGTGTGTTGAGAATCTGGGTCAATTCAGTATCTGGTAAATCAAGAACCAGGTAAATTGCGAATCTGGTGAACTGCTCATGAGCCTTCCATTAACCAAGAGTTAATTAGCTTACCTGAGTACTTAAAGCCACTAGCTTTTCGTACTGTGAAAAACTACGCTTGAGCGAGCAGGGCTACTAAATATTCATAAGCTGTATGGTCTCCCATTCATTATTTTAATTAGAGAAGTAAGTACTAACTTCAGTTAGTTATTATTCCACTTTTTCACAAAATAATTGCCTTTACTTTCTTTCTTGTAAACCAAGGCTGGCCAACGAATTTTGAAGATGGGCCATCATTTTGTGTCCGTGTCAGCGGACGGGCCATCTAGTAAATAAAATTTGCCTACATTTATGGTAGATACCTAGCTAATACAATTAAACAAAACTTTAAATTACTCATGGTTTGAATAATCTATAAAAAAAACTTCGTTGATACCTTTGAAGAGATTTAATTTTGGCGCCAAATATAAAGTCGATAACAAAACCATGTCTGAAAATATGATTTAATTGTTGGCTAATTGAGAACGAGTTCATAAGAAGCAACATATTTTTTAGACCTGGTTTAAAAACATTGTCTTTTTGTTTACCCTATACTTTACTTTACAAAATTAAATAAACAGGTTTGAAAATGGTGCCTAATTCTTCACCACTAAACAACACTGAACACCCCTAAATAATTAAACCTAATCAAATCAAGTGACTTCAAACACTACTTAAACCATAATACGAGAACTTACACTCATGGCTAAGTTACACTTAGCTCTAACTTCATTGAGTATGCATATAGGAATAAAACACCGTACATTTATAGTTGCAGTGTAACAAATTACACCACTAATGTCACTTTTCTTGACCCCTTTTAAACAAAAACTGCATAGCACGCAATCTGGTTATTAATTACAAAGCGAGTGTTAGGTTAAACAGTTTTCTAAGAATACTTTTCGTATTTACCATTTTACCTGGCGATCCTATTTAATGGTAATATTTTTTTTAAGAACTAGGTAAGTGCTTAAAACGGTGAAGAAAATATCTTTAGGAAACCCGTGACCCTTCAAATTCAGAGTCGTTATTTTGGTGTCCTGTTGAAACCCGCCACGCGGATCTCCCTTGTTTCACCAAAAAGAAATTGCCAAATTATCACTTCCCAAACAATTTTCCGCATAATTTCATTTGCCAAATTATTACTTAGCAAGAAATCACTTGACAAATAATTGTAACCCAACCCTAATGTTTGGCAAGTGAACGTTTAAACAATAACTTGTTTACCAACTAGTACTTTTCCCAATTTTTATTTAGTCAAATATTTCAGTTGGAATTCTCCAGAAAAACTGATTTTACGCAAAATAACATTTGCCAAATATTTAGTATCGTCAGTTTTCGCAGTTTTAAGGCAGCCATTTCAAGAATAAGATCTAACTTTGAAGACGTTTTATTACAAGGGTGTTTTTCCACTTGGGACAAATTTTAAATAGGTAATAATAATATTAATATCAACTATTCTGGTAGTCTTTTTTTTTAGTTAGTAATTTTTTTTTAAATAATTAATCTCCTCTGACTAGTTCAGTTTCGGGTAGCCTGTTTTTTTTCCATATTTTTTTTTAAATATAATCTAGTCGTTTCTGGCACTCGCCGGCCGCTGCCGCGGCACCGCTCGCTTCGCTCGCTCGACTCGTGCGTAGGTCACAGTTTTAACCTAACCTAACCTAAGCATGTTTTTTTTAATAATTACCCTCGTCTTACTAATTGGGTTCTCGATAGCCTGCTAAAAATAATCTTTTTTTTCCATATTTTTTTTCTATATAATCTTGTTGTTTCTGGCCAATCGGCAAAAAAAGAAAAAAAATGGATAAAGACGACAGAATTAAACGAATTCTGCAACACAAGTCTGAATTCTCCGAAATAAAATTGCTAATGTCCATTGCAAAAAAATTTAAATTGTAAGTTACAAATATTTTGTATTAAATAAATGATTATTTTAAAATAAAATTGCATTTTTTAATTAAATAATTCCCAAAAAATCTTATTTTTGCGTTAATATTTTTTGTCATAACAAATCATTTGACCAAACGTTTATTGTTTAAAGATTGTTTGCTGTAATAAATCATTTGATTAAAGACCAAATGCCTAAATGACATTATCTTTAATAATATTCTGCCAAGAAAAAATTTGACCAAATGAAAATGTGCGTACTAAAATCATTCCAAACATTGCATTGGTATAAAGAAAGGTTGCCAAAATTTGTTTGGGTAGTGAAATTTTGGCAAAATCTTTTTGGCAAAACGGCAGGACCCCAAAGCGAACCCAGTGCGGATTGGTATCCGCAAACTCCTTACCACAGCAAGGAGGCGTGGGAACATTACAGGATGATTATGAGAAATAAATCGATTGTTTCGTCCACCGAAGCACAATAAATAAGGAATTTATTTATTAAAGATCATGATGATATTTCAAACAATGCTAATGTTAACTGTATGATATCTAACAGGTACAAAAGCCACAATATGTATTGTGTATCCAAACAATTCGCAACAATACTGATCAATGCATGACTATAGCTCGGAGCTGTGAACACGTCATAACATCGTCTTCAACGGCATGAATGAAACATGAGGGCCATCTTTCACACATGGAACGACCAGCTAAGGAAGAACACTCCTTCACCCGCATTGACCACAGATAATGAAGGAAAAGGGAAAGTTTTTGCGGTTTATGAAGGTCGAGGCAAACTGGACGCTATAAGAATCGTCCTTAGGTAGTACGAATTGATGGTTGAATAGTTAGGCTGAAATTTATTAGTGTGTCACGTTTCGTCTGTCCCATGTCCGCTGGTGACTTAAGAGGGAAGTACCAGGGTAGTCCGCGAAATGGGCTTGTTCATATTTTTTTAAATGTTGTAATTGAAAAACCATTTCGACGAACAGTGTTACTGATCATTACGGACTAATTAATTATGAAAAATATTCATATTTTATTGAAATTTTTGATAAAATACGATTGAACTTCTTTGCCCTTGAAATTACGTCGGCTTTGGCCGTACAGTTTTGTATCGTTACCTCAGAAAATAAAAAGTAACAGGCAAGTATTTTCTGCAATCTGTCAAGTGTCAAATATATAAACATTTTCGTTTAGATCTCATTACATTACATACAATAATTCAACAATCGACAATATTTAATACATTGGAAGAGTTATGGAATACAGGAAGTGCTTTGTTCCAACTTGCAGCAATAATAGTAATAATAGTCCAAGCAAAATTTTTGTTCGTAATAAAAAAGATTTGCGAGAAAAGTGGTGTCGTGATGTAGGCGTGGAATATTGCAAGGTTTATACTATGTATTGTTGCGAAGATCATTTTGAAGTAAGTATTTCAGAAGCATTAGATTTCTTTGTATGGTCTGTATCATATCATCATTTGTTTGAATGTACACTTATTCATAAAAAAACCACTTGTAAATAAATACGTTAACTATTAAATACGTTTATGACGTCTATTGACACTTTGAAAGTGGATTTAAATTTTTAATTATGTAAAAGGGAGGCAGCGGCACTTAATCTTTTATGCCACTGATGACGTCACCTACCTTAAAAACTAAAAATATTTTATAATAAAAGCCAATCATCAAAATATTCAAATTAGTTTCCCAAAATGCTCTAAGTTTTCAAAAAATAAAATAAAATCTAATGGTTAGAAATTTTGGACAATCCCCATTCCAATGTTTTTACGTTTTTTGCAATTTGCAGGTCAGTGTCAGGTTGTATGTTGAACCAAAAATTATTCGCGAGCGTAACAAGTAGGTATGTATTTACAGAATTATAATTTAATCATTAAAATCATCATTACTAAGTTCATATAATGCTGAATGACTATTTCATGAAATATCATTCGGATTATATGAACTTAGAGGACTAACCTAACACTGACCTGGAAATTGCAAAAAATTAAAAAAAAATGAATTTCTCGGGCTACCTACCGAATCCCCGAAAAATACGAAAAATTAAGAAGGTAAATGCAGGTAGGATTTCAAGGAAAGCTTCTCATAGTTCGCATGTTTTAGTGTCATCTGCAAAAATCGCACCTCGCGAATATAAATAACACATTTCCATTTACGTGTTTTAGCACTGCAATTAAAATCCCGGGTCACACAAACGTGTCAGCCGGTGAACCACTGGCGAGTTTTTATTGTCGTCACTCATAAAGCGATAAAATTTTACTGTTAATAATAAATTATACGTTTGTTGACAGATTTCTACCTTCAGACCTAAACAAAAAAGTGGCTAAAAAGGATATCACTGTTAACCCCAAAACTGCAAGTCGCTTGGAGGCTTTTAAAGGTAAACTCATTAATAAACTACCAGTTTTATCTAATCATGCTGATCCTAATCAACTTTATGATAATTTTTTTAATGTATACTGTAAACAATTTGATTCCACCTTTATTCCCAAGACTATCTCAGTTAATAGCAATGCATCGTTCAGTGATTGGGCTACCATTGGTATTCATAAAAGTAGAACACGGCTTTATGAATTGTACAATGAAAGGACTTATATTAACACTGATGAATTTAATTTGTATGTTAGAAATTATTCAAAATTATTTAAAAAAGTTTGTTATATGGCCAAGTCACGCTATTTGGGTTCAAAGATTAAAAACAGCAGTAATGTAATTAAAACGACTTGGAATATTATTAATAGTGAAACGGGAAGATCTAGTAACCGAAATACTGACTACAGCCTGTCTATTAATGACAACATAATAAAATCAGACTCACAAGTCGCCGAGGCATTTGAAAATTTCTTTTCAGATATTCCCGTTTCAACTACTAAATCACTAAACTCATCACCTTCTGTTGCTGAGTCTTTGCTTAAGGACAATGTTAATGGTTGCGATTCGGAATTTAATTTTGAATATATTACCTGTAGAGATATAATTAAAACCTTTCACACTTTAAATGTAAAAAAGACTGCAGATCTGTGGGGTAATTCTGTAGAAGTAGCTAAGTCTATTATTGACATTGTGGCACCTACTCTAGCTCTTATCTTTAATAGTTGTATTGACAATGGGGAGTTTCCTGACCTTATGAAAAATAGTAAAATAATACCTTTGTTTAAATCAGGTAGTACATCAGACCCCACAAATTATAGACCTATTTCTGTACTACCTACCTTTAGTAAAATTTTTGAGAAATTAATTTTAGACCAAATGCAAAGATTTTTTAATAAACATAAATTATTACATAGCAAACAGTTCGGTTTTACAAGGGGTCGTTCAACTACTGATGCCGGTGTTGAACTTTTAGGACATATTTATAATGCATGGGAAGATAAATGCGATGCCTTGGGCATCTTTTGTGATTTGTCCAAGGCATTCGATTGCGTTCTTCACGAAACGTTAATCAGGAAACTCCGCCACTACGGGATCCGAAACACTGCTCTGGATCTTCTTACTTCATACTTGAGTAAAAGGATTCAGAGCGTTGACGTTAATGGAAAAAGATCACCCGGATCTATAGTAACAATGGGAGTCCCACAGGGCTCAATTCTTGGTCCTTTCTTGTTTCTTATTTATATTAATGACTTGCCGTACCTCATAAAGGATAATCATGATATAGTGTTGTTTGCAGATGACACTTCTCTTTTGTTTAAACTTAAACGTCAGCAGTTGGTTACTGACGATGTAAATAGCGCGATCTCGAAAGTAGTCCACTGGTTCAATGTTAATAATTTGCTTTTAAACGAGAAAAAAACCAAATGCATTAAGTTTACGCTACCCCACGTTAGGCAGGTGAAAACTAATGTGTTGATAAAGGGCGAGGAATTGAATCCTGAAGACAACACAGTATTCTTGGGCATAACTTTGGATGCTAAGCTTCAGTGGGGTCCACATATAGATAAATTGTCAAAAAAGCTAAGTTCCGCAGCATATGCTGTTAGAAAAATTCGTAATTTAACTGATATAGAGACTGCCCGTTTAGTGTACTTTAGCTATTTTCATAGTGTAATGTCGTACGGTATTCTATTGTGGGGAAATGCCGCCGATATTCAGACTATCTTTGTTTTACAGAAGCGAGCTGTTCGATCAATTTATAAATTAAGTCCGAGACACTCTCTCAGAGACAAATTTAAAGAGATTAATGTAATGACTGTGCCTTCTCAGTATATTTATGAAAATCTTTTATATGCCCATAAAAACATAAAATTGTTTAAAAAATACAGTGATATCCATAATATAAATACTAGAAATAAACACAAATTTGTTGTACCTACAACAAGGCTCAAAAAAATAGGTGGCTCGTTCAGATGCCAATGTATACGCTTTTATGATAAGCTACCAAGCCACGTTCAAGATCTAAGCCTCAATAAATTCAAATCATTCATTAAACGTAAGTTGTGCCAGAAAGCCTTTTATACCGTTAAAGATTATATTGAGGACAAAAAGGCTTGGGATTGAGCTGCTTCAAATTTCTGCATTTTGAATGACTTTTTTTTTTTTTTTTTTTATATACACATTGACATTAATGATTTATTTTTTATAAACAATGACATTTACTTACTTTGTAAAGTATTATATATATAATTTTTTTTTTTACATTGTGATTTGTGAATGTGAAGACGATGTGGGTCATTTTATTAATTTTTTATGTTTTATTTTTCTCTCTGTTCTATTACTTGTTTTTTTTTTTTTTTTCTCTCATGGTCTGGCAGTTTGAGTAATTTATGTGGCCTACCCAAATGTCCTTTCTTTGGTATTGTTCGTCGAATCGTTGAGCTCCTTAAGTCTTGAGTTGAGCTGCACGATTTCTGACAAATGCGTGCACTGACTGGACAGGTCCTCTCAATCTGTGTGGTTCTTTCCTCAAAAGACCATCTCAGACATCGATCTACATGGTCTTCATATAACCTGACCAAGATTATGTCTGGACTTTAAAAGAGACTGTGACCTCTGAGTTTGTTTCGGCCTTTCTTCTCAGAGTAGTCAGATAGGAAACGCCGACCTCATCTAGTTTAAAAAAAAAACATGATTGACGTGTAAAAGTGTTTGTACAAACCTACTTACAAAAATAAAATCATTTATCATTTATCATTTAAGGAAAGCTTCTCATAGTTCGCATGTTTTAGTGTCATCTGCAAAAATCGCACCTCGCGAATATAAATAACACATTTCCATTTACGTGTTTTAGCACTGCAATTAAAATCCCGGGTCACACAAACGTGTCAGCCGGTGAACCACTGGCGAGTTTTTATTGTCGTCACTCATAAAGCGATAAAATTTTACTGTTAATAATAAATTATACGTTTGTTGACAGATTTCAATTTGAAACTTTACATAAAACTGTGTGGTTTAGTTCTGGAATTATCTATTTAACTGTCTTATTTAAATTCAATAGGCAAGTTGGTCCTGGTGAAATTAGTTCATATAGCTTTCAGGACCTTAGAAGTCTTCAAGTCAGTTGTTTCATATGAAGTAGGGAGTGATATGTCGGTGATTCAGTAGTCGATGACCTCGTAGGCTTCAGTGACGGTCGCCAACTGAATCGCAAAGCTTACAATAAACTTACAGAGGGACGCGGGGAAGATTAAAAATCGAGCGACTCGCAGACACAATGAAAATGTTTTTTCACAGGCCCCTTTCAGGCGCGCGCTTTGTTTGTGAAACGAAGTTCGTCGTTTTTTCTCCTATATACGCTTCATCGCGATTCTCTAGGGCGGGGGAAAATGTTGCGTAATGAATATCCCGCTCTGATTTCACTACACGCTGATGCAGTTGCATTCGAGTGCAGCGCTACGTTAATTTGGGCAATAATGCCATACGTAGATAGAATCCAATCACAAATTGTCAGCGTGTTTAAACAGTTTGATGGGACATCGCATTGTTTTAACGTGGAAACAATTTCACAGGTGACGAATTTGATCTCGGGGGATCGTAACTCTGGTATTGTACCGACTTGCGGGTGTCATGTCGCAGTGGGGGACATAAATTAAGTTTGCCTGGTATGTAAGCACCTACGCGGGATTATTTATTGATGTGTAAACCCGCTAAAACTTAAACTACCTTACGTAAATAATTTATAGGTTCTAACACTCGTGCGTTCTCAAGATTGTTCAAGAGTTTGAAGTGAAGGCGCGCACACACCCACAAAGTTATGGCTTCGTGCTCCAAGTTATGAGGAGCGGTGAACAGATATTAATATTGTTGACTCTAAGTATAATTGAATGTTATTGGTGTCACAATTTTGAATAATTTATGTCTGTGAGAAAGTAATTTTTGTTTCCAACAAGCACGAAAGAGAGATATAACTCTCTCGTAAGAGTTCTTCTGAAACTGTGATTAATATTTTAGTAAATCATTTATCATCATTAGGATGATTTCTTATCTGAGCTCTCATATTTCTTGTTCCAAGTACGTTATAAATAATGTTCACATCTTGGGACATTTTTATTGCGTTCAAAAGTGCCAATTTGGGATCCCAATGTCATACTACACTCGATAGCCGATATCATGTGGCTGTGGGACACTTGAGAAGGAGAACTTTTTAACGAGAAATGTCTTGCTTGTCTATGTACTTACTGTAAATAGGCTTTGCTACGGAACTTCGAGATTTAGAAAGAAACTGTCTCAAGGGGGCCTAAAAAGGCCACTTTGGCAGAATCATAAAAGTATAACATATGAATCATAATGGACAGTTAAGTTAATCGTATCAAATCCCATTGGTAAAGGATTTTTCAGTTTTTTTTTGTCGGTGCTAAAATACCAATCAATCCAATCCAAATCCAATCCCAATCCCTTTGATTACCCATACCTATGTAGTGCAGCGAAAAAAAGAAAAACACGGACTGTTTTCACCAGATTATGATTCATAATGTTATCCTTTTATGATTCTGCCAAAGTGGCATTTTTAGGCCTCAAGGACGTTTTTCTAGCATACCTACCTACTTTATTCCTTATGTAATAATAGCTATTAGTTTTAGGGTTTCATACGCCCGAACGAAAAACGGAATCCTTATAGGATCACTCGTGTGTCCGTCTGTCACAGCTATTTTGCACCGAATCTAATGGACCGATTTAGTTGGAAGTTGTACATAGGAATTTCTGTGACCCAAATACCGTCGTGTAACGTAAATAAATTTTGAACATGGAGGTCACTTTTGGGAGGCAAATAAGTGTTTCTTTTTTTAAGTTTTCAAATTGTACCGTGTGATATATCAAATGAAAGAGCTTACTGGGAGGGTCTTAAATATATTTAGTTTATAAATTTAAAATAAATAGTTTTAAATCTATTTAAGCAAATTGATGAAAATTGACCATTCCGCCCACCCTTCTTTCCGAAACGCCTAGCACAAAATTTTGAAAAAAAATCAGAAAATAGTTACTTATAAATTACAGAAACACCTATAAAAATAAAGTCTATCGTCTTAAAATTACATGGTAAATCTCTCAAGGATGTGCGTACACACTTACAATTGCAGTTGGAATGTATTAGAGAATATGTTTTTACCCAACTACGGCGAAGCAAAAAGTTAAAAGGTTAAGATTTTTACCGGTATGTGTAATGTATGTATGTATACTTGTATGTTCATCTGTTCTCTCATAACTTCAAAAGTTAATAGGTATAATAATAAGACAAATGAGGTATCGTTATAAGCGTCTTGACCGTCCGCTGGTTACAAGCTATGTGACGTCACACTAAATTCAATATGGCGCCCTCAAAAGGACATAAAGTAATGAATTTAAAAAAAATATTTTGGTATAGTGCCTTGTGGGGTATCAAATAAAAGGACCTACTTAATATCAAAAATATAAATTTTACTGAAATAAGCCTCAAAATAAAAAAAGTTTCAAAACTAAAACTCGACTACTGAAAAGGATGAAAGAAGAAAGTACCTTCCCGTGGTCGCATGCCGCTGTACTAACATACAAAGCTATTTGTATACCATAGATATACAATTATTTTTTTCTTACACTACTGCACTGTTACATACTCGTATATATTTTACATAATCTAATTTATTCGCGTATTTGGTGCTTCTTTACTTTCTGTAAGTCCGTTTGTCAGTTGGCAAAGGCCTCCTCCAACCAACTATTTAGTTTCAGTAGTCGGGTTTTATTTTTAAACTTTTTTACACTACAAGTTATGAGTTACTAAGTAGTTATATTGTATGTTTCGTATTGCCGTGGTCACATGTTAGATACCATAGCTTTGTCTGTTAGTACAGCGGCATGCGACCACGGGAAGGTACTTTCTTGTTTCATCCTTTTCAGTAGTCGAGTTGTAGTTTTTAAACTTTTTTTTAACTACAAGCTATGAGTTACTAAGTAGTTATACTGTATGTTCCGTATATTATAACTTATTTTACTTACAGTTTAATTACTCTTCTACAAACATTACTACGTCAAAGCCAAATACTTATGTACTTTATTTTACGATTTGTAAATAGCAGCGCGTAATAAATGACATACATAGGTAGTTAGTACTTAGTTAAATATAATTATGAGCTTTCTAGAACACGCTAGTGATTTTTCTGCTAAGCAATTTTTAACCGACCGAAAAAGGAGGAAGTTATGTAGCCGAGGATTTTTTTTTGCTGCATTAGAATGATTAGGTACGTCAAGTTATTTCCTTCCAAAGCTTTTATTAACATTGTCACTTTGAAGTTGTTCGATATTGCCATAGGGATGGAATGTTTTTTTTTGTAGATGCTTTGCACTTTGGGAAAAGGGTTGATTTTGATAAAAGCTTCTTTTCAAAGTAAGTTTTTTCCGCCCTTGCCGTATCTTGATGTCCCTTTGTTGGATAGTTCCTTCCTACATCCGTTACCAGAGCTGCAGATTTGTTAAGAGTCATTTTATCAGATTTCCCATTTTCCTCTATTAGTTTACGACCCTTGTTGTCAAAACAAACAATAGACGCATTGGTTTCCCAGAATGGCAATAGTTGTTCGATTTCTTGAAGTTAAAAACTAGTTTAATTTTTTATACGACTGCGGCATATTGAAGGTAATGTTTTTGTATTTCTAATAGCTAGATATTCCATTACCATTTTCTTGTTAAGCTAAAGTACCCCAATTACATTTTCCACACAATCCAATAGGTCACGTAAATCTTTAAACTAACTGTCTTGTTTTAAAGATTTAACTAACTTTACTCTCTTTAATAAATAAACATCTTTTATAATTACCGTTTTTAAAGGAAGTTGACACTCTTTTCTTAAAATATGTTTAACCTTTAGCACCTTCACGAGAATTTTTAAAGTATAAATTATATGTTGTAGCTGTAACCATAATATGTCCTTGGATACCCTCGTAATATGTTTGAGTGACACGTTTTATGTCGGCCCCGAATTCAGGCCCTCTGATAGATTGAACCAGAATTAGTGTTGATGGCACGAAAGTACCACTGATATTAACCAGACACGAAATAAAAAAGATAAAGCGAACTCTCAAAGAAAAAAAGAGAATATTTAACAATTCCAAAGCAGTTAACTTTACGAATAATATGTTATTCATAAAACAATTTCAAATGTAAATTTGAGTAGGAAAGGCGTAACACATTTCACAGTTTTATTACACGAACGGTTTAAATATTGTTGTTTACGAGGAGCGCATAAAGCATAGGAATAGTTTGTGATGAAAACGCGGGCGTATAATGTTGCCTCCGTAAACGCCTTTTGAAGCGCGAAGTTGCGGCCAAACAGTACCAGGAGCGTATGAAATGATGAAGCTGATATAAAAGTCTTTGTGAGCGAATGCAGTCTGTTATTATGCACTGGAGACTGACAGGCTGTGCTGAACAGGATATTAAACTTCAGGGTGAGCTTTAGAATATCATACATGTTCGGTTTTATTTACCACACTTTGCTGTCATTACCAAAATCATAATAAGCCAGTACCTCGGTTGTGCGTGCTGGAATAATTAGTCATTTTTCAAAGCGTTATGGCAGTAATATAAAGAGTGAAAAATAAATTGACGATAGAATAGAAAAGAACAGATATTTATTTTTCAAATATGGGTAACGCAAATTAAGTTTTGTAATCATCACAGATATATTATAGATAGACCTAAATGACGGAAGTATCACGAACTGTATGAAAACCAAGCGTGCCATTTCTTGACTATTTACTATGACGTCACAAGCTCGCTCTCTCGCTCACGCTTACCCAGCCAGCAGTACACAGGACTGCGCGGGAAAGTGGCGGCTTACGATTTTTGAACGTAAGCTGGTGCGATTTTTGGCACGCGAAATAGTTGCTCTTGCATTATCCAGGTGTACCATAATATCTGTGGTTGTAATACATTAAAGCTGTCATATTTCACCATCAACATGCAACACGATGGAGGAAAAGTAGGTTTTGTTTGTTTCGAGACTTTCCTGATTTCCCCTTCAGGGAAACCAGAAAGGAAAGTGGATCCAAAATGGTTGACGAAATATTATTCCTGCATATTATGCCATATCTGGTAAAAGCAAGTTGATAAAATATGTGAGTAAGTAATGTTTATGTTAAGATTTAAGACAAATGGAGGCCTCTTTATTTTAGTAGAAAAATATACAACGACATTATATTTTCAGCGACACCTAACTTTTTTATGAAAAATTGCTTTTTATATCACATTGCGTGTTTATTGTAACCTACCTACATAATAGGTATTATAATAATCGTCCGACCTAATGCATTTTGCTTGTATTTTTTGTCATTAATATTATTAGGTAAGTATGGCACTGAATTATTCATATAATCTATTTATGAGTACTGGGTTGTATCATTTGTCATCTAGGTATAATAATTATGTGGCCAGATACACCACCACGTATCCATCATCTTATTAGCTCCAACCTGTGTAAACGTTGGTCGTATAAAGCAACTTCAATTAAATGGTTCTATCCATTGCTGCATAAGTACGCTGGTCCTGCAACAAATTCTTACAAATACGAGCAATGTACAGTACATGTGGGACCTTGGGGCCAATATGTAAGGAGGACTAAGTAAGATACTAAGTTAAAAGTGTTGTAATAGATTTTCTAACTTAACAACACATATTTCTGTAAATTGAAATAATACTTAACTTGTAAGCAAATAACAACTAATACCTAATGAATTAATAAAAATAACAAAATTAAATCCTAACTTAACTAAAACTATACACAAACTAAACTATAAAATACGTCGAAAATTCATCCGCATCGCTGTCGACTGGTAATGTATACCCAAGAGACTGGCGGCATTACCACGTTGTATGGCAATGCTTAGCCTCTGGCCAAGGTAAAAGCCAGCCCTTGGATCACGGGAAGTGACGACCAGCCGTTTCGAAATTTCCTTAAAAAGACCATGAAGACTCGGATCGCACGACCCGAAGGTTTCAACCCTAAACGCCTCGAAAATATATTATAATTTTGAATAAAAAACTGGGCAAGTGCGAGTCGGACTCGCACACGAAGGGTTTATTTATTTATTTATTTAATACTTCAAGCACATGAGTGTACAGAGGCCGACTTAATGCCATAGGCATTTTCTACCAGTCAAACTTTGGGTGATGCAGAGACAAACAGTGGTAGGTGCAATCCGTGAAATCATGAAAATTCCAAGGGTTTGGTACCACAAGGCAAAAACGCCGAAAAAAACACGATTGTTATATGGGTTGTTATATTTTGTTTATTTTTTTTATTCTGTTTTTAGTATTTATTGATAAAGCGGCAACAGAAATACATTATCTGTGAAAATTTCAACTGTCTAGCTATCACGGTTCATGAGATACCTGGTGACAGACGGACAGTGTGTGTTAGTAATAGGGTCCCGTTTTTATTACCCTTTGGGTACGGAACCCTAAAAATGACAGGTCGAAAAGGTGACATGCGTGGGTCGACTGTGGAAAACGAATTTGTTTGAAAATTGCTTAACTTTTTCGCTTGTTGACCGTACACATTTGTTTCGGGACTAAGCTGTTTTTAAGCTGCTACGTAAACTTTATACAGCTAGAACATGTCGTTGTTGCGTGCTTATACAACATTATTTTTAGTATATGCGAAACCCGAAACACGTGTCCAGTATTTTTATGTATAGAATCTATGTACAAAATTTCAAAACTGTATCATGAAAAATCACAAAGTTATAAGCTTGTTAAGTGACCTGTTTGTCCGTACAAAAACATGCTAACCCGCGCCGCGCCGTCTTGCGCTCATGGATATAATAGTACCTAGGTACCTAACCGTTCGGCGCGGAGATTGGATAATCTACTTGGTGTCGCTCGGTGTCCAACTTATAACCTTTTTTAAATATTATTGGGATAAAATATAACATGGGGTAAAAATTATTGGAATCGATTCAGTTACTTATTCTGAACAAACTATATTCAGGTTTCGCATATACTAGAAATAAGGTTGTATATGCGCAGGTGGCTGGCTTAAATGTTCAGAAAACTAGACTGTTATTGACTGAATGAATCTATTGAAGCAGTTCTGTACATAGTAGAACAGATGCGATACTATAACCTGACGGACTCAACCTGACGGCAATTCGTGGATCTTTGACAGTCGTTACGGGTTATCAGAAAACCGAAATTCTGACAACCAGTCTTACCAAGGGGTGTCTTATTGGCGGCATGGAAAGAGCGGCTGTCGCAAACCAGCACAGGGCACGCCGCGATAGCAGCGATAAGACCCCTCTTTGAGGAGTGGCTGGAGAGGCGCCACGGCGCCCTCACCTACCGCCTGACGCAGGTCCTCACCGGACACGGAAGTTTCGCGAGGTTCCTGCACATCATCAGGCGGGAGGAAACGCTCGGGTGTCACCATTGCCCGGATCGCCCAGAGGACACGTGGAGCACACGGTGGAGGTCTGCCTCGATTGGGCGGAGCACCGCCGTGTCCTCGTAGAGGCGATCGGCAGCGGCGGCGACCTCTCGCGTCCGGCCCTGGTGCAAGCCATGGTCCGGGGCGAGAGGGAGTGGGAGGCAGTCACCTCCTTCTGCGAAGCAGTCATGGTAGCGAAGGAGGTGGCGGGACGGTTCAGGGAGAGAGCCTCCCATCTCAGCCGCCGCGGGGGACGCCCCAGGCGTCGGGAGCTGCGTGACGACTCCCGGCCACCGTAGGCGCGGGCCTGCGGGCGGAGAGTAATGGGTAGCTCACCGTCCGATCAGGACCAGGCTCGTGCCGGACGGCGCGTACGTGTTCCACGCGCGCCTCAAAGAGATGTCAGCATCGAGGAGGGGCCCCTTAGGGCCGAAGCCTGCCGGGTCAGCGGGATTGCGCTGGCCCGGAACATAAAGGGCTAAGGAAGGAACACGGGTGGGTTTTAGTCAGTAAGAGTCTGACACTCTCTTCCGCTCCACCCAGAGTGGGAGGAGTCATTTGATGATTTCCCATCCGAAAAAAAAAAGGGGTGTCTTATTACCCAGTTACTAGGTTGTGTAGGTCAGATAGGCAGATGCTCCATGTGAATACTGGTGTTCAATTATTTAGCTGCATCCTATTTGTTTGACTGGAAGCTGAACCCAACATAGTTGGGAACAGGCAAGGCAGATGATGATGATGACTACAAAACCACGTAGTCGTTTAAAAAAAAAACTCAGTTAACGTAAATTTCAAAAGGCAATCGAATAAACAAAACTAAACATTAATTTTATAATTGCAGAACTGGTTTAAGACTGCATTAAGTATTTAAGTACCTGTGAATTGTGTTCGATCAGACATTAAAAGGACGAGGTGCAATCGTTAAGGCCAAGTTCATCATTAATACCTTCTTTTTTGGTGAATGCACAGCGGTAGACTGCGAAATTCAAATTTTCTTACGTTTTTTGCAATTTGCAGGTCAGTGTCAGGTTGTATCTTAATCAAAATATGATTCGCGACTATAATAAAAAAATATGAATTTACAAAACTATAGTCATTACAATCTACAGTAATATTAGAAAGAGGAAAGATTTGTTTGTTCGTATTGAATAATTGAAAAATTATTTTTGTGTTGGATAGTCCATTTATCGAGGAATGTTATAGGCTATATAACATCACGCTACGACCAAAAGGAGCGGAGCATCAATTAAAAATGTTGCCAAAACGGGAAAAATTATTCCTTTTGAGAGCTTCCCTTGCGTACGCTGCGTAAACGGTTAAAGTTACCCAAAAATCATGTATCACGGAATTGTTCCCCTTTAAAAGTTCAAAAAAATAGTCCGCAACAGCATATGTCTATCTTTTAAGCTACCTTAAAAGATAGACATATGCTGTTGCGACTATATGTTGTTGACTCACTGTACCCTTTTTTATGGTAATCAAATTTGTTCTAAAATAATGCATTATTTGCGAAGGTGTTTTTATAAACAAGATATTAATCCTTATCCAAATAAACGGGTTATTCATCACAAGTATTTAATTTTGAACAAAATTGCCCTTGACATCATTTGATTTCAATGAATATAATATACATCATAGTTTTATAATAATACTAATAATAAAACTGAAGAGTTTGTTTGTTTGAAAGCTCTAATCTCTGTAAGTATCGGTCGGATTTATAAAAATCTTTTTGCATTTGATAGCCCAATTCTTGAGGAAGGCTATATAGGCTGTTAAACATCACGCTAGGACCCTTGGGAGTTTAGAAAAAAGAAAAAAGTCAGAAGTTTTCGCTAAGCGAAAACGAAGTAATAGCGCAGGTGGGTTGGGGGAACAAAAAAAAATATTTTTATTATTTTTAAAATTTATTATTATTATTTTCACCACAAAGAAGATATTTATTATTTTTAAGCTGAATGCACTTACCTGTTATTTTTTTAGTTTAGTTCCTCTTAGAAGTATTTATTTTTAGTTCAATAAATTCAAGGAAAATAAGTAAGTCTTGTAATATTCTGCGAACTCATAGCGTGAATAAGGTGAATTTAATAGGAGATACGTATGTAGATTCACGCTTGCGCTTGACTGATCTTTTCTCATCTCGCGAGTGAATGTGAGGCCCTGGATGGGACGTAGGTACTTTATATTTTTATTTCCTTTTTGATATGGTCCTATATATAGCTTACAGAAAGATACTGTCAAGTGATAGGTTCTATCTAAGGGCCAAAGCACACACGCTACTTTTAACATCGGCGATCTGCGATTTTGCGACTGTATCGATGCATTTAGCTTCTAAAAAGCGGCTAAATCGCCGATTGCCGATGCTAAAAGTAGCGTGTGTGCTTTGGCCCTCATGCGAATCACCAGAGGGTCTAGACAAGTGAACCTCGCTTACAAAGCATTTCGTATTTCACTTTCAACAGGATTGATATAAGATTTTTGATAGCTTATGTCAAGCCAATATATTTTTGATTCATCATCATCATCATGATTTCAGCTGAAAGACGTTCACTGCTGGACATAGGCCTTCCCCAAAAGGGGGGGGTTTGCCATAATCGCCACGCTTGGCAGGCGGGTTGGCGATCGCAGTATGGTATGGTGGTGGAATGCATAGAGAACGCTGCTGCCCATTCTCCGGTACGCCCCTTAGTCGCCTTTTACGACACCCACGGGAAGTACATTTTTGATTAATTTATCATTTATCGCTGACAAACTGTCACTTTGTCTAGGTCCTCAGGTAAAAGAGCACTAGGTACCTAAAGCCACATTCTTACTGATAAGTTATTAAAAAATAATTACTGTGGTGAAAATCAAGAGACAAACACTAGCTCTACCATTGAATCTAATGAATGGACCATCGTATGACTCTCCCTACCTAAAGTTATTTTAATTTCAAATGAGAGTCCGGAATATTTGCAAAGAATAGGCATAATTCAATCCATTCTCCCATACTTCACATTATAAATGAGAAAGTAACTCTGTATGTCTGATACCAATTTCACGCCTAACCCCTGAAGTGATCGTTATGAAATTCTATAGGTACTTACGTCGAACCTAGAGAAGGACATATTATGCAGTATGCTACTTTACACCCTGGAGTCACAGGCAAATCCCGAGCAACAGTAATGGCAGCAGCACATCTATGCACTAATTATAGCATAACTACTCAAATCACCACTCAACTATGGTGATTAGCGATAAAACTACGATATACATATACGAATAAGCAGAATTCAAACTTTAGTTCTCAAAATCTTCCCATACTTCTCAAATGACCTTAACTGGTGACGTTGCAGAACACACAAAACTTATCAAGGTACCTACTTAAGTATCTGTAACATGTAGGTATCTATGTCACCGAGTCAACTCATAAAAAACTTAAAGTCTTAAGAGCAGACTACAAACGATGATGTAAAGCGATCTTGGGAGATTAAAATTCTTCGGTACCCAACTATTTTGACGTTATCGATCGCGATAAACTTATGTAGGTGATGTCCACGGAGCAGACAAGGCACAGTAGTGCAGCGTTGTTTAAAATTGTAAAGGGAAATTGAAGAAGCAAAGACATCCTCTTCTTGGATAGTTTAGCAAGAAGAAAAAAAAGAGTCAAAAGAGATAAAAACGAAAAGAAAGAAAGAAAGAAACGAAAAGAGTTAAAGAAGAAAACAGAAAATAAGAAAGGAAGGACAAGATTGAGTCAAAGAAAAAAAGATAAAAGAAGGGAAAAAGAAAGCAAAAGAGTCTAAGAAGAAAAGAGAAAAGCATGGAAGAGTCAATAAATAATAATTAAATTGTTTGCGAATAATTTGAAGCTTAC
The DNA here is from genome assembly GCA_916614155.1 of Mesoligia furuncula. Lineage (NCBI taxonomy): Eukaryota > Metazoa > Arthropoda > Insecta > Lepidoptera > Noctuidae > Mesoligia > Mesoligia furuncula. The sequence continues at coordinate 20,389,120 of OU744800.1, read as the reverse complement.
AAGCCTTGTACATGACAGAACGTAACCAGCAGCAATGGTGATTATTTATGTCACCAACATGTCAAAAAGAATTCTTCTTGGAGACCGCATTATCAGTTCCTTTATAGGTGGTCAAAGAATTTAATGCACCATTGCATATTTTTCTATCTTTCTTTCTTTAAATATGAACTTCATCTTTGAAACGTCGTAAATATAATTAGGTATATTGAGCAGTGGTGGCCCAGTGGTAACAGCCGCGACGTGCGAGCTGGTAGGGCCGTAAGTTCGAACCCAGACAGGCACTTTACATTGTGTATTTCATCACCACTGCTCTCAAAACGGTGAAGGAAAACATCGTGAGGAAACCGGGATGTCCTAGAATCAAAAATTCTAAGACATGTGACATCTACCAACCCGCCCATCCATCCACCGCGTGGTGGATTACCCACTTCCTCTCACTGAGAGAAGGCCTGTGTCCAAGCAGTGGGAACATTTATAGGCTGATTATATAGGTCATCATCTGCCAAGCCTTCTCCCAACTATGTTGGGGTCAGCTTCCAGTCTAACCGGATACAGCTGAATACCAGTATTTTACATGGAGCGACTGCCTTTCTGACCTCTACAACCCAGTTACTGAGTAACACTGGTTGTCAGACTTTCGGGTTTCTGACCACCCGTAACGACTGTCAAAGATCCACGAATGACACCCGGGACCAACGGCTTAGCGTGCTTTTTGAGGCACGGAAGGGTCTCGGTATGTAAAGATGGTCATCCATCCACAGACCAACCGCGGCAAGCGTAGCTTAACCTGATCGATCGACCTGTGCGGCTGTTATTATTTAGCCACGGGCCCCTCGGCTGATTATATAGGTGTGATTATGTAATTGTATTGTTGACCGTTGAAGATCTAAAAACTGGTTTTAAAAACTCAGTCTGTTAACATTGAATGTGTGCTCCTATACAGTACTTATAAGGTTAAGGAGTAAGAATTTCTAAGTGAAAACTTGAGCAAAAGGTTTTCTGTTTACGTACGTGTGCCTGATAGGATATTCATGACTATTGACCGTGACCATGACCCTCGTTGTAACTTCGTCGGGAGTTTGTTTTTACAATTTGAGCATTCGTTTTTACAAATCTCGGGAACCAGAGCCGTGCACTGTAGACTAGTCTGGCATTGTGACGAGCTGGACAATTAACCTAATTGCGTAACAAACTATCAACCAAATAATTAACTTTTAATAATAAATAATAATGATGAATTAATAATTACTTCAACTATCTGAATAATTTTGAAGAATATTGCATTGGAAGGATATTGCTAATTCATTGCTTCATATGTTCGAAAAATTTGTCTTCTCAACAGCGTTAATAACGCAATGAATGTTGTTGAACTGTCAAAATGACGGCCAATGTTACCGATAGTGTGATACACAATTACCCATACTCATAAGGCATAGGTACATGGCCCATTTCTCCGTAACTAGTCTTTGTTTTCACTACGGCGGAGAACATCGTGGAGTACATGCGCCAGAAGACGAGGTACACACCGAGGGTGCACACTGAAGTCGCACCGCAACGTCAACTTCAAGGCGTTCGTGGTGCGCATACCAACATGCTACCTGCACCTGGTGATGGAAGAAAGCTTTTGGCCGCAGGATGTGGTATTCCGCCGCTTTCGCGGACAAGTGCCACCAGAACGCACAAAGACTTAGTGCAACTAAGTGATACTAACATAGTTATTAAGTTTTATTTACTAACAAAATAATTGTTACTATATTAGTGGGATCACACATATTTTAGTTAGACTTGATTTTTTGGGTATACAGGGTTATTGGTGAAACATTGTTCGTGTAACTCGTCAAAATGTAGGGAACAACTGTTTTTTTTCGCAATTTCAGGTTTGGTCCCATAGTAAAAGTTGTTCATAATGATGAGTACAATGACCTCTTAAGAGGTTGTTAATGTTTTACCAATAACCCTGTATATCATCATGATCTGTTTTTTCATATATAATTGTATTCTCTTTTCTTTTTCGTGTTAGAAGTTCCTGTAATAGTCCTGTATATTATATATAGGTAGTTATAGTCACTATGCCGGCTGGGTTGGTCAAGAGTGATCCTGTCCAGTTTATCATACAATCAGTCAGTTATTATTATTTTATAGTCTCTAGGCGGCGAAGGTGGTGTGAGGATCTGATAACGTTTGCAAGGCCAACATGGCCAGAGATCCCACAAGATAGAGGAGGTTTGTAAGGAAGGTCTCCAGAAGAAGAAGACATGCTGCGCTAACCCCAAATATGTTGGAATCAGGGCAAGAGAAGGATGACGATGAGTCAGTATGGGGTGTGGGACGCCCCCAGCTAGTTTTATCAACGACCTTAAGAAGGTGGCTGCGACGGACTGGATGTGGAAGGCGGAGGACAAGGTGTTGTAGTGTACCCTGGGAGAGGCCTATGTCCAGTAATGGACTGCGATAGGCTCAGTTGATAGATTGAGCCAGTATTATTACAAAATTTTGATGGTTACTTAGCGCCCTAAGGATAATCATCTACTTAGTTTGAATTGTAAAAGTGCGTTGAATTTGAATTCCATTAAACAGTAAAAGATAACATTAGATAATATGTATCAAGTTATCAGTGGAGTTTCCATATCAATCTCATAATCCGTTTGCGTGGGAACCCTTAACAAACAGAACTCGCCTCTTCATTATATTTGTATGAATAATTTAACCGTATCAGTCAAGTGTTGTCAAATGTTAGGTATGAGGGGAGATAGTTGCGAGAGATAGGTAGCGCTATCTCTCTCTATCACACAATGATTCTCTTATAGATTAGGTACTAGCTGTTGTCGGCGGATTCACTCGTAATAAAGGGAAACTACTCCATACACCCAGTGATGAGACATACAACCATGAAAAGTGGTGGCCCAGTGATAACGGCCGCGACTTAGGTGTTGTACGACTTGTAGGTCGTAGGTTCGAACACAGACAGGCGCTTTACTTTGTGTAAATCACCACAGCTCTCAAAACGGTGAAGGAAACCGGTCCTAAAACAAAAAAAATCTAAAAAATGTGACAACTGCCAACCCGCACTAGGCCCGCATGGTGGAATATGGCCCGCCCCCTCTGGCCTGTGTCCCAGTAGTGAAAACATTATAGGCTGATTATACACTCCATATACCCGGATGAAAAATGTTCTAATGTTAATCCAGGTTATGGTCTATCTATGTGCCGAATTTTATCAAAATCCGTTCAGCCATTGAAGCGTGATTAATAAACAAACTTACACAGAAAACATCAAAACATTCACAGTTTTATTAATACTGGGATAGTAGCTGATAACAAAACTTTATGATGCCCTTAATTTTATTGAGTGGCCCATATGGTGGATACGGGATACAATTCCCGATAAATTGCTTCTGTCCGGTGCTTCAATTAACAACATTTTCATTAATATAAGCGTTTTTCTTGCGTACAATGTAGTCAATTATATCATCATCATCTGCCTAGCCTTTTCCCAACTACCTATGTTGGGGTCGGCTTCCAGTCTAACCGGATTCAGCTGAATACCAGTATTTTACATGGAGCGACTGCCTATCTGACCTGCACAACCCAGCTACTGGGTAATATGATACCCCTTGGTAAGACTGGTTGTCAGACTTTCGGGCTTCTGACTACCCGTAACGACTGTAAAAGATAGTCAATTATATGATGGAATTATAAAAGCGGGAACGGATATGTTATCTTTGTATTAAAATCGATAAGCTCGTGTTGGACAAACTATCTTGCCTGCGGAGAATTTGCGGTGAAAAAAAAAATGCGATGCGATGATAAAATGAAAGCGATTGCCACTGATAAGTGGCAATCGCTTTCATTTTGACAGTTCAATAACATTCATTGAATAAATATTCGAACATATGAAGCAATGGATTAGCAATATCCTTCAAAATTATGCAGATTGTGATTGATAGTATGTTACGCAATTAGGGTGCTGAGTAAGTACAGACGCCAGCACATCAAGCTACCCGAAAATGTCAAATTTTCTTTAGCTTTAGCGATAAAGTTGAAAATCTATTAAAGAAATTTGACAGGTTGTAGTAGCTTGATGTGCTGGTGTTTGTACGTCGCATCGTGTACCTATGTTTTACAGTAGGTAGGTTTATTATTTTATTATACTTTGGTAGGTTAAGTTTGAACTTCTGCTAATAATTTGTTATGTGGTGTTTGTTTCAGACAGCTGCGACGAACGTTGGAGATGATAGAAAGATAGTTAGCTATCACAAGATAAGAACTTTAAGTACCAATGACATGTGAACAAATTTTCTTTTTATTTATTGAATTTTTCCCCCAAAGATATATTTTCTGGAAAAAAAAATGTAGAAGTAATCTTTCTTTATTTGTTTGTTACCGACTTCAAAAAAAAGGAGGTTATCAATTCGACACGTATGTAATATTATTGGAATTGCATTAGGGCTTCCAAACATTAGGGCTTCCAAAAATTACCTACATAAATATGTATTTATGTATGTTTGTCCACGCTTTTCTCCGCAACTATTAATCGGATCGTGACCATTCTTTTTTTATTGGCTGACATTTACTTCAACTTAGGGAACAGTGCAAGTTTCATCAAAATCGATTCAGGAATTTTCAAGATATGGACTAAGACGTGTAAGTCTGACGGCCTGGCTTATTGATACGAGCTACGGACATCTCAAAACCTTGGTCAAATTCTAGTACAATATTTACAACAAAACTATTACCTACTTACTCGTATTACATAAAACAAATATTCCAGTTTTTACTTAAAACTAAAAATTACGAAATAAAAAAGTAATTTAAAAAATTAAACCGACTTCAAAAAGAAATAAACTCAAAATTATGAAATAACTTTAATTTCGGAAGTCGGTGGCACAAAACTAAAACTATAAAATACAGACCCCAAAGACACCGACTTCCGAAATTAAAGTTCTTTCATAATTTTGAGTTTATTTCTTTTTGAAGTCGGTTTAATTTTTTTAAATTAGGTACTTGTTTTGAATTTTTAATTTGATATAAGTAGGACTCTCAAAGACAGTAGTCTGTTATTATCACCGTGCAGCATAAGAAAAAATCTGCTTAGGTAGGTACCTTTAAAGATGGAAGACACTAAATGCCAATCGTCTCAATAAAATAAAGAACGATTAATATGAATGATGTTTAATTACTTACTACTTGTCCTCAAAGTATTATTCACTCTTCATTATTTTGTTCCCAGCAATTACCTTAATAAATAATTAACTTCTCATTTATAATTCTCTTCTGAAACTCATGTTTTACTAATTGTTGCCGGCGACTTAGTCTGCGTGTACAGTCACGAGCAAAAGAATGTATACACTTGGCTTTATTCAAAGGCGGTTTTCTACTTTATTTTCCAATTAAACTTTATGTTGGTACCTACACAGTATTCTTGAACCCATAAGTTTATGCAATGTGTCGTATTTCATTGTTGTTTTCGTTATTTCACGAAAAAACCGGTACTGAAATTTCCAAGTGTTGACATATCAGTGTTCATGACTATTTGTCTTCATCATCATCATTGGCAGCCTTGCTCCACCCACGTCTGAGTACAGGCCTCCCTTTTGCGCCATGCTGCCCCGGTATGGCGCGAGTCTCATCCAGGTCTTCCCCACGATCTTCTGTAGGTCGTCCACCCACCTGGCGATTGGTCTGCCAACGCTCCTTCTACCGTTTCTCGGCAACCATTCCGTTAGGACTCTGCTCTACCTGCCATAACCGCTTTTAGCCAAGGTGTATTATGTATTTCTTTTTTTTTTTTTTAACAAAGCCTGGATGATTCAATGTCCTTCTCCAGCAGGGTAATTGCGTAACACACTATCAGTAGCAATGGGTTTCATTTTGACAGTTGAACAACATCCATTGCGTTATTTACGTTGTTTTACAAACACATTTTTCGAACATATGGAGCAATAGATTAGCAATATGCTTCAAAATGATTCAAATTGATAGTAATAGTGTGTTACGCAATTAGGGTGCTGGTCCCACAGGCTACCAATCTGTCAAATTTCATAACGATAGGTTCAGCTTCAGTGGTTTAGACGTGGGGGATGTAACAGATAGGTAGATAGGTAGAGTTACTTTCACATTTATAATTTGTACTAATAAGTATATTGTTTCTGACTGTACCAGCGGGATAAATGCGTAACACACATTGTGGCAGAGTGCACAGGTCGATCGATAGGGTTAAGCTACGCTTGCCGCGGTGGGTCTGTAGATGGGTGACCATCTTTACATACCAAGACCCTTCCGTGCCTCGGAAAGCACGTGGTCCCGGCTGTCATTCGTGGATCTTGGACAGTCGTTACGGTTAGTCAGAAGCCCGAAAGTCTGACAACGTGACAACCAGTCTTACCAAGGGGTATCGTATTACCCAGTAACTGGGTTGTGGAGGTCAGCTAGGCAGGCGCTCCACGTAAAATATGGGGGAAAAGCTAGGCAGATGATGACACATTGTGGCAGTCTTCCATTTTGACAGTTCGACAACTTTCATCGCGTTATTTTTACGTTGTCGATCAGACGAATTTCCTTCAAATTCATCGGATTGCGAAAGAAAATGTGTTACACAATTGGTGCTGGATTAACAAACGCTACAACCGGAATACAAGTCAACTTGGAACAAAGCTTAATTAATTTAATTACAGACCTACCGTACTGAACTGTAATGACTTGCCTATTGCGATTGAAGGACTACATAAGTACATAAACTGTTTCTACAAAATGTTAGTTCTCAAAATGCGGGCTAGACTAGTTACTAGGATCTGCTTTGCTTCTAGAAATATGGGTGGATTTTTCAATAGTCAGATAACCTTTATCTGAGGAAATAATCATTGTGTTTTGACAGCTCTTGCATAGAAAATATGTCAAACTGACATAATATTTGTTTATCAAATAAAAATCGTCGGACTGTTGAAAAATCAGCCCTAAATAGGCTAAATGTGTTTAGTTTTTTTTTTCTCTCAAAAATCAAAATAATATAAGTACATAGGTACCTACCACTAAAAAGTGCCAGGCTAAAATGGGATTGGGCAGGTCACATCAGCTGCATGCACGATGACCGCTGGGCAAAAGTCTTCACACTATGGGTGTCTGGAGGGACCTGTGGCTAAATAATAACAGCCGCACAGGTCGACAGATCAGGTTAAGCTGCGCTTGCCGCGGTTGATCTGTGGATCGGTGATCATCTTTACATACCGTGACCCTTCCGTGCCTCGGCGTTGGTCCCGGCTGTAATTCGTGGATCTTTGACAGTCGTTACGGGTAGTCAGAAGCCCGAAAGTCTGAGAACCAGTCTTATCAAGGGGTATCGTATTACCCAGTAACTGGGTTGTGGAGGTCAGATAGGCAGTCGCTCCATGTAAAATACTGGTATTCAGCTGCATCCGGTTAGACTGGAAGCCGACCCCAACATAGTTGGGAAAAGGCTAGGCAGATGATGAAGAGAAAAGCTAACAAAAAAAAAAAACTACTATGTAGCGCCACCTCGCTCCTGCACGCAGTTGCCCGATGGCCAAAATAATTATGTAAGGTACCTAACTTAAATTAAAAAAATAAGTCCTACGTTACAAGTAAAGTTGATTGTGACACAATTATTAACCTTGAACAAAGGCCAAGGAGCCATTAGATAATAATACCTATTTAAGAATTAATTCGTGATATTCTCTAACAAAAAACTTGTAAGAATAAATTCAATGACGTCATTCTATTCAATAAGCCACTGCTTGGTTACTCAACTAAACGTATATGGCCCGTAACGGCATTCTTGCACTTGCATTGATAACGGTTCCGTACCTAAGGACCACAGCCTAACTCTACGTTCATTCAACTTTGTAGGCGCGTTTATCAATGAATTACGAATCTATTTCCACGAAAAGTTGTTAAAGTTAGCGAAAACAGGAGTTAAGGTAGTCAATGAATCGTATGATAACCTGAGGCGAGTGCGGGAGGGTGCATCACGCTCACGCACGTGTTGTCAGATTAATTGAATGCCTTCCGCCGCGCAGCCCCCCCGCCTCCCGGCCACCCGCGCCGGTCGCCGTACAACTACCAAACAAACAAACAATCGCACAACTTGCACAACCACTGAGGGATGAACTATGCTCTCTGCTCTTCCCTTGTGCACTTGTGATTTTTTCAACGTTACTTTATTTTCATACGGTGTAGTAGCGCGGGTCGCAGGGCGCGGGAGGGACGCGCGCGGGCCGCGGGGCGGGGCGGGTCGCGCGGCCTCTCGCGTTTAGTACAGCGCTCAGCACGAGTGTCGGACGCTCGGCTTTACAGTCGACGACTTTAGTATTCTTCGTTTATTTTCTTTTCTATTCGTTTATTTGTCACTCGGACCTTACCGCGGCACAAACATGGGATGTTACACCGTAAGTGAGTGAGTTTCTGGTGTTACCGTGTTTACCAAATTTTTATTTTGACAGTGTCACGTTCACGTGCGGAATCAAATTATTACCGGTTCCGGAGTTTTTAAGTGTTTATTATACGTACACGGCCTTCGTTTGATGCAGGTAGAGCCGGCTGATCGTCAAATAGGTGCAACAGTGTCGGTTTCTGGTGGTACTAATAAAGAATTCTCGTGGGAATAACTTTACAAGTGCTCCGATAGTGATTCGTGTGTTAAGCGTTATCGGGAAAAAGTTCGCACGGATTTGTTCCAATAAGATTCTTCTGGGAAACTAGTGTGAAGTGCGTGTGCCGGTGAAGTGAAGCCGAGAGGAAGTGCTTACAACTTAAACATAACCTTACCTTGTATTCAAAAGACGCGCGTGTTGCACGGGCATGCGCAGTCCGGGTCATCGAAATTATTAATAAGTGCTTCATAATTTTATAAACAAACTGTGACAGTGTTGTAGTTTTGTCGTGGTGCGTCGCTAAACAGAAACGCACGAACGAGTGAATACCGGGGGCTCGCCGTCACTAAGCCGGTTGACCGTTCCGAATCTTTTTTCGAATTTCAAAATCAAGGATACTGGATAACGTTCACCTGTGGGATTTCGGTGTTTTACCTGCGCGCGCACAGAACTTCTTTACAAAGGTGAGTAGTTTTCATACTGCTCTGCGAACTCGAACGCAATATCCGCAACTTTAGTTCGCTGCAAAATATTAGTTTTTATTTGCTTTTTATGACTGAGTAGAATAGTCATTATGGGTTTTTAATTTTGATTTATGCGTCTTACTGGCAGTTTACTTACGAAACCAGTACAACACACACGTGTAGTCTACTATGATTTACAAAAAGGTGTTTCATAAAAAAAACCCCGTTTGGTTTCGGCGTCTTCTCTCGGGGCCCTGTTGTGGTCCTTTGACTTGAGGCTGACTTTTATTATATAGGTATTCTTTTTTATAACTTTGTGCGTGTGGATAATTTATTCGATCAGTGAGCCTATTGGCTGACGTCACCACAGGAGCATCCCGAGGTCTTCCATCTCTCTCGCTCTTGAATAATTGAAGACTGGTTTGAGGAGCAGAACCAATTAAACGAAGTGACGTTTGACGACTCTCCCGCACAATCGCACAAACTTTGCTTTTAATTTTTTATTAGACTTTTTTATTATTTGAATGTTTTGAAGACAGGCACAAACTCAGTATTTATCTGTGTCCTTGAGCAAGGTTTATTGTCTGGTGATTGTTTTAATTAAGTCTCTTTTAATGGAGCTGAGTACTTACCTACACAGGTGCGTTGGCTCGATCTGTAGCGTGTCCTTCGTGATGTGATGGGACATCCATTTGTTTTAGGACCACAAACAACGACGAATTTATTTTTGGTTTGTTGTTATGTGAATGTACCTACACTACCTACCTACATTAAGACACGCATGGCTGTACCTGTACGTACTTACATACATATAATTAGGAACGTATGAATAATGGACATATAGACAGACTAGCTTCCGCCCGCGGCTTCGTCCGCGAGGTAAGTCGATAAAAACTATCCTATGTCCTTCCCGGGATGCAGTCTATCTCTCTGTCAAATTTTATCGAAATCCGTTCAGTGGTTTAGGCGTAAAAGGGTAACATACAGACAGACAGTTACTTTCGAATCCATACTAATATAAATTCGAAAGTAACTCTTGTCTGTCTGTCTCTCTGTCTGTCTGTTACCTTTTCACGCCTAAAGCATTGAACCGATTTCGATAAAATTTGGCAGAGAGATAGATTGCATCCCGGGGAAGGACATAGTAGTTTTTATCCCGATATGCCCACGGGATCGACTCTTATGCAGGTAAAACCGCGGGGCGCTGCTAGTATCGACATATAGACAGATTCGTAAGTAGACATAGGTAGGTAAGTACTCACTCACATACAAAGTTGAATGAACAGTCAAGGACAGGTAAGATATGTACCTATCTACCTATATGTACCTAGTATTAATAGTTACAGTGCGAATACAGTCTACACTAAAATGCTTAAGTACTTAACACAAACAAAGGATCTATCATGGTGGGATTTATTAATTAACTTAGGTATACATACCTATGTTGGTAAATAATACATCTTATTTAACCTTTACATAGTATAAAACAAAGTCGCCAAAATGTCTGTACGCGCATAACTTTCGAATGTCTGCAGCAAATTGGATAACTCTTTTTAGGGTTCCGTGCCTCAAAAGGAAAAAACGGAACCCTCACTTTGTTGTCCGTCCGTCCGTCCGTCTGTCAAGACCCTTTATCTCGGGAACGCGTGGAGGTATCGAGTCGAAGTAAAACCATACACTCAGGTGTACAGTCCCTTGAAGCTGTGAATATCAAACACCTAAGTTAACGTAAAATAAAGATACGGCCGTTTATGCCGCAAAAAACGTATAGGTATTTCGACACTCTCAAGGGAATCAAAATTTATAGGGACCCGTTCCTGTTATAGGATCCCGTTGACCTAGAATCATGAAATTTGGCAAGAAGCAAGATTATGTAGCACAAGTGAAGGAAAAAATCCGAAAACCGTAAATTTGTAGGTACATTAAAAAAAACCCCGTGATAAACTATTCACACACCTACAAAGTACGGAACCTTCGGTGCGCGAGTCCGACTCGCACTTGACCGGTTTTTATTTGTTGTGATTGCCAGGACAAGGTTTGTATGAAAGAAAATTTCGGAAATTCGAAAAAAAAATTGCACCCGTACCTACTGGGACGGGCCGCTAAGTTCAGAATAAAGATCGATGTGAGATTGACCTACATACGATACAATAATAATCCCTATTACCTACTTACCAAGCTACTAATTTAATTGTATCATCGCGTGGTAAGTTGGTAGGCAGGTACCCAAAGTAGGTAACTATTCTGTGTCGTAAAAGTTTCAAACAGACTTGTAAACAATGACCCTGTCAATTCATAGTCAAGTTCTCGGCTCTTTCACAAACTTCTTATGCGATTTACCAACGCAACCTAGTGAACGAAAGGTGAAGGAAAGTTTCAAATCCAACACGTATTGTTTTACAGGAAAAGTGTCCAACAGACATTCAAACGGTCTGGCGGGTTTTATTTTTAAAAAACTTCAATTTTTTTTGCACTGTGATCTTGTTAGCCAGTGAACAATGCAATTTTTTTTAATAGCTCCTCCGTGGAACCTAGGAGATGGTCGGATGCTTAACCGGGCTATCCTGTGTGTGTATCAGTCCACACTTCCAAAGGATAGCCATTCCAAGGCCAGGGCATCAAACCTACAAACTAAGCGACTACACGCTAAGAGCACCCCCTGTGAGAGACAGACCTCGGCTTATGACGTCGCTGGAAGATGGCAGCAATGGACAGGATGGATCGGATCAAAGCCCCTGTCAATAAGTAGTCAAACGGGGTGAATAGGGATGCGGGGGTGAATCGGGACGAAACTTTAAAAGCGATTTTAACATTGAAATAATATAGTTTGTTGCCAAAAAGGAGTCTAATGTGTTTATTGTATTTACAATTAACGATTAAGTGTCCTTTTCGGCAACAAACTATATTATTTCAACGCTAAAATCTATTTTAATGTTTTTTCCCAATTCACCCCGTTTGGTGATACCTAGGTATGCTTGTGCGGGTTGGCGGTAGGTTGTAACGGGTAGGTTTCGAAACTCCACTCGTGACGTTATTTTTAGGGTTCCGTACCTCAATAACCTGGTTCGTAAAGGAAAAACGGAATCCTTATAAGATCACTTCGTTGTCTGTCTGTCTGTCCGTCGGTGAAGACCCTTTTTCTCAGGAACGCGTGGAGTTATCACGTTGAAATTAATATTAAATACTTAGGGCTGCAATCCCTTGAAGCAGTAAGAAAATCAAATTTCTAAGTCAACGCAATCAAAAGATACGGGTGTTTATGTCACTGTAAATAAAGTAAAATATCCGAAAACCGTAAATTTGTACTTACATTATAACCGGTTTTTTTTCTCACGTGGTTAGGTGCAGTCGAGTATTTTTTAACGCGGAAAGACTGTGATTTCATACCTATTCACATAAACTGGGGAATAATAACTTTATACCTGGAATGATGATACAATCTTGTATGACAATAAAAGACCACCATCTTGTAATACGAGTGACGACTATAATCGTTCGGATCCTTTTTTTTTCACATTAACTGCCTCGTTGGTTTAAGGCTCCTACAAACAGGCGCGACACACGATAAAATCGCGTGCGACAAAAAGGTACCGCTCGTTACGCGACTTGCGGTGCCTTTTTGTCGCACGCGATTTTACCGTGTGTCGTGCCTGTTTGAAGGAGCCTTAGTGGTCCTGAGCGGTACTACTGAGCATGAGGTCCCATTATTCGATTCACAGGTAGGCAGTGTTATTGGGTTTTTCCAGCTGAAATTTCTCAGTAGCAGCCCGGAGTCTGGATGTGTGCCCGGTTGATGGCAAAAGGCTCGTCCCATATTACATGGGACTTAAGGCTCCTACAAACAGGCGCGACATGCGATACAAACGCGCGCGACTTGCGGTGCCTTTGTATCGCGCGCGATTTTATCCCGTGTCGCGCCTGTTTGAAGGATTGCAACATCTGACACAACAAAACAAGCAATTACATAGGTACAAAAGAACCGAGAAAGCAGTAGAAGCCCGCCAAAAGGCGCACCGATGAAGCTCGACCTGAACCAACCTGGCGGCAAGGTCGATAAAAGATGCCCATCCATAGATAATAATTACCCATCTCTCCACTAGTCCATTGCTTACTCTGGGATGCATATCCGGTAGGCTCTTAAATCGCGCGCCCCCCGGTCTCTTCCTTGATATGCAATGGTCGCTGTAGCACCATAAACATGAGGCTACAGGGGCCGTAGTCTGCTATTTTTATAAATTCGTCATTCCAACACGATCCCACCACCATCCCATTGTCATTTTGCTAAAAGTTCGTAATCTGCTAAATTCATAATGGTTGATCATTGGTGGGTCAATGGCACAGAAATTATACGATACTCGTAACGAATTAAAAGCAATGACGTTCTAATGGTAGGTTACTGATCAAAGGAACTGTCAAAATTTTTGCGGATTACCGCGTAAGTCAGTAATTCATTTTTCAATACGTACGAGATTACCATTCTATGCCATTTCTTTCAATGGAGAGTCAGTGGTTGACCATTGGAAAGTCATAATGACGCCATTATATTAGTTGATTACCAAACTTGTCAAAATCAACAATTATGAAATCAATGATAGACCATTCTGACACTAATGTAATAGCAGACTTGAGGCCCAGGAGCGAGTGCAAATCTGGGGGTTCATTCGATTAATCGAGTCTGGTTTAACCACGCTGGGATCGGTGCAATTCATTCATTCATTCGTGTCGCGCCTGTTTGAAGGAGCCTTTAAACACTGGCGAAATGCCGTGTGTACCTCCTATAGGTAGGAACAACTCTGCCTAACCCTTTAGCGAAACAAGGCGTGATGCTTAATAAAAGTCACTGGCAGCATGGAAAACTCGAAACCGAATCGAGTGCTAAGTTGAAATCGATGTTCGTTTGTTTTTGGTGAGAAAAAACTTCGATAGACAAAAAAAATGTCCCTTCGCTTGGGTAACGGACAACGTCAGTTCGTACACTCGGATTGTCACGAAAAAGTTAAGGGTGAGCTTTTGTTCCTCGTTTTAAATATTTTCACGGGATTACTTTAATGTGTCTTTAGCAGAATCATTGATGAAGATTTCCTTTTTTTACAGATCATTTCATTTAAAAGTGGACAGAAGGCCAATTTTGTTAATTGAATACGTTCAAAATGTAGGTAAGTAGCTCGATCTCATGTCAGCTACAATCAATGTCAAAACTTGTCAAAAATGTAGGCAAATTAGAGGTATTTTTGACAGATGGAGAGTGAGACTAAGATTGTGTACGTTCTTAAAGGCTCTTCAGGCAGGTATTAAAGCATGAGCTAAATTATTTTTTGATAGAGTTTATGGATGAATACGAGCGAGTTAGAAAGTGCTAGGTTTATGTAAAACGTAAACTGAGCTTGAAATACAATGAGGTGTTATTAACAAAAATCTAAAAGCATTAATATTCCTCGTCTAATTGCTAATTATTTATTAAAATTATGATTAGGCACAATAAGTCTAGTTTTGTAGCAAAATGTGGAGACATGCGCATGCGCATTTACGCAACTTTGCGCAAGTTTTGAATACACTCGATAAGTATGAATCATTATTAAAAATTATTAACTGAGTCGTTGGAATTTTTAGCATTTTGACACTAATTAAGAAAGGAGGTTTAGTATTGAAATCTCAGTAGAATATCATTAACCTTTTCGCCGCCAACGTACACAAAACGCAATGCCTCGCCGAGCGCCAAGCTATAAATGTATAACTAAATATACAGTAAACAGTAGTGATGGGGATATCGTCATATCGATGAATAAGATTTGTACGCGTAAAGTTAAGATTTAAAGTTGATTTTACGAATATAAATAAAAACTGATGAAATATTTCCAGATTTGTTTTATTTCACAGTATCCTTAATAAGAAAAAACAGTATAAATTATGAGTATCAAAGAAACTAATACATAACTCAATTAGAACTATAAGGAATGGGGTACATCTCTATTTGTTTCATGATCTCATTCTTTAACTTCATATCAAGTTATTGGCACTGAGGGCACGTTGAATTCGATTCTGATCAGGGATGGGGTCTATGGTCTTTCTTTCTTCTATTTTTGTTTATTCCTGTGTTTTTTTAATAACTTCAGTCAACGTTTTTTACCGTAGGTATCTAAGTGGCAGAATTTTTAATTGTTTTTAGATGATTTTTATACGAAAATTGCAATTAGGTTTCCTTTTTTTTTCTTTGAAAAGAATTTCTAAAAAAGTTAAAATTAGTGCTTTCATACACTGTATTTACCATAATAGTGTATAGAGCACAAAAACAGTACCTAAATCTACTGTAATTACAGTGCATCTGGAGATACAGGGCTCACCGAACATTTTACACACTTATTGAATTCCTACTCTTTGATGAATAAACATTATTATTATCATCCAGTTAGACATATGTACCTCAGAATTATATTCTGGTTCAATGTTCTCCACAAAATACTCCGAGTCCGATTCCACACCTTGCAAAATTTTAAGAAGTTCGTCCGAATCAAGTTCTTCACTCATTTTTCTATTTGTTATCAAGTGAAAGAAAGAAAGATGCGTGCGCGCGAATCCGATTTTGTGCTGCACTATGCCAAAGTGACCTTGACAGCCGCACGCCTATGACGTCACTGACCAACTTCTATAGTAGTTCGTGGCACTCGGTGGCGCACAGGGGCATAGACGACCAATTGTTTTGTAGAGACGGGAAAATAACTATCGACAAGAATTGGTAACAACTTTATAATTACGTATCGGCATCTACGATGAAGGTCGAAATTCATCTACTATCCTTTGTAATGAAGTAGATAACCAAGTTCATATTTTATTGACCTCAAATTGTTTTCGATATTCGTAACTTTCTGTATTTATAAATATTTCAATGGTGAAATCAACCTTTCACGGCACATCACTGGCCAACTTGATATGAAGTGATTGGCGTTCTGAGGAAAGTAACAAAATTCGGAGTTTCTGTTTTTGCCGATTTTAGGACAAACTAGGGCTTATTTTGTGTAGAAAAATAAAAAACAGGGTAGTAGACAGTGCTATCTTACATAATAAAATGAAACAAAGCTTTTAATCACAGTAAATTTATTTTAATAAGATAGTTAAAATGAACAACTTCTATAGAAGTTGTGGCGCTGGTGGCACGAAAATCCCGAACTTCTATAGAAGTGCTTGGCGGTGAAAAGGTTAACAGCTAGTATTCACAAGGAAAACACGTTATTTCCCAACAAAGTAACTAATAAACAGAATACTTAAAATGTCAATTACGACATTTTACTTTGCACATCTTAACTTCACACTTTTTACGATCATTGGTTAAACGAACTTCTTCTATTCAAATAACATCGTCCAACTAACATTTACATAAGAAATCTTCCCGTATTTGCTCGTAGACATAATATTACACTCGAACATATTATTCTGTTGGTTTTCGCGCCACCGTACAGTCTAATACAAAAGTCTCATCTTCAAAACCCAAACTTTTCTGATACAAACTTCAGATAAAATATACAAAGGTTAAAGTAAAAAAAAAAATTGCTAATCACAGATTTATTTTAATAAAATATGTACAGACGCCAGCACAATCTGTCAAATTTCTTTAATACATTTTCAACTTTATCGCTAAAGCATAAGCTTCAAAGTTGATTGGGAAAATTTGACAATTTCGTGTAGCTTGATGTGCTGGCGACTGTATAAACAACACATACTCCTTCTCACGGAATAGGCAGAAACTACAGAACGCAACCTGCTACGATCCTTACATATTCCTATCTTCATATTGTATATCATCATTTGCCTAGCATTTTGCCCAACTATGTTGGAGTCAGCTTCCAGTCTAAGCGGATGCAGCTGAATACCAGTGTTTTTTTATCTTCATAATTATTATATCACCTATAAATAAAAATGAAATGCTTTTCGTTGGTAAGCACATCACTTTAGAACAGCTTGACCGATTTATTATATTTTTTGTTTTATAAAAACTTTTTTACAAAAAAAAACAACCGACTTTCAAAAAACACTATAAAGTGAAAAATAACTTTAATTTCGGAAGTCGGTGTCTTTGGATTTGTATTTTAGTTTTGTGCCACCGACTTCCGAAATTAAAGTTATTTTTCACTTTATAGTGTTTTTTGAAAGTCGGTTGTTTTTTTTTTGTAAAAAAGTTTTTATTTTTCACTTTTTAGTGGGTCAGTTTGTAATTTATCTAAGTTACAATAGCCTAATGTCAACTGCTCATCACCTTTTACAAAATATTGCTTTACCCGATGCAGCTAGGTTAATTGTTGAGGAGTTCCCCTAATAAGAACCAGGAGAACTGGAGCTGATTGAGAAGTCACCATCAGCTCCATTTCACCATATCATATGCAGAGTAAACGAAAAGATCGTTAATGTAGACAATGTAGATAATTTTTTAGATTTTTGTTGTTGTTGATTTTTCAAAAACCGCTTGTCCGATTTCGATAAAATTTTTATGGGACCATTTGGGAAGTATACCCTTTCCAACAAAAAAAGAATTTTTCAAATCGGTTGGCAAGCGACGGAGTAATTCGCGAACAAACATAAAAAAAAAAAAAATACAAACATCCGAATTGAGAACCTCCTCCTTTTTTAGAAGTCGGTTAAAAATATTCTTTATCCGTCCGAATCAGCGGTGCTATTCTGCAAAAATCTCACCGTGAAAACTTAGGTGAAGTGAGCGTGGAGTGAGCTGTCAATAGTGTCAATTCCTAGCAAAAACAATCTCACTTCACCTAAGTTTTCACGGTGAGATTTTTACAGAATCGACCGGCTGGTTTTTAAGAAAAGAAAATTTTTAAGTTTCCAGAAAAATTCTCAAATTCAAATGAAATTTGACAGACAACGTCAATCGGGTCACCTAGTTTGTAATAAACATATCTATTGTAACATAAAATACTAAAGTTACATAAGTTTTAGGAGCTGAGTACCGGTTCTAACCAGTTTTTGTTAATCCCATTGTTTGTTGTTAGTTGGTACAAGCTGTAATTACTTAAGCTATCCTAATCCACTGTCGTTGCGAGCTGGACAGCAAACAACATAGTAGCTGTAATGTGGTTAACTGGCTACGTGTGGTACTCTTGCCAATTCACTTGCCGAGTATCAAAGGAATTAGTGTGATCAATTACAGGATCGTGGGGTCATCAGATTGCGTAATACACTATCAGTAGGAAAATGAAAGCCATTCTTCATTTTTACCGACGAAAAAAATCGGAGGATGTTCTGAAGTCGACGCGTATACATATTTTTTTTAATGTATTACAACGCATAACTTTTTACAGAGTAGTCCGATTTTGATAATTATTTTTTCGTTTGAAAGGGTATACTCTTGAGGTGGTTCCATTGTCATCAAGTTGGAATCTGATGAGAGGATCCCATGGAAATCGAGGGAAACCCTCAAATTTTAAAGGCAAACTTATAGCGATTTCGGTATTTTTTAAAGTAACTTGAGCATTTGCTCTTGAAAATCATCATTTTGTAAAGTGGAGCTGATGATGAAGTCCACAGATGGCCATCAGAACTACTCAATGATAAATATTTCACGGGTTGCGATTCGATTACTTTAATATAGTTACTAAGCAATGTATGCTCGTCCCAACGCGAATTGTGAAATGGAGCTGATGGTGGAATACCAGGAGAACTCCTCAACAATTAACATCCCTGCATCGGGAAAAGCAATATTTTGTAAAAGGCGATGAGCAAGATGACACTATGCCATTGTAACTTAGATAAATTATAAGCAGATTAGCAGACCCACTTAAAAGCAAGAAATAAACACTTTTTAAACAGGTTTTTCGGCGGTTTAATTTTTTTGTTAAAAGGTTTTTGACAGTTCAACAACATTCATTGCGTTGTTCACGTTGTTGGGCAGGCAAATTTTTTAAACTTAAGAACCAATGGATTAGCAATATCCTTTAAAATGATTCAAATTAAGATTAATAGTGTGATACGCAATTAGGGTGCTGTTACCATGGATTTAGTAGGTACAGACGCCAGCACGTCAAGTTACTACAATCTGTCAATTTTCTTTAATAGATTTTCAACTTTATCGCTAAAGCATAAGGTTCAAAGTTGATTGGGAAAATTTGACAGTTTCGGGTAGCTTGATGTGCTGGCGTCTGTACATGATTCTGGACCGACGAAAAATTTCGACGCAAGGGGGCGTTAAAATTGTACGTCGGTTGTCAAAAAAAATTGCTGTTTTATATGACATTTTGTTCGCGTACGTAGGTAAATCATTTTTGTACGAAATAGCAGATTCTATTTTTTGATAACCTTAAAACCGACTAAAAATTTCAACGCAAGGGAATCATGTACTGAATTCATGGGTTACAGGTTGCGCGACGCAACCAAAAAAAAAAATACTGGTATGCATGCATAAAAAAACATAAAAATGCATGTAAAGTACTGGTATTCAGCTGCATCCGGTTAGACTGGAAGCCGACCCCAACATACTTGGGAAAAGGCTAGGCAGATTATGATGAGGTTGCGCGTCCATATCCCCCTCCCTGCCACCCTGTATACATCTAAAGTCTGTTCAAACTTATGTTTCAAATTAATATTATTCCAAGTTAAACAAATAGGTATCAACTTTATTGTAATGGCAATTAAGTTGATTTCAGAGTGACTAGCACTATTGATAAAGTTATAAAAGTGTTTGAAGATTTAGGGTAAACTGAACTTTATTATGTAGGTTTTAAAGTTATTTTTCCATAAACTCAAATTTGTTTACATTTTTGGCAAATAAATAGCGAATGCAGATTAGATAAATTCTGTTTGAAGTTATTTACTATGTTTACAATACAAACCCTAACCACAAAATACTATCTGTATTTTGTACCCTAACTTCTTGTGCTGTCATTCAAAACATTTCTTTGATCACAACACAGTCAATTATTTTTGAGATGAAAACTGTATGAGTAACTAGCAGCGCCCCGCGGTTTCACCCGCATAAGTGTCGATCCCATGGGAATATCGGGATAAAAACGATTCTATGTAAGGACATAGGATAGTTTTTTCTCCCGGGAAAACGGCCTAGGCCCGGGCCTAGTTTGAGTTCCCAGGACTCAAGCTATCTCTATACCAAATTTCATCTAAATCGGTTCAGCGGTTTAAGCATGAAGAGATAACAAACAGACACTCTTTCGCATTTATAATATTGGTATGGATTAGTATAGACTAGCAGCGCGCCGCGGTTTCACCCGCATAAGTCTCGATCCCATGGGAATAACGGGATAAAAACTATCCTATGTCCTTTTCCCGGGACTCAAACTACCTCTGTACCAAATTTCATTTAAAGCTCAGCTGTATGCGTGAAGAGGTAGACACACTTTCGCATTTTACTTATAATATTAGTACGGATATGGATGAAACTGAAATTCATTTTATTGACGAACATTTGACGCGGCGTACATAATTTATAAATAAATGGATCCAATTATACTTAGTTTATAAATAATAAATTCTGTCGTTGATTGTATGATACGTTCAAATTAAAGAATCGATTTTTTTGTAGTAAAAAAATTGTACTTTGTCACTAACTAGGTTCTGCCCGAGTTTGCGCGATTACTTCGTTTTCTCTTAAGTGCTTGACCAGACTGGCACCGCGGGGCGGGGAGCGGCGCGGGTGCGGGAGCGCGCGCGATCTGCCTGCCCGCAGTTGAGCGCGGCTGCGTTCTGCGTGTTGTCGGCTCCAGTGTTTGTCAAAATATAATATGGATGAAGAAGACTTATTTTTACTAGAAAAAAACTCGAACTAGTTTGAAAACCCCGGTCCCCGCGTGACCCGTAGCGCACCCACTGCGGCCACTTGTATGAACGAGTTATGGCGTGAGATGCCCGCGCGCTCCCCGCGCCGAGGAGCCCGCGCCCGCGTGCCCACTGTGGACACATTGGACTCAAATGAAGTTCTTATATTTGAGTACGTCGCGCCGCGCGCGCGCTGCCTGCCAAGCACTTACCGTTGTTTCTGTCCTTGGTTCCAAAGGGCTATAGCGTGATATTAAATAACCTTCCTCAAGCATTTGGCTATCAAATACAATAAGAATTTTTCAAATCCGGCCGATAGTTCCAGAGATTAGCGCGTCCAAACAAACAAACTCTTTAGCATTATTATAAGTAAGTATAGGTATCGTCGAAGGTTAAAATCTGTATCTCAGCTTTATGATATTTCCTAGTATTACTATAGTCAAGTATTTACTAGTTCACCTGCTAGTCAGTACTAGCAGGTAAATACTTAGTATTTTATAATTCCAAAAGTGTCGTTCTCAGTATCCAGGGCTTATTTCCAGCAGTATCGCGAAGATCCATAACTCAACGATCAAGTTAAAATGATAGGTAACGATTGTCCGAAAGACCGCTGGCCCGGAACATTGAGGGCTAAGGAAGGAACACGGGTGGGTTTTTGTCAGTAAGAGTCTGACACTCCCTTCCGCTCCACCCAGAGCGGGGTCATTTGATGATTTCCCATACTCAAAAAAAAAAGGCAAGTTTCTTGAATTTTTAAAGGTAGAGCGACACCTCATCCTGTACGAGTGCGGGAAATAATATTTTCATATATTCCACATGTACAGACGCCAGCACATCAAGCTACTGGAAACTGTCAAATTTTCCCAATCAACTCTGAACCTTATGCTTTAGCGATAAAAGTTCTTATATCGTCGCTTATCTTTCTAACAGACGTATCTGTATTTTCGTCAAAAATGAGTTATTCATACTAGTTACAATTTTGAAGACGAAACGATCGGTCTAATAAACGTATCCTGTATCTTCAAGCGTTACCGAGAAAACACATTTTGTCAGGTAGACGTAAGTAGCTTTTTATACAAATGTGATTTCTGCTAACCGACGTAAGTACATTTACGTTATTTAGTTTGAATTTTTCAGAATCAATATTGTAAGGAAAAAGAGCCCTATCTAAATACGTCTTTTAGTGTGAACTAAAATATCGAAAGAATGACTATATTTTTTCACTTACGCCTATATTTAACCGAACATTTTGAAGATGAAACAGGAGTGCGGGGTGCGGGGTTTACAGATCACGCCACTCCGTTCGATTCGGAAATCAGTAGCCGACTAATTATGTGGTGAAAGGACGCGTCTACAGACATTCAATTATTCTCATTGAGAAAAGACGACACTGGAGCTCATGTGAATTGGACCGAAATGTCCGAATTTTGCATTCAAAAGTCTGATCTATTAAAATTTTTCTTCAAAACTTCTCACGATCAGGAATCGTACCGCAAAAGACAAAAGATGTTTCTTCTTTACGCTGAAATCCGTCCACTTAATGAATATCCACACAAAATAGCGACTGAAAAATATATGTCTCTAACAAAAGGTGATACAACTGTTATCAGAAATCCCGATTATGTTGAATTCTACAAATCGCTTTTTTTTTTTAAATTGGCATCTCGCAGTTCAGCCTGAGGGGTTGTCGACTGCTTAACCGGGCTTTCCTGTGGATGCCTCAATACAGGCTCAGCGGCGTGGGCTGGCTCGAGCAAGGGTCGGGGCGGACATGGTACGGGGTGTCGCGACGGGCCTCGACGGCGAGGGCGGAAGGACGGATGACGGGTTTTATGTTTTCTAATTGTGCTGGTGCTCTTTCTACTCTCCTGGAGGAGGGTAGTGGCGTCATCAGGGGTGGTGAGGGTATGCCTTGGTCGGCGAATCTTACTTATGCGGGAGGGAGTGTATAGGGAGGCCGCCGCAATCAGGAGATTGGGGTGCTTAATGGCAGAATCAAAGAAGCGCTTTGTGAGGCGTTTCATGAACTGCTGGACGGTGGGAAGGCTGAGATCTACGTGACGGTTCATGTTTCGGACATAGAAAGGGGCTCCCGTGACCTTTCTGAGGAAACGGTTTTGGACAGTCTGCATTTTATGCAGGTGATGAGGCTTGGCGTGTGCGAAGACTACGCAAGCATATGTCATGATGGGACGGAAGACAGCGGTGTAGAGGCGTAATTTGCACTTGAGTGACAATTTGCTGCGGGAAGTCAGTAAGGAGTGGAGCCTACCGAGAGCGAAAGCGGCGCGCGAACGCGCCGTCTTTATGTGCTCTTTGAAACTCAGTCGGTCATCGAGAATGACCCCTAAGTATTTGGCTTGCTTATCCCAAGGGATCAGCTTGCCATACATAGTGATCGGGCTGGGGAGGGGGTGGGAGTTTGCGCGGTTTCGAGATGAGAACCGCCTGACTCTTATCAGGGTTGACCTCGATTCTCCATTTACGGAACCAATCGCCTAAGGCGCTTGCGGATTTTTGGAGAGTGCGAGCGATAGAGCCCTGATTGTGACCCATATAGTAAATAGCGGTGTCGTCGGCGAAGAGAGCCAACTGAGCCGATGTACTTTTGGGAATGTCACTGGTGAACAGGGTGAATATGAGGGGGGATAGTACGCCACCCTGGGGGACTCCGGCACGGACCGGGTGAGGGGGAGAGGGTGAGCCTTCTATGCGATAGCGGAAGGTACGATTCGACAGTTAGTCTCGTAAGATGAGCACGAGACGGTCTGGCACACCTAGATGGAGAGCTTATATAATAAGCCATTGTGCCAGACCTTATCGAATGCTTTCGCAATGTCGAAAAATAAAGCACCTGTTGGCGCACCGCGCTGGAAGCCAGCGCTAA
Source organism: Mesoligia furuncula (assembly GCA_916614155.1). Lineage (NCBI taxonomy): Eukaryota > Metazoa > Arthropoda > Insecta > Lepidoptera > Noctuidae > Mesoligia > Mesoligia furuncula. The sequence continues at coordinate 20,365,391 of OU744800.1, read as the reverse complement.
TATGCTCAACGATTCGGTGACCTGATGGATGCACGAGTGTTTAGCTCTAAAACCAAACTGCTCGTTAGGGATAAGGCTCTTTGATTCGGCAAAGTCCCTGAGACGCTTAAATAAGCCTCTCATAGATTTTGCCGAAAAAATTGAGCAAGCTGATGGGTCGGTAACTGGAGGGCTCAAACTTGGGTTTGCCTGGCTTTGGGATACCGATGACCGTGGCTTCTTTCCACGCTTGGGGGAAGATGTTGTTACTCAGGGCGCCTTTGGAGATAGCGGTCATGAGCAAAATGAGAGGGCGGGGAGGAGTTTGTACACCTTATTGGTGATACCGTCCGAACCGGGGGCTATACGGGATTCGAGCCCTTTTATGACGTCTTGCACTTCGTCAGGAGTGACAGGAGGCAGAGGCAACATTACACTACTTGCACATTGCAATTTTGCATTTTGCATTGCGGCATTGAACACTAGGGCCTTCGACTGGTGGGAGGGAGGCTCTACGTTCGTCCTCAGCGTTCACCTTGTCGAGGTGCGCTTGGTCTACTAGTTGAGAGCTGGGAGAGCATTGGGACTCTAAGCTGACGGCGAGGCATTCGGCTTTCTACAAATCGCTTCCTCATTGATTTATTTATTTTGCTCCTACCAAAGACTGAATATTATGGTAGTTTTAATGATTAGATAAGAAATACTTTGTGTTCATAATTTTGTTTTTGATATGTTTACCTCCTTAAAGTTATTATTTTATAAAGTTCCTATTATACCTAAGTATACCTAAGTAAGAGCCCAAGACATTTTTATCATAATTAGGTACATAACGTTGACTTTATTTAAAAAATTGCTTTATTTTTGTGACTGATTAGTTTTAATACGTTGGGGTTAACATTAAACCTAAATAATTATGAGAATTTAAATTAGAAGAGACTGTTTTTACGAAACTTTAGGATCTCATTTCACATTTTGTATTAATATAAGATACTAGGAACTGTTTTTTTAATAAAAGTTGATTTTGAGGTTTGTGTGTTATTTTACTATCCTTTTTTATACAGACGTATCTGAAAACTATATGAAAACATTTTTTACAAAGATCTTACAAAAGTGACGTATCTGTTTTAAATGCTTATATTTCTTTATCTAACAGTAATATTTACAATTCATATATCATATATAGGAAGAATAACCAAATAATATTATAATTCATGCAATTTTATTTTGATCAGCCGCTTATTAATAGAGTTACAATTCAACAAACATAGTGCGAAACCGCAAAAAGCTTGTCCTGAAAAGTCACCTCAAAGTTAGTTCCGTCAGTTAGTAAGATAAGCGACGATATATATAGCGATGAACTACTTATGTTTGAGTATGTCGCGACGTACCCGCGCTGCCAGTCTGGCCAAGCACTTACCGTTGTTTCTGTCCTTTGGCCCTTAGGGCCATAGCGTGATATTAAATAACCTTCCTCAAGAACTGCGCTATCTAATGCTATAAGATTTTTTCAAATCCGACTGCTAGTTACGGAGATTACCCCCCAGGCCCATACATACAAACAAACAAATTTCACCTCTCTATTATATTAGTAGAAACTAGTTTACTCGTAGTATCAGCTATAGATAGTATACACAAGCTCGATACGCCTGGCATTGACTGGTGATCAAATGATCAGACTTAATTGAAATCCCTTCAATTGAATTACCTTTGTATCGAACTTGTATTACAATGTTGCGTACTAAACTAGATTTTTGCCGATTGACACGTAGGTACAATACGACCGACGTAACTTGGCGGGCCTGAACATAGGCACTAAGAACTTTCGCGCATGCTCTCTCACTCGCACTCGCCTCATGTCACCATTTGGTTCCTAAAAAATTTTACTGCGCAGCCTTCTGCGCAAAGTTCGGGCTCGCCAAGATACATCGGTCGTATTGTACTCTCGTTATAATATAAATAATGCATATATAAAAATTATTCATGTACCTCTCGCTCGCACTTGCCTCATACTTGGCGGTCCTGAACATATGCACTAAGAACTTTCGCGCATGTTTTCTCACGCGCACTCGCCTCATGTCGCCATTTGGTTCCTAAAAAATCTTACTGCGCAGCCTTCTGCGCAAAGTTCGGTCTCGCCAAGATACATCGGTCGTATTGTACTCTCGTTATAATATAAATAATGCATATATAAAAATTGTTCATGTACAGTCAACAGCAAAATTAGATGATCAAAATCACTTCGACGCCACACAGTTCTGACGTGAACTCCGTTCATGAGTATTGAATTTCTGATTTTGATCATCTACTTTTGCTGTTGACTGTACCTCTCACTCGCACTTGCCTCATACTTGGCGGTCCTGAACATAGGCACTAAGAACTTTCGCGCATGTTCTCTCACTCGCACTCGCCTCATGTCACCATTTGGTTCCTAAAAAATCTTACTACGCAGTCTTCTGCGCAAAGTTCGGGCCCGCCAAGTTACGTCGGTCGTATTGTACATAATCAGCCTATCATGTTCCCACTGCTGGGACACCACGCGGGTCCGGTTCGGGTTGGTAGATACAGATAGTAGACACAAGTCTTCCAATTTTTGGCATCCCGGTTTCCTGACGATGTTTTCCTTCACCGTTAAGAGCTGTGGTGATGAAATAATTTACACAAATTAAACCGCCCGCCCGTCTGGTTCGAACCTACAACCGTACTCGTAAGTCGCGTCAGTTACCACATGGCCACCACTGCTCTCATTAATACGTGTCATCGGCCAATGCATTATGGTATCTGCTGACAGCATCGTCCTGTCATTCGCAGATTTCGACATGCAGGTTGTCTATCGTCAAAATCGATTAACAATCTGACCAAGTCTGTTACAGTCCGTTCACAGTTATTTTACCTCTGACAGCGGCAACCCAATAGCAACCATGTCATAACGAGAATAAAGATCACTGTGATTTTGGCAGTCTTGTCAGTGGCACCTCTGACAGCGGTAACCCAACAGCAACCATGTCCAGAACCAGAATAAAGATCACTGTGATTTTGGCAGTCTTGTCAGTGGCACCTCTGACAGCGGTAACCCAACAGCAACCATGTCCAGAACCAGAATAAAGATCACTGTGATTTTGGCAGTCTTGTCAGTGGCACCTCTGACAGCGGTAACTCAACAGCAACCATGTCCAGAACCAGAATAAAGATCACTGTGATTTTGGCAGTCTTGTCAGTGGCACATCTGACAGCGGTAACCCAACAGCAACCATGTCCAGAACCAGAATAAAGATCACTGTGATTTTGGCAGTCTTGTCAGTGGCACCTCTGACAGCGGTAACCCAACAGCAACCATGTCCAGAACCAGAATAAAGATCACTGTGATTTTGGCAGTCTTGTCAGTGGCACCTCTGACAGCGGTAACCCAACAGCAACCATGTCCAGAACCAGAATAAAGATCACTGTGATTTTGGCAGTCTTGTCAGTGGCACCTCTGACAGCGGTAACCTAACAGCAACCATTTGCTGTTGGGTTACCGCTGTCAGAGGTAAAATAACTGTGAACGGTCAAATCACAGTGATCTTTATTCTGGTTCTGGACATGGGTCCAGAACCAGAATAAAGATCACTGTGATTTTGACAGTCTCATCTGCGGCAGCAACCCAAAAGCAACCTTATTGTAACGATAACAAAGATCACTTTGATTTTGACAGCGACGCAAAACCGATGAATGGGCTGTAACTTAGTTGATCATCTTCCTTGATTGACAGTCAGCACTTTTTATTACTGAGTGAAGGCCTCCTTTCTTTTGTGGGCCTAGACAAGTGACAATCGCTTTAAAAAACGTTTCGTATTCCTGCAACGACTTTCAACAGCAGGATTTTTGGGTAACACACTATCAGTAGCAATGCGTTTCATTTTGACAGTTCAAAAACATTCATTGCGTTTTTTGCGTTGTTGAGCAGACACATTTTTCTAACATATGGAGCAATGGGTTAGAAATATGCTTCAAAATGATCCAATTTGAGAGTATCAGTAAAAGAGATAAAAGATAAAAGATAATTTATTTGTCAAACATGCGTTTACATAAACTGACTAATCAGACATGCAAGGTATTGAATTAATAGATGTTGTGAGCGTCCATGTTTTGCCAGTAACGGCGTACAAATTTTGTGGTATAAAAAAATTACATTTAATTGCAATTTACTTAAAATCATTCTAAATTCCATTACAAAATACAAAACAAATAAACAATAATTGATGTCAAGATATTATACATAGTATAAGTATATTACAGTCAAGATAAATTAAATTATGTCAAGAATATTACTTACTATGCAGTCAAAAAGAATAATTCAAAAGTCAATTGGTTTAAAATTTACATTATTCAATTGTTATTCTTAACTGTAAAAGAATTATATTATTATTATTATTCATTATTAGACGTCGGAATAGAAAAGTCCTTTTCATTTAAAAAATCTACAACATTGTAATATACTTTACTAACTAAAAAATTTCTCAGCTTATTTTTGAAATGTGACAAGGGCAGTATTATAATATCAATATCTAATAATATGTCCCGGCTGTCATTCGTGGATCTTTGACAGTCGTTACGGGTAGTCAGAAGCCCGAAAGTCTGACAACCAGTCATTCATACCAAGGAGTATCGTATTACCCATTGACTGAGTTGTGGAGGTCAGATAGGCAGTCGCTCCATGTAAAATACTGGTATTCAGCTGCATCCGGTTAGACTGGAAGCCGACCCGACCGATCAGCAGCTCTATTCTGTAAAAATCTCAACGTGAAAATTGGAGCTTGGAGTGAACTGTCATGCCATCTGGTGCTAGTGATAGACACTATTGACAGGTCACTTCACCACAAGGTGTGCTTTTTACAGAATATATCGGCTGGCTCTTGATTACCCAACGCTTCGTCCACCTCTGCAATATTATTACAAACTAGCTTTAACTTACGAAACGTCTTAACACGTATTACCCGACTATGCATATTTACTTAATTAAATTCAAGTTCTAAGAAACGTCCTTCAATACCTAAAAAAAAGTGAGAGATGAAGCTCATAACAACCTCTTACGATATCTAAAATAAAAAACGCTAGCGGTAATCTACCTAGCAACAGCCCCGCGGTATATAAATGCCTATAATTTTTCCTCTTCATTGTCGAAATCTGACCTTTGCTACGCATCCATTACCAACCCTGCATTAACATAACCAGTTTGAACCAGTTAGTAGAATCTTCCGTTCCAGTACTGTAGATATTCCAGTTTTACGAGAGTCGAACACTTCCACTGGCTTGCTTAATCGTTACCTAATGCTTATTCAGTCAAGTATCTTTCAAGTCGTGGTGCCAGTAGGCTCTTGGGTGATCAGTCTGATGTAACATCTATTTACAATCGTAATTATTTACCGTGTGTGTTTACTTTAGGCGCCAATTCTGATTGTTCACAAACTAAACTAAATTTATGTTCATGCATCTTTTTCTTTCTATTTCAATAAGAAAAGGACAGAAGATAAATATTAGTTTAGTCCTGTCAAATTAACATACTCCATAGACAACTTTAGACGAGATTTAAAAAATGGCTAGTAAAAATACGTCAATTTACGTCAGGCGCTGACTAATTTGACAGGACAAAACTAATATTTATCTTCTGTCCTTTTCTTAATGAAATAGAAAGAAAAAGATGCCTCAACTTTTTAGTTTAGTTTGTGAACAACAGAATCGACGCCTTAATCGCTTTATTATGTGCTCTAGTAGTTTTATAGACAATTCGCTATTGTTTTATAAATTAACAAACATAATCAGACTTTAAAAGGTTTAGAGGTCCATGAGAGATTTGTCGCAGTCTGCTTAAGGTGTTGAAAAACCTCTTTTTTTTAAATTACCAAAATGTTAAACCCCTATTCCGCATACTTAACAAGTTTGTCAAGTATGTTGAATAGGGGTTTAACATTTTGGTATTGTTTTTTTACTCTTTGGTCTAGTATGATACTAGACCAAAGTGATACTAGTAAAAGGAATAAGTACACGATTCAATGAATTTTTCTCGATACAAAAAAATTGCAAAGATATATCTATTGTTTTACTTTTTTCGACATCACGGGCTCACGGCGTAACGCTAAGAGTTATTCAATGGACTTTACTTTAAAATATAAAGAATTATCATATCAAAGTTTACTCAAAGTAGTTATAAATTTAATTAATTTATTTTGTTAAAAAAGGAGTAAACTCTTTTTTCGGCACATACGTCGATTTATTCCGAGCGCACGCACACTATAGCCATCTCTTCTTTTGCGTTTCAAAAGTAATTGCATCACTTTCGCTCGCTTAGTAGGTTTCGAGGATTTTAGATATTCGAGATAGCCCGTTAACTTAGTCTTTAAAGTTACCTTTGCTTACTTTTTATAATATCAGGATAACTAAATGTTTTCTGTTTAAAGAAATTTAAAATATTCTAGACTTTCAAGTCAGGACACCTCTGCCGCATGTCAGACGATCAATGGGCCAAACTTACGACTCAGTGGGTCCCGCTTAATGGCATGACATCGCGCCAGGCCTATGAGGAGATGGCGGAATGAGCTGGACTCCTTTATTAAAGATTGGTCCTTGGCAGCTTTGCTCGCGAAGCATGACCACCATAGCAACGGGTTTTGTCGACGGAAGAATAGACAAAATGACACTAGAAAAATATCTAAAAAACTCTGTCATATTGTCTATTCTTCTGGGAAAGAGAGTAGGAAGGCCTTAGCCCAGCCGTGGGACATTAATGGCTAAAAAAGACTTAAAAAAAAAATTAAGCAGCTGTTAAATTTTTCATATAAGATTGTTTTCTGTCTTCAAATGTTACTTTCAGCTTATTGCAATCGTACCTAATTACAACGAGTCATAGCGGATTGCGCAGCGCATCGTAGGGTTAACAATTATTATTACTCAACATCGCAATGAATGCCAGTTCTGAAGGCGAGGTCAGAAGTCAGCCGCGGGAGTCGACTCAAGTTATTTATGTACAAACTTAAAACGTGTGCATTAGAGAGTGCATAACCAAAACAAATGTTATACCCAGTCCATGCGACTCAAAGTTCAGCGGGTTATATTGCGTAAAGTTTGCCTCAAGCACCCAGTTTAAGGAGCAAAAGTTTCTATTTTTGTTAGCTGAAGATCTGAGTAAAGCGATTTGAATATTCTTGATTTTTTAAGTAAGAAGATTCTGTACAATCCGGTGAGGTGCTTCATCAAGTGAATTTAACACTTATGTACTTAATGCTTTTGCTTTTTTATCGAAGATCTTCAGATCTGGAAACATTCAGCTACGACCCCATTAGATTTTTTTTAAAAGGGACCTTGCTTGTTAACAAAGTCGCAACTCTCAAGGTATGAAAACTGTCGCGAAAGACGGATCACATTGCTTTGTTGGGTACCTATACCTTCCACGTAACTATGTAATTGGCTCTCGTCTCCTAAGCGACTTGGAGCATGCATTCGAGCAAGTTTTACACCCTAGGGTATTGTATCAAAGTGTCCTTCTAAACATCTTGGAAAGATGATGAAGTAGGTAATCAGGTGTAAATATGACATATCAAGGGACGCAACTGTCACAAAAGTATGAATGACAGAGACAAAACTCTTCTACGCCGAATTTTTTTTTCGGCGTAAAAGAGTTTGTCTCTGATAACTCGATGCTGTAATAACCACAGTCGACAGCTAAAAGAGGTCACCTCTTTTATCAGAGGGGCAATTCTCGTAATTTTAAGAACGTTTACATATTGATCTGTCTCAATCTGTCAAAAATACCTCTAAAATCCCTACATTTTTGGCAAGTTTTTGGCATTGATTGTCGCTGAGATGAGATTGCGACTAGAGTTTGAACGTTTTTTAATTACGGAAATAGGCCTTCTGTACTGTGGTAATAAGTGTAATAATCGTCTGTACCTCTTACTAAATAAATATTATATTAACTTTGAAAAGTACGATGAAATAAATGAATAAGTTAGGGTTGAACTATAACTTAGAGAAGTAAGACACCCCGAAGAGGGTGTCTTCGGCTATTTGTCACACGTGGGGGCCATTCTCATCCACATTTTTGGAACGTTTCTCGAACATAATTCTGACACTTGTTGAAACTAGAGACCGAGTGCCATAAAACAGAATATGTCTGCGTTAGCTGAATTGATGGCCGCTTCTCCAGAATCCGGATGAATTGATGGTCTAATACGAGAAAGTGTTGACTTCACAAAGGAACGCGATCTAATACTGACGTACGAGGTTCTTAATTGTGATCTATGGATAGTATACGAGTGTTACCGAAACATCCTGATCGACTTACGAATGCTTTTAGTTTTTATGTGCTAACTATGCCCCTCTATGCGCCATGAACGGAATATTTGAAATTATTAAAAATAGTTTTTATTTTATGCCAACATCGAGCGTAATAAAAATAGTAGTTTCGATTGAGCTTAACAACCGGATCCGGGCGAGACCCGCCATCCGACTCCTCACAGCCGACCGACAGATTTATTTGGTGATGTCATCGATTCAACTTGATGTCTGCACCGGTTTTTCAACACGTGCATTACGCAATAATTTACATTCGATCAGCGGCTATTTTTTCTATAAAATAACCCTTAGAATGAATGAACCCGAAATGTCGAATTGTCGCCACATAAAAACTGGCTGCAAAAAACCCGTCGTCGCGTCGGTTCAAACTTGTTAGTTGGACAAAAAGTTTTTTTTTGTGTGTGAAGTCGCGGTAGCGCGTGCTTCGCAGGTAGTTTTACCCCCAAGTAGGAACCACAAAGTTCTTATTCGATAACTCCTTATTAGTTATTAATCGAATGAGGGCAACATAACGAAACATTCGGTTGTAACACTTGTAACAAACAGAATCGAAATAGACAATGAATTAGTAAATAGGGCCACCGATCAGATTCAAATACCTACTCTATCCAGTTATTATACTGATACTGTTGGCTTACTGAAACTTGGATAGATAAGCTCAGTTTAAGTAGTTAGTCGGTTTAAAACTCTGCCGACGTAAAAGAGCCTACTTGATGTTCGATTTCGGTATGGGCCGAATTCATGAATAAACTAACTAGTCCACTTTCGGTCTCGTTTAACTGCTTCAGTTTTTTTGTTGGCAGACCGATGTGAAATCATTTCTGGAAATATTCCTGTAATACATTGTAGCGCGAGATTTGGAGGAAAAAGTAGAAGAAGAACAAGATAGATTTGAGTGTCGAGCCGCTTTGAGAGACCACATTTATTTTTTATCCTTATTTTGTTAGGACTAACGTCTGTGTTTGCATTTTACCTTTGGACGCTTATTGGAAATGTGATTTATTTCTTTTGGGACATGTCTACGGATGAATGGATATTGTCCCTTAACAACTTTTGCATATCATACATATTTAATGCCTTTTGAATTTACGGTTACAGTGCACGCGTTATGTGAGAAGGCTGTAGGAAAAAACCGAAAGCTTTTAAAAATCCGCGCAATCACGTACGAGAATCTGCTATTAATCGGCCGGTACTAAGTATAACCTGTAGTTACGTAAAGCTATACAGTTTATTTATGAAACGATAGGTACTTAGCAGCCTTCGCTTGTCAGCGACAGCAGTAATTAATTACGGTTCGGCCTCACCCCGCGGTGGAGCTACCCGATTGAAGTTAACTAAGCGTAGTTAGCTCAGCTCGTAGTGTTTTGACATTCGATGAGACCCCAACTATAGCCGCTATAGGCCAGCTTTGCCAAATCTTCAAAGACCAAATTGAACGGACCCGAAGTTTCGGCTCTTCAACCTTAATACCAACTTTATTTGAACGCTCCAAAGCCATTAAACGGTTCCTTCAAAATGTTCTACACATTTTGCATTATATTTCGGCGCCTGATAATACTTGTGCACTATAAAAGAGATGTCTTTTGTACCAGGCGCGGATGAAGTTGGAAAAGTGTGCAACTGAATTCTGTAGCCTCGGGTAGATACGCGCCTCAAGCGAATCGTACGTAATGCGCCCGATAATATATTCAGATCGCATTTATTCGCAAAGCATAGGCAGTGAAACAAGGTTTTGTTAGTGCAAGAGACACAATCCCCGTGGGCTAGACTTTTTGAATCGCTTTTGTAGGAATTCCGGCGTGAATATGAGAAATCTTCACGCGAAATATAGATATCAAGACTGTCGAGAAATCCGATATGCATTTGATATAACTCCATCCGCATTACAATACGATACTAGGTATGTTTACACAATATACGGTACAAGTATTGTTACATTCATGACGGAGGAAGACGGTAACATGAATTTAGGACATACTTCCTCCCGTAATCGTTAATAGTCTGGAAATCGGGTTATAGCTGGCATCGTACGGGAATATTACGGCGCTATGCTTTTAACCATACTCCCACGCATATTGAACGGGCTCTTAAGCCCGTATTCACATTATACATTGAGAGTCGCCCATAAATCCCGGTGCACATTAGAATTTCGCCGGACCAATGCGCCCCTGAAAGAGCTACTTACTCCAATATGCCGTGCAAGAATTGTTAACGTAAGTAAAGCTTTTAAATTTCTATTCACAGCTTCGTGCGTTTCAAGAGACTCTTGGCGTTTCTGGTAAAATATGTGCGGCCCTATATGACCTTATAAATTATTGAAGACCATTTCGTTCTCTGTGTTTTCTTTTCGGCTGAGCACTCCACCTTCGGCTCATATTTACTGTTCATAATCCCAAAATCATGATTTTGCTTGGAGTATTTTTATATTACTTGCGTTATCTCTATATTTGGGGTGATATCAAAGTTTTACGCAGTCGTATTTTCTTGATAACGTTACGGAAGGAAGAACGAATGGATGAGCAATTTTTTACAGAATCCATACTACTATTATAAACGCGAAAGTGTGTCTGTCTGTCTGTTACCTCTTCATGCTTAAACCGCTGAACCGATTTTGATGAAATTTGGTATAGATATAGTTTGAGTCCCGGGAAAGGACATAGGATATTTTTTCTCCCGATTTTCCCACGGGATAGCAACTTATGCAGGAGAAACCGCGGGGCGCAGCTTGTTATTTATATGATCTACGTTCAAACAATACCTAGTGTACAAACGTGTTCCTAAATACAAGAATCTTATTTCCCTATTAACTCATGCGAACTGGTCATGATTTAAGAGTTAAACACGACTATGTATAATGTATTAGTCATAGTCGTCATAGAAGTATTTTCAAACGGATATTGGTGCAGAAGCCAGAACGCATACGTCACTATTACTAATTGATTGATATTTACAATTGCATGTGTACTAGGCTAGCATAGGAGGCTGGTAGGTGTGTCGAGCACAAACCGCGTCCATCAATAATACGCTGGCTTTTGGATAATGGATGGTGTTACCGCGAAACTTTCCCCCCCCACCCTTTAGGACCCTCAAACCTTGCCAGTTCGATTTTTGTAAAAGGACACAAATATTTGAATGGCCCGCGGCTGTTTGAGAAGAATGTTTGTGTATGTGATCTGTAGGGATAACACCTACAGGGTATGCGGACTTGGTTTGTTTATTTAAAAGAGAGTAACGCACTTCCGTGGCCCACGTTCGCGGAACCGGAGGCTTAAGTGTGAGTTTTTTCCCTCACGCTCGATTGCGAGCGCGTTAGAAAAAGGGAAAAGTTATAGCGCCACCTGGTGGTCACTAGGAGAAACCTAATTTCCCATACAAAATTCTAACGCGCTCGCAAACGAACGTGAGACGAGAAAACTCACACTAAGGCCACAGATGATAGGACAGCATTTTCTCACTCGTGGAATGAGCAATAAGTTCCTCTTGCCAGCTTTAATGACAATTTTCGATCACACCGATAATAATGATGAAGTCTTCAATGTCACGGCGGTAACCAATCCATATGCCATGGCAAGCGTGACTATAATTACAATCCTTTTGGTCGTTCGTTCAGACTCAACTTGAGAGGTCCATGATCAACAGTACTTATTAAATACAGTAACGTTTATGGGATGATAATAAAATTATGATGATGAATGGACAGTTTTTTCCCAAAGTGCCTATTAGTCAGTGTAAAAGCTTTGTAACTACCGGCCTATCCATGTGCAGATGAATGACGACATCAATGGGCATATTTCTATTGATATTTCAAATTCAGAAATGGCGGAGCTGCGATGGATTACAAGGAGAATGTTTGGCGTTAGTCAGGATACACTGTGCGGAAAATTGTTGGGAACTGGCAAGTATGGAACTCTATGCCAGTCCCTCGTTAGTGTTCCCTTCTACGTATAACCCGCCAGTCTTCAAAGAAAGAGGCATCTAGGCTTGCTCGTTCCATCTTAGACACCATCCGTTGCTTTCCACCAGGAGAGTTCACGGTCAAAAGCAATAAAAAAAAACTTATAAAACTTTTTAATACTTGCTGTACGCTGCTGCGCTTGCGCCTGACTTTCAGCAATCGCTCAATGATTCTCTCCCTTGACAAGTTTTCAAGTCCTATTCAAATAAATTATTTCCCGAATTAAACAAACACAATACCGAAGCAATGAGCCAGAAAGAGGACATAACCACGTAGCTACCACATCACAAACACACTGTAAACATGTTCTGAAGCAGAGTAATCCATTCCGTTTGTTCTATTATTACTTGATCCGTCGGATGTGGATGACGTCTAAGCTTTGTTTGACGTCATGACTGAGCATGAAGCGTAACGTCAATATACTCTTGGCTAACTAAACAATAAAATAATGGCCTATAAATTTAACAATTGGCATTGATGGCGCTGTAACTTATGTCGCGGGAGTCGTCCCTGAGGACCGGGGCGCGACAAACAGTCGCTGGCTTGATTAAAGATCTGCTTCAGTGGTTTTAGCGTAGATAGACGTTTTATGATCCCCTGGTGCTTGCCTAACCGTCTGGCTATAGCCAAGAAAAGTTGGATAAAACTTGGCCCACGGAGCTACCAAAGATTCTAACAGATCTCTCCCAAACGTTGAGAAAAATGCAATGATTTTGAAACGTTATCAACACGGATTTCGTGTTTCTGATAAGCGTCAGTTCTTAACGACACTTTTATGTGACCTTACAAAGAAAGCGATGTGAAAGAAGACTTTCTGCACAGCTTATAGAGGTGTGAGAAACGGTGTAAAGTTCACTCTTCCTCCTTAGAAAAGGCAGGATCCTCCGACCAGACGGGTGTTGTGTCTGGCGGGCAACTGCCCGATGATTCATGTCGGGCCGTTGTATCTATGCTAGTTGCGCGTTAAACTCTGCTTGCGAGATGCAGGATTTTGCGTGACGTCAGTATAACGCGTTGTTCGTATGTGCCGTTGTAGATACCGCTACAGTACGTTTCCGACAAACATGCGGGCGAAGCCGCTGCCAAAAGCTAGTATTAAAAAAAAGAACGTGGCTACTTGAAATATTCACCTTGTACGTTTCTTTCTACCGTAACTAGAATTTATTACGACTCGAGCACTAACAAGGTGTGTGCAATCGATAAAATTCAAATACAAGTACATGTAACAATTGTAATCGTAAATGAGCATTTGTAGATTTCTAAACCAATACCTGAGACCTGTGTACTATAATATTTTTTCCGGTAGCCGTTATCAGCGTCAAAAATCAAGCTACTGATACATTGACTGGTTTTTCTTTTAATCCGAGAATGTAATCCCAAGAAAAGAGCCCATGTAAATCGAATTAGAAATTAGTATCGATTCAAAATCGATTTCGGTTATCGAGTACGGATTTAAAAGCCATTTCACGTACACAGACTATGATTAGTAAATGGATTCAGTAATACGGTTTTATGTTCGGGTAGGTCGGATGGATCTGATTGTTTATTAAGTCTCGGGTTTGTTTATATAGGATCGGTGGATTGTTAAGGAGGTTATCTCTCTAATTAGCAAGCTCTTAAACATAATCCTTCCCTACTTGCTGTAATAAGATCAATATGTGCTCACCGCTGACTGTAATAGGATTATTTACTTCTGTAAGAGCATTACTGAAAGACATTGTGATTTTAATTAACTGCACACGTCAAGTTGGGATTCTACGTTATGTAAATAATTAAATGACAGAAATAGGTTGTATGTATTATACATGCCTTGACCTGAGTGCTAGAATTTTTGAAACCATAGTTCCATAATCAAAGAAATCAAGCCTAAAACAAGGTTTAATTAAATTTAAACGCCCAAAATCAGTAGCAGTGATTGTAGGTTCCAAACCAGACCGGCGCTTATATCGGTCGGCTTATATCGGGATCGGCGATTTAATCACCACTGCTCTCAAAACGGCGAAGGAAAACATCGTGAGGAAACCGGCATGTCCTAGAAACCAAAAATTCGAAGACATGTGACATCTGGGAGAATTACGGCCCACTCCCTCTCACTGAGAGGAGGCCTGAGCCCCAGCAGTGGGAACGTTATCGGCTGATCAAGCTTATGCTTATGCTCAAAATTAAATTTTAATAGAAGCCACCTAAACGCCCGCCGTAACAATTACGTCGACGCAGGGTTGATAAAGATCATGATTTAAAAAAAAAAAAAACTGATTTATTTGATTTAAAAAATCGGATTTTATGGATTTTTTTTTACTTACATTCTGGTCTTTCTTAATTTGGAAGTCAGTTATTAATTAAATAAAAACACAACATATACACATATAAACAGCATTGGACACGTGTGTACCCGCCGTAGTTTATGTCGGGGGAAGTCCCTTGACACATTTTGGCTGATTTGGTCGCAGTAAAAAGTATTGATTTAAATCATTGATTTTTATTAAAAAAATCACTAGATTTTAATCGCGATTTAAATCACTGATTTAAATCAAGTGATTTAAATCATATCAACCCTGCGTCGACTTCCAACATAGGTATCCGTTTTCAGTTAATTTATCGCCCCATTTTTATCATGTTGTTAACTTTGTAGAGTATTAATTTGTGAGGGAGTCATTTAAAGCGTTCGTTAATAATTAGGGTGTAAATGTAATGCGGTGGAAGTTATAATTGGGCGAATAAGTAGCGATCAGAAGTTCACGCCCTCGCACCAGAGCTTGACGTAAATTAGTTACGAACTACTAAACTGACACTTCGACGTCACATGTCTAGTTAGTTTAACGGTATATGCTCGACGACTGAATCTTTCACTTTCTGGATTGAATTTCGTTAGAAAAACTTCTGTAGAATTATTTAGATGAGAGGTTTTTAAAAAAGTAACCGTGTGTTGGAGTTTCTTGTCGACTCTTCTCCATAGGAAACGACTAATTGGAACCGTGCACCTAGCTGCTTCTTGCTTCTTCTTCTTGGATGCAGGAGGCACAGAACCGGTTGAAGTTGAGTTCCTTGGGGGAGGCCTATGTCCAGCAGTGGACGTCTTTCGGCTGAAATGATGACCTAGCTTCTGACGTTTCATAAGTACCCGTGTAAGTGTTAAGTCAAATATTCGAATTTTGATACACTAACAAATCTATGTTTCTAACACATAGCTTATCTCATAAAAATGTCACTAACGTACGTACGCATAATAACCATCACAATTTAATGGTACCTACATTTGAAATTATATTCATGAATGAAATAAATGAAACACAAAATATTTCTGGTCATTTGCTTTTACGAGTACTCTCAAATTATTTCCGTTCGATCTATTTCGGTTAGTGCACTCACAAAAATAGAAGATAGCAGTATTATTTAATATTTATCTTCACTTTCTTTTGTTCTGGCTTCTGAGGGGAGAGATATTTGTATTCTCGAACGCCCCACATACGCTGCATTTCACTCCAATTCCAACGAAATATTTTCTTGCATCTCGTGTAAATTAACATGTACCTACTCTGTAATGCAGGCAGAGTGCTTTCCTACATAAAAAGTTAATTTCAAAATTGTCCGAACATATAAATCTTGATGTACAGTCACCAAAAGAGATAAGTAACAGGGTGGTCGGATATATAGTTGAAGTTCAGTAAAAAACTGATGGATGTTTTCGAATGAAATTAAATTTGATAAATGAACTGTTTGTTTTCTATTAATTAAATTACAATTTATTCGAAAACACCCATCGGTTTCTTATTTCAACTATATTCGACGACCCTGGATACTTAGCTCGTTTGATGACCGTACCTGGTACTAATAGGCATATAAAGCTTCGAAACAAGACGTTTTCGTATACGTAGGGGACCATTCAGTGTGTGAATCATGAAGCGTATCGGTTAATGGTTCAAAATGACCGGCCCCACGTGACGACTCGCGACTGTGGCCTTCACTTACCGTCTCAAGATTTAAATTCCTAAATATAGAACATGATTAGTATTATAACTACTGAGACTCGAGTCTTGAGACCAGCATTCTCTAAACGTTTCAATTTATTCCTCAGATTCCAGTTACCTACTTTGAAATAATTCTCATTCGTGGCGTCATCACTGTTGTTGGAAACAACGACGACTTTTTTATGTGTAACAATATTTTTCGTGTCGGTCTTTACATCAAAAGAGCGAATGTAACGTCCTAAAAATAGAATTAATTTTGTTCGAGGAATCAAATATCATTCAGTGATAACTAGTGCCAGCCGCAAGAATATAGTTAGAGAAAAAAAATTGGACGACTTCCAAAAATCGATTACATTTACTCCATCGTTAACAGGAAATGATCATATATCCCCGCATTGGATAGTTACTGCTGGTAGTTTATTCTAGAAATCTGAAATAGGTACAATTTAATTTGTATGTTAACATTAACATCGAAAGAGAAATGAGACCACAAACTGTAAAACTTGATGCGAATTTACGTTTGCGTGTCAGATCTCTTATCAGTTTCACCTCTCGACTTATCAGTATCAGCTAAAGGCGCTCCGAATTATTTATCTACCTGGGATATGTCAATATGTCAGTGATATGACAAATTTATCAGAATGTCATCATGATATATGTGCTCTCTTGAAAGATCAATACCTAAAAATAAGGTATCAAGTTCTGAACGGTTTCCTCCCAATTAAAGAGAATCTTTGACGCGAACTAATCTCCCGTGACTCCGATCACTTCCATTTAAAACTGCTTTTCCTGTCTATGATTTGAAACGAGAAGCGTCCCGTCGGGACTCGAATAACTCTTCAGGGTAGCTAAGAAGAAATTGGCAAACAATGGTTTTGGAAATATAAAACAGATAGAAAAAGACAAACAGCTGCCTTGCATTTGATTATAATTAAACTGATAAACATGCATACAGAGTCCTTCTTTTTAATACAGTGTTAGCAAGGAGAATGTGTGTATGGATTGTGAATCATAAACAATGGTTAGCCTTGTTAATGAATCTGAATGCGGCCGAGCGGCGGTCGTGGGACCGGCACGATTCATTGCTGTGCGATGCCTTGCCTTGTGCGATATTGAATTTTCTACTTTAACATGCATTTCTACAACACAGATACTTTAAATACCACTCCACAGATTCTATCGCAATTACTTCAATGTCGAACACACAGTGGTTTAGGAGTTTATTACAGTAATAAAGATTATAAGACGTTCTCAATGCTCTTATTCACACGATGTGCAAGATATTATAACGAATTAGGCCAATACGCTAATTAATAAGTAGCGCTATTTCAGTTTGTATTGTCTTGTGGTCAAGGTATGACACCAATTTAAATGCTTTGAAATTGCATTTGACAATGGTTTATTGTCAGAGCAATGGGTAAGAATGGCTGTGATAATAAATAACAGATGATGCGATGGTCAACGATGTAAAATACCCTGATGATGTCATCCGGCGTATTTGCTTGCACGACATTGTGAGAGGCCATGGTTACTGGGTTACATTTTGCAAAGGTAATCAGGTACATTATTTAACGGCTTTGCAAGTCGCATTCCTAACTAAATGTATAGTCTATCTCTAAATCGTAGCCATATCAGACTGGTTCGGATATCTCCGAGTACGAAGTGCTCATTGAACTTGGCATAAGCGAATAATTCAATTAGGAGACTTAATATAATACGATTACGCTGGTTAGTCAAAATTATCATGGTGTGAGAATATGTCGGTTGTATTATATTAAACCTGTATGTGCATGTGTCACTTGAATGCAATTGATGGAAACGACTGAGAAGTATAATGAAAACCCCCAAAAGAACACACAATCGCCATCCTATTTAAGCGATGCTCTGCCCAACTTTCGTCGGAATTCGTCCCAGGAATGTTCCGGAAAATTCCGTGAACAAGCGCCGGCGTCACTCCCAGAGGGAACTAAGACGTTAAATCCTGGTTACAAACACCTATTGAGCCTTTCTCACTTTGTTAATGAATACAAATTGTCCAATAAATTGCTGTTACAAGTGAACCGCTATTACATTTTAAAGGAAAGCTGCTCACACGTATTTTCTCACATTCTCCTAACTAAATTTAACACAACACACTGGCAAAAGGAACACCTATAAGTTACTATAATTGGCTTAACTTACTAATTACTGCTGCCCGTGTTTGTGACTAAGCCCAAAATGCTGTGTATTATATTTAAAGTCAATGTTAATAACATGAGTGTCTTAGATTCCTAATTAAATCGGCCTTGGGACAACAAAACGAATGCAAAAACCATTTGAAGAATTCAGGGCCGAGAATTTTCGAGTCACTAATGGTTGATCCGTTGGCAACACAACAGTTGTTGCTAATAAATACATGTTTTATTCCGATTTTGTCACGAAGGCTCTAATAAATAATGACGTAGTGAGTAAATGTTTGAAAAGTAACATTGATAACGTTGCGTGAATGGGTATTCATGTTAGAAATTGTTTTGTTTGAATACGAACGCGAGGGCAACAGACAAAGCATGATTTTGTATGGAACTATGAACGTGTAGGTATAAAAACGTCATTGTAGCATGTTGCCGTGTGGTGACACCCTAGGGACGCTTTACATATTCCTGTAACAGAGCCACTAGCTCTGATGTGTTCACTGTATTGTGTCCGTTCCACTCCGGGACTTTGTTCCAACATTAATTTAAATTAACCCTACAACGTTAGCACTAAGAGTCATTTTTCCATCACACGTCGAGTAATGCATTCATTCATATTTGAATTTAAACCACGCTTACGTTAATTGAGCTTACAAATGATGTTACCAACTATTCTAGCCTGTATGGTAAAACAGTGGTACTGAATTAAAGAGGTCGTGTCTCCGGAGGATTAATACGTATTAGTTATGCAGGAACTTGATGTTATTACTTATTTAATTAAGTTCGGGTGCTTGGTGAATGAATCGATAAACGAACGTGTGAGATCTCAGGTCTCAAGGTATTCGATTTATTTCTAATGTAAATTCGGTGTCATTGAATATTTGTTCGTCTAAGGGCTGATTTCTCAATAGTCAAACAACTTTTATTTGAGATGTAAATATGGCTGTTTAACAACTTTTGTATTAAAAATATGTCAAGCTGTCATAATTAGTTTTTCGGATAAAAGTTACCGGACTGTTGAAAACTCAGAAGTTTAAATTTAAACCACTTTATTTAATGTTCTTGTTTGTTTGGTAAAATTAATTTGGCCCAATCTCTATTTTAATCAATGCGGAAGTAGACAAATAAGATTGAAAACAAAGTTATGATTTTGATTGATAAATTATCCCCGTTGAATAAGCAACCCGAAATACCTTTTGGGTTTAGAATATTAGAGACCACCTCAAATTGATTCAGTATTTTGATAATAAATTTTGAATTAGGTGCTTATTTCAATTTATTACCGTTTATTTTTCTTATTCCATTCCTAATCTTGTTCTATCTGGGGTCGGGTCTTCTTGTACAGCGGCGCCAGGACGATCTGTCCTGGGATTTCATAGGTATTAGATTCTATGCTTTCATCTGGGATCTCGATACTGGGGCACCATGTAGCCGGGGAGTCTTCCTTTTCCCAAGCGTTTCGTAGGGATATTCAAGACTGTTTTCACTGAGAAACTATCATCTCTTCTCATTACGTGGCCGTACCATTTAAGCTTTCTATTCATTCATTTGTGACGGTCGAAACTTTAGTGTAATTTTTCTCAGAATAAAATTTCAATTCATTCTACGCTATTGCCAAGGTTGAAACAATTGAAACACTTCCCTCTTCATCGATAAAGATCAAAATTGTGCATTACTAGTGACAGGTGCCTGCATCACAATAAACCGTTCCTGTCTGCTGATTACCTTGTGAGGGGGAGATTTAATCATAGGTAGCTAAACAGGGGCGATGAAATGATGTCCCGATAAAACAAAGATTAGAATTTCTAGTTGATTTGACAGTCATCGCATTAGGATGGTAGACTGGCATTTACCAGGTGATCATAAGCTTACCTTAGTTGTAGCAGGCAGGTTACACGGTTAGTTTGGCATTGGTTCATCCCATTCCATTGTGTTCAGAGTGGTCATGTGTAACGTCAAAATATTGAGTTGATTTCTAAATATTTTGACATGCAGACGTGATTTGGATTGACACCTGCCTGAAATTATGCCAGTTGAATGCGTAACACACCGACATGCGACACATGGAAATCCCATTAGCACTGCTCTACTTACTAATGACCGATTCCTTAATTTACGAACCGATATTAGGTAAAATTAAGACGCTTGTATCTTTACCAATAATGAAGCAAAGACCTCATAGGTTTGCATAGTAGACCCTCCCATATAGAAGTAGCTAGCACAGGTAAAATTTGCTTATGAATCTATAAAAATGCACCATTGGTAAGCAAAACCATTCGTCTTTGTTTATTGGAACCGAGTAAAAGCCATGTTGTTTTAGGACACCGAGATGTGAAACTATTGACCCGGAAAAAATAATTGAAGCTCCTGATGCTTTTACTAAAGACTAAAAATAACCTTGATGTGGTGTTACTATTGACACGGAAAACAGTACAAAGCGAAAAATTACTTTAATTTCAGAAGCGTGACTTTGGTTTTGTATATTCGTTTTTTGCGACCGACTTCCGAAATTAAAGAAATTTTCAAATCGGTTTATAACTAGCAGAGTTTAGAGGTAACAAATATAAAAAATTTGAACCGAATTGAGAATTTCCTACTTTTTTTAAGTCGTTTAAAAATAATTACAGGTCCTGATGCTATTACTGGAGACTAAAATTTTAAACTAATTTTTTCGTATTTTAAATGAATGAACTAAATATTCTGCTTGACCAAACCACCCAAACACAACATTAAGACCAACAACCCAAATAGCTTTAGGACCAGAAACTTAATAACAGTACCGTCCTATTTCGGGCCTTAAATCTCGATACGAAATCGCTCAAATTGGTTTAAGCCTCTTTTGATTACGTTCCTCCATTATGGTGTGGTATTGTGTCAACCGCATTGTGGTTATATTGTTGTTCGACGATATGGGATGGGAGACAAGAGTCGGATGCGAGCCCTGTGTGATGATTGAATCGATACAACGTCACTTTGAATGCTTTACCGTATGATATTTCATGGGAGATATGACGTTTTATCTTGATAGTAGATAGATACAGGTGAATGTTGTGGCCTTATATGTTTGTGAGATAGACGCATTATCTTGGTTGCTTGAGAGTTGTATGTTAGATGATATCTTAGTGAGGAGGAAGCATTTGCAGTGTACTTTTTGGGGTTCCGTACCCAAAGGGTAAAAACGGGATCCTATTACTAAGACTCCACTGTCTGTCTGTCTGTCTGTCACCAGGCTGTATCTCATGAACCGTGATAGGTAGACATTTGAAACTTTCCCAGAAGATGTATTTCTGTTGCCGCCATAACAACAAATATAAAAACAATAAAATACATTTTTAAGGGGGGCTCCCATACAACAAACATGTTTTTTTTTTCAGCGTTTTGCCTTGTGGTACGGAACCTTTCGTGTGCGAGTCCGACTCGCACTTGGCCAGTTTTTTGGACTTTATGTTTGTGCTAAACCTTTCCTTATAATTTATCTTGCACTTCCTGCTAGGATCTGTGGTGACCCAGTAGTATCAGCAATAGGCCCGTGTGATGTCAAATGGCCCACTCTCTCTCACAGAGAGGAAGCCTGAATCCCAGCAGTGGGAACATTATAGGCTAATTATGCTTCCTGCTATATACATTGCTACCCTCTGATAGTTCATGCCACTCCCTGCACCCCGCGCTTCGTTTTCTATGCAATAGTTTTGCAAAATCTATGCTCGCCTCCTGGTTGATTATAAGGGATCTCCACGTTATTTGATTGAATGAAGGGTGACGAGGTCGACACTCTAGCAAGGTTTATTGAAAGATTACGAGTCGATTAGTGCCAGTTTAGAAAACTGGAGTTAAGGGAAGAGTTAACACGTCGAGCGTTTAGACGTGTCGAAATTCAATTAGGTCCATAGAAAACTAACTATTGTTCTTCGTAAGCAATTCAAATCGTGAATTAATTTAAATGTATGCATTTCATTGTAAAACTGTTAGTATTAGAGGCATTGTGTACACTGTGTATGTTAGTACGGAATCGTGATTGGTGTGCACGCGCATACCCGTTGCACAAAATGAAACCATTATCATAAATTACTGTAGCTTTAGAACTGATCGTTTGACCGCTTACTGACATGTATTGGGTCATTAAAACGTGCTGCGTGATGAGCAGAAATAGTGTTAAAGACATGAGTACATAAAATAAACTTCTTCATGGACCACGTTTTGGAAATGAGGCCGTTCTCGTTAAAATCGCGCGTCTTCCGACTAACCTAATTCCTACTACTCTAATGCATGTAATAATTTATTTAATCCCGATGTCCCACACCTAAAACAATTACCCAA
Source organism: Mesoligia furuncula (assembly GCA_916614155.1). Lineage (NCBI taxonomy): Eukaryota > Metazoa > Arthropoda > Insecta > Lepidoptera > Noctuidae > Mesoligia > Mesoligia furuncula. Next base: position 20,342,673 of record OU744800.1, on the reverse strand, counting down.
AGTTAATCCATATCCACCCTAATGGTAGTGACAGAAACGAATATCAAATGTACTTGAGTGACGCTCCCCAGGGCTGCCTCGTATTGGGGTCTCGGGGACCCTCGAGATGGCAATCAAAGAGAATGACCCTGAGCAGCCACCGCGAGCAGCAAATGTCCTTCAATTATTTCCTTTACCTTTACTTCGTGTGTTATTTTCTTAGCTTCTTACTTCTGAGATGCTTGAACGGGATTTGTGTGGTGTTAGTTCTTTTATTTTTTGTTCTTCTCTCATTTCGTTTTTTGTCAACTTGAGTCCTTGTTTGTTTAAGAACTTGTTAGGGTGTGTTTGTTATTTGTATTAAAGGTTGTTGTTCTTGCAATTATTCAGGTACCTACAGCTCATTCTTGTTTTTTTTTTCAAATCTAAATAAAATTGATATGAGACTGGATCAGTTCAATTGCGCGCATGCATTCTTTTAAACTCTGTAGCTTTGTTCACCAAAGATTTGTTTTAATAACTTTTCGTCGAACTTTCATTTGCAGTTAAATAAAATCTTAGTACAGACCTACGTAGATTGGGAAACTCATTTCCAAAGCTATTCATCATTAAGAAGCGAGCTGATGGGTTGGCAAACTGTCACAACACAATCACTTATTAACTTTAACTGCCTATTGTCCTGTCAAACGACTTCAAGAAGTGATTGGCACGCACTGACCCCTTAGCACAAGAAACTGGCGTAAAACTTAAAATCTAATACCTATCTTATCTACCTCACTATGTTATCCAGCCATATGTGCCAGTATTGCTAGACTAGAGTATCTAATGTTACATGGAATCTGAGAGATGTATGCCCGAGGGGTATGCGGCAGGGCAACGCCGCCGTATGATCGATCCTATCATCAACTTAGTTAACTTTGTATCTTCAGACTTTTATTTGCTCACGTCTATTTAGGCCGTATGTCTGCGGAAGTATTTTCCCCTCTAGAGGTCCTTGGCGTTTCATTTGATGATTAAGTTTTGCTCAATCCTCAATCTTGTTAGGGTTGTTTTCAATTTGGCTGGCAGATTGCAGTGCTATTGGCGGACTCCGACGGCAACGCCGTTGTCTAATCAAATTGTCTTTCGTGCGGTAGTTTTTTTATGAAATGAAACGACCGACCTGATACTTCTCGTCTAACTAAAAGCTCATCCTTCTTCAGTTCATGGTGGATTTATGGAAATTTTAGTCACTTGAACTATCTTATAATAAGGACTTAATTTTGAATATCTAACATCTCGGCGGACATATGCCAAGCAGAACTCTTTTTACCGACTTCACAAAAAGGAGGAGGTACTATGTTCGGATGTTTGTATTTTTTTTTTTTTTGTATGTTTGTTCATCGATTACTCCGCCAATTGTCGACGGATTTTCAAAATTCTTTTTTTGTTCGAAACTAGAAAGTTCTGAGGTGGTCCTATTGTCACCAAGTTAGGATCTGATGATGGGATCTTAGAGAAATCGAGAGCAACCCTCAAATTTTATAGGCTCACTTATTGTTTTTCGCATATTTTATGAAGTATCTTGTGTATTTGCGTACGGTTGTCACCATCTCAGGTAGCTGGGCTGATGATGGAAGGTTCAACTCCTTAACAGTAAGAAGTTACTCGAACAGGCAAGAAATGTTTTAGTAAATTGTTTTGGTGTTTGATAGGGCATTTGCCACATTTGGTCTCATGATCATCAAGTTATGACCTGATGCTGCAGTCAGGATAGTCTGCAAAGTACCTAACTCCTCGACAACTAACAGCAGATATATCGTGTTTAGGCTCATTGAAAAGGCCTCGATGTGTGGATAAACGTACTGTTAATGGGGAACACCGAAGTACATAGAGACCTGATGCTGAAGCCAGTCGAGCATCAGAAAAAGTACAATCCTTGAAATTACCGTAGTCGTGTTTGGGCTCATTTTAAACAGGACTAAATTTTAAGTTCAATGCAATGTTGACATAAGTCTGGCCTGATGCTGCAGCCAGGATTATCAGCATCTAGTCGTAAAAACTAATAAATACTTCTTAAAGTGAAATACTTTTGCGAGTTTTTCTTCTGTATAATTATCCTAACAAAGGTTGCCGGTAGTGGCTAGATGAGAGAAGAGGAGGATCGCGAACGTTGGCGCAAACTTCGGGAGGTCTACGTCCAGCAGTGAACTGCAATTGGCTGATGATGATTTATAAAAGCCTCAATCGTTGCATTTCACGCAATGCCTTTTCGTCATGTGGTCTATTTAGCAATTTGGTAGGTTCCAAGTCGCATAATACAATGTCATACAGCGTCTTTACACGACTAAGCGTAACATAAACTTGGCCCTTAGCAAAATTTTTCTTGCCTAAGTCTATTATTAAAGTAACTTGAGCATTTGCTCTCGGAAATTATGATTTCGTAAAGTGGAGCTGATGATGAAGACCACAAATGGCACTACTCAATGACAAATATTTCACGGGTTGCGATTCGAATACTTTAATATGGCTGCTAAGCAATTTATGCTCATTACAATGCGTATGGTGAAGTGGAGCTGATGGTGACTTCTCAATCAGCTCCAGTTCTCCTGGTTCTTACTAGGCGAACTCTTCAACAATTAACGTCCATGCATCGGGAAAAGCAATATTTTGTAAAAGGTGATAAGCAGTTGACGTTAGGCTATTATAACTTAGATAAATTACAAACTGACCCGCTAAAAAGTGAAAAATAAAAACTTTTTTACAAAAAAAACAACCGACTTCCAAAAACACTATAAATAAAGAGAAAAATAACTTTAATTTCGGAAGTCGGTGGCAAAAACTAAAATACAAATCCAAAGACACCGACTTCCGAAATTAAAGTTTTTGGAAGTCGGTTGTTTTTTTTGTAAAAAAGTTTTTTCGTTTTTAAATTTACATTTTTCCACAACTGCTGGAGAGAGCAAAAACCGCAGACACATATCTCCAGGCTGTAATTAAGATTTCAACTCTTTACGTTCCCTTGAAATAGACACTACGTGATTGTTAGTAAAGCATTTCGCAGACATTGCTCTTGTTTTATGATTCTCTTCTAAACTCCATCAGCATGAGACACTTTATGAGGGAAATATATCGAAACATCACAAGACATGGTCTTAACTTTGTTATATCCGAAGCTATTTGCGGTAATTAACGGTTGATGTCAAGTAGTAAGTACTATCACGCGTAGGTAGTTATAGTCACCGCTCGTAGTACGAACGGTCTGGCAAGGATCCATGAGTAAGCGTCGGGGGGAGCCAGCGCGTCAGCCTGTGCGAACGTGTTACAGCTTTCAGATTGATATTGCATACATCGGTTTCTTGACTTATTGTCTTGTCTTGAACCTTGAACATAATCGATTATTGTTTTATTGTGTTTGGGAAATTTTATTTTGTGACGACTACGCTGAATATCTTTGTTTTTTAAAACGTGTGCCTGCTAATGAGTTTACAATTGTACAAATAGCTTGCAGTACTACGAGTTTATGATAAAGAATGTAGAGTACAAAAGTCCAGCAAAGAAAAACTGCTTTGTGTCCTTAAAACACAAAGAGGTAGCAGTACAAAACATAATCGATTATTGTTTTAGTGTGTTTGGGAAGTTTTATTTTAGCAATGATATTTTTTTAGGATGACTTTTCGCTGAATATCTTTGTTCTTCAAGACGTATGCCTGCTAATGAGTTTACAATTGTACAAATAGCTTGCAGTACTATAAGCGAAAGAATGTAGAGTCCAAAAGTCCAGCAAAGAAAGAACTGCTTGGAGTCCTTAAAAGACAAAGAGGTAGCAGTACAAAATCCAATCACACCCTGGTCCGGTTCTGGAGGTCTAAAGGACTAAATGCGTAGTTTTGGTCGAAGTTACGGAAGTTTCCTACTCCGTATCACCTACGGACATAACATTTCAACCGGTTGGTTAACGTAACATCGTACCTTCGTTAAATAATAACGATTACGTACTCGTTATTGTTGACGTACGGCAAGGCCATAATTTTGTAATTGTAATTTGAAACAACGATCATTATTGGTTTGACGATTGTTAGTGATGGCACTAACAATCGTCAAACCAATAATGATCGTTGTTTTGACGTATATAGTTGCCGGCACGTAACTTGGCAAGAGTTTTTGTAGTGGGGGAAGTTTGCGCACGCACAATTTCATACATTTTTATATGCGCAAACTTCCCCCACTACGAAAATCTCTTGCCAAGTTACGTGCCGCCGGTAATACACATGCTTCAAGTGAATATGAAACAACCCGCCCTTATTCAAAGCGCGACCTAAGAATGAATGACAACACGATTTGACAGCCGTCAAAATTTGATTTAATTTGTCACTTATTTTGACGAATCAACTACATACTTTTGGACGGGCCCGTATATTCGTTGAAGGATTTCGAGATTAGACCAAGCCCGTGACAAAAAAAAAATATATTTTGCTGTTGTGTGGTAGTAAGTATGCCTCATCATGACACAAGACACGATTATCAAGACCGTTATAGACGAAGATAAAACAGCAGTTAAAAACAAAGTAATAGATTCTGATGTGAACATCTCGTTTATGTTTAAAGAATTTTTATGTAATAAATGCTACGATAATTTAAATGACTACCTAAATGACACTTTGACATTGTAATTTAATTAAATTATCTATATATATAAAATTCAAAGTCCTGACTGACTGATTGACTGATTGACTGATATATCAACGCACAGCCCAAACCGCTGGACCTACAGACTTGAAACTTAGAAGGTGTGTTCTTTGTGAAGAGTAAGTATCCACTAAGAAAGGATTTTTGGGAATTCAATCCCTAAAGGGTTAAAATAGGGGATCGAAGTTTATATGAAAGTCCGACAGTTTTGAAGTTAGGATCGTCTAATTTTGTATTTAGGCTGACAATTGAAAATTAATTTATACGTGTCTCAGCGTTTTTGATAATTCCACCCCCGAAGGGTTAAAAAGTGGGATGAAATTGTGTATAGAAAGACATTAATTTTCGACGTAAAAATCACTAAATTTATTATCTAGGCTTATGATTGCAAGCTAACACAACGGTGTTGTTAGAATTTCATCCATTAAGGGGGTGAAAAGGGGGATGAAATTTTCTCCTGACTGACTGATATATCAACGCACAGCCTAAAACGCTGGTCAGTACCGCTGGGTAGAGAAATTAATTTTGGAGGGTGTGTTCTTTGTGAAGGGTAGATATCCACTAAGAAGGGGTTTTTGGAAATTTAACCTTTAAGGGGTGAAAAGAGGGGATTTTGTTTGTATGAAAAATCTTATTCCTTGAGTTAATAACCATGAAACTTGGCACGAATACTTATCTAAATAAATTATGAAGTTTGGCTTTTTTTTTCTAAACTACCCCCTGAAGGGGGATTGGGAGGTGTCAAAGTTTGTATGGAAGAATTTTAACGCGTGGTCCGACTAACTCGAAACTCAGTATTTATACTTAAGACCAAAAATAAAGAATAACGTGTATCATCGTTTTTCGAAAATTAACCCCTAACGGGGTGAAAAGTTAATTTTATAGGGGAAGTCTTTACTGCGTGGCTTGATTAACTCGAAAATTGGTATAAACAATCTTTGAATCGAGTAATGAACACATCACAAACAATTTTACGAAATTCCACCCCTGTGGGGGTGAAAAACGGGGATACACTTTATAAGAAAAATCTTATTCATTTGGTTAATATACTTGGCAAGAATACTTGCCTAAGCAAGTAATAAAGTTTATCATTATTCGTTTATCAAAACACCCCACCACCCCTTGTGATGGGGTGTTAAAGTTTGTGTGGAAGAATTTTAACGCGCGGTCCGATTTACTCGAAACTCAGTATTAATACTTTTGACAGAAAATAATCAATAATAACAGCCGCACAGATCGATCAGGTTACGCAGGCTACGCTTGCCGCGGTTGGTCTGTGGATAGGTGTCCATCTTTACATACCGTGACCTCTCCGTGCCTCGGAAAGCACGCTAAGCCGTTGGTCCCGGCTGTCATTCGTGGATCTTTGACAGTCGTTAGGGGTGGTCAGAAGCCCGAAAGTTTGACAACCAGTCAACCAAAGGGTATCGTATTTGGGTTGCGGAGGTCAGATAGGCAGTCGCTCCATGTAAAATACCGGTACTCAGCTGCATCCCGTTGGACTGGAAGCCAACCCCAACATAGTTGGGAAAAGGCTAGGCAGATGAAGAATCAATAGTAATGTATGGGGTTTTCGAAAATTATTGAACCCTGACGGGACAAAAAGTGGTAATTCGATTTATAAGGGTATTTTAATGAGTGCCTTGATAAACTCAAAAAAATGGTACAAATAAATAATCTAGATTATGTTTCAAAATTCCACCCCTACCTGTGGGGATAGAAAGAGGGGATACAGTTTATATGAAAAATCATATTCATTTGGTTAATAAATTAGAAACTCGGCAATATTTGGGTCAGTAAATAATAAAGATTGTCACTTTTAGTTTAAAAAATCCCTCACAGAGGATTTAGGGGTGACAAAGTTGATGGATTAGAAAAATATTTAACCCACTGTCGGATTTACTCAAAACTCAGTACTACTAAAACAAAAAATACTTAAAAAAAACCTTCTCCTTTTTTCAAAAAAGGAGAAGGTTTTTTTTAAGTATTTTTTGTCGGTTAAAAAGTGATTTAGGGTTTTTCAAAAATTGACTCCTACGAAGGTGGAAAATTCTACTGCTTGCTTCCATTAACACGAAAATGGGTATGGGTCTTTGAGTCAAGTTATGAACACATCCCAAACGATTTTTCAAAATTACTCTCCTGGGGGGGGGTAAAAAGCTGGGATACAGTTTATTTGAAAAACCTGATCCCTTTGAGCTATAAACTTACAAATTGGCCCGAATACTTATTTATATCTAATAAATGATAAAAATCATAAACATACATATTCGAAATTATAAGAGGAAAGTACGAATTTCACGCGGACGAAGTCGCGGGCAGAAGCTAGTTATATATATTATTTTATTTCTGACTGACATCCCTAATTTGACCTATTATTATTATTAATAAAATTTATCAACCTATTTAACATTTGGACGCCCATGTGGTAGAATATGATGAGATTTTCTGTGTAATGTATTTTGGCACGAATAATAATATTAATGATAAAATTGATTTTAAATAACTGTTACATATTGTACGCCTTATACCCATAAGGCAACATGCACATGTTACAGCGATTTTTATATAATTACGATAATAACTGCTTTTCCACCTGTGACAAACAAATAAATGAATTTGAATTTGAAACTAATTTGAACTATAATTATATAGCAGCGCCCCGCGGATTCCCTCGCATAAGTTTCGATCCCGTGGGAATATCGGGATAAAAAGTAGGTATACTATGTGTTAATCCTGGCAAACTGTCTGTATGCCTTTCATCCAAATCCGTTCAGTATTTTGCGTGAAAGAATACGATTATAACGATTATAATATTAGTAGGATAGGTTTTTTTTTTACCTACCGTGAACGAGAATGATGATGATTTCATATCTATAATAATACACAGTGCTTGTGTGACTTAGGTGTTTGGGCAGTGAACAAAGCTAATGTCATATTAATTAGTTCCTAGACTCAATGGAAGGATATAATATTACTCAGTACAGAGGTGTCTTTAAAATCGCGTAATATATTTAATCATCGAAACTTGTGATTCATAACTTATTTTCTCTGTAGAATTATTGAGCGTAGGCCCTTTATAGAAGGTAATACAAAACTTGAAGCCATGCCTACAACATATTTTATTGCAATCTCATCACCGAAATAGGACATAAAATGAGAAACCACTCCAAAGGTTACGGCAAAGTGACTTCTTGAAAGAGGTCTTTAAAATTAAAGAGATATTTGGGCCACAATCTAAATTGCGTACATACTCATTATATTTTAACAGCATACAAAAGCGATAACAATGATTGGATTCAGGGGAGCAGAAACCATAAAATTGAAATCAATTTTGCGGTAATGGTTATAGGTGCATAAAACACGTATTGCTGGTCACTGAAAGAATTCTTTTATCTTTATTATATCTCGTGGTCGACTTTTATCAACCACTTTTTCCTGTTCATTTGATGTTTATGTTCAACAATATTCTCACATCATTGTGTCTTATATCTATGTTGAATAGATGAATGAATGAATCAGTATCAACTATGTTGGGAAATTCTCAGATAATTCTCAAAAGCCATGTCCAGACAACCCTCAGATACTCTGAGGGTTGTCTGGTTCCAATATGATAAAAGTTTAACAAATAAAGTCACTTAACTTCCTCGCGATCAATTTACGAGTTCTTATGACAATGTAAGATTTCAATACACCGAACATATTTATCGTCTGCCTTGCCATATGATCGCGATTTGGGATTTGTAAAAATTCTACCCTTGCAGATGAATTTCGACTTATTCCGTACAAATGTAGGGGTGAAAATCATTTGGAGGGAGCGAGAAAATTCCCGCTTATTTCTTCGACTCCAGTTCTTTTTGATATTCACCCTTACATCGAGGGCGAAAGGTGCTTTATCTTTTATCAGGGTATAATATATTCAGTTCACAAAATGAATTGCGAGTGTTAGTAACTCGGAGTGAGCTTGCGAACATATTCGTGGGGATCTGTTGCGTCGTCCGCTCCCTTTATTGGTTACACGCTTGGTCGAGAACGAATCCTATTCCTAATTGTGTTTAGGTTCTATTTCACTTGACAATGATTGTGGGGATTTTCTTAAAGGCGTTTTCCGAACGTTTTATATGTAACTTATTTGTGGATGGCGGTGGGTGTCTTGTAGAGATATTAACTTGCTCTGGTCCATGTTAAATACCCGGCTAATGAGTGTACTAACAATACGACTTCGTGGAAGCTTTGCGACTCGAATTATGTTAAGATGTCACACGAATTTAGTAACATACGTTAATGTTTTCGGGCTATTTGGTTTTGTTTGCTTTACTGTCACTTGATTTATCAGTTTCAGAACAAACTTTCTTGAATTTCATGTTATTGGACTTCAGTTGATAACACGTGGGTTGTTATGTAAACTGGAGATTTCCATAACTTCAGCGATTGTTATTCGTTTGCTTACAGTTTCGTGATCATAGAACCTATCAAATGTCTAATAGAGGTCAATAGGCCGTCAAAAACAAACAAACAAAAAATAATTACGAAACTTTTTAATGGTTTACTTGATGTCAACTTCATTTCCAACGTCCAAACTTTCTTCGCTTCCTATGTCCCTCATTTCGTTTTGCTCGCTATTTTTTCATTCCATTATGTCTTTTAAAGTTTCCCGAACGGAGACAACTAACCTACATAAGGTTGGTTTTCATTCTACAGTTTACTCGCCGATTCTTTTGTTAGGAGAGTTCATCGTCATTATTTTTCTTTGTCTCACTCTTTCATTATTTCCGGTGGACATAAAAAGTTTATTGTTGAGCGTTTTAAGTATTAACCCGTTTGTTGTTACAGAGGTATTGTTGAGATATTCTCTCGTAGTTGTACTTAAACTCCTAAGGGCTCGTGTGCGTTTGAGACTTTCAGGGGGCCCTAAATCCTATCTTACGACTATATACTATTTCACGTTTAACCGCTTAAGCTCCGCTAATGAGACACAATTGATTTTCTATTGTTTCGAGACTTACCGGAGCTTTACCGGTCAAATATAATTGTGGCAATAGCTGTTTCAGATTCGCGACAGTAAGTAAAAAATTTGGGAGCTCTAGCAAAAAAAACCCAAAGTAAACGCAAAATAAGGTTGAGAACCTATGGTACACAACGACCTGCCTTGGTAACTATTACTTACATTGCTCTGGAGAAAACGTTAAAAAAAAAATAGGAATCCTTCGATGGACGACTCTGTTTAACATTTATATTGAAAATAAAATACGAAGACGATGGTATTTAAATTTATGTTTTCCAGTCAATTGTTTAAATTTTCAAAAGCATGAAATCCGAGCCGTTTAATAGCCACTTATTCTACGCTCAGTGAAGAACACTCGAGACCTGATCTCGAGCCATACCGAATCATATTTTCCTGCAAAATTTCACAATTTATTTATTTCTTTTTTAATCGTTAATGCCTTCAGGTGCTAAGTGAGGTTCATTTTAAAGTATATTAAATACTTTCAGCGCGTGATCTGAATTATGGTTTATTGGTTTAGCTTTAAGGTTCATTTTACATTGTGGGTTTAGTAGGAATGTTGGTAGCAATGCGAGATAGAGGCTGGTGCCTCACCACGGTCGGTGTCGTGCAATTAACGTTTTTCAGGACGAGCGCTTCAGGGTATTGTGACGTTGCTCTCCACGTGGATAAGATGGCTGAAAAGTACTGAAACCCCTGGTACTCAAAAGGCATCTTTAAGTGTCGGATTTTTCCCCGGATGGCGACTCACTTGGTTGGCTTTCATTATTCCTGCATTTGTAATTTTATGAGGTTGCTGACCCCGTGATATTATTGTATTTTTCATGTTTGTATAAAGTATGACGTTAACAGTGATAAACGTGAAGTAGAATTAAATTAGTCACGTCAAGTTACGCTTGCTTAGTTAAAATAAAAACAACATTACTTTTTACCGACTTCAAAATACCCTCAAAATAACCTCCTTTAGGTTATCAATTCGACACGTGTTTATGTAATATTATTGGAACTGCATTATATTCACATAATTATGACAATCTATTAGGGCTTCCAAACAAATATACACCATTTTATAGATGTATGTGTGTATGTTTATACACGCTTTTCTCCGCAACTATTAATCGGATCGTGACCATTTGTTTTATTAGCTTACATTTACTTCAACTTGATCGATTCAGTAATTTTCAAGATCTGGACTAATATGTAAGTGTGTGTGACGGCCTGGCTTATTGATACGAGCTACTGGTGTAGTGTCAAAGGGAAAACATCTCAAAACCCTGGTCAAATTCTAGTGCCATATTTACAACAAATATTACCTACTTATTACAAACAAATATCCCAGTTTTTACTTAAAACTAAAAACCGCGAAATAAAAAAGTTATTTAAAAAAATTAAACCGACTTCAAAAAGAAATTAACTCAAAATTATGAAATTACTTCAGAAGTCGGTGGCAAACAACTAAAACTAAAATACAGATTCTAAGACACCGAGTTCCGAAATTAAAGTTATTTCATAATTTTGAAGTCGCTTTAATTTTTTTAAATTACTTTTTTATTTCTTCTAACTGCTCACGATACTTAATAATATTTTTTTTTATATCTAGCTGCAATCTTATTTTCCTGAACGTTGCAAAACCGAATTCTAGGTAAAGGTACACACAATCTCAGTTCGCTTTTGCAAGTGTCGCGGTAGACAAATGAGCAATTTGCCGTCTCATCGCAGTCGTAATGTTGCAAAATGGCGGCGCAGGCCTCTTACGACATAACTCGTGCCTCTCAAACCACACAAGAAATCTTGACGAACGAAAAGTTTAAAACTAAAGAAATTTTAAACGAACCGTAGAACTAAGAAGCGGAGATATTGAAACATAATTCGTATGAAGAATAATCCCACGAAGCAGGCACTCGTTATATCTCCTATTTTGTTCCGCCGCTGGTTTTCTTGCTGTTATAACTAAGTGCTATGGCAACCTGGATATTAATCGGCGTCTAGAGGATTGCGGACCCCAGTTTCCCTGCTCTTCGATACCTTACTAGTGAAATATGGTTGGGATGGGAGCAGAACTACTGAATATCTAAATCTTTCGTAAAATTAATTTATGAAAGCCGCGTAGGTGTTTGGGATGCTTCTAAATTCGTTTCGACTTGTGGTGTGGCGCGTGTGGAAAATTTAATTATCATTCTTGGTAGTGGACTTCTATCGTTGTTATTCATGAGGCGTATGTCTGTCGGCCGGTGACGTAAGAGCTAAGTATTTATTGGTATAGACCGATGACCTCCCGACAATTTGACTAGCAAAGTTAATGCGGTAACAAATTCAAGACTCAATGCCACATGAAGATTTTTCCTTTTACTTTGTGTTTAATGAGTGTTTTCTTTGTTACCTACTTATCTGCTCTGTAGCCTTGATTAGCTGGCCTCTGTGTCATTAATAACATTTTTACACGCGATGATAATGCTTCCTAATGCACCTATTACTATTTTGTATTACAAAAGAAAATTACTTTGCGATTTATAGGTACTCGTACCATTGTCTGTCGTAAAAAACACATCCAACGGCTTTATGATTTGTTTTTCAGCATGATAAATGCTATAAGCTCAAGTTATGACCTCTTGTCAGGTTTCATAAGGGACCAGTATTGTTTCCCTGAATCAGGATTTGAGGGAGGCAGTGGAATCCCCGCTCGAAACATGCAGATGTCAGCCATTTGTTATTCAAATTCGTACAGACGTCTCGACTCAAACGCACCCTGACATTGCGATGAATATGTAAAAATGATTATGGAAAACTTTTGAGTAACACTAAAACATTGCTTTGTACGAGTTATGGTTGGTGCGTATGAGTCACTGTCAAAAGACACAATGACACAGCAGATCGCAAACAAGATATCAATAGAGATATTAGATAGCTTCACTGACGGTATCGTCTTCCTATTAGATTCATGAACGTAATCCTAGTAAGAGTTAAGCGACACGATGCGTTTCCGGTGCGCTGCCACGCCTGGGCGGTGACGCTGCATCATCCTTCATACTCGTATAAATCACATTGGACGCCGTTGCAACGCACCGTGCGTTGCAACGGCGTCCAATGCGCACCGCACAAGGATACCACAGAAATGAAGCAGGGAAGGATGATGCGGTGCCATGCCGAGCATCAAAGCGGTACTAAAGAAAACTGACACACCCAACACAGACGCTGTGGCGTCGTAGTAAGCGACATTGCGTTGCGACACCGCATTGCACGTGTGGCACTCGATGCGTTGAAATCAACGCACCGGCAGTGCCCATGTGGCCTCACTTTTAGACTGACTACGTCTTGTGCTCAGGCGCACATAATACGTCCTCCTTTCCAGTCAGTCACTGCACATAAGTAAAGGTTTTCATAGCGTCCCACTGTGCCAGATCGGATCAAGAACAGTCGATTCTACAACGGTTTTTATCGTGTGCCATTGCCGATGACAACGGCAATAATTACTGTTGTTCACAGCTCTCATCTAAATGCTTAATGCTTGTACGAACAATTTACTTTTAATTAAAGCAAAGCAGATCTTTCCCAGTTCATTGTTGTCGCTAGCAGGGCACTGTTGTGATCTCATTTTATTTGTCCGCTCGACCCTCCGATGGACGGGAGTGAATTGACAAAGATCCCGCTACGCTTTTTAAATGTAAATAAAATTTATTTTCCTCAGTGAACACCGTCCTACCGTACTTATGTATGTACGTATTATAAAGGCTTTGGTGCCTTTGAAATATTTTCGCTGTCACGCGTTGCAGGTTTTCGTCTTTGTCGGGATGCCTTAAGCCTTCCTTCAGACAGTGTAATAGAAAAGCTGTCAGGATGCAATTCCTTCGCCGACCGTGCTCAACTTTTTTATTAAATTGGACACTGTTCAAATAATTTATTAGTCACACCTATCTGTTTCGCTCGTTCCATTGATTTTCGATTACGGCGTTTGTACGACAATTGTTTAATATCATCGCAGCTCCTAAATAAATGGTTCGTACATTTTTTTTTTAGTTTAGGGGGCGGTGGACGTCGATGGTAATGGAAAACAATCGTGTTTTATTGTACTCGTAAGGTTTGATGGGCATATAAAAGCGCCCACCTTAAAGGAAGGGTCCGTGCCTCCTCCGGTAATGTTTGCGGGATTCCGTACTTAAGATACCCTTTTAGGTTAGTCGCAAAAAATCAACTCTCCTTTATTCATTCGATATTGCTGCGATCTCCTTCACTACGGGCATTATTTCGATTTATTGTGGCATCCCTTTGAAATATTACTACAATACGGAACGTAATCCTATTTTACTTTTCATCGTTGACCATTCAGATGTTCGCTTCTAAAACTGTTCCATTATTTTTGTTGGAGTTTTTCTGAATATTATCCATTTTAGTCGGATAGTTCAGATTCAATCTGCCTAGCCGACCGCATCATACATATATAGTTAGAAATAGTTCTAAATATGTATGTAGCGGTCGGCTTACTGTCTAACCAGATGCAGCTGACTACCAATATTTTGCGTGGAGCGACTGCCTTTTTGACCTCCGCAATCCATTTACTGGATAACACGATATCCCTTGGTGAGACTGGTTGTCAGGCTATTTTTTTTTGGGCTTCTGACTACCCCGTAACGACTGTGAAATATCTACTAATAACAGCCAGGACCAACGTTACGGCTTAGATTCTCTTACTTTTTCGTATTGTATTCGCTTAGTTTTCAGAGGCACGGAGGGTTCTTGATATGTGATGAGTGGTCACCCATCCACGAACGATGATCGATCTATGCGTCACGATCTTGAACGGGCGCCGTCAGTTGGGGCTGGTCATCACTTAGCTGCCTAGGCTTATTTTTAGTTATTTTATTTTTGAATTGTTTATTTGTTACTAAGTATTTGCTGTACTCTGGACGCTTTTAGCGCGTAAGCTTTCGTTTTTTTTTTACATCTTTCTCACATTATAATTATAAATTCAAAAGTAATGATGTACTCGTAAGTACCTAATATTTTTGTAAAATTTATTTTAAAAAGAGTGTCCATGGAGTTTCTTGCCCGTTCTTCTCCATAGGTACCTACCACGCTTAGGAATGGGCAACTAGCTTCATATTTTCTGACTCACCGACTTCTTGAAAATTCAAAAGTGCTTGTACCTGAATGGTTTAATTGAAATAAATACAACGCGGCAAGCAGCTGTTACCATTAAGCCCCTAATTAATTTTATTAAAGCATTATCGGATACTTAGTTCAGGTTATGCTTTCATAAAATTGACACGTAGTAAAATTCACAGTTTATTCAAAGCGTTTCACGAAACTGTTCAGTGTTTCACTTGCACTACTTAGTAGTTTCAGAGCTGTCTCACAATTTGTGAATTTTAAGCGAACTTAGCTGAAAATTCATTTGTTAGACACTCTATGATATACCCTTCTATTGCAACGATAAATTAAATAACGTTTGACACTGTTTATATCCACGTTAATATTCTACATACTTTATTTAACGTGTTTAATATTTTGATACAAGTTTGATTTTATATGTGCCGTAAAATTTAATGTTCGTATTAATTCTATAGGTTTTGCTTTTGTCATCTTTCAGTATTTATTCTTTTATTATTATGATTGCTAGAAATAACTGGCAGGCTATTAAAGTGCCCAGAAGCTGTATATTTAGAATCGTTGACGTTCCTTATAGCTGGACAAACATTCCTATTTTTCAACTAAAAAGTTAAGGCTCCTACACGTGCAGGTTGTGGGTGAAATATACGCAGAGAGCCCTACATTGTCCTGGACGTCCAATATGATAATGGATTCAGGATGTTGATGGGGCTTCCGCGCTTCTGCAGCGTTTCGCAGATGTTCGCAGAAGCCCGTGTTGACCATTTTCATGGCGTTCCGAACAGCGTATATAATGGGTAGGTTGCGCGGAAGCTCCAACAGCATCCTGAAAACATTAGACAAAGTGGACAGACCCTTTATAAGGCCCTGGCTATGGAGGCACTTGCCATGGTGTGTTGAGCTACGTCATTTTTAGTTTGTAAAACTTTACTAACATAGTTTTTTTAAGGCATTGTTACTATTACTATATGGATTGTGAGTAGGTACTTGTGGTCCGAAATAAAGAATATCACACTAATATTATAAAGGCGAAAGTTTGTGAGTGTGTTACTTCTTCACACAAAAACGGCTGGACCAATTTCGATAAAATTTGGCACACAGATAGTTTATAACCAGCATTAACACATAGGCTACTTTTTATTCCGAAACATATGCGGGTGAAACCGCAGGGCGCAGCTAGTATTATTATAAATATAAACACAGACATATTATAATCATAGACTGGACAAAGTTAAACCGACACTGGAGTGTGTCCAAGCTCTTTCATATTCGTTCCAAAGCTAAAAAAGAGTTTGTCCATATATTTATTACCCCGGACTCGGCATCCGAAGTTAGAGAGAAAGTTTACGGGTCAAGGACCTTTCTCAAAACATTCCAGTAAAGTTGGCGTTGTTTCCTACGACATTTCCGACGACTGTAAAATTCCGACGCATGTAAAATTTATTATTTTAAATAAGGAAAGAGTGATGCGTCGTTGGTTTAGTGTTCGGAAGCGCTACTGCTGAGCATGAGGTCCAGGTTTCGATTCCCGGGTCGGGCAATGTTATTGGATTTTTCCATCTGGATTTTTTCAGTAGCAGGTCAGAGTCTGGATTTGTTCCCGGTTGATGGCTATGACCTTGCCCCTGTTATGAAATGTCGATTCACTGTAGGTGCACTGCACCTCTGCCTCTATTTTTTAAAGTGCTCCTCTATTTTTTAAATGTGAAATATGTTGTGTATCTAGAAGTGAGAGGCTTGTGTTGATACAAGGTGAAACAGAATAAACGCAAGTCCTGAAAGTAGTTTGTTCATAATTGATAACTGAATCGAATGCTACAATATTGGCTGGAAAATCTTGTGGCTGAGTAATAACAGCCGCACGAGTCGATCTATCAGTTTAAGCTACCCTTGCCGCGGTTGTTTCGTGGATGGGTGACCATCTTCACATATCAAGACTCCTCCGTGCCGCGGAAAGCACGTTAAGCCGCTGGTCCCGGCTGTCATTCGTGGATCTTTGACAGTCGTTACGGGTAGTCAGAAGCCCGAAAGTCTGACAACCAGTCTTACCAAGGGGTATCGTATTACTCAGTAACTTGGTTGTGGAGGTCAGATAGGCAGTCGCTCCATGTAAAATACTGGTATTCAGCTGCATCCGGTTAGACTAGAAGCCGACCTCAACATAGTTGGGAAAAGGCTAGGCAGATGATGATGACCTAGTGCTTAAAGGATGCAGAACAGCACCTGTCTATGTGTCTGTCCTTACGTAAGTAATATTCGCACCTTTTTGAAGAATCTTCATTGTTTAACTAGATACCTGTGTGGTTACGTATGTAGGTACAGTCAACAAAAGAGATAGGTATACAGGAGCGTCGGATATAGTTGAAGTTTACTAAGAAACCGATGGATGTTCTCGAATAAAACTTAATTTTATTAATAGAAAACAGACAGCTCATTTATTAAATTAAATTTCAGTCCAGAACATCAATCGGTTTCTTAGTAAACTTCAACTATATCCGACGCTCCTGTATACTTATCTCCTTTGTTGACTATACCTACCTATGTCATATTATAACGTTATGTGAATTTATTGTGTTCACAGAACAGACATACTCGGCCTTATTACAAAACATGATTTATCTTTAGACCCAGGTTTAAACCATCCAGCCATTTTTAAATTTCGAACTATAATCCAACGAAGCTAAAGTTCTTATTACAAAAACTGACGTTAAACCCGAGTCTAAGTTGTAAATTTTGCATTAAGAACATTACGTTTGTCGGAATAAAGTTCAAAATAGAGTAACTGGCTCGAAGGTTTAGGCTAGGTCTAAAATTAGATCTCGTTTTGTAATAAGACGGTTAAAGTTCAAGTAAACCACATGTTGAGAGGAGAGAGGTAAAATGTTTGGTCGTTGTGAAGTAGGTAGGAGTTTATAGGTGCGCTCCTTAGGTACAGTGGAAACACGTCAGTAGTAACAAACCCAATATAAACGGGCCTCTTATTCTTTTAAAACCCTGTACTATACAAAAAAAGAACTACCAAATCTACCAAATTAATTATCATCTTATCTTACTAGGCCAGCTCAAGGGTAAAGTGTTTCTACCGACGTGATGTCGACTGTACGTAGCCGAACGTTTCGTTGTCGACCACTTTTGGACCTTAATGTTAAAGATATAAGGGCGAAAAGTGGACGACGTCGTTCGCGGTTGGTTATACAATGCTTCTGCGCAGCATCGCTTGTCGCTTGCGCACGTTTTATTCAACGATGCATTTGAATTAGGTATTATTTTGGTTTCTTAAATAAGATTTATGTTGAAAAGTCCACCACCTCAATAGTATCAATTAATCAATCAGTAGCTATACCTAAATGTTTGAAATCATACTTGACCATTAAGTAAGAGCTCGTTTGTCATTTTTGTTTCTTTAGTATTTGTAACTACTCAAGGATTTTCAAATGTGACCTTTATTCACTTGTATTGTTTTATTATATTTGATTTGACATTAGTTATTTTGATAAACAATAAAAGTTAATGACCCAGCGAATACCTTCACTATTGCCTGATATTAATTAGGTACCTACCTAAAAAGGTCAAGAACACGTCTTCAACATTTTACAATTTATTATTGTGGCAATAAATGATTAAACCAATATTCTAAAGAGGCAAGATTTTTTTATATGATTGTTTGTTATGGTTTCGTACTAAAACGGCTAAAGGAATTTGGATGAAATTTGGCACATGGGTGGACCATGACCTGGATTCTTTTTATCCAGATATTCTCACGCTATCGAGGTTTATGCGGGTATATTATATTTTGTTTTTGTTTTGCGTTTAGAGGTCACCGATCAAAAGATAATCAACTTAAAATAATGATGAATAACCACTGTAAACTACTAAAGTTTTAATGGTCATCATCATCAGCCTGGTCTTTTCCCAAATATGTTGGGGTCGGCTTCCAGTATAGCCAGATGCAGCTGAATACCAGTATTTTACTAGTATTTATTTGATATACTTAAAATAGAATCAAATAAATAATAACAGC
This sequence comes from Mesoligia furuncula, assembly GCA_916614155.1. Lineage (NCBI taxonomy): Eukaryota > Metazoa > Arthropoda > Insecta > Lepidoptera > Noctuidae > Mesoligia > Mesoligia furuncula. Next base: position 20,323,897 of record OU744800.1, on the reverse strand, counting down.
TGCACAGGTCGATCGATCAGGTTAAGCTACGCTTGCCACGGTTGGTCTGTTGATGGGTGAACATTTTTACATACCGTGACCACTCCTTGCCTCGGAAAGCACGTTAAGCCGTTGGTACCGGCTGTCATTCGTGGATCTTTGACAGTCGTTACGGGTAGTCAGAACCCTGGAAGTCTGACAACCAGTCTTACCAAGGGGTATCGTATTACCCAGTAACTGGGTTGTGGAGGTCAGATAGGCAGTCGCTCCATGTAAAATACTGGTATTCAGCTGCATCCGGTTAGACTGGAAGCCGAACCCAACATAGTTGGGAAAAGGCTACGCAGTTGATGATACTCGTAATTAAAATAGAATCAAATAATAAATCAATTGCATTTGAGAAGAAAGCAAATCGCCAGCATCGGCCAACGTGTACAGTACACAAAAACACTGACTAATACAAGACAAATATCGTTACCAAAGTAATTTGTTATCTGTAGACGTACACACTTGATACATACAGGTTGATATAGATTAAAAAACACGCTACGGTTCACTAACTTTTTAAATAAATCTCGGGACGCCAGACAAGGGTCCGATCAATTCGTTGTTTCTCCAATGTTTATTTCCGTTGCCACGTTTCATTACTTAATGTTGCGAATTCAGATCAGTCAAAACTTTTTCTGTGTGAAAATTATAATTTTATATTTCAAACTACAATTAAACGTATGTCTTTTTTTTTGCGGATGGGAAATCATCAAATGACTCCTCCCGCTCTGGGTGGAGCGGAAAGGAGTGTCAGACTCTTACTGACTAAAACCCACCCGTGTTCCTTCCTTAGCCCTTTATGTTCCGGGCCAGCGGTACGGTAACCCTTTCGGACAATACTACGCTTTATCACACTAATAAAGGCGAAAGTTTGTGAGTGTGTGTGACTTCTTCACGCTCAAATTATAGAGGTAGCTGACACCCTGGATTAACATACAGGCTACTCTTTATCCCGATATTCCCGCGGGATCGACACTTATGCGGGTGAACCGGCGGGGCGCAGCTAGTAATACATACACACATGTTTATGTATTAATCGCTTGTGTGCCGTACAATTAAAAAGCCATTGTGTCTCGCGTAGATCTACGTTCCGGCAGACTAAGGGTTAAAGCTACATTTATATTAAGCGTGTCGATGGCAATCTGTATACATACTTACAGTCAGCCCAGAATTTGGCTACGAGCTTGGCACCTTCAGTACCTAGCGTCCATCAACTCCTGTAGCGTGCAGACAGCAGGACAAGCTGGACACAATATTAAGTGCCCCATTGTTAGGGGTACAGACGCCAAGCACATCAAGCTACTACAATCTGTCAAATTTCATTAATAGATTTTCTACTTTACCGCTAACGCATAAGGTTCAAAGTTGATTGGGAAAATTTAACAGTTTCGGGTAGCGTGATGTGCTGGCGTCTGTACAGCACCGCGCATTTACACTCCAGCACCCTAATTTCAGCGGGATTGTCCGAAAGGGTTACCGCTGGCCCGGAACATAAAGGGCTAAGGAAGGAACACGGGTGGGTTTTAGTCAGTAAGAGTCTGACACTCCCTTCCGCTCCACCCAGAGCGGGAGGAGTCATTTGATGATTTCCCATCCGCAAAAAAAAAAAGCACCCTAATAGCGGAACACACTATTACTCTTAATTTGAATCATTTTGAAGCATATTGTTAATCCATTGTTCCATATGTTCGAAGAATGTGTCTGCTCAACAACGTGAATCACGCAATGAATGTTGTTGAACTGTCAAAATGAAACCCATTGCTACTGATGGTGTGTTACGAATTACTCTGCAGGGCGGAGTCATCCGTGAAGCTCCACCTGTGCAGGTATTCTTTGTTTCGGCCTACCTGACTCGGGAGTCTATTTAAAGACTCTCGGGTAAGCCAAGGCAACTCATGTTCAGGTGCGAGATTTTCAGCAGGTGGTACGCATTCGTTCGTGGTTGGGTAGTTTAGACATTACAAACATACTACAAATTCTATTAAAAAGTCTGTGACCTCTGAGGTTGTTTCGGTCATTCTTCTCAGAGTAGTCAGTTAGCAAAAACTCAACCTAACTAATCTAGTTTTAAAACATAATTTAATTTTTGACGTGTAAAAGTATTATTTTAACGAAATGTACAGAGACAGAGGCGGGGTCGCGGCAGGCCACGTAGGAGATAGCGGGACGAGCTGGATAGGTTCCGTCAAAACTGGAAGGAGGTCGCGCGGGCTCGCGAAGGATGGAGGGAATGGAGGAAGGCCTTTGCCCAGGAGATCCCAGCGTAGGCTAGTAAAAAAAAAAATAGAGAAATAAACATAAGTAATTTATCGTTTATTTAAAAACATTTTGTTTTACCAGTAAATAATAAATAACGAAATACCAATTTTCGGTCAGATTTCGTGATTTTATCGTTGGACATTTCCTCCCCACTTTTCAGAGCGTGGTTCTTACACAAATTATCAATATGAAAAGGCTTCTTATCTCTCTCTAAGTGTCATCGACCCCTATTCTGTCGGTTAATTAACTTCTTAGAAACCTTTTGCCGGAATTATATTTGAAACATCACAGGTTGCGATTTTCTTACTGACAGTCTGAAGATTACAATCAGGAAAATTGAGTACAAATGTGGAAAGTAGAGCTTGTTAAAACAGAAACTGTCTTGAAAGGAAAAAAAATCCATTATTGTGCACAAAAAAAGCACAATACAGAAAAACGGACATAAAATACGCATATACAAACTAGCCAAAAGCCTCGTATTCAACAAATAAAAGTTTAAACTTTGATTGTAGTCAGTAATTTTCTAAGCCCTGGCTAGAGACCTCAATTTATTGAGGCACCTCCGCCAAGCCCGGTTAAGCAGCCTACCAGCTCCTAGGTCGACCTGCGAGATGCCATTTTTTTATGTTTTTTTTTTTCCTATACTGTCCTACTGCTGGGCAAAGGCCTGCCCCAAATCCATCCAGGAACTCTTTTCCCGCGCCACGTCAAACCAGCCCTCGCCGTACGCGTCCAGATCGTCTCGCCATCAGTTTCCGGGCCGGCGTCGGCGGCGCCGTCCATCTTCAGGCACCCATTATGTGGAGACTTTTGCCCAGCGGCCATCGTGCATGCGACTGATGTCACCCACCCAATCCCATTTGAGCCTGGTCGCCTTCTTTCCTACATCCAGTATGCCCGTTTTGGAACGTGGTGTTCCATCGCTCTTTGGCAAACTCCAAGGCGGAACTTATGCGACTCGGTGAGCGATCAGGTCTGATCATCTTATTTTAGGACTTAATAAGACTTGTCCATAGCTTGATGTCAGGGCAGGTCACAATTTAATGGACACAACACCAATAGCAAAGACAAAATACATTTATTTAATTTCGTAAATCATGAAACTTTTAATTTCTTTTGACTGTACTTACTTACTTGTTATAAAGAGCAAACTTACATAATGTGGATAAGACAAAGATTAAAACAGAAGACGATCCAGGATGGGATCGAGGTGGGGGGGTGGAGGGGGGGTTCAAACCGGAATAACTCGTAATTTCTCTGCAAACGATCAAAACAAAACAAATGCCGAAAGTTTTTACTATACTATTACCAGGGACCGGCCGGATAGTCGTTGAAAGGGTTTTTGAAGGGGTTTATTTAAGCGCTTCAAAAAAAAACCCTATGATTCATGTTACACCTTCGAACGGGTGAAGTTAACCCGTTACGAACGGGTTACCCTTTCAACACTCTGTAACACTGTAACAGGGTAAGCCATTCCAACTCAAGACATTGTAATATGCACTGTTTACAATCGATATTAGTTTGAAAATTGCATAACCACGACCGCACTTGACATCGTACCGCGCCCGGCGGTCCGCCAATCTTGCGTGTGCCGACTTGCCGAGCGACTTGTAAACATGGAAAAATAACTATTGTCTATTATGATCTTATAGTTCAATTTTGCTCGTCACACATGCTAAACATTGTAATAATATTTATTTTTTCGTGTCTATACTTGTTTATTTTCATCATTCGTTATTTGATTCGGAACTCGGACGGAACTACGGAAGTAAAAGCAATTTAGCAGTGTTTATGTTTAAGTGTGCGTTGTAGCTTCCCTATTATACCTATTACAACAAGAATTGTCTTTCTGTGAAAATGCCACAGCCGAGGCGAGATGCTATACATCGTTACTACTCGTAAGTGTTTGTGTTTTAACACAAGCAAATGTAATTTATGTGGAAATGCCATTAAGGTAAGATTTTATATTTGTTACTACGCCTGATCTTATATAGAAAATAGCAAAGAGATTTAAGATATACTTTAATGTCTTTGGAAAATAGCATTACCTTAGTGTTAATCTAATAATTATCATAGATATTAATCCCTACTGACTTACTAAAATAGTTAGCAAATTAGGTATAAACATGGGCATTAAATGAACGTGGCCCGACCACTTCACGTAGGTCTTGATTTATTCAATATTTTTATTAAACTAGTAAGTGAACATGTTTATAATTAATTACTCGTTTTGTTCTAGGGCAAGCATACGACCAATTTAAAAAATCATATTTCATCGAAACATGTGCAAGAATATCTACTTATAACTAATATAAATAAGGAAAATCAACAGCACCAACCAAGTACATCTCGACATTTTACAACGTCAGACCAAGTTATAAACAATTGTGTGAAATTAGTTACAGTACATGGGCGACCTCTTGCATTGATACAAGATAAAGCATTTCAATATACAAAAGATAAAGCATTTCAATATACAATTAACATAGCTGTAATAATAATAAACATTTTTACTTACTAGTTTAATAAAAATATTGAATAAATCAAGACGTACGTTAAGTGGTCGGGCTACGTTCATTTATACCCATGTATATACCTAATTTGCTACCTACTTTAGTAAGACAGTAGGTATTAATATCTACGATAATTATTAGATTAACACTAAGGTAATGCTATTTTTTATATAAGATCAGGCGTAGAAACAAATATAAAATCTTACCTTAATGGCATTTCCACATAAATTACATTAATTGTTTGTGTTATTTGATGCATCAAACACATAATAACGATGCACAGCATCTCGCCTCGGCTGTGGCATTTTCACAGAAAGACAATTCTTGTTGTAATAGGTATAACAAGGAAGCTACAACACACACCTAAACATAAACACTGCACTAAATTGCTTTTACTTCCGTAATTCCGTCCGAGTTCCGAATCAAATGACAAATGATGAAAATAAACACATATAGACACGAAAAAATAAATACTATTACAATGTTTAGCATGTGTGACGAGCAAAATTGAACTATAAGATCATATAGACATTAGCTTATATTAACAAATATAATTACATGTCATTGTCATAATATTGACATTAATTTAACTCAGTACTTTAAATAATAATCACTTTTTATACGGATGTTATACCGACCCACAAAGAAATTATTAACCTAATAGACTCGGATCATTGCGGACAATTGATCAGAATTCCAAATCACAACAAAAAAGTTACTAAAAAAGATATCACTGTTAACCCAAAAACAACTAATCGCTTGGAAACATTTAAAACTAAACTCTTGGGTAAATTACCACTTTTGTTCACTAATGATAATCAACAATATAATGATTTTTTTAATATGTATTGCACACAATTTGATAACACTTTTATTCCCAAAACATTATCGATTAATAGTAACGCTTCCTTCAGTGACTGGGCCACCATTGGTATACATAAAAGTAGAAAGCGACTTTATGAATTATATGAAGAACGGATTTATATAAACACTGCTGAATTTAATTTTTAAGAATTATTCTAAAATATTTAAAAAAGTTTGTAGTATTGCGAAGTCACGTTATTTGAGTTCAAAAATTAAAAATAGTAGTAACATTCTTAAAACGACTTGGAATGTCATTAATAGCGAAACGGGAAGGTCATGCACCAGAAGTAGTGACTACAGCCTTGCTATTGATGACAATATAATTAAATCAGATTCTCAAGTCGCCGCGGCCTTTGAAAATTTCTTTGCAGAGATTCCAGTATCAACTACTAAATCTCTTAACTCATCACCCGCTGCCGCAGAGTCTTTACTTAAAGAAAACGTTTCAGTTTGTGATTCTGAATTTCACTTTGAATATGTAACCTGTAACGATATACTTAAAACCTTTCACACGTTAAATGTTAAAAAGACCGCAGATCTCTGGGGTAATTCTGTGGATGTTGCTAAGTCGATTATAAACAGTGTAGCACCTACTTTAGCTGTTATTTTTAATAATTGTATTGACCGTGGTGAGTTTCCTGATCTTATGAAAAACAGTAAAATAATACCGTTGTTTAAATCGGGTAGTACATCAGACCCTACTAATTATAGACCTATTTCAGTTCTACCTACCATTAGTAAAATTTTTGAAAAACTTATTATGAATCAATTGCAAAGATTTTTTAATAAAAATAAATTAATCAGGAAACTGCACCACTACGGAATCCGGAACGCCTCTCTGGATATTCTTACTTCTTACTTGAGTGATAGGATTCAGAGAGTTGATGTTAACCGAAAAAGGTCACCTGGATCTGTAGTAAGAATGGGGGTCCCCCAGGGCTCAATTCTTGGTCCTTTCTTGTTCCTTATTTATATCAATGACTTGCCGTACCTCATAAAGGATAATCGTGATATAGTGTTGTTTGCAGATGACTCTTCTCTTTTGTTTAAAATCGAACGTCAGCAGCTGGTTACTGACAATGTAAATAACGCCCTTGCAAAAGTAGTTAACTGGTTTAATGTCAATAACCTACTTCTTAACGGAAAAAAAACGAAATGTATTAAGTTTACGATACCCCACGTTAGACAAGTAGAAACTAGTGTTCTCATTAAGGATGAAGAGTTAAAACCCGAAGATACCACAGTATTCTTAGGCATAACGTTGGATGCCAAGCTTCAATGGGGCCCCCATATAGATAAATTGACAAAAAAGCTTAGCTCTGCAGCATACGCCGTTAGGAAAATTCGTGATTTGACTGATTTAGAGACAGCCCGTTTAGTTTACTTTAGTTATTTTCATAGTGTGATGTCGTACGGTATTCTGTTGTGGGGAAATGCCGCCGATATTCAGACAATTTTTATTTTACAAAAAAGGGCAATTCGTTCTATTTATAAATTAAGTCCCAGACACTCCCTCAGAGACAAATTTAAAGAGATTAATATAATGACTGTGCCTTCTCAGTACATTTATGATAATCTTTTGTATGCACATAAAAATATTAATCTGTTTAAAAAATACAGTGATATCCATAACATAAATACTAGGAACAAACACAAATTTGTTGTTCCTACAACAAGGCTCAAGAAAATAGGTGGCTCGTTTAGATGCCAATGTATACATTTTTATAATAAACTTCCTAGCCACATTCAAGAACTAAGCCTTAATAAATTCAAAGCTTTTATAAAGCGATAACTATGCCAGAAAGCCTATTATACTGTAAAAGACTATATTGAGGACAAAAAGGCTTGGGATTGAGCTGCTCCTATTGGAGCAGCTCCTATTGGGGTTAGACAGTGAATGTTATTTTGCAATTTTACACTTTAATATTTTTTTTTTTTTTTAAGTATCTATTTACTTAAACAATGACATGTACATCTACTGTATAAAGTATTATATTATTTTAATTATTGTGAATGTGAGGACTATGTGGGTCAATCATGGTCGGCAGTTTGAGTAGTTTATGCGGCCTACCCAAATGTCCTATCTTTGGTATTGTTCGTCGAATCGTTGAGCTCCTTAAGTTCTGAGTTGAGCTGCACGGTTACTGACAAATGCGTGCACTGACTGGACAGGTCCACTCAATCCGTGTGGTTCTTTCCTGAAAAGATCATTTCAGACACTACTCTACATGATCCTCAAAGATTATGTTCGGATTTTTTATATACACATTGACATTGATGAATTTTATTTAGACAATGACATGAATATTTACTTTGTTAAGTTTTTTTTTTTCATTGAATTATTGTGAATGTGAGGACTATGTGGGTCATTTTTTTTTTTCTGTTTTCCATCTTAGTTTTAATCATGATCTGGCAGTTTGAGTAATTTACGCGGCCTACCCAAATGTCCTTTCTTTGGTATTGTTCGTCGAATCGTTGAGCTCCTCAATTTCTGAGTTGAGCTGCACGATTTTTGACAAATGCGTGCACTGATTGGACAGGTCCGCTCAATCTGTGTGGTTCTTTCCTCAAAAGACCATTTCAGACATCAATCTACATGGTCTTCACATGATCTGACCAAGATTTTGTCTGGACTCTAAAAGAGACTGTGACCTCTGAGTTTGTTTCGGCCTTTCTTCTCAGAGTAGTCAGATAGGAAACGCCGACCACATCTAGTTTAAAAAATATGATGACGTGTAAAAGTGTTTGTAAAAACCTACTTACAGAAAATAAATCATTTATCACTTACCTGTCTTACTCATCTTAATGTTAGTTCGCTTAAATGTCACGCGTCACTTGTTGTCAAATTCGTAAATCGTAATAACTAAATAAACATAGTAAGGCAATATGGCGCCGCACGGGTGCAAGTATCCCCCCACCTACATGCAGCTCAAGTTTATTAGGTAATCCAGGGTAACACGAAAAAAAGCTTTTCGAGAAGGTAACCTCATAGGTAGGCTTAAGTCATTGAAGGGGTTAACCCCTTCACGTGGTTACCTTAATAAAGGTGTTAACCGTTTCACTGGGTTTCGAGGATGTAACTCGAACAAAAGGTAACACTGCGATATGAGTTACCCCATGTACGGGTTACCCTGTCCAAAGGCTTAACTCTTAAGCGGGGTTGTCCGGTCCCTGACTATTACTAATCTATTTCCGTTTTATATTCTGAAGTACTGTACGCGTGTTGTCGAAATATTATCTAAAATTCTATTCAGGCTGGGCTGGTGTTTGGCCTGGCTAGAAGGCTGACACGACGTCATTACGCCTCGGAAATAGGCACTTTTCCCCTCGTTAGCAACTCGGCGCTGTCCCCACTCCGCTATCAAACTACATTCATAGTAAACTATCGTATGTGTGCTCTTCAATTAACGACACCTTTTTAAGAGGGTTTATGTCATAATATTTGTGATGGTTTTCCTATACATTAACGTCTGAACCTAGCTGTTAAAGTTCAAGTCATTCGATTTAATTGCAATATTGGCTATTGGCTTTATGACTTTCTGAATAACCAGTCTCCGACTTACCAATCTATAGGTACCTGCATAGTATAATAAAATAGACTTAACGACCAAACTAAATTGTACATTATTTAAAAAAAAAAAGTAATTGCTACGAAGTGTGGGAAAGAGTCTTGTGGAGAAAATATAGTTTAGAATTTTGGCACGTTTGTTTGTCTGGATGTATGTTCCGGATTGGCGCATAAACGGCTGTACGAATTTAGATGAAATTTTGCCCACAGATAGTTTATAACCTGGATTAACACATAGGGTACTTTTAATCCCGGTATTACGTTCCACGCCGAGGGTAAAGGCTTAGGAATCAATCATTCTAGCTAACAAGGAATTAATAAGCAATTGATTTAAAATTTCTTCCTTAAACATAGGTCTCTACCTACAGAAATTAAGATGCTCTTGACAATACATTTGATTAGAGGATAATCTTATTTCGGGAATGTTCCAAAGATTCCATTTTTACGACGTTCCATAATCCATCTTTGCGTGCTCGATACTGCCCTACTCCATCGTCTTAGCAATTTAAACTTTAAACGGTTTTAACATAACATTCATTTCAGATCAACACCTATAAGACCTTTTAGTATGAAATTCTTTTCTTCTTAATTAATGTTCGGTAGAGCACAAAGCTACGATTGTGTATTTTTTGTACAGTACTGTACGTTTATTGCTGGAGTTTTAATTTCTGTAGTATTAATTATAAGGGTGCCGGCGATTATGAAGCTTAATTGGTACCTTTGTTCTGGTTCAGAAGGGCGAAAAGGGATTTAAGTTTTAAAATACCAGTTTGGATGGCGTTCAACCGGTTTCTTAATCAACGTCTAGATTATTTACGTAAAATATCGCTCTTAGTTCCGTTGCTATTAAAATTTTTAAATAGTCTGTCTGGTGGTTTTGCAGAAATAAAATCGTAAGATAAACATGAATGAATTTCAAGGATTATGAATCTTTTCACGGAGTCGCGGTTTTAATAAATGTAGTTTATGATTATGACGTAAATCGTCCTTAATATTGTTACCAGTTTATTCATATTCAGCTAATTTAAATCAGTTAGCGTGTTTTACAATGAACATAATTTACGCCGTTGACAAAGTTTGACGTAATTATCATAACTTGCTTTTTACTCCGGGTTCGTTCACGCGACCTTCGAATTTGGGTAGAATATTTGCTCTAGTTACGTCCTACGTTGACTTACGGCGTCGTAGTCCGCCAGTTACCGTGAACCATGTAGGTAAATTAGTTTAAGTGTAGGTATTTCAAAATGAATTGGTTTGAGGAATAATAAATAACTATTTAACTGAGAATTATTTGTGTTGTTTGTAAAGGTGTTAATGTTAATTGACTTAAAACTTATTGTTCGACAAAACGGAAAATTAACGCAAACTTCGTAATAACTTGTTAACGATTTGCTAACATTAGGTCAGCCAAAGTTGATGCAACAGATTAATTAGGCTTAGATAAACAATGGAACAGTTTAGCAATCACAAACGACCGTGACGAGTAAAGAAAAGAAAGAAATCCAGTAAAGTCGACATTCCAACGCTATTTAGCTCTGGGTCTCATCCCAAAACCGGTCAAGCCGAAATTCAAGATGGCCGGCTTGGCGGGAATACCTACAATATTTACATTGACATTTGCGTTCGGGCGCGTTCGGTTCATGACGCGCGTGACCTTCACCTCGATCGCAGGTGAACGCGCTTGGAACGCACCGGTAATATCTCGAGCGCGTCGACGCGTTTCGTTGATGTCCCGCCGGCTGTAATATTAATATAAATCATTAATTAATTTAATGTTTCCACATGTGTTAATTGCTCGCATTCATTTGTCAAAGACGTCTCTAGTGCGGTTTATTTTTTGGCGATCTTGAAGGAATTCCGACTCCTTCTCACTAATATGGGCAAGTAGGTAATTATTCACACATGCAAAACAGAAATTGCTTTTACGAATGTAAATCTTTTGTAGCACGTGCTCGACCGACTGTAGACTCTAGATCTAGATATCCGTAGGTCTTTATTTGGGTTAATATTGACTTAGTCCAATATCTCTACAATCGACATTAATCGTGTTTGGATACAGTGCAGAACACCGATCGACTTTCTCGGTAGACATTCGGCAGACATTCGTTGTCTCAATTATTGCGTGTTTTTTTTTCCACGCCACTGGTTTTACGCGACAGCAAAGATCCTGATAAGGATTTCTTATTGTTCTAGTCAGTTGTCGTTCTTTACTGTAATAATTACTGATTTATCGCGTTCTTTTTCAAGGTTTTGGTGCTAACACGAGGCTGTTTACTTAATATTCATGATATTAACATAAATATGAGCAAAATCTCGGTAAGTTCTTCATCCTATTGCGTTAACAAAAGAAGACACCTAGGTATATAGGTATAATTCTATTGCGTTCATCATCATCTGCCTAGCCTTTTCCCAACTATGTTGAGGTCGTCTTCCAGTCTAACCGGATGCAGCTGAATTCCAGTATTTTACATGGTGCGACTGCCTATCTGACCTCCACAACCCAGTTACAGGGTAATACGATACCCCCTGGTAAGACTGGTTGTCAGACTTTCGGACTTCTGAGTGACTACCCGTAACGACTGTCAAAGATCCACGAATGACAGCCGGGACCAACGGCTTGACGTGCTTTCCGAGGCACGGTGTGGTCATGGTATGTAAAGATGGTCACCCATCCACAGACCAACCGCAGCAAGCGTAGCTAAACCTGATCGATCGACCTGTGAAATTGTCTAATAATTAAATTACCTTTTTTTGTTTAGCCTATTATACTGTCCCACTGCTGGGCAAAGGCCTCCCCCTAGACCTTCCAGGAACTCTTTTCCCGCGCCACCTCGAACCAGTCCTCGCGGTACGCGTAATTAATATAACAAAAAAAATTGGCGACAATGGCAACACTTCACAAAACGTCACCCTACATTAACGTATCACAAAAAAAAACATGTTAAAATATTCCAGAATGTTTCTGATGTTTGTAGATCGGGTGTGAAGCAAGTAAGTCGCACGGTGACAGCTGCCACTCAGCCATGAACGTGGTGACGGCTACTAAATAGAAGCCAACTTAAGTCACAGCGCAAGCGCACTATTTTTGGACGAATCAGCGAATACGGAACTATATTGTTGCGCGCCACAATTAATGCCTGGTACATGGTAACAGTAGTTACCACTAGCGCCATCTAGTATCGAGTAGCGGAACTAGTAGTGAAGACCCTTCTAGAAATTTCGATGCGAGAACTTTCTAGAACATTCCCGAACTTTCGACATCTGGTCGATCGGGGCCTGTATGTACTCGAACATTCTAGATGTTTCTACAATGGAAGGTTCTAGAACTCTCTTTGGCGCTATATAAGGCCGAGACGCGCCACGACCGACACAGTTTGGATAAAGCGATCGAAGTGAAAGCATCGAAGCGATATTCAAGTGCGACTTAAAGCGATCAGTAGTGCAATTGTGTTTTGTAATTTAGTGTGTTTGAATTGTAATTAGCGTTGATTATTAAAGTGTCCTTTTTTTGGTTATTAAATCGGCAGTTTTTATTGTCACGAACCCGAAGCTCGTAACAATTGGTGTCAGAAAAGGGGATAAAAAATCATGCCGGTTTTACCCAAAGACGACACGGAGGGTATCCGTACCCGGAGTCAACGCCAGCAGGAGACGGACCAAAGGCGATTTGGTGGAGCTACGCCACAGAGGTCGGAGGGCCAGCTACCGACCATGGAGGCCGGCCCGTCCGCAGCAGCTCCAGCATCAGCAGCACCAGATTTGGCTGCTCTGATGTTGATGCTGCAGGAGCAGGCTCGCCGACAGGAGGAACAGGCTCGTCGGTTGGAGGAACAGCTCCAGCGGGACAAGGAGGAACAGGCCCACCGACAGGAGGAACAGGCTCGTCGGTTGGAAGAACAGCTCCAGCGGGACAAAGAAGAACAGACCCGTCGATTGGAAGAACAGCTCAAACGGGATAAGGAGGAGCAGGCGCGCCGTCAGGAAGAGCAGATTTTCCTCATAAAGGACCTTCACGCAACCCTCGGGAAGGACATGAAGGAGGTGAAAGAGAAGGTTACCCAGCATGACAACCGTCTGTCAGAAGCTGAAATTCAGATCAGCAAGTTTAATGACGTCATTGCTGATGTGAAGCAGGAGTTGGGTAACCTTAAACTTGAGGATAGAATCGCAGCTCCCGTAGCTACAACACCTTCGCTACGTGGATTCAAAGTGCCACCGTTCGACGGAACTTCTTCCTGGTCGGCCTACAAAATCCAATTTGAGGCTGTCATGAAGGCTAACGGGTGGAATAAAAGCCAGGCCATGACTGCTCTCACCCTAGGCCTGCGCGACCAGGCCTTAACTGTCCTGGAAGCTCTCGGTAAGGAAGTGACTTACGAGCAGCTCCTCGAGGCATTGGAGGCTCGGTATGGCGACGCTCACCTGGAACACGTGTTTCGTGCGCAGCTCAAGGATCGCGTGCAACGCAGTAACGAAAACCTGCAGCAGTGGGCCCTTGAAGTGGAGAAGCTGGTTCGCAAAGCCTACCAGTCCGTACCTGCGCTTATTGATGGGAACCTGGTGCAGGCATTCATAGACGGCATCCGCGACCTTGAAGTGAGAGCTGCTGTGAGGCTCGGGCACCACGGGATGCTTAAGGACGCTTTGGCCCATGCACTGGAGGTGGAAGCTGTGCGGCAGGATCATCATTCCCATCGCGTCAGGGAGGTTGCAGCGACTACAGTTCGCGACTGCAATAGGAGATACTGCCCTAGGTGCTACGGCTGTGGGGAAAGGGGCCACCTTCGATCCAGTTGCCCTAAGCGAACTGCAGAAAGGGAAGATGGCTGGTCTCCAAAGGGTAGTGCGGCTAACAGCACCACCCAGCAGCAGCAGCAATACGACTTTGTGGTCAAACATCGCAGCGGGAAATCTCATGGCAACACAGATGCATTGTCAAGAAGACCTTGTCCTGAAGACCGCAAGCATTGTATTAGGCAAGAGGATAAGGAAGTGGTACGTGTGAGGATGCTCAGGACAGACCTCAGCAACGAGTGGAAGGAAAGCGTACAACGTGCACAGCAGGAAGATTCGGACATCAAGCCGATTCTGGAGTGGATGAAGGCCAGAGCTCCTAAGCCCAGGTGGAGCGACGTCTCAGCGATGAGTTCGATCACAAAAAGCTATTGGGCCCAATGGGACAGCTTGGTGATGCAGGATGGAGTCCTGTGCCGCAAATGGGAAAATGCTCGGGGAGACAGCTGTCATTTGCAAATGGTTGTCCCTAAAGCTCAAGTACCGGATGTTCTACAGCTGTACCATAATGGTTGTTCAGGAGGTCATCTGGGAGTAAAACGGACTCTACTGAAGATACGAGAACGGTTTTACTGGGTCCACTGTCGGGACGATGTCGAGGACTGGTGTCGCAAATGTACAAGTTGTGCAGCTGTAAAGGGACCTCAGACTCGTAGTAGAGGTGCATTGAAATTGTACAATGTTGGTGCACCATGGGAGAGGATAGCCCTTGACGTTGCGGGGCCGTTTCCGGTAAGTGAAAGTGGTAACAAGTATTTCATGGTTGTGATGGATTACTTCACTAAGTGGCCGGAAGTCTTCGCCATTCCAAACCAAGAAGCTTCAACAGTTGCAGATAAACTGGTTCATGAAGTCTTCTGCCGTTTTGGAGTACCTTTGGAGATTCACAGCGACCAAGGAAGAAATTTTGAGTTCCAAATATTCCAGGAAACTTGTCGAGTTATGGGTACACATAAAACAAGAACAACTTCTTACCACCCACAATCGGATGGAATGGTGGAACGATTTAATCAGACACTGGAGAGGTACCTAGCCAAAGTTGTGGAAAATCGGCAACGAGATTGGGACAAGCACATACAACCGTTTTTGTTGTCATATCGAAGCGCTGTTCACGAAAGTACATCGGTGACACCAGCTTTTGCAAACTTTGGAAGAGAATTACGGCTGCCTGCAGACCTGATCACCGGAATACCACCTGATGCCCCACGCAGTATAACCGATTATGCGAGTGACTTGCGGAACAAAATGAATGACATTTATGAGCACGTCAGACAATCGGGCCAGCAAATGTCTGAAAAGATGAAAACCCGTTATGACCGTAAAATAAACAATAAAGGGTTCGACGAAGGTTCACTAGTGTGGTTGCACAATCCAGTCCGCAGCAAAGGGAAATCTCCTAAGCTTCAAGCTAAATGGGACGGACCGTACCGGATTGTGACAAAGATCAATGACGTAACCTACCGGATACAGAAAGGTGCAAGAGGTACTCCTAAGATCGTCCACGTGGATCGACTGGCGCGTTATTATGGGGCCGATAATGCTCGGGACGAGCATGTCTTAGGAGGGGGCAGTGTTGCGCGCCACAATTAATGCCTGGTACATGGTAACAGTAGTTACCACTAGCGCCATCTAGTATCGAGTAGCGGAACTAGTAGTGAAGACCCTTCTAGAAATTTCGATGCGAGAACTTTCTAGAACATTCCCGAACTTTCGACATCTGGTCGATCGGGGCCTGTATGTACTCGAACATTCTAGATGTTTCTACAATGGAAGGTTCTAGAACTCTCTTTGGCGCTATATAAGGCCGAGACGCGCCACGACCGACACAGTTTGGATAAAGCGATCGAAGTGAAAGCATCGAAGCGATATTCAAGTGCGACTTAAAGCGATCAGTAGTGCAATTGTGTTTTGTAATTTAGTGTGTTTGAATTGTAATTAGTGTTGATTATTAAAGTGTCCTTTTTTTGGTTATTAAATCGGCAGTTTTTATTGTCACGAACCCGAAGCTCGTAACAATATTTAGTAATTGCTGCTTGATTGACTGCTCAGGCGCGCTAAATGGGATTCAAATTAAACGGAGCTCTAGATGGCACCCGTGAGCTAAAAATATAATTTAGAACTAGAAACGATTAAGCGCAATTTTAAAGACAATTTCAAGACCTTGCCGATGACTAATTGTCAGCTATTCGTTTAAAAGCTTTAAAGCAACAAACTGGGGCAAAAGAAAAAACAAACGTGCTTTGATTCGACGACAGCAGCGCTGTCTACACAATCTGAAGTGCTAATTGAAAGATTTAAATACCCCAATGTTTGTTTTGTCTGCACTGAGCTTGTCTTTCATCGACTCATTCTTAATACCCTTTCTTTTGTTTATTTGAATGAATTTTCATTGAAAAACACTTCTTAGTAGTAGTACCTTGGCCTATTTCTAACAAATGTAACAGCTAATAGGAGAAGACCTTAACTGTCTTAGTGAAAAATAGTCTCTGTCAAGGCTAGTCTCATTAAACTAAACATTTTGTGCCTTCAGTTTAAGCGAAACAGTTCAAGACAACAGCGTGACGTCACTTCAGTCTATTTATACGTATTAAGGGCTAATTTCAACATTGAAACAGGACGCGATCACCGATGAAACTAAACTTGATCAGCACATCTAAACCGAGTTTAAGAGCAGCTGTCAGTGTCATTATTGTTATGGAATATGGACACTGATGTCACTGACAGCTCTTGAACGCGGTTTAGGTGTCCAGATGGCCAATTCCCGTAATTTAAAACGTTCAAAATGTAGGGAAATTAGAGGTATTTTTGACAGATTGAAACGGTGAAGGTTCCACAAAATTACCAGAATTGCCTCTCTGATCACGTTCAGTTTCAATGGTGAAATCCGCCTTTAATCTATAATTAAGTATAAGTACATTTTATGTTAATGATCCGGCCTGAAAGTTCCATTTGTCAATAGTTTCGTTGATCGTTCCATTAGTCGTCGATCGAATACAAACAAAGGAGGATCTCATATGACGTAGCTTCAAGGCTAGCCGGTTTAACACTTATCTTCATGGATATAATTATACAAATAAATTGCTTCTAGGCTACATCACTAGTTTACGTGTTTATGGCTCTTCATTTAATTAAATTCATTAATAGACTGTCTTGTGGAATTTATAGGCTTGCATCTAATATTAAACGTAGTAACAGTTGCAGGTATAACTAGATTTAATATCCTAGGTTGGATGAAATGCTTCTACCCGCGAAGTTTACCGCGTGAAATTTCTTGTTTACATAAATATCCAATAACACTCGGCCATATTGTAGGCAGAATAATATGGGCAGCAGCGTCCTCTATGCATTCCACCACCATACTATACTGCGATCGCCAACCCGCCTGCCAAGCGTGGCGATTATGGAAACCCCCCCCCCCCACTTTGGGGAGGCCTATGTCCAGCAGTCTTGTCTTTCGGCTGAAATGATGATAATGATGATAATGTAGGCTGTAGCTTTCCGTTAGTAAAAGAATTTACGGAATCGGATCAGAAGTTTCGAAGATTACCCCCTCCATATAAACTCACTAATTTTACCCCTTTATAATATTAATAGCTTCAGCCTGCGACTTCGTCCACCTGTAATTTCTTGTTCCCACGACCCACACCGTCACATCGCATCGCATCGCATGCCCGCGCTATTACTTCATTTTCTGTGCTGGGCGCCTAAAGGCCGTAGCGTGATGTAAATAGCCGGTAGCCTATCAAGACAGGCTATCAAATGCCAAAAGAATTTTTCAAATCGGACTAGTAGTTCCAGAGATTACCCCCAAAATACAAACTTGCAAACAAAAAAAAATACCTCTATATAATATTAAGTATATTTTAGTATAGTATTAGTTAAAGAAGTATAGATTTAATAAAAAAACTGGCCAAGTGCGAGTCGGACTCGCACACGAAGGGTTCCGTACCACAAGGCAAAAACGCCGAAAAAAACATATTTGTTGTATGGGAGCCCTCCTTAAATATTTATTTTATTTTTATTTTATTTTTTATTATTAAAGTTAAAGTACAACTGAGTATTTTGTGAATATTTCAAGTGCCTACCTGTTGCCATTTTTGATATCGAGCAAAAAAGGGCAAAAAAATCGCGTTTGTTGTATGGGAGCCCCCCTTAAATATTTATTTTACGTTGTTTTTAGTATTTGTTGTTATAGCGGCAACAGAATTACATCATCTGTGAAAATTTCAACTGTCTAGCTATCGCGGTTCTTGAGATACAGCCTGGTGACAGACAGACAGACAGACGGACAGACAGCGAAGTCTTAGTAATAGGGTCCTAAAAACGATGATGAGACCATTCAAGAAATCCAGTAATATTATGTGAGAAATGGAGAGTGTTGTTTTCTAATTCTATCAATAGCACAGTTTTGGGTAGCGCCTACTACATATAGAACTGTCTAAAAATTACTCTTGGTTGAATAGCTAATACGCGCAGATCGTGAAATCGGCACGTGTATGCTTAACTTTTTATTCCACGTGTAATACGTGTGCTGAATTAAAAATAAAGCTAGCGTGTAGGTAGACTGACTCTTTTTTAGATTCATGAAGTAAATATCAAAAGAAATTGAACAATTTTGTTTATGTTGCCAAATCTTAAATACAATATACAAGCTTACACTAAAATAAGTATATTATCTCAAGTATATAAAAAAACTGGCCAAGTGCGATTCGGTCTCGCACACGAAGGGTTCCGTACCACAAGGCAAAAACGCCGAAAAAAAAAACAAGTTTGTTGTATGTGAGCCCCCCTTAAATATTTATATTATTTTAATTTTATTATTTATTATTAAATTAAAAATACAACTGAGTATTTTGTGAATATATCAAGTACGGGTAGGACCTGTTGCCATTATTGATATCGAGCAAAAACTAGGGCAAAAAATTTTTATCAGTGGGTGTAGTAAAACCTGCTAGGCAGGTAGCGTTATTTATTTTCAGCCTACCCTATGGGAAGAAAGCGTGAGTTTGTGTACCTAAAGTCTATTCAAACTTGTTTCAAATTAATATTATTTCAAGTTAAACAAATATCAACTTTATTTTAATGGCAATTAAGTTGATTTCAGAGTGACTAACACTATTGAAAAAGTTATAATAATGTTTGAAACTGTAGCGTAAACTGAATTTTATTGTGTAGGATTTAAAGTTATTTTTCGATAATGTTAACATTTTTGGCAAATAAATTGCGAATCCAGATTATGTATATCGTAAAAACGAATGTGCTTTCACTCGTTAGCCATTTAAATGTTATAAACAGGTTAGAAAAACAAATAAATATGATGTTTATTAGCCAGCAAAGGGTTTAAAAAACCTTTAAATATATTTGACAGCTTGTGATAGCAGTAGAACCGTCTTAAAAATTAACGATTATCGTCCAGCAAGGTACGAGTTTATCTCATGTATTTGAATATAAAATAAAATCGAGGTCATTTAGGTCAAAGGCAATCATACGACCTTGAAAGTGTGTTGTGCGAATTCGAACATATTATTAAAACTTGTTGCTACAAGTTTTATTAAGTAGGTATATTGAGCAACGTTTTTGGAGCTTTCATTTTACTTTTAAAGTATTTAATTTATGATTTTATACTCTGTTCGAAAGTAAGTTTTATTTTAGCTGTAATAATTAATTAGTTTCAAAGTTACTGCTTAGATTGTTTAGTCTTCAAGTCTTATTTTTTATCTTTTAAGGCGCTGTCCAAATATGACGTAACACCACAGAATAAATAGTACAAGTTAAAAGGCTCCTACAAACAGGCGCGACACGCGATATAACTGCGCGCGTCACAAAGGCACCGCTTGTTGCGCGACTTGCGGTGCCATTGTGTCGCGCGCGATTTTATCGCGTGTCGCGCCTGTTGAAGGAGCCTTAAAACGCTTAGTTTTTGTCGCACAAAAAACTAAGCGTTATAAAGGTCAGTTCGGCATATACATATCACAAGCCTGATTTTTTTTTGTGTATTGTAAAGTGTTCAAAGAAAAGACTTATTCAAAAATATTTCATAAAAATAAAATAGTATCATGTTAAAATAATCGTAAAAGAGAGCTGAAAAAAATCGCATAATTCTCAATATTTTGACCGTAAACAATCATACATATTTTATGTAATGATAATTCCACCAAAAACATTTTCAAGTAAAACGTTGCCAAGACGAGAACATTTATGGCTCACATCTCATCACACATCATGGGTTGTCACTGTCAGATCTCATGTAGAGTCAAGCTTCTAACTCTACACGCCCTTACTCTACAATCCCTAATTTCACAAACTCTACACCTTTGTCAAAATATGAGGCTTGGCAGTTTCGTTTCTACAAGAACTATTGTAAAACAGTAAAGTAATTAATGAATAAATTTTTCACTTTACGCCCATGTGACGGTAGCGAAAGGCCAAGCCACATATTTTGCCTAAGATATAGAGTTTGTGAATTAAGGGCGGGTTACGTTTTCGACCGAAACTAGACAAAGAGCCGACTATTTGGTTACGTTTTCGGCTTCGGCTGAAAACCGTATTTCAATAGGACTCGAGTCTTTTTTTCGACGATGTAGGTACAAAAGTAAATATCAATTAAAGTCGCATGGCGAAAATAACAGCAATCTTGTTTCAACGTTACCAGTGAAGCTATCCAATTCGACCGGGATGATTGACATACCGTGCCGTGTACATCGGCAAAATTGCGAGCTACCAGAGGGCTCGATTTCGCCGTATTATGATTTATTAGTCGAATCCCATTGCTGTCAACCCCACAGCGAACAGAATTGAACAGCTAACGGGATTAAATTGTAAGCGACTAAATTGCCGATGATAATGTAGCAGGAAATGAGACTTTGTTCTATCTGCAATACTAATTAAGATATTACGTAGGCTTAATCGTTTAAACTTGTTTGAAAACTAGTAAACCTACCAAAAAATGGCGGTACCTAGTTTTTTTTAGGATAAAATCAAAAGTCATTTAAGAGCGTTTACGCCGAACGGCATTTCATACAAACTTTCAAGCCCTTTTTTTTCGAAGTGAATCAACCGATTTTAATGAAACTTCGTACGTATAAGCAAATTACAAAGGTCTAAAAAGTTAGTAGATAACATTTTCGAAAAATAGTGTTACAGCCAAATTAGACCGATTTTAAACTTTCCATATAAACAGATATTTCCAGTTATCTTTTTTTATATAAGACATTTCGAAAATGTTCTCTACTAACTTTTTAGACCTTTGTATTTTGCTTATACGTACGAAGTTTCATTAAAATCCGTTTATTAATTTCGAAAAACAAGGGCTTGAAAGTTTGTATGAAATGCCGTACGGCGTAAACGGTCCTTTTTGAACGTCAAAATGAGGGACCACGTCGGGACGCGTTACGTCCGTTTAAGGCCCTATTGTATTCTCAAAGATGCTTTTTTTCTCGATTCAGTCGCGTTACAGCTTACTACCTAAAGTACACTCAACGCTTGTGATTAGAAAAATATCACAATACTTACCAAATTAACATTTTGTGAAGCATCGTACTAGGCAAGCAGACTTATCAGATGCTTTTTGTCGCCCACACATTAGAGGACCCACTTTCGTTATACGAAAGTAATATTATTTTCAAATAACACAATGCGTTTTGACTGTACTGGACTGACGGACGCAGAGCGACTAATCGTAAAACATGAAGGTCAACGGCCGTAGTGCGATCGATTTGAAAAAAATGAATCTTCCAAATACAATAGGGTCATAAACGGACGCTACGCGTAGCGGACGTGGTGCGACTTCGTCGTCAAAATAATATAAGACAATCCTCCAAAACGCTTGCCCTTCACCACATCCTAGTGCTTTAGCTGGAAAGAAGAAGTGGCGCAACAAACTCCCCAGCAGCACAACTGTCTGTTTAGTTAGAATAACTTGTTCTAAACATTAACACACCCACTACATTCATCTAGTCCATATTCAATGTCAATAAAAGTATATAATAAACTACCAGAAGATATAAAACAACAAAATAAAACCAGTATATTTTTGAATAAACTAAAGCAATACTTAATTAAAAAAAGTTATTACACATTACAAGAATATCTAACGGATAAATTCAATATTAATAATAAATAACTATGAATAACATAATTATATTTTAATAAGTAAAAAAACAAAAATAAATTATACTATATTACCTAATATTTATATTACATTAATAATAATAAACAATTTAAAAGCGAGTAAAGAAATAAGCAATATTAAATATAATTAAATAAATAATAAATAAATAGACTTAAATATAAAATTGTATGAAGTAATAGAATAAGTGAATAAATGAAAATATAATTACATAGGTATGATAAAAATAAATCTAACTTATTAACAAGCAAAATTATTAAGGCGCTCTTCCTCTCTGTACCTATTTAAAAATTTTCTGTGCCCGACAGGGTCCATAATTGTTTCTATAATTTTTTATCTACCACCTTTAATTGTACAATATGGATTGCAATAAACGATTTTGATTTGATTTGATTTGATCAAAACATTAAATTAAATACCGACCTAGAAATAACTAAGAACTTAGTTTTTTTTAGGATCGAAGCATTGAATATGGGTGAAACCATATTCTGGGTCTCGACCATTCTATTTTAACAGTCTTAAAGGGGCGCCGAAAATAGTCCCAATGCGGAGTGTTTTCAGTGTTAGTTAGAGCCCATTTTCGGAGACACCAAGTTGTGGGGGTGAATGTAAATACGATTTGAATTTTAAAGCAGGTTGGACACGCGTGGTGTATTAGCGCTGAACACTCATAGGCAAGGAGCCTTGAGTCTCGCGTGTTACAACACATTTTTTGTCCCAAATGATATAATGCCGCGGCTTTTTAGGGTTTTTAATGTAGCGAGGAATGTTTATACGCGATGTTTAAACTTTTTTGTGGCATGACTCGTGCCTTTGTCCTGGAGTCATGTGAGGTTAACATTCGTTAAAATGTTCGTCGAGTGTAGACGCTCGTTTTAATCGTCGACTCCTTGACTTCACAGCAGTGTTTTGTTTTTATTTTTTTCGCGTTTAATATTCTAGTTTCTTTTATGTTCGTAAGATGAGCAACTTGATTGGATTATAGAGTACAGTAGTTGTTATTGATTTTATATAGCAAACAAAAAAACTTTGAGTTTTCTGAATGAGATACTTACTTAAGTATTTAAACGTACAATAACAACTCTTAATTAATATATAAAAATATAATATCCTAACATAACTAAGACTATTAACAAACTAAAATATGGCGTCTAATAATTCTTATTTTTAAATTACTTACTTGAGTATTTTCTTATATGTTTATTTACTTACATAACAATTAAAAAGTTTTACTACGACTTTTAATAATAATCACAGCGTAGGTAGAATATTCTAACTGTAGGTATTGGTTTTCAGCACAGCTTTTCAGCTCGGTTCGCGATACCGTATAATACTGTAACTCGAAACTCCCCTTGCATTCCATGAATGGGAGCCCATATTTCCGGAGTGCGAGATCTCATCAAAATCGGATCAACGGTTCTGGATAATAGGGCGTATATAACATACTATAAACTTGACGCATACTCTTAATAGTGTGTAGGTACGGAACCAAAGAGAATTTAACCTCTTTGTACGGAACCTATATGATATTTCTAAAATGTATTTTTTATCTTACATAGTAAGGGGTCCTACCACGGCATTAGGGAAGGAAAAAAAAAAGTTTGTTTTTGGAATTTTATTCGCGACAAGTATGTACCTATTTACAGAATTATTATCATTAAAATTGTCAACACTACTCTGCCTGCCGGGTCAGCGGGATTGTCCGAAAGGTTTACCTCTGGCCCGGAACTTAAAGTGCTAAGGAAGGGACACGGGTGGGTTTTAGTCAGTAAGTAAGAGTCTGACACTCCCTTTTGCTCCACCCAGAGCGGGAGGGCCATTTGATGATTTCCCATCCTAAAAAAAAAAACCCTCTAAGTTCATATAATGTTATACCGCGTGGTTATTAAAAAAAATGGTTTATCATTAAATATTTTTTAATTTTTTATTACTATCTGGGGGCACGGGAGTGCCCCCACCAAGTTGAGCAAAAAGCGGCTTATTATATATCCCGCGCGAATCATATTTTGTTCAACATGACAACCTGACCTGCAAATTGCAAAAAATGTAAGACAATTTGAATTTCGCGGGTTGCCCTGGCGCTTCTCTTTTAAAAGTACAGACGCCAGCACATCAAGCTACTACAATCTGTCAATTTTTTTTTTTTTTTTTTTTTTATAAGGTTCAAGGGTGATTGGGAAGATTTTCAGGTAGCTTGATGTGCTGGCGTCTGTACCTAAGGTAGGCTTTGACAGCTTGAAGACAGGTTTGAAGGTTCTCAGCGTCAAAACCTGAATTTAGAAACCCTGTGTTAGTGTTAAAGTTAGTCGTATTTTTTATTAATTAAGTAATATTTCGAATATGGATAATAATAATTAATTGTTGTACTCTCTTTGTATAATTATTGCCTTTGTCGATTTAGGTATTTCGAAGAATTTCATAATTCAATCTAAGTTATTCTAGATTTTGTCTTGGCTAAGATTGAGAGCTTACAGAGAATATTAAATTCCGAGACCATAGTACTAACTTAAGTAGAACTTATTTTAATTCATAATTAAGTGTTACAGACATTTTTACAGAATTAAGTATAAGTGTCACGCACAAAAAAACTTACCTCTCAAAAATCGTTAGCTTTTGCCCGCGACTTCGTCCGCGTAAAATTTATCGCTATAACATAAAATATAATCCTTTGACACTCTGCAATACTGTAGCTTCCCATTTGTGAAAGAATTTTCAGAATCGGATCAGTAGTTCCGAAGATTACCGCCTACACACCTACAAACAAACTCAACAATGAAACCTCTTTATAATATTAGTTTAGTATTTAAATAGGTGGTAAAAAAGAATATGATTTTATAATAAATAATGTGAAATGTAAGCAAGTGTGCAAACCTATTTAAAAATGAAACTTAAATGCGGGAAATCGTTTATTTCACTGCTCGCAGCCGATAAGTGAACAACTTATAAATGTACTATTGAAATACTCGACGACCCGACCATTTAAGTAGGGCATTTCGTATTTCCAGTTCCCACCACAAGTACTACTAGACTAACCTCTTTATAAATTTGAATGAATTTTGTATTGAAATAAAAGAAGGACTCCGGATCCTATTTATGTCTAACACTAGCAGCGCCCTGCGGTTTCACCCGCATAAGTGGATATTCACCGGGTGATATCGCGGGGCTCAGCTAGTCTTTAATAAATTCCCTAATCATGATCCTGATGTTAAAGGATCTGATATCAGTATATTCTACAATGTCTTTTATAAAGGAACCGGTCATGGTCTTGAAAATAAACGAGACTCCTTTGAGCTTCTGGAAATAGGCCACGGAAACGGTAGGGTGAAGAACAATACAAGTACAAAGTATTACAATAAAGCTAAAGCGCTCACAGAACTCATTCAATTTAATAAATTAAATGTTTCAGTAATGGATACGTATGTTTAAGACCATTAATCTAACAAAAGTACTGAACAAACTTTCTTGCAAGTTCAAGGGGAGCTTTTTGGCGATAAAGTTTTCTTATAAAGCTAACAGGGTTACGTAGACCCGTCTACTACTACAACAATTTTTTTTCTAATGTGAAGACTTATCATCATCTGCCTAGCATAATAGCTTTTTCCTAACTATGTTGTTGTCGGCTTCCAGTCTAATCGGAGCTGAATACTTGAGCGACCGCCTATCTGACCTCCACAACTCAGTTACTGGGTAAACCGATACCCCTTGGTATGACTAATTGTCAGATTTTCGGACTTCTAACGACCCGTAGCGACTGTCAAAGATCCACGACTGACAGCCGGGAGCAACGGCTTAACGCGCCTTCCGATGCACGGAGGGGTCTTAGTCTTGGTATAATATAAAGATGGTCACCCATCCACGGACCCAATAGCTTAACCTGATTTATCAAACCATGCGCGCTTGTTACCTATTACTTAGCGACGAGCCCCTCAGATCAAGTGAACAGATACATCGATCAAAATGTAAAAGGCTCAATTTGGGTTGACGTGTCGGAAAATAAAGGGTTCACCACAAACGCTTGTCACACTTTATCATTTTTTATCCTTTTGGTGGTGGCTTGATGAACATGGTAACACACGGCCTCTAGTGTGCCATCGGGGCAGGGTGAATGTAACGATTAAAATTTCAAAGACCGCTTGTGTATGCCATGCAGACCGAAATAGCGTTCCCTCTCGGTAGATTGACGCTCACAGAACTACCACCCGACTTCGCTGCCGTTTGAAAAGTGTCGTGTCATGCAAATTTTGACTCTATTGTTTTGTTATTAAAATCTAATGTTGCGAAGCGGTGACTGCAAAAATAATGTTGGTAGACTTACGTGGGACGTATGTTACTTACGATGCAGGAAACGAGGGGAGATACTACTGTATGTTTGCCGAGTGTCTGCCTCGAGATTTGTATCGTATTGTACATTTGTTGTCGAGCGCTGAATACCAAGATGATGTCACGTTTTATGATGTGCGTGATTGAATAAGGCCTTTAAATGTTAAGATAAAATGGTGTTTCTTAAGTTTGACGGGTGGAGGTCAAATGTATCTGATCTACGTGTTATTGGTGTGAGAAAAAGTTTTTATATTTATTGCCTAGTATTAATCACTGCTGCATCAGTAAAAGGTCAAATAGGGTATGCACGTTTTTTTTTATTGTTTAAAACGTTTCTACTAGTTAATACATTACCAAACAAAAAAAATATAACACATTCAAAATATAAACCATTAAGCTAAATTTTTTTTAATCACTATCATTTTCGGGCGACTTAAATGCGGCCATTTTGGCGCGCTTATTCTGTGACGTCAGATTACACGACTTCGATGTCAACAACGAAGTGTTTGATTTACAAAGTTACTGAAAGTTAAAAAAAGTGAGTGATCAAATCAGTTTATTCAAATGAAAAGCACAGAAAAGCTTATTATAAATAGGTATTTGGTCGTTCCTGTGTGCCAAAATAACATCAAAACTGCACCTGACAAAGTATATTTCCTTATGCCGAAAGATGCAGGTACCTATAAGGAAAACGTGGTGCAAGGCTATGAGAAGAGACAATGTATTGAATCGTGTTTAAGCAGTTTATACTGTTGTGAAGATCATTTTAACGTAAGTAAGGACATTAAAAAAGTGATAAAATACATACTTATAAGAATCATTTTTACATAGTTACCTGCACATAAGGTATGTTGGGGTAAGATCGTTGCTGGGGTAAGACCGTAGGAATCAAATTCTTTGCCTGCAAAATTAAATTTTGCTCTGATCTCTTCGTCATAGCAGAATAAAAATAATGATGGAGAACACCAGTGTTTATTACTGCATTTAAGACATTGCCACATTAGGTTGGAATTTGATTCATACGGTCTTATACCAGTGCCGATCTTTCCCCAACATACTTTACTTGTTTTGTTTACAAACCTCGAAGAAAACGTAACCTAGTTTACGAAAAGTTCGTAAAGATATTCTCAATATCTAAATACATAGGAATTTATTCATATGAGTATTACCGATGAATGAAAACATGTAACTTATTAGAGCTTTTACTCCTCTGAGTTCAGCAGATGTAAAATATATGCGAAATACCTACGTGATCATCTTAAATACGTCTATTTTAGGAAGATTATCCGATTGTGCTTTCATAAAACCGGTTTCAGTCATTGTGATAAGTATTTCTTTACAAGGATTTAATACTTTAACACAGAAAACTAATAACTTAATATGAAACAACCGCGAAACAATACAAACAACTTGTTGACAGAAGACGTCGAGTGTAAATTGACGTCACATTTGGTTCCACCAAAAGCGTTGCGTTTAGGATATTTGCGAGGGAATTTAAAAACAGCCACTTTTTGATGATTAAATTTCACTATTAAATTATGATAAAATTTAGAAATTTGTAGTATGTTTTTGTAACAAAAAAATATATTTTGATGATTTTGGAATCACGTCCATATTCCCTATTCGCTGTAAGAATTAATGAAGATGAAGTAACATTTTAATAATAAGTTTTAAGAAATTCATAACAGATAAGGAGTCGATCACACTGCCACGCGCCACGCGCCACGCGTCGGGAAACGAGACACGTGGCCGCGTGTGAGCTTTATTTAACGTATATATAAAAACTGACCAAGTGCGAGTCGGACACGCACACGAAGGGTTCCGTACCACAAGGCAAAAACGCCGTAAAAAACACGTTTGTTGTATGAGAGCCCCCCTTAAATATTTATTTTATTCAGTTTTTAGTATTTGTTGTTATAGCGGCAACAGAAATACATAATCTGTGAAAATTTCAACTGTCTAGCTATTACGGTTCACGAGATACAGCCTGGTGACAGACAGACAGACAGACGGACAGACAGCGAAGTCTTAGTAATAGGGTCCCGTTTTTACCCTTTGGGTACGGAACCCTAAAAACGAACTTATTTTTGAGTTTGTTTATAAAAAATCACGCGCGGCGGCCGCGTGCCCCCCCTGTAGCGTAGCGATGCGCGATGTAGTGTAAACGACGCCAAACAAGGGCTTATTTATAAACTGCAGTTTGTTAGATATTTACGTCTCAGTATCTCAAATTGTTGGCCCCTAAATCTCGTTAACAACAGACATAACGTTGATTCATTGCCAACAAAGACTTGAAGTGCTCCATACGCATAACGGAGCATGTGGTCAGAACAATCCACGGCCCGATTACATAAGCTGCTCCAGTTCTACTTATAAATTCCTAGGCGTCACCTCCGTTCCCTCCGTATGATATCACTCCGCGTAATCTGCGCCATTCCGTCCGTAATGGCGTGAGTGAGTCGCGCGCCATTCTCACGTCGACGGCGGCTTTAGTATCCCGCGCCATTGCCGAGCCGCGCGCCGGACATCCGCCACGCCACGCCATTCCACGCCATTCCCCGCCAATGCCAACTGTCGCACCATACAATACCCTCCAAGGCGTCGACGTTTTGTTTTGTTTAATTGAAAATTTTCGTCATATCGCGGCCTATTGTCTTGTAAATAAATGTCTACGAAATGTGAAATTTCGCTAGTCATTTTCGTGGTCGACGATACGGCTCGTTAGTAGCTACTTCGCTTGAAAAACAATACTGTGCTTATAGACCTAGTTATAGTGTGATGAATAACACCTGCTTGCGAAATCGATACAACTACGAAGGTCATTATTATGATAAAAAACCTCATGCATAAAATTAAACGCAAACACCATGTTGCTTTTAATCGACCCCTCTTTGGGTAGTTTGTCTTAACTGTAAAGAGATGAGGCAAAGGAACTTGACATTCCACTTAAAATGTCACTTGAGCCAGTAATAGTGAGGGCCAAAGCGTAACTGTCGTTGGTCAACGGTTAGTTAACAGGGTGTTGCTATCATCGCGTAGCGTCGCAGACTACATACGGTTTAATTTATAAGCTTTTAAAGCTTGTTGTTAATATTATGCTCTCACATGATTTGATCATGTCATTGACCTCGACTACAGAGCTTTTTAACCGCGTTGGACATACTCAACTGAATTGGTTTAAATTATTTATCGGGCTACTGAACTTGATGATTGATGTTTTGAGGGGACTTTGAGTTACAAGTTACAAATTCAACCACCTTCAATGAGTTTGTGTTGAGCGTATAAAGTTATAAATCATCACACTAATATTATAAAGGCGAAAGTTTGTGTGTCTGTGTTTACATGTTTGTTACTTCTTCACGCTCAAACGGTTGGCCCAATTTTGATAAAATTTAGCATGGAGGTAGCTGACACCTTGGATTAACATATAGGCTACTTTTTATCCCGATATTCCCACGGGATCGACACTTATGCGGTAGAAACCGCGGGGCGCAGCTAGTGAATTCATAAATAAACATGGTATAATATTTTGTAGTTGTTTTGTTAAAATGGAAAAAGCTATACTCAGTCATTATGACGCAGAACTACTTCGAATAATCTTAGAGCTTTAATTTCATTTCAATTCTTGACTGTACTAATATTACATCAATTTGCAAATATTCCCGCTATCACTTTTCACTTGTATCGCCCCGTTCTAGCCCATCGACTGCTTATCAACCGGCGACACGCGGCCACCAGAGGATTTGACGCGGAGATGCGCGCCTATTATACTGACCACACTATACATCTTGCTACTACAGCACTGCTATTCAATGACAACTAAATAAAACATGTTTGTTACTCCAAATTAACTGTATCTATTTATTATGGGGTTTATTTATAAAGAAACTATGATTAAAGGTAAGTGACGTTAAAACGTCAAAAATGGCTAAACAGTTGCTAATAAACGTATTTTCTTTCTTTTCTTTCTTTCTAAGCGCCACTTAATTTTAAGCAACGTTTATGAATACAGGGATATGTGTCTACATCACTAGTTTAATCACAAAAACAAAAACGATCCACGTAATCCGATTGGCTGTTCTATTTATGAAAATTCGAACGTCTGATTTTACAAAATATTGTGAATTGGACCCATTGCGAATTGGACTAATTGCGAACTGGACCAATTGCGAACTGGACCAATTACGAACTGGACCAATTGCGAACTGGACCAATTGAGATTTGGACAGTTGGACATTTTGCGAATTGGACATAATGCGCCCAAACGATATAAAGTACCTACTAGGGTACTTTATATCGTTTGGGCGCATTATGTCCAATTCGCTTCGTACCTACATTTTATTAAACAATAAACATTCATACATTTCGAATATAGAATGAGAACGCTAGACTCAAATCCGTTAGCAAACGCGAAAATGTCGTCTGACGGCTGTTTGCCAAGAAAAGTTTGTTTTTATTAAAAGATAAGTGATAATATCACAAACTTGCAAATAAAAACAGTATCCACGGGACGTTAAATAACAAGTAGGTAATTAAAACGTCACTCATCGTGCCTGAGAAGGGCCCATAACGAGAGCACTGACATTGATGGAGGATGCTGATAAAACTAAATTAATTTCTAGAGCTGCATGTTTTCGTTTAGGCCTTAAAAATTCTATTTAGTAGATAAACAGTCTGGCCTGAACGGCTCCCGAGGGAATCGCGTGCTTGAGGCCTATGCTTGACCGAGCGTGCCGCCCTGGTCATTTGGTTGTTTGACTTCGCATAATAACTTCTTACTGTGAACTACCAAATTCCCACCGGTAAAAGTTGCGGCTCCAGTTTCGTCCCAGGAGCTTGAATTATGAAGTAACTTGTTCAAGATTGAAAACTGTAACTTCTAACAATGGCAAGTTAGTTTCGACTGTAGTTACCTTCTCCTGCTATGTAATAAGCTACATTTTTCTGTGTCCTCTCGGGAAATTACGTAAGAATTTCGGATTTTCGTTCATTGTGCAACTTTAATCCCGGATTTTTCTCACAGGTTCGTTCGGATATTTTGATGGAGACCATTTGTCAGTGTTGCTTAGAGGACTGGATAAATAAATGGAGGTTCCATGTGTATTATTGCTGGTAGCGAAACACATGAATATTTAACCCTTTTTATGCGATAACCTAAATAAGCTGCGCGAAATCGTAATTACACTTTATCTGCAAACTTCGGGGCATTAATCCTGCTGCTCTGATAACACTGATTATGTTTATTAAAAGGCTGCACATTCCTTATACTCATGGCTTTATTTTTTGTTTTCAGGTAAGTCTCCATGAAATCCTTGAAAGCTGATTTATAACTTTAATTTAGTAAGTAATCGTTCACCAATCAATTAATCACTTCAGGACGAATCCAGAATACAGACAGAATTCTCGCATACAAAACGAAAGGCCATAACTCATTGCGAACCTAATATGAACCTCAATCTAGTATTATCTCTTAAACGATTTCGCACCGAATGAATATTCATTTAAGAGTAATACCATCCCAAAATGGCATTAGAAGGAAAAAAATACGCTCGTCTCGTGAAACGAGGAAACTCATTTAAATTTTTGATTATGAAGGAAAGCTCGCGAATGGCGGGTCAAATAGCGGCGTTATCGACAGGGCAATAATTTGTTGTGACAGATTTCCTAGTATTTCGAGTGCCTCGGTATAAATTAGTTTTGGCTCGTAACTTTAATCGTTGAACGTAAAACTGACCTTGCCGACCTTATATAGAGGTGCGAGGTAATGAAAAGTCCATTCATTAATCTCGTGGTCTGACGGCGGACGGCATGTAGAATCGTCTGCACATGTCGTTGGCCGTAAGACGAATGACCAAGTATCGCGCAAAAAGGTTTGGCCGTCGTCATTAGCGAGGGAAGTTGTAACCTTGTAATGAGGAGAGTTTGTGTGGACGGCAACATTCTTCATATCGCGGACCATTGCGCTGTTTAGGGTTCCGTCGTCTAACGACTGGCCCTTTTCATTATCTCGCTTTGTGGCTCATTCGCAACTATCTTTGATGTTAAAACTGTAATAAGCTTGAATTGAATTTTATGGAGGTTTATAAAACCCTTACAGACTTATGTTTAATGACGTGTCTTTTGAAACGTTTGAAGGGGAGGGATTTATCTATGTGACGTCACCAAGTTTAGTTTGAAAAGTTACCGTGTGATGAGACCGGTATTATTCTATTGAAAGGGATCTACAATGGGACAATGAGATTTGGGACAGCCTTTTATAAACAAATGGGTCATTCAGTCCTATTCTCATGGGATAACTATTCAGGTCAATGTATTTCAAAACTTGATTTGTTTGGACAATCAAGGAAGTCACTCGATGATACTGTTCGGTGACATAATCAGGCCATTTGGTTGGAAATGAAAAAAATGGGCTCTGTTTTCACGGAAAGTTTATTTAAAGGTGTATAATTTATGACAGTAAGGGCTGATTTCCCAATCGACAAATAATTTTCAGTCTTGGAATAAAATTGAGGTCTGACAGATTTTGTATGGAAGAACTGTCAAAATTTAAAAATATTCCTCGGATAAAATTGTCTGGCGTTGGAAAAATCAGCCCAAAGTCGAAAAAATGATATCGAATTGATGTACATTTGCGCTTTTACGGCATTTTGAATAATTGCTCTCATAACATCCTCCAACCTCTAAATTGGTGATTTCTTCTTCAATGTAGCCAACATTAAAGAAGAAATCACCAATTTTCAAGACTTGAAAGGTTTGTAGTTTGCTGTGGTAAACGCGAGATTTCAAAGAGACCCAAAGAAAGAAGTCTGGTACCGTCAGATCTGGCGATGTGGCTGACCAGTTCAAATCGCCAAAAGAGATCACACGTTGACATTAATGAATGTTATCTAGACAATGACATTTGCTTACTATGAAAAGTACTTATTATAATTATTATTTTAATTGTTGTGAATGTGAAGACTATGTGGGTCATTTTATTTATTTCTTGATTTTTCTCTCTGTTCTGGGGGCTTACTCTCCAAACTAATTTTAATTCCAATGCCAATACGATTCCAATTTTTATTTTATAGTCACGTGATTCGGTACTCTTGAAAACATATTGTTCGCGTTTGGTTCTTTTTACCCGACTGTGCCAGAAGGAGGGTTATGTTTTTTAGTAAGAAATAATTACTGTCCGCTAAGTTACTTATCTAATTAGTATTACAGTTTTATACAAATGGTACCAAGTAAATAGATATACAACTTCTTTATAAAATAATGTTTTTGTAACGAACGCCGAATGTGTTTATGTGAATAGTGAACATGACTGAGTTATATACCAGTGAAGTGATAAATAAGTTAGAATATGTAAAAGTGATAGTTACCAGGCAGGCTGAAATGTTTTGAGCCTGGGACATTTAAAATACTGCCAGGAATGTATAAAAAAATTATTTTTCTATGTAATCTCCCTCTACTTCAATGCACTTCTTACATCTGTCATAAAGGGCTTTTAACCCAGTGAAAAAATATTCGTTGTGTTTGCCTTCGAAGTGCTCGTCTACAGCCGCCTTCATCTCGTCATCGGTCAAAATCTTCGCCCACGGAGGTCTTTCTTCAAATTCGAAAACAGGAAGTAATCACTGGGTGCTAGGTCCGGACTGTATGGTGGGTGGTTGATTTCTTCAAATCCTGTCTCGGCTAGGGCACGCCTAGAAACTCCCGCAGTGTGCACTGGGGCATTTTTCGTACACTGCGTGGATGGCTCAGACATAGTGATGTTTGCGGTTCAATTACTAAAAGCGTAATGACGCTAATTACATGAAACTCGGTATTTATATTACTGTGAATGTTCTCAATTAGTGACAGGTAGGGCGAGACATTACTGTCACTTAAAGGTACTTAGGCTCAAAACATTTCAGCCTGCCCTCGTAGAATAGGATAGTTAGGACGCTAAAGTACCTACCGTGGGAGTCGATAAATGCTACTACTGCTTTACTGGGTAAGATTTTGATTTAGTTTTCTAACTGGTTTTTATTATTACTTTTCGTGTTAGAATCTGATATGAATATTTAACGAAGAATTTTTTGATAATTTTAATGTACGAAGAAAAATAATAGAATAATTACGTAACTTGAAAACGAAGTTTTTTGTTTCTAGGAATATTTGCGAGATTTTAGTGTCAAATGAGGATTACGTTTAAAACTGATATTCTATTTTGAGTTATGTAAATCGGTCTACGGGTTTTAGAGATAGAAAGAATTTTGTATAATGAAAACATGCCGTAGTCCGATTTTAGTAAGTTAATGTTCTAGAAAATTTTTATTGTATAGAGATAGGATAATAATGTTGTCGAAAGAGGAGTAAAATTCTTGCTCACTCTATAATTTGCTTTAAATTCGTATTCATTCACGATCCGATTAATAGTTGCGGAGAAATGCGTGGACAAATATACATACATCCATAATATAAAAATGAATCGCTGAATATGTTGCTAAGCGCAAATCTCGAGAACAGCTAAACTGATTTCGCTAATTCTTTTTTTAGAATATTCCTTGAAGTACGAGGATGGTTCTTACGCAGAGAAAAATTTGATATATCTATGGGAGTAGGGTAGGAGTAGGGTAGGAGTATGTTAGGAGTAGGGTAGGAGTAGGTTAGAAGTAGGGTAGGAGTAGGGTAGGAGTAGGTTAGAAGTAGGGTAGTGTAGGTGTAGGGTAGGAGTAGGGTATGAGTAGAGTAGAGGTAGGGTAGGGTAAGGGGTGGGACACCACGCAAACGAAGTAGCGCCGGGCAGCTAGAAATAATTTATTTATGGCAAAACAACGCTTGCCGCGGGTCAGCTAGTACGTCTATAAAATTTTGTATATTTGTTTGGAAGCCCTAATAGATTGTCATACTTATGTGATTATAATGCAGTTCCAATAATATTACATACATACGTGTCGAATTAATAACCTCCTTTTTTTGAAGTCGGTAAAAACCTACACACTATCAATCTCAATCTGAATCATTTTGAAGGATATTGCTACATCCATTGCTCCATATGTTCGAAAAATGTGTCTGCTCAACAACGTAAACGCAATGAATGTTGTTGAACTGTCAAAATGAAAACTATTGCTACAGATAATGTGTTACGGAACTTCCCCGCTGATTCTAAAATGCGTCATTTTAGAATTTTTTTCTCATTTCCAAGATCAGGGGCCCTAAAAAGGCCACTTTGGCAGAATCATAAAAGGATAACGTAATGGACAGTTAACCGTTAAGTTAATCGTATCAAGTCCCATTGGTGAAGTATTTTTCAGTTATTTTTTTTGTCTGTGCTAAAATACCAATCAATCCGATGCAAATCCAATCCCTCTTTGATTATACCTACGTAGTGCAGCGAAAAAAAGAAGAACACGGACTGTCTTCGCCATATTACGATTCATAATTTTATGCTTTTATGATTCTCCAAAGTGGCCTTTTTAGGCCCCCAGTGCTCAAACAAAAATACAACTTCCCGTTTTCTTGTTTATCATTCAGTCAACGCCATAATTATCTGTTTACTTCCCAATCGCATTAAGATATCGGTTTACAGAAGGATAATACAATATAGAGGAATCAGGGCAAGTTGTAACAAAATACCTACGTCACAGCGTGAAGGAGAGAAGAGGGGGTCTGAGAGGGAAGACAATTGTTCAATTGATCACGTATTATTGAGATACTAAGACCGTCACATCCGTTTTGTGTCTCGATATCGGTATTCCGAAATATGTTACCGATATTCACCGGTTACGATAGTTGTCGTATTCGGTATTGTAAATGTAATGTATATTGGTTTTGAAGTTGGCTTAAATGTGTAATTGTTTTTTTGATGTTTTTCGCTTTAAAGGGTTTAGTATTTTAACTTAGTTTACTAGATACTAAAAGGGATAAC
The DNA here is from genome assembly GCA_916614155.1 of Mesoligia furuncula. Lineage (NCBI taxonomy): Eukaryota > Metazoa > Arthropoda > Insecta > Lepidoptera > Noctuidae > Mesoligia > Mesoligia furuncula. The sequence goes on along the minus strand of OU744800.1, from coordinate 20,287,529 downwards.
TTCGAGAGAGTTTCTAAATTAGGTACTTATACATTTTCTTGGAAGACTAAATTCCAAATTAAGGTCAGATTATCTACCTACTAAAGTCTAGACTTCTAGAACAGCTCTTCTTACAGTACGTAATATTTAGAGTGAAAATGATATGCTCCTAAGCAACAGCTGTAACTTTAAAAGCAATAAAAATAATAATAAAGTGGTCGATAAAAAAACTACACCACGGTTGTAAGTGGAGGCTTAAAGTCCAGAAACTCGTGTGTAAATACATTGATCTCCTAAACGAGTAAACTGGGGCCGAAGGAAAGAGCCTAAGCCGACCTTTTGTGGTGCTAATCCTAGAATAGATACACATAAAAAAAACTATCCTAAAATAGTTCCAAGAATAGGTTAGTGTTGAAGTTTTATTAATGTTTGGTTCCGTTGTCCTAGGAGATGCAAAACACGTTTTTCAAAAAGGTACAATTCTTGTTATATAATATTTTCGCTTAATTTTCTCATTTAAATTTTATGTCTGGAGCAATATGCTTTTGTTTTTTTTATTGCCAATAATAATCCCAGAAAAAAGAAAACATATGAATTCCCTGCTGTGTTCGTTTTACTTTATTTCCTAACAGAAAAAGCATGCAAGACACAATTGAAAACCAAAAATCTATCCATCAATAAAACCTGACCCAAGTTGCCACACTTCACCCTCGAGAAGCACATTCAAATCAATATTCTTCTATAACTTATCAATAAATTGAACCGTGACAAACGTTCCGAAGGGCGAGAAAAAAAAGGGCCTGACCACTTTGAGAAAATCACATAATTGAAGAACAGTAAACGGTGCGGAAAGAGGAGGCGACCCTTGGAAATAATTCTCTAGGAGGACGAGCCTTTTGCCGGATGTCAAATGGCGGCCATGGTTCATATATCATACGCGCTTAGGGGTCGGAAGGCCCCATGAAAAATGACCTGAACATTCAGTTTTATGTGTCACTTTAGATGTAAACATAAATTGATGTTGCGTTGGAATAAATTATCATTTGAATTAAGTTTACAGGCAAGACATGAACTTAAAAAAAATATATTGCCGAATAATTAGGCCCGCTATGTACAGACGCCAGCACATCAAGCTACCCGAAACTGTCCAATTTTCCCAATCAAGTTTGAACCTTATGCTATAGCGATAAAGTTGAAAATCTATTAAAGAAATTTGACAGATTGTAGTGGCTTGATATGATGGCGTCTGTACTTATGCGGTGTCTCCCCACAGGCAATGACTCCCATCTTGCACCGCATGCCCGTCACCTGCGCACGTGAGGACCTAAGGCTGCGTCAGCGAACGCTATCCGCGTTGCTGAAATTTGGGCCAAACAAACTTAAGAAAAAAAAACTTTATTTTTGCCATCGACACGTTAAAGCCTTACTTTTGTGCAAGTTACAGGCACGTGTGTTCCCAGCTTACAGGACCTAAACGCATAAAACCCAAATTTTAGAAACAATACAAGTATAAGATCGACTACAGTAAACAAAATCAGAAAAATATATGATATTCTTCAGGATATACAGGGTGTAAGGAGAACGCTTCCGAAGCCAGAACGTAGATTATATACACCCTATATGCAAACGGATACCACTAACCTTTCGCTTTAAATTGATCATTTTCAAAACTTCATATTTCTTAAACACGCAATGGAAACCGTACAAAATGTGAGGTCACTGACACGCAAGGCAACGTCTCGCCACCGCGCGTCGCGCGTCGCGGGCGCTGAGCGCTACGTACCTACGTCCGAGTCACGGGATTTATACGGAATTTACAAACACCACTTTCAAAATGCCTACCCCTACAACACTTTTGAATTTTAATCGCATTCGTAGCCCACTATTAAACATTAAAGTTGACATTTTACATTTTTAAGAGGCATTTTACGTACCTGTCTAAATCCTTTGCGACCTTATGAGGTTTGGCTCGAACTGCGCTCCATCCATTTCAATACATAGCCGGGCCCGTTGCTGTGTCGACCCGTGAACACGAGGCATTAGTGTAGGATCCTCAACACAGTCTGCACGTAGTTTATTAAACACGCTCACTATTCTGCCCCGCATTTCATCAGCACTGTCACATTCCCGATCAAACACTCTTTCTTTCACATACCCCCACAAAAAGAAGTCCAAAGGGGTTAAGTCGGGTGAACGAGCTGGCCAGGCGTGCGGCCCCAGCCTTCCGATCCAGCGGTCGTCAAAAAGATCAGTGAGACGCTCGCGGACGGGGCGCGTAACATGCGGTGGAGCGCCATCGTGCTGGAACCATGCTCGACGAAATTCAGCCAGCGATACATTATCTAGCATATCATTTAAATGTCCATTTATAAAATTAAGATATGCTGGTCCATTCAGGCGCTGCGGTAGAAACACTGGTCCTAGAATTCGTCCATTAAAAACACCAGCCCATACGTTGACGGACCACCTGGTCTGATGGCCGGTTTCTTGAGTGGCGAACGGGTTCCTGTCTGACCATAAATGGGCATTCCGCCTGTTCCACATCCCGTTTCTCGTGAATGTGGACTCGTCCGTCCAGATAATGTGCTCAATGAAGCCAGGCGCACGTTGTTGTTGATCTAGCAGCCAACGACAGTACACACGACGACGAACGTGATCATTAGGTAGCAAACCTTGTACTTTGTGTATTTTGTAGGGCCGCATTCTGTTCCGGCGCAAGATTTTGTGAACTGTCCAGTGAGAGACTGTTGATATGCCCCGGCGCCACAATAATTTCGCCGCACTTCGTGTGCCCAGCCGTGGATTTTGGCGAATCACATTTAAAACACGCTCCTCGGTCTGAACATTCACTTGTTGTCCACCACCGGCCGCCATCGGAGCAATTGGTCGATTTTCTAAGACTCTCTGAAAAGCAGCCGTTATCATGCGAGAATCAGACGGGTGTCGGACGTTCGGAAATCTGTCTCGGTAAATTCTCAACGCTAGAGAAGCATTGCCACAGGCTTCTCCTAAACACATCAACATGTTGCCGTATTCACGAGCACTGTACACGTATGCATCAGGCATTATTAAAAACAACAAAAAATAATAACTAAAAAACAATAAACAGTACTAAAAACGTAACAATAATAACTAAACTTAAAACTAACAAAACAGTAACAAATACGATTCAATGGATTCTATCGATCGATTAAAGCACGTTCGCTCACGAACCGAGTCGGAAAGGAACTAACTAGAATACTAGATTACTAAAGAAGTACTATGAAGATCAAACATGCCGCCTGCATGTGATGGCCGGCCGACAAACGTTGCCGCCGCGCGGGGTCCGCGCGGCGCGGGGGGCAACGTTTGTCGGCCGCAGACGCCGCCGACACGTGGCGACGCGGAGTCAGATAGCGGTGTCTTTTGATGTGCAAATTCTTCGGTTTACTTACTAAATGAAGGATACAGTAACGTTATTGTAATAAACAAGCGCGGGTCGTGTGACTAATTAAAATTCAATTGAATCACGCGCGCTAGTTGCTTCAAACTTTACACGCGATCTTTTACTTTATTTCATTCACTAGATCGATTATCGACTTACATACAAAACTGTTATTAAATACACGACACAGTGCATCAATTTAAAACTGTTGACGCCTCTGTAATGTTTCTTCTTATTTATTTTGGCGGTGCTTTACAAAGGATGGTTAGGCTCAATTTACACCGCCGCGGAACGGAGTGAAATCGAGTTTTCGTAATAGCAAAATGAACTTTATGTCAATTGTCTAACGTACAAAGTTTCAAGTAATGGTTTGTAAGTATTTATTTGTAAACGCGATTGTGCTCCTTATTTATAGGAAGTCAAGGATCAATTTCCTATGCAAGTATTTAGTAAAAAATAAAATGTGGAAATTGACCCGTGACTTACAAACCAAAGTATCTCTCTTCGTCGTGCTCGACGTTTGCGTGTGTAAGTACAACATACCCAAATAGTTCAAGTATTTATTTGTAAACGCGATTTTGCTCCTTATTTATAGGAAGTCACGGGTCAATTTCCTATGCAAGTATTTTTACTTCCAACAGGGCTTTTGAATACGGGGTTGTACTTCTTATTTGTATGAAGTCATGGATCAATTTTCGATGCAGATAGAAAATACTTGAAATTATCTCTAGCCCTAGTTTTAGGCCCTGGTTTCTTAAGGTGGATGTACTTGGAAGCCCTGGTACACGATTTTACAAGTACGACCCATGTCTAGTACAAACTAGATACAAGCTTGTTACTGCGGGAATTACCGAGAATGCGCGATAATTCACCAGAAGATGGACGACCCGTGCGTATGTATCTAATTTGTGCGTTACACTATTGACATAAAGTTCATAATGCTTTGTACAGACGCCAGCACATCAAGCTATTTCAATCTGTCAAGAGTCTTTAATAGATTTTCAACTTTATCGCTAAAGCATAAGGTTCAAAGTTGATTGGAAAAAATTGACAGTTTCGGGTAGGTTGATGTGCTGGCGGTTGTACAAAAAAAGTTCGCTTCCATTCCGTTCCGCGGCGGTGTAAATTGAGCCTTATGGTCACACTCACAGGTCTGCCGCGCCGCGCACAGCCGTGGACGTCTCTCTATCAAACTAGGTTCAAACCTCGGCCCAACCAATGCTCTTGACCTTAGCCTCTTCGTTGCTCAAACGCGTCTCGTTATTTTAGGATATTTATTGCGATATGAAGTCATCGACGCCAGGTCTAGAGATAATGTGATCGTATTGTAGGTTAGGTAACATTACATTTTTTAGCTGTACAAGATTTTCATGAACGAATTAACAAAGTTGCTTGTAAAGGCAATGTCTTTGTACATAATTAACTTTTTATACTTTTCTTTCCCAATTAGTATCACAGTAGGTATCTAAGTACCTTCGATATGGGTCTCAAGGTTAAGCAAAGTAAACTGGATTTTTCTGATTTGTAAGCTAAATTTGCGAACATTCGGATCAAAATAAAATTGTAACCCTGTTCAAGGGGAAGCCATTCATTACGATCCTTGCATGGATGAAATCCGAAAGCAGATATCCCACAACTAGGTAGAAGTGAACTGAAAAGTCATTTGTTTCAAGCGATCGAGAAAAGGTTAGGACTTAGGAGTTTATTAGGATCACACATCACATGGCACCGCTACACGACCGTCAGCCGTCGCGTCACGTGGACTTTGGGGTCGTCGGCCGCGCGGTTGTCGGCGAGCGCGCGCGCACTTTGAACTTGAGGTCATGCGCCGAGCGTCAGATGATATTTATTTACGAATACATTGCTTGTTAGAGTTGTAAAGAAAAAAAATGTGTTTAATCGCAAATAATGGTTTCATTTAACTGTTCTCACAACACAGTGTACGAAAAATGCTAAAAAAAATAGGTAAAATTGACATTTTTTTTTTAAGTTTTTTTTGATGGTATCGTATCGAGAATCAGTAGCCCTATCACCTGTCTTCGTTTTCGGAAGCGTTTCCCTGACACCCTGTATACTAGGTTGATAGTGTGTTGAAAACATAATACAACTAATTTGATGCGATAAAAAAAAACCTGAAGATACTTCTAAAAACTTTCTTTTTACAATAAAAACCATACTAAATATAGAATCATTCTGATTTTGTGTCAGATTATTCTACAAGCAACATACTAAAAGACTAGTATTTAATTTTTTTAATCCAAGCAATAGATTTTTTGTAATTAACTAATTGCTTCATATTTTGCAATAAATTACCAGCGTTGTGTCATCGCGCTTCTCTTTCTTTTGTATGCAGTCCGACAGTGACCGCGCTTTTGGTCATCTTGCGACCACTAAACCAACGAGGCAGTCGTTTTCAATTATTTGCCAAAAAATGTACTACAGACTAGTGTTGTTTTTAAACTTGATACTAAATACACGTAGATATACAGGGTTATTGGTAAAACATAAACAACCTCTTAAGAGGTCATTGTACTCATCATTATGAACAACTTTTACTATGGGACCAAACCCAAAATCGCGAAAAAAAAATCTGTTGTTCCCATTTTGACGAGTTATACGAACATAAATGTAGGGAAAGGCTGATTTTTTTTTTCACGATTTCAGGTTTGGTCCCATACCCATAGTAAAAGTTGTTCATAATGATGAGTTCAATGACCTCTTAAGATTTTGTTAATGTTTTACTTATAACCCTTTATAGTATCTTTACGGTAGTTTTAACAAAGTCATTTGGCTAATTACAGCTTACAGCTACCTATAGTACTATTTATGTTTACAGTTTCAATAAAAAAAAAACATTTACATTCGACGATTAGATTGCGTTTGTTTAACATGTATGTCGTGAACGCCGAAAACTGTTTCCTATTAGGTAATTGAAAATACGAGTATTCAATTCCCCTATGTCGACAAATATTTGTGTGTCCTATACAATCTATACACTTGCGTGCAAAAAATCGACCCACCATGCCGTGCTCTTCGATTCGAAACAATATAAAAAAACAAGCCTTGCGGAAAGTTTGTAGATTACGTTAGTGAAAGAATGATCAAAACTGATCCATTACTTTTTGAGAAAATCGCGAACTTACAAACATGGGCGTCGAATAAAGAACCACCCTTCTTTTGAAGTCCGTTAAAAATCAAGTTCAATTTTGATTAAACGATCAGAAATAAACTAAATTAAACGTTTGTCAATTCATTGACAAAAAAAGTCACGCACTTTCTCCCAGCAAAAGAGTCGATCTTGTCAAGAATATAGTTTTTATCAAAATATAGTTAATGTGCAAATAAACTGTACATTACCTACCTTCACACAATATTAAATAATAAATTATATTAATTAAGATTGTTTAAATAATATCGTCTCTCGAATGGAGAGCCCAGGGTGGGTCAATGTAGCTCACCGCCCGATCAGGACCAGGCCCGTGCCGGACGGCGCGTACGTGTTCCACGCGCGGCTCAAAGAGATGTCAGCATCTAGGAGGGGCACCCTTAGGGCCGAAGCCTGCCGGGCCAGCGGGATTGTCCGAAAGGGTTACCGCTGCCTCGGAACATAAAGGGCTAAGGAAGGAACACGGGTGGGTTTTAGTCAGTAAGAGTCTGACACTCCCTTCCACCCAGAGCGGGAGGAGTCATTTGATGATTTCCCATCCAAAAAAAAAAAGGTGGGTCTATTATTTGCACGCAAGTGTATAATATCTATCTACTGGGACTAATGTTTGCGCTTGCAATTTGTGTGTGCAATAACAGACTGACCCACTATAGGTCGATGACGAAGCGTCAAAGTAATAACTACCGTTCACCCATGAGAAATAGGACATCCTGCAGCATCTAAACATCCAGCATCCAATCTTGTATTGGATAATGCATCTGTCTGCTAGATCATACGGGTATCTTTATCAGTGACGGTCCTTAGACCCGATGGGGCGAGGTCGAATCCATTGAGTCCAATTGAACGGTGCTCAGAAACTATAGTTTGTCGCGCAGTGCTCCGGAATGTTCTGGCATATTATTAACTTGATAGAAGTCTGTTGTTGGATATTAGAAATAAGTAGTTTCAAATGATTTGGGCTTGTTCGAAATAATTGAGTGATGCGATTGGTTTTATTAGAGCATTGGACTTTGGACATGACCGATGTCCTTTATAGTATTTCAATCAAGACCTAAAAACTCTCTAATAAATTTAAATCTTCATTGTTTTTCTGAGAAGGTTTTTAAGAGAAAATCTAACCGTTCGCGCGTTCCACTGATAAATGATATATATTATGTTTTTATTTCTATTACTAGGTTTGTACAAACACTTTTACAGATCCTAACTATATATTTTAATATTATAAATGCGAAAGTAAGTTTGTTTGTTTGTTACCTTTTCACGCCTAAACCACTGAACCGATGATCCTGAAATTTTGCATATACGTTGTCAGGTGTACAGAAACGGACATGGGGTACCTTTCATCCCGAAAAAAAGTGCTGTTCCCGAGTAAAACAACAATAAAGTTATTATGATAATAGATAGCGCCACGTGTCTTTCGAATCATGATTGATTCTGAGGCGGTGCGAAGTTCCCCGGGTCAGCTAGTCAATCATATTTTAATAACTCTCGTTTTTGCTCTGCCGTAAATCGGGTAAAAACTAGATGAGGTCGGCGTTTCCTATCTGACTACTCGAAGAAGAAAGTACAAAACAAACTCAGAGGTCACAGTCTCTTTTAAAGTCCAGAGGTCCAGACATAATCTTGGTCAGATCATTTTTGTGAAGACATCGGATATCTATGTGTAAAGACCATGTACATTGGTGCCTGAAATGGTCTTTTGAGGAAAGAATCACACAGATAAAATCTTGTAAGATTAGAGAATCAGAACCATCTACTGTTGGCGCCATGATGTCACTCGATCATTTCCGTTATCGCCGCGCTTTGCTAATGGACCAAGAAGTTCATCAAACAAATGGCGGCAGAAAATAAAAACTCGACAAATAAAACATACTACACATACACAACTAATGACGATTATAGATAAGAATTTCCACATTATTTCATCAAACAGATAAATGATGAGGAAAATCATAATGACACAGGAAACGATCATATATTTTTACACGGTGACCTTTCACGATGTGACCTATGACAGTTCGGATGTCTATGGCTTCCTATTTCCATAAATAATTTATGAGACAAATCACACTGAAACATTAACATTATATCAACTATATTGTATTACTAGCAGCGTCCCGCGGTTTCACCCGCTTACGTGTCGATCCCGTGGGAATATCGGGATAAAAATTAGCCTATGTGTTAATCCAGGGTGTGAGCTACCTCCATGCCAAATTTTATCACAATTGTTCCAGCCCTTTGTTCTTGAAGAAGTAATAAACATCTACACAAACTTTCGCCTTTATAATATTAGTGTGATATTATTGTGAAGTATGACAATATAATAAAACAGCGACATTAGAAATTCTTGACTAAAACTTAGCATTCTCATTACCGTAGTAAGAATTTATTGATCTCATCATCTGCCTAGCCTTTTCCCTACTATGTTGGGGTCGGCTTCCAATCTAACCGATGCAGCTGAATACCAGTATTTTACATGGAGCGACTGCCTATCTGATCTCCACAATCCATTACTGGGTAATACGATACTCCTTGGTAAGACTTTCCTTGGTAAGGTTGTCAGACTTTCGGGCGACTATCCGTAACGACTGTCAAAGATCCACGAATGACACGAGGCACGGAGGGCTTACGGTATGCAAAGATGGTCACCCATCCACAGACAAACCGCGGCAAGCGTAGCTTAACCTGATCGGTCGACCTGTGCGGCTGTTATTATTTAGCCACGGAATTTATTGATCTGGTACTCCATAATACACATACAACCGGCGGAATAGGCTTGGTAAAGGACTACGTAGGAATATGTAAATGGTTCCCCAGATAGCAACAACACTGGCTTGGGATTAAATTAAGTTCAAACCACTCATCGCTAAGCTGTTTTGATTAATAATTCAATTTATAATACAGTGTAGGACTAAGCTGGGTTCTTCGTGGTGGGACCTACCGGGTATTGTGAAAGCCCTGCTAACTATTCGAGTTCATATTATTGCAAGCTTGTACAGACGCCAGCACATCAAGCTACCCGAAACTGTCAAATTTTCCCAATCAACTTTGAACCTTATATGCTTTTACGATAAAGTTGAAAATCTATTAAAGAACTTTGACAGATTGTAGTAGCTTGATGTGCTGGCGTCTGTAGCTAGTGTAGCGTTGCCAGATTTTTTTTCGTGCAAAGCGGGACTGCGAAACCAGAAAAAAGCGGAACTGTTTAGTTGAAAGCGGGACAATATAATACAAAACGTTAATAATCAGCAGTTTATTTTTATTTTTTATTACTAACTAGATGCGCCCCGCGGTTTTACCCGCGTAAGTGTCGCTTACGTGGGAATATCGGGATAAAAAGTAGCCTATATGTTAATCCAGGGTGTTAGCTACCTCCATACAATTTTTTTTCAAAATTTGGTCCAGCCGTTTGAGCATGGAGAAGTAACAAAGATATAAACACACACAAACTTTCGCCTTTATAATATTAGTGTCATCCTTTAATTTGAGTTTTTAAATTAAGTTTTCTATGATGATGATAGATAGCCATAGAAAATGTATTTTAATTATAATCCCACCAAAATCGGAAAATATCAGAATGTTTGGTTTCAAGTATTTAAATAGACCAATCAAAGCACTTATTGCCAATTCACAGTTACGTTTTCTGATCCATAAATGATAAATGATTTTATTTTTCTAAGTAGGTAGGTTTGCACAAACACTTTTACACGTCAATCATATTTTTTCAAAACTAGATCGACGCCACAAACATAAGCGTCCGTGTTCACTGGACTTAAAAGTTTTTTTCCTATCTGACTACTCTGAGAATTCCATCCTCTATTTCTTTACACTTTCACCAGAGACTTTTGGAACAGACTCTTACTGAAAACTGTGGACTGTGGCGAGCTGTGGCTCACATCAGTAGCCCAGTCATCATCTGCCTAGCCTTTTCTCAACCATGTTGGGGTCGGCTTCCAGTATAACCGCATGCAGCTGAATACCAGTATTACAGTTAACTGTTAAGTTAATCGTATCAAATCCAATTGGTGAAGCATTTTTCAGTTATTTTTTTTTGTCTGTGCTAAAATACCAATCAATCCAATCCAAATCCAATCCCAATCTTTTTGATAAAGAAAGAAAGAAAAAAGTTTATTTGGACACAGTTCGTGAAACACAAAATACAAAATTAACAAAATAATGTTTCAACAACAATAGTGTGTGCCTCACGGCTGCGCCAAAAAGGTTCATTTCAGCATTAATGCCAGACAGATGCTGTCTGATGCTGGTTTTCTAATGAACCTTTAGGAAAAAGTGACGAGGAGTACACACAGTTTCATCATACCTAACACATACTTTTTATACTTATAAATAATTAAATAAACTAATAATCAAGAACATATCATTACAAAAACAAAAAAGAATAACGAAAACAACAAAGTCTCATTAAAACCTGTATTGTACCTACGTAGTGCAGCTAAAAAAAGAAAAACACGGACTATCTTCGCCATATTATAATTCTTTTATGATTCTCCAAAGTGGCCTTTTTAGGCCCCCTGTGCGGCAGTTATTATTTAGCCACGGGCCCCTCTACATCAGTAGCCCAGTGTGCACAGCAATATAGTTCACTAAGAACTGTAGCCAGCTCCTACATCGTAAGGGATGCCAGCTGAATTGAGTGACACAAATAGGCTAGAGAAGTGTAGGTTGAAGTTGCGAGTGTTGTTTCGCAATTTTATAGTTAACATCTTTCATGACACACTTTATATTGTGCCTGGATACTTTTATACATGCTGACATTATAGGAAACGTTTTAGATGTTGTAGGATATAGCTTGGTTCTACATAGCTTGTAAGACTGCTTTGATGTACAAAAGCTTTTTCGGAATTGCTCCTAGTATATACAGGGTTATTGGTAAAACATTAACATCCTTTTAAGAGGTCATTGTACTCATCACTGTGAACAACTTTTACTATGGGACCAAACATGAAATCGCGAAAATAAAATCAGCTGTTCCCTACGTTTTGACGAGTTATACGAACATAAATGTAGGGGTTGTCTGTGTGGTGCCGGACTTAAAGAATAGCACCACCCCTTACTTCCCGTGGGTGTCGTAAAAGGCGACTAAGGATCGTACCGGAGAATGGGCAGCAGCGTTCTCTATGTATTCCACCATCATATCATACTGCGATCGCCAACCCGCCTGCCAAGCGTGGCGATTATGGCAAACCCTCCCAAAATTGGGGGAGGCCTATGTCCAGCAGGGAACGTCTATCGGCTGAAACGACGACGACGACGAAATGTAGGGAACAGCTGATTTTATTTTCGCGTTTTCAGGTTTTAAGACATATATATGTATATGCATATGTATGTATGGTATTTGTATGTCTTAAGACAAAACATAGCGTACTATTTTATATGTGTGACCTATTTTATACCTATGTTTCACAAATAAACTTATGATTACGATTACAATTTCTGTAAATAAGAATACTCTTCACCAAAACCTTGTTTTTTTATGGGATTTTTAAATATTTTTGAAGTGAAAACTTCTTTAGGCGCGTTGGGAATTTTTTGAGATGGGAAAAAACCATTGAACTCGCGCCATTGTTAGCGTAAGCGACAACGCGCGTGTTTTGTTTATAAGACGATTTAAAAAATACCCGCTTAGGATGTATTCGGCTGTCCTCGGGATGTACTTGGTTTTAATGTACGAGTATATCCGATATGTCAGTGAGTGATGGTAAAGTAAGTATTCTGTTTGTGTTTTATTTTCACTTCTATCGGCACTCCCGGAGTGCCACTGTTTTTTTTTTATTTAACCTGTGTTGTCCCGCAGCTGGGCAAGGTCTCCCATAATTTTCCAGTTTCATTTATGTTGTGCCTTGTGTTGACTGATTTAAAAAAACTGGCCAAGTGCGAGTCGGACTCGCACACGAAGGGTTCCGTACTTACCGCAAGGCAAAAACGCCGAAAAAACACGTTTGTTGTATGGAAGCCCCTCAAATATTTATTTTATTCTGTTTTTAGTATTTGTTGTTATAGCGGCAACAGAAATACATCATCTGTCAAAATTTCAACTGTCTAGCGATCAAGGTTCATGAGATACAGCCTGGTGACAGACGGACAGAAGGACAGTTGAAGGACAGTAATAGGGTCCCGTTTTTACCCTTTGGGTACGGAACCCTAAAAATACTAAAATTCACTCCTGGTTACACCACAGGTACGATTAAAATACCTGTAAAATAAGTAGGTAGTGGAGCTATTAATGTTGAGCTTAGTGTGTTAACTGGCCTGTTGAACAGGTTTTTAATTTCTATGTTAATTGTGAAATTTAATGTTATTAATTTACAACTTTGAAATAACTGAAAAACAAAAGAACATGTAAGTAGGTACACACAGTAGAACTAAACAACACTAATAAAATAAAGTCGAGCTTCAGACAGCGAAAATTTATCTCCAAACGGAGTACATTTTACAATCCCAATCGGTAACAGAATTCGTTTACATTCCCTTTTTTACACCCGATGCAAGTTCATTGGATTAATTGGTTGTGGTGTTCGCTTTAAGGCTTTTATTTGTGAGTGATTCTGGTATATATGTCACAGCCAAAGTAATAAATCCGGAAATTGTATATATTATCTAGCCATTATTTATAATGTCTACTCAATTTAGATAAAGTGATAATAGACAGAATTAATCACATTAGCGAAGCGGGGCTACGTCGACATAGGATGCTAGAGCGAGCGAAGGGCACCCCGAATTCGGTTTGGTTACTTTAAACCCTTTACACAGAAATAGGAGCCCCGCCAAGCGGGGTTACGTCGACATAGGATGCAAGAGCGAGCAAAGGGCACCCCGAGGTTCGGTTTGGTTAGGTTACTTTAAATATAATGACCAGTCATTATGTATAATAGCTATTTAAGCAGTAAACCCCTGTAAAATATATACTCTTGGAGTACTGTCGGTGACCAACATTGTCTGACCCGCTAGAAGTGGGTTAGATAATGTTGGCCACCGTCTGTACCAACAATTTTGCTTATTAGCGCCGTTTCTATATTACTAGCTTCTGCCTGTGACTTCGCCCGCGTGAAAGTTATTGTTTTAACATAAAATATAATCCCACGACACTCGGCAATATTTTAGCTCCCCGTTAGTGAAAGAATTTTTCGGATTCGGATCAGTAGTTCCGAAGATTACCCTCTACCTACAAATTCACACATTCTTCTTCTAGAACTCAGCTGCGATATGCGTATCGTTACCGTCGTTGGTAAACTGTCTCTATGGCGTATAACTTATTCTAACCTTTGAATTACTGAAAAGACCCACCAGTTGCTATAACCAATCAGTCAGTAATTCTGTAGTCCCAAGTCTTCTTCAGCTCTAACGAAATGGTTGTCGAGAAACGGTAGAAGAAGCGTTGGCAGACCAATAGCTGATGATGGTATGGGTGGACGACCTACAGAAGATCGCGGGGAAGGCCTAGATGAGACTCGCACAGACCAGGGAAGCATGGTGCAAAAGGGAGGAGGGTTTTACTCAATAGTGGGCTGCCAATGACGATGATGATTATGATGAAGTCTTATTCTTCGTCTCGTCGTACATTTTGTCCGACCAGGCGGCCTAAAAAGGCCACTTTGGCAGGATCATAAAAGTATAACATTATGAATCATAATATGGCGAAGACAGTCCGTGTTTTTCTTTTTTTCGCTGCACTACGTAGGTATAATCAAAGAGATTTGGATTGGATTAATTGATAATTTAGCACAGACAAAAAAAAATAACTTAAAATCCTTCACCAATGGGATTTGATACGATTAACTTAACAGTTAACTGTCCATTATGATTTATAATGTTATCCTTTTATGATTCTGCTAAAGTGGCCTTTTTAGGCCCCAAGTACCTACGTAGTGACCTGGACAGATACTCAAAGTTAAGCACCAAGTTAAACTCTGTCGGTACAGTGTTAGTAAAAAGACTTGTCAAGTAAATCCTTTTCATCTTTAACTTTCCTACTATTCTTTTAATCTGCTTGAAGTCCGACTTATCCCCTTGAAGGTTTAGCCGCAAAGCTTTTTTATATTGGTTAAGTACGGCTTTCATGAATGCATATATTTCGATACTTTGCCAATCCATACTAATATTATAAATTTGAAAGTAACTCTGTCTGTCTCTGTCTGTATGTTACCTTTTCACGCCTAAACCACTGAACGGATGTCGATAAAATTTGGCAGAGAAATAGATTGCATCCCGGGGAAGGACATAGGATAGCTTTTATCGACATACCTCGCGGGCGGAGCCGCGGGCGGAAGCTAATATTTAAGTGATATGATGAATGATTAATTGAAAAGGGTTAGGGATTATTACTATAAACTAGATTACAAAGATGATTAAGGATTATTTCTATAAACTGGATTACGATGTTGGTCCCATGGAGATACTGTTCAGTTTGATGGTCTGTTATGTAGGTACCACACCCTTAAATTTGGCTGGTCTTTGAAAATAAACCCTGTATAGCTAGGTACTGTTTAGCAAAACCAGGCGTGACTATATTTATCCATACTAATACTATACATGCGAAAATAACTCTTATCTACCTATTACTTTGTTACGTTTTCACGTCTAAATAGATGAAAATATTTCGATACTAGCAGCGCCCCGCGGTTTCACCCGCGTAAGTTTCGATCCCGTGGGAATGTCGAGATAAATGATGCAATCTATCTCTCTGCGAAATTTTATCGAAATCCGTTCAGTGGTTTAGGCGTGAAAACGTAACATACAGACAGACAGATAGAGTTACTTTCGAATTTATAATAATATTAGTATGGATTTGGCACACGGATAGACCATGACCTAATTACATAACACACTATCAATCACAATCTGTATTCACATTTTAAAGGATATTGCTAATCCATTGCTACATAATGTTCGAAAAAAATGTCTGCTCATCAATATAGAAAACGCAATGAATGTTGTTGAACTACGTAGTCAAAATGAAAGCTACTGCCAGTGTTAGTGTGTTACCCAATTACCCCGCTGGGTTAAGACACAAGACGCCAGCACACCAAGCTACTACAATCTGTCAAATTTCTTTAATAGATTTTCAACCTTATCACTAAAGCATAA
Organism: Mesoligia furuncula; assembly: GCA_916614155.1. Classification (NCBI taxonomy): domain Eukaryota; kingdom Metazoa; phylum Arthropoda; class Insecta; order Lepidoptera; family Noctuidae; genus Mesoligia; species Mesoligia furuncula. Next base: position 20,271,855 of record OU744800.1, on the reverse strand, counting down.
GGTTCAAAGTTGATTGGGAAAAGTTGACAGTTTCGGGTAGCTTGATCTGCTGGCGTCTGTAGACGTTCCCGTGGTATAATTTTCTACCTCCACGCGGGCGAAAGCCAGAATCATATAATTCTTTCAGAGATCACAGAGCTAAATAAAGACCCACCATTCAGTTTGGCAGCAGTTCACGTCCATTCATCATCTTTATTTGCGTCAAATCCAATACTAATCCCGATAAAAATACCAAACGAACTACAGTGAATAGCACACAATAGGTACGAGTAGCTACTGTAGGTAGGTACGGTCGAACAAGCTATTTGGTATACAGGCAAAAATATTCATCTTTCCACTTCACTGCCAATGTTTAGTTTTATTTTGGGCGTTATAACTTTTTCAGCTAATGGTATCCTTAACCCTTAGTCTGCCGGAACGTAGATCTACGCGAGACAAAATAGCTTTTTAATTGTGTCTGTAATTACGGCACACAAGCGGTTAATAGAGTGGTGTAAAAGAATTGACTACTCAGCACACCCTTGTTGACAGGCCTGCGCTGTCCTCTCATACCTACTGTAGTCTGGAAACATTGTAAAAGCCAATTATTTTTAAAAAGAGTAACCATGGACTTTCTTGCCAGTTCTTCTCCATAGGAAACGACCAATTAGAACCGTGCACCTAGCTTCTGACGTTTCATAAGTGCCCATGTAGGTTTATGTGAAATAAAACATTTTGTTTTTTTTTTTACCCACATCATTGTTTGAAAGTAGTTGCATGTTAGCTGCCTGTATGCTAAATAGCTAGTCAGGATTGGGAGCGCCTTAAAGGGCTTTTTAAAAATAAAAATAATTACTTAATTAATTATATTTAATTGAGACGTGTTACATAGTCGGATGTAAGTCACGAACTAAATTACTAGCTAAAACTTAGACTAAACAAACATAAAATGTGCAAGCTCAGCGACCACACATGTCGTGCTGGGCAAGAGTGCTTATACACGCAATATCTGTAAGGGCTGGGGTTCCATAACTCCTCCCTCACCAAGTGCGAAATTATCGGTAATATTTGGATTCCGATGATTCCGCATACAAGACAATTTTCTCCAAAGTACTATACTAAGACATACTATAGCTAAAATAACATAGAGTAATATAGTTGCTAAACTAACACTATTTGTTTTCACTGCACTATCACTTTCCACTATTTCACTTTTTAATGTGTAAGATAGGTGTTTTAAATCGTCAAAGTCCAATTTGTTTAGATTCACTGTTTTGTTCCAATTAATAGATGTTTCCTCTAATTTGGGTAGAACCGCGACTGGAGTTACTCGATATTGTATTTTTCCTGAATGATGTTGCCTTTTGTGTAATTTAATGTCTTTCAGATAGACACTGCAGTTTCCATCAATTTCCAATAAATATGTGCCCTTAATCGGTTTCCTGATAACATCATCGGCACATGTTTCGGTAAGCATTATTTCATTTCTTGTGTAAATTATCCAGTTGAAGAAGTCAATAGGCTGTACTTTTAGACTTTCCAGGTTAACTGCAAGAGGTTTGCACAGACTAAGGTTTGAAGCAAAATTCATTAATTGTTCTATACACGTACTTTCAGGATACAATATCACATCGTTTTCCTTGCACAGGAACTGGTTGGCTCCCATCTCTTCGCATGGGCTGGCTAGCGGTAAGTATGTAGGACCTTTCACCATAAGGTATGGATATTTAGGGATAATGGTGGTAGTTTTGTTTTCCTTGAAAATTGGTAATGAATAGATTTTGAAATAATTATATGTTTTTTTTGTCTATTAATGGGATTTCCATAATGAATGTTATATGGTTTTCTTTTACATAAGCTTTAACAGACATTGTTCTTTCTAGCATTAATAACGTTTTTTCTGTCACAGGGTAAATTAGGTTTTCAGTTTCAGAAATATTGCTTAATAGTGTTAAGAGTTCAGATGGCTCAACAATGGTCGGATGTACAACAGATACTTTTGTAAATGATAATGCAGTTTCGATTTCATTTAAAATAGTATAAATTGACCTAAAATTACTTATAAACATATCAAACATACTTAAAACATATATAGAGTAAATAGAGTTATTTTCTTTAGTGCCTATATTCTTTACTATTCTTTCTATGCGTTTCATGCGTTCGTCTAAGATTTGAATGTTTTCCTGCATAGATGTAGATTTATTAGTGATAGAGTCTAGCATTTTTGAAATTATGGTTATTTTCTTATCTACGTGTGCTTGACCAATTTTTAGCTGTACTATTTCAGCATCGTACTTAATTGCGTCTTCGTGGGCTAGATTGCCGGTAAGTATTTTAATCATTGAGCCAAGAGGATCAATAAGGCCGCGTTTGAATCGTTTTGATGGGATAAGCTGCCTGAATTCTGACTGTCGAATTGCGTAAGTATTCTACCTGTAATTTCATATTTTGGAACTCATTTGCGTAGGGCTTATGGATGTCAATTATATTATTAAATTCATTATATCTATTAATATTTAACGCTAAATCATAATCTATCTCCTTAAAGTCTAATATCTTAACTAAGATCCACTTATCTTTCTCTAACACCGCCTGTCCTTGTTTAACAGGTAATATGCCTGGGTTATTTTTAATCTCTTGAAGTTGAAGGCCTTGGATCTTGACCGTCAGTTTCAAGATCACGATGATCAGCCACAACCTGTGAAGGACGTTTAACGTTCTTTAGAGGCACTTTAGTTTGTCGTTTACCTATCTGTACTGGTACTACGTTCCTATTGGTTTTTCCTGTTACTTTTGCTCTATGATATCTAGGTTTATCTTTACTTTTTCTTATGTTAATGTCTTTTACAAATATATTATCTTCCTCTTGTATGCTTAATTCAATTTCACCGCCTTTCTTTTCTCTGGCTTTTTGTTTAGTGTTAAGCGTCTTTTCGGCTATGTGTCTATATAGATATTTTGTTCGTTTTGCATGATCTTTGACTAACTGTTGTGTATACGCCTTTTCTAAGTCTACATCGAATATTTTATTTGAATCAGTGTGTCCAAATGTTACTTCAAAAGGTGTTAATCCCGTCGTGGAGTGTATTGTATGATTGTATGCCATTATGGAATAGGTCATGACGGAAGCGGCGTCCGTACATTTACGTTCATATTTTGCAAGTCTATATATCTCTATTATGGTGGAGTGAAATCGCTCTACGATACCAGTAGAGTTGGGATTGTTTGGCGTTGTTATGTGAATTTCTATTTTGTACATGGCCAAAAGTTCGCGTATAAGTTCATTGTTAAATTCAGTGCCAGGGTCACAGGATATCTTCCTGGGAACACCGTATATTGAAAAATACTTTAATAGAGCTCGCGCTACTTCTGTCGTTTGCCTACTTGAGATTTCAATAGCCTGCCCTAATTTACTGAATGCGTCTACGAGGGTTAGGTAGTATTTACTTTCTATATTAAATAAGTCAATGAATATTTCTTGAAAGGGGGCATCTTGTGTTTGTGTTAGTTGTAACATTGGTTTTATGGGCTTTCTATCATATTTCATTAGTTTGCATGGCTCACACGTATTTATAACTGCTGCTACTGTATCTTGCATGTTTTCCCAATAATAGTTTCTGCGAATTCTAACCATGGTTTCTTTAATTCCCCTATGGCATGTTTTTCCTTCGTGGTGCTTTAATATAACAGATTTTTGTTCTTTTTCGTCTTCTATGTATATTACTCTATCTGTACATTCAAAGAACTCTACTGAATCTTTCTTAAAAATTTCTATAATAACTTTAGTAAATAACCGTCTATGTATTTCGTTCTCAAAGTAAATAAAATATTTACGCTTGGGTGCAATATATTCTTTTAAAAATTGCTTAATTAATTCTTCATTATCTGATGGAAGAAAGACTTCTAAAACTTTTTGGTTTTTTCTAGATAAATTTTGAACTTGTATTTTATTTTGAAACCAGGTAAACACTAATATTTGGTTTGGTTTGGTGTCGATTGCCTCTCTTAAGATTGGGATAACTAATGAGTCTGGTTCTATGTTGGAAGCTACTGTGCCTGTATGACTGCTACTGGTTACTGAACGGATAGGGAAGTTATCCTGAAATAGGTCCGCAGGTGTAGTCACGTCAGAGTCAGAATCTGAAATGGTTACTATTTCTGTTACATTTTCTATTTCAGCTTTAGTTGTAAGTTTTTCAAGTTCTTTTAATTGTTTTATTACTTTTTGTATTTCAGCGTCGTCTACATTAACATCCATTGATGTGTCATCTTCGGAACCCATAGCATTAAGTTTTATGCGTGACAAGGCGTCTGCATTACTATTTTGTTTGCCATTTTTATAAATAATTGTGAAATCATACTCTTGAAGGCGGAGGCGCCAACGAGTCAATTTACTATTGGGTTCTTTCAGGGAATAAAGCCAAGCAAGAGGTCTGTGATCTGTAAAAATTTGGAATTTATGTCCGTACAAGTAGGGTCTAAAATGTTTTACGGCCCAAATAATAGCTAATAGTTCTCGTTCGATTGTGCTATAACGCATTTCAGTTTCACTAAGGGTTCGACTAGCATAAGCGACTGGTTTGTCTGCTCCGATAGGTCCTTGGGATAGGACAGCACCGAGTGCCACATTAGAGGCGTCAGTTGTTAAAATGTAAGGTTTAGTCGAGTCAGGGTATTGTAATAGAGGGGTATTAGTCAGTACTTCTTTGCATTTTTCGAAGGAATCTATGTAGTTTTGGTCTATGATAATTTTGTTTCGTTTCTTTAGACAAGACGTTAGGGGCTGGGTGATTTTAGCGAAATCTTTTATAAATTTTCTGTAGTATCCGACCAGCCCAAGGAAACTTTTTATTTCTGTTGTCGTTCTAGGGAGAGGATAGTTTATTATAGCTTTAATTTTCTCATCGTTTGGTTTTAGTCCGTCTTTTGTTATCTTATGCCCTTGAAACGTATCCATAAGAGTAGGTTGCAGATGGAAACAACTGTTCATTCCAAGGTTCCTTTTATTAATACCAATTATAACATACAAATCGTATTGCTAACTTAAATTACTTAGTTACTAGAATAACAATGCTTTGTTTGCGAAACGTGACATGTTACTGGACCGACGACTGTCTTAATGGGGATCAGCAAAGGCATGTCCTTACACCTCCCCCGAAAAGTATCGACTACACCTTCCCCCGTTAAGGAGAGAAAAAAAAAATTAAAAGGAAAGGTACAATAATATGTCACGGTATAATTTTTTTTTTCAATAATCAATAGTTAACTTACAATAGCCTAGGTATGTATAATAATCTTTTTTTTTTTAATAATAAACGAAGTATACAATGCGATTACATCATTATTTTATTCCATTACCAATGATATAATTTTGTTAGATTTTTGTGAATAGTGTATTCTTTATTATTTTTACATTTGGTGGATTATCCACTATTACCTTGTATGGTCCATTATAAATGTTATCTAACTTGGTTCCGGTTTGATTTTTTACTAAAATTAGATCTCCAGGTCTGTAATTTATACTGTGTACATTTTGGTCAAACAGACTTTTTCTTATTAATTTACTTTTTTGTAAATTTTCTTTTGCATCTGCATGAGCTTTTTGGAGTCTATATTTTAACTCTTTAGGATAACTATCGAAATTATATAATGGATCAACATCTAATTTTAAATTACTTGGCAAATTACACAGTTTTCCAAACACCAATTCGTATGGAGTGTATTTTGTCTCGGTATGTATTGTAGTATTAAATGAAAAACACCAAAAGGGAACCCAATCGCTCCAGTTGTCTCTATTATTACTACATTGAATTCTGAGATATGCTCCCAAATGTTTGTGTGTATTTTCAAGTGAGCCTAATGTTTCATGGTGATAAGGAGTTGAATTTAATTTTTTAATACCTAATAATTCGCATGTTTCTTTTAATACTGACGACATAAACTCCGTTCCGTTATCGGTTAAAATCTCTTGTGGGATACCATATCGTAAAACAAAATTATTGACGAATGTTTTTGACACTGTTACCGTATCTTTTTGTTGTATAGGGTATGCTTCGACATATTTTGATAATTCGCACTGTACCGTTAAGATATACTTATTATTATAATTATCTAATTCTAAGGGGCCCATTAAGTCTAAACTAATTCTATCAAAAGCGGAACTAGGTGTTGACGTTATTACCATTGGTTCCTTAACGTTCTTATTAGTATATTTCTGTAACTGACAGCTCTTACATTTTTTAACATACTTCGCTACGTCTGTCGACATGCCTGGCCAAAAGTAATGTCTTTTAATGTTATTTAACATGCGATTCACCCCCGCATGGCCACTGCTGGGTAATAGGTGAAAATCGTTAAGTATAACTTTTTTATCGTCGTCATCATATATTCTTGTAATGCCTCTAATTACAACAAACCGAGGTAAATTAAGTTGCAACCTTTTGCTTTCGCTTAACAATAGTTTTATTATATTAGCATTTTTATTTTTAATAATTAGCAACTCTGTTATGGCTAATATTTTACAAATTTCATCTAGATCCCTCGCTAACACCTCTACGGTCGATAACGATCGGGAGTCTATATATATCGCAGAATGCGATGGTACAAAAATGCAAAGCTTTGCTTTTGATGAAATGTTATCCTTATTCCTCAAAATTTTCTCCTTTAAATCAGAAAAAACAAGTTCCACTATTTCGTCGGGTTTCTTGAGTATCTCCGCCGCGACTGGTTGATCAGACCTATACGATGAGGGTGTCTCTTTTTCGAGTTCATCATTACTACGTGTCAATGCTAGATTTTTACGTTGATTTCTTGTTAAGACATTAACGACGTGTTCCTGCATATCTTTTAATTCCTTGCTCGTTATTGGAATTCGACTCAATGCGTCTGCAGCCACATTGGTTCGACCTGGTACGTATTCTACCTCGAAGTCATATTCTTCTAGATATAAGCGAAATTTTGTTAATCTACTAGAAGGGTCTTTTAAATTAAACAAATAGACTAAAGGTCTATGGTCGGTACATATTTTAAATTTCCTGCCATACAAATAAGGTCTGAAATGGTTTATCGCCCAAACGATTGCAAGTAATTCTAATTCTATTACTGGATATCTTGTTTCGGATGGTTTTAAATTACGACTAGCATAAGCGACTACTTTGCCATTGCTGTTAGACAATATGGCGCCTAAGCCTATTTTCGATGCGTCTGTTTGCAACTGAAAGATGTTGTTTTCTGTAAAATCTGGATACTCTAAAATTGGAGGATTTATAAGTGCTAATTTTAATTTTTCGAAAGCCAACTGACATTCGGGTGTCCAAATGTACTTTGCACCTTTTTTACATAATACATTCATTGGATAAACAATATCTGCAAAACGAGGTATAAACCGTCTGTAATAGTTGGCAAACGCGACAAAACGCTTGACGTCATCAGCGCATGCTGGTGTCGGATACCTGTGTATCGTTTCAATTTTTGTTGGATCAGGAAAAATGCCCTCCGATGTTATTTTATGCCCTAAATAAATAATTTCATGTCTTAAAAAGTCACATTTCATTGGGTTCAATTTTAAGTTCACTTCTCTTAAACGGTTTAATACGCTAATGAGGTTTTTATTATGATTTGTTAACGACCTACCTATGACGACACAGTCGTCTAAGTAAATAAAACACTTCTTATAGTTAAGACCGGCCATTGCTATGGTCATAAGTCTTGAGAATACACTGGGACTGGTTTTAAGACCCATTGGACAACGCTTCATTTGATATTGTTTTCCGGCCGTAAAAGCTGTACATTTCCGTGAGTCTTGGTCCAAAGATAGCTGATACATTTTATTTAAGCTAAATGACGTATATTTTCTTGAGTTTTCACTAAGTGAAAGTTGGTAGTAACTTTGTGATAGATCTAATTTTGAAAAATAAATACTACCAGATAAGGAGTCTAATATCTCAGTTATATTGGGTAATGGAAATTTGTCGTCTTGAATTTTGGTATTTAGATGGCGGTAATCAATTACAAGCCTCCATTTTTTTTCATTTGTTTTGTCTGCCTTCTTGGGCACTAACAATACAGGGCTTGACCACTCGGATGTGGTTTCTTCAATAATATCATTTTTTAACATATCCTGAATTTGTTTTTCAACTTCATTTTTAAGCGAATGTGGGATTCTGTAAGGTTTAACGTAAACCGGTGTAACATTATCTTTTAAAGTGATAGTATGCTCTAATAAATTTGTGACTGTTAACTTGTCTCCTGGCATGTGAAATACGTCTGCGTATTTCGCACATATGTTCTCCATGCTTATTTGTTCTTCTTTATTCATATAGCTTAAATCTAAAAGGGAAAAAAGCGTTTTAACGCGGTCCGCAGACTGATTTTCTTCTGTGAATTTACACACGTCAAATGTGTTTAGAGTATAAACACATAAACTTGTTAAATCAATAGTAATCTCTTCTTCTTTCGTATTTAAAATTCTCACCGGTATGGTATTATTAACTGGTTTTGCAATTAACCCTGCTACAAAAACTCCCGAGTCAATTTCCTTCGCTAACACAACAACATCTTCACGAAATTTACATGGAATGTGCTTAATCATTTCACAACGGGGTGGAATAACTTGACAATACCTGTTATCAGGTTCAAAATTAATACTAATTGTCTCATTATAAGTTGATAAGCTCATAGTCATCTTATTGTAGTCAATGACGGCCCCATACCGCTTCAAAAAATTATGACCTATTATACCATCAGTAGGACAGGGTATATTCTTAAATACGTAAAACTGTTGATTAAATACTATACCATTATAGACTAAATCTAAATATACGTAACCCTCTGACACTATCTGTCCACCTATGCCTTTTATAATTATCTTATCGTAACAAAGTTTACTTTTTAAATACTCATTTAACCATTCATATTTTAAAATGCATATAGTAGCACCGCTATCTACTAAAAAATTCGCGTAGTTACTCGAAATTACGTTAAGAGAAACCACATTGCGTTTGCTGTAGTTAAAAACATTATTATCATTCATTAGAGGAACGAAAAAACTCATTGCTCGTATTTGGTTCATTTATTGTTGGTTCTTGCAACTCTTGCGAAATAACCTGTACACGTTGAGGTTCACCGTTTCGCGGAATATATTGCGCGTTGCCTGCAGGTGTGCGAGGAAATCCGAAACCTCGGCCCCGCGGTATCCCACGGTTGCTTCCGCGCATAATCGCGACGCGCATGTACCTATTGTTGTAATTTTGCTGTGGATTATTTTGACCTTGCCTATCATCCGATGGGCTGTTTTGTCCGAAATGTTTATACCCCCTATTTATATATGTATTGCCTCGTCTATTGAAAGGCCGGTTCTGATATAGAGGATTTCTAATATTCATGATATGATCTTCGTTTGGTGATAACGTATGCTCATCTATTGCTGCGCGAATTGCTTCTGGCAATGACGTAAACTGGCGAGAAGCTATTATGGTGCTTAGGCGCGTATTACTCAAACCGTCTGAAAACCGTTTTATCGCTAATTTTTCATTTATTGGACGTAATATGTTAAACTTTGTGTCATCGCCATCCGCCTGTGCTATAGTTAAGTCAACAAATAGTTTTTCCATTTCATTGCCAAACTGCTCAATGGATCGACGCTCCTGATTACTATTTAAAATTTGCGATTGAATTGCCGCAGCAGATTTCTTTTGTATTAAATATGTACGCATATCGGTGATCAAACTGTCTACAGTTACATATGTACTTTTTAATCGGAGTTTCGCACCTTCAGACAATCTAGTCTTTAAAACAAACTCTATTAGTTGATTTTTGGTATTATCGCTGATCATTGAACTGTATAATTGGATACCATCTATCAAGCGCTTGGTGTCTTGTTCTTTATCAGTCATTATGGGCAAAAGTGCAATGGCTGTTTTTAGATCAAATGAATCGGCAGCCATTTTTGTTGACGTTTCCGATGACTTTGAAGTTATTTTACTTAACTTTATGATCTTATTGTAACAAATATGTATACTATTTATGATAGAATTAATAGTTTTTAAACTATCAGAACTTAGCTCAGAATTTTCAATTTTAGTCTGCACTTCGAGCAAAATAGACTCCAACTTGCAATATTCCGTTTGAGCTAATAATACTTTTTGTTTTGCTGTATCGGATGTCTGTCTCCGTACAGGACCGATTTTTATAAGATAACCCTTAATTTCTTCGAACTTGCTTGATATAGATAGCAGTTCTTTTAAAGGCATTACAATTTCTCATATTTAGTGTGATTACAGATTTATAGGTTACTTAAGTAGCTATGCTTAATTAAGTGAAATAAAGAAACCTGATTCCACATGGTGACTAGGTGGCGACGGGTACTGGAACCGCAATAATTTTCCCACGATGTCGCTGGCTTTTGGTCACAGTTTAGCTGGATACGGTGCTGTTTTTTGGGCCGGGCTATACCCTGGACTCCGTGGGCCGGGTTAATCCCTGGACTCCGCTGCTACTGGGCCGGGTTAATCCCTGGACTCCGCTGCTACTGGGCCGGGTTTATCCCTGGACTCCTCGTTCTAAACGGCTGATGTTGCTTGAGGTTGGGAGACAACACTAAAAGTACTGGCGTTGAGTTCTCTTCTCAAGAGTTTTACTGCGCTCTTTTGGCACTTTTTGGCGATGAAATATAGTGCTCCGACAAGTAAAACGGTCAGTATTATAATCAAAAGTATTTTCTCAATACTGATCAGTTGTCCAAAGTTTTGACTGGTGCTGGCATTGGCTTGTCCGTTTGCATTTTGTGCTATTACTACTTCTTCTTTTGAATAAGTTTTTCCCATCTTCTTTCTTGATGTTTATTTGGTGTTTCTTTCTTGAATTACTTGCTTGAGTTCGTCTTAATTTAGGTTGTCATTTCTTCAATTTTTCTTTAGGCAGGGTCGCCATGAAACGTATCCATAAGAGTAGGTTGCAGATGGAAACAACTGTTCATTCCAAGGTTCCTTTTATTAATACCAATTATAACATACAAATCGTATTGCTAACTTAAATTACTTAGTTACTAGAATAACAATGCTTTGTTTGCGAAACGTGACATGTTACTGGACCGACGACTGTCTTAATGGGGATCAGCAAAGGCATGTCCTTACACCCTAGGTATAAAACTTCCTTTCGTAAAAATTCAGATTTGTCTAGTTGTATTTTTAAGTTAGTCTGTCGTAGTCTCTCAAAGACGGCTCTAAGTTTCTGTTGGTGGTCTTGAAGGCTAGAAGAAAAGATAATGACGTCATCTAAATATATGAGACAATGTATTCCTTGAAGACCTCTCATGATGTTGTCCATGGCTCGTTGAAAAGTTGCCGGAGCTGTTTTAAGTCCGAACGGCATCCTTAAGAACTCGTAATGTCCGTTTTGGGTGCTAAATGCAGTTTTTGGTATGTCGTCGTTATTTAATTCAATTTGATGATAGCCACTAGCTAAATCGAGTGTTGTAAAGTAGGTGCTTTTACCCAATTTGTCAAAAAGGTCAGTAATGTTAGGAAGGGGGTATTTGTCGTCAACTGTAATGTCGTTAAGTCTTCTATAGGCGATTACCATTCTGTATTTGACTTCACCAGAAGCATCTGGTTTTTTGGGAACGAGATGGACTGGTGAGCTCCAGGGGGAAAAGGATTCTTGGATCACGTTGTCTTTCAAAAGTTTTTCAACTTGTTTATTAATTTCTGCTACTTGAGCAGGGGCTTGTCTATATGGTTTGGTATAAATCGGGTCTTCATTTTTTGTTCTAATACAGTGTTTTACCTGATTAGTGAAGCTTAAAGGTATTTGCTCACAATAGAATATATCCTTATATTCTTCACATAATTGTCGTATAGATGCTTGTTCTTCATTATTCATATGGTCTAGTCTTAATTTAGTTAAATTGTCGCGTAATAATTGGTCGGTCTCTATTTTTTGGTCATCTATGGAATGTACATGGCATTCATTTTCTTCATAATTAGATACTACGAACGGTTTGGTGACACATAATTCTAGCTGTTTATCGAGAGTGTTTTGTATGATGGTGGTTGCAAAACCGTTTACACATTTCACAATAGCAGTAGGCATTCGTACTCCTTTACAGAATTCCGTATAATTTAGTATTCCTACACCATTTAATAAATTTGTTGGTAATTTTGCTCTAATTTCTGATCTCGGTGGAAGTACTACCACATGTATAATATTAATATCTGAATCGATGCATATGGGTATTTCAGATGACTTTGTTAATAGAACATGTTTCTTTAAGTCTATAACGGCTTCTAACTGTTCTAAAAGATCATTTCCTATCAGCCCGTCATATAATGAGTCGACGTTGTATATGTAGAACTTATGATGATCTTTACTTTGGAATACAGAAAACAAAGGAATTTGCAGTACCTGGTTATGTTTACTTGAGGCGTGCGTACTTATTACTTCAAATGGTTCGTATGATACGTAGTTAGCAAAATAAGTAGTCGCTATTCTAGGATGTATAAATGAACGAGTACTGCCAGTGTCAATCATGAATTTTCCGTCTATTTCCGGTATGTAAATATGTGGTAATTTTAATTTTACTGTATTATGGTTTAATATTATTCTTTCGGGTTGTCTATGGAGGCTCGCATCAAAAAATTTTTTACTTGTTCTGGTTCAGTGGTGCTCTCTATTTTTTTATTTTGTTCATTTTTTCCCAAGTCTTGTGTGGGGTTTTCAGTTACAGGGTCTGTTGGAAACTCATTCTCTACACTAGGGAAATATTCGGATAAATCATAACAATATTCGTATTCCGCAGGGTAAGTAAAATAGCTATCATAAGAAGGGTAGAGCTCTAATTCATTTACAGGGAAACCTTGCTGAGGTGCTTTTTGCGGAGCAGTTCTCATAGTAGCATCGGTTGGGGATTGTTTTGTGTGTTTTGTTGTGGAATCGGGGAACGATTATTACTACCAAACTGACGCGGAAGCATTGGCATCATTTGTTGATAACCAGGGGGTCTATAACCAAAGTTAGGTCGGTAACCAAACTGCTGTGGCATCAAGTTTTGTTTCAATACTCAATACTCAATACTTTATTGCATTCCATAATGTGTACATAATAGTTGGTATTTTAAAACATCGAATCAATTATGGACCCTGTCGGGCACAGCAAAGTTAATTTTTAATAGGAGAGAGGAAGAAGGCGCTTTTTGTTATAAAAAGAATAATTTATTATTAAATTAAAATAGTATCATTAAATTAAAATAGTATCATTAAATAGTATTATTTGCTTTTATGGTATTTATATTTTATTTAAGTATGTATTTGGTTTTAAGTTTTATTTATATATTGCACGATTTACATTATTAACACTATAAATTATAATAAACTAAATATTTACAATTTTATTGAGTCTTGTAGAATGATAATATTATTAATTGTGCACATTTTAGCATATATTAATTATTAAATTAGAGTATTTTAGTGTTTTAAAATAAATTTGTATTCAAAGTGAAATGTAATATAAAATGTGGTTTTATGTAAAAGATATGGTTTATTGTTGTTGAAATTTATCTCTAAAGTATTCGTCAATAGTGTAGTAGCTTTTGTTTATCAGAAATTGTTTTAATTTATTGATAAAGATATTATTTTTATTTATTTTTTTGATGTATTCCGGTAACTTATTGTATATTTTAATGGACATAACAAATGTACTAGAAGAATGCATTTTTAATCGTGAAGTGGGTATATTCAATCTGCTTTCATGTCTAAGTGCAATTTTTGTTTGGATATCTCCTCTTTTGGTATAGAAATGCGGATATTTTCGTACAAATTTACAAATTTTAAGTATGTAGAGACAGGGCAGGGTTAATATTTTTAGATCTTTAAAGTGGGGTTTACAGGAGTCTGTACCCTTGATATTTATTAAAATTCTAATAATTTTTTTCTGTAGAGTAAATAATATAGGCGCGTCTGTACTATTTCCCCACAGGATGACTCCGTATTTGAGCCATGCAAATGCGTATGCGTAATATGTTACTATTGCTGTTTTGAGGTCTGTTGTTTTTTTGATTTCTCGGAGAGCGTATGAGAACTTGGATAATTTCGTTCTTACTTTATTGATATGTGATTTCCAATCTATGTGTGAGTCTATGTCTAGGCCTAAAAGGGTGAATTTATTTACTGTTTCTAATTTTGTTCCGTTGTATTTAAAATTTATATTTATAGGTAATTTTTGTCGGGGGTGGAAAGTTATTATTTTTGTTTTATTATAATTAATTTCAAGGTTGTGTTCGTTCATCCAGTGCGTTGTAGTGTCAAGTATAGAACACAATTTTTGGTCTAAATTTATATTACTATCACATGATGTTAAAATAGAGATATCATCTGCGAACAATACGCATGACTCTTTGATGTGGTTAGGGAGATCGTTTATGTAAATAAGGAATAGCAGGCACCCTGTCACACTTCCTTGTGGTATAGAAGCGTTTACTGGGATGTTTTGGGATCGAATTAATTCTATTTCTTTTGATTTTTGATTGTAATGTTCTATTTCTACTACTTGTTCTCTGTTTTTTAAATAAGATGTGAACCATTCATAGCTTTTCCCGCGGATACCGATGTTATACAGTTTATTTAATAATATAGCAAATTGTTTACTCATACCAAGTTGACCTTGATTGTACCCTGGCATGATAAACGGTCTATTAGGCGGAATTCCGAAATTAAATTTAGGTATTGCACTAGCATTATATTTAAATGATTGATTTGGTTGCATCATTGGCATCGGTCTGAAACCTGGTGGTAGTGGGGGGGTAATTCCGACGTTTGGCCCCCAAACTGGAACGGGCCGGGGCCGCCTTCAAGCGGCTCTTGCCCAACCTGGGGGGGCCAAACGCCTCCTGCCGGAGGCTTTACGCGGGGGTCGTGCGGTCCATGGCCATATACGGGGCCCCGGTGTGGGCGCGTTCACTGCGGCGGCGAGCCGCCCACTACCTGAACGCGCCCCAGAAGGTGGTGGCCATAAGGGCTATCCGGGGCTACCGCACGATCTCTGGCGAGGCGGCAAGCCTCCTTGCCGGACTGCCGCCATGGGATCTGGAGGCAATAGTCCTCGCGCGCCTGTATGAGTGGCGCGCGGAGGCACTACGCCGGGGGGAGGATCCGCTTCCGCGGCAAATCGCTGCGGAGCGGACGGATCTCCGGCGCGATCTCATGGCGGCATTTTTTCCCAAGTCTTGTGTGGGGTTTTCAGTTACAGGGTCTGTTGGAAACTCATTCTCTATACTAGGGAAATATTCGGATAAATCATAACAATATTCGTATTCCGCAGGGTAAGTAAAATAGCTATCATAAGAAGGGTAGAGCTCTAATTCATTTACAGGGAAACCTTGCTGAGGTGCTTTTTGCGGAGCAGTTCTCATAGTAGCATCGGTTGGGGATTGTTTTGTGTGTTTTGTTGTGGAATCGGGGAACGATTATTACTACCAAACTGACGCGGAAGCATTGGCATCATTTGTTGATAACCAGGGGGTCTATAACCAAAGTTAGGTCGGTAACCAAACTGCTGTGGCATCAAGTTTTGTTTACTCATACCAAGTTGACCTTGATTGTACCCTGGCATGATAAACGGTCTATTAGGCGGAATTCCGAAATTAAATTTAGGTATTGCACTAGCATTATATTTAAATGATTGATTTGGTTGCATCATTGGCATCGGTCTGAAACCTGGTGGTAGTGGGGGGGTAATTCCGACGTTTGGACCCCAAACTGGAACGGGCCGGGGCCGCCTTCAAGCGGCTCTTGCCCAACCTGGGGGGGCCAAACGCCTCCTGCCGGAGGCTTTACGCGGGGGTCGTGCGGTCCATGGCCATATACGGGGCCCCGGTGTGGGCGCGTTCACTGCGGCGGCGAGCCGCCCACTACCTGAACGCGCCCCAGAAGGTGGTGGCCATAAGGGCTATCCGGGGCTACCGCACGATCTCTGGCGAGGCGGCAAGCCTCCTTGCCGGACTGCCGCCATGGGATCTGGAGGCGATAGTCCTCGCGCGCCTGTATGAGTGGCGCGCGGAGGCACTACGCCGGGGGGAGGATCCGCTTCCGCGGCAAATCGCTGCGGAGCGGACGGATCTCCGGCGCGATCTCATGGCGGCATGGAAAGAGCGACTGTCGCAACCCAGCGCAGGGCACGCCGCGATAGCGGCGATAAGACCCCTCTTTGAGGAGTGGCTAGAGAGGCGCCACGGCGCCCTCACCTTTCGCCTGACGCAGGTCCTCACCGGACACGGAAGTTTCGGGAGGTTCCTGCACATCATCAGGCGGGAGGAAACGCCCGGGTGTCACCATTGCCAGGGTCGCCCAGAGGACACGGTGGAGCACACGGTGGAGGTCTGCCCCGCTTGGGCGGAGCACCGCCGTGTCCTCGTAGAGGCGATTGGCAGCGACGGCGACCTCTCGCGTCCGGCCCTGGTGCAAGCCATGGTCCGGGGCGAGAGGGAGTGGGAGGCAGTCACCTCCTTCTGCGAAGCAGTCATGCTAGCGAAGGAGGTGGCGGAACGGCTCAGGGAGAGAGCCTCCCGTCCCAGCCGCCGCGGGAGACGCTCCGGGCGTCGGGAGCCGCGTGACGACTCCCGGCCACCGTAGGCGCGGGCCTGCGGGCGGAGAGTAATGGGTAGCTCACCGCCCGATCAGGACCAGGCCCGTGCCGGACGGCGCGTACGTGTTCCACGCGCGCCTCAAAGAGATGTCAGCATCGAGGAGGGGCCCCTTAGGGCCGAAGCCTGCCGGGTCAGCGGGATTGTCCGAAAGGGTTACCGCTGGCCCGGAACATAAAGGGCTAAGGAAGGAACACGGGTGGGTTTTAGTCAGTAAGAGTCTGACACTCCCTTCCGCTCCACCCAGAGCGGGAGGAGTCATTTGATGATTTCCCATCCTCAAAAAAAAAAAAAAAAAAGTGGGGGTAAACCAAATTTAAATGTTGGTTGTGGTGCACTTGTGCCGCTAACCTGTGGTTTAGTATTATGGTTTGTATTTAACATTTTGCTGCGCATCTGATACTGATCATAGAAATTAACTTCTTCTAAAACTACAGATAAGGCCTCTTCTAATGTGCGTGGATTTTTCAGACGCACAATGCGTACCATGTTTTCTGGTAAGTTATATAAAAATACCTGAAGGGCTGAGTTGTTATAAATAGTAGTCTTACTTACTCGCAAATTTTGATCACTAATTTGGTTAACCTTTGACAACAAAACTGATTTTACTGTTTGAATTCTTGCACAAAAATCACTGTGACTCTCATTACTTTTAATCTTTAAAGTTTCTAACTCGATAGCCAAACACTCTTCGCTTCGCGGATCGCCAAAGTGTAACTCTAGCAATTCCTTGAATTCCGCCCACGATTGAATGTCTCCGCGCTCGCTGATAAGCGCGGCTGCATCACCCGTTAAGCGGCTAGACACAACATGCATTAAGTATTCCTGTTGTAATTCCGATGATTTAAACTTATCAATAATATACTCACATTTGCGCAAGAATAGATTCAAATGTCGTTTATTACCGTCAAAACTGGGTAGAATTTTGTACAATTCATTTGGAATTAGCTTCATTTCCGACATTCTGATAATTAATTAAAAATACTAATTAACTCTATGAACTCTACCAATTTTACCTATTACAATAATTACTACTAGTATAGTTATTAAGTGTTTCTGAACTCAATATAGATTATAGCTATATCTATTTAGTTTTTTAAATTAGTTATAATACAAAACAGTTGTATGTTCCGTATTCTTACAGTACACATATAAGACTTAATTATTTAAGAAAACCATCAAACAGTCAAAATGGAAAACTTCCAATTCCAAGTTTAACGAAAGGATGTGGACACGGATATCAAGGAGGTGAAAAGTCGTACTCACCAGCCTGCCACGCCCATCATCAGCTCTCAGGACTCCTCGTCGCCGACGATATTTATTTGGTTCGTTGGATCACCTTGCCGTACACCACGCGTACCGTTTTGAAAATCGAGAAGTCTTATCGCGATGAACCACGTAACGCGTGATAGCTTCCTCAGTGATCCTACCGGCTGCGCCAGTCAGGATTGGGAGCGCCTTAAAGGGCTTTTAAAAAATAAAAATAATTACTTAATTAATTATATTTAATTGAGACGTGTTACATAGTCGGATGTAAGTCACGAACTAAATTACTAGCTAAGACTTAGACTAAACAAACATAAAATGTGCAAGCTCAGCGACCACACATGTCGTGCTGGGCAAGAGTGCTTATACACGCAATATCTGTAAGGGCTGGGGTTCCATAACTAGCTTGTCCGACCGTACGTGACATACCTAGTAACCGGCCAACAATTTTAACAATGTCTTTCCGCTTGGTCACCAATGAAATCCATGGACAAGTAATATTGTACGCTTGACTGACATAAAAGAGTTCCTTCACTTATTTTTTGGATCCCAACGATTTTGTATCCACAAAAGATATTGAAAGATCGTCTATGAATCTATGATGTCCATGTTTCAAGCCTGATGTTATTGAAAAAACTTTTTCATGCTTACTTATTTCAGTAATGGATTGCTGGGTTTATTATTCGACTAGCTTCTGCCCGTGAGTCCGTCCGCGTGAAATTTCTTGTACAGACGCCAGCACATCAAGCTACTACAATCTGTCAAATTTCGTTAATAGATTTTCAACTTTATCGCTAAAGCATAAGGTTCAAAGTTGATTGGGAAATTTTGACAGTACCACCGACCCTCCCCGTCGCATCACATCGCCTGCCCGCAGTGTCACTTCATGTTCGTTTAACGATCTTTCTGACTTTTTTTTCTTTTTGCTCCTGAGGGTCATAGCGTGATGTTATAGTCATTGTACTCATCATTATGAACAACTTTTACTATGGGACCAAACCTGAAATCGCGAAAAAAAAATCAGCTGTTCCCTACGTTTTGACGAGTTATACGAACATAAATTGTAGGGAACAGCTGATTTTTTTTCGCGATTTCAGGTTTGGTCCCATAGTAAAAGTTGTTCATAACGGCGAGTACAATGACCTCTTAAGAGGTTGTTAATGTTTTACCAATAACCCTGTATAGCCTACAAGCCTTCCTTAAGAATTGGGGTATCAAATGCGAAAAGAATTTTTCAACTCCGACTGGTAGTTTCCGAGATTAACGCGTTCAAACAAACTCTTCAGCTTATTATTAGTATATATAGATTTAATACGCTGAAAGAATTCGAAGTTAATACCTTTGTGAATGGAGATCAGCTTCTTGGAAAAATATTATTCTATTTCCATTGTAGTTTATTAATTTGCAAGATCAAAGGTTTGTACTTATTGTGTTGCTGGATTAAAATACATAGATATTCCTTTTTCTTTTTGTGTGAGTTCTGTGCCAAAGATATTATTAACGGCAACGAAGATATACATATACTTAGCAATTTTGTAGATGTTTTCAATCACAGATATAGATATACCTAGATAACACAAGTATCACGAACTGTATGAAACCAAGCGTGCCATTTTTTGACTGCCTACTATGACGTCACAAGCTCGCGCTCTCGCTCACACTTACCCAGCCATCAGTACAAAGGACTGAGCGCGAAAGGGGCGGCTTACGATTTGTAATCATAAGTTGGTGTAATTTTTGGCACGCGAAGTAGTTACTCTTGCGTTATCTAGGTGTATCTATATATGTGTTTTCAATCAAACAAAATTTCACCGTGGACGAGATTATCGTGTCGTGACTGCTTTCTTGATCTAGCGGTCACAAGCGCTACTGAAGTCCTGTATTTGATTCTCAGTGCAATTTGGTTTTTTCGTTGGGAATTTCTCAGTTGTTACTGAAAAATTCCCAACGAATGAATGATGGCAATAGGCGCTTCACTTTGCATAAATTATTCCTTTACCACTGCTCTCAAAACGGTGAAGGAAAACATCATGAGGAAACCGTCATGTCCTAGAACCAAAAATTCAAAGACATGTGACATCTACCAACCCGCACTGGGCCCGCGTGGTGGATTACAGCCCACTCCCTCTCACTGAGAGGAGGCCTGTGTCCGTGGCAGTGGGAACGTTATAGGCTGATTATGTGTTATGTGTGATGCCAATAGGCAAGTCCCCTATGTCATGGAAAGAAAGAAAATACAGTTATTTGACCCAGGTTTAAGGCACACAATATTCACACAATTGTGTGCCTCACGGCTACTCCAAATAGACCCATCATTTCAGCCGAAAGACGTTCACTGCTGGACATAGGCCTCCCCCAATTTTGGGGGGGGTTTGCCATAATTGCCACGCTTGGCAGGCGGGTTGGCGATCGCAGTATGGTATGATGGTGTAATGCATAGAGAACGCTGCTGCCCATTCTCCGGTCTCCCTTAGTCGCCTTTTACGACACCCACGGGAAGTATGGGGTGGTGCTATTCTTTAAGTCCGGCACCACACAGTTTATTTTCACTTCAAGATACAAACATCAGTGTAGCCCTGGCTCTTGTACTAGGAGGTCCTGTATCACAAGAGCCAGACCTCTCAATTTACAGAGAATATGATATAGAAGCGCGATAGACAAAAATGAGATTCGTTTTAGTTACCTATATCATGCATTAGAAGGTAAGGCGAAGGTAACTGGCGTAATGTGGAGAGTGCTATAGATACATATCTGCCCAAGCCTTCGAGGATTTTTTTTTGTTAGCCTAAACTGTCCGACTGCTGGGCAAAGGCCCCCAAATCCTACCAGGAACTCTTTTCCCGCGTCACTTCGAACCGGCCCTCGCGGTATGCGTCCAGGTCATCTCGCCATCTCTTTCTGGGCCGGCCTCGGCGGCGCCGTCCATCTTCAGGCATCCCAAGGGTAAAATCGGGACACTATTACAAAGGCGCCACTGTCCGTCTTTCCGTCTGTCACCAGGCTGTATCTCATGAACCGTGATAGCTAGACAGTTGAAAATTTCACAGATGATGTATTTCTGTTGCCGCTATAACAGCAAATACTAAAAACAGAATAAAATAAATATTGAAGGGGGGCTCCCATACAACAAACGTGTTTTTTTTTTTTTTACGGCGTTTTTGCCTTGTGGTACGGAACGCTTCGTGTGCGAGTCCGACTCGCACTTGGCCAGTTTTTTTTTCTTCGAGTAATAAGACGTAATTATTGTTCATTAACGATACCGTCATCGTTATTCTTGACGCACACAGATAAAATAACATGAGTAGGTATACGTGAGGACCACAGATATAATAGATATACCTAGATAACGCAAGTATCACGAACTGTATGAAAACCAAGCGTGCCATTTTTTGACTACCTACTATGACGTCACAAGCTCGCGCTCTCGCTCACACTTACCCAGCCAGCAGTACAAAGGACTGAGCGCGAAAGGGGCGGCTTACGATTTGTAATCATAAGTTGGTGCAATTTTTGGCACGCGAAGTAGTTACTCTTGCGTTATCTAGGTATATCTATATCTATGGTGAGGACCTTTAGTCTTCAGGAGAAATCTACAGACGCCTAGTAATTCCTGACTAAGGGAACGGACGCCCAGCAGCGTTTAGCATAAATTGATGTTCTCGAACAATGTAAGCAGTAGGTAAGCGGGTGAAGTAAGTTCCTCGTTCCTCTCCAAGTTTGATTACTGTTGATTGTGCCTTCGAACGGTCTGTCGATCAACCAGTCTTTGTTGTTTGTGGGACGAATATACATACGGAATAAAGTTGGCTATGGAGATTCGATATGGTTAAAATAAAGCTATAGGGACAACGCGTGCATTAAAATTTGATCAGTAGGGATTAGAAAATAGTTGGTAGAAATTGAAATAATCAGAGAGATATAATTTTATTTATGCGATTAAATCTTATACTTGGAATTAAGACAGAAAAAAAATTGTTATGGACATTTTTTAGAGTCTACCTACATCATCATCATCATCATTTCAGCCGAAAGACGTCCACTGCTGGACATAGGCCTCCCCCAAAAGGGGGGGGTTTGCCATAGTCGCCACGCTTGGCAGGCGGGTTGGCGATCGCAGTATGGTATGGTGGTGGAATGCATAGAGAACGCTGCTGCCCATTCTCCGGTACGCCCCTTAGTCGCCTTTTAAGTCCGGCACCACACAGACAAGTCCGACGAGAGTCTACCTACCTATCCCCTAAATTATGTTTACTTCAAGATGAAAATCCCTTTCGTTCAAATAACATTCAATACAATCAACCCAAACTAGCGTCTAAAAGTTTCAAGTAATTTTCTTTTAATCACAAGAAAAGAGCAATTGCGCCGAAATTACGTTCTCCAGCCAAAGAATCAATTGAATCATGTGGACCAATAAGTGTTAACCGGGGGCTGATTCCTTCTACTATTGTTGCTAGACCGCCCACTCTGGGCCTGACGTGGACTGAATCACAAGTAACTCTGCACCTACTATGGGAACTCACTCTTTTTGAAAACTAACAGAATGTAAGTACCTATACTATGTTCTCTGGCTGTTAGCTAAATGACGTCAGCTATCTTCTAACAGAAAATAACGTCTATTGCATTTCACTGCTGGAATCATCGTCGTCATTATCACCAGCTTATATGTAGTAGTGCTAGACTTCTCCAATCTCCTTTAGTCAAGGCATTCCATAGCTGGATATATCATCTTCATCATCATCACCATCCTATATCGGTCCATTGCTATACTAATACACGCCATTAAATTCCGTCCTCTGTTCATCATTCATCATTTCAGCCGAAAGACGTTCACTGTTGGACATAGGCCTCGCCCAAGCACCTCCACTTCGACCGGTTCTGTGCTTCTCGCATCCAACGGGTTCTTGCGGCCTTGACAAGGTAGTCGGTGCACCTTGTGGAAGGCCATCCAACGCTACGTCTTCCGGTACGCGGTCGCCACTCCAGAACCTTTTGGCTCCATCGGCCTTCTGTTCTGCGAGCAATGTGCCCTGCCCACTACCACTTAAGTTCGGCAATTCTTCGGGCTATGTCGGTTACCTTGGTTCTCCTGCGGATCTCCTCTCCATCCTCTGTTACTTTGATCAATTTTAACGCAACTCCCAACTGTTTGCTTTCGCAACGCTATATACTACTGCAGTTATATATATATATACTACTATATCCTACAGATTCTGTCCTAATTCTGGGCTGTTATGATGACGAAATTCATTTGTAAAGCCCAAGAACACTGTCCAAATGGACGAGAATTTAAAAAAAACAGAACAGATTATAATTTTGTCTCAAAGACCCAAGCCCAGTAATGAGTCTGCCGTATTATAATGGTTTTAATTTATTCCATTTACGCGGGCAAAGAAGGAAAATTCGCAAACGAAGTGTACAATGCCGAGTCATCATGCAAATCAGAAGAGGCGTAACCATCACCATCGGGGTTTAAAACCAAACAAAAGACGATCTTAAGCCATCGATCGTAACCTTCAGAACTATAGAGCTTGGAGACACCTCAGTGGCCGCTGCTAGAGCCGATTGTCAACACTTTCCATACAAACCAAACGTGTCACCATTTACTATGTTATGCTATGTTACTACGACATGACCCGGCACCACCAATATTATTATAGTCCTTTCACAGTTATTTTTTTTTTACTTTTGATTTTGCATCAGTGTCCAAATCACTCTGATCTCTATTCTCCTTCTAATAAGGTTGCTGTTGGGTTGCTGCCATTGATAAGTCTGTCAAATTCATTGTGATCTTTATTCTCGTTATAATAAGGTTGCTGTTAGGTTACTGCTGTCAGAGATAAAATAACAGTGAACGGAGTTCTGCCGACTCAAGACGCTGCCGAGTCGTTGATTCTGAGCGCTGTGTTGAGAACTCACTGAAAGTTGAAAGAACGAAACCAGTGGTAAAGGACATAACATTTCTTTCAAATCTAGCTGTAATGGAACTAACCAATTTGGAGAAAACTCTCGGATAGCTTTTAGCAAAAGCTAAATTTTGTTTTTACTTCCAGCTCGATTTATATACCGGTAAAAGAAAACTGCGAGCGATTTTCTTCTTGATCGTGGTAAGTTTGCGAGTTTGCGACGCAGAGCATGTAACCTTTTAGTTTGCGATAGTATTTGACTTCTCTCTTGAGAGAACCTTTTTGGCTTTTGAACCCTCTCATCCAGCTTTATCTGTCAATGTCAGTTTAAGTTATCTTATCTGTGGTTTAGGTTCAATGCATGGAATTAGTATGTACTACATAAAGTCTCAATATTTGCTCATTTGTATCAAGTTTTCAACTTATTTAATTTGTGAAGAAAGAACTTGCAGAGAATCAGTTCTTTATAAAAACTTTTTTACAAAAAAAAAAAACAAATAGCAACATCGCAACCCGTAAAATATTTGTCATTGAGTAGTTCCGATAGCCATCTGTGGTCTTTATCATCAGCTCCACTTTACCAAATGATGATTTTCGAGAGCAAATGCTCAAAAAAGTATTTTCCAAATCGGTTCGTAAATGACAAAGGTATGAAATATGAAAAGATCGTTAATGTAGATAATTTTTTAGGTTTTTGTTGATTTTTCAAAAACCGCTTGTCAGATTTCGATAAAATTTTCATGGGACCATTTGGGAAGCATATCCTTTCCAACAAAATTTTTCAAATCGGTTGGCAAGCGACGGAGTTATGCGCGAACAAACATTTAAAAAAAAATACAAACATCCGAATTGAGAACCTCCTCCTTTTTTAGAAGTCGGTTAAAAATAAAAATATTTGCTTCATTACCTTCTGCTTCCGTTTAATATAGCAGCAAATTAAATACTTCTCGTTAAAATAACATTACACGTTCGTTAAGATTCCCCAGGTAAAATATTACTATGGAAAAGAATCGTGCGTAAGTAACATTCTTAATTAATATTCACGGGACAAGCGTGGAAATTAAAAATTTTATAGTCCGATTAACATTACAAGTGAGAAGTGTTATGGACCTTTAAATATTCGGTATTACTGTTAAGATTTTAATCAAACCTAAGGGGACTGAAATTTAAGCAGGTGTTAATAAGTTTATTAAGGAAACGTTTATTTGGGGATGATTAAAAATTTAACAAAAAAAATTTGATGCCCTATGATTTTTTTGCTTCTTTTTTCATAAAGATGTAGGTACATATTATTATTTTAAATGTTAGCTTATAATTATTATGTAAATTTTATCTTAATTAATAAAAAAATAACCATATTAACAGAGACGGATAGGGAAAGACAATACAAAAGATGGGATATAGGAATTAAGGCTGATTTTAGAGTCGCGCTGACCGCACGCTGACCGTCGGCGCTGACAGCCGAAACGTATGAAACGCACGCGCTGATAGCTACGCGTCATTCTAAAACGCTTCGTAGAGGTTCATACGTTTCAAGCTGTCAGCGCTGACGGTCAGCTTGCGGTCAGCGCGACTCTAAAACCAGCCTTTATCTTGCACACAGCGGCTCCAAATGGGAGTAGGTCTTTGCCAAGAGCCACTATAAACATTCTGTAAACTACTACTATAAAAACCAAAAAGCATAATGTTCAGAATTAAAGACCTTGTATTATATAACCTTATATAATATAAATAACCATATATAATAATATTATATAACAATAACCTTGTATTATATTATTTAAATAAATTCATTTTATCATGGTTTGTTTTGTTTTCAATTACATTTGGCAGTCCTTTGAGCAGCTTCTAGTTCGTTTGGCCCTTTGCTGCAAGGGATCCGATATTCCGGCTGTCACTGACGTTTCCTGTGGGGTGGTTTTCTGACCCTCAGTAAATGCAGGTTTCCGCAGTATTTCGTCGTATCAACGTAAATATAGAAGAAATATTCCTTATTATATTTCGTTTATCGTTTCTTTGTTATCCAGAAAAAAATGATTTTTTCCATCACGAATTATTTTAACGTTAACTTGAAAGCTATTTGTACAATTGTGAAACTATCTATTTTTGGATCTTTTATAAGCGATGACCATAAAATATTTCTATTGATAAATTGTAAAAACCTACTTTAGGTTACAGTTAATTTTGTACTGGTTTCTGTCCGCGGCTCCGCCCGCGTGGTTGTCGGAAATTTTCCTACGGGAACATGCTACCGGGACAGAGAGTATGTTACTCCTTGTAACATCAACTATCTGCCAGTGAAAGTCCCGTCAAAATCGGTTCAGCCGTTTCGGAGATTAGCCGGAACAAACAGACAGACGGACAAAAATAAAAATAAAAAGTTTTGTTTTTTGTACCTAAGTACAGCATATACTTTCATTTAGTAAAAAGCTGTTATTTTGACATTACAAACAGACACTTGCATTTTATTTATTTGTATGCATGTATAGATTGTCAATTATTAAATTGCTGTTCCCTACATTTTGACGAGTGCGGACATAAATGTAGGGAACAGCTGATTTTATTTTCGCGATTTCAGATTTGGTTCCATAGTAAAAGTTGTTCATAATGATGAGTACAATGACCTCTTAAGAGGTTGTTAATGTTTTACCAATAACCCTGTAGAATGGTTCATAAACGAGCCTTTGAAGTCGCATTTGAGGCCATTACCAATTGTTTTTTTTAGACCTAATTTGGCCAACAATTGTCAGTGAATGGGAAAATGGTCGTCGTCAGACACGGTTGAACGTTCAATTAGCTAACAAAAGGTACATTAAAGCCTAAGTGATCTGTCAATGAACTAGGGTAGTTCCAACTGCAGGCATTGTGTGCAGGAATCCAAAAATAAGTGATGCATCATTCAGTTCTGATTTTTGTCGGCTTTTGAGTCGGATAGTTACTGACTTCATTATCATCAGCAGAAAGATTTCCACTGCTCTGGACAGGCCCGAACCGAATGAAAGATCCTGCGTTTCCCCCATTGAAAACCCTCGTGTTTCACCAATTCGTCGTCATCACTCACAATTACCTACCTATCAGTTTATTTAGAACTGCTTTGCTGCGCCCCGCGGTTTGACCGGCGTAAATGTCGATCCCGTGTAGCCCATATGTTAATCCAGGGAGTCAGCTACCTCCATACAAAATTTTATCAAAATTGATCCAACCGTTTGAGCGTGAAGAAGTAACAAACATATAAACACACACACACCCCCACACCCTCACACACACACACACACACACACACACCCACACACACACACTCACAAACTTTCGCCTTTATAATATTAGTGTGATTACAATTTATTTATTTGTAAGAATGTAGTTTTACATAGTATGGTGTTAATATTTTTTAGGTTCTATACACTCTACCATAACATATGGTGTACAAATATTCAAATGTCATTTTATATAACTAAGTACAATTAATTTTAAGATTTTTGATTTGAAATATGTCCAATATGAGTTATTATAATTAGGTAGGTAGTCGTTACTTTAAAATCAATGTCAAAATTAAGTAGGTACATGATGTCATCTTGGATTTTTACCGTATTCCAAAAAAAATATACCAATGTCATAAAAACAATTATCCAATAACCAACTTGTCAGCTTTTTCTTGAACATGGGGATGGGAAGTTTTAAATGAGTTTGGTAACTTGTTATACACCTGAATGGCATTAACATATACATTCCTCCTAAATATTTTCAATCTACATTGAGGTACATTTAATTCGTGTTTGTATTTATTTCGAGCTGCCGGTCGATTCTGTTAGAATCTCACCGTGAGAAGTTAGGTGAAGTGAGCTGTCATTCCATCTGATGCTACACTAATGACAGCTCACTTTAAGCTCACTTCACCCGAGTTATCACGGTGATATTTTTACAGAATAGCACTACAGGAGCCTTTTTGTGGCTCACTTCTGATAATATTTACTGGTAATCTTATAGGTAGACTGCTCACCGAGAGATCTTTGTCCCAGCAGTGGGAGCAGTGGGTGCTGTTTATGCTATGCTTATAACCAGGGTCTTGAAAACGAAATGAAATTCGTTCCGTTATCAATAATGTTATCGTAAAACGTTCCAAAACTTGTAACGATACTAAAATCTAAAAATATCAATAAAGTTACAAAAGAAAACGTTATAGAATATCATTTTCGTAGAACAATATTATAAGTAACGTTATAGGTTAGTATTAGTAACAATAAGCTTATCCACTTGGAATAACGTTATAGGAGAAACAAAGCACTTGGAATAACGTTATAGGAGAAACAAAGCACTTGGAATAACGTTATAGGAGAAACGTTACAGATTCATTTGTAACGTTATTCTTCATACTTTTTCGTCTTTTTCGTCATCTTATAAGTCATGAAGCTGGCAAATTTGAGTATCGAAATGAATAACGTTATTATATCGTTATACTAATAACGATATATTAATAATATTGTTATTGAACAGTTTAAGATTTCGTTCCGTTTGTCAATATCGTTATAGCCAAGAAATTAATTTTGTTACGATCCTGGTAGTACAAATTATCGTTACCGAAACTACGCGTAACGTTATTTTGAGTAAGGTTTCAAGTCCCTGCTTATAATATACAGACTAGCTTTTGTCCGCCGTTTCACCCACGTGGATGACAGCATAATTAAAGATTTAACCTTACTCAAGTCTTGATTTATCCATATGAAAAATTTCAGCCAAATTTTGAGTTACTTTCATATTATCGTGACTAAATAATAACAGCCGCACAGGTCGATCGATCAGGTTAAGCTACTCTTGCCGCGGTTGGTCTGTGGATGGGTGACCATCTTTACATACCGAGACCCTCCGTGCCTCGGAAAGCACGTTAAGCCGTTGGTCCCGGCTGTCCTTCGTGGATCTTTGACAGTCGTTACGGGTAGTCAGAAGCTCGAAAGTTTGACAACCAGTCTTACCAAGGGGTATCGTATTACCCAGTAACTGGGTTGTGGAGGTCAGATAGGCAGTCGCTCCATGTAAAATACTGGTATTCAGCTGCATCCGGTTAGACTGGAAGCAGACCCCAACATACTTGAGGAAAAGCTAGGCAGATGATGACTGGGCTACTGATGTGAGCCACAGCTCGCCACAGTCCACAATTTTCAGTGAGCTATAGTCTGTTCCAAAAGTATCTGGTGATGAAAGTGTAAAGAAATGGAGGCTGGAATTCTCAGAGTAGTCAGATAGGAAACGTTGGTCCCAGCTGTCATTCTGTATGTTACTGGAATCAGAAGCCCGACAGTCTGACAACCAGTCTTACCAAGGGGTATCGTATTACCCGGGAACTGGGCAGTCGCTCCATCTAAAATAGGTACTGGTATTCAGCTGCATCCGGTTAGACTG
Source organism: Mesoligia furuncula (assembly GCA_916614155.1). Classification (NCBI taxonomy): domain Eukaryota; kingdom Metazoa; phylum Arthropoda; class Insecta; order Lepidoptera; family Noctuidae; genus Mesoligia; species Mesoligia furuncula. The sequence goes on along the minus strand of OU744800.1, from coordinate 20,242,680 downwards.
GAATCCGACCCCAACATAGTTGGGAAAAGGCTAGGCAGATGATTTCATATTTATAATACATATTAGTAGTCGCTATGACCCTTTTCAAACCCAAGATCGAATACCTGGCCCCATTACTTCAGGCTGAATTTCGCTAAATTCCAACACAACTGCTAAATAACGTTTTACTATCATTCCATAGTCCAACACACGACGCTAGTCAACACAAATTACTTGATAGTTATTGGTTATTGCCTATAGTAATAATACACGGAACCCACTGAGTAGCGGCCATATTGCCTTGCGTTTACGTCAACCAATATAAACTAATTGAGGACCGGGTCCTGGCGTAGTAATAAACAGCATGAGACCTGCTTGATGGGGGCACAGGAATTGAACATTATGTTAAGTTTCATCAAGAAATGATAATATCTATGTGATAACTGATAAACATCAGCTCTAATTTATTATCGATCAATATGTCTGCCTAGCCTTTTCTTACGTTGAGGTCGGCTTCCAGTCTAACCGGATGCCGAATTATTTATTATATTTTTTTACGGTTGTCTGAAAAAGATTGCGTTAACTTAGCGATAAGACCGCCCATTATCACCCTATTCTATAATATCAGAAAAACGATGGCTGCCCCTCGAAGGGTATTTAAAAAAACCTATTTTGATGTAATTTGATAGAAAGGTAACTGCTTACCTGAAAAGGGACTTTAAGTAGGTACATAAGTACCCGGAAAATATACACTTTACACCTGGTAGCCGCGGCTTACTTAGGTATATTACGTCAGAAAATTTGATAAATTAGGGTCATTAGTACATTGAAATAAAATACGACCTGTACCTACTTTTTGCGAAATATTTAGTTTTTGGGTATTTCGCAAAGACAAAGGTCGTATTTTATTTCAATGAACTAATGACCCCTATTTATCAAAACGTCACCTTTATTTACAATTATAAGAGAACAATATAAATATAATTTAGGCATGATGTCCATGAAGTAGGCAAGCTGTTCTTTTGTTTTTTCCTTTAATCGGATGAAAAATTGGCTCATAAATGTCAGTAGCAGAAACTCGTAAAAATAAAGCACTAAAAATAATGAAAAAAACCAAATGTCTTCAAACGAGTTCCGTTTGACATGCTCATCGTTTCATCAAATACCCTTTCACTTATTTATCCAATTTCAAAATAAACTTCGACTCAATTTTATATCAAAACGTTGAGCATGATATTCCAAAAATCATAACGTAATCATACAGGGACGTATTTGGAGGAAAATTTATATTTTATAATTGAATTGTCAAGTGACGAGGAGATGAACGATGGAGTAAAGCTGTGACCGAATGGTGGCCAAGATTAGTCCAAAGAAACCAGGGCCGACAAAGTCGCGGGAAACACCTGGATGAGAGACGCATGGAACCGGGAAGTATGGCAAAAGAAAGGGGAGGCCTATACCCCGCAGTGCGTGATTCCGGGCTGAAATGATGATGATGAATGATGAATTGTCAAATCAATGGAATGTTTGGAATGACGAACAAAATACCAATGTCAATTACTATGACTTTCCCCCACATGTTAATGACCGCAAAAGGGACATTGTCAAAAGGGCAGGGCCGAAATTATAACCCGCATCCGTCGCTCACGCGTGGAATGCGAAAGACGAATGCTTATTAATGGTCTCATTCACGAGCCCAATACGACTAAATAGACCGATCTAACTGAATGAGCTACCAATATAGAACGCCATTAGTTTCAATCAGAACGGTATGTAACTACGGTCGCATAAATTATTTATTATGATCCCATTCAATTGTTTAGGGACGTTTATATTGATAGAGTATCGATTGATGCTAGTGTACACTGACAGTCTATGATGTAGACGTCATTAGTAGTCGGTTTAAATTAAGTGAAATATAGTTTCTGTCTGCGGATCTGTCCTGTTAGTTTATCGTCGTGTTAACTAGATGTATGTCATCTATCTGAGTAGAAATATTTCATACGTTAATTGCTTGGCATAATGTCGGAGTTTTGATGCATTTTGTGCCAGATACATATGTTTAAATGATTTACATCGATCGTTTGATTAAGTCGGCGACTACGCATTCTGGCACGTAGTTTTCGCATCAGAAAAATGCTTTTGCCCTTTCTTGTACAGTAACATGACGTGTTTTATTTTGTCATGTAGTCTATGCACATTAAAATTGGCGGCTGTCGTCATAAAATATGACAAACATTTCAAATCTAACGTCAGTTGTAACATCAAAAATACTTACGCGTACCTATTAAAATTATACCGACGTAAACTAATGGCTTAGCAAGTTTTTGTGTACCTACATAATGTTCAAAAATAAAAGTCAGAACGGTGTCATTGAAATTATTCTCATAAATAATATGAAAATGTGCGTAGTAATTGGTACAGAATTCGTCTCTGCTATTTTTTATGGCGTTCCCGTCAAAATCATTAATCACGCGCAGACTGTATCTAGCGAGCGGTACATTCAGATTTAATATACCGACAGTTACCATTTTCATTTATTATTTTAACACGGTTTTTATTATAAGTATTGCAAATTGTCTGTGTGGTGCCGGACTTAAAGAATAGCACCACCCCATACTTCCCGTGGGTGTCGTAAAAGGCGACTAAGGGGCGTACCGGAGAATGGGCAGCAGCGTTCTCTATGCATTCCACCACCACCACTGCGATCGCCAACCCGCCTGCCAAGCGTGGCGATTATGGCAAACCCCCCCCTTTTGGGGGAGGCCTATGTCCAGCAGTGGACGTCTTTCGGCTGAAATGATGATGATTGCAGATTCTTATAAAATGGGATATTTCTACTGGAACTTTTACCGATTACTGGCAGCGCCCCGCGGTTTCACCCGCATAAATGTCCTGTTTTAAAGACACGTGGCGCCATCTATTATCATAATAACGTTATTTTTGTTTTCCTCGGGAACAGCACTTTTTTTTCGGGATGAAAGGTACCTACAGACGCCAGCACATCAAGCTTCTACAATCTGTCAAATTTCTTTAATAGATTTTCAACTTTATCGCTAAAGCCTAAGGTTCAAAGTTGATTGAGAAAATTTGACAGTTTCGGGTAGCTTGATGTGCTAGTCTGTACGTAAGGTAAAAAAAATCTGCTGTTTCATACATTTTGGTCAAGTAGGTATTGAACTTTTGTATTAAACAGCAGATTTTTTTATTCGTGATTTCAGAGTTGGTCCCACAGTGAAAGTAGGTAGTTCAGGGTCTCAAGTCTGCTATTACAATAGTGTCAGAATGGTCTATCATTGATTTCATAATTGTTGATTTTGACAAGTTTGGTAATCTACTAATATAATGGCGTCATTATGACTTTCCAATGGTCAACCACTGACACTTCATTGAAAGAAATGGCATAGAATGGTAATCTCGTACATAATGAAAAATTAATTACTGACTTACGCGGTAATCTGCAAAAATTTTGACAGTTCCTTTGATCAGTGACCTACCATTAGAACGTCATTGTGCAGTCATTGCTTTCAAATCGTTACGAGTATCGTATAATTTCTGTGCCATTGACCATCCAATGATCAACCATTATGAATTTAGCAGATTACGAACTTTCAGCAAAATGACAATGGAATGGTGGTGGGACCGTGTTGGAATAACGAATTTATAAAAATAGCAGACTAGGGCCCCAGTTCGATAGTCTAAAGCACCTCTTAAAGTTTGCTGGGTTAATTTTGAAACACCTTATTGTATATCCCGAATATAAATGTCTAATTCCGAGATCTATCTTTTATTTCTTTAATACGAGTAAATGCTGATTTTACCAAAGTCAGATAACTTTTATTCGCGGAATAAAATTGACGTCTGTCAGTTCTAGTAGGTATGGTAAAACTGTCAAAAGTATTTTTTTTTTCTCAGGATAGCACTTATTCTATATACACATAGGTACATACAGGTATAAAAGTTTGGTGGAATGCGCCCTACCCTAAGCATCATTTGTATCTTCTCAACACCACAATTCTATAAAAAAAATAACTTGTTAAATTGATGTGTGTTTAGTGACTACGTAGATACGTAGACGTCGATAAGACTCCTCCCACATCCTTTAAGATCAGTATCGATACAAGACAATCGTAACGTTAATCGTTTCAACTCGATTACTTGTTAACGCTACAATAATATACTCGTGTAGTTGAAACGATTACACTGAAACAGTTTGTCGCCCCGTGATTGATAGCAGCTGTAATTAATTTACATTAGATAAGTTGACAGCTGGGACAAAGCTGAGGCTTGATTACCGTGAGCTTTATTATAACTACATTAAAGCCGGTTATTGTGTTCCCAGTAAAGCATGTTACCTCTAACAACAAACACGGCGGATGGTTCTTATCACATAACATCGCGACTGAATTCCTCGAAGGGTTTATAGGCAGAGGTATGTACAGTCAACAAAGGAGATAAGTATACAGGAGCGTCGGATGTAGTTGAAGTTTACTAAGACGATGGATGTTCTCGAATAAAATAAAATTTTATTCATCATCATCATTTCAGCCGAAAGACGTCCACTGCTGGACATAGGCCTCCCCCAAGCAAACTTGGGGGGTTTGCCATTATCGCCACGCTTGGCAGGCGGGTTGGTGATCGCAGTATAGTATGGCGGTGGAATGCATAGAGAACGCTGCTGCCCATTCTCCGGTACGACCCTTAGTCGCCTTTTACGACACCCACGGGAAGTATGGGGTAGTGCTATTCTTCAAGTCCGGCACCACACATAAAGCTGTTTGTTATCTATTAATTTTATTAATAGAAAACAAACAGCTCATTTATTAAATTAAATTTCAGTCCAGAACATCCATCGGTTTCTTGGTAAACTTCAACTATATCCGACGCTCCTGTATACTTATCTCCTTTGTTGACTGTACATGTACAGACGCCAGCACATCAAGCTACTGCAATCTGTCAAATTTCTTTAATAGATTTTCAACTTTATTGCTACAGCTTAAGATTTAAAGTTGATTGACAGTTTGACAGTTTCGGATAGCTTGATGTTCTGGTCTGTACCTATAATACACCCACATTTCGCCATTATGTTTAAGTCCCATGTAATAGAGGGCGAGTCTATTGCTATCAACCGGGCACAATTCCAGACTCCGGGGCTGCTACTGAGAAATTCTAGACAAAAAAACCCAATAAGACAGCCTAACCCGGGAATCGGAGTTATTCCGTTCTGATCCCCTGAACCACCCTCCACCCCCCCCCACCTCGATCGCCTGATTGTTCATCTTCGGTTTTAATCTTTGTTTTATCCACTATAGACTTTCTCATACCGGTTTGATCCGATTTTTCGAACCCAGGACCTCATGCTCAGCGGTAGCGCTTGCGACCGCTAGAGCAACAAAGAGGCTGCCTCAGTTCTTATCATCATCTGCCTAGCCTTTTCCCAACTATGTTGGGGTCGGCTTCCAGTCTAACCGGATGCAGCTGAATACCAGTATTTTACATGGAGCGACTGCCTATCTAACCTCCACAACTCAATTACTGGGTAAGACTGGTTGTCAGTCTTTCGGGCTTCTGACTACCCGTAAGGACTGTCAAAGATCCACAAATGACAGCCGGGACCAACGGCTTAACGTGCTTTCCGAGGCACGCAGGGGTCACGGTATGTAAAGATGGTCACCCATCCACAGACCAACCGCGGCAAGCGTAGCTTAACCTGATCTATCGACCTGTGCGGCTGTTATTATTTAGCCCCGGACCCAAATGTGTGAAAATAAGACTTAAGTAGGTACCTCAAAAAGGTTCACACTTACTTTATTTTGATGAATGAGCATATTTTACCTTTTATTTTATACTAGCCTCTGCCCGCGACTTCGTCTGCGTGAAATATTTTGTTCCCCACCCCGTCGCATCGCATTGCCTGCCTGCGCTATTACTGCGTTTTCGCTAAGCGAAACTTATGACTTTTTTTCATTTTGCTCAACTTCTAAGGGTCCTAGCGTGATGTTTAATAGCCTATAGCCTTCCTCAGGAATCGGGCTATCAAATGTAAAAAGATTTTTATGAATCCGACCGATACTTCCAGAGATTAGAGCTTTCAAAAAAACAAACTCTTCAGCTTTATTATTAGTATTATTTTAAAACTATGATATCTCCTTTTTTTTTTTTTTTTTTTTGTGGATGGGAAATCATCAAATGACTCCTCCCGCTCTGGGTGGAGCGGAAGGGAGTGTCAGACTCTTACTGACTAAAACCCACCCGTGTTCCTTCCTTAGCCCTTTATGTTCCGGGCCAGCGGTAACCCTTTCGGACAATCCCGCTGACCCGGCAGGCTTCGGCCCTAAGGGGCCCCTCCTCGATGCTGACATCTCTTTGAGGCGCGCGTGGAACACGTACGCGCCGTCCGGCACGGGCCTGGTCCTGATCGGGCGGTGAGCTACCCATTACTCTCCGCCCGCAGGCCCGCGCCTACGGTGGCCGGGAGTCGTCACGCGGCTCCCGACGCCCGGAGCGTCTCCCGCGGCGGCTGGGACGGGAGGCTCTCTCCCTGAGCCGTTCCGCCACCTCCTTCGCTAGCATGACTGCTTCGCAGAAGGAGGTGACTGCCTCCCACTCCCTCTCGCCCCGGACCATGGCTTGCACCAGGGCCGGACGCGAGAGGTCGCCGTCGCTGCCAATCGCCTCTACGAGGACACGGCGGTGCTCCGCCCAAGCGGGGCAGACCTCCACCGTGTGCTCCACCGTGTCCTCTGGGCGATCCTGGCAATGGTGACACCCGGGCGTTTCCTCCCGCCTGATGATGTGCAGGAACCTCCCGAAACTTCCGTGTCCGGTGAGGACCTGCGTCAGGCGAAAGGTGAGGGCGCCGTGGCGCCTCTCTAGCCACTCCTCAAAGAGGGGTCTTATCGCCGCTATCGCGGCGTGCCCTGCGCTGGGTTGCGACAGTCGCTCTTTCCATGCCGCCATGAGATCGCGCCGGAGATCCGTCCGCTCCGCAGCGATTTGCCGCGGAAGCGGATCCTCCCCCCGGCGTAGTGCCTCCGCGCGCCACTCATACAGGCGCGCGAGGACTATCGCCTCCAGATCCCATGGCGGCAGTCCGGCAAGGAGGCTTGCCGCCTCGCCAGAGATCGTGCGGTAGCCCCGGATAGCCCTTATGGCTACCACCTTCTGGGGCGCGTTCAGGTAGTGGGCGGCTCGCCGCCGCAGTGAACGCGCCCACACCGGGGCCCCGTATATGGCCATGGACCGCACGACCCCCGCGTAAAGCCTCCGGCAGGAGGCGTTTGGCCCCCCCAGGTTGGGCAAGAGCCGCTTGAAGGCGGCCCCGGCCCGTTCCAGTTTGGGGGCCAAACGTCGGAAATGCTCCACGAAGTTCCACCGGCTGTCGAGGACGAGACCCAGGTATTTCATCGTCATCCCGACGCCGATGTGAACCCCTCCTACCGTTAGTTGGGATCCCGATGGCGGCGCGTTCCGGGGCCCATGAAACGACATGGCCTCGGACTTGTGCAATGCCACCTCGAGACCCAACTGCCGGATCCTCTCCACGACTATCGCAACCCCGCGTGTCATCGCGTCGGCCGCCGCCTGATGCGACCTCCCCTGCGCCAGGACCAGCGTGTCGTCAGCGTAGCAAACCACGCTGACGCCATCAGGGAGGTCGGCGCGCAGCACCCAGTCGTACCCGATGTTCCACAGAGGCGGCCCCAGGACCGATCCCTGTGGGACACCGCACGACATCTCTCGCCGGTTCCACTCCCCATCGCGACCGGGGTAGCTGACGGCTCTTTCCGTCAGATACGCCTCGACTATTCGACGGAGGTAGGGCGGCACCCGGTGATACCGGAGTGCCTCCACAATGGTGCTCCAGGGCAGGGTGTTAAACGCGTTGGCGATGTCGAGTGACACCGCCACGACGACCCCACCCCGGGACACCGCGTCCCCCGTCGTGAGGGCTCTCACGCGCATGATGGCGTCCACCGTCGAGCGCCCCTTGCGGAAACCGAACTGGCTGTCCGCAAGATCCGGCCCCGTCCTCACCAGGTGCCCGACGAGGCGGCCCGCAATCACTCTCTCAAAGAGCTTGCCGACCTCGTCGAGCAGCACGATGGGCCGGAATGCGGACGGAGAGTCCGCAGGGCGCCCAGGCTTCCGAATGAGGACCAGCTTCCCCGTCTTCCAACGGCGTGGAAACTGGCCTCTCTCCAAACATGCGCTTAAGAACGCCTCCAGTCGAGGCCCGAGAGCCCCCGAGGCCAGGACCCAGGCTTTACCTGGCAAGCCGTCGGGTCCTGGGGCGGTATTTTTGGCCTTCAGCCTTCCTACCGCCGCTCTCAGTTCTACCCCGGTCACAGCAGGGATGTCGTCGTCGTCCGCGTGGTCCGCTTCGGGCACCGCAATTGGCGGAGCCATGGGCGGGGGAGTGTGCTCCCCCCGTTAAGGGAACAGAGCGCTCACCACCTCCTCCACCAGCTGGGGGCGGAGACTCTGCGTCAGCGGGGGGGCCCAGGTGCGGAGTTTATTCCGCACCATTTTATAAGGGCGCCCCCACGGATCTCTGTTCAGAGTCTCCACCATCTCCTCGCGGGCCACATCCTTGGCCCGCTGGACAGCCTCTTGGAGGGCGGTCTTCGCCGCTCTGTACCCCTCGTACAGCTCCGCCTCCGTGGCTTCCGCATCCGGAGGGCGAATGCGGAGCCTGCGGTGCCTGGTGTAAAGGTGTCGCGCATCGACGCACGCCTTGCGTAGTGACTCCACCTCCTGCGACCACCAGTACACCTGACGTCGGGCGCGTCCTGGCCGGACTCGGGGCATTGCCACGTCACAGATCTCGGACATGGCCTCCCGGAACCACTCCGCCTCATCGTCGATGTTGGCAGGCCTGTCCGGTGATGACACCCAGGCCTGCACGATCGAGGCTTCCAGGAGGAGCTCCCGGTCCAGCTGCTTCAGCGCCCACCGCGGACCACTCGGGGCCTGTTGGACCAGCGCGCTAGAGGTCTGGGCGGAGACGTCGAACCGGATATACCGGTGATCGGAGTAGGTCTCCACCCCCTCCATGACGCGCCAGTCAATGACGCGTTGTGACAGAGCGGGGCTGCCGAACGAGATGTCCACCACGGACTCACCCCGCATCCGCACACACGTGGGAACAGAACCCCGATTTAGGACGACCAGGCCTGTTTCCAGAGCCCAGTCCTCCACCATCCTGCCCCGCACATCCGTGTAACGGGAACCCCAGGCCAAATTCTTGGCATTGAAGTCCCCGAGCACTAGCACGGGGAAGGGATGGTTTCTGGCGACGACGACACTCAACTCTGTTAAAGAGTTGTGGAACTCGGCGAGAGTTCGGTTCGGAGAGAAGTACACCCCCACTACTACTATCTCTCCGAACCGTGCTGCTACGCACCCCTGTCCCTTCGTGACGCATTCGAGGGACGGGGTGCCGGCGGCGGCCGACGAAAGTATGGCCACTGACCCGCTCAGGTCCTCCACCCAGTCATCCCTGGGCGGGACAAAGTACGGCTCAGCGACCACGGCGATGTTAATCGACCACTGCGCCACGCTCTGGAGCAACAGGTCCTGAGCGCAGGCGCAGTGGTTGATGTTCGCCTGGAGGAGGCGTAGGGGAGCCATTACTCCTCCATTTCAGCCCCCTCCCGGGCCCCTTGTGAGGGCCCCTCCACTATGGCGGCGGCGGCAGCGGCGGCGGCGGCGGTGGTTATGGCGGCGGCGGCGGCGGCGGCGGTGGTGGCGGCGGCAGCAGCGGCGTTGGTGGCAGCGGCAGCGGCGGCGGCGACGGTGGTGGTGGCGACGGTGGCGGAGGGCCTGCCTTTCCTCCTGGTTCCGGCGGGTGGAGCGCAGGACTTGCTCCCCGCCCGGTGATCGGCCGGCTTGCCAGCAGCCGCACATGCGATACAGTGCGGCTCGGCGTTACAGGAGCCGGCCTTGTGTCCGGGCTGACCGCAGCGGAAGCATAGTGTGCTGCGGTCTACCTCCGAGGTGCATTGGACGCCAACATGGTGTCCCACGAGGCATCGGAAGCACCTCAGAGGCTTGGGTTCCAGCAGTTTGACCTGCGCTGAAACCCAGCCCACCAGGAGCCTTCGGCCCTCCACGATTTTTCTGGCCGCCGTCACGGGGCAGCTTACCGTTATGGTTCGCATGCCCGTGAAGTCAGGACGTATGGTGCCCGCCTTCACCTGGTCGGCCAGACACCCGCCCGTCCTGACAACGGCGGCAACCACCTCTCCCTCCGTTACGGAGTCATCCAGGCCCAAGATGCGCATGTCTGCGCACTTGACGGGCCTGGAGACTCGAGCCTCATCCGCATTGAGGGACGCCCTTAGCTTCTCAGCTAGGGCGTCAGCGGTGGGGCCACTCGTCGCACCGGGGATCTCCAACATGCGGGCGCCAGTGGCGGTCACCCTATGCCGGAGGCCCCCGGTGATCCCCAGCTCCTGGAGGTCCACCGTCTCTCTCGCTTTTGCGAGCACGTCGCGGTACGTCACGCCCCTCTTGACCGCGTCCGGCTGCAGCGTTATCACTACAGCCGCGGTCTTCGGGGCACGAAGCCTAGCCGCGACGGCTCGCTCCTTGCGGCGCCGCCTTTGCGCCTTCTTTCTGGCCGCCTTGGCCGCCTTCTTCTTCTCCCCGACCACCTGCCATTCGGCGTCGGTCGTGGGAGAAGTGGGAGGGTTTTGGGGGCGGGGCGTTGGCTCTGGGGCCTTCGCCTCCCGTGCCGGTCTGCCCCTCTTCCGGGCCTGCGCCGGGGTGTTGCCGGTAGGCGCCGGGGCCCCGCCAGCCGGCGCTGGCGCCGGAGCTCCTCCAGCCGACGCCGGTTTGGCCGACGCGTGTTTGGTCGACGGCGGTTTGGCCGACGCCGATTTGGCCGACGCAGGTTTGGCCGGCGCCGATTTGGCCGCCGCCGGATTGGCCGGCGCCTGGGCCCGGCCAGACGGCCCGGGTTTAGGGGCGGCAGCTGCCGCAGCGGCCGCGTACGAGGCCGCCTTCGACCTCGGGGCCGTCCCGCCCGCCACGGGAGGGCGCAGGACTATGCCCTCCAGGACAGAGAACCGCGCCTGGAAGGCCGCCAGCTCCTGCCGGACCAGGTTCAGGACCTGATTCTCCACCGGTACGGGCTGGCTCGGTGTCTTCGCCTGCGCGCCCCCGGCGACCCGCAGGCCGGCCAGGTCTGCCCGGAGCATCCCATTCTCCTTTTGGAGATGCTCCATGGCAGCCGTCAGGCGGGCGACCTCCGCCCGCAGTTCAGCCACCTCGCCGGCCGAGGGGCCGGTGTAGTTGGCGGCCTCCGCTGCCGCCATGATGGAGGCCGTCGCCGAGACTACGGCCCTGTTCTTTGAAGCTTGGAGCTTCTTCAAGGCCACGTCTCGGATCGCGGCCTCCACGACCGCCGCAAACCTGCGCTTGCAGTCCGCCTCGGGTTCAGGGCCGCTAGCCTCCCCCGCCTCGTCGCTAGAGGGCCCCGAAGCGACCGCGCGACCGGTCCCCTCCTCCTTTGCGGACTCCTCCGCTCTCTCCGCCGCCTCACGGGCAGTGAGTCCCCTGCCCTTGCCTCGCTCTCGGACCCCACCCCGCCTACTGGTGGGGATCTTCCGAGCCGAGGCCAGCTCCCCGTCGGAGGACGACCCCTGGCTGTCCTCTGACCTTGGCCGCTTGCTGTACTTCTTCGCAGCGGCCATCTCCTTGGCACGACAGGGGCTCCCTGAGCCTCCCGTGCTCGCGCCTCCAGATGCAGCATCGGACTCCGACCCCGCATCACTCCTCACCTCTTCTGTTGGTTTTTGTGTTTGATTGTTAATTTCCATAGTTGTTCCCACGAGTATATTTCATGTTGTACTGGCTCAAAAAATATCGGTTCGCACTAGCGACTAAATCAAGCTACCCATTAGCCAAGCTTACAACCTCCCTCACGGTGCGCCGCCGCTTGGAGATTTGGGGAATTTTTTATAGAGGTTAATCTTCCTCGCGGTCCGGGCGGTTAAGCCAAGACCCTCGACCCCCTTCAACAGCCAGAGACATGACCTTAACTGTCTCCAGGGCTACGAGATTAGCGGTGGCAGGAGGGTTGCCCCTCCTGCCTGCCCGGCGGCAGGGTAAGTGCACACCGGGCCCACTATGACCCCCCACAATTGTCGCTCTGCTACTCAGAGCGATCTGTGTGGGGCGATCCTCCTGGCAGAACATTAGCATGCGGACAGCGAAATCCCACTGGGAAATAATCCCAATGGGAAATCGCTGCCCGCACCCCAGGATGCACCGGCCCGAACACTGGTCTTCCCCCCGGACGTATCCAGTAAGGAACCCCAGTCCCCGGGCACACGTGGAGGTTTTCTGCCCTGACACCCCAATGATATCTCCTAAGATATTCATTGTAATCAAATGATGTCAAGGGCAATTTTGTTCAAAAATAAATACTTGTGATGAATAACGTAAGTACTTGTATTTATTTGGATAAGGATTAATATCATGTTATTAATAAAAACACTTTCGCAAACAATGCATTATTTTAGAACAATTTTGATTACCATAAAAAGGTTATAGCGAGTCAACCTTAAAAGATACATTTATGCTGACGTGGACTTTTTTTTCGTGCTTTTAAAGGGGAACAATTCCGTCATACATGATTTTTGCGTAACTGTAACCGTTTACGCAGCGAACGCAACGGAAGCTCTCAAAAGGAATATATTTTCCACATTTTTTGCAACAAATTTCAATTGATGCTCCGCTCCTATTGTTCGTAGCGTGATGTTATATACGTAATGTTTTTCAATTCGAACCAGTAGTTCCTGAGATTAGCGCGTTCAACCAAACAAACAAACATACTCTTCAGCTTTATAATATTAGTATAGATATAGATTTTTCGAGGGTCTAGCCTCATGAATATTTCGCTCCTGGAAAGGTCGAAGGGTTATATATATAAGGTTAGGTTATATGTGTATTGTATAGCCAAACTGTTACTGTCAAACCTACGAATAATACAAGGTCCAAACTTAAAACGGTGGCTACCCCGTTTCTGTATACGTAGAGAGTCTCTCATAAGTAGAGTCACACTTGACTCTACTTATGAGAGACTCTCTACGTATACAGTACTATAACTCGAGTTGCAGTGTATTGGATATACACGTCAGAACAGTGGTTCTGACGTGTATATCCAATACACTGCAACTCGAGTTAGGCTCAAATCACACCGAGATGGCAGCGAAGCGGCGAGCAGTTTCGGTGTCATATAATTTTAAACTTTATCGTCATTACTATAACACATAGTATCGCTTGAGAAACTTGAAAGGTAGCGCGGCCGCCCGCGGCGCCGCGAGCACTCCGACGACTCAAGTTTCTCAAGTGATACTATGTATTATAGTAATGAAGATAAAGTTTAAAATTATATGACACTGAAACTGCTCGCCGCTTCGCTGCCATCTCGGTGTGATTTGACCCTTATAGTGGCGCTCATTTGATTTTTTCGAGGCACTTACATAGCCCTGTATTATTACTTTTTCATTTTATAGTATGTAGAAGGAGGTCCTAGTGTGTTATAAATATATTTCCAAAAACGTACCAAAGACTTAAAAAGTTTTAAAAGCCCTTTTCATAAAATAGGTAGGTACTTCTGAGATATAGTTTTTCGGATTTACAGGGCAGTGTTGTGACTCTTCATAATGTGCACATATCGGAATGAGGGAAACTAAGCTTAATGTTACCGATAGAAAAAAAAAAAATATAGCATTTTTAAAATTCTTGTTCGCTTATACCCTTTTTGCTCTTGCTTCGTTTGCATGTCTTCCAGTGGCGTAACTATACCGTTTGGGGCCCGTGGCAAACTGGCGTACTTCTTTTTTTACGCACGTTATAGTTTTTTTTACTAGCACTTTTCCGCGACTTCATCCGCGTAAATTTCATATTTTCCCCTACATCATTAAATACCTGACTGCTTCGTTGGTCTAGTTGTCGCATACGCTACTGCTGAGCATGAGGTCCTGTCCAAAAAATTAGGCAAACAATGGGGAAAAGGTACCAAATGTTCGAAACCGGAATGATGTCCTTTGTTGCAAATTTTCAAAAAAAGTTTGCATTTATAAACTTATGTTAGGATCCTCCTGTGCTCATGGCCCTCTCGGGCCGGGGGCCCCTTCTGGCTGGGGGCCCGTGGCATTTTGCCCCAATGCTACCCTATAGTTAAGCCACTGATGTCTTCCATTCTTCTTCAGTAATTTTAACATTTTAACATAGTCTTTTGTACAGATAGTCGCAGGTAGTTTTAAACAGCAGTAAATCTTCTGTATGGTGTCGTGTGTCTGAACACGTCTGGACTATAATCGAGTTTGTTTTGGAAACATTCGACCGTTTAGTATTGTTATGTATTGTTATCTCGTCCGGTCAATCTTGTCTTAGAGATTAATCTATACTTACGTGTTATATACCTTTTTAGGGTTCCGTACCCAAAGGGTAAAAACGGGACCCTATTACTAAGACTCCACTGTCCGTCTGTCTGTCACCAGGCTGTATCTCATGAACCGTGATAGCTAGACAGTTGAAATTTCCACAGATGATCTATTTCTTTTGCCGCTGCAACAAATACTAAAAACAGAATAAAATTAAAGGGGGGCTCCCATACCACAAACTGTTTTTTTCCCGGCGTTTTTGCCTTGTGGTACGGAACCCTTCGTGTGCGAGTCCGACTTGCACTTGGCCAGTTTTTTAGTTTTTTAATACTTTGTCTGGGGATGGCAAAGAGTATTATACAAAAAACGAGTTTTTCGGCGTTTTAGTTTTTAACTTTATTTTATTTGTTGTTAAGTATAGCCGTAATAGAAATACCTACACACTCTGAGAAAATTTCAACTGCCTACCTATTACGGTTCTTGAGATACAGCCCGCTGACAGACGGACGGACGGAGAGCGGCGGTTTTGTGATAGGGTCCCGTTGGCACCCTTTGGGCACGAAACCCCTTAAAATTTGCTATGACAACAGTCTGCAGACGAGGTCTACTTTCCACTGCACCGCACCAGTGGCACTGGGTTTATAAAATATAATTTTTAGGGGATCTTGAGAGGGGCCCGTGGCTAAATAATAATTGCCGCACAGGTCGATCGATCAGGTTAAGCTACGCTTGCCGCGGTTGTTCTGTGGATGGGTAACCATCTCTACATACCGTGACCCCTCCGTGCTTCGGAAAGCATGTTAAGCCGTTGGTCCCGGCTGTCATTCGTGGATCTTTGACAGTTACGGGTAGTCAGAAGCCCGAAAGTCTGACAACCAGTCTTACCAAGGGGTATAGTATTGCCCAGTAACTGGGTTGTGGAGCAGATAGGCAGCTGCTCCATGTAATATACTCGTATTCAGCTGCATCCGGTTAGACTGGATGCCGACCCCAACATAGTTGGGAAAAGGCTAGGAAGATGATGATTTTTAGGGCATCTTATTAAATCTGTGTGTACTCCAAATTCTTAAGTTAACGAGTTTATGATTGTAGGTGAATGTATATGTTAGTGTTAGCAATATGACACAGTCTAATATTTTTCCTGACACTATTCAAGTAAAAAGTCAAGCCAGGCTAAGCGCGAGTCGGACTCGCACATTTAACACTACTTTTTTATTTTTTTAAACGCGTTTCTTGGGACCCTCTTTAATCTAGTAGATAATAAAAATAAAATTTGATTTTATTTTTATTATCTACTAGCAATTTTTGAGTATACTGCTATGGCCGCTGCCATAGCAGTATACTCAAAAATTGCTAGTGTCTATCTACCTGTTACGGTTCCAAAGATATAGCCCTGTGACAGACAGACGAACGGACAGATAGCGGAGCCTTAGTAATAGGATCTCGTTAGCACCCTTTGGGAACGGAACTCTAAAAATTATCGTAAATATTAATACAATATTTCGAAGGATAATGGAGCATTTGTCTCATATCAACGCGTTTAAAATAGTCGATCCAAATGTTGCAAGCCAAGATGGCTGACACAAGCAAATTTTCTCTCGTGGTACTGCGGTGGGAACTGGAAAATAAGGCACGCAACCTACATTGAAATAATACAACAGTTTCCAAGTATTGTTCAACTACTGAAAAAACGGAGATACATGATTTGCTGTGGTGAAACTGTAACTTTAAAAGTTATTTAAGAATATCTTATTTAATAAAAAAAAAGTATCAGGCAATAGAATCTTATTAGATTAATGTGTATCAAACCTATTCTGTCTTATTACAACATAAGTTCTAACTTTAGACCTAGCCTAAACCTTTGAGCCAGTTACTGTATTTTGAACTTTATTCCGACAAGCGTAACGCTCTTATGAGTGGACGGGGCCTGCGAGGTATTTGAAAAATAGGTATTTGAAGAAACTATTGCCGTCGCCTTACCTCAAGTCTACCCCCGTAGTGTGTGATAGGGACAGCTGCAGCTCAGACCGAAATTATCACAAAAATTTTGACGCAATCGACGTTTCGTATTCCCCTTTTTTCTCCTCAAAAACTGAGCCGATTCAATTATTTTTTACATTAACACCGAAAGAGTATGTTTAGGTTCCAATAATTATTTTTTATGTTAAAAACTTTACTTACTATTTTTTCTGGAAGTCCTATAATCACGGCAATTAAAATGGAGCATTTTTTTTAATTTTTAGAGGGTCATATTTTCTTTACTAATTAGTTGCTGAAAAAAGAAAATGACAGGGACGTGTTTACAGCAGACCTTAATTTTATGAAAAAAAAAAAATTGCTCTAAAGGAGGAAGAAAAAAGGGGAATACATTTGTATGGAGAATCGCACGCCCTGTTCCCTCTTAATGCAAAATTGGCAACTTAAACTCGGGCTTACCATCAGTTTTTATAATAAGAAATTTAACTTTGCCGGAATATACTCATCCTTAGGGTTGCCAGGCGTCCGGATAAAGCCGGACACAGTTAGGCTTTTTGGCTGCGTGTCCGGCCAAATCAGACGGTGTCCGGACTGTCCGGCTTTTGTTAGGCTTTTTAAATTTGACCACTTTTCATCACCACCCCACTCTAGTCACTTCTTCGCCACAAAAAAACGTCGTTTTTTTTTTTTAAATTGTCGTGTTAAACTAAGACTAAAAATTTAAGGGTTTCCTTATTTTTTACCAGATATGTCCGGCTAAACTGGCTAGTCTGTCCGGCTTTTTGGTTTTAAGACCTGGCAACACTACAGTCATCCTACATTGCTTTATGAATTGTTTTTTACAAGAACATGACATTTCAAGTTTAACTTTGTTTTTGCATAAGTTATTTGACGCTAATATCTCATTATTACCTAATCTTATATGACAGTAATAAATATAATCCTGGCCTCGTCCCCGATACAGAAACCTCCAATGCCATTCAATTTTGTGCACTAATAAATTTTTTTGTCGAAATAGTCTTGTAGGTTCAAAAGGATGTTTGCAAAATATGAAAAAAAAAGTAATATTAATATTCTTGTGTCAAATGTCGGAGGCTATAATGTCAAGGTTATATTCTAATGCCGTAATTTAACAAGTTCTCATAATCGGCTACTGTCTAATGTCGTAACTATTTATTTTCGTATTTTTAATAAGCGTGTGTCGGGCGAAGAAAACAAGCCAAAATCTGATGACGTTACGTTTTTACGAATAAAACCTAATGTTGGTTACACCACAGTCGTCAGACCTCTTTATTTATTTATTTATTTATACTTTTCGCACAAAAAGGTACGGCGGACGTAATGCTTTAGGCTTTCTCTATCAGCAACCAGGGGTAATGAAGAGATTAGATGGCCAAGTGCTTTGGTTGAGAGAAACGATAATAAAAAAATAAAAAAACTATTAAAACTAGATACACAAACACATAAATAGGTTATATACACATATATACTATTTACTGTAATATATACTTATAATTTAAATATATATAATTATAATATAATATACAATTCAAGGGAGAGAGATGTTGAGATGACCCTCACTGTCACAGACAGTCCACTGTGCAGGGCCTGTATGGAGGAAGATGAGATTGCTCAGAGAGGGCTACTCATGTTCTTCTTAAATGCGTGGTGGTTGCCTCTTGGCTGGGCAAAGTATTTCGGACCCCTTCGTGAGTTATCACTAAGTCGTCGATTGGCGTTGCTGGCCCTCCTTGAGGAGCTGGAGTGGATGGAATCATCGATTTTTCCATTTTTTCATCCATACGCAAAACGGGGGCTATGAAGTGGAGTTGCGGACACCAGCCCGAGTTACCAATACTAAATACACTACAGTATAAATTCATAAAGCGTACTACAGTCTTCTAACGCGGTAGTTGCGAGGTGAGGTAGGTGAGGACTGAGTGCAAAAAAATGATTCAAGCTGCCTTTGCAAATGTTGATCCGCTGTCAGGAGAAAAATAATCAGGCTGTGGTCATATCACAACTTGGATTGTTTTGTTTTCTCTAACGGTGGACTGTCAAAGTATCTAACACAGTGAATGTGACCCTGATAGCTCTTTTTTTTAAGTGGCATCTCGCAGTTCAATGTAGAAGATTGTCGTCTGCTTTAACCGAACTTGCCTGTGGTTGCCTCAATAAATTAAGGCCTCCAGTCAGATTAAGGGCACCAGCCCAGGGGCCAGAGACCCTGGCAGGCAGTTTACGTTGTCATACATATTATTATGGACCAAAAGTGGTTTTCTGTGTGAAGGAAGGGGAAATTCTGCACGAGACTAAAATGAAATTTTAAATTCATAGTGTCGTTCGTCTCTATGCATATCATGTAGCCTTGATGCGTGCATTTACCGAGATTGTAGTTCACAGTTTTAAAATTTCCGATAGCCATTATGAGAAATGTTATGAAGACAGAAATTTGAGAGAAATAAGAGATTACAGAGAGAGATAGCGAGAGCGATTAGTTAGAGAGAGCAAGAGAGATTAGAGAGAAATTAGTTGTTTTTTTTTTCTGATTGCTTTTTGTAACATTTATAACGTTTGTCTTTGGTTGTTAACAAACAATTCCCAGTTTTATGTGGCGCTATATGCTGGCTGACACTAAAAATGGCCACTTAAACTGATTGGACTCTGAGGTATTACCTATTAAATTATGTGCACTGTAAAATATTTCCACATGTCATCGTGCGGTTTTGCAGGCTAAGTGATAAAGCTAATGGAGTTTGCCAAAATAAATTAACTGAAATTCAGTAGGTAGGTATAATTATATCATCTGCCTAGCCTTTTCCCAATTATGTTTGGGTCGGCTTTCAGTCTAACTGGTTGCAACTAAATACCAGTATGTTACATAGAGCGACTGCGTATCTGACCTCCACAACGATACTCCTTGGTAAGACAGGTTGTCAGACTTCTGGGCTTATAACGACCTGTAACGACTGTCAAAGAGCCAGAGTTGTTTGTTTGATTGAATGCGCTAATCTCTGGAACTACCAGTCGGATTTGAAAAATTATATTTAACATCAGGTTATTTAACATCACGCTACAACCCTTAGGAGCCGGGAGTCAGGAGCTGAAATTTCAGGCGGACGCAGTCGCGGGCATAACCTAGTGGGTTCACCTTGTGTTGTCATCTGACATTATGCTGAGCTGAGGCCCTTTTGGAATTATAATCTTGGTTTTCTGTTTTTATAGTTTTAAGGTGTATTTATTTTGGTGTAATGCCAATAAACGCATTTTTCTTTCTTTCTTTAATTTTTTTTATCTACCGAAGTCCATAACAATTGCTTGTTTAAATTTTTTTATCAAACAAAGCTACTAAGTCTACCAAAAAACAGCTAATGTTCCACCATTAATATAAAATGTAAATGAAGAAATTTTCCCGTTAAAATTATGCGGGACTCTGTTTATAAGAATTATCATTCATGACAGCGTTTGATCCGACAATAGAACTTTCTTAAAGAATAAAACCGCTTGGAAGTCTGCTGTTTACCAAGCGTTATGGAATCAATGATCTTTGTAATTAAATTCTCTCAAGCTTCGCGTTGAATTCCGGCTTTCTAAGTCCGCAGAATTTTAAGTTTTTTTTCTTGTTAGAGTTACTAGGAAAATGTTTATTTTAGGTGTTAAAAGGAGCTAAGTGCTTATAAGCTTAGAGGCAGGTTTTCAAACACTTTTTCATTTTAGTTCAAACAGTTACAAAATTGAAGTAATTTTTAGGCACAATAATGCCAAAATGACACTAAAGTTATCAAGAAATAGAAAATTAACATTATCTGTCCATATAGGATGATTTTTTACAGGTTACAAATTATTCATGGGTAAGAACCGCCTGTAAAAATTTGGAACAACTCAAAAAAAACATTCTGTGTAATAGATTTCAGCTTTTGAGCATTGTATCCCGATTCCGAACTAAGAGGCGCCCGTGACTAAGCAATAACAGCCGCACAGGTCGATAGATCAGGTTAAGCTACACTTGCCGCGGTTGGTCTGTGGATGGGTGACCATCTTTACGCACGTTAAGCCGTTAGTCCCGGCTGTCATTCGTGGATCTTTGACAGTCGTTACGGGTAGTCAGAAAGCCCGAAATTCAGACAACCAGTTTTACCAAGGGGTATCGTATTACCCAGTAACTGGGTTGTGGAGGTCAGATAGGCAGTCGCTCCATGTAAAATTCAGCTGCATCCGGTTCGACTGGAAGACGACCCCAACATAGTTGGGAAACGGCTAGGCAGATGATGATCCCGATTCAGAACTAAGTATCCGGGTTGCCGATTGAGACACACCTATCCAAAGGATGACATAACTACTTATATTATTTACTAAATTCGCTCCGCAACTTCGTCTGCGTGAAATTTGTTGTTCCCCCCACAGATATAGATATACCTAGATAACGCAAGAGTAACTACTTCGCGTGCCAAAAATTGCACCAACTTATGATTACAAATCATAAGCCGCCCCTTTCGCGCTCAGTCCTTTGTACTGCTGACTGGGTAAGTGTGAGCGAGAGCGCGAGCTTGTGACGTCATAGTAGGTAGTCAAAAAAATGGCACGCTTGGTTTTCATACAGTTCGTGATACTTGCGTTATCTAGGTATATCTATATCTGTGGTTCCCCCCCACCCCTTCGCATCGCGTCGCCTGCCCGCGCTAGTACCTATACATACTTAATTTTTGCTTAGCATTCTTTCTGGCTTAGTTTTTGTTCGGCTCTTTAGAATCCTAGCGTAATGTTATACAGGGTTATTGGTAAAGCATTAACAACCTCTTAAGAGGTCACTGTAACCATCATTATGAACAACTTTTACTATGGGACAAAACCTGAAATCGCGAAAAAAAAAAAATCTGCTGTTCCCTACATCTATGTTCGTATAACTCGTCATAATGTAGGGAACAGCTGATTTTTTTTTCGCATTGTTGTTCCCATAATAAAAGTTGCTCATAATGATGAGTACAATGACCTCTTAAGAGGTTGTTAATGTTTTGCCAATAACCCTGTATTATAGCATTCCTCAAGAATTAGGCTATCAAATGCAAAAAATAATTTTTCAAATCCGACTGGCGGTTCCAGAGATTACCCCGGGGTACATACAAACTCACAAACAAATTTTACCTCTTTATAAAATTTGTATAGATTTGCATCTATACTAGGTGTAGCTTAATATACATAAGTCGATAACTTGCTTGATATACAGCATGAATAAAACTGCACAAGAATACTGTTTACTTTACTTTTGTGAATTACTCAGAAGGCGAAACCGCCAGGGTAGCCCGCGAAATTCAATTTTTTTTACGTTTTTTGCAATTTGTTGGTCAGTATTAAGTTGTACGTTGATGAAAATATGATTCGCGATCGTAACAAATATGTATTTACAGAATCATAATCATTACCTGTTAGACAGAGGTGTACTACGTAAACATAACTGGCCAAATGTGGGTGTTCTTTAAAGCAGTCTACACATCAAACCCGCCGACACAGCCGCCGCGGCTTGATGTCTTGTGCTTTTATTTCAAAAGAATTATGTCGGCGACTTGTGTACCCGCGCATGTCGGCGGGTGGGTTTTGGTGTCTATGTGTAGACTGCTTAACACCCACATTTCGCCAGTTATGTTTACGTACCATGTAAAAAGGAGCGTGCCTATAGCCATCAACCGGGCACAAATACAGCCTCCAGGCTGCTACTGCCTAATGGAAAAACCCAATAACACCGCCCGACCTGGGAATCGAACCCAGAACCTCATGCTCCGAAGTACCTAGTGTTTTTTTTTTTCTCTTGTTTTATTAGGGACTTGTAACCATTAACAGGTCATGTCAGCCCCATCATTTTCTTAAGCAAGTTACTTACAAAATTTTCTTAAGACTATTAAATATAAATTTATAACCCTAGCTTTATTGCTTGCAGGGTAAGCCCCTAAATTCATTAGGATAATTGCCCCTAGTGCTTCTAATTGTAACCACTAGAACCAACGATACTCGATACACTTATAGAATCTCCGTAGTATCTTCCAAAACGGCGCTCCAGCTTGTACCTCGCATCAAAAATGACAGCCTTTACACAAAAATCTACTTAAATCTAGTTAAGTCAAGGCTCATACTCGCGCGAACTTCCAAACCATTAAAATGGCTGCATGCAGCTTATTCAATCAACAAAAATGCTGGACATAGGCTTTTGCCTAGCTGCGCCACAACACCCTGTCCTCCGCCTTCCGTATCCAGTCTACCCCAGCCTAATAAAAAAGCCAGGCCGGAGTTTGACGGTGTGATAACCCCGTGCCTCGGAAAGCAAGTTAAGCCGTTGGTCCTTCGCCTGATCTCTCCGGTCGTGTGGGATTGCCTTCCCGTCGGACTATGAGCATGTAGCGGTATCTACAACGCCACATACGAACAACGCGTCATACTGACGTCACGCAAATCCTGCATCGCGCAAGCAGAGTTTACCGCGCAACTAGCATAGATACAACGGCCCGACATGAATAATCGGGCAGTTGCCCGCCAGACACAACACCCGTCTGGTCGGAGGATCCTCCCTTTTCTATAGAGTATGAGTGAACTTTACACCCTGTTCCTCATACCTCTATAAGCATGAGGGAAGAGAGAGTGCACCTTTGTCTGCGCACACATTTGTGCACTATAATATCTCCCGCGCCGAAGGCTGGTCCCAGGCACCTTTAATAATCGTCTTGCGAAGTCTTATAGAAAACCAACGCAGAGCATACATTTCGCATCAACTCCTCAAAACAATAAGACAAAGTCATCTCAGTAAGATATAACACCCAATACACACACAGTCTCACACCGTTGTTCAATTGTTTACAGCCACTGACGTGTCTGTTCATCTGATATGCTAATATACGCAACCATGTTCATCTCAACAGACCTATCCATTTCCTTTCAATATCGTACCACGTTCGAAGACAGTCCTTTAATTGAATGTATGCTCATAAAGGCTTAAATTATGCGTACACAATACAAGCAAAAAAGCACTTTATTTGTTTTGAGACAAGGTTGGGTTTGGCTTTTGTTTGTCCTGTTTAGTATGTACAGTCGGTAGGAGTATAATGTGAAGATGAAGGGGTCATAGCTGTCAGGGATACGTCAGTCATTGACACTAAGACTTGTTTTATATATTGAACGCACTCGAGTAAGAATTGTAAATTGAGATGGAAGAGCTTTTCGCTGTAATTTGAGTACAATCCGCTTTTGAACTTTGAACTCCCATAAAAGATACTTTACACGTACGCAGATTGACTTGCTGATAAAAAATCTTTAGGAAGTTTTAATACTTAATGGTCTTGAACTCGTGATTCAGCAGTAAGCTCCTATCTTTGTTTTCGAAGAATTTAAACTTTCAATGTTTGTTGTTTAAAGGTTGTCTGAAACTGAGTGGAAACAGACTGAAGCAAGACTTAAATGAAGCCCTGAATTTCCAATTTATTACGTGTTCCAGTCGAACAACGTCCAAATCGAACTGATTACACATGTATGCAGCGTAACAGGAGCGTCCGGATGTAAATCGCTCACAGATGTCCCAGGGCAGATTACCTTTGAAGTTGATGAGACCCCATAGAGAGGTCACGTTCAAGGAAGCGAGTGACTTGTGGTACTCGAGCTGAAGAGTTCCTGCCAGGTCAATGGGGACCTCCTCCGAGACAGCTAAACAACGATCGAGGACCGTTCAAATAACTGTTCCATTCCAACCGACGACGTACACACTGTCCCTAGGTTAACACAGTAATAACGCTCATTATTATGGGCTATGGGGAATATGGCTCATGTTATTTACGATTATTGAGTGTCATAAACGGCCTACTTTACGACACATGTCGACGATGTCTTGAGCATTATTGATTCTGACACCCGCCGGATAAAGTTTTACGCGACGTTCAAATTATTTACGTATTCGGCGCCGTGCTGTGTTAATGTTTATCTCAGCTTCCAGAACTTACTTGTGCAAATAGAACAAAGCATTGCCAACAAAGTGGTGCCCACGAATGTGCAGCGCAACACGTGAATCACGGTCAACCTTCATACGAGTGGAGCAACAAGTCTCCCTCTATTCAAAAATAAAGACGCCGCGCTCTGGAATCTCTCAATGGAGTACAATTAAGATTCTCCACGACTGCTGAGTGCCTTCATGCATATAGAGTACACGGGCCCGCCTGCAAAACACAACTGTTTCACAATCGCAATAAATCTCACTTCACACAGCATTGAGCGCTACCAACGTATTTTTATTTAAATAAAAATAAACTTTGCCCGATCGTCATAAACGATTCCAGACCCAATCCTGAAAGTAGTATGATCCAAATTTCAATAAACAATGTTGGGTCCTAAACGTTTAACGCTTCTCACGTCATGGACTTATCGATGCGAGAATGTCATATCGACTTTTGGGGATGACTTTCTAAATTGAGCTCTAATACTTTGGGAAGAGTGTCAGTGTGCCGAGTGTGTGGCCGAAATATGCGAGATGACATGCGACGAGAGACTTTATTGTCCAGTAAGTTCTGTTTCAATATTACGTTTTCATACTTCAATGACTCTTGTTGATTAATAATTAAGTTAAACGCGTACAAAGAATTTTAATTTAGAAAAACCTAACAATGATCTAAATGGTGGGACATTTTTGTATCTTCCGGATCTCAAAGTCAAACAAATCGAGAAATTTCACTACTTCGGCATTCAATTAAAATTCTTTTATATTTTTGTCTCTTGGAAAGGTCAAACGTTTTTTACATGTTTGTCGTTGAAATAAGATTATAGAAAAGAGGCAAAGGAAAAGGAAACTGAAAAGATATTTTCGACCCGAAGATACGCGAAAGGGATCTTCAGACGCGATTAATCACCCATTCAAAGAGTTGTGAGAAATATGTCACGACGAGTGATTTATTTGTAACGAATTTACATGAGTAGAGCTTTACTTTTTAATATAAGTCGTCGAATCGTGGAACTCGACGACAATAGCCGAGGCAGTTTCCAGTAGCATCCAAAGTTTCAAACAGACTCGTACCACGAACCGTCGCGACGTCGTTGCATCTGACACCAAACTATTCTTACTGTTTTTTTCTTTTCACTTAAGTATTCCGCGAAGTTTCATTTCGCGCTGAAATCCGGACTCTACTACGATTGTCCGCTGACATTGATACATTCCGTGGCAGTTTCGAAGTGGGGCTTTGAGTCTTGGAACAATGCGCGCAATGTATGACTAGCGGTTGTAAATAATCGTTCGTTGATCTTGCGGTCTGAACAATGGGTTGACGCAAGTGGTAACCAAGAGGCGGAACAATCGACGATTAAAATTGTTTATAAAACGCAGTTCGATATCGGGTAGTTATCGCGCAAGCAAAATGTGCATGAACTACTTACTCTCAATTGTTTTCGGTCGCCATTTCTTTATCGCAACCATGTTTGATAAGCTCACGCAAAATGTCTTTTTAACACTAAAAACTAGGCTTGTTTTTCTCGAGAACAATCTCCCTAGCCCTTTCTCAATTATGTTGGGCCTCGATTTTACATGGAGCGACTGCCTATCTGACACAATACCCTTACCACAATACCCTTTGGTAAGACTGGTTGTCAGACTTCGGGCTTTGACTACCTGTAACGACTGTCAAAGGTCTACGAATGGCAGCCGGAACCAGGCTTAACGTGCTGTCGGATCCACGGAGGGGCCTCGATTTGTAATGGATAGGTCACCCATCCACGAACCAACCGCGGCAAGCGTTTAACCTTCGATCCTGCGGCTGTTATCATTTAGACTTTTCTTAGAAGCATTGTTTTAAAGCTTCGAGAAAATAAATATAATTATGCCTGGCATGTGATCAGTTGCTTGAAGAAGTATGAAGACAAGCTTGAAAACGGTTTATACATATAGATCGTTCAAATTATTATTATTATGTTGTT
This sequence comes from Mesoligia furuncula, assembly GCA_916614155.1. NCBI lineage: Eukaryota > Metazoa > Arthropoda > Insecta > Lepidoptera > Noctuidae > Mesoligia > Mesoligia furuncula. Next base: position 20,216,392 of record OU744800.1, on the reverse strand, counting down.
CAGTATATTTATGTGGCAGTTGTCCAATAATACAAGTAGGTTCAAAACAGCGCTAAAAACACTTAATCTTATCCAGATGTCTTGTTTCGCTATTAATATACTAACCTTTAAAATATTTTATGATGTTACAAAATTAGCATTTCCTCTAGAGTTAAAGAAAACGCATCTTATTTTTATGTGGTTTTCTTTAAATTCTGACACGCACTCCTGACTAATAAATTTTAGCCATTCAGCAGCTGACCTATTTGCCTACTTTAAAATGTTTTATTTATAAATTGTATCAAGTTTAGTATTATGTTTTTTTTTTTGCAGAAATATGACTGAAATTCTTTTGGTTTTGATGTCTGCCCGTACCTACGTCATGTCGAAGGAATGAATGAGAGAATATTTGTCAGATTTGTATTTCAGTAAGGCTAGGGAAAAATCTGTGCAGAAAAATGTGTGTACCTAGGTGCCGGAGACGCACGTACCACCACGCGAGCCCAGTGCGGGTTGCTAGATGTCACATGTCTTCGATTTTTTGCTTCTTAGCCAGTTTCCTCATGATGTTTTCCTTAACTATTTTGAGAGCAGTGGTGATTTATTTATTTATTTATTTATTAAGGTACACCAACATCTTCTGTGTATAATTTATCTTAAGTACTATGCATCACAAAAGTCTTGGTCTTACACAGTCGCCAATTACAGGTTTACCAGCAATCTCAGAAGTAAGATCACACATAATAATGATTAAAAAGTAAAGTGCCTGCTTGGGATCGAACCCACGACCTTAAGTAGCTCTCTTTACTTTTCTAAAGTTTTATAATGCCTAAAAGTACCTATGACCGACTACAGTCAACAAAATCAGAAAAATATATGATACTAGCTTCCGCCCGCGGATTCGCCCGCGAGGTATGTCGATAAAAACTATCCTATGTCCTCCCCCGGGATGCAATCTATCTCTCTGACAAATTTTATCAAAATCCGTTCAGTGGTTTAGGCGTGAAAAAGTAACATACTGACAGACAGAGTTACTTTCGAATTTATAATATTAGTATGGATTCTTCAGGATATTATGCTAGTTAGATAGTGTGTTGAAAACATAATACAACTAATTTGATATGATAGAAAAAAATCATGGAGATAGAAGATACTTTTTAAAACTTTCTTTATACCTACAATAAAAACATACTAATAAACATATACAATCATTCTGATTTTCTGTCAGATTATACATACTAAAGGCTATAGCTTAGCCTAAGCTTTAGTATGTTGCTTTAATTTTTTTTGTCGTTTTAATTTTTTAGTCCAAACAATAGATTTTTTGTAAATAGATAATTGCTTCATATTTTGCAATAAATTACCAGCGTTGTGTCATCGCGCTTCTCTTTCTTTGAGTCCGACAATGACCGCGCTAGGTCATTTAGTCCCCTTTTAAACTTGCAACGATGCTTTTTCCCGCCAGCATTGGCCTCTATGGTAGGTAGGATATTTTTTAGAGTACGAATAAAAAAACACTTTACAATAAAACTTTTTAATTCTCCCCCGCATCCTAAATTGAAAATGCAGAGACATGCACAAACAAAACAGTAGCGCCAGCATTCTATTATGCAAAACCTTAATGATATGTGTTTACCTCTGCGCCTGGGTTATACGACCTATTAGCATAATACGAGCATCGTCCACCTGTTTAGTTCAGGCTAATTCGCTTGTGAAGTAGGTAGCCCGTAAAATTTATTAATTTTCACTATGCACCAACATTGAATGTGGACATTGGCGGAGCTCCCGCCGCCGGCCCGTCATACTAATTTCCTATCAATTTTAGTGGATTTTGCTGCGAGTTCGATCGAGCGAAATTATTTAGTAACAATGTTGTGGAAGGAGTAGGAGAGAATTAATAAATTAATAAGAAGATTGAACTTGGTATATATGTATAGACTCCAACAGATCATGGGCTTTTTCATACACTACTAAATGCTAGTCATCTGCCTAGCCTTTTCCCAAGTTTGTTGGGGTCGGTTTCCAGTCTTGCCGCATGCAGTTCAATACCAGTATTTTACATGGAGCGACTGCCTATCTGACCTCCACAACCCAGTTACTGGGTAATATGATACTCTTTGGTAAGACTGGTTGTGAGGTTTTCGGGCTTTTGACGGCCCGTAACTACTGTCAAAGATCCATGAATGACAGCCGGGACCAACGGCTTAACGTGCTTTCCGAGACACGGAGGGGTCTTCGTATGTAAATATGGTCACCCATCCACGGACCAACCGCGGCAAGCGTAGCTTAACCTGCTAAATGCGAATATGAGAAATAATGTAAACTTTGTTGAATCATTTTCTGCACATAGAGAATGACACCGTAATAAAAAGTTACAGCAAATAGCAGTAATTAGTAGACGAATTCCTGCGATATCGAATCTTCGCCAATATCGTAGATACAAGTTCAAAGCATAAACACCTTTTAGGTAAATGCGTTGAAAGTTCTTTTAGTTCTCATTGATATCTAAGGGCCTGTGCGCACCACGTTTTTTAAACGCGCCGTTGACGCGCGTTTTAGAAACGTGCATCGACGTCGCGCTTTTATTCTACAGAGCAGTGCCTGCCAGTATCCGACTCGCGTGCGTATCGCGTCTGTATCGCTACAAACGCGCGTCAACGGCGCGTTTAAATAACGTAGTTTGCACAGACCCTAAGCAAGACAATCCCTTTCAGTAATAGAAAACAGTTTTTTTTTCATAACTTTAATCGAAAAGGAACCCGTGCCTTGACTTGCAATTGGACTATATTAAGGAACAGGGTGTACAGTTCACTCATCCTCCACAGAAAAGGGAGGATCCTGCGACCAGACGGGTGTTGTGTCTGGCGGACAACTAACTGCCCGATGATTCATGTCGAGCCGTTGTATCTGTGCTAGTTGCGCGGTAAACTGTGCTTGCGAGATGCAGGATTTTGCGTGACGCCAATATGACGCGTTGCTTGCATGTGGCTTTGTAGATACCGCTACAGGACCTTTTTTTTTTTTTTTGCGGATGGGAAATCATCAAATGACTCCTCCCGCTCTGGGTGGAGCGGAAGGGAGTGTCAGACTCTTACTGACTAAAACCCACCCGTGTTCCTTCCTTAGCCCTTTATGTTCCGGGCCAGCGGTAACCCTTTCGGACAATCCCGCTGACCCGGCAGGCTTCGGCCCTAAGGGGTCCTCGATGCTGACATCTCTTTGAGGCGCGCGTGGAACACGTACGCGCCGTCCGGCACGGGCCTGGTCCTGATCGGACGGTGAGCTACCCATTACTCTCCGCCCGCAGGCCCGCGCCAATATTAGCTTTGAAATTATATAAAATCATCAATAGAAATGACAAACAAATACTATTAAAATCTCGATTATGATTGTAAATGTGTGCTTGCTGCCCACCTGATACTAGTATCAGGTGGAATGACACTGACAGCTCACTCCACGCTCACTTCACCTTAGTTTTCACGGTGAGATAGTTACAGAATCGTACTATGTCGAGTTATTACATCTGTACATAGTCAACTTTCAAAGTAGAAAAGCATTTGCTCTATTTTTACTTTTAATTTGATTTATTTAGTAAATAAGAAAAAAGCGTGCAAACCTAATACTAAGCATAAAACTTTTGTGTTTGTGTCTTTTAAAAAATACGGGCCAGTAACACTAACTTCCAAATGCAAGTAGCTTTTTTTTACAGTTTATTACTTGCCTACTTCATACTACTTACACTAATACCCGTATTCATAAACATTAGGTACTATGAGGTCCCACAGTGCGCGCGGACGCACAGAGTTCCAAAAACCTATTCATAGACAAAACTTGAGTGGCGATCGACACTATGCGGCCCTTAATGTTTATGAACTTAAGGTGAACGGGTGTGGTAGACCGCGAAATTCAAATTTTCTTACGTTTTTTGCAATTTGCAGGTCAGTGTCAGGTTGTATCTTGATCAAAATGTGATTCGCGACAATAACAGGTACATATTTCGAGAATTATAATCATTAGAATAATTATCAATACAAGCCATAAGAGATTGGTTCATACGGTAGAAATCTAACTCGGAAAGATGTATGCGGTCTACCACTACCCATTTACCTTAAAGGTTTGTCGTATGGAACGCATTGAGAAATGCGTTACTTCGCATATTATTTCTACTTTACATAAGCAAGTATTGTTTGTATAGCCTTAAGTATCATAAAATCCGACGGTTATCTTTTTAACAACAGCTAAGCTACCTATAACTGCACAATGCACATCGTCCGATACAATCTGTTCCGGACTCGTCACTAACAAGCCAATTATTTACGTCAAGATATTCAATCCGATGAGAAACCATCGCGATGGAAAATAAATGATCATGTTACTATGAAATGTACGGGTAATACTGTATTTCAGTTGAGTGGTTACAAGGATACAAATGCGACTGAAGTGATCATGAATTAATTAGGGTTCCGTACCAAGATGGTATAAAAAGGAACCCTTATGTTGAGACTCAGTCTGTTTGTCTGTCTGTCTGTCACAGTTGGACATCTCAAGAACTACTAATGCTATCAACTTGAAATTTAGAATAGTTTTAGATGACGTTTGCCCAACTTTTTTGCAAATTAGTAAGAAATAAAAATATAATGTAAAGGAGAAACTCAAACTCCATAGAAACTTGGGCCTGGCGTTACAGGGCTGGAATTTGGCCATAAATTAGAGCATGCAGGAAGGTTTCACGAGCCCAATTTTCAAGTCTCCCAGCAATGGCCAAATTGGTAAAATTAGACAACAATGTTCACTTTTTAGGTTATTTTTAGTACCTAGTTAAACAATGATATTTTTGAGACTTTCGTTTGCAAATGCGATAACACTATTAGTTCGACTACATTAAATTATTACCTACATACATTGCACATAAAATGTTACAATATAGAAATATCGGATACTAACCGTTTGAGACGTGCGCGACCCATTCCTGTACAATTGAAAGAATCATTTTCATCTTCCAATCTTCGCCTTCCTATTGTATGGCAGTGGGCCGTTGCTATTCCGCAATTAATGCACAGGTTCATGATGTCGTGCCAGTCGTCAAAAAGAGCAATAATCAGATCCGGTTTTCCAGCAAAAGTCAGCACAGGTGGCAGGTTATGTAACGGTGTCCATTGTTCAAGCGAGGGTCAGTCAGAATGCAATCAATTTCGGAGTCCAGTATTCGATTAGAGGTCTTATCAAAAAAATAAATCCCCAGAAATACAGAAAAACAACACATTGACTTGCGCAATCCGAAAAGCGAATGACATTAATGACATGACATTACAACCATGACAATTGACAGATGTTGACATTGACATTTACCGTTTACTAGTGCAATCCATGGTGCAGTCGATTTTATCGATTATTTATTTATTTTAATGTTTTTTAATGGCGATTACGTTAAATATCAATTAGTTTCCAGATTTAATTGTTTTACATTGATTTTAATACCTAAAAAGTCATTTATACTAAAACAATGGAGTGTTATTTAATTATTTGTATAAGCATCGATTTCCACTAAATCGATCATATTCTTAGGGACGCTCTATTGATAGAATACCAGCATATTTTGTGAAGTTAGTGACGTATAACAAAATAAGTGTTGTAACGGTTTACAAAGGTGGTTTAAAACAAAAAAATAGAAATCTAATTATTTTTTACACTTGGCCATTGTAAATGAGGCTAAGATTTAAATGGGTTAATTTAGCAAAATAGACGATTTTTTTGTTACATATCTTATTCGTGTAACGGTTAGGCCCAGAAACGGGTTTCTCCTTTTTTGCAACAGGGACTGAAAGGGGGCCTGAAAAATTCGAAGTGGGGCTACTAGGGCATGTGGGGTATCATATAAAAGAGCGCAGTTTGCAAATTCTCAAACACTTTTTCTTTTATTTTTAGGCCGCACAGTTTCGACTTTTGATGAAAAATGTAAAAAAAAAATACCGTTCCCCCCTCTTATCTCCGAAGTTTGCAAAGAGAAAAATCTGAAATAATTCTGTGTTATAGAAGTTTATGTAAAGACTACAGGAAAAATAAAACGAAGTCTCTAAATAGCACACTTTTTCAGAAATCCACTATCGGTCAAGAGATGGCGCTCAACAACACACAAAACTGCAATATTCTACACCGCAGTGTACAGTGTTAAAATTCTCTGATGAATATAGGCCTCGCCGATTAAAATTAAAAAATATAAAAACATATGATGGTACGGAACTCTCGGTGCGCGAGTCCGACTCGCTCTTGCCCGGTTTTTTGTAACTTAGGTAAACCTTTTGGATTTGCCGTACTTGAGGCGAAAGCGTCAGGGTACTAAATTTATTTGAATTATTACTTGCGTTGTTTCCAGCTGGCCAGTGTCAGGTTGTAGGTATATTGATCTAAATATGATTCGCGACCGTAACAAATATGGCTTTGCAGAATTATTATCATTAGAATTAGCAAACCGAAAAAAATTTAAATAATTGCGGGTTACTATCATCGTCATCATCATCTCCCTAGCCTTTCCCCAACTATGTTGGGGTCGGCTTCCGAGGGCCCCGTGGCTAAATAATAACAGCCGTACAGGTCGATCGACCAGGTTAAGCTACGCTTGCCGCGGTTGGTCTGTGGATGGGTGACCATCTTTACATACCGTGACCCCTCCGTGCCTCGGAAAGCACATTAAGCCGTTGGTCCCGGCTGTCATTGGTGGATCTTTGACAGTCGTTACTGGTAGTCACAAGCCCGAAAGTCTGACCACCAGTTTTACCAAGGGGTATTTATTAAAATACTGGTACTCAGCTGAATCTGGTTAGACTGGAAGCCGACCCCAACATCATCTGCCTAGCCATTTCCCAACTATGTTGGGGTCGACTTCCAGTCTAACCGGATGCAGCTGAATACCAGTAGTTTACATGGAGCGACTGCCTATCTGACCTCCACAACCCAGCTACTGGGTAATATGATACCCGGATACCCCTTGGTAAGACGACTTTCGGGCTTCTGACAACCCGTAACGAGTTATCCTAGCGTATCCCTCTTAATCAAGAAAAGTGCGAATTTGCCTCGACTAATTGTCACATGCAGTCAGCGTCGGCGTCGTTACTACCTTAGGGTCAGAACACACCGCGACGCGACGCAGCGCGCAGTTTTCAAGCTAGCAATACAATTATAGACTTTATCTAATACACAAAAAGGTACACAATGCAGTGAGGCGGGTCGCGCAGCGCCGCGCGGCGTAGCTCGACGTAGTAGACACCACCTCACTGAATTGTGTACCTTTTACTGTAGTAGATAAGGTTGTGTGAACTGACCCTTACTGCCTAACTAATATTTTTGCCAAACAAAAAGTTTTTAGAGGTTTTTTTAACTTACTTTAACGGCCATGTTTCTTCAACAGCCAAAGTAACGTCACAAAAGTCAAAGTAACGATTAAAGTTTCTTCACTATTTTAGCTGTTACTTGAATGAAGAAACACATTGCTGTAGTATCAGTAAAGGTCAAGTAAAAGTCAATACTTTGACTGATTACTTTAGTTGTTGATGAAGAAACTGGTCGTAAGTGTAATAAAACTAAAGGTCTGCCGGACTCTGCAATCCCCATACACGTTGAGCATAAAATCCTTCTACTGAGCAATAGCCTTAGTTTTCTTTATAATTCTAGTCGATTGCTGTTTCAAGGCAGTTTTCTTTACACGATTTCGAAGGAAAAAAAACCCTATTACCATTTCACCTGTTGGCTCTTACTTTATCAAAGCTCCGTCTCGATAACATCGGTAACCCTCGCCAAATCACTTCCTACATGTTTGAATGCCTTTACTATAAGTGTGCCTCTTCGGAACACACATTGTTTTAGTTTCTTGTAACTGAGCAAGACACACTCATCACACACACACATTTACATAGTTATTTTGAGTATTTTCTTGTAGGCTCGCCCATACCTGGTGAGCCAATCATCATCAGCCTACAGCAGTCCACTGCTGGACATAAGCTCCTCCATTCGCGGTCGCCACTTAAAAGCACGACTACCCCAACGGTTATTGGTGAGCCAATACAGTCCTACTTTTAGACTTAAGGTAGAACTAGTCGCGAGCTCGAACTCACTGGTGGGAATGGCGAATAAGCACACTGTCTCACCTGTCATCGTGTCCGACAGAGATAAGCAGTTAGAAGCTAGTTTACACGCACAACGTCTAGTTCTCACGCACACAAAAACCGTTCCAAACTAAAACGCGCGCAAAAAAATACGAAAAGTCTTTTGGAAAATCATATTTTATGAAAAAACCACTGCATAATTACATCAATTAATAATAAAGTTTATTGAACACTTAGATAATTGAGCTTTGTCGGTACCAACTTTGTTTTGAAGATTTTACACTTCGTTTATTACTTATTCATACACAAATTTACGTTAAAATTAACAAGAAACACGTATCTTTGTTGGCTCATAACTTTTTAATGGCTTTGTATTTTTACTCTTCTGTTTCTGTACAGACACAAGTGATAATAAGAAAAAACGATTTCATGTTTAACTTTGGATGTACAATGTCAAACAGTCAAAATACCCTTCTGAAATTTGTATGGAAAAAAATTATCGACTAGTGCCACCTTAAGGCTTGGTTTACTTTTTAATTCCAGTCGCAATAGAATACTTACTGACTTGACTTCAATAAGTCAAGTCAGTATTCTATCACAGTTCCAAAAAGAAAGAAAAACTATATAAAACCCGTACTAGGTACTTATTTCACCTGTTGGCTGTTACTTTACCACGCTTCCGTCGCGATAACATCGCTAACCCTCGCCAAATCGGTTCCTACACGTTTGCATTCCTTAACTACTAGACGAGTGTGCCTCCTCGGAAAACATTGTTTTTTGTTTCTTGTCTACGGTTCTTTGTAAGGTATGAGGTGAGGAAGTGAAATGTTGGGAAATTGTGACTATTTTGTCAAGTCATAAGTAGTAACTTTTAGTCTTTAAATATTTGTTGTTATTTTTATTACTTAATGTTGTTAAATTAAGGTTTGGTGTTGTTATTATTGCTAATTTCTTTTTCTGTTTTTGTACCTTTACCAGGATGAAATAAATGTATTTTCTTTCTTGATTTCAAATGCATAAAAAAAAGGATATTGCTCGATGAACATGCTAATGGGCAACTAGCTTCAACTTTCTGACTAATCGACAGACTATTTAATTTTAACAATTCAAAAGTGCCTGTACAAGGTTTAATTGAAATAAATGCTTTGAGTTTGAATGATTTCGATTTGTCTCACGTGTTTTTTCGGGATTTGCCGAATCGTTTAGAACTTTTCACTAATGACCCGTTTGATTAGAACTTCCTGTTGAGTTGGAACCTTATAGGGAAATCTCGAAATAAATACGAAAGTTCGCAAACATAAATATTTTGTCTCACGAAAGTTGAAACATAAAAATAGATTTATACTATGACGAATATACTATGACTACGTTCCCAAAAACTCATTATGCTAATAGCATAATTATACAGTTGCCTACGTGAGCGAATCCGCGGACACAGCTAGTTGATATTATCTTTTCATTTGATCGTTGCGATCTCAAAGTATCTATCGTAAATAGATGTAAGGCTATTACATATCAATCCCTGCTTCAGGCCTACGGTTGGCTATCGATAGATTGAGGAAACGCGTCCGGAAAGCGTGTGTCCGTTATTTTGATTGCAGTCTGTCTGGTCAAGTCCGTTACTCCAGATATGTCCATCTGTCGTTTTAGATTCCGATGCGGTTACAATTTCTTTTAGAGGATTGGAGTAAACTGCTGTCTGGTACACCCGAAATCAATCTGGGAGAGATACAGAATCGCATTCAGATAATAATGCCGAATGTTTTTAGAGAATTATTCACGCTAGGGGACAGGTGGACATATATAGTGACCCTATTACATGTATTATATCTTCTTCATAAAGGTCAGGTTATTTGCGTAGTCCTCGCAACCGGCGTGCGTGTATGACCAGATGTATAAACGTAAACGAACAGAAAGGACTATGTAAGGATCGCAGAAGGTGGCGTTCTGTAGCTTCTGCTTACCCTCATGGGAAGAAGGCGTTAGTTTATGTTTTTTTTTAGAGAATCCTGTAACATGACCCTTGTCGTGTTTGTGTCTATACAGGGTTATTGGTAAAACATTAACAACCTCTTAAGAGGTCATTGTGCTCAACATTATGAACAACTTTTACTACGGGACCAAAACTGAAATCGTGAAAAAAAATATCAGCTGTTCCCTACATTTATGTTCGTATAACTCGTCGAAATGTAGAGAACAGCTGATTTTTTTTTCGCGATTTTAGGTTTGGTCCCATAGTAAAAGTTGTTCTTCTTGATGAGTACAATGACCTCTTAAGAGGTTGTTAATGTTTTACCAATAACCCTGTATAGACCCTAATGTAGTTTCAAGTTTCACAAACAGACGAGTGTTAAACCGAAGACATAATCTCCGGTTTATCAAAAACAAATGCGTAGATAGTTGAGGGTGAAAGCCTTCAACTATCAAAATACAAGGCAATATCTTATCTAGGCAAAAATAATACCTACTAAGGCAATATTAATGTTGTCAAAAATATACTGAAAAACGAGTTTTCTCTGGCGTAGACAGAACAATTTCGTCATGGGCCAAAAGGTTTAGCGGTTTTTCAGCATATTTGGACAACTCTAGAAGACTGTGTTGTTGTGAGTTAGTATTTGATACAGCTTTTTTAGTACAATGTTGTACCTGGCTGGTAATGAAATCTTTGTTTTTTATGTCTATAAACAAGCTTTTTGTTTTGCATACCTCACCACGCATCAATTTAACCTTGAAGCGCTATACACAAGTATAAGTAGCACAATTAATCTGTGCTAAGGTATTGTTGATCGAAGGTGCCAAGTCAATCTTGACTCAGAGGTCTTTTTTTTTGAGGGTGGGAATTCAGGGTGGAGCGGAAGGGAGAGTCCGACTCTTACTGACTAAAACCCACCCGTGTTCCTTCCTTAGCCCTTTATGTTCCGGGGAAGCGGTAACCCTTTCGGACAATCCCGCTAAAATGATTCAGAGGTCTTCGAACAGTCTAGCACATTTGTGCCTGTGCTACAAAAATAATAATTATTATACTAAAATTTTTGAAAAGCGTGTATTACTTATTTATATTCCTTGACGTTACACGGCTATAAACATGTCTCCTTTAACACTTTCGTTTAATATTTCATTGAAGCTGATTGTACTTTGTGTCGCGTGAAAATTATATTAGTTTTGCTTTTCTGCCTATATTAAATTGTGAGCGACTGTTACATCGAACTAACATGATTTGTTATTCGATAAAATAATGCTCCTTCCATATATAATGTTATTTTATATGAAACAGTGATTTTTGTTATTATAGTTGATTGAACACGATTGTGTGGTGTTAAAGAAATAGTTTTTGTTTGTAGTTGTTTATGAATTCGTGATTTATGAGTTAGAGTTCGATTAGTAGAAATTTTAGCGGACAAATAAGTTAAGGTAAAAATGTATTCTAATATTGTATTTTTCAGACATCAATCTACCTAGCCTTTTCCCAACTGTGTTCGGGTCGGCTTCCAGTTAGCTGAATAACAGTATTTTACATGAATCGACTGCGTGTCTGACCTCCACAACCCAACTATTGGGTAAGACGATACCCTTTGGCAAGACTCGTTGTCGGGCTTCTGACTGTCGAAAATATACGAATGACACTCTTATTCCGAGGCATGGAGAGGTCTCGACATGTTAAGAATGGTCACCCATCCACAGACCGACCTCGGCCAGCGTAGCTTAACCTTCGTCGACCCGTGTGCCTTTTATTATTATTAAGCCACATGCCGTGGATATTTATACCTTACCAATATCAAGGTAACCAATTCTGATATTGGTAAAGTTTTTTCTTATTTATTTTTTCTCTAGAAAACTCAGGACGGCTTCGGCAAAAACTGGACAAGTACCAATACCCTCTGCACAGAATCTTAAAACAGAACACTAACTCTAAACTTGTCTTGTTTTAAGTCTCTTTTAAACTTGGCTCAGCAAATTGCAATATACTTAAGTAGATACTCGAAGAATGTTTACCACCGTTCGATTGACTCAGGTTAGTTCCACAGAATAGATATGGTACGGAATGCCAGCTCCATCAAACGAGCGAAAACCGGTGCAAGCACACAAACACGTGTACTTACCGGAGATCGAAATTAAATGGCACGGCTGTCCCAGCTAAATGATAACATCCACAGGGTCAACGAAGTTAAGCTACATAGTTTTTATTGTACTGTGTTTAGTCTAGTTTGTGATCTTCCTGTACGAGTCGCAATAAATACTTTTCTTTCTTTCTTTACACTGCAGCGGTCAGTTCGTGGATGAGTGACCATCCATAATACATATACCGAGATATTTCCATCGCTCGGAAAGCACGATAAACAGTTGGTCCCGGCTGTCATTCGTAGATCTTGGACAGACTTCGACGGGTAGTCACCAAGGGGTATCGTATTACCCATTAACTGGGTTGTGGAGGTCAGATAGGCAGTCGCTCCGTGTAAAATACTGGTATTCAGCTGCTTCCGGTTAGACTGGAAGCCGACCCTAACATAGTTGGGAAAAGGCTCGGCAGGTTGATTGGCAGTCGCGACTTGCACTCGCTGTACGTGAGCCGTGTCTATGTGTACGAGCATTTTCCCTCGTTGTATCGGGCCGGCCTTCTGTACCCTATTTATTCTGTGTGAGTTCTTTTCTCGGTTCACGCACGATAAAATCAAATTAGCGGAGTTAATTGTTTCCTCCTACGGTTTACTGTTACAGCTTCAATAGACATGCTCTTGTTCAGCCATCTCGAAACACGTAGAATTCTTGGAAATCCATGTAGTATCATTAGCAATGGATGGTCTCGTGGCTAAGTAATAACAGCCGCACGGGTCGATCAATCAGGTTAAGCTACTTTTGCCGCGGTTGGTCCGTGGATGGGTGACCATCTTTACACACCGAGACCCCTCCGTGCCTCGGGAAGCACGTTACGCCGTTGGTTCCGGCTGTCATTTGTGGATCTCTGACGGTCATCAGAAGACCGAAAGTCTGACAAACAGTCTTACCTAGGGGTATCGTATTACCCAGTAATTAGGTAGTGGAGGTCAGATAGGCAGTCGCTCCATATAAAATAATGGTATTCAGCTGCATACGGTTAGACTTGAAGCCGACCCCAACATAGTTGGGAAAAGGCTAGGTAGATGATGATCCTACTGATCATGACGATGATGAAGATGGGTGTTCTAAAGTTGGAAAGATGATTTAGTTCAATAGGAAAATAATCCGTCATTACATAAGAACTTTAAAATGACTCGAAAGTGCAGTTCTTAATTCAGAGATTTTAAGGTTATACATGTTTTTATTTATGGCTTGACAAGCTGTGTCTCCGATGGGATTTCCACTTTCATTCCTTATTTTTCCTTATTTCAGGGGATGAATTTTCAAAAATATGTCCTTAGTGCTCACTTTCGTTGTAAAGGTAACTCTTGTGCGAATGAATTTAAGATTTTTATTAAAAAGATGTCTCGATTATCCTTCTGATACATAAGGTAGTAGAAATACCGAAGAACTCACAGGGTAACTTTAAGTTGAGTCATTGCAAGGCAAAAGAAGGACAAAAGACAGGATGTTCTTGCTCAAACATTTGTTTCTGCCACTTTTAGCTTGGAGCCAGGCAAATACCGAAAGCGCACGCAAACAAGAGTTTTACAAACAGTTGAAAACCCTGCTTGTCTTTACGCAGACGTTGAGCAAAAAAAGTGCTGCTTCATGTACTTGTAAATATCATAAAACCAACAATATCCAATCATAAAGGCTCCTACAAACAGGCGCGACTCGCGATATACGACGAAGCCGCGATGTGCGACTTGCGGTCCCTTTGTGTCGCGCGCGATTTGATCGCGTGTCGTGTCTGTTTGAAGGAGCCTTACCACGATTTAAAGTTCGATCGAAAATGTTACTTTGGTAATGATGAATGAATGAATGGTGTGTGATTAACTGCAGTTCCTGAGGTCTCATCACCAGCATCATTTTCGTGACCTTGCCTTTTGTCCCTGATAAAAACGTGATGCGCCGAACCCAAATAACAACTTGGGGTTGGCGCATCACGTTTTCCTCTTCCATTTTTCCCTGTCGACTGTGATGCTATTATTCACTCATCTTTTATTTGCCTCTCCATCCATCACTCTTTATTCATCTATATACATACTACAAATAAATAAGACTGAAGTTGTGTCTGTTTGTAATGTCGAAATAATAGTTTATTAATAAATGCATATGAAAGTATATACGGTACCTACTTCTAACAAAAATCCAATCTTTAATGTTTTGTCTGTCTGTTTGTTCCGGCTAATCTCCGAAACAGCTGGACCGATTTTCATAAAATTTGGTATATGGATACTTTGAACCCTTGGGAAGCACATACTTTTATCAACATACCATGCGGGTGACACTGCGGGCGGAAGCTAGTCTGAAATATTAATCAAATTCATCATCTAAAATGAAACAAGTAAATACCTGCTTCGATTTGTAAATAGTCTGCAGTTGTATAAAACCCATTCACAACTCATCCAATACTTTTTTACCACTGTAATAAAAACCCACACTAAGACGTAAATTGACGCTCCTCCAGCCAGACAAAATCAAAAGTCATTTATTCATATTAGGCTGAGAATCAGCAGTTATCGAACGTCAAAATGACAAAAGACAGTGTCAGTACCCCAAAACGCCCACCCTTCACTACTTCCAAGTGCTTTTGGTGGGAAGAAGAAGTGGCGAAACAAACTCCCAGCAGAACAGCTGTCTGATCAGTTAGAAAATACTTGATTGTATACGATACTAGGTATGTAAAGTAATTAACATTACAAGACACAGAACATTAAATTAAATTATTTGCCATATGGCCAGCTAGCCACACCAATATACCAAAAAAATACAATAAAAACTATATGTACTATATGTACTCAAAAAAAAAAAAAAAAAAATGTAAATAAAAACTTACTACCTAAATAACAGCCTCCAGGCATAAAGAGCGTCACAGTTTACATATTTATGCAATAAGAAAGAAAGAAAGAAAAAGTATTTATTGCGACTCGTACAGGAAGATCACAAACTAAACTAAACACATTAAAATAAAAAATAAAAACCAAGGTATATAAAAAAAAATGAAAATGAAACATGAAGTAGTCCTATACGAGGCCAAAAGGCTCCTATCTCAGCATGATGCTGCGACATTTAAAAAATTAATGTCTCAGCGCTGGTAATACTGGGTTTTGTTCACATAGCTGTCACTTGAAGTCACAAATGATAAATAAAATAGGACCAATCGAAGTAAAATAAATAAACAAGTTATTATTAATAACAACCATAAAACCATGGTCAGCAAGACGACCAGTCATCACAAGCAGCACCCGTTCACGAGCATAACGCAAAGATCAGCCATTACCCCCCTCGCCATATTTGAGGGAACGATTTGAGGCGACCCCCGACGCTACCTCAAGCAGTGACATCTAAGGGAGCATGACGAACTTGCTACCGGTTGCTTAGGCATGAATAATATGATCAATCGTCGAGGTCGCTAGCTAACCACATGTACATAGACACTCCAGTAAAGTACTCACACTCAAATGGCCATTATAGCCCGGGTGCCACCAGTGTCCAATTTAAATGTTCTATACGAAACCTTAATGAGATAGGTCACGTACTCGTGTTGCTTGACTAGCAATTGTTATCAAGGATTTCTTAGAAGCTGTTGACATAATACTCGTGTGGTTCGGACATGGAGGACTTAGTTGTTGGAGTAATAAAGTGAATGGTGTACTTAGCTGTCTGGCATTGCTTGTTCCCCTCAGACGCAACATAACATCATGCCTTTAAGTTCCCGAAGGGTTAGGCAGGTTAGCATTTCGCCAGTTATGTCAAGTTCAATGTGATAGGGGGCGATCCTATTGCCATCGGGCACAAATCCAGACTCCGGGCAACTACTGATAAATTTCTGATAGAAAAACCCAGCGATTGCAGTCACTAGACCAACGAGGCAGTACGGAGCTATGCAGTTATACTTCAGAATGCGGAATAAGACTCCGGATAGGCAACTGTGGGTCGACTCTAGATAGGATTCCTTATATGTCCATATTGTCATTTCTCTTTGTGTCCTTGGCCTTTGTTTGCCCTTTTGTGTCCGTTGCCATCGTTAACCTAACTCTGACAGCTTTGATTTAACCTTTGGTGAGAATATAGAAGCAACTTTAGTTCAATGAATGTTTCTTTTTCCCGCGCTCGTCACCATTTCAGTAAATAGGTTGGATAGAGTTTTAGCACTCCAATTGACTCTCTACTCTGTGTACGGAGTTCAGACCAATATGTAGTGTGTACATATATGTAATGTTTATATGTTTGCTATGTAGTAGAATATTAGTTTAGAATTACGATGCTCTGTTGGATGTGTTTCTAATTAATTGTCTTTTGTTGACTTTTGAATTGTTTACTAGGTTCAGAGGAGTTTCTTGGGTGTTTCACCATGATTATGATTTGTTCTACCATAAGCAGAATTTGTTTTTGTTGCGTGTTCGTCGAAGGACCGATGACCGGTGGAGCAGACGAGTCCTGGAGTGGAGACCGCGTATAGGCAAGCGTAGTGTGGGACGCCCCCCTGGTACATGGACGGACTACCTAAAGAAGGTAGCTAGAACAGACTGGATGCGGAAGGCGGACGGGCGAGGCTTATGACCAACAATGGACTGCAATAGGCTGAGTTGAAGCAGAATTAAGTTTTCAGGCAGTTCATTGGGGTATATATGAAGAAATTGAAGATGTCAAGAGGATGTTAGCAGCATTACCCTCCTTAATGTACTCATCATAATCAGCCTATAATGTTCCCACTGCTGGAGGACAGGCCTCTTTTTGAGAGGGAGTGGGCCGCCACTACGCGAGCTCAGTGTAGGTTGGTAGATGTGTCTTCGAATTTATTGGTGTAAGGCCATGCCAGTTTCCTCACGATGTTTTTTTTCACCGTTTGAACTACTAATACGTGATAATAATGACAATGCGATACTTATCCAACCCCTTTGCTAAGACCAGTCTTGTAGCATTAAAAGCCTTCTCGTCCGCGCAGTAGTAGACGTTCACAGTTCGATTTATCATCTGCCTGCCCTCGTCCAATGTTGCTTGGGGTCGGCCCAACACGTTTATTGTATTTATTATAAATAATAATATTATGTCTATACAATACTCTTATGTAACATAATTAACGCAATACCTCATAAACCCCAATTAGACTATTGAGTTAAAAGTACAATGGCCAAAACTTTTTTTTTTTTAAAGCAAGAAAATCGTGTTGACCCTAGCATTACTTTATGCATTTAAAATTGAGTCATTATTGCCTTGAAATAAGACTTTATTTTCTTTAGCTCAATCGGCGCTCAGTAGGTGCACCTAAAAATATACCTAGGTATATTAAGAGTTACTGAAATCGATTCCGTAGTCAATTATGACCAACTTTCAGGAATTGCGTTTATTATGTTACACCTTGTATGAAAAATTATTCTTGCCAGATACTCATTATTTTGTAAGTACTCTTATTCCATTTTCCCTGAGCTTAGAGACTTTTCATATGAAAATGAAAATAAAACACAACAATGTAAGAGGTTCTCCCCACGCACCTTTCATAAAAATAGATACTGAATAGGTACTTGCGTAAAGGTTCCCATACAAACTAACCTACTCATTCATCTTCGCAAATAGTTGAATGAAATGAAAGCTGTTATTATTATAATGAAAACCAATGAACCAGAGCTAATATGAAGCTTGATGTTCATTATGTTTGTGAGTAGTGAGTAAATATCCTTAAAGCTATATTCTGAGGTGGTGGCAGCATTTTATCACCTCGTTTATGAGGCTACGGGGAGCACTGAACAGTATAAGATTCCGTTTCTCCAACTGCGGCTAGTGATGTATTTGTGTCGATAAATAACGATAATTCTTATTGCGGTACAATCGTTCGTCTTAGGTATTATTGTTGCGGGACTTGAAGTCCTTGGTATGGTGGGATTTTTTCTGTTGGTTCAACTGTGATTATGGATAGGAAATTAATTGATTGTATTCTATGCACGACGACATCAAGTCGACGACATTTCCAGTTTTAGCTGACCTCGCATTGGCTTTTCGTACAATGAGCAGTCGGCTTATACTGAAAATGTGTAGCTTGTTATGTCGTCGTGCGTACTACCTATAAGTAGGTTTGATTATGTCTATACAATACTCGTATGTAACATAATTAACGCAATACCTCATAAACCCCAATTAGACTATTGAGTTAAAAGTACAATGGCCAAAACTTATTTTTTTTTTAAAGCAAGAAAATCGTGAAAATCCTCTTTAACATTATTGTAGGACTTAACATGATCATGCACTACAAACGTTACGTAAAAAGCTACAAACGTTTGGTTTGTTTAAAAATTTGAGGCTTTACGCTTGTTTCATACTTTTTATTCGTAAATTATTCATAATATTCACATGCTGCTATACAAAAAACACGGGTTAAACGATAATCCGGGAGCGGTAACGCTCGACACGAGCCTCACATTGACTGAATTGACATCACAATAGAGTGACGTTGCGTTCGACGTTTGATTGACGGCTGAACTGGGCAAACTTTCGGTTAGCACCCGCATTGCGATATGTAATCAGCATTATCCCGTATTAAGCGTTCCCGCAGTCGAGTTAATGCAGTAATTACTGCGACGGTATGTGTAGGTGATTCGCGCGCAAACTGTAATTAGTCTGCCATTAAACCGCATAGTCGTGATTTGATTAATGGCGTTGGGGACGACCGTGCGTCAGATTCGGCACGCCGAGAGTAATCCGTTGTTTTTCTGTACTTAATCGATAAAACATTTGCACATCACTAATTTTTGTTTGTGTTCTTTATAAAGATGTTGTAGTCATATAAATAATGATGATAGCCACTGTTAGTACCTACAATTGTTTTTGACTGAGATAGACTCATTTAGTGTAGATAAATCGGTTGTCTCAACATTGTAATTGTAGATGTTCTTAGTTCATTTTACATCTTTTCTTTTCTTCTTCGTCTTTACCGTGGGTATTAAGGCTCCATGTTAATAATCCGCCCTCGTGTTACAGACTAAGATTGTGTAAAGTACACTTGCTGTAGTACTGAGATGTTGTTTCGATTTAGACATACGAGAATTGTATCAAGTTGATACTTTAGAAGTTGAGACGTCGTTGAGATTCTGAATGATAGAACTGAGAATTCGACTTATTCCGTTCTGATCCCCTGAACCCCCCCTCCACCCCCCCACCTCGATCCCCTCCTGGATCGTCTTCTGTTTTAATCTTTGTCTTATCCACTATAAACTTTCTCATTCAATCTCAAACTATGTAGGTACACTGATGTTTGTTTGTTCAACATACAAGGAATTTTTATCGTGAATCTGTTTGTTTTTCAAACAAACATACTCCTTGTTTATACTTTTGACTCGCTTTTGCCAGTGGTATCGCCCATGTGAATGGCGGAAATAACGGGTCCACGGGTACGTATCTTTTACTACCGAGATAAAAAGTATCCTGTGTTAATCCAAGTTGTAAACTACATGTGTGCCAAATTTCATTCAAATCCGTTCAGCCGTTTTTTCATGTTTAATTAACAAAGTCAAAGTCAAATCATTAATTTAAAACTAGCTCCCGCCCGCGGCTTCGCCCGCGAGGTATGTCGATAAAAACTATCCTATGTCCTTCCCCGGGATGCAATCTATCTCTCTGCCAAATTTTGTCGCAATCCGTTCAGTGGTTTAGGCGTGACAAGGTTAACATACAGACAGACAGACAGAGTTACTTTCGAATTTATAATATTAGAATGGATGGGCACATAAAAAGCACTTTGGATTAATGGCGAACGTCAAAATGAACAAAAAAATAAAATTGATTGTAGTCGCCCCTTCCAAAAAGTAGTTTCGTATGGAGAAGAATGGGCAAAAAACTCCACTGTTACTCTTTTAAAATGTTTTACAATATTTTGTATACATAAACGTTAACATTATAATAGGTACCTATTTTTTTATTTAATCCTTAATGTTACAATTTTATTTTAACATAACACCTGCCAAACTGCAAAGCAATTTGTCGGCAATAGGTTCTCGTGGCCTGTGTGGTGCCGGACTTAAAGAATAGCACCACCCCTTACTTCCCGTGGGTGTCGTAAAAGGCGACTAAGGGTCGTACCGGAGAATGGGCAGCAGCGTTCTCTATGTATTCCACCATCATACCATACTGCGATCGCCAACCCGCCTGCCAAGCGTGGCGATTATGGCAAACCCTCCCAGAATTGGGGGAGGCCTATGTCCAGCAGTGGACGTCTATAGGCTGAAACGAACGAACGAGGTTCTCGTGGATTTTGCACGACTTTTTGCTTGACTAAATATTAGTAGGATGTATAATTGTATATCATTCAGCCTTGTTTCATATACATATTTTACGTTACGTATGTTATAAGAGAGTTTGATTCAACCTTCACACAAATAACTAGGCAGAAGGATACGAGCCCTTTGCTTCATTAAAAACTTTTAATGAATACAGATAAGAATAGGTTTACAGTCAAAATATTATATTAACGTTATTATGTCATCGTATTGTTTTCGGCGGTTGGTCTGTGGATGGGTGACCATCTTTACATTCCGTGAACCTCCGTGCCTCGGAAAGCACGTTAAGCCGTTGGTCCCGGCTGTCATTCGTGGATCTTTGACAGTCGTTACGGGTAGTCAAAAACCCGAAAGTCTGACAACCAGTCTTACCAAGGGGTATCATATTACCCAGTAACTGGGTTGTGGAGGTCAGATAGGCAGTCGCTCCGAGTAAAATACTGGTATTCAGCTGCATCCGGTTAGACTGGAAGCCGACCCCAACATATTTGGGAAAAGGCTAGGCAGATGATGATGTCATCGTATTGTTTTCATCTTGGCTATCTTTCTAAACGGCTTCCGGGCTCCTCTTAAACACACCAATATTAAAAAAGCGAAAGTTTGTGAGTGTGTTTGTACGTTTGTTACTTCTTCACGCACAAACGGCTGAACGGATTTGGATCAAATTTGGCACACAGATAGTTTATAACCAGGACTTACATATAGGATACTTTTTATCCCACTTATGCGGGTGAAACTGCGGGGCGTTGCTGGTCATACATAAACTAATGCCTTCTTCCCACGGGGGTAGACAGAAACTACATAACGCCATCCTGCTGCGATCCAAATATACTCAAAATTTAGAATACAACATAAAAACAAAATAAAAATAAAATAAAAAAAATCTGCTCTTTTTTCACACCGTCAAGTCAACTTTTAGCCGTTTTCTTCGTTGTGTGCATTTTTTTATAATATCTAACGATTCTATTTTCTCTTTTTCAGGTAAATAAATCCACATACAAAAACTGGTGCCAGCAACGTCCTTCACAATCATAGCGTGAGTAAGCAACAGCTCAACAAAAACAATTAATAATTCAACTTTATCACGTAATTACTACAACAGACAGAAGCTCACAATATTTGTCATCTAGACACTTCTGTTTTACTGTAGAACTTTCTAGATGTAGTATGACGCACTTAGTACCTAAGTTGTCCCATAAAACTTTCTGGGTCGGTAACTTGCTGGGCCTGTTAAACTTATAAATGCTGCCAAGTGTATTGAGGGGTAACTACTGTCCCAGATGGCTGGTTTTTCTCTTGAGTTTCATTCTATCTATTCTTGTGAAAAGTTTTTAAGTGGTTAAACGGCTATTGGCTTTTATTTGGTCGAGAATACATTTATACTTTATTTCAGAGCCAGGGGGATTAAATAAAGCTCTGGTTTCCTAAGAAAGTGGTGAACGGTCAGACAAAAACGGATTACGGAGCGTTTTTTGTCACTTTAATGTCAAATACTAGTGATTATGACAGATTTTCGTGAAGGTCGTTATAACACGAATACTAGGAATTGACTGCCCCGTTGGTGTCGTGGTTGCAAGCGCGACTGCTGAGCGTGGGGTCCTGGGTTCGATTCCCGTGTCGGACAAAGTGTTATTGGGTTTTCGATTAGGAATTCCTTAGTAACAGTCCGGAGTTTGGAAGTTGGCGGTTTAATACCCCCGTGCCTCGGAAAGCACGTAAAGCCGTTGGTCCTGCGCCTGAACTCTCCCCGGTCGTGTCGGATTGCCGTCCCATCGGGCTATGATAGTAGAGGAACAGAGAGTGCACCTGTGTTTGCGCACACACTTGTGCACTATAATATCTCCTGCGTACCTGGCTAATCTCCATTGAGATTGGCCAACGTGACCGAAAACGGTTGGGGTGGCTATTTATTACTAGAAATTGGCAGAATCATCCCATGCTGGATTCGTTTTCTCCTCTACCTATCTTTATTTCTCCTGACAAAGTTTTTTTCTGTTTATATGTAAGTATGTATTGGTATTTATACAACGTGTAACATAATTAACGCAAGACCTCATACACCCCAACTAGACTATCGAGTTAAAAGCATAATACAATGACCAAAACTTATTTTTTTTAAAGCTAACTATTATTATTAAGAAAATCGCGTTGACTCTAGCATTACTTTACACATTTAAAATTGAATCTTATTGCCTTGGAATAAGATTTAATTTTCTTTGGCTAGTTAGGCGATCAGTATATCAAAATATATAATTATTGAAAATGTATAGAGGGGCTCGTGGCTAAGTAATAACAGCCGCACACGTAGATCGATCAGGTTAAGCTACGCTTGCCGCGGTTGGTTCGTGGATGGGTGACCGTCTTCACATACAAGTCCCGTCCGTGCCTCGGAAAGCACGTTAAGCCGTTGGTCCTGGCTGTCATTCGTGGATCTTTGACAGTCGTTACGGGTCGACAGAAGCCCGAAAGTCTGACAAACATAATTATTACCAAGGGGTACCTATCGTTTTACCCAGTAACTGGGTTGTGGAGGTCCGATAGTCAGTCGCTCCATTTAAAATACTGGTATTCAGTTGTTTCAGGTTAGACTTAAAGCCGATTCCAACATAGTTGAGAAAAAGCTAGGCAGATGACGAACGAAATTAAAGATTTTACCTAATTGATCATCAAAATCTATATTCGTTTAATTTTACATCGCCCATAAACCAAGCTCTAGAAGTCCCATTTTCTCACCGACCCTCGGTGATTAATTGGCAAACGTGTTGGACAAAGCTTCTCGATATACCAACGTATGGAGTACCCATCAGTCTGAACTTAAGGACCTCAAGATGTCCGGTTTTCAGGCAGCTTGCACGATCGATCCTGTACATTCGTTGAGTAATTTGTATTCCTGTAGAAGTGTAGGCAAAGACTTGTTTTGAAATAGTGAATTTAAATGCAAGTATGTTGTTTATTATCTCTGAAATACCTTTTACGAGAGGCTATAAATGTATAGTCTGTTCTTAAAGTATCAGGTGAAAATGTAAATAAATAGTTATGAAAATGTAGATACCTACCTCATCTGCCTAGCCTTTTCCCAACTATGTTGGGGTCGGCTTCCCGTCTAACCGGATGCAGCTGAATACCAGTATTTTATTTATTTATTTATTTATTTAAACTTTTCGCACAAAAAGGTACAAAGGCGGACTTAATGCCTTAGGCATTCTCTACCAGTCAACCAAGGGTGGTGAAGAGATTGGATGGCAGGTGCTTTGGTTGAGAGGAACAATGATTTAAAAAAAATTAAAACTAAGTACACAAATACATAAATAGGTTATATACACATACATACTATTGACTATAATACATACTTATAATATATATATATACATACAAATTCAAGGGAGAGAGGTGTTGAGATGACTCTACGCTATTTGTTTTGAAAATAACTCTGCAATTTCCGCTTAAATGCATACCGACTGGTGGCCGTCCTGATATCAAGAGGAAGTGCATTCCAAAGAAGAATGGACTGAATATGAAAGGAAGAATGAACAAAGTCAGAAGTATGAGAAGGACAGAGTAAGAGAAGATTGTTAGAAGAACGCAGATTCTTAGCGTGAGAAGAACATAGAAATTGGAAGTGAGACACGAGATAAGAAGGAGGAGTGGGAGAGTTGAGAAGGGAGAAAAGCGTGGTCAAAGCGCGCAAACTTCTTCTTTGGCGAATGGACATCCATTTGAGCTCAGACCTATAACTCGACACATGGTCATATTTCCTCAGGTTGAATATGAACCGGATACCATTGTTGAGCAATCTGTCGAGCTTATCCAGCAAAACCGCGTTCAAATCAAAGTAGCACACGTCACCATAGTCGATAATAGGGAAAATCAAAGTCTGCACAAGCATGGTTTTCGTCTTAGCGGGCAAAAAGTTCCTCAGACGATACAGGGATCGCAGAGTACCGTTGACCCTTTGACTAACACTAGAGACCTGACGTTGCCAGCTAAGTGTAGAGTCAAGATGCAAACCGAGATCTTTCACCGTAGGGGTAATAGGTATGACGGTACCGTTGAAAATAAGAGGAGGAAGAGAGCTAAGCGTCACCCTACCCATCATGCGTGAGCTACCAATTACAATGGCCTGACACTTCGAGGGGTTTACTGACACCCCAAAACTATCAGACCACTTTTTGATAGCATCTAAGTCTCGGTTTACATCTGCTATAGCGTCCGACAAACCTTCTACCCGCCCAGATGTATATAATTGAAGATCATCAGCATATAGATGATACGAACATCGAAGACAGTGAGTTATAAAATTAATGAAGATGGAGAATAACAATGGAGAAAGAATACCGCCTTGTGGAACACCAGCATCCAGGTCACGCCAACTCGACGAACTCTTAGTATTATTATAGTATTTTACATGGAGCGACTGCCTATCTGACCTCCACAACCCAATTACTGGGTAATACGATTCCTGTTGATAAGACTGGTTGTCAGACTTTCGGGCTTCTGACGAGCCGTAACGACTGTCAAAGATCCATGAATGACAGCCAACACCAACGGCTTGACGTGCTTTTCCGAGGCACGGAGAGGTCTTGGTATGGTCACCCATCTACGGATCAACCGCGGCAAGCGTAGCTTAACCTGATCGATCGACTCGTGCGGCTGTTTTTACCTAGCTACAAGCCCCTCCGAAATGCATGTACCTACCTCTGGATGTCAAATTGTATTGCCAGTTGCCACTTACAAATTGAGTCCTTCAATTTGATCGCATAACATTTTTATGTAATGTTATGTTCAGTTATATTATATACCTACAGGCGTGAAACATCACTCCTGAATTGCACGAAGGGTTAGGTACAGGTACTTTTAGGACGCCCACCCTTCGCCAGAATAGGGGGCGAGCCTATTAAATGTGACTTAGTATCCAGGTCTTAGTATCATTTCATTTCATTTCACAAATCTCTGGATTTTCATCAATATTTTTTCTGTAGCAGTTCAAATCCGAAATCCAAAAATCCGAATTTTTTTCCCGAAATTCCAAACGCTTTTATCGACATGGGAATCGAACTTAGGACCACATGGAAAATAAATGTAAACTTTCGGTAGATAGGTATAGTTGTCTAAATTGTAGGGGTTTACGCTTTTCAACAAACATTATTTTGAATAAAATGAAGAAAACATGGTTGTGTAGGTGTATGAGAAAAATCGATTCTTTAAATAAAAATAACGAAATAAAATTTTATTACTGCTAGTAAATCTTATCAAAATTCAACGGAGGTTAAAATTTATTGTGGTGACATTTGTTTTAGATCATAATCGAGTCGGAGAAATATTTTAAATAAAACATGCACAGTTTGTTTTTGTTACTTACTTACACGCTTTTTATATCTCTTACTTAATATATCTAAATATTATGCAAATACATGCGCATCTTGGATTCATAATATACTCGCAAAGCCACGCGGTTTCACCCGCATAAGTGTCGATCCCGTGGGCATATCGGGATAAAAACTATCCTATGTCCTTTCCCGGGACTCAAACTATCTCTATACCAAATTTCATCTAAATCGGTTCAGTGGTTTAAGCGTGAAGAGGTAACAGACAGACCGACACACTTTCGATTTTATAATATTAGTATGGAAGAATGCGATTAGACATGATGACGTCATGATTTCATGAATGATGGAAATTTTCGCCGAGATATTTATACCATCTGACATGATTATGATACAATCCGTTTCTAAGAATATCCATCGGCACGAGTTTGAAAATCACTTTTCTTAAAGTTTTCTTGTAATAAAACGTTTAAAAATTAATGTAACAGTCTGGGATAAGCTTAATTTCTGGTCTGCTGCCAGAAACTGAAGACTTTTCCTGTCTTTTTTGCAAAACTTCTTAGCATAGGCATAATCTGGAATCTGGGTGCTGATGGGGCTGCTCCGATTCTGTAGCGCATCAGGTACCTATGTTCGCCGAGTCGCGAGTAGACTGTTTTTATTCTACTGTGCGAAAACGATGTACATCCCTGGTGCGCAGGGTTCGGGCTAGCCCCAGCGGCATCCTGAGGGATTCGCGCAGAGGTTCGATTGCCAGTACTTGTATGGTTCACATACTAGGCGATCGAAGTATGTAATATGTTTAGGTATTGTCTTTCTTTTTAATATTGTGTGTTTTTATTATAATCTGCCTACGTTCCCACTGCTGGGATACAGGGTTCTTCTCTGTGAGAGGGAATAGGCCGTAAAACACCACGCGGGCCCATTGCAGTGCGGGTTGGTAGATGTCACATGTCATCGAATTTTTGGTTCTAGGACATGCCAATTTCCTCACGATGTTTTCCTTCATCGTTTTCGCATAACTTCTTATTATCTAACAAAAAAGGTAATTTAAAAAAATTAAACCGACTTCAAAAAGAAATTTTCTCAAAATAAATTATGAAATAACTTTAATTTCGAAAGTCGGTGTCTTGGGATCTGTATTGCCACCGACTTCCGAAATTAAGTTATTTCATATATTTGAATTAATTTCTTTTTGAAGTCGGTTTAACGTAGATCTACGCGAGACACAATGACTTTGAGATGTTTCCCCTTTGACACTACACCCGTGTACGTAGCTCGTATCAATAAGCCAGGCTGTCACACTTACACGTATTAGTCCATATCTTGAAAATTACTGAATCGATTTTGATGAAACTTGTACTGTTCCCTAAGTTGAAGTAAATGCAAACCAATAAAAAAAACTGGCCAAGTGCGAGTCGGACTCGCACACGAAGGGTTCCGTACCACAAGGCAAAAACGCCGAAAAAACAGGTTTGTTGTATGGGAGCCCCCCTTAAATATTTATTTTATTTTAATTTTATTATTTATTATTAAAGTTAAAATACAACTGAGTATTTTGTGAATATTTCAAGTGCCTACCTGTTGCCATTTTTGATATCGAGCAAAAAAGGGCAAAAATATCGCATTTGTTGTATGGGAGCCCTCCTTAAATATTTATTTTATTTTGTTTTTAGTATTTGTTGTTATAGCGGCAACAGATATACATAATTTGTGAAAATTTCAACTGTCTAGCTATCGCGGTTCTTGAGATACAGCCTGGTGACAGACAGACGGACAGACGGACAGACGGACAGACGGACAGACGGACAGACGGCCAGACGGACAGACGGACAGACGGACAGACAGCGAAGTCTTAGTAATAGGGTCCCGTTTTTACCCTTTGGGTACGGAACCCTAAAAATGGTCACGATCCGATCAATAGTTGCGGAGATCTATAAATTTTTGTATATTTGTTTAGAAGCCCTAATATATTGTCATATGTGAATATAATACAGTTAAAATAATATTACATACACGTGTCGAATTGATAACCTCGTTTTTTTAAAGTCGGTAAACAGAGGAGAATAAATACAATAAATGAAAAACCAAGCAGCTATAAATAAGTAGGTACCGCTTATTTACAACATCAATGAAGCAATGTTTACAGAGTACGGAGTCTTGTTATGAAAAAATTACAATACTTTCCTGAAATGGTAATGAATCGCAATATTTTTAACAGGACATCATCAGACAAAGTTGACAAACTCGATTCCTCCCACCAAGGCTTGAGGGTTTTCACGTTATTTTTTTTTACCGGCGACACAAATTGAGATTCCATTTTTTTTTCATAAAAAATTTCCCCGCTACTTCCTTTAACAAACTTCCCAAGTGTCCTTATTGAATTTTCTCAAGTTTTGATAGGTTTTTCCGACGATTTCTTCTGTGTTGCTTTTCGTTGGAAAGTTGTGATGGTCCAGTAATTTACGTAGCAAACATCGCTTCTACTTTTATTTGTTATCATTAAATTGGCCTGAATACTTGGTGAAACTGGGAATTTCTATCAAATATTTACAGGCTGAGTAGTGGCTTGTACTTGCGAGTTTATAGGTCTTGAGTTCAAACCTAGATAGATGCTTTACTTTGTGAAAAAAATTTCATCACCACTGCTCTCAAAATGGTAAAAGAAAACATCGTGAGAAAACCGGTATGTCCTAGAACCAAGGATTCGAAGGCTTGTGACATCTACCAAGTCGCTTTGGGTCCACGTGGTAGATTACAGCCCACTCCCTCGCGAAGAGATGAGGCCTGTGTCCCAGCAGTGGGAATATTATAGACTGGTTAGGTTATGTTTTATTTGCACATGCAGTTCTTGATTCTACAATATACTGCTGAGAAACAGAAACAAACTATTTAAGCAAGGTGTTACAATCAACTACTTGTGTAATGAAGACGGGATGTATATGTATCATCAAATATCACTTATATTGCCTTTAAACCACTTTCCTGAGCGCCCTTAAACTGGTAATGGATTTCATACCACGCAAGGTAATTTAAAACAAAGTATCATCGGGTATTGTGAGTGAATCGCCCGCGAGGGTCATTAAACAACATTTCTCTGCGTACAACTTTCTTGTAGATAAAACAACTGTGTTTAGTGTTATATTGTAAATGCTGTCCGTTCCTTGCATTCTGTTAAATTTTCCTATCTATTTTCTGTGAAGCTAATATGTTGAAGCTGTATATTCCCGTGGGCATCGTACTAACCTTTACCAATCCGTCTGTGTTCGGCATAATTTTGGCTGACGGATCTGCCCGTGGAGAAAACAATATTGTAGATGCCTATTGTAGGATCAGTGTTTGTTGTTATCTTTCAACATTATGTTCGGTAGTGGACAATAATTACTTATGTCGAAAATCGTATGCAAACGAGGGTTGTGGCTAAAAAATAACAGCCGCACGAATCGATCGAAGGTTTAGCTACGCTTACCGAAGCTGGGTCGTGGATGGGTGACCATGAATTACATATCGAAACCTCTCTGTCTCTCGTAAAGCACTTTAAGCCGCTGACATTCGTAGGCCTTTGACAGTCGTTACGGGTAGTAAGAACCCCAACCAGTCTTATCAAGTGGTATCGTGTACAACGGGTTGTGGAGGTCAGATAGGCAGTCGCTGCGTTAAATACTGGTATTCAGATGCATCTGGCTAACCGGATGCACCCTATTACCAACTAATACAAAAAAAAAAAAGTAGTAAAAAGGCTAGTTTTTTTTTCTTGGTTTGCCTGTTCTGTCCCACTGTTGGGCAAAGGCCTCCACCATTTTCTTCCACATTTCCTTATACGGTGCCTTCTCCGTCCAGTCGGTTAGGAACGAGTCTAAATCGTCACGCCAGCGTTTCATAGGCCTGCCTCGGTGGCGACGCCCGTCTTCAGGCACCCGCTGTGTGACGACTTTGGCCCATCTGTCTGGATGCATCCTATAAGTGTGACCCGCCCAGTCTCACTTCAGCTTACTTTGTTATTTTCATATAACATCACTTTACGACCCGATTTACTGGTTGTGGCTTGTAGCAAATCGGGTCGTCAACATTCCGTCAAGCACAATGATCAGATTTGTAGCTGTCTTTCAATAAGCTGAAGTCTGTACTCGACATTTACGACTGACGTTGAGACTCAGCTCTTAATATTATGTAACATTTGAGTTCCGGTAGCAAATACGTAGTCCCATCTGTTACAGGCAAGTGGCCAATGTAGACAACACTAACTCAATGTTGTCTTTTAGCCGCTGTACTTGTAAACTTTTGTTTTTTGCGTATGATTTACGTGTGCAAACCAATTATTCACTCACGTCATAGCAGGGCAAGTGAGGCAATCGCATTTGTCTATATCTGGAGCTGTCATTGTTGGGATGATGCACGATCTCTGGTGATGGCACGGAGTAGATAGCAGATAGAGTTATATGGTGGGCCCAAATGGCAAGAATTATGTTGGCCATAGATATCCGAATGTTGGCAAACATACAGAGGCCTTCAAAAGTTAGTTGACGTTTATCAACTTCAGCTATTAAATCATAATGTGGCATTATGATTTAATATATAAAAAATAATCAGGTGGTCCTAAGTCCCTTACTTGGTTATTTGTATGATACGTCAAAGGTAGTTGAATTAGTCAATAATAAAGTTATAGCAGTTCAAACATTTGGGTCACTAAAATTTTAAATATTAATGTGGTGTGACACAGCTAGGGTGGCCGACCCTTTTTCAGTCAAAAATAGTAGTTTCAAAATAATTACCCAAAAAATATAGTAGCTATAGCGAAAAAATGAAACAAAAAATAGTAGGTTTCAAAATACATTATTTAAAAAAAGAAAACTACTTTGCGCCTTTATTAATACATTTTAATTTTTAAGAAATGCTTTATAGCTTGTGTTACTCCGCTTTTACTAATAGAGAAAACTATCCCACAAGTCGTGCATTTCCTATTGTAAATATTAACGGGATCGGGAACTAACCAATCATATTTGGACTCACACTCGGTTTCAAACTTTTGCAGCCACTTCGTTTTTTTTCGTGGCGGCGAAATAGAGCCAGCGTTCAGTTTCAGCACGGTTCATTTTAGAAATACAAAACTTTGACTAATATATTAATATTAACTTCAAAAGTAAGTACTTAGCTATTTCCAAAACACAAACTCTACATACCAGAATTATTCAGAAATATATATTGACGTTTCGTTTTACGCTTACACATTTTGAAACGAATATTATTGCTTAGTGTGTTTGACGCCTAATAATATAGTAGTTTCGCCTACTATACATATACTTTTTTCAGATATATAGTAGTCGGGCCTCTAATACAGTAGGATACTATATTATATAGTAGGGTTGGCAACCCTAGTCACAGCTGAAGTGGAAAAATGTTAATCTAACTTTTGGCCACTGTACGTGTCGCGCGTGGTTTACTTTTGCGTCTGAGAAAGATTATCAAATATTTATTGACAATTTTCTGTCTTCACCAAACTTTCTATATTCAATTCGAATGCCTCGAATCGTCTGTGGAAAAATCATTATTATTTTCAAAGTTAGTAGTAGTACTTGGTCAGACTGCAAACGCGGGCGCGAGCGGGCGCGGTGCGGCGTACTCAAACATAAGGACTTCATTTGAGCGTCCACAGGGGGCACGCGGGTGTGGTGAGCGGCGTAGGCTGCTTGGCGCGGGGAGCGCGCGGGCAACTCACGCCATAGCTTGTTCATACAAGTGGCCACAGAGAGGGCGCGGGCGGCCCGCGCGGGTACCGGGGTTCTCAAACTAGTTCGAGCTTTTTTCTAGAAAAAATAAGTCTTCTTCATCCATATTATATTTTGACAAACACTGGACAGGACATCACCCAGAACGAAGCCGCGCTCCACTGCGGACAGACAGATCGCGCGCGTTCTCGCACCCGTGTCGCTCCCCGCCCCGCGCTGCCAGTCTGGCCAAGCACTTAAAACCAAACTTTTCTGAGGACTACAGACGTATTAAAACAGGCTTAAGAATTGTTCCTCAGTAAGGGACAGATGACAGGCAAATCGTGGCGCGCCTAGCAGTCTCTGCAAAACGATGCGAATATTATAAGCACTTCATTTACTTATTATTCTGCAACCGTCTGCCATTATGTAGGTGCGTGCGATGCACGTGTCGTTAACGATGTCTAACCTGAAAATAAACGATTATTATTTTAAGATTTCGTGTGCGCCGTTTGTTTAGTGTATGTAAAATATGAATGGGTATTATGGTTAAGAATTTTTGTGCGATGAGCTATCTTGGGCTGTTTGGATGTTGAAGTAACTGTAACGTTTTGAGCTTGAACAGTGTAAAGTAGTTCACACAACAGTGTACCTCTTTCCCCGAAGGGTTCAGTACCTACCTAAAGCCACTCACATAAAATAACGGTAAGGACTGAAATATTACAACATTTTCATTCTCTGTAAGCTTACCTAATTAAAATATAACAGGGAATCCTTAGCTAAAGTGTCATAAGAGATAGTATGGAAACAACCTATCTGTTACGTGTTCTTAAAACTTGAACATAAGCAGACATAAGTTCGCTTGAGCTCAGCTTATTTCACCTGCACTTGAAAGATTTTTTAAGATAAAATAGGGACAGATGAAAAAGAACGCATTTTTAGTTGGAGTAGCTTCAAGAGGTGTTCTTCAGGTTAGCCCATCTGTTCAGATTATTTCAAAAGCTTTTTAAAAGAGGCAAAAGTATAATAAAAAAAAAACTTGTTCGGAATTATTTTATGTCTGGCTTCTGTAATGTCTAGTAAAGTAAGGTATACGGCACATAAGACATTGGTTAATGTCAGGGAAATGAATTGTTTATCATATTGCCTACCAAAAAAGTTGTCCGTATATTCAAATCACATACACCGTCGCACCGTCCGTATACACAATCATACATTTCTATGAAATTACTATAAACACGAACACGTAGATACGGCCAGGGAAATTAATGATAGTAAATTAATTTCCCTAGCCGTACCTACACTACCTACAATACTATTACAAAACTCTTGACATTGGCGCTGATTCTATTGTTACCAAACTAAACTTAACTTAAGTTCATGCATCTTTTACTTTCTATTTTATTAAGAAAAAGACAGAAGATAAATATAAGTTTAGTCCTGTCAAATTAAGATACTCCATAGACAACTTTAGACGACATTAAAAAATTGGCTATTAAAAATATGTCAATTTACGTCAGGCGCTGACTAATTTGACAGGACTAAACTAATATTTATCTTCTGTCCTTTTCTTAATGAAATAGAAAGAAAAAGATACACTGAACTTAAATTTAGTTTAATTTGTGAACAACAGAATCGGCACCATTGCCTGTAAAATTCCTCGTCGGAAACCAATAAGAGTTCCCCGTTATTTACCTTTCGTTGCTTCCAAATATTTCCCGTATATTAACAAGACCAGTTCAAGAATTCGTTTTTAATTAAGAGCTTAATTTTTCAAAGTCTTGATTGCTCGCCGAGTCCGGTTAACTTTCAGTTGCTCGTCTCAGCGCCAAGTATTAAGACTTTTTTATTACTTGTTACCGGGGAAATCCCTATAACAAACAAACGCTTAGGTGCTTCCATAAACATTCCTTTGGAATTTTCCTGTACTAAATATTCAAGTAAAATATTTTGAGTCACATTATACAGCGGGGTAATTTTTTAACAACATTCAATGCGTTATTACGTTGTTGAGCAGATAAATTTTTCGAACAATATGAAGTAATGGATTAGCAATTTTCTTCAAAATGATTCAGCTTATGATTGATAGTGTGTTACGCGTTCAG
Organism: Mesoligia furuncula; assembly: GCA_916614155.1. NCBI lineage: Eukaryota > Metazoa > Arthropoda > Insecta > Lepidoptera > Noctuidae > Mesoligia > Mesoligia furuncula. Next base: position 20,182,809 of record OU744800.1, on the reverse strand, counting down.
GGTGCAGGTTTGATCCACTGTTTACATGCGTTAAAGTAACAAAATCTAAATAAAAAACAAAATTAGACTGAAAATGTTATAGAGCTTACGCTTTCGATTCAAAAGCTTACTGCCAAATATTTGCCTACAGCCCGTGAATGCGGTTAAAATTTCAGAATATATGGTCGAAAAATACAGAATGATTAGAGGGACTAAACAAATAATCCCGACTAAACAGAGGTTACTCGCCCTCCATTCACAAAATTTAGCATACTTAAAGTTATTTTATTATAGCCGTAATAGAGATATAACACTTTACTTCCATGTCAGAAACCGATTTTATTAACCCCGTTGGGTCGGGGTCGATCCGGCGACACTGTCAATTTGAGTGGCAAACTTTTCCATTTAACTTTCGGGATCTAAAATTTTTCCAAACATTCTTCTGAAGAGTCCTGTATCGCGTTCGGCGTCAAAAATTAAATTTCGGTCGGTTGATATAAAAATATCTGATTTTGTTTGACTAGCTGATTTTATTTGCTTCATAACTTTCAATGATAACGGATTAAGTTAAGGATTCGAGAATTCCGATACTCTTGTGAGTTTTGAAAAGGGTGAACTTTTCTTAACGTTTTTATTTTATATCATCTTCATAATCAGCCTATAATGTTCTGACTGCTGGGACACAGGCCTCCTCTCTGTGAGAGGGAGTGGGCCGTAATCCACCACATGGGCCCAGGGCGGGTTGGTAGATGCCACACGTCTTCGAATTTTTGGTTCTAGGACATGCCGGTTCCCTGACGATGTGTTACTTCACCGTTTTGAGAGCAGAGTTGACCTTAAATGCAATTATTCCTTCCATCCTGAGCTGCTCTGTCACCTGTACACTTGATGATCTTATGACTGCGTCAGTGAGCGGAGATCGCGCAGCTAAATTTCGGGCCAAAAATATACGCTAAGAAGAAGAAAAAGAACGCATTTATTTCCTTGTCAAAGAAGGGCTTAAATATAAAGTATGGAGATTGCAAAACCAGCTCTCTTACAAAATTCTAAAAACATCGCAAATCTATATTCGTGTGTTGAAATTCAAGCTTATTGTATACAAAGCAGTATTGTAAAAACAATCAGCTAAGAGAAGCAATTGCCGTAATCAGTAGCGTACGTGCCCGTTATCAGATTCTCAACAGATTTTAAAATCACTGGGATATGCTAATACGCCTCTTGAAATCTTTGGGTCGCAGATTTAAACGAGCTTAGGGGCTGAAAGAAACAAGGATATAAACAGAATTTTATTTCGGTTCTATCCATGATCGATTACAGTCATTTATTTTTTTGTTTAATAACCAGGGCCAAAAGCAAATAACATCGTCAGTATTGATAAGAAGCTTATTGTTGAGAACAAGGTGGTTCTCGTATTCTAGAAAATATTTACATTGATGAAGGATGTAAAGCCGAGTCCTTTACTATGCCGCAAGTTACCTCCATTCTCATTGAAATCACTTCAGCAGCTAAGCCCTGACAGACATGCAGACGGAAAGACAAACTTACGTACCTCTGAAAGTTTATGAACTGCGTTTGGGGGTCAGACCACCAAATTTGTTGCTATATCTAAATTCAGAGAGGCAATTCTCGTAATTTTAAGAACTTTCACAGACCGATCTAGGTCTCAACATTGATATTAGTCGCTGATACGAGATTGCGACTTTGAACGTTTTCAATTACGAAAATTGGCGTTCAGGTGTAATGTTCTAGGTCTAAATCTTTCCTCAATTTCAATATGCAATTCAAGTATCTTCCAATTGCTTCTTACCATTTAATAGTCCTCTCCAAATTATGTCAACAACAGCGGATGAAACCAGATTAAATCCATTGTTATAATCGTTAAAGACTAGCTATTAATGCCACTAAACTAGATTCGAGTCGAGCTAGTTGAAGATTTGTTCCAGATGACCTGTCGGCCGCACTCGTTCCTCGACAAAAATACTTGTGCAATATTGACTGCTGGCCCGGAAAAGAGTTGTTACTTAAAAGTTAGACGAGTTTACTGCAAGTATTTTCAACTGTAGGTTCTTTTAGATGACTCTTTTCTTTTTCTTTCGAAGTTACTGTATCGGTTTGAGGTTTATTAGTAACTTCTATGGAGAATTCGATAATACTGAATTCGTTTGAAGTTTCTTTTCCATAGACATATCTTAGATTCTTATTTTCGGTCTAGCTTGTGCCATTGACTTCGTCTGCGTGAAATTTCTTGTTCCCCCCCACTCTGTTGCATTGCATCGCATCGCCTGCCCGTGCTATTACTTCGTTTTCGCTTATCGTTCTTTCTTCCTTTTTTTCTTTTTGCTCGGCTCCTAAAAGTCTTAGCGTGATGTTAAATGCGTGCACTGACTGGACAGGTCCTCTCAATCTGTGTGGTTCTTTCTTCAAAAGACCGTCTCAGACATCGATCTACATGGTCTTCATATAACCTGACCAAGATTATGTCTGGACTTTAAAAGAGACTGTGACCTCTGAGTTTGTTTCGGCCTTTCTTCTCAGAGTAGTCAGATAGGAAACGCCGACCTCATCTAGTTTTAAAAAACCATGATTGACGTGTAAAAGTGTTTGTACAAACCTACTTACAAAAATAAAATCATTTATCATTTATCATTAGCCTATAGCCTTTTTCAAGAACTGGACTATCAAATGCATAAAGATTTTTTTTCCAATACGACTGGTAGTCCAAACAAACAAACTCATCAGCTTTATTATTAGTATAGATTCTGTCTCAATAAAGCCACGGGGATAAATAAAGCTTTACGGCGAGAATAGATAACCTACTTTCTCTCTCTATATTTCCTCCCGAACCAAAGAAAAGTATTATCCTCTTGAATACTAAAATAATAAAATATATACTCCCCGTACGTCTTTTAGGAATCCAAATGTGTTTCTTATAAGGAAATATTAGTTATTGCTCTCATCTTGCGATCCAAACACTTTAATCCAAGAGAGGAAACGCTAGTGCGGCAGGATTTGGGCTATAAATTATGTAATGTAATAGCCAGGATAGTATTGTAGACGTTATTAATAAGCCATGACGTGAAATATATTGCTTAAGCTTCACACATGAGGATGGGTCGAGTGGATTCATGGTTCGGCCGTCGTTTTCACGACGTTGGCGAATTGCATACATGGCGTTGAAGCTGTAAGGAGTTATAGTAGTACTTTTGTGATGCATGTCTACAGAACGAAAGCTTCCATGGTTGGGAATAAGCGAAATAAGTGTTTACGTATTTTTACGTGAACACAAAATACAGATTTTTATTTTTTATTTATCCTTTTGATAGATTCTTACTTTGTAAATGTGAGGACTTTGTAGGCCTTGTAGACTTTAGGTCTGTTGACCATTTTTTATTTTATCAAGTACCTGGTACTTGTTCACCGTCCTTCCATACCTACATTGAAAACATTGTAAAAGCCAATTATTTTTAAAAAGAGTAACCGTGGAGTTTCCTGCCGGTTCTTCTCCATAGGAAACGACCAATTGGAACCTGGCACCTAGCTTCTGACGTTTCATGAGTGCCCATGTAGATTTATGTGACATAAAATATTTTGATTTTGAGATTCAAACAAAAACACAGGCCTCCTGTCTGTGAGAGAGAGTGGGCCGTAATCCACCACGCGGGCCCAGTGCGGTTGGTATATGACACATGTCTTTGAATTTTTGTTGTAGGACATGCCGGTTTCCTCACGATGTTTTCCTTCACCGTTTTGAGTGCAGTGGTGATGAAAGCAAGTTTTAGAAACGATAAAAGCATATACTTTTATCGTCGACTATAGTAAACAAAATCAGAAAAATACAGAATATTCTTCAGGATATATACTAGGTAGATAGTGTGTTGAAAACATAATACAACAAATTTGATACGATAGAAAAAATCATGAAGATACCTCTAAAAACTTTCTTTTTACAATAAAAAACCATTCTAATATACATACAATCATTCTGATTTTTTGTCAGATTATTCTACAAGCAACATACGAAAATACTAGTGTTTTAATTTTTTATTGCAAACAATATATTTTTTGTACCTAATTAAATATTTGCTTCATATTTTGCAATAAATTACCAGTGTCGTGTCATCGCGCTTCTCTTTCTTTTCTATGCAGTCCGACAGTGACCGCGCTTTAGGTCATGTAAGCCCACTTAAAGGAAAATTAAGTTATTAACTACCGAACATAATTTCAAGTTGTTAACCTCATACATTCCCAAACACGTACGACACCGTTCATGTCAGCGGGCAATAAAGCGCGCATTTCAAGTCACACTTGAACAAAGTTTTTTTTTTATGTAAACCACTACACTGCCTTACTTATTAATTCCCCACACCCGGCTCGCAGTCACACATTGTAAGCAACCCGGTTCACTCTACTGTTAAGAGGATTACTCCCAGACTCACAGACTGCACGAGATTTCTTGGCAGTCCAACCTTCCTTGCTTTTCCTTTTGTGTTGCTTGTAAGATTTCTTTGCGGATTTAAAAAAGTCTTTTTATTACAATCTAGTGCGCTATCGGCGATGTTCTTTCATCAGTTACAAATTCAAAGCTATTCGGAGACTACTCCTTAAATAAATTCAAATGAATTGGATCTCGTTCGGTTTTTGTAATATGAATTTGTAAAGTTTGGAATGAATTAAATTCTTTGTTGTTGTGGAATTTGTGGGAGATGTTAAGGTAGAAATTTTTGCGATTTATATGTGTTTGAAAAACTATAATAGAGCTTGTTTGATTCGGTTTTAGTTTGTTTATTCTGTCACACTTACAAATGCCTGGTAAAATCGATGTTACCTCCAAATGGCTAGACGAAATCATTGGACTTTCCAACATTGTCGGAAAAATCGTTTTAAAATTCGAAGAACCTACTTATATCATGCAAATACACTGCGTAGTAACATGTTATGAAACTTTCAACTGACTGGCTTTCAATAAATCTTGATGCTCAATGTAGATTCGCCTGAGGCGTCGGTATCAGGGCGGGCAAAGCTCACTGTAACATCACTACAATCGCACACAAAAATCTACAAAATTCCGACCTTTATTACAAAATACCTTAAAAGCATCCACATTCTACGTTTCTTGAACAATATTCAGAGTGTGGTGCAAAATATTATCTGAAATTTTCTCTGTATTTTCGTTACCTCCCTTATGAAATTTTAAAGAAGCGAGCTTGAATTCAGTACTGGTTTCGGTGGTTTCAAAGGTTTGTTGGCTGTAAGTATCATGCATTTTTTACAGCCTAGTATGGAGCCCTGTAATCTGAATGCTATTTTCTTTATATAATTTACTAACAGCGCCCCGCGGTTTCACCCGCATAAGTGTCGATCCCGTGGCAATATCGGGATAAAAAATACCCTATGTCCTTCCACAGGATACAATCTATCTCTCTGCCAAATTTTATCGAAATCCGTTCAGTGGTTTAGGCGTGAAAAGGTAACATACAGACAGAGTTACTTTCGAATTTATAATATTAGTATGGATGGGAAGTAGTCAATTTTATAAGCTGTTTACGTAGTGTCGTTGGTTTATCTTTTGAAGGGTGTGTAACCCCTCATTTCTGAAAAGCCGTTCAACTTATAAGCTGATGTCAAATCTTTTGTCAACGCATAATTATAATCTGTTGTTTGTTATCGGTTGCCCCAAAAGCTAAGTTGTTATTTGACAGAAATATATAACGTGAAGGCCAATTCTCGTACTCTCAGCGACAATCAATCTCAAAAACTTGTCAAAAATGTAGGAAAATTAGACGTATTTTTGACAGATTGAGACAGATATTAGATTTGCGGGAATTGCCCCTCTGTTTGTTTGTTATCGGTTGCCCCAAAAGCTAAGTTGTTATTTGACAGAAGTTTTTTTTGGGTATGCCTTCAGAAATCAGAAAAAAAAACTTTTTTCTTATATTGCCAGGCCGTTTAGTTTACAAGCGATTCTGCCACTACTTTCATAAAGGTTAAAAGTGTCATTAGTTAGTATTAGTGTGTTCTAAGGCCGAGACCAACATATAAACGTTACTTTGCACGCATGCACTTTGACTTGAAAATGTTCCAGTCTTTATTTTGCACATGTACAGGTTATCAATATATTCGAGAATGTTGGTTCATCTGTTATTGGCAACTGTATAAGCACGTGACTGTTACCTATTATTAATTGATATCTTGTATACAGAAGCTGTTGGTGTACCTTTTATAAATAAATAAAATAAATAAAAATGTAGTTTGACAGTTGCGCGACAGTGACAGAAAAAACTCTAAAGCTACGGTTTCCTATAAGAGCGTGCCCGACCTGTCCGTCATATTATAACGGTCGCCATGATAATCTTTCATCACCAGTATTTGACATTAAGGTGTCATTAAACGCTCTGAATTTGGACAGTCGTGTGTGACCGTTCACTGCTTTCTTAAGAAACCAAATCATTAGCCAAAGTACGGGCTAATGAACATATTTTATAGATCTCAGCCTAAATCTCATGAATATACAATCCCTTTTGTTAAAATATTGTGTCAATCTGCCATTTTCCTACATGTCCTCATTTTAAATAATCTTCGTTATAAATATCTTCACCTCTAAATCTACAGCTTTTGTCAAAGCAAAAACCAAGAAAACTGTTTAAATCAAGTTGAAAGTCAGCAGAGAGAGAAATGTTAACGTCTGTGTAGGGCTTAATGTGGGGAGCTTACTGACATTTAGAGCTTTGCCAGTGAAATTCGCAGAGGGTGAGAAGTGGAACTGTAAACAAGAATAGTAGATAAAGACATTTTCGTTTACCTAGAAATATAAAAGCTTAAGTTAAAACCTTTACTGTAAATTCTCGAATAATAAAAACGGTTTTTCTAGGCTTACCTACAAATTTTTCTTCGAATCGAATGCTTCTGGATTTCGAATTTGGTACATTCATTAGATGGACAATTTGTCATATCAGTTTTTCTTAGGATTTAAATAGCTTAGGCTAAAACTTTTACTGTAAATTCTCAAATAATAAATAGTTTTTATCTAGACTTACTTTTAAACAATTTCTTTTTGAATCGAATGATTTCCTTTGAAAACTTTAGTTTCAAGGAATTTTGTACATTCATAGATATCAAAGCATGAAACTTATCAAAGAATTTGACATCGCTCTACTCCCGAATTCCCGATGCAGCATAACAGCCTATAATTTTCCCACTGCGGGACACAGGCCTCCTGCTGAAAGGGAGTGGGCCGTAATCCACCACGCGGGCCCAGTGCGGGTTGGTAGATGTCACCTCTTCGAATTTTCGTTTCTAGGACATGCTGACTGATGACATCCTTCACTGTTCAGTTATGATTACCTACTTGACTATTGATATGCTGTCTCTTACTTCTCACTGTCCTGTGCCATTTCAGCTGGCAATCCAGAACGGTCCATATCCTGCACACACAAATACAGGATGTTATAAATTCCCACTATTATTAACTCGTGTTGGTGTGAGTTGGGTAGTTATAATTACGTGTCAATCACTGCAGCGGATTGCAACTAGAATATAACTCATGTCGGACCTGACGGCTGTCGTTACAAGTCGTTTCTGAAGCAGTTCACACATACCTATTCATTCGTGTTTGATGTTCTTAACTAATTGTGTGTGCTTTTTGCGGCAAATATGATCGATGGATGTATTCATATATGTTCTACGATATTGTTGGAAGAATACTCTTTATTATGTACAGACGCCAGCACATCAAGCTACCCGAAACTGTCAAATTTTCCCAATCAACCTTGAACCTTATGTTGTAGCCATAAAGTTGAAAATCTATTGAAGAAATTTGACAGATTGTAGTAGCTTGATGTGCTGGCGTCTGTACACCATATAAATAAAGCATTTATAAGCATATATGTCTGATTCCTCGTCCACCTACCCATCATTATTCTCCTGCCCTTATCATACATCTCTATTAGTCGTCATCTCGGTAGTCACCCCCTTTCTTCATCATTCACACATTCCATCCATCGTTTCTTTGGTCTTCCCCTACTCTTATAGCCATCGACATCCATACTCAAAACTCTCCTCACGACATTTTCCTCATTTTTTCGTAACACATGCCTCGTCCACCTACCCATCATCGTCATTAACCTACAGCAGTCCACTGCTGGACATGCGCCTCTCCAATTGCACGCCATTTAGCTCGATTCTCGGCATACCTCCTCCATGCGAATATCGTCGCTCCACCTAGCCTGACGGCATCCTTACGTTTTCCTATTCGCGGTCTCCACTCAAGTACACCTGCGTTATCCACTTTATTTGGGGTCGGATCATCAGCATGTCTTCTGTAGTTCAAAATCACCTCCTTTCTAGCTAATATCATATCGTTCACATAACCCATCCATAGTTCTTTGGTCTTTGGCTAAATAATAACAGCCGCACAGGTCGATCGATCAGGTTAAGCTACGCTTGCCGTGGGAGATCTGTGGATGGGTGACCGTCTTTACATACCGTGACCCCTCCGTGCCTCCGAAAGCACGTTAAGCCGTTGGTCCCGGCTGTCATTTGTGGATCTTTTACAGTCGTTACGGATAGTCAGAAGCCCGAAAGTCTGACAACCAGTCTTACCAAGGGTAAAGTAATACCCAGTAACTGGGTTTTGGAGGTCAGATAGGCAGTCGCTCCATGTGAAATACTGGTATTCAGCTGCATCCGGTTAGACTGGAAGCCGTCCCCAACATAGTTAGGAAAAGGCTAGGCAGATGAGGCAGATGATGAGTTTCTTTGGTCTTTATCAACTTAGTATTCTCCTCTAAGTTGAAAAAAGTTCTTTGGGACGGATCAGACTATTTTGATCGAATTATTCCGTTCTGATCCCCTGAACCCCCCCTCCACCCCACCCGCCTCGATCCCCTCCTAGATCGTCTTCTGTTTTAATCTCTGTCTTATCCACTAAAAACTTTCTCATAAAGAAGATTGAATATTTAAGGCCGCTTTCACATTTAGGCGCACCGGCCGCGCACCGGCCGCGCGTCCGCTGCGCTTCTGTTTTTATTATGAAATTCTGAATGGGTGACGGTCGCGCGACTGTCGCGCTGCTAAAGTCGCCTAAATGTGAAAGCGGCCTAAGGCTCGTCTAGCAAATCTCGATTAAATTAACTTTGATGTATTTTAATTTAAATAATGTTGTTTTCCAATGAGTATTTAAGTGATCTTATTAAATTGTCGATCTAGTATCTCATGGCTTTCCGACAAAGCTAGATGGAGAAGCTCTATATCAAACAGCCAGTCGGCTTGACAGGCAACGGTAACCGAACCGATGACTGTAGTAGAAGTTTATCCGACTAGTCCTGCACTTTGATCGATTTGCATCCTCTATAGATAACTGACTCTCATGTAACTATAGTTCCAAAAGTACCTGATAAAAGTGTAAACAAACCCTGTTCAAGTTAAATTCTTGAGGAATCACTCTAAAAGGAATTAGTAACACATTCATCTGTAGGCTTAGAAGGCTTTAACTTTATATCACCCGAATCTTCGCAACGATCGGTGAATTACTTACATTATTAAATTGTATTTGAAAAATCGTCGATGAAAATAAAGGTTATGAAATTAACCTCAATTGTCAAATGAAAAACATCTTTACGGTGATTTAGAATTAGAAAGAATTTCAGTTTTAAAATCAAAGCACGCAATTTGTAAATGGCACCACAAATTGGCACCCACAGATACGTTTTCGGATCCAATTGTTTATATTTTCGTCTGATACTTTAGAAGACAGACTATAAATTTGCCTATCGAATTTATCATGGAAAAACACAATTTCTTCAACAAAATCATAATAGATTCATCCTTCTCTAGCTTGTAATATCCGCTAAAGAAATGAGAGAAACACAGACATCGCTATTTTTATTCGCATCGCGCTCTTTATTACCCCACAATTACCTGCGATAGATTCCTGCATATTGTCGCAGAGAAACAGACGTTTTTACCGCCAACACCCAATGCATGTCTTGAAAAGTTTATCGAGTAGCGAAAACAGCATCGATTTATTGTGCACTCGATCTTGTTACAATCTTTACGACTTGGCATGAGTTTTGCAATAAAGCTATAGCGCATAGACTAACTGAACTGGTATGCAACGTGCGGTTTAGTAAGTAAGAACTAACAGTCGATCAGTGAACAGAAAATAGTTGCTGAAAACTGAAATTATTTCTGGGTAGCAACCTAGCAACTAGTTCAACAAAAAAAAAATGTTTTTTAAGTTTTAAATGAGCTGCCACAATGTTTGAAACATAAATCGAGACTCAATTTGTCAAACTCATGCGCAAAATATAACGAAAACACTTCCTTAGCCCAGGTATGCACAGGCGATTTTTTAACGCGACGATTGTTTGTCGCGTACAGGATTTTCAACTCTCATTGTTGAGCTGAGGATTGAGAATCCAACAGTGTTTCCCAGCGCGTTAAAAATAAAAAATATTTTATTGTCAGGCATCAAGCCCATAGGGTGTTTCATGAAAAAAACTATATTAGTAACATGCAGGAGCACTCAAAAAAAAAAACACAATCACAATCACAGGAAGGTTTAACAAGCTTTGTTGACAACATGTAGCTTGGTAAACCTCCCCCTTGTAGGCCCATCCAGCCTCTCTGCAAACACCTTCAGAATGCTGTTGCTGCTTCCCCTCGCTCGGGATATTACCGAGGCAACTTTCTTCCGCATTATCGCAAAGTAGTCGTCAGTATGCGCATCTGCAAACATACGCCTAAGCAGTGCCTTGAAAGTCCAGTACGCGATCATCATGATTATCAGCGTATTGCAGACTGGGAGGAGTGAACTGCTGAATCGAGCTGAATGGCGCGCAATTGGAGAGCCAATTTTTCAATTGGGTTCTTCGTTTAATATGGCCGGTCCATTGCCACATCAGCTTGCTTATTCTGTGAGCTATGTCGTCAACTTTGGTTCTCTGCCGTTCACCTCACCTCGGTCCGGATTCGCTCCCTCAGAGAGACTCCAAACATAGCGCGTTGCTCGCTGAGCGACCTTGAATTTATAGACCAGCCGTGAGTCTACACGTTTAGGCTCTATAAGTCATTAAAGGCAGAACACACTGATTACCAGGTACGGATTATAAATCGCCACGTTAAAAAAATCGCTCGTGCCTACGAGGGCTACGAACGCTTTTCTGCGTCCAGACGCAGCCACATCATACGTGCAAATATATAAAGTAATCGAATCATTTGAACCGAATGTTTACGAGTTCCATAACCCCCTTTGATATCAATATGCGTTCAATAACAGTAACATAAAATCCCTGTAATGCTGCCTAGGTGCGCACACGCACGCGGGCGAAACTTGCGTCACAATTAATTATGGTTCTACATTGTAAATTCTATTCGTATAGCATAGTTTATAGGCCACGTGTGCATGCATGAGTAATTTTGGAGTTATGTTACGTAACTTTGTTAAAACTAATGGACGTAGCGATTTAAAATGACAGAATTGAAATAGTCGCGAGTGTGTTGCGGTTTTTATGATCGGTCGAGAAAAATGTTTGGCTGCTATATTTAACTGCCTATCTCAAAAACTGTTCTAATATTTAGAACGATTTATTTGTTGATGAAAGAAATATTTAGTCGTAGTTCTACCGCGTGTTTCTCATTCAAGCTTAAACACGCGATTTCAATATTTCTTTGGATGTGCATATTCCCAGTATCTATACCTACTGGGAATGTGTGTTGAATTAAGATATAAATAACTAGCAGCGCCCCGCGGTTTTACCCGCATAAGTGTCGATCCCGTGAGAATATCGGGATAAAAACTATCTAATGTCCTTTCCCGGGACTCAAAACTGTCTCTATACCAAATTTCATCTAAATCGGTTCAGCGTTTTAAGCGTGAAGAGGTAACAGACAGACACACTTTCGCATTTATAATATTAGTATGGATTTGCGTAGGGCTTTTGGAATGCCGACCTGAAGAAAAAAGTAATGAGGAACGTTAAACGAAAACGTAGTAATATCGTGGGCAGGCGATGCGATGTTCCTCACGGAGGCGATCGGCGGCGGCGATCTCTCGCGTCCGGCCCTAGTCCGGGCCATGGTACGGAGCGAGAGTGCATGGGAGGCTGTCGCCTCCTTCTGCGAAGCAGTGATGCTCGCGAAGGAGGAGGCGGAGCACGTAAGGGAGAGGCAATCCTTGCGCCCTCACGCCCCCAGCCGCCGCAGGAGGCGCCCTGGGCGTCGGGAATCGATAGCCGATTCCCGGCCACCGTAGGCGCGGGCTTGCGGACGGCGAGCAATGGGCAGCTCGCCGTCCGGTAAGGACCAGGCCCGGGTCGACGGCGCGTTGTGTTCCACGCGCGCCTCAAGGAGATGTCAGCACTAACTGACGGGGTCCGCTAGGGCCGATGCCAGGGTCACGGGTTGTTCGAAAGAGATACCGTGGCCCCTGGCACAGGCAACTGAAGGAACACGGGTGGGTTTTAGTCAGTAAGAGTCTGACACTCCCTTCCGCTCCGCCCAGAGCGGGAGGGGTCATTTGATGATTTCCAACCCAAAAAAAAAAAAAAAAAAGGCGATGCGATGTGACGGGGTGGATCGGGGAACAAGAAATTTTACACGGACGAAGTCACGGCCAAAGGCTTGTGCTCAATCAAACCTCGATAGAGTTATCGAAATTCAAAGTAGCTTAGTTAGGAGAAGTTTCAAGCAAGCTGCAATCAACATCAGCTAATGTGTTTATTCCACAGACTCTCCCAAAACAGCTAGATTGAAACATCATATCATCATCATCTGCCTAGCCTTTTCCCAACTATGTTGTCTAACCGCAGTCTAACCGGATGCAGCTGAATACCAGTATTTTACATTGAGCGACTGCCTGTCTGACCTCCACAACCCAGTTACTGGGTAATACGATACCCCTTGGTAAGACTGGTGGTCAGACTTTCGGGCTTCTGACTACCCGTAACGACTGTCAAAGATCCACGAATGACAGCCGAGACCAACGACTTAGACGTGCTTTCCGAGGCACGGAGGGGTCACGGTCAAAGATGGTCTCTCATCCACACACCAACCGCGGCAAGCGTAGCTTAACCTGATCGATCGACCTGTGCGGCTGTTATTATTTAGCCACGGGCCCCTCACCCCTCACTGAAACATCATATCTAATATCTAAATATTATAAACTCGAAAGATTGTGCGGGTGGAGGGATGTTTGTTACTCTTTGACGCAAAAACTACTGAACGGATTTTGCTGAAACTTGACAGTAATATGGCTTATACATCAGAATAACACATGAGATACTTTTGATCCCGATATTCCCACGGATTCGACAATTACGCGGGTGAAACCGCAGAGTGCTGCTAGTCAATTCTAATTCTAAAACAGGAAATTCCGACAGACTAAAAATACCCAGTACTCCAAAAGTTAAAAAACAAATGAACCACGAGGGAAATCTTTTATATCGCCAGTAAGTCGGGTAACCTATAAAACTGACACCCCGGCGGCGGTCGTTGCTGGCATTTGATCAAAAGATTTTAAAACCGTTGATGGCTGTACGAACGTCACTCACGTTACTATTGTTGAATTAATATTCGTTTTCTTAATGTTCTTGCTGCGATGGAGACGCATTAAGTACAGATCCAGCACATCAAGCTACTACAATCTGTCAAATTTCTTCAATAGATTTACAACTTTATCGCTAAATCATAAGGTTCAAAGTTGATCAGGAATATTTGACAGTTGCGGGTAGCTTGATGTGCTGGCGTCTGTATCTTACTCATAATCATCATAATCAGCCTATAATGTTCTCACTGCAGGGACACAGGCTTCCTCTCTGTCAGAGGGAGTGTACTGACCACGCGGGCCCAATGCGGGTTGGTAGATGTCACATGTCTTCGATATTTTTATTCTAGGACATGCCGATTCCCTCACGATGTGTGCCTTCATCGTTTGGAGAGCAGTGGTGATGAAATAATTTACACATAGTGAAGCGCCCGACTGGGTTTGAACTTACGACCTACAATTCGCAAATCGCGGACGTTACCACTGGGCCACCACAGCTCCTACAGCAGCAGTAGTACATTGTACTACTGCGGGGTATTTGCGGAACACACAGAAACTGACAATTGATCGCAAATCCTTTCATTATGACAGCTCAGCCACGTTCATTGTGTTATTTATATAGTTGAGCAGACATTTTTTTCAAACATATGAAGCAATAGATTAATCGTTTCCTTCAAAATCGATAGTGCAATTTAGAGTGCTGGTTTGTTGTTGGATGAGCATGACTTTTGAGATTAAAAGCGGAATTTTCCGATTTCATTTTGAAGCTTGCCCAATAGGAGGACGCAATGAAGATTGGAACAGATGATCGAGTTGGTTTGAGTTGTCATATCTATTTGTAACTCAGCAACGTTATATGAATTAAGTTAGGGTTTTCTAGGAAAGCGATATTTATTTAACTATTTATGTACAGACGCCAGCACATCAAGCCACCCGAAACTGTCAAATATTCCCAATCAACTTTGAACCTTATGCTTTAGCGATAAAGTTCAAATGCTATTAAAGAAATTTGACAGATTGTAGTAGCTTGATGTGCTGGCCTCTGTACACACATATTTAAACAGAAAAGAATAAAGGAATAGAAAAAACGTATTTAAAGGTGATTCTGATTTCTGAGGAAATCTCTTCCAGCATACCTGCGATAGGAGACACATGTAGACAATGTGTGTAGGAGTAGAAGGCAAAACAAAAACACGGCCGTCATGTCAAAGTCTGTCATTTTCACCAGCCGGTCGATTCTGTTAGAATCTCACCGTGAGACTTTAGGTGAAGGGAGCTGTCATTTTCATCGAATGCTAGGGATTGACACTAATGACAGGTCACTTTAAGCTCACTTCACCCGAGTTATCACGGTGAGATTTTTACAGAATAACACTACAGTATTTGACATTACGGTGTCAAACATTTTCTGTATTGTGTGATCGCTGGCCGCTGTCCGCTTTTAAAGGAAAATAATAGTGACTAAGTACTCCTTTTTTCCTAAACTATAGACAACGAAACAGAGTCGTGTGCAAGAAAAGCTGAATGTGTAAACACAATTTATTATTTAACGTCTAAAACCTCTCAAAGAACTTGAATGATTGCTTCGTCTTTATGCTTAAAATTATGATAAATGCCGTCAGCTTCTTTATGCGTATTGCTGGGATAAAAATCCAATTAAGATACGGCATGAAAATATCACATTTCTCCGTGAGACAAGCGAGGTAAGCTCTTAGACAATTTATCAGCTGCTCCGAGATATTCACAAATTCGTAATATCATTTTGAATAGATTTCAGTAATGTCTTGTTTGTATGAGAAACTATTATTTTTAGTTGATAGAGAGACATGACTTACTGAAATTACGATTAAGAGATATTTTAAGCCCCATTTACACCATGCAAGCTTCTTGTCTATGGCATACAATATATTTGATGCAATAAATTACTTACATCATCTAAACTTTTCTCTATTATTTTGTCATTTGACAAATCATAAATACAATATAGGTACAATATATAAACACTAAAATATATACCTATAAACCCATATTATTTATTTATTCTACCATTTATGTGCATACGCCAGCACATCAAGCTACTACAATCTGTCAAATTTCTTTCAAGATTTTCAACTTTATCGTTAAAGCATAAGGTTCAAAGTTGATTGGGAAAAATTGTCAGTTTCGGGTAACTTGATGTGCTGGTGTTTGTACGTACACAGATATATAAACAGACAAGAAAATAAAAAACAGAACAAGTGAAGAAAAAAAAAAGGAAGAGCTCATTGGACGTAAAAATCCGCGTCACTGTCAGTGTGAAAAATGTTCAGAAGGCTGGCAGCGATGCCACGTTGGACGGCAATGCTGATTCTTTGACCTAAGAATTGGCCAGCCATCATCTAAACACTGTTTAGACGTTGCTTTAACTTATGTCATGCACATAGCCACAGGACATTAAATCGCATCGTGTAAGTAAATGACCCTTAAAATTCACGAAAAAAAAGGTAAAATAAATAAATAAAGTTTCTGGAATTCATGCATTTGCAGATGACGACGGAGCTAATGCAAAAGTCACTTACCTGTATTCGTCATTTGTTTCAATAGAGGTCTACCCACAGATATAGATATACCTAGATAACGCAAGTATCACGAACTGTATGAAAACCAAGCGTGCCATTTTTTGACTACCTACTATGACGTCACAAGCTCGCGCTCTCGCTCACACTTACCCAGCCAGCAGTACAAAGGACTGAGCGCGAAAGGGGCGGCTTACGATTTGTAATCATAAGTTGGTGCAATTTTTGGCACGCGAAGTAGTTACTCTTGCGTTATCTAGGTATATCTATATCTGTAGGTCTACCATATAATTCTGACGTCATCAATACTGTTCTAGCATAAGTCAATGCCCTATTTGAACCACTGCAACGTGCAATGCTCCATTTTAACCACGTCCGTCAGAGTGGTGATCTATCAATGTAGGTACGTCGAAATGGTGCAGATTTGACTATTATTTGCAGGATCCATCATAACTCCTGGATACAGGATCGTTAATATGATTGCGTACTGATTGTTTACGTGAGTGTTCAGAATATAATCTGAAAGGCTGCGTGGCATGTGGGTACACAGGCTGTAAGACCAATACCAATGTATAAACGGGAAATACATACTATAATATACAACATACAAAATATACATACATATTATAATATACGTTCGAAATGTATGGGACACAGAGACCAAACGGGATTTTAAACTAGAATACTATTACTCTGAAATTAGGCTATAAATAAAGGTAAGTAAAGTAATTGTAGTAAGCAGTGGTGGCCAAGTGGTAACGGACGCGACTTACGAGTTTTAGGTCGTAGATTCGAACCCAGACAGGCGCTTTACTTTGTGTAAATTATTTCATCACCCTGCTCACAAAACGGTGAAGGAAAACATCGTGAGGAAACCGGCATGTCCTAGAACCAAAAATTCGAAGACATGTGAAATCTGCCAACCCGCACGGGGCCCGCGTGGTGGATTACGGCCCACTCCCTCTCACCGAGAGGAGGCCTGTGTCCAAGCATAATCATCTGCCTTGCCTTTTCCCAACTATGTTGGGGTCGGCTTCCAGTCTAACCGGATGCAGCTGAATACCAGTATTTTACATGGAGCGACTGCCTATCTGACCTCCACAACCCAGTTACTGGGTAATACGATACCCCTTGGTAAGACTGGTTGTCAGACTTTCGGGCTTCTGACTACCCGTAACGACTGTCAAAGATCCACGAATGACAGCCGGGACCAACGGCTTAACGTGCTTTCCGAGGCACGGAGGGGTCACGGTATGTAAAGATGGTCACCCATCCACAGACCAACCGCGGCAAGCGTAGCTTAACCTGATCGATCCACCTGTGCGGCTGTTATTATTTAGCCACGGGCCCCTCTCCGGGCCTGTGTCCCAGCAGTGGGAACGTAATAGGCTGATTTTGTAAGTAATTGCGTAAAACACAATCAGTAGCAATGGCTTTGACAGTTCAACATCAGTTATTGAGGTATTTACGTTTTTGAGCAGACAAACTTGAACATATGAAACAATGGAAAATCTATTTAAGATTTGTTAAAACAAGTTTGACAAGCATCATCATTGTTCAGCCGAAAGACGTCCACTGCTGGACATAGACCTCCCCCAAGCACCTCCACTTCGACCGGTTTTGTGCTTCTCGCATCCAACGGGTTCCTGCGGCCTTCACAAGGTCGTCGGACCACCTTGTGGGAGGCCTTCCAACGCTACGTCTTCCGCTACGCGGTCGCCACTCCAGAACCTTTCGGCCCCATTGACAAGCATATTCGCCTTGAAAGAACAAAATGTGGGATTTAGCGTCCATATCAGATAATTTAAATTCAATAACAACCCCGCCGTCTCCAGTAACATATTAATCATATTATTCAATTAGTACGAATAAATCATGACGTCATTGTTCACCTAAATCAAGTCTATTTACACTTCAGTCCCTCACGTGATTACCAAACACGGGTGGCATTAATTGTATAATTGACAATGTCACAGCATCTCAATCTCGAGAAGTTAACAATTCATACTCATTTGTGGGTAGTTGTGTAGAGTAAATAAATACCTACCTACGTAACGTCAAGTTTGTATTTAAGAGCCTATACTACCTCAAATGGCTTAGCATGATCCTCCGTTATGTCGAAAATACCACAGCATTAATTTTGAAATAAATATATGCTAAAGTTGAGGATTAATGTTAGGTACTATGTTAGACGAAAACTTTTTTTTCCATAAAATTTTCATAGAAAAAAAATTCAAAGTTACCTCCAAACCGAACAATAAACCGCTGGTATTAAAAAAATACTTCAAATTAGATTATGAAACTTTGCATACTAACTGAACTAACTATAAAGCAGGTCTTATGTTATTTAGTTTTTTTTAATTAACTTTATTTTCACCGTAAAAAGCAAATACCTAAACTATTGGCGCTGCCTTACGCCCAGCTCCGCACTTTGTCTCGCTCTCACACAGTCCGCGAGCAGTATCGTGCGAGCGAGATAAAGAGCAAATTTTAGCTGAGGTAGTATAGGATCTTAACCAAAATAGGCAGAGCAGCACCCTAACTGCGTACCACACTTTGGAAGGATATTGCTAATCCATTGCTTCATATGTTCGAAAAGTTTGTCTGCTCAACAACGCAAATAACGCAATGAATGTTGTTGAACTGTCGAAATGAAAGCTATTGCTACTGTAACTCCCTTATGTTGAATACAATTTTAAGTACCTAATAAACTATTCCACTAATGGCACCTGCGAAAAATATCGATAGGTGCCGTATGTGGAATACCTCAGTGCCGTTAAAACGGGTGCCCAATGTGGCATACGTCACTTATAAACGTATTATATCAGATGAATAGTTAGAGGCTTGTGGCTAAGTAATAACAGCCGCACGGGTCTATTGATCAGGTTAAGTTACGCTTGCCGCGGTTGGTCCGTGGATGGGTGACCATCTTTACATATCAAGACCTTTCCGTGCCTCGGAAAGCACGTTAAGCCGTTGGTCCCGGCTGTCATTCGTGAATCTTTGACAGTTGTTACGGGTAGTCAGAAGCCCGAAAGTCTGACAACCAGTCTTACCATCATCATCATCATTTCAGCCGAAAGACGTCCACTGCTGGAGATAGGCCTCCCCCAAAATAGGGGGGTTTGCCATAATCGCCACGCTTGGCAGGCTAGTTGGCGATCGACGATCGCAGTATAGTATGGTGGTGGAATGCATAGAGAACGCTGCTGCCCATTCTCCGGTACGACCCTTAGTCGCCTTTTATGACACCCACGGGAAGTATGTGGTGGTGCTATTCTTAAAGTCCGGCACCACACGGAGCAGTCTTACCAAGGGGTATCGTATTACCTAGTAATTGGGTTGTAGAGTTCAGATAGGCAGTCGCTCCATGGTATTCAGCTGCATTCGTTTACACTGGAAATCAACCCACACATAGTTGGGAAAAGGCTAGGCAGATGATGATGATCATATGAATAGTTACACGCCGATTTCTCCCTTTCAGTCGTCAGTAATTTGACTTTCGAA
Organism: Mesoligia furuncula; assembly: GCA_916614155.1. Lineage (NCBI taxonomy): Eukaryota > Metazoa > Arthropoda > Insecta > Lepidoptera > Noctuidae > Mesoligia > Mesoligia furuncula. The sequence goes on along the minus strand of OU744800.1, from coordinate 20,163,228 downwards.
AGAAGAAGACAAAGCGTTGTGTAACTATACAGACGCTATCCAACGTTTATTAGTAAGGGGGCTAGTGTGTTTCGCAAATAACTCGCTATTTATATGCCAATCCGCCAGTTATGTTTAAAAAAACGTAAACATCATGCATGATTTTCCCGTTTGTATTTTCATTTGTTTTTGTTTTTTCGTTAGGCAGAGGCGTACCTATAGTAGTGTTACGAGCTTGGGGTTCGTGACAACAAAAACTTAACCAAAAAATGACACTTTAATAAAAATTGCACTACTGATCAGATCACTCTAAGGGCCTGTGCACACGTTTTTTAAACGCGCCGTTGTCGCGCGTTTTAGAAACGTGCGCCGACGGCGCGCTTTTATCCTACAGAGCAGTGCCTGCCAGTACCTGACTCGCGTGCGCATCGCGCAGCGCGCGATAAAAAAAATCAGCCGTTTCATACAAAACTTCAATACCTACTTGACCAAAATGTATGAAACAGTTGTTTTTTTTTTCGTGATTTCAGAGTTGGTCCCATAGTGAAAGTTGTTTATATTCATGGGTATTCACCATGTAAAAATTTGGATGGTCTTTGAAAAGTAACCCTGTATATGCCGCAGATAGTTCTAGAACCTTCTATTGTGGAAACATCTAGTATGTTCGAGTACATACCGGCCGCGACTGACCAGATGTCGATAGTTCTAGAAAGTTCTAGCATCGAAATTTCTAAAAGAATCTTGACTCTACTAGTTCTGCTACTCGATTCTGCTAGTCTGTCACCATTTACCAGGCATGAATTGTGGCGCGCAACAGTAGGTACTTATAGTACCTACAGAAATGTTTAATTTCCATATAATAGGGGACTAGCCTATTGCCATCAACCGGGCACAAATACAGAATGCGGGCTGATACTGCAAAATTCTTTCTTAAAGAAAAACCCAATAACCGGCCAGCCTGTACCCGGGATCAAATCCAGGACCCCGTGCTCAGCAGTCGTGCTTTCGACTACTAGACCAACGAGGCAATCTGAGAAATTCCTAATGGAAGACCCATAAAGGCACGCAATGAAATACCCATAAAGGCAGGCAAAAACAGGCGCGACACGCGATATAATCGCGCGCGACTCAAAGGCACCGCTCGTTGAGCGACTTGCGGTGCCTTTGTGCGGCGCGCGATTTTATCGCGTGTAAGGCTCCTTGCCTTAATACATCCCCGACCTGGGGACCGAACTCAAGGCACTCGTATGAACCAGTCGCGCTTTCGACCTCTACACCAACGGCAGACTATGTAAGTAGATACTGTATGTGGCCTAAATCAACTGGGTCAGTTATTTCAGATAGATTGAATTCAAAGTGTGTTTGTTTGTCTATCTAGGTTAAAACTAGGGATGAATATGGTAGGTCACGTACATATTGAGCTTGAAAAGAGGCTTCGCTGAACTGAGGCAAGTTCACTTTAAAGGTATAATAAAGTCTACGGAATCTTTAGGTTTTCGGCCTCATGAAAGAGCGCGTTCAGGCAATTATGGCAGTCATAATTAATTATAGAAATAAAAATTATGATTAAAAAAGTTAAAAAACATGGATTAACACGCAATCACACTAAAATTATAAAGGCGTTTGTGAGTGTGTGTGCGCGCGTGTGTGTTTATATGTTTGTTACTTCTTCACGCTTAAACGGCTGCACCAATTTTGATAAAATTTTGTATGGAGGTAGCTGACATCTGACATTTTTTATCCCGGTATTCCTACGGGATCGAAACTTATGCGGGTGAAACCGCGGGCTAGTAACTCATAAAAACATTTTTACTAGAAAAAAGCTCGAACCCTGGTCTCCGTGCGACGAGCTATGGCGTGAGTTGCCCCCGTGCTCCCCGCGCCAAGGAGCCCGCGGCGCTCACTATGGACACTCAAATGAGGTCCTTATGTTTGAGTACGTCGCGCCGCGCCTGCGCTGGCGGTCTGGCCAAGCATTGAGAAATTTCAGATGGAAAAACTTAAAATAAAAAAAAGTTAAATTACAGTTTTGAGTAACGCAATCTAGTCAAATTGACTTACAGGCTGAAAAGTCGTAGGCTGAAAGAAAGTATACGCAAAAAAAAAAAACAATTTACAAAACAAATGGGTATCATCGCATACCAAACAGCTTACTGGATTAACCCGATTCTCTTGTCTATGCCAATATTTTTCTTTCATCCCACCAGTTTTGTTGAAACAATTTAAGATTCATTGCTAAATAAATGTTCTTAAAATATATTTGCAACTATAGCTGTGCCCGCGACTTCGTTCGCCTGTATTTCGAAAAACAAATTGGATTTTATTTCATTTTTTTGCGCGGAACCCTCATTCTTTTTCTAAAATAAAATTCCGTCTTTTTTAAAAATAAGTCTCCGTTACTCCTTATAAAATCAGCCAGTGAAAATCCCGTCAAAATCGGTCCAGTCGTTTCGGAGATTTGCTGGAACAAACAGACACACAATTTTTTTAAAATAAGTAGTTTTTTTAGTTTCACGTACCGCATATACTTTCATATGCATTTAGTAAAAAGCTGTTATTTTGACATTACAAGCAGACACTTCAATTTAATTTATTTGTATGTATGTTAGCACATACGTGGGTACTGATGTAACCAAATTTAATTTATTTGTATGTATGTTAGCACATACGTGGGTACTGATGTAACCAAAATTCTCAAAGGATTTGTCGTATTGCGTTACACGGCGTTCTCATTGCTCCATCTGCTGTACTAACGAACACTGACAGGGAAACTGCATTGTGTTTCGGATCCCCCTCCACACACATTTGCCACAGAATTAACTATTTCTATCACAATCTCGTTCACGTTGCCATAGAATGAACTAGGTTTACACTTCATACCACAGTCTCGTTCACGTATCGTCACTCACTCACACGCCTAATTTTAGATCCCCAAAAATACTCAACATTTTTATTCAGTAGATAAAATTAATCGTAACAGCTGTTGCGTTAGTTCTCTATAGTTTTGGAACGGAATTCCACAATGTCGTACAAAGGTTTAAATTTTTATAAGTACGGTCAGCACAAAAGGCTCTTAGACTCTTATCATTCGTTTTTTTAGGGTTCCGTACCCAAAGGGTAAAAACGGGACCCTATTACTAAGACTCCACTATCCGTCTGTCTGTTAGCTAGACAGTTGAAATTTTCACAAATTATGTATTTCTGTTGCCGCTATACTTAACAACAAATACTAAAAACAAAAAAAAAAAAAATTTAAGTGGGGCTCCCATACAACAAACGTGTTTTTTTCCCCGGCGTTTTTGCATTGTGGTACGGAACCCTTCGTGTGCGAGTCCGACTCGCACTAGGCTAGTTTTTTTTCTTTTTGCTCGGAAGAACTGGGCTATCAAAAATAAATTTTCAAATCCGACCGGTTGTTCCAGATATTAGCGTTTATTATTAGTATAGTTATAGATATCACCAAAACACAAGTTCCTCCCATTCATTGTAGCTTCCTCCCCTGTTCGCCCCGTCCCTCCTAATCTGTGGCATTCTCTCGCGAACATTTCCGCCACTCTTCATTATGCCATCTCCCAGCCCGACTTTTCCTTCTTTCTCGAATATTATATCTATATTATTCGTTTCTCAGTATTTTCATATAAGATAGCTTAATGCTAGCACTATTATGCATTCATAAAACTGTACATTAACTTCATATCATTCCTTTGATTGAGCTTTTAATGTTTTGTGTGAAGTATAAATGAATATTTTGCGTCATAAAGTTCGTTTAATATTACCTAGGCACGTTTGAACTCGTATGTTAGTTTTAATGATAGCGTGAATGGTATCATTATATGGCCTGCTAGATGATTTAGTATTAGGTGTCGTCATATAGCGCCAGCAAAATGAGAAGGTCATGAAAACGACAGCGGGTGAATTGACGGTATCAAAAAACGCTACCGCTTTTTAAGGAAATGAAATGAAATTTATTTGCTAGAATTGTAGTACATTACAGATGGTCGTTTGTTTTAAGTTTCTAAAACAATTCGCTAAAACTAGCATGCAAAATTATTGATAACATGAATTATTAAATGAAGCTAATAAAATTGGTACATAGATCATTGTTATTAATTAGATTTAAATGTCAAGTATTTGTCAAATTGTAATAGTAACATGTCAGTATGAATCTTTAAAGTCTAAATACTCCTTCACAGAATATAATGATTTTTCTATAAGCCATTTGAATAACGATGTTTTAAATCGATTGATCGGAAGTTCCCTATACGATTTTGGTAGTTTATTAAATATCCTTATGACCATTGGAAAGCAACTTCTATGGTATAAGTGGCTTTTCATCGGAGGAATAATTAATCTGTCAGGATATCTTGTCTTAAACATAACAGTGTCTCCAAGACGTTGAAATAAGTCGGGGTGCATTTTAACAAATTTACAGCATTCAAATATATACATACCGGGAACAGTTAATATTTTTAGCTCTTTAAACAGAGGTTTACATGAAGTCAATGGTGGCACATCACAAAGAGCACGGATACATTGTTTTTGGGCTATAAATACCCTATTAATTAGAACAGAATTTCCCCACAGCACAATTCCGTACCTAATGTTTGAAGCTACATAAGGAAACCCAAGATGGATCATATCAACCATTCTGCCAACATAACTAATAAATTACATATTACACCAATCACATACCAACCTAATAAAAATAATTTAATATTCCACTAGCAGTCTAGTGGAATCATCATCGTGACGTCATGATTGATTCCGTCAGCAGTCTGACGGAATCCAATCATGACGTCACGAGCCAATTACAAGGTACTTAGGCAATGAATGCCCGATCCTAAGGACAATGCGTATTAAGAGATTCATAAGGCAGGCAATCTCCGCGACCGGTGATGCGGGATGGCGTTTCCCTAATTGGGCAAATTACTTTGTGAAGGGAAAAGAAAGTTCCTTCTGGCATCAGGTGGCGTGTTGTATTCTGATGTTGGTACGGTAAGTTGTTTGAAGAAATGGAGTTTGAGGTCAAATTGTTAGTTAGTATTTGCTATTTAGATCTTGAGATCTCTTTAATAAAAATCTATTGGCGCAGAATAGCCTTTATTAGAAGTGGTCATCGTATTAGTGGTTTAGCAGCTTCAATATCATCGGGATTGTACCGGAATATAGCTGTTCGTCGTGGACGTATTACGATCGATCATATACTTTTATTGTTTCTAAAACTTCCGTTTTTTGCGTTAAGGTCCTGTAAGCCCCTTAATGTCTAAATACTGGTGAAAATTACAGATTTTCACGACGGTCTTTAAAAATACGATAGGACCACTTGCCTAGTAAACCAAAGCTAATGCAGCACTCATCACATCACCATTTTCCAAAGTTGGCTGTTCAAAAACACGAATTCAATTGTTTTTTTTATGTAATCGAAACACAAAGCAATGGCCGATGCGGGTCGGTAAACCGATGAAAGCTTATCCAAATAATATCTGTTACGGACTGAAAGGCCCTGAACTATGCAGTCGGTTAAGCTCGTTGAAGTCACAGGATTAGAGATTGGCCACTGCTATTTAAGCTCTGCCGATTATAACTTCGACTGTGGTTTGCTTTGTCACGTCATTATTAGCTAAGCGTTTTGGAGACAAAGAAGAGTCCGTAATAACGTACTTACTTGTTTTTAGGGTTACGTTCCTCAAAAGGAAAAACGGAACCCTTACCACTTTGTTGTCCGTCTTTCTGTCAGTCTGTCAAGACCCTTTATCTCGGGAACGCGTGGAGGTATCGAGTTGAAATTGAAACCATATACTCAGGGCTACACAGTCCCTTCAAGTTGTGAAAAAATCAAACTTCTAAATTAACGTAAAAAAAGATACAGCCGTTTATGCCGCAAAAAAACGTATACATATTTCGACACTTAAGGAATCAAAATTTATAGGGTACTCCCCGTTGACCTAGAATCATAAAATTTGGCTAGAAGCAAGGTCATGTAGCACAAGTAAAGGGAAAAATCTGAAAACCGTACATTTATATACATTTAAAAAAAACCGCGATTAACTTTTTAATACCTACAAATTTGTACGGAATCCTCGGCGAGCGAGTCCGATTCGCACTTGACCGGTTTTTTTATTTATTTGGGTTTATGCGTCACGTTTAATGCAAATAAATGTATTCTGTTTGGTGCCTATCCAACTTTGTATCTCTCCTCTCTTCTTGGTCGCGTACTTCATTACTGAAGGTCGTGTCTCTGAAAGGCCTTCGTGGCTTTATGTGGGTACGATTCTCTTCCAAATGGTGGTGATGGGCAAGGTAGATGGGAAAAGACCTCGAGGCCGGTCACCTTACCGTTGGTCAGATCAAGTAACCGCCCTCACTGGACTCTGTTACGACTGCCCTGAGAGAATCTGAACCGAACGAAGAACCGAATGAAGTCGAAGAACAACTTTGTATAAACAGGTGAATATATAGGAGAGACGCTTTGTAATCAAAATAATAATATTAAAGATTGCCTCTCTTAAAGACCACTCATCTTCCCAATTCGCATTCGGCATTATTAGGATCAGCACAACAAACGAAAAAGTCATAATACGGAATCCTCGAAAAGACACTTTGAAGTCTCAAGAACCTGTCAATTCAATCTCTGAAATACATACTTATAAATATTTTGTTCCTTATTTTTTATTTTACTTGTTAAGGCGAATGCTCTCGTGTTTCATCTAACCATACTGATAAGATCCCTGAATTACCCGAGTGTAATAATCCTGTTGATTCCGCATTAAACTTGATTATAACACTACACAGGCATACTGACTACTTCACTTTCAACCTTTTCCCGCCATTCGTGGCGACTGACAGCTGACGTTAGTGACAGCAGCTACGTCACTACATGTGGGAATGATAAAGCATTTACATACTCGTGTCCTCGTATCTTAAATACATACCAACCATCTAACTTCATAAGACTCGATTTTTCACATACAACTGTGTTAATTGCTACGTCGATACAATACACCGAGTATTTTTTTAAACTAATAAAAATATAAAAAACGTACAAGTCAGGAAATATTCACCACTGACAACAGCACTGACCTTCCGTTTGTCACTTCAATGAACGGTCAAGAGGTAAATTGCCGTAATCACCGCTTATGGTAGACGCACGACCACAGTTATGTTATTAGCTGACTATTTTTTTATTTTACGTATACGTTATTGTATAGTATTAGTTACCAAGTATAATTTGTGTGCTTCATGCTATAAATACTTGTGACTTGTAAAAATGTGGGAATAAGTATGGGTTGATTGTGTCATGAACTAATGACCCATACTTATTACCACAATTTTGTTTGGGTTTGAAACTAGTCAGAGAATACGCTACCTCTAATCTACATCCGGCTCGAAGGACCACTGTTATGTATGACTCAGAGATAGCCAGTTACTTACAATTGAGTTGTTGGATGTGAGTTCACGAAAACCACAGACTTCACGATAATTTAGTTTATTCGTAAAAGTTACACGAAAGTTCCGTTGGATGGTAATCCGCGGTTATAGCGCTACGTTAATTATAATTATTTATTGGTCAACTAAATAATTATAATTATAAAAGTAAATAAAACGAGTAGCGAAACTTAGCAATTTGCCTGTACGATAACCGTACACTAGAAAATATATGAAATTAGTAAATGCCCTAATGCTTATTTATATAACATAGGTAAGCCAACAGAATTATACATTGTAGGTACAGACGCCAGCACATCAAGCTACTACAATGTGTCAAATTTCTTTAATAGATTTTCAACTATATCGCTAAAGCATAAGGTTCAAAGTTGATTGGGAAAATTTGACAGTTTCGGTAGCTTGATGTGCTGGCGTCTGTACATTATTTAATAAAATTTAACAGGTATACTTAGGTTCTTATACCTATACACATTACAAATTACATTTTTATTAACTTAGGGATAAGTTGACGATTAGAGGATGTACCTATCTAAACCAAGTAATATTTATCTATTTAAGAAAAATACGCAGCCAATGCGAGCATCCGCCTTAAGTAGAAAAGAGAAAATATAAAAGATGAAAAGAGCACTTTGGACGCAACATAACGGCGAGGTAAACGTTGCTGGTTCTTTCCTGATTTTAATGAGATCGCCAATCAGCTGAGCGGGGTCCTCACCTTACAGGGGGGTGAAGGGGGGAGGAGTCTATTTTAAAACGTAACAAAGCTGTGTAGCTTAGAATCTGTTATCGCCTTCTGTTGTTTGCGAGTATTTTGATATTATTTGGCGAAGTATTGTATTGTAGCCCCCTTTCTAATAAACGTTGTATAGCGTCTGTATAGTTACACAACGCTTTGTCTTCTTCTTTCGAAAGTTAAATTACTGACGTCTGAAAGGGAGAAATCGGTGTGGAACACTGACCTATATTATATATACATAGAGGTCAGTGGTGTGTAACTATTCATCTGATATAAGTAATACGTTTATTAGTAAGGGGGTTAGACTTACATTATAATATATGTCTAAATGAAAATTTTTACTTTGCCGTATTTTAGTTTTGATTTAAGTGGCAATTAGTGTCACAAAAATATATCAAAATGAAATTTATTATTTGTTTTTGTGAATTATTTAGTATTTTGAATTTGGATAGACGTTTTAACTTCGATGATGGGTGAGGAACGAGGTTACTTATAATTTTTTATGTTGCTTCTTTTTGTGTACCTACTGTGTGTAAATGTTTCGATACAAAAGTATTTTTGTTATGAAATACGAGTAAATAACCTGAACTAAAATGCATCTTTGCATTTTTGATTAATCTTTCTTCTTATGATAAATTCTAATTATAACATGCATCTGCCTAGCCTTTTTCCCAACTTTGTTGGGGTCGGCTTCTAGTCTCACCAGATGCAACTGCCTATCTGACTGAAATGCAGTATCATAGTGTATTTGTAGTACTTAGATGCACTATCAAAATATAAAAAAAAATTAAATACCAACACGGCTGTACATCAAAACACTTCATAATTCACATCAAACCAGGGCAACGTCGTACATAAACACTTTAAACACATCGCATATTAGCGACATCATCGCATGAATTACAATAAATCACAACATGCTATTAACTGTTCATGTTCAGACAAATAACGTACAGACGCCAACTAGCTAGTCAAGCTATCGAAACTGTCCAAATCGAAACTATCGAAATTTTCCCAATAAACTTTGAACATTATGCTTTAGCGATAAAGTTGAAAATCTATTAAAGAAATTTGACAGATTGTAGTAGCTTTATGTGCTGGCGTCTGTACATTGATCACTTTAACAATAATACAGTTGATAAGTAATAAAACGCAGCAGAGTTTTTTCAACAACTGAACATTCATTTATTTTACACACAGATCAAACATATTCTTTCAATGCACAGATTACCTAAAAATAACACCACCACGAAATAAAAATAGCCTTAGCCTTTGTTATTATATCAATTCAAAGCTTAAATAAACCTATTATCAAAAGAAATTTATAATGCCTAACACTTGACAAACTTTTTGTAAGAATATCAGCAGGCATATTTTCTGTATTTAAATAAACAGTTTTTACTAATTTATTATAGACAGCTTCTCTAATAAAATGGAATCTAACATCTATATGCTTAGATCTTTTGTGATACATACTGTTCTCTGTAAGATTTTTCGCACTTTGATTATCATTATACAGAATTACAGGTCCTATATCTTTTCCAGTAAGTTCTAACAACAGATTTTTAAGAAATATTGCCTCTTTACTAGCTTCACAAATAGCCATGTACTCGGCTTCAGTACTTGATAGTGCTACTGTTTGTTGCTTCTTACATTCATGTGAAACTACTCCTCCTGAGAGTTTGAAGCAGAAACCGGTGTAAGACCGTCTGTCAACTGTGTTGGAAGCCCAGTCGGCATCAACAAAACCTACTAAATCAGAATTATCCTTAGCATAAGTTAGGCGATAAGACTTAGTTGCTTTTAAATATTTTAAAACTCTCTTAGCATGCTGCCAGTGTGTTTTACCATAATTATTGTTAAATTGACTTAAGTAGCTCACACAATAGGATATATCTGGCCTAGTAAGTACCGACAGATACATAAGGCTGCCTATTAACTGCTGATAAGGATATTTAACATCACAATTAACATTATCACATTTATCTAATTTTAAATTGATTTCCATTGGAGTATTGGACACATTTTTACAATTTTCCACTCCAAACTTTATCAATAAATTATCAATGAACCTTTCTTGGTCAATATACAATTTATTTTTACAGGTTTCAACTCGCATACCTAGGCACTGTTTTACATGACCCAAATCTTTTAATTTAAATCTGGAACTCAACTGACTTTTAACTTTTTCAACTTCGGTATCATTATTTGAAAATACAAAGAAGTCGTCCACAAATAAAGCTATAAAGGTCTTTTGACCTCCAGATGATTTAACAAACAAACAGGGCTCATATTGCGATTTTTTATAACCGAATTCCTGTAAACATTCATCCACCTTTTTGTACCAAGCTCGGGCAGATTGCTTAAGGCCATATATTGCCTTCTTTAATTTTAGAACTTTATTTTTATCAGCAAAATTCTGAGGTGGTTGCATGTACACAGTCTCGTCTAAGTCACCATTAAGGAAAGCAGTTACTACGTCAAAATGAGTTATATTCATATCCAATTTAACACTCAATGCAAACAGTAACTTTAAAGTAGAATATCTAACTACAGGTGAAAATGTCTCTTTATAATCGATACCTTCTTTTTGCGTGAATCCCTTCGCCACCAAACGCGCACGATACCGCACTTCAATATCACTATTTACCTTCTTTTTGTAAACCCATTTACACTGCACTATTGTTCCACTTTCTGGTTTGTCCACCACTTCCCATGCATCGCACTCACGAAATGACTGCAACTCTTCCTCCATTGCTTTACACCATTTTTCACGTTCTGTCCCATTCATGACATCTTCATAAGTTAAATTTTCATCACCAACACTTTCTACACAGATGGTACTAAATCCAAATCTATCTGGTTTCTTTCTCTGACGTTTACCTGAAACAGTAGGTTCTTCAGGTGTAGATTGTAATTCTGTTTCACTGACAGTATTGTAGGATTCGTCAGACATTGAAGAACTGCTACTTTCAGTTTCATCTGGTATGTATGTCGCATCCGAAGAGTTTATAACAGTTTCTTCTTCCTCTGTTGTATTAACATTCTGTTCATCCATAATTTCAGCTTGGATCACATCTGGATTGTTATGAGTATCTTCCATTATAATGACATCTCGGCTGGTGATGACTTTATTTGTCTTGGGATTATATAATCTGTAACCTTTTACATTATTCTCATAACCCACAAAAATATGAGTTTGTGCCTTCTTATCCCACTTTGCTGTTTTTATTTTTGGAATGTGAACCATGGCAGTGCTTCCAAAAACCCGAAGGTGGCTAACGTCTGGCTTCTTGCCCGTCCAGAGTTCAAATGGTGTTTTTGTTAGACCAGATGCTAAAGTCCTGTTTCGCAGATATATAGCAGTATTCACAGCCTCTGCCCAGAAACGTTTCCCAAGTTTAGCATCAAACAGCATACACCTAGCTCTTTCCACCACTGTTCGGTTTAAGCGTTCACACATCCCATTTTGCTCTGGGGTGTAAGGGTTAGTTTTCTGGTGAACTATTCCACCCCTTTTCAAAAAACTTTCAACCTCAGAAGAGCAAAATTCGCCTCCGTTATCCGTCCTCAATACCTTTAAACTTTTGCCAGTTTGTTTTTCGACTGAAGCTTTAAACTCCTTCAGGTAATTAAAGACCTCACTTTTGGCCTTGAGGAAATAGACGAAAGCCATTCGACTAAAATCATCGACAAAGAGCAAAAAGTAACGCGATGATCCAATTGAGACTTGCTCCATGGGTCCACAGACATCTGCATGAACCACTTCCAGCACATTTTCACACCTAGTACCTTTGTGTGAAAAAGGCAGTCTCACTTGCTTTCCTTCACAACATGTGATGCACTTGGATTTATCAATCACTGCTCTGTCAGAGAAATCGATGCCATTCACCACACCACTTCTCATAGTGTTAAGGTCTTTGCTGTTAATGTGTCCCAACCTACGATGCCACATCACATTAGTCGCAGCTGTCAATGAGCCTGCAAACAACTCTGACTTGATGTTTAATCTATAAACTCCATTTACTAGTTCTGCTTTTCCCACCAGTTCATTATGCCGATTTCGTATATAGCAAACATCTTTCTCAAAATTAACTTTATTGCCATTCCGAAGAAGCTGACTAACTGAAAGCAGATTGGTAGTTAGATTGGGTATACACAAAACATCCTTCACTGTTATATCAAATTCTGAGTTGTTGACCACTGTCGTTATTCTAGTATTTCCTGCGCACAACACGGGTACTGTCTGTTTGTTGGCGACTACGATACTCTTTACCTTGTGGCTGAGTGAAACATTTTCCAAACATCTTTTGTCAACAACCATATGTGAACTTGCTCCCGAGTCAATATACCAATCCGATTCTTGAAATCTATTTTCTGGATTCAAGAAAGTAGCGCTGAATGCGTTATCTGATGTATTTTGACTATTCTGAGGGCATTTATTCATAAAGTGTCCAAGTTGTTTACATCGATAACAACGAACTGTTTTTGTTGACTTTGGATTTGAAGTTGTCAGTTTTGACTTAGACTCTTCCGCTATGTTTGTGTTCCTTTTGTTGGTACTTCCTTTTTTTCGTTGATGCCAACTTTTAGATAAAAGTGCACCTTCAGTGTTACCAACATCCGATTGCATATCCAATAATTTTGCTTTAATGGCGTCCGTACTTATCACCATGCCGGAATGTTCTATGGCCATAATCATTGGCGCAAATTTTTCGGTTAATCCCGCCAACAACAATGAACCAATCCACTCATCCGTGATTTGGAAACCTGTTCCTTTCAGTTTTTGTGCTGTATCTACCATCTGGGTTACATACGCCGTCATCGATTCACTATCTTCTAGTCTGATAGAAATAAGCTGACGCAATAAACTAATACGCCGCGTGAAGCCAGAATCGTCGAAGAGTGTTTTCAGGCGCTTCCATATGTCTCGAGCCGTTTTTTCATTCTTGATGTGAACATACAGCGATGAATCGATGGTCATTATCAGCTTCGCTTTTGCTTTTTTTTCTTCCGTTGAAGTAGCTTCCTCCGCTGTTAATTCTTTGGATATATCGACGCCATCAAGGATGAGAAAATTTTCTGCTGCAAACGCCCACTGATCGTAGTTTTCTCTGCCCTTTAGTTTAGGCACATTCACAATGTAACTGCCGGCCATTTTTAAATTTCAGTCATCATCTGCCTAGCCTTTTCCCAACTATGTTGGGGTCGGCTTCCAGTCTAACCGGATGCAGCTGAATACCAGTATTTTACATGGAGCGACTGCCTATCTGACCTCCACAACCCAATTACTGGGTAATACGATACCCCTTGATAAGACTGGTTGTCAGACTTTCAGGCTTCTGACTACCCGTAACGACTGTCAAAGATCCACGAATGACAGCCGGGACCAACGGCTTAACGTGCTTTCCGAGGCACGGAGGGGTCACGGTAGTAAAGATGGTCACCCATCCACAGACCAACCGCGGCAAGCGTAGCTTAACCTGATCGATCGACCTGTGCGACTGTTATTATTTAGCCACGGGCCCCTCCCATTTTTAAATTTCAGTAAAACTGCAAAATTATGATATAATTTTTTGATTCTTTCTTTGAACACAATAACAAAATACAGATAGTCCACGATAAGGTAATGATATTTAGGAAAAACTAACGACTTTTGCGAATTATTTAAGGGACTGGGCCCATAACCTAATAAAACGCAGCAGAGTTTTTTCAACAACTGAACATTCATTTATTTTACACACAGATCAAACATATTCTTTCAATGCACAGATTACCTAAAACTAACAATAAGTATGAAAAAAAAAAAAAAAAATAGAAATAAAATAAATAAATAAATAGAAAGAAAATAAATAGTTGGGCTATTTCGGGGTTGGCTTCCAGTCTATCCGGATGCAGCTGAATACCAGTATTTTACATGGAGCGACTGCCTATCTGACCTACTGGGTAAAGGTAGAAGGTACACATTAATGTCAGTCATCAAGAGCTTATCAAATACACTTTATAATGACTTGAATACCACGATAGGGGATATTTATCGTTAACTCTTGCTTCTAGTACACCTAGTATACACTGAAAGGTTTAATACACATTATCGTGTACAACGATACCCCTTGGTGGAGTTGTGGTCGGACTTTTGGGCTTCTGACTTCACGCAACTTCTGACAAAAATCTACAAATGACAGCCGGGACCAACGGCTTAACTTGCTTTCCGAGACACTGAGGACTACGCTAATAACACTGTTCTTCACTAAATAATAAAAGAAAGATTTCCTTCCGTAATGATTCGTAGAAGAATTCTCGCCGCGGCATTTAAATTCTCAGACTAAAAGCTTAGCTATAATTATCGTTATTTGTAAAACTTGTGACTATTTTGTATGTCGGTTATTCAGCTACTATTAGGGAGGTAATTATAGTACGTGCTTCATACTAAAAGGTGTGCTGAAAATGACGTCTTGTGTACCTTGTTTTGTTTTTTATGAGGAAACTCTGACAGGTTGTCTTGTTTTTATGGTAGGTTAAAGAGGAAATAGAAATCAAATTGTCATTATTGAAAATTAGCTTGGGTTTAAAGTATTTGCTTCATACTAGAAGGTATGCTGAAAATGATGTCTTGTGAAACTACTTAGCAAAGTGATGGGTTATGTTTTTTTTTATGAGGACACTTGATAGGTTGTCGAGTTTTGATGGTTAGTTAAAGAGGAAATAGAAATCAAATTGTCATTATTGAAAATTAACTTGGGTTTAAAGTACGTGCTTCATAGTAAAAGGTATGCTGAAAATGATGTCTTGTGAAACTACTTACCAAAGTGATGGGTTATGTTTTTTTTATGAGGACACTTGATAGGTTGTCGAGTTTTGATGGTTAGTTAAAGAGGAAACAGGAAGGAAATAGTCACAATTGTAACTCGGAACCTAGTGAATCTGGCCAGTGTATAACATGCTTACGTATCTAAAAAACTAACCAAACATTTCAGTGTTCAAACTTCAGCAAAAACTGAGTCAAAAATGCAATTATTTATAAAAATCTCATCGCTCTTCGGACTAAATAATATATGCTAACCGCAAAAAAAAACTTTAACGACATTCTATTTGTAACTTCTTCAGCAAATTCAAGATATTTTCATCATACTGCTATTACAAAAAGAAACATTTATTGTCTGCGAGTTTGCCTTAGATTTGAAATTAAATTGTCAACATCGTGAACATCATAATTTGTTTCTTACGCAATCAGATTATGAAACTAGGTTTGGATTCAAATTGGGACAGAATTTTCCATTGTCTGCACATATAAATCAAATAATTAGAAAAGAAAATGATAAAAAAAGCATGTAGGAAAGAATAAATCAACGTTTTTATACACTCAGAATAAAGGTTCTGTGTGGATAGAAAAAGTAGTGTAAGTAACATATAGTTTTGCTAAAAATAATATTCATCGGTTTCTCAACGGCAATGTGATTGGGAAGCATGCACACCTCTGCCTCACCCTTCGAAGAATATAGTCGTGATATTATGTTACTTATTGTGTTTTATACTAATACACTCGAATTTACATTCCGAAACTACAACGCCCACTCAAGGCTAAAAGAGTAGTATAAAACTGACCCCTTAATATACAGGATATCCGGTAATTAATGGACCTCTTCAGGGGTCATTGTACTTATCATTATGGACAACTTTTACTATGGGACCAAACCTGAAATCGCGAAAAAAGAAGTTTCCTACATTTTGACGAGATAAGCGAACATAAATGTAGGCAACTGCTGATTTTTATTTCGCGATTTCTTGTTTGGTCCCGTAGTAAAAGTTGTTCATGCTATTAAATACAATGACCCTTAAAGAGGTAATCCATTAATTTATCGGACACCCTGTACCTATAGATAAAAGAATAACAGACATGTTATGGAAATCCTTAAAACGGCCTTTCCTTTGATGTCCCCTTGAACCCTAACAGTGGTTGCGCAAAGAGAATTGAATATTTGTATATGGAGCCTGGTCTGCCATTTAGATATTTTTTTTAAAAATGGCGAATTGTTAGGTATGCCACGGATCTTCAAAGCCCTTAGTTATTCATTGATAGTTTCACAAGTAAAAGCTTTTATTTTGTCAATATAACAATGTCCATTATGTCTGCTTGCGTCTGTCTAATTATCTATGAGACGTCCAAATATACATACTTAATTATGTAGGAATGGATGTTGTTCATTTGTCAAAACGAAAGCTCTTACGATCATAAGCAAATTACATAAATCAGGTCAACAATTTAGGTCAGATTTTTAGACACTGCATATATTAGAAGAAGCAAAAATACAAAAATATTTACTTACTCATGTCAACAGAATGACAGCAAGACCCATCAACATATTAAACAGCTCGCTGAGATCACTGAACGACATCCTGAGTCCCGGTTATGATGCTTCATCAGCGTCACGGAAACCATATTTATTCAGTAGTGCCCGCTTATGACGACATATGAATACTTGTCACTTTACGAGCTCGAAATAAGTGCCTCATATAATGGGAAATTATTAAACTTTCAATCATAGACCGTATTTTAGACACGAAGCTTGCGTGGGTGTTATATTATTAGGTTTTCAGTGTAGATAATTAATTCTCGCCTCGTTGGTCTTCTGGTCTCAATCGTTACTGCTGAGCACGAGCTCCTGGGTTGGATTCCCGGGTCGGGCAAAGTTTTATTGGATTTTTGTTTTTTCATCAGGAATTTTTCAGTAGCAGACCTTAGTCTAGAATAGTGCCCGGTTGATGTGAGGAATAGGGTGTAAAGTTCACTTATACTCTATAGAAAAGGGAGGATCCTCCGACCAGACGGGTGTTGGGTCTGGCGGGCAACTGCCCAATGATTCATGTCGGGCCAGTCGGGCCGCTGTATCTATGCTAGTTGCGCGGTAAACTCTGCTTGCGAGATGCAGGATTTTGCGTGACGTCAGTATGACGCGTTGTTCGCATGTGGCGTTGTAGATACCGCTACAATGGCAATAGGTTTGCCCCCTATTACAAGACACTTAAATATAACTGCATCCACCAACCCGCACTGGGCCCGCGTCGTCTGCCGGGGTCGCGGGTTACTCGAAAGAGGTGCCGTGGCCCCTGGCACGGGCAACTGAAGAAACACGGGTGAATTTTAGTCAGTAAAAGTCTGACACCCTCCGCCCAGAGCGGGAAAAGTAATTTGATTATTATTTTCCCACCCAAAAAAAAGGTCTGTGGTGGATTACAGCCCACTCCCTCTCACAGAGAGGAGGCCCGTGTCCGAGCAGTGGGAACATTATAGGTTGATTATGAAACAACTGGCTAACAAGGGTGTACTCATGTACCTAACCCTACGGGGAGTACAGGCGTTATAATGTTAATCTGTCTAATGTGTCTGTCTGTCTGTAATGTGTCTATCTGTCACTAGAACGAAATCTCATGGATATATATTATGCATCCTTCCCACCCTCACCCTACGGAGCGCAAACATGGTCTCTTACAAAGCGTCAAAAGTCCGCACTTGGAGTCTGCCTGCTGGCTTGGAACCAAGTAAACTAGGTGTCAAACTCACAGACCGCATTAAAAACTCTTTACTTCGTTCCAAAACACAAATAGCGGTCGCTGGCCGCACAGCTGCTGGACTAAAGTGGAACTGGGCTAAAATAAAATAAATAAAAAATAAATAAAAATCGTTTATTTAGGAACAATAACAGATACAATTATAAAAATAGTTAAACGATGATAACTGCAGAAGTTAATAACTGTGGCGCAGCTATCAACGCCCAGCTCCTAGTGAGAGGGTAGTTAGTTCCAGATAAGATAAATATATTAAAACTATTTATGAGTAGTTAAAAAAAAAAAGATAAAAGGAAAAAAAAAAAAAAAAAAAAACAAAGACAATAAAATTACGGGATACGTGTATTGTAAGCGTGGGGGTGTTGGTGTGTGAGGGAGAGTTAATATTAATATAATTAATAATAATAATTTATTTAATAAAAACGTTTACAAAAGGTGTACATTTAGCCAAGATTAGAAAATTTTCCGTACAATTAGTTAAAGTGCCTAAAACTAAAGTAAAACTAAAATATTTATTTTGTTATTACAAGTGCAAGTAGTGATGGTTCGGAATTAGAGTTTTAGGTAGCGACCTACCCGAACTAGGTTTATACAAACCTGTGTTTCAGGCAATCCCTTTACATTTCTATTAAATTGGAGCGGTAATTTTTAAATAAAACTGATATAAAAATAATTAAATAAAAATTATGAGAAAAAGCACATTTGTACATTACTACCTAATACTAAGTCTATATAAACATACAAAAGTAAATACTTACAAGAGAAACAAATTATGATCATGACAAAATTTCTAGAAGTTTTTCTGTGTCTGTGTAATTGAGTAACGCTAAGTATTCTGATAACATTGTACTACATTTTTTATAGCTTACGCTATAGAAGCTTAATAACTTGTTCAGTCTATTATACAGGAAAGGTCCTAAGAATACATAAAAACGATTAGCAAACGCATGTCTGGTTTGAGGCTTTATGCAAACCAAGTCTTTCCTTCTCTTGTCGGAAGGTACTGGGACAAAAGGAAGTGCAGTGTGCTGGTGTTGTACTATGCTTAGAATAAATAGTTGCCTTACTGTTAGTACATTACATGCTTTGTAGAGTTGGTGCGTAGTAAACCTAAATGGGCGAAAGGTAGCAACCTTTAGAATTGCTCTTTGGGCGCGCTCTAGAGGGAGTAAAATTGTTTTTGCAGCACCCCCCCAGGAAGTTATGCAATAGGTAAGTATGGATTGACACAAAGCTAAATAAACCTGTTTAATTAATTTAAAGTCGGCTATGTTCCGTAAGTTCTTAAAAACATATATTAATTTGCGCACTCTGGTACAAAGTAAATCGATATGTTTACGGAAATTTAGATTGGAGTCAATAGTGACACCTAGGTATTTCAAATGGTCGGCCTTAGCTAAAGTGGGGCAAGAACATGCAGTGTCAGCGACAGCGTACGTGCTACAATTGTGTGCGTAAATGTTCAGATTAGTAAGCGGTATGTTAGTATTTCTCATTGTAAATAAAATGTATTTTGTTTTATCTGCGTTTAATGTTAGGAGATTATTATGGAGCCAATTAGAGACAATGTTAAAACCATTTTGAGCATATTCATAGACTTCCGCTCTTGATTTAGCCGAGAAAAATAGGGCAGTGTCATCCGCATAAGACGTTATGACTCCATTTTGGAGTGGCAGGCTGCACAGTTCATTTATATAGATTAAAAATAACGTGGGGCCCAAAATGCTGCCTTGTGGAATTCCAAAACAACTATTTTTAACCCCCGACGCAAAAACGACGGGGTGTTATAAGTTTGACGTGTCTGTGTGTGTGTGTGTGTGTGTGTCTGTCTGTGGCATCGTAGCTCCCGAACAGATGAACCGATTTTAATTTTGTTTTTTTTGTTTGAAAGGTGAATTTGTCGGGAGTGTTCTTAGCCATATTTGATGAAAATTGGTCCAAGATGGCCGCCGCCACAAAATGGCAGACTACGTATTTTTTCACAACCCCCTTAATATGGGTATCAAATGAAAGGGCTTGAATAGCAGAATACTATACACTATGATAAATTTCAAATCCAAGATGGCCGCCACCACAAAGTGGCGAATTACATTTTTTTTTCACAACTCCCTGAATATGGGTATCAAATGAAAGGGCTTGACTAATAGTACTATACGCTATTACAAATTTCAAATCCAAGATGGCCGCCACCACAAAATGGCGAATTATATTTATTTTTCACAACTCCTTCAATATAGGTATCAAATGAAACGGCTTGACAAGTAGAATAATGTACACTATATTGAAAGGGAATGAGGAATATTAACTAACGAAATGAAAACTAAAAACTTGAAAACATTTTTTTGTCTGATCAATGCTCTAGAATGATGAGGAAAGTGGAGTGATGACTGGTACCTACGATCACTGAGTTTGACTATTTTTATTACGAATGGAATTATCCTACTTAAAAAGCGTAGGTATTTCTACATCAGATAGTGTCGCAGTCCCATTTTATAAACTAGATCTGAAATACCTAAGATATCTAAAAGCTATGAAATACTTGTACGAAAATTGAATAACTAAAAGAAGAACTAGAAAAAGGATACAATAAAACAAAAAAATCTGTTTAGTCTTAAAAATTATTCTTCAACTATACATTAATAATTATTTCTTGACAGATAAAATACCTGATTAAACACCAAATTACCTGAATCTTAAAACGTAAGAAAATAAAAGAAATGAAATAGGTACAAAAATTAAGGAATCCCTACAAAAAGCATGAAATAAAAAAATTAAATTAAAAATTTATAAACCCCCGACACAAAAAAATAATAAAATAAAATGTAAGTAATTGGAAAAGGGTCAAATAATTTAAAAACTCCCAACTTAAAGAATCTAGGTAACGAGACTAAAACAGATAAATTCATATGGAAGTCGGGGGACCGTTCTGTGGAACACCTTCTATCCTAAGAGGTCCCCGACTGCCATATGAATTTATCTGTTTCAGTCTCGTTGCCTAGATTCTTTAAGTTGGGAGTTTTTAAATTATTTGACCCTTTTCCAATTACTTACATTTTATTTTATTATTTTTTTGTGTCGGGGGTTTATAAATTTTTAATTTAATTAAGTTCAGAACTTGTACACTGACCTATTTTTACACACTGGTGACGATCGCTGAGATAATCCGCAAAAAGTAGATGTTGTGTTCCTCTTATCCCAAGTGTTTCAAGCTTGTGCAAAAGTAAAGTACATGAAATAGTGTCGAAGGCCTTGGCAAGGTCTAGAAAGATCCCAATTGTGTGCATACCAGAATCTAGATCGGTAGTAATATAATTAGTTAGTTTGTGTACTGCTTGGCTAGTTGATCTATTGGGCCTAAAACCAAATTGATTATCTGAAAGTAGTCTGTTATCTTCCAAATATTTTATCAATCTACTGTTAATGATTTTTTCCAAGATTTTTGAGAGGCCTGTTAGCACTGAAATGGGTCTGTAGTTGTTCACACAGTTTTTGTCTCCAGACTTGAATACAGGTGTGACCACAGCTTTTTTTAGCAGTTTGGGGAATATTCCTTGAGATAAACATAGCTGAAAAATGTGGGTTAATGGAGGGGCAAGTAGGTATCTAAATCTTTTAAGTATATTATTGGGTATGTCATCCCACCCAGTAGCACATCTGTCGCATGTCAGAGCAGCAATATGCAAAAGCCACCACTCAGTGGATCCCCAAAAGACAGGAAACGACTGCGCCGCAGGCCCAGAAAGAGATGGAAATTTTGGGGGTTTTTTATGGTTTCTCCGCTGCCCGTCACATAATTTTTTACTCTAGCTTCTGACCGCCACTTGTGTTCGTATGGAAGTCGTAAGAGACACAATATACTAAATTCACAGCCACATTTTTATAAAATTCCCTCGGCCTCCGACCCACTGCGTCGCATCGCATCGGGACTATTGCTTCGTTTTCGCTTAGCGTTTTTTCCGACTTATTTTTCTTTTTGCTCGGCTCCTAAGGGTTGTAGCGTTATGTTACCCTATTAGCTTCCTCAAGAATTGGGCTTTCAAATACAAAAAATATTTTTCAAATCCGACTGGTAGTTCGAGGGATTAGCGAGTTCAAAGAAATAAAAAAACAAACTCATCAGCTTTATTTTTAGTATAGATTATTACTATAGACAGTGTTGTATAAAGTACTAGCTTCCGCCCGCGGCTTCGCCCGCGAAGTATGTCGATAAAAACTATCCAACCAATGTCCTTTCCCGGGATGCAATCTATCTCTCAGCCAAATTTTATCGAAATCCGTTCAGTGGTTTTGCGTGAAAAGGTAACATACAGACAGAGTTACTTTCGAATTTATAATATTAGTATGGATAGATAAAAAGTTAGGAAGACAGTTTATTACTAAAGCGTAATTTGCGGGATGGTGAGATTAAGATTAACTCGCATAAAAACTGTTGAAGGAAAATAATTAAAGCTAATGACGTATGGTTTCCTCATACTTGATGGTATAAGCCGTTGAGTGACATATAACTAACTCTTGATTGATATTCGTGCGAACGGTTGACGCCGTCGGTCGTAACTCGTTCGCAATAATTTAATTTCAGACGAAACTAGTCTCAGTCTCAGGGCCGTCTTAACCATATTGGGCGCCGGGGTGCAAAAATCAACCTGCACCCCCTTTGCCAACAAAAAAAAAAAAAACTTAATTTTAGTGTTAATGTCATCACTCATCACCATAGATCGGAGTAGGTAGAGCTGTTTTATGTACTTGCCATAGGTTAGAATAATATGGATATTCCCTTTTAGTTACGAAGTTAAGTTTAGTTTCGAAGTTACTGTTGGTAAAGAATTGAATTCTAGTGGCGCAGAAAGAGACAAAAACAAGTGCGTCACTCTAGCGTCAATAAAATCCCGTAAAAATCGCGTAGTATCAGTCGGAATCCCGTGCACTATCCATATTATCATCAATGTTTGCGGTCAATGAACCTAAATAGCTCTACCTATTCCGATCACTGCTCATCACTCATTACAACCGCACCGTTCCCGCGCAGTAACGGCCCGGCACTGCCTCGGAAAAAATCCACCCTCTAAAAATCCACTCTCTCAGCTTTGGCGGCAAACGGGTGGATTTTTTCCTAGGCGGTGTCGGGCCGTTAGGGTCAAATCACACCGAGATGGCAGCGAAGCGGCGAGCAGTTTCAGTGTCATATAATTTTAAACTTTATCGTCATTACTATAACACATAGTATCGCTTGAGAAACTTGAAAGGTCGCGCGGCCGCCCGCGGCGCCGCGAGCACTCCGACGACTCAAGTTTCTCAAGTGATATAGTAATGAATATAAAGTTTAAAATTATATGACACTGAAACTGCTCGCCGCTTCGCTGCCATCTCGGTGTGATTTGACCCTTACTGCGCTGGAGCGGTGCGGTTGTAATGAGTGATGATCTGATGGGCTTGCGCCCCCTAAGACCCTGCGCCAGGATGCCTCGCACCCCTCACACCGGGTAAAGACGGCCCTGCTCAGACTGTTAACTTGATTTCTGTGATATTTGAAATACTATACGATTACTTCGCTAAAGGTTTACGCAGGGTTCCCCAGTTCTCCTTCTTAAAAAGAAGCAAAATTTTTCAATTTTTTTTTTCTTTTTTTCTTCTTTTTTTTTCTTTTTTCTCGGAACCATTATTATTAAAAAAATATTTCGATCATTTTCATCTTAAATACAATATACAAGCATGGTCATCAAACCTATTCGTCCTCATCGCGTTTAATGTGAGAAGTACCCAAAAGGCTGGCAGCATTGCAACGTCAATTGGCAATGCTGATTCTTTGGCCGAAAAATGAGTGTTTCAACTCCAAATGGCTCAAACATGTAGCTCTCAACAAGCTTGTTATATTTGCGCCGTTTGAGGTTATCTGCACCTGCAGCAGAAGCCCTTTTTTGCTAGGAAGATGAGATGGCACGCGGGTCGAGACAGTTTCAAAATCTTAAATAAGTCATACATAAAACTCATTCCAATGCAGATATTATATGAAAACCACTGAAAGTTCTCCTTTCAGTTTTCCTTCGCAAAAAGTTTATCTGAAACTTATCTACTATTTGTTTTCCGCAAAATTACATACCGTCGCCGCAATTGGTACCGTCAAACACCAACTCGATATAACATCGAAGTATGTTTGTAACTAACTGAAAACATGCGAGGCCCATATGCACTTCTCCCTAAGTGTGAAAGAGACAGACACAAGTTATGATGTACTGTCGTAAAGCGGCTGCATGGACGTGGAATTAAATTGGCCCAAATTGACTTATATTAAATTAAGGCATTCGGTTTTGTGCGCTCCCCTGTCTCCGGTGCTGTGACGTAGGGCTCCTACCTTTGTTTTCCACGTAATTATTGTGATAAACAACGGCCAGTGTTGGATGAAAATGTTACATTTGGGCTAGAAATAGAAATCCGAATTAATTTAAGCTTTAGGGAATCCAGGTAGGTAAAACATGCCAAACAGGGTCTAATTAAATTAGCTAGCTAACTCCACAGACGTGTTGGTATCAATATCTAAACAACATAAAAAAAAACAGATTTCTTAAACATTTGAAGTAAAAAAAATCCTCAATATTTTTTTTGGCTTTGGCCCTGCAGTGGCACACAAAACGCTGGTGTTGTTTTTCACCAAGGTAAAAAAAAGGTTTTTCCATTTCGTGTAACTTGTTAAGTATGTGGAATAGGGATTTAACATTTTGGTATATTAGGTTTTTTGACTCTTTGGTCATATCATGTAAAAGGAATACACGATTCAATGAATTTTTCTCGGTTTGATTTTTTTTTACTTTTTTCGACATCACAGCTTATGGGTTTTTCAATGGAATTTACTTTAAAATATAGAGAATTATCATATCAAAGTTTACTCAAAGTAGTTTTAAATTTAATTCATTTATTTCGTTAAAAAAGGATTAAATTCGTTTTGGCACATACGTCGTTTTATTCCGAGCGCACGCACATTATAACCATCTCTCTTCTTTTGCGTTTCAAAAGTAATTGCATCACATTCGCTCGCTTAGTAGATCAGTCGCTACGATTTATTTTCGAGGTAGCCGCCTTAATCATGTTTGACAGTGTGACATCATGTTTGTATGTTTCAGCCGATAGACGTCCACTGCTGGACATAGGCCTCCCCCAATTTTGGGAGGGTTTGCCATAATCGCCACGCTTGGCAGGCGGGTTGGCGATCGCAGTATGGTATGATGGTGGAATACATAGAGAACGCTGCTGCCCATTCTCCGGTACGACCCTTAGTCGCCTTTTACGACACCCACGGGAATTAAGGGGTGGTGCTATTCTGTAAGTCCGGCACCACACAGACCAGTCCGGCACCACACAGACCTAGTCCGGCACCACACAGACCACACAGACACCACCACACAGACATCATGTTAATCTCTTATAATCGTTCACAAAATATTGATAAACTGCATAACTATTGAGTTTCATTTAAAACCGCGGGTTGATTGATGTTAATGTTACCGAACCGATCATCAGTTATCAAATTCAAATATTAAAATTTAATTAAATATAATTAACATCCACATTCGTTTGTAGGTAATTGAATATTGTTGAAACCACAAACGGAATGATTAATTTCCCCTAAAATATTGTAACATGAAACTCCGGTTGGTTTGACAACCCTGCTATTGCTGTATGATTGTTCAGATAATTTTTTGATGCCAATTAAGGTTGGCCGGATTTAAAATAAATGTTTAATTATGTTTACTTATACATACGGATTCTTTCATTTGTTTTCTGGAATAAGTAAATAATAAATAGGTCATCCGGCTACTGGATGACGTAAAAAGCTTCTTTCTGTGCGCTAATTATAATTAACTGTGATCACCAATCAGCCTGACGTTTATGGAACGGTTGGAAGATAAAGGAGTTGGCAAATTATGGGTAATAGCTGCGCCCCGCGGTTTCATGGCGTTCGGAATTCTCGAGCCATGCACAGAGTGCAAGCAGGGCCAGCTGGTGTTAGACACCTTTGGTTATAAATGCACAGGTGACTTATTTCATTAGTTCTTTATTTTATACTAGCGACCCGCTCCTGCTTCGCCCGGTTTTACGACTCGACAAAGTCGGACAAAGTCTCTAGAACGCTTACTTCTTCGCCATTTTTATTTACATACTAGCTGCGCCCCGCGGTTTTACCCGCATAAGTTTCGATCCCGTGGGAATATCGGGATAAAAAATAGCCTATATGTTAATCCAGGGTGTGAGCTACCTCCATACAAAATTTCATCAAAACTGGTCCAGCCGTTTGAGCGTGAAAAAGTAATAAACATATAAACAAACACACACACACTCACAAACTTTCGCCATATTAGTGTGATAGTGTGTTGTTTAGTACCACAAAGTAGCTTTTTGTCCGTATGTTTAAGTCTTTTTTGACAGTTTCCTACATAACTGAATTATTTTCGTATTGACATTAGTTTTAATTTAATTATGTATGTATATTTTGATGATTGATATTTTTGACATGAGAGTCCTATTTAAAAAAATTCTATCATTAATATTTGTATGTCCCTGTTACTTACATCTTTCAAAGTCAAAGCATTTATTTGAAATAAACCACTTTTTTTTAGGATGGGAAGTCATCAAATGACCCCTCCCACTCTGGGTGGAGCGGAAGGGAGTGTCAGACTCTTACTGACTAAAACCAACCCGTGTTCCTTCCTTAGCCCTTTATGTTCCGGGCCAGCGGTAACCCTTTCGGACAATCCCGCTGATCCGGCAGGCCCTAACGGGCCCCTTCAATTTGACGCTGATATCTCTTAGAGGCGCGCGTGGAACACGTACGCACCGTCCGGCACGGGCCTAGTCGTGATCGGACGGTGAGCTACGAAATAAACCACTTACAGGCAATTTGAATTGTCAAGGGGTCAGTCAGTCAGAAAGATGAAGCTAGTGCCCATTCCAAGGCGTAGCGGGTATCTATGGAGAAGAACGGGCAAGAAACTCCACGGACATTCCTTTAAATCAAAATATTGGCACCTATAAATTTGTAACACTTTATTACCACCTGTGTACCTACCCAAATAAAAGTTGTTTTGTTCTGATTTCACCGTTCAGGAAGTAGGCAGTAAAAATAGTCTTACATAAAATAATGTCCGTAGTTTCAATTTCAATGACCTGTAAGAAAAACTACGCGATTATTTGCGACAAAACGCACAAGAAATATTTTCCCGGTGACTGCGTCTTGTTGCTCGGAAACTTTCATCCGACTAAACATTGTTGTTCCAAGAAAAACACATAACAATAGAAGTAACTACGCAACTGTGGCTCTCCCGGGGTTAGATTTATTTCTCTTTTGTTACTTTTATTAGGGCCTGACCACACGTACCACAAGTACACCACGACCACAACGACATCAGATGGACGATGGGACGATGGACTAATTTGTATGAAAATGAATAGTTTACTCACACGGACCAAATTTGGCCATCAGAATCAAACGTGTGGGCGACACCGACCACATCGCAGCCACAACGCAACGTTGCGTCGACCATTTGATTTAATGAAGAAGCTAGAATGCAAGAAGCTGCAGCGACACTATTGCCCACATTTCGTTGCTGCGATGTGGTGTGGTTGTGGTACATGTGATCGGGCCCTTAGAGAAAGTATACTAATAGCTATTAAGACTTACAAAGAGAATTAATAGTTGAGTCTTGCGGTTTGTGATGAATTTATTATATTTATTATAGCGCTGCTGGACTAGAGACAACATAATATAACGCCTTTGTTGTGAGGGGTAAGCAGGGATGTATAGAACATTCTCATTTCGTCAGTTATTATAATAATGAGTCTATTGCCATTGATACAGCAGACAGCTGAGTCTCGCGGCTCTGCCCGCTTTTCAGTTTCTTATTCAAACTTGGGGTGAGAATTAGCAGTTTTTGAACTTCAACATTACATAAGACAGTCCTCCAACGCCCGCCCTTCACCTTTTCCTAGTGCTTTAGCTGGGAAGATGTGGCAGCAGAGAAAAGCACTTTCGAGATGAAGAGCACCCCTTAAATTTTTCTGATTCACTTCCTTTCTATCAAAATCAGTTCGATATAAGCTGTGATAACGTAACAACCTTTCAAAGTAGTGACGTTTCACTTAAACTTTTAACTTTTTCACACTTTGACCGTTGATACTTAAGTACCCCAAATAAAAATTAAAAAACTGGCCAAGTGCGAGTCGGACTCGCACACGAAGGGTTCCGTACCGCCGAAAAAACACGTTTGTTGTGGGAGACCCCTTAAGTATTTATTATAATCTGTTTTTAGTATTTGTTATTATAGCGGCAACAGAAATACATCATCCGTGAAAATTTCAACTGTCTAGCTATCAGGTTTCATGAGATACAGCCTGGTGACAGACGGACAGTGGAGTCTTAGTAGGTAATAGGGTCCCGCTTTTACCCTTTGGGTACGCAACCCTAAAAAGTCACTGAGATGGAATGTATCATCGCCATCATTCTCCTACCCTTATCCCACTTGGGATGCATGAAGAAGCCTCCTCGTGTAGCGCAGTTTGTTCCGCCGGTTACTCAACTGAACCGAGCGCTTGGCGCATCCTGGACAGTCACACCATATCACGTCATTGGTCACACCCAACACCTTATTTGACTGGCCAATTCTTCCCTTGCGGTGGTTTAACGCCTGGTTTGCGACCAACCTCCCACCCGGTGTCCGGCGTCAAGCAGCCTGCTGTGTTTCGACGATGCGTGGGAGTTCCAGTGCCTTAGGCATCTCCTGGGCACGCTCGTTCCATCATAGACCTCATCCATCGCTTTTCATTAGGCGTGATCGAGGTCAAGAGCGGGCCCATTCAGCAATAAAAAAAAAACTGGCCAAGTGCGGGTCGGACTCGCACACGAAGGGTTCCGTACCACAAGGCAAAAACGCCGAAAAAAACACGTTAGTTGTATGGGTGAAAATTTGAATTTATATTTTTATATTTTTTTTTTGTATTAGTTGTTATAGCGGCAATAGAAATACATAATTTGTGAAAATTTCAACTGTCTAGCTATCGCGGTTCTTGAGATACAGCCTGGTGACAGACAGACGGACGGACGGACAGACAGCGAAGTCTTAGTAATGGGGTCCCGTTTTTACCCTTTGGCTACGGAACCCTAAAAACAACTTATTTGGGGTCGGCGCAACATGTCTTTTTCTTCCAAACTTCTCTATTAGTCGTCATCTCGGTAGCCACCCCCTTTCTATCCATATTCTATTTCACATATTCCATCCGTCGCTCGTTTCGTTTTCGTGTAAAAAAGAAGCAAAATATGCCGTACCTATGATGAGCAAACATGACCACTAAAACTATAATTAAAGAGCTTATAGTCACATAAGCAAAGTTAATTAATACGAAGCACATAACTTCTACGCCAGCTAATTAAAATGCTGGTCCAGTAGAAAACTCAGCTGATCCGGGATAAGTCTAAACATCAACATTCATAACCGTTTCACGACTAAACCGAGTAAGCAACTTCTGTTTAGTATGTATTTTATTTTTATTATAAAAAGTAACTTCCAAATATTAGGTATTAATTTCATAACATCGCGCTTGTTTTCGCCGAAGGGTTGGGCAGATGTGACCTATAGAATAGAAAACTTTTGATTTCAGGCAGGAGTCCATAGGGTTAGTAACAATTTTACAATTTAATTTCTAGTGTTAGTAGGCTACAGACAATAAAATAAAACTAAAATTCAGGGTGGAGCTGCATCCACCTCCGCAACATCGGGTAATCCCACCGATCTGCGAACATACTGAGAACACTGTTGGTGCTGACGCGAACACGCGTCATCAGGGATGCACATCTATTCCTAATAATGGCGGCAAAACCATTAATATTATTATCCGCAAACATCCCTGATGCACTACAACGCCACGGCAGCCGCAGCAGTACTCTCAGTGCATTATTATATTGAACGAGTGAAGTTGACCCACAGGCTGCACGTGTAGAAGGACTAACAAAGCTTACTACAGTAAGCTTTGAATGGCGTTACTTTAATTGGCTTCGTACACCACGCAAACCTGCGGGCCAGCATGTTACAACGGACAGCCAGCGACCTACGTTCCCTTTCAATTGTCTTTTAGATCTTCAGATAAAGATAGTAGACCCACACTACAACAGTTATGTCTAAGTCCCTTTTAATAGGGAGCAAACTTATTGCCACCAACCGGGCTCGAATCAGAATCCGGCAAAGGTAAGAAAAGGTACAACCTTGTCCAACCTTTCGGGAAACAAGAAGTTATGTTGTTTTAATCACCAACCTTTCGGGAAACAAGACGTTATGTTATGTTGTTTTAATCAAGCTAAACACAAAATATCGTGCGGATCTGTTATAAAAATAAAAGCTTTTTTTTTTTTTTTTCATGGATCATTATTATTCCTATGAAGAAGCCCTGTCAACAACTAATATTTCAAAAGTAGATAATTTAGAAATATTGGTTGCTATTTCTAAAGTAGATACTTTAAAAATATTAGTTCTTGAGAGGAAATATTAGTTGCCGAGAGGGCTTTTTGCACGTGTTCCAATATGTATCATTATCCCTTTACCTCATATTCTCACGATAATATATTATAATGCTCACGAAAATCCGTTAATAATCTGTGTAAAGCAAAATCTCCATCAAAAGCGGCTCATTGCTTTTCGATATTAACTTACACAGACAGGCATATGAAGTACATGAGGTAGTGATGATGCAATATCTGTCCGTAGGAGACTCCGAAATGCAATAAACGCTGAAATTCCTGAAGTTCTGAACGCTGTATTTCGAATTATTTTTCATTGGCCATTGGCTGCCACCCAAGTTAGCTTTTACGATTATACAGATTTTATGGTTTCCTCAATATAACTGTTTGACGTTGTAATTTTGAACAAATGTACGGCATATGGGATGCCAATTTTGATTGATGGCTTGGGTCATTCATCTCTGTGTCGGAGATATTTTTAGTTATAGTGTGTTGTAGTTGTATGAGCTTCATTTGTAGTGTGATTCTTTTGTTGTTTTTTTCGTAGTTATATCAATATCTGAAAATTTCCAATGTAGATTCTTTAATATTTTTAATTAAGTGTAGTTTCTTCGCGTATTCGTATATATACATTTGTATGCTTATTTGTGCAGTGATATCAATATCTTCTGCTATGTCCGAAGATTTATTCCCAATGAAGATTTTCTTTAATATTTTTTTAATACTCGTAAGTACATATCTTCTATACTGGAAGGAGGACGCTGGCTCGCGAACGGTGGAAGGAATGCAGGGAGTCCTTTTCCCAGGAGTAGGACAGTGCAAGATAACAAAAAAAAAACTTCTTTACGCATTGATGTTCCTATAAATAATGTTTCTTGCCTTTCATAATTATGGTTCCTAAAGCTATTCATAGAATTTGTTTTTAACTTTATTACCAACCTCCAGAGAGATTATATCTTGCTTCTCGACGTCCACGTGCATTGGTACTTGGTAGGCTGAGATCTATTTATAAGTTAATTAATGGCAAAGATCGCCCTTTATATTTTTGTTTCGGCCTTGAGCGATCCTAATTTACCTATTTACTGACTATCGTTCTCATCTCACGTTCGTATTACGTGAACCTTTTTTTTTATTGCTGAATGGGCCCGCTCTTGACCTCAATCACGCCTGATGGAAAGCGATGGATGAGGTCTATGATGGAACGAGCGTGCCCAGAAGATGCCTAAGGCACTGGAACTCCAGCGCATCGGCGAAACTCAGCTGGCTGTTTGACGCCGGACTCCGGTGGGGGAGGGTGTAGGGAAGAATTGGGCAGTCAAATAAGGTGTTGGTTGTGACTCGGTTCAGTTGAGTAACTGGCGGAACAAACTGCGCTACACGAGGAGGCTTCTTCATGCATCCCAAACACAAACAACTTGACCATAACTGGCGAATGTGTGTGTACCTGCTATAGACACAGACGATACAGTCTACCTAACACTTTTGGAAAAACAGGCATGATGCTATGTTGTAACTTTTCCATGTGTTTTTGTTACATGGGGCTTAACCATACCAGGCGAAATGTAGGTAGGTGTACTAAAGGTACCTACACCTCTGCCCAACCTGTTTTGGTGTAATCAAAGATATACTTGATTAATCTTAGACGTAGTTATAAAAATAAAGAAGAGTCATCATCATCTGCCTAGCCTTTTCCCAACTAAGTTGGGGTCGGCTTCCAGTCTAACCGAATGCAGCTGAATAGCAGTATTTTACCCCTTGGTAAGACTGATGGTCAGACTTTCGGGCTTCTGATTTGGGCATTTGTGGATCTTTGACAGTTACGGGTAACGACTGTCAAAGATCCACAAATGACAGCCGGGGCCAACGGCTTAACGTGCTTTCCGAGGCACGGAGGGGTCACGGTATGTAAAGATGGTCACCCATCCACAGACCAACCGCTGCAAGCGTAGCTTAACCTGATCGATCGACCTGTGCGGCTGTTATTATTTAGCCACGAGCCCCTCATAAAAAAGACTAATCACACTAATATTATAAAGGCGAAAGTTTGTGAGTGTGGGTGTTTATATGTTTGTTACTTCTTCACGCACAAACGGCTGAACGGATTTGGATGAAATTTGACACACAGGTAGTTTATAACCAAGATTAACACACAGGCTACTGTTTATACTGATATTCCCACGGGATCGACACTTACGCGGGTGAAACCGCGCGGCGCAGCTAGTTTTAAATAAAAACAAAAAGGTGAGAATAATTATGAAGAAACTGATGCAGAAAATTTTAACACTCTCAGACTCCATATTTTTACGAGCCCACAGAAATCAAAATAAATAGCAAGTATAAAAATACTCATGAAAGCGATGTAAGATGACAATCATTCCGAATAGGTAGGTACGCTACTAAGTATAATCATCAAGATCATCTGTCTGTACGTCGCAATAACAAGTAAGATCATAGAAAGTTTGCTCAAACTCCCGTTACACGCTTTTTAACAGAATTGATGACTTGAGAACAATTGAATGTCGCCGTGAGACTTGTGAGTCTACAAACCTTAGAGTAAGAAAGCTATAGAGCATCGGGTAGCGTGGCCACACATGAGACAAAAAACTAACATGAGCTACATATGTAGCTGCCTTGATAAAACTGGCACGCACTGAGAGACGGAAATAGTATATCTTTATTTATTTATTTATTAAAACTTTATGCACAAGTAAAAGAAATACTGTACAAAGGCGGACTTAATGCCTGCATGCCTTTATCCTTTTCTATTACTTATAATATCTCAATACTTCATCCCTTTCTTGTAGAAATGAAATGGAGCTACCCACTGTCTATACTTTTCTTTGTCTAAGCTACAAACAAACGAAAATTGCTACAGTTTATGTCGGGTACAGACTGATTGGTATATACTTAAAATAAAATGTAAAACAAGTTGTACCCAGTTGGTGCGTTACATTTTATTTTGCATTGCTTTAGTTAGGATGGGTTCTGTACCCGAACCACCGAAGCCTCGACTCTCCACTGTCCGTCTGTCCGTCTTTCTGTCAGTGGGTTCGTCTCATGAACCGTAATGGGTAGACAGTTGTAATTTTTACAGAGTGTGTATTTCTATTGCTACTATGTAATTTTGTTCCCATTGTGTTCATTTGATTCGGTGTCAGTTCAAGGTCTTTATATTAATTGTTCCGAGACATAATAACCAGTTTTGCATCGTATAAAAAACGGTCAAGTGCGAGTCTGGAGACCCCCAATAACTTTTCAAATTTAATATTATTTGTGGTTATCAGTACAGACGCCAGCACATCAAGCTACCCGAAACTGTCTTATCCCAATCAACTTTGAATCTTAATTTTTAGCAATAAAGTTGAAAATCTATTAAATAATTTTGACAGTTTGTAGTAGTTTGTGCTGGCGTCTGTACATAGTGGCAATAGAAATACACACTGTAAAAATTACATATGTCTTCCTATTCCGGTTCATGAGACGAATCCACTGACCTGTGTGTGCCTTTGTGCCGCGCGCGATTATATCGCGTGTCGCGCCTTTAAGCGGTCGGCCTATAGCTGTAGATATTATTTTAAGCTACCCATGTCGTCCCAACTTGCTGGTAACCTGTGAAACTGCATACATGTTCTATTTCTATTTTCTTTCTAATTTTATTTGTGTTTCATAATGACGTTCCACCAATCTGTACCCGTCATTATGTTTTAACCTATTTCTTTGAAAGCACGCCGTATTTCTCAAACGCTAACGCGCTGTAGTAACAAATCCATTGTATTTATTTTACGCCAGAAGAAATTATCGTTAAACTCTGTTTAATAAAGCGACTGAAACTAACGATGTCTATTAAAACCTATATTAAATTCAAGTTAATATTTTCATACAGCAACAGTCTGCCGACGTTCTAAATCTTATTTATCATAAACTAGCTTCTACCCGCGACTTCGTCCGCGTGAAATTTCTTGTTCCTCTGACCCACCTCGTCGCATCGCATCGTCTGCCCGCGCTATCATTTCGTTTTCGCTTATCGTTTTTTAGGGTTCCGTACCTAAAGGGTAAAAACGGAACCCTATTACTAAGACTTCGCTGTCTGTCCGTCTGTCCGTCTGTCCGTCTGTCCGTCTGTCCGTCTGTCTGTCTGTCTGTCACCAGGCTGTATCTCAAGAACCGCTATAGCTAGACAGTTGAAATTTTCATAAGTTATATATTTCTGTTGCCGCTATAACAACAAATACTAAAAACGAAATAAAATTAATATTTAAGGGGGGCTCCCAAACAACAAACGCGATATTTTTGCCTTTTTTTGCTCGATATCAAAAATGGCAACAGGTAGGCACTTGAAATATTCACAAAATACTCAGTTGTATTTTAACTTTAATAATAAACAATAAAATTTAAATAAAATAAATATTTAAGGGGGGCTCCCATACAACAAACATGTTTTTTTCGGCGTTTTTGCCTTGTGGTACGGAACCCTTCGTGTGCGACTCCGACTCGCGCTTGGCCAGTTTTTTCTGACTTTCTTTTTGCTCGTCTCCTAAGGGTCAGAACGTGATGTTATATAATGATAGCCTACAGCAGGGGTGGCCAACTTGGTTAGACCCACAGATATAGATATACCTAGATAACGCAAGAGTACTTCGCGTGCCAAAAATTGCACCAACTTATGATTACAATTCGTAAGCCGCCCCTTTCGCGCTCAGTCCTTTGTACTGCTGGCTGCGTAAGTGTGAGCGAGAGCGCGAGCTTGTGACGTCATAGTAGGTAGTCAAAAAATGGCACGCTTGGTTTTCATACTGTTCGTGATACTTGCGTTATCTAGGTATATCTATATCTGTGGTTAGACCCAAGATCTACTGTTCACTGACGACACCCTGTGCGATCTACTAATTACATACTTCTTGAAATCTTATATGAAACAGCTTAGCTCAGTACACAATTATGTAGTATTTTTTTTTTCACTTTAATAAGAGGGAAAATCATCAATCAAAACATCGTGAGGAAACCGGCATGTCCTAGAACCAAAAATTCGAAGACATGTGACATCTGCCAATCCGCACTGGGCCCGCGTGGTGGATTACGGCCCACTCCCTCTCACCGAGAGGAGGCCTGTGTCCCAGCAGTGGGAACATTATAGGCTGATTATGGTTATGGTTAAGAGGGAAAATATAAAACTGAAAATTATTCTTAGTAACTACTTATTTGCGTTAGAGCATTTTTGGCTAGATTACCAAAATCAGATTTGTAGTTGGAAATATTTTTGCCTTGTCGCGATCGACCGGTTGGCCACCCCTGGCCAAAAGCCTTTCTCACGAATTGGGCTAAGAAAAGCAAAAAGAATCTTTCAAATCCGACTGGTAGTTCCAGAGATTAGTTCGCGTTCAAACAAACAAATTCATTCAGCTTTATTACATTATAGACACTCGTAACTCGAAAAATATCTCATGTTTTCCGTTAAAAATCTATAAACATAAAAAACTTCACCAGTATAGAGGCCAAACGTCTTTTTCCATGCCAGATTGCCACTTGAAGTTTACTCCAGCCTTTAGCCAGACTAAAAGATTTCGAAGCTAAGATATTTCCACCTGGAGCGACCTCGGGTCGAGAGCTTTTCCACCGCGCATATCCTTTCATTTCATTGGAATCTGTGCCAATGCTTTGTTTACCCATGCCAGTACACTTGAAATATTACTCGTTCTAAATACTGGAATTGATTTACTGGAATGAACCGATTGTGTGTTCGTTTTAGCGTTTTGGGTTGAATGAATTTCGATGTTATTCTTAATGCGATATTTAATGTTACTGAAATAAAGAGCGTCTGAGAATTTTTGTAAATAAGTCCTCGTAGTGTAGATAAATATTCGTATCATCATTAATATTTCTGTTAGCACCTCGTTATTAACTAGTTACAATTTACCGACCTAAAATCCGTTAGTAAATAAAACGATTAAGATACTTAATCTTTCAAACGTATTTATATTTTTCATTCATAGTAGACACGTCTCCTGGCAACATTTACTGCATACTTTGAAATTTGAATGTTCTGAAAACATGACTTGCCTGAAAAACAAGCTCAAAAAAGATCTAAATTGGATAAATTCTATATTTTTGCCATCGAACCCATATAAGGGAAACTATACTTTAAACGTCAGTTTCAATAGTTTTAATAGCGCTAGTAAACCAGCAAGTGGAGTCTCTATCTAAACGCAGCATCACATTCCGAGGGTTTTCCGTGCCACCACTTCCTAATGGTGTCGCAGGCAGCTCCAGCCCGCCCTAACATATTGAATCTTCATTTAATATGTCCTTTTGTAACATCACATCGTAAAAACTGAACTCACTGAAGACTTACGAACACGACAATATATTTTTTGTGTACAACTATTGGATGTGTTGTACTTTGATTTATGATGTTAGAGGCTTATTTTGTGGTCTGAATTGTTGTTTAGTTTTTTCGGTAATATGTTTTATTTATTTAGGGGTCCGTACCCAAAGGGTAAAAACGGGACCCTATTACTAAGACTTCGCTGTCTGTCCGTCCGTCCGTCTGTCTGTCACCAGGCTGTATCTCAAGAACCGCGATAGCTAGACAGTTGAAATTTTCACAAATTATGTATTTCTGTTGCCGCTATAACAACAAATACAAAAAAAAAATATTATGGGGCTCCCATACAACAAACGTGTTATTTTCGGCGTTTTTTCCTTGTGGTACGGAACCCTTCGTCTAAGAGTCCGACTCGCACTTGGCCAGTTTTTAGGGGTCTACCCAAAGGGTGCCAAAGGAAACCTATTACTCAGCCTACGCTGTCCGACCGTCTGTCTATCAGCGGGTCGTATCTCATGAACCGTAATAGGTAATCCCCACGACACAGGGAATCCCAGTGCGGGGTCCAGGGCATTTGTAAAAACCTAACACCTAAGGCTCCTTGTAAACTGTTACTAGTTTTTGTTTTTATATTGTACTTACCGTGGTTTTTCTGAACTGTATAAAGGTTTTATTTATTCAGATTCAGATGATTTATTTGTAAACATAGGTTACAGATACACAGGTGTGTGAGATGTTACATTTTTTAAAGTGCTCTATGCTTTGCCATTAGGCGTACACATGTAAGCAGGTAAGTTTATTTTAATTATTTCATTATTAATTTTACAATATTATTATTATTATTATTTTTATTTATAGATAGTTGAAATTTTCACAAAGTGTGTGTTTCTATTGCCGCTATAGCAACAAATAATAAAAATAAGGTTGATAATTATTGGAGTCTTCATGCAAGACGGGTTTTGTTTTGGCATTTTTTGCTTTCGTGTGCGAGTCCGACTCGCACTTGGCCGCTTTTTTTTGAGTTATTAGACTTCTTCCTAAATAATTGGACTGTCATTACAAAAGAGAGAGAAACATGGAAAGGCTGAAGAGGCTTTGGCCCTGCGGTGGGACACACAACAAGCTCATAATAGTTATATTATATACTTATTTCAAAGTCAAAGTCAAGTCATTTATTTCAAATAGGCACATACAAGGCACTTTTGAAAGTCAAAAATTACAATAAAATAGAATTGATTCTGGTCGCCCCTTCCACAAGGTAGTGTTCGTATGGAGAAGAATGGGCAAGAAACTCCACCGTTACTGTTTTAAAATGTTTTACAAGGTTTTGTATATAGTCATAAATCACGCAACACGTTCTTCTTCCTCTATTAAGAAATAAGACAGTAAACCGTTATTTTCCGAGTACGTAAGTCTCATAAAATATTTATGAGGCAACATTTTCCTGAATCAAAGAATCAGAATTGGCAATATCATCATATTATATATTATTGTCGGTTATTTCCCACCAACAAGGAAACGATGTGTGCCAAACATTTTGATGCGCTCTTAACCCGTTGTCTGTCCCATCAATATTACCTAACCATCTGCTCCCAGCTGCTGGGACACAGGCATGCTCTCTGTGAGAGGGAGTGGGCCGTAATCATGCTCTCTGTGAGAGGGAGTGGGCCGTAATCATGCTCTCTATGAGAGGGAGTGGGCCGTAATCGTGCCCTCTGTGAAAGCGAGTGGGCCGTAATCATGCTCTATGTGATAGGGAGTGGGCCGTAATCGTGCTCTCTGTGAGAGAGAGTGGGCCGTAATCGTGCTCTCTGTGACATTAAGTGGGCTGTAATCGTGGGGCTAGTGCGGGTTGGTAGTTGTCACGCGTCTTCGAATTTTTTGGTTCTAGAACATGCCGGTTTCTTCATTATGTTTTCCTTCACTGTTTTGAGAGCAGTGTGGTGAAGACATTAATTACATGAAGTGCTTTCCTGTCTAGACGTAGGCAAAAAGGCTGCCAAGCAGAAATGGAATTGGGCGGGTCACGTCAACCGATGGGTGCCTGGGGAAGGCCGGCCCAGGAAGAGGTGGCGAGACGACCTTGGTGCATACCGCAAGATGAATCGAGGTGGCTCTAGGAAAGGATGCTTGGAAGGATTTTGCGGGGCCTTTGCTCATCAGTGGGACAGTATAGGCTCAAAAAAAAGTGCCTGCCTGGGTTCGAAATCCCGACCTAAAACCGGAAAGTCGGGGCCGTTACCGGTAACTCAAAACTCGATCACGCTTCGATGAATCGTAACCACCCAAACACAGTATAAACATGCACTAACAAAGTAACGAGAACGCCCACAAAGGCACACAACAACAAAGTAACGACCGTTAGATTCGATTCTATTGTTAAGCGTAGTAAAGTGAAACAATGGCAACTAATTCTCGAGCCGGCAAATATAAGTTTGTCGCCGCTTGTGCCAAAACTGTAAACTGGTAAAATTTACAACCAACTGAATGAAATGAGAAACTAATATTAGTTTGCGAGGGTTGCCACTTCACACGCCTAATATTCAACTATATATGTCTTATATACAGTGCATACAAATAAATTCCGCCCCGACCCTTGCACGAGCCAGCCCGCGCCGCTGAGCCTATAGTTTTAAATTCGTCCCCAATTAACTCATCGAATGCCGTAATTAGAGACACGATAGAAAGACAATTGCTTATGTCGAACTGTGTAACTTAAGACATTGGAAAGGTTAATTCCGATCCAGCCTGTCCCTTGCTGTCCTCTCCCAGTGACGCCCTAAGCCGAGATCCGAACCCCACCGGGGGTGCCCTTAGCGTGTAGTCGCTTAGTTTTTAGTTAGTTTTTAAGCCCTGGCTGGAGGCCTTAATTTATTGAGGCATCCACAGGAAAGCCCGGTTAAGCAGTCGATAACCACACAGGTTGAACGGCGCGATCCCATTCTTATAAAAATACTAGCGGCCGCCCGCGTCTCCGCCCGCGTCTCCGCCCGCGTGGATGTCGGTTTTCGCGACAAAAAGTAGCCTATGTGTTATTCTGATTTACATAACCTACTAAACTCCCCTCCCGCATCCGCACCCCCGCCTTGGTGACGCCTACTTCGCCTGTCGCCACGGGCCGCGCAGCGCAGAAATAGTATTATATTGATTTCGCCATAACTTTCATCTCTATCTTTTATAGTTTAGACGGCGTAAGCCAAATAATGAACTTTTTTGGATGATTTTTTACACCTTGGGTCCGAAAAACCCAAATATCTTACGGACCCCTATTTTTTCTAAAATAAAATACTTATAGCCTATGTTACTCGCAGATAAATGTAGCTTTCTAATGGCGAAAGAATTTTTAAAATCAGTAAAGTAGTTTTTGAGTTTATCCATTACAAACAAACAAAAATACAAATTTTTCCTCTTTATAATATTAGTGTAGATAAAAAAAAAATACAAATAAATAAAATTCGCGACAGAGTCGCAATCAATAGTTTTTCTTTCTTTTCTTTCAATTGGAGTGTCTGTTTGTAATGTCAAAGTAACAGCTCATTACTACTTAAATGCATATGAAAGTATATACGGTACTTATAACAAAAAAATATTTTTTAAATTTTTGGCTGTCTGTCAGTTTGCTTCGGTTAATCTCCGAAACGGCTATCGTTCGGTATGGGAATACTATTCGAACCGACTCGTAAGTCTGGGCCACCACTGCTCTAGTATCGAGTTGCTAGCTTGCTGGCTTACTATCCTCGCTTGAAAAACTAGCCTCTTGATCCGTGTACCAACTACCCGGTAGGTAGTAGGCATTAGTTATTAAAACTTATGTTTGATGATCATCCCGTTCGCATTCGTCGACGGTCACTGTTCCATACTTAATTATAGGATCTCGTGTAAATTGTCCAAAGTTAAGACGCTGGTGACAATTGTAATTGGTTTGTGATGCCAAGTGCTGGTATTGATCTTATATACGACAATATTGACCGGGAAATGTCTTGACTGCAATGTAATATGATTAGTGGTTCGTTAATCATGCTAACCAGACGAGGTAAGACGCCTGGTCACTCTGCCTTCAAATGAAGAGTGAACAGGCATCTTCTGGGCACGCTTGTTTTATCATAGACCTCATCCATCACTTTCCATCAGGCGTCATGGAGGTCAAGAGCAGACCAATCAAAAAAATGTAAACAAGAAACAAGAATCAATATGATTATGTTAGGATGTCCCAAAGATGATTTCTTACAACTCATGCATCCATACAAG
The DNA here is from genome assembly GCA_916614155.1 of Mesoligia furuncula. Classification (NCBI taxonomy): domain Eukaryota; kingdom Metazoa; phylum Arthropoda; class Insecta; order Lepidoptera; family Noctuidae; genus Mesoligia; species Mesoligia furuncula. The sequence goes on along the minus strand of OU744800.1, from coordinate 20,122,434 downwards.
CCTCCCGCAAGGTGGTCCGACGACCTTGTGAAGGCCGCAGGAACCCGTTGGTTGCGAGAAGCGCAGAACCGGTCGAAGTGGAGGTGCTTGGGGCCTATGTCCATCAGTGGACGTCTTTCGGCTGAAATGATGATGATCATGATGATACATCCATACTAATATTGTAAACTCGAAAGTAACTCTGTCTGTCTGTCTGTATGTTATCTTTTCAAGCCTAAACCACTGAACGGATTTCGATAAAATTTGGCAGAAAGATAGATTGCATTTCGGGGAAAGACATAGAGTAGTTTTTATCGACTTACCTCGCGGGCGAAGCTAGTACTTGTATAAAACTGGGAATTTCTTAGTAACGGCCCCGAGTTTGGAAGTTGGCCGTGTGATACCCCCGTGCCTCGGAAAGCACGTTGAGCCGTTGGTCCTGCGCCTGATCTCTCTCCGGTCGTGTCGGATTGCCGTCCCATCGGACTATAAGAGTGAGGGAAGAGGGAGTGCACCTGTGTCTGCGCGCACACTTGTGCACTATAATTAACTCCCGCGCCGAAGGTCAGTCTCCGTTGAGATTGGCCGCAGAGGCCGAAATACACATACGATCCCATTATCATTTTGCTAAAAGTTCGTAATCTGCTAAATTCATAATGGTCGATCATTGGTCGATCAATGGCACAGAACATATACTATATCATCTGCCTAGCCTTTTCCCAACTATGTTGGGGTCGGCTTCCAGTCTGACCGGATGCAGCTGAATACCAGTATTTTACATGGAGTGACTGCCTATCTGACCTCCACAACCCAGTTAATGGGACAGAACATATCGCACACCTAGATAAAGAGTAGCACAACTCAAAATACCTCTTTTTTCAGGAACAGCAAAAAACGTTTTACTCGTTTTCTATTTGACCGATTTAAATGGTTGTTGAATGATTGTTGGATGAGGTTGTATTACAACCTCATCCAACAATCATTTAAATCGGTCAAATAGAAAACGAGTAAAACGTTTTTTGCTGTTCCTGAAAAAAGAGGTATTTTGAGTTGTGCTACTCTTTATCTAGGTGTGCGATATATACTATACTCGTAACGAATTAAAAGCAATGACTGCACAATGACGTTCTAATGGTAGGCCACTGATCAAAGGAACTGTCAAAATTTTAGCAGATTACCGCCTAAGTCGGTCATTCATTTGTCATTATGTACGAGATTACCATTCTATGCCATTTCTTTCAATGGAGTGTCAGTGGTTGACCATTAGAAAGTCATAATGACGCCATTATATTAGTAGACTAGCTTCCGCCCGCGACTCCGTCCGCGCGGATGTCGGTCTTCGAGTGGATGGTTTATTTCTCCATTTTGAGTAACTCTGACAATGACATCTTGTAAATATCTATTGGACCCAAATACGGCTAAGCCTATAATAATTAAGGAGATCCCTCTATTGAGCTACTGCTGTTGAGCTCGCGTTCTGTAGTAAGTATTTTTTTCATAGTAATTCCGACCTTGATAAGTAGCATGTAGCAGTAAATTACTGACAATGACGAAAAGTTTGCAATAATAAAAAAGTGATCGTGACAATGCGACAGAAAGTTAATTGAGAGCTTCAGCATACACAACATTGTTAGTGAGCTCGTCCGGAATATGAACATGAAGATTTCTTGGACTGCTCACATGGGAAAGAGCTACGTAAAGTTGCCCGTGTGAAAAACAACTCGCGGTAAGATCTACGCCAGCAACTCCTAGGGTCTGACCTTGAGCCTTATTTATTGTCATGGCGTAACACAAAGCTACAGGAAACTGTATTCTCTTAAATTGAAATGGAAGATATCCACTACGGGTAATGCACGTGTGTTCGCGGTTCTACAGAACAACGTCTATGAATAAAACCGAAAAATAAGATTTTTTTTTCTACGTATTTTTTCAGGATAAAAAGTATCCTAATTTATGCCCAGGATAATAAGGTATAATTATACCAAGTTTCATCGAAATCGAACCGTTAGTTTTCACGTGATGCCTGCATATACAGACAGACAGACAGACAGACAAAAATTTTTTTAATCACATATTTGGGTTTGGTATCGATCCAGCAACACCCCCCGCTATTTATTTTTTCAATATTTTCAATGTACAGAATTGACCCTTCTACAGATTTATTATATGTATAGACTAGCTTCCGCCCGCGACTCCGTCCGCGCGGATGTCGGTCTTCGCGTTGATGGTTTATTTCTCCATTTTGAGTAACTCTGACAATGACATCTTATAAATATCTATTGGACCCAAATACGGCTAAGCCTATAATACTTAAGGAGATCCCTCTATTGAGCTACTGCTGTTGAGCTCGCGTTCTATAGTAAGTATTTTTTCCATAGTAATTCCGACCTTGATAAGTAGCATGTAGCAGTAAATTACTGACAGTGACGAAAAGTTTGCAATAATAAAAAAGTGATCGTGACAATGCGACAGAAAGTTAATTGAGAGCTTCAGCATACACAACAATGTTAGTGAGCTCGTCCGGAATATGAACATGAAGATTTCTTGGACTGCTCACACGGGAAAGAGCTACGTAAAGTTGCCCGTGTGAGAAACAACTCGCGGTAAGATCTACGCCAGCAACTCCTAGGGTCTGACCTTGAGCCTTATTTATTGTCATGGCGTAACACAAAGCTACAGGAAACTGTATTCTCTTAAATTGAAATGGAAAATTATCCACTACGGGTAATGCAACGTGTGTTCGCGGTTCTACAGAACAACGTCTATGAATAAAACCGAAAAATAAGATTTTTTTTTTCTACGTATTTTTCCAGGATAAAAAGTATCCTATTTTATGCCCAGGATAATAAGGTATAATTATACCAAGTTTCATCGAAATCGAACCGTTAGTTTTCACGTGATGCCTGCATATACAGACAGACAGACAGACAGACAGACAAAAATTTTTTTAAGCACATATTTGGGTTTGGTATCGATCCAGCAACACCCCCCGCTATTTATTTTTTCAATATTTTCAATGTACAGAATTGACCCTTCTACAGATTTATTATATGTATAGATACCCAAACTTGTCAAAATCAACACTTATGAAATCAATGATAGACCATTCTGTCACTATTGTAATAGCAGACTTGAGGCCGACGACTTTATTTATATAAGACTCAGGCTAAGGCCTGAGTCTTATATAAATAAAGTCGTCCCTACCCCGTGGGAGTAAGCTCCCATGGGGTAGGCAGAAACTGCAGAAAGTCATGATGCTACGATCCTTACATACCCTTTTTACTTCGTTTGCGTTTATAAATCTAGTCATGCTCGCACGCCGGTTGCGAGTACTACACACCGGACCTTTCTGAAGAGCGTCACCGATTAGGTTACTTACTTATTAGGCCTTCTAGGGCGTTTCCACTCACATCTGCCTTGTAAAAATTAAGGGGCTTACATGACCTAAAGCGCGGTCACTGTCGGACTGCATAGAAAAGAAAGAGAAGCGCGATGCGATGACACAACACTGGTAATTTATTGCAAAATATGAAGCAATTATGACACAACTATTTAATTACAAAAAATCTATTATTGTTTGGACTAAAAAATTAAAATACTAGTAATTTAGTATGTTGCTTTTAGAATAATCTTACAAAAAATCAGAATGATTGTATGTTTATTAGTATGGTTTTTATTGTAAAAAGAAAGTTGTTAGAGGTATCTTTATGATTTTTTTCTATCATATCAAATTAGTTGTATTATATTTTTAACACACTATCTACCTAGCATATATCCTGAAGAATATCATATATTTTTCTGATTTTGTTTACTGTAGTCGATCATATACTTTTATTGTTTTTAAAACTTGAGTTTTTTGTGTTTAGGTCATGTAAGCCCCTTAACCAAAAATATATTTTGTTGATCCAGTACAAATTCGACGTAATGATTGCCTTCTGTTTCAGCTTGTCTCTTACTAAAGGCCCACGTCCTCATTAAGTCCGTATGTTTATCTTCTAAAGCTGAAAGGTGTCATATTTGTTACAGTATGGTATGGCGGCCGGTATCTCGTTTCACGCAAAGTAGTCTTACCTCCTTACAATAACCGTAGCTTTCAGATACTTGTATAAGTCATCATACTATTATTAATAATAATTATTTATTTATTCATCTTGACAACATAGGTCCAATGGTTAGTACAAAAATTACTTATCAACTAAGGGTTAGTAATAATAATGAATTGATTAAAACATTATTCATCCCTGCCACACGAGCAACCGGACAGACTGTCTAAGTATTGGTGCATCGTGTTTTTCGGCTAGGGTTTTCAAAATGCTGTTGGGGCTAGCCCTCATTCTGCTTATTAAGGACTCGGCTTTTTTCCTTAGAATGGCATAGAAGTCGTCGGTTCGCGCTACAGCAAACATGCCAGACGCACTGCAGAATCGGGGCAACCTCAACAGCACCCTGAAACCATTATTATATTGCACACGCAGGGCATCTAGTGCCCTCGCGTGCAGTTGACCCACAAACCGCCCGTGTAGAACGCTTGACAATAACCTTAAACAGAGTTATTTTGACCTCGTAACTGCAACTAGCAAATCTGTGAGCCAACATGTTGCATCTGGCTGCTAGTGCCCTGTGTTCACGTTCAATGTCTACCTGATCCCGGAGGTCCTCGCTGACATAGTGACCCAAGTATTTTATTATTATTATACTATTAATTTTCTTTGTGTATGCTGTACCAGTACAGCGTCCTAATAATTGTTTGCTGCACCGGACGACGTCAATACGTCGGCGCCGGCTTTCGCTGAAAACCAGTGCTGGGGCTCTGTCTTGCATAGGGTCGCAGCATAATGCTGAGCGATAGCCGTTTTGCGTGGATGTGACGCAAGTTTCCCCCAACCCTTTCTTTTTATTTTTTTTTGTTTTTGGTCTTTATTGCGTCATGTTTACCGCAAATTAAGGCCAGGACTCTCAAAATTGACCTATTTTTGATTCAACATTAAACAATCAAATATTCTTTGTTTTAATCTGAAAAAAATATATGTTGCAGTTCAATTAACACTCTTGATTATTCTACGGTTCAAAACACGATATTTACAACTTCACTCGATCATAAAAAATCGCAAACAAATCGAAAACAAGAAAGTTTTTGATCGTTTTTCAAGTTTTACTTGAAGTAGATCAAATTTTTACTCACAAAAAATATGTCAAAAAATAGGCAATGATGTATGTAAGAAAATTCTGCGGGTAATTTTTCTCAAAACAGAATTGTATTGTTTAAACAAGATATAATATAACAAGGCGGCCCGCGCTCATCGCTTCAGTAGCCTGCCAGGCGTCACCGAGGTAGGACCTGTGTCGCTTTTCCTGGCTCGCTGCGTTCCCCCGCTAATCGATCGAAATATACGTTCACACACTGAAATATAATGCAGTATTGTTATTTACCGTGTTTGTGTATTCGTTTTAAAAATCAGTCTGTAAATATTGTTGTAGGTTCTAGTATTAATAATTAAACTAGATATTAGTTTATGTTGTTGAGGGGCCCGTGGCTAAATAATAACAGCCGCACAGGTCGATCGATCAGGTTAAGCTACGCTTGCCGCGGTTGGTCTGTGGATGGGTGACCATCTTTACATACCGAGACCCCTCCGTGCCTCGGAAAGCACGTTAAGCCGTTGGTCCCGGCTGTCATTTGTGGATCTTTGACAGTCGTTACAGGTAGTCAGAAGCCCGAAAGTCTGACAACCAGTCTTACCAAGGGGTATCGTATTACCCAGTAACTGGGTTGTGGAGGTCAGATAGGCAGTCGCTCCATGTAAAATACTGGTATTCAGCTGCATCCGGTTAGACTGGAAGCCGACCCCAACATAGTTGGGAAAAGGCTAGGCAGATGATGATTAGTTTATGTTGTAGTAGGTATATTATATAGTGATAATTAAGATTAAATTATGGGGAATAAAAACAGAAGGAAGAAAAAATTTCCAGCATTGAACTGCGGGAGCTTAAAAAAAAAAAGTAAGTTTGATTATTATTTTTCTACGTATTTATTACTACTTACCTATTTGTAAAAGTCGACGGGACAGAACAATATTGTAGTTGTTTATGTAATTAGGTACCTACTTGCTTTCGTCACAGTACTAGCAGTAGCAGGTAGGTACAGACGCCAGCACATCAAGATAATTATCCGAAACTGTCAAATTTTTCCAATCAACTTTGAACCTTATGCTTTAGCGTTAAAGTTGAAAATCTATTAAAGAAATTTGACAGATTGTAGTAGCTTAATGTGCTGGCGTACCATAAATTTACAATAAAATTAAGTATAGGTAGTAATATCAAAGTAAATATAAACTGGTTGATATTTTAGTTTTTAATATTTCAGTTTATAGACAAAACAGTAGCACAACTACAACAAAGATAATTTTTGCTAATAAAACTTTTTATCTTTGCAGTTCATCGATACCAAGATCTAAAGGCGTATTTAAAAAAAAAACCGGGCAAGAGCGAGTCGGACTCGCGTACCGAGGGTTCCGTAACATCCGGGTTTATGCGTAAGGTTTATGTTTATGAAATTAAATGTTTTTTTATATTTATATATTTGAGTTGATTGAATGAAAGGTAAATTGCGGTTTACGATTTATGACGTATTAAAAAAAAAAACTACTTAGTAGATCTCGTCAAACCAATTTTCGGTGGAACTTAACATCATATATTTTTTTAGTTTTATTATTTTCTTATTTTAGAAGTTACAGGGGGGGGGGGGGACATTTTACCACTTTGGAAGTGTCTCTCGCGCAAACTATTCAGTTTAGAAAAAAATATATTAGAAACCTCAATATCATTTTTGAAGACCTATCCATAGATACACGTATGAGTTCGATGAAAAAAAAAATTGAATTTCAGTTCTAAGTATGGGGATCCCCCAAAATTTATTGTTTTTTTTTCTATTTTTGTGTGAAAATCTTAATGCGGTTCACAGAATACATCTACTTACCAAGTTTAAACAGTATAGTTCTTATAGTTTCGGAAAAAAGTGGCTATGACATACGGCAACGGAACCCTAAAAATGCACAGGCGAACAGTAACTACATAATCTACAACTCGATTTTTTTAGTTAGAGAATGGGATTTAGAATGACGACCGACGCGACGGCAGTATTTGCTTCTCGCTCAGGCGCAATAGCTACTACTACGTGAGTGACAGACATGTACACACTATTATCTATACAGTATTGTGACTCGGCCCTCTTCTAGAAATAATTACAGACCTACAGCCGCGCGTAAACACGCAATAGGGCTGCCCGCCTACAGTATTTTAATTTCATCAACCTGCCAGCTTCATTCTAGTTTTGTGATTGTATAGGTAAAATATTATATTTTTTTATTTAAAAATATGAAATTCGTTGTGAATGAAATAGGAAGAGTTCAAAAACAATACATATTTTTGTTTTTTTTTATTAGTAGATTTAATTAAAAAAAAACTTATTGACGAATTCAAGCAACCAAAAACTGCACAATATAGTCTACAATTGCTCTTTACCATATTATTAAGTAAGTACTTGTATGAATTATTTCAATGAATATTTGTCACAAATAGCACGCTTACTGCTTACAAAACGATCACACCGTCCGGCGTCCGTTCATCACTGCGGAGCATTCGAGACTGTTTGTTTACCGAGTGTAAACCGGACTCTAGGCGCGTAGGTATAACTCGCGTTCCGACCGTTTGTATGGGTTGTTCCCAAAGTACTCCAAAAAAAGTTCCCAAACTACTCCATGAAAAATATAATATTTTTAATTAGGTTTCATTCTACTCCATGATAACATTAAAATGTTCTCAAAGTACTCCATCCCATTTTAATCAAAAAGCTAATTTAAATATGTACCGGATTACTATAAAAGGGTAGCTGACGTACAGTTAGGCTCAAAAGCTTTGCAAATATATTTTTAAGTATAAAGAAATTTTTAAATAAAAGACTGTAATATAATACAACAATAAATTTGAGTCTCATTTTTTTTTTTAAATTCTAATACTTATTGAAAATATTCAAAAATCAACTGACAATATTAAAAAAGTGGGGCTCTGGATTTAGATTTCTAAAAAACATGAAAAACAAATAATAAAAACCTGAAATGATATCTGGCACTAAGCCTAACATAAAATATTTTCAAAATTCGACCAATAATCATTTGAAATTTTACCTAATAAGTATGGTAAAAAATACTTATAAACCTAAAAGTCACAGTCTTTCTTTCTTAAACACAAATTTTGAATGCTAATAAAAGTTATCAAATCAAGTTACTACTTACGATAAAACTAATGTAATTATTTCAAATATATAGAATCAGACTTAAACTATTTTGAGACATCTACCTACAATCAAAGGACCATGCATCATTTTGTGTCCACTTTTTCAACATTGTTCAACAGTGATGAATTATGTGTCATATGAAAGTTCTTAAAACGAACTTTATTTCATTATATGGTGTTTTAGTACCTACGTTCAAAAACTGATAACTGGATTGCATATTAGATAATTTGAAAATTGGGCCCAGTGTTCATTCAAAAGTGCCCATGGTCCTTTAAAATAATTTGTTGTAATGATTGCAGCACTGTATTTTTTTCTATTCTTAACTGCTAATTTTTTTAACAGTATTTTAAACAACGGAATTCTGCTACGCACATTTTGCCATTCTTTGATTATTCTTCTCCACATAAAGGGTGACAAAACAGACATAGACAATAAAATTAGCGTCCTATTAGTCTGGTATCACACCTGTACAAAGCTTTCATTAAAGTAATCGAGAACAGAATAGCCGGCGCGGCGCCCTAGACAACCATCAGCCCCCCGAACAGGCCGGATTTCGTCGCGGCCTTTCTACTACTGACAACCTCCACTCTATCAACCAGGTTCTCGAGAAACATACAGACTTCCGAGCTGACTTAGATGCTAGAAGATCTCAGCACGGCAAGCCTAGAGGTCGGATTTCAAATGAATATGTCATAGACCAAGTTGATGACGAATAGCGTGCATCGCAGGATCACCGTGGCGGGTGGGGGAGGTTAAATATGTCGATGAGTAGCTCTATCTTGGTCAAATAGCCTCTTTCAGGCAAGACCAAACAAAGAAGTTGCAAAAAATGCCTGGAAGAGCTATTGGGCCATGAATATCAAATGAAGGGCGAACTTCCACTATCACTTCAAGAGAAGGCTCATCGACATGTGTATTCTTCCCATCCTCACGTATGGTTCTCGTTTGAGAACCATGTTTATGGTCTTTGATAATTCAGCAGAGGTCCACGCTCAAGGTTTGCCAGAGAGCTGCTCTGGACAGAGGGATGTGGAAAGAGAGTTAGGGACTAGGGAGATCTTTGTCCAGCAGCATAACGGCAAAAAAAATATATAACTACGAAGAATAGCCTACTCAATAAATAAAATATCAATTAGAAAAATAATTGTAAAAATATTGTCCTTTACCACGTTATACAACAATTCAAGTAATTTATACGCCCCTGTGTCTTTACATCATTTATGAAAAGTTGGGCTTACGCCTCTGTGTACCTGCTCAGGGCGTATTTTTATGGACTAATTATATTAAACTTTTTTGGTCGTAAAGCACATGCTATCTCAGTTAATACAAAACCAGGCCCATTTTTGAAAAAAACCTTCTTAAGCACATCACAAATCTAAGAACTTTGTCCCTTGAATACTTTTATGTAGCTCTAAAAATGAGAGAGATATAACGAAAACAATTTTTTTTGTTTTGTTTTTTGCTTCTCCTGAAAACCTGTGTTTTGTACTATACGCCCTTTGAGCCCAGAGGTATCGATATGTGCGAATTATATAATCTCTTCAATTCTTCTTCTGATTCTTTTCCCCTTTAACTCCTAAAAGCTTCTTCTTTAATAGTTTGTAAGAACATAAAATCGGCAATCTTTTTTATGATATCGTCTGTTTTGTAATCAACTTTCAATTCGATGGGTTGTAATATAGCCAAATTGGTCAACCTGTCTTGACTTGAGTCATAGTTAATCGTAAGTATTTTTTTTATTAATTTTTATTTCGAGAAGGTTTAGGCATGGTACCTGGTAGGTATAAGGATTGACTAGCGCAAAAACTTTTTATTTTATTGTTTACAAAAATGAGTGATAAATAATTCTATTATTACCTTTTTTTTTTTTTTTTTTTTTTTTTTTGTGGATGGGAAATCATCAAATGACTCCTCCCGCTCTGGGTGGAGCGGAAGGGAGTGTCAGACTCTTACTGACTAAAACCCACCCGTGTTCCTTCCTTAGCCCTTTATGTTCCGGGCCAGCGGTAACCCTTTCGGACAATCCCGCTGACCCGGCAGGCTTCGGCCCTAAGGGGCCCCTCCTCGATGCTGACATCTCTTTGAGGCGCGCGTGGAACACGTACGCGCCGTCCGGCACGGGCCTGGTCCTGATCGGGCGGTGAGCTACCCATTACTCTCCGCCCGCAGGCCCGCGCCTACGGTGGCCGGGAGTCGTCACGCGGCTCCCGACGCCCGGAGCGTCTCCCGCGGCGGCTGGGACGGGAGGCTCTCTCCCTGAGCCGTTCCGCCACCTCCTTCGCTAGCATGACTGCTTCGCAGAAGGAGGTGACTGCCTCCCACTCCCTCTCGCCCCGGACCATGGCTTGCACCAGGGCCGGACGCGAGAGGTCGCCGTCGCTGCCAATCGCCTCTACGAGGACACGGCGGTGCTCCGCCCAAGCGGGGCAGACCTCCACCGTGTGCTCCACCGTGTCCTCTGGGCGATCCTGGCAATGGTGACACCCGGGCGTTTCCTTCCGCCTGATGATGTGCAGGAACCTCCCGAAACTTCCGTGTCCGGTGAGGACCTGCGTCAGGCGAAAGGTGAGGGCGCCGTGGCGCCTCTCTAGCCACTCCTCAAAGAGGGGTCTTATCGCCGCTATCGCGGCGTGCCCTGCGCTGGGTTGCGACAGTCGCTCTTTCCATGCCGCCATGAGATCGCGCCGGAGATCCGTCCGCTCCGCAGCGATTTGCCGCGGAAGCGGATCCTCCCCCCGGCGTAGTGCCTCCGCGCGCCACTCATACAGGCGCGCGAGGACCATCGCCTCCAGATCCCATGGCGGCAGTCCGGCAAGGAGGCTTGCCGCCTCGCCAGAGATCGTGCGGTAGCCCCGGATAGCCCTTATGGCTACCACCTTCTGGGGCGCGTTCAGGTAGTGGGCGGCTCGCCGCCGCAGTGAACGCGCCCACACCGGGGCCCCGTATATGGCCATGGACCGCACGACCCCCGCGTAAAGCCTCCGGCAGGAGGCGTTTGGCCCCCCCAGGTTGGGCAAGAGCCGCTTGAAGGCGGCCCCGGCCCGTTCCAGTTTGGGGGCCAAACGTCGGAAATGCTCCACGAAGTTCCACCGGCTGTCGAGGACGAGACCCAGGTATTTCATCGTCATCCCGACGCCGATGTGAACCCCTCCTACCGTTAGTTGGGATCCCGATGGCGGCGCGTTCCGGGGCCCATGAAACGACATGGCCTCGGACTTGTGCAATGCCACCTCGAGACCCAACTGCCGGATCCTCTCCACGACTATCGCAACCCCGCGTGTCATCGCGTCGGCCGCCGCCTGATGCGACCTCCCCTGCGCCAGGACCAGCGTGTCGTCAGCGTAGCAAACCACGCTGACGCCATCAGGGAGGTCGGCGCGCAGCACCCAGTCGTACCCGATGTTCCACAGAGGCGGCCCCAGGACCGATCCCTGTGGGACACCGCACGACATCTCTCGCCGGTTCCACTCCCCATCGCGACCGGGGTAGCTGACGGCTCTTTCCGTCAGATACGCCTCGACTATTCGACGGAGGTAGGGCGGCACCCGGTGATACCGGAGTGCCTCCACAATGGTGCTCCAGGGCAGGGTGTTAAACGCGTTGGCGATGTCGAGTGACACCGCCACGACGACCCCACTCCGGGACACCGCGTCCCCCGTCGTGAGGGCTCTCACGCGCATGATGGCGTCCACCGTCGAGCGCCCCTTGCGGAAACCGAACTGGCTGTCCGCAAGATCCGGCCCCGTCCTCACCAGGTGCCCGACGAGGCGGCCCGCAATCACTCTCTCAAAGAGCTTGCCGACCTCGTCGAGCAGCACGATGGGCCGGAATGCGGACGGAGAGTCCGCAGGGCGCCCTGGCTTCCGAATGAGGACCAGCTTCCCCGTCTTCCAACGGCGTGGAAACTGGCCTCTCTCCAAACATGCGCTTAAGAACGCCTCCAGTCGAGGCCCGAGAGCCCCCGAGGCCAGGACCCAGGCTTTACCTGGCAAGCCGTCGGGTCCTGGGGCGGTATTTTTGGCCTTCAGCCTTCCTACCGCCGCTCTCAGTTCTACCCCGGTCACAGCAGGGATGTCGTCGTCATCCGCGTGGTCCGCTTCGGGCACCGCAATTGGCGGAGCCATGGGCGGGGGAGTGTGCTCCCCCCGTGAAGGGAACAGAGCGCTCACCACCTCCTCCACCAGCTGGGGGCGGAGACTCTGCGTCAGCGGGGGGGCCCAGGTGCGGAGTTTATTCCGCACCATTTTATAAGGGCGCCCCCACGGATCTCTGTTCAGAGTCTCCACCATCTCCTCGCGGGCCACATCCTTGGCCCGCTGGACAGCCTCTTGGAGGGCGGTCTTCGCCGCTCTGTACCCCTCGTACAGCTCCGCCTCCGTGGCTTCCGCATCCGGAGGGCGAATGCGGAGCCTGCGGTGCCTGGTGTAAAGGTGTCGCGCATCGACGCACGCCTTGTGTAGCGTCTCCAGCTCCTGCGACCACCAGTACACCCGACGTCGGGCGCGTCCTGGCCGGACTCGGGGCATTGCCACGTCACAAATTTCGGACATGGCCTCCCGGAACCACTCCGCCTCATCGTCGATATCGGCAGGCCTGTCCGGTGATGACACCCAGGCCTGCACGATCGAGGCTTCCAGGAGGAGCTCCCGGTCCAGCTGTTTTAGCGCCCACCGCGGACCACTCGGGGCCTGTTGGACCAGCGCGCTAGAGGTCTGGGCGGAGACGTCGAATTCTATTATTACCTACGTTAAAGTTAGTTGTTAGTTTGTTTGTATTAGATACTCAGCAATTGAACTCTCCATGAATTTACATAGAGTTCTTACAACACTGTACAAACACCCTATGGTTTCAGAACCTCTTATAGAGGATTCATATCATGGGTGTAGATAAAGTCTTGTATGCAACTGTACAAGATTAGGTATTAAATAACTATTATAGGTAATTATGTAGATGGAGCAGTTTGAGAATTGATAACGAATAATCGGTGGAGTACTTTGAGAATCGTTCCAGATACCTATGGAGCAGAATGGGAACAAAATAATAAGTATTTATAAATAATAATAATTCCTTGGAGTAACTTGGGAATTAATGTATGAGATTCTTATCTTTTTAGAACAAAGGAATGGAGTACTTTGGGAATAACCCGTTTGTATGAAGATAGTATACTGTATAGATAATATTACCGTGCCTACTGTATCTATTCTATAAATTATAATAATAATGCAAGGTTGTTGATGTTGTTGATAGTAGAGTGTACGTAGATATTTGTTACCTCCTGATTTAACGACTGACTTACTACTCGACTTACCGATCGACTTACCGACTGACTTACCGACTTACTGACTGACTTCCTGCGGGAAATTGAATTACGCGGGTAAAACAGCGGTTCAAGCTCGTCTAAAATAATTTCGATGTTTCACATCTGCCAGGCCTCTCACGATGGCTCAATTTATAGATGATCTTTTTATTATAATATACATTACATAGGTACCTACCTAATTACTTATAAAACTTAGTAATAGGATAAGCTTGCGAATGCGTCTATAGTAGGTTTTTTTTTTAGCATTGATCTATCTTTCAGACACTCTGAAGCAACGGAAAGCACCAGTGGAGATGGAGCTGGAGAACGTGATCCAAAAACTCAATCGCTTATGAGTCGCTGAAGACATACTAGAACGAGTCAACTCCGACCCAACATTCATGAAACGCATTGTTACTGGTGACGAGACGAGTTTGACATGCAAACTAGTCAACAAGCTTCGGAGTGGCGCCTTCCAACTGAACTGAAACCGAAAAAACCACGCCACGACCAAAGTCGATCAAAAGTCAGTCATGTTGACTGTTTTCTTTGACTATCGCGGTATTGTACACTCGGAATTCATACCGGAAGGTCAAACGTTAAATAAAATATATTATTTGAGCGATATGCGGCTTTTGAGAGAGTAAATTCGAAAAAATGGCCAGATTTGTGGAAAGAAAATTGTTGGATCTTGCACCACGATATTGCGCCTTCGCACAAGGCCATCACTGTGAACGAATTTTAGCGAACGAAGGAGAATTCGCGGCGTAAACTAAGCTCAATTCCGGAAAAAGCGTTTAAAAAATGTTTTTATGATTTGGTTATTCGTTGGTGTAAGTGTGTCGTTTCTGAAGGATCATACTTTGAAGGGGATAAAATAAATTTGGATGAATACCTAACTAACATTTTGTGTATTATTTGATCTCGGTACGTCTTTGACAGAGCAGTATTTTAGTATTTCTTATTTCTAATAAAGAATTTATTATCCTGTGCATTGTATTGTAATGAGCTTTATCAGAATTTATTTAGTCCAAAGTATATAACTAATAATAAATAACTAGCTTATGCCCGCGACTTCGTACGCGTGGACTATAAATTAGTTATTAAACATACCCTATGTGATGGATGAAAACCAAAGCTACAGAATATCGAAACTTCCATCAAAATCCCTTCAGTAGTTTATTATCAGACAAAAATTCGACAAAACGGATCATTCATAAGGGTAGTGCGGAAGCGATATAACAGTCATGAAAGAAAAGATTAGGTAGCAATTAAAAAACTGCGCACCGGACTGCGGACTCGCGCAACGAGGGTTCCGTACCATCATATGTTTTTAAATTTTCATCGACGAGGCCTATATTCATCAGAGAATTTTAACATTGTGCACTGCGGTGCACAATGTTAAAATGTTAATGTTATGTTGTTGTCAGCGCCATCTCTTGACCGATAGTGATAAATGTGATAAATGTGATAAATGATTTATTTTCTGTAAGTAGGTTTTTACAAACACTTTTACACGTCATCATATTTTTTAAACTAGATGTGGTCGGCGTTTCCTATCTGACTACTCTGAGAAGAAAGGCCGAAACAAACTCAGAGGTCACAGTCTCTTTTAAAGTCCAGACAAAATCTTGGTCAGATCGTGTGAAGACCATGTAGATTGATGTCTGAAATGGTCTTTTGAGGAAAGAACCACACAGATTGAGCGGACCTGTCCAATCAGTGCACGCATTTGTCAAAAATCGTGCAGCTCGACTCAGAAATGAGGAGCTCAACGATTCGACGAACAATACCAAAGAAAGGACATTTGGGTAGGCCGCGTAAATTACTCAAACTGCCAGATCATGATTAAAACTAAGAAGGAAAACAGAAAAAAAAAATGACCCACATAGTCCTCACATTCACAATAATTAAATGAAAAGAAAAATAAAAAATACTTTACAAAGTAAATATTCATGTCATTGTCTAAATAAAATTCATCAATGTCAATGTGTATATAAAAATCCGGACATAATCTTTGAGGACCATGTAGATTAGTGTCTGAAAAGATCTTTTGAGGAAAGAACCACACAGATTGAGTGGACCTGTCCAGTCAGTGCACGCATTTGTCAGTAACCGTGCAGCTCAACTCAGAGAAACTAATATAACTTTTATTGATGATTTCTGAACAAGTGTGCTATTTAGAGACTTCGTTTTATTTTTCCTGTAATATTTACATAAACTTCTATCACATAAAATAATTTAAAAATTTTCTGTTTGCAAACTTCGGAGATAAGGGCGGGAAAGGTTTTTTTTTTGCATTTTACATCAAAAGTCAAAAACAATGCGGCCCAAAAAAAAGAATAAATGTTTGAGAATGTGCAAACTGTTTTCTTTCATATGATACCCCACGTGCTCTAGTAGCCCCACTTCGAATTCTTCAGACTTCCTTTCAGGCCCTGTTGCAAAAAACGTACATATATTTTTATTTCTTTCTTATTTGCAAAATAGTTGAGGAAACGTCATCTAAAACTATTCCAAATTTCAAGTTGATGCATTAGTAGTTCTTGACATGTCCAGCTGTGACAGACAGACAGACAGACAGACAGACTGAGTCCATAAGGGTTCCGTTTTACCATTTTGGTACGGAACCCTAAAAAGAAAATTTTTGGTAGGTAATAAAATTAATTATGTTGCTATATTTATATTTCCCTAAAAACTAAACACCAGAAATATTTTAACATAAATTTTATACATAATATTAAAAAAATATAATATTTACAATCACAAAACTAGAAAGAAACTAAAGTAGGATGATGAAATTAAAATACTGTAGGCGAGCAGCCCTATATTTCAAGAATAGGGCCGAGTCACAATACTGTTAGATGAAATTACCGTGGCAGCAGCGGGGTCAGCGAGTTCATTCGAATTGCGCGTTCGCGGAACTTGCCACGCGCGGAGGGAGGTAACGCTAAATGCCTACTGCGCTCGAATATCCTGGCCTTAACGTATTTTCTTTCTATCTTTCATCTTTTATTTCTGCCTCGTTTGTCTAGTGGTCGCAAAGGCTACTGCTGAGCGTGAGGTCCTGGGGTCGATATCCGGGTCGGGCAAAGTGTTATAGGGTTTTTGTATTGGACTCTTAATTTCGTTCCCGGTTGATGGCCAATAAGTTCGTCATCATGACTTGTTCCTATTATACATAATTATCTGCTTACGTTTTTAACCTATTGAAGGAGACTGAACGAGACACAATAGAATTGAAAAAGTTATAAAAATGTTTGAAGTTGTAGTGTAAACTGAACTTTACTGTGTAGGGCTTAAAGTTATTTTTCCATAAACTCATATTTGTTTACATTGTTGGCAAATAAATCGCGAATGCAGATTACATTGTATAAGATTAAACCATAGCAGTATAATATAATTATAAGTAGTAGGTATTGTAATAAGGTGGTGCATTGTTATGTAAAAGAGCGCCTCTCGCCGTCAAACGTAAAAGTTTGGAGAGTTTAGATTTAAGTAACATCTCTGTATTTTAATATCATTAAATAAAATAATACAGGTATCACGTCTGGGGGCGTTTAGTGTCCTGTAAAGTGTTGTGGAATAGAATCGAAATAAAGATGTTTATGTTTTTATGATACACTCGCAAAGTGTTCAAGTGTACAAGTTCGACCATTTCAGACTTCGGAAACCGTAGAACTGAACTTTCACGAACAAATCAAAATTAAGTCCTTCGTCTCGAGATAACAATAAATCCATACTTACTAATATTATACATGCGATAGTGTGTCTTGTTACCTCTTCATACTTAAACCGCTGAACGGATTTCGGTAAAATTTGGCAGAGAGAGAGATTGCATCCCGGGGGAGGACATAGGATAGTTTTTATCCCGATATTCCCACGGGATCGACACTGATGCGGTTGAAATCGCGGCGCGCTGCTAGTATTATTATAAATATAAAAGTGTAATAATTTTATGTACAAAAGTTGAAGGCTACAAAAATCTATACAAACAATAAATTAATAGTTTTATAAAACACTAGAAAAACACGCTTCGCCTTTCTCACAAATGCAAACACGACTATGATACGATATTCTATCATGGAATGCCAGTTCATATCTTCCGGCTCCATCATCAGATCAGTTCGACAGTACAATATTATTGTATTGTCATCAGAACTACATACAGCTGCCAATTTTCATTACGCTACGACCCTTGGAAGATGGTTAAATTAGTTACCTTAGATTCCATTACATAGTTAGTTACATACAGGTCGACCTAATAAAAGCGTGTTAAAAATATGAACCCTGTCTCTTAACTGTAACAATCATCTAACAGGCTATATTACTTTTACTAGCTACGCCCCGTGGTTTCACCCGCGCAAATGTCGATCCCGTGGGAATATCGGGATAAAAAGTAGCCTATATGTTAATCCAGGGTGTCGGCTACCTCCATACAAAATTTTATCAAAATTTGTCCAGCCGTTTGAGCGTTAAGAAGTACAAGTAAACTTATAAACACACACAAACACACACTCACAAACTTTCGCCATTATAATATTAGTGTGATTCGGATCTAGGTCTAATTCCTACCTAAACAGAACTATAACCGAGTAAAACGGAGTAAAACTTTTCCTCCCTAATCCGTCATTGTCTCTGAGTAAAGAAGCAAGATGAATATGGCAATGGAAGGCATGTCGCCGCGATATGCCCAAAGTGGGCATTTAGGAAGAGTCTCGTCCATAGAAACAAATTTCTTGTGTCAAGTGTCCTTTTGTTTACTTATGTATTTATTTGTGTAGTTAGGTTAGCTACTAATTTAATACAATACCTAGTGTAAATAGTTAATGGTGTAATAATATATTGATTACCAGCTGACCCGGCGAACTTCGAACTTCGTGCCGCCTCAGAATCAATAAGAACGAATGTAAGGGAAAATTAATTATCTTCATTATTATTTTTTTCGTGAATTTTTCGCATGTTTTAAAAGTTATTCTGCTATTTGGGGCGGAGACAATTCCAACAAATCAGAAATTATAAAAATCGGTCCAGCCGTTCTTGAGTTATAGATGGTGTAACTAACCCGACTTTGTTTTATTTATATTCCTAAGAAGATAGAAGATGAGCATTTTATTCTTAATAATAAAAAAACTGGCCAAGTGCGAGTCGGACTCGCACACGAAGGGAAAAACGAGGAAAAAAACACGATTTATGCTATTCTGTTTTTAGTATCTGTTGTTATAGCGGCAATAGAAATACATCATCTGTGAAAATTTCAACTGTCTAGCTATCACGGTTCATGAGATACAGCCTGGTGACAGACAGACAGTAGAGTCTTAGTAATAGGGTCCCGTTTTTACCCTTTGGGTACGGAACCCTACAATCTAAACAAAATATCACGTAGGCCTATATCTATAGGTACCTATTAATCTAGTGTCGTAAAGCATTTTGCGTTGCTGTAAACATAATTGTAACTTAATGAATGTAATTAATGTGAAACATCTCTTGATGGTGACGAACCCATAAAATAGATTTTTATGGGTTAGTGACAATTACAAAGAACCTCTAATGGTTTTTTTTATCGTCACTAATTTTATATAGAAACATAAAGTCGTTTAAGTTAAAAACCTCAATCAATCTGCCCAGCCTTTTCCCATTTATGTTAGGTTCAGCTTCCAGTCTGAATGAACTTGAATACCAGTGCCCAGTTACTGGGTAACACTGTAACCCTTGTCAAGACTGGTTGTCAGACTTTCGGGCTTCTGACTGCCCGTAAAGACTGTCAAAGACTTACGAATGACACCCGGACCCAACCGCATAAAGTGCTTTCCGAGGTACAGAGGAGTCTCAGTATAGATGATTGAGATATAATATTTGGTCACCCATCCACGTATCAACCTCAGCAAGCGTTGCTTAACCTTGAAGATCGACCAGTGCGGCTGTTATTATTTAGCCACGAGCCCCCTTCAATAAGCAAAACCTGATTGCAATTAATTGTATTTCTAGTACAGTCAACCCTGCTATCATGTCCTAGTTCAGATTTCAACGATCCCTATAACCGTTGCATTGAGAATTTCGCATAAAGTCTGGGTCACATTTGGGTAACACTTGGAATTAATAGACCATCGTCACAAAAGCTTACTTCTATTGGCACTCGCACGGCACTTAACCCAATCACTAGGATATGTCAAAATTAGATTCTCTTGATCCACGTTTTCACTTCAGTGTTTATGAAAAAGCGCAGATTGTTTCTGACTACAGAGCTGTTAAAAGCTCAGATCTGATTTGAAAACGTGGCTCAAACTCAAAGGAGCTCCAGAAATAATTGCATAACAATACCTCAACAATAGTACTTACTAATTCCATGCCCTCAACTGTCATCTCTACATTCGAATGTCAGATTTGAATTCCGAGTAACTCTTTGAAGCCGTTTGAAGCGCATTGCTTCTATGAGCTAATTGTACGGTGATGACGTATCCATGTAGCTTTTGATTCCAAACTCCGCACCGCACTCGTAATAGCCAAACTAAACTGAGCATACCATAACAATTCAAATGCGATCTCGTTTACAAACGGCACTGCGTATGACGTCACTCGCTAGTTGCATTATTTATGTGCCCGTTTTGTGTTGTCAGAATAGGGACTGGGACTGGGACTCGTGAATTGAGATTATATTTTACTTGAATAATTCATATGGGATGTTAAGGATTTTGTGAGTGGCGACTTTGTTAGCCGGCAGACATTTACATTTTAGCTGCTCAGGGACCCAGATTTTTTGAGTCAAAAGTTGACTAGGGTGAATGAATGGTTTAAATGTTGAACTTGTTCCTGGTTTCGTCTTCTTCAATTAAAAACGTACACGTGTTTGGTTTTGTATAAAGACGCCAGCACCCGGTGTATCCATCGCCTATTCAACTCATTTCAAATTAAAAAACAGAGTCTTTCATCTCTGGTAGCCATTCAAGATGTACAGCGTTGAAAATGACGCAATTGTCTGAGACCTTGAGCTCTGAAATCGCGTATCGTCCTATTATAATGTCCCCCATTTGTGTATGACGCTTCATGTCCGATGCCGCGGGCTGGTTAGCAACACGGATGTAAGTTTTTTGGAAACGGCTTTTGAAAAAATATTAAGAAGTTCTCGTTATTTCGGCTGTTCATGTATGACGTAAGACGATATGAGGGGGGACGGGGTCAACTCTTATTTTTTCTTACATGGGGTTGAGAGGGATCTAGATTGTTCTTACGTTAGATCACAAAAGTAAGAAAAAATATAAGTTTTTATATTTTTATTACTTTTTCCTTACAAATTGTAAGGAAAAAGACACACACACACATTTAGACATTTTTCACTACCCGTCGTACCTCTGTGTTATTCGGATCTCAAAATATAAACATTTTGAAAGGCAACAAAATGTAGAGAGTCACGAATAGAAAAATGTAGGTGTCCTAACTCACTACATTTTTCTATTCGTGATTTGAGTTAGGATAACTACATTTTTACTAAAACGTCTACAACTACATTTTTTTACTAAAAAGTCATGCGAGCGACGATATGATATCTGTTATACCGCTATTCCCACATATCGAGACTTATGCGGGTGAAACCGAGGGGCCCAGCTAGTTAAAAATAAACTCGTGAGACAGGACCATTTACAATCAAATATTTTGTTAGTTTTTATCATCGTCGGTTTCGTATCAACAGCAGAATTATTTTGGTTCCTAAATGAAAAATAACACTTGTCCATTAGTCTTAACTCTTGCGAGCAGCTGTGACAGCACTTGCGAGCAGCTTGTATTCGTTGTTGAAAAGAAGAAAATATTATAATTTCTTACATTATTCATTTAGTTTTGTCAGTGTGTCTCGTCATGTCGTTTTTTGCTTTTTAATAAAATAAAAGATATTCCTAGCATGCAAATCCTCTCATAGGTTGAAAAGTAATACAGATATTTTAAGAAGCAATTTATCACTTGGCATGTATAAGTATTTGTATTACCTACACTAACCTCGCACTGGCTTTTTCTCTAAACCCAATGAAGTGAGAAATATCAGTTTTGTCACCCTTATATTATTTACAGTCCTTGCATAGTTATTTTACCTCTGACGGCAGCAACCCAAAATCAACCATAAAGTAACGAGAATAAAGATCACTGTGATTTTGACAGGCTTGTAAGTGACAGCATCCCAACCGCAACATTATTTCAAAATCACAATTGCTGTACAAGAATCTAATGGTGCGTGGCTAAAATCGGAACTAACGACGCCATCTTGTTTTTTTTTTTCATTAAATTTCACTAAACACATTATTTTACCCACAGCGCCTCAATGTCAACATCATTCAAGCTCCAAAAGCTCATTGTTGAACTTTAATTGAATTTTTGGTAAGATATAAACCCGAATATATCCAGCCGGTCGATTCTGTAAAAATCTCACCGTGAAAACTGAGGTGATGTGAGTTTGTTTTTGCTAGGAAATGACACTATTGACAGCTCACTACACGCTCACTTCACCTAAGTTTTCACGGTGAGATTTTTACAGAATAGCACCGCTGTAGTGTAATTGGATTTCTTCCCGAGCATCTACGCTCACCAGCCGCTTCCAGTAGCTAACTGTACATCTATGACAACTGAAGTCCCGTCTAAAGGCCTATTCAGACGGAGCTACACACACGCTAATGGTTTCGACATGTGATGTGCATTACGGTGTCTACGACAAACTATTCTATAAGCGGTTTGATAAAACAATATTATTTGGGGACTTCTTATATTGAAGTAGGGTGTTCATTATGATTTTGTAGTACTTTTGTGGTGTGGTGTGGCTACTGCTGCCTTTACAACAACTGGCCGAACTATTCAATAAAAATCTCACCGTGAAAACTTAGGTGAAGTGAGTTTCAAGTGAGCTGTCAATAGCAGGCATCAGCGCCCTAGTTGGGTAATACACTTTTCAATTACAATTTGAATAATTTTGAAGAATGTCGCTAAACCATTGCTTCCTCTGTTCGAAAAATTTGTCCGCTCAACAACTTAAATGACACAATGAATGTTGTTGAACTTTCAAAATGAAAGTCATTGCTACTGTTAGTGTGATACGCAATTACCCCACCCAAAGTGGTTCCGTACCCAAAGGGTAAAAACGGAACCCTATTTCTAAGACTTCGCTGTCTGTCCGTCTGTCTGTCTTTAACCAGGCTATATCCCAAGAACCGCGGTAGCTAGACAGTTGAAATTTTCACAAATATGTATTTCTGTTGCCGCTGTAACAACAAATACTATAAACAAAATAAAATAAATATTTAGGGGGGGCCCCCCCTAAATATTTATGCGATGCGATTTTTTTGCCCTTTTTTGCTCGATATTAAAAATGGCAATAGGTAGGCACTTGAAATATTCACAAAATACTCAGTTGTATTTTAACTTTAATAATAAATAATAAAATAAATATTTAAGGGGGGCTCCCATACAACAAACATGTTTTTTTTTCGGCGTTTTTGCCTTGTGGTACGGAACCCTTCGGACTCGCACTTGGCCAGTTTTTCAAGCCCACTTTACTTAAGTTTTCAAGATGAGATTACCGAACAGACCTGCTGTAAACATATAGGTACTGTAAATAAATAGTGAGATAATAACCGATTTTGTACCCGATTCGCGTGATAGTCATCGGTTATTATTATCTAAAACACATGTTAGACGTACTTTTTATGGAGCAATAAAATAACAAAGCATATTTTTCTTATTAGTATCTTGAGGAGTGTAGATACTATCGGATGCCTATAAAGTAGTAGGTATCTCTTTGTAAGTAATACATGTTTATGGTAATGAAAAAGCCAAAGGCGAGGAACATCGGTTACAGGGCGGCCGTCGTCGGGAGAAGGCGTTCTTGACACCTGTCAGTTTCATACAAACGAATACGTGTTTTGCGAATTTGATCTCTATCAGCTGCTAGAATTGTTGCACTGACTAGACTGTAGTTTATGTGGAGTTTTAGCTAGCTTGCTGTTCCATGGCAAGACTTGTATCACATAGTGTCCAAGAGAAATGTGACAAAATTCGTAAAAGGTACTTGTCTGTTTGCCTTTATTCCTTCAAATCACGAGGTCACAAAACAGTACTTTTGCGTAAAACCAGGAACTTCCTTGTTCGCGAATGAAGGTCTGCTTTGTGTGAAGACACTGGGCGTACAGTTACTAATGAGCTCATTAACAAACGCACGACTAGGTGCGCCCTTTGTAAAGGGAACCCTACCAAGATGTAACATTCTGTATAACACGAGATGCGGAAGGGCTACACTGTCATATTATACACACTTATGTTTGTGTTATGTTCAAGTAACTATCAAGCCATGGCGTGATTTGATTATTTAGTGAAGAGACCACAACATACATAATAAATTCAACGTTAATTACCAACTTTTCATACCTCATTATTATTCCCATCCTTCTCCACAACATCGCCCGTTCACACCTACAGGAATCACGACACTAAAATACCCACCCGCTTAATATTCATAACACTTCTAATAATATCAATTTTATATTCTCCTCTCGTTCAAGCTGGCTCGTCCGCGTGAACGAGGCATGTTGCCGGCGGTAAACGACCAATGCGTTCGCTGCAAACTGTTTACAATAGGTACGGATGCGTGTATGAGTGACGTCGGTGTACCGTTGTGATTTACTAGCACTTGAACTGCATATTTGTGTCTAGGCGCGTCTGGTCGAGCTTTGAGTCTCCATTGATGCATTCCATGTCAGTGCGGTTAAACTCTATGCTTATTAGTTGGCGAATGGATATTTGCTCGTGTGCAGTCTGCATCGTAATGGCGAGGCGATAAAAGACGTATGCATTCCGTCTAAAATGTTTAGTATACATGTGGCTAGAAATGTTGTGTACCGTTGTGAATGTTGAACAGTTTGTGGTGTCCTAGGCTAAGAATAATGTACTCCATGCTTCATGTTGCTACACTAGACTATTTGACAAGTAACACGAGAGCGCTTGGGCAAGTCAGTCCTGAAATCAAATATGGTGACTATCTTTGCCTGTCAATTTTTTTCACTACTGTTCGATTCTGTAACTATCTCACCGTGAAAACTTAGGTGAAGTGAGCGTGGAGTGAGCTGTCAATAGTGTCAATTCCTAGCAAAAACAAACTCACTTCACCTAAGTTTTCACGGTGAGATTTTAACAGAATCTGCAAGCTGTTCATGACATAGAACTCTCGTTTGATTGTAAGACAAGAAAACGTGGTGTGATTCGCGATGTACCATGATCAGCCTATAACGTCCCTACTGCTGGGACACTGGCCTCTTCTCTTCGAGAGGCTGGGCCCTCTGCGGGTTGGTAGATGTCACATGTCTTCGAATTTGTGGGTCTACGACAAGCCGGTTTCCTCACGATGTTTTCCTTCACCGTTTTGAGAGGAACGGTGATAACATTTTTTACACACATGCGCCAGCTTAAGTTCACACCATCCATCCGCCATCCATCTTTATATACTGAGACCCCTCCGCGCCTCGGAAAGCACGTTAAGCCGTTGGTCCCGGCTGTCATTCGTGGATCTTTGACAGTCGTTACGGGTAGTCAGAAGCCAGGAAGTCTGACAACCAGTCTAAGCAAGGGGTATCGTTTTATCCAGTAACTGGGTTGTGAAGGTCAGATAGGCAATCGCTCTATCTAAAATACTGGTATTCAGCTGCATCCGGTTAGATTGGAAGCCGACCCCAACATAGTTGGAAAAAGGCTAGGCAGATGATGATGATGCGCTAGCTTAAACGTAACTCAGGGCCGTTACACCACTGCTCATACGCGATTTTATCCCAAAACTCAGCTTCACTCATCAGTAAAACGTCCATAAAACGCTCAGAAGTAAATAACATCGTCTTGGCTTAATAAACATCGAAGTCCCAGGCCAAAATGCGTCAGATCAATATTGAGAGGGCTTTCGCATTACTTTGAACACTAAGGTCTTAAAGCTCCTTGATTTACATTCGCTCCAGTCTGCATTGTAATTCCATCGTCGATAAAAGACGATGCATTTGGTGCAAATTGTTCTCAATATGTACAGATGCGTACGAGTGGGAGTGAGTACTGTTTTAATGCTAGGTGTTGGGTAAATACTTCATATATCACCGCGGTGTGTGTCTGTGAGTGCTTTCGTGTCATATAGAGCTTTGGAATTTTATTTGCTTTAAATGTAGGTACAGTATAAGATTAATAACAAATAAATGCGATCAGAGAGATCAGGGGGCCTAAGAAGGCCAATCATAATATGGCGAAGACAGTCCGTGTTTTTCTTTTTTTCGCTGCACTGCGTAGGTATAATCAAAGAGATTGGGATTGGATTTGGATTGAATTGATTGGTATTTTAGCACCGACAAAAAAAAAATACTGAAAAATGCTTCACCAATGGGATTTGATACGATTAACTTAACAGTTTAACTGTCCATTATGTTATCCTTTTATGATTCTGCCAAAGTGGCCTTTTTAGGCCCCCAGATCAGCTTCTTATGTCATTATTATCATAATGACATAAGAAGCTGATCTGATCTGATGTTATTCATCAACTATCGTTGATGAATAACAGCTTGAATTTCGCTGTATCTTATTAAACAACAAAAAAAACACCGGCCAAGTGCGTGTCGGGCCACGCACAGTGTAGGGTTCCGTAGTAACCCGTTATCACAATGTAGTACGATTCAGTTGTTCTTTATTCTGAATAGGTAAAAAAAAAAACATATTTTGGTTTTCAATGCAAGTCTTTACCCATTATAAACAAGCAACTACTTCATCTTAGTCACTTTAAAGGATCAATGCTAAGGATTTTGTATTTGGTACAAAATTATCCAACACCCAAGTTCAACGACTATTACTGCTAAGCTAATAAAGTTATCTTAACCGCTATACTTTTCCTTTAAAGTTCATGAAATGCACTATCATCGAGAATTTTTCCAGATTTTTCAAGCCAGTAGTTTAGCTTTTAGAGGGGGGGGGGGACGCCCTACTGGAACAAAAATTTGCACTTTAAACTTTAATATTTCGTAAATTAAGCATTAAATCGAAAAATAATTTTAGCAACCCCTAAGCCATTTTAGGGGACCTATTCAACGATACCCCACACGATGGGGTAGATGATGAAAAAAATATTCATCCCCACTTCACATGTAGGGGAGCTACCCTAAAAAAAATATTTTCAATATTTTATTTTACCACTTTGTCGGCGTAACTGATATATGTACTCCTACAAAATTTCAGCTTTCTAGTGCAAACGGTCACAGAGATTAAGCGAGGACGGACAGACAGACAGACGGACGGACAGACAGACATGGCGAAACTATAAGGGTTCCTAGTTGACTACGGAACCCTAAAAACTGGAAGGTGTTTCAAACAAAAAGCGTTGTTGGCAAAGATAAAACAGTCTGCAAATGTGATGTAGGTATACGATTGAAGATTGACGGTAGCTTTAGATAAAGAAAACTTTCTAGGAGCTTTTGTATTTGTGCTTTTGTGTGCGTAATTGAATAATAAACACTCGACGAAGATGAAAAAAGTTAGCATTAGAAAACGTACTTACAAGTAAATCTTGGCGGATAAGTTCTTGCACTTAAACCACCATTAAAACCATCACATCTATCCTGCGTTCGCGATTTATTTGCCAAAAATGTAAACAAATAAAGTTATTTTTCCATTCATTGATATTTGTTTACATTTTTATAACTTTTTCAATAGTGCTAGTCACTCTGAAATCAACTTTAATTGTCATTGGAATAAAGTTGATATTTGTTTAACTTGAAATAGGGTGGGGGTGTGCAGCACTGTGCACTTTTACTACAGGAGCAGTGGTGGCCCAGTGGCACCGGCCCCGACTTACCACTAGGTTACTTTACTTTGTGTATTTCATTTCATCACCACTGCTCACAAAACGGTGAAGGAAAACATAGTGAAGAAACCGGCATGTCCTAGAAATAAAATTTCGAAGAAATGTGACATCCCCAACCCGCACTGGGCCCGCGTGGTGGATTATGGCTCACTCCCTCTTACAGAAAGGAGGCGTGTGTCCCAGCAGCGGGAACATTAAATGCTGATTATGGAAAAAAGCTAGCGTAAGGAAACGTACTTACAAATAAATATTTGCGGATAAACTGTTCTCGCACTAACACTACCATTAGAACCTAAAAAACTGGCCAAGTGCGAGTCGGACTCGCACACGAAGGGTTCCGTACCAAAAGGCAAAAACGCCGAAAAAAACACGATTGTTGTATGGGAGCCCCCCTTAAATATTTATTTTATTCAGTTTTTAGTATTTGTTGTTATAGCGGCAACAGAAATACATCATCTGTCAAAATTTCAACTGTCTACCTATCACGGTTCATGAGATACAGCCTGGTGACAGACAGACGGACAGACAGCGAAGTCTTAGTAATAGGGTCCCGTTTTTACCCTTTGGGTACGGAACCCTAAAAATTAGCTGTATTCTACGTTATTTTTAAGTTACGTTACGTTATTTAGTTGGTTACGTTATTTTTTGTAAGTACGAACCTGAATAAAATTTGTTCAGAATAAGTAACTGAATCGATTCCAATAATTTTTACCCCATGTTATATTTTGTCCCAAAAATATTTAAAAAAGGTTAAAAGTTGGACACCGAGCGACACTAAGTAGGTTATCCAATCTCCGCACAGAACGGTTAGGTACCTAGATACTATTATCAATGAGCGCAAGACGACGCGGCGCGAGCGGCGCGGGTGAGCATGTTTTTGTACGGACAAACAGGTAACTTAACAAGCTTATAACTTTGTGATTTTTCATGATACAGTTTTGAAATTTTGTAAGTACATAGATTTTTTACATAAAAATACTAGACACGTGTTTCGTGTTTCGCATAGGTATACTAAAAATAATGTTGTATATCATTCAGGTTACTCTTAGGGTGTACAATAAAAAATCAAATGTGTGCCAAGGCCTTGTCACCGGTGCACTTGATGATCTTATGACTGCGTCAGTCAGCAGAGTTCGCGCAGCTGATGTTTGAACTTTTTGGCATCGATACGCTAAGAAGAATATATTTGGTCGATGAAAGATAAATACAAACTATTTACACTAGATACTATACTATATTAAATGACTAACGAACTTATTATACAAATAAATACAAAAACAAAGGACACTTAGGCGTCGAAGTACTCGTCCGCATCGCTGTCATCCGGAAACGTGCCCAGAAGACTAGCAGCATTTCCACGTTGAATGGCAATGCTAATTCTTTGGCTACAGAATTAGCATTGCCATCTGCTGCGGCTGCTGAGACCCTCAAGCGACACAAATACTGTAACCCTGTGGGCAACTACAGTTTTGAGCCGTTAGGGGTCGAAACGCTCGGGTCATAGGGCCCGAGTGCGCGTCTCCTTTTTAAGGAAATTTCTCGCTGGCTGGTCGACACTTCACGTGACCATAGGGCTGAATCTTTCTAAGAAGATAAATCAAATGACACCAGACAATGAGATCTTGGTGTCTATGTATATTCTTTGATTGTAGTACAAGCTGTGTCACAGCTTTCGCCACCAACAGGAAGCGACAGAGGTCTATTCTAAAGCCGCAAATGGTAATGTTATGTCTATGCCTTCGCTTATTCATGCATTCGCCATAAAACTTTATAGACTTGCCCCACTGTCTAAAGTAGTTGCTTTGTGGTCTTAGGATGTGTCATAGGAGGCTCAAACTATGTTGCTTAGGTCCTGTCGGTCGATTCTGTAAAAATCTCACCGTGAAAACTTAGGTGAAGGCAGTTTGTTTTTGCTAGGAATTGACACTATTGACAGCTCACTTCACCTCAGCAGTTTTCACGGTGAGATTTTTACAGAATCGACAGACAGTTTTCACGGTGAGATTTTTACAGAATAGCACCGCTGTTTAAAGTTCAAAGTACAGCCGGTCGATTCTGTAAAAATCTCACCGTGAAAACTTAGGTGATGTGAGTTTGTTTTTGCTAGGAATTGACACTATTGACAGGTCACTCCACGCTCGCTTCACCTAAGTTTACCCGGTGAGATGGTTACAGAATCGCACTGCAGCTATTGGATTTTAATCTTCCTGGTTACAAATGTAGGCACCTCTTGTTGTCTATAATATGGTGTATTAATGACTGTTACTTCCATGTTAATTAAGCTAAGTTTATCCTTTTATTATTATAAATGTGAAAATTTGGATTGTTTGTATGTTTGTTACTCATCACGCAAAAACAGCTTAACCGTTTTATATAACACTACCAGCGCACCGCGGTTTCACCCGCATAAGTGTCGATCCTGTGGGAATATCGGGATAAAAACTATCCTATGTCCTCCCCGGGATGCAATCTATCTCTCTGTCAAATTTTATCGAAATCCGTTCAGTGGTTTAGGCGTGAAAAGATACAGACAGACAGACAGAATTACTTTCGATTTTATAATATTAGTATGAATTTAGCACACAGATAGTTTCACAGGTAGTCTGCCGGGTCAGCGGGATTGTCCGAAAGGGTTACCGCTGGCCCGGAACATAAAGGGCTAAGGAAGGAACACGGGTGGGTTTTAGTCAGTAAGAGTCTGACACTCCCTTCCGCTCCACCCAGAGCGGGAGGAGTCATTTGATGATTTCCCATCCTCAAAAAAAAAAAAAAAAAGATAGTTTATAACCTGGATGAACACATACTTTTTATCCCGGTAGTACATTTCCGTGGGATAATATCCGACCTCGGAGGTGAAGCCGCGAGCAAAAGCTAGTAACGAAATAAAATTGAAGTCTGTTACCAAACGCTACAAAGAAAAATTGGAGATAGTGTAGCTCCTTGTAAAGAATTAGTCTGGTGAAGTCATACTCGTCTCATTATAATTTCTGGAATTAATTTTGGTTACCTTGCTAGATTGTCAGTGAATTAAAAGGCTCATGGACATTTTGAACCTTGTTTCTTAGATCAGGAACTAAACAGCAGTAAATAATATTGCTACCTTTGCCGTAAACGCGTGTCGCTCGTTTGTATGCACACTTAGGTAACGACAGCTGAGGTTAGTTGGACCACTGGCCTATCAGCCAGCTAAAAACAAAATAAACATGGCAGTCATCGGGACTGCCGACAGAAGTGAAAACATAAATCTATGCCTAGCTAACAGTTATACTTTTTTTTTTGGGTTGAAATTTTCATATAACTTCTCCCGCTCTGGGCGGAGCGGGAGGGCGTGTCAGACTTTTATTGACTAAAACCCACCCGTGTTCCTTCAGTTGCCTGTGCCAGGGCCAACGGTATCTCTTTCGAACAACCCGCGACCCTGGTAGAGCTACAGTTATACTGTAGTGTTATTCTGTAAAAACCTCCCCGTGAAAACTTGGGTGAAGCGAGTTTGAAGTGAGCTGTCGTTCCACCTGATGCTAGGGATTGACACTATTGCTAGCACACTTCGCCTAAGGTGAGGTTTTTGTGGAATAGATTCGACTGTTAACATTAGCAAATCGATCAACGCGCCTAAAGTAGTTTTATTTAATATTTATATTTATTTATACTTATCGCACAAAAAGGTACAAAGGCGGACTTCATGCCTTAGGTTTAGTTTTCACTTTAAAAACATTGCTAGACTAAGTCGTATTTTTTTTCTTTTATTAGCCTTTTAGGTCTCATTGCTGGGCAAAAACCTCCCTACTCTCTTTCCACCTAAATATAAGTAAAGTATATTTACCTCAACCTCCACCAAAGCCGCCTCCACCAAAGTCGCGAGCTCGAACTCACTGGTGGTCATGGCCAAAAAGCACGCTGTCTCACCTGGTTTCGTGTCCGACAGAGCTAGTATCAGTGATGAGCAGTTAGACGCTAGTCCACACGCACAACGTCTAGTTCTCACGCACAGAAACACCGTTCCGAACTGATAAGCGCATAAAAAAAATCTAAAAGTGCTTTGCAAAATCGTTTTTTACGAAAAAAACCACTGCATAAATCAATTATAAATAAAGTTTATTGAACACTTTGATAACTGAGCTTTGTCGATACGGACTTGGTTTTAAAGATTTTACAGTCCTTTTATTACTTATTTACACCCAAAGTTACGTTAAAAATAGCAAGAAAAACTAATTTCTTTTTAAGGGGAATGCTTCAACCAGCCCGCGAAATTCAAAATTTCTTGCGTTTTTTGCAATTTGCAGGCCAGTGCTAGGTTGTATGGTGATTAAAATATTATTCGCGGCTGTAAGACGTATGTAGTTACAGAATTATAATAATCAAAATCACCAATACAACCCTCCAACTTCATAAAGGTGTAAGAACAAAAAAAAAACAGAAAAAGTAATTCTAACAGCTTTATGAACTTAGAGCGTTTTATTGATGATTTTCATGATTATAATTCTGTACCTATATATGTCTTACAACCGCGAATAATATTTTAATCAACATACAACCTAGCACTGGCCTGCAAATTGCAAAAAACGTAAGAAAATTTGAATTTCGCGGGCTGGTTGGAGCATTCACCTTAATGGTTTTTTATTTTACTACCACCTATTCTGTTTCCGTACAGACAAAATTAATAATAAGTCAAAACGATATTATCACGTTTAACTTTGGATGCACAATGTCAAACAGTGCAGTAATACTCTCCCGAAATTTGTATGGAAAAAATATCGACTAGTGGCTTTAGATGATTCATACTACAAATTCCTTGCATAGTCGTGTAGTTGGCTCTGTGAACAGCCAATACATTGCCTTCGGGTGTAGATTGCATGGGTGACGCAGATGTACCGTTGAGAATACTGTATTGTGTATTAGTGTCTCAAGGTGCGTCTGTCTGCCTGAGAGTGTTGTTATGTATTGTTGTCGTATAGGAGGTATGTAAAGTTGTTTACATAAATGTATACCTAATGAACTTGTGGGTGTGGGAAAATGTGTTGATACTCGCATATACTATAACAGTAACGTCTTCTGTTTCAAAGGTAATCAATCAACTAAAACCCCATTACACTACACGATATTTTAAGGCCCGATATTTTGGTGGTGTGTGTCGCGACACCCTTGCATGGAGCAAGGGTGCCGCGACTGTCTTCCAAGCACGGCGGGTTGTGCTGAGGCGGCTGCTGGTGCGGAAAACCTCAAACGGCGCAAATACTCCAATTTTTTTTGGGAGTTCCAGTCGTTTGGGGGTTGAAACACTAGGGGTATGGGGTCCGTGTACCCTGACCTATGAGGGCTAGCCTATTTTTTGGTCAAAGAATCAGCATTGCCATACAACGTGGCAATGCTGCCAGCCTTCTGGGCACTTTTCCTGTTGACAGCGATGCGGACGAATTTTTTGATACCCTTTAATTATTTCTCCTCCTTGTTATGTACTTGTACATATTATTATTATTTTAAGACTGTTAGCTTTTTAAGGAGAGGTGTGTTTTTTAAGAGTTTTTTAATTCCTTCCTTTCTCTTATTACTCCATCCCGATTTAGGGTCCCTGAATAACGCTTAGTGAAATAAGGCTTGTATTCAGCTTTAAATATCTTATTTTTTGCTGTATTTGTGTTACCTAAGAAGCGACAGAAGCGTCGAAAGGACTTTTTATTGTTACCTATTTGATAAGATGCTCTCTTATCTCGTTACCTCCTGTAACATTGTCGGAATGACCATCATAGTTCGTCAAGTGTTATCTGGCAATAGGTATCTATATCTACCTATGACGCAAACCGATTAGTTTTCGCAGTTTTCTTTGAAAGGCCTGACACTAAAGTAAAGTTATTCAAATACTTGTTCTAATTAAATTTATAGTCTATTTCAGAGTTTCAAACCTCAAATTCTAACACACTTAAGAAGTCCAGACCACTATTAACAGTTAAAAACTTGAACACAAAGCACGCATTATTTTTATTAGGTACCATTCCGTGGCTAAATAATAACAGCCGCACAGGTCCATCGATCAGGTTAAGCTACGCTTGCCGCGGTTGGTCTGTGGATGGGTGACCATCTTTACATACCATGACCCCTCCGTGCCTCGGAAAGCACGTTAAGCCGTTGGTCCCGGCTGTCATTCGTGGATCTTTGACAGTCGTTACGGGTAGTCAAAAGCCCCAAAGCCTGACAACCAGTCTTACCAAGGGGTATCGTATTACCCAGTAACTGGGTTGTGGAGGTCAGGTAGGCAGTCGCTCCATGTAAAATACTGGTATTCAGCTGCATCCGGTTAGACTGGAAGCCGACCCCAACATAGTTGGGAAAAGGCTAGGTAGATGATGACCATTTACGTAACGTCTAACTCATCACTTGCAGAATATAAAATAATTAATTAATTCTGACGTCACAAGTTCAAAAGAACATCGCACATAGGTGTAAGCTTGGTTTTTCCTTTGTAGCATCAATCATAGGTTATCGACATTCAACTCTTTTATAGTTTTTGTTAGCACTTATTCTTCTGATAGTGTCCATTATGCCTTCTTCACCATTTTCTAACACTACCGGTGTCATTGACCCTTCAATTCAAAATTCAAATTCGCGTATGGAACCGCAATCGGTAGGTTACATAAGCACCAAACTATGACGCATCGTTGCATTTGAAATAAAAGCAGAGAGTAAATATTTGATAGGGAACGAGGGATGACGCGACCGGACGGACGTATGTTGACTAGAATATTAATTACTTATGTAGGTACTACAGAGCTTTTGCCGTTTTCGAGCCAAAATGTTACTCATTTTTCCACGTTGCACCGGAAACGACGCGCGAACTGTGAACTACAAAATTTATATCCGTAAAAGCCTATTTTAATTATTTATTTCTCTTTGTTTACAGGTAAGCTGAGCAAAAAGTTTACTCCGGTGTTAAGTAAAGTTGTCTCGAAGCAGAAAAAAAAACAAACTTGAACTTGGAATACTTTTGCGTAACTTTAGTTTACTCAGTGTTCCGTAAATTGCCGTGGCGCTGGCATCGCATCCAACATTCTGAGCAGATGGTTCGTATCTAGGCAGACACGCGTAACACCACCATGTTAGCGAGTTCGGGCACAATTGCACAGATGGCGTTGTTTTAAATTTAGTTACTAATTTACTTTTTAATTGTGTAAAGATCGTTTTCTTGTTACTTTCGAGTAATTATTGGATTAAACAAGCTTCTTAACCTTTAAAAAAAGCTTCTGTAAAAAAAAAAGTGATTCACAAAAACAACAAAAACTTGTTTAGCAACAAAAGATAACAAACAGTTTGATAGTCATATTATTTTCATATTAATTGCTCGAAGAAATATACATAATCTTTTAATCTATTTGTTCTTTCTACGTTGAATTATTAATACAGTCTTCAGTAAACCTCGCTATAATCGCGTGCCTATTCGTAACGAAATGATTAAAAATACAAAATTTTCTACAATGTCAGCTTTAGAGGGAATAAACTTAGAACAGCCCTCTGTTTCTGTCGAGGGTTAAAAAGGACAAATTTTAATATTGTTTCAGAAAACCTTAGTTAATTAAGTAGATCTTTCTTTCATTTTTTATTTAGTAAACAGGTCTACAGATCTAACGTCTTAGAGATAACAATGTAGCTTTTGTAAAGTAAAGGTACCTACTTTAGGTCTTTAATTCTTTAAAACATAATTAGTATAAGTACCTACTTCCATTGCAAAGCAACTTCTTGTAAAACCAACTGAAGTTTGAATGATTATAGGTATTATTAACATGGTTGATATCCATCGCTACCAACTAGTCGTAGATACTTAGCGCTTCTCTTCCACATTAATTAAGGCTCCTTCAATTTTTTTTCAGCTCTCTTTTACGATTATTTTGACATGATACTATTTTATTTTTATGAAATATTTTTGAATAAGACTTTTCTTTGAACACTTTACAATACACAAAAAAAAATCAGGCTTGTGATATGTATATGCCTAACTGACCTTTTTAACGTTTAGTTTTTTGTGCGACAAAAACTAAGCGTTTTAAGGCTCCTTCAAACAAGCGCGTCACGCGATAAAATCGCGCGTGACACAAAGGCACCACAAGTCGCGCAACGAGCGGGGCCTTTGTGTCGCGCGCGATTATATCGCGTGTCGCGCCTGTTTGTAGGAGCCTTTACGCGCACTGCCAAAGTATGGGTCTCTCTGCCAGCGTCTGCTGTGTTCATCCACATGTAACCTGTCTTCAAAGCAAAATGACGGCACGGTAGTCGCAGTGATTAAGCGATTGACTGCTGCGCTGCGTGTCGCGGGTTCGATTCCTGCACGGAACAAATATTTGTTTGACCTACAAGTAGTTGTTCCGGGTCTGGCTGTTTGTTTATGTGAGTTTAAATGTTCTTAAACGCACCCACAATACAGGAGAAAATCCTAGTGTGGGGGCAATGTTAAAAAAAAAAGTGATCATCATCTCAGCATCTTCTGGACACGCTCGTTACATTGTAGACCTCATTCATCGCTTTCCATCAGGCGAGATCGAGGTCACAAGGAAATTTGGC
The DNA here is from genome assembly GCA_916614155.1 of Mesoligia furuncula. Classification (NCBI taxonomy): domain Eukaryota; kingdom Metazoa; phylum Arthropoda; class Insecta; order Lepidoptera; family Noctuidae; genus Mesoligia; species Mesoligia furuncula. The sequence goes on along the minus strand of OU744800.1, from coordinate 20,086,461 downwards.
ATTAGTTCCTAGTTTTCTACAACTTAAATTTACGTCACCCAATAAGGTCCCATATCCCAAATAAAATATCTAATCTCAGTGCTCGTCTCCACACAAAACAATTAATATTCATCTCTCATGTATTACTTCGCGATTGTTGAATTCTTATATTATATCCGTATATCCTGCGACCTTATGCATTTCTTATGATACCCGACTCGGAAAGCTTTTGAGACAAATGTACTGCCATTTAAATGGAATATTCAGTATTGTAGCATCCATTGTAGAAATTTCTTATTCACTGTTTAAGCGAAATACTTGAATAGCGTGGGGAGTTCCAGTATTTGCGAGCCTGATAGCTTGTTGTATTGACTATGTAGATGTTATTGGAAAGCTGAAAATTTACGAAAGAAAGAAAATACGTATTATTTGCGGTAAACATGACGCAGAAAGAATATAAACACAAAACAAATAAGAAAAGGTTTAAGGATGAGTGAATGTTTCCAATAGGTATGTGATCTAGAGATTTAGGTCTTGATATACAATGTGTGAAAGATTCTGGAAGAAGCTTGTGGCTAAGAAATAACAGCCACACGGTTCGGTCGATCAGGTGACCATCTTTCAAAATCAAAATCTTTTATTTCACATAAACCTACATGGGCACTTATGAAACGTCAGAAGCTAGGTGCATATATATATCTTTACATACCGAAACCCCTCCGTGCCTCGGAAATGACGTTAAGCCGTTGGTCCCGGCTGTCATTCATGGATCTTTGACAGTCGCTACGGGTCGTCAGAAGCCCGAAAGTCTGACTACCAGTCTTACCAAGGGGTATCGTATTACCCAATAACTGGGTTGTGGAGGTCAGATAGGCAGTCGCTCCATGTAAAATACTGGTATTCAGCTGCATCCGGTTAGACTGGAAGCCGACCCCAACATAGTTGGGAAAAGGCTGGGCAGATGATGATGATCATGTGAAAGAGAAGTGAGGTTTCTGAGGACGAGTGCGTGCTTTTGTTTCTATTATTGAAGCCATAACAGAAGGCCAAAACTTGTAATCAAAATCTAGTCATAATCTCATCTCAGCGCCAATCAATGTCCAAAACTTAGGGAAATTAGAGGTATTTTTGGCAGATTGAGAGTGAGACGAACGTTCTTAAAATTACGAGAACTGTCCCTCAGATCTGGACTTATTTATAATTGACGTGAAAACTTCTTTAGGGGCACTTTGTGCTTTTATTGAACAGTGAACGAAACTGAACCGCCACCCTCCCGCCAGGGTCGCGGGTTGTTCGAAAGAGATACCGTGGCCCCTGGCACAGGCAACTGAAGGAACACGGGTGGGTTTTAGTCAGTAAGAGTCTGACACTCCCTTCCGCTCCGCCCAGAGCGGGAGGGGTCATAAAAAAAAAACCGCCACCCTCGGTTCGGTGACGCTGAACCGCGTATAGGCTTCAGTAGTAAGTTATCGTGTGCTCATATCATAAGCACACATCCTCTTTTTTAACCGACTTCCAAAAAACACTATAAAGTGTAAAATAACTTTAATTTCGGAAGTCGGTGTCTTTGGAATAGTATTTTAGTTTTTTGCCACCGACTTCCTAAATTCATCATCTGCCCAGCCTTTTCCCAACTATGTTGGGGTCGGCTTCCAGTCTAACCGGTTGCAGCTGAATACCAGTATTTTACATGGAGCGACTGCGTATCTGACCTCCACACCCAATCACTGGGTAATACGATACCCCTTGATTAGACTGGTTGTCAGTTTCAGGCTTCTGACTACCCATAACGACTGTCAAAGATCCACGAGTGACAGCCGGGACCAACGGCTTAACGTGCTTTCCGAGGCACGGAGGGGTCACGGTATGTAAAGATGGTATATACCGACTTCCTAAATTAAAGTTATTTTTCACTTTATAGTGTTTTTTGGAAGTCGGTTGTTTTTTTTTTGTTAAAAAGTTTTTTTATTACATGACTCTTCTATCTCTTCTTCTTCTCTTCTATTATGACGATTATTTTGTATTGTTTCTATTTTTGTGTTTATCACTGTTCAATAAATTATTTTAATTAATATGTTTGAATTTATGATAATTAGTATTTGTTAACTTTTAATGTACATATTATAATTTTTAATTTATTCTAAGTTTATTTTTTGTGGGATGCTCGTTTTATTGAATGATGATGTTGGGTTTTAACTTTTATAAAACTGACTTGTAATTTTTGATAATTATTAATAAATAAACTAAACTAAACTATCTAACATCTATTCTTCTGACATTAATTCCACTGCATTGTCTTAACCATATCACATAGTTGCTAAAAATGTTATTACCTTATTGCTTAGCTAACCAGCACTCAGAATAGCTGACCCACCTATAAAAAGACAATTCAGTCATTTTATTTCTTATCTTTATCTCCTTCAAGAACCCCTATTTGCGCGCCAAACTGAACTGAAACTTTCCCTACGTCTATTTAAAAAGCCTCTCATCGCTTCATCAATCCCAAGAATCCCAACCAATAAAAAGAAAAAAAAAATCACCACCTTGTCGAACATTGAATCTGTAAAAGTAAAAACTGCAGATCACAGCTCAAGATTGCATTTAAATGTTTAATTTAAGTCGTCCAATGGCTCGGAAACGGTTGAGGGAAAGCCTTCGGGAGCATTAAAATATGTAACGGGCAAAAATAACAGATGGTCTCTCGTAAGGTAACGAACTTTAAGATGTATACTGCGTTCGGGATTTAGTTTCCAAACATGTCAACAAATGTGTGTTTTTGGTAAAACATCTTTAATCACCACACGTTAAGTTCAGTTTCTGGTACAACTTCAAATATTTCTAAGACTTTTTTTATAATAGCAGTCATTCTGATATCAACTTAATTTTACATTAACATAAAGTTGATATTTGTTTATGTGGAATTATTTCCACAACTGTAAACATGGATTTGAATAGACTGCGGGTATTTCTCCTTACAAAAGCGGGCCCATGGGCTCCCCTCCCACACAATGTTAGCTCCGGGATATATAAGTTGTTTGCTTAAAACATTGTTATTTACTTATCATTTTTGTGGCAAATCTGCGGATAATCGAGGTTTGTTGACGAAACAAAAGTGTCCTTTGAAAAGGACAAAGGAAACGCTTTATGTATGTTTTGTGTATTTTATGTAAGTTATAGATACCTACCTAAATATGGAATTGGTCATGTGAATTATTTGTTACTATAACGCGGCTTTGTTCATTATTAGAATAGAATAGAAAAAAAAAAATAGTTAAGTATCTTTATTATGTACACCATATAAATTAAATTAAACATTACTATTATTATTAAATTAAAAGTAAGTACTTGAAGAAACTATCACACAATTGATCATATTATGTATGTCTGGTAGGTGAATACGTTTAAAATCTGACGTCGACATTTTAATTTTTAGCACCAATATCTACTGTTATATATACTACTTCTAACACAAGGCTAATAACTTGTACAAAACATTGTAAAACATTTTTAAAATGGTAATTAGTTGTTTCTTGCTAATTTTTTAGGGTTCCGTAAAGGAAAAACGGAACCCTTATAAGTTCACTTCGTTGTCCGTCTGTCTCCGTCGGCCAAAACCCTTTTTCTCAGGAACGCGTGGAGTTATCAAGTTGAAATTAATATCAAATACTCAAGGCTGCATTCCCTTGAAGTACTGAAAAATCAAACTTCTAAGTCAACGCAATCAAAAGATACGGGCGTTTATGTTCCGGAATCAAATCCTATGGGTACTTCCCGTTGACCTTGACCTAGAGTCCTTGAATCATGAAATTTGGCAAGAAGGAATGTCATGTAGCACAGGTAAAGGAAACAATCCGAAGACCGTAAATTTGTAGTTACATTACATTTTTTTTCCCCTTGATAAACTATTTACATACAGGCTACAGTACGGAACCCTCCCGCCTCTGTGCGCGAGTCCGACTCGCACTTGATCGCTTTTTTTTCCATACGAAACTAACTTATGGAAGGGGTGCCTTGAATCAATTCTATTTTTGTAATGTTTGACGTTCAGAAGTGCCTTTTAATGGCTTTTGAATAGGGTAGGTTATTCACCACTAAGTAATATTGATGCACCCTGAAAAACACAAAAAACTCAACGCAAAAATTGTTTAACTAAAACCCTAATTAGAAATCAATAAGAAACCCTTCTAACACCCCTATCTTCACACATTACCTACTAACGACACCCACCATATTATCAGAGACACCTAAAGATCATTACTCAAAGAAGGTCCTGACAAATCGTTTCTACTTCATTGAATGATTGATTTCATTCGTTCTATATTAGGCTAGCAGCCAACAGGTGAACGATGAACGGTGAACCTCTGATTTACTAACTCTTAATGCTTTTCCAAATCACTCGAGCCTAATTCTTTGGCTTTTCCCTTTTCAAAAGCATGTGACGGGGGTCTTGTCCAAATGTGAATTGGGTCCGTAGAGACGATTTAAGGCTTAAGTCAATGTGAGATGAACGGAAATGGGTTCTGATGATTGATTCGATCTTAGAGGAGCTGCGTCTTTTAATGTATTGTTGTTAATGAGTTGTGAAAAAGGTAGAAAGATAAATAATCAAAAAATTACTCGGGATGAAAATTTAAAAGCGATTTTAACACTGAAATAATATTGTTTGTTGCCAAAAAGGAGTCTTATGTGTTTATTGTATTATAATTAACAATTATGTGTCCTTTTCGGCAACAAAATGTATTATTTCAACGCTAAAATCCATTTTAAACTTTTGTCCCAATTCACCCCTGCATCCCTATCACCCCGTTTGGTGGTATTCCCTTGATGGGAAATTAGGAAAAAAAGGATAACGCTGTAGTTGCTGATGCGCATTCGGGTAATCAAATCAAATCATCAATCATTGTTTTGACTAGGAATACACCCATTTAAAAATTACACCAGACTACAAATTATTCATTAATTAAAAATTACTAGCAGCGCCCCGCGGTTTCACTCGCATAAGTGTCGAACCCGTAGGAATATCGGGATAGAAAGTATCCTATGTGTTATTCTGATGTATAAGCTATATTATTGTAAAGTTTAATCAAAATCCGTTCAGTAGTTTTTGCGCGAAAGAGTAATAAACATCCATCCATCCTCACAAACTTTCGCGTTTATAATATTAGAAGGATAGGATTACAAAACATTCAGTATAATAATAAGGACACAAATTTTGGATTTTTGTCCCTAATAAATAACTAAAATCCGGATTTCATACTACTAATGATTACCAAATAAACCTAAGTAGGTAATATACTTCTGCGATCCGATCGAATCCTGCTTCGCACAGCTGTCACATAGTGTGCACTATATAGTCCGATTTTTAGCTGCAGCAAAATGACACTTCTTAGTAACTCATTTCGGATTGAGTTTAGAGATATGCACTGCCTTCATAAAGAAAAAGGGCACAACTAACATTTTTTTTTTCAAAATATATGTGACAGGCAGTGCATGTCAAATAAGTTTCGTTTGTTACACTATTAAGAAAAAGAGGATTAGGTTGATGGCCGCGAAAAAACAAAAAGACGCCAATTTCAGTCATTTAAGTAACACATAAGCTATCATTTTACTGCAGCTAATTAAAAGTCCGACTATACCTAGACCGCTACCATCTAACGTTCTTAATCGATAGGGTTTCCCCCAAGTTTGCCATAACTTATGGTCCTGCGCTGTTACGACATTTAATTATACGAATAAACAAAAACAAACAGCAATACATACGCTCGCCCCCTATTAAATGGGACTTGGACATAACTGGCGAAATATGGGTCTACTACGGCGTCGACGCACAACTTGTTACAATAGATTCAGATTTCTGTATACGTACGCAATTTGTAGTACTGCCGACCCTTGAAAAGCAGTACCCTTCCCCCTTTACGATGAGTGTGTTTTATATCTAAATCCATCAATCCATTGATCATGGCATGTGTCATCGAAATGACATAATGTTTTGTTTATAATTGTACAATTGCAATGTAGGTATACAGCTTGATAAAAAGTTTAAATAGCCACTCAGTTTCACTATCCGGAACAGAATTCCTCGTGGTCAAATCAGTTTGACCATTAAGTTTGACCACGAGGAAGAAAATTATTTTTGTTAATGACTGTACAAGTACAGAAAGGGTGGGTATTTTTCTTTAAACTAAGTAGTTTGACTATCCGGAACACAATTCCTCGTGATCAAATCAGTTTGACCACGAGGAAGAAACGGATTCTGAACCCGTCGGCGTTGAAATTTTTCGTCGGTTATTTGAAAAAAATAAATTGCTATACTTACCATACATTTTGACCGCGTTTCTATTGCACTTTTCTATGAAAAAACAGAATTTGCTTTTGATAACAGACGAAAAATTTCTACGCTAGGACTTCTGGAATCATGCGCTGAAATCATGGTTACAGTTTGCGCATCTATGTCCCAACCAGTATACACCATGTATCAGAAAGGGGTGGTTCAGACCATCAAACCTAATCGAGAAAAGATCTGTTATATCTCACACGCAAGGGGCTTACATGACCTAAAAAAGCGCGGTCACTGTCGGACTGCTTAGAAAAGAAAGAGAAGCGCGATGACACAACGCTGGTAATTTATTACAAAATATGAAGCAATTATTTAATTACAAAAAATCTATTGCTTGGACGAAAAAATTAAAACACTAGGATTTTAGTATACTACTTGTAGAATAATCTGACAAAAAATCAGAATGATTGTGTAGTATATTAGTATGGTTTTTATATTAAAAAGAAAGTTTTTAGAGGTATCTTCATGATTTTTTTCTATCGTGTCGAAAGTTGTATTATATTTTCGACACACCATCTACCTAGCATTTATCCTGAAGAACATCAAATATTTTTCTGATTTTGCTTACTGTAATCGATCATATACTTTTATTGTTTCTAAAACTTACGTTTTTTTGCGTTTAGGTTGTGTAAGTCCCTTAAAGACCAGCCGCCGCGGGGGACGCCCCAGGCGTCGGGAGCCGCGTGACGACTCCCGGCCACCGTAGGCGCGGGCCTGACACTCCCTTCCGCTCCACCCAGAGCGGGAGGAGTCATTTGATGATTTCCCATCCGCAAAAAAAAAATCCCTTAAAGACCACATCTTTCTGAAACATGCTGTTAATACACCTCTGCTCCATCCCTCGGGCCATACAGGCGTGATGTGTAAGAAACACATTTCATATTCCTCCCCTGCATCAAAAACTCTTCAGTAATTAAAGTTTAATTAATAAAACCTTAATTGCTTTACAATTCTTTATTGACCATGGAACTTTCTAAATTAGTTTGCCTTCTTTAATTATGGACGTATATTTACGAACTTCTAGTCCAGCTGATTATTCATAGTTTCATTACCTAGTTATACAGGCCGTCGCCATGTTTCACTGAAATTTAAAAAACTGAGCTTGTTTTTTTAGTCCGCTGAAAGTAAAACTACCTACATAATTTATTCTAGACTAGTTTATTAACGTTTGGTTCTTGGTTTTAAGTCATCTATAAAATTACGTCTAAAACTAAAACCGTCAAAGAAGGACGTCTTCGGTGGGCATGTCATGTCGCAAGACAAAGATTAAAACAGAAGACGATCCAGGAGGGGATCGAGGTGGGGGGGTGGAGGGGTGGGGGGGTTCAGGGGATCAGACCGGAATAACTCGACCAGAGCACCCAAACGTACTGGATGGCCGGAGAAGTCGAGGGCTACCTAAACTCAGATGGTTGGATAGCGTAGACCAAGATTTAAGAACTGTTGGAGTGAGAAAATGGCATGAAGAAGCCGGAAATAAGTCACGTTGGAGAAATATACTAGACCAGGCTAAGACACACCCGCGGCTATAAAACCCTAGATGATGATGATAAAACTACGTCTTCTGATGACATAGGTAATTGAAAGTTCATATTTTTCAACCACCTGCTGCTCAAAGAAAAAAATGTGTATAAAATATTTATGAACTTGCAATTACGGGACAACCCAATGCGATGAATCCACTTATACTAACATCTTTAAGTAATTGTAAACAATGCATTCCTTGTGAATTCATTGAGAACACAACAGAAATATATATATTTAAAAACTATCCTGTCCTTCCCCGGGATGCATTCTATCTCTCTGCCGAATTTTATCGAAATCCGATCAGTGGTTTAGGCGTGAAAAAGTAGGTACATACAGACAGACAGAGTTACTTTCGAATTTATAATATTAGTATGGATACTTATTGTCAACTAATAATGGATTCTAATTAATGTAATTGGTGTTGTACCGTTTTTAGGGTTCCGTACCCAAAGGGTAAAAACGGAACCCTATTACTAAGACTTCACTGTCTGTCCGTCTGGCCGTCTGTCCGTCTGTCTGTCACCAGGCTGTATCTCAAGAACCGCGATAGCTAGACAGTGGAAATTTTCACAAATTCTGTATTTCTGTTGCCGCTATAACAACAAATACTAAAAACAAAATAAAATAAATATTTAAGGGGGGCTCTCATACAACAAACGCGATTTTTTGCCCTTTTTTGCTCGATATCAAAAATGGCAACAGGTAGGCACTTGAAATATTCACAAAATACTCAGTTGTATTTTAACTTTAATAATAAATAATAAAATTAAAATAAAATAAATATTTAAAGGGGAGCCCCCTTTAAATATTTATTTTACCCATACAACAAACATGTTTTTTTCGGCGTTTTTGCCTTGTGGTACGGAACCCTTCGTGTGCGAGTCCGACTCGCACTTGGCCAGTTTTATTAACTCATCATCTACCTAGCCTTTTCCAACTAAGTTAGGGTCGGGTAGACTGGAAGCCACTGATTTTGCATGCTGCGTCAGGTTAGATGTAAAATACCTACTTATTTGACTGCGACTGGAGCGACTGCCTATCACATCCACAACCCAGTTACTGGGTAATACGATACCTCAGTCTTGGTAAGACTGGTTGTCAGATTTTCGGGCTTCTGATGACGACCCGTAACGACTGCCAAAGATCAGACCAACGGCATAACGTGCTTTCCGAGGAACGGAGGGGTGTTTTGTAGATGGTATCCCATCCACGGACCAACCGCGGCAAGCATAGCTTAACCTGATCGATCTACCCGTGCGGCTGTTATTATTAAGCCACAAGCCCCTCCTACCGTTTTAATTAACTATAAATAAATAATAATCCCTGCCTAGTTGCAATTCCACCAATTCGCACTAAGCGTTTTCAAATGTCCTAAACGATGCGCACAGCAAAAGAGTCGAACTCTACCTGCGTCTATGTTTCCGAGGGCATACAACCCGAATCTCTTCAAAGTAAGAGTGAACAGGCTTTTTCTGGGTAAGCTCACTCCATGGTCGACTTTGCCTCTGTCATCTCTGCCCTAGACTAGAGTCAAGAGCAAACCCATTTCAAATGTAAAAAAAAATAGTAACGGAATAAGTCCATCTCACTCGCTATGAGGTTGAGCGTGCGGAGTGCACGTATCAATATGGCAATTGATATTTGAAAAACAAGCTTTAGTGCGACCACGTTTAAAGTCATTAAACCAGTTGTAAACAGTGGCACGAGATGGGGCTTCATTGTGAAAGGCCAATCGAAGTCTATCATAACTTTCTAGTTGACTTAAATGACATCGAAATTCATAAAAAATCATTGTACGAAAATTTTCTCGAGTTAAATTCATGCTGACGTGACACAGCCAATTTTTAATATGCCGTCAAATCGTAAACAAATGAATAAAATACCTGATGCAATAATATTGGCAAAGAGTTCCATTTTCAAAATTTGAACTTATTTTTTTTATTATATCGTTTACAAGTGGCCAGTTCTAAAACTGTCAGTGTCGCCCTCGTATACTTATTTGAAAAGATTGTCTTGTTGATATCATCGGTACAACATTATCTTTAATTTTCGTGAACCACCCCGCAAATAGCATTACTAATAGTTACTTAGTACATCTATACATAATTATAGTATACTAATAATAAAGCTTCAGAGTTTGTTTGTTTGAACGTGCTAATCTCTGGAACTACCAGTCGGATTTAAAAAAATATATAACATCACGCTAGGGCTCTTAGGAGCCGAGAAAAAAGTAAGACAGAACGTGAAAACGAACTAATAGCGCGAACAGGCAATGCGGACAAAGTCGCGGGCAGAAGCTAGTATTCAATACGTAGAATTTATCCTAGATACATAAGTAATATTAATGCGGTTCTCCCCTCGCAAGAAGCCTTTCTAGGAAAAGATTGTGTGTCATAAACTATGATTTTTCTCTATGAATATTATGGCAGTTGAGTGCTGAAGGCAAAAAGCCCGGGAGGGACAAATAAATTGCTCTATTGTCTATTCATAACCTTTTTCTTATTACGCACTATTTGATTGTTGGCTGTTCTTTCTCTTTTGATAGTTTTGTGTAATTTGGTTGTTCTTTTTGTTGATATGTGAGTACTTATTGATTATATTGTCTGGTTTCGGGTTAGATGTCTAATTTAGTTCAAATACTGTATTTGAACTAAACCCGACATATAATTATATGAAATATGAGACATAATTTACCTAAATTAGAGCAGTGGTGGCCCGTTGGTAACGGCACGCAAATTTCGACTTCTATGTACAGATGCCAGCACATCAAGCTACTACAATCTGTCAAATTTCTTTAATAGATTTTCAACTTTATCGCTAAAGCATAAGGTTCAAAGTTGATTGGGAAAAATTGACAGTTTCGGGTAGCATGATGCGCTGGCGTCTGTACATAGGTCGTGGGTTCGCTAAAACAGGCGCTTTATTTTGTGTAAATTATTTCATCACCACTGCTCTCAAAACATCATGAGGAACCCGGCATGTACTAGAACCAAAAAAATCGAAGAGATTTGACATCTACCAACATGCACTGGGCCCGCGTGGTGGATTACGGCCCACTCCCTCTCACAGAGAGGAGGCCTGTGTCCCAGCAGTGGGAACGTTTTAGGCTGATTATGCTACGATGACAGCTAAAGTCTATTCAAGTTTATGTTTCAAATTAATGTTATTTCAAGTTAAACAAATATCAACTAACATTTTAATAGTAATTAAGTTGATTTCAGAGTGACTAGCACTATTGAAAAAGTAATAAAAATGTTTGAAGTTGTAGCCTAAACTGCACTTTATTGTGTAGGTATTAAAGTTGCTTTTCCATAAACTCATAATTGTTTACATTTTTGGCAAATAAGTTGCGAATGCAGACTAAAATAAGGTCAGTAGGGCAAATATATAAGACATAACATTACGCATTCTGTTTTGCCCAAAGGGTTAGGTTAGAAGGGTTGCTCAGAGGCGTACATTAAAGTTCAACCACATTTCACCAGTTATATTTAAGTCCCCTCTAAAACGGGCAAATATTAAATAGGGGAGCGAGTTTATTGCCATCAGCCGGGCACAAACGCACAAATCAAAACTCCGGGCAGCTACTGAGAAATTCCTAAAAGAAAAACCCAACAACACTGCCCGAATGCTGGCCTGGGAATCGAACCCACGACCTCAAACTCAGCACTAGCACTTGCGACCACTAGACCGACGAGGTCGTCGGGTGAATATTTGTAGTAGTTAATGTAGCAAAACGTGAGATCGCGGTTTTTGAGATAGAAAACAAGAGAAGAATAAGGCAGTTGTCCCACCGCGGCGAGGAAGCGACTAACTGTCGGCTATTTTCTCGCTCAAGAAACGTAATAGATATACATTACGTGTAAACAAAAGAGATGGAGATATTAATAGTTGATCGCTGACTGTCCACACTGCCGGCGAGGACTCGCTCCACTGGTTAGTCGCTGAGCGACAAGAGCTATCAAAGATGATACTTGCTCAGCGATACTCGCTTGGCGGTGAGAGTTCACGCCGAGAGACAAACCAGACAAACCCCTGTGGGACTAACCGCCCCGAGCGAGTAATCGCCCGTCACACTCGCTGATAGCCCAGCGACAAAACTATCGGAACTACACACTCGCTTCTCGCCAACTCGTTTTCAGTTGCTAGTTCTACTCACTACTCGTTCATCGCCGGCGGTGAGACAACTGCCTAAAGCCCGTCTACCTATTTATTTCATTAACTAAGCACCTTTGATACTTACCAGATTTACAAATGAAGCCTCTCCCAGACATACACCTAAAACATACTTTCACATTACCCCCCTAAGGTCCCAGACACACGTCACCAAACAGAACTTATCACAACTTTATCCCAGTAATCCCGGTCTTTATTCTTCGTTGTCCAAATCCTAATGTTCGCTAAGTCTTGTCTTATTCCCACCAATAATAAGTGTGTCCCTTATTTGGAACATTGGGACGTTAGTTGAATTCTTGGCAGGGGTGAGACAGTGTGGGGTGGGACATCTGCATAAATACGTAAAGCGGTCACGTTCGAGCCGACGACCACGCGTTTAACTTGTATCGTCTCATGGACAAGGCGGGTGCGTTTGAACGGGCGAGTTGGGACAGGCGAGTAACTGGCGCGAGATAATGTATTATTGCTAAATCTTTTTAGGTCTTTTATGAAGGAACAAGTCGCAACCAACGTGTTACAGTTTGGCAGCAATTTTATCGCTTATCAGTGTCATAGTATATTCACCTGGTAAGTTTTTAACAAGAAAATGAGATGAAATCGCGAAATGTCACATATTGATGGATTGCTATCACCTGATTCTTAATCGCTGTGAAAATTTTATCATGAAACGTACGAGAAAACGATATTATCGATTGGATTAACTTCAGCGATTGCGATATTACTATCATACTTTCCTACACTATCTTATTCTTACACGGTTTTGTATCGATATAACTGTTCGGTTATAGGCTTAACTTAAGGTAGGTACATAAGTTGTGTACGGTGCACGTACATGTATTTTAAAATATATTTATTACAATAAGTTAGCCTTTGCACTTTGGACGCGACCTACATTTGGCAGTGCATTGACACTGACATATTGCATTGTTCCATGCATTTTATGTGTATTACATTTTAGTGTTCAATTAGACGTGGTTTGAGTCGGACAACTTGCATTTTTATTTAGATTCATCCCGTTGAGCATTCACTGACATTTTCTGCATATAAGTTTAAATTTGACATTTTACATCTGCATTGACAATTTGACATTACTTATGTTAGGGAAGCACCCTACAAGTTGTATCACATTGACTAATAATAATAATATTATAATTAAATAAGGAATAATAATTTTATTATCAGGCAACTAAGGCCCATAGATAAAATACACAAAATAATCTTATACAATAATAAACTATTAATACAATAGAATGCTGCAAAAAAACCTTTGCACTGTCTAGTCAGTCTTTTGCGATGTTGGTTGTATCGATAAAAATGTTCGGTTTTAGTCTGAATTCAAACTACACAAATTGAAACACTTTCAGTAATAAAAACCGCGTAGTTTTTATTACTGAATGTGTTTGTAAAAAACTGTCTAGTTGTTTCGAAAAACTAGCCTGGCGTGTACTGAATACTCTATTGCCTACTGAACTGACAACTTGACGTCTTTATGTACGACGTCGTATCTTTCGAGGCGAATGTGCGAAACACATTAATAAATCAATTTGATTGTGAATCAATACAGCTTAACGTAATTGAGGACACATTACTTAATTGACTCTAAAACTAATTTGACATGATAGATCTACATAAATATTAGCTTTAGTTGTGTATTTAGTTCAGTAAATATGTTTATTCATGATGTTAGGTAAACTGATTAAGGGGCCCGTGGCTAAATAATAACAGCCGCACAGGTCGATCGATCAGGTTAAGCTACGCTTGCCGCGGTTGGTCTGTGGATGGGTGACCATCTTTACATACCGAGACCCCTCCATGCCTCGGAAAGCACGTTAAGCCGTTGGTCCCGGCTGTCATTCGTGGATCTTTGACAGTCGTTACGGGTAGTCAGAAGCCTGAAAGTCTGACAACCAGTCTTACCAAGGGGTATCGTATTACCCAGAAACTGGGTTGTGGAGGTCAGATAGGCAGTCGCTCCATGTAAAATACTGGTATTGAGCTGCATCCGGTTAGACTGGAAGCCGACCCCAACATAGTTGGGAAAAGGCTAGGCAGATGATGATGATGAGGTAAACTGATTAAGATAGGACTGGTTGGGGGTTTCAACAAACTCTTTTTCTGAAATTAGTGAAATCACACATCGTTCCAAGCTAACATATTTTTAACACCATTTTCACCAGGTTTTTTTTACTACCAATTTACCCCTCTATCGAGTCAGGATGTATCCAGACTGATGTGCCACAATCGTCACACAGGGGGTGCCTGAAGACGGGCATCGTTACTGAGGCAGGCCTAAGAAACGCTGGCGTGACGGTTTGACCAAGTTCCTAACCGATTGGTCGAAGAAGGCACATAACAAAGAAAGTTAAAAAATATGGGGGAGACCTTTGTCCAGCGGTGGGGCGACATAGGTTAAATAAAAAAAAATCGACCTAGAATGAATTTCTTTCGTGTGAATTATTACTTAGATTTCGGCTATATTATATATTCAAAAAGAAGATGAATTACCGGAAGATTTTTTTAAGTTGAAAGGAACCTCTAAATATAGGTTTGTTCTTCCCATATTTATAGGCTCCTTTAACTTAAAAAAATCTTCCGCCAACATTGACAAAGTACAGGCAAGTGAACTTGCCCCACTGAACGCACTGACGCCCGTGTCACGGCGCCTTTATTTTCTATTTCCAAGGCGGCGCGGCCAGAGAAACACCACGGCTAATCGTCCGCCCGTTTCCCGCCCCGCCCCACTAGGGATGTGCCTCGCTTGTTGCTACATCTCCGTCTACGATAGGGGTACGAAACTTTGTGAATGCGAACTCAGAAGTAGCTGGTAAAACTTACTGAGATGACCTTAAAAAGGCTGCAAAGACGAGGTGATCAACGGGGTGTTGTGGAGGCAAGGTCCAGCAACGGACTAAATAGGCTGCGTTGATTTAATAATAAGATATAAAAATTGCAACTAAACATTTGTTTTGTTATTCTTTGGTGATTTTTTTTGTAAATATTTAGTAAGTAGTTTTATTGCAAGTTGAAGAAATATTAGTTATTATCAAATGACGCAATCAAATTGATGTGGCGGAATCTATAACGCTACATGCGAACCTCGCAAAAAAGGCCCCTACAAACAGGCGCGACACGCGATAAAATCGCGTGCGAGACGCGATACAATCACGCAACCTGTTTGAAGGAGCCTTAACACTAACGTCACTTAAATTCCTACATCACGCAAGCAGAGTTTACCGCGCGCCTAGACTAGTCGGGCAATAGCCGACCACACACAAACCACGTCTGGTCGTCTTTCCTAAGGAGAACTTTACACCCTGTTCCTCTTTCTTTGCTGATGCTTTCTTATCGATGTTACCAAACAAAAATGAAAAATAGAACATCTTAAACAATCTATCGATATACCAACCACTCCCATCCCTAACTGTCTTGATGTGTCCCGGCAAGTAACGTGTTCTTTTAGTGGTTTGTCCTACGCTTTTCTACCTGCTTCTAACAGATCAGTTTACTTACATACTTACTCCTATACATATAGTATGTGTGCTAGTATACATGTGTGTGTGAGATTAGATATTACGGCTCCATATGAATGTTTTAACAGATAAAAACTTTAGAATTTACATAGAGTTTTATACTGAAAGTTTCAGGTATATATTCAGAACAAAGCACGAGATTGTTTTGCTTTTAACAGTTAAATAGAGCTAATTGTTTCGTATCATATTCCTATTGTTTTATTAACGTTTTAATTAAGATAATTTGTTTGTTTTTGATCTCGTTTATGAATATTAAAATGAAGGTAATTTATTTGATCTCTGTTCTAGTTTTATTGCGAATTTCCAAATGGCGTGTGTGTGTAATGAGAAACAAAATGGACAATGGATATAGTTCTACCAGAATCTCATTGCAAAAAAAAAACTTTGTGGTTTTCATACATTTGACATTACCAATGTTGTCAAATGTATGAAAACCACAAAGTTTTTTTGTTTTTTTTTTTGCCATGAGATTCTGGTAGACCTATACCTACTACACTTTGGAATAGGCAATTAGCTACATATTTCTGACTGACCGACTTCTTGACAATTTAAAAGTAAATGGTTTAATTGAAATAAATGCTTTGAGTTTATGTTTGATTCAGTATTCTCAAAAATAAGTGATGATACTTAACACAGAAAAATAAAAATAAACTATGCTCTAGAATTCAGTTACGGCAAAATACTTCTTAAGCTTAAGGATTGGAACAAAAAGGAATATAAACTTTAAAAAAAAAGGTATTACAATTTTCCCTAATTACTTAAGAGTTAGAAATAAACTAATGTTCCAGCTATCCAAACTCTATCCTGCTTACTTGAACCTTAGAACACTTTCAAAACGTTGACATTTCCAAAGATCCTAATATTTGTGACAGTAGGTACCCACGTACACATTATACTGAATGATTTTTTTTACCGTATCGAAATTTTTACAGGCTGTTCTACCCATGAGTATGAACAACTTTCACTATGGGACCAACTCTGAAATCACGAAAAAAAAAAAAACAGCTGTTTCATACATTTTGGTCAAGTAGGTACTGAACTTTTGGTGATTTCGGAGTTGGTCCCATAGTGAAAGTCGTTCATATTCATGGGTAGAACTCCAGGTAAAAATTTCGAGACCTTAAAAGAAATCATCCAGTATAAAAAACATATTATTGTTTAAGACCCAATTCTCTTTCTCAAACGTAAAACAATGTATCAAAAACTTGGGCGTCATCACCAAAGTAAGTAAGTACCCAGGTAGACCAAGTACCTATTGTGTACCCTACTAGCTTGATTTATGTATCGTCGGGAGACCGACCGTGCCACCTGCTGCCCGAAGCTAAATATTCATTTGTCAGACTCGAATGTTACTTAAAAAGGATTGTTAATATCTTAGATGGGGTTCGCTTCATACTTAAAGTTTTGTTTACGTATGAACACAGATTTGTGGGCTTGTAAAGATGTCTGTTTTAAATCAAGAAAGCTTTTGTTTTTGCGATATATAGACCGGAATAAATCTGTATTTGCTGACGAAGGGGGCTTGTTTTTTTTTTGTGGGTTTGCGGTTATCTGGTAGCCCAATGGTAACAGCCCCAACTTACGAGTTGTAGGTCGAGGGTACGATTCCAGACAGGCTCTTTACTTTGTGTAGATAATTTCATCATCACTGCTCTCAAAACGGTGAAGGAAAACATCGTGAGGAAACCTGCTTGTCCTAGAACAAAAAAAAGAAGACATGTGACATCTACCAACCCGCACTAGGCCAGTCACACTGCGTCCCAGCAGTCGGAACATTACCTATAGGCTGATTATGCTATTCTATATATTTGCTGGAGAAGGAGCTTTGTTATGTGTAGATCCACTACACATAACAAAGCTCCTTCTCCAGTAAATTAACAAAAACTTAACAACTTAACAAAAGCTATTTTATTTAGCCAATTGTAATTGAACTTTATCTACAATAAATATGACGGAGAAGGTATGTGTGTCTCGTTATTATCAGCCATATTTTAACTACTGTGGGCGTACTGTGGGTAGTGTTGGTTATTGCGCAATAGAAAAACCGTTTTGCAGTTCAAATCAGATTATAATTTCACAAACAATTTAATCTCACTAGCACTCCACATCGTTCTGTCGAGCTGTCGTCGACTCCCACGAACTCAGGCTAGACTCTGTCAAGCCCCACCAGATGGCGCTAGCGTTCCGAATAGTCAAACTTATGACCGGATGCGACAAAAAAAATATATTGCCGTGTCATCGCAAGGCATCCTGTAAATTGATTGCCATAGATTAAGGTATGTAATAGAAACCGCTGTATTAAGTGGCCATTTTATATCACGAGCTCAAACCTGTCAACAAGTCAGCTCCAAATATTCTTCTTTCTTAGAAGAAAATGTTTTTACTTACTGTACTTTGGATAAATCTTGTGGACCCTTTGGGAACTCATTTAGAAACATTTAAAACATTATTGTAATTTTTTCATTGACCCAGTGGGAAAAGAAGATCAATACTCGTGGTTCTCTGGGAACAAACCAATCCGTTATAAATATCTATTTTCAATACTTTGGTACTGAAAATAGATATTTATAACCCTGTAACGGACTTTAAGTAAATAAACAGATGAAGTTTCAGAATCCAATATTCATAACATCCTGTCACAAATATTGGGAGCTTTGGAAATATCGATGTACTGTTTCCTTTATTGACAAGTTGCGGGTTCCGCCTTATGGATAGGGCTGTACTAATAAATATTTTAGTGACAGTAGTTCTGTAGTGTTTACATACGAATGCCTTGTTTGAAATGTTCGTTGATATTTTTCTGAACCCCTTAGAAATTTATTAAAAAAAAAAAATGAAAAAAAAAAATGTTTGTCACAGAAATACGCGCGTATAAAGACTTGGGTCTTTGGGTAGCCTTTAGTTGTTTCTATATATAGCTACTGAATTTTGAAGTCTTTCTGTTTGCCTGAAACACTTAGGCTGTTTTATTTTTAATGTCTAAAACTAGATATCTACAGGACCGAGAAACGCCTGGATCGCTATTTAAGACAGGACATACTTGGTCAGCGGGATTGTCCGAAAGGGTTACCGCTGGCCCGGAACATAAAGGGCTAAGGGAGGAACACGGGTGGGTTTTAGTCAGTAAGAGTCTGACACTCCCTTCCGCTCCACCCAGAGCGGGACCCCTCTTTTGATGATTTCCCATCCGTAAAAAAAAAAGACAGGACATAGGTAGGTACTCTTAGGGGCCGAGATCTTTTTGTACTTAATTTCGAGAAGACGATCAACCCTATGTTTTTAAACCCTTTCTTTCACAAAATAAAACTCAAACCATTTATTTCAATTAAACCCTTTAGGAGGCACTTTTGAATTGTCAAGAAGTCGGTCAGTCAGAAAATATGAAGCTAGTTGCCCATTCCAAAGCGTAGACCTCTATGGAGAAGAACGGACAAGTAACTCCATGGACACTCTTTTAAATTATATTTTTACAAAAATATTAGTTACATCATTAATGTAGAATTTACAATAATATTGTGAGAACAATGTAAAAAAGACGTACGCGTTAAAAGCGTCCAGAGTACAGCAAATAAAAAGAAAACAACAATCCAAAAATAAAATACTTAATTAAAAATAATCCGAGGCAGCTGAGTGCTTTCACAATCCGAAGTCATCCATTACTTCATACGCACTACCCCGCTGTTTCTGTTAGAATATGGTCACTAAGTACATAAAGCATAATCACTATCAGCCCATAATGTTCCCACTAGTAGCGAAGGGTCGATTTTTGTACCTATTCTTGATTATCTAACATTTTATTTTTCATTGTTTAGCATTTTAATTTTAATTGTTTAACATTTCATTTAAATTGTTTAATCCTTTTAGTTTTTGGCTTTGTTCAGTGCAATTTAAGCTCTATTTCTGTTTTTAATAATTTACTATTTAAGTTTTACTTTCACTTTGATCTCAATATTTAATTTAGTTTTGTATAATCGTTTGCAATTACTTACCTACTCTTATATAAACTGCAGCGGTAAATAGCATTATCTATCACAACTCTGGTCCCAAAGATACAGGCGCCGCCTAGTTTGGGGACAGCCGTAAAGATGCAAATGATCGCTAACAGCTACAGACCGCAGTTAATTATAAGGTAATACTTGTAACATTGGTTCAATAAATCTTAAATTTAATCTACGAAGTTATTTTTGTAGGAACTAAGAGCCTTTATGATAAACTAGCTGCGCGCCGCGGTTTCCGCCGTGTAAATGTCGATCCCGTGGGAATATCGGGATAAAAAGTAGCTTATATGTTAATCCAGGGTGTCAGCTACCTCCATACAAAATTTTATCAAAATTGGTCCAGCCATTTGAGCGTGAAGAAGTAACAAACATATAAACACACACACTCACAAACTTTCGCCTTTATAATATTAGTGTGAAGTGTGATAGATGCTGAAGCAGCCTCGAAAGCCTACTTGTTACAAAGACCAGAATCCAATTTTCCATTTCCCCGATGCACCTGTGCTTAGGAAAGTAATAGAAAAGCCGCTTGTTAGTCAATTACTGGAACTCATATAATGTCTGCAGTATCTATTATGCGAACGAATGAGAACGAATGACGAAGTGATTTCCGCCAACTACGCGCCTAATTGGGCCTGACAAAGTCGGCCCGCGGGTTACACCGTCATGTAATATAAAAGATAAAGATGTTTTTGTTGGCCTCGTACGAAATAGATTTTTTGAAGTAAAACCTTCTTCAGTCGCGTGGGGCATTTTTTGAGATGGGATAATACCATTGAACTCGCGCCACTGTTACCGTAAGCGACACCGCGCGAGTTTTGTTTATAAGACGATTAAAAAAATACCCGCTTCCGATGGTACATGGGACCTAAAAATGACTGACGAAGTGTGTACTATACCATATACCTTCACCTCTGTTCTGCCTATTAACCCTTCGGGGAACACAGGCGCGTAGCATGTTATCCAGACTATTATCACACTAATCACATTAATTAATATTATAAAGGCGAAAGTTTGTGGGTGTGTGTGTTTATGTGTGTTTATAATTATGTTTGTTACTTCTTCACGCTCAAACAGCTTGACCAATTTTGATAAAACTTTGTATGGAGGTAGCCGACACCATGGATTAACATATAGGCTACTTTTTATCCCGATATTCCCACGGGATCGACATTTAAGCGGGTGAAATCGCGGGGCGCAGCTAGTATTATTATAAATACGAAAATGTGTCTCTCTGTTACCTCTTCACGCTTAAACCATTTAGATGAAATTTGGTATAGAGATAGTTTGAGTCCCGGGAAAGGACATAGGATAGTTTTTATCCCGATATTCCCACGGGATCGACTCTTAGGCGGGTGGAACCCCGGGGCGCTGCTAGTGGATTATAATGTTAAGTTTCCAAATAAAAATGTTATTCAATTAGATTGTCTTCTTAGTATTGCTTTGCTATATTTTACGTTAGGTATTCGTAAAGTGACTGCGTGTTGAGTTTGAAAATAATATTAGGTCACACAGAATAAACAAGTTTATAATAATAATGGCAGACACTTACAATGTATTTCAACACTTATCACTAATTAGGTTTCATGTTTTCCTTTTTTTCAATAAAGCACCTTTTTTATTTATTCGGAATCCTAACCAAAGTCAAAACCTAGGCAAATTTAAATGTGCATATTATATTGAATTGGAAACATTCCACCCACCTCCTAGTCTTACATACGAGAAGGAATAAATAGTCGGAAGAATTTGATCCATTTCCAAGGAACCACTCGTTCAATTTATACATGAATAATTAATTTTAATTACATCTATGTGCGTAGCCCTCTTACTTTTCCTCCTTGCGAGGGGAGTAACAACCGCTTCCGAGTAATACGAGATGGGTTTTGCTCCTTTAGACAGACTTCTAAATAATATAGTAAAGGCACCTTAAATGTATTGTCTTCCACTCTTGTTTTTATAGAAAGTACTAAAAATTACATACACTGTCGGACTGCATAGAAAAGAAAGAGAAGCGCGATGACACAATGGTATGGTAATTTATTGCAAAATATGAAGCAATTATCTATTTACAAAAAATCTATTGTTTGGACTAAAAAATTAAAACACAAACATTGTAGAATAATCTGACAAAAAATCAGAATGATTGTATGTATATTAGTACGGTTTTTATTGTAAAAAGAAAGTTTTTAGAGGTATCTTCATGTTTTTTTTCTATCGTATCAAATTAGTTGTATTAAGTTTCCAACACAAGTGTGTTGAAAACATTATCATCTGCCTAGCTTTTCCCAACCATGTTGGGGTCGCCTTCCAGTCTAACCGACTGCAGCTGAATACCAGTATTTTACATGGAGCGACTGCCTATTTGACCTCCACAACCCAGTTACTGGGTAATACGATACCCCTTGGTAAGACTGGTTGTCAGACTTTCGGGCTTCTGACGACTAACGACTGTCAAAAATCCACGAATGACAGTCGGGTCCAACGGCTTAACAACGGCTCCACAGAACAACCGCAGCAAGCGTAGCTTAACCTAATCGTTCGATCTGTGCGGCTGTTATTGTTTAGCCACGGGACCCTCTCTACTTATGTATCTACTCACTGATAAATATTTATAGTATTGATATTTAAGGGGCTTACAGGACCTAAACGCAAAAAAAACGCAAGTTTTAGACACAATAAAAGTATATGATCGACTACAGTAAACATAATCAGAAAAATAAAAATAATACAACTAATTAGATACGATAGAAAAAAATCATGAATATACCTACTTCTAAAAACTTTCTTTTTAAATAAAAACCAACTAATATACCATACAATAATTATGATTTTTGGCAGATTATTCTACAAGCAACATACTAAAGCACTAGTGTTTTAATTTTTTAGTCCAAACAATAGATATCATTGCTTCATATTTTGCAATAAATTACCAGTGTTGTGTCATCGCGCTTCTCTTTCTTTTCTATGCAGTCTGACAAAGACCGCGCTTTAGGTCATGTAGTCGCGCCTCGTCGGGCACCTGGTGAGGACGGGGCCGGATCTTGCGGACAGCCAGTTTGGTTTCCGCAAGGGGCGCTCGACGGTGGACGCCATCATGCGCGTGAGAGCCCTCACGACGGGGGAAGCGGTGTCCCGGGGTGGGGTCGTCGTGGCGGTGTCACTCGACATCGCCAACGCGTTCAACACCCTCCCCTGGAGCACCATTGTGGAGGCACTCCGGTATCACCGGGTGCCGCCCTACCTCCGTCGAATAGTCGAGGCGAATCTGACGGAAAAAGCCGTCAGCTACCCCGGTCGCGATGGGGAGTGGAACCGGCGAGAGATGTCGTGCGGTGTCCCACAGGGATCGGTCCTGGGGCCGCCTCTGTGGAACATCGGGTACGACTGGGTGCTGCGCGCCGACCTCCCTGATGGCGTCAGCGTGGTTTGCTACGCTGACGACACGCTGGTCCTGGCGCAGGGGAGGTCGCATCAGGCGGCGGCCGACGCGATGACACTCGGGGTTGCGATAGTCGTGGAGAGGATCCGGCAGTTGGGTCTCGAGGTGGCATTGCACAAGTCCGAGGCCATGTCGTTTCATGGGCCCCGGAACGCGCCGCCATCGGGATCCCAAATAACGGTAGGAGGGGTTCACATCGGCCTCGGGATGACGATGAAATACCTGGGTCTCGTCCTCGACAGCCGGTGGAACTTCGTGGAGCATTTCCGACGTTTGGCCCCCAAACTGGAACGGGCCGGGGCCGCCTTCAAGCGGCTCTTGCGCAACCTGAGGGGGCCAAACGCCTCCTGCCGGAGGCTTTACGCGGGGGTCGTGCGGTCCATGGCCATATACGGGGCCCCGGTGTGGGCGCGTTCACTGCGGCGGCGAGCCGCCCACTACCTGAACGCGCCCCAGAAGGTGGTAGCCATAAGGGCTATCCGGGGCTACCGCACGATCTCTGGCGAGGCGGCAAGCCTCCTTGCCGGACTGCCGCCATGGGATCTGGAGGCGATGGTCCTCGCGCGCCTGTATGAGTGGCGCGCGGAGGCACTACGCCGGGGGGAGGATCCGCTTCCGCGGCAAATCGCTGCGGAGCGGACGGATCTCCGGCGCGATCTCATGGCGGCATGGAAAGAGCGACTGTCGCAACCCAGCGCAGGGCACGCCGCGATAGCGGCGATAAGACCCCTCTTTGAGGAGTGGCTAGAGAGGCGCCACGGCGCCCTCACCTACCGCCTGACGCAGGTCCTCACCGGACACGGAAGTTTCGGGAGGTTCCTGCACATCATCAGGCGGGAGGAAACGCCCGGGTGTCACCATTGTCAGGATCGCCCAGAGGACACGGTGGAGCACACGGTGGAGGTCTGCCCCGCTTGGGCGGAGCACCGCCGTGTCCTCGTAGAGGCGATTGGCAGCGACGGCGACCTCTCGCGTCCGGCCCTGGTGCAAGCCATGGTCCGGGGCGAGAGGGAGTGGGAGGCAGTCACCTCCTTCTGCGAAGCAGTCATGCTAGCTAAGGAGGTGGCGGAACGGCTCAGGGAGAGAGCCTCCCGTCCCAGCCGCCGCGGGAGACGCTCCGGGCGTCGGGAGCCGCATGACGACTCCCGGCCACCGTAGGCGCGGGCCTGCGGGCGGAGAGTAATGGGTAGCTCACCGCCCGATCAGGACCAGGCCCGTGCCGTTCCACGCGCGCCTCAAAGAGATGTCAGCATCGGGGAGGGGCCCCTTAGGGCCGAAGCCTGCCGGGTCAGCGGGATTGTCCGAAAGGGTTACCGCTGGCCCGGAACATAAAGGGCTAAGGAAGGAACACGGGTGGGTTTTAGTCAGTAAGAGTCTGACACTCCCTTCCGCTCCACCCAGAGCTCCCGGGAGGAGTCATTTGATGATTTCCCATCCGCAAAAAAAAAAAAAAAAGGTCATGTAGTCGCCTTAACTATAATCATTCTCCTCACAAAACCAGAATATATTTAGACTTCAGACCTACATTCAATTCTAAAAGCAAGCTTGACATGCAATACATATTATATTTAATTGTTGTGCCCGATAATCCATGTGGGCTTAGTAATTATTATTTAAGATCTTGTAAAACACAAATGTCATCCATACTAATATTATAAATTCGAAAGTAACCCTGTCTGTCCGTATGTTACCTTTTCACGCCTAATGCGGGTTGCAGACCAAGAGCTAAGCTAAGTTAGTTGAGCTTAGCTCGCATAGCTGATGTAGTTTTTCATACTTCTGTTCATAGTTTGCGGTCATTTTGATATCACATGATAATTATCATCCTACAAGAAGATGAATAAGGTAAACTAAATAAATAGAAAAGGCCGATAAACTACATCAGCTATGCGAGCTAAGCTAGACTAACTTAGCTTAGCTCTTGGTCTGCAACCCGCATAAACCACTGAACGGATTTCGATAAAATTTGGCATAGAGATAGATTGCATCCCGGGGAAGGACATGGGGTAGTTTTTATCGACATACCTCTCGGGCGAAGCCGCAGGCGGAAGCTAGTATGCAATAAGATTTCATTATATTAAATATAAATTGGGCACCTGGCAAGGCGCAGTGATGGCAGGTGGGGTAAGGCAGTGACCGAAGACTGGAAGTGTCGGTCGTCCGGCGCGGCGGCGAGATGGGCGGACGATATTGTTCCCATCGCGGGTAGAACTTGGATGAGGCTGGCATAGGAGCGTTGGATTGACGCAAGAAAAGAGAGGGCTTTGCTCAAGATTGGGTAAAGTCCAATGATATTATATTAAAGAGGTACAAACACAGGCAATTGTTGTAATTTCATTTACAGCTATCTCTTTCTGTGTCACACGTTCCGTATTATCTATCGCAGTCGTAGTTGAAAACTACTATACACCTATATGTAAGTACTTTGTAAAAACAACGCAACAATACAGAACGTCGCTCAGTATGAACGTAGCGTATCTTTCCTTTATAATATCATTGGTAAAGTCGGGATGTGGATGATGATATGAAGAACATACAGAACCTTCACTGTTATTTAACTGCTAGTTTCTGTTTTTTTTTTGTTTGCGCCCCGCGTTTCACCCGCATAAGTGTCGATTCCGTAGGAATATCGGTATAAAAAATAGCCTATAATTATGTTAATCCACCCTGGATTAACAAATAGGCTATTTTTTTAAAGTAGCCTATATGTTAATCCAGGGTGTCAGCTATCTCCATACAAAATTTTATCAAAATTGATCCAGCCGTTTGAGCGCGAAGAAGTAACAAACATATAAACACACACACACAGACACTCTCACAAACTTTCGCCTTTATAATAATAGTGTGATATAGAAAGATATGCAAAAAAATTAAGCCGTAGCTTGCTACGACGCTACGCGTATTGTCGTAGTCGCTATGGTGTAAGAGGCGGCCGCCCTCTATTGTGACCGGTACGCCATAATAAGTATTATTCCATGTTTTCGATGGCTCCTATCTACCTTTCAGCGAAGAAATAAAGCTCTTTAATACCAAATCGATGCTTTGTTCTCTTCTTATATTTGTACCTTTTGTTAATGTTATATAAATAAATAAAGACTGAGGGACGAATTTACGTAGGCAAAGTGTACCTACTGACAAAAAACTGAAGAGTCTTGTAGATATTGAAATTTTACCCCGTATCTTTTATTACAGACCTGTATTATTCTCTTTTGATAACTCCTAAGATGTAGCTTTTCATTACGAACATATAATACCTACCTAAAATATTTTAGTTAAAAGACCGGCCGTGGCTGAATAATAACATCCGCAAGGTTAATCTAGGCTTGCAGAGGTCGGTCCTTGGATGGATGACCATCCGTTACATATCGAGACCCCTCCGTGCCTCGGAAAGCACGTTATGCCGTTGGTCCCGGTTGTCACTTGTAGATCTTTGACAGTCGCTACGGGTAGTCAGACGCTTCGAATGTCTGACAATTAACCTGTCTTACCAGTTATATCGTATCATCCAGATAGGCAGTCGCTTCATGTGGTATTCAGCTGCATCCGGTTAGACTGAAATCCAATCCCAACATAGTTGGGAAAATGCTAGGCAGATGATAATGATGAAAATATCGGAAATTTTATATTAATATTAATATAATATTTTTTTTTTTTATATATATTTTTTTTATATTAATATAATATTTAAAAAAAAAAAACCTGAAAAATGGCGTATTTTTCACGTTTTGAACAAAACACACTACACAAACACTTCATAAACTGTTTAAATAAAAATGCTGTAACAACTAAGTGACCTCAATTGTTTTCACACAAAACTTCACAACTACTTAAATCGACAAAAACCGAACAAAAGAAACTTGAAAAATAAGTCAAAGAAAGCCATCAACAGTTTTAAATAACATGAAAGAAAGAAAAAAGATTGCGAAGTACCGCGGGAAGTAAGTAAACTAAAGAACAATTTGCATTGGCTGCCTTTCAGTCTTCGGCATACGTTCGGCAACAGGTCGCCGATTTATCCGACCGGCTGACACGATGTCGGTTAATGGAAAAATGTGACATTAAGCCGGCTGTTTTTAAGCCACCGCTCAATCGGATGAGTTATGGAGTCGGAACCGATGATCGAAGATGGGAATTTGTCGGTTCGTTGATTTTGTAAGATTTATTTTTATTTTCTTGGCGTGACATTTGAAGAAGTATTCTGAGATACATAAATATATGTATTTGTAAATGTCAAAGTTGTACTTCTCTACATTTTATAAATTAAAGGCACTTTTTGTGTCGGTCTGTGTGACCGCGTTGTTTTCTAAACTACGGAACGGATTTTGTTGCGGTTTTTAACCATTATTCCGGAAGGTTTATGAGTAAATTACATGTTTAATAAACTTATACCACTCTCCCGCCTTTATCCCAATTTATTTGGGGTCGGCGCAACATGTCTTTTTCTTCCATACTTCTCTATTAGTCTTCACTCGGTAGTCACCCCCTTTCTAACTATATCATCATTCACACATTCCATTCATCGTTTCTTTTAACGAACTTATACAATTATTATTATCTTAAAGAACTCTCGATATTTTGTCAAGTAGTAAAAACCGTGGTCGGTTTACAATCAGCCTTCACCGTTTTGAGAGCAGTGGTAAAGAAATAATGTACAGTGGGCTGCATCAATTGGGTACCCCAGTTGTATGAAAATTTTAATACAACTGGGGTACCCAATTGATGCAGCCCACTGTACACAAACTAAAGCGTCTGTCTGGGTTCGAACCTACGGCCTGCAACTCGTAAATCGCCACCGTTACCACTTGACCATCACTGCTCTACTGCTATACTTATACTGGTATATAATAACCGACAATTCGACATTCGACCTACCCTTGTTAGCGTAATGGTCGATAATTAAATTAATTGACCGAAACTACACAGTATAGTTTTCAGATAATTTCAATATTTTAATTAAAATCGTATGCGTAATGACGGCATAGTGGTTATTAATTTTCAAGTATCGGTTATATTTATTTAATTATTCGTTAAGCGGTCATAGATTGCAGTGGAATTTTTGATGTTTGAAAGTGGTGATTAATTTATGCACTTACACTTGTCTATTTTGTTTTCGACAGTGTAGTAACCGCTGTTGTACTTATCTTATGACGGGTACAGATTGGAGAAACGTAACATGAAATGTAACACAAATGTGTAATAAAAAAAAATAAAAAAATGAACCTTCCAAATCTATGCAAAGGAACATGTAGTGTAACGCAATGTTTCATTACGTTATGCGGTTCACATAAAAAGTGAATTGGCCTCTAGATATACATCTATTGAATATCAAAGAAAATACTTCAAAGTTTTAAAGTATCCTGACGTCATAGATAAACCATAATAAGATGAAGAAGATCCTTAAGAAGAAGCTTACCTAATCTAACCTAAGGGACGCATTATAAAGATTCATACGAATATAATTGATAATTGACTTGACGTTAATACGGTGCGTCGAAAACCACTAAAAGTACAGGTACTTTTAGTGGCACATGCCATAGTAGTATCTATATCTATACGTATAACAAAATAGTAACGAAGAATTGTTGTCTGTTTGTCTGGATGTATGTTCCGGATTGGCGCAAAAACGACTGAACATATTTTTCTGAAATTTGGCTCACAGATAGTTTATAAACTGGATGAACACAAAGGGTACTTATAATCCTGGTAGTACGTTCCCGTAGGATATTTTCCGACATCCATTCTTCTCCATACAAATCTACCTCTATTGACGTTCAAAAGTTAAATAAATTATTTGACTTTGACTTTGAGCTAGCTTTAATAGGGAGCACAGTTACCTATACTACACACGTATAGCTTACACGTCATAGCTTCGGCAGCCTCAAACATGTCCAAACAAAGCTACTCTCCCCATCTTACAGTAATTGAGACTCATCGACATTCGACAATCGCGATGTCCGTCATCCCTTCATTGTCCATCGTGTAGGCGGTCCCCATTGTATGGCCGATTGATTACAATTCCCATCCACCATGTTGTATACTAATGGTCCGAACACAGGTGTATGATGAACGTATGTAATTACATGAAGCTCTGATCCGATTAATATCGCATACGAGTATTATGTTAAGAGCGTTTACGCCGTACGACATTTCATACAAACTTTCAAGCTCTTATTTTTCGAAATTAATGAACCGATTTTAATGAAACTTCATACGCACGAGCCCGATACAATGGTCTAAAAAGTTAGTAGAGAACATTTTCGGAATGTCTTATTTAAAAAAAGATAACTGGAAATCTCTGTTTCTATGGAAGATTTAAAATGAGTCTAATTTGGCTGTAACACTATTTTTCGAAAATGTTCTCTACTAACTTTTTAGACCCTTGTATCCTGCTTATGCATATGAAGTTTCATTAAAATCGGTTCATTCATTTCGAAAAATAAGGACTTGAAAGTTTGTATGAAATGCCTTACGGCGTAAACGCTCTTAAATGGTATTTGTGTTTGAAGAATCGCTTTGATGTGATCAAGTTCTTGTTTCAGATTATATAGAGGAAAATTGTGTAATGAGAAAGTGAAGGTAAAATGAGCATGGAGTGAGCTGTCAATAGTGTCAATCTGTAGCATCAGGTGGAATGACAGTTCACTACAAACTGACTTCATCTCCAGTTTTCACGTGAGACTTAGCGGAGAGATTTTTATAGAAAAGATCGGCTGATGCAGGGATTGACAGATCACTTCAAGCTGTCTTCATCTCCAGTTTTCACGTGAGATTTTTACAGAATAGACCGGTTGGTATTCTATTGCAAGTAAGGTAGTTATATTAAGTTGTCTACCTAAGTCGTACTATAATTTAAATTGATTTCAAAATGTTGAAGTAATAGAAAAATACCCATCTTGTTTGTGACCCTATTAGTTAACTGATATTAGCCCAAACGCTGTAATTCTTTACCTGTTTTAATAAGAACCAGGCTGTCGGCAGGGAAAGATAAAAAATAACCGCCACAAATAATGGAAATTGTTAAATTCGCCACATTCCACAGACAGTTTTGATATGTGAATAGGACACTGTTTCTAAAGGCGAATTTCACCAACAAAACTGAACACGATCAGCAAATCTAAACCGCATTCAAGAGCTGTCAGTGTCGTCATTGTTATGAAATTTTGACACTGACAGCTCTATATTGCGGTTCAGATGTGTAATCGCGTTTAGTTTCATTGTGAAATTCACCCATATAAGATGCTGTATAGTCATGATGAGAAATGGATACATTTAAAAACGATTACCTTCCAAAAAAAACAAAACTCACCCGAAGACAACTTAAAAGTTACTCCACAAAATACATTTACGTTGATATTATTTCTCGGCTAAAACAAATACCCAAAGTGGGGAGTCCAGTGAGTATTCATGCAAAAATGTGTCGTGTCATCTAATGTACTCTGTCCAGCACCACATATACTTAATGTGTGACAGTTTTCGAGTGTTACTTACTTTAAGTAGTTATGTTTAGTTTTGTTTCGCTGATATGCTACGGAGGTCACCAGTATCCTGTATAACTTTAAGTTTGTGTCTTTTGACTAAAGACGGTGTTGTTTTAATATGTGATAGCGAATGTTTGTGGAAAATTATTATTCTTTTCTAGTAGGTGGGTAAATATAATTGATTTAGTGACGATATGGCGCTAGGATGGTAGTGATAAAATATGCTTGTAGAATATAGAACTTATTGCATACATTGCAGTTCACCTCTGAATATTATGGGTGAAGTAAACCTTGTAAGGTGCCTAAAGTTATGGCACTTCTGCCCGCGACTTTGTCCGCGTACAATTTCTTGTTCCAAGACCCACTCCGTCGCAACACTCGCAACGCATCATCTGCCCGCGCTGTCACTTCATTGCCGCCATGTTGCCGCTTAGCGATCCTTTTGACTTTTTTCTTTTTACTCCGCTCCTTAAGGTCATAGGGTGATGTTAAATAGCCTAAACCTACCTTAAGGATTGAGCTATCAAATGCAAAGGAATTTTTCAAATCAGACCTGTAGTTCTAGAGATTAGCGCGTTCAGCTTTATTATTGGTATGATATAGATAGTTTAGTATAGATTGCGTTTAAATAAAGTTGATAGCGATTGCCCAGCTACAACATTCAACTGTTTTCAATGGACGTAACAATATTAAATTAATCCAAGTTGTTAATATCTAGTTCTCCACCTAACTAAACAGTATCATGTCTTCGTATATGCTGCTAGAGCCGATTAAGTGATTGTGTTCAATAGATTACAGCTGATATCCATCTATTTAATGATAAGATCAGATCAGTGCATTCAAGGGGTGTTTAGACGACAACTAAATAATCTGCCTTTTATGAATGCTGTGTCCACTGCTCTACAAGCGTGCTTTTTTGATAAATTTGTGACGTGGAACAGTCTCAAACACTTAATCGATGTAAACAAAAGAGATGTAGTGTTTAGATTTGTCGTCCCGTGCTTTCCACTGCTCTCAAAACGGTGAAGGAAAATATCGTGAGGAAACCGGCATGTCGTAGAACCAAAAATTCGTACACATATGACATCTACTAACCCGCGCTGGGCACGCGTGGTGGATTACGGCCTACTCCCTCTCACTAAGATGCGGCCTGTCAGCAGTGGGACCATCACAGGGTGACTATGCTTATGCTAAAGAGACATCAATATGGCGGACAACTTTGGTATTATTCTGATAAAAGTGTAAACAATTAGATCAGAAAATGTATCCGTGGATGGCAATTTTTTGTGTCACTTACAAATTGGGTGCTTTGATTTGATGATTTTAAATCACCTTGAAGATGTTTTTTTAATTTTTATTGAGGTTAAATTTATAACCTCAATTTTCATCGATGTTTTGTCAGTTATAAAGGTCACCTTTTTAAAACAATAACGGTTCTGAAAAAGTGACATATAAAGTATGAATCTGTTACTAATTCCCTAAGTGAGTGATTGCGTAAAAATTTAACCTGAACAGGGTTTGTTTACACTTCCGTCAGTTTCTTTTAGAACGGACTATACACTGTGATACTTAAGTTCTATGAAAGATAAACAAATAATTAACACTTTTATTGTAACGGGAGATTTTTATCAAATTTGAACTCTTATTAAGTTAATTGAGTGAGTTTTACTATCTCAATGAAACGCTACTCTGATAGTGATGCCATATCACGTGGAGCATGAACTAACGGTGCTACTTAAATACCTGCCAATGAGACCTTTTATAGTGATAATTATATTTTTTAACTATGTCTGCCTCTTTTCTTTAAAAAATTAAGCCTAGTTGTCTATTGTGAATGTTTTTATTTAAGGTGATATATTGAAAAAAATGTAGTTTTCCTATTTCGTGTAACTTTTTAAGTATGTGGAATAGGGATTTAACATTTTGGTAGGTATAAGTTTTTTGACTCTTTGGGGTAGTATCATTGTAAGTAAAAGGAATACACGATTCAATTAATTTTTCTCGATACAAAAAAATTGCAGTTATATTTATTTTTTTATATTGTTCGACATCACGGCGTAACGCATAAGAGTTATTCAATGGAATTTACTTTAGAATATAGAGAATTATCATATCAAAGTTTACTGAAAGTAGTTTGATATTTAATGCATTTTGGCACATACTTCGTTTTATTCCGAGCGAACGCACACTATAGCCATAATTTTTTTTTGTTTCAAAAGTATATGCATCACTTTCACTCGCTTAGTAGATTTTCGAGAATTTGAGATTTTCGAGGTAGCCCCATAATAGGGGACATAGTTGTTTCATGTCATTTTACTCTCTGAGTCACTAATATAGGTAAGTGGGTAAAGTGTTTTTTAAGTGTAAGTAGTAGCTTCTGGCCGTGACTTCGCCCGCGTGAAATTTTCTATTCCTCTGACCCAATCCGTCGCATCGCATCCCCGTTCGTCGTCGTTCATCGTTCTTTCTGACTTCTTTTCTTATTGCTCGGCTCCTTAGAAGGCTATAAAGTCTAGGCTTTGATGGCTATAGCATAGCCTTCCTCAAAAACTGGGCCATCATATGCGAAAAGCATTTTTTTGCGCGTTCAAACAAATAAACAAACATTTCAGCTTTATTATTATTAGTATAGATTTGTGCTGCCACTTGTACTTTGGCTTCCACAAATGTTTCGCTCGTTCCACTAAAATCCGCTGTCATCTTGACGATAGATATTAATGGCTGGCTAGTAATTATTGCCGAGCTGTACATAGCCATATACTCGTAATTATGCTCGGATACCTACACTTCAATCAATCCACTTTCACAGGTTGATATCCTCAGATTTATTTCCACATAAAAATCCCGTGAAATGACTGACAACTTTGTCAGTACCGTCATAATATCTCGGAAAATTGTTACGTAGATAACCAGAAAGGCGTATATCACATAAAAATAAAATTTATATACGCTCTACCTGCAAAGAACGCCTACAAACAATGTTAGGGAAAATTCAATCTCGCAAAATAGAAAATATTTTTACGGTCAATGAATACCAAAGTGTGGATATGGCGGGTTTATAACGGTAAGCTTTATGTTGTCTACGTCAGAGTTTCCCAAACTAGGCCCCTGTTTTACGCACCCTTCCTAAGCCCTTATTCCTAAAAGAACATTTTATTAAGCCCAAAAATCGGAAATGGTGGATTATTTTCTGATGAGCGGATTATTTATATGGTAAAACTAGCTGCGCCCCGCGGTTTCACCCGCATAAGTGTCGATCCCGTGGGAATATCGGGATAAAATGTAGCCTTTATATTAATCCAGGGAGTCAACTACCTCCATACAAAATTTTATCAAAATTGGTCCAGCCGTTTGAGCGTAAAGAACTAACAAACATATAAACACACACACACACACCCACACACTCACAAACTTTCGCCTTTATAATATTAGTGAAAACTTAAGAGAAGTGGTGTCCCAGTGGAAACGGCCGGGACTTCCTAATTGTAGGTCGTAGGTCCGAACCCAGACAGGCGCTTTACTTTGGGTAAATTAATTCATCACCACTGCTCTCAAAACGGTGAAGAAAACATCGTGAGGAAACCGGCATGTCCTCGAACCAAAAATTCGAAGAAATGTGATATCTACCAACCCGCAGTGGGCCTGCGTGGTGGACACGGACAGCATTGGGAACATGAAAAGCTGATTTTACTATGTAAGTTCTAGTAGTACTGCCTCGTTGATCCAATGGTCGTATAAGCGCTACTGCTAAGCTGCTGGACCTGAGTTCGATTCCCGGTACGGGCAAAGTGTTTTTGGGATTTTTCATCTGGAATTTCTTAGTAGGACCACTAGCAGTCCGGAGTATGGATTTGTGCCCGGTTAATGGCAATATATATCTGCCTAACCCTTTGGGAAATTCAAGAGTAATGTTATGTTATAAATTTTAGCCGCTTTTAGAAAGATTTTTGGTTCGATTCCCAGCTCAGAAGAACCTCTGGATATGTCTTTCTTAGTCTTGTAGCAACCTGCGACACTTCATACTGAGGTCACGCAAAATCCTGCATCTCGCAAGCAGAGTTTACCGCGCAACTAACATAAATACATATACAACGGTCCGACATGAATCATCGGGTAGTTGCCCGCCAGGCGCAACACCCGACTGGTCGAAGGATCCTCTCTGTTCTATGGAGAATGAGTGAACTTTACACCCTGTTCCTCATTCCTCTATAATCTAAAATTTCTGATTGCTAGATTAATTAGTCTCGTGATCTCGTCATTAATAAGGCAACCGAGTCTTTCTGGACTGAATGGTCATGTGCGGATAATATAGTACTCACAACCGGCGTGCGTGCGTGACTAACCTGCATTCGCGATTCATTTGCCAAAATTGTAAACAAATTTGAGTTTATGGAAAAATAACTTTAAATCCTACACAACAAAGTTCAGTTTACGCTACAACTTAAAAAAAAATTTTCAATAGTGCTAGTCACTGTGAAAGCTAGTCACTGTGAAATCAACTTAATAACCATTAAAATAAAGTTGATTTTTGTTTAACTTGAAACATGAGTTTGAATAGACTGTAAAGCATACAAGATAGAATTCAATATTAGATATCAGCGTAAACGAAGCAAAAGGATAAGTAAAATAGGTAATAAACAGGGTTATTGCTAAAACATTAATAACCTCTAAAGAGGTCATTGTACTCATCATTATGAACAACTTTTACTATGAGACCTAACCTGTAATCGAGAAAAAAAAAATCAGCTGTTCCCTACATTTTGACGAGTTAAACGAACACGAGCGAGTGTCTGTGTGGTGCCGGACTTAAAGAATTGCACCGCCCCTTACTTCCCGTGGGTGTCGTAAAAGGCGACTAAGGGTCTTACAGGAGAATGGGCAGCAGCGTTCTCTATTTATTCCACCATCATACCATACTGCGATCGCCAACCCGCCTGCCAAGCGTGGCGATTATGGCAAACCCCCCCCAAAATTGGGGGAGGCCTATGTCCAGCAGTGGACGTCTATCGGCTGAAACGAAACGAACATAAATGTAGGGAACAACTGA
Source organism: Mesoligia furuncula (assembly GCA_916614155.1). Lineage (NCBI taxonomy): Eukaryota > Metazoa > Arthropoda > Insecta > Lepidoptera > Noctuidae > Mesoligia > Mesoligia furuncula. The sequence continues at coordinate 20,050,953 of OU744800.1, read as the reverse complement.
TATTTTTTTCGCGTTTCCAGTTTTGGTCCCATAGTAAAAGTTGTTCATAATGATTAGTACAATGATCTCTTATGAGGTTGTTAATGTTTTACCAATAACCCTGTATAAGGATCGTAGGAGGTGACGTTCTGTTGTTTCTGCCTACCCCCATAAAAAGAATGCGTGAGTTTGTGGAGTCTTTCTTACATTGAGAAACACTGGTACCATTCCACGTGCCGTGGTACCTACGTAGCTCCTGTAAGTGGCCGAGTAGTTTTCCTTGTAATCTTTATTTGAGTACAAAATAGTTTATGGTAGTCGTTGATTGCTGAAACAAAGTAAATAGTTGCATGTTTTCTTGATTAAGTACCTACTTTTACTACGGAACAAATCGAATCCAGCAAAGCGTTTTATCTTGATAATTCAACAATATTCATTGAGTAGTTAACTTGCGGAGCAGTCGATTTTTTTTAAACATATGAAGCAATGGATCTCCTTCGAAATGAAGGGATTTGTGATTGTGGGTGAGTTATGCAATTAGGGTGGGCCTGCGGGCGGAGAGTAATGGGTAGCTCACCGTCCGATCAGGACCAGGCCCGTGCCGGACGGCGCGTACGTGTTCCACGCGCGCCTCAAAGAGATGTCAGCATCGAGGAGGGGCCCCTTCGGGCCGAAGCCTGCCGGGCGGGATTGTCCGAAAGAGTTACCGCTGGCCCGGAACATAAAGGGCTAAGGAAGGAACACGGGTGGGTTTTAGTCAGTAAGAGTCTGACACTCCCTTCCGCTCCACCCAGAGCGGGGAGTCATTTGATGATTTCCCGTCCGGAATAAAAAAAAAGGGTGCAGCTTACTTTTCTTTTACTTACAGCAACAATGAGATGTCGGTATACATACGTCTACAGGCTAACTGATTATTACAATTTTGTCTTTTTGTCGATTATAACATATTGCTTAGGCCCATCTCTAAAACGCTGCAGTTGTCTGCTTTTCCATCAATCACCTAATTATTTTTAGCGCCACTTTTCCGTTTGTGACGTTTGCTACCACCTTGGATCTACATCTATGTAGGTACTAATAATAAAGCTGAAGAATTTGTTTGTTTGTTTGAATGCGCTAACCTCTGGAACTGTCAGTAGGATTTGAAAAATTCTTTCTGCCTTTGATAGCATATAAGATAATTCATGAGGAAGGCCATAGGCTATTTAACACCACGGTAGGACTCTAAGGAGCCGAACAAAAAAAAACAAAGAAAACGAGGTAATACTGCGGGCAGGCGATACGATGGAACAAGAAATTTCACGCGGACCAATTCGCGGCCAGAAGCTTGTGTTGTTAATTGTTTTCGCTATCATAGCCAAATCGCTGCATCCTTTGACCAATGCATTGATTAATAGCTATCATCCTAATGGTCTGAAGTAATCTATGTAGGTATGCTGGCCAAGCCTATACTATCGGCGACGTTGCACCAACGCTCAATAGTTACCAAACCTCCATTAAAGGACCACTCACTAATTACTAATCTATCTATACGATTCGGACACATTGAATACATGTATGTATGTATGTAGTGGACTATGTATATGTTGGACAGATTGCATCCTCTATTAGTATTGATAATCGGGATTCGACGGATATTCAATCGGTGGTAGATGCTGAAGCAATATGTGTAAATGTATACTATACCATATTATGAGGGACTTGTGGCTAGGTAATAACAGTAGCGCGGGCCGATCGATCAAGTTGAGCTACGCTTGCCGTAGCTGGTCCGAGGATGGGTGACCATCTTTACATACCAAGACCCTCCGTGCCTCCGAAAGCACGTTATGTCCGGCTGTCATTCGTCGATCTTTGACAGTTGTTATGGGTCGTCAGAAGCCCGAAAGTCTGACAACCAGTCTTACCAAGGGGTATCGTATTGCCCAGTAACTGGGTTGTGGAGGTCAGATAGGCAGTCGCTCCATGTAAAATACTGGTATTCAACTGCATCGGATTAGACTGGAATCCGACACCAATATAGCTAATGCTTTTGATATTGAGAAATCGATTTCTTTCTTTTATAGGTAGGTACTACAATATTATAATTTAGCAATTAGTTTTGTTTGAAATTGCCTAACAGCTTACTTAAAAGGAATATACCTTGGGATCTATAAAAGTAAAAAAGTAAAGTAAAGTAAGTAAAGTATGCAATGCGACGTTATTTGTACCATGCAGCGGGCCTAAAAAGCCACTTTGGCAGAATCATAAAAGGATAACATTATGAATAATAATGGATAGTTAACTGTTAAGTTAATCGTATCAAATCCCATTGGTGAAGGATTTTCCAGTTATTTTTTTTGTCTGTTCTAATTAAAATACCAATCAATCCGATCCAAATCCTATCCCAATCTCTTTGATTAAACCGCAGTGCAGCGATAAAAAGAAAAACATGGACTGTCTTCGCCATAGTATGATTCATAATGTTATTCTTTTACGATTCTGCCAAAGTGGCCTTTTTAGGCCCCCTGATCCCGCGTAAAAATAGGCTCTCTTTTGTGTGATTTATGTAGGAGTATTCCTTAAGGCTTAACAGCAAAATCCTTCTATCTCTCTGTTCTTAGTTTTCTATCTTAGTCTGAGCATAACAGACTCGAAACTCTATTATACAGCATATATATATATGTATATATTATTTTGCACCAATATCAACCCCATTTTATATATCCAAGCAATCACTGTCCATTCCAAGCAAGAGATCGCAGAAAGCGATGAGGCCGCCTATTGTATGTTTTGTATTAATAATTGTATTTTTTAGGGTTCCGTACCTAAAGGGTAAAAACGGAACCCTATTACTAAGACTTCGCTGTCTGTCCGTCTGCCGTCTGTCTGTCACCAGGCTGTATCTCAAGAACCGCGATAGCTAGACTGTTGAAATTTTCACAAATTATGTATTTCTGTTGCCGCTATAACAACAAATACTAAAAACAAACTAAATTAAATATTTAATGTGGGCTCCCATACGATTGCGATTTTTTTGCCCTTTTTTTGCTCGATATCAAAAATGGCAACAGGTAGGCACTTGAAATATACACAAAATGCTCAGTTGTATTTTAACTTTAATAATAAATAATAAAATTAAAATAAAATACGTATTTAAGGGGGGCTCCCATACAACATACATGTTCTTTTTTGGCTTTTTGCCTTGTGGTGCGGAACCCTTCGTGTGCGAGTCCGACTCGCACTTGGCCAGTTTTTGTTACCTATGTATTTTCTGGTGTACAATAAAGTTTAGATAAATAAATCAAACTCAAAACGGTTTATTCAGAAGATAGATCATCATATCATATCGTATCGTATCGATCATTTATATCTGTAATTATATGCAGTGCATAATAAAGAGTATTCTATTCTGCTCTATGGTTTAAAAAAAGAACAAAAATGACAATTCCTCCACCAAATACCCAATAAATAATTTTTCATAAATAATTATAAAACCCCATGTTCCAGATACGTTGAATCCAAGTAATAACCGCTTTTGTTGTGTGGTTCTTTCAAGGAAAATTTTAAATCGATTCCCAGGCGCTTTCTTCGTTGGGAAACCAATCCCGGAGTACAATAAGTCCGTTTACAATGGCTGCTGTTATACCGCGATGACGAGACTTGCGACGATGCTTACAGCCCTTATGCCAAGGATTACGCTATTTACGTGTATTTACGTACCGCGTACCTATGTTGCGTACCCCTGGAATGTGCTGAGGTTATTTTCAGGGAAGGTTCTTGACTCCTGAACTACTTTTTATTGAATTTGATTCGAATTGAACTGTAATTTTGCTCAATTTCGATATTCGTGTCTGTTATTTGTATGATGTAATGATAAAGAGTATTCCATTAAAAAATAACAGTTTTCACAGTTTTTGATTACGACATCATAATCAGCCTATAATGTTCCCACTGCTGGGACATAGGCCTTCTCTCTGTGAGAGGGAGTGGGCCGTAATCCACCACGCGGACCCAGTGCGGGTTGGTAGATGTCACATATCTTTGAATTACGTGTATTTCATACCGCGTACCTGTGTTGCGTACCCCTGGATTGCACTGGGCAGGACAGTGCATTCCGATCTATTCTGTAAAAATCTATCTGGGGGCCTAAAAAGGCCCCTTTGGCAGAATCATAAAAGAATGATATTATGAATCATAATATGGTGAAGACAGTCCGTGTTTTTCTTTTTTTCGCTGCACTACGTAGGTATAATCAAAGAGATTGGATTAGGATCGGATTGATTGGTATTTTAGTACAGACAAAAAAATGACTGAAAAATCCTTCACTTTGATACGACAACTTAACAGTTAACTGTCCATTACGATTCATAATGTTATCCTCTTATGATTCTGCCAATGCGGCCTTTTTATGCCCCCTGATGTTTTGCCACTATTGACTGATCCTTTCACCTAAGTTTTATCGATAAGATTTTTACAGACTAAATGGGCAGAACTGCTTTTATGAATCGTTTGGGATTGATTTTATCTCACCTCTTTTTTGCCCAACATGCTAAACTACTAGTGCGTAGAGTAAAGTACTACTAAAATGATAGTGCTGTCCAGATAAAAATATTCTGGTCAGACATTTGAGTTAAATGGACACGTAAGGAAGGTTTCATCTATATTTTCTTGAATGAACAAAAACTCAAAATAAATACCTACTTTTGATTGAAGCCAGTCCTTCCAACGTTAGATATTTTCATGAATTCAACTTGACAATCTATTTTTCCAAATTATTAAGTGTCTTATCAAATGAAACGGAATAAATCCGGGCGAACTTTCCTTATCTACAATGGTATATGTATGCACACCTTTATTATTGTATATTATTTATAAAAAAAAAAATACGTACAAAATTGATGTTACCTTTATCATCATTAGCCGTTACCTACGTAGGTAAATCCGTTGGTCGATGTCGATGAAAATTTGCCATGCAATATTGTTACAAAGCCTACATACAATCAAATGAAAACCCATCCGACAATAGGACAAATGATGTCCATTTTTACCCGACTGTGCCAGAAGAAAGGTTATGTTTTTCGAGTGTATGTATGTACATGTATGTATGTATATTTCTTTGGCACGCTCTGTAGCCTAAACGGCTTGATCGATTTCAACTTGAGAGGTGCCGTTAGATTCGTCTTAATTATGGGAGTAACACTGGGTATATCAAAATTGAAAAAAAAAATGGCCGCTTTTTGGCGCCATAATTATATCTTCAAAAAAAAATTTTTTTTTGTTTCAAAACCTATCGAGTGGGGTATCAAAATAAAGGGTTTTAAAAGGTGATTACAAAAATATATTCAACATAGATGGTTAAAAGCAATTCGAAGTGACAAATCGTAAAAAACACCTACCAAGAACTGAATCGTCGGCGTAATCTTTCACATTTGGAAACTAAAAAGCTGGAAATAAAAAAAGTTATTTAAAAAATAAAAAAACCCGGCTGCGGTAAAAACTTAAATAAAAAAAGAAACTGAAAAGCTAAAAACAAGCCCATTTTAAATTAAATAAAAGTTGGAAGCACGCGGGACCAATACCATTTTTATTATATTTTCAAACTCAAATACATACAATCAAATGAAAACCCAACCGACAATAGGACAAATGATGTCCATTTTTGACTTGAATTCTTGACACTATTCTGTGAACTATGCGTTTCAGTGTTCGGCCATGTTGGTCTTTGTCTGTCATGAATTTCATGTGAAGCTATGCGCTTGTCCATTTCACGTGTTCTATTTTGGCCGCTCTTGTTAGATTTGACCCATATCCACTATTAAATACTCTGTCGGTCTGAAATTGAAAAGGTTGTTCCTGGTCTGAAATTGAAGTATTCAATGTAGTGTTGAATAACAGGCAGGATTTAGAACGAGTAGGCTGAATTAAGGCTAGAAGGAACTTTTTTCAATGCAATATGATCGTATATTAGTTTTCATCATAAAATTAAACACATTTTTAATGCAGGAACTTTTCGAAACGTATTCAAATCAGCACGTTTAGAACGTCAAAATTACATAAGTGTGACAGTCCCCCAAAACGCGCACCCTTCACCACTTCTTAGGGCTAGAAGAAGTGGCGCAACAAATTTCCAGCAGATTATTATGTATTTTGGAAAGCCGCGTAGTTTTGATGATAGCACTCTGTACGAGTATAGTGCTATCATCGCTTTCTGGACAGCTGATATACTGAAATCGTAACGATGTATTACGGTATCTAAACAATATATAATTCCCCGACCGATTTCAATCATGGGGGCCCATTTCAACGGAGATAAGCTGGATACGCAGGAGATATTATAGTGCACAAGTGTGTGCGCAAACACAGGTGCACTCTCTGTTCCTTTACTTTCTTAGTCTGATGGGACGGCAATCCGAGACCGGGGAGAGATCAGGTGCAGGACCAACAGTGTTACGTGCTTTCCGAGGCAAGGGGGTATCACACCACCAACTCCCAATCTCCGGGCTGCTAATGAGAAATTCCTAATAACACTTTGCCCCACCTGGGAATCGACCACGAAACCAACGGGGCGGTAAAAAAAAACAAAAGAATTATTATAAGAGAACGCTCAAAGAATATGTATTCGCGTAATCAGGGAACCAATGAAACGAAAACAACATTGATACGGGCACCCATTTACTTGATCTAACGTTAACCTCCCCATAAATGTCATTGAATTTCCGCCGACTGTTCATAAAATCTCCCCGGCATAATTACTTTAACTTATTTATTATATTACACCGTCACGCTTGTCGCGTCCATTCATCACAAGATTTTACAAGAGTAAGTATTTTAAATTGATTTCGGAGAGTTTCGTCACGGATCATTTCGGGCGGGCCGGGTCCATTATGCTCTTAACGACATCACAGCCTGAGACTCCAATGGATTGAATGAATAACCTCAATAATACTCAGTATTACTTATCTTATAATTTAAAAAAGGGTTTTTTTATTTTCTCGTTAAAAAAAAAGTCGCTTTCTCGAACCCCTTTTTCTCATTGGAAAAGCGGAGAGTTGATTCGTTGATAAAATACAAAGCCTTCGACGATTTTTATCTTGTATTATTCCTGTCTTTCTTCGAATCATCTTCCCGTTTTTAACGAACGAAGTAGATCGGGGTATCTGTTGCGCTTAACTTTTTCTTGGGTAATATTATGTATTTTTACGTTTTCATTGAAGGGAAATCATTCAGTATTATTTTTCTTTTCCATGAAAAGAGTTTCCTATAAATAAACAGCTTCTGCCCGCGACTTCGTCCGCGTGAATTTTCTTGTTTTTCGCTCAGCATTCTTTCTGAGTTTTTTTGTTTTTGCTTGGCTCCTAAGGGGTCCTAGCGTGATGAGAAGAATTGGGCTATCAAATACAAAAATAATTTTTCAAATCCGACCAGTAGTTCCAGAGATAGCGCGTTCAGAAAAACAAACAAACTCTTCTGCGTTATTAATAAGGGCTGATTTTTCCAAAGCCAGATAATTTTATCGGAGGAACAATTTTGAATTTTTGACAGTTCTTCCATACAACATCTGTCAGACGTCAATTTTATTCCACGAATAAAAATAATCTGTCGATTGAAAAATCAGCCCTAAGTATGTTGTTTTAAATTCGGTTTCTCTATTTCCGTATAGTTAACTTCGTGCATAAATAGATTACTAATAATACAGCGGTGTAATTGCGTAACAAACTGTCAGTAGCAATGGGTTTCATTTTGACAGTTCAACAACATTCATTGCTTCATTTACGTTCTTGAGCAGATCCATTTTTCGAACATATGAAGCATTGGATTAGCAATATCCTTCAAAATGACAGATTGAGATTGATAGTATTTTACGCAATTAGAGTGCTGGTCATGCTTGGCATACAAGCTGGTGATTTCTACTGGGAACACTCCTGGCTATTAATTATCCCATATTTCTTATACAGGGTTATTGGTAAAACATTAACAACCTCTTAAGAGGTCATTGTACTCATCATTATGAACAACTTTTACTATGGGACCAAACCTGAAATCGCGAAAAAAAATCAGCTGTTCCCTACCTTTTGACGAGTTATACCAACATAAATGTAGGGATCAGCTGATTTTTTTTTCGCGACTTCAGGTTTGGTCTCATAGTAAAAGTTGTTCATAATGATGAATACACTGACCTCTTCTTAAGAGGTTGTTTATAACCCGGATTAACATATTATGCTTTTTAGACCGTTATTCCCGTGGGATCGACACTCATGCGGGTGAAACCGCAGGGCGCAGCTTGTATAATTAGTAATATAAAGAGAAAACATTTGATTTTTTGTATGTTTGTTACGCTTTCACGCTAAAAAGGCTGAAGGGATTTGGATAAAATTTGCCACATAAGTAGATCACGCCCTGGATTAGGTCATCAGGTTCTTTTTATCCCGATAATGTTTTACCAATAACCCTGTATACACAATTTAAAAACCACCCTTTCTCCATTCAAACCCCTACCACATCCAAGCCCCATACATCAACATCCAGAAGTAACAAATCAAACCGTAAAAACTTTGCCAAAGATTCCTGATAAACGAGCGAGTCGAATAACTTTCTGTCTGTGTACTCTGTGTACTTATTTGTACTTCATTCCGGTACCGATCGATTTGTTTGAAGTACGGGTACCTACCGGTATACCGCGAAGAGTTATGATGAGTCTACGGTCAATATGAAATTACTTTGGCTTGCTTGCTAATTAATTGGAAATTTGCAAAGATCTTTGAGTTTCATGCAAACGGTGTTTGCGGTAATGTATTTTGGTTTTTCTATATATTTCTGCGAGGTCTGTGGACATATTGGCCTTAAAGCTTTGGTTTCATAGAAATGAGGTTCTATCATATTATAACAGCTGTCATAAAAATCTGTTATTTTCCCCAGTATTTGACATTAAGGTGTCAAAAAATCTGTATTTGGAGACTAGGTATAAGTAGTGTTTTCGTTCACCGCTTTCTTTTTATTTTTTTTATTACTAAAGAGGGTCGCTCTTGACCCCGATCACGCCTGATGGAAAGCGATAGATGAGGTCTATGATGGAACGAGCGTGCCAATTAGTTTCTTAAGAAACTAAAGCTATAGGAAAGGTAAATAAAATGTTTTTAATCATTTTACATGATAGACAAGATGACCCTTGAAATGATAAAACACAACGTCTTTCTGTTAGTCAACTCGTAAGAAAGAAAAAAGCAGAAAGAACGCAAAATCAGATTAGGTGGTGGCACCTAATCTAATTTTGCGTTCATTCTAATTTTTAGGATCCCGTACCCAAAGGGTAAAAACGGGACCCTATTACTAAGACTCCACTGTCCGAATGACAACTGTCGCTGTAACTGTCTGACAACTGTCAACTGTAACTGTCTGACAGTTGACAGTTGAAATTTTCACAGATGATGTATTTCTGTTGCCGCTATAACAACAAATACTAAAAACAGAACAAAATAAATATTTAATGGGGCTCCCATACAACAAACGTGATTTTTTTTCTTTCTGCTCGGCTCCTGAGGACCTAGCGTGATGATAAATAACATAGGTTTCGCATTATCAAGGCATCGATGTAACAATTTTCGCGGAATAGTATTTCGAACTCGTATAGGGAACACGTTAAAATAGATCTATCAAATGCAAAAATTGTTTTTCAAATCAAACTGGTAGGTAGTTCCAGACATTAGAACATTCAAACAAACAAACTCTTCAGATTCTTAGTATAGATAGAAGATAGAAAATACACATGTTTTTTATTCAAGTTTTAGTTAACGAGCGGGTACGGGGCTAAAGCTAGTCTGAAGTAAAAGGACTAAAATACTTTGTTAATATTCACAGTACTTTAGTACCTATCAAACTGGTGACACATACTCTTCTCTGGAAACCTGAGGGGCAATTTCTGATCGTAATTTTATTAACGTTCACAGTCAGAAGGCCTATTCCCGTAATTTAAAACGTTCAAAATCTAGACAAACAAAATGTCAAAAGCTTGTCAAAATGTAGGGGAGTTAGAGGTAGTTTTGACAGATTGAGACAGATCAGGGGCCTAAAAAGGCCACTTTGGCAGAATCATAAAAGGATAACATTGAATTATAATCAGAGATCGGAATAGGTAGAGCTGTTTTATGTACTTTCCATAGGTTAGAATAATATGGATATTTCCTTTTAGTTACGAAGTTAAGTTTAGTTTTGAAGTTACCGTTGGTAAAGAATTGAATTCTAATGGCGCAGAAAGAGACAAACACAGGTGCGTCACTCTAGCGACAATAAAATCCCGTAAATCGGAATCCCGAGGAATATCCATATTAACATCAATGTTTGCGGTCAATGAACCTAAATAGCTCTACCTATTCCGATCACTGATTATAATATGGCGAAGACAGTCGTGTTTTTCTTTTTTCGCTGCACTATGTAATCAAAGAGATTGGGAGTGGGTTTGGATTGGATTGATTGGTATTTTAGCACAGCCAAAAAAAATAACTGAAAAATCCTTCACCAATGGGATGTGATACGATTAACTAAACAGTTAACTGTTAAAATTATGATTCATAATGTTATCCTTTTACAGTCGTTACTGGTAGTCAGAAGGCCGAAAGTCTGACAATCAGTCTTACCAGGGGTTATCGTACCAGTTGTGGAGTTACTGATAGTCAGAAGCCCGAAAGTTTGACAATCAGTCTTACCAGGGGTATCGTATTACCCAGTAACTGGGTTGTGGAGGTCACATAGGCAGTCGCTCCATGTAAAATACTGGTATTCAGCTGCATCCGGTTAGACTGGAAGCCGACCCCAACATAGTTGGGAAAAGGCTAGGCAGATGATGATGATGATGATGATGACCTAAAATACCTAATACCCTACCTAAAATACCTAATACCCAACCTTAAATACCTAATAGTTTTTGACATTTGTTTGTCATCGAGATAACACTGCGACTAGATTTTGAAAGCTTTAAATTACAAGAACTGGCCTTCTGATATGCTGTTCATAATTCATCGACGAGTTGAGACATCTTCGGAATTTATATTTTAGCTAATCCGAAGGATGGAGACGGGAGATGCTATAGATGGTGTTGTTTTTGTTACAGGTATAGACGAAATCAAACACTTTTTAAACTTAGGTTGTGTGTACCTACGAATGATGTACTTTCAAGTAGGTAGCTTAATAATGAATTACAAAAAATAATGCAATAAGAGGATGCGATGTTATTTTAAGTGTATTATTATCTCAAATCTGTGTATATCTGGAACAGACTGTGACCTCTGAGTTTGTTTCGGTCGTCCTTTTCAGAGTAGTCGGTTAGCAAACACCGAGATTATCTAGTTTTAAAACATAATTTGATCGGTTTAATTGGTTGTTTATATGGTGCCGGACTTAAAGAATAGCACCACCCCGTACTTCCCGTGGGTGTCGTAAAAGGCGACTAAGGGACGTACCGGAGAATGGGCAGCAGCGTTCTCTATGCATTCCACCACCATACCATACTGCGATCGCCAACCCGCCTGCCAAGCGTGGCGATTATGGCAAACCCCCCCTTTTGGGGGAGGCCTATGTCCAGCAGTGGACATCTTTCGGCTGAAATGATGATGATGATGAATTGGCTGTTTCGGTCGGTGTGGTGGATTTTAGAAGCAATATATTTTTTTTTTTAATAAATATAATTTATTATTGACGTAGTTTAGCAATAATAGTAATAATAGTAGTTCATGTATGCAGAAAGAACGCCAATGATAATTAGGGTAGCCAAGCAAAAAAAACAGCATAGCATATTCTCAAAACAAAAGTTCGCGATTTCATGTTCTCCTCTAAGCATTAATACATTTTATATCATACCTTTACTTACATTTTGGCACAAAACACTGTTTTCAACTTTGCGACGAAATTATTTACAGATCTTACGTAACTGTGATCTTCTCGATAATACCTATACTTAAAGGGATGTATTATATGAATGTAAGGTTTCCGTAAAACATACGTTAAAAGAACTGGTATACAGGTAGGTACATACTGATATTCAGCTGCATCCGGTTAGACTGGAAGCCGACCCCAACATAGTTGGGAAAAAGGCTGGGCAGATGATGATGAAAATAAAAGAACAAAATATCATATAGGTATCTACTCCAAACCGATCTATATTAATTATTATTTCAAGTTTCTCTTTTATTTTTACTGCAATGTTATTTTGGTGTTCGATTCCCTGCATGGTAATTATTTTATGATACTCTACACTCGGCCCTTGCGCTTTCCAATATTTTCAAACGGACCGTCGTGTTATTGTTTCATATTTTCACGTGAAATATTTTTAATAGGTTATTCTAAAACAATCGGCTGTAAACGAATCGTAACTAAACTAACGATGCATCCACGTTGTTTTATGGGTCGTTTTCAAAATTAATGTACATTTTGTTGTAATTATGTGTCCATGCAACTTATTGGTAAAATAAAATAAAATAAAGTTCAAAAAGTAAACAAATAAATCAACATTCAGACTAGTTACTAATAAAATAACAAACACACATATGTTTTTATTTGAAAATTGCTTCTATCGCTTTATAAAACTAAGTTTAATTCCTGTCGTAATTTGTTTCCCATATAAAAGTGCAATGTCCACCAGTCGCGCGTATAGTAAAAATGCAGAAAATAATAAATAATGCACGCAATAAGCAACCTGATTCAACAATGTCTTGTCAGATGAACTGGTAAGATATATGGAATATACTATAAAATAATGTAATTAAAATAAATCATTTATTTATTAACCTACAAACACGTGTCTCATATTCCATTCCTTTGTGTTATTCTTTCTTGTAATGTTGATATTTTACAACAATAGAAGTAAATTCCAAATGTAGTATGGCAACTCTATACGTCAACATGGTTACAACGAGAGGGCGCTAGTTTCTTTCGGCCGCGCCATTTTGTTTTGTAACTGATGGCTTCACTTCGTGCGCGTCGTAAAAAGGACAATAAGAATTTGTTTTAAAGTGCCAAATTACGAGAATTCGGTAAGTACTATACTTTACATTGCAGCATGTCAGTGAAGTTGATGGTAAATTGTAGTCAAATGCATGTTTCACAAATAACTCGAGGGTGAAATTACAAGAATATTATTACTTATAGGTGAGGGACACGTTCGTTTTATTCATTTGTGTGACCATTGTGTTATTATTTTTGTGTCACGTTACACAATGGAATGGGTTAGGGCTTGTTTACAGTATTCAATTAAGTAAATATAGTTTTCCATTTTCCGTTTTAGGAAAGATGCCGTTAACGCCTGCTGAACGGCAAAGACGTTACCGAGAGCGTTTAAAAACAAATCATCCACAAAAATGGAAGGAAGTACAAGAAAAGAATTTGATTAGAACTAAAAATAAATACATACCAATAACTCAACTTTCTGAATCTGAAAAAAAAGTAAGGCGAAAGGAATGGCGAAGGTCTAAGCAACAAATGACTGAAGAAAAATCGGATGAAACTAAACGTTGTCGAAAAGTGTATAAAAAGAGATATAACAAAATAACACAAGAGAATAAAAAATTAAAAGAAAAAGTAAATACATTAATCAGAAAAAATAAAGCACTGAAGAAAACAATATATAGGTACAAAATTCTACAAGCGGCGCATTCACAGGACAATGATCAGGATAAAGAGAATATTTTAAATGTTAGAGACCTAACGCCAAACTCCAAAACTGAATCCTTTGTTAGTTCTTTGAATATTTCGCTTTCGGAAAAGGAAAAAGTTAAAAAGGAATTATTTCATAAAAATATATTGTGCGAATCAATAAAAAATCAGTATGAATTAGCGTCAAGTAATGAGCAAAAAAACATAATAAAAAATATAGTTGATAATAGTTTGGTTAAAAAGTATAGGACAAAAACTAAGCTGGAAGCAATAATTGGGCTAAAAGGTAGAATTCGAGTTCCGATTAAGAAAAACCCAGTGAAACACGAGGCACTCGCACAAAAAATTCGTTACTTTTTTATAAGAGATGACGTTAGCCGCGCTACTGCTGGCAAGAAGGAAACGAAGACGGTGAAAAAAAATAAGATGCAAAGACGATACCTCCTCGAGTCAATGAAAAAATTACGCTTTAAATTTATTCAAGAAACAAAAATTCCCGTGTCGTATACCACTTTTACTAGATGCAAGCCTTTTTTTGTATTAAGTCCTAATCTCTCTAACCGTGACACATGCGCCTGTAAAAAACATGGTAACATAGAATTTAAATATGCAACACTTAAAAATATTTCGATAGTGAAGTTTAAAGATCTGGACGAGTTCATGAAAAATATTGTCTGTGACACTCAAAAGAGGGAATGTATGTACTCCGAATGCAAATATTGTTTGAAGGAAAATACAACTGTTTATAATTTGTCGGAGTGTAATTTAGATGATAATGTGTCTTGGCTGGAATGGACAGTTCAAACTATAGAATATCAAAAGGAAAACAAAAACAAAACAGCAAAAAGAATGGTAAAAATTATAAAATCAGGGACGATAAGGCATTCATGGAGTTTAAAAAAGCACTGGTAGAATTCAAAGTACACTGTTACAATATATGGCACCAATATAAGTGGTACAAATACTTAAAAGAAAATTTAAACGTGAATGAAGTTCTAATTCATTGCGATTTCTCGGAGAACTATGCTTGTAAGCTGCATAAAGAAATCCAAGCTCTACATTTTGGTGCATCCCAAATACAAATTAGTCTCCATACTAGTGTAAGAACTTTCAAGATTATTTCGAGTCTTTTTGCACACTTTCAGACTCAACTAAGCACACTCCGGAAGCAATCTGGGCTCATCTTTCGCCTATACTACGGGATATCAGAAAAAAAACACCTCAAGTGGACACAGTTCATTTTTACTCGGATGGACCCACAAGCCAGTATAGGCAAAAAAAGAACTTTTTTTTATGCTCGAGTATTCTGGAACTTTTTTGAAGCCGCTCACGGCAAAGGTGCTGCTGACGGCATAGGAGGTGCCATCAAAAGAACTTTGGACAAGAAGGTAGCTTACCATACAGACGTAAAAGACGCGAAAACAGCATATGACGCTCTAAAAGATGAGACTACAGTGAAGATGTACCTAATAAAAGAGGAAGACATTAATGATATTGAAAGAGGGATAAGCTCATGTGACTTAGTTGCTGTACCGCAAACAATGCAAATACATCAGATAACAAGTTCCTTTGGTATGTCTGAATTGTTTGTAAAGCAAGAACAGTATGTAATTGGTTACAGAAAATTGAGCTGCTTTTGCCATAGTGAAAGGTCTTCTATAAAGGGGTTTTGTCATTGCTTTTCATTAAAAGAACATAGCTTGCTGAAAAAAAAGGGGAATCCATGTCTGGCAAAAAAGAGAAAAATTATTTATTCGTCTGATTCCGAGAGCAGTGATCCTGATAATGATGTAGTATTCACCAAAACTGATCATAACGCAACAAATCTTCAAAAACCGACCTATTTTAATACTGACATTAACAAACCAAGCACGTCGAAAGTCACTATTCTTTCAAATGTAAAAGTAAACTATAAATTATCTGATTTGCAAAAAATTACAAAATCAGCCCAATCTTACAATGTATCATCACTTGATTTAAAAAGAGACTTTTGTGAGATGTTTGATGATAGTGATGATGAAGCAATTTTTTAAATGAATTTTGACTATGGCATCGGTTTTTGTCTTTTTAATAATAAGAATGTCAATTTTTTTGTTACTTGAATTGTGTCAGTTTAAAATACAGATTGTCCGTAAAAAATCTATTGAACTGAACACAAATTTAATGATTGTTAATAAGATTATTAAGATGTTAAAAATTAAAAAAGTAGAGGTGTAAAATTTAAACACGAATTAAGAAAATTTTATATCGTTAAAATAATACATAATGTTCCTTTCCAAACTCGATAGAAAGCGTAAACATCAGTATCCTTGCAGAACATTTAAGCCTTTAAGACTTGTCTTAGAGGGACTCGACGTAAAGAGAACATATTATTATGGCTTGTATTAATGATATAAAAATATTATTGCAAGCCTGTGTTGTTTCTAAATGTGATTTTCAGACCTTTTGTATTTTGTTAAAGACAATAGAATTTTAAATACCTATGTTGAGTTAAACAGTGAAATAAAATTTCTTAAATTCTTAATTGTGATTATTGCACACGTGTTTAACATTAAAACTTTTGATTGTCAAATTATTAAGAAAATTAAAGATTGTTGTTTTTCTATATTGTTAAATATAAGATTTTTGAGTTATTGATTGTTAAATATTTTAAATATAATATGATTAAATAAAATTTCTTAAATTCATAATTGTGATTTTTGCACACGTGTTTAACATTAAAACTGTTGATTGTCAAATTATTAAGAAAATTAAAGATTGTTGTTTTTCTATATTGTTAAATAAAGGTTTTTGAGTTATTGTTAAATATTTTAAATATAATATGGTTAAAACGTTAAGCGTATGTTAAAAATGCAAGACTGCTAAAACCAAATAAATGTGATTTTTATGACCTTGTTATGTTTAAGGCATAAATAGATAACTCGTTTTTTTTATTTTCTAAGTTTTTTTACACGTGATTTTGTCTATTAATAAGATTAAACTGATTAACTACTACCAAATTGGTTTTTAAATAATTCATTGTGACTCTGCCCTTATTCTTCATTTGTGTTACTTTTGTGTCACGATAACACAAAATAAACACAAAGGAAATGTACATTAATTTTGAAAACGACCCTTATTGGCGTGTATTTTTTATGGAGAGAGTTATTTTTGTTCGGCATGTGTACGAAACGTGTTTACACCCTGTAGCTGTACAATGAGTCTGTGGAATCCGCCCCACCCGTAAAGCAGAACAAAAGGAGATGGGTAATAAAATTTGTAAACGGTGGAATGATACGCGCGCTTAACCCCGACTGCGCTCTTTGGTGACACGGAGTATAATGAGAATGAGGTAATTCGTCTCGTATGGCTGAGCCACCTCGCGAAAAATCGCTGAGGAAATTGTGTAAATTATACTCTCTGAATTTGAAGCTGAACTGTCGGCTGACCTTTAGCCGGCGGAAATATGAGGTCCTACTTAACTTTATTCGCCTTAATTACAAGCTTTGTTTAGTTATCTAATTAAAAACCTTACCTTGCTTTTAATCAAATTATAATGATAGAAAAGGTTAACTTTGTGAGTAATTTATCCTTAATAAAATGTTGTCAAGTTTTTCTTGGTAGAACAACAGAGCCCCGAAGTTCAAAACTGTCTAAAGTGAAAGTCGTTTAAGTGCAGCGTAGCGAGTCAGCTACGGTCGTGCGCTCGTAGCCGCGTAGCACAAAGCGTAGAGGCGTAGAGGCTTACTTGGCCGCACGCCAGCCTACCTGTTGTTACTGTCATGTTCTTAAGCCTGAGCTCGTAGGCCTCCTCGGCTAACTGTTGCATGCGCTTTACTTCGAGGAAAAAGCCGAGAAAATTATACGAACCATTACATAAATAACTAGATTCTATTATCTAGCAAGCATCAGCCGCAATTTCCTTAGTGGTTACGACGGTAATAAGTCTGCAGACAATTTAGAGCATGTGTGCTTATATTATTCTTTACTATTTTAGTTGACTGCAACCCGGTTCATTCGAGTTTATTATTAAGAAAAATAGCAAGAAAGTAAATTTGAATAATTCAACGTGACTCCATAGCGCTGCGACTGTTTAAAGAACTTCGCATAATTCCGACATTTCAGGTGCAACAGTAGTGTATGAAAAATTCAATTGTAAATTGTTCCTTTAGAAAGAACATGAGGGAGTGAAATGTCTTTGTCATGTCTTAAGTAAAGCTGGCTCTTCAACTCTAATAATGAGTCGACTGTTCTTGAATCAAGAAGCACTGAGGCCGGAAAATGCTTTGTGCTCAATTTAAACTTAGATAGACTGTTTATTTGCTTTGTGGTTTAAATAAGGCTACTTAGAACTGTAATCTTGTAGATGTTTTGTGATGATTGTGCAATTTACTGCTATGTGAAAATTCTACTTGGGTCACCTTTTCGACTCACGGGTGGTGTAAGAGATTCCCGTTCTTTGCAATACTTTCACATGATTTATTAATCGTTTGTTTCTATTATATTCTGTAGTTATCGATATTCAGCAAGATTTGTGGCTAAGTAATAACAGGCACGAGTCGTTCGATCAGGTTAGACTAAGACTTGCGTGCATCAGAAAGCACGCTAAGCCGTTTGCGTTGGTCCCGGCTGTCATTTGTGGACCTATGACAGTCGTTACGGGTCGTCAGAAGTCCGAAAGTATGACAACCAGTCTTACGAAGAGTGTAATCGTATTATCCTGTAACTGATTGTGGAGGTCAGATAGGCAGTCGCTCCATGTAAAATACTGGTATCCCGCTGCATCCGGTAAGACTGAAAGCCGATCCTAACATAGTAGAAAAAAAAGTTAGGCAGATGATGATGAGTTATTAATGTTCAACTCAAGATCCTTATAAGCAAATAATGTGGTTACCTATTACCGTCACTGCTAAATGTAGTCCGTGCGGAAATAGTTGGCCGCGCCTTAGGTTGGGACGGGGTGAGGGCGGCGGGGTTGCCTAGTGTTCGCATCGCACGTACTGAGTAATAACAAAGCGGCCCCGCCCCTCCGTCCCACCGCTCACACACCTAAGGCGCGACCAACTAGTACCGCGCGAACTATAATCCTTTTATCTAGTCGGGAGCAATTGGCGTCAATACAGAAGTAGTCGAAACTGTAGTCATCACATACAACAAAACTATACACAAATATAACATACTAACAGCGCCCTGCGGTTTTACCCGCGTAAATGTCGATCCCGTGCGAATATTGGGATAAAAAGTAGCCTATATGTTAATCCAGGGTGTCAGCTACCTCCATATAAAATTTTATCAAAATTGGTCCAGCCGTTTGAGTGTGAAGAAGTAACAAACACTCACAAACTTTCGCCTTTATAATATTGATGTGATTGTCCCTCAGTTCAGAACTGCACCCAACAGATAGTTCCTCACTCTAAACCACAGCAGCCACCTTGGATTAACACGTTGACCGTCATCCGCCTAATTCTTCTCACCCGAGACATTTTATTTGAACTACTAAGTTCTCTTTACCGCAAAATGTTCCCAGGTACATAATCCCATATATTTCAACATAGAAATTTTGTATAGCTATGTATGTGTGAGATTTTAACTCGGTTCTCTCGAGGGAGGGCCCTCCGTCAATATAATGTAGATGAAACACAACACGGTTTTTAGTTTATGTTATTAGATTTTCTGTTTTGTAAGTGGGGAATAATGGGTTACACGCTCCGCAGGATATAAGAAAGGAAGGTACCTGTCGGTTTATGCTGTAAAAATCTTATCGTGAAAACTGAGGTGAAATGAGTTACTTTTCCACCTGATGCAAGGTGCTATTGACAGCACACTGCACCTTAGTTTTCGTCTGCGTCAGGATGACTGGACCAAGAGAGTTTTTGGAAGTTTGAGCAATTCCAAGTTTTGGTACCTATTTGGTACTATTTGGTACCAGAAATCAAAGAATCGGTACCTCGCTAAAGAGAGAAAACTATTACGAGGAAAGTGGTAGTGGTTGGTCTTGGGTGCTTGGTGAAGTCAGAATGGCTGGACCAAGCCGGTTTCACCTAGTTGTAGGCGTTATAACTAGTTCATCTTTTCGTTAAAATTTAGTACCTCATTTGTAACTCAACATTATGTTTTCCTTATATTTTTTCGATAAGTAAAAAAAAAAGTTACACAGGAATTTTTTTGCGTTTAATCTGGAACACGTTGATTTCACCAAGTTGAAGGTATTATAATTAGTTTATCTTTTCATTAAAATTTAGAACCTCAGTGGGACCTCCACATATGTTTTTTTCGATAAGCCAAAAATAAGTTACACCTACAAGAAGTTTTGCATAAGTACCTATATAATAATTTTTATTTTTGAAAACACACCCCTTTCTAATAAACGTTGTATAGCGTCTGTATAGTTACACAATGCTTTGTCTTCTTCTTTCGAAAGTCAAATTACTGACGACTGAAAGAGAGAAATCGGTGTGTAACTAACTATTCATCTGATATAAGACGTTTAATTAGTAAGGGGGTAATTATTTGCTAGTGGGCAAATGGATTCGGTCCTTGTTTTTGACAACGAACGTCAATTTACCGTGTTATAGCAGTTTTATGCTACTATCAAAGAATGACAGTTCTTCTTCTTCTTTCTCCTGGCTATTATCCTATTTTTTTTTTATTGCTCGTAGCTATGTTATTGGTCATCCACGGCCTCTTTTTCCATCTTCTATATTTATGACAGTTGTGATTTGAATACACGGACAATATAAGTCGGTTGCCAATTTGCTCAACAATTAATTTCCCTGATTTTACATACCGACAAAATAATTCCGGGTCTCTATTTTTCTGCAATAAAATCCGCCAAAACCCGAACCAAAAAAACTTTGTTGCCCCTAGAAAGTTAAAACAAAACCCGTCCAAACTGAGCTTGCATAAAAAATCTTGCAGAATAACTGGCACTCGTATTGTTTGCGATCGATGGACAAACACTTTATTTGCCAGTGGGCAAATGGATTCAGTACTAGTTCGTCGGTAATCTAGAGCCTGATCCAGTGCCGTGTTTGCAAACATTTCAACGAGGGATTTTTATTTTGAACCTTTTTTTTTATTTAGTTAGTTACATCGATTACTTGGTATAGAATTGGGTCAGTCGTGGATAAAGGATCATTAATTTAAATTCTTTTTTTATGCATTTATTGCTACGTGAGTGCTTTATTATTCATAAAAATATAATAAAAATAAATCTAGAACAAATATCATTAAGGATTCAAATCTATATAAATAAAACAAAGCCGGGTTAGCGGCACCATTTTATAAGTCAAGAACGGCTGGACTGATTTTTATGACGTTTGATTTGTTGGATTTGTTTCCTCCCTGAATAGCAGAATCATCATGGGAAAAAACCTCAAAAAAAAAAAACTTCCATTTTTGGTACTGAGGCTTAAAAAACCTAAGGGGCTTAGGTACAGACGCCAGCACATCAAGCTACCCGAAACTGACATATTTTTCCAATCAACATGAACCTTGTGTCTCAGCGATAAAGTTGAAAATCTATTAAAGAAATTTGATAGATTGTTTGAGTAGCTTGATGTGCTGGCGTCTGTACATGACCTAATGCACGGTCACTGTCGGACTGCATATAAAAGAAAGAGAAGCGCGATGACAACGCTGGTAATTTATTGCAAAATATGTATGAATCAATTATCTATTTACAAAAAATCTATTGTTTGTAGGTACTAAAAATTAAAACACTAGTGCTTTAGTATATTGCTTGTAGAATAATCTGACAGAAAATTAGAATATTTGTATGTATATTAGTATGTTTTTTATTGCAAAAAGAAAGTTTTTTGAGGTATCTTCATGATTTTTTCTATCGTATCAAATTAGTTGTATTATGTTTTTAACACCCTATCTACCTGACATATATCCTAAAGAATATCATATATTTTTCTGATTTTGTTTACTGTAGTCGATCATACTTTTATTGCTTCTAAAACTTGCGTTTTTTACGTTTAGGTCCTGTAATCCCCTTTAGTACAGAAGACTGTTCCGATTATTTAATCATACCTATTTGAATAGATATCTCTGTATGTTATTAAATGAGTACGCACTGAATTTTCATTTAAGTATGTGCGATTTTGACGTGAAATAATGACAGCGCGAACAGATTTAGTGTTACACTTTAAGCACTAAATGGCCCTAATCATCTTCAAGACACATATGCATAAGCATACGGTATAATCAGCATATAATGACTGATGGAACACAGATCTACCCTCGGTGAGAGGGAGTGGGCTACCCCGCGGTTTTGGTTCTAGGACATGCCGGTTTCCTCACGATGAAAACACAGACACACAAATAAAAAAAACAGCAGTTGTGACCACTCATAATTACTCATTCCATCATCATCTGCCTAGCCTTTCCTAAATATGTTGGGGTCGGCTTCCAGTCTAACCGGATTCAGTTGAATACCAGTATTTTACATGGAGCGGCTGCTTATTTGACCTCCATTGCACATCCCAGTAAAAAAAATTCCTTCCATAATAATTTATTCACTACGTATTCTCAACTAACCCCACACTACATGAAAACCTCTCATCGTGTAAATGGTCCATGAGAGTCCATAATATTCAATAGCTGGGTAGATAAGCCAGCTCGTTCCAAGCTGTGCTGGCTAGGTGCCAGGGTCACCTGTTGACTAGCTCGGATTTAAATGAGAACTATTTTATTTTTAAGAAAAAAACTTCCCTTTTGTGGTCTTTTGTGTGTGCTAGAAGACTCCGGGCGTCGTATGTTGAATTTTTTGGAAGCTATGACTTTTTTCTTCCATTTTCGTTTCGGTGCTTTGACAGGGTTGCGTTTTGGTCTTACCTATGATACCATCTTGTCTTTTTTACGGAGTAACTAAAGACATCTCCCTCTTAAACTTTACGTAGATATTAAGTATTTTATAGATTATGGTTTAGTATCAAATCAAGCATTTTTTAACTTTGTCTTTACTGAATTTAATATTAAAATTATCTGTAGTTTTTCTCGAGATGAAGGGAGCCGACGCTTGAATTTTTCATCATATTTTTTCTCTAATGTTGTTTCACTCCAAATTAACATTTTGTATTATTTTGTTTCAGGTAAAGTACACCAAACAAAGCAGACAACATACTTAACCTTCGTCAGTGTCCTTCTTATTTAAAATTCAGTAGGTACCATTACAATATACATTGTTCTATAAATTAATGAGAGCAGTTGCTTGTGTTCGCGAAGCTTAGAAGACTTGTCGTGGTCTCATTTGAAAAGGCTCTTTACAAGAGGCACCTCTTACTTCGACCACTTTACTTGATTGTCTAATCAACAAGTTAATTTTCTTTTCACTAATATAGTACACTTAATACTAGAACATTACGATACGTGTGACTCAAGTAGTCCATTATTGCACGGTGCTAAATGCCGTGCATTAATGACTCACACGTATCGTATACTATTTCATAGCTCGTGTGACCTAAACTCGCACTTAATTCTCGCAATTAATTCATTTTTCTGTGTAAATATGGACTAGGTCTTAGGTCACAGAAAAATATGATTTACTAGCTGCGCCCCGCGGTTTCACCTGCGTAAATGTCGATCCCGTGGGAGTATCGGGATAAAATGTAGCCTATATGTAGTACAGGGTGTCAGCTACCTCCATACAAAATTTTATTAAAATTGGTCGAGCCGTTTGAACGTGAAGAAGTAACAAACATATAAACACACACACACTCACCCACTCACATACTCACAAACTTTCACCATTATAATATTAGTGTGAAGTGCGAGTTTAGTTCACACAGTAAAAGTCTTAAATTTACTGACAGACAACGCACAGCCGAAACCGCTGAGTTTAGAAGCATACAATTTTGATAAGAGGTCCTTATACAGGGTACTATGGGACCAAAACTGAAATCGCAAAAAAAAAATCAGCTATGTATAAGTCGTCAAAATGTAGGGAACAGCTGATTTTTTTTTCGCGATTTCAGATTTGGTCCCACAGTAAAAGTTGTTCATAATAATGAGTACATTGACCTCTTATGAGGCTGTTGGTGTTTTTCCAATAACCCTGTATAACGAAGGTAGGAACTAAGGAAGGATTTTTGAAAGTTTGTGCCCTAGAGTATTGAAACAGGGAATGATGATCTGTATAGAAGTCCGTCATTTTTGCCAACTGGAACCCTCGGGAAACCACCTTGACATAGAGAGCTTTATAAGTTTCACAATCAATTGGTTGGACAAAAACTACACCAATTTATGCCTTATTTTGTTATAGTATTTTTATCTCACGAAGCGGCGGCGGCGCGCGCTTCATTTCTGCTTACCAACTATCTCTCTCTCCGTAGCTCCGAGCTCTCTGTACCGTACCGCGCGTCTGCGAAGTGTGTATGTGTGTGCGTGTTTGTATTATGCGCTGACCCTACTCATCTTCAGGCACACATTCACAGCGTGTTTATACACTTGGTTAACACAAATAAAGCCCGCCGCTTCGTAAGATAAAATACTTTAAATGCTTAGAACTATCATTTGACAAAAAGTAACATCGTCACATGTTACAAAGAAACTGTAGTTAATAGAACAACCCTGTTGACATACCACAACGGCAACTTGTTAATAAAAAGAAACCCTATTCATCCAGTGAAAGATAAATCGCAAAAAAGGTCTCAATCCTCCCCAATCAGACGCGTAAAGACAATACCTTATTGCTTAGCTACGAGCCACGTAAAAAATCCCCAACAATGTTCCTCCGCGCTTTAGTGCAGTTATTAACAATTTTATGTTATTCTACCAACGAACACGCTCCGAAAAAAATGTTATATAATTCGGAAAATTCTAATTAAAGTGGGCAGCTGGTGTTGGGTTTTTTTAATTTTCCCGTCGAACTACGCTGTCAGATGGCGCCAAAGACGTTTCAGGCTCTAAAGTAACAACAAAGTTGTGACCTCCTTTATCTCGTGTCACATCCCCCTTATTTTTATTCATCGTTCATGCCGCCGTGTTTACGAAATTTAACCAAAAAATAACTTGGGAAGGAAGCTTCTGGCTCTGAAATTAATCACTACATCGATGACGTCACATCCACAGTTTCCACTCCACATAAAACATGTGAAAGTTGATACGTTTTTCAGTAAAGTAACGAATAATACCTGCGGTATAACATTGAGCACAAATAAACATATAGTTTTATTTAAAACAAGTTTGTTATTTAAAATCCGAACAGAGATGGATGTCATGGCGAATAAAATAAATATTAACCCGCTCGATACCTACTTCCATTTGATATTTAAATTTAAAATATTGACATAGCTCCCATTGCGCGTATTCGATTACCGGTTTTCAATTCGTTTTAACACAGCTACGGCTTTGCCGGAGGGCTTGCAGAGAACATACAGTTCGTAATTTACGAGATTCACGAGCGGAAACAATGTCCCAAACAAAATTGATAATGAAAACAATTTTACATCAGAAAAATCGCATTACGAAGTTTAAAAATGGGATCTCGCATTCCCGATCAGTATTACGGGTACAAAAAGAATTTATTGGCACCGACGGCGACTTGATTAATTTTAAAAATTAATTAACTCTCCTTTACGTACGTAAAACTATAGTCTCGGATTTTATTTAATATCTTGTCGGCTCATTGAATTTTAATCTCCAATGTTCCGAAAAGTAGGTAGAGTTGGTTTAAAAGAGACTCATATCTTGTTAATTAAATCTACTCAGTAGGGTGCCTTCGGGCGGCCGCTCGCGTCTTTGGCTGCCGAATTTCAGACATAGGCAGGCTTTAATTTAAACTTGGCATAAAGGGCGCTTAAAAGTATTCGCGTTTATTTAGCCAAGTATTATAATTATTAATAGCAACGATAGTATACAACGACAAAAGATTTTGTCGTGTCCTTTGCAAAATGTTCAAAGAATGTCGAGTTTCCCGTTATTAGCTATCGTTCATAGTAGCTGTACATATTTTGATGTTTACTCCCCTTAAAGCAGAATTAAATGATACCTGTTTGTTAAGTCAAATTTCATTACTGCTGTTTATTATGAAATTGTTTGCGATGTTTTCTTTGTCGTAAATGTCAAATCCGTATTGTTTATTAATAAAGTTAATTTCTCTTAGGTAAGGATATTTATTATATTGAATGACCGACTTACCTACCTACAGAGAAGGGAAGAAAATATTTTCCTTAGAAACACAAGAACCTAATCGTGTCACATATTTTTATATACAGTTTGTAAGAATGGGTGGATGGATGTTTTTTACACGCAAAAACTACTAAACAGATTTTGTTGAAACCACAGTAATACAGCTTATACTTCAGAATAACACATAGGATATTTTTTATCTCGATTTTCCCACGGGATCGACACTTCTGCGGGTGAAACCGCGGGGTGCTGCTAGTCACAAAATAAGTACAGACGTCAGCACATCAAGCTTCCCGAAACTGTCAAATTTGCCCAATCAACCTTAAACCTTATGCTGTAGCGATAAAGTTGAAAATCTATTAAGGAAATTTGGCAGACTGTAGTAGCTTGATGTGCTGGCGTCTGTACATTACATGTCAGATCATCTACATTACACACTCATAGTAAAGATAAAGTTAATCTTTTGCAAAATAAAAATCCGAAAAAACAATCCAGTGTACAAACAAAGTGTACGTAAATATTACCCTCAAAATTCGACGTATTTATAAGGTAAATGCTCTGCTATATAAAAGGAGAAAAGATAGAAGAAAGAGCGGTAACAAAGCACAAGATAACCGCATTAAAACCCTTTGTTGGGCCGACCAGTGGGGCAGGCTGACCGAGAGCCGTTTGATGGATCGGGTCCTCGATTATGTAGAGATTAAAATTCATTAGCCATATGAGTTGAAGACCGTGATAAGATATCAATAGACCCTTAATGAACATGTAATTTATAATGTTAGGGATTTTGGAGGGGTCCGTGGCTAAATAATAACAGCCGCACAGGTCGATCGATCAGGCTAAGCTACGCTTGCCGCGGTTGGTCTGTGGATGGGTGATCATTTTTACATACCGAGTCCCCTCCGTGCCTCGGAAAGCACGTTAAGCCGTTGGTCCCGGCTGTCATTCGTGGAATTTGATCGTCGTTACGGGTAGTCACAAGCCCGAAATTCTGACAACCAGTCTTACCAAGGGGTATCGTATTACCCAGTAACTGGGTTGTGGAGGTCAGGTAGGCAGTCGCTCCATGTAAAATACTGGTATTCAGCTGCATACGGTTAAACTGGAAGTCGACCACAACATAGTTGGGAAAAGGCTAGGCAGATGAGGAATTTTGGGGTTTGGAACACTCGGCCTAGGTACGAGTGCCAGGTGTGTAGGCTGTTAAAGGTCTGGAACTGGTGTCTTAGGCACCAGTTCCACGTTCGACGTAGAAGCGGCTAGCTATGAACGAACTTCTCGCTTAAAAAACGTATAAAATATTGTAGGTCCCGTCCGATAGGTTTAAAAGAGATTCTACTAATATTATAAATGTAAACGTTTGTGTCTTTATTGCTCAAACTTGCAAAAACGGCTGAACGGATTTGGATGAAATTAATTTAGAACCTGGACTTTTTGTCCCGGTAGTGCGTTGCCGTGGGGTAATTTCTGATATCCGGCTAAAGCTAGTCCATAATATATTGCTGACTGTTCATACTGCCGGCGACCACTCGTTTGTCGTTTGTCAGCGACAAGAGCTATCAAAGAGAGAGTACTGGCGACGGTACGAGTAGACGGCGAGAGTACGGCGAGTGGCCTCAGTGTGAGTTTTTTCGACTCACGTTCGATTGCGAGCGCGTTAGAATTTTGTATGGGAAATTTGGTTTCCCCTAGTGACCACTTATCTGTGTGGTGCCGGATTTGTCTGTGTGGTGCCGGACTTAAAGAATAGCACCACCCCATACTTCCCGTGGGTTTCGTAAAAGGCGACTAAGGGTCATACCGGAGAATGGGCAGCAGCGTTCTTTATGCATTCCACCACCATACTATACTGCGATCGCCAACCCGCCTGCCAAGCGTGGCGGTTATGGCAAACCCCCCCGCCCTCCCTTGGGGCCTATGTCCAGCAGATAGTGACCACCAGGTGGCGCTATAATTTTTTCCCATATAAAATTCTCACGCGCTCGCAATCGAACGTGAGTGAAAAACTTACACTCGTTGAACGACAACTCGTTTTTAGTTGCTAATACTACTCGCTTCTCGTTAATCGCCTGCGGTGGGTAAGGTGCCTAAAGGTTTAAGGAAGAAGTCATCTCTGTTTTTGTTTCGTAAAAATCTGGCCATCTGACAGAAATAAAATATTTATTTCCCATTCCGATAACAACTATTAATCCCGGGTTTAGGTGGTTTTCACATAAACTATTAATCCCCCCTGTAAAGCACTGTCAATAGTACGCCATTTTTATTTGTAGTGGATACCAATTAATACATTGAAAGTTTTCATAAGGTACGAATGCCAGAGTACGCCATTTTTATTTGTAGTGGGTACCGATTAATACATTGAAAGTTTTCATAAGCTACGAATGCCAGATTAAAAAAAAAACTGTTTTAGCTCGGACGTACTGTCAATATTTGGTATGTTTAAATATTAAATATCTGTTCGAACGTGAACACGAATCCTCTGTGCCAGTCTGTGACGCCAAACTTGTTGATGTTTGATATTCCTTTTTGATGCGATATGCAATCGTTTGAAGTAAATATGAAACAGAATTTATTATTTCATTTTTATTTACTAGCTTACATCGGAAACTGCCGACGGAAAACATCGGCAGTATTTATGTAAAGCGGAGATTTCTCCATGAAAACATTTATCGAGTTTTGTGTAAAGAAGAATAAATATGGCAATATTGAAGTAAATACCAAAATATTATGCATATTATTTTAGTCACTTGCATCCACTATTAAGGTGGAACTAGTCGCGAGCTCAATCTCACTGGTGCTCATGGCTAAAAAGCACGCTGTCTCGCCTGGCTTCGTGTCCGTCAGAGTAAGTATCAGTGATGAGCAGTTAGACGCTAGTCAACACGCACAACGTCTAGTTCTCACGCACATAAACACCGTTCCAAACTGAAACGCGCGTAAAAAAAATCAAAAAGTGCTTTGGAAAATCGAGTTTTATGAAAAAACCACTGCACAACTCAATTACAAATAAAGTTTATTGAACTCTTCGATAACTGAGCTTTGTCGGTACCGACTTTGTTTTGAAGATTTTACAGTTCTTTTAATACTTATTAGCAGCGCCCCGCGGTTTCACCCGTATAAGTGTCGATCCCGTTCGAAAGACACGTGGCGCCCTCTATTATCATAATAACGTTATTGTTGTTTTCCTCGGGAACAGCACTTTTTTTCGCGATGAAAGGTGGTGTGTCCATTTCTGTACACCTGACAACGTATATGCAAAATTTAAGGATGATCGGTTCAGTGGTTCAGGCGTGAAAAGGTAACAAACAAACAAACAAACAAACTTACTTTCGCATTTATAATATTAGTTAGGATTTACACCCAAAATTACGTTAAAAAAAAAAATAGCAAGAAAAACGAATCTTTGTTGGCTCAAAACTTTTCAATGGCTTTTTATTTTACTAATCTGTTTCCGTACAGACAAAATTAATAATAAGACAAAACGATATCATGTTGAACTTTGGATGCACAATGTCAAACAGTGGAGTAATACTCTCCCGAAATTTTTATGGAAAAAATATCGAGTAGTGGTACCTTAAGAGGGCAAATTCTACACGTCACAACATTTACTATAAAACTCATATCCGATTCGTAAAACTAAAAAAACTTTTCATACATGCATCAAAATAGTCTGCCTGCTGTTGGGGATTATAGGATATTGGTTTTTTTTTTGTTAGTTTTCGAGGGGCTTGTGGCTAACTAATAACAGTTGCGCGGGTCGATCGCTCAGGTTAAGCAACGCTTGCCGCGGTTGGTCTGTGGATGAGTGTCCATCTTTACATACCAAGAGCCCTCCGTGCCTCGGAAAGCACGGTGATTTTTGACAGTCGTTACGGGTCTTCAGAAGCCCGAAAGTCTTGACAACCAGTTTTACTAAGGGGTTTTGTTGTATTACCTAACTGGGTTGTGGAGGTCAGATAGGCAGTCGCTCCATAGAAAATACTGGTACTCAGCTGCATCCATCCGGTTAGACTGGAAGCCGACCCCAACATAGTTGGGAAAAGGTTAGGCAGATTATGATGATGGTATTTTTTTTAAAGATATTAATAAGACCCGGGGCCCGTGGCTAATCGATGGAGTCGATAGATCAGGTTAAGCTACGCTTGCCGCAGTTGGTCTGTGGATGGGTGACCATCTTTACATACTCCTCCGTGCCTCGGAAAAAACGTTAGGCCGTTGGTCCCTGCTGTCATTCGTGGATTTTTGACAGTCGTTACGGGTAGTCAAAAGCCCGAAAGTCTGACAACCAGACTTCACAAGGGTATCGTATTACCCAGTTATTGGTTTGTGGAGGTCAGACAGGCAGTCGCTCCATGCAAAATACTGGTATTCAGCTGCATCCGGTTAGACTGGAAGCCGACCCCAACATGGTTGGGAGAAGGCTAGGCAGATGATGATGACAGCATACAGCCTCTTTCGTTCGACTTAAAATTAATTAAAATCGCTATCAGTCTTTAACTCAGCCTACACATAAAAGAAGTTCGTTTCTGGTTGTTTGTTTGTCAGCCCGCATACCGCGACCGACCTCGTCACCCGCTTGTTTATGATTAACACCGCATTTTATTGTACTCGTTATGACAATATAAATACTTGTGTAAAGCTTGTTACTGAAGAAAATGTAAATAAAAGGCCTAAAGAGGATGCGATGGGTTGCCAATTAGGGGAAATGTTTTGTGCTAATTAATTCAAGGTGAAAATCTGATAACTAATTAATTTGCTCCTTGAAATACATCATCATACAATGTAAGGTACAGTGAAAGCCTTACAAGCTCACATTACCGGAGGCATCCATTAAACAAGTTTGTCGTATAAGTTCAATAATTATTCCTAGAAATCGTTCTACGTGTAATTAATTTACATATTAACTAGTTCAGGGTTACGCATCTCACACCTCATTATTTCCAGTATATTTGAAAGAAAGAAAGAAAGAAAGAAAATACGTTTATTTGCGGTAAACATGACGCAATGAAGAACAAAAACAAAAAAAATAAATAAGAAAGGGTTGGGGGAAACATGCGTCACATCCACGCAAAACGGCTATCGCTCAGCATTATGCTGCGACCCTATGCAAGACAGAGCCCCAGCGCTGGTTTTCAGCGACAGCCGGCGCCGACGTATTGACGTCGTCCGGTGCAGCAAACAAATATTAGGACGCTGTACTGGTACAGCATTCACAAAGATAATTAATAGTTTAATTGAAACTCAAAGTGATAAAAACAGGAAAATAAAAGGAAACAATAGATAAACATACATGCTATGAGAATATCATCCTCAATAAACTTTTTACATTTTATGTAGTGGCAACATTTCGGAACGTCATATTTAGCTTGCTAATTTATAATCTGTGGTCATATTTGACGTGCGCGCACGCAACATGCACCAACTAAATAAATTATGATGTAAGAAATTACAAAATGGTCAATGATGCAATGTGTAATGTGTTACGTAATCAGTGTTGTTATGTTAATGTTGTAGGTTATTTGTATCAAATCTCTATGTAAACGTTATGTGTCAGTGATTTATGTTTGTGAGTGAATTTGAAAGATGCCATGGACCCACTAAACAAGATAAATGCTTGGAGACTGGAGGGTGACCCGACATGCCAAAGTTACCAAACCCCCAAGACGACCCACTGACCAAACAAGTATAAAGAGCTCTAAAGCTCCTTAGAACCTATAATTATTTCGATACTATAAGTACATCAATAGTAGACTCAGCGAACATTGTCCCGATAGTCGCGACTACCAACAGCTTAATAGCCAAGAGCCTCGACCAACACCTGAGGAGGCTCTCGTTGGGCAGCTGTATCAAGGGCTTGATTCAGAAAGCTGTACTTCTGGACAGAGCCCGCATTCTTAGGAGGTTCCTCTCTCTGGAGCCCGTTCCCGATATGCGAGCTACTATTTACACATACATTAATAGATCTACCATTTGATTAGCATGTCTATCATTCGAATGCTTAATAATACTTTAAACATGCGACCGAAAAAAACGCGGCGCTGAAAGGGTTATAAATCCATCAACTACGGCTTATTTATCTGTCAACATTGTCAGTGACATTTTACAGAAATTAGAGCCTTCAATACTTTGAAAAGGGTTTATATATATCGAGGAGCACTCTAATTTTCGTATTATAAATTAAATGGACACATTACAGTTCTACGGAAAACGTGCCCCGGGCAAGAGACGGTACAAAGGGACCAACCCAGCTCTATTATTGAAAAGGGGGTGATCAAAGCCAAACGATACGTTTTTCATATATTGTAGTCCTTTTTCTATTTCTGTTTATACAGGTGTATGTGTACATGTTCAGGATGTAAGGATATAAGAGTGAAGTGCGATTGTTTTTGTTGTCAACAAAACAAACTGGGTTTTTAAAAAGCAGGAATACATCATTGTTTGGTATTCATTGTGAAAACATTGTTCGTTACGCGGAAAAGAGTGTTGTTTCAACTATTTTATGCAACGTTATTACTTACGGGGTCTACACAGAGAGCTTTCGTATCTCGTTTAAGCCTTTACCTAGGTAAAGGCCCCTAGGTAAATAAAGCCTTGAGCTAGCTCAAGGCTAAATGTAGGTAATATAAATGTATTAAATAAAGGGCGCAGAAAATATGTTGCATCAGTAGGACATCTGCATATTTATCTGAACGCTAGTTTGAATTGACTGAATTAAACTCTTTTTTTTGCGGATTAGAAATCATCAAATGACTCCTCCCGCTCTGGGTGGAGTGGAAGGGAGTGTCAGATTCTTACTGACTAAAACCCACCCCTGTTCCTTCCTTAGCCCTTTATGTTCTGGGCCAGCGGTAACCCTTTCGGACAATCCCGCTGGCCGCAGGCTTCGGCCCTAAGGGGCCCCTCCTCGATGCTGACATCTCTTTGAGGCGCGCGTGGAACATGTACGCGCCTGATCGGACGGTGAGCTACCCATTACTCTCCGCCCGCAGGCCCGCGCCTACGGTGGCCGGGAGTCGTCACACGGCTCCCGACGCCTGGGGCGTCTCCCGCGGCGGCTGAGACGGGAGGCTCTCTCCCTGAACCGTCCCGCCACCTCCTTCGCTAGCATGACTGCTTCGCAGAAGGAGGTGAGTGCCTCCCACTCCCTCTCGCCCCGGACCATGGCGTGCACCAGGGCCGGACGCGACAGGTCGCCGCCGCTGCCGATCGCCTCTACGAGGACACGGCGGTGCTCCGCCCAAGCGGAGCAGACCTCCACCGTGTGCTCCACCACACACACCACAGGGTGCGCTACGAGGAGGCTCTTCAACGTGCACCCGTGAATTAAACCCATAGACCGTTTTCACATTTAGGCGACTACAGCCGCGCGAGAGACGCGCAACCCTCGCGTCGCTCCGCCCAGTCAGATTTTCATATTATAAACAGAAGCGCTCGACCGGCGCGTTCTCTCAGTCGGCGATGAGCCAATGTTGCAGACGCACGATATACATCGATGGCGCCGATGGGGTACTATCAGAAGCAGGAGCATCAATGTTTCCCCGTCGGAATCCACTTTTGAAATGAAGTGCGTCACACTAATCTAAATTGGGGCGCGGCAGCCACGTGCTGTCGCGCGGTTGTTCTTATAATATGAAGGCATCTCCCTCTTCCGCACTACTATCACTCTGCTAACGTCCTAATGTGGAAGCGGCCTTAATCTCTTGGCGTGAATAATATTAATGGACGTTACATTAATGTATTAACGATAAATAAGTGACATTTACGTGTATATTAGTGAATTCATGAAATACATGGAATACATAAAGAGAAAATGGAATGCATATTCCGGTTAAATATAAAACACCCGCGAGCCTACGGTCGTGCCTCAAGTCATAAGAGGTTTCGGATGGATCTTTTACTTGTTCGATTTTAATAGGTATAAAAATCGATTTGTGCCCGGATTCGTATACATAACTGGCGACTAACGACCAATAAGATTTCGTTATTTCAGATCTCCTCTCCGCGTTGCTATTTTATTGGACGATATCAAAACATCTCCTCTCCTCTCCGCTATTCTCCGCTTTGATGGAAACCGGGCTTATAGTTGAGAGTATCCAGATAGGTATTGACGTCCCTATTGACGAGTCACTAGTTTATCTTTTCAACACGATGACTTTATTCTCGTATAGTTTCAGTCAACACGAGAGTTTTGAGACTTTAGTACTTTCGCTTGCATTGTAAAAGCAAAACCCAATGAAATATGTATATTCGATCGCTTATAAATTAATCTGCTCCCCTGTACGGCCATTGGTTTTCATATTA
The DNA here is from genome assembly GCA_916614155.1 of Mesoligia furuncula. Lineage (NCBI taxonomy): Eukaryota > Metazoa > Arthropoda > Insecta > Lepidoptera > Noctuidae > Mesoligia > Mesoligia furuncula. The sequence continues at coordinate 20,016,942 of OU744800.1, read as the reverse complement.
CCGTATGCTGCAAAATAAATAAATACTATTAATACGCTGTACATTCGATTTTTCTCTTGTATGACAGAGAAATATTACACGGAGTATACAAGCTTCGTTATTCTGGAAACCTTCCCGTGCATCCAATTAATTTGATTTTTTTAACTGTTGTAATGCAATTAAGGGAATATATTAAAAGGCTTTCGTGTCGAAACCGTCGTGCCAGATATAAAATTTTGGTAAAAAAATGTTGGGTTTTTCGTAATTGATCGTGAATGTAGGTTTAATTATGTTCTTCTTTTATTTATTTAACCCTTTACGCAAACGTGGGGAGAAGGGAGTGGGATAAGTTTGGAACCGTCGTATGTCTGTCTGTTGCATCGTAGCTCCTAAACGGATCAATCGATTTAATAATATAGGTACGTCACCCCCGCTATCGCCTTGCGAATTAGTCAATATTTTGCTATTTAGGACGTATTACATAAGCATATTGCATTAACACCAAATTTGTCCCTCAATCCAGTTTATCTTTTCGTTACAGCAATATTCAGTGCTTTCATATTTTATGAACTTCAGTAATGTTACCCAGTAACTGGCTGGTGGTGCTCAGATAGGCAGTCGCTCCATGTGAAATACTAGTAAGTAGAAGACTTGTAGACTGGAAGCCGACCCCAGCATAGTTCGGAATAGGCTAGAAAAATTGTTTGATTGCATAAGGCTACGCCGACCGCCTAGTGGCGCCCTCATCGTTTGTTTGGATATTTTTTTTATTTTAGAATGAAAATGCAGAAAATAAGCACGTTAAGTTGTGCTCCACAAGATTATACGTTAATATTATTATAAACGGTAGTTTTACATTGTTTAGTTTTATTATAACCACTAAAACGGATAATAGTGGCCACTATTTTCCGTTTTTGTGATAATATTAACGTATAATCTTGAGGAGCACAACTTAACGTGCTTATTTTCTGCATTTTCATTCTAAAATAAAAGAAATAACCAAACAAACGATGAGGGCGCCACTAGGCGGTCGGCGTCTGGTCGGCGCCCTCATAAGCTATTGTTTTGTAGTTTATCAGAGATACTAGAGAAAAATCAAAATATACACATTAATTATTTAATACATTTTATAATGTTGTTGCTTATTTATACACGCATAACATAATCAGCCTACAATGTTCCCACTGCTGGGACACAGGCCTCCTCTCGATGAGAGGAAGTGGGCCGTAATCCACCACGCGGGCCCAATAAGGGTTGATGAATGTCACATGTCTTCGAATTTTTCGTTCAAAGACATGCCGGTTTCCTCACGACGTTTTCCTATAGATACCGTTTTGAGAGCAGTGGTGATGAAATAATTTACACAAAGTATAGCGCCTGGCTGGGTTCGAACCTACGACCTAACAAGACGCGGCCGTTATAATGGGCCACCACTATATTCGCTTGTTTATTAATACAATCATAATCACAATAACATAATTATCACATAATTTTCAGAATACGTTTCCGTTTTAATACACATATGTAACGTGATTAGAACTCGGGGATTAGCCTGAAATTCAATCCAACGTACGCAGGTACTGCTTGAAAGCACAAATGTTAATAATGGTAGGCATGTAGTAGGCATTTACTGAAGGCGCCATACCTTGGAATCTATTGAAGTAGGTAGCTACAGTAGCAATCATTAGGTTACCTATGTAGGTATGTATATATGTTTGGAGAGATGTGATAGCGGTGATAGCGGTGTGATAGGTTTTCAGGATTTTCAGAGGGACGACTGAGATTGGATACTGATTGAACTAAAATTGTTTAGGAAGCCATTTACCGCCATATTTATAAACGTGATTATAAATATGGGGGTAAATTAATTATTATTATATAATTATTATAAGTCAGAAAACCAGTCTTATCAAGGGGTATCGTATTACCGAGTAAATGGGTTGTGGAGGTCAGATAGGCAGTCGCTCCTATCTGACCTCCACAACCGCGCTGTAAAATACTGGTATTCAGCTGCATCCGCTTAGACTGGAAGCCGACCCCAACATAGTTGGGAAAAGGCTAGGCAGATGATGATGATTTATAAACGTGATTAAAATTAAGTAATTTTTTTTAAGTAAATTAGCGTGACCTTAACCATATATGTATTTGTTGACATTTAATCGGTTGAATGCCATAGCAACGCGTGGATCCACGTTCGAATATTACGAAGGGTTCAATGTTGTACAAAATATGTTATGGGTTTGGTTTCCGCACTTAGTCCTTCAAGTGGGCCATTATGCGTGGGCCATGGCGGCCGTCGGTGATTATTCCAACCAGCCCACCATAGATATCATCACAATTTTAATAGAATATCCACATATTACGAAGGGTTAAGCGTCTCCTAACTTTTAGCAACGTTAATAAATAAGGGGGTTAATATTGTAGATAACAATCTCTGTTTTACTAATTACCTGTTTATTTTGGGGTGTACTTTGTTTTACATACCTAATTACGAGCCTAAACCTGTTTACAGAGGATAAAAATATATTAATTAATTATTATTATTATAATTCTTCTTATCTATACATATAAAATTCAAAGTCCTGACTGACTGACTGATATATCCACGCACAGCTTAAACCGCTGGTCCTAGAGACATCAAATTTGGAGGGTGTGTTCTTCGTGAAGAGTAGGTATCCACTAAGAAAGGGTTTTCGAAATTCCACCCCTAAGAGGGTGAATGGGGGAGGGTGAAATTTACGCGGACGAAGTCGCGGGCAGAAGCTAGTAAGTACTAAATTAACTAACAAACTATTATATGCAACACCATGCAGTGCGCTCCAAAACACAGATTACTGACGTTGCTCAAAAAGCCGCTAAGCTGAATCGAAAGCTGGGTCGAAATGACCACCACGTGGAGCCTTGAGTCAGCTTGCATCGCGGCGGACCCCGTAGAAGATGGCGGGACCAGCTGGACAAAACAAACGACCAGTGGTCCTCTTTAGCCCTGGATCGAAAGAGCTGGAAATCATGGGGAGAGGCCTTTGTCCAGCAGTGGGATGATGCAGGCAAACAGTAACACAGTAACTATTATAAATAAAAATATAATAAGTAACCTATTCCTTTATACTAACAGTCTAACATCCACCTGAGTGAGAAGTTTCCTAGAATACTATTTTCTGTATTTAAGGGCCTATTAAAACTACCTCAAATAGCTTAGCATGATCCGCCGTTATATCGAAAGTATTGCAGTATTCATTTTGAAATAAATATATGGTAAAGTTAAGGAATAATGTTAAGTAAATTACCTCGATAGAAAAAAAATACAAAGTTACCTCCAAACCGAAGAATAACCCGCTAGTATTAAAAAAATACTCCAAATTAGATCGTGAAACTTTGCATAACAACTGAACTAAATATAAAGCAGATAATATGTTTCTTATTTTTTTAAATTATCATTATTTTCACTGTAAAAAGCAAATACCTAAACTATTAGCGCTGCCTGCCGCCTAGCACCGCCCTCGAGCAGTATCGTGCGAGCGAGATAAATAGTGAATTTTAGCTGAGGTAGGAAAAACCGTATGCATAAAAAAAAAAACTATTTAATAGAACAATCGAAAACCGGACCAATGCGCCAAAATTGTAAATATTTTCCAAATAACCGCCCCATCTCTCCCAGGCTCACTCTATGTTATCCTTTAATTCCGTGTTCGACATGAAACAGTGATTTCTACGAATACATCCAAAAGGCTCCGCTGATACCCTAGCAGGTAGTAGTGGGTATATTTATTCGCCCAAAGCGAATGGTCCGTTATTGACTGACTATGCTGTTACCAACGTTTGGTCAATATTCAGAGTTAATTTTAGATAGAAATGGCGAGTTTCATATGCAAAACTTTATTTATCATAGGTACATACATATTAAACAAACAAACTATTTACACTAGATACTAAATTAAATGAGTAACTAACTTACTAAACAAATAAATACAAAAACAAAGGACACTTAGGCGTCGAAGTAGGTAACTACTCGTCCGCATCGCTGTCATCCGGAAACGTGCCCAGAAGACTGGCAGCATTGCCACGTTGAATGGCTAATTCTTTGGCCAAAGAACGACCCAGCACTCTGGTCACGGGAAGTGTCGACCAACCGGAAAAAAAAATTGATGAATTTAATTTTTAGTATAATTCTTTTTTATTGATTCTGGTAGTGTTTCTTGAAATATCAGTTTAAGCAGTTTTTTTGTGTAAACTTAACAGACGTCATAGGTAACACGACAAAACAAAAATAAACTTATTTTCTCAACTCATACTTTAAGTAACTACACTATAACAAACAAAAAAATCATCAAATAATTTTGAGTTTATAACGTCTGTGGAGTGTCGCTAGCTAATTTAATTCGACCTTGTATTTTTGTTTAATTATTATAGAACAAACTTCCTGCCTAGAATTTGTGTAAAAGAAAATGTATAATACCTTCTCACAATCTCTTCAATAGTTACGAGTATAACCCTGTAAAGGTATGTCAGTAAGTGCAAAAGAAAATAGACTATCATAATAAAATCTTAACATTTTTTCCATGTAACAAAGTTTGGAAGAATCACTTCCACTATGAAATCTAGCTGAACTTTATGGCAAATGAAGAAAAATTGCGAACGGCACCGAAGGTCGTATTGTCGACGAAAATAGGAGAGCAAACTTATAGGAGCCACTACATCACATTCTTTCTGACAGCGAATATTCACTTTGTTTTATAATAAAATGCTCTTCCTCAGGTAAAATTTATAGAACCTCTTACGGAAATAACAACGTAGAAACCTCCTTTAGAGCTGCAACAACCGTTACTAAAACCATAATACTAAAAACGGAGAAGGGAACAGTGAACACCCCATCGTATAGGCAAATGATCGATCGATCAAACAACAATGGAAACTGCCAAAATAAACAAACAATATACAAACTCGAAGAAGTTACCACTCAATAACGTTAAAAATGAGCTCTCAAATAGCAAGAAAATTGTTTTTCAACCCACCATCGCGCGGTACATCGGCAAAATGAAAAGTTTCCCTATCAGCCCACTGACACATCGATTGGCGTTTACATCTTTGTAGAAGAAATTGTTTGAGATCATGCAAAGCAACTTGGACCTTAAGCCAAGGAACATGGACCTGAAGCCGAGGAACGAAGCCTAAAAATGTGTTTAAAGTCGCTTTTTCTATGTTGATGGAGTAGACGTTTGCGAGCTGCCATCCGGCTATTGGTAAGCAATCCATCATTCGAGAGTGTGAAAGGAACAAAAGCTATATAGGATAGTATCACATCTAAATATGAGATAATGCTTAGGCCTGCCAAGCAACTAGTAGTTCGTAGGTAACAGAATGTTCTTGAGAATGTTTCGTCTCGAAAATTTGTGAGATTTTCTTCAAATCAAATCATTTATCCGCATAATGTGGGTAGATACTTAGATAGGTGTTACAAGAATGTTATATAACATTAATAGGATCCTCATATTTCATTTCTCACATTTCTGTTATGCGAAACTTATTTTATAATAAGTTTTATTTTAGTGAAGTTAAATACTACTTACTTTTTTGTTCTAATATATTACAATCGTTATAATTATCTGGCTGTTATTAGCACTAATAGGAACAAGGAAGAAATTCCAAAAAAAAAAAACGATTCTTATAAAGACATGCTTGATGTGTAGAAACATTAATTTATCTACCAACCAAGCTTACATTTTTTTCGGAATATTGTTGTGGGAAGGTCTTTTGGTTTCTTTGCTCGCTGTATATGCTCACTGTATATACGCAGTGTGCCTGAGTCGCGTTATGCCTAGACCATTCACTTCGTGATTTGTTAAATAATAATTTAATTGACATTACGTAACGGTTATACAGATCAGAGGGCAATTCCCGTAGGTATTTTAAGAACGTCCGCATTCTAATCTCAGTCCAAAATACCTCAAATATTCACAATTTTTTATAAAATGTTTAACATTCTCGCTGTGATGAAATTGCGCCTACATTACGCACGTTGTTAATTACAGAAATTGTCCTTCGGATTCCGAGAGGATTTATTAACGCAGGGAATACATCGATAAAATAATCGATTAAATTTATGACGAGCATGAAGCGTAACCGTAATAGGTGGTTGTAGGTAGACTAGGTGTGTGGTGTGCAAGTAATTGCTTTCATTGACATACCGGGCCTGCGAGCCGCGCAGAGAATGCCTATGCAATTAATCGGACACAAACGTAGGGAACCCGTTTATGGAGTGATCCAACACGTGGAGTGGCGCAGTATGGACGTTCCTTCCTCATCATTGTTCCTTGATAGCTCCTTTATCTTCGGACACGTGTTACATGCTTGTGGAACGTGGAATATTGTCAAAATTTGTGGTTGTGAGGCTGCGGGATTGATTAGAGTTCTTGTATTTTTGCCACGTCTTTGCGTACAGCCGTTTTGCCTAAATTCTGAATACAGCTTTAGTTAGCAACTTTACTTCATTGCCTCTTAATAACATAGTACTTGCATTGAAAGCATAGTCAGTACTTAGTTAATAAGTGCCCTAACAAATTTTTGAAAAAAAAAACATGTAAATATCTTCGACACTACGAAATTTGACGCGGTTTTCATTATCATTTAGAGAATTTACTACGGGAGGTTTATGTGTGTATTACTCCGGAAGGTTAATGTGTTACATTCATGTTAAACATACTTATAAGTTGTCTGTGTGGTGCCGGACTTAAAGAATACCACCACCCCATACTTCCCGTGGGTGTCGTAAAAGGCGACTAAGGCGCGTACCGGAGAATGGGCAGCAGCGTTCTCTATGCATTCCACCACCATACCATACTGCGATCGCCAACCCGCCTGCCAAGCGTGGCGATTATGGCAACCCCCCCGTTTTTGGGGAGGCCTATGTCCAGCAGTGGACTTTCGGCTGAAATGATGATGATGATGATACTTATAATAAAGATCTCGATGTTTTTGCCAAGTCGTAAAAACCGTACGAAGCAGTCGCTAGTATACAGGGTTATTGGTAAAACATTAACAACCTCTTAAGAGGTCATTGTACTCATCATTATGAACAACTTTTACTATGGGACCAATCCTGAAATCGCGATTAAAAAATCTGCTGTTCCCTACATTTTGACGAGTTATACGAACATAAATGTAAGGAACGGCTGATTTTTTTTTCGCTGTATATTTATTCTACTAAAGTAAACGTGAAAGTTTGTGAGGATGAACGGATGTATGTTTGTTACTCTTTCACGCAAAGACTACTGAACATATTTCGATGAAATTTGGATTAAATAGGCTACTTTTTATCCCGGTATTCCCACGGGATCGAAACTTATGCGGGTGAAACCGCGGGGCGCTGCTAGAGGCCTATAACAAAATTCGTTTTATCGTCTTCCTAAATGTTAGGTTAGACACTCCATAGGTATAAAATGTTTGTTGCCAACCTAGAACGCTAGGCTGTTTATAGTCACTATCAAAGATGTCAATATTTATTTATAGCCCTGCTTGCCTGAAAGTAAGCCGTTCAGATGTTTTCTTTCACATTTTCTCGTGTCTTTATTCTAAAATATTTTATCCATAATAGTTTATGTATGACGGCGTGATATAAACAATGTCCATTCTAGAGGAATACTAACACCTGAGCATTATATATAGAACAAGCTTCTGCCCGCGACTTTGTCCACGTGAAATTTTTTGTTCCCCCGACCCACCCCGTCGCATTGCATCGCCTGCCCGCGCTATCACTTCGTTTTCGCTTCGCGTACTTTCTGACTTTTTTTCTATTTTGCTCGGCTCCTCAGGGTCATAGCGTGATACTAAATAGCCTATAGCCTAATAACATAGGTATAGCCTAATAACTTATAGCCTAATAAGAAATAGCCTTTAATAGCATATAGCATATAGCCTTAAATAGCATATAGCATTATATGGCATATAGCCTTAAATAGCATATAGCTTTGAATAGCATATAGCCTTAAATAGCATATAGCAAATAGCCTTAAATAGCGTATAGCCTTCCTTGAAAATTGAGCTATTAAATGCAAAAATATTCTTTCAAATCCGACTGGTAGTTCCAGAGATTACCACCTCCCTACATACCTACAAACTTACAAACAACAAACAAACCTAGCTGCGCCCCGCGGTTTCACCCGCATAAGTCTCGATCCTGTAGAATATCGGTATAAAAAGGAATCCTCCTATTCCAGCTGTCTACCCACGTGCCAAATTTCATCCGAATCCGTTCAGCTGTTTTAGCATGAAAGCGTTACAAACAAACATACAAAAATTCAAATCTTTTCTCTTTATGATATTATATAGTTTAGACTAACGTGACTTAGTATAAAATATTTATATCTGAGTGTCAGTATAAAATATTTATTTATGTGCAGGATTTGTTCAGTCTGTTATTAAGAACATTTTAAAGTGAAACTCAGCTAGTGGATATCGAAATGTTCTTTTTATATGACAATTTTATGGATTTAGAGCGTCGGATTTAGTTTTCGTCAGCTCGGTAAAGAACAGACTAATTTATATTTAATCAGAATGTTATCAGACAGTTGTAAACTTTTATGTCTAATAAATAAAAGTACCCAGATTTACTCGCAGCTTTGGGCGCTGTCATTCTACGTTTTAACCGCTTTTTATCAGCTTGTAAATTCTCGATTAAATTCCTTCATTCCTATACATCTAGCTATAAAATAGTTCGATAATTATGTTACTCCGATTTTATCTCCAAACTGTGCAGTTGTTTTGGAGAAATAAACCTATACCTACCGTCTTCCAAGCTCGAGGTTTACGAGAGAGCTATGGAACGGAACAGTCTAGGAATTAAACTAACAGACCGGGTTAGGAATACGACCATACGTTCCATCACAAAGATAACCGACGTCACCCGGAAAGCCGCCACGTTAAAATGGAATGGGGCTGGATACAACGGCCGCATGTCGGACGACCAATGGGCCCAACTCACGACACAATGAGTCCCTCTTAATGGAAAGCGGTGTCGCGGAAAGCCCAGACTGGGATGGCGGGATGAGCTGGACTCCTTCAACAAAAAATGCGGGGTAATTTCGTTTCGTAAGACACTAACAGTAGGAATTGCTTTCATTTTGACAGTTCAGCAACATTCTTCTTCTTCTTAGCGTGTCGATACCAATCTAAATGGACTCGGCCCAGAATTCAGCTACTTGTTTGGCGCCATCACCAGTGTCCAGCAGTTCCTGTAACGTGCGGCTGACAGGACACGCGGGACACGATATTAATTGTCCCATCGTTTGTGGAACAGCACCACATTTACACTCCAAGGCGGAGTCTTCCTGGGTCCGGAGTCTGTTTAAAGATTTTCGCCAAGGTAACTCATGTTCAGATGGGAGGTCTTCAGCGGGTGGGACGAATAGTTTGGGTAAGGAAGCACTGTCTCGATACAGCTTCAGTCTTTCTTCTGATGGTTCGCCAATGAGTGGGACGACACACTTTAAAAACTGTTTCGGTTTTTCATCCTTTGTGGCACAAGTATGTTGTCGTGCAAAGGGTGTCGTGTGTCGGTGACCATTTTGGCACTTGCTGGAGCTTGCCACCGCTCTGCGAACCACTGGTGGCGCTATCCCTGATAGTGGATACAGCATTTGTACCGGGGTCGGTTTTAGGCAGCCAGCGATGGTCATGACAACATTCATAGCGTTATTTACGTTGTTGAGCAGATTTTTTTTTTAACATATGAAGCAATGGATTAGCAATATCCTTCAAAATTATTCAGACTGTGATTGATAGTGTGTTACGCAATTAGAGCGCTGGTCCTTAGCAGCGTTAAATAGAGAGAAGTGAAACCCTACAGTGGGATATCATCATCATTTCAGCCGAAAGACGTCCACTGCTGGACATAGGCCTCCCCCAAGCACCTCCACTTCTACCGGATCTGTGCTTCTCGCATCCAACAGGTTCCTGCGGCCTTCACTAGGTGAAGTTACAGTGGGACATCACAGGCTTTTAATAACACTTTCTAAAGCAAAAAAATCTAAACTATCTAATTTAATCGCTCCGACCCGGCGCGGGCCTATAGCGGCCCATTACAATAGAAAACAAATTGTGTCTCATTAGCGGTGAATGAGCGATTAATTTTCTTTTCATCATTTAAAACATCACTTATTTGTATTTAGCCTAAGCCTTATGCTGATTCATGTGACTGGACTAGTTGAGGGGTCGAGACCTTATTAACTTGTTCTGAAGTTTTGGAAATAAATTACTATCACTACGAGTTTTTTAACCATTTTGCAAACCTTTCGACTTGAGATATTGTCATTTAACCCTTAGTATCGGCCGGAACGTAGATCTACGCGAGACACAATGGCTTTTTAATTGTGTCTGTAATTACGACATACAAGGGATTAAAGTAAGAGGTACGTACCTATATTCGTATAGTGAACATGCACATTGCATAAAATATGTAATTGATGAGATCCTACGATAGATCCAAGACTTCACATAGCGGATACGACCAAGTTACATTTTTAATTCACACCTAGGTCCTGGTCTAAATGTCAAGCTAAAAATATTCCAGTAATTTATCGACACATGTTCCAGAATTTATGACTACAGGATTATGAGTTAGATGCGCCTGGGGACAGTCGAGGAGTGGTCACGACTTGTTTTTCGACCTGTTAAAGTATCCAGCGTATTAAATAAAAAACGCAGAAATATTAACAAGTAAGCCTGTATATTTATATTAGCTGCCAGCAGCTGTGTGTACCTATGTGGCACTTAAACAAGCGACTTCAAAAAAAACACTACAAAATGATAAATAATTTTATTAATGATTAATTAATTTTATTAATGACAAATTATATAACACTTCGTAGTGAGTTTTTTTTTTGAGTCTGTTTTTTGTAAAAAAGTTTTATTTTTCAGCTTTCAGTTGTACCTACCCCACATAAATTCATTTAACACTAGTGATAACTAGTGCATTGAATAATTGAAGATATCGACTAGAAGAATCACCAAAATTCGCATAGAAATGCCGGATATGCAGTACATTTATGCATACAACTTCGTAGATAAGAATAATTAAGTACCTAATGTACTATATACTAAAACCTTCCTGAAAGTATGTAGATAACATTAATGAAAGAATTATCAAAATTGTTCATTATTTTTTGAGAAAATCGCAAACATAGAAACACATACATACATGATACGGGTCGAATACAGAACCTCCTTTTTTGATGTCGGTTAAAAATACTTTTTGTTTTTCCAATTCAGTTTTTGTTGGTCAGGCCCTCGGGTTGGGCCACAAGCCACAAGTAAGAAATAGTAGTTTGCCCCAGAGAGTTTTAAACCAATTAAAATATTTACAATATATACAGGGTAATTTATTTTATCCTATAGTAGGGTACCTTATGTAAGTACGGAGGCTGACTGACATGAATACCATAAACAAATTATTTTCTACCGATCGGCCTTTATGTCCATGTCATACCAATGAGAGGTTTTTCTTTTGAGTATTAAAAAAAAAACATAGTTTCCAAGAACCCTGAAGATGGCGTTGAACTGACTACGTTACTAGGTGCCAAAGTCAAAACGCTTGGAAAAAAAAACATTGCGTCACGTCATATACGCTCGTTGAGTGACAGTTTCGTTTGCTTTCGTTTTACGATCTCAAAATTACATCCAAGTGAATTAGTAAAAAATTATGTGACGTTCCGTTCCTTGCAGTAACTTACCAAGTTCAGCGCCATCTATCCAGCGACTAGGGAAGCGTTAAAAAAAAAGAAAAAGAAAATCCCTCATTATTTTCATATATTTTTGTTAAGAACATTTTGTAATAAACTCGAAATCAAACGACACATTTGTCTTAGTTCAGTCTTCATATCTATTCAAAAACTCATTTAGTCCAATTGAACATGAATAGCAATAGTAAGATGAGGATTGTTTCTGTTTACTCAGTTTGAGATGGCTGACTCAGTTTGCAGAGTATGCTCAGCCCCGGGGTGAATGTTATGTTGGTCTAAACTCGATGTCGTCATAAGCTGGGGTAATGCTAGTTTTCCGTTTGTCTTCTCACTACAGTTCATATAAGCTCGAAACTTGTTCTGTACACGTTATGGAGACTATGCAAGTCATCTCCTGTTTATCTTCGCAAAGAGTTGTGGGAATTGTTTCTCTTAACAGGTAGGTGGTTTGTTTTACTACTAACTTCTGCTAAGCGACATCGTCCTCGTGAAATTTCGTAGTAACCTGACCCAGCCCGCATCGCATCGCATTGTATATATCCTCCCTATTACTTCGTTTTCGCTTAGTGTTCTCGAAGTGTAAACTTGTTAGGCGCGTTGGGCATTTTTTGAGACTGCCACTGTTACCGTAAGCGACACCGCTCGTGTTTTGTTTATAAGACGATTAAAAAAATACCCGCTTCGGATGTGTTCGGCTGTCCTCGGGATGTACCTACTCGGTTTTAATGTATATCCGATATGTCAGTGAGTGATGGCAAAGTATTCTGTTTGTGTTTTGTTTTCACTTCTGTCGGCACTCCCGGAGTGCCACTGTTTTTTAGGGTTCCGTACCCAAAGGGTAAAAACGGGACCCTATTACTAAGACTCCACTGTCCGTCTGTCTGTCTGTCTGTCACCAGGCTGTATCTCAAGAACCGCGATAGCTAGACAGTTGAAATTCTCACAAATTATGTATTTCTGTTGCCGCTATAACAACAAATACTAAAAACAAAATAAAATAAATATTTAAGAGGGGCTCCCATACAACAAACGCGATTTTTTTGCCCTTTTTTGCTCGATATCAAAGATGGCAACAGGTAGGCACTTGAAATATTCACAAAATACTCAGTTGTATTTTAACTTTAATAATAAATAATAAAATTAAAATAAAATAAATATTTAAGGGGGGCTCCCATACAACAAACATGTTTTTTTCGGCGTTTTTGCCTTGTGGTACGGAACCCTTCGTGTGCGAGTCCGACTCGCACTCGGCCAGTTTTTTTTCTTTTGCTCGGCTCCTAAGCGTTTTAACGTGATTTTAAGTAGCCTATAAGCCTTTCTCAGCAAATCCGACTGGTAGTTTCAGAGATTAGCCTTCAAAGAAACTAAATCTTCAGCTTTATTATTAGCCGTAGATACCTAATACCTACACTACTCATCATCATCTGCCTTTTTTCCTTTAACCGCATGCAGCTGAATACCAGTATTTTACATGGAGCGGCTGTCTATCTGACCTCCACAACCCAGTTCATCATCACCATCATTTCAGCCGAAAGACGTCCACTGCTGGACGTAGGCCACCCCCAAGATTCTTGGCGGGGTTTGCCATAATCGCCACGCTTGGCAGGCGGGTTGGCGGTCGCAGTATAGTACGGTGGTGGAATGCATAGAGAACGCTGCTGCCCATTCTCCGGTACGACCCTTAGTCGCCTTTTACGACACCCACGGGAAGTATGGGGTGGTGCTATTCTTTAAGTCCGCCACTACACAGACAACCCAGTTACTGGGTAATAACTACACTCCTGCAGTTCTTATACTATTCGAGATGGCTTTTAATTTGAATGAGAAAAAAAACAAACTTTTAAAGTGACCTAGGAGTACCTACGCTTCTACCTTGCCTAGAACTCATCCAGGCAATCTAAGTTCAGAAAGTTTTTGATAGCGCTTCACTTGTTTAGACTATAGTCCGAGATTTGATGCCATTAATAAAGAGGAAGAGAAAAATGCCAGTTAAAATAAAAGTACAAACGGACGTTATTATTACGTTTTGATTCAATTTTCGAGAGTGAGGGGCCCGTGGCTAAATAATAACAGCTGCACAGGTCGATCGATCAGGTTAAGCTACGCTTGCCGCGGTTGGTCTGTGGATGGGTGACCATCTTTGCATACCGTGACCCCTCCGTGCCCCGGAAATCACGTTAAGCCGTTGGTCTCGCCTGTCATTCGTGGATCTTTGACAGTCGCTACGGGTAGTCAGAAGCCCGAAAGTCTGACAGCCAGTCTTACCAAGGGGTATCGTATTCCCCAGTAACTGGGTTGTGGAGGTCAGATAGGCAGTCGCTCCATGTAAAATACTGGTATTCAGCTGCATCCGGTTAGACTGGAAGCCGAACGCAACATAGTTGGGAAAAGGCTAGGAGATGATGATGATGATTCAATTTTCGAGAGTGGTTTCTTATAAGATTTACAGAATACCTACTTCATTTCCAAGGCCTCCATTAAAACAAAACCGGGCAAGAGCGAGTCGGACTCGCGCACCGAAGGTTCCGTACCATCATATGTTTTTAAATTTTCATCGGCGAGGCCTATATTCATCAGAGAATTGTAACACTGTGCACTGCGGTGTAGAATTTTGCAGTTTTATTTCAGCGCCATCTCTTGACCGATAGTGGAACTAATGTAACTTCTGTTAACTAATGTGATTTCTGAAGAAGTGTGCAAGTGTGAAAGTCTCTAAAGACTTCGTTTTATTTTTCCTGTAATCTTTACATAAACTTCTATGACATAGAATCATTTCAGATTTTTCTCTTTGCAAACTTCGGAGATAAGGCTCCCCCCTCCCCTTATCTCAAAAGTCGAAAACTATGCGGCCTAAAACAAAAAATAAAGGTTTAAGAATGTGCAAACTGCGCTCTTTCATGATTCCAAATTTCAAGTTGATAGCATTAGTAGTTATTGAGATATCCAGCTGTGACAGACAGACAGACAGACTTTTAGTCTCACCATGAGGGTTACGTTTTTACCATTTTGGTACGGAACCCTAAAAAAGTTCCAATAGGTACTAAGCTCCAGAAAGAACATAATTCTTATATCTGTCAGGAAAAGGTACTTTAAAACAATTACAAGTTTCGGATGCACCGTAAGAAAAACAATAACAAGGGGTGCGTCATATACAGAGGGTAGTCAAATTGAAAAGCGTATGACAACAGGGCTTGTTACACCGCAATCTAACTTGCCAAATTAATTTATGAGAAACATGTGAGTAGGGGGTAGAAAAAAATCGCAAAAAATTTGTGACTTTTATGGTTTTATAAATAATGTATTTTTGTGTAAATAATTTTTAAAGGTGTACAAGGAATTTTTTTCAGGATTTTTTTTATATTTTAAGATACCAGAAAAAGTAACTAATGCAAGAAAAGAAGTAAGTGTGTAAACTGGGCTTTCGCCTGTGTACCTAGTGACGGTTTTTTAATCAGTTTGAAAAATATTTTTCAGCATAAACAGTCCTTAATCCTACTAATATCAAAAATGTGAAAATTTGTATTTTTATTACGCAATCATGCAAAAACGGCTGATTGGATTTGGATGAAATTTGGCAAACAGATAGATAGTTATAGGACAGAACACACAGATACATAGAACAGATAAATAGTTGGGAGTTTATAAGTGAGATAACATAGAATACTTTTAATCCCGGTAGCCACGGGTAAAAGATTGTGTTTGATATTTCTTTCCAAATAACTGCTAATATACAACGTTATTTTTAGTATATGCGAAACCTGAATATAGTTTGTTCAGAATAAGTAACTGAATCGATTCCAATAATTTTTACCCCCTGTTATATTTTGTCCCAAAAATATTTAAAAAACGGTTAAAAGTTGGACACCGAGCGACACTAAGTAGGTTATCCAATCTCCGCGGGTACTGTTATCAATTAGCGCAAGAAGTCATACAACAAACACACTTTATGAACATGTAGTATTATTTTAAACATTGGTTTAAAATGATACTACAGCACAATAGACGCACCTGTAATTAGCCATGCTGCAAAAATTGCTAACTGATAACTTTGAAAACCTGTAATGAAAATATTGTGCTTTTATTATAACAACTAGCTTTCTGCCCGCGACTTCGCTCGCATTAAATTTCTTGCTTTCCCATCCCGTCGCGTCGCTTCGATTTTTGCTTAGCGTTCAGTCTAACTTTTTTCTTTTTGCTCGGCACCTTAAGGTCCTAGCGTGATGTTAATTGGCCTTTAACCCTCCTCAATCGGGCTATCAATTGCGAAAATATCTTTTCAAATCCGACTGGTAGTTTCAGAGATTAGCGCGTTCAAACAGACAAACTCTTCAGCTTTATTATTAGTTTAGTTATACGTTATTTTTAGTATATGCGAAACCTGAATATAGTTTTTTCAGAATAAGTAACTGAATCGATTCCAATAATTTTTACCCCATGTTATATTTTGTCCTAAAATTATTTTAAAAAGGTTAAAAGTTGTACACCGAGCGAGACTAAATAGGTTATCCAATTTCCGCGCCGAACGGTTAGGTATAAGTACTATTATCAATGAGCGCAAGACGGCGCGGGTGAGCATGTTTTTGTACGGACAAACAGGTAACTTAACAAGCTTATAACTTTGTGATTTTACATGATACAATTTTGAAATTTTGTACATAAATTCTTTACATAAAAATACTAGACATGTGTTTCGGGTTTCGCATATACTAAAAATAAATAGTGTATACTACACCAAATCAAGTGAAACTTGTTATACTAACTCACTAAAAACTACAATTTTATAAACGATCCACAAACTCGGCAAGTGACCCATAATCGTATTAAATCACGGACAAATATACTTAGTTCAAAGCTAACATCCTACCGATTCATCTTCATTAACCCGCTGGAAAGACGAAATCTGTTAACAAAGCAACATTTTACTCTGCGGCACTGTTTTTGTTTCTTCCCGGACTTGGCCGATAAACTTTTAATGCGTTTTTCACTTCGTTATAAAATATTTCAATCGTCGTAATTAGGCATGAGGCGGTAAAGATCTCGTTACTAGGAGGTACTGTCGGGTCTTTTATATCTTCATTAGTTTTAAAATTCTTTCCTATATCAAGTCAAGACACACAATACATTTTAAGCTAAGGTATTGAGCGGAATGTTGCATAGAAAACTATATTACAGAACTTGATAACAAAGATCAAAATAGTATCTTTGACTAATGTCGAGTCGATATCATCTTTAAACCTTTTTTAATGGCCTGGCTATTTCATTAAATAAGTAGCTGCGCTGCACGATTCACCAGCGTAAGTCTCGATCCAGTCGGAATATCGGGATAAAAGTTTCCTATGTCCTAATCCAGGCCATGTTCTACCCTGCCAAATTTCATAAAAATCCGTTCAACCGTTTTAGCGCGAAAACGTAACGAACAAACATACAAAAAAAACAACAAATGTTTTCTTTTTATTATAATAATATTAGTTTAGAAAAACATAATAAGAAAACGTCAGAGTACATCACTGACACGTTTCTAATTTGGTCTGACATGTAAAGAAGGAATGTCATCCTGCGCACAAACGTCACAAAGCATTTTATATTTCGTCGTAATGTCAATAAATATATTGACATTACGACGAAATATAAAATGCTTTGTCGATGAAACAGATTCTATTGAGCAATGAGGAGCCAAAATTAGCCCTTAAAATGACGAACATATTTTGGATGTGACTGTACACAGTAAAGTATCGCCGGAAATATTTACAGACATAATAAGTTTATTAGATTTATTAAACTTAATAGGGGTGTGAATATTTTAAGTCGTAACTTTTAGCGCCTAAAATGTTTGATTACGTTGATTTTGTTTCATTATTTTTTCTAATAATATTTTGGTATAGTACGTGCGAAAATGAAACGAGAAAAAATTACCTACTTAAAAAACAAAATCTTATACTAAGAAATCGACTGTCAATCGAAATTTAAGTATTTATTAAAGTTGGCGTGCTGCCAGTTAAACTGAATAGTAGTAAGGTTGTCAAAATCAAGTCTTCAGCACTTTTTGAACGTCAAAATTAGGCACTCTCTCAAAACACCTGACCGTCACCACTAAAGTTTTATCTGGGTAGAAGCAGTGTTGCAACAAATTACCTTTGTCAAAATAAACTTACAAAAAATCTCTTAGATTAGGTAGGTATGTTTTGGGCCAATGACATTTTAACAGTTTTATTTTTAAAAAACTGAAAACATGTAGGAGAGTCAAACATTGACTTTCGTGAATGCTTTACTACGCTCTACAATAAATAATTAATGTAAAATACTCACAAAAACATACAGCTATCTTATTAATTTATACACAATCATGTATTAATCATGAATATCTCATTACAATGTAATTATATTCATGTCATTACACATTAACATCTGAGCGCACACGGACTGAGTATCGATATTAATTTGTGATAGACATGCGAAAAATCCTACTATGTACAGTGACAAGCATAAATATGTACTCAGTAGTCACTCAGAAATGATGAAGAGCGATTTTCTCCTATAAAAAAAAAAATAGTGTGACGAACATAGTATTTTCGAACCTACACTACTATTAAAAAGCTTATCTCCAATTATATTCTTTATTTTAGAGAAAAAGAAATGAGAAAAATTTCGTGAGGAAAGTTTTGAGTATGAATGTAGTTAAGAGCGTTTACGCGGTACGGCATTTCATACAAACTTTCAAGACCTTGTTTTTCGAAATGAATGAACCGATTTTTATGAAACTTCATACGTATAAGCATGATACAAAGGTCTAAAAAGTAACTTAAGAACATTTTCGGAAAATAGTGTTACAGCCAAATTAGACTGATTTCAAAATTTCCATAGAAACAGATATTTCCAGTTATCTTTTTTTAAATAAGGTTCATTCATTTCGAAAAACAAGGGCTTGAATGTTTATGAAATGCCGTACGGCGTAAACGCTCTTGAAAGAGCAGGTAGGATAATATAATACGTGTGTAGTTATAAGAGGAGGATAAAACCAAAGAAACGATGGACGGACTGTGTCAAAGATGATATGACGTATTTGTGTACCTAGTTTTAATTTTTTTTTATTATTGTTCCTCTCAACCAAAGCTCTCAGTCAACCAAGGGTGGTGAAGAGATTGGATGGCAGGATCCAATCTCTTCACCACCCTTGGTTGACTGGTAGAGAATGCCTAAGGCATTAAGTCCGCCTTTGTACCTTTTTGTGCGAAAAGTTTGAATAAACAAATATGGCTAGAAAGAGGGTAACTACTGAGATATCGACTAATAGAGAAGTATCGAAGAAAAAGACATGTTGTGCCGAGCTTAAATAAATTGGGTTATTTGTTATATTATGTACGGTCGAACAAGCTATTTGGTATACGGGCAAAAATATTCATCTTTCCACTATACTGCCAATACTTAGTTAGTTTTTTTTTTGTGCGTTATTACTTTTTCAGGTTTTGGCATCCTTAATAGAGTGGTGTAAAAGAATAGACTACTCAGCACACCTACATCATTGTTTAAAAGTAGTTGCATGTTAGCTGCCTGTATACCAAATAGCTTGTTCAACCGTACCTTATATTTTTTCATGCATTTAGTAAAAAGCTGTTATTTTAGTATTACAGAAGGCACTTCAATTATATTTATTTGAGATGATAGGAGATTACAAAGACACTACAACTTTATTTATTTGAGACATGAGGTACAATCAGACACGTAAATTTTATTTATTTGTACACAAAAAGCAAGAAAAATTTACTTAGCCCTAAAACAGTCATCAAATGGGCCGAAGAAAATATATAAATACAAAAATAACGACAACATTTTCAAATACAATACAAAAATAACGACAACATTTTCACGACAAGTCTTTGACAACTTATATACCACAGAAGATACTTACTTACTTAAATAAACAGAATTCTTAGCAAAAGCGCATACATCGTCTCATCATGTAAATTGAATACGTTAACAAACATGCAACATAATTGGAGAAACTTATTGAAACAACAAACGTAACTTAGTTCAGAATTGACTTGGCACAATGCAAGTTGCGTCCGCTTGTTTACACTAACTTAGCGCAGTACTGCGCCGCCGTGATTGCAACTTAATCGCTAACTTAACGTTTAGAACAAGTTTTAATTCTTAAGGTATTGTACAAACTTATTGTTTGTTGAATAGCGAGCATTGTTAGCGCGGCTGCAATTAGTGGCGGTCGCTGCAATTTGCCTTATCACTCGAGTTATGTGCTAGATTAAACCAAGTTATTCGTATGTAAGAGAACTTGGTATCTTTTTCTTAGAGACGGGAAAAAGTAACTGCAGTAAGACGGTGTAGCCGTAATAGGATATATTAGAATGACGAACAAAGTCTAGCTAGTCTTGCTTTTGAGGTACATTTCCTTACCTTCAGATATTTTAAAAATCTTTGTCTGAGGAAACGGATGGCATTAGTACACTTCTTGTGATTTTCTTCTAGGAATTTTGAGGAACTCGGGGTGGATTTAACGAGCGCTGGAAGCTGTTGAAGTAAAATGTCGTTTTTACACAGTATTGTTACATTCATTATGTAGGTAGTAGTACCTATCTACAAGGAATTACAGTGATAGTGACGTCATTAGTAGGAATGTAATTATGATATAGAACTTGAAATAGTTCCATTTTATCATGATTCTCATCAATCATGATGATTTTACAAAAATAAAACAGTATAATAAATCCATGAATTAGATATAAGATTTAAACTCACAAAACGGTGAAGAAAAACATCGTGAGGATATCGACATGTCCTAGAAGCAAAAATTCGAAGATTTGTGACATCTACCAACCCGCACTGGGCCCGCATGGCACATTATGGCCCACTGCCTCTTACAGAGAGAAGGCCTGTGTCCCACCAGTAGGAACATTATAGGCTCATTATGTAGGTATCTTACGTATTTTTGGGATGCATGAAGAAGCCTCCACGTGAAGCGCAGTTTCTTCCACCAGTTACTCAACTGAACCGAGCGCTCGGCGCATCCTGCACAGTCACACCCAACACCTTATTTGACTGGCCAATTCTTCAGTTGCGGTGGTAGGGCTAACGCCCGCCTGGTTTGCGACCACCCACCCTCGCACTGGAATCCGGCGTCAAACAGCCTGCCTGTTTCGTCGATGCGTGGGAGTGAGAATGCATTAGGCATCTTCTGGGCACGCTCGTTCCATCATTGACCTCATTCATCGCTTTCCATCAGGCGTGTTCGAGGTCGAGAGCGGGCCCATTGATAAATAAAAATTTAACTAAACTGTTTGTTTGAGAGTTGCCAAGAATCGAGTCGAATGGCGGGAAATTGGAGGGGCCTATGTCCAGCAGTGGACTAATGACGACGATGAAAACTAATTGTCAACCAAGCAACAATAACATACTTTGATAGTTGTATAAAATATACGTATCCATCTCGATTATTTGCAACAAAATTCCCCAGTCCCGCAGTATTTTTCAACTCATTTATCATTCTAAAACTGCACCTCTGAAGCGCTGACGTTCCACATTTATGTCTCACTACAGAGCATCCGGCTCGCACTGTTCCGCGTCAGTCATGACGTCAGACCGCACGCTCACGTCATTTCCCCTAAAAATAATAACTACACATCATTCAGGAATGTTTGCAAGCCAAGCTTTTCAGACTGTGAGTTATGGCTAGCGCAAGCTGTAATAAATTAACAGCCATTTCTATTTTCTACGTCTTGGAAGTGTAGGGAAATTATATGGTGCGCATACGTTTTGATAGTGAATATGGATAAAAACGAACTTAGATAAGATTCTGCAGTATTTGCCCCTGCAAGTCATGGGCTTAGCATGATGCTATGCTATGAGGGACCCTCAGCACAGCGTTGATTTTCAGTAGTCTAATGTATATCTATACAACATTATTTTTAGTATATGCGAAACCCGAAACACGTGTCTAGACACGTGTTTCGGGTTTTATTTTTATATAAAGAATCTATGTACAAAATGTCAAAATTGTATCATGAAAAACACAAAGTTGTAAAGTAAAATAAATGTTGGAAGCAGGCGGGGACCCATTTGAATTTGAAAATATAATAAAAATGGTCCCGTCTGCTTCCAACTTTTATTTAATTTAAAATGGGCTTGTTTGTAGCTTTTCAGTTTTGCAGTCGGGTTTTTTTATTTTTTAAATTACTTTTTTTATTTCCAGCTTTTTAGTTTACAAGTGTGAAAGATTTCGCAAACGACTTCACTTGTCACTTCGAATTACTTTTAACCATAAAAGTTATATATATTTTTGTAATCACCTTTTAAAACCCTTTATTTTGATAGGCCACTCGATAGTTTTCGAGAAAAAAAAAATTTTGTTGAAGACATATTGCGCCAAAAATCAGCCATTTTAATTTTTTTTTTCAATTTTGATATACCCAGTGTCACACAAGACGAATCTAACGGCACCTCTCAAGTTGAAATCGATCAAGCCGTTTAGGCTACAGACCGTGCCAAAGAAATATACATACATGCAAACATACATACATACATACACTCGAAAAACATAACCCTCCTTCTGACGCAGTCGGGTAAAAATCAGAGTGATTGTGTGTATCTTAGTATGGTTTTTATTGTAAAAATAAGGTTTTTAGTGGGATATTCATGATTTTTTTCTATCGATAAGTTGTATTATGTTTTCAACACTATAGTTTTCACCTAGCATACATATATCCTGAAGAATATCATATATTTTTCTGATTTTGTTTACTGTAGTCGATCATATAGTTTTATTGTTTATAAAACTTGCGTTTTTTTTGCGGTTAGGTCCTTAATAAAACGCAGAATTTATAAATTAATCTTCCAATTCTATTCATAACACGCCAAATAAAATCAAAAGAGTCATAAACACAACTCATGTGGCCATACATGAAAGTAAAAAGTCAAAATAATTTCATATTTTATGACGGACTTGTATGAAACCCAAACATTTCATTGGATATTAATCAACCGTGTGATTGGCAGGTTGGTATCTTGTATCTAAAAACTTGACTAGTACCTACTTTATGGCGATGTAAATATTTATTACATACATGTTAGAAACAGAGGTTTTTTTTAGTAACAACATGCCGATGTCGTGTTGAAAACTTTACGATTGACATGTTCATAAAGTGTGTTTGTTGTATTACTAATCGTTAGCAAATTGTCAGCTATAAAATGTCATGAAGCATGTGTTTCAAATAACAGAAGGGCGATTCTATTATTGTTGTCGAAGAAGCATGTCGTCGAAGTCGCATCGTTTCCTAGTTAAGTCATGTCGAAGAAACGCTTTGTCGGAGTACAGTAGTGTCGGACTTAAGGTATTTCGAACTAAAGTATTGTCGAAATGAAGACGTGTCGGAGTTCCATATTGTCAAAATAAAATTTTGTCGTACTACGGTTTGTCGAAATTCGGTTGGTAGGTCATTCGAACGTTCACAGTCTGATCTCGGTCTCAATCTGTCAAAAATACTTCTAATTTCCCTACATTCTTGACAAGTTTTTGACATTGATGTCGCCGAGATGAGATTACGACTAGACTTTGAACATTTTAATTACTGGAATTGGTCTTCTGACGTCATTCGGAAAGCTGTCACGCACGATCAATGGCCCAAACTTACGACCCAGTGGGTACCGCATAGGCAAACGACATCGCGGCAGGCCTAGACGGAGATGGCGGGATGATAATAATCGTTTAATAAAGATTGGTCCTTGGCAGCTCTGGACAAGGAGAGGTGGAAAGAGAGTGCAGAGGCCTTTGCCCAGCAGTGGGAAATTAATGGCTAGTAATAATAAAATGTGTTACACTGATATTAAATTTTTGGTTTGTCAAACTCATTCGGTAGACAGACTACAGTCACAAGCTTGTAACGCTTCATCATTGTTTAATTCCAGCGTCACCACACCATAGTCCTCATTATCTGCCTAGCCTTTTTCCCAACTATGTTGGGGTCGGCTTCCAGTCTAACCGGATGCAACTGTATCCCTTGGTAAGACTAGTTGTCAGACTTTCGGGCTTCTGATTACCCTTAACGACTGCCAAAGATCCACGAATGACAGCCGGGACCAACGGCTTAACGTTCTTTCCGAGGCACGGAGGAGTCACGGTATGTAAATATGGTCACCCATCCACAGACAAACCGCGGCAAGCGTAGCTTAACCTGATCGATCGGTCTGTGCGGCTGTTATTATTTATCCACGGGCCCCTCCATAGTCCTCACTATAAAGTAACAAAAACTCCTTAGATAGATAATAATATTATTTAATTACTCCAACCCAACAATCTTTACAACCACAATCAACCAGCTACAATAATTATTTAGAATTCTCTACACTGTTACCTGCTTTAGGTTGTCCGACCCGTAGCTCACTCCAAAACCAAGTGACAGATACGATTGCCGGATCGCGCCTTCTTTGACCACTTGTCAACCGTCACCACTTAGTGATAATCGATAAGTCACTTTAGTCGATGTTAAAAATACAGATGAACTTAAGAGCGTTTCCCAAGTAACACAGGCATGCTGAATAAAGTTTGAGTAATAGCAATTCGCAAATGTTTACAGCTATAAGTTACAAAACGTGAGAGTAAGTGCATATTGAAAGAGCCAAATTCTGAATAATATTCTCTTTTGGCCTTTATAACTCTTTTAGCTTAGTAAAAGTTGTATATATAGTAATAACTTCTATACCGCATATAACACAGATGTTTTTAAGCCTAAAGCATTACTTGAAATGACTTTAATTTGAAAAAGAGTGCCTGGGACAGCATTTATCTGTATAATAGTATAAGTAGCTGAATAAACGTAGTTATCTAATACTAATCTACAAACTTTACTCAGCTTATTGCTTATGAAACCACTATATGCTGTAAAATAGTGAGTCTTCTGAATAATGGTGTAGTTAATTTCTATTAAATAGCTTGATTTTGAATAACCGCTTTTATTTTGTCATGAAGTCACATGAGGTTCCATATTTTATCAATTATTCAGCTTCTGTATAAAAATGTTTTCTAGGTTCTGTAAAGAGCTTATTTCGGTATAATAGAAATAAAGTCATGGTTTATAGCTTACTAACACAAATGGAAGTTGAATGATGTATTCTTATTCCGCAATGACTTCTATAAGTACCATTTTTAAACAAGTTATACAGAGTTTTTCTGGGTAGTAATTGAATTCGGACGTTTAAAACATTGATGTTACTAAATTTATCGTTTTCTACTCTTCAAGCCCTTTCATTTGATACCCATATTAAGCGGGTTGAGAAAAAATATCTAATCCGCCATCTTGGAGAGGCTATTGAAATGGATATTGAAATTATTACAATATTGAGTACTGTACATTGTATTGTTATCAGAACTAAAAGTGTATGCAAAATTTCAGCTCAATCGGATACCAACAAATGGTCGAAAATGGTTTGCAAATTTTGACGGACAACTTACATAATACATTTACATACTTACATACGAACAGTGCAAGCTAAATAAAAGCTTGTTATAAAAAGTGACTTGTAGAATAGTAGGTAGTCAATTATTATAAATAAAAGCGTTAAAATAATCTCTATTTCTTTTATTTCTTCTTAAACTTTCATTAAGACAACAGTATAAAGTGAATGTCCATGACATCTACATTTCAAAAATCTGGACCAGGTTGAGCATTTTCGTCTTTACAAAGTGAATCGGAAATATATTTGGGCCATCGAAGTTTTCCTTTGTTTTCCCAGTGGGAAAGGTACAGTAGATAAATTCTGCTCTGCCCCTTCGACGTGTGGACACTATCTTAAACGGCATTTTCCTGCAAGACATTTCGCTTTATATTAGGAACACAGTACAATATGAAATTCGTACGATTTATTAGTAAAAAAAATCTCAACCATTTGAGCAAATGGGGGGTCAGCTGAAGTTTGTCTATTAATCACAATTTATTTCATTAAGCTAGCATTCTTAGTTTCCGAGACTTTCAGGTATTTTTATATAACCCTAATTCTTTGCTCTCGAGTGTAGGTAAGTATATAAATTTTCCTGAAAAATTGGGTCTATCGCATTTTATTTTGAACCCTAATTAGCAGTATAATTAATCATATTTAGTAACTTATTCAAGTGTTATTCAGATATTTGTACTACTGGATCACTATTTCTCAAATAAAAGCTTAATAATCAGAAAGGCTTGACTTTTTATTCAGAGTTATGTAAAACAGCTGCAGTGCCTGGAGAGCTTTTATTCAGCTTATAATGAATCGCCATTAAAACTTATTTTTAAGTAAACTATTGACTCATTATCATTAATCATTATTATCAAATGCCTAATTTTAGTAATTCATTACTGCTAACAGGTTCACTGTCCAGGCTCCAGAGTGGGAATGGTCCATAAGTCCAGTTATGTTTATTTCATACCCTTTAGAAAAAAAATATCGACTTTTTCGCTATGTCCCAGCACTTTTTATAATCCTTATGATGTGTCCTGCCAAGTCCGCATTAAATACGAGACTTTCTCCTTACGTCCACAGTATCAGATGACTTAGAAATTGTACGGGCGAACATACCACATACGGTCTGTGGACTGATATGGAAGTCTCTCTACAGACCATCATGTGGTCTGTGGACAGTGAACCTGTTGACTTTTGAAAGATAATTAGCATTAGCTGGGTATCCTAAGTATTTTTGTCAACACAAAAGTCTTTATTTATGTCTTATTTACTATCACTAAAATTGATTACCTAAGCGGCGCGTGAAAAATGTTGAGATAATTCATATGCTATTCACGATAAAACTACTTGCGCAGTAATATTTAACGTGTATCATGGTTATAATACATAATAACATTTACTTACCAATTCTTAGTTTCGATTTCGATTTTATTCAATGCGACATATGAAGTATCACAATGCCGCACTGCAAGATTAAACACCACTTTTTTTCTACTTTACAACCTAACTCTTAATTTTGTTTGAAAAGTATTACGCAAATGAACTTAATCTTGAATAATTTCTGAATATCAATATCCATATGCATTTGTCTGAATAAATATGAATTAACAGCTCTATAAAAGAGATGTCAGCTTTTTCTCAGATGTTACTAAGCTAAGTGGGCCATTACTAAGCTATTACCCAGACTTTAAATCGCTGTTATACAGACTAAAGAATTTAAAACTGTGCCCAAATTGCTTGATTAACAGCTGAATAGACGTTTAGTCAGACATTATCCAGACAATAGTTTCAGCTTATAGTTTCGCGGATCTCTATTACTCAAACTTTATTCAGAATGACTGTGTTACTTGGGTTACGCCGTATGGCATTTCATACAAACTTTCAAGCTCTTATTTTTCGAAATGCATGAACCGATTTTAATGAAACTTCATACGCATAAGCAGGATACAAAGGCCTAAAAAGTTAGTAGAGAACATTTTCGAAAAATAGTGTGACAGCCAAATTAGACCGATTTTAATTTTTCCATAGAAACAGAGATTTCCAGTTATCTTTTTTTAAATGAGACATTTCCAAAATGTTCTCTACTAACTTTTTAGACCTTTGTATCCTGCTTATGCGTATGAAGTTTCATTTAAATCGGTTCATTCATTTCGAAAAATAAGGGCTTGTAAGTTTGTATGAAATGCCGTACGGCGTAAACGCTCTTAACATTCGTCCATTTTGGCCTTGTGCATGTCCTCATACACACCCAGGACTCAGGAGGAACCTAACAATACTTTCAATATCGGTAAGAAATGCCTGGTGACGTGAAAAATTATCTATAGTCAACGTTATCAAGTTTGTTTCTACTTCAAAGTAATCATGAAAAAACTTCCCTAACTTACTGAAAAAGGCAACTGTTTAGCTGAAAGCCGACTTAATACAGTAAATAACAGTGTAAAAGAGCCGTTAAACAAAAACAGTTTCCTTTTTAAACCGTGCAAATTACTTTGAAAATGTCGTTACCACAGATTTCTGCTTAACTCTAATTTAGTAACAAAACGGCTAGCTGACAGTGTAGCAATACCATGAATCATAACATCCCCCTCTTATTTACGATAAACTTTAGTCATGTTAATCATACCGTTATGATCTTACTGCCATTATAAATTAAACAAGAAACTTTGTTCGCCATTCGAAAGAATAAATTTCGCGGAGCCGAGATGATTTAATTATACCAATAGTTAATTAATTAATTTCGAGGGTACCCAGCGTTCGGGAAGAAGCGATAAAATAATTGGATCCGTCAAAATTATAGGAAGCCAATCGCTCCCTTCGAATTGATTATATATTTAAGAACCTCCCGGTTTTAAAAAGTCATTATTAATGCTCAAGGCTGCCCTTATTAATTGTTTAACGATTTAACGGGTATCTATTTATATTCTTTAAACTATTAATAAAGGTGAAGAGTTTGATTGTTTGTTAGTTTGTAAGCCTTAATCTCTGGAATTTATTATATGGGGGAACAAGAAATTTCACGCGTACGAAGTCGCGGGCAGAAGCTAGTCTATAAATAAGGGTGCCATATTGTTAGTTAGGAAAGCCTTAGATGAGTGAGTGATTTTCAAATAAAATGAAGATAAATATTTTTAATTCTGTTATTTTCGGGAAAATCCAATTTTCGCCCAGGCCTTTACTTGATCAAATGCTTTTAAACCACTTCCTAAGTGACTAACATAGCATTAGCCTAAAACCACAATTTCCACAAACCCAACCACCTAAAAAAACATTCTAAAATCCATGAAAGATCCACTTTTCCACCAACTAGTCGACTAACCTAAGTACAATTTTTATTTTATCTAGTAAAAAGGATTTCACGTCGGCTGTCAGCCCGAGGCATAGTTAGCCAACTCTATATTAATGCATTCATTAATGTAATTAATGGAGTTAGGTAACTGTCATAATAACAACTTCCCTCGACTCGTGAATAGTTGAAGAGCGCGGTTTTCCTCGGTGGAAATATAACACGGTCAATGTACGGACGGTATTCATCATTGTTCATCGGGTGGATTAGTATTTTATTAGATGGATATGTAGGTATATTAATCTTTTTTTTGTGTGTATTTTGTAAAGTTTCTTGCCTGTTCTTCTCCATTGGATTCTAATAGGCTTTGGAATGGTCAACTAGCTTCATCTTTGTGACTGACCTAGGGGAACCTTGTACGCTTTGGAATGGTCAACTAGCTTCATCTTTGTGACTGACCTAGGGGAACCTACTACGCTTTGGAATGGTCAACTAGCTTCATCTTTGTGACTGACCTAGGGGAACATTGTACGATTTGGAATGGTCAACTAGCTTCATCTTTGTGACTGACCTAGGGGAACCTACTACGCTTTGGATTGGTCAACTAGCTTCATCTTTGTGACTGACCTAGGGGAACCTTGTACGCTTTGGAATGGTCAACTAGCTTCATCTTTGTGACTGACCTAGGGGAACCTTGTACGCTTTGGAATGGTCAACTAGCTTCATCTTTGTGACTGACCTAGGGGAGCCTACTACGGTTTAAAATGGTCAACGTAGCTTCATCTTTGTGACTGACCTAGGGGAACCTACTACGCTTTGGAATGGTCAACGAGCTTGATCTTTGTGACTGACCTACGGGAACCCTCTACGCTTTGGAATGGTCAACTAGCTTCATCTTTGTGACTGACCTAGGGGAGCCTACTACGGTTTAAAATGGTCAACGTAGCTTCATCTTTGTGACTGACCTAGGGGAGCCTACTACGGTTTAAAATGGTCAACATAGCTTCATCTTTGTGACTGACCTAGGGGAACCTACTACGCTTTGGAATGTTCAACGAGCTTCATCTTTGTGACTGACCTAGGGGAACCTACTACGGTTTAAAATGGTCAACGTAGCTTCATCTTTGTGACTGACCTAGGGGAACCCACTTCGCTTTGGAATGTTCAACGAGCTTCATCTTTGTGACTGACCTAGGGGAACCTACTACGCTTTGGAATGGTCAACTAGCTTCATCTTTGTGACTGACCTAGGGGAGCCAACTACGGTTTAAAATGGTCAACGTAGCTTCATCTTTGTGACTGACCTAGGGGAGCCTACTACGGTTTAAAATGGTCAACGTAGCTTCATCTTTGTGACTGACCTAGGGGAACCCACTACGCTGTGGAATGTTCAACGAGCTTCATCTTTGTGACTGACCTAGGGGAACCTACTACGCTTTGGAATGGTCAACTAGCTTCATCTCCTGTAACGTGCAGCTGAAAGGACAGGCAGGACATGATATTAAGAGTCCCATCGTTTGTGGAACAGCACCACGTTTACACTCCAAGGCGGAGTCGTCTATGAATCTCCGCCTGAACAGGTTTTCCTTGCTTCGGCCAACCTGGGTCCTGAGTCCAAACGAATGACTTGTATTTTATAAGTCGATGCTCATCATTATCAAAAGAGCTAGTGTATTCATTCATACGTAGCAAAACAGTGTTTCCAATATAGCACAACCGAAATTCTCATAATAATATATTTCTATATATGTCGGCGCCGACAGACCAAATTGATCGCAAAATAACCGTTTAAATGGCTCTTAAGAAAATTAATTAAACCGATCCCTCTCGTTCGCGACTTCTTCGAAACGATTCAAAATTTATTAATATTCTTCGTTAAGCAATACAAAACTATAAAATGATTAAAACAATTTTCTATTGATGTGAAGCCCTTTATTATCAAAAACAGTTCTCACAGTTAATTCGTTTTGTATCATTCAATTAGTATAGTTAATTAATTTATTGTAACGAGACACCCCTAGGGATGCTCGGTACAACCGCTCGACATTTCGATTAAAACTTCGCGTCCTTCCCGGTTCATATTAACATTGTACCGTTTGTTTGATTTTGTTTAGATATTTACGAATTTTCCAATCTCTATTATGTGATTTTTGTAAAAAGCTCTGCCATTCTGAATTTTGCTGATGGCTTTTAGGGTTGTCAATGTCATTACTTTCATAATTGGTGTAATAACCGGATATTTTTACCGCCTCGTTGGTCTCGCAAGCGTTACTGCTGAGCATGAAGTCCTGGATGCGATTCGTGGGTCGGGGAAAGTGGGGTTTTCCATCTGGAATTTCTCAGTAGCAACCTCGAGCCTGGACTTGTGTTCGGTTGATGGCAATAGGCTCGCCTCTCCCTCTATTACATTGAACTAACATACCTGGAGACATGTGAGTGTACTAAAGATACGTACACCTCTGCCTAATCCTTCGCCACACAGGCGTGGTTTTTCGTGATGAGTTAATTTTCATAAAGAATAATGGCATTGACATTTTCAATTATGGGAAACTGGACAGAAGTAGATAGAAAGATAGAATACTCTTTAATAGGTACGCCTTATATATTACAGCTATAAATTTAGGAATTTTAGAAGGGGTGACACAATGGGCGGTCTTATTGCTAAAGCAATCTTTTAAATACAATTTTGTATGGATTAAGAAAGAAACGAGAGACAAGAAGAAGACAAATAAGAAGGAGAAGTAATATTTATTTACTTATCCAAAACTCAAGAAACCCGTTTAACAAAGCCTTATAAACACAAATAACAAGAACCTCAACACAAACCCACTTTAATCGAAACCCGATAACACAACATACCCGGAAAATGACAGGATCTGTTATTTGATCGCCTCCATAATGCCTAATTCGGCTAAATTCTACAAGATTGCCGTTTCGTCTGTCGTTATCGTCAGTCAATTGGATTGAACATATCACTAAACTGTGTTCAGTGATATGTTCTGATTCTAGTAAAGGCGGCAAAGTGAACTGGAATCGCTTAGTCGGATCCGATTCGCAGAATTTCGATACCGGTTAGGGTGACACGTCAATACAAAACTGGGAGGTTCCGGCGAATCGGTTATAGTTATAACACTATACGGGCATAATATCACGCCATTTGCCGACAGGACACATACTACAAATATATTTAGCCTTTCATGTTCCCACTGCGGGGACACAGGCCTTCTCACTTAGGAAGTGGGCTGTATTATACCACGCGGACACGGGTTGGTAGATGTCACATGTCTTCGAATTTTTGGTTGTTGTCTTTCACCGTTTTGAGAGAAGTGGTGATGAGATTATTTACCTACACAAAGTAAAGCGCTGTCGAGTCGAGTTGCAGTTCGTGGCTTCGAACCCAGGCAGGCTCGAACCCACGAACTACAACTCGTAAGTCGGGGCCGTTGCCATTGCCACTACTGCTCAAAGACTACAAACCCAAACGAACGTGAAACATGAAGTTTAAAAATCTTATGATGAAACATGAAGTTTAAAAGGCTGGTATGAGAATGAGAAAAAGACCTTCTTAAATATCGGTACCAAAGAACGATTTAAAAAAATGTGTAAACAGTTGGTTGTAAATTAATTTCGCCAAAGACTAATGCCATCACAATTAGCCAGACACCAAGCTAATACCTGCTACCAATCAAACAAATGTTTTTCACCACCTACATTCAGTACGGTTGTATCGCGCTGTCGGTCCGTTCGACGCTTATATTCGTCACAGCACAAGCCGTATTGAGTCGTAATGCGGACTGATCTCCGCGACCGGCCGTGCATTCGCGCCAATATATTATTCATATCGTTTTCAACGGACCCAGCATCCCCACACGGAATATTAGAGAGGCATATCTACCGAGTTTATCCCGGCTTCCCGAATACATCGCTAACTAAATTGTTTTCGACGTTTCCCATCCCTATTCGTGTATCGATGTATTCGTACGACGGAATTATGATACGGATTCCTAAATAGCGCTCGCAGATGTTGGTGATTAAGAGCGTCATGAACTTTTTTTAAGGATGGTTTCCTTAATCATGATAGATGTAGGATTTAAATTGTATACTATTTAACATTTATTTAATACGATCGAACTGTTTTACTTTTAAGTATTTTTCACTTTTGATACTTGAATTATTTTATTTCTGTAAGTAGGTTTGTACAAACACTTTTTACACGTCAATAACATTTTAAAAACTAGATGAGGTCCGCGTTTCCTATCTGACTGCTCTGAGAAGAAAGGCTGACACAAACTCAGGTCACAATCCCTTTTGAAGTCCAGACATAATCTTGGTCAGATCGTGTAGATTTAGATTGATGTAAGTAAGTAAAGTAAAAGTAAAAATTTATTTATTTTTCCACACTAATCAAATACAGTACAGACATTATTTAAATAAATGGAGTGGACTGGAGCCTAAACTAGGGCAGCCCTGTATTTCAGGACTCCAGGTCTTCCACCCGCGGCGAGTAAGTTGGTACAATTATTAATGAATGACAACTAGAGGTGTAATTCATTGTATATTATGTGTGTTTGTGTGAGTGCGTGTGTGTGTTGTGTAATTCATTGTATATTACGAGTGTTTGTGTGTGTTATGGGTGTGTTCGTGTGTGTGTGTGTTCGTGTGTGTGTGTGTTGTGTGTGTGATGAGTGAGAGTACGGTTGCGCGCGTCTGTATTTGTATGAGTATGTATGTATGTGTGGTTTTGGATGAGTAAGCTTTGACTGCTCTTGATTCACTGCAGAAAAAGCAGAGAATTATTTAGAAATTATAAGTAAGGATTCCGTGTCATTGTAATTTAAATTTAGAAGATATTTTTGAATAATAGATTTACATTCATGGGAGGTTTTAGGGAATATATTTAAAAGAGAGTTAAGTTTATTATATAGATAAGGAGCAAGGAAACATGAGTGTCTTCTGAAGAAAGCAGTTTTGTGTTTAGTTGCCTTGCATATTCTGTTATTTCTTCGTGCAGGATATGTTAACTTAGGATCGTAGGTTAGTTCCTTATGCTTGCGGAGTGTAGTGTGAAGGATGAATAGTTGCCTCACTGTCAAGACATTGCAGTCCTTATATAGGTTCACTGTGGGATAACAAAAGGGTTTTCTGAGCATTACTTTGAGTAATGACCTTTGTGCACGTTCAACTTTTATGATTTTTGTCTTGCAAGTCCCACCCCATACCGGAATACAATAACCCAAGATTGATTGAACCAAGGCAAAATAAACCGTTTTTAACATCTTTAAGTTGACTACGTTTCTGAGCTTTCTAAAAATCCATATCATTTTACGCGTACGTGCCGACAGATTACCTAGTTGTGCATGCCATGAAAGGGTATCATCTATTTGAGTTCCGAGATATCTAATATTGGTGGTTTTTACGAGTGATGCGCAGGAGCACGTTAATGACTGGGCATTTTTACAGATGTGTGCTTTTAAAATGAAGTTATTTGGTTGTGTTGTTTTATTTATCGAAAATGTTATATATTTTGTTTTATTGACATTTAATGTTAGAAGATTTTTATTTAACCACAGTGATGCCTGATGAAGTCCTTTTTCGGCAAGGTACCGTGCCTCGGCCCAGGAATCTCCCTGAAATATGAGCGCAGTGTCATCAGCGTATGAAAATATTTTTCCTTTTGACGGTTCATATTGGCAAAGTTCGTTGATATATATCAGGAAGAGACCTGGGCCAAGAACACTTCCCTGGGGAACTCCACAGGTGATGGGGAGGGGGCAGCTAATGTAGTCGCCTATCTTCACAGATTGGTACCTGTTAGTTAGGAAATCTTTCACGAGTTGGAGAGGTAGGCCGCGTATGCCGATCGCTTCGAGTTTCGTCAGAAGTAGGTCAATCGAAATGGTATCGAAGGCCTTGGCTAGATCCAGAAAAACTCCGACACATTTCCGACCCTGGTCCAAATTGCTTGCCACAAAATTTGTAAGCTGTATCGCCGCATCTTCTGCAGATTTATTAGGTTGAAAACCATATTGCGAATCTGCTATAATATGTTCTTGTTTTAGAAAACTCATTAGGCGTTTATTGATAAGCTTTTCAAATATCTTGGACATTGCAGGCAGGACCGAAATCGGACGATAGTTCTCGACGCTGCCTCTAGACCCACTTTTATGAATAGGATGAATTAGTCAATGTTTGAAGCAGTTTGGAAAAATACCTTTGTTTATACATAGGTTGAAAATATGAGTCAGGGAGGGGCTTACTACATTTTTTATGCGTTTTAGGAATGTGGTAGGTATGCCGTCATATCTAGTAGCGGAGTCATTTTTAAGATATTGAATTATGGACTCAACTTCGGTATTATCTGTTTCTAGCAGTACGATGGATTTTAATCTACGTTGGGTTTTAATATTACATATTATTTTAGATATATCGAAGGATTTAGTAATAGTGTCTACAAGTGTTTGACCAGTACTTGCAAAGTACTGATTTATCTTGTCTACGGATTGCTGGGCTTCGTGTGGCTTAGCACTTATTAATTCTTCCGCTGGATTTTTAGTTTTAGTAGTGTTGGTGATTTTTCGTATCATTTCCCAAGTTTGTTTTGGATTCTTACAATTGTGGATGTCTGAAATGGTCTTTTCATACAGATTGAGTAAGTAGTTTTAGCAAAAAATATTAAAAGTACTGAACATCAAATGATTATCTCTAAAAGGAACGGCATTGTCCATAGTTACGGAAGGCATTTCCCTTTTAGCTATGGACATTATAGTCTAAGTTTGCTGGTGGACACCCCACTTTGAAATAGGCATCCTACCGTAGCAGTTACATAAGCGGGACATATTTTGGTCAATGCGTCGTCTTAGGGGCGGGAGTTGGAGTATACTCCAACTCCCGCCCCTCACCGCCGCACCGTTTCCGAGAAAGGCCTTCTCATAGTGATGAGAAGGCCTTCTCATAGTGATGAGAAGGCCTTTCTCGGAAACGGTGCGTCGTAGGACCATGCTCCTCAGAAGCTAAATGGTTTCTAGACATGGTTAACCCGCTAAAAAAACACGCTCTATACGCCCCAAGGCTACACTCCTACCCATATTTTGCTATCACGAACTTTGCACTACATTTCGTCCTTACAGAATCCCGTCCAACATTTGCACAAACACTGGCTTCTCAATACTAAAGGTAATCATTTGTTGACAGGTTGGCGCAGCTATGATGTCCTGTCCTCTTCCACTGCCGCTCCTGCCGGCACTTCATCCGCAACCTGCATTGGCATCAGACTTCCCTATCCACATTGGAATAAAGGTAATTTTTGAATGGCTTGTAGATTATTTGGTGGTGCATGTTTATAACAAATCTAATGTTTATTTGTGTAATTTGGTATGACATACTTGTGTTTTCTGATTCTTTATGTAGTGTTTTTTTCTAAATGTTAGTAGGTGTAAGATGATTGGTACATTCACGTTTTCTTATCTGTATTATGTGACAAGTAATCATATTGTGTTTACTCAAGTTCGCCATATATGTACTCTCTAATTTGTCTTAGGACGAACTGTAACCAAATAAAAATGCAGGTTGCAATTCAAACATCAATAAAACCGGCCAAGTGCGTGTCGGGCCACGCACAGTGTAGGGTTCCGTAGTAGCCCGTTATCACAATGTAGTACGATTCTGTTGTTCTTTATTCTGAATAGGTAAAAAAAAAAACATATTTTGGTTTTCAATGCAAGTCTTTACCCATTATAAACAAGCAACTACTTCATCTTAGTCACTTTAAAGGATTAATGCTAAGGATTTTGTATTTGGTACAAAATTATCCAACACCCAAGTTCAACGACTATTACTGCTAAACTAATAAAGTTATCTTAACCGCTATACTTTTCCTTTAAAGTTCATGAAATGCACTATCATCGAGAATTTTTCCAGATTTTTCAAGCCAGTAGTTTAGCTTTTAGAGGGGGGGGGACGCACTACTGGAACAAAAATTTGCACTTTAAACTTTAATATTTCGTAAATGGAGCATTAAATCGAAAAAAAACTATAGCAACCCCTAAGCCATTTTAGAAGACCTATTCAACGATACCCCACACGATGGGGTAGATGATGAAAAAAATATTTATCCCCACTTCACATGTAGGGGAGCTACCCTAAAAAAAAATATTTTCCAAAATTTTATTTTAACACTTTGTCGGCGTAACTGATATACGTACTCCTACAAAATTTTAGCTTTCTAGTGCTAACGGCCACAGAGATTAAGCGAGGACGGACAGACAGACGGACGGACAGACAGACATGGCGAAACTATAAGGGTTCCTAGTTGACTACGGAACCCTAAAAATGATGCCTCAACTAGGTCGTGCTCGCTGTGCTATAAACACCTGAATTATCACTGACCTCTATAATACAAGTACGCTGGACTGCAGACTATGGATGACAGATTGAAGCCATTTGATTTTCGCCATTTTGGCGCTGATAGCAATGTGAAGGGACCATAGAACTAATATTAGAGATGGGATATATCCTACGATAAAAAAATACTTTTATGAATTTTATCGACCGTTATAACCACAGAGTAATTTATTACTTAAGAGAATAATATCGGATCACTCCCAGTTATTTTTATGCTTCATTTTTAAGTAATAGTGTAATTGCTCTGCAAATGTTAAGGGGCCGGCGGAGCATGCGTAGTTCATACAAACGTAATACCAAAATAATTTGTAAATCAAACAAATTTTTAATGTAGTGTGCATTTATTCCGATTGGATTACAGAATATCTAGGTTCCCAAATATATATTTTGAATGGACACTGATTTAAAGACGAGTTATGAGAAAAATAAGTTTTCTATAGAAATTTGAAATTCACTCTCGTCTTTAGGATATCAGAGTCCTTTCAAAATATATATTTGGGAACCTAGATATTCTGTAATCTAATCGGAATAAATACAAACTATCTTAAGAATATGTTTGAATTACAAATGATTTTGGTATTACGTTTGTATGAACTACGCATTAGCATGCGTAGTTCGCCGGCCCCCTATCTGAAAATTCATTAGGGCGCGGTCAGATTGCACGCTATAAACTAGTAGATAGTGTCCTAGTAAGGTTATAGCGCATGACGATCAGATCAGTGAGCTTTAAATATGAGGATAGGCTTAGAATTTAGCCTAAAAACTACTATGGTTGAGCTAATATCTCCTGGCTCAACTACACTAGTTTTACAATCTGAACTGGGGTCACATTAGTTCGCAATATGAACTAAAAACTATGTTGCCATTTCGCTCTAACCTAGTAAATCAAATGGCAGCTGTATTCTTCGTGACTTTGTGTTGCTTGTGTTGTCACTTTTGGTGTTCAATTTGGAAGAATTGAACCATGTTGGAAACAAAAAACAACAAACAGCGTCCATACAAATTCAATCAAATTCACTCAAATTGAATGCCTAAAGTGAACCTTGTAACATTACCATGTAGTCATTACTAGCGGAAAGGAGAGGGATTCCATTTTCATTATTGCGTGCGTACTAATGGAAAAAAACACAAGAAATAACAAAG
The DNA here is from genome assembly GCA_916614155.1 of Mesoligia furuncula. NCBI lineage: Eukaryota > Metazoa > Arthropoda > Insecta > Lepidoptera > Noctuidae > Mesoligia > Mesoligia furuncula. The sequence goes on along the minus strand of OU744800.1, from coordinate 19,978,965 downwards.
TCCAAGTCAAATAATTTATTTCAAATGAATTAGATACTTATGAACGTCATTATTTTATTTCAAATAGGTACATAGGCACTTTTGAACGTCAAACATACAATAAAATAGAATTGATTCTAGTCTTCCAAAAGGCCGTGTTCGTATGGAGAAGAGCGTAAGTGTAGAGTGTTTAACGAAACAGTCCGCAGTGAAATTGCTACAAAGATGATAATTCGATTTAGGACTCCAATTTTCCATTTTCATGTTTTTGAGCCCTGCTTAGTTGATTTGGTGGAAAATCTGAAATTAAGTATTTAATTAAAGTAAAACTGACTAAAGTTTACAGTACATTGTAGATGACAAGTTTTATTTTGATGTTAGGTCTTTACTTCGGAAACAAGTACACATTACATATAATACTATGCTTCCGCTCGCGGCTTCGCCCGCGAGATATGTCGATAAAAACTATACTCTGCCAAATATTGAAATCCGTTCAGTGGTTTAGGCGTGAAAATGTAACATACAGACAGACAGAGTTACTTTCGAATTTACCTATAATATTAGTATGGATTTATCTGTTGAAATTAGAAACTAGTATTTGCTAATTTGTTTTAGGTAGGTAATCAAATTGCAGAAATTTCTGGCGACAGTAAATTTCTATTTGAAAGACGTAAATTTAAAATTATTAACTGTCTGAAGAAAACTATCGACACATTATCGACATGGAACATTTACAACCCTATTCAAATTATTGTATTCACTAAATGTGAAAACTGAGCCCTAATTACACTTAAATATGATGGGATATTAATGAAAACATTTATTCTAAATATAAGATAGTAATAAAAATGCTCACATAAGCAATCGAAACATTTATAGTCGTAAAATTCACTTACTTGTGAAAGGTTAATCCGCTGTATTTTTGGCAGCGAGTTTTACAAAATCCGCATGCTTTCATAATAAAAATGTTCCAAATATCACGTAGTAAACACAAAATACACAAATAAACTAGTTTTTCACGATTTAGACCTAAATCATCAGAGACGAAGTAAACAAATCAACGTCCATTTGAAAGAACGTGTCAATTTTAGTTCCTTGGGACTACGAGCGGGGCGCTTTGAATCGGCACATAAAACAACTGTCATTTCGTAGAGTATCGTTAGTCCAGCGTACTTGTATTATAGAGGTCAGTGTGAATTATGGAATTCGAAAATTGATGTTCCACTTTTTTGGAAAGTAGCGGCGTACTTTTTAATCGTCTAATACTAACCATTTTCATTTAGGTACGTGTTCTAATCACTTTTAGATTCGGCGCACAAAACACAATATCCATCCAGATTTTCGACGTCACGACTTTATTCTCCACTCTCTAACCTCCTCTGTTTGCAGTAAAAAGTCGTTTGCTTTCGTTGGTAAGAAGAAAAAAATGTAATTTAATCTGTTCGCTCTCCAACGAGTTTCAGGCAACTTAAATTGCGAATATATCAAAGCTTAAATAATATAAAGTAGGCGAAAGAATATAACGTAACTTGGAGATTGTCGACGACGCGCGTCGCTTACTTTCTTACGGTTTGTATACAATACTAGCAGCGCCCCGCGGTTTCACCCGCATAAGTGTCGATCCCTTGGGAATATCCGGATAAAAACTATCCAATGTCTTCCCCCGGGATGCAATCTATCTCTCTGCCAAATTTTATCGAAATCCGTTCAGTGGTTTAGGCATGAAAAGCTAACATACAGACGGACAGACACAGTTACTTTCGACTTTATAATATTAAGTATGAACACATTTCAAAAATATACTTAGTAGGTATATTTATCTGTACGCAAGTAAGTTATGGGTAACACTTCATTATTACATCGAATTCAGCCAGCGAAACAGCCGATCGATTCTGTAAAAATGTGAAGTGACCTATCAATAGTGCTCAGCGGGATTGTCCGAAAGGGTTACCGCTGGCCCGGAACATAAAGGGCTAAGGAAGGAACACAAACCCACCCGGGGTTTTAGTCAGTAAGAGCTGACACTCCCTTCCGCTCCACCCGGAGCGGGAGGGGTCATTTGATGATTTCCCATCCAGAAAAAAAAAGTATTAATAGTGTCAATCCCTAGATTTAGGTAGAATGACAACTCACTTCATCTAAATGTTCACGGTTTAATTTTTAAAGAATAGATCTGACTGACTTATTTCATTCACTACGGACTAACTGGGAATACGTTTACACACAAAATGTCGTTTAATTTTACTTACACAATAATCAGTCATCATTAATTATCTCAAAAGATACGCCAGCACTCATTTAACAACCTCAAGCTCACACACACACACACACACTGTATCAACGTGTAAAACCGTCGAACAACATTAAACTCTCGTTACAATTATGTGACTGCTATCATTAATGCGGACACCGGTCAAATAAATGAGCTATATTTGATAACCGTCCATAATCGGCTTATGGCAACACCTGAACAAAACAAACTATTAACCAAATTAATGCGCAACGAAACGTATCGAGATTACCAAATATTGCCAACACAATAAATTGATGCGACATGGCTGTGAATAGGGGAGTTTATTGTGACGAGAGGTGACACGTGAATTTATGGAATAGAATGAGTCACTTTGAATAGATATCTGATTGGCGTAGTGGCTAAGTTGGAGTTGGGAGTTCGATACACGTTTGCGTCAAATTTTTGTTTACAGACTCCAGCACTTTAAGCTACCCGAAACTATCAATTTTTTTCAATCAACTTTGAACTTTATGCTTTAGCGATAAAGTTGAAAAACTATTAAATAAATTTGACAGATTGTAGTAGCTTGATATGCTGGTGTCTGTACATAGGTAACCAATTTGTCAAGTTATGTACCTACGCTGTTGTTCCTATTCTGATTGATACTAACAGTAGGAATGGCTTCCGTTTTGACAGTTCAACAACATTCATTGCGTTACTTACATTGTTGAGCAGGCACTCAAACTCAAAGCACTTATTTCAATTAAACCAATTACAGGCACTTTTGAAGTGTCAAGAGGTCGGTCAGAGGGCACGCTGCGATAGCGGCGATAAGACCCCTCTTTGAGGAGAGGCTAGAGAGGCGCCACGGCGCACTCGCCTACCGCCTGACGCAGGTCCTCACCTGACACGGAAGTTTCGGGAGGTTCCTGCACATCATCAGGCGGGAGGAAACGCCCGGGTGTCACCATTGCCAGGATCGCCCAGAGAACACGGTGGAGGTCTGCCCCGCATGGATAGAGCACCGCCGTGTCCTCGTAGAGGCGATCGGCAGCGGCGGCGACCTGTCGCGTCCGGCCCTGGTGCAAGCCATGGTCCGGGGCGAGAGGGAGTGGGAGGCAGTCACTTCCTTCTGCGAAGCAGTCATGCTAGCGAAGGAGGTGGCGGGACGGCTCAGGGAGAGAGCCACCCGTCCCAGCCACCACGGGAGACGCTCCGGGCGTCGGGAGCCGTGTGGCGACTTCCGGCCACCGTAGGCGCGGGCCTGCGGGCGGAGAGTAATGGGTAGTTCACCGTCCGATCAGGACCAGGCCCGGGTCGGACGTCGTGTACGTGTTCCACGCGCGCCTCAAAGAGATGTCAGCATCGAGGAGAGGCCCCCTTAGGGCCGAAGCCTGCCGTGTCAGCGGGATTGTCCGAAAGGGTTACCGCTGGCCCGGAACATAAAGGGCTAAGTAAGGAACATGGGTGGGTTTTTAGTCAGTAAGAGTCACTACCTTCCGCTCCCCACACCCAGAGCGGGAGGAGTCCTTTGATGATTTCCCATCCGCAAAAAAAAAAATATATATATATAAAATAGAAATAATGTATCATCAAAAAGGAACACGTAGGGACATACGTGTAGTTAATATTTATTATTCTGTAAATGATCATTACTTTATGGTCATTAACCAGACAGAAAACAGGGGAGAGCGTTTCTATGGAGAAAAGACCGCCTGATATTCCTCTTAAATATTATAACGGGGAGATCAAACAAACCTTACCCACAACGTAAGATTTCTGTTCGCAAAATGTTTAACTATAAATATTTAACGTAATCCAGCGGTTTCAGTGAATTATTAAAATAACTCATTTATCAATCGCTACGAAGATATATATTTATCTAGAAACAAGTTTACTTAACAAGAAGAAAATTACTTAAACATTAGTTATTGAAGTTGCACAAGTTTCAAAGAAAAATCCGACGAATGCCTTCAGCGAATTGGCATTATTTGATCGTTTCATCAAGCCAATAAAAATAAAATCAATCACAGAAATGACATCCAATATTTTTATAAGCCGCGTTTTCATGGTTTCTCTACTTTTGTACAAATCGTTAAATTCACAAACTTTCCAAACGACTTGATTCATTCGCACATTGATAAGAAGAGTGACACTAACGAAAAAAGCAGTTTTTTCAGAAGAAGCATTTAAAGTTTTACAAAACAGTAATGACAAGTTTTGAACCAGAATTAATAAAAAATTGATATCATGTTTAATTTAGAGCTACAACGACTGGTGTATATGCAAAAAAAATGTATATTCGCGCGCTAAGAGATGGCACTGCTAACAGAAAAACGTCATTTTTCGTATAGTGACGGTCTTCTTATCTATGTGCGCATTGTTAAAAATGTTAATAAAAAGAATGAAAGAACGATGACAATTCCCCGTTAACAATTCACTGTAGACGAACAACGATGGGTCGGAAGTGTAAACTGTGTCTTAAAGAATTACTGCCTCAGCTTTCCTGCTCTGTCGTCATTACAGTGTCAATATTTGAGATGAACTTTTGCCCAATTACCTTTGCAAGTTAAACCGTCTTAATTTATAAGTATTGATTCGTGCCTACCGACTTTAATTAGTTTCCAGCTTTGAGACTCGCCTCATTTATCTGTTAGATCTGTTGCTACAGTTCAATCGTACACAGTAAGTACATTTCAGACGAAATATATTATTTATGAAAAGAGATAAATTAATCTTTGGTTAAAAATGTCAAGGATTAACCCTGAATCCAATTCGCTGTTCTTTCTTTGTCTTACCGGATATAACATTACGTAAAGTTAATTAAGCATATTTACAAAAATACTAGCGGGAAAACACGCCATTTGAAATCCCCCAATTTGTACAAAACGGCGGAGTCGCTGTGCCACCGCATTACCAAATAAAATTTAACAAACAAAACGGTTTACGGAAAGTTCAAAGTATTTTATACCGACTCGAGCACGCTCAATTTTGCACCGGGCGAAGTCATCAAAAAACTATTAAGCTGCAACTTTAAACACACGTGCACTTTTCTAAACGTGCATTATCACAAAAAAATAATAAACAAGATTAGCGCACGCCACGATGCATAAGTTTGCTCATTAAACACCAATTTCCCCAAACGTCAGGAGAGCAAAATATGAAAAATTTGTTGTTCGCAGCTCGCTCCTTGAAGGCGAAGTTTATGAAGAATACTTTGAATAATTCCACGAGAGCACTTTCTTAAGTTACGCTTCTTATTCAACTAAAAGAGTTTATATTTCAAACACTATTACTGCGCCTGTCAACTTAATTTACCCTGTTGATTCAATTTTCGTCCACGAGTGCCATATTTCAGTAGTCGTGGAGATTTCAATTCATACATATTTGAATAAATAAATATGCATGAAACCAATTTATAGAGGCCGCCTGAGTCGACCGCCGGCTGAGCGGTACAATATCAGTGCCCTCATTAGATGTATCCCGCTGCTACGGCGTAGTCGCCTACGAGTTTTGCTACGGAAGCGCCACGTAGACCGCTACGATACAGCTTTGTCGTTTATTGTCTCATATTCGCGGCGCGGGCGGGCGGCCTTATTATGTGGTTTGTTTTGTAATATTCGACTTTATTTTTTCATTTTTATTTAACACTGTTTTGTTGTGAAATTTATATTTTATTGAAAAGGCCTATGAAAGCCCGTTCTAAAGCTTAGTGAACATTAAATTGAGAGTTTTCAAATTGTTTTGTAACGGATTATGGCCGCGGGGATTATAAGCGCTGAATGCTGAAAACATCGACAGATATGAAATTAAATTAAGTATATTGCATAATAATCTGTTGAAACTAGTTCCATTCGTTGTACCTATTTATGGAAAATCAGGATTCAATCAAATGTTTAGTATATTAATTACATACTGCATTGACGTGTCAGTTTGTATAAACCAAAGAGATAATAAAAAGTAAATAGCAGGAAATAAATCATTCACATTCGAACTCCATTTGCTTCAAACACAGACCTAAAAGTGCCATCGAGCATACATAGATACTCACTAGACACGCTATCATATCAATACAAAGTTCGATCAATTTGCCATCAAAGGTACACACCACACACGCATTGCCTGTTACGTACATGTTTCATTTCATGTCAATTCCATGGACTTGATAACTTCGTTCGTCTATTTGAGGGTGGTTCACAAACTAGAAAATTGCTGGATATAAAATGGTTGGAGAGAGTCGGTCACTGATTTGAAACTAGCTTTTATTTTGAGAATAGTGTTTTTTTTTTTCGGTGCTAGTCGTATTTTTTGAAATTGTTTACTTTTTAACTTTACAGTAAATAAAAACAATATATTTATTTATTTAATACTCAAAACACACAAATTTACGGAGGCGGACTCAATGCCAAATACATTTATTTAAATAGGTTTACCAATCTTTGTAAGTGGTATTCTATAGTCGCCGAACGATTCTATCAATTCCCTTTGACGATTTCCGTTCTGCATAGTGAGCCAAATCTTTCTTCAAACTTAAATAATTTTCCCATCGTCCATAGTGTATATTATTAATTTTTTCATACGCTTTTTTTCTCTGAAATTGTAGACACCGTTTCCAAGTAGGACAGCGTCTTGCCATCTAAAAAAAATCGTATGCATTCTCCCTTATGCGTCCTTTGATGCACGTATGATTTTTTCTGAACATAATAGTTCAAAATCTGTTTGTGTCATAATCATAATCCTTCATTTTACACTCATCACGCCTGTAATCCTCGATGGGTAAAGCAGAGGTGTACCTACTCGTATAGTACAGTCACGAGCACTAATATATCAACACTTGGCAACTTTACACTTTACATATACCTTTGGGTTCGAAAATACTATGCTCCTACTAATATAAAATTTCTATCAAAAATAAAGGAGAAAATCGCCTTTGAATAAAGCCAAGTGTATACATACTTTTGCTCGTGACTGCACACCCACATTTCACCAGTTATGTTTAAGTACCACGTAATACACACTCACTTCCACTTCATCGCTGCAAGCAACTATAATAAATGGTTCTGATGTTTGCTTACCTTAGTTGGAAATATTCGTCAGTAAGAATGTAAAGATGTGATGTAATTTGTGACGTCAGTAGGACGGAGAAAAATCTCAGTTGCACCGAACAATTGTGCGGATCATTCTTTTATTTCCCGAATGATACGAATGTCGCCACTAAAGAACCAGACAGGCGCTTTGCTTTACATAAATAATTTCATCACCTCTCAAAGCGGCGAAGAAAAACATCGTGACGAAACCAGCATGTCCTAGAACCAAAAATTCGAAGACATGTGACATCTCACCAACCCGTACTGGGCAAGCGTGGTAGATTACAGCCCACTCCCTCTCACAGAGAGGAGGCCCGTGTCCCAGCAGTGGGAATATTATAGGCTGATTATCCTTATTCTTCGCAAAGGGAAATCCAACACCAAAATCTATTTTAAATCTCCAAATGTTTCCCCCAAAATAAATAGTTCACAACACATTATAATCACTTCTATTACTAGTTTCCATTACAATAAACATTATAATATTTACTGTTCAACCTAAGTTCCTTTGTCACACGCTTCCCGGTCTCTATTTAAGTTAAGTATTAAGTAGACGGGAATTAAATCAGATGCTTGTTATGTAACTTGTTACGGAGAGTTATAAAGTTATAACTTATAACTAATACCTGTATAAGTTGTCGGTAAGCAACATGTTACTGGTTGCATAAGAAATAGTTTTTTCTCGATGCAGTTTGAAAAGATTGTATTTTTATTTCATTTGAGTGATGTTGATATGAAGAATATAAACCTTATATCTTTTTAGTTTTATTAAGAATTTTCTGTTTGTGAATATTTGGGGGAGGCAAATAAACAAAACAATATGTGCTGAAAATGTTCATAAGTTTCGGTTTTCTGTCGGGACAGAATTAATTCCACTATCACCACACTTCGCAAACGCTCGGTAAAGTTTTAACTGCATAATGGTACCTATCACGGTATCGTTGGTCAGGGGTTTTAGCTATTTTTAGCCATATAAAGGGAAACGGTATAGACTTGCAATTTAATAATTACTTAGAATAACTATCCTTTATATTTGTATATTTATGTGATTTAGAGTTTTTTAATTTTTATTTATTATACTATGAAGTAGGGTAATAATACCATGAAATAGTGTTTAGCTCCTTATGCCATTAACTTATAGAGCAATTCGTAGAAGTTGGATGAAAACAGAAAGAAAGAAAGAAAAGAAAGAAAAAAAACATCCTGGTTAAAACGTCTACAGTACGTACGAAATAATCAACATCCAATGTCATTCCTTCCACTCTATCTATATAAGTATACAAACATCCCACCACACAACATTTCAGCGCATGTAATTGATATCTCCATTATAAAAAGAAGTGGCTCCAAAACTGAGTTGACGTTTAACGTATTATTTCTATACTCCGTACTGCCACCTGCGAGCACCTTTAAAACTTGCATGCTATGTAAATTTTTCAATGCTAACATATTGAACGAGACAGTTAAGAAAATATATAGTGTGAAGTCATGGAGGACCCACACTTTAACAATATGTTTTAAAAAGGAAGGAATTTTACAAGACAATGTTCTTGTCGAAGATAGCATAGTGGTACGGAACTGTTTTGGGTTCGGGTTTGATGTTCTCTGTGGGCTTTAGGGTGAATTTCACCAATGAAACTGAACGCGATCAAAACTTCTAAACTGCGTTCAAGTCATCACTTCAGTGCAGTGCCAGATGCCGCTACTTGATGCCCTAAGCAATCCACGCCTGTAGGCCCTCCTATCCACTAGTCAACTCGTATTTTTCCTAAACATCGACGAGCGATTTGTAAAGATTGGCGCACATCTCAGCTAGAGTGACTTTTGGGTCTTGTTATATCTTGCTGATAAACAGCTGTTTATCAGCAATCTTTATAACGCATAAGCAGGATACAAAGGTCTAAAAAGTTAGTAGAGAACATTTTCGAAATGTATGATTTAAAAAAGTTAACTGGAAATCTCTGTTTCTATGGAAAATTTAAAATCGGCCTAATTTGGCTGTAACACTATTTTTCGAAAATTGTCTCTACTAACTTTTTAGACCTTGGTATCCTGCTTATGCTTATGAAGTTTCATTAAAATCGGTTCATTAATTTCGAAAAATAAGGGCTTGAAAGTTTGTATGAAATGCCGTATGGCGTAAACGCTCTTAATACTGCGTAAGTTTAGTAACTGTGTCGCAGTTATTAGTGGCCGTTATAACTCAAGAGAGTCTCGGCCGATTTTTTAGATCTTTGATTTGTTGGATTTGTCTCCGCCTCGAATAGCAGAATAACCATTAAAACATGAGAAAAATTCTCGAAAAATATGTAGATAATTCATTTTCTCATACATTTTGTGTTTATTGATTCTGAGGAGATACGAAATTTGCCGGGTCAGCTAGTTTATTTATATATATAAGTTCGATTACATGCCAAAGATATATTCTCATCTAGGAAAACCGATAATTTCTTTGTGGGCGGAACTGTAAACACTTTTCCTAATGTAAATAACTTTGATTGGCATCGTATTACTTAAACTCGCAAAGGGAAGTAGGTAGTAGGTACCTATTATATCAATACCCAGCAGTTTGTAATAAAATTAATTGAGATGGTAAGGGGACTACAGGACCTAAACGCAAAAATCGCAAGTTTTATAACATCTAAAAGTATTATAAAGGCGAAAGTATGTGAGTGTGTGTGTGAGTGTGTGTGTGCGTGTGTGTGTGTTTATATGTTTGTTACTTCTTCACGCCCAAACGGCTGGACCAATTTTGATAAAATTTGGTATGGAGGTAGCTGACACCGTGTATTAACATATAGGCTACTTTTTATCCCGATATTCCCACGGGATCGACATTTACGCGGGTGCAACCGCGGGGCGCAGCTAGTAATATTATAAATTCGAAAGTAACTCTGTCTGTCTGTATGTTACCTTTTCACGCCGAAACCACTGAACGGATTGCGATAAAATTTGGCAGAAAGATAGATTGCATCCCGGGAAAGGAAATAGGATAGTTTTTAACCAGATATTCCCACGGAATCGACATTTAAGCGGGTGAAACCGCGGAGCGCTGCTAGTAACATCTAAAAGTATATGATCGACTACAGTAGACAAAATCAGAAAAAAATATATGATGTTCTTCAGGATTTATGCTAGTTAGATAGTGTGTTAAAAACATAATATAACTAATTTGATACCATAGAAAAAAAACATGAAGGTACCTCTAAAAACTTTCTTTTTACCATAACCATACTAATATAGATACAATCATTCTGATTTTTGTCAGATTATTCTACAAGCAACATACTAAAGCAATGTTTTAATTTTTTAGTCCGAACAATAGATATTTTGTAAATGACTGCTTCATATTTTGTAATAAATTACCAACGTTGTGTCATCGCGCTTCTCTTTCTTTTCTTTGCAGTCCGAGAGTGACAGCGCTTTAAGTCATGTTTATGTGGTCAGGTTTTAGGAATCAATAACTAGGTAGGTACTAATTGTAGGCAATAGGCAAATCAAGTAAGGCTTCGGTATTATTTGACAAAAGTGATTGAAGAAGGGATTTATTTTTATCTCATTAATTTTCAGTAGAACTATGGAGGTCTCGGTGTGTACTTGATTAATTTATTGTTTTTTTTTTTTAGCTTTATTGAGTCCTACATCGCCGTTGGTAGGAAAAGGATACCAACGTCAAAGTAAAATCATTTATTTCAAATATCACCTAAAAGGCAATTTCGGAAAACAAAATTTACAAAAAAATTGAATTGATTCTAGTCGCCCCTTCCAAAAGGTAGTTTCGTGTGGAGAAGAATGGGCAAGAAACTTTACCGTCACCTACAGGTACGGTCGGCAACAAAAGTCGATTAACACTTCAGTTTTTTTAATCTCAACAAATATTTTGCTCAATAACTGAGATTTCAAAAACTGAAGTGTTAATATTTTGCTCAATAACTAACTAAGATTAAAAAAACTGAAGTGTTAATCGACTTTTGTTGCTGACTGTACCTACCTATACCTATTTATTATTAACTTTGTTAAGTAATAAATAATTTTATTTCAGTAAGTAGGCTTGCACAAACACATTTACACGTCAAATTTAAAAACTAGGTTAGGTCAGTGTTTCCTCTCTGACTAGGCTGAGAAGAAAGGCCGAAACAAACTCAGAGGTCAATTTGTTTTGACCTTTGTTCGTTCGAATATGTTTCCGGTTATTGTCATCCATTTGCAACAATTCTCGACATCCGCTTTTATTGTCACGAAGAAAAATAAAATTCCTTTTTAGGGTTCCGTACCCAAAGGGTAAAAACGGAACCCTATTACTAAGACCCTCACTGTCCGTCTGTCTATCTCTCTGTCACCAGGCTGTATCTCGTGGACCGTGATAGCTAGACAGTTAAAATTCACAGATGTATTTCGGTTGCCACTATAACAACAAATACTAAAAACAGAATAAAATAAATATTTAAGGGAGACTCTCATACAACAAACTTATTGTTTTCGGCGTTTTTGCCTTGTGGTACGGAACCCTTCGTGTGCGAGTCCGACTCGCACTTGGCCAGTTTTGTAATAGGAAGCATGTGAACATGATCCCTTCAACTAAAGCATGCGTTTGTATAGTCGACCTCGTAAATACTTTACCATCTTTAAAACTAAGGTTGTAAACAGACAAATTAATATAACTTGTCGATTTATGAATCGTAAGGGATATTCAACCTAAGGTTGGTAAAGCATATACAAACAGAACAGTGAACACCTACCTACAAACAGTACGACATTATCCCCATGCAGTAAGCGCGGCGAGAGGAAACCGGCATGTCCTAGAAACAAATATTCGAAGACCAACACGCATTAGGCCAGCGTGGTGGATTACGGCCCACTCCCACTCACAGAGAGGAGGCCTGTATCCCAGCAATGGGAACATTATAGGCTAATTATGCTATGTATCGCACTGTTCCTGATTGACAAATTAATGTACCTAATGCAATTTAAGAAATCAAAATATTAAGGGCCAATTTCACCAATGAAACTATGCGAACAGCACATCTAAACCTCGTTCAAGAGCTGTCAGTTACCTACGTCATTGTTGTGCATTATTGACACTGACAGCTTTTGAACGCAGCTTACATGTGCAAAATCGCGTACAGTTTCAATACTGAAATTCGCTTTTAAGGGGCTTACAGGACCTAAACGCAAAAAACGCAAGTTTTGGAAACAATAAAACTACATGATCGACTACAGGAAACAAAATCAGAAAAATATATGATATTCTTCAAGATATATGCTGGGTAGGCAGTGTGTTGTAAACATAATGCAACCAATTTGATACGATAGAAAAAAATCATGAAGATACCTCTAAAAACTTTCTTTTTACAATAAAAACCATACAATCATTATGATTTTTTGTCAGATTATTCTACAAGCAACATACTAAAGCACTAATAGTGTTTTAATTTTTTGTCCAAACAATAGATTTTTTGTAAATAGATAATTGCTTGATATTTTGCAATAAATTATCAGCGTTGTGTCATCGCGCTTCTCTTTGCTTTAGACCGTGCTTTAGGTCATGTAGACGCTTTAATTAGACAGTTTTGTTAGATTAACGAACTAAATCATTAAAACGTTACCTAATTAAGTGCGCCAAGAACTTGGAGCCTAGTGTAGGCCTCAGGTAATAGATAAGACAGGACTTAACGAAATCCAAACTGAAGTAAGCTATAAAATATGAGAGTTAGAAATGCCTTAACTTTTAGTTTAGACCAGTTAATTCTAGGAGTATCGGAATGTTGACACTGGTGGGTGGAAACAGTTTTATTAGAGGATTTACCAACATGACTTTTTAGTGTTTCTTTTAGTATCTACTTACATCTTGTTTGGGGATAAAAAGTAAGTGAGGTTTGTGGTGTCGTCTGGCTAAAGATTTACTGTAGTAAATCTTATATCTTATGCTCATTTTGTTGCTGAATCTAAAAGGGGGTTTTCTTGTTTCGGTAGTAAAAATTGAACAGCCATGGTTCTTCAAAGTACCTATTCAATTTCATTTGTTGCTAAATTTCATGCAACTTATGATTCGTTTTTGTTTTGACCAACGGCAGCAGCAGGTATATTGAAATTGGATAGCAGTTCACTGATAACTTGAATAAGGCTTTTTAAAAATTCTGTGGTGATTAATACAGAACATTAATGTTAGGTCATATGTCATTTCATGTTTCATTTTATGTGTTACATTTAATACATGCCTACAATTCACATTCATCATCATTATCATAATTTCAGCCGAAAGATGTCCACTGCTGGACATAGGCCTCCCCACTTCGACCGGTTTTATGCTTCTCGCAACCAGCAGATACTTGCCACCTTTACCAGGTCATCGGTCCATCTTGTGGGAGGGGAGGTCCTTCAACGCTACCGCTTCCGGTACGCAGTCGCCAATCCAGAACCTTTCGCAATATGCCTTGCACACTGCCACTTAAGTTTGGCAATTCTTGGGCCTCGTCGGTTACCTTGGTTCTCGCACGGATCTCTTCATTTGTGATTCGATCACGTAGGGAAACGCCAAGCATAGCCCTCTCTATTGCTCTTCGGGTGACTCTTAGCCTCATTCAATTCACATTATATCCTTTTTTAATCAGTGCTTTTATGAAACTTACGATGGCTGTAACTCTGAACTTTTACTACCTACTTCCTTTCAGCACCTAATTATAAATTTGGGCACAAAAAATTCTATGTTTCCTAAAAAGCTTAATTTATGAAACGCCTCTACCAACTAGAATATTCTATAGAGCAAATCTAATTACAAAAGGCATGGGCCTTTTCTCTTTTTTTTTTCTTCACTAATAGCTGTCTCGGTTGTTATGGAACAACCGAGACAGCTATTAGAGAAGACATTTACCTATAAATAAAGCCAGTATTGCACCTTTAGAAAAACCTTAATAAACTCGGATAATGGCAAAAATTATAAAAAAGCAGCTAAGTGCGAGTCAGACTCGCATACGAAGGGGTCCATCGTACAATATAATTATATAATTTTTAAAGTGTACTACAATATCGCATTGGGTCTAGCCTGTAAGGATGTTTGTATGTTTGGTGTGCATAAATAAATAAATAAAAAATATTATTTTAATTAACAAAAAAAGTCCAAAATAAAAGATTTCTTGTATGGACTGCCTTTATAATACTTAATAATAATTTATTTATCCTGATCATATAATCCAATTTGTTAGTAATTACATACACATCTTAAACACTAGTATTAGTACATACATTACGAATAATGTCAAAACAAATAATATTAATGTCAAAATCACTAATAATAATGTCAAAATCAACATTAATAACGTCAAAATCACTATCAATTATGTCAGAATCATTAATAATACATCTATAATTTTAACCTAGTTGCTACTAAGTTAAAAATTAACACACTCTGGTAAAATTTTAAGTGTCACCTATTGCGGTTCAAAAGATACAGCCCTGTGACAGACGGACAGTGGAGCTTGTAATAGGGTCCCGTTGGTACCCTTTGTGTGCGGAACCCTAAGAAGGGGATCGTTTCGATGTAAATGATGCGACGGTACATCAGATTTTCGTCTAACAAGGAGAGACGGGCACAAAAAACGGGTGAATATTAGTGTTGTACTAAATAACGCTGTATTATCTAAGGAACAATATAAACGTCCGGGCAACGCAATAAGCGTTCGTTGCTTAATGGCGGCCCGTCCGTCATCTCCTGAGTCCGGAGCCTCGCCTTTCTCGATATCGATATTTATATTTTTACTTCACTGTTTAAAGTTGAAGCTTGAAAAAGGTCATAAAATTTAACGATGCTTTGAAAACGGAAAGGGTTTAAAGTTTTGAGTTAATTCTGGTTTTATATACAGCGTGTATCAGAAGGGTGTGGTTAAATTTAAGAGTGTGGTATAGACCATCAAACGGAACAACTTTTTCCATGGGACCAACATCGTAATCGCGAAAAAAGTCTCAACTGTCCCATACAAAAATTCACTACTTACTTGACCCAAAGTATGGGACGGCTGATTATTTTTTAGAATTGGTAGTGCTCTGCCCTTAATTCAGGATCGTCTTTTCGATTTAAAGGCTACTGAGTAAATTCTTATTTTGTTAGACTAAGTTATCGGCAAGTATTAACATATGTTAAATGTATAACCTATACATGGTTTAAAGTAAAGGTGCACAGTGCTGTACACCCCTACCCTATTTCAAGTTAAACAAATATCAACTTTATTTCAATGAAAATTAAGTAGATTTCAGAGTGGCAGCACTATTGACAAAGTTATAAAAATGTTTGAAGCTGCTGAAGCTGTAAACTGAACTTTATTGTGTAGGAATTAAAGTTACTTTTCCATTAATTCATACTTGTTTACATTTTTGGCAAATAAATCGCGAATGCACGGTACATGGGTTGTTAAATTATCGATATTAAATAGTCGGTTATTCCTGTCTACTAAAATATTCCTTTAAAAATCTTCAGTGAGATGTTTAAAACCGTCCCGTTTCTACCAGCTGTTGCAGCCTTGCAGGTGTAGAGGTATGTACAATAAGCTGACATTATGTTTTTATTTCCCTGGTCACAATAGAAATTAATCCTATTTCTAATAAAAACTTGCGCTTATCACCTGGGACACCACGGTATTTCTAGACTTATGAGAACTTTCTTTATAACTTTACTAACATAGCATACTTAGGATGGGCGATTTTACTTTTTTTTTTGTAAAATTTTCTCAGGTCTTATTTATAGTTTTTGCAAAGAAAGGGACTCAAAATTTTGCTTAGGGTTGACTTAACCAAAGTCAAATATCTTTTATCCGTGGAATAAAATTGACGTGTCACAGTTCTAGTATGGAAAAGCTGTAAAAAATTCAAATTTTATTCTCAGTGTATGACTTATTCTGGGTATAAAAGGACGCCCATAATAGAATAGCAGGCACGACTTTGATAAGAGTGAAATATCTCAGTTATATTTATTTATTAGATCTCCAACAGAGGATACACAATTACATCCACGTTAACAATAACAAGGACAAACGCGCTTTCAAATTAGATATAGGAGACCGCATCCTTTACTTATCTTGTAGATAGGTAGGTACAGTCAGTTTGACAAAGCGAAAATATGAAAATTAAAATATCTAAATCAAGAGCTTCTTTAATAAAATGGGTCACGAATTAATTTACCTTACGTGGTGGTAATTAGTTTGTATCTTATAATAACCTCTCATAAATAAAGTCTTTCAGACTGAATTTCGGCCATGGCGACCAATCTCAGCGAACACCAGCCTTCGGCGCGGGAGACATTATAGTGCACAAGCGTGTGCGCAGACACAGGTGCACTCACTCTTCTCTCACTCTCACTGTCCGATAGGACGGCAATCCAACAAGACCGGAGAGAGATCCGGCACAGGGCCAACGGCTCAACGTGCTTTCCGAGGCAGGGGCGTGGGGGTATCACACCGCCAACTTCCATCCTACGGGATAATACTAAAAAAGTCCCAATTCCCAACACTTTCCCAGCACTCGCGCCTGCGACCACGAAACCAACGGGGCAACAACCCCCCATAGTGTATGCAATGCGAACTCAAGCTATCATAAAAATAAAGACATATCCACTAAATACATGTTCACATTCATATAATTACTTGTTTGTTCAAATATTACCTATAGCTCACATTTCCTTTGGCATTCAATTCGATTGGTTAATCAAAGTGCACAGAGCAAATAATGTTGGTACTATTTGCCCATGCGGCTTTTTAATACACGGTTTCCGTTATATTAAACGTGCATCCAATTTTTGCTTCGTGCAAAATAAATACAACGTGGAACCGATTCTGAGTTATATGTGCATGTTATTTTCCAAGTTATTTCTGCAAACGAACGGTTTTCGTTTGTTTTCAAATAGTTATTTTATTATGAAGACCTTCTCAATTACATTACGGTTTTTCCGGAACAACGTATTGTTTTTTTTAACGTACAATATTGAAATAAAATATTTATTCTGCATGAAATAGGTTGTTTTTAGAAGGTTTTGTTCAAACAATGAAACAGTGCATCTGTTTTCATTTTATATTGTTCTTATTATATTCGAACAAAGCTTACGATAACATTGGTTATTTAAATGATCTGGTACAGTGGTACACTGTTGAACGGTACAGTGGTATTTGTTTAAAGCCTGTTGTGAGGGTTTTAAAAAGCTGGCAACAGGATAAGCTTCTCTGCAAACCCAATAATGTTGCCTTGGGTTAGAAAATATCCCCAAAGGCAAGTTTGAAACAGTGCACATCATCAAGTGGACATGATATTTTCATGGAGAACACCATTTTAAGTCGGTATCGTTCTGTTTCAGTCAATCGTTTGAAGACAACTTTTTATGTGTAACTCCTTAAGTTAGAATCGGTCTCAAATGTCATGATTTCATGAAATAGTCATTCAATAGTGTAATATGTATATTGTGTACTGTTGTTCTGCTCAACCAAAGCACCTGCCAATCTAATCTCTTCACCGCCCTTGGTCGACCGGTAGAGAATGCCTAAGGCATTAAGTCCGCCTTTGTACCTTTTTGTGTGCGAAAAGATTAAATAAATAAATATGAACTTAGAGGGATGTATTGAAATTTGTTTATGATTTTATTTCTATACATAAACATTTGATATGGCTGCGAACCATATTTACTTAGATCGATGTATAATCTGGTACTGACCTGCAAATTGTAAAAAAACGTAAGACCATTTTAGTTTCGCAGGTCTTTTTTTTCTGGATGGAAAATCATCAAATGACCCCCCCCTCCCGCTCTGGGTGGATCGGAAGGGAGTGTCAGACTCTTACTGACTAGAACCCACCCGTGTTCCTTCCTTAGCCCTTTATGTTCCGGGGCAGCGGTAACCCTTTCTGACAATCCCGCTGACCTCCGCAGGCTTCGGCCCTTCTCTGATGCTGGATCTCTTTAAGGCACGCGTGGGGAACACGTACGCGCCGTCCGGCACGGGCCTGGTCCTGATCGGACGGTGAGTACGTGAAAACAAAATATTTGGTTTTTACATCGCGGTCGACGGCAAGCATCGATGTGATGCTTACCGCAGGCCTCTCCGCCGCTTTCGCCTAGCATTACCTACACCCATTTAGGCATTAGCTCAAACGGAACTAAATGCTCCAAGTCATCTCGGGTTCCTAGTTTACCATGAAATTAGACACAGAAGATATTGACAGTCTAATTTATAAGCCTACAATAGTAATGTACTCCATTTGTGGCTGACATGTTGAATGTCAAAGGGAACCATAGTCGGACCTGATATTATGTAATTTCCTTGCAGGTAGCGTCTTAATTGCTATCTATGTAATCTTATGATTAGTTGGCTGGCTTTAAACGGATTGTTGGCTTAGAAGGGTGAGCAGAGATGTAGGTATTGTGTTGGGTTTATCTCGTTTGTGTTGTTGGGTCCTGTAATATTAATTTTATACAAATTATTTGTGTTAGAACAGCGCCAACATAATGGGTCTCATAAGTGTGAATGTATTTTTTTTGGATACAACAATGCCGGGGAATATATTTTTCTTTTAAAACAAACCCAAGCATAAATGATCGATTGTTTTGATTATTTTTTTGGGAATGAACACTAACGAGGAATCTTTTATTTGCCTTTTAAAACAAAGTCGATCTCACCTTTTTCCCCAGAAACAAAGGCCCAAATCCACCGAAACAATAAACAATCAAACTTTAACACTCGCCCAGTCAATTCCTGCCTAACTACCAGCCGTACAAACTCCAGTTTATTCCAATCGAACGCCACTAAGCTCACTCGTTCATAGTGACCTATCGTTAACTTTAATCCTCCGTTAGTCCAGCCGTTATGTCTTATTTGTAACACGTACCGCAGCTTTATTTTTCCATGCCTTGTATAAAGGATAAAAGTTTTCTAATAAAGGGCTCCAGCAATCGGTAAGTTTGTGTCGTTCCCCCTTATTGGCTACTGGTGACAATTGATGGCGATAGCTCTTTTTAACTGACTTCGTCGTGAAAGTTTTTTCTGAGCTAACAACACTTAACGAGAGAATGTTGCGTTATTATTATATCTGAGGAACATTCTTCGGGGTCTTGTGAGTACTGTTTGTAGGATAACTGTCAAGTAAGCGCTATAAAGAAGAAGATTTTTGCTTTTTTAAAATTTAAACTGTCATTGTCTTCATAGTATCACTTAATTTCCATTTTTGTACTAGCACCTTTCCGAGGTTTCACCCACATAATTGTAACCACATCCGTGGGAATATCGGGATAAAATGTATCCTATGTGTTATTCTGATGTATAAGGTATATTACTGTAAAGTTTCATTAAAATCCGTTCAGTAGTTTTTGCGTGAAAGAGTAATGAAAATCCTCACAAACTTTCGAGTTTATAATATTAGTAGGATGTTCGCACCTTTGTTTTTATTATATATGCATTTAATTGTGCTTTTGTGTGTTGTGCTATGTGTTTTGTGTGCACTGAATAAATGGTTTATCTATCTATATATCTTCTATTTCATGTTTTGTTTAGACTTTAGAGCTTTTGAAAGGAATGATGTTTAAAAATAAATATGAAAAAAACTGGCATAGTGCGAGTCCGACTCGCACACGAAGGGTTCCGTACCACAAGGCAAAAATGCCGAAAAAATCACGTTTGTTGTATGGGAACCTGATTAAATATTTATTTTATTCTGTTTTTAGTATTTGTTGTTATAGCGGCGACAGAATTTCATCATGTGTGAAAATTTCAACTGTCTAGCTATCCCGGTTCATGAGATACAGCCTGGTGACAGATGGATAGTCAAGTCTTAGTAATAGGGTCCCGCTTTTACCCTTTGGGTACGGAACCCTAAAAAGAAGAAAGAAAGAAATACGTTTATTTTCGGTAAACATGACGCAATAAAGAGCATAAACAAAAAAAACTGGCCAAGTGCGAGTCGGACTCGCACACGAAGGGTTCCGTACCACAAGGCAAAAACGCCGAAAAAAACATGTTTTTGTATGGGAGGCCTTCTTAAATATTTATTTTATTTTAATTTTATTATTTAAGTTAAAATACAACTGAGTATTTGGTGAATATTTCAAGTTCCTACCTGTTGCCATTTTTGATATCGAGCAAAAAAGGGTAAAAAAATCGCGTTTACTGTATGGGAGCCCCCTTAAATATTTATTTTATTTTGTTTTTAGTATTTGTTGTTATAGCGGCAATAGAAATACATCATCTGTGAAAATTTCAAATGTCTAGCTATCGCGGTTCTTGAGATACAGCCTTGTGACAGACAGACAGCGAAGTCTTAGTAATAGGGTTCCGTTTTGTACCCTTTGGGTACGGAACCCTAAAAATAAGAAGGGGTTGGGGGAAACATGCGTCATATCCACGCAAAACGGCTATCGCTCAGCATTATGCTGCGACCGTATTCATGACTAATATGCTTTGTTCAGCTAAGCTTTCGGTAACTGGCCGTCTGAGTTGCTATGTCAAATAACGAACAGTTTTGTTTATCAATGGAAGGTAAATATTTGCCTAAGTCAAACACTTGTGTCCGCTTGTGTATGCATTTAGATATACGTGTTTGTCGACTTTAGTCGGTGTAATGGACTGCTGATGGTCATAAAATAGACTTTTAAACCAAGTTTAGTAGTAATATTATTCATCATGAGGTCCTACTACGGTGTCATTCTGTAAAAATCTCACCGTGTAAACTTAGGTGAAGTGAGCGTGGAGTGAGCTGTCAATAGTGTCAATTCCTAGCAAAAACAAACTCACTTCACATAAGTTTTCACGGTGAGATTTTTACAGAATAGACCGGCTGGTTATTCTGTAAATCTCACCGTGAAAACTTAGGTGAAGTGACCCAGAAGTGAGCTTTCATTCCACGTGATGCTAGAGATTTTCACTGTTGACGGCTCACTTTAAGTTCATTTCGCCAAGTTTTCACGGTGAGTTTTTTGAAGTGAAAATTTTTTTAGCGGCGTTGTACACTTTTTTTGTAATGGGTAGAAAATGTTAAACTCGCGTCAGGACACGTGACCCTGATCGAAAATTCGTAATATGAAAACTTCTTTAGCGGCGATGTACACTTCTTTTGTAATGGGTAAAAAATGTTAAACTCGCGTCAGGACACGTGACCCTGATCGAAAATTCGTAAGCGCTTAGCCACAAGTATACAGGATCAAATTAAATTAGCTAGCGAAACTTAGCCACAAGTATACAGGATACAATGGCAAAGTATTAATATGTGTTGTGTTTTCACTTCTTTCGGCACTCCCGGAGTGCCACTGTTTTTTTTTTTTTGAGAATAGATTTTCTGGGTTCTATTCCTACCCCTTACATAATCAGCCTTTAATTTTCCCACTGCTGGGACACCGGCCTCCTCTCTTCGAGAGGGTGTGGGCTGTGTAATCCACCACGCAGGCCCAGTGCGGGTTGGTAGATGTCACATGTCTTCGAGTTTTTGATTCTAGAACATGTCTTGCCGGACATCGTTCCCCATTATCATTACCTGCCTGCCTTTTCCCAACTATATTGGGGTCGGCTTCCAGTCTAACCGGATGCAGCTGAATACCAGTATTTTACATGGAGCGACTGCCTATCTGACCTCCACAACCCAGTTTCTGCGTAATACGATACCCCTTGGTAAGACTGGTTGTCAGACTTTCGGGCATCTGACTATCCGTAGCGACTGTCAAAGGTCCACGAAAGACAGCCGGGACCAACGGCTTAACGTGCTTTCCGAGGCACGGAGGGGTCACGGTATGTAAAGATGGTCACCCATGCACAGGCCAACCGCGGCAAGCGTAGCTTAACCTGATCGATCGACCTGTGCGGCTGTTATTATTTAGCCACGGGCTCCTCGGACATCGTACCCCATTAGATAGGACTAAAATATAACTGAGTGTAGGTACCTACTATAGGAATAGCTCTGCCTAACTCTTCGGGGATTACATGAGTTATGTTATGTTATTAATCGCCAACAACACGCCAATCAGTTAATGTATCTAGTTTCATTCTCCCAATCCTTTGATAGAAGCCTAATTATTACTGTCCGTCGGCCATCAGTTAACATGCTAAACTAACATACGACTAACTGACGTTGCATAATAGTAATATTAGTTCAACGCCTGAATACACGACATAAATCAAAACTATCCAATCCGCGCTCGTCATTTTATAAATGACAGCGATCCATTCCTGTTTTGAATCTAATAGTTCGGTAACATGTCGGGTAAAAAGCTCAATATATAACGTTTTTGGGGTGTTGTCGTTAGTTAAAAGGGCGAGGTAATATATGAATTAATTTTTAACACTACGCTCCCTGTAATTGAGGTTTCGCGTGTCATTAATGCTTCACGCACAACTCGTACACGCCTTTTTCGAGGGTTGAGGTACTATCTCGAGTGTTGTGAATTGGGACAAAACAAATGAATGTGGCCCACTATATTACTGTCGGTGCCAATTAAAATTTTCGTTTTTTGTTACCCGCTGTCGCGGAAAAATGCTTTATTGCCAGTTAGTTATTGTTACGTGAAAGTTTCACAACGCGTGATATGAACCCCTTGGCGATAATGTGAACACGCTGCTACACAAGTTACTCGAAACTTTTGTTTTCACGATTTCGGGTCACTGGAATTTTAATTATTTAATAAAGAAAGAAAAGAAAGACATAGTTATTTGTGCAACAAGAGAGCAAAGTCGTTTTTTGCTGCGAGTGCTGATTTTGAATCCTGAGTGTGGCGAGGGATTCAAAGGCACGAGATGCAAAAAAATTTGCTCTCGTGTAGCACACATAACTTTTCACTTCAGCAGCGAGAACACTTTAGGAGATAAAATAATAAATAGGAATAGATTGAAATAACTCTTTATTGTGAATCAAAATAATTGACATTGTAGGTAGAGGTACCAATTCAATTAAATAATACGAGTTTTGCGTATGTTTCAATATGCACGTTACGTTTTGTTTTTATAGTAGCTTTCAAC
This sequence comes from Mesoligia furuncula, assembly GCA_916614155.1. NCBI lineage: Eukaryota > Metazoa > Arthropoda > Insecta > Lepidoptera > Noctuidae > Mesoligia > Mesoligia furuncula. The sequence goes on along the minus strand of OU744800.1, from coordinate 19,955,698 downwards.
ATTGAGTAAATACTCCACATTGTAGATGATCGCCTCGTCTGTGATAAATCTAAAAATTACGATAGCAACACCGTCTCCGAAAAACTGCTTGCGCCCTTTGTAAGTCTCCATTCATTGAAGACATGGCATGCTTTCAGATATTTCTCGCGAGACTTCTCAGGTAGGAAACTTAATTCTGCATTCATAACTTGTTGTTTTAACTCATCCGGTTTTAAAATACTGTTCTCGTCGCTAGTATCACTCATACTTTACGATTATTTTAATATTTTGTAACTTATTCAACTCTTTAGGCCAGCCACGAAATTTTATTCCCGCTCTTTTATTTAAGGCGTGTTCGGAAATAGCACCCATGATATTTTATTATTCAAAATATATTACGTAACATTATTGAAACTACAAATAAATATTTACAGGTTAACTATCAGTTTTGTTTGCAGTAAATACTTATTTTCGTTTAAATACAACAATAAGTTAAACATTCAATAAATTACATTAAAAGACATAATTATCTTTTTGCAAAATTTCTTTAGTTAGTACGAAATTCCGAACTTGTTTGTCTTTGAGGTCGAATTCAAAATCGGAAATTCGAAAGGGCTGGTCTTTGTCTCTCTCTCTTTCTAATGGCGGGAAAGAGATAGAGTGTGAATGTTTCGAATTGTATGATTAACCCAAAGCTGAATAAGATATTCGCGGATTTCTGAAAACAAAAATTAAAAAGTTAGTTAGTTGTCTCACTCAGTGAGCAAAATCACATTTTGCTCCCTGATTTCAGGCAGCAAAACCTACATGTTTGAGTTACTGAAGTGAAAAAGTATTTATTGCGATTCGTACAGGAAGATCACAAACTAAACTAAACACAGTAAAATAAAAATCCAAGTTATATTAAAAATATATAATATATACATATAGGTATCTTATATTGCAATTTTTTTTAGAAGCTTATGTGGACATCGACGCGCAAACTGTAAACAATCAATTCAGTAGGTACAGACGCCAGCACATTAAGCTACTACAATCCGTCAAATTTCTTTAATAGAGTTTCAACTTTATCGCTAAAGTTTATGGTTCAAAGTTGATTGGTAAAATCTGACAGTTTCGGGTAGCTTGATGTGCTGGCGTCTGTACATGATTCTAAACACCTGTGTAGCGTAGAATTTTTTCATCTGTTATCTTTTAAAAAAACAGCTGTTTTATAGAAAACTGCAAGTCAAAATGTACGGAACAGCAAATTTTTCCGACGAAATATTTCAACGTAGACCAGAATCATGTACAGTCAACAAAGGAGATAAGTATACAGGATCGTCGGATATAGTTGAAGTTTACTAAGAAACCAATGGATGTTTTCGAATAAAATTTTATTTTATTAATAGAAAACAAACAGCTCATTTGTTAAATTAAATTTCAGGCAATAGGAGGTTGTTGCCTGAAATTTCCTGCAGAATCCATGGTAACAGTGGGGTAATAGCGTAACACGCTATCAGTAGCAATGGGTTTCACTTTGACAGTTTAACAACATTCATTGCGTTATACGTTGTTCAGCAGACATATTTTTTCGCACATAAGAAGCAATGGATTGGATGGATATCCTTCTAAATGGCGTCGATGTCCCTGTTATCTTGTGTATCATTACTATCTCACTAATATTATAAAGGCAAGATTGTGAGTGTGTGTGTGTGTGGGGGTGTGTGTGTGTGGGGGTGTGTGTGTGTTTGTTACTTCTTCACGCTCAAACGGCTGGACCAATTTTGATAAAATTTTGTATGGAGATAGCTGACACCCTGGATTAACATATAGGCTACTTTTTATCCCGACATTCCCACGGGATCGACACTTATGCGGGTAAAACCGCGGGGCACAGCTAGGAAATAATATTTTAGCAAAATTTTGTCTCCTGCTCGCGACATGTATCTCTGAGTATAAATCTTAGTTCTCAGATAAACTTACTGAATATTGTCATGTCAAAGAACATTGAAACTAAAAGACGTTACCGATCAAACGCACAGTACCGTTGCGGTTCAGAAGCTAGTCGGCGGCAAGACATCCGGCAATTCTAACTAGGACCGGCGCGGACGGCACATTTCCGGCCGCCGGAATGACTTAATCCCCCGTGTTTTAACTACAAAGATTGCCAGCGATAAAAAGGCTTGTTCCGTTAATCGGTTAAACGATATTATTAATTTACGGAACCTAATGAAGCCACAATGGTTATTCAAATAGGAAGTTATTTGGTATTTATAAACTACTTTGACCGAGAAATGAATTCAATAAGTGCTGAAATGAAGCTTAAACAAAGCAACTTTGCAAAATCTTTCAACAAACAATCTTGAAATAAAAAATGCTGGTCACGCTTGATTCCAGCTTCTCGCCGTTCCGGGCCGTTCGGGAAGTCTTCCAGTAATTGTGACTCAAACCGGCACGGAAGCTTCCCAGGTCAAGACAACTTAATCCCTCCCTGATTAAGTACACTGGCGGAAAGTCGACTCAGTATAAATTTATCTATATACACCGTGTTCTTCACGTTATGCATAAACTTTGTCAAACGCTTCTATAGCTTTTACAAATTAAATCTAACACAGGAAGTAGTACTTAAAAAGGCTTCGTTACAAAGATATTTGTAGTTTCATTAAATGAAATTTAATTGAGCTATGCTACTGCATAGCTCAATTAAATTTCATTCAAGAAAGGGTCTTAACTTAGTTTTGACAAGTTTCAGCCCGCCAAATCTTATGAATGAAAATACGTCGTTGCCAATTCGGATAAAGAGGCATGCATATCGGGTGATTTACGTCAAGGTATTTAGATTGTACTAGCTGCGCCCCGCGGTTTTACCCGCATAAGTTTCGATCCCGTGGGAATATCGGGATAAAAAGTAGCCAATATGTTAATCCAGGGTGTCAGCATCCATACCAAATTTTATCAAAATTGGTCCAGCCGGTTGAGCGTGAAGAAGTAACAAACATATAAACACACACACACACTCACACATACACTCACACACACACTCACAAACTTTCGCCTTTATAATATTAGTGTGATTAATAGCTGCGCCCCGCGGTTTCACCCGCAAAATTTCGATCCCGTTTGAATATCGGGATAAAAAGTAGCCTATATGTTAATCCAGGGTGTCAGCTACCTCCATACCAAATTTTATCAAAATTGGTCCAGCCGATTGAGCGTGAAGAAGTAACAAACATATAAACACACACACACACACACTCACAAACTTTCGCCTTTATAATATTAGTGTGATGAAAATTAACAAAAAATAAGAATTCATTAATGTGTCCATAATGAAATATGCTTATTTCCATGGTCTGAACATCTGGTCGAAGTTTATGTATATTGTCCGGAACACGGTGTATATATAAAATTCAAAGTCCTGACTGACTGATCTATCAACGCACAGCCTAAACCGCTGGTCCTAGAAACGTCAAATTTGGAGGGTGTGTTCTTTAAGATAAGTTGGTCCACTAAGAAAGGATTTTTCGAAATTCCTCCCCTAAGAGAGTGAATGAGGATGAAGTCGCAGACAGAAGCTAGTATAATATATTTCGTAGAGTTTCAGGTCTATGATAGTTTAATTGTTGAATTTATTTTGTAGGTATATTTCGTCACCCTTACGATTACAAAAATCGTCATGATCATCTACCTAGCCTTTTACAAACTGTGTTGGGGTCGGCTTCCAGTCTAACCGGATGCAGCTGAACATCAGTATTTTACGTAGTAAGACTAGCTCATCATCATCGTTCTGTATATTCAGTATTTAATTTGTTAGCTTAGTTGTTCATATTATTGTGCATGCTGTGGGCTCCTATAGTACACCTACCAAATACTTTGTCGTCCATTAACTATAATGTAATGTTTAGTATATATCTTTTGTTGGAGATCCTAAAATAAATAAATAAATTCTCCAGCCCTTATACCAATTTATTCGGGATCAGCGCAACATGTCTGTTTCTTCCATACTTCACTATTAGTCGTCATCTCGGTAGTCACCCCCTTTCTAACCATATCATCATTCACACATTCCATACATCGTTTCTTTGGTCTTCCCCTACTCTTACAGCCATCGACATTCATACTCAAAACTTTCCTCACGACATTTTCCTCATTCCTCCGTATCATGATAGGACTAGATCCTTTTTTTTTAGCCTTTACTATCCGACTGCTAGGCAAAGGCATCCCCAAGTCCTTCCAGGAACTCCTTTAACTCCTACAAGAAAAATAACTACAACTTATACTTTATACTTATACAACTTTGTTTTCGCTTAGCCTTCTTTCTTAATTTCTTTTATTTTTGCTCGGCTCCTAAGTGTCCCAACGTAATGTTTAACAGCCTATAGCCTTCCTCAAAAATAGGCTATCAAATGCAAAAAAATTTTTTCAATTTCGACTGGTAGTTCCAGAGATTAAAGCGTTCAAACAAAATCTTCAGTTTTATTATTAGTATAAATAGATATCGGTCCAAATACACACCATAATACACACAATAATAGTAGTTTTTGTTTATTATTTGCATCGATAAAATATTTGATTTAAATAAAAAAAGTAATTTAAAAAATTAAAAACCCGACTGCGAAACTGAAAAGCTAAAAACAAGCCCATTTTAAATTAAATAAAAGTTGGAAGCAAAATGGAGCTTTCAGATTTCGGAGAAGACTTAATATGGTGGAGTTACGACAGCCTTTTTAAATAAATTAATCTATAAAATGAAAATGTTTACCTATAAATAAATAGTGTTATTATTAATGTTTCTCGAAATCGCATTCCTTTTGTTTTTACTCGAGTTCGTTTCGTGTAGTCGCAGGACAGACAATTTTTTCACAGAAACGGTACAATGTATTTTCATGTATCGTCAAAAAGAAGGCGAGTACCCTTTTCCTTAGCTCGTCTTTTATTAGTGCTACACTCCAAGTTCTAAACATATTTATCTAGTTTTCGTTAAATTTGCGATATATAAAAGTTAACATACACAAAAGAATGGCGGCTTATAGACGTTGAACAGTGCTGCCACCTATGACGAGCTTTCTGTTTTTAACCCCATTATGAGTGTTTTACGCAACTAGGATTCTGAGGTAGATGGTGCAGTAAAAACACTTCAAACAACAAGGAGTATCGCAAAATGGTCCCAATCAAATGCCTGAATAAGCCATTCTCACGGACAATTCCTGGGGAATATATCTGCGGTCACCGAGCCCAGTGTGGTTTCTGCGGCTGGTACCTAATCTTCCATCTTGGCCTGTGTCTAGATATTGAAGTAAGATAGATGCTGTTTTGTTTTGGTGATCTTACCTTACGTAGGCTTAGTAATGGTCAATCAAACTTTCAACATTAAATAGGTATTTGGGCACCTTTTAGAAGAATAATTAATTTTGTTGGCAACAAAATTACGGTCTTCGCCTGTAAATATGTTATTTTATATTTTAATCGGTTGCAGGAAGAGAGACGCCTTTGAAGCAAAAATATTACTTGTTTACGTTATTTTTGACGAAATAATTATATTCAGCAGTGAACTGTGGTGGCTCAGTGGTGACGGACCTGACTTACGAGTTGAAGGTCGTGGGTTCGAAACACAGCAGGTGCTTCACTTTGTGTAAATAATTTCACCAAAACGATGAAGGAAAACATCGTGTCCCATGTTTTCCTTCATGTCCTAGAACCAAATATTCGAAGACCTGTGACATCTACCAACCCGCACTGGGCCTGCATTGTCGAATACAGCCCACTCTCTCTCGAAGAGAGGAGGCCCTAGTCCCAGCAGTGGGAAAATTATAGGCTGATTATGCTTAAGTTTATTCATACAACATTTTAGAAAGAAAAATTTTATTTCGTTTATTCTGGAATTGTTTATTGTTTTTCCGGCTCAGAACCTAACTCATCATCATCATCATCTGCCTAGCCTTTTGCCAACTATGTTGGGGTCGGCTTCCAGTCTAACCGGATGCAGCTGAATACCAGTATTTTACATGGAGCGACTGCCTATCTGACCTCCACAACCCAGTTACTGGGTAATACGATACCCCTTAGTAAGACTGGTTGTCAGACTTTCGGGCTTCTGACTACCCGTAGCGACTGTCAAAGATCCACGAATGACAGCCGGGACCAACGGCTTAACGTGCTTTCCGAGGCACGGAGGGGTCTCGGTATGTAAAGATGGTCCCATCCGCAGACCAACCACGGCAAGCGTAGCTTAACCTGATCGATCGACCTGTGCGGCTGTTATTATTCCAGAATCTAACTATCCTACAATATTATTATAATGGTTTTTTTTTTATATTCTCGGAATATTAATTTATAATTTATCGAAGCCATACGAGTATATGCAGCAAATCTGTAAAGAGAGCCTCTTACAGAATTGGTTCGGAGTACTTAGTTCGGGAAAAGAATTAATCCATTCTATCGGAAAAACATGGTTGCTTTTTTTAATTCTTTTGTGTGGCTTCGTATTCATTTTCTCAATAAATATTTAAATAATGATTCTTCATCATTTTTCTTTGTTGTTTTGGGGCTGGTATTTATCAAAGTAGTCTGAATACTGGGCTTTTAGCTTTAATATTACTGTGTATAATTTTAACCGGGTTTTTATATCAGGAATTTCCCAGTAGCGGCCCGAAACCTGGATCTGTGCCCGTTTGATGGCAATAGGCTCCTCCTCGGACTTAACATTACTGATGAAATGTGGGTATACTATAGGTACATCTCTGCCTAACCCTTCCAGGATAACAGGGATGTTATGTTATGTGTATAATTTTTATAATGTGCGTTTTATTTATTGATTCATTTATATATAATTTATTGTACACCACAAAAATACATAAGTCATAAGTAAGTAAGTAAGTAGTAGTATCATTTGGTAACATAGGTACAATAAATAGTTGTTATAAGAAAAAATTATAAGCGCGCTATGTTATACTGATAGATGTCATTGACACTAAAATTGATAACATAATTACATTAATCAAACACATATATATTATTAATTGATTATTTCAAAAATTTAAAATAAGAAAAAAAAATGTGTTAATGTTATGTTTTTATTTTTTTTTGTCAAAAGAAAAATATAAAAACATAAGGTTACTACGTCAATATACATAACATGAAAATAATACATCCAACACTACAAAATATGCAATATGCGGCCTTATCGCTTTTAGTTGTGCAGAGAACACTATTTTTCATAGGTAGGTACTTTCTAAGTGGTGTAGGTGACTGGTAGAGTTCGGTCTTAAACTTCAAAATAGCTGTAACAACATTCCCCCCAGTACTAAACGGTTTATCTATGGTATAACCAAGTTATGGTCCGCACGTTTATTTTTTTTTATTTTTTTCAGTTTTCTGTTCGTGGAAGGCTTGGAAATACGTAAACATTATACCTAGCGGACGAAGGTTTAATAGACGACGAAGGATTTAAAGACCTGGTTTATTTACGGAGATTTTATTAATTTGTAGGACAAATCTTGTTGTGTTAATTGAGCCGATTTAAATTTTACTAACTGAAGTTAACTTAGGTCGGAAGATTGTAATGGCCCCAAAAGTTATTTCGGGTTCTATATTTTATGTATTAGTGGTGATTTGGAACCAAGAGAACTATAGTCGATTACAAACTCAATACAAAGCTTGCGAAACACAAATAATTCACAGTATTAATTAGTGATGGTGATAGTTATAAATAATAATAAATAAAATTGTGATCAATTAAAATTAATAAGTAATTAAAATTGTCAAAAAAAAAAAATAAAATGTCAAATATAAATTGCCAAATTGTAAAAATGTTATAAAAAATGTCAAAATATTAAAAATAATAATTATATAAATTGCAAACATCGCAAAACACAATTAATTATTACAAAAACCTATGATATTATGGGTTATTTCACATTTTTACCCGCCCCAAGCCCGATATACGGGTGCATGTAAACCCGGCCACTGCTGCATGAAAGGCCCGTCCAACCTGTTCAGTGGTGAAAGCAGGGAAAAATGTTCAGTCGGTCTATTTTGTAACCTTTGGGGAAAAGTGACGGAGAGTACCTACACACAGTTTCAACATACCTAATACATACTTTTTATACTTATAAATAAATAAACTAGTAATCAAGAACATATAATTACAAAAAAAAAAATGGATTCTGCTGAAAGATCGTTGCTTATACACTCGCCCGAGTAGGTACCTCCAAACTGGATACAAGACGGAAAACAAACAATTAATTATAAACTCCAACAAGATGCAAAAGCAAACCTAACGCAATGATACTCAAACAAGCACACCGGGAATTAAAATGAAAAAATTAGATTACTCGGTATCGTAGCTTAACTTTTTTAAAGGAATATCCGATCAAACGGCGATGCAAACTAATTCCGAAGAGCAAATTCGAAACTCGCTTAAAAGGAAAAAAGAAGATTTCCTTCCATCCGCATCGGACTAGCAAATTGGTTATCTATTACACCGACGATTTGGCGTGATGTCGTTTATCTCTCAAAGAGTACACTCAAACTGATGAAAACTTCATATCCAACAGTTAGTCAGTTTCCTACCAGTTTCCTACTACGAAGTCTCGCTAAATGTCAATGGTGTTTAGGCTGACCTTTTTTGGTCGGAACTATTTATTTGAAACATTACACCGAAGATTTGGCGTGATGATAAAGAGTACACTCAAACTGATGAAAAATTCACATCCAATAGTTAGTCAGTTTCCTACCAGTTTCCTACTACGAAGTCTCGCTAAATGTCAATGGTGTTTAGGCTGACCTTTTTTGGTCGGAACTATTTATTTGAAACATTACACCGAAGATTTGGCGTGATGTCGTTTATCTCTTAAAGAGTACACTCAAACTGATGAAAACTTCATATTGTACAGTTAGTCAGTTTCCTACTACGAAGTTTCGCTAAATGTCAATGGTGCTTAGGCTAGCTTTTTTTGGTCGGAACTATTTATTTGAAACAACAGACCGCTCTTGCTTCACTTAGTTTTCACATCTTTTATAAATTAAATCTAACACAGGAAGTAGTACTTAAAAAAGGTTCGGTACAAAGATATTTGTAATTTAATTTAATGAAATTTAATTGAGCTAGGTATGCAGTAAGAAAAGGTCTTAACTTATTTGTGACAAGTTTCAGCCCGCCAAATCTTATGATTGAAAATACGTCGTTGCCATTTCGGATAAAGAGGCATGCATATCGGGTGATTTACGTCATGGTATTTAGTTTGTATGAAAGAAACAAAAAATAAAAATTAAGAATTCATTAATGTGTCCATAATGATAAATGCCTATTTGCATGGTCTGGTCGAAGTTCATGTATATCGTGCGGAACACGGTGTATAGTTTAAAAACCTCGCGAAAACATTGCAAGGAAACCAGCATGTCCTAGAACCAAAAATTCGAAGCCATGTGACATCTACCAAACCGCACTGTGCCTGCATGGCCCACTCCCCCCTCACAGAGAGGAGGCCTGAGGAGGCCTGTGACTCAGCAGTGGGAAAATTATAGGCTGATTATGCTATGTAGTTTAATATTAATTTATTACAAATGTAAACCATCTAGAATAAATTCTTTAAACCGTGGCGAAAACCGCATCAAAATCCATTGCGTAGCTTAGAAGAACACAGCGACTTTAATGTATAATATGTATAAATGTCGCAGCCAACTGGTTAAATTAGCCGTTTAGTTAACGGCCTGGCCTTTGGAAGTAGTGCTCGCCTCGCTTCGCTCTCTTTGCTCGCACGCGGTTGATCACAGTTCTAACCTAACCCATTTGGTCGGGGTGCCCTGGCTTAGTTCCTGCGACCAACTCGGCTCTCGCGTGATTGGTAACAGTTCCAACCTAAACTATAATATTGTATATCACTCAGGCCGTTAGTTGAACGGCTGCGTTTAGTTAAAAGGCTGGGCGGTTAACTAAACGGCTAATTTAATCAGTTGGCTGCAATTCTGGGAATAATAACTTTAGAACCATTTCAATTTGTGTTAATCTCTGACATATAAATTAATTAAAACTTCATTTTCATTCGTATTAAAACACAGCTGACTAAAACGCTTTACATTATTTAAGTGTCACAAAAAAGTAGACTTTTTATTTTTAACAACTTTTACTAAAACAACTAAGCTCACTGACAGCAAAAGATATTCGTGTACACAAAGTTAAATTACTAAGACACCTCCACTTATCCAAACTTTGTGCGTACTGCATCTGAGATTCAAATAAAATTAATTCTCCCAAACTGTTGTGACAGCTGAGACGAGCATTCTGTTTTCATGACTATGTAAACATTCAAGTTGATTAAGTAGATTTACTTACTAACGTTTGGAATTAATTTTCAGGACCCGCTATTATCCTGAACTGCGCTGAAGACAGTAGAAAGAAAGTTTCATAGACTAGTGTAAATAAAATTAAAGTGGTTTAAGTAATAGTGTGGGTTCGAACCTGGCGTCTTCCTGTGCGAGCGGCAGTCGGTCGCATTGAGTGAAATGGTCAAGGTAATGCCTAAAACATAATATATATGAATTATTCACCGCTCTCAATTTACGCCACGCTAACCCTTTCGTGTGTTCTTTGTAAATACATTTCTAAATCACTCACTCGCCGCAAAACAAAATCAAATAATAATATACCTCCGGTTTAGGTGCGTGGAATGTATGGATTTTTGTTTAGAATTTCAAATTGTGTGCCGCACTTTTTTCTACTCACTTTTTTATCTGGCTTTCCACGTCTTAGAGTAGCGTTAGACACGAGTGTTTTGTGCTGTTTGGGACTAACATGACATATCTAATATTTATTTTGGTGTTGTAGTGTCATTCTACCTAGTAGTAGATAGTTTGCAACAAGGATTAAAAGAAAATATATTGATGAACAATTTATTTAAATTACAACAATTTCTAAATGTATTCTTTTTTATTCTTACAGTAAATCAAACCGTAATATTATTCTTATCTTGAAAGTAAATTTAATGATTGACTTAATTTACCATTAGGGTACTCAGTGTACCTAACCTATCTGCCTTCACACTGAACTTGAGCACAAAACAAAACGCTTTCCAACAACGCAGCACTTTTCGAATATCAATACACATAATTACACAAAAGTACAGCATTCTCGTTCGCTGGCGCTACGCTAAACTCTGTGTGTAGTCAGGTTTCTCGATGTTTAACATTTCACATAACATACATTGTGTTCTGCCTAGTTTTGTACAAGTTTCAGTAAATATTTCAATTCTCTGATTGTTCTGCCCCGGTATTTGCCAACTGTAGAACAGTAGCTGTTTCATTTTTCCCTTTTGTTACCTCGTTGTCGAATACTTATGGAATGTTATTTCAAGGCACTAATTAACTCAATGTTTTACTAGTATGTGTTGTCCTAATATTATATGTTTCCTGTGTTGTGATCGCTTTGTTTAAATATTGAAGTAAAGCAACTGAAAAATTCAGACCTTTGAAATAAGTGGAGTTCCGGAAAACTTAAAATAAAAAATTTGAATGAAAGCGTACAAATTGGTTCACTTTGTTTATTTTACTTTTGTTTAAAGTAATTTAATTAAATCGGCTCTGAAATGCCCATGACGGAGTATTTTTGACATGTGCATTGTTTCGATCACCGCGAATTTCAATCATTGTTAATAACATTGAAATGTTTTTGTCGATATTAAATATTTGGGTGGTTCGGGGTAGTGGGTATAACGGTGGGGGGGGGGGGGGGAGGGTCGTATGTAGAGCATATTTTCATATTAAATGAACATTTTGTGGTGAGTACTGTTATCCGGTCGTATATTAATTCTGCACTATGTAAAAGCTCATTACAAATGAGGTTGGTGGACGTGCGGTTTGTTTTGTGTCTTATTTTAATCCGCTGTGTTTGACAGGTTTAATTTAATGCGGTCGGGAAATAATTTTAGCAACAATGTAAGTTTTATTAATATTTGCTTTTTGGTCGATTATACGGTTATGTGTGTCGAATTAGGTCAGCATAATTGACGGTTTGTGCAACGTGTAATTGGTACATTTCGGATTTCGCGGAAAGGATGATTAACTGTCAGTAGCAATAATTAATAACGCAACCGATCCATGATTGATACACATACAATAACGCGAACGCATTTCTCTCATAATACATGAAAATCCTAACAATTTATTTATAAAATAAATAAACAACCCTCACACATTATCAACTCATTCCTAAGAACGTGCTACACTTCAACAAAAAAACATAAGAATATTTATTCATGTATCGCAAGTACCTACACGGCAACAGTAACGGCTCAAACAAAAGATTTATATTCAAAAGTAACACATCATTGGCTGTTACGATTTTTTTCCACTGGCGCGGCCCCTTCCCCCTTTCCACCTCGTATCACTTCTCGCAAACGCGTTCTTTATCCAATTATCCGAAGATAAATCTCACCTGCGACTGCAAAGGAAATAACGTAGGAAAACGTTGTGTTAGGGAAAAGTTATATTTTCACAAATCCAAGCTTTTTTCTGAACACTCGACTTACACCGGCGCCGTCACGTCCCTTTTGTTAAGGTTTTGTTTTTGAATTTAATTATTATCTGTACGTGTTCATCTTTGATTTATGCAGTCAGAAATTTAATTGTAAACAGACCGTGTTTTGTAAACTTATCGTTATATTGTACTAGTAGCGCCCCGCGGTTTCACTCGCATAAGTGTCGATTCCGTGGTAACATCGGGATAACAAGTATCCTATGTCCTTTCCCGGGACTCAAACTATCTCTATACCATCGTCGTTTGAGCCGATAGACGTCCACTGCTGGACATAAGCCTCCCCCAATTTTTGGAGGGTTTGCCATAATCGCCACGCTTGGCGATCGCAGTATGCTATGATGGTGGAATACATAGAGAACGCTGCTGCCCATTCTCCGGTACGACCCTTAGTCGCCTTTTACGACACCCACGGGAAGTAAGGGGTATACCATATTTCACCGGAATCGGTTCAGTGGCTTAAGCGTGAAGAGTTAACATACAGACAGACACTTTCGCATTTATAATATTATAGTATGGATAACATCTCAACCTGTCATTTATTGGTGAGACTAGCTTCTGCCCGTGACTTCGTCCGCCTGAAATTTCTTGTTCCCCCGACCCACCCCGTCGCATCGCATCGCCTGCCCACGCTATTACTTACTTCGTTTTCGCTTAGCGTTCTTTCTGACTTTTTTCTTTTTTTCTCGGCTCGTAAGGGTCATAGCGTGATGTTACATAGCTTATAGCCTTCCTTAAGAATTGGGCTACCAAATGCAAAAACAATTTTTCAAATCCGACTGGCAGTTCCGGAGATTTGCGCGTTCAAACAAACAAACAAATAAACTCTTCAGCTTTATTATTAGTACAGAAGGTAATTATAGATAACCGTGATATTTCAAATCACAAACCACGTGAACCACAGATTAAAAGTTTCCACGAAACTGCAGCTTATTATTTTTCGGGAATATCTACCACCTCGTCCCGCAAAAAAAACCATTTCAATGTTGCCACAGATTTTCCTGTACGACCTGGATTTAATCTGAACCCATAAACCGTTAGTAGGTCAAAGCTTTACACAGAGGTCAATACTGCGAATCGGTTTTCATAAAACAGAAAGTACTCTCTCGAAACAGAAACAAACCATCTTGAATGAAATCGGGGAAGAGCAAATCAATAGTAGACTGTAAACAGTCAAAGGAAACGCAAGAATATATTTATAAATAACGACTTTGCTAATTACCTATTAATCAGGGAAGCAATACCTTCCAGCCTCTTTTGTTTATGACTGGATCGTTTTTCATCGACAATTTTGACGACAATCTTTAATCATTAAAGTCCCTATCGAGTGTTGTTTGTAACACTTTGTTGTATAATAAATATCCTGCTTAGGATTGGCGGCCCCTGGTTCTTGGGAAAAGGTTTTCAAGAGGACTTAATCTATTTATAGTCCGACTTTTAATTAGCTGCAGTAAAATGTCACTTCTTAATAACTCATTTCGGACTGATTTTAGAGATATGCATGTCAAATAAGTTTCGTTTGTTACACTATTCTGTACTAGAAAAACTAGACTTGATTATTGACCGCGAAAAAACAAAAAGTCGCCAATTTCAGTCATATAAGTAACACATCGTACAATAACAGTCGTCTGTGTGGTGCCGGACTTAAAGAATACCACCACCCCTTTCTTCCCGTGGGTGTCGTAAAAGGCGACTAAGGATCGTACCGGAGAATGGGCAGCAGCGTTCTCTATGTATTCCACCATCATACCATACTGCGATCGCCAACCCGCCTGCCAAGCGTGGCGATTATAGCAAACCCTCCCAAAATTGGGGGAGGCCTATGTCCAGCAGTGGACGTCTATCGGCTGAAACGACGAACGACGAATAACTAATTTCGGACTGATTTTAGAGATATGCGTTGTCAAATAAGTTTCGTTTGTTACACTATTCTGTAGGTACTAGAAAAACAAGATTTGGTTGATGGCCGCGAAAAAACAAAAAGACGTCATTTCATTTACTGCAGATAATTAAAAGTCCGACTATAGTGGACTGTTAGCGCCTAGTAATTATATTGTTGAGGTATACAGGGTGGCACCGTGGCAAGGACAACGAGGTGCAACCTGTTACCATGATTTTAGCACGTTTCTACACCCCCTAGGGTAGAATGTCTTTGTCATTTATCAAAAAAAAAAAACAAAAAACAACAGTTTCATAGAAAATACCTGCGCAGCCAAAATGTATATTTTTAGGGTTCCGTACCTCAAAAGGAAAAACGAAACCTTTAGAAGATAACCTCGTTGTCCGTCTGTCAAGACCCTTTTTCTCAGGAACGCGTGGAGTTATCAAGTTGAAATTAATATCAAATACCCAGGACTGCAATCCCTTGAAGCAGTGTAAAAATCAAAGTTCTAAGTCAACGCAATCAAAAGATACGGGCGTTTATGTTCCGTTTATGCCGCATTTTTTAACACTCGCAAGGGAATCAAAAGCAAAACCTACTTATAGGGTACTTCCCGTTGACCTAGAATCATGAAATTTGGCAAGAAGCCTGTCCTTTAGCACAAGTACAAGTAACAGGCTGCGCGTCGGTGTACCTGCCATCTGCCACCTTGTATTTTCTTTCTTTCTACTTAAGAGCGTTTACGCTGTACGGCATTTCATACAAACTTTCAAGCCCTTGTATTCCGAAATGAATGAACCGATTTTAATGAAACTTCATACGCATAAGCAGGATACAAAAGTCTAAAAAGTTACTTTATAACATTTCCGAAATATAGTGTTACAGCCACATTAGACCCATTTAAAAATTTCCATAGAAACAGAGATTTCCACTTATCTTTTTTTAAATAAGACATTTTGAAAATGTTCTTAAGTAACTATTTAGACCTTTGTATCCTGCTTATACGTATGAAGTGTCATTAAAATCGGTTCATTCATTTCGAAAAACAAGGGCTTGAAAGTTTGTATGAAATGCCGTACGGCGTCAACGCTCCGAGATTAAAAGTCATCGTGGTGCAAATATTAGCTAGTGACTCGTCAATAAGGTACCTTTCTGAATACACTTAAATATTAACTGAAAGCCAGTATCAATTTAATTCTAAATCATTAGATATTGCACTCCATTGTTATCATCAATTTCAGTACTAAACGTCTACAAGCTCTGACGTAACTGTCTGTTAATTCCAAGTTATATCACATTGACTGACAAGACTGTAATGTCTCAGAAAATTCACAGTATTATCGAAACCATCTTCGGTGAAGCGAAGCGAACCGATTAAATTTCATATGCTTCCGCGATTCGGCAAATTAGATCGGCACTCGAAACGGTCAAAAGTCGACACCGGGCCCTCCACGATGATATGACGCTATCCGTCCTCTTCACAATCACGAGGAAATTTAAAAAGTAAGCCAGACGAGTAATCTGTTTGTACGCGTTGGTTCAGTACTTGAAAATGGTATTAAGATTGCCAGTATTTGCACAGGTAAACGATTCTTTAATTTAGATCTGGTTGTTTACGTGTAGATTATTTGAGTTGTGGCTATAAAAGTTCATTTTTATTCTCCAAATTTTGTCTAATAAGTACCACTTTTTGATTCTATAACGCTGTAAATGTAAAGCGCGAAAATTAACCACATTTTCTCCAATTTCACGAACTATAAAACACGCATTTGTTTTAAAATGAACTCCCCCAATTCACTTACAGCAGGCTCCATAGAACATAATATCGTTACATTTGTTTTGTTCGGGAGGACCACACGGCGCAACCGACAGGTAAATATTGGGCCAAGATTAATAGGGTTCCGCAACGCTGCCCGCGGTACCCAGAAAACGGGAAGGAGATTTTCTCCCTTTCGCGGATCGGAAGCAGATCCCATTTCCTTCGACTACATCAAAGTGAGATAGCAATCGGTTTTTTATTTGAATCAGCAATATTTTGAACGACGTCAACTAGTTAGTGGCTTGTGGCCTGATCGGGTTCCTCCGATAGGTAAATACTCCGTCGTCTCGACCCTCCGGGACTCAATTTGCATCGAGTCTTATTGGGAAGAACGTTTATGTTTATTACCTGACTATCCGGGATTATTTTCTACACTAGCGATTGTGCACAGATTTTGTAGGTTCGTGGCAATTAGGTGCCGTAAGTCTTGTGGAGTAGTGGGTGAGTGGTTGGATTTGTAGTGTGCTGTTTATTGGCTTTGTCAGTTCGTCGTCGTCGTCGTCGTCGTTTCAGCCGATAGACGTCCACTGCTGGACATAGGCCTCCCCCAATTTTGGGGGGGGTTTGCCATAATCGCCACGCTTGGCAGGCGGATTGGCGATCGCAGTATGGTATGATGGTGGAATAAATAGAGAACGCTGCTGCCCGTTCTCCGGTAAGACCCTTAGTCGCCTTTTACGACACCCACGGGACGTAAGGGGTGGTGCAATTCTTTAAGTCCGGCACCACACAGTCAGTTAGTATTCTGTTTTTATGGGGCAGTTTCACTCTTCTAAAAAATACATTGACGAATGCTACTTTATGTAGTTAGAGCAAGTTTAGTACTGTTGATCTGCCACGTCTCGGGATGTGGGGTAATTGATGAAAGGTCATTTATGTAGTTAAGCCAAGATAAGGCTACGTTTTGTTATCTTTATACAGTACCTAAGATCAATGCTCGGTCTTTCTCTGTGTGAGGATACCCCTTTTTCTGCAGTTGGACAGTTACCGGTGGCGATTATTTAATTTTATTCAATAAACGACCAATAAATGAAGATAAAAAACTGGCCAACTGCGAGTCGGACTCGCACACGAAGGGTTCCGTACCACAAGGCAAAAACGCCGAAAAATACATCATCTGTGAAAATTTCAACTGTCTAGCTATCACGGTTCTTGAGATACAGCCTGGTGGCAGACAGACAGACAGACGGACATTGGAGTCTTACTAATAGGGTCCCGTTTTTACCCTTTGGGTACGGAACCCAAAAAAAAAAAAAAAATTTAATGTGCCAAAAGCTCAACTAAGATTTTTTTACATAACGTCACGCCCGTAATTTGAAGGGTTAAGCAGAGGTGTATCTATAGTACATTTCGCCAGCTGTGTATAAGTTCCATGTAATAGTGGGGCGAGCCTATTGTCATCAATCGGACGTCATCATAATTAGCCTATAATGTTCCCACTGCCGGTGAGAGGGAGTGGGCCGTAATCCACCACGCGGGCCCAGTGCGGGTTGGTAGATGTCACAGGTCTTCGAATGTTTGGTTCTAGGACATGCCGGTTTCCTCACGATGTTTTCCTTCACCGTTTTGAGAGCAGTGGTGATGAAATAATTTACACAAAGTAAAGCGCCTGTCTGGGTTTGAACCTACGACCTACAACTCGTAAGCCGCGGCCGTTACCACTTGGCCACCACTGCTCTGCTCAGTCGGGACATAATTCCAGTTTTTTTTATTAACTTGACTTTTACCACAAATTCTTTTTAACACATTACACGTGTAGGTAAAAGAATTACGCTTTTTCTGGCCACCACATGTTGGTAATTGGTGAAGCTGATTGCTGCCCTCAATCGGGTGCCAACAAGTAAATTCAATTGCGTTTTAATGACGAATTTTTTTGAATGTCATTAAGAGACCTGTCGTCGTCGCGTTTCGTGTTGATCAAAAGCATTGTTTAATCAACAGCCGGTGTGCATATTATATAAATGAACTGAAATGTAATGGTAAGTAGGTACTCACTTACTTATTGCAAAAATTGGAAAGCACTCGAAAGCATCCGACCAAAAACTTTTGGCGGGATGCGACAAGTTTGTTTTTAGGGTTCTTTCTGTACCCAAAGGGTAAAAACGGGACCCTATTGCCATTTAGAGAAGTGGGCATTCTGCACCTAAACCTTACTAAGAATCCACTGTCCGTCTGTCTGTCCGTCACCAGGATCCTGAACCGTGATAGCTAGACAGTTGAAATTTTCACAGATGATGTGTTTCTGTTGGCGCTATAACAACAAATACTAAAAACAGAATAAGATAAATATTTAAGGGGGGCTCCCATACAACGAACGTGTTTTTTTGCAGCGTTTTGGCCTTGTCCCTTCGTGTGCGAGTCCGACTCGCACTTGGCCAGTTTTTTTTTTATTATGGCATCACTGGATAAGGTTTTTTTTTGGTATGGGTAAATCAATAGGAGTATAGAGTAAAAAACTTATAATCAGAAATCACCAGCTAACCCGACAAAAACACCAAAATCAGATCCCGTTAACGAAAACAAACACCGGAAAAAAATCCAATAAGATTAAAATATTCCAAACTACCATCTCACCTGGTAAATTATCCGCCAATACCCCTGGGCTTGGTGTAAAGTTTACATTTAACAGCGGCGGTACGCATGCGCGGGGTTCGTCTCGGGTGACTAAGTGATGTATGGGCCCGGGGTGCCGCGCTATGCGCCGGAGCGGAACCACTCGCACGGCCCGCAGGATCCATTTGGATCCATCCTTTTGCCCTCGAACTCGCGTAGGTAGGCCGTCATTTTTATCAGGTAAGAAAAGGGTGAATACTGACTATATTAAAACTAGAACTTGTGAACTAGCGAGCCGCCCTTGCTTCGCACGGTTTTTACGATTTAACAAAACGTCTAGATTTCTTTATTATATAATTATGTTAGTTTAATATTAATATTACATAAACCTTCTGGAATAAAATCATTAAATGACGTTAAATACCATTAACTGATTTTGATAAAATGTATCAAAAATTGATGTGTACTTTAGAACAACAACGCGGTCACACAGACAGACACGACAAATGACTTCAATTTCCACTTTTATCGTCAATCTCGCATAGGTAAAGTCTACTTGAATTAATATTAATTTGATACATAAGTTTGACTTATGTATCAAATTAATATTAATTCAAGTTAAACAAATCGTAACTTTATTCAAATGGCAATTAAGTTCATTTCAGAGTGACTAGCACTATTGAATAAGTTATAAAAATGTTTGAAGTTGTAGCGTAAACTGAACTTTATTGTGTAAGATTTACAAGTAATTTTTCCATAAACTCATGTCTTTACATTTTTAGCAAATAAATCGCAAATGCAGATTAGGTCCATATTTTTATAAAAAATAAAAATATTAATACTGATTATATTAAAACTACGACTGAATAATTTTTCTATGTTATATAACTTTTCAAATCAAACCGGATCAGTTTATTGCAAACATGTTGTTATCAAATTAAAAGTTTAACACTGTAAGGGCTCTGCAAAACAAAACAAAATTAAATAACTTACTTTACATAATATAATGTGAAATTTTTACAAAACCATTTCCACAATGGCATTCTAACATGTCCGCATTGTGAACGTAGGTACTTACCTTTACAGTCAAGATGTTATGTTACATTAGCCACATCAAAGCACATAGGTACCCGAAATCTAAAAACATAAGCAGCCTTTAATGTTTCCACTCTGGGTCACAGGCCTCCTCACGGTGAGAGGCTGTGAGCCGTAATCCACCCGCGGGTTGGCCTATATCACGTCTTCAAATTTTTGGTTCTAGGACATGCCGGTTTCTTCACGATGTTTTCCTTCACCGTTTTGAGAGCAATGCTGATGAAATAGTTTACACAATGTAAAGCGCCTGTCTGGGTTCGAACCTGGGTACAACGCGTAAGTCGGGGGCCGTTACCACTAACCACGAGGTATTCCACTCAGAGCACTGATTTGAACCGCACTTGGACGGACGGCACCTGAGCACTTCCACTAAGTGCACTGAAACAAAATCTTGTAACAATTTATCGTTATTTTTTTAGTGATGGGATATACTTTTTTGTTCAAGGCATTATCAAGCAAAATATATCGATACAAATCAGCAGAAGTTAAGTCTTGTCACGGATAATTCCACCTTAAGTATGTATCTTAGGTAACTCGTAAGTCGTGTCTCCTGGAAAGCAATTCTCGCGTTTACACTCGTTGATGACGCATTCGTCATAGTCGCTTGTCTCCTATGTCGCTTATAAAATGGTGACATTATCCGGAATCATGTATTCTCACTACAAGGTGATCGTAAAGCACGAACTACTACACACTACCACTACATTAACCACTAGGTATATTAAACTTGAGAATTATTTTTCAATTTCATCTACCTTTACTAAGTGTCCTTCCCACTGAGCAGTCTTGGGTCTTCTACATCTAATCTTCCCCGTTGCCTCTAGATATTATTAGAATCTGTGTAGTTACTTATTCCTACCTTGAATTAAACTTAGGAGCTATAGACGCATCAAGGATCACGAGCTTAGTTGTGTAGGCAGATAGAAATCAGAAAGTTTTATTAAAAAAAATTGGCAAATTGTGCCGAAAAGTGCCCAATAGGCTGGTAGCATTGCCATGCGACGTGGCAATGCTGCCAGTCTTTTGAGCACTTTTCCTGTTGACTGTGATGCGGACGAATTTTTTGATGCCCATTGATTCATTCACCTACATGCACATATTATAGGTATTATTATTTTAAGGGCTGATTTTTCAATTATCTGATAACTTTATTCGAGCAATAATTTTGTAATTCTGACAGTTATTTCATACAAAAACTGTCAAATGCCCTGTGCTATTTTCAAGCATTATGTCAGGTTGTCTAATGAAACCAACACCCTAATTGCGCAACACTATCAATCTCAATCTTAATCATCTTGAAGTATGTTGCTAATCCATTCCCGGCAGATGGGACTGAAATCAGTATTTTACATTGTTACCATTATAATATAGTATAGTAGGTAAGTATACCTTCATCTTTCTTACCTGACCAAGATTATGTCTGGACTTTAAAAGAGACTGTGACCTCTGAGTTTGTTTCGGCCTTTCTTCTCAGAGTAGTCAGATTGGAAACGCCGACCTCATCTAGTAAAAAAACGTGATTGATGTGTAAAAGTGTTTGTACAAACCTACTTACAAAAATAAAATCATTTACTTACCATATCTCCTTACTAAATATGAAAATTGCCGCTTATTTATAATATCTAAGCTACTTTTCTAATTATATTTTCCAATTACTTTACAAAACCGTAAAGTATAAATATGTAGACTGCGTTCTAGATATTCTTAAGTAGTTATTAGTCGCAGCGGAGGGAGGGAACTGCTGTTGTATATTGTGAATGGGCTTTAAACGAGAAATTTATGTTCTTTGTACTCAACCGTGACTTTTATATATACTTAACATAATTTTACACTCGTCGTCGTCGTCTCACACTTTTTTCCCAACTTTGCACATACTTCCATATCGTTGCTTAGGATCATCTTTACCGGAGCCTCTTCTACTTTATGCAAAACATTTGTTATATCCAAAATATGTTCGTCACCTAAAAGGCTATTTTTGTCTGATTTACTAACACAGAATATCTACGTCAGCCACCACGGATTCAGTACATGGTTCTGAACCAGTTATAAAAAAAAAATGCTGTTCCATACATTTTCACCGGGTATAGGCACTTTTCTATGAAACAGCTGATTATTTTTTGATAATTATTAATTGATAATTTCTAGGATCTAAAATACAAAATACTTACAAAATGTTTTATTCAAGAATTTGTAACAACAATGGGTGGTTGTGTTTGGGAACTCCTTTTTAGCAATTTTTGCCTGTGTTAGGAGGCTCCGCTCTTCCATAGGAAAATAAATACAACAGTAACAAACATGTGGGTAATTAGACTTATACTTAATTACTTATTTCTAGTGATAATATTTATTTTTAATTTATAAAAAAAAAAGTAAAAAAAAATAAAAGCGTATTAACAGCAAAAACAAGAAAAATTGTGTAAGATTGTGGTTGAGGGTGCGTGTGTGACTGTGAGTGTGAGCGTGTGTGTGTGTGAAAATCATGTGCTGAAGTTATGGTTACAGTTTCCGCATAGCTGTCCCTGCTACCCTTTATATGGTGTCGTAAAGTCAACACCGCAGAATGATATTCAGCCATCTTCTGTACACGTAAGACCGAATTAACCTTTTGAATGTCTTAAGTTACACAGTTCGACATAAGCAATTGTCTTTCTATTGTGTCTCTAATTACGGCATTCGATGAGTTAATAATGTGACTCTGACCATTAAGTTGAAAAAGAATTGATTCATATTTCATAGACATCAACCTTAAACTTTTTTCAAAGGCCAGGTCATTGAAAAAAGTTTTAGGTTGATGTCTATGAAATATGAATCAGTTCTTTTTCTACACCTTTGACCAATGTCAAGTTGATGTCAGCTTGACATTGGTCAAAGGTGTACGATATTTTGATCGTTGTCATCAAGTCATTAAATATAGTTTTCTTGGGTCTACCTTTTATAGCAGAACTTTTTACGTCATAATATTGTTTTGCATAACAACGGATAGCATAAACTTCATTTCGCAGAAAATCATTTCGCATACACTCAGTTGTCATACATTCAAAACTCATAATTTTGTTAGTCAGAATCATCTTTAGGCATAATGTTTATATCCATAATAATTAAAAAGCAGAACCATCATATCGCAGAAAATTCACAGTCAGAATCGTCTTTTGGCATACATTTTATATCGATAGTCATTAAAAACCTACCCTAACCTAAATGCTAATTACAAAAATATTGTCGGCTTGGATGCATGTAGCATGCAAACAGGCATACAACATGCAAGCAGGCATGCAACATGCAGCATGCATGCAGCATGCATGTAGCATGCAAGCAGGCATGCAACATGCAGCATGCATGCAGCATGCAAGCAGGCATGCAACATGCAGCAGGCATGCAGCATGCAAGCAGGCATGCAACATGCAGCAAGCATTTTTTCTGTCACGGCTCCGGCGCTGCGGGGTTGGGCGGCGCCACGCGAGCTTATCGTCACAGATGGTTTTAACGCGGCGGGCCTTCAAACCACCTGCTCCTCAGCTCGCGGGCCGCCCTACCCCTCCGCGCCTACGCGGGTTTAAATTACACTCTAGGGGTAGGGCAGACAAGACTGCGTAAAGTCGGTTTCGCAGCGATTCGTTTCTGTCACAAAATTTTGCAGCACAACGTATTGACTTTTTATGACACGTATATATTATAAGTTTTTGATGTTTTGAACACTAATTTTTACAAGAAGATACATCTATTTTAATTTTTGATGTTCAAATATGCACCCATACCAAATAATCGTATCTCTAAATAAATGTTATGCTAAACAAAATTATGCATAATATTAATTATGGCAAAGGTAATTATGCGAAACAAAATTCTGCCAAGATAAAAGTATGCCATTGTAAATTCGGACACGTAAATATTCTGCCAAACAAAAGTTATGCTAAATAATTTTTATGCCTTAAAAATATTCGATTAAATAAGATTATGCCATGTGAGTTATGCCAAATAAAAATCGGAGTATCAAGATTCTGCCAAATAGAAGGAACCCAGTTTTCTTTATACTAGACTGCTCAGTGCTGTAGCTCCAAAAAGTGTTATGTATTCTGAGTTGATAAAGGAAAGAATTTGAAACTGACGAAGATATAAAAAAATATGCAGTATAAAAAAATTGTCACAGAAAACGATTCAAAATGTTTTCTTTTCCTAAAGACCACTGATTTAATTCCCTCAATAAACAAGTTTAATTAAAAGGTTAACCAGATTTTAACTGATGGTCTTAATGAGAAATTAAATTACCCCTCAGAGATCCCAAAATTAGTTTGACCTAGACAATGGTGGAGTGAGGGCGAATGTTCAAATATTTGTAGATTTAGTCAGGCGGCGGTCGTAAACCGGAGATATTGCTTGAGTATTGTCTCAAAGAGATTAGTTTCCTTACGTTTCTGTGTTGCTGCTAATGTTCGGAATCTGCCCTTTATGATCTATACCGGATGAATTGCGCTTGATAGTTTTTTGTTTTAGTATAGTTCATTCAATAAATGTAGTAGACTAATTAGCTTTTGGCAATCGTTTTACAAACTGTATATTTAGATATATAAATAAAACAAAGTCGGGTTAGATACACCATTTGTAACTCAAGAACGGTTGGACCGATTTTTATGATATTTGATTTGTTGGATTTGCTTCAACCTCGAATAGCAGAATAACTATTAAACCATGGGAAAAATTCACAAAAAAAACATAATTCATAATCTGACGCGGTACGAAGTGCGCGGGGCAGCTAGTATATAAATAAAACAATGTCGGATAAGTTACACCATTTATAACTCAAGAACGCCTGGACCGATTTTTATGATGTTTGATTTGTTGGATGCCTATGCCCCGAATAAAATAACTATTAAAACATGAGAAAAAAATTGAAAAAAATTAATGAATAGTTAATTTTCTCATACATTTTGTATGGAACGGCTTTTTTGATGATTAACTCGAGAACGGATTGACTGATTTCGATAAAAAATTTTCATTGTTCGAGAAGTACCCTCGCGCAATTTATTGATTCTGAGGCGGTACAAAGCCGGGTCAGATAGTTTCTTATAACATAAAGGTTAAGTTAAAAACAAACAAGTAAATTAATTAATAAAATGAACACGTCGAAGTGACGAGCAGCCCGCTATATTATTTGGCCACACTGTTAGTACAACGAGCGGCTTCAATAATACGAAAGCAAATACATGGAGCTAATTAACTAATTAGCCACATTGTGCAGTTTGGGCCAAATTTCTAAAGCTCAAACATCTTCTTATTCTATTTTGGCCAGTAATTAATTTAGTGCACAGAGATGACATGTAACCTAATGTGACATGATGAGGTTAAAATAATAACAGCCGCACGAGTCGATCGAAGGTAAAGCTAAGCTTGCTGAGGCCGGTCCGTGGATGGTTGACCATCCATAACATCGAGAGCCCTCCGTGCCTCGGAAAACACGTGAAACCGTAGGTCCCGGCAGGCATTTGTAGATCTTTGACAGTCGTTACAAGTCAGACTTCTGACCCAGTTACTGGGTAATACGTTATTATTATCCAGTAACTGGGTTGTGAAGGTCAGATAGGCAGTCGCTGGTAGTCAGCTGCATCCAGTTAGACTGGAAGCCGACCAGAGCATAGTTAGGAAAAGGCTAGGCAGATGAAGAGATGGCATGTTTTGTCTTTGCTACGATTTTATTGAACAGGGTTATTATAAATTGGTTAGCTAAACTATGTAGAGGCGATGGGTATTCATATCTAAACACGACAAAATAATAATTAAAAGATTTTTTGACGGTCAGAGGCCAACCGTCGTTGTTAGTGTTGTCACCAAAAACGTGAGTTGAGATATAATTATGATACATGTAACCGCCTCTCGCCTCAATTACGTTTGTCATAACCCGCACATTGGCTGCTACTTCGTCAACCACCCGCATCGTTATACAAGTTCGCGTTGATTAAAGATATCAGTTTCGTGAACCTTTCATTAGCAATGGCACAAAGGCAAACGCAATTACATCTTGGGTGACATCTGGAGGTCTTATCATGAAAGGGCTGCATCTTAAGTTGCCGAATTGGACGGTGAAGTCTTGGTACAGACGGGAGATAAGGATCTGAGTTGTGTATTTATATCTGTACCTGTCTTTGGTGAAGTTGAATTTAATGTTGGATTACTTTGTTAGTGTAAAATGAGGTCTGAGAGAGACTCCAACTTTTTGACACGTATTTTTGAAAGTGACTCGAGCATGGACCTATCTTGATTCTAAATAGTTTTCGTACTAAACTATTCATTTTAATTATTTCTATTGCTGAGTGTCAGTCTTGCAGAACAATGATGACACTGACAGCTTATGAACGCAGTTTAGATGTGCTCGTGTTCAGTTTCATTGGTGAAATCCGTCCTTAGTCTCCAGTGACTGGCCAAGACTTTTGAATTGTCGTAAGATTTAACTAAATCGCATTATGAATATTCATAACATTCACTTTTACCTATGTATATTAAGGATATTATGATAAGGGATCATTGTTCCATACGTAATCACAATTATTGGGCAAATAAGAATTCTGATCCTAAACAAACATTGGTGAATATGGAGCAAATATATGATTTTGAGTCCTAAGCTCTATCCTAACCTAACAGTGTTATGTTGATCTTTGACCACGTGTACCTACTTATCTTTAGAAAAGAGTAGCATAAGTATAATAGTTTGGCTATATTATACTGTATTATAAAACAAAGACGGGGTGTCTTTGTTTGCCGCGCCGCATTGGTCTGTCGGTCTGAACGCGATAAACTAAAAACTATCGAACAGATTTTCATACGGTTATGACCAATGAACGAAATGATTCGTGTGGAAGGTTCAGGTGTATAATTCATTAAAGGTTTTGTATAAATTGGCTGAAATATTACGATAATTGCTGAAGATTTCGGAAAAAATTATGCCGACCTGGCGTGCGCTGCGTAAACCAAATGAAGTTATTTATGTAAACAATGTATTACGGAATTGATACATTATAATCGATCAGGTTTTTTATTCTTAAACCTACAGTCCGGCTGTCGAGAGCATGCATTCCGGACAGCTGTCAGTGCGACAATTCTAATCACACTAATATTATAAAGGCGAAAGTTTGTGAGTGTGTGTGTGTGTGTGTGTGTGTGTTTGTATGTATGTTTGTTACTTCTTCACGCTCAAACGGCTGGAACAATTTTAATAAAATTTTGTATGGAGGTAGCTGACACCCTACTTTTTATATAGGCTTTTTATCCCGATATTCCCACGGGCTCGACATTTACGCGGGTGAAACCGCGGGGCGCAGCTAGTAACTAATAAAGATCAAATTCGCAAAACACTTATTTGTTTGTATGAAACTGTCAGGTGTCAATAACGCATTCTGTCGACGACCGCACTGTAGTAAGTACCTACTTATATTTTTCTTGAAAATTCAGAATTAACACCAACTTTATCGTTGTTAAGAAAAATTTAACTATAGTTCGTCCTGCTTTTCTCTAAACCGTGTAAGCCGACAGACAGATTCAGAGAACAGAGACAGATACAGATTCATGAGAATCTGTCGAACAAACAAAGCTTTGAATGTATTTTTAAACAATTTTTAAAAACGAACATCAAAATATGATAAAAGTACAATGTAAGCAGAAAATGCAAAATATTTTTTCCAACATAAATATTAGATGATATTCATTACATAGATGGACCACTCCATTATTTTTTATTTCCATAGATTAGTTTACCAACAATAGGTTCATAATTGAAAAGGAAGCTAAAATATTTTTCCACCTATTGTTGAATCACAGTAAAATTGGATCCTATTATGCTTTTGTTTTGCAGGAAATTAACAAAATTCGTTTGTAAATGGTGGATATATTTGTTTTCTTGTAAACTCGGGAAAACTAGTTGTTTATCAAATTGACTACCAACATAATGAAATGTTACAACATTCAAATCATAACTGTCATTCTTTGACAGTTGTTATGAAGTGGCTATGACACGCCAAATTGACGTAGTGTGTCAATTTGATTAATAATTATTTTCCTGACTGTATTTAAATAAACTAATTGACTGCTGCGCTGCGTGTCGCGGGTTCGATTCCTGCACGGAACAAATATTTGTATGACCTACAAGTACCTACTTAGTTGTTCCGGGTCTGGCTGTTTGTGTATGTGAGTTTTAAATGTTTGTAAACGCACCCACAATACAGGAGAAATTCCTAGTGTGGGGCAACGTTTTATAAAAAACACAATATGAAAGCAAAACATACATAATCAGCCTAAAATGTCCCCACTGCTGAGACACAGGTCTTTATGAGAGTGAGCGATGTTTTCCTTCACCGTTTTGAGAGCAGTGGTGATAAAATAATTTACACTAAGTAAATTGCTGTTCGAATTTTCTTTTATACATTAAGTTCCATAATAATGAATATGATATGTCATTTGTATTTATGGTTTCCTAGTTAACATATGCACTGCAATGGTTGTTGCAATTGACATAGCTCAATAAAGAAGAATTAGATAAGCTCAGAGTGCTCAACAAATTCAAAACAAAATGATCATGCTTATACAAGATCTTTTAAGCTACATTTGTGGACGAAATTCTGTTAAGCGTTTACTCAGTACATTTCATTTAGAGCAGGGTTTCTTAAAGTGGGGTCCACGGACCCCTTAGGGGTCCGTAACATGAGTGCCAGGGGTCCGCAACAGCTCAGTAAACATTATCAGAAAACTGTGCAGTAATCAGTAAACTCACGCATCGCTTGTTTGATCGCGTCTGTGTGCGCGTGCACGTGCTTCCGAAACGCGCTAATACGAACATAGCGCGTTTCGGAAGAGTCGCCCAGCGCGCGGCCTCTTGTTTAGAGCTTGTCCAGAAAGAGCGAGCATTACGCGCGAGTGTTGCGTCCACAAGGAGCGTACCAACGCGCGAGTATTTGGTTTCGAATTTCATTTGACAGTAGAAAACATGGAGTTGAACGCTCTGGAGTTCGCGCGTCCACTGGACGCAACAAGGAGTCTCTAGTATCTCGACTCGCGCGCAATACGCGCGAAGCAAGCGCGAGTCGAGAGTCTAGCGAACTGCACGCGATTAACGCGCGTATTTTAAAATCGCGCGATGCTTGTGGACGCGATGTATTGGCTCCTAGTATCTCGCGTATGAATTCGCGCGATGCAGCTGAATA
The DNA here is from genome assembly GCA_916614155.1 of Mesoligia furuncula. NCBI lineage: Eukaryota > Metazoa > Arthropoda > Insecta > Lepidoptera > Noctuidae > Mesoligia > Mesoligia furuncula. The sequence goes on along the minus strand of OU744800.1, from coordinate 19,926,674 downwards.
CCTAAATCGATAAAATAATACCTACAACAAATAGGAGGAGCACTCGTTGAATAGAACGAAAAAATCATGCATCTTCTCTGTCGCAGAAATACGACACGAGCAGTAGGGGCACGGAAATATGTGTCGCATAAATGCGACATAAGCGGTTAAAAGGTTAAAGATGACATGCGCCTTGCCTTGTCGAAGACAAGTCCACAATTTAACGTGCTTATTGAGGCCAAACAAGAGCATCCTTCTCACTAATTTAGTTTTGTTTTACCTAATTAAGTATTAGTGCCTAAGTGTAAGTAAAATACCAATAAAAGTCTTTTGTGCAATAAAACTACCTAATAAAATGCATAAAATATTTGTTTTATTCCTAAAATATTCTTTGACAGGGGTCCGTGGAGGTTTTTGAATTCGGTTAGTGGTTCGTGACTGCAAAAAGTTTAAGAAACCCTGATTTAGAGGGTGATCAAATAAATTCGTTGTTCTAAGGATTCGGGCATACAAGACTTTATTAATTTAACTTTAATTTCTACCACAAAAATATTAGTTAAAATCTGTACAATTAATTTTTTTTATTTATTAATTAAGTATTCACAAAAGAATTTTCCTAACATGTTCTATTTAGCGAAATTACGTATTACTTACGAAATAATACAAACTTACACATTGAAATTACCCGTAGCAGACATCAAGATTTAAAACGATAATTTGTACAAAATCAAATTCTGTCTCAAAGCATCGTCTGTTTTGCATTACGTGAAGACAAAGCCTTAATCTTTCCCCCGGAGCGGGATCTCTTGTTTAAATGTTGGTACAAAAGCCCCGCTGTTAGCTCTTGCCACATCGCAAACAGTGTGTGCTACGCCGAATATTGACGGCGACTCTTTGCAAAGATAAAGATTTGTTTTTTCTTATAAAGATACTTGTGTGTATGTATCGTCACGGATTTCTTTAGCGTTAAAAATTGTGGGCGAAGTGGTGGGAGCGGTGCAGTGTTGGTAACAGCGTTGTTTTGTTTGTAAACGTTATGAGATTTGACGGCAGTCGCTTCGAGTAAAACACGTGACATGTTTTTGGGAAAGATCTGATGGTGTGAGTATATATATTATGCACACTTAGATACCCATCGACGTGAGAAAAAAAATTACGTAGTCAACAAACACCATCGTTCGTTAACGCTGAACATGCTATGGAAATATTTAATCATAATATATGTCGCTATGCTCGGTAAACGGATTTCTGATAGCATTAGGCGTGTTTCCAGAACCGTGACGGAATATACCCAGCTTCTTGACATAATCGTAATCAACAAGTCGTGCAGAGAGAAAAGCGGTCTTATAGTTAGCAAGGTGCGACAAATAAAAATCGTAGGCAAATTATAATGTTCTTGTTTTAATATTTGTGCACTAAAATCAAAATACGTTCCGATGAGTATACAGAATTTAATAATTTTGCTATGAACATTAGAATTGTTTTCAGCGAAAACCACAAAACAGGTTCAACAAAATATGCTCATCATATTACTAAAATTTGATAACAAATGCAGCATTTGATGGATAATGCTGCCATGGAATTTGCGTTCCTGTATTTATTTAAAATGCTGTTCATGTTATAGACAAAGTTTGGATGAACATGCCATGGTTTGGTATTTTGTAAAATATTTGAATTTAAATGAGCTTTTGTTTAGACAGAACAGACTACAAGGAAAAACGTCAGTCGGTTGATCGGTTCCCAAACTATACAGACATTAAAAAAAAATGGTGCGTGCAGGAACGTACACGTGATCGAAGTAAAACTTCTTAAATAATACAGAATAAGAGAGTTAGTGTGAGAGACAGAGGGAGAGAGAGAGACAGTTACATCTTTCTTCTCTCTCATGTAAGTAAACGTGACGCGTCCTTAAAATTTCACACTCAATTCTCGTCCAATTAAAATCGAATCGCCGTCTAAGAAGTTTCACTTCAAAAAAAACTAATGTTCCGGGTAAATATTGTCTTAATAAATATATACAAAGTATATCAAAAACGCACGCATATCACCAAACACGTACCCTACACAACCCCTAAAACAAATGAGGAAAGTAAAAGCCCAGAATAAGAAACGACAATAAATATGTATAATCTGAGTATATACATATACATTATTGCCGCAAATCACCTTGTAGTTAAAAATAATATAATATTTCAATCGACAGATATTTTTTATGCGTGGAATATCGTATATTGACGTATATTGACGTCTGACAGATTTTGTATGGAAGAACTGTCAAAAATTCAAAATTATTTCGCAGGTAAAATTATCTGGCATTGGAACTGGCGTTGGAAAAATCAGCCTTAAATGGTATTATCTTTTTGTATGTTTTTGGTTTGCTACTTGGTATATATGTGATGTTTTTAATTATGTTTTTTTTTAATACTAACATTTTATTACTAAAACGAATCATTGTGTAGTTTTCATGGTGTGCACTTTTATTATAACTTGGTGTATTTTTTTCAACAGTTAGTATGTCTAATGGTTTATCTAATAAACGAATGATTTATTTATAGTAACGTACTGTGTGGATGAAGGGACGGTCTGTACATTTGATAAAAAATACCTTCGCACGACCGAATAAAGCTGCGTGACCGATGCAGGAGGGTTAGATCTAGGGTCACCTACCCGCTTGCCTAGCGCAGTAATTAACTTCCTACAAGGCAATGTATTTAAATCTCCTGTCAAGAATTTATTGAAAATAAAAAAAATATGCATCTGCGGTTCCGCTTGCGAGGTATTAATGAACTGGTATTTCCTATCCTAGGTACCAAGATATCACTTAGTAAAAGTTCATCAAAATCAATTCAGTAGACGTACCAAACAAAGATACATGAAAAAAACTGTCTTTGTAAAACCTAAATGGGAAATTGTAATGAAAATTTGTATTTTTTTTTTGTAAAAAAATCTCACTCGCTCACACAAAATACTCGCACTCACACAAAATTGGTATGTGCACCTACAGGAGCAATTTTGTGGGAGTCCGAATATTTACATCAGATATATCTCGCAACTAATTTGCGCCTTAAATCTAGCGTTTTTAAACTTTGTTTTACATTTGTTGCAGGTAAGTCGGAGTTCATATTTGTTCGGGTAACGTATGTGGGGGCTATTTAAATATTGCCTACTATTAACAGTGCAAATATTGCATCGCATCATGACGGGAAACTTCATGTAAGTTGCATCTAGAGTTGAGCCTTTAAATTGGACCTGAACGCGGTTTCAGGGATGTTTATTTGCGTTTTACTTATGTACGTTTTATTAACGAAGCATACAGGTTGTAATGCTAAGGTTATCTAGGAAAGTTGTTTTGTCAAGTTATAATGGCGGTCATATATAGAAATCTGTTATTTTCCACCAGTATTTGACAAGAAACGCTCTGGAAGTATTTGGGCAGCAGTTATTGTGTGACCGTTGTCCGCTTTCTCAAAAAATCAAAGTTTTAGGAACAAAGACAAACAAACACACCACAACAAACAAACAAACACAAAAACTACAACAATTTATTGACAAATTGTTACCGTGAATGCATCACATGATTCTTTGTTGGCTTATACTTATGATAAAAGCTTGCAGGTTTAACCGCATCTATTAATGCAGGGTAAGCAGCAACATTCCTAATTAAATATTTCCCGCACCAATAAATTATTCTTTGAAAATGAGCCCGCTAAACACACCGTACGCTTCGCGATGCGTACGGCACGCGACACGTTCGATAAATAATTAACCAATTTTAGTTTTCGCTTAATCGGCTTTTTAGAAAACTCATTTGACTGGCAAATTGTTTTACGTGTCCAAGCTAAATGAATATTCAGGGGATAATGTTGGGTGTTAGCCTGTCTATTACCTTGCCGCCATGTTTTTTTAGGAAGCCTGAAAGCAAACAATTACATTGATTACGTAGCTTTAAAACTACCGTGGAAAGTTTGCCCAGTAGATAATGTACAGTCAGCAAAAGAGATAAGTAACCAGGGTCGTCGGGTATAGTTGAAGTTTAGTAGGAAACCGATGGATGTTTTCCAATGAAATTTTATTAGATAAATTACCTGTTTGTTTTCTATTCATTAAATTAATATTATTTGAAAATATCCATCGGGTTCTTACTTAACTTCAGTTATTTCCGACGGCCCTGGTCATTTATCACTTTTAGTGGCCGTACCTACCGGTTTTTTTCTTAAAGATTTATTGTTTGCAATTTATATACTTTTTAGTCTTAATATTTTGACATTTTTACAATTTTATATTAGACATTTTATTTATTTTTATTATTTATTCGATTCTGACATTATATTATTATATTTTTTTTATGACTTTAATTACTTAGGTATTATTTTTTATTGGTCACAATTTTATTTTGGGTTTTTATCTGTTTTGAATTTAATATTATATTTTATATATAATTTTAATATATGAGTTTGAACCTCTGGACTAGAATTATGTCTGAAATAAATAAAATTATTATTATAATATTATATTGTAAAAATATTAGATTCACTGCCTGGATTCTGACTGCCTCGTCGGTCTAAAGCTCGCAAGCGCTACTGCTGAACATGAGGTCCAGGTTTCAATTCCTGGGTCGGGCAGTGGGTTTTTACCCACCTGGAATTTCTCAGTAGCAGCCCAGAGCCTGGATTTGCGCCAGGTAGATAGCAAAAGCCTTGACTTACACATAACAATTCACCTCTGCCTAACCTCTCGGGAAATATAGGCGTGATGTTTTGATATGTTATCCTTGATTTATCTGCTTAAAAGTGGAGCTGTTTAAATGCCTTTTTTCGTACAGTCACAAACTATGAGTACAGCTCAAGCCTTGGCCAAAATATGACAACACTTCATGGAGGCTAATTGGATGCGTCTCAGATTTTAATGGAGTAAGTTAATCAAACTTCAGCAGAATATTTCATATAATTTCAGAAAAGTCAACCTTTGATCACACAAACTTATCTGCTCATCCAATCAACAACTAAGTAAATAAACCGTGCAACCGCGAACCGGAAAACGTAAAGCGGGTCGTACAGGGACGGTCAACCTTATGAGGGGTGCGGAAGCATTTAGATGCAAGCCGGGCTGCAACGTAGCTGGGAAGCTTACGTCAACTGTGTACGTCTTCCGGCTAGGACGACGAATTATTCAAACGTTGGAGATCACAACGTTTTGTAGTATTGTTTGAAATTACAGATGCTTTTGTGAAAGCTAGTCTGTTCGGGCATAGAAATACGGACACCTGGAAACAGTGGAACAAAAAACCTTCAGTTCGCACGCTTATAAAAAACTATTACTGTGTAGTGTAACTCTATTGTGCGACTCTATATTTTTTATCCACTCTGATTTTTAAAATTTTGTGTTCCATATTTTTTGGCGGCGTTCTTCGAACTTTTCTAAGAACCTTGACTACATAATTACGACAGACGACAAGCATTTCATTTAAATTACCGGATAAAATTACCTTAAAAGCGAAAGCTTTTGGGTGGCTCGCAAATTTAAAAATTTAGTTTTTTAATTTAGTTAATTTGCAGGTTAGTATCAAATATTTATTTATGGAATTATAATCATAGAAATCATTCAATACATCTCTCTAAGTTCATATAACCCTATTGAATGATTATTTCATGACATTAGATTCTTCTAATGATTATAATTCTGTAGGCTTAATTTTAATCAATATACAACCTGACACTGACCTACGCAAATTGTAAGAAAATTTGAATCTCGTGGATTTTTTTTTGTTAGCCTACTGTGTGTCCCACTGCTGGGCCTCCCCTTTTTTCTTCCAAACTGTGTGCGATCTCTCACCATGTTGGGCCATTCTTCATTTATAAAAGTATAAATCAGATGCACTGATTATAAAATGTTTAGCACCACTGAGAACAAAGACATACATTTCGAAATAATCATAACAGTGGGATTTTTAACTCATAGGTACAGGCACTACAAAACATCATACAATAGTTAGATTTTATTCCCACACTCGTTAAAGGTTTTTAATGAATGAAACCAAATACTATGAGTTCGTTATTTACCGCCATATTTTTTGCTGCACCACACAGCCTTCAGCTTTCAGCGGTCTAATGGTTTATGTATCAAATTCATACGCAGCGTTTAGTCCATTTAGGGAACATGCCTGGCTTGAGTTACCAATTACACTACATTGGCTTAAGCCTAGCCTAAATCGGTGTGTGTACGGTAAGCCGCATGAAACTCGAATACCGTCTGAGCTGAGATTATTATTGATGTAGCGGAGACTAAGTTTGAAAGATGTGCAGCGATGTTCGTGGGTACAGACGGAATTCGCAGAAAAGATACGCAGGAGAAAATACTTTCATAATTTTTTGGATCTTTTTAAAGGAGACTTTTTCTGCAGTAAGTTAATTTTATACTACTAGCGAAATGTGGGTGCACCTACTTGACTCTTCGGGCGATACACGCGACGTGGTATCATGTACGTCATAAACAGAGTGGCGATTTAAAGCAGTTTTTACAAGTTGTTCACAGTCTGTTAAAATAATAAATTAAACAATTTTACTAAAAATAGAAAACTGGATTTTACAAAGAAAAATAAATAATAATAATATTTTATTTCGAGCAACAAGACTCATAGTGTTAGTAACAATATACTTACAAACTATTTTAGTAATACAAAAACAAAAACACAAAAACAGATTGTGACATCACTGCTGCACAGTGACAGGCCCAGCCGAAACCTTGCAGCAACGGTTCACAAACGCACAATCAAGCCTACTAATTATCACTTAGCCTCATAATTGTCACGACATAAACCACCCTTGATAATAAGGCACTAGACACGCGCGGGGGATGGTATCAACAATTCAACTCAAACTAAGACGTATTTCTTCGGCTACCTTTCCTTTGGCAACGCTACAGCTAACAGCTGTTTAAAATTTGTTCTTGAAATTTTAATTTTAAATATTAAATTTCGTTGTTTTTTAGGCCTATTTCCAATTACTCTTCAAGTAAATAGGATAATAATGTGTATTTTGTGTTAGATTCACATACCTAGTGCAAATTAAGTGTAAATATAACAATGTAAATCGGTGACAGTTACCGGCACAAGGGAATTTGCATTGTCATCTTGATATCAGGTACAATACTTTATATTTTACTTGCTATTAGTTAGTTTACGTACTACAATTAGTATAATTTCACCTGCAATTACCTACTTTGTTCACTTTTAGTAAGGCTACTTGATGCCAATGACCTTTGAACGTAAACATAACCTTACTTAGGTTTGGTGACAGAACTCCTTTTATTTACATCTAAATCTCATTTTTCCCATTGACTTCTGCCCCTAAGACGACCTACTGACCGACTTTTATATTCTCCTATTAAACTAATCATCTTTCCAACTCCTGCCACAACAACCTTCTCTTTTCTAATTTCTTGTCGCTTCCTTACTAGTTTTAATCATGATTATGACTCGCAGCGCCCGTGCTCGTCTCGAAGAGTCCAAACTCAATGAGGCTTTGAGCGCTTTAAAGGCGTCAAAGGAGTCCTGTGACCAACTAATTAAGGAAATGGATGACAATGAAAGGTTGCTCTTTGATGCCCATGACAAGAATAGGAAATTAAAAATTGAAATGGCTCAGTTATATACTCAATACACTGATGCCATAGAAGAACGGGATAGACTTCAGCTTGTTGTGGACGGGTTCAGCCAGTGTAGCGTAGAGTATGAACAAGCTCTTAGCCACAAACACTTATTACAACAGCAGCTACATGAGGCTCAAAGTCAGATTACACAACTTGAGACTACAAACCTTAACATCACTGCCTCGCTGAACCAAAGTCTGTTCAATGAGTTGGTGTCTATTGCCCCGTCAATGGTTTCTGCCATAAATCCTACTAACACTATTGACTTGACAGGTGATGATGAATCAAAATCATGTAAATCAGTGAGGGTAGTCACTAGTAAAAATAAACTCAAAAAGTACATCAAAATTAATAAATACATTGTTAAAACCCAAAAAATGGTAAAAAGACAAAAGTTCTTTATTAAAAATGTAAAACTTAATAGGGAAAGGTTAAATTTGCTTAAACAGTTAGATATGTATTCTTTTAATTTGGAGCAAAGTACTAGGAAATACAATATTGACACACAGGACTTGCAATCTCAACTTGACCAGCTGCAGGAGAAACTAAGATCTATGACTAACAAATATAATACCTCTGAAGATCTAATGAGGGAATATGTGTTGGCAATGAATGAGCTGGTGAACTCACAAACAAACAGCTGTGAGCGCTGTCAAACACCATCCACTGTACCTACACCAGACCATTCATTATCAGCATGCAATACCACATTACTGCATCCTTGTGTTGATTTGACTATTCCCTCTGTTAATAGTTCCATTATACCATGTAAAAAAAATGTAAATCATGATATTGTATTATTTTGTGATGAGATTGGAAAGGACTTAGGTCACTTGTTGACAGATGAATATCCGGGACACTCAATAATAAATTACTGTATGCCTGGTTGTTCTTTATTTGCTATATCATATGCTATATATATCACTCAGCTGCCTAGGCTTATTTTTAATTATTTTATTTTTGGATTGTTGTCTTCTTACTATTTGCTGTACTCTGGACGCTCTTAACGCGTACGTATTTTTTTTACATCGTTCTCACATATAATTGTAAATTCAACATTAATGATGTAACTAATATTTTTGTAAAAATACAATTTAAAAGAGTGTCCATGGAGTTTCTTGCCCGTTCTTCTCCATAGGTACCTACGCTTTGGAATGGGCAACTAGCTTCATATTTTCTGACTGACCGACTTCTTGACAATTCAAAAGTGCCTGTAAATGGTTTAATTGAAATAAATGGTTTGAGTTTGAGTTTGAGTTTGATATTATGAAAGAAGTTATTAAATATAACTTTAAGCAGGAAACAACTTTATTAATATTTATGGGAAATAGGGGTAATTTAAATAAAGGAGAATTGCTCCAATATCATCGAACATTGTGCAACCTTAGATTAAGAGTCGTTTTACAGTCCACTAGCGCCGCCAATTGAAAAAATGTCATAACTCGTAAATAGAATCAAAAATACAAAATGTGGTCTATTATTACTGTAGAAAAGGCAATAACGTAATTTTATAACACATTGTCAACACTTGAAATATAGCTGTTTAGCTAAATCGTGCATTTGTAACAAAAACGGCCGTTTATGTTTTGAATGCACGATTTAGCTAAACAGCTATATTTCAAGTGTTGATAAGGTGTTATACAATTACGTTATTGCCTTTTCCACAGTAATAATAGAACATATTTTGTATTTTTGATTCTATTTACGAGTTATGACATTTTTTCGATTGGCGGCGCTAGTGGACTGTAAGAGGCCTCTTAAGAAAAATTGTATTGTTTACATTCCCTTACAGTAACAGTTTGCCACAGGAAGAAAATAACTTAAGATTTGATATGAACATGACATTGCACAATTTGACATATAATGATAACCAATTCCAGTTAATTGATACTAACTATTATGTTGGTAATAATTTATATTTGACAAAAGATAGATACAATATTGTTATGTACTATCTTTCTAACTATCTTAAAAGACAGATAGCTGTGTCGCTATCATATTTTTTTTCAATTTCAGCCAAACATTTGGCTAAACAAATTGCTCCTATTGAGCAATGCAATGACTTTTTAAAGTATTCTGCCAATAATTTGGTCAAAATTAATGACATTAATCATCATTTAAATTAGACATTAAGACAATAGAGGCAACCTCTTGCAAAAATGTAACTAAGGCAAATAATAAGTCAAATGAAAGTGTAAAAAAATTAAATAGTATCAATCTGGTGCATCAAAATATTCAAGGATTTTTAAACAAAGACTTAGAAGTAGAATTATTCCTGAATTGTAACAATATAGATATTCTTTGTTTGACAGAACATTGGCTTAAAAGCCACCAGTTCATGTTCAATTTTAGTAATCACCAGATTGGTAGTTCATTCAGCAGAGTAAATGCTATACATGGTGGCTCATTAATTTTAATAAATAACCAGCTTAAGTTTAAGGACCGAAAGGATATCGTAAGCCTCTCTGTTGAGCGAACAATTGAAATAGCCTGTATAGAATTGGAGCAGTTCATTATATTAAGTGTATACAGACCACCTTCAGGATTGTATGATTGTTTTGAAAAAGTTATGGATGAAGTGTTGCACAAAATCTGTAATACAAAGAAGTCTATCATCACTTGTGGTGATTTTAATGTTAATTTGTTAGAAAATTCTGGGTTAAGTACTAAAATTATAAGTTTGTTTCAGTCATACAATCTTGCTAACCAATTTTTAGAGCCCACTAGAATAACTCCTACTAGTGCCACATGCCTAGATAACATTTATACAGATGTTATACCGACCCACAAAGAAATTATTAACTTAATAGACTCAGATCATTGCGGACAATTGATCAGTATTCCAAATTACAACAAAAAAGTTACTAAAAAAGATATCACTGTTAACCCAAAAACAACTAATCGCTTGGAAACATTTAAAACTAAACTCTTGGGTAAATTACCACTTTTATTCACTAATGATGACCCTAATCAACAATATAATGATTTTTTTAATATGTATTGCACACAATTTGATAACACTTTTATTCCAAAAAGATTATCGGTTAATAGTAACGCTTCCTTCAGTGACTGGGCCACCATTGGTATTATTTGGTATACATAAAAGTAGAAAACGACTTTATGAATTATATGAAGAACGGATTTGTATAAACACTGCTGAATTTAATTTATATGTTAAGAATTATTCTAAAATATTTAAAAAAGTTTGTAGTATTGCCAAGTCACGTTATTTGAGTTCAAAAATTAAAAATAGTAGCAACATTATTAAAACGACTTGGAATGTCATTAATAGCGAAACGGGAAGGTCATGCACCCGAAGTAGTGACTACAGCCTTGCTATTGATGACAATATAATTAAATCAGATTCTCAAGTCGCCGCGGCCTTTGAAAATTTCTTTGCAGAGATTCCAGTATCAACTACTAAATCTCTTAACTCATCACCCGCTGCCGCAGAGTCTTTACTTAAAGAAAACGTTTCAGTTTGTGATTCTGAATTTCACTTTGAATATGTAACCTGTAACGATATAATTAAAACCTTTCACACGTTAAATGTTAAAAAGACCGCAGATCTATGGGGTAATTCTGTGGATGTTGCTAAGTCGATTATAAACATTGTAGCACCTACTTTAGCTGTTATATTTAATAATTGTATTGACCGTGGTGAGTTTCCTGATCTTATGAAAAACAGTAAAATAATACCGTTGTTTAAATCGGGTAGTACATCAGACCCTACTAATTATCGACCTATTTCAGTACTACCTACCTTTAGTAAAATTTTTGAAAAACTTATTTTGATTCAATTGCAAAGATTTTTTAATAACAATAAATTACTGCATAATAAACAGTTCGGTTTTACAAGGGGTCGTTCGACTACCGATGCAGGAGTTGAACTTTTAGGACATATTTATAATGCATGGGAGGACAAATGCGATGCCTTGGGCGTCTTTTGCGATTTGTCCAAGGCATTCGATTGTGTTCTTCATGACACATTAATCAGGAAACTGCACCACTACGGAATCCGGAACGCCTCTCTGGATCTTCTTACTTCTTACTTGAATGATAGGATTCAGAGAGTTGATGTTAACGGAAAAAGGTCACCCGGATCTGTAGTAAGAATGGGGGTCCCTGTTGGAAATAACTAATTACAACAATGATGTTGGCATGTGCACATCATGGAGTTTGTATATGTGTCCCAGTATAAACTCTGGTAATATAGAATATAGTTTTTCTAGACAGATGTCACATTCATTAACAAGCTGGTACTTCTGATCGTTTGCCTGTGCGGACGCACAATATATTTTGGAGTCTAATATGGTATTTTATTGAGTAGTCCACGGAATTTCTAACATGGTAGCAGAGCGTTCAATTTCGCTACTCTAATAACCGTTTTCCAAGTGTGCGCGTGTGATTTCGTAAAATTATTTTCAATATTTATTCGCAAGAAAACAAAAGATGGCAACTGCCATTCAGAATGTTTCTATTGAAAAATTATCTGGGATCCAAGATTATCCATCCTGGAAATTCATGATGCGGATGGTGCTCATCCATGACGATCTTTGGGAGTGTGTGGGCACAACTGAAAATAAAAACGAAGACGCGAAGAAACAGGAAAAGGCGCTCGCGAAAATCGCCTTAAACGTGAGGCCTTGTGTATTTCCACAAATTAGAAATGCCAAGACGGCTCGCGAAGCGTGGAACAACCTTCAGAAGGCATACGAGGACCGAGGTTTGTCACGACGGCTCGGATTACTTCGCACATTGTTCGCCACCAAATTAAGCGAATGTGCTAGTATGGAGGCATATGTTAATAAGGTTATGGATACATCGCAACAACTGAGCGACATCGGAGCGGCTTTGGAAGATGACTTCGTGGCCGTGATTTTACTCAGCGGTTTGACAAGCGATTACGACCCGTTGATTATGGCTCTAGAAAATTCGAACACGTCACTGTCAAGCGAAAATGTCAAAGCGAAATTGCTTCTGGAAAATGCAAGACGCGATGAGAGAAGCGAAGATGCTACGGCTTTAGCAGCTCGGAAGGCACCCAAACCAATAAAGTGCTTCAGATGCAAAAAGAGTGGGCATATCAAGAAGGATTGTCCTGACAACTCTGACGGCAAGAAGAGTGGCCGGAAGAGCCAGGCGCATCTCACAGCGTTGGCCGCAGGAGTCAAGCGAGACGTTTGGTACGTCGACAGCGGTGCGGCGCAACATTTTTGCAATGATCGCAGTTTTTTATCAGATTTTACAACTGAAAAGCCAAAGAAGGTCTTAATTGCCAATGGTGAAGGATTGCCGACAGCTGGAAAAGGAACTGCGCAAGCTGTGTTAAAGGACAATAGTGTGAGATCGATAAGTAATGTGTACTTAGTCCCTAAGTTGTCTGCTAATTTATTATCTGTTAGTGCGATGGATAAGAAAGGTTACGAAATTGTGTTTCGTTCAGGCGTGTGTACAGTCTATGACAACGGGGAGGTTTTAGCTACAGCTACCCTGAGAGATGGTATTTATGAACTTGATGCCATTGAAACTGTTTCTGTTTCGTGTAGCGAGCTATCCTCGCAGGCCATGTGTTCGTCTTTGTCTGTAGGTACAGGTAACAGCGAAGCGGTGCCGGCACGTCAACTGAAGGATGTCAGTCGTCCTGTTGCCGTGAGCGTGAAGCAAGCGCCGCAGTACCCTGCTACTGGAAGTCAGTCAACGCAACAAATTTGGCACCGTCGTCTATCACATCTGAACACTCGAAGCATGGAGTTACTGCGAAAAGGTATGGTCAAAGGTATTTCTTATGACAACAAGGACTTTCAGTCGTGTGTTTCCTGCATCTTAGGTAAACAGACTAAGTTGCCATTTCCAAAGAAATCTGAGACTAGGGCCAAGGAAATCCTTGGAATAGTTCACAGTGACGTCATGGGACCACTGTCGTGCCCGTCCCTAGGTGGGAAAAAATATTTTCTGTTGTTCATTGACGACCTGTCACGAAAAACATTCGTTTATTTTCTTAAGAGGAAGGATGAGGTTTTTGAGTTGTTTAAAGAATTTAAAGCTCTCGTAGAAAACCAAACCAATAAGAAAATAAAAGTTCTTCGTAGTGACAATGGTGGTGAATATGTAAATTCTAATTTTCAGAAGTTCCTGAAGAAGCATGGGATTCGACATCAGACCACGGTTCCAAGGTCATCAGCTCAGAACGGAGTCGCGGAACGCGCGATCAGAAGCGTTTCGGAGAAAGCCAGGTGCATGCTCCAGGAAGCAGGCTTGAAAAAGCAATTCTGGGCAGAAGCGGTCAACACCGCCGTCTACCTGAAGAATCGCTCTCCAACTAAGGCTGTGATGGGCAGCACACCGGAAGAAAAATGGACAGGTAAAAAGGAGAATCTGAGTTACCTACGCATTTTTGGTTGTCAAGCTTATGCCCTACAGCACAAACGGGACAAATTGGATCCCAAAAGTAAGAAATATATTTTTGTCGGATACTGTGACGAGTCAAAGGGTTACAGATTGATAGATCCGGCGAGCCCGAAGAATGTCATTAACCAGTCACGCGGCCATAACCACGAGCAGGTAATGAGGAAAATGTTACACGCGCTCGTAGACCAAGATCGGCCATTGAAAAAACTGCGACAGCAAGCATTTTCCACACCGCAGTATTTTATTTTTAGTAATTTTGTCTATGGGAGTATTGCTCACGTTCCAGGTTCTTTAGTCGAGTGGTTAGATGAAGTACATTTGTGCCAAAGGCCGTGTGGTTATATCGGCATTACGAAATAAGTTATCTGTAGTTGAAAATCTTTAAATAAACAAATGAGACGGCGATGACGCATGCGTAATTTGATACTCGCGTGATGTTATTGTTATTGTATATCAAAACTTTGGAACCACAATGGTATGTATTATATGTCATTCGATTCAGTATGAATGGGGCTATTTTTTAGGTAAATAAAAAAATATGGTCATCGCTTTCGATTTTGAAATAATATTATTTTAATTTTTAATTGTCGTAATGTAAACAAACATTAAAAATAAACAATTATTAAAAAAAATCAAAGTCTCTTAAAGTTACGGAACAAGTTTTGTTATCTACACTTGTCTATCCACTTGAAGAAACAGCCATTAGTTTAACAGCGGTCCATAGAATTTTTTTCTGTACGAGTCGTGTATAAGTGGCGAGGGCGCTCCGCGGCGCGTCGAAAAAATGTGCTAAAAACATAGTTGCGTATAGGAAGGCGTTACCGCGGGGTACTTGCGCGTGAGTGGTTAAAGCAAGAAATGTCACTTTTCTAGAACATGCCTTTTGGAATGACACTTTATCAGATAAGGATGACAGTTCACGTAACACTCAGATTGGTTTGTTTCCAAACAATGTAACTGTCGCCGATAATATTCCAGTGCAACCCGCCTTACCCAATTTACCCCAAGAGCCCGCAGAAATATCTATCGAAAACTGTCAAGATAACAGCGCCATTACGATAGATGATTCTGAGAGCAGTAGTGAGAACCCAGATGATCCTGCGGATGAGACGTATCTCCCAGGAGATTCCACACTGGAAGACTACGAGAACTCTACGGACGAAACTAGTGAGTTTGAGTCAGCTAGTGTAGCACGCACTGTATGCAGTGACACGGGGGACCCTCAGACAGTACGCGAGGCACTGAATGGCCCAGAAGCGAGTAAGTGGAAAGCCGCGATGGCGGAAGAGTATAAATCCTTCATCGATAATAAATGTTGGACTCTGACTGACCGCGATACGAAGCAACGGCCTGTCAAATGCAAGTGGATCTTTAAAAGAAAGCTTGGCCTCGACGGGGAAATATTGAGGTACAAAGCGCGCCTAGTTGCAAAAGGTTATACCCAGAAATACGGTATTGATTACGAAGAAACGTTCTCCCCTGTAGTACGATATTCTACTATACGTACGTTGCTAGCTTTAGCAACAGAACATAACATGAATATCGAGCATCTGGATGTAAAAACGGCGTTTTTAAATGGCGACTTAAAAGAAACCGTTTTTATGGAACAGCCAGAGGGCTACAAGATTAAAGGTCAAGAAGATAAAGTTTACATGTTGAATAAGGCCATATACGGACTGAAGCAAGCTTCGAAGTCTTGGTATGAGAAAATAAATAGCGTTTTGACGAGCAAAATGAAATTCAAACGTTTATCTTCCGAACCTTGTGTTTATGTCAAGTCGAGCGGGAAATCTATGATTATAATTGCGCTCTATGTTGATGACATAATGCTATTTTCTTCAGCTGGTTGCCGGGATACGGCAGGAATCAAAGAAGAATTAAAGAAGGCCTTCGAAATCAAAGATTTAGGGCCAGCACATCACATTCTTGGAATGAGACTTTGCAGACAGAACAAGGAAATAACTCTAGACCAGTCAAGCTATATTAAGAAGGTGCTAGAACGATTTCACATGTCAGATTGCAAACCTGCGCGAACACCTATGGAGACAGGTCTGAAGCTCGTGAAATCTACAAAGAAGGATTGTACGCACGACTACAGAGGCCTGATAGGATGTCTGATGTACATAGCAGTATGTACGCGGCCGGATATTGCGCACGCTGTCAGCTCGCTCAGCCAGTTCAACGACGCGTACGACGAGACTCACTGGAAGGCGGCAAAACGTGTTCTTCGCTATCTGAAAGGTACGCCTGATAATTATTTAACTTTTCAGAAGTCAGGGTTGGATATTGTTGCATATGCTGACGCTGATTTTGCGTCAAATGAGGTCGATCGCCGATCTTATACCGGTTACGTGTTCAAAATTGGAAATTCTACCATCTCTTGGGAGAGTAGAAAACAAAAAACCGTGGCTCTTTCAAGCACAGAGGCCGAATATATGTGTCTGTCAGATGCTTGTAAAGAGGCTCTTTTTCTACGCAAGTTTCTGTTCGAAATTTACGGGGTACAGTATAGGATTACGCTGTTTAATGATAATCAGTCTGCACTGAAGTTGTGCACTAATTCTATGTACCACGCCAGAACGAAACACATTGACGTAAGACATCATTTCATCAGGGAAATCGTTGAGGAAGGTACAATCGTTATAAAATACCTATCTACTGATGAAATGGTGGCCGACGTTTTAACGAAACCGTTGGCAAAGGAAAAACACGATAAGTTTGTATGTCGTTTATTTATATCGTTAAATAAATGATCTAATGGTTCTAAGCAGTAGGTATACTTGCAGAAGTATAATTTGTTTTAGATCCGTATCACATAGTTTTGAATATTTACTGTTTATATGTGACGGATACTTTGATAAATTTATACTTTTGCTATGTTGTTTGCTGTTGTAATGTTTTATTATTTTTACACAGCGGATGTGTCTATGCTTAGATTATTTATAGTGTTCAATGTGTGTAATGTGATTTACATGAGTTTATATTGGTTCAAGGCCCAGTGTTGGAAATAACTAATTACAACAATGATGTTGGCATGTGCACATCATGGAGTTTGTATATGTGTCCCAGTATAAACTCTGGTAATATAGAATATAGTTTTTCTAGACAGATGTCACATTCATTAACAAGCTGGTACTTCTGATCGTTTGCCTGTGCGGACGCACAATATATTTTGGAGTCTAATATGGTATTTTATTGAGTAGTCCACGGAATTTCTAACAGTCCCCCAGGGCTCAATTCTTGGTCCTTTCTTGTTCCTTATTTATATCAATGACTTGCCGTTGTTTGCAGATGACACTTCTCTTTTGTTTAAAATCAAACGTCAGCAACTGGTCACTGACAATGTAAATAACGCCCTTGCAAAAGTAGTTAACTGGTTTAATGTCAATAACCTACTTCTTAACGAAAAAAAAACGAAATGTATTAAGTTTACGATACCCCACGTTAGACAAGTAGAAACTAGTGTTCTCATTAAGGATGAAGAGTTAAAACCCGAAGATACCACAGTATTCTTAGGCATAACGTTGGATGCCAAGCTTCAATGGGGCCCCCATATAGATAAATTGTCAAAAAAGCTTAGCTCTGCAGCATACGCCGTTAGGAAAATTCGTGATTTGACTGATTTAGAGACAGCCCGTTTAGTTTACTTTAGTTATTTTCATAGTGTGATGTCGTACGGTATTCTGTTGTGGGGAAATGCCGCCGATATTCAGACAATTTTTATTTTACAAAAAAGGGCAATTCGTTCTATTTATAAATTAAGTCCTAGACACTCCCTCAGAGACAAATTTAAAGAGATTAATATAATGACTGTGCCTTCTCAGTACATTTATGATAATCTTTTGTATGCACATAAAAATATTAATCTGTTTAAAAAATACAGTGATATCCATAACATAAATACTAGGAACAAACACAAATTTGTTGTTCCTACAACAAGGCTCAAGAAAATAGGTGGCTCGTTTAGATGCCAATGTATACATTTTTATAATAAACTTCCTAGCCACATTCAGGAACTAAGCCTAAATAAATTCAAAGCTTTCTTAAAGCGAAAACTATGCCAGAAAGCCTATTATACTGTAAAAGACTATATTGAGGACAAAAAGGCTTGGGATTGAGCTGCTCCAATAGGTTTAGACAGTGAATGTTATTTTGCAATTTTTACACTTTAATATTTTCTTTTTTTTTTTAAGTAAGCATCTATTTACTTACACAATGACATGTACATTTACTGTATAAAGTATTATATTATTTTAATTATTGTGAATGTGAGGACTATGTGGGTCATAGTTTACATTTTAATCGTGGTCTGGCAGTTTGAGTAGTTTATGCGGCCTACCCAAATGTCCTGTCTTTGGTATTGTTCGTCGAATCGTTGAGCTCCTGAAGTTCTGAGTTGAGCTGCACGGTTACTGACAAATGCGTGCACTGACTGGACAGGTCCACTCAATCTGTGTGGTTCTTTCCTCAAAAGATCTTTTCAGACACTAATCTACATGGTCCTCAAAGATTATGTCCGGATTTTTATATACACATTGACATTGATGAATTTTATTTAGAAAATGACATGAATATTTACTTTGTAAAGTATTTTTTATTTTATTTATTTTTTTTCTTTTCATTTAATTATTGTGAATGTGAGGACTATGTGGGTCATTTTTTTTTCTGTTTTCCTTCTTAGTTTTAATCATGATCTGGCAGTTTGAGTAATTTACGCGGCCTACCCAAATGTCCTTTCTTTGGTATTGTTCGTCGAATCGTTGAGCTCCTCATTTCTGAGTCGAGCTGCACGATTTTTGACAAATGCGTGCACTGATTGGACAGGTCCGCTCAATCTGTGTGGTTCTTTCCTCAAAAGACCATTTCAGACATCAATCTACATGGTCTTCACACGATCTGACCAAGATTTTGTCTGGACTTTAAAAGAGACTGTGACCTCTGAGTTTGTTTCGGCCTTTCTTCTCAGAGTAGTCAGATAGGAAACGCCGACCACATCTAGTTTAAAAAATATGATGACGTGTAAAAGTGTTTGTAAAAACCTACTTACAGAAAATAAATCATTTATCATTTATCATTTACCTTACAAAAGTTTTGTTTTAAAGACTTCTTCAATACATCTGATGGCCTGGTACAAGCATAGCAACAACAGAAATGGAATCTCAATCAAACAACATTGTTAATTAGTTTCTGTGCTGTCAGTTTGAGATTTCAGGTTGAATATTGATTTGCGTGCATTACCTAGTTTAGTATTTTAAGTATTTGGGTCATGTCGATATATATTTTTATACAGATTGTTTTATTATACTTAGGGCTGATTTTTCAATAGTTAGTTTACTAATAGTATAGTACCTACTAATAGTTCATTTTTTTATAGATATTGCGGTTTGACAGTTTTTGTATACAAAATATATGAGTTATTCCAAACTGTCATAATTAGGTATTTTTCAGATAAAAGTTATCTGACCATTGAGAAATCAGCTCTTAATTAATTGAAAGTCAACAGATGCTTTACTCTTTCATTGATTTAAAGGGACCCCTCTTATAATTGTAAGTTGATATGGCTACGTATTTACCTATTTCAGGAGACTGTAGCCAATAAAGGCTAGGCTGAATTGATTTTCAAGAAGACGTTAGCGCGACCAAAACTAATCTGTCTCACAATAAACAATCGCCTTTTCGCGACAATTGGTTTTACAATTTTAAAACTGATTCTAGATTCTAAGAATTAAAAGATACCACGGATACCACGATACCATGGGGACCACATTGAAATAACTATGTTTAATATTCTAGTTACAGAAAGCATTTTTTTTTTCTAACAATGGACCAATACATTATTATTTTCCTTTATTTCATTTAATACTTATAAATAACATTTTAAATATTTTTATTTACAAAAAGATAATAAAAACACATAGCAAGCATATTGTTGTGTAAAATTATTCTTATCAAACCCAACCAGAATAATTTTTACACAAGATTGCACGATTTGGCAGACAGACTCATTACAACACCTATCAAACTTTAACGACCTACTAGTTCACAAAGTACCTACTTAAATTCTCTTATTTTAGTTGAGTCAGTGCACAAAAGAATAAAAATAAAACATTTTCAATCACAAAATGTCGCGAAACCAAACCAAAAATCCAATAACCACTCCTGAAAATGAACAAATGGCTCCAATTTTGAAAGTCGCAGAACATACTTATTGTATTATATATTTTATCCTTTAGTCCGAGCATCAACTGCATCCTTAGAAAATAAGCGACTACAATACCGTATTACACGAGAACCTATGTTGGAAAATGTTCACGGAATTGAATTCTACTTTGAAACAGGCTCTTTGTTAGCGAAGGTAAGAAAACAAAGTACTCGTCGTAAATAAGCTGATATTTTACTATTCTGTCTTTACTGTTTGTCTGACTGTACAGTCAGAAGCGTAAGAACCTTACTACGTGCTGCTGGGGAGTTTGTTGCGTCACTTCTTCTTTCCAGCTCAAGTACTAGGAAGGTCGAGCAAAGAAGGGAAAGGGGGGGGGGGGAAGGGGGGAAGGGGGAGGGAAGGGCGTTTTGTGGAACTGTCTCAAGGTGCTGCTGTTATAAAATGTTTACAAACATTTTATAACATTGTTTTGTAATCTAAAACATTTAATCAAAAAGCTTATCAGAAATCAGAAAGGTTTTCATGTTAGATAATGTTAGTAAACATTTTTAAACAGCAGTGTGGCAGCACCTTTGTGTAATTTTGACGTTCGAAGAATGCCTAGTTTGAATAAATGACTTTTGATTTTGATTTTACAGTTACACGAAATTCAAAACTGTTGTTCTCGAGAAACAAAAATTGCAACTTTTATAAAAGATCTATTTCATAATAGTAAGGTTTCGAGAATACCATAAAATATCCATCTATACTTTAGGGGAAAATCGCTTTTGAATCTTGCGCAGGTAAAAGTTAGGTATCTATGCTGGTGACTGTACTTGCGACGATTTTTCTTGTTTTTTTTTTTTTCTTAATTCATAACACTGTTTCTTTGTTGTCCTGTTTATATTGTTGACGGAAATAAAGTTCTGCGGAGTCTTTAGTTATTGTGTTGGTATTAAAAATGTTGACGACAAACAAACAATATTTTAAGTACTACCTACCTACTTTAAAAATACTTTTTTGTTTTTTTATAACAAGAATAGAAACGTATCTAGAAATAGAAATTTGTTAAAACGTGTGTGTAGAAATATGTTGTGTGTGTTTGCCGATGACACAACATAATAATTTAGGTTCAGAAGAAAACAAAAAAAAAATAGGCAGTCAGTTTTCACTTCTGTCGGGAGAGAGACGTGAAAACAAAAGGGGAATTTTTAACTGCACCTCTATTTAGAAATTTAAGCAAACAAAATTTCTCCACTAATAACCTACTGCATATCAAATAAATGACTGTACTACAAATTAACTACACTGCACACTAAACCAACATAATATACAAAAGTAACACATTTGTAATGACAACTTAGGATGCAAGAGCGAGCGAAGCGAGCTCGGGACTTGGGGCACCCCGACTCGGACAGGTTAGGATCGAAGGGGATGACGGGGGCTCGAGTGAACGAGCAAAGCGAGCGAACGAGCCACCGTCATCCCCTTCGTGTTAGGTTCCTTTAAACCCTGTAGACAGAAATAAGAATAATAATAATAGCCCCGCGAAGCGGGGCTCCGTCGACTACGCCTAACCACATATTTTTGTAGATAAAAAAAATTATTTGGGATTTTTTTTTTTCGGCCACTATGATTTACTAGTAGTTAACAGATAGTCATTCAGTAAAACAGTTAAGCTTTAAAGATCTAACAGTATAGTATAATTGATTTATTTGATGAGCAAATTTAGTGTGCAATTCCGTATTTTTGGTGGTAATTTCGAATATTTTGATTGAAAAAAGGGGATTTACAGTTAAAGTATTAAATACCACCCAAAACCAAAGACTGAAGAAGAAGAAAACAAAAAAAGACAGTCCCCAGAGAGACGTAAAAACTTAAAACTATGAAATAACAGTGGTCAACTTAAAGGGCCCCCGAAACGATAAATTGGTAGCGTTAAGGTATTGTGTATTTATTGTAAACTAGAAGCGCCCCGCAGTTTTACCCGCATAAATGTCGATCCCATTGGAATATCGGGATAAAAACTATCCTATGTCCTTTTCCGGGACTCAAACAATCTATGTACCTACCAAATTTCATCTAAATCGGTCCAGCGGGGTAAGCGTAAAGAGGTAGGTAACCGACTTCGCAATTATAATATTAGTATGGATTACTTCAATTGCTTATTGTAGACGATTAATTTACGCATCAATGTACACACATCAAAAGTGTCTAGGGATCAACATATATTTTTGCAATAACTTTTCTCCTGATTGATATTAATTAAAATTTTCTTTAAGGATTCCTCGAATAAAGTGTTTTCGTTTGTCACAGTAACGATAAACCAAGTCACCTTTGCATTAATAAAGAAATTTGCCATTTTCCTAATAAAGGGATTTTTGACATTTGAACCACTAACACAAAAGTTCGAAAAAAAGACTGAAATAACAGTTTTCTTTAAAATTTTATTGGGTAACTTAAACAATTAATAATCCGTGTTTCTACCGCGAACACTAACAACACAAGAACATCGGTTTGGCATACTCAAAATGAGTTCATCCAAATCACGCTGTGGAATGGCCGCCCATGTTCGTTGCAACAACAAAAAAAGGTCTTCTTGCGACTGGATACCCTCCATATTCGGCAGAGCTCTTCTCTGTAGCATATCCCATGCATGCTCAATCGGGTTCAAGTCTGGCGACTGAGCAGGCCAGGGCAGGACATTGATGTTAGCTGCGGCGAGAGTCTGTCTTACAACTCTTGCGGTGTGCGGTCGTGCATTATCATGCATTAACTGAAATAAGGGACCGATTTGCACTTGTAGAGGAACGATGACGTCTGATACAATCGTCTCAGCATAAATTTGAGCGTTGAGGTTGCCTCTGATCCAAATCAACTCAGTTCTTCCGCCGATCCAAATACCCGCCCATACCATGATGGTTCCACCACTATAAGGATGGACTTCCTGGCAGGATTTTAATCGCTGTTGGCGTCCAGGGGTTCTCCAGTGTCGTATACGTCTTGTATCCGGTCTCATACCAAAACGAGACTCATCAGAAAAGCACACGAAACGCCATTGTTCTTCTGCCCAATTTCTGTGTTCAAGAGCCCATTGATATCGAATCCTACGATTGTGCATTGCTATAGGTGGTACCCGTAGCGGTCTTCGGGAATGAAGGTTCACTTCATGCAAGCGGTTTCTGACTGTTTGGTCGCTAATTAAGTTCCCTGAAGAGTGATGAAGCCTCACGGCTAACATCATGGCGGTTATTGTTGGAGCTCTTCGAGTTAAGATTTGAATGTATCGGTCTTGTCTCCGTGTGGTGCAGCGATACCGTCCTCCATGGCGCTCAGCCACGGTACCAGTGCTTCGGTAACGTGTCCAAAGTCGACTGATAACACTCTGACTTGTATTCAGAGCTAAAGCCACAGTACGTTGCCGGGAACCAGCTTCTATCATTCCCACGGCTCTGAGCATTTCTTCCCTGCTTAAATGACGTCGCCGCTCCATAATAACGTTGGTTTTAATCAGTAGTAGGGAAACAGTAGCACTAATAATGTCTTCAATGCGTTGTATGTTTTTATAGGGAAAATATTGACAGCTGATTTTCATCTTTTACTCGAATTTGATTCACAGTTCCTGATTCAAATTATGAAATGCACCAAAAAGGATCCATATAAATTTATAAAATCATAAATTTATTACAAAGCCACATTTCAATCTCAAGAAATCCGCATAAAAATGCTTGATCCCTAGACACTTTTGATGTGTGTATATCAGTTACGTAAAAATTGACAATTAATCGTTCTTCTTTTTACCTTTTGTGGTAGACTAATTGTATTCTAGGTGCATCGTCTTCACATATAATTAATATGTATACAAAACCTTGTAAAACATTTTAAAAGAGTAACGGTGGAGTTTCTTGCCCATTCTTCTCAACACTACCTTTTAGAAGGGGCGACTGGAATCAATTCAATTTTACTGTAATAATTGACGTTCAATAGTGCCTTTAATGTGGCTATTTGAAATAAATGATTTGACTTTGACTTTGGGAACCCTATAGCTATGCTCCGTAGGTTTAGGTAGTTAAATAAAGGTAAACAAAAAACCAAGTGACTTAGTTAACCGACTAGACTGGTATTACGTTTAGGACGCTTTCCACCAAACTTTTATACCTAGAATAAGTCTTATCCTGAGAATAAATTTTGAATTTTTGACAGTTTATCCATACTAGAACTGTCTGACGTCAATTTTATTCCACGGATAAAAGACTTTGGTAAAATCAGCCCTTAGTCAATTAACTAAGTCACTTGGTTTTTTGTTTACCTTCATTTAACTAACTAAACCTATGGAGTATACACATATACTGTAAATATTAGCATGTCCGTGACGCAAATCTATAAGATTTTCCCCAAACAAAAAACGATCAGTGCCCTAAAAGAATTCACGTCAAACAAAATTTTTCAAAATTACAATAATCGTTACGGACAAAACAGCAAAGTAAATTAACGAAAACTACCCCCAATAAGGCCTAAAAACGTTAATGTAGATAAGAAATTTTCTACAAACAAGGGGTGTCTCAATTCAATTTACGCTATAATTATGACGTCATCGGAGAAGGATTTAATTAAAGACCTTTTAGAGGCCTCCGAGGTAATTGGTGTTCAATGAGTCTTTCGCAGTCGGAGCTACAAACATCGGACCGCCTGATTATGTTACAGTGTATTTAAAAATCTTCGTTTTCGCTTATTTCTACTGCTTTTGAGATTTTCTTGCCGTTTTGGAGCTGAAAATCTTTGATAATATTGTGATTTTTTTTTTCGTTAACCTATATTGTCCCAATGCTGGGCATAGGTAGGGCTACCATCACCTAAATTACAGACCCCAGATAAAAACTTCAAAAACCCCGGACATTTTGAGTGAAATAAAAAATTCCAGGTTTCCCTCGAAAAAGAAATTACAATAAAATAAAAACATCGTTAAGTATCATATTTTTTTTTATTTGTAGAATATCAACTTAAACCTCAACAATAAAAATGAAACGTTTAATTTATTAATCAATTATACACTCCTCTCTATGTGAGAGGTATTCTGGTAACAAAAATAATTAGGAACGCATCAATGAAAATAAAAAAAAGTAAATCAAAAGCAAATTGTGAATTGTCACGAGCGCACGGATATATTTGCCGCGCAGCTAATTTTAAATTATGATTTATGCTTTAATTTATTGCAAATCATTCAAAGTCAGATTTCCCCTAACACAGAAAGACCCCCGCCCGGACGCTCCCCGGACGCCCACCAAACCAGGACAAATCCGGGGAAAATCTGACAGATGGCAGTCCTAGGCATAGGTCTCCCCATATATTTCCACTTTTCTTTGTGCTGTGCTTTCTCCGTCAAATCGGTTACAAATGAGTCCAAATCGTCATGCCAGCGTTTTTTAGGCCTGCCTCGGTGACGATGCCCAAAATATAAAAAATCTTCCAAAGTTATATTAATTAGCAGTCTTCGCACGGTAAAAAAATCTTCAACAAGTGGACGATGAACTTTTGTTTAATTAAAATAAAATAGATTCTACATAGATGAGTCAAGTAACGCATACTTTCAAAACAGTCTAAACTTATGATTAAAAAATCGGACTTTTGATTAATGAAGTTTGCCATAACAAAATATCCTACAGTTGAATCGCTTTGTAATCGAGGCAATATTACCAGTTTTGCTAATAGCGATTTTTTTTCTCTGGCAATAATAATCACACAACAAAAAAATAAGAATATTTATTGGAACGAAGTTCTTCAACGGAGCTTGCGGTAGAAGTAAACTGGTAAAAATCGGGTGAACGGAGTAGAAAAGCATAAGACAGTTTCTATTTAAAAAAAAAAATTAAGCACACACATGTACAGTACAGAGGCGGTCTTAACGGCCATAGACATTTTCTACCAATTTACCTAACCACGAAGAAAAGCCCCTGTTTCTGCTGCAAACAAAAACAATTGATACCTATGTTACTTCCCCCTTTTTCAACGACACGAGAAGTAGAGTAAAACAGTACTAACTCGAGTCGAGATGATAGTCCTTAAGCTTTATTCAGCTTCAGTGTATCGCCGTAATGATTACTATGGCGCAAGTAGTGACTACCCTAGCTAGGTAGCTGCGTAACTTCGCCCTCGTTATTGGTCATTTAGAAAATTATCCTGGAAGAGATATAGAGAATATTAGATTATACATACATAAACTCACGCTTTCTTCTCATGGGGTTGATTTTGATCGTAATTTTTATTTATATTTAAACAAAAAAAGGGTAGGTACCTAAAGTTGGGTACTCGGAATGCTACGTGCAAATTTAATTGATTAAATCAAACCATGAAAAACAGCACAAAACTTCTGGTATTGCAAATAAAATAATCTAAATTATGCACCTAACAAAACAAACGAGGACTAAGAATACTACAAAAATTTAATTAAATGCACAGTTCTGTCTTAATTAATAAGACTACTAGATGGGCCAAAAGGCAGAATTATTCAAAACAACGAAATCAAACAATACGTTTTCCCTAGACATCGCTTTCAAACAATGCTTTGTATATCCTAAAGAGCAGCGCTTGAACAAAAGCTTAGAGGAAATAAAAATAAAGACATAAATATGTAGGTAATCAATACTGACGGTATACTGTAAAAATCTCATCGTGAAAATTCAGGTGAAGTGAACTGTCAATAACTATTGACAGTTCATTTCACCTGAGTTTGAGGCATTGACTCCAATGCTTAGCATCAGGGGGAAAGATAGCTCACCTCGAGCTCACTTCACCTAAGTTTTCACGGTGAGATTTTTACAGAAATACACGGGCTGAAATATTAATTAACAGTTCCGCCATGTTTTGCTGTACCTAAATGCTGTAAAACCACAATATTTTTAATATGTTAGAAATATAGAGCGGGCAGTCATTTGCCTAGTAAACATTCGCTTTCTTTGCCCCAAGCACAAAGGAGATGTGCTCTTGATAGTTAATTAAATTTAAATATGTGTAAGCGAACGCGAAAGAGCGTGTTGGCTTTGTATTTATCTCGCTCGGAACGCTCGGATTAAAATACCTCCTAGATTTTTCTTAGCTTACTTCAAGTGAGCTACCCTCGACCCGCTGTTTCGCGTTGCATTACTTTGATGTTCTGTCTCATTCATTCAAGGATTATTGTGTTCAAATGGTACAACAATTTTTTTAACAATAAAAAAGTAGTTTTAAATGATACTGCATCCCGGCCGTCGAGAGAATGCGTTCCTGACACCTGCCAGTTCCATACAAACGAATACGTGTTTTGCGAATTTGATCTTTATTAGAATTGTCGCACTGACACTCGTCGGCCGCACTGTAGAAATATGACTGGGAAATTAATTATTACAAGTTTTCAATTTTTCGTCATGAAAAATATCCATACTACTCGTAAAAGTAACGCTGTCTGTTTGTCTCTTACCTTTTTACTCCTTAACATATTTTGATGAGGTAGACTGTGATTTGGGTTAGGACATAGGATTTTGTTATCCGAATCCTAATTGATAATTTCCGACCTCCACGCGGGCAAAGCCGCTGCAAAAGTTGGTCAACAAAAAAAAAATTGTTTCGAACTAACGTCATTGCTTTTCATCAAAATCAAAACTAAGTTTAATTTTAAAAACAAATCGTAAAGTATCAGTTTGCTGCTTGAAAATAATTGTTCATTAGAAACATTATAGTTTTGTATTGTGACTCCGGGGCACTTCTGTTTCCGTTAGTAAAGGAATATTGTACGGAACCCGAGACCTAATTAATAAAATACAAACAGTTTTCAATTATGGACTTACACAGAGCTTAGCAACATGTTATTTATACTGGCTAATTGTTTTGAATAATAAAATTATTGCAAAAGTTCTTAGTAGTGGTTATTTCACAGGACATCATCGCTATATCATCACTATATTTTCAGGGTTGTGTTTGTCCAAAATTTTTTGGACTAACAGAACCCTGAAAATATGGAAATTAGAAATAAAGAGCTAAAGGATGAAGAGTAAAACAAAAAGAGATAAAGTGTATTAAAAAAACTCAAAATTCAAAGTATTTATTTCAAGTAAACCATTTACAGGCACTTTTGAATTGTCAAGGTCAAGAAGTCGGTCAGTCAGAAAATATGAAGCTAGTTGCCCATTCCAAAGCGTAGGTACCTATGGAGAAGAACGGGCAAGAACCAAGGACATCTATTGTATTCATTTGCACTTTTTTCTATTATTTTACATTATCTTTGGATACCTATGAAAAGAAGGTAGTAGATAATTATGTTACGTATAGATAGATATAGTTGACTCGTTGTAGCTTGACAATAGCGGTCATTGCCCTTACCCTAATATCTGTCCGTAGAAACCCAAACAATAATAAACTATGAAGGGTTTTTCGTTATTGGAACATGTTGAAGATCGCGATAGGTATTGGTTAAAGACTAAAAGACTACTAAAAAATAAAAAATACTAGAACATGTTAGTGGTTCAATGACCGTTATTGCCATCCTAAAACGCGACAACTATAGTTCCCTATTTTAAGGTCACTAGGCCATTAGGTGATCCCCAAAAGTAACATAGCATGCATAAATTAATATAGCTAATGCAAAAGCGAGTTAACACAGACGACGAAAAGTTTTTGTCTCTTCAAGAAGAGACACGATGGCCAGTCATCATCATCATCTGCCTAGCCTTTTTCCCAACTATGTTGGGGTCGGCTTCCTGTCTAACCGGATGCAGCTGGATACCAGTATTTTACATGGAGCGACTGCCTATCTGACCTCCACAACCCAGTTACCCCTTAGTAGGTAAGACTGGTTGTCAGACTTTCGGGCTACTGGCCAGTGTTCCCCGTAAAAGTAAAAACAACCAAAAAGTTTCTTCCTTTAAAATAGTAGCAGGGACTGTACAAATAACACACCTTTTCTACATATGTTAATTTAAAAGCATTTAATTCGGAACGGCGTAAGAAAAACATTGGAAGGTTTGTGCAAAGCGCCGCACAAAGGTGACAAAGTAAAAATTTACATTGAGTCGTTGTTGCATAGTGGAGTGGATCGGCTTTGAACAGTGGTCAGTCGCCTGGAAAATGTTATACATATGTACTGATATATAAACCCTTATATCCTTCTAGGGACGAAAGGTACAGTGAGATGTTTTCTCGTGGTCCAACGGAAAGTGAAAATGAAGTTGATATCAACTTTTGAATTTCATGATGCGGTTTTGCCTGCAGGTCTATCGGTGCCACTGTTGTCGCGGTCTGAACTATATTACGTATAACTTGCTGCCTCGCACGGTGCAATTTTTTTTCCGAATTTCCGAAATTTTCTTTCATACAAACCTTTTCGCGGTAAAAAAAAAAACTATTCTATTATTTTTAGTACCTAGATCACCGTTGATACTTCATTAATAAGTGTCAACGGGTTTTGTGCTTAATAGTGTCCATAATAAATGTAAATTATGAAGACGATCTAAAACTTTTCACATACTTAAATCATTGTGTTTCACAATTTGATTATGTGCATAATGCATATGTATGTATATTGCTATTAGTAATAAGTATATTGTTAGGAGGCCTGTATTCCAACAGTGGGATCATTATACGCCGATTGATTGATTTTTTTATATTATTAATGATAGGCATGTCATAAAGAACCAAAAATTCAAAGATATGAGACAACCACCAACCCGCACTGGGCCGCGTGGTGACTTCTCACATAGAGGAGGTCTGTGTTCCAGCAGTGGGACCAATACAGGCTGGATGTGAGGTACAGACGCCAGCACATCAAGCTATCCAAAACTTCCAAATTTTCCCAATCAACTTTGAACCTTATGCTTTAGCGATAAAATTGAAAATCTATTAAAGAAACTTGACAGATTTTAGTACCTTGATGTGCTGGCGTCTGAACCTAAATGATATTAGAAATAGTTTTGAACCCAACAAGTATGGCCTTTTTTCTAACAAAATTATAAAAAAAAAAAAAAGATTACTTAGAATCATTTAAAGCCATCATGATTGACTGACACTTACACTGTAATTGACACAATGTTAAGACCTTCTAACCCTTTAGAATTAACAAAGTCGTTACATTTAATTTATTCTATTGTTTGGACAAGCGCCAATTTATTGGCTATAACAAACACTTCATCGAAAAATTAACTTTAACGGTCTGAATTTTAAAAGTAAATTTGGCGAGCGAGTAAACTAACTACATTTTAATTAAAGCAATTAAATTCGATAGTTTTCCGCTTTATTGACTTTTTACGGTTACATATTGTAAATAAAGTGCATTCGGGTTCCGCGTAGCGAAAGAGCGTCGCCCTGTATAAGCCCCACCGCAATTAAGCAACCAGCCACTGTTATCCGATAAAAAGCTATTATTGAAAATTCAAGTGTAATGTACCGATAATTACTACGCCATAATTAATTTGAACAATTGATTTTAACTGATTATAGAATTGTTAACAAATGACCTGTAGCGGTGAATGCAACGCTTATTTCGATGGAAACTATGCTTTTGCTAATTCGAAAACATGTTGCGGGCTTTGATTTGTGAATTCTACATGCGTAGGCTGATTGACAGGAATTAGCTTTGTGGTTATGATAAAGCTAGCGTTTGTGGAGTTTAATAATATCATTTTATTAAAAGGCCTTGACTGGACCGTTGGTATACTGGTCGCAAGCGCTACTGCTGAGCTGCATGAGGTCCTGGTTCAATTGCCAGGTAGGAGAAAGTGTTTATGGGGTTTTTCATCCATACTAATATTATAAATTCGAAAGTAACTCTGTCTGTCTGTTTGTTACCTTTTCACGGCTAAACCACTGAACGGATTTCGATAAAATTTGGCAGATAGATAGATTGCATCTCGGGGTAGGATAGTTCTTATCGACATACCTCGCGGGCGAAGCCGCGGGCGGAAGCTAGTCTATACTAATATAAAGAGGTAAAGTTTGTGGAACTACTGATTTGATCCCGAAAATTCTTTCACTAATGAGAAGCTACATTATCCCTGAGTGGCATAGGCTATGTTTTATGTTAAAACTAGAAACTTCACGCGAACTAAGGCGCGGGCAAAAGCTAGTCAAAAATATTTCAGAAGCAGCCTGTTTTCTGGTTCTGTGATCGGTTGATAGCAATAAACTAACCCTATATAACATGGAACTTAAACATAACTGGAAATGTGGGTATACAGACGCCAGCATATCAAGCTACTACAATCTGTCAAAGTTCTTTAATAGATTTTCAACTTTATAGCTAATGTATAAAGTTCAAAGTTGATTGGGAAATGTGACAGTTTCGGGTAGTTTGCTGGCGTCTGAACTATACGTCAATACACCTCTGCCTTACACTTCAGGGAAACCACGTGTGATGTTATGTTTATGTGATTTTATTAAAATATAATTTATATAATAAATATTATTTTGTTTATATTTATATAATTTTCACTTCACACGTTTATTACTGACGACATTTTCACTTATCATATATTTATTTATCAGTATTTTTTTTTTGTTTATTTTTGGAATGTTATTCAACTCACACTATTTATGTAGGGACATATTCGTTACAACTTTTGTCTGACACATATTTATTTTATTTAAGTATGCATACACACGTCATGTTGCAGTGTAAAACTGATTTACATCCCTCACATTATCCTCACACATCAGGTCCAGTTGAAAACCAGCGTCAGGCACTAGTTGTCTGGCATTTATGCTCAACTGGTCCTTCTTGGCGCAGCAGTGAGGCACACTTTCCTGCTAATTTCTTATATCGGACTTTACACTTTTTATATGATCGTTTATTTTTTTGTTTTTTCTGGTGTACTGTGTGTCTTTTAGTCTGTGCTAAATAAATGTGTTTTCTTTCTTTCTTTATCTCACAATGCAGTAAAATATGCACCGTTTATTCTAGTTAACATAACATCTAGTTTAACGGACAAAACAGAGATGCCTCACAATGTTAACAGGTAAAACTATTTAATAAAGCTCAGCGGACATGCCAGTGCTGCACTGTTTCGACATTTAGATTGCTGAGTTCCTTAGACAATGAAGCTGGACCTCAAAATCTAATCTATATTGGGCATAGTTCAGACTGCAAGCGTCCGACGCGCGTTTTGTCAAGATTCACTAGTTGTCTTTGTTAGATTCGCGGTTGACGGTGATTCTGCAAAACGCGCGTCAATCGCTCGCCGTCTGATCTTCCCCTTACAATTACTACGACTAATATTCTCAGGTATTTAACCAGAATCTCAATTCTCAATATTACTGCTATTCACAACATTTGAAGATGCAGTTGTGTATCAAGCGAAGACCAATTTGTAGTTTCGTATCAATTAATTTCTCAAAAGCAAACATGGCATTATAATTGCGAGATATCTCGGATTTGCAGAGTATCTAGTTGTTATAGTGGAGGCAATTGCAGGGCTTTGGTTGCGGGAATTATTAGAAGCTAGGTACACTAAGCGTCATATTCGCTCACATGTTTGTTTCGCTAGTACCTTTTTTTTTTTTTTTTTTTTTTTTGGGGATGGGAAATCATCAAATGACTCCTCCCGCTCTGGGTGGAGCGGAAGGGAGTGTCAGACTCTTACTGACTAAAACCCACCCGTGTTCCTTCCTTAGCCCTTTATGTTCCGGGCCAGCGGTAACCCTTTCGGACAATCCCGCTGACCCGGCAGGCTACGGCCCTAAGGGGCCCCTCCTCGATGCTGACATCTCTTTGAGGCGCGCGTGGAACACGTACGCGCCGTCCGGCACGGGCCTGGTCCTGGTCGGGCGGTGAGCTACCCATTACTCTCCGCCCGCAGGCCCGCGCCTACGGTGGCCGGGAGTCGTCACGCGGCTCCCGACGCCCGGAGCGTCTCCCGCGGCGGCTGGGACGGGAGGCTCTCTCCCTGAGCCGTTCCGCCACCTCCTTCGCTAGCATGACTGCTTCGCAGAAGGAGGTGACTGCCTCCCACTCCCTCTCGCCCCGGACCATGGCTTGCACCAGGGCCGGACGCGAGAGGTCGCCGTCGCTGCCAATCGTCTCTACGAGGACACGGCGGTGCTCCGCCCAAGCGGGGCAGACCTCCACCGTGTGCTCCACCGTGTCCTCTGGGTTTCGCTAGTACCTGGAACCGCTATCCTGGTGGAAGTTCGTATGCTACTTTAATTATACTATATGGAGATCGTAATTGCTTCATCCATGCACCGCGCTGCATGGATAAAACATATTATGATCTCGGAATAAATATAAACTATTCCATGAAGAGTTATCTAAGGAAAATAATCTGGAATATTGTTGTTCAAGTTAGAGTGTTTTTAATTTGAAGGATAGAAATGTGTGCATTTATTAATCTTTATTATTAATACATTTTTGTTTTATTAGATTTGTGCAACTTAAAAGTTAAATTGAACCATAATTAAAACTCTTGCATCTGTCAGTCTGTCTGTCAACGTTGCTCTCTAGAACTGCGTAAGGCCGCATCCTAACCAAACGCGATGGTCGCGCTCGTTTATATCAATACGACATACTCATGCGATCAATAAAGTCGCTTGTTTGTCATAATTCATACAAATGATCGCGTACTCATGCGAATATCGCTTTTTGAGGAATATTAGAGGAGGAAATAGGTGAGAGCCAAACCGTCGGTTCGTGGATGGGTGACCATACATATTATGTATGGTCACCCATCCACGAACCGACCGCGGCTAACGTAGCATAACCTTCGATCGGCCCGTGCGCGGCTATAATTAGTAAGAACAAAGTAAGATCACAAATCCAACAGACTTTCTTGACTACTCATTCGTCTATTCATACTCCTTTTTTTTTTTTGATATGGGTTTGTTCTTGACTCTAGTCTAGGTCAGAGGTGACAGAGACAAAGTCGACGATGGAGTGAGCTTACCCAGAAGAAGCCTGTTCACTCTTACTTTGAAGAGATTCGGGTTGTATGCGCTCGGAAACACAGACACAGGTAGAGAGTTCCACGATTTTGCTGTGCGCATTATAAAGGACATTTGTAAACGCTTAGTGCGAATTGGTGGAATAGCAACCAGACAGGGATGGTAACTTGCAGTGCGTCTGGATGTCTGAAGGTAGAAGGGGGTCCATGTACCTACATTAATGGACCTTATTGATGACGTAAGAACTACGTTCAACAGTCATCATCATCTGCGTAGTCTTAAAAGACTACGCAGATGATCCGGTTAGACTGGTTAGGCTAAAGCCTAACCAGTCTAACCGGATGCAGCTGAATATCAGTACCTATTTTACATGGAGGACTGCCTATCTGACCTCCACAACCCAGTTACTGGGTAATACGATACCCCTTGGTAAGACTGGTTGTCAGGCTTTCGACTTTCGTGTTGAAATACGTTCAACAGTATCTTTATTTATTCATTAATTATATTATTTACTTACTGCACAAAAATTAAAATATAGATTTAGGACGCGGGGTCACATGGAATACATCAAAATGCTTGGTTTTTAAGCCAATCATCTTCCTCAGTTTTTTGTAGGTAGGTACTAAACTTGTCTTTAACTCAAGAGTCAACAACAAAAAAGAATTATCAAAATCAGACTACTCTGTAAAAAGTTATGCGTTTTCATACATAATATATATATATATATACGCGACGACTTGAGAACCTCCTCCTTTTTTCATCGGTTAAAAAAACCAACAAACTTTCTGCAGTAGATAAAGCTAATGAAATCAACGTCATTTATTTGTCATATTCCTCGTTCATCCTTTATATAATTTATATAAAGAGAGACGCGCAAGTGGGTGGTCTTTTTAATAAAAACAAAGGAGACCAGCTAACTCTTAGAGGTAAATTAATTAAAGCAGCGCTGAAGCCGAAGCTTGCATGTTATTCCACTAAAAGGTACCACGACTTTCATGTAAATATTACCGAAGCATAATTTATATTAACGTTATTAAACTCTTGTCTAATGCTTTCGGGATTAGTTTAAGATTTTTCTTCTGGAGACTGAGATTTTTAAATTTCTAAAGAGTGTGTGTTATTAAATTTTTATTCGTGTGTTATTAAATGCTTTTTAATATGTCTAAGAATCTGCTGGGTGTTTAAAATTTCAAAGAGTCTTTGTGCTAACTTTTAATTTTATTGAGACGATTAGAAAGAGATTCTAAATTAAGGAAGTTTCTCGCCGGCTGGTCGACACTGCACGTGACCAGAGGGCTGAGTCGTTCTTTTGGCCAAAGAATTAGCATTGCCATTCAAAGTGGTAATGCTGCCAGTCTTCTAGGCACGTTTCCGAATGACAGCGATGCGGACGAGTAATTCGACGCCTTAATATCCTTCTGTTTTTGTGTTTATTTATAAGTTAGTCTTTTAATTTAGTACCTAGTGTAAATAGTTAGTTATCTGTATATACAATAAAATTATAGTAATAATAAAAAAGAGATGCGTTGAATTTAAAAAAAAAATCCTCCTCCATCTTAACAATTCACGGTAGGCAACCCTCATCATCCAGTTCGTTATAAAGCAAGTTAATCACGAATGTAACCGAAATCCCCCGATCTATCGCAATCCTACCCTGAATTTCGCATAGGAAGGCATGCGAGTAATTTGGCCGCCGCGAAATCGACTGCCTATCTCCTATTGGTTTCATCCTTAATTTAATTCTAAAGAGACGTATCGGCGAGGCCAACGAACCATAAAGACGTATGTAGTCGTAAGAAAGACCCTAGCATATTGATAGAATCCATTCTGGTGGCATGCCCCATTGGATTGCGGGCGAGACCACTCCATTTTATTATGTAACGGATTGAATAATTCTGTAGAGGAGTCCTCTTGTGATTTTGATTGGTGTTTTCATCGCAAGATACTCATCATTTTCGCAACGTTTCACTATCTAGAATTCGTGGAAACGTCATGAATAGGAAATCCACTACCTGCATTGTGCCTATTTGGTGCTACGTCATTTCGGGCAGGAATATTGACTCATCATCATAGCTTTCACAGGCGGGAACAATATTGTGGTCAATAATCTATTACAGCTACAAAGATCGATAGGGTTGGCTGACATATCGATAGAACCTATAGAAATTCAAATTGTAGAAAGTTAAACTACGTATTTACTTCATAAAAATGATTTTAAAAAGCTTTAGCTCAGTTCTTTCTGACATCAGCGGAGTAATTGCATACAAGTAACACACGAACAATAGCAATGGCTTTAAATTAGACAGTTCAACATTCATTGCGTTATTTTCTCTGTTGAAAAGACTAATTTTTCGAACATGTGAAGCAATGGATTAGCAATATCCTTCAGAATGTTCCAGATTTTGACTCAACGCCTGTTACGCAATTATAGTGCTGTCTGGCCCTTCATTGATCTCACACAAGGACAGACATAAGACCGAGTTTCCCTCCTTCAGCTCGATGCCAATTACGAAATTTAGATCGAATAAAAACAAAAGTGCAAAAATCGAAAGCGATAAGGCCGCCCGTTGTATATTTTTAGTTTTCGATCATTTTTTTAAACATATTTATGTATATTTTTAGTTTTCTATCATTATTACTTGTGTGTTTTGTGGTGCACAATGAATTCATCATCACTTCAGCCCGGAATCACCCACTGCGGGGTATCGTATACTGCCATAATAAAGAAAAAGGGCACAACTAACATTTTTTCAAAAATTGAGTTATATAGGTACATATTTGGCATCAGAAAAAAAGTTGCATATGCCAGTTTTTTTACTCAATTTTGGAAAAGAATGTAACTAACATTCTTGTGCCCTTTTTCTTTATAACGGCAGTATAGGCCTCCAGGTGTTTACCGCGACTTTGTCGACATCGTCAACCCAGCGGCGAGTACAATAAAGTATATATAAATAAGTAATGTATAAGTGCCGCTTACAAAAATATGTAAACTTTCTGAAACCGTAAGATACAAAGGAAACAATATTTCTGCTTGATTACATTACAAAGTAATGTCGGCTGCCGACTGTTTGAGACAAAAAGCCTTGGAACCAATTTTGCATAATAACTTAACGTGACAACCGTAATTGGATTCTCTGTTTTCTATTTGGTCCGCTTTTATCCTGTACGAAAATGTGGGGAAATGTTAAAAATCAAAAAGTATTAGTGGATACTGTATCTATATTATTATTTTGTTCGTTTGAAAACAAAGAAAGAAAAATTATTTATTCTGCACAAACAAAACGCACATTACAAAAAAAAGACATAGGCGGATTACATGAACTAAACTAAACGCAAGTTTTAGAAGCAATAAAAGTATATGATCGACTAAAGTAAATAAAATCAGAAAAATATATGATATTCTTCAGGATATATGCTAGGTAGTCAGTGTATTGAAAACATAATACAACTAATTTGATACGATAGAAAAGATACCTCTAAAAACTTTCTTTTCACAATAAAAACCATACAATCATTCAGATTTTTTGTCAGATTATTCTACAAGCAACGTACTAAAGCACTAGTGTTTTATTTTTTTAGTCCAAACAATAGATTTTTTGTAAATAGATAATTGCTTCATATTTTGCAATAAATTACCAGCTTTGTGTCATCGCGCTTTTCTGTCTTTTCTATGCAGTCCGACAGAGACCGCGCTTCAGGTCATGTAGTCCCTAAGGGGAACTGACAACTTTTTAAATGCTGGACATAACTGACAACTTTTTAAGTGCTGGACATAACTGACAACTTTTTAAATGCTTGAGTACGAGGCTTTTGACTACATTGCTTGATTTTCGGGCCAGGGATCGAAGACAACACACATAAATTGACATTGACAATACAAATTAATCCATCATGCCCCCGCGATACTTGTAGATGACAACAAAATAACAACAATCAAAAGAAAAACAAAATTCGCGTTTCATTATTAACTTTTACTTTTTTACATGCCTACCTACTTATATATTTATTCGTCACTAGCTATCCGCCTCTGCTTCCCACGGTTTTTACGACTTGACAAAACATTGGAATTTCTTTGTTATGTGTACGTTTAATAGTAATTTATTAGTAATATAATTAGTAATATATTTACTAAATGAAAGTGAAAACCGCGTGAAAATCCGTTGCGTAGTTTAGAAGAACAACGCGGTCACACAGACAAAGACGAAAAGCGACTTTAATTAATTTAAAATAAGGATAGATTAACGTTTCAGTATTAAAAAGTTTAGAAGTGTAGACTCAATCTGACTAAAATACCTACCTATAATTTACCAAAATTCTTGACAAGTTTTGACATTGTTTGTCATTGAGATGAGATAGTGACTAGATTTTGAATGTTTATAATTACGAAAACTGGCCTTCTGGTTTAAGGGATGGTTTAAGATGGGTCTTGATTTTTTTTAGATCTAAAGTAGTTTAAGTTCAATTTAATGTCGTATTTAACTAAATTTAAAATACCAATAGCAATATTTCTTCTTAATTCTGCTCTAACAACACAATTCAAAACACATTTAAGTAGGTACAACAAATTCACACAAACGACCATGTAAACAAAATTACTCCCCACTATAAACTGAAGTCCAACCGAGTTCTCTCGAATGTATTTAATTTTCTTTTTATTTGGAAGAAGCTGGTCCGTTCTCGTGGAAGACTGGAAGTTAACTAAGTATCTTGCCAACGACATCACGAAGGCAAGCTTAGTCTTGGCGAAGTCTCCAGTGGTTACTGCAGGCAAGCCGTTGTTTCAGAACGTTGAAATAATAATTCGCTGTTATTGAGGTGCGAATTATTGATGCGATGTTGTTTTTTTTTTTGTTCTGTGGTATTATTTTGTAGAAGGCTGGGTAGAAAGAAGTGGTGGGAATGTCTTTTGTAGTATGTTGTTGCGGTGATATAATTATTTGGTAAGAACTTGTGGGCGTACGACCAATCGGATTTCTTAGGAGCCCAGCATATTGTTGCTATATTATTTGGACACCCTATCTTTTTCAGCCAATTAAATTTAAGTTAAATTAAAATATCTCTATCCAAGGAATATTTGGTACGACATAATAAGGGACTATATTTACAAACTTTAGAATTTCGTTCTTATCTAAATTCTGATTTTCACTAAACAAGATTTTAAAACCTTGATAAGCTAAATAAAGTAGGCACGCGCAAGATAATTATGAACGATAATTTTCTCATTGAAAATGAAAACTAATCCATCCTTTGTTTCTTAAATACAAAATTATATTCATGATTTAGCTAAAAACAACCGCCATTACCCGGTTTGTTAAATTTTTAATTAGAGTCGGAAGTTATAACTTGTAAACCTGACATAGGTACCGGTTCAAAGTTCAACCGTAAACTTCGCATTGTTTATATAACTTGGAGTTTTGAAAGCAGGTAAGTTTTAGAACATTGCGGTTTTAATGATCTAATATTAAAGGAACGTTGAGGGTATTAATTAAGGATTCTGTGGCGTAAAAGCGATATCGAAATTATAGGCGCGCGCCTGTAAATGCGATGCTGCTGTGCTTAAGCGCGATGCAACTTTTGTGTTAAATTTTAATAAGGCTTTGGATATTTATATTAACGCGGATTGACGTCACAATGTGTTGGCATCACTGTAGCGCTTGTTTTAATGGAATATTTACAGGCAATCTAGATGGAATTGGATGTTTTAAAAGACGTGGTCTGGACTCGTAAAATGGCTACTATAGCCAACTCATTTACTTAACGAATAAATAACTCATTACTAATGAGTCAGTAGAGTTTCACTGTTTTTCTATCGAAATGCAAAATTGTTTATTACATGAACACTTTATTGAATTACGCAACACTGAAATTAACCAATTTAATAAGCCAAAATTAGCCTAAATTGAGTTTTTTTATTTTTATTATTATTGTTTTAGCTGCCATGTTGTCACACACTGTACTTGGAGCAAAGTTCGAACGACGAATGAAATAATTACTGTTACTGCAGTATAACTATAATTTTAAGTGTAGGTTGTACCTTTGTATACAAGTCACTCCATCGTCGACTTTGTCTCTCTCAAGTCAAGGCAAAACCATTAAAAAAAAAAAAGTCTACAAAAGTTCATATAATCTGCACAAATTCTAGGGTTCTACTGTCAGTCTGTGTGTCACATAAGGTGTTCCATTCTCTCGCTGCGCAACGCTGACAGTTAACTCGTTACACCTAAAATAGTTTGAAAAACTTTCCAAAACTGCTGTCGCTGATAAAATCAAAATGGTATCAGTTGAAAATGTCAGCGTTTTTTTCGTTGACAAGTGTCAGATTTTATTGACGTGTTGCCACCGACTAAGCCTATTTTACGAAAGCCATCCACCCTGAACTTCACTGGAAGTGAGTAGCGGACGGAATTATTAATGTTTGTAAGTTCGTGGTTGAGAAATATTTGAATAAATGGACATTTGTGAAGGTTTCAGTTGATTTATATCTTTGTAGAATTAAGCCTAGTGGTTCGAGCAGTTTAATGGTCACAACTGAAATCAATATAGAAAGTTTTACATTGCCAACAATATGTCCATTTAGATGGGAAGGTTTTTCTGGTCTTAAAAGCTTTGAAATAGAAATATCTATTTTTATAACTTCTATCGAAACCCCGTGGACAGTCGCCACTTATTTTTTATTCTTAGATCAAAAGCTTCTTTCGCAGGTCGTTTGGCCTTTAATCCGGAACACGTGTATACGCACTCTGGTTGCGTAACATACTATTTGTAGGCCTTATAGACTTTAGATCTGTAGACCATT
Source organism: Mesoligia furuncula (assembly GCA_916614155.1). NCBI lineage: Eukaryota > Metazoa > Arthropoda > Insecta > Lepidoptera > Noctuidae > Mesoligia > Mesoligia furuncula. Next base: position 19,885,800 of record OU744800.1, on the reverse strand, counting down.
TTCTATTTTATCAAGTACTTGGTACTTGTTGACAGGCCTGCGCTGTCCTCCCATACCTACTGTAATCTGGAAACATTGTAAAAGCCAATTATTTTTAAAAAGAGTAACCATGGAGTTTCTTGCCGGTTCTTCTCCATAGGAAACTACCAATTGGAACCGTGCACCTAGCTTCTGACGTTTCATAAGTGCCCATGTAGGTTTATGTGAAATAAAACATTTTGATTTTGATTTTGACTATCAATCTCATTCTGAATCATTTTCAGGGATATTGCTAATCCATTGCTTCATATGTTCGAAAATTTTGTCTGCTCAACTACGTAAATAACGCAATGAATGTGGTTGAACTGTCAAAATAAAAGCCATTGATCGTGTATTACGCACTGGTGGTGGGCTTTAACGATGGAAAAGTGAAAAAAACCCTAGAAAAATCTGTTAAAAATATACATCTTCCAGTGAATAATGTATCCGTTCGAAGAATCGTCATTTATTTGCTGACACGGCACCGTTCAGTTAATCCTACTATGTCAGCTTCGCGACCTCTTTAATCCTTCTTCCCTTTTTGGTAAAGCCCACAGTAACACTTTATTCAGATTGAACATTTTTCCTATATTTAAGTTGAGATTTTCGGCATGTTTGGATAACTGCGAGTTGTTCTGAATCCGGCTTAGAAAAACGTGTGTGTACAGTTATCCAAGAGATAAAATGTATCATTAGATGTTCTGGTATAAATTTTGTAGTTTAGTTCTCGTTCTAATTTCATCATCATTGCTCTCAAAACGGTGAAGGAAAACATCGTGAGGAAACCGGCATATCCTACAACCAAAAATTCGAAGATATGTGACATCTGTCAACCTGGACCCGCGTGGTAGATTACAGCCCACTCCCTCTTGAAGAGAGGAGGCCTGTCCCAGCAGTGGGAACATTATAGGCTGATTATGTAAAGTTCTCGTGTGTAATATCAGCTAAGTATCCGAAACTGTGAAGAGGGAGCAACACTCACGATCAATAGGTATTTTCATCAGATTAATAACGTCACTTAACTAACTGGGGCCCGAGTGGCCCGGACTTGCATACTTACCATACACAAGAGCCATTCTCGGGTATCCCCAAGTTATTTGGCGCGAAACTTGTAAGCAGCTTACAATTCGTGCCCCTCCACGGGTAATATTCGCAAAATTACTCGTCTAGTCAGTCTCTGTACGTAGTTATTTGAATAATTGATGCGGTTCTCGTGAGCCCGGGCAAACATTTGCGATCCGCAATCAAGGTCCAAGTTGCCTCTGTTACCTCAAAGCTTTCACTCGCTTGCATTTTGATGGGAGATACTGAAAGTGTTTTGTGTGCTGTGGAAATGTAGCCTTTAATCTTATTCGTAATGGATTATTTATTCGTGGCCCCTTAATTTGAAGTTGATGTAAGCTCGGGGCGGACCTTTATTTTTCATTTACAATTTTAATATATGAATACTTGATCGACTCGACTTATAGGTTCGTACCTACCTACGTCCTTGGTATTTCAGACAGCGGAGTAACTGCGTAAAACACTGTCAGTAGTATTGCGATGGTTCAACAACATTCATTGGATTATTTATGTGGTTAAGGTGAATGGGTAGTTGAGACCGCAAAATTCAAATTTTCTTACGTTTTTTGCAATTTGCAGGTCAGTGTCAGGTTGTATCTTGATCAAAATATGATTCGCGACAATAACAGCTACATATTTAGAGAATTATAATCATTAGAATCATTAATACATCTTTCTAAGTTAGATTTCTACCATTGACACTTTTCCATAAGAGATTTGTGGTTGGTGGTAGAAATCTAACTTAGAAAGATATATTAATGATTCTAATGATTATAATTATCTAAATATGTACCTGTTATTGTCGCAAATCAGATTTCGATGAAGATACAATCTGACACTGACCTGCAAATTGCAAAAAACCTGAAAATTTGAATTTCGCGGTCTACCACTATCCATTCACCTTAAGCAGACATTTTTTTCGAACATATGAAGCAGTGGATTAGCAATATCCTTGAAAATGATTCATATTGATAGTGTGTAACGTAATTAGGGACTATAGAAAAACAGACTTCTTATGGTATTTATTGTTTACCAGCTGCGCCCGGCGGTTTCACCCGCATAAGTTTCGATCCCTTGGGAATATCGGGATAAAAAGTAGTCTATATGTTAATCTGGGGTGTCACCTACCTCCATACAAAATTTTATAAAAATTGGTCCAGCCGTTTGAGCGTGAAGAAGTAACAAACATATAAACACACACACACTCACAAACTTTCGCCTTTTTAATATTTGTGTGATTCTTCGATGTATATCTGTAATTCATATAGTGTACATAGTAAAGAGTAAGTATAGGTATAGTTTAGTGGGGCACGTGGCTAAATAATAACAGCCGCACAGGTCGATCGATCAGGTTAAGCTACGCTTGCCGCGGTTGGTCTGTGGATAGGTGACCATCTTTACATACCGTGACCCCTCCGTGCCTCAGAGAGCACGTTAAGCCGTTGGTCCCGGCTGTCATTCGTGGACCTTTGACAGTCGTTACGGGTAGTTAGAAGCCCGAAAGTCTGACAACCAGTCTTACCAAGGGGTGTCGTATTACCCAGTAACTGGGTTATGGAGGTTAGATAGGCAGTCGCTCCATATGCGCTGAATACCAGTATTTTACATACTGGTATTCAGCTGCATCCGGTTAGACTGGAAGCCGACCCCAACATAGTTGGGAAAAGACTAGGCAGATGATGAGTAAAGAGTAAGTATCAATTCTATTCTATACTTACCCTGATCTTTCAACTGATTTAAGCAAACAAATATTCTGTGAAAGATTTTCATTTCATTCAACCAAATATTCTGTGAAAGATTTTCATTTCATTCAACCAATTTGTCGAAATAAAACTGATCTTGCCATTCGTAATGAGCACAAAGTCGATATCTACAGCTAAATTGTGTTCACATACAAGTTGTACTGAACTGTATTAAGCTCGACCTTTGCTCAACTGTTTTCTGTAAATGCTCATTTCGACGCTCAATTTCGGATCGGACTCGGTTCCACGCAACTGGTTGATAAAGCCTTATTTGTACTGAAAATGTTCTGTGAAACGTGGTCCGACAGAAACTACGTAACATACGAACAGATTAGAAATAGACTTGTTCGACGTACGTTCATATTTGGTATTGTGTTTGGTTTGCAAAATCTGGATCAAAATTGTATTTTAGGACTTGCTTCTTCCTCTATAACTCGGACCACGAGCATAAGATTTTATTTGCTTAAAAAGATTCTATTTTTAACCGACTTCAAAAAAGGAGGAGGTTTCTCAATTCGACCGTATATATTTTTTTTTTTTTTTTTATGTTTGTTCGCGGATAACTTCGTCGTTTATGAACCGAGTTTGATTGTTGTTCGTTGGAAAGGGGATATGTCAAGGGTGGTCCCATGATAAGGAAACCAGGATCTGATGATGGCATCCCAGTGAAATCGAGGGGAACTTTCGAAAATCGTAGGAGCGACTAGTGCGTTTGTTAATTTTTTCATTAAGTATTTTAAAGCACTACAATTTGATGAAGGCCTGGAGTCGATCTGATGATGGAGCCGAAAGACAGTCGAGGGGACTTCTCAACGATTTACAGCAGCTACCTTGTGTTTGGGCTTGATTAATTTGTATTGATGTGAACTTTATACCTAGATGGGTTGCGACTGTCATTAGGGGTCTGATGATGAAGACGAAGGATAGTTAAGGGAACTCCTCAGCAGTTTACAGTAGCTACCCTGTGTATGTTCACCGATTACTCGAAGACGGCTGGACCGATTCCAAAAGTTCTTTTTTTATTTGAAAGGGTATACTCTCGAGGTGGTCCCATTATCATCAAGTTGGAATCTGATGAGAGGATTCCATGGAAATCGAGGGAAACCCTCAAATTTTATAGGCAAAGCTACGATTTGGATATTTTTTAAAGTAACTTGAGCATTTGCTCTCGGAAATCATCACTTGGTAAAGTGGAGCTGATGATGAAGATCACAGATGACCATCGGAACTACTCACTGACAAATATTTCACGGGTTGCGATTCGATTACTTTAATATGGTTGCTAAGCAATTTATTCTCGTCACAATGCGTATTGCGAGTGATTGTTGAGGATCTCCTGGTTCTTACCGGGAGAACCCCTCAACAATTAACGTCCCAGCATCGGGAAAAGCAATATTTTGTAAAAGGTGATGAACAGTTGGCATTAGGCTATTGTAACTTAGATAAATTACAAACTGACCCACTAAAAAGTGAAAAAAAAAAAAAAAAAATACAAAAAAAAAAACAACCGACTTCCAAAAAAAAAACACTACAAATTGAAAAATAACTTTAATTTCGGAAGTCGGTGTCAATAAACGAAAACGCGGAACCAAAGACACCGACTTCCGAAATTAAAGTTATTTTCAATTTGTAGTGTTTTTATATTTTATAGATGAATCTATTTTTTTTTGTTTAGTTAATAGGTAAGGGCTGGTGTCCGCAACTCCACGTTAATGCGCGTATTTTGCGTACGGAAAGTTTTTTGATTAAGAAGATTCTATTTTACATTTTACTAGCTTCCGTCCGCGGCTTCGCACGCGCGGTATGTCGATAAAAACTATCCTATGTCCTTCCCTGAGATGAAATTTATATCTCTGCCAAATTTTATTGGTATTCAGCTGCATCCGGTTAGACTGGAAGCCGACCCCAACATAGTTGGGAAAAGGCTAGGCAGATGATGACTTCCATTCTAATCTGTCTGTCGTTTACATTTTCACGCCTTAATGGCTGAACAGATTTGACGCACGGGTTGACCAGGCTATGATCTGGACTAGCACATAGGACACTTTTTAGCCGGGTACTATGTTATCCCGACCTCCACGCGGGTGAAGCGGCGAGCAAAAGCTAGTTGCGTAAATCTACGAAGAAATTCAGCGAAATATAAAAGTAAAATATAATAGGGTCTTAGCATTATGCTGAGCGATGGCCGTTGTATGTGGATGTGACGCATGTTTTCCCCCTACTTGTTTTTTTTTTGCGTTTGCGTCGTGTTTATAAAATAAAAGTTTTTTCTTTCTTTATTTCAAATATTTGTAGAAAATCTTACAAGCAATTACTGATGTCAAAACTTTGTCTACCTACCTACATTCCCTTTCATAGTCCCAATTGTTTATTTTGGTAACAATATAACTTTATAATTGGCTAATATTAAATTCATGTGGAATAATTTCGTTTATGATACATTTTAGGTAACTCACTGTGGAGTTACGAATGTGAATATTTAGACTTGCAATGGTAGAAAAGTATACGAAAGCTTAGTTGGTCCCTTTTAGCTTTTATATTTTATTTACAGATTTCACAATGACATGCCATTGTGTTGGCCATAAATTATTTGTTTACTGTTTCTTTGTGTAGGCAAGCTTTTTATTTCGCATAAATACGAATAAAGACACAAAAAACTCACGCCTTCAACCCACGGGGGAAGCAGAAACTCCAGGACTAACTTGCCTTACACCTTTTGCGATGCCTATACTCCTTGCCTTGAAGAGTAAAGACATATTATTCAGATTATCTTAAAATTTGCATCTATGCTTCTGAAAATATCTCTCCCGAAATTAAAAATTTAAAAAAAAATGTTTTTGCGGGCCACTTTGTACTTAACCGCTTGTGTGCCCTAATTACAGACACAACTAAAAAGCCATTGTGTCTCGCGTAGATCTACGTTCCGGCAGACTAAGGGTTAATGCTAAAATATACATAGATTGACAAATTCTCAACTTCAAATTCTCAATTCCGGAACCGCGCGAAGGTCTTCGTTACATTATAGACTCACTAATTTCTTTATGAACTTATCATCTTTCTGCTCTTAGTATACCAATTTATTTGGTGTCTGCGCAACGTGACTTTTTCTTCGACACTTCTCTATTAGAGTGGTTCTGCACTACATCCGATCCGAATCCGAGAAATGCTGGTCCGAAGTGACCATAGTCCTATTTGTATGAGGGGTTGCGCACTGGATCTGAACTCTATCCGTTCGAATTTAGAACATTCCTAATTCGGATTGAAGTCGGATCTTTAATTCGGATTCGGATCGGATGTATTGCGAAACAGCTCTTAGTCGTCATCTCGGTAGCCACCGCCTTTATAGCCACATCATGTTTGACAAACTCCATCCATCGTTTCTTTATTTATTAACTACTAAACTGTCTTTCTGTTTCGTAGATCTACGTCACCGTCCATTCCATTCATGACGTCACACAACATGAGCACTACTGTTACTAGTGTAACTACAGTTTATTAGCAACGGACTACATGTGGGATTACGTTACAATGTAGCGCTACAGCGCTGTATTTACTGTTTACTGCTATTTTGTAAGCGCTGCCTTTTTGTTCAAGTAATTAAAAGTGGGGTCGAAATGGTTAAATGGAATTGATAGTTATTTTGCGCAGTTAAAAGAGTTTCGATGGATTATTATTACACTTTCCTGTGTGTGAAATGTTAATGTGTGTGATGTATATGTGTGTGCGTGTGTCAGAAATGTTTTCTCTCTCGGTTGATACCAGTACAAGAGACAATTAGCTACCTCTCTGGACAAGATTACTTAGTAAGTTACTGAGCAAAAACTTGAACAGAAACTTAAAATTAGCCATTGTGTACCAGCGGGATTGTCCGAAAGGGTTACCGCTGGCCCGGAACATAAAGGGCTACGGAAGGAACACGGGTGGGTTTTAGTCAGTAAGAGTCAGACACTCCCTTCCGCTCCGTCCAGAGCGGGAGGGGACATTTGAAGATTGCCCACCAAAAAAAAAGGCCATTGTGTACCTACTTCTAATTAAGTTTTCTTCGAAGAGTAGCAACCAGAATACCTACAAGGTAGGTGACAACCTATAGCAGTAACAAACATACACACAAAATCACGTCTTCTACCCTAGTGGTAGGGAAAGAACGCCACATGCTGCGATCTTCATTTTTTTTTTCTTTTTAGTTCATAAATTTTTTGTTTGAACTAGTTTCTGTTGCAAGCAAACCTATTTTTCTTTCTTTCATTTCTTTCTCCTTTTGCATCGCCCGCGTTCAAACAACTGTTCCTGAACGCGGTATTGAGCAATAACAAAACATTTAACTGCATTTAAACCAAAATGACCACTTTTAGCACACGCCCGGGTATCGTAACCCATTGTGGTCGGTGTACGGTTACGTGCTGTCTATTCAACTGGAATAATTCGATGAACCTGATAAACGGAAGAATTTTACTTGTTTCGGCCGAAAACCACATGGTATTTTAATTGATACATTTCACTAAAATAGTGGTTATTTAACACGCTGTTTCTAGTGGTTTCAGATTACATTGCTGTACTTAAATTTTCTTGTCCAGTAGGTAACCATGTTTGCATAATCAGCCTATAATGTTTTTACTGCACAGGCCTCCTCTCTGTGAGAGGAAGTGGGCCATAATATACAACGCGTGCCCAGTGCGGGTTGGCGGATGTCACATGTCTTCGAATTTTTGGTTCACATACATGCTGGTTTTGTAGCGATATCTACAACGCCACATGCGAACAACGCGTCATACTGACGTCACGCAAATCCTGCATCGCGCAAGCAGAGTTTACCGCGCAACTAGCATAGATACAAGGGCCCGACATGAATCATCGGGCAGTTGCCCGCCAGACACAACACCCGTCAGGTCGGAGGATCCTCCCTTTTCTATAGAGTATGAGTTTACACCCTGTTCCTCATACCTCTATAGTTTCCTCACGATGATGAACATCAATGAGAAACATTTTATTCGCTATTCGATCATTGAACGAACGTAAATACCGCTGACTATCTTGTGCGGCGTCTGAGCACATCTAGAGGGAGTTTGTCAACCATGTTCACCTGACAGCACAACGAGACCACCACCTGATTCCATTCTTCCAAAGATAATACAGAACCTATTCACACACATACTACAACTTTGCCTACTCCTCCTTATCATAAACTTACCGAGCCCTACAGACAAAGCGTGACTATAAACTCCCACCATTCATTCAAGCCCCTCTCTCCACAACTTCCCAAGCCCAATAGAATTGAAATAGCCTGAAATAAAAAGCGGGTACGACAGACGTTCCTAAACACTGTTTAGAAGGCACGGAGACGTCGCAGACGTGTGACGCATACCAGATTCAAGCAACAAGTGACTTCGACCTTTTATCTCGACGGCCGTTTCCTTACAATCATCTGTCTTGGGAAAATGTTGGAGTAATTGAAAAGGGAGAATAGTTACTTATGAGATTTTTGAAGCGAAAATTCTGGCGGCGTGTCGATAATTGGACGAGAATTGAGAGTGAAACTTCAAGGATGCGTCACGGTTAGGCACATTTTGTTACATGAGAGAGAAGAAGGATATCTCTCTCGGTCTCTGACACTAAATCTCTCTTCATCTTTAGTTTCTAAGAAGTTTTATTTCTAACTCGTGTACGGTGATGCACGCGCAATTTTTGGTACGAAACATTGGAATTGGTTTAAATTGGGCAGTTATACAGTTACTCCAAACAAAACACTGAAATTTTACTGCATCCAGTTAGACTGGAAACCGACCCCATATCTCTCTCTCTCTCTGTAGTCGGTCCCTCATGTCTGAGGATCGTGGTCAGCTTCGCAGTTGCATGTGGAGCGGATGGTCCGTCCCGTGTAAAATTTAGAAGACGATGATTCCTTCACCTGATCGGTCCATCGTGTTGGTGAACGACCGCGCGATCGTTCGACCCATATAAATGAGGAGTTTTAAAGTGGACCATCTATTTGTAGTTCGACAATAGGTAAGTATCGAATATCAGAATTATGTAAGTAGGTATGTGGATTATCATGTTCTTAAACATTGAAAGATCGTGGAAGGCCCACTAGAGGACGGCATAATAAAGAGAGTAGTCATATACCTTTCAATATAAATGCTCCCCCACGTTCGATTCTAGGAATATTAATTCAATTGATGTTTATTCCTTTCCTGCTCGACTTCAAAAAGATTTCCAAGTATTCATCTATGCAGTAATGCGGATCTAGTCAGATACAGAATATCCGTCATTTTTTATAGCAGTTAGGATAAAAAACAAAATAAAGAAAAGTTTCTTACTCTTGTATAGTTAGTTACTACAATATACAGAGTTATTGGTAAAACATTAACAACCTCTTAAGAAGTCATTGTACTCATCATTATGAACAACTTTTACTACCTATGGGACGACCTGATATCGCGAATAAAAAATCAGCTGTTCCCTACATTTTGACGAGTTATACGAACATAAATGTAGAGAACAACTGATTTTATTTTCGCGATTTCTGGTTTGGCCCCATAGTAAAAGTTGTTCATAATGATGAGTACAATGACCTCTTACGAGGTTGTTAATGTTTTACCAATAACCCTGTAGACAAAGACTATCATATGGGGTTCCTGAAAATCAGGATGTTCGGCTGTATTCATTATATTAATCTAATTATAAAAAGATAAACTGCCATCACCAAGCTTTTGATTGTGTAAAAATAGAGAGAATTTCTTGTAACTATGAGGAAATAAAGAGGTCGATGTTTACCTATAAACGAAAAGTACTCCGCCATTGAACACATTATGGCCCGCCGTGCACATTAGTCAAAAGAACAAGAAGAAGAAGATATTAGTATTCCGAAACGCAGACGATATCAAGACGTCTCAAATACAACGTAGCATCTAATGCGTTGCAGTCTAATGCCTCAGACTGGAGGCGTCGCGATTATTTCGCCATTTGAGGGCACGTCTGACTAGAAGCGGTAGCGAAGCGGAGCGGAGCGGAGGGTCTTATACGACTTCTATAAACCTGGGACATATTTCCAAGAAATTTAAGACTTGTAAAAGGTACCCGCCCCTAACTCAGCCCCGCTCCGCCTTCTTTATGACGTATACTTCTGAAAACATTTGGAGAATACTCCGTTACTCGTTAGGTCGGACATGCCTGCCATGGCTTAGGAGCCGCCATGATAAATACGTTTTTAAACTTATTATTAATGTTACTTTTCCAATTCAAAATTCTGTACGATTTATCTTAAATGTTTTAAAGTTCTGTCAATGTTTTGAGTAGGAGGGGGAATCGAGTATTTCAATGAGTTGTAAAGTTTTTTTTTTCCTGGGTTCTGTTCAAAACAACTGCAACACGCCATGGTGACAACAACGCCATTTTTAAAAATTATTCTGTTAAAATCAATTTTCCGTATGTGATATTTCACCAATGTTTTATTCTCTTTTCTAGCTATTATTATGTAGTAATAAATACTCATTGAAAAATTCTTTTTACTAAATTCGTTAAGCCAAAGGTCAGGATTTGCACAGCGGTTTACGACAAAAAAATTTAAGGTTGATTAAGCAACCAGCGTAAGGAAACCGGCATGTCCTAAAACCAAAAATTCAAAGATACATTACATCTACCAACCGGCATTGGTCCCGCGGCCACGGGGTGGATTATTCCCACTCCTTCTCACAGAGAGGAAGCCTGGGTCCCAGTAGTCCATTTTATTCCCAATTGATTACGTATCTGTACCAATACTATAGTGTATTACTTTACAAATAATATCCGCCATAATTGATATTTTGTTGGAACAGCCAAACTGTACGGATTTTATGTTTCGGAAATAATGAGTGGACACTGTTACTAACGGCTATCGATTCAGCCTGGTTGTGACCATTTTCAAGGTTGCTGGTGATAAAATAATTATTTCCAAAAAATATAATTAAACCTATATTATAAACTAGCTGCGCCCGTCGGTTTCACCCGCGTAAATGTCGATCCCGTGGGAATATCGGGATAAAAAGTAGCCTATATGTTAATCCAGGATGTTAGCTGCCTCCATACAAAATTTTATCAAAATTGGTGCAGCTGTTTGAGCGTGAAGAAGTAACAAACATATAAACACACACACTCACAAACTTTCACCTTTATAATATTAGTGTGATATAAAATTAATGTAGGATATTTTGAAGTTTCTTGATTATTGTTAGCCCTTTTTTGTCTAGAAAAAATGTGTAAGTATACCTGAGTCTGTGATGGGAAATTATCAAAAATGGGTATATATTTCTCTATAATCAGACCATTAAGTCTGATTTGAAGGATTTAGGTACAATTGAAGACCATTGAAGTCTGTCTGAAACGTCGGCAGCGCTTCAGTATGTAATCATAGTCAGCGGTAACAGCTTGCCCTCAGGAACGCAGCCGGCCTGTTTCCCAACCTGCAATTTTAATATACAGAATGGTTTTTTTATTTATGGATATAAATTTCTCAAAAAAATAAGGACAGTCTCCTAAGACCTTCCAAGTCCATTATGTATATAAGGTCCCATTAAAATAGATGGACAACCTTTCACAAATCATTCAGACCACCAAAATAAGGACGATGGTAAAAAAATATATAAGAAAAACGCATATATACTTTTAAGAAAAATAATCAGCTAACGAAAATACACTAATGTGCCGGCAATTTATTATTTTAGGTCAAAATAAAATCACTTTAATCAGTGTTTTTTTTACTTGAATATCTTTAGTTGGACGTACTGAGCGCTTTGTTAAAATTTGTCCATCTATTTTAATGGGACCCTGTATAAGAAACTGTTAGATCAGGGAAAGAAAACAGCTTTATCTATTGTTGTAAAGGACGGGGTGATCAGCGCAAGCTCGTTTTATTAAAGGCCTATGTCCAGCTGAGGCTTTAGAGTTGATCCTGTTCAATTATAACAAAACTTTCTCATTTAACAGTGCATTTTATTAGCTTTTTTAAAACTTAAGACGAACTTCAGACAAGCACTTGCTACATCGTTAAATTAATTAAAGTAATAAAACATGTTTTTTCCTCTCCCAAAATCAGCATGGGGGAACCTTACAAGTTTTATTTTTACATCATAATGAGGCCGCATTTGAATGTAAAGTAACGAATTTGTAAGCCGTAGTTTTCAGGAGATTCAGTAAGATTCTGTGGTCCTTCATTTAAATTTGTGTTGACCTATTTACACATCCGGTACTGTTTGACAAACTGTTATTTTTATTCTGTCTTTTTTTCTATAAACAAGTTATTTATTGATGTAAAAATATGCTAGTGAACGGATAAGGCATATTTACCTCATTCGTGTTCATTGGCCTGGCGATAATAATTTATATAAAAAGAAGCAAGAAAAAGTAGTAACTATAGCGGTGTGCATTCAGTTTTTTTTGTTGAATAATATGTGGATCTTAGTACTTTAATAGGCAGGAAATGCTTTCAAATATTAGTACTAGTTTTGAAATTACAATCTATGAGTTTTTAAAAAGTACGTATGGTATCATTATATACTGTAGGTAGTTACGCCATTTTTAGTGTTTAACCAACTTCAGGAATAATAATATGTGCATGTATTTAAAACAAAACATGGGTAAAGAATCACAGAACATCAAAAAATTCGTCCGCATCTTTGTCAGCGGGAAAAGTACCAAAGAGGCTTGTACTACAAGAATTACATCTAAAGAAAGAAAGAAAAAAGTTTATTTGGACACAGTTCGTGAAACACAAAATACAAAATAAAAATAATGTTTCAACAACAATAGTGTGTGCCTCACGGCTGCGCCAAAAAGGTTCATTTCAGCATTATTATTGTCAGACAGATGCTGTCTGACGCTGGTTTTCTAATGAACCCTTAGGATAAAGTGACGTCGAGTACACACAGTTTCAATATACCTAATACATCCGTTTTATACTCATAAATAAACTAGTAATCAAGAACATATCATTACAAAAACAACAAAGTCTCAGCAAAACCTCAGCAACACCTGAAATAAGCACACAGGATAATTAAGCTTATAATTGAATATATACTCCGCAAAGTTATAAATAGAGCAAAACAAGAGATTTGTGTGGTTAAAATTGTAAATTAAATTTTATTGCACCATCAAAATTGAATATTTTTAACATCTGTCCAAACCAATACTTTTAACAGTCCACTAATGGAGATGTCGAAATACTGTACCTACACGAGAGGAATCGGACACTGCTTTTTACATTTCTGGGAAAGCTCGGGGCCAAAAAAACTAGGTCTGCAACGGAAGGCTTATTCAGGCCATCGAAAATCCAAATATTTGGGAATACGACCACTATTGACGTCAGCAGAAGTATTGGCTCAGTCGGTATGGCAGCTGGCAACACTTTGTCGAGTGGTGTTGTCATTAACTTAATTAAAAAACGAGAAACAACAGAATAAAATGCACCTGTTTTTTTTTTTTTTGCTGAGAATTTGTTTGTCGTATTGTTGTTTTGTCCTTTTATGTTTATGAAATATTGTTACACAGAGATTTCATTAGCCTAATTAATTAATGCCTACGGCCCTTTGATCACCTGAATAATGCTTTTGCTTGTCAAAGAGGAAATACAGTGATGTTAGTTGAGAAGTTCAATTAGGTGCTTTAAAATCGTTTTCACTAAAACACAACCAAGTAGAAAAATACTTCCTAAAAAATCCGAACTTAAAGATATTATTTATGACAACACAAATTGAATAATTTTACTATAAAATGTTAAGGGAAAATTGACTTAAAACCTTAGCACTACCTGAGTTAAAGCTTCTTTACATCAAACGGCATAACAAATTCATACATAATGTATAAACGGCTTAATGTAGCTGGCATGAGGTCAGGCCGACTTGGCATTAAGAGCTTTCGGAAGGGACCACGGCGCGAGGGTAGGAGGGGGGGGTAGCACCAAAGTGAATATTACAACAGACTACAGAAATGTTCTTGTTTCACCTGCCATGCCCAGTTCCCTTTGGTACGCACTACGCTTTAGAATCGGTCCACTGGACACAGCGAAAGCCTTCTTCGAATCACGGGCATTTACGGAATCACGGTTATCATGTACACATTAGGTGCTATTGGCTGTTGAGAGCGTTTCGTGTTCCTTATTAGCTTTAACCTGTACTGCACCGGAATATCTGGTCTTAATAGCTGCAAATGCTTTGGTTGTTAAAACGTTATTGTTAGTTTTTATTGTGGCTAAGTTTAGTGTAGTATCGTTGGCACAATTTTCTACAAGCATTTTTCTAAAACTTAAAGTTTGTCGCTTGATCTATTTTTCCTTTTAATTTTAGTACAAACAGAATATTTTATAAGATACTTACCTAGGTACCTAAATCTCCTTTTATTAATATAGTCTCTTTACAAAACCATTTCTTTTTGCCAATGTAAGTTTAGTTTAAGCCCGACGACATAAGCGAGCACATTCGCAAGAAGCTGGCAGTATCATCACAAGGGTAATATTTTCTCATTGATTGTCTTATTTCTTTTTAGTAAGTATATTCATGTATTTATGAATATTTATTTGTGCTTATATTTATATGTAATTAGGTACATATTATATTCATAGTTTTAATAGGTTTATGCGTATCTTTATATTTAAAATATTTATTCCTCAATGTTCATGATTGCACCTACCACTGTTTGTCTCTGAATCACCCAAAGGTTGACTGGTAGAAAATGCCTATGGCATTAAGTCCGCCTCTGTACATTTATGTGCTTGAAGTATTAAATAAATAAATAAATAAGCCTAGTTTTCGACTGTGGTTACAACGTATGAAATTAATTTGATACGTCACAATAAAGCCGAGGCGTCAGTATGTAAGAACGTGGCGGGATTGAAGACACCATTTGCATAAGTTTCGCGGATACACTATGCTGGTCGAGGAACTAGAAAATATTGAAGTGACTCAAGTTCGACTCTTATTAATTTGGTGATTGTTTGCCCTGTAAGTTATTTCTTGAACATATGACATGGATTTCTGCCCTGTTTTGAGCCCTTTTCATGCGAACAAGTCGCATACATCCTGCATGGCAATTACGCAGATTAAACGTCAAGGCAGATTAACTGGGCAGAGAAATGCCACGCTGCCCGCTCTGCGTTTGCAAAGCCCCGGCGTTAGTGTCAAGACTTGGGGCCATACTCGGCCTACCTAAACTAGGCAAACTTCGAAGCTTTTAAAGTGGGGTCTAAAAAACACATGGGACTCGTAACAAATGAACAAAGTCGCTTTACCGAAGTGTTTGAGGTCAAAACTAATTCTTAAGTCGCTGCGCAAAAGTGACGCCGTTTTACAAGTTGACTGTATGGGTTACTGGGTGAAAATTTACTTGTATTTATGAAATTGGTTTCTAGATAGTAACGATACCTACCTAGAAAATTGTTATTTGGAGTGACCTTCGTTTTCATTTAAAAGAAATTTGAATAACATTGTGGCGAGAAACAGTGGCCTATTCTTTCAGGCATTTTTCGGAATCCAAAAAATCTGATCACAGTTTCTCGACTATGGAGTTGCATAAGAAAATCTGCGTTTTACAAATTGATTGTAAGATATTTGAATAACACTCTGTCGAGAAACCGTTTTCTATTCTTTCAGGCATTTTCCCGAAACCTAGAACTCTGATCACAGTTTCTCGGCCATGGAGTAGCATAATAAACCTAAATAGGTATTAAAATATATGAATTTTCCGTTCATTTTCCAATCGGTAGGTATCAACGCTACCTCTAAAAGAGCAAACAATTCAAAACTTTGCACATTCCAGTCACTCCTAACCCCTCGTTCACCTACCCACCGTCAATTAATCAACAGTCGACATACATATAGGTTTAATCAATTATTACAAACACTTCCCCCTGTTTAACGAGAAGCCCGATTGTGAGAGCCTTATCTGCACTTAACGGGGAACAAACATACTGTCATTGATCCACGTGAATGTCAAAATGTGGCCCGTGTTGTATATGGTAACGCCAATGTCCAATTACGGGATGGATATGGGTGAACTTGATCAAATGGCCCATATTACACGAAAAGTTGTTCAGGATCATAGATTGTTTTTAGTGCTGTGCCTAGATTTGTTTTATGATCGATATAAAAGTACTGGATACGTGGAATGTAGGAACATTTTATACAACAGCGAAAATTCGCGCTAAATCTTCGCCCTTTGAACTTTGTAAGGACAAAGTTACAGTTTATTCCATCTAAACGGGACCAAGTCCCAGGCACCACGGTCTAATATACGCGTCACCAAACTTTTTAAGATACACACAAGACTTACAAGTAATTTATTAACAATGTCGTCATTCTGCCAGAGGACATTTACAAGTCACAAAGCAAATACGTTTTCGTATTCATTCTCAAAGTAGCCCGACCTAAACAGGCCTGGGGACAGGGCCTAAGTAAACCTACGCTTGATACTTGCTAACCGCGACAAAGACGTAAAGAACCCCTGGTTTGGACCTTCGGAACGTTCTGTTGACGAGGCCAGGCAAATATTCATATTTAATTCCTTGTCGAGGGTTTGAGCCCGCTAATATTAAACAGAAATTCTAAGGACTAATTTAACATTTAAAGGACAAATGTTCGGACAAGTTATTTTTTGCGGGATTAACGTACATGACGTAGTTTCGCTCTCGACTTCCGGGTTCCGGTTCCGGGAACTTTTCATAAAGTTTGTTACTCGTCGGTCCCCTTCCTGCCCCGAACTATCAATTGCCATCGTTTTGAAATCCACACGGATTCGACTATCTTGTAATATGACACTCATTTTGTGTTATGCCCTTAAAACGTGTTCTGCAGTACGCGGGTTACGTTGCTTTTTGGATTTGCTCGTAAAATCGTGAATTGGATTTATCAAAGAATATTACAGGAAATTTTTTGAATGCGTTTTCCATTTTCGCTTGTAATCCCCGCCTCGTTTAAAGTGCACGGTAATCCCTCAATATTACTCTCCTAAATAAATTGTTACGATATTTTATTGGAAACACAAATCTATGGTTTGTGCTCTAGATTTTAATAAAATATTTTGATGTTGAATAGCAATACAATACGAAAATGAAAATTGCGATCTCTCATAATCGGCAGACAAAAAAACATAAAAGCATCGAGTTCCATTAATCCGATGTTTCATAAATTCGAATGCATGTTTCATTAACATACTTATCGTAAATCAGAGCGTTGTGACATTTATATTAGAGTGTCGAAACAAACAGCGGGGTATATCCGCCGACAAATTAGTATAAAGCGCCTAAAAATCATATAAACTAAAAAGTTAATTGTGATGTTGTATGTGCGAAACTAATTATCCTCCAACGTTGACTATCCCGGCATTGCGTTCATCCCTTCACAGTGTTAATCTAAATATCCTATTCTGTTTGTACCTGTAAATTTGGTAGCAAAAACACGAAGTGCGGTCAGGCCGTCCCCCGCCCGACGCCGGTGAACACAGTATTGCATTAAATAATTAATGATACTTATAATAAATTCTGTTTTTAATTTGATCTGGACCTGACGCCAAAGAGCTGTGTTGGATAGGCACGTGCTGTATCGATGTCGATGAGTTGTGCTCGATGTGTGATATGCATTTATGTATTGTGTGCGTGTGTTCTTTGACAAGTGAAAGACAGGTATGCGTTTTTTTAAATGAAATGCAGTAGCACGGTACGTTGCAATTGTTCGACATTAATGAGTTCTGTATATAATTGCGAAAAGTGTTGGAATATATGTATTAATCAGGTTGATCTAATACAGTGAGCCATTCAGTTTCTTTTTGTCTTCTTTTGAGTTGTATTAATTTATAGTTAAATCATTTTATAAACACTCAAAGAAAATAAGGTTAGTAGTATATTCAAATATCTTATGTTCAACTATTACTGTACCAATAGAGCTTGAGAAAAATGCATAATAATGTTCTCAATGCTAGGACTCAGACCACCTCTCTTTGAGAGGGTCGGTTTCCTCACGATGTTTTTCTATATGAAAAAATATTAAATTTAAATAAAATTCATCGACAAGTCTCTTAGCACAGCACTTGAAACCACACAGCCCTTTCCCCGGCGCTCCACAAAGAATATTCTGAGCCTGCTTATGAGTGCCACACCGAATGAATTATATCTACACCAACATAATGCTGCACCTAACCTCGTTATGTACTTAGAATACATGTGAAAATGACCTTATCTTTTTAATTTGAGTGAAAAATCAAATTAAAACTCGCTGAAAGTCTTCATAAAATTGTTTCTCCGTTTGCATTTTGTTTGGCTAATTCAAATTATTTATACAGTTGTATTTTTTATAGTGATTTAATAATTAGGGAATTTTACGCAAAACTGAAAAATATAATAAGTTAAATAGTTTAAATGAGTGTATCTTTATTAATAATATTCACCGATAATATTGACAGAAGCATGCATTATATTGTTCTTTAACGAAACAAACTACTACCAAAAGATAATTTTACCGTGTAGTTTAAATGACTGTATCTTTATTAATAATATTTACCGATAATATTGGCATAAGCATGGATTATATTGTTCTTAAATTAAACAAATTAGTACCAAAAAAGAATTTTACCGTTAATTAAACAACCATTTCGCGGCCACCGAAATACCTACGGAAATGCTGCATTTCCATTTTCCATCAAAACATCAAGATTTCACGGTATTTCACTGGTTATTCTTCAGCATCATTATTATTGCGTGCGCGCGCGAATTCGTCAACAATTGAAACGAACAGACCAATACCAAGAATATTCCGGCTTCAGATTTAATAATTAGAAATGTTGTCCGGTTTATTCAGTCGAAATTTTGTTTTCGCTTTAGTGTATCGCATTACATGCTCTAATGGAGTCCACAAAATGGGAAGTGGATTAACGCACAGTGGCTGTGCTTTCATTAATTATAATGATTTTGTCCGAAGCATCATCAGAATTATGCTTTAATTTGGACGCGCTTCAATATCAGACAATGCGATAATACCTGTGAGCTCTTGCGTTGTAAATACATGATAACCATGCTATTATCAACAATGTTAATCTAACTAACATGTTTGTTAACTAGTTACGTGTGTTTCGCCCTTTAAAAAATACTTAAAGTACCCACCCTGTTAATCCAGGGTATAAACTGTGTGCCAAATTTAATTCAAATCCATGCTGCCAAAAAAAAAGGCTACGAGGTTTGGACCTCGTAGCTATTTTTTTTTTAAATATATTCACCGTATAGTTTCTATTATATTTTAATTGTATAGATATGGATCTACCGATCTCTTACTTATATTTTTTTTACTTAAAACTTCGAAGTCTTTTAAACTCAAACGTCATTACATG
Organism: Mesoligia furuncula; assembly: GCA_916614155.1. Taxonomy (NCBI): domain Eukaryota; kingdom Metazoa; phylum Arthropoda; class Insecta; order Lepidoptera; family Noctuidae; genus Mesoligia; species Mesoligia furuncula. Next base: position 19,866,640 of record OU744800.1, on the reverse strand, counting down.
GCCCCCGTTGAAAAGGACACATAATTTTACTTTGTATGCAACAAAATAAATATTTTGTCGGTAAAGACGACTCTGTGTTTTATAGGATCTCGTTTCTTTTCGAATCAAAATGTTACCATTTAGTTTTATATACTTGTTGGAACAATGTCTTATTCAGTATCTGTTGTCATTGTAAAATGTTGACATCCTTGAGGCTATTTCTGATTCTACCAGTAACCTTATCAAGGCTTTTCGGTCGTTTATTTTCAGTATACGGCTCCCTAAAGAGGTAGTAAGTTACAAAGAATTGTTTGTAAGAAAATACTTGATATATCTCCTCCTTCTTGAGTGAAATCGGTTTTGGCTCTATCATTCTCGTTAGTGATTGATTCCTCTTGTACAGAATAAATTTTTTAAGAACCATCTTACAGGTCAACTCTACTCAACTGTAATGAGACTCAACTTATTATTTTTTTTTTTATTTGAAATGGGTTTGCTCTTGACTCTAGTCTAGGTCAGAGGTGACAGAGACAAAGTCGACAATGGAGTAAACTTACCCAGAATAAGCCTGTTCACTCTTACTTTGAGGAGATTCGGGTTGTATGCGCTCGGAAACACAGACGCAGGTAAAGAGTTCCACTCTTTTGCTGTGAGCATTATAAAGAAAACGCTTAGTGCGAATTGGTGGAATAGCAACTAGGCAGTGTGGTAACTTGTAAATAAATAACTTCTTCATACCACAAAGTAAACTATATAGTGCTCTCGTCCAAAATACCGTAACTTAGAACATAAACACCTGATCTTAGTTTAATTTAGCTTCAAAGTTGAGTAACGCTTTAAGGCTGGAGTTAACAACCTCCATGCTTGTTTACCTCCATGTGATCGTTAGAAGTTCACCATAGCGTCACACCTGCATCACCTGCGTCACCTGCGATGTGTTGGACTAGAGGTGCACCTAAGCGCAACCATCCCGCTGCCTGACCGTAACAGTACTAATAGCAAATTACCGTGTATGCGATGCACGCCACTGCAAAAACCAGCTCGGAGCCCATACAAAAAGCGCATTTCAAGCGCGCCATGTACGGTATCCAACAAAGCGTAAATGCCATGGTCAACCATCGTAACGGCGTGATCGGTCCGATTTTTTTGTCGTAATTTATGCCTTATTAAAACAATTTATTCGGTTTTGTTCTCGGATTCCACGGACGATTTACTTGCATTACGATGCGCTCGCTTTATGTTTTCTTTTCTCCGTCCGTTATTTTGCTTTTTTTTTTTGTGTACCGAGGATGCGGGCTTCGGTGTCGCTTCACTAATGTTGTAATGTTGATCGCTGTTGATTACATGTTTATGTAAATTGTTCTAATTTGTGATAAGTATTTACTGGGGATGTCCTCTGATTACATACCTACTGGCGAACTGGCTCTGCTGATAAATTAATGGGCTCGTATCACGCATAGATTGCAGACTAAATTAAAGTGAGACGTAGGAAGAGCACTCAGCTTTTGAAAGTATTCTGTTTTCTTTTTAATGTATTTTTTTTTTATAATAAACCTTATTTATACCTACCCTTCTGATAGTACGTAACTACACATCCAAGACTGATGGATACAGGTGCCAGGGATATAGAAGAGCAAACTGTGACCATGATTTCGACACATGATTAAAACCCACTAGCGTAAAATTCCTCCTCAGTAATAAAAAAAAAATGTGGCATTCCGGGAGTGCCGACATAAGTGAAAACTAGAACAATTACGTGTGTATTTTTTTAATTGTCTTATAAACAAAACACGCGCGGTGTCGGTTACGGTAACGGTGTCGGGAGTACAATGGTTTTTGCCTAACACGGCTAAAGAAGTTTTCACTTCGAAAATCTGCTGTTTCATAGAAGTGAAATAGTACCAATTTTTTTTTTAAATAACCTACGAATAATTTTAACGCATGGGTTCAGAATCATGTAATGAATACATAGTAACAGGTTGCATCGATGTCCCTGCAACCCTGTATACCTATGTATTATTTATCTTTATTTACTCATCGCACCTAATCCTTTTTAGGAAGTTTAAGATATACTCGACAGATAACTATACCATGCACTATAGCCACTATAGGCACATAATGTCTATTCAAACTTAGATGTTTCAAATTAATATTATTTCAAGTTAAATAAATTTCAACTTTATTATAATGGTAATTAAGTTGATTTCAGAGTGACTAGTACTATTGAAAAAGTTATAAAAATGTTTGAAGTTGTAGCGTAAACTGAACTTTATTGTGTAGGATTTAAAGTTATTTTTCCATAAACTCATATTTGTTTACATTTTTGGCAAATAAATCGCGAATGCAGATAAGGCACTATAGCCTGTGCTTTATCGCGTAGTAAGTGTTAGTTAACTAATATTCTTTGTTGTAAATAGACTAGCCATGCTGCTAAATTAGGCCTTATAATAGTCTGAAGGTTGCGGTCTATTAGGCCTTATAATAGTCTGAAGGTTGCGGTCTATTAGGCCTTATAATAGTCTGAAGGTTGCGGTTGAAATAAGATTGACTGAATTTACATCAAAATATAATTTTAAAAATAAATGTTTAAATACATAGGACAGTTCTTTGTAGGATTTCTTGCGAAATAGCCTGCGCGTGCGAGCATTACTAAGAACCGTTCAAGGATCCGAAAATGGACTAATTTACTATTTACAAAATTAAACAAGGGTCTTTTTTTTAATAGCAAAATGAGCATTTAGTTTTTAAGGGCGCTATTACAAAATCGAAGTGCTCAGTTTTAGGTAAATTCGACGGCGCGCGGCAGCGGATGCGCACGTGTGCATCTAAAGAGGTATGCTACGCACACATGCAAACGGCTATGCGTCCGATGCCAGGAACAAACCAACAAGAGCCTTTGCTACTTTGTTTTCGAAATAAATTAAATTACTGTTATACATAGTTCATGAAATATTATTTATACCAATGAATGTTTCCTAGAACAGCAGTTTATCTATAGAATTACTATAGGGTCATAAACATATACTTGATTTTTTTTTCACAAACTAGCACGCAGCAGCACTTGATGGTGTGTAGTTACCGCAACTTATAGACGCTTGCGATGCCAGAAGCATTACTTGCGCGTTGCCAGTTTCTAAGAAAGGAATCGCACTGATACTTTTTGTTGGTAGGTACCTAATTTTTTACGAAGTTTCTTTATATGTAATTTATTCAGCAGGTAGGAAGACATTTAAGTACTTATTTATAGAAATAAGTGCAATGTGATGTTGTATCTACAGTTTGGATAAAAAAGTCAAAAGAAAGTAAAAAAGGCAAATCAAAAGTAATTTTATTCAAATTAGGCTGAGAATCTGCACTTTTAGAACGTCAAAATTACACATTTCGAAAAATTTCAACTATCTGCCTATAAGGGCTCATGAGCCACTGACAGACAGACGGACGGACGGTCAGCGGACACTTAGTAATAGGGTCCCGTTGGCACCCTTTAGGTATGGAAAAAAAAAAAAATCTCTGAAGTGGCATAGACCGTGCTTTTCTCTAATCTATGATTTCAAGAAGCACGTACTCCTAATAAAACTAGTTTTTCTGGTTCTGGTATTTTGAGGTTCCAAGGAGCCTAAAAAGGCCACTTTGGCAGAAGCATAAAAGGATAAAATTAAGAATCATAGTGGACAGCTAGCTGTTAAGTTAATCGTATCAAATCCCATTGGTGAAGGATTATTCAGTTATTTTTATTTGTCAGTGTTAAAATACCAATCAATCCAATCAAAATCCAATCCCAATCTCTTTGATTATACCTAACGTAGTGCAGCGAAAAAAGAAAAACACGGACTGCCTTCGCTATATCATGATTCATAATGTTATCCTTTTATGATTCTGCCAAAGTGGCCTTTTTAGCCCCCCAGAAATCATTAACTTTGAAAACTTTTATTACTTTTAGTTGATATTGAGTACCAGTCCACACTGCAGCTACTTATGTCTGAAAATAATTATCTGAATTAAAAAAAAAAGTCAGAAAACGAAGACAACAACAACTATTAATTAAAATAGATGGACATTTTAACACAGCGCTCAGTACGTCTAACTAAAGACATCCAAGCAAAAAAAAAAAACACTGTTTAAAGTGATTTTATTTTGACCTAAAATAATCAATTGCAGGCACATTAGTGTATTTTCGTTAGCTGATTATTTTTCTTATAAGTATCTATGCGTTTTTCTTGTATATTTTTTACCATCTTCCTTATTTTGGTGGTCTGAATGTGTTCTGAAAGTTTCTCCATCTATTTTAATGGGACCTTATATTTACGTAAGTTTTTTTTTTCTATAATACAGGATATACATATTCGCGTTAGAATATCATAGGAAAATACTTATGCATTACAATCCGACCTTCTCTAATAAAAAAAAAACACTTGTATTAAGATGTGTTGGTCGCGCTTTATTCTTGGCGAATTGGTGAGCGAGACCACGTGACGGCAACAGCGAGCGAGCGATACGTCCTCTCTTTGGAAGCGCTTGGCGCGGACTGAAGCTAAGACCGCGCGTCCCGAGATTTATATTGATAAATAGCATTGCATACAACAATTATTTAAAAATATTAATTTACTTTCAATTAGAGTTATTTTTTTTTTCAAGCAAGGTTACAAAGTAACCTTAGTTATTAAATACTTTTTGTTTGAATTTCTTTTATATATTCATAGATAAAAAATATAATTTCGGGCGAAAAATTATCATTAACTCTCTGTTTTACGGAATTATTTTTGGTGTATTACTGTATGAAACATCATAAATTGATGTATGCATACCATAGTAGAAGATACAGTTGTATCGTAGATATTTTTATAAATGATTAAACTATTATATCTTCGATGTAACAGGGCATCGCGAGATGCCCAAAAGTAAAATTTTATGAAACAGCCTTTGCAGAAACAAGTTTTTTACTGATTTATGTGAACAAACTGGAATATTTATTGAATGCGCTCCCAAAAGAAGGAATCAAACTTTCTCGGGCATGTATTTTTTTTACTATTGTGGCTTTAGTTAAATCATAATCACACATCAAAACTCGAGTCAAACGCTCTAAACAAGAAAAAATTGTGATAGCCCTCTTAATGTAGAATAAAACACAGCACTTTTTAATTGCAACACAGTTCTTGTTGCCCATTTTAAATAAAATTTGTATTAAGTACATACATAATACAAAAATAATTTGAATTCACATAAAACGTTTACTCATCGCATTCTTTACTGCTCGCGCATCTAAAAATAGCTACACCTGTTGTCTAAACTTAATAACATGCCATAATCGGATCACATTCACAAACGACACTGAATAAGGTTTCATTCTCACAGCCCAATGTTAAGGTCACGTTACATAGCACCGCTCGTAGACGGCTTGGCGGCGTGCGCGCAGGGTCAACGACCGGGGCCCGCGCGGGCGCACAGCCTAACTTTGAACTGCGGAATTTGCACTCACATGCCTTCTAGTTACACACATACATGCGCCGTGATTCATACACGCGCGTTGAAGGGAGAGGGGGTCATTTAGGCTGTTAGAAACATATTGCATGTTTGACGTGGAAATTATGACTAGGTACCTACTAACAGCAATATACCTACTTAATGTATATGTGAGTGAGTGAGCTGGGTATTTAAGTGTTATTTATAGCAGCTACTCAGATTATAAGGAAAATACGATAGCTGGTAATTTATTGTGATCGCTATAAAGTGGCTCTACCTAATTACATATGTCTTCTCTTTACATTTAATATTGCATAATATCACGCCTGTAATTTCCCAAAGTGTTAGACAGAGGTGTACCTTATGGTGTGTACCCTACACCCACATTTCGCCAATTTGTTTCAGTCCCATGTCATCATCATCTGCCTAGCCTTTTCCCAAATATGTTGGGGTCGGCTTCCAGTCTAACCGGATGCTGCTGAACACCAGTATTTTACATGGAGCAACTGCCTATCTGACCTCCACAATCCAGTTACTGGGTAATACGATAGCCCTTGGTAAGACTGGTATGTATGTATGTAAAGATGGTCACTCATCCACAGACCAACCGCGGCAAGCGTAGCTTAATCTGGTCGATCGACCTGTGCGGCTGTTATTATTTAGTTTATTTCAGTCCCAACCGGAATCAAATCCAGACTCCGGGCTATTGAGAAATTCCTCGTAGTGAAACAAACACACAACAAACTTAAAAAAAAAACAACTGACTGGAAATCATAGTGCCTACAACAAGAGATACATTTCTACGGAAAAACTGAACAATTTCCACCAAAGTAGGCGAGTTCTCCGACGAACGGTGTCGCGTAATAACACCAAAACTAGGATAAAGCTGCGTATTCCATAATAATCATGATACAAAATCGCCATCTTTCAGCCTAGATACGTTAATCTCATTAGTTCTAAGTAAAGCCAAAATGTATCTAACTTATTACCTTGACCTTTGCCGAAATACGTACCGTTAAGTAAATGTGCAATTTTTGACATATCGTTGACATTTGCTTTCAAAACCAGCGCCATCTTGAAAAACTAATGTCATACCTGAGTATGACATTAGTTTTTGTCCGGGCACTAATGCCCGGACAAAAATAAAACAGATTGAGCTTTAGAGGGCGACTAACAAAGATGAGTGAGTGACAGAGACGCACTACAGCCGAACTTTGCCTATTTCCTAAAATATGATGTACCGTATTAACTGTGGCCATTACCCGCTGTCAAAACCAGCGCCATTTTGAATAACCAAGTATTATTTGGCGCCCCAAAGTATCCATGCAGGAAACTGGAATACATCTTCAAAAACATGTCAAGTTACCGCATTCTCTAATTACCTTAACTTGTTATAACGATGATCAGAATTAATTATTAATACTATCGAAAACAGACGCGTTTGAAGTGTAGCCTTTGTAGTGAAAATTAGTAATCGACTAATAATTTCGTGAGGATCTTATTATGTTATGTTGTTATTATAGTCTGGCGATTATGTTTGTTTATACAACATTATTTTTAATATACGTGAAACCCGAAACACGTGTCTAGTATTTTTATTTAAAGAAAAAAAATCAAAACTGTATCATGAAAAATCACAAAGTTATAAGCTTGTACCTGTTACCTGTTTGTCCGTACAAAAACATGCTCACCCGCGCCGCTCGCGCCGCGCCGTCTTGCGCTCAATGATAATAGTACCTAGGTACCTAACCGATCGGCGCGGAGATTGGATAACCTACTTAGTGTCGTCCGGTGTCCAACTTCTAACCTTTTTAGGGTTCCGTACCCAAAGGGTAAAAACGGGACCCTATTACTAAGACTTCGCTGTCTGTCCGTCTGTCCGTCTGTCCGTCTGTCCGTCTGTCCGTCTGTCCGTCTGTCTGTCACCAGGCTGTATCTCAAGAACGGCGATAGCTAGACAGTTGAAATTTTCACACATGATGTATTTCTGTTGCCGCTATAACAACAAATACTAAAAACAAAATAAAGTAAATATTTAAGGGGGGCTCCCATACAACAAACGCGATTTTTTTGCCCTTTTTTGCTCGATATCAAAAATGGCAACAGGTAGGCACTTGAAATATTCACAAAATACTCAGTTGTATTTTAACTTTAATAATAAATAATAAAATTAAAATAAAATAAATATTTAAGGGGGGCTCCCATACAACAAACATGTTTTTTTCGGCGTTTTTGCCTTGTGGTACGGAACCCTTCGTGTGCGAGTCCGACTCGCACTTGGCCAGTTTTTTTTAAATATTTTTGGGACAAAATATAACATGGGATAAAAAAGATCGAAATCGATTTAGTTACTTATTCTGAACAAACTGTATTCAGGTTTCGCAAATACTAAAAATAACGTTGTATAAAGCACTAGGAAGTAGAACATTAGTAGGAAGATTGACAGTCTAATTTGAATAAATTACTTTTGATTTTTTTTTTATATCCTTACCTTTTAATTTTTGAGGTGAAAACTTCTTTGGGCGCGGTGGGCATTTTTTGAAATGGGAAAATAACCATTGAACTCGCGCCACTGTTACCGTAAGCGACACCGCGCGTGTTTTGTTTATAAGACGATTAAGAAATACCCGCTTCGGATGTGTTCGGCTGTCCTCGGGATGTAGGTACTCGATTTTAATGTATATCTGATAAGTCAGTGAGTGATGGCAAAGTATTCTGTTTGTGTTTTGTTTTCACTTCTGTCGGGACTCCCGTTTTTTTATTTAATACCTAATTAATTAATTAATCAAAATAACAAAATTATTTCCTAACTTAACTAAAACTATTCACAAACTAAAATACGAAAAATTCATGCGCATCGCTGTCGACTGGTAATGAACCCAAGAGACTGCCGGCATTACCACGTTGTATAGCAATGCTTGGGTAAGGCAAAAGCTAGCTCTTGGGTCACGGGAAGTCTCAACTAGCCGTTTCGAAATTTCCTTAAAAAGAAACCTTTAAATAGTAGGTAAATACCTACTTAAGCCAAAAAAAAAACACTAAATAAAAGACATCAGTATTCCTATTTCGACACCGATATTACCACCATTTTTTTAAATCTACTCACTAGAAAATTATGGTATACGCCGCATACAGCATGTACCAGAAACATATATAAGAAAGAAGTTTTCTATGATCAGAAGGTAAGGGTGGTACAGACCATCAAAATGAACGACATTCTCTATTGGACAATACCGTAATCGCGATCACGAAAAATAATCGGCCTTCCCATGCATTTGGGTCAAGTAGGTATTGTAGTTTTAGGTGGGTCAGTTGAAAATTTTTCGCGATAACGATGTTGGTCTCATTGAAAGAAAGAAAAAGTATTTATTGCGACTCGTCCAGGAAGATCACAAACTAAACTAAACACAGTAAAATAAAAATCCAGGTTATATAAAAAGATAAAAAAAATAAAAGGAAAACGAAACAGAAAGTCCTATACGAGCAACACAGCATTGAGCAACTTGTTCAGTTTCATGGTCTGTGCCACACCCTCAAAATTTACCACACCTTTCTGATACACGCTGCGCGTAACACACTATCAATCACACTCTGAATAATTGTGAACGATATTCCTAATCCATTGCTTCATATGTTAGAAAAAAATATCTGCTCAACAGCTTAAATAACGCAATGAATATCGTTGAACTGTCAAAATGAAAGCCATTCCTACTGTTAGTGTCATACGCAATTACCCCGCAGGTACTTAATATAATTATTTAACTCTATTTCATATAGGTAACAATTTGGGTGCCCTTCTCTAGTATTTATTCATTATTTATAATGTTTATGTTAGAGGTTGTATGAAACCATGTTTCCCTAATCGTTTTGTCTAATTTGAAATTAAAACAGAGGTTTGAGCGGCTTCCACGTAAGACCTTAATACCTGCTTTAAAAGTAGATTATGCAGTAAATATTTATATTTAATTACGAAGTAACCCTAACAATAGGATCCGTGAAGAGTAAAATTAAGGTAAAGTAAAATCCTAACTAATATTATAAATGCGAAAGTATGTTAATTTTGCAAATACGTTGTCAGGTGTACAGAAACGGACATAGGGTATACCTTTCATTCCGAAAAAAAGTTCTGTCCCCGAGGAAAACTACAATAACGTTATTATGATAATAGATGACGCCACGTATCTTTCGAATTATGATTGATTTAAGTATTTTAGAAATCACGGGAACGAGATTAATGCGGGTGAAACCGCGGGGCGCAGCTAGCTTCTTATAAACTTGCAATTTGAATATTAATAAGTATGAAAAATCTTTCAAATGTTTTTCACTTTCATTTGCCTACCTTTAATACAAGTAGGTATTCAAGTTATCATTGAGTTCTAGAATTCCCGTGCTTCAAGTACCTACATCAATAAAATCGATTTATAAATATTATGTAAGTAGATATATGTATATTCGCAGTTTCCACAATTATATGATGTTTATTTATATCTTTTAGTCAAGACTATTATCAGTAGGTTCTGCTGTAAAACTTAAAAATAGACAGGAATATTGTAGTAGGCACTTATAGAGTGTGTGTGAGTTCATGGTCAGCATTATAGTGCTGTACAGGAGCTGTTCATAACAACTCAGCGAACAATCATATGTTTAAATAAGATCCTCCTCGACTCATCCGCGTGCCAACAGCATGTGAGATCCAAATCCGTTCTGTTTACTCATTGGCTACTAACGAGAGTGTAATCTGTGTCTCGCGGAAAAGATCCTAAAGGTAAATAGTGTTCGACGTTAAAAGGTGCCTAATCCCCTCTAAGCGTGTACAACGGGCTTACACCGTACCTCTTCAGATGTCCTCTCAGAGGAAAGCCGGACCTCTGAGATCAATGCGATTTATCCCAGTTATCCCGCTGGAGATTTCCGCAAGATAATGCCTCTTATTTGCGAGTCGTCGAGTCGCCAATTTATTTTATTACGCTCATTTTCTTTGTATAGTATAGCGATAGTCCTATTTACGTTTATGCGGCGGATGAGCAGGTTCTTTAGAGTTGAAAAATAAATTTCAGCGATTTTCCAATACCCATGTTCATTTGTAGGTATTTTCTTCAAATATAATTTGTTTTTATTTGAATTTAAAACTTTAATTATGAAATAAAAAAAAAAAGTTTTCGAAAGTTCGATAAAAACTTTACCCATAAAACATTGGACTCAGCTAACTCTAGCCCTGAAAACTAGAAAAGCTCATGAAATAATATTACATTACGGTGAAAAGTTGCAGCATAATGACGGTTGATAGTGCAATGTTAGAAAGAGTAGCGTTGATGTGTCGGTGTCTGTGTGTGGAGCGGAGGCTGAGCTCGCGCGGCGCAGGCGCCCAGGTGGCTCAGGTGGGCCCGCCCCCAGCCCTCCGCGCCGCGCCGCGCACCTGCCTCGCCGTCAGTCCACCGCCACACGCCGGCCCGGCGACTTGTGCTCCGTGCACGACGCCACTCTCTCCACACTCTCGCGAGCCCTGTGCGACGTTTCTCGCTTCTCCCGAACGCTCAGTTTCCCGCTCCCTCGCGGCGACCCGGCCCTTCCTCAACTAATACAACTCTAGTTTCGACACTTTCCGAAGTACTTCGCGCCACGCTCGAGAACTTGTGGAGTTCCCGCGTTAAGTTGAAAATAATTCGGAAGCGATCGCGCTTCGGTCAAGTCGGTGGTCGGGCACCTCGGTCGTGTCGGGAAGTCGGCGGCGCGCGTGGCCGTCGGACGGTTGGAGGTCGGCCGCGGATGCGGTCGTGAGAGACGTGTGCGAGGCCTCGAGGAGGCCGCCGGCACGCTGTTCCCGCCGCAGCTCGGGTGCGTGTCCTACGTGCCGCCGTGCGCCTGCTGCCCGCCGCTGATCCTGCAGCCGGCTCCGCACCCGCACCCGCTCCCATTGCCTCTCCCGTTACCCCTTGCCCTTCCGCTCCAAGCCCTAGATCCTCAAGTCGCTAAACACCAACGGCTGCTGCTCTCTAACATGGTAAGTCAAGTCCGCTTCTCTGCTGTTCCCGCTTATCTGTCTCCGCGCCGTGAGCACTCGACCGATAAGTTTCTACGAGTAGAGAGCACAACGCTGCAAAGTTGCGAACAAACGGATCTGATAATAACTCTCTCGGGCCGCAGACTAATGTATGGCGATACAATCGCGCCCTCCATGCCATGAGTGCGGCACGAGTATCGCCCCGATCAAAACTTCTCACGACAAATAAATAACAATTATATTTATTGCGTAACATTGTCTAACGGCGACACTCCGATAGGGCACTAACTACAACTTAACTTGTCTCCTAACTATACACAAGTAGAAGTTCGCACGCATAAGTTAAGCATATTAACGTCTCCGTTGTGACTTTAACTTCGGCTACATTGATCCTTTGGGAATATTGAAATTAATTGATCTAGTTTTGGCATTTCGAACTGTTTTTCCCATAGAAGTTTTTAAACTTTAATTAATGTTTTAATTCACACTTGGAGTGTGCTGTTTGAATTGAAGAAGTACCGTAATAAAATGTTCAACACTGCAAAAGTAGCAGAAGTTGTGCTGTTAGATGAAGGTGCTAACAAAATTGCAATGTTATTTTTGTTGGATAACTCTGAAGATGTAATCTTTTAATTTGTTACGGTTAATAGGATATCTTGTAAGCGTTTTTCCTTCAGCTGATCGGAGTTTGTTATTCTAAACCAAAACAATGTTTTAACTCGTGCCGCCAACGAACTTCGTCAATGTAAACTTTTAACACAATTTCGAATGCAATCCCAACAGAAGTTAGAAAAGGCGGAAATCGAACAGAGCGGTCGTCTGCAGTCAATAACAAAATCAAGTTTTGTTTACGTTTCAATTGAGATCTTATCTCGTTTCCGAAGTAGCCGAGGTACAGCCGCGCCCTGCCTAGGAAAGTAAACGCTGATGACAGAACTTTGACTTAAATGGAAGTCGTATCAAACTTTTCTCATTAAGACCACCCGTCAAAGGTGTGTTTATGTTATTTTAATACTTGTGGGCAAATCTGATTCGCTGTCTCCACAGACGAACAGCTCTTGAATTTTGTCTGATTTGAAATCTTCAAGCTGTGAAACAATTTGAATCCCACTTTTGCTCTTTAATTGATCACCTATGAAGCTTAAATAAAAAACCTCACCAAAGTGCCAGTTTTAATTAGGTACCAATCTTATTTATTTTTATCGCACAAATTTTCCAGAAAATTCTCAAATTTAAAATAGAGTATGAACCTATCTCCATTATAAAGTAAGATATTTGAGCTGTCACATTTGAATCACGGAATATGGGTCGTCAAATCGATACTAATATTCATTTGAATGAAATCGTTTGCATTTTCATCACGTTCGAAAATATTCAAAGTCGCGACCATATAAGTAACGGCTCGCGAATATTTCCAAAGAATCGGGAACCATTACCATGCTAAATTCCTTCAAGGAAGTCTGGTCTAGTTAACGGGATACGTCATTTGCAAATGCCTAAGTCCACTCGCCTGAATTTTTGATAAAACAAAACTGTATAAATGTAACGGAGCTTGAAGATTTAAACAGTACCTATGAAAAACAATTATTCCAAAAAGAAATGCAATCTAAATTTTGCGCTAAAATAACTCAATTGTTCATAGTTTGTTGCCATCGACACACTAAGACGATCTAAAATACATTTTAGACTCAATGTATCCTTTAGGTGGACTTTCAAAATGACTACATCTAAGCAGTTAAGTTTCCAGAACCTGTATTTCTAAGCGCAGCTCAGATTACTCTCCCAACTTGTGTGGGAAGGTAAATCCTACGTAAACTGTATCCTACACTTGACAATCTACAAGAAACAAATAATTCAAGTCTACCAATATAAAATACTCATTCATAATAATCGCTTATATTCCTAACATTCAAATAAACTTCTTGTTTCCATGTTAACGTTCCATGATTGTGTTTATGAGGTCGTTATCTTTAAATAGAAACGAGCGTAATGTCGGAGAAAGCAAAGAAAACTAACTATCTGGCTATAATACACATATTACTAATATTGGAATACATTCCATTATTACAGAGGACAATTTATGATCAGAGCTTGCTAGAGGTTTAAGTGGAGACCCAGAAAGATATTATATAATTTATAATACACACATATTACTAATAATGGAATACATTCCATTATCACGGAAGATAATTTACGATGGCAGCTTGCTAGAGGTTTAAGTGGAGACCCAGAAAGATTTTTTATTATTCATTTTTAGCCTATGCTGTCCCTTTGCAGGGCAAAGACTTCCCTTTCTCCTTTCCCCTCCTCTCTGTATTTTACTAGTGTGGACCAAACCAGTCTGTACTTAGAAAGATGTATTCGTGCAAGTTACTTATACAATATTTTTGAGTTTTCGAAGACTTGATGCATAAAGACTGATCCACAGTAAAATGTATGTTTCATGCTAAAGATGGGACCGCCCAGGTCCGGTATGGTAAACGCTCCAAGAGCATATTGCCATAAAACCATGCATAGCCGACAGATGGGTGTTCACAGATGATAAATACTTGTAATCAATTACCAGGATATTGCAGTAAATAATAAATCATGCTAAAAGTACGTGCGCCACATCGCGTGGTGGCCGCACCATTATATTAGTTTCTCCGCAATTTCGTTTGAAAGTCGCTCCGGTGCGACCGCGCGAAACGGTATTCGCTACACAACTATGCACCTAATTGCATTCATACATCTAATGAGTGTATTAATTCCAATTCAACAATCAATTAGTGATGCAAAGAACGGATTCTGTCACGTGATGCGGTGTGATTTAACGTTGTGTGACCGACCGCAATCCGAGTTTCACCCGCACTGTTTGTTACCGTACGGTTTTCTCCTGATTTTACAATAACAAATTAGAAGTTCGCATGTTCCGACTACGCTGCGACGAGGCAGCGGTAATGCCTTTAAAATTAATTAATGATTTTCAGGTGTTTCGTGAGCAAAAATGCAATAATGTCGTGTAGCGAATATCTCTTGCGATCCGACGTGCTTTTCTCTTAAAGCTATTAAAACCTTCGTGCAGGGTCGCCGACGGAGTTATCATGGTCATAATAAAATTACCACATTTGGCGTGTTTATGTCATGCTTAAAGTTAAAATAGGCGTAGTAATACAGACTATGGTAGCCTTGTAATGATGAGAACACAGCTTTTACGTAAAATAAAACAATAATAAAAATATTTGTTTCGGTGATGTCGGTTTTTCATGGCAGATTTTTCAGTGTTACGAATATTTTCCACGATAATGAGGTAGGTATCATAAAAGTAGGAAGAGGAACGTCTGATACAACGGAAACGTGATTTTCTGTTAAGACGAGAAGAGTTTTCTTTCGATAGACTGAAAAAGAATTCGAAGCTTTATATTTTTTTTTAAACACCTCAAACCTTTTTTCAAAAATCTTGAAGCTCTCAGCGTATTTATTTCCTCAAATCAAACGAGTATAAAGTAAGCCAGGCGCATTATACAATAGGCCCGAACTATTTACAGCTAGGGCGGCTGTGGGAGTATTTGTTATTCTTCGCCGCGTGCGTGCCGCCGCGTTCGTTAAGCCTCCTCATAAACAGTTTTTTAAAAACGATGAAACTAGTTTTACACTTTCAAGCCACTTTTGTGTGCACAGTGAATTTTCCACGCCGCTCGGCACCAATTAAATCTACGAGGAAATTACTTTGGTCACTTGCAATATTTTACACAGTCCAATTAGTCAAATTAACTCAGTTTGCCGAAAGATTTCGGATTTTTACGCTAATAAATATTATTTTGTTGTTGTAATTAAAATGTCTGGATTTATGTGTCCTGAAGATATGGATCTGATAGATGTTGCTTTAAAATCATAAATAAAATGTGGTACTGTTTATGATCTCAATTTAGTCGCACGATTTTTATAACGTTTACTTTAATGACTAGAACTTGCGTCTAATAGATACCTGAAACTGCACAAATTATCATTTTCTGCATCAACCAGTTATCAAAGCAGGAAGAGTTTCATTAACAATTATTTTCCTAATCAGAATGTACGAAGCATGTCTTGAACAGTAAATAAAATCTTTCTCTGGGGCCCCCGACTGGTCATTTTATGGGCTCACATAAAAACGCCCCTACAAGAGGGGCCTCGTTGCGTCACCATGAGTGTTGAGAAAATTTGTATAATAATTACACGTAGCTTAGATCAAAAGCGGACAGCGGTTATAACTCACTTCCTCATCATTAAATTAATCAAAGGTTTTATTATGTCTAATTTAAAAATCATTGGACAAAAAACGTTAAACGATTATAAACTTGAAACTCAAGTAGTCAATAGGTCCCTGGATAGCAATTTTGGAATCGTTCGCATCTGGCGAATTCGTACGGGTTGGCACAACTCCAAAATTTTTATACACAGCCTATCGCAGTTCACTTGGTAGCAGACCGCTCCCAAAA
Source organism: Mesoligia furuncula (assembly GCA_916614155.1). NCBI lineage: Eukaryota > Metazoa > Arthropoda > Insecta > Lepidoptera > Noctuidae > Mesoligia > Mesoligia furuncula. The sequence goes on along the minus strand of OU744800.1, from coordinate 19,850,740 downwards.
AGGGAGGTACTTAATATTTCAGATAGACTGAGATATTATCCATAAGTGAAAGATTCGGTAAAAGTAAGAATCTTCTTAAATGTTTTTTATATGAACTAAGAATGCAGTAAAGTAACGGCGACAACAGGATAGAAAAGATATAATCTATATGACAGGTTGTCGCCTATTAAAATTTTCTCATATTTAATAACTTAATACCTATATCTATACCTAATTTGGCATTTTTGTTTCCGAGCTAAAAATACACTGCACTTATCGAGCAAACATCTACAATATATCCTTCCTATAATATGTACTTATATCACTATTCTATGCTTTAATTAATTTGATAATTAAATACCACTTATGTGTGTTAACAATTGAACCATGCCACTAATTGGTTAATGCTTCTAAATATGTTTAAACATTTGTATAATGACCCGTTTGTGCATCTGTGTTTGAGTAAGTGGTTCTCTAAATAGTGAATTATCTGTGTTTTCAGCTTGATAAATATTTTTATAATAATAAGTTACCCTGTAATGTCAATAAATATCTAGATTTTCTTTCAATTACATAATTTTTATAAAAAAAAAAAATGTATTTAGCTGCCTCTGGTTATGCTGGAAGCCGACCCCAAATAGTTGGGAAAAGGCTAGGCAGTTCATGATGATGATGATGATATATAATAAAAATGTAATCTATGGTTTTTCTTGTTTTCTAAGTACCTCATGTACGTTTATCGCTTCCGCCCACGATTTAAACCGATCCATAAATAATATAAGGTCATCGTGCCGACTTACAAACCGGAACGGCCGTAGATTCAAGTGTCTACGTTAAAAAACTAGTCTCCCGAACTATTTGTAGTTAGTATTTTGTCATTATTAGCCATACATTAATACCGCCTGTTTTAACAGGCAGACAGACTGTCGTTTAGCGTATTCTTTCTTGCATTTCCCACTTGGTAAACAAATATAGTATGAAAATCACAAGTTTTCTCATCACTCCCGCAGTAAAAACGCCACCTTTAAAAAAAACCTACAAAATGATGTTCATCAAAAACTGCTTCGAATCACCATTTAGGAAATAATCATTTCGTCAAAGTAGACTTTTTGGTAGCCATATTAAGAAAAATACACTACATTAGATTTTCCTACTAACTTAAGGGTTGTACCTAAATTTTACCATTAGCACAGAATAACTAATAGTACTAATTATTTATTCTTATTATATGTGGAGTGATAATTTTACCTTTAGTAAAATTTTCACTCCACATATAATGTTGAAGTACTTTTATCTGGTAGGATTATTGAAAATGTATAAGCCCCACCACCTTTGTACCTTTGCTGTAAATTGCCGATACAATTGTCTGAATACATGTTAGTAGCGTGGATAAAGCCAATTATGTATTAAATTATGAGTTGATAATACGATTTCGCTTTGAATGCTAATTGTTCCGATATTCTTCGAAATCGCTAATAATTCCAGTTCTATAGTTTACCTTCTGTGTATTGTAAAATGTAGTTAAAAGCTGTTGAATTGATATTTCATGGTAAATTAATCCATTGTACATATAATGGGTTTCCTAAATACCAACCTAATGCATTTTGAGAATAGAGACACATATACTAAAATCGTCCAAAAACGTACTTCGTAAAACTCTTTCGTATTTTAAAGTATTCACACCCATGAAAAGATGGCTCATTTGAAGTCAAAACCACAAAGTTAACGTCATCCTCAAACACAAAACCCTCTCCTAATAGCTTTATTAAAAAGTGCATCATACCGAATTAAATATACGAGCATGGATCCCACGACGACTTTTTAAAAATATTTCACCGCAGAACTGAAACACTGTAGGTACTAGACGTCAGAGCAACGAATTTTTCTCCCTAATTACTTGGTGTCAGGGCGATTGTGCAGGAAATGCCCCGGCGCCGGACAAAGGAGTCCGGGACGTTCATTAATAGGATCTTTCTAACTGCAATTTCGCTGAATAAAACCCTCGTCCCCGCTGGAAATATTAATATCGGGCAATATTCAACTCGCGGCGTTAATAGTTATAATTTGTTTGTTTTTGCCGTGAGAACTGATGCTGATACAATCGCGCTCGTGTTTTGTTGAGATCTAAGATGGCGTAAATACAGTCGGCAACAAAGCTTTGAAGCTTACGTTGTTTGCAAAGCAATATGTCAAAATCGTACGCGGCATTACGTACCGTCGTTACGTAAATACCTACTGTAAAGTTGGCGGCACCATGCTGAGACGGAATTCTTTTAGTTTCGCTGCCACGTCTCCCGGATTTGTATATAATGTCTTCTGGGACTGAACTGAAGTTGTCGTACTAGAAATCTTACAAGTTGCAGACAGAGAACATACGTTGTGACAAAATGTAACGTAGCTTTTAAAAACCTCGAGAGTTTTAGTTAGGGACATGATAGGAATTTTAGAGGATAATCTAATCTTATAATGAAGCTAAAGAGTTTGTTTGTTTGAACGCGGTTTTCTCTGAAACTACCAGCCGGAGTTGAAAAAATATTTTTGCATTTGATAGCCCAATTCTTGAGGAAGACTATAGGCTACTTAACATCACGATAGGACCTTTAGGTGCCGAGCAAAAACAAAAAAAAGTCCGAAAGAACGCTGAGCGAAAACGAAGTTATAGCGCGGGCAGTCGATGCGATGCGAAGGGGTGGGATGGGTAACAAGACATTTCACACGGACGAAGTCGCGAGCAGAAGCAAGTGCTAACATAATTAGGCAGGTGGATTGTCGTTTAACTGTTCAGGTACTTAATGAGATATATAAAACCGCTTCCCTTTCGACGGCGAAGTGCCAATACCTCCTAACTGACATTCTTTGAAAAATTCACTTTTTTATGGTTTTGAATTTAAAAGCGTTATTCGCATGTTTTAGTGAATCACCTAAGTGTATTTTTAGTTGCAACAGCATTCAATTACAATGTAGAAATATGTACCTCCCAACTAAACCAACGCAACATGTCTATTTTTGAGCGGTTTTTTCAGGTTGTGTAAATTTTTGACTTTGTCAGTTAGGAGGTATTGGCACTTCGCCGTCGCTTTAACGAATATTTTGTTTTAGCAGCATTTTCCGTGCATGTCAATTTTCTTTTTTAGGGAAAAGAAATAAAGAGAAAAACTTCCGCACCTCTTGCTTATTCGTCGTCGTCGTCGTTTCAGCCGATAGACGTCCACTGCTGGACATAGGCCTCCCCCAATTTTGGGGGGGGTTTGCCGTAATCGCCACGCTTGGCAGGCGGATTGGCGATCGCAGTATGGTATGATGGTGGAATAAATAGAGAACGCCGCTGCCCATTCTCCGGTAAGACCCTTAGTCGCCTTTTACGACACCCACGGGAAGTAAGGGGTGGTGCAATTCTTTAAGTGCGGCACCACACAGACACCTCTTGCTTATTACGTATTAAATTTTGTACCTAATACATCAAAATTTAAAAAATGATCTCTACCAGCGAAGACAAAAGTCCTTACTTTTCGAAGACAAAAGCACTTTTCATTCAACAAATGTTTCTGATACAATAACAAAAGGCCGACGCAAGAACCATTATGACGTCTTTAAAAAAAGACCGACACTACACAAGAAAAGAGGAACTGAAATAAAATCCTCTTTATGATGCAGGTATAATGAAAAGAAATGGGAGGCCGACATAATGAAAGCCTCTTCGTAAGCTTATTAACTCTTCCTTTTGTTTATTACCTGTAAATTTCCGATGCCATAATCGCCTTCCTTGTTCAATAATAATATCAAAAACCTAATGGTAATGCTCTTAAAATTTAGTGAAAAAAATGGGGAAGGAATCACTAGAAAATGTTTAAGAACCCTGTAATTGTTACGAAGGGTTGAAAAAATAATGGGCCCAAATAAAAATGTAAGTCAAAAAGAGGTGAAGTTCTGATCAAAGTGAAGTATTAGGCTTGAAACCTTGGGAGTGGATTGTACCAAACAGACGAATTTTCCTGTAATACGCTTATAATTTGGCACTTAAATTGCGAATGGAGCCTTAATCCTCAAAAAGAAGCTTTTTTTTTTACTTCGATCCATCAGCAATCTTATTAACTTATGCTACATACTTGCTTGTCTGTGTGGTGCTGGACTTAAAGAATTGCACCACCCCTTACTTCCCGTGGGTGTCGTAAAAGGCGACTAAGGGTCTTACCGGAGAATGGGCAGCAGCGTTCTCTATTTATTCCACCATCATACCATACTGCGATCGCCAACCCGCCTGCCAAGCGTGGCGATTATGGCAAACCCCCCCCAAAATTGGGGGAGGCCTATGTCCAGCAGTGGACGTTTATCGGCTGACACGACTATGCTACATAGAGCTTAACGTTAAGTTTAACTTTTAAGTTTTTCAAACCAAAGCTATTTTACAAATTCAAAATGTCCCTTGCTTGCACTGCGCTTTATTCAATGCCTAAGCAATGTCAAAATTTTCTTTTTCTTTAATTTTTTTTTTGCTGTGTGTTGTTACAAACTTAAAACTATTCCCTTAGCAGTTCTCAAAAACTTCATTTGTTGGTTCTTTGCAATAACTATGACTTCTCCATTAGAATACGATGGAGCAGAATTCCTGAGGGCAAAACGGTATGAGCTCCATTTCTTAAACATATATTATAATAAAGGATTGAAAGTTTCTCTCCGAGGGGAAAAGTAAGTTTTTTAACACCCTTTGTGCTAAAACAATAGTTCGGGAGTTTTCTCATTTATGAATTAGGATCTGTTTACGTAGTTTTGAAGCTTTTTAGTTTGTGTTTCGGGATCTAAAATCACCAAGTAGTTTAGTTTCATTTCACCATTCCAACGTGCAGCAGCAAAAAATGCAAAATAGTTTTTTTTTTATTGCTGAGTTTTACTTTTTCGCTCGATTCAAGACGGTGTTAGAAATAATTAACTTTATTCAAAAGTAAGAGAAGACCTTATGTGCCTGAATATTAGTCAAAGCCTCAAACCACGTTCTCCGTGAGCTTTAAGAATCTTCTGTAAGATGGACTTGTGAAAAAATAAACCGTTTAACTTTAAACCAATGTGATAGCTTAAAGCGAAAATCTCAAATCGATTTCCAGAAAATCCCTTGTAAAATATCAAGGAAAAACCTGTGCAAACATTCAAATGTTCGACCATTAACGACAATATTGGTTTACGGTGGAGCAATAACGATGTAGATATGGAAACTATCGCGCGCTATTGAATCGCAAGGAGCGTTGCGGGTCAAATTTGCGTACCATGGATGCTGGCTATATTTCGGTTATTTTGAGTTGTATGGCTGTTCCGTTTTATTTTGCGGCGAGTGTAATTATTGTTGGTTCTGTGTTCGACTGTGATTTTTCTGTGGATATGCAGTTTTGGTTATGTGCTTTTGAGTAACACCGCCACACAGCGCCCTCCGCAAGTTGGGTGTCTTGTGTTCTGTATTTTGTTTTTTTGCCACCAACTTGTTATTATTTAGTTAGATGTTTTTTACTTTGTAAGTTGTGTTTTGTTTAGGCTCCGTGCTCGAAAAAACCCTCTTTTGTCAATTTCTTAACTAATTCAAAAAAAGCTTGAAATAATTAAAACATTATGTCTGTGTGACTATAAACATACAGTTTACATAGCGCTAAACGCTAAACCATTCGTATGAGTCATAGAACCTGTTAATAGTTAATTCCGATTTTTTACTTACAACAATTGTGATAAGTTTTCGTAACGATTTATCCCTCGTATCTGATACCAAAAGAAAAAAAATGTTCGGTGGTCATTGACATCACAGGAATTTTTAAATATTTTTATTAAAACTTAGCACACGTAGGTACACTGTATGCTGAATGCTGACAAAAATATTCGCCATAACATTTACGAGGACTTTATTAAAATATTTTCATTCGAGACAAAGTTTGTTCTGTTGACAAAAATGTTCATAATCTGCACGATAAAAGGTGAAACGTGTGTTCAAATAGTACAGTCCGTTCAAAGAGAAATACATTTTGTATTTTTGTTCTCATTGTATACGTAGGTAAATAACTGCTTAGTATTTAGTTACATTGGCTGAAGAGATGAAAAGGTGTTCAGGTGTTGGGTAGGCTTTACAAAATCTAGTATTAGGAATGAATCATCATTCATCATCATTCACCTGCCCTTATCCCAATTTATTTGGGGTCGCCGCAACATGTATTAGGAATGAATATAATTATAAAATAATATCAGTAGGTACGTTTAACGTCGTTGATTATGTTTTTATTTAACCATTTATGTGTGTACATAAATGGTTAAATAAATACATATAAACATACAAGAGGACAGAAAAAGAAGAATACGTACACACGTTTGTATAAAAAATGTCTTTATTCGTCGTCATAAAATGATGGTAAATAAGGAGTCCAGTGCGGCAGTGTAGGGGACCGTATAAACTGTTTAAAAGCTGCCACACAGCTTATTTTCGTTCAGTATCACATCTAAATGTAATTTTAAATGTAAACATTCACAAAATTGCGGTCAAACACTTATTCGTAACATTTACGTGCAGTGAATACTGCCGGGCGTATAGCGAGGAAGGCATGGCGCGAAATGCTTCAATATTTTCCCAACAATTTTATATAAATCGTCCAAAACATAAAATATTGGTTTTCTACAATATTTTTACTTTCATTTTCTCGTGTGAAGCGATAGTTTTGTTGTTTAACCTTCTCGTGAGCGGCCATAACTCTTGGAACAATGGCGCGCGGCCTGTCCAGAAATAGCCGCGGAAAACAAACACACGCCTTGCGGACACCGCACTCCTTGTACAACGTACAACACTAACCAACATTATATAATAATCTTTACTACTCTCGTAGGCGAAAAGATTAACCAGTGATGCATTATTTAGCTCAAGAATCATCCGCTTCTCCGAGAACAAGCGAATCTGCGTTCAACAAATTAAAACGTAACGTGACATTGTATTGAAACCTTATAATTACACACTTTGTACAAATTAACGAGGCCATTAACAAACGTTAACAAACCCGCTTGTTAAGAAATAGGACGTTACTTTACTCATATGTTCTTTTTATTTCACTCGCTCTAATTTACTGCCGGTTTCCGCTTCAGTTACGTTAAAAATAAAATTCACACATAGTTACGAAAAGAGTCGGAACTATGTTCGACGATTGTTTCTAAAAACAATTTAATACCCGGTTGAGCTGCACAAACTGCTACAGTACTGCTACATTCCGAACTGTAACTGAATCAGTTTCAACTTCATAGCTGACTGCACTCCGAATCAATAGTCTACACTGTAAATGCATGAAAGGTGTATTAATAAAAAAAATGTGAAATACGAATTGCAGCGTAAAAATTCTTGGCTTTCATCGCAGCCCAATGGTGAAACGGGGCATGTCCTAATGTAAGCAAATTGCCGTCACAGCCTTTCAGCGTCCGGCCGCGGCTATCATTCCCAAGATAAGCGCTTAAAAGCCTCATGGAAAACGCTTTCAGCAGGCGGACTATTACCGGGTGTTTCCATACTTTTTGCTTTGCCTCCAACTGGCCGGGGGAGTATCTTATATCGAAAGCGCTACGTATGACCGTTTTGAGTGCACGATCCAAATCTACGTTGTTAGCTCCCGGTCTGGTTTTAATTCCACTCTAACTTAGAACTCGCACTTTGTATCGTGATGCTTTGATAAAATGTGACAAATTTTCAAACCGAAATAGAATTTCTCCAGCAACGATATAACATGAACCATAAACAGACATGAACCAAACAAAGTAAATGTTGGCTCAAGAAAGTCGCTGTATATAAAAGACCGGTAAATTTTAAAGAAATAAGATGATGTCAGAACAACCTAATAATCTTAATGCATTAGATTACAAAGGGCTTACTCGGAGAAGGCGAGTAACAGGCGGGGAGGAGTCCTTTTATTTTTCTTCATAATATTAGATTTTATGATTATTTTAAAAGGGGCAAGGGCTCTTTGCTACTATACATCAAAAGACGATGCCATTGATCAGACATCTTTATCGAATTACGTGTTTGCGTATACAAAACGACGGGTCTTTGGAGTTTCTTTGTGTTCGTTTCTTGTTTGTAACCTAGGCGGGTGTGAGCGGGGTGGGGCGCCGCGGCGCGCGGGGGGCGCTGTATGTACTTGCAGCGTAATGCCGCTGCACTTGCCCTGGTCAGGAAGCGCGGCGGAATGCAGTCAGTCGCGTTTGTACCACCGCGGCGGAGGGGTGCGGGGCGGCGCGAGGGCAATGCACGCGGCGCCGGCGCACCTCGCTGCCTCCCATTCAGTACATCTCACTGATGCTGCATTTATTTACTATTCTTAACGTCCAGCTTTTTCAAGCGCGAAGTTAGCTGCGAGTCCAAGAAAAGGGCACCAACTAACAAACCGACTCACTTTAAAACGCCGCTGTAGTTGGTGAAAGTTGTGAATTGCACCCGCCATTTCGTTCAAGGAGCTCGCCTGAATTTGAGACTCGGTTGCATACTTAACATTGGCTATAAAACTTGGATGAAAGTTGTGGCGGATTATCGATAGTCTGCAAATCACAGGTCGTAAGAGTTAATGGTAGAGCCAATTTTTATGTTGGAGGCTACATTATCATTTATCAGTGTCATTACGAGAATGTTGTAGAGAGAAGCTAGTGTTTGCAAACAGACGGATCAGTATACGTCACAGCCACGCACACACTGCCTACTGATGCACATCATGCAATGATACGGCCCCGTCATCGCTTTGAGTCGGCGAGTGCCGCAATTTCACTGTATGCCGTGCGTTCGGAACGCGGCACGGGTTGGAATGCACTCGTTATATGCACACCACTCGAAAGGATTACCCACTAGTTGGCGGCGATTAACTGGCGCGCTCGTGGTTCGCCAGCGCCCCGCTATTGGTTTGTTCCCGAACGTTGCTAACGTTTGAATTTGGAATGTTGTTTCGGTTTTCGAATAACTTTAATTAAATTCGCTTTTCTGAACTTTTTTGCATTGAAATTGCAAAGTGGTCTACGCCAATAATTTTCGTCGATCTAAAAAAACTTCAAACGAAAAAAAATTCAAAGACTTGCATATTGCGAAAGTTAAGTAACAGTTTGTTCGTCAGTATTGATAAACAAATGTATTTTCTTTCCAGGTACGTGGGTGTTGTTAGAGAAAATTCACGTAGATTTCATTCACTTACAACTGCGTAAGTAGCAGATTTGTTTTATTTTGCTTACTGTGTTTTTTTCGTCTAATGATATTAATGACGTCACGGCTCCTTTCATTAGAAGTAGATTTCTCTGAGGTGTAACAATTCTCGATGTCTGATAAATAGACGCGTCTAAGTTACCCACCACCACCACCTTAACGTCACCTTAATGACTATCTGGGCAACCACACCTCAGTAGATAAGTGCGCTAACTTCGGAGGGACGTCAAAAAACTTAAACAGCTATTTTTCAATGTCTTTGAAGTAACAGTATCTTAGTCGGAGTAAAGTAGTTCATTAATATTGCAGTTCAACATCTAGACTTAGTGTCATTGCATTTGAATGGGAGTATCTCGAATGGTTGTGATAATACGGGAGCTGCGAACTGGCTTGTTCAAACAGAAACGCTTTTAAGGAGTCCTTTAGGTGCCAGAGTGCCAGGTAGAGCGCAAGTCGATAGCTACCGATTTAGATAATGTGAGTCACTATGTTACGCCTAGGCTAAGTTACATTTGAAAGGTTTTGCCGCGCGTCTGTTACGCCTCATTTCTAACAGAGTGTTGCCGTAGCAACGCGCAGTTTGTTCCAAACGCACGTGCGATGCTGTAAAGTGACGGATGATATGCGTCTATGCGCAATTTCGTGCCCTTTGATACCTATGCTATACTTGAGTTGACATTAGCTGCTCTGTTGACCGCGTTTGTCGTGTTTACTCATGCTTGATGGTGTTCATTTTTATCACAATATTTATTTGTAAAATGGCGGCATTCAACGGGCGACGACTCGGAAAGTATTATGATGGGTCAGTGATTACAGAAAAGTTTTTGATTGGAGCAAGCGAAATGCTGTATAAATCTTTTTAAATCATGATTAAACATAAATAAAATGTATTTGTTTGTGCGAAACTATTAGCTACGGTAAATTGTGTCGACACGTTTGCTTGGATTTCAGAATTAGACATACTATGTAAATAAAATAACAGAAGCAAGCATACGAATATAATGACGATTGTTTTAATCAAATAGCTATGTATGTAACTGCGCATTAAATCTATAGCACAAAAGGAAAGTCTCCAGGGGGCCCGTGGCTAAATAATAACAGCCGCACAGGTCGATCGATCAGGTTAAGCTACGCTTGCCGCGGTTGGTCTGTGGATGGGTGACCATCTTTACATACCGAGACCCCTCCGTGCCTCGGAAAGCACGTTAAGCCGTTGGTCCCGGCTGTCATTCGTGGATCTTTGACAGTCGTTGCGGGTAGTCAGAAGCCCGAAAATCTGACAACCAGTCTTACCAAGGGGTATCATATTACCCAGTAGCTGGGTTGTGGAGGTCAGATAGGCAGTCGCTCCATGTAGAATACTGGTATTCAGCTGCATCCGGTTAGACTGGAAGCCGACCCCAACATAGTTGGGAAAAGGCTAGGCAGATGAAAAGGAAAGTCTCGAAAAATAAGGGGAAACAAACCGAGCTAATACACGAAGGGTTCCGTACCACCGTACCATATAAACACTACATTAAAAATAAACACGTTTCTTGTTTGGCGACACCCTTAATTTTTTTACTTAATTTTATTACTTATATGTTGTTAAAGCGATCTAAGTAAAAATTTAAAAACATTTTTTTTTTATAATTATTTTATTTTAAGGGTGCAACGGGTCCTCATTTAAAGTCTCACACACAACATGCAAAACAGCGCACCAAATTCCAAATTGAAATATTGCCAACGCAGCCCAAACTCGAAATTTACATTTTGCCGGGCAGTTTACTCCGGTAGTAAAATATCGAGTAGTGTGTCGCGGTCCCCAGGTGTTGGTTCAAACGACGCAAGTTTCACTAATGTGCGGCTTAAATGATGACAGTGTAGCGGGACTTAGCCCACCTGTGAGGGGACCGCACTTTTTGGTACTGAAAAATGGGACACCTGATTATTTATGAAAGCCTGGTGCGAGAATAATGGGATGTTACTTGTTGTCGCCGAAATTTGTTAAGAGTTGATGTTAGGTTGGCAACATTTTAGAATTATTTTTGGCATAGCATTAATTTCTCTGTCTTCAGCTAGTGTGAACCAATCCTGTCTGTAGGCGTCAAGTGGAAAGGAAAATGAGGCCTTTGCCCAGCCGGGAACAACATAGGCTGAAAATAAAGGATTTTAAATTCGTAATACCTATCTGAAACCCTTCATTTCTTGTAGCAACGAAATTACATAGACATCAAGTAACAAGGCAAACCTAAATATAGACGAACGAGTGTATCATTACTGTACACTAGAATTGGAAAATTTCAAGCCTGTTTTCCCGTATAATCAAATTCGATTCCCTGTAGGATTCTTACAAATCACCGGTTGCTTATAAATCGTTCGTCTCGTCAGAGATTTATTCGGCTCTCTCTCGTCCAAATCCGGCTCCCAAAATGTTCGTCGGTTGTAAACCGCACTTGGCGTAAATTACACACGTAGGTATTTGGCAACAGTGTTTAAATAGGGGGCGCTTAAATTTGTACCCTTAAGTAGGGGGTAATAGAGGAAGTTTGCGCGTCTTACGTAATCGAACCCCGGAGTTGGGACTGAACAAACTAAGTTTTTATCTGTTAACTTTAGAGTATGTTACGAGTGAGTGAGGATGGATTTATTGACAACAAAACTGGCTCCTGCGAGAGTTTTGGGTGTACGATGATTTATTTATGGAGTCTTTGAATTCTTATACGAGATTTTTATTTGACAGTGATATGGTTTGTAGTAACATGTTTTATCGACAGTTCAACGTATTTTTTTGAACCCTGACATCAAATAAAACATCACATCTTGTTCCCTTGAAGGGTTGAGCAGAGGTGTACAGTCACGAGTAAAAGTATGTATACACTTGGCTTTATTCAAAGGCGATTTTCTCCTTTATTTTTGAATGAAATTTTATATTAGCAGGAACATAGTATTTTCGAACCCATATGTATATGTAAAGTGTCGTATTTCAACGTTGCATTCGTTATTTCGTGAAAAAATCGCAATTCAAAGTTGCCAAGTGTTGACATATTATTGCTCGTGACTGTACCCACATTTTGCCTGTGATGTTTTAGGGGACTACATGACCAAAAGCGCGGTCACTGTCGGACTGCATAGAAAGAAAGTGAAGCGCGATGACACAACGCTGGTAATTTATTGCAAAATATGAAGCAATTATCTATTTACAAAAAATCTATTGTTTCGAATAAAAAATTAAAACACTAGTGCTTTAGTATGTTGCTTGTAGAATAATCTGACAAAAAATCAGAATGATTATATGTATATTATTAGTACGCTTTTTATTGTAAAAAGAAAGTTTCAGAGGTATCTTCATGATTTTTTGTAACGTATCATATTAGTTGTATTATGTTTTCAACACAGTATCTAACTAGCATATGAAGAATATCATATTTTCTGATTTTGTTTACTGTAGTCGATCTTCAACTTACTTTTATTGCTTCTAAAACTTGCGTTTTTTGCGTTTTGGTTCTGGAATCCCCTTAAATCTCATGTAACAGGGTGCGAGCCTATTGCCATCAATCGGACACAAATTCAGACTCCAGGCTGCTACTGAGAAATTCCAGATTGAAATACCCAAATACAACTTCGTCCAACCCGGGAATCAAACCCAGCCTCATACGCGAGCAATAGCGCTTGCGATCACTAGACTAAAGACGCAGTCAAATTTACCTCTCCTTTAAAACTACATTTCCATATTCCTTTAAACAGTTTTCCAACTTAAACATTCTCAGTTTTCGTTAAAAAGCTTGAGCATCTCTTTACGTTATAGTGAACGCAAATGGTCCTTCTGTGTGCACGTCCCACGATCTTCAATTACGATTCACATTGTTACTGCGGCCCGCTAGGGAACTAAACTTAGCGATCTAATTGCTCGATGTCTAATCGATTGTGACTCGTGTTGGCTTCTGATCGTACCTGTCGTTACAGATAATAGTGTAGTAAAGGTGCTAATCATTGTAGATGTTAATGTAATTAGTGTAAGAAGGTTGGAAATAAAGTTATCGGGGCTGTTTTATCGACTAATTTATTCCGTTGTTTAAATCTTATGGTTATGATACGTATTTCTCAGTATTCCCGTTAGAAGTCGTGTAATTATTACTACCACTGTAATCCAGAGATCGTAGGGAAAAAATCAACATGCGTTTCATTAATAGACACCACGATTTTTGGTAGGCCTAATCGCCGAACAAAACTATCTTCTATGTATGTTGTTTTGTTCAACTGTTTGAATTTTTCAGGCAAATCTCTGAATTAACTAATTAGGCTTCTAGAAACTGGTCATTTTCTTCGTGTCGCTGGCACGACAGTATTTCAGATCCTGTTGGCCCAAAACTTTGCCACTTCGACGACGTCGTCGGTGGCAGCGCAAAGGTCACTTTGACTTTGCTTAGGGACCCTGAGGGTACGTTCAAATTGATCGTCATACGGAAACGAAAACTGAAATGCTCTCGTCTCATTAGCCAGTTTCTAACTTCACGTTGCGGTTCATAATTCACTTCAAAACACAAAATCAAAAACAATACTACCCTTATCACCGAGCAAATAAAATAAATTTTACACAACGCAAATCCATAAAGGCGGCCGGAGCCTCCCCATCACTAAATATGTGCACAAACAAACGAATACCAATTCATACAGGCGAGTATATCGGCCGAGTAATGAAAGTGGTGTGGACTGAACCCGCCATTAATTGTCACAGGTGTCGATTACCGACAATACGTTTTTTTCTATCGATAGTTTTTTTATGATTGTCCGTTACAGTATTCATGACTATTTCAAAGGTTTCATATAAATATGGGTTTGGAATAAATGGCGTTGTTTGTTGATATCAGTTGATAGTGGTTGTTTGTGATTGTATATGACTGGGATCATCGTAATCCTGCCATTATACCAATTTATTAGGGGTCGGCGCAACATGTCTTTTTAGGGTTCCGTACCCAAAGGGTAAAAACGGGACCCTATTACTAAGACTTCGCTGTCTGTCTGTCCGTCTGTCTGTCACCAGGCTGTATCTCAAGAACCGCGATAGCTAGACAGTTGAAATTTTCACAAATTATGTATTTCTGTTGCCGCTATAACAACAAATAGGTACTAAAAACAAAATGAAATAAATATTTAAGGATCCCATAAAACAAACGTGTTTTTTTCGGCGTTTTTGCCTTGTGGTTCGGAACCCTTCGTGTGCGAGTCCGACTCGCACTGGGCCAGTTTTTCTTCTACACTTCTCTATTAGTCGTCATCTCGGTAGTCACCCCTTTTCTAGCCAAATCATCTTCCACACAGTCCGTCCATCGTTTCTTTAGTCTCCCGCTACTGATATTGACATCCTTACTCCAAATTTTCGTCACGACATTTTGAATGACCGGAATGTTATTATAAAATACAAAATTCCTTAGCAGATTTAAAATTAATATTTTCGTTTATTTGTGTTTTCCTTCCTAACGCTCTTAACCCTTATTTTCATTTACGCGAGTATACAGTCAGTAAAAATACATTAAGAATCCCCCACAATGGCAAAATTTTCCTGCAAGCTTTTAAGGTCAGCTATGCGCGTCTAAACAGGACAAATAAACGTATATTTAAATTTGTTCCTACATTAACGATGGCTATTAAAACTTTTTTCTGTAAAATTGCTGTTTTGTCATGAAACTTGAAAATGTTTACGTTTGTACATAAAAAAAGCGGCCAAGGTGCAAGTCGGACTCGCACACCAAGGGTTCCATACCACCTTACAATATTGAGCAAAAAACGCCGAAAAAAACTAGTTTCCTTTAATTTTTAGGGTTCCGTACCCAAAGGGTAAAAACGGGACCCTATTACTAAGACTTCGCTGTCTATCCGTCTGTCCGTCTGTTCGTCTGTCAGTCTGTCTGTCACCAGGCTGTATCTCAAAAAAGGCGATAGCTAGACAGTTGAAATTTTCACAAATTATGTATTTCTGTTGTCGCTATAACAACAAATACTAAAAACAAAATAAAATGAATATTTAAGGGGGGCTCCCATACAACAAACGTGTTTTTTCGGCGTTTTCGCCTTGTAGTATGGAACCCTTCGTGTGCGAGTCCGACTCGCACTTGGCCAGTTTTTATTATTTGTTGTTAAAGCGACAATAAAAATACACACTGTGAAATTCAACAGTCTACCTATTACGGTTCATGAGATACAGTCCGCTGACAGTCAGACGGACGGACGGGCGGTGTCCAGGGAGGCTTAGTGATGTGATCCCGTTGGCACCATTTGGATACGGAACCCTGAAAACGATGTTAATAAAGGAGTTCGTGTTGACATAAAATTCAGAGCAAACAAAAGATGCTGCTATTGTAGTAAATAATACCTACTTGAATAAATAATTTACTCTAGGAAGAAAGTTATAGAAAACACAAGAAAAGCTTGCCTTTGCGCACGCGCTCATAAGTATATCTTACTAGCAACGCCGCGCGGGTTCACCCGCATAAGTGTCGATCCCGTGGGAATATCGGGATAAAAAGTATTCTATATAAAGTATTATTCTAATTTATAAGCTGTAATATTGTAGAGTTTTATCAAAATCCGTTCAGTAGTTTTTACGTGAAAGAGTAACAAACATCCATCCATCCATCCTCACAAACTTTCCTGTTTATAATAATATAATAATAATAGTATAATTTATAATAAAAACTAGCTGCGACCCGCGGTTTTACCCGCATAAGTGTCGATCCCATGGGAATATCGAGATAAAAAGTAGCCTATATGTTAATCCAGGGTGTCAGCTACCTCCATACAAAATTTTATCAAAATTGGTCCAGCCTTTTGACCGTGGCGAAGTAACAAACATATAAACACACACACACACACGCGCACTGACAAACTTTCGCCTTTATAATATTAGTGTGATAATAGGATAGTAGGATTGGAACCTTAATTTATTATAATCTACAGTCTAATAAAACAACAAACAACATATTTTCTACGAAAAACCCTTCGAGGTATACTGCATTGCTTTTCAATTTAAACCAAATATTCGGGCAAACTAAAATCATTAATAGAATTACCCTTCGAGATCAATCGCGTGTTTTGAATACCAACCTTTAAGATTTACCCTCTCAGTGCCGCCAGATGTTTGACAAATAAATTAAGCTTATTAGAATACTAGCTTCTGCCCGCGACTTCGTCCGCGTGAAATTTCTTGTTCCCTCGTCGCATCGCATCGCCTGTTTGTTTTCGTTCCGACTCTTTGCTCGGCTCCTAAGGGTCATAGCGCGATATAAAATAGCCTATAGCCTTCCTCAAGAATTGGGCTTTCAAATGCTAACAACTTTTTTTTAATACCACCGGTAGTTTCAGAGATTAGCGCGTTCAAATAAACAAACTCTTCAGCTTTATTGTTAGTATAGACTAGCTGCGCCCCGCGGTTTCACCCGCATACGTGTCGATCTCGTGGGAATATCGCGATAAAAAGTATCCTATGTGTTATTCTGATGTATAAGCTATATTACTGTAAAATTTCTTCAAAATCCGTTCAGTAGTTTTTGCGTGAAAGAGTAACAAACATCCATCCATCCATCCTCTCTCACAAACTGTCGCGTTTATAATATTAGTAAGAAGTAGGATTTTCGGTTGGGTCATTCAATAATCAACGTTATCGAGATACTTACTTACCTACCTTCCTACCTACCTACAACAACACGCAGACACGATAAACTACAATGATAAAGGGTAACCGAATACATAAAAACTATTGATTTTATTTTCTGTAACATTTTGTTCGGTACGCCTGTTATCAATTGATTAATGTTTCAGCTGGATAGATACAGCCTTTGTGTTCGTGTTGATATGCTAATTGATAGCTGGAGTTATATTTTGTTACTGTGCTACACGTAATTATAGACGATGGAAATGTGACAAAAAAATCTAGCTGTGAACCAGTAGCGAAGATACAATTTTTGTAAGAGTTAAGCCGGAGTAGATATCTTTAAAATGATTATATTATTTGTCTACAGAATACTGACTGTGCCATTTTTCAAAGGAAAGCCGGTAGGAATCGAGTTGTATGGAACCTTTGCCACTGCTGTCAACTGCCGCTTTGTACTGTAAATGCTCTTATAGGAAAAATCATTTCTCTTATAATATCTGTTTGAATAGCTATCCAGAAAAAGGCTTGTATAACACTTCTTTGTTAACTCATAAACAAAATTTCCATATACATTAGCACCATAGCTTGAAATTTTCATAACTGAAGCACAAAACTAAAGTGTAACTAACACTAAAGGTTGTACACACATTCTCTTGTTCACATCGTAAGCACTCTATAACTCTATAAAACCAACACGACTACGTGACACAAATAATTTTCACTTAGACCCAAGTGTGGCGAACACTAAGAATTAAGTAGCGAGCAAAATAGGTACACAAGTTGAAGGTAAAAGACATACCATGTTGAGTAAGCTTTATTTAAACAGTACAATAAACTTAAATCCTGGAGACCTGTACCGCAAAATAAGCACAGCACAGATGGGGCCCAGAAGCTGGTTCTACTAATTTGCCCACTACTTAACTCTTAAGTTAACATGCATCTTTTATGTATTTGGGAGCAATTAGTAGTTGGCCATGGATCGATGACCACTGCTCTCAAAACGGTGAAGGAAAACATCGTGAGGGAAATCGGCATGTTCTAGAACCAAAATTTGAAGCCACGTGACATCTAGCAACCCGCACTGAGTCTGTGTGGTGGCCTAATCTCTCTCATCCAGAAGAGGCCTGTGTCCCAGCAGTGGGAATATTATAGGCTGCTTATGCATGGACCGATAGAAGTACCTACAACAGCGTTAAAAGTCGAATGATGACAAAAGGCATGAACAGTGGCGTATTTTAAGATTCAGCGCCCTGGGCCTGTAAGGTTTGCCGCCCCATTTTACGGAAAAAAGCAAAAAATAAATTCAAAAACTAAAACTCGACTATTGAAAAGGATGAAACAAAAAAGTACCTTTCCGTGGTCGCATGCTATGATGCTACCGTAGCTGACAAGTATGTTAGTACAGCGGCATCGGCATGCGACCACGGGAAGGTACTTTCTTGTTTCACCCTTTTCAGTAGTCAGGTTTTAGTTTTTAAACTTTTTTTTTCATACTTTTTAGAGCATGCTTTTTCAGTAGTCGGGTTTTAGTTTTTGAACTTATTTTTCGTTTAAATTAACGGAGGGGCGGGAGCGCTTGCTGTCATTAATCGCATATGCGTTGCGAACACTAGGCAACCCGCTGCCTCACCCCTGTCCCCACCTCAGGCGCGGCCAACTATAGTCCGCGCGGAACTAGTTGGCCGCGCCTTGGGTGGTGACGGAGGTGAGGGTGGCGGGGTTGCCGATTGTACACAACCCACGTACTGAGTAATGACAAAGCGCCCCCGCTCCTCCGTCTCACGGCTCACATACCTAAGGGGCGGCCAACTAGTTCCGCGCGGACTATAGTCCCGAGTCCGACGGACATGCCGCCGCCAGATGATAGCCCCGCGTCTTGATGTCTATCAAACTAACAACCGAGTTTTAATTTTCTTTTTCTTCATGCGTGCGGCTTGCACCGCTCCTCACAGGCTTCCGCCCCGGGCCATGGCCCTTTTGGCCCTAGGGTAAATACGCCACTGGGCATGAATACGTGGTAGAAACAAAAAGGTCATGTTAGGGTCACAGGACGAAGAGTTCCGTTATCCTACCATGTTCGTTAGTAGGATTAGTGGCGTGTGATTTGACACCAAATTAATGATGGTATAACGAGTCGAAATTAGTTGTATATTTATAGCTTTTACCGTAAACACGAAGACCTACAATAAACAACTAAGGGCGCTTAAAAGATCAAAATGTCCTCAAACATCGATTAATTTCACCATCGTCATAAATAATCCTTAATTAAGGATAACGGTAATCAAGTTTAAGATACTTAACCATAATACTAATCGTAAGTTCTTTGCGGAATATTCCCTTACTTGCAACTTAGCTATCGGCCTCCACCAATTGTTTGGTTAGGTAATAGACGGCACGGGGCTTAACGGACCCTGCCGACATTACACGGTTACAAAAACGTTAATAATTACCTATTAAATTTCACACATTAACGATTATCTTAATTAATTTGTGCAAGCTCGCCTTTTGATTTACGTTCTGATCGTGATGCATTCGATCTTGTTTTGATAATTTTTCCTGTGTTTAGTTCTAACGTACCTCCAAACTTTACCTTATCGACAACCACAGATAAGTTGACTTTGATGAAAACTTTCTTGATGAATGAAGTGATTGACGTAAAGCGTTTCAGAAATCAGACGAGAACAGTAGACAATATACATATTTAGATAGATCGAAGAGGTCCAACTACTTGACGGCTTAGTATCTTATCAAATCAAGTGAAGTCATGTGTACAAATTGAAGATGGACGCATTGATCGGTCGCCTGTAAGACCACACACATTTCGTTTTGTTGACTTTATAGCTTTTTGCGTGGGAGGTGCCATTCCTTATTTTTCTTGGCATCATCACGGTTCACTGCTTACAGGGCGCTACGTGTCCATTATTTATTTTATTTTGATATTTTAATAATCGTGCCCACGGCCTTGGCGAAAAATAAATAATACCGAGTATTCGCGACCTGCCTCAATATGAACACGCGGTGCCAACAATAGGTGTAGAGCACTTTAAATAATAAATCCATATAGAGTTGGTTTTACGAGCGCATTCCGAGCCGAACACCTGTCTGTAATAACGTCCTGTGTGCACTGCGTACCAAATAATTTTTGTACAAGGTTTATAGTATACTTCACTATGCTATGATTGCCTAGTACAAGGTGCAAAGAAAGTGTTTTTTTGTTTCATAACCTACATAGTGTCTATGCACTAGGTAAAAAAAAAGTGACTACACTATAACGACATTTTTCAGTATCCTCCTACTATATAATTTTATTAAGTGTGTATGTTTGGATGCGTGTATCACGCAAGAACGGCAGGAAGGACTTGGATGAAATTTGGTACAAAATTGGTTTATAACCTGGATTAACACATAGGACTCTTTTAGCCCGGTAAGAACGCGGACGAAGTCACATGCAGAAAATACGGCGTGCTATGCTTTAAATTAAAATGCACACAACCCTATTTAGAGCCATTGAAAAATGTAGATAACAATGCTGTTTTCCGATCACTTTATTTGGGTCCAATTTAGAGAGTGAACTACACGTTTTGTGTTCGTTTTGTTGTTGTTACAATCATCGATATTGGTGATAAATATTATTCGCAAAGCTTTGATTATAGAGGACATTGTTGCCAGGAAACAATTGAAATCAATTCAGTTTTTTGGTAGAAAAATCACGTTTTAATCTTATAGATACTCATTGACAAATAATATATTGTAAACGTAGCTGTAGGCAGTGTTTTAAGCTACTCATGTCGTCTCAACTTGCCGTTAACCTGCCATGTGCGCCTAAAAAGGCCACTTTGGCAGAATCATGAAAGGATAACATTATGAATCATAATCGACAGATAACTGTTAAGTTAATCATATCAAATCCCGTTGGTGAAGGATTTTTCAATAATTTTGTTTTGTCTGTGCTAAAATACCAATCAATCCAATCCAAATCCAATCCCAATCTCTTTGATTATACCTACGCAGTGCAGCGAAAAAAAGAAAAAGACGGAATGTCTTCGCCATATTATGATTCATGATGTTATCCTTTTATGATTCTGCTAAAGTGGCTTGTTTAGGCCCCCTGGACAATAAATATTTTCTATTTCTACTTGATTTTGTTTGGCGACCGTGGTTATTTACTTCAATTTTCATACAAAAAATATCTTTAAAGTTCATGACTCGTTTTTTCACACAAATCAAAATGAACGAACTATCGAGTCGCATTTTCAAGAGTATCTTTTTTAGCTGCTCCTGAAAATTATTTTTATTGGAGAATCCATTACAGTTTTTCTATCAAAGGCCAAACTGCTGACACACTTTTATAGAACTTGATTTTTCACATTTTAGATACCTACTTGGTCTACTTTTGAAAATTACTGAATCTAGGTAATTGAAGGGTGGCTATCTAAGTTCAATTTTCCAATCAATTCATCTTCATTTTCATCTTCAGAAAAGACAACCTAATAAAACAATATTTTCAAACAAAACCCCCCAAGTATGTAACTGAGTAAAAAAACATCATTTAAATTTGTCTTTTAAGTAGTTATTATTCAAATTATAAAATGCCTTTTATCGGCCTCCCATCGTTTCAGTAATATTAAAAATAATTGGAAACCAGACTACGAATTGAAAAAAAGATACGTTTCGTTTTCAGATACAATTTAAAATACAACTTTTATGAACGGCCGGCTTCCGCTATTGACCCGGTACCCAGAAAATTCTCCGCGAAAGGTTTATCATTAAACAATCTCGGTCCCTTAAGTTGTTTAAACAGCGTTTCTTAGAGGCTTAGGCCCGTCAATACATTCGGTTAAGCTTTCCTTACCCAATTAATTAGCTGTTATGAAGATCAAAGACGCACCAGTTTGTGATCTCTGTGCTAAGCCTCCGACCCATTCAACTTGGTAACGAGCCTGACAGTTTAAGTTTGCTCCAAACCCTCTACTACAATGTACAGCGTGACTTCTGTCAATCAACTACGTATCTCAGTTTGCACCGACACCGCAGATTTGCGTCTACCATTATCAATTTCGACACCTATTTCGATAACGATAGAGTTGTTAATAGAGTGCGGTGTTCGATCGCTTACGTCTTTGTGTATGACAATGAAAGTTTATCCGTTTTATTAGCCATCCACACTGAATAAATTTACGTGGTCTTTGTAATAGTGTTTAGTGAGGATTAAGTGTTAAGGTTTGACTCGACCGTCTGCAGTTCGGTCGCGTTCGATGGATAATATTCGCGTTAATCTGTTAGCGCCTGAGGAGGGAACGTTAAATAGATATTCGGATTTCTCCAATGTTTGTATTGCGAAGTTCGACGGGTACGGTATTAAGGGATACGTGTTATTAGCTTCGAGATAGATCGTAGAATGAGATTTGATATCTCAGCTTCTGTTTTTCTTGTAAACTTCGCACCTTATTACTTTTATTTGGATTTAGTTTATCAGATTCTGTGACAAGTTTGTTCAAGATCTGTCTAACTTGGAAAGATTTGTTTGAGACTCAAGTCTCTGACAAAATTTTGATTACTTCTCTCTCGACACTAAAACGAGATAACTCTTTTAACTTAAATTAGTTTAAAACTACACAAAGATTGGGCCATGGATATAATCCTTTTCGATCATAGATTTACAGATGGCTAATTAATCAGCAGTTGATATCATACCTAATTTAACGGATAAGTAAATTGACCGAGGTGTTTGCATTGGAGGAGATCGTATTGCTTCAACAAATATTATCTTTACAAGAAACCGGTGTGATTAACCCACTGTATTTGTTCTATAAGTAAAAGATGAGCTTTTTAATAATTATAATATTAGGATATAAAAATATTTTTTCGTAGACATGTGTTTTTGCGGTACAATATTTTACGTTTTTTAATTATCTCCATAAAAAAAGTAAATAATTACTTATACTGTTAGCCTGCATCATCCAAATGCTGGGCTAAGACCTCTCCCCATCAGCAGGATTGTCAGAAAGGGTTACCGCTGGCCCGGAGCATAAAGGGCTCCTTAGCCAGCCGGGTCAGTAAGAGTCTGACACTCCGCCCAGAGCGGGAGGGGTCATTTTATGATTTCCCACCCAAAAAAAAAGGCCTCTCCCCATATGACTCCCAACTCGTTAGATCCAGCGGTGCTATTCTGTAAACATCTCACCGTGAAAACTTAAGTGAAGTGAGCTTAACATGAGCTGTCATTCCACCTGATGCTAGGGATTGACATTATTGACAGCTATTTGAAAACTATTGGCGGCCGGGCTAAAGTAGACCACTGGTCGTTTTCACACTGTAAATAATATTGAGAAATATTAATTGCAACACTTGTAGGTACAAAAGAGAGAGTCTAACCAGTCCGTTAGCGGATTTCTTTAGCGAATTGCAGCGAAATTCGCGGAAGCACTTTATTACTTCTAGCTAAGGTAAAAGAAAAAATTTCGTTACGAAAACATTACAAGGCATTTGAGATACGAAATCGATACGACTAACGCCTTAAGACGGACACAAAACCAACACAATATGTCGACAGATAATTCCAAATCGTATTGGCTTCATAAGGAAAGAATCCATTCTCGATACAAATATATATTTTGCAGTCACATTCGTAAATCGCGTCTATTTCCTTGTAGGGATGTACGATTGTTACGTTGGAGGAAATGCTCATAACCGCACGAAACGCGTTTGAAATTTTTTTCACGTATCAGTACCCAACGGTCGGGCGATCACCCGCCAATTGAATGGAAACACTCGAATTTTTCTACACGTTTTAAGACTTCCGGTGTGGAAGAAATTTAGAGCGGAATAGCGGTCATTGGCTAGCGCTCGCGTTTTTACGAAGACTTCGCGACTTGAATATTGCAAATAAGTTTTTTTTTTTAAATCTAAAGCCCTTTTATATTATTTTATTTATTTATATGGTGTACATAATAAAGAGTATTCTATTCTATTAACACGGCGTGATTTAGGGGTTTATTCATAAACGTTGGTTTAAAGTTAAGTAATGATTAGCCGACCTTTCAACCATACATTTTTGATGTTTCAATGTACGTTTATTAGAGAAGGGGTGCCCCTGGCACAGGCAACTGAAGGAACACGGGTGGGTTTTAGTCAGTAAGAATCTGACACTCCCTTCCGCTCCGCCCAGAGCGGGAGGGGTCATTTGATGATTTCCCACCCAAAAAAATAAAAAAGAGTTTAATGTCTATGCCTGTGGCATAGATACCATAAGATGAAGCAGAAATTCATGTAGCACCGTCTAACCAGTGTTTAGCCGATGCAAGATCATTAGTTGTTTCAATTTTAGTGTACCACATGCAAGAAACTTGCATCGTGTGAATGGGGCTTTAATAAAACAGCTATCTATACAAATAAAAAAAATTGAAGTCTGTTTGTAACGTCAAAATAACAGCTTCTAACTAAATGGTACCTTATAAAAAAAACATTATTTTAAAAATTGTCTGTCTGTTTGTCTGTCTGTCTGTTTGTTTCGGCTGATCTCCGAAACGGCTGGCTCGACTACGATGGGACTTTCACTGGCTAGCTGATGTTATAAGAAGTAACTTAGGCTGCTTTTATTTTAGAAAAATAATTTGTATTCTGCGCAAATAAATGAAAACCCATGAATCCAATCGTCGTTTCAGCCCATAGACGTCCACTGCTGGACATAGGCCTCCCCCATTTTTGGGGGGGTTTGCCATAATCGCCACGCTTGGCAGGCGGGTTGGCGATCGCAGTATGGTATGATGGTGGAATGCATAGAGAACGCTGCTGCCCATTCTCCGGTACGACCCTTAGTCGCCTTTTACGACACCCTCGGGAAGTAAGGGGTGGTGGTATTCTTTAAGTCCAGCACCACACAGACAATGAATCCAATGTACATACCTAATTATATAGGGCTTTCCGACATGCACGCGAACAAAGTCGCGGGCACAGTTAGTTCATTTATAAGAACACGAATTCGAAAAACCACCATTTTAAAAATCGATCGTCCATTTGGAACTGTCCAAAAACATAAACAAAAACACATCAACGCTTCCTTTTATCTACGCATTCCCATTTGAAAATGCATTAAAAAAAAATATACGTTTGTAGAGCAGCCCCAAGCCCGTTCGTCGGCTTGTGCCGGATATTGAACCACGTAATCTGACTACAGTGTGTCTCCATAGCAATTTATCGAGCGATGAATGGCCCACCCATTATTTCCAACCCTTAACCTAAAGCTTATTAATATCTACATAATTTATTGTAAATTGCATTCTGCAGTGAAGCCGTGCGTGAATAGGTGTGGTGGGATTGAATCTTAAAAACGTAGGCGCAGTTTATTTTCTCTGGTGGTAAAGAGGAAAATCAGCTGTATGAAGCGGTGAATAAGGTGTATGACACATCCAACATAATGTTTACTGTTTCGTCTGCATGGAATTGTTGCAACTATTTACCTTATTTTTTTATTAAGAACGCACTTCAAAACTAAATTCTACTTTCTCCTTTTGCCTTTATAGAGCGCTAAAGCGAAAGCGCTTTTCCGAATGTGTTTTGTGAATAAGTTAGTAAATTAATGTCAGGCATTTGCGTTAGTAAATATGTGTAAAGATTATTTTTCAATACTAGCTTTGCCCGCTGTTTCACCCGCATCCCGTGGAAATATCCGAATAAAAAAATATGAATATATGGATAAAAAGTTTCTTATGTTCTTATTCAGGTGTGTCTACCCATGTGCCAAATTTCATTCAAATCCGTTTAGCCGTTTCAGCGTGACAGCAATCTTTTCTCTTTAGAATGTATTCTCAGGAAAATAAAACTCCTGAAACCCTTGCCCTAACCTTGTGTTTCCATTGATTACTAAGCGAGGACTCCTGAAAATAATAATTGCCCTTGGGTACCTATTTATTTACCCCAAGTCATATAAAATATTCAAGATTTATCGACAAAGATCGGAACTAATCATACGCAGTGTTTTCTTTACAATTACCGCGGTCATTTGTCATCGAACTTTAGCTGAATAACTCAGTAGAAATATAATAATAGTAATAATTTTCTCATAATTTCAAGGTTTACTGTAAATCTGGACGGTTTTAAGTGGTCATCATTTGTAAATAAATCATTGGAAAAGTATGGACTGTGCGACTTCACGCAGCACTAATGCACTAGTAAGTAGAAAGGGGTTAGTAATGGCATCCTAACTATATAATTATAATATTATAAATGCGAAAGTAAGTTTGTTTGGTACCTTTTCACGCCTAAACCACTGAACCGATCATCCTGATATTTTGCATATACAAGCGATCATCTTGAAATTTTGCATATACGTTGTCAGGTGTACAGAAACGGACATAGGGTACTTTTCATCCCGAAAAAAGTGCTGTTTCCGAGGAAAACTACAATAACGTTATTATGATAATAGATGGCGCCACGTGTCTTTCGAATCAAAAACAGGACAACGTCTGTCGGGTCAGCTGGTTTGTAAATAAATCATTGGAAAAGTATGGACTATGTGACGTCATGCAGCACTTATCACCAAAAGAAAACACTAGTAAGTAGAAAGGGGTTAGTAATGGCATCCTAACTATATAATTATAATATTATACATGCGAAAGTAAGTTTGTTTGTTACCTTTTCACGCCTAAACCACTGAACCGATCATCCTGATATTTTGCATATACAAGCGATCATCTTGAAATTTTGCATATATATACGTTGTCAGGTGTACAGAAACGGACTTAGGATACTTTTCATCCCGAAAAAATGTTCTGTTTCCGAGGAAAACTACAATAACGTTATTATGATAATAGATGGCGCCACGTGTCTTTCGAATCAAAAACAGGACAACGTCTGTCGGGTCAGCTGGTTTGTAAATAAATCATTGGAAAAGTATGGACTATGTGACTTCATGCAGCACTTATGCACCAAAAGAAAACACTAGTAAGTAGAAAGGGGTTAGTAATGGCATCCTAACTATATAATTATAATATTATACATGCGAAAGTAAGTTTGTTTGTTACCTTTTCACGCCTAAACCACTGAACCGAACATCCTGATATTTTGCATATACAAGCGATCGTCTTGAAATTTTGCATATACGTTGTCCTTGTCAGGTGTACAGAAACGGACATAGGGTACTTTTCATCCCGAAAAAAGTGCTGTTCCCGAGGAAAACTACAATAACGTTATTATGATAATAGATGGCGCCACGTGTGTTTCAAATCAAAAACAGGACAAAGTCTGTCGAGTCAGCTAGTATTATAATAATACTACCCTATTATTGTCCCACTGCTGGGCAGCTGGGACACAAGCCTCCTCTCAGTGAAAGCGAGTGGGCCGTAATCCACCACGCTGGTCCAGTGCGGGTTGGTGGATATTCGATTTATTTCGAATTTTTGGCTCTAGGACGTCCCGGTGTTCTCGTGATGTTTTCCTTTACGGTTTTGAGAGCAGTGGCGATGAAATAATTTACACAAGGTAAAGCGCCTGACTGGGTCAGAACCTACGACCTGTAATTTGAAGTCGGGGCCGTTACCACTGGGCTACTATTGCTCAAGAAGGGTTAGCGATTTCAAACTTATATCACACTAATATTATAAATGTGAAAGTTTGTGAAGATGTTTGGATGTTTGTAACTCAATCACGCGTAAACCGTTGAACAGATTTGGATGAAAATTGGCACATAGATAGACCAGTTTCTGGATTTACCAGTAAAACGCTTTTGAATTTTGTGTAACTGTAAGGTATACTTATATCTACTCTGTATACTCTTATCTGTACCTACTCATACAAAGCTAGACTTTCACATAGGATACTGTTTATCCCGATATTTCCACGGAATCGAAACTTACGCGGGTGAAACCGCGGGCGCTGTTAGTAGAGTATTATAAGTCCAAGTTTCCTCACGATGTTTTTCCTCCAACGATGTCAATATGACATATTATGTACCTACCTATATATTATGGTTGTAGTGCGACTTGCTTAAGATTACATGCAAGTACCTATGTGCGATTCACGTTCACACAAGCTTATGAACTAAAGTATCCATGCGCAAGTTTTCCGCGCAAGTATTCTTGTCAACTATGTTCGGGTTCGTTGCTAATTAGGTATAATGAAAAATGTTTCTTATCAAATATACTGGAGTAGCTTCTGCTCGCGACTTCGTCCGCGCGATAGTTCTTAGGTATATAGATAGGTATTTGCGCCACTACTTCGTCTTCGCTTAGCGTTTAAGTGCGAATGGGACCAAGTGCGAATGGGACCAAGTGCGAATGGGACCAAGTGCGAATGGGACCAAATGTAAACGCGGTACGAAGTGCGAATGGGACGAAGTGCGAATAACCCTTTTTTCTGACCTTTTTTCTCGGCTCCTAAGGGTCTTAGCATGAAGTTAAGTAGCTTATAGCCTTTCTCATGAATTGGATTATCAAATACAAAAATAATGTATCAATCGAAGATTTAAAATATTGATTAAAATTAATTAATTATTAAAAAATAATTAAATTACCCTGTATCCACGGGTAGCTTCAACCAATAGATGTTCTCCTAAGTTTGAATGTGGGTCCAGTTAACCAATAAAAATACAGAAAATAAATGATGTGGTCAACTGGACCCGCGGGTCCAGTTCGAGTGGGTCCAGTTGACCAAAGACTCCTGGTTTTAAACAAACAAACCCTTCAGCTTTTAGTAGTACCTATAGATAATGTACTTTGACCATAATAGGAAAAAAAGACAACATAACATCAAGTCTGTAATGTCCAAAAGGCTAGACAGAGATGTACCAATACCCACATTTCGGCTGTGCAATTTCAAAACCTAGCAACTGACATTATTATTCCAGTATTTTCCGGTCGGAATCGGTATTTTTTGAGAAATGTCAGTTGCTAGGTTTTGAAATTGCACTGCCGATTTCTGCAGTTTAAGTGTCATAACGTAAAAAACGTAACAATAAAAATAACGTCCACAGCTTACTCGATTCGTCTGCACGAAGCCTTAGCTCCGAAGAGCATCGAATACGAAATGTATGTGCCACTCGGAGCACCATTCAGCTATAATGTATGACTTAATGAGTCTAGTGATGCACCATTAGGTTACACATTTCCGTAGAATCGTGCGACTTCTACGGGGAGGATACGAATGTTTTCTTGTGTGATTTTTTTTGCAATTTCTTTTTGCTTATGATTGGACTTCGAAGACTGGATTCTAGATTTAGTTTATTCAATCTATTTTTCTGGAAAAAATAACGTTTTTGAAAACCTTTCTGGCTTTATAAATAAATCTCAGATTTGGCAAAAGCTCAAATTATCGAAATTAAACTGTGTGCTCTCGATATTCTAAGTATAGTAATCGATTTAATAATTAAGTTTCCTGTTACCTTGAATCAATGAATTTCCCAGAAAAACACGGAAAAAGTAAGTAAACAATAAGAAAACTTCCACCAAATCCGTTTCTATCTCACAAAAAACAAAACAAGATTAGATACATCAGATCCGAAATACACCAAAAGACAGGCATGTAAACGAAATTTAATTTTAACACTAAAATGTTCTTACCGCTTGTTAAAGTACCTGCATACAATATAAAATGCGGGCTCGTTCAAAAGCATGCTCGTTCAGACGGCCAACTGGTTTCTCTCACTCGCCGATAGCTATCATAGTAAATCACTGCACTAGCGTCTGCTGAGAAATTTATTTTTGAAAGCGACTATTTAAATACTGCTAAATTACTACACGTATGTTCTATGAGTACTTGGTAGTTGTGAGAATTGGTTAGGTAGGTATATCTGCTATGTATTTTCGGGTAGCATGTTGTTAAGAAATTCTGGCAGAGATCGAGTTTGTCTGTTGTGTAATATTCTGCGCAGATTTGGTATATTATTCTGTAAAATACATAGTATGTTTCCTTTGAAAATGTTTTTAGATAATTTACTTAGTTATTTTTAGGAATACAAGATGTTAATTCATCCAAAATTTTGCGCAAGAATTCTCAGTTGTTAATTTAGGTAAATTCAAAGGGAGAAATACATTCATAGGTCGTATCATCATCATCATTTCAGCCGAAAGACGTCCTCTGCTGGACATAGGCCTCCCCCAATTTTGTGGGGGGGTTTGCCATAATCGCCACGCTTGGCAGGCGGGTTGGCGATCGCAGTATGGTATGATGATGTAATGCACAGATAACGCTACTGCCCATTCTCCGGTCTCCTTTAGTCGCCTTTTACGACACCCACGGGAAGTGTGGGGTGGTGCTATTCTTTAAGTCCGGCACCACACAGACAAGATATATAGGTAGGTCGTATAATGCAGAAAAAATCCTAATTAATATTATAAATGCGAAAGTAAGTTTGTTTGTTACGCTTTTACGCGAAACGGCTGAACGGATTTAGATGAAATTTGGCACATGGATAGACGTTGACCTGGAGAAGGAATTATTATTATTACCTTGGCTTTTCATCCTGGATCGCAGACGAAGTCGCGGGTAACAGCTAGTAGATCATGTATTCAGCCAGAACCAACAGAATTATTTACGCCCACATTTAAATTAATTTCTCAAGAAAAACAAAGGCACCGACACATTTCGCACATGACATCACAAGTCTCACACAACATTGTAATGCTCGGCGCATGCGTCTCGCGTTGCATAATGCATCTAATGACGCGACCCGTTGCCCTTCCGTTTCCTGCTCAGCATTAATTAGCTTTTACACAGATTGCGCTTAGGTGTTGCCAGATATTGTGTGTTGTTTGAAGTGTTGGTGAACGAAGCTCGGGGGGATTTAGAGAATTTATGCGCTAACATGACTTGTGGGATGGGCTTAATAAATAAAAATGTTAGAATGTTTTAATGGTTTTTTCTCAGTAACTGCTGAGTGGGTTTTGCTGTGATTTAGTATACAAGTATAAGTGTCTAAACACACTATGCCGAAGTTACGCGACCGAAGTTCGGCATGATTACGCCTGCAATGCTATTTGAATTACTGACGACACATTATGCCGAAATTACGTTGCATTAAATAGCATTGCAGGCGTAATCTTGCCGAACTTCGGTCGCGTAACTTCAGCATAGTGTGTTTAGACACTTATAGTTCTTAGATGAGTTTATGGCTAATTTTCTGTCGGAAATAGGTACCTACTAAGAAGTTTTAATTCAGTTTTTTTTCATTTACGAATAAAATCAAGCATCGAGTTTTACTTATGGGGGGTTTATTTGTATAGGTAATCATTACTTAAACTTAAGTAACGTTTAAACGTCAAAAAATATGATTAAACAGTCACTAATTATTGCTTAGTTAACTTGAAGCACCGTTTATAAATATAAATACGGTGTTAAGTAATTATCATTTAAACAGGTGTGTTTTGTTGCAAGTGTCTTCAAGGGGCTTACAGGACCTAAACGCAAAAAAACGCAAGTTTTAGAAACAGTAAATCGACTACAGTAAACAAAATCAGAAAAATATATGTTAATCTTCAGGATATATGCTAGGCTGATAGTGTGTTGAAAACATAATACAACTAATTTGATACGATAGAAAAAAATCATGAAGATACCTCTAAAAACTCTTTTTTTTTACAATAAAAACCATACTAATATACATACAATCATTCTGATTTTTTGTCAGATTGTTCTACAAGCAACATACTAAAACACTAGTGTTTTTTTTAGTCTATACAATAGATTTTTTGTAATTAAATAATTGCTTCATATTTTGCAACAAATTACCAGCGTTGTGTCATCGCGCTTCTCTTTCTTTTCTATGCAGTCCGACAGTGACCGCGCTTTAGGTCATGTAAGCCCCTTAAAAGGGTTAATATTAACACGAAACTTAATAGTCCGAAACAGCATTTGACTAGAAAATTGCGTCAACGCCTTTCTCTTACACACACACAAACTAACATACACACATACGAGCATTATGATACTATGTATATAGAGATAGTAAATTATATGTGTGATGAAACCATTTGCGCCTTGCTCATATATCCGTTTCCGTGTTAGATTAATTGGCCCGTAACGCACGGAAGGATGTATGACTGTCACAAATCATGTAAATTGCTGTGGTCTTAGAGCTACACCGCGCAAGATGCTCTAGTATCATCATATTTAAAAGTCTGAATTATTTATTACAGTCATTCATATTTGTTAAATGTACCAGACAATATCGATAAAGTTAAAATGGATAACGTCCTTTATTTTATTCATTAATTTTCATTGCGAAATAATCCACGTGCTGTACCTACCCTAAATCTGTTTTTATACAACATCTGCGTAGCATTGTTGGATACTAATCTAATTAACCTTAGACACGAGTCCAAATGTGTTAACGGGCGGCTCGGGAAGCCGGGATCGGCACGGAGAGCACGGCAATCCGGCGCTTATTGTGATCGGCGTAGGTGCCGGATTCCGGCGCGTAGCCGTCTCATTAGCATTCATCCTGCGCTCGCGGCCGCGCTCTCCCGAATAAAGCATCTGTTAAATGTCTCGTGCTAGCTAAAACTTACCCGTAATTATCTGTTAACATTCCCAAGTTTGACCTCGCGGAAATCTTGCGAATACTCCCAAACTCCGGTCCGGCCCACCGGAGGCGTTTCACTTCCCTAATAATCGGGCTCATGGAGATTTTTAATGAAAAAGATTGTTCGCCGTTATTTAGAAAGTTTGTAAAAGGGATCCAGTCTGAAGTTTGCTTTGATTTAGTGTTGCGCACCCGACGTTGATTGTGTTCTTCTACGCGGTTTTGTATCGGATTAGGCGTAATTAAAAAAAATCCGGGGCCTGTTAATAAATCCTTCTCATTCATTGGGATCAGTGACACGAATTAACATTTCCCTTTTTTAATTTTTCGTTCTTTAATATTTCTGGCTAAAAATTCGTGCATGTGCCTTTATTTTCTTTTAAAAAGTTAATTTAATAATTCGAATTCACATCCGACCCGTATCGGGAGGCTTTTGTGAAAGACAGCCATTCATTTTATCGATGATTCAAACCGTATCCATTCGGGCCGCTAATGGTTTTCAAATAAACCAGTGCTGTTAATGGTTCTGAATTTGTATAAAAAAGGGTGAAATTGAGCTAATTGATACGACGTGCGCCCTTTGTTTGTATGTTATAGATTCCTGTAGCTAGGTATTTGGAAATTGATACTAGAAAGTAACTTACCTACCCAGTAGAATGTAGGATACTAAAATAAATTTTATGGTCTTAATAATCGTATATACAATCCTTGATAACGATCTCCTGAGCAATATTATTATAAGTACTTAACTTTGCAGTGCACGCGGCAATTACTGCAGTATCATAAGGTTTATCGCAAAATTTTCATCTCTAAAGTTTCTATTCCACACTTAGATAAATAAAAGTTATTCCATAGTAAAAACGACTTTGATTACCATGCAATCAGTTGAAAAAATCTACAATATTTAAACAGAGCGGCTCACTTAATGGCGGCTATAAATCATCATCTTTTCATTTAATTACTTGAGCGCAGGTATTTTCTTTCAATGATACGGGATTTTATTTTATTTGCATCGTCAGCTCTATGGCGGAAGAGTCAATAAAGCATGGCATTAATCATGAGTCATGACTGACAGTATTATTCAGTCCAACCTTATCGTTTGAAAGTGAATGTATTTTGATAGATTCGCAAAGGTATGATGTCCCTATATCGATTTTCAATTAATCTTTTGTCCCCTTTTGCGTTTAGACAGATTCATTTTTCGTTATGTTGTAAGTGAGGTTTTTATTTATTTTCATTTTCTTGTGTTTGCGAGGCTAGACTGGATGCTCGGATGCTCGGGATCCGCCGGTCGTCGTCTCATTCCTCAGTATGTGAAACAAACACACGTGAACACAAACATTGAAATCGTATGGCGATGTTATTCATTCCTATCGATTCGTTGTCATATTTTTAACTCTTTTGCAGAGTTTATTTATTTTGTGTTGTGTTATTTATAACGTGTGTTGTTTTAAAACAAATCTTCTGATTCAGTGGTTTTTAGTTGAGTTTAAGTCTTCTCTTGTTGTTAATATACAAAATTATCAACAATTACATTAATAATATTAAAATGTATACTTTTATACCTAAATACCATCATAAAAAATACGATTACACAACAACCAAAGACTTGGTTATTTTAATCAATCGCACACTCAATTAGTAGACAAATCTTTCCCAAGTATTTGATACTCGTACTTGTATGAAATAAATTTAATTACCTACTTCCATACCTTTAGAATTCTATTAAAAGCATCCTCGAAAAGCGTATAAGTCTGTACATCTATTTCCCTGTGAAAACATCATTGATCCTTTTTTTTTCAACAAAAATAGGTTGGTAGTGAAGCGATAGCAAAAAAGCCTCGTTGAATAGCCGTCTGCACCGGAAAGTCGGAAAAAATCGACACAGATTCGCGCCTGTCCGTTTTATAGTCGATATGTTAATAAACAGTCGACGTGCTGTGAATAGATGAGATTACGGTACAGCTACGGAACTGCACCACCATACAAAAGATTAATAAAGATAAATGCTCAGAAACCAATAAAAGTACTATGTACACAGCCTTAACGCATTTATTCATGAGAGATTCCTGTATTCATTTTTAATCTAGTTCAGCTTGCATATTCCTTTTATAACGGCCATCAAAGCATTTATCATCGTGTAAGCTATTAAACTATAGCTATTATGCTGCTACAATTATGAATCAAAGAAAAGCCGGCAGAACGTTATTTTAGAAAACGTAATATTTCCTGTTTGTTTATTTATTAGTCGCGTCATACGCATTGCGTTGAACACGTGTGGCTTACGCCGAACTGGCCGTCTCGTTGTAATTTTATGTTCATTACTTAGTTATTTCGGGATCCGTTTCCTTACTAGTGAATGTCCGTGTTCAAATTACCTACAACATAGCTACGGGTGTTGCTATTCCACATTCCTTCCTGAGACATTGCGAATTAATTTAAAAACAAAACATACTTTCCAGAATAATTCATGATAAAATAGACGTTACTTTATTAAATTTCTTGCTACCTGCCCAGCCTGGCTCGGTAAGGCTTCGCTTTATGGCCCAATTTAAAAAATGTTTCACATTATATAGGAAGAAAATAATGCAGTGTAGTCTTACAGAGAAATTAAGGGGCTTAAATATATTTTGTACTTATATTACTTTAGAACGAATTATGAAATGAATAAAAAACCGTTTGAACTAGAAGGAAGAAGCGTAAAACGTGTAATTTCTTTAAAAGGTTTGTGCCGAAACAAGACCCAAAACTTTACTGGTGTTGTGTGACCCGCCAATCAAAATGTTCCCTAATTTACCGTTTCAAATGGGTGCGTGCTCCCATTGAAACCAAGAAAGAAGTGGTCAAACAACTCGCACGAACAAAGCCAAGTTTTTTTTTTAAATTGGGGACAGAAGTCACCAAGTATTCCGTGATCAAAGGAGAGGAGGATTGGCGGCAGGCTCACCGAGGGGCCTCCTCTGAATCTCCAACATTTGTCTAACCTTGGAATGCCTCCTTTGAAATTGTGAAAACTAATTCGAAGCAGTTCTGTGATTACTTCCATCTGATCTTTTTGTTGTCGTATTTAATGAAATTGAAAGCTTTCCTTTGTTGGGAAACTATTCGGGAGACATACCTTCAAATAAAGTATCTTCTTTCTCGGTCAAATTATTTTGCGACAAAAGCTTAGGCTTACGGGTTCTGTGTGAGTTACTCGAGTTTGGGTACAGTTACGCATATTGCGGAGGTATGTTATTAAACATTAGATACATTGTGTATCTTAATAGGGGCGTAGCTCCTGCGTAGTTGCCTGTTTCACTTCAAGTTTTAGAAGTTCTGACAACGCATCTTCCCGGGTATTGTTGAAAGTTTATTAAGTTTCGAACATTGCATGACGTAAGTCGACGTAGACTGGTAATGAACCGAATACAAGGTGACTCTGAGACTATTTCACGGTTTCGCTATTCAACTGCTTTGTTCCACGTCGTATTTGTTAACATTGGAGTTATTTTAGCATTTCGCAACGGAAAGTTAGCGATGTATTCGCGAACGACAAAGTTAGTTATTTGATGAAATTAAACCGTGTTGAATATAAACATTGTGTTTGCTGCGGAATTGTATAAAAATACAGTGTATAGAAAATTGCTCGCTTGTGTCATGTGAGTAGATAAGTTAATGTTTTGGGTAATACATTAAGTTTCAGCGTTTATTTTTTCGTTTTAAACTTATTTGGTTCTAAATACTGTTCTATCCATCTTATTTTTAAAGTGTATTTAACAATTTAAAACTACACGGTCTACCAAAATCTCTATTGGCGCCCAACCCCGGACGCCAGTAGAGTTCTCACAATATGGAAACAGATTCACTAAAATATTCTTCAACCTACGATACACACGCACATATAAAATCCTCCTTACAAAACAATGCTTTCCCCGCATTACCTCCGAACACCCATCACAAAATTTCGGAATTTCTATATAGGTGTGTTCCTTCCAACTTCATCTTACAAAGCAAACATGGGTCGGTCGGTGTAATTAGTTAAGGCACGGTTAAGTTTAAGACATGACGGTGCAACAAGTTCAGCTGCATTAACTTGTGATCAGCCCCGAGCATCGCTGATGTTCACTTGTTCACGTCGCTACTCCAAAATGGAGGATTTTCTTAGACTGACGTTCTTTGTGAATTTTGTTGCAATGTTTTGGAGCTTCCAAAGTTTGTGCTTTGTTTTTGATTGACGAAGACGTCTCTAGTTTTATAATGCTGTTTTCAGTATGTTGGAGTTGAGGTGTTTAAATAAAACGACGTTTATTCGTTTTTGTACGCCATTACTTCTTAATATTTTTGTCTGGTGATGAAGCTGAATTAATTGACTGTAGCTGTATTTTCATATTCTATTTTATTTCAGCATTTTCTTCTTGGAATTTGTTGCCAATAAGGTTTGATTAAAGTTTGATAGGTACTTAAGAACTTCTAATGAAATGTAAACCGCTCTTGAATTGTAGATGTTTCGCTTCCAAACATAAGGTCTCTTTCTTTTTAACCGACTTCAAAAAGGAGGAGGTTCTCAATTCGTCGGAACATTTTTTTTTTAATGTATGTTCCCCGATTACTCGAAGATGGCTGGACCGATTCCAAAAAATCTTTTTTTGTTTCAAAGGACTCTGATGAGAGGATCCCATGGAAATCGAGGGAAACCCTCAAATTTTATAGGCAAACCTATGGCAATTTGGGTATTTTTTAAAGTAACTTGAGCATTTGCTCTCGGAAATCATCATTTGGTAAAGTGGAGCTGATGATGAAGACCACAGATGGCTATCGGAACTACTCAATGACAAATATTTCACGGGTTACGATTCGATTACTTTAATATGGTTGCTAAGCAATTTATGCTCGTTACAATGCGTATGGTGAAGTGGAGCTGATGGTGACTTCTCAATCAGCTCCAGTTCTCTGGGTTCTTACTAGGAGAACTCCTCAACAATTAACGTCCCTGCATCGGGGAAAGCAATATTTTGTAAAAGGTGATGAGCAATTGACATTAGGCTATTGCAACTTAGATAAATTACAAACTGACCCACAAAAAAGTGAAAAATAAAAAAAATACAAAAAAACAACCGACTTCCAAAAAACAATATAAAGTGAAAAAAAAACCGGCTTCCAAAACACACTATAAAGTGAAAAATAACTTTAATTTCCGACATACATTAAAGACACCGACTTCCGAAATTAAAGTTATTTTTCACTTTATAGTGTTTTTTGGAAGTCGGTTGTTTTTTTGTTGTAAAAAATTTTTTCACATCAACAGGTACGGGTATTGCAAAGTAACAAAAAAAAATTTGGACAGCAAATTCTCTTCTGTAGTAAACCAATTGACACCTAATAAAATTCACACAATCCTGTATAAAAATGTACGTCTTCATTAAATATGATCTATTGATGCGGATTCTTACTCATGCCTGATGTAGCGAATGACTATGGACACTTGACTTCCTCTTTCTATTATCAAATACATGAGGTTTCCTTTATTCGCTTCTTGGAAATGTCTGCGTAGTTTCTAGGAAAACGTTCGATATTGTTAGGCAAAAAACACTCCTCTAGTGGTGGCCCAGTGGTAACGGTCCCAACTTACGAGTTTTAGGTCATGGGTTCGAACCCAGGAAAGCATATTACTTTATGTAAATAATTTATCACCACTGCTCTCAAAACGGTGAAGGAAAACATCGTGAGGAAACCAGCAAGTCGTGCCAAAAATTCGAAGACATGTGATTTCTACCAACCTTCACGGGGCCCGCGTGGTATATTATAGCTCACTTCCTGTCGAGAGGAAGCGTGCCCCAACAGTATGCTTACTCCACTTGCTGATACGGCAACTTATTTGTTTAAAATTGAAATCAGGAATTAAGTAGAAAGGTATGTGAGCAATATTTGTACATAATAGTGTGGTGATTCTTTTCGATTCCTGACCAGCCAATCACAACATGTTTAATTACCAAAGGAATATTAAAACATATTTCGAATGGAGGCGTGCTCCAAGCAACTATTTCAATAAAACGGTATAGAATATTCCATTCATAAATTCCACATACCAAAAAATCATCAGCACATTTCACAGAAGTTTGTTAAACCTGCACCAATATTAATATTTGCAATCATGCATGTTCAACTTAACAGAGAAAGGATGAAAGGGGTTCGAGGAATGTGTTCATACAGGGAATATGTCCAGACGTATTTTCCTATT
Organism: Mesoligia furuncula; assembly: GCA_916614155.1. Lineage (NCBI taxonomy): Eukaryota > Metazoa > Arthropoda > Insecta > Lepidoptera > Noctuidae > Mesoligia > Mesoligia furuncula. The sequence continues at coordinate 19,812,210 of OU744800.1, read as the reverse complement.
TTCCTCCCATTGTCTGTATTTCAATAAAACAGCATAATTCAAAACATGGATTTTCCTTTGTTTCCCATCGTTCATTATTAAGGGATTTAGAAATAATCCTTTATTCACTGCATTCTTGTTAGCACATATCTGTTCGATTGTTCGATTCGATCGTGCTTCATTCCGGGACATAATCGCGAATGTTCCATCAAAGTGTATTATCGTAGCAGTTAATACGTCAATAATGATACTGTTCAATGGTGGGGCGAAACAATTCCGGCGCTGGTCGTTTGTCGCGTCACTATTATTCGTACTATCGAGTCTCTATGCTCGGCTACATTGGAGCAGCATTAATAATAGAGATCCATAATCCATTCTCCATTACCGTCCTTTGTGCGCTAAACGTTTATTAGCGGAAAATCATTTTGGCCTTTAAACTGGTCCCTCGTTTGATCGACTTTCAGTTTCAGGTACAATAGCTGTTCAGGTTCGGGTTAGTTTAATGACAAACTAATACATGTTCCCAAATTGAACGGCAAATGGGAAACGATCCGTAATTATGTTAATGTTGAGCAGTTGTTTACCTTCAGTTTGTAGCTAATAAATATCTGTGAAATATCACGCTATTGAATTGTTTAAGCGGCACTTTGTAATGGATGCGTAACAGAACTGTTACGTAAAATACGAAATTAGTTTAGGAAAGGTGGGAATTAGATGATGCCCGATGAGTGCAACTTTAGTTTCTTTTGATTTAGGTCACTGCAACCGATTTTTTTCTGCCCGGAAACCTTATTAGGACAACGTAGGTAACTATAAGTAGATATTTTTGTTAAACCAGTCAGTATAACTAATCAGCGAATCAACATGAGTCCCAGCAAATTTATTGACCGAAGTTCAGGTCTCCAAGAACCAAAGCAAAATCTACATAAACGCATTCAACCACGCAAAGTCCTCCGACATTCTAACCACTTTATCTTAAACAAACGATCCTCTAAATAAAATACACTCCTCAAGCAACTGATTCAATTTCCCCGACGTCTCGCCGACGCAGACCGAAACATCGGAACGCATTCGCCGAAACCCCAAGAGCTTGTTTCTAGTTGACGTCTATTTGCATGACTAACCACCCTTAAACCCCGGGCAGTGGTCAACAATGGGAACGTTTAGCAATTCGCTCCCATAATGAAGTTAAGCGGGGATTGTAGACCACCCCTATGAATCGGAACAGTACAACGTTACGGCATAACCGGCTTTATAAACAATGCATTTAATATACGAGATTTATTCATTTGTATGCAGTTTATGGTGTAATTTTTGTCGATTTTGGTGGGAAAGTTTATTTTGACTGGTTCGTCGGTCTAGTGGTCGCAAGCGCTATAGCCGAGCATGAGGTCCTGGGTTCCATTCCCAGGTAGGGCAGTGTTATTAGGTTTTTCTGCTAGAAATTTCTCAATAGCTGCGAGTCTGGATTTGTGGCCGGTTAGACTTAAATGTAATAGGCGAAATGTGGGTGTACCATTATGTGGGTCATTTCTTCTTTCTTTATCTGTTTTCCTTCTTAGTTTTAATCATGATCTGGCAGTTTGTGTAATTTACGCGGCCTACCCAAGTTTTCTTTCTTTGGTATTGTTCGTCGAATCGTTGAGCTCCTCAAGTTCTCAGTTGAGTTGCACGATTTTTGACAAATGCGTGCACTGATTGGACAGGTCCGCTCAATATGTGTGGTTCTTTCCTCAAAAGACCATTTCAGACACCAATCTACATGGTCTTCACACGATCTGACCAAGATTTTGTCTGGAATTTAAAAGAGACTGTGATTTCTGAGTTTGTTTCGGCCTTTCTTCTCAGAATAGTCAGATAGGAAACGCCGACTTCATCTAGTTAAAAAAAAACATGATTGACGTGTAAAAGTGTTTGTACAAACCTACTTACAGAAAATAAATCATTTAGGTACCTACACCTCTACCCTCTGCGTGATGCTGAAAATATACCAAAACCATATGATTTTGGTATATTTTGAAAGATGGAATACTATACACTTTAAATCACAATCTGAAAATCATTATGAAGGATATTGCTAATCCATTGCTTCAAATGTTCGAAAAATTTGTCTGCTCGTAACGACAACGTAAATAACGCAATGAATGTTGTTAAACTGTCATAATGAAAGCCATTGCTGCTGTTAGCCTGGGTTGCATCATCTTACTTTAACAAACGTCAAAATTCTGTCAAACTGCATACAAAAATCACCGGTTATGGTTAAAGTTACGGTTAAAGTCAGATGATGCAACTCAGCCTTAGTGTTTTACGCAATTCCCCCCTGGTTTTCTATAAAGTAAACTACTATAGGTAATAGTAGCAAGCCTGTTAAAATATCCAGCTTAATTTCTAACCACAGGCTGCTACTGAAAATTCCTTGTCAGAACATCCGCGCAACTCTTCCAATCTCCGACCATTACCCTAATGAGGCAGTCAAGGTTCAGACAGATAACGTTTTTGAGTACATGGAGGTTGCAATTAAATTTGCTATGAGTAGATATGAATCTATTATTTATTTAGTATACTTATACAGCACATCAAAATTAAATCAAAAAGTCCTATTTTTAACCGACTTCAAAAAAGGAGGTTATGTTTGTCCGCGATTTTCTCAAAAACGAATGAACCAATTTTGATGTTTCTTTCATTAACGTGATCTACATACTTTCAGGAAGGTTAAGTGTATAATATATTAGGTAATTATACTTATTTACGAAGTTATATGCATAAATATACTGCATCTCAGGCATTTCTAGAATGAAATTTCTCTTTTGAAGATTTTCTGGTCGGTGTCTTCAATTCTTCAATGCACCTTTACTTGGCACCTTGGATAAGGTATGCCTCAAGGGTGGTCCCATATAAATTTGATTAACTTTGCTTGGGTAGTTTTTGAGTTAGCTTCAATAATACGATTTTTTTCTACTTAGTTTTTATATTGTAGATGTTTTAATAAGTTCCTGACTGATATTTACAAAGAAAGAGTGTGAGAAAAACAACCGACTTTAAAAAAACACTACATAGTGAAAAATAACTTTAATTTCGCAAGTCGGTGTCAAAAAACAGAAATGCGGAACCAACGACACCGACTTCCGAAATTAAAGTTATTTTAATTTGTAGTGTTTTTTTTTTTAATTCGTTTGTTCTACCTGAATATGAAAGTTTGTAAGTAGGTATGTTTGACACGCAATCACACATAAACGGCTGCATGGATTTGGATAAAATTTGCCAGAAAAGTAGACTATGACCTGTATTAAAATATAGGATACTTTGCATCCTGAAAAATATATATGTTACCGGAAATGTATGAAACCTAGGAATTGTACACAATTCCTAGAAAATATATGCAATTCCGAGCCTACTTAGGATATGTGTAAAATAATGTTTGAAAGATTCTTTAATACACACATTACCTGTGAAATGTACCTATGTATTTCCTAGGAATTGTATGCAATTCCTAGATGATACTAGGAGATATATAAAAAGTAATGCTTTCTGTGACTATAAGAAATAAAACACGTTTTAAACTGAAATTATTTTTTTTTATTAAGGCTCTCGTTGACATAATCAGCTGTAACAATCACGTCGTAAAATATTAAACATTCATAGGGCTTATTATTAATTAAACTTCAAAAATCAACGATTTATTCCTTTTAAGGGGCCCATCTAGCAGACATAAAATCTACGTATAATTCAAATATCAAGAATGTAAATACATTTCCGATTGCTATTTAGGAAACATATAGATTTCCTAGGAAAAGTGCATGTAACAAAATATATCATAGATTTCCTATCTATTTTAGGAATTGTACACATTTCCTAGGAATTGTATACAATGACGGATTACACACTTTTCCGTTAACATATATAATTTAAGTGTAACCGCGGGCAAAAGCAAGTGATTAACAAAACAATTAATAAAATCACCAAAAATCCGCACACAAAACATTTCTAAACGTTTACTTACCTAAATAAATAAATACAATCCCGTAATTGAATGTTCATTGCTAATAAAATCCCGGACGCGCTTACAGACAAGCCCTTGAGTAGCAAAAACAAGCAAAGACAGGAAAAACATCCGATTAGAATCAGTTCAGTGAATCTAAAGACACAGGGAGCGGTACAAAGGACGCACAGCTTTTAGTTCGCAATTGTCTATTGTAAATTAACAACATATTTCAGGAAATTTTAAAAGTACTTTTCCTGAAAGTACTTTTTGTCTGTGTGGTGCCGGACTTAAAGAATTGCACCACCCCTTACTTCCCGTGGGTGTCGTAAAAGGCGACTAAGGGTCTTACCGGAGAATGGGCAGCAGCGTTCTCTATTTATTCCACCATCATACCATACTGCGATCGCCAACCCGCCTGCCAAGCGTGGCGATTATGGCAAACCCCCCCCAAAATTGGGGGAGGCCTATGTCCAGCAGTGGACGTCTATCGGCTGAAACGACGACTTTTCCTGAAACTAGGAACTGTTTTTAAAAGGGTCTTATACGTACCTATACAAAATAGCTTGAACGCTAGCTTAACAATTTTTATGGCACATAAAGTACGTAGGTACTTAGCAGTTTTATCCTATTTTTACTCGCGACGGTACGGAGACTGTATATGCGTTTGGGGTGAGAGGATGTGTGTGCAAACCAATGTTGCCATTTATCTTCAAAACTACTAGTCCGATTTTGATGCGATTTTCAATGATGGGTTTGTTAGAGAAAACAATCAAAGTCAGAGCTGGTTGATCTCCTTCGCGCAAGTAAACTTTGCCTACACACAATAGTCAATTCACAGAAACAAATAAGAATTTTATCAACAAAGCTTCGTCTATTTCAGAAATGTGTAGTTTTCCACGATAATCTAACCTTACAATACATTCACACGATTTCCGCGCTTCAATAACATATTAATGTTCCGTTTGAAGTTCACTTATCCCCACCGAAAAAACAGCATATCACACAGAGAAATAGCTCGACATCGTGCGATTGAACCTATAGTACCCATAGAATTCCACGGAATCGCTGCAATCGTTCCGCGAGCGAAATGTACCAGGAATCGGTTTATACAAACTACTCGTTGTAACAATATTTCTCCTTTGTTTACAGGTGAGTGAATCTTCACTACTTGAGTGCAGCAGCGGGCGCTACACAGCGTCCGAAACGGTGAGTCCATTTCAAAAGTTATCGTGCTCACACTGGCTCTCCTCAATCACGCCCATTCTGTCATTCAAAATAGTTTGAGTACTACATGCTACACGCTTTTATTGGCAATGTTTTGATAACTGAACTTTATGTAGCTTGGGCTGTGGTAACAAAATGTTCGGTCTGTGGTGGAGGTTCCAAATTAGATTTTTCTGAAACTATGTCCAGTGCACAATTTTCACCTCACAATATTGTTAGTGTATAAACTTGTTAAAATTCCAAGAATACTCAAGAGAAATGTCCAAATGAATCGCCTATTTGTTAGCAAATTTGTTTCCTTAATATTATTTTATACGGAAAACTTGAAGGACTTCGAAAGTTGTTCAAAATCGTAATAAGACGAAAAAGTAAAAGATACGTCGAAATAAAAACTCCAAGAGCTAATCAACAAGACTTTTTCATACTTGTAGAAGTATCAAAGCGAGAGTCGTACTTCGCTAAAAGTTGCTGCGTTTTTTTTTCTGCGGAGGCTACACTTGCGTAAATATATATTTTTACTTTATAATCCAATTTCTACTTCTTTTCTCGGAATAGCCCCAATATGGCGTTTACAAGTGTTGTAGTTTCATTCAAATATGATAAACTGACACATCCTGAAACGTTACGTCGAATCGTTCTTGCTGGAGAATCATTCGAAATAGTGTTGTAAAAACATCTTATTACTTTTGTTGTTGATGAGCAAGAAAGGGGCGATAAAAATGATTAATATTACTAAAAAGTTTATGCTCTTTTTCTATATTGACGGAGCTTAATAACTATAAATAAAACGAAGCTTACTTGGTGTGAGTACATTAGTGGGTGCGGGGCCGCAGCGTATCGTTGGGTTTTTATTACGATATACCTACATAACTGTAGGTTCGTAAAATGTATAGAAGTGATTCGTGTGGATTAACGCGCTGCAGTGCGCCCAGCTGCGGCCCGGCATAATGTAGTACTACCTTTAGCTAGGAGTATAATGACGTGTCTATATTAACTTTCCTAGAGGGAAACTCTAAGTAGGTAACTAGATGTTGTTGGAGTTTAGAAGATAAGATAATACAAAAACCCGTAGCATGTTTAACAACTTCATTCATAAAACAAGCAGCGGGAAAACCGCAGACCAAAAATTAGACCAGTCAGTTGTTTCAAAGTAAAACACAATTCGACCGTTACCGGTGTAAACAAACACTAAATCATGGCAAAAATATTGCCCGTAGCAATCGAAAAATGTAATTCAGCAGTCAGAGTCGGACGCATCGGCTCCGCGAGCACTCAACCCTCCCCCGCATCTGTTCACGGTTCGGATCCAAAGACTAATTACGGCCGAGTTTTTACCACCTCACTCTAACATGTTCCCATTGCACCCGTCGGCGAAAAAGTCCAAATGTAACTCCAATGAAATTAAAACCCTCGCATACTGATTCAGTGTCCAATATTCCCTGCAGCCAACCCTCCATCTTCAACGTTCCGCTAAATTGAAACTTAAAAACCACCCACTAAGATTCAAGTTCCTACTCAAACATCCATCTCTGGGAAATTAAACTGCCGCAATCAAGCTATTTTAAACTCTGCTGTAAATAATATTAGGTCCAAGTTTATCTTGCTAACGATGAACCATTTTCGAGCTGGTTGAGTCTCAAGATTCGTTCGTACACCTCAAGTTTATAATTACTAATAACTGTAATTATATCATTTATAGTTTTTAAGTTTAAACATCGCTTATTACTTTTATTTAATACGTAAAGTAAGTTTATGTATTAATTTAAAAATTATGCTATATTCATTACTTTTAATAATAGTTTCTGTCCGGAAGTTCTATTTAAAGCTTCGTAAACGAGGGTCTTAGATATTAATTACATTAACGCTAAGTGCGCAGCTCAAAATGCCGTCTAAAATAACACAAACAAACATACACGAGTATGTATGATTGAAATATATGACAACACTTCTGTGAATCGACATGTAGGATATGCATCGAATGAATGCTGAATAATTAAATCGCAATCAAATTCTACAACCTGTTTGGGAATTCCAAAAATCAACGTAACTGAGCTACGATGTAATTGTGCTTGGGAATATATGAGTGGAAAGAATTTCATTTAAAAATAGTATAGCTAGCTTCGGACGATCGCGCGCAGTTTGTTCGCCGTATGTTTACCAATTAGCAATGAGATCGCGTTTCACGTACAACTATCTCATTCCTTTTTTACTTCCATTCGATATTAGATTCAAGAAACCCTTCCGGTGCGCTGCTCTGATCTCCTCCTATTCGGAATGTTCGCGGAATAAGAGATGAACTTATATTGTAACGAATCGCTCGGTTTTATTTGTAGTTACAATTTCGATACGTACGTTTCATTCGATTGCAGCGTACGTTTCGATAGCTGAGTTTATATTTAGGTAACCGTGTTATTCAGCGGCGTGGATTATTCCCTCGTATGTATGTACGTTGTGTAGCAGCATGCAGGCAGATAACAGTCTCAATTGCAGAGCGGCACTCGTTGGATCGCCTCACCTCGCGCACGCCGAGCCTCGACGAGTTTTTGAATTTTTAAATTACTCATTGTGCGATGGAATGTTGCCAGACGCATTCCCTCGTACGGGCACTGCTCATGCGATCGAATGTGCACCCAAATCCTGGGCCCTACGTCTCATAATTCAGCGGCTGTCACCACTCCGTTGTAACGTTTGGAGGCACGCTAGACGATATGCTCGCAAGCCTAGAACGACGTCCCCCTGAGTGTGATACTAACGAATGTCGTCCTAAATTTTTGATAGATAAAGTCGAAATATCAGTGTCGCCCGATTGCACGCTTAGTATACCTCTCGCAGACTGTTCAGGCCATTCCAGTGCTCTCCCACGTAATCCGTAACTTGAGTCACGTTTGTGATACTGTACCAGTTCCACAGACGGAGTATGAAATTTAGAAAAATTAAACGCAGCTTCGGATGCAGGTGCGCAGTACATACCTGTATAATATTATGCAGCCTGACGTCTGCGAGGTTTGTCGTCTCGCGAGGTAAAGTTTAAGAATATCGTGTGCGAAGATCATTCACCTGGAATGCAACTAGATAAGCGTAACTGTATAGGGCGTTAACAAAGACAGTCGAGACGCTCTCGTAACCAAGAAAGTTATTCCACTTACGGCGACTGCATCCACGACTGCTCAATTGCTCGTATATTCTGAAACTGCTTTGCTTATATGTTATATTGTTGAGTTTTAACAAGATTTAACTACAAGTTGGTTGTAGTTACTTGGTTATCTACTTCCTTTTCAAACACGATTTCTGTAAGATTCCAAATGTAATATACAAATGGTTTCAAAACATAATTTACAGCTGTGTAAGCAATTTTAGTCTTTCATAATTACAACGCTCGCGTTTTAATGATTGCTAACACATCTACAATTTAATATCGTGGTAGGTACATGTATCACTGCATCTAAAGGCAGTCTCTTTAACCATTGTCTTTCATACAAATAATCGTCGAAGTCATCGACAGAACCCGTTCCACACGGCGGCGTACCGCGTCGTAGAATGTTATTACCTCGGTACCCGGGAAGCGCAGGCGCAACTGCGTGCGAACGAGACAACTGATGAAGAAAGTTGGGAGAGTGAGAGAGATGGCCGCCGTGGGAGGAACCAAGGGGTCAGCGAAAGTGCATTGCCACGGCCGCAGTGCAGCGCACCCGATGGGCAAAGTTGTTCTCCGTGCGCGTAGAATATCCACCAACATGGGAAATTTTATGGGAAATATCATGATATATGCTCGAACACCGCTATTACAATGGTTTTGATTACAAGACTCACGGGAAACTAGCCATTCCGTGTTACTTACAACACAATAGCTTTAATTTTGTGACTAGTTTCTGAACAGTTCGATAAATCGATACAGGTGTAGTAAATATATCGTTTTGTTTTTTTCGGTCAGTGATCATGTGGAAAGTGTTGAGAAATCCAGTTCAGTAAGTTCCAACAATTCCAGCATAACTCACACATGTCTCGGCAGGTTAAAGGAATTAAAACCTGCCCAGTTAACGGAGGGGAGTTTAAAATATAAAATAATGCTCTGAAAAATCTTGTTAATTCATAATGAAGGCTGATACACGGCGCATAGAAAGAGCACCCTCGCTCCAGTTTCAATTTAAAGAAAAGGTAAAAATGAAGCGTGTCAAGTGGGGTTCCGTACTCTCGGCCAGAGAGTGGGCCTGTTCCCAGTCTGAAACAAAGGGGGCATTTTTCGACATAACTTCTCCTTTCTTTGAGAACATTCGAATCACCTGAGATTCGCACCCTTGAAGTCGATGGTTCGTCTCGTTTGTTTCTGGTTTTCGAATTAAATCTGTTTTATTCAAATCAAAATCAAAATATTTTTATTCACATAACATGGGCACTTATAAAACGTCAGAAGCTAGGTGCACGGTTCCAATTGGTCGTTTCCTATGGAGAAGAACCGGCAAGAAACTCCACTATTCTACCACTTCACCCCTATTCTTTAGATTTTATTTTTGGGAACTACATAGTCTGTCGCAGTTGATTTATTTCACACTAGCTTCTGCCTGCGGCTTCGCCCGGAGAAAATATCCCACGGGACCCTGCTACCGGGATAAAAGTAGCCTATGTCCTTCCTCAGCATGCCACCTACCTCCTTGGTTCGAACCCAGACAGGCGCTTTACTTTGTGTAGATTATATCATCACCACTGCTCTCAAAACGCTGAAGGAAAACATCGTGAGGAAACCGGCATGTCCTAGAACCAAAAATTCGAAGACATGTGACATCTACCAACCCGCACTGGGCCCGCGTGGTGGATTACGGCCCACTCCCTCTCACAGAGAGGAGGCCCGTGTCCCAGCAGTGGGTACAATATAGGCTGATTATGTATGTATGTACTTCTTAACAGTATAGTGCATACTATTCCACCACAACAAACGGCCCACATCTCAATATCCATTCGAGTAAAGTTCCAAAACTCATAAGTTACTTAAGAAGCATTGAAGAGCCTCGCGAGAACGAACCTAACGTTCAGGTGGGTCTGGATTACATATAAGGTTCTAGTTTAATATGCAACGAATTTAATAGTTAATGTTCGCGACGAAGCAAGCTCGTGTGCTCGCAAATTACTCCACACTTATTCCCTAGAGGGGCTTGTTGTAGATTTATGTTTGTACTTCAACTTGCTGACACAGGTCGGCACTACAGAATCTGATTCGAGCCGTTTTGCATGCATCGCGAGTATAATTGGCGCGGACGAGTGCACGTAATTCTATTTTTCTGTTCGCGGAGGTTCGTGTGTTTTGTTTGGGTGCAACGTTGGTCTTCAATTCTACCGTCATAAAGAAAAAGGGCACAACTAACATGTTTTTCCAAAATTGAGTAATTTGGAATCAGAAAAAAGTTATTTAAAGAAATAAAAAAACCCGACTGCGGTAAAAAACTTAAGTTAAAAAAAACTGAAAAGCTAAAAACAAGCCCATTTTAAATTAAATAAAAGTTGGAAGCAGGCGGGACCCATTTGAATTTGAAAATATAATAAGAATGGTATGGGTCCCGCCTGCTTCCAACTTTTATTTAATTTAAAATGGGCTTGTTTTTAGCTTTCCAGCTTTTTAGTTTACAAATGTGAAAGATTTCGCAGACGATTTAGTTCTTAGTAGGTGTTTTTTACAATTTGTCACTTCGAATTGCTTTTAAGTATATAAGTTGTATATATTTTTGTAATCACCTTTTAAAACCCTTTATTTTGATACCCCACTCGATAGGTTTTGAAAAAAAAATTTAATATGGCGTCCAGTAGTCCGCCATATTGAATTTTCACTAACGTCATGTCTTTAGTGACACTCGCCGGACTAAGAGGAATTGATTAACGTGTGAATCATAAAAATCGGCCCAGGCGTTTGGTCTGTATAGTGCTTCAAAGGAACATACATACATACATAAGCTGATGAACACATCACCACTCCTTTGCGTCGCGCAGTCGGGTAAAAAAGCCGCTGCCAGTTTTTCACTCGATTTAGAAAAAAAAAATGTTAGTTGTGCCCTTTTTCTTTATGACGGCAGAATTGAGCTTGTAGGCCGAGTAAAAAATTTAAGACGTATCTGGTCATCTAAACTATAATAATATTGTAAAGAGAAAACATTTGATTTTTGGTATGTTTCGTTATGCTTTCACGCAAAAACGCCTGAATGAATTTGGATGAAATTTGGCACATGGGTAGATCATGATTTGGATTAGGATATAGGATACTTTTTATCCCAATATTGCCACGGGATCCAGACGTATGCGGGTAAAACCGCGCAGTTAGTACACTATAAAAGAACAAGATAAAATAAAAGCTATCTCTAAAGATCGTGAAATAATTATAAGATAAAGATCGAACCCTCTCCAATTATATATTTCATTCCCTACTAAACGAGCTAAAAGATTTCCTCAAATATATATTTATATTATATTACTGTTTTCCCGTAATTGTATATCGGTTTTATTTTCCCGCTTCATGAAAACCGCCACCGCATATTGGTCTGCACTTTATTATGACAACAATATTCAATTTTTACGCCTTAATAACGGCCCACATATTATACTAGCTTCCGCCCGCAGCTTCGCCTGCAAGGTATATCGATAAAAACTATCCTATGTCCTTCCCCGGGATGCGATCTATCTCTCTGCCAAATTTTATCGAAATCCGTTCAGTGGTTTAGGCGTGAAAAGGTAACATACAGACAGACAGACAGAGTTACTTTCGAATATATAATATTAGTATGGGATAGGTACTGATGTCATTAATCTGTAATCGCCTAGTCCCGGTAAATATCACTAGCAAACTAAAATATAAAAGTTACTAGCAGCGTCCCGCGGCTTCACACACGTAAGTTTCGATCCCGTGGGAATATCGTGATAAAAAGTATCCTATGTGTTATTCTGATGTATAAGCTATACCTATTACTGTAAAGTTTCATCAAAATCCGTTTCAGTAGTTGTTGCATGAAAGAGTAACAAACATCCATCCATCCATCCTCATAAACTTTCGTGTTTATAATATTAGTAGGATAAATACTTTTGAACATAATTTCTCCATTAAAATGCAAATTTATTAAACCTTAAGATGGTAGATTTTAACTTTTTAATGATGATAAAATTGTTGGCAGTAGAATAGTAGGTGCTTTTCTTGAAGTAGGTTATGGGGAAGTATTTTTAAGTCGCGTAAAAATTTAATCATGTCTGCTAATAGAATGCGGGCCAGGATCGCTTGGAGCTATTTTATCCGGGATCGGTGGCTTGGAAACTCATGTTTTAGAAAAGTTTAAAATCATGTTTCGGAACTAAAGAGTGTTTTTCTTTACTTGTCTTGTTTGGTAAACAAACATGATACGAAAATCGAGTTTCAACAGTTTTTCCGCAGATCGGGTGATATATTATATTTTGTCTATGCTTCTAATGCGCTGATTGAAGTATGAAGGCTGAGAACACTTACTTAAGGTTATATCGTTCTCACATATAATTATAAATTCAGCATTAGCAATGTAACCAATATTTTTGTAATTAAAAGAGTGTCCATGGAGTTTCTTGCCCGTTCTTCTCCATAGGCACCGACTAAGCAAAAAAATGGGCAACTAGCTTGATATTTCTGACTGACCGACTCCTTGACAATTTAAAAGTGCCTGTAAATGGCTTAATTGAAATAAATGGTTTGAGTTTGAGTTCTACTAACAGGCATAAGTATTCTGGACGAGTTGCGAGAGATGAGCTTGCTTTAGCATAGGAAACTCTAACTCAAAAAATCCGAGTTATTCCGAGTCTTTCAGTACAAACAAATGAAACTTTATAGCAGAAAAGTTTAAAAAAGAATGTGTAAGTCTATAAATATATAAGTTGTAAAAAGTTTGCCAACTCTCTAATTTGGGCACAATTAACGACCAATTATGAAATAATTCATCTAACAACAGATTACATATTCTTTGCGAATATTTCTAACAAGTTTTTAATTAAAATTCTTTCACAGACGCCGAAATAAATCTTAACGGTCTGCTGATAATTTCAATTTCCTATTTGAAAGTATTCTTAAGCTAAGTGTATGGATATATCACTTGTTGTTACTTGTTGAGTTTTTAATTAGTCTCTTTCATATTATTTTGTATCCGTGAAAGCTTACATGAATAGCACTAAAAAGGTCTAAATAAAAACATACTTCAATCGGATACAACTAAAATAAGAATTCTCTACTTTATTTCTGTTACACCAGAGGATGTCTCCTGAGATTCCGTTACATAAATGTCAAAGTTCTATTAGTAAATAAAGGCAGTACATACATATCCACTTCGTTACAAAACGGTGCCCACAAAGTATGAAAAACCGTCGCACTTTTTCATTTTCTATGTAACCTCGGTAGACCACTCAACGCGATTCCTTTCATAACTATGACAGTTGTCATACCGGGTGGGCTTTTAAAAAACCTATTCATTTTGACCTCAAGACGACACGGGACTTAATAACTGAGGGCTGCGGCTGGGGGGAGCCGAAAACGGCGGCGAGTGAGGTTCGCATCATCATTACGATTTAATTTCAGGGTAAAGCGGCCGTGACAAAGTCTACCGTGCCATTATTCTGTTCCACCTCGAAGGATGTTTAATAAACAAATGACGTGGGGCCTCATAATGACGCCCCGGGTGCTACCTCCTCTCGTCTTTTAGGGCCCATTTTAAAGTTACCGCCATGAGCTATGTATATTTTACGGATGCGATATCGGACACCCTCAATGACACCTTTCAGCGGCGCCGACGCTGATAAAAATTAACACTGAGTTATGTTTTTGTCTCGACATTTTAACACTGACATTTCGTTGCTATCTTGCCTACATGTTGGCACATAAATTTTATTCTCCTCGAACATTTTTGTGTAAAAACCTCATAGCTTTTTTTATTCAGCGTCCCTCAAACTCCAAATTCGAATAATTACTCCAAAGATTTTGTTCCCTTGGAGCTGTAAAATCGCGAATGGAGATAACAAGCGTTTTGCCCGCTCCACAATTCCCCCCTTACTAATTTATTCGTGGAAGTTCTTGTCGTTATAGTCGTATCTAACATCATTCGCGGGCTTATACTTTAACCGTTTAATACCCCCGGCATATGAGATCGAGCTATATAATTTACTTGAGAAATTATCAATCTACTTGTGAGAATTACCATCCATGTACTTATATTGTTACAAGAATTAAATAGGATTACAAGTTTTTCTGTTGTACCATTGTTCCTGAATTCCACACGACTTCGACGGTGAAATTGAGTTCCGCTGTAAAATAAAAATCGATTTCAATCTTACGGGGTGTCAGTAAATGTCATAAGTCATAACATGTATTGTTTACATTACTTACAAATGGGTTCGATACTCTCAGAAACATTAGCACCTGTCACCGCGTCGCTGTCTTAATGACAGTATTTATAAGGAAAACTCGGCTGAACACGAAAATACAATTTGGTAAAAGGTAGAAGTTGTCACAGTAACGCGAGTGAAACATTAGGCGGGCGGGGCGTCACGTGACACCAGGCCGCCCTCCGCGCTTTGCCTACGATACACCACAAATTACTGAAAAACAATGCTCACCTAATGTGTATATTTACACGTTCCGAGAACTGTGTTCAAATATTCAAGTCGCACACCCGTGTAATTATCGTATGTTTGAACGTTATTACTGATTTTTGTTTTCGTAGCAGTGTGCTTTCTAATGTTAGCTTTACAATATATATTCTTTAACTAGATTTGGTTTTACTACTGGCAAACCGTCACCATTACGTGACTACAGAGTAGGTACTATTCTAGAAATAGACTATCTAAAATGAATCCAAAATATCAAAGTCAAATTATGACACAATCATAGTTTCACGATTCCAGTTATAATTGTCGGTTTTGCGTCCATTAGTTATCAATTTGGCTTTACGTCACGTGGCGACTCTAATCTAGCATCGATAAAAGAGGCGATTAAACCAACAAAGGATTAATATATGACGAACTCGGCCCACGGGGCCCATGGCTAGCAAATCGTAGCCATCCCCACAAATTTACCCACAACAAACCACCTCGTGAGAGCCGGAACGAAGATTAATCGCTGGTATACGGGATTACGGTAGTTGCTGTGGTACCTATAACTGTTCACAGTAAAGCTATTATAGACCCTAACAGTTACAACTCTAAGCTCAAATTCCCATGATGCATCTCACCACAAAATCTAGGCCCAAAGGCATTCGTTCCTTAAACTTCTCTATTTAACAGCGTTATTTCATTATAGTTTAATGTTAGGTTAAGTTTCTTTAATATATCACCTAATTTTGTAGCAACATCATCATTTAATCTTGTGATAAATCGTGTAAATTATTTGAAGGAAGTTTTGATACATCGCTTTAGATACACTTTCCGGCCATTAAGGGAAACAAATGAGAATAATGCCTATCTAGATATTATAATTCAAAGTACGAGAACTATTTGTTCTAGGACATCATAAATCATTGACAAAACTTCAGAGATCATCTTCTCAGAGCTATAATAAAAAGTTCAAGACATTAACTGACGAAAATCTATAAAATGAAGGAAAACGAGCAGTTCCTACGAATATGTCACTAGCAAGGGCAACGTTCGAAAAAAATAACAAAGCATCGGAGAAGAGGTCCGGATCTCATTTAGACAAATCGCTCGTAGCGGTCAGGTCAGATACCAATAACAAGGGGCCACACGTGCTATTGTACTCCATGTCGTCATTAGGCCGCTTCCGTATAACTTAACAACTTTATCTTTGCAGTGTACCCCACCCTTATTACAATAGTATAGGGCATAAATTTGAATGTACCGTATAAATTGGCGAGAGTAAGCCTAGAGTTCCAATAACGGACGTCGGAGGGACCGACGACGGATCCGATACAACGGCGTCGATTTCTCTTCCCAATAAATTGCTGCTCTTTGTATATTTATTATCTTTATTGTTGGAATAATTACTGCTAGCCATTATAGTTGTTATGATATACCAGAACATTTAACATTAAAATCCCTTTCAGTTTAGTAGGGGTAGTTTCAAGTACTTTAATTAATAGTTTATATTGTAGGTTCTTCTGACTCGTGTCAGAAGTTTAATCGGTCAGACTTAACATAATTTCGACTTCTCTTGTTTTTTACTGCACAAGCTTAAATCTTAACGTATAATTAGCTGTTGAATTTTAAAATACGGTAGCATCCAGACTTATATTCCAGTCGGGACTATTTAATTCCGTATTAAAACACACGACGGCACTGTTCTACAGCAAAGCAAACGACGACTTGTTACGTTTTAAGTCAATTATCCCACAGACTACAAATCTGCAGAACTAACTACATTTTTGCACTTAAAAATCTTATATTTTAGTGGAAAAACATTTTTAACACAACGTTTCTTTACTTATGTTAATAAATATGCAAAAGCAGAGATCGTCAACATTTACCTAATCTCGATCAAATTCGAGATCCATTTGTGAATTTCATTGCACTCGAAACTATCTTCATTTAATGACATCAAAAAGCAATTATTAGCCAAGTTTGCATACAAATGTCCTGTCGAGACGCTATAACGAAACGTAATATAATCCTGGGTGACTCTACTTACTTAATTCAGCAGCTTCCATAATAAAACACGCGACAGACTATCTCGAGAGTAGCGCAAACTCGGACTTGTTGCATTTAAGTTAATTAATCCAGGGGCTAGATCAGATAAAGTCTGACTCGAAGGACCAACCTCTCAGACAGCATAAGGCCGCCTCGCTCCACATTATGTTTGTGGAAAACATGCCCCCTACTAACTTCGGTTCGCTATGAAGTTTAGACGTATGAAGTAGCTATTTCTAGAAATCCTGTACATTAGTATGTGAGCTAGCTCGGATTGAATGAACTCGGTACAGAGCTTTGAGTTAATTAATTTATTCTTTGACTCTTATATGAAAAATGTTTTAAACTTTGCCATGATTAGGTAAATTTCAAAGAAGTACTCTACAAGAACATAACTTTAAAATTAAAGCTTATAAATAATCGATGATATTTTAATGCAAGTTACCTTTAACAGGGAAAGTTGTAGAATTCAGTATGGCAGCTAACCGAAAGAAACACTATTTCGTAGCAAAAATTTCTCGAAATACCTTATTAGAACCGATCAGATTCCGGAATAATATTTTGTCGACCACAAACAATGTGTTGCCTTTCTTTTTTGTGGAAAAAGCAATCTAAGGATAAATATTATATCAGTTTACGGCAATCGGTCAAAGTTTTCTTCATGATTTAGGAAATGGAACCTTTATAGTTTTAGTAGATGGCGGCGAAAAAATCGCTTTTTCTCCTCAATCTCGAGTATATCAGCGATTTCGGTGATAGAAAAAGTTTTCGACACAGCCAATATACGTGAAAATGAATGTTTAAAGACACCGGGGTTATTTTATAGAGTTTTTTTACTGTGCAGTATTTTAAAGGAAACTCTAGATGATTTAAGATTAAAGGTTGTTTTTTATTTCTTTTGAAAGCTGTTAAAAATCGATATCCATCGAGATTTTATTTTATATCTAAGTAACTCAAAGTTTGTTTGTCTAAATAAATTATCTGGTTTATTATCTTGAAATATTTACATAACCTAAAGTTAACAGACTTAAAATAATAATACCTATGTACAAGTATATTATAAATTAGGTGAATGCAATAATGCCAAATGCAAACTTAAAAAAAAAACTAAATCTATTAGGACTTCTTTGAATATACAGGGTGAATTTTTCAAGTGGGCGTGGATGGCCAAAACCGAAACTATGAGGAATAGCGAGAAGTACTCAAAGGAGTCGCGGGCTCGATTTTGATGAAAACTAAAACGGCATCATTGGATTTTTGAAAAATCAATATTTCTAGCCAGGAATCAAACCCGTTGATTTTGAAAAAAAAAAAGACAATGTATTAGTACACCATTCGATAGTGTCGCTGATAAGGATCGAATTCTGGGAAGTAATGACTTACGGGAAACTAAAGAAAAGAGCTAATTTTTAACAAAATACTTTTTAGGGTTCCGTTGCCAAATGGCAAAAAACGGAACCCTTATAGATTCGTCATGTCTGTCTGTCTGTCTGTCCGTCTGTCTATCCGTCCGTATGTCACAGCCACTTTTCTCCGAAACTATAAGAACTATACTGTTGAAACTTGGTAAGTAGATGTATTCTGTGAACCGCATTAAGATTTTCACACAAAAATGCAAAAAAAACAATAAATTTTGGGGTTCCCCATACTTAGAACTGAAACTAAAAAATTTTTTTTTCGTCGAACCCATACGTGTGAGGTATCTATGGATAGGTCTTCAAAAATGATATTGAGGTTTCTTATATCATTTTTTTCTAAACTGAATAGTTTGCGCGAGAGACACTTCCAAAGTGGTAAAATGTGTGTCCCCCCCCCTGTAACTTCTAAAATAAGAGAATGATAAAACTAAAAAAAATATACGATATACAATACAATGTAAACTTCCACCGAAAATTGGTTTGAACGAGATCTAGTAAGTAGTTTTTTTTTAATACGTCATAAATCGTAAACCGCAATTTACCTTTTATTCAACCAACTCAAATATAAAAAAACATTTAATTTCATAAACATAAACCTTATGCATAAACCCGGATGTAACGGAACCCTTGGTGAGCTAGTCCGACTCGCTCTTGCCCGGTTTTTTATTTTTCTTATGTTACCTACCTATTAAACCTTAACTGAATAATTGTTCAAAATTATGACCATTGTTTTCAATACATACTCGTAGCTGGATTCGATGTCTCAAGGATTGTACTGCATTCAAATTTGAATTTAGAACATAATGTTGTGAAGGTGAATAAAATAAAAAGGTGACTGCGCTGCGGGTGTATTGAGCATCATTTCGAACAAGGTACAGGTAATGTCGATATGAATACTTTAAAATAAGAAACAGTTAATTAAAATCCAACATTTTCCTTAAGTTTGCCGTATGGCATTACTTCCCAGAATTTGATCCTTATTAGGGTCACTATCGAGTGGTGTAATAATACAGTTTGTGTTTTTTTTTATCAAAATCAACGGGTTCCTAGAAATATTGTTTTTCAAAAATCCAATGATGCAGTTTTAGTTTTCATCAAAATCGAGCCCGCGACTCCTTTGAGTACTTTTCGCTATTCCTCATAGTTTCGGACTTGGCCATCCACGCCCTCTTGAAAAATTCACCTTGTATAACAAATATATGTCGGTAAATTGAAATCAACGCGCCATTTGGTACTGAAAGAGGATTTAATCCCCAAATTTCACTCGGAGATGACTGTATCAGAGAAATCTGAGTGCGTGCGAAGCAGCTTAATCCCTTCTTAGCTTAGTCAAGGAATTGGAAGCTCATACAAACTGCCTCTTGATTCTGCGAACCTGGTAGACGGTACAATTATTTGACTGAAAAATTGCTGACTGATTTTTAAATGTGGATGGGTCGATTCGGTAGATTTATCTTGTGCTTTTTTCAAAACATTATGTGGTTATTTTTATAGTTATTTATCTAATTTTATTGAATCATTACGTTATGCGAATTATGATGCAAATATACTCTTTGTATGTTTCGTACAAAGTAGGTTTCTTGGTTTCGCCATACTTCCCGTGGGTGTCGTAAAAGACGACTAAGGGGCGTACCGGAGAATAGGCAGCAGCGTTCTCTATGCATTCCACCACCATACCATACTGCGATCGCCAACCCGCCTGCCAAGCGTGGCGATTATGGCAAACCCCCCCCTTTTGGGGGAGGCCTATGTCCAGCAGTGGACATGTCCAGCAGTGGAGTGGTATGATGATGATGAGGTTTCTTGGAGTTTGTAATATCAATGAGCTTTCATTTCCCAATTTCGGTTCCTAGAACATGTCATTAATGTTCTCAAAGAGAAATAAATGCTACGGAAAATATCATCAATAGCTCAAATTACTCTCTAAAATTAAATTCAAATTACCAAAAATAACCTGAAATTCTACCTCCACGTTTAGATTATGGAAATTTCGCGTGAAATTTTGCAAACAAAGGGCCAGATAATAATTGCTTGTGTAATGTTGTCTGGGCATGGTATAATAATATCGAGGTCATTCTGCTAACGTGGAGTTACGGAATACAGAAAGTTAGTTCATACAACGAGCGAAAACGGGCACAGGCACATATTATTGACACGTATCTATATCTGTACAATTGTACAGATACCAGCAAATCAAGCTACCCGAAACTGTCAAGTTTTCCCAATCAACTTTGAATCTTATGCTTCAGCGATAAAGTTGAACATCTACTAATGAAATTTGACAGATTGTATATAGTAGCTTGATGTGCTGGCGTCTGTACGTCGCTAAGGCTTAACATGACTGTGATAATTTTTTAAGTGAAAACTTCTATAGCCGCGTTGAGCATTTTTTGAGATGGGAAAAACTATTGAGCTCGCGACACTGTTACCGTAACCGACACCACGCGTGTTTTGTTTATAAGACGATAAAAAAATACACACGTAATCGTTCAAGTTTTCACTTCTGTCGGCACTCCCGGAGTGCCATTTTTTATTGTAACACTAGCAGCGCCCCGCGGTTTCACCCGCATAAGTGTCGATCCCGTGGGAATATTGAGATAAAAATTATCCTATGTTCTTTTCCGGGACTCAAACTCTCTATACATCTAAAACGGTTTAAGCGGGAAGAGGTAACATACAGACAGACACACTTTTGCATTTATAATATTAGTATGGATTTTGCATGTCATGTCTTGTGTATATACTCATGTTTTGGACAAATAAATAATCTTAATCTTACAAGAATCTCCTGGCGCGTGGCCACAATCGGAACTAACGCCGCCATTTTGTTTTAAGGGTTCCGTACCTCAAAAGGAAAATACGGAACTCTTATAGCATTACTTCGTTGTCCGTCCGTCCGTTTGTATGTCAATACCTTTTTTCTCAGGAACGCGTGGAGGTATCAAATTGAAATTAATAATAAATCAATCTTCTAAGACAGCGCAGTAAACAAGACAACCAATTATGCGACATATATTTTGTCGCAAATAAATCAAAACCTAACTAGAAAGGGTACTTCCCGTTGACCTAGAATCATGAAATTTGGCAAGAAGCAAGGTCTCACAGAACAAGCACAGGAAAAGTCTGAAAATCATTAATTTGTAGTTTTATCATAGAAGAAAAATATATTTTTTGCGATTACAAACTGTCATTTGCAGTTCAATCGATGACGAAGACGACGAATCGATTGAGATGACGAATCGATTGAGATCGAATGACGAGTATGGGAGAACATTTTTTCAACTAAGGGCTGATTTTTACCGACTTCTTTCAATAGACAGATTATTTTTATTATACCATGTTACTTTGTACTTCTGTTCTTGTGTACCATGAATCTTGTGTGTATTATAATAAAGATTATTATTATTAATAAAACTGACGTCTGACAGTTTTTGTATGATAGAACTGTCAAAAATTCAAAATTATTCCTCGGATAAAATTATCTGGCGTTGGAAAAATCAGCCCTTAAAAGTTAGGTTTGTTCTTGGAATAAATTGATCCCAAATTCCCAACTACGGAACCGGTAATTGTGCATTCTCCGACACGTACATTTCACAGAGCAATTGCACAAATGTTTACCAACAACGCCTCCCTGTCAACATCATTCAAGTGCCAAAAGATCCTTGTACCACTGTACGTAAAGTACTTTCACAGTAATTACACACATCAAAAGTGTCTAGGGATCAACATATATTTTTGCAATAACTTTTCTCCTGATTGATATTAATTAAAATTTTCTTTAAGGATTCATCAAATAAAGTGTTTTCGTTTGTCACAGTAACGATAAACCAAGTCACCTTTGCATTAATAAAGAAATTTGCCATTTTCCTAATAAAGGGATTTTTGACATTTGAACCACTAACACAAAAGTTCGAAAAAAAGACTGAAATAACAGTTTTCTTTAAAATTTTATTGGGTAACTTAAACAATTAATAATCCGTGTTTCTACCGCGAACACTAACAACACAAGAACATCGGTTTGGCATACTCAAAATGAGTTCATCCAAATCACGCTGTGGAATGGCCGCCCATGTTCGTTGCAACAACAAAAAAAGGTCTTCTTGCGACTGGATACCCTCCATATTCGGCAGAGCTCTTCTCTGTAGCATATCCCATGCATGCTCAATCGGGTTCAAGTCTGGCGACTGAGCAGGCCAGGGCAGGACATTGATGTTAGCTGCGGCGAGAGTCTGTCTTACAACTCTTGCGGTGTGCGGTCGTGCATTATCATGCATTAACTGAAATAAGGGACCGATTTGCACTTGTAGAGGAACGATGACGTCTGATACAATCGTCTCAGCATAAATTTGAGCGTTGAGGTTGCCTCTGATCCAAATCAACTCAGTTCTTCCGCCGATCCAAATACCCGCCCATACCATGATGGTTCCACCACTATAAGGATGGACTTCCTGGCAGGATTTTAATCGCTGTTGGCGTCCAGGGGTTCTCCAGTGTCGTATACGTCTTGTATCCGGTCTCATACCAAAACGAGACTCATCAGAAAAGCACACGAAACGCCATTGTTCTTCTGCCCAATTTCTGTGTTCAAGAGCCCATTGATATCGAATCCTACGATTGTGCATTGCTATAGGTGGTACCCGTAGCGGTCTTCGGGAATGAAGGTTCACTTCATGCAAGCGGTTTCTGACTGTTTGGTCGCTAATTAAGTTCCCTGAAGAGTGATGAAGCCTCACGGCTAACATCATGGCGGTTATTGTTGGAGCTCTTCGAGTTAAGATTTGAATGTATCGGTCTTGTCTCCGTGTGGTGCAGCGATACCGTCCTCCATGGCGCTCAGCCACGGTACCAGTGCTTCGGTAACGTGTCCAAAGTCGACTGATAACACTCTGACTTGTATTCAGAGCTAAAGCCACAGTACGTTGCCGGGAACCAGCTTCTATCATTCCCACGGCTCTGAGCATTTCTTCCCTGCTTAAATGACGTCGCCGCTCCATAATAACGTTGGTTTTAATCAGTAGTAGGGAAACAGTAGCACTAATAATGTCTTCAATGCGTTGTATGTTTTTATAGGGAAAATATTGACAGCTGATTTTCATCTTTTACTCGAATTTGATTCACAGTTCCTGATTCAAATTATGAAATGCACCAAAAAGGATCCATATAAATTTATAAAATCATAAATTTATTACAAAGCCACATCTCAATCTCAAGAAATCCGCATAAAAATGCTTGATCCCTAGACACTTTTGATGTGTGTATTTTACCTCTGATTTTGCATCACTGTCAAAATCACAATGATCTTTATTCTCGTTACAATAAGGTTGCTGTTGGGTTGCAGCCATTGACAGTCTGTCGAAATCATTGTGATCTTTATTCTCACTACTATAAGATTGCTATAAGGTTGTTGCTGTCAGAGGTGAAATAACTGTGAACGGACTGTGCGGAGATCTCTAACTATCTCAAACGAATGACAGTCGCGAGTGCGCTTGCACTTGCTGTACGTGTAGCGTGTCTATGTGTGCGTGCATTTTATTCCCGTTTTATGGAACTGACCTTCTGCACCTATATATTTTGTGGTAAAATGAACAACTGAAAATAAGTCTGGAGGTTTTTTTACGAAAACGATGTTCTTGCCTTCATTGTCTGATAAGTTGTTTTCCTCTAGAGGAATCTTCGATTTGGTGATTCGGAAGGTAATGACTGGGACGTATTTTAACTGAGTGCCTTGATGGAAGCCTACCAACGCCTTCGGTTAAACTGTATCCAGGCCTCTTTTCAGGGTTAGAATTTCGTATGCTTTCTTGCCTTCATTTGCCGTTGGACAGTAGGCGTAGTATGAAAACGTGTCTGTAATATTGATGTTAAAAGCATCATAAGATGTTAAAAGCATCATCAGTAACATCGGTTTCTTCATAAAGGTACGAGTTTGTAGCCGACTTCAGGCAGCAGCAGCAGACGACGTGACGTTGCGACAAGTCGCAGCGACACGTCGCATCGTCATGTCACTGCAGTCATGATTCCGAACCCAACTGCAGATGGCTACAGACGTATTCCAGTTAGTTCTGAATGTTCCGTGAGACAAGATGCCTGAGTTGTTTGGGATTAGTGACCGAAATTTACTTATGTATCTTTTGTTAGAAGAGGAAGAAGACGACGATGACTTGTTTTATTATACAAGTATAGAGATATATACAAGTATGGAGAAATATAGTTTTTGTGACATGGGTGCGTCCCATAACATATAAAGTTATTTGGTATATTTTGATTTCAATTCACAAGATATAATAAACGTGAGATATACCAACTGTTGATATAATTTCTTTACATATGACATTTATATACTCTAAAACTTATTTCGTATAACGTTATTGGATACCTATAACGTTTATTTAATCGAAAATCATTAGGTATATCGTTTAAAATATATAATTCCGACTCGGGTAGGTTAACCTTCATGGCTTTGTGGATTAAAATATTGTCTTAAAAAGTTAATATGTTGTGTTACAAAAGTTAGTGACAGAAACGCATAATACTAAACTTCCGAAAAAAAATACTAAGTTTCCGAAAACATATGTATATGAACGAGCGAAGGGCACCTCGAGGTTCGGTCTGGTTAGGTTACTTTAAACCCTTTACACAGAAATAGGAGCCCCGCGAAGCGGGGTTACGTCGACATAGGATGCAAGAGCGAGCGAAGGGCACCCCAAGGTTTGGTTTAGTTAGGATTCCTTAAACACTCTACGTAGAAATAGGAGCCCCGCGAAGCGGCGCTACGTCGACATAGAATGCAAGAGCGAGCATATGAGAATCCAAATACCTTAACCTAGGAATATATTTATTGATTAGAGACTCATAGTTTTCAGTAGAACGTAATTTAAGCTGGTGGAAAAGTATTATAGCTTTAAACAGTCATGTTTATTTTTCGAAGATTTCAGTATCTCATTCGGTCGTTTCGTCATTTTTATTCAGATAAAAGTAGTCGGAAAGTTAGTACTTTAGGCAGTAGATTTAATATTTTAAGTAAGGACAATCCTTATTTTTTTTTGTCGGAGCTATTATTACTACCCTTAGACTAAATAGGTTTTATGTGTTTTGAGTGGTATATCGAACGATTTTATATTAATTGTCTGTTATGCTTATAGATATTATTAACTGATCATTATATCAAATAAAATTATAGGTTCAGTTGTTATATCTTGTAAATAAGAGTGCTTTGTAATTATATCATATATTACTTATCCTTGTGACATGCATCGTATAGTGCAGGATATTGGGCCACCTGGTTTATCAGTTTTTCTTCCTCGGAATCAGGAAAACTCATTTTTTGAGAATGATTCAACGTGCTGTCGCTCAAGCGTCGGTGGCACTACTATTCTGCGGTCGGGCGACACGACGTCTGCGGTCGTGAGACGTGAAGACGGGCGATGTGTCGCTAGCTGCGGAAGATATTTCATAGAAATACATACAAACCAGTAGTGTCGTAGCTACACGTCGTCTGCTGCTGCTGTCTGCAGTCGGCTACGAACTCGTACCTTAAGAGTACAGAAAAAGTTTCGATCCTTTGAATTAGATTGTAGGAACAATCCCAAAACCCTAAATAATTCATGAACCATAATCAATCATGGTTAAACAAAGCGAACCGTAGTTCACTTTGTTGTTTAACTTGTTTAAAAATGCACACCAAGACGAGTTTGTGGCCCTTAAGTAAAGTTCAAATGTTAGTACAGGGGAATTAAACTCAACTTCTAATTTATACTTACCCATACGAGAACATTAAGGGCAAGATGGTTCAGATATGTGACGTCATGAAACGTACCACCGCGTGACGTATGTGAAGTAATTAGCACGCGCAAGATAGGCCAGTACGGGTAACATAATTAGTGTTCCCGCATGCTTAAACTTATTAAGTGTCCCATAACAAAGTTTCGAAGTGTATTGTGATTTGATAATGGAAATTGCCAGCATGTAGGTCAGAGCTAACATTCAGAGAATTTTGGAAAATAAAACAAAGCATTTTGCGATACTAGAATTATGGAGATTGGTGTGAAAGTAATTTTTTAATTCACAAAAAACCCGACAAAAATGGACTGAAAAAAAAGCAACAACCGCAAATTATTCAGCGCCTAAATTTTCCATTTAAAACACTTCTGTAGTACACAAAATGCTCTAACAAAAAGTATCCAGCCTCCCAATTAACACAATCCAACTTTGTCGCGACGGTTTCAAGATAAAACTAGAAAAATGTAACGGATTGAAGTCAAACTTGCCTTGAAAAATTTTAGTCAATGGGGGAGATAATTTCTTTGGAGCAAGGAGAGAAGTGTTTTATAATATTCCTGTGAAAAATTGTCCGCGGACTGAAGGTCTCCCAATCGGGCAGTTACCGCTATAATTTTGCGTCATTTTGTTTGCGTTGAATATTTATTAGCCGAACCGAAAACAATGTCCGTATTGAAATTCAATGTTCGAATTGAATGACATGTTTGCGTTTCCGAAATACGCGTTTTATAAACTTGGTTACCACACTTACAATTCGCTTATAGGATATTATTTAAACATGAAAACCGTTATTGTTATGTAAGAACTCATTTTTGGCCTAGACCGGTCCCATATTATTGAGAAAGTTTTAAAATTTAATTAATTTTCATTGAATCAAAATATTTATTCGATTTTTTTTAATGTGAAACGAAAACGTTTACTACCTTAAATAGGTACTTTTTAAAGAGTGGCGCGAGGTTCATTTTACGAAAATAAAAATGTGACATAAAAACCACTGAAAGAAGTTTATTATTACGCGCCTACTGCAGTTAAAAAAGCTCAATTAAATCTTGAACACCAACGTTTATTTTAGTTAATTTCCAGAAAACTATAAACTCTTTTATCTACAAAAATAGCTGTGCTAGTTGCAATTATGAGTTAAACTCACGTAACAATAATCCCGCGGGCAAAAGTACTAGAAGTCTGGAACCTCGTAAAGCGCGATATTTAAATTCGCCGCGGAGACAACTTTGCCGCCGGCGACAATTCAATTACAAGTAATAGCCTCTGATTCATGTTTGTATTGCTAATTAGTCGGCGGCTCAAGTTTTGTCACTCCTCACTTAGTGCCGCGTTCCCACCCAATGTACTCGCTGTTCTCCTAAATAGATTGTTCTTTGTCGACTGCGGCTGAACGCCAAACAACGTCCGCTTTTGTTTGCCCTCAAATTAAATAAAGCACGTCTTTTCATCTTGTATTTAAACTTCGCTGTATTAAATCTACCCTCTCTCTCTCTCTCTCTATATGGAAATGATTTATCATGCCTCCAAGCTCGACAACGCAATGACCGATCGACCTAAAAAAACACGTAAAAATGTTTTTATTGATCCCATTCATAGTTAACAGATAGTTTAAAAGGGGTCCGGGGTAACAATGGATTGTAAGGATAAGTTTATTCAACAAGCGAATTTCCTTGTGGTAGTTGGGACAAGAAGGAAAACCACAAATCGACAAAATATCAAAGGGTTGGTGAGAGCTAACTTTGTGAAATCACGGTGGGTGAAAGTTATTTAAGTCGTATCGGACCTTAACAGAAATAAGCATTTGGACCAATACAAGAAAACTTGTAAATCCTGTGGTGGGACCGCAAGGTACACGCGACCCGGGTATTAGGGGCTCAGCGCGACCGCCGTTCTTGCTGTCCTGTAAATAGCCTTACTTAACGTACAGGTACAGGTTAACAAGATTGTTTTGTGAGTTCTGTAGTTCCGCTTCGGTAATTTCTGAGTTGTGGTAATCTTAGTTTATAATTTCTTGGTTGGTAATTAAATTACGGATATCATAAAGACAGCTCATATTAGCTTTCGTATCCTAAGAAAAGTCTTCCAGATTCCTTAAAGGTGTCAAAAACTTGTGTCACCTTGTGCTCCTTTTTAGGGCTTCGTACCCAAAGTATAAAAACGGGACCCTATTACTAAGACTCCACTGTCCGTCTGTCTGTCTGTTTGTCTGTCACCAGGCTGTATCTCATGAACCGTGATAGCTAGACAGTTGAAATTTTCACAGATGATGTATTTCTGTTGCCGCTCTAACAACAAATACTAAAACCAGAATAAAATAAATATTTAAGGGGGCTCCCATACAACAAACGTGTTTTTTTTGGTGTTTTTGCCTTGTGGCACGGAACCCTTCATGTGCGAGTCCGACTCGCACTTGGCCAGATTTTTTACCGTTTGTATTTCCTGTGCCTGTCCCAAATAAAATATTATTCTTTTCTTTTCAAAACATTTCATTATTTTTTTCTTCTCAATAAACATTCTGTAAATAAAACATGTATTCCCACCACAAATCACTCCATTGGCACACAAGTGCTTTTAATCAAAATATAACCTGTCTTAAAGGTTGTTGAGTACGTCCGATAAAACAATGCCGCTTGTAGGTGAAGGGCCCTCGATTGCCTGGCCTGGCGTGTAATAGAGGGAGACAAAGAGATGGGCTATTGTTACTGTTATTAATAGTCTCATTTATCTGTTGAATTATATTAATGATCGATCGATGGGTGATGTAGAAAAGTGAAAAGATTTGGAAATGTCCCAGGATCATTATATGCCTAGCCTTTTCCCAACTATGTTGGGGTCGGCTTCCAGTCTAACCGGATGCAGCTGAATAATAATTTCACATGGAGCGACTGCCTATCTGACCACCACAACCCTGTTACTGGGTAATACGATACCCCTTGGTAAGACTGGTTGTCAGACTTTCGGGCTTCTGACTACCCGTAACGACTGTCAAAGTTCCACGAATGACAGCCGGGACCAACGGTTTAACGTGCTTTCCGAAGCACGGAGGGGTCACGGTATGTAAAAATGGTCACCCATCTACAGAGCAACCGCGGCAAGCGTAGCTTAACCTGATCGATCGACCTGTGCGACTGTTATTATTTAGCCACGGGCCCCTCCTGGAAGTATCCCAGGATAATCAGCCCATAAAGTTCTCAGTGCTGGGACTTAGGCATCCTCTCTGTGAGGAGGGGTGGTGTCATACACCACGCGGGCCCACTGGTTGGTAGACGTCACATGTCTTTGATTTTTTTGGTTCTGGGACATGTCAGCTCCCTCACGATGTTTTCCTTCACCGCTTTGAGAGAAGTGGTGATGAAATAATTTACACTTAATTTAAAGTGAAGCTCCTGTCAGGATTTGAACCCACGACCTTACAACTCGTTCGTCGCAGCTATTACCACTGGTCTACCAGTGCTCGAAGTGTCCTGAAGTAGGTAATATCCGAAACAGATCACCTCGTCAATATATACTTATATTAAGGAATAAGAACGAGCTGAGAAAATACAATATTCAAAGGATACGAATATTTAAAAGATTTCCATACTCTTTCCTTTCACCGGTTTCTTTCCTCTTAGCTGTCACTCACAATCCCGTCAAACATAAATGAGCACTTTACGAGTCAATTGGAAACCTGATTATTTCTTTGAGTTCAAGATTAAATATAAATAAACACCTTGACAAATCTCTGCTTCTAACAAAAAATAAATCCGCGTATAGAACCGCGCTCAGTAAAGAAATCGACACACAACAAATTCAATACGATACAGCATCTATCTGCTAGTGCTTTACTCTCGCAAGAGGTACGAGGAATCACAGATACACACTCATAGTTGGTACTATTGTATTGGCAAGCGAGCGGGCCGCAACGACCTGTTGCTTCAAACTATTTTATTAGCGTGAGTGTGTCGGCGGCCCATTCTTTACGGCTCTTTTGTTGGCGTGCCGTTTAGTCCCACATTGTGCTAGCGCCAACGTGATTGGTCGAGTTTATAACGCAAACACCAGGCATATTTTCCATTTGTGCCACCCTATCAAGTTCTGCTTAAATTCTCAGTTCTGCTGATTTGATTTTGTGTAATAATTTTGGTCGTTGTTGTCGTGAGTTTGGGATAAAATTTAAAGTTCACGCCTTGAGTGGGATTTTGCAGTTGTAATAATGTTCTGTGAAATCTTTAGGGCCTCGAGTACAAAGTGCTTAGTTTCGAAATTTCATTTAGGTTGAGACTCTTAATTGCTTTAGGCTGGCCTTTCTGAGACTGAAAACTTAGTATATAAGTAGCCGTAACAATCCATATATAAAACGATGAAATGGTCCGCGAAAATGCAAATGCTCGTGTACGTAGTCCTAACAAAACTGCATTGTTCAGCCGCCTCTCGTATGTCAAGATTGTCATCCGGATAGACGCCAATGCGGCCCCCCTGCATAAATTGAAGGCTTCGCAGCCGCAACGCTGCCGAGAATTTCCCTCAGGGTTTTCAACACAGAAAAAGAAACTGGATTCATCTCCCACTTCCAATACTTCATCTATAATTCAATATTCGCTATTACCTCCGACGACTATTTACAATGGTAATTTACGCGACTAATTCGCCGTACGTACACTTGAATGAATAATGGTTGATTTTTATTTGTATATCAAAATTTCAGCAGCAATCTCGACCGTAATGTCCTCGAATAAAAGCGAGTATAGCATGCGTCGAAACTTAGGTGCATTTGCATCTAAATTAGAAATCTAGCTCTAACAAAAAGTAAATAAAAGTAGAACTAGTCCCACTGTTACTTTCCTAAAGGATTTTTTATGCACTCGGCGCTTAATTAAGCAAATAATACGATACAGTCGTATTGAAAGTGAATCATTGTTGGACTTTGAGTTATTTTGAATAAATATATTATTCAAAATAACTTAAAGTCCAACAATTTTATAATGAATGATATTTAAAAGGTGTTATTATAACATTTCATAAATCAATATGACAGTAGCTACCGAGGTTATTTTCTTATTTGTATAAAATCTGAAATCGAGTGAGGTTCCCGCTAGACAATCCTGTAACTTTATATTAAGTTAGGAAATCGTTTAAAGACTACCACGGAGCTCAGACGTCGGGTATCGATGCTTTCTTATTTAAGCCAACTTTCCGGACTTAGAATTCAATAAAGCGGCCAACGGAATTTACTTCTCTTTGACTAAATAGCTTAAAAGATTAATTAAAATAAACTTTCAGCGGATCCGGTTAATGTTGTAGCGTAAA
Source organism: Mesoligia furuncula (assembly GCA_916614155.1). NCBI lineage: Eukaryota > Metazoa > Arthropoda > Insecta > Lepidoptera > Noctuidae > Mesoligia > Mesoligia furuncula. Next base: position 19,780,914 of record OU744800.1, on the reverse strand, counting down.
CACTTTAATTTTGCTCGAAATAAGTTTGTGCATTAGGATTGAAAAAGTTGTAAGTTCATAAACAAGCTTCATTTAAAATTTTCAGGAACATCTCTAGCATGATATACTATTTTTGTTGAAAAAAGAGTGCTTACTGAGCTGAAGTTGTTTTGTGTGAATGAAAATGCTGAGTCAAAGTAACTTGTTATTTTTCTTATTTGATTTTGAGAGAGGAACTTATCAAGCGTTTAGTTTTCGGTAAATAAATTAAATGTATGTGTATAGACGAGTGGCGTGATAGCAAACACATTAGGTATGGGTAAGTTTACCGTGTTATAGAATGAAAATTGAGTCACTCAAGAAACTTTGTCTATCGACTATCTCTGCCTGCTTACTCCTTTTTTATTTAACCTAATTTATCCCACTCCTGGGCAAAGGCTCTCCGGCCAATAGGTCAGGAACGAGCTTACTTCCTAAATTCGGGGAACGATATTTTAACTAAAAATGAAATAAAATAACATTAAAAAAACGCCTATAGGTTATAGGTACGAGAGGTGAATTTACTCCGCAAATCCGGTAAATGATGATATTAACTAAAATTTAACAAACAATAAAACAAATTCCCTACATAGCTACTAGAGGTAAACTTACTCCCTAAATCCGGAAAACGATATCCTAATATAAATAAAATATAATATTATTATACTTGCGAAAGTAAATTTGTTTGTTTGTTACATTTTCACACCTAAACCACTGAACCGATCATCCTGAAATTTTGCATATATACGTTGTCAGGAGTACAGAAACGGACATAGGGTACCTTTAATCCCGAAAAAAAGTGCTGATAATAGATGGCGCCACGTGTCTTTCGAATCAAAAACAGGACAACGTCTGTCGGGTTAGCTAGTTATTAAAGAAAAAAAAACAATGAAAAAATTGCCTACTTAGGTTCCAGTGTGGTACAAAAAACCTTTCCCTCGCCAAGCTATTACCACCGCCTAATCTTCATTCTCGTTAGACCTCGATTAGTGTGGATTTGTGCAAAGTGCAATACGTTAGTGCACGTTGCACGATTGCATTGTCATCGCATTTCAGTCGTGCGAACGTGACCCCATCTCCTTGTAATCCTTGGACACCTGCTTTTCAAATCTTCATTTCCTCTGTGGCAACATTTATTTGATGAAAGCTGTTATGTTGTATTACGTGTTATGGCGTTATCCGGTTTTAAGTGAAATTGGATAGACATACTGAAACGGTACAACCGAACCAGTATCTTTGTGTGTGTGTATTTTTAATGGATTTCATTTTAGAAACGATCACAGATAAACTGCTATGAATACAAGTACCTACCTAGTCTTAGAAAGCTCAAGCTCCTGTTAACGTAATTCATATTTGCAACTTCTAACTGTAAAAACTTAATTATAAACCGCGCTATGCTGATGCACATTTTAATTGCGGATTAGAGACAAAAACTCCGCTGAATTGCAGCACTATCTTCAATTAACATGATATAAATGCATCACAAGTGCACACTGAACAAAAACACAAAACCAGCGGTCCGTTGAAAATATTTGCCGGAGTTATAAATAGGGGCTTTCATCCAATGAAAAAACGTGGCGTTGCACGACAAATCGCGTGACGTCGGGATGAGCGAACGCATCGATCGTGACGGTGTGGAACGTAATCATTTTCGAGTTACTAGGTCTAGGTGAAAATCGCTAAGTGGGACATTTTTAGAGCGACGCGTCCGTGCGCTGCGTTTAGGGGTTGAACGTTTTTCTTGGTGTTTTCGGGTTTTTACAAGTTTAAGGTTGCTATAGTATATACGAGCGCTATGGTTTAGGAAATGCAAAGGTTTTCATGCTTCTCATGTGTTAGTTGAAGATGATATTTAGTAGGAATTATATGAAGTTAATAATAATATTTATACAAAAAATAATAGCCAAGAGCCTCGACCAACACCTGAGGAGGCTGGATCCAGAAGCGGTACTTCTGGACACGGCTCGCATTGTTAGGAGGTTCCTCTCTGAAGCCCTGACCCGCCGGTAGCTTGGACCCTGTTCCCGATACCGGTGGGATTTTTTATGTTTTTAAATGTTTTTATTTTTATTTTACACTTATATTTAAAAATATATTTACATGTATTTAGGTAATTAAATAAAGGAAATAATATTTATAATATTCGCAGTTTTAAACCGTAGTGTTTAGTGAGTGCAAAAAAAAAAACGGCTTAGCGTGTAAGGCATTAACTAAAACTGAAGTTAAAAAAAATACTATTAATCAAAACTGTCCATACTAATACAATTAATTACAACACAGATTAAACGTTAAGATAATTAATTAGAGTAATTCAGCGTTAATTTCTAGGGAAGTAAACGGTGGACAAGTGAAATGTAATCAAAGGGTACAAATGCCTATCTGCCAACAATCTAACTGACGTTTGCTTGGAACTCTTGTTTAATTAAACAAACACATTTTGATCTGTTAACCCTTTACGCGTTCAGGTTATCAATTGTGTGTGTTACGGGTAACGAATGTGTGGATGTGATGATAGAAATATTTATTAACTTGGCTTTGTTAATGTTTATTAGGTACTAACTGACCCGACAGAACTTGTCCTGTACAAAATTCAATAGTTCTTGCAAAAATCCCACAGAAACAAAGTTTAGTTTTTCCAGAAATTGAAAATTTTTCGGGAAACTTTACTAATTTTTCTTTCCATAAAACCTAATTCGGACTATTACGAACATTTTATAACAAAAAAAAAATACCAAATCGGTCCAGCTGTTCTCAAGTTATGCGCTTACCAACAGCATTTCATTTTTTTTTTCGTGCGTAAGGTCTACATTTTTGTTCGATCTTAGGAAAAAAAAATGACCTCTTGTCAACCTTAAATAAATAACAAAATTCCTAAGGATTTTGTCAAAGATTTGACCGCGAAACGTGTTGTTTGTAACAATATTGTGACTATGAAATAACGCTGTTATTTATGCTACAATAAACCTTTTTTGAGCGAAGATTTATATACAGATACTAGCTTCTGCCCGCGTCTTCGTCCGCGTAAAATTTCACCCTCCCCCCATCCACCCTCTTGGGGGCGGAATTTCGAAAAACCCTTTCTTATTGGATACCTACTCTTCAAAAAGAACACACCCTCCAAATGGCATGTCTTTAGGACCAGAGGTTTAGGCTGTGCGTTGATATATCAGCCGTCAGGACTTAGAATTTTATATATGTAGATGAAGATGACTATGGAACTAATATTTTTCTTATTAATCAATCTGCCTGTCTTTCCTCAACTAGAGATGCCTGTCTGACCTCCACAACCCAGTTAGGTACTGCGGGTAACACGATACCACTTGGTAAGACTGGTTACTGGCTGTCAGACTTTTAGGGTCTTGACTACCCGTAATGACTGCCAAAGATCTACGAGTGACAGCAGAGACCAACGGCTTAACGTGGTTTCTCGATATAGAATCGATGGTCACCTATCCATGGACCGACCGCGACAAGCATAGCTTGATCTTCGATCAACCCATTCGGCTGTTATATTTTAGTCTTGTAGCCTCTAATCCTGATTCCCAAATCAAAAGCCTAAACAACAAAAACAAGATTTTTCAACGTTGCCTATATTCTTCGATGTAACGTTACCGTTTGTATCAATTAAACGTTAAAGTTAAGCACCTGATAGGCATGCGCGTCGAATAGCCCATCCGAGTGGACGATTCGGAGGAAATGGCGCAGAAAATTGCGCGCCGCCTCACGTGGACGCAATATCCTACGACGGCTACCAATTATGCAGATTATGTCGCCGACGATACACTTATTACAAACGTTACTTACATTTACTTTGATCAAGTTGATGTATGGACGGGGAGGAGGGTCCCGACGGTGTAACTACGGCCTGTTTGTCTATGAGATGGAAAATGTTTAGGTTGAAAAGTAAACGTTAGATTTTATGTAATTAGGAGGTTTTCAAAGTAAACGTTAGTTAGTGTGTGTGTTATTAAGTTTGCTTGTCATTTTTTAGTTGGACAAAGCCACTTTGCCTTTTATTGATTCCGTACAATCTAAGATCCATAAAGGAATGTTAACAAAAATTGTACTGGAGATGTTGGAATATTACACATACTTATAATAAGCAATATCTTTAAGCTTACCTCTTGAGGAAGCACTGCACCAATGAAAACTAAAAAAAACCGGTCATGTGCGAGTTGGACTCGCGCACCGAGGGGTTCCGTACAAATTCGTAGATATGTTACTAAAAATGTACGGTTTTCGGAATTTTTCCTTTACTTATGACATTGCTTCTTGGCAAATTTCATGATTCTAGGTCAACGGGAAGTACCATATAGGTTTTGATTCCGGAACATAAACGCCCGTATCTTTCGATTGCGTTGACTTAGAAGCTTGATTTTTTCACTGCCTCAAGGGATCGCAGCCCTGAGTATTTGATATTCATTTCAACTTGATAACTCCACGCGTTCCTGAGAAAAAGGGTCTTGACAGATGGGCAGACAAACGGACAACGAAGTGATCTCATAAGGGTTCCGTTTTTCCGTTTGTGGTACGGAACCTTAATAAACATTTATACGTTTACTTCTTTAAGTTACTGACTGGTACTTGGTTAATAATGTCAATGTTGCGCGATTTTAACATACGTATCAGAACATCACGCTTGTATTCCCCAAAGGGTTAGGCAGACATTAATTCCCCACTTATTTATAACACCACCTCACCACCTCCACCACTATTACCCACGTTTTTTTTTAAATTTACACGTATTAGGGGGCGAGGCTTTTGCCATCAACCCAGACCACCATCAGCACGATTTTATTGATTCATTATTATTTTGTCAATAAGACAATACCTGACGCAGAAAAAAAAAGCGGAATGTCACCAGCGCCGGATTAGCCCATAAGCAAATTAAGAAATTGCTTATGGCATCACGACTAGGGGGGCACCATAAGGCAGAAACAGCACCGAAACAGTATTTGCTAGCACAAATTCATGTGCTAGCAAATACTGTTTCGGTGCTGATTTTTGGGTCTTGTAATATATTGCTGATAAACAGCCTTACCATTCGGTAAGGCTGTTTATCAGCAATATATTACATGACTCAAAAATCACTCTAGAGTTGGCGCGAATCTTTAAAAATCGCTCGTCGATGTTTTGGAAAAATACGAGGCGACTAGTGGATAGGAGGGCCTACAGGGGTGGATTGCTTAGGGAATCTAGTAGTCTTAATCCGGCACTGGATGTCACAAGTCACAACACCAAATGACTGGAACATTATTCATCAGCGGTAAAGACTTAAAAGGACCACGTCTGAGACATGCATGTTGTAAAAATGTAGATGATAGTAACACGTGGACCGCGGGAAGATGTTTAGTGTACGTGCATATGTGAGTCGAGGGCAATCTGCATAATGAGAAGTCAGGGGTTATTGTGCGGATCGGACCAAGTCGGCAATTTCCCGCCTCGATTGCTATAGAGACTGGGAACGCACACATTGATTCCTATAGACCTAGCCGGTTTATTTTTAGATACACTTGCGAAGGTAGGCTAGGGACATCTCCGTTGGATATTTCTGAGATGGGAAAAGTCACCACGTACTATAGTAACTTTGCCCAATAAATAATTCATATTTTTTATTGGTTACATCAAACTTTCACAAAATTTAACACACCTATTTACGGTAAGTACTAAATTAAATGACTAACTGTACAAATACGTACAAAAACAAAAGGACACTAAGGGCTGATTTTAACATCGCCAGATAAATTTTATACGAAGAATAAAATTGACGTTTGACAGTTTTTGTACGAAATAACTGTCAAAATTTCAAAATTATTCCTGGAATAAACAGATGATTAAAAATTAGGCTTAGTCGTCGAAGTACTCATCCGCATCGCTGTTATCACAGTAGCAGCATTGCCACGTGAAATGGCAATGCTAATTCTTTGGCAAAATAATAAATAATTAAATTATTCTAGTTCAAAATGAAAAATTTGAGATAATTTCATTAGTCGAGAGTAATGTAAAACACAGTCATTGGATAGGATACGTGAACTTCTTGCATTTGCGGGGCAAAAAAAAATTCTTAACTTTGCAATATAAAATAAAGAGAGCTTAAATCTATTTAAACGCGATAAACTGTGATACAGACGTTAGTGTTACATAGCAGACTCTAGTCACGTGCATCCTCCTCCCCAAACGCTCACATTTACCGATTGCCCACTACAGGAGCCAAGGCGTTCGCTTTACGGGCCCTACGATCCGCGACTGCATATCGCAAAATAATACTCGCATTATAGTTTCCCGTTATTTAGGAACCTTGGGAACAAAACGTATATTTAAAGTTGCATTACGCTCATATTAGTATGAAAGTTAATATTCGATTTCGGTCCTAATGACACGACCCATTACAGTTCTCTACTCACCTCGTGAAAGTCAAGACCTTGAGTCGTAACTTCGACCTTTTCTTTTTTAAATCCGTTCTGTGTAAATAAATAATGGGCTGTGGACGTCTTTATTTCACGACACCGAAGGTAAATAGCATTCTCTATCAATCAACCTTGAGGTCGTGCATAATTTAGTGAAGGTGGCCTCTCGAGCTTTGGAACTTCTTCTTCATATTATTGTAGTGTTGTTTTTGCTCATCGCAAACTCCGGATACCTCATCTGTCGCGGCATTCGAGTTTTCCTTTACCTTTTTTTTCTGCATTTTTCGATGTTTCTTTATTCATTCATGTGTTCAGAAAGTTTGGATAGAACTACTTTAGGTAGGGCGTTGAACTGAAAGTTGGCGAGTGTAGGAAACTCGTAAAAACTGTTGCTTGCTATTATGAGTGACGGACTTAGTTCCGGGTTAGTTTATTCATTTATCTTTTTGATTCTTGCAGGAGGTGAGGTCGCAAGTATAATAATTTAATTTCAGATACTTAAAATCAACAGCGTTGAAGAGGACAAAGTGTTAGGTATCATCTATAGGTTAAAAATTGGTTTTGATTACATACATATTCCTACTAATAAGTTTAGATGAATTATATGCATTAGAAGTAGAAATATCTACCGTCTCTATTCAAGTAATACTACAGTAGACAACCAATAAATCTCACCACAATCGATACTATTCTATCACAATACAAAAAAAAAAATATTCTAAGCATCGGCGGCATCGTTTACTCGGTTGACATGACCCCAATTACCTGCCGATTGATGGCAACTGCCGTCAACCTACGGCAGATCAAGTTCCGACCACTTGGCGCCCATTCCACCCTCCGACGTCTTTCTTAGCCCCCTTCAAAGTCCGCCAGACGTATTTGACAGATTTGCCCCAACCCGAAAGATTTTATTGACCGGTTATTATTTTATTTTATGGACATCCATCCACTCTTATTTCATTGGTCCTAAGACGAGGTTACAGTTTTTGTCGCTCGGTTATTGGAGCAAATCTTTGGTCACATCTAACGTTTTTATTGAATAGAATTCGGTGTAGATGGCTTATGGGATTGTCGTGAACGATGTGTAATACGAGTCTTATTTTATGACGTATTCGAGTAACTGATGTATTACCCCACCTTTATACTTATCTTTTGTTAAAAGAAATCTAAAATCGGTAGTAATTTAAAATAGAAACGGGGGATAAAATTGTCACCTCACAGAATATTGCCAGCAGCACAAACGAATCAAGCTAAATATAAACTAAAAGGAACAAACAAAATACTGGGAAGTGTTCTGAAGCGTGTCTTACAAACCGTTCAACGATATTGAATTGGATGAAAATAAAAACTGAAGTAGTGTCCTGTAGAGTTTTCGATCAAAGAAAATTACGCTAGGCGTGGAGTGAGACGGGCTCTTGGTCTTTTCTCCGGAGCCGTTGCTCTGGAGCTCTATAAAATCCCTTTCCTCGCAACATATCGTTCTTTTCTCCCCAAATTGCGGCTGTCCCGACGCGGCAGACACGTCCAGGTAATAACGCAATAAACCACTGAGAGCTTCCCCCTGGAAAAGCGATCGAGTTTTCCTTCAACCTTTCGAAAACGAGTTGTTCCACGATTTTCGTAGATGCAGCGGTGCGAGCGTTGGAAAACTAACCTTATTTTGTGATTGTTTGTGTTGATTTTGCCGGGATTGGAGTGGTCTCGAGTGAGCGGTGTGCAATCGGTCAGGTTGCCTGACCGCGGCGCGGCGTTTTTCGCGGTACGCCCGCTTCAGTGTGGCCATCACTTTGTGTAATTGAAAACTCGATGTGCACTTGTACGGAACACCCGTTTACAAATAAATCTTTTACTGCTAAACATATACAACCGGTTGGATTCAGGCTGTTTACATATTATAAAGTAGAGGGAAATACTTATGATGCAACTTGCGTCAATATCTTTGACGGAGATATTAAACGATAGGATTCTTTATGTACATTAGGGATTTCAGTGATTCAAATATTATAAATATAATCATTTAATTAACATTTTTGATTATATTTATATGTGATTATAAATATAATCAAATTAGGTTAATTAAATAAATATTTATTAAGATTTTTTACTATAAGGTTTAGTCACGATTTACTAGTCCACTAACTAAGTTATTCCTTCATGTTAACCAAATAAAAATCCACATACTAGTATCTATACTAAAACTTTGGATAAATTAATTACACATACGAGAAAATATTTAAATAAAACAATCGATGCTTATATCGGTTTTAGATTAAGTTAACTTCAACACGGGACGTAAAAACAATAAGAAAACCTTCCTCTCGTGCTGCGGGCTCGCTAATCCTATTGTTGTACTTGCATTTCAGTATTTCTCGACACAAAGCAAACCCTTAGGTACCTGGTTGTTTTATTCTGTTTTTTTTTTTCATCGTTTCTCGTACAACTCCGAGTCTGGTTTAGACCATTAAGTAATCTCCTCGTCGGCTTCGAAAACGCTAGCTAATGCACCTCTAGCAAGTTACGGCTCCAGGGTTCCTAGAATCAGAAAATACGAACGATTTTTTTATTGCTTGCCGGTACGTTAATGGAACACTGCAGGTCAGACAGAAAATAAGTACAGCTGTTTTGGTAACCCTAATTCCCTGGTTTATTATTTTTAATTTGATGCAGTTCATAGACAAAATACATAACATAGAGGGGAGATCTGACAACAGAAGTGGCGAATAATATAAGCTCACCACACGAAATTACCTCAAAAATGTATTTCTATTCCAAATACCTTTATTCGGTCCGAACTTGAAACATTCCTCAATATATTCATAATAACGTGAGAACACATCAATAATCCTCCGATATTGACAGATTCGGTTCATAAAAACAAGTGGGGTTAGGAAGAAAGAAAATATAACTGTATTCAGAACGGGGGAAAGGAAACTGGGTATAAGTTCAATAATGGTGTTTGTTGCGTACGACCGTCGGGCAAATAAACTGGGGGTAAGGCGACGATCGGCCTTCTATAGTCGCGAGCAAAATCCGATTTTAATAATAATTAAGGGACGCTTTGTCAACTGCTCCTTTTAATTTTGATGAATAAAGAAAATTATTTATTTGGCGGCGTTAGCGCTTACCGTGATTTATTCACCAAGTTACGGACATTTATAAGGCATCGCCTTCCCCAAGGGAAATATCTTTTTTCATAATTCTGTGAGTTTGACGCCAACATTAGCACTGCGCTTGGAGACGTTACAATGAATTTGTTGATATAATACTGATTTTTTATTACTTGCTAATTGTTGCACTTACATTTTAAATGAAATAAGAATATTAATTCTTGATGGTTTTGGGATATTTGTGTATCTTTTTTTGTATCTTCATGAATTTTGTTTTTGTTTCAGGTATGTACCTATACATTTTTGTTTATTTGAAGACCTTCTGGGTGAGTTTGAAAATAATTTTAATAAGTGTCATTATTATGGGAAATACGATATCTACTGGTTAAAATGTTGTACGAAAGACTACGCTTTACAAGCCCTATTTACGAAGCTGAAATAAATAGTCACTTATTTACCTAGGATGAACAACAAACAAACTTTTCCGCTTTATAATAGTAGTATAGACGGACGTGAATGTTACCGATACAAAAGGATTACAGCATTATTAAACTTGTAAAATTATTTTCTCGTAGAACTTACAGCGTAGCAGCGTAGCGGAGCTGCGTAGCGGCGGCGTAGCAGCCACCCTCATCCGTAGTAAATCTTTTAATCTCTTTACAATGGTCCGACGTCATAAATTTGACATCTGTGACTTTTTTATTACGATATTCGAAAACGTGTCCCTCCCAACGGTATGATAAAATCGTGTTTTATGGACGCGGGTCCCGTCAGTTCATTATTTTATTCCGTCGAATCGATTAAATTGGCGCTTTTAACATAAAATCACTACGGACCATCGAACTTGATTCAAATCCTACATTATCAAATCCCCGTTTCTAATAAATCAAATCGCAAATATTGGAACGTTGAAAATGCAAAACTAAATATAACTTGCAAGTTGGCAAAGTACAAATAGCGTCAAAAACATACAATTTCAGTTGCATCAGCTATCAAATTACACGGAGCAAGCGAATCGATTCTCACCGTTAACAAAAGCAAGGAAAAATTCAGACGTGCCATGAATAAGTAATTTCTCTTAAACGCTATTGTTAAATAAACATTTCTAAGATATTTTTAATGCATAAAAAATGTTTTCAATGGACAAAAGCCTCAGGTTACATTGTGATTTCAATACATTTTCGTTCGCAAGTGATCCTGTTTTGTAGTCGGGAGGGCTCGGGTCTTCCGATGAATAGATAATATCCATCTAGCTAACTGTAGTCCTATCATGAATTGGCAACTTTGGAGAAAATGGTGAAACGAAATAATATTTCTTTAGTATTTTTTTTTTGTCGTCTTGAGACGGTCTCAGATGAAAGAGGAGCTTTTAATGAACTAGCTTCGAAGTCATTTATAAACGTTCATAACAGTATGAAGGATCCGTATACATGTAAGTACTGTTACTACAATGTTTGGAGAAAGCGTCTTGAATATAATGGTAATAGGAAACTAATGATTTATAAAACACTAGCAGCGCCGCGCGGTTTCACCCGCATAAGTGTCGATCCCGTGAGAATATCGGGATAAAAACTATCCTATATCCTTCCCCGGGATACAACCTATCTCTCTGCCAAATTTTATCGAAATCCGTTCAGTGGTTTAGGCGTGAAAAGGTAACAGACAGACAGAGTTACTTTCGAATTTATAATATTAGTATGGATGAAGTTAACTTCGTTATCCCGTTAACACAAATTTATGATTATCACCACCTATATGATTCTCGTAACAGCATAATTTAAAATCTTAAATGGAGTTAGAATGAATATCAGTATCTAAGTTAAAGTACGTTCTACGATAAAAAATTATATCTAAAGGCCCGAAATAAATAAACTGCCACTTCGCGAAATATATTATGTTCATAACATAGTAAGAAATCTATTACAACATTTTCATACATGATAGTAGGTACTCGTACATTTGATTCGAAGCGAGCAATTTGGAGCATCTTCAAACAAAGTAGTCATATAAGACATTACTTTTGAATAAAATAACAGGCATACCTACTTATAAACGGGTTGTTAGGTAGTTATTCGCTGACGTAAGTCATAAGACGTTACTTTAGCGGCCATTATGCTAGCGTTACCTAGTTACTCAAGAACTTTGCCGTAACAAAAACACACTCACAGTTATTGCGACACTCTTAATACTGATTTTCTTTTCTTTCCCCCAACTGGAGCATTTTTATGCTCATCCTTAGAACTTTTGCAATCCAGTTACATCAGCTGTGAAGAGCAAAGCAAATACAAAAACTTTTTTGGTTTAATCCGCGTTTTAAGGATATTCATTGAATTTTCACGGGTTGCTTTAAATAATCCGCGGAGACGTTATTTCTGTTTATATACGTTTTTAAGTAACTTTTACACGCGTCGGGCCTAAGCTCTTACACGCATAAAAGAAATTGAGAGTTTTTATCGTAGAAAAATAAACGAAACTTTCCCCGGCGGTTTGTGGGCTCGACGATTTTGTTTACAAAGTTCCACAAGAGTAGGTACTCAAGTAAGTTTTATTAGATGTTGATAGTCATTAAATATGTATTTTGTAACTAATTAATGTTTGCGCCACTTTTGAGCTAAAGATATTAATTAATGGTAAAACAAATTAGCCGGGCTATAATACTATTATTAATAAACGAGCAAACATCTAAGGGCTATTGAAACAGTGTTGTCTCCCAAATATTTGTCGAAGTATTTTTGACAAATAGCTGGAGTGAAATAATTCGTTGGCGTAACGATTCTCTCACACACAGCCAGCTTCTCGGCGCGTAGGGAATTCTTATCTTACAAACGCAGCACTTTGATTATGAAGGAAAGGAATATTTAAAGAAGCTTTCGCGTGCTTTGTGTTATTCCCCGACGCATGTGCAAAATTTATGTATGAAATATGAGTGAGCATTACATTGCGAAAGTACCTTTTTACGTGTGTTACTATTTTTTTTTTATTCTTTGTTACTACTTCTTTATTTTCGTGACGCAATTTTTTTGTTGCCATTTCTTTGGCGTAGGGGTGCTTACCTATGTGGGTGTAAGATAACAGTTGGACCTTAGCCCAAGTGAAACCTCTGGGAAACTTATTCCGGCCATTGAAATCGGGCCTGATTCGATCGCATCCCCACTCATTCCTATCACTTATTCATCAAGCCATGAATACTTAAGTCAATTTACGTGTCGTAAGCTAAGCAAGAGCCTCCTTCGCTTAATGATATTGCAGTAACAGTGATGTGTCTGTTGGTTAATAGACTATCAATTTCTAACGTATAAATAAATATTTAACTTCTGGAGGGAAACGCCATTTGTCTACTTTCGATACTTTTGTAAGGAGTCCTCGATGAGCATACTGAATTTTATTACAATTTCTCTTAAGTTATGTACTCAATAAACATAATCTACAGTTGTTTAAAACATCTTTGAGAAAGCTAGTTGAATTGCAATGTTCATTTAAATCCTGTTGTACTACTCGTAGATTCCATTGCTTGAATTGTTTAAGTTTAAGAGACAACTGCAGTGCTCCAAAACCACTCAATTTGGACTTCAAAACTACTTAAACCATGTCTTAGAAGTAAACTTCCGTTAAGAATTTATTTTTAGGCTGTGTATCCGCTATATACATTTACGGCTGCTGTTTTCGTTCTTTATAGTAATTCTTTCACTAATATCGGTACACGGAGGCTTTAACCGTAAAGTTCACAACATTTTGGGAATTGAATGAGCCTCCTAATACGAAGCTGTTCGGTATAGTTCGGTAAATGGACCTCTATGTATGGATGTATTATTATTGTTAGCCGTTTTAGTAAAAAGGTTCTGTTACTTTTTATTTAGGAGTCGGTGCTCCCTTATCCATTAGAAGCGAGATTAGGAGTACCTGCAGATACTTACGACTAATTTCAGATAATCATTGCAAGAATGCAATTTGACTTGTTAAAGGGGTCTTAGTTAAGCGTTAGAACTTGAACAAGAAAAGTCTGAAAGAAAAGAAAGATTTATTTATAAATAAAACTAACTGCGCTCAGCGGTTTCATCCACATAAGTCTCGATCTCGTAGGAATATCTGGGTAAATAGTATCCTTGTCCTTATTCAGGTCATGGCCTACCCATGTGCCGAATTTCATTCAAATCCGTTAAGCCGTTGCAGCGTGAAAGCTTAACAAACAAACATAAAAAATCAAATCTTTTCTCTATATAATATTTGTTTGGAATTTTCTTTTTAAATTTGCTTGAGTATCTTGCTTGTTTTCCTATAATCCGAGTGAGTTTTTTGCAGACAACACTTTATTTTCCTGGGCTAGCACCCACGATGCATAAAATTCGCGATCCCTTTGTTTTAAAAGTACAGTCAAAACTTCAAACTATGTATTTTTACCACACGTGTGGACAAAGCTGATATAAAAATACAAACCCAAACACCAAAGCTAATCATCGCACTCCGTTTAAAATATAACTTACTAACTATTTCATACGTGCTGGGACTCTGCAAACTTTTTAATTTTCGTCTATGAGCCACATTGTTAGCGCTCATACGTTTTTACTGTTTTCGACTGGCTGTCAATGTACCAGGATTGCAGAATCGTGAGAAGTGGGTGCATTCAAACGACTAAATCTATGGAGTTTTGGAACTTGCATTGTGTAAATGGTCACACAGTGCAAGTTTATTAGCTGTGGCATACCATAATATTTAAGCAACAATTGATTGGCACCGTCTAAACAACACGTACAATTGCTGCAAAATACGAGCAAGTTAGTTGCCGTTCAAAACTGGTATACATAGGTGTAAACAGCACGTACAATAAAATCGCACGCGTAATAAAATCGCATTAAATTTTGGTATGAAAATGTTCTATCATTCAAACATGAAAGAACGAAACAATTTAAAAAAATCTTAAAAAGACGTTCAATAAAATTTAATTAAATATTTGGAAACGCAAGTATGAGCAATACTTCAAACAATTGTAAAAGGACGTGCAACTTTGTGTTTAGACGAGTCAAAACTTGCATTCAATTATTGTATGACATTTTATGGAAATTGCACGCGTGTAAACACTCGCATTCTATTTTAGAATGGCAATAATTGAATGTGTTTTATGGTATGTGATGGCTCGTAAATGTCCCTAAAACTTGCACCGTGTAAATTGGGGGATGACCTTTTGTTTCGATGAATTGAATCATCCAAAAATCTATCAAAAAACATGCCTTTTTTGGCAGATCCCCACCCTATTCCTGACAAGCTCGAGGAGATACAAGTCAATCAGAATGTAACATGGTAGATGGTTACTGCGGGCTATGCAAAAAATAAGTTAGTACCAATTACTTTCAAGGCGATACAAAAATATCGAAATAGACTGCTAAACGTATTGTTTGGTCTTAGATTATTATTCAAATGCGTCGTTCTTCCTTTTTACTATGCTCGACGTGCTGTCGATGTACCAGGCGTCCAGACTCGTGAGGTGTCAGGTGGCTGCCTGCAGTATGCACGTGCCAGCGTTCATTAGTGGACAGATGCGTCTGCAATTGGAATCTAATCCCAGTGCTTTACTCCCGGAACAATGTTACGTTGGACGGTAATTGACAGCTGTTTCGAATACGCTCATCTTTGATGGTGCGTTGTTGTGTGTGCTGGGTTTTGAAGTGTTATTCTAGGATGGTTAAGCTAAGTCATAACTTGTTGATTTATCAATATTAGACCTCAAATGATTTAAGGATGCACTAATCCTTATCATACCTCACAGTAAAAAGTAAAGCCATGTCTAATAGTTCCACATACCTATCTTCAAAAAAGTTTAGCAAATCCTATTAAAAACCAGCTAAAAATCAAACTAACCAAAACGACCGTACGTATCGAGCTCGAAACTTCGGTACGGGACTCGATGTTTAAAACAAAAATATTCGCACGCTGCCTAAGGGGGCGACACGTCAGCGACACTAGCACGCGACATAGCGTCAGGAGATCTAAGGACAGTCGCGCCGTGAAATTTGTCGTTTGACACCTCCGCTCCAGCGGGCCGCGCGCGTGCGACAGCGTTTCCGCTGCGATTATTATATGTGAGCACACGTCCCGCCATGTGGAAACGGCCTTAGGGAGTAAATGTGACTTTGATCTAATATTCACGTGCATTTTTCGAGTGTTTAGTTATTTTATTTAAAGGTTCCTGATTATACTACGACTTTCGATAATATAGTGGATGGACAATTAAATTAGACATCCGATAAATGGGATGTAGGCATGTTTATCAGTTTTATAATTATCCCATGCGCATATAGTTATTACTTGTGCTAAAGTAAATATTCGTATTTTAATTTTCGTATGTTCGTTTCATATAATTTTATACACCTTTTTACATAATATGTTCCAATATGATAAATATTATAAGTATGTGATTATTTAATCAATTAATGTTACCTCCAATCGCCTGAAACTAGGTAATAGTTCAGGCACAAATCATGGGTGAACTCGACATAGATTTAAGAAAACTGTATTTTAACGTTAGTCTTCATATTTTTTGAATAAATTTTATTATTATTATATCTACACATTCGCCGACATTCGCCGAATCTAATCCCAGCACATAAATCGAAAAAAAAATGCAAATAATCTGAGCAATACGAGATCTGTCGTTTATTAACTGCACTTTTTCTTTGCTGGCTAATGTGATCATAGTTACCTACACGTCAAACTTATCCGTGCGTGTCATGGCGGCGCCACTTGCTTAGGGAAGATATCAAACAACTGACAAATCTAGTACATTCCATTTTAGTTCTCTATTTCGCCACACACATAAACATATCTGTTCATACCTACTTACTACCACGGACGGTGAAGGATGTTCTATCTGTAGCTCTACCATGAGTTTGCACAGCCAAAACTCGCTAGCGTCTACGTAAATAATATGTATGAAATAATGTACAGCGCCCCTAGCGGTCACCGAAAGAATTAAAATTCGTACCATGAGCACTATAGATTTCGATAGGTAAGAAACCTAACGTAATCTATTCGATAGTCACTAACGTTTTTCAGCTGTCGCCATACAAAACGGCACCATGAGTTAATAATTTGACAGACGCTATCGAAAAATACGCTTACGATAGTAGTTACGTCACTCACTAGCATTTTGACGCGTGAAACATATGTTTACATTGAAATTATATACGTTTTTGAGTATTTTGAGTCAAAATAATGTCTGGAAGAGCTTATTTAGCATGGAATATGTTGGCGGCCGCTGAATTTGAAGACCAACGACGTAAAGAACGTGAATTTCAAGCCAAAATTACGAGAAAATGAAATTCTAGCTTACCAATGGGCGGGACATTTCGCAGCTACCTAGGAGGCTTTCTGTGATGAATATTAACTTAAATTTAAATAAAAGACATTTTACTTATACAACCTTTTCATTTATTTTATTATTATATGGGAAACATACAGCATATTTAACAAAATAAGGAACACAAAAATTGACATAAAAACACATACTTTTACCTACTAACTACACATTTTTTTCTTTAAACTTTAGACACTAGGATTTCCCCTGTATCGTGGGTGCATTTACAAACACAAATATCACATGCACAAACATCCAGACCGGAACAATTAGGTATCTTGCTTTGGAAGATTGGATCACACAACTTTTTGCTCCATGCGACAAAT
Source organism: Mesoligia furuncula (assembly GCA_916614155.1). Taxonomy (NCBI): domain Eukaryota; kingdom Metazoa; phylum Arthropoda; class Insecta; order Lepidoptera; family Noctuidae; genus Mesoligia; species Mesoligia furuncula. The sequence continues at coordinate 19,763,708 of OU744800.1, read as the reverse complement.
GAACCGGCGATTCTTAGCGCAGAAGCGACAGGCAGTTTCTAAAAATTATGCCATACTGGTCCTCATTGTATTATTGTCATTTTGTAAACTTATTTAACTGAATTTCATTAAAAAACGCCATGAACACAATGTCAACAAATACAAAATTACAAATTGAAAACGACTCTCGATGACACAACAGTGACATATAAGGAATAAAAATTCAACAACCACTAAATACCTTAAGAAGTTCACTAACCGCCAACCATTCTATTTAGTCGGATTATTGCCTATCATAACATTTTAAGCATAGGCGATAGCACTACATTTTGAGCATAATATATGCCGTTCTCTCTCCTTATTACTGAGAAAGAAAGAAATAAAACTTAAGGAAGTGACGTTACATACGACACGATCTATCGAGTTTACCTTAGCGCCTGCGTAAAACTCCGTAAAACTCATGGTGCAAGCATTATCGAAATCTATTCGATCCACGTTAATACGCTAGCGAGTTTGACGCTAGCGAGTAAGTTTTCGATAACAACTCATGGTAGAGGTACTGTAGTGGTTATGCAGTGGAACGAGATATCGCAGACTAATTAGTAAGTTTCATTAGTCCCAGCATATCGAGTAGTTACTTCGTTAAAAATAAGACAGCTGAAAATATTTGAATGCAAAACTGGCACGACTACAGTCTTAAGTAGACTATTTTGTTGTTAATCAGATAATGTCGAAAATCGTACTATAATATTATAAACTAGCTTCCGCCCGCGACTCCGTCCGCGCGGATGTCGGTCTTCGCGTGGATGGTTTATTTCTCCATTTTGAGTAACTCTGACAATGACATCTTATAAATATCTATTGGACCCAAATACGGCTAAGCCTATAATAATTAAGGAGATCCCTCTATTGAGCTACTGCTGTTGAGCTCGCGTTCTGTAGTAAGTTTTTTTTTCATAGTAATTCCGACCTTGATAAGTAGCATGTAGCAGTAAATTACTGAAAGTGACGAAAAGTTTGCAATAATAAAAAAGTGATCGTGACAATGCGACAGAAAGTTAATTGAGAGCTTCAGCATACACAACATTGTTAGTGAGCTCGTCCGGAATATGAACATGAAGATTTCTTGGACTGCTCACACGGGAAAGAGTTACGTAAAGTTGCCCGTGTGAAAAACAACTCGCGGTAAGATCTACGCCAGCAACTCCTAGGGTCTGACCTTGAGCCTTATTTATGTCATGGCGTAACATAAAGTTACAGGAAACTGTATTCTCTTAAATTGAAATGGAAAATTATCCACTACGGGTAATGCAACGTGTGTTCGCGGTTCTACAGAACAACGACTATGAATAAAACCGAAAAATAAGATTTTTTTTTCTACGTATTTTTCCAGGATAAAAAGTATCCTATTTTATGCCCAGGATAATAAGGTATAATTATACCAAGTTTCATCGAAATCGAACCGTTAGTTTTCAAGTGATGCCTGCATATACAGACAGACAGACAGACAGACAGACAGACAGACAAAAATTTTTTTAATCACATATTTGGGTTTGGTATCGATCCAGCAACACCCCCCGCTATTTATTTTTTCAATATTTTCAATGTACAGAATTGACCCTTCTACAGATTTATTATATGTATAGATGTGAAAGTTTGTGAAGATGTTTGGATGTTTGTTGTGGCTTTGTGACGGTGCTAAGGAGGAAGCGCCGACAGAGTAGCTGTAAGAACCGCTGCGGCAAGGCTCCTACGGAACCCAACGATAAACTGCGTGCTGCGAAGCCGAATACTCCGGTGTATAATTCCCGCCTCCACTACACCACTGACGCGGAAGACATCGTGACGTACGTGCGCCAAAGGTTGAAGTACGCGCCCAGGGTGCAGCTGCTGGAGTCGCAACGCAACGTCAACTTTAAGGCGTTTGTGGTGCGCACACCAACCTGCTACCTGCACCTGGTGATGGAAGAAAGCTTTTGGCCGCAGGGTGTGGTGTTCCGCCGCTTTCGCGGACAAGTGCCACCGGAACGCACAAAGACTTAGTGCAACTAAGCGATACTAACATAGTTATTAAGTTTTTATTTACTAACAAAATTGGTACTGTATTATTATGTATACTTAGGTTAAGGTATGTATCTATGGGTCTTTGTTACCTGAAAATAAATGGTTTATTATTATTATTGTTACTCAATCACGCGTAAACCATTCAACAGATTTAGATGAAATTTGGTATACCTAGAGATAGTTTGAGTCCCGGGAAAGGACATAGGATAGTTTTTATCCCGATATTCCCACGCGATCGAAACTTACGCAGGAGAAACCGCAGGGCGCTGCTTGTATTTAATAAATCGTTCATGAATCGATATTGGTCTAAGTATAGAACATAATGGATTCATCAAAGTTCCCTATAAATGACTTTCTAGTCACTGTAGTAGCACTGAGAGCTATTCACGTTAATGATTCTTGATTAATAATACGCCTACCAGGTTATTCAGACAACTTACATAATAGGTTTTTTGTGCTTATAGGCTGTAGGGATTATACAAAAAAAAAATAGGAACGGTATTATAGGTAACCTAATGAAATAAACTTCCAAGAGACGGTCCCACATGAATGATACTCATTGATGCGCTTTAAAATTCTTCGAACTTTCCCACAAAATATTGACTCCAAAATACAACAAATAATTTTATAATGATTAGGTAGGTATGGTATATTGAAAATAAGGTAAGTTGGTGTCATTTCATAATTTTTATAACCCATACAGTATACCATTATATTATCATACCCATGTATTAACGATAAAAAGTCGAGTGTAGAAAATTCAAACTCCCATTTGTTAAGAAAAAGAAAAAAAAAACCGGGCAAGAGCGAGTCGGACTCGCGCACCGAGGGTTCCGTAACATCCGGGTTTATGCATAAGGTTTATGTTTATGAAATTAAATGTTTTTTTTTTTTGATTGAATGAATGGTAAATTGTGGTTTACGATTTATGACGTTTTAAAAAAAAACTACTTACTAGATCTCGTTTAAACCAATTTTCGGTGGTAGTTTATGGTAATGTACATCATATATTTTTTTTAGTTTTATCATTCTCTTATTTTAGAAGTTACAGGGGGGGGGGACACATTTTACCACTTTGGAAGCGTCTCTCACGCAAACTATTCAGTTTAGAAAAAAATTATATTAGAAATCTCAATATCATTTTTGAAAACCTACCCATAGATACCCCACACGTATGCGTTTGATGAAAAAAAAAATTGAGTTTCGGTTCTAAGTATGGGGAACCCTAAAATTTATTGTTTTTTTTCTATTTTTGTGTGAAAATCTTAATGCGGTTCACAGAATACATCTACTCAAGTTTCAACAGTATAGTTCTTATAGTTTCGGAGAAAAGTGGCTGTGACATACAGACGGACAGACAGACAGACAGACGGACAGATAGACAGACAGACATAACGAATCTATAAGGGTTCCGTTTTTGCCATTTGGCTACGGAACCCTAACAAGTAGGTATGTGACAAATTCCATCTATTTCTATATGGCTGGGTAGCTATATTGACAGCAAGCCGAAAAAACAAAGACAATTTTAAATTATATTATGACAAACTTTTTGAACGATTCTTTTTTCAAAATTATTTTTATGCAAAAATGACAGCAGCCATTTCAAACTTTAAAGAAATATTAGCGCGGTAAGAAGTATATACAAACCTGACAAATATTATGTGCGTAATAATTAATAAAATTGTTGAGGGTATTATCATAAAAAGTTTAACTCAACATCATTTACTTACTATGCTGTCTTCTGTCACTGTTTAACTAGTTGTTTTATTAATTTTACGTCTTAGTTTTCTCGCGGGTCTCCTAAGTTTCTTCTGTATTTTAGTGAAGTTTGTTTCATCAAAATGGTGTTTAGTATTCGTGACATGTTATCCCGTTTGCGGTACACACATGATGAACGTGACGTGCACGATATTCAGGTGAGGAAAACAAAATGTTTTAGTGGACTTATTAAATATTTTAGGTTATAAAGCAGTATCTAGTGGAATTCCGTTTAATTATATTCAAGTATTTTTTTATAAATAACGTTTTAAATTGTGTGGAACCTACATATTATGTTGTTGTTATTCATTTCACTTTTCACTTCGCAACGTCATCGCGATGTTAGCTGTTTTTTCTTGACAATTTTTTAATGAAACAGTAAAAATATGTCTACAATTGCTTATTTTATTGTGACTGTGGAATGTAAATAAAACTCGAATACCTGACACATTCAGAAGCATACGTAAATACGAACTCTAAAAGAATGACAACAAAGCATCGTTTTCATAATAAAGTACAACTCATTTTAAAGTTATTAGCAACAAACAATGATGAACAATAATATGACATAGTACGTGACATCACATATCGGTATAGTTAGCAACGAAAGCGTTTCATACTTTCACGTAAGCTATTATAGGTAAGGAAAACATATGGTTTCCGTTCTTCGTTGTGTCATCGCGCGAGTATTAATCATTGAATGGTTATATAGCCTGCCAGCACCTGAGAGGTTACTGTTTCCTAACAATATTAAGGTCGGCAGCACTTTTGTCGAATTCTGTACGTGTGAGTTTCGTCTAGTCACTGCGGTGTGTTGTTGTTTTGGTTGGCACGTTACACTACTATCAATTTTAATAGGGGTGAGATGTGTGGTTCAAAAGGGGGTGATATTTTGTGTCTTTTTTAGGGTTCTTTAAAAAAAATTTTTTTGGGTTTTTTAGGGTTCTTTACCCACGCACAATGGTCCACTGAAGGACTAAGTACGGAAACCAAACCCATAACATAAAACATAGGGTTCTTTACCCAAAGGGTGCCCAAGGAACCCTTTTACTAAGCCTCCGCAGTCTGTCTGTCTGTCAGCGGGCTGTATCTCATGAACCATAATAGGTAGACAGTTGGTGTATTTCTATTGCCGCTTTGACAACGAATAATAAAAATAAAATTAAAATACAAGAACTCAGCGTTTTTTGTCTTGTGGTACGGAACCCTACGTGTGCGAGTCCGACACGCATTGACCGGCTTTTATCAGTTAGGTACCTTAGCTTGTTTTTACTTAGCTTATGATATACAGTTACTTCTAGCTCATATCTTCTAGCTCATATCTTCTAGCTCATATCTCCCATCTGTCTCGCACCTCTGTAAACTTTTTCCTAGCGTATTGATGGCAGATTACAACATCTTTGGCCCAAAATTCAGCTACTCGAACTCCGCTCACTGACGTCATCAGAACATTCCTAGGTATTAAATAAATTATTTAATTCAGTAATAATTCTAGTCCATAGTTTTACACTCATAGGTACCTACATTTATATTATAAACTACCTATTTTAAATTCTAAACAGATAAAAACACAAAATAAAATTGTGATTAATTACATTTAAATATTCAACAACTCATTAAAAAAAAATTTCAAAAATTATAAAAATGTCAGAATCGTATAAAAAATAAAATGTCAAATATAAAATTGTCAATTTGTAAAATGTTATAAAAAAATGTCAAAATGTTAAAAATAAAATTATATATATATAATAATTATGTATTATTAGTCGGTGAGCTTGCAAAGTTTACATAGAGAGATGTAGGTCATCAAACCATCAACATGATTGTTATTTTGTCGGGCATACCTAGGCTACTATGCTTCACATGATTTTAATTAATTTCGACCCGATTATAGCCCTGATCGTTTCATTTAGATTGATTAGTCAAGTACGTAACTTCCATATTAAACCAAAAATGACAGTGTAATTTGATAACGCGCGCCTAACTCAGCTAATAAACTGAACGATTTCTGATTTAATTCTCGATAACGATGTTTCTTTTTCCCTTTCTTATTTTTGTGGAATGTTTATCCCATTTTGTAAAAGGAAAATCTTTTAAAAATTTCTTCTAATTTCATTAAAATAATTACTGTATATAGCCTTTGCTTAGGCATATTACTTAGTGAGTTTGAAAGTTAATAAAAGGTAAAGTTTATAAAATGTAATTCAACGTTAGTATAATAGGCATCATAGTGTTGTATTATAGGACCTAGTGCCTCTAGCGTTTTGTTCTTACGTTAATTAATTAGTTTCTTGAAGGATGTCTCAACAGTTTAGTACAAGATATGGAACAATTGATACAAGAACATATTATATATCCTTACTTGTAGCTAATAAAATCTCTCAAATTATTATGAAACGGAAAACTTAGTACATCATTATATTATCACACTAATATTATAAAGGCGAAAGTTTATGAGTGTGTGTGTGTTTATATGTTTGTTACTTCTTCACGCTCAAACGGCAGGACCAATTTTGATAACATTTTGTATGGAGGTAGATGACACCCTGGATTAACATATAGGCTACTTTTTATCCCGATATTCCTAAGGGAAAGCACGTTAAGCCGTTGGTCCCGGCTGTCATTTGTGGATCTTTGACAGTCGTTACGGGTAGTCAGAAGCCCGAAAGTCTGACAATCAGTCTTACCAAGGGATATCGTATTACCCAGTAACTGGGTTGTGGAGGTCAGATAGGCAGTCGCTCCATGTAAAATACTGGTATTCAGCTGCATCCGGTTAGACTGGAAGCCGACCCCAACATAGTTGGGAAAAGGCTAGGCAGATGATGATTCCTAAGGGAGCAAAACTTATGCGGGTAAAACCGCGGGGCGCAGCTAGTAATTTTATAAGTCGGCTTTTAGTTGTAGTCATAGTGTTATCATCATCATCATCTTCATCAGGAAGATGAGAGCGCTTGTCCCATGTTACTTGGGGTCGTTGCAACACGTTTTCTTTTTCCATTCGCCTCTGTCAACTGTCACGCTTTCATTCAAATTTATAATGTTATATCAGTAATCATTTATTCTAGGAACCTGTAGGGATTACCTACAGATAAATTGTAACACAAAACAGTTCCTACATAAGTTTATTTAATAATTTCCGCCCTCACCACACACTGATGGAAAACACAGCCTTTTATTTCTATTGCGACAGATTCCCACCTGCATTTCCACTCAGGAACAAACTGTAGTTTTGTCGAAAAAAAGAGATGGCAAACATAAATCAAATGGCAGTGGAAGGCCGGAAATTGATACCGTTCTGACGTACCGACTCTCTGTCCCCGCCACACATAAACTTGCTTAAAATGACGTGTATGTGAGCACGAAACGCGACTTTGTATAATCTGTGCGAACCTGAGTAAAAGGGGGAAAAAGTTTAACTTATTGATGTAAGTAGCTAAATCTGTAAAGTTCTGAAGTGCTTTTTAGTTGCTTGCAGCGCCAAGTAATAAAAAAGTGACATCTAATTTACTTTTATCACAGAAAAGTAATTGAAAACATATTACTCGAAACTCATCTCGAAAATTAGTCCGGTCTCGCAATCCAGTCTAATCGCTGCAACTGTTTCGCGAACCAATTTTAAATTTTAGTGAAACTGCGGAGGGCATTAAACGTTAATGCACCAACAATATTCCCCGGGACGGGCCATCGTAAAAACTTTGCCCACTAACCATCCGCCGGTTGCAGAGTAAATACGAGCGTTGTGCACTTTAACATTGTTTTAAAAAGTAAATTTCAATAACGTAAGAAGTTCCGCGACACCCCTGATGGCTTTGTGTTCACGTTGGAATTGATGAATGGCTTTGAACATTGATCTTGTAATTAATCTTAGTAAAAGTCGATATTGCTTTCATAGTTTTTAATCTTAATGTTTTGTAACAGTTCATGGCTAATGAAAAGCTATTTAGAAAAGTTTCAAAAGTAAGTACCTAAGTATCACAAATAATATAGTGCTCCATTTTGCAAGGCAAAAAGTTGTAGGTAATACAGGGCTGTCCCACCCAAAATGTATCGAACATCACTAGGGTAAGAAAACTGTTATTGTGCAACGTGCAAGCAGGCAATTCACGTCCCAAAGGGTTGCAAGCTTGGCAAGCGCACACATCCGCCGGGGCACAAATTTATTTTTCAACGGGTTAGCCAGTATTGAATTCGGATATTTGTTGTTAACCAACAATTCTTTGTTGTACCCAAATATCTGAGAGGAAGATTTTGAGTGTATATTTACTTACACTTGGTTTTCTTTGCAATTCTCGTGAGTTCCAGATTGATAAAAGCAATTTACCTTCTTGTCTTATTTTTGTTTATTTGCAAATTAAATATGGAAATATTTCAGTACACATATATGTACAACAACAAAATACAAAAGCCTTTGGAAACATTGTCGAAATGTCTTATTTAATAAAAGATAACTCGAAATCTCTGTTTTTATGGAAAATTTAAAATCGGTCTAATTAAGCTGTAACACAATTTATCGAAAATGTTCTTAAGTAACTTTTTAGATTGTTGTATGCTTATGAGTATAAAATTTCATTAAAATCCGTTCATTCATTTCGAAAAATAAGGGCTTGAAAGTTTGTATGAAATGCCGTACGGCGTCAACGCTCTTAAGTCTAGGTCTAACAGAGAGTAAGTTGCAATTTCGTACGTAGGTATTGTGTTTTAAATCTATACAATTCAATAAGTATTTAATACTGTAATCAATTTCCCACACCATCCAGTGGTAAGCAATGATCGTCAATTAATTAAAACTTAACTGTAATTATTAAAATTCATGCAATTTCAAACAACAACAATAATTATAAAATTCCCGCGTACAACCATCCGCATTGCCACGGGAATTTTTCCCTTCCCTGTTTAATTTGGCGTAGTGATGTTTTAAAACAAACGTTATCTATTCCCGTAATCACTGCGATTGAACGTTCCTGCGCCGCATACCTGATCTCCATTGATTCACATAGTGGCGTATTGCACGTGGTACACAAATCGGTCGCTTACCCGAGAGCTAGGTTTCACATTCCATGTGCTCAGTAGTTACGCTAGCACCAGTAATTGGTATTCAGTGCATTGGTCGGCCCTAGGACGGAAATTAAAAATTATTGTTGGCTTACGCACAGAGCTAGCGTTATCCAGGGCAATGTGTATTTTTTTTATTGTTCTAAAAGTACTACCTACTGCTAAAGCTACTCTGTGGTTTGGAAAAAAAACTGGATAGCCAATCCAAACAATAACGAGAAATGCTTATAATCAAATTGTTAATACTTAATATATATTTTTTTTTTACTGAAAATACCGAAGGAGGAAATATTTTCAGTGACACAATAATAGTAGCACGCTTTGATGTATTGCCATCATTCAATGTCGATATCAATATAAATAAGTTCGAACATTACGAAGACTAATATTGAATAACTCTCACAAACCATTACAGTATTAATGAACCTCGAAAGCAACAACAAAGAGTGCACACAAAATTAAAATCGACACATACAATCAACGCCCTCATAATTACTGTGTTAATATTTACATCGACTGAAAGTTTAAACATGCGAATTGCACACTTTTCCGCCAATTAATGTTTTGAGTTAAAATCGACCAACAAAGGCGGCCCTGTCATCGTTCGAATAAACCCGTAAATGTTTACTCGACACATCGCCCGTTGTATGCATCAATTAAAAATATATTACTTGCCGGGTTGACTTCCGCTTGTCCGCTGCGATGGGTTTCGCTTCGCTTCGCTCTCGCACGTGCTTGTCTAGGGCTGGCAACTATATCGAAGGTTTGTTAAGAAAAGTGTTTTTTTTTTTTATAAATTCGCGACCAATACCAAAAAGACGTATGCTCAAGGTTAAGATTGGTGTAGCAAAGGTAGGTGCGCAACCCTACAATATTATTAAAAGCCTTCTAAAGCTTTGCGTCCGCGCAGGAGCCAATAAGTTGGTAGAAAGTAGAATATTCCAGTGCCCCTTGTACAAGAATGCGATAGAAGTACAAAAAGAGCTAAATAAAAAAACTGAAACACGTTACTGACAACCCGTCCGTGCTAACAGAATGCGTGCGTTCACATTCCTATTCTCCCTGCACGCTCGCATCACGTCGCGTCGTCGCATCGCACGCTGATCATTTTTATCCGCCCAAATGAACATATTTGCACAACTTTTATCCTCACCGTTTAACTTTCGCTGGATGCGCATTCGTTCAGTTATTTGCATATGAATTTATCGGCGACATATGTTTTTTATTCACCATACTGATCGTTTAACTACCGACAAACTCTATCAGTCAATTTTCATACATTCGATATTTGCAACTAAATGTTCCAAATATCGAATCTTTATGAGATTTTTCAAATAGCTTGGTGTTCGCGACTATTGAATTCCGAAATTGGAATGCAGTTATCATATTTTCTGAGCGCTACATAATACAATTGTGTAGTCGTACAATACATTCTTTGTTGTATGAGATTTAGTAGAAACATGGTTCATATTAACATTGTGCTTTTGATGTCTGGTTTTGAAAGCACAGGTAGAAATACTATTTAATGGATGAATAGTTTCATCTCCTTCGTTTTCTCACCCCATTCCAAATTTATAAAACCACTGTGTCATATGTAATGTGCGTGTGGTGTGAGGGCCACTTTGTTAAAACTCTTTGAAAATGTGCTTAGGATTTAGTGAACATTCCTAAAGAATTGTGAAAGTTGGTATTAGATTTTGTGAAAGTCTAATAACCGAGTTATAGACTGTAAAGTTGGGCCCTCAGTTCTCACATAGAGGATTGAGGGCCCACCTAAAACTGATAAACTACGGACACTACAGAAAAAGTCTTAATGCCAAAATCTAAGCTAATGCCAAACAAAATTTGTGAAAACAAGATATAATCGCAAAACACTGTCCTACTTTGTATATCTTCGTACAAAATGGGCCCTCAATTCTCATACACGTAAAAGTTTACTACGCAACTATAATGAAATCATTAACTTACAGCTACTGTTTGAAATCCTATATGCTACTAAATAAATTGTGAAAATTTATGAAAGCAAGAACAGGTCACCACCTTTTGTTGTTTAAAAGTTATGACCTTGATAAAATTCGGGCCCTCAGTCCTCCATTTTATTTTGTTTTCGATTTATTACGCTTATCGTATGAAAGATAAGACAAATACAAAATTGACACTTTTTGTGAAAAAAATTGTGCAACAAATGCGATACCAGAAAGAAATTAAAAGACCCTTTATTTTATAAGTAAATCGAGTTTTATTTTTATTCTCTGTATTAGGAAATAGGGTGACCACAATTTCTTTTAGATTGCAGTAAAGATAATAAATAAAGATAGTAAATGTAGAGTCATAGGTTTTAATAAACTTTCTTCGATTTTTCGCTTATTATCGTCATAGCATTTGTACTCGAGTTTCGTGATAAAAAAAAATAATTTCGGAAATTGAACGATCACATAGAAAAATACTGTTCCCCAAATCATTTTTGCTTGAAAAATCGTTCGTTCCGAAAAAACTAATGACAATAATCAAATTATTTATTTATTATTTTTATAAAGGCTTTTGCCCAGCAATGGGACAATGTAGGCTAAATATAATCCTAACTAATATTATAAATGCGAAAGTAAGTTTGTTTGTTAGCTTTTCACGCCTAAACCACTGTACCTTTCATCCCGAAAAAAGTGCTGTTCCCGAGGAAAACAATAATAACGTTATTATGATAATAGATGGAGCCATATGACTTTCGAATTTCACGCAGACGAAGTCGCGGGCAGAAGCTAGTACCTAATAAAGCAGTGCGTTCCTGGATGTTTTTTTTATTCTTAGGTTGGTACTTGCACAATAACAAAGATGTTTTCTGGAGTATGAAATAATTATAATTTATTTTAATTTTTTTTACAATTTATAAATAGGTGAAATTGAATTACCTAAACAATTCTTAGAGTGACTATCTAAGTACTATTTAGTAAAATATTACGAACTTATAAAATTATGAGTACCTAGGTATCAAAACAAACTTACCTTGAATGTTTGATATCTTGACCGAAGATGATTGAGTGTCTTGACCGAAGATGTGTTTGCGTATTAAAAAAATATTATTATTTTTATTCTTCACTACAACTGTTTCATAAAACTCGCCTTAATACTTTATTACCTACAACTTCCGCTGCACTATCATAAACTATTGTTTAGTAACTACACTAAATATTACAACTATTGTGCATATATGTAAACAATAATTATATAATACATGTAATAATATTTTTAATATAATATTAGCTAGTTATTAGTTTTATTTATAATATTAGTTAGGATTATATTTAGCCTACATTGTCCCATGGCTGGGCAAAAGCCTTTATAAAAATAATAAATAAATTATTTGATTATTGTCATCAGAAGGAATGATATTTCAAGCAAAAATGATTTGGGTAACAGTATTTTTTTTTTTGTTATCATTCGAATTCCGAAATATTTTTTTTATCACGAAACTTGAGTACAAATGCTATGACGATAATAAGCGAAAAATCGAAATGAGTTTATTAAAACTTATATTCTACATTTACTAATCTTTACTGCAATCTAAAAGAAATTGTGGTCACCCTGCAAATTCAGATAATAAAAATAAAACTCGATTTTCTTATATAATAAAGGGTCTTTTAATTTCTTTCTGGTATCGAATTTGTTGCACAATTTTGACACAAAAAGAGACAATTTTGTATTTGTCTTATCTTTCATACGATAAGCGTAATAAATCGAAAACAAAATAAAATGGAGGACTGAGGGCCCGAATTTTATTAAGGTCATAACTTTTAAACAACAAAAAGTGGTGACCTGTTCTTGCTTTTATAAATTTTCACAATTTATTTAGTAGCATATAGGATTTCAAACAGTAGCTGTAAGTTAATGATTTCATTATAATTGCGTAATAAACTTTTACGTGTATGAGAATTGAGGGCCCATTTTGTACGAAGATATACAAAGTAGGACAGTGTTTTGCGATAATATCTTGTTTTCACAAATTTTGTTTGGCATTTGCTTAGATTTTGGCATAAATACTTTTTCTGTAGTGTCCATAGTTTATCAGTTTCAGGTGGGCCCTCAATCCTCTATGTGAGAACTGAGGGCCCAACTTGACAGTCTATAACTCGGTTATTAGACTTTCACAAAATCTGATACCAACTTTCACAATTCTTTGGGAATGTTCACTAAATCCTAAGCACATTTTCAAAGAGTTTTAACAAAGTGGCCCTCACACCACACGCACATCATATGTAGATGACTGGTAAGACATCTACATATGACAAAGTGGTTTTTTTTAAGAATATGGAGAATAGGAGACCGAAGAAGGTCAACGGGTAGGTTGACATTCTTCGGTCTCCTATTCTCCATATTCTTCATCATATTTATTTATTGGATCTTCAACAGAGGCTATAAATTAATTACATGCATGTTTACAAGAGCATAAGCATAATCAGCCTATAATGTTCCCACTGCTGGGACACAGGCCTCCTCTCTTCGAGGGGGAGTGGGCTGTAATCTACCACGCGGGCCCAGTGTGGGTGGGTAGATGTCACATCATCATCATCATTTCAGCCGAAAGACGTCCACTGCTGGACATAGGCCGGTTGGGGGGTTTGCCATAATCGCCACGCTTGGCAGGCGGGTTGGCGATCGCAGTATCGTATGGTGGTGGAATGCATAGAGAACGCTGCTGCCCATTCTCCGGTACGCCTCTTAGTCGCCTTTTACGACACCCACGAGAAGTATGGGGTGGTGCTATTCTTTATTAGATCTCACATGTCTTCGAATAATTGATTCTTGGACATGCCGGTTTCCTCACGATGTTTTCCTTCACCGTTTTGAGAGCAGTGGTGGTGAAATTATTTACAAAAAGTATAGCGCCTGTCTGGGTTCGAACAACAACCCGTAAGTCGGGGCCAGAGCAGAGCAGTGGTGGCCCAGTGTTTACAAGAACAGGGACAAAATACCAGTGCGCGCTTCCAATTATAGGACACCACACCATTCACTTATAATCGAGGTAGGTAATGCATTTAGTACGGGTATAACAGTACCAATACATAAGTGGGTACCTAATACGTGATATGAGATAAGGCGCGTACAGAACCCACCGGTCCGAAGTAAGGGTCGGCACACAAACATGTCAGTGATCACCTGTACGCCGTCTTGTCAAACTTCTTTGTGTAGGTCCGAACGAACCATTAATATGTTTCCGACAACAGTTCCGTTACTTTTGTGCGCCACTGCCGTAACTTGCCACCTAATGATGTGGGTTAACTGTTAATATATACCCTTGGCTAAATACAATTACCTACTCAACTCTTTAAGGACCTTACAAATACCAATTACGGCTATTTATGATACAAGTACCTTATCTTTAATTTATTTAGCAAGTGTATCTAGCATATTAAAACCTAACAGTAAACCAAATCTCCGATTACACTTATGAAAATATTGCCACGAGGAAATATTCTACTTGAAAATATCTCATATCCCAATACTTTATGCGAACATTTCATATAGTCGCGGTATAAAATTTTAATCATATTTCAGAAAGGAGGAACGTTCAGACAAATTATATGTATGAAGCTAACAAAGTCTTTCAATTTTCGTGAGCAGCTTAACCGATACGTAAAAAAGTATCGACGAAGCCTTCTTTCCCGCAGAATATGAATACAATAATACCCGAAGATTTATCCGCAGTCGGCCGCTACACTTGTTTACACGAATTTCACGAAGCGCGGAAGGCTGCATATTTTAAACCTACCGCCCGCTCGCTCCGATATGTTTATCTTGGTCTCATCTCGATATATTTATTGGGAAAAGCCACGATCGGGATCTCTCCTTATTGGTTCCAACGGAGAACGTAATCGGTTTTATCTGTTTATTGTTATTGTATTTTAATATAAAATTTCATTTACATCTCCGCCAAAATTTTCTCATCACAAATTGTGTCTAAAGTAATATTTACGCGCGTTAATTTAAGACTTGGAGAACTGTTAATGTTTGTGTTAAAAAAACGTAACGCTTTCTCGTCAAAGGTATAATTTAACATGGAATTAAAACTATGTAGGTGCGAACGTGTGTGGAAACATGTAACATGTTCTGATGTTGGCTTTTCATCAGCATGGTAATCGTACAAAAATATTGGCTGAAACACGGCCGAAGCGCACCTGCCTAGAATTAAATAAAAATATCCCTCCGAATGAGCATCAAAATGAACGCAATGTGTAATTTATGTTCAATGTTTGTGAAACAGAACGTTTAGCATATCAGGATCGTAATGTGTACCTATTATATCGCGTGTGAACTTAATGATATGGCACATAACAGACATTGGACAGTAGACACGACACCGAAAGAAATATCATTAATTTGATTGTTGTGGCATAACGATACATTACGATCCAATTAGCTAACGAAGTGCGAAATGACCATTGTTTATGTCTGTATGTGTAGTTTTTGGTAGTTTCTCAGTTTTACGACACTATATGTTAAGCGACACTCGTAAAAGTGCGGTGTCCATGTTTTACACCGTTCGTAAACTAGTAGAAGTGTCGTTGTATCGGAGAAAAGTTTCTCGACGTAAACGTAATCTATTCACATTGCGATCGACAAGGGACGCACGCGAATTATAGCCAGTAAATATTGTTTCATTGAATGTGTTCTGATCTTATACCGATTTCTAAGCAGGTTAGAAAAATGAAGTTAGATTATTATTTATAGTGGTCGTAAAGTTGGTACTTACTGGAATTGTAACTGTTCTTTTTTTGCTCTTAATAATTGCGTACATTGCGTGTGCCATAAAAGTGTGCTGTGGAGGCATTATCACGCTTGCGTTCTTTGCGGAGTGAGCAAATATGTATCTAGGTTACAGTACTTTATATTCAAAGTGACACGTGGCGCTACCTATCGCCGCTCCCACACGCTTAGTTTATTATTAATGCGTGAATTTTTTGCGATGCTTTCCTTCACAGCTGAAGTTTCAAGTAAGTGATAAAAAATTTACGCGTGTTTCATAGACAGAGCGGTGTCATAAAGATTTCCATTCGGGAGAGCAATACTATTTTGTCTATGGCTTGGACACGTAAAATAAATTAATCTGCATTAAAAAACCGCACTTAAATGAATAGAGGCAGACATTAAAATCAAATTAAAATGTGAAACATTGGCAACACTCGAGTGTAACCCTTGCGCTGCCGATACCGAGACCGACAGCCAGCATTGGTTATAGTAGATTAACGGAAAACTATTGCCAGTAAAAACAGTGCAGTAGTAACTGAGCTCCAGCGGCAGTACGGCACGTCTCTAACGATTTATTACGATACGAATGGCGTTTTCGGACTCCGGCGGCCGCTGGGGTGTTACTACACAAATAAATATCGATAGGGCCGTTCTCTTAGAGACGTATATTGAAATATGTTCGATATTTTATTAGATAGTGTTGTGAATATTTAGTTATTATTTTATTTGTGGGTTTATCTTGTATGAGATGTGTGTTTTTTTAAATTTTTATTGGGCCTTATGGAAAAGGGGTTGAAGTATCAATTTATTTTATGTTTATGAATGTACGTTTTTTTTATTGGCGTTTTCACCTGTAAGAAGATGAAAATATCGATGGGTGAATGTTTCAGTAGGTACAACATTCGTTTATGTTTTGATGACCAGGCGAAATGTTTTCTATCTGTATTTTTTTATTTTGTTATGTATCTTACTTAGATAAAATAAAAATAAATTTTATACTTAGATAAAAAAGACTAATTACTTAAATAAAAATAGAAAATCTCCATCATCCATGTAGTTATTTCACCAAAAAATCCAATCTAAAATAAAGCGTCAAATATGCGTGTTAATGCTGTATATGGTGTTGGATGGTACACCGTTCACGACCCGGGATAACCGCAGCAACCGCTGTCAACATCAGCTGTTCCAGGCCTTGCCTACAGAGTGTTCACTTAATGCTACATGTTGTTTGTCTGTAATCGCCCTATATTCATCTGTGTGTTTATTTGTTTCAGGTAATTTGTTCATTTACGGAGTAGGACACGGTAATGGGTATCTAAGCTAAGAATTGTTTTTTAAGTTCGTGGAATGGACCACTCTGGATGTTGTAACCGGTTACTGCGTGTGATAATTGGCGTCAAAGCCTTAATGTCAAGAAGAAAAGCAACCAGCCCCCTCCACAAGCATTGTTGGACCTTGTTTCAGTAACCCTTTTACGGTCTGATAAAACAATTATTTTTATATTCTGAATAATATTTACCTAATCTAAATCTACCCACGCGAGCCGGGAGTTAGCTAAAGAGAATAATCCTTAAATGTTTTTTTGCCAAAATAGGTAAGTACCTAAGGGATTCAAAAGCTTCTATCTCGACTACAGTCATTAACCTAATGAACTTTGACAGTGAATCCTACAGTATATTTTAGGCATCATGAAGTAAATAATACTCACAGTCAACAGATTGGAATAGAATCTACTAGTTCTATTTTCAAGAATGTTTGTAGTTACACTCTTTATATTGGTACAAAATAAACCAGTCGAGAGAGAAAACTGTTTGACTACGAATAACTTCAAATAGTATCAGAAAACGCGCCAGTAGCGCTGTATTTTATCGAGAGAAAATTTTGAACTAGCTACGTAAAAACTAAACCTTTCCTAAGCATATGATTTAGTGAAAATGGAATACGAAACTAAATCTCCTATTGAGCAGACGTTGACGTTGTAAAAGTACCTATTTGTTCACAACGATAGCACCCTAAATATCAGAAGTTATCCGAAAAAAGCGAGAGGGAAGGGTCCTCCGTCTTGCTCCCTCGCGGTGTACACGCGGTGTCTACGCATTGTAGGTGCGCGAACCTCTTTTCTTCACAAAAGCCTCCTTTATTATGCTCCTCTGTAGGATATGAGGAAATTGGCTGAATGGCTTTATATGAAAAACTCACGTAATCTTCGCGGGGTGTGGCCCACAATATCCTGCACTTGGCGCCGCGAGATGATTCTTGTTAAAACATAATTCAATTGTTACATTAACGTTTTAAAAGGTATAAAGGTAAAATTAACTTAGGAGGATAAAGGAATTCATTTTTTTCACAATGAACATAATTCTTCAAAGATGCGAAATGCATTAATTATTATCCGATAGTTTTCACCAATGGAGAAAATAAATTCTCATGGAATAATATTAAATTATTTGAATACTTAGAATTTCGGATTAATAGACTTGTTAAATGAATAAATAGGTCCAAAATTGTGCATTGTGAAAATGAAGCTACAAACTCCAACACAAGAAGCAGCTTTACATTGAAGTTACAATTTTCCCTTGAATGTCAATAACAGGGAACGGACGCGTTTACGTTTTACGCGTATACATGAACATGACACCTGGCGAAATAAAGCCTTTCGTGTGGGCAGCGTTCATACGGGGTGTTTATTGTCATCGGAGGGCCGCACACATATTTGGCCAGAGGCAAGCGGGTTCCGTACCTAATAAAGTACGGCGCTAGGATTCCCCGACGGCGGCGGCGAGAGCGCGAGTAGCAGCCGGATCACGATCGGCGTCGGAACCGCCTCGGGGTATAAATTCGGTATCTTTCACCTGGAACGCTTCAACGACTGACGACGCCACGCGCCAGTTATGAAAATTCCGACGCTGGAATTCCAACTCACACTAGAGATTTTTGCTGAGCTTTGCGGTTGTCGTCGCCTGGATTTTTTAAAGAACGGAGTCTGTTACGTTTATTTCAGTCTGCGTTTTATGGAGGCGGGAATGTGCTCCGCTTTGGTTTATTTGCGGGCCGCCTTTCTCATGAAATTGCGCTGTTTCATTGCTTACGAGCCATTTTGAGGTTCCCGTTAGAGTTACATTTTTTATCGTGATGTATTTTTCTTTGCAAATTGTCTATCGCAGCGATGGGTCCTGTTTTATTATTTTGGAGCGTTATAAAAACCATCCAAATATGTATCTGTCCTAGTTAATGTTGCTGAATAAACGATAAAACAACAATGTGGTCTGGCCTCCCAGACAGTAACGTTTATATGATCGGTCACCTCTCAGCGTACAATTAAAGCCGTCACGCAAGTCCTGAATGGATATTGAATAACAAATGACGCGGCAAAATGGGGTTTCTGAAAGAAACCGAACATAAATTGCCAAAACCCATCAACCATTAACAATTACAAAAGAAAGGTAAGGAATGAAATGTTTTATTCATTCCGTTAACGAGAAAATTACCGAGAGGGCGTCGGCGCGCCGGATCCGATTGCAAGGACTCCACGAACCTTTGTCTTCGGGGAGAAGTGTACCCAATGAGCACTCCAGATCCCCGTAGGTACCAATTAAGGATAGCATGTTACACAAGTACTTTATTGTATAAATCTATGAATTTGGAAATGATAACACAAATTAGGATCGAAATTGTCGTGAACAGGTGAATTGGAAAGCAGAGCTTGAATTAGATAAAGGGCTAGTCACCAAATTACGTCCGGGAAATGACAAGCGCGCGGCAAACGTCCACTGTTCACGATTTTCAACGTAAACACGTTGATGTGAACGAGTCAATATGTGGGTATTAGGAAGGATACCTACATCACAATATTCACGATTGGCTTCTACATGATTACTATTATAAGTGAATGGTGTGGTGTCCTGTAATTGCCACCACTGTTCTGCTCTGGCTCCGACTTACGGGTTGAAGGTAGTGGGTTCGAACCCAGACAGGCGCTATACTTTGTGTAAATTATTCCATCACCACTGCTCTCAAAACGGTGAAGGAAAACATCGTGAGGAACAGGCATGTCCTAGAACCAAAAATTCGAAGACATGTGACATCTACCAACCTGCACTGGGCCCGCGTGGCGGATTACAGCACGCTCCTTCTCACTGAGAGGAGGCCTGAGTCCCACCAGTGGGAACGTTATAGGCTAATTATTTATGATTCGTCGTTTCAGCCGATAGACGTCCACTGCTGGACACAGGCCTCCCCCAATTTTGGGAGGGTTTGCCATAATCGCCACGCTTGGCAGGCGGATTGGCGATCGCAGTATGGTATGGTGGTGGAATACATAGAGAACGCTGCTGCCCATTCTCCGGTACGATCCTTAGTCGCCTTTTACGACACCCACGGGAAGTAAGGGGTGGTGGTATTCTTTAAGTCCGGCACCACACAGACTAGACAGATTTATGATTACTATAGGTATAAACCATTTATGTTAAAATCTCAGTTTCATATCTGTTTTCCAAAAGCTTTATCTATCTAATAACTTCATAGAACGTGAAATTGCTGGTTAAAAATATGTTTTCCACTGTGCGAACTTCAAATCTGTATTAACAAACCCGCATAAACCAATCTAAAATGCGCAAATAGTTTTTCGTAAAAAGTGTTTATTTCCTTTTTACATTTCGAAGTTCTGGAAAAGTTTTGCTGAAAATTAGGGAAAATTCCTACTGAAAATTTTCCTTGAGTCGTGTTTCCTAGTATTATTAATCCCATCGCAGTAGATGCATTTTATAAGCATTAATTTTATTGTCTCTGGGCCGTACCTTTTGACCCGAGGGAGGTATCATTACGTCCTGTTACGTAGGAATCTAAATGAAAGGTCCCTGCAAGGCAGACGGAGTCACCGCTCCGCTACATTGCTGAAGAATTTAATTAAATACTAATAACAAGCCAATCTCTGCGAGGAATAACTGATGTTATTATTACAGTTATTCCATGATTCTGTAGCGATTTTAATTTCATTAACAGCATCATACCCTTAGCTCAAGGGCTCACTGTATTTTATCCAGAGTATGGAAATTAAATCAAATTACCAATATTATTTCTACTTAATTACTTCGTATCATCTCTTTCTTTGGGTACCTACTGCTCTAAAATGTTGCTATAAAACGATACTGCATTCCACAGTAGGAAAACAAAGTTGTTCGCTATTACATCACGACTTTGCAAAATCTGAATACACCCCAACAACGGGGGCTAATTACGTTAACTTCTTTCGGGTCCAGTACAAATTCCGAATGGGCTGTAAAGAGTGCGAATTTGCATCGAGAATATTTTTCGTCAACAATTAGGTTGTTGGGCTTTGTCTGTGCCGACCGGGGGTTGGTTTTAACGACGTTTTAAAAGATTCCAACTCGAGACCGGGGGCTTATCTCGAACGTGCTCTCTGCCTGTTACAAAAAACCCTTTATTAACTTTACGAGGCTTGTAACGAATAACATAAATAAATATGAAGGTTTCACTTTACAACGCGGTGGTTTTATGACACCGGAAACTTTACAATCGTGTCGTTGCCACCGCCCCACACTCGACATAGAAACTTATTGATGTACGGATCCATTCGGTACAAATCACTGAACATTTTTACTATCACTGAATCTTACAAGTTTAAAATAAAAGAGATCAAGAGATCCACCCCATATAAATATGTATTTATATAGCGTCAATTTATAAAATAGAGTGTAAAACGTCCTGATGAAATCTCACCTTGTACCGATATCACGTCAACGTATTTGCCAGGTATAAATAACCACCAACCACCATACCCAGCGATTTCACTTCACCACAATTTCGGAACATGCATTGTTTACCCTCCAACGCATTTTGTTGTTATGGAAAATGCAATCCATATTCAAAAACAATACATGCGGACGTGCTTACCTACACTATTCCTGAAAACATCAAACCCGACCCTTTGAAAAAAATTCATGCCACGTGTCGTAGGTATTTAATTTCTGTCAGCTGCAGCGAGTCCGCAGCCCGGATATCGGGTTTATTATGAGATACAAAGCCTTTGGACGCTCGCTTTCTGTACCTCTGTTTGATTGGTAGGACGGGCGCCGCCGGCCCTCCAGTGCACCTCAAACTACAAATACGACGATTGCACGTATCATATTCACCATGTTCGCCCGTCCACTATTTCAAGTGAGTGACAGCAACATTTGAAAGGTAATAAAACTGAGGGAAAATACAAACAGAATTTTCGATAACAGATATCAGATAACATTTTATTGATAGACAATGTTGTGTATCCGAAATTCTGAATATTGTTCATATTTTCATTAAATTATTTTGGATATCAGATGGAAGGAATACCTATAAAATACAACTATTGATTGCTTTTGTCTGGCGAGTTATGATACTAATCAAATCTCGAAACTAATACAAAGTTTAATTAGAAATACCGAACTACTGCCGTATCTACGATATTTTATGGGAGACGTAACTCCGTGCAGTGTTGTCAAATGAATGGCAGCATGTAGAGAATAGCTAGATAAAGGCCACAGACTAGTTACAGATCAGTTTCCGACTACCGCTCTCGTGTAATACGTTCCTACGTATTACACTAAATCAGTTCCGTGAATGCACAATCCTTCTGTAATTTCACCGAAACAAGTCTATTGTTCCGTATTTTGAGTATACAGGGTTACTTTTCAAAGACCGTCCAAATTTTTACACGGAAAAAAAACATCAACTGTTTCATACATTTTGGTCAAGTAGGTATTGAAGTTTTGTATGAAACAGCTGATTTTTTTTTCGTGATTTCAGAGTTGGTCCCATAGTGAAAGTGGTTTATACTCATGGGTAGAACACCATGTAAAAATTTGGATGGTCTTTGAAAAGTAACACTGTATGTAAGCGTCTACCTAACCCGTACCTCCGAATTTAATTAGGTACATAGGTCTTTTTTGGTGGATGGTAAAATTGAAAAGTTCTTTTTTTATACTTTTCGCTGCGGGCGGGTGATAATTTATTTTTGTACGGGCATTATTTTGCGAATACGCTGCTTTTATTTAAATTATAAACTAGCTTTAGCTACCACTTTACTCGCGTGGATTCGCATTTATTAAGTTTACCGCAGAGGCTTATTTATTTATTTATTATTTATTTATATATAATAAATAACCGGCTTCCGGCCAGCAAAAGTAGCATATAACATTTAACTCTTAATTTTGTGTATTTTTTGTTTTATTTTTACCTACCTATTGTAAAAATTTGATGTAAACTATTTGTTGACAAGGCAAGGTACTTAGTTATTGAAAAAAATAATGAAATGGTTTATAGATACGCCAACATCTACGAACTTACTTTCACCAAATCACCAATTATATAATGTTCTCCTATCATTTTTCATATTTCCTCGAGTGTAAATAAAAATAAAAGTATTTTAATACAATATTTACGCGAGCTCAAAAGCACATTTATCTTATAGTTATCCCTTGAGGGATGTACACTAACTCTTTGTTTATTTCGGGTGACAGAGGTACGAAGTCATAAAATAAACCATTGAATAAATGACTGTGCATTTGACAAACGAGCATTCACAGATATATCCGGCAATAAACGGGCAAAATGATCCTCCCCAATGTATTATATAATATAAGATTTCCGCGGAGGGTCGGAAAGACGCGGATTCTGGATTTGGCATACCTGCACCCCCTTTGGTTATGTTAAAGAAAATTGGTTCGCTGGTATATTTACCTCTGGCAAAATAGTAACCTAAAATACTAAATTATAAAAAGTTGCCTCGGTTAAATAATAAATAATACCCAAAAACGATAATCCCGACGACGCAAATTAGGTACTCGAATACATTGCATAAATAGAAAGCAGAGATTATAAAACAATACGGCGAGTGGGTTCCGTTTGTCATATGAACGTGTACCGCCTCGAGTGGCATTGTATTGTGGAGAGACATTATTATTAACACAATTCTTCAGAATCACAACACAAGGCAACGCGGCCCGTAGCTGATACTTGTTTTTCTTAAATCTCTCCGTGAACAACTCTATTATGGGGAATCTTGCTAACATTTGAAATCATTTCTCTGCCCCGGGAATAATGAGCTCTGTGTTTTCATTTGAAACTCCGGTGACTTTTATTTAATGGAATGATAATACAAATGCTGGCCTCTTTGTAGTGAGGGCCGAGAATGGCGAGAATATTGTTGTTTTTCCTCGGGCGGGTCACTTTAGTTCCAAGGGTAATTTCATTATTTTTCTAAAAAAATTGCTTTCACAAATGAAACTCTGGACTGTACAATCTTAATGTTGATTTATGCCCTTTGAAATCCACTTTTGTTTATGTAAAGTAATTTAGGCAGATTTTTTTTCCTGTTTTCGGGTTAACAGAGAGATGTTCTTTTATACAATTCTAGGCAGGAAAGGATATCAAGGAAAATATTTCAATTTAAAAGGAATTTATTAAAACGTTGAATTTTTAAGATAACCTTTTTTATGTCCTTGCCTTTCATTAGCAGTTATTTCGCTGAGCTTAGAGGAGTGAATTAAGTCTGAAGTTGTTTATAAATCTCATCATAAAAACTAATGAGTTGTTGTAAACTTTTGAAGCATTAAACAAGGAACCGCGAACGTCTCTTAATGTTCGTATTTATAAAACTATGTAAAATATAATTTGACTTGTTATCCCCGAGGGTGTATTACCAGCAAGTTTTCGTCTCGTAACAGAATATTATGTAAACAAATTTAATTATAGCCTTGAATTAGCCACAATGGCCGGCTGCCGTCGCTGTGAATGGAAAACTTTGGAAACCTCAACTTTGTCCAAGTAAAGTTCCCTCTGTGTGCAGAGTAACGAAAGAATTTTACAAAAAAAGTGCCTTGCTTATTTCCTGATAAGTGCCTGCTATGCGGGTGCGTATTTTACGAATTGTTGACTTATCTTAGCATTAAAAAACGTCTAAAGCGTTTAAAGAACCTCGGTTTTTCCCGGATGTTTCTGATTTATAAATTAAATGATAAATGATTTTATTTTTGTAAGTAGGTTTGTACAAACACTTTAACACGTCAATCATGTTTTTGTAAAACTAGATGAGGTCGGCGTTTCCTGTCTGACTACTCTGAGAAGAAAGGCCGAAACAAACTCAGAGGTCCCCCTCTCCCCCGGTACCATTCCCGTGAAAAGGTAATGCACCATTTTTGAGAAAAACAGATATTTGTAACCTAACCTCAAAACACTATAATCACCTAATTATGGTCGGGGAAAATCACGTGCGGGTCTAAATTTGCTTCCAATCAATTTACAAAGGCGTCGTCGATGGAGCCCCGCTTCGAGGGGCTCCTACTTCTGGGTGGTTTAAAAAAAATAACCACGAAGGGAACCCCTTCTAACCTAACCTGTCCGAGTCGGGGTGCCCCAATTTCCGAGCTCGCTTCTCTCGCTCTTGCGTACTAAAGAGGAGTAACACTGTAGTAGACTCCACATCTTTCTAGGTTGTTATAAAAATTAAACAACAATACATATAAACATCACGTGCGGGTCTAAATTTGCTTCCAATCAATAACAAAATGAATGAACCAAAACAAATGACACAGGACACAAATACCAAAGACAGTTTTTTTTTTTTGCGTTCCTTTTCTCCAATTTGGTATGAGATTGTTCACCACAGACAATATACTAGTACACATTCGGTTGTCAATCGCCCATTTTAACGTTCCGTTTCACCTAATAACGTTTACATTTCGATTTTTATCTGAGTTGAGGTTAGAAACTATTTTTATTAATTTCTCGAAAAATATCCATTACCTTGTAATAAGAGTGGTAGCGTTATAATCGGGGCCCCACCCTCCACCAGATTTAACCACTTTTAACCTCCTCCGCCTGCCAAACGATACTAAAGCCAACCCAAAAGTTTTTAAAACTTTCTGAAAGCTATGTTCACTTTCAAAAATTAATCATATAAATAAAAATTAAGTTTATAAGGTACGTGCTACAGGTATGTACCCGACCCATTTCTCGAAAATGGAAATATCACATTGTACTGGGATCGATCCATGATCACTGACAGGACTATTGTTGCCAATAAGCCTGATATAGTGGTGGTGGATCGATCAGAGCGGCGCGCAATGGTTGTTGACATAATCGTCCCACATGATGAGAATCTCGTGAAAGCCGCGAAAGATAAACAAATCAAGTATCTGGACTTGCCTCGCGAGGTTGTTGACATATGGGATGTGGACTCAGCGATCATTGTGCCGATAGTTGTGACAGCCAATGGGCCAAGAGCCTCGACCAACACCTGAGGAGGCTCTCGTTGGGCAGCTGGAACAAGGGCTTGATTCAGAAAGGGGTACTTCTGAACACGGCCCGCATTGTTAGGAGGTTCCTCTCTCTGGAGCCTTGACCGTAGCTTGGACCCTGTTCCCGATACCGGGAAACTACAACTATTGGGCTACTATTTTTTATAATTTTAAATGTTTTATATTTTATATATTCTAATATTTAAAACTATAGTTTAGGTATACGTATTTAGTGAAATAAAGGAAATAAGTTTAAAATAATAAAGTTTATTTCCCAAAAAGTTAAAATACAATGTGACTTCGGGATTCGGTGAGCCACAAACTATAAAGCGTCGCTTGTATCTCTTGTGGCTCTGGAGTGCATTTTTACAATGTTAAAAATTACATTACAGTTTAAGGATGTTGTAATAGTTACAAAATGAAACGATAAGAGTGAAAATAAAAAACATTCGTGCGATTCTGATCACAAAATAAAATAGTATTGATTTAACCTAAGGCTTTTACTATGGTGTGTGGGTGTGGGTGTTTATGTGTGTGCATGAAAAACAACATGTCCAAACATATATCTATGGTTTATCCCCGGTTCAAAACAAATGCGGACGCATCCCTAAACTTGTACAATTTATCATAAACTATCTAATCAATTTAGAAAACGATTCGGCGTTTAATATCAAATCCACGTTTCTCAAAGGTTTGGACCGAAATTACGGCATTGTGCTAAATAAATTGTTATTAATGACCAAAACGTTCCGTACTTGCGAATAACAAAAGCTGCTCGTATTTTGTGGATAAATTTCGCATTCCTTGCATACGCTTAGCCGTCGAGATTATGGATGGAGATTTTTCATCATAGTCAATACAACAACAAGGATAATTAAAACTGATAGTCCCTAATTGATGGCGAATTCCTTAAGTGATATTGCCTTGGAAATGGTTCACTTAAAACTATTCTTAAATGAAAATTGTTATATAGGCATGAAAACAAATATGGATTACTCGTGTCAAGTGAAATCGAGTGTAGGTTATTCTTCATACAGCCCTGGAATTTTAGTTATGTTGTTGGCTTAAAAACAAATATGGTTTATTTGCGTCAGGTGAAGCCGAGTGTAGGACTTCATACATGTTTTGTAGGCTGAAATAAATGGTCCAAGTTTTTAGTAGCTTCGTGAGTTTACAGTATTCATGAGCGGGTGCGTAGATGTAAGTAACGGGGTGTCAGTAATTATTCACCAGGCTCACCACTAAGCAGAGGCAGGTTCATATTTCCTATGAGCAGATAATCTGCTCTCAGCATTAAACTTGTAAAGTGCTCTGCTCCATATGTCCTCGGTAAAAGGGGAGGGTTGCTTTCTATTCATACACTGTGATACTCTTTTACGGTTCAAGCAAAAACACGCCAAACGCTGGCGAAAGATAAACCCCGGGGCGGTACGAACGCTGTTGAATTTTACGATTCCGCTAAGCCGCCTTAAAGTCGAGCCCTTCCTGAATATTTTGATTTATTTATAGGCGTGAAAGCGTAAAAGGGTGGTCTAAAAACAATATACCGCGTCGTTTAGCTGGCGCGCTACTTGGGACACTTAACATTATACGCCCCTATGAATAAACCTACATATTTATACCCTTCCGTTCTGCGATACTCATTTCCCGGCTTTGAGACTTTTAAGACATTACCGTAACTATGCGCAATTTACCGTGAGCAAGAATTTCTTCCCGTAATTATTAGTCCGAGTTAATTTCGCAGAAGCCCAAACAAATTTGCAGCTGAAAAGTTTTATACTTAATTCATTAGTATGTGATATAATCGTGTGGGAA
This sequence comes from Mesoligia furuncula, assembly GCA_916614155.1. NCBI lineage: Eukaryota > Metazoa > Arthropoda > Insecta > Lepidoptera > Noctuidae > Mesoligia > Mesoligia furuncula. Next base: position 19,736,004 of record OU744800.1, on the reverse strand, counting down.
GACGCAGGCCGCATTAAGCACTTGCCGCTCGCGAGTCGCGCTTCTAACACTTCATTGTGATGCTAATTTAGGGCGGCTCTATGAATATGGGGGCGGCACTCCCAACGCGCGCACTTTTTGCCTCACCGCGCTAAATTAATTTGAATAATACCGCCGATAGGCAACGAGCTCCGCCGAAATGTCTTTTATATGAGTTTCCGACGTGAAAACTCCGCTACCGCGAGGGCCTAGTAATTTTATCTCCAGCTTAAGAATTACGTAAAGTATTTGTTTACGAATACTTAATTTATTGAAAGAAAATACCAATCCGATTTTCACTCAATTATTTTATCCGGTGCTTTTGTATGTACACGGTATTGTACGCTCTTGTAACCATTTAATCAAAATATCCACTGCACCGTTTTTCCACCCATCTCTTTGAGAGTAAGCTAAACGAATGTTCCATTAGACAATGGAATACACTCTCGCTCGCATAGAGCCCGATAAAATAAATTTCACTTAGCTGTTAATCACGTCCCTAAAGCGTGTGTGTGTCTATGTACACGTGCAGGTAATGGCGTGAGCACTAAGACAAAATTGGCTTAAGTAATCTCTCGGTCGGAGTATATCTGCGGCGGCTGTGAGCGGCTCCGGGGCACACTCGCAGTCTCGGTCTCGGTCTCGCCGCCCAATTCCGATGTGGAATGCACTTGAGTCTCGCACGTACGTGTTCGTCATAGAAATTACTCAGGCAATTTTTAAGTGAGCCTTTCCCGCTGCAACACTCACGGGTATTCAAGCCCGTCCCTATACTGAAGCACTTAAAGGAGGTAAAGCCACTCTTAAACAAATGAAAGAGCTTTCGTTCGTCGTTTTTGCCTCACGGCAATCCGCTTTACTAAAAGGCGGTGAAAATTTTATGCACACCAAATAAAAGTATCTGTAAGGACCTATCAGATTGGGAGTTTGTGTGGGCTGGCTTGTATGAAGGAGACATGTTGAGATGTGTTAGAAATTAAGGTGAATGCGCAGTGGTAGAACGCGAAATTCAAATTTTCTTACGTTTTTTGCAATTTGCAGGTCAGTGTCAAGTTGTATCATGATCAAAATATGATTCGCGTCTATAATAGATATGTATTTAGAGAATATAGTCATCAATATCATTAAAATGTCACTTTAAGTTAGATTTGTACCATAAGCACTTTTCCATAAGAGATTTGTTCCTATGGTACAAATCTATGGGCTGATTTTTCAAACAACTGATAACTTTATTCGAGGAATAATTTTGAAAGTTTTGACGGTTATTTCATACAAAACCTGTCAAACGTCAATTTTATTCCTTGAATAAAAGTTATCTGTCGATTGAAAAATCAGCCCTTAGAAAAATGTATTAATGATTATAATTCTGTAAATACGTACCTGATACAATCGCGAATCATATTTTGATCAAGACACAACCTGACACTGCCCTGAAAATTGCAAAAAACCTAAGAAGAGTTGAATTTCGAGGGCTACAACTGCGCAATCACCTTAACGTAACCGAATAATTGACGAATAAAGTACAAAAGTAGATGGTTCTTTTATCAAAAACTAGCAGCGCCCCGCGGTTTCACCCGCATAAGTGTCGATCCCGTGGGAATATCGGGATAAAAACTATCCTATGTCCTTCCCCGGGATGCTATCTATCTCTCTGCCAAATTTTATCGAAATCCGTTCAGTGGTTTAGGCGTGATAAATGATTTATTTTCTGTAAGTAGGTTTTTACAAGCACTTTTTTAAGTCAATCATATTTTTTAAACTAGATGAGGTCGGCGTTTCCTATCTGACTACTCTGAGAAGAAAGGCCGAAACAAACTTCTGAGGTCACAGTCTCTTTTAAAGTCAAGTCCAGACAGAATCTTGGTCAAATCGTGTGAAGACCATGTAGATTAGTGTCTGAAATGGTCTTTTGAGGAAAGAACCAAACAGATTGAGCGGACCTGTCCAATCAGTGCACGTGAAAAGGTAACATACAGACAGACAGTTAGTTTCGAATTTATAATATTAGTATGGATGTTACAGGCTGGAAAATCTCATACCTATAATGAAGTTAGAAATCTGTTCACGTTAGGATAAGCCCCTAATACAATGATTACGCGATAAATTAGAGGTTACTACGGACTTCATTCCGAATTTTAATATTTCTTAACTATTCCGAGTTTCTTAAATGATGTTTGTTTGGAAAATCGCTCCGCTTTTGCACTTTCATTAACTTTATTTGTATAATTTAACTCGTTTAATTTAGGCGTCAAATTACTTTTCTGTCGGACCCCGTGGCCTGCGCGGCATCAACGTTGTGGGAATCTGTCACTGAAAGCTTAAGATCGGGTCAATTTAAGGTTCATTTTCGTGCGTGATTAGACGTAAAATAGCGTTGCTCGCCGCGCCACATCGTTTTGTATAGACGACGCACACTGGGGTAGGCTATAAGGAGGCAATGCCCAAAATCACATTTCCAAAATGTGGGTAATTGGAAAAAACTTGACTTACAATTATTGTTTAATAAATTTCACATCAGTTAGAGACGATATTATCAACACAAAGGTTATCTGTTTGCTTACATACTGCCGTAAAGTTCATTGTTTTCATTGCTGCTGCATTTCTAAATTTTGAATACGGAATTTAAGTGTTCGTTACTATTGCCCTATTAATGTTAACGCAAAACTATAATATGGCGAGTGGAGATCAAGGTCAGTACTAATAAAAATAGAATTAGGATTGGATAAATTCGTTGTGTAACCTATCGTAATTATTTTTTACTTTTTACCAATAGTTGTGAAGCGAATTGGACGATATCTAAATTTCGCGCAATGTTCTTTTGAAACGAATTGTTGTTTTAAGCACCCTAAACCTTATTTATTGAGAAACTAAAAACAATAGCAAAAGAACATTGCGCGAAATTTAGATATCGTCCAATTCGCTTCACAACTATTGGTAAAAAGTAAAAAATAATTACGATAGGTTACACAACGAATTTATCCAATCCTAATTCTATTTTTATTAGTACTGGCCTTGATCTCCACTCGCCATATTATAGTTTTGCGTTAACATTAATAGGGCAATAGTAACGAACACTTAAATTCCGTATTCAAAATTTTGAAATGCAGCAGCAACGAAAACAATGAACTTTACGGCAGTATGTAAGCAAATAGATAACCTTTGTGTTGATAATATCGTCTCTAACTGATGTAAAATTTATGAAACAATAATTGTAAGTCAAGTTTTTTTCCAATTACCCGCATTTTGGAAATGTGATTTTGGGCATTGCCTCCTTATAGCCTACCCCAGTGTGCGACGGGCTTTTTAGCCTATTCACAATACGCCCCACGCTGTAATGTAGACAACGGTGATTTGATAAATGAGTCGAGTTTTTTACGTGAAAAGACTAACGTTTTACGTTCAAACCTGAACTTCTTTTGACAAAACCTTTGCGGTTCCCACAACGGAGTCTGTCGCAATGGAGCCCTCTCGCCGTTTTTCTAATGAATTGTGTTGGCAACGAGAAAATAACAAGGAAAACTCTCGAATGGAAGATAATAGCTGTGATAATGGAGTTCATATTGAGCGTGTTTAGTGAGAAATTTCATTGGGGTACCATAATTACAATTATTTTAAGCCAGTAATCTTATTTAAATTCTAGTCCATTAGATCTGGAAATAAAAAGAAAACAAGATGTAATTTTGTGGTCTTCTCTTAGACATTATGTTTATGATACACGTTTATCTCGGTTTATCTAACGGACCTTGGCCGTGGTATATGAGCTGTCTAGTGCAACGAGCCCGTTATGGGTTTGAACTTCGTCGCTCGGAGAACCTGTTCTACGAAAGACTTGGCTGGTAGATGTATTATTTAATCGCTTTTATTTACAAATGCTTTTGACTGTAATAGTTTGGGCACATTAGCAACTAAGTATCTTTTGTTATCGATATCATGAGTTATAAAATGATTTTTAAACTAACCAAATTGGTAAGGATATAGCTACCTATATCCTTAACCATTTGGTTAGTTTAAAAATCATTTTGAAAATGATTTTTAAAATAAACAAATGGGTAACTAACGTTGTATAGGGTCTGTATAGTTACACAACACTTTGTCTTCTTCTTTCGAAAGTCAAATTACTGCCGACTGAAAGAGAGAGATCGGTGTGTAACTATTCATCTGATATAATACGTTTATTAGTAAGGGGGATAGTATCTAGCTGACCCGGCGAAATTCGTACCGCGCCGCCAGCCGCTCTGTCCCCGTTAAATCTCTGATATCTTCTAAGATAATCATTTAAATGATAAAGGGAAATTTTGATCTCTATGAAATCCACAACGTATTTAATGTATTTAATTGGATAAGGAATAGTACTGTATTGTTTAAAATAGCCTGGTAAATTAACCCTTTTTTTTGTAATATGTAAAAGATAAAAATGGTTACTGTGGGTTATCCTTAGGAGATAAACATATACCATCGCAGACTTTTTTATCGATATTTTTAAGATATACAATTCCGCAGTACATTAATTTGATCTATCTCGTAAGGTTTTGCAATGCAAGCACACAAAAATATGTTTGTTACGACATCACATTACAAATCTTTGAATTATTCGGCTTTTTTCTACTACAATATTTATGTATTATACATATAAATGTACCTCTTGAATCACTCTATCTATTAAAAAAAGCGCATCAAAATCCGTTGCGTAGTTTTAAAGATCTAAGCATACATAGGGACAGACAGGCGGGAAGCGACTTTGTTTTATACTATGTAGTGATAGTGATATTTAAATTTATAGTATTTTTTTCAATTCTTAAACACATTTTAATAGCATTGTTATGATCCAGTTTAAAGCTTTATTTCTCGTACATAGATACCCAAAGTAACACATCCAGTATATTTTTAATAAAGCCAACGGTAACTCCGCAACGTTGCGGCAAAGTATCTAATATGCCTAAAACTGCCACAATATTATTTTCCGTTACTCAGATGCGGCAAAAGCGTTTAATATTTAAAATAATCACAGTATTGTCGGAAACGGTGTCGACAGCTAATGTTCGGTGGCAAACCGCCACGCGGCCGGCCCGCACTTTGCCCACACCACCTATACAATGTACGTAGCCATGACAACCGCGACGTATGTTTGCCCACAAACTGTTTGCTCGCATATCCGTTGTTCTACCTATTATTTGTACAGAGAATTAGACGTAACAATTTACCCAAATAAAGGTATCATTGTCTTGGTTCTTTGGTTTTGCGGGGTTGGTTAATCGGTTGTTGGAGTAGCATTTTGACAGTACGTGAGATTATTTCATTCGTTCATTCATTCACAGTTCAGATGTTAATGTCATTTAGGCAATTTACGCACTGAAAGAAATAAGCTGTAAATAAAAATGAAAAACATTGATCTGAACTGCTTTAAGCAATTCCATATGAGCCTAACGTTCAAAATAGTATTTTTCACTGATCCGAAAACAGTTAAAGCTTGAGGCAAAATGTTACCGTCATGACAGTAAACCTAAAAGGTCACAAAATTAACTGTTTTATCCATTTGGTGATATCGTTCTAACCATTGAAATTTACTTGCATTACAGTAATGGTGGTTTTCCTTTTTTTTTTTGTTTTTTTCAGTAAATAGTATGTTCAATCATTACAAGTTTCGTCTTTTACTCTTTTACAAACATTTCTTCTTACTGTATAAAGTCAGAAAAGGCTCCTACAAACAGGCGCGACACGCGATATAATCGCGCGCGACACAAAGGCACCGCCCGTACGTTGCGCGACTTGCCGTGACTTTGTGTCGTGCGCGATTATATCGCGTGTCGCACCTGTCTGAAGGAGCCTAATGGGTCTTAATGAAATTGCTTCGCTTTAATGTGGGGTAAGGAATTATTTTTTTCAGTGCGAGAACTGTGTGGCTAATCCAGCTGTGATGAACAGAATTACGTGGGCCTATTGCATTGTGATGGGCAGAGATTGCCAAAGCAAAATATACATAAGAAGTAATCTCTAAAGCTACGGTTTTGTAGAAGTCCGGTGACGGTGACCGCCACAGCGTGCAGCGGCCGCAGTGACGAGCGTCATGAAAATGATGGCACTGGAGTGTGACTTTACGGTGTCAAAAACCCGGTCTCGCCGGTAAATTGCGGACGCTATGTGCCACCGCTCGTCTTGGAAACTGTAGCTTTACCCAAAATATTAATTATCATTAAGGGACTTAAAGGACCTAAATACAAAAAACGCAAGTTTTAGAAACAATTAAGGTATATGATCGACTACAGTAAACAAAATCAGAAAAATCTATGATATTTTTCAGGATATATGCTAGCTAGATAGTGTGTTGAAAACATAATACAACTTATTTGATACGATAGAAAAAAATAATGAAGATACCTCTAAAAACTTTCTTTTTACAATAAAAACCATATACATACTGATTTTTTGTCAGATTATTCTACAAGCAACATACTGAAATACTGTTGTTTTAATTGCGTTGTGTCATTGCGCTTCTCTTTCTTTTCTATGCAGTCTGACAGTGACCGCGCTTTAGGTCATATAAGCCCCTTAAGCTGGCTGTGGTGTCTATTAATATATCAGCATAGACACAGCTTGGAACAGGAATCAGAGATACTCCTGTCTTAATTTTGATTACGTCAAGGACACATAATTATTGAAATTGGTATCGTTTTAAGAGCGTCTTGAATTTCTGAGGAATGTTCGGTTCGATAAGGGCGTCATTAAAACATGCTCCAATCCCGGAATTTGTTAAGTACATACATTTAAAGGAAACTTTATAACGTAACTAGCTGTACTCCGCGAGTTTACCTGATTTTAATCCTTTTCCTTGAGAGTTTGTTGCTGCATGACGTTTAAAAATTCAATGGTGTATGAAGATACAATTTACTTGCGTAGAATAGGTACCTACACGTGCCGTACGGTGCAGCCTTCATATTTTCTCTTGGTACACTACTTAGGTATTTGTTATATATATTAGGTAGGCAGATACTAAATTTCCTTGTTTATACCTAAGACCAATTTTTATCTGTGTTCAAGGCTCTGCCACGTTTTACAGTAGATGTTCATAATCTCTTATGATAAAACTCACAGTAGGTAGGTACGAGTGGTATCGTTGAATAACAGTGACGTTATGAATATACCAACTTTAACGAGATGACATTAGGAATATGTTGTGCATTGCGGAAATGTGAACCGAGTATTATGAGCACGCTTAAATCTCAGTCAGTCAAATTAATTATTAGTTCTGCTCTGTGCAGCCGGGACAAATTGACGCTTGTTTTGCTAGAACACTCGTATAATTAAATACACAAGCATTTAATCAAGGTACTATAACACTGGGAACTCGTGTACTTAATCCTTCAGATATGTTATAACGTTGCCGAGGTAACTCGAAGTTGCCCGATGTAACGCGAAGCCACCTGACGTCGGTTGGCTTAAGTGTGGCACCTACACAGCAAGAAAGCTGGGTTGTGTTGGTTGAGCCGATCTTGACCCGCCGCCGCCGCGGGCCGCGTAGGACCTGTCCTAATAACCGGGTACAATAGTGGCCCTGGGCAAACAAAGCTCGCTTATTGCTACTCGGCAGTCCGCAATAACAACGGTAAAAACAATAGCGCGGCCATGCTCCTTGTGATTGCGGCGGCCACATTGTTCCCATTACGAGGAGCAGCTTGTGTCAAGTTGCAGTTTGTGGTTCAATGGAATGTAAAATAATATATTACCTAATGCTCATACTTTTCTTTGCAGGTAAGCTGCCCTGTTATCGGTATCGCGGATTATACATTCGTGAGTTTCTATTATAACAATATTGTAGTGAAACTTCATACATATCACACGTAATATCATCTATTTCATGAATCCATTGAGCATGTGTAGAAATTGTATGTACCTACTCAAAAATCCTTTAACATCAAAATCGTGTAATTTCAACTTATTGATATCTGAAGAATCGACATTCGTTCGAATGACCGGTCAGGGATTATCTGGAAATCAATTCGTAACGTGGTGTCATTTGTCGCATTCGGTACCGGACACTCGACAGTCGGTTTTAATTCGCTGATATCCACCTTTGATCCGGCTTTTCCCAGATTATATCGTCGTACGATAGCGTTTGTCCAATCATGCTTAAAACGACTTCGACACATTCGAACTGCAATCAAAGTTAACGATGCTATTACCTATCAAATTATAACAGTATCGAAATTCAAACAAGACATGATTAGCTACCTATGGGCACGTGATTAATTTTAAACAACTTATACGATAAACATTATTATGGAACCGCACGGCTTAGTCCTAATAACCGTAATAAACATCAACGGTAACGAGCAATAGGCAGCGATTCGTGCTGATGTTACACTGTTTTTATACACGACCGGTACATGGGAAAGCTTTCTAATTGCCGGAACAATGCTGAGCCGGTTATTTGCCGGAGGCATTGTTTTTGTCCGCGCCGGTTCATTTTACCCCACCTTCCCCCGGGTGGGAGATTAATGGAATTTGAATACGCATAGCCTTTGTGTTCGGCTTTACGCGTAATTTAAGCGTATACCGGCCGGGTGAGTCGGCGTTTTGCTGCCAATCTTACGGTTAGACTCGCAGGTGTGCGACTTCTCTTATAGCTGTTATGTAAAATGACGTCGCCCCTACGAGCCCACCCTTGCCTCCATGATTTCCCTTTTTGCAGACTCACAGTTCAGATACAAATTGTGTTTTTTTTTTCATTTGTATCGATATCATTTCACCAGCTCATGAAGACCGTTTGACGTGACCTCGATTCGATTTCCAATCGTGTGTGGTGACAAAAGTTTGCCTTTAATTGCCCTTTTAATATAGATTAGGTAAGTAATAATACATTTTTGATAACATTCCAATGTCGGTTCGATAAAAACTGTCATTATTTCGGTGGTCCCCTCTGTTGTCGTTCAATAAGCGTTGTGTACTCAGAGCACTATCAATCATTCCCTTGCGCCTACTAGACACGTCGAGAAATAAAATGTATTTGTTTTATTAGGGCAACCTATTGATTTTGTATGAAATGAGCATCAGTGTACAGCAAATACGCTTCTGGTTTGTTTCAACCGCTATTATTATCGTCATAATTACGTGCGGCGCTAATGTTACTCAAATAATAGATGGCTGTGTAATGTAATCGTCATAAATGTGTACATGTGACGTAGTGGAAGCTGCATATCAATCAGCTGAAGGCGGGCCTGTTGTAGGCAGAATGCTGCAAATCCATTAACATAATTGAGCGGCTTGTATCCGGGACACTTCACGGTCCGGATCGTGGACGTCTTTGATGGCGCATCGCCGTAATGAGGAGCCGAAGCCGACGTCATCCGCCCTAATGCATATTTACAATAAGGACGACGAATTGAGACGCTACATTTTGATAACTGACTACGCGGCTTTTTCTGGCCTAGTGATTCAACCGCGTACACGAATTTCGGTATTTCATACTTCATGATTCCAAATGGGTTCCATTAATATCTCATCATTTCAGCCGAAAGACGTCCACTGCTGGATATAGGCCTCCCCCAAAAAGGGGGGTTTGCCATAATCGCCACGCTTGGCAGGCGGGTTGGCGATCGCAGTATGGTATGGTGGTGGCATGCATAGAGAACGCTGCTGCTCATTCTCCGTTATGCCCCTTAGTGGCCTTTTACGACACCCACGGGAAGTATGGGGTGGTGCTATTCTTTAAGTCCGGCACCACACAGACAATAATATCTAGGTACTTATTTATGTACTCAGTTTTTATGCGCCCATTTACATGTGCGTTACAAACTTTTTTAACTTACACCTATGTCAAATTAATAAATTGGTGATTGATTTATAACCGCGGTTATTTGAAAAGCTCACATTAAATTCAATCGCTAAATGAAAGCCATTACATTATTTACATTTTCACTCAGAATTGACGAGCCACGCGTTCACAAACAAACCGCACAAAAACAAAGTGCCTGCAAAAATAGCGTTTACCACACAACGGCGCTTTATGAAATTTTCGAAATCCCCATTTAATTGGGCGCCTGTGTCGCCACAAATTAATTAAAAGCGCTGTGGGATTTTATTAACTTATTGCAATTATATTTAAACGGTACGATTACAGGGGCGCGGCGCGGTGCGGCGGGTCGCGGAATCGCGCCTAATGTCATTGCGAGGGCGCTTACACGCCGCCTCGGAATTTGATCAAACTCCTCGTAATCGGGGACAAATAAATCTCACCATTAAAATTAACGGCGACCTGCCCGGCCCGCTTCCGACCTCTTCACTAGATTTATAATCACCTTTTAGAATATCGCCACAGTGATGTTAAGCCGTTGAATAGTTATTAGTATCTAAAATTATACTTAATGGACGTAAGATAATGCCATGTAATCCGCATAATAAAATTATTATGGGTAACTTTGTCGCCAGAATAATTACATGTCGGAGACCTTTAGCTATTTATGGCAGGAAAGCATTAATTTAATAAGCACCACTAATAAACGTCCAGGCCATTTAAACTTTATTTGAAACCAGCAAAATATTCCTGAAAGTTACCAATTCCTTCAGAAAGCAATTAAAACAAGACTGAACGCAATTTAAGTTACTAGAACAACTCGCAATTGGAGCTTACGATTGATTTGGCATAATGGATCACAAATTAATATTCTTTAGGCTTACTGCATCTGACACATTTTAGGTAACAGATTGGCGTAGGTGAGGGTCCGCCGACCGCCACAGACCACCGCATTGACAAACGAGTCGGACCACTTCATTAATTGCGGGCCAGTCGGCCGCGCGACCGCCTCTAAATAATTCACATACGACTGCCCTCACACGCCGCAATCTACAGCGGACATGGCGAAAATTACGAGCTCGTTCCCTTGACGATTTTAATTTATTCGCCCTAATTAATTTGGATTTTTTTTTAATACTCCAACATCGGCCCGTGACGATGGGTGCCTTTATCTGAATTTTATAGACATCGATTAATTTTAAGCTTACTTTTTGCCACGTATGATTCTGCGGCTTCTCTTTTATCGATCGTTTACACGACAATTTTTAATTAGCGTTTTTTTTTCTAACATTTATGAAAAGACATTCTGTAGATATTTGCTAAGAACTGGGACAGCTCTTACTTCAAACAAAAGAAAACCAAAACCGATTCTCAACCTCTAAGTAATCAACGTTTCATTACCTTGGAACAATCTCTAAAAGAAAACGAAACGTTCATAAAATATAATAGTTAAAACCGCGATATTTCCAAACGGATTAAATGTAATTTTTAGCTGGAATCGCTCTCGCTGCGGTTAGCCCGATGATACAGTTGCGTTGAAGGTAATCCATTACCGAGCCGCCAGCAGCGAACGCGTGCGGTCGTCGTTAAATACACGCATGACAACGGTCACTAGTTTAAAACTATATCACGTTGTACATGCTATTTTATAGGAACACGTTCCTTTAACATTGAGATATGCCCTGCAATCAATAGAAGATTTAGCAACCGAATGGTACCCAGAAACTGACCTATAGGTCCGAGCCTGTTTACTTAACTCCTTCCATAAAACTATAATGAAAAGGTTCGATGAATACGTAATATCTTAATCTGAGGCGTCGAATGTCGTTTGTGCAATAACAAGAGGCTGGATGAGCAAAAAGCAGCTGCGGACCCACTCGTAATGCTCGTAACTAGAGCCGTTACGCAATTCGGCAACGGCCTAATTGATTCCTCTCCCATTCGGCCAGACGGGGCGGCGCATTATCGAGCACAGGTGCCCCTACTCTCCGGTTATTTGCCTCCTCGCGACAGACGCCGACGATAGCGGCCCACCTCTGACTCAAGATCTTCGACACCCGTTTCACCTTTAATTGTATATCGGAAATTCTTTTCGTGACGTGACTCGATTAGTAAAAAAGTTAGAACACGACGCTCCTAAACGGAAATGACTTAATTTTCACCGAGTTGAGATCTCTGCATCGGCACTCATCCATCGCGGCGTTTACCCTCCCCCGCCTATTACAGAAGTGTGTAAATCGAGCGAGTGTTCGGCAAGGTGAAATATGGAGAATCGCTGGCCGATTTGTATGCGCGCTGAGTTCGCTCTAAGTAATTTATCTGAAAGTATTTTTGGTCGCGAGCGAAGGGGTGCGCGCTGCTCGCTCGCTCCTTCCTTCCAATCGCAATATGTCTCCACTCATTCAATTACATTAAAAGCTTAATTAGGAATATTAGCGAAGAGTCTCGTTTACTTCCATACTCTTTGGTAGTTGGTTTCTGTGAATTTTCTCGAGTTTGTTGAAGGCTTCTTCGTTGCGGACTGAAGTTGTGAGATGCTTAGATGAAATGCGGCTCGCAATTAGAGTAATGGACGGTAACCTTTCCGGGTGAAATTAACGCGATTCGTCTATAGCAAAAGTAAAGGCACACTCGGCACAATTAAGTTGTGGAGTGGAGAGAAATTGCAACAAGTGCAGCGGGCCTCGTCGCGTCCACGCTCCATTTAACCCACTCAGTTTGCGGGCCATTCCGAAACCTCCGCCAACTCACCTTCGCATAAACACCTATTACATATTACGTACGGTGCAGTTCATCGCCCCTTGTGCTTCAACACAACATTTCGCTAGTACACTTAGTTACGGCTGTATTCACTCACCAAGAGGCAATGCTAGTGTAGTGTGCTATCGAGTTGTCTAGTTGCCGTCAACTTGAGTCTCATTCTGTTAATTGAAAACTTGTCCCGGCGCCTCCAACCGCGTCTCTATTGTTTACCTTAGCTTTTCGATTTTTTCCACGAATCTCCTCTTTTCATAAGTATCTCTTTTAACGAGTCGTCTCCGTCCTTCGTTTATATCGGGCTTCTTTTGGACTCTCCACAATGAAGCGGGGATGCACAATTGGTTTTTCCCGTTTTTTCCTTTCTTTCTAAAGTATTTTCTTTTGGGACGTTGTCGTTTGAAGGTGCCTTAGCTTCATAACATACTCGTATACAAGCTTCCGCTCAGATTTATTTACTCCAAGTGCTTATTTTAGAACGTTGAATAATGTGTGCGTAATGGAGGTTTGAAAAGTGGAATGTTGGACGTGTCGTGACTTATTTGAATAAGATAAAACAACTAGCGATCAGTGTCACTGGCAATATCTTTTTCGTACATTACCCAGCCACCAGTGAGCCCAAACGCAATAAAATTAAGTACTTGATTCAGACCTATAACTCGTTTCCTCGTGTGCCGCTCCATCACTTTCACATTCCTCCTTATACAGGCACGTATGAATTCGCTCTTCCCTGCATGCGCACAAAATAAATTAAACTCTTTATTCTCGGGTACAAAGTTTCTATTCCCGTGTGTAAATAAGATACTTGTTGCTGCCCCTAAAACGGCCGTACACCGGATCAAGCTGTCTTGCCGAACTACCGTTCTTCCTTCCCCATTTCGCGGAAAAACAAGGGAAAAGTGTTTTTGGGGCGACAATATCGCTATCTGTTCGCGGGCACATAATTTGTCGTACGAGAGTTGGACACCCTCGATTTGCCTCGACGTCGCACTTTGAAGTGACTGTTACTCCGTCTTTACACGAGTAGTCGTGCTTATTAGGATTTTCAAGACAGCTTTCCGATAAATTTGCTTTTCTTTATATATCGTAGACAGAATAAAGTGTTAACCATCACAAGGATAACACGTTGACAAGTTGTTGAAAGCTGTTATATTTTACTTGGGTACCTGTGAAACAAAAATATCACGCACACGTCGATATTTTTTCTTTAGCATATGTTTTGGATATAAACCAATAAATCGCATAGTAAAACAGTAGTCCAAATTAAGAAAAAATATAATATTTTTGCAGCCACATAAAAAAAGCCATATCACTTTTTATTTCACTTCCAGAGGTGACGTTATGGCTCATAAAAACTTCATATCTATTAACTTGCATGAATCTTGGCTCACACTTAGCTTTTCCCACGACACTGCCATTTCTGCCAGGTTTGTATGTTTGAATATTTCATAATAAATTACGTGGTAGTGTAGTTTGATAGTTCGCAGCCACACAATATTGTAGATTTTGCTTTTATGGGGGCAAATAAAATGTTGGTGATATACAGTTATTTTTTCCTGAAATATACTTTGTCTGTTTCATCTTTATGGAAGCTAAGATATATTCTTGTATATAATTCCCTAGTTATTTTGTCTCAAGACACCCTCTAAAAGAATGTATATTTTCGTCCTAGGGATCAGCCTTGAAAGGAGCTAAATCAATCACAATTTCATTCCTTTTATTACTTACCTTTTCGTTGCCAAAACATAGTCACTGTCTAGGATTTTTCTTGTATCGCTGTCGCCGAATTTATTGACAACAGTCTCTCATGAAATCTTTACTTATGATAGACATCGTTACCGCACTTGTTTAATAAAGTTAATACAAGTTAGGATTATAACCAGTGATCGGAGTAGGAAGATTGAATTGGGGTCATTGATCCGAAACGTATATATCAATATGGACATTCCTCCGGAATTTCGGAATTGGAATTGCCGTGAAAACAGATAAATAATAAATATAAATACAGAAAAATTTAAATTTTGAATTGAGTAGTAATAATATCACTACCAACATTAACAATATTTAATTGGATCCGGAAATACCGGAATTACTTTCCTGGAAAATGGCTTATCCATGTTATTCTTTCTGTGGGCATTTAAGATACAAGTACCAAAAATCAATCTACCTACTCCGATCTATGATTATAACAGTATTGTTAAAATCGCTGCTTCTCCCGGCTGTTTCACATCAAACAAGCGGTTCCGAGGTAACGCAATAACGCTCCTCGCACACTGTTAAAATTTACCTTATTAATTTCGTTACCGTGAAATAATCACACAGCCAGCCTCCACTGATCCTTCAAATTATTTACGTTTAATACAAAATTTGTGGGTAGGTAGGTACATACCTACCTACCCACAAATTTTGTACATATTGAGCCCTGTTACCTTCAAACGAATAAGTTGGTAGGTCCTAGTTTCAAAACTGTTCTAATATTTCGTACTTCACACTTCAAATCTGAGAGTGAATTCGTTTTGTATTGTTTATTTATTCATCAGTTTCAATTACACTAAAATTAATCTCTAAATTCAGATGGCCTTCGTTTTTGCTGCTGATTTATAATATTTTAACCCTTCCTACGAGTGCCTGATGATGATTTAGTTTCTTGCTCAAAATAAAATCTGGGTATTTTCTTCAAAAGATCATTTCACACACTAATCTATCATGGTATCCACATGATCTGACGAAGAGTCGGTCTGGACTTTAAAGGATACTATGTCCTCTGAGTTTATTTCGGTATTTTTTCTCAGAGTAGTCGGATAAGATACGCCGACCTCATCTAGTTTTTTTAAAGTACGATTGACGTGTAAAAGTGTTTGTACAAACCTGCTTACAGAAATAAAATAATTTATCTAATGAATAAATTATTAATAATACCTATTTGTTTAAAAAAAAAACAAACCTTCTCACTAACAAACCCTTCTTCATCCAAAGGCTATTAAATAACTCAAAACTGGAAAAACCAATCATTTTCAGAGAGAAAAATAATATTCAATAGAAAAAAAAAACATAAACCTACATGGGCACTTATGAAACGTCAGAAGCTAGGTGCACGGTTCCAATTGGTCGTTTCCACGTATTAACACAACAGTATTATCAAATATCGACTCAAACTTCCACTTCCCATAAAATGTACCGTAGGTTTCTTAACCAGCCTCAACAAAATAGGTTCACTGGAGAACCTAGCTGGGCTATAAATATCCAGTGGTACTTGGTTAAGGTGAGCTTACACTGGCAACTAAAATTGCACAATTCTTGGCAATCCTAACTGTCACAGCAATACTGAGCAATTTTTGTCAATTCCAAGATTATAATAATTGTAACTAGAGATAACTTCACCATATGGAGTTTACCTCCGACACGTCTACGCAGTATCCTTTGGATATTTGGTAATTAATTTTGGCTAAATTTAACAGTACAGAATCAGAGACAATATTATATAACATTATTATAATGACAAAGCAATTTTTGGCAATAAAAAATTACTCCAATCTTTTCGTTTCACGTTATTCTTTCTCTCTCTCTTTTTCTCTACAACCTCTGGCAATTATTATTATTATTCTACTATTTTTATTTTATTTTAGTCTTTGCAGTCCCACTGCACTCTGCAGGGCAAATGCCTCTCTTTCTACAATCCACCCCTCTCTGTCTTGAGCTAGTGCAGATCAATCCTGTCTATAGACATCAAGCTTATAGCGCCATCTTCTCCTGGGTCTGCTCCATGTCGCTAGACGTTTTCTGGCAATGTTTGCCTGCTGGAAAATGTGCACGTGTAAACGCACCTTTACAAGTGCGGTCTGTTACACCCACTTATTGGAGATCCCGTTTTAACCCGCCACGTCGCCTTATCGCGACGTGTTATCTTAATTTGCAGTTAGTTAACGGTATTCCGGTAAAGGATTACCTAAGTAGTGTCTTAGTTCAAGAGCGAGTTCCGAGGAATTGGTAGTGTTAATTAATCTGAAGATATCCGTGTTCACTAACTTGATTCTAAGAAATTAGATGTGGCATAATTTCTAGAATAACAGTGATTCTTCCATTTGGACGATTTTAATGACTCAGTTGTTTTTGAGTTTTGGTTTATTTCTGATTTATTCTTCGTTCGTCCTGAAGTTTTGTCCCACATTCCAAAAAAATCTTAGTTTGTCCTATATCACTATTGAAGTTGCTTATCATAAAGCTGTTACAGTGAAGCTTAAGTTATCTACCATATTATAATGCAAAAAACTTAAAATGAAATGTTTCCACGTTTTAATGATGACTAACTCATAACCACTGCAAGAAAACCAGAACTAAAACTACTTCACTTAATAAAGTCTAAGCACTATGTGGATTAACTTGCTCCAAAATTCCAAACACACTAGATATTCGAGTAAAAAGGTTTGATATAGCGCGAGCTTAACCCGTGGTGTCGGGAGCACGCGCGTTTATCCACGCAATCTAGCTTCCGTGACGTCAGGTTCTTTTTGTCTGCCACACAATCTGATCGTCCAACTTCGTCTCACTGAGTTATGGCTCAGAACTTACCACTTCACCCGACCCCGTCGCCGACAACTTTAAGGTCTACGTGTCTTTATCGGTCACTTTGTTCCTACAAAAACTTTCCAATAAACTTTACCCGCAAACTGACTCCTATTAATATACGAGTCTGTTTGCAGTTTTCAATCAAGCCGAAATGTGGCCACCAACTTTTTGTCTAGAGAATTCTACAATATTAAAACCCCGCTGTTTGCCCCTGGTCCCTGGTAAATTACATCAAAACTAAGGGTTATGACAAAGAAAACACAAAAACTTTTCCAATTACATATTCAACGACTCCGCTCAGAAGAAATTCAGCACTCCTTGAACAAACGCCTCTATGAAAAGAAATCACCGAATAGGTGAGCGCGGGGGTAAACTCACGAGTAAACATTTGCGTATGTAAACTGGAATTATTCACGAAAAAACTTTTAATGGCGTCCCCGGAGTTCCCGTCAAACATTTATCAACAAAAGAACGAACGTCCCGCAGGCGATGGAACTTGAAATGTATGGAAATTACCCAGTCACGAGCGGGAGAACAATTCACTAACGTCGGCATAGGCAAATGTTTTTGTTGCAGCTTGTTTCGTTGTGTAACTTGTTCCGATTTGAAGTTACAACTACAAAACGCGGTTAGACGCTTATGACGCACACACATGGAGTGTATAAATAAAACAAACCAGACCATATGGCTTTAAAAATGAAACATTCCGCGGATACAGATTCAAATCTGCGAGTGATTCGTCAGATGTTCGCCGTCGAGCGCGCGTAGCCCCTCGTTGGGCGCCAAATAACTCGGAACGGAATAATGAACCGCTTCAGATTCTTCAGCAAACAATCCCTGTCATTGCTCGACTGCAGAGAGAAGATTAAAATTTCATAAATTTTACTACTAATGCTGAGATATTTAAATTTAATATTTTTATAGTTTCTTGGAGTAATATCAGGATAGGTACAAAACGAGGAATTAAATACTTTCGTAGCAGTTCAGTGAACAGGGGTTCAGTTGTGTAGATTTAATTATACTCAGTCAGTATTAATTATGTACTGTTTTATTATCTCTCTAATTTGGCAGATTAACCAAAGAGGTAAGATAAAATAAATACATTAAAAACGGACACTTTTTCATTTGCATTTCAATCAGAACGATATAGTCGGTGGACAAGAAAATCTGCTCCGTCGCCTCACTTAAAGCTTTTGAAATATTCCTATAACTTCTGATTCTACGACAAAAAAAGCCTATTTGAATTGGAAAGATCAAAGCGTAAAAATTTATCGTTACAAAAAAAGCGCGGCAGGAACGTCCAAAAAGACGTCAGGCACTTATTATTTCAACAGAGCGAGTGTCTCGTCTCCTCTCTCATTCTATTTGTCTTTTCGATTGTTCCGGTGCATAGACTCCTCCATTACTCGGCACTGAAAGGAAAGTTTTGTATTCAATTTGGTATTATAATTCCCATTTGAAGTCGCCACGCACCATCGCGCCGACATCGGCTATGTAAATGGGCGTTTCCGGGACTAAGTCGCATTTTTGGCAAAAATGTTGAATAATTTCATGTTGACATTTTTTCACTCAAATCTGTGATTCTCAATTTGTCGCACCGTCTTCTGTCTTGCTGTGATAGAACGACCGAAACAGTAATGTTACTGTCATCACTTACTGCAACACCATAATATAATCGTGTCGTTTTTCCACACCACCTGACGCCAATCGATACGAAGGAGTTACGATAAGGTTAAGCATTTATTTATATAACCACTTGCAACTCCCAGTAAATTCTTCAGTTGTGTAAATATTTCCGTGTGCTTACCTGACGTGAATTTTTATTCAGCTTCGCGCGCTCAGCCCCGTCGGGAGACAAGGAAACATTTCAGAGTTTCTCTTCAATTTAAAATGGAAACTTATCCCTCGGCTACCATAAAGTCTGTATTTACCATAGAAATCCACCTAGCTCGGTGGTTTCGATCCTAACCGGTGTCCACACTGAATCCACCAGGATTTAGAGCGTGCACAATGCACATTGGCTGAACCGCGCCTCCGATGGAGAGGCTTCGTACAAGGCGACAGGTTTTATTTTACGATATGTTTTCCGCGACCGTTTCGCAGATACTAAAATAATAAGAGTTTTACGTCGCCGCGTATTATGTAGCTTTTATGGCCCCCCAGAGCTCGGCTGAAGCGCTGTTACAGTGGCTTACGAGGGCTCTTGTGACGAAATAATTAACCCAGTGTTGCTCGTATTAGACTCCGCTTCCACCTAACATTCACTACTTATACGTTTAACATTTTATTGTACTCTTTATACAAAATTTCCTCAGATTAGCGATGTTTTTCCTTTGTGCGATTTAATAAAAAATAACGATGCCTCTGCTCCTTAGCTGTAGGCTATAACTCAATAAGAGGTATAATGAGGTTGTAACATTACGTTTTCCAAGGAGTAGATACCCACCAGATTACTTTTAATTAGCGAACACAGCTGTGGCTCTTATTCAATTGAACCCCTCATTCGACATTTCGTATTATGCTATGAAATTGAAATAGCATTAGCTTCTTTTATTATGTTATTATAACGTAATAATTACACAGGACAATGTTATCTCTGTTAAGGTTGCTGATAACGATATTAACAGGGAACAATGTGTAAAGAGGCACAACGATCACAACTATAAACGGTGATGTTTACTGGCGGCACAAAATCACGATCGAGATATAGGAGCGGGCTGGACGTCTATATTCCAGCCAGAGACAAGGGACCGATAACAGATTACCCGCAAACACGTTTTAAATTCATTTCCCGACCCGAGCGCCGATCGCTCCCCGATAAAATGTGGGGACGACCCGGGAAACGGGGACATATTTACTTTGTCTCCCCGCGACTGACTCCACGGCCACTTCCCCGGTCAGGTAACGTTCCAAAGTGGCAAAATATTTGTCCTGGCTCGTTACCCGTCTGTTCCGATTTAAGAACATTAGCTACTTCCAAATCTGGACTCACTTTTAAACTCGAATCTCCAATGTTGTTTTCTTAATTTTATTCAACTTGGTAAAAGGAACGGAGTTTTGTAGGAGAAAAAGTTTCAAGCAAACCTATTATGTCGGTGATTCTTTTCTCATAGAAAGCTACCAACTTGCACTTTCATGCAACTTTCTTTCTATCGTATGATAAGTTCTTTCAAGTACATTCTAAAAATTACCTCATGCCTTGAAGTACATTTTCAATATTTATATTTTCAGCTAAGCCAACTCACAAAGTTCTCAGTAGCTTGTAAAATTTTTGACTGGAAACTAATTTCCTTAATCTCTTAGACATTGCGGTGTGTTGTTGATAAGCGCTCAAAACTCGTAACATGGTTGTTGTAACGCTACAAGGCTTCCAAACTTGTACCACGGGTAAGTCCATTAACGCGTCAAGAGCTGTGGACTATGTTTTGACGCCAGATATTTTGATGCACAACGCTTTTTGGCACTCGCTTCGGCTAACAACACTTGCTTTATCCGGTCAAATGCTTTGTGCAAGCCTTTGTACGCAAAATTTCTTGTTTTTATTGGATTATGGAAGGTTCTCACTTAACCGAGATTTACTGTTCAACAATGCAGTTTTACGTTTCATTGCTTTGAGGTTGTTAACAGGCGGGCTTGGTGGCTGAAATAAAACTCCCTTTAATCATTTATTGGTCCTTATTTCTTTGGTTTGTTTCTTCTTGTTATTTTATCTGTATCCGCATTCTTATCCGTTGGCACATTTCTGTCATTATTTTGTTTTCGGATTTCGCTACGAGACGTAATTTGATTCATAGTCGCAACATTTAACCAAGTAGGTACGGCACTGCAGAAATTAAAATATATGTTTTTAAAAGTTTATGCAGGAGAACCTAATAAAATTAGGTATGAATGTAAAACTAACATTACGTACGGTTCGCTCTTTCAGCAAAAATATTAGAGAGGTGCTGAGTGTCTGAAAATCATAGTCATAACTTTAATGCTTAACATTGGAATATTTTTTTAAATTTTGATTAATTTTCATAAGGATTTTCTTTCTTTTTCAGATTCTTAAAATCAAGCTATGGTTTTCATTGAACAACTTTTAACACTGGTTATAGTGGTTATATATTTCTTATCCAACCATTGATCTTCAACATTGGCCCTAACATCTGCCCACAGCAATTGAGCTAACAAAACACATACAACAACATAACAATGGCCCTATAGCTTGGTACAACCATAACATTAACATTTAGTTAGTCCTGTATGCTGGGAAACTTGGTATCGGTCTCGATACTGTAGTTCCGAACTGCAATGTTCCTGGTATTACCACCTCCGGGGTCTAATCAATAGCTGAACTGGCCAATGTTCGCAGCCGTACTCTAAATACACCGTATTATGTACTTAGTAATTAATTAGTGCACTTGTACCAACTATGGTCGATTACTGCTCTGTTTGTGTATTTTTGCCTTGTGTTTCGTATTTCAACTGAAAATCCTACTTTATGTTTGTTACCTACTCAATCGCACATTAACGCCGGGACAGATGTAGATGAAATTTGGCACACAGGTTAACTATGATCTGGATAAAAAATAAAAATCGTTTTATACGGATCCATGAAGAAGTTTCCCTATGACGCGAGTGAAACGCTAAACGCGGGCAACTACTAGTTAAAACAAATCCGTTTCTTTTCTGGTCAGAGTAATTAATCCTGATCCATCGGTTTCCAGATGAGTCTCAAAAAGTCGACTGCAGTCCTGCAGTCGATTGGTCCGTATCGACTGGAGGTTTTTGATTGGCGATGGTCTGTTTGAGCACGTTTGGTACACATCAAACGTCCTCAAAGCCCGTGTCTGGTTACGGTATGTCTGTCTGTCCAACGGAAAAACGCTAATGAACAGATTTATTAAAGTTCCTGTGGTTTTATTCATTAAAATGAGAAAATAAACGACGACAGTTTTAATGATCGTGTACCGAAGGACCGAACACTGGAAGTGAAATGAAAATTTCACGCCCTTTGCAAACCAGCCAATAAAACTTCAGAACGATCTAATGATAATTAAATATTGCTATCCAACGTTAATAAATATAAAGGACTCGCTTCAAAGAGGGAAGGTGAAGAATAGGAACGAAAAGTATTTAAATCTCAGCCGTTTTTATTTATCTTTGCGGAGCGCCGCCGGCGGTTAAATATCTGAGGCTACCCGCCGCTCTTCTGGAGACAAATGTAAACACACCCATTGCCTTTGAAAACGTCATCCGCGAATATACGCCAGCATACCATAAATAGTTTTGACGTGAAGTTAAAATTGTTTGTCATGTGTGACGTATTCTTTTTGACGTTTTATATTCTGGGTTGTTTGTTTTGAATGTAATGTTTTTTTTAATATACGGATGTTGGGAATTATGATTTGGTCTTTGAGAGAGGTCATATTTGCTACTTAGTTCATCATAACATGAGTGATTGAGAAATAAAAATCGTCGTTTCAGCCGATAGACGTCCACTGCTGGACATAGGCCTCCCCCAATTTTGGGGGGGGGATGCCATAATCGCCACGCTTGGCAGGCGGGTTGGCGATCGCAGTATCGTATGATGGTGGAATAAATAGAGAACGCTGCTGCCCATTCTCCGAAAAAAAGAAAAATAGTGAAGTTTATTCGTTTTCGTAAATAAAATATGACAACAAAAAGAAACAACTGATTAAAAAATATTGACCTTTAAATATTGACTTCTTTGTAAACATTCAAATCATAAAAAATGCCAAAGTATTTTAACCCCTTTCAAGAAAGGAACAAAAAGTGGTTACAAAGTCAAAAAGTTTTCACTTCGCGAAATTCCCTCAATAGTTGAACGAAACATATTTCCTTGGAGTTGTTTTAAAGATGGCATACATAATCTAGCGCGGGATGCGTTTCCTCAAAGACACTGTATCAGCATAAGCTGTGAAACGGTCCTCTTTGACGCAGCCTCACGAGACGACTAAAGGGTGTCACGTTTTGCATTCTCTCGTAGCTATCCGGAGTGCGATTGTTACTATTGAAAATGTGACACCCTGATATACCTTGTTACACTTTTTATCCTTAAAAAAGAAAAGTGGCTCGAAGTGTGGGGGATGTGTAGGCTGGTAAAGTCAAGGAAATCCATTATCCGTTAAATTGACACACTACTTCTATTTGCCGTGTTATATATAGGTAGCCCTTTCATACAACAAAGAATGACAGGTTGTGATTTGAATATACGGAAAATTTAAGTTGGTATCCAATTAATTTCCCCGACCTAAGATACCTAATTGTTGGGTTCTATGAGTTACTTATATAACATATTTAAGTAATAATAAAATAAAATTGAAAGAAAGAAACTAGATTTTATTTATTCTTATTACCATACGACACAGTTCTGCTTGTTAGAAAAATCCTTTCAAAAACTCAAGTGATTCCATATTTTGTTTAACTGATGCTTCACGTGTCGATATACTAAATCGGAGAAGCGTGAGAGGGCTTGAAATAACAAACGAAATCGCTGCCTTGTATTGGGCACGATACAACATTTGGAAGGCAAAAGGAAAATATGAAAAGGCGGAATATTGCCAGACGAAATTACGATCGCTTTAGATTCGGTACGGCCCATTGGGGGGTGAATTGTTACCTTCGTACATTGCCATAAAGAATCTATTTGTTTTTTCTTAGTCAAGTGATATCGATTGTCTACCATATGAATGTGCTAATGCGATACAAGCGAACCCATTCACGCGCCTTTGTTGAAGTGACATTTTTGAAATGATATACGTGATTTTATCTTTATGCCTTACGTAATTTTAGCTGGCAGTTTACGACTTGGAATAGAGGGGCTTGTGGCTAAATAATAACAGCTGTACTGGTCGATCAAAGGTTAAGTTTCTCTTATACCCAGGTACCATATCGGGACCTCTGCGTTCCTTGGAAAACACGTTAAGCCGTTGGTCCCAGCAATCATTTGTAGATAATTGACAGTCGTTATGGGTAGTCAGAAGCCCGAAAGTCTGACAACCAGTCTTACCAAGAGGTTTCTTATTAGCCAGTAACTGGGTTGTGCAGGTCTCAGGTAGGCAGTCGCTCCATGTAAATTACTGCTGCATCCGGTTAGACAGGAAGACGACCCCAACTTATTTAGCAAAAGGCTTGGCATGTGATGATGCGTTTGCGACTTGGAGTATGAAGTTGATTTGATTAACGTGCCGCAGGTGGCTGAGCAAAAAAATCCCTTAACTACTTAACTTAATTAACTTAATTTTCCCTAACTGCATCTGCATCTATTCATATGTCGGTATCACAGACTAACGGTACACGACCAACTAAAAGCCTAGTTAGCGGCGCGGCGTCGTCTAGAGAATTGAATATTAGCATTAACAAGACAAATGTGCCGTTGGAGTTTGATAGTTCCTCATTAGGAGCCGGCCGGACCTGTCTCGTCACAACCTACAATAAGCTGCTTTCGCAACTCCTCAAGTATTACGAATATGGGTAATCAAAACTAAAGGAAGTGACATCAACTGTTTGAGTTTTTTTTAACGCACTTTATTGATCTTTATTGATCTTCATGTGGAGCCCCCGTACACATCAAATAAATACAACTTTCCCTAACAACATAATTATTTTTCTCGACTAGCAACATTTAGTACCTAGTCCATTTTGTTTTATTTTTTAAACTACGTTTATTTCTTTCAAGATCATAATTATAGCTTTTGGTTTTGTATACTGTTAGAGTCCAGTTAGATAAGTTTTAGCTGCAAATTGTAATGAAATTAATTGTAATTATTTCTGTAAATAGGATAACGGAATCACTTGTACACGTCATATTATAAAATAAAAAATAAGCTAGATGAGGTCGGCGTTTCCTATCTGACTGCTCTGAAAAGAAAGGCCGAAACAAACTCAGAGGTCACAGTCTCTTTCAAAGTACGATAACAGAATCTTGATCAGATCATGTAGATTGATGTCTGAAATGGTCTTTTGAGAAGAGTAACACACAGATTTGAGTGAACCAGTCCAGTCATTGAAAGCATTTGTCAGTAATCATGTAGCTCAACTTAAAACTTGAGGAGCTCAACGACTTGACGAACACTACCAAAGAAAAGACATTTGGGTAACAATTAATGCTGCACTCTAGTAAGAGAGCAGCAGAGTTTTTAGCAGTAGCTAAAAAGTATTGAACAGTGAGGAGATCTTTAATCTGTCCCTTCAATTCAATATTTAGGGTTGTAAGTTATTCGTACATAAGAGCAATATCACACTAATATTATAAAGGCGAAAGTTTGTGAGTGTGTGTGTTTATATGTTTGTTACTTCTTCACGCTCAAACGGCTGAACCAATTTAGATAAAATTTTGTATGGAGGTGGCTGACACCCTGGATTAACATATAGGCTACTTTTTACCCTGATATTCCCACGGGATCGACACTTATGCGGGCGAAACCGCGGGGCGCAGCTATCACACTAATATTATAAAGGCGAAAGCTTGTGAGTGTGTGTGTGTGTTTACATGTTTGTTACTTCACGCTCAAACGGCTGAACCAATTTTGATAAAATTTTGTATGGAGGTAGCTGACAACCTGGATTAACATATAAGCTACTATTTATCCCGATATTCCCACGGGATCGAAACTTTTGCGGGTGACACCGCGAGGCGCAGCTAGTTGTCTCATAAATCATAACTGGTTGGCTTGTAACATCCGTGTCAAGGCGCAGAGTGTATCTGTGATTGTTCTCCCGCTCGCCAGCCTCCTACGATAAATAACAACCATTAACACGTTTCTTACAGTGACATTAGCCTTTATTGGATCCACGGGACTAACTCAATCTCATTGAGCCCAAATAAAGAAGGCCACATATTAAATTTATAAAACGTAATTAGGGAAAGTCAAATAGAAATTATGACTAAATGTAGACCGCTAACTTTTCATTAACTATACTTAAATTACTTTTAATGATAAATGTTTCCACGTAAATTAGTTCTTTTCGTAAATGTTCAAGGTTTCATTTCGGTTGCTTATAAAATAGTGAAAGCCATAAAACACAGCTATGCGCCCACTGCACTGTATTCATATCGTCTCGTATGCAAATGAACGTCGCCCCTAAACGTTGCCCTTTGTTTCTCTCGCTCTGTATCTGTTAACTTTTATCGCACAACTTTTCCTCAGAGCAGATTAGTTTTGCTCTAACAGTATCGTAAATTGAGCGGCCATTAAGCTCAAGTTTAGTGAGCGTAATGATCCGATCTATCTTACAAGTTAAACAGGTGCGATTTAAAAGCGGATCGTAATACACGCGGATACTAAATACCTCTTTAATTAATATATTGTTGAAAGTAACAGCAGTTTGCCGCATCGATCCCGGCGTTAGCCCGACATAGTTCGGCCCGAGTTAAAATGGCACGCGAGTTGCGCTCGAGTGGCGGTTACCTCCTGATGTCTCTATTCGTTACCAAAGTAACCAGGCCCCTACAACTTTGTTCACACAAACTCGCAGCCCCTACTTTCCCTATAAAGTATAGTTGTGACAGCGAGTAATGTCTCCTTATATTGTTCTGGGGCTAAGAGGTTTGCCTCCTAGTTGTGATGAGAATTGTTAACTTTTACAGCGTCTTGTATCTGCCTAATTTATCGCAGTCACACTTTGAATTTTTAATACACACATCTCAACTACACCGATGCAAACGTAATAAATTATGACTGGAATTTATATTGCTCGTTGGAATCGAAGAAAACATCGTTACGGCTTATTAATGACTGCGGAACGTCTTAATATCCGAGTTGGGGCAAAGAGTTTGGACGATAATCGATATTTCCGAATATCGATTATGAAGTTAGTGCGAAAATCATCCGGCGCGGGTGGGCGCTTGACAAATGTCCGTTATAAGCGCAGAACAAATTGGTGCAATTAATTACGAGTGGAGCTTGGCAGCGCTGAGCCGACAAATATTATCAAGATCGTTAATTTCGACATCTTAGTCGAAGGCGGTCGGGCGCGATGATATTAAGCATTAGACGAATGTGCGGCGCACACGGTGCTACTCGCGATGAGATCGACAGCGGCGCGGTGATGCTTAGCGCGCATCGCCTGGTGCACACAGGCTTGTTAGCGCGCCGTCTGTCGACACGCTCGACACGCTACTCGCGGGCATTAGCGGTAACGTACATAATAGCTTAGTTACCCAGTTCGCAAAGCTTACCTTATTTCCCAGAAAATTATTTTGTCTCAAATTTTACTTCAGAATTTTGCTTGGCTTAAAATTTCCACTGAACGAGCTCCATTTATTATGTAGGTGCATAAAGTATTCGTAAGCTAATACTCTTATGTTAAGGTACTATTACGCAAGTCCTGTTTTAAGAAATTTTCCACGTAGTAGGTAGTATTTATTTTTGATTAATTTTCCTTCTAATTTAAGTAAACCCCTTCTTTTAATCAAGGCAAAATAAGTTAATTAACACTCTCTGGGCACGAAGGTGAAAAATTGTTCTGTTAAGAGCTTGAAACGAATTAGGGAGATTAACATAAACGGTATTAATAATGCCCTGAACTATACAATATTATATTGGTTGATGTATTGACTTCTCGTTGGCAGCATTTGTAGCAAACTGTTACGCAAATCCATGTATGTTTTTGTTAACGATTAAATTCCGCCAAGTTGCTTGCGCCCGTAAAACACGAATATAAAACTGTGCGAGTAACGCATGACTCTTAATGAAAAGTATATTATCTCACATAAAAACATTTTACGCTCGTTTTCAACGCTGGTTATTAAATTAAATCATAATTTACACACGTCGAGTTAAATCAGACTGTAAGCTCGTGAAATCGCAATAAAAATTATTAGACTCGTTACAACCTTTCCTCGCTAGACCCTTTTATTTTTTTCATATTAGATTCATTCTCAGGAACAATGACGTCATAAATGCCGAAGCGATTTTTCATTCGCATCGTAAATGTTCGTTTTCTCTCGTTTCTCCCTATTTTATTCGGCCACAGAAACAAGGTGCTCTCGACACGAGTTTTATTATATAAGCTTACCCTACTCTTACTGTGATGGTGCATAGTGGATATAATATTTTATTTGACATCCGTCGATGCCTCCAAATCTTGATGGAATTGCATTGATGTTATTGTTACAGAGTTCGGAAATATCCGAGATCTATAGTATCACGATTCAATGGCACTATCTCGAAAAGAATAAAAAAGTCTAAAGGCGTCGCCGGAAACCCAGTTGGAACGAAGTTCCATTCGCTGTATATAACAAGCACAATTAAATAAATTAACAACGTTTGAGAGTAAGTAAATTAAAAAACAAAAGTGTCATTGTCAAACAGTTTTTCGGTCTAGCTCTAGCATTACGTGCGAAAAGGAAATTCGTTCCAATAATGTACGAGTACCTAGGTAGTTGTTTGCGTTTCATCGAATGTAGGTAAGACCGTGGCGCGAATTAACAAAATTTATATTTTCAGTTTTAGCTTCAAAACGCCTAAACATTTTGTGTTAAATGATGTCTAAACTATTCAATACCCATATCGTTGTTTTTAATTCGACGAGAAATTGGTACTTTTTTTTAAAAGTCGATTTTACTCAAAAAAATCAAAAGTTACCTACTTACCCCGCGATCGGGGCTGTAGAATTTACCGTCATAATGTATTACCAAAAAGGGCAACAATTAACATTCTTGGTACCTACTCGTACTCGTCGTACCTCTAGCGAATATTGTAGGTACTCGTAAATATCGATTAATGATCTCTGAAGAGTGTTAGTGGCACATAAATATTTCATATGACACTATAGTGCTGTCGGATATGTTTATGATGTTCATAAAAATCGCGCGCTGCCAGTTTAGGAACAAATGGTATTATTTGTTATTTTCTGGTTATCGTTTTACACACTACACAGAGTTTTATTTCAGACAGGGTTATTTTAACATGTTTAGTTTCTGTTTTGTAGGTAATAACAAATCTCTGATACTAATTATGCCTAAATGTCTGTTGATTTAACAAACCAGGCAACTTATAACACACAAAGGTTTTCAGAAATCCGAACTGTTTGTTCTGAAATCTATTACTGTGGGTTTTTCCTGTAACCACAATAAAAATAAGGTAGGTACTTAATACCCGGCGATCTATGTATTTCCCGAAATTGACCCTTACACTCATTCGCTGAAGTAGTGGGACTACAAGAATTCAATACTTGAACCAGATATTCTGCTTCTCCCTATTTCGCTGAAGCTTTTTCAGTGAATTGATTTTCAGATGTTGTTTGTCCAAGTATCAAAAGTTATATATCATTATGCTACAGATTCCATAAATAACAACCCATCTTTCCCAAACGTTTTCAGCACATTTTAATATCACTAATACATTATCCGTATTGATTTCCGACAATGGACTTCGATACTCCTCTTTGACCACGTAAACATATCATTTTGCGTCCTTACTATCTGTAAGAAAGGCCCGAGCTCGTTCGTCTGTTATAAGTAAACCTTTCATGTATATTTTATTCCCTATATTTTGATATGTGGGCCCCTCGTATCACGCTCATTCAAATGACATATTGGAGGAACGTTTGAGTATGTTTCTCATCGGGAAAAGATCACAGTTTTCTTTCGAGAGTAAAACCAAGTACCATCTTGTGAAGAACCAATCTAGGGAATTGATTTTGCGTCGTAGGTCCCATTCGTACATAGCTACGCACGTATTATGTGGACAGATTACATTTTTTATTAATACATTCGTTTCACGATATTACTAAAAGGAATGATATTTCCTTTTGTAAACTGTTGTAACTAAAGAGCATAAAATAACAGCCCGATTTTTTGTGTCAAAAAAGTTCAGACTTAAAATCTAAAGGTATTGTAATAAAATGTCCTTGTAAAAAATAAGCGTCCATCATTTAAACAGAATGGTAGCAGCTTTTACGCTTGTGACGGATAAGTTCTACCTGGTACTGATGAGTCTCTAGAGTCTGGATAAACAACGTTAGTCCCCGTATTTATACCCAATGTCACCATTGTCTTCATCATGAAGGCATCATTCAACATCATTCTCCATTAAGTTGAAAAATTGCGAAGGAAACGATAACTGCCCTCTTTCCCAACACAATCCGCCTTTCTTCCACAAAATTTTCATCCGTGCTGTTTTTCGTTGTTGTGAAAAATGTTATTTAATTTCGGGCAATTATTACACGCGCTCTACGAAATTACTCCAAGGAATAGGACTCGCGAATGTTGGTTTTATTTCAGAGAGAACGTTCTTTTTCTACAATGGAAGCTTTATGCTGAAAAATGAGAATCCATCCCGCTGTTACCTTTATCTGTTTTTCATAATATTAAGTAAAATGCAAATAAAGAGTCACAGTTATCACAAATGCGAAACTAAGAGTTAAAAGGTTTTCTTTTATTGGAGTGTAGTTCAAACAAAATCTGCATACTTTGTTTCAGAATTGTTTATTACCCTAAAATATTGCGAAACTCCACGAATATTCTGCTCATGATAAAATAAAAAGCCCGTACTTACAATTCGAAGGCATTACATTACGTAGGTTTGATGTGGCTGTACTTAATAACAGATTACTTTCCTAATTTGCATTTTCATCATCAAATGTAAGTTTACATAGGTTGGTGCGTGTATCACCATTTTCGCGTTAGGAACAATTGATGTTCGGCTTTATTAAGTGTCTCGTGTGAGTGATATCCAGGCGACGTCGCCAGGTGTGACTTTCGCGATACAAAATCCGCGGTGTTGCGTCATTTGTACTTTTTCTTTATTACGTAGCGTGATTTATACCTTAGCCCGGTGCGTTTAACTGCTGAGGTCTGTCATTTCGCCGTCTTAAATTGAGATTGATCCCGGGGAAGGGCGGGTTGACGTGTACGTTGGCGTGTCCCGGAATTGTGTTTTTGTTTTATTTTGTTACGTTTTTCCTTTTGTGCCGGGGGAGATGACGTCTTCGCGCATGCAAAGTCACCTGTCAATATTTCGGCAGCGACGCGGCCTTATTTCGCGTCGTTTAAAGGCTCGGTTCACACTGCGGTAAAGTTCGATATTGATACGTATCAATATCGAACTTTCGAACCTCGTTCCTTTTCGTCCTCGTATCGAAAAATGTCGTTGAGTGCCAATTAGAACATTCCAGTTTCAATAAAAGTTTTTTAGAATAGCAACAGATCAAAATATACAATTAGGTACTACCTATCCGTAAACATTTTGTAACTGACGAATTGAAAATTTCCCGCTTTTCAATTTGTCCAATTACTGATTTTCAGTACAAGCACTCGCTTTCATTGCCCGTTCATTGATTTAAAATTACATATTTTGATTTATAATTTGAACAATTTAATTTGAACGGAAGCATACATCACTAGTTAGTATAGGTCTACCAGAATCTCATGGCAAAAAAAAAAAACTTTGTTGTTTTCATACATTTGACATTGCTAATGTTGTCAAATGTATGAAAACCACAAAGTTTTTTTGTTTTTTTTTTTTTTGCCATGAGATTCTGGTAGACCTATAGTTTGTAGCTTTCCACACCATAAAGTAGTTTGTTATTCTAGCTATCGATTAGTTGAATCTTCTAAATAAGACAATGTTCTTCAAAGTATTTCTCTTTTGCCCACAGAGAGGCTCCGACGAGCTTCTTTCGCAGAGTGGCGTCACCGTCATGGCGCCCGCCGCTCCGCACCACGCCGACAATAACAACCAGGACTCCGCTGCGAAAAAGGTAAATAAAACACAATAACTAACAGTAAGATTACAGTAAAATGTCGTGATGGCCCAGTGGTTAAGGCCTTCGCTTCTATTGCACGAGGTTGTGGGTTCAAATCCAGGTAAGTAAGTACTACTTAATTACTTTTTCTATTATATAAGACTAACCGTGAATCATTAAACTAACCGTAATAACTTAAATGTACATAAAACATAAATAAATAAAACGTAAATTAAACTAACCGTAAATCATTAAATAATTATTTAATTGGGTTCAAGCATTAAACCTTCGAGCCGGTTTTTTTTGTTTCGTACCTTATTCCCACGGGTAAGTAATATATGATATAATTACAAAACCTCTAATATTTACAAGATATACCAACTGAACCTATAATTTTATTTGATATAATGATTAGTTAATATAATAAATGATTGATATAATTTTGAAGTAACTAATTTCTATAAGCATAACAGACAATTAATATAAAATCGTTTGATGTACCACTCAAAAGACATAAAACCAATTTAGTCTAAGGGTAGTAATAAAAGCTCCGACCAAAAAATAAGAATTGTCCTTACTTAAAATATTAAATCTACTGCCTAAAATACAAATTTTCCGACTACTTTTGTCCGAATAAAAATGACGAAACGACCAAATGAGATACTGAAATCTTCGAAAAATAAATATGACTGTTTATTGCTACAATACAATATACAGGGTGTTTGGTGCATCGTTTGCCAAATGGAATTGGCCGAAAGTAGAGGTCATTTGCTATCTCTTGAGGCCCAGTAACTCACTCCTTGTTACATCGCTTTTTTTATTATGACTTTTTAATTTTTATTTAGAAAAGTACAAGAACTCTGTATTTAAGCTTAACTTAAAAAAAAAATTGTGAGTATAGTCTTCAAATTTCATTTTAATTCTTATGTTTACTCTTGTATGGTTCTATGAAATTCAAAATTAGTTGCTAATAACATCTAGTTCCTTTTTAATAACTCACAAAGTTTTTGAAAAAAGGAAAAATACACTTAACACTCAACTTTAAATTGCTGTAAAAAAAACTAATAGCGATCGGGATTTTCGAATTCTTTTAAAAAGTTCTCTAGTTTGTCCCCTTTCCAACGGTGTGCAATATACCAAAAAAAACTTTTAATTACTTCAGTAATTCGCTAAATGTGTAATCGAGACACATCAGGCTGATATTCGATATTATCTATCGATAGTGGATAGTGTTATCTCCCTTTTGCGCAGTCTATTATCTCTTTCTAGGGATCTGACTTTCCTCGAACTTGAAATAAAAAATAAACTTTTATTTAATAAATACCGAATTAAAAAAAAAAACAAACCAGAAATACGTTTACACACCACTACAGTCGAGATAAGACGAAGATCTCGCGCGTGTGGTCGCTATAGTGGAGGACAATTTGAACAAAATTTATAATTAGGTACTAGTGCACCCCGCACTTCGCTCGCTCTTGAATCCTATGTCGACGTAAGCGGGGCTCCCATTTCTGTGTAAAGGGTTTAAAGTAACCTAACCAAACCGAACCTCGGGGTGCCCTTCGCTCGCTCTTGCATCCTATGACGACGTACGTTGCATCGTATGTCCCGCAAAGCGGGGCTCCTATTTCTGTGTAAAGGGTTTCAAGTAACCTAACTAAACCTAAGCCGAAGCCACGAAGGCCTTGTAACCTAACATATCCCAGTCGGAATTACGAGTATATATTTTAAACGATATACCTAATGATTTTCGATTAAATAAACGTTATATCCAATAACGTTATACGAAATAAGTTTTAGAGTATATAAATGTTATATGTAAAGAAATTATGTCAACAGTTGGTTTATCTCACGTTTATTATATCTTGTGAACGTTATTGAAATGAAAATATACCAAATAATTTTATATGATATGGGACGCACCCTATTCCCACTGAGGTTATCGTTCTTAATACAAAATGCACAATTTAGAGTCAGGTTTAAAATCAGTTTTTCAATCAGCTTTTGTATTTAGAACTTTAATTTCGATGGAATAAAGCTCATAATTAAGAGGAAATGCCCGCGAAATGGTGGTCGTTTCTCCATAGAAACGCTCTTTATGGTCTTTATGGGTTTATAAAGCAATAATTATTTACAAAATAATAACTAAGTACTTGTACGTCCCTATGTTTTCCTTTTTGATGATACATTATTTTTATAAGCACTAGAACCCTCAAAAAATGCCGATTTAAACCGCCGTCAACAGAGGCTTTTTTTTTTTTTTTTTTGAGGATGGGATATCATCAAATGACTCCTCCCGCTCTGGGTGGAGCGGAAGGGAATGTCAGACTCTTACTGACTAAAACCCACCCGTGTTCCTTCCTTAGCCCTTTATGTTCCGGGCCAGCGGTAACCCTTTCGGACAATCCCGCCGACAGAGGCCTAGTGTACAAATTTGACAACTATTAATGAAAAAAGAAAACATAGGGACACAGTATATATCCTTCTTATTCGGTTTATGAAATATCTTTTAAATTGGTCCAATATTGGAGGAGGAACTAGGCGAGAGCCAAACCTCGAATTATGACTTTTTACTTAGGGTTTTTCAAAGTCTCTCCGACCGCATTTGTTCTTAAAAGACGTCTCTATGGACTTTTGTCTAAAGATAAACCCTGTTTTGTTATAAACCGCTGGCAGGCGGCATTCCTGACACATTATGGCAAAAAGTTTTGTATTTGGCGGATTAAACACAAAAACCGTCGCTGGCGCAGGTGAAGTGAAGTACGCAGTGAGCAAATTCTTAGTATTTTTTTTATTAAGTTAAAGATATCGATTCTGACAACTTATTAGTTAATGAATTTACATATCACCCACACACAATACAAAGACGAAACTAAATAACTACAGCCCATTTCTTTACTTTCCCTTTTAACGACACTTCTTTTGCTGAAATGTGTAATTAACTGAAAAACGATTAATCGCGATAAAACGGCGGAATCGCGAAACCGTAATAAGTATTAAAATAAAAGGTCCCTCGTAAAAAGCCAACGTGCCATAAAGAGCTGCCCTGAGGGTTTGGGGGCCAAATTTTTATTAATCTCCGCCCCTGAGTTGCCGATACCGGGATGAATTTTTACATATAGAAATCAAATCGATAAGGTTAACCGGTTAACCCTTATAAGTGGTCAGTGTGTGCAGGCCTTAAAATTAAATAAAAAATAATTTTCGGCTTTGTTTGCATGGATATTTTTCCTTTTTATTTTTCATTGAATTTTTAATTAATGTTTGAACAAGATGTAAATGTGCTGAAAAGGAAACGTAACGTTATACAGAATTAAATATTAATTGAATACGGATGCGTAAAAATAAGGTCCTTTGTACAATATTCATAAAACAATTTCAACTACGCGAAAAGAACTTCCATTATCCTATTTCTTTGAACAATTTCCTTTCATTCCTTCGCTTGATAATGTATTGCGTTTACAACGTGATTTGATATCCTAGCGGCTTGTTATTATATTTGTTATTTTTGCATTCTATATTCTATTTCCATTTGAGATAATTCGCATATGAACAATAACATTTGTACCCATAATATTTTAGTAAGGTAAAAGTATGTTGCAGTATATTTAATGTTTACACAAATTACCTACGTTAATTAAGTGCCTACCTAACTATCTGCATTTTTGTGAAATGTAAGCATAACTTATAGTTTCAAATAGATGCAGTAAATTATTTTAATAAACACGTAATGAGTTCTAAAACACTTTAATAACTAAAACCTTTATAGTTTATTCACTACCCATATTTCAAAGTAACATAAACCGAGACCGTTAACCGAAAGGTTTAAAGCGTCAACAATGTATACAGTGTGTATACAGCACTAATCAACGAGATGCTGGAGAGGGAAGGTTAAAAAAAAATCTCTGCACAAAACGTGCACGTGGCAAAAGGTAGAAAACAATCAACATAGAAGAAAACTGTTTATAAAAATAAACAAGGTCGCAGTTTTGGGTCTTTCCTACTGCACAGTTGTTTCATCGTGTATTTACATAAATACGGGGCGAGTTTTGCATGCACACTTTGTTTGGTACTGTTCAAACAGTTCTTTGTTTGTCGAGACTAGTGCTGGCCGTGTGTTCCGACCACCAAATGGATTGCATCATCCATTAAAACGGAATAACGTGTTACATTCCTAGGTCAGATTGTGTTACATATTCCTCACTTCCTCTACGTTTGTGGTTGAGCTTGGCAAACTAATAAAAACTACGCACTGCTTGAAGAAGTTTTATAAAATGTCGAGTTTAAAGGCAGACTTAAGCCTCGGAGTGCTAATTAGCACTACTGCTTACGTTAAAACTGCAATTCAATTTAATAAGGCTCAATTCGCGACTTCCTCTGACGTCTTTGGTTGATTCAAGAACCGTATGGTGTTTCAAACAAGTTGCAAATTAACAGTAGGTATTTATATGTTTGCAGAAAAATCTTATCATTTAGCATCCAATTACTGAATTTGTGAAAGTAAATATCCTCGCAATTAATATGAAAACAAACACTTTCGTTATTTTATGATGTAATGTACCCAAATATATACTCGTAAGTCAATGGATATACCACGATATTTTAACAAACAATTTAGGAAACATAAAGTGTAAAGGAAGCGATGGACCTGTCACTACGGTATGCACTGCTAAAAGTTTTAAACTCGATATATTACCGCACCTCGATATTTCTTCGAGCATCATACTTCGTAATAAAGTGTAAGAGAAACCAGCATTCATCGGTAAACTTAGGTAATACTGTAATAGTGTGTTATTTAACATTGCCGTAGGTATCATTTACGCAAATTAAATAGAAGCGAACCGTCTCGTTGAAAAGAAACCATTTTCTTATTCTTCCCTCGGGCAGTTTATTTCCCCGCTGTCACCGGTCATTATGTCACTGCGAAAATAAAATATCATACTGGCTGTTGCGTACAAGAGAAATGTTTTTTTTTTATTTCAATAGGAATTATACTTAAAACCTTTTTAATGATTCTTGTAGGTATATTTTAGATGGTGTAGTCGCTCTGAGGAAATTGAAATTATTCTTATTTTTGTCGCGTATTAGGTAATGTAACAGGAGTACGTACTACTTTTTATCTGTAGTATTTTATTAAGTTAATCCTCTCAAAAAAAGTAGGAATAACATTTTACTAAATTGAGTTGTATTTTCCTATATATTTTCAAACTTTGACAAGAACGAAGACTTCCGTTTTCGTTTTAATTTTATAAGTTGAAGTAGATATTTTAATGCCTTTTAAACTTATTCGATTAAAGGATCATTAAGCCATTACAAAAGTAATCCTTCTAACAATACATCGAAGAACCATTAGTTCGTAATCATCCAATCCCAAACAAGATTCATTAAATGATTCCCTATCTCAAGCAAAACAAGGTAGCCATTTTAGTTTCGCGGCGTTTTGCCGTCCATTTACTCTCACTTGTTAGGGGCGTCCTGAAAAAACCTCGCCGCAGTAATCTTAATTACATTGTGATCTCGTTACTGCTCGGCCTTAATTCATAATTAAATAGGGACGTGTCCCAACGTTGCTTATTTATTTGCTATTTTATGGTTTAGCGATTGCCCCGCTTTTTTTCTGCGATGAAAATTAAGGCAGTGCCTTTTTGCGACACCCCTTCTTTGTTGCCCTGAATATTCATTTGCTGCCTATCGGCGGAATGGCGACTCGTTTTTTTAAAAGTATTTTTTTATGTTCTCCCTTTGTGTTGTACTGCAAACACTTCATGCTGTGAAAATATTGAAGGAAAACTCAGAGCTTCTGTTTTTATTATATAGACTGTTTTATGAGCTGTATTTGCGCCGTTAAAGGAAAAATAAATAAAGGTAATTTTTTAATGTTTTGCGTTCCCATTTTCAAATTTAAAGGAAAATGCAGACAGTTTTAATTAATTTGAAATGTTTGCTCCAACTTATGTCATACATACAAGTGTATTTAGCAGAGTTCTCTCGTTGAAATAATACCAATGTCAGAGGGAGCACGTCTGTAGAAAGCACACTAATCAACCCTCGTCCTCTTTGACCGGGTCATTAATGTCCAAATCAAGTAATTAATTATGTTCCCCGTTTTTTTTCCTCATTTTCTTGACGTTTTCTGTAAAAACGCAAAGGGTCTGCCTTGTGAAGATCAATCAAATCAGAAGAGGTCCGGGGACTGCGTTTACCACTACTTAAGCATTTACGAGGTTGTCTTACGGAGTTACGACTTCGCTTGCACAGGTTGACTGTTGATCTTATTTGGAGAAGAATTTACGAGCTACTCTGTCCCTTTTTTCTTATTCATTCGAGTACCTAATTGTTATTTTCTTTTTGAACTGCCCCACTCGGTGGAACGGTAAATTTGCTGGCTAGATTTCTGTTTTATATTCGAATGACGCTCTGAAGGCGAGAATAACTTATTTAGTAAAGTACCCTAAACAGCCTTTGGTATTGTAAGATATTTGCGTATTGTGAGTGCTAAGCGCGTGTACGCAAATAACGCGACCGAGTTTATTGACTTCGTTAGTACATAGTTTAGTTGCTAATAGAACAATTAGCAGCAATATTGCTTACTAATGAAGCCGCGCAAACAAACTTAATTTCGTATTATTCCAAGTTATCTATTTGAATTATAAAAATACTAGCTGACCCGGCAAACGTTGTTTTGCCATATAAATTATTTCTAGCTGTCCGACGCTACTTCGTTCGCGTGGAGTCTTACCCCTTACCCTACCCCTGCCCTACTCCTACCCTACTCCTACACTACTCCTACCGTACTCCTACCCTACTCCTACCCTACTTCCACCCTACTCCTAACCTACTCCTTCCCTACTCCTACCCTACTCCTAACCTACTCCTACACTACTCCTACCTTACCACGGTAAGTAAAGAAAAAAACATTAAAAGTATCCTATGTCCGTCTCCTGGTTCTAAGCTACCTCTCCACCAATTTCCAGCCAAATCGGTTCAGCCGTTCTTGAATTATAAATAGTGTAACTAACACGACTTTCTTTTATATACAGGGTTATTGGTAAAACATTAACAACCTCTTAAGAGGTCATTGTACTCATCATTATGAACAAGTTTTACTGTGGGACCAAACCTGAAATCGCGAAAAAAATCAGCTGTTCCATACATTTATGTTCGTAAAACTCGTCAAAATGTAGGGAACAGCTGATTTCAGATTTGGTCCCATAGTAAAAGTTGTTTATAATGATGAGTACAATGACCTCTTAAGAGGTTGTTAATGTTTTACCAATAACCCTGTATATAAGTATACATTGGATAC
Source organism: Mesoligia furuncula (assembly GCA_916614155.1). NCBI lineage: Eukaryota > Metazoa > Arthropoda > Insecta > Lepidoptera > Noctuidae > Mesoligia > Mesoligia furuncula. Next base: position 19,696,873 of record OU744800.1, on the reverse strand, counting down.
TTGTAACTTCTAATACTAAATAAACTAACAAGCTATTAAAATTAAAATATAATATCCTAACCTAATTAAAACTATTAACAAACTAAACTATGGCGTGGAAAAATACCTCCGCATTGCTGTCGACTGGTAATATACCCAAGAGACTGCATGGCCACGTTGTATGGCAATACTTAGCCTCTCCTGGGAAGTGTCAACCAGCCGTTTGGAGATTTCATTGAACAAGCCATGAGCACTCGGACCCCACGGCCCGAGGGTTTCAACCCCAAACGGTTCGAAAATATAATTAACCGATATGGTTGTTATACTTTCGCCGCGTGTCTGTGTGTGTGACTTAAAGAATAGCACCACCCCATACTTCCCGTGGGTGTCGTAAAAGGCGACTAAGGGTCGTACCGGAGAATGGGCAGCAGCGTTCTCTATGCATTCCACCACCATACCATACTGCGACCGCCAGCCAACCCGCCTGCCAAGCGTGGCGATTATGGCAAACCCCCCCCCCCCCTTTTGGGGGGCCTATGTCCAGCAGTGGACGTCTTTCGGCTGAAATGATGATGATGATGATGACTTTCGCCGCTTGAGGTGTTCACAGCACGCCGAGTCAGGAAGATGGGATGGAGCAAGAGTATAGACATTCGTATTTATATTATTAAGTTACATATTCAACGTGTTTTTTTTTTATATCCCATAACTCTAGGGTTATATTTTATAAGTAAAAAATAATACAAAAAGTTTTAGAATTTTTAGTGGTCCAAAAATGCATAGTTTCGAAGATATCATTGTATTTAAGTTTCATTTATAAATAGAGTAATTCATTTTCATTCAAACCAATCATTCATATTTAAAGCTAAGAAAATGCGACGTTTTCATATTTCACGCAAAGGTGTTTTACATCAATAATCGTGACTTTGTCGAATTAATTTGTATGAAAAATTAAAAAATTAAAACAAAAAAAAAGATATTTGAAAAATAATTCATATGCCAGTTGATTCTTTACCTTTAACTTAGAGTTATGGGATATAAAAAAAACACGTTGTACTTATATCATAAAATAAACTTACAACATTAATGAAGCAGTTCCTAAAATCGAATGAAATATAAACCAACCACTCGCCGTCATCGATTTCGTTCCCAGAAAATTCAGTAATCAATCAAATGATCTCATAAAGGTATTCATTGCCAAGCACTTACTATTTTACTGCTAGTTTTAGGGGGTACTAAAACCATTTGGCTATCTTATTTTACGATTTCCTACCACGAACGCGGCATGAGCGTCTGTTCAAACAAAAACTTACGGTACGTGTGATTTAAGACATAGTAACAGATGGAGGGGAATGTTTACTGCACACCTTTATAGTCAGTTATCGTTATTACGTACGTTACATAACATTCAATGTAAGCGTAGGTATAAGTGAATTTTATCGATCGCGTGTTCATAGATTTATTTTGTCAGTTTTGGGTGAATATTTTAATGTTTACTGACAGTTTTGAGTCTTTAAAAGCCTTTTAAAATGTTGATTTCATTGGCTACGTAGTGCCTCATCCAGACATTGCCTTCATATCATATTGAGCCCGTAAACGTCCCCCATTGAAAATGGTGTGCGTTTGGTAGCTTGCTGCCATAAAATTGCTATTGGTACATTTTTATAGATACTTACAACCATTTATTTACTTTACCCTGATAGTGTAAAGAGGTCCTTGACTATAACCAGGGACTTGAAAACGAAATGAATTTCGTTCCGTTACCACTAATGTTATCGTACTTATAACGTATTTGTAACGATACTAAAACCTAAAAATATCAATAACGTTACAAAAGAAAACGTTATAGAATATCATTTTCGTAGAACAATATTTATAAGTAACGTTATAGGTATCAGTAACATTAAGCTTATCCGGTTGTAATAACGTTATAGAAGAAACGTTACAGATTCATCTGTAACGTTATTCTTCATACTTTTTCGTCATCTTATAAGTCATGAAGCTGGCAAAGTTGAGTATCGAAATGAATAACTTTATTATATCGTTATACTAATAACGATATATTGAAAATATTGTTATTGAACAGTTTAAGATTTCGTTCCGTTTGTCAGTATCGTTATAGCCAAGGAATTAATTTTGTTACGATACTGGTGGAACGGTACAAATTATCGTTACAGGAACTACGCGTAACGTTATTTTGAGTAACGTTTCAAGTCCCTGAATAAAACTGGCGCTTTTCGCTTTATATTTCCACCATTCTTTATTCTTATAGCCATTCCGATTATCAGAATCAAACAGGCTTATCTTACACAATTTAATTTAATCCCGCATAAAAACCGATGGTCTCACTTTGCCTCCGCAAACTAAAAAAAAAAACGTTCAACTTAATTAAGGATTAACGGATAACAATATTTATTCCAATGAATAATGTTCTTAAGGCAAAATGGCTGGAAGTTGCGAAGCGATTCAGGCCCAGCGAAGGCCACTATTAAAAGTTTACCGGTGCGAAGTTGTCCCATTCTTATGCATGGATGAATTAGCACCTAGCTAAGTAAAGTGTGGATGTTCGGCCACTTTCCTTCCGGAATATTCTTTGGGAAGTTCGTAGCTATTTTGGCTTTAAAATAAAGTTTAATAAAAAAGTAAAGTATTTTTACCGACTTCAAAAAAAAGGATCAATTTGACACGTATGTATGTAATTTATTTGAATTGCATTATATTCACTTATGACAATCTATTAGGGCTTCCAAACAAATATACAAAATTTTATAGACGTATGTATGTATGCATGTTAGTCCACGCATTTCTCCGCAACTATTAATTGGATCGTGACCATTTTTTTATTGGCTTACCTATACTTCAACTTAGGGAACAGTGCAAGTTTCATTAAAATCGATTCAGTAGTTTTCAAGATATGGACTAAAACGTGTAAGTGGGACGGCCTGGCTTATTGATACGAGCTACGGGCGTAGTGTCAAAGGGAAAACATCTCAAAACCTTGGTCAAATTCTATTGCAAAAACAAAATAAAAAAGTAATTTAAAAAAATTAAACCGTCTTCAAAACGAAATTAACTCAAAATTATGAAATAACTTTAATTTCGGAAGTCGGTGGCAAAAAACTAAAACTATAAAAAATACAGATCCCAAAGACACCGACTTCCAAAATTAAAGTTATTTTATAATTTTGAGTTAATTTCTTTTTGAAGTCTATTTTTATTAATTTGAGACCGTTATTTTGATCGGAAATATAGGTAGGCACAGTCAGCGATAAAAGTCTTAACACTTCAGTTTTGTTAATGTTAATTATTGAGCTAAATAACGTACCATCACGCTTGTTGCCCTGACGGGTTGGGCACAGCTGTACTTATGATACACCCACATTTTGCCGGTATGTTGAACAAAATATTTAACTAAAATCGCCGAAGAAGTAAAATTAAAAGAATATTAACTCTTAAATACTGAAATATTAACAGTTAGCTATTATATCAAAAGTATTGGATAATTTTGTGTCTAATTAGATGATGTGTATAAGTAGGAGTGTAAAGGTCAAACACACACGTATCAAAAGGAAAAAACCGGAAAGGGATCGGCACCGTATCAACTCGAGCCGTTCAGTATTCTTTGTATGAAACTCCCTACTGCAACGCTCGCATCGGAATCGTAACGTAATCGCCTCGCCTTCGGGACAAGCTCACGAACCGCGGTGCGGTGCGTTACGGCTCGTCGTCGCCGCGCTTACGGCTCGTCGTCCCCGCGCTTACGTCTCTCCGTACCCGAGCTTACGGCTTTTCGTCCACGGCCAGCCTGCTGCACCATCAACCAGCGGTCGGCGAGCCGTAAGCGCGGCGTCGCCTAGCCGTAGCCGAGTCGACGTATCGGAGCTTCTGATCCGCTTTGGTTACGTACTTACGTTAGGTTGACGCCTGTTTGACGGCGAGGCGAAAGGAAATACGGTGCTGATTACTTTCAGATTTGATACGTGTTTAATCCACTTTTGTTGCTAGTCCACCGGGGCGCATGAACAATAAAAATAAGTGACGACATTACAATGTCGGTGACTTTCCTACTTTCTGACCATTAGTGCTGGCAAATGTCGGAAAATTTTCGGTGTCAACTATTATATCCTACTGTAATACAGTATCAACAAGTGTAAGGAGTATTGCGACTGTTACTGGCGGCTTTATATACTGTAAACTCAACAGTATACTTAAGTATACTTACTTTACGGCATTGTATACCTTAAAAAGATCGATAAAAAAGTCCGCGATGCTATTATCTCCGAAGGACCACAGTAACCATTTTTATCTTTTACATATAAAAAAAAATGGGTTATTTACCAAGCTATTTTAAATAATGCAATATTATTCCTTATCCAATTAAATACATTAGATATGTTGTGCATTTCATGGAGATCAAAATTGCCCTTTACTGCATATCATTAAAATGGATATCTTAGAAGATATCAGAGATTTAATAAAAAGCGGGGACAGAGCGGCTGGCGGGGCGGTACGGAGTTGGCGGTCAGCTAGTATAATTATAAATTCAACATTAATGATGGTAACTAATATTTTTGTAAAAATATAATTCAAAAGAGTGTCCATGGACTTTCTTGCCCGTTCTTTTCCATAGGACTTCTTGACAATTCAAAAGTGCCTGTAAATAAATAGTTTAATTGAAATAAATGAGTTGAGTTTGAGTTTAAGGTAATAAATAAATATCGGCCATAAATAAAGCTATAGTAGGTAGAATACATCATAATTGGCTTTATATCTGTATCATAGTTAGTGTAGGTATAACCTTAAAACCAAAACATCAGTGTCTTTATAATATTTTTGGAATATTTTACATGTGGCTACCCCCTTTGAATTTTATGAGGCATCTCGTAAGTTTCGAGAACAGTATAACAGTGGATGTCTTAAACCAGTGAACAACACTAAGTTTATCGATTCGTCTGTCATCGCCACGTATCGGCAAACCAATTTCCTGCACCTGATTTTTACAACTTTTCACAAGAGATAAGAGGTTTTGTTAAATTTTTTTTTTTATTATAAGAGAAAGACACTTCAATTTTATTTATTTGTATAGAAGAAATGTATAGTCGTTAGATTTTATTACTTAGTAAATAAAATTCAACGAAAATATAACTACCCGATTTTCTAATCAATAATCGTTAAAACTACAACTAGTTTTAACGATTATTGATTAATGATTATTGATTAATGACTAATGAAGTGTGAGCAAGGCTTATTTTGCAACCTAAATAAGCCTGGCTCACACTTCATTAGCGATCTATTTGAAATGCTGTAATATAATGATAATACAACAATTAAGTTCAAAGTTTAAATTTCCTAAATAGACTGAAATCAATAATACAAACCAGTCAGACAATTTCGTCGAATTCACCAATAACGCCTTCGACATAATTTCATTTTAATTATGATAATTATGAAATATTCGACATAACTAATTTCATAATTAATTTCTACATAATACCAATTAATAAAAGCTATAAACGCTGTGCTTCTACTTATTTGATGCTCCAACTATAATAACTAGCTCGGAAGTAGCTCTCAATCTGTATCAAATAATATCATTGATGGTCGGCAATGAAATACAATATTCCACTGGACTGCCAATTAAAAGTTTCAACGGATCGACTCCAGCGATTTCTGGTGTAATAATGCTCTTCAAATTTTAACGGCGGATGCAACAGCAAGTGTGGTGCAAGCCATAAGAATCAATTAAGTACGGCGAGTTGTTTTAGTAAACTTCTATTATGGAGGAGGGTTAGAAAACTATGTCTATTTCCTTGGATATCGGTTCTGTTTAAGGGCTGATTTTTCAATAGTCAGATAACTTATATTGAAAGATATGACGAAATGCGATACCATTAGGCAAGAAAGAAAATATGTTTTTTTTTTAAATAAGTAGTTACACCACTTTTACAATGAATGAATGTTCTGCCGTCATAAAGAAAAAGGGCACAACTAACATTTTTTACAAAATTGAGTTATATACAGCAGTTTTTTTTTTTAATTTCCGACGAAAAATTTCAAAGCAGGATAATTAATATTCAAAATCATGTACTGAACCCATGGTAACAGGTTGTGCTTCGATGTATGGCACCCTGTATAATAAGATAGTTTAATATTGCTCTCAAGAGCTTTATTGATGTTTATTTTAGAGGTCAATATTATAATAAATAATAATATCGTTTATTGCGGATCACACATAAAAATACACATACAGTATTAGTAACACGACTTAAAAAAAAATATCGACAGACTTTGAATATTGTCAGGAAGCTTAGATCAGCAACAACAAAACACTAAATACAAAACTCGTAAAGGCTGCACGGAAGTGATCAGCGTTAAAAGAAATTCAACATTTATCGCAAGCCGAGACGCCGGCGCAGCTAGGTACGATAAATATCGCTGTTACATGAGAACTTGCGCTCCATACCTGTGGTACTCAAACTTTCATCGAGTTGCTACCGAACGCCTCACTAAATCGCGATTGTTATTAGTTCAAGGGTTCCGATACTGACTTTGAGAGATTTCTCTGCGATACTACCTACATTATTTCTCAAATGAGAGACATAGTTAAGAGCCACCAATAAACGTACTTTACCCTCTAAAGTAGATGTGATAACTTGGTCCACTTTGTCGTGAATTTTCAATTTTGTGTTATATTTGGTGTCATTATAAGAATAACGCGAATGTATGAAAAATTAAGAATAAGCTACCCTTCACAAAAAATACTTTTGCAGTATACCTTTGTAATTTTAATTCAAACATTTAAAATATTACTCAGATTAGATGCAAGAACATCTTACATGCTAAGGCATGAATTTCTCCCTCTTTGAATTGAAGAAAATCATCTTGAAAATGTCCCGACATTCTACAGTTATCTTAAAAATGTTTAAACGTTTAGAAGCAAGGAGCGACACGAAATGTTACAAAACGATTGTTATCAGACTTCTAACAATTCACTGGGGTATATTTAGTAAATTGAACGAACCAAAAGCTACTTAACACAATATTAATTTATTAAATAGTAAACAGTACAGCTAAAAGTTTAACGAATCCTCTTACGTGAATATACGGTGAAGTTCCTAGAGATTTTGTTTACATAGATAAAATAAATATTTGTGGGGAGTTTTCCTGCATCACGAAATCGATTACGGTGTAGGCTCGGAGGCCTTTTCTTTGATATTCGCTCAGTCATTGTCTGCCTATTGCGGATGCCGTAACTTGTATGCTTTGTAAATAATTGAAAAATCTATCCAATTTTATAAGTTATAGTTTTTTCTACACTGGACTCTCGTCGTACGTAGGTATAGAATGAAAGTTTTATGAGCGAACCCAGAATACATTTCCATTTGTGTTAAAAAGTTATCTGATATCTATTCAGCTTTCACAGCCCCATTACCTACCATACGTAACAAGACTAACAACTACCTTATTAGTGTGCTACCATATTTTATTTCTTTAAAAAAAATACATCTCCGTTGTCAATTACTGTACCACTACCCGATGCAAAGTAGCCGTCCTAGACAGGTAAGCGATGAATATTAAAACTATAATATCGTAAACTTGGCTCCTTGGCTAATTAATAACAGCCGCACAGGTCGATCGATCAGGGTAATCTACGCTTGCCGCGGTTGGTCTGTGGATGGGTGACCATCTTTACATACCGAGATCCCTCCGTGCCTCGGAAAGCACGTTAAGCCGTTGGTCCCGGCTGTCATTCGTGGATCTTTGACAGTCGTTACGGGTAGTCAGAAACCCGAAAGTCTGACAACCAGTCTTACAAGGGGTATCGTATTATCCAGTAACTGGGTTGTGGAGGTCAGATAGGCAGTCGCTCCATGTAAAATACTGGTATTCAACTGCATCCGGTTAGACTGGAAGCCGACCCCAACATAGTTGGGAAAAGGCTAGCAAATGATGATGAATATCGTAAACTTGGAACGACTATTAGTAAGTAGGTACAGTAAAAACGTTTCTTAAGACTTGAAAACCTTAACATGATCCCTAACAGATGTTGAAAAATAAGACGTGACTCTTAAACGGGTAATACCACCCGCTTCTGATGGGTCGAGCCTGACCTGTACGCCACAAGCGGATTACAGAATGTCGTTTCCTTAGTCACTGTGCTGCCGACGACGGGGCGTTTGTCAGCGGGCCGTAAGCAGAATACTTAGTGTGCTCAGGTACATTTGACTCGTGTTACGTTTAACTTGAACCTGCCAATATTAGTGTTCGGTTACAGGGGCGTTACATGTTTACAAATTCCGATTCTTGAGATGTGTTTGAAGATGGTTAGTTATGTTATAAGCGGGTATTAACTTGTTGTTGTCATTACTGGTGGGGGAAGTTTATATAGTGCTAGAAGTAAAACAGATTAATCGTGAGACAAAAGGTTTTTTTTCTGTATCCAAACTCGGCTAAAAACTCACAAAAGGAACGAGAATAACTACTAAAACAATTATCGCTATTAACATAAATGATTTGCAATGAAAAACAGAAAACAAAGAGCATTTAGATGGAAAAAAGATGGGTTAAACTGTTCACGGAGTTTTCTTTTGAGGAAAAATGCTTTCAATAATTAAACAGCCACTGAGAATTCTTAAATACAGCACATACAAGTGCCGTAATTCTTTTTCAATAAACATAATAATGTGAAGTTGTGGCAGCGAGTTTATAGCTCCATAATGTTACCGCAAACAAGTTTGAAATCACTTCTAATCGCTGCTAAAGTCAAATTTCCCCATATTTTATCAATTTACGATAGTACTTCAGCGCGGTTATATTATTCGATACCCGGTTTAATATCTTAATTTATATTGCACCTGAGTTCACATAGCAAATTGCTACAGAGACACGAAAATTATAGGAACTGAGAAAAATATTAATTAATTAATATCCGAACGATAAAATTATGTTGATAGGTCAAAGTAGATCTCAACACAAGTGTGGCCATATTATAGTTAATGATAATATGGTGTCATAGACGCGGCCAACTGAGAAATAGTGTTTCAATAAACACGGCCGGCGCGATCACCGGGAAAATTGACCGATTCCGGGAAATCCTCACAGGAAAAATGTCATACGATAGCTTTTTTTTTCTATCCAAAGAACCAAGCCAAGATTTAATATTTATGGATGAAATGTGAGACGGAGCGGATGATTTAAAGTGCCTGATGTGGAAATCGTTCCTCGCAGATTTTCTGACCCAGCGAAAGTAATGTCCTTCTTTACGTTTTACGTACCAGTTGTTTTCTTTCGTGAGGAGAGAAAATACCGAAATGTACCTTCGAGGTGGGCGAGCGTGTGCGACGATTTATTCCTCCCTTTGCAAGTCACTTTGGAAAAATATTTTTTTATTTGTTTATTTACGGAGATTTGGTTCTTTTGATGTCGATTCTAACGAAATTCGGGCTGTTCAAAAATATCATATCTGTGTACCTACTCTTTTCTTTTAGTTAGCGGTTTGTTTTTATAAAGATCTGTGAGTTCGATTGTTTTTTTTTTCTCAGTTTGGGTTCGACCGGTTAAACGTAACGTAAAAATATTTATATTGTAAAACAGACTGTATATCTAATAAGTATTTTTTCTACCCATCCTTAATTAATTCGAATAATTAATCGGATAAATTGACTAATTGTGATAAATTTAATTCAAGTATTTCTCTCTATTACGTATTTATCTCTTTGCTCTTTTAATCACAATTTTTAAGTAAGTACGCACTGAAGTCTAAATAAAGTTCCAATCGCACTCTTACTTCTTAATTGAGTGCAGGTAATTAAAAGTCAATCGCATTGTATCAACAGTATGCGGAGTCTAGCCACTAAAAGCCACAATGGAACAATTCTCCAAGTGTTTCGACTTTTCCCTGCACCTTTGTCAGACCAGCTGCTCACTTTGTCTGAACTTAACAAGGTCGAACTAATAGGCATTAGACTCATTTGTTACACCTCCACGCTTCGCCGCCCGCCAAAGAACGTAAAAAGGGAGACGCTTAGATACCCCGCAACTCCCCAAATCTTATTCGCTGTTCCAACTGAAATGTCTGCTAAGATTTCCTCTAAAACATAATTATAATCTTGAAAATGTTTGATAACACTGTTTTATTACACTTCGTGAGATTTAGACTTTTTGAAATTTGTTTATGATTTTTTTACAATCATAAATTGCGCTGTAAAGGTTGCTCTTTTCACTTCAATGGAAAGTGAAGTGTCATACAAAGCTACAATATATTCGGGACTCGGTTCGAGCCCGCCGCCGTAATCAAAAGGCTCTCTGGGGAACAATGGCGCCCACATCGGGGTTGGGCCCGATAAGCCTCGACAATTATACTACATCGACTTTTCAATTATCCAACCGGCTCCTCCTCGCGAACAATGCTAGCTTTATTTATGTATATTAGAACGGTCATTTTATACGCTGTGTGCCTTTTACATTCGCGTTTGCTCAGCCAGAATCGAACGCCATTTGATTACAGATCATCGCGCCCAGCGAACACTATGGACAAGAATCTTTATAGTTGTTTTTCTTTACTAAACGTTTCTCTTCATTAAGTCCTTTGAGTAATATTTTTATGAATCTTTCTTGTCTTCATCTTGGAGGATTAAAAGTCAGTTATTAGTTTATACCTTGTTTATTTAATACTAGTTGCGCCCCGCGGTTTTACCCGCATTGCTGTCGATCCCATTGGAATATCGGGATAAAAATTATCCTAAGTGTTATTTTGATATATAAGCTATATTACTGTAAAGTTTCATAAAAATCCGTTCGGTAGTTTTTGCATGAAAGAGTAACAAACATCCATTCATCCATCCTCACAAACTTTCGAGTTTAATATATTATTAGGATGTTTTAATTAACATTTCTTTTCTTTAACAGGTGAAACTCGAACAGAATGTGGGCAAACCGTCGCGGGTCATCCACATACGGAACATACCTAATGAGACGACAGAAGCCGAGATCATACAACTCGGCCTGCCCTTCGGGAGGGTCACTAATGTACTCGTGCTTAAAGGCAAAAACCAGGTAAGATACTACATTTGTTTTTGGTAAATTGGTTTGTAAATGTAATCCTTTTAATTAGGGTAGGTATTTACTGAATTTAAATACTAGTTAAGAGATTTGGTGATACGAGGGTGACTGTTGTTTGCCTACCACAATTGTTCACGAAACATTAAAAAAGCTAGAGTAGAAAGTGATTGATATTACTTTGAAGTGAACATTCTTACCTCTCACGATAAGAAACGAAGGTACCAAAGCCGATTTCCATCAATAGTAGCTACATTAAGCATTGCCTCAAAGCGAGGTATTACACCGAATAGTTACATAATTAAGCCCAACTTTGCCAAGCCTCTCGTCAACCACGAAGGCAGATTAGCCAAACTTAGGCCACGTAACCGATCAGGCCTCATTTAACAAATGAAGTCGGCCATGTAGCTACTCTAGTTACAATGGCGCTCGCCTCCACAGGAAGCACAACAAGTGGCAGGCACGGCTTGTCCGCAAATAGGCCGCTAACCATTGTCACAGTCTACCCCTACCCACGTTTTATTGTAACTGCAGTATTAGGGGGACAAGGGATGACTGAGGAGGATTTGTCGGATACAGCACTAATGAGTATTGCTGTGTTTCTTGATTCTTACTGTTTTTGTCCCAGTAACCTACAATCATTTTATGGTTCATTAAATACTACGTGCAACCACTTCGATCAAAACTTTAGGAACTATTAGAAGTCATAATTAAAAAGTGTTTAGACTAATTTCCTGATAATTTGTTTACCAAACAACAAAAACGAGCCCAAATATTGAAGACGCACGATAAATGACGCTTTGTATACCTATTTTAAAACAAAATGTTACGCCGACGATGGAAAGCAATTTTAGTATGATCGACATCCCTACTAACCCCCGTCAAACGAGAGACGTTTATCTATTGCGGGGTCAAAATGAACGGTGAATTTGGTACAAATATTCACTCTTACATTTTAGGCCCCTTTCCCATTTTTACCAGCTTATTTTTAAAAGTAGGTACAATTCGCGAATTGAAACCCAAGGGAGAGATTGCATCTAAAATTGTACATTGCGGAAATTAAAGGCGATGACATCTAATATAAATTTCAATTTGGGTCGAGAAGGGCTCATGAATGAGTGTAGATCGAGATTCGTTTGCCGTGAGTGACCTCGTCGAATAATATTTTATGAATATTTTATTCAATTTCTGTATCCGTTTCTCGTCGTGTTGTGGTGAAGCTTTTTGTAAAACAAATGGTGTTGTTAACTCAAGTGTGCAATATACGCGGAGTGTAAAGTCCAGGAACAAGTTGGCGAGGTACAGTTAGTATCTAATCCATCAAAAACTATGTCCTCATCATCACGCGAGCGCCAAGTGCGAGCAGGTTATAAGGCGACATCCAGCCGGTTTTACTGCGTATTTTACGTCGAAACACCCACCGGGCACGTGCAATGAGAAATTTACGATTTCCCGCTGACAAATTAAAAATGAGTTAGTTTACAACCGAGAAATAAAATAATAAAAAGAAAATCCTATTACGCGAACGCAGGAGGCAGCCGCGACAATGTTATCCCGTCTAATAAATAGCTCGCATGACATCCACCCTGTATATAGCGTAGCGTGAAGGAAAACAATCTCTCTTCTAGCAAGAGAAACAAGTCGAATCTCTTTTTATGAACGGTCACAGGCTCTTTACTTGCTTTTTCTTATAAAATATACCGTGTCCTTTTCTAGCCATACTCGAGGTGCAAAGTACTGGAAAATTTTCATAAGTTTCCATTCTTTCTATGTGCGATTTAAACATTTCAGCTTTAAAGTACTTTGTGCAAAATTACTGTGTTTTTAAGAAATAATAAATTAGTTTGGATTTATTTTTCTCTATAAAAAAAACCCGTACGAAATCTTTTCGCAAAGTTAACACACCGCTAGATTATTTGAAACTAATCAATATAAAGTACCGAACGTGGTCGACGCTAGTCCTTTGACGCACTCAGAGTGGATGATGAAAAGTATCGTTGGTAGCCGATGGTTACCGAACCTGTGAGAGTCCGGTTACAAAGGCGCCATCTGTGGAGAGGTGGGCAAACATGGATGTGAGTGGGTGCGGACAATCGCCCCCACTCTCGGTGATTAAAGCGAAAGAGGCGTTGACACTATTTTACGATCGTCGCTCGCATGACAGGTACGGTTCTATTAATTTGTGCTGCATCGATTTTGATCCCGTAACAGTTTTCGATGGGATGAAATTTTGCATACTTTACGATCGAGTGTAAAATTTTCTTGGACTTTTACCCCTTTCCACAAACAGTTAACTTCAAATTATGCAATAAAGTCAAATAAGGACGATGAGTCATTAATCAGTAAATACAAAGTTCGTATCCAAAGAAAAACATTCAATTTCAAATGTTTATTTACTTTGAAAATGCAATTCATATCATGATTTTCCTAGTTCAGCATTATTTTTGTTTTGCAAATATGTTTTGCATAAATATATTTGTGATCGATTGTTTATCTAATATACTGTAAAAGAAATAGGTCTCCAAAAACACGGCACGCAAACGTTTAGTTAACATTATAAATATGTCAGAATTTTCCGCTGACCCCGCTTTTCATCGCAGTGTATAGGAATATTTTTAATTAGCCCCGGGCAAGTATTCTATTTAATTTGCGGCATAACACACACAAAGAGCCGTGTGTTTCGTATTGTCCGATGCCAAAAGCAGGATACTGCGGTTTGAAAACGACGTGGAATAGATGAATTTACGGACGAAACGGCCATTGAAATCATAACGCTTTTAAAGAATGATGCAGACTACAGAATACTACATAACAGATCAGTCGGCGCGTGTGAAGTAGGTTTATGTATGGTCTGGGGCTCCGATCCGATTAATTGGACTCCATAGGCCCGGCAAACACAAACCTAGTTGGGGTGCGCCGCATTACACTACCAATTGATTTATCTCTACGAGCGAGGAGTTTGTATGTTTTAACGACCCAACAAAAGAGTTGGAAAACTATTATTCTGCCTTGTCCGATACTAAACGGTGACAGATGGTGTTTACAATGTTTGGGATAGATTCAAAGTAGGACTATGGTTAGATACAAAGACACTACAGACCATACCGTGAAAATATGTATGGAAGAGGTGGAACGTATCTTGAATTGTAAAAAATTCGATTCGATTTTTATGAAGGATGTGATGACGTCTCATTGTGTAATTTCCTTTTACTTAAACTTAACTAAAGGTTGACTTTATTTGTGCAGGCATTCCTCGAAATGGCGGAGGAGATATCGGCAGTGGCGATGGTGGCGTACTTCGGCGGCTGCGTGGCCCAGCTGCGCGGTCGAGCCGTCTACGTCCAGTTCTCTAACCACAAGGAGCTCAAGACCGATCAGACACATAGCAATGCAGTAAGTACCCTTATTTTGTAAAGAGTTTATCAATTTTAATTTTGACCAATGAGTGTTTGAAGACCAACAGATAATGGGGTAACTTAAATGGTGTCAGGCAAAAGCCAAAAGCTAAACGAAGGACCAATTTCACGGAAATTCAGAACACGTTGATTCCTCATTTAAATCATATGGCTACTGGTTATTTTAATCAGCTGAAAGGCTACCAAATCCGTATACATAGAACATGTTAAACATTGGATATAACAGCAACTAATTAGGATTACGCTCACGGGCTGGATAGACACAAAACGCGGCCACTCAATACGTAATAACTGATGACAGTTCAATTAGGCCTGTTACACAACAGCGGGATTATCGTGCGGTATGCGATCGGGCATTAAAGCCGATGTTACAATTGCGGAACAGACCCGGGGCTGTGGCCTGCACTCGACCTGTTAATTTAATCTTTGTTGGGGGCATCAAGACCCCCACAATTTAGATAACGGTATTCAATAAACCCGCATACCGCGACGGGACATAGTCGCCGACGCCGACGTTGTTCCGATTTGATTGAGTTACTAAACTATTACTGTTCTGTCTATACATTTGCCGTGATACCGGCCGTGCGTGTCGTGACTACTGAATAATTTCACGAAAAGTTGCCTGGTTTGTGGGGGTAAACGGACGTAAATGGACGAATCAGTGTGTGTCGCGATTATACTGTTCGGGAATAGGTAGTGAATCTGCCGATGACTTTGATTAATGATGTTAGATTATTAAATGTGAAATTATTCTTACTTTTTCAATAGGCGGATTAAACAGTATAAATAGTTGTACCTACATCCTACTAATATTATAAACGCGAAAGTTTGTGAGGATGGATGTTTGTTACTTTTTCACGCAAAACCTACTGAACGGATTAAGATGAAATTTGGCAAGCATACAGTTCATAACCAGGATTAAAACTTAGAATACTTTTTATCCCGATCTTCTCACGGGATCGAAACTCATGCGGGCGAAACCGCGGGGCGCAGGTAGTTACTAATAAACTTTTCTATCAAACATCACAATGATGTAGTAATAAACATAATTGCTTTTTCTTCCAACGAAACTTTCTCAGCTTCAAGATAAAATTCATATTCAAGATAAAATTGTTCTCCACCTTTAATAGGATGTCACTCCATCAGCTCTCTATAATTAACGTTCCCCCTTAACATCTTCAAGCACTAAAAAATATGCTCAACTCTTTAATGTCGCCGTGTCTTGTTGATTGCTTTAGTTCCCTTTATTTTATTTTTATTACTTCACCAGTTCACTTATAATTATGGACACAGTTATTCACAACTATAACATCCTTTCTGCCATAAGCGCTTGTAATCAAATAGACGCGAAATAGATCGCCCAAGTTAAACTAAAGTTACTCTGGTTAAACTGGTAACTAACCCTTAAGGAACTTATTCGTGTCTACAGGCAGGTTATGTCACTGAATCTGCTCAGTTAACCGCATCAAAACGTTAGTTAGCTACTTCCATCCTCTGGTTTGTTACTAAACGCTACACAAGTTTGGGACTCTCGCACTACTTGTTGTGAAAAATAAAGCTGGGATCCCGAGCACCTATATCGCAATTCGTCACTATAAGAATCAACTGGCAACGCTCGCAGAATCTTGCCACCCTCCATAATAAGGCTTTCGGGATAACGTTAGGTAAAAACGGAGATAAATGCCGAACATTTGTGAGTGAACCTTTCTTACCGGAGGCTCTTCGAAAATGAGAAAGGAAATCAATATTTTCGGTAAGTAACAAAACACCCAATGGGAGGATTAATTAAAACGTTATATAATTAGTTTCGTTTATCAACGAAGCCTATCAAAAACAAACCCTCAACTATTTTGATGGCTGATAATATTGAGATATTGTTCTTGCCTAAATTTGTGTTGGCATTATTGAGGGGATGGGACTCGATAACATGCGCAAGGGTTAGCGTCGGACCACGGGGAATATTTACCCACCGGATTTTCTAACAACACAATCATTATTTGCCACTAATAATATAAATTACCCTTTTTGCGGTAAAAGCTTCTTTGACGTCGTAATGTATAAACCGGAGAAAAGTTTGCACAAGATATTTACCTGTAGATTAAATCACGTGAAATTTATTGACAATATTGTTAACTATTCAGTTACCGCATTTAGTTATTATTAGCAAGTCTACTACTAGTCATTTATTCACAAGTTTGCTCTTCACAAATATGTACTCAACATTATTATTGTAACATTAAATAATATTCGCGATACATTGTTTATTAAATATTTGCAGGTTGTTTGATCAAATTGTCGGCATCGCAAACAGGCGTTTGTGTCAATACGTGGCTAATTAATGTGATGATTTAACTCAAAATGGATACATCTGGGTGTCTATTATCTGTTTGCGTTAATCCGTGTTTCTCTGTAGTGGAGTGTAAATATTGATCTGTAACATCTTAAGCGAATTATGGTAGACACTGGGTACAAATACATACCTTGGTTAAAGTAGGTGTGGTTATTTGGTCTTTGATAGTTTGAGGTAGGGGTAATCAAACGAAATTTTCGGGTTGAAAATAGGTGTTTATTTACAAAGGTTTGTTAGTTGATAAAGTAGGTAATTGTAACAGGAGTTCTCTGAAATTAGCAAAATAAAAACATTGCTTACATAATGTCACAAACATATACTTTGTAAAATGTTTTTATTTTAAAAAGTAGGAATAATTTATTATTGACAATATGAATATGATAGGTACTCAAAAATAAATCATCATCGCAATTCCAGTCCACAAAAAATAACCGAACAAAAACGATCTATCTCCAAAAAGAATAAAAACACTTAAAATTCCTCTTCAAAAAGAACTCCTTATTTCGGTGCCTAGGAAGCAAGAATATTATTTGACGTAGCGTCATCTGTTCGATACCTCATAATGATGTGACTCCGACGAGAACTCGTTACCATTACCGCCGACTTTATTCCCTGCACATTTTTCATGTACCTTTTAAACCTTTAACACTGGGTTTTCTTTGTACAGGTGCAACTGATAGATTTTTAAAATAATTTTACTGATATTCCTATCCTTCAAAGTAGATTTTAACCACGTATTTGACTACATCTTACCAAAATTTTCATCGATATTAATATCACTCACGAAATAACCCGCTTCAATGCTTTAATTGAAACGTCAGCACTCCTGAAAGCTTCAATAATATTGCGCTATTTTAAGCTTCAACAAGACAACCTCTTAAAGTTAATAAAAGATAACAATGTAGGAACACAGTGAACAGATACGACCCAAACTTTAGTGCACGAAAACGAATCAAAGTTATCGTTCATAAAACTAGAATATAAGTGCAGCTTCATTTTTATATAATCCACTACTCATTTCCAACAAAATATCAGTTTGAGTCTTAACACTGAACGCATAAGTGGGTACATACAAGATAATGTCACTATAAAGATTTATCGCTATCTCGTCACATTTCGGGATCTCTTTGTAGCGCACTATTAAAAGTTATAACGAGGCTGTTACGAATAGACAGAGTAGGATTTGTTATTGTGATTCACATGAAAAGACACGCTCTATACATAACTAGCTGCGCACCGCGGTTTCACCCGCATAAGTTTCGATCCCGTCGAAATATCGGGATAAAAATTAGTCTATACGGTAATCCAGGGTGTCAGCTACCTCCATACCAAATTTTATCAAAATCGGTCCAGCCGTTTGAGCGTGAAGAAGTAACAAACATATAAACACACACACACCCACCCTCACACATTCACAAACTTTCGCCTTTAGAATATTAGTGTGATTACTTCACTGAGCATCTGAATTTAATCGTATTAACGGAATTGTCTCCTGAACGCTCCCGTCTTGGGAGAATGACGTCGACCAGCTGCATTTTAAAGAACGTGCATTGAACGCAAAGCTTTGATCAATCATGCGATGCAAAAGGTTTTTGTGGTGGTTGAATAGAACTCTCGTAGTGAGGCTGGAGTTATTTTGTCGCGTCTCCTCGACGAATGTCTGTCAGTGGTCGCCTCTGAAGGATTGCGCGTCCCCCGAATAGGACCTTTTAAATATCTTCCGAGGTCGATATAGCGGGCGCCGGTGACATGGAAAATATTTTTGATGGAATCGCATTCCCAAAATCCTTTTGTTGCGTGTGGGCTGAGTTTTTTGCTTTTGAGATTTAAATCGGACAAAAAATGGTTCTGGATGAAATAAGCGGTTAAAAATGGATCAAATAAAGGAAGGAAATTACAAAAAGAAGCAATGAGCGAAAAGCTCTAAGTTTTGCCAACAATTAGGTAACAATCTTCAAAGGCCTACTGGCCCGGTATTATGAAAACATACATTTTGCCTAATAGTTCCAACAAAGACATATCAAAGAATTCGTAGCAGAGAAAAACAGGAGTGTGGGGGAAACAAGTCAACGTGAATTTGTACCAGAGCCTTTGCCGTCGGCGGCAGGCTTACCATGACACGGTTAAAGCCTTATTTTTGTGTCTGGCCTGCCCGCTTGTCAGCCCGTCGTCGCACAAAGCCATGTGAAAATATAGGATCAAAGTGTGCCGCGCCCTTGCATGCGATCGTAACGTGTAAACAACACGCTGTATTTCACTCGCGTGTCATTACGTTTTTTATTTGAACCTACCGTAGATCGCGTTGGCGTTGAAGGCTTTTCATGTGGATATTGGGTTTTTTAGCAGTAGGCTGCAACTGACATTGTTTGAGCTTGTTGGAAAAACTTGTAGTGACTTTTAGAAGTGAAATAAACAAAGCCTTTTAATAAACGAATACAATCGAAATTAGAATTTAAATTTATATTAATTAATGTAAAGTGAAACACAGGTTTGAATAAACCTAGTTCGGGCGGGTCGCTATCTAACACTCTAATTCCTAACCATCATTACTTGCACCTGTAATAAAAAATATTTTAGTTTTAGTTAATTTTTAGGCACTATGATTTTATGGGAAATTTACTACTATTGGCTAAATGTGCACCTTTTGTAAACGTTTTTATTAAATAAATTTTATCTATTCTATTCCGGGCCTGTCCGATACTGAAAAAAATCACATCATTCATGTAATGAATTTATGAATGTTATCTAACTCTCTAAGCACTCAAAGTGTCGCGTCCACAATGCCGTCCGCCCCTATATAACGACGCAACAAAGTACCAAATTGTTCCCGGACGATACAAAATAAGTTTATGACCCCCCTTTGTTTGATGTGGTCAATGTTATCTGTTGGTCTTGGACACTCGAAGGTGGCTCACGCGTGTGTCAGATAGCTCTCCTCTCCATTCCCCTATTACGTTTCATTGTTCGCGAAATTATGAGAGCGAAGGGCTGTTGTTTGTACATACTTTTTTCTACGTGACAATGAATGTTTTTACTTGCTGAAGGACGTCCTGAAATGTGGGAATTAACACGTTTTGTGTGGATGTGTGAAGCGCACTTGACAATTGGGAATCTAGATTCAATGTCCTTTGTTTTATCTAGGTTAGAAAGGAAACTCCAGCCTACATATAAGCTAAAGTAAACATAAGTTTAGAAGACCTCTCTAAATGTTTTCAAAATCTTGCATGACAGAATCTTGATTCAGTTATCCCGTCCATCTTCACCCATACCCTTAGTTTGCTACTATACTTAGTTAAGTTTTAGCATAGTTATTTTATAAGCTAACACACGACATATACCTTCGGCGTACACTTACCTATTATTTATAGGTAATATTTTTGCAGTCGGCATCGGCGCAGGCGGCGCTACAAGCAGCGCAAGCCATCTCCAACAGCGCCGGCGCCGCGCTCGTTGCCGGCGCGGGCGCAGCTCTACAGCCCGCGAATGGGGGCACGGAAATACAGGTAAGAATTAAATTTTTCTTGGCTTCTTTATCTTATTTTAATAGAGTTGCAGATCATAATACCAAAAATCTAAAATATGTATTTTTTCCCATTACTGCTACCTATTTGCTGACTACAGACTTCTTCCATAGCTCAGATGTGACTCGTAAAAATGGCAAAACCTTTAACTGCCTAGTAACTGCTGATTTTTAGGGTTCCGTTGCCAAATGGCAAAAAACGGAACCCTTATAGATTCGTCATGTCTGTCTGTCCGTCTGTCTGTCTGTCCGTCCGTATGTCACAGCTACTTTTCTCCGAAAGTATAAGAACTATACTGTTGAAACTTGGTAAGTAGATGTATTCTGTGAACCGCATTAAGATTTTCACACAAAAATAGAAAAAAAACAATTTTTGGGGTTCCCCGTACTTAGAACTGAAACTAAAAATTTTTTTTTTCGTCAAACCCATATGTGTGCAGTATCTATGGATAGGTCTTCGAAAATGATATTGAGGTTTCTAATATCATTTTTTTCTAAACTGAATAGTTTTCACGAGAGACACTTCCAAAAAATATATGATGTACAATACCATGTAAACTTCCACCGAAAATTGGTTTGAACGAGATCTAGTAAGTAGTTTTTTTTTAATACGTCATAAATCGTAAACCGCAATTTACATTTTATTCAATCAACTCAAATATAAAAATAATAAAAAAAACATTTAATTTCATAAACATAAACCTTATAATCCGGGCTTATGAACCCGGATGTTACGGAACCCTCGGTGCGCGAGTCCGACTCGCTTTTGCCCGGTTTTTTTTAATACACAGAAAATTAAATGCCGCGTTGTCAGTGTGTGACAACTGTATTACGCAACAAACGTATCACAATACATCACTAGGTATTCAAATAAACCCTAAATTCATATTATTCACAAACGAATACCCTTAGCGTACCCAAAATAATTATCTCCAACAATAGTGTTTAAAACTATACATAATTAATTTCACCTGTATCCATTAATCATCTTACCTCTCCCGATATACGTAAGTAAGTAACATAACCTAAGTAATACATTGAAATTCCAATATGAGCCGTTGAAATTGAGCCGATTACAAAGACCTTTAAATATTAAACTTGCCCCACAAATTAGGTTTGGGTATTCTCTAGAGGTCCCAGACTAAGATGCAGACTGCGGGTAGCATGCAGATAGACTGGTCTTAGACGTTCGACAGATTGTCGCCCGGAGGGTAGGGATCATGCAGTTGCATCGGTCAATATACTTTGGTAGGGTTCGAACGTAGTAGGTTAGATGGCGATTTTCCGAGAGACTTTCATTTATTTATTACTAGCTGCTCCCCGCGGTCTCACCCGCATAAGTTTCGATCCCGTGGGAATATCGGGATAAAAAGTATCCTATATGTTAATCCATCGTGTCAGCTACCTGCATACAAAATTTTATCAAAATTGGTCCAACCGTTTGAGCGTGAAGAAGTAACAAACATATAAACACAGACACACACTCACAAACTTTCGCCTTTATGATATTAGTGTGATTATTTATTTAAACTTTTCACACACAAAAAAGGTACAGAGGCAGACTTAATGCCTTAGGCAGTCTCTACCAGTCAATCAAGGGCAAGAGACATGCTCTTCTTGGAACAGATTTTTCTGACAGGCGCCACTTCAGCACAAAATCTAGAATAGAAATCATGAAAAATTTAGTAACCCATTAAAAATAAATATTACCTATGTCGATAGTTTATTCTTATTGGACGTAACATGAAGTCCAAAGTTCCCTCGTGTACTACATCTTCATGTCTAATGCAATATCTAACTGACATCTCCAAGAAACCCAACGGGTTTATAACAAAGACACATTGGACAATATCGCGCCGCTCCTCAACGTGCCCCTACCT
Organism: Mesoligia furuncula; assembly: GCA_916614155.1. Classification (NCBI taxonomy): domain Eukaryota; kingdom Metazoa; phylum Arthropoda; class Insecta; order Lepidoptera; family Noctuidae; genus Mesoligia; species Mesoligia furuncula. Next base: position 19,674,670 of record OU744800.1, on the reverse strand, counting down.
TTACCTCTATGTATCTTAACTGTAGTCACAAAGTGTCTATGGGGACTTCAATTATTGATAAGCTTTTCTCATAAGCACTAATGAATGCCTTTACGTAGATTATTATACTCTTTGTTCTTAATTACCGTGTAATTGATAGCTGAACTTCCTTTTGTGTTTTAATTAATTAATCCAAACATTTCATCTAAACAAGCAGGTACTTGGAAAAGGTTCTTTTGTGCTCATTTCTTGGTTTATACACGCGCCGTAATAATTTTGAATTTTCCTTCTTAAAATTTTGACTTACATTGGTTCAACCACTAGCTTTGAGCGTCAAGTCATTGGTTCGATCCCACGGTTTGGCAGTGTTAATATAATCCTCTCTCTTGGAACGGGATGAAGCTAATGGACCCTTTATTACTACCTACAGCATATTTTAATGTACTAGTTTTGTTCACAGGGTGGACCCAACACAGTCCTGCGCGTGATTATAGAACACATGTTATACCCGATCGTGCTCGACGTACTCTACTCCATTTTCCAACGGTACGGCAAGGTGCTCAAGATCGTCACATTCACTAAAAATAGTAAGTACACCCTCCTTTATTCCCATCACACTGTTTGATGTAAATGGCACACACGCACGCACGGTTGAATTTACGGAATATAATTATGCATATGCATATTCGTAATGTTTGCGGAAGACAGTTACATCTTCAGCGACGAACGCAATTTTGATGGATGAGCCCCAGGTACTTCGGCAACCGCGAGAGAGGAGTAGGCACCGAAAAAGGAGGGAGCGGAGGGACGAGGGACCATTACCGCACGCCTCACGCACCCTCAAACAATACCTCCCAGCCTCACACGCCACACCTCAGGAGCCTTCCGTTTGTTTTAACACAATTTTGCATAAAATCCACCTAATTAATTATGCAGCCGCTCTGTAATTTGCTTCAAATATATTGTTTAATAAGCCTTTTGTCACAATCGCTTTGTGTCTATGGCAACCCAGGATTACAGCGGCTAAAACAACTATTATTGAATCGAAACGAGGCGAGCTTTAAAATTAATTTCGGTCGGACTTGTTATAGTGATAGATTTACCAAACATAACACGGGGCCGAAATCCAAGGGCGCAATCCGTTTAAAATTTAAATCGTACCCTCATGCATATCCTAAATAAATCCGGCACACAGGAGGCAGGTAGGTAGGTACATATTTGATAAGCTCCCCTGAGCCGCGGGCAGCGTGCGGCGTGGCGGTACCGAGTGCCGACATTACTGTTCACTCTTGGCTAATTACACAGTACCTAGTCGAGAAACCTCAAATCAACTTTATTTAAAAACCCCGCTGGGCAACGCCCGCGGAATTATTTAGCCGAGCGCAAAAATTGCAAGCTAAAACGGTTCTTGACGACTTCACTTAATTAACGTAATTTGATTCTATTTAATTAAAACATTGATGAGGTGAGAGACTTCAAACATTGCAAGACTGTGTGATGCAACAAAATGAACAGAGATAATTAATAAGCTGCTACGAGTTTCAGTAGCAAGGTAACTATGAGTTGGTTGACTTTCCTTGCTTCAAGTTTCGTCCACCTCACTTTTACTAATATCATACTATAAACTAACATCGTAGATGAACTACATGTATACTAATCGGGCGAGAGATGCAATTCTCTAGAGTAGCGTAGAAGTCGACCAGCGTAGCACCGGCCTACGTGTGCTACGAAAGTGCTACGCGGCCTGTACACAATCCCCGTAGTGCTACGCTGCCTATACACAGTGGCCTACCAACATGAGCCAACGCCAAGTAACGCATACAATATCAGCTACGTTTTGCAAACATTTGTTTACATGCAGATAAAAACAAGTACCTATAAGGAAGAAGTTCTGAAATTATATTAATTTGCCGAATTAGCTCAGAGAAATTTGTAATTATAGCAATTGTATACACATAAGTTTAAATAATCTCTTTGATGAAAGCTATAAATTACAATCTACAATTATGAAATACCTCTAGAGATCCGATTACTGAAATTAATGATAGACGAATACTCATAGAGCAGTCAAATCGTAAAAAAGAATTTGAGTAATTAATTTTTATCGGTCCCTTCATTAATTAAGTCGATTCGGACGCCGTTTTAGCGTCAGTGATTAACATTTAATTTCTAATATTAAAACCATCTTTTTCATAAAATAAACAAGGTTTCAGTTAATTTTCTTCTGATTGAAGCTTTATTTTTACCTTGACCAATGAACTGTCAGAAAGGATATTGTTATTATCACTACGGTTGGCAGTTTAGTGATTGTAGTACGTAATATTATTAGTAGATAAAAGGATATTGCTGCCTATAACCTTTCGACACTCTCTTAATCACAACCCACGAATGGATAGAAGTAGCCAATTCGCAAATATTGTCATTACCGGATTAATCTTACACCTCTTTATTATAAGTCTATTTGATAACGGTGGGTACTCCAAAGATTTATACAGCGTGTTCCTTCATCTTAAACCCTTGAGAAAAAAAAAGAAAGAAAGCTAGGTAATAGTGCCATGTCGCCGGGATAGCGACTTGTCAACTTTTATGAAGAAACAGTTGCAATTTTAAATCCGATCCGCCTTGTTTTATCCAACGTCTATTAAGTTTTGTTTCATCCAAGAACTTACATTTAGTTCGGGGCATAAAATTAAATAAGTTTATTTTACTACTTCAACTGAAGAAAATGTCTGCCTCATCAAAAAATACAGGCGCATCTGGTTCTAAACGTTAAAACATGGACACAACCCCTATTCAATACGTGTAAGGTAAACAACATTCCCATAAAAAAGCTATTAAACTCAAATCACAGCAATCTGCCGTTACAGTTAATCGGTTTTGTTCCGCAAAATCTCAATACACGTACCAGGATCGCAGCGAGTATAAGCAGTTCAGTCTCATAACTTGTCGGTATCATGACATCAGTTCTCCTAATGCAGCGTTTCCAATTTCCGAACGTCCACCTTTCCAAGCGGCTGTTTGCTTTTTTACCACATTCATCATTGTCCAATTGTAAAAGCTTTTGTCTCCGGACAATTTCCCGGCACCTATTCTGCTTCTGAATATTCATAGCAGCACCTGACTGGGGCGTTTGACTCTTATATGTACTGCAGTGATATTATAAATAGCATCAGAATAGCTCCTATTGCGTTCAAAGAAATTGAGGTGTCGTATATTTTTAGAGAGCAGTGGTAACGGTCCCGACTTGCGAGTTGTAGGTCTTAGGTGGGTCCCAGACAGCCGCTTTACTTTGTGTTCATTATTTCATCATCACTGCTCTCGAAACGGTGAAGGAAAACATCGTGAGGAAACCGTCATGTCCTATAACCAATTTGAAGACATGTGACATTTACTAACCCGCACTGGACCCGCGTAGAGAGGATGTCTGTGTCCCAAGACTGGGAACATTATAGGCTGTTTATGTATATTTTTCGTAAGGCAAAAATAAGTTGACATTCCTAATTCTGGTCATAAACAAGTTTACCTAGCTCTATCTAATCATATTAACTGGTCAGGAAAAAAATACATTCTCTAATCTAAAAAATATAGTTGTTTTACCCTCGCTAAGCTCAACATTAATTAAACTACACGTGTGCTCTAGGATCTATTAAAACCGTATCAAATAACTAGACGCAAACTGAAGTAGGTTGCATATCCGAAACGTATAAATCCTTATTTCAATTATCCTGTCTCGTAGGGGAGCAAATAAACCACATAGCTATATCGCTCTCATTTTCGCTTTGAATACCCCCTGTGTGTCACGCACCTGCCTAAACTTACCTACAAGTATATATTTTACCTGTTACACGATTTACATAAAGCGTTCTCGTATTATTTATGCCGATGATATTCGTGCTTTTTAGGGTTCCGTAGTACTGACAAGGAACCCTTATAGTTTCGTCATGTCTGTCTGTCTGTCCGAGGTTTTGCTAAGAGACCGTTAGTACTAGAAAGCTGTAATTTTGTAGGAGTGTCTGCCGTCCACTAACTAAAAGGCGGCTAAGTGCATAAACTAGTTTTCGAAAAAACGCAAAAATAAGTGGGAATTGATGTCTCTTGAAAAGTATGCTATCTAACGGCCCAAAAGATCTTCATATCTTTGGAACTATTTATATTATAATAATGTTTCTTAGATAGAAAGATAGAGAATTTGAACTCTGTCACATTCTATTAAAAAGTGAATATTGACCATTTGAGGGTTAACGGCTTTCTAGTTAACGTGCGTCTAGGACGGCGTGTATGTCAATGACGCCGCCGACAAAGTGGTAAAATAAAATTTTGGAAAATATTTTTTTTTTAGGGTAGCTCCTACATGTGAAGTGGGGATAAATATTTTTTTCATCGTCTACCACATCGTGTGGTGTATCGTTGAATAGGTCTTCTAAAATGACTTTGGGGTTGCTAAAATTATTTTTCGATTTAATGTTGCATTTACGAAATATAAAATTTGTGGGGCGTTCCCCCCCCCCCCCCCCCTAAACTGCGGGCTTGAAAAATCTGGAAAAATTCACAATGATAGTGCATTATATGGACTTTAAATGAAAATTATAGCAGTTAAGATAACTTTATTAATTTAGCAGTAATAGTCGTTGAACTTGGGTGTTGAATAATTTTGTTCCAAAAACAAAATCCTTAGCATTAATCCTTTAAAGTGACTAAAATGAAGTAGTTGCTTGTTTATAACGGGCAAAGATTCGCATTGAAATTTTGAAACTAAAAAAACCATAATAGCTTGTCATAATTTTCACAATACTGCCGCTAGATGGCGCTGTACCAACGGGTTACGTTTTCATTCGAGTATATTCGAGTCCATCCCCGCACGTCTTAGAAATGATAATTCAAATTTAAAGTCGATTTTTGTTATTATGACCATTAATCCTAATATCTTTACCATTACAGAAGTAATGGTAACGATTCTGTTGTTCTTTATTCTGAATATAAATTCAGAATACTACGGAACCCTACACTGTGCGTGGCCCGATACGCACTTGGCCGGTTTTTTCTAAATCGCTTACATAATCGCTTTGAAATTTCTCCGACGCTGCGAAGTTATAATGTGTGACATAACTTTTTTCCCCTATTAAGATGTTCAATCTCATACCCTGAATTATTCGTATAAGTCATCGCTTCAACAGATTAAAAATTGAAGGGGTTGTCAGCTATCCTTATCAACGTGAGCACACGGGAGTTTGAGTTTCCCGACATCGGAAATTTAATATTCCGCATTTATTTACGAGTATATATTTACACATTCGCCGTCTACGTTTGGTAAAGCCACAATTTTCTTATAACATTCATCGCATAGAAGTTGTTACCGAATTGTGATTCATGTTGTTTCATGCGTGTTACTTTCATGAGTTTCGAAGTTTGCCTGATGAATATTCCATTACTTATGTTTATATCGCGTTAATATTGAATGCGGCGTAGAGAAAACGTTTATAATAGCGGTTCCGCTCTGTTGGCGCGTCGGCCACAGGCTGACGGGAGGTTACCATCAAACGCGTTCCTAATCCCGAAACAAATCTCAATGAAGAGCGCGGAGTCGCCGTAATCCTACACCGCCCCCCGGCCCCGACCCCTTGCCCCGCAACCTGCCCCGATTGGCTTTATTAAGGTGTAGCAGACCGCTACAATTATTATGCGTCCCCTGTTTGCGGTAGGTGTCGTGTCTATGTCGTCGTTAGATTCCCTTAATTAAGGATTTGATTCGTCTACAGATATCATCTTTGCGGCGTCTTAGTTTTCGCAGAAACGCCGAGAGCTTATTTACATACCCCAATGAATACCGACGTGTCGGGTAGCAACTAATTCTGCTGAGCAATTTTAAGGAACAACCTAAATTTGTTCTCGATTTGTAAGTGCACCAATGCTAACGACGTTGCTCTGCAAGTATTTAGCAATTTGCAAGTAGTATCTGAGTGTCGGAGGCGAAGGTTAGTTGAAAAGGCGCGTAAATTGCGAACGACGACGCATTCAGGCTTGACAGAGCTCGCTCATTTCAAGGGAGACGTCGAGATTTAAGATATCAAATTATACTGTAATCGGTCGGCCGGCGCACCGCCCTGCCCCGCCGCTTAATATTAACATAGCGGAAGCGACCTCTTTGCTACACAGCGAAACGTGGATTACGAAATTTTAATTTTACCACAACTCCCATCTTGTTTTTGCGCAGACATTGACGTTTAAATATTCCATAAAGTAATTGCGCATTCGAGTTGAATTTTTAATGAAACATAATGAAGCGGCGCGTACGCTACGGATTGATTGAGATTTGAATTTCTTGCGCGCAATCGGAGCCGCAAGCAACGTTATTGAATTAGCGCTTGAATATTTCAGCTTGGATAAATAAAACAGAGCAAAGGGGACAATTATTTTGCCAAACTTCCATTTTGATTATTGCCTAAAGTGCATAAAACTTTATGTGTCAACAGCAGCTTGTGAATGGGTTTAATTTATATTAATATTAAACATTTGTAATGGAGAATTTACTGAAATTTTCTCATAACTGCTACGTAAAGTTCAACTTTACTGCGCTCTGTTTTGCATAGCTAGTTTTTTATCTATATTTTTCTATTCAAGGCATGTGCCAGTAAGAATTACTACAAAAAAAAACGTAATGATGCAGGTACGTACTGTCTACAAAGACTCATTACACTAAATAGACATTTTTTGTAAGAAAATCAACCCTACTCGGCTAATTAAAGCAAATTTTTCAACAAAAGTACAATACCAAACGAACGTAGTACGTAGCAAAATATCTCTATAACACAGGTAACAGCCCTCCGGCTAAATTGTAACATGCCTGTGTATCGTACCGAAGATAACGAATAAATAAAAAATATCATAACATATTTGGAATAAGCAAAATATCTTACATCGCACTCCTTTGTTTACGTAGGGTTTTGTTTAGGGATACTCAGAAGTTTTCCTTGCAAGTTACAGGTATTTAATTACATACGCTTTAAGTCTTCACAGGGGTCCGTGGCTTAATAATAACAGCCGCAGAGGTCGTTTGCCGCGGTTGGTCTGTGGATGGGTGGCCATCTATACATACCGAGACCTCTCCATGCCTCGGATAGCACGTTAAGCCGTTGGTCCCGGCTGTCAGTCGTGGATCTAAGACAGTCGTTATGGGTAGTCAGAAGCCCGAAAGTCTGACAACCAGTCGTACTAAAGGGTATCTTATTATCCAGTAACTGGGTTGTAGAGGTCAGATAGGCAGTCGCTCCATGTAAAATACTGGTATTCAGCTGCATCCGGTTAGACTGGAAGCCGACTCTAACGTAGTTGGGAAAATGCTAGGCAGATGATGACGCTTTTAGCGTTCAATACCAATTCGATGCTACGAGGGTATTTATTTTATTTTATTGTATTCGGGAAACTTACAGCTAATATAAACACAAGAAAAGATGTATAATTAGGAAAGTCTAAAACGAGTCTCTTTTTAAAGAAACTTTTGAAATTTTATTCAAAATCATTATTATCTTGATGTTTTACAAGACCTCAAGAAACCAACTGTCATTATTATTTTTCGTCATACAATTGAGCAACCTGTATAATTCCTTGCAACTTTTAAACCTACAACGACAGACATTTTCTTCCTCAAAACAGCATACCTAATCTCTGCCAAGATCGGCTTTCCGACTCAGTCCTTATTATAAAAATTCTGTAGTAATATAAAGTGAAAACATTTTTCAGAATACCAAATAAACCTGAGCTATATTTTTCCTTTGTTTTCATGAACTCGGTGCATACGAAGTAACTATTACATTCAAGTGACCGTCTTCATTGTCCCCATAAAAAGTTTTTACTTATTCACTGTGTAATTACATAAAAACTCCAATTTGCGGTAAGCCTTTTATGCATTCCATTTTAACGTTGCCAAATGGGCGAAAGAAAATATGGGGACTTAAAGAGCATTTAACTATGTATGAAGGAGACACCGCGTTATTTTTAATTTACGCCGACGTTTCCTACCTTGAGTGGTTCTACGTTCTATATTTTATGGGTGCAGGCAAATTGTTAAGGTACAAGTGAGGTCCAATAACAAATTTCGTTGCTGGAAGTTTTGTATGTTGTTATAAGCTTAATATTTTATACAATCTAATCTCTTAAGGGTTTTCCTTACTTGTAAGTTTTTGGATTTACAAGAAGTAAGCCTTGGGCAAACCGGGTTTTGTTTTATTCGGTCGATTTTTCGAAATAAATTTCATCAAAGAATTTATATTGGAAAGCTAAAAGCAATTTTTCGGCCAAACAATCAGCATTGCCATCATCATTTCAGCCGAAAGACGTCCACTGCTGGACATAGGCCTCCCCCAAGTTGGGGGGGTTTGCCATAATTGCCACCCTTGGCAGGCGGGTTGGCGATCGCAGTATAGTATGGTGGTGGAATGCATAGAGAACGCTGCTGCCCATTCTCCGGTACGACCCTTAGTCGCCTTTTACGACACCCACGGGAAGTATGGGGTGGTGCTATTCTTTAAGTCCGGCACCACACAGACAGCATTGCCATACAACGTGGCAATGCTGCCAGCCTTTTGGGCACGTTTCCTGTTGACAACGATGCGGACGAATTTTTTGATGCCCTTTGATTATTGCCCTCCTTTTTATATACTTGTACATATTATTATTATTATTTTAAGACTGTTATCTTTTAAATTATGTAAAAGCTAAAGTTATCTGTATCCAAAATTATTTATTACACTATCAAGTTTCTAAATAAATAATCTAACACTTAAATCCAAGTTTTTTCACTAGTAGATACAAATATATTTACAAAAAAAAGTCGGCTTTGAGGTCTTTCATAACAGCTAAGCAACCTCAAAATAACGACATAACAGTGCCTTAACCGAGCGAGAGTCCGTGTCACACCGTCTAATGGTACGTAATGTGGCCAACGCAGGTGCTACCTACACAAACGATGTTTCCTAAAAATGTGAATTTATGGTCTCACCCAGCGGACGGCAATGATCGCCCGGCTCATGCCTTAAATTAGGGGGTTTAACGCTTATCCTCGCACTAAATATACTCCACCAACTATATTACTTGTGGGACCATTCCAGTTGAATGTGCTCCCGTTTCTCCGTTGTTTACGCACTTATTTTTGTGATTTTTGCTCATTGATTACCTCTGAGAATACCGTGCAGTACACGTGTAACCATGTGTTATTTACAATGGTCTTGAAATGAGGCTGTTTTACACGCTACCACATCAAAGTTTCACAAGGTAGAAAATAAAACAACGCGACAGGATCAATGAATTCCTGCTTTCGGTGTTTATGATGAAAGTAAATAGGCATGAAATTTGTTTAGTTGAATATTCGATAAAGTATTGATGATAAAATACTTGTGGTGCACCTGCGACTAGCTCGGAGAGAGTTCTTGGATCGCGGGTGGCCCACGTCGGGCGCCAATTTCACCTTGTTTGAACGTTCTTGTGAACAAGATATTGCCTGTCAGGAATTCCGTGAGACATCCAACACTCGAGTACTCTAGAGAAAATTGTTTTACGACTACGAAAATTGTTATATTTTATAAAACCCACGTGTTGCTGTGTGTGTGCTTTAAGTCGTAAGACTTGTTTAGGAGTAATGTGTTGTACAATCTAAACTAATGTGGATCATAAGGATTTTATACGGCTTCTCAGTTACGTTGATTATATTTATAAAACTACGTAGTGTTTTAGTAAGATCTATAAAATCCACCTTAATTATTCAACATATTAAGAAATATTTAAATATCACAAATACTGCTACTAAAGGACGTACTTAATACACTACTACTGTGCATTTTAATTAAGGATCTGAAAACATCGAGTAAATCTTTATTTCGTTTTCTTCAAATAAAGATCAACAAGCTTTGTAGAGTTTCTTTTTCCAACACTCCAGTTCTCATTAGTCCTAATCCGAAGTCTATTTTGTTTACAGATTCATTCCAAGCCCTCATTCAGTATCCAGACACGGTATCGGCGCAAACGGCAAAAACAGTAAGTAAAAGACTTCTTTGTTTTTATTTAACTGTTTGTAAAGTAAAACCATAAAACAAAGTTCCTATTGCCGCACGTTTCATTCACTTTAATGACTCTCGAACTATCTCGCAATGAAGTGACTCGTCGGTCTTTACTTCAACTGAACTACGTCGACGCAGAATTGTGACACATCACAAACATTTCGGAAATATAACAAATGACGAACGATAAAAACACGCCAGTCATAAAATTGTTGGTGTAACATTTCATCTAAATAAAAATCAACTTTGAACAAACGAACGAAAAAAGTTGTGGGAAATCTATTCAGTTCATTTGGAGTGTGGACGCCCTCAAAACATTAAACTTTCGTGTACATTCGTCGGCAGCTTACTTACAACAAAGCTTTAACAACAACAGAACGTTTATGTGCATTTAATAACAATAATATCGAGAAACAACATGGCAGCCGCGAGTCCACGACAATAGTCGGCGCCCGACTCGGAGAGTGGGACATCATTTTTCTCGGCTCAACTTTTCCCATTCGCTATTCATTTGCGTTAGAAGTTGGGCGTACTGCCGCCTACTGCAGCGACTGTTTTAACTTTATTTCTGATGCAGCGTTCAGGGCAAATTAAATTTCGTTTTGCGGCTTCCGCAAACTCGCTTTACGAGTATAATTATCGAGTTTTTGTTTTTTTTCGTTGCCATACGGTTATGAATCGCTGAACGTAACTTTGTTTCCAACCGATGGCGACTGGGAGTTTCGCTTTTTGATTTTTATCATTCGAACGCAACGATTCGTACAAAGTTTCTTTTGTTATATTCAAAAGTTTTACGTATACGAACGAAACAATACGTAAATGGGATAATAACAGCACAAAAGATAATTTTAACGTGCTTGTTACTCCATTCATTCACCGAATTTGTCTGTAATACCTCGCGGCGTAGGTAAAATTCGCTAATGAATTCTACAATAGCGAGTCGACTATCCGCCCTAATTAGTCCCTCTTTACGCCCAATTCCTGTGGAGCTTAATACGATTGGTATAAGCTGCAAACTGGTAGCTCGTTGCAATTGAAAGATACAGGTATATATTTAAGAGTGTGCACCGCGTTCAGCTTATGACTTAACGTTAGAAATTAATGTTGGGTAGCCGGGAAACCCCTCGTGAAATTGAGATATCACCGGCAGAGCAGAGTGGTGAAAACTTAGCAACGCTAAGTCCCATCAACTGTGTCGTGATTGGAGTCGAGCATAGGACTGTGTTGGCGCCGACTAGTCTAGCCGGATCAAATGTAGCTTTATTTTTAGCTGTAATAAACGCGGATTTAGTCGAACTACCATTTAGTATTATGAATAAAATAGATTTATGTCTTTTGCGAGTTACATTGTGCTTATATGTTTCAAATGTTTTGTCTGACTGTCTTGTTTGTTGTTCTGTTACGTCTGTATATTGAGCCTCATCATTGAAAAAACTGCAAATTGCATACCTGTATTGAATAAATTATAAAAAAAATAAAGAACAAACCTAGCTTACAACCAATTGTTTACTTCTGAATAAAATAAAGTTTACCCTCAACACCGATCAAAACCTAAAGACCATTCCATCAAAATTGAACCGCACTTTAACACGTAATTGAAATGAGTATAGCATAGGTACTTTAATCCCAGTGTCAGCGCAATAATGTTGGTTTAGCTGGTACTCTAGTTCCGGCAGTGGTCGCGACAGCAATAAGTCTGCTCTCGTTAACGGATCTAAGGTCGTAACTCGCGACTCCGTAACTCCGATGCGACCTAACGAGCATACAATGTCGGCTACTACATCTATTTTTATTGCCCCTCCTGTTTATTGCAATGCTACATGCAATCGGCGTGTTCTTGTTAATCATTGTTCATTTTATTAGGGTATAATTCTTTTTCGTTTTCTGGTCAGTGAAAGTGTTATCGTGTGCTGTTTGTTTCGTATAAGCCGCCAGTTACTTTTTAAATAGTTAATTAAACATACTTGGATATTCGTATCGCGAACTATAAAAAAATACACTTCACAAATATTTTAAGGTTGTGGTGCAGACATCCTTTTATCCTTAAGTCTTAGCTATCCGGACCGACCTAATCCTCAAACACACTACACACAGAATTAGTTACACAGCACCTTTACAAACCGAACGTTATCCGGGAGCAGTCCCGTGTAGGCACTCGTTTCGGAGTCGGTTTTTTCTCGAAATGGAATTAAAACGTCCCGCGAGGTAAGTGGCAGCACAAGTAAGAGGTACAAAGTGAAGTGAAGCCGGATAGTGCTCCAGCCACAAAGGGGTACAGTCGGATGTTAGGAGCACTGAAATCCCCCGATCCCGGCTCTATGATCCTTGACATAAATCTCTAACCTCGCCATCAAATCTTTTCAGAAGGCGGCTTATGCGCCCAGACACGAAATGTATGCTCTTAATGCGCTCGACTACATGTACTTACATGTAAATATATATAAATTGCCTTGCAGCGCTTTGGGCAACCGACCAAAGGTACGGTTGAGTTTGTGGAAGTGCTCTGAGGATGTCACTAACTGCATGATAGTTTTTAATAAAAATTTCAACCATTTTTTTTCATTGAAAGAGGGTCAATCATTTTAAAAGCATGAACAACACTCGTCTATCATATATTCATCACACGTCATAAATTCAAAACGCGATATTACGCACAAACAGAGTAAACCTAGAGGAGCACTACTCGCTACTCGCTAGTGAGACAGTCATTAGTGTAGTGGTTGTATTGCGGGCCGTTAATCAGAACCTTGGCCGCTCCATCAGTAAGTTATGATTGATAACAATGTGATTCATGCGGCCCTGCGGCCTGCTACTCCCGCCTCATCCATAACGTAGCCGACGCTGTCACAGACAATCCATATTAACAGTCCGAGGTGCGTCCTCGTCTATTGTTTATATCGCACACGATTTTTCATCACGCACCCCAATATAAATATGCACACCCCGATTACATCATGTTACATCCATATTTTTTCATTACACCCGAATATAGCCATTTCTGAATCGTTTGACCCGTAACGTAGCACGAATAAATAAAATATGAATCGTTTCCAATATCATAAATAATTGTCAAATTCATACAGCGCAGTCTATTTGCATGAATTATTGTGATAAAAAGTAATACGTGTCAGTAACAGCCGTTCGTATTTTTCATATAAGTAAACGAGGCAAAGTTGACAAGACTTCGTCTCCAAGGTTCAATAAGGCGAAATCCGAGATACCGTTTATGGACTCAAGGTGCGGGCTTTGTTTACATTTTAAAATTGCACTTTGCACTGCGGCAACGTCTAACCGGTGTCTTTGTGTCAACACTGGGACGTGTTCAAACAATGTAACCGTCAAAAATGTTATATCTTCGCCTTGAGCGAGTCTGTAATACTTGCACCGAACGGTTGGCGTCTCTGGGATCAGTGCAGTAAAACTATCTACTGAAAGAGATCAATGCACCATCTAAGGAAATTTCATTCGCTGCCTCGCAGAACTTTGCTTGATTTGAAATATTGCTATTGACATCACAAAATACATTGTACCAAAGTTCAAAACTACCTATAGAGTCTCGTTTGCTCTGTGCTAGTGACGGTCAAACTTCATAGAAATTTCAGGGCGGCTAACAAACAGTTCGTCGTACACCTGCACCGAGGTCCGAGTCCCGTTTAAAATTGCACGTGCCATCGCCCACCCCTGTTTGGGCTCCTACAGACTGTGTCAACACCGCTTGAGCTGCACTCTGCATCACCTAGTTACGTGTCAAACATTGTTTAGCAGTTGTTTTGTTAGTGTTCTGTGGCTGGTTTGCTTACCGTAATCAAGAGGCGGCTGACAATCAAGCGTCGAACACGACAAGTTTTAAACTTTCGGCACTCGCATGGTTTACTCGGCCACTTCACAATACACCGCCCCTAGGCTGTATTACACGCTCATACTACATGAATATAGGTAAAACAATGCCATTATGTTTCACGAACAATATATTGTTCATGGACAAAACTGATTCACGCCTTACCCCCGCGGCTAAAGTGGCGAAGTTCATTATTCATTATGTCACAATGTACATACATTTAGCACCAATTTAGTTTCGTTTCCAAAGCAAACTGGAACGGTGTGTTAAGTGGGCGCGGTTGTTGAGCTATCGTCACTCGATTTTCGTTCGTCACTATCAGTCAACCACAATTAGGGGTAACCGCGAGTATTAATTACATTGTCTAATGGAGCGAACGCGGTTTGTTCGGTGACGCGTCCCCAAATGTGTACCTACGTACCGTAATTAGGTTAGAGCCACTATCAAAACTTAATTTATTATTTCCCCTTTTACTGAAGTCCGCTTTTCGCAGTAAATTTTCCGGAATATTCGCATGAATCAGGTGTACCTTATATGCTTGCGGGTACTTTGCTACAAACTGTACTTCATTACAAATAATTGATTTGTTTTTACTTTATTAATTAAAATCATAACACTTAAAATAAATAAAATAAATATCGGATGCGTTTTCGACACGGAATTAAAACAGTTTTAATTTTTTATTCCAACAAACCAAAAAGAAATTACTCAAAGTGCCATTCGTCACAGTGCAATCTCATTTTGTGCCGATTTAAATTTTTAAATGCTTTTCCAATAGCAAAAGCGAAGTGATTAAAATGAGCAATTTTGCAGTCGTTTTGTTTGTTGGTTTATTTTTATTAATAGTTAAAAGCTTGCTCTTGGTGTACGTTTTTAGTGCACCGCCGGGGCCGGCCGTGAGCCGTCCCGATAAGTGATCCTTTATCCGTGGCTAATCGAGCGGATGTCTGCCCGTCCAATACAACATTGTTTAGTGAACCACCCCAACTATTCTAAATTAAAACGTTACACTCATTACATTATTTACTTCGCTATCAGCACAAATGGAGCACATTTCAAAGCCTGTCACTTGATAAAAACGATGCGCCCAAAATGTTTTCATTACAATTTGTCTGACGTCATCTGCGGACAAAAACCAAATGCATTCCGGCGCTAGCGTAATCCTTGCACCGGCAACAGAAGCACTCTGAGCTATGTGGGCTCTTATAAATATTAAACGCGGCGAGCTCGGGACCCCAACAAAAACGTTTATCTGGTCTCCGTGGAAAAACCGCCAGAATTAGCAACGGGGGGGTGGATTAAGGCGGACCGCATTTAATCCTTCACTAAGAAGGCTTTGCTTAAACGAGTTCTAACGAGCTAAAGATAAAACAATTACCGGGGACGTGATTAAGAGATACGGAAGACACTTGTTACGTCTTACGTTGACGCTGCCGACACCGGAGCCGTGAACCTTGCCCGTCTGCTCGAAATGCTCAAATTTAACTTCTTGCCCCAGAAAATATAAGTGAAAAATTCTAATTTATTATCAGTGTTTGTCAAATCCAATAAATCGACTGAACGGGAAATTCGTTCACCCTATTACGCAGTAAAAGATTCCAATATAAAATCGGGCGTGACGTTTGTCGTTTTATCACCTTGTCACTCTTCCTAATATTTTTTTTACCTCAATTACGACTCCCTCCGCGAGCGCAAATAACCATTTCAGAAGATTAAAATGAAATTCACGAGAATATTGATACTGAGCGAGGGTAGATCGGCCGGGTGTTATAAACTGAACAGAACATTTTCTTCCATAGTTTGAATACTGGATTTTTACAGCAGTCAGGTGCTAAATGTTACGGAATAACTTTGCTCGCCGGTGGATCTCATAAAGTCCTAACTAAAATGAAATATTAGTCTCGGAGGAAGTTGACCTACAGACTACAGTCAGCCGAGATAAGATAACGGAGCAACTTAATAGAAATATATCACGGAATTAATTGCCGTGAAATGTGTAAACGCGCGATGGCTACGACTCTACGAGTCCTTATTGCTAAGCAAGAAAAATAAATTAAGAATATTCATAGAACACAGTATTCAATGACTCAATGTTGTCGTAGTTCCTTTCGTAAAATATACACAATCTTTTCTAAATAACATTGAGATTTTTAGATTAAAATAAGACTTTTTAAAGTAACGACCGAGTTAAATTCAAAAATGCCTCCGAAAAAGCTTATAAAAAGTAAGAAATTAATCTGCAATTCAAAATCCTTCTTGCCCTCTTATTCTTTTTCGTCTCATTCTTTTCTTTTGCAAATCCAAGACAAACGTTCAGCTGAGATACCTTCATTAAAGGTCTAATTGTGAATATAACAGTTTATTTCTACTTATCTTTACGAGGAACTTTATTAAAATGATAGGTATAATGTGTGATTGCTGGTTTCGTTGTCAATAGCGAATATGAAGCAAAGTAATGGATATCTATATCTACATATGTATACTAAAAAAGCTAAAAAGTTTTTTTGTTTGTTTGTTCGAACGCGCTAATCTCTGGAACTGCCAGTCGGATTCGAATTTTTTTTTTTTGCATTTGATACGATCGTTTTTGATCGAAAAAAAGTAAGAAAGAACGCTAAGCGAATACCAAGTAACAGCGCGGGCAGACGATGCAATGCGAGGGGGCGGGTCGGGGAAACAAGCACACGGACAAATTCGCGGTCGGAAACTAATATGTATATGTACCTAATATCTTCTAAACAACTGTAAACCATTATGTTTTCTCAATACTTTTATTTCTCCTTATTTGTACTGGGAATTCCAACCCCTCAAATCCACTTAAGCCAAATTAGTTTCACAATGTTCTCGTGCAAATTAATAAATTAAAATATGACGCACAATTTTCTATAAATACATATTCAGAACAATATCTACCACTATTTTAGATATACCTTCGTTTCCGTGATTTTTATATCCCTGATTCAGTGATAATCTAATCTGGTCGCTCGCATTGTTATCCGATTGAAAAGGTTTCATATCAATTAAGATAATCGTTTTCTGGATTTTTCACAAACAAACAAAAAACCTCTATGAATTCTAGATATTCCCCACTTGGGACACGAGTTGTTTATTTTTATCAGCGCTATCCCATAATGTTTGGTATAACGAATGCAAATTGCTGAAAATGAAACAATATTGGAATCACAGATTATGTTCTCATTTGACTTTTAAAATGTCACTCGACAACGGCAATGTATTAAATAGATGTATATTAGAATTGTAAATTAATTACTCTTTACGTTCTCCTGCCGCAGTACATTTGGCATTCAAAATCGAATTCGGGCCCGCGAGGCTCTACAAAACTAATTACGTATCGAAGCTATCTTCTTCAACGCTTTCTTACGTGCCTTTCGCATTTCCATATAAGTTGAGCTTTAAACGAGCCAATCTATTCACGTCTACACATCAGGGGGTCGCATTTGCATATAGAACAGAAATTTATTAAATCTACAGCCAATATCCCACGTTCCGACATCGAACTTTTGCTTCTTCGACGACTCCCTTGATATTTTTATTGCACTGTAAAACTGTTGTTACGAGCCGTACTTATTAAAGTATCTACTTGATTTATTTCTTCTGCAGCCCTTCATATTTTTTTCCCAACCTTCTTGCATAAAAATAACAGAGAAAGACAATGGTAGCGGCAATAATTAACGATGGCGCCTAGCACAATCATTTACGTTACTAAGGCATTAAAAGCCCAAAACATTTTTATTCAGCTAATGGAGTCCGTCGTAAAAATGTCATAATTCATTTGACAGATGACGGTTTACAAAGGAACTCCAATTTACTCCACAGGAATTAAGTAATTCAGGCTTTTAATTTTTATCCTCTGATAAAACTTTCTCTCGGCAAGCTCCTTACATATTTTAGTAACATTACTTTATAACAATTTCGGCACGTGCCATTTCTGGAATATTAAATAATTTATACTAGCAATATAAATTAATTCAAATACTGTGTCTTACGACACAGCTACCTAACCGTGTTTTGTATTAACTGAAATGCTAACAAAACCTTTTAAAGCCCCACTGAAACCGCCGGGATTCTTTACGAACACTAAGTTAATTCTACGAAACTGTTTTATTAATTTAGCAAATTGTTAAGTTTCATTTAACATTGGTCCCGAAAGACGAAAATCTACTGTTTCAATTATTGTAAAAGTAACTTTCCAGAGCCAAGGAGTATTACAATACCTCTTACACCAGCGATTATACTTTTTCGACTCAATTCTGTTAACTTGAAAACAAATAATAAACAGAAAACGTTGAGTGCTCTTTGCATAATTCTATGCCATTTGTAACAATAAATTATGCCAGACGATTGCTCTGAGTACGCAATCATAAATATGACTATACTGTTCTTTTATAGCATTAGTTTCATTAGTGAAAATAAAACGTGTTGCATTCTGGTTTCATTATAAAAATATTATGTACACGCCGGCCGCGCCGACAAGCTTTATGCTCGCAGGGAATGGGTTGAGTGCTGTTGCATTTTAATTAATTCTCTTTTCTATCGCGATGTGGTGTTATCAGCCTTCCGCAGGCGTCGCGGCCAAACAAATAGCTGTTGCTCTCGCTACGTAACAATTTTGACACGGCCATAATGCGAGTTTTTCTTCTTTGTTACGGGTAGTGTATCGATCCACTTTTTTATCTCGTGCTAAGAGGAATTTTGCTTTGTTGACCTTATACTACCGATGCAAATTATAAAATTAATAAAAAGACAAGCACCCAGGTTTCACGGATGCCTTTTCTTTTAACTTGATCGTATTAAAAAGTTAAATTGGAGTCGATTCATTTTATATTACCTACTAATAAAAATCGTCACATCCTTATTATCACTCAAATAAACGACCCTCAAAAGAAGTGAAACTTTTTCGACTTGTAATATGTTTTTGATGAGATTTATAATTCGTTCTGTTTTCGTGTCAAACGAGAAAAGTTATTTCAATAATCGTAACTTTTTGTATTTATTTTTAGGCTTTAGATGGGCAGAATATTTACAACGGTTGCTGCACACTGCGCATCGACTACTCGAAGATGACGTGTCTGAATGTGAAGTATAACAACGACAAGTCTCGGGACTACACGAACCCGACGCTGCCGTCGGGCGATGGTGACGCGCACCAGCTGTTGACCAGTGAGTTGATGCCACTGCGGGCACGCCTCGCCCTGGCCCTCGCATCCAGGATGAGTTAGTCCTCACTACTCTGCGCACCTGGAAGCTTTCTCACCGCGCTCCAACTCTCACACATGCATCGTAGACTCTTGTCCTGCATCCAACGATTCCCACCCAATGGGGCAGATGATTGGTCCAATCCACCTTTTTTTTTTCAAGCAATTAATCATCTAAAACCCAAGTTTTTTTGCGCGCTCCCGGTAATCTACTTCTGCCCCATTTTACACTTGGCTATAGGACTTGACATCGATCGCTCTTGCACCTTTTTACTTAGGTAGTTTACTGGTTTTCTTATCTCAAAAAGTCTTTTCATGTTAAATCTTCATGCTCAGGTTTGCTCATTGCGTTAGAAGTCTCAGAACATTTTCTATGTCCCTAGCAATAGCATTAATCTTGAATGCCTGAGAAATATGCTTTGTTCCCTGTGTAGCCTGATAGGTCCCCATATTTTATTCATTTTCATTGTTTTTGATGTTTTTGTATAAAGGCGCCCTTGCCTTTCTTTCTTTATGTTGCAAATTACGGTGATTTTGTATTCTTGGCTGTAAATGCGTATGTTTTTTGTTGCGTCAATATACGTATGAAGTTACATTGTGAAATAAATCTTCAATAACGCTTCCAAATTACATTTGCTATTCCACGTTAGCTCTTTTCTTGTTTATTATTCATATTTCAATGGTAAATATTCCCGCGGTGACTAATAACTCGTCATAAATCCGTATTGCACCGTAGAGGGTTGTAATATGTGTGGATCATTCCGCCATTGCGAGTGTTCTGCTTTTATTATAATTATGTTCTTTGTCTGACTTGTTTATATCATAAAAGCTTCCCAATTTACAAGTTATTGTATTGACAATATCATCTACATTATTTTAACAAATTAGAATTTTGTCAGACATCAGTTTCATGTGTAGTTTCGAGCGTTCTTTTTTATTTAGGTTAGGCTGGGACTTAAAAAACATTATGAAATGTTTATTACTTGAACATTCTTTAGGCAGGACTTCTTTATTTTTCTTACTTTTTTCCTTTGATTATTTACTCAAATTAATCACTAAGCAGCATTGTAACACGTGCCGTATCATCCCAGGTGGCGGCGTGCTGGCCCCCCAGTTCCTGGGCCTGGGCTCGGGCCTGGCGTCGCCGTACGGCGTGGGCGTGGGCGGCGTGGGCCTGCCCGCGTTCGGCGCGCTGACGCTGACGCCGGCGTCGCCCGCGCTGCGCGCGCTGGCCGCGCCGCCGCTGCCGCTGGCCACGGTGCTGCTGGTCTCCAACCTCAACGAGGAGGTGGGTACCGCCCCGAGCCGCCTCGACACTGGCAGGCGGTGTATACCTCTCTTTCACATAACCGCCCTTTTCTAAAATACAGAATTCAAAACTTGAAATTCGAATATCACTCCCGATTGTACTTAAAACAGTTTAGACAAAATTCCTACATTGTTTCGACTTAGTAGTTTAATGTTTATTGGCAAATTTATTCATTACGCTAACACAATAGCCAGTAACGCCCGTTTCAGACACCACCGTAACTGTGGATTCACTTTCGATTCAAACAAACTAATGCATTAACCACACGAAGGGCGTTACAGGTTGTTCTATTTATATATTCTACTTAAACTCCTTAAAGATAAGTTGCTAATTTATTTATAGATATGATGTCAGATATCTTTTACGACTATTTATAATACTGTCTCTTTTCTCTTTCCTATTGTTTTAGATGGTCACGCCTGACGCTCTCTTTACCCTTTTCGGTACGTGTGCACATACATTCCGTATTTTATATTAAAACATTAATATTGCTCCTGAGCCCTGTCGCCTGAAAGACAAATTGTCAGCTAACATTCTCGACTTCTGTACTGATAACCGCATCCGACCACTTGTCGAAGCTTTGCTTGATAACACTATCGAATCTAAATTCTAAACGCTTTATTAACTCGTATGACAATTTGTGTTTCAGACACCCTAGTCGTAGCTAAGTTACTTAGATCGTCTATTGTTTACCCAGTGTTGTCTTTATTTCAGTTTATTTTATTTTATTTTCTTTGTGGGCTGTCAGTTTCAAACTAGATACGGTACAGCGAAACACGCATCTCTATGTGACGATGACGTCATAGTCCTTTTTTTTTTTTTTTTTATTAAGTTACCTAGTATTAGAACCTATACCTACCTGAATATCGGTAATCGGACAGCGACACCACAAACATGGTAATCGCTGTTAAGAGCTTTTTTTATAAATGAGAGGTGCGTTAACTATGAGCAAACGAGAGTTTAAGAACTCTTTGCCAATTAAATAGTGAGTAGAAGTGAATAATAGTTTGCAGTAATTTGCTTAACACAGCGCGCCAGTACACGGCCGGTGCTGTTAACCGCTAAAGCATTAATCGAAAGCTTAACGTGACCAATTTAGAGCTTGGAGTTGTTTCTTCTTGTATTTTCCAACTGTCCCGTTTCACGATATTATATATTACAAGCCGTTGTACTAAAATCTGCTGTGTATTTTAAAGAAACCGTGTTTAAGTGTTGTGACTTAGTTAGCTATAGGTATACTTTAGACAACATTGACAGTGCATTATCCTATTGTTAGACTGTGTTTCTCACACCCAAATCAACCCAAATAAACAAAACAAAAATTCATGACATAATAAAAACAAAACACACTCTACACAAAAAGGATACTTATATTACTTATCCAAAGTTTGTACATCTAAGTAATCTCAAAGCGTGTTTGTAAGACTTATGTTTGCGTATAGGCGTGTACGGCGATGTGCAACGGGTGAAGATCCTCTACAACAAGAAAGATTCAGCCCTCATTCAGATGGCCGAACCACACCAGGCCCATCTAGGTACGTATTCTATTACAAACCCCATCTCCATTACCCCAAGGTCGATTTTACGATAAAATGGATGTATTTATTTAGGATTATGAGTATACTTATGGTTCTCCTGTCTCCTGTAGTTTGTTTTTCTTGTAACATGAAGTGTCGGTATTTACTTGCTATTTATAGTATTATTTATTAACATTTTCTTAATAGATACTTTGTTTTTCCCCTTCAGTTAGTTAAGTATAGATTTGACTTAGATATTTAATAAGGCATTACGAACTGTGACAATGTATTTAACAAAAATTAAAAATCAGAATTAAACATTACCAAACGAGCTGATTTCCAGGTCTAAAGAAACTAATAACATGTTTTACAAAAGCCTCGAAATGGTCTTTTAACATGTATCTAATCTTCTAACAGCCATGACCCACATGGACAAGCTGCGCGTGTTTGGCAAGGCGATGCGTGTGATGCTCAGCAAGCACCAGACTGTGCAGCTGCCCAAGGAGGGACAGCCTGATGCTGGACTCACCAGGTAAGTCAATATAATAAATACATAAGCAGTCTATAATGCTCCTATCCCTGGGACACGGCCTCTCTTCGAGAGGGAGTGGGCAGTATTCTACCACGCGGTTACAGTGCGGTCTGACTGCACCGTTGGTCTCGTGGTTGCAAGCGCGACTGCTGAGCGTGGGGTCCTGTGTTCGATTCCCGGGTCGGACCAAGTGTTATTGGGTTTTCCATTAGGAATTTCTTAGTAACAGTCCGGAGTTTGGAAGTTGGCGGTTATTAACCCCCGTGCCTCGGAAAGCACGTAAAGCCGTTGGTCCTGCGCCTGAACTCTCCCCGGTCGTGTCGGATTGCCGTCCCATCGGACTATGAGAGTAAAGTGCACCTGTGTTTGCGCACACACTTGTGCACTATAATATCTCCTGCGTACCTGGCCAATCTCCATTGAGATTGGCCACCGTGACCGAAAACGGTCGGGGAGGCTATTATTATTATTACAGTGCGTGTTAGTAGATGTCACATGTCTTCGAATTTTTTGTTCTAGGACATGCCGGTTTCTGCCGTTTCACTTTTCTTTCTTTTCGTTTCTGCCGAATGGACATAATAATAATATAATAATGCAGTAGGTACATGTTAAATACATGTCGGTCCTTACATCTAAATGAGAACAGCATTAAGAAAACCAATATATTACGTTGTTACTATTTATTCACTTGATTATTTATAACCTGTCAACTTATACCAAATTAGGATCCCAAATATAAACATTTTCTATTTACCGCATCAGTTTTCAGTAAACCCAATATTGAAGTGATTGACATGACCGTCAAACCTACATCACTCGGTTTGAATCACAGCTTGACTTTGTGATCCCATTGTGTGCGATATTTGTATTATTAAGACTTGTTAAGCCGACCTTCTCAATACCTTATTATATTCGTCAAATAGCCTGAAAGCTCTGAGAATAGAAAGTTCAGGTGTATAAGCGTTAGTCTACAACTGATATTTCGCGACCTTATTACTAAAAAGGATATCTTTAGATAAATACGAATATTAGATTTCGCATTTTCGTACATTTGAACGTTATCCTTGAACTATAAAATATCAACCAAGTACTCTTTTAGCAAACTTACAAGTCTTGGCCTGTTCTAATGTCAATTACTTTGGCGTAGCATTATCCCGGCGTCTACGCTACGCCAAAATGTCGTAGCGGAACATGTCGCTGCTACGTGCGTAGGCGCACTGCTACGCGGCGTAGCACGGGACGCGCTACAACATTCACCGCTTCATGCATTCAACATTTGTTTGTGTATTCAACATTTGTTTGTACATTCAACATTTGTTTGTGCATTTTTCAGGGATTATTCCCAGAGCCCACTGCATAGATTCAAGAAGCCTGGCAGCAAAAACTACCAGAACATCTACCCACCAAGCGCGACTCTTCATCTGTCCAACATTCCGTAAGTTATCAACTATTTTCAAAACTAATTCCTTCTAATTTTTGTAAAGTAAAGATACCAAAATATTTGGACGTTTTCTGTGAATTGGAGATGCTTGAATTTTATGTTTGTTTACAGAGCTACGGTGTCTGAAGATGATATCAAGGAAGCCTTCACCAAGCGAGGATTCACGATTAAGGCTTTCAAGTTCTTCCCGTAAGTTGACATAGTTATATTTAGATTTCTTAAAGCATTTCGTCTTTAATTTGTTTGTATTACTTAAAAAGCTCTGCCAATAAAACTGAGGCTTTTATTTAAAATTTTAATTTCCCAATTACAGGAAGGACCGCAAAATGGCGTTGGTGCAGCTCCCATCGATCGACGACGCGGTGGCGGCGCTCATTAAGATGCACAACTACCAGCTGTCTGAATCCAACCACCTGCGAGTGTCCTTCTCCAAGTCTTCGATCTAAGTCCGCGCGACGGAATATCACACAAGCGGGTAGTCGCGTCCCCGTCGCGCGTGTGCGGCCCCGACATAGGGCCCCCCGCACACGCCGCGACGGCGCGAGCCTCCCTGACGCGACTGACCAACATCGTACCTCTCACACAAATCGAGAATTTCCCTCGACTGAAATTAAAATATATCTGTATTACGCTTACACGGATCACTAGATATTAAGTGCTATTCTATTTTCTTAATAAATACGTACGTTTACTGTTACTGTACATCTAATCTAAGATACGATCATCACAGTCAAACGCTGCTTATATCTACTGTATTTTCGATACGATTCTAAACGGACGTATGAACGTAGAGAGGAATTATATTTTGTGTGATATTCATTCCATATTTTGAATAAGTATATCAATTATTTTATTTTTATAAACTCGTAATATTTCCCGATGATTACAATATATAGTTTCGTTATAATGAATTATCAGGATGGTATGTTTTGCAATTAGATTGCGCTAGATACGTTTGCACTGGGCGACTCGCGTGTGTACCGATGCTCGCAATGTCAAACATTGCTCGCTTGTTCGTCCTCAGTACGGCAGCCAGGTTATGTACCACCGTACAATTTTATATTCATCACATTATTAGCACATTGTTAAAATATCTCTTGGTCACATTAATTTGCAGTTATTACTATTAAATTGTATTTTATACATATATTTTATTGTCTATTTTAATATGCACAATTTACTATTATTGCATTTCTTTGTAAGTAAATATAGTTTTGTGCGCATACACATTTTTTTCTTATTTTATTACTGGAATGTTATGTTTAGAAATGTGTATGTGTGTGCAATATTAGTTATAGACATAATTTTAATAATATATTTTAGATGTAACCGTGTTCTGTCACCGGTGACCGGTGTTCTTGCTTCCATTCTTGTTTCGTTGTTAGGAGAATATTGTCAGTTCTTTACTTCATTCATAGTTATTGACGATTAGTTAGTGTAATCACAACTCTTATTGCTAAGCATCTAGTTGTATATCACTATTTAAACGTTATGTTCAGTGACATAATAGTGACATGATGCATTTATTTTGATGTTAATTTATATTAATGGTAGCTACAACATATATAAATGCTCGTGCATACGTTTCACTAAGTGGTTAATTTTAGATAATTATTTATTTGTGAGCGGTGGGAGGCGCAGCGGTGTGGCCAACCTCGCGAACATATATTTTAGAATAATTTTCACTATTGCTATGGATGCCACACTACAGTGGAGTTGCGGCGACGTCTATCAAGTATTAGCCAGATCTGATTTTGCTCTACGACATATTTAATCAACAGTATTTACACTAGGTCACAATAACTTCATGAAACAGTATTTTAGTTAATGAACTGTCCTTCTCGATGCTTCGTTTTGTATATAGACACACTCCCCACTTCGATGTGTTAAGCTTCTCACACTTCGGACTTCGCTAAGCTCTCGATTGGATTTCACACATCTTTGCCTTCTTAAATTAATAAAAAAAATATGTCTAGTCCAATGCAAAAGAGATTAAGTTTGTGAATTAAGTGGTTACGTTATCAAAATCTTATGAATTCGTCTCAAAATATTTAAAGTCTGGTAGGAAAGCTTTTGTAAAAAGATTGTATATGGTGACGAATTTGTTGGTAGAGGGAAGCCCGCGAGAGCCGCTACCGTTAGGACCAGTTTAAGTGTTCAGTTACACGTCCAGATTATGTGATTAGGCAAAGCATGCGTGAAACAGATACCTGAATATGACGAGTATGATACTGCCGCCAGCGCGGGAACAGCACCGCAGGCTGGCGTGTTAATTAATATTGTAAGTCACTTATCAATCAATGCATTACATATCTCGGCGATGCCACGGTCGGTATTCAATTAGGATAGAAAAAGGGAATGTATATTGTAGGATAAATAAAACGTTACGGTACGAGGTGTACATAGATTGAATCACACCAGTGACACGCCCTACCTGCAGTACGCAGACACGTGGGCACTGGCCCGGGAAGTGTGTGCACGTATTCCACATCAGGCAGTCTTAATTAACTACTCCATTACTTTGAACATATCCCATTGTCGGAAAATAGTCGCCAAAAAAAAAGTAAAAAATAAACTTTTATTTTAGAAAACATTTGTGAAGTTATAAAAATCACATATTTACACTATTATGAAATGTATAATATATATCACGTAACATACATAAGAAATAAAGATAGAGCTTAGTAAGATGATTAAACTGAAAAAATATTAGATTGTCATTACGATGTAAGGTTTAATAGAAAAATTTAATCATACAATTGTATTAATCAGTACCTACCTATAATAAGAACGTAAAAGTAGTTATTTGGTTTAGATAATGTTAGGTGACCAGGGTGTGGTGATATTTTGCACGTTTTTGAAAATGTTTTTCTATACGGCTCAGGAATCTGTGCCTGTGTTTTGAAATGGTGAGGAGTGGTGGTCGAGTGACGTGAGAGCGGCGGTAATCGCATTTGTAATTTTAATAATAATTGTATTATTATTATGTATTTAAATTAAACAAGAATCACAAAGAGGAGATTACATATCTACTGTACTCAGCGTAGAACGCTACACACATGCCGCGGTTCCCTTCCGTCAATGGTTAGCTCGCAGCTCGCGTGTAGAACAGTTCTCAGTTGCTTGTGCTCAATACATTCGTAGAAATGCTCGATTACTATGTACTGTGTGTGTAGCGTTTTCAGGCCTAAAATTTTCTCAATAACATTGGTATTGACTAATAGATAATTATAGGAATTTATGTGTTTAGAGAAGTATTTTAAATATCTAGATTTTAATGGTAATATTATTAAAAAATAAATAAATAGATCAGTGTTTAGGATGAGATGCCAAATTTAAAGTCAATACAGATTATTTTAGGTAAAAGGTAATTGAAGTAATCTTAACATTTATTGAAAAGTTGATGAAAATGTTACAGTTAAATTATATTTGAGAGTTTTATTAAGCGCAATATATGCAATTTTATTCATTGTAAGTGAACATTGTTTCAATTTGTTAGTTAAAGTTATGCGTTGAAAAATGATGTGGAAGTTGTTTTCGAATGTGTTAATTGATCCATCCGCGCGATGTGACTAAGTCTGCGCGGCCAGCACGTCGTGCTATGCTCTGCGTTATCGTGTATCATGTACCTACTTCGTATGTATCTCTTGCGTTCCATACATATCTCCGCATATCATACTGAATATGCTTATATTTTATTGCGCTTTATAATATTTATCTCTACTACATACATATATTAGCTGTATTTAGTATTTCATAATGATATGAATAAAGGCCAACATATCAATAAATAGAACTTTGGCTAAGGCGCATATGTTATACTCTGTCATGCTCCTCGATATTCTGCTTAGATGTTGTCTGACTTCCACCTCAGCGGCGACCGCTCGATGGTTCATGTGACGTTCGCGTGTCGTCGTCGTCTTCTTATATTAATTTTAAGCCTTTTGTGTGGTTAATTTCACTCTTTATTTTTAATTTCATAATTAAACTATTATTATCATTGATACTTTTTGTTCTTTATTTTCAATCCTTTCCCTTTCTACCTACATCCCTTTTTTATTTCAATTTCCATACCAATTGTCTACGAAACGACAGCGGGGCGGAGTAACGACAAGACAACGTTTAGTTCACTCACTCACTGCCTTCATTCAGTTTGTTGTTCATGAATGTCTGTGGTTATAATTTCATCCCTTTATTTCAGACCACCTGAAGAAGTTTCAAGAAACTATTTGTAAATAAAACTTATAAATGTTAAAGGGGATCAATATAATGAGATGATGTACATTAGTACACAATTGGTATTCTAGACATATTCGTACTTATAGAACTTAATTATTACTATCCTGGCGGAATCTACACTCGACTACATTTTAAAATATATCTATTACGCTTCGATATATTTATATAACTTGTGAATAAAAAATTCTCTACCTTTTTTCAACTGAGTCTTCTGACTTGAGAAAAAAATATTTAGGCGAAATAAAAACACGTTGTTTAGTTGAATTGTAAAGGGAGTAAGGGACTTAAAATATTGCCAATGATAATTATGTTTTATATAATATTATCAAGTGGAATATTGTATTTCGCACAGGGTATAATGTGAATTAAAATTATAGCGCTGCCCGTGGCATTTGATCGCCCGAGGCGGTTATTTTGTGTCCGTGCTGCGTCCCTTATTCCTACTGCGTGGAAAGAACTGAACCATTCCGTAATGAAACGTTATTAGCGAAATTATTGTGTGCCTGCCACTTTATAAACGAGACCCGAGCAACATCAGGAGAGACCAACAAACCAGTAACATTGTATTGAATGTATTTAAATTAATTGTTTCGAAAGCATTACGTGCGTGAAAGTGGCAGCTACACTCATGTTAAATTAATCTGAGGATGTAAATATTATACACGACTATGTTAATAATTACAAATTAAATTAATAGGATCTATAGTAAAGATTAACATAATCATTACTTTAAGATTTACTAGTTAAATATCCTATCTTAATTTCAGTAGTCGCTCTAGTTAATTATATACCTACCTAACTTATCGAACCCTTCTTAGGAAGTATTACTGTTACTACCTCCCTTGGTTTCCTCTTGGTTCATTAATGATTTTGTTGTTTCATTAAAAGAATTAAATAAAGGTGTGCAAATTAAAGGGTTGTGTGTAAAGTTAAAATAGTTAAATAGATGTAAACAATCGTTCGAGTAACGTTTATCTCAACAGTTTCTCGAGAAGCACATCTAGTTTTGTTCACTATCGTAGTAAGACTTGCTGAAACAATTCGAACATGTCAATATTAATTAGTCTTAATTCAATATGCCAAAGACCAATCGTTGGGAAAAATAACAGGGATATAATAATATTTTTCCTTTCAACTTAACTAACGTTTTATCTCTAATAAATACACGTTTAAAATCAAAATGGCAAGCTTTAACGAGCTATATTTCAAGATAAAACATATTTTGATGATTGTTTTGTGAAAATTAATTTTATGAAACGCGTATGGTCCGTCTGAGAGGCCGGACGCTCACTAAACTACTTTATGTAAAACAGTTATATGAATTATAAATATATACAACAATATTAATATCTAAGTGACTACCCTATTGAATTCTAGATTTATTCTTTGTGATTTTATAATAAAATATAGTTGAAAATGGAGTTTTTATTTTATTTATATTCCCGTCTTCCTACTTTACCTACTCAAATCTAGTAAAATAATATCAGCCTATATCTCTGAATACAAAGGTACTTGCACAGATAACACAAACTCTATGATAGCTAAATTTTCTGCTTGTCTATGTAGGTACAGACGCCAGCACATCAAGCTACTACAATCTGTCAAATTTCTTAAGAGATTTTCAACTTTATCGCTAAAGCATAAGGTTCAAAGTTGACTGGCAAAATTTGACAGTTTCGGGTAGCTTGATTTGCTAGCGTCTGTACCTATTGCTCACATGGAATGAATACCTAAATAAAGCTTTATTATTATTGCTCACATTGCTACACATTTTTGCTGCACGGTACAAACTAGCGTGGATATGCTAGGCGTTATCACATTCAAGATGAAAACATACAACTACAATTAGGGTGCTTACATATAGCAGCGGGTTTCCGGTACTTACAGATCGCTGCAAGTTGATCTACGGAAAGGAACGGTCACAAATGGCCTATTGTGAGCGCATAAATAGGTAATACGGGGATATTTTACCCGTACCGATTGGTACCGGCTTGTTTTTAGCAGAAACCTAAGCACTCTTACGCCCGTAATAGAATCTCACTAAAAACTCGAGCATTAGGCTTCGGGTAGACGACACCGGAGCCGGACCGGTGCCGCACCGACGCCGGACCGCATGTTTGTGTATACGAATAAAAATCGCGCATGCGCCGCACCGTCGCCGCGCCGGCGCCGCACCGGCACCGCGCATGCGTCGGACCGCCGCCATGCCGCCATTTTGTGTACATGAACAATGCTCAGTAGCCCGTCGCTTGCGCCGATGTTCACATGTGCCCGATAAAAAAATACTAAAATGGATGACTTCGATTATGAGTTATTGATTAATTTAGTGCAAGAGAGGGAGGTATTATGGGCCAAAACAAGCGAATCTTATAAAGGTAAAAGAAAAAATGTAAAAGCGTGGCAAGAGATCTGTGTAATTTTAAATGAAAAATTCGAAACCTTAAATGATAAAGAAAAAAACGTTTAACTGTGATCGTTGCTTTACTATTTAAACTGGGCATCAATGCGCGTGCACGCGGTTTCATTCCGGCGCCGGTGCGGCGACGGTGCGGCGACGGCACGGTGACGGCGCGGCTCATGCGCGATATTCATTCGTATACACATATATGCGGTCCGGCGCCGATGCGGATCCGGCATCGTCTACACGAAGCCTAAGGCCTACTTAAACCTAGTCTCAACCTACCTCTGAAATGGTTTTAAATTAGTTTTAAGTAGGTACCAACGCTTAAGTCTTGAGCAAGGTTCTGTTATACGGACCTTAGACTACAACTGATCCATAAGCTAAGAACAGGGCAAAGGGTTTTTTTTTTTAAAGTGGGTAGCTACTGTCCTGTATTATACTTGTATGATAGAGGTCAGTGGTGTTTACATAATTTTTTCTAACAAATAGTATTCCCTAAAAAATCTAGATGGCGCTTTTGCTGGGTCACTGGATGACATTTATCTCTACGTTTGGAAATTGAGAAATTTCACGATCCACAGACTTATATTGGCTAGATTACGCAAGTCTCATCGTCTGTATAGAGACCAAGCGTGCCATTATTTTTCTAACTACTGTGACGTCACGTGAGCGATTTAGTGATGGAAATCCTAAAATTCTAACAAAAAACCGAACAGATTCGATTAGATGAACATTTTTAAATCGAATCTCCCGCCCTAAATAATACGAATAATAAGAGTTTTTGTCAAAAATAAATATTAGTTTAGTTTTGACAAATTAAAATACATATTATATCGAGACAATTTAGACGAGATTAAAAAATTGGCTATTAAAAATACGTCAATTTACGTCAGGCACTGACTAATTTGACAGGACTAAACTAATATTTATCTTCTGTCCTTTTCTTAATGAAAGAAAAAGATGCCTGAACTAAAATTTAGTTTAGGTTGTGAACAACAGAATCGGCGCCAAATCTACTCAGCGGCGGTTATAGAAACATTTTTAGGTAAGTAGTGTAAAACCTTAAATTGGCGCCCCTCTATGTATGTACCATGTTCCTACTATGATATTATGCATTGCAGTTTAATTTAAATTTTTACACGGATTAATCGGATATTGCATAAACCAGCCGTGCCCGCGATTTCGTCGCGGGACTTAGATCTTTTTCAGCCTGTAATAAAACGCAACGTAACTTTAGTTTGTCTTTTCGTACCTAAGTATGACTAAACAAATTATCGGATTGTATGTAGGTACATAGGTTAGATAAATAAATAGTTTTTCACACCACCTGCTCGAAAATGTCAAATTATATGTCAAGCAACCTTAACCTAAAGTGAGTCATTAGTGGCCGGGGGCACAGCCGGTCAATAATGTTGTACTGGATTTCATTATGACCCGCTGGTCAATAATGTGATTTGAATTTGGAATCTCACATGCTCAGCTAAATTGGCAGTATACACTGACCTCTATAATACAAGTACGCTGGACTAACGATACTCTACGAAATGACAGTTGTTTTTTGTGCCGATTCAAAGCGCCCCGCTCGTAGCCCCAAGGAACTAAAATTGACACGTTCTTTCAAATGGACGTTGATTTGTTTACTTCGTCTCTGATGATTTAGGTCTAAATCGTAAAAAACTAGTTTATTTGTGTATTTTGTGTTTACTACGTGATATTTGGAACATTTTTATTATGAAAGCATGCGGATTTTGTAAAACTCGCTGCCAAAAAGACAGAGGATTAACCTTTCACAAGTAAGTGAATTTTACGACTATAAATGTTTCGATTGCTTATGTGAGCATTTTTATTACTATCTTATATTTAGAATAAATGTTTTCATTAATATCCCATCATATTCAAGTGTAATTAGGGCTCAGTTTTCACATTTAGTGAATACAATAATTTGAATAGGGTTGTAAATGTTCCATGTCGATAATGTGTCGATAGTTTTCTTCAGACAGTTAATAATTTTAAATTTACGTCTTTCAAATAGAAATTTACTGTCGCCAGAAATTTCTGCAATTTGATTACCTACCTAAAACAAATTAGCAAATACTAGTTTCTAATTTCAACAGATAAATCCATAGGTACTAATATTATAGGTAAATTCGAAAGTAACTCTGTCTGTCTGTATGTTACATTTTCACGCCTAAACCACTGAACGGATTTCAATATTTGGCAGAGTATAGTTTTTATCGACATATCTCGCGGGCGAAGCCGCGAGCGGAAGCATAGTATTATATGTAATGTGTACTTGTTTCCGAAGTAAAGACCTAACATCAAAATAAAACTTGTCATCTACAATGTACTGTATACTTTAGTCAGTTTTACTTTAATTAAATACTTACTTAATTTCAGATTTCCCACCAAATCAACTAAGCAGGGCTCAAAAACATGAAAATGGAAAATTAGAGTCCTAAATCGAATTATCATCTTTGTAGCAATTTCACTGCGGACTGTTTTGTTAAACACTCTACACTTACGCTCTTCTCCGGCCACGAACACGGCCTTTTGGAAGACTAGAATCAATTCTATTTTATTGTATGTTTGACGTTCAAAAGTGCCTATGTACCTATTTGAAATAAAATAATGACGTTCAAAAGTGTCTATTTCATTTGAAATAAATTATTTGACTTAGACTTTGTTATTTCTTGTGTTTTTTTTCCATTAGTACGCACGCAATAATGAAAATGGAATCCCTCTCCTTTCCGCTAGTAATGACTACATGGTAATGTTACAAGGTTCACTTTAGGCATTCAATTTGAGTGAATTTGATTGAATTTGTATGGACGCTGTTTGTTGCTTTTTGTTTCCTACATGGTTCAATTCTTCCAAATTGAACAATAAAAGTGACAACACAAAGCCACGAAGAATACAGCTGCCATTTGATTTACTAGGTTAGAGCGAAATGGCAACATAGTTTTTAGTTCATATTGCGAACTAATGTGACCCCAGTTCAGATCGTAAAACTAATGCAGTTGAGCCAGGAGATATTAGCTCAACCATAGTAGTTTTAGGCTAAATTCTATGCCTATCCTCATATTTAAAGCTCACTGATCTGACCGTCATGCGCTATAACCTTACTAGGACACTATCCACTAGTTTATAACGTGCGATCTGACCGCGCCCTAATGAATTTTCAGATAGGGGCCCGGCGAACTACGCATGCTAATGCGTAGTTCATACAAACGCAATACCAAAATCATTTGTAGTTCAAACATATTCTTAAGGTAGTGTGTTTTTATTCCGATTAGATTACAGAATATCTAGGTTCCCAAATATATATTTTGAAAGGACTCTGATATAAAGACGAGAGTGAATTTCAAATTTCTATAGAAAACTTATTTTTCTCATAACTCGTCTTTAAATCAGTGTCCATTCAAAATATATATTTGGGAACCTAGATATTCTGTAATCCAATCGGAATAAATGCACACTACATTAAAAATATGTTTGATTTACAAATTATTTTGGTATTACGTTTGTATGAACTACGCATGCTCCGCCGGCCCCTTAACTTTTGCAGAGCAATTACACTATTACTTAAAAATGAAGCATAAAAATAACTGGGAGTGATCCGATATTATTTTCTTAAGTAATAAATTACTCTCAGTGGTTATAACGGTCGATAAAATTCATAAAAGTTTTTTTTTATCGTAGGATATATCCCATCTCTAATATTAGTTCTATGGTCCCTTCACATTGCTATCAGCGCCAAAATGGCGAAAATCAAATGGCTTCAATCTGTCATCCATAGTCTGCAGTCCAGCGTACTTGTATTATAGAGGTCAGTGGCAGTATAGTACTAACAAACACCCTTTGGTGCCAGAAAGAGGAAAGCTATTCTCGAAACCCTTACTACGCGTGGATGATATTCTCGATTTCCTACAAAATCATAACAACTGCTTCTTCATATCGTTGCCATGTTTTCGAAGACATAATATTGTAAGAATAATTAGATAACTACGAACCATTTTTTAAAAGGAATGGAATAACATTAAAACTGGCATTAATAATAACAAATACCGTACCGCGCAGTAATAATAGTAATTGGCTGTAACTGTAACATTTGTTAATTTATTTTAAGTAAACTGCGCTTAGATTGCTGTGGAATTTGTGAATAAATAAATAAATAATAAAACCTATCTATACTACAGTCGATTTATCACATTTTATCAAAAATACTCTATTTTCACGAGCGTCTCCAATGACGTTCTAAATTCAAAATGCATACAGCCAATCATCCAAAACCATTCTACCAGCCCTTTTTTTTTTTTTTTTTTGCCGATGGGAAATCATCAAATGACTCCTCCCGCTCTGGGTGGAGCGGAAGGGAGTGTCAGACTCTTACTGACTAAAACCCACCCGTGTTCCTTCCTTAGCCCTTTATGTTCCGGGCCAGCGGTAACCCTTTCGGACAATCCCGCTGACCCGGCAGGCTTCGGCCCTAAGGGGCCCCTCCCCGATGCTGACATCTCTTTGAGGCGCGCGTGGAACACGTACGCGCCGTCCGGCACGGGCCTGGTCCTGATCGGACGGTGAGCTACCCATTACTCTCCGCCCGCAGGCCCGCGCTTACGGTGGCCGGGAGTCGTCACGCGGCTCCCGACGCCCGGAGCGTCTCCCGCGGCGGCTGGGACGGGAGGCTCTCTCCCTGAGCCGTCCCGCCACCTCCTTCGCTAGCATGACTGCTTCGCAGAAGGAGGTGACTGCCTCCCACTCCCTCTCGCCCCGGACCATGGCTTGCACCAGGGCCGGACGCGAGAGGTCGCCGTCGCTGCCGATCGCCTCTACGAGGACACGGCGGTGCTCCGCCCAAGCGGGGCAGACCTCCACCGTGTGCTCCACCGTGTCCTCTGGGCGATCCTGGCAATGGTGACACCCGGGCGTTTCCTCCCGCCTGATAATGTGCAGGAACCTCCCGAAACTTCCGTGTACGGTGAGGACCTGCGTCAGGCGGTAGGTGAGGGCGCCGTGGCGCCTCTCTAGCCACTCCTCAAAGAGGGGTCTTATCGCCGCTATCGCGGCGTGCCCTGCGCTGGGTTGCGACAGTCGCTCTTTCCATGCCGCCATGAGATCGCGCCGGAGATCCGTCCGCTTCGCAGCGATTTGCCGCGGAAGCGGATCCTCCCCCCGGCGTAGTGCCTCCGCGCGCCACTCATACAGGCGCGCGAGGACTATCGCCTCCAGATCCCACGGCGGCATTCTACCAGCCCTGTATAAAGCTTAGTTTACACAAACGCCACTTCCATGAGAGTGATATCAATAGACACACACGACAAAACCGTAGAAGAGACTTTTTTTTGAAAATCGATTTGATCGTGTCTTGGCTACTTATTGGTAGATGCAATAAAGGCGCGAATTTTCGTACTATGGCTATTATTTTCTCACAGTAGGTGTAAAAAGTAGAGTATCCTCCTCTGGGCTAAAGGTGTCTTTGCCTTGGGCTAGCTTGAATCTCTCGCTGCATTCAGGATTCTTGTATTAACTCCCTCGCTTCGCTCGTGAGTTAAATTCTTAACTCCCTCGCTGCGCTCGTGAGTTAAACCCCAAATCCTTCATTGCGCTCGAGATTCAATATGACGCCCGTGACATAAGACACAACTTTAGCCCCTCGGTGCATAATCTACTATTAAATATATGTAAAACATATACATCTGCGTGACGAGGACAGCGGAATCTGTCGAGCGTGAAGTGATAGCAGTTGTCCTGCTCGACGTTAAAAAATTGTTGCCCATTCCGTGTGCGTAGTGCACACGGAATGGGCTCTGCCGTGTTCGACAATGCCACTGTACTTGCGCTCTTGCCGTGCTGAGGTAACAAGTACCTAGTAAAGATTGTAATAACAATCAGTGGTTTTGTTTGACAACTTTTATTTACACAGCAGACCCTGATTTAATTGAAATAAATGATTTGAGTTTGCTTCGTGGTGTGGTCGCTATTCTCATTTTTCTGCCAAATCAAGCAAAATAGTGTTGTACGGGCCAGCACATCAAGCTACCCGAAACTGTCAAGTGGGTCTTCATGTATGGGTTGGGTATTTTGTGACATGCGTTTTTTTTTACTGGAATGTTTCAATTTACTGATTTTGTTTAGAATATTATTAATTATATTTACAAATTTCCAAGTGATCCCATGAAAGGGCATGAAAAGTGGTACCCAACACAATATATTATAGTCGAATTTGCTCTGATCATTTTAATGAAGGCAGCTTTACGGAAACAATAAACTTTCGACGGTTGACGCAATAAATGTAGGTACCTACTATTGATGTATCGAAGTCAGTGGATTTACTTTAGGCTCGAATTCACTGGCATCGTTCTCTAAAACCTAAAATTCTCTAATGTTTTATAGAAGTCAGTAGATACAGTAGCGGCCATAGGGCGGTGCGAGCGGTGCGACGGCACCGGGCGCCGTCATGGGGAAGGCGCTGAAATAAACCGAAATGCGACCACCGGGCATCAGTGATGATAGTAACTTACTATAAAGCGCGGACGCGGAGTATCGACCGAGACTCCAGTCCGATCACTATTTATGGCAAGCCAATCCCATGGGGGAAGCAAGCTAAAATACTTACCTAGGTGTTATCCTAGACCACCATCTCACAATCAGTGAGCACATAAAGACGGCTCGACGCACGCCTCTGTCGCTCTCAGTAGGCTCCACTTCATACTGACCGCCCGCAGCAAATTGTCACTCAAGCTGCGCCTCTACACCGCGGTCATCCGTCCCTTTATGACCTATGCTTGCGTTATCTTCGCTCACGCTAAGCCTCACCATCTGCGTAGAATGCAGACCCTCCACAACCGTTTCCTCAGAAAGGTCACGGGAGCCCCCTTCTATGTCCGCAATGAGAGACACTTAGATCTCAGAATGCTCACCGTCCAGCAGTTCATGAAACGCCTCTCCAAGCGTTTCTTTGATACTACTATAAAGCACTCCAATTCCCTGATTGCGGCGGGCGGCCGCCCGATACACTACTTCCTCCCGCATAAGTAGGATTCGCCAACCGAGGCATACCCTTACCATCCCCGACGACGCCACGACCATCTACAGGAATGAAGTAAGGCCACCAGTACTCTCAGAAAGTACAAGGCCCGACAGCCGTCCTTCCGTCGTCGCCGTCGCGGCCCGTCGCGACGCCCTATACCATGTCCGCCCCGACTCTTGCTCGAGCCAGCCCGCACCGCTGAGCCTGTAGTTTTAAATTCGTCCCTAAATAATTCCGATCTAGCCTGTCCCTTGCTGCCCTTTTCCAGCGACGCCCTTTTTTTTTTTTTTTTTTTTTTTTTCTTTTTTTTTTTTTTCGGATGGGAAATCATCTAATGACTCCTCCCGCTCTGGGTGGAGCGGAAGGGAGTGTCAGACTCTTACTGACTACAACCCACCCGTGTTCCTTCCTTAGCCCTTTATGTTCCGGGCCAGCGGTAACCCTTTCGGACAATCCCGCTGACCCGGCAGGCTTCGGCCCTAAGGGGCCCCTCCTCGATGCTGACATCTCTTGGAACGTGAGGCGCGCGTGGAACACGTACGCGCCGTCCGGCACGGGCCTGGTCCTGATCGGACGGTGTCACGCGACTCCCGACGCCTGGAGCGTCCCCCGCGGCGGCTGAGACGGGAGGCTCTCTCCCTGAACCGTCCCGCCACCTCCTTCGCTAGCATGACTGCTTCGCAGAAGGAGGTGACTGCCTCCCACTCCCTCTCGCCCCGGACCATGGCTTGCACCAGGGCCGGACGCGAGAGGTCGCCGTCGCTGCCGATCGCCTCTATGAGGACACGGCGGTGCTCCGCCCAAGCGGGGCAGACCTCCACCGTGTGCTCCACCGTGTCCTCTGGGCGATCCTGGCAATGGTGACACCCGGGCGTTTCCTCCCGCCTGATGATGTGCAGGAACCTCCCGAAACTTCCGTGTCCGGTGAGGACCTGCGTCAGGCGGTAGGTGAGGGTGCCGTGGCGCCTCTCTAGCCACTACTCAAAGAGGGGTCTTATCGCCGCTATCGCGGCGTGCCCTGCGCTGGGTTGCGACAGTCGCTCTTTCCATGCCGCCATGAGATCGCGCCGGACATCCATCCGCTCCGCAGCGATTTGCCGCGGAAGCGGATCCTCCCCCCGGCGTAGTGCCTCCGCGCGCCACTCATACAGGCGCGCGAGGACTATCGCCTCCAGATCCCATGGCGGCAGTCCGGCAAGGAGGCTTGCCGCCTCGCCCGAGATCGTGCGGTAGCCCCGGATAACCCTTATGGCTACCACCTTCTGGGGCGCGTTCAGGTAGTGGGCGGCTCGCCGCCGCAGTGAACGCGCCCACACCGGGGCCCCGTATAGGGCCGGACGACCCCCGCGTAAAGCCTCCGGCAGGAGGCGTTTGGCCCCCTCAGGTTGGGCAAGAGCCGCTTGAAGGCGGCCCCGGCCCGTTCCAGTTTGGGGGCCAAACGTCGGAAATGCTCCACGAAGTTCCACCGGCTGTCGAGGACGAGACCCAGGTATTTCATCGTCATCTCGACGCCGATGTGAACCCCTCCTACCGTTAGTTGGGATCCCGATGGCGGCGCGTTCCGGGGCCCATGAAACGACATGGCCTCGGACTTGTGCAATGCCACCTCGAGACCCAACTGCCGGATCCTCTCCACGACTATCGCAACCCCGCGTGTCATCGCGTCGGCCGCCGCCTGATGCGACCTCCTCTGCGCCAGGACCAGCGTATCGTCAGCGTAGCAAACCACGCTGACGCCATCAGGGAGGTCAGCCAGCGACGCCCTAAGCCGAGGTCCCCCACAGGGGGTGCCCTTAGCGTGTAGTTGCTTAGTTTTTAAGTAAGTCCTGGCTGGAGGCCTTAATTTATTGAGGCATCTACAGGCAAGCCCGGTTAAGCAGACGACAACCTCGTAGGTTGAACGGCGAGATGCCATTTATTAAAAAAAAAAATCGACCGAGACGCGACGATCATTTGGACGCGCAAACGGAGCGGGCGGCGCGGAAAGGTCTTTGTTGGAGAAAACTTATTTACTTTCCACTGTGTCAGGAAAGATTTTTGGCCTTGAAATCTTGTCTTAAAATGCAATTGAACAAAAGCTAAATTATTGTGAATTACCTATCTAATTCAGAAATTTGTTGGCGCAAAAGCTAGAAATGTAGCCACTTTTGAATTGTCAAGAAGTCGGTCAGTCAGAAACTCAGAAAATATGAAGCTAATTGCTCATTCCAAAGCGTAGGTACCTATGGAGAAGAACGTTTTAAATTATATTTTTACAAAAATATTAGTGACTTACATCATTAATGTTGAATTTAATTATATTAGGTACCTGAGAACGATGTAAAAAAGACGCACCTATGCGTTAAAAGCGTCCAGAGTACCTACAGCAAATAGTAAGAAAAAAACAAACAAAAATAAAATAATCACACTAA
Source organism: Mesoligia furuncula (assembly GCA_916614155.1). Taxonomy (NCBI): domain Eukaryota; kingdom Metazoa; phylum Arthropoda; class Insecta; order Lepidoptera; family Noctuidae; genus Mesoligia; species Mesoligia furuncula. Next base: position 19,634,708 of record OU744800.1, on the reverse strand, counting down.
TACTAGAAAGGCGAAAGTTTGTGAGTGTGTGTGTGTGTGTGTTTATATGTTTGTTACTTCTTCACGCTCAAACGGCTGAACCGATTTTGATAAAATTTTGTATGGAGGTAGCTGTTAATCCAGGGTGTCCGCTGAATTAACATATGGGCTACTTTTTATCCCAATATTCCCACGGGATCGACATTTACGCGAGTGAAACCGCGGGGCGCAGCTAGTTAAATATAAACCGAGACAGCTAAGTAATGACCAGCCCCAACCAAATCATTGGCGGCAACTGACGACGCCCGTTCAAGACCATGGACCATGACGCATAGCAGCACCATTCAGCTTAACCATTTTGAATGGAGCTAAATGATCCAACCCACATGCCACCCTCAGCGAGGCATTTGAGTGAGCATTACATACTATCAGCCGCCAGGGCACATTCAAGTCAATGAAAGACATAATTACCCGGTAAATGATACATTGGGTATACTTAGTACCTACATACATAGAACTCACATCTGTGCTATGCAATTATTGTACAATGCTGAGTGACAAGTGAAAAGCATGAACACTTCTATCTCTACGAAGAGAAGACACATTGCTTTCTATACAAAGTGACATTTCTTTTCTTCATTTTTGACATACCGCCTAGAAATCTTTCTACTATCTGTCATTTTGTCTTTAGTTTCTAACGATCTTTGTCTAGGTCCTTTTTTATGTAGACTATTTCAGAAGAAAGTTTTCTATCCCAAATGTCAAAATCACACTGACAACTGTCAGTTGTCTAAGGGATTTTGGAATCGCTAAAGACAGTAGAAAACTTTCTACTCGACGGCCACAAAGTGTATACGGTTATCTACAAAATCCCACAAAAAAAAACTCCCAAAATTCCACTGTCAAAGATCCACGAATGACAGCCGGGACCAATGGCTTAACGTGCTTTCCGAGGCACGGAGGGGTCTCGGTATGTAAAGATGGTCACCCATCTATGGACCAACCGCGGCAAGCGTAGCTTAACCTGATCAATCAACTTGTGCGGCTGATATTATTTGGCCACGGACCCCTCCTTATAATGTCACTTAATATCAGTAAAAAATAAGAATCAATAACAAAAAAAAATTGTATGCCAAAACAAAGAATTCTGAGTCAAATTAAGTAAAACAGTGAATTTCGTAAAAAGTGCAGTTGACTCTTTCTACACGGTACGTCATCTTTGTCTACTCTTCTGTCGACAAACCGGTGCTCATGCTACGCGTGCAGACGAGACAAGCCCTTATACACACTCAGTTACATAATATTTTCATTATGAAACCAAAATGAACATAAATAATTGCTTTTGCACTATAAAAGACACAATTTAATAACAAAATGAGGAAACGTTTCCAATACCGTAAAATGCTGTAACTTTGCCTGGATTTTGACGTTTTTTGTTCGTATCTCTGAACCTATTTATTATTACGGCTTCGACTTGCAGATGGAAAACAGACCTTTGCCTTGCCAGGTAGAACCCAAATATATTTAAATCATGCCGTCATTCAGAATTACAAGCACTCAAAGTCGTAGGCAAAGTTGTAGGTAAAAGACACAACTTTGCCTAGAAGGATATCTCAATAAATATATTGTTGATCTTTTTAGTATTTTTTTTCCGTGTACATGAGACACCGTGCTTGTCCCCAGCAGTTAGATTATTGCCATGACGGTAATATATATTTTTTTACTGCTAATAGGCAATGTTGTAGCAGGTACCAAAAACTTTTCATACAAAAATGTCGTTGACTCTAGGGTTGTCCCAAAAAAATACGGATTATTTTCTTAAACTTTTATTCACTTTGTAAAAAAATAAAACAAATTGCTACTTATGAGTAAAAATCACAAATGTATTGCTTTTTAGCAATGCTGGCTTTTACGATGTGGGCTTCTTCGTCAGTTGTCAACTCTGTAGGTCGACCAAACGGTTCGTTATGCATGTTTTTTAATTTATTAAAAATGGTCTGACGCGGGATCCCAAATTTCTTTTCCGCTTCGTATGACGAAATGATTTTTTTTCGTACGAGATCTGCAGCAACTTCTAATATTTCTACGGAGTAATCGGCATAACTACGAGCTCCTGGTTTTCTCCTGCTTCGTTGTGTATTATTTGGCATTTTTGCATATAACTGCAACAAAGTTAAGACTTACTTAAATACAAAATCATGCCTGAAGTAATCACTGAAGGGTCAGGCAGAGATACACCTCTGCCTCACCCTTACAGGCGATTGAAAACATAACTGTCGAAATAAAAATAAGAAGGTTCTATTGACATAAAAAAAATTAACATTTTCAATTGAAGCTCTAACTCCTAGGTGATACCTGTGTCTCACCCGATTTCGGAACATTAACAATGTATGCAATAAAATTAAAATATCGTAAAACGAAGGGAGTTTAGTGCATGGAAGCTCTTAAGTTTCGAGAAAACTGAAGAGCTTGCATCCACTAAATTCCCTTCGTTTTACGATATTTTAATTTTATTGCATACATTGTTAATGTATGCAATAAAATTAAAATTGGTTAAGCTTGGCACCCGGTTATATAACCGGGTGCCAAGCTATGAAAATTTCATGCAAATATGACATTTATATGTATAGTAAAAATATATCAATATTAAAATCCGACTAGTGACAACCCTAGACCCAGGCAAAGTTGTGTCACTCAAGTTTCCGAAACAGTGCACAACATTGCCTACTAAGTTATTTTAATGAAATCGTGTCCTTTTAATAAAAATATCAAGCAATATGGAAAGTAGATAGTATGTTCTTACCCTGGGATGTTATAGCTGCACGAAAACACCTTTACTTTAGCTAAAACTTCAAAAGTTACACGACACTAAAAATTTTCACCTACGCGCACCGGTGTTTGTCGCACAACTGACAGAGTAACAATGAAGCTACCATTACAAAAAAATGAAAAATCTGTTGCCCTAATAATGTAAAATCACTATCAAATGGTAGAAAATAAGAAAAAACTAAGCAAACGCGAAATATCGTAATTGAAACAAAATAGGCAAACTTGGGCGTAGTTGGCAAAGTTGCAGCGTTTTACGGTACCTCGTCCACTTTTTTCTGTAGTTTTTACAGCTCAATACCGCACAATTTGGCATTTTTTAGTTTTCGTTTGTCGTCTGGCATCGAGAACGTTTGAGTGCGGACTGAATGGAAATGGCGGTAAAGGAAGTCATTTTAACTCCACTTTCATACGCGAAGTAATACATTTGCGTCGTCTAGCAGGTATAAGTTTGTGAGGTAGGTAGGTATACTGATTGAATCTAAGGAACTAAAGATTTTTCGCAATATGCCTCGTTAGTCGAAATAAAGGGTCGAGGAATTTTAGAAAGATTTTCTGAGTGAGCTTGAATACGTTGGTTTTGTAACTAGCTAGCCAAATAAGTATGAAACATAGTTAAACCTGCATCTAGCTTATAAATGACTTCGATGGCCATAAGCTTTTTTTTTTGTTTTTTTTTTTTTTTATTATTCCTGTATCCCGTTATAACTAATTCGAATAATAATATTTTTGTTTCCCTACCTTTATTTCCTTCGTAATAAAAAACAAAACGTTACATTGGCTAAATCACAGACATATACTTTATATGTCTGTGGGTTAAATGCACAAACCGTGCGAAGCCAAAAAAAAAAAAAAAACTATTAAGCCTTTTTCAAGTTGTATATGACAGATGATTTTACCAAAGTGTCATTTCTAAACACTGATTTTAAGGTGAATGCTTCAACCAGCCCGCGAAATTCAAATTTTCTTACGTTTTTTGCAATTTGCAGGCCAGTGCTAGGTTGTATGTTGATTAAAATATTATTCGCGGTTGTAAGACATATATAGGTACAGAATTATAATCATGAAAATCATCAATAAAACGCTCTAAGTTCATAAAGCTGTTAGAATTACTTTTTCTGTTTTTTTTTTTGTTCTTACACCTTTATGAAGTTGGAGGGTTGTATTGGTGATTTTGATTATTATAATTCTGTAACTACATACGTCTTACAGCCGCGAATAATATTTTAATCAACATACAACCTAGCACTGGCCTGCAAATTGCAAAAAACGCAAGAAATTTTGAATTTCGCGGGGTCGTGAAAAGTCAATTTCAACATTTTCAACAATATGTCAATGTCATTACGGGAAAATAAGTGGATCATGATGCATGAATGTCACCGGGATCTGTTCATGGGAACTGCTGGAAAATAATAATGAATCAAAATAAACTGAACTACGTTTAGTAAGAATTTATATTGAACAAGAAAACTTGTGATGTTAGTTCTCTAAAGGTCAAAATCGGTCCTTCGCAATGTTTCGGACAGTGCTGAGATTATCTCCTTCTTTCGGGATTTCTATTTTCAATAAAGCTACTGGTCAATTTGACCATGATTTACTTAATCGACCTGCTAGTGCTCCTCCTCAGACGGGTTGGGATCGAGTGAAATTAATGTATACTGGAAAGTAAGTCGGCAAACATCGAAAATCCGTAAGATAATCTTCCTGGTACAATGATGTTTTTCTGAGGGACATTTCCACTAAATAAGTAATATCTAACTGAAATTTTGTTATATAGTTCTCAAACATTTAAATACTTCTAAAAATCAAATTCAGAAACCCTACAGAATCTGTAATCTTGCAAAACCAAGGCTCCTAACCTCTTTTACTAAAATATAATGAACCATAGCTTATAAACCAAAAGTCACATATTCTACTCAATTTCAGTGAATATGAAGAAGTGTCTGAAGAACTGAATACAGTACTACAGTCATCATTATGTGGGGCCTTCATTGGTGCTTGTATCGGAGGATTTGCTACTTCTCGTGTGGCTTATATGAATTTTATAGAGAATAATCAAGCAACTATATTTAAATCTACTGCTGATGCTAAGGTACTGCCTACATTGTTAACTATCAGATAAATATTTTTACAAGCTTTTATTTAATTTGTAATGTTCGTAATTAAGCCTCATCTCTTCAAAATTTGCAACCACTTCACCGAGTTTGATTGATCTGAAATTTGGCACACTTATGTGTAGAATGTAGGGTCAGTGACAATGCAATATTTCTTCCTAGATTTTGTGTTTTTAAAGCACTTTTTTTTTCAATGCACACTTTGTTTTTCAATAAAATGTATTTTCCCTATTTTACGTAAATATACAATTTAAACAGAAATTAATGTTTGATTCCAGAAAAAATTACAAGATTATGTGACAGTAGCCTTTGCAAAGGGAGCTTATAAGTGGGGCTGGAGATTGTGCTTCTTCACAGGAATATTTACGTAATTAAGTTTACACATATCTTTATAGAAATAATAATACACATTTTACTTATTTAATTATTAAATCATTTTTTTCAACAAGTAAACACCTGCAGTTTAGCAAGTTCTAATTATTGACATTAAAATAATAGCAGCTGGAAAAATCTGCATCTTGCGGACTTTTAAAGCTTCCACAAACGTTATAATAATCATAATCTTCTAATGAATACACTATCTACATTGATATTCATTGTTTGAAGGACACTGAATGAGACACAAAAAAGAAGTGTTAATTGAATGCTCATTCATTTCAGTTTGACATCAACAACAGTGTCAGTGTACAGAGGAGACACATCTTTAATTGAATATATATCAGCGGGAGCACTCACAGGCGCTTTGTACAAGATCGATATGGGATTAGCTGCTATATTAGTTGGTGCTGGCTTAGGTATGTAATATCATGCTGTGACATTAACAACAGGCGTTTTTTAAGAAAAGCTCTTGGTGGCCAAAAAGGTCACTAGCAAGCAAGTTGCATATCCCTAGCTAACATAATACTAGAACCCACTTGGGTTCAAAAATCCCTTGGATGGGCCATCCATGAATTACATCACAAGAATTTCATGATAGTCATATTTGTGTGACCCCATCTCTAGGTGTGATGTTACATATTACGCAACTGTAAATTTTAAAGTTTTGCACTGGAGTTGAAGTTTCGAGTTTTAATACTTTAGATTTATGGCATGTGACAGTACAAACCTTGGGTTGGGTCTTATATCAAGTCGCCTGAATCTGAGTTAAGTGTAGATATGGGAGGGTTTAGGGGGTTCGTACTAAGCGATAAAATGTATTTTTTGCTGCCGGAGACGCGCCAAAATATTTTAATTATTATTTTAAAAATCTTGGGAAATCTTACAAATGCATAAGAAGGAACGTAATTTTGATACATTTCGTAGCGATTTCGATACTGCGTTTATCGAAATGCGTGAAAAGAAACCATCCCCGCGTTCCGAATTGAGTCAAAAGTAATTATTTCGCGAATCCAAGCAAATTTAATAGTCACAAAATATAAGGACTATTGAGTACTATTGTGACGTTGTGCGTTGGTCGGATTTGTAACGAGTCTTTTAAGCCTGTTACATGATATCGCGTTCTTTGCTTTAATTTGAAGGCAACATGGTGGTGTTGCCATGTAAGCATTTATTTTTTTGAATCGGAATCGTGTAGTGGTCACACTGATTTTTTTTGATGCTGTCAGTTGATTTTGACAGGTCACTTTCCGGCCTAAGCTTTGCATGGAGTGGAGTGATTTGAGAGCTCCTATGCAAATCTGGAAGTTGTTACTTCCTATGGACAGCATCTAGTCCTAAATATGTGGTAGCTGATTTGCCCTTGTCAGCATCATGATGGGATTGCCCATATTTTTTAAAAGGTTGGTAAAATTCTTCGTGGTTTCAAACCTATTCACGTGTCGCGTGGTCATTTTGATGGCGGACGTTAATAGTTTTCGATATTTGTTTCAGGATCTTTTGAACCTTATATATTTTTTGGATTAATTCATCTACTGATGTAAAAGCTTTTTTTGGAAAAGAAACGGTGAGTTAATTTGCATTTGGTCGTAAACATTCCGATCGGCATTTTTGTCGACGCTGAACATCAGCTAACAATTATTCATGTTTGATTTCAGCCGTGAGGCGTTTCTTATTTCTTTTACTTCAAGACTTAAATTTTTAACGCTAGCCCCTACCGACATATATCATGGACCGCCTGACGTCCCCGCGAAGATCAAAATCACCAGGGTTTGCCCATTCGGTTTGTTAGTTTATTCGCCGGAATATGGTATGGTTTATAATACTTAACTTATATTGACAAAAGTGCAATAATGACAGGACAAAAATTAATTTCTATTCCATCTTAGTTTTACACCAACTGTTAATATTAGAAAGGAATTTTCTTGTATATTGAGACCAGCAGCCTTCGGGTAATAAAATCGTTCAATAACTTTTGTGTCGATTTTTATTGATACTCCCCGCTTGAAGATTAAAAGTTTCCAGTTCCCGCAGGTTAGTCTATCCTTGGCATAGTTTGGTGTGTGCTCCTGGCGCCCGAATTTTCACTTCTACTTATTGTTTATTTATTTGGAGTACAACACACACATTTAATCATCCCATTTCATAATATACATTTTTAATAACATCCACACTCTTTAAATTATATTTTTTTTATTATTACAATTGTCTTAAAATATTTTTTTTTTTATTATTACAATTGTCGCTCTGCGAACAGGGACTTGAAGTAGGTTTGTCTGGTACCTTTATACTGTCATTATTGCACTATTAATTAATTAACTTATGAGTCTATTGTTTGCATTGGTTTGTTCTACATTGTTACTTTAATAACTTTGTGTTTATTTTGATTTTTGACTCATAAGTAGTACTTAACTTAATTTGGTGAATCTTTGTAAACAATGTTTGGTGTTTACAATTGATGATTTTGTTTAATATCATGTTTTTTCTTAGCAAAAACCAACAGAAATGTATAGCATAGACTGCGTTTTGTTGTTCTCAACAGTAAAGTTATTTAAAAACTAAGTTTAACTTTTTAAGTAAATAATTTAATCTAATTGTTAAGTACAATATTGTGCATTTAATTTATCTAGATTTAAACTGCTTGTAAGTGATTATTGCACTTTTAAAACGATAAAATTAACATAGTAATTTTTTATGGGATTACCCACATTGACTTTTATAATTAACCTCAAACTTGAGAATTTATTTTCAAACATTTAACTTTTTGAAACTTAGTTTTTGCTTTTCGTTTGCTATTCGCCTTGCTGTTTGTTCATCATGGACAAGGGAGTTCAGTTTCCGCCGCTTCAGGATTCGGGTGATGTTGACGCCTGTACTGCTGTTGATGCTGACGTTGCTGAGAAAGTTCATGAGATGGTTAATGCCCCAGATGTTAACAATCCCTTTGACTCAAGAATCGCTCACTCTTCTTCGGCTTTTACAGCACAAGCATTGCCTTCATTTAATTCCTTGAATGCGCTTGTAAATGAAAATATTCGAAAGAACTTTCCTCCTTTCACTAAATTGCCTGACTTGAAGAAAAGTAGAATAGTTTATAGCGGTAAATCTTGTGTTCGGGAATTTATTACTCAGATAGAAGAATATTTTCTTTATAAAAATTTCAATGAAAACTTGCTTGTCGGTTCTTTTTCAGATTTGCTTGATGGCATAAATGATAAATGATAAATGATTTTATTTTTGTAAGTAGGTTTGTACAAACACTTTTACACGTCAATCATGTTTTTTTTAAACTAGATGAGGTCGGCGTTTCCTATCTGACTACTCTGAGAAGAAAGGCTGAAACAAACTCAGAGGTCACAGTCTCTTTTAAAGTCCAGACATAATCTTGGTCAGGTTATATGAAGACCATGTAGATCGATGTCTGAGATGGTCTTTTGAGGAAAGAACCACACAGATTGAGAGGACCTGTCCAGTCAGTGCACGCATTTGTCAGCACTTAAATGGTTTAGATCTATACGAATTCGTATCTCTTCTTGGCATACACTTAAGCTAGCGCTTTTAAAACGCTTTGATAAGCCTGACTTTGATTATTTCTTAGAGAATGAGCTCCGCACCAGAAAACAGAAACCGTCTGAGTCGCTTCCTGATTTCATCACTGAAATTTCTGATATGGCTAGTCGTCTTTCAGAACCTTTGTTTGAACAAACTTTAGTTAATGCCATAAAACACAATATGTTACCTATTTATACACCTTTTTTGTTTCTTAAGCAGATTGATTCAATTGAACAATTTCTAGAACTTGCAAAAGAACTGGAAGTTGTTGTAGACAGAAAACCCAACAAAGAGTCAGTTAAACCTTCAGTTAAAGTAAATGCAGTCTCTAATGATTTAACTTGTCTGAAATGTAAAAAACCTGGACACTCATATAAAAAGTGCAAGTCCATACCGGGTATTGTTTGTTTTAAGTGTCATAAGGCAGGGGTCACTTCTAAGACTTGTGACGTTTGTAATTCGGCTGTTAAAAACTCGCAAGAGTCAAAAAACTGATTCGGTTGCATCGAGCCCAGGTTTTTGATAAAACTTTGAGTACCTCGATGTGTAAAAAAACAATTAGAAGTCACAAGCCGGACGATGTTACTCGTGACAAAGATTTTTCAGGCTGGTTGGATTATTTAAAAACCTTTTTTAACAATTATCGCTCAGCTCCTATTCTTTTTACAAAACAAAGTGATGCTAGACCCTTTTTAGAATTTAAAGTTGGAAATAAAATTATTTCAGGTTTGTTGGACAGCGGTTCCACTAAATGTGTTTTAGGCTCAAATATTCATGAACAATTTTTGCAGTCAGGTTATAAAATTAGACCTACTTGTGGTTCTGCTTCTATAGCAGATGGGACCTCTCGGAGAATTATTGGTGCCATGGATTTGCCAGTAACTTGTGATAATATTACTAAGATAATAGAATTTTTAATTATTCCTTCTTTTGACCCACCAATCATTTTAGGTTTTGACTTTTGGATTAAATTTAACATAGCTAGAAACTTGTGGAAAAACATTACACTTGTTAAAGATAATCAAGATAATAAAATACAAGTTTGTTCTGTTACTCCTATTGCTGAACTTTCTCCTTCAGAGAAACAGAAATTAAATAGCACTATTGCTTTGTTCGAAGACATTTCTTATGAGAAAAGAGGTTTGGGACTCACTCATTTAGTTGAACATAGAATTAACGTTACTAGTGAACCTTTTAAACAAAGATATTGGCCTTTGAGTCCTGCTAAACAAAAAGAACTTTTTGATGAAGTAGAAGTTTTACTAAAAGAAGGCATTATTCAACCCTCTAAGTCTCCTTGGTGTTCACCTGTTTTGGCGGTAGAAAAGAAAGATGGAGGTACTAGATTGTGTTTAGATTCAAGACGATTAAATTCTGTTACTATTAAAGATTCTTATCCCCTTCCTTATACTTCTAGAATATTAGATAACCTTAGAGGTGCTAAGTATATTAGTACAATAGATCTTTCTAAAGCTTTTTTGCAAATTGCACTTGAGAAATCCTCCCGTGAGAAAACTGCTTTTGTGGTTCCTGGAAGAGGCCTGTACGAATTTGTTCGCATGCCATTCGGTCTCACAAATGCACCGGCTGAGTTGCAGAGACTGGTAGATAAACTTTTTGGTCCAGAGTATGATAATTCTGTATTTTGTTATTTAGACGATTTAATTTGTATAAGTTCTGACTTTAATAGCCATATTGAACAATAAAATAAAATTTATAATATATTAAGAGAGGCAGGACTAACTGTGAATTTAAAGAAATGTAACTTTTGCAAAGATAGACTTCGCTATCTTGGTTTTATTGTAGACAGTAATGGTTTGCATACTGATCCTTCTAAATTAGAGACAATAGAAAATTTTCCTCGTCCAGAAACGGTAAAACAACTTCGAAGTTTCCTTGGTTTATGTTCCTATTATCGTAGATTCATTTGTAAATTTGCTGATATTGCTTCTCCTCTAACTAAAATGACTGCAGGTAGTAAAAATTCTAAAAAGTCACTTACTTGGAATGACGAAGCTGAAAATGCATTCCAAGAATTAAAACATTCATTAGTAACTTCACCCGTCTTGGAATGTCCCAATTTTGAAAAACCTTTCTTTTTACATTGCGACGCTAGTTCTGTGGGCATTGGTAGTGTTTTGAGTCAAGAGGATGAGAAGGGAGATCAACATCCCATTGCTTTTTATTCTAGGTCACTTAATAAATGTGAAAGAAATTACAGTACCACTGAACGTGAATTATTAGCTATTTTAGATTCCATAGAACATTTTAGACCTTATATTGAGGGAATGAAGTTTACAGTTGTCACTGACCACGCTTGTTTGAAATGGCTTTTAGGTCTCAGTAATCCTAGTGGACGTTTGGCTCGTTGGGCTGCTAGAATTTCTCAATTTACATTCGATATTATTCATAAAAAAGGTTCATTACATTTAGTTCCAGATGCTTTATCTCGCATAGAAGTCGCTGCTATAAACGCTCAGGATAGTTTAGTCTTACCTGACGATGAAATTACTGACCCTTGGTATAGAAAAATATTTATCCAATGTCAAAAATCTCCTAGAAAGTATAAGAATTTTAGAGTTGAAAATAATACTTTGTATAAATTTTGTAGAAATAAATATAATCCTCACAGTCTTTTAGACTGGAAAATTGTTATACCAAAAGAGCATATTTTAGATACTATTAGATCAAATCACGATAATGTAAATTCTGGACACTTGGGAATACATAAAACTTTAAATAAATTAAAACAACATTATTTTTGGAAGGGAATGTTTAATGATATTCATCAATACATTTTGTCTTGCGATACCTGTAAAGCTTATAAACATACTACATCTCCACCTTTTGGTATGATGATTAATCCTAAAAAGGTTGATCGTCCCATGCTTATGCTCTCAGTTGATATCATAGGAATTCTACCTAAAACTTATTCTGGTCATAGATACATACTTTCGGTCGTAGACGTTTTTACTAAATATTGCTGGTTCTTTCCAATGATCAATGCTACCACTAGAGTAATTTGTAAACATTTTGAAAAAGAAATATTTCTCAAGTTTGGTTGTCCAAAAATAGTAGTTTGTGACAATGGAACTCAATTTACTTCAAAACATTTTGTAGATTTTTTGAAAGGTTTTAATATAACCAAAATATTTTATAATACTTTGTATACGCCTCAAAATAATCCTGTTGAGAGATATAATAAAACGGTCGAAACCTGCATATCGTGTTTTGTTAAAGATGATCATAGAACTTGGTCAAGTTTTTTGCCCAATGTTCAATTAGCTTTAAATAATAGTGTAAACCTTGCTACTGAGTTTACTCCTAACTTTCTGATGTTTGGTAGGGAGCTTATTCTTGATGCGTCATTACATCACTTTAGTAGTTCTGTTGATAACTTATCTCAACTAGAAATTTCAAATAGAAATGCTTATGCAGTTTCTCTTAATTCACTTAGTGATATTTTTGTTAAAGTTCAAGCTTACTTGTTAAAGGGGTATAAGCGTAATGCCGCTTATTATAATAAGGGTCGGAAAGTCATTTCTTTTGATGTGGGTGATGTGGTGTGGAGAAGAAGTTTTCTTCAATCTAATGCACAAGCATATTTTTCAGCTAAACTTGCACCTAAGTTTGTAAAATGTAAAATAACTGAAAAGGTTTCAGATAACGTTTATGTTTTGAAAGATTTAAATAAAGGTTCAGTGGGACGTTATCATGTTAAAGATATTATTAAATTTTAATTTGGTTTCCAAGTGATAGTCTTGATTTTGATAATTTTGTTTGAAGGTCACTTTTGACAGTGTGATGTACGAGAGGATGGATGATAGGTTAATGAATGATAGGTTATCGGTGATTTGAAAGATGTATGTTAGGTAACTTCTTATAAGTTTGTTGAATTTGAGACATTCTAAAAATAAAACTTAGGTCATTCTGGTTAATTTAATACTATTTTTTTTCACACCAAATGTTTTTCACATCGAAGGATCTTATTTTATGTTTTGTTTGTTTTTATTGGATTGTCTAAGATCTTATTTTTCTTTTTTTAAGGGTAACCTACCTGTTTATATTTTATTAAGATCTTATACAACCCTACAGTTCTGGTAATTTCTACCTCAACTTTTTTTTCTCATAGTTTAAAATCATTCTATTTCCTCTTCGTCATAAATAGTAATTGATTTTTAAATCTATTTTTGTGCTGTTCGTTGACAGAATTGTTTCTCATTTTTACTGAAGTTTCATTCTTTTTAATGATCGGATTTGACTTTGTTAGTAACGCGTTCATCCTGGACTTTACTTTTTAGGGTCATTCTGTAACCTTTGTTACAAAATGCCTTATTATTTTTTGGATCTTGGTGTAGTTTTTGACCTTGATTTCGACTCTTTTCCATTGTGTTGGACTTTGTTGTTCCAATCACGATGCGAGATTTTGTTTTGACTTTCGTCATCCTTTTTCCTTTGCGTTCGGAAGTTCGGTGGTGGTATGCCGGTCGCATTGTGAAACTTTGGCTTTCGCCTATTTGTTATTGAGATTTCTCATTGGAGATCTCAATGTTTTTTTGTGTTTGTCTGTGTTTGGGAGATTGGTAGTGTTGAGCCAGTCACAGCATTCGCATTCTTTTACAGCTATTGTGCTCGGGAATTCGGTGGTGATGAGCCGATCACAATATGCTTTCCTTGGTCTCGTTGCAGGTTGTGCCTGTAACAGTATTTTAAATAAGGTCTTTCAGCTTTATTTAAAAACTTTTGTTCGGAGTTTCAAATTTTTTGGATTGTTGAATACGGAGTTAGTCAGTGGCAATAGAGCCTAACTGCACTCATAGAGATGGTTGAGTTGGAAGCGGTTGACATAGTAGTCAGTGGCGATGGTGCCTAACTGCACTCAAAGTTGTACTGTTCCAAGTGGTTTGAAATTTTTAGTCAGTGGCGATTGGTGCCTAACTGCACTATAAAAATTGTAGTTTGTTTTGGTAAATTGTCCGAATTTGTTTGAAATTTTTAGTCAGTGGCTATAGTGCCTAACTGCACTGTTTTGGAGTTTTGGAGCGCTAAGAGATTTCTCTCTTCGTTTCATTTAATGGGTTTATATAACTTATAATTTTTTGTTTTTCACTATTTCGTTTTTGACTTTTTGTCATCTACATTTTTTTTACTTTGATTAAATTCTTGAGATTTTGTCCTTTGACATTTTCAGAGTTGATTTGCACTTTGAATTTTATATGATTTTTTTTCTTTTTTTTGAATTAGAAAATAAACCAGTCTTAACAGGTTTATTTGGTTGAAGATTTCTTTCTAATAAAAGAAAGTTCCTTTCTTTTATTTTCGGGAGGGGATGTAATGTAACGAGTCTTTTAAGCCTGTTACATGATATCGCGTTCTTTGCTTTAATTTGAAGGCAACATGGTGGTGTTGCCATGTAAGAATTAATTTTTTTGAATCGGAATCGTGTAGTGGTCACACTGATTTTTTTTGATGCTGTCAGTTGATTTTGACAGGTCACTTTCCGGCCTAAGCTTTGCATGGAGTGGAGTGATTTGAGAGCTCCTATGCAAATCTGGAAGTTGTTACTTCCTATGGACAGCATCTAGTCCTAAATATGTGGTAGCTGATTTGCCCTTGTCAGCATCATGATGGGATTGCCCATATTTTTTAAAAGGTTGGTAAAATTCTTCGTGGTTTCAAACCTATTCACGTGTCGCGTGGTCATTTTGATGGCGGACGTTAATAGTTTTCGATATTTGTTTCAGGATCTTTTGAACCTTATATATTTTTTGGATTAATTCATCTACTGATGTAAAAGCTTTTTTTGGAAAAGAAACGGTGAGTTAATTTGCATTTGGTCGTAAACATTCCCGATCGGCATTTTTGTCGACGCTGAACATCAGCTAACAATTATTCATGTTTGATTTCAGCCGTGAGGCGTTTCTTATTTCTTTTACTTCAAGACTTAAATTTTTAACGCTAGCCCCTACCGACATATATCATGGACCGCCTGACGTCCCCGCGAAGATCAAAATCACCAGGGTTTGCCCATTCGGTTTGTTAGTTTATTCGCCGGAATATGGTATGGTTTATAATACTTAACTTATATTGACAAAAGTGCAATAATGACAGGACAAAAATTAATTTCTATTCCATCTTAGTTTTACACCAACTGTTAATATTAGAAAGGAATTTTCTTGTATATTGAGACCAGCAGCCTTCGGGTAATAAAATCGTTCAATAACTTTTGTGTCGATTTTTATTGATACTCCCCGCTTGAAGATTAAAAGTTTCCAGTTCCCGCAGGTTAGTCTATCCTTGGCATAGTTTGGTGTGTGCTCCTGGCGCCCGAATTTTCACTTCTACTTATTGTTTATTTATTTGGAGTACAACACACACATTTAATCATCCCATTTCATAATATACATTTTTAATAACATCCACACTCTTTAAATTATATTTTTTTTATTATTACAATTGTCTTAAATTATTTTTTTTTAATATTACAGATTCGCGATATAATCGCTTTTGACGCAATTCGGAAAGCGGGGTTTGTTTACATTGACAAATACTTTTGTTTGGCGTTCGTTTTGTCATTCCGTTGCTCTCGAGTTTACGTGGATTTTATATTTTGCTATGAATATTAGCTCCCCGCACCCTAATGAGTGACAGATCGTAACCAAAGCACACAGACTTCTGTTGGTTAGGTTAAGTTAGATAGCGCGAACCGAGCGAGCCAAGCGAGTTGTGTAGGTTAGGTTAGGTTAGAACGGTGACCACTTAGCGCGAGCCGAGCGAGCGCAGCGAGCGTACCGCGGCAGCGGCCGGCGAAGCGCCAGAAAGTAACTACCTCCCCGTACCCTAATGAGTGACAGATCCTACCCAGAGCACACAGACTTGTGTTGGTTAGGGTAGAAGGTTTTGTTCAAAGTGGAATAATAGAAAAACTACGCATCTCCGGCAGGGCAGGAGTGGGGGGGGGGGGTGAAACAGGGCGCCCCCCCCAACCCTCCCACCTTCGTTCGGAGGCGACTTGATATAAGACTTTAACCCAAACCTTTTGACTTGTCCACCTTGTAATACTTTGCTGACCACCTCTCCCTCCTTAAAGTTTGACGTAATTTATAGATGGCCCCTTGTCCTTATTTTTACAGTTATTCAGAAATTTATGTGAATATTAAGGTTGGCCGGTATCTTATTATCCATGTACATTTTTAGTAACTATGTAATGTATGAAAAAATGCTTTATTTAGTTACCTACCATGTCTTGTTTTTCAGGAACTATATTAAGTACTGCTGCTGGTCTCTTGGTATTAACAATATTGAAAGTCACTGGTCTCAATATGGAAGATATTAGGAAAGCTTTATATAAGTTGAAAGAAGCAAGGTAAGTTGATTAATTGAACTCCATTCTTCTACCAAATTAGAGAGATAAAAGTAATTTAATAAATTTAATATTTTTTTGAGTAGTGGTAACAAAGGTGGGAGATATAGGTCTTACTTAGGATCGAACCCTGATAGGCGCTTTACTCTGTGTACCCTAAACATCGTGAGGGCACCGGCATGTCCTAGAACCAAAAATTCGAAGACGATGAAATCTACCAACCTGACTGGGTCCGCGTGGGGATTACGGCCCACTCCCTCTCGCCGAGAGGAGGCCCGTGTCCCAGCATTGGGAAAATTATAGGCTAATTATGCTAATAATTTAAGTTTTTGGAATACGCAAATATATTTTTCACTTGACAATACACTTGGAAATTCATAAATTCATTATTCACTTGACAATACACATGTCCCGCGCGCTTACAAAATCGCGCAACGACGCTGCGACATCAACAGATCTGAATGTCAGTGTCTTCTACCATTAATTATTAATTACACTTAAATTAGTTTCTATATTTATGTCTGTGATTTATATGATGTTCTGTACACCATATAAATCACAGACATCAAGCTACCCGAAACTGTCAAATTTTCCCAATCAACTTTGAACCTTATACTTTAGCGATAAAGTTGAAAATCTATTAAAGAAATATGTTAGCGTCTGTACATCAAACTACACTAAAATGTAGAAAGAAAAAATTGATTTAATTTATTTTTCTTTTAATTTTCAGAGAGGACCAATACAACCAAGTATTAGAAAAAGCAGCAACAATTAAGAACGACAAACTCACAGAACACCATAAAATGCTAGTCTTAGAAGAGGGGGAGAAAAAGATAGATGATATTAAATAGTTTGGACTGGGGCTAATAAAGTTGTTATTCTGTTTTATACTGTACAGTATGAATATAAGAGTTGAGTCTTAAATGAAGTATATTTTAAATGTAAATAAAGTAAGTAGCTAAAGAAAATAAAGGCAATATTTATAACTTGTTTTTTATTTGTAGGCGAAGGAATTAAAAAATGATTGCCTCTTATTGGCGAATTCTTCTACTTGTATGATGATGAATCCACTTACAGAAGTATTTGAATTTAATAATGTTATTTCTTATTAAATTCAAATACTTGAGAGCTGTGGTAGCCCAGTGGTAACGGACCCGACGAGTTGTCGGTCGTGGGTTCGGACCCAGACAGGCGCTTTATTTTGTGTTAATTTATTTCATCACCATTGCTCTCAAAAACGGTGAAGGAAAACGTCATGAGGAAACCGGCATCTACCAATCCGC
Organism: Mesoligia furuncula; assembly: GCA_916614155.1. NCBI lineage: Eukaryota > Metazoa > Arthropoda > Insecta > Lepidoptera > Noctuidae > Mesoligia > Mesoligia furuncula. Next base: position 19,617,216 of record OU744800.1, on the reverse strand, counting down.
CCTGGGCCCGCGTGGTGGATTACGGCCCACTCCCCCTCACAGAGAGGAGGCCTGTGTCCCAGCAGTGGGAACTGTATAGGCTGATTATGTAATGTTATTTCTTTACCATTTTGGAGAGTTTATTCTAAAACTCCGACATGCCATATTAACAGACCGGTGCTGTACTGTTACCCCGTCCCGCGCCGCGCCTTAGCAGCCCCGTCGGTCTCGTAGTCTGACAAATGTTTGCACTGGCTCTGGTCCACTCAAATCTGTCTGGTACTTTCCTCAATAGACCATTTCGGACATCAATCTACATGGTCTTCAACTCTTCACATGATAAGACCTCTGAGTTTGTTTCGGAGTAGTTCCTTTCTTCTCAGAGTAGTCACACAGGAAACGCCGACCTCATCTAGCTTTTTATAATATGACGTGTAAAAGTGATTCCGTTATCCTATTTACAGAAGAAACAGTTTCATTCCAATGGCAGTTTAGTCACAATTAAATCTTCGATCAACAATTGGTATGGTCACAGATAATATAATACTAGCGGTATGGTATTGGTGGATGGTATGTGGTATTGTTGATCGAAGATTTCATTGGTTGAGACTAGTTTTAAGTAATGTTCGAGTCTTGAGTAAGGTTCTGTAATGCTGCCCTTAGTTTCTTTCGAAAACGGCAAAGGAAGTCCATCGTGCGTCGCATCGCAAATGCCAGGAAAAAGTCGCTAATGATGGGCGACTCTGAAGCGAAAACTCTTCAATGTGTATCCTGCCCGACCTCACTGAGTCGCAAAAGTTCCGCCTTGGGGTTTGTCAAAGAGCAATGGAGCGACGCATCTGACAGAATACGAAACACCACGTTGCGCTCCAAAACGGGCATTCTAGATGTAGGCAAAAAAAAAGGCTTCCAAGCTGAAATGGGATTGGGCAGGTCACATTGTCGTCAAAATACTCAGCATTAGTACCTACCTACCTACCGCCAGGGTCTTCATTTATTGTCGTATCGTTGTATACTGTATTTTATTTAGTTTTACAATTTAACTTGCAAGTAGGTTTATTGCAGGAATTCTAAGTTTTTTCGACGACAGCATTTGGTTTATTACCAAAATAAGAGTCAAAATTATATTAAAAGCATTTTATTGTTACAGACATTGCACAATACAGATGTGGTCGAACCGATTTACAAAAATATAAGGAAATATGTATTTACAAACTTCATAATTATTGAATTTGTGCATCAATTTCAGAATAAAAACAAATTTTTTCGCTTAATTTTAAATACGAAAGGTAAAAAATGCTAAGACTTATAAATATTTATTTATTGAAACGAGATTATAAAGAACGCTAAGAGTTAATAATAAAAGTTACAAAACTTTAAAAATGGCAAGACCTAATTAATAAATAGATTGAGCTACGTTAGTATGTTCATATTATATTTTTTTAAAACACTCGATTTTAAAATAAGTCCTTGCAAAATTTTAAGAAAAATATATTTGAATATTAATTACAAATGCAAAAATATACATGAAAGAAAATTATTTGGACAATACTTTATAGATGACTGTTTTAATACTGTTACAAAGATTATAAAATTGGTTTGAACACAGAACTGTATGAACTATTATTTTAGATTGCATTTCATTCCAATTTTACAAAAATAATTGTAAGTACAGCTAAATGACTCAAATAAAAAAGAATTTAAATCTAAGGGCTGATTTTTCAATCATCTGATAACTTTATTCGAGGAATAATTTTGAAATTTTGAGTTTTTCACACAAAAACTGTCATACGTCAATTTTATTTCTCGAATAAAAGTTATCTGGCGATGGTAAAATCAGCCCTAATATGAGTAACATGCACTAACAGAGGTATAGCGTGGCTTAGAGCTACATGAATATACAGCCCCTGACTACTTTTATTATTCTTTTATTATTATTCAGGGTCAAATTATATTAGCTATCGAAGCTCTACAGATGTGGCACCGATATCTAAACACGATAAAATAAGAATACAGAACTTCCTTTTTTGAAGTCGGTTAAAAATATAAGATATTTATGTATTTTCTTAGGGGTTCAACGCTGGTAGTGTAGTCATCATCTGCCTAGCCTTTTCCCAACTATGTTGGGGTCGGCTTCCAGTCTAACCGGATGCAGCTGAATACCAGTATTTTACATGGAGCGCTTGCCTATCTGACCTCCACAACCCAGTTTATTTATTTATTTAGGGACAACAAACAGTAGTGTAATAAGAAGTAAACATAGGTTAAAACTTAATAATAAATGTAACAAATACACTACTCACAACATTATCCACATATTACTAAATTTATCAGTTACAGGGTAATACGATACCTCTGGGTAAGACTGGTTGTCAGACTTTCGGGCTACTGACGACACGTAACGACCGTCAAAGATCCACGAATGACAGCCAGGACCAACGGCTTAACGTGCTTTCCGAGGCACGGAGGGGTCACGGTGAAGATGGTCACCCATCCACAGACCAACCGCGGCAAGCGTAGCTTAACCGAATCGATCGACCTGTGCGGCTGTTATTATTTAGTCACGGGCCCCTCCGCTATTACTTGAAGTACGAGTAGATAAAATTGTTTTTTTTTTTAGTTTTGTCGTGTAGAGATAATAATATCTAAAAAAAAAACTTAATTGATTATGATAACATAATCAAGTCAAGAAGATTTGAGAAGATTGATTTGATTTGTCAAGTTTACACAAAAAAAAAAACAAATTTTTTATACTGATATTTCAAGAGAATACACTAAAAGCGGTCGATGGCGCCACAAAAAAAAAAAAACATAAAATTAATATATATATTTTTTTAACTTGTTTAGATATTGATACCCATTAAGTCTGCGGCGTTTCGCTAGCTAATTTCATTTGAACCCGTATTTCATTCGCGTTACTTTCCCTGACTTATTATCAGTGATCGGAGTAGGTAGATTGAATTGGGGTCATTGATCCGAAACGTGTATATATATATGGACATTCCTTCGGAATTTCGGAATTGGTTGATTATTAAAAAAAAAACCGGAACTTAGGTAGGAATTGTATTAAAATGAGCAATATTATATTCTTCATAATTTTTTTAACGCCACTCAGTCTCGATTTGACACAACCCAACGACCAATTAGAACAAAGGGTCATGGGTGGTGTACTAACCGGTTATGAAAACAATGCGTACGCCCGCCGACGACATGCCAGGTTGCTCACACGTTTACTTCGGTTCGTAGAATGCGCTTCTTTGTTTGTTACTGTAAGACGTTACGTGAAAACAACATAAATTAACTAATAAATTAATTTAGTTTTGATAGCTTCCTTTAAGTTTTGAATTGAGTAGTAATAATATCACTACCAACATTAACAATATTTAATTGGATCCGGAAATACCGGAATTAATTTCCGGGAAAATGGCTTATCCATGTTATTCTTTCTGTGGGCATTTAAGACACAAGTACCAAAAATCAATCTACCTACTCCGATCACTGCTTATTATGCAACATCATGCCATTTCACACTTCTATAATTTCATCGTTGACTAATTCGTTTCCTTTATCAATAACTATGTAATGTAATAATACTTTCATTTTCAATATACTTACAATACATACCATACTAAATTGTTTTAAACATTTTTAGAGTATACAATTTACACTTTAGAAAATAAATTTCATTATTGAAACGTTAATTTTGGTTTAGAATTCCTTTCAAATCGATGTTTTTAAATTTTTTGTGAAGTATTGTTATAATTTTGTATGTTATTTTTATTGCACACTGACCTACCAGTCTTTATTTATTTTCTATACTTTATTGTTTCAATATTTTTTTAAATATAGATGTAACCGTTTAAGCAACGTTATATTTCAACGGCAAATACCTACAATTCAGAAGTACGTATTCAAGTCACGTGGCTCTATTGCTTGGAGGTGAATGAAATCATTTGTCATCCTAGTACAGTTCGGGTCAAACCATAGATATCCGAGAGATATGCCTTCACTCTATATTTGTTCGAGTTCAAAGTTCGCCACCTTTTTCCCACTCCTGAAACTCGCACAAAAACAAAAGAAATAGATACGGCCCACATGATGCTTTGTTGGCACACACGCAAGAAAGTAGGCGCACTTATGTGCTATTTTATTGTACACATGCTCAAAAGGGGCGGGCACTAGAAAGTACAGACACAGTCACTGAATGCACACATGCAACTCTGCACTGCGTAACACACTACCAATCTCAATCAGAATAATTTTTAAAGATATTACTAATCCATTGCTTCATATGTTCGAAAAAAGTGTCTACTCAACAGCGTAAACAACGCAATGAATATTTTTGAACTGACAAAACCCATTGCTACTGATTGTGTGTACGCAATGAAATTTTTGGTCAGTTTGATTGGATGAAGGCGACATGTGCCACGCCTCTACGACATATCCCTCGATATCCGTGGGTCAAACTTTATGGCGGGTCTAAAGTGCGCCACTCACCCCTCACCCCCCGCTGACACGTAAATTTGTTGCACACAAAACGCGTCATAAAGTTTGGATCGGGCTGTAACATACATACATTTCAATCTCCACACTGTTCAATAGGGAATACTTTGTTCAAGTTTAACTCGTTACTAGCACTAAATTAGGTAAGTATCAAAATTTTCAGTTTCAATTCGTACCGAAACTCGTACATTTTGTGCAATAGCCACTGAAACAATACTGAACTACGTTAGAAAAGTACAAGCTTACATAAACTCACGATTGGACGAAGGAAAAGGACTAAGGTTATGAGCATGTGGCGTTCTGTAATTTCTGCCAAACCTCTTGGGCAGAAGGCGTCAGGTATTGCCGACCTTGTAATTGGCTCACCACCCTATGGTTGAATGTCACTGCCACTACTTGCACGTCAAAACGTCAAGGTCTATTTTTGCTTAAAACCAACGTGACAGTTATAGGCCGACCGCTTATTTGAGGGGTGCGGTGACGTGATGCGAAAACTCAGTGATTAGTCAACTTGTGACAACTATCACCCCTCCCGCACCGCGTAGCTACTTCAGGCAACGTCTCAATTAAGCGGTCAGCCTATAGATATAGAGCTATATGGTCTTTTGGCGCGTGGCCAAAATCGGAACTAACGCCACGATCTTGTTTTTTCAAAACATTTCACAAAAGTTTACCTGCAAGCGACCCTCTGCCAACGTCATCCTAGTGCCAGCATTTGTCAGTCAGCCTTACAGTGCGGCCGACGAGAGAATGCGTTCTTGACACCTGTCAGGTTCATACAATAGACTACGTGTTTTACGAATTTGATCTTTACGCTGCTTATGAGCTCAACTGTCACTAAGGCCCAGCGCACACCGCTGAAGGCGCGGCGGAGCGCATTTCCATGAAAAGCGCGGCCGGATTCCGCGGGCCCCACGCGGCGCCAAGTGCCCTTGAGAGCCCTCGAGCGGAGAGACGCGCGGTGGCAGCTGCAGCTACTCCTGGCGCACCCATGTCATTTAGTTGTGATGGATACTTTGTACAGACAACTAGTTAAAACTCTCCAGGCATCTGACCGCCAGCCAGCCGGGCGCGGGGTAGTGCGGCGGAGCGCAGAGCAGCACGGCGGCGACTGGAGCAGTCGCGCGCATGCTCTTGTAGTAGCTTGAGGGCGCTCCGAGCACCGCGTGCGAATTTATTCTTATATTGACCGTATGTCACGGTAGTTAAGGTTTATATTAAATTGTTGTCTTCAATTGCTTTCCGCCGCACCTCCAGCGGTGTGCGCTGGGCCTAATGGGACACAAGTCACTGACAGGTGTCAGGGACGAATTCTCTCGACGACCGAACTGTAGATTCAACTTACTGGGTGGTGAGGGAATTTGGAGGTCGACTATACCTTATATGTAGAAAAATACTATCTTCGTTTAAATTCTTTCCAGCCACGTGATTATTAAAACGTCTACTGTACTTATTATAATTACTGCGAAGTCTGTGACTTGGTGATTCGTTTCGCGCCTCTGTTCGGTGGACCCTTGGGCTTGGCGAAGGCGGGACGGTGCAGATTCCTCTTGGGATGAATCTCCTCGTACAAAAACTCTTCAGTCAGCTCCTTGCCGTCGTCGATTTCTAGCTGCAAGGATAATAAATCTATAATTAGTATACAATAAAGTCGCTTTTTGTGTTTCGTGTTGTTGTTTGGGTGTGTGTACGCTTAGTTCATCCTAACTACACAATGGATTTTGATGCGTTTTCCCAAACATTTCGAGAATTTATTCCGGAAGGGTTATGTTTATAGTACATTACTGTTGCCGATTCTGTTGTTCACAAACTAAACTAAATTTAAGTTCAGTGCATCTTTTTCTTTCTATTTCATTAAGAAAAGGATCGAAGATAAATTTTAGTTTAGTCCTGTCAAATTAATCTGCGCCTGGCGTAAATTGAAGTAATTTTAGTAAGCAAGTTTTTAATCACATCTAAATTTGTAGGGATTAGTGTCATGCGCTGATTAATTCGACAGAACTAAACTAAAATTTATCTTCTGTCCTTTTATATTGCACCTGTGCAAAGCAGGGGCGGATCGCTAGGAGGATTATAAAATTGATTGGATTTTTTCGTTAATACGGCGTTCTAGTACGTCTAAGTCTGACAACCAGTCTTACCAAGGGCTATCGTATCGTATTACCCAGTAATAGGGTTGTGGAGGTCAGATAGGCAGCCGCTCCATGTAAAATACTGGTATTCAGCTGCATTCGGTTAGACTGGAAGCCAACCCCAACATAGTTGGGAAAAGGCTAGACAGATAATGATGATAATGACGTCGTTCTAATACGTATTACAATTACCGGCACGTAACTTGGCAAGAGATTTTCGTAGTGGGGGAAGTTCGCGCATATAAAAATGTATGAAATTGTGCATGCGCAAACTTCCCCCGCTACAAAAACTCTTGCCAAGTTACGTGCCGGCAACTATACATAAGACCACGACTGTTTACCCCTGAGGGTTAGGCAGAGGTGGTGTTGAATTCATGGTTACAGTTTGCGTCGATGGGGAGCCACCCTGTATAGGCCACCATGGTGGATCTATTCTTTACGACTCCGTGGTGTTAGTGGTAAACTTATTATTTTGCTGTATGAAAAATAAACAGTGACACTATGGGCCGGCTTTTTGATCCGTAGTTAACTCAACCAATTGTTAAGAATAGTGTGTAATACTAATGGTTAAATTTTGGCAAAATGTGTTTTTTGGTCAATTGTTTGTCTTTGAATTGTCAAATAATTAACTCTTAGTTGACCCAGTTGGCCATTAGTTACTATTTTTAACAATCTGTTGAGTTATCTACGGATTAAAAAAACCGGCCCTTAATAACACAACATTTTGTAAAAGAAATTCAAAAAAGATACGACCACGTTGTAACCAACAATATTTTCCACGGATATTTTTTTTTTTAAATTGACAAACCATAACCAAAACCAAACCACAGATTAAAACTTTTAAGCAGTTGTTTTTGCGTTAAATAGTAAAACAAAAGCAAATTATGCACACAAACAAAACTCATTAAGGCATGCAAATCTTAATTAGAATTACTAGTGACTTAGTGTTATTAGTACAATATTTTTACCTTTACCCAAAAATGTATCAATGAATGCTTGTTAATTTGTTAGTAAGACGCAGAGGTGCCCGCATACCTGCGTTACTGCGACAAGAGGCAGCTCACAGGCGCCGTGCGCGCACCCCGCGGCATACTGTCGCTCTACGAACTATGTAACTTATTTTATTACGGATATCAACAATCATAAAAATAATATATTACATTGCTACACACAACAAAAATACCGTCTCTAGGAGAGTGCATTTTAAACATGTATTTAATCGAACTTCTAATAATTGCCATTTTGTGCTCCTAAAAATATTATTGAACACTCTATTAAAATAATTGCGCCTCTTTTGTGAACCTCAAATAATTCGTATTTTAGTGACCTAAAAATACTAAATAGTGAAATAACTTTGCTCGCTCGGCTCGCGCGCGGTTGGTGACAGTTCTCTAACCTGACGTGTCTGGTGTGGTACCCTAACTTAGCAACTACTACCAACTGTGAGAAAAAGCCAGAAAGTTAAAAAGAGGCTCAATGATTAAAAAACGCTGCATCATTAGAAGCGCAAAAACTTTTAGAAGTTCATTAATTTAAAAGTATCCATCATTCGAAGGTCAAATATTTTTTCAACTTTTTACATCACGATTTATACTTTTTAGTGCTAATTTTCCAACGCCAGATAATTTTATCGGAAGAATTTTTTTAAATTTTTGACAGTTGTTCCTTGCAAAAACGGTCAGACGTCAATTTTATTTCACGCATAAAAATTATCTGTCGTTTGAAAAATCAGCCTTAAAGCATGAAAAGATAAAAATGTGTGGAAGCAACTGTAATGCATGGAAAAAGCAGCAAATAAAACATTCAGGCTGGCAGGAACATCGAACAGCAACCTGAAGGCCAATTCTTGTAATTTAAAACGTTCAAAATCTAGTCACAGTCCCATCTCGGCGACAAACAAATGTCAAAAACTTGTCAAAATGTAGGGAAATTAGTGGTATTTTTGACAGATTGAGACTGATATCAGACTGTGAACGTACCTACTTAAAATTACGAGAATTCCCTCTGATACCATGGACACCCTTGCGTTGTTAAGGTAGAAAAAAAAATGCTGTTCTACACAGGTACTTTTGTAGGAAACAGCAGATTTTTTTGCAGTAACCGACGAAAAATTCCAACTTAGGGTGTTTCAGAATCATGTACTAAATCCTTGGCAATTTAACGGGTTGCCGTCGATGCTCTAGCCACCCTGTATGGGTACCACCGTGGTGGATCTATTTTTACGACACCTTGTTGTTGCTGGATTATAGTGTGATGAAGAACAAGACATAAGTACTTTATTAAGTGGTGTAAAAAGCATCGGTAGAGCTTACATAAGTAGGAATATCAGATACCTAATCATCAGTGATCGGAGTAGGTAGATTGATTTTTGGTACTTGTATCATAAATGCTCACAGAAAGAATAACATGGATAAGCCATTTTCCCGGAAAGTAATTTCGGTATTCCGGATGCAATTAAATATTGTTAATGATGGTAGTGATATTATTACTACTCAATTCAAAATTTAATAGAAGGTATCAAAACTAAATTAATTTCATTTTAATATACAATTCCTACCTAAGTTCCGTTTTTTTTTTAAATAATCAACCAATTGCGAAATTCAGGAGGAATGTCCATATTAATATATACGTTTCGGATCAATGACCCTAGTTCAATCTACCTACTCCGATCACTGCTAATACAAATCTAGGATTATCATACGAATATCGGGTGACATACAGTAGGTAGTTGGTACGAGAATTCAGAAACTCGATTTTCTGATATTCATAACTTACTGTATTTATATCTCCCGTGTTAGTGCCTGTCTTTCCAATGTACAGTCAACAAAAGAGATAAGTATGCAGGATCGTCGGATATATTTGAAGTTTAGTAAGAAACCGATGGATGTACTCGAATAAAATTACATTTTGTTAATAGAAAACAAACAAGCTCATTTATCAAATTAAATTTCAGTCGACAACATCCATCGGTTTCGGTTCAGTCACTGAACGTGTATAATGAAAGGAAGCCGACCAGATTTCAAATAGGTATCAGACTTACTCGTTTAACGATTTCGCAGCCCAACTGCTCAATAATTTCTAAGAATTGTCCTTTACAGCTAGAATACATCATTCTCTCCTTTATACTGCAGTTGTATCCGGGCATGGAGTAGATGAATACTGTGAATGAAAATAATAACAATAAAGGAGACTGAAACGATTACATACAATCTTGGGCCTGGGTGTAAAAAGATGAAAGTAGTGTCAATTAATAGCTTATATATTATCAACCTTTCAATGAAAACTCTGCGGATTTTGTCAATCTGAGAACAGAGATATAAGAGATTAAGTAAAAGTCAGGTTATGTTACAATATTCAACTAACAGCTGATTCCTGAAGTGCAAAATATGTTCTTTTGCACTAATAGTTATTATATTTAGTAGAAAATGTTTGAAAAATCATACGAATGAACGTCAATGTCTTCAAGTCATAAGTAGGTAGGTATGTAGTTAAGGAAAGTATGATTGTCTGCTAAAATAAAATAAAAAATCATTTAATACAGTGTTTTATTCGTCTTCTATTACAATTAAAATGTCATCTAGGAATTGTGCAGGTGGTACTATATGATCTTGGTACCTAGCCCAGCTAAGGTACCATATAATGCACATTATGTAAGCCCAGAAATCCAAGAATTGTTTCATTGTGTAAGGGTCGTCGGCCCAGTGTATTGCAGTGACCAGTTGTTACCTCACACAGCGCTCCATAGTTTGAACAATATCTAATCCACAAGCCGGCGGCGGTTAATCCAAAATAACAATTCCTAGTCAAACGTGTGAGTGATCTTTGGTGTCCAGTGTGACAGCAAGGTAGGCAGGGTCGGAATCCGTAAACTACAAAGCAGTGGTCGTGAAAAATGAAGAATAATCGAGAAAGCACTCAAAATGCATCTGAAAACACGTGTTAAGAAGAGGTTTGCAAGCGTTACTCAGACTGGCTGGTATGGAAGATGACGGATGTTTGAATGTTTGTTAGGAACATGACGTGTGTCTTTTTCTATTAACCATTCTGTACTGGTGTCAAAAATAAAAAGCCGAATAAATTCTATGTGCTGATTATTTTACTCTTGAACCTTCACCAGGTTATGGGCCCAGGCACGTAGTAGAGAGAGTAGGTAATATGCAAACGAAAGATGTTGTAAACACGACTACGGGCAACGGACTAGAGAGATCGCAGCCGGTACGAGATTCAGGTATGAGTTTAATGTCAATAGAGAAACTTGATGGAAACTCGAATTATAGTACATGGAAGTTTATGGTAGAGTTGTACTTAATCCATGATGATCTGTGGGAGTATACTCAGAAGACACCAGAGAGTACAGATGTATTTGGCTTAAAGAGAGACCAAAAAGCGAGAGCCAGGATATGTATGATGATACAACCGCATTGCCTGATTCACGTGAGACATGCGAAAACGGCAAAGGAGGCGTGGGAGTCTTTGAGGTCAGCTTTTGAGGATAAAGGACTACATAACCGTTGCAGACTTTTATCAAAGCTAGTAAGCCTAAAACTTGAGCAGTTCACATCTATGAGAGACTATGTGACTGCGCTAATGTCAGTAGCACAGCAGCTGAGAGATATCGGAAAAGAAGTTGACGATGAGCTATTAGCGGCGCTGATGTTGCAAGGATTACCGGAGGAGTATAATCCGATGAGATTGGCGTTGGAGAACACCAATATTGAGCTGACAACAGACTATGTTAAAACTAAACTGTTGCAATTGGACCAAGGCACATCTTGCGCAAGTTCCAGTAATTCGACGAGTGCTGCACTTACAGCGAAGATGAAGAATCAAAATCAGAAGAAGTTTATTCAGAGGAATAAAGACAAAGAAAAGAAAATAAGATGTTTCATTTGCGATGGATCGCATAAAGCTCGTGACTGTCCAGATAATCCGAAGCGGAAGGCGAAGGCGGTTAATATGATAACTGCAACGCCGACTACGACGGCGACGGAGACAGCAACGGCGACGGCGATAGCGCTTGATACAAGAAGTCAAGAGAAGCAAGCAGACGATGCATGGGTTATTGATTCAGGAGCGTCGATGCATATGAGTAGCAGAAAAGACTGGATGAGTAAATTTGCGGAGGCAGGTCGTAAGGTTGAAGTGTTTTGTGCAAATGGAGGTAAGATGTATGGAGAGGGATATGGTAATGTAACAGATGACCATCTGAACATTGAGAATGTGTTGTACGTACCAGGACTGACATCGAATCTACTGAGTGTTAGTAGTATTGTTAAAAAAGGTAAAGTAGTTGTTTTTACCAACGGAGGTTGTGAGATATTCAATGAGTGTGAGTATACGTCGAGAGGACAACCATGTGTGACAGGTTTGCTTGATACGGGTGTGTATAAAGTTAAATCTTCTTCTCAGCAGGTCTGTGCAATAGCGACTACAGCATCAATGGAGCTATGGCATAAGAGAATGGCACATTTGGGTATACGGAATTTGACACTATTGAGAGATAAGATGGCAACTGGGGTAAAGTTTGAACATAACGATAAATTAGACTGTGTGGCTTGTCTAATGGGAAAACAAACGCGGCAAGCGTTTGAGAGAAATAAAGCCACACGAGCCAAAAGTTTATTAGAATTAGTACATTCCGATATCAGTGGACCAATGAGTGAGAATTCTTTTGGAGGTTTTAGATATTATATTACTTTTATTGATGATTTCTCGCGTAAAACTTTCATATTTTTCATAAAGCAAAAGAGTGAAGCTTTTGAGAAGATGAAGGAGTTCAAGAGTTTTGCTGAGACACAAACAGGTAAGAAGCTGAAGGTTTTAAGAACCGACAATGGGCGCGAATATTGTAATAAAAGGTTTGATGAGTTCTTGAGAGAACACGGTGTTAAACACCAGCTTACGATTGCTTACACACCTCAACAAAATGGTGTGGCGGAGAGAGCCAATCGTACCATAGGAGAAAAAGCACGAACAATGCTTCAAGAAGCAGGTCTTCCCGTTCGATTCTGGGCTGAAGCTGTAAATACAGCGGTGTATTTGAAAAACAGGAGTCCAACCATCGCAGTGAAGAACAAGACACCCGAGGAGGTTTGGAGTGACCATAAAATAGATTTGTCTAATCTTCGTGTGTTTGGTTGCAGAGCCTTTATGCATATACCAGATGAAAAGAGAACCAAATGGGATGCGAGGAGTAAAGAGCTAGTGTTTGTAGGATACTGTGAAGAATCGAAAGGTTACAGATTAGTCAACCCTATGAATGGAGAGCTGCATAGAGCGAGAGATGTGGTATTTTTCGAAAACCAGATGAACCATAAATTGGCTAAGACTGAAGAGGAAAGAAAGACTGAAACAATTCATCTAGAGAATGATCAAGAGAGACAAGTTGTTCATCAAGAAGAGACCGATTTTCAACGTGATAGAGATCACACAGATGATGTTAGAGACACTGAATTCATGGAAGAGGAAGATGAACAGTGGACATCATTTGAAGAGAGGCCGGAGGAAGAGCAACCTGTTGAAACAATACCTGTAGTAGAAGAGAGAAGATACCCACTCAGGAACAGAAAGCCTGTGGAGTTTAAGGATCATATCACTTATGAGGCAATAGTGGAAGAAAGAGATCCACTAACAGTTGAAGAGGCACTGTCGAGAAAAGACGCAAAACTGTGGAAAGTTGCTATTCAGGAGGAGCTGGATGCATTAAAGAAAAATCAAACCTGGGTGTTGGTAGAGCCAAACCAAGCGAGCAACATTATTGATTCGAAATGGTTGTTCCGAATCAAAAAGGAGGCGGGAAATAAGACTCGGTATAAAGCTCGTTTGGTTGCAAGAGGCTTCAGACAGAGAAAAGGTATTGATTACGATGAGACGTTCTCTCCTGTTGTGCGTCATAGCTCTTTGAGGCTGTTATTAGCATTAGCAGCGCAGATGAAACTGCAAATAAATCATATGGACGTGAAGACAGCGTTTTTAAATGGGAATCTAAATGAGGAGGTTTACATGCGTCAACCACCATATTTCAAAGAGAAAGGCAAGGAAGACCATGTATGCTTATTGAAGAGATCTCTTTATGGATTGAAACAAGCCCCACGTTCATGGAATTCTAAACTTCATTCAGAGTTAGAGAGTCTGAATTTCCACCGTTGCAAGAATGAACCATGTGTCTACACCAGACGAATCGAGAATGATATGATAATACTTGCAGTTTATGTTGATGATATCCTAATCTTTTATAACAATGCCAGAGAAATGCATAAGGTCAAGAAAGAACTTATGTCCAAATTCGAGATGAAAGATTTAGGAAAAGCTGAATTATTTTTAGGGATGCGGCTAAAGCAAGAGAATGGCCACATAAAGATTGACCAAGAAGAGTATATAGAGAAGCTTCTACGCAGATTTGGCATGGAGGACTGCAAGACAGTTACCACACCTGCAGTACCTGGTCAACATTTCAAAAAGCCAGAGGGCTCACACACACCGAGTGACAAAATACCTTACAGAGAGTTGATAGGATCACTGATGTACTTGGCTGTGTGTACGCGGCCAGACATGGCTCATGCCGTGAATATTATGAGCCAGTTCTGCAACTGCTATGAAGATATTCATTGGAGTGCTGCCAAGAGGATTCTAAGGTACCTTAAAGGTACTAAGAACATGGGACTCGTGTACTCAAATGATGGCTATAGTACAGATATACAAGGTTTCTCTGATGCTGACCATGGAGGGAATATAATAGATAGAAAGTCTTATTCCGGAAATGTTTTCACTTTGGCAGGAGGAGCAGTATCATGGCAGAGTGCTAAGCAGAGAAGCATAGCCATATCAACGGCAGAGGCTGAATATGTCAGCTTATCGGAAGCTGCTAAAGAAGCCATATTTTTGAGAAGGTTCTTGGGGGAACTGGTGGACATCCAAGAAAAGGCTATCACAGTTTACACGGATAGTCAGTCAGCAATGGCTATAGCACAAAACCCAGTGCACCATCAGCAGACTAAGCATATCGATTTACGATATCATTTTGTTAGAGAGGCCTTAGAGAAGGAAATTATTAAACTGAAATATCTCGCAACAAATGTGATGGTCGCTGATATTATGACAAAACCTGTGCCTAAGAGTAAGCATGAGTTTTGTCGTAAAGAGATGGGTGTGCAAGAGTAAGTCAGAGGGAAACGCTTGAGGAGGAGTGTTAAGAAGAGGTTTGCAAGCGTTACTCAGACTGGCTGGTATGGAAGATGACGGATGTTTGAATGTTTGTTAGGAACATGACGTGTGTCTTTTTCTATTAACCATTCTGTACTGGTGTCAAAAATAAAAAGCCGAATAAATTCTATGTGCTGATTATTTTACTCTTGAACCTTCACCAACACGAAACGAGTGAGCAAACAAGACCAGTCGGCAACTGTCACAGAGTAATTTTTGATAGGCTGAAAGCAACTGTCTAGTGTCAATGTAAGTCAGCTGTCATGCCAGTGTATACCTCATACAGGTCAGTGTGCCAGTTACATAAATACATAGACTAAAAATAGAAGACTAATTTTAATCGATATGTACTTAATCGATAATCATTAATATTGGTTTTTCAGTAATTAATTGATTTTTATTTATTAATATGACTGTAATTATATGCAGTAGCATATATTAGTGCATTTAATTACTTTGAGTTAATTATTTAGTGCAAAGGTTTTATTTTCGTAATTGTGTAATCGATTACTCAATCGATAATCTCACGAAAACTATCTTTCTCATATTTCTCCGCTTCCAGATTGCGGATTGAGGTGATTTTTCATATTCTAAGATAAAAAAATATGACAAATTTTTTAGAACATATCTTAATTCATTACATTTGGGCCCACCGTTTTCCATCTCCTTTACGAATTAATCTTCTGTCATAGAATGGTTGACAAAATAATGAACTGACCCAAATGAGTTGACTCAGATAAATAAAAGTTAATGGCCTTTCAGACAACACAGGATATTTCAACATAGAATTAACATACTGAAAACACACCTACACTTTTCGAGTACACACTCACACCCTTTACCCTTTACACTACACTCACCACACGCATTCACACCCTACGCGTTCGAGTACGAACTCATACGCTTTACCTGCACTACACTCAGCACTTACGATCGCACCCTACGAATACGAGTACACACTCACACCCTTTACCTACACTACACTCATACACACATTCACACTACACAGACCACACTTACTCACTGACATACATAACTCATCCGTCAAGTTTTAGACTTAAGTACCTCCTAAGTCAATTATTTTGGAATTGTCATTGTGTGATTTGTAAGTTTTTACACCTAATTTGCCACGGAAGAGTACTGATTTCCAACATGCAGGTTTTTACCTAGTTTGGAACTCAGGAGTTTATATAGTTTTAGGGCTGGTTTTTCAATCATCTGATAACTTTAATCGAGGAATAATTTTGAAATCTTAACAGTTAAAAGTTAGGTAGAAAGTTATCTGGCTATTGAAAAATCAGCCCTTAGTCTACTAAGGGCTGATTTTTCAATCATCTGATAACTTTATTCGAGGAATAATTTTGAAATTTTGACAGTTGTTTCATACAAAAACTGTCAAACGTCAATTTTATTCCTCGATAAAAATTTATCTGGCGATGGAAAAATCAGCCCTTACTTACATTAATTGTATACTAGTTCTTAAGCTGTATTTAGACTATATTTTATTGAGTCCAAATAAACGTTATTATTATTGTTATTCAGACACTAGGGGCAATCCAAATCAAATTGATTTATTCAAACTAGGCCTAGAATCAGCACTTTATGAACGTCAAAAATACATAGCACAGTCCTTCAAAACGCCCGCCCTATACCACTTCCTAGTGCTCCAAACTCCCCACCAGCACAGCTGCCTGGTATCTACAGTTGGAAGAACTTGATAGTTTACAAAGCGCCAGCAACCAAATTTTCTTACGTTTTTAGCAATTTGCTGGTCAGCATTAAGTTGTACGTTGATTAAAATATGATTCGCGTACCGTAACAAATATGTATTTACAGAATTATAATCATTAAAGTCATCAACACAACTCTTTAAGACCAAGTAATCCTATTGAATGACTATCTCATGAAGTTCTGACATTTAGGATTATACTAGCGTAACAAGTTGTATTACTGATTCTAATGATTATAATTCTGTAAATACATATTTGTTACAGTCGCGATCATATTTTAATCAACGTACACCCAGACACTGCTGCAAATTGCAAAAATCGTAAGAAATTTTGAATTTCGCGGGCTACCTTAGCGTGTCTCCTGCGCGAGTTTTTTTGACACACAATACACAAAAACATCAAAACAAAGAGGCGTGGCCATATACATTTGTGTATGACAACACGATGTTTTTGTTTTCCGAGCTGCATGTAAAACATTCCCAGCGCGGGTGATGATTTTCAACCGTCACACGCACCGCGTACATCTAGCATTTAGCATTTTGAAAGCTTTATGCCAATTGACTTTGTGTAATGGTTAAAAAAAATTATAAATTCAATTATTTGCCATAGCTAGCACACGCCAATATACCGACAAAAACATTGAAAACTATAATACTCAAGCGGAAATCCTACTCATATTATAAATCTGAAAGTTTGTGAAGACGTTAGGATGTTTGTTACTCAATCACGCGCAAACCGTTGAACAGATTTGGATGAAAATTGGCACATAGATAGACCATTTCCCGGTTAACACGTAGGATCCTTTTATCCCGATATTCCCACGGGATCGAAACTTGTGCGGACGAAATCGCGGGGTGCAGGTAGTAAATAATAAAAACGCAAACAGAACTTAATACCTAAATAAAAGCCTCCGGGCATAAGGGGCGTGCCCGATTACATATTATGGATAACAACTCAATTTGTAAATGGCATTACAAATTGGCATCTACAGATATTTTTTGTGCTCCATTTGTTAATTGTTTACAGTTGCATCAGATGCTTTTAAAACAGACTTTGTTAAGGTTACAGCGGCATCTTAACGATTATTTTTCCTTTTAACCGCTTGGCTAAATATCAATTCCCATCGGTAAATAGTAATTGCCTCGCACGCGGCTACAAATCGATAAATAATACCTACAATAAATAAGGAGGAGCAATCGTTGAATAGAACTAAAAAATCATGCATGTTCTCTGTCGCAGAAATACGACATGAGCGGTAGAGGCACGGAAATATATGTGTCGCATAAATGCGACACAAGCGGTTTAAAGATTAATAACTAACCTATGCTCTCCATGTAGTCACTTTCGTGCGTATGCTTGAATATATACAGGTGGTATCTGGCTTCATCGCTCGGCACCTGCTGCGGTAACTCAGTGAGAGAAATGTTGGCCGCTTTCGATAAATGGATCTTTTCTTCATCTAAATCTGAAATTCAAACATGAAAATTACTATTAAGATTTCGGCCTTAACTTCTTGAATAAGCTTTTTATCAGTGTCCAGCATTGTAACGTCAATAGTAAGCTAGTTTTTTTCCCTTTTTGTTGAGTAATAAGGGGTCACCTATGCATAAAGGACAACTGCAATAGCGGATGCATAACTGCCGATCTATGCTGTGACACCACCATAAAAACTTAAGTGAAGTGAGCGTAAAGAGAACTGGCAACAGTAACATCGTTGACAATGAAGATGATGTGAGCTCACTTCGCCACAAGTTTTCACGGTGAGTTTACAGAAACGCACTACAGTTGCGTTGCTATGCCAGTGAGTCAGTGTTAAAGCTGAATTTGTCTCATGTATGTATTACACCGGTATCCTACAAACCAGAATAAAGCCACACAGGGGGCGTCAAAAGGCCACTTTGGCAGAATCATAAAAGGATATCATAATACTAATATGGCGAAGACAGTCCGTGTTTTTATTTTTTTCGCTGCACTATGTAGGTATAATCAAAGAGATTGGGATTAGACTTGGATTGGACTGATTGGTATTTTAGCACAGACAAAAAAAAAACTGAAAATTCGTTCACCAATGGGATTTGATACGATTAACTCAACAGTTAACTGTCCATTATGATGCATAATGTTTTCCTTTTATGATTCTGCCAAAGTGACCTTTCTAGGCCCGGTGTTTTGCGTTAGTCGAACCATTTTACTTCTGATACTATCAGAATATGGTAAAGGTATCTACTTGCAACAACTTGCTGTAATTCTCAATCCTCATAATACAGGGTGGCATCCCGACATCGACGCGCTAACTGTAACCATGAACTCAACACATGATTCTAGACTACCGTAGAAAATTTTCTGTCTGTTTTTTAGTAGAAATCTACGCGGTCAAAATGTATGGCAGAACTAATTTTTTTTTAATAACCGACGAAAAATTTCAACGCTCACGCAGTTCAGAATCATGTAGTAAATCATCCATGGTATCAGGTTGTGCGTCAATGTCCCTGCCACTCTGTATATTCTTTTCTTTAGTTTTTTAGGGTTCCGTACCCAAAGGGTAAAAACGGGACCCTATTACTAAGACTCCACTGTCCGTCTGTCACCAGGCTGTATCTCATAAACCGTGATAGCTAGACAGTTGAAATTTTCACAGATGATGTACTTATGTCTGTTGCCGCTATAACAACAAAAAATACTAAAAACAGAATAAAATAAATATTTCTCCCATACAACAAACCTGTTTTTTTTCAGCGTTTTTTCCTTCTGGTGCGGAACCCTTCGTGTGCGAGTCCGACTCGCTTTGGCCAGTTTTTTTTTAATTTTCATGTTTTTTATGCATTGAATTGTAGACTCACCTATCTTAAATTGCAAGTAGTTATAGGAACCTCTTTTGAGATCATGAATTCCTTGTTTGGCATCTTCAGTAATAGGAAAAGAAACACCACCCATTGTCGACTGCCTGAAATTTGGATAAAAATTAAAAATATATTTAAAAGTGTGTAACATTTTCTGCTTTTGTCATCTGTATTCTGTCAAGGTCGGTTTAGATCGAATGCACATTCTATCAAATTCTCTATTGCTCTTTCTATAATAAAATGTCAAGAATGCAAAAAAAAAAAAAATGCTCAAAAAAAAAAAACTGGAAAACTGGAACTGGTAAAGAATGCTCTTGCTCTGGTACCTTCAGTAACATTACACTCAGTGATAGGATAAAAAATAATATTTAGTTGATAGTGATTACTTCTACTTGTTAAGGTGGATGTTGCGATGGGCCGTCCATACATTTTTCTTGGGGATTGTACGCTAAACACAGACACACTTTGTTGAAAACGAATCATTTTATCACTTTTCTATAATGAAATGTCCCCGCGATCGACCTTTTTAGGAAATAACTTACATTATTTACTGAGGAAAACGATCGCGAAATCCAGACGAAATTTGACAGTTGCGCCACTAGTGTGCGTGAGTTTTGACAAGCAAACTCAATCGCTATGATTGCGATAGTTTAGAGATGAGAACTCTAGATGGCGTAAACGCGTTATTATAATTCTGTTAAATCAATATCATACGTAATAAGTGATTGATTTATTTCCTTTCCTACCTTTCATGAACAGATTCACAAAAAAAAACGTTATAATCAATAACCTGACCTGACGACCTTACCAACGTAAACAACTTTATTACATAATATTGTTTTGTGGCAACATAAATATCATTATTCGTAGATAGGATTTATTAGAATGGGTAGTTGAGACCGCGAAATACAAATTTTCTTACGTTTTTTGCCACTAATTGGTGGTAGAAATCTAACTTAGAAAGATGTATTAATGATTCTAATGATTATAATTCTGTAAATATGTACCTGTTATTGTCGCGAATCATATTTTGATCAAGATACAACCTGACACTGACCTGCAAATTGCAAAAAACATAAGAAATTTTGTATTTCGCGGTCTATCATTATCCATTCATCTTATGCGACGCGCGACGTTGCCGTCCCACCCGAGCTGCGTTCGCAACCTTGAACAACATTGAAAGAATTCCGAAGAAAACGGTTGCCACCATGTTGCCACTCTTACTGTTCGCGACATGCATGATATAAATATAATTTTGGAGCTTGCTTGTATGCAGTATATTGGCACGCGGATTTTCTTGCGTGTTATTTTATTTTGTATGCATTGCATTTTCATTGATTCAAATTGCAATATTTCTAGTACTTATGTTATTGC
This sequence comes from Mesoligia furuncula, assembly GCA_916614155.1. NCBI lineage: Eukaryota > Metazoa > Arthropoda > Insecta > Lepidoptera > Noctuidae > Mesoligia > Mesoligia furuncula. The sequence goes on along the minus strand of OU744800.1, from coordinate 19,596,456 downwards.
AATTTATTGTAGGTATAGTAACTAATAATTAAGTATTCAATTTTAAAAGTAAGTAGGTAAGTACCTACCTTTAGGTGGTTTTAGAAACAGCAAGTTGGCCCGTGAGTTAGGTTTTTGACTCTGAAATCCCGTCACAATACTAATAACTTACCTATGTATCAATTACCTACATAAGTACAAAGTCAGTGGTTATCATAACTTTAATGTGTTTGTACCTATATTTTTTGGACAACAATAAATGAAATAAATAAGTAAGTATATTATAATTTGGTAACCCAACGAATTTGCAAACATTTGCAAAATCGAAGTACCTACCTACAAAATAGAATACCTTTTACGAATATTGTAAACAGTTTCATTTCAGACAAACAAACATTATTTTAGTTTGGTAGATAAGTCGCTTGGGCGAGGCGCGGGCGGCCGGCGCGCGGCGCCCGCCGGGCGGCGCACAGTGGACCGAAAAACAAGCATCCCATTCATAGGATTTTTGAAAAATAAAATGTTTATTTGATAGTTATTATTATACAGTTTGGATAGTATACAGTTTTGTCGAGTACATTAAAACATTGAATAAATTAGTAGGTACGGGGTTTTTTTTTAATCTATACCCTAAAAAATTACTTTATACTGGATGATTTTTTTTACCGTCTCGAAATTTTTACGGGGTGTTCTAACCATGAATATGAACAACTTTCACTATGGGAGCAACTCCAAAATCGCGAAAAAAAAATCAGCTGTTTAATACACAAGTTCAATACCTACTTGACCAAAATGTATGAAACAGCAGATTTTTTTTTCGTGATTTCCGAGTTGGTCCCATAGTGAAAGTTGTTCATATTCATGGGTAGAACACCCCGTAAAAATTTCGAGACGGTAAAAAAAATCATCCAGTATACCTATTTCAAATGTATGAAAATGAAATTTGTTTTCCTCATAATTTTTTTTGTCATGGATTGTAAAGCTGAAACTTTGAGGTATTGTTGCCGAGCCTCCAACCAACGCCACCTGATCATTGACTTTGACCCCCAACTTCCCTGTTCAAAATATATAAATGAATTAAAAATGCATATTTGGACGATGGCGTAATAGGCGGTAAAAATCAAAAAAATCAGTTTGTTATTATTATTTTACCCAGTGTGATACCTACCTGAAAGACAACAACCTAGGTAAGTATTTGACTACCGATCTTGACGAAAAGCGTGCTTATTCATTCATATAACGTATTGTTGCCGCCGCTACAAAATGTACCTTGTGTGAGCGGGACAGCGAGCGCCGCGCCAACGACTCGCCTGATCTACATCTTTGATAATACCGTTGAGACCAAAGAGTAAAGTAATATAGCGGCGAAATTGCGAATATTTTCTACTGCAAAATTTGTAAAGTAAGGAATACACCCATTTGTAATGTAACAGTACCAAACTTCGTTGTATTGAAGAAGCACCTCTAAGGAAACCCAACACGTATGAATAAATTAATAATTAGTAGGTATAATAAATTTTTGTAAATCTTATGTAAGGGAAGCTTGTTTTTCTGTCCACTATGCGGCATAGGTACCCGGATAGTTAGCTGCCTAGCCAGAAGACCTACCCCGGCGCGCGGCTATGGACCTACGTTGTGAGTGCGTTCAGAACTTTGACTTTTATAATCATTGGTTTAGAAACAAACAAATGATTGAGTTACTTAGATCAAATTAATAAACGTGATTTATTGTTTGTATTTATACAACTTACTCTAATCTGTTTATTTTTTTCTTATTCGTCGACCAATATTTTACCAGGAATATAAAGATAAGTAAAATTTTACTTTTATTATTTTATTTTCTGTAATGATTTCAGAACGTAATCCTTTCAACCCGCCTTCCGAATTGCGTCAAAAGCGATTATATCACGAATCCGACCAACGCGCAACGTCACAAATAGTACTCAATAGTCCTTATATTTTGTGACTATTAAATTTGGTCGGATTCGCGATATAATCGCTTTTGACGCAATTCGGAACGCGGGGTTTCCCCGCGTTCCGGTTTCATCTGTAATAATAATCTCTAAATCTCTACTAGCAATTCTAGCTAGACTGCTTGAATGCAACTACGCAATTCTGCAATCTCATTATATACGGTTGTGAAATTCGATACTATTCAATTTTATTCAAATACTGAGTGTCTAAGTAACATATTCTTTTGTTTTTCATTTGTTTTTCTATATTTCAGATTACATCTAGGTACAATGAATGCTCGAACAATCAAGAAGGCGTATCGACGACACGAATATTCGGGGCCGCGCAAATGTTTAAAACGTATTCGAGGTGGACTAAGACAATTTCACGATGATGAGAGGTAAGTAAACATGCATATTTTAATAATTCTTTGTCTGGCTTCTTCGTAAAACAGCCAAGTTTGGATGTAGGATTTCATAAAAAACGTTGTGTGTTCGACAAAAGTTTACATTCGTAAATCGTATTACACTTACAGCCGTTTGAAAGTTTGGCGTTCTGAAGATACCAAGATGCCAGTGAATGAAGAAATCCCCATAGATAATTTAGTGTATGTATCAAATAAGCATGATTTATTGTACTTGCTGAATGCTGCTCGTAAAAGTGACATGTCATGTGGTGTAAGTATGGTCATTACATTTTGATTTGTTTCTTTCAGTACACAACCAAGAACATATGCCCGTGTAAAACCAAAATTCCACTTAGAGGCCACTTACAGTACTCCTAGCACTAGCACAGTGACGGCTGAACCTGTGCTTGAACCTTTAGAGATTAATTGGCCGGAAGCTGATCCTGAAACCGATTCATTTCAATTGACCGTGGAAACTGTTCCAAATAAATGTTTATCTGCGATATCTGGGTATCGCATTGTGGACCTGAAGCATGTAATTGAGTGGGCATTCCAATTGGAAAGACACCGAAATATGTGTGAATCTTCACAAATTGAATTTGTTAGTGAGAGACTTGATGGGTTTCGAAGTGAATTAATTTTCAAGTGCAGTATGTGTGGTAAAGCGTGGAAGCACTGTACGGAGAGCAGTAATAAAATAAATACTGCATTTGTTTGGGCAACTGTGACTGCTGGTAGCTACTACACTCAATCAGCACACATAACAAGTCTCATGGATATCCCAACTATGTCAGCTAATAAATTTCGTCGTGTTGAAAAAAAATTAGGCAATGTGTGGTTTGAACATTTGACAGAGGAAATTAAAACTGCTGGTGAACAAGAAAGGTCAATAGCTATTCAAAAAGGTCATGTGTGTTCAGATGGTGTTCCATTTGTTACTGTATATGTAGACGGAGGATGGCTGAAAAGGTCATATGGGCATAACTTTGATTCACCTTCTGGTATGGTAAGTTAATATATTACTAAACACATACATACATAAACTCACGCCTTCTTCCCATGGTGGTAGGCAGAAACTACAGAATGTCACCTGCTACGATACCTTACATACCTACTCCTTTACTAAACACATATTTGGTTCTGTATGAACTTTTTATTATGTGCAATATTTACAAGTGTTGCTTTTCATTTCCAGGCCTGCATTATTGGCAAAGAAACTAAGAAATGTCTATTTCTTGGTGTTCGAAACAAATATTGTTATACATGTCAATATTATGAAAAAAGAAACATGGACATGAAAGCACATAATTGCTGCAAAAATTTTACTGGACCGTCTACAGCCATGGAATCACAAATTATTGTGGAAGGCTTTCAAAAGAGTGAAGAAATGCATCAACTTCGCTATTTAAGTTTTATCGGAGACGGAGACTCCTCTGTATTTGCAAACTTGAAAGAGAAAGTGTCATATGGAAACATAATAAAAAAAATTGAATGCAAGAATCATGTAATCAAAAACTATACCAGTGCACTATACAAGGTAAATAAATAAATCAAATTTGTATAGATATCTCAAGATCTGTGAAGCATAATTATTCTGTATTCATATTTGTACCTTTTTTTAGATCTTGGCCAATACTAAGCTCCCACTTTATGGTAATATTTTGAAGCCAAAGGTGATGAAGCTTACACTAGTGGCACGGAAAATTATAATGTGTAGCAGTGAGAGTGCTGCTATGGCAGCAGATTTGAGAAATGGCCCGCTTCATGTATTCGGATTACATGAAAACTGCAAGGATTATTACTGCAATGTCAATAAAACAGCTGCAAATGGAAGTGAAAACAAGGAAGAAAATCTTGTAGATAGTCTGAAAAATACTGCTCCAGAGGTGTGGGCTCTAATTTATGCAGCCAATGAAAAAATTGCTTTGAAAGCTGGTCGTTTGTCGAATGAGACAACAAATGTGGCAGAAAACTTTATGAGCATAATAAATAAATTCAACTGTGGAAAACGAATTAGTTTAGGAAGAGGGGGTTCTTACCAGCGACGTGTTCATGTGGCAGGTAAATATAAATAGTGGTGGTGGTCACATACAAACAATACTCTAGTATTGTTTGTTTGTATGTTACATAATCATCTATTTATATTTTATTGATATTTCCTAATAAAAAATATTCTATTTTCAGGATTATCACTTGCTACTGGACATAAATGGCATGAAACTGCATGGAAAAAGCAGACCACACAGAGCCCAGGGACACATTTAAAAAAATACATAAATCGGAAGGAACAAAGCAGAATACGACAGAAGTCGTTGATACGCAAACGATTGTTTGCTCCAAGAGAGAAAACCCAGCCGGACAAGCACTATGGACCTGAAGCCTATGACCCAATTGATATTGACGAAGCACAATTGAGAATACAGTGTGAAGAACGGTTCGCAGAATTCCAAAAGTCACCAGAAAACATAGCTTTGATTGAAATGACTACTGTAGGACAGCATGAAAATGATTTATATACTACTCATAGGAGTGACCGTTTGACTGCTAGTCAATTTGGAATGGTTATTATACACTTACATACATTTCTGGTAACATTGCGGTATTTTATTGAATACCTACATACAATGCTGAATTTAAAAAATATTTATTTTATCTGGACTTTTATGTTTACAGGTTTGCAAACGCCGTATTACCACTCCATGTCACAATCATGTAAAGGATATTCTATATAAAAAGAATATTTGCACAAAAGACATGTTATATGGGCAGCAAAATGAGAATGTGGCAAAAAGTATGTTCATGCAACAATATAATAAAATTGTGAGGCCTTCCGGTCTTTTTATTGATGAAGAATTTGGATGTTTAGCTGGCAGTCCAGATGGTAAGTTTTCATCATCTTTGTATTTCTCATCTATGTATTTATTTGCCAAATGTATAAAATTATAATGCTAGCTTATAATCGTGAGAGACCAAGGATTACGAGCACGAGAGGCGATTGAATTTCTTGTATCAAATCTTATAAAGAGCTCCATTGTTTTATATTTTGTGTCAATTTATTTCAGGTATAATTGAAAATGAGAGAGCTGTTATTGAGATCAAGTGCTTTCCATCATTGGCGAGGAAAAATCAAAGCCTAGAGGCAGCTGCACTAGAAAAGAAAAACTTTGCTCTAAAACTGGATAATAATGTTTTAGTTATGAATAAAAAGCATGATTATTACCATCAAGTAAATTGATAATTCTATTGCATGTCCACTTTATAATTTATTTCAGTTTCTTGTTTTTTCTTTATGTAATTAAAATCTACTATTTCAGGTTCAAGGACAAATGCGTGTTAGCAAAATGGATAAGTGCTACTTCATATGTTTTATTTCAGTCACTGAACCTTTGACTGTGATAGAAGTATGTCGAGATGATGAATTTATCAGCAATATGATACCGAAGCTATTAAACTTTATTAAAAACTGTATTCTGCCAGAAATCATATTGAGACGTGTTCAAAAAAATGCTAAATGTATAGATTTGAATGGTACGTATACACGGCTAGGTATCAAGTTATACATTTCCAGTATAAGCTGACCTCTCATTGTACGGAAATTCTATAACATCCTATACAATGCGAGTTCAGCTTATACTGAAAATGTATAGCTGGATAATTATGTAGCCTTGTGTACCAGTGGATACTGGTGCACGCGGCAATTTTTTTTATTTCATAAATTGTATCAATTTCAATGTCTAAAATATATTATTATGTCATTCCAGTGAAAAATCGTCCATCTACATCAGTTGAAAATTCGAGCAACTAGTAAAGTTTCATTTTAGAGCAGCTTTGGAGATCGATGGTACGTTACATTTTGAAATGAATGGGAAATAATATTCGTCCAGTCACATTTAAACTAAGTAAAGTTATTTTTCTTTGCAGCAGCCTTGTAGCAGTGGACAAGAACACTCACGGCAGATGGTGAAATCAACAAGTCAAACGATTTTTGTTATAATTATTTTTTTCAGTAGTTTGTTTAGAATCAACACTATAATATATTACTTTTTATTTGCATTTTACTATAAAATCAAAAGGCTTATTTTTCAAGTAGTTTGTTTAGAATCAACATTATCATTGTTTATTACTTTTTATTTGTATTTACTATAAAATGAAAAGGTGAAATAATACTTTATTATGTAAGTATAGCCACCTGGTGAACTCAATAAGCTGGTCTTTAGATTTTTATTTTTCTGAACTTTGATAAGAGTGCTTTGACATTATAAAATATTTTTTCACCTACCTGGGTAGATGTAATCGCATACCAACTAATTATTGTATTATTTTCATTTGTTGTTATGTTTTGTTTTTTTCTTGTGTCTGTTTTGTGTAATGTCTGTAATTATTGTAATAATTGGTTATCCTATAAATTTAATCATGTATCACGCATCATTTGTGTTACTTCAAACACTTTTATTGGTCTTTAGGTTTTTATTTTTCTAAAAACTTTGTTAGGAGTGCTTTGACATTATAAAATATTTTTTCACCTACCTGGGTAGATGTAATCACATACTAAATTGTATTTTTTTTATTTGTTGTTATCTTTTGTTTATTTCTTGTGTCTGTTTTGTGTAATGTCTGTAATTGATGTAATAATTGGTTGTGGTATAAATTTAATCATGTATCACGCATCATTTGTGTTACTTCAAATACTTTTATTTGATAATTAATTAGTCTAAGGTAATAAAGTAAAACTATCTTCATAAAATGTATAGACTCAAGTTTTTGTGACTGAACAGACAGCTGTGCTGCTGGGGAGTTTGTTGCAGCTAGAGCACTAGGAAGTGGTGAAGGGCGGGCGTTTTGGGGGACTGTCTTATTGTAATTGTGACATTCGAAATTGTGTGACATTCGAAAAGTGCTGATTCTAAGCCTAGTTTGAATAATTACATGATTTTATATAAAAATGACTTTTATTATCCTATCATCATACTCATGCCTTCTTCTAATGGGGGAGGCAGAAACTACAGAACGCCATCTGCTATGATACCTTACATACTCCTTTGGTCTCGTTTACGTTCATAAATCTGGCCATACACGCACGCCAGTTGCGAGTACTACCTACAGGCACAGTATTCACAATATTCGCAAGAAACGCATTTCATTTTTTATATAAATATCGTAGCAGGTGGCGCATTTTTTAAATACACGCCACCTAGTGGTCTATTCCTGTAAACTTATGGAAATACTCGCTTACGTCTGTGTGTGTAAACGACCTATATTCAATGGCAGATTTTATTTAACAGTTATGTGTCGAATTGGGTGGATTTTGAGGCAATGTTATGACCAAATTCAATAAAGTGTAATGTCCGATAACCGCGTCCACTACTTTTACGACTTAATAATGTGCCAATTACACATAAAACAAAATAAACTGAAAATGTTGACTTCAGCGCCATCTAGCGGGAAAACGTCCAAGAGCAGATCGTATGATGCTCCTTAAGTTAAATTTGTATCATTCTTACAAAAGAAAACATGATTGTAATATTTGACGGTAGTTGTTCAAATGGCCATTTGTAGGAAATTTGACGATTATTCGTTTCCTCGTGTGGATTTCCTTTTAAAAGTGACTCAAAGTTTATTCCAAATTATCTTCATATAAAATGATTCCCTCATGCTGCGTACGGATGCAATCCCGGGATCTATGTGCTGTCATCATCTGCCTAGCCTTTTCTCAACTATGTTGGGGTCGGCTTCCAGTCTAACTGGATGCAGCTAAATACCAGTATTTTACATGGAGCGACTGCCTATCTGACCTCCACAACCCGTTACTGGGTAATACGATACCCCTTGGTAAGACTGGTTGTCAGACTTTCGGGCTTCTTACTACCCGTAACGTCTGTCAAAGATCCACGAATGACAGCCGGGACCAACAGCTTAACGTGCTTTCCGAGGCACGGAGGGGTCACGGTATGTAAAGATCACCCATCCACAGACCAACCGCGGCAAGCGTAGCTTAACATGATCGATCGACCTGTGCGGCTGTTATTATTTAGCCACGGACCTGTATTTAAGCTAAATATATTACACACATATAGATATTTTTTTGCCTGCGGCTTTGCTCGTGTATTTTGGTAAATTTACACAATATCTTTATTCATTACTAGCTTCTGCCCGCGACTTCGTCTGTGTGAAATTTCTTGTTCCCCGACCCACCCCGTCGTATCGCATCGCCTGACCGCGCTACTACTTCGTTATCGCTTGGCGTACTTTTTGACTTTTTTTCTGTTTGCTTGGCTCCTAAGGGTCATAATTATGTTTAATAGCATTTGTAGAGCATTGAACTATCAAAACCGACTATACTCCATTTATTATAGCATTAGAAAAAAGAGGCTCGTAGAAGCAGGAATGCAAAACATTTTATTTTATAGTTAAGATAACTGATAGATCTAAGACAGTACCTACTTAATACCTACTTAGATAAACGAAATAAAAGATTTTTTTTAAATTATGCTTTATTTATTAATAATATCTTTATCACACATACTTCCAATTTACACCAAAACGACTGAATGAGACAGACGACGTAAACCGATAAAATTAGAAAAACCCGGCTGTCAGAGCTTATGAAGTGATTATTAGACATTTTAGATTTGGTAGGATTATAGTAAAACGAAAAACGTTCCAGTAATGTTCATCTCTGCTTCTTTTAGGTTTTGAGCATTGACTGTCATTTTAAATTGGAATTAAATAATATAGCTAAATGAAAGCCACTTAATTTCTTATGATAAATTGTTGAAATGATTACAATTAAGCGTGACAGCTGGTATATAAATCGATTTTAATTAATTTGGCGTCAATCGTAACTGTAACAAGTTTATTGTACTTTTGCTATAAAGTGTGCATTAAAAATAACCTTTTTTTAACTTCTGTCTAATGCTATTACAAATGGAGTATAGTAGTCTCAAAGATTTGCGCGTTGAAACAAATGAACTCTTATTATTAGTATGGATAGAATAGATAATAATAGCTTACCTAGCATCAGTTCCATAGTTAGTGTCGTGTTCACTCTCTTGGAGCTCCTTCAAGGCCTCCTCGCGGTCGGTGAGCGGCGCGGGCGCGCTCACCCCGGTCAAATGAGCCTTGTAGCCTTTCAGACTTACTTCGTCCTATTAATAGAAAGGTTGACATATAAATATAGTGAACAATGACGTCATTTGTCACGTCTTTGGGAAGGACAAAAGAAAACAGTTTCAGTTAAGTTTTTTTATATGATGTGGCATTTTTCGAATGTATAACTATTAGGATTCTGATAGGCTGATGCTTCTTATAGCCCACTGTTGGACTTAAAGCTAAATTTTGCGCCAAAGATGTTTGAATTTTTTGCCAGGGATGCAATAATAAGATTCCAATATGAATTACAAATAATAGAGAATTATCTGTTACAATACAGGGTCAAATTCATTCAAAGGACCCTAATTAATAAAAATATTTTGTTTTGTTTCATCTTGTTTAGATATTGATACCCATCATGTCTGCGGAGTTTTGCTAGCTAATTTAATTCGACCTTGTGTGTCGGTTATACAGGGTTATTGGTAAAACATTAACAACCTCAGGTCATTGTACTCATCATTATAAACAACTTTTACTATGGGACCAAACCTGAAATCGCGAAAAAAAAATCAGGAAGGAAGCAACAGCTGATTTTGTTTCGCGATTTCTAGTTTGGTGTTGAGTACAATGACCTCTTAAGAGGTTGTTAATGTTTTACCAATAACCTTGTATAATTCAAACAATATTAAAACTCAATAGTGCTTCAATATTTTACGAATTAAGTAAAGCAATTTCTTTCATTTGAAAGATTGATCATTTAATGTTATTATAATCACTAACTAGATTACTTATCTAAACTTATCAGTCATGATGTGAGTCATAGCCTCGAAAATTAAAGATAAACTTCTTATCAAATTGTTTGTTTACCATTTCAAATCAAATATTACTTATGTCATTGTAACGACGAATTTTGATGAATCACCCCCTTACTAAACGTTGTATAGAACGCTTTGTCTTCTTTCGAAAGTCAAATTACTGACGACTGAAAGAGAGAAATCGGTGTGTAACTACTTACGTTGATTAGTAAGGGGTCAGTGTTTTGCAACCAGAAAAGCAACAGTATTAACAAAATCAGCAGAATTCAGAAGACAATGAAGCAATTCTGGTTTGTTGCGAGGTCGTTGCTCTTTTCGTAATTAGAAAACATTTTGATATATATCATGACATCACACCGGTATTCCCCGAAGCTTTAGGCAGAGCTCTACCTACAGAATAAATAATACTGGTTTTTTGGCAAGGAGCTTGTTGCTATTTCATTTTTTTCAGTCCAGACTAACCCCACAAGATCTAAATGAAGTTCAACTGTATCATTGAAGATTTTTATTGTTTTATTTTTTGATTTAATGATTATGCATACTTGCTTTTCCAATTAATTTTTGTAATTAGCTGAATAGTCGATATCGGCTTTATTGACCATAGTTAAAAAATTGAATAGAATAAGAAGGTATATATTTATGATATTTCCCTTCAAGATGCTTCAATCAATCCATACTAATATTATAAATTCGAAAGTAATTCTGTCTGTCGGTATGTTACGTTTTCACGACTAAACCACTGAATGGATTTCGCTAAAATTTGGCAGAAAGATAGATTGCATCTCGGGGAAGGACATAGGATAGTTTTTATCCCGATATTCCCACGGGATCGACACTTATGCGGCTTAAGGCTTGCATTGGTCTATGATCAGATGTACCTATGAATGTAAACGAACTAATAGGAGTGTGTAAATATTGTAGCAAGTGGCGTTGCGTAGTTTCTGCCTACTCCCATGGGAAGGAGCCGTGAGGTCAAAGGAGGAGTGAAGGCTTGCATGTATAGTCCAGAGTGGGTACCATACCTTCACAGTGGCATGCATTTCATCCTTAATATGTGCGGATCCGAACTCCTGTTTGAGTGTGGCCTTAGTGGAGGCATACAACATCTTGTGTCTGACCGGGGCACTGTCTGGAGACCAGCTGAGGAGCAGCCACTCATGGCCGAGGGAATTTGTTGAGTCAAATCTGAAAGAGCAGGAAAAATATGAGTTCCACTATTTTATCTTGAGGATATATTTATTTAATGGAGTAGAATTTGTAATGTTATTTGGATTTCTTTGCATAGATTCAATTTATTAGTCATTCAAATTATCAAGCTATTATTTCTTGTTACATAAATATAAAAAAAAATTTTTTTTTTGAACATATTTTTATATAAGTACATATTTTTTCTTAAGAATATTCTTAAAAAATTATATAGTTGAAGCGTGACTAATTATTAGACGATAAACCATTGCATTATTAAATTGTGAGTAAAGACGGGGGAACACAAACAGGTTATTAGAGTCCATAATTTTTAGGGTAAACATGACTAACCTGTATAAAATGTAACATGGCATTTCTTCAACTACCAATGAAGGTAAATATTTGTCAAAATCTAGTTCCCATGAGTGCTTTGTCGGGCAAGACTTGGATAATACCAGCTGCTCTGAAATTCAATACAATAATAATATGTCTATACTGTATGTACTATTGAAACAAAAATAGGGACACTGTTGACAGAAGTCAACGTTGCAGCAAGATTTTATTTTCAGTTACTTAATTGGTTTTAAGAACTGGTCCAATGCGAGTCCAGGGTTCCATACCACCGTACAATATTTAACACTAGGTACATATTAAAAAAAAACCACATATCATGTATACTTTTAACCACCCCAGCCCAGCGCGGGCCGATATTGGCAATTACAATAGAAAATCAATTTTGTCTCATTAGCGGTGATTAAGAGGTTAATTGTATTTTTTTTTTATTATTAGTTGTTATAATGGTAATAGTTAAAAGTAAACTGTCTACCTATTACGGTTCATGAGATACAACCTACTGACAGACAGACGGATGGACAGCGGAGGTTTAGTACTTAATAAGGTTTCGCTGGCACTGTTTGTGTGTGGGTACCCTAAAAAACACTTTTACACATCATAATAAATTTGGTGTTTCAAGGAACTAGAAACAAACTCAGTCAGTATGTTTTAAAGTCCAAATATTACCTTGGTGGTTATATGAGGACCATGCGGATTAGTGTCTGAAATGGTCTTTTGAGGAAAGAACTTATCACCTAAAGCAGAGGATTATTTGTAGTGGACAAGCAATTTCCTCTTCTTACAATGACAGGTAACCATTTATTCTATTTTTGATTAGTTAATAAAGATGTTTTAACAATGCAACCTGCTTGATTAGGTATACCAGCACCTTAAATGCGTAACACATTCTTAATCACAATCTGAATCTTTTGAAGGATGGAGAAGGCTAATCCATTGCTTTAATATGTTCGAAACATTTGTCTGCTTAGCAATGTAAATAATGCAATGAATGTTGTTGAACTGTCAAAATGTAAGTCATTGATACTAATAGTGTGTTATGCAGTTACCCCATTGGTGGTAAATATCACCCATACATATAAAGACTAGCTTCTGCCCGCGACTTCGTCCGCGTGAGATTTCACCCTCCCCCCATTCACCCTCTTAGGAGTGGAATTTCGAAAAACCCTTTCTTAGTGGATACCTACTCTTCACAAAGAACACACGCTCCAAATTTCATGTCTCTAGGACCAGTGGTTTAGGCTGTGCGTTGATATATCAGTCAGTCAGTCAGTTAGGACTTTGAATTTTATATGTATAGATAGCTTGCCACTGCAATACTGAATTAAATAAATTCCACAAACTGCATAAACAGTGTCTTTGGGGTTTTGGCTATAAAAAGGCTAATTAATTTGTTAATACCACCATGGGGGTTCAAGGACTGTGTGAAAGACGATATGGTGTTTTTTTTTGCAGATGGGAAATCATCAAATAAACCCTCCCGCTCTGGGTGGAGCGGAAGGGAGTGTCAGACTCTTACTGACTAAAACCCACCCGTGTTCCTTCCTTAGCCCTTTATGTTCCGGGCCAGCGGTAACCCTTTCGGACAATCCCGCTGGCCCGGAAGATGATATGGCTAGAAAAGGGTGACTACCAAGATGACGACTAATAGAGAATTCCATACTTCTTGTATGGAAGAAAAAGACATGTTGCACTGACCCCAATTAAATTAGGATAAGGGCAGGAGAAAGATGATCAAGACACGCACAATGGTCCATTTGAAGGAATAAGTGTGGAAACCAAACCCATAACATAGAAGATCGAGATTTTGTTAATAGCGTACCATTTTCTATGCTGATTTTCAACACTCGAATTTTTCCATCTCTACATTTCCCCAAATATTTCTTCAACTCTGCATTGGCTGAAATGAAAAAAAAAAGATGAATTATTATAATTTATGCTACTGTCAGACTTCCACCAACATGCACTGGACCTGCGAGGTGGATTATGGTCCACTCCCTGTCAACACCGCTGGGACACAGCGAGGAGGCCTATGTCCCACCCAGCAGTTGAAACGTTATAGGCTGATTATGCTTATTATTACTATTAGTTGTTGTCGTATTGTAACAACTAACAGTATGTTTGGTTCGTTAAAATGTCCCTACAAGTGCAATTACTTAAAATGTAGGTATGGATAGGCACCATTTGTGGGGTTATTTTTAGACCCAAAATTCTGTTATTCATATTCAATTGGTAGAGAATGTGAATCAAGAAAGTGTTTTCCTTATCTTATAGGAAATAAGAAAGAATTTGACAACTTCTTAATTTTATAGTTAGGTACTTAGCTGTTTAAGTTATATTTAAATTACTTGTATAAGCTAATAGGCTATATTGTAATGTGAATAAAGTATTTCACACAAAATTTTCTATTTACAAGGAATTAGAGATGGTGTCTTAGTGACTCAGCGCATACAATTGTGTTATTATTAAAGATCTTCATGTTTAATAAATTCTGTGTTTTATATTATTGAGAATTCTACTCATGGCAATGATGCTTATTTTGCGAATATTTTATTTGGGTATCCTTCAAAACAAGAATGACTTCTAAAATCATGAATAATATATTTTAAGGAATGATTATAGTAACTTTCTCTAGTTAGAACAAAATAAAATAAATCATATATGCTTTGCAGTCCATCATTTCTTCCTATAAGTATATGTTTCATAACAAACGTGCTACATATCTATTCAAGTTTTTTCTTACATAGCTAATATAGTATGCATTTATGATTTAAATTTTGAAATTCCATTATCAACCATTGCTATCAATAAGGAATTCCGGCGTGGGATATCTGGTTGAGAGCCAGACTAACGTAATTTCTAAAAATATACTAGATTTCATTTAGTTAATAACTTCTTCGCCTTGGACACGGAAATATGTTTTGCCGGGGTTATTAGCGTATTACGTGGTTTATTTTGAAATAGGTAGATAACTGTACATTTTCGTACCTTGAATTCCTGTTTGATGAGACATTGTGATGTTACTCCTACAGTTATCTTACAATACAAACACTCCACAAAACTATGTAATTCACAAATGACAGTATAAAATAAACTGTAATAAAAGAAATGAATTAGAATTAAAGCCAGCGATCATTACTGCTCAATTGACAAGTTGACAATTTGACATCATCATTGTGAATTTGTGACAATTGGCAGTCAGCCACAGACACAAGACAGCTGTCATAATCAAATCGATTATCGATTAGTCTGACGTTCAATTATTAAAAAAAAACACTTCTTACCTTCTACTACTAGGTACAAGTGCATTCTATAAATAACATAATATTCTTAATTTTTCCATCCTGTCATATCTTTCAAGTAGGTAAATGTATACCTTTTTAGAAATCTGTCAAGACCGACTTTTAGGTGCTTGTAAGCACTCCAGTTGTACTATACAGTACAATACTAATTCCATGCAACTGACCAACTGACAGCTGTCAAAAGCAATAGATTTGTTATTAGTTCCATAAAATCCCGTCTCTCAAGATATCTTGGACTCTTTTATCCATAGACAGAAGCGATTTGACGCTCGATTCCGTTATTAGTTGCGTTTGCGTTATTATTCTTGCGTTAACGCAGGTCAAGGCATGCACGAGGATGCTGTGGTTGCGTTCTGCGCTTCATACGGTCTGACCTAATCCGGTAAAATAATATGATTAATAAACTGTTTCGTTATATTATTTTAGCAGCCACAAGGATAAAACACAAAAATTCAGCCGTTTCTAATACCTACGTTAATTAATCCTCTTTACTTAACAGGTCTTAAATTATTTCGGATGTTTGCCAGGATACACTGTACAAAATGAAGCTTTAGGGAGCACTGAGGCATACTCTGGAGCGGCGCAGTGGAATTATCTCATGCAAATTCGAGTATCTATTTAACAACTAGGTAGGTAGTTAGGTATCTTTCGAATGCACTTTGCATTTCTGATACTAGCTTTGACCCGAGCTTGTAGTAAAAAGTGTTTTTAACCGACTTCAAAAAAGGAGGAGGTTTCTCAATTCGACCGTATATATGTATATTTTTTTTTTATGTGTGTTCGCGGATAACTTCGTCGTTTATGAACCGATTTTGATTATTCTTTTTTTGTTGGAAAGGGGATATGCCAAGGGTGGTCCCATGATAAGGAAACCAGGATCTGATGATGGCATCCCAGTGAAATCGAGGGGAACTTTCGAAAATTGTAGGAGCGACTAGTGCGTTTGTTAATTTTTTCATTAAGTATTTTAAAGCACTACAATTTGATGAAGGCCTGGAGTCGATCTGATGATGGAGCCGAAAGACAGTCGAGGAGACTCCTCAACGATTTACAGCAGTTACCTTGTGTTTGGGCTTGATTAATTTGTATTGATGTGAACTTTACACCCAGATGGGTTGTGACTGTCATTAGGGGTCTGATGATGAAGACGAAGGACAGTTAAGGGAACTCCTCAACAGTTTACAGTAGCTACCTTGTGTATGTTCACCGATTACTCGAAGACGGCTGGACCGCTTCCAAAAGTTCTTTTTTTATTTGAAAGGGTATACTCTCGAGGTGGTCCCATTATCATCAAGTTGGAATCTGATGAGAGGATTCCATGGAAATCGAGGGAAACCCTCAAATTTAATAGGCAAAGCTACAGCGATTTGGATATTTTTTAAAGTAACTTGAGCATTTGCTCTCGGAAATCATCACTTGGTAAAGTGGAGCTGATGAAGAAGATCACAGATGGCCATCGGAACTACTCACTGACAAATATTTCACGGGTTGCGATTCGATTACTTTAATATGGTTGCTAAGCAATTTATGCTCGTCACAATGCGTATTGCGAGTGATTGTTGAGGATCTCCTGGTTCTTACCGGGAGAACTCCTCAACAATTAACGTCCCAGCATCGGGAAAAGCAATATTTTGTAAAAGGTGATGAACAGTTGGCATATTTAGGCTATTGTAACTTAGATAAATTACAAACTGACCCACTAAAAAGTGAAAAATAAAAACATTTTTACAAAAAAAAAACAACCGACTTCCAAAAAAAACACTACAAATTGAAAAATAACTTTAATTTCGGAAGTCGGTGTCAATAAACGAAAACGCGGAACCAAAGACACCGACTTCCGAAATTAAAGTTATTTTTCAATTTGTAGTGTTTTTTTGGAAGTCGGTTGTTTTTTTTTTTTGTAAAAATGTTTTTTCTATGTAAATTAAGGTTGCTGATGATTGTTCGTGGATGATTTATTGTAGGGATCTAGTGGCTGTGGTTACCGCAGAATCAGACGCGTTTAACACGTTGAACGCCAGACAGCAGACACAATAGAAAATCTATTGTTCGCGGTCACCGGTGACCGCGTTGGCAGTCAAAGCCTTAATGGGGTACATATTTGATTATCGAACATTAAAATATCTACGGTTAAAATGTCAATGTTCAAAACATCGCAAATTTAAATATCGAACGATCTTAAAACCGAAAATTAAAATAACGTACGTTTATATTGTCGAATGCTTAGCAATTATCCTACGTCCAATATATCTAATTATCGACAAACGTGACATGGAAAGGCTTAAATATCGAAGTACAGAGTATCGAATGTCCTAAATATCGATGTTACGGCTAATATCCGAAGTGCGGCTACAACTAGTTTTAACCGAACCTAAACTCGGGGTGCCCGTTGCTTGCTCTTGCATCCTAGGTCGACGGTGCCCCGCTTGTCGGGGCTCCCATTTCTGTGTAAGGGGTTTAAAGTAACCTAACCAAACCTAACCTCGGAGTGCCCTTCGCTCGCTCTTGCAACCTCCGTCGCCTCCCGAAGTACACACGAACCACATGTGGCCGTCTGCACCTAGTTGTACCCGGCGAAAACTAGGTGTAGCCGCACTTTGGCTATTAGCCGTTACATCGATATTTATTTATATGTTGTGCTACAAAAGTTAGTGACAGAAACAAATCGCTGCAAAACCGACTCCACGAGGTCTAGTCTGCCCTACCCCTAGAGTGTAATTTAAGCCCGCGTAGGCGCGGAGGGGCGAGGTGGCCCGCGAGCTGAGGAGGAGGTGGCTTTTACGCCCGCCGCCGCGGCTGAGGCTGGCTGGGTGGCCGGCCAGCAAGCCGAAGCTGCGGTGGTGAGCGTTAGACCATCGACGATGCATCGCATGATGCATGCTTGCACATTTTTTCCTATATCAAAATTTGTTCGTTATTTTAACTAGTAGGTATTTTTAACGTAAATATAATTAACTAAATTGTATTAAATGTCGACATTTTGAACTTAGGTTTAGTGACTATCGATATTTTTAATCATTAGATATTTTATATTGGGAACTAATTTTTTGAGCTGTTATTTAAATATTCGAGATGTTATTATGATCAGTTGAAAAACATATTGAGCAGTTATTTAATTTAATGGCGGTTGATTACCTAATTATTGCGACAGTAAAACATGGACAGTAATAAAAGATCAATTAGACTGTTATTTTATCATACAATGTCAATTCTAAAAATAATTGAGCAGTCCAATAACTAAATGAGCGGTAAAAATGATGGAATGGGCGGTTCGCTAAATAGTTCGGCAGATCATAGCGGATGCAAGAGCGAGCGAAGCGAGCTCGGGACTTGGGGCACCCCGACTCGGACCTCGAGCCCCCGTCATCCCCTTCGTGTTAGGTTCCTTTAAACCCTGTAGACAGAAATAGGGGCCCCGCGAAGCGGGGCTCCGTCGACTACACACCCAAAACTACTTTACCACCTCATTGTTTATAGAATTGCTTAGAATGAGATTTATTACCGACAAATTCCGATTTATTACTGCCCACACGTAACTGCCCATTCATTCATTTTTACCGCCCATTTAATTATTTTCCCACTCAATTATATATTCACTGATCCATTTCATTATTTTTTATTACTCATTTTTGTTTACTTTACTGCTTAGTTTTAACTGCTGAACAAGTTATTAAACGTGCCATTTATAATTTTTAACTTACCAAAACCGCTATTTACAACTGCCTCTTTAAATCAGTGCCTTTTATATTTATCACTCGTATTTCTCTTAAATTTTCGACGTTTTGAACGTTGACATTTTACCCGTACCTAGGTATTTTAATCTTCGACATTCAAATATGTAGGTACCCGTTTCATTCGGTACCCTGTTAGCACTAGGGTAGGTAGGTACCTAAGTGTGCGTTAACTCAGGGCGCTAAATATTCAAATTACGCACCCTGTACGAGTTAATGCTGGGTGTGATTAAAATGGCACACTACCTACTTTGTATCTCGGTGGTGGGATGGGAGTTGTTATTAAAGATAATGTTTAGCCATTGACTCTAATCGTGCGGCACCATTGCGCAACACATTATTTATCACAGTCTCAATCATTTTGAAAGATAGGTATACGAGTAGCTAATCCATTGCTTAATACGTTCGAAAATTTTGTCTGCTCAAAACGTAGGTACCTAAATAACGCAATGAATGTTGTTGAACTGTCAAAATTAAAGCCATTGTTATTGTTTGTGTTACGCAATTAGGTACCCCGCGGACATAAAAAAAGCTTGAAGTATGTATGTAATTTGGTTTGCTCTTAATTTTGGCGTCATTTCTGTCCAAATAATAATACATAGGTAGTAGGTATGTACGTCACTGAATTAGATAGGTAGGTAATTAAAGGTAATTAATTACCTACCTACCTAATTCACTGACGTTACAAACTTATATTTACAGTCTTACCAAGGGGTATCTTATTACCCAGTAACTGGATTGCTGAGGTCAGATAGGCAGTCGCTCCCTCAGACCAACAAAAAAGATTTGTTGGTCTATGGTCGATCCAAGTAAAGTACTGGTAGGTATTTAGCTGCATGTTAAACTGTAAGCCGACCCCAACATACTTGGGAAAAGGTTAGGCAGATTTTTTTACATAAGTACAAAATCATAAATGTTTAGACAACTAACAGACCTATCTCATCCGTCCATTAATTGTATCAGAAACAGACAAGGTCATTAAATACTTCTGCACAATTAAGGGGTAGGTAATGGCTGCTACCAATGATTTCCCGCCACTACACAAATACAATGCGGAAACACACCACAATTATTGTGGCAATGGCGTCTCGTTCGATGATAATTAACCGCTAATAATACGCGAAATACGTGACAATAGAAGCGCTGCTGTTATTTGGTTTTTGAAACGGTGGGCAGGTACGATAAAATTGCTAGGTATTTCAAATAGTTATAGGCTTCTACCTAACCGAGTATTAGGTACGGTATAGGTATTATCAGTGACCTGACAGAAAATTTTACTCTGAAAGCTTGGGATTATTGTAATTCACTCTTGTGGATTGAGAAATGAAATAAAATGTTTTTTTTAATGGGGCCCGTGGTTAAATAATAACAGCCGCACAGGTCGACCGATCAGGTTAAGCTACGCTTGTCGCGGTTGGTCTGTGGATGGGTGGCCACCTTTAGATACCGAGACCCCTCCGTGCCTAGGAAAGCACGTTAAGCCGTTGGACCTGGCTGTCATTCGTGGATCTTTGACAGTCGTTACGGGTAATCAGAAGCCCGAAAATCTGACAACCAGTCTTACCAAGGGGTATCGTATTATCCAGTAACTGGGTTGTGGAGGTCAGATAGGCAGTCGCTCCATCCTGGGCGGCAGTCGCCTCCTTCTGCGAACACGTCATACCCCAGAAGGAGGCGGCGCGGCGGAGCGCGCGCGGGAGGAAGACCCTCTCGCGGCGCCGCTCTGAAGGCGGAGGAGGGGTCGAAGAAGACGTCAGTATGACAGTCATCTCCGACTCCTCCCAGGTCAGCAGGCGACGGGTGCGGGGGCACCCTCGCCTGTATTGCACAGGCTTCCACCAGTGCCGGACGGGAATGGCCAGGTGTTCCCGGCCATTCCCGTAGCCCCACAGCCGGGGGGACATGCGGGGCCCGCCCGATAGGCGGGCATGCGCCGGGGGGGTTGTGGACGCAAAGGCTGAGCCGGATTCTAATGACCCCCCATCAAGGCGATGAGGGAACACCGCTGAGTTTTAGTGCATATACTGCCACTCTGGCAGGGAGTCCCACATACTCCGTCTCGTCCCCCGACGAGCGGAGATGCGTAATGTCATTTCTCAGAGAAAAAAAAAAGGCAGTCGCTCCATGTAAAATACTGGTATTCAGTTGCATGCGGGTTAGACTGGAAGCCGACCGCAACATAGTTGGGAAAAGGCTAGGCAGATGATGAGTTAGATCTCTTAAGACACTTTTACACGTCAATATTTTAAAACTACTTAAATGGCCCCGGCATTTCCTGTCTGACTAATCCTTGAGAAGAAATGCTGAAAAAATCTTTAATACCGCATTTACACATTCGCGCGAATAGCGAGGCGAATGGCGAGGCGAATAACGAACACGCGTGTAATATATTATATTACTTACATGCTTGTTCGTTATTCGCCTCGCCATTCGCCTCGCTATTCGTACGAATGTGTAAATGCGGTATTAGTATATTATTAAGACTAGCTTCTGCCCGCGACTTCGTCCGCGTGAAATTTCATCCTCCATTCACCCTCTTAGGGGTGGAATTTCGAAAACCCTTTCTTAGTGGATAGCCTAGGTGTCTTCACAAAGAAAACACCCTCCAAATTTCATGTTTCAAGGACCAGCGGTTTAGGCTGTGCGTTGATACCTATATCAGTCAGTCAGGACTTTGAATTTTATATATACCTATAGATTTCATGTGAATCTAACAATGCAGGGCCATCTGGAAGGGCCTTTTGAAGAAAGAGCCATTGCCGCTTTGAGTTGACCTTTTCCAACAGACGGGGAACGCTGTACTTCAACATCCACAGCCCTACTTCACCCGCTGTTCAGCATAGCCTAATCTCTCTGTCTCTTTTTAATCGACTTCAAAAAAAAAGACGATGTTCCAATTCGGTTGATAAAAAAAAAAAATCTTGTGCCAATCCCCACGCTCCTGTGCCAGCGTCATTCAGGTTCTACCCTACGATGTAGTTATTGAGGAAACCATGTCCTGGAAGGGCCTTTTGAAGAAAGAGCCATTGCCGCTTTGAGTTGACCTGTTCCAACAGACGGGGAACGCTGTACTTCAACATCCACAGCCAAATTTAGCATAACAAAATTGTCCCGGTTTCCACCGGTGCACCCACTTTTCAGCATAGCCTAGGTCTCTCTTTTTAAACGACTTCAAAAAAAAGGAGGAGGATCTTAATTCGGTTGATTAAAAAAAAAATTATATGTTTTTACTTGAGCCAATCTCCACGCTCCTGTGCCAGCGTCATCCAGGTTCTACCCTACCATGTAGTTATTGAGAAATTAACCAGGTCGATTGAGGAAGCTCTGTCGGAAATACGGAGTCTGGAGTGCCCAGCCTTCTTTAGCCTTAGACCTGATTTTCGGGAAACGTGTGCTTGAGCGGAGATTGTGAATTGGCAAGCAGTAGCAGATGAATTACCCAAATGGGGAAGGTCTTCTTCCAGTAATGATAATGACGACTCCACTGCGTATCTTTCAAAATGTTTACAACATAGCTACAGCCGCGCAGGACGAGAGGTGGTAGCCACTACTGGATTATCTTTATATAGAAAGAAAGAACGAACGAATCAAGTTTATTTGGACATGGCTCGTGAAACACAAAATCTATACATATAATAAAATTGTAGAAAAGTGGTGTCTGTACAATGGAAATATATTAAAAAAAAGTAGCAGGGGTTGTTATTATATCGATGCCGAACCCGAAATTGTAATTAATTTTTTTTTGTCTGTTTGTCTGTGTGTCTGTTTGTCTGTTTGTCTGCTGTGTTTGTGCACGCTAATATCAGAAACGGCTTATTCGATTTAGATGCGGTTTTCACTAATATATTGTAGTAAGCTTCACTTAACATTTAGTGTTTATTTCATGTCAATCGGTTCATAAATAAAAAAGTTATGTCAATTTAAAGAATCACGGCGAACATTTGTTAAGGTATTCTATCAGAGTACGTAAACGCCTCGCGCCTGCGCGTCCGTGGCTATATACACACATCAAAAGTGTCTAGGGATCAAGCATTTTTATGCGGATTTCTTGAGATTGAGATGTGGCTTTGTAATAAATTTATGATTTTATAAATTTATATGGATCCTTTTTGGTGCATTTCATAATTTGAATCAGGAACTGTGAATCAAATTCGAGTAAAAGATGAAAATCAGCTGTCAATATTTTCCCTATAAAAACATACAACGCATTGAAGACATTATTAGTGCTACTGTTTCCCTACTACTGATTAAAACCAACGTTATTATGGAGCGGCGACGTCATTTAAGCAGGGAAGAAATGCTCAGAGCCGTGGGAATGATAGAAGCTGGTTCCCGGCAACGTACTGTGGCTTTAGCTCTGAATACAAGTCAGAGTGTTATCAGTCGACTTTGGACACGTTACCGAAGCACTGGTACCGTGGCTGAGCGCCATGGAGGACGGTATCGCTGCACCACACGGAGACAAGACCGATACATTCAAATCTTAACTCGAAGAGCTCCAACAATAACCGCCATGATGTTAGCCGTGAGGCTTCATCACTCTTCAGGGAACTTAATTAGCGACCAAACAGTCAGAAACCGCTTGCATGAAGTGAACCTTCATTCCCGAAGACCGCTACGGGTACCACCTATAGCAATGCACAATCGTAGGATTCGATATCAATGGGCTCTTGAACACAGAAATTGGGCAGAAAAACAATTGCGTTTCGTGTGCTTTTCTGATGAGTCTCGTTTTGGTATGAGACCGGATACAAGACGTATACGACACTGGAGAACCCCTGGACGCCAACAGCGATTAAAATCCTGCCAGGAAGTCCATCCTTATAGTGGTGGAACCATCATGGTATGGGCGGGTATTTGGATCGGCGGAAGAACTGAGTTGATTTGGATCAGAGGCAACCTCAACGCTCAAATTTATGCTGAGACGATTGTATCAGACGTCATCGTTCCTCTACAAGTGCAAATCGGTCCCTTATTTCAGTTAATGCATGATAATGCACGACCGCACACCGCAAGAGTTGTAAGACAGACTCTCGCCGCAGCTAACATCAATGTCCTGCCCTGGCCTGCTCAGTCGCCAGACTTGAACCCGATTGAGCATGCATGGGATATGCTACAGAGAAGAGCTCTGCCGAATATGGAGGGTATCCAGTCGCAAGAAGACCTTTTTTTGTTGTTGCAACGAACATGGGCGGCCATTCCACAGCGTGATTTGGATGAACTCATTTTGAGTATGCCAAACCGATGTTCTTGTGTTGTTAGTGTTCGCGATAGAAACACGGATTATTAATTGTTTAAGTTACCCAATAAAATTTTAAAGAAAACTGTTATTTCAGTCTTTTTTTCGAAATTTTTTGTTAGTGGTTCAAATGTCAAAAATCCCTTTATTAGGAAAATGGCAAATTTCTTTATTAATGCAAAGGTGACTTGGTTTATCGTTACTGTGACAAACGAACACACTTTATTTGATGAATCCTTAAAGAAAATTTTAATTAATATCAATCAGGAGAAAAGTTATTGCAAAAATATATGTTGATCCCTAGACACTTTTGATGTGTGTATACAAGGTGGTATAGGTTAGGCATTTCTTTTCTTGATTTTCTTTATTAAGTATAAGTTCATTAGCTTAGGTTAGTAATTATTTTTTCTAGCAATTCTTTTGTTTTATAAAGTTAGTACGTTTGTCTGTGTAGAAGAATAGCACCACCCCTTACTTCCCGTGGGTGTCGTTAAAGGCGACTAAGGGTCTCACCGGAGAATGGGCAGCAGCGTTTTCTATGCATTCCACCACCATACCATACTGCGATCGCCAACCCGCCTGCCAAGCGTGGCGATTATGGCAAACCCCCCCAAAATTGGGGGAGGCCTATGTCCAGCAGTGGACGTCTATCGGCTGAAATGATGATGATAATGACGTTTGGTTTACACGTCTTAACACTTATTACTTAAACTGTGATAATTTTAGACTGTATAATAATCTGTAAGTACTTATAATTTAATTGTTTACGATAGTACGTGTTTACTAAATAACTGTGTGTTAAGTAGTAAGTAGGTACTATTTTATTGTAAGAATGCCTCGAAGAAGATCCAACCTCTCCCAATGTAGCAGAAATGCTAAAAGGATGAGATTAGTTCGATCACAGGAATCTGAGGAAGGTCGTGAGGCAAAAGGCTCTCTGCACCAGGCTAGGTTTCGTGCTGCAGAAACTTTGACTCAGCGAGAATCTCGACTGAGTTCAAATCGTTCTCGAATGATGACAACTCGAAATAGGGAAAACGGGGAACAACGAAAGGCACGTTTATCTGTCGATCGCGAAGCTCACGCGCTATCGCGTGAGTCTGAGACTTTTGCTGTCAGGGAAACCCGCCTGACCACCCAGAGAGTACGGACAACAAATGCTCGATCCCAGGAGACACAGGACGAACGGGAAATACGTCTCACTGCCGATCGTGAAGCACATACACTATCGCGTGAATCTGAGACTTTCACTGATAGGGAAATTCGTCTGAGTTCTCAGAGGGTTCGGACAGCAAATGTTCGGTCTCAGGAAACACAGGAAGAACGAGAAATACGTCTCACTGCCGATCGTGAAGCTCAAGCACTAGAGTCTGAGACTTTCACTGAAATTCGCCTGAGTTCTCAGAGGGTTCGGACAGCAAATGCCCGGTCTGTAGACGGTACCTATATGTAATTCAAAATATGCTGCCCGAAAAGTCACTATTCCACGCGGACGAAGTCGCGGGCACAGCTAGTTACAAATAATAAAATATAAAAGTAACATCAACGATAGTGTGCCTCACGGCTGCGCCAAAAACGTTAGTTTCAGCATGAATGTCAGACAGATACCTATTGTCTGACGTTGATTTTCTAGCGAAAGTTTAGGGACAAGTGACGGGGAGTATTTATAAATATTACTTACTTAAAGTTAAGTAATGATTAGCGACTGCTCAACCATACATTTATTGATGTTTAATAGTACGTACGTTTATAAGTAAACTAGCTTCTGCCCGCGACTTCGTCTGCCTGAAATTTGTTGCTCCCCCGACCTATCCTGTCGCATCGCATCGCCTGCCCGCGCTTTTACCTACTTTTTTTTGCTTAGCGTTCTTTCCGACTTTTTTTTGTTTTTACTCGGCTCCTAAGGATCATGTTAGGTAGCCTTATAGCCTTTCTCAAGAATTGGGGTATCAAATGCAAAAATAATTTTTCAAATCCGACAATTATTTAGTTCCAGAGATTGGCTCGTTCATTTTTTTTTGTTTGCCTATGCTGTCCCACTGCTGGGCAAAGGCCTCTCCCAAATCCTTCCAGGAACTCTTTTCTCGCGCCACCTCGAACCAGCCCTCGCTTTACGCGTCCAGGTCATCTCGCCATCTCTTTTTGGGCCGGCCTCGGTGGCGCCGCCCATCTTCAGGCACCCATTTGATTGTGTGGAGATTATTGCCCAGCGGTCATCGTGCATACGGCTGATGTGACCCGCCCAATCCCATTTGAGCCTGGCAGCCTCGTTCAAACAAACGTATTAGTATCTTTACATAGTATGAAACAAAGTCGCTCCCGCTCCCTGTTAGCTTAGATCTTTTAAACTACGCAACGGATTTTAATGCAGTTTCAGCAATAGATAGAGTGATTCAGGAGGAAGGTATATATGTATAATACATGCATATTATCGTAAAGAAAAGCCGAGAAATTCAAATATTAGTAATGTGATGTCGTAACAAACATATTTTTGTGCGCTTACATTGCAAACGTTGGCTAAACCGTACGAGATAGATCAAATTAATGTACTACGGAATTGTATATCTTAAAAATACCGAAAACAAAAGTCCGCGATGGTATATGTTTATCCAGTTTATCTCCTAAGGATAACCCACAGTACCTAACCATTTTTATCTTTACGTATTACAAAAAAATATGGGTTATTTACCAAGCTAAGTATTTTAAACAATACAGTATTATTCCTTATCCAATTAGGTAAATACATTAAATACGTTGTGAATTTCATGGAGATCAAAATTGCCATTCACAGCATATCATTAAAACGAATATCTTAGAAGATATCAGAGATTTAAAAAGCAGGGGCAGAGAGGCTGGCGGTGCGGTTCGAAGTTCGCGGTCAGCTAGTAGAAGATAAAGGTGTAAATATTTCCAGGGCAGAGCTGCTCGCGGGGCGATTTGAAGTTCGCTTGGTCAGCTAGTAGAAAATAAAGGTGTAAATATTTCCAGGGCAGAGCGGCTGGGGCGGTGCGGTTCGAAGTTCGCCTGGTCAGCTAGTAGAAGATAAAGGTGTAAATATTTCCAATACCAAAATCTCCAAATGGTTTAATGAAATGAACCCTAAACCTTTCAACGTATTAAGCAATTACCTATTTAATGTCTAAAACGAGATATTTGGACGTAAATAGGTCGAATCCGTTATTGTCTGTAGAGCAAATGAAAACGTTTCGCTGTATCTATAGATTCTGCTTTCAGATGCAGTTAATACAAACACATTGCCAACGAGAATTTGTTTTAGCTCATTGTTCCCGTAAATACGGGATTTGATTTCAAACCGCATTTGGTTTACATTGGTTTTATCGTATATGTGAACAATTTCACAATTATGATTTTAATTAAACATTTTGTTTATAACTTTGACGTCTGTTGTTGTTGTGAGAATTTTGTGGCAATAGGTAGCTGATAGTTTTGTGTTTCGTTTTAATCTAATTCAAAGGACTTCATGGACAGAGATGGCGGGATGTGCTGGACTCCTTCAAGACGGAACTGGTCCGTAGCAACTTTAAACAGAGAGAAGTGGAAAGAGAGTAGGGAGGCCTTTGCTCTGCCGTTGGACATCACGGGCTCGTAGTAATAATAAAGTACCTACTTCAACCTTAGGTTCAGAAAAATGCAAATGTTCTTCTAGTAGTTTGTCTATTCTTTAGCATCAAATCAAATCAAAGTATTTTATTTCACATAAACCTACACGGGCACTTATAAAATGTCAGGAGCTAGTTGCACGGTTCCAATTGGTTGTTTCCTATGGAGAAGAGTCGGCAAGAAACTCCACGATTACTCTTTTAAAAATAATTGGCTTTTACAATGTTTTCAAATTACAATAGGTATGGGAGGACAGCGTAGGCCTGTCAACAAGTACCAGGTACTCGATAAAAAAAAAAATGGTCTACAGATCTAAAGTCTACAAGGCCTACCAACATTTAATGAATCATACTTAGAGTAGGTTTTGCGACCATCAGGCCCTTTGTATACGGCACGGTTTTTTTACGGTACGGCGTATAAACACACATGCATGGGCACACAGGTACGGTCGTGTTGTATGGATCACTATGGAAGCTTGTCTACGGACACGTATTTTCTACGGCGCGGATTATACGTCGTGTGTAGATACGGTTCGTCAGTGTTGTGTGGATCACTATGGAAACTTGTTGATGGACACGACACGTTTTTCTACATCGCAGTTAGTAAAGAAACCGTGCCATAGCGGTCAAAGGCCCTTAGGCATATTGAGGTCGACCTAAAAAAATATCTAACCATGAAAACAGGGATATTGTTACGAGCTTCGGGTTCGTGACAATTAAAAACTGCCGATTTAATAACCAAAAATTGACACTTTAATTAATAACACTAATTACAACTCAAACACACTAATTACAAAACACAATTGCACTACTGATCGCCTTAAGTCGCACTTGAATATCGCTTCGATGCTTTCACTTCGATCGCTTTATCCAAACTGTGTCGGTCGTGGCGCGTCTCGGCCTTATATAGCGCCAAAGAGAGTTCTAGAACCTTCCATTGTAGAAACATCTAGAATGTTCGAGTACATACAGGCCCCGATCGACCAGATGTCGAAAGTTCGGGAATGTTCTAGAAAGTTCTTGCATCGAAATTTCTAGAAGGGTCTTCACTACTAGTTCCGCTACTCGATACTAGATGGCGCTAGTGGTAACTACTGTCACCATGTACCAGGCATTAATTGTGGCGCGCAACACTGCCCCCTCCTAAGACATGCTCGTCCCGAGCATTATCGGCCCCATAATAACGCGCCAGTCGATCCACGTGGACGATCTTAGGAGTACCTCTTGCACCTTTCTGTATCCGGTAGGTTACGTCATTGATCTTTGTCACAATCCGGTACGGTCCGTCCCATTTAGCTTGAAGCTTAGGAGATTTCCCTTTGCTGCGGACTGGATTGTGCAACCACACTAGTGAACCTTCGTCGAACCCTTTATTGTTCATTTTACGGTCATAACGGGTTTTCATCTTTTCAGACATTTGCTGGCCCGATTGTCTGACGTGCTCATAAATGTCATTCATTTTGTTCCGCAAGTCGTTCGCATACTCGGTTATACTGCGTGGGGCATCAGGTGGTATTCCGTTGATCAGGTCTGCAGGCAGCCGTAATTCTCTTCCAAAGTTTGCGAAAGCTGGTGTCACCGATGTACTTTCGTGAACAGCGCTTCGATATGACAACAAGAACGGTTGTATGTGCTTGTCCCAATCTCGTTGCCGATTTTCCACAACTTTAGCTAGGTACCTCTCCAGTGTCTGATTAAATCGTTCCACCATTCCATCCGATTGTGGGTGGTAAGAAGTTGTTCTCGTTTTATGTGTACCCATTACTCGGCAAGTTTCCTGAAATATTTGCGACTCAAAATTTCTTCCCTGATCGCTGTGAATCTCCAAGGGTACTCCAAAACGGCAGAAGACTTCATGAACCAGTTTATCTGCAACTGTCGAAGCTTCTTGGTTTGGAATGGCAAAGACTTCCGGCCACTTAGTGAAGTAATCCATCACAACCATGAAATACTTGTTACCACTTTCACTTTCCGGAAACGGTCCCGCAACGTCAAGGGCTATCCTCTCCCATGGTGCACCAACACTGTACAATTTCAATGCACCTCTACTACGAGTCTGAGGTCCCTTTACAGCTGCACAACTTGTACATTTGCGACACCAGTCCTCGACATCGGCCCGACAGTGGACCCAGTAAAACCGTTCTCGTATCTTCTGTAGAGTCCGTTTTACTCCCAGATGACCTCCTGAACAACCATTATGGTACAGCTGTAGAACATTTGGTACTTGAGCTTTAGGGACAACCATTTGCAAATGACAGCTGTCTCCCCGAGCGTTTTCCCATTTGCGGCACAGGACTCCATCCTGCATCATTAAGCTGTCCCATTGGGCCCAATAGCTTTTTGTGATCGAACTCATCGCTGAGACGTCGCTCCACCTGGGCTTAGGAGTTCTGGCCTTCATCCACTCCAGAATCGGCTTGATGTCCGAATCTTCCTGCTGCGCACGTTGTATGCTTTCCTTCCACTCGTTGCTGAGGTCTGTCCTGAGCATCCTCACAGGTACCACTTCCTTACCCTCTTGCCTAGGACAATGCTTGCAGTCTTCAGAACAAGGTCTTCTTGACAATGCATTTGTCTTACCATGAAGTTTCCCGTTGCGCTCTTCGACCACAAAGTCGTATTGCTGCTGCTGCTGGGCGGTGCTGTTAGCCGCACTACCCTTTGGAGACCAGCCATCTTCCCTTTCTGCAGTTCGCTTAGGGCAACTGGATCGAAGGTGGCCCCTTTCCCCACAGCCGTAGCACCTAGGGCAGTATCTTCTATTGCGGTCGCGAACTGTAGCAGCTGCAACCTCCCTGACGCGATGGGAACGATGATCCTGCCGCACAGCTTCCACCTCCAGTGCATGGGCCAATGCGTCCTTAAGCGTCCCATGGTGTCCGAGCCTCACAGCAGCTCTAACTTCAAGGTCGCGGATGCCGTCGATGAATGCCTGCACCAGGTTCCCATCAATAAGCGCAGGTACGGACTGGTAAGCTTTGCGAACCAGCTTCTCCACTTCAAGGGCCCACTGCTGCAGGTTTTCGCTACTGCGTTGCACGCGATCCTTGAGCTGCGCACGAAACACGTGTTCCAGGTGAGCGTCGCCATACCGAGCCTCCAATGCCTCGATGAGCTGCTCGTAAGTCACTTCCTTACCGAGAGCTTCCAGGACAGTTAAGGCCTGGTCGCGCAGGCCTAGGGTGAGAGCAGTCATGGCCTGGCTTTTATTCCACCCGTTCGCCTTCATGACAGCCTCAAACTGGATTTTGTAGGCCGACCATGAAGAAGTTCCGTCGAACGGTGGCACTTTGAATCCACGTAGCGAAGGTGTTGTAGCTACGGGAGCTGCGATTCCATCCCCAAGTTTGAGGTAATCCAGCGTTTTCTTAACGTCAGCCATCACGGTTAGCTTCACGTCAGCCATCACGTTGTCAACCCGATTATTTACTTGGTCGATTCGGGTTTCAGCTTCCGACAGGCGGTTGTCATGTTGAGCAACCTTATCCTTCACCTCCTTCATGTCTTTCCCGAAGGTAGCGTGAAGGTCCTTCATAAGGAGCATCTGCTCTTCCTGACGGCGCGCCTGCTCCTCCTTATCACGTTGGAGCTGTTCTTCCAGCCGACGAGCCTGTTCCTCCTGTCGATGGGCCTGTTCCTCCTGTCGACGGGCCTGTTCCTCCTTGTCCCGCTGGAGCTGTTCCTCCAACCGACGAGCCTGTTCCTCCTGTCGGCGAGCCTGTTCCTGCAGCATCATCATCAGAGCAGCAAAATCTGGCGCTGATGATGCTGGAGCAGCTGTGGACGGGCCGGCCTCCGCGGTCGGTAGCTGGCCTTCCGACCCCATTGGCGTTGTTCCACCGAATCGCCTTTGGTCCGTCTCCTGCTGGCGTTGACTCCGGGTACGGATACCCTCCGTGTCGTCTTTGGGTAAAACCGGCATTTTAATCCCCTCTTCTGACACCAATTGTTACGAGCTTTGGGTTCGTGACAATTAAAAACTGCCGATTTAATAACCAAAAATTGACACTTTAATTAATAACACTAATTACAACTCAAACACACTAATTACAAAACACAATTGCACTACTGATCGCCTTAAGTTGCACTTGAATATCGCTTCGATGCTTTCACTTCGATCGCTTTATCCAAACTGTGTCGGTCGTGGCGCGTCTCGGCCTTATATAGCGCCAAAGAGAGTTCTAGAACCTTCCATTGTAGAAACATCTAGAATGTTCGAGTACATACAGGCCCCGATCGACCAGATGTCGAAAGTTCGGGAATGTTCTAGAAAGTTCTTGCATCGAAATTTCTAGAAGGGTCTTCACTACTAGTTCCGCTACTCGATACTAGATGGCGCTAGTGGTAACTACTGTCACCATGTACCAGGCATTAATTGTGGCGCGCAACAATATATATTTGAGTATATGTGAAAATCAAGAGAAAAAACAACTCCTGCATTAGGTTATGAACCATCCCATAAAAATAACACCCACTGTGGAATCTAAAACATTATAACAACGCTAACTAATTAGCCAGCACTCAATACAGATGAAAGATAAAAGCAATTCGCTTTAAACATCCTCCTAGAAAGTAGTAGAAAGAGCAAATAATCTGCAGTAATGAGGCTGGCCACAAAGCGGACATGAAACACTACGAAATGGATGAAAAATGTGAATCGGGAAATCTGTACAGCTCTCATCAATTAAATATTTCTGACCCATTAGCACAGGTGGCAAGCATCGTAATGGAAGGCCATTAGAGTTGCCGGCCGCCCAGAGCCGCATTAAAGGCTGCGTTTATACCAGAGACGAGCGAGGAAGCTGAGCGGTGCGAGGTTGCGGAGCGAAATAAAGAAAAATGTAAGTAAATACTACTAATATAGTTTAAATTGTTACTAACGCTATGGGTTCATGTTACATAATGCATAAACTCACGCCTTCTTCCTAGAGATAAGTGTTTTATTAACCTCTCTCAATAATTGTCTTTTGTCTGGTAGTACCCACCGTGCATTCGCGATTTTTGCCAAAAATGTAAACAAATATGAATTAATGGAAAATAACTTTAAGTAATTCCAACACTTTGAAATCAACTTAATTATTATTGAAACAAAATTGTTATTTGTTAAACTTGAAATAGGGTAGTGGTGTGCAGCACTGCGCACTTTTACTTTACGGTTTTGTGCCTGGCTCCAATACATTCTTCCCACACATCAACAATTCAAAACATAACATAGAGGAAGGTGAAAATCGGTATTCGCGGGTGGCAGCGACTATGTCTTAGCCTAGTCTAGTAGCAGGCTTAGCCACACTTTCTCGCATACATAATCTCTTGCTAGTTTTATATACAGGGTCAAATTAGAGGACAATGTATATAATCTTGTTTAGGCCCTGTACACAACAAAAAATTTGACTGTAGCATTATGTATATGCTTGCGCGGTTGGTCACAGTTCTAACCTAACCTAACCCATTTGCTCGGAGTACCCTAGCTTAGTTAGTACCCAATTGTGACGACCACAAAGTTTAAGAGGGGCTTAATAATTTAAAAAAAGGGCCTTATTAGAAGCGCAAAATCTTTTTGGAGGTTCATTAGTTTCAAAAAGGGGCCATCATCAGCAAGTCAAAATTAGAGAATAAGTTAAATATTTCCTTTTATTAAATCAATCTTACTTTCTCACATATCTTTTTTCTCCAAGTGAATTCAGACATGCTTTCCACTACTTCATGAGGGCAACAAAAATCAAGATAAGTTCATAATGCTACAATTAATTTTGTGTCTGGGTACGGTCTTACCCAGTCTCTTTTGTAGGCAAAACTCCGCAGTCTTGATGGATATTGATATCTAAACATGATAATACAATAAACAAAAACTTTTATTTTGGGTTCAACTTGAGGTGAGTTGAGAAAATCAGTAAGTTTTTTGGTATCGTAACCACATTTAATAATTCTCTAAATTTTTAACGGACACACACTTCCCTATGTGTTTGTTATTCCAGCCCAGCGTATGGCACACGTGGGTTGCAGCTGAAAATCAGCGTCAGGTGGTACACCTTGTGTTGTCATCTGACAATATGCTGAGCTGATACCCTTTTGGTATTATAATCTTTGTTTTCTGTTTTTATAGTTTTATGGCAATGATATTATAAAGGAAAGATATGCTACATTCACTCTGAACAACGTTCTGTATTGTTGCGTTGTTATTACAAGGTACTTACTGCGATAGATAATACGGAACGTATGACACAGAAAGAGATAGCTATCTGTAGTGTGTTGCACGCTGCTATTAGCGGACTAAAGGAAACTACAACAATTGTCAGAATTTGTCTGCAACAATTTGCGCGCGCTAGTGCCATATCTAATATCATTGTTTTAAGGTGTATTTATTTTGCTGTAATGCCAATAAACGCATTCTTCTTTCTTTCTATTGGGGAATGTTCTCCTCGCTTTCGCTTAGCTACCTCGCTTCGCTCTGGTGGAAACGCAGCCTTACACGAGTGTGTGCTAGTTAGCCGCGTATAAATCCCTATAATACTGGTTTTATATCCCGCTAGCTAAGTTTGTTAGTGTTTGATCTATTTGCCTCGTTTATATGTGGGATTGTGGCTATCGTTTGTGATTTAGGCGATTAGTTTGATGATTTATTCGTATGCAGAGGTGTTAGTGGGTTTTTTCTGGGGTATACTCTGACTTAGGTTAGGCTTGCAAACAAGCATTGGTAGCCAATGATATTATAAAGGAAAGATACGCTACGTTCATACTGAGCGACGTTCTTTATTGTTGCGTTGTTATTACAAAGTACTTACATATAGGTGTATAGTAGTTTTCAACTACGACTGCGATAGATAATACGCAACGTATGACACAGAAAGAGATAGCTATCTGTGTGTGTTGCTCGCTGCTATAAGCGGACTAAATGAAACTACAACAATTGTTTGAATTTGTCTGCAACAATTTGCGCGCGCAATAATATCATTGTTGGTAGCCCAGTGTTAACGGCCCCGACTTACGAGTCGGTCGAGTACGGTTGACAACCGTACAGTCAGTCTGTAGTCTTTCCTTGTTTTAAACAAGGAAAGGAGATAGACTGACAACATGCAACCTGAAGAAAAACCTTTAACCGCGGGAAGATAGGTAACCTTATTTTCACGGGAAAAAGTGAGCGAAACCGCTTCGTAAATCTAGTAAAATATAAAAATGTAGTGAATATATTCATGGGCTAGGCAGCAGTAGCAAAGGGTCAATTTTTGTAAGAAGTAAGTCGGAGTAAGCCATCTTTAAAATGTTATATTATTTGTCTATAGAATACGTTAGTATTCTATAGACAAATAATATAACATGTGCCATATGTGCCATTTTCCAAAGGAAAGCCGGTAGGAATCGAGTTGCAAGGAACTTTCGCCACTGCTAGGCAGGACAGACCCAGGGAGGGGGAGGGGGGGCGCATATTCATATTTACCCTAGGGCCGTCAGAACTCTAAATCAGGCACTGACGGTTGTGGGTTCCCAGGCGCTTTACTTTGTGTAATTTATTTCATCACCACTGCTCTCAAAAACGGTGAAGGAAATCGTGATGACCGGCATGACTTAGAACCAAAGTTCGAAAACATCTACCAACCCGCAATGGGCCTGCGTGGTGAATTACGGCTCACTCCCTCTCACAGAGAATAAGCCTGTGTTCCCAGCAGTGGAATCTTTATATGCTGATTATGCTATGCAAACGCAATGGATGATCTCATCGATAACTTCATATTTATGACCTTAGGTAGATATTAGATTTATCAAATTGGACGAAGAAAAGCACGAGCAGCAAAAATAAAGAAATATTTTATAGCAAGATTTCGTTGCAGAAAAGGATGAGGTAGTAAATCCAGAAATATAGTTTTCAGAGCGAGTTATTTCCAAAGTGAGAGAATAATCCTGAAATACTTTAACTCCATTAGATTAAAGCAAAAATGAAGTCGTGACCTGAATTTGTTTATCTTTCTCCAATATCAGGAGTTACCGTGAAAGCTACAAGTTAACACCAAGTCCTATTCCAGATCTCGCAAGTCCGGATAAATTGCTGTAATCTCACCGACGCCGGGCGCCTATCCAACTCAAGGATTCCTTTCACTCCGCTGATTTAACGAAACCGGTCGGTTTTGCTAGCTACGCCTATTGTCCGCCCGTTTATTATTAGTGCTTCATGGGTCAACTGCTTCACAGCAAAGCAGGGACCCGTACACTGCAAAGAATTGAAATCCGCCTCCATAATGACCTACTTCTCGCACACGACAGTAACTCGAATGAAAATGCAGTTGAACCGCCCCTCTATAATCTGATAATATTATTCATTTATGGATGTTTAATAGGATATGTTATGGTTTATTGAATTTCAGATTTTCGCGGAATCGCTGATGTTTATTCAAACTGGATAGCCGAAACATGGTGTAAGGGCACCATTTCAAAATTGGATGAAGTCCCCAAACTGATAGCAATAAAAAAAGTACGTCACGAAATTTTTGCTAGCAACTGCATGAATTTGGTGCGCCAACAAAAATGGAGATTTTTCGCCGATATTTTGCCGAGTAAAGCTACGTGTAATATCTGCCGCGTTCCCGGGCTCTTGCAGCGATTGAAAGTAAATTATCTATGGTTGCTAGTTTTTTGCTGGCGGCCAGCGCAGGCTGCGCTGTAGTGCTAATTGTTTTCATTTTTTGAGCGGAGTGCGCGCACTGAGCTTTGTGGAGAGACATTTGTCCCGTTTTTATCATTGTGTGGTTATTTATTCGGTGTCCAGCGGTCCGCGGCTTGCGGAATTCGATTTTGGATTAGGCTTTTTCGGTAGAGATATTTTGGTCCATTTTGTGAAAAAGTTTTATCAATTCCTAAAACCATTCGCAACCATTGAATTGGACAAACAATATCAATCAATTAAGAGCAGTCGCCCCTGTGATTTTATGTTTATTTAAAATTATTTACCGAATATTTTATTCATGTACTGTTTCTAGACGGACTCGTGTTAAATTTTTAATGCAAGAAACGCGACTCCGAGGCCACAGTAATGGGAGAGTAAATATCGCAGTGCTCCTTATGAATGAATAATAAATATCGAGCGTCGGTGCTACGCTGCAAATACAACCGCTGGGAATTTCGCCTACTTCGCTATTTTGCTTGGATTTAGGTTTGAAACACTCACGAATTGACCGCTACTCGTATCGCATCCGAGAGATATAACAGTTCCTTCAACCGAAATAAATAGTGATGAGCCATCGCCAGATAGTAGCGCACGAAAACTCCGTAAATTCTCAGCGCTATCCTGCAGTCCAGTGCAATAATATAATATCTAGTCTAGAAATATTTATCCCGATAAGTTTCGAGTACGGACATAGTTGCCAACATAAAAGGTTTTTGTAGTTTTCTAATTTAAAAAAATAGTTTTTAACGCTAGCCCATGCATGGAAATCCTTTTTGCTTTTACTTTATATTTGGATAGCGGAGGTCCACTGTTTGTCGGAAGGTTGCGTTAAATAAAACGAACATTGTTTTCAACGCCGCACCGTTTCACGTTAATTGCGCAGAAGTGTTTAATGAACGCTTGTTCACCGTGTTTGCAGGCTGAGCTATTTGCCGGCCCTTCTACACTCCCTTCAAAAATAATAAAGCCTTGCGGGTGTCAGCGGCAGTTTGCTCTGGATGACTGCACGATTATTTCCCGTTCGCATTATGATCAAAAAGGTGTACGGTGAGGGCTGTAGAGGCACGACACGTGTAGCGTGGTGTGAAAATAAAAGGACTTTTTGGTCGTTGTAGCATCTACTTTTCGCAGTTGCGTCCTGTGCCGGGGTAATGTTAGTGCTTGTCTGTGTAATTTAGTAAAAGTACAGCCTTATCTGTTGCAGACGTGGCAGGACGAAATATATCATGTGTGTGATATTGTAGTTTGTTTGCTTGTGAAAATGTTTGTTTATTTTTGCTTTAAAAAGTAAACTACATAATAGAATAATGCCTTTTATCTTTCACAAAATGTAGATGTTGGCGTTGGGGCAGAAAATTACGCTTTGTGAGCACATGCATTGGCAAGTCTGGCACAAAATCAAAACCATTCATGTCTACAGAATATTCTCCGTGACGCATTTGCGCTCATAAATTTATCAATACGGATGTTATAATAGGAAATTTTCACGTTGTGTTCAACGCTTTGAGATTCAATCGACCGTTGGACTCACGTCGAAACCACGCCAAATAAATACACCTCATAAATATTTAACTATACGAAAAACTCACTACAAAATACTGGGAATGATAAATCCTTTACATTCGCTGCATTATTTTAGAAACACATTTTATTTGGGGTATTTTGTGGTTCAGTGATAGAGATAATTATTGATTTTCATTTTGAAGGTTTCATTTAAGTTGTTTCAAATTATATATTTTATACTTAGAGTTGTTTTATTCATTGGTGCGGCTAATTGTTACAGATAGAAGAGGTGATAATTGTTTTCAAGTCTCTAAAACCTACGCGTTTTTAAACTGTTTGCTCTAGATTAACTAACAATAATGCGCCTTTTGAAATAATTGCAATAGAACACTGAGCCTGAGTTTAGATTCTTACCTTATACTTGTTCAAATAAAATGGCCATGTACCTAAACAAGTAAAACGAGTTGGTAAGAAGTCGATAACATAACATAGAATGGCATTACAGACCGGCGAATATAGAAAATAGTTGGTACGTACCAGGATCTAATAAGCAGTAAGAAGTACAAGATATTTTTGTATCACATACAGCAGCTGTACCATATTTTAAGGACTGTATTAGAACCAGTATATTTTTCTTTACGAATAACGTGCATTATTATAAAAATAGGGTGTAAAAAGGCAGTGTACTTTTCGCTTGTAAGGTATCGTTTGTGTGTATCAGGCAATAATAATCATTGCTGAGAGCTAGTTCCTCATAAAAACATATTTCCTCCTTTTTTATTTTCATTAAGAACTGTGTGAAAATAAATACTTACTAAGAATGCCAGGTAAGTATCTTCCTTCAGAGTTTCATGTTTCAGTAGCTGTGCCTGCGACTTCGTTAGCGTGGATGTCGGGTATCAATAATGTGTCACTTAGACCAGAGAGCAGACCACTCTTCCATTGAAAAAAAAAGAATCTTTTTTCTCCTTTTTTTTTATTGCGCGAAATCTTAATCCTTTTTCTAATCTGAAATAAAAGTAGCCTAAGTAACTCCTTATAACATTATGCTATCTGCCAGTGATAGTAGTTCCGTCAAAATCAGTCCAGCCGTTTCGGAGAGTAGCCAGAACATACAGGCAGACAGAAGGACTTTCATTTATGAATTTAGTAAGAGACAGTTTTTTTGACATTCCAAATAGACACTTAAATTTTATTTATTTGTTTAAATGATTTTTTTTCTTGAAGAAACCCACAAACGTGGTCATTAATTTCCAAATAAGCTGGTTATAGGACATGCCTTCAAGCTTGTGAGCCAGAATTGACACTAAAACCCTTCGTAATCACGGCCTGAAAAAAGAAAGACCTGGAAATCAAAGCTATTTTCAAGAAATCTGATACTTCTAAAACTGAACGTTTACCACGTATTAACGTAGCCTAAAAATAGGTTAAAACTCTAAAAAAATCCAACATTTGTATCTTACTGAGAATATTTCTGACTGGCTGTCAATTGCTCGATACCGCTCGATAGCCAACCCCCAGAATTGGTAACTCTGTATGAATCGCTTAGGTAGGTAAAGTACTTCTTGTTTCAAATACCGGGACCCATTCTTTGAAATTGCTTTGCGCTTTGCACTTTGCATTTCCAACTCCCTTTTTGTTCTTGACTTTCAATTTAACTTTTATGGTTTTGAAGAGTTTGAACTTAGAGAGGTGTTGGTAAAAGGAGCGGATGTTAAATATCGAGTGCTTACGTAGTGTTGAGACTGTCTTAGTGTCACATCTGGCTCAGATATTCTGAGCTTTTTTGTATCTTATTTTTGCCATCTGGTGTGACTATTACGAAAGGGACGTGCTTATCTTTTATTACTGGTAGATTGGCTTAGATTGAGGTTAATTTTCGTAGGACCTATGTGTGTATGTGTGTGTATGTGACGGTGTGTGTGTATGTGTATAATCTTGTAGTGGGAAACATAAATACATAGGTACGTAACATACGTTATAAACGCGCGCCTTCTTTCCACTGGGGTCGGCAGACATTACAGAACTCCTTTTGCTTGCAGTGGGCAAATCAACCTGCCTGGCCTATTCCCAACTATTGTCCCAGCAGCGATTGCCTATCTGACCTCCACAACCCAGTTACTGGGTAACACGATACCTCTTGGTAAGACTGGTTGTCAGACTTTTTGGGCTTCTGACTGTCAAAGATCTACAAATGACAACCGGGGCCAAAGGCTTGACGTGCTTTCCGAGGCACGAAGGGGTCTCGATATGTAATGGATTGTCACCTGTAAGCCTAATTAGTATTATGTACGTCTGATTAATATTATTCTATATATCCTGGAATTATTATACCTCTAATAGATGTTGTATTGACTGTAATACTCGTAAGTAGCAACTGGTAGGCAGATGTTAAAGTTTAAACATTTGGAATCTATAGGTACCTAGTGAAATATATTACATTGTGAATCTAAATGATAATAATTAAATGTATTATTAATTATCAACTAATTTTAGATGAATAATCGTTTGTAAATAGCCAATAAATTAATATAAGATAGTGTATTCGTAATCAAAGTGAATGTCATAACTGACAGTCGTTGGGGACATCGCGCAACCGTTGGAAAAAAAGGTTTGTGATTAAAGTACTGTGGAGATATTACTGGATTTTATTTCTGCAACACTTCTGAGGCTATCCCGATACACCCATCCACGAACCGACCGCGGCAAGCATAGCTTAACCTAAGATCGACCCGTGCGGCTGTTATTATTAAGCCACGAGCCCCTCCGGAAAAAGTAAGTAAAAAGTATCATGCGTCATTTTGGGCCCACTTTTTCAACATTGTTCAACAGTGATGAACATTTTTAAAAAACGCATAAAAAACTGTTTTCGCGCTGGATTTGAACTTAGCTGCCATAGAATGAAATAAAGTACACGCCAAGAGCTTTCATATGACATAGGTTTCATCACTGTTGCACAACGTTGAAAATTTTTAAAAAACGCAAAAAATAACCATTTTCGCGCTGGATTTGAACTTAGCTGCCATAGAATGAAATAAAGTACACGCCAAGAGTTGTCATATGACATAGGTTTCATCACTGTTGCACAACTTTGAAAAGTGGGCCCAGTGTTCAGTTAAAAGTGCCCATGGTCCTTTATGTTTCTAGTTTCTATGAAAGATTTTTGTCACAGAAAATGAATCACACCTGCCATCCTGACGACAACGTTTTGCCGCATGAAAGTATGTTTATATTGGCATACACCATGTTTATTATTCAAAATACAAAGACGTGTCTTGTCTGTTACCATTTATCATCGATCTTAGTCGAGGGGTCGTCTTTAAGCCTGTTTGCTTAGGACGGCTCCATGTCCTCACCGTTACACCAAATATTTGAAACTGTTGATGGCAAGACGCTCAGGCTCGTATGTCATTCGAGTGTTCTGTGTGTATTGTGTTATGGATACAATGGCTGTGGTGATTGGGGGTGTGTGGTAATGTTGTTGTTTATTAGGTTATTTTTAGAGTTCCGTACCAAAATGGTAAAATGGAACACTTATGGTGAGACTCAGTCTGTCTGTCCGTCTCTCTGTGACAGCTGCATATCTCAAGAACTACTAATGCTATCAACTTGAAATTTGGAATAGTTTTAGATGACGTTTGCCCAACTATTTTGCAATTAAGAAAGAAATAAAAATATTTGTATATTTTTTTAAAGGGGGTCTGAAAAATTCGAAGTGGGGATACTAAGGCATGTGGGAGGGGGGGGGGTATCATATAAAAGAGTGCAGTTTGCACATTCTCAACATTTAGTTTTCGACTTTTGATGAAAAAAAAAATACCGTTATCGCCGCCCCCCTTATCTCCGAAGTTTGTAAAGAGAAAAATCTAAAATTATTTTATGTGATAGAAGTTTATGTAAAGATTACAGGAAAAATAAAACGAAGTCTCTAATATGGCACACTTTTTCAGAAATCATCAACAAATGTTCTACACCGCAGTGCACGGTGTTAAAGTTCTTTGACGAATATAGGCCTCGCTGATGAAAAATTAAAAACATGATGTTACGGAACTCTCGGTGTGCGAGTCCGACTCGCTCTTGACCGTTTTTTTTTAAGATAGAGGAGACTTTTTTGTGTTTCTTTGATAGCAAGATATAATTTACCAACAAGTAGGTTACCAACATCTGATTGCAGTAATCTAAAATGGAAAGTAAAAATTGCAGCCTAAAACAGGAGAGAGTTAAGGCTGTTCCTGAGTTGATAAGTTCTACAATAGGTGTTGAATGGATGGCTGGTTATGTTTTTACTAGAATCACAAATCAATAAAAATAATGTGTTTTTCGATACCAGTGATTGGTAATGGTGATCACCATGCTCAGTTTGAGAACAGAAAAAAAAACCAGCCAAGTGCGAGTCGGACTCGCACACGAAGGGTTCCGTACCACAAGGCATAAAACGCCGAAAAAAACGTTTGTTTTATACCCCTCTATATTTTAACTTTATTTTATTTTTGTTATTTGTTGACAGAAATACATCATCTGTGAAAATTTCAACAGTCTAGCTGTCACGGTTCATGAGATACAGCCTGGTGACAGACCGACAGACGGACGGTGGAGTCTTAGTAATAGGGTCCCGTTTTTACCCTTTGGGTAAAGAACCCTAAAAAGGAAAATATAAAGAAGAAAGAAAGAAATATAGATTTATTTGTCACAGAAACATGTGCATACAAAACGATAATTAACTCGAATAATAAAGACCATGATGTGATGTCGGAGAGCACAATAGTCCCCATACATGGACATCCCGCGTGGTTTCATATCTACCTAGAGTAATGGCAAAATTCTCTGTGTGTTTTAGACGCGGACTCTAATCAGTCTCAAAGCATTGGTAGGTACCTATGTTTATTCATTAGTACCTAAGCAACGCATGTGTTTGGCTGCCTCGGCTTAAAGTTACTGATGAATTATGCATGCTCGGGCTTTGGCTCGATTAACCATCATTGATTGAATACTTCATTCAGCCATCTGCATTTCTAAATGAGCGTTTCAAGTTTGGATTTGTTAATTTTCGTTTAGTAGAACAACCAGCAATAAATATGAATTAATTATGAATTCATGATTCATTCTGAGGTCCGTTCGCTAAATATTAAAAAAAGATCAACATTTTCGTTCCTTTAATATTTTTTTAACTCTCTATGGCCACTTATATGTACGGTACTTACTAATTCCATGCTTGTCATACACAACAATACAGGCTGAATATAAAAAAAGAAAAATGTTTAT
Source organism: Mesoligia furuncula (assembly GCA_916614155.1). Lineage (NCBI taxonomy): Eukaryota > Metazoa > Arthropoda > Insecta > Lepidoptera > Noctuidae > Mesoligia > Mesoligia furuncula. Next base: position 19,553,365 of record OU744800.1, on the reverse strand, counting down.
GGCAAACTGTCAGAAATATAAACAAAACCAGCCAATTACGTGCTCTAAACACAGCAAAATATGTAATTAACCGAGCTGTAATTGGTCGAATCATGGACGAGCGGGATAGAGAGAATATACCTCGTTCCCCGGAGCGAATAACTCGCGGCCTAATGAAATTGGCTACGGAAATGTAAATTACGGAAAAGGCCTTTGTTTATTTAATAATAGGAACCAAACAGAGCCGTTTGTCTAGGTCTATTTGGTGAGGATGCCGACATTTTTGTTAGAGGATTCCGTATCGCACGACATTTGAAAACACCTAGAGTAACTTAGAATAGAGATGGACATCTATATGTCATGGCTGAGCATCTATATGAGTTGGAATATGGTCCTTTTTTAGGGTTCGGTACCCAAAGGGTAAAAACGGGACCCTATTACTAAGACTCCACTGTCCGTCTGACTCCAGGCTGTATCTCATGAACCGTGATAGCTAGACAGTTGAAATTTTCACAGATTATGTATTTATGTTGCCGCTATAACAACAAATACTAAAAACAGAATAAAATACATATTTCAGGGGGGGGGGGGGTGGTTCCCATACAGCAAACGTGTTTTTCTCGGCGTTTTTGCCTTGTCAAGTGGCACGGAACCCTTCGTGTGCGAGTCCGACTCGCACTTGGCCAGTTTTTTTGTTTCGTGTTGCCTATCATCATCGTCATCTGCCCGGATGCAGCTGGATACTTATCAATATTTTACCTATAGCGACTACCTAACAGATTGGATATCAGTATTTTTCATGGAGCGACTGCCTCCACAACCCGTAGCCTATACCAGAGAAAAAGTTTCATTCTTGGTTTTTATATGCAAAGTTTATTAGTATTAAAAGTATATTATTATTATTGGTAGTTTATTATTATTTATTTATTAATTTATTTTATTAATATTATTAATAATATTTTATTAATTTTTTTTTAGCTGGATGAGAGTAGCCGTGAGTCGTGTCAAGTAAAGTGCGTTTTAATAGGCGTTTAACAGTCTAATGCTGGGCATAGCGTGGGCATGCCCAGCAGTAGACTGTTATAGGGTGATGATAATGAAGCAAAGTGTTATCAAAGTCAAAGTCAAAGCATTTATTTCAATTAAACCATTAACAGGCACTTTTGAATTGTCAAGAAGTCGGTCAGTCAGAAAATATGAAGCTAAAGTGTTTTTCAAATAAACTTGCGATAAATGTCATTCAACCACCCTGTACCAAAAAGTCCAAATAACTTACGATAGATATCGTTCGTCATACAAAACTGTCGCTAACATTGCATCGGTTGAGTTTCATAATACCAAACACGGAGTAGGTAAGTCAATGTTTTGATCGTGTTACCGACACTGCCCATACATTTTTTTCGTATGGTTTGGAAATATTGGGATACATTAGTAGAAGGAGGTGAACAAACTTTATCGCAAGTTTATTTGAAATGAACTTTAGTTGCCCATTCCAAAGCGTAGGTACCTATGGAGAAGAACGGGCAAGAAACTCCATGGATACTCTTTTTAAATTATGTTTTACAAAAATACTAGTACATCATTACCTACTTTTGAATTTAAAATTATATAATGTGAGAACGATGTAAAAAATAAAAAAAAACGTACGCGTTAAAAGCATCCAGAGTACAACAAATAGTGCTTAACAAAAAATTAAATTAAAAATTTAAAAAACCCCCGACACAAAAAAATAATACAATTAAATGTAAAAAATTGGAAAAGGATCAAATAATTTAAAAACCCCCAACTTAAAGAATCTAGGTAACGAGACTAAAACAGATAAATTCATATGGCAGTCGACTCATAGAAATGAATCGGACCTCATAGAATAGAAGGTGTTCCACAGAACGGTCCCCCGACTTCCATATGAATTTAACTGTTTTAGTCTCGTTACCTAGATTCTTTAAGTTGGGGGTTTTTAAATTATTTGATCCTTTTCCAATTTTTTACATTTAATTGTATTATTTTTTTGTGTCGGGGGTTTTTTAAATTTTTAGTTTAATTTTTTATTTCATGCTTTTTGTAGGGACTCCTTAATTTTTATATTTCATTTCTATTATTTTCTTGCGTTTTAAGATTCAGGTAATTTGGTGTTAAGGGCTATCCGGGGCTACCGCACGATCTCTGGCGAGGCGGCAAGCCTCCTTGCCGGACTGCCGCCATGGGATCTGGAGGCGATTGTCCTCGCGCGCCTGTATGAGTGGCGCGCGGAGGCACTACGCCGGGGGGAGGATCCGCTTCCGCGGCAAATTGCTGCGGAGCGGACGGATCTCCGGCGCGATCTCATGGCGGCATGGAAAGAGCGACTGTCGCAACCCAGCGCAGGGCACGCCGCGATAGCGGCGATAAGACCCCTCTTTGAGGAGTGGCTAGAGAGGCGCCACGGCGCCCTCACCTACCGCCTGACGCAGGTCCTCACCGGACACGGATGTTTCGGGAGGTTCCTGCACATCATCAGGCGGGAGGAAACGCCCGGGTGTCACCATTGCCAGGATCGCCCAGAGGACACGGTGGAGCACACGGTGGAGGTCTGCCCCGCTTGGGCGGAGCACCGCCGTGTCCTCGTAGAGGCGATCGGCAGTGACGGCGACCTCTCGCGTCCGGCCCTGGTGCAAGCCATGGTCCGGGGCGAGAGGGAGTGGGAGGCAGTCACCTCCTTCTGCGAAGCAGTCATGCTAGCGAAGGAGGTGGCGGAACGGCTCAGGGAGAGAGCCTCCCGTCCCAGCCGCCGCGGGAGACGCTCCGGGCGTCGGGAGCCGCGTGACGACTCCCGGCCACCGTAGGCGCGGGCCTGCGGGCGGAGAGTAATGGGTAGCTCACCGCCCGATCAGGACCAGGCCCGTGCCGGACGGCGCGTACGTGTTCCACGCGCGCCTCAAAGAGATGTCAGCATCGAGGAGGGGCCCCTTAGGGCCGAAGCCTGCCGGGTCAGCGGGATTGTCCGAAAGGGTTACCGCTGGCCCGGAACATAAAGGGCTAAGGAAGGAACACGGGTGGGTTTTAGTCAGTAAGAGTCTGACACTCCCTTCCGCTCCACCCAGAGCGGGAGGAGTCATTTGATGATTTCCCATCCTCAAAAAAAAAAAAAAAAAAAAAAGGTAATTTGGTGTTTAATCAGGTTTATATCCGTCAAAAAATAATTATTAATGTATACCTAGTTGAAGAATAATTTTTAAGACTAAACAGATTTTGTTGTTTTATTATATCCTTTTTCTAGTTCTTCCTTTAGTTATTTAACTTTCGTACAAGTATTTCATAGCTATCACATATCTTAGGTATTTCAGATCTAGTTTATAAAATGGGACTGCGACACTATCTGATGTAGAAATACCTACGCTTTTTAAGTAGGATAATTCCATTCGTAATAAAATTAGTCAAACTTAGTGGTCGTAGGTACGAGTCATCACTCCACTTTCCTCATCATTCTAGAGCATTGATCAGACAAAAAAAAGGAGTTGTGAAGAAAAAATATAATTCGCCATTTTGTGGTGGCGGCCATCTTGGATTTGAAATTTGTAATAGCGTATAGTATTCTACTAGTCAAGCCCTTTCATTTGATACCCATATTGAGGGAGTTGTGAATAAAAAATGTAAATCGCCATTTTGTGATGGCGGCCATCTTGGATTTGAAATTTATCATAGTGTATAGTATTCTACTATTCAAGCCCTTTAATTTGATACCCATATTAAGGGAGTTGGGAAAAAATATGTAGTCCGCCATTTTGTGGCGGCGGCCATCTTGGACCGATTTTCATCAAACATAGCTAAGAACACTCCCGACTAATTTACCTTTTAAACAAAAAAAAACAAAATCAAAATCCGCTCATCCGTTCGGGAGCTACGATGCCACAGACAGACACACACACACACACACACACACACACACACACACACAGACACGTCAAACTTATAACACCCCGTCGTTTTTGCGTCGGGGGTTAAAAACAACAATCCAAAAATAAAATATGTACTTAAAAATAAGCCGAAGAAGCTAAGAGATGACCAGCCCCAACTGACGGCGCCCGTTCACGAACATGACGCATAGATCAGCACCATTCAGCTCAACCAATTTGAAGGGAGCTAAATGATCCAACACACGCCACCGTCAGCGAGACAATTGAGTGAGCATGACATACTATCAGCCGCCAGGGCACATTCATGTCAATGAAAGACATATTATGAGTAGATAGCCTATTTTTTAAACGATACATAAATCTTTATTCATTCTGCCTAGCCTTTTCCCAACTATGTTGGGGTTGGCTTTCAGTCTAACCAGACGCTGCTGAATATCAGTATCTTACATGGAGCGACTGCCTATCTGACCTCCACAACCCAGCTACTGGGTAACACGATACTCCTTGGTAAGACTGGTTGTCAGACTTTTAAGCTTCTGACGACTCGTGACGACTGTCAAAGATCCACGAATGACAGCCAGGATCAACGGCTTAACGTACCTTCCGAGGCACGAAGCGATCTCCGTATGTAAAGATGGTCACTCATCCACTGACCGACCGCGGCAAGCGTAGCTTAACCTGATCGATCGACCCGTGCGGGCGTTATTGCTTAGCCACGAGCACCTCTCCCGATACGTAAATCTTTATTAAATAGTACAAAATAAAGTCACTGTACAATCTTACGTTTAGGTTGATATGTTTAACGATTTTAGTTCCTAATGTGTCGATAGATGGCGTTGTTCATTTAGCTCTCTCCGCTGAATCGCGGTGTTATGATGCTCCGTAAAAACATGACCTCAGCGTGTATATTCAAATAAATTGTCTTCGTATAAGTAAACATTGGCTTTTATTCATGGTCATTCGAGTCGGATTTTCGGATGCAGCCGTGACTAATGCACCGTGAGTTTTGGAAAAATACGACAGTGGCGCCCCCTGTCGGTGATATTTGTGAAAAGTGTTGTGACAGTGCAAATCATTTGGACAAACTGTGAGTACTTTAAAACATTACAAAAGTTAGTGATTCAAGTTAATAAAGTGGAAAATAACTTAGATAATTAGCTCGCTAGCTTGCATTAATGGACTTGTAAAATTTTCATGCAAAAGTGTGTTTAGACGGGGAATCCATGCCCAATTTCGGCAAAGTGTTTACAAACACTTAGAAGAATTTACCAACATTTTGAACTTATAATTTTTTTAAGAAACATTAACAAGTCTGCAGAATTGGGACTTGTAATTTAAACTAGTTCTGGATAGTGGTGTTCAAAGTTGCTATAAGGCAATCACTTGCTTAATGCTTAATGCTTTATATTTTAAGCATGCTTTTTTATATGCTTTATTAAAGCATGCTTTTTTTATACGCGTAGGTACTTGACTTGTTATGTTACGGGCTTACGGCAAAACGGGCGGGCGCGAATAAAGCAAGCGCGGTGACTGATAGCATGCTAAAGAATATTACATCGCGTTTATGAATTACGATAAAACAGAGCCGTTAATAATAATAATCATTTATTTATCCAGCCCGATCATACAATCTTTGTTAAGTAGTAATAACATGCAGTATGCAGCACATCTTATGCAAATAACATATAAGTATGTATCATTCATTACATTACGTATTTACGTGAGCCGCCCGAGATCGCAAATCGCACGCGGTGCCTAAAACGATTACGCACACGACCAACAGGAATCGCTAGCATGCGACGGGCGCCCCGCGCCCGGCCGGCCTGCTTAATGCTTTTTCAGTCATTGCGTTTCGCGCGATGACAGAGACAGAGTGCGATGTAAAAAAGCAATAAGCAAATAGCAACTTGTGAGAGCCATGATAGCATTTGCTTTATGTTATGCGTATTAAGCACGGTGCTTTATTTTGCTATATGATATATTAACCACCACTAGTTCTGGAATACAAACACTTTATAAAAATGGATTCATTCCTAAGATTGCAAGTAGACATTAATCAAAAGATGCAAAGAGGATACATCAACTTCAAAAAGTCTCCTAAACAAAGGATTACTGTTAGCTACGTGGAAACAAGGTTGGAAAGTTTAGAAAAACAGTGGTCGAAGTTTGAAGAGACTCATAGTAAAATAATATCCGAGGTAGAAAGGGAAGAATATGAAAAGTCAGAGTACAATTTAGGAGATATTTATAGTCAGGCGGAAGAGTTATACATGGATTACAAAGTCGAATTAAAAGAACATTTGAATAAGAAAACCACTTCTGATTGTGCGGAAAACAGCAACCCGATAACTCAGACTGGCGTGAAATTGCCTAGAATAGCAATACCTACATTTTCGGGTCACTATTCTCAGTGGACAACATTTCGGGATCTCTTTCAAACATTAATACACAAGAACCAATCATTAGATAACGTGCAAAAACTACATTACTTAAAATCTTATCTCACCGGCGAAGCTGAACAACTGTTGCGACACCTACCTATTACTAGTGATAACTATTTGACTAGTTGGAACCTTTTAGAACATAGATTCAATAATAAGAAGTTTATAACAGATTGTATTTTCAAAAGATTCTTTAATCAAAAATGTATAACTACGGAATCATCAAATTCTTTAAAAGAACTTTTTGATACAACTAACGAATGTCTTAATGCTTTAAAAAATGAAGGTATTAATATCGAAAATTGGGATCTTATTGTTATTTACATATTGTGTTCTAAATTAGATAATGAGTCTCGCAAACAATGGGAAGCTAAGATTTGTAGTTCAACTAAGGAATTGCCTACACTTCAAGATTTTTTAGATTTTGTTGAGCACAGATTTAGGTCACTTGAATTTTTATGTACTAAAACTGTAAAGAGCACTAACACAAAGTCACATCATATAGCAAAAAATGCAAATGAGAATAAACCATCTTCATGTACCTTTTGTTCAAGCGATAATCATAAGATAGGAAATTGTAAAGATTTTGCTAAGGAAGAGTTGCCAGCACGTCGTAATTTTGTCCAAAATTCAGGTTTGTGTTTCAATTGCTTAGGCGCCAATCACATGGTAACTTCATGTCGTTTGCCCACTAGATGTAGAATTTGCAAAAAGAAACACCATTCGTTGCTGCATTCGAATAATAATAGCCAACCAACTGATGAACCGAACAAACAATCAGTTGATAGTACCAATGTTGTTGAAACTGCAACAACATCAAAAGACGAGACCGAGGTAAGGAACATTACTAGTTGTATGTCTAACACAAATTGTCAGGTTGTATTAGCAACAGCCTTGGTAAAGGCAGAAACTAACACAGGGTCTTATATAACACTGAGGTCTCTAGTGGACCAGGGATCACAGGCATCCTTTATAACGGAGTCTGCAGTCCAATTACTTGGGCTTAACAGAATTAAATGCAACAGTGTTATATCAGGAGTAGGGGGTGAAGACAACGCTTCACTCAATTGTAAACATGTGGTTTATGTTAAGCTACAATCTCTCCAGGATCCTAACTTTACTGTAAAAGTCAAAACGTATGTCCTTCGGAAATTAACTTCATTTCTACCTGAAAGAAAAATTGTCGTTCAGATGTGGCCAAACTTACCAGTTATGAAGTTAGCAGATCCGAAGTTTAACATACCAAACAAAATCGATCTATTGCTTGGTGCAGAAGTCTATTGCCAAATTATAACTGAAGGATTGATTAGAGGTCCACCAGGAACACCGATAGCACAGAACACCAGGTTGGGTTGGGTTTTGTCTGGAAAAGTGAGTGATAGTGAAACCAATACTTTGAGCTGCAATAGTACTATCATCACCATGCATACTAACATTTGCAATGAAGATTTTAATCTTAAACAATTTTGGGAGCTTGAATCTGATAACTTCATTCTGAGCAAAAATCAATTCACTCCAGAAGAAAAACGTTGTGAAGAAATCTTTGAGGAAACGACCAAACGCGATAGTTCTGGTAGGTATATAGTAAAATTGCCTTTTAAAGATGATGACCCGAGCAGTAAATATGGCAATTCGCGCAATATTGCTGTAAAGAGATTATTATCCTTAGAAAGACGTTTCTTAAAAGTACCGGATTTAAAAACTAAATACTCGGATGTTTTTTCAGAATATTTAAAGCTCGGTCATATGCAAATAATACCTACGAAAGAAATAGATAATCCAGAAGCAGTTTACTTGCCTTATCATGAAGTAGTTAGAGACGATAAAACCACCACCAAATTCAGGATCGTATTTAATGCTTCTAGTCGCGATAACAATGGTGTTTCACTGAACAGTAACCTTATGGTGGGACCGACATTACAAGATGACCTTAGGCACATTCTTATGAGGTGGAGGCTTCACCCTATTTGTTTGGTAGCTGACATCGTAAAGATGTATCGACAGGTGAAGGTGACTGACCAAGATGCAGATTATCAACGTCTAGTTTGGCGATCTGACTCTGCAAAACACATACAACATTTGCGTTTAGTACGAGTAACGTTTGGGACTGCTTCAGCTCCATACCTGGCGGTAAGAGCTCTTCACCAAGTCGCTTATGATGAAGGAGCCCAATTTCCACTAGCATCTGAAAAAGTATTACATGATTTCTACATGGATGATCTCATTACTGGCTGTAAAAGTGTATCAGAAGGAAAACAAATATTCTCAGAAATGACTAAACTACTAAGCAAAGGAGGCTTCGAACTGCAAAAATGGGCAAGCAATGATGATCAATTACATAAGGAAATAAGCAAAGAAAGCAGAGTTGTAACAAGCAACCTAGAACTGAAAGAAAGTGAAACAATGAAAATACTGGGACTTACCTGGAATCGACGAACCGATGACTTCGAGTACTCCGTTCAGCTACCACCAATCTCGGAACCTGTAACAAAAAGGAAAGTAATATCTGATATTGCAAAGTTGTTTGACCCAATGGGTTGGATATCACCAGCAATCATAAAAGCTAAAATTATGATTCAAAAGCTTTGGCTTGCAGGAATAGAATGGGATGATAAACTACCACCTACACTATTAAATGAATGGATTAATTACCGTGCAGGTCTGGTTGAACTTACCAAATGTCGATTCCCACGATGGATTAATGTCAAGGAAAACAGCACCATGGAACTTCATGGGTTCAGCGACGCATCTAGTGAGGCTTATGCTGCTGTGGTATATATACGGGTTGTTGACGATTCAGGAAACGTCTATATTCATCTGGTAACTTCCAAAACCAAAGTAGCTCCAATTAAGCAAGTATCCATTCCGAGGCTTGAGTTGTGCGGAGCTGTCTTGTTAGCTAAATTACTACAGGAAGTCTCAGTAGTATTAAACGTTCCAAAAACTAACCTACGTGCTTGGACCGACTCAACCGTGGTCCTGGCTTGGTTAAGCAGCCACCCAACGCGTTGGAAAACGTTTATAGCCAATCGAGTATCGGAGATTTTAAATATATTAGACAGGAACCAATGGTCACACGTATCATCTCCTGATAACCCGGCAGATTGTGCGTCGCGGGGAATTAACCCGTCAGAGTTACCGATGTTTGAACTGTGGAAAACAGGACCATTATGGTTGAAACATAGACCTGAAACTCGTGATAAAAGTCAAATACCAGACACTAATTTAGAAGAAAAGACAAAAAAGGTTTGTCATGTAACGCAGAATGATAATTTTCAGTTGTGGACCAAGTTCTCGTCTCTTCGTAAATTAGTTCGAGTTGTAGCATACTGTAAAAGATTCATCAAAAAGTTGAGAAACGTACATGATCATAACTTACCTATATGGTTAACTAGTATAGAATTGAATGAATCTCTTTATATTTGTGTGAAACAATGTCAATCAGTGAGTTTTCAGCAAGAGATAAAAGATATTAAAGAAAAAGGAATAGTACAAAAGAAAAGCAAACTTACATCATTAAATCCATTTCTAGATGAATCGGGCATCTTGAGAGTTGGTGGTCGTTTAGAGAAAGCAGAAATAAAAACTGAAATAAAACACCCAATAATATTACCGTCAAAATCTCACCTCACTGATTTAGTTTTAAATGAAACTCACCGTAACACGTTGCACGGCGGGCCACAGCTCATGATTAATTATCTGCGAACGAAATACTGGCTCATTGATGCTAAGAACCAAGCAAAATTGGTTGTCCGTAAATGCGTTGTTTGCGTACGCCATGCTGCACAGACTAGGGTCCAACTGATGGGACAATTGCCTTCAGCTCGTGTTACACCAATTCGAGCGTTTTATCGAAGTGGTGTGGACTACGCAGGTCCCATACAGATTCGAACTTCTAAAGGTAGAGGCCACCGGGCCTATAAAGGTTATATATGCCTTTTTGTATGTATGGCTACAAGAGCCGTACATTTGGAAGCAGTGAGTGATCTCACATCACAAGGTTTTCTTGCTGCTTTTAAACGATTTGTTGCCAGACGTGGCCATTGCGCTGACTTGTTCAGCGATAACGGAACGAATTTTGTTGGTGCCGCTCGCGAACTCCGAAGCTTGTTCGCCCAAGAAACGTCAACCTTGACGATGGAAATCGCCGAGTGTTTGGCAAACAACGGCACTAATTGGCATTTTATTCCACCCCATGCCCCACATTTCGGTGGGCTATGGGAAGCTGGAATAAAATCCACGAAACATCATCTAAGACGCGTAATAGGTAGTGCGACTCTTACTTTCGAAGAGATTTCGACGCTATTGTACCAAATAGAAGCTTGTCTTAACTCTCGACCACTATCACAAATTAGCACAAATTCGCAAGACCCAACACCCCTCACTCCAGGGCATTTTTTAATAGGTGAATCATTAATTCTAGTACCTGAGCATAATTACGAAACATCGTCTATTTCATCATTAAAACGTTGGCAATTAACCCAAAAAATGCTGCAACATTTTTGGCGTAGATGGTCAAGCGAGTATTTATGTCAATTTTTACATCGTTATAAGTGGGCAAATAAAACTCCTGAACCCGAGATCGGAGATTTAGTTTTAGTAAAGGAGGATGGTCTCCCTCCAGCCAAATGGCTTTTAGGTAAAATCACTGCAAAACACCCTGGCTTGGACAATACTACGAGGGTAGTCACTCTGAAATGTAAAGGTATCACATTCAAACGACCAGTAACTAAACTCTGTGTGTTACCTGTCGCTCAGTGAAAAGATTATGTATAATGGTGTATGTTACCATTGTTAAGGATTTTGTTAATTGTTTAACCTGTTGTAAAGTGTTTATTTTTAGTTTAAGAGTATTTTGTTCTTAGCCACCATGACTTACTGACTTAAAACTTTGTTTTTATTTTTAACTATATAATACAGTCCATTTTTTCGAATGTCGTTGGTACATGGTGGGCGGAAACAATGGACATTCTGTCCATAGTGGGCGGAATGTACAATCTTACGTTTAGGTTGATATGTTTAACGATTTTAGTTCCTAATGTGTCGATAGATGGCGTTGTTCATTTAGCTCTCTCCGCTGAATCGCGGTGTTATGATGCTCCGTAAAAACATGACCTCAGCGTGTATATTCAAATAAATTGTCTTCGTATAAGTAAACATTGGCTTTTATTCAGTCACTTTTCGTGTCTTTTCAACCGCTTAGTTCGTGTAAAGTAAGTACACAAGGGACTTTGATGTGGTTTTACCATAATTAAGAGAATTAATTCCGGAAGGTTTAAGGTAATTATTTATTTGCAATATAGAAATCTCGATGAAATTCACGTCGTAAATATCGTGTTAGCGGGCCGGGGTCACTAGTATTAAAACAAATAAAAGACCAAGATATCCAGCATCAGAGAATTGCAGACACAAATAAAATACTTGGAAACATCGTTAGCGATGTGTGAGCAATTTATCTGAAGTTGTTACATTAACACCGCTTGCAATATCTAATGTGTAGCAGTTTGCAGTATCATTTAAAGATCACGTTTCCTTGTTATTATAGCTATATCCTATCAACTATTACCGATTTGAAACTTTTACAGGAACAGCAGTAGTTGGGTCTGCTTCCATTTCGACGTTTTACAAGAGGTCAGGAGCTAGAAATTTGGCGAAACTAAAGGGTGGCCCAACAAGTGCGCCGGATTTAAATTTGCCGCCATTTTGTTATTACGAACTGTACGGTGAGTTTTTTTTTGACATTTGTCACGTACAGACCACGCGATTCGAATTATGGAGAAGTGTTCAAACCAACAACGTTTAATTATTGTAAAAACACATTACAAAAGTGTGGAAGTTTTGCGAAAACAATTCGCCGATTACGTCAAGTTTTCGGACGCAATAATGCACCAAATGAATCAACACAAACAGTTCAACATCTTAAAGACGAAATACGGCGCGTTATTGGTGAAATACAACCACATTTATGCGAAAACGTTATTCAAAATTTCAACAAAAGAATAACCCTGTGCCAGAGATTTCGTGGTGGCCATTTGCCTGGTGTCGTATTTCACGTTTAATCGAAACTATTTTTCTTAATGTAGAAATAAAAATGTTTGCTTAATTCAAAAATAAATCCCACAAAAACATTTCATGTTAAATGTTGCCAAGACGAGACCATGTAGCTCGCACTGTCAAAAAGTAATCAGATCTCATGTAGAGCAAAGCTTCTAACTCTACACGCCCTAACTCTACAAGGCCTGACTTCGCAAACTCTACACCTTAGTCAAAATATCTGGTTTGGCCGTTTCGTTACTACAAGAACATTAACAGTATGAGAGTTTTTCACCTTACGCTCATGTGAATGTAGCGAAATGGCCAAGCCATATTATTTTGACTAAGGTGTAGAGTTTGCGAAGTCAGGCCTTGTAGAGTTAGGGCGTGTAGAGTTAGAAGCTTTGCTCTACATGAGATCTGATTACTTTTTGACAGTGCGAGCTACATGGTCTCGTCTTGGCAACATTTAACATGAAATGTTTTTGTGGGATTTCATTTCTTTTTGTAAGTTGCTTATGATATTTATACGAGTATTTTTGCTGTTGTTCATTTTTTCTTTCTTTTTTTGGGGTTTATTTATAACAAGGACCCCCTATATAAATTTTCAGACCTCTAGCATCAAAATTTACGGATTTTTTTTTTTTTTGGGGGTGTAAAAGTTTCAAGTTTTAATATTTTTTTGTTGTTTGTGTACTATTACTAGCTTACATACCAAATTTCAGCTTTCTAGGACTTCAGGAAGTACCTTAAGAATTTTGATGATCATCAGTCAGTGAGTCAGTGACGAAATCGGGGTATTTTAGATATCAATAAAATCTAAAGTATAAGAGCTATGCAATTGAAACTTTATAGGTTTAATAAGTCAACCACTGGCATCATATTCCGAAAATTTTGTTTATCTGGTATAATCCAAACCCAAGTTAAGAGGGTTCAAAAATACGACGAAGTGCTTCGAGAAAAGGTAGGTAGTGCCCTTGCGCTTCGCTTGGCTGGTCTTGGCGGGGGCACTCCCGTGCCCCCAGATGAGTTTTTCTTTAACCTTTTGAACGCCACGGTCGGGTATAGACGACAAACGAAAACGTGCCCAACACGCCACGGTCGTCTACAGCCGACAAGAAAACGACATTTTTACCTTTTGAACGCCACGTTCGGGTATAGACGACAAACGAAAACGTGCCCAACAGGCCACCGTCGTCTACAGCCGACAAGAAAACGCGTGTTGGGCACGTTTTCGTTTGTCGTCTATACCCGACCGTGGCGTATTAAATCCAGCGCTCTTGTTAGGACACCCCATGTTAGTCAGTGCACACCAGCGGTAGCCCAATGGTATCCACTCCGACTTACGAGTCCTAGATCGTGAATTCGAACCCAGGCAGGCACTTTACTTTGTGTATTTAGTTTCATCACCACGGCTCTCGAAACGGCGAAAAAAAATAAACGGAATGTCCTAGAACCAAAATTGGAAGACATGTGACATCCGCCAACCCGCACTAGGCCCGGGTGGTGGATTATGCTGGTCCTCCCTCTCACAGAGGTAAGTCCTGTGTCTCACTCAGCAGTGGGAACATTATGGGCTTATATACCTATGCTTATGCAGTTATATAGGTTTTTAGTGGGACTGGCCCAGGATGCGCCTGACGCACTGCAATGTCATACTTAACTCGTAGGTAACTCGTGAATGCTTTAGTTTTAACGAATCATAAAAACCTTTGTGATAGGCGGAGTAATTGATTACACTATTTATTTATTTTTATTAGGATCACCAACAATTGATTACACTAATACATCCACATAATACATTTTTAAAAGAAAATAACAGTGCATCAATTACTTATAAGTAAACACAACATACTTAAAACAATGACTCAGGGAAATAAGCTAACTTACTTAGTATAGTCTGTGTGGTGCCGGCCTTAAGGATTGCACCACCCCTTACTTCCCGTGGGTGTCGTAAAAGGCGACTAAGGGTCTTACCGGAGAATGGGCAGCAGCGTTCTCTATTTATTCCACCATCATACCATACTGCGATCGCCAATCCGCCTGCCAAGCGTGGCGATTATGGCAAACCCCCCCCAAAATTGGGGAAGGTCTATGTCCAGCAGAGGACGTCTATCGGCTGAAACGACGACTTAGTAATAGTTAGTTAGTTAGTTAGTCAGTCTTAGTAATCTTCCATAAAGGCTTTAGCACCGTAGACCACATACATACGCTGCGACAGGTTATACAGAATACCGAAGGGTATAACCTGCCTCTCTGCTTAGTGTTTGTGGACTACGAGAAAGCCTTTGATTCGATCTAGACATGGGCTGTGCTGCAGTCTCTTCAACGGTGCCAGATCGACTATCGGTACATCGAAGTGCTGAAGTGTCTGTACGAAAACGCCACTATGTCAGTCAGACTCCAGGATCAGGCCTCGAAACCTATCCTTCTGCAGCGAGGTGTGAGACAGGGAGACGTTATCTCTTCGAAACTGTTCACTGCTGCACTGGAGGATGTCTTCAAGGTTCTGAACTGGAAAGGGGCTGGCATCAACAACAATGGCGAGTACATAACTCACCTTCGGTTTGCCGACGACATCGTAGTCATTGCTGAGACTATGGAGGACCTCAGTACAAAGCTCGATGACCTCAGTAGAGCCTCCGAAAAAGTGGGTCTTAAAATGAACATGGACAAAACGAAGGTCATGTCAAATGCCCATGTAACACCCACTCTCATAAAAATCGGAGACGCTACACTCGAAGCCGTGGACGAGTACGTTTACCTAGGAGAAACTGTCCAGTTAGGTAGGTCTAACTTCGAGAAAGAGGTCAATCGACGAATCCGACTCGGCTGGGCGGCGTTCGGGAAGCTACGCAATATCTTCTCGTCCCACATACCGCAGTGTCTCAAGACGAAAGTCTTTGACCAGTGTGTGTTGCCAGTGATGACTTATGGAACTGAAACGTGGTCGCTCACAATGGGCCTTATAAGCTAAAAGTCACCAAAAGGGCAATGGAGAGGGCTATGCTTGGAGTTTCCCTGCGTGATCGAATCAGGAATGAGGAGATCCGCAGGAGAACCAAGGTAACCGATATAGCGCGAAGAATTGCCAAACTTAAGTGGCAGTGGGCAGGGCACATTGCTCGCAGAACAGATGGCCGATGGGGCCGAAAGGTTCTGGAGTGGCGACCACGTACCGGAAGATGTAGCGTCGGAAGGCCTCCCGCAAGGTGGACCGATGACCTTGTGAAGGCTGCAGGAACCCGTTGGATGCGGGAAGCACAGGACCGGTTGAAGTGGAGGTGCTTGGGGGAGGCCTATGTCCAGCAGTGGACGACTTTCGGCTGAAATGATGATGATGACTTAGTAATAAGTGCTAATATTGATAAAAATAGTAACATCGGTAAAAAGTAACATTTAAATGCAATTCAAATTGGAAATTCTGATTAAAAATTTTATTATAACATTGGTAAAGGTACTCTGACATTATAACATGAATAAAATTGATAAGAAATTAAGGAAACATAAAAATTAAAAAAAACATTAATAAATTAATAATAAGGTAACATTAAGTAAATTCATTAAAAAATAATAACATCGGCAAGTATAGATATGAAATAAACATAAATGAAACTAGTATTCAAAAAAAAAAAAATTGATTGATAGAAATCGACAACAGTGATAAAAATAAAATTAATAAATATATAACGGAGGTAAAATTTACACATTCATAATAATTGACTAGGGGTTGCTCGGTAAACGATACAGGATGGCTTTCTGTTTAGCAAGAGAGTCAAAGTCGAGATCAATAAAATCACTGTAGCCATTTACTGCCTTACACATTCTTGCAAATCTATCAGTAGCAATAGGTTTCATTTTGCCAGCTCAACAACATTCATTGCATAATTCACGTTGTTGAACAGATAAATTTTTCGTACATATGAAGCAATGGATTAGCAATATCCTTCAAAATTTTTCAGATTGAGGTTGATACTATGTTACGCAATTAGTGCAGGACCGATTTAGATATGCCAATAAGTAGATATGTATGAATGATGTAGCAGTAAGGACAATAGATAGAAAAGCGAGAAAAATGTCAACAGATTTCATTCCTTACGGAATAAAGATCTTCTACAGATCCTTTATGTATGCGGCATGAACTTCGAGAAAAATATGATTTTTGCAAAAGCGCCATTAGGGCGTTATCTACAAAATAGTAGTATAAATAAATATGAGCTCGTGTTTCAGCTACCTTCCTTCACCCATCCCATTTGAGCTATGAATCCTCAACGGTCTGATTTGCATCTCAAAGATGAAATCTGTCGCAAAGTGGAGTGATATTCTTATAGAAAGCAGAATATTCCGCCATTCGAAAAAATCTATAGATTTCTGAGAAATATTTCATAGCTGTTGTCATAGAATAATGATATCGCTTGCAGGAATTGCAATGCGAAAATATTGTGGAAAGATTACGTTTGAAGCGAGATAAAAGTTTTCTTTGAGTTAAAAGTTAAATGAAGTTTTAATGTGAATGCGATTAATAAGTACTCGTTTCTTTTCTCTACAGGGATTCGCTAAATAGAAACCTGAGGGCCTAAAAAGGCCACTTACGCAGAATCATAAAAGGATAACAGAATGGACAGTTAACTGTTAAGGTAATCGTATCAAATCCCATTGGTGAAGCATATTTCAGTTTTTAGATTGGCCACCGTGACCGAAAACGGTCGGGGAGGCTATTATTATTATGTGTACAATACTTACTGGTTTTCAGCTGCATCTGGTTAGACTGGAAGTCGACCCACACATAATTTGGAAAAGGCTAGGCAGATAGATAGTGAGTAAGAGAAGATGACGATGGCTATAAAAATGTAGACGAGTTAAAATTTATCTTCACCAAAAAGGGGGCAAAAAGACCACTTTGGCAGAATCATAAAAGGATAACATTATGAATCTTAGTGGACAGTTAAATGTTAAGTTAATCGTATCAAATCCCATTGGTGAAGGATTTTTCAGTTATTTTTTTTTGTCTGTGCTAAAATACCAATCAATCCAATCCAAATCTCTTTGATTGTACCTACGCAGTGCAGCGAAAAAAAGAAAAATACGGACTGTCTTCGCCATTTTATAATTCATAATGTTATCCTTTTGTGAATCTCCAAAGTGGCCTTTCTAGGCCCCCAGTTCATTATTGTTAGTTGCAAATTCATGACCAAACATTGCCGGATAACACTGAATAGATAACGCTGAAAATCTAGGCAGTACGCAAAAGAGTAGTTGAGTCGATCTGAAAACGGAGAGCGTATCCGGGTATCGAAGCAGACTCTCGGCGGTTGGTTGGCGGGCACCGGTGGCACTTGGCAGGCAGATATAGGCTGGTCGTCGTGTGGGGTGGCCCTGGCGGCGTTTCCAACAGCAGCGGCTCCTCGACCAGTTCGTCGGGATGTGGTCGCGGCACTACAGGCTCGCGCTTTCACCAAAACAATTCGTTTGCGGCCTCTTTCGGTATCGCACCGCGCGCTTGCCTCTACCCCTCTACCCCACAACCCCGCCACCCCGCCACGCCGCACACGTGAAAATTAACAACAGACTGATACATGACGTCGTGATCAGTATTTTGAATACGGCCCTTTTGAAGTTCCGGCTCCCTAGATACGATGTTTCTAATTATCGGCTTAGTGGTACGTCACGTCTGTAGGTAAACGCTATCCCCTTTATTCATAAACAATGTTAAAAGTTAAGTAGTGATTAGCGACTGTTTCACCATACATTTATGACTTTTGATCGTCACTAAGTTTAATCATCGTTTATAAATAAACCCCTAAGTTATCAATCAATCAGTCTGCCTAGCCTTTTCTCAACTATGTTTGGATGCAGCTAAACCTCCACAACCCATGCAGTTACTGGGTAAGGCTTGTTGTCAGATTTTTGGGCTTCTGACTAATCGTAACTAAGTCTGTCGAAAATATACGTCTGACAGCCGCGACTAACTGCTTGACGTGCTTTCCGTGGCACGGAGGGGTCTCGATATGTAATGGATGGTCACCCATCCGACCGAACCGACCGCGGCAAGCGTAGCTTAACCTTTGACCGATCCGGCGGCTGTTTTTATGATGGCTGCTTTTAGTGATGCTGGAAACGAATTTGTAGGACTGAACTGTATGTCTGAAAAAGCAAGTCTATCTTTGATTATCTAAAAAAGAACAACATTAAAAAAAAAACTTTAAAAAAAAAAAACAACCGACTTCCGAAATTAAAGTTATTTTTCATTTTGTAGTGTTTTTTTTGGAAGTCGGTTGTTTCTTTTTCACTTTTTAGTTGCAGGTACTTACCTATCCCACACAAATTCATCGAACACTACTTGCTATGTAAATATTACTGACAGGAAGCTTTTAGAACATCATCAATAAAAACTAAGTGAAAAAAAATCATATTATTGAAGCTAACTCAAAAACTACCCAAGCAAAGTTAATAAATATGGGTCCACCCCTGAGGCAGTGAGGCATAGGCCATTAAAAAAATATTTTTTGATATTGATTTACAATTGCCGGAGACATCGCGTAACACACATGTAGTTCGTTGAACTCTATTTAAATTTGCCGCGCATTCGACTTGACTTTGAAGTTTGACATAAGACAGAGAGTTTGACACATGTTTTGATGGTATAAATAATATAAAATAACAATACAGGAAAAGTTTTTAACCAGTGCGCAAATTTTGACATAATAAACTTGAATATATTTTAATAAACACGTATTTTTTGTTTTGATATGTTTCAATAGTAAAAAATTAAGTTAACGCTTACGAGACTTGTTTACTCAGAAATTTATTTTATGGACGTCGCTTGCCAGTCCGTCGACCGGTCGCCCGATTCACGCCGCGCGTCGACCGGTCGCCTGACGCGCCAGCTGCTATCGAAGTACCTACTCACGCGCGCTCGCTCAATGCGACGGCGGATTATTGACCCCAGTTTAGCGCTACAATTTTTTAAGTTTAGACTGTGTAAAGTTATTTGTAAACGTAATTTTTCGTAAATTCCAATTTATCCTTCATACTTTCATGGGCTTGGGACCATCAAAATGCAGAAAATAAATCATAATAAGTAAGAAAGTATTACGTTTTAGTCCATTCAAAATAAAACATTTAGGTATGATAGGTACGACATGATACAATTTGCGTCAATGTCTAATCAAAGAGAACCTAAGACACTAAGATTGTTTATAATTTCTTCTTACCTCTACATTTTATTAATCACAATAATTTTAGGTATTGTTCGAAGTGACCTCCTCCTTTTTCAAGGCATAAACGTGCACGTTTAAATAAGTAAGCATTTAGTTTGTTTAGGACACTAACACCACTTTTTACTTCATTGAAAGCGTTAATTTTTTTTTTTTTCAAGTCTTCTAGGAAGACGACCCACTGACCCACTTGTTTCATACACCTTGGTTTGCTGCTAAAATTGTCCTCTCATTAGGGACCGTGGGATTGAGGATCCTTTGGGCTCGCATACGAGGTACGCTCTCCCTTTCGTATCTTCTTCGTGCTGCTCGTAAATTTTCATTGCTTAACAAATACACTCGCACCATTTCATAATACTCGCGGTGAGTAAAATGAGACATTGTCACTACGCGAGTCTAGTACGCGGCACGCGCGCACGGACGGCGAAGGGACATCCGACCTCCGCTTCCGCAAGTGACGTACTGCATGTGCATGCGTTTTGTTTATCAAACGCCGGCGCCGCGCCGCATGCCCGGCACCCCCGTCTCGTGCGCTGGGCGAGGTCCAGCGGCCGGCGGCCTTCGCGTTTTCATTCATGCTCATTCATAGTATTACTATTAAATTATATCCATGTCTTGCTTTTTTCAAATTGGGACAAAGTGGAAAAATGAAAAAAAAAAGTCATAAACTAAAAATGGAAATGTGTTCTATTGCTTACACTGAGCCACCAAAAAAAATTTGCGCACTGGTTAAAAACTTTTCCTGTATAAAAGTTTTCACGTGGCGATTGATTAATACATTAAAAGTAAATAAAATAAGAAAACGAGAGTGAAATATAGCTTAAAATGTTGTTTCTCTTTACAGGTAAGTTGTGTTAAAAAAATACATAATAAATACATAGTGAAAACTTAAATATAGTGTAAAATAAAATTCCTATTTACAGAGCAACACATTTAGTTTTATTTCAAAGCAAAGAAGCTACACATTCATAGAAAACATTACATACATAAAAACCAAACTACATAACCGATTTTGATAAAATTTCTATGGGACCAATCTGAAAAATTCTTTCAAATAAAAAAAGAATTTTGCAAATCGGCTTATAAATAACGGAGTTCTGACGTAACTAACACACATTTTAAAAAAAAGTATTCAACCGAATTGTTAACCTCCTCCTTTTTTTGAAGTCGGTTAAAAAGCATAGTCCAATTGAATTTGACGTAAACCATATAATACTTTAATAGACGCAAATTCAACAAGAAATTACGTTTCCAAGATCAAAGTAGTCGTATCTATTCACGACTAAAATATTTACAATATTTCAGTTTGAATGCCTCCCCTAGGGGTTGGAGTAGCTGATTTACATGACAAAGTCCCTAAGTAACCCCCGAAGGATTTCGGCGATGCGTCTTCACTTTGCCTACAGCAAAATTCATTGGACTACTACCGACGCGATGCGAGACCCGAATTTCAAACGAGCATTCGCTTACGCACATACGCTATACGTATGATTTAATTAACGAATCTAGGTCGTATTACATACAAATAAAGATATTCATAAAACAGAAGAAGTTACAGTGTAGTTGTTGCACTCCGAAAATATTTTCGTAGACAATAGAAGTACGATATGTCTGCTTAAATCAGCTTTGTGCTCGCGACGCGAAGTCTGTACATAAAATCTCTTTTGAATCAAAATATCAAAGACGGGCCAAAGAGCAAATTGGACAAATTTTCCGGCTTTTAAGGAATCTCCGCTACAGAGTGCCACTAACGGAGGAAAGTGGGGAAAAATGTTTTCTTTCGCAGTCCGATGAGTTGGCATCGTAAACATTTTTTGACACGACATGTTCGAGTGTGTGATTTTCAGGGCATTTGTGTGGGATGTGTCGTGTTGAACACGTTGGTGTGACGTGTCGGGCAAGTTAGACGCGAATGCCAAATTTAGATGGAAGTTATGTCATTTTGCTGTGACATATTCTACGTCTGGACTCGATTGAAATTGGCAGTTGTTTTGATGTCGCTTTTTGATCGAGTGGAATGTTGAGTGGATTCGTCAATGAAACGTGTCTGTTCTTTATCGACACTGGCCTTAACTGCAATGTTCATACAAAGACATGGTGCCACTGAGGTGAGTTCAGTAGCCATAAGTAGAGGACCTACATTCGTCGCGGATTTATTGTTCCTTTTTAGGGTTCCGTATTCAGTCCATCTGTCTGTCAGCGAGCTGTATCTCATGAACCGTAATAGTTAGACAGTTGAAATTTTCATAGACTGTGTATTTCTATTGCCGCTTTAGTACCAAATATAAAAATAAAATAAAGTTAAAAATACAAGAAACGCGAAAAAACGAACGTTTTTTCACTTTTGTACATATTTTAGGGAATCTAGGGGACAGATTCGCGTTGTCAGTATCCCCATCAAGCCTTCACCACAAATAAAAAACAAACGACAAAAATTGACGGACATTATTTACACAATGAAATAATATCATGCAAACATTATACAGATATCTGTCACTTTAGTTTTACATTACAAAGCCCATAACATACCGCACTATTGTTTCAGACCGCCATTCGGTACATTGCACTCATAATTAACGAAATTACGTAAGCATTTTAATTTATTCCATTTTGCCGCGAATTCTCTGGCGTAAATGCAATATTGCCAGTATTGAACCAAGAATTTTTAATAATACTACTGCCTGTTATTAAAAAGAAACAATTTTAATAAAAAGAGGTTTAATTAAAAGTACGAAATGTTTGCTGTTCCTTTTTTGTTTTAAGTAAAAGGTGTAAAAAAGTTAAGCTAATTTGATAAAGACAAATGAAATATGAAAGAGCTAAGTGAAAAGTTTTTGTTTTAAGATTTTGGTAGTGCGAAAAAGTGCTGGGCGTTAAACTGTCAAATATTTCTTTATTTTCGAAGAGCAACAGACAGGCTTTATCTTTGAGAAATTTGATACAAAAATTAGAGCCTATGTACAGTCAACAAAAGAAATAAGTATGCAGGATCGTCGGATATAGTTGAAGTTTAGTAAGAAACCGATGGATGTTGTCGACTCAAATTTAATTTGATAAATGAGCTGTTTGTATTCTATTAATAAAATTAAATTTTATTAGAGAACATCCATCGGTTTCTTACTAAACTTCAACTATATCCGACGATCCTGCATACTTATCTCTTTTGTTGACTGTACATAGAAACTGCCACTCACTACACTAGTTTCTCCCTGTGACTTCGTTCGCGTGCTTCTTACCCCGACCCACCTCGTCGCATCGCATCGCCTACCCGCATTATTACTTAGTTTTCGCTTAGCGTTCTTTCTGACTTTTTTTCTTTTTGCTCGTCCCCTAAGGGTGCTAGCGCGATGTTAATAATATGAAATAATTGGGCTACCAAACGCAAAAATATTTTTTCTGACTGGTAGTTCCAGAGATTAGCGTATTTAAACATACAAACAAAAATAACTAACAAAATCTTCAGCTTTATTATTATAGTATGTACCTATAGATTAGAAAAAAACTCAATTTTCCCCTTTTTTAAAGGTTAAATACATGGTAAAAATTTTCATCACACTCGTTAGGTTTAACTGCAAAACATAGAGTACGTTCTTACTTACCGGTAACTTTACATTGAACTGGGACTATAACACACCACAGTACACTAAAAACCATTCCAACCCCGACGTGTGTTAAAAATTATGCACACCAAAAGGACCATTCCAACTGCTTAACCCAACACGAAAGGGCCGTGAATCACACGTGGTAAAATGAAAAGTCCTTTACTATTTTGAAAACGTGGTCGAAAGCTATTCGCTCCTTCCGGTTCACTGGCCAACGAATGAAAATGCTGGGCTGCCTGCGTTTGCGGCCGCTCTGGCGTTCGTTTTCATTTAGCTGCTAAAGGTAAACGTTTGTTTACCTTTCTGTTATAAATAGAGTCGTTTAAAGGCGTTTGTGGTCTTTGCGTCAATGTGACTGCCATTTGTGGTTGTATTTTGAGAGCTGCCTACGGAATGAATGGGAAATGTGGTTTGTTAGTTTCAGTTTAATGAATTGTTTTTGTGTGCCTACTGTTATTTTTTGTTTGGGTCTGTTTTTGCCCATTAATATTATAATATTTTTGTGTGTGCTTTAGACTCTGTTACCTACGTACATCATTTCAGCCGAAAGACGTCCACTGCTGGACATAGGCGTCCCCCAAGAGGGGGGTTTGCCATAATCGCCACGCTTGGCAGGCGGGTTGGCGATCGCAGTACAGTATGGTGGTGGAATGCATAGAGAACGCTGCTGCCCATTCTCCGGTACGACCCTTAGTCGCCTTTTACGACACCCACGGGAAGTATGGGGTGGTGCTATTCGTTGTCAGTCACACAGACAACGTACGGGTAGATAGAAAAATAAAAAAAAGAGAACATTCCGGACAATGATCAATAACTGTCCAATGCATGAGATAAAATATTAGCTGTAATAATCTAAATAAAATCTTTGAATGAGTTATTTGAGAATATGCAAAATGTTTATATAATTTAGAATTAGTCTACCTAATTCTAAAAAAAAAACAGATGTTTTATCTGGATAGGCAAATGAGGACAGAAAAAATGGCTTAAAAATCCATCTAGTGGTAGGTCTGTGCCCAACGACAGGCTCATTCCAAATGACAGACTCTTAAGACAAGGCGAAGAAATAAAACTGCAAAAAATTTTCTTCATTTTGACGACTGCTGAAAGCGCATTTTTTTTTTCTATTACACGTTTTTGGCCATTCCGAAAGTATTATTTAGTGTGTTGATATTTGTTTTATAAGGTATTTCAGCTGTATAATCAAGCCGGCCGATGACATCGTTCTTCTACTGAGTCAAGACATGAGATCTATATCTCTTGGAATGTGATTTTCGATATATGCATACATTTGGAAGTTATCGCCTAGATTCTCATTAAAGTGCGGAACGTAGGTATTATCGGGTGCAATTTCTACACACGACAGACAAAAGAGATAAATATAAAATTATGAATCCAATGTGGCGATAGTATTCAGGTTATATTATTATTCGTGAAGCTCCTAAGCTCTGTATATTTATATTTTTTAAATCCCTTTTCATATTTTCCATTGCAGCAATTGAATTCTTCATCTAATGAGACGTAGAATGAGAGAAATCTAAAGTGCTTGGCTTGTTACTCATTATGAACCTCTAGAGTCGATAATTCAATATTACAATTCTTTTGATATTGGTTCGAAGCAATCAATTTATGAAAATAGTCACCGTCTCTCGGGGAATAGATTAACATATTTTTTTCTAAATTGGCGAGGAATATTCAGATTTCCCTCCAATTTTGTCGTGGAGGACACTCTATTGAAATTCACGTTGATATTGAATATTGCCATCCGCCGGTTGTTGGCTCGAATGCATATAATATAGAGTTTTTTTTGTTTGTGTATTGTTTTAAGGCGGGTCATACTTTCAGACCCGTTATGCTGTCCTTTGTTGAAAATTAATTGAGTTTCTGATTAAGTTTCATATTTAGTTTTAGATCTATCGTCAACTTTGTTTTGCAGTTAGAAGTTGAAGTTGGCTTTTATAAAATGACTAGCATCTGTCCGCGACTTCGTCCGCGTGAAAAATCTTGTTCCGCCCGTCCCCACTATTACTCGTTTTCGCTTAGGGTTCTTTCTGACTTTCATCCTTTTTGCTCGTCCAAGGGTCTTAACGTGAAGTTAAATAGCCTACAGCCTTTCTCAAGAATTGGGCTATAAAATGGAAAAAAAATCAAAACCGACTGGTAAGTCCAGAGAGTAGCGCGTTCAAACAAACAAACAAACTATAGCTACTATAGCTTTATTTTTAGTATAGATCGACTAGCTTCCGCCCGCGGCTTCACACGCGAGGTATGTCGATAAAATCTTATGTCTTTCCCCGGGATGCAATCTATCTCTCTGCCAAATTTTATCGAAATCCGTTCAGTGGTTTAGGCGTGAAAAGGTAACATACAGACAGGCAGTCAGACAGAAAGACAGACAGACAGATAGAGTTACTTTCGAATTTATAATATAAGTATGGATAGATGTTATAATCTTGAGTCATTTGGTAAATAGTTGTTTTATTAAAGAACATTTTATAGTTGTATTTGATAGCATGTGTATATTGTGTATGTGTAATTACTATCACGTAATTAGTAAGCAAACAACTAATTAGAAAGCTAACGGCGTGGCGACGTGAAGTTGAATCTTGCTTTCAGATGCTCAAAGCTGTTCTCAAAGTTTAGTATTGGCATTGGCATCTCGACTAACAACGAGCTTTAATGTTTTGTATTTATAACATTAAATTGATTTCAGAGTGACTAGCATTATAAAAATGTTGAAGTTGTGGCGTAAACTGAACTTTATTATGTAGGATTTAAAGTTATTTTTCAATAAACTCATATTTATTTTCATTTTTGGCAAATAAATCATGTAACGAGCAAGTTTTTTCGTGGTTTACGTCATGTCGTCCGCATATATCAACATATAATTTTTTTTAGGGAAAATCGCTGTTAAAATATCACGTTGATTTTTCGAAAAACATTGGTTTTGTACAGCGTCTGGTCGACACCTGTGTAACAGCCGTTATCAAAAAGTTCAATTGCCATTAGATACCTACATCATTTATGTAGGTACACAATTTCGATACCTTTCAAATACCTTCCTTTTTCGGTACGTATTCAATCCCGTTCATTTGCAGCTAATAACACAATTCAATCTTACTTAAATCACAAGTTATTTGAAAAACACATTACTACACATCCTCGAATTAATTGGGAACATATTTTTTCCATTTCACATATAAGTATTGGGACGAACACACCCTTTTCAATTAAGGATTCCCTAAATAATTAAGGGTCTGTTCCACGTTATTGATCGTATTCTGTAGGTATTAGGAGAGTTTATTGGTGCTTTATCGAATCTTATCAAATGGTACCTACATAAATCAAAGTCTGTTGTTAATCTGACGCTATAACCAAAAATTAAATATTGTTTACATAATCACAACAGTGGCAACAACAGTTACATAATGACAGCAGTGGTAGACCAATGGTATGAAATTGGTCCAGTGGGTCCAGTCGACGTAATCAAAATGTGATTAGGTCAACTGGACCCACGGGTCCAGTTCGAGTGGGTCCAGTTGACCCAAGACTCACTGCCCCGACTTACGACTCGTAGGTCCAGGGTTCGTAGCCAGTCAGGCGTTTTACTTTGACTAAATAATTTCATCACCACTGCTCTCAAAACGGTGTAGGAAAACGTCGTGAGGAAACCGGAATGTCATAGAACCAAAAGTTCGAAGACATTTGACATCTACCAACCCGCACTGGGCCCGCGTGGTAGAATACAGCACACTTCATCTCGAAGAGAGGAGGTCTGTGTCACAGCAGTGCGGGGAACATTATAGGCTGATTACGTTACCGTTTATTATCTACTTGTTTGAAAAGATTTAGTGAGCAAGAAATACCAAAGACTGGTTGCCTGGCAACCAGTCTTTGGTATTTCTTGTTTCAGTTATTTTTTTTTGTCTGTGCTAAAATACCAATCAATCCAATCCAAATCCAATCCCAATCTCTTTGATTATACCTACGTAGTGCAGCGAAAAAAGAAAAACACGGACTGTTTTCGCCATATTATAATTCATAATGTTATCCTTGTATGATTCTGCCAAATTGCCTTTTTGCCCCCTTGATGATGATGACGATTATGTTTTATCTAATTCCTTTTAATTTAGCTAAGAACGTAGTCGTATGTTATACCCTAAGGGCAGGTTGTTTCACGCCCACTTGAGGCAAGCATTTACATATCAAAAAGCGTTTAAATTACAATCACAAAATTATTGCCTTGACTTATTATTTGACGTAGGGACGTATGTAACTTTTGACTAACCGTTTGCAACAACCGGCCCTAAGTTTACGTAAATTTTTACGTAAGTATATATTATTCTCGTTGCTACCTACCGAAAAGGCGGCCTGTCAAGAAAATTTTGTAATACGAAAATTGTAGCTCCAGCAAGTCTTGCGTGGCTTGTTGACAAGTTGATTGATAGTAAAAGTCTAAAGTTTGCCGATACCGACGCCGGCCGACGGTCAGACGGAAGATACCTAGTCTATTAAATTGTCCAGACTTAGTACAAGTACATGTCAGCACAGTCTATCGCGAACACAGAACACATTAATCTTTCTACAAAAAAATGAGATGTCAAAGGTTCGTGTTTTAAGAATAAGTATTTTCAGTAAACACTTATTTTTTATCGGTCAGGACAATCTGTGATGGAAAATGTGGCGAGGTTTGCGATGTTGTTCTGAAAGTGGTAACAGATGGCGCTACTTGTTACGCACGCAGATAAAATATTGTTATCTTTGGAATATGCGCAACTTTTACACGGCCTGTTTAAGAAACTCGTAAGTAATGAAATTTTGTTGTTTTTAATTCTTTGTGCTGAAAATTTGGTACTAGATTGTATCAGATGGGTGATGAAGAATTGAAAATGCTGAAAACCAAATTCTTTCGGACAGGGTCAGATAAGACGTCGGCTGGTCAGATAATCACACCGAACCCATTTCATTGCCCTTAAATGCTAAGATTTTTTGAGACTCGTGGCTTCATAATTACAGCCGCCCGCCTCAATTGAAGGTTAAGCTATGCTTGCCGCGTTCGGTTCGTGGATGGGTCACCACCCATTACATATCGAGACCCCTCCCCTCCGTGTCTTGAAAAGCACGTTTTAAGCCCGTTTTAAGTCCCGGCTGCCATCCGTAGATCTTTAACAGTCTTCACGGGCAGACAGAAGCCCAAAAGACTGACAACCAGTCTTGCCAAGGGATATCGTGTAACCCATCAGGTTGGGTTGTGGAGGTAAGATAGTCAGTTGGTCCATGTAAAATACTGCAGGTATTCATCTGCATCTGGTTAGACTGGCAGCCGACTCCAACATACATATAAAAAAGAAAAAAGAGAAAAGAAGAAAAACAAGAGAGTAAAGAGTATTCTATTCTATTCTACATAATTGGAAAAAGACTGGCAAGATTTAATGATTGCTAAGATTTTCCGAGAGAAATACCAGAACAGCATAAGCTAGAAGAAGCTACGCGATGCTAAATAATTAATTGACTACATATACACAGTTCAGTCAACCATCAAACATTGATTCGTTAATGTGATAATGTGCACTGAGTCAATTCATTAATATGCTAATAATTAAGAGCTAAGCCGTGTCTTAGCATATTATTGACTTGATTTATATTCCTCTTGTGTATGTCGCAGGTACAGTGTCAATATGCCTGTCATATACCTAACTACCTACATGTCTACATCATTGCAATAAATCATTGCTCGAACTATTAGGCTTCCAATTAATATCACCATGATTTGCAGAATTTAAAACACAAAGACAAAATCAGAATGGAAATAGTCTGACGTGACCGCTATCCTTGAAACGTGCGGTACGGCGCCGCACCGCAAAGTATCTAACCGCTCTGGCGATCACAACGAGCAGTGCGGTGTCGCACCGTTCTTACGGCGGCGTCGCGGCGACGAAAATAGTGTTGGTTTGCCCATCTCTACGACAGTCTGAACAAAGTTAATAAACGTGCGACCTTCCCTCTGCGCACAAACAACTGAATCCGTGAGCCGTGCCGCTCCGGGGCGCCGCACTGCTGACACTGCGCACCGGAGCGCGCCGTGTGGCATACCATACATTTTTATAATAGGAAACCACAGCGGCACCGCTCAGGCGCCGCGTCGCAGCCACACCGCACCGTGTGGAACGGCTCCACGTCTGGCGCCCTCTAGCAATGAGCCAAAGTTACCCAATCAATCCGTCTAGTATTTTCCCAACTACATAATTATGTTGGGGTCGTGTTTCAGTCTAACCACATGCAGCTGAATACCAGTATTTTAGATGGAGCGACTGCCTATCTGACCTCCACAACCCAGTTACTGGGTAAGACGATACCCCCTGGTAAGACTGGTTGTCAGATTTTCTGGCTTCTGACACAGTATAGTGCCTGCCTGGGTCCGAACTCACGACCACTCGTAAGTCGGCCCCGATACCACTGGGCCACCACTGTTTTAAGAATGATGTCTTCAGTTGATATTAAATAATTTAATCCCGTTTGTTCTGACAATATAACTGCGACATATATTATAGCTAGTAATCCACATAATTAACTCGTGTTAGCCAATGTGTTTACCGACTAGTTATACAATTTAGTGGTTAATAAAATTGTAGTTGATCCAATTATTTGGTACCGACCGGCGGCGTCTGAACAACATTGGGTCGGCGTACAGAATATTAAAGACTATGTTTAGATTTACATAGGCACCTTGTGTTTGTTGAAGATAAACTTTGTTGGGATTTCATGGTAATTGTTTTCGTAAGTATCGTGTTGTTAGGTGTATGTTGGCTTTAATTCTTCGGGTAGAGCTTGGTGTCTTCTGTTATATTAAAGATGTCGGTGACTGTATTACGTGTTATTGTGTGGAATGTGCGAGTTATGTCAGAATGGTTAGTTCAGTTTGAGCGTAGTCTAGGAGGTACAGCATGTTCTTCAGCATAGCCTTGGCCTCGTGTTTGTTAACCTTGCAATTTGTTAAACAAGAGCACATATAGCTGTCTTCTGGCGATGACTAGGGGTTGGGGAAACTATTCTGTAACCACGTTTTTTGAGTCTGGTGGTAGTACTTGGTTATGTTTCCAGAGAGCGGTTCTATGTACAAATAGTTGTCTCCCAGTTAACAGTTTGAACTCGGCGTAAAGCTGATGAGTCTGGTACCGAAAGGGCTTTAGCAACATAACCTTAAGTACGGATGTAGTTTGTTTTATGGAGGTTCAGAGTAAGTTTCTAGATTTCTGCGAAGCCATTCCATGACAATTTGTAGGGATTCTTCAGCTTTATTTTTCACCTCAGCCCAGTTCTTCCCATGTACTGTAATGGCTGTATCGTCAGCATAGGTAAATATATTATCAGATGACAGAGTAAGGGTGCATAAATCATGTAGATAAGGAAAAACGTTGGGCCGATGACATTGCCCTGCGGGACACCATATGACATTATCTCATCAGCACTAGTATGTGATCCTATCTACACACAGATTTTTCCGTCTATCGGGTAACTCTTGAAGAGATCGACGACGGCAATGTTCATCATTGCCTCGTACCTATACTGATTTTTTGCAGCTTTCAGAGAAGGATGGGAACAGCGACCATGTCAAAAGCTTGTGTTAAGTCAAGGAACAGACCCATGCATTTATGTTGTTTATCTAATTTCCAAGTAACAAGTTCAGTTAGGTCACTACGTCTACTGTAGATACTCCTTTTTTGAAACCGTACTGACTTTTTGCTATTATGTTGAATTAGTTTACAATTTATTGGATGTCAATTCTGCGAATTTCGGACATGCCGGTTTCCTCATGATGTTTTTCTTCGGCGTTTTGAGAGCAGTGGTGATGAAATAAATTACACAAAGTAAAGTGCTTGCTTGGATTCGAACCCACAACCTACAAGTCGTAAGTCGCGGCCGTTACCACTGGGCTACCACTGCTCATCATCATCATCATCATAGTCATCATCATCTGCCTAGCCTTTTGCCAACTATGTTGGAGTCGGCTTCCAGTCTAACCCGATGCAGCTGAATACCAGTATTTTACATGGAGCGACTGCCTGTCTGACCTCCACAACCCAATTACTGGGTAATACGATACCCCTTGATAAAACTGGTTGTCAGACTTTCGGGCTTCTGACTTCCCGTAACGACTGTCAAAGATCCACGTATGACAGCCGGGACCAACGGCTTAACGTGCTTTCCGAGGCATGGAGGTGTCACGGTATGTAAAGATGGTCACCCCTCCACAGACCAACCGCGGCAAGCGTAGCTTAACCTGATCTATCGACCTGTGCGACTGTTATTATTTAGCCACCTCCACCGGGCACTGCTCATCCTTCATAAATAATAACAGTCAACTCCCACTATCAACCGATCATTTAAAATAAAGAAAAACCAAAACCATCGAATATTATATCACGTTTTTTTGAAAGCAAGCAAAAATACTTGTTACGTGAAAGACCTACATACCGTTAATCTGATTAAGGAAATCTTCAAAGATCTTAATTTCAGGCAAAACTCCTTTTTATTGTATTTCTTAATATCCAAAAGAATATTTTTCTAAGCAGGTTGCTTTTATACCATCGCCTTGTAATTTAATTAGGATGTTAATTATTTCAAGCTGTATTCATTAAGCTGAGCTCTATTTGGGTAGGTTTAAATGAGTTTGAATCAATTAATTATAGTAGAGTGAAATTGTCGTGATTCCTTTAATTAGCCTGTACCTCACCTTAACCTCTATCTCATTTAAAGGTTAATATTAAACGTGGAATTAATTATTGCTATATTTATCAGAAAGGTAAGTTCATACTTCATTCACTCTACTTAAATTAAAAAATAATAGTTAAATAAATTCATAGATAATCATAATCCTAACCTTCTAATATTAAAATTGCTAAAGTTTGCGAGGATGGATAGATCTTTGTTACTCTTTCACGCAAAAACTACTGAACGGATTGTGATGAAACTTTACAGTAATATAGTTTATATGTCAGAATAACAGATTAGACACTTTTTATCCTGATATTATCACGGGATCGACACTTATGTGGGGGAAACCTTCGGCGCTGCAAGTCAGCCTATAATGTTTCCACTGCTGGGATAATACAGCACGCGAGCCCAGTGCGGATTGGTAGATGTCACATGTCTTCGATTTTTTTGGTTCTAGGATATGCCGGTTTTCTTATGACCGCTTTGAGAGCAGGTCTAGTGGTAACGGCCGCGACTTTCGAGTTGTATGTCGGTTCGAACCCAGACAGGCGCTTACTTACACTTACAGGATCACACTATTTCTGGTATTACCTACATCATTGTAATACCAGAAAATGGTGTTATGCCAAGGAAAGGCCTACCTCTCAAAATTTAAGTTAAAATCGTTACAGAAAATATTGGAATCGTCGCCTAGAAATAAGATATCTATCAATTTATTTCCACACAAGTCTTTGAAAGCAAAAAAAAAAAAAGCTTTTAAAACAGAATCTCAGCACAGAGAGGGTTAAGAGAACCAAGTTTACTTAGGGTTATTTGTACCCTTTCGTTCAGGCATTGTCAACTGAAGGAAATTGAATGACCCTTGTAACTATTGTGATAAACTTCCTTTGTAACAAGTTTCAACGTATGGATTTATATGCATAGTTAAGTAGTTCGGTGTTCCTATGGGCTATGCGGAAGGTTCGTTACGACGTGGGTCGTGGCATGTCTTGAGGTTATTTTAGATGGTTTTACGTTGTTATTGACGCATCAATTTTTGGGTATAGCTATGTGGGTGGGTTTTTGAAACTGTGATAATTAATGAGGTATAGACAATAGGCTTTCATTTAGAGAAAATACAAAAATAATTTTTATTTATTATGATATATATATTTTAAATAGTTTTATCATTGTTCTTCTCAAAAATGTCACCTGCAATCGATCTCTTCGCCACCCTTGCTTGACCGGTACAGAATGAATAAATGGAGTCCGCCTTTTTGAAAAAATAAATAAATACAAGAGATGCTAAGAATTTAGGTAACCGATTGCAAAAAATATTACTTTTTTATCGTTTTAAGAGCGTTTTACAGCATTTCATACAAACTTTCAAGCCCTTGTTTTTCGAAATGAATGAACCGATTTTAATGAAACTTCATACACATAAGTAGGATACAAACGTCTAAAAAGTTAGTTAAGAATATTTTCGAAAAATAGTGTTAGGCTGAGGCCAAACGAGCGTAATTTTTTGAGCTGTGAGTCGCGTAAAATGAGTCGCGGAATTTACGCTGCATTCGGTTTCATACTAAAGTCCTGTTTGTACCACACGGCGACGCAAAATGAGTTGTCTGCTGACTCACGCGCGTTATTTCAACTGAATTGCGCTCGGGGTGAGGGAGGGGAGTGAGGCAACCGTCAGTTAAATTACAGAGTGCGACTGAAGTTACGTCCGTCCGTCTCGCAGTCTAACCGAATTCCAGTTGAACGTAAATTGCGATACCCAAAATGCGCGACTAACAACTCAAAAAATTACGCTCGTTTGGCCTCAGCTTTACAGACCGATTTTAAATTTTCCATAGAAACAGATTTACAATTATCTTTTTTAAATAAGACATTTCGAAAATGTTCTTTACTTACTTTTTAGAACTTTGTACCTATCCTGCTTAGGCGTATGAAGTTACATTAAAATCGGTTCAATCATTTAAAAAAACAAGGGCTTGAAAGTTTGTATGAAATGCCGTAGGTACGTCGTAAACGCTCGCGCTTCACTTTAGTGAATGGTACAATCAAATGGCTTTTCATTCATGTTTCATTCCACGTTCACATGACACCGACAAAATTATATAGGAATGAATGTTCATCTGCTCATTTCATTTCCGAAGAACACGAGTGAAAGATGCTGTAGGTATGCCTAAATCCAACATCGTTTGATTGGTGGTTCACTAATGAATACATTTTTCACGTTATCATTTTGTGTACAGACGTTTCACTTCAAGTGAACGGCATAAATGTCAAAAAGTAAAGCATCTGAGAACAGTTTTACACAAAATCGAAAGATATAGTGACTTTAAGATTTAAATCATGGACTGGAGGTCATATGTTTTTTAGAGTTCCGTACCTACCCAAAGGGTAAAAACGGGACCCTATTACTAAGACTCCATCTATCCGTCTGTCTCTACTATCCGTCTGTCACCATGGCAGGCTGTATCTCATGAACCGTGATAGCTAGACAGTTGAAATTATCACAGATGATGTGTTTCTATTGCCGCTTTAACAATAAATACTATAAACAGAATAAAATAAATATTTAAGGGGGCTCCCATACAACAAACGTGTTTTTTCGGCGTTTTTGCCTTATGGTACGAAACCCTTCGTGTGCGAGTTCGACTCACACTTGGTCACTTTTTGGGATTTAACCAAATGGTGGTGGAGAGCAGTGGTGGCTCAGTGGGAGAGCAGGGTGGCCCAGTGGGAGAGCAGGGTGGACCATGACTTACGAGTTGTGGGTAGGGTAGTTCTAGGTTCCAACC
Organism: Mesoligia furuncula; assembly: GCA_916614155.1. Classification (NCBI taxonomy): domain Eukaryota; kingdom Metazoa; phylum Arthropoda; class Insecta; order Lepidoptera; family Noctuidae; genus Mesoligia; species Mesoligia furuncula. The sequence goes on along the minus strand of OU744800.1, from coordinate 19,518,702 downwards.
CAGGCAGGCACTTTACTTTGTGTAAATAATTTCATCCCCACTGCTCTCAAAACGGTAAAGGAAAACATTGTGAGGAAACCGGCTTGTCCTAGAAATTCGAAGATATGCGACATCTACCAACCCGCACTGGGCCCGCGTGGTGGATTATAGCCCACTCCCTCTCACAGAGAGGAGACCTGTGTCTCAGCAGTGAGTACAATATACGCTGATTACGAACCAAATAGTACCTTGATGGAAAGAAGAAAAAAAATTAAGATGGCAAGTCGAACTAGGCTGTTTTATGAGGGATGGGACCACAATAATGAGGAACTAGGCTACCAATGCAAATAGTCCCGAGAAGGGAAGAGAGAAAAACACCTTTCTGCACCTTTACCTTCCTTAAACCTAGATCAGGCAGGTCTACATTACTGTTTGAACTTAATTTTCATTTTAATGTAAATCATATTTTTACTTTACTTTATATTTGAATAAAATTTTTATTTATTTATTTATTTTATTCCAACCAACCAACCAAGGTAAACGACATAGCCCGAAGAATTGCCAAACTTAAGTGGCAGTGGGCAGGGCACATTGCTCGCAGAACAGATGGCCGATGGAGCCGAAAGGTTCTTTAGTGGCGACCGCGTACCGGAAGACGTAGCGTTGGAAGGCCTCCCATAAGGTGGACCGACGACCTTGTGAAGGCCGCAGGAACCCGTTGGATGCGGGAAGCACAGGAGCGGTCGAAGTGGAGGTGCTTGGGGGAGGCCTATGTCCAGCAGTGGACGTCTTTCGGCTGAAATGAGGTATTTATTCTATTTACCTAGCAAAGGAACAATTTATGTTATTGGCTTAGAAGAGTCATCCCTTATAAGTTTTAATGATCTGAAACACGAGATTAGAATAAGCTTAGATAGGCAGGTCACTACCTAACATTCTGAAAAAGTTTTAGTTATAGTTTAGGTATACTAGCTGCGCCCGGCGATTTCATCCGCATTAGTTTCGATCCCGTGGCAATATCGGGATAAAAAGTAGCCTATATGTTAATCCAAGGTGTCAGCTACCTCCATACAAAATTTTATCAAAATTGGTCTAGCCGTTTGAACGTGAAGAAGTAACAAACATATAAATACACACACACACACAAACTTTCGCCTTTATAATATTAGTGTGATTAGCTTCTGCTCGCGACTTCGTCTGCGTGAAATTTCTTAATCCCCCGGCCTATCCGCATCGCATTGCATCGCCTGCCCGCGCTATTACTTCATTTTCTCTTAGCGTTCTTTCTGACTTTTTTCTTTTTGCACGGCTCCTAAGGGTTCTAGCATGATGTTTAATAGACTATAGCCTTTCTCGAGAATTGGGCTATTAAATAAAATAAAAAAAAATCCGATTGCTAGTTCCAGAGACTCGCGCGTTCAAACAAACAAACTCTTTAGCTGTATTATTACTTAGTATAGGTTGAGGCATTACTAAACCATTCTATAGGAAATATTAAGTACCTACTACCTACTACTGCGGTTAAGTGTACTCTTTTTGTAACGGCGAATTCCACCAAAGCCTACGCTGGCCTACCAAACCTATTGTAATTTGCAATCATTGTAAAAGCTAATTATTTTGAAAAAGAGTAACCGTGGAGTTTCTTGCCGGCTCTTCTCCATAGGAAACGACCAATTGGAACCGTGCACCTAGCTTCTGACGTTTCATAAGTGCCCATGTAGGTTTATGTGGAATAAAATATTTTGTATATTTACATATATATTATTTTTAAATTTATTTATATTATATTATTTATATTGTTGTGGAATATTCACACTGAAAGCTCTTGAACGTGGTTCAGAAGTGCAAAATGCGTTTGCAGTTTCATTGGCGAAATTCGCCAAAATAACAGCTTTTCACTAAATGCATATGAAAGTCTATAAGGTACTTATAGCAAAAACACAATTTTCAAAAATTTTGTCTGTCTTTTTGTTCCGACTAATCTCCGAAACGCCTGAACCGATTTTGACGAAACTTTCACTAACAGATAGCTGATGTTATAAGTATTTTGGACAAAATATTAGCAAAGAGACACATTCTTTTTTTCCGACATCCACGCGAACGAGGTAAAGGGCACAGCTAGTATTTAAATAAAAAATATTACTACTATTATTCATAAATAAGTATGAAAGCAGCTTTTCCAATTCCAACGCCGTCAAAGATAAATAACAATCAACAGATTAGGTATACAAGGCTCAAATTAATTCCGGCTTGATTGGTTTGTAACAACAGTTCGGCGACACCTGTTCCCGTCTGTATCATGTAACAACTTACATAAGCTTTGGCTTTTAACTCAAAGACGTAACTTTGGCAGCCATATTGAAGCAACAGGTATATCATGTACTTAGGTACATTATTCTATTACACTGGATAGGTACGCTTTAAGTGATAAAATTAGGGTACATTTCGGGAAAGGACGTCGGATGGAGAACTTTGGCTTTGTTACGAATAGTTTACTTTGGCTTCTATTGCGATATAGATATTTGATAAGTTTTGTCTATTTTGGGTGTTATCTGTGCCCAAGAGCATTCCAAGAACTAGGACGATATCTATATAATAGATGAGAAACTGGAATTGTATATTGCTTGTCTATGATTGTCTGTTTGTTTCTAGGAAACAAAATAAGGGAGCCGCAGCTTTAACATATACAGGGTTATTGGTAAAACATTAACAACCTCTTAAGAGGTCAGGAACAACCCTGTTCCTCGTGCTTCTATAAATAAAGTTCACTCATCCTCTATAGAAAAGGGAGGATCCTCCGACCACACGGGTCTTGTGTCTGGCGGGTAACTGCCCGATGATTCAAGTCGGCCCGTTGTATATATGCTATATAGTCCGCGTGGAACTAGTTGGCCGCTCCTTAGGTATGTGAGCGGTGGGACGGAGGGGCGGGGGCGCTTTGTCATGACTCAGTAAATGCGTTGCAAACAATAGGCAACTCCGCCACCCTCGCGCCCGTCCCCACGTCCCCAAGGCGCGACCAACTAGTTCCGCGCGGACTTTAGTTGCGCGGTAAACTCTGCTTGCGAGATGCAGGATTTTGCATGACGTTAGTATGATGTGTAGTTCGCATGTGGCGTTGTAGATACCGTTACAAACATCTACTGCTGAATATGTCCTTCCTATGACCACAAAAAGGACAACCTCGAAATTGGAACAATAATCACGCATGGCGATTCAAACGGATAGAAGATAAAAAAAATAAAACTACATTGGAAATTCTAAACAGAAGGGGTGTAGATCCGCATTAAGCCTCTACTTTGAAGACTAGCTTTTAAACAAAGCCCTTAATAACGTACTTATTCAGGCAAAATAAGGTCGACTGAAACGATCTCCTAGAATTTAGCTCATAAACATATTATTTTACATGAAGGCGGAATAACGGCTGAAAGGCTTCAAAAAGTAATAGGTGCGCAGTGCTTTTATATAACCCATTTTTCCTTTGTGCGCGGGCGGTCGCACTTTAACTTGTAAATTAAGTAATAAGTGGTCTTCAGTGGTTAAGTAAAGGAACACACACGGTAGTGCCTCGTCTTGATGGGGTCTAACGATGCGTGCTGTATCTCTCGGTTTGGGTCCGATGATGTCCTTTTGGTTTTCATTGCTTCTTAGATTTATTTTACAAAGTAGGTGTATTGAGTTTATTTTATCACCTTCATTTGTTTGCCGATTTTGTCAATGTGACAGATGAACAATGTTTTAGGCAAAAGCCCATGATCTCTCATAATATTATCAAGTAGGCCTACACCGTCCTCCTATACCTGTTAAGGAGCTTACAGGACCTAAACGCAAAAAACGCAAGTTTTAGAAATAATAAAAGTATATGATCGACTACAGTAAACAAGTAATTAATACAACTAATTTGATACGATAGACAAAAATCATGAAGATACCTCTAAACACTTTCTTTTTACAATAAAAACCATACTAATATACATACAATCATTCTGATTTTTTGTCAGATTATTTTACAAGCAACATACTAAAACACTACTGTTTTAACTTTTAAAATAATTTCTTCATATTTTACAATAAATTACCAGCGTTGTGTCATCGCGCTTCTCTTTCTTTTCTATGCAGTCCGACAGTGACCGCGCTTTAGGCTATGTAAGGCGTTAACAGAAAATATTGTAAAAAGCCAATTATTTTTAAAAGAGTAACCGGGAGTATCTTTGCGGCTCCTCCATATGAAACGACGAATTGGAACCATGCACCTTGCTTCTGACGTTTCATAAGTGCCCTGTAGGTTTATGTGAAATAAAATATTTTGGCCTCTTAAGATCTTTCCACAGGATTTTTTCGCTTTCTAAAAATGAAAGTCAGCTTGGTTGGTAGTGGCGTGGTCTCAGAGAGTGTTTAAATGTTTCAAAATACCATTATTCAACAGGCTTTGCATAAGTGACGTGACTAACTAAGTATAAATATGCAGACCTGCCGGCAGACGTGAGACATCCCTACAAAATTAATTCATCTAGTATTTATGTATGGTTTCAAAGGGACTCCTATACCTCCTAACTCCTCCTACAAAACCTGTTTAGGTGGAGATTCATAGATGATTCCACCTTGGAGTGTGGTGCTGTTCCACAAACGATGGAACACTTAATAGCATGTCCTGCGTTTCCTGACAGCTGCACGTTACAGGAACTGATGGCCACTAGTGATGGCGCTAAAGACGTATCCGAATTCTGGGCCGAGTCCATTTAGATTGCTACCGACATGCTAAGAAGAAGAAGGGACTCCTGTACAAAATTCTAAGTCCAAATTAACCAATATTTAGGTATTACAGACCTCGGGTCTGTAATTAAGATACAAAATGTTTGTTGCGTTAAGGCCTAGGCCGGGCTTTGACAAAGACTTATTTAGGGCTTTTAGGTTTAGGTACACAGTATATAGTATGTTATTTCAGTGTAGGTGTTGTGGGTGTTACTATCCTCTATTGATACTGTATATTTACACTGTCCTATTTTCGGCACACTATTTCGTAGAGCACCTACTAATATTTTATCTGGTAATGCCTTGTCAAATGATATCGGTAAATATTTATTGGGAAATATTCTTTAGTAAGGTTTGTGCCCGCAACATCGTTCGCATGGACGTCGTAAGACACCACAATTTACTAAAATAACGGCAAAATTTTTATTAAGCTTTCCTTTAAACTAAGTTTGTAGTTTTGGTCTCAGCTGTCAAAATATGAAGCGAGTCAGGACTTGTGATGCGGGACTGAGGTCGACAATAGCAGCCTTCAGTTGTAATTTCCAATTGCTTGTTATTAAGAATTTCTCTTGTGCACACTAACAATATTATCAGTCTAAAACACAACGTACCTACCGCTACTAAATTACATTGCCATTTTTCGTTCGATATGCAGTGAAATATATGTATATAATATATATTTATATATCTAAATATATAAAATTAAAAATATATAATTTATATCCATCACCTTAACTTTTTGCCCGATACTTTTTTTTTTTTTTTTGAGGATGGGAAATCATCAAATGACTCCTCCCGCTCTGGGTGGAGCGGAAGGGAGTGTCAGACTCTTACTGACTAAAACCCACCCGTGTTCCTTCCTTAGCCCTTTATGTTCCGGGCCAGCGGTAACCCTTTCGGACAATCCCGCTGACCCGGCAGGCTTCGGCCCTAAGGGGCCCCTCCTCGATGCTGACATCTCTTTGAGGCGCGCGTGGAACACGTACGCGCCGTCCGGCACGGGCCTGGTCCTGATCGGGCGGTGAGCTACCCATTACTCTCCGCCCGCAGGCCCGCGCCTACGGTGGCCGGGAGTCGTCACGCGGCTCCCGACGCCCGGAGCGTCTCCCGCGGCGGCTGGGACGGGAGGCTCTCTCCCTGAGCCGTTCCGCCACCTCCTTCGCTAGCATGACTGCTTCGCAGAAGGAGGTGACTGCCTCCCACTCCCTCTCGCCCCGGACCATGGCTTGCACCAGGGCCGGACGCGAGAGGTCGCCGTCGCTGCCAATCGCCTCTACGAGGACACGGCGGTGCTCCGCCCAAGCGGGGCAGACCTCCACCGTGTGCTCCACCGTGTCCTCTGGGCGATCCTGGCAATGGTGACACCCGGGCGTTTCCTCTCGCCTGATGATGTGCAGGAACCTCCCGAAACTTCCGTGTCCGGTGAGGACCTGCGTCAGGCGAAAGGTGAGGGCGCCGTGGCGCCTCTCTAGCCACTCCTCAAAGAGGGGTCTTATCGCCGCTATCGCGGCGTGCCCTGCGCTGGGTTGCGACAGTCGCTCTTTCCATGCCGCCATGAGATCGCGCCGGAGATCCGTCCGCTCCGCAGCGATTTGCCGCGGAAGCGGATCCTCCCCCCGGCGTAGTGCCTCCGCGCGCCACTCATACAGGCGCGCGAGGACTATCGCCTCCAGATCCCATGGCGGCAGTCCGGCAAGGAGGCTTGCCGCCTCGCCGGAGATCGTGCGGTAGCCCCGGATAGCCCTTATGGCTACCACCTTCTGGGGCGCGTTCAGGTAGTGGGCGGCTCGCCGCCGCAGTGAACGCGCCCACACCGGGGCCCCGTATATGGCCATGGACCGCACGACCCCCGCGTAAAGCCTCCGGCAGGAGGCGTTTGGCCCCCCCAGGTTGGGCAGGAGCCGCTTGAAGGCGGCCCCGGCCCGTTCCAGTTTCGGGGCCAAACGTCGGAAATGCTCCACGAAGTTCCACCGGCTGTCGAGGACGAGACCCAGGTATTTCATCGTCATCCCGACGCCGATGTGAACCCCTCCTACCGTTAGTTGGGATCCCGATGGCGGCGCGTTCCGGGGCCCATGAAACGACATGGCCTCGGACTTGTGCAATGCCACCTCGAGACCCAACTGCCGGATCCTCTCCACGACTATCGCAACCTTTTGCCCCCCGATACTAAGTCAGTCTTTGAAAGCAGATATTTCGCCACCCAATACAAAAGATCTTCAAATTGGCTTTTAAATAAAGACATCGTCTTCAAAAACATCCTATTTTTAAAAACAAGGATCGCAAGTTCTTCTTAAAGTTTGCATAAGCGTAATTATTCTTGACTTTCTTCCTACGCGTTTTACCAAAAGGTCGAAAATATTTGCCCATTTTAAGGCCGAATAAAAGTGTCATCTAATATAATCAAGGAGCTTATAAAGACGTTAGCGAGCCACTGAAAGCAATTTTCATAGTAATTACCTGCGGAAGCAATTGTAGTATATTTTCTTAAATTCTTTGTTAAAACGCTGAAAAAAGGTAGTTTGAAAAATGTTCGTTGGGCTTTATGATTATGTTAGTACGTTATTATGTTAATTTTAGTAATTGTTGTTAGAGTAGCGTGGGGTAATTAAAAGCTTGTTATGTTTTCAGGCGTGTTTGACTTTCATCTGTTTCTTTAACTTACAGTAGGTACCTACGTAGTTACGTACTTAAAACAAAGCGTATTTTATTTCAACGAAATATTAAATTTAGCCTTTAGCCTTTTTTTATGGTGAGACTTAGTCTGTCTGTCTGTCCGTCTGTCACAGCTGGATATCTCAAGAACTGCTAATGCTATCAACTTGAAATTTGGTATTCCAAATTTCAAGTTGATAGCATTAGCAGTTCTTGATCTGTTCAGGTAAATAGTTGGGCAAACCTCATCTAAAACTATTGTTTTAGATGAGGTTTGCCCAACTATTTTACAAATAAGAAAGAAATAAAAATATATATATATTTTTTGCAACAGGGACTGAAAGGGTGTCTGGAAAATTCGAAGTGGGGTTACTAGGACATGTGGGGCATCATATGACAGGGCGCAGTTTGCAAAGTCTCAAACATGTTTTCTTTTTTTTTAGGACGCATAGTTTTCGACTTTTGATGAAAAATGTAAAAAAAAATACCGTCCCCTCCTTATCTCCGAAGTTTGCAATAAAAAGAAAAATCTGAAATAATTCTATGTGATAGAAGTATATGTAAAGATTACAAGAAAAATAAAACGATGTCTCTAAATAGCACACCTTTTCATAAATCATCAGTTATTACCTGTAAACATAATTTGCTTTTTTTCATAGCAATGTTCTTTTACTAACTTCCTGTTCAGTTAAACTAATACTTAATTATTGGTCATGCATTGAAACATGAAATATTTTTTTATTAGCCATTAATGTCCCACAGCTGGGCAAAGGCCTCCCTACTCTCCTTCCACCTGTCTCTGTCCAGAGCTGCTAAGGACCAATCTTTATTAAAGGAGTCCAGCTCATCCCGCCATTTCCGTTTGGGCCTGTCGCGATGGCGGGACCCACTGGGTCGTAAGTTTGGCCCATTGACCGTCTGACATGCGGCAGATGTGTCCAGCGCAATCCCATTTAAGCGTAGCAGCATTCAGAGTGACATCTGTTATTTTAGTGATTGAACGGATTTGTGTATTCTTAACCCGGTCCACAAGGCCCACTCCAAATAATATTGGGCGTTATTATTTTCATAACATTTTTTTCATGTAAATTCGTTGCTATGCAAAAAGGGTATTTATTTTTGTTTCATTTAATATTACTTAGTCGTAGTTTCATTTAGCATTCAGGACACAGCTTCAAACAAAGGACTTGTAGGAGGCGTCCGAAATCCTTTCGACGCATTTCTCGACTACCAAATTAAATTTATTACTACATCTGTTATTTGGAATCTTAGCTCTACGAACAATGGAGAAAAGGAAGCTTTTCCCACGCGGGTGATTAGTTCAAAGTTTCAAACTACACATAGACTGCATTATTCTTTTTTTAGTAACATTATTTGCTACAGTTTTTCTATATTTGCTATACCAAAGTGAACTTATGTTATCCCTTTTAGGGATATAATTATCTTTTCCCAACAATGCTGGGGTCGGCTTCCAGTTTAACTTGATGCAGCTGGATACCAGTATTTTACATGGAACGACTACCCATCTGACGTCCACAATCCAGTTACTGGGTAACATGACACCTCTTGGCAAAGGTGATCAGACTTTCAGGCTTCTGACCTGTAACGACTGTCAAAGATAGATCTTTGACAGTCATTACAGGTCAGAAGCAGTAGGTCCCGGCTGTCATTCGTAGACGAATGACAGCCGGGACCTACTGCTTAACGTGCTTTCTGAAGCACGGAGGGATCTTGGTGTGTTATGGATGGTCTCCGTTCCACGAGCCTTTTAAATATTTTTGATATTGAGTGTTAATTTATTTTCTTTATTTATTTACGTAATTAACGTCAAAGATCGACTGTTGCGACCACCGTACAGACGTGGAGTCAAGCTATTATACTAACTGTTTGACTACTAGTAGCGATCGTGGGTGGTGTGAATGCCCGCAGTTGTAAAATGGGACGAGCCTATTGCCATCAACCGGGCACAAGTCCAGACTCCGGGCTGACACATGAAAAATCCCAGATCGCAAATCACGGCCTTTGGGTAAATATGCTTCATATATCCACCTTTCTAAAGAATTTTTAACACAAGTTATGTCTCAAAAGACAAAATTTCAAAAAATAAAATTGTTCGCGGTGGGTTTCGGGCGTTCGAAGTACTTCGAACATTCTGCGGTTTTCGATCGCTGTCACTCTTGTCCGCCGGACATTTTAGTGGCTAACGTTTATTTATAATGATCATACCCAGGGGCGTGCACAGATTTTTCAAAGAAGGTAGGCAAAAAAAAAATCTCACCAAAAATACTGCACTTTGGTTTCGGTTCGTCGTCTTGTCGATCGATGATGTAGGTAATTGCCAAATGCCAGCCTAAATATCCATAGATTGACGCTTATTGGCGTCTCTGTCGCTCGTAGTTCCGAGTTGACGCGAACAAAAAGGATATAATTTTTATATTTTGTTAAGTTTTGTTTATTGACTTACTTATATGTAATATTAGATCAGTTCTCCGAGGTAGACACTGTCTTTATCACTCTATGGAATGCCCGCCCCTGATCATACCCATGTTACTAGCTACAAAGAGAGATATTTCACTCTTTTCGTCGGTAGCGAAAATGTTTAACAGGAATATACTTATTTGGTTCGGTAAAATACCTGGAATTAATACTTCATGCTCAATTCTTTATGGCATTCCATATGTACAACATGGTATAACAAAGTAAAAGATCAATATGGATCGTGTCGGGCACAGCTAAATTAGAAGAGAGGAGAGGAAGAGGGCTAAGTAGCAATTCAATATTATCATAAATTATTAGATGTGTTTAATTGGGTGTATAATTATAATTAATTGACACAGAGTCGAAAGATTTTTATTTAACAAACTTTTCGTAAAATGTCACCCACGCAAACATTCTACTGTACGTATACGGATGAAATTATTTACTGTAACAAAATGTGATTAAAAAGTGTTTAAAAGTAAGACTCCATTAGCTTCCTAGATAAAAATTCTAGAGATTTTCTACTGTCAAAAGTTAAAGGCAACTTTGAAGTTGAGCCATTCATCTCTACGACATTTTAAGTGCTTACTTAAGTGGCTCAGCTAGATGGTAAAACCGTGTTTAATTTTCATTGGTGTCAAGATATAAAAACTTGGTATCATTTTGTGTACTTAGTTGATCCATATGTGATCACGTTGATGAAAAAGCTTTGTAAGATGTCCGTCAACAAAAATATTCTATTCCGGCAACGGTGAACTTTTTTTTACATATATAGCCTATAATGTTTCCCACTGCTATTAGACACGCCTTCTCTCTTCAAGAAGGCGTGGGCTGTGATCTACAATGCGGGCCCAGTGCAGGTAGATGGTAGATGTCACAAGTTTTTGAATTTTGGTCTTAGGACATGCCGGTTTCCTCACGATGTTTTCCTTCACCCTTTTGAGAGCAGCGGTGATGAAATTTTTTACACAAAGTAAAGCATTTACCTAGTTCGAACCCATGAACTACATTTCGTAAGCCGGGGCCGGTACCACTGGGTCACCATTGCTCTCAACTTGTTGAACTTTCTGTTAAAGCTTAAATACTTCCAAATATTCAATGGGATTCTTAGGTACTTATTCTACCGAAAACTGCGGAGGTATTCCAACTCCTTTTAGAGATATCGTTTGAATATCTCCACGAATTGTCATTTTCCAATATCCCTGATACCCTTTACCGTAGGCCTTATCACCGTTTCAATGAGCTATTTATTCAAAATACGACCGTCAAACGCAGGTAAACCGTACAATTGAAAATATAAAATTCTAATAAAGACGTCTTTATTACATTTTTATTCTTTTGATTCATAAATAAGCTAGGTTTTACGGAGCGAGGTAGTTACGGAAGTCACGGAACGCTTCATTATCGTGAAACACGAAAAGGTCAAATCAGAACTTAAAGATGACAGGGAACTGATGATCGTCACCTGTCCCCGTGTCGGATAATGTCTGGCAAGCATGTACTAACATCGTCTCTTGGCAAATAGCCCAGTTAATTACGTCGCTAGCCTTAATCCATACATCACTTAGAAGGCAAGTTTAATTTCTTACGTGTTCTTTGTTCGAGAATCAGGCTTGTAAACTCAGTTAGCGATAAGGCTTTGTTTATAATTGGTGAGCTTTATTCCACCATATCTGATGGGGTGTGGCCAACTGGTTCGTTTATGAATTTAAGAGGGTCACAACAATTTCTTGACAAAGGCAGGGTGTCCTTTCGAGTGCTCACGCACGAGCGATCAGCTCGGGGTGGCTCGGGACAACAGTCATTAATACCTTGGAGCAATTTGGCCTCATTTATTCAACACCAAGTAAAATTCGGTCGTGTACGCTAAGATTTACGATGAAGTCATTACGTTTTATGGGCCATAATTGATAGAGATAACATCTCAGGGCTACTGGAATTGCAAAGTGCTGTTTCAAGCACGTTGAACTCAAAGACGCGCATTAGTGTAAAGAAAAATAGCCCGTATTACCATAAACGACTGGCGTCGTGGTTATTAATTACAAAATTTTATAGGCAGGCGACACGCGAAAGTTCTTTTATGTTTAACACAAATATTTCTTTTTGGGGCGTTAATATCGAGCTCGGTGATTTGGTTCCGTAATAGCGATCACGTTACATAATTAAGTCTTTAAAATTGTTCGTTTTTAGGGTTCCGTACCCAAAGGGTAAAAACGGGACCTTATTACTAAGACTTCGCTGTCTGTCAGTCCGTCTGTCTGTCACCAGGTTGTATCTCAAGACCCGCGGTAGCTAGACAGTTGAAATTTTCACAAATTATGTATTTCTGTTGACGCTATCACAACAAATACTAAAAACAAAATAAAATGAATATTTAAGGGGGGCTCCCATACAACAAACTCGTTTTTTTCGGCGTTTTAGCCTTGTGGTACGGAACCCTTCGTGTGCGAGTCCGACTCGCACTTGGCCAGTTTTTTTTACATGTTGTCCAAAAACATTAGGTACAACACCAACCTAGTTATTAAACCTTAATTTCAGCCTACCATTTCGCTACCAATACGAAATAGCGCAGAATAGTAGACTGATCCCATACTAGTAGCTACAGATTATTCGATGATGTTCAGCCGGTGTCTTGTCAATGTACACGTAATTATGTTCTTGATCCTTTCAATTTTCCCTTGATCCTGCAGCTAAGACGGGCAAGTCCGTGGATACACACGGAACTCAAGCAAAGTACCAAACGCAATGATCTCTGCTTAATTAATATAAAACATTACGGGGAATCACGCGGTCTTCCTTGAAGCGATTTTACTTTTCGGGCTGTAATATGAGTATATTTATGCTTTATGTTTGAATTAAATTAAATTTAAATTTCTCACCGGCTACGGCTGGTCGACACTTCACGTGACCAGAAGCTTGGGTCGTTCTTTGGCCAAATAATTAGCATTGCCACGTTTCCGGATGACGTCGATGCGGGCGAGTACTTCGACGCCTATTATGTCCTTTGTTTTTGTATTCATTTGTATAGTAAGTTAGTTAGTCATTTAATTTAGTATCTAGTGTATATAGTGAGTTACATTTTCTCTAAATAAAAGGATAGATATAAATATATATAATTATAACACTTTATGTATGTATGCATTTATTGTACATGTAAATGGTACATCGCAGACTACCTGCAGTATTTTCTCTCCTTCTCCCTTTAAATTCATTCAAAGGTTGTCTTTAAAAAATCGCTTCTAGCGATAAGAAACGCCCATTGTGTATTATAATATAATTGTCTATTATATGTAAAATTTCTACATTTATAAGAGTATTCTATGCTATTCTTCTTATAATTTGATCATCTAGGTATAGCTTTTTAGCAGGTTCTGAATTGTATGCAGTTCATCATTTGCATTGTTCGTTTAAGCTGGGCGGACAGTGCTGTGAAATTATGCGACCTCATTATGAACCGACGTAGAAGGTGGACCTGCCAGGAGTAGTACGTTTAATTACCAATGACCGACATAAAATCAGAAAGCATTTGGAATATGCCCAAACATAAGCCGTCTTATAACAAAATTAGTTCTAACTTTAGACTTAACTTAAACCTTTGAGCCACTTGCCGTATTTTGAACTTTATTCCAACACTGCTTTTTACATCAGTTTTTGTAATAAGAACTTTAACTTTGTCGGATTGTAGTTCGAAGTTTAAAAGAAGCTCAATGGTTTAAACCTGGGTCTAAAGATAAACCTCGTTTTGTAATAATAATATGGGTTGAGATTGGAGACATCAAGTAGAGATTGGAGCGATCAAGTAAAACAAAATTACAAGGACACTAGGAAAAGGTCATGGGTGCAAGATTTCCGAAACAAGATGACTTTAGTATGCCCATAACTTCACATCATCATCGTAACATGAGACAAGGGCCTTGTCTCATGTTACTTTGAGTCGACGAAACACGTTTTTTTCTTCCATTCCCCCCTGTCAACCGTCACGCTATTGTTGCGGTATCTACATCGCCACAAGCGAACTACGCATCACAATGACGTCAAGCAAAAGTCTCTCTAGTCTGGTTGGAGGATCCTCCCTTTTTCTATAGAGAATGAGAGAACTTTACACCATCGCCACATGCGAACTACGCATCACAATGACGTCACCCAAAAGTCTCTCTTGTCTGGTCGGAGGATCCTCCTTTTTCTATTGAGAATGAGTGAACTTTACACCATCGACACATGCGAACTACGCATCACATTGACGTCACGCAAAAACTCTCTCTGGTCTGGTCGGAGGATCTTCCTTTTCTATAGAGAATGAGTGAACTTTACACCATCGCCACATGCGAAATACGCATCACACTGACGTCGCGCAAAAACTCTCTCTGGTCTGGTCGGAGGATCCTCCTTTTTCTATAGAGAATGAGTGAACTTTACACCATCGCCACATGCGAACTACGCATCACACTGACGTCACGCAAAAATCTCTCTGGTCTGGTCGGAGGATCCTCCTTTTTCTATAGAGAATGAGTGAACACTACACCATCGCCACATGCGAACTACGCATCACACTGACGTCACGCAAAAACTCTCTCTGGTCTGGTCGGAGGATCCTCCTTTTAGAGAATGAGTGAACTTTACAACATCGCCACATGCGAAATACGAATCACACTGAAGTCACGCAAAAACTCTCTCTGGTCTGGCCGGAGGATCCTCCTTTTAGAGAGTGAGTGAACTTTACACCCTGTTTATTATCATTCACTCCATTCTCTTTCATATCATTCCCCACACAATCTAATCATCTTTTCTTAGGCCTTCCCCTCCCTCTCCATTGCTCCTCTCAAACATATATGAACATTCCAAGTTCAACCAGGCGCATCAGTACAACTACGGCTCAGTTTGTGTTAACGTGCGTCACTTAGGCACGTGTCGCTCTCATTAAACTTGTATATCGTACCGGGTGCTAATATATTTATGGCTAGCAAGGTAACTTGTTACGCAAAGAGCACTACAGCATTAATGCCTCCTTTGGCTTAAGAGGACCAACTTTATACGTGGAAAGTTCGCGAACTTATGATTAATGATACTAAGTGTGTTTGGTCTACAAGTGATAGTTTGGACTCGTGTTGGATTAATGCTTGAGGGCATGTTGATTTGAAGGAGCTGTTTGATACACAAGATGTTATTGAAGCGGTACTAAGTTTGTATTATTATGGTTAGACAGAAATATCACATACACAAGTTGAGCGTAAAAAATTATTGTCTTATATATAGGCCTAGCTTTTGTCCGCAGGTTCGCCTGCGTGTAGGTCGGAAATTATTTCACGGGAACGTATTGGTTGGTAGGTTGGGTTGTTGTGTTGGTTGGTGCATAGGATACTTTTTATCGAGATAAAAAGTATCCTATGTCATGGACTACCTGTGTGCAAATTTAATCGAAATGCTTTTAGCCGTAATCGGGGCGTGAAAGGTAACAGGCAGAGAGACAGGCAGAGTTACTTTCGCATGTATAACATTAGTATGGAAGTATCGATGGATAACATGATCCATCTGGGGTGATCCATATAAAGAAAGAAAGAAATAAAATACAATTATTTTGCACAGACTAAAAGACACACAATACACCAGATACGTACATCAGATAAAAACAAATAGAAAAATCAAATAAAAAGGGTGGTCAGCGGTGCTACTCTGTAAAAATCTCACCGTGAAAACTTAGCTGAAGTGAGCGTGGAGTGAGCTGAACTGAACATCACCTCGACAGGCTGTATGGAGAAATCTAAAACTATTGAACATACAGAATGTTCTAAGGAAACATGCAGTCAATTTTAGAGTTAAGAAAAATTGCATGAACACAGATTATTAAGGCAAAGAAAAGATTGCCAATGCTGAGCTTTATAGAAACCACATTTTCATCAATATTTTACTGTCACAGATTTTCTTAATAACGTTGCAGCTAATTGAACTTTCGTCGATACCTAAATACGCCCAAGTATTTGAAATTTTAAGCTTCGAGCGAAGTTTCAAGTGTCAATTTTCAGAGCAAAGCTTTCCGGTCCAATATGCTAGCTTTAAGAATTTTTGGAAACTTTAAATTGAATCTGTATCGAGGAAGTATCGATAGTGTAGATACGAATAATATGAGGAATAACAATTTAACGAATATTTTAAGAATGAACTTCTTTGGTTGAATGTTTTTATTTTAAGGGCTGATTTTTCTATCGCCAGATAACTTTTATTCGAGGAATAAAATTGACGTTTGACAGTTTTTGTATGAAATAACTGTCAAATTTCAAAATTATTCCTCGAATAAAGCTTTCAGATGATTGAGAAATCAGACCTTAGTCATATAACTTACCTATATTTTGGTGCATTCTAAATGGAAAATGGTTACCGTCCTCTTGAAAAAATTATTGGCTATACCAGTCTGATAGTTTGATTTGCTAACCTTAAACAAATTTACTCGAACACCTGCAGGTACTCGAATTTCACAATAGCAAGAAATGTGGTTTCATCCTGCCAGTAATTCCTGCTCACTCGTCCGACTAAGTTGAAGATGCTACACTCATCATCTGCCTAGCTTTTTAACCGACTTCTAAAAAAGGAGGAGGTTCTCAATTCGGATGTTTGTATTTTTTTTTTTTTTATGTTTGTTCGCGCATAACTCCGTCGCTTGCCAACCGATTTGAAAAATTCTTTTTTCGTTGGAAAGGGTATGCTTCCCAAATGGTCCCATGAAAATTTTATCGAAATCGGACAAGCGGTTTTTGAAAAATCAACAAAAACCTAAAAATTTATCTACATTAACGATCTTTTCATATTTCATAACTTTGTCATTTACGAACCGATTTGGAAAAAAATACTTTTTTGAGCATTTGCTCTCGAAAATCATCATTTGGTAAAGTGGAGCTGATGATAAAGACCACAGATGGCTATCGGAACTACTCAATGAGAAATATTTCACGGGTTGCGATTCGATTACTTTAATATGGTTGCTAAGCAATTTATGCTCGTTACAATGCATAATATGGTGAAATGGAGCTGATGGTGACTTCTCAAACAGCTCCAGTTCTCCTGGCTCTTATTAGGGGAACTCCTCAACAATTAACGTCCCTGCATCGGGTAAAGCAATATTTTGTAAAAGGTGATGAGCAGTTGACCTCAGGCTATTGTAACTTAAATAAATTACAAACTGACCCACTAAAAAGTGAAAAATAAAAACTTTTTTACAAAAAAAAACAACCGACTTCCGAAAAACACTATAAAGTGAAAAATAACTTTAATTTCGGAAGTCGGTGGCAAAAAACTAAAATACAAATCCAAAGACACCGACTTCCGAAATTAAAGTTATTTTTCACTTTATAGTGTTTTTCGGAAGTCGGTTGTTTTTTTTTGTAAAAAAGTTTTTTCCCAACTATGTTGGGGTCGGCTTCCAGTCTAACCGGATGCAGCTGAGTAACAATAATTAACATGGAGCAATTGCCTATCTAACCTCCACAACTCAGCTACTGGGTAATACAATCCCCTTGGCTTACCAAGGAAATTGTATTACTGATTGAAAAACTGAGAACCAGTCTTAACTGGTTCTCAGTTTTTCGGGCTTCTGACGACCCGTAAGACGCCAGCACATCAAGTTACCCGAAAGTGTCTAATTTTCCCAATCTACCTTGAACCTCATGCTTTAGCGATAAAGTTGAAGATCTATTAAAAAAAATTGACAGATTGTAGTAGCTT
Organism: Mesoligia furuncula; assembly: GCA_916614155.1. NCBI lineage: Eukaryota > Metazoa > Arthropoda > Insecta > Lepidoptera > Noctuidae > Mesoligia > Mesoligia furuncula. The sequence goes on along the minus strand of OU744800.1, from coordinate 19,501,125 downwards.
GATGTGCTGGCGTTTGTACTTTCCGAGGCACGGAGGCGTCTTGGTATGTAACGATGGTCAATCCATCACCCAATTGCGAAAGACAATATCTGAAAAATTTGTTTGAAAAATTTGTCTGCTCAATACGTAAATAACGCAAACAATGTTGTTGAACTGACAAAATTAAACCAATTTCGATTGATAATGTGTTACGCAATTGGCCCGCTGGACCAACCGAGCTAAATGTAGCTTAATCTGATCGATCGCACCGTGCGGCTGTTATTGCTTAGCAACTTGGCTTGATATTACAAGTTTCAACCATTCATTTGTCATTGTAACTGTTTAACCGTCTGTTGCCCTATTGCCACAAAATTAAACTTAAAACTATAATTATTATTACCCGTCTCGCTCCTTTCATTGCAGGGCAAAGACCTCCTTACTCCCCTTCTGCTTCTCTGTATTAAATTTATTTAGGGCTATTTGGGACCAGTCTTTATCGAATAAATCCAGTTCTTACCGCCATCTCCGTTTGGACCTGCTATATGAAGGGACCCATTGGGTCGTGTGTTGTGCGTTTCAAAAACCAGATTGTTAAAAATGACGAAGTTACCGCCCCTCAAGCACTCTAAAATACCTCAAATTGGCATTACATACAAATTACGTACAGTCAGAAAATATTTGTTTAAAATTGCAGCAGAAATACCTACAATGCAATTTTGAACAAATATTTTGCTCAATAACTGAGATTAAAAAAACTGAAGTGTTAATCGACTTTTGTTGCTGACCGTACGTACACCTAAATTAGTCTATAGCATGTCTGTAAAGGGTACTGTGAAAATATTTTGATTAGGCTGTGGTTTGTGACGGTAGCAGCGGCAACAATGAGCTCCAATCAGGAGGGCTCAAAAATTATGGTAATACCGTTTCTTTGTCGCAAATCCTTTGTTATACATGACTGTCGAATTATAAGGTCGGCTATTCAATATATTTTTTGGATTTTAATGTGGGTTTTTTAAATGTTGAGACTCGATTTTAATGTTGCTTTTGTGATGTTAATTTACAAGGCTTGTTTTGCAAATGTGCGCCCAAATTGTGTAACACACCTTTGATCACGATCTGAACGATTTTGAAGGATATTTGCTAATCCATTGCTTCACATGTTCGAAAAAGGGCGTTGACGATCCGTGGCATATACATAATTATGTCCGCCATTTTGTTTTTTTTTTTTAATGGCGTCCACAAAATATGTCTATACAGGGTTATTGGTAGAACATTAACAACCTCTTAAGCGGTCATTGTACTCATCATTATGAACAACGTTTACAAACCTGAAATCGCGAAAAAAAAAATCAGCTGGTCCCTACATTTTGAATATAAATGTAGGGAACAGCTGTTTTTTTGGTTTCGAAATTTCCCTGTTTCGGTTTTTTTTTTCATCGAGCTAATTACCATTTATCGTGTTTTGAACCATTAATTTCTCTCAAACAGGGATGTTGGTAAGTATCTAAATACACTAATTTTAGCATTTAAAATTGTTTCTTAAACAGGCAAATTCGTATAATCCCCCGTTTATTAACGTAATGTTAGTTACATAAACTTATAGAAGTTTCATGGATTAAAGCAAATACCACAGTCGCGTATAAAAAAGGAAAAAAAAAAAACTATTATTAGGATTTTTTTTAGATTCTTAGATAAAGAAGACAATAAATTCTACGTCATACCTACCAAAAAACAACGTAATAATGACTAGATACTTACTATCGATATTCCTGCACTGTGTACGTTTCGTTATTAATTTTATTCGTCATAGTGTCATTTTTATTTCGATATGTGTGTTTTTCATTTTGCTTTTTTATCGGCACCTTGTTCTTAGGGTTCCGTACCCAAAGGGTAAAAACGGGACCCTATTACTAAGACTTCGCTGTCTGTCCGTCTGTCCGTCTGTCCGTCTGTCCGTCTGTCCGTCTGTCCGTCTGTCCTTCTGTCCGTCTGTCCGTCTGTCTGTCTGTCTGTCTGTCACCAGGCTGTATCTCAAGAACCACGATAGCTAGACAGTTGAAATTTTCACAGATGATATATATCTGTTGCCGCTATAACAACAAATACTAAAAACAAAATAAAATAAATATTTAAGGGGGGCTCCCATACAACAAACGCGATTTTTTTGCCCTTTTTTGCTCGATATCAAAAATGGCAACAGGTAGGCACTTGAAATATTCACAAAATACTCAGTTGTATTTTAACTTTAATAATAAATAATAATATTAAAATAAAATAAATATTTAAGGGGGGCTCCCATACAACAAACATGTTTTTTTCGGCGTTTTTGCCTTGTGGTACGGAACCCTTCGTGTGCGAGTCCGACTCGTACTTGGCCAGTTTTATATTATTATCATGAGGATAGTTTGGTTATCATCTAATAATGTACTTTTGTGTGTTGTGATGTCTTTTTGTGTGCGCCGAATAAATGGTTTATCTATCTATCTATATTAATAGTTGTTGAACACCTAACTTAATAGTTAAGTAAATCTAAACTAAAATTAGGTAGGTAATAAAATAAATTAAAACTAGACTCAATGCCTAAAAGCTTAAGTGTTCCATTTAAATTAACGATCTAAGTTTTGAGGATTTAACGAATCGAAAGTTACCTTGAAGTAATTTGTTACGACTTATTTAATTTGACTCCTTAATTATGATGTCTAACTAGTTAACAGGTTGGCTGAAGAGAGGAAACAATAGGGCGAAAGGGCTTTATTTTCTGCAAGAAATCGACTAAGATTTCCACCAAACGGCTCGCATCGCATCGGATCGGAACGCATTTTACAATATTTAAGCGATATTAAATCGTGTACACAGTATTTTAAGTCTATATTACCAAGCCGCGCACAGCAGCTTGACCGCGGGCGTCTTCCGGGACACGCGATCGTAGCCGAAAGAATGCTGCGACGCGCGATCGGCTCCGTACGCCTGTCGTTGCCTGTTGTTGTAGCCAACAATACTAGACGTAGTATTGTTGGCTATTGCATTAGAAGTAGAAGTTGACGAACTTCAACCATTTTCAAAAATTAGAACACATGACGTGTTCTAATTTTTGAATTACGGTAGGAATGAAACTATTTGACTAGGCGCAGAAACGGATACGTTCGCAAGCGACGGCAACGGTACGGAGCCGATCGTATACATGCGTCGACATCCTGCCGGACGCGATCGGCTGTCGCCGCGTCCGTTCGTATCCTTTCCGATCCGATGCGATGCGAGCCGTTTGGTGGAAATCATCCTTAAAATACTTCTACGTGATATCACGCCTGTATGCATGGGCATACAGGCGTGATATCACGTACCCTACCCTTCGGGGCATGGGCCCCGAAGGGTAGGGTTGTACCTTTACTACACCCACATTTCGCAAGTTATGTTTAAGTCCCATGCAATAGGGTTGAACCTATTGCCATAACCACAGCTCGGGGAGGAAGGAAAACATCGTGAGGAAACTGGCATTTCCAACAACCAAAAATTCGAAGACTTGTGACATATACCAACCCGCACTGCGCCCGCGTGGAAGATTACAGCCTTTCGAAGAGACCTGTGTCCCAGCAGTGGGAACATTATACTCGGGTATAACCGGGCATAAATCCAGACTCGGGCTGCTACTGAGAAATTCTAGATGAAAAAACCTAACAACACTTTACTCGACCAGTAGGATTCGATTCTCAGGTCGGGCAAAGTTCATCATGCTCAACAGTAGCGCTTGCAACCATAAGACTAACGAGGCTCGGGGGTACTAAAAGTCCAAAAATAGCTAAGAAAGTATTTGTAAAGATCTTCCACGTCAAGTCAAAAAACTTATATTATTTTCTCAGGTGCGAACATTTAGAATTCTTTTGCCAGAATTTAAGCTAAGCTTCTCCACTTGAAGATTAAATAACTTACACAGAGCTTACTTCCCAGAAGGTCGCTCGGCTTTCATAATCAACTAATTGATATTGTAATTTGCTTTTTATCATCACTATCGTTGGCCAAATTGGTTACTGCAAACCACCTTATTTATATGGATGGTTACGTTACATTTGCGTCTCCTATAATTCTTCTATAATTCTCTATCGGTCGGTCATCAAAGTCGCATTAACAGAAAATAACTTCCTTATTGTTGAAAGAGGAATGTTGACTGTTAAACAGGTAGAATGTAGCTACTAACTTAAATTACTGTCCGTTCATTCAATTTTTTTTTTAAACTCGGCAACTAGCACCGGAAAGATTCCAGATAATACTCATCGGAACTACCAGCTCAGCATCGGAGTCGTCAGCTCATCATCAGAGGTTGACAGTATAAAACCGTGAGAACGTTCCAATTCCTTTGTTCCAACATTGCCAATTTGATTAACAATTAATTTCCCTGACCCTACTTTCCTCTGATTTCTTTCAAAACAAAAATCAACATAAATCTTCACTACACCTTTATAAATAACAAACCACTAATTCCGAGCCACCTATTCGAACTATTTACGTATTTACCATACAACTAATGAACTAAACAGTCAATAAATTTCAAGAGCTGTACCACATATATTGCTGGTCCACTCAGTCAGACAAGATTGGATAAGTTTATACGACCTTACAAATTGTTTAACGACGGTTCGGGGCTGTGATCCTTATTTTGTCTCGGTAAATGATGTCTTGACACCGGCTTCAACTAGTGTACTGTTACGAGATAAGTTTTATGTTTCGAGGGCTTTTAATATTGAGCGTAGGTTGACCGTTTTTTGTTTTTAGCGTTCCGTACCAAAATGGTAAAACGGAACCCTTGCGGTGAGACTCTGTCTGTCTGTCTGTCACAGCTGGATATCTCAAGAACTACTAATGCTATCAACTTGGAATTTGGAATATTTTTAGATGACGTTTGCCCAACTATTTTGCAAATAAGAAATAATAAAAATATATGTATATTTTTTGCAACAGGGACTGAAAGGTGGTCTGAAAAATTCGAAGTGGGGCTACTAGGGCATGTGGGGTATCATATGAAAAATATGAGAGATGATGATGAGATTTGCACATTCTCAAACATTTTTTTTAGGCAGCATAGTTTTCGACTTTTGATGAAAAATGAAAAAAAAAAAAATACCGTTTCCCCCCTCTTATCTCCGAAGTTTGCAAAGAGAAAAATCTGAAATTATTCTATGTGATAGAAAATGTACAGATTACAGGAAAAATTAAACGAAGTCTCTAAATAGCACACTTTTTCAGAAATCATCAACAAAAGATACATTAGTTCCACTATCAGTCAAGAGATGGTGCTGACATAAAACTGCAATATTCTACACCGCAGTGCATTGTGTTAAAATTCTCTGACGAATATAGGCCTCGCCGATGAAAATTTAAAAACATGACGGTACGGACCCTCGGTGCGCGAATCCGACTCGCTCTTGCCCGGTTTTTTTACACAAAGGCGTCGGTGATGATGTTGTTTTAAAGAACGAGTAAATAGCAAAACATAAAGTTAAAGTGTTGATATCAAACATGCTTTGCCAAAGAGCGATGGGGCGTAGCATTTTAAATTAAAAAATATAACTCACCGACCAAATTCGCAATATACGGTCCAAGACAGGTATCGCCGATGTTGGCGATAAGTCTGCGAGGCTGAAATGGAACTGGGCGGGTCGCACCTATAGGATGCATCAAGACAGATGGGCCAGGGTCGTCACACAGAGTGGGTACTTGAAGACGGGCGTCGAAACTGAGGCAGGCCTAAGAAACACAGGCGTGACGATTTGGACTTGTTCCTAACCGATTGGACGGAGAAGGAACAGTTTAAAGAAAATTGGAAAAATATGTTGGGGCCCATGCATGTTTTTTAAGTCTAAATATAGTGTTTTTAGTGCCATTTCTTCGTGCTAAAATAGCATCATCAAAGGAAACACAAAGTTTTCAGAAGGTTTGAACCTTGCCACTTATGTAAGTAGGTATAGGTCTACCTCATGGCATAAAAAAAAACTTTGTGATTTTCATAAGGCAATGGCAATCCAATGAAAATCACAATTTTTTTTAAGTCATGAGATTCTGGTAGATCTAATGTCTTCTATTTGGGTACGTATTGCAATATCTAAAATTAAAAGAACTAACGTAAAATAATCTACGTTCAAAATCCCTAGAATCTAAATACCTAAGCAACTACCACCTAGGTACCTACAAATTATCTAGGTTTAAAATACTGATTGGACTAAATATCTAATGTTTAAAATATTAACAGTTATTACACCTAAGTTTGATACACCAACATTAGAAATACCCAACGGTCAAAATAGGTACCTAAAATAATGCATCACTTGCGAGCTATTTGTAGTAGATCAGGTTCCGCGAGCGTAAAACAGCGTGCACCTAGTTTTAACCTAACCTAACCTCAGAGTGCCCTTCGCTCGCTCTTGCGTCCACGTCGCCTCCCGAAGTACCTACACGAGAACCGCACGTGGCCGGCTGCACCTAATTGTACCCGGCTAAAACTAGGTGTAGCCGCACTTCGGCTATTAGCCGTGACATCGATACTTATTTATATGTTGTGCTACAAAAGTTAGTGACAGAAACAAATCGCTGCAAGACCGACTCCACGTGGTCTTGTCTGCCCTACCCCTAGAGTGTAATTTAAGTATTATCATTTTGGTCAGTTAACGGTGATGTAAACCAATTTAAGGAACTTTGTACATAGGAATTTCAAGTTTTAGCTTTATGAACTTCAGTAACATATCCATTTGACATTTTAAGCTTTCGGTATTTTGAATATAAGTGAAACAAACATTAGGTATTTAGAATTTAGGGATTTTGAACGTAGATTATTTTACGTTAGTTCTTTTAATTTTAGTTATTGCAATACCTACCCCTTGTATTTACATAGTTTTTCATAATGTAGGTACAGAATAGAATTGAGAAGGATTTGTACGAATTTTGTATTATTTTGTCACAAATTCCGGTCAGTAAACTTTGTAATTACAATTAATTTAATCTGTTGAACACATTAAAGCACGACACGTAATTTAACCAAACAATATAATTTAGAACGAAAACAATTAGTGACTTTGTGACTCCCTGAATAATGTGCATTATTAATTCATGTCATGTTTACATGAAAACAAACTTTACGGCGCAGGAAGTGGCGCCGTCTAGTTTTGTTACGATGTTATTGGAATCACCGAAGAGGTTGGATTAGAATGACACTGGCTGGCTACTGTCACTCTCGCAGAGCGTCGCATCGATGGTTGCGTGGCGGCTACTTTAGGATGACAGATATGATGTCAGGGGAGCATAGATAATACTTACAGTTCACTGACCTATACAAGCCTGCTTGTATTATTGAGGTCAGTGATTGATTATACATGTATGATAGAGGTCAGTGTTTCGTGGCCGCTGCTTTCGGATGACAGAGATGATGTCAGGGGAGCATAGATAATGCTTACAGTGCATTCAGTTATTTTACCTCTGATTTTGCATCATTGTCCGAATCACAGTGATTCTCAGTCTAACCGCTATCCTACCACGTTCGCAACGAACTGGTATATTCCGGCACACTGATGATATTGAAGGTGCTGAATCACTAATACCAGTTCCAGATGACCAGTTCTGGTACCTAAAAGCTATACTCCGCCGTTAAACTTTTTATACGGGTTAGCAAAAAACAGCAAAGAAATAAGGTTCTTAAGCTCAAAAATAATTGTGAAACCTTTTCATAATAAGTTTTTTTGTTGTCATAATTCAAAACGGGCTGGTTTTAATACGAAAATAACAGATTTGTTACCTACATAAAAAATATTATTTGCTGTTTCGTTTATTACTTTTCACAGTTCAGCGAACGGATTGTAGGTATGTCACAAACGCATAATATTGGAACCAGATAATAAAACCAGTTTGAAATATTTAAAATCAAATCTGAAAACACAATTTCGTATCACTGTATCTACTAGTTTCCTAGAGGTTAATTTCTAAACACGGCAATGCTCTCTTTGTTGGATTCTATATAAAATACATTATGTAGGTAATCAATTTTTGCCTGTCTTGGATTTCCATGCGTCACGAATCACGATGTCGTGGTATTGAGTACCAACTTAAATTTAACACATGTCATATTCAAATAACAACTGTCATACTTTGACAGTTGTATGAAATGGCTGTGAGAATTATCGTATACATGGTGTTGAAAAATCAGTGGTGTGACAAACGAGAAAAAAATCCTGTTTGTCATACTGGTGTGACAATCTGACTACGAGTCGGTAAGGAAATTGACGACCGTTGTCAATTTGCTTAACCACTCATTTCCGCGAGTACCTGATATACTTTTCTGCCAGCCTTACGTTCTATTACATAACATAACATATAATCAGCGTAAATGCTCCCCACTGATGGGACACAGGCCTCCTCTCAGTGAGAGGGAGTGGGCCATAATCCACAACGCGGGCCCAGTGCGGGTTGGCAGATGTCACATGTCTTCGAATTTTTGGTTCTAGGACATACCGGTTTCCTCACGATGTTTTCCTTCACCGTTTTGAGAGCAGTCGTGATGAAATAATTTACACAAAGTAAAGTGCCTGACTGGATGCGAACCTACGACCTACAACTCGTAAGTCGCGGTCGTTACCACTTGGCCACCACTGCGTCGTCTCGTGCTTAGGTTCTATTGTTTCATATTTTATTTGTTCGCCTATTCTTTCTCCTTGCTGAGCAAAGGCCTCCCCCAAATCCTTCCAGGAACTCTTTTCCCTCTCGCCATCTCTTCCTGGGCCGGCCTCGGCGCGGCGGCGCCGTCCATCTTCAGGCACCCATTGTGTCTAGAGTTTTGGCAAGCGGCCGTCGCGGCTGATGTGACCACCCAAACTCATTTGAGTCTGGCAGCCTTCTTTCCTACATCCAGTATGCCCGTTACTTATTTCCTTATTCTGTTAATATTACTTTTTCCTTTGATATAACCGCGCTGCTAATATTATTAAAACATATACCTATCCGTATATGTCAAAATTGATATGCAAAGTTCAAGGTCATATTATAAAATATGCATTTCTACAAAGTGTTCCGTGTAGAAACTGGTTTTTTTTGACGAGCTCAACTTCTACATTTTCATTAGGTACCTATTGCTTATAGACAATTGGTGCCTTGTTTTTATGATAAGTCATTTTGTGGACGATAGAAGATCCCGTAGAAGATGGCGGCACGAGCTGGAGAAAACAAACGACCAGTAGTCCACTTTAGCCCTGGATCTAAAGAGCTGGAAGTCAAGAGGCCTTTGCCCAGCAGTGGGATGTTGCAGGCTAACAGTAACAGTTACATTTTGTAGACAATTAAATATTTTTTTTAATACTTCAGAAATTTTTGACTGTGACGTAGTACTGTAGCGTCATACTGACGTCACGCAAAATCCTGCATCTTGCAAGCAGAGTTTACTAGAACTAGTTGGCCGCGCCTTAGGTGGGGACGGGGGATGCCTATTGATCGCAACGCACGTACTGAGTAATGACAAAGCGCCCCCGCCCCTTCCGTCCCACTGCTCGCCCCTCCGTCCCACCGCTCACATACCTAAGGCGCGGCCAACTAGTTCTAGTAAACTCTGCTTGCAAGATGCAGGATTTTGCGTGACGTCAGTATGACGCTACAGTACCTACTACGTCACAGTCAAAAATTTTGCGCGGACTATAGCATATTACAACGGCCCGACATGCATCATCGGGCAGTTCCTCCCTTATCTATAGAGTATGAGTGAACTTAATACCCTGTTCCTCATATCTCTATAGTACCAATAGGTAGGTAACAAGTGACAGATAATGTGTTGAAAATAGTTTAATCTTAATAAAAATGATGTTACTAAGGCGACTACATGACCTAAAGCGCGGTCTTTGTCGGACTGTATAGAAAAGAAAGAGAAGCGCGATGATACAACTCTGGTAATTTATTGCAAAATATGCAGCAATTGTCTATTTACAAAAAATCTATTGTTTGGATTAAAAAATTAAAACACGCTTTAGTATCTTGCTTGTAGAATAATCTGACAAAAAATCATAATGATTGTATGTATATTAGTATGGTTTTTATAGTAAAAAGAAAGTTTTTAGAGGTATCTTCATGATTTTTTTCTATCGTATCGTATTTGTTTTCAACATACATCTACCTAGCATTATATCCTGAAGAATATCATATATATTTCTGGTTTTGTTTACTGTAGTCGATCATAGACTTTTTATCGTTTCTAAAACTTGCGTTTTTTGTGTTTAGGTCCTGTAAAAACTAAATGTCAAAAGTGTTAAACTTAATGCAGCTGTAGCAAACACGATTCACTTGGTTAGAGGTATGCATAATCAGCCTCTAATGTTCCTACTGCTTGGAAGCAGGCCTCCTCTCGGTGAGAGGAAGTGGGCCGTAATCCACCACGCGGGCTCGGGGCGGGTTGGTAGATGTCACATGTCCTCGAATTTCTGGTTCTAGGACTTGCCGGTTTCCTCACTATGATTTTCTTCACCGTTTTGAGAGAAGTGGTGATTAAATAATATACACAAAGTAAAGCGCCTATGTGGGTTCGAACCTACGATCTATAACTCATAAATTGCGACCGTTACCACCGGCACCGGGCCACCACTGCTCCATTTTGTAGACTAGTACCTAAAAAAAATACTGTCTAAGTTTTAATTATGATTTAGTACCAACAGGTCGGCTTAAATTACGTTTAAGCGCTCTCCTGTAAAAACTCATTTTAAGTACTAGGTTTTGAAATGGAGCAGCCGATGATATAATAATATGTAGAAAAAAGTGATAATATAATGAAAATATTAAAAAATAACTTTCCTTAGGTGTGTATAGTGTTCATCTTAATACAGCTGTAGCAAACACGATTGGATATAAAATACCGTAAAACATAACAGCGATAAACATGACATAATTAGAGATACATTACATAGGTACTCATTACAAAATATGTACATTTATAATTATAGCTAAGCCACAGATATATATAGACCTAGATAACGCAAGTTTCACGATTTGTATGAAATCAAGCGTGCCATTTTTAGACTCCCTACTATGACGTCACAAGCACTATTTAGTGATGGGAAAATCAAATCGATTCAAAGACCCCCAGGGCCTAGCGCCAGCGCACACGCTCACCCAGCCAGCAGTATACAGGACTGAGCGCGAAAGTGGCGGCTTACGATTTTCCTACGTAAGCTGGTGCGATTTTTGGCACGCAAAGTAGTTGCTCTTGCGTCATCTAGGTGTATCTATATCTGTGATATGGGCGCACTAGTAACTAGCATAAAGTAAACGCACCTTATCTTACACATACACGTGTAAACGTAATGGTGTTCATTAACTTTACATAATATCGGAAACGTATGTTTACCATCAAAATATCAGTAAGTATTTTGTTCCAAAGGAGGCTTATAGTTACAACGATTAATTGATATTTACGTTGTTAGTGATCCTAATTAAAATTAATGATGTAGATAGATTTCAGGACATAAAGAAGGAATCTCTTGATTTTATAACTTTTGTCGAAAACACTTTTAAATTGCACACGAATTTGTTTTTAGTCATAATATTATTAGAGTAGGTAGGATATTATTAGGATAGAATTAGAGGAGATTAGTGATCGTATTTGAATAAACAAGCAATCATATATGGAAAATAAAAGCTTTAGAAAAACAAAAAAAAATGATAATTCGACTGCTCAGAAAACTTTCCTCAGTTCTCACTCTGGATAAAAAAAAAACGACGGGTGCACTCCGGGAGTGCCGGCAGAAGTGAAAACTTGAATATTAACGTTGTGCATTTTTGATATTTTGGAATCTTACGAATTTTCGATCAGGTCACTTGTCCTGACGCGAGTTTAACCTTTTATACAAATTACAAAACATTTTTGAAGTGAAAACTTCCTTAGCGGCGTTGTACACTTTTATTTTTACACTATTATCTGACGGCGTTGTACACTATTATCTGACGAAAACTGGAAATCCTTTAAGGCTGCAAGAAATAGATGCAATCAGATGATACGCAATGCTAAACGCCGCCATATTCTTGATACTATCAATTCTTCGTCTTCTGCCGATATTTGGAAATTTCTTGGAACTCTTGGTATCGGCAAATCGCGACATTTAGATCTTCCTAGTTCAATTGACTTAGACGATCTCAACCGGCATTTCTCCACTGTTTCTACCATGGATCGTCTAACCAAGCAACAAACTCTTTCTTTAATTTCTGGTCTATCGCGTCCTCATACTAATTCTTTCAGTTTCACTCCAGTTGAACCGGGAGAGATCAGAAAGATCATTCTCTCCATCAAATCAAAAGCGGTGGGATGTGATAATATCACCCGTGGTATGATTATTACTATTCTGGATCATCTCCTACCCGCGATTACCCACATTATAAACTTTTCCTTATACTCCGGAGTATTCCCTTCCCTATGGCGCAAAGCCTATGTTCGTCCACTACCTAAGGTTTCCAATCCCTCTCTTCCTACCGACTTCCGTCCAATTTCTATCCTTCCCTTCCTATCCAAAGTGCTCGAGGCCTGTGTCCACAAACAATTCTCCAACTTTGTTCATTGTAACTCAATTATTAGTCCTCTCCAATCTGGATTCAGGCCTGGGCACAGCACTGTTTCCGCACTTCTTAAAGTGACTGGCGATATAAGGGCAGGACTGGAAGACACCAAAGTTACTGTTCTAGTATTGGTTGATTTCTCAAATGCCTTCAATACCGTCAGTCATGACATCCTGTTAGCCATTCTGTCCTACATTATGGTCTCTCCCGAAGCACTGGAATGGTTCTCCTCTTACCTTCAGGAACGTCAGCAGTCCGTTTATGCTGGAGATTCTTCTTCTAACTGGTGTAATTTGGAAACTGGCGTTCCTCAAGGCGGTATACTTTCTCCTCTTCTGTTTTCAATTTTTATTAATCTTATAACTTCCGAACTTCAGTGTGCGTATCATCTGTATGCAGATGACTTGCAGTTGTACTATCAAGGAAAGGTTGATGAATTACCTGGCGCTATCGACAAATTAACCTGGTCTGATAGATTTGGCTTAGCTGTAAACCCTACGAAGTGTCAGGCGATCATCATTGGCAGTTCTCGTAGTATTAGCAAGGTAGATAGTACAACCTTGCCGCCAGTTCTATTCAATGGTACGATCGTTCCTTTTGGTACTGACGTGAAGGACTTAGGCTTGCACATTGATTGTACTCTAAACTGGCGGACTCAAGTTGCTAGGGTGAGTCAGAAAGTTACTGGAACGCTGCGGGCTCTGTACCGTTTGGAAAATCTATTACCATCAAGTACGAAGACAATGCTTGTACAGTCCCTTATTTTCCCTATCATCGATTATGGAGATGTGTGCTACTATGACCTGAATGCAGATCTCCTCAACAAACTTGACCGCCTTCTCAATAATTGCATTCGATTCGTTTTCAATCTGCGTAAATATGATCATGTAGAGACATGAACCACTTTAGAAGCGACCGATGCGCAGAGGCGCATCGGTCGCTTCTAAAGTGGTTACCCATACGCCAGCGAAGAGAGCTTCGGGCGCTGACCACCTTGTTCTCATTTCTTGATTCTCCATCTTCCCCTAGTTATCTAGCCCCCCACTTTCAGTACATTTGCGCCAACCACAATAGAAATCTACGTTCATCACACAATCGTCTTCTCCTATGTCCCACTCACCGCATAGACTTCATTCACTCTTCCTTCTTCGTTCAGTCTATCTCTCTGTGGAATGCGCTCCCCCAGGAAATCAGGATGGCAACCAACCGATTATCTTTTAAAGTTAAGGCTCGCGAGCACATTCGCAAGAAGCTGGCAGTATCATCACAACGGTAATATTTTCTCATTGTTTGTCTTATTTCTTTTTAGTAAGTATATTCATGTATTTATGTATATTTATTTGTTCTTATATTTATATGTAATTAGGTATATATTATATTCATAGTTTTAATAGGTATATGCGTATTTTTATATTTAAAATATTTATTCCTCAATGTTCTTGATTGCACCTACCACTCTTTGTCTCTGCATCACCCAAAGATTGACTGGTAGAAAATGCCTATGGCATTAAGTCCGCCTCTGTACATTTATGTGCTTGAAGTATTAAATAAATAAAAAAATAAATAAATACACTTTTCCCGACGCGTAATGTCGTAAAAAATATGAAAATAATTAGGTACTACAATATTTTGATCTTGATGCATGAGACTTTTTGGTACGACTTTGGGTCAATCGCCTTTAATTTTTTTATTTTATTTTAACGTGTTTAAATATCAATACCCATAACGTCTGCAGAGTTTCGCTAGCTAATTTAATTTCATCCTGTATATTTGTGGCTAAGTTTCGCTAGCTAATTTAATTTGTTCCTGTATACTTGTGGCTAAGTTTCGCTAGCTAATTTAATTTGATCCTGTATAGTTGTGGCTAAGTTTCGCTAGCTAATTTAATTTGATCCTGTATAGTTGTGGCTAAGTTTCGCTAGCTAATTTAATTTGATCCTGTATAGTTGTGGCTAAGTTTCGCTAGCTAATTTAATTTGATCCTGTATAGTTGTGGCTAAGTTTCGCTAGCTAATTTAATTTGTTCCTGTATACTTGTGGCTAAGTTTCGCTAGCTAATTTAATTTGATCCTGTATAGTTGTGGCTAAGTTTCGCTAGATAATTTAATTTGATCCTGTATAGTTGTGGCTAAGTTTCGCTAGCTAATTTAATTTGATCCTGTATAGTTGTGGCTAAGTTTCGCTAGCTAATTTAATTTGATGGTGTATACTTGTGGCTAAGTTTCGCTAGCTAATTTAATTTGATCCTGTATACTTGTGGCTAAGTTTCGCTAGCTAATTTAATTTGATCCTGTGTACTTGTGGCTAAGTTTCGCTGGCTAATTTAATTTGATCCTGTATACTTGTGGCTAAGTTTCGCTAGCTAATTTAATTTGATCCTGTATACTTGTTTTAAATTTTTGATATTTTGTAATCTTACGAATTTTCGATCAGGGTCACGTGTCCTGACGCGAGTTTAACATTTATTACCCATTACAAAAAAAAAGTGTACAACGCCGCTAAAAAAGTTTTCACTTTAAAAAATACGCATGCCCCTCGCAACTTGCCCTAAATTAGTTGTAGGTAATTAGTAAGTTTATGAATATAATTTCCTTCTCCACAAGCGACTGGAGACAGAATTGTCTCATGCAGGGCTGCAATAAATACGAACACTATACCATTGTGTTTCTAATCATACCACGAACAGGTTTAGTTTGTTGGTTCAAGTTATGGGAGGTTCGCGTTTCCGTGTAGGAGGGAAGAAAAAAGAAAATTATGTTCCGATGCTAATGTTTCACAATATTATGCTAAGGTAAACATTAATATAACAAAACCAAGGTAACTAACCATATAGGACGGCTGGGTACAACCCTTAAGAGTTAACTTGAGACTTCGCTCGGATGACGTATCGAGTCTTTCTGAGGTGTCGGTGGCGAGAGCGGAAACAGCGCGGGAGTCGGGAGGGGGGGCCGCTCGGTCGGGACTCAAGTTAATTCTTGCGGGTTGTTTTTCACGAAATAACGAATGCAACGTTGGCATACGACACTTTACATAAACCTATTCGTTCGAAAATACTATGTTCCTAATAATATAAAATTTCATTCAAAAATAAAGGCGAAAATTGCCTTTGAATAAGGCCAAGTGTATACATACTTTTGCTCGTGACTGTACGCACGGCGCACATCAAGCTATACATAACAAGTCTAAGCTGACTTCTGATTGTACGAAAAACCTATACAATGCGAGGTCAGCTAAAACTGGAAATGTATAGCTTGATGTGTCGCCTTGTGTACAGACGCCAGCTGAACAGCAAGCTACCCGAAACTGTCAAATTTTCCCAATCAACTTTGAACCTTATGCTTTAGCGATAAAGTTTAAAATCTATTAAAAAAAATTGATAGATTGTATTGTTGATGTGCTGGCTTCTGTACCTCCGTTTCGTTCGGTACTTGTCCGTGGTCCCCCAGTCTAGTTCCGCTTGGGGTACCACGAGCAAATATTTTAATTTTTAGATAAATACCACTCAATAACATTCTTTTCAACTTCTCCGAATTGGATTCCGTCACTTCATTAATCATGTTGACCAATTGTTTTTATTTATTCCATTTTCAACATGTGTCTTTTTCAATACTCTTGTTTTGGGTTATTTCGAATATCATAGGCCCATAATAATATCTAGTAGATAAATACATAATATGTATTTCGACTATAATGTCCTAAACATTAATTTTATATTTATTTTTTTCATTAATTGTTTCTAATCTTCTAAGATTAAAATAAATTAAAATAAATTCACTTTTATGGAATCTATTCCATAAAAGTGAATTTATTGTTAATCGAAGACAATCATAGTACCTACGTCTTACGATTACACAGTTATGTACTGTTAATGAGTGTTTTTCTTATAAACTCAACATTTGTAAACTATCGCGTGCGGCGTTTCGTCCGCATGTGTTTGCTGGACATTCAAGTATTTCCAAACAAAACTCCGAAACAATATCCAAAACCGCTACCGTCCATCACAAACACCTTACCCCAAGGTAGTCTCGTTAGCAAACCGTCTGCCACTGCCTCGGAAGCCTTTATTAAGTGAGGCAACATTAAACGTGCGACAAGACAGTTTGTTTCTCTGTTCCGTAGAGTTGTTTGATGCAAATCGACATGAGATTCCGCCTCGTTCTACTTATTGTTGTGGTTGCGGGCTTCGTGAGTGCAGTAAGTGTGATTCCTGCTTTATTTATGGTTCGTGTTTTCAAATTAGATGGCTTGCAGAGGCTGGCTGGAAAATTAGAACAAATTTGAATGATGATGATTTGGAACAGTTTTGAAAAGTTTTTTAGAGAGACCATGAATTGTTTATTTTTATATTTAGCCTACGCTGTCCCACTGCTGAGCAAAGGCCTCCCCCAAATACTTCCATACATCCTTTTCTAGTGTACCTTTTCTACCATAGATATTGAGTTATATTCTTTATCGAAGAATTATAGGCATATCACAAAATGGTTCTATTGGTTGAAATAATTTGTTCAAATGTTTTCCTTATTAATTTTTTTCTCATCTCAGTTTGTAAAGACGAACTGTAGAAAAACAATTTGTAGAGGAGTAGCGTTGGTAGGAATTGAATCATAATAATGCAATACTCCACTTTACCTGCTCCTTGCTCGGGAACTTGAGAAATACATTCTAACTTTTCTCAGCTCTAATAGAACTTAACAGTTTCCTTTTTGTTGCAACTATTTTTCTTAAACAGATTAAAATGCAAATTAGGTATTTCTAGTTAAAGTTTCTCCTCACTTTTTTCTCGCCACCTGAGTAAGTAGTTGTAAAGAATATTTTTTTCATTAATTACAGGAAATCTCATTACTTACAGGGAAAAGTTAAACGAAGCAACGATCACTGTAAGTACTCATATATCATTTTTATTTCACTTCGCCCGTCGAAACGTTATTCCTTGGATGTTAATGGGCTGATATCAGTCCTGAATCATTACATTTATTATTTATGGTATTGAAATTATCGTAGAATTTAATTTTGGGACCATTTTTAATAAAAATTTTAAAGATGGTAGAAGGTAGGTACCATAAAATACTATACATATATAAACAACTAATACAGGAGTATTGTAGGAGTTGTTTATAAATAGTGTTTTATGATACCTGAAAGAAGAATCTTAGGACGTCGCGAGCGAAAATGGATGTGAGCATAAAAATCTGTAAATCAAACATTATTTATTCCTTGCGATGATAAGCAATTCTGATTCAACCGATTCCACATTCCTTTGCCCAAATCAGCCTAATATTTGCTCGCAAATTTATTTCCCTATAGTCAATAAATTTCCCATTTATGAATAAACTTGCGTATAACTTGTTTGGAGGTAAATGTTGACTTTGGCAAGGAGGAGGAGGGAGTATGGACTGAGAATGTTACATTAATAATGTATCAAATCAAATAAACTATTGCCTGCTGTTGGCGCTGCTGAAAGTTGTGAGTTTCAGCGATTGATACGAGTTGTTCGGGCACTTTGGAGGTTAGAGTACCTAGTAGCTGTATTATAACTGTATTATAGCTGTTATAAGTCACTTTGTGTTGCTTGGTTTGGGACGAGAAGTGTGTCGTGATTTAGGTACTCGATTTTGAGATGGTGTGATTTACGGGTTTATCGTTTGGCAAGATTTGAAATTTTGAAATTTCACGCTTTCCATCATATACCTCATCTATCGCTTTCCTTCAGGCGTGATCGGGGTCAAGAGCGGGCCCATTTAGAAAAAAAAATTTTGCAAATTTTAAGATTTCTTAGAAGCCTTTTGGTTTATATTAATATCTACTTTTTAAGTAAGTATGAGAGAAAACATCGTAAAAAAAAAAGTTTAGTATTGCTCAATATGATAGTGGAAAATAATTTATTATAAGAAGGTTGAATGAAAAGATTTTAAAGAGGTATACGATCTCTTTCTAATCGTGCTCGATTTCAAGTAGGTCCTTAAAATTAAGTGCCAATTAGCTCAAAACGATATTCATTCAGAAACCTAAAATTGTTATCTAAATAATTTCAAATGAACAGCTTATTCATGGGAAACAGGTCTGTTATTGAATATAGGTGCGTGGGTTAGACCTACTCGCCTTGAGTCATATTGATGCTTATAGAGACATTTTAAATGCTTTTTATTATCTCAAATACCGATCTGATGACTAATTTGCGTTCCAACATGCTTTTGTTTTATTAGCACCTTTATAATTACGGTGGTTACTATGGTATTTTGTAATGTCTTTGTTGTTATTCCAAGCGGGGAAATATCTGTTTTCTTGAAGACAGGATGCGTGTTGGTGATTACATGTCGAATGAATAATTAAGGCTAGGTGTCATAGCCATTTAGTAATTAGTTATATTCTTCAACTGCAGTCAGCCTTCAAGCAGGATCTTCAACTCCTATATTATTAAACCCGGACTAGAGTTATGCCAAATTTAAACCTTCGAAATTGTATGGTTAAACTGAAGGTTATACTGGTGTAAACTTACCGGGTTCAATAATCAGTTGAATGCCGTATTATAATTACAGAAACAATTAAAAAGACATTGTGTCTTGCAATCCACGTTCCGGTTACGAAGGGTTTTTTTTTCGGATGGGAAGTCATCAAATAACTCCTCCCGCTCTAGGTGGAGAAGGGAATTTAGCGAATCTAGTAATACTAAAAACATTACCACTGTATAAAGTTATAAGCAACAAATTAAATTCCGTCCATTTATAGATTTTCTGGTAGATACTTAGGTATTGCTATGAGGGCCGTCATTGTACCCTTAACCCTTTAGGTAACTCTTTAGTATAGTGTTCAAAATGGCATATCTTACTAGGTGTCTGTTTTAAACTTTTTTTTTAAGTTGCTATCTATGGACTTTCTTGCCCGTTCTGCTCCATACAAAACCACTTTTTCGAAGGGGCAACTAGAATCATTGTTTCTTTATCTTGTAATTTGTGATTTTCACAAGAACCTTTTAATGGTCTTATTAATCCATTTGACTGTGACTTTGATATAGGTTTTTTGAGAATTTTTATGATTACCTAAAAACCTATACCAAAGTCACAACTTTTACATAGATGTAAAACTTGTGTATATTTTTTCAGTGTTAGGCTCAATGAATATCGGTGGTACTGTCACATATGGAGAGCAGGGAGTATCAGACTGCTTGGCTGAAGGGAATCCTGCTTGGAAGTGCTATACCGAACAGACTGGTTTCAACCCTCAGTGGCGATAACGAAGAACTGCTTTTAGTGTTTGTTATGATTAAATGATTTATTGTTGAACTTTGCGTTTTATTTAGTATCCAGTGCTATCAGACAAAAGAGTGGTTATCAATTTTGATAAACTGGACAAAGGTTGCTGTTCAATGTGCCTAAGGTGCCGTCTCCACGTGCGAGAGAATCGCGGCGATATTATCGTCGTGCCACTTATTTCTATATACACTCTACACGGCGATATAATCGCGGCGAAAATTAGATGGCACGGCGAGACTATTGCCGCGATTCTCTCGCCCGTGGAGACGGCGCCTAAACAGTATGTTTGATTTTCTAACATCGGATATCTATGTTTTCTAACTATAAAACGAGAAAATATTTGTTTGGTGTATGTTTGTTTGTTAGACTTTTACGCTAAAACGGCTGAACGGATTTGGATGAAATTTGACACATGGGTAGACCATGACCTGAAAAAGAACAAAACATTTTCACTCTGAATCGCAGACGAAGTCGCGGGCAACAGTCTTTCATAAAAATTACACATAACGAAAATATTAACGTTATAAAAAGAAGTAACTTGATAGTTTCGATACAGTTAGCTCAATTATGTTTTATATTGCGAATCAAATAGTTACATAATCAGCCTATAAGAGATGTCAGCATCGAGGAGGGCCCTTAGGGCCGAAACCTGCCGGGTCAACGGGATTGTCCGAAAGGGTTACCGCTGGCCCGGAACACGGGTGGGTTTTAGTCAGTAAGAGTCTGACACTCCCTTCCGCTCCACCCAAAGCGGGAGAAGACATTTGATGATTTCCCAACCGCAAAAAAAAAAGGCAATTCTTCGGGCTATGTCGTTTACCTTGGTTCTCCTACGGATCTCCTCATTTCTGATTCGATCACGCAGGCAATTATAAGCACAATGTTTTGCGTGCGATAGGTATGTTGCGCATACCGTAAACAGGGATGTTTTACATCAAAAACAAAAGTCGTTTCCCGGTAATCATTTTGCACAAAGTTATTTAGATTGATGTACAGAATGCGTTGGTGACGGCTTCGTGAAGGGTCTTCTTAGACACTGTAGGTAAGTAGGCAATAAGCATGATTATCATCAGATTTGAGCCGTAACATTGTAACAACGTGCAAATAGCTACACTAACCCATAACATTGCGACTAAATAATTAGGTATCTATAAGTCATATCTTCCACGCAAGGATTATCAAATCGTTTCATCATCCCACCATAACCCGACCATTAGTTTCATTATAATTTCAACTTTCAGGCTGCACGTACCGCACAGACGGGCAACTTTAATTCTAAGTCTAGTTTCATAAATCGTCTCACTTCCCTGTATCCGGTCCGTTTATTATCCGACTCGTACCAATTTAGATGGTCCCACTGAATTTCAGATATTATACAAGTGCTACGTGCCTTTAGAACCGTGAAGATTCGCCAGCTATCGTCGAATCAAATGCGGTTACTCGTATGTCGTCCTTAATTTTAACTTATTCAGCATGGTTCGTGTAGTTCTGTGCTGTTTGTTAGTGGTGTATTGTTATTTGATTGTTATTGTGTAGATAGACTGTGTTGAGTTTGTGCTGCGTGCATTTGAATGGGTAAAAATAACCTCCTTTTTTTTGAAGTCGGTAATAAGTCACGACTGCTTGAACGCTGAATGTCATTGCGACTTATTGTCTGAGTGACTTCATCCTACGTTATATCACAGAATAGGTGGCCAAAATGAGGCCTTTTGGACGTGATTAAGTCGCATTTCATCATCATCATTTCAGCCGAAAGACGTCCACTGCTGGACATAGGCCTCCCCCAATTTTGGGGGGGGGTTTGCCATAATCGCCACGCTTGGCAGGCGGGTTGGCGATCGCAGTATGGTATGATTGTGTAATGCATAGAGAACGCTGCTGCCCATTCTGCGGTCTCCCTTAGTCGCCTTTTATGACACCCACGGGAAGTATGGGGTGGTGCTATTCATTAAGTCCGGCACCACACAGACAACCGGATGCACCTGAGTACCAATATTTTACGTTGAGCGGCTGCATATCTGGCTTCCACAACCCAGTTACTGGGTAATACTATAAGAAGGTAAGACTAATTGTCAGACTTTCGGGCTTCTGACGACATGTAACGACAATTTTTTTCCATGAGTATTCTCAAATAATAGCTACACCATGTACCTACTCGTATCTCTCAATTTTTCAAAGTGAGTTCATTAGGTCGAAATTATACTTTACTATTTAAATCAGCATGATAAGAAAACTCGCCCCAAAATTCTAGGTTTGTATAACCATAGAAACATTTAATGTTTTTTAAATGTCTCAGTTCAGTTCCTGTTCAGTACAGCCATTTAAAGAACTGAAACATTTGAAACACCATTTCTAAATAGCATTGTAACCATATATAAAAGAGTCCTCGTAGCTCGCAGTGCCTCTGCTTTGTTGATGGTATCTGACGCCATTAAATATTCAGTTGCAATTTTGAGCTGCCAAAAACGCCCATTCATAGAGGCACTTGCTTTGATATAAGTAGGTAAGGGACCCCCGCGAGATGCCGGAGATACCTGCCGAGAACGAGGGCCGCGAATTGGTTGAAGTGGGTTTATTAAAAGGTATGAAAGGTACCTACTGATTTTTGCTTTTTTTTTGGTAATTCGCGGTGATTCACAGAATAATATTAGTTGGATGGGTCTTATGAATTCTGAAGCAGAGACGCGCTCGAACGCAGGACACTGGGTGCCACGCTGATTTGAAAAGTATTCGGATTACCAAAAACAAAAAATACAGAAAGTTTTATTGGCAAAAAAAGGTGATAAGATAACAGATAGTAATTTTACATACAGTTAAGTTTGTAGGTTTTTTAGGTTTTACCCAAAAACTAAGCAGGGTAAGGTTGCGTTTCCACCAGAGATGTGCAAGGATGCGTAGCGAGGGATGTGTGTGAAACAAACCAATAACATCGCTTCATTTAAGATAGCGTTGTCATTGGTTAGTTTTACACACATTCCTCGCTACGCATCCTCGCTCATCTCTGGTTGAAACGCAGCCTTAGCGGTGTCTTGTACAGATGGCACATCAAGTTACCCGAAACTGTAAAAGTTTCCCTATCAACTTTGAACCTTATGCTTTAGCGATATAGTTAACTGACAGATTGTAATAGCTTGATGTGCTGGCGTCTGAACACTGATTTTAGGGACGTTGGGCTTTAACTGCTGTCTGTGTGGTGCCGGAATTAAAGAATAGCACCACCCCATACTTCCCGTGGGTGTCGTAAAAGGCGACTAAGAGGCGTACCGGAGAATGGGCTGCAGCGTTCTCTATGCATTCCACCACCATACCATACTGCGATCGCCAACCCGCCTGCCAAGCGTGGCGATTATGACAACACGCCCCCTCCCCCCTTTTGGGGTAGGCCTATGTCCAGCAGTGGACGTCTTTCGGCTGAAATGATGATGATGATGGGCTTTAACTCATTGAAGGTGACAAGAGGCCTCGATCAACTCACTGTAGCTTGTAAGACCTTACGGGGACGTATCGACTGCCCAGAGCCCCATGGCCGTTTCTGCCGACTATTTGTGCCCGATGAATACTTCGGACACCGTTAGATCCGCCGCACAATCTGTTTGCGCAACTGCCAGCCAAAACTACTGTAGCCAGAGCCGAATCTCCAGTAAAGGTGCCGAATGCCCTTTTGGCTGCCAACCCTGGTTGTGATATGTTTGCGGATGAATGGATTAAAATTATGCATATTATGTTCCAGACATAATTATACGCATAATTTTATGTTATATTTTCTGTGAGAGACAGTATGCAGGGGAGTCCACTGTTCCACGTTAGTTTTAAATTATATTATATTATTGTCAACGTAATTATTGTCTATTAGCCTGCATCATCCCACTGCTGGACAAAGGCCTCTCCCCATAACTTCCAGCTCTTTCGATCCAAGGCTAAAGTGGACCATCAGTCGAAAAAAAAATTACTATAAATAAATAAATAAATTGATTCAATTATTAGATCAATGCAAACACTTTTCGATTTGTTATTATAACGACAGACAGTGTCGTTGGATTCCAGCGCAGGATTAAAATACTGGATCTAATGTAAACGAGCCGGTTTCCGCGTCATCTGTGGCCAGTGTCCAGTTCTCGGCCCATAAGGCGCTTTGTACACACGTTTTTCTTACCGTGAAAAACAACGGTGTTTTTCGCCGTGTGTAGGCAATGTTCGTCAGTGTTGTATGGATCACTATGGAAGCTTGTTGACGGACTCGTTTTGTCGTCTGCGCGGTTTATACGCCATGTGTAGGCACGGTTCGTCAGTGTTGTTTTGGGTCACTATCTTGTCTTCGGTTCGGTTTATGCAACGTAGGTAGGTACCGTAAAGAAACCATGCCGTGTACAAAAGGCCTAAGAGCGAATTGGACTGCACGCAACAGTAGGATTATTTGACAATGAAATACCAAAAAAAAAAAAAATCGACTTCAAAAAGAAATTAACTCAAAATTATGAAATAACTTTAATTTCGGAAGTCGGTGTCCTTGGGATCTGTATTTTAGTTTTAGTTTCTTGCCACCGACTTCCGAAATTAAAGTTATTTCATAATTTTGATTTAATTTCTTGTTGAAGTCGATTAATAAAAAAAAAAAGTATTTCGTAATTTTTAATTTGAAGTAAAAACTGGAATATTTTTTTGTAATAAGTAGGTAATAGTTTTGTTGTAAATATTGCACTAGAATCTAACCAAGGTTTTGAGACGTTTTCCCTTTGAGACTACACCCGTAGCTCGTATCAGTCAGGCCGACACACTTACACGTATTAGTCCTTATCTTGAAAATTACTGAATCGATTTTGATAAAACTTGCACTGTTCCCTACGTTGAAGTAAATGTAAGCCAATAAAAAAATATGGTCACGATCCGATTAGTAGTTGCGGAGAAATGCGTGGACAAACATACATACATCTATAACATTTTGTATATTTGTTTGGAAGCCCTAGATTGATAGAAGCCATAGATTGTCATATGTGAATATAATGCAGTTCCAATAATATTACCTACATACATACCTACGTGTTGAATTGATATCCTCCTTTTTTTTGAAGTCGGTAATATGAAAAAAAAAAAGATTTTCTTTATGAATAAATAACTGTTTATTTCACAGTCTAGAGCTGCGGTGGCTCAGTGGTAACGGACCCAAGCAGGCGCGAGTAATTTATTTCATCATGGCACCATTGCTTTCAAAAATGGTGAAGGAAAACATTGTGAGGAATCTCTTAGAACCAAAAATTCGAAGACATGTGACATCTACCAACCCGCACTGGGCCCAAGTGGTGGATTACAGCCCATTCCCTCTCGAAGAGAGGAGGCCTGTGTCCCAGCAATGTGAACGGTATAGGCTGGTTATGCATAAGCTATTTCACAATAATATATATAGTTCGGCTTTTGGATAACTGTTTCTATTCAGTTAATGAATTTTTAAATCAAAAATATTGACATTGTATTAGTAATAAATATTGACATTATATTAGTCATAAATATTGACATTGTATTAATAATAAATATGGATTGACATTTTCGGAATATTTTTTGACATTATCATAATATTGTTCGATGACTTTTTATTGCATATTGACATTATATAAAATAGTTAACTTTGAATAACATTTAATTTTTAATTATGTATGCATACAAGTAATGTGGTCCATAAAGTACACATTTTTTTGTTTGTTTGTTTATTTTCAAATTTTATTTAATATAGCATGATTTATAACTATGTGGCTTTGTAAATTAGATACTCATTTAATATTTCTACACCAGCAATGGTAGTACATGTGATTGCGTCTAATATTAAGATCTTTATGTACCATGTACTTAGAAATAAACGATTCTATTTTATTCTATTCTAAAAAAAATAATTAAACGTTATTACATGATGTTAAAATCGTGAAAATTTATAAAATATAGATTCGCCTACAGAACGTTTCGGTACCATGTTTCAATAGTTAGGGTACGTGAGGTCAGATTGCGCGAACGTGCTACGACTGTGGGGCAAGTGAAGTATTTTTGATTTTATCTTCGGATCTGTCTCACTTGTGTGCAGAGAAAATTAGATAGTGAACCAGTTATATGGTTATTGTTTATGTTACACAGGTTCAAATCTCCCTAAGGTTCAAATCTGATTTGGCTTGTACAGACTCAAGCTACTACAATCTGTCAAACTTTAATAGATTTTAACTAGCTGACCGCGAACTTCGTACCGCTCCGCCAGCCGTTCTGCCCCCGCTTTCTAAATCTCTGATATCTTCTAAGATATTCATTTTAATGATATGCTGTAAGGGCAATTTTGATCTTCATGAAATGCACAACGTGTTTAATGTATTTAATTGGATAAGAAATAATACTGTGTTGTTTAAAATAGCTTGGTAAATAACCCATAATTTTTCTGTAAGTAATATGTAAAAGCTAAAAATGGTAAAATGGCTGTGAGTTTTCCTTGGGAGACAAACATATACCATCGCGGACTTTTTTATCGATATTTTTAAGATATACAATTCCGTGGTACATTAATGTGATATATCTCGTAAGGTTTAGCCAGCGGCAGCGTTTCCAATGTAAGCGCAAAAAAATATGTTTGTTACGGCATCACATTACAAATCTTTAAATTTCTTGGCTTTTATCTATTATAATATGCATGTATTATACATATAAACCTTCCTCTTGAATCACTCTATCTATTAAAAAAACCGCATCAAAATGCGTTGTGTAGTTTCAAAGATCTAAGTATACATAGGGACAGACAGACAGCGGGAAGCAACTTTGTTTTATACTACCTATGTAGTGATAGTGAAGCTGTTGCAAAGCTGGTTCAAAGTTGATTGCGAAAATTTGACAAATTCGGGTAGCTTGATGTGCCTAGTGTGTGTCTGTACCTTGACTAGACTTGCACGTGTAGTTTGACAATTTTACGTCAGCGACAGGAGTACGGTTAAGCTTTGGTTTCCTAAGAAAGCGATGCACGGTCACACTGTCACACCATGGCATCTTAATGACTATCCAAATACTTTACTGCAATTTTTGACACCTTAATGTCAAATACCGGTGAAAATGACAGATTTTCATGACGACTTTTATGATGTAAAGGAACCGATTTTCTAGGAATCCGTAGCTTTATCCAAAGTAGGTACGTGCCAAGTACCGTTTATAGATATCTGAGTAAGTATTTGTGCCATCAAGCGTGTTCAGATGTTAACTGGAAGGATATTGCTAATCCATTGCTTCATATGTTCGAAAAATTTGGCTGCTCAACAACGTAAATACCGCAATGAATGTTGTTGAACTGTCAAAATGAAAGCCATTGCTACTGACAGTGTGTTATTACCTCGCAGATATAGATGTCACTCTAACTACAGTCACGAAAGACATTCGCACTTTGTCTCTAAAGAAGAGTAATGGGTAGCTCACCGTCCGATCAGGACCAGGCCCGTGCCGGACGGCGCGTAAGTGTTCCACGTCCGCCTCAAAGAGATGTCAGCATAAATTGAACCACCCTTAGGGCCGCTGCCTGCCGGGTCAGCGGGATTGTTCCGAAAGGGTTACCGCTGGCCCGGAACATAAAGGGCTAAGGAAGGAACACGGGTGAACAAAGGTAACCACTTTGCAATTTGTAGAATTTAGAAGATGATTAGGTATATCACAACCCTGACTCACTACGACACCAAGCCTCCTATACAGGGCCACTTCACTTTAAACCTTTTCCAGCTATTCGTGGTGACCGACAGATGACATTGGTGACAACTGAACCCTCACTACAGTCCGTTCACATTTATTTTACCTCTGATTTTGCATCACTGTCCAAATCACAGTGATCTTTATTCTCATTCGAATAAGGTTGCTGTTGGGTTGCTGCTATTGACAAGTCTGTCAAAGTCATTATCATCTTTATACTCGTTACAATAAGGTTCCTGTTAGGTTGCTGCTGTCAGAGGTGAAATATCTTTGAGCGGACTGTACTTGTGTGTCTATTAAATCTAGTTACGCTACACCATTGATCTACCAGACCAGACCATCGGATGGTATGGTATGGCCGCAGTCCACTGCTGGACAAGCTGCACCACAACACCGTGTCCTCCGCCTGCCGCATCCAGTCTGTCCCTTTTCTTAAGGTCGTCGCTCGTCGGTGTTAAGATTTTGGTATAATTTCCAACTAAGTATTAGATTATTAAACGCACATACGTCGTCGTCGACGTCGTTTCAGCCGATAGACGTCCACTGCTGGACATAGGCCTCCCCCAATTTTGGGGGGTTTGCCATAATCGCCACGCTTGGCAGGCGGGTTGGCGATCGCAGTATGGTATGATGGTGGAATAAATAGAGAACGCACGTACGATTCCGTGGAAATATCGGGATAAAAAGTAGCATATATGTTAATCTAGGGTGTCAGCTACCTCCATACAAAATTTTATCCAGCCGTTTGAGCGTGAAGAAGTAACAAACATATAAACACACACACAAACTCACAGACTTTCGCTTTTATAATATTAGTGTGATGGAAACTCTATTAGCATAAAACAAAAAGTTACTCCTTTATCTTATTCCGTTCTTATTTAAATTATAACAATTTTATATGAAACTCAGCTACTTGCAATAAAACTAGTATGAAGAGAGTACGCGCGATGAAAACTTGATTTTGATTTACAAGTTTTTTATTTGACTCAAAAATAAAGCGGTGAGTGGAGAAGCGCAGTAAAAGAAACGATTATAACCACAGGGAAATGTTAATTTACTTCTCAAAGGAATTCATAAGATGCTTCAGCGGTTTTTTGATAAAAAGCCCGAGAACAATCAACGAAATGTTAATTATTTTCGAGTGTATACTGCTCTTACATAATATCATCACGGCTGAGTTCCCTAAAGGGGTAGGCAGGTGTAAGTGGGTTCCCCCACATTTAGCCGGTTACGTCCTATGTGACATTAGGGTAAGCGTGTTGCCATCGCCATGATCTATAATATTCCCACTGCTGGGATACAGGCTTCCTCTCTTCAAGAGGGAGTGGGCTGTAATCCACCACGCGGTCCCAGCGCTGGTTGGTAGGTGTCACGTGTCTTATTCATGTCTTCGATGTTTAATTTTCCTTCACCGTTTTGAGAGCAGTGGTGATAATAAATTGATAATTCATACAAAGAAAAGCGCTTGCCAAGGTTCGAACCCACGACCTGCAACTGGTAAGTCGGGGCCGTTACCACGGAGTCACCACAGCTCTCAACCGCTCACAATTACACACTCCGGACTGCTACTGAGAATACTATTACAAAAATTAAATTTTTTGAAAAAAACCCACGACGAAACAGATAAATTCATATGACCTCTTAGAATAGAAGGTGTTCCACAGAACGGTCCCCCGACTTCCATATTAATTTATCTGTTTTGTAGTCTCGTTACATAAATTCTTTAAGTCCCGGTTTTTAAATTATTTTATCCTTTTCCAATTACATTTAACCGTCGTGGGTTTTTTCAAAATTTTTAATTTTCCTTTTTATTTCAAACTTTTTTGAAGAGCAGAGGTTCATTATACACATAAAGAGAAGAAGGAAAATTATGAAAACCGCATCAAAATCGGACTAGTAGTTTTGGAGATAAATGGCAACATTTGTTTGCAAACACATCCTCTCACCCCAAACGCATATACCGACTCCGTACCGTTGTAGGTAAAAATACATCACACTTTACTCAACCTGGGAATCCAACCCCACATGATCAACGAGACAGTGTTCTGAAATATTAAACTTCAAAAGTATGAAGGCGTGAGCGTCAAGTCTTATTAGCAAGATAATTTTCTAGTAGTTAATGATGTACATACATACCTAGGCGAGAAACTTACGAGTAAAGGCTCCTTCAAACAGGCGCGACACGACGTGCGATACAAAGGCACCGCAAGTCGCGCTATGCCTTTGTGTCGCGCGCGATTATATCGCGTGTCGCACCTGTTTGCAGGAGCCTTAAAGTTTCTTTACATAAAGTTGCAAGAAATGTTGCAGAAATTAAACGCTCACAGGTATTTTAAAATAAAATAGCAGTCATAGTTAAATTCTAAAAGTAAGTAGATATAGGTATCTACTAACTTTTTACGTCATTCGTAAGGTAGTTGCTGAAAATCAGCGCTGATGACGATGTGTTCGTCCGAAGTCACAGCATTTTGCTGAGCAACGATCTGTTTTTGCACAGATGCGACGCACGACTTAATTGTTCCTATTATTATTATTTTTTGTTAATAAAGTAGGTTCCTCTCTGCAATTGGCATTTTGTTTTGTTTGTTGACATTTGCCGGTGTCGCAACCCGTCGCAAACATAGGTATAAGCCCCGCACGTTGATATTGCGATGAAACCTTGTCACAATAACAGCTTTTTGACGTCATTTTGACGTCATACACCGCACATACACGTAAGCGCTGAACGGTACTGACAGTTCGATTACGTCACTAAGATGGCCGCCAGTCGCAATATCAACGTGCGGGGCTTATATGTACTCTGTGGTCGCAACGCAGATTAATGTGTATTGTCTCTGGTTCCTGGCCCTGACATCAAGCAATGGTCAAAATTTTCAACCTTTATGCTTGAGTACGAGGCTATTGGCTACTTCTATGTGTATATTTTATTATTCATTTTTTTGTAATGTGCGGTTTGCAGAATAAACAATTTTTCTTTTTTTCTTTCTTTCTAAGTTTTTGTGACAAGCTGAGAAACATAATAATCACATAAGCTTCCCACTGACCTATTGCGAAGGAAAAACTTGAAAAAGCTGCCGGTGTATTTAAATCATCATTTCAGCCGAAAGACGTCCACTGCTGGACATAGGCCTCCCCCAAGCACCTCCACTTCGACCGGTCCTGTGCTTCCCGCATCCAACGGGTTCCTGCGGCCTTTACAAGGTCATCGGTCCACCTTGTGGGAGGCCTTCCAACGCTACGTCTTCCGGTACGCGGTCGCCACTCCAGAATCCAGAACCTTTCGGCCCCATCGGCCATCTGTTCTGCGAGCAATGTGCCCTGCCCACTGCCACTTAAGTTTGGCAATTCTTCGGGCTATGTATTTAAATAAAAAGGTTTAAATCTTATCGCGAAAACTTACATGAAGTGACCTTGAAGTGAGCTGTCATTCCGACTTGGTGACTCATGACATGCTCTATTTGAGCGTTTAGCTCGTGGCCACGGGGTAATAGCAATGTAAATTGTAAATACCACTAAGTGCCAATTACACCAAGGGAACTGAACGCGATTAGCACATTTTAACAGCGTTCAAGTGTTGTCTATGGCGCCGATTCCCTTGTTCACAAATTAAACAAAATTTGAGTTCAGTCCATCTTTTTCTTTCTATTTCATTAAGCAAAGAACAGACGATACATTTTTGTTTCATCATCATCATCATTTCAGCCGGAAGACGTCCACTGCTGGATATAGGCCTCCCTCAATTTTGGGGGGGGGGAGGGTTTGCCATAATCGCCACGCTTGGCAGGCGGGTTGGCGATCGCAGTATGGTATGATGGTGTAATGCATAGAGAACGCTGCTGCCCATTCTCCAGTCTCCCTTAGTCGCCGTTTACGACACCCACGGGAAGTATGGGGTGGTGCTATTCTTTAAGTGCGGCACCACACAGACATACATTTTTGTTTAGTCCCGTCAAATTAATCAACGCCTGACATTACTCCATACAATTTTAGACGTGATTTAAAATTTGCCTACTAAAATTATGTCAATTTACGTCAGGCGCTGATGATTGACTAACCTAAAATTGATCTTCTGTCCTTTTCTTAATGAAATAGAAAGAAAAAGATGCACTGAATTGAAATAACAAAATCGGCACCAGTATCAATATTCCACAACAATGATTCAATGATGACACTGACACCTCTTGAACGCGGTTTAGATGTGCTGGTCGAATTTAGTTTCATTGGTAAAATATTTCCTTCGATAAGGCACATACTGTACACATAAATATACCAACCATCTTAGCACAATCTGGCCCAGTTTTACGTATAGTTAGTCAAGTTATGTACTCCAGTACTAAGTTAAGTCAGAACGAAGTTGGCCGTGTTCTAAGTAATTTTATGAGACAAGGACTATGGAGGCGGTGAATATGGCACACAGTTTTCGTGTGTTGTTTATCTTTGCGTACGTGCTTATACTAAGTCATCTGTCCAACATATTTTTGTCTCTGGATCAAATGGGTGACATGATTGAGAGGTCAAAATAAGAACCAACAGCCCCTTGGATACGAATGACTTTACTTCAATACTAGATTATGAGCTTCTTTTGATTTGGAATAATCACGGTGCCCTTTTTGTTCCCTTCAGTTTTGTTACTCATTATTAACATCCCCTAAGACTGACCCATTAGTCATCTACCTAGCCTTTTCCCAACTATGTTGAAGTCGGCTTCCAGTCTAACCGGATGCAGCTGACCTACCAGTATTCTACAAGGAGCGACTGCCTATCTGACCTCCACAACCCAGTCATTGGGTAATACGATACCCCTTGGTAAGACTGGTTGTCCGAATTTCGGACTTCCGACTACCCGTAACGACTGTCAAAGATGGTCACCCATCCACTGGCCAACCGCGGCAAGTGTAGCTTAACCTGATCGATCGACCCGTGCGGCTGTTTTTACTAAGCCACAAGTCCCTCTGCTTAACGTGATTAACAATTACCTATAAAAGCTAGTTCACAAATTGGATACCTTTCCATCAATTGCCAATTTTCTACTAGTTTTCCTTTTCGTTGCCAATCTAACACTATCTACACACAATCTTTCAAATGCACATTGCACACATACAGCTATTTATAGCTCATTACTACCAAGTTTAAGAAATATTGACCAAGTATTCATTAATATTTTGATTAAGCTAAAGGCTAAACTTTACTCACTAAGTAGTAACTTTCATTAATCCCCGTGTGAATTTCTTTCTTACATCTTTGTAACATACTTATGGTCGTGTGGAATTTCATAGTCATTGATGCGTTGCGTTAGTCCGATCAACTGTGGCCAACTATTACTTCGGCTCAAACTATCTCGAATTTGAGATGCCAGATGCTAATAAAGTTGTATTATTAATGCAATCAATTTGCTGCTAAGGACCGGTAACTTGGGTTTTAAAATAATGTTCTTATCTATTCGCGTTTCGAGTTGAAGCCATAAAAAACCTGCCTATTTATGGTTGCATCTGTCATAAACAATGTGTGTGTGAATCGGAAAATTGTATTTTCAACTTAAGGTTGTTTGTATTTTGATCAAAATATTGTTCGCGACAACAACAGGTAGTTACATATTTAGATAATTATAATCATTAGATTTGTCTGTGTGGTGCCGGACTTAAAGAATAGCACCACCCCATACTTCCCATGGGTGTCGTAAAAGGCGACTAAGGGTCGTACCGGAGAATGGGCAGCAGCGTTCTCTGTGCATTCCACCACGGAATAGGAGACCTATGTCCAGCAGTGGACGTCTTTCGGCTGAAATGATGATGATGATGATGAATCATTAGAATCATTAATATATCTTTCTTAGTTAGATTTCAACCATAAGCACTTTTGTATAAAATATTGGTTCTTATGGTACAAATGGTGGTATGGTGTCTACCACTACCCATTCACCTTCATTAGGCACTTCATCGTCATCAACCTACAGCGGTCTACTGCTGGATATAGGCCTCTTCAATCGCATGCCATTCAACTCGATTCTCGGCAACTTTCATCTGGATCTTCATTTCATTTTTTTTAAATAAACGTTGCCCCACACTAGGAATTTCTCCTGTATTGTGGGTGCGTTTACAAACATTTGAACTCACATTCACAAACAGCCAGACCCAGAACAACTACTTGTAGGTCATACAAATATTTGTTCCGTGCAGGAATCGAAACTGCGACACGCAGCGCAGCAGTCAATCGCTTAACCACTGCGCCAACCGTGCCGTCAATCTGATGACCATTCGCCAGCTGCTACCAGCTGCTGCAAAACCCTGCGAAGATCGTCGCTCCACCTAGCCTGAGGGCGTTCTCCCTTACGTTTGCCGATTGGCGGTTCACGTCGCGGTCTTCTTAAATTGTTGAAGAAGTATTTGCTTTTCGGAGATGACTTTATTTGTACTGATTTGTACCAAATCCTTACAAAGTCTGACTGACCTCACAAAGTCAGACTGCAACTAAATAGGAATGAAAACCAACTAGGACAAAACTTTTGAAGATCTTGTTCAGAAAATCGTAGTACCTACCTAATTATTTCTATACAAATTGTGAGACTCAGCCAAGTTTACCTAGCGGTCGCAGTGCACTGGAGGACTTTGGAGCTACAACTATACCATAACTATTAAGGTAAAGATTGGTCTGCCGGTAAATTAGTTGACCGTCAGAGTTTAGCACCGCTTGCGAATTTCACAATGAACTATGGACCACTAACTATGAACATCGGGTAGCCTCCCGATAAGATCAATTTGCCGGAGAGCCAGCGGTCTTTACAATCGACGGAGTTGAGCTAAATTTACGACGAACTTCGATGTTATCCGAAGCTAATTTACTGGTCTTACTTATCGATTCGTTTTGCTTTACCTGTTGAAAGTATGATTTTAGATAGTTCCGAGGCGATAAGGGAAGATAACTTCAAAGATGATGAATGACTCTTGGTGCTCAGCCTTTTGCTTTTATAAACACGTCTTAAGATAACTGGACTATACGTATGATCGTATAATATATGCGTCAGGCTCGCTTGGTCATTGGTGACTGGTGATTGGTTAGAGTTTCTAATTTTTGTATCAAAGAGGCACCTTTAAAGAGGCAAATTTAAATCTTGTATAAAACGCACACTATGCAGTCAGGCATATTATAAGTTAAGGGATTACATCGCTGACAAAAATGCCTGGCTCAATGCTAGTCCTGCTCCACAACCACAACTAATTGACTAACACTTGAAAATACTGTTGGAGCTGCTGAAGATTGTAAGATTATCTTTGCATTGTATAAACTCAATTTCCTTTGTATTGTATAATTGCATAGCACAGATGTGAGTTCTATGTACCCTATAGCTACATTTTACCGGGTAATAATATGTCTTTCATTGACTTGAATATGCCCTGGCGGCTGATAGTATGTCATGCTCACTCAAATGTCTCGCTGACGGTGGCGTGTGTATTGGATCATTTAGCTCCCTTCAAAATGGTTGAGCTGAATGGTGCTGATATATACGTCATGTTCGTGAACGGGCGCCGTCAGTTGGTGCTGGTCATCATAAGTTGCAGCCGTTACTATTAGGCCACCACTGCTCTACTCTTGTTATTACAGTTAAAATATATTTCATAGCTTGCTTGTTTCTTCAAGAAGATTATCCGGATCCAAGCTTTCCATAAGAACTTCAATATCGTGTTTATCCTTTGAGAACGCTATTAATACTGAAGCGTTCAAGCAAACTTCATTCAATAAGAAATCATTCAACAGCGAACGACCAACAACGCGAACTATTTTACTTTACCACATATTCTATGTGGATGTTTACGCTATACCGCGGTGAACAAGACAAAATACTTCGGCTGACTTCGTAAACAGATTTTGTTCCGAGACGTTGTTTCTTAATTACAAATTCCGATGTAACGGACAGGATACTCCGACGGTCGCGATCTGTAGCATCCCAATTCACAAGTTTGAGGGCAACTGCTTAATTAAATCATCAATATAGGAGTCTCAAGGGAGGGAGGGGGAGTCTCACACGGTCAGTGCCCGAGTGATGTATTGCTCGTTCTAATTTTAAATCTACTAATAATATACTTAATCTATGGGGATTATACTGTATCGTAAAAATGGATCTTCACATTGTGATTGTGACGATTACTCTGTAAGATCACTGCTATTTAAGCTTTATGGTGAGGTGAGGTGAGGGAGGAGGAGGAGGTGGAGGAGGCCTTTCACCTCGCCTGTCGCGACGTGTAACTCGCGAAGTAAAAAGGTAACAGAGTCAAATTAATATTGTTAGGGCGAAACGTGTAACAAACTAGTGATACATGACACCATGCTGGCCATACCGAACTCATAGAGAGATCACCATAGATAAAGAGTATTTAGTTTATGGTTATGGCGTCTTAAGTCTATGGCGTTTGCCGCTACATTTAGACCACACCAAATTGTAACATGTTTTAAATTCAATTGGTATCTAGTGCAAAGTAAAGTGATTAGTGTTCTGATGGAGGCGTCCAGTTAGTGGCAGCTCATCTCAGAGAAATATAAGCTAAGTGGTAGCACTAAGACAATAGTGTAGAGGTTCCCCACCTAACTGCCTAGATTCTAAATTTCCTAACTTTGCTAAAGGTTTCTGATGCTCTTAGAAGTCGGTTACATTAAGAGGTCTTTCGATACTGTAATGCGAAAACCTCATGAGTTAAAGACTGGGCGAAAGGCCATTGGAACAGTCGGCTGGCACACTTGGGTGCAGCTTCCTATTTAATACTGGACTGGGCGAAAGGCCATGATCAGTCCGTTAGAGGAGCCCTCCGGTACTTAATACGGAGTCTCCCTAACACTAACTGGCACACTTGGGTGCAGTTTCCTATTTATAAGACTGGGCGAAAGGCCATTGGAACAGTCGGCTGGCACACTTGGGTGCAGCTTCCTATTTAATACTGGACTGGGCGAAAGGCCATGATCAGTCCGTTAGAGGAGCCCTCCGGTACTTAATACGGAGTCTCCCTAACACTAACTGGCACACTTGGGTGCAGTTTCCTATTTATAAGACTGGGCGAAAGGCCATTGGAACAGTCGGCTGGCACACTTGGGTGCAGCTTCCTATTTAATACTGGACTGGGCGAAAGGCCATGATCAGTCCGTTAGAGGAGCCCTCCGGTACTTAATACGGAGTCTCCCTAACACTAGCTGGCACACTTGGGTGCAGCTTCCTATTTAATACTTGACTGGGCGAAAGGCCATGATCAGTCCGTTAGAGGAGCCCTCCGGTACTTAATACGGAGTCTCCCTAACACTAACTGGCACACTTGGGTGCAGTTTCCTATTTAATACCTAACCTAAATGGCAAGAGGTTAATTAGCAGACTTGGCTGCGGTTCCCTCTTCATAGAGCATGAGTTCACACCTAAGACACCAAAACGTTTATGTATTTATATCACAATGTATAGAATGGTGGGAATCAATTTTATTTTAACAACAGATGGCGAGCTGAATCGTGGTGCGTGCTAGTAAGAACTAAAAGCCTAATTATGCGAAGCAAACCTCCCAAATATTGAAGATTCTTCTCGGAATAAGCCCCAGGTACGAACAACTCTTCGGACACCCACAAACATATAAATCTCTATATGATAATACTTAAAACTATTATCATAATACAATCTAAAAGTAATTCGCGACGCGGCGGCGCGGCGGCGGCGTCGCGACATCGCCACTAAACAGGCGTCAACCTAACATAAGCACGTAACCAAAGCGGATCAGAAGCTCCGATACGACAACTCGGCTACGGCTAGGCGACGCCGCGCTTACGGCTCGCCGACCACTGGTTTGATGGTGCAGCAGGCAGACCGGAAGGGTGAGAGGGGCAAGGTGGACGAAGAGACGTAAGCTCGGGAACGGAGAGACGTAAGCGCGGGACGACGAGCCGTAACGCACCGCACCGCGGTTCGTGAGTTTGTCCCGAGGCGAGGCGATTACGTTACGGATTTAAGCTTTAAGGTGGAGGAAGAGGAGGTGGGGAGGCCTTTCATCTCGCCATTAAACTGGCGTCAACCTAATGTAAGCACGTAACCAAAACGGATCAGAAGCTCCGATACGTCGACTCGGCTACGGCTAGGCGACGCCGCGCTTACGGCTCGCCGACCGCTGGGAGATGGTGCAGCAGGCAGACCGGAAGGGTGAGAGGGGCAAGGTGGACAAAGAGACGTAAGCTAGGGAACGGAGAGACGTAAGCGCGGGACCACGAGCCGTAACGCACCGCACCGCGGTTCGTGAGTTTGTCCCGAGGTGAGGCGATTACGTTACGGATTTAAGCTTTAAGGTGGAGGAAGAGGAGGTGGGGAGGCCTTTCATCTCGCCATTAAACTGGCGTCAACCTAATGTAAGCACGTAACCAAAGCGGATCAGAAGCTCCGATACGTCGACTCGGCTACGGCTAGGCGACGCCGCGCTTACGGCTCGCCGACCGCTGGGAGATGGTGCAGCAGGCAGACCGGAAGGGTGAGAGGGCAAGGTGGACGAAGAGACGTAAGCTCGGGAACGGAGAGACGTAAGCGCGGGACGACGAGCCGTAACGCACCGCACCGCGGTTCGTGAGTTTGTCCCGATGCGAGGCGATTACGTTACGGATTGACAGCTTTTGTATAGAAATTATGTCAAACTGTCATATTTATTCTTCGGATATATAAGTTATCTGACTATGGAATAATCAGCCCTTAGTAGATTACCTATTATTTATCTAAAGAGTATTTTAATCCCTATTTTAACTGTACAGTGAACGTTAAAATCAAAATTGGTCCTTTAGCATCTGGTTTCAATTCGTAAACACATTATTATCAGATTAAATCCATTCATCAAAGTATTATCTAATTCACAATTTAAATTGGAAACCGAAGAATCGGACGAGGATTAAACTATCAAACAGTTTTGTCGGAGAGAGAGAAACAAACGTTCAATTCTAACCAGGACTACAGGCCATAACAACATTTCCTTCAGAAGATTATCTAGAATTTCGCTTGGATAAATGAGATCTAACTCGTAATTTCATTTGATCCAGTCTTGTCGATATTCTCATCCCCGAGGGAGTTCCAATAATACCTGGAAAGTAGTCCCTCAAAGGTCTGTCCTTGGTAACCGTCATAATGTAGGTACTATAATTTGTTCCTTCTGGTTACAAACATCAGGTTATTTTATAGGGTTTAGTTCATTTGTCTATAGGACGACGGTAGGTCATCGGACACCCTTATTACTTTGTTCAATTTGTATTCAAATTGCTTAGTGATATTTTTTTCTAAATCTGGGAATAAGTGTTTCGAGTGCTGTTAATGACTGGGTGAGGACACTCAGAGTAGTCAGAGTACTAAACTGTTTTACCATAAAGTTGATACTTTATTCTGAAAGAAGGTGCCATGAAGTAGATTAATGTAATACTAAGTTTTCAAGTAGTTATGTATTGACTCAGGGCCTCGCTGATAACACATAAAAAGATAGGTCATTTGGTGGGAAATAAAT
The DNA here is from genome assembly GCA_916614155.1 of Mesoligia furuncula. Taxonomy (NCBI): domain Eukaryota; kingdom Metazoa; phylum Arthropoda; class Insecta; order Lepidoptera; family Noctuidae; genus Mesoligia; species Mesoligia furuncula. The sequence continues at coordinate 19,462,148 of OU744800.1, read as the reverse complement.
ACACAATTTATTATTGACCAAAATTTTGTTTTCAAAAAAAATATTTTTGTTTTTTTTTTTCATTTAGGTTTTCTTCTGACACACCTGAAAGGAGAAAATGTATCGTTATTTTACATTGTTTTATAAAAGTATATCAATTAATTCAGTACATCAGGTACCTACATAGCAATAATGTTATATAAGGAACACATCCGCTTCCCCTCCGAGCGCCGAAAGGTGCAGACTAATCAGAACTGCTACACCTGTTTACCAAAAATATTAAAACAAGTTCTAAATAATTTAATTCATCAATAAAAATAGGAGTGCATAAATACCGAGGAACTAGAAAAGCGGAAAACCGAGTAACGGCGGCATTAGTAGCTTCTTCGCGCGTGCTCGCCTGGTACCTGACCGCTGACCCCTACAGACCGTAAGAACCCAATTGCATTACTTATAACTGCGTGAGCGCAACACCCCTGCCAGCGACCTCGCCCTCGGCGACCTAATTGGAGAATTAGGCCAGCGGAGACTCCGCCCACCAGTAAGTAGGAGACCTCCAGCTCCTCCTTCGTCGCAGGCGCATTCGCTGCTATAACAAGTACGCCCTCGCCCGGCTTACTTCGGTATACTTCTGGTAACCTGGTAGTGATGGACTCATCAATGAATAAATCCGCTTCGGAAACAGATATTAACGTGTTGGTGGGAACCGATAATACACCGCCAAATTTTGTGTTTCGGCGGAGTAAGCGAAGCAGGGAAGAAATATCAGTGGGCCTGCAATTGGATGAATTTAAGAAAGATATGAGAAAAATGATGTCACTTTTTACTGAAAAACGAGAAAAAGAACTGCACGAGATTAAAATTACCTTAAATGAAATTCAGCAGTCTAACATTAGTTAAGATAGCTCCATCTCATTGTTGACTGGGCACTGTGAAGAACTTAAAAAGAAAGTAAATCTGCTAGAGAACCAAGAGAAGGAAAATAAGCAGTATATCGCCATTCTAGAGGATAAAATCGAAAATATGCAGATGAGCTGTCGTAAGGCAAATTTTGTAATAAAAAATGTACCAAAAAAAGCCAACGAATCCAAAGAAGACCTCATAGAAATGGTGATGTGTCTCTCTAATAGCGTAGACTGTAAAATCGGAAAGTACGACGTGAAAGACATCTATAGAGTACGAGGCAAGAATAATGATAGCCAGAATATGCCAATTGTTGTGGAAAGCAGTTCTACTCTTTTAAAACAGAAATATTTAAAATGGGGAAGGCTTTCAATATAAAGCATAAAACAAAACTATGCGCTAATCACCTAGGCTTTAAAGTTCAAGAGGACACTCCCATCTTTATAGCTGAGCATTTGATCCCAAAAGCGTCCCGTCTACATTTTCTTGCTCGTGATCTATCCAAATCTGGTGCATACAAGTTCTGCAGGACTGCCTATGGCAAAGTTTATCTCAAAAAAGATGAAGACTTCTCAAAGAAGAGAATCACTGACTATAATGATTAAAACTGAGGCCCAGGTACATCAACTTATGCAAGGAAATTGACTAGTGAATCTCTCACGCCGCAGAGTGAATTGGCAACCGCGAACCTTTTATTTGGTATTATAGTTTAAGAATTATTTTAGAACATTTTATTTATTTCATAATAATTGTCCTACACATTTAAGTTGTTTTGCATGCTACTGTTCTGTAAACATACTCACACAATTACATACACAGATATATAAACAAATTTATACTCCAAATGCCGTCCACGCACTCTCCAATCACAAACTATACATTTCATACAACATAATCAGCCAAAAATACATATCCAGTACTAACAACAGCAACGTAAGGGGCATATTTGTTAGACATTACCATTCTACAAACTACATATTTCTTTATGCTACTATTATTATGACTTATCTCTATTTAATACTAAATTATTTTTACCCTTATCTAGAAATGACATTAATTCAACTTAATAATAAATTATGATGAGCGATAGTTTAAAAACACTCGCTGACATAGACAACATCAAAATTGCACGATCTGTTGATTGTGACCCGTCTGACCTTACCAAACACATAAAGATAAATATTAGGTCTTTACCTATGAAATTGCCGTTTTGTATGAAAAAATTTAAACGAATTTTTTTCATGTATTTTTTATTTGTATTAATCGAAGTAATCACCCATGCAATTAATGCATCTTTGCCAACGCAGTGGCAGTTTATTGATGGGCTTCTTAAAGAAATCAGCTGGACGGGAGGCAACAAATTCTTCAAAGGCATTTTGTACTGCCTCTCGGGTATTGAATTTTTTTCCCGCCAAGAAGTTATCCAAATTCTGGAAAAAGTAGTCTGTAGGCGCAAGGTCTGGTGAGTAGGGCGGATGACGGAGAGCTTCCAACCCCAGTTCTTGCAACTTGGAGACCGTCTGCTGTGCAGTATGAGGTCGCGCGTTGTCGTGCAGGAGCAGCGGAGACGAGCGATTGACCAATGCTGGTTGGAGATGTGCCAGCTTCTCCATCATTGTGTTCAGTTCTTCACAGTACACATCTGCAGTAATGCTCACCCCGCTTGGTAAGAAGCTGTGATGAATCACACCGACGCTAGACCACCAAACAGTGACCATCACTTTTCTAGGGGTAAGTTTTCGTTTAGGGCATTGTTTAGGTGCTGAACCAGGATCCAACCAACTTGCTGAGCGCTTGCGGTTATCAAACAGAAACCATTTTTCATCGCAGGTAACAATGCGGTTCAAAATTCTTTCATTTGTGTGTCTGTGAGCAGTGCAAGGCACGTCTCGACGCGTACTTAGCGCTGGCGATCATTGAGTTCGTGGGGCACCCATTTGTCAAGCTTTTTTACCTTGCCAATTTGACGCAAATGGACCAATATTGTTTTGACGCTAACGTCGAAAGCTGCTGCTAATTCAGCCGTAGATTGTGTATCATCATTGTATAGATTGTATTCCACAATCGTCTTTAATAGTGTAGATTGTATTCCACAATCGCCTTTAATTCGTCATTGTCGACTAAAGTCTTCGGACGACCGCAAGGTTAATTTTTCAGGTCAAAATTTCCAGAACGGAAGCGAGCAAACCAATAACAGGTGGTGCGTTGGTTTGTAGTGCTAGCTCCGTAAACGTCGTTGATGTTGCGTGCCGCTTGTTGCTGCTACGACGGTACTCATATTCCATAATTACTCGAATTTTTAACGTATCCATGATGACGAAAAAGATTGAAATGCGATGAAAATGTAACACTAATCAATAAACAAATGACTACTTTTAGAAAAAAAAATCCATGTTTTTAAAATAAAATTAATTTGAAATTAGAATTCTTAGCCAAACAAAAATTATTTTGATTTGAAATGGCCAGTACTGCAGAACGGCAATTTCATAGGTAAAGACCTATTACTAACGATTTGACAATATTTTCCCAAAACATACGGAGCATTTATTGTAATTTTGACAACTTCATAGCAACTATATCCTCTTTTTCATTTGAAACTGACATCTTATTCACTGAGTGTAGATTAAATGATGAAAAATCTATCCCGCAACTCACAAACTACACTTCCTATAAAACTACACGACACTTAAATCAAAATGACGGGGTAGTTGTCTACTTAAAAAAAACTCTCTCATGCCCAAAGTTAAGGAAATGAACTTAGTCCAGGCATCCTGCCTACAATTATATATTCTTAATAATATTATTCTGTGTATTTACCGTTCCCCATCGCATACTAATAGTGACAGTTTTACTGAATCACTCAGTACAGAACTCAATGCTCTAAGTACGCAGAAAACTATTATTATAGCGGGTGATATAAATATTAATATTAAACCCAAAAATACAGAACAATCCTATGAACGTAATAATAGAGTTAATTATTCTACTATGCTATCAACTTATGGCATATTACCTGGCCATATACTTCCCACGCGAGAAATAAACTGCTTGGATCATTTTATGCTCAAGATTAATAACAACAAGAAATCAGCTTTTGTTGGTGTACTACACACTACAATTACTGACCACTACACAACATTCTTGTCTCTATCTAAAACAAAAATTAAACAGGTTGCCCCAAAAACTAAAACTAGTCTGAACTTTGAAGAGGCGCTGAAATATTTACAGGAAAATAAAATATCGGAACTACTCTTTTGCAATAATCCGATTGAACTGATTAATATTCTCATACAGAAACTAACTAACTCTATAAATAATAATACTACTGTAATAATTCCTAACAAAAAACGAATAATTAAGCCCTGGATAACTCAGGGTATATTAAGATGTATAAACAATCGTAATAAAATGCAAAAAACGCTTAAAAGGGATCCTAGCAATGAAAGGAGAAACCGTTTCTGGGCCTAGCCGTTACACGAATAAGATATGTACCAAAAAAATCGTCTATTTTTCTAAATTAACCCATTTAAATCTTAGTCTCATTTACAATGGCCAAGTGTAGAAAATAATTAGATTTCTATTTTTTTGTTTTAAACCACCTTTGTAAACCGTTACAACACTTATTTTGTTATACGTCACTAACTTCACAAATGCTGGTATTCTATCAATAGAGCGTACCCTAAGAATATGATCGATTTAGTGGAAATCGATACTGGTACAAATAATTAAATAACACTCCATTGTTTTAGTATAAATGACTTATTAGGTATTAAAATCAATGTAAAGCAATTAAATCTGGAAACTAATTGATATTTAACGTAATCGCCATTAAAAAACATTAAAAGAAATAAATAATCGATAAAATCGACTGCACCATGGATTGCACTAGTAAACGGCAAATGTCAATGTCAACGTCTGTCAATTGTCATGGTTGTAATGATTGAAATCATGGATGAAATCATGTCATTAATGTCATTCGCTTTTCGGATTTTTGCGTAAGTCAATGTGTTGTTTTTCTGTATTTCTGGGGATTTATTTTTTCATGAGACCTCTAATCGAAACTGGACTCCGAAATTGATTGTATTCTGACTGATCCTCGCTTGAACAATGGACACCGTTACATAACCTGCCACCTGTGCTGACTTTTGCTGGAAAACCGGATCTGATTATTGCTCTTTTTGACGACTGGCACGACGTCATGAACCTGTGCATTAATTGCGGAATAACAACGGCCCACTGCCATACAATAGGAAGGCGAAGATTGCAAGATGAAAATGATTCTTTCAATTGTACAGGAATGGGTCGCGCGCGCCTCAAACGGTTAGTATCCGATATTTCTATATTGTAACATTTTTGTACAATGTATGTAATAATTTAATGTAGTCGAACTAAATAGTGTTATCGCATTTGTTCAGTTGTTTGTTGATAGTTGTACTTTATATAATGATACCAGAATGCAGAATGTGCAGATGTGATGCTTCATATTCGAAGACATGACTGTGAACATCACAAATCCGGACTGAACCTGCATGGTTATTGGTTAATTATATTCGCTCTCAGAGAGGAGACCTGTGTCCCTGCAGTGGGAATGTAATAAGGCCGCTTAAGTATGTTTACCCAAATGTGCCACTCGGATGTTTATTGCTAGACCTAATAGTCAAATGATAAATGTTTGCTTCAGGTAAATGAAAATGACTTTAATCTGCCAAGCTTGCTGGAATCATGCCAATGCTGTATCTCTTGAAGGAAATATACCAGAAGGGAGTGAACAGACACCTACAGGACACCAACGAGCGTGTATTCACTGTGGACATTCTCTTCTGAGAAGAGTTCGTTGCCATCAACTTATGACTACTGGTACAGTGCAAGAACACAGAATACACGAAGTTATAAGAGGATGGATCCTACCACGCACGGTTAATATAATAGTTTTTTTCATGCTTTTTTAATAACAATTTTTTTAGTTTTGATAACAAGGGCATTCAAAAGTTTTATTTGGTATGCTAAAACATTTAAGTGAATTAGAACAGTGTGATAATGGTTAAGCTAACTCAGGCTTACTAACCTACATCAGGATTTCTTTAGATCATTCTTATTTAAAGTGGGCAATAACACACCACACATCTCTGGTATAAAGGCACCTTTTAATGTAGATATATTATTTTCAGGTGGGTGCTTCAAGTGTTGTCTGTCACTCTTGTTGGGTGCGAGCAAATAGAGCATCCCGGCATTTCCATGATCTACAGCAAGAGCTGTCAACATCGGACTCAAACTTAAGAGGAAGAATAAAGTCGAGGCATATTACTAATAGAATTTAGTCGACAGCTCTCTAAGTGGAAGGGATGCTATAACCGAACCTGTATCGTTAGCAAAAGAACGGTTGGATGCTGTACCCACACCATGAGCATAATATGGTATCTTGGTTGGGCACGGCACCAGGGTAGTCAATTGCCTCCTGCACAATTTCTGGATACCTACTGTGTTATTATTATATTATGATAATCCTAATGAAGAAAGTAATGAATAAAACCATCACAATTACCTGTGTTTTTTTTTATTTTAATATATTATTGCAATCTGAGATTACTTACTGTAATCTGAGATTGCATCAAATCCCTAGGTACAATATTAACAAATGCAAGCCAGTAGTGATGTAAGTGGGCCTTGTATAATAAACATAGTTTTCTGCTGAGGTTTTCAGTACCTACCGCTACAAGAACAATCGGATAAATCGGAAGTCATCTCCTGAGCGCTTTTTATATAAGTACCTAAAACCTCATCGTGATAGGCGGCAGGTGCTGCAGCACAGCACATGTGCGTTCTAGATTTACGTAGGAAACGAAAGTCTCAAAAATATCATTGTTTAACTAGGTACTAATAAAAATAACCTAAAAAGTGAACATTGTTGTCTGATTTTACCAATTTGGCCATTGCTGGGAGACGTGAAAATTGGGCTCGTGAAACTTTCCTAAATGCTCTAATTTATGGCCAAATTCCAGCCCTGTAACGCCAGGCCCAAGTTTCTATGGAGTTTGGGTTTCTCCTTTAAAAAATTACATTTTATAGGTACAGAAATTATTGCAATAACCTCATAAAAAATTGAAAAGGAAATATCAAAAGGAATAATTATTAGCCAACTCAGTGACAAACAATAAATTACTTTGGAGAAATATCAAAAATGTTACCTATTCTTATAAAACTAAGACGGAAAATACGGAATTATTAAATTTAATGCCATCCCCTACCGAGTCAGTTAATCATGTCAACAATTTTTTCGTTAACATACGTAAGCAACTGGCCCAGCAAATTCAACCCGACTTAGACTTTGACCCTCAACACCTAATTGGAGATCAATCTTCCGTATCTCATTCTTTTGTACTCGACGATACTGACTGTGATGAAGTAAATAGAATTCTAATGAGCTTAAAAACTGATAGTGCCCCCGGCTGGGATAAAGTAACTACAAAATTTCTTAAATATATAAAAATAGTAGCTGTTCCAATCTTAACTCACCTAACTAACCTGTGCTTTAATAAAGGCGTTTTTCCGGAAGAACTAAAAATATCTATTATTACACCTGTGCACAAGGGAGAGAACAGAGACGATGTCAACAACTATAGACCAATATCAGTCCTACCAGCAATTTCCAAAATTGTTGAAAAACTAATAAATAATAGGCTTATTAACTATCTAAGTAAATACGACTTACTGTCGCCTACACAATTTGGGTTCAGACAGGATGTATCAACCGAGAATGCAGTAACCGCCCTCACATCGCTAGTAGCTGATACTATGGATAGTGGCAACAAATGTGTTACTGTCTTCTTGGACTTAAAAAAAAGCGTTTGACACCGTCTCTGTTCCAACCCTGGTGAGTAAATTAGAAAAATACGGAATAAGAGGAACTCCGCTTTCTCTTATGAAAATCTATTTATCTAATAGAACGCAGTGCGTTAGGATTGGAAAATATACCAGTGACTATGCGGATGTAACTTACGGCGTACCGCAAGGAAGCGTATTGGGTCCAACATTATTTTTGATATATATCAACGATCTCTGCAATTTAAATATAAAAAACGCCAAAATTTTCTCTTACGCCGATGATACGGCTATCGTCTTCTCTGGTATCTCTTGGGAAGAAGTTGAGTACACAGCCGAGGCAGGCATGGCTAGGATAGCCAAATGGTAAAAAAAAAAAATTGCGCTACCTTGAATACAAGTAAAACTAATTTCGTGTGTTTCAGTATTAGTGCACGAACTGAACCGACGGATGATTTTAAAATTAAAATACACGATTGTGAGGACTTCAAAAATAAAAATTGTAAATGCCCAAAAATAAATAAAGTAAAACAAACCAAATATTTAGGGATAGTAGTAGACCAGAGATTATCTTGGTATCTCCAAATCGAACAAGTTGCAAGCAGGGTTAGAAAACATATCTTAGTGCACTAAATAACCAACACAGTTTTCTAACCCTGCTAGCAACTTGTGCCAAAAAAATATAATTAGTCGTAATAACACTTCTATTCTAGAAATCTCCTGAATGAGATATACGTCGCTTTGGCTCAGTCTGTCTTGGTGTACTGTATTCCCTCCCCAGTTAGGAATACAGTACACCAAGACAGCAAAAACGAAATTCATAGAAGTAGAGCGTGCACAACGTGCCCTGATAAAAACTATGTATTTTAAGAAAATTAGATATCCCACAGATAGTCTTTATAAGTTAAGCGAATTACTCTCAGTAAGAAAATTATACATAGTTCAATTATATTAAAGAAACACAAGACCCTACCTTACGATGCATCGAAACTAGCAAAGCGAAGAAAGCATGCTGTTGCAGAAGTCCCTCAAACAAAAACTTTGATTGCCTCCATGCAATTTAATACACGGTCTTCTCGGTTATATAATAGAATAAATAAAGAAATATGTATATATAAAAACCAATATTATGAATGCAAAAAAAATTTACTGAAATGGATCAAACCACTTACTTATAAGGAAACGGAAGAGCTCTTGAAACCCACGACATAACCTATACTCTCACACAGGCACACAAATAAACAACGCACACACATACTCGTACACACGCGCACACACCCCCTCACACACACTCACTCACACACACAAACTATACTTATGCCAATCTTGTCCACTTACCTATGTTAAATATGTTATTAATATTTTTCTTTATTTTGTTATGGAAGAGCGGACTCTTCTAATACAGGCATTGTTTGCTTAAAAGAAGGCTCTAATCACAAACTAATTGTTGTAATCTGGTTGAAGAAATAAACAATTTCGAAAACAATTTTGAATTTTGAACACATAGCAAGCAAAGTCAGCACACTGAGTGTTAGGCTTACTTTGCCAAACATTCCCAATATTAGAATACAGATAAAAAAGTATAGTTTAAAAATAATAATAGGACATTATGGTGTTTAGCTGGTAGAAGAAACAATAATATAAGACCCTAAATATTAAAGATAATATAAAGTCATAGAAAGGAGACTGGAGTCAATTATATCAAACTTTGAGTTTATAGAAACTGGACCCAATACGTATTTCTTTAAGGACCCAAAAGATAGATCAGGGATAAAGACACCGGCTCTTAGCAAGAGTTTTCATGTCAATGAAAGTAAATAATTGTATTGTTACGAGCTTCGGGTTCGTGACAATTAAAACTGCCGATTTAATAACCAAAAATTGACACTTTAATTAACAACACTAATTACAACTCAAACACACTAATTACAAAACACAATTGCACTACTGATCGCTCTAAGTCGCACTTGAATATCGCTTGATGTTTTCGCTTCGATCGCAGTATCCAAACTGTGTCGGTCGTGGCGCGTCTCGGCCTTATATAGCGCCAAAGAGAGTTCTAGAACCTTCCATTGTAGAAACATCTAGAATGTTCGAGTACATACAGGCCCCGATCGACCAGATGTCGAAAGTTCGGGAATGTTCTAGAAAGTTCTCGCATCGAAATTTCTAGAAGGGTTTTGACTACTAGTTCCGCTACTCGATACTAGATGGCGCTAGTAGTAACTACTGTCGCCATGTACTAGGCATTAATTGTGGCGCGCAACACTGCCCCCTCCTAAGACATGCTCGTCCCGAGCATTATCGGCCCCATAATAACGCGCCAGTCGATCCACGTGGACGATCTTAGGAGTACCTCTTGCACCTTTCTGTATCCGGTAGGTTACGTCATTGATCTTTGTCACAATCCGGTACGGTCCGTCCCATTTAGCTTGAAGCTTAGGAGATTTCCCTTTGCTGCGGACTGGGTTGTGCAACCACACTAGTGAACCTTCGTCGAACCCTTTATTGTTCATTTTACGGTCATAACGGGTTTTCATCTTTTCAGACATTTGCTGGCCCGATTGTCTGACGTGCTCATAAATGTCATTCATTTTGTTCCGCAAGTCATTCGCATACTCGGTTATACTGTGTGGGGCATCAGGTGGTATTCCGGTGATCAGGTCTGCAGGCAGCCGTAATTCTCTTCCAAAGTTTGCGAAAGCTGGTGTCACCGATGTACTTTCGTGAACAGCGCTTCGATATGACAACAAAAACGGTTGAATCTGGGGGCACGGGAGTGCCCCCGCCAAGACCAGCCAAGCGAAGCGCAAGGGCACTACCTACCTTTTCTCGAAGCACTTCGTCGTATTTTTGAACCCTCTTAACTTGGGTTTGGATTATACCAGATAAACAAAATTTTCGGAATATGATGCCAGTGGTTGACTTATTAAACCTATAAAGTTTCAATTGCATAGCTCTTATACTTTAGATTTTATTGATATCTAAAATACCCCGATTTCGTCACTGACTCACTGACTGATGATCATCAAAATTCTTAAGGTACTTCCTGAAGTCCTAGAAAGCTGAAATTTGGTATGTAAGCTAGTAATAGTACACAAACAACAAAAAAATATTAAAACTTGAAACTTTTACCACACCAAAAAAAAAAAAAAATCCGTAAATTTTGATGCTAGAGGTCTGAAAATTTATATAGGGGGTCCTTGTTATAAATAAACCCCAAAAAAAGAAAGAAAAAATGAACAACAGCAAAAATACTCGTATAAATATCATAAGCAACTTACAAAAAGAAATGAAATCCCACAAAAACATTTCATGTTAAATGTTGCCAAGACGAGACCATGTAGCTCGCACTGTCAAAAAGTAATCAGATCTCATGTAGAGCCAAGCTTCTAACTCTACACGCCCTAACTCTACAAGGCCTGACTTCGCAAACTCTACACCTTAGTCAAAATAATATGGCTTGGCCATTTCGCTACATTCACATGAGCGTAAGGTGAAAAACTCTCATACTATTAATGGTTCTTGTAGTAACGAAACGGCCAAACCAGATATTTTGACTAAGGTGTAGAGTTTGCGAAGTCAGGCCTTGTAGAGTTAGGGCGTGTAGAGTTAGAAGCTTGGCTCTACATGAGATCTGATTACTTTTTGACAGTGCGAGCTACATGGTCTCGTCTTGGCAACATTTAACATGAAATGTTTTTGTGGGATGTGCTTGTCCCAATCTCGTTGCCGATTTTCCACAACTTTGGCTAGGTATCTCTCCAGTGTCTGATTAAATCGTTCCACCATTCCATCCGATTGTGGGTGGTAAGAAGTTGTTCTCGTTTTATGAGTACCCATTACTCGGCAAGTTTCCTGAAATATTTGGGACTCGAAATTCCTTCCTTGATCACTGCGAATCTCCAAGGGTACTCCAAAACGGCAGAAGACTTCATGAACCAGTTTATCTGCAACTGTTGAAGCTTCTTGGTTTGGAATGGCGAAGACTTCCGGCCACTTAGTGAAGTAATCCATCACAACCATGAAATACTTGTTACCACTTTCACTTTCCGGAAACGGCCCCGCAACGTCAAGGGCTATCCTCTCCCATGGTGCACCAACATTGTACAATTTCAATGCACCTCTACTACGAGTCTGAGGTCCCTTTACAGCTGCACAACTTGTACATTTGCGACACCAGTCCTCGACATCGTCCCGACAGTGGACCCAGTAAAACCGTTCTCGTATCTTCAGTAGAGTCCGTTTTACTCCCAGATGACCTCCTGAACAACCATTATGGTACAGCTGTAGAACATTCGGTACTTGAGCTTTAGGGACAACCATTTGCAAATGACAGCTGTCTCCCCGAGCGTTTTCCCATTTACGGCACAGGACTCCATCCTGAATCACCAAACTGTCCCATTGGGCCCAATAGCTTTTTGTGATCGAACTCATTGCTGAGACGTCGCCCCACCTGGGCTTAGGAGCTCTGGCCTTCATCCACTCCAGAATCGGCTTGATGTCCGAATCTTCCTGCTGTGCACGTTGTAGGCTTTCCTTCCACTCGTTGCTGAGGTCTGTCCTGAGCATCCTCACAGATACCACTTCCTTATCCTCTTGCCTAGTACAATGCTTGCGGTCTTCAGGACAAGGTCTTCTTGACAATGCATCTGTGTTGCCATGAGATTTCCCGCTGCGATGTTTGACCACAAAGTCGTATTGCTGCTGCTGCTGGTCGGTGCTGTTAGCCGCACTACCCTTTGGAGACCAGCCATCTTCCCTTTCTGCAGTTCGCTTAGGGCAACTGGATCGAAGGTGGCCCCTTTCCCCACAGCCGTAGCACCTAGGGCAGTATCTTCTATTGCGGTCGCGAACTGTAGCCGCTGCAAATTCCCTGACCCGATGGGAACGATGATCTTGCCGCGCAGCTTCCACCTGCAGTGCATGGGCCAAAGCGTCCTTAAGCATCCCATGGTGACCGAGCCGCACAGCAGCTCTAACTTCAAGGTCGCGGATGCCATCGATGAATGCCTGCACCAGGTTCCCATCAATAAGCGCAGGTACGGACTGGTAAGCTTTGCGAACCAGCTTCTCCACTTCAAGGGCCCACTGCTGCAGGTTTTCGCTACTGCGTTGCACGCGATCCTTGAGCTGCGCACGAAACACGTGTTCCAGGTGAGCGTCGCCATACCGAGCCTCCAGTGCCTCAAGGAGCTGCTCGTAAGTCACTTCCTTACAGGACAGTTAAGGCCTGGTCACGCAGGCCTAGGGTGAGAGCAGTCATGGCCTGGCTTTTATTCCACCCGTTAGCCTTCATGACAGCCTCAAACTGGATTTTGTAGGCTGACCAGGAAGAAGTTCCATCGAACGGTGGCACTTTGAATCCACGTAGCGAAGGTGTTGTAGCTACGGGAGCTGCGATTCCATCCCCAAGTTTGAGGTAATCCAGCGTTTTTTTCACGTCAGCCATCACGGTTAGCTTCACGTCAGCCACCACGTTGTCAACCCGATTATTCACTTGGTCGATTCGGGTTTCAGCTTCCGACAGGCGGTTGTCATATTGAGCAACCTTATCCTTTACCTCCTTCATGTCTTTCCCGAAGGTATCGTGAAGGTCCTTCATAAGGAGCATCTGTTCTTCCTGGCGGCGCGTCTGCTCCTCCTGTCGGCGGGCCTGTTCCTCTTTATCACGCTGGAGCTGTTCTTCCAGCCGACGAGCCTGTTCCTCCTGTCGGCGAGCCTGTTCCTCCTGTCGACGGGCCTGTTCCTCCTTGTCCCGCTGGAGCTGTTCCTCTAACCGACGAGCTTGTTCTTCCTGTCGGCGAGCCTGTTCCTCCTGTCGGCGGGCCTGTTCCTCCTGTCGGCGGGCCTGCTCCTGCAGCATCATCATCAGAGCAGCCAAATCTGGTGCTGCTGATGCTGGAGCTGCTGCGGAGGGGCCGGCCTCCATGGTCGGTAGCTGGCCCTCCAACCTCTGTGGCGTTGTTCCACCGAATCGCCTTTGGTCCGTCTCCTGCTGGCGTTGACTCCGGGTACGGATACCCTCCGTGTCGTCTTTGGGTAAAACCGGCATTTTAATCGTGACACCAATTGTTACGAGCTTCGGGTTCGTGACAGTATTATATACACACATCAACACGGTCTAGGGATATTTTTAAAAAAGCGAATTATTATCAATGTGTTAATTATTTATATGACATGTATATATTTAAAAGATACGTTGTTTAATATTCTACCATTTTTTAATAATGGTTAAGGTACTTTAAAATTTCAGGATTTTATGAAAAAAAAAATGAAGCAAAGACGGAAACCGTATAATTATGAATTAACTTTTAATTTGTGAGTAAAATAGAAAATCATTTAATTTGTGTTTATAAACTTGAAGTTAGTAGTCTGAGAAAGCGCCCACGATGTTCATAACACATCGGCAACGATTCGGCATGCTCAGAACAAGGTTGTCAATGTCTTGCTGCGGAATATTGTCCCATGTCCTTCCGAGGTGCGCAAAAAGTTGATCTTCTGTAGCCAGATTTTCAGGAACTTCCTTCAGAGCTCTTCTTTGCAGCATATCCCACGCATGCTCGCATGGATTTAGATCTGGCGATTGAGCAGGCCAGTCTAAGGCCCTAACATTGTGTGTATGTAACCAAGCTGCTACCGTTCTCGCCGTGTGTGCCCGGGCATTGTCGTGCATGAGCAGGAAATCTTGCCCCATTTGTGTTCTGTGGGGCAAGATTACGGGCCCCAGCACCTGTTGGACGTATCGTTCTGCCGTCATATTGCCCCGCACCCAAAAGAGATCCGTCCGTCCTCCAAGACGAATTCCTGCCCAAACCATAATTGTTCCTCCTTGGTATGGGTGAACTTCCTGAGGGTTCTGGAGACGGCTCCATCGTCCGGAACTGGCCAAACACGCGGCCTTCGTGAATCTGGATGGAAGCCGAACCGGATTCATCCGTGAACAGCACATTGGACCATTGCTCACGGCCCCAGTCCACGTGGTTCCGAACCCATTCTAATCGTCGTCCACGATTGCCTCTCCGTAAAGGTGGGACTTGGAGTGATCTTCGAGAGCGTAGATTGCTTTCATGCAGGCGCCTTCTTACAGTTTGGTCACTCACAAGCACTTGGTGTTCCACTCGCAGCATTTGGACCAATTGAGTCGCCGTTGCATTTGGTTGAGCTCGCGCAGTAATTTGCAAAAATCGGTCTTGTGTGGGGGTAGTGATGCAACTTGGCCCCCGGTGCCTCTCCGCTACTTCACCTGTGGCACGATAGCGTGTCCACAATCTTGAAATTACATTTTGGTGGATCCCTATGGCCTCAGCAACATTACGCTGAACAGACCCAGCTTCCAGCATTCCCACAGCTCGTAACATCTCCGCCCTCGTCAAATGTCGGCGTTGCATGGCTACAATACCTCAATTTTAACTTTATCTTTCGTTTAAAAATAAAAAAAAACTCTAACTTAACCGTAATTGGTATTGTTTTCTAAATTTCGCACAAATGAAAATTCCCTCTTCTACACATCAAGACATTTTTATGCCACCGAAACAAAATAATTTTCAAAAATTTGAATTTGGAATTAGTCTGAGATAAATTACAAACAAATCGGTGTATAAAAGATTCCAATGCGGCCAGTACTTTTCGAGTTATTTAATTGAGTATGAAATATCCCTAGACCGTGTTGATGTGTGTATATTAAAAAAAAAATGTATTTCACGAAACACAGATAACCGAGATTAGTCGCATTAATGTAATGAATAAACATGAAGAGGTATCACAATCACGAGAACGTAAAATTAAATTCAATGTTCCACAAGGAAGCGTTGTGGGCCTGTTTGAATTTATTATATACGTTAATGATATGCCCACGTCCATTTAACACCCTTTAACTATGTTTGCTAATGATGGCACCATTACAATCCCTTGTAAAAACGCAAATACATATGAAACGGACATAAATAATTCTCTTAATAATTTAATTAAATGGCTAGATAAAAATAATTTGAATATAAATTTAAGTAAGACTAAGATAATGCACTTCAGACAACGTATGCCTGGCGTGCCTAACCTTCATATACATTACAAAACTGACGATATTGATGAAGTAACTGCTACCAAATTTTAGGGATTACAAATTGACTGCAGTTTAAATTGGAAAGCACATAAAGGCGTATTGTGTAAAAAATTGTCTGTGTGGTGCCGGACTTAAAGAATAGCACCACCCCATACTTCCCGTAGGTGTCGTAAAAGGCGACTAAGGGGCGTACCGGAGAATGGGCAGCAGCGTTCTCTATGCATTCCACCACCATACCATACTGCGATCGCCAACCCGCCTGCAAAGCGTGGCGATTATGGCAAACCCCCCCCTTTTGGGGGAGGCCTATGTCCAGCAGTGGACGTCTTTCGGCTGAAATGATGATGATGATGATGATGTGTAAAAAATTGAGTTCGTCGGCATATGCTTTATATAGGTTATCATCCATAGTTGATACCAAACTTCTTGCGGCTTACTACGGCATAGCTAAATCTCACTTGCGCTACGGTGTCATTTTCTGGGCAAACTCCACCGATAAAGAGATAGCATTTAAGGCTCAAAAAAGATGTCTCCGGTCAATGTTCAAACTAAAAACCACCGACAGTTGTCAGCCATATTTTAAGCAGTACAAAATTTTGACACTTCCCTGTATTTATGTTCTCGAAGTAGCTGTGTTTGTAAAGAACAATCCAATTCGTTTTGAACGTTTGGCCGATGTATTTCCAAGAAATAGGCGAGACGATACAAAGGAAGTTTCGGGAGGTTCCTGCACATCATCAGGCGGGAGGAAACGCCCGGGTGTCACCATTGCCAGGATCGTCCAGAAGACACGGTGGAGCACACGGTTGAGGTCTGCCCCGCTTGGGCGGAGCACCGCCGTGTCCTCGTAGAGGCGATCGGCAGCGGCGGCGACCTCTCGCGTCCGGCCCTGGTGCAAGCCATGGTCCGGGGCGAGAGGTAGTCACCTCCTTCTGCGAAGCAGTCATGCTAGCGAAGGAGGTGGCGGGCCTGTTCAGGGAGAGAGCCTCCCGTCTCAGCCGCCGCGGGGGACGCCCCCGGCGTCGGGAGCCGCGTGACGACTCCCGGCCACCGTAGGCGCGGGCCTGCGGGCGGAGAGTAATGGGTAGCTCACCGTCCGATCAGTACCAGGCCCGTGCTAGGCGGCGCGTACGTGTTCCACGCGCGCCTCAAAGAGATGTCAGCATTGAGGAGGGGCCCCTTAGGGCCGAAGCCTGCCGGGCCAGCGGGATTGTCCGAAAGGGTTACTGCTGCCCCGGAACAGAAAGGGCTAAGGAAGGAACACGGGTGGGTTTTAGTCAGTAAGAGTCTGACACTCCCTTCCGCTCCACCCAGAGCGGGATGAGTCATGGTGATGATTTCCCATGAAAAAAAATAAAAGGGTGGTTCCCATGAAAAAAAATTAAAAACTTTAGGAGGCGGGGGGATCACACCAGAAAATCCAGCCAGTACTTTAATATTTATGAAAACAAAATCTTGATTTTTAAAATTCTCTGATGAATATAGGCCTCGCCGGTGAAAATTTAAAACATATGATGGTGCGAAACCCTCGGTGCGCGAGTCCGACTCGCTCTTAAATTGTACAAGTCGGTCTGTCCTTAAGTGGTCATACATACGAGCGGTACGCGTCAACGAGGGGGCACTGCAGCCGTCGACACCATCGATGGCTACGGTTTTTTTTTGGTGCCATCTCCAGATAGGACAGGACAGGACTAGACAGGAAAGGCTTTACAGGTCGACTCCATCACTCTTTCGCCACAGAATATGTGATATCTGATGGCTATGAACACTTTTTTAAAACAAAGCTTTTTTTATTTTTTGACCTAGAGTCCTACAAAGCTATTTAGTAAGAAGGCTTAATTGGTACTCACGGTTACAGTTTCTTTCGGGTATACAAACACCATCTTCATTTCGCAAATATCCTTCAACACAAACGCAGTCTCCCATACATTTGTCAGGATCCATACAATTGATTGGGCCTGTTAATTCCGAACATTTTCTTATATTGCACCCTCCATTGGCACATCCATCATAGACTTCGTGTTTGGGACAAACGAGTGCTGTAAAGAAACATAGAAATTCGGATCAAGAGCAACCAGTTTCAGTCTAATTCAATAAATTCAATTCAAAAGTGATGCAGAAGTGATTTGAAGATAAATCAGAGAAAAGAAATCGAACCCCTAATTATTTATAGGTTCGTTTTCTTTTCTCTGATTTCTAGTAACTGAACTTGTAGTTAAATTTTTTGTCAAGTCTTTTTTTTTATTCTTTATTTTTTTTTAATACATTAAGGGGTTTTTGTCCCTTAAGGATATGTCAACCCCATCATACCTTATAACAAAGTAAATCCTCTTAATAATATAATACACACGAAAAAAAATTAACATTATAGTAATTGGTAGGTACTAAAAAGCTGCTGCTCACTGCTGAACGACTAATACTAAACTACATAATTTTTTAGCTGCCTCCGATTTAGGGTTTGCTAAAATGCTTTGAATCAGACCTACATCCAGCCTATTTAACTTCAATTCGTTCAGTAGCAAGTTTGTCAAGTCTTATGATTTGATAGCCTGGTCTTTATTTGGCCAACCAATCGGTTACGACCAGCAAGTGATCAGAGCAGTGGTGGCCAAGTGGTAACGGCCGCGACTTACGAGTTGTAGGTCGTAGGTTCGAGCCCAGACAGGCGCTTTACTTTGTGTAAAATTATTTCATCACCACTGCTCTCAAAACGGTGAAGGAAAACATCGTGAGGAAACCGGCATGTCTTAGAACCAAAAATTCGAAGACATGTGACATCTGCCAATCCGCACTGGGCCCTCGTGGTGGATTACGGCCCACTCCCTCTCACCGAGAGGAGGCCTGTGACCCAGCAGTGGGAACATTATAGGCTGATTATGGATCGGTTACGTATCTAAGTTTGAAAAATATTTGACCGACTTTCATCTCACCTAAAACTTTTCAACTATAACTATATTCGTTTCGTTGTTTTTTACTTCATCGTAGTTACGTCTGCCACTGTATCAATCAGTTGACCTATTATCAATTCGATTTTTTTCGTTACTTCGACGTTTCATTTGGTCGAAAAACTTTTTACCTAAGTTACACTTACCTACCCGAAATAACATTTATTCGAAGTATTATGTTTCCGAACATTCATTATACCTACCACTGTTTTAATTACTATAATTTCACTAAACGCTTAAATTATACTCTAGGGGTAGGGCAGACAAGACTGCGTGAAGTTGGTTTTGCAGCGATTCGTTTCCGTCACAAAATTTTATAGCACGACTTAATGACTTTTTATGACATTATTTTAATTTAATATTGAAAATGCTACCAAGTAACTGGGGTCTCCCTTGTTTCATCAAAAAGACATTGACAAACTATCACTTCCAAAACAATTTTCCGCATAATTTCATTTGCCAAATCATTACTTACAAATAATTGTAACGCAAACCCAATGTTTGGCAAGTGAACGTTTAAACAATAACTTGCGTACCGAATAGTACTTTTACCAATTTTAATTTAGTCAAATATTTCAGTTGGTATAACATATATTTTACGCAAAATAAAATAAGCCAAATATTTCTGTCTATCAATAATTTCAATTGGCCATGTTTAATATGACATGAGGTAAAGGTATTGTATTCTCATTCGCTCGCTCTTGCATGCAATATCGAAATAGGACTATTTTTGTGAAAAGGGTTTAAAGTAACATAACAAAACTGAACCTCGGGGTGCCCTTCGCTCGCTCTTGCATCCTACGTCGCCTATCGACGGACCGCAACCATGCAATGTAATTAAAAAAGTAATTATGTAAGTAAAACCATATAATTCAAAAAAAAAAAAATATCTTTGTCTATACATTTTTTCATAAGAAATCATTTGACTAAGGCTGGTTTTAGAGTCGCGCTGACCGCACGCTCACCGTCGGCGCTGACAGCCGAAACGTATGAAACGCACGCGCTGATAGCTACGCGTTATTCTAAAACGCTTCCTAGAAGTGCATACGTTTCAAGCTGTCAGCGCCAACGGTCAGCGTGCGGTCAGCGCGACTCTAAAACCAGCCTTAATGTTTATTGTCTAAATATTGTTTGCAATAAATAATTTGAATAAAGATCAAATGCCTAAATGACATTATCCTTGTTAATATTCTGCGAAGTAAAAATTTGACCAAATGAAAATGTGCTTATTAAAATCATTCCAAACATTGCATTGGTATAAAAAAAGGTTGATAAATTTGTTTGGGTAGTGAAATTTTGGCAAAATCTTTTTGGCAAAACGGCAGAATCCCGTTTTGTCCACAACCTGATACCGCGTTTTGATCTCCTCTGCATGAAGCTGTCAGAAAGTAAAACCCGATAAAAATCTATCAACATAACAATAAGGGATTTTCTTTTTCTTTTTTTTAACGCTTCCCTAGTCGCTGGATAGATGGCGCTGAACTTGGTAAGTCGGAACGGAACGGAAGTCACATAATTTTTTTATTAATTCACTTGGATGTAATTTTGAGATCGTAAAACGAAAGCAAACGAAACTGTCACTTAACGAGCGTATATGACGTGACGCAATGTTTTTTTTTTTCAAGCGTTTTGACTTTGGCATCTAGTAACGTAGTCAGTTCAACGCCATCTTCAGGGTTCTTGGAAACTATGTTTTTTTTTTAATACTGAAAAGAAAAACCTCTCATTTGGTACTAAGCCGATATTCGCGCGTCCGTATTAACGTGCGATTATGATGCAATCATTGACACGATAAAAATTTGACCTTGACAGTGACTTTATCTCTAGGCAGTAGGGTTGTTTTTGTTGTGCAAGGGTTAATAATGACGTGTGGTTCCCCATTGTCAAAATTGCTTGTCATATCGCACACAGTAGGTATACAGGGTGGCAGGGACACCGACGCGCCTGTAACCATGAATTCAGCACATGATTTATTTTTAGACGCAACAGCGCAGAAATTTTCGTCGGGTATAAAAAAAACTGTTTCTTTAAAAATATTTTTCATATTTTTATAACGGACGACAAATTTAAAAGCCTGTTTTGAAATTTTCGTCGATTCAGAATCATGTTCTGATTAGTGGTTGCGCGTTGATGTTCCTGCAACCCTGTATTTAATTAAAACCTCGGTCTAATAATGATTGTACAAAAAAATATGTATACTAAATTGACGACATTTTTCTATCGGAATACAAATGCCATTTGCGGCACGTACGAATCCCGCTTTACAAGAACATCCTTTGATGCAATATGCGGGGTCAATTCTGGGACATGGTATTGGAAATCCTAATTGCGAGCAATTCTTCGGTTGACAATCGCTATTGGTACAGGCTGAATAAACTTCATATTTCCCGCAAACTGGTGCTGTTAAAATAATATTTAAATATCAAATTAAGTACCTACTGTAAATGTCACTGACGTCGTGAGTCATATCTATTTAACGATTTTATTTTAAGTTCAGCGTAACGTTATTTGCCAATATACCATTTTCCGTTTTGTGATTATAACAAATGTTTAATTTGTTTTTATTTTACTGTGATGGTTATCGCAAGCTCGTGTACAAAGAGTAGGTACCTAAGTACTGTCAACGAAAGAGATAAGTATGCAGGATCGTCGGATATAGTTGAAGTTTAGTAAGAAACCGATGGATGTTCTCGAATAAAATTTAATTTTATTAATAGAAAACAAACAGCTTATTTATCAAATTAAATTTCAGTCGACAACATCCATCGCAAATGTATGATAATATGGAAATCTTGATAAGGAGAAATAAAAGGCAAAAACTTTGTATTCCTGGTTTGCTCATTTTAACTAAGATTACCGTTAAAACGTATCAAATACACTGAAAAAGTCAGAAAAGATTTAAATATAAGACAAAGAACATATATTTTATTGATTTATTTTATTATTTATGTACACACAGTAAAATACATAGGAATATGACATAATTATAATGCAAAAAAAATAACATAAGTATACTTAAATAATTACATATGTAGCAAACCTTATTTTTAACCACCAACGCCACCTATCATATAAGAGAGACACTACAACATGCCGCTATTCGACGCTAGATGGCGCTGTCGCATTACGTCACGTTTCTGAATCGCGGTGTTAAGAGTCTCCGAGGGTTAATGACCTCCGCTAGTTTATTTTATTTTTTCGGGAGAGAACTGAACTAGTGGTGCATCTGTGAGTTACGTCCTACTTGGAATAATTACATGGGACTCCGCTATTAAGTTAGCCTAAACCCTTGACTTATATTGTCATCTTTTTGGTTTAGAGGACACCTTATCCCCCCTCCTTCGTCCCTTCTGGGAAAAGGTTGAGTGGATTCGTCCTATATATTCTGTACGTTGTAATAATAAATCCTTCGCCTTAACACCTGGACTTCTTTGTGCCGGAAACGGTGACCACATCCTCTACACATAATGTTAAAATATATAAACATATACAGGGTGAATTTTTCAAGTGGGCGTGGATGGTTGGTTCGATTCCTGTTTAGAAATATTGATTTTTCAAAAATACAATGATGCAGTTTTAGTTTTCATCAAAATCGAGCTCGCGACGCCTTTGAGTACTTTTCGCTATTCCTCATACTTTCGGATTTGGCCATCCACGCACACTTGGAAAATTCACCTGTATATGTATATAAATAATACTCACAGTAAAGAGGAAAGGTAATGCTCTTTTAATTGACTTTTTAATAGAGAAGTAGTTTTTAATTGATTCTATCACTGCAAGTTTTCCACAAACATTGTATCGTTATTATTTTTTACTTATCGTTATTATTTTATACTTATTTATTGATTTTATTATTATTAAATAAATTCTATGGCTAATATTGTAATTTTTTATTTGTTAATCGTTTATTTTTTGTTTCTTTTAATAAAATTGCTGTGCATGCTATAAGTGTTGCCATGTATCTAAGATCAGTATTAAAGACTCGTGATTACATATTTTTACTATTTTGTACCCCGTCTGTTTTCAAAGCAAGAGTGAATAGGCATCTCGTGGGCTAGCTCGTTTCATCATAGGCCTCATACATCCCTTTCCACGAGGCGTTATCAAGGTCTGGAACTGAGAAGACCACTTAAGAGACTTAAGCCACTGACACATTACTGTGTCGTGTCGTGACTCAGGATACACCAATCAAACGAATCTGTTCAGGAGTACTTGAAATCATAACCAGTTTTAATTGGCTAACAATGCGTCAGAAGGCGTCACGTCACGACACAACACAGTAATATAAATCCAGCTTAACGAAAATAAAAACTGGCCAAGTGCGAGTCGGACTCGCACACGAAGGGTTCCGTACTACAAGGCAAAAACGCGCAAAAAAACATGTTTGTTGTATGGGAGCCCCCCTTAAATATTTATTTTATTTTAATTTTATTATTTATTATTAAAGTTAAAATACAACTGAGTATTTTGTGAATATTTCAAGTGCCTACCTGTTGCCATTTTTGATATCGAGCAAAAAAGGGCAAAAAAATCGCGTTTGTTGTATGGGAGCCCCCCTTAAATATTTATTTTATTTTGTTTTTAGTATTTGTTATTATAGCGGCAACAGAAATACATCATGTGTGAAAATTTCAACTGTCTAGCTATCGCGGATCTTGAGATACAGCCTGGTGACAGACAGACAAACAGACGGACAGACGGACAGACGGACAGACGGACAGACGGACAGACGGACAGATGGACAGACAGCGAAGTCTTAGTAATAGGGTCCCGTTTTTACCCTTTGGGTACGGAACCCTAAAAACAACTGAATTAAAACTGAAGGTTGATTTTTTATTACGAAACACTCAAAACGTTTGCCCATTATTTCTCAAATCTACAAATCGTGGCCCGTAAAAAAACGATACTACAGATAGGTAATCACGAATTCAAATAACTTATCGTACGTATTAATTAAACTATTCAATGGCGCGCAGTTCTAACTGAACTTGAATTTAAGAAATTAATAAAAACAAACATGTATTTTTTTCTAAAGTAGGAGGAAGGTTTTATTTTATTTGTAAGACCGTATTTCATACACTAAGTTAATTGTAGCATTATGAACTATGTTCATTTGAAATTTGGAACAGTTTTAGATGACGTTTGCCCAACTATTTTGCAAATAAGAAAGAAACAAAAATATTTGTGTTGCACTCATATTCAATTAGGGCCTCCGTTTAATTAATCCTAACACGGCATGTCTGAAATCACTTTGAGAAAAAGATATGTGAGGAAATTAAATTCATTTAATAAACGGACATATTGAATTTATCCTCTCAACACTTATTGACCTGCTAATGATGGACACTTTTTGAAATTAATGAACCTCTAAAAACTATTTAAGCTACTAATGAAGCATTTTTTTTATAATTGAGCCTCTTTTTAACTTACGGTAATTTTTGAGATGCACAAAAGAAAGCCTGTATTTAATCAAACCTTTAATAATTTCTCATTATGTGCTGCAAAAAATATTATTGAACACTCTGATACCTATAATGACTGCGCCTGTTTTGTTAACCTCAAACCTATTTTGGGGTCCTAAAATTACTAAATGGCCAGCAACCAGCGACTGCATTACTGCAACCAGCTTGGTTGCAGTGCTCGCTGGCCGCTGACGCAGCACCGCTTGCTTCGCTCGCTTGGCTTGCTCGGTTGGGCATAGTTCCAACCTAACCGTTTGGTTGAGGTATCCTAGCTTAGTTACTACCACCAACTGTGACAAAAGGCCAGAAAAGAAGAAAACAAAAAACAATAATAATAATAGAAAGAGACTCAATTATTTCAAAATAGTGCATTATTAGAAGCGAAAAAAGTTTTTGGAGGTTCATTAATTTCAAAAAGGATCCATCATCAGCAGGTCAGTAAAATATATCATCATCTTTTTAGGGTTCCGTAGTCAACTAGGAACCCTTATAGTTTCGCCATGTCTGTCTGTCCGTCCGTCTGTCCGTCCTCGCATAATCTCTGTGACCGTTAGCACTAGAAAGCTGAAATTGTATAGGTACCAATATGTATATCAATCACGCCGAAAAAAGTGGTAAAATAAAATTTTGTAATTTTTTTTTTTTTGTGTAGCTCACCTACATGTGAAGTGGGGATGAATATTTTTTTTGTCGTCTACCCCATCGTGTGGGGTATCATTGAATAGGTCTTCTAAAATGACTTGGGGTTTGCTAATATTATTTTTCGATTTAATGCTCCATTTACGAAATATTAAACTTTAAAGTGCACATTTTTGTTCCAGTAGGGCGTCCCCCCCGCCTCTAAAACCTAAACTGCGGGCATGAAAAATTTGGAGAAATTCACGATGATAGTGCATTTCATGAACTTTAAAGGAAAACTATAGCGGTTAAGATAACTTTATTAGTTTAGCAGTAATAGTCGTTGAACGTGGGTGTTGGCTAATTTTGTACCAAATACAAAATCCTTAGCATTAATCCTTTAAAGTGACTAAGCTGAAGTAGTTGCTTGTTTATAACGGGTAAAGACTTGCATTGAAAAAAAAAAAAAATAATAATAATAATAATTTTAATAATAAAAATAGCTAGCAACACCAAAAACGTCAACACGTAACATGTTGTCATCTTTTTATAATATTCAGATTTTTAATTCTTAGAAGCAGTACCACAGTCATATTTATCATGTTTGTATTTAATGCGAAACCAAAATCGAAATAGTCAAAATCAAAAATTATCTAAAAATACAATGAAAGATCATAAACTACATCAAAAACTGCCGAACCGGGGAGGTGACATCTGTCATGTCACCCCCGTTAAATAAAACTATGAAAGTGACAATATTGTTATAAAAAGAATGTTGACGAGATTAGCAGCTCGCCGTGCACGCCTACCACCTCCGGACTCGTCGCTCAGCTCCGCCCCGCCACCGCCGGAACCCAGCCCCATCGAGAGTGCTGTGACACCGGCCGTGGCAGTTGCGTCGAGCTCGAGCGACGAATATTTTTCCCCGCCGACGTCGCCAACACCCGTACGTCGGCAGGGGAGAGGCCGGCCGTCGAACAGCTTGGGACTTAGGGGCCATCCGGCCCCGAGTCGGGTCCCCGCTACCGGTGGTTGTGTGCAGCGCATGAGATGGACTCAGTCTATGAACGAGAACGTCATGCGCGCATATTACGGGTCTACAGAGGGGGGAATTAACCTCACTGCGTACCGCGATAGGATGCTGTCTCTGTTCCAGGAACTGGAACCAACCGTCAACGTTTCGGCCCAACGACTGTCGGATCAGGTGCGGGTCATCCAACGCAATCATAGGTTGGACGATATCGCACTTGATAGGCTGCGCTCAGAGGTACTGAGCAACCATATCGTCACGACTTCGGCACAAACTGCGGCACAAGCATCAACCGTTGATGCCATCCCGCCGCGGTTCAATCATGTTGAAGAAGAGGATGATAGGGTTGACACAGTAAGTAGCCAGTGCAACGTCCGACTGAGGAGCGCACTGGAGGATGCATTACGCGAGTATAGGTCCACTCCAACCGAACTTAGGCCCCGTTTACCACGGTTACCCATGCACAAAAAAAATAGGGCGCTGGTGTGTGCCTTGGACTCGCAGCTCAAGAATTTCTTCGAGAGCAGCGAGGATCTCGTTGATACACACTCGATCCTGTACTGTGCGGCTGTGGCGGCATGTCGTTTAGCTAACGTCAAATTTCCAAGTTGTGACGGAGCTACTCGACCAAAACCAGCCGTACCAGCCTGGCAGCGCAGGATCGAGCGTCGTATCGATGGGGCCAGGGTACTCATCGGCAAACTATACTGCTTCAGAGAGGGCAATACACGACCACGAGTGATGCGCTTTGTAAGGCGGGCATTCTCGGGGACTGGAATCAGCCCTCGAGAATACATGTCCCGTCTCACAGAGCGCATCGACTTCCTGAAGCAGAAAGTTTGTGCATGGGCGAGCCGAATTCGGCGGTATAAACGGCGGGTGGATCGATACACGCAGAATCGCATGTTCCAGAGCGATGAAAGGTGGGTGTATAGAGCTTGGGAGCGACCTGAACAAAATGTGACAGACGTATGCCGCCCGGATGATGCCGCCACAAGTGCATTCTGGTGCAGCATCTGGTCAGTGCCCGTCTGTCACACTGAGGCTGGCTGGATGCAGGATGTCGAGCGAGTGTGTGAATCTATACCACAAATGGAAAAAGTACTAATTACGCCATCAGACGTTGCCAGAGCGGTCCGTCCGTTACCGAATTGGAAATCACCGGGACCGGACGGACTGCACAACTTTTGGCTGAAATGGCTAATTAGTTCACACACTTGCCTGGCATCTCAGTTCCAGTCATCCTTAGAGTCTGGGTCGCTACCGCAGTTTCTAACAACAGGCGTTACCCACCTGCTCCATAAATCAGGTAGTCCCGCGGAACCCAAGAATTATAGACCGATTACGTGTTTGTCGACGGTTTATAAACTTCTTACATCCATTTTGAGAGCGAAAATTAATATGCACATTGAGAGTAACTCGATTATGTCTGCCTCTCAAAATGGATGTAGGAATGGGTCCCGCGGAACTAAGGAGCTACTCCTCATAGACATGGCCATTAGCCAACAG
Source organism: Mesoligia furuncula (assembly GCA_916614155.1). Classification (NCBI taxonomy): domain Eukaryota; kingdom Metazoa; phylum Arthropoda; class Insecta; order Lepidoptera; family Noctuidae; genus Mesoligia; species Mesoligia furuncula. Next base: position 19,434,821 of record OU744800.1, on the reverse strand, counting down.
GTTCGTCGATCCCGCAAGGATCTGTCGACATGTTGGATAGATTACAAGAAGGCCTACGACTCGGTGCCACATACATGGCTCATGAGGGTGCTGGAGTTGTACAAAATAGATGCAACTCTACGCACCTTCCTTGAGTCGTGTATGGGGCAATGGAAGACGGTCCTTCGTTATCCAGGATGTAGACAGATCCAGGGAAATGATGAACCTGTATGGATTAAACGGGGAATATTTCAGGGCGACAGTTTGAGTCCACTTTGGTTCTGCTTAGCCCTGAATCCTCTAAGTACATTACTGGAGGATTCAGGTCTAGGCTATCGGTTGAGGAGAGGTGGTCAGGTCATATCTCACCTCCTTTACATGGATGATTTGAAACTCTTTGCTCCCAACAAGTTGCGTCTGATGGAGCTACTGAAGGTAACTGAAACTTTCAGTAGCGCCATCAGGATGCAATTTGGTGTCGACAAATGTGCAGTCATGCATGTAAAGCGAGGGGAGATTAAGGAATCCGAGGGAATTCAACTCTCGGATTCCATAAGCCTCAGATCCCTCTCCTCATCCGAAAGCTATAAGTATTTGGGTATGTCGGAAGCGTTAGGCATCAACGATGCTGACATGAAGCAATCGTTGAAGGAGCGCTTCTTTTGTCGCCTGAAGAAGGTATTAATTAGTCTTCTTTCGGGCGGAAATAAGGTGCGCGCCTTCAACGGTTGGGTCATGCCGGTTTTGATGTACTCCTTCGGGATACTCAAATGGACTCAGACCGAACTCGACGCCCTGGATAGAAGAGTCCGTACACTACTGACCGCAAACCGGATGCATCACCCACGATCATCGGTGATGAGACTGTATATCCCGCGGAAGTGCGGGGGTCGAGGCTTTTTAAATGCGAAGACCCTCCACAACCGCGAGGTGTGCAGTCTCAGGGAATATTTTTTAAAAGCCGAAGTGGGTATGCACCGTGATGTGGTCGCAGTGGACAAGGGGCTCACCCCGCTCTCCATGGCTAAAGAGAACTGGCGCAAACCTGTAGTACTTCTACTGATGACCGCAAGAAGGTATGGCAAAGCAAGGAGCTTCACGGGCGCTTCTATCGGGCTCTTCATGAGCCCGGTGTAGATTTCATAGCGTCCGTATCCTGGCTACGTTTTGGTGACCTTTTCGGGGAAACTGAAGGTTTTGTCTGTGCAATTATGGACGAAGTTATCTTAACGAATAACTACCGGAGACATATTATGAAGGACGGGACGGTTGACGTGTGTCGGGCATGCCACCGTCCGGGTGAGTCTATCAGACATATTATCTCTGGTTGTTCTCGTCTGGCTAACGGCGAGTACTTGCACAGGCATAACCAAGTGGCCAGGATTATTCACCAGCAACTTGCTTTGAAATATAAGCTTGTGGATTCTGAGGTACCGTATTACAAGTATGTGCCCGACCCAGTTCTTGAAAATGACCATGTCACGTTGTACTGGGATCGGTCTATCATTACTGACAGGACTATTGTTGCCAATAAGCCTGATACAGTGGTGATAGATCGATTAGCGCGCCGCACAATGATTGTCGATGTTACCATTCCACATGACGGGAACCTCGTGAAAGCTGAGAAAGAGAAAGAAATTAAATATCAAGACTTAGCACACGAGGTTGTTGACATGTGGAATGTGAGCTCGGCTATCATTGTGCCGATTGTCGTATCAGCCAATGGACTGATGGCCGAAAGCCTCGATCAACATCTATCGAGGCTCTCGTTAGGTGGTTGGATCAAGGGCCTGATTCAGAAGGCAGTACTCCTCGATACGGCTCGCATTGTGAGGAGGTTCCTGTCTCTGGAGCCCTAACCACCGGTAGCTTGGACCCTGCTCCCGACACCGGCGGATCACTGTTTTTTTATATTTTTAAATGTTTTTTATAGTTATTTTTTTATATTCAAATATTTAAAAATGTAATAAATAAGGAATTTAAATGAATAAACGGAATAATAATTTTAGAATAAGGAACAACATAATCGTACTACATTGTGATAACGGGCTACTACGAAACCCTACACTGTGCGTGGCCCGGCACACACTTGGTCGGTTTTTATCAATTTTAAAAGCCTTATTTTCTCCCTTGAAGTTATTTTTGATGACTAAGATTCATTCCATTTATTTTTAATTACGTATTTTTTTTATTTAAAAACATGCTTAGACTACGAATTGCTGACTACATAATATTAATAACATCAATTTCTTTATCAATTAAAAAAGCCATTTTTTACAGAACTGAAGTCTACATTAATCCTTGTAAAAAAAACAAAGCTGAACTTAAGCGTCATGAAAAGAGATCGTACCTTCAGAGGGCGTTATCAAAGCCGTATTCACCACTATGGCTAGTACCACGAGTGGCTTCCACATTATCACTAACAGCACTGTCTCGGGTGCTTATCAAGCAATTTACCTCTTTTAGACCTACTCATATGACTTCGTGCACTTGTTTAATATGGAAGCTATAAACCAACAATGTTCCAGTCACCAATGATGATCAAATCCTAATATTTTTCTATCTTTATATTATTTTATTATTGTATACCTACGTGTCAGTTTTCCGTGGTAGGTATGTACGTAAACAATTAAATGATTAATTACAATTTATTAAGACTGTTGCAGTTAAATGGATATTATTAAAATTTATTGTTGAATAAAACATAAGCCCCTGGACCCGTGGATAAATAATAACAGCCGCACAGGTCGATCGATCAGGTTAAGCTATGCTTGCTGTGGTTAGTCTGTGTATGGGTGACCATCTTTACATAACGTGACCCCTTCGTGCCTCGGAAAGCACGTTAAGCCGTTGGTCCCGGCTGTCGTTCGTGGATCTTTGACAGTCGTTAAGGGTAGTCAGATAGGCAGTCGCTCCATGTAAAATACTGGTATTCAGCTGCATCCGGTTAGACTGGAAGCCGACTCCAACATAGTTGGGAAAAGGCTGACAGATGATGATCGTTGAATAAAACATGCACCACAAACAGATTGCTTTTCTTTAAATGGCGGTTATTTCAGTTGATTAGGGTTCTATAAAAATATGAAACAATAAAACAATAATAATCCATCAGCGGGCTACCTTTGCGGACTTACTAAAGCAGTGTCGTGTGTGTTCAGTCTACATCAGCCTTACGAACATAACATTCTTAGTAATTTAAATGAGTTATATTCACCATGTTAATCACTTTAAATTTTTTTGTAATATGTATTTATAGGAAAAGGTATAGTGTGTCTCGTTATTATCAGGCATATTTTAATTTCCGTGGGCGTACTAAGTGGGTAGTGTTGGTTATTGCGCACTAAAAAAACAGATTATAATTTCATGAACAATTTAATTACACTAGGAAATCATACACTGAAGGTACACGATACAACCAGGTACGGAACGCGAGACAGTTTCTGAGCACATGTTGTCCGTACGATGTCCAATGGTCAAGTCATATCGCCGCTGCTCGCTCTTTTGTACTGGTAGCAAAACAAGTCGAGCAGTGGGGCGTTGGGAGAAGTCGAGTGACGTACTTGTCGATGGTGTGATCGGTGCACGTGTTGTTTACAGCTTAAATAAGTGACGCACAGCAACGCAGCCGACATATTAAAAAAATACTTCTTTTAAATGTTTATTTTTATTTAGTTAGAGAAACTATTCTCCTTGTTCGTCGTATCGATTCTAGTCGAAGCCCGCCAAATTCTATTCGAAGTAAAGACGCTCACGATCGGTTACGAATGATGTCAGTAGATCGTGTACCAGTCGAAGTAGATGGTGATCACAGTGATGATGAGCACGCCTACATTATGGGAAGCACACGAGTACACACATACACACACTACACACTTTTTACACACTTTTACACACTACACACTTTTTACTACCGCCGATAGAGAACTATCGGCGGTAGTAAAAAGTGTGTAGTCATTGGGTGATGCACACGGATCCATGCGCTGGATGTATAAGAGCAATGCGATTGCTGGTCAGCTAGAGTAGTTTACTCGCGTGTTTGTGTTTCCAGGTGTCTAAGGCTCTTAGTGATAAAGATGATTGTTGCAATGTGGATAACGATGGTGCATGGCTCCGGTTGATGTTTTTTTTTGCTACGATTGATTAAAGTTTGATTAGATGGCTCTGGTTAAATCGAGTTGTATGCTCATGATCGCATAAGAAGGATGCCACAAGGTCCCTAGCGAATTAGATGTCATTAGTAAGAGTTAGATGTAGAAGATGCTGGTGACAGCCCATCAGCTCGTTCTGATTAATGTTAATGCTTAATGTATGTCTTATGCCTACGATTTACCGGAGAGAAGGCCCGGTAATGTGCATTTACCGAAGAGAAGGCCCGGTAATGTGCATCCTGTTTTGGGCTTATCAGTGTGAAGGACTGATACTGGCCTTTTGGTACTGGGCTTGTCAGAGAGATGGACTGGTACTGTCCCAAGTATGTAAATAGCAGTGAGAAGGGCTGTTACTGACCTTCTTGTTTCACAATAGATTACCAGCGTGAAGTACTGGGAATGAGTTTGACTATTGTAATACTTGGTGCATTAACATTGTGGTTTAGTTTCCTTAATTTGACATTAATAAAACTAGTAGTATTTCTTCTGATGCAAGTTCATATAGTGAGATAGATCATCATTTAGAATGAGGTTAGGTAGGCCGAGCTTAGTATTGTCTACAAATGGATTTTGTTTTGTTGCCAGGTAACATAGCACACGAGGACGTGTGACTTGTCAGTATGGCCGTGTCGGAAATACGTCATTCGTTTGACTATTCGGAACGTCAGCTCCATCTGGTGGTGTGTGGCGCTGGACAGAGTCTAGCCTGAGTTCGTGAGGGGATTCTCCTCGACCCCCAGGGGGTCAAGGAGGACGACCAGCGAGGTGCAGTAGCGCACTTGACAACGTACGGACAACATGTGCTCAGAAACTGTCGCGCGTTGCGTATCGTTGAGTGTGTACCTACAGTGTGTGATTCGCTTCGTAAAGTTATAATCCGTCGTAGTACGCCCACATAAATGATAAATGATTTATTTTCTGTAAGTACGTTTGTACAAACACTTTTACACGTCAATTATATTTTTTTAAACTAGATGAGGCCGGCGTTTCCTATCTGACTATTCTGAGAAGAAAGGCCGAAACAAATTCAAAGGTCACAGACTCTTTTAAAGTCCAGACAAAATCTTGGTCGGATCGTGTGAAGACCATGTAGATTGGTGTCTGATGTGGTCTTTTGAGGAAAGAGCCACACAGATTGAGCGGGCCTGTCCAATCAGTGCTCGCATTTGTCAAACATCGTGCAGCTCAACTCAGAACTTGAAGAGCTCAACGATTCGACGAACCATACCAAAGAAAGGACATTTGGTAGGCCGCGTAAATTACTCAAACTGCCAGACCATGATTACAACGGAAACAATGACCCACATAGTCCTCACATTCACAGTAATTAAAATAATATTATACTTTTTACAGTAAATGTACATGCCATTGTATAAGTAAATAGATTAGAAAAAAAAAAATTGAAGCGTAAAATAGCAGTCTGTCTAAACCTATTGGAGCAGCTCAATCCCAAGCCTTTTTGTCCTCAATATAGTCTTTTACAGTATAATAGGCTTTCTGGCATAGTATTCGCTTTATAAAAGATTTGAATTTATTATAATAATTAAAATATGCCTGATGATAACGAGACACACATACCTTCTCCGTCATCAGAAGTGGGATTCGTGTTGGTTCATGCGCAAAATCAGAACGCTAAAAGTAGAAGTGACCATTGACCAGGTCGCGAATTTTGCTCAGTTTCATTATTTCAACGACCTCTATGTAGTATTTGTTCTCAAGCACTTTTTTATTACGAGCAAACTGGATGTAGTGACATTTACTAACATTTAAAAGCATTTTGTTTACTTTGCACCAGTCTACAAGTTTGTTGATGTTGTCATGTAGCAACTTCGAGTCTAAGTTACTCTGAATTAACTTCATTATCTTTAAATCGTCCGCAAACAAATAAAAACGGCAGTGTATGAAGCACGCAGTTATTTCATTAATGAAAATATTACAAAGTCTGACTGACGTCACAAAGTCAGACTGCAACTAAATAGGAATGAAAACCAACTAGGACAAAACTTTGAAGATCTTGTTCAGAAAATCATAGTAGCTACCTAATTATTTCTATACAAATTGTGAGACTCAGCCAAGTTTACCTAGCGGTCGCAGTGCACTAGAGGACTTTGGAGCTACAACTATACCATAACTATTAAGGTAAAGATTGGTCTGCCGGTAAATTAGTTGACGGTCAGAGTTTAGCACCGCTTGCGAATTTCACAATGAACTATGGACCACTAACTATGAACATCGGGTAGCCTCCCGATAAGATCAATTTGCCGGAGAGCCAGCGGTCTTTACAATCGACGGAGTTGAGCTAAATTTACGACGAACTTCGATGTTATCCGAAGCTAATTTACTGGTCTTACTTATCGACTCGTTTTGCTTTACCTGTTGAAAGTATGATTTTAGATAATTCTGAGGCCTTAAGGGAAGATATCTTCAAAGATGATGAATGAATCTTGGTGCTCAGCCTTTTGCTTTTATAAACACGTCTTATAATAACTGTATATGATCGTATGTGCGTCAGGTTGGCTCGGCCACCAAAGAGAACTTCTAATTTTGTATCAAAGAGACACATAATAAATGAAGTGGGTGGTGTATCAATCGAATGTACTCCACTTCAAAAGCATATGTAATGCTTTTGAAGTGGAGTACATTCGATTGATACACCTCGCACCACCTAAAGGCAGGGGGCCAGGCAAGCCAGATGCACATGACGTGATCACAAGGATGAACAGCCTCCAGGTTGGACAAGACGACGGCTAGTAAGAAAAACCTACTACATTTAGTTGTTCAAATATACATACTCACACAAAGGTCTACAGGGATCCTGTGTACCGTCTTGGTCACACATTACTTAAGTGACCATTTAGTGGTGACCAGAGTCCCCTTACAGGCCTCAAAGGACGCGATTGTCAGGTAAATATCTTTAACAGTCGTTAGGGACTGCCACGGGTCCTAAAATTTGAACATCTGTTACAACAATAGGATAACGATAGGACCATTGTCATTTACTTGTTGATATTCCGCTACTAAAATACTTCATCATTTTCGGCCCTCAATATTCCCACTGCTGGGGGCTGCTCTTCGGGAGGGAGTGGGCTGTAATCTACCACGCACGCCCGGTGCGGGTTGGGAGATGTCACATTTCTTCGAATTATTGGTTCTGGGACATACCGATTTCATAAATGTTTTCCTTCGCCGTTTTAAGAGCACGGGTGATGAAATAATTTACACAAAGTAAAGCGCCTGTCTGGGTTCGAACCCACGACCTAAAACTCGTAAGTCGCGGCCGTTACTATTAGGCCACCACTGCTCTACTCTTGTTATTACAGTTAAAATATATTTCATAGCTTGCTTGTTTCTTCAAGCAGATTATCCGGATTCAAGCTTTCCATAAGAACTTCAATATCGTGTTTATCCTTTGAGAACGCTATTAATACTGAAGCGTTGAAGCAAACTTCATTCAATAAGAAATCATTCAACAGCGAGCGACCAACAATGCGAACTATTTTACTTTACCACATATTCTATGTGGATGTTTACGCTATACCGCGGTGAACAAGACAAAATACTTCGGCTGACTTCGTAAACAGATTTTGTTCCGAGACGTTGTTTCTTAATTACAAATTCCGATGTAACGGACAGGATACTCCGACGGTCGCGAACTGTAGCATCCCAATACACAAGTTTGAGGGCAACTGCTTAATTAAATCATCAATATAGGAGTCTCAAGGGAGGGATGGGGAGTCTCACACGGTCAGTGCCCGAGTGATGTATTGCTCGTTCTAATTTCAAATCTACTAATAATATCCCTCGTGAATTGTTTTTTAAGGAATTAATAAACTGTTGCGATGAGCAATTTTTGACGTGTATTGACGTAGATGTACTGGGGGTAGACTCGGATAATTATTCGTACATTAGTCAAGTATATGGTACATGTAGCTGGCTGGATCACTGCGTAGTGACGCAAGCAGCCAGGCAATGTGTAACTAGTGTGCGAGTGAAATATGATTCTATGGTTTCTGATCATTTACCGCTCATAATTGAGTGTAACTTAAATTTATTGACACCTAAGGTATCTCAAACGATAGAATCGGAAAAAAATGTGATCTGGGGTCAACGAAGTGACGAGCAGATTGTGAAATACATGAATGAGAGTAATCAATTGTTAGCACTAATTGATTTCCCAGCCGAATTTACTTGTTGTGCTGATTATTATTGTAACGACTCCGGTCACGAGCGTATTCTGGATAGGCTGTACTCTGACATCATCACTGCCCTCCGCACTGCGGCAACGGTGTCAACGGAGGAGGGCCGAGAGGGGGCCAGGAGGCGTGCGAGAACCTCACGAGTAATTGGGTGGAACAAACACGTCGCTGGGGCTCATAGGGACGCCAGGTCTAAGTTTATGGAATGGGACTTGTGCGGTAGGCCTAGGTCCGGTTCTGTCTATAATGATATGTGTGATAGCAGAAGGGTATTCAAATCAAGATTGAAGTGGTGTCAAGATCACCAAGATCAGATTAGAATGGATGCCCTCGCCGATAAACACCGTGAAGGCGACTTCCGTGGCTTCTGGCAGAGCACTGCAAAAATCAACGTTCGACCTGGACTTCCTGCGAGCGTCGGCGGGGTGAGTGATCCTAAGGGTATTGCTGATCTTTTTAAAGAGCATTTTGCTGTGAAATCGCCGCGTGGTCCAGACAGTGAGGTGCTCAATACTGATAGGAGTGGTCATGTTGTCGGAACGAGATTTAGTGCGAAAGAGGTAGCGAGTGTCATAAGGCACATGACTCGAGGAAAATCACCGGGTCACGATGGACTCAGTATTGAGCACTTCCTGCATGCTGGACCTCACATCTCGCGAGTATTAGCAATGTTTTACTCCCTGTGTGTGAGCCACAGCTATTTGCCGGATGATTTTATGAAAACCGTGGTAGTGCCGGTAGTTAAAAATAAGACGGGTGACTTAGCCGATACCAATAACTACAGGCCTATCTCTCTAGCTACCACAGCGGCTAAAGTTTTTGATGGTCTGCTTAATGTACAGTTGAACAATTACGTAACTCTCCACGACAACCAGTTCGGGTTTCGTCCGCAGCTATCAACGGAGAGCGCGATACTGTGCCTTAAGCACACCGTCAACTATTATACGAAGAGAAACACGCCGGTATACGCATGCTTCCTGGACCTCTCCAAGGCTTTCGATTTAGTCCAATACGATGTCCTGTGGAGCAAGTTAGACCAGATTAACTTACCGAATGAAATTACCAGCATATTTCGGTTCTGGTATGGGCATCAAAAGAATTGTGTGAGATGGGGGGGGGTGATGTCAGAGCTATATGAACTTGAATGTGGTGTCAGGCAGGGCGGGTTGACATCTCCCACGCTATTCAACGTGTATATGAATGACCTGATCGTCGCGCTCAGCAACTGCCATGTCGGCTGCCATATTGATGGAGTATCTGTGAATAATCTCAGTTATGCAGACGACATGGTGTTGCTGAGTGCGTCGGTATGTGGACTGAGGAGGTTGTTAAATATATGTGAAGACTATGCTCGTGATCATGGTTTGCGATATAATGTGGCAAAAAGCCAGTTAATGGTTTTTGGAGTTGGTGCAGTAAGTCCCCAGAATGTTCCGTCTGTTAGACTTAACGGGACACCTCTGAAGAGGGTGAATAAATTTAAATATTTGGGACATATTCTTACGCCTGACCTAAGTGATAATGAGGATATTGAGAGAGAGCGGAGGTCGCTCTCAGTACGAGCCAACATGATAGCCCGCAGGTTTGCTAGATGTTCAAGGAGGGTAAAAGTCACACTATTTAGAGCTTATTGTACATCCCTTTACACCTGCAGTTTGTGGGCTCGTTACACAAAGAAGTGCTATAGCGACCTCCGCGTTCTCTACAATAATGCATTTAGGATTGTGGTGGGGCTGCCTCGGTTCTGCAGCGCCTCGGGCATGTTCGCTGAGGAGCGCACCTCCTGTTTTTACGCAACAATGCGCAGGCGGAGCATCTCTCTGGTGCGCAGAGTACGGGCCAGCTCCAACGCAGTCCTGGCGATGATTGCTGACAGGCTGGACTGCCCTTATATGCTGCATTGTTGCAGCAGGCATGTTCAGGCGAGGCCGTTTAGCAGGCATTATTAATCTTAGGCGTTATTAATCTTGTTAGTGTGTTTTTGTATGTTTAGAATATGGTAATTTTATAATTTTTATTTTAATGCTATCCTATTTTATTTTGATTTTATTTTTTGACATTTATTATGAATTTTATTATTATTTTATTCTATTATATTATTAGTGTGAATTGTCTTGTAAAATGTGTTCTATGGGCCTAGTTACCCGAAATAAATGAATTATTATATTATTAATATCCTTAATCTATGGGGATTATACAGTATCGTAAAAATGGATCTTCACATTGTGATTGTGACGATTACTCTGTAAGATCACTGCTATTTAAGCTTTATGGTGAGGTGAGGTGAGGGAGGAGGAGGAGGTGGGGGAGGCCTTTCACCTCGCCATTAAACAGGCGTCAACCTAACGTAAGCACGTAACCAAAGCGGATCAGAAGCTCCGATACGACAACTCGGCTACGGCTAGGCGACGCCGCGCTTACGGCTCGCCGACCGCTGGTTTGATGGTGCAGCAGGCAGACCGGAGGGGTGAGGGGCAAGAGACGTAAGCTCGGGAACGGAGAGACGTAAGCGTGGGGACGACGAGCCGTAAGCGCGGGGACGACGAGCCGTAACGCACCGCACCGCGGTTCGTGAGCTTGTCCCGAGGCGAGGCGATTACGTTACGATTCCGATTAGTGTGCGTTGCAGTAGGAAGTTTCATACAAAGAATACTGAACGGCTCAAGTTGATACGGTGCCGATCCCTTTTCGGTTTGATACGTGTGCTATGAGCTTTAATGGTCAGGTGTCATTGGCCTTTAACAAAAGGTTTTTATAACTGACTTGAAAAAAAAGGTCTGTGTTCAATGACTTTACTTATACAAAGGCCTGATTTTTACAAAAGTCAGATAATTTTTATTTGTGGAATAAATATTGCGGTTTGACAGCTTTTGTATAGAAATTATGTCAAAGTGACATATTTATTCTTCAGATATATAAGTTATCTGAGTATAGAATAATCAGCCCTTAGTAGATAACCTATTATTTATCTAACGAGTATTTTAATCCCTATTTTAACTGTACAGTGAACGTTAACATCAAAATTGGTCCTTTAGCATCTGGTTTCAATTCGCAAGCACATTATTATCAGATTAAATCCGTTCATCAAAGTATTACCTAATTCACAATTTAAATTAGAAACCGAAGAATCGGACGAGGATTAAACTATCAGTTTTGTCGGAGAGAGAAACAAACGTTCAATTCTAAACAGGACTACAGGCCATAACAACATTTCCTTCAGAAGATTATCTAGGATTTCGCTTGGATAAATGAGATCTAACTCGTAATTTCATTTGATCCCGTCTTGTCGATATTCTCATCCCCGAGGGAGTTCCAATAATACCTGTTAATTGGAAACTAGTCCCTCAAAGGTCTGTCCTTGGTAACCGTCATAATGTAGGTACAGACGTCAGCACATCAAGCTACCCGAAACTGTCAAATTTTCCCAATCAACTTTGAACCTTATGCTTTAGCGATAAAGTTGAAATTATATTAAAGAAATTTGACAGATTGTAGTAGCTTGATGTGCTGGCGACTGTACTATAATTTGTTCTTTCTGGTTACAAACAGGATATTTTATAGAGTTTAGTTCATTTGTCTATAGGACGACGGTTGGTCGTCGGACACACTCATTACTTTGTTCAGTTTGTATTCAAATTGCCTGGTGATATATTTTTCTAAAGCTGGGAATAAGTGTTTCGAGCGCTGTTAATGACTGGGTGAGGACACTCAGAGTACTAAACTGTTTTAACATAAAGTAGATACTTTATTCTGAAAGAAGGTGCCATCAAGTAGATTAAATACTAAGTTTTCACGTAGTTATGTATTGACTCAGGGCCTCGCATAACACCTAAAAAGATAGGTCATTGGGTGATAAATAAATACACAATTTATTATTGACCAAAATTTTATTCCAAAATAAAACATTTAAGTTTTCTTCTGACACACCTGAAAGAAGAAAATTTATCGTTATTTTACATTGTTTTATAAAAGCATATCAATTAATTCAGTCCATCAGGTACCTACACAGCAATAATGTTATATAAGGAACACATAGCAAGCAAAGTCAGCACACCGAGTATTAAGCTTACTTTGCCAAACATTCCCAATATTAGAATACAGATAAAAAAGTATGATTTAAAAATAATAATAGGACACTATGGTGTAAAGCTTGTAGAAGAAACCACGTATTTAAAACAATAATATAAGACCCTAAATATTAAAGATAATATAAAGTCAAAGAAAGGAGACTGGAGTCAATTATATCAAACTTTGAGTTTATAGAAACTGAACCCAATACATATTTTTTTAAGGATCCAAAAGGTAGATCACGAACAAAGACACCGGGCTCTTAGCAAGAGTTTTCATGTCAATGAAAGTAAATAATTGCATTATATTATAAAAAAAAATGTATTTTACGAAACAGTTGATGTTTACCTACGCTTGTGTTGGAGAATAAAAACAGGCTTTATGGACATTTTAAGTTTAACCAACAAAAGCCCCAAAAACCTATTAAATGTTACGAAGAACATGGAAGTCTGACACTCCCTTCCGCTCCACCCAGAGCGGGATGAGTCATTTGATGATTTCCCATCAAAAAAAAAAATAGGGTGGTCAGCATTAAAAACTTTAGGAGGCGGGGGATCACACCAGAAAATCCAGCCAGTATTATTTATGAAAACAATAAATTAAGAAACTTTGACTAGTTATAATTCTTAAACTACTGGTTCAAATTTAATGAAATTTGAAATATACCGTGTTTATACAATGCCTGATTGATTACTGAAATGAAAATTCAGGTCTCTAGTTTTATCCACAACGAAGTTATAGGGTGTCGAAAATGGCCTGAACTGCTTCTAGAAAAGGATGGTACGGCCGTGCCCCTTTTTGCTCGACTCCGTGCCCCCAGATTAAGATTTTTAAGACAAATATTCACGTTTACTTTTATTTATTTGAATGAACCGTGATTGTTTTATTTTTTATTTTAATTAATTATTTAACCTAAAAGAAATACATTATTTTAATTATTATTGTAAATCAGTACCAATTTATTTTTTGTTGGTCAATTATTACTTAGTTAACCTCGTGTAGAATAAAGCGCGATATTTTTTTATTTTGAATGCATGGAAAAATACATAGGTAATTATTATGGTTTACGTATTTTTAATTTTAGAGGAGAAAAAAGTATGGTAAAGAGTGAGATGACAATATAGATTGAGAGAGTATAGATTGTGTGAGTGTACAATATAGATTGTAAAGATTTATGTACATCAATTAGTTCAATAATTTCAATAACGATAATTTCAAAAATCTCACTCTTTACCATGCTTTTTTCTCCTCTAAAATTAGGCCCTATGGCCCTAAACTAGAGCTATATAATAAAAAGAAAGAAAGAAGAAGTATTTTAAAGGAAAAAGTTACAACTAGAAGTTATTTTCTAAGACCCAATTAATTATGACAATACAAATAATTCGGTATTTACGTGTCGTTGAAGACATGAGGGCCACTCCAGTTTACTTTCCTACAAAAGTCCCGCTGAATATTGGTATATTTCTAGACATTATATGGTAAATAAAAGGGCGGTTTGCCTCAAAAACTATTGGTACGTCAGGAGGTAAAGGAAGAAGTCCTGGCAAATGTATTACTGAAATAAAGAAGATAGAGGGTTTCAATAATTGCTTCTGCTTATGTGTACTTTTAAATTGTTCTATGTTGCTCACTATACTTGAGATCTTGACCGTAAGCCATGACTGATTACCTACTACGCAAGTAAAATAGAAGTACGCATTAATTAGTAAATAAACGATTTATTATTTTTATTATATCTTTATATAATATCTCGGGGCTATGGAGGTACCGGTCTTTTGGAAGGCGTGCGAGGGTCCAAAGCCAACTCGCAGAGGTGCGATAGACATTTTTAATGAAATGAGGCACCATTTAATTATTATTATAATTATTTATACAATTTTTATTTATAATTTGATTTAAAGTTAAATAATTTCAGTTATGAGGAGAGCTAAGTACGGACTGTTGAAGTATCTTGTAGACCGTAGGTGTTTTGGCAATAATGAATAGTTTACCTTATTATGTATTCTTAACGTGTCTTTTATAAGTAAGTATTCTTTTTTAAGAATCAAGTATAAACATGAAAAGTAGGTCTACAATAAACAACAGAAATATTGAAAATAACAGTAATATTATTAATTTAATAAAATATACTTCTGTTGCTCTCATGGAGACTAATTACATAGTTTACTGGGCGCCTACGAAAGTCTCGCTGAATATTGATTTATTTCCAGACAATATCTGGTATATGAAAAGCCGGTTAGCTTCAAAAACTTTAACTGGCTCTGCTTCTGAATACATAATGACTCCTTCTAAAAACCCTATTTCTGAAATAAAGAATGTGGTCTTTGAAGTCGACCTGTATTTAACAATGTTCAATTTATCAAATATTGAATTATCTAATTATTCCTACTTTTAGGTAAGGTCCTTTCCACATTAATTACAATTGCTTTATTAGCCTTTAGCAGTTCACTACCTAGCCCTAATAAAATATTCACAGCCACGTGTGAAAATAGCCACAATCACTAAGAATCGTTGAGCAACTCTCTGAATGCCTGCAATGAAAAATCTGGAGGATGCAGCCATGCGTCGTGATCATGGTGGTAGTTTTCTTGCTTTAATAATGTTCTACTTAAAAAAAATATATAAACTTATATTAGATCTAGATATACCATCACCATACCTTCCACCACTGTCAATTGCTAATAGCTCTGGTTATTGTACCTACGTCACAATACTGCAACCCTCTCTATGGGGCACCAACAAATGTTCCACAGAATATAGGAACGCCATTGAATAAAATATAGTAAATGAAAGGATGTATAGCTTCGAATAAATAGATCTTTGGAGGATCTACTCGGACAGAAGTTGTGCGAACTCCAATCACAGCTGAAAAGGAATAAATAAAAGTTGAAGGACAAAAGTTATTTTACATTAGCGAAAAAAAACTTCAGTTTCCGACAATTGAGTAAAATTCGAGTAAAGTACTCTTTCACATCAATGATCTCAACTTTATAATATTATGACATAAATCCTTCAATGATTTCTATTCACTAAACTTTCAGAATGAGAAAGTCTATAAATGAACTGGTATCAGTGACAGAAATAAATTGGATACCCAGATACAAATTGTGATCAAAGATTAGTTCGAAAGTATAGCGACTTGGAACGAGAAGACGGAATGTAGTCCGTCCTTCAGAAGACGTAAAGACGCTTGCGCAGGACGACGCAACCTGTTGTATATATATATATATATATATGGTGGAGGTTTATATAGTTAAAACTTACGGTCTATAGACATCAATGATAATAGGAACACCACTGAAAATACTATCGAAAAGGTTCCATTACAGTTTACTATTCAATATTCCCACAACAATGACTAACAAAATATTATTGACGAATACAAAACTAAATATGATAAATACAGTGATTACCAATAAAGATTCGCATTATTGGCCACCAACAAACACTCCACAGAATATAGAAGTGCTACTGCCGAAGACGATATAAAATATGAAAGGACTATCTGCATTGAATATATATTTCTTTGGAGGAAATGAGGGAGCAGCGCTTCCAGCAAGGCCTACAGCTGAAAAAGAATAAGAATCGATAGTTAAAGATCCTGAAAACTATCTCAAAAGAAATCAATTGTGTGGTATGTTTTGTATTCTAGATATGTAGGACTGAGAATGTCAAATCTATATATTTATGATGACTGACGAAAACGTATACTATAACCGTGAAAAGCTACATATACAAAAGAATTAATACATAGTGCTTGTGGAAACAGTATTCCTTCACCATTTAACCAACCACCATTTCAAAGTGACCAGATTACGCATTATTTCATTTTATTTCACCTTTTACTTTCCTCCTACAAATGTTCCACAAAACAAAGGTGTTTTGTATGGACTTTTTTCACTTCTTAATAATATATAGAAAGCAAAAGGGCGAGTTGCCATAAACTCATAGCGTTTGGGAGGAGGATACATAGCTGATGTAACGCCGACTATAACAGCTGAAAATGAAAAATGTGACTTAAGTAAGGATAACTCCAAGAGATCCCAAGTCATGTGTAGTTGAAAATCTACTTGGATTAAAATTATAACTTGAATGCAAGATAGTTGCGCTTCGTAAACAAGGTGCTTGAAGTTAGTAGTTAGATAAATAAAAATAGTAATAAATTTTGAATAAAACTATTCCGCAGGCATAAGTAGGTAACGCATGTAAGCATAGAAATATAAAATAAGTCATAATTTAGTTTTTAAATCTGGCTTTTTATATTCATGCACAAGCACACAAACATGCATTTAGAGCATCTTATTTCACCTTATTGGACGAAGACTCCAGAAAATAATACCATATGTCGTAATTTTATATAAAATAAAAACGGATGGTTAGCATTAAAAACTTTTGGCGGATTTACAGGTGCTATATTCATTCTTGATAGAATAACGGCTGTAAATATAAAACATTAAGAACTAAATATTGTGAAATTCCATCTGATAAATCATGTGTCACATGGAATTTCTTATGATCGAAATGAACTTGGAAATATAAGGAAAAGTCCCAAAGGTAGAAATAGTGCTTGCGATACATTTCATGTCCTTCACCACGAACCGACCACCAATTGGTAAGTTTAAACATATTGTTACGATTTCTGTACTTTAATTTCACCTTTTACTGCGCCCCTACAAATAGCCCGCAAAACAGAGGTATTTTGCCAAACATTATATAGAATATGAAGGGTTGTGTTGCTTTAAAGATATATCTCTCCGGAGGAGGATACTGGAGTGACAAAGTATTCACTGTCAAAGCTGAAAAATGAAAAACCTTTGGTATAATAACTACGGAATCCAAGCAATGTCACAATTGATGTTTAGAGTAAATTCACTTTAGTGAACAAAGGCTCCGCAGAATAATACAGTTTTCTTATAATTAATATAAAATAGGAAAGGGTGATTAGCGTTGAAGATCTAAAGCGGAGTTAAAGGGCTACTCCTTCTAGTAACAACGATAGCTGTAAATAAAGTAGGAATGATTAAAACAATGAAAAGACGTTCTTCACACACTTAGATTTATAGTAGAAGATTATGTGCGTGTGGTGTGAGGGCCACTTTGTTAAAACTCTTTGAAAATGTGCTTAGGATTTAGTGAACATTCCCAAAGAATTGTGAAAGTTGGTATCAGATTTTGTGAAAGTCTAATAACCGAGTTATAGACTGTAAAGATGGGCCCTCAGTTCTCACATATAGGATGAGGGCCCACCTGAAACTGATAAACTATTGACACTACAGAAAAAGTCTTTATGCCAAAATCTAAGCAAATCCCAAACAAAATTTGTGAAAACAAGATACTATCGCAAAACACTGTCCTACTTTGTATATCTTCGTACAAAATGGGCCCTCAATTCTCATATACGTAAAAGTTTATTACGCAATTATAATGAAATCATTA
Organism: Mesoligia furuncula; assembly: GCA_916614155.1. Taxonomy (NCBI): domain Eukaryota; kingdom Metazoa; phylum Arthropoda; class Insecta; order Lepidoptera; family Noctuidae; genus Mesoligia; species Mesoligia furuncula. The sequence continues at coordinate 19,416,994 of OU744800.1, read as the reverse complement.
ACTTACAGCTACTGTTTGAAATCCTATATGCTACTAAATAAATTGTGAAAATTTATAAAAGCAAGAACAGGTCACCACTTTTTGTTGTTTGAAAGTTATCCCTCAGTCCTCCATTTCTTTTGTTTTCGATTTATTACGCTTATCGTATGAAAGATAAGACAAATTCAAAATTGTCTCTTTTTGTGTCAAAATTGTGCAACAAATTCGATACCAGAAAGAAATTAAAAGACCCTTTATTATATAAGAAAATCGAGTTTTATTTTTATTATCTGAATTTGCAAATAGGGTGACCACAATTTCTTTTAGATTGCAGTAAAGATTAGTAAATGTAGAGTATAAGTTTTAATAAACTTTCTTCGATTTTTCGCTTAATATCGTCATAGCATTTGTACTCAAGTTTCGTGATAAAAAAAAAATATTTCGGAATTCGAATGATCACAAAAAAATACTGTTACCCAAATCATTTTTGCTTGAAATATCGTTCGTTCTGATGACAATAATCAAATAATTTATTTATTATTTTTATAAAGGCGTTTGCCCAGCCATGAGACAATGTAGGCTAAATATAATCCTAACTAATATTATAAATAAAAGTAATAACTAGTTAATATTATATTAAAAATATTATTACATGTTTTATATAATTATTGTTTACATATATGCACAATAGTTGTAATATTTAGTGTAGTTACTAAACAATAGTTTATGATAGTGCAGCGGAAGTTGTAGGTAATAAAGCATTAAGGCGAGTTTTATGAAACAGTTGTAGTGAAGAATAAAAATAATAATAATTTTTTAATACGCAAACACATCTTCGGTCAAGACACTCAATCATCTTCGGTCAAGATATCAAACATTCAAGGTAAGTTTGTTTTGATACCTAGCTACTCATAATTTTATAAGTTCGTAATATTTTACTAAATAGTACTTAGATAGTCACTCTAAGAATTGTTTAGGTAATTCAATTTCACCTATTTATAAATTGTAAATTTTTTAAAATAAAATATTTAATTTAAATATTTTTTTTTTAAATACTTAAATATTATTTCATACTCCAGAAAACATCTTTGTTATTGTGCAAGTACCTACCTAGGAATAAAAAAAACATCCAGGAACGCACTGCTTTATTAGGTACTAGCTCCTGCCCGCGACTTCGTCCGCGTGACATTCAAAAGTCATATGGCTCCATCTATTATCATAATAACGTTATTATTGTTTTCCTCGGGAATAGCACTTTTTTCGGGATGAAAGGTACAGTGGTTTAGGCGTGAAAAGCTAACAAACAAACTTACTTTCGCATTTATAATATTAGTTAGGATTATATTTAGCCTACATTGTCCCATTGCTGGGCAAAAGCCTTTATAAAAATAATAAATAAATTATTTGATTATTGTCATTAGTTTTTTCGGAACGAACGATTTTTCAAGCAAAAATGATTTGGGGAACAGTATTTTTCTATGTCATCGTTCAATTTCCTCAGTTCAATTTTTTTTTTATCACGAAACTTGAGTACAAATGCTATTACGACAATAAGCGAAAAATCGAAGAAAGTTTATTAAAACCTATGACTCTACATTTATTAATCTTTAATGCAATCTAAAAGAAATTGTGGTTACCCTATTTCCTAATACAGAGAATAAAAATAAAACTCGATTTACTTATACAGGGTCTTTTAATTTCTGTCTGGTATCGCATTTGTTGCACAATTTTTTTCACAAAAAGAGACAATTTTTTATTTGTCTTATCTTTCATACGATAAGCGTAATAAATCGAAAACAAAATAAAATGGAGGACTGAGGGCCCAAATTTTATCAAGGTCATAACTTTAAAATAACAAAAGGTGGTGATCTGTTCTTGCTTTCATAAATTTTCACAATTTATTTAGTAGCATATAGGATTTCAAACAGTAGCTGTAAGTTAATGATTTCATTATAATTGCGTAATAAACTTTTACGTGTATGAGAATTGAGGGCCCATTTTGTACGAAGATATACAAAGTAGGACAGTATTTTGCGATAATATCCTGTTTTCACAAATTTTGTTTGGCATTAGCTTAGATTTTGGCATTAAGACTTTTTCTGTAGTGTCCATAGTTTATCAGTTTTAGGTGGGCCCTCAATCCTCTATGTGAGAACTGAGGGCCCAACTTTACAGTCTATAACTCGATTATTAGACTTTCACAAAATCTGATACCAACTTTCACAATTCTTTGGGAATGTTCACTAAATCCTAAGCACATTTTCAAAGAGTTTTAACAAAGTGGCCCTCACACCACACGCACATAGAAGATTTACCTACACAAAGAAATATATTCTTTTTATTTGTAGATAAAAAGACTATCTTAAAAGGTAAAATACCGTAGACTTCGTTAACTTCGATTGTCAATTATTTATAAACGAGTAGATGAGGTATAAATTACAAAAAGCCAACTGCTGATCTTATACTATGATGTCTTATGCTATGATGCTTTGTCCACGTTCATCTGAACATACCCGTATGCGGCTTTACGAGTACTTGCTACCTAACATTTTTGAATGACGTCACCTAAATGATAGGAGTATGTCCTTCTAGGGCGTTCCTACCGGCTTTTTTCTAGCATCTGCCTTATTAAATCCTTTCAGTAATTCAATCTCTCATTCATTCTTTCAGTATGACTTGCGTGATCGTTACAATGTGTTGTCGATACATACCAGTGGCAGCCGCTGCCTCAGTTCCTGTTTCATCAAGTTCCATGAAAGCTTTCTGTACAGCATCAGAAACATACAATGGCTCCGGTGTTTGTAATATTCCTACAAGTCCATTACTGCTTGGATTAAACATTTCGCTGGCTCCGTACTAAAATGGTATAAAGTTAAATAAATAATTGTTTACTGCAGTAATGTAATTTTGTCCAAAGAACTGGGGGCCTAAAAAGGCCACTTTGGCAGAATCACAAAAGGATAACAGAATGGACAGTTATCTTTTAAGTAAATCGTATCAAATCCCATTGGTGAAGCATTTTTCAGTTATATTTTTTGTCTGTGCTAAAGTACCAATCAATCCAATCCAAATCCAATCCCAAGCTCTTTGATTGTACCTAAGTAGTGCAGCGAAAAAAAGAAAAACACGGACTGTCTTGGCTATTTTATAATTCATAATGTTATCCTTTTAAGATTCTCCAAAGTGGCCTTTTTAGGCCCCCTGGTTTCTCGAAAAATGTTGTGTGTCAACTTTCTATTTAGGTTTGATGTAAGTATTTAACAAAGATAACAATATAAATATCTTTAAAAATTACATAATAATACCTTCTTAAGCAGTGCTTGTACATCAGTTTCGGTGTTTATTAACATTTTCGGTAAGTAAACATCACATTTTTCAGGTTTAAGGCTTTGCATTATCTTATTCCACTCATCAGGTTTACTAATAGTTTCAAGTGTAACAGGTAAGTCTTCTTTATTTCTTGGAAGAACGACCACGAAACTGAAATTGTGGCCTTTGTAAAACATTTCTAGGCCCTGAAATAAAAAACAAGGGAATTAAGTTGGATATACAAATACATGGGGAATACACATGCACTCAGAATGATTGAACCAAAAGGTTACATAAATTAGTTTGGCATTTGTTCATTTAAACTTGATAGGAATATTTAAATAAATACAAACCTGGTATTTGTCATTCTCAGCGTAGTTAAAAGTATTTTGTTGGTACATGATTTTTAAAGGTACAGTTTCTCCGTTACTTTTATGGAAATCTTTGGTTTTTGTATCCTTTGGATTGAATTGTTTTACCCAATTACCCTGAAAAATTATGAATATTTAGATTCTGGATTACTGTCTTATTTAAGCAGAAAATTATGACAAATTCTTACCAGGAAATAAATTGCGTTGACCAAACATAATGTTGTACTACTAGAAAACATTTCCGGTTTTACAAGATCTTGGATTTTACCGTGAGTACGGTCGGATACCTGGTGAACAAAATAAATGATAGAATGGATTTTAATACAGTAGTTTTTTTTAGGGTTCCGTACCTCAAAATGAAAAACGGGACCAAAGATCCTTTTATGATCACTTCATTGTCCGTCTGTCCGTCCGTATGTCAAGACCCTTTTTCTCAAGAACGCGTGGAGTTGTAAAGTTGAAATTAATATAATATACTCAGGATTGCAATCTCTTTAAGCAGTGAAAAAATCAAACTTTTATGTCAACTCAATCAAAAGATACGGGCGTTTATGTTCTGCTTATGCCGCGTATTTTGACACTCGCCAGGGAATTAAAACCTATAGGGAACTTCCTGTTGACTCTAGAATCATGAAATTTGGCAAGAAGCAATGTCATGTAGCACAAGTAAAGGAAAAAATCTGAAAACCGTAGTAGTAACATTAACTACAAAAAAAAAAATCGCGTCATAAACTATTTAATACCTACGAACTTGTACGGAACCTTAGGTGCGCGAGTCCGACTCACACTTGACCGGTTTTTTATATAACATAGAGATTATGTAGCTGTAATTTTTTGACTCACCCATTTGTTTATTAAAGCAGCAGTTGGAACACTTTTACTAAAGTCGACGTTCTCTCCTCCAGCTTGGAAATATACTGACGAGTCACGTATGAAATCTTTGCTAAGTGGCCGGTTCTTGTTTGCATAATATTTGGTAGCCACTTCAAATACGACATGTGTTTGATTGCTGAATTCGGCTGTTAATCCGGGGAAACAGGCCTTTATCTAAAAGAACATTTCAAAGAAGTTGATTAGGTTTTGCCGTGTTTAATTAATTATCTATAATTATTTGTTCTTTCCCTGTTTTCATGTTTACTGCAAATAAACTTATTTTTAACCTTTCATTCATTCTTTCTTTTCTTTCTATACAAAACTTGAAGGTTAAAAATATGTAACGTACCTCTTCTTTATTGCGAAGACCGATCAGTTTGAGTAGTTGTTCTAAAACCAATCCCTTGGCAAATAGTGCAAGTTGTGCCAAGGGAATCGTAAGAGATGTAGCTGATGCTACACAGTTTTCATCAGGTTTGCTCGAAACTAGGTACTAAGGAAAAAAATAACGTTAAATTCTCTAAATTAATATTTAGATATTCAATGGCTGACACAAATCTAGATTTTAATTTTATAGGTTGATTTATTTGATTCTTATTTACTATATACAAGCTAAAACCAATATATATATACAGGGCATCCTACGGCTATGCCACATGGAGGGAAGTTACCTTGAATATTGTAGATGGAACATTTTACTGAAAGAAGACGTTATTTTAATTTAAAAAACAATTTAAACTGCTTTCATAGATTTTTAAGTAATTACATGGTTGAACCGGGAATCGAACCCGCTACACGAGATAAAAAATTACCGTGTAGCTTTATCATACCGATCGAAAGGCTTCATCATAAGTATTATTTTTTGCTAAATAACATAGTGTCAGAAATAAAAGGAAGAACATGAATTTTAACATTTGATGTGAAATTTTGTTCAGGAAAATGAAAATCTGACATTGCTGACATAGGACAGCCCTAAAGTCACGTGAATGGTGGCGATGTCCCGAAATACTCGATGAGCACTCGGACCCCAAGGCAAACCATATAGTTGTATATTTATGTTTGTGTATGTTTCAAACCATATAGACCCCAAGAAACACATAGCTCCCAATAAGTTTGTTATATTTGCCCCGTTTGAGGTTTTCTGCTCTTGCAGCAGCCGCCCCAGCACAGCCCGCCGTGCTGGGTAGATGGGATGGCGCGAGGATGTCGACAGGTTGCATCCCACACAAAATTTTAATAATTTATTTATCTGCTGATTTGATGATCACACCACACAAACAGACTAAAGAAAGATTAGTTCATATAGAATCAACACTTACGTGCAAAAATTTTCCAGATAAGGCAATGCTTGCCTGATCGAGTCGAGCTCTTGCCTCTGTGACATTCACCGTCGTGTTTTCTGAAGCTAGTAAACAAATAAAAAAAATTTAAGAAAAATAATACGGTGTAAAGTTTAACCAAACTGTTATTTTTGGCAAGGAAAGATATTTTAATTTTTTTTTGTTTCATGTAGATATTCAATAAATTTTACGGATTATGCTTCCAAAACACTTTTATTTCTCACAAATCAATTGTATACGCTTCTGTCATTGTCAAGGTCATAAGGAAGAAAAACATTTTTTTTTACTTTCCGCCATTGTTATTTTTCTTCAAACTTTGCTAATATTACAGGATTAAAATTATAAGCTCGTGTAAATCAATTTACTGCCGAATGTACGAAAATACTTGGTATATGGTTTTTATCTTACTTGAACAACAAAGGACCAAGAGTCTAGCCTTGGTGAACTAAAAACATGAGTTCTGGCGTAAATTATTTACGTTAGTAGGTATTTACGCTATCGATCATTTTTTCAAGATCGAAAGCAATTCTTAGGTTGGTACACCTGCGACTCTTTACAGTACTTCCGCAGCGTTTCTGATGCTATGCAATGGCGTTACAGTTACTAACCTTACAGTCACTTTTGAATTGTCAAGGGGTCGGTCAGTCAGAAAGATGAAGCTGTGCATTCCAACGCCACGCCACGCCTTTTTATTGAATTTGTATGTAAAATATTAAGCGAGGGACGGTTTATCTGCGCCCCGTCACGCGACGCGTTATAGTGTGTTCATCAACTTACTTTACCAATGGTTTAGCGACCCAGGCGCGCATTTCACAATCTTTGTGAAAAGTCGTCACCAATTATTTTAATTTATTTTAAATGGTTGTAATATTTTTTTCTGCTTGTACAATTAAGAATGGTCATTTAACATGTGTCGTCTGTTTGTCATATTACATAATGTGGCTGTTTGTTGTTCTCATTTAATAAAATAAAATAACACTATGATAATAGTACATTACGAAATGTGTGTCTTAAGTCACACGTATCGTATACTATTGTAGGTATAGCTCGTGCGACCTAAACCTGCAATTAGGCCCCGCTTTTCTGTGTAAAAATTGAGTACTTAAGTCACAGATAAGCGTGACTTAAGTGTGAGTTTAGGTCACACAGTGCTATAAGTAATCTATGATAAAAGCCGATGATGGAACTAATTTCATAATGTAAACAAAATAAATATATTTACTTGCAATGTAACACGCTGCATTCAGCAGAATTAATGCAGTCACCAAGTGTGAAGATTTAAACATTTTATTGATTCCTAAAATACGCACAGTATGCCCCATTTGTTAATACTAAATTTCAGTATAGCTATGCTTAATCGAAAGTACGAATGATTAGTTAGCCTTTCGATGCGTATAAAATAATCTCATGCACAATTACCATATATGGCGAACATGAATTTCAAGATTAGAATTCTTGTTGTGCAAATAAAAAAACCGGGCAAGAGCGAGTCGGACTCGCGCACCGAGGGTTCCGTAACATCCGGGTTTATGCATAAGGTTTTTGTTTATGAAATTAAATGTTTTTATTTTTATTTTTGAGTTGATTGAATGAATGGTAAGTTGCGGTTTACGATTTATGACGTATTAAAAAAAAACTACTTACTAGATCTCGTTCAAACCAATTTTCGGTGGTAGTTTACATGGTAATGTACATCATATATTTTTTTTAGTTTTATCATTCTCTTATTTTAGAAGTTACAGGGGGGGGGGGACACACATTTTACCAATTTGGAAGTGTCTCTCGCGCAAACTATTCAGTTTAGAAAAAAATGATATTAGAAACCTCAATATCATTTTTGAAGACCTACCCATAGATACCCCACATGTATGGGTTTGATCAAAAAAAAATATTGAGTTTCGGTTCTAAGTATGGGGAACCCTAAAAGTTATTGTTTTTTTTCTATTTTTGTGTGAAAATCTTAATGCGGTTCACAGAATACATCTACTTACCAAGTTTCAACAGTATAGTTTTTATAGTTTCGGAGAAAAGTGGCTGTGACAGACGGACGGACAGACAGACAGACGGACAGACAGACAGACAGACATGACGAATCTATAAGGGTTCCGTTTTTACCATTTGGCTACGGAACCCTAAAAACAATTAGTTATGCTAAATTGGCCAAAAACAAGTTTTCCTTGCACATGAAGGGTTTCGCAGAGTAGAACATTCTTCATTTCTTAGAATTTCTGTGTGTACATATAATCTATTCCTTGGTTTTGATTTTTTTGGGCGTTGAATTTGTGTAGGTATTAACATTTTTTCTTTCTTTCTGTATCATGTTCGCATATATGTACGTACCTATATCTTTCCTTAAAATTGTTCATCCCAAGGCTACGCTTACCCGGGCAATTAATTGCGCAATTCTCGGCTATAACGACAAATTTACGACAATTCCAAGATTGTATACGAATTGCCAATTGCGTAATTTCAGTTCCTTGTATAAGTGTGTAAGCGCAAAATTAGATAGAGAGAGCAGACAAACGCTTTTAACTGGAGAAGCATTTTATCAAATTGGGTACGTAGTTCTTTTTAGTAAGCTAGTAAAAACTAATGCATTTTTAGTATTAAATGAAAAGCTGACTTAATATTTTCTGATTCAGTGTTGAACTCCAATACGGGCTCGACTTTGCTTTTATAATTCGCCTTGTTATATTACACGGATGAATTAAAATGTAGGTAGTTATGTATAATTTATTCCGTTAATTTTCTCTTCTTCGCACCTTTTATTCTTTATCAGCATAAAGCCCATAGCAACGTATATATACATAAAACATTATTTAACCCCAGTAGATTTATTATAGTTACACCTCTACTTAATCCTTCGGGGATTAGAGGCGTGATGTTAAGTGTGATATTTAACCCTAATTATCATCGGCCTAGCCTTTTCCCAACTATGTTGGGGTCAGCTTCCAGTCTAACCGGATGCAGCTAAGTACCAGTATTTTACATGGAGCGACTGCCTATTTGACCTCCACAACTGAGTTACTGGGTAATACGAAACCCCTTGGCAAGTCTGATTGTCACACTTTCGGGGTTCTGCAAACCCGTAACGACTGTCAAAGATCCACGGATGACAGCCGGGACCAACGGCTTAACGTGCGTCTTGGTATGTAAAAATGGTCACCCGTCCCAGGACCAACCGCGGTAAGCGTAGCTTAACCTTATCGATCGGCCCTTGCGGCTGTTATTACTTAGCCACAACCATAATACCAGCATTAATTTGACGAGGGGCTCAGGAGTTAGATTTAGTATAGGTATGTGAGTAAACGACATCAGACATCATCACACATAAGTAAATACACAACGACGTTTTCATTATTGAGCAACTGGATGAGTTGCTGAAAGTCGAGTTGAATGGCGTGCATTAGGAGAAGGAGATGTCTATGTCCAGCAGTGGGCTGCTGTAGGCTGATGATGATGATTTCATTATTAGGTACGGTGCGGATAAATCAACGGAGGGGCTTGTGGTTAAATAATATCAGGTTCAGCTGCGGTTGGTACGTGTATTCTGGAGTCCGTGCTTCGGAAAGCATTTTAAGGCGTTGGTCCCGACTGACATTCGTGGATCTTTGAGTCAGGGCCTGGGATGTGGCGGTCAAATAGGCAGTCGCTCCATGTAAAATAGTGATATTCAGCTTAGAATCCGGTTAGACAAGAAGCCGACTCCGATGTAGTTAGGAAAAGGCCAGGCAGATGATGATGGATAGATCAAGGTAGACTCAAGTCAAAGTCGAAGTCAAAATAATTTATTTTATTAACAAACGCTTTCTGTAAGTAAAATACAATAACAAGTTCTCATTGAAATAACTGAAAACCCAGCGAGGGGTTATTGTATTTTTAATAGTCAAGTCAAAAAAAGTCAAAGTCGAAACATTAATTTTAATAAAACTATTCAGAAACATTTTTAAATTGTACGAGTCGGTCTGTCCTTAAGTGGTCATATCTGAGAACATTTTGAAAAAAAAAAAAAGAAAAGGGTCTAGCAAAAACAACAAAATCACTCACGACATTCACAGATGGGTATGCAAACTCCATTGTCGTTTCTCACAAGACCATGTTTACAGATACATGCTGGTGTATCGTCACAGTTATCATCTTCTACAGGTGGACAATCCATCTTCATGCCAACTTCACAACAGGTGAGAGGCTCGCAGACCCGGCAGGGACTCTCCTCATATCTCTCGTCTGGACCACATCGGGATGCTAGAAATAGAAAATATTTTTAAGCCATAATTATGTCGAGACACGTTCGCTTCACTATTTCTAACTAAATAGGTACTGCAACTCCCGAAATCCAGAATCAACAGTAGCGGCCAAGTGATACATATATTTCTATTTATATGTATATTATATCAAATATATAATTATATATTTCGTCGTGTCCCAGAGAAGTGATTCAACTGTCATAGAGATTGGAGATTAGGTTATTTCCAATAGCGTAGAAATTGGCACGAAATAAACCACCCTTGATAATAAGGCACTAGACACGCGCGGGGGATGCGATGGTATCAACAATTCAACACACACTTTATGGTATTGTTATCAAATCACAAATTATGTTTAATGTTGTTAAATATAGGTATATGTGTACGTTAATTATATTATATTATCTTTGGTGTATAAAGCTAGATATATGTTTAAGTAATATAATATTTTAATTGTGAAAGTTCCTAATTTACGTGATATTGGTTATTGGATACTCACTACAATGTTACTCGCATTAGTTTTAAGTTATCTTGCTGCGCCCTAAAAGGGTTATGTACTCACTAGTAGCCGAGTAGTAGTGTACGCCTAGCGTGTAACTATGGTTGTGTACATTCTGCATTAAATAAATAAATATTAAAACGAAGAAAAAGGTCGCACAGCTAGTATGTTCATTGTTTATGAATTACTAGCAGTGCCCCGCGGTTTCACCCGCATAAGTGTCGATCCCATGGGAATATCGGGATAAAAAGTAGTCTATATTTTAATCCAGGGTGCCAGCTACCTCCACACCAAATTTTATCGAAATTGGTCTAGCCGTTTGAGCGTGAAGATTTAACAAACATTTCAATATTGATTATGTTGCACACAATAGTGTGACAAGCTTCCAGCCTGAAGGTAAGTTGGCCATTGTTCCTTATAGACATCACACTTCACACTTCTGTTTCATCGAAAAGAAATTGCCAAATTATCACTTCCCAAACAATTTTCCACATAATTTCATTTGCCAAATAATTACTTAGCAAATAATCTTTTCACAAAAAAAATTGTAACGCAAACCTAATCTTTGGCAAGTGAACGTTTAAACAATAACTTGCTTACCAACTAGTACTTTTACAAATTTTAATTGTAGCCTATGATTTCAATTGGCACTGTTTAATTAATGTTATGAGGTAAAGGTATTTGTATCCTCATTCGTTCGCTCTTGCATCCAATGTCGATATGAAAAGGGTTTAAAGTAACCTAACAAAACCGAACCCCGGGGTGCCCTTCGCTCGCTCTTGCATCCTACGTTGCCTATCGACTGACCGGAACCATGCAATTTAATTAAAAAAGTAATTATGTAAGTAAAACCACGTATATCCCAAAAAAAAAAAAAATTGTCTATTGTGTATATTTTTGTTCATAACAAATCATTTGACTAAATGTTTATTGTCTAAAGATTGTTTGTTGTAATAAATCATTTGACTAAATGACCATTATCCTTGATAATATTCTGCCAAGTAAAATTTTTACCAAATTAAAAAGTGCGTACTAAAATTATTCCAAACATTGCATTGGTATAAAAATGGTTGCTAAAATTTGTTTGGCTAGTGAAATTTTGGCAAAATCTTTTCGGCAAAACGGCAGGGTGTGTGCCTATAATTACAGCGGAACCGTCAACACAGCAGCGATACTTAGCCTAATCAGCCTATAATGTTCCTAGTGGACACAGGCATCCTCTCAGTGAGAGGGAGTGGGCCGTAATCCACCACGCGGGCCCAGTGTGGGTTGGTAGATGTCACATGTCTTCGAATTCTTGGTTCAAGGACATGCCGGTTTCCTCAGCAGCAGCCGCTGTTTGAGTAGTAATTACTACCTAGTGTTGAAGGAGCTCACTTTGGGAGTCTTAAAATGAGTTCCTTCACGAAGAGCTCTCTAAATTACCAAGTCATCAAAAAATATCTTACGAGGACAGTCTTTGATGGGTATACAGATGTTACTGGCATTCCTGGCGTATCCTTCTTCACAGTAGCACATTTCATTGCACTTAACGTTGACGATTGGACAGTTGGCCTGGCTCTGTTCGTTCAGTGTTTCACAGACGTTGTCACATGCACCTCCGCATGAGTAGTATTCATGTGGTCCATTACATTTTACTGAAAATACATAATTAAGTATTAGAAAATATCGTCTGTGTAGGTTTGATTTTGTTTTTCGCGATGGCTTTGCAAAATTCTAAGCACTACTATTAGTATTATGCAATATTACTTAGACATCAGTGATGCCTACAAAATGGTCTTTGTACAAGTTTTTAATTATACATGGGCTCGAGGGTCGAAGGAAAAACTAAAAGCGTTCAGATAAGCCTTTAAAGATACTCAAGATTGTTAAAGTAAATTTTTGGTAAGCTATATTTAACCTGTTCTTTATGTAACCGAAAGTAGCACATCTGGATGTAATGATGTTAACACTCACAGCAATTCTCCTGAGAAACACATTCTCCGATCTTGTTGGTGAAGAATCCATCTTCACAGACACAGCCAGGTTGGCAGTGACGATCCTCTCCCGTCTCGATGGGACAGATGTAAGCTTTGCCGAGACTCTCGCATGTTTGTGGTGGACATGGTGAGGGACAGGGGTTGAAGACTTGGTGCGGTCTGTTACATTGCGCTGAAAACAACATTTTGTTTATGACCAGCTCACCTATTAAGTAAAAATTTCACCGTGAAAACGTAGGTGAGGTGCACTGTCAATAGTGTTTATCCCTACTAGCATCAGTGGAATGATAGCTCACTTCATCTAAATTTTTACAGTGATATTTTTACAGAATATACGGGCTGTTGTGCCACCTCCACATAGGTATGTGCTGACTAGTCTGCAAATCAGTACTGGTATCGTTTTATCACGTGTTGCGTGCGCGAGAGAAAGACGGCTTTACAGGTCGACTCCATCACTCTTTCGCCACAGAACATGTGATATCTGATGGCTATGAACACTTTTTTAGTCCAATAAAGCTATTTAATATTAAGGCTTAATTGGTACTCACGGTTACATTCTCTTTCTGGTACACAAACACCATCTTTATTTCGCAAATATCCTTTAGCACAAACGCAGTCTCCTATACATTCGATAGGATCTCTACAAAGGACTGGGCCTGTTAATTCCGAACATTTTCTTCTTTTGCACCCTCCATTGGCACATCTATCATAGACTTCGTATTTGGGACACACGGGTGCTGTAAAAAAACATAGAAATTTGGATCAAGAGAAACCAGTTTTCGTCCAATTTCAATTTCAATTCAATTCAAAAGTGATTCAGAAGTGATTTGAAGATAATATAGAGAAAAGAAAACGAACCCCTAATTATTTCTAGGTTCGTTTTATTTTCTCTGATTTCTAGTAACTTAACTAAGAAGTAGTTAAATTTTTGTCAAGTTTTATGATTTGATAGCCCGGCCTTTATTTGGCCAACAAATTACAATGTTATGAGATTTGATAGCTGAGCTTTTGAATTTTCAGACTCAGGAAAAAGCGGCTTCAGGAGAATGATTTACAAACTTACTAGGACATTTGTCGATCGGCACACAAGTTCCATTTTCAGCTCGTAAGAAGCCTTCCTTACAAAGACAGCCGTCTATGCATTTTATAGGGTCTATACAAATTTTGGGGCGTCTTAAATCAGAACATTTCTTCCTCTGACATCCACCATTGATGCAAGTGTTATAAACTTCGTCGTTACCACAGACTGGTGCTAAAAATACATCGTAAAAATATAAATATTTTAAAAACGCAATATGATGACGACCCCTGGATAAGTTCTTGGATAATTTATCTGGTTAATAAATTAATTTTGGTTGATGAAGCCTACCTAGAGGCAGAGAGTGATATAATTCGTAATAGCTGAACTTTGTTTAACATTTGCATGCCCCTGTATAGCAGCCTTTTTTCGAAATCCTTTCAGTGGTTTAGGAGTGAAAAGGTAACATAGGTACAGACAGACTTTCTGTCTAATTTACAATATATGCAAAGTGTTTACAGCGGTACTGTACAAAGTGTACTCCTTTCCAAATTTCCTTCATTTTTTATATTCAGAGGGACAACCCTCTGAATATAAAAAATGAAGGAAATTTAAATTGCTAAGGTTTTATGCAGCATATCATACTTACTGCAATCTTTGGGCAGCACGCATTTGTCCAAATTGTCGTCAAAAATGTAGCCTGGTTTGCAATCGCAACCATCTATCAAACAGAAGAGTGGACAAGCGCTCACTCGTTTATTGTAGGTGGAACAACGGTTACCGCAGTGATTGCCGCATCCTTGGACAGCATTTGGATCCCCTTTGCAAGATACTAAAACATACAATTTAAGAACATCAGGAGTCAATGTCGGGAGCTGACGTATGTGGTGTAGAAATTATCACGGGGATGGTGCTATTATTCGTATATTAGTCTGGTAATAACGCCATCTCTGTTTCACACCAAATCAAATTGTTGCTTTGTCATTTGTTGCGCTTCTTCTCTCAAGCATAAACACGAGAAAGCGACGTATAAGTATTGTAAGCACGCGCCGCGAGGATTCGTTTCGCGAATTTGATTTGGAAACGTTTTTTGCGCGAGCTTTTGTTACGCAATGAACATTCATCCGTGTATTCGCTACGCGGGTGAATATTCGTTTATCAGACTGATTCCTGAGAAAAAATGTCGAAACAAATTCAGCGGTCATGGTCTCTTTTAAAGTCCAGACATTACAGTATGTGAGTCTAACAATGCAGAGCCATGTATGAAAGAGCCTTTTGAAAAAAAAGACCCATTGCAGCTTTGAGTTGACCTGTCCCGTGGCATGCTTGCATCAGTCATCGTGTAGCTCAGCCCTTTTACTATTAAACTGCCTAACTAAAGCTAATGTTTGGACTTAAGAATTGATAATTCTCCTCCGGCCTTTTTTTTTCTGTTGAGAATTAAGAATTTTTATTCTTTGTTCGCAACTAATTGCGAATCAAGAAAGCTTTTTCCTTAACCGGAACTAGGCATCCTGATGTTCTTTGGTGAGAACGTGAGTCCAAAAACGGAAACCAATTATAACTGCTGTGATCGCTAGCGAATGCTTGTTTCGCTAATAAATGTTCGTTGCGTAATAAACGTTCATGCAACGAATGTTGTTAAAACAAATTCGGGAAGCAAATGCTTGCAGTGAATACCGTAATTTTCATGATTTTTAGTTCTTCGATGATCTTACCTCCACATTGGTCAATAGGAATACACATATCGTTGTCATCTCGAGCATGTCCTTCATCACAATAGCATTTAGGATAGCATTTCTTATTTTTGATGGGACAGTTTGTTTGATTCTGAGTTGCCAATGTAGCACACACATTGTCGCAGGCAGGGCCGCAAGCAAAGTGTTCATTGGGTTTAGTACATTTCACTGTGAACAAAATGTAATTTTATTAACGCTGAATAATGACGTAAGAGCAAACATACCTACTTGTGTATCTTGGTGAATAAAAGTATATAATTAGCCTACAAAAAAAAACCTTACAAGAACCTTCGCACAAAAGTCACCTAATTTAAGTTTATATCCCAGCTGGAGGCTGGAGAGGGATCCGTGGCTAAATAATAACAGCCGCACAGGTCGATAGATCAGGTTAAGCAACGCTTGCCGCGGTTGGTCTGTGGACATGTGACCATCTTTACATACCAAGACGCACGTTAAGTCGTTGGTCCCGGCTGTCAATCGTGGATCTTTGACAGTCGTTACGGGTAGTCAGAAGCCCGAAAGTCTGTCAACCAGTCTTATCAAGGGGTATCGTATTACCCAGTAATTGGGTTGATTACGGCATCACAGGTTTATTCGTATAAAATAGTCGAAAACCTATAAGGATGACCACGAGATGCAGATAATGAAGAAGAGTGATATTGAAAAATTATGGGTCCTTAGATCTCCCTGCGTCAGAGTTGGTTGGCTAATTTAGAGGGAACTAGTCTAGTCCTGACTGATTTATGAAACTACTTACAACAATCTGCTTCTGATACACATTCATCAATAGAATTTCTGTAGTAGCCGTCTTCACATCGGCAGGCTGGCAGGCAGAATTCTTCGCCTTCGGGTGGATGTGGACAGGGGTACGCTTTTCCAATGGCCGCGCAAGTTTGTGGTGGACAAGTGTGCGGACAGGGGTCGTAAACTTCGTGCGGTTTTGTGCATTCTATTATTGTAGATAAATAAATATATTATACTTTGTTAGTGCCAAAAATACATGCCTACTTGATAAGTTTTGTATTTCCATCTTACAAAAGAGTAAGAAATATCTTTTCATTTCATTATCAATATTCGATTATTGATATGACCTCATTAACGTAGCACGAGCAAGAAACCGGCCAAGTGAGATTCGGACTCGCACACGAAGGGTTCCGTACCACAAGGCATAAAAAAAACGTTTCTTTTATACCCCTTTAAATTATAACTTTATTTTATTTTTATTATTTGTGTTTATAGCGGCAACAGAAATACATCTGTGAAAATTTCAACTGTGTAGCTATCACGGTTCATGAGATACAGCCTGGTGACAGACAGAAAAGACGACAGTGGAGTCTTAGTAATAGGGTCCCGTTTTTACCCTTTGGGTACGGAACCCTAAAAATGGATTAAAAGTAGATAGTTAAAAGTTAGGTAATTGGATACTTATCTTAGGTAATTGGATCTTTTAAGTACATACATATTTGAAAAGTAAATACTTACTACGAGGACACTTGTCTTCAGGTACGCAAGTTCCGTTTTGGTTTCGTAAGAATCCCTCTTTGCAAACACATCCTCCGATGCACTTTTTTGGGTCTATACAAAGCGTAGGTTCTCCTACTTGAGAGCAGTTTCTTTTTTGACATCCACCGTTTGCGCAAATATCGTAGACTTCATTTGAACCGCAGACTTGCGCTAAAAATGAAATTATTTAAGAATAAAATAGAATACTCTTTATTAAATGTGCACCATATACATTACAGACATAAATATAGAACTTTTACAAAGGGTGACACAATGGGGGGGTCTTATCGCTAAGAGCAATCTTTTAAAGACAACCTTTGGATGGGTTAAAAAGGGGAAGGAGAGACAAATACCTACCGTAGGTAGTCTGTGATGTATCATTTACATAATACAATAAATCTATATAAATATAAAATTCAAAGTCCTGACTGATATATCAACGCACAACCTAGAGACAAATACCTACTGTAGGTAGTGTGTGATGTACCATTTACATAATACAATAAATCTATAAATAAAATTCAAGTCCTGACTGACTGATATATCAACGCCAGCCTAAACCACTGATCTGGTTCTCAGTCATTAAGTAAAATATTAACACTTCAGTTTTTTTAATCTCAGTTATTGAGCAAAATATTTGTTCAAAATTGCATTGTACAATGCAATTTTGAACAAATATTTTAATCAACTTTTGTTGCTGACCGTACATGATTCTGAACACAGGGGTGTTGAAATATTACGTCGGTTATTAAAAAAAAAAATGTGTTCAGTACCTACATTTTGACCGCGTAGGTATACACATACAGTAGGTATATACCTACATTTTTTAATAACCAAACGAAAAATGTCTACGCTACGGAGTTTAGAATCTTGTGCTGAATTTAAGGTTACATTTTGCGTGTCGATATCCATGCTCTGTATATAAAAATTTACGCCGAGTACTTACTGCAATGTTTAGGCCGGACACATTTTCCAATGTTGCTATCGAATACGTATCCTTCTCTACAGTCACAGCCATTAAGTTTACATATTAACGTGCAAACGACGTTCTTTTTTTTGTAGTTGGAGCAAAGTCTGCCGCAGTTGGAACCGCAACCTGACACAGCGTTAGGATCCCCTCCACACGATGCTGTAAACGAAATAGAAGTAAAAATCAACAGTTTCAAATATTTTATTGGAACGAATGAAGTTGGTAATCTGCTCAATGAAAATATGTAATTCATTCATTCAAGCCCATGCAGAAAACGCAAGCCTAAATCGTCGGGTCTAGAAACATGAAATTTACAAGAGTTCATAAAAATAAAGAAACCGAGTAATGGACGGACTTTTGAAAATTCAAGAATTTTGGAAGGTAAAATGGGCATGGAAAGTTCATCACTTTTGGGAAATCCCATCGGAAAAACTATTTCAAATTCTTTTTTGGAAAATCCCATCGGGTAAACAATTTCAAATGATGTTTTTTAAAATTTTAATGCTGGAGCGACTATACGGGCTGACTTTTTACAGTCTGGACAAAAACAGGAAAAGGTGAACGGAGTAGAAGCCAAAAAAATAAAATAAAATGGCCTTTTACTTACGGCATTTTTCCTTAGGAATACATTCTCCGCTATCATCTCTAACATAGTTATCGATACAGACACAGCCTGGTCTTCCTGGGCAGCTGGTCTTATTGCCACTGGAGTCACCCTGGATTGCCGGGCAGGCTATTGGGTAGCCCAGTTGGAAGCAAGATTGCGGTGTACACAACCAATCCGGACAGTCTTCCAATCTCTCGTTCTTTCCACATTTTGGCGCTGCAGAGAAAAATATCTATCTATAATCTAGGACATAATAAGTTTAGCAGTTTCCTACTAAATTACGTTTCAACGGAATCATTGATTTGGATGATATATTAACCATGAATGGGATTTACATATTAAATACTTTTTATCCCGTATACGACATTAAAGTGAACTAAGTCGGAGGATAAAGCTATTATTTTTTCTGTTACAAACAAAAATCTCACATGAAAATGTCTGGGTGTCCTAATGAACCCGGATCACGTATCAGTCGAAGTCAGACTGATTGGAGCTATCATCGTTTGGGTGTCAGAAAGAGATGGAGTTACACAGGATGAATAGCTCCATCCCATTTTCCCAACGGAACAGCAATGGTTTTGACACTTCATTCATAGTATGGTCCTAGATAAACTGAATCGATGGTTACTTACGTGGACATTTCTCAATAGGTACGCAGACATTATTATCGTCTCTAGCGTATCCCTTTTCGCAGTAGCACATAGGATTGCATACGATGTTGACAATGGGGCAGTTGGTTTGGTTCTGTTCGCGTAAAGTTGCACACACATTATCGCATGCGCCACCACATGAGAAGTACTCGTTAGGACCCGTGCATTTCACTAGAAAAGAAAATAAAATCGGTGAAGTCTAAATACTTGTACAGTTAACAGAAAACAATTTTAAACAAGCACCAACCAAGAAGAAACTTTTTTTACTTTCCTACTCTCACAACGTAAAGTTTTAATTATGAAAATTATTAAAACAAAAATACTTTATTCACGTGCAACTCTTCTTTAACTAAAAAGTTTTTTTTGCATGCATACCGATCTATTTTGTTAACAGTACATACTAACCCCCTTAGCCACCCGACCCGTTGCGGGTCGTGAGAAGCCCGAAAGTCTGACAACCAGTCTTACCAAGGTCAGATAGGCAGTCGCTCCATATAAAATACTGGTATTCAGCTGCATCCAGTTAGACTGGAAGCCGACCCCAACATTTGGGCAAAGGCTAGGCAGATGATGATGAATAGATCAAGGTAGACTCAAGTCAAAGTCAAATGATGACATACTAACCCCTTTATTCAAAAACGTTGCTTAAAGTTAAGTAGAGTTTAACGACTTTATTTTTGACGTTTTAACATCATCGTTTATAAATAAACCACTTTATGTTAATGTGTTACTTACGACAATCCGCCTTTGAAATACATTGTCCAATTTTATTCCTGAGGTAGCCTTCCTTGCATCGACAAGCAGGCTTACAATTTTTCATATGCGGACAATGATACTTCTTGTTGATGCTCTCGCAAGTTTGTGGTGGACAAATAGGTGGGCAGGGGTCATAGACTTCGTGTGGTTCCCAGCAGTTTCCTGTAAATAGGGACTAGTTTAAAGTCGTTCAAAAATAAATTAACACTTAAGTATTGCCTGCAGCAAAATGAGCTATGCGTCGAGCTGGACGAGCGTACAGTTCTGTAAAAATCTCACCATGAAAACTTAGATGAAGTCAGCTTGAAGTGAGCTCAGGTGGAATAACAGCTCACTCACTTGTTTTCAGGGTAAGGTTTTTACAGAAGACACCGGAAGATGAGCAAAAGAAAGAATTAGTAGTATTCTCAGACAATTTTTGTAGGCTGGCTTGTAGCAGCTAAATATGAGTGGCCAAAGGTCGAGTTGAATGGCGTTCGATTGAGAAGGCCTATATCGAACAGTAGCCCGCCATAGGCCGGTGATGATGATGAGACGACGTTATTATCAAAGCCAACTGGACTTATAAACTCTATGTAGGATATTATCTATGAAAGTAAATTGAATACACACACACACATAGCGACCTTATTGATGGTGTTCTTATGAAACCGGCATGCCTGTATGATCAGAGGGGCAGTTCTCGTAACTTTAGGAACTTCACAGTCTGGTCTCAGTGTTAATTTGTCAAAAATACCTTTAATTTCCCCACATTTTGACAAGTTTTTGACATTTGCTTGTCGCCGAAATGAGACTGCGACTAGATTTTAAACGTTTTAGATTACGAGCCTTCAGATGTATGAACATGAACGAGGCAAAAAGAGTATATGTAAGGATCGTAGCAGTGTATCGTGGCGTTCTGTAGTTTCTGCATAAACTCAAGCATGAGGTATGGTCATCATCATCATCATCATTTCAGCCGAAAGACGTCCACTGCTGGACATAGGCCTCCCGCAAAAGGGGGGTTTGCCATAATCGCCACGCTTGGCAGGCGGGTTGGCGATCGCAGTATGGTATGGTGGTGGAATGCATAGAGAACGCTGCTGCTCATTCTCCGGTACGCCCCTTAGTCGCCTTTTACGACACCCACGGGAAGTATGGGGTGGTGCTATTCTTTAAGTCCGGAATGAGACACAGACAATGAGTGAAATGAGTTATGGTATGTGTATGTAAATTATATTATAAAATACTAACGTCCGCATTCTTTTTCTGGTACGCAGACGCCATTAGATTCCCTCAAATATCCTTCTTTGCAAAGACATCCCTCTATACAATATTTCGGATCTATTTTCACACAAGGGACTGGCTTTCCTAATTGCGAACAATTTTTAGGTTGACATCCACCGTTGATACATTCCGAATATACTTCATCCCTTCCGCATATTGGAGCTGAAAGGGTACAATTATACATTTTTAAATTTGGTCGACGGTAATGGAATTTGTAGGTAACGTTTCATTTCTGTTGGTGCTGTTGCGCCACTTCTTCCCAACAGAAGCACTAGGAGGTGGTGAAGGGCGGGCGTTTTGGGGGACTGTATTATGTAATTTTGGATAAATTGAATAAATTACTTTTATTCAATTTATCCAAAATTATTCAATAAATTGATTTTAATTTTACATTAACACTTACTACATTGTTTTGGGCGTACGCATTTTTTGGTATTCATATCAAATACAAAGTCTTTTTTACAGTCGCAAGCGTTAAGTTTGCATATTTTAGGACATGATACGGGTCCTTTATTGTAATTGGAGCAAAGTCTACCGCAGTTGATACCACAGCCTGATTGCGCGTTTGGATCTCCGCCGCATGATGCTGTAAAGAAAAATAACTTGTAAAAATAACATAAACATCTATCACTGTATGAAAAAGATGTCCAATCTATTAATTTTATAGTTTCGTGTTTGGCCCATGAGTATGTTTTTTGAGGCTTGGGTAAAAACAATTAATTTTGCGTCAATGCAGTATTACAGAAACATTTTGTATCTTTGAAAGAGTCACCAAAATACTTACGGCATTCCTTCTTAGGTATACAAATTCCGTCATCATTCCTTACAAAACCGTTATCACAGATGCAAGCCGGTTGTCCTGGACAGCTAAAATCACCTGTTAATGCTGGACACATTACAGGAAAACCTAGCTCTGTGCATTTCTGCGGTTCACATAAGGAATCTGGGCAAAACTCAAACCGTTCATTCTTACCACAAGGTGGTTCTGTAATAGAAAAGTCAGGTGTAAGTTCAGATTTTTTCATATGATTTATATTTTGATTACTAACGATCTGCCCCTGCTTCGCACTGTTTTTACTACTTCACAGAATATGGAGATTTTTGTTTACTAAAGTTTTGCATACATATACTTCCCGGAATAAATTTTCTAAATGATGGTGAAAACCGCATCAAAATCCGTTGCGTACTTTAGAAGATCAACGCACAGACAGACACGAAAACGGACTTTAATTTATAATATGCATAGATAAGCATCAATAGCGCATGAGTAGCAAAATAACAGCAAACGACTTTTAAATAGGTCAGAAGAAGATGAAGGGTTACGCTGGACTTCTATTCAAAGGAATGCTCCAGATAGCATCACACAGATACAATTGGATCGATCGAAAGGAGGCCTGGCATTCATGAGGTTCTAATAATTCAAGACTATACACAATCTTAACCGAGGATAATCTCTAAATAAAACTTACTTGGACATTGGTTGATTGGTACGCAGGTACCATTATTCGCTCGTAAGTATCCCTTTTGACAAATACAGCCCCCAATACATTCAAGAACGTCAATGCAAAGATCAGGTTGTCCTAACTGTGAGCAATTCCACTTTCCACATCCACCGTTGGCGCACGAATCATAGACTTCGTTCTTTTTACAAGTAGGTGCTATGGAAAAATATTAAATTTTATTATATAGCAAATGCAGGATTAACTAGAATTATCAGACGAAAATTAGGATAAGTTTGATTATAAATAACAATAGCAGTAGGAAAGATCATAAAAACAATCATCATAATCGTGTATAACGGTCCCACTGCTAGGATACAGCTTCCTCTCTGTAAGTGGGCCGTGATTCACCACGCGGGCCCAGAGCGGGTTGGTAGATGTCACATGTCTTCGAATTTTTGGTTCTAGGACATGGCGGTATTAATTGCTATGCTAGAAAGGAGATAATGTCGCCATGTAGCTGATCGAGATCTATGGTAGAGGAAGATATAGTGCGCCAACCCCAAATCAATAAAGATAAGTGTGCACACGAGCGATCGATGCGCGTCGAAGGCAGCCGTCAACGGGAGTATTTGAGCACCGTACTCAAATACACGAGGTACACGTTGTCGACGGCAGCCGCCGACGCGTCGACGGAAGGCGTCAACGGGTGTCCATGGCTGTCGTCGACGCGTGTCGTTCGTGTATTAGTAGGTAGTCATAAAAATAATAAAAGATTACGTACTGCAGTGTTTAGGCCGGACACACTTCTTTAAATTGTCATCGTATACGTATCCCTTTCGGCAGTCACAAGCATTGAAATAACAAACTGCAGCGCAAGCAATGTCTGTCCTGTTGTAAGTAGAACATGTTCTACCGCAGTTCACACCACAACCCGATACCGCGTTAGGATCCCCTCCGCAGGAAGCTGAAATAAATTTTTGACATTGAATGTTAAGAAACTAAGAATTTATATAGTTACTAGCTGCGCCCCGCGGTTGCACCCGCATAAGTTTCGATCCCGTGGGAATATCGGGAAAAGAAGTAGACTATATATTAATGCAGGGTGTCAGCTACCTCCATACTAAATTTTATCAAAATTGGTCCAGCCGTTTGAGCGTGAAGAAGTAACAAACATATAAGCATACACACACAGACACACTCACAAACTTTTGCCTTTATAGTATTAGTGTCGTCGTCGTCGTTCAGCCGATAGACGTCAACTGCTGGACATAGGCCTCCCCCAATTTGGGGTGCATGTTGAAGAGCCTCCTCGTGGCGCACCCTGGGCAACGTCGGTTCCAATTGCCCACCAGGTTTGGGTGGACAATTGGGGCGGGCGGCAAATCTTCGACAGGAGGGGAAGGTCATGGTTCCAATCACCGATCATTCTTGATGGTCGGTGAAGGGAACCGGGCTATAGACGGTCATGCGTCTACTCCCCCTCTGCTTACAGAGGAAGGTGAGTGGGCGTATACCGTCACAGGGCGGTTCGTGCCGCGGTACCCACGAGAGTGTGGGCGGTGGAGGGTGTCCCATGCCCGCGCTGCGTCTGTCCGGCATCCGGCGGCAGCGTGGGGACGCCGGGGCGGCGGTTGGTTTTGCCCAGCCGTCGGCCACCCCGTAATCCTGAACTCAGGACCGGGGGTCCGAGCCACTGAGGCCCGGGCCGCGAGGAAGAAATCCTCTATAAAAAATTACCCCAATCCCAAGGTCTAGCGTGCCGAGGGGATGAATGGCCGGAGGGGATCCGGTCGTTAGCGCGACAAGGGACCTCACCCTTAAAAGGAACACAAAATGGACTCGACACTCGATAAAAAACTACCCCAGGGCGGTACCGGCTGCTCAGCAGTCGGAGAATCCGCCACGTTCCCTTTGGGAACGTCAAGCCCCCATTCGTATTCTGGGGGGGGCAACGATTGTCACCCGTTTGCCAATGGCAACAAGAGCCGAGGAGGCTCCTGTCCCCGAGGGGACCAAAAGGAGGGGAGGAGTGATGCGGGGTCGGAGTCCGACGTCGCATCAGGAGGCGCGAGCACAGGAGGCTCAGTGAGCCCGTGCCATGCCAAGGAGGTGGCCGCTGCGAAGAAGAGCAAGCGGCCAAGGTCAGGGGACAGCCAGGGGTCGTCCTCCGACGGTGAGCTACCCTCGGCTCGGAAGATCCCCACCAGTAGGCGGGGTGGAGTCCGAGAGCGAGGCAAGGGCAGGGGGCTCACTGCCCGGGAGGCCGCAGAGAGAGCGGAGGGGGACCCCACAAAAGAGGGGGGGACCGGTAGCGCGGTCGCTTCGGAGCCCTCAGACGACGAGGCGGGTGCGGTTGGTGGCCCCGACGCAGACTGCAAGCAAAGGTTTGCCGAGGTCGTGGAGGCCGCGATCCGGGACGTGTCCCTGAAGAAGATACAGTCTTCTAAGAACAGGGCCATAGTCTCGGCGACGGCTTCCATCATGGCGGCAGCGGAGGCGGCCAACTATCCCATCGGCTAAAGAAGTGGCTGAACTGCGGGCGGAGGTCGCCCGCCTGACGGCTGCCATGGGGCTTCTCCAGGAGGAGAACGGGAGGCTCCGAGCGGATCTGGCCGGCTTGAGGGCTGCCGGCAGCGCGCAGGCGCAACTGCCAAGCCAGCCCGTGCCGGTGGAGAACCAGGTCCTGAACCTGGTCCGGCAGGAGCTGGCGGCCTTCCAGGCACGGTTCTCCGTCCTGGAGGGCATAGTCCTGCGCCCCCCTCTGGCGGGCGGGACGGCCCCGGGGCCGAAGGCGGCCTCATACGCGGCCGCTACGGCAGCTGCCACCCCTAAACCCGGGCCGTCTGGCCGGGCCCAGGCGCCGGCCAATCCGGCGACGGCAAAACCGGCGTCGGGCAAACCTGCGTCGGCCAAATCGGCGTCGGCCAAACCGGCGTCGGCCAAACCGGCGCCGGCCAAACCGGTGTCGGCTGGAGGAGCCCCGGCGCCGGCTGGGGGGGCCCCGGCGCCCACTGGCAACACCCCGGCGCAGGCCCGGAAGAGGGGCAGGCCGGCACGGGAGGCGAAGGCCCCAGAGCCAACGCCCCGCCCCCAAAACCCTCCCACTTCTCCCACAACCGACGCCAAATGGCAGGTGGTCGGGGAGAAGAGGAAGGCGGCCAAGGCGGCTAGGAAGAAGGCGCAAAGGCGGCGCCGCAAGGAGCGAGCCGTCGCGGCTAGGCTTCGCGCCCCGAAAACTGCGGCTGTAGTTATAACGCTACAGCCGGAAGCGGTCAAGAGGGGCGTGACGTACTGCGACGTGCTCACTAAAGCGAGAGAGACGGTGGACCTCCGGGAGCTGGGGATCACCGGGGGCCTCCGGCACAGGGTGACCGCTACTGGCGCCCGCATGCTGGAGATCCCCGGTGCGACGAGTGGCCCCGCCGCTGACGCCCTAGCTGAGAAGCTAAGGGCGTCTCTCAATGCGGACGAGGCTCGAGTCTCCAGGCCCGTCAAGTGCGCAGACATGCGCATCTTGGGCCTGGATGACTCCGTAACGGAGGGAGAGGTGGTTGCCGCCGTTGTCAGGACGGGCGGGTGTCTGGTCGACCAGGTGAAGGCAGGCACCATACGTCCTGACTACACGGGCATGCGAACCATAACGGTAAGCTGCCCCGTGACGGCGGCCAGAACGATCACGGAGGGCCGAAGGCTCCTGGTGGGCTGGGTTTCAGCGCAGGTCAAACTGCTGGAACCCAAGCCTCTGAGGTGTTACCGATGCCATGTGGGGCACCATGTTGGCATCCAGTGCACCTCGGAGGTAGACCGCAGCACACTGTGCTTCCGCTGCGGTCAGCCCGGACATAAGGCCGGCTCGTGCAACGCCGCGCCGCACTGCATCGCATGTGCGGCTGCTGGCAAGCCGGCCGATCACCGGGCGGGGAGCAAGTCCTGCGCTCCACCCGCCGGGACCAGGAGGAAAGGCAGGCCCTCCGCCGCCGTCGCCACCACCACCGTCGCCGCCGCCACTGCCGCCGCTGCCGCCGCCGCCACTGCCGCCGCTGCCGCCGCCGCCACCAACGCCGCTGCTGCCGCCGCCACCACCGCCGCTGCCGTTGCCGTTGCCGCCGTCGCCACTGTCGAGGGGCCCTCACAAGGGGCCCGGGAGGGGGCTGAAATGGAGGAGTAATGGCTCCCCTTCGCCTCCTCCAGGCGAACATCAACCACTGTGCCTGCGCTCAGGACCTGTTGCTCCAGAGCGTGGCGCAGTGGTCGATTAACATCGCCGTGGTCGCTGAGCCGTACTTTGTCCCGCCCAGGGATGACTGGGTGGAGGACCTGAGCGGCTCAGTGGCCATACTTTCGTCGGCCGCCGCCGGCACCCCGTCCCTCGAATGCGTCACGAAGGGACAGGGGTGCGTAGCAGCACGGTTCGGAGAGATAGTAGTAGTGGGGGTGTACTTCTCTCCGAACCGAACTCTCGCCGAGTTCCACAACTCTTTAACAGAGTTGAGTGTCGTCGTCGCCGGAAACCATCCCTTCCCCGTGCTAGTGCTCGGGGACTTCAATGCCAAGAATTTGGCCTGGGGTTCCCGTTACACGGATGTGCGGGGCAGGATGGTGGAGGACTGGGCTCTGGAAACAGGCCTGGTCGTCCTAAATCGGGGTTCTGTTCCCACGTGTGTGCGGATGCGGGGTGAGTCCGTGGTGGACATCTCGTTTGGCAGCCCCGCTCTGTCACAACGCGTCATTGACTGGCGCGTCATGGAGGGGGTGGAGACCTACTCCGATCACCGGTATATCCGGTTCGACGTCTCCGCCCAGACCTCTAGCGCGCTGATCCAACAGGCCCCGAGTGGTCTGCGGTGGGCGCTAAAACAGCTGGACCGGGAGCTCCTCCTGGAAGCCTCGATCGTGCAGGCCTGGGTGTCATCACCGGACAGGCCTGCCGATATCGACGATGAGGCGGAGTGGTTCCGGGAGGCCATGTCTGAAATTTGTGACGTGGCAATGCCCCGAGTCCGGCCAGGACGCGCCCGACGTCAGGTGTACTGGTGGTCGCAGGAGCTGGAGACGCTACGCAAGGCGTGCGTCGATGCGCGACACCTTTACACCAGGCACCGCAGGCTCCGCATTCGCCCTCCGGATGCGGAAGCCACGGAGGCGGAGCTGTACGAGGGGTACAGAGCGGCGAAGACCGCCCTCCAAGAGGCTGTCCAGCGGGCCAAGGATGTGGCCCGCGAGGAGATGGTGGAGTCTCTGAACAGAGATCCGTGGGGGCGCCCTTATAAAATGGTGCGGAATAAACTCCGCACCTGGGCCCCCCCGCTGACGCAGAGTCTCCGCCCCCAGCTGGTGGAGGAGGTGGTGAGCGCTCTGTTCCCTTCACGGGGGGAGCACACTCCCCCGCCCATGGCTCCGCCAATTGCGGTGCCCGAAGCGGACCACGCGGACGACGACGACATCCCTGCAGTGACCGGGGTAGAACTGAGAGCGGCGGTAGGAAGGCTGAAGGCCAAAAATACCGCCCCAGGACCCGACGGCTTGCCAGGTAAAGCCTGGGTCCTGGCCTCGAGGGCTCTCGGGCCTCGACTGGAGGCGTTCTTAAGCGCATGTTTGGAGAGAGGCCAGTTTCCACGCCGTTGGAAGACGGGGAAGCTGGTCCTCATTCGGAAGCCAGGGCGCCCTGCGGACTCTCCGTCCGCATACCGGCCCATCGTGCTGCTCGACGAGGTCGGCAAGCTCTTTGAGACAGTGATTGCGGGCCGCCTCGTCGGGCACCTGGTGAGGACGGGGCCGGACCTTGCGGACAGCCAGTTTGGTTTCCGCAAGGGGCACTCGACGGTGGACGCCATCATGCGCGTGAGAGCCCTCACGACGGGGGACGCGGTGTCCCGGGGTGGGGTCGTCGTGGCGGTGTCACTCGACATCGCCAACGCGTTCAACACCCTCCCCTGGAGCACCATTGTGGAGGCACTCCGGTATCACCGGGTGCCGCCCTACCTCCGTCGAATAGTCGAGGCGTATCTGACGGAAAGAGCCGTCAGCTACCCCGGTCGCGATGGGGAGTGGAACCGGCGAGAGATGTCGTGCGGTGTCCCACAGGGATCGGTCCTGGGGCCGCCTCTGTGGAACATCGGGTACGACTGGGTGCTGCGCGCCGACCTCCCTGATGGCGTCAGCGTGGTTTGCTACGCTGACGACACGCTGGTCCTGGCGCAGGGGAGGTCGCATCAGGTGGCGGCCGACGCGATGACACGCGGGGTTGCGATAGTCGTGGAGAGGATCCGGCAGTTGGGTCTCGAGGTGGCATTGCACAAGTCCGAGGCCATGTCATTTCATGGGCCCCGGAACACGCCGCCATCGGGATCCCAACTAACGGTAGGAGGGGTTCACATCGGCGTCGGGATGACGATGAAATACCTGGGTCTCGTCCTCGACAGCCGGTGGAACTTCGTGGAGCATTTCCGACGTTTGGCCCCCAAACTGGAACGGGCCGGGGCCGCCTTCAAGCGGCTCTTGCCCAACCTGAGGGGGCCAAACGCCTCCTGCCGGAGGCTTTACGCGGGGGTCGTGCGGTCCATGGCCATATACGGGGCCCCGGTGTGGGCGCGTTCACTGCGGCGGCGAGCCGCCCACTACCTGAACGCGCCCCAGAATGTGGTAGCCATAAGGGCTATCCGGGGCTACCGCACGATCTCTGGCGAGGCGGCAAGCCTCCTTGCCGGACTGCCGCCATGGGATCTGGAGGCGATGGTCCTCGCGCGCCTGTATGAGTGGCGCGCGGAGGCACTACGCCGGGGGGAGGATCCGCTTCCGCGGCAAATCGCTGCGGAGCGGACGGATCTCCGGCGCGATCTCATGGCGGCATGGAAAGAGCGACTGTCGCAACCCAGCGCAGGGCACGCCGCGATAGCGGCGATAAGACCCCTCTTTGAGGAGTGGCTAGAGAGGCGCCACGGCGCCCTCACCTACCGCCTGACGCAGGTCCTCACCGGACACGGATGTTTCGGGAGGTTCCTGCACATCATCAGGCGGGAGGAAACGCCCGGGTGTCACCATTGTCAGGATCGCCCAGAGGACACGGTGGAGCACACGGTGGAGGTCTGCCCCGCTTGGGCGGAGCACCGCCGTGTCCTCGTAGAGGCGATTGGCAGCGACGGCGACCTCTCGCGTCCGGCCCTGGTGCAAGCCATGGTCCGGGGCGAGAGGGAGTGGGAGGCAGTCACCTCCTTCTGCGAAGCAGTCATGCTAGCGAAGGAGGTGGCGGAACGGCTCAGGGAGAGAGCCTCCCGTCCCAGCCGCCGCGGGAGACGCTCCGGGCGTCGGGAGCCGCATGACGACTCCCGGCCACCGTAGGCGCGGGCCTGCGGGCGGAGAGTAATGGGTAGCTCACCGCCCGATCAGGACCAGGCCCGTGCCGGACGGCGCGTACGTGTTCCACGCGCGCCTCAAAGAGATGTCAGCATCGGGGAGGGGCCCCTTAGGGCCGAAGCCTGCCGGGTCAGCGGGATTGTCCGAAAGGGTTACCGCTGGCCCGGAACATAAAGGGCTAAGGAAGGAACACGGGTGGGTTTTAGTCAGTAAGAGTCTGACACTCCCTTCCGCTCCACCCAGAGCGGGAGGAGTCATTTGATGATTTCCCATACGCAAAAAAAAAAAAAAAAAGGCCTCCCCCAATTTTGAGAGGGTTTGCCATAATCGCCACGCTTGGCAGTATGGTATTAGTGTGATTCATAGTATTGTGGACGCATCTACATCGCCACATGCGAACTATATATAACATATAGCATCACACTGACGTCGCGCAAAATCCTGCATCGCGCAAGCTGAGTTTACCGCGCAACTAGCACGTAGCATGGTGGGCAACTGCCCAACAATAGATGTCGGGCAGTTACCCACCAGACACACCACAAAACACTCGTCTTGTCGGGAGATCCTCCCTTTTCCATAGAGGATGAGTGAACGTCTATAGTATGGTATGTAAGTGTCATACAGAGAAGGTAAGATTTTTTTTTTAATCGTAGTCCAAACCGCGTATTTAGTACGACGCTAAATTAGATTAAATTGAGGATTAGTTTCACATCGATAAGCTTTAAATTGACTGTCTTGCTTGAGGACTGCTTAAAAATACGGATCTTAGTGCTTGCGACAGGCACTCCAATAAGATTGTTTATCAAATACATAATATAATGTGTTTTGATATCAAAAGCAATATCGGTAACATTAAAACTGACGTTCATTAAGGGACTTACAGGACCTAAACACAAAAAACGCGAGTTTTAGAAACAATAAAAGTATATGATCGACTACATTAAACAAAATCAGAAAAATATATGATATTCTTCAGGATATATGCTAGGTAGATGTGTGTTGAAAGAAATACAACTAATTTGATACGATAGAAAAAAATCATGAACTCTAAAAACTTTCTTTTTACTATAAAAACCATACTATTATACATACAATCATTGTGATTTTTTGTCTGATTATTCTACAGGCAAGATACTAAAGCATTTATTACATTTAATTTTTTAGTGCAGACAATCGATTTTTGTAAATAGATAATTGCTTATTTTGCAATAAATTACAAAGGTTGTGTCATCGCGATTCTCTTTCTTTTCTATGCAGTCCGACAAAGACCGCGCTTTAGGTCATGTAGTCACCTTAAATAAATTTATAAAAAATAAATTTTCCACTTACGACAATCCTTGTTTGGTATACACCTTCCTCTGGAATCTCTCACATAGTCATCGATACAGACGCAACCCGGTGGTTCAGGGCAGCCGTACTTGGGTAAATCAGGACAAGGGCAGGGAAAGCCTAACTGCGAACATTCCTGCGGCGTGCATAACCCAGGTGGACATTGTTCTAATCTTTCATTTACTCCACATCTTGGTTCTAAAGAAGAAGTTTAATAAATTATTATTAATTGCTAAAGTAAGTATAAACACACTGATGAAATGAGTAGGGAAAAGGAAGATCGAAATGGCATCGTTAATCCAGAATTTGTGAAGAAATTGTCACGGTATGGATATGTGATGCGCAGGAATAAGGGAGAAGTCATAAGGAACGTTGAGTTAGTGTTAAGTTTAGTTAGTTGGTGGTTAAGTTTTGTTTATGAATGTGATTGGGCTTAAGAGTAGATGAAGACATACCTATATATGGATTGTGAGAAAGATGACATTGCTGGATCTCTATGTAGTCATGCCACATAATCACACAATTAAAACATCACGAATACTGCGATAGCGATTGATAGAGATGTAAGGAAGAAGAAAGTAGACAAATAAATTGGTATAAGGACAGAAAGATGAAATGGTAACATTTAAAAGATTGTACATACTTGGACATTTATCGATGGGTATGCAAACATTATGTATATTCCTAGCGTATCCCTGTTCACAGTAGCACATGCGTGTGCATTTGATATTTTTGATAGGACAGTTGGTCTGGTTCTGTTTGTGTAATGTTGAACATACATTGTCACAAGCACTGCCACAAGAGAAGTACTCGTGTGGACCTCTGCATTTCACTAAAAATACGAAGTAAAAATTAGAACATTTTTTAACAAAACAAGTTGGATCAAAATCGTTACTTTCGATGAAACAGAATATGAGTACAACTATTTCACGTCAGACTGAGAGTTTATTTCGTAACAGCTTCAATTTCATCTCTTCATAAAGTTTTACTTACAGCAATCCCTTTTTCGTATACATTCTCCTTTTTTGTTTCTGAAGTATCCCTTATTACATCGACAAGCTCCTTTACAAACTGCTGCAGTTATGGGACACTTGTACCTTCTTCCGATGCTCGCGCAGGTTTGTGGTGGACATGATGGAGCACAAGGGTCGTAATGTTCGTGCGGTTTGTTGCAATCTAAAAGAAAATAAGGTTTTAGCTGGGCATTTGAAAGGCTTATTTTTTGTGGGAAATTAACAGGTATAACTATTTTTAAGTTTATGAATATAAAATATAAGTGGGTTGAGACCAAAGAAAGGACCAGAAATTATTATAATCGAGAACAAAAGGAAACACACTATAGAAAAATATAGAATGCTGGTATATATGTAGATAATACTCACTGTCACATTTTTCTATCGGAACACAAGTACCATTCTTTGCCCGTAAATATCCTTCTTCGCAAACACAACCTTTGATACAATATTTGGGGTCCAATTTTACACAGGGGACAGGATTTCCTAATTGAGAACAATTTCTGGCTTGACATCCACCGTTGGTGCATTCGGAATATACTTCATGTTCTTTACATACTGGTGCTAGAAACAACATCATTGATGAGTATTGTGTCTCCAATATTTATTGACAAATATTTATAATTATTATTTATGTATCCCATATTTATAAACGTTGCTTTAAAAAAAGATGTCATCATCATCATCATCATCATCATTTCAGCCGAAAGAGTTCCACTGCTGGACATAGGCCTTCCAACGCTACGTCTTCCGGTACGCGGTCGCCACTCCCCCCATCGGCCATCTGTTCTGCGAGCAATGTGCCCTGCCCACTGCCACTTAAGTTTGGCAATTCTTCGGGCTATGTCGGTTACCTTGGTTCTCCTGCGGATTTCCTCATTCCTGATTCGATCACGCAGGGAAACTCCAAGCATAGCCCTCTCCATTGCCCTTTGGGTGACTTTTAGCGAGAGCGGGACGAGAAGATATTGCGTAGCTTCCCGAACGCTGCCCAGCCGAGACGGATTCGTCGATTTACCTCTTTCTCGAAGTTAGACCTACCTAACTGGACGGTTTGTCCTAGGTAAACGTACTCGTCCACGACTTCGAGTGTAGCGTCTCCGATTTTTATGAGAGTGGGTGTTACATGGGCATTTGACATGACCTTCGTTTTGTCCATGTTCATTTTAAGACCCACTCTTTCGGAGGCTCTACTGAGGTCATCGAGCATTGTACTGAGGTCCTCCATAGTCTCAGCCATGACTACGATGTCGTCGGCAAACCGAAGGTGAGTTATGTACTCGCCATTGATGTTGATGCCAGCCCCTTTCCAGTCCAGAACCTTGAAGTCTCCCTGTCTCACACCTCGCTGCAGAAAGATAGGTTTCGAGGCCTGATCCTGGAGTCTGACTGACATAGTGGCGTTTTCGTTCAGACACTTCAGCACTTCGATGTACCGATAGTCGATCTGGCACCGTTGAAGAGACTGTAGCACAGCCCATGTCTCGGTCGAATCAAAGGCTTTCTCGTAGTCCACAAACGCTAAGCAGAGAGGCAGGTTATATTCTTCGGTCTTCTGTATAACCTGTTGCAGCGTATGTATGTGGTCTACGGTGCTAAAGCCTTTACGGAATCCGGCTTGTTCGGGAGGCTGGAAGTCGTGAAACCTGCGCGCGAGACAGTTCGTGATGACTCTCGAAAACAGCTTGTAGACATGGCTCAGGAGTGAGATGGGCCTATAGTTTTTAAGGAGGGCATTATCGCCCTTCTTAAAGAAAAGTATCACCACACCTCTGTTCCATGCCTGTGGTGTTTTGCCCTCGAGTATGACGGAACCAAACAGCTTCTGAAGGGCCATCAGTACGGGTTTTCCGCCGGCCTTCAGCAACTCGGCCGTAATTCCGTCATCACCCGGTGCCTTGTTGTTTTTGAGCTGCTTCAGAGCCATCCTAATCTCGTACAGGCTGATGTCCGGGATGTCTTCGGTATAGTGCCGGGTCAATCTAGCTCTTGGGTCGTTTGCCAGATTCATAGCGGGGTTATTTGTTGACGTGTATAACTGTCCATAGAACCTCTCGAGCTCTCTCAACAGCTCAGGTTAGTCGGATATGATCCTGCCATCATCGGTCTTTAGTCTCGTAAGCTGGCTCTACCCAATAGACAGATCTCTAGCAAAGACCTTGGAGCCTTTATTTCGCTCTATGGCGTCCTTAATACGATCTGTATTAAAGCGGCGAAGATCGCTTTTCAAGGCCTTAGAAATCCGTCTATTGAGTTGCCGGTAATTTAACGCATCATCCGTAGACTGCAGGATCATATCGCGCCTCTCTTTCATGAGCCGCAAAGTAGGATCAGAGAGCTTCTTTTTTGAATTCGTACGGCGGGTCTTGAAGATCTTAGACCCGACCGTATGGACAGTTTCCACAAACCCATCGTTATAATCGTCCACGGAGCTCCCTAGGCATTCGAAACGATTCTGGAGTTCGAGCTGAAAGCTCTCGGGGTTTTGGATCTGGATTGGTGCTGGACGGAGCGTAGACTTCATCAGTCGATATCTTTCCAGCTTGATATTTAAGTTCAATGTGCCTCTTACCATACGGTGATCACTTACGGGTTTCACCGCGTTGATCACAGAGACATCATTGAATACTTGCTTCTTCGTCGACATAATGAAGTCAATCTCATTTTTAGTTGCACCATCCGGGCTCTGCCAGGTCCACTTTCTATGCTCACGTTTTCTGAAGAAGGAATTCACCATAAAGAGGCCTTCCTCCTCCATAAAACTGGCTAGTAGGTGGCCTCGGTGGTTCCGGCGTCCAACTCCAAATTGCCCCACTCGCAGCTCATCATCGTTACGTTTACCCAGTTTCGCGTTAAAGTCCCCCATGACAACGGTAAAGTGAGTTTTAGAGCCATGCATGGCTCTGGAAATATCCTCATACATGGTCTCTACCTCATCGTCGGTGTGTGACGAGGTCGGGGCGTAAACCTGTACGACCTTCAGCGAATAACTTTCGGATATTCTGAGTATAAGGTACGCCACCCTGGTCGACACACTCTCGATCTTCACCACGTTGCTCACAAGGGACTTATGGACGATAAACCCGACACCACCTTGGGACTGCTGGTAGCCGGATCTCTTCCGGGGATTCTTAGCACCCCTTGCCTCACCGTGGCCTTGGCCGCTACCGTAACCAAGGGTAGGCGGGCCTAGTGTTTTTTGTACTTGTCATTCTTTGGGGTTGCCATAATCGCCACGCTTGGCAGGCGGAACGATCGCAGTATAGTATGGTGGTGGAATGCATAGAGAACGCTGCTGCCCATTCTCTGGTACGACTCTTAGTCGCGTTTTACGACACCCACGGGAATTATGGGGTGGTGTTATTCTTTAAGTCCGACACCACACAGACAGTAAAAAGATGTATGTATTTTTTATTTATTATATATATTTTTTATTATTTAACCATATTTTTTTGACGTTTATTATTATGAGGGTATGATTACTTACAGCAATGTTTGGGGAGAACACATTTATTTATGTTTTGATCCAATACGTAGTCTTTTTTGCAGTCGCAAGCGTTGTGTCTACAGATCCTAGGACATGGTACTGGTCCTTTATCGTAATTGGAGCAAAGTCTTCCACAGTTTAAGCCGCAACCTGCTTCGGCATTCGGATCACCTCCACACGATGCTGTAAATAATTCAACTCTTATATTAACTCCACTTTTATATCATCCATCACCTTCATCAGATAAGAGCAGTTCATTGTCGTCGTTGGCCTCCTCGATTGCACGTCATTTAACTTGATCCTCAGATTATCTCATCCACCTGTTTACCAGCCACCCTTAAAAGATCGATTTTACGATTGCCGATTTGAGGTCTTCAGAATTATTCATTGTGAACATATAAATAAGTTACTGTATTATTAAATACATATAATAAATGTAACTTTAGAATTTAGACTTACGACATTCTTTTACAGGGATACATTTTCCATTTTCATTTCTGACATAGTTGTAGTCGCAGACGCATCCCGGTGGCCCAGGGCAGGGTGAATTTTCTGCATTAACACAAGCTCTTTCGAAGCCCAAATCTTTGCACGACTGCGGCGAGCAAAGCCTTGCTGGACACTCTTCCCATCGTTCGTTTTCACAGCATTTCCCTATGATACAAAATAATATAGTAGGGGTTAGCGGAACATCAAGAAACGATGGTTGTATAGTGTGAAAGATCATATGGCTTAATGAGAGTAAACATTGAGATAATGAATGATAAATAATCATGGAAGACCAAAAACCCGAGATTGGGGTTTGGACACGACTACACTACTAGACGTTGTAAGCAGGGTAATTTGCTATGCGCATAGAATCAGTTGTGTATGTGTGATGTATGGAAGACTTACAGATTACATAATTTCATACTAAGTCATCGATTTATTACCTGGGCATTGATCTATGGGAATACAAATTTTATTTTTATCTCTGGCGTATCCTTCTTCACAGTAGCACATTTCATTGCACTTGATGTTGATGATGGGACAGCTAGTCTGATTCTGTTTGTCCAGTGTTTCGCAGACGTTGTCACATGCACCGCCGCATGAGAAGAATTCATGAGGACCCCTACATTTCACTATAATTAACAAATAAATTGGCCTCATATTATATAAGCATGATGTCCTGGGTTCAATACCCTGGTCGGGAAAAGTGTTGTTGGGTTTTTCCATTTGGAATTTCTCAGGACCTGAGTCCCTGAGCATTCTTGAGTCTAGTAGGAATTGTACCCGGTTGATGATTATAGGCTTCGTCCCCTATTACAGGTGACTTAAACACAACTGGCGAAATGTGGGTTTACTATAGGTATACCTCACCTTTGAGGGAATACAGGCTATGTTATAGTACCTATGTGCCATATTATTTCAAGACGAGAGGTACTAGGAGTCAAACAAGTAGTTCAACAATACTTTAAGTTATAGAATCTCAAATAAGTTTGAAAACGGACAAAAACTTACGGCAATTCTTTGCTGAAATACAATCTCCGAGTTTGTTTCTGAAGAAGTTTGGTTTGCATCGACAGGCGCCGTGGCAGTCCTCGAAAGTTTTGTTAGCGGGCATCAATGGACAGAAGTATTTTTGTCCGATACTTTCGCAAATTTGCGGCGGACAACTTGGTGGACATGGATCGTAGATCTCATTTGCTCCTTTACATTTTGCTGCAGGAATAAAAGAGTTGGGATCCACAAATGTTTGTTTTAACATGTCATAATTAGTACTTTTTACAATTTAGAAATTTAACTTAAGTAAAATTTTACTTTGCAGTTCTGCACCAATTAACGTAGATAGTGCAAATAAAAGCAGTTTTATCATCTCTTATTTCAAGATAGTATTCAATTCTGAAGATTATACTTACGTGGACATTTGTCTTTTGGTATGCATTTACCATTGGCGTCTCTAAGGAAACCTTCAGCACATAGGCATCCTGGTTTACATTTAGCAGGTTTAACACATGGGACTGATTCCCCTATCTGTGAGCAGTTCTTGGCTTGACATCCACCATTAACACAAGGGGAGAATATTTCGTTCTTGCCACAAACTTGTGCTGTGAATGATAAAAAAAAAACCTTTGATATAAATATTTTATTATAGACTTCAAGTCTTTTTGGATTTTTATCATTTGATTAAGAACTATCGTCTCCTTAGGAAACAGTATCTAAAACTTTACCCAAGCAGAAATAACATAATTATTAGAGAGCAAAAGAGATGTACTTATTCAAAAATACTTACTGCAGTCTTTGGGCAGGACACATCTATTTGTATTTTCATCTAATACAAAACCTTTTCTACAATCGCAGGCATTGTTACGGCATTCAGTTATGCAGGATATATTTTCTGCATTTTTGTAGTTTGAACAAAGTCTTCCACAGTTTATACCACAACCTGCCACTGCGTTTGGATCGCCACCGCATTCAGCTATATCAACAAAATAATTTATTTAAAATTTTGTCATAACTATATTTTTATTTCAATCGTATTCAATGTTACTGCCAAATCTTCAAAGGCGCCATAGGAAGTATGCAATATTATCTACATTACTTATTGGTTTGGTCATTGAGTGCAATAAAAAGAACATCCCGTGTTCCGTATCTATTTGTTTTATAGCACATGAGTGATGATATTCATAATTAACATAAATAATAACTTACGGCAATCAGTTACTGGAATACAAACTTCTTTGTCATCTCTCACATATCCTTCTTTGCAGACGCAGTCGACGATGCAATATTTTTGGTCCATTTTTACGCAACCTGTAGGAATTCCTACATCCGTACAACGCCAGGGACCACATCCACCATTACTGCAGTTTGATAGGACCTCGTTGTTGCCACAAGGTGGAGCTAAGGAAAAGATATAGGTAAGTATTTTATGCTTAATTTCTACGGAAATTGTTTTAATAAGATCCTTTAAGAAGCCGTCATCTACGCATTCTGTATATCAAACAAACTTTCTTCAAACAACATACTAGGAAACGACTTTTATTAATAGTGCGCAATGTAAGGCACGTAAAACGTTTTACTTATGGATGCATGCAACGGGACAGGGATCGTGGGAGTATTTAAAATTTTAACATTTAGAACTTGTCGTTACTGTCACTCATAATTTATAATAGGCAAGCCAGACATGGGCGGTGTCACGGGATGCATATGGCGTGTTCACACTCGTATTGTCACGATTCCATCCAGGACTGATTGGTCGTCATTGGTCTTACCAATAACGATCGTCAATCGGTCCTAGATGGGATGGCTATATAAAAATACTCTCAAGAAAAGTGTTTTCTTTTGTAACATAATAACATTAATAATTAATCGGAGTTCGCACAGCTGAATTTTGTGCCAGAAATATTTAATCTTTTTGCCATGGATACGATAAGAAGAAAGAGAATGATGAAGTCCCACTTACTGCATTGTTCTAGACGTACGCATTTCTTGACTTTAGGATCATACACAAAACCATCTTTGCAAACGCAGCCGTCTTTATAACATTTGCATTCAGCTGGTTTGGGACCAGGACAACGTTTGGTGCAGTTTTTGTCACAACCAGGTTCGGCATTGAAGTCTCCGCCGCAAGAAACTGTAGATATAACAACGATACTTTGTTTACTTTTCGTGTTGGAACTTACTTATATTGTTACAACAAAATATACACATGAATGCAATTTATAAAGAGTTTGAGTTTGAAAAACTTTTTTTCCTACTTAATTTCTTAAAAATATTTTTTCCATAAATATCTATCAAATACATCGAGACAGATAGTACAGGGTTGGTAAACAGTGAGTGCCTGAAGATGGACATCGTTATCGAAGCTACCCGAGCAAGCTAAGGGCAAGACTTGGATTCTTTCATAGGCCAGAAATCAAAGATGTTGAAGTCAACGAGAATTTTGCGTGTTCAAAGCAGGCCTAGGAAGCGCTGACGTAACGACTTGGATTTTTTTATGTCGCTGGATGTGCCAGAAATGGCAACGGAAAGAGAAAAGTAGAAGTCTGTGGGGGGAACCTTGCTTAGTAGTAGGACATACAGGTTGTTTAAAGGATTTTTAGAGTAACGGGGACATTATGTCATCCCTACTTACCACATTGATTTGGTCGGATGCATTTTCCAGTGCTGTCGTCATATACGAAACCTTTTCTGCAATCACAGCCGTTCATTTCGCATATTTCTGCGCAAATCACGGGTTTTGTGCTATTGTAATCAGAGCAACGTCTTCCGCAGTTTTGTCCACAACCTGATACCGCGTTTTCATCTCCTCTGCATGAAGCTGTGAGAAAGTAAAACCCGATAAAAATCTATCAACACTAGCAGCGCCCCGCGGTTTAACCCGCATATGTGTCGATCCAGTGGGAATTAACTTTGGATGCACAATGTCAAACAGTGGAGTAACACTCTCCCGAAATTTGTATGGAAAAAATATCGACTAGTTGCAACTAGTCGATATTTTTTCCACATAAACAACATTAACAGCATAATCATGATTATGATGCAATCATTCGCACGATAAAAATTTGTCTGACGGTGACTTTATGTCTAAGCAGTAAGTGTTGTTTTCGTTGTGCAAGTGTTAATAATGACGTGCGGTTCCCCATTGTCAAAATTGCTTGTCATATCGAACACAGTATACAGGGTGGCTGGGACACCAACGCGCCTGTTACCACGAATTCAGCACATGATTTTAGACTCGACAGCGCAGAAATTTACGTTGGGTATAAAAAAAAATCAGTTTCTTTAAAAAGATTTTTCATATTTTTATAACGGATGAAAAATTTTTAATCCTGTTTTGAAATTGTCGTCGATTCAGAATCATTTCTGATTGTTGGTTGCGCGTTGATGTCCCTACTACCCAGTATTTAATTTAAATCTTGGTCTAATAATTATTGTACAAAAAAATATGTTACTAAATTGATTTTCATAGATACTTACGACATTTTTCTTTCGGAATACAGATGCCATTTGCGGCACGTACGAATCCCTCTTTACAAGAACATCCTTTGATGCAATATGCGGGGTCAATTCTGGGACATGGTATTGGAAATCCTAATTGCGAGCAATTCTTCGGTTGACAATCGCTATTGGTACAGGCTGAATAAACTTCATCTTTCCCGCATACTGGTGCTGTTAAAATAATGTTTAAATATCAAAATAAGTAGGTACCTACTTAAAATGTCATTGACGTCGTGAGTCATATTTATTTAACGATTATTTTAATTTCAGTGTAAAGTTATTTGCCAATATTCCATTTTCAGTTTTGTGATTATAACAAAATATGTAATTTGTTTTTATTTTACTGTGATGGTTATCGCAAGCTCGTGTACAAAGAGTACCTAAGTACATACATGAGTAACAGAATACATTTGAAGGTCGCTTTTACTGGCTAATAGAAGATTTAATGTAAAATAACGTATTTGAACAAACACGTGGATGAGTCATCGATATACGAATCGTAATTTGTGATGGATCGTTATTATTTTAAAGAATCGCCTTTTTAGGTAACTCCTTACAGCAGCAGATCCCTAAGCCACCAAGAACTGCCGTTTCAAGAGTTTCCTCAGTATTAATCATCGGCGAAACGGTGTCATAACTTTAGTAATCGCTGAAGCCACAGTTTCCTAGAAAAGCGTTACCGTCATATTTATAACGGACGTCATGAAAATCTGTAAATCTCTCTGTATTTAGACATTACGGTCGCATGTGGCGTTCACCGGTCTTTTAGGAAACCGTAGCTTTAGATGCCGGCTCACCAATTGGTGAGCAGACAGGTAGGTAATTAGGTATAATATAAAAACTTACTGCAGTCTTCAGGAAGAACACATTTTCCTGTGTTATCATCATACCAGAAACCCTCACGG
Organism: Mesoligia furuncula; assembly: GCA_916614155.1. Taxonomy (NCBI): domain Eukaryota; kingdom Metazoa; phylum Arthropoda; class Insecta; order Lepidoptera; family Noctuidae; genus Mesoligia; species Mesoligia furuncula. Next base: position 19,375,376 of record OU744800.1, on the reverse strand, counting down.
CATTCACAACCGTTATCTTTGCATTTTTTGTCGCATGTTACAGGGTGTTTCTTATTGCGATCGGAGCAATGTCTACCGCAGTTACCACATCCCGATACCGCGTTAGGATCGCCACCGCACGAAGCTGGAAAATTTATAACATTACTCTCTAGTTTGGAATTTCCCCTTTTGTTTGTACGAAATACAAAATAAAGTTACATTAAAAACTAGATATTGAGCTAACGATTTCAGTTAATGGAATTTGATTTTCTTTTAGGGATGAATAACAATGAATATGGCAAGAATAATGACAACAAGAAAACTCAAAAAAATGTAATAGAATGAAATATCGTTAATTGTTTAACAAATAAATTTCCGAAATAAAAGAAAAAATATCCCTGCAACATAGGTACATCTAGGGTGTAAAATTATTGGAAAATAAATAAAAATAATATTCTAGCATGGATAGAAAAAACAGAACTCTGAACTATGTACAAGTTCCTAGTATTCTGGTTTTCCGGTATTAGGTATTCTGGTATTCCGGTTACTTATTATTTTGTTATTTAATTGATCTCACGCTGATGGCAATGTATATTCTAAGTTTTTATTTTATATTATTTAATTTTACTGATTTTAGTTTAGTTAAATGTTAGTTTTTGTTTTCCTGTCTTGCAATAATCCCTATGCAATAATCGCTATTTAATTGATCTCACACTGTTGATTTTATTTTGTTTAGTTTGATCTCACGCTGATGGCAATGTATATTCTAAGTTTATTTTTTATATTTTATTCTAATATTATTTTAGATTAGTTATTTTTTTAGTTTCTCTTTCCCTGTCTTGTTATAATCGCTATGCACTATGTACTACTTTAAAAATGTCGTAACACTGACTCCCGAGATACAGGCAAACGCCTAGTTTGGGAGTCACCGTCAAGTCTCTCCTTGTACAAATTGTGACTAATAAATAATTTTGAATTTTTTGAGTTTTTTTGAATTTTTAATTCTAATTTTACAAGAAAAGACAGAAATTTAAGATAGGAATTAGGTACTCATAGTTTTAGAAAAAAATAAATTGGGTAAAAGTTTAGGGAGTATTCTAAATATTCATTACTTAATTGAATAATAACATTTCTGTAATAAAGTTCATTTCAAATAAACTTGCGATAAAGTTTGTTCACCTCCTTCTACTACTTAATGTATCCCAATATTTCCAAACCATACGAAAAAAATGTATGGGCAGTGTCGGTATCACGATCAAAACATTGACTTACTCCGTGTTTGGTATTATGAGACTCAACCGATGCAGATGTTAGCGACAGTTTTGTATGACGAACGATATCTATCGTAAGTTATTTGGACTTTTTGGTACAGGGTGGTTGAATGACATTTATCGCAAGTTTATTTGAAAAACACTTTAGTAACATTCGCAGTTGTTTTTAAACATAAGACTATCAAATTAAACATAACTTTAAAATTACATATTATTCACATAAATATAAGTCGTAACATAATTATTTTAATACTCACGACATTCTTTTATAGGGATGCATTTTCCGCGGCTGTTTCTGGCATATCCATTTTCACAAATGCATCCAGGCTTACCCGGACAACGTGATGGATCAGGTCCAGGGTTTACTTGTGGCTGTGGAAACCCTACTTGCGTACAATTCAGTGGACGGCCAGCCAAAGCTGGACATTTAGAGTAGATTTCGTGCTTTCCTTTACAGTTTTGCGCTAGAAGAAATAAGCGATGAGGCGTTGATGGTAAGTGTGCACTTTGTAATTGAGGAATGGTGTTAATGACGAAACTGAGGGATAACGTTAATGTTCTAGAGTGAAAGATACCTACTGAAAAATTACCTACTACGAGACCACAAAAAGTGAACAATTTGATTGTTGTAGTAGTGAACAATTTCATTGTTCACTTTGCGTAAATCAGTGAATTGTCTCGCATTTGATGTCGCCTCGTAGCGACAGAAAACAGTAATACGTGAAAAAGTCACTTACGACACTGATCCCTTGGTATGCATACGCCGTCCTCATTCCTCACGTATCCATCAATACATCGGCATCCTGGCTTGCAATTAGGGTCACCAGGCTTAGGGGGGCGTGCACATTTGATTACACGCGGGTCTACATCGCATCGTTGAGGCGGACAGGGGGCGGGGCATACGTCATAAACCTCATACGGTCCCGTACATTGAGCTGGTGTAAAAAAAAAACTGTGTTATTTTTTGGGATGATACACGAAGTAAATACGCCAAGGCTGATAACGTTAAATTCTCATCACGCATTTAAAAAATACTTTTTTATCGCACAAAAGAAATCATTTACGACATTGATCTCTCGTTACACAAATGCCATCAGGGTGTCTCACAAAGCCGTCAGCACATCGACAGCCTGGGTCACGCTCAGGGACACCAGGTCTTTGAGGGGTTATGCAATCAATCAATCGTCCACATCGCATCGACGGGGAGGACAAGGGGCGGGACAAATGTCGTAAACTTCATTCGGATTCGTGCAGATGCTTGTTTTAAGGAAACGGGAATATCTCTAAGTGGATATGTAAATTTTAAGAGATACAGAAAAAAAATGCGACTTGAACACCGATTAGTTTGAAAATAAGATCTTGTTAACTTAGTTACAATCCCAGTTTGACAGGAGCCATACTGATTTGGAGATGTAGAGTAAACACGAACGAATGCCGCACTACCCTAAACAAGGTAACAGGAGGAACGTGAAGTTTTAGTCGGTGCAAGCCTGACCTGGCCCTCTAATCTTACCTTACCCTCGCCCTAGAAGGAACTCTCCTTGTGGGAAGTTTCCTAGGACACAATCAAAAAATAATAAAGATGATATTTTGGTCAAATTTTTCTACTCACGACAGTCACATTCAAGTACACAGTTTCCCTCAGCATTTCGTAAGTATCCGTCACTACATCGACAGCCAGGTTTACAATCACGGTCTTCTATTGCAAGACATGATACTGCAGCTATATTCACACCGCATAGACGGGGTGGGCAACCAGAGAAACATGGGTCTAATGTTTCATTCTTGGCGCAATCGTATTCTGTAATGGAAATATAGTTTTAAAATGAAAAACAATTTAGTTTGCTAAAGTTTTTGATTTTGTTAGGTCACGTGCAACATCTTCACTTTCTGAATCGGCTGTGTTAATTTTTATCCTTTGTTACTGCCTACAGTTAGGTTAGATTAGTGTTAGTGAAAACGAGCATTAAACTCCTTCACACTTTGTAATGCGAAAAATGACGAGACTTATTATACAGGCTGGCAGCGATATCCACGCGCAACCTGTTACCATGCATTCAGTACATTATTCTGAAAATCACTGCATTGTACTTTTTTGCCGGTTTAAAAAAAATTACCAATGAAAAATTTCTATACAAAGGTATAAAAAAAAAAAAAAACGAGTGTACTTATGACCACACGACTGAAGTGAAACTTAGATAAAAAAAAAAAAAAAAGTTTTTAGATATACGGAGCGTATTTGGCTATGAGAGGAAGAGAGAAAGAAAATGTGCGCGCGCACTGCTGTCTCTTGCTTATATCCCCCACTTAACTTCCGTTCGCCTTGCCCGATCACACTTTTCGTAACGCTTACGTCACGCGTTCGCCAGCTTACTCCCCAAGTCAAGCGTGCGTAAAGAAGTTTCACTTCAAAAAATCGTGTGCTCAATTCATGGTTACTGTTCGCGCATAGATTTTCCTGCCACCTGTAGGTCAAAAATCAATCGTATCCCTTCAAAATAAAATCACGATTCGTCATGCCGGATATGAATGTGTGAGTAGACAGTTAGATAGTTTATAAAAACTTACTGCAGTCTTCAGGAAGAACACATTTTCCTGTGGCATCATCATACCAGTAACCTTCACGGCATTCACAACCGTTATCTTTGCATTTTTTGTCGCATGTTACAGGGTGTTTCTTATTGCGATCGGAGCAATGTCTACCGCAGTTACCACATCCCGATACTGCGTTAGGATCCCCACCGCACGAAGCTGGAAAATTTATAACATTACTCTCTAGTGTGGAATTTCCCCTTTTGTTTGCACGAAATACAAAAAAAAAGTTACATTAAAAACTAGATATTGAGCTAACAAATTCAGTTAATGGGATTTGATTTTCTTGTAGGGATGAATAACGATGAATATGGCAAGAACAATAACAATAAGAAAACTCAAAAAAATAAATTAATAGAATGGAACATCGTTAATTGTTTAACAAATAGATGGTCGCAATAAAATAAAAAAATATCCCTGCAGCAACCTCTAGGGTGTAAAATTATTGAAAAATAAATAAAAATAATGTGTGGATAGAAAAAACAGAACTCTGAACTATGTACGAGTTCTTAATATTCTAATTTTGCAAGAATAGACAGAATTTAAGATAGGAATAGATATACACAGATTTAGTAAAAACTAAATTGGGTAAAAGTCTAGGAAGCCTTCTAAATATTCTTGAATTTAATAAAAACATTTCTTTAATAGTAACATTCGCAGTTGTTTATAAACATGAGACTATCAAATTAAACATAACTTTAAAATTACACATTATTCACGCAAATATAAGTCGTAATATAATTATTTTAATACTCACGACATTCTTTTATAGGGATGCATTTTCCGCGGCTGTTTCTGGCGTATCCATTTTCACAAATGCATCTAGGCTTACCCGGACAACGTGATGGATCAGGTCCAGGGTTTATTTGTGGCAGTGGAAACCCGACTTGCGTACAATTCAGTGGTCGGCCAGCCAACGCTGGACATTGAGAGTAGATTTCGTGCTCTCCTTTACAGTTTTGTGCTAGAAATAAGAAGGGATGAGGGGTTGATGGTAAGTGTGCGCTTTCTAATTGAGGAAAGGTGTTAATGACGCAACTGAGGGATAACGTTAATGAAAAAATACCTAAGAGCACTACGAGACCACAAAAAGTGAACAATGAAATTGTTCACTTTGCGTAAAACAGTGAATTGTCTCGCATTTTATGTCGCCTCGTAGCGACAGAAAAACCGTAATACGTGAAAAAGTCACTTACGACACTGATCCCTTGGTATGCATATGCCGTCTTCATTCCTCACGTATCCATCAATACATCGGCATCCTGGCTCACAATTAGGGTCACCAGGCTTTGGGGGAGCCGCACATCTGATTACACTCGGGTCTACATCGCATCGTTGAGGCGGACAGGGGGCGGGGCATACGTCATACACCTCATACGGTCCCGTACATTTAGCTGGTGTAAAAAAAGTATGTTATTTTTTTGGGATGATACACGAAGTAAATATGGCAGGGCTGATAACGTTAAAGAGTGGCTCGCGCACAAAAAAATTCTTTGAGGCTGCAGTCAAAAAAGGTTTTAACTCAGAATGCCTATGAAAATATGAAATCATTGTACCAAATGTTCATTTTAAGGAAACAATACTTTATTTTCAAAAAACAATGTAAAGTCGTATACTTATAACATAATATTAACCGTAAAAAAGTGGGTAGGTAAATTTTAAGAAACGCAGAAAAAAAGTGCGACTCGAACACCAATTAGTTTGAAAATAAGATCTTGTTAACTTAGTTACAATCCCAGTTTGACAGGAGCTATAGTGATTAGGAAATGTAGAGTAAACACGAACGAATGCCGCACTACCCTAAACAAGGTAACAGGAGGAACGTGAAGTTTTAGTCGGTGCAAGCCTGACATGGCCCTCTAATCTTACCTAACCCTCGCTCGAGAAGGAACTCTCCTCGTGGGGAGTTTCCTACGACACAATCAAAAAATAATAAACGTGATATTATGGTCAAATTTTTCTACTCACGACAGTCACATTCAAGTACACAGTTTCCCTCAGCATTTCGTAAGTATCCGTCACTACATCGACAGCCAGGTTTACAATCACGGTCTTCTATTGCAAGACATGATACTGCAGCTATATTCACACCGCATAGACGGGGTGGGCAACTAGAGAAACATGGATCTAATGTTTCATTCTTGGCGCAATCGTATTCTGTAATGGAAATATAGTCTTAAAAATTAAAAACAATTTAGTTTGCTAAAGCTTTTGTTAGGTCACGTGCAACATCTTCACTTTCTGAATCAGCTGTGTTAATTTTTATCCTTTGTTACTGCCTACAGTTAGGTTAGATTAGTGTTAGTGAAAACGAGCATTAAACTCCTTCACACTTTGTAATGCGAAAAATGACGAGGCTTATTATAAAGGCTGGCAGCGATATCCACGCGCAACCTGTTTCTATGGATTCAGTACATTATTCTGAAAATCACTGCATTGTACTTTTTTGCCGGTTTAAAAAAAATTACCAATGAAAAATTTCTATACAAAGGTATAAAAAATAATAATCGTGTGCTCAATTCATGGTTACAGTTCGCGCATTGATTTTCCTGCCACCTGTACGTCAAAAATCAATCGTATCCCTCCAAAATAAAGTCACGATTCGTCATGCCGGATATGAATGTGTGAGTAGACAGTTAGATAGTTTATAAAAACTTACTGCAGTCTTCAGGAAGAACACATTTTCCTGTGTTATCATCATACCAGTAACCTTCACGGCATTCACAATCGTTATCTTTGCATTTTTTGTCGCATATTACAGGGTGTTTCTTATTGCGATCGGAGCAATGTCTACCGCAGTTACCACATCCCGATACCGCGTTAGGATCCCCACCGCACGAAGCTGGAAAATGTATATATAACATTACTCTCTAGTGTGGAATGTCCCCTTTTGTTTACACGAAATACAAAACAAAGTTACATTAAAAACTAGATATTGAGCTACCGATTTCAGTTAATGGAATTTGATTTTCTTTGAGGGATGACTAACAATGAATATGGCAAGAATAATAACAATACGAAAACTCAAAAAAATAAATTAATAGAATGGAATATCGTTAATTGTTTAACAAATAGATGGTCGAAATAAAAGAAAAAAATATCCCTGCAGCAACCTCTAGGGTGTAAAATTATTGAAAAATAAATAAAAATAATATTCCAGCATGGATAGAAAAAACAGAACTCTGAACTATGTACGAGTTCTTAATATTCTAATTTTGCGAGAATAGACAGAATTTAAGATAGGAATAGGTACTCATAGATTTAGTAAAAACTAAATTGGGTTAAAGTCTAGGGAGCCTTCTAAATATTCTTTAATAGAATAAAAACATTTCTGTAATAGTAACATTCGCAGTTGTTTATAAACATGAGACTATCAAATTAAACATAACTTTAAAATTACACATTATTCACGTAATTATAAGTCGTAACATAATTATTTTAATACTTACGACATTTTTTTATAGGGATGCATTTTCCGCGGCTGTTTCTGGCGTATCCATTTTCACAAATGCATCCAGGCTTACCCGGACAACGTGATGGATCAGGGCCAGGGTTTATTTGTGGCTGTGGAAACCCTACTTGCGTACAATTCAGTGGTCGGCCAGCCAACGCTGGACATTGAGAGTAGATTTCATGCTCTCCTTTACAGTTTTGTGCTAGAAATAAGAAGGGATGAGGGGTTGATGGTAAGTGTGCACTTTCTAATTGAGGAATCGTGTTAATGACGCAACTGAGAGATAACGTTAATGTTCTAGAGTGAAAGATACCTACTGAAAAATTACCTAAGAGCACTACGAGACCACAAAAAGTGAACAATGAAACTTTTCACTTTGCGTAAAACAGTGAATTGTCTCGCATTTGATGTCGCCTCGTAGCGACACAAAAACTGTAATACGTGAAAAAGTCACTTACGACACTGATCCCTTGGTATGCATATGCCGTCCTTATTCCTCACGTATCCATCAATACAACGGCATCCTGGCTCACAATTAGGGTCACCAGGCTTTGGGGGAGCCGCACATTTGATTACACTCGGGTCTACATCGCATCGTTGAGGCGGACAGGGGGCGGGGCATACGTCATACACCTCATACGGTCCCGTACATTTAGCTGGTGTATAAAAAAATTGTGTTATTTTTTGGGATGATACACGAAGTAAATACGCCAGGGCTGATAACGTTAAAAAGTGGCTCGCGCACAAAAAAAATCTTAGAGGCTCCTGTCAAAAAAAGGATTTAACTCAGAATGCCTACGAAAAAATAAAATCATTGCACAAATGTTCATTTTTAGGAAACAATACTTTATTTTCAAAAAGCAATGTAAAGTCGTATAGAACATAATATTAACCGTAAAAAGTGAATTCCCTCATGCGTCACGCATTTTAAAAAGACGTTCTTATCGTAGAAAGTCCAGCCACAGACGCCACCGTAACCAAGATTTAGGAAAAAAAAATCACTTACGACATTGATCTCTCGTTACACAAATGCCGTCAGGGTTTCTCACAAAGCCGTCAGCACATCGACAGCCTGGCTCACACTCAGGGTCACCAGGTTTTGGAGGGGGTATGCAATCAATCAGTGTCTCGTCCACATCGCATCGACGGGGAGGACAAGGGGCGGGACAAATATCGTACACTTCATTCAGACCCGTGCATTGAGCTGTTTTAAGGAAACGGGAATATCTCTAAGTGGGTAGGTAAATTTTAAGAGACGCAGAAAAAAAAGTGCGACTCGAACACCAATTAGTTTGAAAATAAGATTTTGTTAACTTAGTTACAATCCCATTTTGACAGGAGCCATACTGATTTGGAGATGCACAGTAAACATGAACGAATGCCGCACTTCCCTAAACAAGGTAACAGGACGAACGTGAAGTTTTAGTCAGTAAAAGCCTAACATGACTCTCTAATCTTGATGACTCTCTAACCCTCGCCCCAGAAGGAACTCTCCTTGTGGGGAGTTTCCTAGGACACAATCAAGAAATAATAAACATGATATTATGGTAAAATTTTTCTACTCACGACAGTCACATTCAAGTACACAGTTTCCCTCAGCATTTCGTAAGTATCCGTCACTACATCGACAGCCAGGTTTACAATCACAGTCTTCTATTCGAGGACACGATACTGCAGCTATATTCACACCGCATAGACGGGGTGGGCAACCAGAGAAACATGGGTCTAATGTTTCATTCTTGGCGCAGTCGTATTCTGTAATGGAAATTATTAGTCATAAAAATGAAAAATTTAGTTTGATAAAGCTTTTGATTTTGCTAGGTCACGTGCAACATCATCACTTCCTGAATCATCTGAATCGAAAAAATAGTCGAATATGATTCGAGATTCAGAAGTTCATTATTGGGTTTTTTGATACGATCGAGAACACGGAGACGCTGTTTGTTCAATTTGGACAACCGCAACATAAATCGATTTTCCTATTACGAAAAATAATAAAATACTTACTACACTCTTTCTCAGGGATACAAGTACCAGCTCTGTTTTTGAGAAAGCCGTCTGCGCATCTACAACCTGGTTTGCAGGCACTGGAACCAGGTTTAGGTGCAGGGGCACAAAGAATCAGTGCCTTGTTGATCCCGCATTCCCTTGGCGGACATGGATTCGGGCAGAGGTCGTAAATTTCATTAGGTTTCTTACATTTGCGATGACCTGTAACGAAATAATAAGATATACATACATTGAAATAAATTAAATACTTCTGCATGAAATTTTTACGTTTAAATTAGATAACACCTATTTCTAATGTGCTATCTATAGGTAATGTTTTGGTTTTTACTTTAGTAACTATCATGTCGCAACTCAGGTAAAATAGGGTTACAACTCGAAAGTCATTTACAGGAACTTTCAAGTGGTTTTCCAGGAACATTGAAAAACAGCGTATGCCATTAAATAATAGATTGTTATACAAGGGTCGAAAGGAATCAATTCCCATACGAGGTATTTAGGCGCCCGAGCGCAGCGAGGGCGGCTATAGTCCGAGTGGGAATTGATGACTTTCACCCGTGTTAAACACTCTACTTTTCATTTCCAATATAAGGAAAGTAAAAAATAGTAGTTTTTCTAAAATATGTATTGATGATAATAACTTGAATAGTACCTATTTATTAGTCTTTTTTAAATTTGAAGTATGGAACACACCGCGTAACCGCCACATGAGTAGATTCTGGTCACCGCCGCGGGCCGTCCCGCTTATTAGGGCCCGTATTATTATCATTCTGTCTGCATTCTTACTTTTACCATTTTTCATAAATTACTTAGAAAACACGATAATCTTGATAAAAATTACTAAAAATTGTGTTGCGACGTGACACTTTTTAGTGCTGACCGTCCATCCAACTTTCTTAATTCGATTCAAAACTTGCATACAGCCTAATCGATACTCACAATAAAAAAATGAAAAAAATTGTAGAAACTGAATAAAAACTCTTTTAACTAACAAAATGTATTGAAATGTTAAAGTGTTTACATAATATCCAATTTATAGAATTAATTTATCATCATTCTCAAACAAACTTTTGCTAAGCCTACCTAAAAAATGTTTACTGGGAATTCTGTAGTAAACTATTAGAAAGTATCAAAAATAAAATCCACAATAAATAATTGTCCAATAAATTAAAATAATTTTAAACAGCGAGCGCATTCCGAATATAAATTCAATTATAGAAACATTTCGGCGCGAAATTCAGTAAATGAGGTACCTATGGCCTGCCTGTCTGTTATTGACATGATATTAGAAGAGATTGAAATGATATTAGAAAAACATAAATCATTATTATAAACAATGCATATTGTATTTATTGCTTAAAATAATTTTATTTTATTTTCAAGTATCGATTACATTCGTCATATTAATTACTCGAGTCAATCGAAATTAAAAAAAATTGTTTATAATAATCGCTTTCACACATCACTGCAATAAAAAAAAACAATAATGGTCGGCGATTTTGAACACAAATTGAATACCTAGTGGTAATGATTAAGACGTATTATTGAACCTGTGTTTGAATATTACGTTAAAACCTGGGCATTTTCGTGTTGTTTATTATCAATAACATTTGTCACATTTTAAATCTTATCTACATCTGTGTGTGTGAAATTTGTGAAAAGTATAAATGTAAACACACACGATTGACGCGAAACTTCGACATTAGACATCAAAAAACTTCATTACCACTACTTATTTACCTTAAACTATGGATAAATTCGTCCAATAATTAAATGATATATATTCACAGCCCCCTATGGTAAAGTCAGGATGTTCGTAATCCCCAATTTTTATTTTTTTTAGCCTCGACCACAACTGACATCAAAATGGCGATTATCGTACTGTATGTTGAATTTATTCAAGGTAAATTATTAAGTTGTGCGCTAAATATGAAAGATTTAATGGCGTTAACATTTATGAGCTTTTTATGCAACTCTCCTAATTAACGCACATTCAGAAGATTTGATGGGTAGCATAATAAATATTTACATAATCAATTAAGGGTGTCGTATGTCTGACTGAGCTGACTACTTAACTAAATTTAGTTCTATTTTTAAATTTCATTCCCGCCCTAGGGAGGGAATCAATTACTATGAGTCTTTCCCGTCCAAGGGTGGGAAGCAGCGTCTTCCACCCGTTATTCGGATCAAACAAACACTACTTTCCGAGTATGAGAGATGAAAACATATTTTTTTGCAAGCATGTATAATTTTGATCACATAATAATAATAAAAGTGTAAGAATAAAGACATTAACAAATCAGTGAGTATATTTTCACTTTCCTTAAAATCAGGTTTTTCGAGTTGTAACCCTATTTTATCGGAGGTGCGATGCAATTCAATGGAGTGTCGATAACTAGTTACAATACAATTATACTTACGATTACCATGACCACATTTATCAGAATAGGGACCGCGTTTGGTTCCTAAAAGTTTAAGATTTGTTTTTATGTTCTCCCTTTGAAGTTAATTTTAATGATCCATTTATTTTTAATTAATATATACAGGGTGTTAGGTTAAACGAGGGACACACTTTGAGGGGAGTTAGTACTCATGAAAATGAGCAACTTTTACTATGGGGCCGAACCTGAAATCGCAAAAAAAAAATCTGCTGTTCAGTACATTTTGACGAGCTATGCGAACATAAATGTAGGAAATGGCTGATTTTTTTTTCGCGATTTCAGGGTTATTCCCATATTTAAAAGTTGTTCATTTTCATGAGTACTAACTCCCCCCAAAGTATGTCCCTCGTTTAATCTAACGCTCTGTATAAAAAAAAACTCAGTTTGTCTTATGACTCGCTCAGGATATTTTATATCATCATCTTTTTATCAATTTTCAATGCCTTATTTTCTCCCTTGTCCTTATTTTTATTGATGCCTATGATTCATTCCACTTATTTTGAATTACTTAAGTTTTTTTTTATTTAAAACCATGTTTGGACAAAGAATTGCTCAGGACATAATTTTAATAACATCAATTTGTTTATCAATTTAAAAAAGCCATTTTTTACAGAACTGAAGTTTACATTAATCCTTGTAACAATCATGTTTGTTTACAAAGCTGAACTTAAGCGTCATAAAAAGAGATCGTACCTTCAGAGGGCGTAATCAAAGCCGTATTCACCACTATAGCTAGTACCACGAGTGGCTTCCACATTATCACCAACAACACTGTCTCGGGTACTTATCAAGGCAATTTACCTCTTTTATACCTGCTCACATGACTTCGTGCACTTGTTTCAATATCTTTTAAACCAATAATGTTCCAGTCACCAATTATGATTAAATGTAATGTTTTTCTATCTTTTGTTTTTTTTATTATTGTATACTTAACACATGTGTAAGTTTTCCATGGTAGGTATGTACGTGAACAATTAAATGATTTATTACAATTTGTTAAGATCGTTGCAGTTAAATGGATAAATTAAAATTTATCATTGAATAAAACATGAACCACAAACAGATTGTTTTTCTTTCAATGGCGGTTACTTCAGTTGATTAGGGTTCTATATAAATAATATGAAACAATAAAACAAAAGGACAATGGTTAATCTTGTGTAGCAAAAATTTGACTATAGCGTTATGAACTATGTCTGTATTTTATGCCCTCACGGAATAGTTTAATTAATCCTAGGAAAGTATGTCTGGATTCACTGGGAAAAAAAAAATAATAATATGTGAGGAAGTAAGATGGATTTAATAAAGGGAAATATTTAACTTATTCTCTAACTACTTATTGACCTGTTGACGATGGATCTTTTTTGAAGTTAATGAACCTTCAAAAACTTTTTGCGCTTCTAATAATTAATGCACTGTTTTTGAATAATTGAGCCTCTTTTTAACTTCTTCTCTCTTCTTTCTTCTCTTCTGATTTTGTTTTTTGTTTTCTTCTTTTCTGGCCTTTTGTCAAAGTTGGTGGTAGAAACTAAGCTAGGGTACCTCGACCAAACGTGTTAGGTTAGGTTGGAACTATGACCTACCGCGCAAGCCAAGCGAGCGAAGCTAGCGGTGCTGCGTCATCGGCCAGCGAGCACTGCGACCAGGTTGGTTGCAGTTACAGGGCCATTTACTATTTTTAGGACCCCAAAATAGGTTTGAGGTTCACAAAACAGGCGGCATCATTATATCAGAGTGTTCAATAAAGGTTCCATTAAATACAGGCTTTCTTTTGTGCACTTCAAAAATTACAGAAAGTTAAAAAGTGGCTCAATTAGGTATTAAAAAACCGGCCAAGTGCGTGTCGGACCACGCACAGTGTAGGGTTCCTTAGTAGCCCGTTATCACAATATAGTACGATTCTGTTGTACTTTATTCGGAATATTAAAAAAAAAAACATATTTTCTTTTTCAATGGAAGTCTTTACCCGTTATAAAAAAGCAACTACTTCATCTTAATCACTTTAAAGGATTAATGCTAAGGATTTTGTATTTGGTACAAAATTATCCAACACCCAACACTCAAGTTCAACGACTATTACTGCTAAACTAATACAGTTGTCTTAACCGCTATAATTTTCCTTTAAAGTTCATGAAATGCACTATCATCGTGAATTTTTCAAGCCCGCAGTTTAGCTTTTAGTGGGGGGAGACGCCCTACTGGAACAAAAATTTGCACTTTACAGTTTAATATTTCGTAAATGGACCATTGAATCGGAAAATAATTTTAGCAATCCCCAAGTCATTTTAGAAGACCTATTCATCGATACCCCACACGATGGGGTAGACGACGAAAAAAATATTCATCCCCACTTCACATGTTTAGGTACCCTAAAATAAATATTTTCAAAAATTTTATTTTACCACTTTATCGGCGTAACTGATATACACACTCTTACAAAATTACAGCTTTCTAGTACTAACGGTCTCTTAGCAAAACCTCGGACAGATAGACAGACAGACGGACGGACATGAAGAAACTATAAAGGTTCCTTGTAGGAACTACGGAGCCCTAAAAAGTGCATCATTAAAAGCGTAAAAAGTTTTTAGAGGTTCATCAATTTCAATAAGTGTCCTATATTAGCAGGTCAATAAGTTTTGAGAGGATAAGTTAAATATGTGTCTGTGTGGTGCCGGACTTAAAGAATACCACCACCCCATACTTCCCGTGGGTGTCGTAAAAGGCGACTAAGGGGCGTTCCGGAGAATGGGCAGCAGCGTTCTCTATGCATTCCACCACCATACCATACTGCGATCGCCAACCCGCCTGCCAAGCGTGGCGATTATGGCAAACCCCCCCTTTTGGGGGAGGCCTGTGTCCAGCAGTGGACGTCTATCGGCTGAAATGATGATGATGATGAAGTTAAATATGTACGTTGATTAAATGAATTTAAATTTCTCACATATCTTTCTTTTCTAAGTGAATTCAGACATTGTTAGGATTAACTAACGGAGGCCATAATTGAATATGAGTGCAACAAAAATCAACATAGTTCATAATGCTACAATTAAATTTGTGTATGAAATGCGGTCTTACAAATAAAAATAAGAAACCTTCCTCCTCCTTTAGAAAAAAACACATGCTTGTTTTTATTAATTTCTTGAATTCAAGCTCAATCAGAACTGCGCGCCATTGTATAGTTTAATTACTACATACGATAAGTCATTTGAATTCGTGATTAACGGTAGTATCGTTTTTTTACGGGCCACGATTTGAAGATTTGAGAAATAATTGGCAAGCGTTTGGAGTGTTTCGTAATAAAAAACGAACCTTCAATTTTAATTCGGTTGTTGTTTTTTTTCCTTAAGCCGGATTTATATTACTGTGTTGTGTCGTGACGTGACTCTTTCTGAGGCATTGTTAGCCAATCAAAACTGGTTGTGATTTGAAGTAGTCCTGAACAGATTCGTTTGATTGGTGTATCCTGTAGTCACGACACAACACGACACAGTAATGTGTCTGTGGCTTAGTGGTTTTCTCAGTTCCAGACCTCGATATCGCCTCGGGGAAAGCGATGGATGAGGTCTATGATGGAACCCACGAGATGCCTATTCACTCTTGCTTTGAAGGCAGACGGGTTATAAAATAGTAACAATAGGTAATCACGAGTCTTTACCACACACATGCCTGTAACTTGCACAAAAGCGTGCAAGTAGCTGGCATATATGCCAGTATGGTGCTCACCAATCAGAAGATGTTATGGCACACGGCATTCAAGCTGATTGGTGAATGCCATAATGACTTGCAAGCTACTTGCATACTTTTGTGCCAACTACTGGCATGTGTATCCTTAGCATTAATACTGATCTTAAATACATGGCATCGCATATAGCATGCGCAGCAATCTTATTAAAAGAAACAAAAAATAAACGATTAATAAAAAAAAATCACATTATTAGGCATAGAATTTATTTGATACATAATAAAATTAACAAATAAGATAAGATTATTAAATAAAATAATAACGATACAATGTTTGTGGGAAATAAAACTTGCAATGATAGAGTCAATTAAAAACTATTTCTCTATTTAAATGTCGATTAAAAGAGCATTACCTTTTCTCTATACTGTGAGTATTTATATACATAATTATGTAGGTATATATTTTAACATTATGTATTTAAATACTTAAATACATAATGTTAAAATATATAAAAATCCACTGTAAATGCAAAAAAAATAACATAAGTGTATACTTATGTTATTTTTTTTTATGGTAGTAGTACGTGTAAGTATATTTAATATTTTTGTTTTAGACTTCACACATTCATATTTTTCTCTTCTTGTTCTCACACACTATTGTCTACATTTCTTTTTTACTTCTCCTTTCGCAGGTCTGCTGGAAGAAATTTCTTAAGAAATAATTATAATTTGAGTACAAAGGTACTGCTCCTTTGTACTCAAATTATAATTATGTCATATCCCTGTGTATCTACATAAATAATGATATAAATCAATAAAATATACTTTCTGTATCTTATATTTAAATATTTTATGGATTTTTACAGTAATAATAATAATAATAAGGTTTATTCACAAAAAATACAGAAACACATATACAATGTACATTACAATTCATTGCAAGTTGCAAAATCTGTACAAAAAGTAAATAACCCTGTCCCTTAGACTAGGATAGCCTGTATTCTAAGAGACAGTGTTCAGCCAAACAATTACTTAAACATGATTTAATACAACACATGAACGGTGTAGATGTTATTGAGTTTCTGTGATTTTATTGTGTGTGTAGTGTAAATGAAATGAAGTGTCTTGTTACAAACAAGTTTTAGTTTATGATTTGCCTAATTATATGCATTTTAGTGTAAGAGCTGCCTACTGTGTTGGATTACTAGATGATGTATGTGAGCAAGGACTCTGTGTAGGCATAGTCTTTTTGTAGTAGCCACTCTGTTACTATGGATTTAATTTTGGACGTGTTTAAGTTTAAAATATTTAATGACGAATTAATTTTTTGGTAAATGTGTGTACCTAATATATAGAATTGGCGTTTTGCGAAGGTGGTTTTGTGTTGGGTTCTGGGAAGGAGATTTACTCGTTTATTTGGGTTTGGCGGTGGCAGACCCACATGTGTTCTAAGAATTGATCGGAGCACAAAGAGTTGCCGCACTGTAAGAACCTTACAGTCAGAGTACAGTTCCGTGGTTGGATACCTGTAGGGTTTTTTAGATAGTACTTTGAGTACGGCTCTTTGCGCTCTTTCCACTCTCAAAAAACTGGTTTTAGCTGCACCGCCCCATGCAGTTATGCAATACCCGAGAACTGACTGGCACATAGCATGATACACCATCCTTAGAGTGTCAGGACTGGCTGAGTCTCTAAAGGACTTAAAGATGTGTATAAGTCGCAATGTTCTTGTGGTAACGACTTCGATCTGCTTGTCACATCTTAGTCCGCTATCAATCTGCACTCCAAGATACTTTACGCTGTCAGCTCTAGTGAGTGCTGGACAGCCACAGGGTCCGAGTAAATTTGAGCACGAGTGAGCAATTACAGAGAGAGTATGGGAAGGTGCAGTGTTATGTCGGATTGCGAAAGGTATGTAAGTTTTTTTTTTTTTTATAGTCTTTATTGGATAGTTGGGGTTTTTATCCCAATGGACACGCCAACCCCATCATGCCTTGTACAAACTATCACGATACAATGCTTTAAATTTAAATTAAAGGAGAATCTTAATCAATATTGTACACTAGCTCACTAAATCTTTTCGCCACATCTGACTTGGGTTGTGCTAAAATTGATTGAATTAAACCTACCTGTGATATATTTAAATTAAACTCATTGACTAAAATTCTCCTTTCCTCTTGGTTCTTGACGCAATCCATCAGCAGATGATGTACATCCTCAAGTACATTGCATGTGCTGCAGTTGGGAGAATTTACTTTCTTCATGAGAAATGCGAACTTTGCCGATGGATAGTGTCCAGACCGTAATCTTAGAGCTAACTTCACATAATTTCGGCTTAACCTGCTGCTGTCAAACAAGGGCAGTTGAGGGAGCTCATTTTGAACTGTTTTGTACCATATTCCTTTGTCTACTGACTTACTGTTAAAATGTTGTTTCCAGTTATTAAAACGTTTTTTCTTGAATTTTGAAACATATTCTACGTAATCTGGTACAAAATACAGTTCGACTCCTTCCTTCGCTGCCAGTTTAGATGAGCAATCAGCTTCCTCATTACCCCGTAAACCAACATGCGCTGGAACCCACTGCAACTTCAACTCTATGCTATTTCCAATTAACTTGACAATCTGGTTTAAAATGTCGTAAGCTATCGATGTACCTCTGAAGCCAGAGGCGCATCGAGCTACGTGGTGCAGTGCACTTTTGCTGTCCGTTAATATAACAACCTTATCAAATTTTATCTCTATTGCATAGGACAAGGCTTGCAAAATTGCAATGAGTTCCAACGTCATGATGGATACATCTGCCATTATTTTAAAACCTGCTCTATAATTACAACTTGGATCGTAAAACGCTGCACCTAATCCATGAGCACCCTTAGACCCATCAGAGTATAATTTCTGCTACCCACGATAATTGATATCCAATTCTCTCACAACTTCATTAATTAAGGTATTAGCCTCATATCTTAATTTAGCTAGTGATATACATTCCAGATCCATAACTAAGCATTTATGAAAATCAACAGCTGATAACCAAATTTCGAAGGTAAACATTGTAAGAATATCCACAGATACCCCTTCAGTTTGTTTTACATCCTCGATTGTTTGTGTGAGTAAAGGCTTTTTTTTTTTGACCCAATAACTAATGTGCGTAAGAGCTCTCATTTCAGAAATTAAATTAATAGTACTATTATTGGCCCAAGCACTGATTTTTAATAAATACTTATAGGCTAGATATTGTCTTCTAATAAATAAAGGGGCAATGTGTAACTCGCTCTCCATGACGTGAATCGGAGTACTTTTGATAAATCCGCCTACTACTCGCAAGGCTTGATTCTGAATTTTATCAAGCTTACTAATATGACTTTTAGCACTACTATCGTATAAAACCGATGCGTAATCAATACGGCTTCTAATTAAGGCCATGTACAATCTTCGCAAATGTGTCATGTGCACCCCCCAAGATCTTCCTGCTAATAACTTTAATATGTTTAAGAATTTTGAGCATTTGTTGACCGTTTCGTTAATGTGTTTCCCCCAGTTTAGACTCCTGTCTAGCCATATGCCTAAATACTTTATATTTTCGGAATAAACTAAAGGCTTTTCTACCCTTAAGACAGGTAGATTTTTTCTACGACCTCTGCTGAAAAGACAATATTGTGTCTTGTTTGCAGATAGCACCAACCCTAGTTCGTTTAATAACTCTACAACTAAATTTAAACCATTTTGAACATCTCGATCACATATTTGAATGTCCTTATTACTGACATATATTACAAAATCATCCGCGTATTGCAAAACTGACACATTTTGAAGCCTATGACATATTTTGTAAGTAATTAAGTTAAAAAGTAGCGGAGAGAGAGGGTCTCCTTGTGCCAGACCTTTATTTGTGAACCTGCTTATTACATTACCATCACACAACTTAATCTTCAAATGACGCTCATTAAGAAACCTCCACAGATACTTACATAACTTAGCACCGATTCCTAGACTATCCAGCACATATGCCGCTGCATCGATTGAAACATTATTATAAGCGTTTTCGATATCCAAAAAACAAGCTAATGTTGGAATATTCTTGGAGAAACCAATCTGGATATAAGTAACTATACGGGTCAAACAGTCCAAACAGGACTGGGATTTTCTGAATCCTACTGTGAACGGAGACAGTATCTTTTCCTTTTCGGTATACCATTCTAGGCGTTTAAAGATCATTAAATGAAAGGTTTTACAGATACATGATATTAAGGATATGGGTCTTAATTTAACTTCACTGTTATTATTGCTACTACTTTTAGGAATAGGGACTATTTGAATGTTTCTCCACTGAGAAGGAATAACACCATATTGGTAAATGTTATTATATAAATTAAGCAAATATTTTTTAGCTATTTCCGGTAAATAATAAAGCATTGAATATGATATTTCGTCTTCACCCGGGGACGAGTCCTTTTTTTTTAAAACGCTGTGTAACTCTTGGATTGAAAACTTAGATTCTAGCAGTTCATTTTTCGAAGTAAAAACTGGTTCTGAGTTAGACGCATAATCTGCAGTAAGGGAACTTAATAAATCGTGAGATTTTTCAATGGATGGATATACTTTTGGATGGTTAAAACCTTTGACCCATTTCATACGCTGCCAGATATAAGAAGCCGACACTTTTTCGTCAAAAGAATCGCAAAGCTTATGCCGACCATCGGATCTTGCTTTTCGAATTAACGTCTGAGATTTATCTGTTAAATCTTCTAATTTTGTAAGATTATCTGGCGTCGGGTTTTTTCTGAAATTAGCTAAAGCTAACCTTCTCTGCGCGACTATTTTAGACAGATCAGGATTCCAATAATCTTTAGGTTTGAATTTTTTATCAGGTTTGTTATATATTTTTATTAAAGGTATATGTTTATCCGCCGCCATATTAATTATACCTATTAAATTGTCATAGTTCTCTTGAATATTTTCGTCATAGTCATTATAAAAGGTAGGATTTTCTGAAATAGTTTGTGAATACTTATCCCAATTTGCTAATTTATAATTGCGTTTTTTTATATATCTGAAATCATTCACGATATCAATTGACATCTTAATTATTAGGTGATCGCTCCCTAGATTTTCGTTTAAGGTTTTCCAACAAAAATTGATAGCTACGTCAGAAGAGACAAAGGAAATATCGGGCGAAGTTTGTTGCAAGTGCCCGTTTACCAGCTTAACCCGCGTGAAGTCACCATTATTAATGGATATGAAACCATATTCCAAAGAGGAATCCATGATTTGGGAACCCCGTACATCTGATTTTACTGACCAATTAGTGTGGTGCCCGTTAAAATCTCCAGCTATTAGAGTTTTCGATGAAAAGTGTGAGAAAATATTATCCCAATCGTAGCTTTGAGTTTGTATACTAGACGGACAGTATATAGACGTCACGTATTCTAAGTCCTTGCAGTTAATTAACTTAACACAAACTACCACAATACCAGTATTATTTGCTACAAATGGCTCTAAGTAGGACTGTATTGACTTATGAACAATAATGGCGACGCCGCCGTAAGAATCCGCTCTATCTTTCCTATAGATGTTATAACTATTAATATTTATGTTGGACTCACTATCTAGCCAAGTTTCGCTAATAATCGCAATATGTATAGTTTCACGTGTTAAAAGGTCTGAAAATGCTACTAATTTGGGGCGGAGGCTTTGAGCATTCCACTGTACTATGTTAAGTCTTATATGACTAGTTGTATTATCCATTATCAAAGTTCGAAAAACTTAATAACTTATTAACAACATAGTACTTTAGTTCTTCCCATATGATTTTAAATACTGCCGATACTTTTTCTTCCAATTTGCTTTCTGACGTAATTATAGGTTTAATTTTAATCCAAAATTGCTTAAATTCAAACCTATCCTGTATGTGCTCGTCTCGCTTTCTATTTTCCTCTGTATTCTGTAAATCCTGATGTTGAACCTCCACATTTACTTCTTTAAAACTCTCTGCATTTTCCACTCTCTTAGCCACGTTTTTCGCTTTATTAACCGCATTTGGAACTGATTTTGTATTAAATCTTATTATATTTTGTTTAGAAGTTTTGTCCAACTCTTCTTCCTCTCCCTGAATAGCGGCCTCTGAAGTTCCTCTTGAAGATCCTTGTTGATGTACTGGATTCTTCTTGACTACACTGCTGAAGGTATCTCTTACGTTCATAGTATTCAATGAGACGCTGTTATCTGCTGTCAATATACTCTCTTGAGTTGATTCCTTCTTATTTATTCTCATTTCTGTGTATAACTGTAGGGCTTTTCTATAAGTAACTAGTTCTTTACTCATAATGTTTCTTATTTCTTTTTCTCTAATAAAAAAAGGGCAAGTTTTGTCCAGAACAAAGTGGTCTCCTTTACAGTTCAAACATATATACATGTTGATATCGCAGTTATCATGCTGTGAGCTACCGCATTTTGGACATAGCGTCTTTTTGACTGAGCAGAACTTTTTAACATGTCCGAATTGCCAACACCCTGTACATTGTGACACGGGGAAATGATATGCGTCTACTTTAAAACGGCACTCATATGCGTATATATATTGTGGCAATACACCGCCCATAAAACATATTTTGATAGCTTCGCTCGGTGTCCATGATCCATTAGTTGATATTCTATTCATTCTCTTCAAATTCATAATTTTAACGTCGCAGTTTATAATTTTCATGAGTTCTTCTTCACTCAAATCTAGATCGATACCTTTTACTACTCCATGAATCATGTTTAATTCACTTGTAAATTGACAGCGAAACCCCATCTCTTCAAACTTCTTGCATTCCACTAACACTAGGGCATCTTGTTTCTTAAAGAATGTAATGATTACTTTGTTTATGTTTTTATATTTAATATGATCAATACCTGTAATGTTTTGGGATCTTAACAACTTAGCCATCGCAATTTGTTTAGGCAAACCTTCTAAAGCAGTGATACAAACTTGGTAATTCTCCACAATTTCTTCCTCGTCGTTCTTTTTTTCTCCATCTACCCTCACATTTGTTTGTGTATCTAAAGAATCACTCCTGATCAGCCGTTTTGGTTTCCTTCGAGTAACAGTAATAAAACCTTCTTCATCACTCTTTAAAACATCTCCTTCACTAATTTCGTCTCTTTCTTTTCTTTTTGCCACCTTCTTTTCCAAACTTTCACGTCCCCTTGTTATTGTATTTTCACTAACTGACAAGCCTAGCTCTCGTTCAACGTTCACTAAAAACTCCGAATCACTCATGTCCTCCTCACTCTTACTCTCCTCCATCTTGAAGTCGGGACTTCAAATGGACGAAACACAATACCGTTAATCGCTGCGGAACTAGGTAAATGTACGTGTACGTGTCAACTGTACGACCACTCGCGCGCGACTGAAAGGTATGTAAGATGTTTTGCTCAAGTTAAGTGTCACAGTGTATTTGAATTTTTGAATACGTTTTAACGGGATTCTGAATTAAAATGACCAAACCAGGAATACAAAGTTTTTACCTTTCTACACACATTCCGTCCATCGTTTCTTTGGTCTTCCCCTACTCTTATAGCCATCGACATCCATCAGATTCGCAGATTGTTCCCGTGACCTGCCGCCATTTCATCCATCCAGTGTTAATTCTGTGCTTAACCGTCCGATCTACTTCGCCATCGCTTTGCACGAGTGAACCGAGATACCGAAAGTCGGAACAGACTGGGAGAAGTGCACCATCAAGTGCTAAAGCTCCAGAACTGGAGAGACCGCCGAAATCGCAGAACATATATTCGGTTTTGTTTCTGCTGATTTTCAAGCCAACATTCTCCAGCTTCTGTTGCCATTTCTCCAATTTGCTCTGGATCTCAGGTCCATCTTCACCGACAAGGTCAATGTCATCGGCAAACAACATGCACCAGGGTGCCTCCTCCTTGGTTTCCGACGTAAGAGCGTCCATAATCAGCAGGAAGAGGTAAGGACTTAAAGCCGATCCCTGGTGCAAGCCTACAGTCACACTGAACTTGTCGGTAATGCCGGCAGCCGACCGCACGTAGGTACGAGATTGACTGTACATAGCACGAATTAACTCTACATACTTCCCGGGCAAACCTTTCTCCTTCAAGGCCCACCGCAACACATCCCGAGGTACCCTGTCACACGCTTTCTCCAGTTTAATGAACACCATGTGCAAGTTCTTGTGTGCACGCCTGTACTTCTCGCACAATTGGCGGAGTGCAAAAGTGGCGTCCATTGTTCCTCGACCTGGCATAAACCCAAACTGGTTTAGGGTAATCTCACTCTCCTCTCGCAATCTTTTCTCTATTACTTTCTCACATACCTTCATACTATGTGACATGAGCTTTATCCCTCGATAGTTGTTGCAGTCCTGTACATCACCTTTATTCTTGAATATGGGCACTAGCGAACTATTGCACCATTCTTGTGGGATCCCTCCTTCATGCAACAACTTATTGAAGAATAAAGTTAGCCACATACATCCATCTTCTTTTAAACACTTCCATACTTCTACTGGTATATGCCCATAGCCTTTCCATTTTTTATATCTTGGACTGCGTTTCTTACTTCATCCATAATAATTTCTCTCACCAAACCCATATTTACTTGTACCTCTTTGAGCACACCATTCCATTTATTCTCTTCGTTCATCAGTTTTTCAAAATAAACCTTCCATCGTTCTTTTATTTCATCATCTTTGGACAGAACCTTACCAGCGTCGTCTTTCATACATTTAATGTGAATTATATCTCTCGTTCTCCTTTCTCTTGCTTTTGTAATCCGATAGAGCTCCTTCTGGCCTCTAGGGCTGTCCAGTGAGTCATACAACTTCTCCTGCGCCTTAGTTCTCGAAACTGCTACCGCCTTTTTTGCCTTTCTATTCCATTCTTTATAAATCATCTTCTTATCTGCTTTCAAACTATCATTCCCGTTTTCTACACCCTGCCATTCTTTAAACGCAATTTTCTTTTCTTTAAGCATCTTTTGCATGTCTTCATTCCACCACCATGTATCCTTTTCTATCATACCTTTCCCTTTCGATTCTCCAAACACATCTTTTGCTACTCTCCTTATACAATCTGCCATCTCTTTCCAACACAGATTTTCCTTCCATATCCTTCATCTCAACCATTTTATCTACCACCTGACTCTTAAACATACTGGCACATTCCTCTTTTTCTATCATACGCCATCTAGTTTTGGGCGGGGGCCGTTCCTTGTTCCTACTGGACGAGACACTGACTTTTACCTCCATTATCATCAGTCTATGTTGTGAGACTAGGTCTTCACCTGGGAGCACTATACAATTTTTGACACTCTTAAGGCTGTTTCGTCTTACTAGGAAGTAGTCGATTTGTGTCGCGTGGCGGCCACTTTTATAATTTATTAGATGCTCGTTTCGTTTTTAGAACCACGTGTTTGTTATTGCCAGGTTGAAGGCCGTGGCAGCTTGCAGCAGTGCCTCGCCATCAGTGTTACGGTCTCCGTATCCCCAACCGCCATGCACTTTTTCATACCCATCCTTCTGTCTTTCTACATGCCCATTAAAATCACCCCCCACATACACTTCTTCACTATCTTGCACATCCATCATCAAATCGTTTATTTATAAAAATGGTGCAGATTTACAATAATTTATCTTAAAAATGATAAAGAACACGGTTGCTCATTTGCCTGAACTAGGTAGGACCTGTGTTTCAGGCTAGAAAGGTGCTTAGGAATTTAAAATACCTATATAATTAACAAATGAGAAAACTAATTAAAAACTAATATTAACTTAAAAGACTAGCATGTTTTATTTACAGACAACGAGTAAATCTACTGTCTCACTGTATGATATGCTAAGTAAAAATTGCAGAATAACCTTTTTGCAGTCGTAATTATTTAATTTATAGATACTTAATTTCCTATTTAATTTATTTTATAGAAATGGGCCTAAAAATGTATAAAATCTGTTTACAAAGACATATTTAGAGGATGCATTTGACTCACATACAATATCATTCCGTCTCTTATTAGTACTTTCAGTGTTAAAGGAGAGCATGGTGTGCTGTTTTAATACCAAGTGCGTTATGAAAAGCTGGCGAAAAGTGGTTACAGGATTTGTATAGCAGATCTGTAGGATAGAGAAAGGGATGGAAGTTAGCTACTTTTAAAATTGCTCTCGGTGCTCTTTCAAGAGGCAGTAAGTAAGTTTTAGGTGCTCCACCCCATGAAGTAATACAGTACTGTATTACAGATTGACCTAGGGCCAAGTAAACTTGTGACACTAGTTTTTTATCTGCAATTGTTCGAAATTTTTTAAAAACAAAAATTAACCTGCGCACTCTTGTAACCAAACTGTCAATATGTGGTCTAAATGAGAGCAACTCATCTATTTGAACCCCAAGATATTTTATGTTACATGTTTTAAGGATAAAAGGACACTTACATATGCTGACTGAGCGGAGTCCGCAATGATGGGCATACAGATGAGAGTTAGTAATATTTAAATGCGGTTTGCGGATGGAGAGTGAATATATTTTGTCTTGTCGGCATTTAATGTTAGTAAGTTGCTTTGAAGCCAGTTAGACACAGTATTGAAACCTGTTTGAGCATATTCGTACAATTCGGTATTTGTTTTAGCGGTGAATATTAACGCCGTGTCATCTGCATACGATATAATTTTGCCTTGATTAATATTTAAACTACACAAATCGTTAATATAAATCAGGAAAAGGGTGGGGCCCAAAATACTTCCCTGGGGAACACCAAAACCTGTGTTTTTTTGTTCGTCGCTACTAATATTGTCAATTTTAACACATTAATAACAATCGTCTAAGTAGTCAGCAAAAAGTTTCAGCGGCGTTCCCCTTATTCCTAAGGCTTCTAATTTGTACAAAAGTGTCGAAATGGAGACTGTATCAAAAGCCTTCGCCAGATCAAGGAAGATCCCCAGGGTCTGGTTTCCTTTACCAAGTTCTTCTGAGACATAATCTGTTAGTCTGTGCACTGCATCGGCTGTGGATAATTTGGCTCTAAAACCAAATTGCGCAGATGATAAGAGTTCATTTTTCTCTAGATAGTTAACTAATCTGCTGTTTATATTTTTTTCTAGTATTTTAGATATTGATGGATTGGCCGATAATTGCTCACTAGGTCTTTGTTTCCGGATTTGAAGATAGGGATTACAATTGCTTTTTTTTAGACATTTAGGGAAAATGCCTTCAGAAAAACACATACGAAAAATATGTGTTAAGGGAGGTACAAGGATATGCCTAAAGAGTTTAAGGGTCTTATTGCAAATGTTATCCCATCCAACAGCACAGTCATCTTTTAGTCCACAGATTATTCGGGTAATTTCGTCTTCGTCGGTGTCTAGCAAGGCAAAAGATTTTATGGTACATCTATTTTCACACTTTTGGGAAGAAGGTTGAACACAGTCAGGTTTTGGAATCTGCTCAGCAAGAGTTTTCCCAACATTTACGAAAAAATTATTCACCTCGTTGGCTGACAGGATAGGTGAAGGATTAGAAACACTGACCTCTATAATACAAGTACGCGTACTTGTATTATAGAGGTCAGTGATTAGAAAGCAGTAAACTTGAATTTGATTCGCGCTGATTTGACATATAGGTGACGTTTTTGATGTTTCCAAAGTTGCTTGCTATTGTTTCCCGCTCTATTTAATTCATTTTTATCGTAATTTCTCTTTATGTCCTTTAGAAGTTTGTTGCAAAAATTCCTGTATCTGGTATAGGTGACTTTAATGACGAGATTGTCTGGGTCCCTCCTATGCCTTTGATGAAGTTTGTCTCTATGTCTTATCCACCGAATTAGGCCAGGAGTAATCCAAGGTTTTATATTATAATTTTTCTTGTTTACTGTAATAACGGTCGTGTCGTGTAATATAGCTGATAAACATGTTTTATTAAGTACGATAAAGCAAAATTAGCGTCAGGTGTATTAAAAACTGGGCTAAAATCAATGTTGCATAAATCATATTCAAGTTTGTTTGTGTGTCCACCCAGAGCGGGAGGAGTCATTTGATGATTTCCCATCCGCAAAAAAAAAAAAAAAAAAATTTGTTTGTGTTTAGTTGCGTTTTAGTCAGCGGGCAATTTTGCTTAGGCAGCGTTAAGTTAAGGGTCAGTAAAACTGCGTCATGGTCGGTAATTGTAGAGTTAGTAACAAGCGCAATAAACGAAAAACTGGATTTGATTATCATATGATCGAGGCAGGAACCGCTTTGATGAGTAGGCAGTGTATGTGCGGACAGAAAACCGTGGAATGAGCAGATATTAAGTTAGTCTTGGATTCCCGCATTGCAGTTATCAGAGTTAATGTTTATATTTATATCATATGTTAGTATAACATTCTTAAAAGTGGTTACTGCTTGAAAAATTTGGTTTAAGGGGAATGCTCCAACCAGCCCGCGAAATTCAAAATTTCTTGCGTTTTTTGCAATTTGCAGGCCAGTGCTAGGTTGTATGTTGATTAAAATATTATTCGCGGCTGTAAGACGTATGTAGTTACAGAATTATAATAATCAAAATCACCAATACAACCCTCCAACTTCATAAAGGTGTAAGAACAAAAAAAAAACAGAAAAAGTAATTCTAACAGCTTTATGAACTTAGAGCGTTTTATTGATGATTTTCATGATTATAATTCTGTACCTATATATGTCTTACAACCGCGAATAATATTTTAATCAACATACAACCTAGCACTGGCCTGCAAATTGCAAAAAACGTAAGAAAATTTGAATTTCGCGGGCTGGTTGGAGCATTCACCTTAAGGAAGCATGAAAAGCATCCAAGTTTCTAGCAGAAGGGGATCTATATATAGCAATTATTGCTGCTGTTGTACCAATTTTGATAATCAAGCAATTACTCTTACAGTCGTATAGATTGGGTTCCTCGACTGTGACCATTAAAGAATGTTTTGAATAGACAACCACACCATCATTTTGATTGTTATTGATTCTGGTAAAAGATACGTTGTACCCTGGTATTGCCGGAAGGTTATTCTGGCGATTAGGTAACCAACACTCGGTTAGTATTATTATATCACAATTAAAGTCTATGAAGAAAAATGTTAAAGCTATCCATGTTCTTTTAAATACTACGAATGTTTTGGGTTAATATGGATATTGTCTGCAGTCCTCAACCTTACATGACTTTGAAACAGTTTGAAAACTATTATCTATGTCCGTAATTAAGGTACTATCCATAGTATACTAAAAATTAAAATAAAAAGTAAAGTCTACAATAAAAACAGGTATGTGGCGCTCTTAGGTGCCTTCATAGTCGATTGAGTTAATGTACCTGTTTTCGGCAGACTTTTTAGCTGGACAATCCAGATCTCCCGTTTTGTGGCTCGCTGGTTTTTTGAAGCGCAGACATGTTGCACATTTTGGCGCTTCTGCTTTCTTTGTGCAGTCTTGAATGGTGTGCCCTTCATTACCGCAATGATCACACGTAGGGGCAGTGGCTTTGCAGAACTTGGCTGCGTGGCCGTACTGCTGGCACTTGTAACATCTGGTTACCAGAGTGAAGTCACGTACTGGACAGGAGGTCCAATTAATAAATAGTCGTTCCTGGGTGATCATGACCTTCCGAATGATGGCTGGAACTTCTAGTATATAATTGCAGTTTTCAGCATCTTTTCTCCCAGATTTGTGGCTTATTATGATTGAGGTCATAAAAGTATCTCGGGACATAGTAGCCAGTTTGTCAGCTAAATTTTGGTCATATAGACATTTAAAGACCTCATTTTCAGTCATAGATGCGGGCACTCCAATTACTACAATGCGAGGTTTGCGCTTTCGGGGTTCGTCGACGGTAAGCTCTGACGAAGCAGTTTGGACTGTTTGCTTAAGCTTGTCCAGATCATCTTTAGTCTCCGTGCTGATTATGAGACCTCCTTTTCCGATTTTGCGTACGCCTCGTACTTTCAGCTTCATTTCACCTGGGCATAATTATGATGTTTTGGACCATGTTCCTGGTTTCGTCGCTGGTCTTTCAGTTGTCACATGGGAAAATTGCCACGGAGCTAAGTTGGTTCGGGCGAACAAAATTGTTGGATCCCTTCTTCACCATATCGGCAAAAGATGTGTCACTCCTCCCTGCTCCTTGCTTGGTACAGGACTCCTGAATGGTGCGGTTCATTTCTGTAAGACAGTCCGCTAGGTCTCGAGCTTCAGTCATGTTTTTAAGGGCGGTATGTGTTTGAATGGCACTTGATTTCAACGACTTGTATCGCACGGCCATTTGAGAAACTCCGTGTCCAACTTTTCGGCAAAGATTGCTGATTCTTAACTTCTGGTCCGAATTGAGTTTTCCTTCATTAGCAGTGGCACAGACCTCATTCAAGCATTGTTCAATGGACGCCAACCAGTTCTGGATTTCCGGAGTGGGGATAGGTTCTGCTGGGTCCACAGCCACTTCTTGGTTCTGCTTGGGTTGTTGAGGTGATTTTGGTGTTGGTGTCGATGGGGGACTGCGTGGAGTCAACCCGCTCCGAGGAAAGGGGCTGCCGTCCATATTTCAGATTATAATAATTGTATATTATTATAATCTAGTCAGATAATTCTTGATTACAACATTACTCGATTTATAAAACACGCTAGTACACTATAAAACTCAGGGTCAGTATTTATGCAAGTGTTAATTTATTTATTTTTATAATGCATTGATGTGCACGTCTGTATGCGTTAACCGATCAAGCAGAAAAAACTATCCTCACACCCTGACTGGGGTGCGTACACACTAACTATATTAACCACCAAACTCTCCACAATCACTTTAACAGCTATCACTCTTTCACTCACTCTTTTAACATCCACCACACATTCTTTCAACTGACTATCCAGAACTATACCCACACCATTTCGCTTGCCATCGCTTCCGAAGTAATAAAACTTATATCCTTCTCCTATCTCTCTAGCCTTTGCACCCTTCCACTTCGTCTCTTGCAAACACGCAATGTTCAGTCGTCGCCTTTTTAAAACATCTGCTAGTTCTCTTCCTCTTCCAGTCATCGTACCTACATTCCAGCTCGCACACCTCAATATAACTTCCCTCACACTCCGAGCTTGCGTCTTACGTCGCACCCGCCCGTTCTGGTGCGACAACCCTTGTCCATTTCCCACAGAAGCCGGGTGCTGCCCCTGCGCGTCGCCTGTGGGGTACGCCCTAGCCCTATCGCGCATCATATCTTTTCTATTCATGTTACTTTAGGTTTTGGCAAAATTTTACAGCCGGCCGCCAGCCTGACACCAACCCTCCTTGGGAATGCTTTTGTTGGTGTTTGTTTTCTATTAATAAAATAAAATTTTATTCGAGAACATCCATCGGTTTCTTACTAAACTTCAACTATATCCGACGATCCTGCATACTTTTATCTCTTTTGTTGACTGTACGTTTTATTTTTGTAATCGCACCCGCCATCATTCCTCTTATTATTCATTTGATGATCTTCTTTCTTGAACCTTTGTATTATTAAATTAGATACATCACTAAGTTTCCAGTAGGTCAGTTCTTTTTGAAGCACGACGAACTTTTTATTCACCCCACATTCCATTATTAACAAATTCCCTTTTCCGAGTTTTAGTATAGGTTATTCCAAAACAGCAGTTACATTAAGGTCCGACTGTTCCAACGTAACACACAATTAGTGTTATTTTAAGCCACAGTGTAGCGTGATAAATATATTTTTCAAATTGTTGAATGGGCCTGCTCTTGACCTTGATCACGCCTGATGGAAAGCGATGGATGAGTTCTATGATGGAATGAGCGTGCCCAGAAGATGCCCGTTCACTCTTGCTTTGATATACCTCAGCGAAACATCACTAGTTTACGAACAATCCTGCGTTCAACACTATTTTGTCAAAATTCCCAAAATAAACGAAGGAATGGTCCGCTTTGAAAGTATGTGTCATGGCATTTGGGTAGACGTGGAATGACTTTAGTTGCAGGGAAATCTGGAAAGTATAATTTTTTTTTTTCAAAAGGGATTTTACAGCGTTATACCCAAATCGGGTTTTCCACAAAGTGGGTATAACTGTGGATACTAAACCCATATAAGCCTTCCCTGCCTCTTAGGTACCTATTATGAAACAATCTTGTTGAATTTTAAATAAATTACCTTTGAATTAATTCTATGCCTTTTGTCAACTGTTGTCTGTAGACAAACACATGTTTATAGTATTGAAACAATTAAATAATAAATTATTGCTAATGACGCATTTGACAATTTACAAGTTACTGCGTGTAGGTACTTTTCGTAACAAGATAGTAGCTCATTTCGGTTGAAATGAAAAAGCCACCTGTTGAAATCTTTATTATAATAAAGATTTAACAATAAACCCTAAATACCCTAAACCCTAAATCTCATATTATGAGATGTGGTTTACTTTTAACCGTCGTCTCAAAACAAAGAAGTTCTCAATTCATCGGAAACTTTTTTTTCAGTTTACCTACACACTCACACAGACAGATACAGATGATATTTTTTTTTTATTAACGAACGAACGAACTTGAATATAGGATCGTTTTGTTCTCCTTAATCCAATATACTATTTTTAGAGTCAATATTTTCAATAGTTTACTTACAAAATCACTTACGCTGTTTAGTTTCAAACGATTCTGGTTCATAGACAGTACCTACTTACGCGAAATTGTAAATGAAATAAAATAATCCCAAAACCTCAATCAATCATGTATTTAATAATATTAAGTGTTTAAATGACTTTTAGTCATTAATAATATATAGTTATGAAAGAATACAAGATATCTCGTTTTGTCCATGTTCATTTTAAGACCCACTCTTTCGGAGGCTCTACTGACTCTCTACTTGTTCGGGAGGCTGGAAGTCACCTAACCTGCGCGCGAGACGGTTAGTGATGACTCTCGAAAACAGCTTGTAGACATGGCTCAGAAGTGAGATGGGCCTCTAATTCTTAAGAAGGGCATTGTCGCCCTTCCTATAGAAAAGTTCACCACACTTCTGTTCCATGCCTGTGGTGTTTTACCCTCGAGTAAGAGGGAACCAAACAGCTTCTGAAGGGCCCTAAGAACGGGTTTTCCGCCGGCCTTCAGGATCTCGGCCGTAATTCCGTCATCATCCGGCGCCTTGTTGTTTTTGAGCTGCTTCAGGGCCATCCTAATCTCGTACATGCTGACGTCCGGGATGTCTTCGGTATAGTGTCGGGTCAATCTAGCTCTTGGGTCGTTTGCCAGATTCAGAACGGGGTTACTTGTTGACATTTATAAATGTCCATAGAACCTCTCGATCTCTCTCTGCTCAGGTTTGGCGGATACGATCCGGCCATCATCGGTCTTCAATTTCGTAAGCTGGCTCTGCCCAATAGACAGATCTCTAGCAACGATCTTTGAGCCTTTATTTCGCTCTATCGCGTCCTTAATACGGTCAGTATTAAAGCGGCGAAGATCGCTTATCAAGGACTTAGAAATCCGTCTACTGAGCTGCGCGTAATTGAGCGCAATCTGAAGACTGCAGGATCATCTCGCGCCTCTCCTTCATGAGCCGTAAAGTGGGATCAGAGAGCTTCTTTTTTGAATTCGTACGATGGATCTTGAAGATCTTAGACCCGACCGTATATACAGTTTCCTCGAACCCATCGTTATAATCGCCCACGGAGCTGCCCAGGCATTCGAAACGATTCTAAGTTCAAGCTGAAAGCTCTCGGGGTTTTGGACCTGGATCGGTGCTGGGCGGAGCGTAGACGTCATCAGTAGAGATCTTTCCAGCTTGATATTTAAGTTCAATGTGCCTCTTACCATGCGGTGATCACTTCCGGTTTTCACCGTGTTGATCACAGAGTCATCATTAAATACTTGCTTCTTCGTCGACACAATGAAGTCAATCTCATTTTTAGTTGCACTAGTTTCGAGATTGTGGCAATCGTTTCGTAGTCTACATCCCAATTTTATTTAATTACTATTTCTAATTCCCAATTTTAATTAATTACCTACTTAAAAAATACAATTTTTACCCGAAGCGTCACATAAACACTGCACAAACAAACAGAAATTGGCCCGGATACGCGGCTTTCGTGTCGTAATTTGTTCGTTGAAAGATCCGCGGTATTGTTATTTTTGAAATACTCGTCTTCATATTGGATGATTAAAAAAATTGTCATACGGGTCGATGCCAATCACAATCAGTGACCTACAGCCGCGAAATCTCATTTTTGCTTTTTTTGTACATACGCGGTTTTGAACAATGTTAGTTACGCGGTATTGGACTATCAACGACGATATATTTGCTACTGATACGTTGAATTTCGGCAAATACACGTTGATTTTCGCATATTTGAGACTATCAAGTGCTGATGATGTTTTACTGGGATTTTCCATTTTTCTTAGCAGGTCCTTGATCTTATAAGAATTTGGTAGGATTATGACCAAACTGAATCTCCCACCTCTGTATCTTAGTTTCAGGATCTAGAAATAAATAATCAAAATAACCCTTTAATGTTCCCACTGCTGGGGCACGGGCCTCTTCTCCTCTCCAATCTACCACATGGGCCAGTGCGGATGGTAGACGTCACATGTCTTCGAATTATAGGTTTTAGGACATGCCGAAAAGTTTTATTTCCTACAAAGTTTTATTTCTTTTTTTCTGTGAGTAAATCCTCTTAGATATCCTCCCTCTGGAGAGAATGGAGGGTCATGTCGAACTCCTACTGACTAAAACCCAACGGGGGTTTGTCTCCGTGCTATATTTACCATCGTTTGTGTAACGTAACGTCAACTCAATGGCCCCGATTAAAGAATACTTCTCAGTTCCGAAACAACACATTTTGTTTTTCGTCTGTGTCCAAGCATTCGACGTCCTATGTCCAGCAATGGACAATATTTCGTTTTAAATGATGCGAATTGCAAAATGTTCTATTGTGTAAGTACCATTGCGTTCAGTTTAGCGCTGTATGTGAACAAGAACAACTCTCTTTGATACATAGTAGGAATTTTCTCGACTCTATCCGGCGAGAAGAAGTCTTTCATGATAGTGTTTGCTGGATTAAACTGTTTGTAAAAAAATATTTTGCTAAATTTCGTTACTTTAAATTTAAGCATTTCATAAATTCAACTGTTGCTTTTATAAAAAAAAAGACCTGGAAACCTTCGGCGTCCACTAGTACCAAACCATCCAATGACAACAATGTTCTTGGTTTTACGTAATTTAAAAAATGATCATTCGTATATTGGGCCACCTGTGTAAAATAATCGATTTTATATAAATTAGCTTTATAGTTGTATCACGTGTAAATTGTAGAGCTATTCTGTAAATACCTTACTTATGCGAAGTGGGAAGCGGTGCTGTTCTGTAAAAATTTCACCGTGAAAACTTAGGTGAAGTGAGCGTGGAGTGAGCTGTCAATAGTGTCAATTCCTAGTAAAACCAAAGTCACTTCACCTAAGTTTTCACGGTGAGATTTTTACAGAATCGACCGGCTGAGCTATCAATATGGAATGACAGCGCATTTCATCTAAGTTTTCACGGTGAGATTTTGACAGAATAGGATCGGCTTATCTAGGAACTCACGTCACTATCATAATCATATCTTTAATCATCATAATCCTTAAATCATCATAATCTTTTGTGTTGCTTCCGAAGAACTGAAATTAAGATTTTCTGGTCCCATTGCGAAGAATTGTGTTGTCCTCTGAATGAAATCGTCAGTAAGTGCATAGCCTTAATTAGCGTATATTTTACAGAACAACCTGTATTCAACGTCAGGATATTTAGCAGTGAGTAATGCAGAGATTTCCGGGAAGAAACAGCGGACCTGTTAAAAAGTATAGGCTTATTAATGTTTTTTTGGAACGAAGTTCTTTAACGGAGCTGGAGTAAACTGGGTGAAATCGTCACGTAACGAAAAAGCGTTTTGCTACATATAATAGAGTGAGACAGAGATAGTTTTGATGGTTTTCGAGGCTTCTGAAACCGATAGTGAGGACAAAAGGAAATTTCAAGGTGGCGGCTGGGGCGGTGGTGTGACAAAAACTTACTAAGCCTGGGTCAAATAAACCTATTTTCTTTCTTACTTTCTTTCAAAAAGATGGAGCTATACCTACTGTACAAATAGCACCATCCCTTTCTCGCAGTACAACAATGATTTTGACCCACTTGGTCTCGAAGTAACGAGGATTATTTATTATTTTTATTTTGTTATAAGTTCACAGCATGCTAAATAACTTATAAACTAAGCCCCACATAACCGTAGCAATGGTTTGAATGTGGAAAATTATAAAAAATTAAAAATAATATGAAATAGTAAATGATCTTCTAACCTGTTCGAGAACAATATTTTGCTTGAAAAAAGTCAATAATACACACATCAAAAGTGTCTAGGGATCAACATATATTTTTGCAATAACTTTTCTCCTGATTGATATTAATTAAAATTTTCTTTAAGGATTCATCAAATAAAGTGTTTTCGTTTGTCACAGTAACGATAAACCAAGTCACCTTTGCATTAATAAAGAAATTTGCCATTTTCCTAATAAAGGGATTTTTGACATTTGAACCACTAACACAAAAGTTCGAAAAAAAGACTGAAATAACAGTTTTCTTTAAAATTTTATTGGGTAACTTAAACAATTAATAATCCGTGTTTCTACCGCGAACACTAACAACACAAGAACATCGGTTTGGCATACTCAAAATGAGTTCATCCAAATCACGCTGTGGAATGGCCGCCCATGTTCGTTGCAACAACAAAAAAAGGTCTTCTTGCGACTGGATACCCTCCATATTCGGCAGAGCTCTTCTCTGTAGCATATCCCATGCATGCTCAATCGGGTTCAAGTCTGGCGACTGAGCAGGCCAGGGCAGGACATTGATGTTAGCTGCGGCGAGAGTCTGTCTTACAACTCTTGCGGTGTGCGGTCGTGCATTATCATGCATTAACTGAAATAAGGGACCGATTTGCACTTGTAGAGGAACGATGACGTCTGATACAATCGTCTCAGCATAAATTTGAGCGTTGAGGTTGCCTCTGATCCAAATCAACTCAGTTCTTCCGCCGATCCAAATACCCGCCCATACCATGATGGTTCCACCACTATAAGGGTGGACTTCCTGGCAGGATTTTAATCGCTGTTGGCGTCCAGGGGTTCTCCAGTGTCGTATACGTCTTGTATCCGGTCTCATACCAAAACGAGACTCATCAGAAAAGCACACGAAACGCCATTGTTCTTCTGCCCAATTTCTGTGTTCAAGAGCCCATTGATATCGAATCCTACGATTGTGCATTGCTATAGGTGGTACCCGTAGCGGTCTTCGGGAATGAAGGTTCACTTCATGCAAGCGGTTTCTGACTGTTTGGTCGCTAATTAAGTTCCCTGAAGAGTGATGAAGCCTCACGGCTAACATCATGGCGGTTATTGTTGGAGCTCTTCGAGTTAAGATTTGAATGTATCGGTCTTGTCTCCGTGTGGTGCAGCGATACCGTCCTCCATGGCGCTCAGCCACGGTACCAGTGCTTCGGTAACGTGTCCAAAGTCGACTGATAACACTCTGACTTGTATTCAGAGCTAAAGCCACAGTACGTTGCCGGGAACCAGCTTCTATCATTCCCACGGCTCTGAGCATTTCTTCCCTGCTTAAATGACGTCGCCGCTCCATAATAACGTTGGTTTTAATCAGTAGTAGGGAAACAGTAGCACTAATAATGTCTTCAATGCGTTGTATGTTTTTATAGGGAAAATATTGACAGCTGATTTTCATCTTTTACTCGAATTTGATTCACAGTTCCTGATTCAAATTATGAAATGCACCAAAAAGGATCCATATAAATTTATAAAATCATAAATTTATTACAAAGCCACATCTCAATCTCAAGAAATCCGCATAAAAATGCTTGATCCCTAGACACTTTTGATGTGTGTATATACCTTAGGTCGGCCTTTCCACCACAGCGGCACATCTGTGGGGGATTAAGACAATGCAAGAATTAAAAAGCTTCCCTTGTGATGTGTGGTTTTGGCAAGTGTAGTATCAAGTGATTTTGAACCATGTGCGGATAAGGTATGGGCATAGACCCATACCTTGTCCTGGACATACTCGTAGATCCAGCAGTAGCGGGGTTTATCGGCTGAATGATGATGATATTGATGACGAAGATCACTTACATGTTGTGTATCGGGAAGATTTAACACTTTCAAGATTTCTGTCTTCACTGTATCCTTGGCTACTAAAACCAGTTGAGCCAAGAGGTACAAGATGGATGCCCCCCCGACCAGCACGTTGTTGTCGGGATCGCGTTCTGACATGTCCTGTTTAAAAATTAACAAGTTGAGAAATTTGTAATATTTGACATCGCTTGTGCACCCAAGAGAGATAGTTAAAATTATTGTCTCATGTGGTTATAGGGGCAACCATACCTTCTAACGCTACACAGAAATACTGTGTAGCGTTAGAAAAACGTACGATGGATTGTGTTGAGTAATTTACCGGAAAATCTCTGTCACAATAAGAACTAAATAGACAAACACCCTATTTAACTGTAACATAAAATAAAAATCGGTCAAGAACGAGTCGGCCTTGCAAAATAATGATTCCGAACCAAATTACACTAAATAGACTATAAGACGGACGTTGGTCTACCTTTATTTTTATTCATAAACATAATTATTACGTAGGTCCACAAGTCCATAGTACCAAGGTCCATCTAATATATTTTAACTATAACACTGTCGAAAGAAATTTTCCTGTAAAATATGGCCAAAATATCTAATAACCCCGGAAAGGTAATTTGCCTTCAAGATAAATGAACCAAAACCATACAAAAAAATTATCCTTAGGGAAATTAATTTCAAGTGATACCTAACACTTTGCTTAACGCCATTTTATCAAACTTTTTTGGGTACTTCTTAGGATCGAACTGAACCCAGAAAAAAAACTAAAAAAAAAATACTGGCGATCTGTTGGCACGTCATTGAGACCTAAGGCTAAGCCAAAATTCAAATTCCTAAGTTGCACTAATCTCGAGAAAAACTTCACAAATACAGTGGCAGACTGATTGAGACTTACTCGTACACTCAGTAGCTTTACAGTGTAAGCAAGATTTCCCTTTATGAACAATTCCTTTACTACATCTGCACAATTCGGCTCAGGTGTCGTGGACATCATTGTAAAGGTAGGATCTGTTGCCGTACCTAAGATAAGATTAAAATGTTTCGTCAGAAAATGATAAATAAGTTGATAGCATTTGGAGCGTAAAGTTTGTTGTGAATCAACTTAATTTTTAATTTAATAAAGCGTAAAGTATGTAGATAAGCGTAAATATTTATCTTTTGACATAAAAATGAAAACGAAAACGAAAAATGAAAACGATAGATCCGTTTTGGATCAATAGCGATGCATAATCTTTTTTTGAAGAAAATATTTAAATAATATTTTACTATCTATATATATAAAAGAAAGTCGTGTTAGTTACACTAATTATACCTCAAGAACGGCTGAGCCGATTTGGCTAAAAATTTGTGGGGTGGTAGCTTAGAACCAGGAGACGGACATAGGATACTTTTTATCCGTTTTTTTTTTCTTATGGAAGTAGGGTAGGAGTAGTGTAGGAATAGGTTAGGAGTAGGGTAGGATAAGGGGTAGGACACCACGCGAACGAAGTAGCGCCGGGCAGCTAGATATAATTTATATGGCAAAACAACGTTTGTCGGGTCAGCTAGCAAGCTATAAAAAGGATCATGCCTTCAGGCGATTTTTCGTTGCTCATTAGTTACCTTAATTATTAAGATTTCTAGTTGTCGATGCCATTGATCTTGCCCATCTCTCTAAAAAACGAAATTCAATGAAGTAAAAATATACCTGGTCTGTGTGGTGCCGGACTTAAAGAAT
Organism: Mesoligia furuncula; assembly: GCA_916614155.1. Lineage (NCBI taxonomy): Eukaryota > Metazoa > Arthropoda > Insecta > Lepidoptera > Noctuidae > Mesoligia > Mesoligia furuncula. The sequence continues at coordinate 19,336,083 of OU744800.1, read as the reverse complement.
ACCACCACCCCTTACTTCCCGTGGGTGTCGTAAAAGGCGACTAAGGATCGTACCGGAGAATGGGCAGCAGCGTTCTCTATGTATTCCACCATCATACCATACTGCGATCGCCAACCCGCCTGCCAAGCGTGGCGATTATGGCAAACCTTCCCAAAATTGGGGGAGGCCTATGTCCAGCAGTGGACGTCTATCGGCTGAAACGACGACGACGACGAAAAATATACCCATGAAATTATGCTCCCTAAAATTATTGATAAATTAACTGAACTTACTGCATTCCCATGTGCTCAAGCAATTTCCTTGAACATCCTTGTAGTATCCGACTATATTCGGGTTTGCATTTTGGTAATCCAATATTTTTTGAACATTTATCGTCATTTAGGTAATCAGCACAAGTCTGTTGAGGACATGACGGTGCACACAGGAAAAACCATTCGTGTTTATCTTTGCAGTCTTTTAGTCCTGTGGGATTTTAAAAGAATTTTTTAAAGGCATTTTTATAATATAAGAAGAATTAATTCATATACACAGTGCATATAAATTCCGAAAATAAATACCCAAAAATATCATTACTTTACTGAACCTGGGAATCAATCCAAGGGTCGAGCTCAGCAGTCGCACTTTCAACCAGTACAACCACCGAGGCAGTAAGAATCTTAAAGTGTTTATCAATACAACTAACGTAATTGAAAACGATATAACAAGTCAACAACTTCTAGGAGTGTTAGGTTAGAAACTGCATTAGGTAGTTCAAATATAGCACTACAACGCAACACATTTGTCTGTCTCAGTATCCACATTTATAACGTTCACACATGCATCTTCCTGACTCGCATTCTGCTGGCACTGAACAAGTTTTGTTACAATTGCTAGACAACGGGAAATACTTCAACTTGCAATTAAGTAACGGACAATCAGAAAATACCTCTCCTAGGATTCTGGTAATTTGAAGAATGTTCTTACAAGAAATCCGTTCTCAACGGAGACACTATTAAATCAAATGTTTTGTTGCTTATATTTTCAGGCATGTATTGCGGTTGTCTTACATAAAGTTGGATATGTTCCAACCTCTACTAGATTGGCACAGCATCGATTCTACCAAGAATTTGGACAAGCAGTTTAAGGGATTATAGAAAGTGGAGGAGTAAATAGTTAATCCTGCTAAACTGCAGTAGTTGCTTTGAAAACATTAACGAGTAAAATATGGATTTACTACTTATGCGGTTTAACAATGTTCCACAAACTAGTTCTGAATATGTACTTATTATATGCATCATATATGGACTAAGATTTTTTCACCATTCCTATTTTTTTTTAATGAATTTTATCGTCAGTGTCTACGGAAGAAAATCATCACTTTCTAGCTAGCCTAGTATTCCCTCCCTGTTTAACCGCATGCGGCATCTGTGCTTACAACAAGCTGAGCCCGGGGATCCTGCCGTTTTGCCAAAAAGATTTTGCCAAAATTTCACTACCCAAATAAATTTTGGCAACCTTTCTTTATACCAATGCAATGTTTGGAATGATTTTAGTACGCACATTTTCATTTGGTCAAATATTTACTTGGCAGAATATTATTAAGGATAAAGTCATTTAGGCGTTTGGTCTCTAATCAAATGATCATAGTATGTATTTAGTACAAAATATTTGTAACTTATAATTTTAATTTTTTTGCAATTTACATTAGTAATTTTATTTCGGAGAATTCAGACTTGTGTTGCAGAATTCGATTAATTCTGTCGTCTTTATCCGTTTTTTTTGCCGGCGGGCCAGAAACGACCAGATCACAAAGAAAAAAATATGGAAGAAGTCGGATAAAAAAGAGACTATTTTAAGCAGGCGATCGAGAACCGAATTAGTTAGACGAGGTTAATTATTAAAAAAAAAATGCTCAGGTTAGGTTAGGTTAAAACTGTGACCTCCTACGCACGAGCCGAGCGAGCGAAGCGGGCGGTGCCGCGGCAGCGGTCGGCGAGTGCCAGAAACGACTAGATTATATAGAAAAAAATATGGATAAAAAACAGGCTACTCGAAACTGAACTAGTCAGAGGCTATTAATTATTTTAAAAACATAACCCTCCTTCTGACGCATTCGGGTAAAAAATGCTACTAACTAAAAAAAAAATACTACCAGAATAGTTAATATTGATATTTATTATCTATATTAATATTATTATTACCTGTTTAAAATTTGTCCCAAGTGGAAAAAACACCCTTGTAATAAAACGGTTTCAAAGTTAGATCTCATGCTTGAAATGGCTGCCTTAAAACTGCGAAAACTGACGATACTAAATATTTGGCAAATGTTATTTTGCGTAAAATGAGTTATTCCAACTGAAATATTTGACTAAATAAATATTGGTAAAAGTACTAGTAGGCAAACAAGTTATTGTTTAAACGTTCACTTGCCAAACATTAGGTTTGGGTTACAATTATTTGTGAAGAGATTTCTTGGTAAGTAATAATTTGGCAAATGAAATTATGCGGAAAATTGTTTGGGAAGTGATAATTTGGCAATTTCTTTTTGGTAAAACAAGGGAGACCCCTGTGCCCGATTTTGTGAAGTTTCTGAGTCTAGTCAATCAAATGGACAATATACTTATCTGTCTGTCATTGTCGTCGTAACTTTCAAAATTTCGCATAAGCATAATGGTAGTTTATCTACCAGCATGAAATAAAACAAAAAGTATACCGGCTGACTTTTTTTTCCCGTCGACGCGTCTGGACAAAAGCCTATAAAAGGCGAGGAGTAGAAGCCTAGGTACAGAACCTTCTTTAAAAAAAAAAAAACTCTTTTATTCAATCCTTTGATTGAAGTATCATTGATAATATCCGCGCGTAGAGTAGCTTTTAATTTTATTTTTATATTACTCGTTGATTTTTTTTGCATTTTTTTTAAGAAAAGTTTGCTTTGAATAAATAATATACTATTACTTATGGGCTTTGGAGTTTGACTATTGCAAATATTTTTTTTTTGTAAAAGAGAACTAACTTACTAAAGTGAGACAGAAAAATGCATTAATTTTCTTTAGATGTCTGCGGAATTGCCCATAATATTATTATAAAAAGAGAAATTATACGTTTTTATTATACGTTATTCTCTTTAACCTTACTATATTTTTCTCTATTACCTCTCATTGTGGTGCTTTGTTGTTCCGTAGTAGTTATTGTCGAATCAGTTGTTGTATTCCCTAAATCGTATGAAGTAGTCGTGCAGCCGGAACCTTCAGTCATTGTTGTAGTTTCTTGTCCTCCAGTCGTCCCTCCTACTGAAGCTGTTGTAGTCTTAGGTGTTTCAGTTATCTTTGTTCTTCTTGTGGTAGTTCCTCCAATTGATTTTGTAGTAGTTCTCGGTGTTATAGTTCTTTTAGTTGATGCTTTAATAGAAGACGTAGATTCTGGTTCTTCTTCGGTTGTGGTATTCAATTCGTCAATTGATTCTGTGGTTGATTCTGTATCTGGATATTCTGTCGTCTCTTTGCACTCTGAATCCTCTGTCAATTCTGCGGTTGATTCTGCATCTGAATGTTGAGTCACCTCTCCACACTCTGAATCCTCTGTCAATTGTGCGGTTGATCTTGTATCTGGATGTTCTGTCGTATCTTTGCACTTTAAATCTTCTGTCGATTCTGCGGTTGATCTTGTATCTGGATGTTCTGTCGTATCTTTGCACTCTAAATCTTCTGTCGATTCTGCGGTTGATCTTGTATCTGGATGTTCTGGCGTCTCTGAATCCGCTATCGTTATTTCTTCTTCAGACCCTTTTGTTGTCGATTTCAATCCAGACTCTTCTGATGTCATTTCCGATCCATCTGTAGATGATCCCGGGTTTTCAATCGATGCGGTTGTAGTGATCCTATGTATTTTTGTTTTTATCTTATATTTAAGAGTTGTCAATGCTTTACCTGAGCTTCCTGTTGTCGTTTCCATTCCAGAGCCACCTGTCGTTGTGGTTTCCCTGCGTTTCTTCTTTTCTTTACAAGTTGTTAATCCCATTCCATAGTCTCCTGTTGTCGCTTCCGATCCAGATTCTTCTGTTGAAGTTTCCGTTCTAGATTCACTTTTCGTGGCTTCCGATACAGGCCCTGCTGTTGTCATGTCTAATCCATCGGTAAATGAGTCCGGCTCCCCACTCGAAGCAGTTGTGGTTTTCCTGTGTTTCTTCTTTTGGTTACGAGTTTTTGATCTCATTCCAGAGTCCTCTGTTGTTACTTCCGATCCAGAGTCTTCAGTAGTCGTTTCCATTTCAGAGCCACCTGTAGCTTCCGATACAGGCCCATCTGTTGTCATTTCTGAAACATCGGTAGATGAATCTGGCTCCCCACTCGAAGCAGTTGTAGTTTTCCTGCGTTTCTTCTTTTGTTTAGTTTTCGATTCCATTCCAGAGTCTCCTGTTGTCGCAAGCCCTACTGTTGTAATTTCTGATCCATCGGTAGATGAGACCGGCTCTTCACTGGATTCTGATTTTTCAGTAGTCATATCTGAAAGATAAATGTCAATTAAATCCAGTTAATAGTTTAGCTGAGTGTGTTCATACGACTTTAAAAAAAAATCCTAATGCAAGCCAAGAGAAAAAACTCTGTTGCAGCCTTTTAAAACATGATATTGCTTTACTCACTCTCCTCTACACCTTCGCCTTCATTATTTTCTGTTGTGCCCTCTTTCGATTCTTCTGTACTTGGACTCAAGTTTCCACTTGATTTCTTGATGGCTCGTTTTGATCTATTAGTTGCCTGTGATATTGTTGAATTTTCTGAACTTGCTGCCATTGTAGATGTTGAGCCTGTTTTAAATTTAATGAGTATTTGAGATTTTAGCTGTCTGAGTACAATAATTGCTACTTCGCAATATTATTTATTCTGCATTTACGATTTATAACAAACATAATAACTTACTGTTGCCTGCATTATGATCCTTAGTCCCCTCTCCTTCATCACCACCTTCAGTGGTACTTGTTCTTTCGCCACCGTCCGGCCTAGATGTGGCTTGTGCATAACAGTTTTTTCCACAGTCGTCACAAGGATTTGTATCTTCATCTTCACCATTTCCGGGTGTTCCTTCGGTGCCTTTGGGTTCTTGTGGGTCTTTGTTACCTACATAGATTAACAAATCATTTATAATAATTATAAGTGAATATTTAAACGAACTGAATTTGATCTAGTGCTAAAAAGCTTACACAGGTCGCATGCGCTTTCGCGACACTTTAAACGCTGTTTTCCTGGGTAAATCGTACGAAATCTACAAGAACTGAACTGTATTTTTTATATGTATTGAAACTGAATTTAAATTCACGTTTGATCTCAACTAAATAAAAAAACGTTGTATTTCTGAACTACCAAAAATATCGAATAGGCTTCGTAAAATCGCTCAACCTTTTGTCTAAAATTGGCTTGAAATGTGAAAGTTACCTCAAAAATTTATATAATTTAGATACCTTATCTTATTTCTACTTTAGGACGTTGCGCCTGCGAAATAATTAACCATTTATTTATAAATAAAGTCCTCCAGACCGTATTTAGGCCACGCCAGTCGAGACTCTCCTCAAGGGAGACTAGCCTTCGGCGCGGGAGATATTATAGTGCATAAGTGTGCCCGCAGACACAGATGCACTCCCTCTTCCCTCACTCTCATAGTCCGAAAAGAGGGCAATCCGACACGACCGGAGAGAGATCAGGCGCACGACCAATGGCTTAACGTGCTTTCCTAGGAACGGGAGTATCACACCGCCAACTTCCAAACTCCGGGCTGTTACTAAAAAATTCCTACTGGAAAAACTCAATAACGCTTTGCCCGACCCGGGAATCGAACCCAGGACCCCCACACTCAGCAGTTGCGCTTGCGATCACGAAACCAACGGGGCAGTTAACCATTTAATTAAACTGGAGTTTAAGTACATACTTGAAGTTGAATAGGTTTTAAAATTTATTGAAATTACACGTTAATCCGTTGAGTTAAACGAGATGCAGGGACTGTTCTCTTCTCGACTAAATTTTGACATGTTAAGTATCGTCTCCATTGTATTCGTTATAAGTTAAGTACTCGTTTGTGTGTCATCGTAGTTAAAATTCCACAGATTACGTAATACGTCATATTAACTGTATCTCTGGCACAACAACTATTTCAAATTACAAATACACAATTCTACATCGTTTTTTAGCATTGCAACAAAACTTTTACCAATGTTTTCCACCGACTCAAATCTTCTCACATTTACCTTTTTCACGCTGTCCAGCATACCAACTGCGTTGAACAATAAAGTTTTTTATCGAGCAATATAGATCCCAATTGTCGGCTGTGTGTGTAAAGTGAACACACAGTGGCAACCCGGGAAAAATTACATTCTACCCGGTTAAACTTGTTGGAGTACGAATAGCTACCGACTAACTTGCAGTTCTGGTAGTGAGTTTGTAAATTAAGCCTTTTTTATTCAACACCGCGCTTGACAAAAAAACGGGTGAGAAAAATGTTTGTCGTATTGATACTAGCTGGAAAATTGAAGGAGATTTGTTGAGTATAAAAGCGCTATTGAGTAGGTAGAAATACGCGTTTTCTAACAGTAGTGCAGCAAAAGCAAACAAAAGCAAATGAACACTAATGTTAACAATACAACGAGCACAACAAAATACATTATTGTCATATGCGTAATACCTATTGTGTAACTTGTTCTTGTATTAGTTGAAGTTACTTTACAATAAAGTGCACAGAATACAAAGACGATATTAATGGAATGCCACAAGCCGAACTGAATGCTGATATTATAATTCGATGTTTTAGAATTTATAATATCTATGCAATTTCCTAGCCCTAGATAACAGTTGAGTCTGATATCTACATAATGATACTTTTGCCTTCTTTTACCTGGCACTACACTTATAATCCCACAGAAACTTATTTTGATAGAAACACACAACTAGAAACTTGTAGGTACAGATCAAGTAAAACGAAAATGTCTAGAACTAGATTCTTCAACAGAATTCAAGTGAATCCGAGTGAAATAAATAGTTCTAAATAAGCCGTAAAGAGTTTTATGACCAACGGGCTGTAATAAAAAAACTAGTATTGTGTATCCACAGAACCAAAAAGAGGTCCAGGTAAATAATTCAATGGAATTAAGAAAGAAATATCTTACTTGACCGTCGTTTTGTATCAACGCACTATATTTTACTTGGTCAAATAGCCTCCCTTGAAAGCTTTGTCCCAGTTGATACGAATGTTGGGCCGCAGATGTTTAAATAAATAAATCCAAAGTATAAAAAGACTTGCTTTTAGATAGTGATTCTATGTAGGTATCGATTGCGTTGGAACATTACTCAAGAGCGATGTCACACGGGCGTTGCCAATGCTCGCAGCGCAGTGATTTCGACGCGGTGAGTGTCACTAGAGCGCTGAGACGTGCGTCGCACCTTCACGACGTCGACGTCGATATTCTAAAAAGTACTGCGCTGCGTTCCGTTGTCGCTCCGTCGTCTCACCGCAGCACCTCTCTCTCACCGCCGTGTCCTCGTAGAGGCGATCGGCAGCGGTGGCGACCTCTCGCGTCCGGCCCTGATGCAAGCCATGGCCTGGGGCGAGAGGGAGTGGGAGGCAGTCACTTCCTTCTGCGAAGCAGTCATGCTAGCGAAGCAGGTGGCGGGACGGTTCAGGGAGAGAGCCTCCCGTCCCAGCCGCCGCGGGAGACGCACCGGGCGCCGGGAGCCGCGTGACGACTCCCAGCCACCGTAGGCGCGGGCCTGCGGGCGGAGAATAATGGGCAGCTCACCGTCCGATCAGGACCAGGCCCGTGCCTGACGGCGCGTACGTGTTCCACGTGCGCCTCAAAGAGATGTCAAAATCGAGGAGCCCCCTTAGGGCCGAAGCCTATCGTGTCAGCGGGATTGTCCGAAAGGGTTACCGCTGGCCCAAAACATAAAGGGCTAAGGAAGGAACACGGGTGGGTTTTAGTCAGTAAGAGTCTGACACTCCCTTCCGCTCCCCCCAGAGCGGGAGGAGTCATTTAATGATATCCAATCCGCAAAAAAAAGCACCTCTCCCTGCTTCGGGCGATGCCCTCATGAGTGCGTTGCGTTGTATCGTGTCGTTGCAACGGATCAACGCATTGTACTCCACACCTGCGTTGAGTCATTATGAATATAATAATGACTAATAAATTAGACATTATTGACTAATTTAATTGAAATGATAATTAAATTGTCATAATTTAATTAATCATTAGTCAGTATTGAGTCGACGCTGCGACGACACAACGCACTAATCTTCGCTCTTAGTGTCCCTGGCCCCTCTTGTCCGATGCACACATGTTCTGTCCGCATACGTCATTTTAACGCACGGTGTGGCATGACGCTCAAATTTTGTAGAACTACAGAGCGTCACCGCGCAGGCGTCCGTGTGGCATCGCCCTAACAAAGACGTTGGAGGTTCCATAACACATTCTACCGTAAGGGAAATCAGGTAATGGGTACTTCGTATAGATCCATAAAGGTAAAACTTCCTGAAACCCTAGCTTTAACTACTTACATTCACTGAATACGTTCTAAATTACGCTTCCAAACAGGAAAAAGTTACTAGGTTAGGTAAATCGCTTAATGCGCCGTAATATTCAAAAGTTGTACTCGAGTTCTATAACTTTATAATTAGCCAACAAACTATGCAGTGGTTCATAGAAATTGTATTTGCTTAAATTTAGTTTCATGCGAATTAATAATTATGCCATTTAATTTGCTAGCAGACTGAACTTTTTGATTAATTTTCTTCGTTTCTGGATTATATATCTGTATTTCAAGTTCTAACGTACCGGAATGTTACCAAGATGTTCATTTTAAGTTGATTGAAATAATTTTTAATGTAAGTAAGACGTAGTTTTTAGGGTACCCAAAGGGTGCCACGGGGCCCTATTACTAAGCCTCCGCTGTAACTTATGAAGTGGGGATTTCTATTGCCACTTTAACAACAAATAAAATATATAATATATTGATGATGTTTTAATAACTTCTTGTCACTGATATTTACATAGCAAGTAGTTGTGTGGGGTACAACTAAAAAGTGAAAAATAAAAACTGTTTGAAAAATAACTTTAATTTCGGAAGTCGGTGTCGTTGGTTCCACATTTTCGTTTTTTGACACCTACTTCCAAAATTAAAGTTATTTTTCACTTTGTAGTGTTTTTTTTTTCGGAAGTTTGTTTTTTTTAGGGTTCCATACCCAAAGGGTAAAAACGGAACCCTATTACTAAGACATCGCTGTCTGTCCGTCTGGCCGTCTGTCCGTCTGTCCGTCTGTCCGTCTGTCTGTCACCAGGCTGTATCTCAAGAACCGCGATAGCTAGACAGTTGAAATTTTCACAAATTATGTATTTCTGTTGCCGCTATAACAACAAATACTAAAAACGAAATAAATTAAATATTTAAGGGGGCTCCCATACAACAAACAAGATTTTTTGCCCTTTTTTGCTCGATATCAAAAATGGCAACAGGTAGGCACTTGAAATACTCACAAAATACTCAGTTGTATTTTAACTTTAATAATAAATAATAAAATTAAAATAAAATAAATATTTAAGTGGGGCTCCCATACAACAAACATGTTTTTTTTGGCGTTTTTGCCTTGTGGTACGGAACCCTTCGTGTGCGAGTCCGACTCGCACTTGGCCAGTTTTTGTAAATATGTTTTTATTATAGAATACAAAGTAATGGGGGATGCGTTAGGGTTGCCAGCGAAATTCAAATTTACTTATGTTTTTTGCAATGTGCTGGTCAGAGTCAGGTTGGATGTTGATAAAAATATGATTCGCAACCGTAACAAACATGACTTTACAGAACTATAATCATTAATTAGAATTTCATGATTTCACGAAATAGTCATTAAATTGGGTAACATTAATGAAGAGGGTTGTGTTGATGATTTTTATGATAATAATTCTATAAATAAATATTTGTTACGGCCGCGAATCATATTTAGATCAACATACAACCTGATACTGACCTGCTAATTGCAAAAAAACGTAAGAATTATTGAATTTTTGTGAGCTACTCTGACGCTATCGCCTTAAGCCGACTCATCTAACAGTGTTGACACAAGAACTACTTTATTCCCATCAGCTTAAGACTCATATTAAGACTATCAATATCATTCTGTTTGTTTTCAAACATAACAATGCAGTGAACCCTCCGCATTACTAGGTAATAAGCTGTAAAATGTAAAAACGGTTTCGATGGGAAGCGTGGTTTGTTTATAGCCCGTTCAGTGCTCGCTAATGCGTAATGCGCAATTTGTATAAGTGCACAATCTACTTCAGTAATTGCACTTAACACTTCATGTACCGCTGTATATATAATATTAGCTGCATGCTGTTTATCAATCTTTTTGATATTAGGATGGGTTATGATGATTTATTTTTTGGTAACTTCAAAGCGAATAGTTTCAGTTAATCCCGGAGGGCCTGGATTTTTCTCTTTAGTCTTAAGTATATATGGTTACTTTAAATTGGCTAGCTATACGCTGCAGACGGGATGGGAATCGTTATTTAAACAAGATAAGTAAACTCATCATCATCATCATCTGCCTTTTTTTTTTTTTTTTTTTTTTTTTTTATCGTGGAGAAATGTTCATGCATTCTGCACTACCACGGGGGGATAGTGCAGTTATGTGGGACTCTAACCCACTAAAACTCCACGGTGTCCTCCTCTGCCGCTTACGGCGGGAACACGGGCACGCGTTAGCACTCATCCGTGAACCCGCCGCGGCTGTCCGTTACCGGACCCTCCTCTGGGGAGTACTCCCCATCACCGGCGCACCAGAACACATAGCACGCCGTGACCACCCCAGGGACCAAACCAGCACATGGGCGCCAGACGACCCCGTGTCTGGGCACCCTTGGTCCCCCTGCGACGGGTCAGGACATTGGCCCCGCCGCCTGCCAATTTTCGGCCGCAGAGGATAGGGAGAGCGGCCAACGTCATACCGACACTCCTCCTCCCCTGCGGCCCCACCGCGTCCGCCATCGAACGGTGGCGACCCCGTCAAGGCCGCGGAAGGTAGGGAGAGCGGCGCACCGCAATACCGGCACTCCTCTCCCGCCGCGGCCTTCAACCCTCAGCCGCGATGCCTCCGTTACAACGACATCGCGGCCCGCCTCAGTTGCGATGTCGCCGAAGCGGCACCGCAACCTACTTGTTGGCCGCTACGTCGTCGGCTTACAGGCAAAAGCCCTGACGAGCGGCCCCTCCTCGGGTTCCTCTTCGCTTCGCCGTGGGTGTCCAAGCCACGGCTACTGAGCCCCCCCGCCTCGACAATGCGGGAACCCACCGGGGGGGATCATCATCTGCCTAGCCCAACTATGTTGGGGTCGGCTTCCAAGATAAACAGAAAAATAAAAAGATTAGATGATTTTTTATGTGAGATCATCGACTTTTATTGTATTTTAATCTAACTGAAATATCAATTAATTTTTTGAAGTGAACACTTCTTTAGCGGCGTTGTACACTTTTGTTGTAATGGGAAAATACGTAAGATTCCAAAATATCAAAAATGAAAACAAGTATACAGGATCAAATTAAATTAGCTAACGAAACTTAGCCACAAGTAGACAGGATCAAATTAAATTAGCTAGCGAAACTTAGCCACAAGTACCTATACAGGATCAAATTAAATTAGCTAGCGAAACTTAGCCACAAGTAGACAGGATCAAATTAAATTAGCTAGCGAAACTTAGCCACAAGTACCTATACAGGATCAAATTAAATTAGCTAGCGAAACTAAGCCACAAGTAGACAGGATCAAATTAAATTAGCTAACGAAACTTAGCCACAAGTATACAGGATCAAATTAAATTAGCTAGCGAAACTCAGCCCCAGGTATAGGTACAGGATCAAATTAAATTAGCTAGCGAAACTTAGCCACAAGTTTACAGGATCAAATTAAATTAGCTAGCGAAACTTAGCCACAAGTATACAGGATCAAATTAAATTAGCTAGCGAAACTTAGCCACAAGTATACAGGATCAAATTAAATTAGCTAGCGAAACTTAGCCACAAGTATACAGGATCAAATTAAATTAGCTAGCGAAACTTAGCCACAAGCATACGGGATCAAATTAAATTAGCTAGCGAAACTTAGCTACAAGTATACAGGATCAAATTAAATTATGTAGCGAAACTTAGCCACAAGTGTACGGGATCAAATTAAATTAGCTAGCGAAACTTAGCCACAGGTATACTGCAAATTAAATTAGCTAGCGAAACTTAGCCACAAGTATACAGGATCAAATTAAATTAGCTAGCGAAACTTAGCCACAAGTATACAGGATCAAATTAAATTAGCTAGCGAAACTTAGCCACAAGTATACAGGATCAAATTAAATTAGCTAGCGAAACTTAGCCACAAGTATACAGGATCAAATTAAATTAGCTAGCGAAACTTAGCCACAGGTATACTGGATCAAATTAAATTAGCTAGCGAAACTTAGCCACAAGTATACAGGATCAAATTAAATTAGCTAGCGAAACTTAACCACAATCATACAGGATCAAATTAAATTAGCTAGCGAAACTTAGCAACAAGTATACAGGATCAAATTAAATTAGCTAGCGAAACTCTGCAGACGTTATGGGTATTGATATTTGAACACGTTAAAATAAAATAAAAAAATTAAAGGAGATTGACCCAAAGTCGTACAAAATTAAATAGTCTCATGCATCAAGATCAAAATAATGTAGTAGGTACCTAATTATTTTCATATTTTTTACGACATTACGCGTCGGGGATTTAATTTTTGAAGTGAAATCTTCTTTAGCGGCGTTGTACACTTTTTTTTTGTAATGGGTAATGGGTAAAAAATGTTAAACTCGCGTTAGGACACGTGACCTGATCGAAAATTCGTAAGATTCCAAAATATCAAAAATTGAAAACTTCTTTAGCGGCGTTGTACACTTTTTTTGTAAAGTGTAAAAAATGTTAAACTCGCGTCAGGACACGTGACCTGATCGAAAATTCGTAAGACTCCAAAATATCAAAAATGCACAACGTTAATATTCAAGTTTTCACTTCTGCCGGCACTCCCGGAGTGCAACCCGTCATTTTTTTTTTTGTGTAAATTTTACAAACGTATTTTTTTTGTGTTTTCTTTTAATGTAGGTACTTTCATATATGTTCTAATCATCGGAGATAAGTTGCGTCGCTGATGAGCCTGTCGGCGAAGAGTCCTGTCGGCAAAGAGTCCCGTCGAAGTAAAGTCTTGTCGGTGTTCAGTCTGTCGGCGTAGTGTCTGTCGGCGTTTAGTCGTACACTCGTCCGAAATGTCCAAGATAAACTCAGAAAGTATGAATTGAAATAGTCACATTATTACCTACTTGCTCGGATTCGAATCCATAATATCGTGCGTGAGAAGCGAGGGGCTAATCGCTGGGCCATCACGAAATTGTTTCATTGATTATTAAATATTGTTGATTGAAATCTTACCTCCATCGCTAATGGCATTACTTGCTGCTGCTACATTGTTCGTCGTGGTTATCGTAGTGTGTGTCTCCCTTGCTAGAGATGTTAATTTGATATTAGAAATAAAATTTTCTTTTTTAACATATTATTTCTGTATATCGGTTCCCTTAAATGCAATCCAAACTTAAGCGGATCACACCCTACAACACGCCACGCGACGGGTCACAGATAACGCGCCCCCGCGCGTGATTTTTTACATACAAATTCAATAAAAACGCGCGTGTTCCGCGCGATGGTTATGGGCTCCGTTTCCCGTGCCCCGTCGCGGGGCGCGTTGTTTCGTGTGACCCGTATAATTCACAAAAAATAATTAAAAATCAATCCAAAGGATCCGTACCAGAAGTCACTGTTAAAATTAAATTAGTCAAAACGGCTAATAGTGGCAGTAACTTCCACTTTGTCGCTAAACGAAGTCTAACGTTTATCAAACACATAACTTCCCTTTTACACGTACGATTACGCTTTTATACTAGTTTTAATTTGCGGATATTAGGCTATAAAGAGACTGGCGGCATTACCACGTTGAATGGCGATGCTTAGCCTCTGGCCAAGGTAAAAGCCAGCCCTTGGGTCACGAGAAGTGTCAACCAGCCGTTTCGAAATTTCTTTAAAAAGACTATGAGCACTCGGACCCCACGGCCCGAGGGTTTCAACCCCAAACGGCTCGAAAATATAATTTCCGATGAGGTTATTATATTTTCGCCGCTTGAGGTTTTCCGCAGCCGCAGCAGCAGCGCCAGCACAGCATGCCGAGCTAGGAAGATGGGATGGCGCAAGAGTATCGACACACGTAGCGTCCCACACTAAAGGCCTACCCATCTTCCATGGAAATAAAGACATACCGTCCGGTCTCTTGCCATCGTCGCGTGCCAAGCCATTGGGTTCTAATACAGCTGGAACGACGGTGACAAGAGCTCGTCGGATGATGTCATTAATGTTCACGTGCCGCGCTAAGCGACCCGCACTTCGGTTGCAAGACAGGCCGTGGTGTCCGAGACTTTTGACATCTTCTCCACAGTGACAGCGATGGGGAGAACAGCAAGGAGTGCCTAGTCGTAGGGAAGCAGCGAGGCGAAAAGTAGTGTCGTCGAACAAAGTGCCTATGTTCGACGAAGGTAGTGCATGAAGCCAAAGACCCGACTCCCACCTACCCACAGCCAGCAGACGCGCACGTTCCGCAGAAGTAGCAGACGAGTGAAGTAAATTGTTCTGTACTACTCTGTAGAGCGGCTCATCCCACCGTCTCTGGGAAGATGGATTGTCGGGTGGATCTGTATTTGGGCAAGCGAGTCTCCAGGCATCCATAGCCTCGGTGAAACACGGCACATCAGAATTAATCAGTGTGGAGGCTAGGATTTTCCTGATTAATTTATCGGTGCCGTGGACCGAAGATATGAAAGCCGGTAAACTAATACTAGAAATTTTGCGGACGCCGAGGCCCCCCATACGAATGGGAAGTGTAGCTTGTGCCCAAGCTCGGTCGTCCATGGCCACATAATTAATAGTGTACGGCGAACCGCACATCGGTATTTTATTGCGAAATGTCAAATCATCAGTTTTACGCGCTAACGCCAAACGACCTAAATTACATATAACTTAGTACGTGTTCAGATAGCAACTAGTGCCGTCGCGCGTGCTCCCTCGCTCTATTAACAAACATTTGTATCATTTAGAACAATACACAGTTTCTGTGAGCATTTCCGTCTATCATTTATAACATCCCAAACAGCAATCTCTACATGGTCCTTCGAGCCATCGGGCGGGACCTCGCGAGTTTTTGATAGTCCTCCGTCCGGAAGGAGTTGACTAGTGTTAAAGCAAACCAAAAATTAGTGAGGACACTCGTTCGTTGAACTATTAACATTGTGGAAAATCAGTCCGCATCGTAACAACAAGCAAGCGTTAGCAAGACGTCAGCAGCAGTACGTCGCCAGCAGCAAGGGAACAGTTTCAGCAGTAGAGCTGTTTCCGCAATCATCAACATCTATCAAGCAGCCGTAAGAAAGGAGAACTCAAGTAAGATCTTTCCTTTTTTAATTAACATAACATAAGCAAAGCAGTCCTTCCACTAACAAAATGGAGGATCTTTACGGTTCACAACTGGAGATTAGTGAAGCGATGAAGAAAATGAAAATCAACATTAAAAAGGACGGCGCCGAAAGAAAGACGGATGACTATTTCAGACGTCGGTCGGAGTTACTTGAGAGTTACTGGTCAGACTACCAGGACAATCATTTGCGTATCTGTGCGAGTGGGGTCAGAGATCATAAATATTTTCAAAATTCGGAGCATGAGCAAACAAGTCAGCTATACGCTAGCATTAAAACATTAATCGCCGAGCAAAGTTCGGGATTAGCAGTAAGAGTTATTCCTCCATCACCAAACAAACGATCTCAACCCAAACAAGAAGATCGTCAACAAGAACAAGCAGGAGTAGTGCAGGAGCAGCAGAGGTCCGAGCACTAGCCAAGCAATGCTGTCAAAGGGTTCGACTAGTAAACTCGATGACATGGTTCGCAAGCAAGCGGCTAATATCAAAGCCTATAAGAGAGCCGTGAGTAACATCGACCTAGAAGAGCTTAATGAAAAGTGGGAGCTAGAGGACGCCCTCAAAACCCTACAATCAAAATGGAAGCAGGTTGATGAGCTGCACTGGGAAATGGACGAAGAAATGTGTGGCGTAGATGAAGAGTACGACATCATCTACAATGAAAATGAGAAAACATTCATCAATCTCAAAAAATCCATCAACAAAAAACTCTGGTCAGTTTTACATAGAGAACATAGTACTCCACAAATGGATATTCCTATATTTACAGGAAAATATCATCAATGGTACTCATTCAAAGATTTGTTTAATGAAACCATCCACAACAATCGGTCATTATCGAACGCACAGAAGATGCAGTTTCTGAAAGGAAAGCTGCGAGGTGAAGCAGAGAAGATTATACAGCATCTTCCAATAAGCAGTGACAACTACAACACATGTTGGGAGCTATTAAACCACCGCTACAATAACAAAAAGCTTATTTTTAACTCTATCATTAACACTCTACTTGGTTTACCCAACATGCAACAGCAATCTTTGAGTCAAATTAAAAAATTGCATGACGTCACCCTTGAAAGCATACACGGGATAAAAAATCTGCGTGTCGACATCAACACATGGGATCCACTCCTTGTGAACTTATTGTCACAAAAGTTGGATCAGGAAACTTTTGGGGATTACGTCGATTCATTGAAAAATGCAAGAGAGCTGCCTGTACTACAAGAGTTTCTTGACTTCTTAGAGAGCAAGTTTACAAGTCTAGAATCGTCGCGTAGAAAACATGAAAGTCTTGCACAAAAGGCAAATCTAGACACAAGAACATCGAATGGAAAAAATCCTCATAGCAACAATTATCATAGCAACAGCCATAAATCATTCTCCAAAGCATTACACGTGTCAGCGCAGCATAAGTGTCCGCTGTGCGGTCAACAGCACGGCCTATATAATTGCAAAAGGTTTTTAGAATCGAGCAATGAAAACAAGCTAAAAACAGTTGCGAAATTGAAAACATGCATTAATTGCTTATTCGATCATAATGGTCGACAGTGCATTTCTACAAAACGGTGTCGCTATTGCAATGGAACGCATAATTCAATTATGCATGATGCTTGCACAAAATCTAGATCAGCATCTTCCAACAGCGCGGCCGTTGCCAACGGTCAGCAAAATAATGAAGACCCAATAGTGTCTGTTTCATCACATGTCACTGGGAATAAATCAAGCACTAAGGAGGTGATGTTAGCCACTACTTTAATCAAGGTTAAAGCCATCGATGGGTCTCAGCAAGTCTTAAGAGCCCTGATAGATCCGGGTTCACAAGTGTCCCTAATCAAAGAAGATGCAGTGAAAAGGTTAGGATTACAAAAATCGCGATGCAAAGGGATCGTAATGGGTATAGGAGAACAAAACAATAAATGTAAAGGTAAACTAACTATTCGCTGCTCATCAATACATAACAACTTTTCATTTAGTACAGATGTGCTAATTATGGACAAGTTACTTGATAACTTACCTATCAAAACATTTGATCGGCCTAATTGGTGTCATATAGAAAATTTAAAATTAGCAGATCCCGAATTCAACTCAAGCAGGCCAGTGGACTTACTACTTAATGCCAACGTCCATGGCATAATATTGCTGACGGGATTGCTTAGAGGAGAAAACCCATCCCAACCGGTAATACAACAAACACAACTGGGATGGATTATATACGGAGGTGGTGAAGAAACAACGTCATATCAATGCAATGTTGTATTGAGCAACACCCAAGACCTTCAGCGATTTTGGGAGATCGAAAACATCAGTTCTAGTGAAGTGAAACATGTGAAATTTCCGCGAAAGCAGAGCATAGTGGCTGACCGTCAGCCCAGTGAAGTGAATATGAGAGCTAGTAACGCTAGTTTAAACACTGTACAGGATCAAGCTACGTCCCCTAGGCCACAAAGACGTAAATTTTACACTGGGGATGATATTGTTTAATTTTTATTATCTTTATATTTTGTATCATTTTCGCCCGGGAGCATGTACGGCGAACCGCACATCGGTATTTTATTGCGAAATGTCAAATCATCAGTTTTACGCGCTAACGCCAAACGACCTAAATTACATATAACTTAGTACGTGTTCAGATAGCAACTAGTGCCGTCGCGCGTGCTCCCTCGCTCTATTAACAAACATTTGTAACATTTAGAACAATACACAGTTTCTGTGAGCATTTCCGTCTATCATTTATAACATCCCAAACAGCAATCTCTACAAATAGTTAATCCATACTAATATTATAAATTCGAAAGTAACTTTGTCTGTCTGTCTGTCTGTACGTTACCTTTTCATGCCTAAACCACTGAACGGATATCGATAAAATTTGGCAGAGAGATAGATTGCATCCCGGGGAAGGACATAGGATAGTTTTTATCGACATACCACGCGGGTGGAGCCGCGAGCGGAAGCTATTTTTTTCATAAAAGACTGCCTCGTTAGTCTAATGATCGCAAGAGCTACTGTACTGCTGAGCATGAGGTTCGGGTTCGATTCCCATGTCGGGCGGTGTTATTGCGTTTTCTATCAAAAATTTCTCAGTAGTAGCCCGGAGTCTAGATTTGTGCCCGGTTGATGGCCATAGGCCCGCTCCTATTGCTTTGGGAACAGGCGAAATGTGGGTGTAATTTAGGTACACCTCTGCCTAATTCTTAGGCTTCACCTAAGAATTAGGCAGAGGTGTACCTAAATTGTGGTGTACAGGGGTGATGTTATGACCTTAAAAATAAGTGATATCTAGTCATAATGGCCAGGAGTGTTGGTCACGGACACGACTAACGAGTTGTAGGTCGTAGGTTCGAAACCCAGACAGGCGCTTTACTCTGTGTAAATTATTTCATCACCACTGCTCTCAAAATGGTGAAGGAAAACATCGTGAGGAAACCGGCATATCCTAGTCCTAGAACCAAAAATTCGAAGACATGTGACATCCACCAACCCGCACTGGGCCCGCGTGGTGGAATACGGCCCACTCCCTCTCACTGAGAGTAGGCACAGGCCTACTCTCACTGAGAGTAGGCACAGGCCTACTCTCAGTGAGAGGGAGTGGGCCGTGGCACACTGGGACACAGGTCCCAGTGTGCCACATCCACATAGATACACCTATGTATGTTGTGTGTGTGTGTGTGTGTATCAGTATGTTATCAAGCAATAATGGCGCCAAATAAGTAGCCGAATTCTGGGCCGACTCTATTCAGATTGCTATCGACACGCTAAGAAGAAGTATGTTATCTATGTGCAGGATTTATTATTTAACTAAAGTCCGTGTCACGAGAATATAAAATTTGTAAATAAAGAACTTCTACTAAGTTACGTACCGACAATTCAATCAACAACAAAATAATCCCAAACTAATAACTCAAAGTAAGACACGTGTAATACGCAATTAACGAGCAATTTCACTTGGTCGGGTTATATTTTAGCGATATAAACCGCTGTCGTCTAATGTTTTGTGGTACTGGAACGCGTCTGACTCATTTCACTTGAACGTAAACATTTGGGCCGCCATTTTGTAGTCCCTGCGTATATCGTTAAGGGATGTAGCAGTATATTAGCAGCGCCTCTATGTCATGTTTTTAATCTAGCTCTTCAGTCAGGCGTGTATCCGGGTCTGTGGAAGACTTCACGTGTTACTCCCATCTCTAAAACCAGTGACAAGACCTCTGTCGAGGAACACAGACCCATCGCTATTTTATCGACCATTGCAAAGGTCTTTGAACATATACTTCACACTGTTATCTGTAATCAAACCAATATGTATCTTTCTGATGCTCAACATGGTTTTCGACCTGGTCGCTCCGTGAACTCAAACCTAGTGATTCATGTTGACTTCATATCCAGTAACATGGAATCCGGTAGGCAGGTCGACACTCTAGCTGTATTTTGATTTCCGAAAGGCGTTCGACAAAGTGGACAACGATGTGCTTTTGGCAAAGTTAGGGGCTATGGGCTTCTCATCCGGCCTTCTTAACTTCTTCGCCGACTACCTACGAGATCGCAAACAGTTCGTCCGGCATGGCTGCTTTGAGTCGAAGTCTTATTACACTCGCTCGGGCTTGAGTCAGGGATCCGTATTGGGGCCGCCTCTGTTTCTGATCATGATCAATGACCTAATTTGTAAGATTTGATCCGCAAAATGTCTATATGCCGACGATCTAAAACTATCTGCACAGATCAGAACAGAGGTGGATTGCGAACTCCTACAAAAAGATATCGATACCGTCTATGAGTGGAGCATTGCGAACAAGTTGTTGTTTAATATTGGTAAATGCAGCGTTATGACTTATAGTCGAGGGTTGAGACCAATAAAATACGATTATACTTTGGGGGGTACCGTGATCACTCGTGTCACCAGCGTTAAGGACTTAAGAGTGACTTTCGACCGCAGTCTGACATTTAGAGACCACGTGTCTGCCCTTGCAAAGGAATCCTTTAGGCGCCTGGGATTTGTCTTGAGGAACGCTCGTGACTTTCGCAATCCCAGTATTATTAAACTACTATACACCACTTTGGTTCGGAGTAAACTCGAGTCCAACGCCTGTGTATGGCATCCACATACCGCGTCTCAGACACTGATGCTTGAGAAAGTTCAGAAAACCTTCCTGAGATTTTTGTATCAAAGGCTGTAACATTACTTTCCATTCATGCACCCAACGAATTATCTTCTAGGGGTATTGGGTTTCAATTCGTTGGAGGTAAGAAGGGGCTTTGATCAGCTCATGATGGCCTTTAAAACCCTAAGCGGTCGTATTGACTGCCCTGAGCTCCACGGACTTTTCTGCCGCCTATTTGTGCCCGACAAATACCTTGGGCACCGTCAAAGCCGCCGTCATAATCTGTTCGCACTGCCGCTATCTAGATCTGTTGCTAGAGCCGAATCCCCAGTATGTCGAACCCTAAGGATGCTAAACGCCCTCCTGACTGCCGACCCTGAATGTGATGTGTTTGCTGATGAATGGAAGAAAATAATGCGTGCTTGTCTGGTGTTCTGTGAGAGACAATATGCGAGGGTGTCCACTGTCACATGCTAGTTTATGTTACTTTGTGATATGTTTAATTTATTTAACCATTTACTCAAATAATTATTAATAATTTTATCCACGAATTGTATATGTTTGAATTTAATTTTTGTATTGTATGTTATTTGAATGCTTATTTTTATTTTTATAATTCTATGTTAATTAATGTAATTGGACCTGTGCCGTTTTAATTAACTATAAATAAATAAATAAATAAGTAGTAAGTTCACGCTGACGCTGTCAATACTGCAGAATGGAGATGCAGAATACTCGGAATCGTCTGACGACAGTAATTAAATGTGTGTGTTAACATAATTATATCCCTATATAATAATAAAAATCGTTACAAAACTGTTTTTTTTATTTGATCCAAAGGTTGCAAACCCCTGAATGTGTGTTTACAAAAATTATAACTTCTCGTGGCGGGGACTTTAGTATGAAACCTTTGGATTCACTTCAGACACATCTGAATACCTACACCATCATCATTAGCCTATAACATTCCCACTCTGCTACAGCTGGGACACAAGCCTCCTCTGTACAGAAGCCAGCCCATCAAGCTCTCACAATCTGTCAAATTTTTTAAATAGATTTTCAACTTTATCGCTAACCATAAGGTTCAAAATAGATTGGGAAAATTTGACAGTTTGGGGTAGCTTGATGTGCTGGCGACTGTACATAATAATAATACACAGGCACGATCAGGTGGCGAATGTAATTCACCAAAAACTAGCACTCAAATACACACTCATACAAAACACAAACACTCCCTACTACAATTACACACCACAAACAAACTTAAAAAACGACACACATAAACTTTACTACGACCGCGCCATTCTCACCGACAGGACAATTCACTACAATAGACCGGATATAACCCTACAGGATAAAATAAATAAAGTAACTTATCTTATAGATATTGCTGTTCCCAACACACACAACATTCAGAAGAAAATATCTGAAAAAATTAGTAAATACGCAGAACTCAAAGATGAAGTAACTAGAATATGGTGCCAACAAAAAGTTTATGTAGTTACTCTCCACAACAGGCGTCATCCCAAATTACCTTCTCCATTGCCTTAAATTACTAAACCTAAAAGAAACCTTGTATATCACCCTACAAAAAGCTGCATTTTTAAATACATGTCGCATTGTCAGAAAGTTCATGCAAATAGATGAAAACGAAATAGGTCCTCATCACAACACATCTTTAACATAACTCACCACGAGCTGCATTTACTTGGCTTCGGTCCGTAAATGTTGCAAAAACCAGCCAAAGAGCTGAGAAGAGGAAACACTCCAAAAAAATAATAATAATCGTCGTTCGTCGTCGTCGTTTCAGCCGATAGACGTCCACTGCTGGACATAGGTAGCATGTAGGTACTCGCACCACGAACGCCTCAAAGTTGACGTTGCGGCGCGATTCAAGCAACTGCACTCGCGGCCTGTACTTGGTTCTTTGGCACACGTACTCCACGATGTCCTCGGCCTTAGTGGTATAATGAAGGCGCGAAATATACACGGGCGTGTTCGGCTGGGCGGCTCGTACAGGGATGTCGGGCTTGACAGGAGCTGTGCCGCAGCGGTTCTTGTTGGTTCTTTGACGGCGCTTCTTCCTCTGCACCGTCACAAAACCATCATCATCAGCCCAGTTCGATGCCTTTTCAGGCACGGGCTCCTTTGCGGGAGCGTTAGGGAGGTCATTAACTCCCACAGGCGCCTTAGACACGGACATTGTGTCAGCGGGTCGGGTAACTCGAGCGGCGACACGAGGAGCAGCCGCAGGTACGTGTGCAGGGTACATAAGCTCACGCCTTCTTCCCATGGGGTAACCTTGCTACATTTGCCTCGTTTACGTTCATACATCCACATAAATGATACAGCAAAATTATTCACGCTTCTTTTAACGAAACACATGTCCACAGCCAGCCATTACCCAGGTCCCTCCAAAACAATTCATATTTATGTTTATGTACAAGCGTTTATCTTTAAAGTTTTCTAATAATGGACTGTAGCTAAATGGCCCTGCTAAAACTTTGCCGCTTTGTTTCAGGAATAGGTACTTACTTCCCATGAAACGAAATCATTTATCGTTGCTGAGTTCTGGTTAAGGGTACGTAAAAAATGTACACACCTGGACTCCTAAATGGACCGACCTTGCAGGCATAAAAGCATAAAACATCAATAAAATGATGAGTCAAAGTAAAACGGCTTATGTAGTTTTGAAGCCAACATTCAGTAACGTAACTATAGGGTGGCATTGGAGGAAAATGCCACGGGCCCCCAGCCAGACGGGGCCCCTGGCCCAAGAGGGCCATGAGTACAGGAGGATCCTAACATAAGTTTATAAATGCAAACTTTATTTTGAAAATGTGCAACAAAGGACATCATTGAGGTTTCGAACATTTTGTACCTTTTTCCCATTGTTTGTCTAATTTTTTGGACAGGACCTCATGCTCAGTAGTAGCGTTTGCTACCACTAGACTAACGAAGCAGTCAGGTGTTAAATGTTGTAGGGGAAAATATGAAATCTACGCGGAAGAAGTCGCGGAAAAGTGCTATTAAAAAAATATGTAACGTTGGTTGAGGTTCTTTACATCGAGGGAGGGCCCCATCCCTTAAATTTGCCACGGGCCCCAAACGGTATAGTTACGCCACTGCCAACATACCTATATTGCTCCACGACCCGATTCCTTCTTCCTAACACTATCGGACTACCAGACGCGGTGCAGGGTACCATCCACAGTTGGCTGATATGGAAGCTACTGAGCGCTTCTCTTCCTTATTCATTATGCGCATGGCCAACATGTGGAATTCTCCAGCAGCATCTGTCACACCTAAATCACCCGTAGTCTGCCTTCTGCTAAGCAAGAGTGAACAGGCATCTTCTGGGCACGATCGTTCCATCGTGGATCTCATCCATCGCTTTCCATCAGGCGAGATCGAGGTCAAGATCAGGTCAGTCAGGCCATAAAACAAATACCGTTTAAAAACCTTCATACAAAAAAATATGATATTTCGATTTACGGATCCAGGAGTGTACGTGACTCCGCGGCTTGTCTCTTCACTTTGACGTGCAGGTAAAGTTCGTGCCGACTTGTTAGTGTTTTCTGTGTGAAGTGCTGTGTCTATAGCATCCGGCTATTACATAGTTGGTAGCTCTTTGATTGATGTTCAAGGAACTGTGAAAGCTTGGAGGGAATTTAAAGAGTGGAATTTTTAGGAATATGTTTTTGTGTTTTTTTTTGCATTTGAGGTGTTTGTGTTTTTTTACTATACCTGCTTATCTAAACCTATTTGTGCAATTGTTAATTCAATTTTAAATACATAGATACTTATGCTATGAACCCAGACAGGCGCTTTATTTTGTGTAAATTATTTCAACACCACTGCTCTCAAAACGGTGAAAGAAAACATTGTGAGGAAACCGGCATGTCCTAGAACCAAAAATCCGAAGACATGTGACATCTACCAACCCGCTCTGGACCCACGTGGTGGATTACAGCCCACTCCCTCTCACTGAGAGGAGGCCTGTGTTTCAGCAGTGGTAACATTACTTAGGTATAGGCTGATTATGTGAATTAGGTTACGCTCAAGAACATCTTATTTTAATTTTTATAATAAACTACACGCCCGATTTAATAAAACATAGAAATGTCTTTATTATATTCTGTTAGTTTAATATTCATATGTTTTACACATGTATATTTAAAAAAATCAATATGTTGAAAAAAAAATTTTTTTTTAGCTTTCGAATTTTTTCAAAACGATGGTGAACATCACATTGCGTAGTTTAAAAAAAGTACGAGCTTATACAGACAGACACGAACAGCGACTTAATAACTACTGTCCATATATTATTATAAAAATGTATAGAGAGTAAAGAAATCAAAGAAAGTTTTGTTTGTCTTAAAAACTTGTGCCTACTAGCAAAAATAAACTAACCGAACCTAACCAAGTTTGAAGTTATGAATAATTAAACTTTTTCAAAAGGAAAATCATGCTGTGTAAACCTGCAGTTTTAGTCGAAGAAATTCTTAAAGTCATTATGAAAACTCTAAAGGCGAGTTAAATAATTTCGAACGTAGATATACATTTTGAGCTCAACTCAAATCTACCTACTACTGAGTTGAGCATAGGAGCATCTCGAGGTCTAAGTGCCGACTTAGTTTTTCGAGAAATTGCCAAGCGGTTGGTCGACTCTTCACGTGACCAGAGGGCTGGCCTATTTATTGCCCAAAGAACCAGCAAGCCAGCCTATTGGACACTTTTCCTGTTGACAACGATGCGGGCGAATTTTTTGATGCCCTCTGATTCTTTCCCTTCCCTTTTTTATAAACTTGTACATATTATTATTATTATATTAAACAAATACCTGCTAGTCAACTTTGTTTTTTCATAATCAACTTACTAATCACCAAAATGACAGTCACAAAAATATTCAGACCTGCATTAGGAACGCACAATCGAACTCTAGCTATCCAGCTCGCCTCCCTATCAATTCATTTGAAAACAATCTACGTATAACCGTGACTCACTAATCATTTCGGCAATCAGAATCGCTTCAACGCGAACGCAGCTAATAGAAATAGTGGGTCGGTAGGTGCCTAGCTAACCCATACAGACGTGCAAAACGGATGAAGCCTATGTGAGTAATTTCAGAATGATATGCGGTTAACAAAGCAGGTTTTCATGAAAACCTCGTTAAAATCTGTCCTGAACTAAATTATGGCCACTTAAAATTCATATTTTGGTGATAATCCAGATTTAGGGGTTTATTCATAAACGTTACATAAAGTTAATAGACGTTTAATTGTCAAAAATGTATGGTTAATCAGTCACTAATCATATAACGTTTAAAAATATGAGGTAGTGCTCATTCTGCGAATAACGAATTTTGAACTATAAATTATTTTCGTTTTGTAACTCATTTTTAGTAGCAGCATTTCCAAGAATATTTCAAAACCTCATGATCGTGTCACTTGGCATTATTTTAAACGGTAAATTATACATTTGCCATGAAAACATAATAAAATTACGTGTAAAAAGTTTTCGTGATTTTGTTTAGGGCGAGTGCAGTGAGGCAGCCGTTGATTCAAAAAGCGCGTGCTTGAATCAGATAGGGGGAATGAATCGAGGGGGCGTACCACCGTGGGCATATGCTGCCGCCATTAACTTGCTACAATTGCTCTACAACATAATTCTCTTTCCATCAAATAAATGAACTGACGGAAATGAAAAAATAAATCAAATTATATTTCGAGTGTTGGACAAAGAAATCGTTAGTAAGACTATTATTTAGACTTAGGTTCGAGGGGAGTTAATATTTTATTAGCGCCTTATCGCATGAAAGATTTAATCATTCATAATAGTGAAAACCTGAAGTTGTATTTTGACTTTTAGTAGATTAGAAATGTTTGTTTAAATATGATTTAAATTTAGCGAGTACGAGGGCGTATAAATTAAACTTTTGAAATGAATACTAAGGAGCTAGCAGAAAATATTTTCAAGAGAAATCTTTAACATTTAATTAAGATATTATGATATCAGCTACCTCATTAAAATAATAAATTTCAGTTAGAGGTAAACTGAAAACTGAATAATACCTACCAGTCGTGCATTCTCATTATTTAGAAAATGTTCGTGAAAATTGGTTTCAAAGACAGCATTAAACTAATTAAAACAAGACCCCAGACAGGCATAATTACCGTTCCGAACTTTTATTGTTCAGAAAATCGGTTAATTGCAAGTTTAATTAGCAATTTTTCGGTTACATTAAAGTTAACGTCTTGAAAAGTAATTTGCATCACACAATTGCGTGGCTGGTACATTACCTACGTGATAATTTGCTTCGATAGTGGAATTTCATTAGGGTAATAATACGATGGTAGTGTTTTGAAGGAATCATTAATTTGTCGGTGCATTAACAGCGTTGGCGTGATCGATAGTACCCTGCACGTTTGATGAATTGCTGTTGAAGCAATATGACGTCGCCGCCGGCACCGTTATTATACTGCCTTTATAATTCTTATAAAACACTATTAATACTTCAGCTTTGAAGTAACATAAGGTAATTTACTGTTCCTATGCTTCATAAAAACTTCGAGACATAAAGTGCTTTGTGTTCGAATTTCCACAGGTATTGTGACGTCATTCTTAAGTGCGTAACACTGGCAAATTATTTTCCATGAAAAAATACAGAAAAGCCTATTAGAAGTTTAGATACAGTACCTATTAATTATTAGCGTACAAATAGATTATTAAAAAGGCTTTGAGTATGGTACGTACGAAAATTGAGCAGCATGCATAAATAGGTAGCATTTGTTTAATACGTTATTTGTAAACGACACTACTGGTAGTGCGGCTGGTAGTGTCCTTGCCAAAACATGCATATTGGTAGGGGTACCTATATGCATGTTTAAATGTTGTATAGCGTCTGTAAAGTTACACAACGCTTTGTCTTCTTCTTTCGAAAGTCAAATTACTGACGAATGAAAGAGAGAAATCAGTGTGTACCTATTCAACGTTTTTGTACGTTTATTAGTAAGGGGGTTAATTTAGGTTTAAATCATTTATTCTCATAAAAGACAAAAAAGCCACTTACATGAGAACAGACAAGATACATTCAGTAAACTTATTTTAGGTAACCGTCACCAAAGTATATGTATAGTATTAATTATTCTATACTCATTCAGCAGTTCAACCCTCAGCCATCCAAAAACATTGAAGGACTTTAGTCAAGGCAGTTTTCAATTATGTGTTTGGATAGCCGAGACCTAAAACTGCGAGAGCTAACACTTTTTATGTAAGTAGGTAGATTATTAAATAGTTGTGCTCCTTCATACGTAATGTTCTTTCTACATTACGTATGAATTTATTAATAACTTGTGTGTTTGTCTGGATGTATGTTCTGGATTGGCGCAAGAACTTGGATGAAAGGATGATGCCAGTTTCTATGAAATCAGGTCCCACCTTCCAATAGCTATGCGAGATACATCGTCGGATAGGTAATTTTGAGCTGAATAAAAGTTACTATAGCGCCAAGTTCCAAATCTTAGTCCGTTCAGAGTTATTCTTTATTAAGCATGGTAGTTTTATCAGTAGCCAAGTAGGTAATGCTATTTTTACATAATAATTGCATTTGTGTTTTATACACGTAGTGTAGGTAATAACCTATGGTTATCAATTGCGTCACTGAGTCGCAAACCTTATGACAAAAAGTTAAACAGATGTCAACATTGACAAAATGCTTTTTTTTACAAATAAAACACGATAGCGTATTTTAAACCTATACATTTATTTAATCATCGTTGTCTACAATGACGTTATTTAAAAATAAGGCTGGGCCTACAAATCCCTCATGCCTGGCATGCCCTAGGTACCAAAAGATTGAAACGATATGCGCACAGGTCCCTACAGTACGTCGTCCCGTCATGCAGGTACAATATCTTTGGTTAATATCATTGTTGCGAACTAATAAGTAACAGTAGTACTTTCTAGCTCTCACGTGTCGCGACTGTATACGACCACGTAAGAGCCAAGCATCCTCATCAATGCCAAAATCAGGTAAATCCTCCAGTGCAGCTTTTCGGTATATTTCTATTGTACACATTCCATTTTGTAGATGTTCGCCATAGTAACTTTTATTCAGCTCAAAAATACCTATCCAACGATGTAACACACATAGCTATTGGAAGGTGGGACCAGGATTAGCATCCTCATTTGGCGTAAAGCACGCGTAGCATGACGACGTTTTAAGAATAGACAGAATGACACATTGCCATGCTTAGATGCTTAAAATGCGTACAAATATTTCTACAATCTGTAATTTTATCTATTCTTCCGCCGACAAACCCCGTTTCTACGACGGTCATGCTACTCGTGCAGATAGTTTATAACATAATACACTCATGCGGTACTTTTTATTCCGGTCGTACGTTCCCGTGGGATATTTTCCGACATCCACGCATATTTTAATAATATGCATTGACGGATGTGTAACGTCAATTCAACAAAATAATGACAAATATCGTATTGATTTTCCAAAAAATATTCCTGCATTGTTTCTGTGATTTTCAAATCATCATGCAACTTACTCGTGACATTTAATTATGAATGAATGAATAAATAAATAAATTAAGTAGCTATAACTATTTAAGCTGAATGCTCGTAAAAGGTCGATAATGAAAATTTATCACAGTATAGATTAGATTTGCCGCTAGAATTGCTAATAATTTCGTGAAATAAATCGCCAAATAAACGCCGCGAAGGCAATTTACGAGTCTTAATAAATACTTTTTTAAACTAGACACAGTAAAAATGGTATATGGGTCCATTACCTCTATCATAATAAGTTTTAATTGTGAGTCGAGGTGCGATAAGGGCAGTGGATGTGCACAAATTATGCCAGTAAATTTTATGCCCATTTGCATGAGAACTGAGCAAGCGTGTGCTCGTCTAGACGGTTGCCGGAGCCTTAATGGCTGAACTATTTAAATGCCTTATAGCCTTGTATCTTCATTCAATTTCGTAATGCAACCGTAGGAGCTTGAAGAGCTAAGATATAAATAAAGAAGCAAGTATGTTGTGATCTTGCGTCTGAAGACTTGTTTCATAATAAATTTTCTTCTTGTAGTGAAACTACAGTTGTTTCTGAATAAATTTTTGCTAAAGAATATATGGACAAGACGGGAAGGTGGAAGGAGGCCCGCGAAAAATGGAAGGTGTGGAAGGAGGCCCTTGCCCTGGAGTGGGTCAGCGTAATCCAGTAAAAAAAATGGACAAATGTAGATTGAAAGTAGGTACTTACTTAATTCTAAAAGGCTAGGGGTGTTATTCGTGATCACGCTAATATGATAAAGGCGAAAGTTTGTGTGTGTGTACTTATATGTTTGTTACTTCTTCACGCTCAAACGGCTGGACCAATTTTGATAAAATTTTGTATGGAGATAGCTGACACCTTGGATTAACATATGGGCTACTCTTTATCCCGATATTCCCACGGGATCGACATTTACGCGGGGCGCAGCTTGTAGGTGTATAAAGATGTCTGGTCGTAAAAAAAGATAGTTTGTCTCTATGTTAGGTGCACCACTTTATAATGATCCCGTTGAAAATAAGCAAAATTCTTACATCTTATGATTGTAGACCCACATAATATCCGAACTAAATCGCAAACATGAAACTAAAAACTGTGATAAATATAGAATGAGCGATCGGTGACTTTAAAATGCAGCTTTAGCTTCGCGGACAGTAGGGGGACTCCTCAAGTCCAGACAGTCTTGAAAGCTAATAATCCATCAATAAGTAAGTAACTACAGTCGTAGACTCTGTATTTTTCTGCTCATTATGTTGTTAGTCACGAGGAAGAAAGAACTTACTCATGTAACAACAGCACCATAATTGCGTACCTAACTCTATTTTATTTTGCAATTGAATATATTGAGCGTGTGGGAACAATTTGTGATATGCATGCCTAATGGATGCTCACCACACAGTACCTACTCACTTACATAATTATTGTAAATACATACAACATTTAATCAAGTATATTACACCTGCGTATGCTAACTTCATATTTGCTCCATGCACTATCTTTGTCGAACATAGGCACTTTGTTCGACGATACTAGTTTTCGCCTCGCTGCTTCCCTACGACTAGACACTCCTTGCTGTTCTCCCCTTCTCTGACACTGTGGCGAAGATGTGAACAGCCTTGGACACCACGGCCTGTCTTGCAGCCGAAGTGTGGGTCGCTTAGCGCGGCACGCGAACATTAATGACATCATCCGACGAGCTCTTGTTACCGTCGGCGTTCCAGCTGTATTTAGAACCCAATGGCTTGGCACGCGACAATGGCAAGAGACCGGACGGTATGTCTTTATTTCCATAGAAGGTGGGTAAGCCTTTAGTGTGGGATGCAACGTGTGTCGATACTCTTGCGCCATCCCATCTTCCTAGCTCGGCATGCTGTTCTGGCGCTGCTGCTGCGACCTGCGGAAAACCTCAAGCGGCGAAAATATAATAACCTTATCGGAAATTATATTTTCGAGCCGTTTGGGGTTGAAACCATCGGGCCGTGGGGTCCGAGTGCTCATGGTCTTTTTAAAGAAATTTCGAAACGGCTGGTTGACACTTCCCGTGACCCAACGGCTGGCTTTTATCTTGGCCAGAGGCTAAGCATCGCCATACAACGTGGTAATGCCGCCAGTCGACAGCGATGTGGATGAATTTTTCGACGCTATTTTTTAGTTTGCGTATAGTTTTAGTAAGTAGTTTGCGTATAATTTTGTTATTTATAGATTTGGTTAAAGTACAGTTGTATACGTGTATCTTGATTATTTAAATAAATTACTTCATATTTCATTGTTTCATACTTTTAAGGTCGTTAAAAAAACCGTACCTCGATGAAAGTTTCTTTTACATTGTATTACGCATAAGAAAAAAAGCGGTTCCAATATCCTAAACAAATGTGGAAAAGTAGATTGAGCAAACATTGGGCTAATCAAAATAAAATAACAAGTTTGTAGGTACCTATTTTCCTTCGCTGTTACTACATACATATACATATATGTACATACTTATTCCGTGGTATTTCTTAATGTCGATTTTCATTAATTCCTCGTAGATTTGCTAGTTTGATTAAAAATGTAATCATAGGCTTTCGGTATTGACCAGAGTCATCATCATCATCATTTTAGCCAAAAAACGTCCACTACTGGACAAAGGACTCCCCCAAGCACCGCCACTTTGACCGGTTCTGCGCTTCCCTTATCCAGCGGATTTTTGCGGCATTCACAAGATCATCGGTCCACCCTGTGGAAGTCCTTCCAAGGCTACGTCTTCCGGTACGCGTTCGCCATTTCAGAACATTTAGGCTCCATTGACCAGGCTTTTTTTTTGTTGATGGGAAATCATCAAATGACCCTGAGAGTCTGACACTCCCTTCCGCTCCACCCAGAGCGGGAGTCTGGGTGGAGTGGAAGGGAGTGTCAGACTCTTACTGACTAAAACCCACCCGTGTTCCTTCCTTAGCCCTTTATGTTCCGGGCCAGCGGTAACCCTTTCGGACATTGACCAGGCTTAGTTACTTTTAAATTTTATTGAAATAAAACACAATTCAATTTAATGTTAAATAACTTTAAATATCATGAAGTTCTTCGAAGTTAGAAACATAACTACATAATCAGCCTATAATGTTCCCATGTCTAATATACATATAATATAATGTTTCCATGTCTGTGTGGTGGCGGACTTAAAGAATAACACCACCCCATACTTCCCATGGCTGTCGTAAAAGGTGACTAAGGGTCGTACCGGAGAATGGGCAGCAGCGTTCTCTATGCATTCCACCACCATACCATACTGCGATCGCCAACCCGCCTGCCAAGCGTGGCGATTATGGCAAACCCCTCCCCTAGGCCTATGTCCAGCAGTGGACGTCTTTCGGCTGAAATTATGAATGTTCCCATTGCTGGGACACAGGCCTCCTCTTTTCCAGGAGCTAATCCACCACGCGGGCCCAGTGCGGGTTTGTAGATGCCACGTGTCTTCTAATTTTTGGTTCTAGAACATGCCGGATTCCTCACGATGTTTTCCTTTACCGTTTTGAGAGCAGTGATGATAAAATTATCTACACAAAAGTCGCTACTGTTACCACTGGGCCACCGCTGTTACGATAGGTACTAAGTACCTACAAGGAACTTGGGCATATAAAACTACTAACAACGCCCCGCGGTTTAACCCGCGTAAGTTTATAATATCAGGATAAAAAAAATCCAGGAAATTGTCTATCTATGTGCCAATTTTCATCAAAATCTGTTCAACAGTACGCGTGATTCAGTAACAAACATCCAAACATCTTCACAAATTTTCACATTTATTATATAGTAGGATCAGTAGGATAATAAATTATGATGTTTCACCACAGAGTAGGTCTCTTTTATTTGCCAAATCACGAGGTTATTACAAGTCAAACTTTTCTCTACTAATTCTGTGTACGGGTCGCTTTGTCGTTCCGTTCAATCAGTGCCAGCTACATAAGTGATTGATTTTTGAAAATCGGTGCCTCTTGTACGTTGGTACCATTTACCTCTTATTATTCGACTTGTGGCCGCACTTTGCCTATTCAACGTCGGATACAATGAACTAAAGAATCTAGATAAGTACTTCTATACAAATTGCTATGAAAGAGCTGTGTAGTGTTCTTTATTATGCTACGTCACTGCATGAGTGTGGAGTATTATTGTGAAATATGGGTGTGAAAACGCTTAAGTACGTAAGTTGTTTAGGTTTTTGCGATGATCTATTACAGAAAGTAACGTGTTTTTATCGGTGCTTTTTGAAATGATTGCTTTTTCTGTATCCATTTAGACCGATTACTAAAAAATAATGTTCACCCCACAAAGCCTTTCTAGCTAGCAACTATTTCCCGGGAATGAACCGGCATCAGAAGCATTGTTCCCTTTCCAATATACGATCCTTTTGTACGCCGCGTTACGCTAATCTTCATAAATTACATTTTGATTAAATGTTATTGTTGTTCGACCTCTAGCAGTCATTTTGTCACAGTGGTTGTGAAATAATCAGTTTAGATTAATCTTTTAGATGCTGTGTCCCCTTTTGTTAGTTCGTCAACCCCTTTATTAAATGTCTAGTTAAGAATGTCTTTGTCTGTTTTGATTTGGTGGGTTATTTTAACCTTATTCGAAGCACTCATAAAACAAATGATTGATCATGATCATCGCGTTATCAGGCTCTGCCGTGGGTGAACTAATTATTCCCAATGTCCAAAAGCACTATAGAGAGATTAGATTAGGCTCTGTCTCCTTTAGGATTACGTGGCTTATACAAACATTATATTTTATGATATATAGATAGAATATTCTTTTTTAAGTAGATACAGCATAAAAATTACAGATATAAATGTAGACATTTTATACAAGGGCTGCCACAATGGGCGGTCTCACCTCTAAAATCCCATAGATATTATTCCCACTGTTTGAAAAAAAAATCATAGGTAGGTATTACTATTATTTACGGATATCTATGATTTACTCCCTATCGTCCTTCTGCAGGGCAAAAGCCGGAATTTCTTCTTCCAAATTAATTGTTACCTAGTAACAAAACTTGGGGCTTAAAAAGGCCACTTTGGCAGAATCATAAAAGGATAACATTATGAATCATAATATGGCGAAGACAGTAGTGCAGCGAAAAAAAGAAAAACACGGATTGTGTTTTTCTTTTTTTCGCTGCACTACGTACCTAGGTAATAATCAAAGACATTGGGATTGGATTTGGATTGGATTGATTGGTATTTTAGCACAGACAAAAAAAAATCCTTCACCAATGGGATTTGATATACGATTAACTTAACAGTTAACTGTCCAATAAGATTCACAATTATTATTTACTAGCTCCGCCCCGCGGTTTCACCCGCGTAAATGTCGATCCCGTGGGAAGATCAGGATAAAAAGTAGCTTATATGTTAATCCAGGGTGTCAGCTACCTCCATAATTTTTTTTATCAAAATTGGTCCAGCCGTTTGAGCGTGAAGAAGTAACAAACATATAAATACACACACACACTCACAAACTTTCGCCTTTATAATATTAGTGTGATTATTAATTATTACTTTTATGATTCTGCCAAAGTGGCCTTTTTAGGCCCCCTGATAATAGGAATTCCTACTTGATCTAAAATTAATAAAATAGGACGGTGCAAGTACTATCTTTATTATAGTCATAACAATTGATACATCGCGTTTACTGGCATTGGAGGCGAAAAGGCGGGCATACAGAGTTGCATAAAATATCCATTATAGGAAAACAATGGGCCGATATCAAATTCATTCTCACGGGACATACAAACTGAATGTGACTGTTCGATATGTATTATTTTTACGATCTAAGGGATATTGGTAGTAGGTATCATCTATTCTCCCCATTGGAAATGGTATGAATTTCTTGTTTGACATGTGTTTATAATTTAACTTAAGGGGGCTTATGGCAGCTCACCGTCCGATCAGGACCAGGCCCGTGCCGGACGGCGCGTACATTTTCCACGCGCGGCTCAAAGAGATGTCAGCATTAAGGAACCGCCCCATAGGGCCGAAGCCTGCCGGGGTAGCGGGATTGTTCGAAAGGGTTACCGCTATCCTCGGAACATAAAGGGCTAAGGAAGGAACACGGGTGGGTTTTAGTCAGAAAGAGTCTGACACTCCCTTCCGCTCCACCCAGAGCGGACCCCTCCCGCTTGATGATATCCATTTGATGATATCCCACCCAAAAAAAAAGGGGCCTTATGGCTAAATAATAACAGCCGCACGGGTCGATCGAGCTTCCCTTGCCGCGGTTGGTTCGTGGATGTGTTCGTGGATCTTTGCATATCAAGACCCCTGCGTGCCTCGGAAAACACGTTAAGCTGTTGGTTCCGGCTGTCATTCGTGGATCTTTGGCAGTCGATACGGGTCGTCAGAAGCCCGAAAGTCTGACAACCAGTCTTACAAAGGGGATCGTATTACCCAGTTGCTGGGTTGTGGAGGTCGGATAGGCAGTCGTTCCATGTAAAATGCTGGTATTCAGTTGCATCCGGTGAGACTGGAAGCCGAACCCAACATAGTTGGGAAAAGGCTAGACGACGTGTTTAGATATAACTTAACCCGGCGAATTTCGTACCGCTTCAGAATCGATAAATGTTGTGTTGACTTATTAGCTGAAATAAATTCAGTATTTTATGTTTTTAATTTATTGGATCTCAGTCAATCCGTTCTCGAAATATCATCAAAAAATCCGTTCCATAAAAAAAGTTGAATGAGAAAATTAATCATCTTCATTAAAATTCTTTTCGTGAATTTTTCTCATTGCTATTTAGGGCGGAGACAAATCCAACAAATAAAATATCATAAAAATCGGTCCAGCAGCTCTTATGTTATACATGGTGTAACCAAGTCAACTTTGTTTTTTTATAGGAAAAAAAATACCAAAGTGTAACCATGAGTTCAGCATAATATGTAGGTATATACGATTATAGAGCTCCTAACGTAGAAATTCGTCGGTTATTAAAAAAAAATGACAACACACTGGTTAAAAAAAGCCCTGTATAGATTATAAAGGCTTAGGTACAGTCAGCAACAAAAGTCGATTAACACATCAATTTTTTTAATCTCAGTTATTGATCAATATTTTTTCAAAATTGCAATGTACTTCTGCTGCAATTTTGAACAAATATTTTGCTCAATATCCGAGATTAAAAAAACTGAAGTGTAAATCGACTTTTGTTGCTGACCGTACCGTTAAAAGGTTATTTTTCATCACCCCGATCGAAATAATAACAGTTTTCCTAGTTTCACGTCACATCCTTTACAGCGAGAGTCCTCCACGCGACAGATCAGACGCGATAAGATAAGCCTGTTAGCGTCATCTGTGCTGAGACATAAAAATAAATGTACGCAGTAAATCTATTTCTCTTCGACGCGCCCTTACGATAAGATCAATTCTGTGCAATTGCCTTTGAACGCTGTTGAAATAGGTCGTTAATTTTTTAAACAAAACGTGGAATAATTTCTTCCTAAATATAGATATTTTATAAAATAATCAAGAGTAGGTATCGTCCAAACTAACAGACTCAAACTAACAGTTTATGAAACATCTTTTAAATTGGTCCAATATTGGTCAAATATTAATATTAAATAGGCGAGAGCCAAACCTCGAATTACGACTTTTTACTTAGGATTTTTCAAAAGTCTCTCCGACCCCATTTCCTCTTAATATGATTAAAAACCCACTTATAAATATAAAGTCGAAATGAATTTCCTCTTCAGAGACCTAGAATATTAATGTAGTCCACCTACTTTTTCAGGTTTAAAATTATTATTCTTTTCAAAGCTTATAATAGGAACTATGCAACTTTAAGCAAGGAGTAGAAAAAAAACTTGTGGAAGTCTACAATGGCCCAGTAATAGGAACGTTGCCACTCCATTGACTACGAGCGCCTAGGTTATTAAGTTATCCATTTTCTCAAACCGGTTTAGCTCAGTAGGTATAATAGTCTATTTCTTTTCACAGATTTATCAAATTATTATTAGTTTAAACGAAAATATGTATCATAAAAACTTTAGTTATGGAACATTTTACATATCGATAGCTAGGTACTTCCGTACGCTTGCGGAACAAAAACCGGGTAAGAATAAATTTTCTCATAAAAGCGGACATAACAAGGGTATGGGGCGGAAACGACTATAACTTAGATGGAGATCGGAAGACCTTTTCTGACGGACTACATATTTTCGGAAATCAATACGTAAGCAATGTAATTTACATACGAATACCAAGAAATATGTCTTGGCCAGGCTTTTTAGTTATTTCTCATCTGGATATCTACTTCAGGAAGATATTGTTCTACAAAACACGGAACAGAATGTCAGAGCATTAGTATCAATTCTCTCGCCTGTCTTGAGCAACGTATGTTAGAAGTTATATTTAATCTGAAGATGCATGAGAGTGCTTTTTCCATCTTTACTCTGAAAAAAACTTCCAGAGCATTAGTTGCTTGTCATCTTGAGTGCGCCGTACAAATAGAGAAACGCGACATTTCAAGGCAACAGAGTGGGACCGTCACTACAAATTACGTTATGTAAACAGATATTTGAAAATTGCTTTTAGACAGTGGTCCTAGAGGACGCAGTTGTAGCTATAATTGTCACGGGAGCCCCGGAACAATTATTTGGTGTCGGCCCCAAAGCGCATAATTTTACAAGGCGGTTGACTTGTCAAGAGCGGAACGTAGGTCGGTAATTCATCCATCATTTGTCACCGATTGTCGGGCACGCGTACAGCGATGACTTTTTTACTACACCGAAATAGCCAATGGTTAGTTGTCCAACTAAACAGTGGGAACAAGCGCGGGGCCGGGTGTTACGCGTAATAGATTACAGTGTCACTCTGGACGACCGTTGTCAACGGCCAGCTGCGAAGCTGTCAACCGTTTCTGTACCAAAACAATTTTATCCTGTCCCCTCAGTGTCGTATCGCAATCTACTTGATTTTAACGAGACTACATTGTGGCTCTGGGAAAACTGAAGATTACGGACGGATTAGAGGGCGTGGGGTGCCGTATTTTAAATGTTTTTTAGAGTTGATTTTCTGTATAAATAAAGGTTCTTGAAGGTTTTACTTTTTAGTTTTAGACATTGAAATTGCCATCAATTACCGATTTTTTTTAATATGAAAGTGAGACTGTTTTTGGAAAAAAAAATCTTAATATTTTTAGCCTCTTGCAAAGAGCTATGGAAACAAAGGCACCTGATCCGTATTACCTACCTACTGTCATAATGTACTTACAATATTTTAGTGCCAAAAAATTACTAATCCAAATTGCTGCTCACAATTCAACCACCCCCCCCCCCCCCATCTTTCATGTTTTTAGACCATATCGATAGCATTTTTATGCGCTTTAGTCCGGGGGTATAATTTCCTATTCCGATATTCCATCAGATAAAACTATATCGAGGCCATCATGGGTAAAGGAGGTTCTAAGGCATGAAGTATGCATGAACCTTACACGGAAGCGAGTATTACCTACTTTGGTGTATATTTTCAAATAAATTCGTATACTACTTTGACAGCTCTATTGGCACAGCGAATGAGAAGCATAATTCTAGAGTTTAGAAATAGTGGCTGGATTCCCGTATGAAACAATTCTGCGATCTAGGTGTAGGATGTCTTTCTTTATTTGTATTTTGTAAACGCTTCATGTAGAACACCAACCAATACACGTTAAGCCGTTGGTCATGGCTGACATTCATAGATCTCTGATAGTCGTTATGTATAGTCAGAATCTCAAAAGTCTGACAACCAGTCTTACAAGGGGTATCGTGTTATCCTATATCTTGGTTGTGGAGGTCAGACAGACAGTCGCCAATGTAAAATACTGGTATTCAGCTGCATCCGGTTAGACTGGAAGCCGATCCCAACATAGTTGAGAAACGGCCTGGGCATATTGATAATATAGAATATCCTAGGATTCGTATTTCGCCAAATAAACAATTCCTTTCCCAATTTCTTACATCGGACTTTACACTTTTTATTTGATCGTTATTTTTTGTTTTTATCTAATGTATATAACTAGTGTATTGTGTGTCTTTTAGTCTGCGCTAAATAAATGTATTTCTTTTATTCTTTCGTCTTTTATAAAATGTTTGCATTTTTAAATATTATAAGTAACGATGATTGATTATCAAAAAAAATACTGACAAGTACAGAAAAGTTCCAACCATTTGAAAGTTTCGCACAAAAAGCTAATTGAATGTTATCTGAAAATGTTGCCAGACTCGTCGTGAAACAGGAAAAAACTTGGTGAGTATCTCGCTACTTTTATTATTGCGAAAGTTTCACTTGACAAGCCTTACAACAACACGGGGGAACAATTACGACTTGACGTTTATGTATTTCTATTGCAAAAAAAAAGGCTGGCAATAGTAGACCATTTATTTTTACAAAAAAAAAAAATATTATGAGCAGTTACTAAACTGCTCTTAAAAATTACCACATACATTATAACGAATGAATGAATGAATGGATAGTAGCTACGAATGAATTTATTTCAGTCTTCGAGGAGCCATTGATTTGGATTGGAATATAGTTATTGTAAAACGTTTCACTTGTCCAAGACTTTTTATTATCAGATTGATAGAACAAAATACTGCAGACATCTATTCAGGAATAGTAAGTAGGTATTGCTTTTGTTTGGCTTAGACACTAGAGATAAATGATAAATGATTTATTTTCTGTAAGCAGGTTTGTACAAACAAACTGTTTGTAAACTAGATGAGGTCGGCGTTTCCTATCAGACTATTCTGAGAAGAAAGGCCGAAAGAAACTCAGAGGTCACAGTCTCTTTTTAAGTCCAGACAAAATCTTGGTCAGATGAAGAGATGAGAAATTGGATATATATCAGTCATGCCAAGTCCTTCATAATTTATTCTGTAGACAGTTTGAACTAAACAGCCGATTGCATATGCATATATCAAGCTATGCTGTGAAATCCCCAAGTCATCGTTTATGGCAGATTTGGGGAAAGACGAGCTGGTATATTAGTAGCCAGGGAGGGAGGGACCAAAAGGCATAACGCTTTCACCGATTTGAGTAAACGAGAAGTCGTTAGATTCAGATTATTCGGCAGTGTCATATCGAGGTACGTGACGTCACGTCTAATCCAATATGGCGGATGATACTCCCGAAATTGAGACAATGAGTTACCGTGGAGTTAGTTGTCGGGATGAGATTAAAGTTCTCGTATATTAATAAGTTTCAATCAAAGCTTTTGGGGGCTTTTTTTTCGTGGGGATTCCCCCAGTTAGATTGACCGACTACCTTAAGAAAGTGGCTGGGACAGACTGGATGCGGAAGGCGGAGAACAGGGTGTTATGGCGCAGCTTGATAGAGGCCTAGAGGTCCAGCAATGGACTGCGATAGGCTGTATTGATTGAAGCTTTTAGTGTTCGATCAGGCAAAAGGCAAAAAAGTAAGAAACACGACTGTTCTTGGAAGTTATAGGCAGAGATGTACATAAGTATTCATGACACAAATATTTTTCCAGGTACGATAATATGATTTAAATTAGTCCAACTCTGAAAGGGGAAATCATAAAGAAAATATTCAAAATTCCTCAAGAATACTGCACACATTACTTCCTCGTAAAACTGAAAAAAAAGAAATATATGTATATAAAATTATAATATACAATATAATATATAATGAATAAAATAAAATAATAAATAAGACCTTCCTAGCTATGATAAAAATACATTTTATGAAGATCAAAATGTACCACCCATTCTTTTGCCTTTTCTTATTTTAATATCCGCTGATTCTAAAGGCCATTAAATACTTTTGTTTGTCATCTTCAGATCTGTTTACGACATCACTCGAGATGTTCCGTGGGCGAAGCTTCTTTATCGACCTTTTACCTTTAAATATTAACACAAGATTGAACAATAATGACAAAGGACTGACACTGCTTTGAGGTCAGAACAAAAACATTCAGAATTTATTTCTGCTGTCATACGATTAAAAGCGGTAACTATCATTTTCTATCAAAAATTACTTAAATATAGGTGCGGACTTGCCAAAAAATCTATCTAAGTGATTAAGCTGTAATGCGTTTGTAGCCAAAGTTACAAGTAGTTAAAAGTTCATAGATAAGCCCTGGAAACATTGCTCTCTAAAATGAAAGCTATAATATCCACGTGAAGCCCTTTCTTATTAGTAAAACTATTTTGCATACTTGAAAAACCGTAACTTTTGTTTTAGGCCTTTTCATATTATCACATTCATCGATGGTGATTTCTGTATCCTACAATCAAAAGCCGTAATGGTTGTTACGGCTTTTCATCTTTGTATGTCATTACCCCGCAATTACTAAATACAAAGATGAAAAGCCGTAACAACTGTAACAACGCGTGTTTCCTGTCGTCAAAAGCGTAATATTTTAATTAACGCCTTACTATTTCAAATAATTATTAAATAAAAGCTTCTGAACTAGCTTAGGTAAACATTATTTGTATTTGTGAAAAGAAAAGCCCTTATTATGAATTTAAGGCTTTTCTACTTAGGGATTGCATAATTATGATATTTTTTTACTAAAATGAGAGGGAAAATCAAGTTTAAAAAAATTAAACTATCACTCATTGTTGTTGGCAGCTCAAGGATGATCCCTAAGATAAACTGGTCGCAGCTTCCCCAGGTTTAATTTAACGGAACTGCTATTCCTTTCAGCGAAATCGTTATGAACCTTGGGGTTTGGATCGACAAATATTTTTCTTGGGGGCCTCAGCTACAGGAAGTAAGTCGCAAAATTTTTGCATCTGGAAAGTCACTGAGACGATTGCGAAACTTTCTTCCAACTACCACGAAAACTGCGCTTGCACAATCCCTTTTACTTCCCATCCTTGACTACGCTGATGTCAGTTATCCAGATCTTACTGAGGCACAACTAGATAAACTTGAGCGACTTCAAAACTTTTGCATAAGATTTGGCCTGCGCAAATATGATCACATTTCAGAATTTCGTACAAAGCTTAAGTGGCTTCCCATACGTATTCGCAGAATTTGTTTGAATTGTTTCAGCTCTACAGTATTTTGTTTGATCCTAAAACCCCCACTTATCTTAAAGAACGTTTCAAGTTCCTTCATGACACACATAATAGATATCTGAGGTCATCGGAAAACCTGAGACTAGTGATGTCGATGCATTCCACCAGTTTCTATGGCAAATATTTTACTGTTCAAGCAGTACGGTTATGGAATGGCTTACCAGTGTCGGTAAGGCGAGCTCAATCTTTGTCCACTTTTAAAATTATGATAAAAAAACTGGCCAAGTGAGAGTCGGACTCGCACACGAAGAGTTCCGTACCACAAGGCAAAAACGCCGAAAAAAACACGTTTGTTGTATGGGAGCCCACCTTTTTAGCCACGTTTTTAGTATTTGTTGATATAGCGGCAACAGAAATAAGTACATAATTTGAACTGTATAAAATTTCAACTGTCTAGCTATCGCGGTTCTTGAGATACAGCCTGGTGACAGACAGACGACGGACGGACAGACAGCGAAGTCTTAGTAATAGAGTCCCGTTTTTACCCCATTATATTTTCTGTGCTCTATTTCATGTTTATTATTATATGTATATATTTATTTAGATTAGTATAATATACTTTATGTATGTATTTATTATATGATGTAAATGGTACACCACAGACTACCTACAGTATTTGTCTGTCCTTCCCCTTTTTAATCCATCCAAAGGTTGTCTTAAAAAGATCGCTCTTGGCGATAAAACCGCCCATTGTGTGTCACCCTTTCTACAGTTTCTATATTTATGTCTGTAATTTATATAGTGTACATAATAAAGGGTATTCTATTCTATTCTCTAAATTTAATTAATAAAACTAGGTATTTTTAGAAACTATTTATTATAATTATTTAAAAAGCTTTCATTTACTCAAAATACACTTTGAAATAATTATAGTTATTTACAGTATGACGGCAGATTTGTTTCTGCAAGATCGGTTGGTTAGAATCATCGATATCTATACATATTATTAATTATAGTAACTTTTTATGACTGTCTGTGTGACCGCGTTGTTGTTCTAAATTACGCAACGGATTTTGATACGGTTTTCACTATCATTTAGAGATTTATTCCGGAAGGTTTATGTGTCATACTTAACATACTCTAGTATTATAAAGGCGAAAGTTTGAGTGTGTTTGTATGTTTGTTACTTCTTCACGCACAAACCACTGAACGGATTTGGACGAAATTTACCAGACATATCGTTTATAACCAGGATTAACATATAGAATACTTTTTATCCCGATATTCCCACGGAATCGAAACTTATGCGGGTAAAACCGCGGGGCGCAGCTAGTATGTTGGATGTTTTGCCATGTCGTACAAACTGTGTGAAGCAGGGGCGTGTCGCTAGTAAATAATATAGGCAATGGGTACTTAGGTATGATGTCCGGTTAGACTGGAAGCCGACCCCAACATAGTTGAAGCCTGTCAGTCAAAATATGACAGGTTAAAAACATTATTTATTACATTTCTTCTCGAGTAAAAATAAACAACGAAGTTATAGGGGTCGAAAATGGCCTGAACTGCTTTAAGAAAAGGATGGTTCCGGCCGTGCCGCTTTTTACTCGACTTGGCGGGGACACTACCGTGCCCTCAGATAAATTTTTGTTGATGCTGGTGTGTTATTGGCTTTTGAGTGACACCTAAACACCTTTGCGTGTGCAAATTGAGACTACATTGTTGTATCGAGCCTACAAATGTATGTGATAATAGTAAATAAATAAATAAGTAATAATAGTTGCGAAAAAGCTAGAGGGGCTTGTGGCTAACTAATAACAGCCGCATGGGTCGATCGATCAAGTTAAGCTACGCTTGCCGCGGTTAGTCCGTGGATCGGTGACCATCTTTACATACCAAGACCCCTGCGTACCTCGGAAAGCATCTTTGACAATCGTTACGGGTCGTTAGAAACCCGAATGTCTAACAAGCAGTCTTACCGAAGGGTATCGTATTACACAGTACTGGACTGCGGAGGTCAGATATGCAGTCGCTCCATGTAAAAAACTGGTATTCAGCTGCATCCGGTTACACAGGAAGTCGACCCGAACACAGTTCGGAAAAGGCTAGGCGGATGATGAGATGAGTTGGGAAAAGGGTAGACGGATTAATTTATTGACTTACTTAGATGTGATGTGCTTGTTACAGGCTGGTGATTCATTTGGATACAATCATATCGGATTTGCCATCAAAACACATAATAATATCGCATGTTTATTTTTTTATTGTAATAATAATACATTTATTAAGGCACATAAAGGCTTTATAGTACATGAGGGACCTAGAAAGTATGCATTATTAATTACATGGTATAGGTACAACGAATTGTTGGGTGAATCGCTGCTCTCCTAGCTAGATTACTGAGTAATCTGCATTTAGGAGAGACAGTTTCAACTCCCTATTTGAGTATCACAATAATCATGTATAATACTTATGAAGCCAAAAAGTAAAAGTTTTTTTATAAAAGACAAAATGCAATAGCAAAAATCTTAAAATTAAAATTCAATAAAACAAATTAGAATGAGAAGTGGTGTGGTGAGTCGAGTGAGTGCGTGTGTGTGTATGTATGTATGAGTGTGTGTGCATTTGAATATAGGACATAGGGTTTCCTTTATGTAATTGTCAATAAGTACTTTCCAGTCTCGTCGTAGGATTCGTATTGATTAACTGGGTTTTCTACTAGCTTGTTATTTTATTTTGTTAGCTTAGTTAATTTCTCATGTATTTAATTTTATCTTT
This sequence comes from Mesoligia furuncula, assembly GCA_916614155.1. Taxonomy (NCBI): domain Eukaryota; kingdom Metazoa; phylum Arthropoda; class Insecta; order Lepidoptera; family Noctuidae; genus Mesoligia; species Mesoligia furuncula. The sequence continues at coordinate 19,291,122 of OU744800.1, read as the reverse complement.
TTTTTTTATATTTACGAAGTTATTTCTTTTATATGAATGTATGTAGGTACTTTACATTACAGACTGCCCCATTCTTCTCATGGTTGCAAGCGTGACTGCTGAACGTAGAGTCCTGGGTTCGACTCCTGGGTCAGACAAAGTGTTAAAGGGTTTTCCATTAGAAGTTTAGTAAAAGGCCGGAGTTTAGAAGTTGGCAGTTTAACACCAAAGCACGTAAAGCTGTTGGCCCTGCGCCTGATATCTCCCCGGTCGTGTCAGATTGCCGTCCCATCGGACTATGAGAGTAAAGGAACAGAGAGTGGACCTGTGTTTATGTGCACTATAATATCTCCTGCGTACCGGCACGGATCTTGAGCGCTCGATGGTAGAGTGGGAATCGCTTTGCGCATCGTACACTTATGGTAAAATAAAACATAATATTATATAATAATAATATTATTATTATCATAATCACTGTACGACAATAATATATATACCCCGCTCCCGCGCCTCACTTCATACCACCAAAGGGGGTCCCTTTGGAGGTATGTAATAACTCACTTTTGCGCAGGTGAAGGTCAACGCTCAAGATCCGTGCCGACAATTGTATCTGGCTAATCTCCATTGAGACTGGCCATCGTGATCGAAATCGCTCGGGAGGCTAATGTTTTTTTAAAATAAAAACTTCTTTAGGAGTGTTGGGCATTTTTTGAGATGGGAAAAAAGCATTGAACTTGCGACACTGTTACCGACACCGCGCTACATTCGGATGTGTTCGGCTGTCCTCGGAATGTACTCGGTTTTAGGCTGTGTTTCCACCAGAGATGTGCGAGGATGCGTAGCGAGGGATGTGTGTGAAATAAACCAATAACATCGCTTCATTTTCATAGCTTGAACTATGTTAGCGTTGTTCTTGGTTAGTTTTACCCACATTTCTCGCTACGCATCTCGCTCATCTCTGGTGGAAACGCAGCCTTAAATCCGATATGTCAGCGAGTGATGGCAAAGTATTCTGTTTGTGTTTTGTTTTCACTTCTGTCGGGACTCCCGGAATGCCACGGTTTTTTCTTCTATACAACGCTTTAGAGAAAATTTATATTTAAATTAGTTATGTTGTATAAGTTTATCTTATAAAATTAGTAAATAAATATAATTGAAAAACTCCACGGATGTAAAGGTACTTATTGACTTTGTTGATGTAATATAAATTATGTGGTCCACTTTAGTCCTAGATCGAAAGAGTTGGAAGTCATGGGGAGAGGCTTTTGCCCAGCAGTGGGATGATGTAAGTTTACAGTAACAGAAATATGCGTCTAGGTTTACCTAGAAACTCTTCTTTAAAATGTCTTGCATTTCTCTGTGTCTTTTACACCATTTACTTATTGTTAAAACGTCCCGTTTTAGTATAATATGGCTTTGTTTGTAACGAAGAATCACTGACTCCTAAGACACAGGCACCTACACCTAGTTTAGGAGTCAGAGTATTAAAATTATTGTGACCTAGTTATAAGCCTCTAAGCTCTCTTGTCTTTGAATATTGTTATGAAATGGCTTTTGGTGAAAATAAAGAATTTATTTATTTATTATTATTATTTGTGTATACCAATTTTGCAATGCTCTTAAAACATTTGTGGATTATGCGTACCTGCCTTCTGTTGGCTGAAACGATCCTTATCAGGAGGTAACCTTAAAATTTATTACCGCTTCTTCGCGAGGGATGACTGGAAATTGTAGCCTATACGTCTTTAAAAAAAAGCTGGAATAAATGGAACAAACTGTTCATCATCATCATCATTTCAGCCGAAAGACGTCCACCGCTGGACATAGGCCAAGCACCTCCACTTTGAACGGTTTTGTGCTTCTCGCAATCGAAGGGTTTCTGCGGCCTTCGCAAGGTCGTCGGACAACCTTGTGGGTGGCCTTCCAACGCAAACAAACTGTTGATAATATGATTTCATTCAATACGTCTAACATGCCTAGTATACAATACTGGCAATACTGGTATTTAGCTGCATCCGGTTAGACTGGAGATGACGTCTAACATATCTCTGCTAGTTGGCTTCGGCCCCTTTGAGGTCCGAGGCCCGAGATATAAAAGTAATAGTTAAGTAATAAATTCTCTATTTGCATACAAAATGTGTACAATCAAAGTTAAGCAATGACTTCTGCGTTACGTAAAAACACTTGTGTTACAGGAGCCAGTGTCTTTTCCCAATCAGTACCTACGTACGAATGTATCGAATACTAGTAGCCCGCCGCGGTTTCACCCGCATAAGTGTTCATCCTGTAGAAATATCGGGATAAAAAGTATCCTATATATTAATGCTGGTTATAAACTATCTGTGTGCCAAATTTCATCCAAATCCGTTCAGCCGTTTGTGCGTGAAGAAGTAACAAACATTGGTACAAACACATTCACAATCTTTCGCCTTTATAATATTAGTGCGAATGTGATACATTGTTTGAATTTACTTTACGGCAAAAAATAATAATAATAGAGGCATAGAGGCAAGAATATATATACAATACATACATGACGTAACACGCCTGTATTTACGTAAGGGTTAGGCAGGAGAGAACCTATAGTACTGTAGTATCTTGTCTGGCTGCATACAATATTCCATTCGAAGATTCAAGCGTGTGTCAAATATTTTTATATTGTGTTTTTTAGGGTTCCGTTGCCAAATGGCAAAAAACGGAACCCTTATAGATTCGTCATGTCTGTCTGTCTGTCTGTCCGTCCGTATGTCACAGCCACTTTTCTCCGAAACTATATGAACTATACTGTTGAAACTTGGTAAGTAGATGTATTCTGTGAACCGCATTAAGATTTTCACACAAAAATAGAAAAAAAAAACAATAAATTTTGGGGTTCCCCATACTTAGAACTGAGACTAAAAAAAATTTTTTTCGTCAAACCCACACGTGTGGGGTATCTCTGGATAGGTCTTCAAAAATGATATTGAAGTTTTTAATACTTATCATTTTTTTCTAAACTGAATAGTTTGCGCGAGAGACACTTCCAAAGTGGTAAAATGTGTGTCCCCAAAATAAGACAATGATAAAACTAAAAAAAATATATGATGTACAATACCATGTAAACTTCCACCAAAAATTGGTTTGAACGAGATCTAGTACAAGTAGCGGCACGTAAGTTGGCAAGAGTTTTTGTAGTGGGGGAAGTTTGCGCACGCACAATTTCATACATTTTTATATACGCGAACTTCCCCCACTACGAAAATCTCTTGCCAAGTTACGTGCCGGTAACTATAAGTAGTTTTTTTTTAATACGTCATAAATCGTAAACCACAATTTACATTTTATTCAATCAACTCAAATATAAAAATAATAAAAAAAAACATTTAATTTCATAAACATAAACCTTATTCATAAACCCGGATGTTACGGAACCCTCGGTGCGCGAGACCGACTCGCTCTTGCCCGGTTTTTTTTTCTAGAGAGTCATTGATATAATTACCTTGAAGCTGTAAAGATCCTTTTAACAATATAATAATTCCAAGTCTAACGTGTTTTTACTTGTGTATCTCCCAGAGGTACTCTAGAGGACCCCTCAGGACCACAATAGTCGGCGATCGGCGGCGGCGATCTCTCGCGTCCGGCCCTAGTCCGCGCCATGGTACGGAGCGAGAGTGCATGGGAGGCTGTCGCCTCCTTCTGCGAAGCAGTGATGCTCGCGAAGGAGGAGGCGGAGCGCGTGAGGGAGAGGCAATCCTTGCGCCCTCACGCCCCTAGCCGCCGCAGGAGACGCCCTGGGCGTCGGGAATCGATAGCCGATTCCCGGCCACCGTAGGCGCGGGCTTGCGGACGGCGAGCAATGGGCAGCTCGCCGTCCGGTAAGGACCAGGCCCGGGTCGACGGCGCGTTGTGTTCCACGCGCGCCTCAAGGAGATGTCAGCACCAACTGACGGGGTCCGCTAGGGCCGATGCCCGCCAGGGTCGCGGGTTGTTCGAAAGAGATACCGTGGCCCCTGGCACAGGCAACTGAAGGAACACGGGTGGGTTTTAGTCAGTAAGAGTCTGACACTCCCTTCCGCTCCGCCCAGAGCGGGAGGGGTCATTTGATGATTTCCCACCCAAAAAAAAAAAAAAAAAAAAAAAAAAAAAAAAAAAAAAAAAAAAAAAAAAAAAAGGACCACAATAGTACCTACACCTGCTGAGCAATGTCCGTTTTGATGTGACGCATACTTTCTCCCAAATTGTTTTTTGTTTGTGTTTTTATTTTTATGCGTCATGTTTGACGCAAATAAACGTATTTTCTTTCTTTCTTACACCCACATTACGCCAGTTATGTTTAAGTCCCATGTGATAGGGTGTGAACCCATTGCCATCAACCGGGTACAAATCCAGACTCCGGGCTGCTACTGAGAAATTCCAGATAGAAAAACACAAAAACTGGTTGCCCGATCCTAGAATCGAACCCAGGACCTCATGCAGACTAACGAAGGAGAGTTATAAAGGCGAAAGTTTGTGAGTGTGTGTGTGTGTTTATATGTTTGTTACTGTTTCACACTCAAATGACTGGACCAATTTTGTTAAAATTTGGTAAGGAGGTAGCTGACACCCTGGATTAACATATAGGCTACTTTTTATCCCGATATTCCCATGAGATCAAAACTTATGCAGGTAAAACCGCGGGGCGCAGCAAGTCATTATATGAATTAAAGTAATGACCTAAGTTACTGATACAGCTGTGTAATCGAGAGCTTAAATTGAAGTTGAAACAAGTAGCAAATTTGATTCAAAACTAAAACACTTATACAACACGTGCTAAAGTTCAAATTGATATAAATTACAGTACCTACTATGTTTATGAAAAGTATCTATTTAATTTACGATTCAGACACAGAGACGCGCGTTGCAATCTTAGGCAAACTTTTCGTGCCTTTTCAGAATGGGCTTACAATAATAACCTTCAGACAACTTTCATACTACGTCTTACTAATCACACTAATATGATAAAGGCGTTTGTGAGTGTGTGTGTGTGTGTTTATACATATGTTTGTTACTTCTTCACGCTCAAACGACTGGTAACATTTTGATAAAATGTTGTATGGAGCTAGCTGACACCCTGGATTAACATAAGGCTACTTTTTATCCCGATATTCCCACGGGATCAACATTTACGCGGGTAAAGCCGCGGGGTGCAACTAGTCTACAATAATAGTAAAGCTGAAGAGTTTGTTTGTTTAAACGCGTTAAGGCCTACGCAGACCTCCCGGGACGGCATGGCAAGGGATTTTCAAACGTATCGATATAGAAATACGACATAAATTGCTATGCTTTAAAATGCTGCCGTGGCATCGAAAGGGATTTCATTGCACGGCATTGAAAGACGCGCCACGTGCCCCCGCGGCGGGTCACCGTGGCGTCCTGCGGTAGGCAACGGCATGCCAAGGACTCCGGCGTTCGTTGAGACATACCGCGGGGTGAGGCGGCGAGGGTAGAGAAGTGGTGAAGCCGCTGGAATACCGCGGTATCTAAGCGGCTAGTGTGCGCTGACTGACGCCAAAATCTCTTGACATGCCGTCAGGGTCTGCGTAGGCCTTTAATCTCTGGAACTAACAGTTTGATATGAATTAGTAGATTGTTTTCCAAGAGAGCAAACAACTATTTTGAGGGCGACAGTGTTTCTTTGAATCCAGAGCGGAGCGAAGGATTCTAGAGTAGAATCCTGAGTGCAGCGGGGGATTCAAAGTCCGTCACTCGAGCTTAAAATAGTGTTGCTTCCGAGGTGGACACACTACTTTTTATCACTGTCTATGAAAAAATAAGTAAGTGCAACTTTTAAATAAGAATAGTCGTTTATTTATTTACATACAATTTTGAGTAAAAAATTACGAACGAAGGCAGAATGCTTTTTGCACGTTTTTTATTTTTTCACAACTTTATTTTGCTCGCGCGCCTTTTATTTTATCATACAGCCTGTTACTTGTTCATATAATGTTCGTAATTGATCTCTTTGTTGATTGGAACTTTTACTAACAATACCACATTCCAAATTCAAATCACTTTTAGTCCCTAGGAATTAAAGACCTATTTTAGTTCCTGTTTACGAAGAATACACTAGCTCTTTTTGAATAGATGTGATATTTGAAGAAGGCTATTGCTACTCGTATTTAATATTACGCTAAAACCCTTTGAAACCGAGCAAAAAGAAAAAAGTCAGAAAGAACGCTAAGTGAAAACGAAGTAATAGCGCGGGCAGGCGATGCGATGCGACGGGGTGTGTCGGGGAACAAGAAATTTCACGCGGATGAAGTCGCAGGAAGAAGATAATGTCCATCATTATATACCACTTACGAGAGACAAAATGTGACGCAATGAGAGTTTTCATAAAAAATCAGGCTACCAGTGGCGCCACTTTGACAAGACTTCTTCCATTTCGACAATGAATATAAAATCTATATCTATCTATTCCAATCATTCATTCATCATTCAGTCACGACTCACTACTAGAGTCCGTCTTACTAAAAAGTCCTGCGGCATTAAATCACAATTTTGAAATTTTTTATTATTCTCACTCAGTTTTTATTCTCTATCGATCCTGTGTAATTCACGTGGCGAAATTCTCAAAAATTTGTCGAATACAAGCTCATAATTTTCGTTACGTAAACACAACATATCTGATCGATAGAGAATCAAAAAGTGAGAATAGTAAAAAAAATTCTAAATTACCAAAATGTGCTATACGCCCTTTGAGCCCAGAGGTATCGATATAATATGCTAGTTGCGCGGTAAATTCTGCGCAATCTGGGATTTTGCGTGACGTAAGTATAACAATTGTAGTTTGCAAGTGGCTACGTAGACGGCTCACACTTCTATGGAATTTCCATATCAATCTGCCAAGCCTTTTTCAAACTACGTTGTGGTCAGCTTTCAGTCTAACCGGATACAGCTGAATACCAGTATTTTACATGGAACGACTGCCTATCTGACCTACTCAATTCAGTTACTGGGTAACACGATAACCCTTGGTAAGACTGGTTGTCAGACTTCTGACTACCCGTAGCGACTGTCAAAGATCTACGAATGACAGCCGGGACCAACGGCTTTACGTGCTTTCAGACTCACGGAGGGGTCTTGATATATTATAGATGGTCACCCATCCACGAACTGCGGCAAGCGTAGCTTCACCTTCGATCAACCCGTGCGACTGTTATAATAATTAGCCACGAACTCCTGGCTAATAGAAATTTCTTAGTAACAAGAAATTATTGTTGTCAGAGGGGTCCGTGGCTATCGATCAGGTTAAGCTACGCTTGCCGCAGACGGTCTGTGGATGGGTGACCATCTTTACATACCGAGACCCCGCCGTGCCTCGTAAAGCACGTTAAGCCCGGCTGTCATTCGTGGATCTTTGACATTCGTTACGGGTAGTCAGAAGTCCGAAAGTCTGAAAACTAGCCTTACCAAGGGGGGTATCGTATTATCCAGTATCTGGGTTGTGGAGGTCAGATAGGCAGTCGCTCCATGTAAAATACTGGTATTCAGCTGCATCCGGTTAGGCTGGAAGCTGACACCAACATAGTTGGGAAAAGGCTAGGCAGATGATGAAGAAATTATTGTTGTTCACACAACATTATTCAACAAACCTATTATGAAACTAAACACAAGTATTCCATAAACAACACCACGTCATTGAATATGAATGAATGAGTGAATGTACAATGATTAATCAATTCAATGTAGTGATGGGTCGTTGACGGTTTTTCCGTTAACGTAACGTGAACGTTGATTTACGTTCGTCAACTGGTTGAACAACTAGTTAAATTCGTCAACGAGTTAACGTGCAACTATTGTCAACTTACAACGTAAACCGTTCATTCATTGAATGGTTTTTATTCAACGCTGCGACGTTCAACGAGTCTCTACATCTACCAACAAAGGTTATGACCGTTGCGTCACTCGCAATCTATGATGTTATTTTCAACATCATCATCATCATCATTATTTCAGCCGAAAGACGTCCACTGCTGGACATAGGCCTCCCCCAAGTTCGGGGGGGGGGGGGGAGGTTGCCATAATCGCCACGCTTGGCAGGCGGGGGAGAACGCTGCTGCCCATTCTCCGGTACGACCCTTAGTCGCCTTTTACGACACCCACGGGAATTATGGGGCGGTGCTATTCTTTAAGTCCGGCACCACACAGACAGGCATATTTTCAACATAAGGTTTTTAATTTGCTCAGTTTACGTTCGCTTTCTCAAATGTAGTTTAGCTGACTATTAAACGAGCTTTACGTTGTAGACGTATTTAACTGGTTGATTTATAAACAGTGAACGTTAACACGTTGACAGGAGATCAACGGTTGATTCAACTAGTTCGTTGATTCAATGCCCATCACTAATTCAATTACGTATGATTGTCATTCATGCGTGCGACGCTCCCGAGGGCGGTCGCCTATAGCCTTCCAACCCTAAATATGAATATATGGAGCCATAGTCGGCACGGGTACTCCCACGGGTGGCGCTCGCGATTTTCGCAACGCAACTTGCCTCATAAATCCTTGCCTTACATGATGCTTGTTTGCATAATACAAGACTTAGCCGGCTTTGTTCCACAGTTTGATAGGTAGGCCGCAGCGTGCGCGTCGGAAGTACATGACGTACTTAGTTACAGGTGGTGCTATTTCAAATATTAGTCTCATAAGTAAAAAGTCTCTCTCACGGAGGCCTGTGTCTCAGCAGAGGGAACGTTAGCGGCTGATCATGCTAAGTAAAAAGACCTGGGTTTGATTGCCAGGTCGAGCAAAGTGTTCTTTGGTTCTTTCTCAGTAGCTCGGAGTATGGATTTGTGCCCGGTTGATGACAATATACTCGGCCCCTATCCCCTATTACTTAAACGACTTAAATAAATCTGGTGAAATGTGGGTGTAATATACAGGGTTATTGGTAAAACATTAACAATCTCTTAAGAGGTCATTGTACTCATCATTATGAACAACTTTTACTATGGGACCAAAGCTGAAATCGCGAAAAAAAATCAGCTGTTCCCTACATTTTGACGAGTTATACGAACTTGAATGTAGGGAACAGCTGATTTTTTACCAATAACCCTGTATATACCTCTGTCTAACTCACCAGGGCAAACAGGCGTGATGTTATGTGTATGTTAGGTTCATCAGCGAAAGTTAGTTATTAATTGTTAGAAAGCTGTGTAGGCTAGTCATCGTCGTTTCAGCCGATAGACGTCCACTGCTGGACATAGGCCTCCCCCAATTTTGGGAGGGTTTGCCATAATCGCCACGCTTGGCAGGCGGGCTGGCGATCGCAGTATGGTATGATGGTGGAATACATAGAGAACGCTGCTGCCCATTCTCCGGTACGATCCTTAGTCGCCTTTTACGACACCCACGGGAAGTAAGGGGTGGTGGTATTCTTTAAGTCCGGCACCACACAGACATCAAAATACTCTATTTTTGGAGCTGTCTTCCTATATTATCAGAAAGTTCTATTGTACAGTAGGCCGCACCTCAATTATAACCAAACGAGTATAGCCTTTGATTCTTTTGAAAGTCCATACTGCGCTAGGCGAGGTCATGGTCAAGTGTTACCACGGACGTAGACTGTAAGGAAATAATTTATGTGGAATGTAAGATGGTGATACTATTTGGCATTCTAACATATGAGAGAGGTTATCTCAGGGAAACCACCTTTTCAGAAATAGAGTAGGTATATTTGAATTATAAACACAAAACTTTACAGTTTATACTTTCATAAAACATTGGGAACGAAGACCTTTAATAATTTAATTAATTATTATTTCGCGTAACAATGGCGGCATGAGGGAGGCACGTGGTACGATAAAATACGCGTGTGGGCAGCGTAGTTTGTCTTTCACAGATTTACAGGCTATGAGAAACAAGAATTTAATTTTTAATATATTTTATATATTTTTAATTTATCAGGCAAACATTTTTCAGAAAACTTATTTGTAGTCGAAATGAAAAATAGACACAATCATCTCGCCGGTATTATAATAAAAGACTGAATTAGTTTATAAAATTCAAAATTCAAAGCATTTATTTCAATTAGACCTTGTACAGGCACTTTTGAATTGTCAAAATTAAAATTAAATAGTCTGTCAGTTAGTCCGAAAGTTGAAGCTAGTTGCCCATTCCAAAACGTAGATCTCTATGGAGAAGAACGGGCAAGAAACTCCATGGACACTCTTTTAAATCAAGATATTACAAAATCCAGGGTACATTATTCTTGTTGCTTCTATATGTGAGAACAATGTAAAAAAAAGACACAAATGAAGAAACAATTCAAAATATAAGATTAAAAATAAGCATTGGCAGTTAAGAGATGACCAGTCTCAACCGACGGCGCCCGTTCACGAACATGACGCGTGGATCAGCACCATCCAGCTCAACCAGTTTGTAGGGAACCGAATGATCCAACACACGCGCCACCATCGGTGAGACATTTAAGTGAGCATGACAAGTTCTCAACTGCCATGCTCTTTCAAGTCAACATCAAAATTAAATCATAATAAACGGAAACATGGTTCTTACATTTACAAAATTAAAAAATGCTTCTAAATTATACAAAACTATAGTTTGCAATTTATTTAAGAGGTTAATAGAATTTAAAAAAATAATAAAAAAACAATTATATGAACTCATATAACTTGTCAGTAAACTAATTCTGGAGAAAGAACATAAACATTGTCTTGAGTTAATCAGGGCGACCAACTATTCTTATCGTTTAAGTAATCGTTGATGGAATAGTATGCCTTTGAACAAAGGTTGGATTTTATTTGAGCTTTAAATGTATTAAAGGGCAAATCTAGTAATGAAAAAGGTAGCTTGTTATAAAAGGTTATACCAAGCCCAACAAATGAGTTATGAACCTTATGAAGCCGGTGAAAGGGAGCGCGTAGTTTGTCCTTATTTCTAGTGTTAACATTGTGAATATCACTGTTTTTAGTATACAAGTGTATATTTCGCCTAATATATAAAATGTTGGCAAAGATGAATTGTGATGCAACCGTAAGAATTCCAATATCTTTAAAAAAATCTCTTAGAGAAACTCTGGCACCTAACTGGTATATTGCTCGAACAGCTCGTTTTTGCAGGACAAATATATTTTGTATATCAGCGGCTTTGCCCCACAGCAGAATACCGTAGGACATAACGCTGTGAAAATAACTAAAATAGACTAAACGAGCTGTATCAACGTCAGTGTATTGTCTTACTTTCCTGACGGCGTAGGCAGCCGAACTGAGCCTTCCTGCTAGACTTGATATATGTGGTCTCCACTGAAGTTTGGCATCTACTGTTATTCCCAGAAAAACTGCCGTGTCCACAGTTTCAAGCACCTCTTTATCTAAGACGATGTTGGGTCCTAGATTTCTAACATTCGGTAAGGCGAACTTTACACATTTCGTCTTCTTGGCATTGAGGACTAGGTTATTTGACGTAAACCAATTCGTAACTATTGAGAGCGCACTGTTTACGTCGTCAAAATCTTGTCTATTCCTGTCTACTTTAAAAATAAGAGAGGTATCATCTGCAAACAGTACAACGTCACAGATGCCCTTTAAATGGAATGGTAAATCATTGATATATACTAGGAACAAGAAAGGACCCAGTATTGAGCCTTGCGGTACACCTAACTGAACTGGTAGCCCGGAAGATTTCACACCATTAACATCCACACATTGGAACCTATTATGTAAATAAGAATTTATTACGTTGAGAGCTTCGTTTTGGACACCGTAATGACGTAGTTTACGTAAAAGCGTGTCATGGTGCACGCAATCAAAGGCTTTGGAGAGATCACAGAAAACTCCAATAGCATTTTTCGAATTCTCCCATGCATTATATATGTGTTTTAGCAAAGCAACACCCGCATCTGTAGTCGAACGACCTTTTGTAAAGCCATATTGTTCATTATGAAGGAGGCTATTTAAATTAAAATGTCTTAGCAACTGCTTGAGTATTAATTTTTCAAATATTTTGCTAAATGCAGGTAAGATGGAAATAGGCCTGAAATTGCCAACGTCATTTTTATTACCTGATTTAAATAATGGTATGACTTTACTACTCTTCATGAGGTCAGGAAAAGTTCCTAAATCAACACATTTATTAAAAGTAACAGCTAGATAGGGGGCTACGATGTCTATTATATTAGTTAAAAGTTTAATGGAGATGCCCCAGTAATCACCGGTGTTTTTAGACTTAAGTGTGTTAAAAACATTAACTACATCACGCGGGGTTACATGTTCGAAGCTAAATAAGCGACTACATTTAGGTACACTGCTATGCAAAAGGTTTTCAGCTTTAGACGGGGAGGAATTTAAGGAGCGAGTCGTAGTTATAGGTATGTTGGCAAAAAACTCATTAAATGCCTCAGCTACGTCAGCTGCTTTGTTAACTAATTTGTTGTCGACCATAATCTCAAGTTGTTTTTCTTGTTTAACCGATTTACCAGTTTCATTTTTAATAATTTTCCAAGTTGTTTTTACTTTATTATTAGAATTTTTAATTGTATCGCTTAAAAATTTTGATTTAGCAAAAGCACTAATCTTTTTGAATAATTTTGAATAATTTTTAACATAATCTAGGAAAGGAGTATCAAACCTGTATTTTTTCAAACCATATAACTCGTATAGTCTCGCTCTACTTTTATAAATACCTGGAGTAGCCCATTGGTTAAAGCCAACCGAGGAGCCATTAATGTGTGGTTTTGGTCTTGAAAGTAGATTGGTACTCTTTTTGCACAACATCAAAAAGGGCACCATAAATTTCATTAGGATCCTCTTGTTCTACTATAGATGGTGTAATTCTATGAGCTATATTATTTTTAAACATTTTGCAACGACTAGCTGTATAAGGCCTGCATTCAAGTTTATGCGGCTTTTTATTTAATGGCATGGGGAAGCTAGCTAATAAACCACAGTGGTCGGACGTTAAGTCAGTTAACACTAATTTATTTTTGGCATCACAATCACTAAATATATTATCAAGACAAGTTGACGAAGATGCCGTGATCCTGGTAGGTTCAAAAAACAAGTTAATTAAATTATAAGACCTAAACAGATTGAGAAGTCTAATACTTAATGGAGTAACATCTAAAATATTAATATTGAAATCTCCACATAAAATAATACTTTTGTAACTTGATTTCAACCTATAATTATTTTAATATTTATTTAATAGTTTTGTCTCCGTATTTATTTAGTTTATCAAGTCTAGAGCGTTTACGCCGTACGGCATTTTATACAAACTTTCAAGCCCTTATTTTTCGAAATGAATGAGCCGATTTTAATGAAACTTCATACGCATATGCAGTATACAAAGGTCTAAAAAGTTAGTAGAGAACATTTTCGAAATGCCTTATTTAAAAAAAGATAACTGGAAATCTCTGTTTATATGGAAAATTTAAAATCGGTTTAATTTGGCTGTAACACTATTTTTCAACAGAGCGACGGCAACTGATTACTGAAACAAAATTATGCTTGAAGTTCCCACAACGTGAGACGGAAGATGACTACTTCCACGAACTAAGAACGTCGTAAGTGCCATAAACTTGTCGTCGTAATAAACCACAAATAAAAGGAATAACAAAAAATGTTTGCACAATTTTTGTCGCCGTAGTCATAAGCATACTTAAATGAAAAAGTTGTGAAAATTAAAGGTAACTTTGTGATATTTTTTTATAGAGCATACTTTATTATTTTGTGTTTCTGTTGCTCATAAGAATGTTAATTTACACCTAAGTCTTATCAATTCCATGATGCCGTCGAAGTCGCATCGTTTCCTAGTTAAATCAAGTCGAAGAAACGTTTTGTCGGAGTACAGGTAGTGTCGGACTTAAGGTATTTCGAACTAAAGTATTGTCGAAATGAAGACGTGTCGGAGTTCCATATTGTCGAAATAAAATCTTGTCGTATTACAGTTTGTCGAAATTCGGTTGGTAAGTGTGAATTTAGGCAATTTTTTTTAGTTCCCGCTGGTTTAACTCCACTTTGCACTAGCTTGACTTTGTTCTGTCCTGTAGTACCTACCTACTTGTCCGCGGAAGCGACGGAACACCAAGTCCTGCGGCCAAAAGTGTTCTTCCATGACGAGAGGCAGATAAAAAATCAGTACCTACGCACAAAACTAACGAGTTTTTTGTTGTGATTAATTTTTGTGTGAACTTTAAAAAAAAATTGGAATGTGATAATAATTTTAGAAAATAATTTACTAAAGATATTTTAAATTAATAAACATTAAGAAAATACCACTAAGATTAGAAAAATAAATATAAATTTTATTAATTTACATCTATTTTTCTAATCATAGTGGTATTTTGCTGATTAGTAACAATGCTAATGCTCGAAAATAGTTAGTAACATTGTAATGATCAAAAAATAACCAATGAAAAATTTTAAAATAAATAATAGGTACCAACCTACCTATTTAGCGTACAAACTATGCGATAATCATATCCACTTAAATTATTTTGTTGCCAAATCCCCAAAACCCAATCTTTACTTTAAACATTTTTCATTCATCTACATACTTACACGAAGCTATTAGGAACTCATTGATTTTTGCAAAGCGGAGATTATGTTAACAACCCAAGGGGATAATAATAGTGTTAATACATTATGATAATGGGGAACCGTTCAGTTGGTCATAATCTTGCCACTGGACACCCTAATTATTACTGCAATCTTAAAAGAACTGCGGAATAAATATGTAACACACTAACATTGGCAATAGCTTCCATTTTGACAGTTCAACAATATTCATTGCGTTTTTTATGTTGTTGAGCAGACAAATTTTTTGAACATACGAAGCAATGGATTAGCAATATCCTTTAAAATGATTCAGATCGGGATTGAAAGTGTGTTACGTAATTAGGGTGCTGCCGGTCGATTCTGAAAAAATCTCACCGTGAAAACTTAGGTGATGCGAGTTTGTTTTTGCTAGAAATTGATTCTATTGTCAGCTCACTCCACGCTCACTTCACCTAAGTTTTCACGGTGATATGGTTACAGAATCGCAATGCTGCCGGTCGATTCTGAAAAAATCTCCCCTTGAAAACTTAGGTGAAGTGAGCGTGGAGTGAGCTGTCAATAGTGTCCTAAGTAAATCCTCCTGAGTTTGTTTTTAATTCCTAGTAAAAACAAACTCACTTCCATTTTTTTTTTTTTTTTTTTTTTTTTTTTTTTTTTTTTTTTTTTTTTTTTTTTATGGGAAACCATCAAATGCCCCTCCCGCTCTGGGTGGAGCGGAAGGGAGTGTCAGACTCTTACTGACTAAAACCCACCCGTGTTCCTTCCTTGTTGTGCTGTTGTGGTTTTCTATTCGGTTAGTTGTCATAGAGTGATAGTCTGTATCGAGGCAGTCTTGAATCAACACTCCAAATGCGTAAGATATTTTCAATTACAATTCAAAGGATTTTGAAGGAAATTGCTAATCTATTGCTTATTATTTAAGCTCGTTTGATTCCTAATTTAACTTCACAGCGATTTAAAATATAATTAATTAAACAGAGTAGTATTTCCTACACACACATAACAAACTAGCAACGCCCCGCGGTTTCACCCGCATAAGTGTCGATCCCATAGGAATATTAGGATAAAAAAAAAAATTAGCCTACGTGTCAATCTAGGATGTCAGCTACCTCCATACCAAATTTTATCAAAATTGGTCCAGCCGTTTATGCGTGAAGAACATTTAATAAACACACTTATAAACTCAATATCCTATCATTAATTTCACATCCACATCGTTTGATTAATCACACTAATATTATAGAGGCGAAAGTTTCTGAGTGAGTGTGTGTGTGTTTATGTTTGTTACTTCTTCACGCTCAAACAGCTAGACCAATATTGATAAAATTTTGTATGGAGGTAGCTGAAACCCTGGATTAACATATAGGCTACTTTTTATTTCGACATTCCCACGGGATCGAAACTTATACGGGCGAAACCGCAGGACGCAGCTAGTAGCTACATATTGTAAAACACAACACGATCTAAGTTTACGAAAAACCAAAATACCCTAACACTGGGCTGGTTAGCAATGCTTTTAGTAACACTGCCTAAGAGGATTGTGACATGACAACGACCCTTGTCACACTAGCTGTGACGGTGACGTCAAAACAAAGACGTAAGCAAAATATTTCTCTAGCAATAAGCTAAGGGCTTAATGCTAATCTTTGAACCAAAACTAATGTTTCATTACTGAGAGCCAGATTTAGGTTTGACTTTAGAGTACCCTTGACCGTTTGTTTGGTAAGAGTTCGTTTATAGAAAAGGGATTCTATTATAGTTCAATACTAGGTCTATTTCTGACTTTTAAAGTCAATGCTACGTTTGGATTAGTTGGGAACGATATCGGTAAAATTACGGGCACCTTAGACTGCACCCTAATTGCGTCACACTAGCAATCTCAATCTCAATCATTTTAAAGGATATTGCTATTCCATTGCTTCATAGGTTTGAAAAAAGAATCTGCTCAACAGCGTAAATAACGCAATGAACGTGGCTGAACTGTAAAAATAAAAAGATTACGATCAATTGGCAGTTTATGTGTGTTACGCAATTAGCCCGCAGGAACCCACGCTAAGCAACTGAGATAGGATATAATATTCAGCTACTTATTATATAATTTGAGGGGCCCGTGGCTAAGTAATAACAGCTGCACAGGTCGATCGATCAGGTTAAGCTACGCTTGCCGCGGTTGGTCTGTGGATGGGTGGCCATCTTAACATACCGATACCCCTCCGTGCCTCGGAAAGCACGTTAAGCCGTTGATCCCGGCTGTCATTCGTGGATTTTTGACAGTCGTTACGGGTAGTCAGAAGTCCGAAAGTCTGACAACCAGTCTTACCAAGGGGTATGGTATTACCCAGTAACTGGGTTGTGGAGGTCAGATAGGCAGTCGCTCCATGTAAAATACTGGTATTCAGCTGCATCCGGTTAGACTGGAAGCCGACCCCAACACAGTTGGGAAAAGGCTAGGCAGATGATGATTAATAATTAATAAAATAAATAAATAAAAATAAATGATTATATCATTTTAAAATTTTATTTTATAGGTACCTAAGTATACTAGCAGCGCCCCGCGGTTTCACCCGCATAAGTGTTGATCCCATGGGGATATCGAGATAAACTCTATCCTATGTCCTTCCCCGGGATACAATCCATCTCTCTGCCAAATTTTATCGAAATCCGTTCAGTGGTTTAGGTGTGAGAAGTAACATACAGACAGACAGAGTTACTTTCGAATTTCTAATATTAGTATGGAAGATAAAATCTATCCTATGTAAGGACATAGGATAGGCCCTGGGATGCAATCTATCTCTCAGCCAAATTTTATCGAAATCCGTTCAGTGGTTTAGGTGTGAGAAGGTAACATACAGACAGACAGACAGAGTTACTTTCGAATTTATAATATTAGCATGGATGACGATATTTAAGTAGGTTTTTGTTTTTTCGGGTTTTCCCATTAGGTAACTTTCAGCAGTCTGGAATGACTTGGAATATGATCCCTATTACTTAGGGCCCTAGATTAATAACAGTCATTGAATGGCGAAAAACACGAGTTCATTTGTCAACAAAGTTCACATCACGTTTTCCAGTTTTCTTAATCACACGTAACCGACCGCTGGAATAACCACGGTTTATTCGTGAGCCACTTATTATAGCCGTCAACGATTAATTAGGTCATTACCTGAGCGTTCAGCTCATTTAACTCATAATTTGTAGGTATTCATCTTGCTAAGTTACGAGAGGAAGCGAAGTAAACTCTGCAGTAACTCTACAATAAACGTATGTTATTTCTTTCTTTGTTACTAGCTTCTACCTGCGACTTTGTCCGCGTGAAATTTCGGCCCCCGACCCACTGCGTCGCATCCCATCGTCTTTTTTTTTATTTATTTATTTTACCATTTATATACACACATATATATATATAAACGGACAAGAAAAAAACAGAACAGAAAAATAGGTACAAAGATGATGCTTATTTCATAAGAAATCTCTTCCAGCATACCTGCGATAGGACAATAAATAGAGAGATGTAGACAGCGTGCGAAAGAGTAAAGAAGACAAAAAAATAACACATAAAATCTAAAAACAATTCACTTACTTTTTTTTTTGCCCGTTATTATTATTATTATTATTATTTATTTTATTTTACAAGTTTATAAAATAATCCTAACTTATTAACTATGCCCCGCAAAACCGTTTTCACGGTTTGTGTGTGGGAACGTGACAAACGACGTCAGTATTGACGTGAGTATTAATTCCTAATAATAATCCATCGTTCGTTCGTTCTATTAATTCCTTTTCGCTTGGCGTTCTTTCTGATTATTGTTCTTTTTTGCTCGGCTCCTAAGGGTCTTAGCGTGATGTTTGATGTTAAATAGCCTAAAACCTACCTCAAGAACTGTGCTATCAAATGGAAAAAATAATTTTTCAAATGCTACTGGTAGTTCCAGAGATAAGAGCGTTCAAACAAACAAACTCTTCAGCATTATTATCAGCTGAGTGTTTGGCAAAATCAACTTAAAATGTCCCCACGGGTGGGATACAGGCTTCCTCAAAATGAGCAGAAGTGGGCCATAATGCACCTCACTGGGCCAGCGTGGGTTGGTGGATGTCACATGTCATGTCTTTGCTTTTTACCCGACTGCGCTAGAAGGAGGGTTATGTTTTTCAAGTGTATGTGTGTACGTATGTATGTATATTTCTTTGGCACGCTCTGTAGCCTAAATGGCTTGATCGATTTCAGCTTGAGAGGTGCCGTTAGATTCGTCTTAATTGCTCACAATTAAGACGAATGACACTGGGTAGACCAAAATTGAAAAAAAAAATTAATGGGCGAATCTCAAAACCTATCGAGTGGGGTATCAAAATGAAGGGTTTTAAAGGGTGATTACAAAAATATATACAACTTATATGTTTAAAAGTAATTCGAAGTGACGAATCATAAAACACGAAATAATAAAAAAAAAAATTCACATTTGTAAAATAAAAAGCTGAAAAAAAAAACTGATTAAAAAAATAAACAACCTGACTAGTAAAAAACTTGTAGCTTGTTTTTCAGTTTTTTTTTGGCTAACGCAAAAACATACTGAAAAGCTAAAAACAAGCTCATTTTAAATTAAATAAAAGTTGGAAGCAGGCGGGACCCATTCCATTTTTATATTTTCAAACTCAAATGGGTCTCGCCAACTTCCAACTTTTATTTAATTTAAAATGGGCTTGTTTTTGGCTTTTCAGTTTTTTTTAACTTACGCAGTTGGGTTTTTTTGTTTTTTTTAATAGGTATTTTTTTTGTTTATTTATTTATTCATTTGTTCATCCTTTCCAACCTTGATTAGCAATTATAATTGAAATATAGCCGATATTCTATCTCCAATAGGTACTTAAGGGGCAATTGACAAGGCAGTTTTATTCGTGCTTTGAACGCAAAAGTTTGGGAGAGAAGTCTGGAAATGTGCCAAGCAATGGCAATGGGATCCTTCCCTAGGGGTTATCATCTCTTACGTGTGATGATAGCTTTAAATAACTTGTCTAATTAGCCTCATTTTGCTTCCATGGGTATAATAGGGGAAGTTTAAGTGTATGTATCAAGAGAGCAGGCAGAATCTACCTAAACTGCTTTCACAATATAGTTTCCAAACATGTAAACAAATATGTGTTTTTGGACAAACAACTTTAATATTCCCACATAAAGTTAGTTTGCGATAAAAGTTAAAACATTTTTATGACGTTTTTAATAGTATTAGTCATTCTGAAATTTAAAGTTGATTTTTTTCGTTTAAGTGAAAATAACATCAATTGGAAACAAATATTTGAATGGACTTTTTCCTGTCTTGTAAAATATAATAACAGTCGCGGAAACAGGTGACATTTTTAAATGAAATCAAAAGAATTGGTGATTATGATCATCTTTCAATTGACTTTTTGCTAAAAAAAAGAAATAAGGTTCTTTGTTGCTTTATTTTTAATCCGGCTGATACGAACACATACGAGGTATTTTTGTCAATGGATGCTGAAACATCGCCCTTTGAGCCATTGTACGTGCTCACAAAAAAGGTCGGTTACACTGTCAGGAGCATGTCAAAGTATTGAACCCAACGTTCCCTATGTTGCGTCAAAGTGGGTATTATTTATACAAAATAACGCCAGCCTTAGGTCCATGCTAATGGAATGCGCGTCACCGGACTCTCCCGCCACGTCATCCACAGATTATTTGAAAAAATACGGTGATTTTGAAATAGGTTCAAATGTCATTATCCATCAGTCCCACCATCATTTATTCAATAGCAGCCAGAGTGTTTTTTTTTTTTCAAAATAGGAGTATTCGAACCGTACAAAAAAGCAGATTAAATTTATGCTACCTCGAAAAGTCATTAAGTCGTAATGTTCTCATTAAATATAAATAAATGAGGTCCCGTAGAAAATATATCTCAACTATACGTTAATAAAGGCATATTTTGTCCGGATGCAAATTATCGACGTAAATTATTGTCAAATGTCTAAAAGAACGATTTATACGCAGTACCACAGCAGAGTTATTGAAATATATGTCCCAAAAGACAATACACCGATGCGGGGCTTTGTATCTGCAAACGAGATTATACCGTATAAAGCTGTGACACGGTATAGATTTGTGTGCGTAATTTGATCAACAATGGAAAAACAACAAAAATGGGTATTACGGTAATACTCAAATAAAACGCAAAGCAAAATAGGAATGAGTCGTTTTGCATTGAAGCATAAATCTAACAAATGGCATTTGCATGCAGAAGTACCGAATACAATTCATTGCGGTATAACTGAGGGCTGGATCATTGCGGAATTATTCTTAGCGTGGTAGGAATTATCGATATGGATCTAGAAATAAGTTATCTAGAACGACTGTCTGTCTGGCTACTCATAAAAAAATGTTTGTGAGCTGACTTAAGCAGTAGAGAATTATGTCTATGTGTAATATACTTTATACATGCTGTGACATCTTAGCTTATAGATCATTATCAGCCTATAGCAGTGTGGAGGCCTCTCCTATTGGACGCCATTCAACTCGGTTTTCGGCAACTCTCATCCAGCTGCTACCAGCCATCCTGCGAAGATCGATAAATAAAGATAATAAGATAGATTAAGTTCTTTATAAATAAATAACGGCAACCAGTCGGTTATCTTTTAAAGCACGTGAACATATCTGTCAGAAGTTGGCCGAAACATCTTACACACATACATATTTGTTAAAAAAAAAAAAAGTGATTTTCCTATGGATTGACATTGCCTTATGAAAATAACAATGTTTTTTTTATGCCATAAGATTCTGGTAGACCTATAATCTACGAGATATATAGCACCTGCCATATCTCGTAGATTATAAGTCTGACTGATAGAAAATGCCTTAGGCATAAAACCTCCTTTCTAGTATTTTCTTACTTGTGCATAAAGTTTCAATAAATCATTAAGTATAATGAAATTATGATTGACAGCCAGTTGTTAAACTGAGAACTTGTTAAAACTCTTACTTAATTTGATTTCTTCGATCTAGCCCGCAAAATTCCAAATTTATTCGCAAAAAACGTAAGAACTTTTGAATTTGTCGGGCGCCATTCTAGACCTCACCCTAAGTAATGCTAAAGTACAGTTTGACGAGTTCTCGACTTCAAACTCTTAATTCTGAAACCGAGTCATTCTTCATCACTGTCCAAATTCCAGTGATCTCTATTCTCATTCTAATAAGGTCATTAAAGGTTAAGGCCATTGACAAGTCTGTTAAAATCATTGTGATCTTTATTCTCGTCAAAATAAGGTTGCTATTAGGTTGCTGCTAGCAGAGGTAAAATAACTGATAACTGAAAATAACTACAGTTACCTACCTAATTCTTATTTAAGTTTTTAATTATGTAAAAACAGCTTTGTTTGCTACGAGTATATGGCATTTTGTTAAAGCAAACGTTTTTAATTTGAGTTAATTTGCATCACTATAGTTTTTATTGGACCAGCTATTAAAACAAAATGTACCGTTTACGTATGTAGCTAAATTCGATAAGAGGTCATTGATTGTATTATGTACCTAAATATAAGTATGTTTTTACTGGCCTTATCTAGGTACCTACTTGGTTGTAACTTTGTATGAGCTATATAAATCTTTTTGTTGTCAGCTAGGTATACCTATTTAATTATTTTCTAGATTTCTTTTATTGGACATACCTACACATACATAAACTCTTGTCTTCGTCCCATGGGGGTAGGCAGCAACCACAGAACGCCACTTTGTACGATCCAAACATATTCCTTTTGCTTCCTTTACGTTCATACATCTGAAGGCCAATTCCAAAATGTTCAAAATCTAGTCGCAATATTATGTCAGCGACAATAAATGTCAAAAACTTGTCAAAAATGACATTATCTGCCTAGCCTTTTCCCAACCATGTTGGGGTGGGCTTCCAGTCTAACCGGATGCAGCTGAATACCAGTATTTTACATGGAGCGACTGCCTATCTGACCTCCACAACCCAGTTACTGGGTAATACGATACCCAAACGTCAAACTTTCGGGCTTCTGACTACCCGTAACGACTGTCAAAGATCTACGAATGACAGCCGGGACCAACGGCTTAGAGTGCTTTCCGAGGCACTTTTTAAAATGTATAATCTATAATATAAAAATGAATCGCTGAATGTGTTGCTAAGCGCAAATCTCGAGAACAGCTGAACCGATTTCGCTAATTCTTTTTTTAGAATGTTCCTTGAAGTACGAGGATGGTTCTTACGCAGAGAAAAAAATAATATATCTATGGGAGTAGGGTAGAGGTAGAGTAGGAGCAGGGTAGGAGTAGGGTAGGAGTAGGGTAGGAGTAGTGTTGGAGTAGGGTAGGGGTAGGGTAGGAGTAGTGTAGGAGTAGGTTAGGAGTAGGGTAGGAGTACGTTAGAAGTAGGGTAGGAGTTGGGTAGAAGTAGGGTAGGAGTAATGTAGGAGTAGAGTAGGAGTAGGGTAGGAGTAGGGTAGGAGTAGGGTAGGAGTAGGGTAGGAGTAGGGTAGCAGTAGGGTAGGCGTAGGAGTAGGGTAGGAGTAGGTTAGAGTAAGGAGTAGGACACCACGCAAAAGAAAAACCACGCATAAAAGAAGTAGCGCCGGGCAGCTAGAAATAATTCATAATTATGGCAAAACAACGTTTGCCGGGTCAGCTAGTAAATAGAAATATTTTTAACAGATTGAGACAGAGATTAGACTGTGAACTATCTTAAAATTAATAATACGCACCTGACCTTCTTTAAGAGGAAGTGCGGGGTAGTCTTTTCTTCATAGAAACGCTCTCGCCTGTTTTCTTTCTGGTTAATGACCATAAAGCAAGGACTTTTTAGCTTAAAGGCTTTTTACCAAAGCAGTGGTGGCCAAGTGGTAACGGCCGCGACTTACGCATTGTAGGTCGTAGGTTCGAACCCAGACAGGCGCTTTACTTTGTGTAAATTATTTCATCACCACTGCTCTCAAAACGGTGAAGGAAAAGATCGTGAGGAAACCGGCATGTCCTAAAGCCAAAAATTCGAAGACATGTGACATCTGCCAATCCGCACTGGGCCCGCGTGGTGGATTACGGCCCACTCCCTCTCACCGAGAGGAGGCCTGTGTCCCAGCAGTGGGAACATTATAGGCTGATTATGGTAAGGACTTTTTACAGAATAATAAATATTAACAACTTGTATGCCCCTATGTTTTCCTTTTTGATGATACATTATTTTTATAAGGCAGCACTAGAACAGTTAAAAAAATGCCGATTTAAACCGCTGACAACAGAGGCCTAGCGTACAAATTATTTTGCCAACTATTAATGAAAAAAGGAAAAACATAGGGACACAGTATAACTACATATCCTTATTCAGTTTATGAAATATCTTTTAAATTGGTCAAATATTGGTGGACGAAATAGGCGAGAGCCAAATCTCGAAACATGACTTATTATTTGGGTCTTGGACTGGACTACATTTCCTCTTAAGAACATCATAAACAAGGTCACTATACCAAGGTCATTGTACCTTTTTGTCCGAAAAGTTTAATTAAAATAAATAAACTATATTATATCCTCCTAGAACGTCCCCTACCGACGTGTCCAATCATATCTGCCTTGTCTTATATATAAAAATCTCGTGTCACAGTGTTAGTTATCGAACTCCTCCGAAACGGCTTCACCGATTTTTATGAATTTTTTTATATTTGATAGGCCTGAGTATTGAGGTTGTAAGCAATGTTTTATACCCCTAGGTGATAAGGGTGGCCCTCTCCAGAATTGTTTTTGGAATCAAAACATACGCGGGTGAAACCGCGGAGCGCAGCTAGTAAATACTATAAAACTAAACAAAGAGAAAGCTAACGGCGGCTAGTTATTGAAATAACTATAAAATACTTAATTACTGAAACTTGATCCGATTCATCATCATCATAATTTCTGCCTAAAGACGTCTACTGCTGGACATAGGCCTCCCCCAAAAGGAGGGGGGGGGGGGTTTGCCATAATCGCCACGCTTGGCAGGCGGGTTGGCGATCGCAGTATGGTATGGTGGTGGAATGCATAGAGAACGCTGCTGCCCATTCTCCGGTACGCCCCTTAGTCGCCTTTTACGACACCCACGGGAAGTATGGGGTGGTGCTATTCTTTAAGTCCGGTACCACACAGACACCGATGATCATAAAACGGGGCGTTTTCAAATGTAACAATCGACATTTGAAAACGCCCCGTTTTATGCAAGTCAGCACATGTATATCCTGTGATTGAGTACTTAGAATATTTCAGTATCGAAACGCTTGGGAACAGTAATTTTATTATAGCACGTGTCAAAACAGGTTATACTTACGAGTACACCAGCGATAAATCATTTGTACGAGGTGTCGTGTGATTGGTGTATCACATTGAAATCGGGATCGAAAGCGTCGGATGCGTGACGCGTTTCGCTACAGAATATTTTATTCATGACACCTCATCGTTCATACGTGCAATAACAGTTTCTGTTCAGTACCAATGGAAGGGAAAGCGGGAAATAAATCCAATTTGTACCGGCATATATCATGGTCAGAGCGCAGCTTACGATTTATTCACAATATCATGCTGTAGGTTGTGTATCTACGTGTACTGGCACGCGGCCCACTTCAATCCAATCTCGTCGGATGCAATGGCGGCGATGAAACAGTTTGGAATATACATGGTTATCAGTCAGGTGTGTTTGTTGAGACTAAATTTTAATGCATCGGGGTTATTTATTTATTTTATTCTGTTCGGGAAACTTACAGCTAATATTTAATAAACAGTGTTCTTAAACAATATGCTATTCAAGGTCATATACAAGACACCACAGACAGACACTTAAAAAAAGACAACAAAAAGGTCGGTACAAAATACCTATAACATAAATTAGGAAATAAAAGTACACGATCGACTAATACAAACTGAAAAACTAAAAATCATTAAGACACACACTAACAGTACCTAGCAATGAATTTCATTCTAACATATGAAGCAATGGATTAGCAATATCCTTCAAAATCATTCAGATTATGGTTGAAAGTATTTCACGTAATTAGGGTGCTGGTATTATCATTGCCACATCATTATACGCCATCATTGAATACTATCATTGTGATTCTACAATAATGCGTTTGGGATTGTGGTGGGGCTGCCTCGGTTCTGCAGCGCCTCGGGCATGTTCGCGGAGGAGCGCACCGCCTGTTTTTACGCAACAATGCGCAGGCGGAGCATCTCTCTGGTGCGCAGAGTACGGGCCAGCTCCAACGCAGTCCTGGCGATGATTGCTGACAGGCTGGACTGCCCTTATATGCTGCATTGCTGCAGCAGGCATGTTCAGGCGAGGCCGTTTAGCAGGCGTTATTATTCTTAAGAGTGTATTTTTGTATGTGTTAAAATATCGTAATTTTTTTTTTTTTTGCATGTATTAAGAATTTAATATATTTTTTTTCTAATATATTATTAGTGTGAAATGTCTTGTAAACTGTGTTCTATGGGCCTAGTTACCCGAAATAAATGAATTATTATTATTATTATTATCGAGAGGACGAGGGAAACTGTTCCAACGTAATACAGTGACTACTGGTATCTATGGGGAACAGGGTGAATCAGTTCCGTGCTAACAACCATACTAAGTACCAATACATACCTAACTAAATATTTAAGTACCCACCCTCACTGCTTATTGGCAACTTGAATTGAAGTGTGCAAGGTTGTTATATTAGACTATTATTAATCAGAATTCCCATTCCCCAAGTAAACTCCAATGTTTTACCAATAACCCTGTGTATGTTAGTCTGTAAGGTATTTATCTATGGGCCAAAGTAGCCTGAAAATAAAGGTTTTATTATTATTATTATGGCTGGCTAGACGCTCCCCAAACTATATATTTCCACGCATTTACTACAATGCCATAAGGTGCTGCAACATAAAATAGGTACCTCAAAATATCTCTCCTACGATGAAACCGAAAATATCATTTATACATAGTTAAGCAATATTATACAGAGTAATATTGTACTAATATTGTACTCTTAGGAGTACAATATTAGTCACGTTCACATCACACACACATCCAAACACACTCCAACATATACTTACACTTACACTCTACACTTTGATTTGTAAAATTGATTTCATAATATTATAATTTATTAGATTTTTGTTGATTTATATTTTTGTTTCGATGTTACTTATTTATTATTTTGTTATTCATTGATCTCACCCTGTTGATTTTTGTTTGATTTCACGCTGATGACAATGTTTTAATTGTTTTATTTTAATCGATTTAGGGCTGATTTCTCCAACGCCAGATAATTTTATCGGAGGAATAATTTTGAATTTTTGACAGTTTTTTCATACAAAAAATGTCATACGTCAATTTTATTCTACGAACAAAAATTATCTGTCGATTGAAAAATCAGCCCTAAGTCGAGTTTAATTTTAGTTTGTGTTTTCCTGTTTTGCAATAATCACTATGTACTTCACTCTGAAAGTGTCGCAATTCTGACACCCAAGATAAAAACATGCAAATGGCAAGTGCCTAGTTTAGGGGTCACCGTCCAATCTATTGTTGTTCCTTATGCACATCAAGTTACTACAATCTGTCAAACTTTAATAGGCTTTTAACTTTATCGCTACAGCATAAGGCCGCTATCCCACTGGCGTTTTGCGACGTTGACGTCGCGTCGTCGCGTAACGTCGCAACGTTGACGTTGCGCAGACGTTCGAGAGACGCCGACGCTCGTAAAACGCCAGTGGGATAGCGGCCTAAGGTTCAAGGTTGATTGGGAAAATTTGACCATTTCGGGTAGCTTGATGTGCTGGCGTCTGTACAAATTAAGATTATTAATAGATAAATTTGAAATTAATTTCGCAAATAAAGTTGTTCTTCTTTTATAAATTGTACAGAGCGACTGTGGAGCAACATCACAAACGATGCCTCACCTCTTGTCGTGCCCTCTGTGCAAAAACACCTGCACTATGGAAGTCAGGCGAGGCCAACGCTAACGCTGACGAAGTGGCCGAATTCTAGTCGAAGCTTAATAAAATCATCGATTCGACGAACAAGGAGAATAGTTTCTTAAATTAAATAAAAATAAACATTTAATTCAAGTAGCTTTTTAGGGTTCCGTAGTCAACTAGGAACCCTTATAGTTTCGCCATGTCTGTCTGTCCGTCCGTCTGTCTGTCCGTCCTCGCTTAATCTCTGTGACCGTTAGAACTAGAAAGCTGAAATTTTGTAGGAGTACGTATATCAGTTACGCCGACAAAGTGGTAAAATAAAATTTTGGAAAATATTTTTTTTTAGGGTAGCTTCCTACATGTGAAGTGGGGATGAATATTTTTTTCATCATCTACCCCATCGTGTGGGGTATCGTTGAATAGGTCTTCTAAAATGGCTTAGGGGTTGCTAAAATTATTTTTTGATTTAATACTCCATTTACGAAATATTAAAGTTTAAAGTGCAAATTTTTGTTCCAGTAGGGCGTCCCCCCCCACTAAAAGCTAAACTACTAGCTTGAAAAATCTGGAAAAATTCTCGATGATAGTGCATTACATGAACTTTAAAGGAAAAGTATAGCGGTTAAGATAACTTTATTAGTTTAGCAGTAATAGTCGTTGAACTTGGGTGTTGGATAATTTTGTACCAAATACAAAATCCTTAGCATTAATCCTTTAAAGTGACTAAGATGAAGTAGTTGCTTGTTTATAATGGGTAAAGACTTGCATTGAAAATCAAAATATGTTTTTTTTTTTTACTTTAGAATAAAGAACAACAGAATCGTACTACATTGTGATAACGGGCTACTACGGAACCCTACACTGTGCGTGGCCCGACATGCACTTGGCCGGTTTTTAAATATATGTTACAAAAAAAAAATGGTGATAAACATGGTGTACATAACTCATTTGAATGAGTAAGAATAATAAGTTCGTAAGGCTGATGTAGACTGAACAACACATATGACACTGCCTTAGCAAGGCCGCAAAGGTAGCCGCTCTGGTGGATTATTATGCTTTACAGACAAGGCTGCTCCTTCATGTCCTTGCAACATCGGCTTGTTTCTGGAAACCCGAGGAAAAACAAACGACAGTTCCTTACTATGTCACACCCTCCACACTCCGTTGGTCTTGTGGTCACAAGTGGAACTGCAAAGTGTTATGAATTTCTCAGTAGCAACCCGGAGTTTAGAAGTGATATCCCCGTGTCTCGAAAAAAACGTCTCTTTCTCCGGTCGTGTCGAATTGCCGTCACATCGTACTATAACAGTGAGGGAAGGGAAAGTTCATCTGTGTTTGCGCACACACTTGTGCACTATAATATCTCCTGCGCCGATGGCTAGTTACCGCTGAGACTGGCCACCATGGCCGAAATTCGTTCTGGAGGACTATTATTATTATTTTGAAAATACCTAGTAACCATAAATATAACTTCACGCCTATATTCCCCAAAGGGTTAGGCACGTATACCCACGTGGTTCAAGCGGGCGAGCGACTGGCGCACCAGTCGTTTCACAGCCGGCACAGTTTTTCCAGTGAATGCTACGGACAAAAGGTGACCTATGACGTACGTACAAACATTATACAAAATAAAAAAATCGCCTTTCGATACATACGTAACTACTGTTATAAAAAATCTACAGTTTATTATCGTTTTTCGGTTTATACTAGACAAAAAGTGACCTATGACGTGTAAGGATAAACATAAGTAGGTACCTCGCGATATCTGCGTAAGTAATCGGGGATGTCCCAAGCTCTAATAGGTATTTTTAAAACAAGAGGAATTGAATTATCGTAAAAACTGCCGGCACGCATCCCGGTTATGGCAATCAAAGTTTATATTATGTGTGGGTGCGCGAATAAGCGATATCTAACTATAGATTTTGCTGTTGGGATTAGAAAAACCAATGGATGGCGTACAATTACCGTTTGGAGAGAGATTAGGTGATAAAACGACAGTTTGTACAAAGGGAAGGGTGCACAATACATTACTTCATGCGATAGCCGATATGAGTAGGTATGCGGTTTTTACGAAGCTTTACTTGTTTCTTCAAGTTTGAACACACGAGTAGCGTGAGCGATGCTTTTCGAACACACATGATTCGCCCGATTTTTTCTCTCGTTTAAAATGTTGCGACGAAATTGCTCGGGGCGGCGCCACTTGGTATAGCCGTCTTGCTCACACGCCAACCAAAAGCAATTTCCAGGAAAGGGATAGGAGATAGGACGTTTCAAAACCAACTTTATCTATTAATTCGTTTGCCAACATAAAATTAAGTATTGTCAAGCATTTCATATCAATCGTTAAGTTTGGGCCCAGCAAGACGCTTGTCGTTACAATGTTTTCTAAGGAAATATTAGTCATTCTTATAGTGTACTTTGCATCGAACCTCTCACGTAAGTTTGTCTTTTTTTTTTCATTTTTATATACTTATTTCATAAATTCGTCATTATACTATGTTTTAACGGCAGGGGCCCGTGGCTAAATAGTAACAGCCGCACAGGTCGATCGATCAGGTTCAGCTACGCTTGCCGCGGTTGGTCTGTGGATGGGTGACCATCTTTACATACCGAGACCCCTTCGTGCCTCGGAAAGCACGTTAAGCCTTTGGTCCCGGCTGTCATTCGTGGATCTTTGACAGTCGTTACGGGTAGTCAGAAGCCCGAAAGTCTGACAATCAGTCTTACCAAGGGGTATCGTATTACTCAGTAACTGAGTTGTGGAGGTCAGATAGGCAGGCGCTCAATGTAAAATACTGGTATTCAGCTGCATCCGGTTAGACTGGAAGCCCACCCCAACATAGTTGGGAAAAGGCTAGGCAGATGATGATGATGACTAAGTTTGTTTTAACGGTTAATTTTAAATTGGCAAATCTGAACCTTATAAAACAAAAACCCATTTAGCAAAATTTCGAATAAAATATAATTATTAGTAAATAGTACATTATTTGCTAAGGGAGCAAACAACTATTTTGAAGGCGAGAGTGAGAGTGTCTTTGAATCCAGAGCGCAGCAAGGGATTCAAAGTACGTCACTCGAGCTTAAAATAGTGTTACTCCCGAGGTGGATACTTTACTTTTTACGGACTTCAGAAAAAAGGAGGTTATTATCACCCTCTATGAAAAAATAAGTGCGATTTATGAATAAGAATAGTACGTTTGTTTATTTACATACAATTGTGAGTAAACAATTACGAACGAAGGCAGAATGCCTTTCGCGCGTATTGTTTTTTTTAATTTGGCACACGCGCGTTTTACTTTATCATATAGCCTGTTACTTGTTTATACAATGTTCGTGATTGATCTCTGGTGATTGAAACTATTACTAACAATATCCACATTCTAAATTCAAATCACTTGTAGTCCCTAGAGATTAAAGAGCTATTTTAGTCCCTGTTTACGAACTACATACACCAGTTCTTTTTTAATAGATGTGATAAACACATAATTTATGATATTTTTTACAGATGGACACAAGGATAAAAAGGTTTTTCGGAATGACTATCATTATTTAGAAGCAACACAGAGTTTCTATAAGACACACTCCTTACCAAAAACTTTTTCTGAAGCCAAAAGAACATGTTCTTGGGAAGGAGCCAGTTTGTGGTACCCAGAGAACCAGGAAGAAGCAGATGCTGTGATATCTTATTGGAACAGAACCCAGCCTATATGGTGGGTGCATGTAGGGATATCTGACTTTTTAGTGGAAGGAGTATTTGAGACTATTGACGGTAAGTTTTGGAACTGCTGTTTATTGCAAATTAATATTTACATTCTAAGTTTTTCGAATATCAATGACATACGGTGTGAGGAAAACTGGAAAACTTGAATGTAATACAGACCTACATAAATATAACATAACGTCTGTTTTTTCTTCGGGGATTCGATCAAATGAGGCGGTGATTTAGTGAACCTACCTAATTTAAACATACCTATAATCATTTATTAGCGAAGTCAAAACTGTACATTGAATATAAAATAAAAACGAGTTGCTATGAGGTCTGGAAACGGTTCCAATGCCAAGAATATAGTTTTAAGATTTTTTTCTGCACGTCTGTTTGTCTCAAAGTCAAATAATTTATTTCAAAAATACACTTTTGAATGTCAAAATTTACAAGAAAATAGAATTGATTCCACTTGCCCCTTGCAAAATGTAGGGAACAATGAGCAAGAAACCCTACCCTTATCTAAATGATGTTCCAACATCACGCAAATACTACCTGATAGATTTTGTCCAAATTTTGCTTATACATACCGGTTGACTTTTTTTACCGTTTGGACAAAAACAGGGTATAAAAAATGAGCGGAGTAGAAGCATGGTACAGAAATCTCTTTTTTTTCACAAAAAGTAAAGTAAAAAATCTAGTTTTTGTCGCTACGAATTCAATGATAATTTCCGATATTTTTTTTTAAATGAAATGTTTACTTCAAGTAATATTACAAGTTTTTATTTAATTTCATTGAAGGTTTTCTCTGTGTCGGGAATCCGAGTCGGAATTTTAATCTATAATGAGCTCAAAAGTTCACTGCAATCTCTCGTTCCACTCAATATTTTGTGAAGGATGATGCAGTCCAGTGCCTTCCTACGACTGGCTAGTGTATCCGTGTGACAGTGTTCCAACCTGTACGTGTGGCTAGTGAGTTGTTTAACCAAGTGATCTCCGTAGCACAGATGGTAAAGGAACCGCTTTTGGACACTCTAATCGCTTGGAGTAATCCTCATAATGCGGATTCTATACCACTGAACTATATTCTAGGATTGGACGGACTAAGGTGTTAAAAAGCTTTATTTTTGCTTACTATTCCGCAAAACAAATCCCAGTACCTACTTACCTTGAAAGATCTTCAGACAACATTCAGAATTTGCACATCGAACTTTCGTGCTTGATCGAGTTGAACTCTCAGGTCGCGAATTTTGCTCAGTTTCTTTATTTCGACTACCTCTATGTAGTATTTGTTCTCAAGCACCTTATTACGAGTGAGCAAGTTGTAGTGACATTTACTAATATTTAAAAGCATTTTGTTTGCACCAGCCTACAAGTTTGTTGATGTTGTCATGTCGCAATTTCGAGTCTAAGTTACTCTGAATTGGCTTCATTATCTTTAAATCGTCCGCAAACAAATAAAACCGGCAGTGTATGAAGCACGCAGTTATATGTCATTAATGAAAACATTACAAAGAATCGGCTCCAAATGCGATCCTTGCGGGGTTCCAGAGGTTACTAAATAGCTTTCAGAGAAATAACCGTTCACTACCACTTTTGATTCTCTCTTTTCTTGTTAAGATTTAAACCACCCTATCAACGTTTCACCCACACCCAGCTGACCCAATTTATTAATAAGAAGGCAGTGATCCATTTTATCAAATGCCACACTAAAATCAGTATACATTACGTCCACTGCAATACGATTGTCAAGACACTTAGACAAACCCGACGTGAAACATAGTACGTTAGTATAGGTCGATCTTACTTTTACGAACGCATGCTGATATTCAGTAATGTGTTCTTTAAGGTACCACGTCAGATGTTTGCTAACAAGTTTTTCGAACACTTTTTTAAATGTAGGTAACTAGTTATGAGCTTGGCCTATAATTTTATTAGTTAAATGTTTTTCTCCAAATTTAATTATGGGTATGACGAGAGCTTCTTTCCAGGTGTCTGGAAAGATACTACCTTGTTAAGATCTATTGAAAATTATTTGTAGCGGTAATACTGAGGCCTCTGCACTGCGTTTACTACTCACGCCCTTAGTTTCATCCAATACAATTAATTTACGGTATAGTTCTTTGCTTTTAAATTCCAAATGACAGAGTGCTGCAGACGTTACCTGTAGGGGCGCTAAAGGTACTTGCAAAATTTTCTCCAACGTGTTGCAAGCAGCACTTTCACCTGGTGTGATTTTGTTGTTATTTTCGTGTTTTGGTTCAGCCAATCTTGTTCATCGAGATGCTCCAGGAATTTAAGGATTCTATCCGACTTAGTAAAATCAACCTTCTCTTGTAGCCATCTTTACTGTCTTATCTTTTCATCTCACTATTACTAGGGGTGCACCAACAACAATAGTGTTTGACTAAATAAACTTACTAATAATCTACATACACTACAGTTAAGAGACATTTGTGCTGGATATGTACTGCTACCTTTTCTTTCATTTTTAATGAAAGACTAGAATGTTTTAGGATTATTTGTAATGTCGTTGGTTTCTATATTAGACATATATTTTCTTGTAGCATTACAGTATTGTATTGCTAATAATATCTAGGTTTCCCTGTATAACTAGGATAAGTATAAAACATGCGAACGGACTTCTAAGAAGTATGTAAATACAAAAGTTTAAATTTTAGGTATATCACTTATACTTAATCCATTGAAGGACACTGAACGAGACACAATAGAAGTTTAATTGTTATTACGTCAAGAGGCGTTTATTTATTTATTTTGATAAGTACTAGCTTCTGCTCACGACTTCGTCCGCGTGAAATTTCACCCTCCCCCATTCACCCTTTTTGGAAAACCGAGGAATCCTTTCTTAGTGGCTTTTCGAAAAACCCTTTCTTAGTGGATATCTACTCTTCACAAAGAACACACCCTTCAAGTATCATGTCTCTAGGACCAGCGGTTTAGGCTGTGCGTTGATGTATCAGTCAGTTAGGACTTTGAACTTTATATATAGATAGATACTTTATTGTACGCCTGAAAATACATGACATTTAACACTACAAAACATATAATGGTTTAGTGTCCCGCAAAGTGCAAAGTTTAAATTTTAGAGAAAAAATAGTTTGATTATTAGGCAAAATTTCAGCCCACATTAGTCAGTAATGTCTATTAATTATTATTACGTCATTTCACAGGTAAACGTGTGGAGGACGTATACCACAAATGGCGCAAAGGAGAGCCGAACAATAACTTGGGAAATGAAGACTGTATACTTCTGCACGCGAATGGCGAAATGATTGATGTGCAATGTGACAGAAAGAATCCATTCTTTTGCAAGAAGACGCTCCAGTCTTTAGAATGGAACCAGCACTGCAAAATGCCTGATTTAGGTAAGTTTTTAATTTAAAAAATTAAAAAAAAAAATGTACTACAAAGAGCTTGAAATTTGTCAACTTTAACTACTTACCACAGAGTACTGCGATTTATTTTAGTTCTATGATGACTAAGTTGTGTTTAGTGATTTATCATGCTGACTGTGCTATGCAAAGTTTTGACAGATTCAGTAGCACCAAATGGCGTCGATGATATAATTGCTCAATCCTGTCATTGCTCCACGAATGGTGTAGCTCGCCAGTTTGCGCCAAGTGTGCAGCTTTATTATCTACGACTTAAGTATAGTTCACGAATACTTTTATATTGCAGAATACACTTTCAACGTGAAAAGTGGCAGCTGTTATAAGTTACACTCAACCCCATTGAACTGGACTGAAGCTTACAATGTATGCAGCTCGGAACAATCTTACCTAGCAGTGATCAACAATTGGTTGGAAGTGGATGATCTCGTGAAGCTTACAGAAACCGCACCTACAAACAAGGTTGCTGGGAGCTACCTAAGAGGAATATATCACCTGGGCTTTCATAACAGATTCAATGAGGGCTGGCAGACAGTTAAAGGTACGTGAGTATGTCTATCAACTTCTTCTAGTTACCGAATACGAATAGGGAAGTGTTAATGTCATCATTGCTCTTTCCATATCTTTTTCGCATTGGAACAATACAGAAAAATCCATCCAGTAACCACTAAAAAGTTTAGTGGAAAAATCGATTGACACTGCCCGACCTGCGGATCAAATTCAGGAACCCATGCTTGTCAACGCCTGCGAAATTCAGACTGTGCAATTTCTTCTCAACATTATACAAGGAATGATGTTTGTCAGTATGATCGAAATGGAAGGGATTGAAATCCTAAATGTGTTACATAATTAGGATGTAGGTTTTTGTGGTTAATTTGTTCAATATTTTACAGGTACAAGTTTAAATGAAAGTGTTGAATGGTGGGGCAACCAAACGGGCGGAGGGTGTGACGACCAGTGTGGATCAATGTTCTACACCGGCCGCCTGAACCAGATCGACTGTGGGATGAAGTGCTTCTTTATTTGTGAACACGATGTAGACCAGCCTACTCTTACCCAATAGAACGAAGAAAATACTGCAAAGTCATTGTAAATAATATACTACATGTTTGTGTATTTCACCTAATTAAAAATAAATGGGAAACTATTTTTTTTTGCTGATTTTGGTTTTGATAATGAAATGGAAACTTAGCCAAAGCCATAAACCAGGCACAAATCTAGACTCCGGGCAGCTACTGCGAAATTTCTGATGGATAAACCCAATAACAAATTTCCCGACCCGGGAATTGAACGCCATAGCCTAGCGATAAGCAATCACGCTTTACATCACTAGAAAAACAAGGGTAGTGATGATTGATTGACAATGGATGAAAACAAGCCTAACCTTAATACAATATGCACCTAGGGTCATTTTAAGCTCAAAATCCTGGCCCGAGTGCTGCATAAACGAAACAAGATGCTTGTTAGTTAGGTTATTAATAAGTACCAATAGGTAAGTGCATCTCCAATCTCTCGCCGGAACTCCCTTCCCGATCTGCGAGACGTAACGCAGGAATCAACAATGAATCCTAGATCAACTCAGGATGGATGAAATGGCGAAAGGTCACAGGAACAATTTGCAACCCACAGATGCTAAATATAAAACAAAACAAAATAACATTTACAACAACTACTTTTTAAAGAGTCCTATTTACAAAAATAAAACGTTAAGGTGATAAACATAAACACGGTTTTTTGAACTCAATTAAGATTTTTAAGTTCGTAAAGCTGATGTAGACTGTCGACACTGCCTTAGTAAGTCCCCAAAGGTAGCCGCTGATGGATTGTTATGCTTTACACAATAAGGCTGCTCCTTCATGTACTTGCACCATCGGCTTGTTTCTGGAAACCTGAGGAAAAATTTACAGGTTGGGAAAAGTGCAGGAGTTCCTCAGTAGCAACCCGGAGTTTGGAGGTGATACTCCCATGCCTCGGAAAACACGTTCAGCTGTTGGTCCTGCGCTTGATCTTTCTCCGGTTATGAGACTGAAGGTAAGGGACAGAACATCTGTATCTGCGCTCGCACTTGTGCGCGCACACTTGTGCACTATGCGCCGATGGCTAGCTACCCCTGAGACTGGTCACTATGACTGAAATTCGGTCTGGAGGACTATTATTAATATGAAAATATCTAGTAACATAAACATAACTTCACGGCTGAATAAGGGTAAGGCAGATATATATTTATAGTACACACACATTTCACCAGTTATGTTCAAGTTACATGTAAGAGGGGGTGAGCTTATGAAGCGAGGACTAATAAGTGTATGTATGGAGGGATATAGATGATTAACTTACTTATTCTCATCTACTGGCACAACATGAGCCAGACACGACATATTACTGTAAGCTGAAATATCGGCAATCGTGATAAAATCAATGGCAATGAAAGCCGTTTTACTAAGGAAAGTTTCCAGGAGACCGTATCCCTCATCAATGTTGTCTAACCATTTCTGCTTTAACGTTGCTCTTCGCTCAATTATTAAAGCATACTGAAAAAAACATAAGTATTTATGCATTAAAATTGAATGAATTATATACCTTCTTTTTTTTGTTATTGATACATTTACATCAATGTACATTAAAACATAATTTTAAAAGCTAACAGTAATAAAATAATAATAATATTATGTACAAGTATATAAAAAGTAGGAGAAATAATCAAAGGGCATCTAAAAATTCATCCGCATCGCTGTCAACAGGAAACGTGCCCAAATGACTGGCAGCATTGCCACGTTGTATGGCAATGCTGATTCTTTGGCCAAAAAATAGGCCAGCCTCTGGTCACGTGAAGAGTCGACCAACCGCTTGGCGATGTCTCGAAATACTAAGTGGGCACTCGGGCCCCATGGCCCTAGAGTTTCAACCCCCAAACGGCTCAAACATATAACTTCCAAAGAGATTGGAGTATTTGCGCCGTTTGAGGTTTTCCACACCTGCAGCTGCCGCCCCAGCACAGCTCACCGTGCTTGGAATCCCACACCAAAGGCCTACCAACCTTCCAAGGCATTACGGTCATTCCAACTGGTCTCTTCCCATCGTTGC
This sequence comes from Mesoligia furuncula, assembly GCA_916614155.1. Classification (NCBI taxonomy): domain Eukaryota; kingdom Metazoa; phylum Arthropoda; class Insecta; order Lepidoptera; family Noctuidae; genus Mesoligia; species Mesoligia furuncula. The sequence continues at coordinate 19,253,469 of OU744800.1, read as the reverse complement.
GTGCCAAGCCATTGGGTTCTAAAACAGCTGGCACCCCGGCGGTGACAAGGGCACGACGGATGATGTCATTGATGCTGGCATGCCGTGCTATCCGGCCTGAGCTTTTACTGCAGGGTAAGCCATGGTGTACGAGACAGTCTACACCTTCACCGCATTTGCAGCGATGCGGTGCCACGCAAGGGGCGCCCAGACGTAGACAAGTAGCGAGCCGAAAGGTGGAGTCACCCAGCAAAGTGCCTATGTTGGGTGACGGTAGCGCCTGAAGCCAAAGGCCCGTATCACACTCACCCACAGCCAGTAGGCGGGCACGCTCAGCAGTATTGGTGGACGTATTAATAAGATTATTCCTTACCAACCTACAGAGCGGCTCATCCCACTGCCTCTGGGAAGATGGGTTTGCATGCCGATCTGTATCCGGGCAAGCCATTTTCCAGGCGTTCACCACGTCGGTCAAGCACGGCACTTCAGAGTCAACCAGGGAGGGGGCTAAAATCTTCCCGGTCAACTTTTCGGTGCTGTGGACGGAGGACAGGAACCGGCGTAAGCTAATACTGGTAGTGTGGTTTGCAGCCACGCTCGGTCGTCCAAGACCACATTGAATTGACGTTAGTGTACTGCTAATAATTTGGTCAATTTTGTCCAAGAGGGGTGGCTGCTTCCATAAAGGGGAAGAGCGTAGAAAATACTTATATAAAATTTGGGCCAAAACAACAGTGTCTAATCAGGATGAATGCCGAATGTAAATTGATTTTGAAGAGTCTGTCCGAAACGTCGTTGAAATTTTTGATTTTTTCTTCGATGAAAGGAGAAAAACTATTTTCCAAAATTGGGGCACCTAGGAGGTGCAGCGAGCTTTTTCTAAAAAAAATATTTGTGGGGCTATGGCATTAAATTTCTCTAGGGTCAATTGTCTGTCGGTAATGTCAGAAAGGTAAATTTCGTATTTTGAGGGGTTAAGGTCCAAGCCAATGGAATTAAATTACTGTTTGAGAACTTGTAGGTCTTTCAAAACGGTGTCTACATCACCTCCTAGCGTTGAATTTTGAATTTAGTTTCTGGATAATTGGGTGAATAGCTAAACTGAAAATGACAGGACCGAGGGGGCCACCTTGTTGGCATCCTACTGAAGATTCCAAAACATTGTCCTTATATAATAATTTGGAAGGGTGTCTGTAACACTGCCACAAGAAACCATAAATTTCGGGTAGTTCCTTTTTGAATTCAGCCAACAAAGTGTCCCTGTTTACAGAATTAAAGGCGTTCTTCACGTCAACCTTGAGGATGACCTCACTGTAGTGGTCGGACTGTATCGGTGTGTGGACTGTATGGTTTCTTCAGGTTCTTCTAATAAAACTCCAATTTTTGCTTCTTATTTATTTTCTTGAGAGATCAGCTGTACTATCGTCGAACTACAAAACTACCGGATTGTGCGCCCCTTATTATACCCCAGCACGTGGGCGCAAGTAGTGGGTACACTACTGTGTTACTTTCCGAAAAACTAGGCAACCCACCAATCCGGTCATTTTGGTTCGTGTCCGGTCCCCGACAGGTTTCGACTTGTCGCTGTGTGATTTTTGTACGCATAGTTCTATGACGAGCTCGGCGTCCGTAACATTTCTCCCCCCGGCGTAGCTCGCGAAGCCTCTTCCTTCTTCTCAAGGACGACGAGCTTGCTCACCGGTCGTCGGAAGATTCCGGTCCTTGTCCGTATCTCGACCACACGAATGCTGCCGTCAGTTCCAGGGTGTGTGCGCTCGACGACCCCCATCGGCCAGGTGTTTGGGGGCAGGGTGTTATCAACCACCAAGACCACGTCGCCAATTTGCAGCGGTCTCGCGTTGTTCTTCGGCTCGCCGCGGGGTACTAGTGTGGGCAGATATTCCCGTAGCCAGCGCCGCCAGAAGTGGTCGGCGAGCGCTTGGCTAGCTCGCCATGTTCGTCGGTCGTCCTCTTTGCATGGCCCCGTCGTAGGTAGGCCGTTTGAAGACCCCAACAGAAAGTGGTTGGGGGTCAGGGCCTCAGGATCGTTCGGGTCTACGCTGACGTGGGTCAGGGGTCGTGCGTTTATGGAGAACTCTGCTTCGGTGAGGAGCGTGTGGAGGACTTCTTCAGCGGGTGCCTTCTCATGTAGGGTGACCTTGAGGGCCGCCTTGACGGAGCGTACCATTCTTTCCCACGCTCCGCCTTGATTCGGCGCGCCAGGAGGTATAAACCGCCACTCCATACGGTGAAGCAGCCCCTCGTCATTCAAGGTGGGTAACCACTCGACGTAGGCATTGCGGAGGTCTTGATCAGCCCCTCGGAAGTTGGTCGCGTTATCTGAATACATGAGCCGCGGCCAACCCCTGCGCGCAGCCATTCTTCTCAATGCCATTATTGCAGAGTCCGTTGAAAGGGATGCGACGAGCTCTATATGTACGGCGCGGGATGTGAGGCATGTGAACAAGGCGCCCCACCTCTTCTCACGACGACGGCCCACCTTGACCATCATGGGTCCAAAATAGTCCACCCCGCAGTTAGTGAACGGGCGGTGGAAGGGATCTAGGCGGGCGTGTGGCAGGTCTCCCGTGGCGGGCGTCTGTGGTGTCCCCTTCTGTTTCTTGCAATAAGCACAGTTTCTCTCAATGGTGCGCACGGTGGGTCGTAGATGTATGACCCAGTACCGTTGTCTCAGGTCATTGGTCACGCGCTCACGGTTGGCGTGACCTGCAGCGCAGTGTTCGCGTAGCACCAGAAGCTTCGTAACTCGGTGGCGACCGTCCAGTATAATCGGCCTCTTTGCCTCTTGTGGTGCTGCTGATGCTTCAATGCGGCCTCGTACCCGCAGGAGGCCGTCTTCTAAGACCGGGTCGAGCTTGTACAGCCTGCTCGTTCTTGTGAGAGGACGGGCTGACCGCATCCGCCTCATTTCTTCGCCGAAGCTTTCCCGCTGTGCTTGCTGCAGGAGTTCTTTCTCGGCGCGCTGGATGTGTCTGTGTTCAAGTCTCGTAGCGGTGCGTCGACATATGTCAATGAACGCCAGGGCTCTCGCCGTCGCTCTTACCAGCGTTTCATACTTGGAGAAGCGGGCAGGGTCGGGTAGCCAGCTGTCTCGTGGTTCCTCGATGACGTGCAAAACTCCCTGTTCATCGTCTTCCGTGGGTGGCGTTATTCCGGGCCATTGCTCCTCCGGTAGTCGTAAGAAGCTAGGCCCCTGGAACCACCGATCGGTTATGTGGATCGGCGCGTTGGTAAGTCGGGTGGCGTCGTCGGCTACGTTTTGGTCAGTTGGCAGCCAGCGCCATTCTTCCTTTGAGATGAGCTCGGCGATCTCTCCCAGTCGGTGCGCGACGAATGGCGTGTATCGTCGCATTTCGTTTTTTATCCAGTGCACGACGGTGGAGTCTGAAGAGTCTGTCCAGTATACCGTTCTGCTGACCTCCATGCGATGTTCCTTTCGGAGGGTGTCAGCGAGTCTAGCCCCTATGACCGCGGCTTGTAGTTCCAGCCTGGGAATAGTTTGCGCCTGTCGTGGTGCCACCTTAGCTTTGGCGGCGTTCAACACGATGCTCACAGTATCGTCGCAGTTCACTACTCTCCAGTAGGCCACGGCTGCGTAGGCCTGTTCACTCGCGTCGCATAGGACATGTAGTTCTATGTCCTTGTACTTCTTCGACGTGTAGCTTCTAAGTATTCGAAGCTGGGCGATGTCGGTGAGTTGAGCGAGCCAGGTGGTGAAGAGTTCGTTCTCCTCTTCCGGTATCGGTTCGTCCCACGTTATTTGGAGGCGCCACAAACTTTGCAGGATGATCTTTGCTCGTATTGTGAAGTGGCTCAGCAGTCCTAGAGGGTCGTAGATGGACATTACCGAGCTGAGTGCTTCTCTCTTTGTGGGCGCGCGCTTCCGTTCTCGTACCGGAGCGGGGACTCGGTTCATTGAGGTATTGAACCCGAGTTCGTCCCGTTCGGCGCTCCAGTACAGCCCGAGTATTTTGCTCGCGGGCTTCTCTCCCCCCAGTTGTGTGGGTGTGGTGGCATGTAGCTCCCGGGGTACGTCGCGTAGCACTGTTTCGTCGTTCGTGCTCCATCCACGCAGAGTAAACCCGGCGACCGCGTGCACCTGTCTCACTTCCTGTATTGCCTTCAGGGCCTCTTCCTGGTCATCGTAACTCGCTACCAGGTCATCCATGTAGTGGCTGTTCTTTATAGCCTCTAGCGCGCGTGGGTACTCTTGTCCGTGTATGTCCGCATTGTGATTACGGACATAGTGGGCCATGTATGGAGAGCTGGTTGCGCCGAAAATCATGCTCGTCATTTTGTAGTGGCGCGGGGGCTCTGTTCTGTTGGTGCCTCTCCACAGAAACTGCTGTGCCGGTTGATCCTCAGTTCTTATTTTGATGCGTAAGAACATTTCCTGGATGTCTGCAGTGACTGCTATCGCCTTTTCCCGGAAGCGGAATATGATTCCCGGTAACGATAGCAGCAGGTCCGGGCCTTCTAGTAATCTGTCATTCAGGCACACGCCGTGACTTCTTGCCGCTGCGTCGAACACTAGTCTCTGCTTGCCGGGCTTGTTCGGGTTTTGCACGGCGAAGTGGGGCAGGTACCAGCAGACGGCACTTGACTGTTCTGTGCCATCGCACGGCACTGCATATCCCTTTTCCAGCAGGTTGTTGATCTGGGCACTATACTGTTCGGCGAAGTCAGGCGACGCGTCCATTCTCTGTTCGATCTTTCTTAATCGGCGGAGCGCTGCACCGTAACTTGGCGGCATGGTGACGTTGTCGTGTCGCCATGGCAGTCCGACTTCGTAGCCACCGTTGATCTTCTTTATGGTTCTTTCGACGATGGCTGTCGCTCGTTGGTCAGCGTCACTTACGCGTGGTTCTCGCGCAATTCCCAGTGCTTCGATTTTGAAGTGAGTTTCCACTAAGTCGTGAAGGCGCTTGTGGTTGTGTTGCTGCTCTTCGTTCTCATAGAGATGCAACACGTTGTCTTCATTTATGATGACGTTTCGTGGTGCGGTCCCGTGCACTACCCAGCCGAGCTGCGTTAGGGAGGCAGCTGGCTGGTTGGGGCCGCCGACTCGGAGTTCTCTTGACACGATGCATTCCCAATGGTCTGTCCCCACTAGGAGTCCGGGGCGTGTTGGTTCATAACACACCTCGTTTGCTGGGAGGTCTCGCAGGTGTCCATACTCAAGCAGAGAGTCCGGAATTGACTGCTGGTGAAGCCTCAGGTTCTTCATGGTTCTTGCCCGAAGCTTGTGTGATGCGCTATCATTGCTGATTCCTCTCACTTGCACAGTGACGATCTTGCTGTCTTGCTCTCGCGACGATATATTTACCCCATGGATGTGCAGTGGTTGTGACATCCCTTCGGCCCCGATGCTTGTAGCCAGGTCTTCATCAATGAGGGTAATGGTGGCTCCTTCGTCGAAGAGTGCGTGAGTCTTTGCCTTCCCCCGTGGACCTGTGATGATCACGGGGCACATTTTGAGAAGGACAGTCTTCGGGCTGGCGGCTGTTCGGGTAGCCACCGACATGACTGCGTCCTCCTTTGTTGGTTCTTCAGACTTATGTTCAGTCGCTGACTCTAATTCGGGCGACTCTTTTCTTTCTTGATGCAGTGTGGCGTGGTGAGGCCTGCGGCACTGGTTCACACCGCACGGTTTTGCCTTGCACATGATGCGCCTGTGTTTCTTCTGGGCGCACTTGAAGCATATCTTCTGCTCCTTCACTAGTTCCCACCGCTGGTCCACTGACATTGCCTTATATTTCGGGCAATGGGTTAGTATGTGGCTTTGCTTGCAAGTGGGGCACTGATCTTCCTCGGTCCCTTCCACCGTGGCGTACACTGTGTTGGATTTCTTCTTCAGTGTTATGGCCTGGTCTCCTTCTTGTGTGGTGCGGTCGCGGCGCTCGTTGTTGGGGCGTATGTGTATCGCAACGCCCTATCCGCTTCACGCATTAAGAAGCGAGATAGCATCACTATTTCTGGCTCTGCTGTTCCTTCGTTGTCACAGGCAAAGTCACACCATCGGGATCGGAGATGGGGACTTAATTTTTCAAGCACTTCCCGGGTTAGCAAGGGATTATAGAGGTACCCCTTGCGGTCTTTAACACACATATCGTATTTTGAATCTTGATCGCGAAACTGTTTAGGTCACTGGCTGAGGCACTAGGTTTAGGCATCTTCTTCAGGTCGTCCAGCGCTTTGTCTATGATCACCTCTGGTCGGCCAAAGCACTGCTCCAACGTCTTCATGACAGCGTCCGGTTCTGTGGCCGCGTGCAGAAGAGCCGCTACTGTTTCTCGCGCTTCACCTTTGAGGCAACTTCTAAGTCGCTGGAGGTTCTCTGCCGGTGACACGTTGTACATATTGGTCGTGTCGTAGTAGGATGCCTTGAACGGTAACCACTCACTAGCCGCACCAGAGAAAGTCGGTAGATCTGTGTGCCGAAGTCGTGGTCTGGCCATCTTCTCCAGGGTCGCAGCAAATTGATCAATGCTGTTTCTGGCTCTCGTTGGCGTCGGCGACCTTCCTCGTGGCAGATCAAATCGTTGCTGCTTCGGATTTTCTTTGGTTTCTGCGTTTGCGTCCCCCTCCCCCCGTGTACTGATGGGGTGGGTGCGCAGCCATTGGTCCACCTTCTGGTGCTGGTGTTCCTCTTGAAGTAGATCTTCATGGACGCTTTCTTGGTCTTCCTGGATCACGGAGACCTCGGCAGCCTCTCTTCACTAGATCTGCTTCAATTTCCAGCTCCTTTCGTCGTATGGCTGCTAGTTTCTCGGCCGCCTCAAGTTCGGCCAATCGTAGCCGCGTAGTCACGCTGGTGTTCGATCTCACTGATCGCGGCGGCGACCTTATACGGCGCTGTTCTGACGATGGTCCCGCTGTAGCGAGGTCTGCGGCGGTAGTAGGTCCGGCCATACTTTCGACTTGAGGTGACGCCGGTGGTTCAAGCGATAGTCGTCGTAGTCGCTCTCGTTCTATTCGTTCCGCTTCCTTGCGACGTACCGATGTTAGTACGTCCCTTTGTTCTAGGGCTCGCCGTTGTTCTTCCATCTCTGCTAAGTCACTTTGACTACGGGTGACCACCATCGCGTTCGGTTGACAGCGCACAGTGACACAGCAGAGATAATACAGCAGCGATATGCAGGTAAGTTAATACTGGTTCACTGACGAACAATTCCTTCTTCCAAGTCGCAGATTCTCCTTTCTTGATTCGGCTGCGAAGGACCAGACTGTAGTGGTCGGACTGTATCGGTGTGTGGACTGTATGGTTTCTTCAGGTTCTTCTAATAAAACTCCAATTTTTGCTTCTTATTTATTTTCTTGAGAGATCAGCTGTACTATCGTCGAACTACAAAACTACCAGTTCGGAGAAGTCGCGACGTCCCCGTAAGGGGGCGTGGCGAGCGGTACCGGGGCTGTGCCCCCCGGCCGCGGAGGCAACACGGTGGCCTGTAAATACAGGCCCCTCATTGGGTCGGCGGTGATGGCCTGTAGCTTGATTGGGCGCGCGTGGATGTCGCGCGCCCATGTGTGTGGTTGCATATTGTAACTCATCCCACTGCCTCTGGGAAGATGGGTTTGCATGCCGATCTGTATCCGGGCAAGCCATTTTCCAGGCGTTCACCACGTCGGTCAAGCACGGCACTTCAGAGTCAACCAGGGAGGGGGCTAAAATCTTCCCGGTCAACTTTTCGGTGCTGTGGACGGAGGACAGGAACCGGCGTAAGCTAATACTGGTAGTGTGGTTTGCAGCCACGCTCGGTCGTCCAAGACCACATTGAATTGACGTTAGTGTACTGCTAATAATTTGGTCAATTTTGTCCAAGAGGGGTGGCTGCTTCCATAAAGGGGAAGAGCGTAGAAAATACTTATATAAAATTTGGGCCAAAACAACAGTGTCTAATCAGGATGAATGCCGAATGTAAATTGATTTTGAAGAGTCTGTCCGAAACGTCGTTGAAATTTTTGATTTTTTCTTCGATGAAAGGAGAAAAACTATTTTCCAAAATTGGGGCACCTAGGAGGTGCAGCGAGCTTTTTCTAAAAAAAATATTTGTGGGGCTATGGCATTAAATTTCTCTAGGGTCAATTGTCTGTCGGTAATGTCAGAAAGGTAAATTTCGTATTTTGAGGGGTTAAGGTCCAAGCCAATGGAATTAAATTACTGTTTGAGAACTTGTAGGTCTTTCAAAACGGTGTCTACATCACCTCCTAGCGTTGAATTTTGAATTTAGTTTCTGGATAATTGGGTGAATAGCTAAACTGAAAATGACAGGACCGAGGGGGCCACCTTGTTGGCATCCTACTGAAGATTCCAAAACATTGTCCTTATATAATAATTTGGAAGGGTGTCTGTAACACTGCCACAAGAAACCATAAATTTCGGGTAGTTCCTTTTTGAATTCAGCCAACAAAGTGTCCCTGTTTACAGAATTAAAGGCGTTCTTCACGTCAACCTTGAGGATGACCTCACTGTAGTGGTCGGACTGTATCGGTGTGTGGACTGTATGGTTTCTTCAGGTTCTTCTAATAAAACTCCAATTTTTGCTTCTTATTTATTTTCTTGAGAGATCAGCTGTACTATCGTCGAACTACAAAACTACCGGATTGTGCGCCCCTTATTATACCCCAGCACGTGGGCGCAAGTAGTGGGTACACTACTGTGTTACTTTCCGAAAAACTAGGCAACCCACCAATCCGGTCATTTTGGTTCGTGTCCGGTCCCCGACAGGTTTCGACTTGTCGCGACCTGTCGGAGGCAAGACTCCGCAACCAATTACAAACATTTCCTTAACTTAAACTTATTCATATACTTATTCTAAACATAATACACGCTAGTTGTTACTTATGTACTATTTTTGTACGCATAGTTCTATGACGAGCTCGGCGTCCGTAACACTCACCTTTATTAGAATGTAAGAATGTACCTACATACCTTCTTACACTTCGATTACTTGTGTTATGGACACTTAAATCGAAACATGACTTTAAAAAGAGTACCTAACTAAATATAAACAATATATTATCAATATATTGTTTATATTTAGTTAGGTACTCTTTTACAGTTTCTAGATAAATCTACAGTTGGTATCGTTTTTTAGGGTTCCGTAACTCAAGGGGAAAAAACTAAACCCTTATTGGATCACTTCGTCGTCCGTCTGTGTGTCAACGTGTTAAGACCCTTTTTCTCAGCAACGCGCGAAGGTATCAAGTCGAAATTTATATCAAATGCGAAGGTCTTCGGAACCTTGCAGTTCTAAAAAATTAAGCTATTAAGTCAATTAATTTATCGGGACGTATTTCGATGTATGGGAGAACATGTTCTTCGACTACACTATAAAGTTTGTTTTTGAGATTAATATATCCTTAATACGGAACCCTTCATTCCGCGTGGCCTGACCCACTTGGCTGATTTTTTTGGTGTAAACTCGTGACAAAAGGTCACGACCTAAGATTTGTACCAATAACAATTATGGTATCTTGCGATATTTATGTCAATATCGGGGTTTTCCCAAGTTCTAAATATTTCTTAATTAGATAAACAAGAGGAAATTAAATGTCACAATAGAAACATACATGAACGTGTCCCAGTTAGGGCTCGGTCATGCCAATCATAATTATTATTATCAATATATGTAGGTAGTTTGCAATAGCTTTGGACGCTTAGCGATCGGAAATTATGCTTTAACTATTAGGTCCTACTCCTAACCCAAGTCGTGGTTATACTATGTCATGGTCTACTATTGAGTTGCGCACATCGAAATCCGTTCCGTTAAGGCGTGAAAAGGTAACAAATAGACAGACAGACAGAATTACTTTCGCAATTACAATATCGGTATGGATACTCTAGATTATGTGTATAATAATAATAAATTTGATAAAACGTATCTTGACTTTTGCTTCATTTCATTTCAAGCTTGTCTTATGAATCGTTGTGTTTGGATCCAGCAAGAAGATTGTCGTGCTTACAACATGTTTTCTAAAAATATATTAGTCGTTCTTATAGTGTACCTTGCGAATCTATCACGTAAGTTTTTTTTTCCATGTTTTATGTACAGTCAGTCCCAAAAAAATGTATACACGGACAAGGAACGTCAGTGACGTCATTCATGAAATGAAGAGGACAAAAAAAAATCTTGTTCTTCTATTAAACGAATTTTGACGTGTCATCATCTGCCTAGCCTTTTCCCAACTATGTTGGGGTCGGCTTCCAGTCTAACCGGATGCAGCTGAATACCAGTATTTTACATGGAGCGACTGCCTATCTGACCTCCACAACCCAGTTACTGGGTAATACGATACCCCTTGGTAAGACTGGTTGTCAGACTTTCGGGCTTCTGACTACCCGTAACGACTGTCAAAGATCCACAAATGACAGCCGGGACCAACGGCTTAACGTGCTTTCCGAGGCACGGAGGGGTCTCGGTATGTAAAGATGGTCACCTATCCACAGACCAACCGCGGCAAGCATAGCTTAACCTGATCGATCGACCTGTGCGGCTGTTATTATTTAGCCACGGGCCCCTTTTAGCCTCGGTCAATTTTGACGTGTCATTCGATAAAAGTCGTACGACGTTGTCAGTCTTGTTTACCTCGTTCTGGATCTATCTCTGTGAAGATTATTTTAGTCATAAAGGCGTACGTCTTCCAGCTGAAATGATGATGACGATGATGAAGTATCAGTAAAATTTGTGTTTTCACTAAAACATAATTTACTATATTTTTTTACAGATGGACAAAAGGATAAAAAGTTTTTTCGGAATGACTATCATTATTTAGAAGCAACAGAGAGCTTCTATAAGATATACTCTTTATCAAAAACTTTTTCTGAAGCCAAAAGGACGTGTGCTTGGGAAGGAGCCAGTTTGTGGTATCCTGAGAACCAGAATGAGGCTGATGCTGTGATATCCTATTGGAACAGTACTCAGCCCACATGGTGGACGGTGCATGTGGGGATATCCGACTTTTTAGTGAAAGGAGTATATGAGACTATTGACGGTAAGTCTAAAGCATACCTAATATTCCAGCGGTACTGTTGTTTATTTTAAATATACAGGGTGGTTGGTGCATCGTTTGCCAAATGGAATTGGCCGAAAGGAGAGGTCATTTGCTATCTCTTAAGGCCCGTAACTCATTCCTTGTTACACCGGTTTTTTTATTATGACCTTTTAATTTTTATTTAGAAAAATACAAGAACTCTGCATTTAAGCTTACATTTAAAAAAAAGTTATGAGTATAGCTTTCAAATTTCATTTTAATTCTTATGTTTACTCTTGTATGGTTCTATGAAATTCAAAATTACTTGCTAATAACATCTAGTTCCTTTTCAATAATAACTCACAAAGTTTTTGAAAAAAGGAAAACACACTTAACACTCAACTTTAAATTGCTGTAAAAAAAAAAAACTAAAAGCGATCAGGATCTTCGAATTATTTTAAAAAGTTCTCTAGTTTGTCCCCTTTCTAACGGTGTGCAATATACCAAAAAAAACTTTTAATAACTTCAGTAATTCGCTAAATGTGTAATCGAGACACATCAGGCTGATATTCGATATTACGGTAAGAACACTAGTTTTCACATTTTAACATTATTTAAATAGGTGGGTAGTGTTATCTCACTCTTACGTAGTCTCTTATCTCTTTCTAGGGTTCTAACTTTCCTCGAACTTGAAATAAACTTTTATTTAATAAGTACCTAATTATAAATTTTGTTCAAATTGTCCTCCACTATTGCGTACACACGCGCGACGTCTTCGTCTTATATCGATTGTAGTGGTATGTAAAGTGACTTACAACCGTACGCGCTAACATGGAATGCAAACCCTTTTTAGCTCTACTGCGTACCAGTCGAGATAAGACGGAGATTTCGCGCATGTGTACGGAATAGTGGAGGACAATTTGAACAAAATTTATAATTAGGTACTTATTAAATAAAAGTTTATTTTTTATTTCAAGTTCGAGGAAAATTCTAAATATATACTTAAGGTGACACGTTGAAAAAAATGAGGTTTTTCTATTTCGTGTAACTCGTTAAGTATGTGGAATAGGGGTTTAACATTTTGGTATATGTTTTTTGACTTTTTGGTCTAGTATCACGTAAAAAGAAAACACGATTCAATTAATTTTCCTCGATAAAAAAAATTTCAAAGTTATATCTATTTTTTTACTTTTTTCGACATCACGCTTAAGAGTTATTCAATGGAATTTACTTTAAAACATAGAGAATTAGCCTTTCAAAGTTTAATCAAAGTAGTTTTAAATTGAATTCATTTATTTTGTTAAAAAGGAGTAAATTCGTTTTGGCACATACGTTCGCATTGTTTTATTCCGAGAGCACGCACACTATAGCCATCTCTCTTCTTTTGCGTTTCAAAAGTAATTGCATCACTTTTGCTCGCTTAGCAGATTTTCGAGTCGCTTTTCGTGACTTTCAGTGTGACCGCGTTGTTGTTCTTAATGAGGGATTTTCTTTTTCTTTTTTTTTTAACGCTTCCCTAGTCGCTGGATAGATGGCACTGAACTTGGTAAGTTACTGCAAGGAACGGAAGTTACATAATTTTTTTATTAATTCACTTGGATGTAATTTTAAGATCGTAAAACGAAAGCAAACGAAACTGTCACTCAACGAGCGTATATGACGTGACGCAATGTTTTTTTTCCAAGCGTTTTGACTTTGGCATCTAGTAACATAGTCAGTTCAACGCCATCTTCAGGGTTCTTGGGAACTATTTTTTTTTTTAATACTGAAAAGAAAAACCTCTCATTGCGTTACCATCATTTAGAGAATTTATTCGGGAAGGTTTGTGCATAATTCAAGAATTCTCGAGGTTTTGTCAAGTTGTAAAAATAAGTAAAAACATATTTTTAATTTGAACGGTTTTAATAAAAATATTGAAAATAATGATGTAGATAATGTACTAAAAGCTAAACAACAATCGGTAGGTCCTAGGCTTTGATTATTATATAATCAAAGGTCTTAGGTACCAGTCATCAAACCAAACTCAAACTCAAAGCATTTATTTCAATTAAACCAATTACAGGCACATTTGAATTGTCTAGGGGTGGTCGGTCAGTCAGAAAGAAGAAGCTAGTTGCCCATTCCAAAGCGTAGGTACCTATGGAGAAGAACGGGCAAGAAACTCCATGGACCACCACTTTCCTCATCAATCTAGCATTGACGAAATTTCTATCAACAGTCAACCGCTCATATATAAATATGAGCTGTAAATGCAATTTACATATTACTCAGGTTACGCTACGCCTCACGATTTTTTTTTTGTCTGATCTATGCCCTACATTGATGAGGAAAGCGGTGTGATGACTTGTACCTAGGACCTACCGAATTATTTTTTAGCTTTAAGTAAGTACATTATCTACATCATTATATTCATTAAAACCGTTTAACTTAAAAAAAAAATAGTTTTCATTTAAACTCTATGATGCGCTATGCACTGTGTTTTACTTGTAAAGCCCTTTCATTTGATACCTGTTACCCATATTAAAACAAATATGAAATTAGAAATATTGAAACAAATATGAAACCTGAAATTTTGTGCCGGCGGCCATCTTAGATTTGAAATGTTTCATAATGTACAGTATTCTACTAGTCAAGCCCTTTTATTTGATACACATATTGAGTGGGTTGTGAAAAAATATGTAATCTGCCATTTTGTAGCGGCGGCCATCTTAGATTTACAATGATACTGATTAAATTAAATTGTATTGTGTAAAGTGTATTGTATTTCACAGGTAAACGAGTGGAGGACGTATACCACAAGTGGAGCATAGGGGAGCCGAACAATTACTTGGATATAGAAGACTGTGTAATTTTGTACGCGAATGGCCAAATGGTTGATGTGCCATGTGACAAAAAGAAACCATTCTTTTGCAAGAAGACCCTTCAGTCTTTAAAATGGAACCAGCACTGCAATATGCCTGATTTAGGTATGTTTTTATTAGAAAAATATTCTAAAAGAAAACTTACTACAAACAGCTGGACAATTTGTCAACTTTAACTACTTATCACAGAGCTCTGCGATTAGCTTTAGTTCTATGATGACAAAGTTGTGTTAAGAGTCCTATTACGGATCGTAAACGCAAATCAAATTATTTCGATCGGCGTACACGAGTCGATAATAGTAGCGATCTCCGGACGATTGCGCGCCAAAAATTCGGCGACAGGTCCTACCTCGTCAAGCGCTTGCGCGGGAATCAGCGGGAATGAGGGGCGCGCCGAATTGACGCAGAATATATAGCATTTTAACTTTATTTATTGCAATTTTGTTTTATTAAATTGAGAAACGAAAACTAATGAAACGTATTCATTGTAGATTGAAGTTTTATATAATATTAGTTTATTTGATAAAGTTGCGTTAATTTGGAGTGTAATGGACGCTGAATCAAGACATTTATTGCTTAAATTAGGCTTTCTTTACGATTTTATCCATAAAAACTCAAGGAATTTAAAGGAATTCTAGAACTCCAATAAACAAGTAAAACATTCAAAGTATCTTTTTATAATTTTAGCATTTATAAGAATTGAATGTAACAATGTGAATTTGAGCGTCAAAGTTCCATCGCCAACGGTTTTTCTTGCAAACTGTGTTCGTAAAATATTTATAGTAAATTACACGAAAAGAAAAATGAAAATGTGTAACTGCAACTTACAAGAAAGAGAATAGTACTATCGTTATTCTTAAACAAATAATTAAAATATCTTACAACTGCTGAAAATTACAGCGTCAAAAATCATGAATTTGCGTAAAAAATGTAACAGGACTCTTAAGTGAATTGTCATGCTGACTGTGCATGTGCAATGCAAAGCTTTGACAGATCCGGTAGCACCACCTGGCGTCTATAATATAACTGCTCAATCCTGTAATTGCTCCACGAATGGTGTAGCCCGCAAGTTCGCGCCAAGTGTGCAGCTCTATTATCTACGACTTAAGTATAGTTCACGGTTACTTTTATATTGCAGAATACACTTTCAACGTGAAAAGTGGCAGCTGTTATAAGATACACTCAACCCCATTGAACTGGACTGAAGCTTACAATGTATGCAGCTCGGAACAATCTTACCTAGCAGTGATCAACAATTGGTTGGAAGTGGAGGACCTCGTGAAGCTTACAGAAACCGCACCTACAAACAAGGTTGCTGGGAGCTACCTAAGAGGCATATATCACCTGGGCTTTCATAACAGATTCAATGACGGCTGGCAGACAGTCAAAGGTACATGAGAGTGTCTATCAATTTCTTCTAGTTACCGAATACGAATAGGGAAGTGTTGTGTCATGTCATCATTGCTCTTTCTATACCTTTTTCGCAATGGAACAATACAGGAAAAATCCATCCAGTAGGTACCACTAAACAGTTTTTAAACTGTATTCTGAGGTCAGTCTGTGCAATTCCTTGACACCAAGAATAGGACAAACACTCACATTGTGTTGGTATGCATTTGTAAGGAGAATGCTTTCATTTTGACTCTTTAACACCATACAAGGAATGGATTTTATTAGTATGGTTGAAATGGAAGGGATTAAAATTCCAAGTGTGTTACATAATCAGGATGTAGGATTTTGTGGTTGATTTGTTTAATATTTTACAGGTACAGGTTTAAATGAAAGTGTTAAATGGTGGGGCAATCGACCGGGCGGAGGGTATGACGACCAGTGTGGATCAATGTTCTACACCGGACGCCTGAACCAGATTGACTGCGGGATGAAGTGCTTCTTTATTTGTGAACACGATGTAGACCAGCCTCCAAACCCAACAGCCCAGCGTCCTTCTCTAACCCAATATAACGAAGAAAACATTGCGAAGTAATTGTAAATAATATAACTACATGTTTGGGTATTTTACGTAATTAAAAATAAATGAGAAACAATTTTTTGAAGTTAAAACTTGTTTGGATGCGTTGGGCATTTTTTTGAGATGGGATAAAACCATTGAACTCGCGCCACTGTTACCGTAAGCGACACCGTGGGTGTTTTGTTTATAAGACGATTAAAAAATACCTGCTTTGGATGTGTTCGGCTGTCCTTGGGTTGTACTCGGTTTTAATGTATATCCGATATGTCAGTGAGTGATGGCAAAGTATTCTGTTTGTGTTTTGTTTTCACTTTTGTCGGCACTCCCGGAGAGCCACTGTTTTTTTTTTGTTGATTTTTGATTTGATAATGAAATGGAAATTTAGCCAAAGCCATAAACTGGGCACAAACCCAGACTACGGGCTGCTACTGCGAAATTTCTGATGGATAAACTAAATAACAATTTGCCGGACCTGGGAATTGAACTCCATAGTCTCACGATTAGCAGTTGCGCTTCACATTACTAGAAAAACGAGTCTGTGTAGTGTAGTGATGAAAATAAGCCTTAATTAAATAGGCACCTAAAATAAGGTTATTTTAAGCTGAAAATCCTGGCCAGATGCTAGAATAAACGAAGCATGTTGCTTGTTACTTATAAGTAAGGTCATATATCGCGCCAGAACGTAAGTAAGAAATGAGTTTTTAAGGGAAAGGTATGGGCATGTGATGAGGAGGGAAAACACGCCTGTGACTAAAAGAGTGATGCATATAAATGTTAATGGATGCAGAGGCAGACCAAAGATAAGATGAATGGATTGTGTGAAGGATGATATAAAATTCCGGTTTCCTCACGATGTTTTCTTTCACCGTTATGAGAGCGGTCATGATAAAATAGTTTACACAAAGTAAAGCACCTTGCAGGCATGCAGCATGTCTGTGTGGTGCCGGACTTAAAGAATAGCACCACCCCGTACTTCCCGTGGGTGTCGTAAAAGGCGACTAAGGGGCGTACCGGAGAATGGGCAGCAGCGTTCTCTATGCATTCCACCACCATACCATACTGCGATCGCCAACCCGCCTGCCAAGCGTGGCGATTATGGCAAACCCCCCCTTTTTGGGGGAGGCCTATGTCCAGCAGTGGACATCTTTCGGCTGAAATGATGAAAGCACGTGTGGGGGTTTGAAACCACGACCTACAACTCGTAAGTCGTGGCCGTTACTACGCATAGGTCCACCACTCTCTCATACTGATCTGGCTCGACAAAACCTAACTTAACAACTTCCGGCGTGGCAACGGCTGTAACCGTATTTTAAAAGTTCATGGAATATTATGGCTCGTCCCCGCGCTTACGTCTCTCCGTGCCCGAGCTTACGTCTCTTCATCCACCTTTGCACCTCTCACCCCTCCGTGGCAACCAGCGGTCGGAGAGCCGTAAGCGCGGCGTCGCCTAGCCGTAGCCGAGTCGACGTATCGGAGCTTCTGATCGGTTTTGGTTACGTGCTTGCGAGGCGAAAGGCGATACGGTACCGATCCCTTTTCGACCTTTCCGACCTCTATAGGACCGCGCCGGAAAGTGTTAAGATCAAATAAATAAAATAATTTACCGTTATGTTTTTTAATCTCGGAAAAAGGACGGTAGTGTCGAAGAATAGTTTTTGATTAACAAGCGCCCTTGTTTTGTGATCTTTTGGATACCATGTGTCTTCAGTTCCATAGGCGTCGGCCAGTTACATCAATATAGCATGACTGTGAAGCGGAAACAAAAAGAGGTGAGTGATAAGTGATTTAGAGGCAAAAAATCCGCCAGAGAGCGGAAAATAAATAAATTTGCTGATTAATAAATAAGGATGTGTTAAGCCGTGTCCACTGCTCACGGATAAAACACGAGTTTGTTTGAATTGCCGATTTGACAGAATTTAGGGCCGGATGTAAAAGTGTATGAGGAAGTGAAATGGTCAACCGTGAACCTCGATCGGTATGATTATCCTGTCTATCCGGAATAACATTATAACTGGTGTCAAGGCAATTACCGCTTAGCGACTAATGCCTGATTTTACTAACACTACGCGAAACCTTTCTGAAGTCTCAACCTCCATTGATTTTCAATCTACCTAGGTATCTATACAGGGTGGCAAGAATATCGCAATATGTGCAATCTGTTACCATGGATTCGTATCGCATTTTTTTATGTAACAGCAGATTTTTTTTTAAGATAACTGATGATTTTTTTTTACGCTACACCTAGAAACATGATTGTGTAGGATTCATGGTTACAGTTAACTCGTCGATGTACCTACCTGCCACCATACAACATTATTTTTAGTAGGTGCGAAACCCGAAACACGTGTCTAGTATTTTTTATGTAAAGAATTTATGTACAACATTTCAAAACTGTATCATGAAAAATCACAAAGTTATAAGTTTGTTAAGTTACCTGTTTGTCCGTACAAAAACATGCTCACCCGCGCCGTCTTGCGCTCATTGATAAAATAGTACCTAGGTACCTAACCGTTCGGCACGGAGATTGGATAACCTAATTAGTGTCGCTCGGTCCAACTTTTAACCTTTTTAGGGTTCCGTATAAAAACGGAACCCTATTACTAAGACTTCGCTGTCTGTCCGTCTGTCCGTCTGTCTGTCTGTCTGTCACCAGGCTGTATCTCAAGAACCGCGATAGCTAGACAGTTGAAATTTTCACAAATTATGTATTTCTGTTGCCGCTATAACAACAAATACTAAAAACAAAATAAAATTAATATTTAAGGGGGGCTCCCATACAACAAACGCGATTTTTTTTGCTCTTTTTTGCTCGATATCAAAAATGGCAACAGGTAGGCACTTGAAATATTCACGAAATACTCAGTTGTATTTTAACTTTAATAATAAATAATAATAATAAAATAAAATAAATATTTAAGGGGGGCTCCCATACAACAAACATGTTTTTTTCGGCGTTTTTGCCTTGTGGTACGGAACTCTTCGTGTGCGAGTCCGACTCGCACTTGGCCAGTTTTTTTAAATATTTTTTGGACAAAATATAACATGGGGTAAAAACTATTGGAATCGATTCAGTTACTTATTCAGAACAAACTTCAGGTTTCGCATATACTAAAAATAACGTTGTATATAAAAATGAAATGCTGTTCGTTGGTGAGCGCCTCACTTTAGAACGGCTGCTGGACCGATTTGGCAATTTTTTGTTTTACAATAATCGTAATTTTAAATTCATAAATTTAAGTAAAATTTGCCAATTTTTCTTGCCACAAAACCTGGAAAAAAAAATTTGCTAATTTTACTTAAATTTTAGTTTCCAGGAAAATTTTCAAATTGGGGAAAACTGAACGTCCTTGTTTCTATGAGATTATTAGGACAGGACGTCTGACAGGTCAGCTAGAAAAGTTAAGTACTTAAAAGTACAATAAAACTACAAACCTATCATGCAATATGAAGTCATCGTCTTCAAGTACCGGAAACGTTTTCAGTGGATTTTTCTGAAAGTTGGAATCTTACAGTAAAAACTTTCCGTCGAGATAAAGACGTTAAGGTACTGTACCTACTCATCTATTTAGTACGTCGGACAGTTTTCGTCGTATATCTCAAAAAAAACCGGGCAAGAGCGAGTCGGACTCGCGCACCCAGGGTTCCGTAACATCCGGGTTTATGCATAAGGTTTATGTTTATGAAATTAAATGTTTTTTTTTTTGAGTTGATTGAATGAATGGTAAATTAACGGTTTACGATTTATGACGTATTAAAAAAAAACTACTTACTAGATCTCGTTCAAACCAATTTTTGGTGGTAGTTTACATGGTAATGTTCATCATATATTTTTTTTAGTTTTATCATTCTCTTATTTTAGAAGTTACAGGGGGGGGACACACATTTAACCACTTTGGAAGTGTCTCTCGCGCAAACTATTCAGTTTAGAAAAAAATGATATTAGAAACCTCAATATCATTTTTGAAGACCTACCCATAGATACCCCACACGTGTCGTGTGGGTTTGATGAAAAAAAAAATTGAGCTTCGGTTCTAAGTATGGGGAACCCTAAAATTTATTGATTTTTTTCTAATTTTGTGTGAAAATCTTAATGCGATTCACAGAATACATCTACTTACCAAGTTTCAACAGTATAGTTCTCATAGTTTCGGAGAAAAGTGGCTGTGACATACGGACGGACAGACAGACAGACAGACATGACGAATCTATAAGGGTTCGGTTTTTGCCATTTGGCTACGGAACCCTAAAAATAACTTTCATCTAAGTTACCTCGTCATTGCTATACCACTTTTGACAACAATTACCATTTTGTAAATTAAAACTTTACCAAGGATGAAATTAACTAAATGTCACATCGACATAATGTGCCCTGTCGTTTCGTGACGTGTGTGTGACATTCAACCTTAAGCCGTTTGTCCACCGCCACCTTCAACGAGAACGAGATGACGGCGCCGAAGTAGCGATACATACATTTACTATGGCTGTATGTACACCACACGTCCGTCATCCGAGTGCTGGGGTCCCGCCCCGCTTTTTAACTAGTTTGGCGCAATCGCCCGAACTCGGCCCGAGATAGTGATAGGTCGATGTTCCAGCAATACAAAACATGTTTGATCTTGTGCACAGACTGCCGTCGCAACGGCGCCATTCGCCCGGATTTTGTTTTGTCTATCATAACATACTGAACCGACTAGTTCGGTCACGGTGACACGATCGCCGTCACCGGGACGTTACGTTCAGTTCGAATTATCTCGTTTCTCGTTGACGTCCCGTTGACGGTGGCAGTGGGCAAATGTCCTTAAAGTGGTAAAGAAAGGATGGGGTTCGTACATACATAATTTTAAGAGCTTACACTCATAAAATCTGGATTTAAATGTTGCTTATCTTGAAGATCAACTTCTACATTCTCGTAGGGTACTTTGAATATCTCGCAAGCCATAATAGATGCGCGCACCGGTGGGCTAAGCTCCGTCGTGTAAAGTTTCACTACCATCTGAAATAAATATCATCATCTGCATAGCCTTTTCCCAACTACGAGTATGTTGGGGTCGGCTACCAGTCTCACCTGATGCAGCTGAATACCAGTATTTTACATAGAGCGACTGCCTATCTAATTTCCACAACCCAGTAACTGGGTAATACGATACGCCTTGGTAAGATTGTTTGTCAGACTTTCGGGCTTCTGGCGACCCGTATATAACGACTGCCAAAGATCTACGAATTACACCCGGGACCAACGCAACGGCTTAACGCGCATTCCGAAGCACGGATGAATCTTGATATGTAAAGATGGTCATCCATCCACGGACCAACCGCGGCAAGCGTAGTTTAACCTGATCGATCGATCCGTGTGGCTGTTATTACTTAGCCACAAGGCCCTGAAATACATTTTATATGAAACTAATTTATTATTAAAGTTCAACACCTCAATTGCTTAACACAGTTTCAATCACAATCCGAGAGTTTTGAAGGATATTTCTAATCCGTTGCTTCATAGGTGTAAAAAATTTGTCTGCTCAAGAACGTAAATAACGCAATGAACGTGGCTGAACTGTCAAAATGAAAGAAATTGCGATCCGATATCATTTTATATGTGTTACGCAATTATTCCACAGGATTTTCAGTGTCTTTAGTGTCGGCAATGCTATATGAGCTAAAGAATAGCTTATGCCATGCTAAAATAATAAGCAAGACAGCAAGTTTGTCAGCCTACTAAACGGCTCTATATGTTCAACCCAGCATAATCATAAACAGCCTATTATGTTCCCTCTAGTGGGACACAGGCCTCCTCTCGCTGAGTGAGCCGCAATCCACCACGCGGGCTCAAGGCGGGATGGTTGATGCACAGACAGCACATCAAGTTACTACAATCTGTCAGATTTCTTTAATAGATTTTCAACTTTATCGCTTTTTGGGAAAATTTGACAGTTTCGGGTAGCTTCATGTGCTGGCGTCTGTACATGTCGAATTTTGTGTTTCAAGGACATGCCGGTTTTCTCACGATATTTTTCAGTTTTAAGAGCAGCGGTGATCTGAAATCGCGAAAAAAAATCAACTGTTCCCTACATTCTGACGAGATATACGCTGGTTTTTTTTTTCGCGATTTCAAGTTTGGTCCCATAGTAAAAGTTGTTCATAATGATGAGTACAATGACCTCTTAAGAGGTTGTTAATGTTTTACCAATAACCCTGTATAAAGACATTCTGTAGTATATTTAGTATCAGCATAGCACCCGTGCGAAGCCGGGGCGGGTCGCTAGTTACCAATATTAAACGATTGATACCGGGAGCTTCTTGTGCTTAGCGTTTCCTTATTCTTGGTCTATTACACAATTATCTGTAGGACTATGTTCTTGAGTGACATGTTGTAAAAGCTCTGTCTACAAGGGTAGCGAGGACCAGTTAACTGCAGCTAACTGTTATAGCCACTGTTCCCCTGCCTATGTCCTCCTACATTTTAGTAATATGTTGTACGTCGTACTAAAACTTGATGTTATTTGTTCATGGAATTCGGCGAGTGAGCCGTAACATTCAGTACTTACTGAAGCATTGCGCATATCTATACTACTATAAATGAGTAGATGGTAGGAAGGAAGTACTTACAATGTCGGTCTGTAAAACTTATTAACTTATTCCAATTCTAGACTAGAAGAAAACTAAACTAAATGTATTCTATTAAGGGCTGATTTTTCCATCGCCAGATAACTTTTATTCGAGGAACAAAATTGACGTTTGACAGTTTTTGTATGAAATAACTGTCAAAATTTCAAAATTATTCCTCGAATAAAGTTATCAGATGATTTAAAAATCAGCCCTTACTCATCTATCCTAGTCCAATAAACAATACATAATATTTACACACAATATTTCAGATGACAACAATACACTTTCTTATCAGGTTGACAGATATCAAGAAGTACCTTTGTGGTAGGTACTTGCATACAAATAGGTTGATTTCTAACCGACTTCAAAATAGAAGGAGGGTTTATGGTCGTCGTTATGTATTTTTTTTATGTATGTTCACACAGACATAATTATAAGAGTAGTATGCTCATCGATATTTTCGCCAATGAGAGGTTTTTCTTTTCAGTATTAAAAAAAAAACATAGTTTCCAAGAACCCTGAAGATGACGTTGAACTGACTACGTTACTAGATGCCAAAGTCAAAACGCTTGGAAAAAAAAACATTGCGTCACGTCATATACGCTCGTTGAGTGACAGTTTCGTTTGCTTTCGTTTTACGATCTCAAAATTACACAATCATAATCATAATCATTTATTAATTTGCGAATATGGGTACAAAAGAAAAGGTCTCATACAAACAACAGTGTCCATTAGCCATATCCTACCATAAGGCATGCAAATTTACAAATACACATTTACAAATACACAGGTATCTACGAAACTATCCAAGTGAATTAATAAAAAAATTATGTGACTTCCGTTCCTTGCAGTAACTTACCAAGTTCAGCGCCATCTATCCAGCGACTAGGGAAGCGTTAAAAAAAAAGAAAAAGAAAATCCCTCATTGTGGAGTGATTTTGAAAATTATTTTTCATTTCGCAGAGGAAGCTTGTGAGGTTAACTTTTATTAACTAACTAAATTTTATTAACTTTACTTGGGTAGTTTTTGAGTAAGCTGCGATACGTATTTGCAGCACGGAGCAGGGGTGGCCCAGTGGTAACGGCCGCGACTTATGAGTTGTAGATCGTAGGTTCGAACCCAGACAGGCGCTATACTTTGCGTAAATTATTTCATCACCACTGCTCTTAAAAAGATGAAGGAAAACATCGTAAGGAAACCGGCATGTCTTAGAACCAAAAATGCGAAGACATGTGACATGTACCAAGCCGCACTGGGCCCGCGTGGTAGATTATAGCCCATTTCCTCTCAAAGAGAGGAGGCCCGTGTCCCAGCAGTGGGAACAATATAGGCTGATAATAATACCTACGTATTTAATCCACTTTGATGTGTGTATCTTGATGATGTTAGAATACTTCCTATCACTGTTGTTTACGTAGCAAGTAGTGGTACATACGAACTGGTGTGGGGTAAAATAGTATTTGGGTAAAAATTAAAAAAGACAATCGACTCCCAGGAAAAAAACATTTTGATTCGAAAAATAAGTTTAATTTCGGATGTCGGCGGCACAAAACTGAAACAATTTTTCACATTGTAATTTTTTTTTTAATAATTATAGATACAAACTATGCAGCAATGGAAGAACGAAAAACTTAGCAACGTTGCACAAGAGTGCGTTAAAACGACATTGAACGCCTTGTTTCGGTAGGCAGTAGGTATACAAAGATTTAAACGCTTGTTGTTATCTCATTTTAGGGCCCGAATACACGAACATAAGAAAAAAAAGTCTTATTTCGTTGTAAAGTTATAACTTACAACGCCAAAAACTTCCTTTTCGCGCTTGGCCTAAATCCGAACTAATAGCGCCATTTTGTTTGGTCAATACAATTTCTGTGACAATTTCACAAATACTTACCAACAACGCCCCCTGTTAATGTAATTCAGGCGCCAAAAGATCCTTGTTGTTGTCCTTTTTATTCCGGCCGTCGAGAGCATGCGTTCCTGGTACCTTCAATGCGACAATTCTAGTAGTTTGTATGAACGAACAGATGTCACGAACGCATTTTCTCGACGGCCAGACTGTAAGTACTAGCCTGCCTGCGAGGTGATAGCATGGCCCACAAAGGGAGCACCGGACTGCCGGTGCCTGCAAATAATCGTATTATCTGCATATTGGCAATGAATCGTACGTCAAACGACTATTTACTACAACATGACTATGATGATCATGTTAAAACGTCATGTTTCTATTTTATGTGGTTTCGGTTTTGCAGTGCCTATCAATGAGCTAACAGCTGGCATTAGCGTCAAAACAATAGCTGTTATACACGTCTAAAATGTCTTTGTGCCAATTTAAATGCTCATCCTTTACTACTCCAAAACATGTAATGTGTGACACTGGCGTTTGGTCAAGTGTGGACAGGTTTTAAGTGGCAACTGTGGTATCGATATATTAAAATCCTGTAAAGGTTGGCTCTTCTTGGTTTTAGAAAATTACAATAAGTTTTTTCAAAATTAAGAGTAAACGATTAATAGCGAGTTATACTGTTCATACTGTGATAGGACAGTTCTCAGTGTAACATCTTATTTCATTCCAATCTGAGCAATGCATAATGAGCGGTATGTTATCTGCGTAAGTAAGAATAATACAATGTGTAAGTGTATGTACCTAAGTTTGCATAACTGGCTTATATAGATTAAGAAGAATGTCGGTCCAACGATACTTACCTGTGGTAATCCGTAATTACTAGGGCGTTCGACTAAGGGCGTTCATTGCTTGTGCAATTATATATATTCAAACTTTGCATTCTCTCATTTTAAATAGATTTAGTGGAATTCCTCCTGAGACAGAGACTGTCTCAAATGCCTTAGATAGGTCCAAAATGATGCGAACCCAAATTAATTGGCTGCTACGATGTTAGCATCTAGGTATATTTAAGATTCGTTTCCATTAGCTTTTAGTTTAAAATTCTCTCTACTATTAGACGCAGAAAGCATAGAAATAGGTCTTTGTAGTCTGGCTGAATATGCGCTTTTTTTAAAGTATCGGAAAGCACAGTTAGTAATAGGAAGGTTACAAATGTATGTTAACACCCGGTTTAGAAACTTACCTATGGCTTTAACCATCTGGATGGAAAAAAAAACAAATATTTCAAACATCCTGAAACAGTTTCATTTCCTAAAAGGATTGGTAAAGGTATTTGTATTGGAAACGTTTACTTGTAAAATGATTATGCAAATAATAGAAAGTATATGTTGTAATTAGATAAAACAAAATTATAAAGAGTTATTATAACATATTGAACTGTTATAGATTTGCCATACATTCATTCATTCATTTAATTTTGCCTGTATTATTAGTGTAGTGGCGATTAGTTAGCAGATGCTCTGTTATGAATATTTACAGTCTACCACTCATACGCATACATAATCTGCATTCGCGATTTATTTGCAAAAAATGTAAATAAATATGAGTTTTTGGAGAAATTAGGTACTTTAAATCCTACACAATAAAGTTCAGTTTACGCTACAACTTCAAACGTTTTTATAACTTTTTCTATAGTGCTAGTCACTCTGAAATCAACTTAATTACATTGAAATAAAGTTGATATTTCTTTAACTTGAAATAATATTTATTTAAAACATAACTTTGAATAGACTTTACACCACTCGCTTATTACAACTAGTGGTGGGTATATGCCTAGACAAAGAGGGTATATTAAGCATTTATTCTATAGAATTCATGCCAATTCACAAAAAATGCCCGGGCAAAGCCCCATCTCAATACACTAGATGGGTAGCTAAAAGGCCTAAGATAAACACTTCTTTATATACTGGCTAAGCAGAGTTGCTCCAGGTTCATTGTGTTTTTTAGCAAATGGTGTCTTCTTCAAGTTTGCCAGCCATGCGGTTGTTTTCGGAAACCTGAAAAGTAAAATCGTTAAGTTCACCAATACAAATAATTTTTTTTTTTCTTGTCAACTTTCTTCTTATTTCAGCCGACTTAAAGCCAAAGAGGTGTGCGGGTGTAAGGTGTGTGGTTGTGTGAGGTGAGGTGTGTTTCCAACCTTGAAAATGTTATTCTATCTTTTCATTCATTAATAAATGTCCCTGATCTAAAATTGCTGGAGTAGCTATGAATGTAGTCGTTAAACTAAAGAGGGATTATGCAGGCCTGGTCTGGGTCTGGCCAGGGTGGGACTAAATGGGGAAATCCTATTCCATATAGAAGCTGAAGACGATAACTTTTGTATCCCCATTTAAATTTAGTTAATTTGTTGTATAATAAAAACCCTGGATCGAAAGAGCTGGAAGTCATGGGGAGAAGCCTTTGCCCAACAGTGATGATGCAAGCTAACAGTTACCAGTAACTATATACCTAGTAAGGAACCTTTTAAAATAGTTATGTTCATACGCCAGTAGGAGCAACACCAGTGTCAGGCTAGCCTCAAATCAGTATCATGCATGCATTACTAGCCTTTATCGTTCCCACTGCTGGCACACAGGTTTCCCCTCTGTGAGAGGTAATAAGAGGCCGTAATCCGCCACGCGGGCTCAGTGCGAGTTAGTAGATGTCTATGTCTTCGAACCAGTATCACCGCTTCGAGAGCAGTAGTGATGAAATAAATTACACGGAGTAATGTGCCTGCCTTGGTTAGAACCTACGACTCGGTAAGTCGGGGCCGTTACCATTGGGCCACCACTGCTCCCGATGGCTGCTGGCCTCTTATACATTCTAAACTCTGTATTACGATAGGTCAACTCAAAGTACCTACGTTAAACATAGAGTCATTGCATAGATGAAGTTTCACTTACTTTTTCGCATCTATTGGCAGTATAGCTTCCAAAGACGTCACATTACTTAAGGCTGACACATCGGCAATTGTGATGTGATCAGCGGCAAGGAACTTTGTTCGAGTTAAGAACTCTTCAAGAAAACCATATGCCTCGGCAATGTCATCGTACTGTTTTTGGTCTACGTTCTTTTTTCCTTCAACTATTAAGGGATACTGCAAACAAAAATAAACGTTGGTTTATCATTAAAAATAATGAAATATTAAAATGTTTTGTCTTTTAATATATTTTTTTAAAAGAAAAAAGAAACTACTATTCCGTAAAATAGTCAATTATTCTTAAAACAATTTTAAGGATACTTTTATCCGAGTTATACAGGTTGCAAGGACATCGACGCGCAAACTGTAAACTTGAATTCAGCACATGAGTCTGAACTAGCATAACTTCTCTGCTTCATAGGAAAGTGCATTGACTACACGCTAAAAATTTATGGAACAGCATTTTTTTTTTTAAATAACCAACGAAATATTTCAACGCAGGGGGATTCAGAATCATGTACTGTGGTTACAGATTGCGCGTCGATGTCGACGACTCCCGGCCACCGTAGGCGCGGAGAGTAATGGTACTCTCCGTCCGCAGGCCCGCGCCTACGGTGGCCGGGAGCTACCCATGTAGCTCACCGTCCGATCAGGACCAGGGGGCTTACTCTCCAAAATAATTTTAATTCCAATGAAAGGCCAATACGATTCCAATGTTAATTTTACAGTCACGTGATTCGGTACTCTTGAAAACAATATTGTCACCATTGAAATGAAATTGATATTGGTCCGCCATTATTTTGTTACACGTGAAGTTAGCTATGTTACGGGCTGCAATAGTGTGGTTCAACTCATTACGATAAACCGGTAATAGGGCTTTAATATGCTTTATCCTTTAAATAACAAGGCTAATAAATAAAAATTATATAAATAGTTCTTTAATTGATTAATTATAAAGTATTTAATTCATTTGAGCGTAAGAAAAGGATTAAAATCATAAAATTTACCATGACTTAGGCTTCATGCAGTAGGATCGTTGCCTACACTTCTAAAAAAAAAAGACTGCGTGTAAGTGCTCCAATTTCAAACATAAAGTGATTTTAGAAGTGAATTCGAACTGCAAGTTTGTTTGTGTTTAACAATATTGTTCGCGTTTGGTTCTTTTTAGTAAGAAATAATTACTGTCCACTAAGTTACTTTACTAATTAGTATTACAGTTTTATACAAATAGATATACACAACTGCTTTTTAAAGTAATGTTTTTGTAACGAACGCCGAACGTGTTTATGTGAATAGTGAACATGACTTTGATAAATACTAGTGAAGTGATAAATAGGTAAGTAAGAATATGTAAAAGTGATAGTTAGAATAGGATAGTTAAGACCCTTAAAGTACCTAGCGTGGGAGTCGATATGTGCTACTACTGTTTTACTGAGTAAGATTTTGATTTTCTAATTACATTTTAAGTGTTTGTATTGTTCTAATTAGCTTTCTAACTGGGTTTTATTGTTAGTTTTCGTATTAGAATCTGATATGAATATTTAACGTAGAATTTTTGATAATTTTAATGCACGAAGAAAAATGATAAAATAATTACGTAACTTGAAAACGAGGTTTTTTGTTTATAGGAATATTTGCAAGATTTTAGTGTCAAATGAGAGGATTATGTTTAAAACTGATATTCTAGTTTGAATTATGTAAGTAAATCGGTCTACGGGTTTTAAAGATAGAAAGAATTTTGTTTAAAGAAAACATGCCGAAGTCCGATTTGAGTAAGTCAATGTTCTAGAAAGTTTTTACTGTATAGAGATAGGATAAAAATGTTCTTATGTAATACGAAAGAGGAGTAAAATCCTTGCTCACTCCGTAATTTGCTTTAAATTCGTATTCATTCATAGAAAACGCTTTGTCCGTATAACGCATCATCCGACGCTCATCTCGTCTTTGTTTCAGTTGTTTTTTTATGGGAATTAGGTAAAACACTATATATAATTGCTTATCGTGCCATGTTAAACTCTTATAACTCACAAAAAACCACATAAAACGCAAAACAATTTCTAAAAAGTTACACTTTTGTTATTGGAAAAATCACTATCAACAAACTATCCCAACGCAATATTGACGCAATATACAGCTGTCAAAATACACTCAAGAGTACCGTTTACCCCACGCCAAGCCCGTTCCCAATTCCACTTAGTTCCCCAAAATGGACACCCAATCTAAAAATTAATTGGCGCTAGCATCGAACTCAAGAGTACGAAACGTCACAATTCCAATGTCGATCTATCGGAATTAAATTCAAGAGTAAGCACCCAGGCCCGTGCCAGACGGCGCGTACGTGCCTCAAAGAGATGTCAGCATTAAGGAAGGGGTTTCTTAGGGCCAAAGCCTGCCGGGGCAACGGGATTGTCCGAAAGGGTTACCGCTACCCCGGAACATAAAGGGCTAAGGAAGGAACACAGGTGGGTTTTAGTCAGTAAGAGTCTGACACTCCTTTCCGCTCCACCCAGAGTGGGAGGGGTGATTTGATAATTTCCCACCCAACAAAAAAAAAAAAGAGTTACCTGTGCGTATACATTGACACTCGGTCACGCTACACTGAGTGTACCGTGCACCTATAGATAGTGTATCTTTATAAACGTTAGATAACAAAATATATAGGTAAATTATTTTAATATGTATAAATTACTTACAGTTACATTTCGTACTCTAGGAAAAAGAATTGATGTGTTGAAGAAAAGTTTTTGATTAACCAGTGCCCTTTTTTTGACATCCTTTGGATACCACGAGTCGTCTTTTCCGTAGGTATCAGCTAGATACATAAGTATAGCGTGACTGAAAATAGAGAATACAAACATGAGTTACGAGAGGTTATTAAATAAAGTCAAAGAAATGCCATAATATTGAAACGTACACTACGCAGCATGCAGTACGCAATTACGCAGACTGGAAGAAAATCAAACATAGCGTTTGTGTTTTTGACAAAACGAGTTTTAATTTTAGTCCAAACTTCACCCTTTTAGCCATTTTTAACTATTTTAAACCTTATTTCGACGGTCGCAATGTTATCAATATAAAGTTGTTAGACTTGGGTTTACCTTGACTTGGGTTTTTTTATATTTTTAACCGACTTCTAAAAAAGGAGGAGGTTCTCAATTCGGATGTTTGTATTTTTTTTTTTTTTTATGTTTGTTCGCGCTTAACTCCGTCGCTTGCCAACCGATTTGAAAAATTCTTTTTTTGTTGGAAAGGGTAACCTTCCCAAATGGTCCCATGAAAATTTTATCGAAATCGGACAAGCGGTTTTTGAAAAATCAACAAAAACCTAAAAATTTATCTACATTAACGATCTTTTCATATTTCATAACTCCGTCATTTACGAACCGATTTGGAAAATACTTTTTTGAGCATTTGCTCTAGAAAATCATCATTTGGTGAAGTGGAGCTGATGATAAAGACCACAGATGGCTATCGGAACTACTCAATGACAAATATTTCACGGGTTGCGATTCGATTATTTTAATATGGTTGCCAAGCAATTTATGCTCGTTACAATGCATATGGTGAAATGGAGCTGATGGTGACTTCTCAAACAGCTCCAGTTCTCCTGGCAACTAACGGGAGAACTCTGTAGGGGAACTCCTCAACAATTAACGTCCCTGCATCGGGTAAAGCAATATTTTGTAAAAGGTGATGAGCAGTTGAGATTAGGCTATTGTAACTTAGATAAATTACAAACTGACCCACTAAAAAGTGAAAAATAAAAACTTTTTTTCAAAAAAAAAACAACCGACTTCCGAAAAACACTATAAAGTGAAAAATAACTTTAATTTCGGAAGTCGGTGGCAAAAAACTAAAATACAAATCCAAAGACACCGACTTCCGAAATTAAAGTTATTTTTCACTTTATAGTGTTTTTCGGAAGTCGGTTGTTTTTTTTTGAAAAAAAGTTTTTGTGTTTAGAACTTTACTTTGTCGGAATAAAATTGGTAATTCAAAAATGGTTGAACGCAGCTGAAGTTTCCTAGCAGCATACAGAGCAGCCAAATCATCGACCAATCAAATGATGAACAAGCACCAGTACGGGTTTAAATCAGGGAGGTATTAAAGTTATGTCACGTTTAAAATAACAAACCTATCATGCAGAATTATATCACCGTCTTCTAGTACAGGAATGGTGTGCAGTGGATTTTTCTGGAAAAAAAAATTGCTTAACAAATGTCGTACAAATAATAAAACTTGTAAAGTTATTAAATCTTTAGAGCTGATTTTTTAAAGTAAGCCTGCACGGACTGTTATACGGGGTAAAATATAACTAGCTAGCGAAACTGCAGACGTGGTGGCTATCGATATCTAGGGGATCGAGGAGGGGGGTGGGTGGGGGTGAGTTTGACTAGAAAAAATCTGTTTTATTTGTTTAGATATCATAAACTATCACGTCTGTGACGTTTACACAACGCAGTCTGATAATTCAGGTGACTACACTAACTGCGGTTGGTGACCCCCCAAAAAATCCCATCAAATTATAATTTTTTTGTTTTATAACTTTATGATGTCGATACATATTACGTCTGCGGAGTTTTGCTAGCTAATTTAATTTGACCCTGTAAAGGGGTACCGAGGATAGTTGTGTCATAGGAGAGTTGACAAAAAGCCGATTTTATTAAATCTACTCTAGGACTTTATATGAACTGTCAACGAAATGGCATCTTCTGGTATTTTTACCCGACTGCGTCAGAAGGAGGGTTATGTTTTTCGAGTGTATGTATGTATGTATGTATGGCAGTCGGGGGACCTCTTAGCATAGGTGTTCCACAGAACATACATTTTTAAATTAATTTTTAGCAACTAAGAAATCCTTTTAGTTTATTTTGAGTATTTATGGACTTATTCTATTACTTTCAAATACTCTGGTGTCAAATGATCCTTCTTTAGAAGATCTACTTCTATCTTCTCGAATGGGACATTGAATACTTCACAAGTCATCATGGCCGCGCGAACTGGCGGGCTCAGATCCAATGTGTAGAGTATAACACCCATCTGAAAATAAATATAGCAAATATTTATCTATCTACTAACGATTGGTTCTATTTGTTATTATGGCAATATTAACTTAGGTACAGTCGCCAGTACATCAAGCTACCCGAAACTGTCAAATTTTCCCAATCAACTTTGAACCTTATGCTTTGGCGATAAAGTTGAAATTCTATCAAAGAAATTCGACAGATTATAGTAGCTAGATGTGATGACGTCGATACATAACAACTATTTCACTACTTCGAGCGAGAAAATTACATTTTATAAACCAATAAAAATGTCTGGTGCTGTTAGATGCATTCATAATAAACACATTAGATGTCGATTAAACAACCATTTATATCTACTAGTTATATATTTATACCGCACAATTACACAATTTTTACAAAATGTTTGTAGCATCCACACAGGTAGGTACCTACTTATTTCTTTATTTTTATTCGTGTTTTTCTGTTATTTAAATTCATTTATGAGGTACAGACCAAATATGGCTTTATAATCATGCGTTTCCATTTAGCGATATTTAATACTCAAACTCAGAAATAATCAAAACACCAAAACAGTTATTCTATATAGGTACTTACATTTTTATCTAACTACGTAAAAAACTCCAACACTATAATAACACAACACGTATCAGATACTACTGATCAACCAAGGCCAAGCAACGCTTATTTATACATTTATGACGAACACATACATATCTATATGTTGTTGATAGGTATTACTGCATTATTCAGAAAAACTCTTTGAACAGATTATCTTATAATGTAGATAAGTTACAAAACAGGAATCCAGATAATTATATGCAACTAGCTGCGCTCCGCAGTTTCACCGCATAAGCGTCGATCCCGTGGAAATATCGGGATAAAAAGTAGCCTGAGTTAATCCAAGGTCTCATTCCAAATTTTATCAAAATTGGTCCAGCCGTTTGAGCGTGAAGACGTAACAAACATATAAACACACACACACAACCTTTCGCCTTTATAATATTAGTGTGATATGTGATATTAGTGCGATTATCTTTATTTTTACCGACTTCACAAAAAGGAGGAGGTACTATGTTCGGATGTTTGTATGTTTTGTTTTTTTTTTTTTTAATTTTTTTTTTGTATGTTTGTTCATCGATTACTCCGCCAATTGTCGACGGATTTTCAAAATTCTTTTTTTTACAAAGTATAAAACAAAGTCGCTCCCGCTCCCTGTTGACTTAAATCTTTTTAAACTACACAACGGATTTTAATGCAGTTTTCAGCAATAGATAGAGTGATTCAAGAGGAAGGTTTATATGTATAATACATGCAAATTATAGTAGAGAAAAGCCGATAAATTCAAAGATTTGTAAATTGTGATGTCGTAACAAACATATTTTTGTGAGCTTACATTGCAAACGCTGGCTAAGCCTTAGAAGATAGATTTTTGAGAGGTTTTTCCTTTGACACTGCACCCGTAGCTCGTATCAATAAGCTAGGCCGTCACAATCCATATTTTGAAAATTACTGAATCGATTTTGATGAAACTTGCACTGTTCCCTAAGTTGAAGTAAATATAAACCAGTAAAAAAAATGGTCACGATCCGATTAATAGTTGCGGAGAAATGCGTGGACAAACATACATCTATAAATTTGTTTGGAAGCCGTAATAGATTGTAATATGTGAATATAATGCAGTTTCAATAATATTACAAACATACGTGTCGAATAGATAACCTCCTTTGTTTTTGAAGTCGTTAAAAAAGAGGGGGCAGAGTAGCTGCCGGGCGGGGCGGTACGAAGTTCGAGGTCAGCTAGTTAGATATAAATATTTTTATCTGTAGATATACAATTTTGCATTGTCATTCACCTCTGACGAAATAATACTCGCCGGCGGTGAACACAAACTATTAATACCTACATGTAAGTAGGGGAAAGGTGTACATAATGATCCCTCGAGGTAAAATGATTCCCCGCAGTTCTCAATGAACTACTAGAACCATCTATCGGATTTACTTGTAAATGTCCCTCCCGACACCCGATCAGTCGCCCAGTGACGTGTCATGGCGGTGTGAGTGCAGTGCGTTGTTCCATGATCAAAAATATAAAATCGGTGCTGTTTATCTACGGAAAGAAACTTTTCAGTGTAAGATTATTTCCTTTTTACTAACTATTTTTAAATGACGGTCTTACTCATGGTTTCTATATATGTTTGATAACGTTTTTAAGTATATTTTGTTATTCGTATAGTGATGTTTTAGGTTAGTTTTTGAGCGATGTGTGCAAATATTGCACTTGGGGTCAAATGATCCCTTTCATTCTGTATAAAATGAGCCCAGGGATCATTTTACCCACTACTTTTATTTTATTGCAGATCATGCCGCGTGGTTACATTCGGAAAACAACTCGCCAAAACTGGAGTGAGGATGCCATGCTGAAGGCACTAGACGCTGTGAAAGAGGGAATGCCCTTTAAAACGGCCAGTAGCAGCCTTGGGATCATTTTGGACACCTATGTGTTCAAAATGATCCTTTAGTAAACTTCTGAGAAACATTAAATAACTTAAAAAAGACACATAAATCTAAAAAATAGGGTACGCCATTACGAAACCAGATAAATAAATTAACCAAAACTAATTTTATATTACAGATAACTTAAATATTTTGGCTACAGCATACATCTTCCCTTAGAGGTATCGTTTTGTACACCTTTCCCCTATCTCTTTTATTTACACGGGACTTACTTGCAATTTTCTGTACGTTTCTTGAGCGGGAAAATCGCTGATAGCTAGTCGCTTCCCTGTCGGTGCGGGACGGGTGTCTTACTAGCATTTTATAGCTATCCTAGCTTGAAAAATTAGCATTGTGTAACTCCAGTTTGTTTGCTATGTGCCCTGATAATCATTTTGCTCACGAAACCGCGTTATAATGAGATCATCGTTAACTAAATAATTACTGCATAAACGTTGGAAACAACGAGCTATTTATTTTGTTGCGCAATTTGCATTATCAAGAAAGATTGTTTTTTTTGGAAGTCGATTGTTTTTTTTTAATAGATACAAACTATGCAGCACTGGAAGAAAAGCTTAAAAATGTTGCACAAGAGTGCGTTAAACCCAATGATATTATATTAAAGAGGTAGATGTGGCACTAGACAAATTCAGACAATTGTTGTAGTTTCGTTTAGTCCGCTAATAGCAGCGAGCAACACGCTACAGATAGCTATCTCTTTCTGTGTCATACGTTCCGTATTGTCTATTGCAGTAAGTACTTCGTAATAACAACGCAACAATACAGAACGTCGCTCAGTATGAACGTAGCGTATCTTTATTTTATAATATCATTGGTTTAAACGACATTGAACGCCTTGTTTCGGTAGGCAGTAGGTAAGTAGTTGGTAACATATTATTATTGTCCGGCGTAGAATACAAAGATTTAAACGCTTGTTGTTATATCGTTTTGGGGCCCGAACACACGAACGTACGAATCAAAAACTCATTCCGTAGTAAAGTTATAACGTACAGACGCCAGCACATCAAGCAACTACAATCTGCCAAATTTCTTTAATAGATTTTCAACTTTATTGCTAAAGTGTAAGGTGCAAAGTTGATTAGGAAAATTTGACAGTTTCGGGTAGCTTGATGTGCTGGCGTCTGTACAACGCTAAAAGTTCCTTTTGGCGCTTGCCTGGAATCCGAACTAACGGCGTCATCTTGTTTGGTCAATACAATTTCTGTGACAATTTCACAAATCCTTACCAACAACGCCCTCCTGTTAATGTAATTCAGGCGCCAAAAAATCCTTGTGGTTGTCCTCTTTATTCCAGCCATCGAGAGCATGCGTTCCTGATACCTGTCAATGCGACAATTCTAGTAATTTGTATGAACGAATAGATGTCAAGAACGCATTTTCTCAACGGCCAGACTGTAAGTACTAGCCTGTCTGCGAGGTGACAGTAGGGCCCACAAAGGGAGCACCGGACTACCGGTGCCTGTAAATAGTCGTATTACCAGCATATTGGCAATGAATCGTCAAACGACTATTTACTACAACATGACCATGATGATCATGTTAAAACGTCATGTTTCTATTTTATGTGGTTTCGGTTTTGCAGTGCCTATCTGCTAACAGCTGGCTTCAGCGTCAAAACAATAGCTGTTATACAGTCTAAAATGTTTTATCCTTTACTACTCCAAAATATTTAATGTGTGACACCGACGTTTGGTCAAGTGCAGTCAAGTCAGGCTTTAAGTGGCAACTGTGGTATCAAATATTTAAATCCTGTAAAGGCTGACTCTTCTTGGTTTTAGAAAATGGTATACAATACGTTTTTTCGAGATGACGAGTTAACGATTAGTAATGAGTTATAATGGACATTCTGTGATAAGACAGTTCTCAATGTGACATCTTATTTCATTCCAATCTGAGCAATGCATTAAGAGCGGTGTGTTATCTGCGTAAGTAAAAATAATACAATGTGTAAGTGTATGTACCTATGTTTGCATAACTGGTATATATAGATTAAGAAGAATGTCGGTCCCACGATACTTACTTGTGGTACTCCGTAATTATTTGAAGGGCATTCATTGCTCGTGCAATTATTTATACTCAAACTTTGCATTCTCTCATTTTAAATAAATTTAGTGGAATTCCTCCTGCATCGATATTCTTCCTCAAGTTTAAGTAGCAGTTAAGGGATAGAGACTGTCTCAAATGCCTTAGATAGGTCCAAAATTATGCGAACCCGAATTGGTTGGCTGATATTAACATTGATATATTATTATGGCAGATTTTAGCATTTAGGAACATTTAAGATTAGTTTTTGTTTAAGATTCTCTCTACTATTAGACGCAGAAAGCATAGAAATAGGTCTTTGTTGACACAGTCTTTGTCGCTTGACTTGTTAACTGGCTGAATAAGCGCTTTTTTGAAAGTTTTGGGAAAACACTGTTAGTAATCGGAAGATTATAAATGCACATACACTATACCCGGGCTAGAAACTTACTTAAGGCTTTAACCATCTGAGTAGAAATAAAAAAAAAACAAATATTTCAAACATCCTCAAACTATTTTATTTCCTAAAAGGATTGGTAAAGATATTGTATAGGCACCGTTGACTTGTAAAATGATAATGCAATTAATAGAAAATTATATGATGTAATTAGATAAAACAATATGATAGAGTTATTACAACATATATAGCTGTCATAGATTTGCCATACATCCTTGTCTGTATTATAATTAGTGTAGTGGTGATTAGTTAGCAGATGCTCTGTTATGAATATTTACAGTCCACCACTCATACGCATACATAACCTGCATTCGCGATTTATTTGCCAAAAATGTAAACAAATATGAGTTTCTGGAAAAATAACTTTAAATCCTACACAATAAAGTACAGTTTACGCTACAACTTTAAACATTTTTTTAACTTTTTCTATGCTCGTCACTCTGAAATCAACTTAATTAACATTGAAATAAAGTTGATATTTGTTTAACTTGAATTAGTATTAATTTGAAACATAAGTTTGAATAGACTTTACACCACTCGCTTATTACAACTAGTGGTGGGTATATGCCTAGACAAAGAGGGTATATTAAGCATTTATTCTATAGAATTTATGCCAATTCGCTAAAAATGCCCGGGCAAAGCCCCATCTCAATACACAAGATCGGTAGTTAAAAGGCCTAAGATATTATGCTTCTAAACAGTTCTTTATAAACTGGCTAAACAGAGTTACTCCAGGTTCATTCTGTTTTTTAGCAAATGGTGTCTTCTTCAAGTTTGCCAGCCATGCGGTTGTTTTCGGAAACCTGAAAAGAAAAATCGTTAACTTCACCAATACAAAAAAAAATATTTTGTTTTTGTCAACTTGCTTCTTATTTCAGCCGGCTTATAGCCAAAAAGGTGTGCGGGTATGAGGTGTGTAGTTGTGTGAAGTGAGGTGTTGGACACGCACCTGACCTTGAAAATGTTATTCTATATATCTTTTCATTCATTATTATATTCCCTGATCTGAAATTTCTTGAGTAGCTATGAGTCGCTAAACTAAAGAGGGACTAGGCAGGCCAGGTCTGGGTCTGGCCAGGGTGAGACTGAATGGGGAAACTCTATTCTATTTATGAGCTGAAGACGATAACTTTGATATCCACATTTAAATTTAGTTACTTTGTTGTATAATAAAAGCCCTGGATCGAAAGAGCTAGAAATCATGGGGAGAATCCTTTGCCCCACAGTGATGATGCAAGCTAACAGTAACCAGTAACTATATAGTAAAGGAACCTTTTAAAATAGTTATGATCACACGCCAGTAGGAGCAACATCAGTATTATGGCTAGCCTCATTATGATTGTCATGCATTATCAGCTTATAAAGTTCCCACCGCTGGCACACAGGCTTCGAGTAAAGTGCCAGCCTTGGTTAGAACCTACGATTCGTAAATCGGGGCCATTACTACTGGGCCACCACTGCTCTCGATGGCTGCTGGCCTCTTATACATTTTAAACTCCGTGTTACGCTAGGTCAACTCAAAGTACCTACGTTAAACATAGAGCCATTGCATGTATGAAGTTTCACTTACTTTTTCGCATCTATTGGCAGTATAGCTTCCAAAGACGTCACAGTACTTAAGGCTGACACATCGGCAATTGTGATGTGATCAGCGGCAAGGAACTTTGTTCGAGTTAAGAACTCTTCAAGAAAACTATATGCCTCGGCAATGTCATCGTACTGTTTTTGGTCTACGTTCTTTTTTCCTTCAACTATTAAGGGATACTGCAAACAAAAATAAACGGTGGTTTATCATTAAAAATAATGAAATATTAAAATATTTTGTCTTTTAATATATTTTTTTAAAAGAAAAAAAGAAACTACTATTCCGTGAAATAGTCAATTATTCTTAAAACAATTTTAAGGATACTTTTCCGAGTTATACAGGTTGCAAGGACATCGACGCGCAAACTGTAATCTTGAATTCAGCACATGAGTCTGAACTAGCATAACTTCTCTGCTTCATAGGAAAGTGCATTGACTACACGCTAAAAATTTATGGAATAGCATTTTTTTTCAAATAACCGACGAAATATTTCAACGCAGGGGGATTCAGAATCATGTACTGAATCCATCGTTACAGATTGCGCGTTGATGTCGACGACTAATGGTACTCTCCGTCCGCAGGCCCGAGCCTACGGTGGCCAGGAGCTACCCATGTAGCTCACCGTCCGATCAGGACCAGGCCCGTGCCAGACGGTGCGTACGTGCCTCAAAGAGATGTCAGCATTAAGGAAGGGGCCCCTTAGGGCCAAAGCCTGCCGGGGCAGCGGGATTGTCCGAAAGGGTTACCGCTACCCCGGAACATAAAGGGCTAAGGAAGGAACACGGGTGGGTTTTAGTCAGTAAGAGTCTGACACTCCCTTCCGCTCCACCCAGAGTGGGAGGGGTGATTTGATAATTTCCCACCCAACAAAAAAAAAAAAGAGTTACCTGTGCGTATACATTGACACTCGGTCACGCTACACTGAGTGTACCGTGCACCTATAGATAGTGTATCTTTATAAACGTTAGATAAAAAGGTATATAGGTAAATTATTTTAATATTTATAAATTACTTACAGTTACATTTCGTACTCTAGGAAAAAGAATTGATGTGTCAAAGAAAAGTTTTTGATTAACCAGTGCCCTTTTTTTGACATCCTTTGGATACCACGAGTCGTCTTTTCCGTAGGTATCAGCTAGATACATAAGTATAGCGTGACTGAAAAGAGAGAATTCAAACATGAGTTACGAGAGGTTATTAAATAAAGTCAAAGAAATGCCATAATATTGAAACGTACACTACGCAGCATGCAGTACGCAATTACGCAGACTGGAAGAAAATCAAACATAGCGTTTGTGTTTTTGACAAAACGAGTTTTAATTTGAGTCCAAACTTCACCCTTTTAGCCATTTTTTACTATTTTAAACCTTATTTCGACGGTCGCAATGTTATCAATATAAAGTTGTTAGACTTGGGTTTACCTTGACTTAGGTTTGGGGTTTTTTATATTTTTGTATTTAGAACTTTACTTTGTCGGAATAAAATTGGTATTGGTATTGGTTCTATGGTTTAAATATGGGTAGGGATGGGTGTGGTATGGGTGGGCTATAAAGTATAATATTTGTCTGACCAAAAAGGCTAATAATAATAATAATAAGGCCGTTGCAGTTGAAGTTTCCTGGCAGCACACAGAGCAGCCAAATTATCGACCAAGCAAATGATGATCAAGCACTAGTACGGGTTTAAATCAGGGAGGTATTAAAGTTATGTCACGTATAAAATAACAAACCTATCATGCAGAATTATATCACCGTCTTCTAGTACAGGAATGGTGTGCAGTGGATTTTTCTAGAAAAAAAAAATTGCTTAACAAATGTTGTACAAATAATAAAACTTGTAAAGGTATTAAATCTTTAGAGCTGATTTTTTAAAGTAAGTCTGCACGGACTGTTATACGGGGTAAAATATAACTAGCTAGCGAAACTCTGCAGACATGGTGGCTATCGATATCTAGGGGATCGAGGAGGGGGGTGGGTGGGGGGGGGGGAGGGGTACGGGTGATTCAGGTGATCAGACCGAAATAACTAAATGCTTTTATGTTTTTTTGTGGTCAACGACCTATTGTAGTTTTGTTACTTGAAGTTTGACTAGAAAAAATCTGTTTTATTTGTTTAAATATCATAAACTGTGACGTTTACACAATGCAGTCTGATAATTCAGGTGACTACACTGACTGCGGTTGGTGACCCCACAAAAAACCCATCAAATTATAATTTTTTTGTTTTATAACTTTATGATGTCGATACCCATTACGTCTGCGGAGTTTTGCTAGCTAATTTAATTTGACCCTGTAAAGGGGTACCGAGGATAGTTGTGTCATAGGAGAGTTGACAAAAAGCCGATTTTTATTAAATCTACTCTAGGACTTTATATGAACTGTCAACGAAATGGCAACTTCTTGAATTTTTGCTTTGTCGATTTTTAACCCCCGACGCAAAAACGACGGGGTGTTATAAGTTTGACGTGTCGGGGTGTGTGTGTGTGTGTGTGGCATCATAGCTCCCGAACGGATGAACCGATTTTGATTTTGTTTGAAAGGTGAATTAGTCGGGAGTATTCTTAGCTATGTTTGATGAAAATCGGTCCAAGATGGCGGATTACATATTTTTTCACAAATCCCTTAATATGGGTATCAAATGAAA
This sequence comes from Mesoligia furuncula, assembly GCA_916614155.1. Classification (NCBI taxonomy): domain Eukaryota; kingdom Metazoa; phylum Arthropoda; class Insecta; order Lepidoptera; family Noctuidae; genus Mesoligia; species Mesoligia furuncula. The sequence goes on along the minus strand of OU744800.1, from coordinate 19,212,004 downwards.
AGGCTTGAATAGTAGAATACTATACACTATGATAAATTTCAAATTCAAGATGGCAGTCACCAGAAAGTGGCGAATTACATTTTTTTTTTCACAATTCCCTCAATATGGGCATCAAATGAAAGGGCTTGACTAGTAGAATATACGCTATTACAAATTTCAAATCCAAGATGGCCGCCACCACAAAATGGCGATTTATATATTTTTTTCACAACTCCTTCAATATAGGTATCAAATGCAAGGGCTTGACATGTAGAATAATGTACACTATATTGAAAGGAAGGAATATTAACTAACGAAATGAAAACTAAAAACTTGAAAATATTTATTTGTCTGATCAATGCTCTAGAATGATGAGGAAAGTGGAGTGATGATTTGTACCTACGACCACTGAGTTTGACTATTTTTATTACGAATGGATTAATCCTACTTAAAAAGCGTAGGTATTTCTACATCAGATAGTGTCGCAGTCCCATTTTATAAACTAGATCTGAAATTCCTAAGATATCTAATAGCTATGAAATACTTGTAAGTTGAATAACTAAAGGGAGAACTAGAAAAAAGATATAATAAAACAAAAAAATCTGTTTAGTCTTAAAAATTATTCTTCAACTATAAATTAATAATTATTCTTTGACGGTTAAAAAACCTGATTAAACACCAAATCACCTGAATATTAAAACGCAAGAAAATAAAAGATATGAAATACAAAAATTAAGGAGTCCCTACAAAAAGCATGAAATAAAAAAATATATTTAAAATTTGAAAAACCCCCCACACAAAAAAATAATAAAATTAAATGTAAGTAATTAGAAAAGGATCAAAATAATTAAAAAAAACCCCAACTTAAAGAATCTAGGTAACGAGACTAAAACAGATAAATTCACATGGCAGTCGAGGGTCCTCTTAGTATAGGTGTTCCACAGAACATAAATTTTTAATTTAATTTTTAGCAACTAAGAAATCCTTTTAGTTAATTTTAAGTACATGGACTTATTCTCTTACTTTCAAATACTCTGGTGTCAACTGATCCTTCTTTCGAAGATCTATTTCTATCTTCTCGAAAGGGACATTGAATACTTCACAAGTCATCATGGCCGCGCGCACTGGCGGACTCGGATCCAATGTGTACAGTTTAACACCCATCTGAAAATAAATATAGCAAAAATTTATCTATCTACTAACGATTAAATGATAAATGATTTTATTTTTGTAAGTAGGTTTGTACAAACACTTTTACACGTCAATCATGTTTTTTTAAAACTAGATGAGGTTGGCGTTTCCTATCTGACTACTCTGAAAAGAAAGGCCGAAACAAACTCAGAGGTCACAGTCTCTTTTAAAGTCCTGACATAATCTTGGTCAGGTTATATGAAGACCATATATGAAGATTGGTTCTATTTGTAATTAGGGCAATATTAACTTAGGTACAGTCGCCAGCACATCAAACTACCCGAAACTGTCAAAAACACCGTGTCGATTAAACAACCATTAATATCTACTATATATTTATATCAAACAAACGTGGAGCAAAATGGGGGAGGCCTCCACCCGTTGAGGGGTCCATATTGAAATATTTATATGAAATTTTAAATCGTTTTTAAAAATTAAATTTATTTAATATTTGAGAAATCTATATAAAAAGTAAAGTAATGATTTAATTTAATTTAGAAATTATATGTTATGCGATTGAAACTTTATAATCATGTTATGAATTGTATTAATTTTGTTATTTTATGCATGCACATTTGTGTATTTATCTTATGATATATTTGTTTTTTTTTTTAAGTCATTTATTATGGAAATAATATTAATAATAATATATTTATATCACACAATTACACAATTTTTACAAAATGTTTGTAGCATGCACACAGGTACTTATTTCTCAATTTTTATTCGTGTTTTTTTGTTATTTAGATTCATTTATGAGGTAGAGACCAAATAAGGCTTTATGATCTTGCGTTTCCATTTAGCGATATTTATTACTCAAACTCAGAAATTAAAACACAAAACGGTCAGTGGGTCGTCTTAGGGGCGGATTAAAACAGTAATTCTATGTACTTACGTTTATAACCAACTACGTAAAAAACTTTAACACGTTAATAACACAACAGGTATCAGATACTACTGATCAACCAAGGCCAAGCAACGCGTATTTATACATTTATGACAAATACATACATACCCATATACTATTATCTTGTTGTTAGGTATTACCGAATTTTGAATAGATCATCATATAATGTAGATAAGTTACAAAAAAGGAATCCAGATAATTATCTGCAACTAGCTTCGCCCCGCAGTTTCACCCGCATAAGCGTCGATCCCTTGGAAAAACCGGGATAAAAAGTAGCCTATGTGTTAGTGCAAGGTCTCAGCTACTTCCATACAAAATTTCATCAAAATTGGTAAAGCCGTTTGTGCGTGAAGGAGTAACAAACATACAAACACACTCACAAACTTCCGCCTTTATAATACACTAGCTGCGACCCGCGGTTTCACCTGCGTAAATGTCGATCTCGTAGGAATATCGGGATAAAAAAAAATTGCCTATATGGTATTCCGGGGTGTCAGCTACCTCCATACAACATTTTATCAAAATTGGTCCAGCCGTTTGAGCGTGAAGACGTAACAAACATTTAAACACACACACATATATACACTCACAAACTTTCGCTTTTATAATATTAGTGTGATATATGATATTAGTGTGATTATCTTTATCTTTACATAGTTTAAAACAAAGTCGCTCCTGCTCCCTGTTGAGTTAAGGGGCTTTCATGACATAAAGCGCGATCACTGTCGGTCTGCATAGAAAAGAAAGAGAACAAAATATGAAGCAATTATTTAATTACAAAAAATCTATTGTTTGGACGAAAAAATTAAAACAGTAGTATTTTAGTATGTTACTTGTAGAATAATCTGAAAAAAATGATTGTATGTACATTAGTATGGTTTTTATTATAAAAAGAAAGTTTTTAGAGGTATCTTCATGATTTTTTTCAATAGTATCAAATTAGTTGTATCATATTTTCAACACACTATCTACCTAGCATCGTCGTTTCAGCCGATAGACGTCCACTGCTGGACATAGGCCTCCCCCAATTTTGGGAGGATTTGCCATAATCGCCACGCTTGGCAGGCGGGTTGGCGATCGCAGTATGGTATGATGGTGGAATACATAGAGAACGCTGCTGCCCATTCTCCGGTACGATCCTTAGTCGCCTTTTACGACACCCACGGGAAGTAAGGGGTGGTGGTATTCTTTAAGTCCGGCACCACACAGACAACCTACCTAGCACCTACCTAGCATATATCCTGAAGAATATAATATTTTCTTCTGATTTTGTGTACTGTAGTCGATCATATATTTTATTGTTTCTAAAACTTGCGTTTTCTGTGTTTAGGTCCTGTAAGCCCCTTAAATCTTTTAAACCACACAACGGACTTTAATGCAGTTTTCAGCAATAGATAGAGTGATTCAAGAGGAAGGTTTATATGTATAATACGTGCAAATTATAGTAGAGAAATTTTTTATCTGTAGATATACAATTTTGCGTTGTAATTCACCTCTGACGAAATAATACTCGCCGGCGGTGAACACCAACTATTAATAAAAAATAAAAAAAAATCTTTTAATGTCAGGCATCGATGGCCCATTGTTTGAAATAAAATAAGTAGGATCTAAATAAGTAAATACGTGTATTTTATTAATATGTAGAATTGTAGATGTTTTACAAAGGATGACACGAACAGACAGTTGACATAGAACACCTTAATTAAAAAATTATTTCTTTTAAATTCTCATTTATCCTCTTTCAACACTCCTCCTTAAATGAGAACCTAGAACCAGTCCAACTCCTCCTCAAACTTGCATTCCTTTCATACATCTTTCATGCTTTTCTCTGCTAAGCCCTTTCGTAAAAATATCTGCAGGCATCTCGTTCGTCGGAAGATAACTTAGCCTTACCTTGTCCATTCTCACCATTTCCCGAATGTAGTGATGCCTCACATCTATATGTTTAGTCCTTCGATGATGCATTGGATTCTCAGCAATTTGAATCGCAGACTGACTATCACTTAATAATTCTACGACTTCATTAATTCCAGTCAACTCGGCTAGAAGTGCAGTTAAGAATGCAGACTCTCTACACCCCTCTGAAAGTGCCACATATTCAGATTCTGCACTTGAGAGTGCTACTGTCGTTTGTTTACGACTTTCCCATGCTATGGGACCACCTCCAAATGTGAATACAAAACCAGAGTATGATTTTCGATCACACACATCGCCTGCGTGATCAGCATCTACATAACCAACAAGTTTATTCCCCGTCTTTTTAAATGTTAGTCCTAATTCTTTGGTAGCATTCAAATATCTTAGTACACGCTTTGCAGCTGCCCAATGTGTTTTGTCGTAACAGCTGTTAAACTGACTCAAATAGCTAACTGCGTATGAGATATCAGGTCTTGAACATACGGCTAAGTACATTAAAGAACCAATTAATTCTCTGTATGGCAGTTCCATTGGTGGAATGTAATTTTTATCTTGTGGTTTGACAAGTTTAATCCCACTTTAAACAGGAGTCTTTACACTCTTACAGGAACTCATTCCAAATTTCTTTAGAATTCTCTCAAGATACTCAGTTTGGTTGAGTTGTATAGAGTTGTCCTGACATTTGATTTTCATTCCAAGAAAGACATCTACTTCACCTAGATCTTTCATTTCAAACTTTCTTTGAAGATTTTCTTTCAATTTTATTCTCTCCTTTTCATTGTTCCAAAAAATAAGAATATCATCTACATAAATTGCTATAATCATCATACAGTCATGTTTCTTTCTTCTGTAAACACATGGTTCAGTTTCACATCTCTTGAAACCTATGTCTAACAAAACCTTGTTCAATTTCTCGTACCATGCTCTAGAGGCTTGCTTTAAACCATATATAGCTTTCTTCAGTAGACAGACATGTCCTTCTTTACCTTTTTCTTCAAAACCTTTCGGTTGTTTTAAATAAACCTTCTCTTTTAAGTCTCCGTTTAAGAACGCGGTAACGACATCCATCTGGTCAACTTTTAGATTATTTTCAACAGCTAGAGCCAAAAGTAGCCTCAAAGTACTGTGGCGTATTACAGGTGCAAATGTTACGTTGTAGTTTACCCCTTTTATTTGAGAAAAACCTCTGGCTACAAGTCTTGCCTTGTACCTTATCTTCCCTGGCTCTTTTTTTATTCTGAAAATCCATTTAGAATCTACACAGTAGCCATCAGCTTTTTCTACTAACTCCCATGTGTTGTTTTTCTTCAATGCATTAAGCTCTTCTTGAATAGCTTTATGCCACTTATCCTTATCAACTCTTGATAAAGCTTCTTCTATAGTTACAGGGTCTTCCTTTATATCTTCTTCTGCATAATAGAGAATGTAATCATCGAAATTTCTCGGTTTCCTTTCTCTAAGAGGATATCTTCTTTCAGGAATATCATGCGTGTTTTCGCATTCCAGTACAGGACCTTCACTGCCTTGCACTTCAGTTTCAGAAACACCCACTTCTTCACATTAAAAAAATTCATCATTTTCTTGATGAGCTTCATTAGAAGCATTAACTTCTTGTATCATTAAAGGTCTCTCCCAGACGTCATCTGATGACATCATTTCTACAATTTCATCAGTATCTTTTGCATGAATCTTGATTTGATTTTCAAAGAAAACTACGTCTCTTGCTTTGTATAAGCGATGTGTCACAGGATCTAAAAGTCGATAACCCTTAGTAGTTTCACAATAGCCGACAAACAGTAGTTCTTTAGTCTTTGAGTCAAACTTCTTCCGTTTCTGTTTCGGAACATGCATAAACGCCCGGCAACCAAATACCTTTAAATGTCTTAAGTCAACCTTTCTGTTAGACCATGCTTCTTCAGGCGTCATCCCTTTGACAGCACGAGTAGGACATCTGTTTTTCAGATAAACCGAAGTATTGACCGCTTCAGCCCAATACTTCTTGTCAAGTTTCGCTTCTTCAAGCATGCTTCTGGCTCGTTCTACAATTGAACGATTTGCCCTCTCACTCACTCCATTCTGTTGCGGTGTGTATTCCACTGTCAGCTGGTGGGTAATACCATTACTGCGCAGAAAATTATTTACACGTTCATTGACGTACTCGGTTCCGTTGTCCGTCCTAATCCCCTTGAGTTTTTTACCAGTCTGATTTTCAACAAGTGTTTTAAACTCTACCAACTTCGGGAAGACCTCACTTTTGTTCCGCAAAAAATAAACAAATGTTTTTCTCGATTTGTCGTCAATAAACGTCAGAAAATATTTATACCCCGCAAATGAAGCAGTTTCTATTGGCCCACAAACATCGCTATGTACTAATTCAAGAAGTTCAGTAGCACGTGTACTCTTCTGTTTCGGAAAAGGTAATATGGTTTGTTTACCTTTCAAGCACGACACACATTGTACTGAGTCTGGATCCTTGAAACTAATACCTCTAGCTAGTTTGTCACGTAGTATCTTCATGTTGGCAAGTCCCAAATGTCCAAGTCTGCGATGCCATAGCTGGACTTCATCATCAACTTTTGTTTTTAAAGTTGAAAACATGTGAGGGTTAGAATTGGACTTCACTACATAAATCCCTTTCTCTTCCTTACACACCAACTCAACCTTGCCATTCACTTGACATTCGTCTGACTTATACAACTCACAACCTCTTTTCGAAAATACTACAACAAAATTTCGATTCACTAATGTACTTACACTTAATAAATTCGTAGCTAACTTGGGCACAAAGACAGCTCCCTTTACACTCACGTTCAACTCATCTGAACAGACATCACCTCGGCCTTCACCTTCCACCCTGTTCCCATTCGCGCATGATATTTGGACTGGCTCTTTCAACCTCTCATAATTGTTTAGCCAATCTTTCCTGTTGGTCATATGAAATGACGCTCCAGAATCCAAAGTCCAATCTTGCGAAACATTTCTGTAGGTATGTAGTGCCGTATGTGTGGTGTGTGCATGACTGTAATGCTTCTTGGGGCAAAAACGAGCTTTATGTCCTTCCCCACACACATAGCATTCAATCTTCTTATTTGCTATCTTTCCTTTACCCTTTTCATTGCTTTCCAATAGCTTTTCTTTTTAGCAGCACTGAAAGCATTCTGCGGCGAATCCTCATGTGTTGAAGTAACTTCAATCTGTAGCAATTTAGTTTTAACGTAGTCTGTTGTTAACGTTATATTGCTATTTTCGATAGCCATCCTCATCGGCTCATACTGTTCTCCTAGTCCTTGTAGCATAAGTGCAGCCAGTAACTCATCATCTACCTCTTTGCCCATATCTGCTAACTGATTGGCTAGCGACAGTACCTCAGTGACGTAGATTCGTGGGCTACTATATATGCTCAGCTTCTGACTAACTAGTCGTCCTAACAATCGACATCTATTATTAATTCCTTGGTCTTCGAAGGCAGCTTTTAAAGCATCCCAGCTCTCCTTGGCTGTAGTTGCTTTCTTCACATGCACCAAACAATGCGGTTTAACCATTAACAGCATTTTTGCACGTACCTTCTTATCCATCTTAAGACCAGCAGCAGTTGATGGTGTTTTTTCTATAAAATCCCAGAGATCTTCCATTACTAGATAAAGTTCTACTTGCACCTTCCAAGTAGCGTAGTTCGACGCTCCATCCAGCATTTCGATGCTTTCAACTAATCTAGATCGGTGCGGCGCACCACCACCAACACCAACTGCTTCACGTATTTCTTCCATTATTAACGCTAACGCTCTGCTACCATGTTAGAAATAAAATAAGTAGGATCTAAATAAGTAAATACGTGTATTTTATTAATATGTAGAATTGTAGATGTTTTACAAAGGATGACAAGAACAGACAGTTGACATAGAACACCTTAATTAAAAAATTATTTCTTTTAAATTCTCATTTATCCTCTTTCAACACCCATAGCGTGTTTGTATTTCAAATAATAATAAACTATTCAAATTCAAATTCAAAGCATTTATTTCAATTAGACCTTGTACAGGCACTTTTGAATTGTCAAAATTAAATAGTCTGTCAGTTAGTCCGAAAGTTGAAGCTAGTTGCCCATTCCAAAACGTAGATCTCTATGGAGAAGAACGGGCAAGAAACTCCATGGACACTCTTTTAAATCAAGATATTACAAAATCCTGGGTACATTATTCTTGTTGCTTCTATATGTGAGAACAATGTAAAAAAAAAAAAAAAAAAGACAAAGAAGAAACAATTCAAAATATAAGATTAAAAATAAGCATTGGCAGTTAAGAGATGACCAGTCACAACCGACGGCGCCCGTTCACGAACATGACGCGTGGATCAGCACCATCCAGCTCAACCAGTTTGTAGGGAACTGAATGATCCAACACACGTGCCACCATCGGTGAGACATGTAAGTGAGCATGACAAGTTCTCAACTGCCATGCTCTTTCAAGTCAAAATAAAAAAAAAAAAAATCATAATAAACGGAACATTTACAAAATTAAAAAATGCTTCTAAATTATACAAAACTATATTTTGCAATTTATTTAAGAGGTTAATAGAATTTAAAAAAATAATAAAAAACAATTATATGAACTCATATAACTTGTCAGTAAACTAATTCTGGAGAAAGAACATAAACATTGTCTGGAGTTAATCAGGGCGGCCAACTATTCTTATCGTTTAAGTAATCGTTGATGGAATAGTATGCCTTTGAACAAAGGTTGGATTTTATTTGAGCTTTAAATGTATTAAAAGGCAAATCTAGTAATGAAGAAGGTAGCTTGTTATAAAAGGTTATACCAAGCCCAACAAATGAGTTATGAACCTTATGAAGCCGGTGAAAGGGAGCACGTAGTTTGTCCTTATTTCTAGTGTTAACATTGTGAATATCACTGTTTTTAGTATACAAGTGTATATTTTGCCTAATATATAAAATGTTGGCAAAGATGAACTGTGATGCAACCGTAAGAATTCCAATATCTTTAAAAAAATCTCTTAGAGAAACTCTGGCACCTAACTGGTATATTGCTCGAACAGCTCGTTTTTGTAGGACAAATATATTTTGTATATCAGCGGCTTTGCCCCACAGCAGAATACCGTAGGACATAACGCTGTGAAAATAACTAAAATAGACTAAACGAGCTGTATCAACGTCAGTGTATTGTCTTACTTTCCTGACGGCGTAGGCAGCCGAACTGAGCCTTCCTGCTAGACTTGATATATGTGGTCTCCACTGAAGTTTGGCATCTACTGTTATTCCCAGAATTATGTTAGTAATAATAAAATTTAGAAACACAACACACACATACACCCAAATTATAGAAAGATTTATCAAGCCCCATGCCTGACATGTAGCTTGATAAACCTGTCCATTGTAGGCCCTTCTAGCCTTTCTGACAATACCTTCAGGATGCTATTGCTGCTTCCCCTCACTCTGCGAATAATTGATGCCACTTTCTTGCGCATGATCGCAAAATAATCGTCCGTGTGCGCATCAGCGAACATCCCTGACGCACTACAGTAAGACGGAAGCCTCAGCAGCGCCCTGAAGGCATTGTTGTATTGAATGCGCAGGGCATTGTCCGCTTTTTGGGTGTGATTAGACCACAGGCTGCTGGTGTAGAATGTCTGACAAAACGCCTTAAAAAGTGTTATTTTAACCGGTACTGAATAACCAGCAAACCTGCGAGCGAGCATATTACCCCTCACAGCCATCGCCCTGCGCTCTCTTTCCATATCTAGGTCATCTCCAAGATCCTCCGTAACAACATGGCCCAAATATTTAAATTGTGATACCCTTTGCAAAAGTTAACCTTTTAGTTTTACGGGACTTTTGTTTCTTCCTCTAAACACCAACAGCTCACTCTTGGTAGGATTATATTTTAGGCCATGTTGCTCGGCGTATCCTTCACAAATGGTGAGCAATTTCCTAATTCCACCGATTGTGGGGCTCAGCAGCACCATGTCGTCTGCATAACTTAAGTTATTTAAACTAACTCCGTCTATATGGCATCCTACATGAGTGCTGCTAAGCTTAACAAGCAGGTTATTAATATACATATTAAACAGTCTCGGGGAAGTAAGACCGCCCTGTCTAACACCACATTTGAGTTTATACGGCTCCGACAATGCATTGGACCATTTTACAAAGTTCCTCTGCTTTTCATACCAGATAGATAATATTGACACCAATGCAGCCGGAACTCCCGCCCTCCGCAGCTTCTCCCATAAAACCTTATATGAAACCAGGTCGACCGCTTTGGAAAGGTCCAGGAAACAAGCATACACTGGTGGTGATTAATACATGTAAGTATTTCTTTTATTTACACGGGACTTACCTACAATCTTCGATGTACGTTTCTTGAGCGGGAAAATCGCTGATAGCTAGTCGCTTTCACGTCGGTGCGGGACGGGTGTCTTATAGCATTTTATAGCTATCCTAGCTTGAAAAATTAGCCTTGTGTAACTCCAGTTTGTTTGCTAAGCCCGGTTTGTGCTATGCTATGATAACCTAATCTGCCTTGATGCTCTGATAATCATTTTGCTCACGAGACCGCGTTGTAATGAGATCATCGTTAATTAAATAATTACTGCATAAATATTGGAAACGTTAACAATGACCGAGCAAATTTATTTTGTTACGCAATTAGTGTTACCTAGTACCAAGAAACATTGACGACTTTATATTAGTACCTTGTCATTCGCTTATGTCGGAATATGCACTTAAGTAACACAATTTGACCTTTTTTGAGCAGTTTCATCTTCAAAAGATGAAGAATAATATAGAGTAATCTTTAGGGAAGACAGGCGTATATTTATGTAGATAAAGTACGTGCCACAGAACAAGATAAGTTAAATGGAGAAGCGCCTGTGAGGCACGTAGACGCAAAATGTAGAGGTTATGCAGAATGCTCTTGTTTATTGCTTTTTGTTCAAAAACTACGTGTCACTAGGTAAAAGTTTGGTTTCTTTATCAAATTTTTATATCTAGAATAAGTCTTAACCTGATAATAAATTTTGAATTTTTGACAGTTTTTCAATACCTACTAGAACTGTCAACGTCAATGACATGTAATTTTTCCAACGCCAGATAACTTTATCCGAGGAATAATTCTGAATTTTTGACGGTTCTTCCATACAAAAACTGTCAGACGTCAATTTTATTCCACGAATAAAAAATATCTGTCTATACTTAAAGTTTTTATTGTAATGGTACTTATTTACATAATCTATGCTAATATTTAAAATAATAATAATAATATGTACATTTATATGAAAAATAAGTAAAATAATCATAGGGCATCAAAAAATTCGTCCGCATCGCTGTCAACAGGAACAGTGCCCAAAAGGCTAGCAGCATTTCACGTTGAAGGCAATGCTAACTCTTTGGCCAAGAAATAGGCCAGCCCTCTGGTCACGTGAAGAGTCGACTAACCGCTTGGCGATATCTCGAAAAACCAAGTGGGCACTCGGACCCCATGGCCCTAGTGTTTCAACCCCAAACGGCTCGAACATATAACTCCCAATCTGGTTGGAATATTTTCGCCGTTTGAGGTTTTCTGCACCTGCAGCAGCCACCCCAGCACAGTCCACCTTGCTAGAAAGATGAGATGGCGCAAGGGTGTCGACACATGTTGCATCCACACCAAAGGTCTGCCTAACTTCCAGGGCATTATGGTCATCCCGTCTGGTCTCTTCCCATCGTCGCGTGCCAGGCCGTTGGGTTATAAAACAGCTGGCACCCCGGTGACAAGAGCGCGACGGATGATGTCATTAATGCTGGCGTGCCGTGCTATCCGGCCTGAAAATTGAAAAGTTAGCCCCCAATTTTTCAATCTGCAGATAACTTGTATCTGAGGAATAAAAATTATGGTTTGACAGTTTTTGTATAGGGAATATGTCAAACCGCCATATTAATTCAAAGTTATCAGATGATTAAAAGTTGATGATTAAAAGTTATCTGATGATTGAAAAATTTGCCCTTAGAAACAACTTTAATCATCATCATAATCTTTTCGTCCTTATTCTATGACATTTGGGATCGGCACAGATTGTTTTTTTCTTAGACAACTTTAATACATAAATTAATTAATAATAATAATAATAAATTTATTTCATAAGCCTAATACAATAAGGAGAGAGAAAAAGGGTCAAGAATGCATTATAAAATCTTATAATCCTTATATTAATAGGCTAAGTATATGCACGTTGTGTGAAACTCCTGACACCCAAACTAGGACATGTCCTGTATCTTAGGTGTCAGCGTTCCTCCATGACCTTCACATTTGTAAAGCCCAAATTTCTGTTGCATTGCAGAAATAAGAATGATAATTATAATCTAGGTTTTTACAAATACAATCTAGAATAAAATAAAGTAAAAGTAACCACCATATTCTATCTCTGCTATAAATATGTGGAGAAGTGAGTGTAGTGTATGGGTAAGTGTAGTGTTAGGGTAAGTGTAGTGTGGGGGTGAGTGTAGTGTGAGTGAGTGTATGTATGTGTTGGTAAGTTGCGGATGTGTGCTATTAAGTTGCGTGTGGTGTGAATGCAATGACTTAGGCAGCGCTACTATCCAACAAATCCTCAGTTTCCTTATAGGTTAGAGAAATAAGCCAATCCTTTAAGTGTTTATAGAATTGAAAAAAAACTGTTCCAAAAAGAGCATCGCTTTAACTAATTCATACTGCAGATTTTTATCAAATCAATTTTGAAATTAGTTACTTGAATTAAAACAGGTAGCTATTACAATCAAAGCAAAATAGGGCAAGATAGTTAAACATTTTCAAAGTTGTACAACAATACTCTCAATGTTCCCAAATATATCCAGACAGCAAAAAAGAATCGAAAACCAAATTCCGTTTTTAACAAACTTCAAAAAGTAGGAGGAATCCTGCTGTTATATCGACTTCATTATGATCCCCGCACACGATTCAAACGTAATATATCTCGCGACAAAGTTCCGCTGCGTTTGCATATAGCATTGTATTAGACAGTTATAAACTTTGATAGCTTTGCCAGTTCTGTACGCAGTCACAATGCTTAAAGTTGGACGTAGCAGACGCAATCTCAGGAACAAGCCGACATGGCCCCTGTTTCCGTAGATTTCAGCCGCAGCCTTTGAAATTAGCTTTGTTTCGTATGTCTAGTAAGATTGTGTAGCGATTTGATTAGAGTCATGTTTAATGTTAAATAGATTTCTTTTGTGAATGTGAGAACGTTGTAGGCCTTTACTGTAGATTTATAGACTATTTTCTATTTTGTTATTACTTGTGGCCAGGCCAACACTGTCCTCTCTAACCTGTTCATCTTCTGCCAAGCCTATTCCCAATTATGTTGGGGTCGGCTTCCAGTCTAACCGGATGCAGCTGAATGCCAGTATTTTACATGGTGCGACTGCCTATCTGACCTCCTGTTAATACTGTAATTTGAAAACATTGCAAAAGCCAATTATTTTTAAAAGAGTAGCCGTGGAGTTTCTTTCTGGCTCTTCTCCATAGGAAACGACCAAATTGGAACCGTGCACCTAGTTTCTGACGCTTCATAAGTGCCTATGTACAGACGCCATCACATCAAGCTACTACAATCTGTCAAATTTCCTTAATAGGTTTTCAACTTTATCACTAAAGCATTACGTTCAAAGTTGATTGGGAAAATTTGAGCTTGATGTGCTGGCGTCTGTACTTACATGGGCACTTATGTGAAATTAAAAATATTTTGATTTTGTTTGAAATGTGTTCGGTTTTTTTTTTTTAATTTAGGGGCCTGTTTTTGTTATATTGTTTAATTTTGTATTTGTCGTATCTAAGCTAGTGTTAACTTTTATATTTTCAACGCGATATAACTTTATGCGAGGAATAATTTTGAATGTTTGACGGTTCTTCCATACAAAAACTGTCAGACGTCAATTTTATTCCACGAATAAAAAATATCTGTCAATTGAAAAATCAGCCCTTAGGGCCGATTTTTCAATCTGCAGATAACTTGTATCTGAGGAATAAAAATTATTGTTTGACACTTTTTGTATAGAAAATATGTCAAACCGCCATATTAATTCTTCAGATAAAAGTTATCCGATGACTGAAAAATTTGCCCTTAGAGACATAACTATTATAATCATCATAATCTTATAAGGCTATAAAAGTTAACCATCGTCATTCAGAGCCGCGTTTTATAGTTCAGGGTAATTACTTTAATTATAGTATTCTCCCAAAAGTTCATGTTTGTAATTTGTATGCACTGTACAGTTTGATGGCCCAGTTGAATTCGACATTCATAAAACTTTGAAAAATCGTAGAAAACATGGATTTCTTTTCTAACTACTCATTCATTCATGATGACATGATATTCACCCGGTACGCACTCTTACGAGTACGACTCCGTTTTTACATTAAGCCAATTCCAGGCTTCCTTTTTCCTATCAGCCGGGAATAGTTGGCAAAGTTTCTAAGACAAATAGAATATAAAGCAGTTTCTCGCGTGTGCGCCGCCTATCAATCAATGAGAATGATGTTTACGAAGTGCCCCACGTCTATCCAAATATTTTTTCCTAAAAGAATTGCCGCCAGAGATCCTTGCTTAAGAGAATCAAAAGCAGTGTCCTATGCCATGTCTGTGTCCCATGTGTCGCTTTTTATAACATTTCAATTTATATTATATGCATAGAAAACATCCAGAGGCATCGTGATACATCAATCTCCCACCCACTTGAAGATTACAGAACTAACTTTATGTATACCGAGTGCCTTGCCCGTGTCAATAAGGCGTGCCCAATCTTTGTCCATTTTTAAAATTATGGTGAAAAAGCACTATATTTCTTCTTAACCGCTTGTGTGCCGTAATTACAGAGACAATTAAAAAGCCATTGTGTCTCGCGTAGATCTACGTTCCGGCAGACTAAGGGTTAAACGTCATTTATTACGTTCTTTGCATATGTTTTATGATTATTTTTGTATATATTTATTTATATAGATAAGTTTATGTATTTATTGTATATTGTAATTGGTATAATAAAGACTACCTGATTATTGTCTCTCCTTTCTCTCTAAATCTATCCAAAAGTTGTCTTTAAAAGTTTGCTTTTAGCGATATGACCGCCCATTGTGTCACCCCTCGTATAATTTCTACAATTTTATTTTAGTGCCTATAGTAATTTAGTTTTTATTATGTAATTTAGTTTTTTATTTTCTGCAAATTTTATGTACGCCTTATGGTTAAACATGTACGAACGAAATATTAATATTGTGACATCCTGCATGCTTAATTTGCATTTATACGGTACACGCATGTTTTGACAAATAAAATTATCTTTATCTTATCTTTATCTTTAGGTATCTGCTTGAGTGAGAACCTATTTTCAGAAGTGGACGTCTTTTAGCAAATATGATTTTGACATCATTGTCATAATCATTTTTATCATCAAGTATCATTACTTAAACAACATGATTATTCAAAATGTTTGTAACAAAAGGTAAGTTTTTGTACGGAACTCTTTCTAAGTTCGCAAGTACCTATTACTTATGAACCGACGCTTTATCTCCCGGGGCTTTGTTTAGTTTCTTTTAGTCTAATTCACTTTCGCTCGTCTCTAGACAGACATTCATCATAATAATTCTCACTATACAGGTACCTACTTATAATTAAGTTGCGGGTGAGAGAAAATAAGAATTAGGTTGAATTAATAAATTAGGTAATTTTGTTTCTACAGGTTTTTTTATTTACTGTAGGCTTGTAACTTTTTGTTGAAAAATCTAATCTTATCTATTGTGTTTATTAATAAAATACTTAGAGATTCTTAATTAGATACCAAATGCGTCATTATATTGTAGTAATCAAGTGTTTTAAATGGATTGGTTTTCACAATATTACAATCTGTTTCTGGTTGTCATTATACGATCATATTATTTCTGAATCATATTATTTATGACTATTATGCATAAATAATATGATTCAGTGTTTTTACAGAACTAAATATTTAATATATATATAATTATATCCTTTCTATAATATGTATATTTTTAAAAAGTTTTTTTTTTTTTTGTAGGCTGTAGGGGATAATCTAACAACCTATCAAGACATACTATTAGGATCATGCAGTCTTCCCTAAAACCAGCTACATTAGTACGTGTTACGCGTCACATTACACTTGAACGTGACTTCAAAGTGTGTTCGTATCTTCTAGACTTTTGGCAGCCTGTTAGATTTCATATTTGTTGATTTTTCAGTAGGAATGAACTATAAAGTTGTGTAATTTGGGAACACCAGTTCACCACACCATTGTGTCGAGTCAAGTTCAGTCGGCAGGTTTACTGAGAAAGGTGCGAAAGTACATCGGGTCAATTCTGTAAATGGGATGGAAGATTTTTATATGGAGCCTAGCGTAATAATATGTATTGTCGCGCCATTTTGATCTTTTTCAAAATGGCGGCCACGCATATAAGCTATACAGGCTGTTGATTTGCATCCTAGTCAAATTCAAGGACGTAATTATGCTAATGATTCTCGACCCAAATCAACAATAAAATGGGTAGGTATTGTTTTTATTTTTTTTTCTTATTTACGGAAATCCGTAAGTGTGAACCAGCCGTATTTAAACGCGGCCCGTCTGTTACTAGCCCTATAACCGAGCTTTCATGCAAAATTGCACACACACATTCAAATGCGCATGAGAATCTATCATTCGATAAATTCGTAGGTAATCAATCCCATCCCCCAATCACGATGCGGCAAAGCGGGTACTTAGTCTCCCGCGCACCCTAAGCCACGCCCCCGCGGCCCCGGAACTAACAGTGTAATTGAAATCACCGCAGCGTTCGTGCGCTTTGCGAATTCCGCTTCTCGGTACATCGTTGAGACGTAGGTACAAAGTGTTCAATTCAAATGTCGTGCTGGTGGAGATGGTCAGGTGGGTATGCCATCAGTGGAGACAGCCTACGTGGAGTCATCCGGATGTTTCCCGATCGGGAACCCCCATCACAAAGCGTCATGCTGTCTGCTATGCACCACACCAGTGTTGCGCATACTGAAGCGTGAACTGCAACACCCGTTCCACTACCCCAAGGCACAAGACATTCACCCAGGTGATAATGCCGTGCGGATTACCTACATTTTGTCGTTTTCGACACTTTAAAAACGAATGTGTTAGTGTTGTTAAGCTGAAGGAAAACCAGTACGTACTACCTAAGTACGTGGCAACTTTACCTCCGGTAACATAGGTAGGTAATTTATTTATTTGTACATTTTGTAAATACGTTGTTAGCTTAATCAATTTCATTAGTGTAAATAAGTTATTTCAAATTTTTAACTACCTACGCCAATAATACCTAAGAGTCGAAAGTATACCACGTACTTACACTTAACTAGAACGTCTTTCCATTTCCATCAACCGTAGAAAATATTTTTAGACTTAGTGGATCCAACAAAGGTAGAATTATTGCCGGTTCTAAGCCCGTTAAGTAGGAAGGAAAGTTTCAAATCAACCAATTTAATCCACAAATAAAAACAAAATGACTACGAAAACTTTAGCTTGAAGGATATTATTAATCATCTGATAACAGGTCAGTGAACTTTTCTTTGGCGCACTAGTATTACTGTCATTAGTAAGATTTCCGTATTCCAATGATGCTCAAAAATGAGTTAATTATCAAGCGAAATTTATGATAATAATGTAGGTGATTATCGAAATAAAATTAGGTAAAATTATTGCTACCGGTCATTGCACGCGCATTGGCGCGACGGCGCGTACCATTTCGGGGAAAAACAGCTGCATGCATTGTCGCTGTGTGCGTAGTCGGGTGATTCTGTTTTATTTGTATTGAATTAAGGGTGTAATTCTGAAATACTGTTAAATTTCAACAACAAAAAAAAAGCAGCGCTTACTAGTTATTGCCCGATAATGTACTTCAATTGATTATTTATGTATTTTATGACAACCTCCTGAACTTTGACGAGGATGCAAATCAACATATTGTATAAGATGAACTTGGTAACATCTTGTTGTTTAGATGTTTGAAATACACCCTGAACCACCCTGAAAGTTTAAAGAAATCAAACATATGCAACAAGATATATGCAAGTTAAAAAAAAAATGGATGTCACGTGATCAACTTTGAACTTTAATACCTATCTCGATCAGGTTAAGCTACGCTTTCCGCGGTTGGTCTGCGGATGGGTGACCATCTTTACATACCGTGACCCCTCCGTGCCTCGGAAAGCACGTTAAGCCGTTGGTCCCTGCTGCCATTTGTGGATCTTTGACAGTCGTTACGGGTAGTCAGAAGCCCGAAAGTCTGACAACCAGTCTTACCAAGGGG
This sequence comes from Mesoligia furuncula, assembly GCA_916614155.1. NCBI lineage: Eukaryota > Metazoa > Arthropoda > Insecta > Lepidoptera > Noctuidae > Mesoligia > Mesoligia furuncula. Next base: position 19,193,683 of record OU744800.1, on the reverse strand, counting down.
TATCGTATTACCCAGTCACTGGGTTGTGGAGGTCAGATAGGCAGTCGCTCCATGTAAAATACTGGTATTCAGTTGAATCCGGTTAGACTGGAAGCCGACCCCAACATAGTTGGGAAAAGGCTAGACGGATGATGTTGACCTATCTCGGAAACGCACTTTACGGGGTTTGGCCATATTATATTATCCGTTTATATTGTTCCTATTATATTGTCTGTGTGGTGCCGGACTTAAAGAATTGCACCACCCCTTACTTCCCGTGGGTGTCGTAAAAGGCGACTAAGGGTCTTACCGGAGAATGGGCAGCAGCGTTCTCTATTTTTTCCACCATCATACCATACTGCGATCGCCAACCCGCCTGCCAAGCGTGGCGATTATGGCAAACCCCCCCAAAGTTGGGGGAGGCCTATGTCCAGCAGTGGACGTCTATCGGCTGAAGCGACGATATTATCCGTTTGCATATGTCAGCTATCGATTTATATAGGTTTCATTCGTGGCCGCCATATTAAAATAAAATCATAATGGCGCGACAATAGGTATACAATTAAGGACCTTAAAACACCTTCAGGTAATGTGAGCATGAAGTGAGCCGATATTCCACTAGAGGCTAGGGCTACACTATTAACAGCTTACTTCACCTAAGTTTTTACGGTGAGATTTTAAAGAATAAATCAGCTGGTCAGTCAACAAAAGTCGATCAACACTGTTACTTTTATTTATGTAATATCATCCAAATAGATACATTGCTTTACGGTATTGAATAACATAACATCACCCGTGAATTCCTCGAAGGGTTGGACAGAAGTATATAGTATTACCCACATTTCGTCAGTTTTTGTATAAGTGTGCGAGCCTATTTATACAGCGTACATCATGAGGAGGTTCTTTGCCCTAGAATCCTTCGTTTGCCTCTTACCACATATCTGTGGGAGGAACTTTGTTGTGCTCAAGTAACAACCAGCTTACAGATGGTTTGAATAACGAATGATGTATTGGATAAAAGATGATTAATCATAAAATGTTTCCAAACTGAATCTATATCGACACATACATAGTAAAAACAAGTTCCCTAGATCCGCTTCTAAGCTACTCAATGGATTTTGATACGGTTTTCACCATCATTTAGAGCAGTTACTCCGGTAGGTTTACCTGTGTATATGTTACCGGCCAAACCCGATTTTAGGATGAACTAGTTTCGCCTAGGCCAAACTAGTTTCGCCTAGGCCAAACCAGTTCACCGTCGACATAGGATGCTAGAGTGAGCGAAGGGCACCCCGAGGTTCGGTTTGGTTAGGTTACTTTAAACCCATTGAAATAGGAGCCCCGCGAAGCGGGGCACCGTCGACATAGGATGCAAGAGCGAGCGAATGAAACTAGTTTGGCCTAGGGAAACTAGTTCATCCTAAAATCGGGTTTAGATGGTAACATTATATAATACATTCCTATTTAACTTACATAGATGTAGCAAAGACATCTCGATGTATTGACATGTGAGTGCGGTGCTTCTGTCCAGAACATACCTACTTGCCTTGTGTGACATGTGTCCCAAGTGGACATTTAGGACAAATCTTACAAAGTGCAGGTGTATGGACATACTCGTACAACTGCAGTTGTTAAGATCTATCAAACGTCACTGACACTGCAAAACTTGGGGCCCTACTCAGCCCAACTAATCCAAAAAAAGTACCATCGACTCGAAGAGAAGTTCAAGAAAATTTTTAATATTTCAAATAGTTACTCCGCCACTAACGAGTTAAGTTAGTAGGTAAGTTGTCAATGCGTTCCCTTTAGAGGACTCTAAACATAAATGATAGCTAACTATAGCTTTACTCTAAACAGTGTCAACCACAGAGCGTGAGAGAGGAATCTGTTGTGTCATCGCAACTATATAGTTTATAAACTGTTCGGGAGTTGAGAGAATTTCTGCCGGGTAGCTTAGCTTTAGCTAAGTGGATGACCTAAGTAAAGAATAATTATGTGTTTAAATAGTTATGACTCGATGAACTGATCTAATTATTGGATGGGAGGACTTAATTAATGGCTGCGTCATCGAACGGTATTCGAGTTGCTGAATTTTGGGCAAAACAAACTATAGAATTACATTTTATCGTGTTATTTTTTGCCATCGACGCGCTAAAATGAAATCAAAATTTATGTACTCAGACCACAAAGATCCATAATGTTAGTAATATCTTATAGCTAGTGTTAGTAAGTAAGTACTACTAATATTATAGTAATATTACTTGGAATTTAAGTTTGTAGCCTTTTGCACGGAAGATGGCCAAGTAAGGTACCTACAAGTTTCTCACTTGGCCATCCTGTCTACAAAATGCCTCAAAATGGGAGAAAAACAACTCTCTGTCACTGTTTTCAGAATGCTGTTACCACTGGCCCGTGTCTCAGTTACTTATGATGCGTCTTTTTTTTGAATGATCGCATGAAAGCCTGTCAGTTCGATTCTGCGCAAACATTTCCGACGCACTACAGAAACGGGGCAGTCTCAAGAGCATTCTGAAAATATTATTATATTGGACGCGTAAGACATCTAGCGACCTTTTGATGTGGCCTAGCCCACAACCGTGTACAGACCCTGACAATATGCCTTGAAAAGTGTTATCAGTGTGTTGTTGTGTTGTGCTAAGAATATCTAATTATTAAAATAATTGCGTAAATAATCGCTGTATTATTTTAGCATAATCAAACTCAAAGCATATATTTCAATTAAACCAATTACAGGCACTTTTGAATTGTCAAGGGGTCGCAGTCGGTCAGTCAGAAAGATGAAGCTAGTTGCCCATTCCAAAGCGTAGGTATCTATGGAGAAGAACGGGCAAGAAACTCCATGGACAACTCTAACTCTCTAACTAGCTTAGTGTCCGCAATTCCGCCTTTAATATCAAAAGTAAAAAAGTTTATTCATCATAAAAGTTATGGTCATTACCTGCGTAACTACTCTTAAAAGCGAGTCAACAGTAAACCACATGTCGAAAAACGAAAACAGCTCTTCTTTACAACATTCGAATCGAGTTTCAGGTTGAAACATACACACTATCACATATCACACTAGAAAATCACCTTGCGAGTCTAGGTAAGTATTCGACATAAAGGCGACAATTGCCTGGCAAGTTTTGTCTAGATACGCACGGCTCGAAGGATAAAATCAGGTATGAAGTTATCCAGAAAAGAACGGGAGTAGCTTGTAGAGTAAGCAAACTGAACTGGCTGTGGGCTGGCCATGTTTGTCGAAGGACCGATGGCCGAGGGAGCAGACGACTCCTTGAGTTGAGACCACGTATCGGCAAGCGTAGTGTGGGACGCCCCCCCAGTTAGATGGACCGACGACCTTAAGAAGGTCAGACAAGGCAGATTAGATGCGGAAAGCGGAGGACAGGGTGTTGTGACGTAGCCTGGCAGAGGCCTATGTCCAGCAGTGGACTGCGATAGGCTGAGTTGATTGAGGCACGGAAATTCTCTCTAAGGCCGCCATCGAGAAACTCTCCCAGTGTAAACGTGCCTACGCTAAATTGGCCCTCAAGCCAGCTGCCCCGTGTTTAAAAGGGTAAAAATGTTGATGCCAAAAATGTAACAAAATATTTCAAACTTTCTGAACAATCCTTGAAAAAAATTGTAAGGGAATTTTTCCGTTCCCGTTGACTTTAAAAAACTCTAAAGGGACCTTTTTATCTCGATACAATGATCCTATTTACCTGTATTTGTTCACGTAAGTATTTTTGTTTTTGAAAGTATTTCTGTGTTGTATGACTGTAGAGTAAAACATTGCAGAGTGTACAGTATTTTTTTTTGGTAAAATACAATTCTTTTAACAGAAAAGATTTGTTGATTTTGCAAAAAAGGGAAAATATTGAGTGTTTCAGCCAAAAAAGTAAGTATGATAGGTACTATTTAGCTTGCCTTTTTATTGTGAAAAACTTTGTCTAACGAATTATGTCCATAATATACTAGTTTTGTGCATTATTAAGTAGATTAGAAATATTAAATAACCAACTTGTATTAGTACCTAATATTAACTAACAAAGGGAACTACTCGTAAGTACCAGAATTGTCCGTCCGGCTTGCGTTCAATGGTCTACAATGTAAGGAAGCAACCAAGAGTATGATAAAGACAAGCTATATTACAAACTATTAGGTAAATGTGCAGACCACAGTCAGTGGTAACTTGCACTACGAAAATCACCCTTACCGTTACGTCATTAAGGTGACGTCAAATGATACCTCTGATGTGCGAATGACTGTACAAGCAAGTACTGTATCGGCCTCGATGGCTCGGTGCAAACAAATGCACAGTTTTCTTGGTTTTCTTAACTGAAAATTGCACAGTGATTTACAACAAGGGCAAGGGCCATATATTAGTCTTGACACAACGTATCGGTTTGGTTAGACAGGCTTGAACCTGTCGCAACGACGTAGACGTCACCTTGCTTTCCTAAGTACGCGCGTCGCAAACAATAGTGTAGGTATAGGTACTTCTATATCGGATTTCTTTGTTTATTATTTATTTATTTATTTAACTAATATAAAGAAAACTAACATAAAGATCTTGGTCATCTTGAATGATTTGAACGATAAAATAGCCTATTTTGGACATCATTAAAATTTTTAGTCTGTTGTCAATTTTTTAAAATAAATTTTATTTGTTAGACTTAATTAATTTGCCGTCCGCCATAGTCCTTACAACCGTCGCTCTACTTACAACTTCCTTCTTCTTTTGATGCCTCTCCAATTACTGATGGTTACCCATCAACTCCGAATATTTCTCCTTGTCTTTTGTGAGATGGTAGCAATACTCGTGACTCCGGCCAATTCGCTAATGTTTCTGAACCAAGACTTTTTTCTTCACCCAGTACTGCGTTTCCCTACTAATTTGCCCATCATTATTAGTTGTCCACCTTGTGCACAACAATTGAAAGGCTGTAAGTAATTACTTTTTTACCAGGATGAACTCCAGAATGACTTGTAGGTAATAATACGCTTGATAATGTGAAATAATAAATGACTATAGTCAATTGCCTACGTATATACCTACTAAAATTAATGAACGAATTGATAATATTGATTTATTTTAAAATAATAAATTTTTGATTAATGTAGTACAATTATCGGCATGGATCTTGAGCGCTGACCATCACCTGCGTAAAAGTGAGTTATTGGGTCCCTTTGGTGGTATGAAGGGAGGCGCGGGAGTGGGGTATATATATTGTCGTACAGTGATTATGATAAAAATAATATTCATCATCATCATCATTTCAACCGAAAGACGTCCACTGCTGGACATAGGCCTCCCCCAAGCACCTCCACTTCGACCGGTCCTGTGCTTCCCGCATCCAACGGGTTCCTGCGGCCTTCACAAGGTCATCGGTCCACCTTGTGGGAGGCCTTCCAACGCTATGTCTTCCGGTACGCGGTCGCCACTCCAGAACCTTTCGGCCCCATCGGCCATCTGTTCTGCGAGCAATGTGCCCTGCCCACTGCCACTTAAGTTTGGCAATTCTTCGGGCTATGTCGGTTACCTTGGTTCTCCTGCGGATCTCCTCATTCCTCATTCCAGGAATGAGGCAAAATAATATTATTATTATATAATATTATGTTTTATTTTGCCATAAGTGTACGATGCGCAAAGCAATTTCCACTCTATCGCCGAGCGCTCAAGATCCGTGCCGGTAACTATAATTATACTGAATGTAAATTGTAATAATAAGAGGGGCTGTTATTACTTAGCCAAAAGGCTAAGTAATAACAGCCGCACGGTTCGATCGATAAGGTTAAGCTACGCTTGCCGCGGTTGGTCCGTGGATGGGTGACCATCTTTACATACAAGGACCCCTCCGTCTCTCGTCCCGGCTGTCATTCGTGGACTTTTGACAGTCGTTACGGGTGGTCAGAAGCCCGAAACTCTAATAATCAGTCTTACCGAGGGTCGCTCCATGTAAAATACTGGTATTCAGCTGCATCCGGTTAGACTGGAAGCCGACCCCAATATAGTGCTAAGCAAAATAAGGCTAGGCAAAATGTAAATTGTAATAATTAGAATTATTATTATAATAATATGAGAGCAGTGGTGGCCAAGTGGTAACGGCCGCGACTTACGAGTTGTAGGTCGTAGGTTCGAACCCAGACAGGCGCTTTACTTTGTGTAAATTATTTCATCACCACTGCCCTCAAACCGGTGAAGGAAAACATCGTGAGGAAACCGGCATGTCCTAGAACCAAACATTCGAAGACATGTGACATCTGCCAATCCGCACTGGGCCCGCGTGGTGGATTACGGCCCACTCCCTCTCACCGAGAGGAGGCCTGTGTCCCAGCAGTGGGAACATTATAGGCTGATTATGATTATAATAATATGTAATTGGATATACAATCTGCAGTGCCCTGACAGGGTATGCACTCATGTCATAACACTGTGTCATGTAAATGCATGACTACAAACCAGTGTTTTACATGTTAAAATAAATAAATAAAACCCGTAATTGAAAACACACAATGTTCTCTACAGCTAATTCATACCATGACGTTGTCTCACTTTAGCAAATGTGCCATGACGACCGCGTCCGCATTTCGGTGGTCATTACACAAAGATTAATGACGTCATCATGTCTACTTCTGCCACACAATCACGGCTATCACCGACATTTTTCAGACATTCTACGCAAGGTGCTCGAACCGTTTTTCACAACAACATCATTAGATCTAGTGTCATTCAATACGGTGGCTTTCGTCCTAAAATCCAAAAAGATTTTCGCAAATATCAAGAATTTAAAATACTTGATACCTGTCACTCTTTGACTGATTTCCGCATTAAAGGAAAATAAACGTGACCAAGATTTTATCTAGTAAGAATCTAGTAAAGAATGCTGTATTTTAAAACATGTTTTTAGGTAATTGGTTAGAACAACAGTGTGTTTAGCATTATTGATTATTCTGTCTGGATCGGTAATTTATAGACATGAATTTCCACGTCCGACGTCCGGTTTCATGCGATAACCTTTCAGGTGCCTAAAAAATTTAAATGTTTCGAATAAAGCACCATTTTAGAAGTAATGAATCTGCTGTTATTCTTCCTAGATAAAAAAAAACACACTCTCTCTTGTCTGTGTGGTGCCGGACTTAAAGAATTGCACCACCCCTTACTTCCCGTGGGTGTCGTAAAAGGCGACTAAGGGTCTTACCGGAGAATGGGCAGCAGCGTTCTCTATTTATTCCACCATCATACCATACTGCGATCGCCAACCCGCCTGCCAAGCGTGGCGATTATGGCAAACCCCCCCCAAAATTGGGGGAGGCCCATGTCCAGCAGTGGACGTCTATCGGCTGAAACGACGACGACGAAAAAAAAACTCTAAACTACCACGAAGACGTTATATAACATTCACAAAAAAGCTGACATCGCAATCGAATGTTTGACCGCACCAACAAACAATTCTACTGCGTCAGTAACAGCAGTACATAGAATAAGATAAAACCGTACTAAAACTTCATACGCGAGACTAGGCAATCAACAAACTTTTTACTACACGGCGTGTAGTAGGCTAAAGCTGTAGTTAAAAACTTTTTTACACTGTAAAATTCAATGAAAATGTTCAGTGGATATTGATGCTTCAAATTCATTCAGCGGTGGTAACTCACGTGAAAAAAACATTTGAACCAAACTGTGCTCCACTCTGTGGAAATAATATCCATTGTGCTAAGCCATGGGCAATATTTTTACAGGCGAATGAAACAATAAAAGACTTTATTGGTTGTTTAAACAATCACTGTCGTAGAAAATACAATCGGTTCGCCCCATTGCACTATATTAATTAAATTTTATGGGTATCACCTACCCATGTTATTCACGTTTTAAATTATTCAATATGTTATGTATTCTGCATTCGTGATTTATTTGCCAAAAATGTAAATAAATATGAGTTTAAGGAAAAATAACTTTAAATTCTACATGTCGGCGGCGTTGCCTTGCGTCATTTCTCTAACTGTAAACAACACGTGCACCGATCACGCCATCGACAAGTACGTCACTCGACTTCTCCCACCGCCCCACTGCTCGATTTGTTTTGCTACCAGTATAAAAGAGCGAGCAGCGAAGCGGCGAGGAACCCTGGCTAGAGGCCTTAATTTATTGAGGCATCCACAGGAAAGTCCGGTTAAGCAGTTGATAACCTCACAGCTGAACTGCGAGATGCCATTCCACAAAAAAAAAAGCGGCGAGGAACTTGACCATTGGACATAGTACGGACAACATGTGCTCATAAACCGTCTCGCGTTCCGTATCTAGTTGTATCGTGTACCTACAGTGTATGATTTGCTAGTGTGATTAAATTGCTCATGAAATTATAGTCTGATTTGAACTGCAAAACATTTTTCTATTGCGCAACAACCAACACTACCCACATAAAACGCCCACAGTAATGAAAATATGCCTGATAATAACGAGACACGCTAAACCTTTTCCTATATATTATATCTTCTATACATATAATAAAATTGTAGAAAAGTGGTGTCTGTACAATGGAAATATATTAAAAAAAAGTAGCAGGGGTTGTTATTATATCGATGCCGAACCCGAAATTGTAATTAAATTTTTTTTTGTCTGTTTGTCTGCTGTGTTTGTGCACGCTAATATCAGAAACGGCTTATTCGATTTAGATGCGGTTTTCACTAATATATTGTAGTAAGCTTCACTTAACATTTAGTGTTTATTTCATGTCAATCGGTTCATAAATAAAAAAGTTATGTCAATTTAAAGAATCACGGCGAACATTTGTTAAGGTATTCAGCGAACGCACGTATCCTGGAGAGTATAGGCGAATAGTTGCTTTCGATTATTGCGATTCACTTGAATACTGACTTAGGCGGTTCTTTCCTGGATTTTTGGGTATTTACTTATCTTAATTTTTATTCAGGGTTTGTAAATAAATATTGTAAGCATTTATTATAGGTTAGGCACTTATTTCCCTGATTTTCGGTATACTTATCTTAATTTGTATTTAGGGTATGTATATAAATATTATAAGTATTATATTTGGTATAGGTTAGGCATTTCTTTTCTCGATTTTCTTTATCTTCTATATATATATAAAATGGTAAACTGACTGACTGTTGATATATCAACACACAGCCCAAACCGCTGGTCCTAGAGACATGAAACTTGGAGGGTTTGTTCTTTGTAAGGAGTAAGTATCCACTAAGAAAGGATTTTTGGGAATTCTACCCCTAAAGGGGTGAAATAGGGGATGGAAGTTTATATGAAAGTCTGTCAGTTTTGAAGTTAGGATCTTCAAGTTTTGTGTTTAGGCAGAGGATTTAAAATTAATTAACAAGTCTCTCAGCGTTGTGTATGGAAAGTCCTTAATTTTCGAAGTAAAAATCATAAAATTCAATCTAGGCTTATGATTGGAAGGTAACGCAACGCAACGTAAAAATGTAACGCAACGTAAAGGTAACGCAACGTAAAAATCTAGGCTTATTTATGGTTGGAAGGTAACGCAACGGTATTGTTAGAATTTCAACCCTTAAGAGCGTTTACGCCGTACGGCATTTCATACAAACTTTCAAGCCCTTACTTTTCGAAATGAATGAACCGATTTTAATGAAACTTTGTACGCATTTTTGAAAAATAGTGTTACAGCCAAATTAGACCGATTTTAAATTTTCAATAGAAACAGAGATTTCCAGTTATCTTTTTTTAAATAAGACATTTTGAAAATGTTCTCTACTAACTTTTTAGACCTTTGTATCCTGCTAATGCGTATGAAGTTTAATTAACATCGGTTCATTAATTTCGAATAATAGGGGCTTGAAAGTTTGTATGAAATGCCGTACGGCGTAAACGCTCTTAAGGGGGTGAAAAGGGGAATGAAATTTTGTTTTTAATTATATTATATAATCTATCAACGCACAGCCTGCACTGCTGGTCCTAGAGATATGAATTTTGAAGGGTGTGTTTTTTGTGAAGAGTAGGTATCCACTAAGAAGGGGTTTTTGGAAATTCAACCTTTAAGGAGGTGGAAAAGGGGGGATTTTGTTTGTATGAAACATCTTATTCCTTGAGTTAATAACCTTGAAACTTGGCACGAATACTTATCTAAGTAAATTATGAAGGTTGGCAATTTTTGTTTTTCTAAACTACTCTCTAAAAAGGGATTGGGGATTGGGGGGTGTCAAAATTTGTATGGAAGAATTTTAACGCGCTGTCCGATTAGCTCGAAACTGAGTATGTATACTTAAAACTAAAAATAAAGACTAATGTGTATCAAGGTTTTTCGAAAATCTACCCCTAACTGCGTGAAAAAGGGTAGTCAATTTCACAGGGGAGTACTTTATTACGTGGCATGATTAGCACGAAAATTGGTATAAATAATGTTTGAGTCGAGTCATCGAAACATCCTGCCGGGTCAGCGGGATTGTCCGAAAGGGTTACCGCTGGTCCGGAACATAAAAAGCTAAGGAAAGAACATGGCTGGGTTTTAGTCAGTAAGAGTTTGACACTCCCTTCTGCTCCACCCAAAGCGCGAGGGGTCATTTGATGATTCGCCACACGAAAAAAAAAAGTCATCGAAACATCCCAGACGACTGTTCAAAATTCCATCCTTATGGGGATAAAAAGAGGGGACACTGTTTATATGAAAAATCTTATTTATTTGGTTTATAAACTTTATAGACTTCCAGAAATACTAACTTTAATTTCGGAAGTCGGTGTCTTTGGATCTGTATTTAAGTTTTTTGCCACCGACTTCCGAAATTAAAGTTATTTTTCACTTTGTAGTGTTTTTTGAAGGTCGGTTTTTTTTTTTTGTTATAACGTTTTTATTTCTCACTTTTTAGTGGGTCTGTTTATAATGTATCTAAGTTAAAACATCCTAATATCAACTTGCTCATCGCCTTTACCAAAATATTGCTTTTCCCGATGCATGACTGACATTAATTGTTGAGGAATTCTCCTGGTATTTCACCATCAGCTCCATTTCACCATTCGCATTGTGACGAGCATAAATTACTTAGCAGCCATGTTAAAGTAATCGAATCGCAACCCGTGAAATACTTATTAAAAATAAAAAAGTGTGTTTTAGGGTTTTTCAAAAATCGACTCCTACCAAGTTGGAAAAGAGTAATAAAGTTTATGGGTTGGATTTTACTGCTTGCTTCCATTAACTCGAAAATGGGTATGGGTCTTTGAGTCAAGTTATGAACACATGCATCCCAAACGATTTTTCAAAATTCCATCCCTGTTGGAGTGAAAAGCGGGGATATAGTTTATTTGAAAAGTACAAAAACTATTTGATCTATAAACTTAAAAATTGGCCCGAATACTTATTTATCTAAATAAATGTTAAGATCATAAACATAAATTTTCGAAATATTAGGAGGAAAGTACGAATTTCACGCGGACGAAGTCGCGGGCAGAAGCTAGTACACAATAAAGTTCTACACAATAAAAAAAAATAAGTTCAGTATATATATGCTTCTAAAGCGTCCCCTTTCGGCGTTTCCACTCACATCTGCCATGTCAGTTTACATAATTTCATTCATTTAAACATAAATAATTAGCCGAAATTATTAGTTTACACAATAAGGTTCGTAGAATTGATTTGATATATTATGTCAACAGATTTGTATTGCTACATTGTTTTGAAAAATGCGTCAATTTTACATTAATAGAATGTGACATAGATTGGGTGATATATATTCCCTGTTAATATGAAGCAATAATTTGAAATGTTTTTCATTTCATAGAATATGACACGGATTGATTGATTTTTGATTAGATAAAAAATGTCGAGTCTTCATTAAGCTAAGTGGGAATCGACTGTGTGCGTGTATGTTTTATAAAAAATAAATTTATCAATCAGGCTATTATTACCTAAACTCTACAGATAACGACAAGATAAATAGAAAACCTCATAATTATATTTATTCCCTTTTTCATTTGCATAACTTACCTATTGATTACATTTTAATTTTTTTTATAAAACATAATGAATGAATATAACAATTTGTGGCCCATCGGCGTCAGAAACAGGATTCAAGCTGCCGGTAGTCAGGTCTCCAGAAAGAGGAACCTCTTCACTATGCGTGCCATGTCTAGGAGTACTGCTTTCTGAATCAAGTCCATGACCCAACCGCGCAAAGAGAGCTTCCTGAGGTGTTCGACCAACACCTGGCTCTCCGCTCTTCCTATTAGCGAAGATTCAGGTGTTGGTCGAACGAATTCGTTCGAGCAAATATACTCTAACGTTTATCGATACAATGACAACCTCGTGTGCTAAGTCAAGATACTTGATTTTATATAATTTATATTTATTTACTTTATCATTTACGTACCTACACACAGTAAAACAGATACAGATACGACATAATATAAGTATTGAGTACAAAGGTGGGTACTGCTTATTTCTAGAAATTTCTTCCAGCACACCTGCGATAGGAGAAATGAAAACGAAAAGTAGATAATAATGAAAAGTAGAAAAAGAAAAGAATATGCTTTGTGACGTCTTAAACTAAAATATAAACTGTATCTACAAATATAATGCAAGCAATGAACATATACTTAGTTATGCTAAAATATATATATTTATAAACATATTTATATGCATACTTTTTCTCACAGATAAGAGGAAAGGTGATGCTCTTCTACTCGATGTTTATATTCTCTTAAACAAAGATTCGCTCAATGCTAATCACCAAATTAAATAAGACGCAACGTCAAATGGCCGCGGTAAACTGTTTAAGGCTATTAGAAGATGCATTAATAAATACTGGTGTCCAATAAATCTAGGAAAGTAGAGACGTTACGGCGTACGTGAGCGTCGCCAGCGGAATTTAAACGGGAATAAGAAGTTAAGGGGGCTTGTAACTACGTTTAAATTAGTACGTCTTTGTATCACATGCTTGGCTCTGGTAGTTTTAGCCAAAAAAAAGGAGGAGGTTTTCTTCAAAAAAAGGAGGAGGTTCTCAATTCGTTTTTTTTTATGTTTGTTACCTCAGTACGCCGCGCGCCGTCATTTATAAACCGATTTGCAAAATTATTTTTTTATTTAAAAGGATTATGCTTCCAGATTGGTCCCATTTTTATCAAAATCCAGTTCTGATGATGGGATCCATGAGGAATTGAGGGAACTCCACAAACATTACAGGCACAGCTATAGCGATTTTGGGTATTTTTTATAGTAACTCATGCATTTGCTCTTGGAAACCATTTGGTGAAGTGCAACTGATGAAGAAGACCACAGATGGCCAACGGAACTACTCAATAATAAGTATTTCACGGGTTGCGATTCGATTACTTTAATATGGTTGCTAAGCAATTTATGTTCGTCACAATGCAAATTGTGAAATGGAGCTGATTGTGGAATACTAGAAGAACTCCTCAACAATGAACGTCCCTGCATCGGGAACAGCAATATTTTGTAAAAGGCGATGGACAAGTTGATATTAGGCCTTGGGTGGTAGTTTTTCAGTTAGCATGAATAATACGATTTTTTTCCACTTACTTTTTATTGATGATGTTAACATTGCAAGTAGTGTTAATTGAATTTGTGTGGGGTTGGTACAACTAAAAAGTAAAAAATAAAAACTTTGTTACAAAAAAAAACCGCCTAAAAAAAAAAGCTACAAAGTGAAATTTTTCAGAATAATTTCGCAAGTTGGTATCAATAAACGAAAATGCGGAAGCAAGGACACCGACTTCCGAAATTAAAGTTATTTTTCACTTTGTAGTGTTTTTTTTTTGAAGACGGATGTTTTTTTTTTTTGTAAAAAAGATTTTATTATTTTACGACATGACAAACATCGAGATTTCTTTACTTTAACTTTTTTTTTTTAATATGTTGACGACGGCTGGTAACTAGGCATCCGCCAAGTAGGCCGTATCGTGCAGCGTTTGTTATAATATTTAATTCAATATCCATACTATAAACTATATAAAAAAATAATAAATTCGAAAGTTAATCTGTCTGTCTGTCTGTATGTTACCTTTTCACGCTTAAACCACTGAAAGAATTTCGATAAAATTTTTCAGAGAGATAGATTGCATCCCGGAGAAGGACATGGGATACTTAGTTTCTATCCCGAAATTCCCACGGGATCGACACTTATGCGGGTGAAACCGTGGGGCGCTGCTAGTTATAATATCTAATGTAATAACATAACTTCCAACTTGATTGTATTTTGACTAAAATTGTAATAGTATAAATAGGGTAGAACAGAGTTGTGATGGTTAGTTCCGCCCCGACCCTTGCTCGAGACAGCCCGCGCCGCTGAGCCTGTAGTTTTAAATTCGTGCATAAATAATTGCGATCCAGCCTGTCCCTTGCTGTCCTCTCCTGGCGACGCCCTAAGCCGAGGTCCGTACCCCACTTAAAAACTAAGCAACTACACGCTAAGGGCACCCCCCTTAGCGTGTAGTCGCTTAGTTTTTAAGTTTTTTAAGCCCTGACTGGAGGCCTTAATTTATTGAGGCATCCACAGGCAAGCGCGCTTAAGCAAACGACAACCTCATAGGTTGAATTGCGTGATGCCATAAAAAAAAAGTGTGTAGATGGTTAGTCTTTTTTTTTTGAGGATGGGAAATCATCAAATGACCCCTCCCGCTCTGGGTGAAGCGGAAGGGAGTGTCAGACTCTTACTGACTAAAACTCACCCTTGTTCCTTCCTTAGCCCTTTATGTTCCGGGGCAGCAGTAACCCTTTCGGACAATCCCGCTGACCCGGCAGGCTGCGGCCCTAACGGGCTCCTTCACTGATGCTGACATCTATTTGAGGCGCGCGTGGAACACGTACGCGCCGTCCGGCACGGGCCTGGCCGTAATCTGACGGTGAGCTAGTGATGGTTAGTCTTGGAAAACACCTTGCGAAGAACGTGACTCTGTTAAAAAAATAAAGCTTTGTGTTAAAACGATTGAAGCGAATATGAAGAAAATAATATATAGGTAATTGCAGACAATTTACGCATAGCGTCTGCATTGTCATTTAATAATAATCTTCTTCCACCTACCAAACTCTACAGAAAGCTGCTATTCTGAACACTTGCAGAAATGTCCGAAAATTCCTTGAGAATGATAATGCTGCCGAAATATCACACCGACAAACATCACCAACAACAAAGTCTAAACATATCATCACATCATGATAAGTTATCATCTGTCGCTTAGGTTAGCACTTGATTTCGGCCAGTGTTACCTATTCTATAAAACCGGCACATCAATGCCGAGATACAAAAATGTATATTAACAAATAATAATAATATTTTTTTGTTTCAAATAAACAAGGGGCCTAAAAAGGCCACTTTGGAGAATCATAAAAGGATAACATTATGAATCGTAATATGGCGAAGACAGTCCGTATTTTTCTTTTTTCGCTGCACTACGTAGGTATAATCAAAGAGATTGGGATTGGATTTGGGTTGGATTAATTGGTATTTTAGCACTGACAAAAAAAAAACTGAAAAATGCTTCACCGATGGGATTTGATACGGTTAACTGTCCATTATGTTATCCTTTTATGATTCTGCTAAAGTGGCCTTTTTGGGCCCCCAGATTGTAGATATAGAACTTTTTTACATAAATAATTATAGGTAACACAGAATTGTAGTCTACAATAAGGTGGGTGAAGCTCTGTCCTCCTAGGTAGGCTACAGAATAGCCTGTATTTAGGAGACACAGTTTCGATACCTGGGTACTAATTGGCTCTGGTACATGTTACATGTGCAGATTGGCAGTGATAATTAACAGACGGCTAAGCAAGGAAAATCTACAATGAGTAAATAATAAAAAATTAATAATAAAACAACTGTAGCATGCAATGAGTGTGTGGGTGTGTTTCGAGTATGTGTATGACGGTGCGTGTTTGTGTGTGGCGTGTGAGTGTGTATGTGTGTGTGCGTGTGTTCGTGCGCGTGTGTGAGTGTTCATGCGTGTGTGTGCATCTGTGGCAGTGATAAGTGAATGTTGTCATTCGTTAGATAATTTTCTGTTTCGTCATAATTTAGGTTTGTTATGAATAAATCGACAAACTTTTTACAGTTGAAAAGAGACGATATACATTAGCACACTATCATAAATCCTTTTTGACTGACCTCAACCTCGCAAAAGTTCTCCAACAATTTATAAAAAGCGGTGACGTAAGAAGCTCCATGCATCTTCTAGGTGCACAGTGTGCTTCTGCGTCTTAAGAAGAGCTGTGAGCGATGTCTCCTTCAGCTGTAAAGTTAACATTCATAAATCGCTTTAATGCTTTAACTTTGTATAAGGCAGACGCGCGACAAGAACCCGCTGAAGTTCTGGATCGAAGTAAGTTTTAAAAACAATGTACTTAATTACCGTTACATGGTAAAATGCTCCGAAAGACTGCCCCATCGGTCTCGTGGTTGCAAGCGCGACTGCTAAACGTGGGCTCCTGGGTTCGATTCCCGGGTCGAGCACTGGTATTGGGTTTTTAGATAGTGCACCGGTATCTGCGCACACACTTGTGCACTACAATAACTCCCGCGCTGATGGCTAGTCTCCACTGAGATTGGTGGCCATTGCCGAAATTCGGTCTAGAGGACGTTTATTATGGTAAAATGTACCTACAAGATGTAAATGAAATATCTCAAAATTTTAAACTCAATTTTTGTTGGGTATTTATAGGTTGGTGTCTGAGCCCCAACTTTTTTCATTGCACCTACTTTGTTCTAATCTATTTCTATTCTAACTTTTTTTTTTAAACGTCTACCAAATCTAAACTCAAATTCAAAGCAATTATTTAAATTAAACCATTTAGTGTTTGGCGAGACTGCGGAGCGGGCGCACGGCGAACTCAAACATATGAACTTCCTTTGATTGTCTATAGAAGTCACGCGAGCGCAGTGAGCGGCGCGAGCTACTCGGCGAGGGGACCGGGGTTCTCAAACAAATTCCAGCTTTTTTCTAGTAAAAATAAGTCTTTTTCATCCGTATTATATTCTGACAAACACTGGATACGACAACACGCAGAACGCAGCCGCGCTCCAGTGCGGACAAGCAGCCCGCGCGCGTTCCCGCACCCGCGCCCGCCCCGCGGCCCAGTCTAGACGGACACTGAGAGCCACTTTTGAATTGTCAAAAAGTCGGTGAGTTAGTCAGAAAGTTGAAGCTAGTTGCCCATTCCAGAACATAGATCTCTATGGAGAAGAATTGGCAGGAAACTAAAACTATACAAAATACAGTAATCGATACTACTCTTGATTTTGAACAAACAAGTTTCTGGTTTTGAGTTCTTCCAATTACAGCTCTCATTCTCGTGTCTAAACTGCACTGACAGACAGAAGTAAAGGGCCTATTACACAAAGCGGTATCAAGTCTGTCTCACTAAGACTTGTATTAGAGTCTACTAGACAAGCCCCGACCGAATAACAGGCTTGCTCTTATTACACTACGCTAGTTAAGGTGAATGGATAGTGGTAGATTTCT
Source organism: Mesoligia furuncula (assembly GCA_916614155.1). Lineage (NCBI taxonomy): Eukaryota > Metazoa > Arthropoda > Insecta > Lepidoptera > Noctuidae > Mesoligia > Mesoligia furuncula. Next base: position 19,176,246 of record OU744800.1, on the reverse strand, counting down.
ACCACCAACCACCAATCTCTTATGGAAAAGTTTAGTGGTAGAAATCTAACTTAGAAAGATGTATTAATGATTTTTATGATTATAATTCTTAAATATGTACCTGTTATTGTCGCGAATCATATTTTGATCAAGATACAACCTGACACTGACCTGCAAATTGCACAAAACGTAAGAAAATTTGAATTTCGCGGTCTACCACTACCCATTCACCTTAACAGACAGCCTTATTAAGGAGGATGCGCTAATGTAGCCCGAAATTCTAATTTAATTAAGTTTTTTGCAATTAGCAGGTCAGTATCAAGTTGTTATGTTGATCTACATATGACTCGCGGTCGTAACAAATATTTATTTATACAATGAGAGAGATTATGATCTTACCAAGGGGTATCGTATTACCCAGTAACTAGGTTGTGGAGGTCAGATAGGCAGTCGCTCCACGTAAAATAGCCTGGATGCCGACCCCAACATACACACATCAAAAGTGTCTAGGGATCAAGCATTTTTATGCGGATTTCTTGAGATTGAGATGTGGCTTTGTAATAAATTTATGATTTTATAAATTTATATGGATCCTTTTTGGTGCATTTCATAATTTGAATCAGGAACTGTGAATCAAATTCGAGTAAAAGATGAAAATCAGCTGTCAATATTTTCCCTATAAAAACATACAACGCATTGAAGACATTATTAGTGCTACTGTTTCCCTACTACTGATTAAAACCAACGTTATTATGGAGCGGCGACGTCATTTAAGCAGGGAAGAAATGCTCAGAGCCGTGGGAATGATAGAAGCTGGTTCCCGGCAACGTACTGTGGCTTTAGCTCTGAATACAAGTCAGAGTGTTATCAGTCGACTTTGGACACGTTACCGAAGCACTGGTACCATGGCTGAGCGTCATGGAGGACGGTATCGCTGCACCACACGGAGACAAGACCGATACATTCAAATCTTAACTCGAAGAGCTCCAACAATAACCGCCATGATGTTAGCCGTGAGGCTTCATCACTCTTCAGGGAACTTAATTAGCGACCAAACAGTCAGAAACCGCTTGCATGAAGTGAACCTTCATTCCCGAAGACCGCTACGGGTACCACCTATAGCAATGCACAATCGTAGGATTCGATATCAATGGGCTCTTGAACACAGAAATTGGGCAGAAGAACAATGGCGTTTCGTGTGCTTTTCTGATGAGTCTCGTTTTGGTATGAGACCGGATACAAGACGTATACGACACTGGAGAACCCCTGGACGCCAACAGCGATTAAAATCCTGCCAGGAAGTCCATCCTTATAGTGGTGGAACCATCATGGTCTGGGCGGGTATTTGGATCGGCGGAAGAACTGAGTTGATTTGGATCAGAGGCAACCTCAACGCTCAAATTTATGCTGAGACGATTGTATCAGACGTCATCGTTCCTCTACAAGTGCAAATCGGTCCCTTATTTCAGTTAATGCATGATAATGCACGACCGCACACCGCAAGAGTTGTAAGACAGACTCTCGCCGCAGCTAACATCTGTAATGTAGGTAAGTTTAGATGTACGTCCACCCGCACAACAAAATAATAAACAGTCTTGCATGGAACGCCATTGTGTTTTATTCAATACATTCCAACTGGCGACGAATTGGTGAATTTTACTCGAAATTAGTGATCATGCCTTTCGGAAAGTTGCATGAATTCGAGCTACATGGTTCGGGGAACTGGGGCGCATATGTACGACTCGTGGAACAGTTTATTCTGCTCAATAATATAAAAGACGAGTTAAAAGTGGCCACGTTGGTGACTCACGTTGGCGCTGCGACCTACGAGTTGATGTGTGATCTGTGTTCACCCGACCACCCGGAAACAAAAGACTTTAAGGTACTGGTGGAACTCGTCAAAAACCACTTGGATCCAAAAAGGTCTGAAATAGCAGAGAGGCATATTTTTCGACAGCGGCGACAAGTGGCGGGCGAAACGGTCGTGGTATTTCTTCAAAGTTTAAAACATCTCGCAGCGCATTGTAACTTTGGTGCAAGCTTGGAAGAAAACCTACGCGATCAATTCGTTTCGGGCCTCGGTAACGAAGACATGCGCTCACGCTTGTTCGCGGAACCCACATTGGATTACAAAAAGGCGGTGGAGTTGGCGCTCGCATTGGAAGCGGCCGAGCGGCACGCCGAGGCAGCGGCGGCCGGCAGCGGCGGCGGCGGCGGAGGCGGGGCGCCGGCAGCAGGACTCGGGCAGGGCGCGGTCGGCCTGCACCGCGTGGGCACGGAGCCCGCGGCGGACAAGCGGCGGCCCGCTTGCTGGCGCTGTGGCCGGGAGGGCCACGCGCCCAACAAGTGTCGTTACAAGTCGTATACTTGTAACAAGTGCATGGACAAAGGTCACTTGTCTAGTGTGTGTAAAAAAAAAAGTGAGAAAAGTGATAGTGCCGGTCGTTCTAAGTTCCATAATTATATTATGGAGAACGAGAATTCGGACAGCGACGCGAGTGATGGTATGTACAATATTATTTCGGTTAGCAACAAAATAAAGGATGGACCGTATTACTGTGAACTTAAGGTGGAAAATTGTAAGGTGTTATTTGAAGTTGATACGGGTAGCAGAATATCGGTTGTGTCTAAGGAATTTTACGACAAACATTTTTCTAACTTGAAGTTACAAAAAGATACTATACGATTGCAGTCATACACGGGAGAAGCAATAACTGCACTCGGGCGCATTAACGTGCATGTATGGAGCGGTAACGAGTCAGCTGAGTTGCCTTTGTTTGTTATCAGTAACGGCGGCCCGCCTCTGTTGGGCCGGTTCTGGTTGCGTAAATTAAATCTCGATTTAATTAAGCTCAACAAAATAGGTGACAACAGTGTCGACCCGTTAGTACTTGAATTAAAAAATAAGTACCCAGAAGTGTTCGATGACAAATTAGGAACATTTAAAAGTAAAATACAGCTGCACTTAAAAGATAACACTCCGATTTTTTGCAAAGCGCGACCGCTGCCCTTGGCACTGCGTATGCCAGTCGAACGTGAGCTCGAGAGGTTACAATCAGAAAATGTAATATATAAAGTAGATAGTTCTGAATACGGAACACCTATTGTCCCAGTAATCAAACGAGACGGATCGATTCGGATATGCGGTGACTACAAGGTCACGGTAAATAAATGTTTAAAAGAATTTCACTATCCGCTACCCCGTATTGAACAATTATTTGCTGCCTTAAGTGGCGGGGAGCAATTCACGAAATTTGATTTAAAAAACGCGTATTTACAATTAATGTTGGATGACGCCTCACAACCACTAACCGCCATCACTACACATGTAGGCACCTTCGTGTATCGCCGTGCCCCCTTTGGTATAAAGTGTTTGCCTGAAATATTCCAAAAACTCATTGAAGAGACATTAAGCGGGTTAGAGGGGGTCGTGGCGTTCATCGACGATATCTGTGTAACAGGTAGAAATAAAGAACATCACATGCAAAACTTACATGCTGTCTTAATTCGACTAAGGGAGGCAGGTTTGCGCATTAAATTAGAAAAGTGTCAGTTCTTTAAAAACGAAGTGTGCTATCTCGGTTATAGAATTAACAAATACGGTTTGCATACGGACAAAGATAAAATTGCAGCAATTAGTAATTTGCCCGTGCCACAAAATGTGTCCCAGCTGAGAGCTGCCTTGGGTCTAGTCAATTATTATTCGCGGTTTATACCCAATATAAGTACGATTTTACATCCCTTGTACGCGCTACTCGCAAAGGGCACTCGGTGGCAATGGACACATTTATGTGCAGAGGCATTCAAGCAGGTAAAAGAAGAGTTACTGAACAGCCCAGCGCTGGCGCATTACGAGCCGTCGTTGCCGCTGGTGCTGAGCGTGGATAGCAGCGCATACGGGCTGGGCGCCGTGCTGGCGCAGCGCTACCCGGACGGCGCTGAACGGCTTGTGTGCTGTGCCTCGCGGACGCTCACTGACTCCGAGAAACGCTACAGTCAGATCGACAAAGAAGCGTTGGCAATTGTATACGGCATCAACAAGCACCATCAGTACCTCTTCGGACGAAAGTTTACCCTTCGCAGTGATCATAAAGCGCTTACATATATCTTTGGTCCGAAGCACGGTATACCGCAGACGGCCGCGAGCCGGTTACAAAGGTACGCGGGGCGTCTGGCGGCATACGACTTCGATATAGAATTTGTATCGACTGATAAAAACGGTAACGCAGACTGTCTTTCCCGTCTCCCACTTCCAGGGATTGTGCAGAGTAAGGAAGAAGACGACGCGGCATACCTACACTTCGTGGAAGAATCATTCCCCCTCAGCCACAGGGACGTGGCGAGAGAAACACAAAAAGATGTAACGCTGTGTAAGGTATACGGTTACATCATGAGCGGCTGGCCTACGGAAACGGAATTTGAAAATGAGAAACCGTTTTTCCATCGTAAGGACACGCTGCACATCGATCACGGGTGCATCGTGTGGGGTTACCGAGTGGTAATTCCCGGCAGCCTACGGTCACAGGTAATAGAGGAGGTGCACGCAGGCCACGTCGGCATGGTGCGCATGAAGCAGATCGCGCGCGGGTACGTGTGGTGGCCCGGACTCGACGCCGACCTGGAGCGATGCGCGCGCACCTGCGCCGCTTGCCGCGAGCAGCTGGACGCGCCACCGCGAGCTACCCCCGCACCCTACGCTTGGCCCGCCGAGCCGTGGCTCAGGCTGCACGCTGACTTCCTTCATCACAACGGTAAGTCATACTTCCTCGTAATAGATGCGCACTCAAAGTGGATCGAAGTATTTCCGATGACGAGAGGCACGTCGGCGGCGCCGGTAGCGGGCAAGCTGCGACGGTGTTTCGCGCGTTTCGGCTTACCCGTACAGCTGGTCACAGATGGCGGGCCACCGTTCACATCTTACCAATTCGAGGCATTCTTACAAAAGAATGGGGTGTTACATGTCGTCACGGCTCCGTATCATCCATCGAGCAATGGCGCCGCCGAGAACGCGGTTAAAACCATTAAAAAGGTACTCAAAAAAGCATCAAGCGAAGGTAAGGACGTCGAGACCGCCCTTCAAAAATTTTTATTGCAGTACCGAAATAGTCCCCACAGCAGCACCGGGCGTGAACCCGCAGTCGCCATGCTGGGGCGGCGGCTGCGCACGCGCCTAGATCTGCTGCGCGCCGGCAGTGCGGCGGCCGCCGTGCGTGTGCAAGCCGCGCAAGACGGCCAACTGCGCAACGCGGGCGGCGCACAACGGGAACTACGCCAGGGAGATCACGTACTGGTACGCAATCACTCCAAACAGGGCCCCAAATGGTCAGAGGGTACGGTGACCGATCGCACCGGCGCGGTCACTTATGAGGTGCAGGTTAACGGGCGCAGTGGGACCAGACACGTAGACCAGCTAATAAAGAGGAAATCGGTACGTTACTCTATTCCCAGAGAGGAGTCCGTTCCACACAAAGACAGCCCAAACACGGGTGGAAGCACGGCCAGGGCCGAGTCCCCAGAGTTTCGCGACGCCGAAACGTCATTAGAGGATAATGATTCCGCTGGAGGTTCGCTGCCGCCACAGCCGCAGCCGCAGCCTAGTCCCCGGCCGGCGACCCCGGTGATTAAAAAGGAGCTGCGTCCTCGTATTAAACGTAACTACAAGGTATAAGTTGCTTGTTTATCTCTGTCCGAACGACGGTTAACCTGTAGATACTGACGTATGCAAACAGTATTCGATTTAGGTATGTACCTAGTTACCGTCCGTCTATGCAAATAGAATTAAATTCATGACAGACTGCAGTCACTATACCAATTAGAGTAAAGATAAAACTTACATACACTTAAGTAAATAAATAAGTTAAGGCCGTTGTAATATAACGTTACACATACTACCTACTCATGAATTCGTAAGTAACAAATCTTTGTTTTCTCTGATAAGACACTTCTCAGCATCAATGTAACTATAGATAAAATACAATAACTGAATTTACTGATATGTGGAAACAATAACATCATAGCATTTACATTATAACTACTTTGACAACTTGTCAATATTCGCATTATTCCTAACCAGGAAATTAGTCTGTAAGTAAGTATTAGTAGGATTGAATAAACTGCCTGGACCTGTATTTCTTAGATTTAAGTACCTAACCTTGTTAATGTAATTTTGTTTTTATATCTAGTTTTTGTTCCCTTTTCCTGAGGGGAGAAATGTAATGTAGGTAAGTTTAGATGTACGTCCACCCGCACAACAAAATAATAAACAGTCTTGCATGGAACGCCATTGTGTTTTATTCAATACATTCCAACATCAATGTCCTGCCCTGGCCTGCTCAGTCGCCAGACTTGAACCCGATTGAGCATGCATGGGATATGCTACAGAGAAGAGCTCTGCCGAATATGGAGGGTATCCAGTCGCAAGAAGACCTTTTTTTGTTGTTGCAACGAACATGGGCGGCCATTCCACAGCGTGATTTGGATGAACTCATTTTGAGTATGCCAAACCGATGTTCTTGTGTTGTTAGTGTTCGCGGTAGAAACACGGATTATTAATTGTTTAAGTTACCCAATAAAATTTTAAAGAAAACTGTTATTTCAGTCTTTTTTTCGAACTTTTGTGTTAGTGGTTCAAATGTCAAAAATCCCTTTATTAGGAAAATGGCAAATTTCTTTATTAATGCAAAGGTGACTTGGTTTATCGTTACTGTGACAAACGAAAACACTTTATTTGATGAATCCTTAAAGAAAATTTTAATTAATATCAATCAGGAGAAAAGTTATTGCAAAAATATATGTTGATCCCTAGACACTTTTGATGTGTGTAGTTGGGAGAGGCAGATGATGAGAATGAGAGAGATGTTCCGTTTTATTATTCTATTCAGAGATGAACACACTTTTAATCACAATCTAAATCATTTTGAAGGATACATTGCTAATCCATTACTTCATATGTTCGAAAAAATTGTCTGCTCAACAACGTAAATAACGTAATGAATGTTGCTGAACTGTCAAGATGAAAAAACCCATTGCTACTAATAGTGTTACGGAATTACCCCCCTGGTCGCTGCTGACACTAATCACAGTAATCAGTCATCCTCACAGCACCTACGTACTTTTATCTAAACGTTTAGATACTCATTAGTTCTTAAATTACAAGATTTGCTTTAATTATTTAGGGGTGCAATTTCAAAAAACCCTTTCTTAGTGGATACCTAATCTTCACAAAGAACACACCCTCCGAATTTCATGTCTCTAGGACCAGAACATACCTATCAGCCCGTTAGGACTTTGAAGTCTATACAGGGTTACTTTTCAAAGACCATCCAAATTTTTACATGGTGTTCTGAACTACCCATGAATGTAAACAACTTTCACTATGGGACCAACTCTGAAATCACGAAAAAGAATTCAGCTGTTTCATACATTGGTCAAGTAGGTATTGAAGTTTTGTATGAAACAGCAGATTTTTTTTTTCGTGATTTCAGAGTTGGTCCCATAGTGAAAGTTGTTTATATTCATGGGTAGAACACCATGTAAATATTGTGGATGATCTTTGAAGTAACCCTGTATATACAGGGTTATTGGTAAAACATTAACAACCTCTTAAGAGGTCATTGTACTCATCATTAGGAACAACTTTTACTATGGGGCCATACCTGAAATTGCGAAAAAATATCAGCTGTTTCCTACTCTTATGTTCGTATAACTCGTCAAATGTATGGAACAGCTGAATTTTTTTTCGCGGGTTCATGTTTGGTCCCATAGTAAAAGTTGTTCATTATGATGAGAACAATGAAGTAACCAAAATGAGGTTGTTAATGTTTTACCAATAACCCTGTACAGATTAAGTTACACCAACAGCTTCTGTGTATAATACCTATACCTTAATTACTATAGGTAATAATAATAGCCTCGGACCTACATAGTCGCCAATTACAGTTTAACCAGCAATCAAAGAAGTAGGTGATAACACATAATATTAATAAAACTTAAGGCAAATTAATTAATTATAGCAAATAACAAAAAGGAAATGCCATGTTGCACACTTCCTTGTAACAAAGACATAAACAAGATAAATATAAATAAAAATGAGATCATAATGGAAAGTAGGTAGGTATGTATTAATATATTATTTCAGAGAAATCAGCCAAGTGCAAGTCCTACTTGTGCAATTATTGTTATGAACTATTTGTGATAGTCACCCAAGCAATGTAGTAGATTGTTATTTTTCTACTCGGTAATATACAACTGACATGATACTTAACTATTTTATTTATTTTTTATTCTTGCTTCCGTATCCGAGGTACTGCCAGACAGTTGAACATTTAACCCGGACATGAATGACTAGCTGTTGCCCGTGTGTTGTGAAACCGTAAAAAACAAACACAAAAAAATAATTTAAAAAATTAAAAACCGGACTGCGAAACTGAAAAGCTAAAAATAAGCCCATTTTAAATTAAATAAAAGTTGGAAGCAGGCGGGACCCATTTGAATTTGAAAATATAATAAAAATGGTGTGGGTCCCGCCTGCTTCCAACAAATTTTTTAAATTACTTTTTTTAGTTCCAGCTTTTTAGTTTACAAATGTGAAAGATTTCGCAAACGATTTAGTTCTTGGTACGTGTTTTTTACGATTTGTCACTTCGAACTACTTTTAACCATATAAGTTATATATATTTTGGTAATCACCTTTTAAAACTCTTTATTTGATACTCCACTCCATAGGTTTTGAGAAAAAAAAAATTTTTGAAGACATTTTGCGCCAAAAATCGGTCATTTTAATTTTGATATACCCACTGTCACTTTCACTATTTAGGCGATTCTAACGGAACCTCTCAAGCTGAAATCGATCAAGCCGTTTAGGCTACAGAGCGTGCCAAAGAAATATACATACATACATACACTCGAAAAAAATAACCCTCCTTCTGACGCAGTCGGGTAAAAAATCAAATCTTTTCTCTATTATAATATACTAGCAGCGCCGTTTCGCATAAGTGTCGATCCCTTGGGAATATCGGGTTAAAAAGTTTCCTATGTGTTAATCCTGGTGATAAAATATATGTGTGCAAAAATTTTCATCTAAATCCGTTCAGTAGTTTTAGCGCGAAAGAGTAACAAACATCCATCCATCCATCCTCACAAACTTATATTATAGTAGGATTAGTTTAGACAACTTGCGTTCGATTCATAAAAAAAATCTAGAAGCTCTTTTTCTTTTGTCGCTTCATGAAAGACCTTGAAAAACATGTAGGGACCTTCTACAGCTTGAAAATACATATTCAGTTCTATCTACTACAGTATAAACACGTACATACTACATTTATAATTTACATTATAACACAGACAACTCCCACGTGATAAAATGTAATTCCCAAAATATAAGCGTGTTAATAACATCGCGATCATACCAATAACATTATACAAGTAATTTAATACCAAATATTATACTCATATACCTAATCTAAATAAAAACCTTATTTTAGAAAATAACATTGATACTCGCGAAAATTAGGTACAGTTGAGAGCAAAAATATGTAAGTAGGTATTAAAATTAGGGCTAAATCTGTCAGACGTCAATTTCATTCCACGAATAAAAATTATCTGTCGATTGAAAAATCAGCCCTTAGTATTTATTTATTTAATACTTTAAGTACACAAATGTACGGAGGCGGACATAATGCCATAGGCATTTTCTAGATTATACTGTAGTAATTCTGGTATTATACTGGGAGGTCAATCGAATGTATACAACTTTAAATTAAGGGAATTACAGGCCCTAAACGCAAAAAACGCTAGTTTTAGAAGCAATAAAAGTATATGATCGACTACAGTAAACAAAATCAGAAAAATATATGATATTCTTCAGGATATATGCTAGGTAGATAGTGTGTTGAAAACATAATACAACGAATTTGATATGATAGAAAAAAATCTTGAAGATACCTTTAAAAACTTTATTTTTTACAATAAAAAACCATACTAATATACATACAATCATTCTGATTTTTTGTCAGATTATTCTACAAGCAACGTACTAAAGCACTAGTGTTTTCATTTTTTAGTCCAAACAATACATTTTTTGTAAACAGATAATTGCTTCATATTTTGCAATAAATTACCAGTGTTGTGTCATTGCGCTTCTCTTTCTTTTCTATGCAGTCCGACAGTGACCGCGCTATTGGTCATATAGTTCCCTTAAAATTCATCATCATCCACACTGCTGGGCACAGGCCTCTCTTTTCTTGTGCCATTCCCCACGCGTGCCAGCCTCATCCAGGTTCTACCTGCGATGGTAACAATGTCGTCCGCCCATCACGCCGCCGGATGATCGACGTTCCGTCTTCCAGTCGTTGGACGCCATTCACTCACTAGATTTTTTTTTCATGATTTTTTTTTTATTTTTTTTAATGAATGAAGAATAACATCCGCTAAATCTCAACCTTTTTGCGGGTTTAAAATGCAATCCCTTTTTGTTGATCGTGTTTTTAACTAAATTTTCGCACTGTGGGAAAATCAATACTTGATTTAAAACAATAGAAATTCAATTGTGTCTCATTAGCCACAGTTAAACTATTACTTTAAAGAGTCACAAATATGTTGTATATTATGTATATATAATAAGCATGTTTTAGTGTTCAACATTGACCACAACTCGTCCCTTTAGAGAACCCCACAGAAAATAGTCAGAACCAGTAGGATCTGGTGAATTTGGGGGTCAATTTTATTAATGTCAATATTTATTATTTCGAAAACATTGCTTTCAAATTTTCGATTACTATTTCCAAGAAACCATGCGCCACGACCCGCTGCATGGTTTCCTGCTTCATTTTTATTAAAACCACGTGTTTTCCAGGTCTAATTGATTTGAGAAAATTATAAAAAAACGTGTGCGGTCGGAGGACACCCGTCAGAAACGACGTTCATTACGCGAATACACACTCTGTAAAATAGAAAGATATAGAGAGACAAAGAGAGAAAGTGTTAATTTAATACGCGTTTTGATACAGAGCCATCTGTATAGATTTTGAGAAGCTCTCATAAAGATGTCGCCATCGTGGATTTTCATATTGATGTCGCTATCGGCTCTAACACCCTCGATAACCACGAAATCTATGAAAGTCACATGGAGGCCCTAGTAACGCTTCGTTACGTGACGATTTCTACCAATTTACTCCTACGGCAAGTCGCGTTATACCGTTCCAAATACACGTTTTTGCACAAGACTGTACACGTCGCATCTCGCAAGCCTTATTTCGGTCCAACCTTATAAATCCGATTTTACGTCTAGAAATGGCTTTTGTCCAACTTATATTTTCATATACAGAATAATTTTCGAGATTGTTGAAAGGGAAAATGCTTTAGGATGTTTTGGGACCCCCACGTCTCGGGGTTTAGAGGGACCCCGGCCTACAAGCTTCCGCGTGACCTTTGATATTGCCCAACAACTTCGTAATAAGTTGGTGCTGAATCAATTTCCCAATGTGCCCAAGATTTTTAATGTTGACTTGCTCACCAGAAATTCAATATTTAAATTGAGTTCCGATTTAATGGTATTTAGTCACGCCTATATCTCTCTAAGGGCGAATTTCACCAAACTTTTATATAAAGTCTTATCCTGAGAATAAATATTGAATTTTTGACAGTTTTACCATACTAGAACAGTCAGACGTCAATTTTATTCCAAGGCTAAAAGAGATCTGACTTTGGTAAAATCAGCCCTAAATAGTGAGAACCTATAGAAGTAACTTCTAATAATCAGCCAAATTGTTTTATCATTAAAGGGGTAACAGGGTGGCAAGGCTATCGACGCGCAAACTGTAAACCATGAATTCAGCACATAAGCTGTATATTATACAGCATTATTTTTAGTATATGCAAATCCCGAAACATGTGTCTAGTATTTTTATGTAAAGAATCTATGTACAAAATTTCAAAACTGTAGCTATCATGAAAAATCACAAAGTTATAAGCTTGTTAAGTTACCTGTTTGTCCGTACAAAAACATGCTCACCCGCGACGCTCGCACCTTCTTGCGCTCATTGATAATAGTACCTAGGTACCTAACCGTTCGGTGCGGAGATTGGATAACCTACTTAGTGTCGCTCGGTGTCCAATTTTTTACCTGTTTTAAATAATTTTGGGACAAAATATAACATGGGGTAAAAATTATTGGAATCGATTCAGTTACTTATTCTGAACAAACTATATTTAGGTTTCGCATATCGTCGTTGTCAAACCAAAACCTGCTATGTACAAAAAGTATACTTTTGAGATATTGACAAAAGAAGTTTTGACACAAAGTTCTAGCTGCTGCACATAGCACATTTTATTCTGAGGCCACAACTAGTGGTCATAAGCACATAGCAGTTCTTTTATATGAGAATAAGCTGTGATCAAAATCTTGAAAACTTAAAAAACGGCACATAGCAGATTTTGGTTTGACAACGACGATATACTAAAAATAAGGTTGTAGAAAAGTGCGCCTACGTGGTCAAAATGTACGGGAGAGTAATATTTTTTTAATAGCCTTCGAATAATTTCAACGCAGAGGGTTCAGAATTATGTACTGTCTGTATCCATGGTAACAGGTTAAGCGTCGATCTCTCTGCCAGCCTGTACTTAGATAGGTAGGTAAGCGCATCCATACAATTAAATCCCAACTCTCTTTCGCGGCTGCTATTAATTTTTCAAACACAAACTTGATACTGAAAAACCCTCCACTTGCCAAGCAAAGAAACAGCATTTAAAGAAATTCTGACAAACACAAAGAAAAAAAACTAACATCGTTAACTAGGTAGCAATTTTTATTTTTCCTGTATGTGCTAAACTCGAAGCGTTGACTTATCTAAATAGGTTACCATAATGCTCGTGCATCAAGCTAATTTATAACGTGCATTGTTCTTTAAAATATTCACAACAAAATTTTGTATTAATTTAGTTTTTAAAACCATTACCTTAACATACATTTAGCTTTTTAGGCTTTAAATACTTAATTGCTCTTTTACGGACTTAAAAAGTAGGTCGTTTGTGTACCTACTGTATTTATTTTTGTGTAACCATTTTTTTTTTCAACTCCGGTAATTTTCAATCGATTGGAATATAAAACGACCTATCAATATGGAACAATAAATGTGTGGTGCCCACTCAGAAAACAAAATTAACAACTTGCCGCTCAATTTATATTTTGCTAGATGCGCCCCGCGGTTTCATCCGCATAAGTTTCGATCCCGCGGGAATATCGGGATATAAAGTCTCCATACCAAATTTTATCAAAATTGGTCCAGCCGTTTAAGCGTGAAGAAGTCACAAACATATTAACACACACTCTCACAAACTTTCGCCTTTGTAATATTAGTGTGATAGACAACAACAAGCAAAGAATTAGTATTGCCATACAGCGTGGTAATGCTACCAGCCTTTTAACCACTTTTTCTGTTGACAACGATGCGGACGAATTGTTTGATGCCTTAAGATTATTTCCTTTTTATACACTTGTAGGTACATATTATTATTATTATTTACTTATCTAAGTAAAAAGCAAGCCGAAAATATTTATTTCAACAAATATACCAGTTCAAAGTAAAACAAATCAAATCGAATCAAAGGAAGCAGCCCAAATTCCGGTTCACACATAAATTTCTCAGCAAGCAGTTGTCTTCAGATAATGTACCTCGAAGTACAAAGGACGATTAAAACAATGTAAATTAAACGATGCTCCATTAATTACAGACCCTTCTAGGCACTCCTCTCTATTTGAATTATTTATTGAAAATTTCACTGTGAAGGAGATTAACCCGATTTTTACACTCGCTGTCTGCTAATTGTTTAAAGTTTTAATTGTTAGAGAGATATTTAAGTGCGATTTATTTTAAATGGCGTAATAATATCTGAAAGGTTTTTAATAACTCATATTAAACTGCTGTTAATAATTATCATGTCGAATTAATACTGTATGATGCCTTGCTAGACCATACATTACTTTTAGATGAGGGATGAATGGAATAAAAGAAGGTAAGTACTAAAACACTACTGTATTGTCCCAAAGGTACTTATAGGTAAAATGAGCTTAATGGACTTATGGTGTGGAAATGAAGTGAGTGACGCGGCCCTTGTTGGCTGTAATGAGAACGCCTGGCTGACTTGATAGCCCAACGCGAACTGAACTAATTATAATGAGTTGAAATGAATGTGTGGCGTGAACTGCTGAATTGCAGAATGTGCGGTTGCACCGTACAAATACCTTCATCGAAATGGATTGATGAACGTAATTCCACTGAATAAATACACGGACTGCATATTTATTCAGATATTCTTTATAAAATCTCTAAGAGGCAAGTGGCTAAATAATAGCAGCCGCGAGGTTGATCGAAGGCTAAGTTATACTTGCCGCGGTCGGTTTCCGTGTCTCGGAAAGATCTCGGCTGTCATTCGTAGATCTTCAAGAGCGTTTACGCCGTACGGCATTTCATACAAACTTTTAAGCCCTTGTTTTTCGAAATGAATGATCCAATTTTAATTAAACTTCATACTCATAAGCAGGATACAAAAAAGGTCTAAAAAGTTACTGAATAACATTTTCGAAAAATAGTGTTACAGCCAAATAAGACCGATTTTAAATTTTCCGTAGAAACAGAGTTCCAGTTATCTTTTTTTAAATAAGATATTTCGAAAATGTGCTCAAGTAACTTTTTAGACCTTTGTATCCTGCTTATGCATATGAAGTTTCATTAAAATCGGTTTATTCATTTCGAAAAGCAAGGGCTTGAAAGTTTGTATGAAATGCCGTACGGCGTAAACGCTCTTAACAGTCGTTACGGATCTTCAGAAACCTGACAACCTGTCTTTCCAAGAGTTATCGTGTTGCCTAGGAACTAGGTTACGGAGCTCAGATAGGCAGTCGTTCCATGTAAAATACTGCTGTTCAGTCCCATCCGGTAAGACTGGAAGCTGATTCCAACATAGTTGGGAAATGGCTAGGCAGATCGACTTGATTCTTTATAAAATCCTTAAAAAAGAAAACTAAATAAAACCCGTGTGCACGCATTAGGTACTAATACTCATTACAGTCCTGTGTACCTATTCACATATTTCTTCATCGTCTTGACACATGCTCGTTTGAACTCGCGTCTCAGAACATTGGCCTGGCTGTTGTTCTTAAACACCTCCACTATATTTGCGAGGACGCTTCAGGGGATGCTTTAAAATAGTTTCAAACTAGCGGAAACCATGGAGTCCCCTCACGTATAAATGACCTGATTTATTTTATTACCTCAATGAATTTCATTACTATCTCTAATGGGTCGAGTGTCCTTTGCTAGTGGTCGTTATAATACATCCCTTGTTTCAAACAAAGGGTGTTTTATCCCTGGTTATATTTCAGCTCAGCGTGTATCCGGTTTATCATTGTTCTTGCTAAGCGAATTTGGAAAGTGGTGTGACGTCAGTTCGTATTACTTAGAGTAATTGATAACTTAGACGGACTGAGAAGGAGATTACGATAATTATTAAACCTGGCTATGTGCCACTTCTGTACATTTAGTTTAAATGAATAAATAGGTAAATAAATTAGGAACTAGGATTTGTTTGTTCAACAAGAAGATTAAAAATCTCTAATTATCTATAAGTACTAGTATTGAAACCTGAAGAGTTCACTTGTTTTTTGTTTGTTTGAACGCGATAAACTCTGAAACTACCAGTCAGATTTAAACAATTCTTTTTGTATAATAGCCCATGAAGGCTATATATATATATTGATATATAAGTAGCTATCTTGCTACCTTAACGCTACGACCCGTAGGAGCCGATCAGAAAAAAATCAGAAAGAACGCGAAAACGGTGTTAGTAATAACGCGGGCGTGCGCTAGGATGCGACGCGGTGAGTTGGGGGACCATATTACACGCGGACGAAGTCGCGGGCAGAAGCTAGTTTATAGAATACTAGCAGCGCCATGCGGTTTCACCCGCATAAATGTCAATCCAGTCTGAATATCGGGATAAAAACTATCTTATGTCCTTTCCTGGGACTCAACCTTCTTCTATACCAAATTTCATCTCAATCGGTTCAGCGGTTTATGCGTGAAGAGGTAACAGACAGACAGACACACTTTCGCATTTATAATATTAGTATGGATAGGTACTTTATTCTACACTTAAATTTTAACATAGCTCTCATATGCTATTTATTTTTAATTCTATGGGTCGAATGTTGTCACAGCACTTGTAAAAGGATTTATTTTAAGTCATTATTTTAGAAAATACAACAGTTATACCTACATCTATTTCACCCCTTTTCCCCCTCAATACATATCAATAAAGATGGTGTTATAATAAATAATCAACAGGTAGCAAACAAAACAACATTAAAGAACCATTTAACATGCCAGTTGATACAAAACAGACAGTTTTTCAGCCCACTAGGGAGAGACTTTGATTTATTTAGTCAAATATTTGTACAAATGGGGAGAATTTCCTACTTCTGGTACGCGGAATGTAGTAACACTAATTTCGCTTAGAACGTGGTTACAGCCCATTAATTTATTACACTTACAAGGGTTATTCGTACAGAATAATAATTATGTGTTGGTGGTATGTTAACTACAAATTACTGTTAGTGTTCAGCTTATAATTATGTGAGCTGTAATGAATGTTCTAGAATAATCCTTACCTGACTAGTCAGTCAGGTAAGGATTATTCTTTTTAGGGTTCCGTACCCAAAGGGTAAAAACGGGACCCGTATTACTAAGTCCGTCTGTCTGTCACCAGGCTGTATCTCAAGAACCGTGATAGCTAGACTGTTGAAATTTTCGCAAATTATGTATTTCTGTTGCCGCTATAACAACAAATACTAAAACTAAAATAAAATGAATATTTAAGGGGGGCTCCCATACAACAAACGTGTTTTTTTCGGCGTTTTCGCCTTGTGGTACGGAACCCTTCGTGTGCGAGTCCGACTCGCACTTGGCCAGTTTTTTAAATATCTATACCTATAGAAAGAAAGAAAAGAAGATTGTAGTGCCAAAAGGGACGAAGTGTCTTATTTTAAAAAGTCAATTGGAAATCTCCGTTTCTATGGAAAATTCAAAATCGGTCTAATTTGGCTGTAACACTATTTTTCGAAAATGTTCTTGAGTAACTTTTTAGACCTTTGTATCTTGCTTATGCTTATGAAGTTTCATTAAAATCGCTTAATTCATTTCGAAGATCAATTGGTTGGAAGTTTGTATGAAATGCCGTGCCGTACGGCGTAAACGCTCTTAATAATTCTCGTGTGGCGTCATAGACCACAACTTGTGTAGTCACTAGAAATATTCGTTTTTAGGGTTCCGTACCCAAAGGGTAAAAACGGACTAAGACTTCGCTGTCTGTCCGTCTGTCCGTCCGTCTGTCTGTCACCACGCTGTATCTCGAGAACCGCGATAGCTAGACAGTTGAAATTTTCACAAATTATGTATTTCTGTTGCCGCTATAACATCAAATACTAAAAACAAAATAAAATATATATTTAAGGGGGCTCCCATACAACAAACGCGATTTTTTTGCCCTTTTTTGCTCGATATCAAAAATGGCAACAGGTAAGCACTTGAAATATTCACAAAAAACTCAGTTGCATTTTAACTTTAATAATAAATAATAAAATGAAAATAAAATAAATATTTAAGGGGGCTCCCATACAACAAACTTGTTTTTTTCGGAGTTTTTGCCTTGTGGTACGGAACCCTTCGTGTACGAGTCCGACTCGCACTTGGCCAGTTTTTTTTTAATGTAAACTACACAGACCTGAATTCTCGTAATTTTAAGAACGTTCACAGTCTGATCTCAGTCTCATCATTTCAGCCGAAAGACGTCCACTGCTGGACATAGGCCTCCCCCAAGCACCTCCACTTCGACCGGTCCTGTGCTTCCCGCGTCCAACGGGTTCCTGCGGCCTTCACAAGGTCATCGGTCCAGCTTGTGGGAGGCCTTCCAACGCTACGTCTTCAGAACCTTTCGGCCCCATCGGCCATCTGTTCTGCGAGCAATGTGCCCTGCCCACTGCCACTTAAGTTTGGCAATTCTTCGGGCTATGTCGGTTATCTCAGTCTCAATCTGACAAAAATACTTCTAATTTCCCTACATTTATGACATTGCTTGTCGTTTAGATGAGATTGCGACTAGATTTTGAACATTTTTAATTACAGGAATCGGCCTTCTGATGAGTATCGATATTTAGACAGAAACAAAAGAAAACAGATTTTCTCAACTTACCTTGAAGTAACAAAACTACCAGCATTCGTTAACCCCCCAAAAATCCATCAACTCTTTTTAATTTTAATTTTATCGTGTTTGGTATCGATTCCCATCGAATCGCTAGTTAATTTAATTTGTAATTTTTTTAATTTTTTTAGTTAATTTTTTCATTTTCCCAACTATGTTGGGATCGGCTTCCAGACTAACCGGATGCAGCTGAATACCAGTATTTTACACGGAGCGGCTGTCTATTCAGATAGACAGCCGCTCCGTGTACCCAGTTACTGGGTAATACGATAGTACCCCTTGGTAAGACTGGTAGTCAGACTTTCGGGCTTCTGACTACCCGTAACGACTGTCAAAGATCCACGAATGACAGCCGGGACCTCGGTATGTAAATATGGTCGCCCATCCACAGACCACCCGCGGCAAGTGTAGCTTAACCTGATCGATCGACCTGTGAGGCCTGTAAATACTCCGATTTCCTGTGGCGGCGGATGAAACCCAGCTAGTGTAGGATATAAAAACACGAATATTTTACTCAAAATACACGCCAGTGGGTAAGTATTTATGTTGAAAATAATAATAATAATAGCCTCCCCGACCGTTTTCAATCACGGTGGCCAATCTTAATGGAGATTAGCCAGGCACGCAGGAGATATTATAGTGGACAAGTGTGTGCGCAAACACAGGTGCACTCTCTGTTCCTTTACTCTCATAGTCCGATGGGACGAACATCCGACACGACCGAGTTCAGGCACAGGACGAACGGCTTTACGTACTTGCCGAGGCACAGGGGTATTAAACCGCCAACTTCCAAACTCAGGACTGTTACTAAGAAATTCCTAATGGAAAATCCAGTAACACCTTGTCCGATCCGGGAATCGAACCCAGGAACCCACGCTCAGCATTCGCGCTTGCAACCACGAGACAAAATAATACTGTATAGTGACTGAAAATAATAATAGTTGTATCAAAGGAATGCACGTTTTACGAATGTCAATATTTTGTTACAGTGTTTGGTACCAAACTGATAGTTTCATTTGCAAAGAATTTATTACTCGTTCATTTCAACGAGCCCATACTTTTTTATTGTCCTAAATTGAAAAATATTTTTAGAAATTCAGAAATATTCCGCTTGTGTATTTGTATAAAATAACAAAAAATATCTAGGCAATATTATAGGTATTTTATTTTTATTTTTCTATCCATTCTGTTAAATTTTCACCATGAAAACATAGGTGATGTGAGCTGCCATTACATCACAGGGGTAATTCTAGTAATTTTAAGAACGTTTACGACGACGCCGTTACGACGACGACGACGCCGACGTCGTTGTCGTCGCCCGACGTCGTTTACGTGGAAGTTTTTTTTTTCTCATGTCCATCTGTCAAAACAACGACAAGTTTTTGACCTTGATCGTCGCTGAGACAAGATTCTACTAGATTTTGAACATAATAATTACAGGAATTGGCCAGCTGGTGCTAGGGATTGATTCATTGACACTACTGCCAGCTCACTCCAAGAGCACTTCACATATGTTATCAGGGTGAGATTTTTAGAGAATAGATGCTTGTTCTCAGATAGCCAAGGCGGCTCCAAGTAGTTTCTGCTCTTATTTTGAATAAATAATATGCGTAAAAGCTTCGAAACTGCGCTAATATTTTATCCTGCAGCATTCACTCGTAAGGTGCAACTATACTGTAATGACTAAGTTATGCCGCTGAAAAATCGAAAGCGTAGTCGGCTTCCGACTAAAGTGGAACGGTGGAAAAATTTCTTGTAACTACCCGCTTAAAGCTTTTTTTAATCATGATAATATTTACACATGGTTTATGTAAAGTCAGAGCAAATTGCCTACTAATTCTCTTAGGGATGAGCTGGTACACATGTCTACCAGCTCGCCCTAATAAAGTGAAGTAAATAATTACTGTCCGTATTTTCAAATCATATCTTTGGCAGTTGTATAAAATGGCTGTAGGCCTGTTTTGGGGCCCTCCTTTAATCACAAGAGGTTTTTCTTAGACAAAGAAAAGTATAGACGGCGGGTAGCTCCATTTCATTTCCACAAGAAAGGGATAAAGTATTGAGCTATTATAAGTACCAGAAAAGCTCTACTATTTCCGTCTCTCACTGCGTGCCAGTTTTTTCAAGGCAGCTACTTATGTAGCCTATGTTAGTTAAGTTAGCTTTTTGTCTCACGTGTGGCCACGCTACCCGATGCTCTATAGCTTTCTTACTCTAAGAGGTTTTTAGACCTTTATACCCCCGTTCGTGATAAGTCGTGAGGTTTTAGGCTACCCCTCCTCCTTCCGCCCAGGATCACGTGTATTTTTTATTATGGAATTCAAATATTTTGTATTACATGTCACTCAATCAGCTACATTTTTTCGCACGCCGCACGAAAGGAGTGATATCCACGTGTATCCACAACAGAAGACGAACTAGCACGGGATCAAGGGGGAGTGGAGGGAGGGTTCATGGGATCAGACCGGAATGAATCCTATAAACGTGATTGTCACACTATCCCACCCCATTGTGATTAATCTTGATTTTTTTCTAAACCGTTCCCTCCAATTTTTTTTCTTACCCTCTCCCGTCGATCTTCTTCGATTAAAGGACTATACATACTTTTTAAGATAAAGAGACAAAGATAGTTCTTGCCAAGAAACAAAAAACCACATGCCTTTGATCCTTTTAAAAACGATTTTCAGACGTAAATAACTTTTTGATGAAGGTTTATATGATATAATAACTATAGATAGATATAACTAAAAGTTTCCCTTCCTTGTATGTGACAAACAAATAAAAAGCCGCTTATCGGTTTCACATCAAACTAACATCAACGTTTTGTTCCACATTCTGTTGGGACCCGATAAATTTATGGAAAAAAAAGTTTTGGTAAAAAGTTAACTATCCAAAAAGTAGTGTTTTGTGGTTAAAATTGACACTGTTGACCGCACCAACGACCATTTAGCAATCACTTAACTGTAACCTCATATTATAAAACACATAGCAATGTAATTATTCTACAATAAGCGGTACCGCGCGACAGTTTAACCCGAAAATAGGCTAATTTAACAGAATATAATAAGCTCAATGTATGAAAGGACAATATTTTATGGAAATCCATTTCAATTCACGAGAACAAAACTGACAAAATTTATGTAATGCAGTATTACGAATTATGTGGGCGATTGGACGACGACAAAAGGAATGCAGGACCAAATTACATGTGCAAATGTTTGTATTTCATTATGTTGGTGCTTTACAAATTGTATTTAGTATTTGGAACTTCAATAAGGCTCCTTCAAACAGGCGCGACACGCGATAAAATCGCGCACGACACTAAGGCCGCTTTCACATATAGGCGACTTTAGCAGCGCGACAGTCGCGCGACCGTCACCCATTCAGAATTTCATAATAAAAACAGAAGCGCAGCGGACGCGCGGCTGGTGCGCTTCTGTTTTTATTATGAAATTCTGAATGGGTGACGGTCGCGCGACTGTCGCGCTGCTAAAGTCGCCTAAATGTGAAAGCGGTCAAAGGCACCGCAAGTCGCGCAACGTGCGGTGCCTTTGTGTCTCGTGCGATTATATCGCGTGTCGCGCCGTTTGTGTATTTCATTTGTAGAAAAAAAGCAACTTTTGACACATAGATGGCGTCATACAACTACACTTTACACGGCGCAGATATCCTATTCCTTTGTAGGTGGTCTAACGAAACTGCTTTGGTATCTAACAAAACAAATTCAAAATCCTAGTAGTGGAGTATCATGTTACCGAGTAACCGGGTTGTGGAGGTAAGACAGATCAGAATAGAATACTCTTTACATTACAGACATAAATATAGAAATTTTACACAGGGTAACGCAATGGGCGGTCTTATCGCTAAGAGCTATATTTTAAAGATCACCTTTGGATGGCTTAAAAAGGGGAACGAGAGACAAATATTATAATAGGTGGTCAGTGGTGTAGGTACCATTTTCATAATAGGTACAGTAAATACATACATAAAGTACATTATACTAATCTAAATAAAATAATGAACATGAAACAGGAGCAATGAAAATATATTAATGACATTTAAGGAGAGAGGAAGTGCTTTTTTAACATAATTTCATTTGTTCAGGGGCCCTAATCTGCTATTTTTATAAATTCGTCATTCCAACACGATTCCACCACCATCCCATTGTCATTTTGCTAAAAGTTCGTAATCAGCTAAATTCATAATGGTTGATCATTGGTCGGTCAATGGCACAGAAATTATACGATACTCGTAACGAATTAAAACCAATGACTGCACAAAAACGTTCTAATGGTAGGTCACTGATCAAAGGAACTCAAAATTTTTACATATTGCCACGTAAGTCAGTACCTAATTCATTTTTCATTATGTACGAGATTACCATTCTATGCCATTTCTTTCAATGGAGTGTCAGTGGTTGAGCATTGGAAAGTCATAATGACGCCATTATGTTATTAGATTACCAAACTTGTCAAAATCAACAATTATGAAATCATTGATAGACCATTCTGACACTATTGTAATAGCAGACTTAGGCCCCAGATCAGCTGCATCAAATGCCAGGCAGGTTGATTGATCCTAGTCTGTGAAGCTCATAGGTATTAGCAGTCAAAACAATGGGACAGGATAAAGTGATAAGTATTGCAGCGTTACATCTGCGGTTAAAACCTCATCTCTTAGGTAGGTACATTTATATTTTAATTCGGGCAGGTAAAAACAACAAAATTAAATTCTAACTTAACTAAAACTATACAGAAACTAGAAAATAGCGTCGAAAAACTCATCCGCATCGCTGTCGACTGGTAATGTACCCAAGAGACTGGCGGCATTACCACGTTGAATGGCGATGCTTAGCCTCTGGCCAAGGTAAAAGCCAGACCTTGGGTCACGGGAAGTGTCAACCAGCCGTTTCGAAATTTCTTTAAAAAGACCATGAGCACTCGGACCCCACGGTTAGGTTAAAAAACCTTTTTTTCCAAATGATGTTTGGCACTGACTTCTATAATATAATTGTATTATAGAGGTCAGTGATGTTTGGTCATTAATTTTTTTTAAACGGAATTCGTATTTTTGACATGAAAAGCAAGACATATTTGATAGATAGAAAATTATCATTTAGTTGCTGGACAATCTTTACACGATTTTTTTTTATTATTTATGGAAACCTAGTACCTTGTAATCTTTTTACAAATTGCGCGATATTATACAAGCATGCACAGATCACCGCCAGCGTGCCATGTCAGAAGTCTTGAACCTTCGCATCATAAGTTGACCAGACTGACTGGTATAAGAAATTCTTCAAATCTATTACGTAATTCTTCTAATTTCCGACCTTCTTCTCCCTCAGTGAACCGTTCCTCTTTTTCTCTGTTGTAACACCTTATTTTATGTTATTTTGTCGTAGGTGTAGAGCCAGTCAAAAAGGGCGCTTGGTACGCTAGTAATATTTATTATAAGTTAATGACGCTTGGCCTTTTTCCCGGATACCGGATCATTTAACAGGCTTGCAGTCTAAGGTATTGCATTCATCAACCCAGCTGCAGAGTGTTCCGGTACTTCCGAGTCCAGCATGACTGTTTTTCACGTCGCTGGCTGCCAAATTTCGTGGCCACTTTCGCCAGTGTCCAGGAAATTACGATCTCTAACTATTTTTGTGAACACTTAAGCTCTCTGACCTTTTTTATCTCAGGACAATAGTTTAGCTAATGTATTTTAGATTGAATTCCCTTTAAAATGTGTGCAAATTAGTGCTAACGATCCTAAAAACCGATTGCAATCGATTCGCTAGTTCGTGAAATTCGTTAATTCCTAAAATAAAATTTGAAATTGATACACTCTTCTGATTTCTCGTCTTCTTAATATTTTTACAGTTGCAATATTGTCTAGTAAATAATTACCGTGTTTTGTATTTAGATTTTTTTAAACCACAAAACAAAACAATTTAATATTTGGATTTTCTTAAAATTTATACGTTTTTATTCTAGCAGTGAAGTGATTTTTTATTATCACTACAGTATGTACGCTTCTTCCTGAAAGGTTCTGTTAAAACAATCTAGGTTTTTGTTATATAACAGTGCCATATTTAATAAAAGTAAAAATACAAGAGCTACACACGCGAACTTAGCAATAGCGGACGTGCAAGAGGGTCGAGCAACATAGCACGTCAAAAAAAAACCTTGCTATATGACAGTGATTACAGAGTAAACTATAACATTCTACTCAAAGGAAAACAAGGTTAAAGCTTTACAAGTATTTAATCTAACAGGTTCACCAGACATTTACCATCCCATACCGAGAAAGACGAAGCTCCAATTCAATCCATCAAATAAAAACCGGCCCAGTGCGTGTCGGGCCACGCACAGTGTAGGGTTCCGTAGTAGCCCGTTATGTTATATTTTGTTTTTCAATGCAAGTCTTTACCCGTTATAAACAAGCAACAACTTCATCATAGTCACTTTGAAGGATTAATGCTAAGGATTTTGTATTTGGTACAAAATTATCCAACACCTACCCAAGTTCAACGACTATTACTGCTAAACTAATAAAGTTATCTTAACCGCTATAATTTTTCTTTAAATTTCATGAAATGCACTATCATAGTGAATTTTTCCAGATTTTTCAAGCCAGCAGTTGAGCTTTTAGGAGGTGCCCTACTGGAACGAAAATTTGCACTTTGAAGTTTAATATTTCGTAAACGGAGCATTAAATCAAAAAATAATTTTACCAACCCCGAAGTCATTTTAGAAGACCTATTCAACGATACCCCACACGATGGGGTAGACGACGAAAAAAATATTCATCCCCATTTCACATGGGGAGCCTAAAATATTTTTTTTTTTCAAAATTCATTTTCACCACTTTGTCGGCATAAATGATATACACACTCCTACAAAATTACAGCTTTCTAGTACTAACGGTCTCTTAGCAAAACCTCGGACAGACAGACAGACGGACGGACATGACGAAACTATAAGGGTCCCTTGTCAGAACTACGGAACCCTAAAGACCACCAGTATTTCCAAGAAGGCTAATTTAGCATACGAAGCTCACGTGTGGACTGGAGTGGTTCCAGTAAATTCTTGCGAATACATAAATACGTAGCCAGGTCGTGACTTACTCACTAAAATTTATAACTCTCGTGTGCGGAGTTTTAAACACATCAGCTTAATTAATTCCTTTTTGAATTCGTAGTTCACTTCGCGGAGTTAAATTCGCTTTTCATTAAAAAAATTCTCATAATATATCGGCGAGACTGGGCATTTTGATATTGTTCCGTTTTCACGTCGGATTTTTGTGGGCTTGAACTTTAATTTAAATAATTAACATTTATGATATGGTAATTTGTGTGGCTATTTGTGTGTTCAGTTGAAATGCGATGAATTTGCAAGGGAATATTTAACTTTCCATTGCGTGAGACTGTGGTTGATCTAGAGACCTACAAGCGATTTTTTTGTGTTTTCATGTGGTACTTGGTACAAAAATCTTTATTATTTCTCACATGGGCTGGCACTGTTTTTGCGTTGCGTTCCATCAGAGACCTCGTGACCTTGTTTTTTGAAATGCCACGACGTTGTGACGACGGTGTGGTTTTAATCGGAAGATCTACAAATCCCTCCATCTCCCCAAGACGGAAGGTGTTTAATTAGATTTTCACATGAAATAAGTTGTGTCTTGGCAGGCTGATCAGAGGGGCAATTCCTGTAATTTTAAGAACGTTCACAGTCTGATCTCAGTCTCAATCTGTCAAGAATACCTCTAGTTTTCCTACATCTTTGACATGTTTTAGACATTGTTTGTCGCTGAGATGAGATTGCGACTATTTGGAGATGGATTTTTGTCCCATACAAGCTTGCCTAGAAATGGACACAAATAAAACAAAATGTATTATGAAGCAATAGTAGCGTTTAAAACCCTGTATATTTTTGTTCATCATAAAAGTTGGTGAAGGGCTACAAACCATTCCCAAATCTGACGACTTCAACCTATCAAAAAAGAAAAATATTCAAACCTGTCGATCACGGAGTAATCGACTTTCTTTCAACAGATTGAATTTCGCTCAAATCTAACGACTGTATCATAAATTATTCTTTCGCTATGGCCCATTTTATAGACGTTGGATCTCCGTAGGAAACCAGGCAAAATCAGAGTTGTCCAAGATGCGAGTTGTAGGGATTGTTATTTTAGCCGAGGTAAACTGCAATGCAAAAAGATAACCAGAAACACAGCCAATTATATTTTTGAACAATTCACAAGAAATCACAACAAAACATTCATGATCCTAAAATAGAAAGCACCAAACCCGGCCGAAAATAAGAGTTATGTTTTCAGCGCATGTCTTTTTATGGTACACTAGCTTCCGCCCGCGACTCCGTCCGCGCGGATGTCGGTCTTCGCGTGGATGGTTTATTTCTCCATTTTGAGTAACTCTGACAATGACATCTTATAAATATCTATTGGACCCAAATACGGCTAAGCCTATAATAATTAAGGAGATCCCTCTATTGAGCTACTGCTGTTGAGCTCGCGTTCTGTAGTAAGTATTTTTTTCATAGTAATTCCGACCTTGATAAGTAGCATGTAGCAGTAAATTACTGACAATGACGAAAAGTTTGCAATAATAAAAAAGTGATCGTGACAATGCGACAGAAAGTTAATTGAGAGCTTCAGCATACACAACATTGTTAGTGAGCTCGTCCGGAATATGAACATGAAGATTTCTTGGACTGCTCACATGGGAAAGAGCTACGTAAAGTTGCCCGTGTGAAAAACAACTCGCGGTAAGATCTACGCCAGCAACTCCTAGGGTCTGACCTTGAGCCTTATTTATTGTCATGGCGTAACACAAAGCTATAGGAAACTGTATTCTCTTAAATTGAAATGGAAAATTATCCACTACGGGTAATGCAACGTGTGTTCTACAGAACAACATCTATGAATAAAACCGAAAAATAAGATTTTTTTTTCTACGTATTTTTCCAGGATAAAAAGTATCCTATTTTATGCCCAGGATAATAAGGTATAATTATACCAAGTTTCATCGAAATCGAACCGTTAGTTTTCACGTGATGCCTGCATATACAGACAGACAGACAGACAGACAGACAGACAGACAAAAATTTTTTTAATCACATATTTGGGTTTGGTATCGATCCAGCAACACCCCCCGCTATTTATTTTTTCAATATTTTCAATGTACAGAATTGACCCTTCTACAGATTTATTATATGTAATAGATAATAATTATGCTCTATGTATGTAGGATTCTTTATTCTTTCTTCTTTAATGATTTACATGCCCATTATAGGATTGCGGTGACCGCCCAGCGTAACGCACGTCACTTTCAATCGCAATCCGAAGGATTTTGAAGGAAATTCCTAATTCAATAGGTGAGGTTTCACAAAAATCAACATGACTGACTTTATAACCCAATAGTCGTGAAAAAAGTTTTTATTACCTACCTCAAAATAAAGGGCTCGAGTAGACGTCAATATACTTTCTAAGAGCTTTAGCATATTTAACTCATTTTTGGGAAAAAAATACATTTACATCGATGTTTCTCAAAATGAGCGATATGACAAATGCATGAAAATGATGGGCAGTTACAATTATTATGAACGATAAAGAAGGTGTTGCCATTACAAACTTTAAAGACTGGACTTATCTATTTGTTTAATAATGAAATTGATACATTTCTCAATTTATTATTAAATATCATGTTCAGTTCAGTTCAGTTCAGTGTAGTTATAATTCAATACGCTTCAAAAACAGTTTTGATATTCTATATTCTAAAAATACTCGTGAATTAATCATAATCAATTCTTACAATCAGCATGTCCCAATTACCATCTTATTTCCAAAACTGGTAACATAAAGACCTCCCCGAATACTTGCATCAAAATAATAATAATCTTTTAAATTGAAATATTTTCTGCAAACCTTTGCCAAGTAACGAAAGCTGTGGTGGGATTTCAAATATTATCAGTCATTTTATAATAGTACATTATGATACATGTGTGCTATGTTGATCATTATGCTCGAGGCGGTATTATTCGCGCGAGCCGCAGGCGAGTGCGATAAGAAAGCCGAGAGTCTAATGATCGATGCACACGCGTTTCATACGACGTTTTTCAACACACTTGCGAGGAAAAAAACAGACTTGTATCGTTAAATATTAACTTGTATGGAAAATGGCGCGCTGGTTTTGTCTTTCCGCATAGCCAGCACTAGCAATGCGCGCGCAAGTGTAAATAAAAGCACTGACCACAGAGCATGTAAAAACAACTGTAAAAAAAAACAATTGTAGTTTAGTTAGTATGGAATTAGAAAGTACTATTGGCATAGAGAATTATACCTACATTAGTTCAGTGAGAATCCGCAATGATAGAACGCCAGTCAGGGTCTTTTCCGTTTGGTTTCGGGTAGGGACCACGGACAATTTTAGGTGGATAATTAAAATTTTCTTACGTTTTTTGTAATTTGCAGGTCAGTATCAGGTTGCATCTTGATTAAATATGATTCGCGACTATAATATACAGAGCGTTAGGTTAAACGAGGGACATACTTTGAGGGGAGTTAGTACTCATGAAAATGAACAACTTTTAATATGGGATTAACCCTGAAATCGCGAAAAAAAATCAGCCGTTTCCTACATTTATGTTCGCATAGCTCGTCAAAATGTACTGAACAGCTGATTTTTTTTTTGCGATTTCAGGTTCGGCCCCATAGTAAAAGTTGCTCATTTTCATGAGTACTAACTCCCCTCAAAGTATGTCCCTCGTTTAACCTAACGCTCTGTATATGTATTTACAGAATTATAGTCATTAGAATAGAATCTTTCTAGTTAGATTTTTTCCCTAAGAACTTTTCCATAAGAAAGATGTATTAATGATTCGAATGATTATAATTCTGTAAAGATGTAGGTACCTGTTAGGGCTCCTACACACAGTGCCGGCGGCTGAGCCGCCGCCGGCAGGCAGGGTCCGGCCGGTCAGGGCCGGCAGGCAGGGCAGGGTATGCGAGCCGCCGGGCTTGCCGCACAAACGAGCTGCACGACTGAAATGATGCTCTGCGGCCACCAGATTATGCCGGCGGCATACCCGCGCGGCAAAAACCCGCCGGCTGTGCCGCCGGCATGTGTGTAGGAGCCTTTAGAGTCGCAAATCATATTTTGATCAAGATACAAACCTGACACTGACCTGAAAATTGCAAAAAACCTAAGAAAATTTGAATTTCGCGGTCTACCGCGAAATTCAAATTTTCTTTAAGGTGAATGCGCAGTGGTAGACCACTGCGCATTCACCTTAAATTGTCCGAGGTCCCTGCGCATTCACCAGGTGAATGCTCCAACCAGCCCGCGAAATTCAAATTTTCTTACGTTTTTTGCAATTTGCAGGCCAGTGCTAGGTTGTATGTTGATTAAAATATTATTCGCGGCTGTAAGACATATCGCACCTACGGTGCAAAAACGTCACTTATGCAATTTTTGTCAGTATTGATCTGAGTAGGAGAAAAAGTAGCTAATGTACCCCTATACCTCGTGAGTAATTGTCATTTGTGTAGTGCGTATACTTTCCGCGAGAGGGCAGTTGTGTCGGTTTAGTCAAGAAGACAATAGGATAATAGGATGTCGAATTTTCCAACGAATTTTCAAAAACTTCTCCTGAAAAATTACCTATATCATTTGCATAAGTGACGTTTTTGCACCGTAGGTACGATATGTAGTTACAGAATTATAATCATCAAAATCATCAATAAAACGCTCTAAGTTCATAAAGCTGTAAGAATGTCTTTTTCTGTTTTTTTTTTGTTCTTACACCTTTATGAACTTAGAGCGTTTTATTGATTATTTTGATGATTATAATTCTATAACTACATACGTCTTACAGCCGCGAATAATATTTTAATCAACATACAACCTAGCAATGGCCTGCAAATCGCAAAAAACGTAAGAAAATTTGAATTTCGCGGGCTGGTTGGAGCATTCACCTTAAGGTAAATAAATATTACTTAATTTTAGGACCCAAGGACAATACAGACTATTAAAAAAAAAGTGAATTGATGAGATTAAAAAAGCGCGCATCTCCGACTAGTAAATAGTTATCTGTGGAAATAAAGCACATGTGGATTAAAGTAAAGAAAAAGCACGCGTTTTTAATACACTGCATTATGGACCTAAAAGCGGTTCAATAAGAGTCACTTTACAAGCAAGTGTGTTGAAATAGTACATTATGATACATGTGTGCTATGTTGATCATTATGCTCGAGGCGGTATTACTCGCGCGAGCCGCAGGCGAGTGCGATAAGAAAGCCGAGAGTCTAATGATCGATGCACACGCGTTTCATACGACGTTTTTCAACACACTTGCGAGGAAAAAAACAGACTTGTATTGTTAAATATTAACTTGTATGGAAAATGGTTTTTTTTTTCCGCATAGCCAGCACTAGCAATGCGCGCGCAAGTGTAAATAAAAACACTGACCACAGAGCATGTAAAAACAATTGTAAAAAAAAACAATTGTAGTTTAGTTAGTATGGAATTAGAAAGTACTACTGGCATAGAGAAATATACCTAAATTAGTTCAGTGAGAATTCGCAATGATAGAACGCTAGTCAGGGTCTTTTCCGTTTGGTTTCGGGTAGGGACCACGGACAATTTTAGGTGGATAATTAAAATTTTCTTACGTTTTTTGTAATTTGCAGGTCAGTATCAGGTTGCATCTTGATCAAATATGATTCGCGACTATAATACACAGAGCGTTAGGTTAAACGAGGGACATACTTTGAGGGGAGTTAGTACTCATGAAAATGAACAACTTTTAATATGGGATTAACCCTGACATCGCGAAAAAAATCAGCCGTTTCCTACATTTATGTTCGCATAGCTCGTCAAAATGTACTGAACAGCTGATTTTTTTTTTGCGATTTCAGGTTCGGCCCCATAGTAAAAGTTGCTCATTTTCATGAGTACTATCTCCTCTCAAAGTATGTCCCTCGTTTAATCTAACGCTCTGTATATGTATTTACGGAATTATATTCATTAGAATATTTTTTCCCTAAGAACTTTTCCATAAGAAAGATGTATTAATGATTCGAATGATTATAATTCTGTAAAGATGTAGGTTCCTGTTAGAGTCGCAAATCATATTTTGATCAAGATGCAAACCTGACACTGACCTGAAATTTTCTTAGGTTTTTTCGGACAATTTAAGG
Organism: Mesoligia furuncula; assembly: GCA_916614155.1. Lineage (NCBI taxonomy): Eukaryota > Metazoa > Arthropoda > Insecta > Lepidoptera > Noctuidae > Mesoligia > Mesoligia furuncula. Next base: position 19,144,806 of record OU744800.1, on the reverse strand, counting down.
TGAATGCACTGAGGTAGACCACTGCGCATTCACCTTAAATTGTCCGAGGTCCCTGCGCATTCACCTTAAGGTAAATAAATATTAGTTAATTTTGGGACCAAGGACAATAGATTCTCTCTCGTACGTTCGAAGTGAATAGGAGAGAGAAGACTCGCCGCTCGACGCTCGCCGTGAACGGACGTGCCGCTCCCCGCCCGCTGCATCGTGACTCACCGCTCTCGCCGCCCGGCCTCGTTACGCTTGCCGTAACGAGCTCCGTAGTCCCCGACTACGACCGACTTCTATCAATAGCTGTCTTTTTCAAGGCACTGTTGTTAGAATTATTTCTTCGGAAATATCGTCAAAAACGTTTCGTCGCTTGTTGTGGCCCCTTCAGGGTAAAACCACAGTTTCGTGGTCCTTGGCGGAAACCTCACGGTGTTAACGAAGCCAAGTGGGTGGTGCCCCAATCCACCAGCCTGACCCCTTCAGGGTGAGGCAGTCAATTGGAGTCGGGAGCTAGAACCTTGGCCTTGGGGGATCTCCTAGTCAAGTCTAGCTTCGTCACTAATCTTGCATTCGTCCACAGCTTTGCACCTAGTACGGTTGGGTGTGTCAACCCCTTCGTACTAGGACCGGTCTGGGTGTCTCTACACCCATTTCACTAGACCGGTTAGGAACCCGTTCGCGCAATAAGATTAGCGACGGGATTCAAGCTTAGGGCTCACCCTAGGTACTCACCTCCCTGTCTTCACCCGACAGGGAGGGTAGGATCACACACCCGGGCACTCCCACCCGGGGTTAGGTAATTAGGATTTTTACGCCTCTATGCGTAGTCCCCTTTCCCTCTCCTAGACCACCATGGACGCTATTATTTTAGCGTTCGTCAAGGAGGTCCTTTTTAAGGATCCGTCCTTCAAGGCGAAGTACGGTCCTCAGCTGTTGGCATATCGCCTAGCTCCCTCCCCCTCCACCGACTCCGTCGCTGATTTCAGTGACGTTTTTGAAACCCCGACTGTCTCGGAAACACCGGCGCCTTTGTCCGTCCCGACAAAGGGTTCCGCCAGTGTTTCCGAATCGACTAAGGTCGCCGCAGCCCCCTTGTCGGCAACCATCGTCAAAGCCGCCATTGTCCCAGAGACAATGGACGCCTTACCACCCTCCCAACCCGAGGCTATGGACACGTCCATACCTCAACCCGACCCTGACGAAACCCCCTCTGACTCTTCCTCCTCCGAAGACGACTATCAAGTTGTCGGAAAGGGAGGTAAAAGAAAGAAGGGCTCCTCTTCCCACGCTTCCAAGGCTAAGAAAAGCCTAGCGCCTTCCCCATCTCCCCTCCCCCCCACCCCTCCCCCCGCCTCACCCACCGCAGCATCTCCCGCCGCTTCTCAGGCCGTCCCTGCCTCATGCCCTAGTGCAAACCCGCCAGCTTCTATCAAAAAGAAGCAACGCCCCCCGCCCCCTATCTACATTCAGGAGAAGTCCAAATGGACAGAAATCTCCAAAATGTGTGTTGATCGTAAGATCAACTACACAAACGCTAGGTCCACCCAACAGGGTATTAAAGTCTCGGTTCCCTCGTCCTCGGACTACAGGGAATTCACCCGCCTTCTGCAGGTACGGAATTATTCATTCCATACCTACTCCCTCCCGGAGGAAATCCCCACCCGCGTCATAATTAGGCATGTGCCGAAAGAAATCTCCACTGAGGAGATCAAAGAAGACCTTGCTTCACAAGGCATCCCTGTTTCCGCCGTCCATCGCTTGCACAAAGCGAGGACAGACCTAGTTTACGACATGGTCCTTGTCGTATGCGACCCCACAGACGGACATCACCCTATTTTCAAGGTGAAGTCCGTCTGCTCCCTCTCGGGCATCTCTATCGAGAAGCCCCGAAAGTCCAACCTGATTGGACAATGTCATAGGTGCCAGCTATATGGCCACGCCCAATCCCACTGTTACGCGACACCTAGATGCGTCAAGTGTCTAGGAAATCACGGAACAGCTGACTGCTCCCGTCCCAAAGACCGCACTCTGTGCACAGAGCCGCCGAGCTGCGTACTCTGCGGTCAATCCGGGCACCCGGCTAACTACCGGGGTTGCCCCAAAGCCCCTAAAGCCCCCTCTCCCAAACTGGCCAAGCGCGCAAGCGACCGCCAACAAAGAGAGAGCCCCTCTGTAAAGATCCCATCTTCACAAATGCCCGAACGGCTCAGTCCTCAGAGACCCTCGCCCTGGGCCAATCTCTTCCACCAGAAAGCTCCCGCAGCTTCGGTGCCCTCCCAATCCCCGACCCTCCCTGCACTGATGGCAGTCTCCATCCCACCGCCACCAGTAGCCCCCGCAGCCCCAGTAGCCCCCTCGGCCTCAGCTGCCGCTATGATAGTTCAACCTGCTACCACTCCCTCTGGCCCCAGTAGGTTCCCCCAAACCCTCGTCCCTGGCCCTCAGCCAAACAGCATGGAGGTGATAATCGGTGCTTACGCATCATTCATCGCCCCAGCTAACGCTATGGCAGCCGAAATCCAAGCCTGCCAAGGCAATCCTCGGCGTATTGCTGAGATTTTCAATGCGTATCCCGAGATTACGCAAGTCCTCACAACTCTTAAATTCTAATTGCTCCCAATGGATCAACAAAGAATAAGTGTAAATAAACCCCGATCCCTTAAGCTAGGCTTCTTCAATGCCAATGGCATTTCTAGTCAGCGTGATGAGATCGCCACTTTCCTCCGCGATCATCAGCTTGACATCCTTTTAGTCCAGGAAACTTTCCTAAAGCCCCACAATCGAAACCCGAACATTGCCAACTATAAACTAGTTCGCAACGACAGGTCTCGATGTCACAAAGGTGGTACCCTTATTTATTTTAAAAAGTTCCTTCATTGCTCCCCCATAGACCCTCCTCCTCTACTCTCTCACCTGGAGGTCTCTATCTGTCGGCTTGGCATGACTGGTCATCAATCTATATCAATCATCTCTGCTTACATCCCGCCCTACACTGGTTCAGAGGATACCATCTCTCTCACCAGCGACTTCACTGCCCTCTTCGGTATGAGTGACTCCGTCATCATGGCGGGGGATCTTAATGCCAAACATCCCGCCTGGAACAGTAACTCGACCTCTACCAGAGGGAGATTCCTGTTCAACCTAAGCTCCACCCTTAATTTCGATGTCATCGCTCCGATGCATCCCACCCATTACCCGGACGATCCAAACCACCTTCCTGACGTGCTCGACATAGCGCTGCTCAAGAATGTAAACCTCCGTTTGCAATCTATTGAGACGCATCAAGAGCTCAACTCTGACCACCGCCCAGTCATTATTCACCTAGCCCCCTATTCGGGCCCCCGTGATCCCAACCAGCCTCCTCAGACCAAAGTAGTGACTGACTGGAGGAAAGTAAGCGAAAGCCTACAATCCACCACGTCACCTCACTTAGATTCCATTCCCGATCATATTGTCTCAGTCGCTGACACGACGGGAGCGATCGCCTCGTTTACAGAGCACGTCCAATCCGTATTAACGGATTGTTCACGGGAAGTTCCAGTGATGGAAGACCATCGCTGGAAATTACCGGCTGACGTACGTGATCTGATAACCGAGAAGAACGCGTCCATTCGTGCCTACGACTCCTTTCCCTGCGATGCGAACAAAGCCCATATGCGCCATTTACAGCGTGCTGTAAAGAAACGCATATGGGAATTGCGCTCTGAGGAATGGAGCAAGATGATCGGTGAACTAGAGCCCAATCACCATGCCTTCTGGCAGCTTCAGAGGAAGCTTCGCTCCCCCGAAGAGGCCTCTATGCCTCCTCTCGTACGCCCCGATAAGACCATAGCCTTTGACAACATCGAAAAGGCCGAATGCCTCGCCGCCAGCTTAGAGTCCCAATGCTCTCCCAGCTCTCAACCAGTAGATCAAGCGCACCTCGACAAGGTGAACGCTGAGGTCGAACGTAGAGCCTCCCTCCCACCAGTCGAAGACCCTGATGATCCTCTGCCTCCGGTCACTCCTGACGAAGTGCAAGACATCATAAAAGGGCTCCAACCCCGCAAAGCCCCCGGTTCGGACGGTATCACCAATAAGGTGTACCAACTCCTCCCCGCCCCCCTCATTTTGCTCATGACCGCTATCTTCAATGGCGCTCTGAGTAACAACATCTTCCCCCAAGCGTGGAAAGAAGCCACGGTCATAGGTATCCCCAAGCCTGGCAAACCCAAGTCTGAGCCCTCCAGTTACCGACCCATCAGCTTGCTCAATGTTTTCGGCAAAATCTATGAGAGACTTATTTATAAGCGTCTCAGGGATTTTGCCGAATCAAAGAGCCTCATCCCCAACGAGCAGTTTGGTTTTCGAGCTAAACACTCGTGTGTCCATCAGGTCCACCGCATCGTTGAGCACATTAGCGCTGGCTTCCAGCGCGGTGCGCCAACAGGTGCTCTATTCTTCGACATTGCGAAAGCATTCGACAAGGTCTGGCATAATGGCTTATTATATAAGCTCTACCAGCTAGGTGTGCCAGACCGTCTCGTGCTCATCTTACGAGACTATCTGTCGGATCGTACCTTCCGCTATCGCATAGACGGCGCACTCTCTCCCCCCCACCCGGTCCGTGCCGGAGTCCCCCAGGGTGGCGTTCTATCCCCCCTCATATTCACCCTGTTCACCAGTGACATTCCCAAAAGTAAATCGGCTCAGTTGGCTCTTTTCGCCGACGACACCGCTATTTACTATACGGGTCACAGTCAGGTCTCTATCGCTCGCACTCTCCAAAAATCCGCAAAAGCCTTAGGCGATTGGTTCCGGAAATGGAGAATCGAGGTCAACCCCGATAAGAGTCAGGCGGTTCTCTTCAGGAAACCGCGAATTCTCCTCCCCCCCCTCCCCAGCCCGATCACTATGTATGGCAAGCCGATCCCTTGGGACAAGCAAGCCAAATACTTAGGGGTCATTCTCGATGACCGACTTAGTTTCGGAGTGCACATAAGGACGGCGCGTTCGCGCGCCGCCTTCGCTCTCGGCAGGCTCCACTCCCTACTGACCTCCCGCAGCAAATTGTCACTCAAGTGCAAATTGCGCCTCTACACCGCAGTCATCCGTCCCATCATGACGTACGCTTGCGTAGTCTTCGCACACGCTAAGCCTCATCACCTGCATAGAATGCAGACCCTACAAAACCGTTTCCTCAGAAAGATCACGGGAGCCCCCTTCTATGTCCGAAACGTGAACCTTCACGTAGATCTCAAACTTCCCACCGTCCAGCAGTTCATGAAACGCCTCTCAAAGCGCTTCTTTGATACTGCCATTAAGCATCCCAATCCCCTGATTGCGGCGGCCTCCCGATACACTCCCTCCCGTATAAGTACGATTCGCCGACCAAGGCATACCCTCACCGTCCCCGATGACGCCACTACCCTCCGTCAGGAAAGTAGAAAGAGCACAAGCACACTGAGAAGACACATATCCCGTCGTCCGTCATTCCGCCCTCGCCGTCGAGGCCCGTCGCGACACCCCGTACCATGTCCGCCCCGACCCTTGCTCGATGTAGTGCCAGCCCGCGCCGCAGCTGAGCCTGTAGATTTAAATTCCCGACTGTGACCTCTGAGTTTGTTTCGGCTTTTCTTCTCAGAGCAGTCTGCTAGGAAAAGCCGGTCTCATCATTCGTTAAATAATAATAACCTGATCCAGCCTGTCCCTCTTGCTGCCCTCTCCCAGCGACGCCCTAAGCCGAGGTCCGTACCCCACAGGGGGTGCCCTTAGCGTGTAGTCGCTTAGTTTTTAAGTTTATTTATGCCCTGGCTGGAGGCCTTAATTTATTGAGGCATCCACAGGATCGCCCGGTTAAGCAGTCGACAACCCCTCAGGTTGAACTGCGAGATGCCATTTTCAAAAAAAAAAAAAAAAAAAAAGGACCAAGGACAATACAGACTATTAAAAAAAAGTGAATTGATGAGATTAAAAAAGCGCGCATCTCCGACTAGTAAATAGTTATCTGTGGAAATAAAGCACATGTGGATTAAAGTAAAGAAAAAGCACGCGTTTTTAATACACTGCATTATGGACCTAAAAGCGGTTCAATAAGAGCCACTTTACGAGCAAGTGTGTTGAAAATATTATTAAGTAACTTTTTTTCCGTACTAGGCCACAAAAAATCCATGTCCTTTTAGTTACGGAATTGGTCTTCTGGATATGGAAGTATGGAGAATTTGAAAAACTTTGTTATCATGTGTTACTTTTCAGTGCATCAAGATAAAAAGTACATTGGCCATTCTAAAGTCATTGTTAAATAATAGACTAATTAACAGTAATAAAGTCTGTGAGCAGGTATGGGAGTTAATCATGTTATATGCACAATGTAGTGCTGTAATTCAGGACGTAAATCAATTAACTGCGCCAATCACAGTAGGTAGGTATAGTGCTCTACGGGCGTTGTCGTCTCACAATGTAACTCAATATTTTAGGTAGTAACAGGAGAAGCAAAGCTACTTGAAAAAAATAAAAATGTTCATTTTTTTTTTCATGTCACGAAAAATGGAACTACAAACAAGTAAAGCTTTAATAATTACTAGCTAGTAGGTATGTACCATGTCGTTATGTATCTATGCACTCATGTAAATAGACCAAAAAATTTAAAAAGGTTATATTTTAAATACTTATGAATAATTCAGCAGGTCATAATTCAATTCCAGTATCTAAAGTAAAATCAGGTAACTTACAGCAAACATTTTCACTTTTCATATTTTATTTAAGACAGCGAACCCTGCTTTGATTAATACCAACAATCCTCTAACAAGATACCTGTTTATTAAATTACTTCTGATCATCGCAAACGTTCTGTGAAAGTTCTTTAAATTAGCTCATTTTACATTCGAAAGATATTTCGAGAACTTTGCATTGCACGCACGTCTTAGGCTGGCTGCCAGAGATAAATAAGTTAAGGACGTCGATATTTCACTCCAAACCAATATCGTAAAAGGCGAGAAAGAAAACGCTTAAAACTTCACCCTCTTGTTAGTTCTGAAGCGAGAAACCCACATTTCTATTACGTCTTAAAATAATTACTAACAAAGTATTTTTGTCCACCATAAAGATCCTTAAAGGTCGTCTATAAATTACTAAAATAAATTACGTAAACGTCAACTTTTCGTGCGTCGGAACAGGTAACCCCGACTTTTTATCATCACCGCAAGAGCTTTAAACATAAAAATACTGTAGACAATTTTTCAACGACGCAGACCCATGAATTTCAAATACGTTTTTACAGATAAGGGCCATTGTTGATATAAAATACGATTACGCAGCGTAGCCACGCGAGCGCAGGCATCCCCCGACCGTAAAAATTACAATACAACAAAGCAAGAGGTACAAATCATGGAAATACAAAGTTTGTATTAATGATGGTACTTATCCTTCGTTTTTTATGATGAAAAATTCTTTTATTGCTCCGTCCAAGTTTTATGCTCTATAAAATCTAGTTTGGATATTAAAACAATTATTATGATTCGTTAAATCGTTGGACGTTGGCGCGCAGGTATAGATGTCGCTATATGGCTGTAACCGTAATATCTCCTATTAACCCGTCAGCGGAGACATGAAATGGCTTTAAACTGCTTTAAACAGTCGGCTCACAACGCTATAAACTAGACATAAATTATGGCTGACTATAGCTTCATATATTATGTACAAAGTAACTCTTCCTACTTTCTTGTGTCGTTGATAAAAGCGTTAAAAGCCTCGCCTACTCGCGTTCATTAAGAGCTCTCAGTGTTCCACGGTAAAAAATGAGGTAAGTTTGCGAGTAGATTTTAGCAAGTTAATTACTCGACAACAAGAGATCATGAACAAAACTAACTGCAAAATTATCTCAGAAGCACCTGCCGTGTACGCGTCATGAGAGTCGTAATAGCTGAAGAATTAAGACGAATCCCGGCAATTTAACTCGTAAGTCGACTTGGAAACATTTGGCACCGAGAGAAAAGCTTAACACAAAATTCCGAATGCCTTTATTATATTAAGCCACCTCGTTCGCGTTATACCGTCTTTTGTCCATGATATTCTACTCCGCCAGATAATTTGAAAATGCTAAATAATTCATTTGATGTTTAATAATATTTAGGACTTCGCTGCTTTCATCTTGAGGTTAATAAAGAGATAACTCTACGATGAAACAACTTCATAATCAGATTTAGATCATCTTTATATCCGGAAATATGATTGTCAGCTACGAGTATGTTTAGTTCGAGATCAAAATAAAGAAATAGTATATTTAGATACGCATTACGCATTACGCATTTTTAACCCCCGACGAAAAAACTAAAAAATAACAATCCGTGTGTTATAAGTTTGACGTGTCTGTGTGTGTGTGGGTGTGTGTGTGTGGGGGTGTGTGTGTGTGGGGGGGTGTGTGTGTGTGTGTCTGTGGCATCGTAGCTCCCGAACAGATGAACCGATTTTGATTTTGTTTTTTTGTTTGAAAGGTGAATTAGTCGTGAGTGTTCTTAGCTATGTTTGATGAAACAGATAATTTCATACCTATTATGGAAGTCGGGGGACCGTTCTGTGGAACACCTTCTATTCTAGACTGCCATATGAATTTATCTGTTTTAGTCTCGTTACATAAATTCTTGAAGTCGGGGGTTTTTAAATTATTTTATCCTTTTCCAATCACATTTAATTTTATTATTATTTTGTGTGGTGGGTTTTTTAAATTTTAAATTTAATTTTAGTTTAAATTTACTTGTTACAGCAAATTATAATTATAGGTACCGGCTCACTTTTTTACCGTCTGAACAAAAACAGGGTGTAAAAGATGAACGGAGTAGAAACCTATGGCCCAGAAATTTCTTTTTAGTTGCTTTAGTACCTACTTTCTGTTTCTACAATCACGTTTTTAATAATTAAATAGGTATTTCTAAAGATTGCTGTTATAACTGAAGGGAGGAAGGGGGTGGCTACACAGTTCTGGATAATGTCTTAACAAAAAACAGTAGTAGTTAACAAAAAAAGTATTCTCAAAAGATCTGTTAGTGATCGTAGAGTTGTCCACAAGCTCGATAGATGGCGTTAGTGGAAAAATTAGAAGTCGCTATGGTTTCGTTACCGCGCGGAGTATAAGTACTCCAGTGTGCCGTAGTTTCGATACGTTTTTGACGAATTTCTGTTAAAGAAATAAGATTTCTCTTGAAAGGGAGCTGATCGGCTTGTCTGGTCAGCGCCTACAGAAACTATTTATATTGTTCGGTATGGTGCCTTTAAAAGTATCTACCAAAATTAGGCCACGCCCACCTGCGTTAGCGTCGGGGTCGGTACTTGGCCCATCCTGGCTAACGGATATGTATTGTTTGTGTGACTCACAGTCTCACAGATAATTATGTGACCCTGGGATTTGTGTATTGTATTTATATACAGGGTGTTTGGTTCATCGTTTGCCAAATGGAATTGGCCGAAAGGAGAGGTCATTTGCTATCTCTTAAGGCCCAGTTTGCTTTGATAGTGTAAAATTTAAAATTTATAATTAAGTACTTATTAAATAAAAATTTATTTTTTATTTCAAGTTCTAGGAAAGTTCGAACCCTAGAAAGAGATAAGAGACTGCGTAAGAGTGAGATAACACTATCCACCTACTTAAAGAATGTTATTTATGGGAAAACAAGTGTTCTTACCGTAATATCGAATATCAGCCTGATGTGTCTCGATTACACATTTAGCGAATTACTGAAGTTATTAAAAGTTTTTTTGGTATATTGCACACCGTTGGAAAGGGGACAAACTAGAGAACTTTTTAAAAGAATTTGAAGATCCCGATCGTTTTTAGTTTTTTTTTTTACAGCAATTTAAAGTTGAGTGTTAAGTGTATTTTTCCTTTTTTCAAAAACTTTATGAGTTATTAAAAAGGAACTAGATATTATTAGCAAGTAATTTTGAATTTCATAGAACCATACAAGAGTAAACATAAGAATTAAAATGAAATTTGAAGGCTATACTCATAACTTTAAAAAAAATTATGCTTAAATGCAGAGTTCTTGTATTTTTCTAAATAAAATTTAAAAAGTCGTAATAAAAAAACCGGTGTAACAAGGAATGAGTTACTGGGCCTTAAGAGATAGCAAACAACCTCTCCTTTCGACCAATTCCATTTGGCAAACGATGCACCAAACACGCTGTATAATAATTATGTTGCGTGTCCTTAGTAGAATTACACAGTAATCATCATCATCATTCTTGGTTGAGCATTCTTAACTATTTTGTTAAAAAGTACTATGTGCCTATTTATTTGAGTAGGTAAACCTGGCATTAACATTTTTAATTAGATGTAACAAAGGAAACTATTTATTGGGTTTTATCATTGATCGTAAAGTTACCCACAAGCTCGATAGATGGCGTTAGTGAGAAAATTAGACGCCGCTATAGATTTGTTATCGCGCGGAGTATTATTATTTATTTATTTATATAGATTTATTGTACAACATAAAATACATAATTATAATAAAATACAATTAAGAGTACAGAACATACAAAGGACGGCCTTTTCGCTTAGTTAGTAAAAAAAAGGTTTAAAAAAGAAATGAAGGCTTTTGTGTGTCCACCCCACAAACAAATTGAAGTTCCCATTTACCTATTTCTCGTCTCCAACAAGACAAGCAGCATTCAAATCATAACAATAGTTCCTTGTCATTGTTATTAAGTCATTTATCTGCTCATAAACAAGGTTATGATGTGGTTCAGTTAACCCGTCGTTGCTGTCCTCACTATAGGTACTGTCTCTAAGTTACGGACATAAATCTGACTTAACGGCCCAGTGGGACAGTGTTTGTACATTATTGGGTTAAGACCCGGGGACCACATAACAAGTGGAAAATAGCGTTATGGATTCCTTGGGTGAATTATTGTGAGGTTTGCGCGTTTCTATATTTTACTGGTCGTTAGTGGTTGAGATCGCGTCTAGTTATTATGTAGTCTCTGTAGTTTGGCATAGTATTTATACTCCGTTGGTTTAGGTAGTTTACTAAAGGTAAACAAAAAAAAAAAAAACACGTGATTCACCTTTTGTTACAAATTTTAAAATCATTTTATTTATTGAACAGTTCCACAAGCATAAATACCGTCACCAAAGCCTATTCACACGCACTTTTGACTAAGTTATTTTATAATATAATTGGGCGTTTCAAATGAAAACGACAAATTGTTCACATGATAACCATGTTTTGAGCGAATTAATTATATTAAACAAAAGAAACCGACTAAACGTCACTTCGCCTTGTCCTGCCACTTCAGTTGTCATGCTACGTTACAGTTTAGGTACTCTTCAATTTAGCAGCGTTATCTAATTCGTAATTTTTTTTAAAGGTTTCTTGTATTTTTGTGCACAATAGACAGATTACAAAATATTTTTTTTATTATTATTATTATTATAAATGTAACTAAAAGATTAGTTACATCTACAGTTACATCTACGAAGAGTGACAAAGTATAACACACTAATAAAAGAGGAAAATAATTTTAAATGGGTTATCTCTGTCCACTTTTAAAATTATGGTTAAAAAGCACTTCCTATCTCCTTAAACATCATCATTATATTTTCTTTGCTCATGTTTCATGCTTATTATTATATGTATATATTTATATATATTAGTATAATATACTTTATGTATGTAAATGGTACACCACAGACTACCTACAGTATTTGTCTGTCCTTTCCCTTTTTAATCCATCCAAAGTTTGTCTTTAAAAGATCGCTTTTAGCGATAAGACCGCCCATTGTGTCACCCTTTGTACAGTTTCTAGATTTATATGTCTGTAATTTATATGGTGTACATAATAAAGAGTATTCTATTCTATTCTAAAACGTATTTTTATACAAGAAAGGATCATCAATAAAAACCCTTTTTATGATTTGTTTACCTTTAGTTTATTACATAAACCAATGGAGTATAGGTTCTCTATCTTTTTAAAGTACAGACTAGCACATCAAGCTACTACAATATGTCAAACTTTAATAGATTTTCAACTTTATCATTAAGGCATAAGGTTCAAAGTTGATAGGGAAAATTTGACAGTTTCGGGTAGCTTGATGTGGTGGCGCCTGTACATTACGATAGACCTGTAACTTAAGTAGGTTGTCCATTTTTGCACGCCGTGAAATTAGGGCCTAAGCGCAACGAGGATGCTAAACGCCGTTCATTAACAGACTATTTAAGTCACACGTATCGTATACTATTTTATAGCTCGTGTGACCTAAACCCTCACTTAAGTCACGCTATTCAGTGTTAAAATGGACTCTTACATCAGTCAGTGCCAGTATAAGTCACACATTTAATTAATTATCTAGTGGTGTCAGTGAATAGAATATTGCCTATAGGTTTCCCGAAAAAGACCGAAGACCAAAGTAAGTACTGATTAGGAACATTAATAATATAGCAACGTTAGCAACTAGTAGGTAATTAGTGTATTTTCGCAGTAAGATTTTATAAAGTTCAGTTTACTTAGTGTGACCTAAGCCTTCACTTAAGTCACGCTTTTCAGTGTAAAAATGGACTCTTAAGTCACAGAAAAGCGTGACTTAAGTGCCGGTTTAGATCACACAATTAGGTAATTAATTATCTAGTGCTGTCAGTGAATAGAATATTGCCTAAGTATAGGTTTCCCGAAAAAGTCCGAAGACCAAAGCAGAAACGTTAATAATATATCAACGTTAGCAACTAGTAATTAGTGTATTTTCGCCGTAAGAAAAATTTATGAAGTTCAGTTTATTACCGGCCTGCGAAATAGGTAATTTTATATTAGTTAGCTCTCGGTCGTAATTAAGGTGATAAAAAAGTTTGACGGAAAGGATCAGCCCTGTCGTGAATTGCCAGTTTTTCAGCTAGGTACCACTCAAACGTAGGCTGGGCAAAATTTTATTTTTACTATTTGTAATAAACCATAAAATATATTACCAGAAATTATACCCTAAAATGACGGATTGAACAATTTAATAATAATTTGCTCGTTTCATGATTATAAGTCAACAAAACACTTAATACGGGCAAGGACATAATAATTACCCTACGAAATAATTTGACAGGAGAGTCGTTAAATAAACAGAAGTAGGTAATTCATTGTTTCCTAAGCGCGGAGTTGGTTATTAAATAACACGTGCTTACGTCCTTTGGTCACGCGAGCTCAATATTAGGATTAGCACAGTATAATTAAGTAAGCGTCATAATGCGTAACACACTATCAATCTCAATTTGAATAAGTTTGAAGGAAATTTCAAATCCATTACTTCTTATGTTCGAAAAAATTGTCTTCTCAACAACGTAAATAACGCAATGAATGTATAATGAAAGCCATCGCTACTGATAGTGTGTTTTCCAATTACCCCGCATTATTATGTCTCGGCAGTCTTTGAAATAATAACCTTCGGCCGCTCCGTAGAACAACACGCAGCACAGTTGCCCACTGTGTGTCTTGGGTAACGTATTTGATGCGCGTAACTTTACCGTGGTGCACCTTGCTCGCAGAACAGATGGCCGATGGGGCCGAAAGGTTCTGGAGTGGCGACCGCGTACCGGAAGACGTAGCGTTGGAAGGCCTCCCACATGGTGGACCGACGACCTTGTGAAGGCCGCAGGAACCCGTTGGATGCGGGAAGCACAGCACCGGTCGAAGTGGAGGTGCTTGGGGGAGGCCTATGTCCAGCAGTGTACGTCTTTCGGTTGAAATTATGATGATGATGATTCGCGACTGGGTGCCTACTCTCTAGGGCCGTCAACGATGATACGGGCCCGTCCAAAAGTAGTCTGAAACTTCGGTATAGACCCCACACTCGATTAATTTTCTCTTTCGGATGGGCAATAACACATTGAGAATGAAAGAAGAAGAACGACAAAAAAAATCTAAATCGGTTCAGCCATTTGGGAGCTACGATGGCGCAGACAGACTCACAGATACACACGTTAAACTTATGACACCCCTCTGTTTTTGTCGGGGGTTAAAACAACATTCATTTGCGGTAAACATGACGCAGAAAAAAACAAGTTGGGGAAAGAATGCGTTGCACGCACGCAATACGGCTTCGCTCAGAATAATGCTACGACCCTATGCCAGACAGAACACCAGCGCTGGTATAGCCACAGCCGGCGATGACGTGACACAGTCAACTTCTTAGTTCGGACCCCGAATTAATTCCGTAGGTGATACGAACCTTCGTGCTTAGGGAGTACAGTCACGAGCATAAATATGTATACACTTGGCTTTATTCAAAGCCAATTTTCTACTTTATTTTTTAATTAAATTTTATGTTATTACGAACATAATATTTTCGAACCCATAGGTTTATGTAAAGTGTCCTACTTCAACGTTGCATTCGTCATTTCACGGAGAAATCGCAATTGAAAGTTGCCAAGTGTTGACATACCCCCAGTACCGAAGTGTACCGACATTGTGTTTCGTAGCGCGTCGTTTCGGCCGTGTGAACGAAGACGTAATACTGCTTACTTTATTTTACTGTGGAATCAGCTTACTTAGTGCTATGCCCTTCAAGTTATTTTCATTGCCAAACTTTGTGAGCGAGTATTGATTAGATAATACACTATTATTAGAACAATATGTAGATGGCACGATGGGCGCAGTGGTTGAGTGCTTCTATGCTATGGGTTCTGGATTGGATTCCCGTGCAAAACAAATATTTCTATGGTCGGCACCACAGTCCTTACTCTACAGAGAGACATCGGTTTCTGAAAAGAACGATGGCCTTCACGTAGCGTTTGCAATTTACCGGCAAATGATGAAACGATAATTATGAAAGTCCATTGGGGTTTTTCTATAGAGCGGTTTTTTATTGCGGGAAGTCAAACCGCGCTGCTATCATTTTCATGACAGCCGTCAGCGCGGCCGTTTTGTAGCGGCCACCGCTATTCTAGGAAACCGTAACTTTTGTATTTTGTTTATACTGCATTCACATTTACATTTAATCCGCATTTTCATTGTACTTGAGTGAGATACCTGAGATACAGGTTTATTCCTAGTTCAGGTAGAATCCAATTATTTCTTACCTACCTATAATTTAAGGTCATATTTTGTAAATTTTATTTAATAATAATATATTATGTAATATATATTTTTTTATGTAAATCAATCATTTCAGTAAACAATTTCAATTTCAATTCGGTTTCACACACATAATATTACTTATATAATTATTTTATTATTTGCTAATATTTACCTTGTTAATTTATCAATTTATTAAAAATGATCACATCCATTTATCATAGTCACCTGTCATTGTTACCTTTTCTATTATTTAAATAAATGAAATAAAATAATGAAATAAACTCACTATTATAGCTTTTACAATAGCGTTTGTCTTTTATGATTGGTTGTGTTGATAGTGTATTATTTTAATAGGTCTTTTCACGCTGATGAGACATTATAAAATAAACGAATATAATAACATAATATCTTTAATACCATGGAATATGATTTTATAGATCATAAGTCATCCTCTGCCTAGCCTATTCCCAACTGTGTTGGGGTCGGCTTCCAGTCTAACCAGATGCAGCTGAATACCAGTAGGTATTATATGTGGAGCACCTGCATATCTAACCTTCACAACCCAGTTACTGGGTAAGACGCTAACCCTTGGTAAGACTGGTTGTCAGACTTTCGGGTTTCTGACGATTGTCAAAAGATCCACGAATGACAGCCGGAACCAACGGCTTAACGTGCTTTCCGAGGCAAGGACGGGTCTTGGTGTGTAAAGATGGTCACCCATCCACGGACAAACCGCGGCAAGCGTATCTTAACCTGATCGATCGAACCGGGCTGTTATTTCTTAGCCACAAGACCCTCCTAGTAATAAAATAATTACCTTTGTATTATAAATTTATAAACCTATACGTTATCGCAATATTTACAACAAGTAAATTCTTAGAACTACTTTGTTTAGATAGGTACCAAATTAAACATAGGTATTTGTAAACATTAGAGGCACAACAAACATGTGTGTGGTTTTAACAAATTATTTGGTAGAAGACAAGAAACCTCACACGGTAAACAATGTCAGCTCCAGGTAACTAATTTAGATTGATATGTGGACAGAAAACCGTCTAGACTGGAATTGGTTTAGGCCTAGACTAAGCATTATTCTAAAATTCATAAAGGGTAAACGAAGGACTATGGTGAATAATGACTAATAAATAATGATTAATAGAATAGATGATTATGACCTTACAACACTATTTACAGGTGGTGACACAGAAAGTTTTTTTCTTTTTAAAGAAATATCATAAAAATATTCCACTGAGCTTTGCATTTATTTTTTAATTTAGTTAAAACTCCAAAATCACTTTTATTTAGGTGGTCACTCGATTCAACAAACATTAAACGCATCACTGTTTTGAACCTTATTTGTTGTCGCGATGCGCTAAGTATTGTCAATTACCTAAAGTGTTCCTTTTTACCGCGCCTTAGTAAAAGTTGTGGCTCTGAAGGCTCTTATATTGCCTTTAAGTTTTTTGTATTTAATTACTTACCTAATTTTACCACAAGGTGGTCCGACGACCTTGAGAAGGCCGCAGGAACCCGTTGGATGCGAGAAGCACAGAACCGGTCAAAGTGGAGGTGCTTGGGCGAGGCCTATGTTCAGCAGTGGACGTCTTTCGGCTGAAATGATGATGATGAATATTAAAGTTAATTTTAGATACCGTTGTAATGTAAAAATAAAATTATTGGTACGCTTATTGGCCTGAAAATTTCAAATCGCGAAAGCAAGGTGCTTAGGACATTAATTGTTTTCAACATGGGTGACCATCTTTACATACCGTGACCCCTCCGTGTCTTGGAAAGCACGTCAAACCGTTGGTCCCAACTGTCATTCGTGGATCTTTGACAGTCGTGAAGGGTAGTCAGAAGCCCGAAAGTCTGACAACCAGTCTTATCAAGTCTTACCCAGTAATTGGGTTGTGGAGGTCAGATAGGCAGTCGCTCCATGTAAAATACTGGTATTCAGCTGCATCAGGTTAGACTATAAGCCGACCCCAACATAGTTGGGAAAAGGCTAGGCAGATGATGAAGGTGCATATGAAGGCCAATTCCCGTGATTAAAAACATTCAAAAAGTCGCAATCTCATCTCAACGAGAATCAATATAAAAAACTTGTCAAAAATTTAGGGAAATTAGAGGTATTTATGACAGACTAGCTGCGCCCCGCGGTTTCACCCGCATAAGTTTCGATCCCGTGGGAATATCGGGATAAAAAGTAGCCTATATGTTAATCCAGGGTGTCAGCTACCTCCATACCAAATTATATCAAAATTGGTCCAGCCGTTTGGGCGTGAAGAAGTAACAAACATATAAACACACACACACAAACTTTCGCCTTTATAATATTAGTGTGATTGAGACTGAGATCAGACTGTAAACGTTCTTAAAATTACGAAAATTGCCCCTCTGATAAGTGCAGTTTGACATTATATCAATAGCAATCACTAGTGAATACCAAAACTTTAAGTAAGAACATTAGTTAACCTAATCGTTAAACTAGAAACCCTGGTCACTTAATCCCCACATTCCGCAGCCGTAGAACAAAAAGCGATGTAAGCAATAGCGCCTAATGCAACCCAACTAAGAATATAATGTGCAATACTAAGGCAGTCAGGCCTTAATGTAGGCACTAAAGCTGTTTGCATTATGTGAAGAGCAAAAGTTAGTATGTGAACGTGCACATAATACTCTTGACTCTGACTTTCGGAGTATGCTGAACTTTAAATGAGATTCTTGGAATGTTTGTAAGGGGACACTTTACGGTTGTATTATTCCACTTGCAACCGGCACCTAAACCCAGCTTTAACATAATACGTCACGGAACCCCGACCTTGCAATATCTACACGAACCTTTTTAGGTACCAGATTATTTATTTATTCAAAATCTGTGGGGCAATTCTCGTAATTATAAGAACGTTCACAGTTTGATTTCAGTCTCAATCTGTCAAAAATACCTCTAATTTCACTACATTTTTTTAGGGTTCCGTAGCCACGTAAACACGTTTGTTGTATGGGAGCCCACCTTTTTAGCCACGTTTTTAGGGTTCCGTAGCCAAATGGCAAAAACGGAACCCTTATAGATTCGTCATGTCTGTCTGTCTGTCTGTCTGTCTGTCCGTCTGCCTGTCTGTCCGTCCGTATGTCACAGCCACTTTTCTCCGAAACTATAAGAACTATACTGTTGAAACTTGGTAAGTAGATGTATTCTGTGAACCGCATTAAGATTTTCACACAAAAATAGAAAAAAAAACAATAAATTTTAGGGACCGAAAGGGGAAATTTTAGGAGTTCTTAGAACCGAAACTCAATTTTTTTTTTTTCATCAAACCCATACGTGTGGGGTATCTATGGGTAGGTCTTCAAAAATGATATTGAGGTTTCTAATATCATTTTTTTCTAAACTGAATAGTTTGCGCGAGAGACACTTCCAAAGTGGTAAAATGTGTCCCCCCCCCCCCCCTGTAACTTCTAGGTTTGAACGAGATCTAGTAAGTAGTTTTTTTTTATTCGTCATAAATCGTAAACCGCAATGTACCATTCATTCAATCAACTCAAAAATAAAAACATATTATTATAATTTCATAAACATAAACCTTATGCATAAACCCGGATGTTACGGAACCCTCGGTGCGCGAGTCCGACTCGCTCTTTCCCGGTTTTTTGTTGATATTTATTTACAATGAGATGAAATTTAGACTATATTTTGAACATTTTTAATTACGGGAATTGGCCTTCTGTATTAACATTAACTTACATAAAGTCTGCCAAACTGCACAACAGTTTATCGGCAGTTACTGTTGTTCTCGTCTAATATTAGTTTAGGTACAAATTTTGAATTTTGAAAATTAATGTGCTTCTGTAAATAACATAAAATATGCTAAGTAACTATAATAAATATTATAGTAGAGATAAAACAATCTCAAATTTTACAAACAGGTATTTTCGCCGTCGCGACATGAGGTTTGTTACAAACATATCTATGGACACATTGAGAGATAATGTTTTAGTAGAAGAACTCTTTTAGATTGAGATAAGATTTTCAGTTCGTTATAAACTTTCGCCCGTTCACCTTGTGAAATGATGGAGAAAAATGGAGGGTCGTAAAAATGCTACCT
Source organism: Mesoligia furuncula (assembly GCA_916614155.1). Classification (NCBI taxonomy): domain Eukaryota; kingdom Metazoa; phylum Arthropoda; class Insecta; order Lepidoptera; family Noctuidae; genus Mesoligia; species Mesoligia furuncula. The sequence goes on along the minus strand of OU744800.1, from coordinate 19,125,685 downwards.
ATAGATGAGCGATTCATTTTAATTTTTTATATGAAATGAAAATAGATTTGATAGATTTCGTCAATCCGATTACCAAGAGCTTTTTGATTGATTGCATTGCAGAGATTTCGGAGCAATTCGAATTCATTGTTCATCAATTTACTGTAATATTTTATATTAGAACCGATTATATTGAATCTAATATTTTGGAATGACTAGGTAAAAATATAAATGGGTTTGGAGGGGCTCGTGGCTAACTCTTGATCGAATTTTAAGCTACGATTACCGAGGTCGGTTCGCGGATGGGTGATTATCCATTACATATCGACATACAAGACCGCCGTGTCTTGGAAAGCACGTTATGCCGTTGATCCCAGCTGTCATTTGTAGATCTTTAGCAGCCGTTACGGGTAGTCACAAGCCCGAAAGCCTAACAACCAGTCTTACCAAGGGGTATCGTATTACCCAGTAACTGGGTTGTGGAGGTCAGATAGGCAGCCGCTCTATGTAAAATACTGGTATTCAGCTGCATCCGGTTAGACTGGAAGCCGTCCCTAACTTAGTTGGAAAAAGGCTAGGCAGAGTTTATTCAAATCACTATCTCTTAAAACTAAGTAAAAGAGATAGTTTTTTAAATAAAATAGATTAATACAATTTTAATGGTTCCAAGAGGAATAATCCTACAGTTACCGTTTCCGAGTCTCAAAATATATTCGTATATTTGCTCACTTCACGTCTACCATGCACCGAGTGCTATTTCAATTTCTTGATATAAAAATTGCATCTTAATTTTATACTTTATGAAAGAAACAATGGCGGCTTTTGCTGCTGTGCTTAAAATGCTTTTGATAATTATCCAAATTACCTGCAGAGTTTAAGACGAGAGAGGGACTTGTGGCTAAGTAATAAAAGCTGCACGGATCGATTGATCAGGTTAAGCTACGCTTGCCGCGGTTGGTCTGTGGATGGGTGACCATCTTTACATAACAAGACCGCTCCGTGTTTCGGAAAGCATGTTACGCCGTTGGACCCAGCTCTCATTCGTGGATCTTTTACAGTCGTTACGGGTCGTCATAAGCCCGAAAACCTGACAACCAGTCTTACCAAGGAGTTTCGTATTACCCAGTAACTTGGGTTGTGGAGGTCAGATAGGCAGTCGCTCCATGTAAAATACTGGTACTCAGCTGCATCCGGTTAGACTGGAAGCCGACTCCAAAATAGTTGGGAAAAGGCTAGGCAGATGATGATGACCTGCAGAGTATAAGACGATTTTATTAATTGAAACTAAAGGATAGTTTCAAGAACAGATTTAGAGATAGAGATAGAGATTCAGGGGTTTTCTGTTCTTCATAAAAAGGATCGTTTAAGGGCTGATTTTTCCAACGCCAGATAATTTTATCGGAGGAATTATTTTGAATTTTCGACAGTTCTTCCATACAAAAACTGTAAGGACTGATTTTTCCATCGCCAGATAACTTTTACTCGAGGAATAAAATTGACGTCTGACAGTTATTGTATGAAATAAATGTCAAAATTTCAAAATTATTCCTCGAATAAAGTTAACAGATGATTGAAAAATCAGCACTTAGACGTCAATTTTATTAGACGAATAAAAAATATCTGTCAATTGAAAAATCAGCCCTTCGGGATAAGCACACACGCTAATTTTAGCATCGGCGATCTGCGATTTTATCGACTGCGACTGTATCGATGCATTTAACTTCTAAAAAGCGGCTAAATTGCCGTTCGTCGATGCTAAAAGAAGCGTGTGTGCTTTGGCCCTTAGTTGTGAACGTATTTTAAGTGAAGGAGCGGCAGTAAATATTTAGTAATAACTAGGTTTTGGCCCCGGCTTCGTCCGTGTGGATGTCGGAGGAAGATATCCCACGGAAACGTACTACCATTGTTTTGATAAATCTCTAGCCGTCTTATTACAAAACGAGATCTAATTTTAGACCTAGCCTAAACCTTCGAGCTAGTTACTCTGTTTTGAACTTTATTCCGACAAACGTAAAGTTCTTAATGCAAAATTGACAACTTAGACTCGGGTTTAACGTCAGTTTCTGTAATAAGAACTTTAGCTTCGTTGGATTATACACACATCAAAAGTGTCTAGGGATCAACATATATTTTTGCAATAACTTTTCTCCTGATTGATATTAAAATTTTCTTTAAGGATTCATCAAATAAAGTGTTTTCGTTTGTCACAGTAACGATAAACCAAGTCACCTTTGCATTAATAAAGAAATTTGCCATTTTCCTAATAAAGGGATTTTTGACATTTGAACCACTAACACAAAAGTTCGAAAAAAAGACTGAAATAACAGTTTTCTTTAAAATTTTATTGGGTAACTTAAACAATTAATAATCCGTGTTTCTACCGCGAACACTAACAACACAAGAACATCGGTTTGGCATACTCAAAATGAGTTCATCCAAATCACGCTGTGGAATGGCCGCCCATGTTCGTTGCAACAACAAAAAAAGATCTTCTTGCGACTGGATACCCTCCATATTCGGCAGAGCTCTTCTCTGTAGCATATCCCATGCATGCTCAATCGGGTTCAAGTCTGGCGACTGAGCAGGCCAGGGCAGGACATTGATGTTAGCTGCGGCGAGAGTCTGTCTTACAACTCTTGCGGTGTGCGGTCGTGCATTATCATGCATTAACTGAAATAAGGGACCGATTTGCACTTGTAGAGGAACGATGACGTCTGATACAATCGTCTCAGCATAAATTTGAGCGTTGAGGTTGCCTCTGATCCAAATCAACTCAGTTCTTCCGCCGATCCAAATACCCGCCCATACCATGATGGTTCCACCACTATAAGGATGGACTTCCTGGCAGGATTTTAATCGCTGTTGGCGTCCAGGGGTTCTCCAGTGTCGTATACGTCTTGTATCCGGTCTCATACCAAAACGAGACTCATCAGAAAAGCACACGAAACGCCATTGTTCTTCTGCCCAATTTCTGTGTTCAAGAGCCCATTGATATCGAATCCTACGATTGTGCATTGCTATAGGTGGTACCCGTAGCGGTCTTCGGGAATGAAGGTTCACTTCATGCAAGCGGTTTCTGACTGTTTGGTCGCTAATTAAGTTCCCTGAAGAGTGATGAAGCCTCACGGCTAACATCATGGCGGTTATTGTTGGAGCTCTTCGAGTTAAGATTTGAATGTATCGGTCTTGTCTCCGTGTGGTGCAGCGATACCGTCCTCCATGGCGCTCAGCCACGGTACCAGTGCTTCGGTAACGTGTCCAAAGTCGACTGATAACACTCTGACTTGTATTCAGAGGTAAAGCCACAGTACGTTGCCGGGAACCAGCTTCTATCATTCCCACGGCTCTGAGCATTTCTTCCCTGCTTAAATGACGTCGCCGCTCCATAATAACGTTGGTTTTAATCAGTAGTAGGGAAACAGTAGCACTAATAATGTCTTCAATGCGTTGTATGTTTTTATAGGGAAAATATTGACAGCTGATTTTCATCTTTTACTCGAATTTGATTCACAGTTCCTGATTCAAATTATGAAATGCACCAAATAGGATCCATATAAATTTATAAAATCATAAATTTATTACAAAGCCACATCTCAATCTCAAGAAATCCGCATAAAAATGCTTGATCCCTAGACACTTTTGATGTGTGTAGTTAGAAATTTAAAAATGGCTGGATGGTTTAAACCTGGATCTAAAGATAAATCTTGTTTTGTAATAAGGCCGTATTGGTTTACGAGGCGCACGCCAGTAATGCTCCCAGTCGCCATGTTCTTTTCCGACAACTTCATCTTCATCGACATATTTCAACCAATTTCCACAAAACCTGTATGAATTATGCACCTAAACCTTCCTTATGAACCAATCCGTCCATTGGTAAAAAGTGTATGAAAAGGCGTTAGGTAATTTTTGAGTTTAACGCATTCAGACAGACTGACGCGGCGGGGTGACTTTGTTTTATAATATCTAGTGATAATGATGTATAGTTCCGCTATTGTCATAGGTACCGGTGATTTATTCAGGTATTTATGAAGCTTATAGCGTAGAAATTGGGTTCATGGCTAAATATAACAGCCGCACGAGTCGATGGAAGGTTAAGCTGTGCTTACCGAGGCTGGTCCGTGGGTGGGTGATCATCTATTACATTCCGAGACCTATTCGTACTTTTGAAAGTACGTTTAACCGTTGATCTGCAAATGACAGCCGAGATCATTTGTAGATCTTTGACAATCATAACGGGTACCTAGTAAGAACCCCCGAAAGTCTGACCACCAGTCTTGCAAAGGTTTCGTGTTACCCAACTGGGTTGTGGAGGTTAGATAGGCAGTCGCTCCATGTAAAATACTGGTTTGCAGCTGCATCCGGTAAGACTGGAAACTGACCGATGATGATATAAAACATTTTAAACTGTGATACTTAATTGATTATTTTCAATAGACTCTTCACGTGACCAGAGGGCTGGTCTATTTTTTAGCTCAAAGAATAAGCGTTGCCATCCAACGTGGTAATGCTGCCAGCCTTTTGGGCACTTGTGCCATTGACAGCGATGCGGACGAATTTTTTGATGCGCAATGAGCTCCTGTCTTTTTCTTTGCCCCTTTTTTTTATATATACTACTTTATATATACTTTATAATATGTATATTTTAGTGTTAAATTGTAAAATAGTAACATTGTAATTGAAATTTTTTTTTTCTTATTTTCAATGAAGTCTTCTTTTATCGCACATCTGCACCCTAATTGCGCAACACACTACCGATCGAATCTGAATCATTTTAAAGAATATTGCCTTCAATTCACCAACTAAACTAAATTTAAGTTCAGTGCATCTTTTTCTTACTATTTCATTAAGAAAATGACAGAAGATAAACATTAGTCTAGTCCTGTCAAATTAAGATACTCCATAGATAAGTTAAGATTTAAAAAATTGCCTACTAAAAATACGTCAATTTACGTCAGGCGTTTCTAAATTGACAGGACTAAACTTGATATTTATCTTCTGTCCTTTTCTTAATGATATAGAAAGAAAAAGATGCACTGAACTTAAATTTAGTTTAGTTTGTGAACAAGGGAATCGGCGCCATTGTCAATCCATTGCATAATTTGTTCGAAAAAATTGTCTGCTGAACACCGTAAATACCGCAATGAATGTTGTTGAATTGTCAAAATGAAAGCCATTCCCACTGCAACTGTTAATGTGTTCCGCAATTATCACGCTGAACCAGAAAAAATACGCCAAAAAGCCAAAAATATGCACGTAATCGTCACTGCATTACCCGCTGGTTTTGTTGTAAAATTTTTACAAGATAAATCGTGTGTCATCGTGTGGACCGCATATCAATCACTAGGTACGGGCGGCGACAATCCATTTTCTGAACAACTGACACGTATCTAAAACTAATATTTTACAGTAGGTACCTAACTTTGTATATCTATACTAATAACAAAGTTGAAGAGTTTGTTTGTTTGAACGCGCAGGGGGCCCAAAAAGGCCACTTTGGCAGAATCATAAAAGGATAACATTATGAATCATAATGGACAGTTAACTGTTAAGTTAATCGTATCAAATCCCATTGGTGAAGAATTTTTCAGTTATTTTTTTTTGTCTGTGCTAAAATACCAATCAATCCAATCCAAATCCAATCCCAATCTCTTTGATTATACCTACGTAGTGCACCGAAAAAAGAAAAACACGGACTGATTCGCCATAATATGATTCATAATGTTATCCTTTTATGATTCTGCCAAAGTGGCGTCTTTGAGCCCCCTAATCGATGGGAGCTGGAACTACCGGTCGGATTTGAAAAATTATTTTTGCATTTTATAGCTTAATTCTGGACGAAGGTTTTAGGCTACCTAACATCAGGCTAGAGGCCTTAGGAGCCTAGCAAAAAAAAAATCAGGAAGAATGTTATGCGATTTTTTTTTTTTGTAATAGCACGGGTAGGTGTTGTGATGTGACGGACTTGGTCAGGAGAAAAAAATAGACGCGGACGAAGTCGCGGGCAGAAGCTAGTACCTATCCAATCAATAGGAACGATGACAGTAACATCCGCAACGTGGGGTCATTGTTTGCTACCGTTTCGGGCTTTTGAATTGGTTTTCTATTTTATTAAAAACCGGCCAAGTGCAAGTTGAACTTGCACACGAAGGGTTCCGTACCACAAGGCATATACGCCTAAAAAAACGTTTCTTTTACACCCCTCTAAATTTGAACTTTATTTAATTTTTATTATTTGATGTTATAGCGGCAACAGAACATGATCTGTGAAAATTTCAACTGTCTAGCTGTCACGGTTCATGAGATAGAGCCTGGTGACAGATAGACAGACAGACGGACAGTAGAGTCTTAGTAATAGGGTCCTGTTTTTACCCTTTGGGTACGGAACCCTAAAAAACTAGCTGACCGGCGAACTTAGTACCGCCATCAAAATCAGTCAATCCGTTCTCGAGATACAAAATTTATGAGAAAATGAATTGAAATGAACTTTTTTCTGAATTGTTCCCATGTTTTAATAATTATTCGGCTATTTGGGGCGGAGACAAATCCAAAAAAATCAAAGATCATATAAAAATCGATCCAGCCGGGCCGTTCTTGAGATATAAATAGTGTTACTAACCCTACGCTGTTTTATATGTATCTATAGACTACTTAGCTTCTGCCCGCGACTTCGACCGCGTAAAATTTCAGCTTCCTCTCATTCATCCCCCCCCCCCCCATTCACCCTCTTAGGGGTGGAATTTCGAAAAACCCTTTCTTATTGGATACCTACTTTTCACAAAGAACACACCCTCCAAATTTCCTGTCTCTAGGACCCGCGGTTTAGGCTGTGCGTTGATATATCAGTCAGTCAGGACTTTGAATTTTATATCAGGGTGAAATTGAAAACATGCGACAAATCGAAATGGGAGATTGTACTCATCATGAAGAACTTTTAATAAGGGACCAAACCTGAAATCGCGAAAACAAAATCAGCTGTTGCCATTTATGTTCGCATAACTCGTCAAATTATAGGGAACAGCAGATTATTTTTCCGCGATTGCCGTAGGTACCCAGACAGACGCTTCACTTTATGTAAATTATTTCATCATCACTGCTCTCCAAACGGTGAGGGTAAACATCGTGTGGAAACCGGCATGTCCTAGAATCAAAACATTGAAGACATGTGACATCCGCCAACCCGCACTGAGCCCGTGTGGTGGATTACGGCACTCCCTCTCACCGAGAGGAGGCCTCAGTCACAGCTGTGCGGACATTAAAGGGTGATTATACCCATGTAAAAGGAGGCGAGCGTATTGCCACCAACGAGAAATGACGGAAAGGCCCAATATCATTTTGCCCGACGCGACACGGAAATCGAACCCAAGACCACATTTTCAAGAGAATTTTAAAATAAATTTAAAATCCTCCTTTCTACCGCTGTGTTTTGGTCGTCAATACAAACAATAGTTGTTTATATCATACAATCATAATTCTTAACAGCAATTAAAACTTGTACTTGGTAAAATAAAGCCTATTACGATCAGTAAGTACATTCTAACTGGGTAGGCTCGTTACTGAGTTCCACTTGACCTGATAAAATATACCTAGAATCCATTAAAAGCATCCACTTACTCTGAAATTCAGTAAAACAGACTGTAAATGATGAGATTGAATTAGCTTCAGCAGTACTTGAAAATCTCGTTAGACTTTTCCGATTCCAATAGTTTTTCTGTCAATTTACACATCGCAGGCACCTAAAGTCCCCGTCACGAGAAGCTATAAATTTTGTAAACACACATTCAGGGATTCGCAACCTTTTGGTCAAATAAAAAAAAACAGTTTTGTAATGATTTTTATTTTTATTTAGGGATATCATTACTTATGTTAACACACATAACTAATTTCTGTCGTCAGACGATTCCGAGTATTCTTCATTCTACAGCATTGTCAGCGTCAGCGTGAAATTACTTCAAAATGGCGGCCCAAATGTTTACGTTCCATGAGTCAGACGAGTTCCAATACCACAAAACATTAGACGACAGCGCTTTATATCGCTAAAATATAACCCGACCAAGTGAAATTGCTTGTTAGTTTCGTATTACACTTGTTACTTTGAGTTGATTGAATTTGGGATTATTTGTTGTTGATTGAATTGTCGCTACGTACGTTCGTACGTTCTTTATTTACAAAATGTGTAGCTTCAAAATGTGTGGTAATTTAATTTCTCAAGTTGGTTAAATAATACTTAAATGATTTTATTTCTGCAAGTAGATTTGTACAAACACTTTTACACGACAATCATAATTATTTAAAAAACTAGATGAGGTGTAGCTCTAGAGAGGCGCCACGGCGCCCTCACCTACCGCCTGACGCAGGTTTACCGGACACGGATGTTTCGGGAGGTTCCTGCACATCATCAGACACGGTGGAGCACACGGTGGAGGTCTGCCCCGCTTGGGCGGAGCACCGCCGTGTCCTCGTAGAGGCGATCGGCAGCGGTGGCGACCTCTCGCGTCCGGCCCTGGTGCAAGCCATGGTCCGGAGCTAGAGGGAGTGGGAAGCAGTCACCTTCTTCTGCGAAGCAGTCATGCTAGCAAAGGAGGTGGCGGGACTGCTCAGGGAGAGAGCCTCCCGTCCCAGCCGCCGCAGGAAACGCTCCGGGCGTCGGGAGCCGCGTGACGACTCCCAGCCACCTTAGGCGCGGGCCTGCGGACGGAGAGTAATGGGTAGTTCACCGTCCGATCAGGACCAGGCCCGTGCCGGACGGATAGGTTTTATTCCACGTGCACCTCAAAGAGATGTCAGCATCGAGGAACCCTTAGGGCCGAAGCCTGCCGGGTCAGCGGGATTGTCCGAAAGCTACGGCTAAGGAAGGAACACGGGTGGGTTTAAGAGTCTGACACTCCCTTCCGCTCCGCCCAGAGCGGGAGGGGTCATTTGATGATTTCCCACACAAAAAAAGGTGTAGCTCTATGGAGGTATTGTTATTTTAAGTTAATATATATTTGTAAATTGTACGGTACGCAACAGAACTCCTTAAGCACGATAAGAGCGTTTTTGCTGTAAAGACCACCGCGCGCCACAGGCCCGAACCTACATCTGTGTGTGTAAGTGATCGAACGAAACAAAAATATACTGTCGCTTTTACATACAGGGTACGTAATCATATGACCTTGGTGGGTTCATACGATTGCTAAATTGACTTCTTCACATCGAGCACATATAGCTAGTAACGTAATGTATTGGATTAGCAAACGCGAAAGTCTGGGTTCCAATCTCGAGATGAGACTATTATTTTTCTTTTCTACAATTATCTTTCTCGTTTTTTTTTTATTATTCGATAGATCAATAAACGAGAATAATAATGTAATAATTATTATATTTTTATTATTATATTGATAAGTTTAAGTTTATGGGATTAAAAATAAAAAAATACAAAATGTTTTATACGTAGGTAAGTGATTTCAAAATGTTTATTCGTTATAATTTTAGAAATAAATGTTTAGTTAAAACAGTTTATTTTCTCATAAAGAACAATTAATTGAAGTAAAGCAGGTAATCAGTGAACTACGACCATTAGACTTCAAATATTGTATCTTAGTAATATAATAATATTGTGCTATAATTACTACCGTTAGGTACTCCAACAAACCACGACTAGCAAATCTGCGCACGTGAATAAAAAAAAGTGCGGACTCCTTCACAATATATCACAATACAATTAAATTACTCAGTGGTACTACTTTTTTTATAGTACTGCCAGTGCACTATCTCAAACATCAAAGTTAACAAATCGTACTTATTAGGACTTATTGCGGTTATAGCTTAAGTATTCATTTTCATTATGAAAAGAAGATTGAAACTAAACCTCAAAATAATCCTTATTACGGATATGACACAATATTATTTTAATATTACTAAAATCAATTTGTAATTTATAACTTAATACTTTGTATAACCCCCATTATTATCAATGCTATCAAGTAAACCCTGGCGCAGGGATCCTCTATTATTTCAACATAATATTATATCTGCATATTTCCATGAATGCAACTTCAACTGTTCATCAGATCTCTCATTCCGTGCTTCCCATCACTGTATCTATCATCGCTGTATCTTATCGCAAAATGTAAACGTTCTTGTTTATGATTTCCAATCAAATATGGTTTTTGAGCTGGTTTTCGTTTGCACGGCGAACGCTTTGTGAAGACGTGTCGAATAATTTGCAATCATATCTCGTTGCACTTGTTTTATGTTCACTGACCAGCTGGGGCCTTCCACTACGCTTTCGACTGGCAAGTGAAGGCTTACCCTCTTCCCTCTTCCTTTGACCCTCCGACTCACAGTAGATAATTTCTCTAAAACAAAAAAGGAATACTTAAGTTAGGCTACTAGCAAAATTATAAAATAATAGTACCTACTATTTGGAAACAAAATTATTTTGAAAATAAAAATGTTAAAAATAATTATATTATAATTATACTTAATGTTTCATCATTCCAAAAGTAAATAAATAAACTTATGGAAATATATTTTTTTACCTTGACCTTGTGGTAAATACGATTAAAAAATAACTACTAGGATCAGCAGTTATACCTACTTTAATTAGCTAAATGTTAGATAAAATAATTAAATCATAATACTCACAGTCAGTCCGGTTTCATCAAATATTTGTGATATCATATTAAGTCCACTTTTACGCTGCGCGATAATATCTGCTTTCATGTCAAAGCTTACATTTCAAAATGAACTATTACACCGCTAATAGATTAAACACACGTCACTAACCCACAATATCAAAAACCAACCAAGAACGAACAACATTCTATTAGTCGCGTTAATGAGCCGTAAGTTACCTGCATCTGTCTACCATACCTAATTTATTTATTTAGATTTCTGTGGGTATACTCATAAAGTTTTACGAATTATGTGAACAAGACGAACATGACACGGAACTATATTCAAAAGCGTGATTATTCGAGTAATATGCGGGTGTGTGTGTCAAATTACTCATTAAAAGAAGGTCGTAAGTCAAACTAGACGTTAAGCAACTCATTTGTAAATTGCTTAAGGACTTTTGGCGTCGACCGTATGTAAGGGGCTCGTGGCTAAATAATAATAGCCGCACGGGTCGATCTTCAAGGTTAAGCAACGCTTGTGATCCTTTAAAGGTTCCGTTTTATTCTTTTGTGTTACGGAACCCCAAAAACAACTAAAATGGTTGAATTGCTACGTTATTTTTTGAGCTTCAATGCCGCAGACAGACAAATGGATAGTCAAATGATTTGAAAGAATTAAATACCCGCAAACAAACCGTCAAATAGACAAATAAATGCAAAAAAACGGTCAAATGCGAGTAGGACTCGCACACCGAGGTTTGCGTACAAATTTGTAGATATTATGTAACACAAATTTACGATTTTCAGATTTTTCCCTTTTCTTATGCTAAATGGCTTTTCTTCTTGCCAAATTTCATGATTCTAGGTCAACGGTAAGTATCCTACAGGTTTTGATTCCCTTGCGAGTGTCAAAATATGCGGCATAAACGGAACATAAACGCCTGTATCTTTTGATTGCGTTCACTTAGAATTTTTTCACTGCTTCAAGGGATTGCAGCCCTGAGTATTTGATATTAATTTTAACTTGATAATTCGACGCGTTCCTGAGAAAAAGGGTCTTGACAGACGGACAACGAAGTGATCTTATAAGGGTTTCGTTTTTCCTTTTGAGGTACGAAACCCTAAAAACAGCTGACTTCAAAGAAAAAACACAAAGTGAAAAATAACTTTAATTTTGGCAGTCGGTGTCGTTGGTTCCGCATTTTCGTTTTTTGACACTGACTTCCGAAATTAAAATTATTTTTCACTTTGTAGTGTCTTTTTTGCAAGTTGGTTGTTTTTTTTTTCATTTTTCACTTTTTAGTTGTACCGGCTCCATAAAAATTCATATACCTCTACTTGCTATTTAAAATATCAGTGAGTTATTAAAACATTAGCTACGCCCCGTGGTTTTACCCGCGTAAATGTCGATCCCGTAAAAATATGGGGATAAAAAGTAGCCTATTTGCTAGTACAGGGTGTCAGCTACCTCCATACAAAATTTTATCAAAATTGATCCAGTCGTTTAAGCGTGAAGAAGTAACAAACATATAAACACACTCACACAGTCACAAACTTTCGCCTTTATAATACTTATCAGTGTGATTATCAATATAAACTAAGTGGAAAAAAATCGTATTATTGAAACTAACTCAAAAACCACCCAAGCAAAGTTAATCATATGGGACTAACCCTTGAGACAAATTTTATCTAATAAAACGAATTTTGCAAATTCGTCTATTTATCAAAAAATCAAAATCAAAATCAAAATGTTTTATTTCACATAAACCTACATGGGCACTTATGAAACGTCAGAAGCTAGGTGCACGGTTCCAATTGGTCGTTTCCTATGGAGAAGAACCGGCAAGAAACTCCATGGTTACTCTTTTTAAAAATAATTGGCTTTTACAATGTTTCCAGATTACAGTAGGTATGGGAGGACAGCGCAGGCCTGTCAACAAGTACCAAGTACTTGATAAAATAGAAAATGGTCTACAGATCTAAAGTTTATAAGGCCTACAAAGTCCTCACATTTACAAAATAAGAATCTATCAAAAGAATAGATAATAAAAAAAGAAAAATAATAATAAAAACCTACTAAAACCAAGTGTTATGATTCTCATTAAAACCACTAATAAAGAGGTGAAAAATTTCAAGAGTCTGTATATAATGTCAATTAATAAAGAAATTATGTCAAAAAGTATATAATGTCAAATAATAAAGAAATTATGTCAAAAAGTATGTAAAAAAAAATTTAATAATAATTAAATAAAATTAAACATCGTAATTTGAGAGCAGTTAATAGACATTTACATAGTTATGCCGTTAATGAGAAGCCAGGGAAGCCACATGTGCAGAAGGAATTATTGCCAGACTAGCTTGTCTTCAACGTAGTCTTTAATCTTATAATATGCTTTTTTGATAAGGACACGTTTGATGAGGGTTTTGAACTTTCCATCGCTAAGTTCTGTAACCGGCTTTGGCAACTTGTTATAAAAACGGATGCTGTTTACAAGAAATGACTTGCTTTATGACGGAGTTATGCCCGAACATACATAAAAAAACATTATAAACATCCGAATAGAGAACCTCGTCCCTTTTTGAAGTCGGTTAAAAATGACTATTCATTTTTAACCGACTTCAAAAAGGGACGAGGTCTTTGCTTGCGTGTTATTCGCGGTAATTGTTATAATTATGTTAGAATCTGCCAATTAACGTAACTACGTGGCGAACACAGTATTCAAAACGAGTTCCCCAATTATATGATATGGAATTAGAGGGTTGGGGAAGAAGGGGTGTGAAGCAACAATGTTAGTGTACCAAATAATCTTTTATTAACATACTAGCACCAACCCACGGTTTCACCTGCATAAGTGTCGATCCCGTGGGAATATCGGGATAAAAACTATTTTATGTCCTTCCCCGGGATGCAATCTATCTCTCTGGCAAATTTTATCGAAATCCGTTGAGTGGTTTAGGCGTGAAAAAGTAACATAAAGATAGACAGAGTTACTTTCGAATTTATAATATTTGTATGGATTTTCATATCAATATTGAGCATTATGTTTAGTAAAGAAATCTGGCAAGCGTGTTATGTGTTGTAAAGAAAAGTTCCTTTTATACATCATCATCATCATTTCAGCCGAAAGACGTCCACTGCTGGACAAAGGCCTCCCCCAAGCACGTCCACTTCGACCGGTTCTGTGCTTCTCACATCCAACGGATTCCTGCGACCTTCACAAGGTCGTCACCTTGTGGGAGGCCTTCCAACGCTACGTCTTCCGATACGCGGTCGCCATTCCAGAACCTTTCAGCCCCATCGGCCATCTGTTCTGCAAGCAATGTGCCCTGCCCACTGCTACTTAAGTTTGGCAGTTCTTCTGGCTATGCCGGTCACCTTGATTCTCCTGCGGATCTTCTCATTTCTGATTCGATCACGCCTTTTAGCCTTCTTATAAGGCTCATTGTTAGTGACCACGTTTCAGTGCCTTATGTCATCACTGGCAACACGCCAGTGTGTGTGTAACCAGTGTTAAAGACTTTCGTCTTGAGACACTGCGGTATGTGGGGTGAGAACATATTGCTTAGCTTCCCGAACGCTGTCCAACCGAGTCGGATTCGACGAATGACCTCTTTCTCGAACCTACCTAACTGGACAGTTTGTCCCAGGTAAACATGCTCGTCCACGACTTCGAGTGTAGCGTCGCCGATCTTTATGAGAGTGGGTGTTACATGGGTATTTGTCATGACACTTCGTTTTATCCATGTTCATTTTAAGACCCACTCTTTCAGAGGCTCTACTGAGGTCATCGAGCGTTGCAGTGTACAATGCTCAGTGTACGGTTTTCTTTTTATACATAATAACAAAATAGTAACGAAGAATGTTGGTCTTTTTGTCTGGATGTATGTTCCGGATTGGCGCTCTAATCTAGCGGAAAACATAGTGCGGAAACCGCCATGTCCTAGAACTACAAAAAAACATATGACATCTACCGCCCGCGTGGTGGATTACGCCCCACTGGTGAACACAGGCCTCCTCTCACAGAGAGGAGGCCTGTGTCCCAGCAGTGGAAACGTTGTCGGCTGATTATGATTATTGTGACAAACAGACTGACAGCGACATTAAGAGGTTTCACATCATACCACGGAACTCCAAAAGTACTCGTGTCTTATTACTCGTGTATACAATTATAGTCATCTCCATCGGCGTTCTTTTATGTATGAATATCGTCTTACATTCGAGGTAATGGCGCGTAAGTGATATCTTCATGTTTCTTAACGTGTCGATGATATTATTTTCCTTTTTCAGTACAATAGAACTACTGCGTCACGATTTTCTGACTACCTGTGAGGGTATTTTTAGGTGTTTCTTTATTTGACAGGTTTAACCGGCAACACTCGCTACTGGGTAAAAAATACCACAGATTATCTACGAGTATGTACGATGATTATTACTGTTCTCAGCGCTCTGGCAACACGTGACTTTAGGTACCTTCAACTACTGCGCCACGCTCTGGAGCAACAGGTCCTGAGCGCAGGCACAGTGGTTGATGTTCGCCTGGAGGAGGCGTAGGGGAGTCATTACTCCGATTAACATCGCCGTGGTCGCTGAGCCGTACTTTGTCCCGCCCAGGGATGACTGGGTGGAGGACCTGAGCGGCTCAGTGGCCATACTTTCGTCGGCCGCCGCCGGCACCCCGTCCCTCGAATGCGTCACGAAGGGACAGGGGTGCGTAGCAGCACGGTTCGGAAAGATAGTAGTAGTGGGGGTGTACTTCTCTCCGAACCGAACTCTCGCCGAGTTCCACAACTCTTTAACAGAGTTGAGTGTCGTCGTCGCCGGAAACCATCCCTTCCCCGTGCTAGTGCTCGGGGACTTCAATGCCAAGAATGTGGCCTGGGTGGGTGGAGCACTGGGCTCTGGAAACAGGCCTGGTCGTCCTAAATCGGGGTTCTGTTCCCACGTGTGTGCGGATGCGGGGTGAGTCCGTGGTGGACATCTCGTTCGGCAGCCCCGCTCTGTCACAACGCGTCATTGACTGGCGCGTCATGGAGGGGGTGGAGACCTACTCCGACCACCGGTATGTCTGGTTCGACGTCTCCGCCCAGACCTCTAGCGCGCTGGTCCAACAGGCCCCGAGTGGTCCGCGGTGGGCGCTGAAGCAGCTGGACCGGGAGCTCCTCCTGGAAGCCTCGATCGTGCAGGCCTGGGTGTCATCACCGGACAGGCCTGCCAACATCGACGATGAGGCGGAGTGGTTCCGGGAGGCCATGTCCGAGATCTGTGACGTGGCAATGCCCCGAGTCCGGCCAGGACGCGCCCGACGTCAGGTGTACTGGTGGTCGCAGGAGTTGGAGACGCTACGCAAGGCGTGCGTCGATGCGCGACACCTGTACACCAGGCACCGCAGGCTCCGCATTCGCCCTCCGGATGCTGAAGCCATGGAGGCGGAGCTGTACGAGGGGTACAGAGCGGCGAAGACCGCCCTCCAAGAGGCTGTCCAGCGGGCCAAGGATGTGGCCCGCGAGGAGATGGTGGAGACTCTGAACAGAGATCCATGGGGGCGCCCTTATAAAATGGTGCGGAATAAACTCCGCACCTGGGCCCCCCCGCTGACGCTGAGTCTCCGCCCCCAGCTGGTGGAGGAGGTGGTGAGCGCTCTGTTCCCTTCACGGGGGGAGCACACTCCCCCGCCCATGGCTCCGCCAATTGCGGTGCCCGAAGCGGACCACGCGGACGACGACGACATCCCTGCAGTGAACGGGGTAGAACTGAGAGCGGCGGTAGGAAGGCTAAAGGCCAAAAATACCGCCCCAGGACCCGACGGCTTGCCAGGTAAAGCCTGGGTTCTGGCCTCGAGGGCTCTCGGGCCTCGACTGGAGGCGTTCTTAAGCGCATGCTTGGAGAGAGGCCAGTTTCCACTCCGTTGGAAGACGGGGAAGCTGGACCTCATTCGGAAGCCAGGGCGCCCTGCGGACTCTCCGTCCGCATACCGGCCCATCGTGCTGCTCGACGAGGTCGGCAAGCTCTTTGAGAGAGTGATTGCGGGCCGCCTCGTCGGGCACCTGGTGAGGACGGGGCCGGATCTTGCGGACAGCCAGTTCGGTTTCCGCAAGGGGCGCTCGACGGTGGACGCCATCATGCGCGTGAGAGCCCTCACGACGGGGGACGCGGTGTCCCGGGGTGGGGTCGTCGTGGCGGTGTCACTCGACATCGCCAACGCGTTTAACACCCTGCCCTGGAGCACCATTGTGGAGGCATTCCGGTATCACCGGGTGCCGCCCTACCTCCGTCGAATAGTCGAGGCGTATCTGACGGAAAGAGCCGTCAGCTACCCCGGTCGCGATGGGGAGTGGAACCGGCGAGAGATGTCGTGCGATGTCCCACAGGGATCGGTCCTGGGGCCGCCTCTGTGGAACATCGGGTACGACTGGGTGCTGCGCGCCGACCTCCCTGATGGCGTCAGCGTGGTTTGCTACGCTGACGACACGCTGGTCCTGGCGCAGGGGAGGTCGCATCAGGCGGCGGCCGACGCGATGACACGCGGGGTTGCGATAGTCGTGGAGAGGATCCGGCAGTTGGGTCTCGAGGTGGCATTGCACAAGTCCGAGGCCATGTCGTTTCATGGGCCCCGGAACGCGCCGCCATCGGGATCCCAACTAACGTTAGGAGGGGTTCACATCGGCGTCGGGATGACGATGAAATACCTGGGTCTCGTCCTCGACAGCCGGTGGAACTTCGTGGAGCATTTCCGACGTTTGGCCCCCAAACTGGAACGGGCCGGGGCCGCCTTCAAGCGGCTCTTGCCCAACCTGGGGGGGCCAAACGCCTCCTGCCGGAGGCTTTACGCGGGGGTCGTGTGGTCCATGGCCATATACGGGGCCCCGGTGTAGGCGCGTTCACTGCGGCGGCGAGCCGCCCACTACCTGAACGCGCCCCAGAAGGTGGTAGCCATAAGGGCTATCCGGGGCTACCGCACGATCTCTGGCGAGGTGGCAAGCCTCCTTGCCGGACTGCCGCCATGGGATCTGGAGGCGATAGTCCTCGCGCGCCTGTATGAGTGGCGCGCGGAGGCACTACGCCGGGGGGAGGATCCGCTTCCGCGGCAAATCGCTGCGGAGCGGACGGATCTCCGGCGCGATCTCATGGCGGCATGGAAAGAGCGACTGTCGCAACCCAGCGCAGGGCACGCCGCGATAGCGGCGATAAGACCCCTCTTTGAGGAGTGGCTAGAGAGGCGCCACGGCGCCCTCACCTACCGCCTGACGCAGGTCCTCACCGGACACGGAAGTTTCGGGAGGTTCCTGCACATCATCAGGCGGGAGGAAACGCCCGGGTGTCACCATTGTCAGGATCGCCCAGAGGACACGGTGGAGCACACGGTGGAGGTCTGCCCCGCTTGGGCGGAGCACCGCCGTGTCCTCGTAGAGGCGATTGGCAGCGACGGCGACCTCTCGCGTCCGGCCCTGGTGCAAGCCATGGTCCGGGGCGAGAGGGAGTGGGAGGCAGTCACCTCCTTCTGCGAAGCAGTCATGCTAGCGAAGGAGGTGGCGGAACGGCTCAGGGAGAGAGCCTCCCGTCCCAGCCGCCGCGGGAGACGCTCCGGGCGTCGGGAGCCGCATGACGACTCCCGGCCACCGTAGGCGCGGGCCTGCGGGCGGAGAGTAATGGGTAGCTCACCGCCCGATCAGGACCAGGCCCGTGCTGGACGGCGCGTACGTGTTCCACGCGCGCCTCAAAGAGATGTCAGCATCGGGGAGGGGCCCCTTAGGGCCGAAGCCTGCTGGGTCAGCGGGATTGTCCGAAAGGGTTACCGCTGGCCCGGAACATAAAGGGCTAAGGAAGGAACACGGGTGGGTTTTAGTCAGTAAGAGTCTGACACTCCCTTCCGCTCCACCCAGAGCGGGAGGAGTCATTTGATGATTTCCCATCCGCAAAAAAAAAAAAATAAAGGTACCTTCAACTGATACTTAACACACACGTACACTGTGCGATACAGCCAATTTGCGTGCGGCGCTTGATTACGACGGACGTTTAAAGCGAGTATTTTTCTTCTATCCCTTAATCCCAGTTCTATCGGATAGATAGTCGGATCTTCTTGTACAACGGCGCCAGAACGATCTGTCCTGGGTTGTCATAGTAGTTTGGTGGGTGGACACTGGACCACTAAGTAGCGAAGAGTCTTCCTCTTCCCAGGCGTTTCGTAGGAATATTCAGGACTGATTTACTGAGTATATAATATAAGGACGTATAAACTGAGTATGGGTGAACAATGCCCAGTAGCGTCACGAGAGAATAATTTTTATAGAAGTAAAAAGTTTTTTTTTTTTTAAATTCTCGTCTATGACAAGCTCTCATTTTAATTAAATAAACATTAGAACTTGAATTTAATATTTTATTTATTGTACTTAAATAATATCAATAAAATTATAGTACATCTTAAAACTTAAAAATAACAATATTTTCTTAGATATTTCTTTTTAATTCTGTGGTATTTTTGACCCGGTAGCGAGTTATCGTGTTTGTAAATACCTAGCGATTGCTGCCGGGTTAAAAAGGAACTTTAGCTTTTTGTGCCTAAAAACAAAAAGATTTCCTGCGTTGTCCCATGTTACAGCCCGTTCACACATGGTCTCCGTTTTACTAGTCCGTTTCATCGCATAAGTTTTTTTTCATCGATGGCGAATGGAGTTGTATGAGCGACTTCACATATGACACAGTATTCAGTATACAGTAAAACAAAGCATAATTTTTTGTCGTATCCATTAAAACGGGTACCGTAAATACGGAGATCAAATAAATGTGAGAGTCAAAACGGCGGATGTACCTTAACTAATCGAATCCTTGCTTTTACCAAAAAAATGTACCTAAATTGTATTATTTAGTACATAGGTTTAAAAAAAATTTACACATCTTGACGTCTATATGGCGTGTGTACCTAATTTTTGATACAATTTCGTTATGAATACTACTAAATAGTACACTTTAGGTACCTACAATTTTTTACTATAATTATATTTTATGAGTAATGGTTAAATAATAAAATACTATAGAACACCCGCCATCTTGACGTCAATATGGCGGGCGTACCTTAATTTCGAAATAATTTCGTTAAATTTTTTAAACATAGGTACTAAATAGTACAATTTAGGTACATTTTTTTGGTAAATGGAAGGATTCGATTAGTTAAGGCACACCAGCCACGTTCTCAATCAATCATGTTCAAATCACGTTATCAATTTCGATGTTAGGATTTCCTAACATCGAAATTGAGAACGTGATTTGAAAAAAAAATTAAAACTAACTTTAGGCTGTCTATAGGTTTTGCCAATCTTTGTCTAGCTAAAGTGACTAAGCTTATTGTATAAAATCGATTTAATTTTGGTACGCAGACGGAGAATGTCATTAGATAAAAGAAATTTAATTTACTGCGGCAAGGTCGTCTCCGCCTTGTATAAAAGATTGAATACTGCATTTAGTATTTTTATGTAATATCAAATTAAATTAACTGGCAAAACTTCACAGCCATGATGGGTATTGGATAACCAAAAAAAATATGATTTTCTAGACACATAAGTATTTCAGGTAACTTCAGCCTGCTGATTATAGGATCAAGGTCACATGTGTAATAAAATAACTCGCAGATACAAGGTGTGGCAAAAGTGAGTCTTCATGTGAATTAGCCATATTATTTTCTAATGGCGTTATCATGTCACTGTGGTTTGATGAATAATATTATGTTGTAGTCACATATCGGAGATTTTGGAACAACAATTTCGGGGCCGTGTGGTCTCCCGTTTTGGCGATTTGAACCGATAGGCCATATCGCAGGATCTAATGGCGCCAGACTCCTTTCTTTAGGGCGTTTACCAGAACAAACCACAAACCTTGCAAGTCTTGAAAGCCATCATTGAAGAAGAGATCACCAATTTAGAGGATGTATTGCGAGCAAGAATTCAAAATGCCGTAAAACGAGCACAAATAATGCGAACCGTGCACTTATCTCTATAATACAGCGTACTTGTATTATAGAGGTCAGTGGAACCACGACATTTCTTTGACATAATAATATTTGTTTAATCGTAACATGACTATTACGACTCTATAATTCTGTGGACAGTGTCAATTAAAAAAAAAAACTTAACAGTAAGTTATTGACATTATAATTATTTATCGCTGCCATTATCGCATGTCGTTAAATATTGGCATTATCTGTTGCATTTAATTGAATTACATTAAAAAAATTGACATTGATACTACTGAATGACTATAAATTAATTTACTTATTTGGTAAAAGCCTCCATAAATGTAGATTTCTACGCCAAATGGCAAAACAAAGAGAAACTATAATAAAACAGTTGTCTGTGTGTGCACACTGTTGTAACCTATGTTTACTTATAAAGACAATTGATTGATTGATCATTTTCAACTTCTCCTTTTCGTCTCAATGGTCGAGTCAGAAGGTAGCCAGGTATATTGTTTGAGCCCCGTAGGAGCTACGTTGATTGCGGCAACAGTGGCAGGCAATCTAGGTGCAAGTGGACGGACACTTAGAACACTCCAGCAAGTGGGACATGCTCTGATCAGAATCACTGCACTCGCACTGGCACAATTTGCAACTGAAGAATCATAAAAGTGCTGAACCCACACACAGTTACGACCCTATAACTTCTCTCTAATAAAAATCACGAAACTCAACAACTTCTGTAGCCCAAGACGTCACAGTCGTCATACACGACAATAAACAAAACACTAACAATGTAAATAATATAAAGCTTAATGTGGACGTATGGCACCTTCCCACAGCCGGCGATTAAACAGAAGCGAGAAGAGCTCAAACTCAAACTCAAAGCATTTATTTCAATTAAACCTTGTACAGGCACTTTTGAATTGTCAAAATTAAATAGTCTGTCAGTTAGTCCAAAAGTTGAAGCTAGTTGCCCATTCCAAAACGTAGATCTCTATGGAGAAGAACGGGCAAAAAACTCCATGGACACTCTTTTAAATCAAGATATTACAAAATCCTGGGTACATTATTCTTGTTGCTTCTATATGTGAGAACAATGTAAAAAAAAAGACAAATGAAGAAACAATTTAAAACATAAGATTAAAAATAAGCATTGGCAGTTAAGAGATGACCAGTCTCAACCGACGGCGCCCTTTGACATGACGCGTGGATCAGCACCATCCAGCTCAACCAGTTTGTAGGGAACCGAATGATCTGGCAATGAGTTAGCAACTAAAAACGAGCTGGCGAGAAATGAGCAGCGACGGCACGACGGCGACGAGCGATTACTCGCTCTTAAGCGTAAGTATGGTCTGTGTGGTGCCGGACTTAAAGAATACCACCACCCTTTACTTCCCGTGGGTGTCGTAAAAGGCGACTAAGGATCGTACCGGAGAATGGGCAGCAGCGTTCTCTATGTATTCCACCACCATACCATACTGCGATCGCCAACCCGCCTACCAAGCGTGGCGATTATGGCAAACCCTCCCAAAATTGGGGGAGGCCTATGTCCAGCAGTGGACGTCTATCGGCTGAAACGACGAAGCGTAAGTATGTGGCATCGGGCCCGACTTACGGGTTGTAGGTCGTGGGTTCGAACCCAGACAGGCGCTTTACTCTGTGTAAATGAATTCATCATCACTGCTCTCAAAAAGGTGAAGGAAAACATCATGTGGAAACAGGCATGTTCTAGAATCAAAAATTCAAAGACGTGACTTCCACCAACCGGTGGGTCTACGTGAAGGGTTATGGCTCACTCCCTTTCAATGAAAAAGCCAGCAGTGGGAACATTATCTGTAGGCTGATTATGCTTATGCTATATGTACATACGTAGTAGTATATACGTAGCGTGAATCTCTCAGCGAGTGCTTTGCCCGGCAAGCGAGCGTCGCTGAGTGACTCTTCTTGTTGCTTCTTGTCGCTGCGACAAACAAGTACTCGGCGGCGGTGTGAATAGTTAGTGATCAACTATGAATATACATTAATATATCTCTTTTACTTACACGTGACCTACAAACTTTTGTAAGTTCCATGAGTGACATTTTTTTGATAGTTAGTCGCTTCGTCGTCAGTGGGGCAATTGCATAAGCTAAGTGACAATAATTGGTCGGCACATTTTGATTCGTTCCATTTGTTTACCGACCAGGCAACTCCAGCAAATCGTACAAGCGTATTAGTGTCGAACATAGTTATTTTCCTTCAATAACTTTTGTAAAGTTTTCATTGATATTTTTCTGCATTTACTTGGTTTTAGAGTTCCGTACCAAAACTTGGGACCCTTAGTTTATTGCTAAGACGTCGGCCTGTCTGTTTATATGTCTGTCTCAGGACTGTATCAACAATAATAGCTGGCCGGTTGCAATTTTTACAGAATACGCGAAAAAAACCCAATCAACCAAACCTAACCAACCAAAGATTTTAACTTTATCGCTAAAGCATAAGGATCAAAGTTGATTCGTAAAGTTAGACAGTTTCGGGTAGCTTGATGTGCTGGCGTCTGTACCTACCTATATGTATCGCCCAAAACCAACCCATTTTTTGTTTCTGTTATATTTAGCGCCAACTTTCGTCGAAATCTAGTGTGTGATACTTTGATTTAAACAACAATTTACAAAATTAGATATTTCACAAACGAAGGTACCATACAATATGTTTGTGGAATAACTGATTTTGTTAAGTACGGAACCCTTAATGTGTGAGTCCGACTCATACATTGCCGGTTTTTTTTTGTACGTAAGTTTTCAGTGATATTTCTGCATAGATATGTATTTGTTTTTTTATTGCCATCGTTACCGGTAGCAGAGAAGTTTTGTGAAAAGAAATACGACAGATATTTCGTTGTAAAGAATATTTTACCGGAGTTTTTGTTGGCAGAATGTTAAGATAACTTCCTAGGGTGCTACTAGCTATGCAGGTGGTACCTCCTACACTGTTTGCAGTATTTATTACCCCGGAGATATTTCGAGAAATCCTTGTAAGTCGTAAGATATGATTAAAATGAACTTTGTCCGATATCATGAAGACTTCTTCAGGTATAGACTATAGGTATGTACGTTATTCTAAATATCGAATTATTTTGAGAGAAGATAGAACCAGTTATGTAAATAAACATACTTTAGTTTTTTTGGCTGGTAATATTTATTCTATTATCATCTGCCTAGTCTTTTCCCAACTATGGTCCCAGTCTAACCAGATGCAGCTGAATACCAGTAGTTTTACATGAAGCGACTGCCTATCTGAACTCCACAACTCAGTTACTGGGTAATACGATATCCCTTGGTTGTCAGACTTTCGGGATTCTGACGACCAGTATCGACTGCCAAAGATCTATGAATGACAGCCGGGGTACGGAGGGGTCTTGATATGTAAAGATCACCGATCCACGGACCAACTGTGGCAAGCGTAGCATAACCTGGTCGAATGACCTGATAATATTTTTCTATATGCACTCAAATTTTTACACTGAGTGAGAACCATGTCTAAAAACAGTTCCAATACCTCAGAAAATCCGTAACCATCACAGATCACCTCAAAATCGATGTTCTCTTCCTCTAAATTCGCTTACAGACAATTTGTTACCTAATAAGCGGGTGCTTCCATGCAAGACTCCGACTGTAGAATCCTCTTAGTATTGAACAAGACGTTCAGAATAGGGCTGTAACAGAACTTTTCCTCTGCTTCTGCAAATGCGGAACTTTCAGAAGAAATCGTACCTACGCATCCGCCTCCGCCTGTATAATGTAGTTGTAATGGAGGAGGATCCTCTTATGATAGCTATTCATACTAATATTATAATATTATGATTCGCTTTACGTGACGCGAGACAAAGCGGACGTGTGTTTTGTATTGATTGTAATGAAATAAATAATTACGCCAAATAAATATAATTATTTGCGCCGTCAGTATAAAAGTAAAGTGTGTCGCGTGTGACTTGTACGTTTTTACCGACTTTTCATGTGCAAGATGATCTAAATATTTTTTATAAACAGTAAATAAATTGTTTCTGGTAGTATGTCTAACCCAGTATCAAGCCCATTTGGTCGTAGCCAATTACTACCGAGAAGTCCCCCACCGACGCCCACCGAACCATTACCCCCGAGCAACCCAAATCCACCAGCACCCGCGGAGAATGAATTGCCGAGTGAAGTCATCAGTACGCCGGAGATCCAGAAGTGGGTAGGATCTATTGATGCCCTATTAAACGAAGTTTGCAGTATTGTTGGTGAAGGAAAAATGAACTCGGACCAGAAGCTTCGTGTCTCCACTCTATGCAGGAGGGTCTCAAGTGGGACTTCTCAGATGGCCATCTTATACCAAGCGCTGAAGCAGAAAACGATTCTGGCCCATACTACAATCCAGCACCTTCAGGTTCATCAGAACGTTTTGGACTCAATACAGCAATTTAAAGAGGTCGTAGAAACTAAGTTGAGCCCCTCGGAAAATTCTTCGTATGCTAGCATGGTGAAGAAAGGATCTGATAACTTCGTCCGTCCTGCAAACTTGAGTTCAGTCGCCATCTATCCCAGCGATAAGACCCAAACAAGTGACGACACCAAGTCTCTTGTCCAAAAGATTATCTCCCCCGAACAACTTAAGCTTCATGTCCGTGGCCTGAGAAAAGTGAAAAATGGTGGCGTTCTGATAAGCACCGAAAACAAAGGCGATATTGACAAACTTAGGAAATCGGAAAAGTTAGTGTCATCAGGCCTTACAATAGAAGAACCGACTAAACGCCGGCCGAGAGTCGCTGTCATTGGTGTCCCCGTAGCCCTTACAGAGAAGGAGGTATTGGACTGTATTTACGAGCAAAACCTCTCCGACAAGTTGCCGAATATCACCCGTGAGTCCTTCCTTGAGAGTATCAAATTGAGCCATAAATCGGGTAAGAAAGACCTTCCTACGTGTAACTACATTTTGGAACTACCTGCTAGCATCCGTAAAATTATAATAAACCAAAGCCGAATTTTTATTAATTGGACATCATGCCCTGTGAGAGATTTCACGATCGTCACCAGGTGCTTCAATTGCCAGCAGTTTGGACACGCAGCCAAGTTTTGCCGAGAAACTAGTCCTACTTGCAACCACTGTGGAGAGTCTGGACACTCCTTCAAGGAATGCAGCAGCAAATCTTCTCCGCCTCAATGTGCGACGTGCAAACGCTTTAAGAGGAAATGTGACCATCCAACTGGAGATATTAGTTGCCCGGCGCGCAAATATGCAGAGGTGAACTATATTAACTCGATAGACTATGAAGGCGCCTAAGAGCGCTACCGAATTTTTTATTTAGTAAGCACTTAGACAGGTAGTTTATCTTCTATTTTTATTTCCGTTTAGTTTGTAACGATCATGGCAAATCAGCTAATTTGTGATCTGGATAGTTTTTCTGTATCTGAATCCAAAATCTGTAATGTTGAAGACTGTAAACATCTCGTCCCTTCTGGGGACAATACGTTAACTCTGCTCACACAGAACATTCGCAGCATAAATCGAAACATCACCGGGTTTGAAGTGCTATTACAGAACCTTGACTTATGCTGTGATGTTATTGTCCTAACAGAATGTTGGTTGTCAAAACAGACTGTCAACTTACCATCTCTTGACGGTTATTATTCATACAAAACTGAGAGAAATATAAACCAAAACGATGGAATAGTAGTGTATATAAAAAATAATCTTCGTACAATTAAAGAAGAACCGGTATCCCAAGAAAGTAATTGCTTAATAATTAAACATTTTCCCGATACAGTAGTCATGGCTATTTATAGGCCTCCTTCTCAAAATGTGGACAGATTTTTAGAATCACTTGACACAAACTTAAAAAACTTATCTTCTTTTAAAAACATAATACTTGTGGGCGATATTAACATTAACATTGCTTCCGGGAAAACCGATACCCATGTACATAATTATCTGAATATTTGCTCATTTCATGGACTATTACCAGCTCACTATCACCCCACGCATCAGAGCGGCTCATGCTTAGACCATATCATTCTAAAATCGAACAATCCATCCAAAACATTGGTTACTAATTCTTCGCTTACCGATCACCAAGCTGTTTTACTAACATTACAATTAAGTTCACCTAGAATAAATTGCATGCGTAGCTACACTAAAGTGAATATGACAAACCTCGAAAATGACATAAGTGGTATTAATTTTAACCCAGTTTATAATTCAAACGATGCAAATATTTCTTTAAAGTATTTCATAACTTCGCTACAATTTGCAATAAGGAAAAACACATTTACTAAAACATTGCCCAGAAAGTATAGTTGTATTAAACCCTGGATTACACCTGGCCTCGTTCGTTGTATAAGACATAGAAACAAACTTCACCTAAAATTGAAACGTGCACCTGATAACGACATACTTTCTATTACATATAAAAGGTATCGTAACTTCTGTAATAATCTTTTGAAAACACTCAAAAATCAGTATGATAAAAATGAATTACAGAAGGCGGGGAAAAATAGTAAACTTGTTTGGAAATTTATAAAAACTAACACATTTAGATCAAAGAATCCCGAACCTCCGCTTGATTTACTATGTACAGAGATAAATCCTTCAGAAGCAGTGAATAATGTAAACAATTTTTTTGCTAATGTTGGGAAAAAATTGGCTGAAAAATCTTTACATTCTCTCAATTTTTCCCCTCAAAACCCGATTACGGCATCCTGTACAATAAATTCTTTTGTTTTATTAGATACCGACGTTAACGAAGTAGTGAGATTAATAGACGGGTTAAAGGATGCATGTGCTACTGGGTGGGATGACATACCTAATAATATACTTAAAAGATTTAGATACCTACTTGCCCCTCCATTAACCCACATTTTTCAGCTATGTTTATCACAAGGAATATTCCCCAAATTGCTTAAAAAAGCTGTGGTCACACCTGTATTCAAGTCTGGAGACAAAAACTGTGTAAACAACTACAGACCCATTTCAGTGCTAACAGGCCTCTCAAAAATTTTGGAAAAAATCATTAACAGTAGATTGATAAAATATTTGGAAGATAACAGACTACTTTCAGATAATCAATTTGGTTTTAGGCCCAAAAGATCAACTAGCCAAGCAGTACACAAATTAACTAATTATATTACTACCGATCTAGATTCTGGTATGCACACAATTGGGATCTTTCTAGACCTTGCCAAGGCCTTCGATACTATTTCATGTAGTTTACTTTTGCACAAGCTTGAAACACTTGGCATAAGAGGAACACAACATCTACTTTTTGCGGATTATCTCAGCGATCGTTACCAGTGTGTAAAAATAGGTCAGTGTACAAGTTCTGAAGTTAAAAATAGTTGTTTTGGAATTCCACAAGGCAGCATTTTGGGCCCTACGTTATTTTTAATCTACATAAACGAACTGTGCAGCCTGCCACTCCAAAATGGAGTCATAACGTCTTATGCGGATGACACTGCCCTATTTTTCTCGGCTAAATCGAGAGCTGAAGTCTATGAATATGCTCAAAATGGTTTTAACATTGTCTCTAATTGGCTCCATAATAATCTCCTAACATTAAACGCAGATAAAACAAAATACATTTTATTCACAATGAGAAATACTAACATACCGCTTACTAATCTGAACATTTACGCACACAATTGTAGCACGAACGCTGCCGCTGACACTGCATGTTCTTGCCCCACTTTAGCTAAGGCCGACCATTTGAAATACCTAGGTGTCACTATTGACTCCAATCTAAATTTCCGTAAACATATCGATTTACTTTGTACCAGAGTGCGCAAATTAATATATGTTTTTAAAAACTTACGGAACATAGCAGACTATAAATTAATTAAACAGGTTTATTTAGCTTTGTGTCAATCCTTACTTACCTATTGCATAACTTCCTGGGGGGGTGCTGCAAAAACAATTTTACTCCCTCTAGAGCGCGCCCAAAGAGCAATTCTAAAGGTTGCTACCTTTCGCCCTTTTAGATTTCCTACGCACCAACTCTACATAGCATGTAATGTACTAACAGTAAGGCAATTATTTATTCTAAGCATAGTACAACACCAGCACACTGCACTTCCTTTTGACCCAGTACCTTCCGACAAGAGAAGGAAAGACTTGGTTTGCATAAAGCCTCAAACCAGACATGCGTTTGCTAATCGTTTTTATGTGTTCTTAGGACCTTTTCTGTATAATAGACTGAACAAGTTACTAAGCTTCTATAGCGTAAGCTATAAAAAATGTACTTCAATGTTATCAGAATACTTAGCATTACTCAATTACACAGACACAGAAAAACTTCTAGAAATTTTGTCATGATCATAATTTGATTCCCTTGTAAGTATTTACTTTTGTATGTTTACATAGACTTAGTATTAGGTATTAATGTACCAATGTGCTTTTTCTCAGAATTTTTAATTCATTATTTTTATATCAGTTTTATTTAAAAATTACCGCCCCAATTTAATTGAAATGTAAAGTGATGGCCTGAAACACAGGTTTGAATAAACCTAGTTCGGGCAGGTCGCTATCTAACACTCTAATTCCGAACCATCACTACTTGCACATGTAATAAAAAAGAAATACTTTAGTTTTACTTTATTTTTAGGCACTATAATTGTATGGAAAATTTTCTACTCTTGGCTAAATGTACAACTTTTGTAAACGTTTTATTAAATAAATTATTATTATTATTATTATTTTGGTTTTCAAATTAAATTTTCTCAGGTTAGTACCTGGTATTTTCAGAATCTCACGGGTGTGAACCAGGGTGAGATCCTAGTTATTATTTTAAGAAGGTAAATTGCTCTGTACTGCAGTGAAATTGTTGTCCAAGTCTAGTTGTAAAAATTTTCTTACTATGCGGCAAGTGTTTAATATGGCAGCTTTTTGAAGTGTTATGTATGTGTATTTAGATAGATTTAGTGCATTAAAACTATTGAATATTTGTTTTGGGATAACACCTGTTGTTGATATTACTATTGGGACTATAGTGACTCTATTCCTTTTCCAAACTTTGGTAATTTCCCCTTGTAATTCTGTATACTTTCTGATTTTTTCTGTGATAGTTTTTTGAATGTTGTTAGTATTTGGGACTGCTATATCTATTATAAATGTGTGTTTGCTTACTTTATCAACTAGTGTTATATCAGGTCTGTTGTTATATATGGTGTGGTCTGTAATTATAGTGCGGTCATAGTATATTTTGTAGAATTGGTTTTCTAATACAGCTCTAGGCGTGTACTTGTAATATGGTGTGTATGGATCCTGCATGAGTTTAAGTTTAGTTGCGAGTTTTTGGTGTATGATATTAACAAGTTGATTATGTCTATGCGTATAGTCGTTTTGGGTTAGAGTAATACAAGCTCCTGTGATATGTTGTATTGTTTCAGGTTTGCTGTGACATTTTCTGCATAAATCATTTCTTACTGTACTATCTTTTATTATGTATTTTCTATAATTTTTCGTATTAATGACTTGATCTTGAATGGCTAACATAAACCCTTCTGTTTCTGGGAACAGTTCACTTAACTCAAGCCATTTGTTAGATGCCTCTTTATCTATGTATGTTTGGTATAAATCGTTGGGATGTCTTCCGTGTAGTTCCTTTTGCCTCCATTTCCTGTGTATCTCTTCTATATGTCTCGCTTTATCTACTGTCTCAATACTGCTATCATCGCTAAGGTTCAATGGTGTATATTGTTTGTCTATCTCTATAATTGTTTTGTGTAATTGACTGTTGTTTTTCTTCCGGAAGAAAAATTGTTTTAAATTTATGACTTGTCTTTTATGAAGATGTGATATTTCGACTAGTCCCCTGCCACCTTCTTTTCTGGACATTATAACTCTTTCTATTGCTGATTTGGGATGGTGATATCTATGTTGTGTCAGTGTGGTTCTTGTTTTTACTTCAAGAGCATGTAATTCTGTGTTAGACCATTTTATTACACCGAAAGAATAAGTGAGTATAGGAATTGCGTATGTATTTATGGATTTGAATAGGTTTTTACTAGATAGGTGCATTTTGCATAACGAATGTATTCTGCTATTGTATTCTTTTTTAAGTTTATCCTTAATTTATTATTATTATTATTATTATTATAAAAGCGAAAGTTTGTGAGGATGGATGGATGAATGTTTGTTACTCTTTCACGCAAAAATTACTGAACGGATTTTGATAAAACTTTACAGTAATATAGGTTATTCATCAGAATAAGACAAAGGATATTTTTTATTTCAATATTCCCACGGAATCGACACTTATGCGACAAATAATAATACCAACTTTAGTCAGTTCAAAAAACCTAGATACAACAATAAAAAACTTGGTGTTTACAAATTCCCTGGACCCTACACTGGCATTCCCTGTGTCGAAGAGAATGTTCACCTAGCTTCAGTACCAAGTGAGCAACTGTTCAGTGGAGCCAGTTAAATTTTATGAACCACTAAGAAATCTTCACAAGCGACAAGGTAGTAAAAGTGAATTTTGAGACGTATAGTTTGCTAAATTGCTAGGCAGTATTAAAAAAAAAAATTTCATAATTTTTACACCTCCGCTTTTGCTAAGATTGCCTTCCGTCACATCCCTAGTTCAGAACTATTTGTTCTTCTTTCAGGCAAATAACAAACATATGATTTGAAGGAATCGTCTATGAAGGCGGAATTAGGACTATTAGGAGGTTTTTGTGATGATTTTTTATGCGTGTGTATGGTAACGGTAATGTATAATAATGGTATCCGTGTATTGAGTTAGGTTGGTTGTATTCATTGTCTTATCTTCAATAAAATAAAATGCTGATTGTTTGGAAAGAAACAAAAAAAACGTGTGTTCCGGAAAGAAAAATTGGAACCTTTTGGAAATTTTGTATGAATTAATTATTGATAATTGGAGAAGACAACGACTGTCGATCAGGTAGTAATATAATTTAAGTTAGTACCATAGCATAACTCTCTAATGGATTAAGTATCGTTGAGTTACAAATTAATTACAGTCATTACGCTCCCTGCAAGTTGAGTCTATAGTATTATTAGAGCTCCTTTATTTATTAGTGCTACTTACTTAATTTTATTTAAGTTTACTCAAAGACAATAAATCTTATAAAGTTATTATGACATTATCCTTAAAGTTACGCTAAAGCTACGTTACCTTTTCGCTTATACAGTAATAAAATGTAACCAGTGCGCAAACTGTGACTATAAATTTGGCAATTCTAAAACCCCAGGCGTAAATTTTTTTGGTCTGTTACCAAAAAATAATCTGCTCTTTCATAGAATAGTGAAAACCTACGCGGTCAAATTTTGCTATATTTATATAATAATCACTTACAACTATTATCACAGGTTCCCAATGCAATAGTGAAGAAAACCAAATAATAACAACTTATTTTCTAAAAATTACTACATATAATGTTATCCTTGAGAATTCACTCCGTGTACAAGCAAAAATGTCTATCTCCTCTACTACAAGGTTAAGAGTGCGAAGCGTCCGCCTCAGGGGCGCCTCGTTCAAAAGGTTAGTGCGGCCATGAGGTACAGCCAGCAGCTGAAGCCGCCGACGCCGCCACACATATCTGTCGGGCACACTCAAAGACACGAACTCTAATATGGTGGGGTTATGTATCTTGCCTCTAATTAATTTGAATAAATATGAGACAAGCGCGAAGTCACGCCTAACTCTCAGCTCGTTGTATCCAACCATGCCTAATATAAACAAGGTTAGATACATAAGCGGGTAAAAAGGATATACCCCATAGAGCCTCAAATATAAAAATCGAACAAATTTATTTTGTATTCGCTCCAATATGAGACTATATTTAGTCTCATGTGGGGCCCAGTTGACTGCGTTGCATTCTAATTGGCTTCTCACGAAAGTGTTGTATAAAGCGATAATCGCCGTAACATTTTGTGAAACCACGAACAGTAAATTTAATAAACCCTCTGTAGGCCTTTTTACAGCACTTGACTATATGATCACGGAACGCTAGCCCCGACTAACTCCTAAGTCCCTAACCTCTGTAACCCTGATCATCGGCATTCCATCAATGTTGTAATCATGCACAATAGGACTCACTTTCTCACGAGCACGTGAGAAATTTGGTGACACATTTTTGTGTGTTAAATTGCAGAAGGTTTTCCTTGCTCCAAGTAACTACGTTATCTATGGCCTACTGTAAGCGTTTACAGTCATCAACACCCCTCACTGCTAGGGATAACTTAAGGTCGTCTGCAAATAATAAACAATTTGCATCCTTAACGACTTTGGGCAAATCGTTTATCATAATTATAAATTGCAGAGGCCCGAGGTTAGTCCCTTGGCTTACACCAGACCACGAATAGTACAACTCTGACTGGTGTCCCTCATAAGAGTATGAGGGAATGAATATGTAGAGACATGTGTGGAGGAATATGTTGAGACATATTCCTGCCTATCCCTCACTGGTACTGATAACTGGTGAAGAAATGAAGTAGGTGCGGAGTGAAACAAACAAATGCTAAATTCTTGAGCAACACGTCATTATCGACTAGGTCGAATGCTTTTTGAAACCGAAGTAACTAGCGTCAGTTTGCCCCCCTCTGTCTACATTCGTATGGAAAAAGTAATATTTTTTTATAATCGATGAAATATTTCTACACTAGGGGTATATTATCCTTGAATACGTAGTTTATTGTGAAATACACAACATGAACAAGTAAATTGAGTACACAATTCGTCTCCAAAGCTGTCGGACGAAATCAAAAGTACGACGTAGCTGAAAACCGGATGACGTCACGAGAACTTATTTCGTAAACATGCGAAACAGAAGGTTAGACGGCTCGTTTACATATGCAGCATATTTTACACAAAGCCGAATTCCCGCGCCCCGTTACGTACGTATATTCCAGCCTTTTGGCAACCCAGTCAATGTCGTAATCACGGAGCGAATTCAACGGAATACACTTTTATGTCGCCCATAATATTAGTGTGCAAATTTACAAAATTATGGTATCCACGTTTCAAGTTCGCAATAATTGCTACCTACTGGAGCTTCAATTTAAAGGTTTTATATTGAACTAGCTTGTGCCCGCAACTTTGATTTGATCAATTCTATTTTTTCGTAATTTTTGACGTTCAAAAGTGCCTTTTAAGTGCCTACTTGAAAT
Source organism: Mesoligia furuncula (assembly GCA_916614155.1). NCBI lineage: Eukaryota > Metazoa > Arthropoda > Insecta > Lepidoptera > Noctuidae > Mesoligia > Mesoligia furuncula. The sequence goes on along the minus strand of OU744800.1, from coordinate 19,092,015 downwards.
AAATGTTTTGACTTTGACTTTGACTTTGTCTGTGTGTAATTTGTTGTTTCCCGACCCACCCCGTCGCATCGCATCGCTTGACCGCGCTAGTACTTCGTTTTCGCTTAGCGTTCTTTCTGACTTTTTCTTCTTTTTGCTCGGTTCCTTTGGGTCCTATCGTGATGTTATATAGCATATAGAGTTCCTCAAGAATTGGGCTATAAAATGAAAAATATTTTTTTAAATCCGACTGGTACTTCCGGAGATTACGGGGCTATATACAAACAAACTTTTACCTCTTTTTTAAATATTATTAGTATAGATTTATGTTTGATACTTTAGTAGAAATTATTAGTAATCCGCAGTGCGGTACGTTCGCGGTAAGGAATAATCTCAGGCATGACACCGCATACGTTCTTATTATGAGCTTATTGCGTTTGGTAGTTTCCTAGTAGGTAATATCTAGTCACATCGGGGTCATATAAGGAGACTTCATAAATTGTACCGCGGATCCGGTTAATAAACATTTATTGGGCGAATTTCGCGTGTAAAATGGGCATTATTTTGGCCATGTAAATGTGCTGGAGTGTATGTAGCTTATATTTAACAATACACAGTTGCGTGTCTAAACTAATATTATGAAGAGAAAAGATTAGATTTCTTGTATGTTTTTTTGTTGCGCTTTCACGCTAAAACGGCTAAACGGGTTTGGATGAAATTTGGCACATGGATATACCATGACTTAGATTGGGATATAGAATACTTTCATCCCGATATTCTCACGGGATCGAGACTTATGCGGGTAAAACCGCGGGGTGCAAATAGTTTGAAATAAATTCTTATATTTATTCTTAAAATATGGTTCTTTAATTTCAGTAAAAATCCGAGTAGTATTAAAGGTCAATCCATCAACTTCTCAGAACATTATAATTATCAAAACATTGTCAAACACATGAAAATCATTTGCATCATAATTTCGAATTTCTGCGACACTATCCTCTCTTAAACTTCCACATTGGTAAACATTTTCCATAAAATTGGCATCTCGAAACCCGTAACTCTCAGTATGGGGCAGTTTATGTGAGAATATATAGCGAACTATCTAAAATCCATCTCACATTTGCTCAAGTGCATTGCTCCACACATCTTGCTTATCTGTGAAAATATTGCTCTCTTGCGGATTCCGGGAATAACGTAGCCCATAGGTACCCTCGTTGCAGTCACACCGATCAGATTGACTGTGGACCCGATACTGATGCTGTTTGCTTTAAATAATGGAATTGAGCTATGTTCTCGACTGGTACCTTGTCAGAGAGATATATACGTATGCATATACTGTGTTGCGAGTTGATTTCTATCTAATCTGAGCTAGTTTATTTGTGGTAATTCATATATAATACTAAGAAATCTTTGCAGGTGGTACGTCGTCTGAAGTACAGACGCCAGCACATCTAGCTACCCGAAACTGTCAAATTTTCCCTATCAACTGTGAACCTTATGCTTTAGCGATAAAGTTGAAAATCTATTAGAAAGAAATTTGAAAGATTGCAGTAGTTTGATGTGCTGGCGACTGTACCTACAAGGTAAGAAAGAAAAATAGGTTTATTTGTCACAGAAACACGTGCATACAAAAAGATAATCAACTCGAGTAAGTAATAAACAGAAAAATAAAAAAAAATATCCACAATGACCACTCAACTGTTGAAAAATCAAAATTTTATTTATAACAATATAAATTCTATTGTATCTCATTACCCACAGTTGAGCTAAGGTAATCACGAAAACACAAGAAATAGTCGGCAGCTGCATGTCATGACTGTGGCATCCACTCAGCATGATGCTGTGCTATAGGGATTCCAAAGCACGACGCTGATTTTCAGTGGTCACCCGAAAAAAACGTACGGAAACCAAATCAGGCTTAATAATAATAAACCATTTATTTTCAGGTAACAAAGGCCCATAGATACTTTGTTAGTAAATAAAACTTAATATATATATACATATAATAAAATTGTAGAAAAGTGGTGTCTGTACAATGGAAATATATTAAAAAAAAGTAGCAGGGGTTGTTATTATATCGATGCCGAACCCGAAAATGTAATTAAATTTTTTTTTGTCTGTTTATCTGTTTGTCTGTTTGTCTGCTGTGTTTGTGCACGCTAATATCAGAAACGGCTTATTCGATTTAGATGCGGTTTTCACTAATATATTGTAGTAAGCTTCACTTAACATTTAGTGTTTACTTCATGTCAATCGGTTCATAAATAAAAAAGTTATGTCAATTTAAAGAATCACGGCGAACATTTGTTAAGGTATTCTATCAGAGTACGTAAACGCCTCGCGCCTGCGAGTCCGTCGCTATATATACAAGGTGTAACGGAAAGGGGGTATCAACCCTGAAGGAGGTGAATGAAGATGAAAAAAAAAAATTTGGACCTCCCATAGTAATAGCACATCAATGATTTACTATTACTATGGGAGGTCCAAATTTTTTTTCATATTTCTACCTATGTTCTTTGGGGAAATTTGTTCAGTTTCATGAGCACATTCACCTCCTTCAGGGTTGATACCCCCTTTCCGTTACACCTTGTATAAAGCGCGCTGAGAGCCGCGCCGCTGCCATAATTCCGATCCAGCCTGTCCCTTGCTGCCCTCTCCCAGCGACGCCCTAAGCCGAGGTCCGTACCCCACAGGGGGTGCCCTTAGCGTGTAGTCGCTTAGTTTTTAAGTTTATATTGTGTAGTTAAGTTGTGTATTATGCCCTGGCCTTAATTTATTGAGGCATCCACAGGAAAGCCAGGTTAAGCAGTCGACAACCCCTCAGGTTGAACTGCGAGATGACCATTTCAAAAGAAAACGCGCCGCTGCCATAAGGATTCAGTTATTCGTAGCGAACGCACGTATCCTGGAGAGTATAGGCGAATAGTTGGATTCGATTATTGCGATTCACTTGAATACTGACTGTTTGCATATTTCATTTATTTATATTTTAGGGTTTGTAGGTTAGGTTCTTTTTCTTAATTTTCTTTAAAATTTTGTAAGTATTTGGTATAGGTTAGGCGGTTCTTTCCTTGATTATTGGGTATTTACTTATCTTAATTTTTATTTAGGGTTTGGTAAATAAATATTGTAAGCATTTATTATTGGTTAGGCATTTCTTTCCCTGATTTTCGGTATACTTATCTTAATTTGTATTTAGGGTTTGTATATAAATATTATAATAATAAATAATAATAATAATAAAAGTTTATTTGGAACAAGTATCAGGACACAAATTTACAAAAGGAAACGAAGATAGCTACAAAAGTTAAAACTGTGGCGCAGCCATCAACGCCCAGGTCGAAAATATGGTTCATTAGTTCCAGACTAGTAATTAAAAAAAAAAGAAAGAAAATGAAAATAGAAAGAAAATGAAAATGAAAATGATTAATATAAAGGTACTAACTATTGTGTGTGTGTGTGTGTGTGTGTGTGAGTGAGGGTGTGTTTGAGTGAGGGTATGTGTGAATGAGGGTGTGTGTGTGTATTGCGGGGTATGCGAATATTGAACGTGGATGAGGGGGATAGTGTTTATGTAATAAAATTGTTGTTACAGGAATGTAAGTGTTATGTTACCACAAGTTTTTCTGTTTCTTCGTAGGAGTATGATTTTAACAATTCTGACAGTTTTTTTCTAACTAAAGTTCTTGTTAAAGGATAGATTTGAATGTTTCTATTTACGTTATTGTAGAGTTTAGGGCTAAAGTAGTTAAAGTGGCGTCTTACTAGTGTCAATCTGGAGAAAGGTATCTTGCAAACTATGTCGGAACGTCGCTTTTTAGAGAGGTGTTGTGGGTCGTACTTCGTGAGGTCGTGCTTCTTGATAACAGTTTGAAGTATAAATAACTGCCTAACGGTGAGGACGTTACAGAGGGAAAAAAGTTCTGACGTTGGGAATCGGGCAGGTTTCTTAGCCAATACTTTTAGCACTGCTCTTTGCGCTCTCTCCAATCGCAGAATAGTAGCCTTGTGAGTACCTCCCCATACTGTAATGCAGTAGCCAAGGACTGACTGGGCGAGTGCGAGGTAAGTCAATATAAGACATGGGAAGTCGGCGACCGCCCTGAGCTTTTTGAACACGTATATAAGTCTTCTTACACGGACCACCACTGAGTCAACCTGTTTTTTCCACGTAAGGCAATTGTCCAATGTGACTCCAAGATATTTAATGTGGTCGGAGCGCTCTATCTGGGCACAGTCACAGGATATGGTGGCCACAGTATGAGAACAAACATGGGTTTTGATCTGAAATGACGTTGGTGGTTGTGTAAGAATTCCTGGTGTAAAGGGGATGAACTTAGTCTTAGCGATGTTGAGTGTAAGTAGGTTTGAGATCAACCAATCCATTACCAAACTCAGAGCGATCTCCGCCTTCTCACGAGTGTCAGGCCAGTCCTTACCATGCGTTATAAGAGCTGTGTCATCCGCGTAAGTAATTATTCTTGTGTTTGGAAGTGATAGTTGGCACAGCTCATTGACATAGATAAGGAAAAGAGTGGGCCCCAGAACGCTACCCTGAGGTACACCAAATGACATGTCTTCGGTTGAACTTATAAAAGATTCCACTTTGACAACCTGCTTCCTTCCCGTCAAGTAGCTGCGGAATATTTCGAGGGCATTACCTCGTATGCCAATACGTTCCAGCTTGTATATCAGCTTAGGAACAGATACAGTATCGAATGCCTTCGATAAATCTAGGAAGATCCCGATTGCTTTTTGTTTATTATTAAGATGTTCGACTATTGAATTTGTAAGTTCTAGGGTAGCATCTTCGGTAGACTTTCCTGCTCTGAATCCAAACTGATTGTCGGCCAAGATATTAAATTTATTTAGGAACTTTACAAGTCTCGTGTTGATGACTTTTTCAAAGATTTTAGAAAGTGTCGTAAGTACGGATATAGGCCTGTAGTTGGAAACGACGTACCTATCTCCCCCTTTGAATATGGGATGAACTATGGCAGTTTTAAAGACATCAGGAAAGATTCCCAGGCTAATGCACAAGTTAAATATGTGGACAAGTATTGGAATAATAGTGTCTTTGGTGGCCTTAATTACTATGGGTGAGATACCGTCATATCCAACAGCACATTTGTCTTTAAGGTTTAGTATGATGCTTTCAATTTCAGCCTCGTCCACATCATACAAAGCCATAGACTGTAATGGTGAGGAGAAAGAGTCAACTGAGTCAGGAAGAGAAGATAGTGGGATTTTAGAAGCAAGATCGCTGCCAACATTGGCAAAGTAGTGGTTAATCATATTGAGGGAAGTAAGTGGATCGTCGCAACACTTTAACAATTCGGTGGGAGAGGATTTACCTCTGTCCAAATGGGATATTTGTTTGATAAGCTTCCAGGTTGCCTTCGGATTGTTTTTGGCCTTCTGGAATTCTGATCTCTCATAGTCACATTTTAATTTTTTTAATAAATTATTACAATAATTACGATAACGAAGAAATACAATTTTATGGGTATCATTTTCTGGATGTTTTTTGAACATTTTATTTAGCTTGTCTCTATGACGGATGCATCTCAGAAGGCCCGGTGTGATCCAAGGCTTGATGATACGTTTTCTACTTGATATAATTGAGGACGTGGTATGCCGAGTAATGGACGAAGATAGGATAGACACAAGGGTATCAGCAGCAAGGTTAGGATTATTAATTTGGAGTATGTGAGAAAAGTCTGTTTTTTCAATGTCATTCTTAACTTTTGTTATGTCAATTTTTGTGAATAAACGCTTGGGAGCAGTTATTAACATGTCCGGATCGCAGAAAAGAAGAACCGGAGCATGGTCTGTAAGATCACAGTCAAGGACTATGGTAGTGGCAGTATGTCTGGTTTTCAGTATGACATGGTCGAGGCAATTTGCTAGTCTAGTGGGTAGTGCATGTGCGGGAAGCATAGCGTGAGATGCTACAATATTTAAATATTCATCTGTATTTGGGTCCAAGCTAGCTAAGGCAATGTTTATGTTAATATCTCCCACCAGAGCAATAGTATTAAATTTTCCTAACTGTTGTAACAACATATCTAGACTACTGAAAAACGGAGTGAGGTCTTTAACCGATGGAGAACGGTACACAGCGATAACTGCAACTTTGTCCGAGAATTTCATTACCAGGCAATTTGCGTCCCTGAAACAGGGGGTTTCAAAAGAGCACTGGAGATCATTTCTGACGTAGGCAACGACTCCATCATTCTGGTTTGAAAACGAAGATGAATAAAAATTATAACCAGTTAAAGAAGGACAGTTTGGGCATTTGCTAAGCCAACATTCGGATAGTATAATAACGTCTAGTGTGTAATTTAGTCTACTTAATAATAACAATAACTTGTCAAAATTACAATTTATGCTTCGGATATTGACGTGTAAAATTTTAAGGGTGCACTCCGGTTTGCACAGATAATTACAGCTAGTCTCCGGGGTGCAGATAAAACAGTCTGATACAGAAATTTTCTCAATTTCTGAGTTAATTATGTTAAGGTCATCCATTTTTTATTGGTTTAACAAAATGTATAACAATTTTCTTGCGCTGAATAGGGATAATTTTACCTAGCTCACGAATAATAGTAATGAAATATGCAATAATATTGAGTAACTGTCTATTAAAAGGAAAATAAAAAGTTAGTTTGAGAAACTTGTGGTTTGTGTAATAAAGTGTGATGGAGTGTGTGGGGGTGTGTTTATGTGTGTTAAGTAGTGTAATAGTCCGAGAGGAATTATAGTTAGTAGTATTAATAGTAATTAAAAATGAAAAACATAACATAAAATAATGCAAACAAAAGTAGTACGTGAGGCGCAATAACCAGAAGAAAACAACAATCGGCAACACTTATAAGTATTTGGTATAGGTTAGGCATTTCTTTTCTTGATTTTCTTTGTTAAGTATAAGTTCATTAGCTTAGGTTAGTAATTATTTTTTCTAGCAATTCTTTTGTTTTATAAAGTTAGTACGTTTGTCTGTGTAGAAGAATAGCACCACCCCTTACTTCCCGTGGGTGTCGTAAAAGGCGACTAAGGGTCTCAACGGAGAATGGGCAGCAGCGTTCTCTATGCATTCCACCACCATACCATACTGCGATCGCCAACCCGCCTGCCAAGCGTGGCGATTATGGCAAACCCCCCCAAAATTGGGGGAGGCCTATGTCCAGCAGTGGACGTCTATCGGCTGAAATGATGATGATAATGACGTTTGGTTTACACGTCCTAACACTTATTACTTAAACTGTGATAATTTTAGACTGTATAATAATCTGTAAGTATTTATAATTTAATTGTTTACGATAGTACGTGTTTACTAAATAACTGTGTGTTAAGTAGTAAGTACTATTTTATTGTAAGAATGCCTCGAAGAAGATCCAACCTCTCCCAATGTAGCAGAAATGCTAAAAGGATGAGATTAGTTCGATCACAGGAATCTGAGGAAGGTCGTGAGGCAAAAGGCTCTCTGCACCAGGCTAGGTTTCGTGCTGCAGAAACTTCGACTCAGCGAGAATCTCGACTGAGTTCAAATCGTTCTCGAATGATGACAACTCGAAATAGGGAAAACGGGGAACAACGAAAGGCACGTTTATCTGTCGATCGCGAAGCTCACGCGCTATCGCGTGAGTCTGAGACTTTTGCTGTCAGGGAAATCCGCCTGAGCTCCCAGAGAGTACGGACAACAAATGCTCGATTCCAGGAGACACAGGACGAACGGGAAATACGTTTCACTGCCGATCGTGAAGCTCATACACTATCGCGTGAGTCTGAGACTTTCACTGATAGGGAAATTCGTCTGAGTTCTCAGAGGGTTCGGACAGCAAATGTTCGGTCTCAGGAAACACAGGAAGAACGAGAAATACGTCTCACTGCCGATCGTGAAGCTCAAGCACTAGAGTCTGAGACTTTCACTGAAATTCGCCTGAGTTCTCAGAGGGTTCGGACAGCAAATGCCCGGTCTGTAGACGGTATATGTAATTCAAAAAATGCTGCCCGAAAAGTCACTTTTCCACACGGACGAAGTCGCGGGCACAGCTAGTAACTACTATGTTAGTATAAAACAGTAGGTGCTTCACTAGCTAACTCTAGAGCAGTTCTGTGGTACTTAATGATTAATACATAAATAGGTAACAAAGGAGGGAGGGGCAGGGTGGCTAAATAATAACAGCCGCACAAGTCAATCAATCAGGTTAAGCTATACTTACCGCGGTTGGTCTGTGGATGGGTGACCATCTTTACATATCGTGATCATCAGTCGTTACGGGTAGTCAGAAGCCCGACAGTCTGACAACCAGTTTTACCAAGTTGTATTGTATTACCCAGTAACTGGGTTGTGGGGGTCAGATAGGCAGACGCTCCATGTAAAATACTGGTATTCAGCTGCATCCGGTTAGACTGAAAGCCGACCCCAACATAGTTGGGAAAAGGCTAGGCAGATGATGAATCAGGATGGCAACCAACCGATTATCTTTTAAAGTTAAGGCTCGCGAGCACATTCGCAAGAAGCTGGCAGTATCATCACAACGGTAATATTTTCTCATTGTTTGTCTTATTTCTTTTTAGTAAGTATATTCATGTATTTATGTATATTTATTTGTTCTTATATTTATATGTAATTAGGTATATATTATATTCATAGTTTTAATAGGTATATGCGTATTTTTATATTTAAAATATTTATTCCTCAATGTTCTTGATTGCACCTACCACTCTTTGTCTCTGCATCACCCAAAGGTTGACTGGTAGAAAATGCCTATGGCATTAAGTCCGCCTCTGAACATTTATGTGCTTGAAGTATTAAATAAATAAATAAATGATGCAGATGACATAAATAGGTAACAAAATAAAATAAACAGTAAGTTATACTTAGATACAACCAATTATATAAGAAAATATGATTAAATAACATACAAATTAATCACCGTGACATAAGCTCGTTTATATATTATTATACCCACCCAAAACATATTATTACATATGAATATCCAGTGCAATTACATAAAATCCTAAATTCCTAAACGAGAACTGTTAAGTGCTTGTTTTATCTACATTTTTAATCTATAAGTGCTTCTAAGAAATATAGATAAGCACCTAAATAAGAATACCAATTTTCTTTATCACGAAAAAGCCTAAAAATCAAATCTGGCTAGAAGATCAAAAGTCTAGTGAGAATATCTACGAAACGTATACAAAAGTAAACTTTGTCGTTAAAAGGTTTCGATCATGAATAAATCAAACCGCCATTTTGCTCGGTTCCTAAAAGATGAGTAACAGATGAGTATCCAGGGTGCAATATACACATAAACTAATATTATGAAAGCCAAAAAGGAAAGGAGATCTTCGAATTTGCCATAAGCGCAAATTAATGGACATGTGCATTCTCCCTATCCTTCCATACGGCGCTCAAACCTGGTCTTTGACAGATCAGCAGAGGACCAAGCTCGAGGGTTGCCAGCGAGCGATGAAGCGTGTTATCCTAGGAGTTCGACTTACCGACTAGATACGGAAAATGATACTGCGCTGTAAGACACAAAGCGCAGACGTCACCCAAAAAGCTGCCAAGCTTTAACGGGACTGGGACCATCACAACATGGGTCCCTCAAACCGTCTAACGGTATCGCGGAAGACCCAGGCTTAGATGGCAGGACGAACTTGACGCCTTTATAAGGAATTGCTCCATATTGTCTCTGAATCAAGTTGAGTAGAAAACGGAAAGAGAAGCCTTTGCCCTGCAGTGGACAATACGGGCTTATTATTATACACTTCTATGCTCTATGAACGCTCTTTGTATATCCCTTTGTCATGGGTCGGATACACCAAGACATATGTAGCGGCATATGTATCCGGACACATGTTAATCAGTCGGTTAACACAGATACCACAGATACAACATAGATAGTAAATGTCAATATATTTGTATAGCACTGTTTTATCAAAAGGTTTAGATCAGAGGGGCAATTCTTGTAATTTTAAGAACGTTCACGGTCAGATCTCAGTCTCTATCTGTCAAAAATACCTCAAAAATACCTAAATTTTTGACATGGATTGTCGCTGAGATGAGATTGTTATTAGATTTTAAACGTTTTTATTTACGAGAATTGGCCTTCAGATTTACGAAGAAAATGAAATTCTGGCTATTCTTTGAAAAGAAAAACACGCAGACCGATACGCATAGGTACTGCTTTTTATCATCATTAAAACACAATATACTCATGTTGCTCATCCAAATTAACGTTAGGATTCCTTACAAAGGGTGCCACCGAAACCCTTATACTAAGCCTCCGCTGTCCGTCTGTCTGTCAGCCGGGCTGTATCTCATGAACCGCAATAGGTAGACAGTTGAATTTTTTACACAGCGTGTATTTCTATTGCCGCTTTAAAGTTGTCAAAAAATAATAGGCCCGTTTTGACATTTGAGAAAGAACCTAGAATATAACTTGAAACGAAACTGAAAGAAACAATAAAATAATAATTAATTACATATAGTGTTTTAAAAAAATACATAATTTTTTTGGCGCGTTAATTAATATGATGGAATATATTGCGAGTATTCTTTTTACGTTTACTTTATAGTAGCATGCAATTTCTAATTATTACGACACGTCTCAAAACAGTTACGTTCTCAGTCTTTTTTTTTAAATACCAGTGTTGTAACCAATTAATTACTGAATTTCATGAGCTTCATTCGATTTTAATAGTAATTAAATATTGTGTAGTGATCATTACTGAAAAGAATGAGCTTGGCGCTCAGAGCCGTAAATAAAATTTTGAATTGGTGACGCTGGTTTCTGTAGAATGGCTTGTCTCTGACCAAGCGGCACGGCTTTGCTTTTGTTCACTATCACGTTAACCTTGGCTCTTCTATTTTGGACATTGATTTGAAGATAGTGATTTAGATTCGAAAAAAAGATTAATATCACTTTACAATACATAATCAAATCGATCAAATACTCATACAAACTTGAATCGATTTATCGTGTGTATCGAGTACCGAGTCGTATGGTTACTTCACTAGTTACGTCGCGATGACAAATGTCAAAACGGGCCTATTAGTTTTTGACAACTATAACAACAAATAATAAAAATAAAGTTAATAAAAATTAAAGTGGGTCTCCGTACAAAAAAAAACGTGTTTTTTTTGGCGGTTTATTCCTTGTGGTACGGAACCCTCCGTGTCCGAATCGCAGTTGAGCGGTTTTTAAAAAAACTGCAGTCCGATCATACAATTTAAAATTTGGCTTATTGTTTTAAAAATATACCCTAATTACTTATATTAGCTTGTGGTCATTTCTAACCGCATACATGAAACAAAAACCCTTCATCATTATAGAACTTTTCTTCCATATAATATTCTCCAAACATTACTATTTCCAAGTTATCTTTTACTTGAGAGCCACAAGTCTTCTCACAGTCGCGTATCAAAATGAGAAATATCATTCATACAAGTAAAAGTAGTAGGTAAAAACTTATCCGAGATTCACATTCATGTATGTATATGTGACATCGTTAACATATTTAAGAGTTACTGCGCGTAAGGCATGAAGTTTCTTGAGGCACGTTCAGATTGAACACATTTACATAATATTAAATGGATATAATCCACCGGCTTCGAAGCTAATCAAATTATCTGTAATATGCTGCTTAATTAGGTTGAAGTGATTTTGTAGGTACCTACCCCCTGTCTTTGTTTATTTATTGTGTTACTAGCTGCGCCCCGTGGTTTCACCCGCGTAATTGTTGATCCCGTGGGAATATCGGGATAAAAAGTAGCCTATATGTTAATCCAGGGTGTCAGCTACCTCCATACAAAATTTTATCAAAATTGGTCCAGCCGTTTGAGCGTGAAGAAGTAACAAACATATAAACACACACACACACCCCCACACACACTCACACACATACTCACAAACTTTCGCCTTTATAATATTAGTGTGATGATATTGATATACTACATATAAATTAGGTGCGGAACTACGAAACTTATGAATAGGTACTTATAATCGTTTCTAAGAATCAAGACGGCCCTAAGAAATTGTGATGGAAAAGTAATTTAGCATAATCAGCCTATAATATCTCCCACTGCTGGGAAACAAGCCTACTCTCTGTGAGAAGAGCTGGGCCGTAATCCACCACGCGGGCCTACAGTGGAGAGAGATGTCTTAGGCATTTGATTTTTGGTTCTAACACACATGCCGGTTGCCTCACGATGCTTTCCGTTTTGAGAGCAGTGGTGATGAAAAAATGTGCAGAAAGTAAAACGCCAAGAAAGTACAAGACGTAAGTCGCGGCCGTTAAGGTACGATTCCGATCTCGGCAGCACGCAGCACTACTGGTCGTGTATGTGACGCAGCAATGTCGCGCAGCATTGCTGCCGTGCTCGGAATGTAATCTCATATAAACCTATAGAGAATGTATGGGGACCAGTAGTGCTGCGACCGCATTGCCGCGGCAACACTGCTGCGTGCTGGCGAGATCGGAAGGCGGTCATACATAAAAACAGTTTTTGACAGTTTTTATGATTGACCGCCTGCCGGCGGACTGTGTAGTGTTTGGGGCCCTTTACTAGTGCAGGTCCGATATCGATACCGAACTATCAGGCTCAATAGTCCGGTCGTATTACATCCACGAACTTTAAGACTTTTCGTCTCAGCAGTCCGGTGACCGGACTAAATAAACCGAACTACTGAGAATAGCGGGGAATCATACGTTTACTTGGCCACCACGTGCTGCTCCGTAAGTAATTTGATTCTTGAAAATTCAAATACAGTATTATTTAATTTTTTTCTTCTTCAAAAATAACACGAATTGTATATAATTATATTTTTTATTTGTTTGGCCCAAAATTCAACAACGCGGACACCGTTGGCTGACGCAGCCATTAGGTCTTCACGTGTGCAGGTGACAGGGCTCAAGATGGGAGGTGAGGCATTGTCTGTGGAGAGACGCCACATACACGCCGGCGGAGCTTTCCATGAACCCCCACTTGTGGTGGTCGTCCTCGATAAAGCCTACTTGGGTACGAAATCTATTTAAGGTTTTCCAGGTAGGCTACGGTAACTTGTGCCCGAATGGGAGGCTTTCTAATGGAATGTAATTATAAATTACAAGAAGAGAACATAAACCCAATAATGTTTAAATAGAATCACCTTGTATTTCTGCCTTAAATAGATTCCGTTTCGGGGTCTTACCATGTCTTTCCGTACTCGAGAATCAGGGCGATAAAATAAAATTGGAATACTTCCCAAATTACACACTTTAACACCGCCGACAGACATAAATTGGAACACCAAAGTAGAAAGCATTTCAAAAGCATAAATTTTATTTAATAACACTAGTAGATATCTATGACCTAAATCAGATTGCGTCGTGAGAATGAATTTCGTCGAGTCAGAGGGAACTCAAGCTGAATTATCGGCACCGTGCCGCTCTCGTTCCGACTCATTTGGTAGCGTTTGCACTTTACCTTCAATACGAATCGCTGTAATTTTCATTAGTAACGATGACTCTTGAGTATTTTCGCCAACTCTCAAAGATCTATTGAAATATAATCAAGTGAAAGAAATATTTCCGCAGACACTGAATGAGCCTAATAGAAGATGAAAGGAAGAAATGTGGCGATGCTTTTATTTGTACGAGATAAAAGGAGGTCGTTTTCTGATTTTCGGAATCAGCATTTGTATGGTATCAAACTTACCTATATATTATAAGAAAAGCCAGACTACAAAAATACCTGCAGTGAAGTGCCCTCTTCAAATACATAATACAAGCTCTATTTTATCTTGAGAAAATACAAAGACAGATATTTATCCTTCTGAAGTTCTCTCACAGAAATATCACCATCTCGTTTTATACGTTCTAAGAGATCCTCAAAGTTGTTCCGTGTAGAGGGTTGTGCATGTGATTTGTATTTGTAATAGCATCCACTGCTCTAGATTCTAGTGTGGGAATGCAAAAAGGAAAAGTTTTATGGCTTAGAAGCAAAATTTATGGCAGACAACTTCCACAATTGCCGTATTAACGTATATTGTGATAATAAATCCGCTGTGGTGCTGATAAAATATAGCTTTCAGGATGAAAGTAACGTATTATCACGTCGCGCAGTTAATCTTAGCATTAACCTCATACCAGCTCTCTTATATTCCTCCGACCCACTTAAAACTTTATCCATTCCGAATAACACTCCTTTTAAAACAAAACTTATGAATTACTTTTCGTGTATTTAGTTTAGAAGTCAGAAAGCTAAGTTTGGTAATAGTGAATTAGAATATTGTTATATAAATCCTATTTATCATACTTGTTTCTAAAGTTCACGAAACAAGATGAATGATTGGCGAAAATACGGGATATTATGGGATCATTTATTGTTGAAATTGCCATTTGGTGAATGAAAGATAAAAGATTGATTGAGTGATAAAATAACAATTATTAGCCAATGTATCTTTTATCACTCAATCTATCTTTTAGATTGACCATGACAAGATGATAAAATCTGACATAATTTGAAATAGCATTTAAACAAATAATTAATAATAAAGTTGAAATATCAATTCCGAGGGGCCCGTGGCTAAATAATAACAGCCGCACAGGTCGATCGATCAGGTAAAGATACGCTTGCCGCGGTTCGTCTGTGGATGCGTGACCACACAGTCGTTACGGGTAGTCAGAAGCCCGAAAGTCTGACAACCAGTGTTACCAAGGGCGTACGTATTATCCAATAACTGGGTTGTGGAGCTCAGATAGGCAGTCGCTCTATGTAAAAATACTGATATTCAGCTGCATTCGGTTGGACTGGAAGCCGACCCCAATGAAGTAGGGAAAAGGCGAGGCAGATGATGATGAAGGATGAAATATCAATCAATAGGATTATCATGAACTTAGATTGATTGGTTGTATTGATGATTTTAATTATTATAATTCCGTAAATACATACTTGTTACGGTTGCGAAGCATATTGTGTTCAACCTGACACTGACCTGCAAATTGCAAAAAACGTAAGAACATTTGAATTTCGCGGGTTACCCTGGCGCTTTCCCCTTAAGGGGCTTACATGACCTAAAGCGCGGTCACTGTCGGACTGTATAGAAATGAAAGAGAAGCGCAATGATACAACGCTGGTAATTTATTGAAAAATATGAAACAATGATTTAATTAGGTACTAAAAATCCATTGTTTGGACGAAAAAATTAAAACACTAGTATTTTAGTATGTTGCTTGGAATAATCTGACAAGAAATCAGAATGATTGTATGTATATTAAAGTATGGTTTTTATTGTAAAAAGAAAGTTTTTTGAGGTACCTTCATGATTTTTTTCCTATCGTATCAAATTAGCTGTATTATGTTTTCAACTCACTAGCTACCTAGCTAATATCCTGAAGAACATCATATATTTTTCTGATTTTATTTACTGTAGTCGATCATATACTTTTATAGTTTCTAAAACTATCATTTTCTGCGTTTAGGTCTTGTGAGCCCCTTAACAGAGAACAAAGGCTTTTAAATTACAATACTAAAATTTGAACTGCCATTACAAATATATTCAGGACAAAAAGATCTTTGTTTTCAGAAACTCTTACAAAGCAGCATCGGAATTAGAAGACGAACGAACGATGACGAAAATAATGACTGTGGTACCCGTTTCATTGTTCTACCGCTGCTAAAGTAAATCTGGTAAAATAATAAATTACGATTATGAAGTTAAACATAAGAATCTTGAACACGAAATAATATTTATGTTCATGTCAAAATCTCATTTAAAATTATATTCCATAGATGCTGTTAGCATCGGTGGGATGCTAACTGTACCAGGATTAATGAATAAAAGACTATTTATTTACTTATATAAAACGTAATTATTATGATCTTTAAGTTAAAAACATTTTTTATATCTTGTCAGCCAAATCTGACGCTTACCGTCTTCTATTCTATTGGCGTTTATCTTATAATGTTATACCACAAACAATGCAGATCATAATCTCTACAGTGCACCAGTCAAAAAATACTCTCAAATTATACTGCACCAGTGCAGTATAATTTGAGATCCATAAGTGTAAAGATATTTCTCTTTAAATATTATTGCACCTATACTAGCAGACCCGACAGACGTTTTCCTGTCCAAAAGTTTATACAAAATTCCCATAGAAAAAAAAAGACGTTCACTTTTTTTCCAAATTTGAACCTTTTCTGTAAAACTTCCAATTGTTTTCCATAAAAACCCAAATCGGATGATATTACGAACATTTTAAAACAAAAAATTGCCAAATCGGTCCAGCCGTTCTCAAATGATGTGCTTACCTAAGAACACCATTTCATTTTCATTTATATAGATGGGAATAAATGCTACCCTATTCCATTATATTTAATTATCATAACTTTAATACACCTCATCAAAAAGTCTCGAAACAACCAGAGGTCTCCACCTCTCCCGGATAAGCTTATAAAACGTTGAATATGAAAATTTCCCTTCTCTTCAAATAAAAAAGCTAAGAGTTTAGCGATTACGTCATAACGGTTGAAAAATGACTTTTGAAATCCGGCCACTTCAACGTCGCTCCACTCAAGATGAATTGTTAAAAATTGACGTCGAGATTAGGAATGATTTTTTATTGTTATGCTTTTAACCCCTGTGTTTTGTGGCTTCGAGTTCCGAAGTTCGGTCAGTAATTTTGTATTTATTGAAGTTATACAAAAATCAGGAGGGGTGCGTGGCTAAATAATACCAGCCGCACGGGGGGGTGGAAGGTTAAGCTACGCATTCCGCGGTCGGTTCGGAGATGGGTGACCACCCATTGCATATCGAGACCCCTCCGAGTGCACGTTAAATCGTTGGTCCCAGCTGTCATTTATAGATCTTTGACAATTGTCACGGGTAGTCAGAAGCCCAAAATTCTGAAAACTAGTCTTACCAAGCGAAAAGTAAAGTGTTAGTGAGTAACTGAGTTGAGGAGGTCACAGGGTGGGCTCCGTGTAAAATACTGGTAAGCATTCAGCTGCATCCGGTTAGACTGGAAGCTGACCCCAACATATGGGAAAAGGCTAGGCTGATTGATTGTTCTATAAATATAAATTTAATGGTTTAGCATGGGTTTAAAGGAAGGATTTCAAAAGAGAGTTTGTTCGTTTGTTTTGTATTGTCACACAAATACAATATTGCATAGATTCTTATGCAGGTTATGACTCTAAAGTCGCATTTCAAATAAAGATTGAATGATATGTAGAATTTAATAGAATACTCTTTATTATGGGCACTACACGAATCACAGACATACATATTGTAGAAATTTTACACACAATGGGTGGTTTTATCGCTGAAAACGATATTTTTAAGACAACCTTTGGATGGATTTGCATGTGTATAGGTAGTAATTTTATAGAATTATGTTGCGGGTTAAAGCAATGAATGCTCTTAATAAGTCAAAATTCAAAGTCCTGACTAATTGATATATCAAAGCACAGCCTGAACCGCTGGTCGTAGAGACATGAAATTTGGAGGGTGTGTTCTTTGAGAAGAGTAGGTATCCACTAAGAAAAGGTTTTTTCGTAATTATCCCTCCATCCCTTTATTTTTTTTTTTTGCGGATGGGAAATCGTCAAATGATTCCTCCCACTCTGGGTGGAGCGGAAGGGAGTGTCAGACTCTTACTGACGAAAACCCACCCATGTTCCTTCCTTAGCCCTTTTTGTTTCGGGGTAGCGGTAACCCTTTCGGACAATCCCGCTGCCCCGGCAGGCTTCGGCCCTATCGGGCCCCTTCTCTGTTGCTGACATCTCTTTGAGGCGCGTGTGAAACACGTACGTGCGTATATTATTAAATGATAAATGATGATATATGATTTTTATTTCTGTAAGCCGAAACAAACTCAAAGGTCACATTCTCTTTTAAAGTCCAGACATAATCTTGGTCAGATCAAGTGAAGACCATGTAGGTTAGTGTCTGAAAAATGGTCTTTTGAGGAAAGAACCACACAGATTGAGTGGACCTGTCCAGTCAGTGCACGCATTTGTCAGTAATCATGCATCAGCTCAACTCAAAACTTAAGGAGCTCAGCGATTATTGAGTTTGTAAACCCTTACTTAACTGTACAAGTATTAGTAAGGAGAAGCCTTCCTGTTAGCAAGACTAGCAAGTTTCACTTGGTCAAGTCGTATGCGGGCTCGATCGGTAACTATGTGCTCGTGTTTCTTGTTGTTTTGTTAATAGTAATTACGGAAAGCTACTCGATCTGTTGTACTGGCGTCTAAAGGTATACTGCGTTTGATAGTAGCTAGGAACAACTTAACCCCATGTCCTGTAAAGCTAGGGTTTCTTAATACTGTGGAGGCCGCCACATAGAAAGAAAGAAAGAAAGAAAATACGTTTATTTGCGGTAAACATGTCGCAATAAAGAAAATAAACACAAAAAAAAAAATAAGAAAGGGTTTGGGGAAACATGCATCACATACACGCAAAACGCCTATCGCTCAGCATTATGCTGCGACCCTATGCAAGACAGAGCCCCAGCGCTGGTTTTCAGCGACAGCCGGCGCTGACGTAATGACGTCGTCCGGTGCAGCAAACAATTATTAGGACGCTGTACTATCACTACATAGCGTCCGCAATTAATCTTCGAATGATGCCACTGAAACGTTATTTATAAAAGTAAGTTGTTGTGTTTCCCTATAAAGCATTTTTAACACCGTAAAGACTAACCCAGGTGAAATAATTTTTATGACGGCGGGCGGTCACTGCGGTCGTTACGTGGCGGACACCGCTCTTCTCAGAAACCGTAACTAAAGCGATCGTCTCGTAAATGCGCAATCGTCGCGTTTATTTTGTTCGGCGAACCCGAACGCGTCTCTGCGCTGACAGAGGGCGCTATTCGGTTTTTTTCTATTTTATTATTTGCCACTCATTTGTTCGACAAATGAGTGGCAAATAATAGCGACGATTCGCGCGATGATCGCTTAAATTAGAACACGGTCTAATGAGTGTGAGTGAAATAGGAACAGATTTGGATCGAAGAACGATTCTAGGTATTATACACGTATGGTATTTTGTGAATCAGTTATTCAGCTCTGCTGGCTTAACATATCTAGTCCTCAGTCTTCAAGTTCATTGGAGTGCCTTTACCAATTCCTTGAAGCTAGCTGTGTAGCTAAAGGAAAGCCTTTGTGCCTTACCATGGATGACATGTCTTCATTACTTAACTGTCTCTTTGGTCTTGTACAAGCTAAGTTAGTGAGCGTAAAGTCATAGTTTCCTCAGGTGTAGTAAAATACTCGTGTTTGAAAAGAGGTCGGATTCGAACTCAGACAGGTGCTTTACTTTGTGTAAATTATTTATCACCTATTTATCTCTTAAACGGTTAAAGAAAACATCGCGAGGAAATCGGCATGTCCTAGAACTAAAAATTCGAAGACTTGTGACATCTACCAACCCGCACTGGGCCCGCGTGGTGGAATTTGGCCCACTCCCTCTCACAGAAAGAGGAGGCTGTGTCCCAGTAGTGGGAACATTATAGGTTTTTTATGTGTAGAAAAGAGGAAGGTAGATGATTATAATGAGAATTGAAAATTTTATTGTAGTTTAAAAAAATGTTTGCTCCCGTCGAGGAAGCGACTACCTGTCAAAGATTTTCTCGCTCAAGAAACGTACAAAAGACTGTAGGTACAATGTTAGTAAAAAGATCGCTGACTGTTCACACCACCGGCGAGTACTCATTTATCGCAGTGACAAGAGCTATCAAAGAGAGTACTCGCTTGGCGGGCAAAACACTCGCAGAGAGACTCACACTTGCTACATACGCATACCAACGAATAATCGCCAGTCGCCGTCAGCACTCGCTTCTCGTTGATCGCCGGTGGTTTCTCTACCGAGTTGTCTCCACTCATCATCGTTACAGTGACAATTAGAAAAAAAAGAAAGACAGAAAGAAAATAAATTAATTGGACCCAGACACCCAAATCTTAAAATAGTGTTGTGTGCCTGACGGCTGCGCCAAATAAGTCCAGGGGGCCTAAAAAGGCCACTTTGGCAGAATCATAAAAGGATAACATAATGGACAGTTATCCTTTAAGTTAATCGTATCAAATCCCATTGGTTAAGCATTTTTCAGTTATTTTTTTTTGTCTGTGCTAAAATACCAATCAATCCGATCCATATCCAATCCCAATCTCTTTGATTATACCTACGTAGTGCAGCGAAAAAAGAAAAACACGGACTGTCTTCGCCATATTACGATTCATAATGTTATCCTTTTAAGATTCTCCAAAGTGGCCTTTTTAGGCCCCCTGTGCAGCAAAATGCCAGATAACTAGTGCCTGACGCTGGTTTTCAACTGGACCCTATGTCGAGAACGTCTTACAAATGTAAATCTGTTT
Organism: Mesoligia furuncula; assembly: GCA_916614155.1. Classification (NCBI taxonomy): domain Eukaryota; kingdom Metazoa; phylum Arthropoda; class Insecta; order Lepidoptera; family Noctuidae; genus Mesoligia; species Mesoligia furuncula. The sequence goes on along the minus strand of OU744800.1, from coordinate 19,071,659 downwards.
TTATAGTGTTTGTCAATATTTAAATAAAAACTAGTTAATTAGTGTAGCAAATAATAATAAAATCGATTAGATATTTGTTTAAAAATAATCATATACGCAGATAATAATATAGTGGTGTTTAAGGAAAGACATAAAATGATATACAATATTATGGTTGCACAAGTAACAAAGGACTGTCGTCAAATAATTTCATCTATATCACTGCTGAACCTCTGTGTTAAAACCACCCGAAGTAAGTACTTAATGACCACTAAAATAATTAGTATTCCATTCACTCCAATCCTATAGCAGTTACGAGTATATAGCAGTATCCAAAATACAAGCTAACGTATAATTATTACCCTGACCTAATATATCTTAATGACCGCTCCACTGTTCCAGATTATTAAAGTTACGACGTACCATGTGGTATGTACTATCGCATTCTCCCAGACATTAGTGTAGCTACAAATCATCAATAGATTGGATACATTTGTCATCTTGTTGCGAAGGGATGCATCTTATAATATACTGAATAGATTTGTCCAAATTATGGCATTTAGACAGCATGTATCAGGAAGGTGTGGTCATATTTAAAGTGGGCTGTCATTCCACCTGATGCTAGGGATTGACACTATTGACAGCTCACTTCACCTAAGTTTTCACGGTGAGATTTTGACAGAATAGCACCGCTGGTCCATGAAGACGTATTCTCACTAATCTAATAGTAAGGTTTTCATTTTTGTTAACTTCGTTGTGCATTTAATAATTTTCATAAGTGTTCTCAATATATGTCTTCTCCATTTAACATTACTCTGTGTCATAGAATCGTTTGGATCGATACGTGGCTAATGAGCCACTGAAGTAACTATTTGCCAAATTCCGCACTGTTAACGCTAGCAATTAAACGAATGAGAATTTCTGAGAATTATATATATCCTAACGTTAGTCTTTCAATATAAAATGGCCTAATTTATTAGACATGCAGAAATCAGAAATCCATTTGAGTGGAAAAATTTCACAAAGTAAAATAAAGTACATTGAGTACTTAATGACCACTAAAACGTGGGCAAGAGAGCTATTAAAAACATTTTTATGACTCTTGAACAAAATTGCTCATGTTGGAAGTACTTTAACGTCCATCATTGCTATCGTTAAGCAAACTGCGTTGTTTATGGCTATAAACAACGCAGGCTACGAAATAGGCTAACCTATATATTATGGCCTAGGACCGGTTTCAGTTTCTTCTAAGTTACAAAGTTCTTTTACAATCTGAAAATCTCATCCTCGCAACGGACTTCTGAAGACTTTTGCTGTTCTAGAGCTAGAGGAAGGATTGCTGTGACTGATTTTGTGCTGCCGGAGCGGAGTATCATAACGTTCACTGAGTCTTCGCCATCGCCGATTATTCAAATTGTAAAGAGCTTCTCTAACCTAAAAATCTAAACTAAATATGTTCAAAGAGTTGGAAACATAGTTGAGTGCTAGCGGAATACATCGCTTTCGTGAAGTGATACTGATATTTTACTCGCTGCATCGTGTACAGCATGTTTCTATGTTTTGGTGTAAGGCATCAAAAGTTGGATTTCCGTGTGTGTCATTAATAGACCTACTAGTTTTTCTCAATAGCCTAAATTGAGGTTTTGTTCTCACCTCATGTTCCACTGTCAGAGAAAAAGGTATTGTAGGTAACATTTAGGGACCGGAATCTATAGGTATGGGGTAGGCCCTACATAAGAAAATAAGAAGCAATACTGAATTTTCTATTTTATATTTCTATTATTTCAAGAGGGCGTCCTTACCATTGCACGCCTATCGAATAACTGTTGTCACAGGGTTCTTTTTGATAGGTTGTTTTATGAAAACATTCGGCACATATTCTATTTATGAACAGTGCACTATTTTAACTTAAAATACCAATGAGACCTATCCACTCATTAGACAATCGCTCTTGTGAGATTTTAGGTTATTATGAGAGTCATGTTTTGTCTGTCGTATTTCACAGTATTCCGGTTACATAAAGTTTTGCTAATATCACCACTGTAATCTAGAGATTATAAGGAATAAACCAACATGCATTTCATTACTATACGTTACAATTTGTGGTGGGCCTATTCCCCAAACAAAAAAAGTTGTCTTCTTTGAAACTTGTTCTAAATTCGCTTGAGTGATCTAGTGCAACCAGAGTCACTTTACTACCAGCCAGCGGGGTGTACCTAACACACATAGCTTACATTTTGATAGTTCAACAACATTCATTGCATTATTTACGTTGTTGAGTAGACAAATTTTTCGAATCCTTCAAAATGAGTTGGATTGTGATTGATAGAGTATTACGCAATTAGGGTGGTTGCACATGATGTTAAGGTTCCCTTTTGCAGGCAACCTTTACAGTACCAAAAGGTTTCGTTCTAATAAAGCAGAGAAACCTGCTAATATCCTTAGCCTTATAAAATGTATGTTATATAAAGAAACAGTACATTAAGCCGTAATAATGTGCTATAAGTGTTTTCTGCGGTGTGTGACTTCTTAGCGGCCACTTAGTCCGGTAATCCGGATTAGTTTCCTAAAGACCTCGTGCTCAAAGTATTAGATAACGTTACCAGTGTATATGGTTATATATTTATGTGAATAAATATACAGAGTGGCAGGGATACCGACGCGCAAATTGTTCGCTTAAGCCTTTTCCCAAGTATGTTGAGGTCGGCTTCCAGTCTAACTGGATGCAGCTGAACACCAGTATTTTACATGGAACGACTACCTATATGACCTCTACAACCCAGCTACTGGGTAATATGATACCCCTTGGTAAGACTGGTTGTCAGACTTTCGGTCTCCTTCTAGAATCTTCAGGACTAAAATTAAAAACACTAAAATTTCCACCACAAAAAAAAAAAATGGGGTTCTAGACTCGTTTCCTGAATTCATGGTTACAGTTTATGTGCCGATGTCCCATGCCACCCTGTATGTTTGATAATAAAATATTAGTTTTTTCTAAACATGTCGAGTCGTTTGAGCTTTTTTACCTCACCGTCTTTGTGGCGCTCCAAGAAGTGAATAATGATATTATCCTGTGACTTTAATTTATTAGAAAATACGGTTTCCAATATGTCATGCTATGCTCAATTATTTCATTTTTAGTCAACCTGCCGTATTAGGCTATAGTGATAGCTTTCATTCACTAAGATGTCAATGTAGTCGTGGAATTAGGCTGATAAATTCACTCGTGTGATCTCCATTCACACTCCAAAAATAAACGAATACTACCTACTTACACCATTATATTATATTATTTTTACGTCTCTTGAAATTCCTCAGGACCCTGGGGTCCCGGACCTATGGAAGGTTTACGAGGAGCCGAAGCCAACTCGCAGAGGCCCGTTAAACGTTTCTAATGAAATGAAGTACTAACGACGACTATCCCTATTCGAACTATTATCCCTGTTCGCACTATATAATATTATTATATCCATTATTACACGTAACAAGATCCTCCTTACAATACGTTATGATTTTGACAGCTGCTGTCAAAGTTGGATCTGATAAATCATATCGGAAAATATACACAGTGAATAAATGTGTTGAGGCCAGGGTAATGATGATCGATTGTGGGGTAACTTTGAACGTGATTTGTTGGAAAATAATTGGCGAAATAAGTCGCGGTTAATGAGACGGATCGTTAGAATGGAAACGTTTGCAGTTTACGATAAAAATTCGAACATCTTTTGTTCTGTGTTTTTATTTGCGGTATTCATTATTTGAAGAATGTTGAACTTTGCCGCTACTAAACTTTTTCTTTTCATTTCTTATTCCTTTGTTTATTTAGGGTCTGGTTTACCATTTTGGAATAAGCTCAGGTTTGTCACACTGGTTATTGCACGCGGCTTCGCTTGCGTGGAGGTCGGAACACATCCCATGGGATCGTACTACCGAGATTAAAAGTGCCCTATGTGTTAATCCAGATTCATTCAACCGTTTTTGCGCCAATCATACATCCATCCAGACAAACAAACAAACGGACAAAAATTCTTCGTTAAAATTTTATTATCCACTCACGCGGCCATAACCACGAGCAGGTATTGAGGAAAATGTTACACTCGCTCGAAAACCAAGATCGGCCATTGAAAAAACTGCGACAGCAAGCATTTTCCACACCGCAGTATTTTATTTTTAGTAATTTTGTGTATGGGAGTATTGCTCACGTTCCAGGTTCTTTAGTCGAGTGGTTAGATGAAGTACATTTGTGCCAAAGGCCGTGTGGTTATATCGGCATTACGAAATAAGTTATCTGTAGTTGAAAATCTTTAAATAAACAAATGAGACGGTGATGACGCATGCGTAATTTGATACTCGCGTGATGTTATTGTTATTGTATATCAAAACTTTGGAACCACAATGGTATGTATTATATGTCATTTGATTCAGTATGAATGGGGCTATTTTTTAGGTAAATAAAAAAATAGGGTCATCGCTTTCGATTTTGAAATAATATTATTTTAATTTTTAATGTCGTAATGTAAACAAACATTAAAAATAAACAATTATTAAAAAAAATCAAAGTCTCTTAAAGTTACGGAACAAGTTTTGTTATCTACACTTGTCTATCCACTTGAAGAAACAGCCATTAGTTTAACAGCGGTCCATAGAATTTTTTTCTGTACGAGTCGTGTAGGTATAAGTGGCGAGGGCGCTCCGCGGCGCGTCGAAAAAAATGTGCTAAAAACAAAGACATTTAAAGTATTTACAATAGACGGGACATTGCGAACAAAACAGTGTCCCGGTACTTGTGACCTAGGCGTAACAAGTCTCTCAGTCTAGTATGGTACGCCTGCGCGTCAAGTCGCATTGACGCATTCGTGTCCAACAAAAGAAAAATATTTTGTATGGAAATATGCCGAATTGCGCATTACGTTACTGCAAGTCTCGTTATGGTAAAACAACTGGACCTAAATTCAGTTTATTTTCGTATGTATTATCTATATTTACTCAGTAATTAGAATTAAATAATTTTCATAAAAAGGTCTAGAAAATTTGTTTATTTTGTATTAAACGCCATCTATTGCTGAGTAACTTTACTATAGTTGGGTTAAATGACAGCTTAAGTGTTACCACTTTTTAACGAAATTAATATAGTGGTGTGACAAAATAATCGATTCATTCAAGTAACATTCAGTTTAAAATCGATCCATGTTTAATTGATTTTATAAAAGAGGGTAATAATATTAGAAGAATTAAAAACTAAGCTTGATGTGCTGGTGTCTGTACAGACACTTTTATACATCAATCATATTTTAAAAACTAGATGAGGTCGGCGTTTCCTATCTGACTAATCAGAGAAGAAAGGCCAAAACAAACTCAAGAGGTCCAGATATAATCTTGGTCAGATCATGTCAAGTAGTTAATTCTTCAAAAGACCATTTCAGTATGGTCTCATACTGAAATGGTCTTTTGAAGAATTAACTATACCACACACATATAAAGATAATAACGATAATTTAGTAATTTGTATGAAAAAATATTTATTTAAAATAAATCATTTGTAAACATTGAAACTATGGATAATTTTATTGCTTTCCTAATTTTTGGCACTTATTTCAATCTATTCAAATGCGAAAAAATTGTCTTACTAACTTTTTTCAATATTATCGATACGTTTGAATCTATATGGTAAAATCCCTACTACAGGTTTTATAGTTTGTACTTAGTGTCACCCCGCATTGCCAGACCTACGGATTTATCCATAGATCTACGGACTTTGGACCTCGCCTCGGATATACGTATATCGATATAAGATTTACAAATATTTGCAAACAAAAGTGTAAAAAAATGATTTTGCAAAAAACGAAACGCAACCGACAATTGCAAAAAAGGTCTACTTTACACAAAAAGCAATATAAAACACAAAAGCATAATAGTTTAGCGGCAAAGCAGGCGCATTTAAAATTATTTTGTTTTAAAATGTAAATAACTACTTACTTAAAAACACAAACTGAAACTGATACGCTGTCATAGACGGTGACACGGACAATGAATAGTAGCGAATAAAATTGTACTTAGAATATTTTTTCTGCCTGAGTCAATTTTTGCCTAATTTGTTTAGTTTTCGATATTTATCTAACTGATTTGATTTATATTAGATTTTTCAGGGACCACCGATCCGATTTTTAATCGATGAATTGAAAATCGTATCTGGCAACACTGGCCACACTGGCCATCTACCGGGCGATAGCTGAACCTAATTGAATAAATTGCCGCTCTAATTATGCTATATCTTACCAGATGGCGGCACTGAGACATGGGATCACAGTTTTTCTAAGACATTTCTTTGCATGGCCCCTCTATTGTACCTCTTAAATCTCTTTGGCTAAAAACATACTTGCGTATAGGAAGGCGTTACCGCGGGGTACTTGCGCGTGAGTGGTTATGTATATATATTTATCCGTTTGTCTGACAATAATATCAGACCAATTCTGATGGATTTATAATTCTAACTAGTAGAAAGTGCTCTTATTAGTGAGTTTCTATTTAGGAAAGAAAAGCGCATACATAATTTCTCCATTGAAAGTTAAATTGGAACATGTAAGTACTTAACGAACTTCAAAACGCAGTCTCGTTTTAAATAGAGTTCCTCTGTACAAAAAGGAAACATTATGAATGTAAAGCAAATTCTTTAAAATATTGTTTCAGTTGAACTGCGGGGCAAAGTAATGCAAGTTCAGCTTTAGATAAGGTTGTATTTGTTAAGGCAACTCTTAGACTAAGAAACTTCATGCGTTGCGCTGCTAACATACTAAAGTACATAACATCACGCCTTCATTCTCTTAAGGGTTAGGTGAGAAGTAAAATATAGTAAATCCACGTTTTGCTGGTTATTTTTAAGTTATATTGGTACCATAAACTGTCTGTGTGGTGCCGGACTTAAAGAATAGCACCACCCCTTACTTCCCGTGGGTGTCGTAAAAGGCGACTAAGGGTCTTACCGGAGAATGGGCAGCAGCGTTCTCTATGCATTCCACCATCATACCATACTGCGATCGCCAACCCGCCTGCCAAGCGTGGCGATTATGGCAATACTCGTAACAAAGGCGAGCCCATTTCCACTGAATCGGCACAAATCCAGGCTGCGGGCTGTTCCGTGTAGGACGCTCGCCAGCTAGATGGACAGAAGACCTCAAAAAAGTGGCTGGGATAGACGAGCCACGAGCAAGACGATGCGGAAGGCGAAGGACACAGTGTTGTGCCGCAGCTTGGAAGAGACCTATGCCCAACAGTGGACCGCGATAGGCTGAGTTGATTGAATGATTGGGCTGCACCCAAAACTCGAACTCAAACTCAAACTCAAACCATTTATTTCAATTAAACCAATTACAGGCACTTTTGAATTGTCAAGGAGTCGGTCAGTCAGAAAGATGAAGCTAGTTGCCCATTTCAAAGCGTAGGTACCTATGGAGAAGAACGGGCAAGAAACTCGACGAAAAAAAAAAAACAATTCAAATATCAAATTAAAATAAGCCATGGCAGCAAAGAGATGACGTCCCTACTGAGGGCGCCCGTTCACGAACATGACTCATGTATTAGCACCATTCAGCTCAACCATTTTGAAGGGAGCTAAATGGACTGTCAGACTTATGACAATGCTGATTCTACGCCAAAAAATCCGCCGTTTTGCCGTTTATTCTTGTTTAAAATGTTATTAAAGGAATTTAACGAAATATAATGATAGTCATGATCCAACACACGCGCCACCATCAGCGAGATATTTGAGTGAGCGTGACATACTCTCAGCCGCCAGGGCACATTCAAGTCAATGAAACGCGTACCCAGTAAATGGAAGCTTTATAGTATGTACATAGTACTCACACATGTGCTATGCAATTATACAATACTAGGTGATTGAATTTATATTTATTTATTTATATTTAGCCTATTGTGTTTGTGTCCCACTGCTGGGCAAAGGCCATATCCTTCCAGACTCTTTTTTCGTGCTCCACCTCAAACCAGCCTTCTTGATTTGTATCTAGGTCATCTCATGTATTTATATAGGTAATGCAAAAATAGTAGGTATTTTAAAATCTTCAGCAGCTCCAACAGTATTTTTCAATGCTAATCAATTTATTTGTGCGTCCTTATGGAGCAGGGCCAGCGTTCAAGCACCTGCAAATCAAACCCAAGTTTCCACGCTCAGCGATCGCGTTTGCGAATACGATAGTAATGATGACAGGTACTAGTCGATGCTAAAGTACCGATAGTTTACAAAAAATAACGTCTATCGAAATTACCTAGATTTTGTATATCGGTAGGTAGTAACTTATGTAGTTGCGTAATATTAATGCATTTAGCCTATAATGTTCCCACTGGCCTCCTCTCTGTGAGAGGGAGTGGGGCGTTATCCATCACCATGCGGGCCCAGTGCTGGCTGGTAGATGTAACATGTCTCCGAATTTTTGGTTTTAGGACATGCCGGTTTCCTCGCGATGTTTTCCTTCACCGTTTACAAATAGTGCTGAACAATAAAAATTAAATGTTTGTAAGTACGGTTATTCTTAGGTTGTTGGGTTCCTCCCCAAGTGGGGCAGAATCCAACAAGATTTTAGAGTAGCGGAATCTGTCCCACCAAATCGAATTAGTGGGGCAGATTCCACTGCAAAATTTTAGGCATTCCACTTTGCCCCCACCAGTGGGGTGGCTCGGTGGTGCAAAGTGGAATGATTCTAAGAAATTAAATACACAAAGTAGTGACTGCATGGATTCAAGCTCACGACCTACAACTCGTGAAAACAACAAACATATCAACTCAGATAGGGATCGTCAACATATCGCCTTTCGCCACGGCGTCAAACAGGCGTCAACCTAACGTAAGCACGTAACCAAAGCGGATCAAAAGCTCCGATACTCGGCTCGGCTAGGCGACGCCGCGCTTACGGCTCGCCGACCTCTGGTTGATGGTGCAGCAGGCAGGCCGCGGGAGGGGTGAGAAGGGCAAGGGTGGACGAAGAGACGTAAGCTCGGGGACGGAGAGACGTAAGCGCGGGGACGACCCGTAACGCACCGCACCGCGGTTCGTGAGCTTATCCCGAGGCGAGGCGATTACATTTCATACAAAGAATACTGAGCGGCTCGAGTTAATACGGTAACGATACCGTTCCGCCGACTTAAGTCCGACTTAAGTCGGTGCCGATACCACTGGAACACCACTGCTCTCTAACTTCTACTTCGACTGAATCAGCACAAATCCAGGCGAAGCCAGGAAAACTTGTTCAGGTGGAGATTCATAGACGACTCTGCCTTTGAGTGTAAATGTGGTGCTATTCCCCAAACGATGGGACACTTAATATCGTGTCTAGGAACTGGTGGACGTTGGTGATGGCGCCAAACAAGTAGCCGAATTCTGGGCCGAGTCCATTTAGATTGCTATCGACACGCTAAGAAGAAGAACGGATAAACCCAAATAGTTTACTAGACCTAGAGATCAAACCCAGGTTTTAATGCTCAGTTATCGCTCTTTGACTACAAGACCAAAGCGGCAGTCAATGCTAAAGTTCCTGTAGATTACAAAGGCAAACGAATTTGTCAAGATTTTGTATGTAGGTAGGTAGTACCTTATGTAGTTATCAAAACATTAATCATAGAGAAATCGGTATTTCAAACACGTATCTCGATGCTAACGGTGATGCACCTAAAAGGAATAAAAATATTCACCCACCGATTTGCTCCACATAACAGAAATATGAATTTATATTTCATGATTTCTGATATTCTCCATAATTTTAGTGTAGAAGGAGAATATTCTCCACACAAATCCGTTGGCGCATTCTACGTAAAGCTGGGTTTAGTAAACATTATTTGTAATTGGATTTCACGGTTCCGTTTTATTTATATGCAAGTGAGATTCATTGCTTCCATTTATATAAATATGTAATGTAATATAACATGGAGGTGAATATGAATAAACTGTATGAAGTCTTGCATATTTTATTATTTACTAGACTTCTTTCGCGTGTATGTCGGAAAACAATAATGTGTATCTTCACTAATTATTTTTCTAAAATAAAAGTAGCCTAAGTTACTCCTTGTAACATCAGATACCTAACAGTGAAAGTCCCGCCCAAATCCCGCCCCCGTCAAAATCGGTCCAGCCGTTTCGGAGATTAGCCGGAACAAACAGACAGATGGACAGACAGACAAAAACTTTAATTTTTTTTTTTTGTTATTAGTACCGTATATACTTTCATTTAAGTATATAGTAAAAAAAAAAAAATTGCCATTACAAACAGACACACAATTTTATTTATTTGTAGTATAGATAGAAAATGTATAGATATACTTAGATTTATTAAAATGTCTATGCATGGCATGCCTTTACGACTGGGCGGAGGGGGCGCGCGGGCTGCTGCATCAGCATCGGGCTTCGACTGCGGCTGAGGGGCGCAGCGCAGGAGCGGTGCAGGCGCTCGCGCGTCCTCCCGCGACGAGCGCGCGAGCGTCGCGTCACTTGGAATCTGCGTTTGTTACCCGACTGCGGCGAAGCCCAAAAGTTAGAGGGTTATGTGTATGACCTGTATGTATGTATGTATGTATGTCCGTTTCTTTGTTCCCTCGTAACTTCTAAACGAATAAACGGATTTTGATAAAGTATACGTCTTTAGATTTGTCTTGGTAGCGCGAGTGTCACTGGGTATATCAAAATTGGCAGGCGGGACCCATACCGTTTTTTTATTACATTTTCAAACTCAAATGGGTCCCGCCTGCTTCCAACTTTTATTTAATTTAAAATGGCCTTGTTTTTAGCTTTTCAGTTTTTTTAACTTAATTTTTTTACCGCAGTCGGGTTTTTTTGTTTTTTTAATTACTTGTTTTTTTTAAACTTGTATTCGTGTATTACACCAGGCAGATTGTTATTTAGTCCACGTATTTCACTTATTCGCTCCTGGAACTGACCAGTCGACTTAGAGTCGTCAACGAAAACTTTATGCACAAGTAATACTAACCTTCAACAAAGGCGGACTTAAGCATTCTCTAACAGTCTGCCTCAGAATGGAAAAGAAACAAATAAAATGAAATTTTATTTATTTGCCAGAATATACAGGTTGAAATTGAAAACATGCGACAAATCGAAATGGGATATTGTACTCATCAGAACAAAGATAACCTGAAATCGCAAAAACAAAATCAGCTGTTCCCTACATTTATGTTCGCATAACTCGTCAAAATGTAGGGAACAGCTGATTTTTTTTTCGCGATTACAGCTTTGGTCCCATAGTAAAAGTTGTTCATAATGATGAGTACAATCTCCCATATCGGTTTGTCGCATGTTTTCAATTTCAACCTGTAGGTACTTACATAATGACGTGCCTTACAGGCGTTGCACGGGGGGGTTCCGGAATTGGTCTTTTAAGAGGAACCGGGACCACCCCATATCTGCTGTTGGTGATCACCGGGGTGGTTTTTGTGAGGTAAACCTCCCTCCCCGGAGGTCGGGTGCCTTTTGAAGGTTTCACCCCGACAACAAAAAAAAAGGTACCTAGGTATATAAAAACATGGTAACATAATTTTAGTCTCACTGTATTCGACTTCTCAGTCGTGCAAATATTTCTAGTACATGCTTAATAATATCACTAAATTACATCAATGTCATTATTCATACACAATATCATAATCATAATATTTACAGTCTTGCTTCGTTAATATTAATTAAGCACATTACATTATAAATTATATTAAATTAGTTAATTAGATTATATCTTACAGTCAAGACAGTTCATCGATTTATTGATTAGATTTATAAATAATGTCAATAATTATAATTTAAATAAGTGTTCATAAATTATATAGTAATTTAAACATCATGTTTGTTTAAAATTAACTAAATAATCATTTATTGAATAAAAACATCTGTCACAAAGCCAATTTTTTAAAGTTCTTTTAAATTCTAAGCTCCTTATAACTACTAATAAATGTTGTATAGCGTTTGTATAGTTACACCACGCTTTGTCTTCTTCTTTCGACAGTCAAATTACTGACGACTGAAAGAGAGAAATCGGTGTAACTCATCTGATATAATACGAAACATTAAAAACTTACCCCCTTACTAGGGGGTAAGTTTTTAATTTTTCTTATTTTTTCCGGTAGTTCATTCACCGCTATGGTGTAGCAGTTTCTGTTAAATAACTTTAATCTGCTTCGAGGTATTACCAGAGGTTTTGTACTATTTTCATTTTAAATTGGGCCTTATCATCTTGCTCAAAAACTGATGGTTGGTTTCTAACGAATTTACACCTTTCTAAAACGTATAGGGATGGAAGTGTAAATACCTAAACGTTTATCAGTGCATATTGGTCGGCACGAAACAGGGGGCCTAAAAAGGCCACTTTGGCAGAATCATAAAAGGATAACATAATGGACAGTTAACCGTTAAGTTAATTGTATGAAATCCCATTGGTGAAACATTTTCAGTTATTGTTTTTTGTCTGTGCATCCAATCAATCCGATCTAAATCCAATCCCAATCTCTTTAATTATACCTACGTAGTGCAGCGAAAAAAAGAATAACACGGACTGTCTTTGCCATATTACGATTCATAATGTTATATTTTTATAATTCTCCAAGGTGGGCTTTTTAGGCCCCCAGTCCACTTGAGACTATAAATTGACCTTATGCATTTTTCCTGGGCGTCTAGTTTCCCCATATGATTATCCCATACCTCAATAATGAACATACATGACTGTGGTATACCATTACTACTGTTTCTTTATTAGTTTTTATTTTACGAAATGTGTAAACGAATTTGTGATTTTTTTACAAACAAGATCTTCATGAGATTTCCAGTTACAATAATTATCAATATTTATCCCTAGAAATTTTATTTCAAAACATAATAGGTGATACAATGAACAATGTTTTTCGAAGAAATAATTTTGCCAGTAAATAGTAATAATGATTAGTACTGGACTTAACATTATTACATTGTTTTATTTCTTATTGAACATGATCTAACACTTACACTAGTGACAAACTTGGGCCGTTAATTGTAGCCGACCGTTGTGGTTGTCGTCTTTTATAAGAGATCAAAGGTAACCAAAAAATCAATCTGCCTAGCATTTCCTCAACTAGGGTTCGGGTTCCAGTCTAACCGGATGCAGCTGGATACTATTAGTTTATTCCAGTCTAACCGGATGCAGCCTAGCTGGATACTATTAATTCACTAGGAGCGACTGCCTTTCTGACCTCCATAACCCAGTTAGTGGGTAGACCAAGATTATGTCTGGACTTTAAAAGAGACTGTGATCTCTGAGTTTGTTTCCGCCTTTCTTCTCAGAGTCGTCAGATAGGAAACGTCGACCTCATCTAGTTTAAAAAAAAACATGATTGACGTGTAAAAGTGTTTGTGCGAACCTACTTACAAAAATAAAATCATTTATCTTTAATCATTTATCATTAACACCCCTTGGCAAGATTGGTTGTCAAACTTTCGGGATTCTGACTTCTCGTAACGACTGTCAAAGATCTACGTATGACAGCCGGGACCTACTGCTTAACTTGTTTTCCGAGGCATGGAGCAGTCTCGGAATGTTCTGAGCGGTCACCCATCCACGGATCAACCTTGGCAAGCGATGCTTATCCCTGAATTTATACCCGCGCGGCTATTATTATTTACGCACGAGTACGAAAGGTAACTTATACATAGCTTTTTATATAAATCCAATAGAGTAAGTATTGTAAAAGTAAACAAAACCAGCCTCACTATAAAGTATTCGAGTTACACAGTACGCTATGAAACAGTGTTGAAGCGTCACGTTATCCGATTTCCGAAGACCGAGGAAAAGCAAGTGAAATATAAAACAAAATACAATATCTTGCACAATATAGCTCTTAATCTAAGTAAAACGCTATCCTTTAAAGAATAGAACGTTCCAGAAGATGATATTCTTGGAAACATCCTTTTGAAACAGTAGTCACAAGAATCTCGAACAATTTTCTGGTATTACAGAGGAAATGCAATTACTGCTGCTGTATAACAAGACGTGGTTCTTTATATTCTAAGTATCGCTTTAAGAATGTCGCATTCAGTGCGAAGGAATAAGGAGGGTTTTATTGGCACTTGGAAAGTGCAAAGTGTTGTCGTACATTGTATTTACGATTATGACTTATGTTTACGAGTGTTGGAACTTAAATTTTTCAAAATTATAAAATGTGCGTGCCTACTCAACAACGCGTTCAGGATGATATTGGCGCTCCCCCGCTATTGCAGCGCATCGGCTATGTTTGCGGAAGCGCGTATTAGATTTGAAGTATATATCTATCCAAAATATTGGGCTTGGAATATCAGAATGGTTACTAGTTATTTAATAAATGTGTATATTAGGGAATAAAGCATAAACTATCTGTAAAAGTCTTACTCAAATATAAAGCTTTGAATACCAGGATGGTTACTAATTATGTAATATGTGTATATAAGGGAACTAAGTATAACCTATCTGTATGTATACCCAAATATAAAGCTTTGAACATTGGTATGGTTACTAGATATTTAATAATATGTGTAATACCTATGAATATGGTATATAGGGAAAGGATTTTATAAAATAAAGCACAGAAAGACAAGACCAGATATTTATTTCAATTTAGGCTTGTCAGCAATCAGAAAGCTAGTCGTCCGTTCCAAATCTAGGTCATCGTGGAGAAGAAGGACAAGAAACTCCACGGAAACAGTATTATAGTATTTTATCAACGAATTTATTATATTTATTATATTGCCATAAATTAGTTATCGTTATTTCAAAAGCAATCAATTAACTTAGAATACTGGCAATATAATAATAATAACAATCAAACATAATAATCAGTAGAAACACAGTAGAAAAACAGTAACAACAGTAGAAAAATAGTTCCTAATCGTCACATAATAATAACAATAATAAAATAACAGTAAAATCATAGTAATAAAATAACTTAACTTCTACCTGTAGGCCGGAGCTCCGTTCTGGTCGATGTCTCGAACAAGAAAAAGGGCTCTGCCACTCGGAACTCCCCCTTTTATAGTCGTGAACAAATAACTGTGACGGTTCTATCTACCGTCATTCAAAATATCAAAATATCAACGACATATTTAAAAGGTGGATATCCGTTAGAAATATTTTCTATGTTTTGCTACACTATTTCTTAAGATTTTAGCTAGTCTACTTTTACAAACATACTGAAATAATGAAAGAATTATTGAATAATGTAAATCAGATACTTGCTACAAGTTTTAGGTTTTTACACATTACTATTTTATCAACTTTTTAACAGTAAAGAATACTTATGATAACAATAACAATACCTATAACTAGGATAATCTATTACGGCCATACTGACAGTACTTCGTCCTCGAAGTAATTTTACAATGAGAAAAAAAAATATGTTTATATTCTTATTTAGAGTATTTACATAGACATGGAGGTCCACATTCAATTCGCTGCCATTCAAAGTCAAAGTCAAAGTCATAGTCAAAGTAAAAGTCTAGTTTTGTTTTGCCAATTGCCTAGACGTGTCAAGTCCCCTCCACCCGCTGCTAGTGGGATAGACTTGCACCAAGCAAATGACCGACCAGCGGAAACAAAATTTTATCGGTTACCATGCAATTTGTTTTGTCAATTGCCTAGACGTGTCAAGCCCCCTCCACCCGCTGCTAGTGGGATAGACTTGCACCAAGCAAATGACCGACCAGCGGAAACAAATTTTATCGGTTACCTCGTCATAGTCGTCATGCAGTTTGTTTTGCCAAATGCCTAGACGTTCAAGTCCCCTCCACCCGCTGCTAGTGGGATAGACTTGCACCAAGCAAATGACCGACCAGCGGAAACAAATGCAATAAATAAATAAATCATTTCAATATTATCATCTCTGCAGCAAAAATTTTTTTTTCTTTTTTTTTTTTGTCTCTTTTTTTTCTCATTGTACTAATAAATTGATCTTATGTAGTGAAACCGTTTTAAAACAGAGTTGATTCGTCAAGTCAATTCTTACAAGTCTTTAAAAAGAATATCAATATCAACACTGACAGTACCTATTGTGCCAATCGTTTGAAACAGACTATTATATTAAAATAGCAATACTAAATCTAAGATATCCTACAAGTATAATTTAATATTACTTAATCATTTAAGTGATTTTCACAAGTCAAGACTCTTTATATATTTTATTTTGTAAACACAAAAACTAGTCAAATTAGGTACTTCCACATTAATACTAAGATTCGTAAATGTGACAGATGCCATTAGCCAACAAACGATATTCTAAAATTATAATTATATCAAAATGAATAATCTACCACGGCCATACTGACATGTACTTCGTTCTCGAAGTACCTATGAATCTATAGTCTCACAAAAACAACAGTGTTTTATACTTATTGACCAATTCAACAGAAAGTTTTTACTAATGTAGGTATCTAAATATCTTTGCAATTTTTGCTAATGTAATAATTGAAAAACGTTAAGTATTTACAATATCAAATAATAAATTGCTTATCGGTATTTAGTTACAGCTACTAATATGAAACTGGGATAGCAAAATTTTGTTAAGTCTATTCTATTCAACAGCTTTTGAATCGAAGCAATAACTAACAATCATGAAAATTATTCAATTAACTCCGCTCGGTCAGTCTGACAACATTCTTGAAAACTATTCAATAATCACAAACTTAACATGGCCACTGCACATCACTTTACCGTGGAAGTAGAAAATTTTAACAATTATACCTAACAACAACACAGATACGAGTTAAAAATTACGACGAAAAAATTTTTTTTTGTTTTTTTTTTAATCTTGGTTCCTAACTATCTGATGTATCTTGATTTGATAAAGGAAACTATTTGAGAATTGACGAGGATTTACTAGATTAGACCGTAAGCCAATCACAACTGGTAGATATGTTATTACATTTAAAATTCACAATTCGTTATTCTTAAGTTACATAATTATTATCCAAAAATATCATATCGAATCTGTCAATGTATAGCTTGAACGTTCTGTTGAACTAAATTTTACCAAAATGATCATCAAAATAGTAATAAATTTTAAAATAATCTATCACGGCTATTCTGAACTGTACTTCGTCCTCGAAGTACACTTCTGACAATCAATTAAGTACCCAGGTTTTAATATTGTATACTATTGGCACAGCCACAGGCACAGTAACAGCTAAGTAAGTATCACGGACCAAAAGTGACAGTTCTCTTTGTACATGTGTTATTTAAAAATAAATAACTGAACGAAAAACCGATAAAATTTTCGATTTATAGTTAATGTAAACAGAATGTTTTAAGTACCTACTTCATAATGTGGTTTATCTCAAAATTAAATGAGGTTACCCTACATCAACTTATCTAATTGCATTTTGTTTTGATCTAAAAGAGCCTCTCAGGGCCTTACCGACTTATGCTAATTCGTAGGTAGGTACTGCTGTTCCATTTAATCCTTGGAATGGGTTTCGTACAGCAACTTGCAGCTTCGTAGTCCCGCTCTCGGAGTTTGCAGCATGATGTCATCATTATGGTGTGAGCGGATTCAGCGATCCGTCGACCAACGGCTTCCAGAAGATCGGCAAAGCTCCAACATCGATCATGAAAATAGAAGAATAAAATGTATTAGTAAAAGGCCAGAGAACAATCCCACTTCTGATATTAGATTTGAAGTATATATCTATCCAAAATATTGGGCTTGGAATATCAGAATGGTTACTAGTTATTTAATAAATGTGTATATTAGGGAATAAAGCATAAACTATCTGTAAAAGTCTTACTCAAATATAAAGCTTTGAATACCAGGATGGTTACTAATTATGTAATATGTGTATATAAGGGAACTAAGTATAACCTATCTGTATGTATACCCAAATATAAAGCTTTGAACATTGGTATGGTTACTAGATATTTAATAATATGTGTAATACCTATGAATATGGTATATAGGGAAAGGATTTTATAAAATAAAGCACAGAAAGACAAGACCAGATATTTATTTCAATTTAGGCTTGTCAGCAATCAGAAAGCTAGTCGTCCGTTCCAAATCTAGGTCATCGTGGAGAAGAAGGACAAGAAACTCCACGGAAACAGTATTATAGTATTTTATCAACGAATTTATTATATTTATTATATTGCCATAAATTAGTTATCGTTATTTCAAAAGCAATCAATTAACTTAGAATACTGGCAATATAATAATAATAACAATCAAACATAATAATCAGTAGAAACACAGTAGAAAAACAGTAACAACAGTAGAAAAATAGTTCCTAATCGTCACATAATAATAACAATAATAAAATAACAGTAAAATCATAGTAATAAAATAACTTAACTTCTACCTGTAGGCCGGAGCTCCGTTCTGGTCGATGTCTCGAACAAGAAAAAGGGCTCTGCCACTCGGAACTCCCCCTTTTATAGTCGTGAACAAATAACTGTGACGGTTCTATCTACCGTCATTCAAAATATCAAAATATCAACGACATATTTAAAAGGTGGATATCCGTTAGAAATATTTTCTATGTTTTGCTACACTATTTCTTAAGATTTTAGCTAGTCTACTTTTACAAACATACTGAAATAATGAAAGAATTATTGAATAATGTAAATCAGATACTTGCTACAAGTTTTAGGTTTTTACACATTACTATTTTATCAACTTTTTAACAGTAAAGAATACTTATGATAACAATAACAATACCTATAACTAGGATAATCTATTACGCGCGTAGATTGCTTCCACGCCACTATGCGCAAGAGAGGCGCGTCGCTGGTGCGGCGAGTGCGGGGGAGCGCCAACAGCATGCTGGCCGCGCTCGCAGGGAGGCTTGATTGCTCCATCATCTCCCACTGTTGTCAGCGACATGTGGCAGGCTGATGCGACTAATCCACCTCATTTAATTTTTATTTTTTATGTAAAATACTAATTTAATTGTGATTATCTTATTGTCTATCTTATTATATTTAATTGTCTTATTATTGTGATTTTGACTTGAATTATATTGTAGTGTTGTGTATTTAATGTGACTGTATGTGTACTGCATTTCTATTATGAGTCAATGACACTCGAATTAAAATGATTTTATTTATTTATTTATTTACTGAAGGAGTTGGGAGTTGGCGTGTTGTTTTTATCGTAAAAAAATAATGTTTCAAGACAGTTCTATGTGATAGGGGGCGAGCTATTTGTCATCAACCGGGAACAAATCCAGACTCCGGGCTGCTACTGAGGTATTCCTGATGGAAAAACCCAATAACTTTTCAGCGCGACCTGGGGATCGAACCCAGGTCCTGGGGATCCATCGCGGTAGTATAGAGGTATGAGGAATAAGGTGTAAAGTTCACTCAACCTCCATAGAAAAGAGAGGATCCTCCGACCAGACGGGTGTTGTGTCTGGCGGGCAACTGCCCGATGATTCATGTCGGGACGTTGTATCTATGCTAGTTGCGCGGTAAACTCTGCTTGCGAGATGCAGGATTTTGCGTGACGTCATTATGACGCGTTTTTCTCATGTGGCGTTGTAGACACCGCTACAGTAGTATTCGTAACATGTTGTAATTTCAGTCTTATTTACATGGATCTCTCCATCTATCTTTGAAATTAATGGCAAAAAAATTCAACACTACAATCACTAAGCTTAGTTAACATTTGTGACCTCATCCAGTCAGTTTGACTTTATACACCGCATTCTAATTAACGTGAGCTAATCATAGCAATCATGCGTATTAAGGGTTTGAGACTGAAATTAAAATATTAGCAAAACATGAACAATATGAGTCATAAATTAAACATTTGTCTAAATAAACAATAGTAATATTAGTACAACAAGAAAATGTCAGAACTCAAACTAAAAACTTAAAGCATTTATTTCAAATAAACCAATTACAGGCACTTTAAATTGCCAAGGGGTCGGTCAGTCAGAAAGATTTAACAAGTTGCCCATTTCAAAGCATGGTAGGTACCTATGAAGAAAAACGGGCAAGAAACTCCACGAACACTCTTTTGAATCATAAAATTGTTACAACATATTGGTTACATCATTCATGTTAAAATTATATATGTGAGAACGATGTGGAAATACGTGCACGATAAAAATGTCCGTAATAAAAATGATACAAACAAAAAAAAACGATTCAGAAATTAATGTTTATTATAACAATAATTATGAGTCAGAGATCTATAAACTTTACTTAGCAATTGCTTTTACGTAGATATGTTCCCCCATCTTGCAATAATTGTAGTTTGACAATTATGCGACACTAACAGGAAAAACGCTTAGCCAAAATACGTTCTAAGTAACGCTAATAGATCTCGGCCAATCAATTCGCAAGTTCTATTAGATTAGTCAAAGGTGAGTCTAAATATAGGGAGCTCAAACCAGCTGAATCATTAATTTATATCTGAGGCGAGACATTTCAATGGCTTTGCTTTCAATGGATCTCGCAAAACCATTTTCAGCAATCGTCTAAAAATAGAATATAATTGGGTAAGAGTTTAATGGATAGACCACAATTGGTATGAATGTAGCATAAGAAATCTGAAGGCCAATAATAATTCCCGTGTTTAAAAACGTGCAAAATCTAGTCTCATGACAGACAAACAAATGTCAAAAACTTGTCAAAAATTTAGGGAATTAGAGATATTTATGACAGATTGAGAGATCAGACTGTGAAGTTGTGAACGTTCATAAAATTACGAGAATTACCCTTCTGAGGATGCAGGTGTGATACATGGTATATATTTACTTTATGACATAATTCGAGCCAGATTCGTATAAGAAATTAGACGAATTTGGCTCGAAAAATTTTTATCAAAAAAAAATATAGCTTTGTTTCACTCCAAAACTCATGCTACTAATGCCGAAACATACACACCTAAGTTACTTGAATTCGTAATGCTTTAAAGGATAAAAAAAAAAAACAACCGACTTCCAAAAAAGACACCACAAAGTGAAAAATAACTTTAATTTCGGAATTCGGTGTCGTTGGGTTCGCATTTTCGTTGTTCGCTTTCTGTTGTTTTATTTTTTCTGTCTGTTGAGTTTTTCTTCACCTTCGTTTTTCCTATACTGACTAAAATAAATCTCAAACCAGAAAGTTATCGACGTGATTCCCTGCACTTTGCCAGTGGCTGACATTAATGCATTAATAATTACTAACAGGAGCCCCTCTTTGTCCCGGTCCATTAGAGAGACGTCATTCTGCCGTTACGCTGAGATGAATGACCCGCCGCTCAAAGTGTAATGCACTGTTAATTTTTTAGAGCTTCGGCCGTGAGTGCTGGTCATATCTGTCAGTATTGTACTTTCAGTCCTCTTCAGTTTTAGGAATAAAAAATTGATGATTGGTCAAAAGTATTTTGTTTTTTATTATTATTTTGTTCTGTGTGTTGTTCTTGGTAAATAATTGTTTATTTTTCTCACTAGTCTCAGTATTCACACACCCGTATTAATTGGGTGTTATAAAAATTTTTGTTGATTGTTGATTAAAGCAGCTCCTGCCTACTAAATCATTTTAAACTCAAAAGAACAAACAAATTATCTAATTTTTTTTTGGTTAGCCCATACTGGCCCACTGCTGAGCAAAGGCCTCCCCCAAATTCTTCCAGGCATCCTTGACTGGCACCACTTTCATCCAATCCTTGCGGTAATCTCATAATAATTGTGTAAAATAAAAATATTTCCATCTATGTATACAATTTATCAATTCCTCATTGCAACAAAACACGATTCAATTGATTGGCTGCAATGGATACGTATTCCACCATAGGATACACTAACGACGTACAAAGGGAATTTCCGTCTAAGTGTCAAAACTAGTCAGAAGTAACCACAAACGTTTGCTTTCACAAAACCACATCGAAACGCTTCTCTAGCTAACACAGCGGCTTTAGTTTTGCCTCACCAAACCCTAACCAAGCCTCGTTTACACATACCCGTATCCTGTATTTTACGCACGAGCATAAATGCCTTAGAACAAGATTCAGAAGCGATATTTTCCTTGTGCTCATATATTATTTTATGGTTTTACGGACATAGTAATCACGAAACCACACTGTTATAAAGTGGTTCTTTTCTTAAAATTGAAATTTTTATTTCACGAGACAAACGCTTTTGAGTGCATCGCATGCATAAAAATAATATTATTATTTGTAATAATAATAATAACTAAATACTTAACACTTAATTATACTTAATGCTTATTTATGACATGTAGTCAGAGTCACTATGGATGGAATGTATGTGTATGTACTCGTACAATGCCGGAATGATTTATTTATTATTATAATAATAACCTTACATAACTGTTGTAGTAAACTACAAAAACGCCACAATTATTGGCTTATAATTTTAATGGTAATAGTGGATTAAATCTATAGGTACCGGTCATGACTTTATAACTTTTATTCATTAAATACCTATAACACCTCATTCGTCGTCGTCGTCGTCGTTTCAGCCGATAGACGTCCACTGCTGGACATAGGCCTCCCCCAATTTTGGGGGGGGTTTGCCATAATCGCCACGCTTGGCAGGCGGGTTGGCGATCGCAGTATGGTACCACCTCATTAGTCGTTACTTACCAATTACCATTACGGCTTACCCACACAGTTCGAGTCACTAGCTTGAAAACCACTAATTAGTCGATATTCAATTCGGAGACATGTAAACGAGGCTTCACTGGTCTTCGGTTCACATTGTTTTTGTTGATGTCGGATGTGTAAGTACGACAGCACGGCGTGTTGACAGGAAACTGACGTCAGTTCAGTACCTACGCGTAAGTCTCGCTTGACACACCTATGTAATGTGCTAAGCAGTTTAACAGGACAGCATGTGGGCCACTTCCTCTACTCAATTTACTGGTGTTTGAGTGATTTATTTCAGCGTATATGCTTATGATTTTTTTTGTCAGTGTTAGTTATAAATGATAAGTGATTTTATTTTTGTAAGTAGGTTTGCACAAACATCAAACTTAAAGGATTTTGGAGCCTTGCGAAGCATGGTGCATCCCTTATTTAACTGCTAGAGCAGGGGTTCCCCCAATCTCTTTTATACTGCACACTCACACTTTTACATCTAAATCATTTTTTTTTTTAAACTAAATGAGGTCGGCGTTTCCTATCTGACTACTCTGAGACAAACTCAGAGGTCACAGTCTCTTTTAAAGTCCAGACATAATCTTGGTCAGGTTATATGAAGACCATGTACATCGATGTGTATAGCTATTTCATTATTTTCTTCTCAGTCTTAACAACATAACTCAGAGCTTACAAACTGTACATTTGTTTATTGATTAATTATTGGTGGCCAAGTGGTAACGGCCGCGACTTACGAGTCGGTCGTAGGTACGCACCCAGACAGGCGCTTTACTTTGTGTAAATTACTTCATCACCACTGCTCTCAAAACGGTGAAGGAAAACATCGTGAGGAAACCGGCATATCCTAGAACCAAAAATTCGAAAACATGTGACATCTGCCAATCCGCACTGGGCCCGCGTGGTGGATTACGGCCCACTCCCTCTCACGGAGAGGAGGCCTGTGTCCCAGCAATGGGAACATTATAGGCTGATTATGGACATTTATTTATTTAACACGACTTAACGTGCAAGTGGACCTAACACTACCTGTTAGACTGTACAGCAGTGCGATTCTGTGACCATCTCACCGTGAAAACTTAGGTGAAGTGAGCTGTCAATAGTGTCAATTCCTAGCAAAAACAAACTCACTTCACCTAAGTTTTCACGGTGAGATTTTTACAGAATCGACCGGCTGTACTGCGGTGCTATTCTGTAAAAATCTCACCGTGAAAACTTAGGTGAAGAGAGCTTGAAGCGAGCTGTCAATAGTGTCAATTACTAGCAAAAACAAAATCACTTCACCTAAGTTTTCACCGTGAGATTTATACAGAATCGACCAGCTGTTATAACATTCATAGCGTTATTTACACTGTTGAACAGACATTTTTTTCGAATATATTCTGATTGTGATTGATAGCATGTTATGCAATTAGTGTGCTAATCAACGCCGTGTGAACGGGGTCTGAGGCGATAAAGACAGCAACATACTTCGCCGTCTCCAATCTAACTTCCAAGGTATTAAAATGTCCGCGTTCAATTTATCTTATCTGACTTCGCAGCATTTTCTATTTCTAGATGAAAGTTTATCCCACTTATTGCCATTTATCCTCGGCGAGCTAAATGAGCCTAAAGCTTTCCTGTCACAGACAATTTATGTGTACGCTATCGGGAACGAGTACGCTCGCGTTTCGTTTCGCATTTCAAGGACAGTGCAAGATTCATTTGCTACCTATATGTGTACGGAGCTGTGTGTGTTTCGTGTTTCTTTATTCAGATAATATTATTTCTAACTCGAGAATTTAATATCTCTGAGTAAACTCAATTTCAAGCGCTCATAATACATTTATCAAGGTATTATGGAAAGTACAATAAAAGCGCATGATGAGCTCCATTTTTTTGAGTAATGTACAAAGGATAAGTGGTTAAAATGAAAATGAAATAAAAAGTGAAACGTAAAAAAATATCTAAGATGTTAGCGAGGTCTTAAGCCGATTTCCTTCATTGTCTTATTTTTTAATAAAGCTTTAAAAAATGATTAAAAATACAACAAAGGAAAGAAAACCCGCTCTCATCGTTCAAGATTTGTAAATATGCAAAGTGTTCGGGCGAAACTAATTTGTTTTCCTCGGGATGAAATTAAAAAGTATGACAAGAGATACAAATTGCTTCGCCCCCAATTTGTTCGTTTCCCAACTTCAGCATTTTGTTTGTTTTTATAAAAGCTCATTTATTAGTGAAACCGCAGTGCTATGCTTTATGAATTTCCCTTTTGTGATTTCGGGTGGAACAAACAGCAATAAACCTAATTCCGCTATTGAAAACGAAGTGGGAAATTAGATTCTGTTAGTAGATAAGTCGTGTCGTGTTGTTCATGTTTATCTGATTAATGTATAATTGAGTACTAGGAAGTTTAACCCCTTGTTTGAGTTAGTTGGTTTTCGTGTATGTTAGTTAAAGTTCCCGTTCTTGGCCTTCGACCTGGCCTAGTAACATTAGACTGACATTCAGCGCGGGGTTGCCATAAACAATTTAAAATGAAACCGCTTTGTGCTCGAGTTTACGGAGTGTGGTTTCAATGAAATGCATCTATTGGGTAGCTCGGGGATTCGGTGGGTAAAACATTGATGTTATCTATTTGTAACGTTGTAGAGTTCCTCTTGTAACTTTACGAAGTTTGTAACTACGAATGCACCTAAGAAAAATATATAGTCTCATCATGCAAACAAAGATAGATTCATTATTATTTTATTAGGTGCCTCTCACGTTAAAATACTACTGTGGGCCTAACACGAACGCACGAAGTGAACGTAACGTATGTTCGAATAATTTTTTAATCGAAAATACAACTATTTTATAGCATTTTGGTTAAAATTTATACAACAATAAGTATCATCCATAGATATGAATAAAGATTTCATACTAAATCAGTAGTATGTGCGAAACCAGCATTTCCAATTCATTCAAATTTACATGCAAGAAAAAAACTGCTGTAAAAAACAAAAAATATTAACGAACCTTATTTTAATAACAAACTAGCTATACTCCGTAAAAACTAAAACCATCGACAAACGGCCCGTGGCGAGGCGTTAACAGATACATCTGCACTGTTTTTCACTGAAAGTAAGTTAGTAAATACTCGTATAAGCTGGCAACACTGTTAGATATTTATTCGTCCCGGGGTAACACCCTGTACTCAAACTCAAAGCATTTATTTCAATTAAACCATTTACAGACACTTTTGAATTGTCAAGAAGTCGGTCAGTCAGAAAATATGAAGCTAGTTGCCAATTCCAAAGCGTAGGTACCTATGAAGAAGAACTCATAAGAGTACTACCATAAATATATTTCGTAAAAACTAAAACCATCGACAAACGGCCCGTGGCGAGGCGTTAACAGACACATCTGCATTGTTTTTCACTGAAAGTAAGTTAGTAAATATAAGCTGGCGACACTGTTAGATATTTATTCGTCCCCTAACACCCTGTACTACCATAAATCTGTGCCGTCGTGAATATAGTTTGCATTATTATGCAAAGTCAAGTGAGACCGTGGTGTGTGAATAAGAAAACGCTGTGACAGACGCTTTTAAGAACAAACCTTGCTTTTTTGTTTGTTATTGATTGGTAAAGATAGATAACAAATTGTACGAAATTGTCTTCCCGACTGCTAATTGTTTCAAACTATGATCAGCGGGATAATTGCGCATCACACTATCAGTAACAACAGACAGACTGGAAGCCGACCCCAACATAGTTGGGAAAAGGCTAGGCAGATGATGATGACACTATCAGTAACAACAGACAGACTGGAAGCCGACCCCAACATAGTTGGGAAAAGGCTAGGCAGATGATGATGACACTATCAGTAACAACAGACAGACTGGAAGCCGACCCCAACATAGTTGGGAAAAGGCTAGGCAGATGATGATGACACTATCAGTAACAACAGACAGACTGGAAGCCGACCCCAACATAGTTGGGAAAAGGCTAGGCAGATGATGATGACACTATCAGTAACAACAGACAGACTGGAAGCCGACCCCAACATAGTTGGGAAAAGGCTAGGCAGATGATGATGACACTATCAGTAACAACAGACAGACTGGAAGCCGACCCCAACATAGTTGGGAAAAGGCTAGGCAGATGATGATGACACTATCAGTAACAACAGACAGACTGGAAGCCGACCCCAACATAGTTGGGAAAAGGCTAGGCAGATGATGATGACACTATCAGTAACAACAGACAGACTGGAAGCCGACCCCAACATAGTTGGGAAAAGGCTAGGCAGATGATGATGACACTATCAGTAACAACAGACAGACTGGAAGCCGACCCCAACATAGTTGGGAAAAGGCTAGGCAGATGATGATGACACTATCAGTAACAACAGACAGACTGGAAGCCGACCCCAACATAGTTGGGAAAAGGCTAGGCAGATGATGATGACACTATCAGTAACAACAGACAGACTGGAAGCCGACCCCAACATAGTTGGGAAAACGCTAGGCAGATGATGATGACACTATCAGTAACAACAGACAGACTGGAAGCCGACCCCAACATAGTTGGGAAAAGGCTAGGCAGATAACGATGACACTATCAGTAACAACGGTTTTCATTTTGACAGTTCAGCAACATTCATTGCGTTATTTACATTGTTGATCATACAATTTTTTCGAACTTAAGAGCGTTTACGCCGTACGGCATTTCATACAAACTTTCAAGCCCTTATTTTTCGAAATGAATGAACCGATTTTAATGAAACTTCATACGATGCAGGATACAAAGGTCTAAAAAGTTAGTAGAGAACATTTTCGAAAAATTGTGTTACAGCCACATTAGATCGATTTTAAATTTTCCATAGAAACAGAGATTTCCAGTTATCTTTTTTCAAATAAAACATTTCGAAAATGTTTTCAACTAACTTTTTAGACCTTTGTATCCTGCTTATGCGTATGAAGTCTCATTAAAATCGGTTGATTATTTTGAAAAATAAG
Organism: Mesoligia furuncula; assembly: GCA_916614155.1. Lineage (NCBI taxonomy): Eukaryota > Metazoa > Arthropoda > Insecta > Lepidoptera > Noctuidae > Mesoligia > Mesoligia furuncula. Next base: position 19,044,103 of record OU744800.1, on the reverse strand, counting down.
GGCTTGAAAGTTTGTATGAAATGCCGTACGGCGTAAACGCTCATAAGAAGCAATGGATTAGAATAGAAATATCTTTCAAAATTATTCAGTTTAAGATAAAGTGTGTTACGCAATTATGGTGTAGATCATTAACAATTGTCTGCCAAGCATGGTGATTTCCTTTTTGTGATGGTCGTGTATTGTACAGACATCAAGCTACCCGAAACTGTCAAAATTTTCCCATTCAACTTTGAACCTTATGCTTTAGCGATAAAGTTGAAAATCTATTATAGAAATTTGACAGATTGTAGTAGCTTGATGTGCTGGCGTCTATACATTAATAAATTTTAATGTTTTTGGACTAAACTGAGATTATGGATATGGCAGAATGAGATTATACTACTAACTTAGAAAGTAGTACAAAAATATATCCGAAAAATGCATTGCGAGATTGTTACAGATGGTATATATAATGGCTAATAACAATGTGCCTATTACGTAACATAATAGGTACGTTGACAATTAGTGATGTTACGAGTCATCAATCCTATTCCAAAGTATCGACAATTCTCTCTCGGGATTAACACAACAATCGCACGGATCATTGTCAAAACCAATGATTTACGGCCACAAAGTCACGAGCTCGAATTCAATTGTTTCCTAGAACATGTTAGTTGGATTTCAATATCCGTCTCAGATTCCTGAAACAGTCAATCAAAAGTAGATTGAATGACTATTATAGCTGTTGCGTTTTAGCATGACAATAGGGGTCATTGCCCTTTGCCTAATATCTCTCCGTAGGAACCCAAACAATAAACTATGTACTTATGGTTTTTCATAATGGAACACGCTGAAGACCATTACAGACATTGATTTTCAGTTTTTTAAATAAAAAATGCTAGAAAATGTAGGTGGGTATGGCCGCTATTGCCATGGTAAAACACAAAAACTATAGTTCCAATTTTAACGTTCTTGGTGCAGAACAAAGTTAGTCTGTGGACGAATATTTCAACTAGGTACCTGGTCATTAGTTACCTGGCACAAATTTTGCAGACTTCTTCTGAATAGGTCGTTTCAACAGTGAAAAGTACGTGGCAGCGGTTTTAATAAAGCTTTGAAGATTTGTGTAAAGGGCACTAATGCTATATTTCAGTTTTATTTTTAATATAACTGAATGAATTATCGTGTTTGCAAAAATGTGTTATTTTTTTTTTTTAAATACACTCATTTCTAACTTTTAGGTATACTAAGGTGCGTATTTTTTTTATATGATACGGAATTTTCGTTATTCAGTTTTTGCCTTTCAGTCGTCTATTAGAGTCATTTGTTGATTGTTTGTGTTGTGTTGTTTTTTTGTTTTTTATTAGTTAGTTTGTAAGGTATACCCAGAGCGGGAGAAGTTATTTGATAATTTCAACCCAAAAAAAGGTATATATCTATGGGCCATTGTAGCCTGAAATAAATGGTTTACTATTATTATTTACTGCAGCTCATAAGCTACTGTTTACGCCATTCCTATTTCAGTCTCAGACATGATTAAAGAAGAAAGCATGCTGCTTTTGCGGTCACTGTCTAGAGGTGGTCTGATCGAGGAAGTAAAAAATCTCCTTGATCATACCAAATTGCGTTAGAAGAGGCTAAGGAGATGACAAGGCACATAAACATAATTTACCTCAAAGCGGCAGCGGTAATAATCTATATCTATACATATAATAAAATTGTAGAAAAGTGGTGTCTGTACAATGGAAATATATAAAAAAAAAGTAGCAGGGGTTGTTATTATATCGATGCCGAACCCGAAATTGTAATTAAATTTTTTTTTGTCTGTTTGTCTGTTTGTCTGCTGTGTTTGTGCACGCTAATATCAGAAACGGCTTATTCGATTTAGATGCGGTTTTCACTAATATATTGTAGTAAGCTTCACTTAACATTTAGTGTTTATTTCATGTCAATCGGTTCATAAATAAAAAAGTTATGTCAATTTAAAGAATCACGGCGAACATTTGTTAAGGTATTCAGCGAACGCACGTATCCTGGAGAGTATAGGCGAATAGTTGCTTTCGATTATTGCGATTCACTTGAATACTGACTTAGGCGGTTCTTTCCTGGATTTTTGGGTATTTACTTATCTTAATTTTTATTCAGGGTTTGTAAATAAATATTGTAAGCATTTATTATACGTTAGGCACTTATTTCCCTGATTTTCGGTATACTTATCTTAATTTGTATTTAGGGTATGTATATAAATATTATAAGTATTATATTTGGTATAGGCTAGGCATTTCTTTTCTCGATTTTCTTTATCTTCTATATATATAAAATGGTAAACTGACTGACTGTTGATATATCAACACACAGCCCAAACCGCTGGTCCTAGAGACATGAAACTTGGAGGGTTTGTTCTTTGTAAGGAGTAAGTATCCACTAAGAAAGGATTTTTGGGAATTCTACCCCTAAAGGGGTGAAATAGGGGATGGAAGTTTATATGAAAGTCTGTCAGTTTTGAAGTTAGGATCTTCAAGTTTTGTGTTTAGGCTGAGTATTTAAAATTAATTAACAAGTGTCTCAGCGTTGTGTATGGAAAGTCCTTAATTTTCGAAGTAAAAATCACAAAATTCAATCTAGGCTTATGGTTGGAAGGTAACGCAACGCAACGTAAAAATGTAACGCAACGTAAAAATCTAGGCTTATTTATGGTTGGAAGGTAACGCAACGGTATTGTTAGAATTTCAACCCTTAAGAGCGTTTACGCCGTACGGCATTTCATACAAACTTTCAAGCCCTTATTTTTCGAAATGAATGAACCGATTTTAATGAAAGTTTGTACGCATATGCAAAATACATAGGTCTAAAAAGTTAGTAGAGAACATTTTTGAAAAATAGTGTTACAGCCAAATTAGACCGATTTTAAATTTTCAATAGAAACAGAGATTTCCAGTTATCTTTTTTTAAATAAGACATTTTGAAAATGTTCTCTACTAACTTTTTAGACCTTTGTATCCTGCTAATGCGTATGAAGTTTAATTAACATCGGTTCATTAATTTCGAATAATAGGGGCTTGAAAGTTTGTATGAAATGCCGTACGGCGTAAACGCTCTTAAGGGGGTGAAAAGGGGAATGAAATTTTGTTTTTAATTATATTATATAATCTATCAACGCACAGCCTGCACTGCTGGTCCTAGAGATATGAATTTTGGAGGGTGTGTTTTTTGTGAAGAGTAGGTATCCACTAAGAAGGGGTTTTTGGAAATTCAACCTTTAAGGAGGTGGAAAAGGGGGGATTTTGTTTGTATGAAACATCTTATTCCTTGAGTTAATAACCTTGAAACTTGGCACGAATACTTATCTAAGTAAATTATGAAGTTTGGCAATTTTTGTTTTTCTAAACTACTCTCTAAAAAGGGATTGGGGATTGGGGGGTGTCAAAATTTGTATGGAAGAATTTTAACGCGCTGTCCGATTAGCTCGAAACTGAGTATGTATACTTAAAACTAAAAATAAAGACTGATGTGTATCAAGGTTTTTCGAAAATCTACCCCTAACTGCGTGAAAAAGGGTAGTCAATTTCACAGGGAAGTTTTTTATTACGTGGCATGATTAGCTCGAAAATTGGTATAAATAATGTTTGAGTCGAGTCATCGAAACATCCTGCCGCGTCAGCGGGATTGTCCGAAAGGGTTACCGCTGGTCCGGAACATAAAAGGCTAAGGAAAGAACATGGCTGGGTTTTAGTCAGTAAGAGTTTGACACTCCCTTCTGCTCCACCCAGAGCGGGAGGGGTCATTTGATGATTTGCCACACGAAAAAAAAAAGTCATCGAAACATCCCAGACGATTGTTCAAAATTCCATTCTTATGGGGATAAAAAGAGGGGACACTGTTTATATGAAAAATCTTATTTATTTGGTTTATAAACTTTATAGACTTTCAGAAATACTAACTTTAATTTCGGAAGTCGGTGTCTTTGGATCTGTATTTAAGTTTTTTGCCACCGACTTCCGAAATTAAAGTTATTTTTCACTTTGTAGGGTTTTTTTGAAGGTCGGTTTTTTTTTTTGTTATAACGTTTTTATTTCTCACTTTTTAGTGGGTCTGTTTATAATGTATCTAAGTTAAAACATCCTAATATCAACTTGCTCATCGCCTTTACCAAAATATTGCTTTTCCCGATGCATGACTGACATTAATTGTTGAGGAATTCTCCTGGTATTTCACCATCAGCTCCATTTCACCATTCGCATTGTGACGAGCATAAATTACTTAGCAACCATGTTAAAGTAATCGAATCGCAACCCGTGAAATACTTATTATGGAGTAGTTCCGGTGGCCATCTGTGGTCTTCATCATCGGTTCCACTTCACCAAATAGTGCTTTCGAGAGCAAATGCACGAGTTACTGTAAAAATTGCCCAAATCGCTATAGGTGTGCCTATAATATTTAAAGAGTTCCTTCGATTTCTCCATTATCCCCTCATCAGATCCTGACCTGATGACAATGGGACCACCTGGAAAGTATACCCTGAAAACAAAAAAAAAATCAAATCGGTCTAGCCGTCTTCGAGTAATCGGGAACGTACATAAAAAAAAAAGATTCCGACGAATTGAGAACCTCCTGCTTTTGTTGACGTCGGTTAAAAATAAAAAAGTGTGTTTTAGGGTTTTTCAAAAATCGACTCCTACCAAGTTGGAAAAGAGTAATAAAGTTTATGGGTTGGATTTTACTGCTCGCTTCCATTAACTCGAAAATGGGTATGGGTCTTTGAGTCAAGTTATGAACACATGCATCCCAAACGATTTTTCAAAATTCCATCCCTGTTGGAGTGAAAAGCGGGGATATAGTTTATTTGAAAAGTACAAAAACTCTTTGATCTATAAACTTAAAAATTGGCCCGAATACTTATTTATCTAAATAAATGTTAAGATCATAAACATAAATTTTCGAAATATTAGGAGGAAAGTACGAATTTCACGCGGACGAAGTCGCGGGCAGAAGCTAGTAATAATAATAAATTACTATTATTATACACTCGAAGTCGTGGACGAGTATGTTTACCTAGAGCAAACTGTCCAGTTAGGTAGGTCTAACTTCGAGAAAGAGGTCAATCGTCGAATCCGACTCGGCTGGGCAGCGTTCGGGAAGCTACGCAATATCTTCTCGTCCCACAAACCGCAGTGTCTCAAGACGAAAGTCTTTGACCAGTGCGTGTTGCCAGTAATGACTTATGGCACTGAAACGTTGTCGCTCACAATGGGCCTTAATAGATAATAGGTAATAGGTACTACGGGCTGGTGTCCGCAACTCCACGTCAATGCGCGTATTTTGCGTATGGGTGGGAAAATCGACTATTCGATCCACCCCAGCTCCTCAAAGAAGGCCAGCAACGCCTTGATGTTACTGACCATCTCACGTAGGGTACCTGGGTTACCGAAGTACTTTGCCCTGTACGTGGCGATCACCGGGCAGTTTAGAAGCACATGTGCCGCTGTCTCGTCGTCCTCCATGCAGGCCCTGCACAACGGACTGTCCGTTACTCCTATGACAAAGAGGTGTTTATTGAATGACCCGTGGCCAGTTAAAGCTGCGGTAACTATACGCAGCTTTTGTTTTGTTAGACGGAGACAATGGGCCTTATAAGAAGGCTAAAAGTCGCCCAAAGGGTAATGGAGAGGGCTATGCTTGTAGTTTCCCTGCGTGATCGAATCAGGAATGAGGAGATCCGCAGGAGAACCAAGGTAACCGACATAGCCCGAAGAATTGTCAAACTTAAGTGGCAGTGGGCAGGGCACATTGCTCGCAGAACAGATGGCCGATGGGGCCGAAAGGTTCTGGAGTGGCGACCGCGTACCGGAAGACGTAGCGTTGGAAGGCCGCACAAGGTGGTCCGACGACCTTGTGAAAGCCGCAGGAACCCGTTGGATGCGAGAACCACAGAACCGGTCGAAGCGGAGGTGCTTGGAGGAGGCCTATGTCCAGCAGTGGACGTCTTTCGGCTGAAATGATGATGATGACTATTATCATGTGAACAGTGGTGTTCCAGTGTACAGTCGTGTCAGACCCGACTTTCAAGTTGCTGGTCGTGAGTTTGAAACCAGGCAGGCACTTTAGTTTGTGGATTTCATTTCATCACAACTGCTCAAAAAAGGTAAAGGACCAAAAATTCGAGGACTTGTGACGTCCTTCCACACGCACTGGACCTGCGTGGTGGATTACGGCCCACTCCCTCCACTCACAGAGAGGAGGCCTGTATACCAGCAAGAACATTAGAGGCAGATTATGTATACAATTGTTATTGTATCCATCAAAGTTCATGGCCATTTGAAGCCAAACAACGACACCTTGAAAATAACAACATTATTTTTATATCAAAAGCAATAGTTCCATCAGTCCTTGACCCAAGTAATTAACCTATTCGAATGTTACACCTAGATTAAACGAATACACGAGGTTATAATTCAACGTTTTGTTACATTGTATGTACGCAATATAATGTTAAGGGAACCTAGTGGTTATTAAGGAAAACACGCGATTGAGCGATTAGCCACTTATTAAATGCATGCTTAAGTTTATTCGATCGATCGACAATCAATGGGATATGATTAATGTTATTTTGTCACGTGATATATAAATTTTAATAAAAAACGTCATATTAAATTACTTATGTAGTTATATTTGGTACAAAAGACGGTAATTTGTCATGGTCTAAAAATGTTTGTCAAAATTATTTTATTACTTGTTTTTGTTGAGGTTTATTTCGAGTAACGTCCGGTTTCTGAGTTCTTAAGGTGCCACTAGTCGATATTTTTGCATACAAATTCCGGGAGAGTATCACTCCACTGTTTGACATTGGGCATTCAAAGTTAAACATGATATTGTTTTGTCTTATTATTAATTTTTTTTGTACGCAAAAAGCCAATAAAAAGTTATGAGCCAACAAAGATTCGTTTTTCTTGCAATTTTTAACGTAACTTACCCAAAGTAGTACTTATTTATAAGTGATAAGAGAACTGTAAAATCTTCAAAACAAAGTCGGTATCGATAAAGCTCAGTTAACGAAAAGCTCAATAATCTTTATTTGTAATTGATTTATGCAGTGGTTTTTTCCATAAAACTCGGTTTTCCAAAGAACTTTTCGAATTTTTTTACGCGCCTTTCAGTTCGGAACGGTGTTTCTGTGTGTGAGAACTAGACGTTTTGCGTGTAGACTAGCGTCTAACTGCTCATCACTGATACTATCTCTGTCGGACACGAAGCCAGGTCAGACAGCGTGGTTTTTGACCATGACCACCAGTAAGTCCGAGCTCGCGACTAGTTCCACCTTAAGAAACACACTATGTCATTCATAGGGTACCTACACCGGCCGCATTTCGACTTTACTATTTAAAGTAAGCGACATTGTGGTAGTTCTAGTGCCGTAGGCATCTTCTGGGCACGCTCGTTCCATCATAGACCTCATCCATCGCTTTCCATCAGGCGTGATCGAGGTCAAGAGTGGCCATTCAGCAATAAAAAAAGTATCGCGATATAATATTAACATTATGAGCTACTACATAACGTTCATAAACGTATGAAACGCTTGCTCATATTCGCTTATACGAATAACACCCCAAACGCCTAATTTACTTTAGCGCAAAGTAAAGTCAAAGTGCGACCTTAATGTCGACTCCGTGAAAGAACTCATTAGAAACCGTTATAAGACTAATAAAATAATTTTACTTTAGTTCTGGCAATTAAACAAATAATTATTTAAGCCTGCTTATTAGGTACAAAAAAGCTTGTGACTGTCAATTGTTTTTAAAACAAGCTGTTTACCTTTAACACGCAAGCTGCCGTTTAAAGTCTAAAACGCTAAACCTACGTCAAAAACTACATTTGATTCTAGAATTAGTTGTTGCTACCGTTAGCACATTTGTCAACTTAACAGCACGCATCCCGGTTTATTTATGTCTCGTAAAAGCCTGATTGATTACGTTGAAGCGCAGATTTGTACGCAAAATGGATAATAATACATCACCCAAATGCAATTCCGAAAGGGGATTCCCATCACGCGTATGGGAAACAAACCATAACGGAGAATATTTCTTAGGGATGAGGTATTAAAACTTACAGTCCATAGCTATCTGCTGTTTTATCTAATGCAGTATTTTTGTTCGTTTTCTAAACTTCTATTATTATTATATGTATATATGATTTTGACATTTCTATTAGTGATTTTGACATTATTAGTAATTATTACCAATATTTTCCGAATGAAAGTACTAACATTAGTGTTTAAGATGTGTATGTACTAACAAATTGGATTCTGTGATCTGGATAAATAAATGATTATTATTATGTTCTATTTATCTCTATGGCAGTGGCAATGTCGACAATTCTGCCAATGTCAGATGTGATGTGAGAAAACGTGTAATGGAGGGAAAAATATTAAAAACCTAAATTCAATTTATTAGCCTGTAATGTCCCAAGACAGGGCAAAGGCCGCCCTACTCTCTTTCTATTTCTCTCTGTTCAAAGCTGCTAAGGACCAGGGGCCTAAAAGGTCACTTTGGCAGAATCATAAAATGATAATATTATGAATTAAAATATGGCGAAGACATACCGCGTTTTTCTTTTTTTGGCTGCACTACGTAGGTATAATCAAAGAGATTGGGATTGGATTTGGATTGGATTGATTGGTATTTTAGCTCAAACAAAAAAATGTAACTGATAAATCCTTCACCAATGGGATATGAAACGATGTAACTTAACAGTTAACTGTTCATAATGTTGCCTTTTATGATTCTGCCAAAGTGGCCTTTTTAGGCCCCCAGTTCTTGTTGAAGGAGTCCAGCTCACCCCGCCATCTCAGCCAAATCCAATACTAGTTGGTTAATAGTTTAATTTAATGTAAAACTTGTTGACGAGTGAACACTGAAACAAACAAAAAAAATATTATTAATTATATATTTACAAACCACACATAAATCATTATAATTTTTGATTTCACTGACGCAGTTAAAAACATCAAAGCCTCAAAGAGCTACATTTAAACTTAAACGCATTTATTTTCATATATCTTGTCACTCAAAGGATTTTTTAGGAAAATTCAATTTGCCCACGTTACTTTTCAAAATTCTATCTAATGCGTCTGATATTAATTTTGAAAAGAATCTATTTCAATAACATTATAAAAGAAGATTGACGTCTATTGAATGTTTAAAAATAAAGATTACTCCAAGAGCTTTCAACTTAATAGGTATTTTATTTTTTAAACTGCAAATTCTATCTGCCACGATGCCGCGGCACATCCCTACTTGCGTGGCAAGACTGAAAACTGAAAGCGAAATTCAAATAAAGATTATTTACATTACAGTGGGAATGAGATTCTGCCATTTCCTTTGATACACTGTAACAAGGAAAATTTCAAACGTGAAATTTTGACGTTGTGTTCGTTTGAATCGGTATAAAAAAAAATGTGTTTAGTCTCTTAAACGTAAGCAAAAAACAAACTTTTTGCTTCGGAGAATAGGAAGAGTAAGAACAATAAAAATAAATTGAAGTTGGATAGAATTTTCGCTTCGCGAGTTTTAGTAGCCGATTTGGCGTAACGAGTTTTTACCGCCTTTACAACTTCGCAAGTTTTCGCAGCAAAGTTCACTAGCTCCAGTTTTTGTACAGCCTCGGACGATTACAAGCCTGTCGAAGTTAGCTGTGTACATGGAACATACTATTTCAACTATTTTGTTAGGTTTTCTTCGATGAAATCTTCGACAATTTCTCTTAATAATTGAGTCATTTAGACATCAATTGCTCGTTGTTAAGATAACAATTGTTTTGGGACTTCATTTTAATAGTACCTACCTAGAGGAAAACAAACGAAGAAACATTGCTAGAGCTTTGTTTGTCTTGTATCGTCTCAAACAAAGCTCTCTGACATTTAGACGTTGACTTTCTTTGTGTGTATTTTATCTAAATTGTTTTTCAAAACACTAAGTTACATTGTTTCGTGTTATATTACGTACTTTTGGGAGGTACTTTTGTTTCTGACAAGCTATTGAGCGTTGACCGACACCACGTGTAACGGTTATAGTAGGTATTTAAATTGTATGTAGTAAATTGAACTCTTAGGTACTTATCACCTAGCATAAAAAGCCTATAATGTTCCCACTGCTGGGACACAGACCTGGGGGCATAATAAGGCCACTTTGGAGAATCATAAATGGATAACAGTATGAATCGTAATATGGCCAAGACAGTCCGTGTTTTTCTTTTTTTCGCTGCACTACGTAGGTATAATCAAAGAGATTGGGATTGGATTTGGATCGGATTGATTGGTATTTTAGCACAGACAAAAAAAAAATACTGAAAAATGCTTTATCAATGGGATTTGATACGATTAACTTAACGGTTAACTGTCCATTATGTTATCCTTTTATGATTCTGCCAACGAAGCCTTTTTAGGCCCCCTTTTATTACCTATTACTTAATAACTATTTTGGAATTTCTCAGTAGCAGCCCGTAGTCTTGATATGTGTCCTGATTTCAATGTTAGGCCCTGTTATGTTACATGTTACTGTAAGTCCCATGGGACTTAAACATAACTGGTGAAATATGGGTGTTTAGCCGAAAAAATATTAATTGGTCCAATTTTTTTATTTTTTTTTTCAGTAGTACACATACATTTTATACATTTAAGTTGGTGCCAATATAAACTCATTAGAGTTTTACCGTGCACCAAAATCATCGACTACATAATTTAGATAATTATAACCGCTTACGTAGGTACTAAGACAAAAAGTTACAACAAAAAAATAAAATTACATCGGGTATCTGCGAACTATTAGCTAAAAACTAACCAGTGCACATCAGTGACCAATCCGGCCGTCCATCCTTAGAACAAAATTGGAGTAGGCATCTTCACTGCTAGGAGACGCATGCTTACACCAAAATAGAATGAAGCGTAATACTACCAAATAATTACTTACATTATGAGGGGCCCGTGGCTAAATAATAACAGCCGCACAGGTCGATATATCAAGTTAAGCTACGCTTGCCGCGGTTGGTCTGCGGATGGGTGACCATCTTTACGTACCATTACTCCTCCGTGCCTCGGAAAGCACGTTAAGCCGTTGGTCCCGGCTGTCATTCGTGGATCTTTGACAGTCGTTACGGGTAGTCGGAAGCCCGAAAGTCTGACAACCAGTCTTATCAAGGGGTATCGTCTTACCCAGTAATTGGATTGTGGAGGTCAGATAGGCAGTCGCTCCATATAAAATACTGGTATTCAGCTGCATCCGGTTAGACTGGAAGCCGACCCCAACATGGTTGGGAAAAGGCTAGGTTGATAGATACTTAATTAGATGAGTTACTTACATGATATTTAAATATGGTCAAATGCCAATGTCAATTGCATGTCAAGGAATTACTTTGAAAAAAAAAACCCGAAGCCATAATGTTTGTCGAATATGTAACAAGCAACGTCACATATACATTATACATACGGCCTCTAATGTTTTATTCCCTCTAATCTGCAGGAGTGGCTTCTAAATATTCACTTTGGAATGGTAAATACTTAAATCACTGAACTGGATATAATGTGCAAGTCGCGCTAACCAAAATTGGACGAGTAACCAATGAGATTAATTTGCAAATAAACACGGTTCGAGTATTTAATGTTAGCGATGAACAGGTTATATTGACAAAATATTTCATTGCATATTATTATATGCTTCTCGTTATAACTCAATTTCAAACAAGTGACGATCAATTTTATGTATCAATTATATTGTTGGAGAGCTTATTATATTATTGAAATGACCTTCAATCGTTTTATCAAAATACTTTTAAGGGCTTACATGACCTAAAACGCGGACACTGTCGGACTGCATAAAAAAGAAAGAGAAGCGCGACACAACGCTGGTAATTTATTGCAAAATATGAAGCAATTATTTAATTACTAAAAATCTATTGTTTGGACTAAAAAACTAAAACACTAGTATTTTAGTATGTTGCTTGTAGAATGATCTGCCAAAAAAACATAATGATTGTATGTATATTAGTATGGCTTTTATTGTAAAATAAAGTTTTTAGAGGTATCTTCATGTTTTTTTTTCTATCGTATCAAATTAGTTGTATTATGTTTTCAACACACTATCTACCTAGCATATATCCTGAAGAATATCGTTATTTTTTTTTTATTTACTGTAGTCGATCATATAGGTACTTTTATTGTTTCTAAAATTAGTGTTTTTTGCGTTTAGGTCCTGTAAGCCCCTTAATTCCGGTAGTACGTTACGACTTCCACGCGGGCCTAGCTATTGCTCGTGGCTTCGCCCGCGTGGATGTCGGAAAATATCCTACTGGAAGGTACTACCGATAGGTAGTAGGTAGGTACAAGTATCCTATGTGTTAATCTAGGTATAGACTATCTGTGTTCTAAATTTCAACCAAATCCGTTCAGCCGTTTTTCCGTGATTGAGTAACAAACAGCCTATTATACAAACTTTGACATTGATAATATTAGTAGGATCATTTTAGTTTATCAAATCATCATCATTTCAGCTGAAAGACGTCCACTGCTGGACATAGGCCTCCCCTAAAACGGGGGGGTTTGCCATAATCGCCACGCTTGGCGCCTGCGGGTTGGCGATCGCAGTATGGTATGGTGGTGGAATGCATAGAGAACGCTGCTGCCCATTCTCCGGTACGCCCCTTAGTCGCCTTTTACGACACCCACGGGAAGTATGGGGTGGTGGTATTCTTTAAGTCCGGCACCACACAGACAGTTTATCAAATAACCTAAATTAATTACGAAATAAATATACCTACTCCCTGACTGCTTCCTAGGTAATTAGCAAAACAACTATTACCATTGCTTAAAACAAGGAAATAAAATCAGCGAGCCGTACATTTGCGTTCAAAATCATCATTTAGCAACATCTAACGGTAAATGGTTGCATATAATGTAAATTAGCATTACCGATATGTTTGTTGGGATTGCCCAATCGTAGGTACGCCTATGTTCGTGCAATTCCATCTCGACTACAATAGCACGAGCACCACCACAAACTCCGGTAATTGGAAGCACTGCGTCCGGATATTGCTTTTTGATGTTATGAAACAACAAATTTTCTGCTGAAAATTCGATATTTTATATGCTAGTAGAACCGGTTTAATTGACATTTTCGTAGTGAAGAGATATGTCAGTGGGATAGGGTCTATTTAATATAACTGATTACGGAACATATTTATTTTGTCAAAAATTTACAAATTTTCAGGACATGTGCTGTTTAATAAAGCAGAAAACTATTTTTTTTTACAAATTTGTCAGATTGTTGAATTGTTGCCTTTCACTTGTCGCCTGTCGGTTTCATTAAATAGGAGATTTAAAAAAAAACCTTAAAAATATTGCATACATATGAAAATTCGACAACCTTTGTAAGTAAAAACTCATGCTTATTTGGTACTTAAGTAACATTACTGGCGTTAAGACCGCACATTGTATATTTTGTAGTGTTCAATTTGTTTTTATGATGTACAATAAAGTATACATATATAAATACTGGTTGTTTGGTTGTTTAAAGCGTAAGTAGGTACCTACCTATATAAAGCATGTCTATGCGAAAAATCTTGTTTCAACTTATTGAAGAGAATCAGAGCGAAGTCATCAAACTGTTAAAGACCATTTTGAAGACCAAATGTTATTGTTTAATATAAAGAATAAGGTTTCAATTCAAGTGCATGTTTTGAGTGCATATCATTTGGTCTGTTCAAGTTAAATACTTACCCAATCACTTGCTAAGGGGAATTAGGATTCATCTGTATTTATAAGGTTTCAACTTTATATTTCACCACTTTTTCCAACAATTATTGTTTAGTGATTAAAAAATCATCGAAGAAAATTAAGGTTACAAAATGAACATCAAATGTCAAATGAAAAATATCTCTAAGGTGATTTAGAATTAGAATTTTCATATTCGAATAACCAAATCAAGAACTCAATTTATATGTGGCACTACTAATTGCCATCCACAGGTACTATAATAAGTTATAATTATAATTATGTTTTCTGATCCATTTGTTTACATTTTCATCAGATATTTTTAGAACATACTATACGTGCACTTTGTGCAAAATCTGTGTCATATTTGACACACGGGGTACACGTCCCCGTCCTCGTCCTATTTTAAGCTTGCGTACGGGCTACAAAGTCTAGGCCACACAGCTGGGACACTTGTGTCGCAATTTGTTGCATATTGTCAATGCTAGATTAAGTTCTGTGTGTCGTCATAGAGTTGTAGACAGTGCATTACTGTGGCTAAGGATTTACTCCGGCTCTCAGATTTTATTGTGGTTTCAGAACTTTGAAGTGATGCAAGTTCCTTTAAAATGAAAGTATTAATTTATTGCAGGGTTCTCTTCAAAAAGCAAAGCAAGTAAAAGATTATTTGAAACAAGTATGTATACAGAACCTATATATATATACATATATATATACAAATAAATTAAATTGAAGTGTCTGATTGTAATGTCAAAAAAGCTGTCTGTCTTTCTGTTTGTTCCGGCTAATCTTTGAAACGGCTGGACCGATTTTGACGGGGCTTTCACTGGATAGCTGATGTTATAGTACCTATGCTACTTTTATTTTAGAAAAAGAATTAGGGTGCCGCGCAAAAAAATCAAACTCATGAAATCCATTTTTTTTTCCAATATGCACGCGAACCAAGTCGCGGGCACAGCTAGTTCCAAAATAATCTAATATGCCTACATACACTTATCTAGCTCAAACATTATTACCAACAGCAACCAATATCTAATCATTATACGGTTTATGCGTGTAATTGATACTTACCTAAATTAATACTAGGCACATACAATATTGAACTAATACTCCGTCGTACCTAAATTTAACCAAATACGAGTTTAAGCTTATTATGTAAATATTTAAGACTGTTAAACTTTTTAAAATAACGAAACACCTTTACGTAAATAAAGCAGATTACTTAGTTTAAAGCCTGGTCAAATGCGAGTCGGACGAGCGCGCCGAGGGTTCCGTACAAATTTGTAGGTATATAAATAGTTTGTCACAGGATTTTTCTTTTATGTAACTACAAATTTACGGTTTTCGGTTTTTTTTTAGGTTTTGATTCCGGGACATAAACGCCCGTATCTTTTGATTGCGTTGACTTAGAAGTTTGATTTTTTTACTGTTTCAAGGAATTGCAGCCCTAAGTATTTGACATTAATTTTAACTTGATAACTCCACGCATTCCTTAGGAAAAGGGTCTTGACCGACACGGAACCGTAAACTGCAAGTTCTTGGGAAAAAATACTTTTTTACAAAATTATTCCGATCTGCAATACCTACATTTCGTCGATATATTTATTTTGTGTTGTAACTTAATATAAAAAAAACATCATACCTCTATTCCCCAAAGGGTTAGACAAAAGTTTAAATCAGTTTGTTGTTTACTTTTAGTTGTTTATTTTTAGTATTAGGGGCAAGCCTATTGCCACTAACTGGGCACAAATACAGACTCCAGGCTGCTACTGAGAAATTCCAGATGAAAAAAACCCAATAACACTGCCCGACCCGGGATCCAAACCCAAGACACGGTTCGGTTCGGTTCACTCAGGAGTAACACTTGTGACCTCTAAACCAACGAGGCAGTCAAACATTAGGGACTACTCACACTTATTCAGCTCTGTTCAGCTTTTGTCCATAGAAAACAACGATTGTGTATGAGATGCGTACACATCCGTTCAGCCGCGGAAAGCTGAACGGACTCCATACAAAATCGTTGTTTTCTATGGACAAAGGCTGAACAGAGCTCAATAAGTGTGAGTAGTCCCTTATACACCTAGCTACGGAACCCTAATTTGTAACACACTATCAATCTCAATCGGGATCTTTTTGAAGGATGTTGCTAATGCATTGCTTCATGTGTTCGAAAAATTTGTCTCCTCAACAACGTAAATAGGTAACGCAATGAATGTTGTAGAACTGTCAGAATGAATTTCATTGCTACTATAGTGTATCACGCAATTATTCCGCTGGTATCCCTAAGGTGCGTAGATGTATGAATGTAGACGAGGCAAAAGGAGTATTTAAGGATCGTAGCGGGAGGCGTTCTTTTATTTTCTGCTTACCTCCATGAGAAGGCGTGGGTTTATACAAGGGAAAAGAAAAGAAAGAAAGGAAGAAAAACTGTTTATTCTGCACAAACAAAACGCACATTGCAAATAAAAAAAATATAAAAAAGACATAAAATATACACACACAGCGTAGTCAAAAGCCTCGTACTCAAGCTAAAAACATGTTGACAATTTTGTCCATTGCTTGATGTCAAATTATTTATTAATTGACATTGACAATTTGAGATATACGTCAGTGTTTGAGATTGACATTTGACAATACCACTGATGCGCCCGCGTCACTGGCTTATAGGAAATGACAACAAAACAAAGTGAAAAACAATAACAATCAAAACAAAAACAAAATGACAATTGCAGAGTGGAAAAATAACTACTTTTGTAACAACCAACAAGAATAAGGACAAATTAAGCCGTGCATCGCATCTGTGCAAGAACAGGTCGCTGCTCAGCAAAATGCTGTGACTTCGGACGAACCTAACGTAAACAGCGCTGATTTTCAGCAACTATCTCTCGAATGACGTAATGCATCTATTTTAAGGGCCCATTAAAATAGATGGACAACCTTTTAGAAATTTTTGACCACCAAAATAAGGACGATGGTAAAAAAAAATATAAGAAAAACGCATAAGTAGATACTTACAAGAAAAATAATCAGCTAATGAAAGTACACTAATGTGCCGGCAATTTATTATTTTAGGTCAAAATAAAATCACTTTAATCAGTGTTTTTTTTCTGCTTGGATATCTTTAGTTAGACGAACTGAGCGCTGTGTTAAAATTTGTCCATCTATCCTGTATATAAATGTATGTGTCGCAGTAAGATATAGTTATATTCTTAGGGATATAGCTACATACCGTAATATAATTATATGAAAGCGGTTCATTACTTTAACTATGATACGAGCACGATCTTGTAATATAACTATCTTACTAGACCAATCTAGTGAAATAATTATAAGTTTATATTTTCTTTGATTTGCACGACTCATTTTAAATATAGCGGTCTAATTAAATAACTTTTTTCACTCAAACTCAAACTCAAAGCATTTATTTCAATTAAACCATTTACAGGCACTTTTGAATTGTCAAGAAATCGCTCAGTTAGAAAATATAAAGCTAGTTGCCCATTCCAAAGCGTAGGTACCTATGGAGAAGAACGGGCAAGAAAGTCCATGGACACTTTTAAATTATATTTTTACAAAAAAAAATATTAGTTACATCATTACTGTTGAATTTATAATTATATGTGACAAAGATATAAAAAACTAGCCAAGTGCGAGTCGGACTCACACACGATGGGTTCCATGCCACAAGGCAAAAATGCCGAAAAAAACACGTTTGGTGTATGGGAGCCACCCTTAAATATATATTTTATTCTGTTTTTATTATTTGTTGATAGAGCGGCAACAGAAATACATCATCTGAAAAATGTCAACTGTCTAGCTATCACGGTTCATGAGATACAGCCTGGTGACAGACGGACAGACGGACAGTGGAGTCTTGGTAATAGGGTCCCGTTTTTACCCTTTGGGTACGGAACCCTAAAAATACTGCTTCAACCATCTTACTGTGTCATAAATGTATTCCTAATGTTTCCTAGGACCACAGTCAGCAATATCCCTTTATACAAAACAAGTGTAGTCATAGAATTTAAGACAAAAGACAAACATAGCGGGGATCCGTATTATGACGTAACAAAGTAAAAGTTTTATTAGTAATCCTATTAGCCGGCCGCCAATCGGATGATTCGTGTCTGGGCGAACTATTATAAAACCATCGTATTAGCATGGGCGAATTAATCCCGTCTAATGAAATTGTAGTATTATAGAGCTGAGGTGCGGTCAATCGTCAAAGTTGATACATTTTTGATCGTTTTGTTTTGATATTGAACCGTTGCCGCAGTGATTCGTGGATCTTTGACAGTTGTTACGGGTAGTCAGAAGCCCGAAAGTCTGACAATCACCACCATACTCGCATGAAACATTAAAAGTACTACTAAGAGACGGAATGGTATTGTACCAGTATGTGAGTCAAATGCATCCTCTAAGTATGTCTTTGTAAACAGATTTTGTACATTTTTAGGCCCATTTCTATACAATAAATTAAATATTCTATAAATTAAATAATTAGGGGAAGGGGGGGCAAGATGGGGTAGCGGGTAAGACAGGGTACCTGCCTTACCTCAGAAACCAATTGACCAATTACGATTATTTTTACTCATAACACACCGCTGCCATGCCAGTTGTTAGCCAGAAATGTCACAGGGCGACAGCAAAACGTAATTTATTCTAAAATTGAAAAAAACAGTTTTTGGTGATTTGCTTGTAGTTTTTTCAATTTGGTTGGAACGTGATTGTATTGTTTAAAATAACATTTCAAATACAAACAAAGTTATTCACATGCTTCAATAATCACACTTGCAGGTAAGCACTTGTTTATTTTTGTGCGGAAACGTTGTTTTTAGAGATCAATTTTTAAATTTATTTCGGCAAGAGAGGGCAAGACGGGGTTTGGGGTACCCCATCTTGCCCGCATTAAAATAGTTTAAAAGTTTATTTTGCTACCTCTGTAAAAGTACCAATAATTATTTATATAATTTAAATAAATAAATTATTTGATTTATTGTGGCTATTCCCCAGCAAATCATGCCCTTTCCATACCACGAAAAGCTTCTCGCGTTATTAGAAAACGAGGAAAAACTGCAATTAAAACTTCATCGCCACATAAAAGAGAATTAGAACTTAGAAAACTGAAAGAAAATCTGTGGATATTAAAATCGTGCTATTTAGAGACGCCGTTTTATTTTTCCTGTAACCTTTACATAAACTTCTATGACATAGAATAATTTTAGATTTTTCTCTATGCAAACTTCGGATATACCTAAGCGGGGGAACGGTATTTTTATTTTACATTTTTCATCAAAAGTCAAAAACTATGCGGCCTAAACAAATAAAAATGTTTGAGAATGTGCAAACAGCGCTCTTTCATATGATACCCCACATGCCCTAGTAGCCCCACTTCTTTAGGAACCTCTTTCAGTCCCTGCAGAAAAAAAATTCTCTCTAATATGCAAAATGGGCTGCATGTGCTGAATACGGCAAATAGGCTCACTGCACCTGTGCTGGTATAGACGATGAAGATGAAGATAGGACGTTTACTTGCGAATTCTGTCAGCAAAAATAAATTGATTTTTGCAAACCAAATCTTGCCCCTTAGGGTACCCCATCTTACCCGAGGGAGGGGGCAAGATGGGGAAATCTGACTTTTTCTACTTTTTGAGGATTTTCTATTTAATTACATAACATTTGTTCCTAATTACATTGAATCATGGAAGAGTGATTACCAAAGATGATTATTAAACTAAAAATGATAATATAAACACGAAAATGTTAGTTTTATTGAGTTTCAAACGTTAAGTACCCCATCTTGCCCCCCTCTCCCCTACCACTGTAAAAAGATTATTCTCCAATTTTACTTAGCATATCATACAGTGAGGCAGAGGATTTACTCATTGTCTGTAAATAAAACATGTTAGTCTTTTAAGTTAACATTAGTTTTTAATTAGTCTTCTCAGTTTCTGATTTTATATTTTATAGTTCTAAGCACATTTCTAGCCTGAAACACAGGTTCTACCTAGTTCAGGCAAATGAGCAAGTGTCCTCTATAATTTTTAAGTTATGTTATTGTAAATCTGCACCATATTATATTACCATCAAACGGGGTGAATAGGGACGCAGGGGTGAATCGGGACGAAACTTTAAAAGCGATTTTAACATTGAAACAATATAATTTGTTGCCAAAATATATTACCTATTTCAATGTTAAAATCGCTTTTAAAGTTTCGTCCCGATTCACCCCTGCGTCCCTATTTACCCCGTTTGACGGTAACTAAGAAAATTAAGAATTATGATGAAGTATGAAATCATCCAGTGAACTTTTCTAGTGACTCGGGAACCATATCTTCTTGCCGGGTGTGTAATGTTTGGTATAACAACAAATAGTCTAATTTCATTTGACATACCTTTCATATGATATAATTTTCATATCCTATAAAAACCTTTAACCTAATTTCATATGATCTAATAATTTCATATAAAAAATTATATGAAATTAACGTTATACTAAATGAAATTAGAGAAAATTAAATCAAATAGTTATATTTGATATAATTTTCTTTTTCTCTAATTTCATTTAGTATAACGTTAATTTCATATAATTTTCATATGGTATAATGCTCCCTTTATATAATGTTCATTTGACCTAACATTCATATTAACTAATTTTCTGCCCTTCGCTCGCTCTTGCATTCTATGTCGACGTATTTCTGTGTAAAGGGTTTAAAGTAACCTAACCAAACCTAACCTCGGGGTGCTCTTTGCTCGCTCTTGCATTCTATGTAGACGAAGCCCCGCTTCGCGGGAATACTTCCTCCTTCCTCCTTTCTTTCTTAATTTCACTGTACTTCCACACTCGGCGCTTTTTGATAGTAGCAATTTTTTTTTTGGATAGAATAGAACTTTTTTAGTGTAAATTTGAAAACCACAAAGTTCGCAAAATCATAGTGGCCGAGAAAAAAAAAATCCCAAAGTTTTTTTTTATCTACAAAAATATGTGGTTAGGCGTAGTCGACGGAGCCTCGCTTCGCGGTTATTTCTGTCTACAGGGTTTAAAGGAACCTAACACGAAGGGGATGACGGGGGCTCGTTCGCTCGCTTTGCTCGCTCACTCGAGCCCCCGTCATCCCCTTCGAACCTAACCTGGCCGAGTCGGGGTGCCCAAAGTCCCGAGCTCGCTTCGCTCGCTCTTGCATCCTAAGTTGTCATTACAAATGTGTTACTTTTGTATATTATGTTCATTTAGTGTGAAGTGTAATCGGAAACACAAAAAAAAACAAAAATAATTTAAAACGACGAATGACAACTGTCAAACGTCAACTACATTCGATTACGCACAAAAGTGACAGGCGTTTAAAATATAATCAATTTTTGCAAAAATAAAAGTAGACATTTCCTAATTATATTAAACGTTACTTATAGATTTTGAATATTATAGCAACTGAATATTATATTATGTGAATATTATTTCAAATGTTCATTATATAAACTGTTCATTATATCATATGAAATTAAGTAAAAACTCAAACTCAAACTCAAACTCAAACCATTTATTTCAATTAAACCATTTACAGGCACTTTTGAATTGTCAAGAAGTCGGTCAGTCAGAAAATATGAAGCTAGTTGCCCATTCCAAAGCGTAGGTACCTATGGAGAAGAACGGGCAAGAAACTCCATGGACACTCTTTTAAATTGTATTTTTACAAAAATATTAGTTACATCATTAATGTTGAATTTACAAGTAAATGTGAGAACGATGTAAAAAAAAATACGTACGCGTTAAGAGCGTCCAGAGTACAGCAAATAGTAAGAAGACAACAATCATAAAATAATTAAAAATAAGCCGAGGCAGCTGAGTGATGACCAGCCCCAACTGACGGCGCCCGTTCACGAACATGACGCATAGATCAGCACCATTCAGCTCAACCATTTTGAAGGGAGCTAAATGATCCAATACACACGCCACCGACAGCGAGACATTTGTGTGAGCATGCCATACTATCAGCCGCCATGGCACATTCAAGTCAATGAAAGACATATTACCCGGTAAATGGTAAAGAAGGTATACTTACATAGAACTCACATCTGTGCTATGCAGTTATACAATGCAAAGGAAATTGAGTTTATACAATGCAAAGATAATCTTACAATCTTCAGCAGCTCCAATAGTATTTTCCAGTGTTAATCAATTAGTTGTGGTTGTGGAGCAGGACCAGCATTGAGCCAGGCATTTTTATCAGCGATGTAATCCCCTAACTTATAATATGCCTGACTGCATAGTGTGCGTTTTATACAAGACTTGAATTTTGTCTCATTCAGTTGAAGAATGTGGGGAGGTATTTTATTAAATTATGTCAATAATTCATTATATCATTTGATCGTTACCTCTAGTAAAAAAAAAATATACTTATTAAATGAAATTAGGTCTTTTGATCGTTAGAACTTTTGTTATTATATCAAACGTTACACACCCCGTATTACCCAGTAACTGGGTTGTGGAGGTCAGATAGGCAGTCGCTCCATGTAAAATTTTGGTATTCAGCTGTATCCGGTTAGACTGGAAATCGACCTCCAACATAGTTGGGAAAAGGCTAGGCAGATGATGATTGAACTAACATAAAATAGCCTATTTAGGGCAATGGCACTGAAATGGAATTTGGCAATACACTTGGCTAGATGTGGTGACGGCTGGTGGAACAGAGCCCTATTTCTGACTAAAACCCACCTGTGTTACTTCAGTAGCCTGTGCCACGGAACCCCCCCCGGAACAAAAAGGGCTAAGGAAGGAACATGGTTTTAGTCAGTAAGAGTCTGACACTCCCGTCCTCCCAACCACCCAGAGCGGGAGGAGTCATTTGATGATTTCCCAACAGCAAAAAAAAAAAAATAAGGTCCACGGTAACTCGCTAACGGAGAGAAGAGAGCAGAGCCCTAACGGAACGATTGTCGAGAAAGGGTAGCAGACCAATAGCCAGGTGGGTGGACGACCTACAGAAGATCGCGGGGAAGACCTGGATGAGACTCTCACATACCAGGGCAGCATGGCGCAAAAGAGAGGCCTCTATTCAGCCGTGTGTTGAACAAGGCTACCAACGATGATGATGATGATGATGGTGATGATAATCAGCTATTTAGACAGCTGTTGTCAACTTTAGGTTTTTAAATGTTTGAAAAACTTCGTCTTTAAGACTGGGACTTCGGAGCAAAAATAATTAAAAGAGTCATTCAAAAGTACCTTACTCGTAAGGGCGGTAAACTGGTAAGGAACCTGGTAGCGGAAACAAGGTGAGAATGAAACCTGCATTTTTATTTTTTGTAAAAGCTCCGTGTTGGACCGAAAACTGCACCTTTGTAGGGATAGATTCGTACTGTGTACGCATGTATTTATAAACGCAAGTTCAGTTGATTTCCCTTTTCATTAACCCCGACGCAAAAACGACGGGGTGTTTATAAGTTTGACGTGTCTGTGTGTGTGTGTGTGTGTGGGAGTGTGTGGGAGTTTGTGTGTGTGTGTGTGTCTGTGTGTGGCATCGTAGCTCCCGAACGGATGAATTGATTTTGATTTTGTTTTTTTTGTTTGAAAGGTGATTTTTTTTTGTTTGAAGATTTACTGAACGAAAAATGAATACGCTATATTTAACTACTTCATAGTTTTCTTGTGAGAATTTATTTATCTACATCAAAATTAACTTGCCTATCACTGGAAAAAGGCGTGTTATGTATGTGACCGGCCCTGACATCAAGCAATGGACAAACTTTTAAGGTTTTGGTATCTCTAAGTAGTCTGTGTGGTTTTGAGTACTGTGGCTTTTTGTGTGTATTTTGTAACGTGCGCCTTAGTTGTGCAAAATAAGCAATATCTTCTATCTATGGAAAATTGATTTGGTTAAAAAAACGAAAACCTTAAAATATAACAAAGAAGAGTAGGTACCGATATCACATCAGGTCTTGGCAAGACCTGAAAAAAACACTGAATAGATCCCCAACAAAAGATGACAAAGATTAATACTAATTCCGTAGTAAATTACGTTATTTTTACGTAAGTTATTTGGGCTCTGAGATAGCTACTCAGTATGGAACGAGGCCAGACTCGAGCGATTGTATTTCACTCGATAACAAGCTGACCCCGTCTGACCTCACTCTAAATGTAATTTGAGTCGATGCGCTAAATTCAATTCCAAGCTTTTATTTGCATATTTCCTTTATACATCAACAGAGACAGTTCTCGCTGAATACAACCTTAATTATTTTTATATTTTTTCTTTCAGTAATGTAACTTGATCGTGTCGGTTCTGGATAGGAATTGACCCGCCTTAGGCACTTTTCACGCGGTCAGGCGGCCGGGTAGCCGGTGTCAAGTATCCGGCAAAGAATGTGTGGGTGAAACACGTGGAAGGGGCCGAAACAATTGCCGTTTTTATTGGCATAATTATGTTTGCTGTATAAAAAAATATATTCATTATTTTTGATAAGTCAGTCTGTGTGGTATCGGACTTAAAGAATAGCACCACCCCATACTTCCCGTGGGTGTCGTAAAAGGCGACTAAGGGTCGTACCGGAGAATGGGCAGCAGCGTTCTCTATGCATTCTACCACCATACTATACTGCGATCGCCAACCCGCCTGCCAAGCGTGGCGATTATGGTAAACCCCCCCCCCCCCCCCCCAAAAAGACAAGCTTGGGGGAGGCCTATGTCCAGCAGTGGACGTCTTTCGGCTGAAATGATGATGAATGAATGATGATGATTTTTGGTGATACATTTCTGATACCATTTTCACCTTATATTAATAGTAATATTAGGTACTCCAGAACGTATTTCGCCCATGGCGGCCAATCTCAACGGAAACTAGCCTTCGGCGAGGGAGATATTATAGTGTACAAGTGTGTGCGCAAACACAGGTGCACTCACTGTTCTCTCACTGTTATAGTCCGATGTGACGGACTGACGGCACGCAATCCGACACGACCTTAGAGAGATGAGGCGCAGAGGACCCACGACTAACTACGTGCTTTAAAACTCCGGACTGTTACTAAGAAATGGTTATGGTGGTTGGTGGTACTGTTTTTGAGTTACAGCAACATACAACCTGAAACTGACCTACACATTGAAAAAATAATATGCCTACCTTTTTTTTTCATGATGAGAAATCATCAAATGGCCCCCCCGCTCTGGGTGGAGCAGAAGGGAGTTGTTTCTAACTGACTAAAACCCACCCGTGTTCCTTAGCCCTTTATGTTCCGGGCCAGCGGTAACCCTTTCGGACAACCCCGCTGACCCGGCAGGCTTCGGCCCTGACGGACACCTTCCTTGATGCTGACATCTCTTTGAGGCGCGCGTGGAACACGTACGCGCCTTCATGGGCCTGGTCCTGATCAGACGGTGAGCTACCCATTACTCTCCGTCCACAGGCCCGCGCCTGCGGTGGCCGGGAGTCGTCACGCGAATATGGCTACCTTAGCGCATTACCCTTAAGTCCCACGTAATAATGGGGCGAGCCTATGGGCCCTACGATGTTGATCCTAAGGAGAAAGTTGTCCTGTTTGATGTTCTATACCACACCCTTAATTTCGACCACACCGTTTTAATCATCATCATCATCATTTCAGCCGAAAGACGTCCACTGCTGGACATAGGCCTCCCCCTAAAGGGGGGGGGTTTACCATAATCGCCACGCTTGGCAGGCGGGTTGGCGATCGCAGTATGGTATGGTGGTGGAATGCATAGAGAACGCTGCTGCCCATTCTCCGGTACGCCCCTTAGTCGCCTTTTACGACACCCACGGGAAGTAAGGGGTGGTGCTATTCTTTAAGTCCGGCACCACACAGACAACCGTTTTAATAAATGCTGTATAAGTACCTTGCATGTTTTGTTGTCACTAGCCGGCGAAAACGACATATCCACCATTTAAAATTGTCACTAGGTTATCTACATATAATTTAAAACACAAACGACGACACAAGAAGCCCGACTTTTATCAAAACACTACATGCAACAAAATTTACACGGTTTCGTTTGTCAATGCACGACGCAAGGCGATAACCCCCGCTTTACTATGAAAAACATAAGCAGTTACTTGGAAAGCTGGCCATTTGTTAGAAAAACGTCGTATAAAATTGTCACAGATAATTTTATAACAAAGGTAGTGTATGTCTTTGTTTCCGAGTTATTCCCCATTACTCGTAACTAATAGCTTGAAGGACCGAGCCGGCAGCGTCGTACGTTCCTTATTAAGATTCATTGCCCATAGTTACTGCGAACTTTCCGTGGTAACCTGGGCTAGGGTTAATGATATTAATTAATTATGGCGCTTATCTCAACTGCAGTGTTCTGTACTCTCTGATTCAATATTTAACTGTGTATTAAGGTAATAACTGGCTTCATTGTCAACGTCTTTAGTAAAAGAGGGAGGGAGTTTTAAGCACTGTTGGCTTGTTTTTGGTTTATTTTATGACTGTGCTGATGTTATAATGTAGGGAATGGAAAATGGTTTGTTACTAAGTAAGTAAGTAAGTAAATTTTTATTTGTTTGAACATGGTGTACATTGCATGCAGGATAATAATGGGATACAGAAAAGTTCTAACATGTTCAGCCGCATATCGTGGCGTACAAATTGGGAGGAAGAGATGGTGCATAAACCGTGATAATATTTATCAAAATTACATTTCTTCATTGTTCATTAAAGATTAGTTAAAATTACAATTCAATAAATATATTTTTAAGATACAGATCAATGTCAAAGTAGTCATTAAATAAATTGGTCAAACTATGTGTTATTGTCATTAAAACATTTAAATTCCAAATTACAATTACATATTACAAAAAAACTATACAATAGATCAATAACATGTCAAAAAATACAACATTGTCATCTCATAGACGAGGAAAATTGTCCTCTTTCATAAACTCTGCTATACTGTAATATGCTCTTTCAGTTAATCAACTCTTCAATTTACTTTTAAGAGCAGATATATTTAATGTAAAGTTAGATAAATCTAAGGTTTATTTATGTTTTGCTTGAGAAAGTATGTATGTGTTGAGTCTTTTGTCTATTTCTACTATTTACCTTTAGGTACCTATACTTAAAGTACGCATGCAGTGCTGCACACTCCCACCTATTTGAAGTTAAACAAATATCAACTTTATTTCAATGACAATTAAGTTGATTTCAGAGTGACTAGCCCTATTGAAAAAGTTATAAAAATGTTTGAAGTTGTAGCGTCAACTGAACTTTATTGTGTAGGAATTTAAGTTATTTTTCAATTAATTCATATTCGTATACATTTTGTGGCAAATAAATCACGAATGCGGATTACTTCTATATGGGTTCATATTTTACGAGCCCGCGCGTCCTCCTTTTAGTTTTGATGGAACCTATGCAGCTCATCTGCCATCTCCCACGTGGTCAGCCGCGATCCCGCCTCACTGTCTTAAGGCACCAGTTCTATGCTATTTGGGCCCACAGTATATCCGTCATGCGGCAAACATCTTCAGAACGTGGAAATGGCTATTGGAAATGCCTAAAATAAACATTTTCGGAGACTTTATAAAATTACTGCATGGAATTATCTTATTCAAAATAAACAGGTTTTTTTGCTCTTTAGTTAACGTTCTTATTAAGCTCTTATAATATATAAATATGTAGTTGACACATAGCGATTTTCATGAAATCACCCTTTTTAATTGTCACTTTAGCTAAAAATAAACCCTAATAAACAGTCGTCGCCCAAACAAAACTATTTCGTTTTTGTGTAACTTTCGTTTTTATTTGTCCTTTAAAAGTTTTGTACTGGCTCACTTAAATGTTTAAATTGCGAGCAAATTGTTGAAGAAACGGTACTGAAAAGGTTTAATTTCTCGGCTTTGATCATTCGTCTAACATTTTCCAAGAGTTTATTTATTTTTATTTTTTTTACTCCAAGCATTACAGGAATGGATGTTGGAAGAAATACAGCCAGGCTAAAGTGAGAGAGGACGATTGCACCCGAAGAAATAGGCTAAGATCGTCACTCACTGGACGCCTGATGGAGGGTATCGCCGTCGAGGTAGACCACGGCGGAGGTGGTGTGACGATCTGATAAGGTTTGCAGGGCCAGCATGACCAGAGTTCACACAAAACAGGGAGCTTTGGGAGGAAAAAGGGCAGGAGGAGAGTCCAACAATGGGAATTTTCCTGTAGTTGACAACAGGACAATATCCATTATATAAGGTGTCAGACTTTCAAAAGAAGAAATAAAAAAAATGAAAGGAAAGTAAGTTTATTTTGACTACCCGTAACGACTGACGTAACAGATATTTGTAGGAGGCATGAAGGGCTTGATTTGTGAAAAATGGTCACTGACCATTTTCAAAAACTAACTGAACCATGCGTAGCATTTTACGGTCACAAGCGATGCAAGTTGCGACGCGTTTTGCGTCAAGCGACACCTGCGCACGTGACCTGTTCCCGTCCGTCATCTTTCATTTGTTTTCTTCACAATCGCTGTCACAAGACGGGTGTTGCTTGAGCATGTAGCTCGTGGTCACGGGGCTTCTCGCCTTTACTTTGCCTTTGGCTTCTGGTCGATTGCGACCTATCAACAACAGGCCCAACACCAAAACATTTACACAGGTAAATTTTTCTTTTCTTCTTATTTTCATATCGATGTTATCTAATATTCTTCTTTGATTTAGTATTGTTTGGCCAGAGGCCACGTGACAGGTTCGAACCCAGACTGGCACTTTACTTTTTATACATTATTTCATCACCGCTGCTCTCAAAACGGTGAAGGAAAACATCGTGAGGAAACCGGCATGTCCTACAACCAAAAATTCGAAGACATGTGACGTCTTACCCGCACTTGCTCGTGTGGTGGATTAAGGCCCTGCTCACTTCCTCTTACTGAGAGAAGGCCTGAGTCCCAGCAGTGGGAATATAGGCTGATTTTGTCATGTAGGTGGCCACGTTGATAGCGGCATCAGTGGCATTTTTTAGGACAACCGAGGTGCACGTGGGACATGGAACACTCCACCAAGTGGGACATAGTCTGATCAGAAGCTCCACACTCGCGCTGGGTGTTGGATGGGCTGGATATAATTGCATTCTTTCAAGTAAACGTTCGGTCAAAACCACTACTGTAGCCAAATGGTAGTACTATTGAGAATACTATTGTTGGCTACTGAGAAACGAAGTAGCCAGCTTCAGATGACAAGATCCCTTTGTCGTTTAGTTCAGCCAATCCTTTTATAAACTTTCCGGGAATTATAATGTTACACATCGTTAGATATTTATATTATTAATTATTTATTTAATACAGAGACGGACTTATGCCATGGGCATTTTCTACCAGTCAACCTTTGGGTGATCCAGAGACAAACAGTGGTAGGTGCAATCATGAACATTGAGGAATAAATATTTTAAATATAAAGATATGCAAAACCTTATTAAAACAATAAATATAATACATACCTAATTACATATGAATATATGCACAAATAAATTATAAACAATAATCTATTTATTCTAGACAATGTTACCTACTATTTTCACGTTACCTACTGTAGCTAAGAGAATTTATTGCCTAGATTTAGTACTGGAATGAACTATATATCTATATATATATAAGAAAGTCGTGTTAGTTACACTATTTATAACTCACGAACGGCTGAACCGATTTGGCTGAAAATTGGTTAGAACCAGGAGACGGACATAGGCTTTATCCGGTTTTTTTTAATACTTTTATTTACATATAGGAGTAGAGTAGGAGTAGTGTAGGAGTAGGTTAGGTGTAGGGTAGGAGTAGGTTAGGAGTAGGGTATAAGTAGTGTAGGAGTAGGGTAGGGCAGGAGTAGTGTAGGAGTAGGGTAGGGGTAGGGTAGGGTAAGGGGTAGGTCACCACGCGAAGTAGCGCCGGGCAGCTAGAAATAATTTATATGGCAAAACAACGTTTGCCGGGTCAGCTAGTATAAATATAAAACAACAAAGTCGGTTTAGTTACACCATTTATAACTCAAGAACGGCTAGATCGATTTTTATGATATTTGCTTTGCTGTATTTATCTTCGCCCCGAATAGCAGAATAACTACACATGGAAAAAACACGGGAAAATATCACGAAA
The DNA here is from genome assembly GCA_916614155.1 of Mesoligia furuncula. NCBI lineage: Eukaryota > Metazoa > Arthropoda > Insecta > Lepidoptera > Noctuidae > Mesoligia > Mesoligia furuncula. The sequence continues at coordinate 19,014,284 of OU744800.1, read as the reverse complement.
AAAAAAATATAATTCATTTTATCATACATTTTGTCTGGAACGGTTTTTTTGATGATATCTTGAGAACGGATTGTCTGATTTCGATAGATGGCGGTATGGAGTTCGTCGGGTCAGCTAGTTATTTTTTAGTACAGGAACTCAACTTCAAAATCAGTCACCAGTCTATAATAAAATCTATACATATAAAATTCAAAGTCCTGACTGACTGACTGATATATCAACGCACAGCCTAAACCACTGGTCCTAGAGACATAAAATTTGGAGTGTGTGTTCTTTGTGAAGAGTAGGTATCCACTAAGAAAGTCCCCCGTTCACCTCAAGAGGGCGAACGGGGTGAGGGTGAAATTTCACGCGGACGAAGTCGCGGGCAGAAGCTAGTTGATAATAAAATTTTGAAGGAATGACTAATACCGCAGTTCAAAATTTTACTAAAATATTACTCATACGGGCTATTCCTGTATTTTTAAGTACAGACACCAACCAACACATCAAGCTAACCGAAACTGTAAAATTTTCGCAATCAACTTTGAACCTTTAGCTTTAGCGATAAAATTGAAAATCTATTAAAGAAATTTCACACATTGTAGTAGCTTGGTGTGCTGGCGTCTGTACCTAGGTACGCTCGCCTTAAAATCTCAATCTGTCCAAAATACCTCTAATTTTGATAAGTTTTTGACAATAAGATGGCGACTAGATTTTGAGGGTTTATAATTATTCACGGGAAATTCCTTCTTGATAAAATGTCATGATTAGTAAAGGAAACCAAGAGATCTCGTATTGTAGAATAAATAATAGATCCTTCGCTACTGCTATGGACATCTAAAAAAGGTAGCATAAACAAAAAAATAAAGTAAAGTATCATCTGGTATCGGCGCCAGCAGTATAACTCGTATTTCAACCCGACTGTACTGCCAAACAACGATAAAAGGCTTAAAACCATGTCTACTAGCTTGTTATGTAGACATCTTTAAGCGGATATGTTGTACGATTTCCTATTTTTCATATTCAACGAGAATCGAGGATCCAAATTGCTGGATCGACCCGATCAAAAAAAAAAAGGCCAAATGCTAGTCGGACTCGCACACGAAGGGATCCGTACCACAAGGCAAACGACGAAAAAAACACGTTTGTTGTACGGGAGCCCCCTTAAATATTTATTTTATTCTGTTTTTAGTATTTGTTGTTATAACGGCAACAGAAATACATCATCTGTGAAAATTACAACTGTCTAGCTGTCACGGTTTATGGGATACAGCCTGGTAACACACAGACAGACAGACGGACAGTGGAGTGTTAATAATAGGGTCTTTAGGGGATTTTTACCCTTTGGGCCGTACTTACCTAAAAAAAAGAAAAGCGGTATTTTGATACCGTACGAATAAAACAAATTAAACATTTCAGGCTTTATTAGCTTACTAGCTTCTGCCAGCGACTTCGTCCTCATGAAATTTGGTGTGCCCGGACCCATCCCGTGCCCGCGCTATTACTTTGTTTTCGATTTTGTTCTGACTTTTTTCCCTTTTTCTCAGCTCTCAATGGTGCCAGCGTGATATTAAATAGCCTATAGCCTTCCTCAAAAATTAGGCTATCAAATGCAAAAAGATTTTTTTTTAATTCGACTGGTAGTTCCGGAGATTAGCACGTTCAATAGCTTTATTATTGGTGTAGATAGATGTCTAAGTCTAAACAAAGATAGACAGATTTTCTGTAAACTTTAGTCAGTAATTTCAACTCCAAAAATACCCACGCTATATGTCATGTTTCATCCTGTTTTTAACCGACTTCAAAAAGGAGGAGGTTCTCAATTCGACGGTATGTTTTTTTTTTTTTTTGTGTGTTTGTTACGCGATTACTCCGCCAATTGTGGACCGATTTTCAAAATTCTTTTTTTGTTTGAAAGGGTATACTCTCGAGGTGGTCCCATTATCATCAAATTGGAATCTTATGAGAGGATCTCATGGAAATCGAGGGAAACCCTCAAATTTTATAGGCAAAGCTATAACGATTTGGGTATTTTTTAAAATAACTTTAGCATTTGCTATCGGAAATCATCATTTGGTAAAGTGGAGCTGATGAAGAAGACCACAGATGGCCCACTAAAAAGTTAAAAATAAAAACTTTTTACAAAAAAAAAAAAACTTTAATTTCGGAAGTCGGTGTCAATAAACGAAAATGCGGAACCAAAGACACCGAGTTCCGAAATTAAAGTTATTTTTCAATTTGTAGTGTTTTTTTTTGGAAGTCGGTTGTTTTTTTTTTTGTAAAAAGTTTTTATCAATAACATTACTTGGGAAAAGACAACGGAGAAACAAGGTTTTGTAAAAAGTCCGGACAGTACTAGGATATGTATCTACCTACAACGTTGAATATAAATAGGTAAGTACTGTAGGATAAGTACAGATGCCAGCACATCAAGCCACCCGAAACTGTTAAATTTTCCCAATCCACTTTGAAGCTTATGGTTTAGCGATAAAACTGAAAATCTATTAAAGAAATTTGACAGATTGTAGTAGTTTGATGTGCTGGCGTGTGTACATCAATAAACAATATCTTTCAGAGAAAATAATATTACGGAATCGTTTCATGTTTTTTATTACATTTTTATCCTTGTCACTCAGCCTGTCCGCCAAGTCTGACGCCTACTGTAGTTTTCTGCTTACTCAAATAGTATTGGCGTTTATCTTATAACTAGCTGACCCGGCAAAAGTTGTTTTGCCATATAAATTATTTCTAGCTGTCCGGCCCTACTTCGTTCGCGTGGTGTCCTACCCCTTATCCTACCCTACCCCTACCCTACTCCTACCCTAATCCTACCCTACTCCTACCGTACTCCTTCACTACTCCTACCTCACTCCTACCCTACTTCTACATTACTCCTAACCTACTCCTACCCTACTCCTAACCTACTCCTTCCCTTTTTTTTTGTACCCTACTCCTACCCTTTTTTTTTGTACCCTACTCCTATCCTACTCCTACCTTACTCTTACCCTACTCCTAACATACTCCTACACTACTCCTACCCTACTCCTTTAAGTAGAACAAAAAAAATATATATAAAGTATCCTATGTCCGTCTCCTGGTTCTAAGCTAACTCCCCACCAATTTTCAGTCAAATCGGTTCAGACGTTCTTGAGTTATAAATAGTGTAACTAACACGACTTTCTTTTATATTTATAGATGTTATGCCATTATCTTATAACTACCAAAAAGGTTGGCAGCAACAAACCATGCAGATCATAATCTCTACAGTACCTACTATGGCTGCTGTAAAATTACACTTCTTACTGTCATTTCGTTAAAAAAATGTTACCACACTATTCTACTAGGGATGTGATTAAAACGCAATGAAACGTCGTTTTAATTTATATATTCAAAATTGACCAATTTTGATTTAACCGTAACCAATAAAATATTCTTTTTATTGTAGGATCAAAATATAATATGTTGTAGTTTCCAATCAGTACCTACTCTGATTGGAAACTACAACATATCGCAACGAGACTATGTAGTAACTATGTAGTAGTGTTTAGTAAACTATGTAGTAACTACATAGTTTACTAAACATAATTTTGTTTCGTTTTTTACTATAAAAAATCCTACCACATCGATTTAAGAAAAAAAAAATCTAAATTAAAGTTTTCTTTAGGAATAACGTTTACTATACAAGTATACTGGGTTATTTGCAAAACACCAAAAACCTCAAAAATAAAAATATCTAAAAGAAGTGTTTGTGATTAGAATTAATGCGTTGTATAAATCCAATTTGATCACTGATGTAATGACAAAACAATTCATTTCATCATTGCTCTTTTTTTTATTGTAAACATAAATTAACCTTAATTTCATTATAAATCAACCACTAACAATATTATGATCTTTTATAAAATCAATTTCACATTGATCGATTTTAAAATGTTAATTGGATGAATTGATTATTTTGTCACATCACTATTTAAATTTCGTTAAAAAGTGGTAACACATAAGCTGTCATTTTGGTGCAGCTAATTAAAAGTCTGACTAAAGGTAGGTCCAAACTGAAATTATTTAACAAAGGCCTGACAAACTGCCCCTGTTTTCTGCAACATCATAAACCTTTAATCCAGCACACGCCATATTTAAGCCGGATGTGGAGTGCACCTAATTGTTTTGCAGTAATTATAAATGTGTTAAACTCGTTAGGGACCATGAGCACGATATTATGCCAAAATGTTTAATAATAAAATTAAAATTAAAACGAAAATCTGTATTTTCAATCACAACAGTGGTTAATTTTTATGAATATATTAAAGGCATTATCATCAATAATATGCATGTGTAAGCGTACGTTGTACGCTGGTTGGACGCTGCAGTGACGTGAACGCGAGTTAAATTTGGCAGCGTAGCGTATATATGGCGTATACGTAATACGCAACAAGCGTAGAAGGCAGTGTAGCATTCACGAGGCGTATGCGTGATACGCAGTAAGCGTGCAAGCCGTCTACGTTACGAGCAAAATTCGCAGCAGAGAAATATTAGTTAGACTAGAAGCGGAGCCTAATAGTTGGGAAAAGGCTAGGGGGTAGAGTAGTATTAGCGTACAATTTAGCATATCCTTATTTCGTAGACAGAAAAAATCAAATTCAAATTCTTTATTGCGAACTAAGTAAGTGTAGGTACAGAATTTTGAAGATGTTAGCAATAGGTAGGTTCATGGAACTTACATTGCAACTTAGTTGCCTGTTAAGGCATGGCTAAAAGAATATGGTTGCTAATTTAATTGTTAATTTTAACATGTGACTACGACAACTCACACACGTGTTAAAATTCTAGGAAAATAATCTACTTTTACCGGATATCTATGACTTTTACAATATTAGTAAATAATGTGAGCACCATGTTTGTATCTATAACATAATTGATTTACCTTTCATTCCTTTTTTTTTTTGCCTTTTGTGTTTTTAATTTTATTCTAGGTCCATCGTCTTCACATATAATTATATAATGAGTGTCAAAATCTTGTAAAACATTTTAAAAGAGTACCTATTTTTTGTAAATTGTATGTGCTTATTTGAAATAAATGAGTTGACTTTGACTTTGGCTTCGTAAATATCGACTAAAATTAGGCTGGGCCCAATTTATTACAAACAGAATCAAAATCAGTTTGGTAAAATCGGCTAAGGACGAAAAGGACGAAATATTCAACGTTGTGCAAAGTCAATAGAGTGTACGTAACACTCTATTTATGGACCCCCTTCGGACTTTACTTGCATAAACATATACTTAGTACATCATTTACGTAATGTATGTATACGAACTACACACGCCAGAAGGCGCCGCCGCGGCAGGGCCAGTGTGATGATCTAGGGGATCATCTCCAAACTTTCGTAAACAAATAATAATAATTCAATGTTGTATGATTAATTAATTAACATCAATTTTCGAATAGCTACAACAACCGTATTTTTAATAATGTAAACTAAAGACTGAAAATAGATGCAATTCTGAATCTTTAATTAAATAATTCTTCGAATTCTGAGTCTTCTGTCTGCTACCAACTCTTTATTACAAGTTAAGTTGATATAATACAATTCTGTTTACCTTAGGAGTTATTAATGAAATTGAGATTTGCGTCGCTTTCGGATACAAAAGTCTTCATAATAATAATCTTGCTTAGGCTGGATGTCACGTTGTGGTCGACAGTGTTTTGTTTTTATATATTCCTTTTGTTTCAATTTAGTCCTGCTTTCATTTTAGTGTCTTAATTCTCAATAGGAAGTCGGTTTGTTAGCAAATTGGAGATTTGTTTCGCTTTTCAGGTTCGGGCTAATAAAATAAGTAGGTATGACACGGTTAGGTCTGAAGGTAAACCTGCGTTTTGGCTGATGAAAAAACAAAAAAAAAAAAAAAAATGATGATGATGATGTATAATTTGATCCTAGACCCTTGTGATGTTACTAATATTATATATAAAAGTGTTGTGTATCACTTCTAACTGGAATTTCATAAACAAGTAATAGAGTCGTGGTTTCATAAAGCGCTTATTAAAAGCCACCTAAATTCTGTTCCCAAACCTTACAATCACACTAATATTATAAAGGCGAAAGTTTGTGAGTGTGTGTGTGGGGGTGTGTTTATATGTTTGTTACTTCTTCACGCTCAAACGGCTAGACCAATTTTGATAAAATTTTGATTGGAAGTCAAAGTCAAAGCATTTATTTCAAATAGGCACGTAAAAGGCACTTTTGAACGTCAAAAATTACTAAAATAGAATTGATTCTAGTCGCCCATTCCATAAGGTAGTTTTCGTATGGAGAAGAATGGGCAAGAAACTCCACCGTTACTCTTTTAAAATGTTTTACAATATTTTGCATGCACATAAATTATATAATAATAATATGTGAAGACGAGAGGAGCTGACACTCTGGATTGCTGGAGGTAGCTGACACCCTGGATTAACATATAGGTAGGCTACTTTGCATCAGTTATGTTGTTATTGTTCGTGATACATGAGTCAAGTAAATGCATACTAATTAAAAGTAAACGCTTTTATGATAATCACTCGTAATCGATTCTGTTCATTATCGAACAGTTTCAAATTGTCTAATCGAGAGCCAGACCCATTAGGTAGACTATTGATTATAATGAGCGAAAACTGTAAATCAGACCCTTTAACCGAACCCTTTGACCAATCAGCTTTCGTGACGGATTAGCAATCAATTAGTAGATGTATGCAATCCAATTGATTCGCTATTTGTATTCTATCCTTCTCCCGTTGCGTAGACCCATGCGGTATGGCCAAATCCAATCGGATTCCGCTACAATGGGCTTTTATTTATAGCATTTTAGGCGATTGGATTTTCAGATAATTATACCATAATGTTCACGCGGAATACGATTGTTTATAGCGGTATTAGCGAGATAAGTGAGAGATTCAGCTGTTTATCTGGTTTAGTATGATTAGAATGCTCAATCGCTTGAGATTCAATTTGGCTTTTCAAGGTTTTGCCATAAAAAGGTGGAAATAGAATCTTCGAATGAGGATTTTAGGAAATGAAACGTTGCGGTTTTTTAGGGTTCCGTACCAAAATGGTAAATCGGAACCCTTATGGTGAGACTCAGTCTGTCTCTCTGTCCATCTGTTAAAGCTGGATATCTCAAGAACTACTAGTGCTATCAACTTGAAATTTGGAATAGTTTTAGATAACGTTTGCCCAACTATTTTGCAAACAAGAAAGAAATTTTTTTTTTTTTGCAACAGTTTCCTACTGCAAAGCTAGCATGTGGGGTATCATATGAAAGAGCGTAGTTTGCACATTGTCAAACTTTTTTTTTTTTTTTTTTTAGGCCGCATGGTTTTCGACATTTGATGAAAAATGTAAAAAAAATACCGTCCCCGGGCCTTATCTCCGAAGTTTGCAAAAAGAAAAATCTGAAATAATTCTATGTGATAGAAGTTTATTTAAAAATTACATAAAAAATAAAATGATGTCTCTACATAGCACACTTTTTCAGAAATCATCCACAAAAGTTACATTAGATCCACTATCGGTCAAGATATGAAGATATGAAAGAATGGTGTAAGCATTAATGAAACAAACACCACAAAATTTCTAGGCATACATATAGAGAATACATTGACATGGGGCGTTCAAATCGAGAAAATATGTAGTAAGCTGAACCAAGTTTCATATGCATTAAACATGTTAAGGAGAACTGTAAGTGAATCAACATTACTAACCGCATATCATGGACTAGTTGCATCATGTTTAAGATACGGCATAATTTTTTGGGGTAATGCAACTGGAAAAGACACTGTATTTATCGCACAAAAACGATGTATCCGAGCCATCTGTAATGTACAAAAGACTGACAGTTGTAAACCTCATTTTAAAAACTTAAAAATATTAACTTTACCGTCCATGTACATTTACGAAACTGCCCTTTTTGTCAGGCGCAACCTGTCTAAGTTCTCACAAGTAACTAGTCTGCGCAGAGCCGATATGCTGCATTTGGTACCAAACAAAACTGCAATGTTTCGGAAAAGCATATTCGCAATGGCTCCAAAGGTTTATAATAAACTACCAAAGGGTATCAAATCAGCAGATAATATCAATGAATTTAAAAAGAAGTTATTTTTGTTTCTGATTGAGAAGACATATTACTCTATTGAGGAATTTCTTAATGACCGAATATTATAATTATGTGTAACTGGTTGTGAAGTATTGCTTGCTTGTTATACTAATGGGACTAAAATGTATACTACGTTGACTTTGACTTATATTCTAACTATGTAATCTAATGCTTTTATATGACATTTCTTGCTATTTTAATTGTAATTGTGATTAATTATTGATATTATTATTTGTACACCACCAAGTGGTAGGACATAGAGATACATAACATACTTGACTGTAACACCTATTGTAACCTATGTTCACAAATAAATGAATTGAATTGAATTGAATTGAGATATGGCGCTGACCTAAAACTGCAATATTCTACACCGCAGTGCGTAGTGTTAAAATTATCTGACGAATATAGGTCTCGCCAATGAAAATTTAAAAACATATTATTATGATGATACGGAACCCTTGGTGCGCGAGTCCGACTCGCTCTTGACCGGTTTGAACATTAGCGTTGCAAATTTTTGTCATTACCTTTTAAATAAATTGAGAAACAGCCCCTGAAAAATGAAGGTTGTACCTATGTAATGGTGCCCAAGATAGGTACCTACAGGTTGTGCCTAGTTTGGGACCAACGATACCTCCATATTGTAATTTTGAATGCTGAAATAAACGATTTTTTACTTTTACTTTTAAAAATTAAGGCAAAAGCTTAGCCTGGACTTGGCTGTATTAATGTCTTTCGACAAAAAGGCCAGTAAATCTATCTTTGATCTACTCATAGTCAGGAATAGAACAACCATATATCAGACGGTTTTTTTCTTCTTTTTTTGAATGGCATCTTGCCGATCAATTTAGGAGATTGTCGGCTGCTTAACCAGACTATCCTGTGGATGCCTTAATATATTAAGGCCTCCAGCCAGGGATTTAGAATGATGAAATAAAATATTTTTTACTTTTACTTTTAAAAATGAAGGCAAAAGCTTAGCCTGGACTTGACTGTATAATGTCTTTCGACGAAAAGGCCACTAATCTATCTTTGATCTACTCATAGTCAGGAATAGAACAACCATTTAGCAGACGGTTATTTTTTTTTTTTAATGGCATCTTGCTAATCAATTTAGGAGATTGTCGGCTGCTTAACCAAACTATCCTGTGGATGCCTTAATATATTAAGGCCTCCAACCAGGGAAAACCTATAAACATATTAAACGAGTACCATGTATTGTGCAGTACAAATAGTAAATAATCAGTATCGCATCTAACCATACTGTTACTGTTGCCTGCATCAATCCTCTGCTGGGAAAAGGCCTCTTCCCATGAATTCCCACTTTAGTGGACCACTGATCGTCTGTTTTCTCCAGCTCGTCCCGCTATGTTCTACGGGATCTGCCGCGACGCCTTCAAGTCTTCACGTAGTACCTAGTTATTTTGGCTCAAAGCTCATTGGGCATACGGCAGACGTGGCCAGCCCAGTTCAGCTTAGCGGCTTTTTGAGCAACGTCAGTAAGCTGCGTTTTGGAGCCCAGTGTGGTGTTGCGAATTATGGTCTGTCGATTTGACGCCTAGAATATTACGTTATATTACAGCCGGTCGATTCTGTAAAATCTCACCGTGAAAACTTAGGTGAAATGAGTTTGTTTTTGCTAGAAATTGACACTATTGACAGCTCACTCCACGCTCACTTCACCTAAGTTTTCACGGTGCGATAGTTACAGAATCGCACTGCTGTACTGTAAACGTGGCTTAATAAAATCGCCCTTTCAAAAACAAATATGGGTCACATTTTTAGTATGTACATTGTAATATTACCTACAGCATAGCCAACAAGAACAAGCATCTTTATCAGCTCACTCAAAAAAATGTGCCAACGAAGTAACAAAGCGAAATATCAGCGAATGTAGTCGATAGGAAAGTGTGAGTGTATATTATGTTAGTACGGCCGAGCTTGCATGTACAGACGATCGTAAAAGTGAGACCGGACATATCCTGTTATAAAGAACGCTTTCAATTGCAAATGGGTCGTGGGGCCAGAGAGATGCCGAATTTATGACCCTGGACGGCAAACGAGCACGTTATTTGGAGTCCGATGGAGGAAAAAATAGGGATAAAGGAATTGAGCCATTCATTTTTCATAGTTTTATTTATGTAAGTCCATTCGTAGCGGAGTTACGATTCTATAAAATGTTAAGGACCATTTCGTTGTCGCCGGTCGAAACTTGCGGTCGGGTTGTACAAGTTTAATTTACGTAGTCCATTGGTTGGTGTGTAAATTATTTATGAGTTTTTATGTTCAATGTAGTTGTTAATTTTTCTTGGTTTTATTATAAGCTACCTTGGGATACCTACTTGTTAGCAATGCTGGTATGGATTTAGAAATATCAATGCGTGTCATGTGACATCATAATCAGCCTCTATTGTTCCCACTGCTGCGGCTGTCAGCGGGATTGTCTGAAAGGGTTACCGCTGGTCCGGAACATAAAGAGCTAAGGAAGGAACACGGCTGGGTTTTAGTCAGTAAGAGTTCCGCTCCGCCCAGAGCGGGGAGGTCATTTGATGATTTCAGACCCAAAAAAAAAAAAGGCTTCCTCTCTATGATAGGGAGTGAGCCGTTATCCACCACGCGGGTCCAGTGCGGATTGGTAGATGTCACATGCCTTCGAATTTTTGGTTCTAGGACATGCCGGTTTCCTCACGATGTTTTCCTTCACCGTTCGTGTGTACTCAAACATTATTGTTGGGGTGGAATGCCCATCAGTGAAAATGTTATTTAAACTTGTTAGGTATGATATGTTATTTTATACGTAAATGAGTAGATGAGCGATTCCCTTGATGGATTTATTGCTACTGAATATAATTACACTTAAATGCTATATTAGAGAAATGCACAACTAAACAATAAGGACGGCACAGTTGGCGTAGTGGTAAAGCGATTGATTGCTGCGCTGCGTGTCGCGGGTTCGATTCCCGCACGGAACAAATATTTGTTTAACCTACAAGTAGTTGTTCCGGGTCTGGCTGTTTGTGTGAGTTTAAATGTTTGTAAACGCACCCACAATACAGGAGAAATTCCTAGTGTGGGGTAATGTTTCAAAAAAAAAAATTATGTGCGATAATGAGTGTGTGGCCAGACTGAGGCGCGGGCACGGGGTGGGCGCGGGTGCGGGAACGCGCGCGTTTTGTCTGTCCACAGTGGAGCGCGGCTGCGTTCTGCGTGTTGTCGTGTCCAGTGTTAAGCAGGGATTAAGCAGGAGAATGAAAATGTGGGTGTAGGTCACACTACTTTTGTTCTGTGCTCGTGATTATTAACCTACTAGCAATGCCCCGTGGTTTCACCGGCATATGTGTGGATCCCGTGGGAATATCGTAATAACAACTGTCCTATGTCCATTCCCAGGATTCAAAATATCTCTATACCAAATGTCATCTAAATCGGTTCAGCGGTTTAAGCGTGAAGAGGTAACAGACAGACGGACACAATTTCGCATTTTTAATAATATACTAGCAGCGCCCCGCGGTTTCACCCGCGTAAGGTTTGATCCGTGGGAATATTGGGATAAAAACTATCCCAAATCCTCCGGGACTCAAACTATCTATATACCAAATTTCATCGAAATCGGTTCACAGACACACTTTCGCATTTATAATATTAGTATATGGATATAGTATGGATTCTGTTTTTTTTTGGAACGAATTTACTCGCAAGAAATAATCGCACGTTATACTACACACTTGGCGAATGAGAGTTAGACCGAGAAAAATGTAACATTTCGACCGTCACGTCACTTTTTAGGGTTCCGTACCCAAGGGGTAAAAACGGGACCCTATTACTAAGACTCCACTGTCCGTCTGTCTGTTTGTCACCAGGCTGCATCTCATGAACTGTGATAGACAGTTGAAATTTTCACAGATCATGTATTTCTGTTGCCGCTATAACAACAAATATCAAAAACAGAATAAAATAAATATTTAAGAGGGCTCCCATACAACAAACGTGTTTCTTTCGGCGATTTTGCCTTGTGATACGGAACCCTTCGTGTGCGAGTCCGACTCGCACTTGGCCAGTTTTTATATTGTAGTTAACTTATTTCTTTGTGTTCTTTGTGTGTGTGTGTGTTTGTGTGTTTCTGTGACAAATAAACCAATTTTTCTTTCTTTTCTTTTAAGTACCAATCTCCTGACGCAGCATCATTAAGAGCGTTTACGCCGTACGGCATTTCAAACCCTTGTTTGTCGAAATTAATGAACGGATTTTAATAAAACTTCATACGCATAAGCAGGATACAAAGGTCTAAAAAGTTACTTAAGAACATTTTCTAAATGTCTTCTTTAAAAAAATATAACTGGAAATCTCTGTTTCTATGGAAAATTTTAAAATCGGTCCAATTTGGTTGTAACACTATATTTCGAAAATGTTCTTAAGTAACTTTTTAGACCTTTGTATCCTGCTTATTTTTATTCCAACACGGTCGTACCATACGATTGGGTTTTCATTCAACAACTGGTTGTGCTAAAAATATTCTACGGCGCAGACAACATAATAGAAAAACTTGTAATTGTAGTTCCTATATAGGATAGACTCGTTTGTAGACAATATCCTGCTCTTTGTCTAATATTTCAGAATTTCACGAGCGCTTTATAGGGTTCCAAACCCAAGAGTAGCTAACGGAACCCTTCATGTGCGAGTCCGACTCGCACTTGGCCGGTTTTCAATTTTCGTGCCGAGAAGTGCTCTGTATATAATTATATGTATACAAATGGCTATCCCTGTTAAAATAAAGATTTTTTGATGCTATTTTTAAAACGCATTCAAAAAAGCTCGTACGTTTTTTTTCAGGCGTATCAGCACATTGGTGCATACAATTCACTACGAAATAATCCAGTTAATCAATCGAATAATCCATTCCGATGACTCGGACAAAAGAACGAAAAAAATAATAATCACAAAGCCTATCATTAGGTCAGCGGGATTGTCCGAAAGGGTTACCGCTGGCCCGGAACATAAAGGGCTAAGGAAGGAACATGGGTGGGTTTTACTCAGTAAGAGTCTGACACTCCCTTCCGCTCCACCCAGAGCGGCAGAATTGTCATTTTGATGAAAAAAAAAAAAAAAAAGCCTATCACTACAAAACTCAAACTCAAAGCATTCGTTCCAAATAAACAAATGACAGGCACTTTTGAATTATCAAGAAGTCAAAAGCTTCGAATGTAGAGTAAACAAGTAACGAAATCGTATCGGTAATGTAACTGTGATGTATAAAATATTCAACTGTCGATCCGAACACTAATTGGATGGCTAACGAGATATGTTCTGAAGTGGGTACTCGGTGGTGCTTCATCTCTTTCTCTCCTGCGGGTTTTGTTTCAATATTGGATGCTTTCAGATAGTGCGGTTTAGAATTTATATCATTTGAAGTACTTAGATGTTTTTATATGGTTTTGAATCACGGATGGGAATTATTTAAAGGTCTGCTTTGTACCTATTGAGTATAGACATTTTTTTTCTAGGTATAACGTCTTCGCATATAATTGTAATAAATGTAGGTACACAAAATATTGTAAAAAAAAATTAAATAGTAACTAAGAAGTTTGTTGCCCACTCTTCTCCAAACGAATCTACCTTTTGGAACCGCCTAGAATCAATTCTTATTTTCTTGTTAATATTGACGTTCAAAGTGCCTTTTAAAGGCCTACTCTTGAAATAAATTATTTTACTTTTCCCAAACCGGACTTTACCAAACTAACCCCAGCTTCAGAGGCAAGAATCAGCCTTTGCCTTCGGAGGCAAGAATTCATGAAATGTAATTACATCCTTAAATAAGTTATCTTGCAATAAATAAACTCACATACCTACATGAACATTGAAAACATTACCTATACTCCTTTTTTTTGGCAGTTGTGTAATAAGATCTCGGGCATTCAATAAGGCAATACTTATACCAATATCATATTTCTAATACTTCTGTAATTGCCAATCACTAACCCAGTTTCGCAATGAGAATCCATTCACACTAAAAAGACTCCAGGCATGCACTGCACCTATAATTAGGTTTAATGTCAATGTGAAAATCTATTATAAGCCTGTAAAACGTTCAAAGTTGACCCTTTTAATGACCGCTACAATGAACGGTCAAAACATTTAACAAACATGTTTGGACTAAAACAATCAAATAGTTATAATAAAGCAGTGTTTAAACAAAGTTAATTATTAAGCTCACACGAACGAGTCGAGCCGAAAGCCTAACTAGATTTACAAAATTAAACTTTTATCCGATCAAAAACTGGAAATTTTCAGTCTGCGATGGCTAAAATGTTTGAAATACCGTTAGAATTTAGCTAGCCACGTCATTAATCTCAGGTTAACGGTGGCCTGACGTATCTCTAATGGACAGGGACAAAAATACGCCCCTGTAATTAATGAACATGCTCCTTGAAAAAAGGTACGATCGGAGTATCTTCCTTCAATTATGTTATAGTTGCCACGTCGTTTAATGTGGTAATTTATTTTGTTAGTGTCTCACGGAGGTTTTTATAAACTTGGTTGAAGTTTACGGAAAATGCCTTAATACGTTGTAGTGAGTCCTTAAGTGAACAATGTGACGGTGTTGAAGAATTCTATATTTTCCATACTAATTAACCTGAATTTACGCGAATGCGCATAAGACTAAAAAAGAAAACCTAACAAAAAGTATAAAACCAGTATATTTATCATAGTTTGAAGTATTTTCCTATGTCCAAAATCGTGAGTAGCTTATTATAGGATTTAATATCGACATAAAAAGCGGAATCAGCCGGTCGATTCTGTAAAAATCTCACCGTGAAAACTTAGGTGAAGTGTGCTTGTTTTTGCTAGGAATTGACTCTATTGACAGCTCACTCCACGCTCATTTCACCTAAGTTTTCACGGCAAAATTTTTACAGAATAGCACCGCTGGACATGTAGATTCGTTAGCAAAGGAGATGGCTAAATGACTGCCCCAAGCATGTATAGTAATCTCACATTAACTAGTAATATTTAAATATTAATTCATGAATTATTTAGTGTTTAAAAATTTCCTAGAACTTTCGTGAATTAAACAAAAAAAGTATCTTAGTTGCTTTTTTTGATTGATATGACAAGTTCAAGGGGAAATAATACAGTACTGCAAGCTAGGGAGGAGTCATATCGCTGTTCCAGAATGTCAAATCGAAACTCGATTTTTGATCAGCAGGGTATCAAAACGATTTATTTTCTGAAACTAAGAAGTGGCAATCAGAGTTTTCGACGGAAATCGATGGCGTTCAATTCGGTGTCCTGTTTAGTTTCTTGTCACAGGGTTTTGATTCGGAAAATGGGGTTGTTTTTAAAGTGACAATCGACTATACTTAATTCCACTGTTCGGAATATGAATTAAATGTGACTCGCTTGGTTAAATACTTGTTTAATTCCGATTTTATGTACAATAAATTACTTATATAATTAATCGATCGCACGGCCCACGGTGCGTCCGCCGCTGACCGAATCTGTAGACGAGTAGTGGGGGCGCGGCTGCGGCTCGATCAGCTGTGTGGCCCCTCAACCCGCGCGTCCCCCGTCGCTGCTGGTGCACGCGTATTATGCGTGAACATCCTCCGGCGCGTTGAAAGCCTTAGCTTTTAAGACGTAGACGAGGTAGGGAGCCTGGAAGCGGCCCTCTCTGCTTCGTTGTCATCTTTGGGTTCTGAAGTTGGCAAAACACATAATTTATTGACAGCCCTTCGTACAATGCCCCTTGAAGTAGTGACGTCAGCTACCCTACTGACGCCGTCGGCCCCTGGATAGAGGCGGCACACGCGCCCTAGCCGCCATTGTAATGGCGGTAAGTTGTCCTCCTTCAGTACAACCACGTCCCCGCTGGTGAGTCCTTGTTGAGCGGTGCGCCATTTGGTGCGCTGCTGCAGCTCAGAGATATACTCCCGGCGCCATCTCTCCCAGAAATGCTGCCTTATCTTCTCTAGGAGCTCGTGTCTGTTAGGCCTGGTAGCAGTGATGGGCTTCGTTGGGATGGACATAAGTGGTCTCCCAATTAGGAAGTGGCCTGGGGTCAGAGGAGAAGGATCAGTACAATTGGACGAGAGAGGAGTCAGCGGGCGTGAATTTAAAATAGCTTCAATCTGTGTGAACAGCGTTGCTAGCTCCTCAAACGTCAGAGCAGCCTTTCCAGCTACACGTTTTAAATGGAATTTAGCTGATTTGATTCCAGCCTCAAATATTCCGCCGAAGTGGGGAGAATAAGCGGGGCTAAATACAAATTTTATCCCTTCAGAAGTGGCATAATCACTAACAGACTGACGGCTGGACCTAAGCAGCTTACCTAATTCATTGTTGGCACCTACGAAATTCCTGCCGTTATCGCAAAAGATCTCATGACATTTTCCTCTGCGTGACACGAATCGTCTTAGGCATAAAATAAAAGCTTGCGTACTCAGTTCACTCACCAGTTCTAAGTGTATTGCCTTTGTACTAAGGCATACAAATAAACATAGGTAACATTTACTAATTCGGTTACCACGACCTTTACGGTTGCTTATCATGAAAGGTCCAGCAAAGTCAACTCCACACGAGTAGAAAGGGAAACAAGCATTAGTACGCGCTTCAGGTAAATGACCCATTATTGGTTGCACCGTATTTGCTCGCAGACGAACGCAAACAATACACTGTCTAACTACTTGTCGCGCTAAGCATCTCCCTCCAACAGGCCAGTACTTATCACGCACCGATGCTAACAGTAGCTGTTGACCTGCGTGGAACAAACGTATATGTTCATTGATCATTATTAATTTGGTTAAATGATGTTTTGAATTTAATATTATAGGATGTTTCTTATCAAAATTATAATTTGAGTTTTCTAAACGACCACCAACACGAACAATGTCATTTGAATCTATAAATGGAGTTAACTGTAATAATTTATTTCTCTGTGGTAATGTTTTTCCTTGTTTTAGTAACCCAATTTCGAACGAAAATGATTGTAATTGACCAAATTTTATTAATAGCATAACTGAATTATTTATTTCGTCTGAGTTTATAGGGCCTGAGTACCTTTGTTTATTTTTATTACAGTTGTTAGCAAAACGTAGAACATACGCAAATATTCTACTCAGTTTATTGAAATCGGAGTACTTATTGAAATCTATAAATAAGCTCTTGTCAGCAGAACTGTTTGCTGCAGATAATAACGAATGTACCTTTAACTCGGGTATATTTTGAGCTACGAATGAATTCTGTGGCCATTCTAAACGTTCCTTCTTTAAGAAAGGAGGACCTTCCCACCACAAAGAAGACGAAGATAGGTCCTGGGGTTCAATTCCCCTTGAGGCCAAGTCAGCTGGGTTCATATTCGTAGGTACATGTCTGTGTTCAAAACCATTAGTTAACTCGTTAATTTCATTGACCCTGTTGCAGACAAACATTTTAAGATTTCTTACATCTGTTTTCAACCATCCTAAAACCACCGTTGAGTCAGTCCAAATGGTTTTACAACTTATATTAAATCGCAATGACTGTAGAACTTTATTACATAATCTGGCTCCTAGCAAAGTACCAAGTAATTCCAATTTTGGTATAGTAATTGGCTTTAAGGGTGCAACCCTTGCCTTTGCGCACAAAAGTTTTACCGTAACCTCATTTTTGTCATTTATGGAACGTAAGTATACACATGAGGCATACGCTTTCTGTGACGCATCGACAAAACAATGCAATTCTATGGATATCGGGGAATTACAAAGAACATTTCTGCTAATTTTAATATTAGAAAGAAAGTGCAAATTAGACATGAATTTAGACCATGTATTTAATAGGTTTTGTGGTATAGGCTCCTCCCAATCTAACTTAATGACCCATAACTGCTGTAAAAATATTTTTGCTTTAATAATACATGCACTAATTAATCCTAAAGGATCAAATATTTTACAAATAGTAGCTATAACAACCCTTTTTGTGATAGTTTGCGGTGGCGATTCGACCCTTGAGTGAAACTCAATAATGTCTAGTTTTGGAGAATAATTCAAACCTAGCACACTGGATTCCTTAGTCAAATCTACCGGGTCGAACATAGTATCATCCCCAGCAAATGCCTGTAAACAGTTAGTACGAATCTTTCTTAAGGGGAAGCATGCTGAATCTAGAATTTTCTTAACATTTGTATATATATGCAGTAATTCACTTTCACTATCCGCTCCCGTATTCAAGTCATCTACGTAAAAATCACTTTTGATGATGTTAGCGATAGTGTCGTCTTTGCATTCTTTAGCTAATTGTAACAAACATCTGGTACTCAGAAATGGAGCGCTGGCTAATCCATACGTTACTGTATTTAATTGTAAAACTTTTAAATTGCTATTATTATTGGGTTCCGCACAAGATGAATCCCTCCACAGAATTAACTGAAGGTGACGTTGAGAAGTATGCAAGGCCGTTTGTCGGTACATTTTCTCAATGTCTCCTAAGAGAACAAACCTATGTCCGCGAAAGCGTAACAAAATTGAGAATAAGTCGGATTGCACAACTGGACCTACGGCCTGTATGTCATTTAACGACTTACCAGAAGAAGTCTTGGCTGAGGCGTCGAATACCACTCTCAATTTCGTCGTTTCACTCTTTTCACGAATTACGCAGTGATGCGGAAGGTAATTACCAAATTCTGGGCGATCTACCTCACTCAAATGACCTAACTCCTTATATTCATCTATAAATTTAGTGTATGACTCCTTAAGTTTCGGATTTTTCTTTAACTTTAATTCTAAATTCAAAAAACGTTTCTTAGCCAAATAATATGAATCACCAAGACTAGTTTCGGGTTCTTTTAATGGCATACGGACACAAAACCGACCGTCAGGTAAGCGGCTTGTGTTTTCTACAAAGTCAGTTTCGCAAAACTGCTCTTCTAATGAATTTGTTTTTGTCTCTGCAGGTAGTTCTTCAATCTCCCAAAATTTCTTAAGGGAATCATCAATATTCGAAAGATGATTGAAATAACAATGGACCTTAGACTTGGATTGACTGATACCGACTGGGCCGGCTATCAACCATCCCAATTGTGATTCTTGTAAAGTAGGCTTATTAGACCCTAGCTTAATTTGATTTTTTCCAAGAATGTTCCAGAATATGTCAGCCCCTAACAACACATCTATAGTGGAGGGCTGGTAAAACTTTGGATCCGCTAGCTGTATACCGCACGGAATATCTAATTCTCGGATATCTATTTCGACACTGGGTAAAATACCTGTTATCGTTGGCACCAATAAACAAGAAACCTGAGCACTATATGCAGTTGAATAAGAATTAATTTTTACGACACATTTTCCTAAAATGTTAGTTTTAATGTTATTAAGCCCACACACATTTAAGGTTTCACTAGAGTTCTTATTTAACCCTAATTTCTCTCGCATAACATCTGTTAAAAATGACGATTGACTACCAGTGTCTAACAATGCTCGCGCCTTAATCGTTTTATTGTTCGACTCATTAACGATTTCTACCTGCGCCGTGCACAACAACGTATGAGTCATCGTCGTTGCCGATAACGTAACCAGCTCATTTATTGGACTATGTGCACTTTGTTCTACGTTAGAATTACTGTCATTTTTATGAATCAAAGTGTTATGTTTCCCTTTACATATCTGACAAGAACCTTTCAAACGACACTGATAACTTTTATGCCCACTACGTAAACATTTAGTGCATAGTTTTAACTTATTTACTTCGCGAATTCTATCGTCGTAGTTCATTTCCTTGAATTTCGAACATTCATGAACAAAATGACTCCCATTACAAATTATGCATAGATATTTCTTAGTACTCGAATCCGAAGCAGCCAAGAAAGATCTCACTGGTTTATTATTTTGAGAGTTCGCCTTATTATGTTCCTGTTTATCAGATCTATTATAGTGGGTAGTTTCCAAAATGTCTGCTCGGTTGCGTAAAAATGAGTAAAATTGATCCAACGACGGTAAATCCGATAAACTATTCTTATACTCCTCCCATTTCATACTAGTGGTGGAATCCAACTTTGCTGAGACCATGAATATTATTAAAACATCCCACTGCTCGGTGGGAAGCCCAAGAGTGCGCAAAGAACTCAAGTTTTTTGATATGTGATCAATTAAATACCGTAATGCCTTAAACGATTCCCTCGCAACAGGATCGATACTTAATAGTGACTTAAGGTGATTATTTATTAAAATATTTTTACTGTTATAACGGTCACATAAAATTCGCCATGCATTTTCATAACTATTAGCGGTAAACTCAATTGATCTTATAACGACAGCGGCACTATTTTCTAAGCTTGATCTGAGATAATGGTATTTATTAATTAATGGAATCGAGTCATTTTTATTAACGAGGGAATCGAAAGTATCCCTGAACTCTAACCATTTCAAATAGTTTCCATCAAACTTTGGCAAATTTATAGTGGGTAATTTTATCGAATTCATGGAATGTGAACATTGATTTGACATACTTTCATCTTTCACTGATCCTTTCTCTAGATTAGCACATTCGATCAATTCTTTAGCCCTGGAAAGAAGAGAGAAGAACTGTGATTCAATCAAATCCCGCTCAGTTAACTGTTCATCTTCATTTGAAGAGAGCAATTCTATGCCTGATTGCATCTCATTGAAATCTGATAACAACTCTTGATACTTATCAACTCGTAAAGATAATTCAAATTCAAATTCAAATTCAAATAATTTATTTTCTCTTCACAAACAATGGTATCATAAAAATTTAGACAAGCTTAGAAAGTAGTTTGTGAGAGACTGGTGTCTGCACTAGGAATACCTGTATAGCAGATCACCAGGGTCCCACCACACGGTATCAGAACATAAATTACTTATTTAGTAAATGTGAAGGGATACAGGGCATAACATAAATTCAGTGCAAAGACAATATAATGCGGAGAGAATATAATGCGGTATTCAATGAGAAAACACAGATTAAAAACAATAAAACAAAAAGAGAAGTATGTCGAAAAAATGTGATCTAATATGTGTAGGGAAAGTACGGCATTGGACTATTTTGGATGAGTTAGTAAATCCTCAGTTGCTTTATAATCCAAATTGAGGAGCCATTCAACCAGAGCAATCTTACACGCCTTTGTTGTTAGATGATAAATCGTTTTGAATCGATTTATTTTATTATATAAGTGGGAACCTAAGAAAGTATAAAACCTTTGAGAGAAACTTGTTCTTAGACCTTTAGTCGTATTGCAGACAGAGTATTTCCGGCGTTTTCCTGAGGTAGAGGAGGGATCAAATGTTAAGGTGGAATGCTTCTTGAGAACAGTACACAAAACGGAAAGTTGCCTCACGGACAAGACTTTGAAGTGTTTGTAAAGCTCTACAGTAGGATACAAGTATGGCAGAAAACAGGCTACTTTCAGTACCATCCTTTGGGCTCTTTCCAATTTTAAAATGTTAGATTTTGGAGCACCACCCCATGATGTTATGCAGTACGTCAGAAGAGACTGACACATTGCATAGTATACCCACCTAATGACCTCCACATCAGCTACGTGACGGAGATTTTTGAAAAGAAAGATTAACTTGCGAATTCTCGTCGTGAGGCTGTCTATTTGTGGTTGGAAGCTTAAATTATTATCTATTATAATTCCAAGATACTTAATTGAGGTAGTCTTTTGGAGAATGGGACAGGAGCAGGAGTCAGAATTTGTGTCAGTGCAAGAGTGTGCTTTAATCTCAAAATGGGATAGCAATTCATTATGTTTGTTAGTGAGGGAGAAGGCTATATACTTGGTTTTTTCGACGTTAAGGGTAATTACGTTACGGGACGTTATAATTCTTTGGCTTGAACACTAGTAATTTTATTCGCGCCCACCTGGGTTAAGACATCCACATAATCTTTAAACTTAGTTAATCTACCTTTCATTATGCTACGCTTTTTAAGAAGATCCTTCAAACTTCCTTCCATCGCTAATTATTTCGAACAATGAAATTAAACAATGAATTAGGTAAGAAAACGAAATTATCAAACCAGTTACAACGGTTCCGTCGCACTTTGATCCAACCGCCCGCCTGCAGTCGCCACTTGCCACTCGAGTGCTCGATGGGCTCGCGAATCACAAGCCAAGCACTGGGTACAGCGCAGTAGAAATTGCTAGGCGCGACGTTAGGCAGTTCCCGAGTTAGTCTGGAAATTTGCAGAAATGCGTAAAAGTTAATTAAACTTATGAGAGGGTAGGCGGAAAAATGACGACAGCGAAAAAATGACCAGGCAATATTTGAATAAATGGATTTATGCTTTTATATATGTAGCTAGGGATGGAAATACTTTATGCGGACATTTAAAAAAAAACTATAAGCTGAAACCCTAATTATTTCAGCGAAATGGAATTAATATACTAGAAAAAAAAAGTTAGAATGCAGTAGGTATTGGCAAGCTCTCGCAATAGCCGAAGCGTAAATTATAAAAGATAGTACGTGCACACGAAATGCTATCTCATGGCGCTTTCGGAGCGGCTAGCTGCACACAAATTTGAAGGAAAAGAATCAGAATTAGTGGATAGGATTATGTAGGCCAACTTCCCTTGAGTATTCAGCCAGACGTCCTGCAGTCCTCAGCAAAGTTCTTCACTCCACCAGGGCAGAAGGCAGCATAAGCAGCTATCCGATCCAATCTTCCTTTCCGTTAAATTCAAATTGGAGTAACGGTTAACCGTTTTTTCTTGACCCGCTGAATGCAGTATTCTATTTTATCGAAGACGGTCGCCAATTGTTCGGAATATGAATTAAATGTGACTCGCTTGGTTAAATACTTGTTTAATTCCGATTTTATGTACAATGAATTACTTATATAATTAATCGATCGCACGGCCCACGGTGCGTCCGCCGCTGACCGAATCTGTAGACGAGTAGTGGGGGCGCGGCTGCGGCTCGATCAGCTGTGTGGCCCCTCAACCCGCGCGTCCCCCGTCGCTGCTGGTGCACGCGTATTATGCGTGAACACCACTTTTTTCTACGTAATCAAAATCAAATAAAAATAACTGAAAGCTACGGAATATGCTTCTTCGTTTAATCTTACTACCTACCTATTTTGTGTCGAAAAATATTAACTGAATAGTGGTCTACAAAAACTAATTCTATTTGTATCTTTCAACCCTTTCGATTATTTTATCGATTCTGTTCCACCCGACGTTCAATCCCATCTCTATGAAAACAACTATTTAACCACTAATCTCTATTCAACCACTTATTTGTATTATTTATTGTCTATATGTAGTTTAGGTTTTACAACAGAATACTATATTATTATGATTTTAATGGAGATTATCTATCTTAAGTCCGTTTTATCAAGTTTTTTTTGTGCAATTACTCCTTTGTAGATATTTACTTCAAGTACCTTAGACCAAAATTGCCAATGAAAAACGCATTAATCAATAAAAATCGTCGCAGAGACGTTAAAACGCCTAGATAAAAGTTCATAGCAATGTCATTGTTTGAAGTTTTTGTACCTTTGTCGTAGGAGTTACGGGATTTTATTTTCAGGAATGTGCAGATATGAAAAGTTCCTGAACCTTTTTAATTACAAAATACTAATTTTCAGCTATTCAGCATTATATATTGCTAGGAACCATGTCTATACATGCATTTTCATTGCGGGATCAGTCGTCCATACTTCAGTTTAGCCATGTCCTTTTACCTGTGGTAGCTACTTCCATATGGGAGGGTCTACTATCAAAGCCATGAGGTTTTTGCTTCAATTTAGGTAAAGATACAAGAGTCTTAATTGTAACCAATGACTGTCCGAAAACTATTATAGTAATCAGCTATAAGTGACACTAAAAAAAAGGTAACTAGGGTACCTACCTACTTAAAACATGGAATAATATAATGAGGAACATTGATTAAACATTATTTTATCTCATCAGTTACGGACATTCAATAAAAAGGTGGGCAATTCAGTTTGTTTAGATTTATGATTATTTATTTTGACGAAAAGTTAAATTCTCCGTCTGTCCACGTACCCAGTGATTCGAATTCAAATCCCTGCTGCTCTGCTGCACAACACGGTAGTTTAGTGTCAATTTTTATTTTAGTGCCAATACGGCTTCACTCGATATTTTTGTTCTGACACCATTTTTCAGAACAAAATTGTGAATTGTGTTGGTATTCGTATCGATATTGTGAATTCTATGTGAACACGATTTTTAGAGACTACCCTGTTCTATTTATAGAATACTAGCAACCCGCTTGGTTGCAATCCAATAAGTATACTTATTTGGCGAAATGTCAAAACATCAAGATTTCTGTAGGTACTATATGTAAGTTAAATATAAATACATTGTATAATTATATAAACCTTTCATTCTCTAAATGATATTGAAAACCGCTTCAAAATCTGTTGCGCAGTATAAAAGAATAACGCGGTCACACGCACAGACACGAAAAGCGACCTTAAATAAAGTCGTATTAGTTACACTATTTATAACTCAAGAACGGCTGGACCGATTTTTATGATCTTTAATTTGTTGGATCTGTTGAGACAACGTTTTGATAGTCATATTAAAATTCGCATAAATTCAACAAAAAAATAATAGTGAAGATAATTAATTTTCTCATACATTCGTTCTTATTGATTCTGATTCGTTGTGAAGTTCACCGGTTCAGCTAGTTTATAAAATGTATAGATATAAATATAACTTTTTAATGTTACCAGTAGGTATAGAAAAAGGCAAATTTTATTTATTTTTTCACGACTTACTTACGCCCTTTTTGATCACAGTGCAGAGCAATGTTAATCCTTAAAGAGGAGATCAAAGCAAATCGCTTTAACCCAGAAACCCTTACTTTGTACATTTTTATGAAATTCACTGCCAGCAGAATACTTACAATTTTTTTTGGGTAAAATTAAAAATGTTTTTGGTGGCATTCGGACCTCCTGAAATTTCGTTTTAAATTATTACCAGTTAAAACGACTTAATATGTTTGGAACATACATAAAGCTTTGTCTAAGTTTATACAGAATTAAAATGAAATATTAGTCGCATCCGGTCATTCGTTTGACTATTCGGAACGCTAGCGCCATCTGGTGGCGCTTGACAGAGTCTAGCCTGAGTTCGTGGGAGTCGACGACAGCTCGACAGAACAATGTGGAGCTCTAGGACATTGGACATCGTACGAACAACATGTGCTCAGAAACTGGCCCGCGTTCCGTATCTGGTTGTGTCGTGTACCTACAGTGTGTAATTTGCTAGTGTGATTAAATTGTTCGTGAAATTATAATCTGATTTGAACTGCAAACCGTTTTCTATTGCGCAATAACCAACACTACCCACACAGTAGCCCACACTAGTTAAAATATAGGTGATAATAACGAGACGTCAATAAAAATAAATAATGACTTACACATACATAAACTCACGCCTTCTTCCCATGAGGATAGGCATAACGCCACCTGCTACGAGCGCTTATATACTTAAACAAAAACTTATTAAAAACTAGCGACCCGCCTTAACTTCGCACGGGTGCACTTTTTTTTAGAATTTCCTAAATTTTCTTTCATACAAACCTTATCCTGGCAATACCGAGCACAACAAAAAAATAATTATCCAATTTGGTGCAGTCATTCGGAAGTTATGCGCGTACAGACATTTCGGCGACTTTGTTTTATACTACGTATAAGGATAACTATACACCGTGTTCCGGATGATATAAATAAACTTCGACCAGATGTACAGATTATGGAAATAAGCATTTTACATTATGGACACATTAATGAATTCTTATTTTTTGTTAATTTTTATACAAACTAAATGCCTTGTTGTAAATCACCCGCTATGCACGCTTCTTTATCCGAATTGGCAACGACGTATTTTCATTCATAAGATTTGACGGGCTGAAACCTGTCAAAAATAAGTTAAGACCCTTTCTTACTGCATAGCTCAATTAAATTTCATTAAATGAAATTACAAATATCTTTGTAACGAAGCCTTTTTAAGTACTACTTCCTTTGTTAGATTTAATTTGTAAAAGCTATAAAAGCTTTTGTCAAATTTTATGGATAACGTGAAGAGCATGGTGTATAGGTACCTACTATCCTAACTTAACTAAAAAACTATTAGAAAAATAAAATATGGCGTCGAAAAATTGATCTCATCTGTGTCGACTGGTATTGTACCCAAGAGTCAGACGGAATTATTATTTATTTATTTATTCAGTAGTACACATACATTTTATACATATAATTTGGTGCCAACATAAACTCATTAGAGTTTTACCGTGCACCAAAATCATCGACTACATAATTTAGAGAATTATAACCACTTACGTAGGTACTTAGACAAAAAGTAACAACAAAAAAATAAAAATACATCGGGTATAAGCGAACTATTAGCTAAAAACTAACCAGAGCACATCACGCCAAACAATACGCAATTGCCACGTTGTATGGCAATATTTAGCCTCTGGCAAAGTTAAAAACCAGCCCTTGAGTCACGGGCAATGTCAACCACATGTTTAGAGATTTCATAGACCATGAGCACTTGTCTAAATTATTATTATTATTATTATTTGGTTAGACACACTAGCAGATAATTAGCTGATGCATGTGTATCGTATAGCTAGGAGATATTTAGTCTGTCCAGTAGATTCTTGAAGCAGTTCAGTGTGGAAGCCGTCACAACATTTTTCGGGAGCCCATTCCATGCTGTTACAACTCGGTTAGACAAGAGTTGCTTCAAGGGCTTTTTTTTTTGAAGAAATTTCCATAGCTTTAGGGAATGCCCACGCAAATGTGTGTTCGCATTCAGTGTGTAAATATCTTGAAGGCTGGGCACTTCGTAGTGTTTGGTAAGTATTTTGTATGTCTCAATTAGCCTACCCCTTTGTCTGTGCTGCTCCAGTGTGATAAGGCCAAGGTCTTTGAGGCGTTGTTCGTAAATTAGATCTGATAATAGCTATACAGGGTCAAATTGACTTTGCCAGCGAAACTCCGTAGATTGTGATGAGTATCGATATCACACATTACAAAATGAAATTTATGTAAAGTTTCCACAAAAAAAAAATATTTTCAATAGGGGGTCAAATGTAATATCTGCGGATGTTGACGCCAAAAAAAATCAAATGTTTTTTTTTTTCGTTTTATCATGTTTAGATATGACAGCCATCACGTCTGCGGAGTTTCTCTAGCTAATTTTATTAGACCTTGTGTACAGTCACGAGCACCATATGTCAACATTTGGCAACATTAAATTGCGATTTTTTCACGAAATAACGAATGCAACTTTGAAATACGACACTTTACATAATACCTATGGGTTCGAAAATACTATGTTCCTACTAACATAAAATTTAATTCAAAAATAAAGAAGAAAATCGCCTTTGAATAAAGCCAAGTGTATACATACGTTTTGCTCGTGACTGTACCTATATCCAAAACTATCACTGAGTAAATCATAGTCGGTTTGCCGCTGAGTCTTACGAAAAACACCCTCTGTTTCGTACATGTATAAGATATAGGTACACATTATATGTTAATATATATGTTTTTATTTACGTCGAATCCTTTTATCCCGGAGTGGTAGTAAAACACTTGAGGCCACATTTATTTCTCGACATCCGTGAAGCCATAGAGGATAATGTTTGGGCGAGAAACATTGATGCATGTACTTCACTACATGTGTTGGTTTATTTTCCTGCTACTGTAACTAACTGATTTGGACAAAATGGCCATCAATTTAGGTTCTTTTTTATGTAGCATAATTACTTCTTCTAAATCTTTGTTTCTCCAGCAATGTTGTTTGTAAAGGGAATTGCTCACTTTGTTAGGGTGATCTGGCTAAGCGTGGACAAGATCTTTATTAATAAATAACTTGCATTTCAAAAATTACTTATCTATAGGAAAGTAAATATTGTAATAAAGTTGTAGCAAGATGCAAGAATATGCTTCAACTGGCATGTGAAAAATTGGAACCTTGCCGGGTAAAATCTTTGTAATAAGCTTATTATTTTCTATAATATATTATTTGCCAGTAGTATTTTGATATAATCTGATAAGAAAAACAAACGTTCGAAGCAGCGAGAAAACAAAACAACATCCACAATGCACGAAAACAAAGCGAATGGTTTTTTCATTGTTACAGTTCATCATCATCATCTGCCTAGCCTTTTCCCAACTATGTTGGGGTCAGCTTTCATTGTTACAGTTGTCAGATGTAATTTCACTTGACGAGATGTTCGATATGAATCGATACTCAAGTGGGTCGGTAAAACAGAATTTGATTGATTTTCACATCGATTCAACTATATATACGATCCACTACAGTAAATTGATAAAGGTTATTGTGTATGAAAGTTAAATGAGAAAAAATGAAAATCTCAGGAAAAATACTATTAAGGCGGGCCGTTATTTTCCAAAAACACTCTACTCAATCACAACTGACATTGGCAAAATAGTTCGGGCAAAATCGGGACTCTGCTTTGTTTGTCTGTCTGTCTGTTTGTAAGAAATTGAATGGAATTAAAGGCGAACATATTAAAAAATATTAATTAAAAGCGATTTTATATCGATACTCGGATCAAAATGAACCATTGCGAAGCAGAATATCGATACAAACCAACAGGATCGATCATCTCTAAAAGCGATACAGTAGGAGTTGCCAGGAAAAAAATCTGACAATAATCGATTTATAGAACCGTTATTCTAATCTAAAAAAAAATATGTCACAATACTAATAACGTTTTCGATTGTTTTATTTTAAAACAATGTAAATGAGTATAATCTTCGCATACAATATTGACCAGTACTCGTTTTGCAGACAAACACTTTTTTTTTGCCATAATTATTGATTATCTAATCGATTACAGACTGAAATTGATATTTTATTTCCGCGCTGGTAACACTGCGTCAAACAAATGGCTATGCTTTTTAACCGTAGGATACAATTTAAATACTCTTTATTTCGACTTTTTGTTCGTATACCTGGCTACTATGTGATGTGCAAAAATATTTCATTTAGAATAAATAATATTGTTTAGTAAAAATATTTTTTACCGGGCATCTTGTCCACGCTTAGCCGAAACTGGCGATTCCCTTTAATGACTGTATACAAACAAGGTTTTATGACAAAAATACAATCTGCCTAGCGTTTCCTAAATGTATCCTATGTCCTTTCAGAGGTAACAGACAGATAGACAGACACCCTTTCGCATTTATAATAATTATAGTATGGATAATATGGATCTAAAACGTGTAGGTGTAAGCTAGGTATTAATTGTCTGAAATAGGAATGCGAGTTGTTATTGTAGACAAAGAGCTTCGTAAGCCCTTTTCACGATAAGTACACTCAATAAACTAAGCCCTGAGAATAGAATACCTCCTGAGAATAGCAAGAACACAAGAAAAGTGGCAAATCATCTCTCTATATTTATTTATGCTTTATCGCACTTAGCACTATCTATATAGTCGGAAGGGCAATCCATAATCTTAAGGTCAGTAGTCACTTAAATCACCTCTTAAAGACTGCTTGAGTATGTCTTTTATGATCACATTTTTGAACAGCCGCACAGATCGATCGATCAGGTTAAGCTACGCTCGCCACGGTTGGTCTGTGGATGGGTGACCATCTTTACATACAGTGACTCCTCCGTGCCTCGGAAAGCACGTTAAGCTGTTGGTCCCGGCTGTCATTCGTGGATCTTTGACAGTCGTTACGGGTAGTCAGAAGTCCGAAAGTCTGACAACCAGTCTTATCATGGGGTATCGTATTACTCAGTAACTGGGTTGTGGAGGTCAGATAGGCAGTCACTCCATGTAAAATACTGGTATTCAGCTGCATCCGGTTAGACTGAAGGCCGATCCCAACATAGTTGGGAAAAGGCTAGGCAGATGATGGTGATTTTTGTTCTTCAATCAACTCAGCCTATGGCAGGTTACTATTGCCTCTACAAGGCAGCGCTACAACACCCTGTTCTTCGCCCTCTGCATCCAGTCCGTCCAAGCCAGCTTCTTAAGGTCGTCGGTCTATCTAGCTGGGAGTCCCACACTACGCTTGCCAATAAGCGTCCTCCTCCTAATAACCGAACCCAATATCCCAATACCCTTATTGAACATTTTTAGTGCAGCAGTTTGCGAAAGCAAACGCAAGGTAGGGCGCCCTCAAGCAAGGTGGAGCGATGATCTTCGCAGTGTGGCTGGTAGCAGCTAGATAAGAGTTGCCTAGTATCAAGCTGAAAGGCCTACGTCCAGCAGTAAGGGTCTCCCTTGTTTCATTGAAAAGAAATTGCCAAATTATCACTTCCCAAACAATTTTCCGCATAATTTCATTTGCCAAATCATTACTTCGCAAATAAACTTTTCCCAAAAAATTGTAACGCAAACCTAATGCATGTGAACGTTTAAACAATAACTTGCTTACCAAATAGTACTTTTACCAATTTTAATTTAGTCAAATATTTCAATTGGTATAACACATATTTTACGCAAAATAAAATAAGCCAAATATTTAGTACTGTTGGGGCCCCTATTTCTCTCTACCTAATTGGCCCTGTTTAATATGATATAAGGTAATGGTATCTGTATTCTCATTCGCTCGATATTGCATCCAATGTTGCCTATCGACCGACCGCAACCATGCAATGCAATTTAAAAAGTAATTATGTAAGTAAAATCATGTAACTCCCAAAAAAAAATATTTTTGTATATATATTTTTTTCATAACAAATCATTTGACAAGTAAATGTTTATTGTCTAAAGATTGTTTGCTGCAATAAATTCATTTGATTACACACCAAATGCCTAAATGACATTATCTTTGATAATATTCTGCCAAGTAAAAATTTGACCAAATGAAAAATGTGCGTGCTAAATCATTCCAAACATTGCATTGGTATAAAAAAGGTTGTTAAAATTTGTTTGGGTAGTGAAATTTTGGCAAAATCTTTTCGGCAAAACAGCAGGATCGCCTGCTGTAGGCTGATGACGAGTGCAGTAAGCTTACCTAATTAAAATAATTCCGTTGTTAAACTCACATAATTCTTTTAGATAAGGTAGTTCCTCTTGGCGACCGTTAGGAAATCTAACACTTCCTAACTGGCAGTCTTCTCAGAAGAAAGAAAACATTGACTGTCCACTGGACCAATGCCTATGTTTAAAAATACAAGTAAAAAGCAATCTCAACAAAAACGCAAACTAAAAAGATATAAACAAGTCACCACAGAAACAGACACACTCATTTAAAATCTAGTCGCAGGTCATAATGTACCTCTTTAACAGAGTTGAGTGTCGTCGTCGCCGGAAACCATCCCTTCCCCGTGCTAGTGCTCGGGGACTTCAATGCCAAGAATTTGGCCTGGGGTTCCCGTTACACGGATGTGCGGGGCAGGATGGTGGAGGACTGGGCTCTGGAAACAGGCCTGGTCGTCCTAAATCGGGGTTCTGTTCCCACGTGTGTGCGGATGCGGGGTGAGTCCGTGGTGGACATCTCGTTCGGCAGCCCCGCTCTGTCACAACGTGTCATTGACTGGCGCGTCATGGAGGGGGTGGAGACCTACTCCGATCACCGGTATATCCGGTTCGAC
This sequence comes from Mesoligia furuncula, assembly GCA_916614155.1. Lineage (NCBI taxonomy): Eukaryota > Metazoa > Arthropoda > Insecta > Lepidoptera > Noctuidae > Mesoligia > Mesoligia furuncula. The sequence continues at coordinate 18,982,626 of OU744800.1, read as the reverse complement.
GTCTCCGCCCAGACCTCTAGCGCGCTGGTCCAACAGGCCCCGAGTGGTCCGCGGTGGGCGCTAAAACAGCTGGACCGGGAGCTCCTCCTGGAAGCCTCGATCGTGCAGGCCTGGGTGTCATCACCGGACAGGCCTGCCGATATTGACGATGAGGCGGAGTGGTTCCGGGAGGCCATGTCCGAAATTTGTGACGTGGCAATGCCCCGAGTCCGGCCAGGACGCGCCCGACGTCAGGTGTACTGGTGGTCGCAGGAGCTGGAGACGCTACGCAAGGCGTGCGTCGATGCGCGACACCTTTACACCAGGCACCGCAGGCTCCGCATTCGCCCTCCGGGTGCGGAAGCCACGGAGGCGGAGCTGTACGAGGGGTACAGAGCGGCGAAGACCGCCCTCCAAGAGGCTGTCCAGCGGGCCAAGGATGTGGCCCGCGAGGAGATGGTGGAGTCTCTGAACAGAGATCCGTGGGGGCGCCCTTATAAAATGGTGCGGAATAAACTCCGCACCTGGGCCCCCCCGCTGACGCAGAGTCTCCGCCCCCAGCTGGTGGAGGAGGTGGTGAGCGCTCTGTTCCCTTCACGGGGGGAGCACACTCCCCCGCCCATGGCTCCGCCAATTGCGGTGCCCGAAGCGGACCACGCGGACGACGACGACATCCCTGCAGTGACCGGGGTAGAACTGAGAGCGGCGGTAGGAAGGCTGAAGGCCAAAAATACCGCCCCAGGACCCGACGGCTTGCCAGGTAAAGCCTGGGTCCTGGCCTCGAGGGCTCTCGGACCTCGACTGGAGGCGTTCTTAAGCGCATGTTTGGAGAGAGGCCAGTTTCCACGCCGTTGGAAGACGGGGAAGCTGGTCCTCATTCGGAAGCCAGGGCGCCCTGCGGACTCTCCGTCCGCATACCGGCCCATCGTGCTGCTCGACGAGGTCGGCAAGCTCTTTGAGAGAGTGATTGCGGGCCGCCTCGTCGGGCACCTGGTGAGGACGGGGCCGGATCTTGCGGACAGCCAGTTTGGTTTCCGCAAGGGGCGCTCGACGGTGGACGCCATCATGCGCGTGAGAGCCCTCACGACGGGGGACGCGGTGTCCCGGGGTGGGGTCGTCGTGGCGGTGTCACTCGACATCGCCAACGCGTTCAACACCCTCCCCTGGAGCACCATTGTGGAGGCACTCCGGTATCACCGGGTGCCGCCCTACCTCCGTCGAATAGTCGAGGAGTATCTGACGGAAAGAGCCGTCAGCTACCCCGGTCGCGATGGGGAGTGGAACCGGCGAGAGATGTCGTGCGGTGTCCCACAGGGATCGGTCCTGGGGCCGCCTCTGTGGAACATCGGGTACGACTGGGTGCTGCGCGCCGACCTCCCTGATGGCGTCAGCGTGGTTTGCTACGCTGACGACACGCTGGTCCTGGCGCAGGGGAGGTCGCATCAGGCGGCGGCCGACGCGATGACACGCGGGGTTGCGATAGTCGTGGAGAGGATCCGGCAGTTGGGTCTCGAGGTGGCATTGCACAAGTCCGAGGCCATTTCGTTTCATGGGCCCCGGAACGCGCCGCCATCGGGATCCCAACTAACGGTAGGAGGGGTTCACATCGGCGTCGGGATGACGATGAAATACCTGGGTCTCGTCCTCGACAGCCGGTGGAACTTCGTGGAGCATTTCCGACGTTTGGCCCCCAAACTGGAACGGGCCGGGGCCGCCTTCAAGCGGCTCTTGCCCAACCTGGGGGGGCCAAACGCCTCCTGCCGGAGGCTTTACGCGGGGGTCGTGCGGTCCATGGCCATATACGGGGCCCCGGTGTGGGCGCGTTCACTGCGGCGGCGAGCCGCCCACTACCTGAACGCGCCCCAGAAGGTGGTAGCCATAAGGGCTATCCGGGGCTACCGCACGATCTCTGGCGAGGCGGCAAGCCTCCTTGCCGGACTGCCGCCATGGGATCTGGAGGCGATAGTCCTCGCGCGCCTGTATGAGTGGCGCGCGGAGGCACTACGCCGGGGGGAGGATCCGCTTCCGCGGCAAATCGCTGCGGAGCGGACGGATCTCCGGCGCGATCTCATGGCGGCATGGAAAGAGCGACTGTCGCAACCCAGCGCAGGGCACGCCGCGATAGCGGCGATAAGACCCCTCTTTGAGGAGTGGCTAGAGAGGCGCCACGGCGCCCTCACCTTTCGCCTGACGCAGGTCCTCACCGGACACGGAAGCTTCGGGAGGTTCCTGCACATCATCAGGCGGGAGGAAACGCCCGGGTGTCACCATTGCCAGGATCGCCCAGAGGACACGGTGGAGCACACGGTGGAGGTCTGCCCCGCTTGGGCGGAGCACCGCCGTGTCCTCGTAGAGGCGATTGGCAGCGACGGCGACCTCTCGCGTCCGGCCCTGGTGCAAGCCATGGTCCGGGGCGAGAGGGAGTGGGAGGCAGTCACCTCCTTCTGCGAAGCAGTCATGCTAGCGAAGGAGGTGGCGGAACGGCTCAGGGAGAGAGCCTCCCGTCCCAGCCGCCGCGGGAGACGCTCCGGGCGTCGGGAGCCGCGTGACGATTCCCGGCCACCGTAGGCGCGGGCCTGCGGGCGGAGAGTAATGGGTAGCTCACCGCCCGATCAGGACCAGGCCCGTGCCGGACGGCGCGTACGTGTTCCACGCGCGCCTCAAAGTGATGTCAGCATCGAGGAGGGGCCCCTTAGGGCCGAAGCCTGCCGGGTCAGCGGGATTGTCCGAAAGGGTTACCGCTGGCCCGGAACATAAAGGGCTAAGGAAGGAACACGGGTGGGTTTTAGTCAGTAAGAGTCTGACACTCCCTTCCGCTCCACCCAGAGCGGGAGGAGTCATTTGATGATTTCCCATCCACAAAAAAAAAAAAAAAAAAAAGGTCATAATGTACCGTTTGCCAAAATACAACGAGAAGTTTAGGTGTTATTAGGGAACAGATGAACATACATAATGTACTCGTATGAAACTTCATATAATGACTCCTAGGCTATGAATGTACAGACGCCAGCACATCAAGCTACCCGAAACTGTCAAATTTTCCTAATCAACTTTGAACCTTATGTTTTGGCGATAAAGTTGAAAATCTATTAAAGAAATTTGACAGATTGTAGTAGCTTGATGTGCTGGCGTCTGTACAAAGCCTGTTAAAATCATAACCCTCCTTTGGCTTTGCTTAGTCGGGTAAACACTAGTTCCAGTATACATAATTATACTAGAGTAAAAGCTAATTCGTTATATCATTAATTATACTATCACTTTAGGTACAAAAACGAATTTTGTCAATCACATCAATATTTGATATCCCGTTTTAAAATTTTACTACGTCATAATTATAACGAGCTTGCATAAATAAAACGGGACTCGTATGCCAACTAATTGTTTATTAATGTGGCACAATTTTGTCAGATAATTAATCACTGGCACCACCTGGTAACAATGAAGCGCTTGACACATCGCATGTTACTAGATTAATCGTCCGGTCATTTGGTGACCGGAGATACGGCCAGTATAAGTAGCTGATGATGTGACATTGTTTGTCTAAGGACGTGATATAATGATCGATTGTTAAATGATAAGAAATCACACTAATATTAGGTACAAAGGCAAACGTTTGTGAGTGTGTTTGTGTATTTGTTACTTCTTCACGCACAAACGGCTGAAAGGAGATGTTTGAAAACGGGCCCAGTATATATAAGGTGTAAAAAAATTAACCTTACAAACTTTAAGAGGTGCTTTAGACCATTGGACTGAACAACTTTCACTATGAGACCAACTCTGAAATCACGAAAAAAAATCCACTGTTTAATACAAAAGTTCATTACCTACTTGATCAAAATGTATGAAACAGCGGATTTTTTTTTCGTGATTTCAGAGTTGGTCCCATAGTGAAAGTTGTTCAGTCCAATGGTCTAAAGCACCTCTTAAAGTTTGTAAGGTTAATTTTTTTACACCTTATATAAGGTTTTTAGGGTTCCGTAGCCAAATGGCAAAAACGGAACCCTTGTAGATTCGTCATGTCTGTCTGTCTGTCCGTCTGTCTGTCTGTCTGTCTGTCCGTCCGTATGTCACAGCCACTTTTCTCCGAAACTATAAGAGCTATACTGTTGAAACTTGGTAAGTAGATGTATTCTGTGAACCGCATTAAGATTTTTACACAAAAATGGAAAAAAAAACAATAAATTTTAGGGTTCCCCATACTTAGAACCGTAACTCAAAATTTTTTTTTTCATCAAACCCATACGTGTGGGGTATCTATGGGTAGGTCTTCAAAAATGATATTGAGGTTTCTAATATCATTTTTTTCTAAACTGAATAGTTTGCGCGAGAGACACTTCCAAAGCAGTAAAATGTGTCCCCCCCCCCCCCTGTAACTTCTAAAATAAGAGAATGATAAAACTAAAAAAAATATATGATATACATTACCATGTAAACTACCACCGAAAATTAGTTTGAAGGAGATCTAGTAAGTAGTTTTTTTTAATACGTCATAAATCGTAAACCACAATTTACCATTCATTCAATCAACTCAAAAATAAAAAAAAAACATTTAATTTCATAAACATAAACCTTATGCATAAACCCGGATGTTACGGAACCCTCGGTGCGCGAGTCCGACTCGCTCTTGCCCGGTTTTTTTTTATATAAGGTGTAAAATGTTTTTTTTGTATACAGAAAAATCGAAAAATCGAGAAAAATCCCTGGAATTCGAGTAAAATACTGATAAATTGCATAAATGCATATTTTTCTTGTAATCATTTGATATTTATCACGTCACAATAAATTAAGTCACAATAAATTAAAGAAATATATTAAAATTAAAAAACTAATTAAACGATCACAGAGAGCAATTAAAAAACAAAATCTTTTAAAATTAAATATTTCCCTTAGAAAGGAACGTGTTATCCTTTCTAAAAGTTTAAATAGTTGTACTGTTGAGTTAGATCAATGTAGGGAAAAGTATGACATTGATACAAAGCTCCTATATAATGATATACTACACAAGGAGCAATTGCTGAAGGATATTTTTGAGAAATATGAGGCTTCACAACAACAACTAAGTGAGCGATTGTTTGAGGCTGGGGAACTACTGGAATTGGTGAAGTGCAATGCTGAGAGTTATGAGTCTCTGATTAATAATCCCTCATGCAGCTGTGCAAACCAACCGCCACCTCCTCAGCCTCAGAGTGACTTGTCTTCACCGGTGTTGTCTCTTCCAGCAGAGTCATGTTTTAGTACACAGAATAATAAATCAATTTTTTTTAGTGACGAATTAGGTTCAGGCTTTGCAAAAATATTACTTAATTACCTTAGCCATAGTTTTACCAATCATAGCTATCATAACATAAATTTTAAACAAATGATTAAAAGAATTGCAAACACAAACCTAGACAATTATTCTACAATGGTTTTGCTACTAGGTAAAAGTACTGGTATTACCAGAAAGGACAAACATAGGTAAGCTAATGTTGTGTGCTTTACCTTACTCTAATAGTCTATCAGAATATGAAAATAAATATATATATAAATTGAACAACACTATTCACATGCTGACATGTCATCATAGTGACAAATTATTGTTTTTTGACACTAATAAGTTTGTTAGTGGTTTTAAGTTAACTCAGAGAACTTTATCTCTGTCTTGGGAATGTAGACATATGATTGCTATGTTGATAGCATATAATATTAATGGGGTTATAGCATTAGCTATAACCCCATTAATATTATATAACAGATTCGTCCCTAATACTACAATTTGTTATATTAATAACAAATTGTAGTATTAGGGACGAATCTGTGTTGTCTAGTTATACTAACAACATAGTGATGAATAATTATGAATCATCATGTTGTACGAAGGAGAGTCCACCTATAATACCAACATCATTGGAGGCCACTACCAGTCAGATAGGGTATTCTCTTCCTGCTGGAACTCATACAGGCTCACTAGACACTTCAGTCGTAGTTGTGGTCACGGAGGTCACTCCGGATAACTCTTTAAACTAGTTAGTAAGACAACAGAAGTTACCCCTGCAAATAACCAATTACTATTAGAGAATAATAAAAAGGTATCTTCTGGCAATATTACTCAGAATAATAAAAAACTAAAGGGAAGGCAACATATTTTAAAATTATTTAATCAAAATATCCAAGGTTGTTCTTCTAAATTACTGGAAATAGAATTGTTTTTAGAAAATACCAAGTTTGATATCATTTGCTTAACAGAACATTGGTTAAAAGCCCATCAAGTAATGTCAATTAACTATGAAAATTATTGTGTAGTTAGCCATTTCAGCCGAACATGTATGATACATGGCGGATCATTAATATTAGTTAAAAATTCTATTAAATCAAAGGAACGAAAAGACATCATCGGGCTGTCTGTTGAACACACCATTGAATTGTCCTGTGTTGAGCTCGATAAGCATGTGGTAGTATGCGTATACAGACCTCCAAGTTACCAGAATCTAGCTGTGTTTGATTCTGTAATGGAAGATGTGCTAAAGAAACTTTCTGCCAGTAGTAAATCAATAATAATATGTGGCGATTCTAATATTAATTTGTTAGAAAATAACTCTAATACTATCAGATTATTAAGTCTTTTTAGGTCATTTGATTTGTCAAATGTTTTTATTGAACCCACCCGAGTGACAGCTTCCTCTGCCACTTGTATAGATAATATTTTCTGTAACTGTGATTATTTACACAAACAAATTGTAAATAAGTTGCCTTCTGATCACAGTGGACAAACAATAACATTTTGCTCCTACATGCCTTTACAAAAAAAAATAATAAGGTTTAGGTCAATCACATATAAAAATTTAGAGAAATTAAATAATTATTTGGCTAGTAAATTATGCGTTCAGAGTTTTAATAATCAATGTGACCCAAATGAGTTTTACGCTGAGTTCTTTTCACTATTAAACACTCAATTTAATGACACTTTCCCACTACAGACTAAAAGTATTTACACAAAGTTCTTATTTAGTGATTGGGCGACTCCAGGTATTCGTAAAAGCAGGGAAACCCTTCACCCACCCAGAGCGGGAGGAGTCATTTGATGATTTCCCATCAACAAAAAAAAAAAAAAAAAAGGGAAACCCTTTTTGAACTTTATGGCCTGAAGCATCATATGAATAACACAAGCTTTCATCAGTATGTTGCAACATATTCTAAGACTTTCAAAAGTGTATGCAAAACAGCTAAAGCTTTTTATATTAGCAATAAAATAAAATCAGCCGATGATAAAATAAAAACTACCTGGCAAATAATAAATAGTGAAACAGGTAGGAAAAAACAATGTAATACTGAATTTAATTTAGAGACTGCACATGGCCCCATCAATTCAGATGTAGAAATTGCTCAGGAATTCGAAAACTTTTTTGCTAATATTCCCATTAAAACTACTGAAACTTTAAATTCCTCACCCGCGCTTTCTGCTAACTTACTTAGAAAGAATGTTAAGGCATGCCCTTCGGAGTTTAGGGTTCAGCATACAAACCCCCAGGCTGTTATAAAAGCTTTTAAAGATCTTAAAATTAAATCAAGAGAAGATCTCTGGGGAATGTCTGTAAAAGTTTGTAGATCTATCATCGAAACGATTGCGCCCTATTTAGCTTTCATATTTAACATCAGTGTAGACCAAGGAGTCTTTCCGGATCTCATGAAACACAGTAAAGTTGTTCCTTTATTCAAATCCGGTGATAGTAAAGAACCCAACAATTATAGGCCTGTGTCGATTCTGCCAGTTCTCAGTAAGGTGTTCGAAAAGTTGATGCTCAATCAAATGTTACGACACTTTAATAAAAATTCCATCTTTCATGAACAACAGTACGGTTTCACCAAAGGGCGTTGTACCACTGACGCCGGTGTCACCCTAATAAAGAACATTTTCAACGCCTGGGAGGAAGCACAAGATGCCATTGGAATCTTTTGCGACCTCTCTAAGGCGTTCCATTGCGTAAACCATGAGACACTTTTGCTGAAACTTGAGCACTATGGGATTAGGAATTTAGCTCTTGATTTACTAAGGTCATACCTAAAAGACAGAAAGCTTAAAGTTCAAGTAAACGGCGTAAACTCATTAGGGTCTGAAATGGCAATGGGCGTTCCTCAAGGTTCGATATTGGGTCCATTCCTCTTCTTAGTTTACATTAATGATTTACCCCAATTACTTCAAAATCAACCGAAGATGGTGTTATTTGCAGATGACACCTCATTGATCTTTAAGATAGACAGACGTGCACAAAGTCTTGACGACGTGAATAACTCTATTCTTCAGGTCCATGATTGGTTTACGGTAAATAATCTGGTACTAAATGAAAAGAAAACCAAATGCATTAGATTTAAATTACCTAATGTTAGAAGTAGCGAATGTGACATCATACTGAATGGAGAAAAACTGGATTTTGTTGATCAAACGGTTTTTCTGGGAATCACGCTAGACGAGAAATTACAATGGGGACCTCACATAACATCTCTTGCGGGGCGGCTTAGCTCGGCCGCTTATGCTGTTAGAAAGATAAGACAGTTAACTGACGTAGAAACCGCGCGTTTAGTCTATTTTAGCTACTTTCACAGCATTATGTCGTACGGCATTTTACTATGGGGTCGAGCTGCTGACATTGAATCCATCTTTATTTTGCAAAAGAGAGCTGTCAGAGCCATTTATAATCTACATCGCCGCGAATCTCTCAGGGAACTTTTTAAAAGGATTAATATTATGACGGTACCTTGCCAATTCATTTATGAAAATATTATGTATGTAAGAAAAAATCTACATCTTTTTAATAAAATAAGCGATAGACATAATTTTAACACTAGAAATAAAGATAAAATACATCAACCTTTTTTTTTTTTCCTGTGGCAACACTACAGCTAACAGCTGTTAAAAACTTGTTCTCGTAATTTTAATCTTAAATATTAAATTTCGTTTGTTTTTTAGGCCTATTACCAATTACTCCTCAAGTAAATAGGATAATAATGTGTATTTTGTGTTAGATTCACATAACTAGTGCAAATAATTGTAAATATTTCAATGTGAATCAGTGACAGTTGCCGGCACAAGTGAATTTTGCATTGTCATCTCGATATCAGGTACAATAGAGATGGGTTTCTACCCGGTAAATACCGGGTAAATACCCAAAATACCCAAATGCAGGGTTTTTACCCGGGTAAATACCCAAATGGTGGGTATTTACTTTTTCATTATTGTTTTAAGTCTTTTATACACTTTAAGCAATAAAAAATGTTTATCAAATGTGTTTTATGCATGAAATGTAAATGGTGTCAGCAAAGAATAGTTTTCTACTAACAAATCATATAAAAATTGTACGTCTGTATTTTTTACATATTATATTAGGTGGTTTATATTACATTTGATTATAGTAGTTTTAAATTAAAGACTATTTGAATATCACAGCATGTCGTAACAAATATTTATTGATAAAATACATTAAATAAACGTGAATCATCAAACTCTTGAGTATGTAAGATGAAGAAAATTACTTTTTTATTTTGTAACATAACTTAATATCATTTTTACTCCAAACGTAAGGGTTTGATGAAAAAAAAAAGTTCTAAGTATGGGGAACTCCCAAAATTTATTGTTTTTTGTTTTTGCTATTTTTGTGTGAAAATCCTAATGCTGTTCACAAAATACATCTACTTACCAAGTTTCAACAGTATAGTTCTTATAGTTTCGGAAAAAACTGGCTGTGACCTATGGACGAACGGACAGACAGAAATGACGAATCCATAAGGGTTCCGTTCTTTGCCATTTGGCTACGGAACCCTAAAAAGGGAGTTCCGATTCCAAATTAAATGAAAGGACATTATATAAAGAGGAAAATCAGCCAAGTTCAGTACATTTTGACCAGTTAGGCGAACACAAATGTACTGACCAGCAGATTTTTTTTTCGCGATTTCAGGTTTGGTCCCATAGTAAAAGTTGTTTGTTTTCATGACTACAATCACGTGTTTAAGTGTCGTTCACTAATTACCAGTCACCCTATATATGTCATTTACTTTATAGAAACTTCATCAAATCAGTTAAAAAAAATTACATTTATGCTAAAATTACAGTTATTATCAGTTAATAAAGCAATTTAATCAGGCTTTGAGACGAAAAACATATGAAAGTAGCCGAACTTATAACATGGATGTGTTAAAAAAAAACGGGCTAAAATTCACCTAAACTTTATTAAATAAAACGTTCCATAAAGTGTTTATAGTTTATACCCATGCTTTTGGGTATTTACCGGGTAAAAACCCTGTTTATACCCAAATTGGGTATTTACCCGGTAAATACCCGATGGGTATTTACCCACCGCCCATCTCTAGGTACAATACTCTATATTCTGCTTGGTATTAGTTTGTTTACGTACTACAATTTCAACAGCAATTAGTTTGTTCATTTTTAGTAAGGCTACTTATTGATGCCAATGACCTTTGAACGTAAACATAACCTTACTTTGGTTTGGTGACAGAACTCCTTAGAATTGCATCTAAATTTCATTTTTCCCTTAAAACTAATCATATTCTCAACTGCTGCCACAACTACCTTCTCTCTTCTAATTTCTTGTCGCTTCCTTACTAGTTTTTATCATGATTATGACTCGCAGCGCCCGTGCTCGCCTCGGAGAGTCCAAACTCAATGAGGCTTTGAGCGCCTTAAAGGCGTCAAAGGAGTCCTGTGACCAACTAATTAAGGAAATAGAGGACAATGAAAGGGTGCTCTTTGATGCACACGACAAGAATAGGAAGTTAAAACTTGAAATGGCTCAGATATATACTCAATACACTGATGCCATAGAAGAACGGGATAGACTTCAACTTATTGTGGACGGGTTCAGCCAGTGTAGCACAGAGTATGAACAAGCTCTTAGTCAAAAACATACATTACAACAGCAGCTACATGAGGCTCAAAGTCAAATAACACAACTTGAGACAACCAATCTTAACATCACCGCCTCGCTGAACCAAAGTCTGTTCAATGAATTGATGCCTATTGCCCCGTCAATGGTTTCTGCCATAAATCCCACATACACTATTGATTTGACAGCTGATGATGAATCAAAATCATATAATTCAGTGAGGGTAGTAACCAGTAAAAATAAACTTAAAAAATACATTAAAATTAATAAATACATTGTCAAAACACAAAAAATGGTAAAAAGACAAAAGTTCTTTATCAAAAACGTTAAATTGAATAGAGAAAGGTTGAATTTACTCAAACAATTAGACATGTATTCTTATAATTTGGAGCAGAGTACTAGGAAGTACAAAATTGACACAGAAACCTTGCAATCTGAACTTGACCATCTACAGGAGAAACTTAGTTCAATGACCAACAAATATAATACCTCTGAAGACCTAATGAGGGAATATGTGTTAGCAATGAATGAGCTAGTAAACTCACAAAAAAACAACTGTGAGCATTGTCAGACACCATCTAATGTGCTTACACCGGACCATTCATTGTCAACTTGCAATACCACCTTACTGCAGCCCTGTGTTGATTTGGTAATTCCTTCTATTAATAGTTCGTATAAACATTGTAAACAAACTTTAAATAATGATATTGTATTATTTTGTGATGAGATTGGTAAGGATTTAGGTCACTTATTGACAGATGAATATCCAGGACACTCAATAGTAAATTACTGTATGCCTGGTTGTTCTTTGTTTCATATTATGAAAGAAATTATTAAATGTAACTTTACCCAGGATACAACTTTATTAATTTTTATGGGTAATAGGGGAAATCTAAACAAAGGAGAACTGCTCCAGTATCATAGAACTTTATGCAACCTTAGTTTAAGAAAAGTTGTGTTGTTTACATTTCCTTATAGTAACAGTTTGCCACAGGAAGAAAATAGCTTAAGATTTGAATTGAATATGACATTACATAACTTGACATTTAATAATAACATGTTCCATTTAGTTGATATTAACAATTATGTTAGTAATAATTTTTATTTGACAAAAGATAGATATAACAATGTTATGTACTATCTTTCTGACTATTATAAAAGACAGATAGCTGTGTCGCTATCTTATTTTTTTTCTATTACAGCCAAAAATTTGGCTAAACAACTTGCTTCTTTTGAGCAATGCAACAATATTATAAATACTTCTGCCAATAATTTGGTCACTATTAATGACATTGTTAATAATTTAAATTAGAAATTAAGACAATAGAGGCAACCTCTAGCTATAATAGTAAAAATAACTCAAAAAAAAAGTTAAACTCAGTAAATAGTATCAACCTAGTGCATCAAAATATTCAAGGATTTATGAACAAAGATTTAGAAGTAGAATTATTTATGAATTTTAATAGTATTGACATTCTTTGTATAACAGAACATTGGCTGAAAAGCCACCAGTTCTTGTTCAATTTTAATAATCACCAGGTTGGTAGTTCGTTTAGCAGAATAAATGCTATACACGGTGGCTCATTAATTTTAGTAAGTAACCAGCTCAAATTTAAAGATCGTAAAGATATTGTGAGCCTATCTGTTGAGCGTACAGTTGAAATTGCCTGTATAGAATTGGAGCACTCTATTGTATTAAGCGTGTATAGACCCCCTTCAGGATTGTATGACTGCTTTGAAAAAGTAATGGATGAAGTGTTACACAGGATTTGTAACTCAAACAAGTCCGTTATCATTTGTGGTGATTTTAATGTCAATTTATTAGAAAACTCAGGTTCTTGTAGTAAAATTTTAAGTCTGTTTCAGTCCTACAATCTTCTAAATCTATTTTTGGAGCCAACAAGAATAACCCCTACTAGTGCCACATGCCTAGATAATATTTATACAGACATTATACCAAGCCACAAAGAAATTATAACTTTACTAGATTCTGATCATTGCGGGCAAAGGATAACTATTCAAAACCTAAACAAAAAAGTGGCTAAAAAGGATATCACTGTTAACCCCAAAACTGCAAGTCGCTTGGAGGCTTTTAAAGGTAAACTCATTAATAAACTACCAGTTTTATCTAATCATGCTGATCCTAATCAACTTTATGATAATTTTTTTAATGTATACTGTAAACAATTTGATTCCACCTTTATTCCCAAGACTATCTCAGTTAATAGCAATGCATCGTTCAGTGATTGGGCTACCATTGGTATTCATAAAAGTAGAACACGGCTTTATGAATTGTACAATGAAAGGACTTATATTAACACTGATGAATTTAATTTGTATGTTAGAAATTATTCAAAATTATTTAAAAAAGTTTGTTATATGGCCAAGTCACGCTATTTGGGTTCAAAGATTAAAAACAGCAGTAATGTAATTAAAACGACTTGGAATATTATTAATAGTGAAACGGGAAGATCTAGTAACCGAAATACTGACTACAGCCTGTCTATTAATGACAACATAATAAAATCAGACTCACAAGTCGCCGAGGCATTTGAAAATTTCTTTTCAGATATTCCCGTTTCAACTACTAAATCACTAAACTCATCACCTTCTGTTGCTGAGTCTTTGCTTAAGGACAATGTTAATGGTTGCGATTCGGAATTTAATTTTGAATATATTACCTGTAGAGATATAATTAAAACCTTTCACACTTTAAATGTAAAAAAGACTGCAGATCTGTGGGGTAATTCTGTAGAAGTAGCTAAGTCTATTATTGACATTGTGGCACCTACTCTAGCTCTTATCTTTAATAGTTGTATTGACAATGGGGAGTTTCCTGACCTTATGAAAAATAGTAAAATAATACCTTTGTTTAAATCAGGTAGTACATCAGACCCCACAAATTATAGACCTATTTCTGTACTACCTACCTTTAGTAAAATTTTTGAGAAATTAATTTTAGACCAAATGCAAAGATTTTTTAATAAACATAAATTATTACATAGCAAACAGTTCGGTTTTACAAGGGGTCGTTCAACTACTGATGCCGGTGTTGAACTTTTAGGACATATTTATAATGCATGGGAAGATAAATGCGATGCCTTGGGCATCTTTTGTGATTTGTCCAAGGCATTCGATTGCGTTCTTCACGAAACGTTAATCAGGAAACTCCGCCACTACGAGATCCGAAACACTGCTCTGGATCTTCTTACTTCATACTTGAGTAAAAGGATTCAGAGCGTTGACGTTAATGGAAAAAGATCACCCGGATCTATAGTAACAATGGGAGTCCCACAGGGCTCAATTCTTGGTCCTTTCTTGTTTCTTATTTATATTAATGACTTGCCGTACCTCATAAAGGATAATCATGATATAGTGTTGTTTGCAGATGACACTTCTCTTTTGTTTAAACTTAAACGTCAGCAGTTGGTTACTGACGATGTAAATAGCGCGATCTCGAAAGTAGTCCACTGGTTCAATGTTAATAATTTGCTTTTAAACGAGAAAAAAACCAAATGCATTAAGTTTACGCTACCCCACGTTAGGCAGGTGAAAACTAATGTGTTGATAAAGGGCGAGGAATTGAATCCTGAAGACAACACAGTATTCTTGGGCATAACTTTGGATGCTAAGCTTCAGTGGGGCCCACATATAGATAAATTGTCAAAAAAGCTAAGTTCCGCAGCATATGCTGTTAGAAAAATTCGTAATTTAACTGATATAGAGACTGCCCGTTTAGTGTACTTTAGCTATTTTCATAGTGTAATGTCGTACGGTATTCTATTGTGGGGAAATGCCGCCGATATTCAGACTATCTTTGCTTTACAGAAGCGAGCTGTTCGATCAATTTATAAATTAAGTCCGAGACACTCTCTCAGAGACAAATTTAAAGAGATTAATGTAATGACTGTGCCTTCTCAGTATATTTATGAAAATCTTTTATATGCCCATAAAAACATAAAATTGTTTAAAAAATACAGTGATATCCATAATATAAATACTAGAAATAAACACAAATTTGTTGTACCTACAACAAGGCTCAAAAAAATAGGTGGCTCGTTCAGATGCCAATGTATACGCTTTTATAATAAGCTACCAAGCCACGTTCAAGATCTAAGCCTCAATAAATTCAAATCATTCATTAAACGTAAGTTGTGCCAGAAAGCCTTTTATACCGTTAAAGATTATATTGAGGACAAAAAGGCTTGGGATTGAGCTGCTTCAAATTTCTGCATTTTGAATGACTTTTTTTTTTTTTTTTTTATATACACATTGACATTAATGATTTTTTTTTATAAACAATGACATTTACTTACTTTGTAAAGTATTATATATATAATTTTTTTTTTTTTTTTTTACATTGTGATTTGTGAATGTGAAGACGATGTGGGTCATTTTATTAATTTTTTATGTTTTATTTTTCTCTCTGTTCTATTACTTGTTTTTTTTTTCTCTCATGGTCTGGCAGTTTGAGTAATTTATGTGGCCTACCCAAATGTCCTTTCTTTGGTATTGTTCGTCGAATCGTTGAGCTCCTTAAGTCTTGAGTTGAGCTGCACGATTTCTGACAAATGCGTGCACTGACTGGACAGGTCCTCTCAATCTGTGTGGTTCTTTCCTCAAAAGACCATCTCAGACATCGATCTACATGGTCTTCATATAACCTGACCAAGATTATGTCTGGACTTTAAAAGAGACTGTGACCTCTGAGTTTGTTTCGGCCTTTCTTCTCAGAGTAGTCAGATAGGAAACGCCGACCTCATCTAGTTTAAAAAAAACCATGATTGACGTGTAAAAGTGTTTGTACAAACCTACTTACAAAAATAAAATCATTTATCATTTATTTATCATAACCATTTTTCAGATTAGCCAAAGTACATACATCTTTTATGGGGTACTGTGTTAAATGTTACAATAAAATACCTAATGATATATTGCAATTAAATGAAAGAAAATTTAAAACTCACATTAAACGTACACTTTGTAAACAAGCGTACTATAAATTAGAAGATTATATCCAAGATAAGAACGCTTGGAAACATGCTGGTCCTGCTCCATAGGACAATCTAGAGTCAAGACAAAATCAAACTGGTTGCTAATTTAATTGCAAAATTTATTCTTTGTTCTTCTTTGTTTTTTTTTTTACATTGATTTACATTCTGTAATTACTTTAACTCACACCCTGACTTATTACTATTATTATTATTATTTTTTATATATATTTTTTTTAATGACAATCGTTTAATTTTTCCATGCTTGTAAATATGTGAGCACCATGTATCTATCAGATAATTAATTTATATATTATGGTTTCATTTTTAATTCTTTTACCTATTGTGGTACAGTAATTTTATTTTAGGTGCATCGTCTTCACATATATATTATATAATTAATGTACATGCATAATATTGTAAAACATTTTAAAAGAGTAACGGTGGAGTTTCTTGCCCATTCTTCTCCATACGAAATCTACCTTTTGGAATGGGCGACTAGAATCAATTCTATTTTAGTAATTTTTGAAGTTCAAAAGTGCCTGTTAAGTGCCTATTTGAAATAAATGCTTTGACTTTGACTTTGACTTTATCAATTATTTTTATCGACTCAATATGGCGTCTCGCCAATTTAGGTACTCTGTGGTTAAAAAACAATGACAGTATACCATAGATCGTGAACTGTCTACTGTCACTTCAGTCGCTTTCGTTGTCGATCGTGTTTTGATGTTCGGTTTGTTTGAATTGCTCGAGTTATTATTAACAAGTGATTCTCTTTGACAATGAAATATGACGGAAATAAACATTTCAAACGTCAATAATCAATCAACATGACAGCTTACCGCCATGGTTTTTGTTGTGTGTTGCAATTTCAAGTGTACATTCTTGTGCTTTACTACCAAACAAAGCCAATTTATAGTACTTAATTGGATGATTGAAAACGGTTTAATTGTGTTTCCCTATTTTTTAGTATGGAGTACAAAAACCTGGCCGGGCTTCATACATTTTGAAACATCACCTTTGGCACACAGATAGTTTATAACCAGGGTTAACACATAGAATACTTTTTATCCCGATATTCCCACAGGATCGACACTTATGCGGGTAAAACCGCGGGCCGCTGCTAGTAATGAATAAAAGCGAGGTGTGAAAAGTTTTCCATGCACGGATTTTCTTTTCTCTCACACCTGAGTTTTTGAAAGGCTTTACAATTTTTCAGGTGACACATCATATTATATGTTTTCTATCGCTTTTTTTTACATAATTAAAAAGTTAACATTTTTAAAGTAATAATAATATGTAGGTACACTGGTACAAGTATATCAAGTTAATAGATTCATTATAGGCCACCAAAGAATTCGTCCGCATCGTTGTCAGGAAGAAAAGTGCCCAAAAGGCTGGCAGAATTGCCACGTTGTATGGTAATGCTGAATCTCTGTCTGTCCTTCTGTCAAGAGGTTTTTTCTCAGGAACGTGTAGAGTTATCAAGTTGAAATTAATATGAAATGCAATCCCTTGAAACAGTGAAAAAATCAAACTTCTAAGTCAACGCAATCAAAAGATAAGGCCTTTATGTTCCGCTTATGCCGTATTGACACTCGCAAAGTAATCAAAACCTATAGGGTACTTACCGTTGATCTAGAATCATGAAATTTGGCGAGAAGCAATGTCGTGTATCACAAGTAAAGGAAAAAATCCGAAAACCGTAAATTTGTAGTTAAATTATTAAAAAAAATGTTATTGCTGATTACAAACTTATTTGCAGTTGGTAAACTAACCGCGACCTATGTCGATATATGGGGACAATAGATTACTCACGGCAAAGTTAAGTTTGTCCCTCAATCCAGTTTATCTTTTCGTTGGGGCAATATTCAGTGCAATATAATATAATAATAATAATATATATAGGTAATAGGTAATACGGGCTGGTTTCCGCAACTCCACGTCAATGCGCGTACTTTGCGTACGGTAATTAATAGACCTCCCATTTTTTTCATATTTCGACCTATGTTCTTTGGGGAAAGTTGTTCAGTTTCATGAGCACATTCACCTCCTTCAGGGTTGATACCCCCCTTCCGTTACACGCTGTATAAGTACATAGATTAATTGTCAAACGAAAAAACGGGAAATGTATTCGAAACACGATTCCCGTGATAGACTATGTATTTACATACCTACAAAGTACGGAACTCTTCGTGCGCGAGTCCGACTCGCACTTGACCGGGTTATTTTGTAGCCAACCCGGTCGCTCGCTATGTCGTCACACACGAGCGACACGTGTCAACGGCATAGGCAACTACAGCCGTCGACGCCGGTCGACGCGTCGATGGTTCTCATCGACAACATGCCGCTCGTATATATGGTGGTACGGTGCTCAAATATGCGAGCGGGTATCGACGGCTGTAGTTGCCTATGCTGTTGACGTCTGCCGCCCGTGAGTGTGCGCACACTGTACATCTAATTATTATTTGCTAGTTGAAGACGTTCACGTTTCACGTCTGTATAGTAGGTACACTCAATTCCCACCCAAAGCGGGCTTTACGTAACAAAAGTTTTTGAACCAATACAAAACTTTTCCCTGATAAATATTGACCTTTAACCCTATAAATTAAAGTTGATACAAAACAAAGTTTTGACCTTGGCCATAACCAAATAACCTTGAAATATCGAATCTTTAAAACTCGCTTATTTATCTTTCTCTATAAATACCTGTAACAAAAATACATAATATTCTGTTCTATTCCAAGTAAAGTACAACCTACTGAAAGTATTATAATTATTGCAGAAAGCAAGCTAAGTTTTTACCCTAATTTAGTTCTCCAACGAAGAATTTCGATCTAAACGAGCGCAAAATTCTTTTCATTGAGAAAAAAATAGATGTCTCCCATTTAAAGGTTAAGTTGGCTTGCTTTTTGCATACCGTTTAAAAGTTAATGAGCTAGACAAACTAAAAGTTTAAATAGATCGTATTTTCTCTGCAATGTGCAGTTGATAGTGTGCTCTTTTTATCTAAGGACTTAAATGCTTTAAATTTGTATGGGAAATCGACTCTTCACGTGACCAAGAAGGCTGGCCTATGTTTTGACCAAAAAATCTGCATTGGTATACAAAGTGGTAATGCTGCCAGCCTTTTGGGTACTTTCCCTATTGACAGCAATGCGGACGAATTTTTTGATGCCCTATACATTTTTTCTCCACCTTTTTGTATACTTGTACATATTATTATTTTAAGAAAATTGTATATTAATAATTATGGGAAATTGAATGAAAATTACAAAGGTATTGGAAACA
Source organism: Mesoligia furuncula (assembly GCA_916614155.1). NCBI lineage: Eukaryota > Metazoa > Arthropoda > Insecta > Lepidoptera > Noctuidae > Mesoligia > Mesoligia furuncula. The sequence continues at coordinate 18,963,491 of OU744800.1, read as the reverse complement.
AGCAGGTGTAAAATTCTCTGCCTGCCTCTATCTTAACAAACCCAGACAACAATAGGGTACCGACTAAATTCGATTTCATTGAGTTCATAGTTCGCAGATTACACTGATTCGTCTTCCAGACGTGAAAGATGAAATATAATTACGCTTAATTAAATTTTTATTAAAACAAAGGTTCATACCACATTTCTCTTCGAAATTATTGTTTGACTTATTTCATCACATTGTAAGGTAGTCCTCCTTTGTTCTACACGCTTTCCGCGGAATCTTATTAAAATTTTAATGAATGCCTACTATAAATTGCAAGCAATTGTTGTTGTGAAATGACGAAAGTAAAATATAGCTTGTTGTAAACAGTTTCAAAAAGTTGTTCATTTTTATGAAATTTAAATTTAGTTTGCATGGATGTGTTGTGATATAACTCCTGTTGGCCTTCACACACAGTGGTCGTGAATTAACGGATTAATAACACTGAATAATTATTTTGTGGTGCTCGTGAAATAACTCTAATGTTTCATTTTGTTTGTGTTGTTTTGTTGGAGATTAAACGTCAGCGATACGTTATGCTTTTTGGAAACTTTACTTCATGCAACCATTTTGGAAACTCATGCAACCATTTTGTTGCTCATGGCTTAAATATATAATTCGCCATTAGTCCCAGTCAGTGGATAGGGAAAGCTAGCAGAGAGTGGGTGTTATTGTGGTGGCGTATGGCCGGCTAAAGTTTGTGTTATTCTCACTACCCGGCCACTAGAAAAACACGCCACTTTAAACTTTCCCCACGTTATTGTGCCGAGTTACCAACTTCTGAATATGCAGCCGAGCAGCGCAATACCAACCATTTTTAGAGATCCTCAGGTTTTAATTAAGTTTATTTAATTATTTATGGCTTGTTTATGTTAATTTTTGAATTGTGCTCGTTTTAATAGAGTCCTGGAATGAAAGTTTATTTCTTGTCTCTGGCAAGATACCACTAAGAGTAAAATATTTATCAAATGAATCAAATATATTCAATAACTGTGCATTGTGTGGAATTCGTGTGGAACAGTGTGGCAAATGGAGTTTAAACAACAGTCATGTTTAAAGGTATGTCGTGAATACATCATGGAAGTTTCGAGCATCGATTCAAATGCTTACGGACGCTAAAGAACTGTTGACACTGCTGAGTGGATTCAATTTTTGAATTGAGTTATCTGAAAAAAAATAAACAAGATAAGTGTGTATCGGACCACGCACAATAAGGGTTTCCAATTCTCAATTCATAATTATTGATTTATTAATTACTAGCTTCCGCCCGCGGCTTTGCCCGTGAGGTATGTCGATAAAAACTATCCTATGATCTTTCCCGGGATGCAATCTATCTCTCTGCCAAATTTTATCGAATGGTTTAGGCGTGAAAAGGTAACATACAGACAGACTTACTTTCGGATTTATAATATTAGTAAGGATATACCTACATTTATTTATTTAGTAACATTGTGAAAACCATTAATTTTTAGAATGATTTATTATTTTTTATTTACTTATTTTTATTTATTACGTAATTAATATAAATTAATTATAGAATTATATCCCTAAGATAAGTTATTTAGTGGACGCTTCATATTTATTTTTAAAAATATTTTTCGTATTATGAGTAAGTCAGGTGTACCTTTGATAGTGAGTATTTGTGAAAGTTACAATTTATCATTTAAGTATTCCGTGGTGGAGATGATTTTATCCCAAAATCTATACATATAATAAAATTGTAGAAAAGTGGTGTCTGTACAATGGAAATATATATAAAAAAAGTAGCAGGGGTTGTTATTATATCGATGCCGAACCAGAAAATGTAATTAATTTTTTTTTTGTCTGTTTGTCTGTTTGTCTGCTGTGTTTGTGCACGCTAATATCAGAAACGGCTTATTCGATTTAGATGCGGTTTTCACTAATATATTGTAGTAAGCTTCACTTAACATTTAGTGTTTATTTCATGTCAATCGGTTCATAAATAAAAAAGTTATGTCAATTTAAAGAATCACGGCGAACATTTGTTAAGGTATTCTATCAGAGTACGTAAACGCCTCGCGCCTGCGCGTCCGTGGCTATATATACAAGGTGTAACGGAAAAAGGGGAACAACCCTGAAGGAGGTGAATGAAATTAAAAAAAAAATTGGACCTCCCATAGTAATAGCACATCAATGATTTACTATTACTATGGGAGGTCCAAAATTTTTTTCATATTTCGACCTATGTTCTTTGGGGAAATTAGTTCAGTTTCATGAGCACATTCACCTCCTTTAGGGTTGATACCCCCTTTCCGTTACACCTTGTATAAAGCGCGCTGAGAGCCGCGCCGCTGCCATAATTCCGATCCAGCCTGTCCCTTGCTGCCCTCTCCCAGCGACGCCCTAAGCCGAGGTCCGTACCCCACAGGGGGTGCCCTTAGCGTGTAGTCGCTTAGTTTTTAAGTTTATATTGTGTAGTTAAGTTGTGTATTATGCCCTGGCTGAAGGCCTTAATTTATTGAGGCATCCACAGGAAAGCCAGGTTAAGCAGTCGACAACCCCTCAGGTTGAACTGCGAGATGACCATTTCAAAAGAAAACGCGCCGCTGCCATAAGGATTCAGTTATTCGTAGCGAACGCACGTATCCTGGAGAGTATAGGCGAATAGTTGGATTCGATTATTGCGATTCACTTGAATACTGACTGTTTGCATATTTCATTTATTTATATTTTAGGGTTTGTAGGTTAGGTTCTTTTTCTTAATTTTCTTTAAAATTTTGTAAGTATTTGGTATAGGTTAGGCGGTTCTTTCCTTGATTATTGGGTATTTACTTATCTTAATTTTATTTAGGGTTTTGTAAATAAATATTGTAAGCATTTATTATTGGTTAGGCATTTCTTTCCCTGATTTTCGGTATACTTATTTTAATTTGTATTTAGGGTTTGTATATAAATATTATAAGTATTTGGTATAGGTTAGGCATTTCTTTTCTTGATTTTCTTTATTAAGTATAAGTTCATTAGCTTAGGTTAGTAATTATTTTTTCTAGCAATTCTTTTGTTTTATAAAGTTAGTACGTTTGTCTGTGTAGAAGAATAGCACCACCCCTTACTTCCCGTGGGTGTCGTAAAAGGCGACTAAGGGTCTCACCGGAGAATGGGCAGCAGCGTTCTCTATGCATTCCACCACCATACCATACTGCGATCGCCAACCCGCCTGCCAAGCGTGGCGATTATGGCAAACCCCCCCAAAATTGGGGGAGGCCTATGTCCAGCAGTGGACGTCTATCGGCTGAAATGCTGATGATAATGACGTTTGGTTTACACGTCTTAACACTTATTACTTAAACTGTGATAATTTTAGACTGTAAAATAATCTGTAAGTATTTATAATTTAATTGTTTACGATAGTACGTGTTTACTAAATAACTGTGTGTTAAGTAGTAAGTACTATTTTATTGTAAGAATGCCTCGAAGAAGATCCAACCTCTCCCAATGTAGCAGAAATGCTAAAAGGATGAGATTAGTTCGATCACAGGAATCTGAGGAAGGTCGTGAGGCAAAAGGCTCTCTGCACCAGGCTAGGTTTCGTGCTGCAGAAACTTCGACTCAGCGAGAATCTCGACTGAGTTCAAATCGTTCTCGAATGATGACAACTCGAAATAGGGAAAACGGGGAACAACGAAAGGCACGTTTATCTGTCGATCGCGAAGCTCACGCGAACTCAAACTAAAAGTTTAAATAGATCGTATTTTCTCTGCAATGTGCAGTTGATAGTGTGCTCTTTTTATCTAAGGACTTAAATGCTTTAAATTTGTATGGGAAATCGACTCTTCACGTGACCAAGAAGGCTGGCCTATGTTTTGACCAAAAAATCTGCATTGGTATACAAAGTGGTAATGCTGCCAGCCTTTTGGGTACTTTCCCTATTGACAGCAATGCGGACGAATTTTTTGATGCCCTATACATTTTTTCTCCACCTTTTTGTATACTTGTACATATTATTATTTTAAGAAAATTGTATATTAATAATTATGGGAAATTGAATGAAAATTACAAAGGTATTGGAAACAAGCAGGTGTAAAATTCTCTGCCTGCCTCTATCTTAACAAACCCAGACAACAATAGGGTACCGACTAAATTCGATTTCATTGAGTTTATAGTTCGCAGATTACACTGATTCGTCTTCCAGACGTGAAAGATGAAATATAATTACGCTTAATTAAATTTTTATTAAAACAAAGGTTCATACCACATTTCTCTTCGAAATTATTGTTTGACTTATTTCATCACAATGTAAGGTAGTCCTCCTTTGTTCTACACGCTTTCCGCGGAATCTTATTAAAATTTTAATGAATGCCTACTATAAATTGCAAGCAATTGTTGTTGTGAAATGACGAAAGTAAAATATAGCTTGTTGTAAACAGTTTCAAAAAGTTGTTCATTTTTATGAAATTTAAATTTAGTTTGCATGGATGTTTTGTGATATAACTCCTGTTGGCCTTCACACACAGTGGTCGTGAATTAACGGATTAATAACACTGAATAATTATTTTGTGGTGCTCGTGAAATAACTCTAATGTTTCATTTTGTTTGTGTTGTTTTGTTGGAGATTAAACGTCAGCGATACGTTATGCTTTTTGGAAACTTTACTTCATGCAACCATTTTGGAAACTCATGCAACCATTTTGTTGCTCATGGCTTAAATATATAATTCGCCATTAGTCCCAGTCAGTGGATAGGGAAAGCTAGCAGAGAGTGGGTGTTATTGTGGTGGCGTATGGCCGGCTAAAGTTTGTGTTATTCTCACTACCCGGCCACTAGAAAAACACGCCACTTTAAACTTTCCCCACGTTATTGTGCCGAGTTACCAACTTCTGAATATGCAGCCGAGCAGCGCAATACCAACCATTTTTAGAGATCCTCAGGTTTTAATTAAGTTTATTTAATTATTTATGGCTTGTTTATGTTAATTTTTGAATTGTGCTCGTTTTAATAGAGTCCTGGAATGAAAGTTTATTTCTTGTCTGGCAAGATACCACTAAGAGTAAGATATTTATCAAATGAATCAAATTTATTCAATAACTATGCATATAACTCAGTTTTAAACGTTATGTTTTTTTACAGTTTAAATTAATTAATTGCGGACAACTTTTGTGAATTTTGACATTTTGAGCATGTATAGGTACATTGAACAGTCCCTGTGTTCGTATTGCGTAACTTACAAATAAGTTTCGACACTTCACTTTATTCGGCGTATTATTGAGATACCTCACAAAAAATGCCCTTGACATTTTCCTGTAAGTAAATTATGAACACGTCAGAAGAATTCTTTGAACTCCAACGCCTTCTATTATTGTGACTTTTTGAAGGTCACACCTTTTTCCCTCAGTACCTAATATAATATCGTTTTTCTTGGATAGGTCATGACATAATAAGATGAAAGAAAATGCCAACGTTATCGACATTCTCTTCTGAAGGCTAATTCCCATAATTAAAACATTCAAAATCTAGGCGCAATCTCATCTCAACGACTAAGCTATCAACGTCAAAAATGTATGGAAATTAGAGGTATTTTTGAAAGATTGAAACTGAGAGCATACTGTGACGTTTATTTATTTATTTAGGGACAACAAACAGTAGTGTAATAATAAGTAAACATAGGTTAGAACTTAATAATAGAGGTACCAAATACTCACAACGTTATCCACATAAGTTTAAACGTTCTTATAATTACGAAAATTGCCTATTGGGTAGATTAGTTTTCTAAAACAAAGATGAACGGTCACCTATTAACAGCTGTCCAAATATAGAACTTTTTGACACCTTTAATGGCAAATATTGGTGGTTTTCTTTTGGGTGGGAAATCATCAAATGACCCCTCCCACTCTGGATGGAGCGAAGGGAGAGTCAGACTCTTACTGACTAAAACCCACCCGTGTTCCTTCCTTAGACCTTTATGTTCCGGGGTAGCGGTAACCCTTTCGGACAAACCCACTTGTGCACTACAATATCTCCCGCCGAAGGCTAGTCTCCGTTTAGATTGGCTGCCGCGCACCCTGCACGCGTAGCATGACCCCCCGGGAAACGGGTTTTGTCGACGGAAGAATAGACAAAATGACAGATTGTAGAAATATTTGTACGCATTTTATGCGTGGCAATGTGTCATTTTGTCTATTCTTCCGTCGACAAAACGTCGTCACGCTACGCGTGCAGGCCGAAATACGGTCTGGAGGACTTTTATTGTGTTTGAAGACAATGGGCAAGAATGTCATAGTACCGTTATTATTATTTAGATAAAAATCATATGGCGATTGAAAGATCACAAAAGCCTTAAAACAAATAAAACTGCACAATCTGTTGAAATCAGATTGTGCAGTTGACACAAATGTTGAGACATTTCAAGCTACACATTTCCAGTTTTATCTGACCTCGCATTTTATAGGGTTTTCGTACAATGAGAAGTCAGCTTATGCTGTTTCCAGCATAAGCTGACTTCTCATTGTACGAAAACCATACAACGTATATAGCTTGATATGTAATAGTGCGTACCTGATAGGGTTGTTCCACTGCGCTCCAAGAAATGTTGAGTAAAGTTAACAAAAAAATAAATAAAGCATGAAACAATATATTAAATATAATAAAAAAGAAAAATATAAAATATGTCATATCAAATATGTTTATTCAATAACAATATTTTTTTCTTAAAAACAACGAAAAAATACAACACATTACAAGGCAAAATTGTATTAAGTTGTACATATTCAGTTAGCTTATTTTATTGCAATTCCAACAACATAAGTTTTATACATAGCTTTCATGCAAATTTTAGATAAAATCGTAATTTTAATGACCGCGGGTGGGGCGGCGGCGGCGCGCGCGATTTCGCGCGTCATGTCATGCAACATCATGCGACACTAGGGCCATAAAGTGCGAAATGGCCTTAAGCATTTTTGACACACATACGTAATGAATCCACGGTAAAAAATAATACCGATATTTATGTTTGTGTATAACAAACAACTTATGGTTTACATTTTATGCTGACTCTACTTATTATATTTTGGAGCGCAGTGGAATGTATTCCTGGAGCGCAGTGGAACAACCCCTGATGCTGTGCTCTGTTATCTCTAAGATAAATGGCGAAATATGAGTGTCCCTACTATTATTTAGGGGCCTCTGCCCAACGCTTCGGGAAAACAGACTTGATGACATATTAAAAATGTTTAAAAAAAATGTGTAAATTCAAACTTCAGTTTCAAATCGTGAATTTGATAATAAACAGTCACCCAAAATTAATATCGTTATGCACACCTTACAAACCCAACACACATGCGCAAACACTCTAGAGCCCGGACCAACTACCCGCAAAACAAATATTTATTAACTGCAACACGATGCAGGAATCACTTCGGACTTCATTCATTCAGCTCCATTGTTAGATTACTTACTTTGATGTATCTTGTTGGGCAAAGCGATACGTTTGAAGTGTATGGGAAGCGTAGTTGTGTATCTACAAAAGATTTCGGATATTGGAATGTGATGTATCTAGGAGCTCTGAAACCATGCTTTAATTGTTGTATACTAGCTTCCGCCCGCGTGGTATGTCGATAAAAATTATTTCCAGGTTTTAAAGTATTCTTATACCAAATTGTATCAAAATTGATCCAGCCGATTTGGAGATTAGCCGGAATCTAAACAAAAAATAGTATGTAGATAGTAATAGTAGCATCAACATCTGCCTAACCTATTCCAAATACGCGGTTGGGGTCGCCTTCCAGACTAACTGGTTGCAGCTGAATATCAGCATTTTACATGGGGCAACTGCCTATCTGGGGGTCTAAAAAGTCCACTTTGGCAAAATCATAAAAGGATAACATTAACTGGATGGGACTCCCCGCTTCTCGAGAGATGGGTGCAATTACATGCTTGCAAATAATGTCATGTCATACATGCTCAGTTTGCGGGGCGTCACATCGGGAAAATAATCATCTAATAATGTTTTACTAACACTAGTTTCTTAAGTTCTGTATTGTAACTAACAAAAATGTGGATACCCTTTCTTTCTTTTTAAATGTCTTGTTTTGTGGGTAGTTTTAAGTATTACTAACACTAGTCTATAAGAACATTGTTACTAACAAAATGGGCACCATGGTCTGAAAAATAAAGTATTATTATTAATATGATTCAATTACTAATTAGTAATTGAATCATAATATGGCGAAGACAGGTCCGTGGTTTTTTTTTTTTCGCTGCACTACGTAGGTATAATCAAAGAGATTGGGATTGCATTTGGATTGGATTGATTGGTAGTTTAGCACAGATAAAAAAAATAACTGAAAAATCCACTGTACTGTAATCCTTCACTAATGGGAATTAGTGAAGGATTTTTCATTTATTTTTTGTCTAAATCATAAAAGGATAATTCTGCCAAAGGGGCCTTTTTAGGCCCCCTGACCTCCACAACCCAGTTACTGGGTAATAAGAAACTCCTTGTTAAGACTGGTTGTCAGACTTTCGGGCTTCTGATGACCCGTAACGACTGTCATACATCGACGGCTTATTGTACTTTTCGAGACACGGAGGGATTTTAGGATGTAAATATGGTCACCCATCCACGGACCAACCACAAACCCCTCTTGTAGTAAGAGCAACAAAATTTTTTTTTTAAATTAAAAACCAACATTGTAGCTCCGAGCTGGGTGCAAATCAGCGCAGTAAATTTTGTACATACACATGCTGCCGATACAAAGAGTGAAGGGAATAGAGGAAAAACAACAACAAACTTTTCTATTCGTACGGCTCACAATAAACAGTGGCAAATGGAGTTTAAACAACAGTCATGTTTAAAGGTATGTCGTGAATACATCATGGAAGTTTCGAGCATCGATTCAAATGCTTACGGACGCTAAAGAACTGTTGACACTGCTGAGTGGATTCAATTTTTGAATTGAGTTATCTGAAAAAAAATTAAACAAGCCAAGTGTGTGTCGGACCACGCATAACAAGGGTTCCCAATTCTCAATTCATAATTTATAAATTATAAATTTTTATAAATTACTTTTTAAAATTTATAAATTACTAGCTTCCGCCCGCGGCTTCTCCCGCAAGGTATATCGATAAACCTATCCTGTGTTCTGCCCCGAGATGCAATATATCTCTCTGCAAAATTTTATCGAAATCTGTTTAGTGGTTTAGGCGTGAAAAGGTAACATACAGACAGACAGACAGAGTTATTTTTGGATTTATAATATTAGTAAGAATATACATTTATTTATTTAGTAATTTTTACAATTATTTGTTATTGTTTTATTGACTTATTTTTATTTATTATTTTATATTTTTATTTAATACGTAATTAATATAAATTAATAAGGGAATTATATCCCTAAGTTAAGTTATTTAGTGGACGCTTCATATTTATTTTAAAAAATATTTTTCGTATTATGAGTAAGTCAGGTGTACCTTTGATAGTGAGTATTTGTGAAAGTTACAATTTATCATTTAAGTATTCCGTGGTGGAGATGATTTTATCCCAAAATTAAACATAACATTGTAGTTGAAAATGTCCATGTTCATCGTTATACGTACCTACAAGAACTATTTTATAACACAAAAATAATGAACAGTGAATAAATTTTTCACCTTACGCCCATGTGACAGTAGCGAAGCCACATATTTTGACTAAGGTGTAGAGTTTGTGAAGTGAGGGCGCGTAGAGTTAGAAGCTTGGCTCTATATGAGATCTGATAACTTTTTGAGATTGCGAGCCATATGATCTCGTCTTGGCAACATTTTACATGAAAATGTTTTTGGTGGGATTTCATGTCTTTTTGTACGTTGCTTAGGACATTTTTTTTCCAAGTTTTAGTATTTTTTTGTTGTTTGTGTACTAATACTAGCTTACATACCAAATTTCAACTTTCTAGGACTTCAGGAAAGAATATATAATATTTTTATATAATTTCAACTTTCTAGGACTTCAGGAAAGAATAAATAAAAGAATATTGATGATCATCAGTGAGTCAGTGACGAAATCGGGGTTTTTTAGGTATCAATAAAATCGAAAGTGTATGAGCTATGCAATTGAAACTTTATATGTTTAATAAGGTCACTATTGACATCATATCCCAAGAATTTTGTTTATTTGGTATAATCCAAACCCAAGTTGTGAGAGTTAAAAAAACGACGAAGCGGTTCGAGAAAAGGTAGGTAGTGCCCTTGCGCTTCGCTTGACTCGTCTTGGCGGGGGCACTGCCTTGCCCCCAGATAAATGATAATTTAATAATTTATATATTTAACTATGTATTTAATTATTTAATGTGACTGAGTGTGTATGATTATTTAAGTTAATGAGTCTGTGAAAATTGAAATAAAATGATTATTATTTCCTTTATTTCATTATTATAAATGTCCGTATTTTGAAATATTACTACACTACATAATATTGGAAAATGAGGAGTGTTTTCGTTTAGAGACATGATGTCCCAAAAGTAGGGTAGGGTTGATAGACATCCGAAAATGTTTAGTTTACCTGAAACATTTTACAGTTAGAGTTAGTTTAATTGGCCGACCCAGTCACTCGACAGTTTAACTAAATGTTAGATATACAAAACAAACTATCTAGTTTTTTGATCGGTGTCGATGTCGAGTACAAACTGCCCTAAAACTTTAAAAACCGATCAAGTGCAGTCGGATTCGCACCTGAAGAGATCCGTACCACGGTATTTTTTTATTTTTTATTATTTGTTGTTATAGCGACATTAGAAATACACGATAGTCGGTGAAAATTTCAACTGTCTACCTATTACGGTTCAATGGATACAGCCCGCAGACAAAACAGACGGACGGACAGCGGAGGCTTAAGGTCCCGTTGGCACCCTTTGGGTACTGAATCATAAAAGCCGGAGTAGTCGCTGAAGTGTTCCCAACATATAAGGAACAGACACTTTTCCTTATACGTCCACAATGCCCTACATTCTTCCTTATAAATAAGAGTCATTTTCCATTATTTTAAACGCCGTGCAATAAAATGACTACTTAATCAAATACCTGATTGTTTATCAAATAACTAATGTAATGTGTTTTGATTTTAATAGCAATATCGATATCTTATTTTTATTCCATTTATATTTTTCCACCTACCGTCCTATGCCACTGGCGCCAAACAGAAGAGTAAATAAAAATGATTGAAAGTGTGCGTTTAATTACCAAATAGAATCAATATATTTACCCTTACTGTCTTCTACTGTCTGTACTTGTCTGTGTGGTGCCGGACTTAAAGAATAGCACCACCCCATACTTCCCGTGGGTGTCCTAAAAGGCGACTAAGGGAGACCGGAGAATGGGCAGCAGCGTTCTCTATGCATTACACCATCATACCATACTGCGATCGCCAACCCGCCTGCCAAGCGTGGCGATTATGGCAAAACCCCCCCAAAATTGGGGGAGGCCTATGTCCAGCAGTGGACGTCTTTCGGCTGAAATGACACCCTTACTAATAAACGTTATAATATCAGATGAATAGTTACACACCGATTTCTCTCTTTTAGTCGTCAGTAATTTGACTTTCGAAAGAAGAAGATAAAGCGTTGTGTAACTATATAGACGCTATACAACGTTTATTAGTAAGAGGGTTATAATATAATTAAAAATGACATGTTAGAACGCAGGCGTTTTCAGTGCGTATTGTGTGGAATGTACGCTGCAGCCGCTTGTGGGTAAACTATCAAATGGCATGCTTACATACAAGCTCGATTTTGAAACTGAGATTATAAGACATGTTTACTCAGAAAAGGCAATCGCTCCACTACTGTACTGCGAGAGTTTTACGAGCACTCAGTACCGGGACAAGTAAATAAAACCCCAGTTTGTCATATAACTACAATAATTATTTCTAGAAGGTGGTTCTACGTGTTTACATTTTTATCCTTGTCACTTGGCTTGTAAACCAAATCATATCCCTCCCGTTGTTTTTTTCTATTCTTTTATAAATCAAATGTTTTGTCTCGTACTTCTACCGTCTAATTTTCAAAGTATTCATAAAGGTTGTATTTAAGCAGCAAATAGGCTATAATATCTACAATACCCATCATTCGTTACCAATCTTTATAGCAGATATAAACTTTTCCCGTTACATCCACAACACCGTGGTTCTCTTTGTATAATTATGTTACCGGCCAAACCCGATTTTAGGATGAACTAGTTTCGCCTAGGCCAAACCAGTTCTCTTCTACACGGGTTGCATGGTTGCGGTCGGTCGATAGGCGACGTAGGATGCAAAAGCGAGCGAAGGGCACCCCGAGGTTAGGTTTTGTTAGGTTAATTTAAACCCTTTACACAGAAATAGGAGCCCCGCGAAGCGGGGCTCCGTCGACATAGGATGCAAAAGCGAGCGAATGAGAACAGGTTTGGCCTAGGCGAAACTAGTTCATCCTAAAATCAGGTTTGGCTGGTAACATATACATTTTTTCCCTTTAGAGGCACCTTGCCAAAATATTAGCCTATAAACCATCCCGTCCTCTCACACAGCCCTACTGTTGTCACCTATATCCGAAACTAGTATGTAACAGTTACACTGCAATCTGCAGTGCGGAGCGAGTCGGGGGATGCCTGGCTAATTATCTGTCACGGCTGATTTCGGCGTGACGTGCCTATCATTGTGGGTGTAAACTCTGCTACTCCCATTTTGTGAACCATCAAGTTCACGAAATTGGAGTGGTATTGTTGTTTACACGTGATTGTATCTGAAATATAAAAAAAAAACTTTTCTTTCTTTGCTTTTGTCAGTTTCTTGTTTGGGAAATGTTTAAAGTTTTTTTAGAGATTGCAATTATTGTTTTAACTAGCTTCTGCCTATGACTTTGTTTGCGTGAAATTTCTTGCTCCCCCGACCCACCTCGTCGCATCGTATCGCCTGCCCGCGCTATTACTTCGTTTTCGCTTAGCGTTCTTTCTGTCTTTTTTAGGGTTCCGTACCCAAAGCGTAAAAACGGAACCCTATTACTAAGACTTCGCTGTCTGTCCGTCTGTCTGTCACCAGGCTGTATCTCAAGAACCGCAATAGCTAGACTGTTGAAATTTTCACAAAGTATGTATTTCTGTTGCCGCTATAACAACAAATACTAAAAATAAAATAAATTAAATAACTAAGGGGGGCTCCCATACAACAAACGCGATTTTTTTGCCCTTTTTTGCTCGATATCAAAAATGGCAACAGGTAGGCCCTTGAAATATTCACAAAATATTCAGTTGTATTTTAACTTTAATAATAAATAATAAAATTAAAATAAAATAAATATTTAAGGGGGGCTCCCATACAACAAACATGTTTTTTTCGGCGTTTTTGCCTTGTGGTACGGAACCCTTCGTGTGCGAGTCCGACTCGCACTTGGTCAGTTTTTCCTTTTTGTTTGACACCTTAGAGTCGTAGCGCGATGTTAAATAGCTTAAAACCTTCCTCAAGAATAGGGCTATCAAATGCAAAAACAACAAACAAACTCTTCAGTTTTATTATTGGCACCTATAGATAGATAGATAAGCCTTAAAATAACATTTTAAAAAAATAGAGTAACTAAAACAGCGAGTACACTGCAGTCTCGTTTATTCACCCAGCGCATTATACATCACTTAGGTACCAGACGCAAGCACATCAAGCTACCCGAATTTGTAAAAAAATTCCAATCAACTTTGAACCATATGCTTTAGTGATAAAGTTGAAATCTATTAAAGAAATTTGACACATCGTAGTAGCTTAATGTGCTGGCGTCTGTACGAAAATGGAACGATTTTTTTTTTATTCCTTCTATTGGATAGGATCGCATTTGACCATTGTTTTACGACAGGTAAGGCAGTATTATGCGGTCAACAATGGTACACGCATGTCTAGAAATAGGTCATTAAGTCATGTGATTATCTGAAAAATGAACTGAGATTTTAAGTTCGTTTAAATTCCCTAGGTATACAAATAGGTTTTTGGAATTAGTGCACACACATGAGTATGTTTATCTCCATCATACAGAGTGTTAGTAAGGGAGATGGAATGGAAATGGGTTTCTGTGGTTTGCCAGGTCCTGACGCGCTTGAGGTTTTGTATATGTGACGTCACTATGCTGTTTCATGTTGCTTCTGTTTGGCAGTTAATCACTATGTGTGATTTGTGGGATTTTGGATAGTCTGTCATAGGATCTTCGTTATTATATTGTACTTGAAACTGAACTGGTTATAATATAAATAAAAATATTTATTGCAGGCAACATGTTCCATAAAAAAAAAAAACAATTTAAAAAAGATATGTTTCCTCATCATCTGCCTAGCCTTTTCCCAACTATGTTGGGGTCGGCTTCCAGTCTAACCGGATGCAGCTGAATACCAGTATTTTACATGGAGCGACTGCCTATCTGACCTCCACAACCCAGTTACTGGGTAATACGATACCCCTTGGTAAGACTGGTTGTCAGACTTTCGGGCTTCTGACTACCCGTAACGACTGTCAAAGATCCACAAATGACAGCCGGGACCAACGGCTTAACGTGCTTTCCGAGGCACGGAGGGGGTGCTTTCCTGCACACCAAAAAACAAAAATCTACGCAGCTATTTCCAAGCAGCAAGGTCCTCGAATATGCTGTTTCTATACGTATTAAGACAATAAAGAGAAATCTGTATTGGTTCAACTCATTGTTGTGATGATATTTTTAAACATGTTACATATTTTGTTTAGTTATTATCACGGGAGGTACCTATTTTTCATTTGTTTATTACATTTTTGACAAGAACACTTCGTATAACACAAAGCTGACTGTGAACGCAACCTTCTGTCATGTTGGCGAACGCGACGTTCTACCTACGAGTAAGTGTCAAAATTAATTTTGTATTTTATCTGTCTCCTGTCTGCTTTGGACTACAGGCTTGCAACGATAGCTCTGGTTTATTATTTTAATCTCTAACATAAAAAATGTAAAAGAAATTATCTGGAAAAGAACCGGGGTTACCGACATAGCTTGCAGAGTAAGCAATCTGAAGTGGCAGAGGGCTGGCTATGTTTGTCGAAGGACCGATGGCCGGTGGAGCAGACGAGTCCTGGAGTGGAGACCGCGTATATCTAGCTGGGTGGCGTCCCACACTACGCTTGCCGCGTAGTGTGGGACGCCACCCAGCTAGATGGACGGACGACCTAAAGAAGGTGGCTGGAATGGACTGGATGCGGAAGGCGGAGGACAGGCTGTTATGGCGCAGCCTGGGAGAGGCCTATGTCCAGCAGTAAGCTGCAATAGGCTGAGTTGATTGATTGATTGACGCACATAAGTTTTCATCAAGCTGTACAAGCATCTTTTGGTGTGTGGCCAAAATTGAGTTTAACGCCACCATCTTATTTTTTCAATACATTTCACAAAACAATTGTACATTCACGAACAGCGCCCCCTGCCATTGTCAATTTTACCTAAAAAGATCCTTGTAGCACTCTATGGAATTACTTTTACCTACATTTTGACTCATTCCATAATTCACTCGTGCATTCATATCACAGAAAACAACTCCAAAATATTTGCTCAATGAGCAGGCAGCCACAGTTTCCAAAATGCAATCACGTTGTACATCACAAAGGATACCACCAAACTTGTAGTAGGTAAGTGGTCCTGCTGTAAGTACGTTTAATTATTCCCATTGTGCATTTAATACTGTCAACCTATCGGTGTTTTGATACAAATTATTCACTTAACCTCATAAACAATGTATTGTATGATATTCTATAACATGTTGTGTTTGTGTTAAGGGTTAGATTTGCATACTTACTACATAGCAGTATGATAATTTTATATTTTTATAAACAGCTGATTTTATTTATTTAATGGAGGGGCTCGTGGCTAAATAATAACAGCCACACAGGTAGATAGATCAGGTTAAGCTACGCTTGCCGCGGTTGGTTTGTGGATGGGTGACCATCTTTACATACCGTTACCCCTCCGTGCCTCGGAAAGCACGTTAAGCCGTTGGTCCCGGCTGTCATTCGTGGATCTTTGACAGTCGTTACGGGTAGTCAGAAGCCCGAAAGTCTGACAACCAGTCTTATCCACTTGGGAATATGATACCCCTTGGGGTATCATATTCCCAAGTAATTGGGTTGTGGAGGTCAGATAGGCAGTCGCTCCATGTAAAATACTGGTATTCAGCAGCATCCGATTAGACTGGAAGCCGACCCAAACATAGTTGGGAAAAGGCTAGGCAGATGATGATGAGCTGATTTTATTTATTGATAACCGACTAAAATTCTCTACGCCAGAACTCCGAATCATGTGCTGAATTCATGGTTTGCGCGGCAAATTCCCTGCCACCTTGTATTTTAATTCACCAAAGAGATAGTATGCACAAAGACATATTAATGGGAATCTATAGTTTGATGTGTCGTCATGCGTACAAACTAATTCCATGATATTGTTACGAGCTTCGGGTTCGTGACAATAAAAACTTCCGATTTAATAACCAAAAATTGACACTTAATTAACAACACTAATTACAACTCAAACACACTAATTACAAAACACAATTTGCACTGCTGATCGCTTTAAGTCGCACTTGCAGATCGCTTCGGATGTTTTCGCTTCGATCGCTGTATCCAAACTGTGTCGGTCGTGGCGCGTCTCGGCCTTATATAGCGCCGAAGATAGTTCTAGAACCTTCCATTGTAGAAACATCTAGAATGTTCGAGTATATACAGGCCCCGATCGACCAGATGTCGATAGTTCGGGAAAATTCTAGAAAGTTCTCGCATCGAAATTTCTAGAAGGGTCTTCACTACTAGTTCCGCTACTCGGTACTAGATGGAGCTAGTAGTAACTACTGTCACCATGTACCAGGCATTAATTGTGGCGCGCAACAATATTCACCCACACTATATGACTATAACAATGAGTAACATTAATTAGCACAGATTTTAACATTAAACTTTTAGTACCAGACATACAGTGACATCCAACACAATCAAATCCATTTCCAATCTAAGTTTATTCTATTCCCAACGACCCAATGTAGATAACTTGAAACCCAATGATTACAGTAGTGACCGCGAAAATTACATGGTAGACTATGTGACTGCTTAAATCCAACTGACAGGTGATAAATTTATCAGTGGGTCGATGATCCAATCAAGGGGGATCAGTTGTTGACATGGGGCCGACGATGAGGCCTTACACCCTGAGTTATTGCATGGGGCCGTGGTTCCTCTCTGCGCTATTATTAAAACGGAAGGTTCATTTATCTCTGAGACTTGTGGCTGCAACGGGTTTATAACGGCAAGGTATATGAGGTTGATATATTTTGAGAGATATGGTTACTAGATTCTTAGATCTCCTAGACCTATAGCAATAGGTCTAGGTATACAAATAAATAAAATTGAAGTGTCTGTTTGTTATGTCAAAATAACAGCTTTTTACTAAATGTTTTTTTTTCATATTGTGTTTAGTAAAAAAGTGTTACCTATTTAAAATTGTTGATAATTTTAACAATTTTGTAAATGTTTGTCTGTCAGTTTGTTCTAGCTAATCTACAAAACGGCTGTACCTATTATGACGAAACTTCCACAGTCAGGTGGCTGTAATAAGGAGTAAATTAGGCTAGTTTTATTTAACAAAAATATTTAGGGTACCGCGCAAAAAATTAAACCCATGAAATCCACATCCACGCGAGTGAAGCCGCAGTCAGAAGCTAGTTTTCAGAATATAATAATGAAGACTTGTATAAAAATATGTAACTTTCTCAGGAAAAAGTCTTTTGAAAAAGATAAAATAGCAATACAGAAAACTTTCTAAAACCTTATTACCCTACGTCAGTGAAGTAAGCTTTTTCTGGAAAGAACTAGGAATAAAAATCCTGAAATAAACTATAAGTATTTTATTTCATTATCATTCATGGAAATATTTGTACTTAATTATTATTTAAGTAGAATACATACAATCCTTTATATGAGTATGCGGGTAGTTGAGGAAAAATTTTGTGGTTTCATCTGTGTGGGATTAAACACATACCTACTGTTAAGTACAGGTATCGCCCGCTATTTCTTTGTAATACCGCGTATCGAAGTTATTTTAATCTTACAAGATCAAAGGACCAAACAATATTATTAGGTACAAATATTTATCCTATCCATGTTAGAATATTTTTTTTATTTTATTTTATGCTGTTTGGGAAACTTACAACTAAGGCCGTTTTCAAGATTCCGCTGAAAAATAATACGCACTACGCTTAATTTTTTTTATGTTGCCCCACCCTAGGAATTTCTCCTGTATTGTCCCGGGCGTTTACAAACATTTAAACTCACATACACAAACAGCCAGACCCGGAAAAACTACTTGTAGATCATACAAATATTTGTTCCGTGCGAGAATGAAGCCCGCGACACGCAGCGCAGCAGTCAATCGCCTAACCACTGCGGCAACCGTGCCGTCAATATTGTATACTTTAGATTCTAAAGTTTAGAAGTATGTTGTAGAGATACTTTTTTCTAATTTTAACCTACTTTATTTGTTAATTACAATAAACAATTTTCTATTCTATCGTGATTAACAAATAAAGATGGTCAAAATTATAAAAAAGGATCTCTACAACATACTATTTCTACAATTTTCTATTCTATCCGTACGCAAAATACGCGCATTGACGTGGAGTTGCGGACACCAGCCCGTAGTACCTATTACCTATTTTCTATTCTATTCTTCAATATTATTATTTTTAGTTCAATTAATAACGAGTAGCCAATTAATATACATAGGTATAGGAAGTACCGAAAGGTACACGTTGTACCCATTGCTAATCACAGTACTTTTGTTCAATCGATTTACAAAGTTAATCGGCACCGGTCACAGTAGATGGGTGGCCATTCTTTACTCATCGAATCTTTTCCGTGTCTTGAATCGTATGGCACGTTAAACTTTCGACCCCGATATTTGTACGACAGACAGTTAAGATCCCGAAAATCAGCTGTCATGTAATGGGGTCTCATGTAATCCTAACACCGTTTGTCCACCCGCTACCGTCAACGGGACGTCGTCGGCGAAAAACGAGATTATGCGAATCGAGCGTGACGTCCCGGTGACGGCGTGCGGCCATAGCAAATCTATGTATCGCTATTTCACCGCCGTCATCTCGTTCTCAATGACGTCTCGTTGACGTGTGGACAAACGGCCAAAAACGATTTGGAAACCCTAGAATCATACGTTGCTTAGCATAAATGTCAGCACGCCTGTATTCCTCGTTAGGCAGAGCTATACCCATAGCAAACCCACATTTCGCCAGTTATGTTATAATCCCATTTAATAGGGAGAATCATACATAGCAACCTAATTTAGAAGCAAAGTAAAATTAATATTATAATGAATATTAAATTAATAAATGAAATTTAACCGATATTTGCATTTATTTTCATAAGAAAGTACTTCACAATTAATTCAGCGGTATTTCCACTGAACATAACATAAGATAATTTACCCGAGTAACATTCACGCATCAACGATTTCTTGTCGAAACCATATTTGGCTAAGATAACCTTTTCATTAGTAAACCCTCCACATATTGTAAGGGTATCAAATGTATTATCAGCGTCGACTAAGTAGAGGTCTGATACCAATCAAATCGATATTTATTAAACCCGCACAGACCCTTTCCCACTTATAGCCAGGTAATTACAGGGTGCGTCGTTAATTTTCTAAGAGCTCTGTGATATGTGTTACGTGTTTGTTTAAAAGAAAGATATTTTTCTGACCTAAATAAAATACTGCTTCAATTGAATTAAAAACCCTTTGTTTTTTTATTTACTATACTATCTTATTATACATTAAAAAAAATTAGTAAAAATATAAAAAATAGTGTTCTGTCGAAATTGGGAGCAGGGTCCAAGCTACCGGTGGTTAGAGCTCCAGAGACAGAAATCTCCTCAAGATGCGAACCGTATTGAGGTGTACTGCCTTCTGAATCAGGCCCTTGATCCAACTGCTAAACGAAAGCTTCGAGTTATGTTGAACGAGGGTTTCGGCCATCAGGCCATTGCCGTTATAACAATCGGCACAATGACAGTCGAGTTCAAATTCCGCATGTCAACAACCTCGTGAGCTAAGTCGAGATATTTGATTTGTTTCTCTTTCTCAGGATTCGCGAGGTTCTCGTCGTGTGGAATCGTAGCATCGACAATCATGGTGCGGCGCGCTAATCGATCTATCACCACTACATCAGACCGACCCCAACTGAACTGTATCTGTAAATGATGGTAATAAAAACTGAATCAAAAATTCGTTGCGTAGTTTAGAAGAACAATGCGCTCTCACAGACAGACACAAAAAGTGACTTTAATTTATTGTACGTATAGTATAGATTTACCCCAATTAAGTAAATATCTCTTCATGGACCATGCACAGTATTCCTCAGTGGGTTACTTTCCATTTACTGTTGGATCCAGTAAATGTATTTTGGCGAATTTCCTCCGTAGCTAAACAAACTTTGGACGTTCCAAACATTGTTGTTTCCCCTCTAAGGACCACACTTTTTTGAAACAATAAAAGCTAAAACTTGTAAATAATGGGATATACTCTTCTCCTTTAATAATAATAGTAACACGAGTTTGAGAGGTGTACGTCTGAGGTTTACGTGGGGAGACAAATGATACCCACGTAAATTGTCAACATAAAAATAATTATAATAGATAAAAAAATAAAAAGATGAAACAGAAAAGATGTGGGTAGGTTTACGGTCACAAGGTTTCTTTAGTTTCCCGTGGGAGTAGCACAGTACTGTCCTGGCTCAGCTTGGTGAGGCGATGACCGTAGCGGTGTGCCACGCTGCAGACGCCAGGTAAGGTGCCGGTCGACGAATGTTCTCGCCAGACCCTTGAAATCGACGCGGCCACGCGGGTAAAACAAGCACCCGGCGCGGAGCTCGGGGTTTGCCGGAAGGTAGTGGCCCGTCGGTCCGCGTTTGGATGCCACCGATAGTTCCGGATGGAAACCTTGAAGATGGTGAGCCGGTACTTTGGACCCTGGGAATGACGTCCAGCGTGTCACAAGATGGCCTGTAGTCATATCCTCTGGTTGTGACACCAAAGCATAAGCAAAGCGAGATGTACTGTTGCACTAATGAAGGTGGTGTGTGGTTGTCACTATCAGTACCTACGGAGTTTACAAAATGGAAGTGAGAAGCACGACATGACTTGCACATTCTCAAGGTATGGAAAATACATATTAAAATGCTCTGAGCTGAAAGCAAATAGGTTGCATGAGAATTAATATGCGGAAGGTATAGGAAGCCAAAACAATAAGCAAGAGGTCATGAGCAAATAGGCACATGCCTAGGGTAACCTATATATAGGTACCTACACAAAATATACAGTTAAGAAACGCACTGTTCAACACTTACCCAATATGGGGTTACACTGAGTTTATTAGACTCATTACTATACTTAGGGCTGATTTTTCAATCATCTGATAACTTTATTCGAGGAATAATTTTGAAATTTTGACAGTTATTGCATACATAAATTGTCAAACTTCAATTTTATTCCTCGAATAAAAGTTATCTACCGATGGCGAAATCAGCCATTAGTCGATTAGAAAAATAAGATTAACCGTTGCCATCGGAGACCACCGTGGCTGTCGTGGAGGTCTCACGCACAAGTCGCGCCACTAAGAATGAGCGACACGAGCGTGAGCCTCCGTAGCCAGCATGTGACGGTGTGGTAAGCCAGCGCGCACAAATTGAAGGCCGGGCTTGAAGCCAAGGCGGATGACAAGGGAGAAGCAACGCCAACAAGACGATTTCACCTAAGGTGACCCAAGGTGACGCGCATTGCGTCGAATAAAGACATTGGCAATTTGTTATTTTATTTAAAACTAGCTTCTGCCCGCGACTTCGTCCGCGTGAAATTTCACCCTCTCCCCATTCACCCCCTTTGGGGTTAAATTTCGAAAAATCCTTCCTTATTCCTTGTCTACATTATAAAGGGAACCTCTGTGCAAAATTTCTGCTTTATAGGTCCAAGGGTTCGGGTTGGGCGTTGATGAGTCAGTCAGTCAGGACTTTTCTTTTTATTTATATACCTAGATAACGATACAACGTTACATAACATTAAATATTCATAACACTAAATTTACCTTACGACACTCGGCAATACGATCGGATCAGTAATTCCGAAAATTACCACCCTAAATACAACTTCATAAAGGCCTTTGGCGATTATGGCAAACTCAAGCGTGGCGATTATGGCAAACCCCCCCCAACTTGGGGGAGGCCTATGTCCAGCAGTGGACGTCTTTCGGCTGAAATGATGAAAGGCCTTTGAAGGTCTGTGGCATACCTACCTGTCCACCATTTTTTTGAAGTGAAAACTTGTTTAGGTGCATTGGGCATTTTTTGAGATGGGAAAAAACCATTGAACTCGTGCCACTGTTACCGTAACCGACACCGCGCATGTTTTGTTTTTCAAAAATACCCGCTTCGGATGTATTTGGCTGTTCTCGGGATGCACTCGGTTTTAATGTATATCCGATAATATGTCAGTGAGTGATGGCAAAGTATTCTGTTTGTGTTTTGTTTTCACTGCTGTCGACACTCCCGGAGTGCCACTGTTTTTTTTTTTCATAATGATGGCCACTCGTGAAACCTGTTTAAATCGATAGTTGACATGGGTTTCAAGCGTGGCCGCCATTTTGAAAAAAAAAAAACAAAATCGCGGTTAGGTAGGTATGCCAGGCTCCATATAAAAACCTTAAAACTCCTTTGACGTCTATATAATATTATGTATAGATAATTTTATTCCGTAACGACGCATATTGACGTAATTCAGTTGAAAAATGTACCCTGCAAACATAATTATTTACGAGCTCTTTGAGAAAACACGATTTATTGTACACAAAGTACTTATGCGATGTTTTTACGGTTCTGAATCACAGAGGTTTTTTCTCAGAACCACGAATTACATTTTAGAGGTTGCCCAACCAATCGAGCGCCGAGTGAAACACCCACCTCAATCCTGTACCTACCTAACCCAATTCCGTAACACACTTTCTGTCATAACCTAAAGGATTGCTTCATATGTTTGAAAAATTCGTCTGCTTGACACCGTAAATAACGCAATGAATGTCGTTGTATATCAAAATGAAAGGCATTGCAATTGTTCAGGAATTGCCCCGTTGTATACATTTTATTTAGACCGCATTGTATTTTGTTTTTTTTTTTCGCTGGCCGCACCCTCTTAGGTCTACCAACATTTGTTTGTGATAATTCCCGGAACTGAAGTGGCAATGAGCTGGGGGCCTAAAAATGCCACTTTGGAGAACCATAAAAGGATAACATTATGAATCGTAATATGGCGAAGACAGTACGTGTTTTTCTTTTTTTCGCTGTACTACGTAGGTATAGTTAATCAAAGAGATTGGGATCGGTTTTGGATTGGATTGATTGGTATTTTAGCACAGACAAAAAAAATGCTTCACCAATGGGATTTGATTCGATTAACTTATCAGTTAACTGTCCACTAGGTTATCCTTTTATGATTCTGCCGAAGTAGCCTTTTTAGGCCTCTGGTGATGATTGGTGAAGGGCCAATGGCCGGTGGAGCAGACCAATCCTAGTGTAGAGACCACGTATCTGCAAGCTAGATGGACCGATGACCTTAAGAAGGCGGCTGGGTCAAACTGGATGCGGAAGGCGGAGGACAGGGTGTTGTGGCACTGCCTGGGAGAGGCCTATGTCCAGCAGTGGACTGCGATAGGCTGAGTTGATTGATTGATTGAATTCCTGGAATATCAACGTTTTCCATTTTCATAGATGACACCTGCATCTGAGAAGACGTCAGGGAAATGTATAACATAGAACGAGGTAGACAGGTAGCACAATATCTATGTAAAAGGTAAACCATTAGTCTGAGGGGTCCGTGGCTAAATAATAACAGCCGCACAGGTCGATCGATCAGGTTAAGCTACGCTTGCCGCGGTTAGTATGTGGATGGGTGACCATCTTTACATACCGAGACCCCTCCGTGCCTCGGAAAGCACGTTAAGCCGTTGGACCCAGCTGTCATTCATGGATCTTTGAGAGTCGATACGGGCAGTCAGAAGCCCGAAAGTCTGAGAACCAGTCTTACAGGCGTATCGTATTACCCAGTACCAGTATTTTACGTGGAGCGACTGCTCCACGTAAAATACTGGTACTCAGCTGCATCTGGTTAGACTGGAAGCCGACCCCAACTTAGTTGGGAAAAGGCTAGGCAGATGAATTAACCAATAGCCACCAAACCAAACCAAACCAATACAATATAGTTTGTGTGTGTATGTGTGTGTGTAGTTGTACCAAATACAATATAGTGTTTTCAAGCACAATTACGCTAGGCAGGACTATCAATCGTCAGCGCAAGCAATTAATTACAAACTCTAATCACCGCAATAATAATTACACACCTTAATCATTTCCTCTCCAAATAATAATTCTGAATTATTGTGATCCCATTTGCCAACTGATTTGTTGTTGTTATAAATATCCATCTACGTACCGAGCTGACCACACACAAAGCTATATTTTATGATTGATGGTACCATTAACTGTGTGGCTTGCTGTATTTAGGCACAAAATGCTAGCAATAAATTTCAATTTTTTATACTACGAATTTATTATGACGGAACAAAAATTCTCGACTATTTAGATAGCCGCACGCAGTGTAAAACGCCAGAGTGACGTCAAATAAAAGCAAGGGGGAAATAAAACGAAGTCAATTCTGAAATAAGTGGAACACATCTTTCAGTCCCGAGGGATCTATCGGCGTATCGACAGGGGACTTGGCGGCGGATCCCGTTCAGTCAAGTTTATTGGCAAAATTTCAATGCTTTGTCGTCTGCAATGTAATGGCAATTTATAACTGAACGATACGCGCGATTTAGTACGAATTTTCTAAAGGGAAAGGATGAGATCAACATTTCAATAGCTATCTAATCAACATTACCGGTATGGCTCGGGAAATCGATTGTTGAATGTGGAGATAATTATTTCACACACGACTTGTCTTACAAAGGTTTTATTTATAAGTGTTTTTCACGGAATAACAAAGAAAACACTGTCAGAGTTCATCAGACCATTAGGCTGATGCGGTTATGTTCAAAAAGACTCGTATTTCAATGAAAGGTTTTCGTAAAATTGAAATGTAAATACGGTTCTCTTTCACTGAACAAACGTTCAAGCTCCCTTTGTTTGAAATGCTTCGTTATACCTGCATTAACACAATACTTATTCACTAGAGTTTTCTTAGTTTGTAAAAACAGTCTTCTCATTTAGCTAGCCAATTTAAAATAATCCTGTATATTATATACCTCCATCTAGATAGTCCTGTACACGAATTCGGTGTTCATAAACAAAGTACCTAATAACTTTATTATGTCGATGGCAAGATGGAAAAATTTCGGCGTATGGGGTCGATCTTTAACTGCCTCGGAGCCAAAGTGAGGTCAATTTATAAATGAGTGGGGGACATCAGTCACGCGGGACGTGGTCGCGGGGCACGAACGCTTGATATATTGCCTCAGTTTCACCTCCTTGACGTTTTTTTGAAAACGCTATTCCCAGTAATGGATAGTCGCGGATTCCAAGTAATTTGATGGAAAGCATCGAAACCCAAAAAGTTCACCAATGATTGGCTTTTAATGGTTTTCAATTTAACTTTTCGGATGCGATGCGAAGTTTGATAACTCAATTTTAAATAAGTATCGGCCGCCAGGAAACTTAAAGCGGCTTATACGTTTGGGCTAGTTATTAAATTAATAATACAGCCACCAACATTCCTAAAGTCAACTTCATAACTGCCTTTTCTTCAAATAAAACCACTTTCATACATCCTACATTCCACTCCGACACGTAAAAAAATAACCCTACTACACATATACAGAAACATGGAAGTAAAAGGCCCAAAAGGCTCGTATTACCGGCACCGGCACTTTGGGAACAGCCATCGCACCTCTTAGTGTAGATTAAAAACATAAATAGCAGTGCCACAGTGCCACAGGTTCAGCTAACTACGCCTTCTTATCGAGTAACCACGCACAAGAGCACAACCCGGTACCGACGACACGCGATACGACGATTAAAATACTTTTTGTTCTTAAACACGGGCTTTGTAATTGTTTGCTTACGGTTTTAATGTGGAAACGGCTTTTGTTTAAGTTTGGAAAGATAGGATGGATAGAACTAATATTAGGTAAATTATAAAACAATACTCTCACACCTACACACATTATACACCACATTATGAACGTAAACGAAAATAAGGAGTATGTATGGATCGTAGCAGGTGGTGTTCTGTAGTTTCTACCTACCCCATGGGAATAAGGCGTCGATTTACGTATGTGTATAAACAATTAGAAGTTATTTTAAGCGTGACTTTTTGTTCATGGATACAACTACTGCCAACCTCTTATAAATTAGATAAATCATTATGTATGGCGTTTTAATATTATGTGTGGCGTTTTAATATTATGTGTGGCGTTTTAATATTATGTGTTGCGTTTTAATATTATGTGTGGATTTTCGTCGTTACACATATAGTAACCAAAAACCACAATACTGCTTATAAACACACATCAAAAAAAATCTAAGCAACACGTATCATTTACAGAAACTGCATGTTTTATTAATTAATACTTTATTTTTTCTTAAGAAAGTAGGTTGGATACAATCTTTTTGTTCTCGAAAACATAATTAAACTGGCTGATTTAAAAAATAGAAACTTTTCGATTGTGTTTTGTTTTCATTAAAATAAAAGCTAAGTAATTATTTTTTCCCGATTTCATGTGTATTTATCTCACTTTTAGCATTTCGATATATACAGTTTAAAATAAAAATTGTGGTGACTAATTTTTTTTGTCATGGAGCGCTGCCATTTGACTGCAGATGAAATTCAGAGAGCTATAGGAATGCTACAAGCGGGAAGAAATCAGTCCCAGGTATCTCGGTATTTTGGTGTCAGTAGGAGCGTGATTTGCTGTCTTTGGCAGCGTTACGTTAATACAGGGCATCCTGCTGAGCAGCACCCAGGACGTGGAAGGAGTACAACTGCTCGACAGGACAGCCGATGGTAACCGCCCGGGAGATAGGTTTAAAGCTACAATTCTCAAGCGGTGTTGTTGGTAGTCACCAAACCGTGAGAAATAGGCTGCATGAATACGGCCTACGAGCACGACGCCCAATTAGGTGCCCACCTATATACGCCAGGGGAATCGCGCCCATCGAAACTGATGATGTAGAGAACACTTGACATGGACCCAGGTGCAATGGGATAAAATTTTATTTTGCGATGAGTCCTGGTTTTGATTTAGGCCTGATACGAGAAGGGTAAGAGTGTATCGTCGTCCCAGAAATGCTGAACGACTGAGATGCGTCCAGGAAGTGCACCCTTACAGTGGCTCCATAGTGATGGTATGGGCGGGTTTTATGAAGAACAAACGAACTGAGCTCGATTTTGTAAATGGCAATATGAACGCTGAAAGTTACGTTGAAAATGTCCTCGGGCCTTATGTTCACCCATTTGCACAAAGTCTTGGCTCAGATTTTACGCTGATGCATGGCAATGCGCGTTCGCACCCAGCTCGGAGAATCAGAGAGTACTTGGCAATGGAAAATATCCGGGTATTGCCCTGGCCTGCACAATCGCCAGACCTCAATCCCATCGAGCACGCATGGGACACGCTCCAGAGACGTATTCTAGAGAACCTGGACGGAGAGTCGACAACCCAACAACTGAAAGAATTGTTAAAATTCCATTGGGAGCGATTGCCGCAGGATCAGATAAATAATCTCATAAATTCAATTAAACATCGTCGCCGACAAGTTTTAAACAACAGAGGCGGTAACACTTTGTATTGAATTACTTACCAAATAATTAAAAATAAAATAAATACGTTATTTAATTTTGTAAATCATGAAAAGTTTGATTTCGTTACTTTATTTTATACTTAGTGATTAAATGAACAATTTAATGAAGTAAGTATTTTGTTGCTTTATTCAGTAATGCATAAAAAATGCTTAGTTATCTATACATATAATAAATCTGTAGAAGGGTCAATTCTGTACATTGAAAATATTGAAAAAATAAATAGCGGGGGGTGTTGCTGGATCGATACCAAACCCAAATATGTGATTAAAAAAAATTTTGTCTGTCTGTCTGTCTGTCTGTCTGTCTGTCTGTATATGCAGGCATCACGTGAAAACTAACGGTTCGATTTCGATGAAACTTGGTATAATTATACCTTATTATCCTGGGCATAAAATAGGATACTTTTTATCCTGGAAAAATACGTAGAAAAAAAAATCTTATTTTTCGGTTTTATTCATAGACGTTGTTCTGTAGAACACACGTTGCATTACCCGTAGTGGATAATTTTCCATTTCAATTTAAGAGAATACAGTTTCCTGTAGCTTTGTTAACACAAAGCTACAGGAAACTGTATTCATGACAATAAATAAGGCTCAAGGTCAGACCCTAGGAGTTGCTGGCGTAGATCTTACCGCGAGTTGTTTTTCACACGGGCAACTTTACGTAGCTCTTTCCCATGTGAGCAGTCCAAGAAATCTTCATGTTCATATTCCGGACGAGCTCACTAACAATGTTGTGTATGCTGAAGCTCCCAATTAACTTTCTGTCGCATTGTCACGATCACTTTTTTATTATTGCAAACTTTTCGTCGTTGTCAGTAATTTACTGCTACATGCTACTTATCAAGGTCGGAATTACTATGAAAAAAATACTTACTACAGAACGCGAGCTCAACAGCAGTAGCTCAATAGAGGGATCTCCTTAATTATTATAGGCTTAGCCGTATTTGGGTCCAATAGATATTTATAAGATGTCATTGTCAGAGTTACTCAAAATGGAGAAATAAACCATCCACGCGAAGACCGACATCCGCGCGGACGGAGTCGCGGGCGGAAGCTAGTTTTAAATAAAAGAAATAGAACAGTTAAAAATCTTTCAAAAGTTCAAAACCGTACATGTTGCTTAGACTTTTTTGATGTGTGTATTTTTAAAATTACCTTTAGACTTTCCTTTTCTGTAATATTTGTGCAAAGAGAGAGGAGTTGTTTCGCAACCGTTCGATGGCCGTGGTTTAACAGTGAAAATATTTTTAGTTTAAACTTAAGTTTTGGATGATAACTTATAGCAATATAACTGCTAGCCTAATGAGAACGTGGGCGGGTAGAAATAAACCTTAATCTAATCTAATTTAACGATTAAACGCGTACCGGAAGACGTAGCGTAGGAAGGCCTCCCCACAAGGTGGACCGATAACCTTGTGAAGGCACAGTAATCCGCTGGATGCGCGGGAAGCATAGAACCAGTTGATGTGGCGGTGCTTGGGGGAGGCCTATGTTCATCAGTGGACGTCTTTCGGCTAAAATGAAAATTAATGAGTTAAGACTAAACAAAGAAGAGCACCAGTAGGCTGTTTCGTAAGTGGCGGTGGCGGCCTTGGAACCTCTCCAGCCCTCAAAACTGCTAGAAAAAAAAAATGGAAAAGAAAACAAAAAAAAAACATGGAATGAGATGAAAAAAGGAGACAATAGTTTGTCCGATGACGTCATGTTCCATAGAACAAACGTGAGTCTACCCCATAATAAAGCTATGATTAGGTCTATGATGGAACGAGCGTGCCCAGAAGATATACCTACAACGTTATTTTTAGTATATTTTTAGTATAAGCGAAACCTGAATATAGTTTGTTCAGAATAAGTAACTGAATCGATTCCAATAATTTTTACCCCATGTTATACTTTGTCCCAAAAAATTTAAAAAAGGTTAAAAGTTGGACACCGAGCGACACTAAGTAGGGTATCCAATCTCCACGCCGAACGGTTAGGTACCTAGGCACTATACCAATGAGTGCAAGACGGCGTGGCGCGAGCGGCGCGGGTGAGCATGTTTTTGTACGGACAAATATAACTTTGTGATTTTTCATGAAACAGTTTTAAAATTTTGTACATAGATTCTTTACATAAAAATACTAGACACGAGTTTCGGGTTTCGCATATACCTACTAAAAATAATGTTGTATATTACAATTATATGAAAGAAAATTTAAAACTCATATTAAAAGTACACTTTGTAAACAAGGATATTGCAAATTAGAGGATTTTATATCCAAGATAAGAATGCTTGGAAATGTGCTGGTCCTGCTCCATAGGACAATTTATTTTTTTAATTTTATGACATTGATTTTTACAATCTGTGACTCACACACTTGTTAAACTAGGAAAATCATCTACTTTTACAATATTTGTAAATTATTTGTAAATATGTGAGCACACCATCACATAATTGATTTACCTGTCATTGCTTCATTTTTAATTTTTTTACCTTTTGTGGTAGACTAATTTTATGTCAGGTGCATCGTCAGGTACTCGTATAATAATATAATCAATGTATACAAAACCTTGTAAAACATTTACAAAGAGTAACAGTTGAGTTTCTTGCCCATTCTTCTCCATACGAACACTACCTTTTGGAAGGGGCGACTAGAATCAATTCTATTTTATTGTAATTTTTGACGTTCAAAAGTGCCTTTAATGATGATAAATAATCCATTATAATTCCCTGGCAGAGAAACTTGAAGCCTATGGTGTTAGAGGCAATGTTTTAGAATTAATTAAATCGTATCTGCATAACCGTAAACAAGTTACAGAAATCAGTAAAATAAATAAAAAAAGTAAACGTGAAGAAACTTCAAGATCAGAAGAACGCGAAGTTAAATACGGAGTACCTCAAGGCAGTGTATTGGGGCCTCCGTTGTTCACTTTGTATATAAATGACTTGCCTAAAATAACTGAACATCCGATGACACTTTTTGCTGACGATTGCACTTTGACAATAGCTTGTAATGACATAAACACATATGAAAATGACATTAATAATTCACTAATATCTATTATAAATTGGTTAAATGATAATAATTTAATAATTAACTTAAAAAAGACTAACGTAATGCACTTTAGACAACGTACACAAACACTCAATAATCTTAATATTCAATATAATAATATAAATATCAATGAAGCCGACACAACAAAATTTCTGGGAATAATAATAGATTCTAAATTGAATTGGAAACCTCAAATAGAGGCACTTAGTAAAAAATTGAGTAGTGCAGCCTACGCTCTGAAGCAGCTTGCTGTGGTTCTCAACACAGATGCGCTAATTACTGCTTACTATGGATTAGCCGAATCAATTCTTAGATATGGAGTTATCTTTTGGGGGAATAGCACGGACAATGAAATAGCGTTTCGGGCACAGAAAAGGTGCATTAGATCGATGTTTAGACTGCAAACAACGGACAGCTGTAAATCTTATTATATAGAACGTAAGATATTGACATTGCCCTCGTTATACATCCTGGAAACAGTAATGTTCATTAAATCTAATTCTCATTTATTTCAGCGTTTATCTGATGCTGTCCCTAGGAATAGACGTGATAATTTCAAACTCTGTGTTCATGGCGCTAAAACAGCTCTTATGCGTAAGAGCATCTTTTACATGGCTCCAACCATTTTTAATAAATTGCCCAAATCATGGAAAACATTAAATATATCTGCTCTTAAAAGTAAATTGAAGAGTTTATTAACTGAAAGAGCATATTACAGTATAGCAGAGTTTATGAAAGAGGACAATTTTCCTCGTTTATGAGATGACAATGTTGTATTTTTTGACATGTTATTGATCTATTGTATTGTTTTTTTGTAATATGTAATTGTAATTTGGAATTTAAATGTTTTAATGACAATAACACATAGTTTGACCAATTTATTTAATGACTACTTTGACATTGAACTGTATCAAAAAAATATATTTATTGAATTGTAATTTTAACTGATCTTTAATGAATAACGAAGAAATGTAATTTTGATGAATATTATCACGGTTTATGCACCATCTCTTCCTACCAATTTGTACGCCACGATATGCGGCTGAACATGTTAGAACTTTTCTGTATCCCATTATTATCCTGCATGCAATGTACACCATGTTCAAACAAATAAAAATTTACTTACTTACTTACTTACTTAATGTACCTATTTGAAATAAATTATTTCACTTTGATTCCTGTTCACTCTTGCTTTGAAGGCTGACGGGTTAAATGTGCCATGTCGCGAAAATCGAGCGGCTATAGTCACTTGTATCAAACCCGCATAACACAACTAGTATAATACATAAAGGTATCGCCTTTAACAAATAAGACATTACCAAATACAGAATACAAAACTAGTGAACTACGAAATTCGCAAACCACGAGACTCCATACCTCTACCACAATCGTAAAGGCGTGAAGCTACGTTAAATATCCTTTTGTTTACTGAGCAACATCAAATGTATAAGCTTTTAGATATTCTGTTATACGATATCAGCTGTCACAGCCCCTCCTTACGACTGACGAGGGATAATAACTGGGCGAGTATTAGTAACACTTTTGTATATATGTACGAGGAATATAGTACGTCATGTTAGTTTTGTGTAAGAGATGATAAGATCGACAGTTGAATGAACACTTTGAAGGATAGATAATAATTTTCATTGTAATAGATACACGTCTAAATAAATATACAACTACATTCAACTGAACCGATCGGATAATTGCTACGACCGCGTAGCAGCCGTAGCAATGCTACGGCGTAGGCTTTGCGTAGCAGTTTTATAGCAAGGTGGTTTTTTTAGCCAGCCACTCTACTGAAAATGATTCTTCGATCCAACAATTATTAGTCTAAGAAGGGATAGATCTTTTGATGCCCTATGAATCCTTCCCTTCCTTTTTAGGGTTTCGTAGTCAACAAGGAACCCTTATACTTTTGCCATGTCCGTCCATCTGGCTGTCTGTCCGTGGCTTAGCTCAGTGACTCTTAGTACTGTAAAGCTGTAATTTGGCATTAGTATACATATTAATCACGCCAATAAAGTGGTACAATCTTGAAAATTATTTGGAGTACTTACCTCCCCTGCACATAAAGTGGGGATGATTTTTTCTCGCGTATCCCATTAGGCCGTTCAAAAATATTGCAAGTGTGTTCGATTCAGATTTGCGAAATATTAAGCTTTAAAGAGCAATTTTTTGTTAGAGTCAAGTGTCCCCTCCTCCAGCTAAACAGCTATTTTTGAATATGCGAAAAATATTGGGTTAATTGGGTTCCGAACGTTCGGTCTGTGAGTCTGTGCGCGGGTATAGGTGTCACGAATTTTGTACGGGTATAAAAAGGTTAACGGCTAACAGATTTAAAATTAAAATAAAGAGAACGGCACGTGGAAATAGTCAAATTCTTGTTTCGGATTTTTTTTTTACTATTACATAATCAGCCTATAATGTTCCCACTGCTGGGACACAGGCCTCCTCTCGGTGAGAGGGACTGGGCCGTAATCCACCACGTGGGCCCAGTGCGGGTTGGCAGATGTCACATGTCTTCGAATTTTTGGTTCTTGGACATGCCGGTTTCCTCACGATGTTTTCCTTCACCGTTTGAGAGAAGTGGTGATGAAATAATTTACACAACGTAAAGCGCCTGTCTGGGTTCGAACCTACGAACTACAACTCGTAAGTCGCGGCCGTTACCACTTGGCCACCACTGCTCTCTCTCTGCTTTTTATTATTAGCTCACTGGTTTAACGAGTTGGACACTACTACTTACATGTAGAGTAGCGATTGCCTTATCTGAATAAACAGGTGATATTTTAGGAACAACTGTCTCTTGTTTCCAAATCGCTACACTACATGTAAGCTTTTATGTAAGTATATGCCATTTGATTGTTAACCCAGAAGCGACTGCAGCGTACAATCCACAGTCCAACGCACTGAAAACGCCTGCGTTTTATCATATTATTCTGAACGTAATTATATTGTAAATATATTTATTATTACACACAATTATTCCTGTATTATGGGTGCGTTTACAAACATTTCAATTAAACGCATAACACACTTCCAATATTTTTTACAGCCACTACAACCAAATGAACATAAAGTAATGAAATATAAACCACCTCACATCATATTTTTCCCCATTTCAACCGCTATCACAAGCTTAATTCAAAGTCAACTTCTTATAAAGTCTGTCGTTTCAAGTCGTTATGAGGTTTTCGCAAAAAATATTAGCTCTATTATAATTTTACCTTCAAAAGTGCGGCCACGCTAACATGAAAGGCTTACTTCGACACACCTTGTGTAAAAACTTTCCGTTTGGCAAACCCATTTAGACGACGGGGCTATTTTTGTGGACTAAACATAAAATATTCGTACATTATAATTCTATGGTTTATTTCACTCCAAAGGCATGAAAGAAGGCTTTGCTGTAGACGTGTTCGACATTGAGTGTGTACAAAGTTTCCGCTTGGCGAAACACATTTGTACAAGTTGGTGATTCGGAAAGGTCGTTCGTCGAAGGAAATTACTGAATAAATTCGATTGACTCCGGTACTCGAGTCGACCTATTGGCGGCTGATCGACGGTTCGCGTGTTCAACGCCTTACAACGATCTTGGGAAATAGTGAACAAGGTTTTTTATTTATTAAGTGAAACTGGCACATGGCTAGGTACTGCAAATAACCTTTCGTAAATGATATAGTTAATACGCTGCAGTGTAATTTGCATGTTGTTATCAAATAAATAAAATTGAGGTTATAAATGTAAACGTTTCTTTTTGACTGCTTTTAAACCTGTTGGGTAATGTTTTGCTTGATTTATATTTAATGGCCATTCTAATCGTAGGTTATGAGATATAAAATGTATAATTTTTGTTAAAAGGAGTTCAGGAATGTTTTACTCAATTCACGAGTTATTTGTAAAATGTTCCTGTAATTGTGTTGTTGTTTGTTAAAATATGGAAGAGTTTTTCATGCAGCTTACGCTGAGTAATTACATCAAAATATGGACAAAACAGAAACCTTAATGGCATTGAACATTCGGTTTCTGAATTGAAAATTAGTCAAACTCTACTGTAGTGTTAGATACTTAAGTTTATTCTTATAGTTTAAACTTTTTTTGAACTTTTCGAACTAAAAGGTACAAAGGCGGACTTAATGCATTAGGCATTCTCTACCAATCAAACAATGTTGAAAATATTAGATGGCAGGTGCTTTGGTTGAGAGGAACAATGATAAAAAAATCTATTAAAATTCAAACAATTGTCCCGTTTTCTTCAAGAAAACTGTGAATTGCGCGGGGTACACTAAAAAAATTCTCAACTCAATGGCATGCTTACTCAAATGTCTCGTTGATGGTGGCGTGAGTGTTGGATCATTTACCTTCAAAATGGTTGTGCTGAATTGTGCTGATCCATACGTCATGTTCGTAAACGGGCACCGTCACTAGGGACTAGCCATTTCTTAGCTGCCACGACTTATTTTAATTGTTTTTTTTTCATCTTTTTATTACGAACGCTTTTATCATGCACGTCTTTATACATCGTTCTCACACACAGAAATCTTAATAATTAAGATTTCTGTGTTCTCACATGTATAATTTCAACATGTATGATGTAACGAATATTTTGTAACAATATTTAGATTTTCAACGGTATGCCCATGGAGTTCCAGGCCCGTTCTTCTCCTAAGGAACCTACTACACTTTCACAAGTAACTTCATCTTTCTGACTGACCAACCCCTTTTTTTTTCGGATGGGAAATCATCAAATGACTCCTCCCGCTCTGGGTGGAGCGGAAGGGAGTGTCCAACCCCTTGACTTTTGAGTTTCAACATTGAATAATGAATCAGAAAAACGGATGATAACGATTGAGATGCAACCCCCAAAAAGTGTTCGGTTTCGTATTTCTACAAGACCCAATGCCCTCTAGATGAATGAATACTTAACAGTTCACGTGCTTCTTTATAAATTACTAGCTGACCCGGCAAACGTTGTTTTGCCATATAAATTATTCCCGGCGCTACTTCATTCGCGTGGTGTCCTACCCCTTACCCTACCCTACCCCTACCCTACTCCTACACTACTCCTACCCTACTCCTACCTTACTTCTACAGTACTCCTACCCTACTCCTACCCTACTCCTAACTTACTCCTACCCTACTCCTACCCTACTCCTACCCTACTCCTACACTACTCCTACCCTACTCCTATAAAAAAAAGAAAAAAAAGGAAAAAAAAAAGATAAAAAGTAAAGTAAAAATCCTATGTCCGTCTCCTGGTTCTAAGCTACCTCCCCACCAATTTTCAGCCAAATCGGTTCAGCCGTTCTTGAGTTATAAATAGTGTAACTAACATGACTTTCTTTTATATAATATAATGTATAGATAACGTACCTACCTGCTATAAAGTTTCCCACTCACACTTTTAAAAGGTTAACCTAAAGAAAACTTTATTAAAATTCCCTCCAAGTCTTCGGTAGCACTTTATATTTTATTCACTGTTTTTTTTTTTACCGGGGGTTGAATCTCAATTACCGGTTACTAAGAAAATGTGTCGTGCAAACTCAATTAGGCTTTCTGTCGCCGCTTTCCTCCATTTATAAATATCAGAGGCTCGTAGGTAGGTAGGTACTAATTAAAAGAGTGAAAGTTGAGGATGAATTTGAATGAGAACGTTTGTTTTTTGTTTTTATCGCGTTTCTCGGAATGAGACGTTTATTTGCTGTGAAGTGGAGATAAAATTTAATTGCTTGTTGTGATTTCGCATTTTTTAAATTTTCATTTTATTTTTTGTAAAAGGATCTTAGCAGTACCTATCTATACTAACAGCCGCACAGTTCGATCGATCAGGTTAAGCTACGCTTGCCAGGGTTGATCCGTGGATGGATGACCATCTCTACATACCAAGACCCCTTCGTGTCTCGGAAAGCACTAGAAGCCGTTGGTCTCGGCTGTCATTCGTGGATCTTTGACAGTCGTTACGGGTCGTCAGAAGCCCGAAAGTCTGACAACCAGTCTTACTAACTGGATTAGTCTAACTGGGTTGAGAAGTTCAGATAGGTAGTCGCTCCATGTAAAATACTGTTATTCAGCTGCATCCGGTCGGACTGGAAGCCAACCTCAACATAGTTGGGAAAGGCTAGGCAGATGATGAGTACCTATCTATACTAATTATAAAGCTAACAAGTTAATTTTTGTTTGTTTGAACGCGCTGATCTCTGGGACTGCCAGTCAGATTTTAAAAACAACTTTTTCCATTTGATAGCCCCATTCTTGAAGAGTTATTTTAGATCACGCACCCTTAGGCCGAGCGAAAAGAAAAAAACGAGTGTGCTTATGACCACACGACTGAAGTGAAACTTAGATAAAAAAAAAACAAACTTTTTAGATATACGGAACGTATTTGGCTATGGGAGGAAGAGAGAAAGAAAATGTGCGCGCGCACTGCTGTCTCTTGCTTATATCCCCCACTTAACTTCCGTTCGCCTTGCCCGATCACACTTTTCGTAACGCTTACGTCACGCGTTCGCCAGCTTACTCCCCAAGTCAAGCGTGCGTAAAGAAGTTTCACTTCAAAAAGTCGGAAAGAACGCTAAGGCTGGTTTTAGAGTCGCGCTGACCGCACGCTGACTGTCGGCGCTGACAGCTTGAAACGTATGAACTTCTAGGAAGCGTTTTAGAATAACGCGTAGCTATCAGCGCGTGCGTTTCATACGTTTCAGCTGTCAGCGCCGACGGTCAGCGTGCGGTCAGCGCGACTCTAAAATCAGCCTAAACGAAAACGGAGCAATAGCGTGGGCAGGCAATGCGATGCGACGAGGTGGGTCGGGGGAACAAGAAATTTCACGCGGACGAAGTCGCGGGCAGAATCAAGTTTATTATAACCTGTATTATAGGGATTTTAAAGGCAACTTATTAGCTTGAAAACTCAAATCAGTTCCTAAGTCGGCTTTTTCATTATGATGTCTTTCGGCTGAAATGATGCAAATGATGATTGTATCATTTCCGCCGAAAGACGTCCACTGCTGGACATAGGCCTCCCCCAAGCACTTCGACCTCCACTTCGACCGGTTCTGTGCTTCTCGCATCCAACGGGTTCCTGAGGCCTTCACAAGGTCGTTGGACCACCTTGTGGGAGGCCTTCCAACGCTACGTCTCCCGGTACGCGGTCGCCACTCCAGAACCTTTCGGCCCTATCGGCCGTCTTTTCTGCGAGCAATGTGCCCTGCCCACTGCACTGCAATGAGGAGATCCGCAAGAAAACCAAGGTAACCGACATAGCCCGAAGAATTGCCAAACTTAAGTGGCAGTTGGCTTTTTACTTTAGTTTAACTTACGTTTTAGTCCCAGAATAATAGTCATCATCATATTCATTTCAGCCGAAAGACGTCCACTGCTGGACGTAGGCGTCTCCCAAGTACCTACCTCCACTTCGACCAGTTCTGTGCTTTCCGCATCCAGCTGGTCCCTGCGGCCTTCAAGGTCATCGGTCTACTTTAGTAGAATAATTGTGTTACGACATATTGTAAGTGACGTGTCGTGACGTATTGTAAGTGACGTGACGTGACCGACGCGTCTGTCTGTCCGAACGCGATAAACTCAAAAACTACCGAACGGATGTTCATACGGTTTTCCCCAGTAGACGTAAATAAAATCGACCACGAGAACGATATTTTTATAGCGCTCTGAAAAATGATGGCAACATTTTTATTTGCTGTTTTGGCGATGCAGTCACCTTTATCAACAGTCAAAGTAAATAAGACAACCACAGTACACCTGTTATAATAATTATACCATATTCTCTCAATTACCATATAAAACGAATCAGGAGTAAAACAAAGGACATATCGAGCCAAATTAAATTTCCATGTAAATAAATAAGCAATCCTTACTGGACTCGGAATTTATTATAATTCACCTTTATGGCCACGTCATAGCCAGATATTCGTTATTTCATTTCGTTTAACTAGTTAATGTGAACTACTATAATTATACCTGTTGTCTAAAAAGTGTATATGTCAATGCCTACTACGGATACCAATAATAATTGGATAAACAAAGGACTATATGTGAAATTGAATATTTTATAATCAGCCTATTTTTCCCCTCTGTAAGAGGGACTGGGCCATAATGCACCACGCGAGCACAGTACGGGTTGGCGAATGTTCTTATGCTAATAAAAAGATATAAAACCAACGTGCAGCCTAAAATAGAAAGTACCTCGAGAATATAATATCATGACAGTTTTAGAAATAGAACTCGGTAGGTATACTTCAATCCATGCATCACCACGTACTGGGCCCGCGTGGTGGATTATGGCCCACTCTCTCAGCGAGGAGGCCTGTGTCCTACCAGTGGAATCATCATAGTCTAATTATGCTTACTACTACTACTACTTTACTCCACTCGGCTGCCTCGCTGGTCTAGTGATCGAATGCGCTTCTGCGAATCATGAGACTTTGGGTTTGATTGCCAAGTCGGGCCAAGTGTTGTTGCACTGAAACAAATAAGCAGTAAATAAAAATGAAAAAAACATTGATCTGAACTGCTTTAAACAGTTCCATATTCAGCCTAACGTTCAAAACAGTATTTTTTTACTGATCCGAAAACAGTTAAAGCTTTAGGCAAAATGTTATCGTCATGACAGTAAACTTTAACGTTTTAAGTAGCTAAAAGGTCACAAAATTAAGTGTTTTATTCATTTGATGATATCGTCCAAACCATTGAAATTTACTTACATTACAGTAATGGTGGCTTTCCTTTTTAGGGTTCCGTACCCAAAGGGTAAAAACGGAACCCTATTACTAAGACTTCGCTGTCTGTCCGTCAGTCCGTCTGGCCGTCTGTCCGTCTGTCCGTCTGACTGTCACCAGGCTGTATCTCAAGAACCGCGATAGCTAGACAGTTGAAATTTTCACAAATTATGTATTTCTGTTGCCGCTATAACAACAAATACTAAAAACAAAATAATTTAATTATTTAAGGGGGGCTCCCATACAACAAACGCGATTTTTTTGCCCTTGTTTGCTCGATATCAAAAATGGCAACAAGTAGGCACTTGAAATATTCACAAAATACTCAGTTGTATTTTAACTTTAATAATAAAAATAAAATAAATATTTAAGGGCGGCTCCCATACAACAAACATGTTTTTTTTTGGCGTTTTTGCCTTGTGGTACGGAACCCTTCGTGTGCGAGTTCGACTCGCACTTGTTTTTTTTGTTTTCTTCAGTACATAGTATGTTCAATCATTAAAAGTTACTGTTTTGTCGTTTACTGTTTTACAAACATTTCTTCTTACTGTATAAAGTCAGTAAGTCTAAATGAAATCGCTGTGGTGTATGTAGTAAGAATTTTTTTTTTTAGTGTGGGTTTTTCTATCAGGAGTTTTTCAGTAGCAGCACGGAGTGTGGATTTGTGCCGGGTTGATAGCAATAGGCTTGCCCCCTATTTCACGGGATTTAAACTACCCTGTTAGGTATGTTTATGTGTGTATGTGTCTTCGGGGATAACAGGCGTGAAGTTTTGCTATGTTATACTCCACTCATGAGAGGGTTAATGACACTTTAGTGTGTGAAATTGTATCAAATATACCAATGATAAACAAAACATCGTCACATTATTATAATTAGGCACGTCACAAATAAATACTTTACATACCTCATCGATTTCAGTGAACAGCTATCCATGGACGACCGGCAGCTATTTTGAACCAAAGCATTCCTTTTATCCCTTGAATGTAGCATTAAAATTTAATGCTTAAATTGTATTTTCAATGAACGAGGTATTATTACCTAAGTGCCAAAGGGCGATGAATCGATGAGTGAAAAGTCTAATATTGGAATATCGCCTTTAAATAGTTTAGTAGTTTTTTTTCGTTTATAAGCAAAACCCACTGCTTAAAACTCCCCAAGTTTATATAAATATTTATGAAACAGTCTTGAAAACTGTCAGCTTTTATCAATAAAATCCTACCTCAATCAACTCAGCCTATCACAGTTCACTGTTGGACATAGACCTCTCCCATGCTGCGCCACATCACCCTGTCCTCCGCCATCCGCATCCAGTCTGTCCCAGCTATCTTTTTGAGATCGTTGGTCCTTCTAGCTGGGGGGCGTCCGACACTACGCTTGCCGATACGCGGTCTCCAATCCAGGACTCGTCTGCTCCACGGGCCATCTATCCTTCGACAGTCATAGCCAGCCAACTGCCACTTCAGCTTGTTTATTCTACAAGCTATGTCGGTAACTCCGGTTCTTTTCCGGATAATTTTCTTTCTGATTTTATGCTTCAAAGAAACTAAGAAAATATACCCACCTAATCTGGTTTTATAAAATATCTGATTAATTTAATAGGAATAATTTCTGTAAGTAATGTGCAACCAAAACTGCTAATAATCTTCGGAAGCGAAATATTCAAAGAATGGCCATCAAAAAAAATATAAGAGAAGCTTTTTAAAATGCAAAAACACTCTGAAAAGATGAGACGGTGATGAAGCGATACGTACATTCAGTTAGCCGGTCTGTAATTATGTTGAAGAGGGTAGACCATTTTACTGGGAAATTAAACGAAAACACTCCGCCCGCCCCTACCGTTCGCTTCCTGAACATTTGCTACAGAAAAATAGGAATAAATAAAATACATAAGCGTTCTATATTCTTCGAGTGTTTTTTTTCTTTAATAATGTCGGCGTGTACCAAAAGTGAGGCTTGCTAGCGAAATTATTATAATTTTGTATTTTGTAATCGTATTAAAAATGTTTTAACACTTGCTGGAGTTAATTTTACTCAGTGTTACACGGACAAAGTACATTTGAACCAAGAATTGAAATAAGATCAAGATGTATTTAAAGGAGAATGGGTTAGAGTGTTGACACAAAGTTCTTTGTAGCATTATGAACCATGTTGATCTTTGTTACCCTCATGGGGTAGTTTAATTTTATTAATCCTATGAAAGTATGTTTCACATGGAGAGAAAAGATATGTCAGGAAATTAGATTGATTTTATAAAGAGAAATATTTAACTAATCCTGTGTAAACTTATTGACCTGCTAATTATGGACAGGACAATTTTTGAAATTAACGAATCTTTAAACAGTTTTTGCACTTCTAATGATGTACTTTTTTCATATTTGGGCGTTTTTTTAACGTCCTGGATTTTTGTCACAGTTGGTGACAGTAACATAGCTCCGTACGGTACACGTAAGGTTATTACCCATAGTCTTTTCAACATATTTTATCTTAGAGCTTCTAAAAAGTGTCTAAAAAATGACAAGTTATTATAAAGCGATGAGGGCTCAAGGAAAGTGCAAACTTCCAAAGTTTCAAGGCACAAAAACATACAGATTGAATTGCCTCTTCCTAAATACTTTATCAAGGTTAGTTCAATATTCAGTACCGAAGTTACAGAGCAGGAACTCCAACAGGATTTTGCGTAAAAGCCCAGCAAAGCTTCAACTGACGCACTTTAGTACATGGATTACGTACCATTTCCCGTTTCATACGAACAAATCGTACATTTTGTCGGATTTTATACATTTATCCCTCTTAGTAATGTTTTTGCAGCTCTCGTGGTCGCACGAGCTAACTTGCATGGAGCATTAATAAATTCCTTTGACAGTAGAGAATTTGAAAATTATGCTAACTACGCCCAGCGGTTTCTTCCTAATCCCATTTCAATGTTAAAATTATCTGTTGAGCTGCATGAAATGAACATAGTAGCCATTATAGCACTGAAGAAGCTGCATTTATTGTGTTAGGTCAGAGAGGTTGTAAAATTCGAGTAAGAGAGGGATTTGTACAGTTAATTGCTTTGGGAATTTTAGAATAGTCACAATGTTTTGATTTCTGGTCTTGAACATATTAACATTGGTGAAGGATAACATCGTGAGGATACCTGGACATTAGTCTGAAATCACCAACTTTTCTTGAGCAAGCGTGGTGATCACTGCTCATGCTTTTTTTGTATGAGAATCGGCAAGAAATATAACAATGTTTTGCCGTTTTAATGAACTCGAACTCAAAGCATTTATTTCAATTAAACCTTGTACAGGCACTTTTGAATTGTCATAATTATATAGTCTGTCAGTTAGTCAGAAAGTTGAAGCTAGTTGCCCATTCCAAAACGTAGATCTCTATAGAGAAGAACGGGCAAGAAACTCCATGGACACTCTTTATCTTTAAGATATTACAAAAATCCTGGGCACATTATTCTTGTTGCTTCTATATGTGAGAACAATGTAAAAAAAAGACACAAATGAAGAAACAATTCAAAATATAAGATTAAAAATAAGCCTTGGCAGTTAAGAGATGACCAGTCTCAACCGACAGCACGAACATGACGCGTGGATCAGCATCATCCAGCTCAACCATTTTGTAGGGAACCGAATGATCCAACGCACGCGCCATCATCAATGACATTTAAGTGAGCATGACACGTTCTCAACTGTCATGCTCTTTCAAGTCAACATCAAAAAATCATAATAAACGGATACATGGTTCTTACATTTATAAGAATAATTACCAACCTGCACTGGGCCTGCGTGGTGGATTACGGCCCACTTCCACTCGCAGGCCCGTGGTGGATGACGGCCCACTTCCACTCGCAGGCCTGTGTCCCCGCAGTAGGAAAATTATAGGCTAATTAATGCTATACGTATAACACTGTGTTACAAGCAGCAATAAATGTAAATATAAAAAATTGGAAAATACAAAAGTGCACGACTTATAATGCTCATTTGATCGTAAAAAAACCTTTGAAAATATATTATATTAGTTAGTTTTTTATTAATTATAATTAAACTAATTTAAATAAAAGATCGATTTTCAATAGGGTTCTTGGGTGAGACGAATATTTACTCAATTAATTGATTGTTTCGCAAGCTACAATGTTTTCAGGTTTCACACTTGACTGACGCGTGTTTTTTTTCTCTTCTACTGCATTAAATATTTTTTTGAAAAGTATCGTGAATTAATCTCCATTAAATTATCTATACAATCGTATGTAAATTATATTCTACTAGCTTTACTTTACTACTACTTTTGTACTAGCAGGAGTATAACAATAGGCACATCGTTCAAAAGTGCCTTTTATGTGCCTATTTGAAATAAATGTTTTGACTTTGACTTTGACACAGTTGCAGAAAGGAGGAAAAAAAATTTTTCGATCGTGAAGCACTCTTTAATACTTCGCATTATGAATCGTGCAAAAGCCAAAGTCATATCTAACTTAGGTATGACTTTGGCAATGCTTTCCATCTGATATACACTAAAGACTACAATAACTGTCTTATATAAATAGACGCTGAAAACAATTAAAAATTAATAACTTCAAACTTAATAACATTTTAGTCTTAAAGTATTAAAATGAAAATCAGCTAGAAGCTTAATAAGCAGACACGTTAAGCCAAATTTAGGGTTTGGGTAAACAAATCTCAATGTTTAATTAAAATGAAAACAAAATTAAAAAGTCTACAGAGATTTTCATAGTCTCGGCTATATTCATTAAGTATCAGTAAGAGATATTAAAACCTGTGTAATAAATTGGTAATAAATTTTACCTTACGCTTAATTTTAAGTGACGCTGAAAATAACTCGTTAAATTGCTTTATTATGTGAATGTTCGGATAATTAATTTTAATTAGTAGTAAATAGTACA
The DNA here is from genome assembly GCA_916614155.1 of Mesoligia furuncula. Taxonomy (NCBI): domain Eukaryota; kingdom Metazoa; phylum Arthropoda; class Insecta; order Lepidoptera; family Noctuidae; genus Mesoligia; species Mesoligia furuncula. The sequence goes on along the minus strand of OU744800.1, from coordinate 18,918,939 downwards.
AACATATGACCCGACCGAGGTTATGTCTGGACTTTAAAAGATACTGTGACCTCTGAGTTTGTTTCGGTCTTTCTTCTCAGAGTACCTATATAGTCAGCTAGGAAACATCAAAATAAATTTATTAGTGAAAAACATTCCAATGACTTTTAATTTGATATTACAATTTAAGATTGACGATATAATAAAGAACTTAAGTTTAACCACTGTACCGATGTCTTAAGACAATAAAAAGAAGGCACGAAAACGAAATTAAGTCCGGCAGTCCGCTGATTAAACTGTGGAAGTAATGCTTGGTGCACAAAGTAGAGAGAAAATGGAGTGGTAATACGCGAAAGGACGGCGGGGCTTGAAGGGGACATTTTCGCAAACATTGTGACAGTCCCCTTTTCGGAAATACGTCGTGAATGTGACGTGTCACGTGATTGATACAGTGATACGGACTCAAAAGATATATTGAGAAAACAAAAGATATTCTATCATTGACGTGTTTATTTGGCAGGTAATGCTTTGATTCCAATGCACTATTCAGAATGTTGTACATACAATGGTGAAATTTTTGACGTTAAATTAATTTACAGACAGTAAATTGCTTCGCGACTACTTAGTCGAATTAAATGAAAGTTGGAGACTAAAGGTAATAATAGAGATTATTTTTTAAATAATAGAATTCGACGACAATTAAATATGGGAAATATTTAACTGTTCTTCTAAAAACTTATTGACCGTCTAATAATGGACCTTTTCTAAATGAATGAACCATCAACAACTTTTTGAGCTTCTAGTGATGCACACATTTTGTGAGCGCTACATCTAAGTCGGTTGCAGTTGCTTGGCTATTTAGTATTTTTAAAGCCCCAAAATAAGAATTATTTGAACTTCACAAAAAGAGGACGAATTATATTAGAGAGTTCAATAATATTTTTAGGGAAGCAAAATGGGAATTATTCGAGGCTCATTAATTACTATGCCATTCAATATGTGAGCACTCCATATCTTAATTTTCCATGACCAAAAGTTTGTATCAGCAAAAAGAGATAGAAGAGCGATTCGATTTTCTTGAAACAGCTGTACGCAAAGTTTGTAATTATCATTTTACTGTTGTTTAATTTGTTGTGATATAAACGAATGATTGCGTTTTACTTTGAAAACATATTATTGAACAAAGCGGGTAGAATATATTTATTTAATTATACTTTATTTTACACCAGAAAATACATGACAAAAAATACAATTAATGTGGGTGCCCTGCCTTTCCCTTCCGGGAATATAGACGTGTTGATATGTTATATTAAAATGAATAACGTACTGATTACGTAAAGATTACGAGCTCACGAACGACAACCATTGAGTGCAGTTGTAGCATTCGCCCTGGCCGAAATTGGTCGGATCGCATCATCATCATAAATCCTTTTTCTTTCTTTCTTTCATCATAAGTAGGAAAGTTAAATAATGTTATTACTTTAAGAAGTAAATTTTATTAACATACTAGCTGCACCCCGCGGTTTCACCCGCGTAAATGTCGATCCCGTGGAAATATCGGGATAAAAAGTAACCTATATGTTAATCCAGGGTGTCAGCTACCTCCATGCAAAATTTTACACATACATATAAACACACACTCACACCCCCACACATCCCCACACACACACCCCCCCCCCACACACACACACACTCACACACTCACAAACTTTCGCCTTTATAATATTAGTGTGATTTACCTACATCGATACATAATCATCATCATAATTGCTGTACCAAGGCATATCCGTATTTTTCATAAGTGTATCCTTTATTTCACCTATAGGTACTAATACTAGCATTGGTGAAAAAAAAGACTAGTTTCTGCCCGCGACTTCGTCCGCGTGAAATTTCACCCTCCCCCCATTCACCCTCTTAGGGGTGGAATTTCGAAAAACCCTTTCTTAGTGGATATCTACTTTTCACAAAGAACACACAATCCGAATTTTATGTCTCTAGAACCAGCGGTTTATGCTGTGCGTTGCAGTCAGTCAGGACTTTGAATTTAATTTATATAGACGTAGAATTTGTTTGTTTGTAAGTTTGTATGTAGGGATTAATCTCTGGAACTACCAGTCGGATTTCAAAAAAAAATCTGTTTGCATTTGTAGCCAAATTTTTGAGGATGGCAATATGCTATTTAACATCACGCTATGACCCTTAGAAGCTGAGCAATAAGAAAAAAGTCATAAAGAACGCTAAACGAAAACGAAGTGATACTGCGGGCAGACGATGCGATGCGACGAGATGGATCGTGGGAAAGAGAAACTTCCCGTGGACCAAGTCCCGAGTAGAAGCTAGTAGATAATAAAAAAATATCCACACCTTAGATTTAATCTTCCTTTTTAGGGTTCCGTACCCAAAGGGTAAAAACGGGACCCTATTACTAAGACTTCGCTGTCTGTCCGTCTGTCCGTCTGTCTGTCTGTCTGTCACCAGGCTGTATCTCAAGAACCGCGATAGCTAGACAGTTGAAATTTTCACAAATTATGTATATCTGTTGCCGCTATAACAACAAATACTAAAAACAAAATAAAATAAATATTTAAGGGGGGCTCCCATACAACAAACGCGATTTTTTTGCCCTTTTTTGCTCGATATCAAAAATGGCTACAGGTAGGCACTTGAAATATTCACAAAATACTCAGTTGTATTTTAACTTTAATAATAAATAATAAAATTAAAATAAAATAAATATTTAAGGGAGGCTCCCATACAACAAACCTGTTTTTTTCGGCGTTTTTGCCTTGTGGTACGGAACCCTTCGTGTGCGAGTCCGACTCGCACTTGGCCAGTTTTTACTTACTATTTGCTTACAAAAAATAAAATAAAGCAAATCATTTTAAGCAATCTGAAGTTAACTGAAGTATACTGCTGTGATGCGATGTTGGATTTATCAAACCACTTTCCTTCCCTTTGAAGAAACTAAAGCTATCTTATAAACTCGTTTAACAATCTTTTGTTTCAGTCCTTTTTAGGGTTCCGATAAAAATACAGAAAATAAATTATGTGGTCAACTGGACCCGCGGCTCCAGAAGTGACCGGGTCCAGCTGACCGAAGACTCCCGCAAGGGTGCCAAAACGTTCCTGCCAAAAGGGAACTTATAAAGCCTGCGTCGTCTGTCACAAGGCTTCATATTTTTAAAAGAAATCGAAAGCCAGTTGTTTTTGGAGAATTCAAGTTAATCAGGCTTCTATTTTTTTATTTTTATTATTATCCCTGTCATGACCCCCTGCTTGGTAAAAGCCTACTTTCCTGCCACCCTAATCTATATATATATACATTTACATATATATACTACAAATTAAAGTCGCTTTTTGTGTATGTAAAGACATACACAAAAAGTGACTTGACAAAACGCGTTCAGCTTTGTGAACGCGTTGTTTTTTCAAGTTGTAAAAACTGTGCCAAGCGGGGTGTTTTCGCTACTCTGATAATTATAATAAAACGTCAAAAACGTGTTTCTGCAACGGAACCTTTACCGCGCGTGTCCTGTTCCACTTGACCGCTTCTGAATACAGCAGATACCCCTTTTTAATTTCACATTTAATATAGTTTCAGAAAAAACCAAGAACAATGTTTTAATTAAAACCGAGCTTACAATTCCACAAACACTTGGTAGACAGAAGGCTTTAGTTGTCATAAATCAGGTGTTTCATTATAATATTAGGTTGAGAGATGCTGTCCAAGTGTTAAGGGACGAGCGATCACTGTTTTTGATGTTATAATACTACACGAACTCAGGGACTGAGAATAGCCCCCTGTTTAACTCGGGGGACACCATTTGGAGTTCTTCTGTCAGTTCGTTTCTATTTGTCGTTTGACTTGCCTAAAACTTGGCACAGTGATGCTAGGTCACATTCAGTCCATAAGACGTATGTATGGTGAGAAAGCTATATGAAGCTCACAGACTATTGTGTGTACTATTATTATTATTCAAAAGGCCTATCACACCGGACGTATTAACACATTATAAACTTTCACAAGCACAAGCTACAAGACTAGTGCGTGGTAAATAGAAATGCTAATTAATGATAGCTATTTTTTTATAGCTTTGACTGTAGGGTTTAAAGTGTACCGTGAGTTAATTACACGTGAAGGAGAGATTGATGATTTTTATGGATCCAAAGAAGTCCAGTTATAACTATAAAAAAGACATTGGTCGACTCTTCACGTGACTCGTGAATCAACAGCCATTCAACGTGGCAATGCTGCCAGCCTTTTGGGAACTTATCCCATTGATAGCGATGGTGACGAATTCTTTGATGCCCAATGAGCTCTTTCCTTTTTAGGGTTCCGTACCCAAAGGGTAAAAACGGAACCCTATTACTAAGACTTCGATGTCTGTCCATCCGTCTGTCTGTCACCAGGCTGTATTTCAAGAACCGCGATAGTTAGACAGTTGAAATTTTCACAGTGTATTTCTACAACAACAACAAATACTAAAAACAAAATAAAATAAATATTTAATGAGCTCCCATACAACAAACGTGATATTTTTGCCGTTTTTTGCTCGATATCAAAAATGGCAACAGGTAGGCACTTGAAATATTTACAAAATACTCAGTTGTATTTTAACTTTAATAATAAATAATAAAATTAAAATTAAATAAATATTTAAGGGGGGCTCCCATACAACAAACATGTTTTTTTTCGGCGTTTTTGCCTTGTGGTACGGAAGGAACCCTTCGTGTGCGAGTCCGACTCGCACTTGGCCAGTTTTTTTAAATTATAAATACATGTGTACTAGTATAAATATTTTAGAATAGGTAATTAAATAAATAGTAATAAATATAAAATATAAAAAAAAAACTATGAAAAAAACATACATATTCATTGAGGTATCAGATAGTAATATTTTATTCATACAAAAAAAAACTATCGCTCCACCAAAGCCGAATTGTGTGCCTGCCAATAATATTTTTCAAGTTATATCCTATTTGAAAAACTGCAGCTAGTTTAGGCAACAACGGAAATAAATTGATGTGTGAGCTTTAAAAAACGAATATTGTTTTGTTAGAATAGTGGATGGGGCGCAACAAATTGATGCGTATTTTAATATTGTGGATACCCTGTATTTCGTGCTGACGTATATTTTGAACCGACTAGTTTCGGATCATGACGCACACGAAGCTGTACAGCCCCGGGCGATAAGATACATTATAGTTTTAGAGTGAGACTTTTGCTCAGGTACAGTGAGTTTCAAACTTTATGGCCGTCCTGAAGCGGGCTACTCGCTGCGGAGTACCCGACCCCTCACACCCATGGTCACATGAATTTGTTACGGTGCAGCTAATCACCTCGTGTTCAGAGCCACCATAAAGTCGGGCTTTAGAGGGCTGAGTGACTGAGATAGTGCTCAAGAAAACCGAAGTTTTTCGAAAAGATTGAAAGTAAGTAACAAACATACTTAGGTAATAGGTACTATGGGCTGGTTCCCGCAACTCCACATCAATGCGCGTATTTTGCGTATGGAACATACATAGTTCAATCACACTCAGAAGGATTTTGAATGAAATTGTAAATCAATTGTTGAAAAATTCGACAGTTCAACAACGTAAATAACAAAGAATTTTGTTGAATTGTCAAAATGAAAAGCATTGTCATTTAAAGTGTGTTACGCAATTTCAATTTCAGTTCAAGCTTCTATTCTCGAAAGAAATGTCAGTAAAGAAAAAAAAATCAATGGGACTTTTTCTGTGATTAATCTGTACAAAATTCCACGAACACTAGATTTAGACCATTGAACACCAATGGAAATGAAATGGATGGATTTGAAACATGAATAGACACAATTCCATCTATTTTTTGACGCGAAGTCTAATTTCGCTTTAAATTCTTGGAATTTGGCCCATTTCCAGTGTTACTGTTTTACGTAATTTTATTAATATCCCTTCAAGCAACAATATTTTAATGATTTTTTTTTTGTAAGTATAGTAATATATTTAGCAAATTAAATGACTAACTAACTTACTATACAAATAAATACAAAAACAAAGAACACTTAGGCGTCGAAGTACTCGTCCGCATCGCTGTCATCCGGAAACGTGCCCAGAAGACTGGCAGCATTGCCACGTTGAATGGCAATGCTAATTCTTTGGCAAGAACGAAATTAAATTGTTTTTTAATATTTTTTTAGCCCATCTTTTCGAAGTTCGCAGTAGAAAAGGCGTGTTAAATGTTTTCTCTACTGTGTTATTACGAGACTGCCTAATTGCTCTAGAGGTTGGTTTGATTCCCAGGTCGAGTAACTGGGTTTTTCCATTAGGAATTTTCTTCATTAGGAGTCTGGATTGGTGCCCGGTTGATAGCAATAGACTAAAATATAGGTACATAACTGGCGAAATGTGAGTGTACGACGTCTGCTTAACCCTTATGGGAAAACAGGCGTGATATTATACAGGATGAAATTGAAAACTTGCGACAAATCGAAATAGGAGGTGCAGTAGCTGTTACAATAAACATAATAAATTGACATTTCTCAAATCTAAATTCTGGAAAAAAAATCGTGTAATTATCGTCATAGAGAAACTAAGTTATTGTTATTGACAAATTAACGTCATTTCAATAAAAAAATGTTTTAATTGTCAAAGCAAATAATAAAATTAAAATATCAATCTCAGCGCGCACCTGATAAGCAATCCATACATCACTGAATTCAAACCATGAAGCAATTTGGCAATGCGTTGAAAGTGCGGTGTTTATATAATTTTGACCGATCCAACGAAAAAAGAGCACGCGACGACTTTACAAATCGCTCGCCTACGCGCACGTATTTGCACCACATGTTCTAAATTTAGTTTATAGCACGCTGAATTAGATATTTCAATTTGTCGCACCTACTCAATTTCATTCTGTATAACGTTCATTATATGTTTTTCAGGGAAACCTGTGGCTTTCCCTAAATAAGTAAGGTGTATCGTTAAGTAAGCCAGGGTGAGCCCTGGCTTACTATACACCTTTACTTACTATACGATAATGAAGTTTTCATTCCCTTTCCTCTCGTAGTTAAGTTGTCGGAAAATAGGGGCCCGGCGTTATAAATTAAAAGAAGACCATTGGAAGGCCGCCCTCCACTTTATGAAGCGGGTACGTTCATTTAAAAACTTCATTATAACTTCACGGACGGCTTACCTCGGTACCACTGTACGTTTTTATGTTCCTTGTTTTTCGGTTTTTTAGCGTAAACTTCAGTAGTTAGACCATTTTTAATAAAAAGTATTAGTTTTATTGTGTAACTGCTTTAACATTACATCTGGATTATAAACAAAAAAAACTATTTCCAGGTTTTCAGTACCTACATTTTTGTAGTCTTCATAATTTGAGAAATAGGTCCAACAATTGTTTTATGTAAAACCCCAACGAACGTTAGTAGGTATATTAAGTGTAGCAGGAAAAAAAATTAAACACAAAGCAATTTGTAATCTGAAGTTTATAAATAAAATTCGCGAAGAACTCAACAAAAAAGTTTCACATTTGGAGACGGGAGATCGCTTGAAAGATACGCGACGTCCAAATTACATCCTTATGATTGATCCCGACGCAGATTTAATATTGAACTCCAAGTTGGCGACAAACGGGGAAACAATTTCCTTCTGCAAAAGTTCTTAGTCTCAAACAAGACGATGAATACAAAATTTGTTATTATTCATATGAACATAAAGAGGAATTCGATATGCGCGTAACGTCTGTGGGGTCCCACTCATCTTTATTTGTTTTAGATTACTTTGGGTTCGTCTAAGTTAGGAAGTGCGGACCGTGAACACACGCAGACTTATAAGGGATTTGCCAATAACAAACTTATGCGGCGATGCTGAAAAATATAATCACCAAGTTTTTCAATTCGAATTTGTTGCTTTGAACAAGTTTTTATCTGTTTTCAGGCCTGAAGAAATTCGCTTAAGCAAGGAAAATAAAGAAAAAGTATGAAAATCTTCTGCTTAGTATTATTCCTAGAGTTTATATTGTTATAGTCAGTATTCTGTGTGTATAATACTATTTTCTTTCTTGTCAATTGTGTTTCTATTGAGATAAGTAATGTTATCGCTTGCATAATTTCAGTTCTTTGTACTGTTGTATTACAGAAAAATTGATTTGCCAACAAAATAACAATATGAATATTATGATAAAAACGGCATTATTTTCATTTTTATTTTGGTAAATTATGCTTTGTTACCAAACCATTATATTTGTGTATGGTATATTTTGTTATCTCACTTCTATAATGACGAATAACTGTGAAATGTGCTGACTCCAATCAACTTTTATCATTACAAAAACCAGCACTCACATAAAATATTCCCCCTGTAATAAAAATATTAAGCACCTGGCTATTTGCGTGAAAATCACATAATGTGATAACAAGAATGCCGCCATTTTTTTTAATAATTCATAGGCGGCCCGCTGGGGCTCTCTCTTGTGATTACGGCAAAAGACCTACAGTAGCAATTGCCTCAAAATATGTTAATAATGTCACATTTCATAGTTATGAAGAAAAACCTAGCACAAAGCTAATGTTCGTTGCTATAGTTGTCGCGCTTTAGCATGGTAATAGCGGTCATTGACCCACCTACATTTTTTTGCATTTTTTTGTTTCATAACTGAAATAAAGTCCGTTAATGTATCGTGATTTTCTACATGTCCTAATAAAGAAAACCATACGTAGTTTATTGTCTGGGTTCCTACGGAGAGATACTAGGGAAAGGCCAATGACCGCTATCACCAAGCCAAAGTGAGGCAACTTTAGCTACAACAACCAAGCAAGAGATTTTATAGTAATTTCAAGAAAATGTTGTGGCCTTAGATTAAAAAATGTCCAGATAGATAGTAGGCCACTGAGAATTGAAGCCAAAAACACGGGGGACAAATGTCCCGCGTCGTACGATCCATACGTCAGTCGCCTAGTAACGCTCCCCGTGTAAATTATGTCACGAGTCCATGTTTTGATATTTTAAAATGAAGGTTTGTGTTGTGAAATGGTGTAGAAATCACACTAAAAAAAACGGAATGTGCCACTTATCATTTCACAAGTAAGTACCTTTTTAATTTCACTTTGTATTTCTTTGTTGCCGCATTCTAAAATAATATAGGTAAACAAAAAGTATAACTTGACAATACTGTCACGCCATATTTGTTAAGTGTTGCCAGGGGCATAATTTTATTTACCCATTATTTCTAAGTTTGTGCTATTTAACAGTTACCGTTTGTGCTATTTCTGCTTACTTAAGTACTATTTAAGTACACCAAAACAACAAACATTTAATTAACTTACAAGCAAATATCACAAAAAGTCGTAACATAATAATTTCTGATAAAGTCGCACATCGTCGTTGTCAAACCAAAACCTGCTATGTGCAAAAAGTATACTTTTGAGATATTGACAAAAGAAGTTTTGACAAAGTTTTAACTGCTGCACATAGCACATTTTATTCTGAGGCCATAGTTCCACAACTAGTGGTCATAAGCACATAGCAGTTCTTTTATATGAGAAATAAGGCAGTGACCTATAAGCTGTGGTCAACATCTTGAAACCTCAAAAAACGGTACATAGCAGATTTTGGTTTGACAACGACGACATGACAAATTACACAAATTAAAGAAATAACGTTGAAACTCAACAACCGTAATAATAAAAAAATCATGTCATTACTGTTGATGATATATTTTACGCTAAACGTAAAATACTGAAAATCTCCCACATTTAAGGGTAAATCTCTGCCACTGGTATTACACGCACATTGCACACAAACGCAATTACGATACGTAATACACTCCCGACCGTGGCGCTCACTCACACATTTATAAAAAAGTGGCTTCACTTAAAACGTTGCGTTTTGTTTCGAACACGGAATCTGGACTTTTTTTAATCTAAGGTTGTGGCAGAAATAACATTTTTTGTAGAAAATAAAATTATCATCATACAATGAGGGTAGCTGTGTATGAGATATGCAAAAGACATAAATACTACTTTGTACCTATTATATAAATTGGAGTCAATGAAAAAACTTAATAGTTTAATTCGTCTTTATTGTACCGACTGCTGGTACACAGGCCTCTGTGAGATCCCGTAAGCCGTAATTCACCACGCGGGCCCAGTATGGGTTGGTACTGGTAGATATCGGACGTCTACGAATATTTGGTTCTGGAACATCCGGTTTCCTAACGATGTTTTCCTTCACCGTTTTGAGAGCAGTTGTGATGAAATAGTTTACACAAAGTAAATCGCCTGTCTGGGGACAAACTTACGACCGTAAGTCACTCGTAAGTTGAGGCCGTTACTACTTGGCCACCACTGCTCTAAAACTTAAAATAATGTATAAAAAAAACAGCAGATACAAATAAAAATTTAAAAAAAGTCATGTATATGTTACAGACAAAAAAAATATTTTTATGAAAAAAATATTAATATTCCAGACGACCCTTGGGTAGGTAATTAAATTATCTAGTCAACCCAGCATGTTTAAGTATGCATAAAATAATTAAAACTTTAAACTAACACTTTAATTTTAGTCTCATGGCTTATAAATTTTAAATCACCTTGTTTAATTTATTTGAATACGTTTTTAATGAAAACTGGTATGAAATAGTTACCTCGGTTTAGACCTGAATTATCGTAAAACCAAACCATACTTTTAACAGTAATTAAAAGTATAATGGAATAATCTAGAGGAGCAGTGATGGCCCAGTGGTGACGGCCGCGACTTACGATTTATAGGTTGTAGGTTCGAACCCAGACAGGCGCTTTACTTTGTGTAAATTATTTCATCATCAGTGCTCTCAAAAACGTGAAGGAAAACATCGTGAGGAAACCGGCATGTCCTAGAACCGAAACCAACCCGAGAGGAGGAGGAGGAGGATTATGATATGATCATCATCATCTGCCTGGCCTTCTCCCAATAATTATGTTGGGGTCGGCTTCCAGTCTAACCGGATGCAGCTGAATACCAGTATTTTACATGGAGCGACTGCCTGTCTGTGATATGATGAAAAGTATAATTAGATTGTGAAAAAATCTGAAAAAATCTTGCAGAAATCTGAAATTACAATTTATCAATTTTTGACATTTGGATTATTTGTGTGTGTATTAGTGATGGTGTGTGTGGTGTGCGTGTGAATATGTGTAATGCTCTCGGTGGAAGGGCTTAGAGTGGGTTATATTTCGAGGCGTTCTTTATCCATGTACCTACTTATTTGTAAGAAGAAAGTTTGCCACAAATTTCTTGAGGGGGGACGAGGTTGAAAGATAGTAAAATTTCAATGTCCTATTGAGTTTATTATAATACAAGCGGCCCGCCCTAGCCTCGCACGGGTGCAATTTTTTTTTCGGAATTCCGAAATTTTCTTTCATACAAACCTTGTCCTGGCAATGCCGAACACAACAAAAAAGAATTATCCAATTTGGTGCAGTCATTCGGAAGTTATGCGCGTACAGACATTTCGACGACTTTGTTTTATACTATGTAAGGAAGGATAAGCATAATCGTGGTCTTTAGAAGCAAAGAAATCGTTTAGTAAATGAGTGTTTACATCTGTAGTGCTGACAAGTATTATGTTTACGTCTTTTAGTGAGTGACTGATTAAGAAGTCATCTTTGTGTTGTAATAGAACTGTGTTAAGGGCAGAGTGGTCTGACAGAAGTTATATGTAAATATACAGAAGTTATTGTATAATATAAATAGAAGTTAATATAAATTACTAGCTTCTGCCCGCGACTTCGTCCGTGTGAAAGTTCTTGTTGCCACGAACCACCCCGTCGCATCTCATCGCCTGCCCGCGCTATTACTTAATTTTTGCTTAGCGTTCTTTCTGACTTTTTTTACTTTTTGCTCGGCTCCTGAGGGTCATAGCGTGATGTTAAAAAGCCTATAGCCTTCCTCAAGAATTGGGCTATCAAATACTAAAAGATTTTTTAAAATCCGTCTGGTAGTTCCAGAGATTAACCCGTACATCATCATCATCATCATCATTTCAGCCGAAAGACGTCCACTGCTGGACATAGGCCTCCCCCAAAAGGGGGGGTTTGCCATAATCGCCACGCTTGGCAGGCGGGTTGGCGATCGCAGTATGGTATGGTGGTGGAATGCATAGAGAACGCTGCTGCCCATTCTCCGGTTCGCCTCTTAGTCGCCTTTTACGACACCCACGGGAAGTATGGGGTGGTGCTTTTCTTTAAGTCCGGCACCACACAGACAACCCATACATACAAACTTACAAACAAACAAATTTTACCTCTTTATAATATTAGTATAGAAGATGTAGTGCAAGCAGCTTTCACCTCAACTTTTTCTTAACAAGTGTAGATATAGGCAACCTGACACGACAAGATTTGTGTATTGTATAGTCGACCTTGTAAATGCTTTATCACCTTAAGGTTAGTTTTCACGTGTTCGTCATAAAACGACAAGGCAATTAGTTTTAACCTTATTTAATCATTTTAGTGGGAATGGTTGACAATTACGAGGTCGACTGTACAAATTGGCAATTTATACAAAGTTGCATTAAGGCTCCTTCAAACAGGCGCGACACGCAATAAAATCGCGCGCGACACATAGGCACCGCAAGTCGCGCAACGAGCGGTGCCTTTGTGTCGCGCGCGATTATATCGCGTGTCGCGCTTGTTTGTAGGAACCTTTACTATTCTTCCTCTAATGATTAGATTAATTTTGCTTTGGTTAGAATGGATTAGAGTCTAATCCATTCTAACCAAAGCAAAATTAATCTGTCTAGCCTTATTCCAACTATCTTTGAGTCAGCTTCCAGTCTAACCGGATGCAGCTCAATACCATTTTACATGGAGCGACCATTTTACATGCCTCTGACCACAACTAACCCTATTATTAGGTAACACGATATCCCTTGTTAAGGCTGGTTGTTAGACTTTTGGGAATGGAGAGCCCGGACCAATAGCTAAAGTGCTTTTTGAAGCACGAAGGGGTCTCGATATGTAATGAATGGTGACCCATCCACGAACCAACCGCGGCAAGCGTAGCTAAACCTTCGATCGACATGTGCGTCTGTTATTATTTAGCAACGAGCTCCTCCAACACATTGTAACCAAAGCCTTTTAAATATATATCAGCATCCTAAACCTTCCGGAGGCCTCGTAAAATCCGTGGGCGGATTGTTGCGCTTAAACTACCCTCATATTGAAATATGTGCGCTCAATTCCCATGCCACATCTAGAAACAAACGTAAAAATATCTGAGACATAGAATGGACTTTAGTTTATTTGTTGCAGGTTTAGCTTGGTAGCAATTGATATGGATTTTAGGATTTACTTGTATCTACTTTGTTCCTTCCGCAAAGCGAGGCTCTTTGTTGTACAGACCTTTCTTCAGTTTTTTCACCTCTGACAGCAACAACCCAAATACAACCTTATTGCCACGTGAATAAAGATCACTGTGATTTTGACAGACTAGTCAGCGGCAACAACCCAGAAGCAACCTTACTGTAACGAGAATAAAGTTCACATTGTTTTTGACAGTGATGCAAATTCAGAGGTAAAATAACTGAAAGGACTGTAGGTAGAAGATAAACCTATAAGAACTTATAAGGATAGTTTTCAAAAAAAATGTATTGGTAATAGGTAAGTCTACCTATCGAAATGCAAAACTATTTGCTTATGGATGACATCCCGAGTTTTTGTTCTATTACTGTTAAACACACAGAAATACAAAAGAACAGATGGGCGATGGGGCCGAAAGGTTCTGGAGTGGCGACCGCGTACCGGAAGACGTAGCGTTGGAAGGCCTCCCACAAGGTGGACCGACGACCTTGTAAAGGCCGCAGGAGCCCGTTGGATGCGAGAAGCACAGAACCGGCCGAAGTGGAGGTGCTTGGGGGAGGCCTATGTCCAGCAGTAGACGTCTTTCGGCTGAAATGATGATGATGACACAGAAATATGGGTACAGCTTTTGAGCTTTGAATATAAAATATAGATAAACGATTATGGTGGAACAAAGCGCGGGTTAATATTTCACCATCACACAAATTGTGTTAACGGTTCACTAGAATATTGATGAACACTGCAATAACGTTTCAGGATTGGAATTTACACCTGAAACTTATAGCGGCACTATTTAGAAGGTTAATAATAGCTGTTTTTGTACGTGGTCCTGGTTTTTTTAACACGTACCTACTTAATTGGTAAAGACTTGCTTGAAAATATAGTTATTGTTGTATTGTTATTAAAATAAAAATGTATAATGTTAATTTACATTTACTTTGAAAGGTATTATATTATTTTTAATTATTGTGAACTAGCAGCGCCCCGTGGTTTCACCCGCATAAATGTCGCGCCCGTGGGAATATCGGGATGAAAAGTATCCTGTGTGTTCATCCAGGGTGTCAGCTACCTCCTTATCAAATATTATCAATTGGTACAGCCGTTTGTGCGTGAAGACGTAACAAACAAACACACTTGCAAGCTTTCGCCTTTATAATATTGGTGTAGTGTGATGTTATTATAGTAGAATAGGATGTGAAGACTATGTGGGTCATTTTCTTTTCTGAGTTATTTTTAATCATGGTCTGGCAGTTTGAGCAATTTATACGGCCTGTCCAAATGTCCTTTATTTGGTATTGTTTGTCGAATCGTTGAGCTCTTTAAGTTCTGAGTTGAGCTGCATGATTACTGACAAACGCGTGCATTGACTGGGCAGGTTCACTCAATCTGTTTGGTTCTTCACATAATCCGAACAAGATTTTGTCTGGACTTTAAAAGAGACTGTGACCCCTGAGTTTGTCTCGGCCTTTCTGTACCTACTTACAGAAAAAAATCATTTATTTTGTTTATGTACACTGTTCTTATTGACAACGATGCGGGCCAATTTTTGATGGCCTATGATTCTCCTCCCTTCTTTATAAACATGCTCATGTTATTAATTTCCTTTATATCATTTAAATACCTACTTATAAATTACATTTTTAAATATTTTTATAAACAAAAAGAGAACAAAACATTTAAAATAAAAAAGAGTCCACCGGTATCGGGAACAGGGTCCAAGTTACGGATGAGGGCTCCAGAGAAAGGAACCTCCTAATAATGCGGGCCGTGTCCAGAAGTACCGCTTTCTGAATCAAGCCCTTGATCCAGCTGCCCAACGAGAGCCTCCTCAGGTGTTGGTCGAGGCTCTTGGCTATTAACCCATTGGCTGTCACGGCTATCGGCACAATGATCGCTAAGTCCACATCCCACATGTCGACAACCGCGCGAGCCGAATCAAAAAACTTGATTTGTTTATCGATTCAATAACTGTATGCGTCTTTTAACGAATGTGTAAAATATTGTTGGCAAAAATATGATTTTTGGTACTTTCAAACCTAAATAGCAGCCATGGGGTTAATTTTAGATCTATGTAGTAATAGTTAAACCATGTTCGGTATTTTGTAGTCAACTATAAGTTGGTACTTTTTAAATCCTTGTTATAAAAATATGATTTTTGGAATTTTCAATCTCCAATAGCAGCTGGGGGGTTAATTATAGGATTTCGCTGTAATAGTAAAAAATGCTCAAGTTATTTCCCATAAGAATAATAATAATAATAGTAGTTATTCCATAGTTCTTGGTAACCAGTCCACTTTAGCCACCCAAACCCATAGTCCAACTTTTTATTTTTCCATATCCTGCAATAGTCCTACACCAACCGGGGGTTATCCTTGGGTGCACTTGCATAGCGCATACAGGGATAATCGTCGGTTGGTGCCGCATTTCATTAAAATTTCCTAAGGGGCCTCTGCGAGTTGGCTTCGGCCCCTCGTACGCCTTCCAAAGGACCGGGACCCAATGGTTCCGAGAAAAAAGAAAAATAATAATAATAATAATAATTACTTTATTGATACTAAATACCTTCGTTACAATTAGTAGTACATGTAGGTTACAAAGAACAATTGGTTGTAAAAAGGTGTCTGGAATGGTGGAAACCCTGCCTCCTAAACTAGGGGAAACCTGTGCCTTAGGAGACAGTGTTCTACTGTTACTTCGTGCTCAAATAGTCCTTTTCATCGCACCTTGATTGTAGTGAACCTAATTAAATACATGAACGGTTTAATAAGAGAAAAAAAAAAAAAAAAAAAATTATGATGATAAAACTTAATAAAACATTTTTACAAAAAAAAACAACCGACTTCCAAAAAAAACACTACAAATTGAAAAATAACTTTAATTTCGGAAGTCGGTGTCTTCGGTTCCGCGTTTTCGTTTATTGACACCGACTTCCGAAATTAAAGTTATTTTTCAATTTGTAGTGTTTTTTTTGGAAGTCGGTTGTTTTTTTTTGTAAAAATGTTTTTATTTTTCACTTTTTAGTGGGTCAGTTTGTAATTTATCTAAGTTACAATAGCCTAATGCCAACTGTTCATCACCTTTTACAAAATTTTGCTTTTCCCGATGCTGGGACGTTAATTGTTGAGGAGTTCTCCCGGTAAGAACCAGGAGATCCTCAACAATCATTCGCAATACGCATTGTGACGAGCGTAAATTGCTTAGCAACCATATTAAAGTAATTGAATCGCAACCCGTGAAATATTTGTCAGTGAGTAGTTCCGATGGCCATCTGTGATCTTCATCATCAGCTCCACTTTACCAAGTGATGATTTCCGAGAGAAAATGCTCAAGTTACTTTAAAAAATATCCAAATCGCTGTAGCTTTGCCTATAAAATTTGAGGGTGTCCCTCGATTTCCATGGAATCCTCTCATCAGATTCCAACTTGATGATAATGGCACCACCTCGAGAGTATACCCTTTCAAATAAAAAAAGAACTTTTGGAATCGGTCCAGCTGTCTTCGAGTAATCGGTGAACATACACAAGGTAGCTACTGTAAACTGTTGAGGAATTCCCTTAACTGTCCTTCGTCTTCATCATCAGACCCCTAATGACAGTCGCAACCCATCTAGACGTAAAGTTCACATCAATACAAATTAATCAAGCCCAAACACAAGGTAACTGCTGTAAATCGTTGAGGAGTCCCCTCGACTGTCTTTCGGCTCCATCATCAGATCGACTCCAGGCCTTCATCAAATTGTAGTGCTTTAAAATACTTAATGAAAAAATTAACAAACGCACTAGTTGCTCCTACGATTTTCGAAAGTTCCCCTCGATTTCACTGGGATGCCATCATCAGATCCTGGTTTCCTTATCATGGGACCACCCTTGGCATATATCCTTTCCAACAAAAAAAGAATAATCAAAATCGGTTCATAAACGACGAAATTATCCGCGAACACACATAAAAAAAATATATATATATATATATACGGTCGAATTGAGAAACCTCCTCCTTTTTTTGAAGTCGGTTAAAAAATAGGGAACAAAAGAAAAATTTCAATGAGGAATATGAATATATTGTAGTTAACATGACTGCGTGTGGAAGTATAATGTGTGTGGGGGTAGTGCACGTGTTTATGTGTGTGTGTGTGTGTGTTTATGTGGCGGTGTGTTTATGTGTGTGAGGGTGTGGGTGTGTGTAAGATTTGTGTGTGTTTGTTAAACAACTACTAACATTCACAATATTATGCTTGAGCGGGATGATTTAATTTACCAAGACAAATATTTTGGTTTAATCCTGTTTGAGTACAAACGTAGTGGAGTGTGATTGCTGCATTCAACCGCAAGACTAGCGAGGGAAGATGAGTAGCTCTTCTGTTTTAGCATAATCTTAGTCATACAGCCAATTTAATTTTGTGTTTGCCTCAAATCTATTTAACTTATTTAATTGAACTTTAGTGCAGATCTTTCTATAGATAAGAGAACTTACAACATACAGTTGACGACTAGGGAAGGACGTTTTGTGGGGTATTGATGGGCATGATGTGCTATATGACCGCTTGTTAGGATCAGGGGGTGGGATCTGGCTGTGTTTCCAGAGGGTGGCTCGAAGCACAAAGAGCTGTCGTACAGTAAGTACTTTGCAGTCCGCATATAATTGGGTTGTGGGGGACCTAAACGGTCTGCCAAACATCACCTTAAGAACAGCCCTCTGTGCCCGCTCCAAACCCAACAGTTTAGTTTTGCCGGTGCCACCCCACACCGGGATGCAGTAACCAATAACGGACTCGCAAAGCGCTAGGTACACCATCTTCAGTATTATTGAATCCGCACTCTGTCTTAGCGACTTAAAGATGTAGATTAGCTTCCTAACTTTCGAAACCAAACTATCGACATGGGTGTACAGTCAACAGCAAAAGTAGATGATCAAAATCAGAAATTCAATACTAATGAACGGAGTTCGCATTAGAACTGTGTGGGGCCGAAGTGATTTCCGTGTGGCGTTGATGTGGCGTTGAGTGGTTTGAATCACTTCGACGCCACACAGTTCTGATGCGAACTCCGTTCATTAGTATTGAATTTCTGATTTTGATCATCTACTTTTGCTGTTGACTGTACCACTTCAGCCCGTCATCGATCACTACACCCAGGTATTTGGTGTGACCGGCACGAGAAAGTGTTATGCAAGAACACGAAGAGGAATCATCACATGAATGTGCGGTTATGGTAAATTCCGGTGGGGCTTTGGTTCTGTGACTAACACAGAATGGGATGAAATTGGTTTTGGATAGGTTCAGGGAAAGCAAATTATGCTGCAGCCAGCTCATAACCACCTGCAACGATTGTTGAGAATGATATTTCACATCAGCCCACGTATCCCCATAAACTACGATAGCCGTGTCGTCAGCATACGTGAAGATATTGGAGTTAAGCAGTGGCAGTGTGCAAAGGTCATTTATATAAACAAGAAACAAAGTAGGACCGAGCACACTGCCCTGCGGCACTCCATATGAGATAATTTCTTCACCACTGACGCACGTATCAATCTTGACACTGAGTCTTCTGTGTTGGAGATAACTTTTAAACAGATCAAGCGTTTTACCACGAATACCCATGACTTCCATTTTTGAGAGAAGAGTAGGAACAGAGACAGTATCAAAGGCTTCTGTTAAGTCCAGGAATATGGCAAGGCATCTTTTATGGTCATCTAACTTCCTCGCGACAAGTTCTGTAAGATCAGTAATTGCATGTTCTGTAGAGACACCTTTTTTAAAGCCATACTGATTGGGCGCTATAATTTTATTTTTCTCTAAGAAGTTCAATAGACGACCATTTATTAGCCTCTCCATAACCTTAGACAAAGCTGAAAGAACAGAAATCGGTCTGTAGTTGTTCGAACAGTCCCTGTTCCCTCTCTTATATATCGGATGGACCAGGGCCTTTTTGAAAGATTCAGGAAAAATTCCGTTTGCTATAGATATGTTGATTACATGGGTTATTAATGGCACAAGAGTTTTTCTACATAATTTTAGAAGAATAGGGGATATATTGTCCCAACCAGTGGCACTATCATTCCTTAAATTCATAATGGTGGACTCGACCTCAGCGTCATCAACAGCGAGGAGAACAAAGGAGTTAAGAGGAGATGTTGTGGGTGGAGTAACTGGTTGTGTTGTGGGGATAAATTTAGACGCTAGGTTCGTGCCTAAGGTAGCAAAAAACTTACATACCTCACTAGCTGCAGTGTATGGGTTTGGGTGAATCTTTAGGAGTTCTAGAGGTGGTGCTGATATTTTTTTAGTATTAGTGATCTCTTTAATTTTATTCCACAACGTTTTAGGATTATGCTTTGCTTTTTCCAATTCAAGCTTTTCATGCGCTCTTTTAAGCTTCCTAAGAAGGCCATTGCAAAAATTCCGATACCGCCTATATGTGATCTGTAATATATCATTACTAGGTACGTTACGAGCCTTTTTGTGTAGCCTATCACGGTTACGAATGCAGCGCAATAGGCCTGGAGTTATCCAAGGTTTGAGATTTCTTTCTTTTTTCGGAACTATTACTATTTAAGTGTGCTTATTTATGACAGATTGTATAAGTTGAGAAAATAGAACATTTCTTCTAACTACAACTTTTTTATTTTTGGGTACGAAATGGATGATGTCCTTTGAATTTCGCGGGTTACCTTAGCCCATTCCCCTTAACAGTTGTATGAAATGTCTACATATAACACGGCAAATTGACTTAGGGAGACAATTTGTTTAAAAAAAGAATTTCCATGACTGCAAAAACCAACAACAAAATACAGAAAGGGTCCTTCCTAGATACAATGATGCTCATTATGATAGAATCGTGTGCGCCTTCTACCCGAAACATTAAGTCCATTAAAGAAGGTACCTAACTTTGTACTGTTCACGTTTTTCTAGGAAGCTCGAAAAAGAGTCTGAACATAACGGCTAACGAGCTAGAGAACCCTATTTGCTTGAGACAGCTACCTGTATCAGGTTGAGAAATATTATATCTAGTTAAACATTATTAGCCGGACAAATAGCCTTCTTTATTCAGGGATCGTTCCTTTATTGGTCGTACAAAACCTATTACTTCAGATATATTTCATTTTCTTGTGACGTAATATTTTGGTTTGTGGAATAAAACTGTCGAGTTAAAGGTTATTATAGTAGATTATTGCATCGAGCGCAAAGTGAGTTATTAATTAATGCAGAAGTGCTATTGTTGGTACTAAATTAACACGAGTGCATTAATTACTCACTTTAGCAAGGTGCGTTATCTCCTTTTCTTTCAACTACCAATCTACCTACCAAAATAAAACCTCAAGTTAATGAAAACAAAGTTTTCATAAGCTTTTAAATACTTGTCCCGAGACTTTTGCGGCAAAAGGTTATTAACAATTTCATTTGCAGCTGTTTTTATACTTTCTGGAGTTGAATTCATATCGCTATCGCTGTCTATTTCCATTTTTTAAAACATTTCTTTATAAATAATTATGATCAAAGTTATATATATGATATCAATGGTACAAAATGTTTTTTTTTTTTTTTCACCAAGTTGGTTTTATTCAGCCCCATTTTTATTTTCAGCTATTATATTTTTGATCGAATGCATACATTTTATATTAAACTTGATGATGATGATGATGATGGGAGATATTAAACCTCTGTGGTAAATTTATATCTAAATACAAAACAAAAAAAATAAAATAATAATACAAAACAGTGCATTAATGAAAAACTATGCAACCATGAGATTTCATATAACATTTGTGCATTGTTTTGGTTCTAAGCAAAAAATACGTCCCTTGTGATCGGTTTTGTAGTGATTAATGATAACAGTACTAAGTAGTTGAAAGAAAAAGTATGTTTTTTATTCGTCTAGGCTCTTGTTCGCCAATCGCGTTTTTCCAGTAAAGGAAAGATTTGTAGCGTAATTGTACCCGAAGCCAGACATAATAAAACCTTTTAATGAGACCCTCATAACCCGCTCATGACGTGTTAATTACTAAAGATTTCGTAATAGAATACTAAAACCTAATCTTTTACAAAGTGGGCGTAGAATGTATAATTTTCGCTAAAACCTACTTAAGTGTGTCTAGTTCCAAACCACTTCTGCAGAGTATACATACACACGAAATCCGAAGCTTTGATTAATAACCCACAGTTTTAATGAACAATGTATCCCAGGATCGATGCCCCAGCCGCCGCTAACTCCGACGTAAACTAACATTCGAACAACGCACCCCACTGACACGCACGCAAACGGATCAGCTTTGAATAATAATCGGGTTCGTCACAAGAAGCTATTGGACTCCGGAGATCAGAATTATGCGACAAATGCGCCAACTCCTAAAGCGTTTTACGACCGAAATGACGCGCTGAATCGGATTTGGATCACGTCCTCTTGCGAAGACAGTTTGACGTGTTGTCGTCGACTTGCATAAATTTGCAAGATTAAGCAGAGCCTAGAGGCACCACTCACCCTAGATGCGGTCTGTACCTATTTACATAAATGTATTCCCTTTCTGGCAACAGTCGTCTTTAACCACGAATATTTACTGCGGCCTTGAATGTCTATGGACTATGAGCACGTAACTACCGCCCGATACATCCTCGTAGGTACCTGTCTCGCCAATTAATGCCCTGTCAGATAAATCATTCGTGGCTGTTAATTACTGCGATCCGTTTTCCTATAATTTCCTGTAGTATAAATAATATTTATATCAACTATCATCGCCCACGGTCTGTTTTATTTCTGGACGTATATCGAAAAATAATATCGTACTTGGTCTTGGAGTATTGGAACAATCTCAAGTTGGACAGAGCTCAAAATTGTCTCTCTTGTGACCCGGTATAATACGCTCGCATTTGAAACCGTTGAATTTTGGGCTTATTCTCTGCCTATCTCTTCAGGGAATACAGGGACGGCTGTTATCTATGTATTTTCTCCCGTTAGATTAGGAGATCTCCAAACAGTATCAAGGTATACGTGCTGGCACTGAGTGACGTCATGCATAGCAATAGACTATTGTGTTCCAAGTTCAGGCGGAGGGGGGGGGATAAATAGGATAAGATGGTAATGCATCGCGTACCTACCTACACCAAAGCTTTTGTATAGTCTCTGAAAATGTCCTCCAAGCTCCATACAGGAGATGATAACCAGTGCGCAAACTGAAAAATGTTCTCCAAACTTCATACAAGAAAATGTGAACCATGATGAATTCAGCATAATATGATGCTTAGCGCAGAAATTTTTTGTCGGTAATCAAAACAAAATCTGCTATTTCATAGAAAATCAATACCTTCGCGGTTCATGGTTACAGTTTGCGTTCTGGTTAATTTTTTCCTTTATACGGTCTGTTTAAAAAGAAAAGTATCCACTTACTGGGTTAGGTTAGTTTGATCGCTACATCGACTGTATTTATCGACAACTCTTGCTTTGAAAAGCCTTGTTTGCATGAAAAAATCAAAAAAACCAGGCATTAGTTGCTACTAGTCCCAAACTAAACTATCTGAATTGTCGGAGCCGTCTAAAACTGGTCAAATAATGCCACTAAAATTTTAACCAAAACAGCAGAAATAATTCACTGAGAAATGAATAAAAATGTGGTTTTTATTGTGTTTTATTTACAGTATGTTTACTGTAGACAAAAGCTAAATTTCCCAGTAAATTCTTGAAGTATAGCTGCAACTTCGTGAAGTATAGCTGCAATTTTCTTTTTCAATTCGTTTGAATATTTTACTTTACAGTATTTTTCTTGATTATATAAATACTAACAGCGCCACGCAGTTTCACCGGCATAAGTGTCGATCCCATGGGAATATCATGATAAAAACTATTCTATATCCTTTACCGGGACTCAAACTATCTCTATACCAAATTTCATCTAAATCGGTTCAGCGGTTTAAGCGTGAAGAGGTAACAGACATACAGACAGACTTTCGCATTTACAATAGTAAGTATGGATATAAAAGAGGACATATTCAATTAAATTTCCTCAAGCAGTACCAGTGAATAATAAATCATTTTTACTTCATTAAGCTTAACAAAAGAGATACATTTTTCACCAAACGTATTAAAAGCACTCCGGGAAATATCGCAGACGTTTATAAATTTTAATATTTAATTTTCCAAAGGTGAATTCTTTTCGTGAATATGAATTGACTCACGGAATCCTTATCGGACTGTGTCTGGGACCGACACGGCTTTTAATACGTGATCCGAATGCTTGCCAATTATGGGAGCTTAAGGAGTGAAGCCCGCTCGGGACCGGAGATGGCGCAAGAGTTGAACGGAAAGCGGTTCATTTGTTTCTGTTTTCACATGTGAAAGGTGATAGGTTTTGGTCCGTGAATTCAGAGTGCTTTATGCGCAAATAATATATAATTTTTTGGCATAATACGTAAGATTTAACCATGAATTAATTTCACATTCTTTTATTCATTAATTTGTAAGACGGATCTACAGTAACGTCAGTATTTATTTTGAGTCTTTTAGATTTCTTTAAGAAATTGTGTAAAACACGCCACATTCTCTTCTCAAAGATTAACCCACCATGTATTTAATACAGGCTGGCACGGGAGAAGTTCGGCACATGATTCTAGACTAGAGCTTAGACATTTTTCAATGGTTTTTTTTTTTAATTGCTGTTCTGTACATTTTCACCTCGTAGGTTTTGTCCTTTTTTAACCAGGTTTTGCGTCGATCGCCCTACCACACTATACACCTGAGCTAAATTTACAGAAATGTTTGTTGATTGAAGAACTTGAGGAAATAAGAGAGTAACAGAGAGGGAGAAGGCTGTTGTTCGACACTTTATTAGTGACTGATGGTGATGACGTTATCATTATGGTTAGGGACTACTTAGGCTATTTTTACAGTGGTATTAACCATAGCAAAAAAAGTCATGAATTCCTAGTGCATATTGCAGCTAGTAAATATTACATAACAGACTTGAACCTAACCTTCTATGAATTGTACCACAACGTGATATAAAGTATGAAAATGTATTCAGTTCGCCCGAGTAACAATCGGTGACAGATGCATTAGCTACGGGAATTCGGCAATTTATCGGTTACATTCGCACCTCACCCGTTTGCAAAATATCAAGTGTCATTTTATAAGAAATTGTTTTTTAAAGGAGGTGCGATCCCTTATTTGTATGAATATGTGCCCTCGTACAAATTGCGGTGTACATGGCTGTAAAGTGTGTCATTGGATACATCTTATGTTTGAGTATTGAGTTTTTACACTTTTTGTTCGATCAAACTTGAACTTAGCTTATAAAATGTAGGTAATACAAAAAAAGTGTGATGTTTAATAGCGTTGTGTTTATTCTCACAACCAAAGAAATAAATAATTCACTTTGAAGTAATCAATAGAATTGAAATATTAAAATAAATAGTAAAACAAACAATTTCCTTCCGAATTAAGATTTACTACACCAAGTGAAATGATAACAAGAACACAATGCTCAGCAGAATACAGAAAACATTCCATTCCTGACCAGAATGCAGGATGGAACTATCCGGCATTCAAGAAAGTACGTAGAAGATTTATTGCAGTATCCAGTTTTAAAATGTTATATGTATTTTCTTTACAGTTCAAGTATAGTCGTGAGGTAACATGAGTTTTCTGGTGATTTAGCGTTGTTTTATCAGAAGGCTCATTTGAATTCTTAGGATCTGTTAAAGTTGAAAGCGTAATACTTGGGGATTTCTATGTGAAGGTTGTGGGGTTAACTTTACGTAGAATTTGTTCAATATAGGATAGCAAATGTATTGCTTATCTATACTAATAATAAAGCTGAAGAGTTTGTTTGTTTGTAAGCGCTAATCTCAGAAACAAAGAGTTGAATTTAAAAAAAATCGTTTTGCATTTGACATCCCAATTCTTAGAGAAGGCTATTTAACATCACGCTAGGACCCTTCGAAGCCGAGCAAAAAGAATTAATGTCAGTAAGAACGCTAAGCGAAAATGAAGTAAAAGCGCGGGCAGGCGATACGATGCGATGTAGATCGGAAGAACAAGAATTTCACGCAGATAAGTCGTGAGCAGAAGCTAGTCATAAATATATCTAAAGAAACATAGAGTCATGTGCTAGTACCCTAATTGTACCTATTATATATTCCTAATAAATTCAACAATGTATATAATTAGTACGGTGGTAGATACCTGCTTCCCCGAATCCAAGCTAACCTACCTACACAAGGAGATATACAAATAGAAATTACGTTAGGAGAATAAACATTGCTTCAAAATTCAGAGAAATCGCTGTGTCGACATCATCATCTTAATCTTCATCTTATTGACACAAATCATTATTATACAATTTAATCGCTTGTTCGTTATTATGCCTATATCGGAATAATTGATTAATAATTATTATTATTTCCGTTTATTTATCTTACCTACTTAATAAATTATTATCAAATACACACACATTTAAAAATAGAAATAATTATGAAAACTAAAAAACCCGACTGCGGTAAAAGTCTTAAGTTCAAAAACTGAAAGTTAAAACAAGCCCATTTTGAATTAAAGCTTTTACACGACGCTTTGTCTTCTTCTTTCGAAAGTCAAATTACTGACGACTGAAAGAGAGAAATCGGTGTGTAACTATTCATCTGATATAATACGTTTTTTAGTAAGTGGTTGGATATTTATATCATATGGCTTATGTTAGACAGCTAACCGCTCAGTCAAAAAGGATCTTGAAGGATCTATTCACCACCACGCTCGGACTGGATGTGGAAGGCGGGGCAGGGTGTTGTGGCGCAGCCTGGGAGAGGCCTATGTCCAGCAATGGACTGCAATAGGCTGAGTTGATTGGTTGATCATGCTTGCCCGAAGATGTTTTTACACAGTTTCTAGGTTGTGCCTAATATCTTAAAATTGGTAATAAAATAGAGAACAAGTTACAGAAATCTACCATCATTTTCGGGAAAAATATTGCCAAATTATTACCGTATCAAATATCCCTTAATGTCACGATATATTCGACAGACAGTAAGTTATTCTCACTATTTTCTGAATGTCATGTGTGAATACACATACTTACGCTGAACTCGGCGCTTCCCAACAAAGTGACATAATTCAATGCAAAATTGACACTTTGACAACGCATTGACAGTGCTTTTTATGTCGGATAGAACGGTAAGGCGGTATTCACACAGTAACTAGATAAATAGGTCGAATTTTCTGGAATATATAACGTCTAAAAATAATAGATTCAACAATATTCATTTCGTTAGGTTAGGTTAGTTGTCGAGCAGACAATTTTTTCGAGCAAAGGATTAAGGTACTGACACACATGATCATTACTAGCATGCTCAAACCAATCGGAGCACGCGAAACTCACGTGACTTTGATTTTCGCGTGCTCCAATTGGTTTGAGCATGCTAGTAATGAGCATGTGTGTCAGTACCTTTAGCAATTTGTCTCAAAATTATTCAGGTTTCATGTGATTGATAGTGTGTTACACAAATAGGGTGCAGCTCTTGCAACTGTTCTGTGAAAATATTTTTTCTGGAAACAATATTAGATATTAGATACAATATTTTTCTACGTATTTTTACTGAGGTATTGGAAAGGTATTGGAAGGTATTGGAGAGGTATTGGAAAATGATCATTGAATCCGCTTTTCTAAAAATATACATATCTAGCACCTTTGCACGATTATTTCTGGGAACCAAATTATTGCTTCTAGAGTCATGACAAATAATATTTACAATAACCTTAATTGTATCTCGTAAGTGCTCATAAACACGAGCGACTCATGAATAATTCATAACATTTCATCGTCATAATTTCAGCCGAAAGATGTCCACTGCTGGACATAGGGGGCCTATGTCCAGCAGTGGACATAGGCCCCTAGGTGTATGATAAATGATAAATGATAAATGATAAATGATTTATTTTCTGTAAGTAGGTTTTTACAAACACTTTTACACGTCATCATATTTTTTAAAACTAGATGTGGTCGGCGTTTCCTATCTGACTACTCTGAGAAGAAAGGCCGAAACAAACTCAGAGGTCACAGTCTCTTTTAAAGTCCAGACAAAATCTTGGTCAGATCGTGTGAAGACCATGTAGATTGATGTCTGAAATGGTCTTTTGAGGAAAGAACCACACAGATTGAGCGGACCTGTCCAATCAGTGCACGCATTTGTCAAAAATCGTGCAGCTCGACTCAGAAATGAGGAGCTCAACGATTCGACGAACAATACCAAAGAAAGGACATTAGGGTAGGCCGCGTAAATTACTCAAACTGCCAGATCATGATTAAAACTAAGAAGGAACACAGAAAAAAAAAATGACCCACATAGTCCTCACATTCACAATAATTAAATGAAAAGGAAAAAAAAAAATACTTTACAAAGTAAATATTCATGTCATTGTCTAAATAAAATTCATCAATGTCAATGTGTATATAAAAATCCGGACATAATCTTTGAGGACCATGTAGATTAGTGTCTGAAAAGATCTTTTGAGGAAAGAACCACACAGATTGAGTGGACCTGTCCAGTCAGTGCACGCATTTGTCAGTAACCGTGCAGCTCAACTCAGAACTTCAGGAGCTCAACGATTCGACGAACAATACCAAAGACAGGACATTTGGGTAGGCCGCATAAACTACTCAAACTGCCAGACCACGATTAAAATGTACACAATGACCCACATAGTCCTCACATTCACAATAATTAAAATAATATAATACTTTATACAGTAAATGTACATGTCATTGTGTAAGTAAATAGATACTTAAAAAAAAAAAAAAGAAAATATTAAAGTGTAAAAAATTGCAAAATAACATTCACTGTCTAAACCTATTGGAGCAGCTCAATCCCAAGCCTTTTTGTCCTCAATATAGTCTTTTACAGTATAATAGGCTTTCTGGCATAGTTTTCGCTTTATAAAAGCTTTGAATTTATTTAGGCTTAGTTCTTGAATGTGGCTAGGAAGTTTATTATAAAAATGTATACATTGGCATCTAAACGAGCCACCTATTTTCTTGAGCCTTGTTGTAGGAACAACAAATTTGTGTTTGTTCCTAGTATTTATGTTATGGATATCACTGTATTTTTTAAACAGATTAATATTTTTATGTGCATACAAAAGATTATCATAAATGTACTGAGAAGGCACAGTCATTATATTAATCTCTTTAAATTTGTCTCTGAGGGAGTGTCTAGGACTTAATTTATAAATAGAACGAATTGCCCGTTTTTGTAAAATAAAAATTGTCTGAATATCGGCGGCTTTTCCCCACAACAGAATACCGTACGACATCACACTATGAAAATAACTAAAGTAAACTAAACGGGCTGTCTCTAAATCAGTCAAATCACGAATTTTCCTAACGGCGTATGCTGCAGAGCTAAGCTTTTTTGACAATTTATCTATATGGGGGCCCCATTGAAGCTTGGCATCCAACGTTATGCCTAAGAATACTGTGGTATCTTCGGGTTTTAACTCTTCATCCTTAATGAGAACACTAGTTTCTACTTGTCTAACGTGGGGTATCGTAAACTTAATACATTTCGTTTTTTTTCCGTTAAGAAGTAGGTTATTGACATTAAACCAGTTAACTACTTTTGCAAGGGCGTTATTTACATTGTCAGTAACCAGCTGCTGACGTTTGATTTTAAACAAAAGAGAAGTGTCATCTGCAAACAACACTATATCATGATTATCCTTTATGAGGTACGGCAAGTCATTGATATAAATAAGGAACAAGAAAGGACCAAGAATTGAGCCCTGGGGGACCCCCATTCTTACTACAGATCCGGGTGACCTTTTTCCGTTAACATCAACTCTCTGAATCCTATCACTCAAGTAAGAAGTAAGAAGATCCAGAGAGGCGTTCCGGATTCCGTAGTGGTGCAGTTTCCTGATTAATGTTTCATGAAGAACACAATCGAATGCCTTGGACAAATCGCAAAAGACGCCCAAGGCATCGCATTTGTCCTCCCATGCATTATAAATATGTCCTAAAAGTTCAACTCCTGCATCGGTAGTCGAACGACCCCTTGTAAAACCGAACTGTTTATTATGCAGTAATTTATTTTTATTAAAAAATCTTTGCAATTGATTCAAAATAAGTTTTTCAAAAATTTTACTAAAGGTAGGTAGTACTGAAATAGGTCGATAATTAGTAGGGTCTGATGTACTACCCGATTTAAACAACGGTATTATTTTACTGTTTTTCATAAGATCAGGAAACTCACCACGGTCAATACAATTATTAAATATAACAGCTAAAGTAGGTGCTACAATGTTTATAATCGACTTAGCAACATCCACAGAATTACCCCATAGATCTGCGGTCTTTTTAACATTTAACGTGTGAAAGGTTTTAATTATATCGTTACAGGTTACATATTCAAAGTGAAATTCAGAATCACAAACTGAAACGTTTTCTTTAAGTAAAGACTCTGCGGCAGCGGGTGATGAGTTAAGAGATTTAGTAGTTGATACTGGAATCTCTGCAAAGAAATTTTCAAAGGCCGCGGCGACTTGAGAATCTGATTTAATTATATTGTCATCAATAGCAAGGCTGTAGTCACTACTTCGGGTGCATGACCTTCCCGTTTCGCTATTAATGACATTCCAAGTCGTTTTAATAATGTTGCTACTATTTTTAATTTTTGAACTCAAATAACGTGACTTGGCAATACTACAAACTTTTTTAAATATTTTAGAATAATTCTTAACATATAAATTAAATTCAGCAGTGTTTATACAAATCCGTTCTTCATATAATTCATAAAGTCGTTTTCTACTTTTATGTATACCAATGGTGGCCCAGTCACTGAAGGAAGCGTTACTATTAACTGATAATCTTTTTGGAATAAAAGTGTTATCAAATTGTGTGCAATACATATTAAAAAAATCATTATATTGTTGATTAGGGTCATCATTAGTGAATAAAAGTGGTAATTTACCCAAGAGTTTAGTTTTAAATGTTTCCAAGCGATTAGTTGTTTTTGGGTTAACAGTGATATCTTTTTTAGTAACTTTTTTGTTGTAATTTGGAATACTGATCAATTGTCCGCAATGATCTGAGTCTATTAAGTTAATAATTTCTTTGTGGGTCGGTATAACATCTGTATAAATGTTATCTAGGCATGTGGCACTAGTAGGAGTTATTCTAGTGGGCTCTAAAAATTGGTTAGATGTGTTAACTTCGACTGTTTCTGTGTTTCTCGTATCCAGCGGATTGGGCAAGTCATCATAATATTTAATTGATAAATATTCTAATGATATATTTGTTAATGGTTTCTATGTTAATTAATGTTATTTGTGTCGTACTATTTTAATTAGCTATAAAAAAAAACTGTTAGTCACGAATTTATGGGACTTTTAGGCACTTTTATTAATTTGCCGGAGTGTTAGCTTTGCGTTAATATTATTAGGTAGGTACTGTCCACATGTCCTGAACAGTCAGCTCAGTTAACACCTTTGATAACTGGCTAATATTTTATCAATGAAAGTGATAAATATTCTTTGAAAACTCGAAAAAAAATCGCATTGGGTTAAAAAAGAAAATTAATGAAATTTTTTTTTTTTTTTGATGATTTAATTTCTATATAAATTTATGTCTGTAATTTATATGGTGTACATAATAAAGAGTATTCTATTCTATTTTATTCTATGATCAACTCCAGAAAACCAAAACTTTGACTTTCAACATGCGATTACAAGTGCCATACATGCAGTACAAGCCAAATGCTGTGCACACCTATAAGTGACAAATTCACCGCAAAGCTGTTGATATAGAATATATTTAATGTAATGATTTAGTGAATAAGTCTAACGGGAGCGTTCCCAAACGGAAGTAACCCGTTGGTGTGTCAATAAATAAATAAAATAAAATTACAACTAGTTTTTTTTTTGGACATGTATTACCTACATATAAGTATATTAAAAGTATTTTAAGAAATTGCCAACATACAGGATTGATAGAGATCGCATTGTCCGAGGACTTTTTACTTAAGTCTATTTAGTATTACATTTCAAATATTACGGATTCTTGCTGAAATACAAGCTCAGTCTAGATTATTGCCCTATTGCTTCTAGATACCTAACTATTATGATTTGTATTATCTTTTCACTAGATTCTGCGAACGATGTTGATTAAAAATATACTCGAAATTTCTCTTTGCTATGATATTCAGAAACTATAATAATTTGAAAAAAAAAACGAAAACGTACGTTATGTAAGTACGTACATTACGTGCGTAACGGTGGTGGTACGTACGTTTTTTATTGAAATACGAAGGAACTGTTGTCGTTATTATATCTTTTGAAGTTATAACAATTAATTGTATGAGCTAATATAGGGTACAACACGTATTATGGAAAAATGTTAAATGGCTACCAATTACGGGTAAGATCGCAGTCCTCTACTGCTACCAGACTAGTTATAGTAAGCATAGGCTTAGTTAAGCCTATGCTTACTATACCTAGTCTGGGTCCTCTACTTCTACCAGACTAGGTATAGTAACCACAGGCTTAACAGTTAAGCCTATGCTTACTAACTATACCTAGTCTGGTAGAAGTAGAGGACCCAAATTCTAATGGTACCATTACAGGATTCTTCCTGAAATGGTACCATTAGAATTTGGGTACATAATCAGCCTATAATGTTCCCACTGCTGGGATACAGGCCTCCTTTCTGTGAGAGGGAGTGAGCCGTGATCTACCATGCGGGCCCAGTGCGAGTTGGTAGATGTCAAAGGTCTTGGAATTTTTGGTTCTAGGTAGGTACCATTTTGTTCCATTTGGGTCTCTCCTTCTTCTAGGTCGCGTACTTCATTACTAAGGTCGTGTCCCTGAAAGGCCTTCATAGCCTTATGTACGACTAGCTGCGGCTCGCGGTTTCACCCGCATAAGTGTCGATCCCGTGGGAATATCGGCATAATCGTATGTGTTATTCTGATGACATATATTACATTAAGGTTTCATCAAAATCCGTACAGTAGTTTTTATCGCGTAAAAGAGTAACAAATATCCATCCTTTCATCCGCACATACTTTCGCGTATATAATATCGGTAGGATGTTCTTCCACTTTGTTCGGTTCTCAGCTTCTCTCAGGGCAGTCGTAACAGAGAATCCAGTGAGAGTCCAGTGAGTGTGGATGGTTACTTAGACTGACCAGCGGTTAAGTGACCGGCCCCGAGATCTTTTCTCATCTACCTTGCCATCACCACCAACTTTTCAAGATAATCTGGTTCCTGACGGGCAATGTGACCGAAGTAACCGAGAATCCTTTGGTAACATATCGTGGATCCATTTGGGTACGGAACCTAACAAATACCCAATCTTGAGTAACAATTCTAAATATATACAACAATATTACATATATTCTAAATATATGTAATATTGTTGGATATTACTACCCGGCCCAGAAGGGCGGGGGAATCGGTCACTGAAAGGAAGCTCTCGCAGGCGGCAGGCCAGGCTCTCTGGTCTTTGTTTGGCGGTCTATGGTTTTTGACAGCGTTGCGTGCAGAAGTGCTATCCGTCAGCTGTCAGCCGTTCGGTGTGATCTGGGGGCCTAAAAAGGCCACTTTGAAGAATCATAAAAGGATAACATTATGAATCGTAATAAGGCGAAGACAGTCCGTGTTTTTCTTTTGTTCGCTGCTTTACTTAGGTATAATCAAAGAGATTGGGATTGGATTGGACTGGTATTTTAGCACAGACAAAAAAAAAATACTGAAAAATGCTTCAATGGATTTGATGCGATTAACTTAACAGTTAACTGTGTGTGTTATCCTTTTATGATTCTGCCAAAGTGGCCCTGGTATCTCAATAATCTCTTGTTGATTTCTTTAATTCGATTAGTGATGATTTTGTTCCTCTGATTGTAATTTTGCTATGGTTGATAGTTCTTTTTATAATACATGTGATTATTTTATTTTTTATTTTATTTTATTTGGGAAAACAGACAATCGTACATTGTATATTATATCTAGAAATACTATATGCTATAAGTAAATGTACAATCCACTACGTTTCCACATGTTACTAATTTATGATACAGTTTGGTTGGTGATTAGTTTTTAGGATATCAAATAATTCTTCTTTTTCATTGTGATTTCATTTATGTCCTAACAATATAATAATTCATAAAACAACAATACCTGAAGGCCAATTCCCGTAATTAAAAGCGTTCAAAATCTAGTCCCAATCTCATCTCGACGACAATCAGTCTCAAAAACTTGTCAAAGATGTAGGGAAATTAGAGGTATTTTTGACAGATTGAGAATTGCCTAAAAAAATTATGCCGAAGTATTATTATGCCAAAACAAATTGTGCCAAAATCGTTATGCCGAAGTATATTATGACAAAGAACATTATGCGAAAAGAAGGGCCAACTAGCAAAAAGTGGTTTTTATACTGTCCTAGAACCATCATCTATCGAGGACTATATGAGACTTATATCCACATATAAGTCGCGAAAAGGGCCCACTTTATAAGTCTACTTTTGCTTATAACGTATTTATATTAGACCGCTGAAATGCCATAAATATGCCTATATTGCTCCTGTAATTGAATTACGTCAATGCAAATACTCCTGTTAATCTTAATATAAGTAAGTTATAGTAAAAAATTCGATTAATACGCGCCTAGAAATGCTTCCTTAAGCTCATATATTATGAACAGTCGAAGTGAGTGTATCGGACATTATTGTGCTCTGTAAAAAAATATTTTTAACATCTTGAGGGCAAATAGATATATGAATCAGAATTTATTAATGTCAACCATAGTAGAAAAACAAAATGTAATTGTTGTCAAATTGTTAGTCTTATAGCTTATTCGTAGGAGAACATGAATTTTCTGTGAAATCTATCATGGTTTTGATTACAATTTTAAAGCGCCTCTTGAAATTTGCTTATTTACATTTTAGTATTAATTAATATTAAATTAATATTATGAAGGCAGCTGACATTTTCTTAGTAAGCATTTCCAATTGTGACATAGTGCTAAAATAAGTATTTTTAGCATTTCCAAGTGTGACATAGTACCAATATAAGTATATTGGTTCTATATTGGGTTATCTCAAAACCGAAGAAGATTCGCCATTGTTACCGATTACTGTACGGGTCGTTACAAGCAAAAGTGGCTTCTTAAGAGTTTTAACCAGGATTGACTGAGGTTACTTAGACAATAACACTACTGTGGAATGCCTATATAAATATGTCTAGGTTTAAAACGGCATACGATAAATCTAAAAAAATAAATATAGAGAACATTTTATCCTACCGAGTGCTGTTATAATCTTGGTGATTTATTATTTTTAAAACGTGGATATGAAATTCATTTAACAGTTACTTCTAAGCTTTTGTTAAACCAAACCAGATACATAAATGACTTACAGTAATTTAACTTTAATTTACTTATATTGGCCACAAAATATTAGCTTATATGAGGCTATAAGTAAAAATAACAAGAGTAATTGCTCCTCAGTGCATGTCTTCCTGGTACATGCTCCTACAGGAGTATTAAGATTTAAATGGCCCGCAGATGTTATCTTATAGGCGCATTTAAGTCTGACTTACCGGAGCAATTACTCTTGAGTGTAATTACTCTTATTTCATGCTTTTATAGGAGTCTTGATCCTATATTTGTCAGGAAATATGATCTTATATACGGATATAAGTACAAATTATAGGATACAACGTACTTGAGTAAAAACAGCATGTATTTATGCTGTTAAAAGCGTAGTAGCAACCACCAAAACCATCATCGGAGTTTTATAAGTCCACGTAGCATTATAAAATCGCATTCCAGGATTATTTTGCTAGTTGGGGGATCCCTTAACAGACATACCTACACGTTAATAGCCGTAGTTCATTATAGGTTCATAATGTTATCACACTTATCACACATAAATAAAGGATTTTTTGTACACGAAGTTACTCCAAGTCACAGGGTCCCCTAGTTTAGGAAGCAGGGTTTTCACTATATAAGCAACCTTTGTTTCCCTAAGTTTAATGTTCATATCTGTATATTGTATGAGCTTTGTATATTAAGGTGTTTGTGTTAATAAACTTACTTTATTTTTTATTTATTTATTCTTAAAATTACGAAAATTGTCTCTCTGATTACTTTTCCCAGAATAATCCAATGGTTGTTGTGCAGTGAAAAATAGCATAGATTTCTGAGAATTTCTTGGAAAGCGTACCGACTTACGTAGCCATATGTGTACACCGCCTTAGCCAAGAACGGGAACACACGTCGACGTTGGTCCGACAGTTACTGGAGAGGCTTTCAAATAATACTTATAAAACCTTTTAATACTGCACTTTCTTACCGTGGCAGGTGCAACGGATTTATCTCAAAAGATTTCGATATGAATTTAATTTTGTCATAAAGACTGTGAGACGTTTTTAAAATATTTCTACCAAATTCAATAAACTATAGAAAACTCTATAGAATAGTATGGTATAGTATTTTTATCTCACTAAGCGACTCGCAGTTTACTTGTGGTTACCGAGTGTACAAACACGCTGTGTGTTTTTGTGTGTGTAAGCACAAGAGCTCTCGGCACCGTTCGAGATTATAGCGAAGTCGGAAGTATGTGTGTGGCTGCGTGTGTGTTTTATGTGCCGACGCTACTCATCTCATCTCATCTCTGATGCACACAATCAGAGCGTGTTTGTATAAGTACCTATAGGAACACGCACGCGTAGCGTCGACGCGCGCTTTACTTGTGGTAACCAAGTGGTCAAAATCCGTTCAGTAGTTTTTTTCGCGTAAAAGAGTAACAAACGTCCATCCATCCATCCTCACAAACTTTCCATTCTTCTTCATGATATAAAAATACTGTAGTTCCTGTCGGAGACCCTATCTACCGGAAAAGGAAATATAAAAAAAATACTTACTTTAATCATCGTTTGTAATTTGGTAGTGGACGACATTACTCTTTTTCATAATAAGAATTAAAATATATATTCCCAGAAGTTCAAACTGATGCAAACCGTATAATCGTTTCCCATCAATAGCATAAATGTGAGATTTATTACTAAGAAATTCCATTGGAAAAACCCAATAACCCAAGACCACGCGACCACGAGACCAACGGGGCTGTAGTGATTGATAGTGTGTTACTCAATTCGGGTGTTGGTCAGTTTTACTCGCGTAAATGTCGATCCCGCGGGAACATCGGGATACGTTAATCCAGGGTGTCAGCTACCTCCATAATATTTTTATCAAAATTGGTCCAGCCGTTTGAGCGTGAAGAAGTAACAAACATATAAAAACACCCTCACACACACACTCACAATCTTTCGCCTTTATAATATTAGTGTGATATGTACAGATTCAAAACACCTAACCAAAATTGGCCCCACATAGCACCTGCGTACTTATGTATTTCAATGCAACTTGTGCGGCCTAATGATCATTAAGTTTGTGCGGACACGAGTTTCATGGATTTTCAAAGGGAACGACTGTAGTTTCCACGTATCGTCCTACTTTAAGTTTCAGTTACACAATGTGGAGCTTTCAATAAATTATTATATTTGTCAGCACCAGAGGAGTTAGCCTGTACAACAATAAAGGCTCTC
The DNA here is from genome assembly GCA_916614155.1 of Mesoligia furuncula. Taxonomy (NCBI): domain Eukaryota; kingdom Metazoa; phylum Arthropoda; class Insecta; order Lepidoptera; family Noctuidae; genus Mesoligia; species Mesoligia furuncula. The sequence goes on along the minus strand of OU744800.1, from coordinate 18,882,061 downwards.
CCCCAAAGGCGCGTTATTTATCGGTCGATAATATCGGATGCGATAATGTATCCCGATTCCTTGCCACACCGCTGCATTTTTATCGTGGGATATTTCTAACGTTGCCCGCACTACACGTTAGGTACTACAGGTGTGTATAAGATCGTATGCGTCCTAATACAAAATGTTCTGTGATCTCATATCGGAATATCGCAGGACGGTAGAACTTCTATTGTGTCGTTATTATCGCAGTACTGTGTAACTTCGTGGCCGTCCTAATATAAAATGTACTGAAAATAGGTGGCTTAAAAATGCCACTTTGGCAGAATCATAAAAGGATAACATTATGAACCATAATATGGCGAAGACAGTCCGTGTTTTTCTTTTTTTCGCTGCACTACGTAGGTATAATCAAAGAGATTGGGATTGGGTTTGGATTGGATTGATTGGTATTTTATCACAGACAAAAAAATAACTGAAAAATCCTTCACCAATGGGATTTGATACGATTAACTTAACATTTAATTGTCCATTATGATTCATAATGTTATCCTTTTTTGATTCGGCAAAGTGACCTTTTTAGGCCCTCAGATATCGCATTAACACATCCACAAGCATTAGATTAACTCACTAATAAAGTTCGAGATTATTCATCATAATCAATGGTATTATATTAAAGAGGTAGATATTGCACTAGCGCACGCAAATTTTTGCAGACAAATTCAGACAATTGTTTTAGTTTCATTCAGTCGGCTAATAGCAGCGAGCAACACACTACAGATAGCTATCTCTCTCTGTGTCATACGCTCCGTATTATCAATCGCATATTGAAGTACTTTGTAATAACAACGCAACAATACAGAACGTCGCTCAGTATGAACGTAGCGTACCTTTCCTTATAATATCATTGATCATATTAGACTTAAGGTAAAGCTGCTAAAATTTAATCAATCTCAGAAGTTAGCCGTTTGTAGCCGACGGTCTCGCTGCACCGCAAACACTGCTGTAGCCGTAACAGTATTCTCCCGTGAGAAATACATTGCACATTTGTTGCATACTGTGTTGAGTGTTACGTGGACCCCACATAATACGTCACGTCTCGCTCCTGTTACCGCTAAGGCCTGCACATAGAATAGAAGCCTCTCCAATATTACAGACACAGTTACGAAGACTGGATAGCTGGATACGGCCATTGTGTAATTTAACGATAGTCGGCTGTTCCGGGAATATTGTTAAAGATATCAGATTATGCTCCGGTTGATTCTTGGAACTGTATAACATAAGAAGTGCACAAGATACACGCACAGAGACCTTTGTAAGGCTTTTCCAAGAAATCGTGATCTGTGCATAGTATGGATTTTCTTTGAGAATAATTTTCTAATAGATGTAACGGGAAAGTAATTTTGTTTTGGCAGATTCTCGAATAATAATATTCGCATAATCTAGGTGCGTGCGTTATTAGCTTTTCTGCTTGAAAGAGGTGTTATTTCGGTAGGAATTATTTAAAAATGGGGCGTTTATTATTACAGGCGTACGTTTATCTGTGAATCTCTGCGTGACCGTATTTTCCTCAGATAAGGATGAGGTTATTCTAGCTATTTGCAGCTGTTGTAGGGACCTACTAGGTGAAAATAATTTTGTTGGGATAGGATAGGAGTAAACCGTCATTCTTATTTGAAGCGTAATTATTGTGGTAAAAATCAGTAAGTTCATCTCTTCGACTTCATAATGGAGAATCTTATTTTGTTTAAATACAAACAAAAACAAGCTAACACTAAAATACATTTATTAAATGCATGTAGGTATATATACAGGGTTATTGGTAAAACATTAACAACCTCTTAAGAGGTCATTGTACTCATCATTATGAATAACTTTTACTCTGAGACCAAACCTGAAATCGCGAAAACAAAATCAGCTTTTCCCTACATTTATGTTCGTATAACTCGTCACAATGTGACCCCCTGTATATGTAAAAAAGGGAAGAGCTCATTGGGCATCAAAAAATTCTGTATCGTAAATGGGATAAGATGCTGCCAGCCTTTTGGGCACTTATACCGCTGACAACAATGCGAACGATTTTTTTTTTTATTGTTTGTTTTCTTTTCATTGAAAATAAATCAATTTTGAAGTCGAAGTTGTACAGACGCCAGCACAACAAGCTACTACAATCTGTGAAATTTCTTTAATAGATTTTCAACTTTATCGCTAAAGAATAAAGTTCAAAGTTGATTGGGAAAATTTGACAGTTTCGGGTAGCTTGATGTGCTGGCGTCTGTACTTCTATTCGTCAACTGGTAAAATGTGGGTATACTATACACTTCTGCCTACCTATGAATACAGGCTTGGTGTCATGCTGTTAATTTATATTGATTACAAGCTGCGCCCCGCGGTTTTACCCGCAATGATAAATGATAAATGAATGATAAATGATTTATTTTCTGTAAGTAGGTTTTTACAAACACTTTTACACGTCAATCACATTTTTTAAACTAGATGAGGTCGGCATTTCCTATCTGACTACTCTGAGAAGAAAGGCCGAAACAAACTCAGAGGTCACAGTCTCTTTTAAAATCCAGACTAAATCTTGGTCAGATCGTATGAAGACCATGTAGATTGGTGTCTGAAATGGTCTTTTGAGGAAAGAACCACACAGATTGAGCGGATCTGTCCAATCAGTGCACGCATTTGTCAAAAATCGTGCAGCTTAGCTCAGAAGTAGAGGAGCTCAACGATTTGACGAACAATACCAAAGAAAGGATATTTGTGTAGGCCGCGTAAAGTACTCAAACTGCCAGATCATGATTAAAACTAAGAAGGCAAACAGAAAAAAAAAATGACACCCATGTAAAAAAAAAATACTTTAAAAAGTAAATAAATAATAATTATGTGCTTATCCAGGTCATAGTCATCTCATGTGCCAACTTTCATTCAAATCCATTCAGCCGTTTTAGCGCGAAAACGTAACACAAAAATATAAAAAATCAAATCTTTCTCTTAATAAAATTAGTTTGGATTATCTTAATACCAGCCTAAGTCCTATTTCTTGGGCACATTTGTCTGCTCTATATCCACAGCAATGGCAGAAAGGCTAGTCGTCGTTGGCACGTGCCACCTAGCTGGATGTTTATTGCATTGAGATTGCGGCATAACTCGGCCTGGTTATAATAAGTGTGAATGTGAGCGTCTCAGAGAGTAAGTGGGTATAGTTAGGTCAAGGATTAGATGTCCTGTTTTGATTACTGAAGTGTTTATTTTTGTTTGGTTTGGTACTTTTTCTTTCAAGTGTTGAGAATTGAGACTAGATAAAATCTATGTTACATTAGAAACTTTTGTAATTATAATCGCAGGGCGCTCCCAAATTGGGCAAAAAAAGTTATCGCGTTGGATATTTTGTTGGCGTTATTGATAATTTTGCTTCTGAATTTGAATTGTCGAGGAGTCGGTCAGTTAGTCAGAAAATTGAAGGTCGTTGCCAGTTTTCGATATTATTTTAAATCAAATATTAAAAATACATGGTATAATTATTGTCGTTACTTCTATGTGTGAGAAAAATAAATATAAAAACAAAATATATCTAAAGATTAAAGATAAGACCTGACAGTTATGTGAGATGACCAGTCCTAACTGAAGGCGCGCGTTCGAGAACGTAACGCATGAACGCTGATCCACGCGGTATGCATTCAGTTCAACCATTTTGAAGGGAACCGGATTGTCCAAGACATGCGCCACTTTAATAACAACTATGCTCACTCAAATGTATCGCTGATAGATATTTAAGTGAGCCAATACGTCAATCAAAGCAAGGGAGCATCATGTGCAGGGTCAGTGTAGTATCTCTTTACACTCCGAAATGATAAAGACTCTTCCATAAATAAGATAAAGAGAAAACAATAGAAAATTGATTATCCGCAGATTAAAATAACCTAACAAATAATTGCCACCTAGTCCAGCACAATGTTTTATTTATGTCTATTAATGCCGGTTGAAAAATTGTAGCAGCAATTTGCTTGATTTTCTCTTACAAGTTGCGGAACGGTATTTTTTTTCCACCCTCCTTTGCACAACAAAGGAAACGAGGGGGTTTTTGTAAGCGGCAGTGAGCCGCGACACAGGACTGGTTTTAATCCAGGATGCCGCTTTACGTGATGCCTGTGTCAATATAATTTAAAAATGTACGTGCATGACATCTATGTTTAAATGATTGTTTGCTAAGTATATTTAGCTGAGTACGCACTACGGTGCGATGTATAGCGAGTTGTACCAAACAGGTAGAAATGAAAACATTTTAGTTCTATCCTTGATAATGCCCGTGGGCATGTCTAATTAGATTTTTATTACGAGAGCTTCTGACAATGTGTGCTAGTCTTTACAAAGATTTATCATCCATTACAGCCAGCATAATATTTACAATAGAACAAACTGTGTTAGTTTTTAGTCGTTCTTTCAGTCGGTTTTCATACTAATTTCTGAGCTGCTCTCTAGTGATCGTGCGCGGTGCTGCTGGCGGAGAAGGCATTCTATAGACAGGTCCCTCTCCAATCGTTATTAGATTTATTGTAAGCATTTTCATATAAACTAATTCAGACGTGCCTGACTCGTTAGTCTAATGGTTGCAAAGGTAAGGTTGTAAGGTTGCAGAGCATGAGGTTTTAGGTTCGAAACCCGAGTCGCGCTAACGGCGATGAAGGTACGTATATGAATTAGACGTCCACTCCTTTTCTTGGTAGCAGCTAATACTTCAGCTAACTCACCGTATTACCAAGAAAAGAAGTGGTCGTCTACTTCATATGCGTACCTACATCGTCTACAAAAGTAGACTTTAAGGAGCTAAACGCGAAAAACGCAAGTTTTATAATGCGTAAAAGTATATGATCGACTACCAGTAAACAAAATCAGAAAAATTCGATATGTTATTCTTCAGGATATATGCTAGGTAGATAGTGTGTTAAAATCATAATAAGTACAACTAATTTGACACGATAGAAAATAATCATGGAGATACCTCTAAAAACTTTCTTTGTACAATAAAAACCATACTAATATACATACAATAATTTTGATTTTTTGTCAGATTATTCTACAAGCAACATACTAAAGCACTAGTGTTTTAATTTTTTAGTCCAAACAATAGATTTTTTGTTAATAGATAATTGCTTCATATTTTGCAATAAATTACCAACATTGTGTCATCGCGCTTCTCTTTCTTTTCTAAGCAGTCCGACAGTGACCGCGCTTTAGGTCATAGTCCCTTTAAAGTAATGGAAAGTATACTTTTACGGGCTCATCGTGGGTACAAAAGCTTTGTTCCACCCTTCCTGGAATACCCAGACATGATGTTCGTAATATATTAGTATAATGAGGGTAGCAGCTAATGAGTTTTGTTTTAAGGGCGATGTTTTGTTTGGTACCTGGTATTGAGGCTATTAGCGTAATTATGTCTGTAATCAGTGAGCAAATGCCAATGTAATTAAAAACTAGATAAACGAAGGATGCTTATTATCTTCTTAATCATTTCAACTTAGCCCTTTATTTATAAACGGTACTTAAAGTTAAGGGACGTTTAAACGTCAAAAATGTATGGTTAAACAGTCGCTAATCGTTTTTAGGGTTCTGTACCCAATGGGTAAAAACAGGACCCAATTACTAAGACTTCGCTGTCTGTCAGTCTGTCCGTCCGTCCGTCTGTCTGTCACCAGGCTGTATCTCAAGAACCGCGATAGCTAGACAGTTGATATTTTCACAAATTATGTATTTCTGTTGCCGCTATAACAACAAATACTAAAAACAAAATAAAATAAATATTTAAGGGTGGCTCCCATACAACAAACGCGATTTTTTTGTCCTTTTTTGCTTGATATCAAAAATGGCAACTTGAAATATTCACAAAATACTCAGTTGTATTTTAACTTTAATAATAAATAATAAAATTAAAATAAAATAAATATTTAAGGGGGGCTCCCATACAACAAACATGTTTTTTTCGGCGTTTTTGCCTTGTGGTACGGAACTCTTCGTGTGCGAGTGCGACTCGCACTTGGCCAGTTTTTTAAGTTTAAGCTGCATTTATAAATAAACCCCCTTCTGTCCCACTTAAGGGCAAAAGCCTCTCTTCATTGATCACCAAACTCGCTCAAGGTGCGTTGATGATTTCAAACTTTTACACCGTTTGTCCACCCGCCACTGTCAATGGGACGTCGACGTCAACGTGAGAAACGAGATTATTCGAACCGAGCGTGACGTCCCGGTGACGGCGCGTGCGGTGGACACGCGGCCTTAGGGCTGGTACACAAATTCGTGTTGCTGTTTTCTGCGTTGCGATTTCGCATCGCACCGATTCGCAGTTTTGTATACAAGCCCATAGTACTCGTAAATGTATGTGTCGCTACTCTGTCGCCGTTATCTCGTTCTCGTGGACGTTTCGTTGACGGTGGCTGTGGAAAAACGCTCATATTGGGATAAAAACAAATTAATCTCAATTAATGCATTTTTTTTTTCGTTAATTCGGAGTTTTTGTTTAGTTTTTTTTTTGTGAAAAACCTAATAACACCGCATAACCTAGGGATTGAATCCCACGTGCGACATTCGTGCATGCGACTAATACCTATCTTTTATGCAGAGCTGAGGCCCGTTTGACATTTTTTTATTTATTTACTTTTTAGGTATTTATTTGTTTCCAACCTTCTATATCATAAGGCATTAAAAACATATGATAATTTATTACTCTTGTAAACTGCTGCTATGTCGCTATATTTTATTGTTTATTTTTTATTAAGTTAGTACCTACATTCATAGAGGAGAGTTTCAACTACAGTAGTGATATTAAACCTTAATTAGGCGCATAATGATACTGGCATGTACACACCTACAGTAGTTAGTTCATATGCTAACAGCTTGCCAGTTATGCAATATTGCGCCAGCTAGAAACATCTACTTATTGCAGCTAGTATATTATGACACTATATGAGTTTGTGGGTTTTGTAACTTCAAAATGTACTAAAAATAAGTTGACTGGGTTTTCTCGTCTGAGGTTGTTGAGTGTGAGAACCATTAACTTTAGACCTTCTTTTTTAAATATTTCTCAGAAAATATGTTTTTATTTTCTAAGAAATATTTTAACTAAGGTCGTAAGCTAAAAAATAAAATACTACATACATAGATAGCGTGTATCAGAAATATGTGCTTATATTTTAAGGCCATTTTGGCAAAATCATAAAACCATAACATAATGGACAGTTAACCGTTAAGTTAATCGTATCAAATCCCGTTGGTGAAGCATTTTCAGTTATTTTTTTTGTCTGTCCTAAAATACAAATCAATCCGATCCAAATCCAATCCCAATCTCTTTAATTATACCTACGGCTACGTAGTGCAGCGAAAAAAAGAAAAACACGGACTGTCTTCGCCATATTACGATTCATAATGTTATCCTTTTATGCTTCTCCAAAGTGGCCTTTTTAGGCCCCCTGATCATCAAACTTAACAACTTTCTTCATGGGACCAACAACGTAATCACGAAAACCACCACAATTTATGATTCACGCTGTATAAATAAAACTACTAACAACTACACAGATTTTTCATTTACTTACCACTTTATATACACTGACGGGCAATATAAAAAAACACTAACTTATCATCAACTATTTCTGACACCACCCAAGATAGCTTCTTGAAGTGAAAAGCAACATTCAAATGTACAGACGCCAGCACATCAAACTACTACAATCTGTCAAATTTTTTTATGGATTTTCAACTTTATCGTTTAAGCATAAGGTTCAAAGTTGATTGGAAAAATTTGACAGTTTCGGGTAGCTTGATGTGCTGGCGTCTGTACCTATGTCATCATCTGCCTAGCCTTTTCCCAACTATGTTGGGGTCGGCTTCCAGTCTAACCTGAATACCAGTATTTTACATGGAGCGACTGCCTATCTGACCTCCACAACCCAGTTAATGGGTAATACGATACCCTTTGATAAGACTAGTTGTCAGACTTTCGGGCTTCTGACTACCCATAACCACTGTCAAAGATCCACGAATGACAGCCGGGACCAAGGGCTTAACGTGCTTTCCGAAATATGGAGAAGTTACGGTTTGTAAAGATGGTCACCCATCCACAGATCAACCGCGGCAAGCGTAGCTTAACCTGATCTATCGACCTGTGCGGCTGTTATTATTTAGCCACGGGCCCCTCCCTCAGTTGTCACATTATATTGAATACAATAATTTGAATAGGGTTGTAAATGTTCCATGTCGATAATGTGTCGATAATTTTCTGCAGACAGTTAATAACGTCTTTCAAATTGAAATTGTCGCCAGAAATTTCTGCAATTTGATAGCAAATACTCGTTTCTAATTTCGAAATATAAATCCATACTTAATATTATAAATTCTAAAGTAACTCTGTCTGTCTGTATGTTACCTTTTCACGGATTTCGATAAAATTTGACAGAGAGATAGATTGCATCCCGGGGACATAGGATAGTTTTATCGACATATCTCGCGGGCGAAGCCGCGAGCGGAAGCTAGTATTATATGTAATGTGTACTTGTTTCCGAAGTGAAGACCTAACATCGAAATAAAACTTGCCATCTACAATGTACTGTACACTTTAGTCAGTTTTACTTTAATTAAATACTTAATTTCAGATTTCCCTCCAACTCAACTAAGCAGAGCTGAAAAACATCAAAATGAAAATTGAAAACAATCTACACGTACGCTCTTCTCCACCCTATAGAAGACTAAAATCAATTCTATTTAATACAATAATATGTACATTTATATGAAAAAATAAGAAAAATAATCATAGGGCATCAAAAAATTCGTCCGCATCGCTGTCAACAGGAACAGTGCCCAAAAGGCTGGCAGTATTGCCACGTTGAATGGCAATGCTAATTCTTTGGCCAAGAAATAGGCCAGCCCTCTGGTCACGTGAAGAGTCGACTAACCGCTTGGCGATATCTCGAAAAACCAAGTGGGCACTCGGACCCCATGGCCCTAGTGTTTCAACCCCAAACGGCTCGAACATATAACTCCCAATCAGGTTGGAGTATTTTCGCCGTTTGAGGTTTTCTGCACCTGCAGCAGCCGCTCCAGCACAGCCCACCGTGCTAGGAAGATGAGATGGCGCAAGGGTGTCGACACATGTTGCATCCCACACCAAAGGTCTGCCTAACTTCCAGGGCATTATGGTCATCCCGTCTGGTCTCTTCCCATCGTCGCGTGCCAGGCCGTTGGGGAATTGGCCATTCTATTTAATTGTATTTTTTGACATTCAAATTATTTGACTTTGTTATTTTTGTGGTTTTTTCCATGAGTATGCACGCTGTCCAAATACCCAATAATGAAAATGGAATCACTCTCCTTTCCGATAGTAATTACTACATGGTAAGGTAATGTTACACGGTTCACTTTTGGTATTCAATTTGATTGAATTTGTGTGGGCGCTGTTTGTTGCTTTTTTGTTTACATGCTTCAATTCTTGTAAATTGCACACCAAAAGTGACTATTAGGAAGAATACGACTGCCATTTAATTTACTAGGTTAGAAGAAATGGCACCTAAATAGTTTTTAGTTCACATTGCGAACTAATGTGATCCCAGCTCAGCTTGTAAAAGTAGTGTAGTTGAGCCAGGAGATATTAGCTCAACCTTAGTAGTATTTATTTAGGCTAAGTTTTAAGCCTATCCTCATATTTAAAGCTCACTGATCTGACCGTCATGCGCTATAACTTTACTAGGACACTATCCACTAGTTTATAGCTTGCGATCTGACCGCGCCCTAATGAATTTTCAGTTAACCTTTGCAGAGCGATTATTCTATTACTTAAAAATGGAGCATAAAAAGAACTGGGAGTGATTCGATATTTTTCTATAAATTATGCTCAGGGGTTATAACGATCGATAAAGTTTATAAAAGTATTTCTTTATCGAAGGATATATTCCATCTCTAATATTTGTTCCACGGTACCTTCACGTTGCTATCAGCGCCCCCAGATTTCGTATTGCCTCCGCGTATGCTGAGGAATATTCTTCCACTGTTCAATAAGTGCATTTTCAGGGCATGAAGTGTGATTTTCAAGATTTATTTGCTTCATGAAACTAACTTGTGTGGCAGTTGGCAAGTGTATTTTTAGGGTTCCGTACCTAAAGGGTAAAAACGGAACCCTATTACTAAGATTTCGCTGTCTGTCCGTCTGTCCGTCTGGCCGTCTGTCCGTCTGTCCGTCTGTCCGTCTGTCCGTCTGTCTGTCACCAGCCTGTATCTCAAGAACCGCGATAGATAGACAGTTGAAATTTTCACAAATTATGTATTTCTGTTGCCGCTATAACAACAAATACTAAAACCAAAATAAATTAAATATTTAAGGGGGGCTCCCATACAACAAACGCGATTTTTTTGCCCTTTTTTGCTCGATATCAAAAATGGCAACAGGTAGGCACTTGAAATATTCACAAAATACTCAGTTGTATTTTAACTTTAATAATAAATTATAAAATTAAAATAAAATAAATATTTAAGGGGGGCTCCCACACAACAAACATGTTTTTTTCGGCGTTTTTGCCTTGTGGTACGGAACCCTTCGTGTGCGAGTCCGACTCGCACTTGGCCAGTTTTTTATATTGTTCGTCAGGGTAGTTTTCCAAAAATAAGCCATTGAAATTTTGCCTAACAACATAAGTTTCAATCAAATGTTGACAGCTTACACTGACATCAGACACCAGGGGGCCTAAAAAGGCCACTTTAAGCAATTCCTCAAAAAACGAGTAATTTCCTGAATTCCCAGTAGATCAGTAGCAATTCCTCTATTTTTCGTAAAATGGTGACACATAATAGCTGAATCCTATAGAATTCAATTTTAAACAGAATCATATTTGGTGTAAATATTACCACATGAAAAAAATAAAGACCGTAATTTTATCGGTAAATTTCGTTTACAGTTTTTATTAATCAAATTAGTTTTTTATTTTTTATTTCTACAGTTTAAATGTTATTACGTTATAATATATTCATAACAGTTAAAAAGTCCGCAGATAAGCCCTGAAAATGGAAGTTAGAAACAATAAACTGGCAACGCGTATTTTTAGACCGCATTCCGAATTAAGCGTTAAGTACACTATTTGTAGGAAACCGAAAGATGTAATTGAAGTTAGAACAGTTAGATTCCGATTTAGTGCGATTGGAAGGTCCCGACCGTACTAATTTCTAAATTGTTTACGATTTAGGTGAGTTTAATCGCATCGCTACGATTTAGAGCGACTTGTTAGTCTTTAATTTTTAAGCCCGCTCAAATGGATTACATCCCAACTCGGAACGCACCCTTCGTTTCTCCCGCCTCAACGTCAAACTGAATCAAACATCAACTTAAACAATCATAATGTGTGTAGTTTAAAACTAGTATTTCGTGCGAGTAAGATCGTTTTTAATACAAAGTAAGTGTATAATTGTTTGACTTAAATCATTACTTAAATAAAATGCTGTGCAAATGTATTCAAATTTACGTAATTTTTTGTAGGAATGGAAAGACGTGCAGCTAGTGTCTGAGATACAATGGAACAATCTGCTCGATTTTCTACAATCAAAGTGGAAGCGCTGTCGGTGTTGAGCCCCTTGTCGAGATCACTGCAGCTCCGTGTTTTGTCCAGACTCGTGCGTCAGCACCAAACCCTAGCCCTGCTGACGCTACAACAGTGCCTCTGCCTCGTCGAACTCGGCAAGCAAGATACCGCAGTGAGTGGATTTTTCTAACCCTACAGCTATTCATATTGCGACTAAGACATGATGACTATTGATAATGACTATATGGTATTTTTATTACGTTTTTTAGGTCGCCCTCTGGCTGCACTAGATGAAGCTCGGAGAGTTTTACCTGAGGTGGAGATGCAACATGCTACAGCTGATATAGTAAATTAATAGTGCAGCTTGCTGGTGCAGTCGAAAGACTATTTTTTATTGGTATCCCATAGAGGTAAAGTATGAATATTTTGTACATGTAATAAACAAATTAAGTCTTTCATATAATATAATTATAAAGAAATAAAAAAGGAAAACATACTGTATTATAACATTTAAATAACACAAAAACTTTGCATAAAGGGAAAAAGGTCGTGCTCTGTGTCCACTTGTGGTGTCTTCAATGTTGATTTTAAGGGATAGCCTGCGTCACCTAAAACATAATTATTTTATTATTATAATAGTACTCAAATTAAACAATGACGGGGTAATCAGGAGCCCTAAAGTCTGACAACCAGTCTTACCAAGTGGTATTGTATTACCCAGTAACTGGGTTGTGGAGTTCAGATAGGCAGTAGCTCCATGTAAAATACTGGTATTCAGCTGCATCCGGTTAGACTGGAAGCAAACCCCAACATAGTACATAGTTGAGAGAAGGCTAGACAGATGATGATGATGATTTGACTTACTAAAATCCACAAATTTTCCTTTTCAGCCTGGCGGAGTTGTTCCAAGTGGGTCTTAAGTGGATGGTGATTCCATAAAAAGGACACATAGTTTGCCCCTCCGCAGCTAGAATCGACACTAATCAGAGTCGCAAACCTGAATGAATGAAAAAAAGCCTAATTAATTATTGCTTGTATTAGCTTTTTAATAATTTAAGATGAGAATTATTAATAATTTAATAAAATATTTTTCATATCACTATTGTTTTATTTTAGTTAAAGGTATAATATAATATGGTATCCTCTTCTAGGGTCCTCTATATATACTACTTAATTAAATTGAAGTAAAGTATGATACTATAACAATATCACACATATATATCCCTAAAGGGTTAGGCAGAGGTGTACCTATTGTACACTTAAAATGTGAATAGAAGATTGTATGCATTTCACGGAGGGGGTACCTACAGAGTAGGTAAGTACCTGAACCTCTATAATAATAGATGATAGTGTCTATCTGGAACTACTTAGTTAAAAGTGTTGAAAAACACCCTACTTACTTTTATCACAAAACAATGCTTTTACTTGCCTTGGGGATAGTAGGTACTTATGCCATCGCAGCGGGTACATATGTACGGCTTCAGCTCATGGATGAGGTCGCGACACACACTTTTATTTAGCCTCTCTCTGCCAACAAATTCGAGATCCGGCATTTCGAACGCTATGTCCATTTTCCGAAGAGCTGCATTTTGTCGGCGATCTAGAAGGGTCGTCGTAACCCGCGCGTGCTCCAGAAAGTTTTCATATAGGGCTAAATCTGCTATTATAACATTATTTCTTCACAAAGCCTCCAATCCGATTTGTGAAATGTTGCTTTTGACTAACTTCTTACGATTCCATTATTTGACATTAAAGCAATTCCTATTTTGTGGACCATTTTACGAATCTCCATACAAAATTGTCAAAAAGATGAATTGCGTGTTACGAATTGTACACAAACAATATTATGAATTGTCAGATTGTGACCATTTTACGACTTTTAATATCATTCATAATGAATTCCTTTTATGATTCTCCCAAAATGGCCTTTTTAGGCCCCCAGTTCATACAAACGACGCATTTTAGACAACTGGCATGAACGTTAATTGTCCACTGCTTGTCGCTTGCATGATATTGCATACATCACTATTCACTACGCGTCATATTATGCGCGACGCATAGAGGTAACGGACGCGGACCGTCCGGCGAACAATCATGTTATGTCCGTATCACGTCCTGTCTGCGTGAAACGGAATGCTTCGCGACAAATATTTTTAAAGTTCGTTCACGTTAGCACGCGGTTGCGGACTCGGTGGCTGGTGTGGAGCAAATCATGCGATTTTTACTGACTGACAGTTTCATCAGTAGTACTCGCATCTGAATTTTGAAATGGAACATTCGAGTACCTAAGTATTATTTACGCTATAGTTAGCCCAGACGGGTAAACTACAACCGGGCATAATTTGAGTCGCCAAAAATCTGTGAAGAAATTCTCATCGTTCAAACAAGATTTTACAGCCTCATTTACACAGCCAGCCTCATCCAGGAACAATGTCATCTGCCCACCGCACTGTGTACATCAAGCTTAAATCGCGCTCGCCTACGCTTACGCTTGTTAATGTAAACAAGCACTTAGCGAGCTTACGCGTCGCTTACACAATGCAAACGCTGCGTTGATCTACAATCTCGTCACAGTTACATATTTAAATATTAAAAGCAATCACATTAGTGTGCACAACAGATGCAAGTATTTTACTTGAGATTTTAAAAACGTAATAAAGCTTTTGAAAATTTTAATGGATTTCTGACTTTAATATCTATGTATCAAGCACAAATACCTTACACTTATGGAAAGATTATCTTCTTAAGTCATCGTCATCTGCCTAGCCTTTCGGCTTCCAGTCTAACCGTACGCAGCTGTACCAGTATTTTACATGGAGCGACTGCCTATCTGACCTCCACAACCCAGTTACTGGGTAATACGATATCCCTTGGTAAGACTGGTTGTCAGACTTGCAGGCTTCTGACTAACCGTAACGACTGTCAAAGATCCACGAATGACAGCCGGACCAAACGGCCAATTCTCCAACGACCCTCCCCTCCCTGCTTCAACGGTCTCTAAAATCAAATATTTTATAGCGTTACCAACATAGTATTATCGAAATCATACTATTGTGAAAGAGGTTTTTTCTCTTTTTTAAGGTTCCGTACCCAAAGGGTAAAAACGGAACCCTATTACTAAGACTTCGCTGTCTGTCCGTCTCTCCGTCTGTCCGTCTGTCTGTCACCAGGCTGTATCTCAAGAACCGCGATAGCAAGACAGTAGTAGTGAAATTTTCACAAATAATGTATTTCTGTTGCCGCTATAACAACAAATACTAAAAACAAAATAAAATAATTATTTAAGGGGGGCTCCCATACAACAAACGCGATTTTTTTGCCCTTTTTTGCTCGATATTAAAAATGGCAACAGGTAGGCACTTGAAATATTCACAAAATACTCAGTTGTATTTTAACTTTAATAATAAATAATAAAATAAACATGTTTTTTTTCGGCGTTTTTGCCTTGTGGTACGGAACCCTTCGTGTGCAAGTCCGACTCGCACTTGGCCAGTTTTTTCTTATTGCTGAATGGGCCCGCTCTTGACTTTGATCACGCCTGATGGATGAGGTCTATGATGGAACGAGCGAGCCTAGAAGATGCCTAAGGCACTGGAACTCCCACACATCGAACAAACACAGCAGGCTGCTTGACGCCGGACTCCGGTGGGAGGGTGGTCACAAACCAGGCGGGCGTTAGCCCTACCACCGTGAGGGAAGAATTGTCCAGTCAAATAAGGTGTTGGGTGTGAATCTCCAGGTTGCGCCGAGCGCTTGGTTCTGTTGAGCAACTGGCCTCCTCGTGTAGCGCAGTTTTGTTTCATGCATCCCAAAAATTGCATTTCTTTTAATTATTTTCTCAAAATTGCATGTCTTATTTCACAAAAAAAAGCCTTTAAATTTGGCGTAACTGCAAGGTATTGTAGCGAAAATAGACGGAAAGAAACACTTTTCGCTAACTAATACGTATAATTTGTCTTTAAAATCCAAATATTGATTATAAAAAAGGATAAAAATATAGGTACAGGTAAAAATGATGACAAAATATTTTGAGAATCCGTGACGTGAAAATTGGTTATATAAAAGAAGGAATACCTAGGGATTGTACCAAAAAAAATTAAAATTTGAAAACGCGACGAATTTAAAACGTGATTGCAATCAATTTTAATCCGTACGCGTGCTTAAAAAGGTCCGCAAAAATAGGTAAGGTATCACACCCGCCGTATTTCAGTTAAAATAAAAAAAATCAAACTACCTACAACATACTAGGCAATACAAGAATAGGGGAGAAATAAAAATATCTATTTAACGCAGGCTCCTGTCCGTCGGCGAACACGACCGGCGAATCCGGCTCAGCACGGCTCTGCTCGTCTGTATCGGTACCTACGAATCGGCTGTTTGTTGCTCCGGGGAATTTCAGGATAACTTATTGGCAAGCGACTGGGTAGCGGGGAGGAGCCGAGTGTATCGGCTTGCTCTGAGTTCGGGCCTTAACCTGGAGTAAAATTTATCCATAAGAACCCGTGAAGCAAGCAGAATCTCATATACCCAAAAGAAGGATCATAGAACCATAACTATTACGTACCAAAGAAGGAGAAAAAGAACTTTTAATTTTCCATCAGCAGTGGAGACTCTTTCAAAAACGTCTTCTAGCGAGGAACCTTTAGTAAAGAACGAAAGCGATTAAAAATATTGCGACATGAAAAAATAAAACAATGAATAACCCAAAAAATAGTAAATACGCACCAAGATTTCAATACAAAAACACTTTCAGATAAATAAAAATCAGAGATTTAGGCGTTTAGATCGAGAAGAAAAAAATATAATTTTTCACGTCAACAGATTTCTTTCAAGTGAAGTTTGGCACCATAAAAATGCCATCTGACGTATCAACGATTCGTAATATGAAAAAAACTAAGTAATACATGGCCTGTATTAAAAACGAGGTTGAATATCAACTCCAAGAAGGCTTGATGACGAAAAAAAAAATAATGCAGGATATGGTCGTTACTGGATTAGGTGAGATTTCAATAAAAATTGTCTAAAACTTTTTTTTTTTTCATTATAATTATAATATGTGTAGGGTACAGGTAATATTTTAGTATAAGACATCACAAATCATATTTTTCTCTTCTTGTTCTCATACACTATTGTCTACATTTCTTTTTTGGGTTCCGTACCCAAAGGGTACAAACGGGACCCCATTACTAAAACTCCACTATCCGTCTGTCTGTCTGTCTATCACTAGGCTGTATCTCATGAACCGTGATAACTAGACAGTTGTTCACAGATGATGTATTTCTGTTGCTGCTATAACAACAAATAATAAAAATAAAATAAAGTTAAAATTTAAAGGGGTATAAAAGAAACGTTTATTCGGCGTTTTATGCCTTGTTTATTTCTCCTTTCATAGGTCTGCAGGAACAAATTTCTTAAGAAATAAGCAGTATCTTTGTACTCAATACTTATATGTTAAAGTCGTATCTGTATCTGTTTTACTGTGTGTACAATATACAGACGCCAGTACATCAAGCTACCCGAAACTGTCAAATTTTCCCAATCAACTTTGAACTTTATGCTGTAGCGATAAAGTTGAAAAATTAAAGAAATTTGACAGATTGTAGTAGCTTGATGGGCTGCCGTCTGTACATCAATATCTATACCTACGAATATTATGAAGAGGTAAAATTGGTTTGTTTGTAAGCTTGTATGTAGGGAGTTATCTCTGGAACTACCAGTCGGACTTGAAAATATATTTTTGCGTTTGAAAGCCCAGCTCTTGAGAAAGGTTATGGTTACTTAACATCACGCTAAGACCGTAAAGAGCCGAGAAAAAGAAAAAAAGACAGATAGAATGCTAAGCGAAAACGAAGTAATATCGTGGCCAGGAGACGCGGTGCAACATTCGGGATAGCAAATAATTTCACGCGGACGAAGTCACGGGCAGAAGCTAGTAAATAATAAAATCCTACTTCCTACTATCCTACTTTTTTTTTTGCGGATGGGAAATCATCAAATGACTTCTCCCGCTCTGGGTGGAGGGGAAGGCAGTGTCAGACTCTTACTGACTAAAACCCACCCGTGTTCCTTCCTTAGCCCTTTATGTTCCGGGCCAGCGGTAACCCTTTTGGACAATCCCGCTGGCCACCTAATGTCCTCCTAATAATATAAATTCGCAAGTTTGTGAGGATGGATTGATGTTTGTTACTCTTTCACGCAAAACTACTAAACGGATTTGGATGAAATTTTGCACACATATAGTTTATAACCAGGATTAAGACATAATATCGTTTTTATTCCGATATTTCCACGGGATCGAAACTTATCCAGGTGAAACGGCGGGGCAGTACTAGTTAATACATAAATTACGTAAAGGTTGCTACTAGCTAATAATTAATATATACCGTAAAATTCTACAGGCTTATAGCTTTTAATTTGTACCATAATTTTGCCCTTATATTATACCTACCTAACTTAATTAAGCAACAAATTATCCGATCATTAATTAATGAGCAAGCTTATTAAGGCTTAGTGTAATTAAACTGTTATTAAATTAGGAGTCCATAGAAATGACTTCAGAATACGTAGTTTTAAACTGTTAACGTAGCTTTCTAAGGATCGTGTTGCATAAGTGAGTATGAGCACGAAAGAGGTAAATAAGTGCAGAAGTTATATTTCTGACAAGCTTCCATAATTATGTGATTTATGTAAGTACGTACGTTCGATTTTTTTGGGATAAACGGAATTCGTTTCTTTTTCTTTCTATGAGAAATCGGTGGATTGATTACAGCCTGATTTTATTGAAAAACCAGCCAAGTGAAAGTTGGACTAGCACACGAAGGGTTCCGTACCACAAAGCAAAAAACGCCGAAAAAACAAGATTCTTATATGGAGAACCCCTTTATTTTTTTACATTATTTTATTTTTTGTTGATAATAACAAAAAAAAAATGAAATATTTTTTTTTTTTAAGCGGCAATAGAAATACACCACTAAGTGAAAAGTTCAATTTCAATTGTAATAGACGGACGGATAGTGTAGGCTTAGTAATAGCGTACCGTTGACAACCTTTGGGTACAGAAAACTGAAAACCTAATAAACCCAATCTTATTTTGTTAAAAAAATAATAAAGTTAACTTAAATAATTGCGTACGTCTTTTTTACATCGTTCTCACTTATAATTATAAATTGAACATTAATGATGTAACTAATATTTTATAAAAATATAAAAAAAAGAGTGTCCATGAAGTTTTTTTGCCCGTTCTTCTCCATAGGTACCTACGCTTTGCAACTAGCTTCATATTTTCTGACTGACCGACTTCTTGACTTGGTTTAATTAAAATAAATGCTTTGATTAATAAATAATAATAATAAAAATGTTTATTTGCACCTTCAAAGTTAGCATAAAGAAACAGGTTTACAATAAATAGGCCGAAAGGCAGTTACATTATTTTACATGTTAGAGTTGCAACTAATACCTAAGCTAACTAAATAGCTTGTATTATATTATTTGGATGGGCGCTAATACCTAATCAGCGCCCATCCTCATTTTCATTCACGAATATTAAATACACATTAGAGCCTAATAGTTTAATATAGTTTTTATAATTAATAATTTAAATTCCCGTTATACAATTTATAACGTTACGACCCGTTATACAATTTATATATTTAAATATATATACAAAATAAACCAGGTAAGTTAAACAGTTTTTATGTATTTTTGAAAAATTTATTAATTTAAAAATAATTCGGAAGCTATAAATTTAACATGCAGGTAAGTAAATAACACGAATACGGAGTTATTTTATTAATTTGTAAATGTGACAATAGTGCCAGGGATACGTAGTAAATAATTTTGCAATAATTCGGTATGTTAAGCCCAACAATATTCCAATGACAAATGACAAGTGTGTAGGTACGAGTATGTTAGTACAATTTGATGCCCCGGGGAAAGCAGCTGGGACAGTGTACAGCCCCAAGCGTGCAATAGATTCCATTAACATTTTATTTTTCACTCGCATGGTAGTTATGTAGTGGAACGTACGAAGTTCTCTAAGGGGCTTACAGGACCTAAACGCAAAGAAACACAAGTTTTAGAAACAATAAAAGATATGATCGACTACATTAAACAAAATTAGAAAAATATATTCTTCAGGATATATGCTAGGTTGATAGTGCGTTGAAAATGTTATACAACTAGTTTGATATGATAGAAAAAAATCATGAAGATACCTCTAAAAAATTTCTTTTTACAATAAAAACCATACATACATTCTGTTTTTTTGTCAGATTATTCTACAAGTAACATACCAAAATGCTAGTGTTTTAATTTTTTAGTCCAAATAATAGATTTTTTGTAATTAAATAATTGCTTCATATTCTGCAGTAAATTACCAGAGTTGTGTCATCGCGCTTCTCTTTCTTTTCTATGCAGTCCGACAGTGACCGCGCTTTCGGTCACGTAGTCCCCTTAAAGCAGCTTGCGGTACGAGTAAGTCACGTGACAAAAAAGCGTCATGCTCCCTCCATGCGACATCCTTTTCTTCCTCTTTTTTTCTTTCTTAAAGAGAGAGAGAGATAGTTAACAATAAAAACAGTATTCATCATCTGCCTAGCCTTTTCCCAACTATGTTGGGGTCGGCTTCCAGTCTAACCGGATGCAGCTGAATACCAGTATTTTACATGGAGCGACTGCCTATCTGACCTCCACAACCCAGTTACTGGGTAATACGATACCCCTTGGTAAGACTGGTTGTCAGACTTTCGGGCTTCTGACTACCCGTAACGACTGTCAAAGATCCACAAATGACAGCCGGGACCAACGGCTTAACGTGCTTTCCGAGGCACGGAGGGGTCTCGGTATGTAAAGATGGTCACCCATCCACAGACCAAACACAATAAAAACAGTATTGTGGTGTGAATTCAAACCGCGAGCATTTGCACGTACCTAATGAGCATTCTGCTACGAACATTTTTGAGCAGAGTAGACTACGGTAAACCGAACATTTCCAATCAATCCACTGTTGGACATAGGCCTCTCCCAGGCTGTATCCAGCCACCACCACCACCGGGCCTGTCCTCCCTTCCGCATCCAGTCCATCCTTGCCACTTTCTTAAGGTCGTCAGTCCATCTAGCTGAGGGGCGTCCCACGCTACGCTTGCCGATACGCGGTCTCTACTCCAGGACTCGTCTGCCCCACAGGCTATCAGAATTTACAGAGTAGCATTACTGTAACTAACCTAGTTCGTGGCACGACTCTGTGTGCACAGCGCGATCTTGGGACGCAACGCTCATTACACTAACGTTACGTAGTTCGAACAAAACGGTTACGTGTGCTCTACAAAACGTGTGGAAATGTAAATCTACAAGGTAAAGCTTATAGGAATTTCAACAGTTTTAAAATTTTTAGTACCTATGTTTTTGGATCGGCGCATACTCCGTGCAGTGCTGGAAAACGAGCAATGACGCGGTACAACCGTGAGCTCTAAGAAAAGCCTAATGTAATCAAAATCATCAAAATAAGGCGTCTTCGTTGGGCAGGACATGTCACAATAATGGTCCAGGCCAAAGCACCCAAACGTTTTACTGCATAGTAAACCAGATAGCCGGAGAAGTCGAGGGTGCCAAACTCTGATAGATGGAAGCCGTAAACCAAGATTTAAGAACTATTGGAGTGACGACAGGACGAGTAGCGTCTACACATAACACACGCACACACACACACTTCCGACTTCGCCATTGTCTTGGACGATACCGAGTGCTCCTGCGCTTACACACACATTCACAGCATGTTTGTACACTTGGTAAACAAAAGCAAAACGCACGTCGTTTCGTGAGATAAAAATACTGTATAATTGATTCTAGTCGCCCCTTCCAAAAGGTAGTGTTCGTATGGGGAAGAATGGGCAATAAACTCCACCATTACTCTTTTAAAATGTTTTACAACAACAGAAAGTCTCAACCAATCAATCAACTCTGCCTATCGCAGTCCACTGCTGGATATATGCCTCTCCCATGCTGCACCCTGTCCTCCGCCTCAAGAAAGTCTAAAACATTAAAAAAGCATTCGCTCGACAGACAAAAGTCTAATAAAAAGCGAAGTGAGGCAGTAGAAAAAAACTCATATACTTATCTCTGACAATGTCAGCATCGTACGAAGTGAAATTTCTCCTTCATACAAAAAAATCCATTCAATGTTGTGTCGATTTTGTCCAATAATATCGTTATTTCTTTTCCTCCTTTTAAAACGTTTTCAAATGCTTGTAATGTTTTAGTTGTTGCCAAACATGATTATTGTGTTCTTTTTAAACGAGGATTGAAAAACAAAAATATTCCAATGTTTTTGTTATTTATGCTACAGTAACAAAGTACGTTGATATTCGTGATGAACAGCTGTTAGCCACGTACAACATGTAAACCCAATTATTTCTTGCAAAAATGCCATTATGGCCGCCAACGCCTTGGCATTCTAATTGAAATAGCGCGTGAAGATAAGACTGAAATTCGTAGAAATAAGTTAAAGAGGTTTTATTTTGCGCCGAAACTATTGTAATTGTGTAAACATTCTCCATAAAAACTTTTCCAATACAACGATCGTTGCATTATTGTATGGCCGAATTCACATCCAACGTAATTTTTAACAAAATTTTGGTTCAATATGAGGCCCAGTGTGGACGTGAAGTCAGACTAGCGTATTATCGGTCTGATGTGAAAGAAAAGTTGAAGTAAGTTGAGTAACATATTTAATGCTTAAACTATGGTTTCCTAAAAGGGAGGCACTTATGAGGAAATGCGATCGGAGAGACTTTTGAAAAATCCTAAGTAAAAAGTCATAATTTGAGGTTTGGCTCTCACCTATTTCCTCCTCCAATATTGGACCAATTTAAAAGATATTTCATAAACTGAATAAAAGGGATATATACTATATTATTGTGTTTTACTTTTTTCATTAACAGTTGTCAAAGGAGATTGGCAGAAACCCATGTATTTTCAGTATCACATAGGTACAGGCTTACCGTTTCAGAGAATGAATATATGGATTTGAATGCTACAATAGAGTCTATCAAAATATGTAATGGTAAGACATACATTAGACTTGGGGATATATAATAAAATATGAAATGATATAAACATAACCTCAGAGATTATCATCCTCAGCAGACAAGACAATGCCGGCGAAGCCGAAGGCGGGATAAGCGCTAATTACAGTATATACACCGAAGATCAACTGCCGACATTGTTATAGCATGAACAACATTCACAGATCATACATTTAATTTACAAAAATATCATGACGATTCTATGTCATAATGTGGCAAGCAAAGCCGATGTCGACCATACTGCCAATGTCAAAAGTGAAGTAGAAAAATATCATGACAATGACGCTACTATATAAATATTTTTTTTGTATTTGACATATGTGACAAACACTGGCGCATAATACATACAATAATATAATTGGATCTTTTTAATGCGTTTTGTTTTGCATTAGTGCGTTTTATTTCCGTAACGGGGCTGCACCCTAAAATCATGTTTTTTTAATTACTCCCAACAACTATTAAAACATTTTAGCTTGGAAAATAATTACGGATATAAGACCTATAATTTGCATCTAACTAGATTTTGAAATGTTTGGATTTTGATGAGGTACCTAACTCGCCAATCTCCTTTGCACACTAGGCCTCTATTGACATCGGCAATTTTGAGCATTTTTGAGGGTTCTAATGCTTATAAAAATAAAGTATCATGAAAAAGGAAAACATAGGGACATACAAATAGTTAATATTTATTACTAGCTGCGCCCCGCGGTTTCACCCGCGTAAATGTCGATCCCGTGGGAAAATCGGGATAAAAAGTAGCCTATATGTCAATCCAGGGTGGCAGCTACCTCCGAACAAAATTTTGTCGAAATTGGTCTAGCCGTTTGCGCGTGAAGAAGTAACAAACATATAAACACACACACACAAACTTTCGCCTTTATAATATTAGTGTGATTCTGTAAAAAATAATTGCTTTATGGTCATTAACCAGAAAGGAAACAGGAGAGAGAGTGTCTATGGAGTGACGAAGTGACGGCGGTCATGACAATGATGAGAGCGACAAACATTTAAATAGTTAGATTCGACCTATCGCGTCAAAAGATAGTCACGTTTCTGTTTTGTTTTGACACACAATGACCCAGTGACATGACTTGATTGTCATGGAAATGCTATTTAATAATGTGAAAGCTCATTCTTCTCATTATGAACACTTTTTCGCGAGGCTTAGTACGGTAACACAGATGACACTAGAATTACAGACTAGAGCATTTTACTTGTAACAGATGATCGAGCATTCGCCGTTTTATAATTTTATCGAACCGCACTGCAAACAAGACACTCGATGTTTTGACCAACGAGTAACATTTTATCGAGCAAAGTCACGAGCGATCAAGAACGCACAATCATCAACAATGAACGCAAGGTAAAAAGAAATTTTACAGGTAAATGCTCACTTTCTGTAAGCACTACATCGAACGCAGCGTCGAGCATTCGCAGGAACGTTTCATTACATGGAAATGCTTTTGGAACCTGAGCTTTTGCCTGTATTGTAGTATTCGTAAGAACTTTACATTTCATGGAAATGCTTGAGAAAATGCTCTAGTGTATACTCACCTTTAGGTTTAAATCACATTTAAGTAGTAACGAGATTAGCATCAACCATTCCATTTGTATCATTTTAATGAAAAGTGTAGGTGGGCCTAATGGATGCTTTTGAAACGTTATGATAAAAGTTATAATTGATCGCACCTATTCATAAAGAAATATTCTGATTTATCACGTAAATTATTCGTGTTTGTAAATTTGCGCTGTGCAAATAAATCTAAAAACATATTTTTGTGGCGTTTCAACGTTTCATGTTCAACAAATGACCATTAGTTAAGGTTGTTTTTGTATGCAGCACTGAAATGCACATTACTGATGAAAGCGCTGGAGTCGTGACAGTTAGGCTACCGCACACAGGCGCGCTACAAATTGCCGCGCGATGCCTCGTGATGTACACACCCCTGTTACACAAGCCTGTGGACATGGACTCTTTATTAAGGTACGTGTAATTGCACTGTTTTGGGATTGTTTTGGAATTTTATGTTTATTCATAGCACTCGTAACGTGTTTGTTCCAGTTGCGGTGTGGCAACTGGAACGCGGTGAGGCATTATTTAAGCTTTCTCTACTGAAACAAATGGAATTTTGCAGATTATAATTCTAGTTGTAATTAAACAGACTCTGCGTTTCATTCTCAGTGTTGGAATATTTTCTGACACGTACATTATGACCCATTATTTCATAATTACAGTTGCCATACTGCTCCACAAACTTGCCTTTATGTAGTCATCAGCAAAGTCGAACACAGTACCGACATTATTTAAATTGCCTCCTATTACACTCGCGTCCGTGTCGCGGCAATCGCGTATATAAGCAGGCACCCTTATACCATCGCGACTGGCGAAAGCGTGGGTTGACATAATAGGCTAAAGTGATGTAGTGCAGAAGGCTCATTAATGAGACCACAAGGGAAGGAACCGTCACTGAAGTTCTTTTAGAGTAGTAAAGTAAAAAGTCTTACTTGCAGGTGTGGAATGCACGCTTTGCGTTGCGTTCATTCGGAGGCTTTTTTGCATCAGTGAGTTCATTGGCGCGGCACAAGAAGTGAAGTGAGTCTTCTGTATTTTAATATTCTATGGCGTTATTCAGAATTTCTCTCACGTACCACGGGACCGTTCCAGACAAAGCCAGATATCTGTCTACACTATGAATTTATTTTAAAAGCTAACTAGACTCCGTCAGTTTCTTGTTTGCGCGACGATTTCGTAATAATTAGTATTGAGGGAATTATTATAATAAGTAAGCAAAATCTTGGGAGTTGTAAATGGAATCTTTGCTGTTGTGTTTTGTTTAAGAGTGATTAGGTACGATTATAGGAATTATTCCGGTTTGATCCCCTGAACATCCCCCACACCCCGCTAGTTATTGCTCCAAAGGTACGTCATGTTTGTAATATTCGAAGGTATACGCTTGAGTGTTTCTAAGAAACATAATTTATTCGATTGCCCAGTGGTGCAGTGGAAGCGCAGTGGAGCAGTGGAGGACCAGTGGTTCCGGCTCACTGGAACCTCAGCTGGCCTGGCAATCATCGCAAGATACAAGACTCAGCCCACTACCGACCTCCGGTCTCAAGGGGGGGAGAGATGTAGCGGTATCTACAACGCCACATGAGAACAACGCTTCATACTGACGTCACGCAAAATCCTGCATCTCATACAACACGACATGAATCATCGGGTAGTTGCCCGCCAGACACAACACCCGTCTGGTCGGAGGATCCTCCCTTTTCTATAGAGTATGAGTGAACTTTACACTCTGTTCCCCATACCTCTATAACTCTATGGAGAGAAACAGAGAGAGGTCACAGTCTTTACCCTATTACCGGGATACCTGGTAAAATCGACTAGTACCCGTTTTGTCCCATGCCTTTGGTGTTTTTTTTCTTGAGGTAGGCTTTTTAACATCATGCTGTGAGTCTTAGGAGCCGAGAATAGAGTCAGAAAGAACGCTAAGCGAAAATGAAGTGATAGCGCGGGAAGGTGGTGCGATGCGACGGGGTGCAACGGGGGAACAAGAAATTCCACACTGACGAAGTCGTGGGCAGAAGCTAGTACCTCGTCGTTTCAGCCGATAGACGTCCACTGCTGGACATAGGGGAGATAGGCCTCCCCCAATTTTGGGGGGGGTTTGCGATAATCGCCACGCTTGGCAGGCGGGTTGGCGATCGCAGTATGGTATGATGTTGAAGTAAATAGAGAACGCTGCTGCCCATTCTCCGGTAACACCCTTAGTCGCCTTTTACGACACCCACGGGAAGTAAGGGGGCAAGTGAGTGGGGGGAAGTGAGGGGAGTAAGCTAGTACCTATATCAATAAAAAGGTTCTACAATGTAAAAGTTTACATAGGTTTCAAAGGACAGATAAAAGGCTTTCGAAGGTCTAGGCAAACAAAACTACGTATCTACTTTCTTATCTAAAAGTTTGTTAGAGCGTAACTACTAGTAAAAATAAAAAGCTAGAATATTGTTTAAGAAAGTAAACGCTTTGAGCACATGAGCAGGATTGTTTAATTAAAACGCTATTAGTAAAGCAATAACATAATTAACTCTGAACCCTTGATTATTCTGAGTCGTTGCCAACGTTAACAACACAAAGAAAAGGTTATCTTGAAAAAAATGGCGGCATAGAGTTCATGAGTAACGCTTTGAAGTTCTTCACGTAGATAAATAACGTAGTTTAAAATCATTTGGAAAGTTTGTTTTATCTTTTTGCTAAGTTTATAGATGGGTGAATTTTATTTTCAGAAAAAGTGAGACGATTATTTTACTCGTTGACGGTTCGCGTACACCTAATCCGTCATCGTCCGACGACATTCGATAACTAGGTGTACGCACTCACTTTCTTTTACATCATGTTTGGTTCGATCAGCTGAGGACGTAAGAGGACAGTTCGGCCGAAGACGAATTAGGTGTACGCCTCCAGTTATGTTTGACGAATTACGAGTTAACTAAATAATTATTCAAATGGCAGCCAACCCATTAAGTATTGAGTAAATAATATACTAACCCCCTTACTAATAAACGTTGTATAGCGTCTGAATAGTTGCACAACGCTTTGTCTTCTTCTTTCGAAAGTCAAATTACTGACGACTGAAAGAGAGAAATCGGTGTGTCCCTATTCATCTGATATATATTTATATACACTTTATTGTACACCAGAAAACGTACGTACCACCAGAGACGTAGCGTTGGAAGGCCTCCCGCAAGGTGGACCGACGACCTTGTGATGGCCGCAGGAACCCGTTGGATGCGGGAAGCACAGGACCGATCGAAGTGGAGGTGCTTGGGGGAGGCCTATATCCAGCAGTGGACGTCTTTCGGCTGAAATGATGATGATGACACCAGAAAATACATAACAAAAAAATACGATTTTTAATACAAAACATACAATGGGCGGCCTTATCGCTTTCTGCGATCTCTTCCAGGCAACCTTGGAATAATACGTATATTGGATATAATACGTTTATTAGTAAGGGGGTATGATTATAACAGGTATGAGCAGTGGTGGCCCTGTTCGTAACGGCTCCGACTTAATTACATATCGTAGGTAGTTAGTTTGAACCCAGGCAGGCACATTACTTTGTGTAATTACAACTAGCTTCATCTTTCTGTCTGTCCGACCCCTTGACAATTCAAAAATGCCTGTAATTGGTTTGAGTTTGAATTTATTTCATCACCACTGCTCTCAAAAAGGAGACGGAAAAATTTCGTGAGGAAACCGGCAACAATTCATATCATTTTTCATAGTTAAATTTAGTCAGTGAAAATCATAATACTCCAAAAGCATTAATAACGAGGTAATCAACTTCTCACACTACCGTAACTAAATTACCAGAAGCAAAGACAATAAATCCGACAATCGAGAGAATGTTTGAAAACAAACGATTTTGCAGCGAACGGGTTCGAGTTGGAGAACGCTGAAAACTTTCTATTTGCCTAATTAACTACATTCAAGGGTCCCTTTCTTGATTAGATCACGTATCGGAAGGATCAGAACGGATCTGAGTCAATACGAAACTTACTTTTTATTGTTGTTGGACTCTGAATAAACTGGCTATTCGATAATTGAAAATGGCTAGCGGATATTTTGGTTGATAGTAGTAGTTAATTATTTTGACCATAATGTTCCTTCTGATGGGACTCGGGCTTCTTCTCTGTGAGAAGGAGTAAATCGTACCCCACACAGGCCCAGCGCGACTATCGAAAATGACTAGCGGATGTTTTGCCCATGTTTTGGTCATTTATTCCGGTCTGATCCCCTGAACGCCCCCTACACCTCCCCTTTGGATCCCCTGCTAGTACTTAAGTACTAAGTAATCAGCCCATGATGTGTCTCCTTATAGGATTTAGGTTTTTTGTCTGTGAGAGGGAGTGTAACGTACACCACACAGGCCCAGTGCGAGTGGTAACGTGTTTCTCATTTACTTTAGTTCTGGGACATGGGAGTCTACACCCTGACCATGAAGTCCGTAGTTTCAACACGGAGACTTTTAATAAGTAGGTATGTTGCTACTTACTATAAAACTTTTAAGAACGCTTGTAAGGCAGCTAAAGCCTTAGATATTAGCAACAAGGTTAAATCAGCAGACAATAAAATAAAGACAATTCGTGTGTGGATTCAGGAGTCTTTCCCGATTTAATGAAATACAGTAAGGTTATACCACTTTACAAATCCGGAGACAGTAAAGACACCAATAATTATTGTCCCGTATCCGTTTAGCCGGTTTTCAGCAAGGTGTTTGAAAAGATAATGCTTAATCAAATGCTCAATAATTTTAACACGAATAAAATACTACATGATCAACAGTATGGTTTCACCAAAGGACGTTGTACGACAGACGCCGGTGTAACTTTATTTAACCACATTTTTAACGCGTGGCAAGAGGTCCAAGACGCCATAGGAATCTTTTGTGACCTCTCCAAGGCATTTGATTGCGTCGATCACCAAACCTTACTTTTGAAACTTGAGCATTACGGACTTGGAAAACTTGCGCTCAGTTTAGTTAGTTCTTATTTAAATGATAGACAACAACAAGTTCAAATAAATGGTGTCAATTCACTTGATTTAATAGTAAAAATTGTTGTGCCACAAGGCTCGATATTGGGTCCTTTCCTCTTTTTAGTGAATATTAATGATCTACTCCATTTATTAAAAAATCAACCACAAAATGGTGTTACTTGCTGATGACACTTCCTTAATTTTTAAGGTAAATAGACGTGCTACAAATTTTGACGACGTAAATAACGCCCTACTGCAGGTCCAAAATTGGTTCACTGCTAATAATTTAGTATTAAATGGAAAAAAAAAAACTAAGTGCATAAGATTTTCTTTACCAAATGTCAACGGTAGTGATTGAGAGATAATATTGAATGAAGAGAAACTAGAATTCGTCGATAAAACTGTTTTCCTGGGGATCACGCTCGACTCAAGGCTACAATAATGGGCTCATTGGCTCGTTTAACATCTCTTGCAGGACGGCTAAGTTCAGCAGCTAATGCTGTCAGAAAAATCCGTCAATTTACTGATGTAGATACCGCGAGACTAGTCTATTTTAGTTACTTTCAAAGTATCATGTCTTACGGTATTTTACTTTGGGGACGTGCTGCAGATATCGATTCTATTTTAATTCTGCAGAAAAGAGCCATCAGAGTCATATATAATCTCTGCAGGCGCGATTCTCTAAGGAAATTAACATCATGACGGCAAAATTGTCAATATATCTACGAAAACATCATGTATGTAAGGAAATATTTACATCTTTTTAGTAAAAGAGGTGAAAGACATAATTATAGTACTAGAAATAGGGACCTATTAGTTCAACCAGGTTTCAGACTGGCTAAAGTAGATTCATCTTTTATGGGGTATTGTCTAAAATGTTATAATAAAATACCTTCCCACATTCTTCAACTGAATGAGACAAAATTTAAATCTTGTATAAAACGCACACTATGCAGTCAGGCATATTATAAGTTAGGGGATTACATCGCTGACAAAAATGCCTGGCTCAATGCTAGTCCTGCTCCACAACCACAGTCCACAACTAATTGACTAACACTTGAAAATACTGTTAGAGCTGCTGAAGATTGTAAGACTATCTTTGCATTGTATAAACTCAATTTCCTTTGTATTGTATAATTGCATAGCACAGATGTGAGTTCTATGTACACTATAGCTACCATTTACCGGGTAATAATATGTCTTTCATTGACTTGAATATGCCCTGGCGGCTGACAGTATGTCATGCTCACTCAAATGTCTCGCTGAAGGTGGTGTGTGTGTTGAATCATTTAGCTCCCTCCAAAATGGTTGAGCTGAATGGTGCTGATATATACGTCATGTTCGTGAACGGGCGCCGTCAGTTGGGGCTGGTCATCACTTAGCTGCCTGGGCTTATTTTAATTGTTTTAATTTTGGATTGTTGTTTTGTTACTCGTATTTGTTGTATTCTGGACGTTTTTAACGCGTACGTCTTTTTTATTTTTTACATCGTTCTCACATTATATATTCATTCACATTATCAATTCAAAAGTAATGATGTAACAAATATTTTTGTAAAATGTAATTTAAAAAGAGTGTCCATGGAGTTTCTTGCCCGTTCTTCTCCATAGGTACCTACGCTTTGGAATGGGCAACTAGCTTCATATTTTCTGACTGACCGACTTCTTGACAATTCAAAAGTGCCTGTTAATTGTTTAAATGAAATAAATGATTTGAGTTTTTTTTTTTTGAGTAATCGACCAAAGTTACTGAAGTGTCTCACATTGTATCAGTTACGGACATAATTTTAGTTTGGTTTCCGAACTAAGAATGACAGTTGCCCCTACGCCGGAAGTGTCATATGTCTGTCCGAAAAATTTTATTTGGTATTTTTTAGACGGATCAACTACTTTCGGACGGGCCCGTATTGGCCCTTCATTGGCGGACTTAGAGAGTAGACCCCTGCGTTCTTTTCCGTCACCGTGTTTTGATGAAAGAAGAATGGCAGGACTGTGGTGTGTGAGTGGTGACCCAGCTCTGTCTGGGTTTTGACCCCACTACCTGCAACTCATAACTCGAGTTCGTAGGACACCACTGCCAAAAGTATGTTCTCCGTATTTGCGTTCATTTATTCGTAGTTCCTAAGTTCCTTTGTACAGACACCAGCACATCAAGCTACCCGAAACTGTAAAATTTTCCCAATCAACTTTCAACCTTATGCTTTAGAGATAAAGTTGAAAATCTATTAAAGAAATTTGACTGATTGTAGTAGCTTGCCATGCACGTTTTTTTTGCCGTGAAAAACTACGGTTTATTCGCCGTATGTAGGCACGGTCGTCAGTGTTGTATGGATCACTATGGAAGCTTGCTGACAGATACGTTTTTTCTACGGCACAGATTATACACCGTACCGACGCCGTGAACAAAGGGCCTCATTGTATTGAGTACAATACGATTCAATTATATCAGGTGAACCAACTCTGGTACCTTCCTATCTATGTATTATTTTGGTGTAAGTACCTATTGTTGATACTCGAGCATTGTTAGCTAAGGATATTAATTAAGCGATGCCCTAAAACTGTTTATTCTCAATTAATGTAATATTAACATTTAATTAAACCAAGACTTCGGAATCTAGCTGATTGCAATAGCTAGAAAATTCTTAGACGGCAAGATGTGATTATGGGATTACACCATTGGATTATACCATTTTCTTCTGAGAACTAAATCCTTTGGCGTCGTATACAAGTTCCTAGGTAGGCATAATCAACCTTTAATGATCCTACTGCCGGGACATAGGACATCTACAACACTGGCTCAGTGAGGGTTTTAGGAACTTCGAATTTTTGTCTCTAGGTCATTCCGGTTTCCTCACGATGTTTTCCTTCACCGATTTGAGAGCTTCAAAGTAAAGAGCTTAACCATCTAAACATCCCAAGTCGAGTCTCATGTCAAGTCGGGGCTGTCACCTTTGGGCTAGCAATGCTTTCCTAAGTTCCTAGGTAATTCGTATGTATGCCATTAAATAAGGTGCATTTCAATTTATTCATTACGTCGTCATCGTAAGAATGTTACACTACAAATTGAATGATTAAATATTTAAAATGCTTTTGAGATTTTAGCGCTTAAAGAGAATGTTATCGGACGACGAATTGAGCATTTAAAAGGTAACGTAGGTAATGTTAACAGCATATCAGTAGCATCAATTTGACATTGACAGTAAGCGTTGTCACTGACGTGCAGACTGTACTTCTCCGGCAAACAGACTACACTCAGTCTAATGTGCAGTTGCGATTATATCTCTTGTGTAATCTATGTTTATTTGCGGCATTGAAGGCTTTACCCCGGAGGCTTCTTCACCCCGGAACGCCATGAATAAATGAAGAAAGCAAAAGTGCGTTCCACGAGGCTCCCTTTGACGTCCTTTGAAGATGCTCCTCCATTAAACGACTCTATTTAAATACAGAAAAAACAAAAGCCGGGAGTAGGTACGTAACTGGCTGATTACAGTACCTAGGGACTTGATAAATATAGACTGGAAACCCACAAAGTAAATAAGCAATCACGCAACGGGGCAGGAATAATTATATTGAGAAATCGAAAATATAAATGAATTAAGCAGTTTTTTCGAAAATTGAAATTTTATTCTTAACAGCTAAGAGTAGTTGTGGCCAGTACAAATGGCCCCGATTTACGCAATGAAGGTCTTGTATTCGAATGATTTTAGGTGATTTTGGAATGATTTTAGTATGCACATTTTCATTTGGTAAAATAATTACGTGGCAGAATATTATCAAGGATAATGTCATTTAGGCATTTGGTCCTTAGTCAATTGATTTATTACAGCAAACAATCTTTAGACAATAAACATTTAGTCAAATGATTTGTTATGAAAAGAAAAATAGGTATAGAAAAAAAAGTTTTTTTTTGGGTATTACGTGGTTTTACTAACCTACATAATTACTTTTTTAATTACATTGCATAGTTGCGGTCGGTCGATAGGCGACTTAGGATGCAAGAGCAAGCGAAGGGCACCCCGAGGTTCGGTTTTGTTAGGTTACTTTAAACCCTTTTCACAGAAATAGGAGCCCCACAAAGCGGGGCTCCGTCGACATTGAATAGAAGAGCGAGCGAATGAGGATACAACAGGGCCATCTGAAATCATACGCAGACAGAAATAAATATTTGGCTTATTTTATTTTGCGTAAAATATGTTATACCAACTGAAATATTTGACTAAATTAAAATTGGTAAAAGTACTTGGTGAGCAAGTTATTGTTTAAACGTTCACTTGCCAAACATTAGGTTTGCGTTACAATTTTTTGTAAAAAGTTTATTTGGTAAGTAACGATTTGGCAAATGAAATCATGCGGAAAATTGTGTGGGAAGTGATAATTTGGCAATTTCTTTTCGATGAAACAAGGGAGACCCAGTATCATCAAATCAAACTAAAGGCGAAAGTTTGTGTGTGTGTGGGGGTGAGTTTATAAGTTTGTTATTTCTTCACACTCAAACGGCTGGTGGTGAGGCGTGTAAATAGCCTGCACCTTTAGTGAATTTTCTGAGAAAAAATTTAAATAAGAACTTAACTCAAAGGTTAATGGCGGACCTCAAAAATAAAAATAATTTCCCTATTAATGAATCCTCTAGGAAGCAATACCAAAAAATTAATAGCAGCAAAACATGCCCACGTACCTTGACAATCCAGAGATCCCACTCAGACCCAGGGAGATGGGAAGATATCTCATTCGTGAGCGCGTGATGGCTTGTATGTCTATAGCTGCCGGCCAGCGAGCAAATCTTCTTAAATCCACCGGTGGAATGGTTGAAACTCCAAAAATCAACACTGCACTATGAGTCCTCAATGAAGCACAGATGCAGGTCCGATTATTTTACGAGTATCATCAAGGTTTCACCAAAAAAGGAATATTCAAATGGCGGAGCGATTAGCACCCGCAAAATCCCTGTCCGGGGCGGGAAGCACACTGTCGAAACCGCCGCTAATGCCATCTATCGAGAAAACTCAAGAAAGTTCCGATACATGGGCGCTGCGACAACGAATATTGGTGCGAGGATTCATCAATTAAGAAGTTAAAATATTTAATTTGAAACACTAACATATTATATCATAGGAAAAAATCCTAAAATGTTATTATTTTATTTTTTATATTGAAAAAAGCATTGACGCTTCACCAGCTAGTAGAATTCTGATACAATTTTGTTTGGAGGTAGCTGACACCCTGAATTAACATATAGTATACTTTTTATTCCTATATTCCCACGGGATCGAAACTTATGTGGGTGAAACCGCGGGGCGCAGCCAGTACACAATATAATGGCTTGAATGACACGAATAATACCCCGTTGGGCCCCTATGCTTCTAATAGTTTTAATACACCTTCCTCACATATAGGTTTAATACACATTAACGTAGTACATACTACTTACATTAATGTGTATAGCATATATCCGGTTAAAGCTAAGCGAAGAGATAAAAAGACTTTGCTTTAGTAGAAACTCGCCTTTATGAATTCCCCATACCGCACTACTAACGCTTTCAAATCCACCACAAAAAGAACGAGTCAAAAATCAATCACCAACTTTGTTGTACGCAAAAAGTTAAGCCCCATTCACACTTATATTATCTATAGGCAGAATTTAGGTGAAATGTAAAACGAATTGCGGCGCCCCCGGTCTACGTCAGTTAGAGCCGCTGACGCGCCGTGAATGCGCCCTAATGAACTGATGTTACACCATTCAAAGGGACTTTTTTCACCTAAACTTTAAATATACCTACAATTATTTTGCTACCGCTTCAATTGAAAGAGAGAATCGTGAAATTCTGTTGAAAATATTGTGCGATGTTGTTGGTTTTTTTAGATTTGGTCACTGTTTTATTGTAGGTATGATTTAATACTTATAGGAGAATTTTGTGACGGAGCGGGATTTATGTCAAAAGATTTCAGAAGATTAAATGATCAGCATCATAATTTTTTATGAGTCACCACTGATATATTGTCTCTACCAATTTCATCATCATCTGCCTAACCATATCCCAATTTTTTTGGGATTGGCTTCCAGTCTAACCGGATGCAGTATTTTACATGGAGCGACTACCTGACCTCCACAGTCCAGTTACTGGGTAACACGATACCTTTGGTAAGACTGGTTGTCTCTACCGATCAATTAATTGAAATTATGATAATATTTTTTTTACAGTTTTTTCATCTTTATTTATTTACAGGATGGTGAAGCTCCATTAAAGTTAGACGCCTTTTGTTTCAGTGAATTCAATTAGGTATTTCGTTCTTCCTAATTATTATTTTCTTCCTTAGCAATTCCTTTTTATAACCCCTGTATGTAAGCTTCCTTACTCATTAAGAACAAGAAATCACTAAACGTGTACGTAACATATTTAAAATATCTCTCTGTCTCTGACATCTTCAAACTAAATTCATCGCTAAACGCATTTAGAGATAATAATGTTGCAAGCTGGCCTTTGTATAAACAAACACTAAAATGCGTAAATTCAACGTTCAACTTTATCTTTATCACATATTATAAAATAAAGTGACTTTTTGTGTTTGTCTGAGAGACCACCCCGCGGTAAATTATAGCCGACTCCATCTCCAAGAGAGGAGGCCGGAGTCCCAGCTGTGGGACATTATAGGCTACTTACACTGTGTGACCGCGTTTTTCTTCTTAACTACGAAACAGATTTTGATGCGATTTACAACATCATTTGAGAATTTATACCGAAACATTTATATGTTTATGACATTAATATTAAACTTACTTGTGATAAAGAAATGTTGATATTTTGTCAAGTAGTTAAAATCGTGCGAAGCAGGGGCGGATCAAAAATCAAAATCAAAATGTTTTATTTCACATAAACCTAGATGGGCACTTATGAAACGTCAGAAGCTACGTGCATGGTTCCAATTGGTCGTTTCCTATGGAGAAGAACCGGCAAGAAACTCCATGGTTACTCTTTTTAAAAATAATTGGCTTTTACAATGTTTCCAGATTACAGTAGGTATGGGAGGACAGCGCAGGCCTGTCAACAAGTACCAAGTACTTGATAAAATAGAAAATGGTCTACAGGTCTAAATTTTATAAGGCCTACACATTCCTCACATTTACAAAATAAGAATCTATCAAAAGGATAAATACAAAATAAATAAATAAAAACCTACTAAAACAAAGTGTTATGATTTCCATTAAAACCACTAATAGTGGTGAAAAATTTGAATTGTCTCTATATAATGTCAAATTTAGGTCAAAAGTATTTAATGTTAAATAATAAAGAAATTATGTCAAAAAGTATATATTATAATGTCAAATAATAAAGAAATTATGTCAAAAAGTATGTAAAAAAAAACAGTGGCACTCCGGGAATGCCGACAGAAGTGAAAACAAAACACATATTAATACTTTGCCATTGTATCCTGTATACTTCTGGCTAAGTTTCGCTGGCTAATTTAATTTGATCCTGTATACTGATCGCTAGTTCACTTACACTGTAGTGTTTGCAATAATGCACAAAATCATCGTTCATAAGATAAAAAAACTACAATTGACCAAACAACAGTTTGAAGCATTCAATCGATGTGCGCTATTGGCCCGATGCAAATGTATCGAGCCAAACATCGATCACTGCGATTGACAGTCCATTAACTATCTCTATTTAATTTAGTTCGCAATGAAAAAGCAGGGAATGGCCTACTTGTAATTGACGAGTACAATTGCAGATTTAAATGGTACCTGTTATCGTTTATCGGTGTTTTTCGTAGTTGTTTGCAGGCTTGTCTGTTCTGCTTGAGGTCTTATTTTTTGGCTGAAAAAGCACTAATGATGTTAAACGTTATCTTAGTTTCAGTGTTTAATTATTATTATTATTGAATACTTTCGAATAGACAATACAAGTTTGTCACATCTTCAAATGGAGGTAGGTACTTACCTACAGCTATAGAAGTATGAGGAACAGGGTGTAAAGTTCACTCATACTCCATAGAAAAGAGAGGATCCTCCGACCAGACGGGTGTTGTGTCTGGCGGGTAACTGCCCGATGATTCAATATGTCGGGCCGTTGTTTATAGGTATGCTAGTTGCGCGGTAAACTCTGCTTGCGAGATGCAGGATTTTGCGTGACGTCAGTATGACGTGTTGTAGATACCGCTACACAGCTAAATATTTGTGTCACAATTGATGCATACAGAGGCAATTGTGATTATCACTTGTCAGATAAATTAGCAGTTGCTATTAGTAGTCTTTAGCAGGCAGGAGGCTGCTACTCATTCTTTACCATCCATCCTTTACCCCTACGATATATCATACAAATGTTGTTTTACTTCCACAATGTAACCGCCAATCGTAAATGTAGTGTACAAACAACATTAGTCGCCCATTAACAGACAATAGTACCTTATCTATGTTTAACGGGAAGCACCCGGAACCTAACTTCATCCAAGACTTCATACATTGCTATAAGGATTTTTTTGCGATTAAATAACATTGACAGGGGACAGGGGTAGTAGGTTCGAACCCAAACAGACGCCTTACTTTGTGTAAATTATTTCATCACCACTGCTCACATAAAGGTGAAGGAAAACATCGTGAGGAAACCGGCATGACGAAAAATTCGAAGACGTGTGACAACTACCAACCCGCACTGGGCTCGCGTGGTGGATTACGGCCCACTGCCTCTCACCGAGAGGCCTGGGTCCCAGCAGTGGGAACATTATAGGCTGATTATGCCAAAAAATCCTTGTTGGTACTGTTATGCAGACGCCAGCACATCAAGCTACTACATTTTGTCAAATTTCTTTTAATAGATTTTCAACTTTATCGCTGAAGCATAAAGTTCAAAGTTGATTGGGAAAATTTGATAGTTACGGGTAGCTTGAAGTCAGTACATCTATTTTACATCTGGCATTTAGTAAGTACGTCATCTGCATAGTATTTTAAATGTAAGACCGACATTCAGTGAAAACACGGTTGAAAAGCCAGTGAACCAAACAGTAGCCCCGCTTGAATCCACACTAATGATGCGAAACTTTGCTTGCAGGAGTTAATATAGTGCGGCTGCATATTATATACCGTTTGTTTTTATTATGAGGCCAGGAAATTAATGAGACGAACGTGTTTCTAGAATTAAATGTGGTCCATAAAATTATGGTTGAAATGTCTGATAGGCCAAGGTTCGAGACTATTAGATCAAGCTAAAATCAAGTATGACATGAGTGTGAGTTGTGAGGGCATAATTTAGACAAAATTTTAAAGGTTCATGGACGACATGGTGTTGCTGAGTTCGTCAATTAGGGCACTAAGGAAGTTTCTAGCAATCTGCGAGACTTATACAGAAGTGCATGGACTTGTATACATTATAACGTAACTTACAAAAAAGCAAACTACTTGTGTTTAGGTTACAGCATACAAACTGGTCAAGTGGAAGTCGGACTCACGCACCGACGTTGACGGTTTCGTACACAAATTTGTAGGTATGTAAATCGTATATTTTTTTGAAATGTAAGTACAAATTTACGGTTTTCTGATTTTCCCTTTGATGACCACGGATATTGGATATCTATGTACATGACATTGCTTCTTGTCAAATTTCATGATTCTAGGTCAACGGGAAGTACCCTATAGGTTTTGATTCCCTTGCGAGTGTCAAAATATGCGGCATAAACGGAACATAAACGCCCGTATCTTTTGATTGCGTTGACATAAAAGTTTGATTTTTTCACTGCTTCAAGAAATTGCAGCCCTAAGTATTTGATATTATTTCAACTTGATAACTCAACGCGTTATTGAGAGCAACGGTTTCGACAGACGGACAACGAACTGATCTTATAAGCATTCCGTTCTTCCTTTAGAGGTACGGAATCATAAAAAACAGACGTATCCCACCGGTTAAAAGGTCCCTTGAAAGAATGCTAGATTGGAAGTACTTAGGGCACATAGTTATTGAGAACTGGAAAAATGATGCTGACATGGAAAGAGAACGGAGGGCGTTGGCTGTACGATGCAATAATGTTGGCCTGCAGTTTTGCACGTTGTATACCAGAAGTGTAAGTAACTATATATAAGGCTTTTTGTCAGTCTTTGTTTTTTGGTCTTTGTATATGTGCACTCTGGGTTCGAGATACGCAAAGGGCATACAACACCTTCAGAACTCAGTATAATAATGCCTTCAGAATATTGCTGGGGTTTCCACGTTACTGCGTTAAAAAAGAATACGAGTGTAATGCGCAGGGTGCACGAGCTTCAACGGCATTCTGAGGGTGATCAGCGATAAGCCATGTTGCGCCATTATTGCGCATTGGGTACATGTATAAGTGCATGTGTTGAACACACATGCGGTTTTATTGATTAGGTGGTACAACAGATGAACTGATATTTTGTATTACATTTGTTACTAATATAGCTTACAATTAGTGTGTATTAATTACTAACATCATATTATTATAGATCACGGTCTAAATTAAAATAAAACACTTTCCTGAGAAGGTAATGTACAGTCATCTTTTCAGAAGAAAGACGTCCACTGCTGGACATAGGCCTCCCCTAAGTACTGTAGAGGTCTGCACTGGACCTCTACGGTTTCTACTTTATAATTCAAAGACCGTAGACTTGAAATTATTGTATTGATAAAAGGAACCTCGCAGCTTTACAGAAAATATATGAATCAACTAGCTGTGCCCGCGACTTCGTCCGCGTGGAATAGTGACTTTTCGGGCAGAATATTTTGAATTACATATACCGTCTACAGACCGGGCATTTGCTGTCCGAACCCTCTGAGAACTCAGGCGAATTTCAGTGAAAGTCTCAGACTCTAGTGCTTGAGCTTCACGATCAGCAGTGAGACGTATTTCTCGTTCTTCCTGTGTTTCCTGAGACCGAACATTTGCTGTCCGAACCCTCTGAGAACTCAGACGAATTTCCCTATCAGTGAAAGTCTCAGACTCACGCGATAGTGTATGAGCTTCACGATCGG
The DNA here is from genome assembly GCA_916614155.1 of Mesoligia furuncula. Lineage (NCBI taxonomy): Eukaryota > Metazoa > Arthropoda > Insecta > Lepidoptera > Noctuidae > Mesoligia > Mesoligia furuncula. The sequence goes on along the minus strand of OU744800.1, from coordinate 18,841,924 downwards.
CAGTGAGACGTATTTCCCGTTCGTCCTGTGTCTCCTGGAATCGAGCATTTGTTGTCCGTACTCTCTGGGAGCTCAGGCGGATTTCCCTGACAGCAAAAGTCTCAGACTCACGCGATAGCGCGTGAGCTTCGCGATCGACAGATAAACGTGCCTTTCGTTGTTCCCCGTTTTCCCTATTTCGAGTTGTCATCATTCGAGAACGATTTGAACTCAGTCGAGATTCTCGCTGAGTCGAAGTTTCTGCAGCACGAAACCTAGCCTGGTGCAGAGAGCCTTTTGCCTCACGACCTTCCTCAGATTCCTGTGATCGAACTAATCTCATCCTTTTAGCATTTCTGCTACATTGGGAGAGGTTGGATCTTCTTCGAGGCATTCTTACAATAAAATAGTACTTACTACTTAACACACAGTTATTCTTATCAGTTATTATTATCAGTTATTTATGAAGATTGTAAGACTATCCTTGCATTGTATAAACTCAATTTCCTTTGTATTGTATAATTGCATAGCACAGATGTGAGTTCTATGTAATCTATAGCTACCATTTACTGGGTAATAATATATCTTTCATTGACTTGAATATTCCCTGGCGGCTGATAGTGTGTCATGCTCACTCAAATGTCTCGCTGGCGGTGGCGTGTATGTTGGATCATTTAGCTCCCTTCAAAGTGGTTGAGCTGAATGGTGCTGATATATACGTCATGTTCGTGAACGGGCGCCGTCAGTTGGGACTGGTCATCACTTGGCCGCCTGGGCTTATTTTAATTGTTTTAATTTTGGATTGTTGTTTTGTTACTATTTGTTGTATTCTGGACGCTCTTAACGCGGACATCTTTTTTATTTTTTACATCGTTCTCACATTATATAATCATAAATTCAAAAGAAATGATGTAACAAATGTTTTTGTAAAATGAAATTTAAAAAGAGTGTCCATGGAGTTTCTTGCCCGTTCTTCTCCATAGGTACCTACGCTTTGGAATGGGCAACTAGCTTCATATTTTATGACTGACCGACTTCTTGACAATTCAAAAGTGCCTGTTAAAGGTTTAATTGAAATAAATGCTTTGAGTTTGAGTTTGAGTTTGAGTTGAGTTTATTTAGTAAACACGTACTATCGTAAACAATTAAATTATAAATACTTACAGATTATTATACAGTCTAAAATTATCACAGTTTAAGTAATAAGTGTTAAGACGTGTAAACCAAACGTCATTATCATCATCATTTCAGCCGATAGACGTCCACTGCTGGACATAGGCCTCCCCCAATTTTGGGGGGGTTTACCGTAATCGCCACGCTTGGCAGGCGGGTTGGCGATCGCAGTATGGTATGGTGGTGGAATGCATAGAGAACGCTGCTGCCCATTCTCCGGTGAGACCCTTAGTCGCCTTTTACGACACCCACGGGAAGTAAGGGGTGGTGCTATTCTTCTACACAGACAAACGTACTAACTTTATAAAACAAAAGAATTGCTAGAAAAAATAATTACTAACCTAAGCTAATGAACTTATACTTAATAAAGAAAATCAAGAAAAGAAATGCCTAACCTATACCAAATACTTATAATATTTATATACAAACCCTAAATACAAATTAAGATAAGTATACCGAAAATCAGGGAAAGAAATGCCTAACCAATAATAAATGCTTACAATATTTATTTACAAAACCCTAAATAAAAATTAAGATAAGTAAATACCCAATAATCAAGGAAAGAACCGCCTAACCTATACCAAATACTTACAAAATTTTAAAGAAAATTAAGAAAAAGAACCTAACCTACAAATCCTAAAATATAAATAAATGAAATATGCAAACAGTCAGTATTCAAGTGAATCGCAATAATCGAATCCAACTATTCGCCTATACTCTCCAGGATACGTGCGTTCGCTACGAATAACTGAATCCTTATGGCAGCGGCGCGTTTTCTTTTGAAATGGTCATCTCGCAGTTCAACCTGAGGGGTTGTCGACTGCTTAACCTGGCTTTCCTGTGGATGCCTCAATAAATTAAGGCCTCCAGCCAGGGCATAATACACAACTTGACTACACAATATAAACTTAAAAACTACGCGACTACACGCTAAGGGCACCCCCTGTGGGGTACGGACCTCGGCTTAGGGCGTCGCTGGGAGAGGGCAGCAAGGGACAGGCTGGATCGGAATTATGGCAGCGGCGCGGCTCTCAGCGCGCTTTATACAAGGTGTAACGGAAAGGGGGTATCAACCCTGAAGGAGGTGAATGTGCTCATGAAACTGAACAAATTTCCCCAAAGAACATAGGTCGAAATATGAAAAAAAATTTGGACCTCCCATAGTAATAGTAAATCATTGATGTGCTATTACTATGGGAGGTCCAAATTTTTTTTTTCATCTTCATTCACCTCCTTCAGGGTTGATACCCCCTTTCCGTTACACCTTGTATATATAGCCACGGACGCGCAGGCGCGAGGCGTTTACGTACTCTGATAGAATGCCTTAACAAATGTTCGCCGTGATTCTTTAAATTGACATAACTTTTTTATTTATGAACCGATTGACATGAAATAAACATTAAATGTTAAGTGAAGCTTACTACAATATATTAGTGAAAACCGCATCTAAATCGAATAAGCCGTTTCTGATATTAGCGTGCACAAACACAGCAGACAAACAGACAAACAGATAAACAGACAAAAAAAAAAATTAATTACATTTTCGGGTTCGGCATCGATATAATAACAACCCCTGCTACTTTTTTTTAATATATTTCCATTGTACAGACACCACTTTTCTACAATTTTATTATATGTATAGATTGACGTCTTATATCAAAAACACCATCTTAAGATATCCGACATATGTATTTGTTTGAATGTTGGAATGGAATAATCATACAATTATAACCAGCCTGTCATACTAAACGTTGTGCTACACATAAAGCCTCTACATCAGCTACGCCCACCCTTGAATAAAAGTATTGGCATAACTCAAACACCAAACAAGACTTTTATTCATACCATTCGAACATTCAAACTCTTCCTACCTAATCCTATACAGAAAAATGACCTAACGTTGGAATTAGACAAGGTGAGACCATCTCCTGCAAGAGAAAGGTTAAAGTCAGGACGAACGAACCGCATATCTGACTCTTCGACAAGTGTCAGGTAAATTTACAATTTATAAGTGCCAATGTGCACTAAAACAAACCAACGTCGTCATGCCTGAACCTCGTCCCAACAAAACCAACGAAAAAGATGCGACTAGGCCTCCTAGGAAAACAATTGATGTGAAAGTTCACATCGGCCTAGATGAGGCTTAAAAAAAAAATTAAATGATCTTAACTTCAAACTCTTTTACCTCATCGGACGGTATGAGCCAGAGGGAGGGAAAAGTTTAAGAGGCCAGGGTTCATTTAAAAAGTCTAACACATGCCCATACTCCAGAGGGAAAATTCAAAATTCACTCCATCATCATCTAATAACAACTCAATGAAACATCAACAACAAAACTGTGGGTGCTCAAACATAAGCTGAACCAATTGTGTCAACTCAACACACTTTGCAAAGGCTATGCCCCGTTAGCAAAGTTGGTTTCAACTTAAGCTGAGTGTCTGTCACCCCCCCTGTAGGAGTGACCACAGTTTACTAAACCATTAACCTCCCATAACTCGCATCATAATTATCTGGAGCATGTTCATTCTATCCCGGCCTATTCGAATTTGGAAAACATTGACGACTACGATATGTTCGCTCCCTCAGGCCTCTTGGAGTTGAGAGGCAAGGCACCTCACACTCCCGGCCGCTTAGAGGTGGAGGCATTGCGCCTCACAGGCCTCTGAGAGCTGTGAGGTATGGCACCTCACACTCCCGGCCGCGTCCGATATTCTCTTCCCAGCATATGAAACATACACAAGAAAACATGTTAATAAAATGTAACATACTAATAATTAAAATAATGTCTTATTAATGTTTACATCTAACTGACATATTATTATTTACAATGACATGACAAGTGTCAACCAAAAAAAATCAAAAGTTTAAGTCATAACAAGAAAAGTTTTTAATCAATTTAATAATGTTTTATCTTTATACTTCCATTTAATAAATTTATGCTCTAAAAATGAAAACTTCTTTATAAAATGATAATTATTTTTACCCGACTGCGTCAGAAGGAGGGTTATGTTTTTAAAAGATGTTTTTATAAATTTACCAATAGTTGAAAAACATTTTGGAATAGAGTTTTTAGTTCTAGCTTTTTTGATAAAAGGGATTCTTTTCTTAATGCGTATTTTTCTTGCAAATGGGATTCTTTTCTTAATTCGTGCTTTTCTTATATCGATTGTTGCACATTGTGAAATACTATTATTATTATTAATGACAAAATCACTAATATTGAATACTGCAACTCCATCTGTAGAAAAATTAAATGAGTCTAAAAGTTGCACAGAATTGTCTTTCACCTCTATGTCTTCATCTCCGACTGCATCCAACTTTAAATCACCTTCAACTAACCCCATTTCACTATCCACCTTACTATTGTCAACTGACAAAACGATGTCTTGAGCATTGTCCTTTGTAGTCGAAAAATCGAAATGGTCATCCTCCTTTATTTTGAAATTATTAAACGAAAAATTATTTTCAGTAAATTGATCAATAGCGATGTTATTTGTATTGGTTTGTACATCGTGATCATGATGCTCTTCCTGCGGTTCTGAAACATAACTAGATATATCAATAACTGGAATGGACTGACCCGATTCGTTACTTTCTTCCTCGTGTTCAATCTCGAACACTTCCATCAGCTCCTTCTCATCCTCCGCATGGCTGCTCTCTTGGCTGCTGCGCTCGTCATCATCTTCTCCATCTCCATCAACTTCCACGCTGCTTTCTAGGCAGCTTTGCTCGTCATGTAGTGGGTCATCTTCTTTTCCACTAAATAATAAAGAAGCATCATCATCTACATTTAAAACATCATCTTGTCCGCATTCTTCGGACGGATCTTTTAAAATCTCCTCTTTCTGTGCCTTATAAAATGCTCTGTGACATCTGCACGGAAGCTCCTCTCGAAAGACATCGCACATATCATAAAAAGTAATACCTTCGTGATACTTAAAATTATATAACGCTAGGGCTGCGCCCTGAAGGTAAACTCTCATTATCAGCGCCCAATCATTTTCACGCCATTTATTGTAGGCGGCAACTACCTTATACTGACTAATAAATTCTTCTAGGCAACCGTTGTAGCCCGTGAAAAATTGAGCCATCTCTCACTCTCTTTACAATAAAAACAAATTCAACCACTTAGCTTTGATTCCTCTGGCGACGATTCTGCGCCCGTTCTATACTCACTTACACTGCTTTTACTGCTTGGCTTTGCGAGAGGTCTCGCTTTTTATATCATATGTGCGACTTGGCGCTTTTCATTAAAAATATGCTGAAACAGATTTCGTACGACTTGGGGCGCGTACTTCGTTTAGGCGCTTATTTAAATTAGGAGTTCGGGGGGTTCGGCTCTCCACCACATGTAGAGGTCTGCACTGGACCTCTACGGTTTCTACTTTATAATTCAAAGACCGTAGACTTGAAATTATTGTATTGATAAAAGGAACCTCGCAGCTTTACAGAAAATATATGAATCAATTGACGTCTTATATCAAAAACACCATCTTAAGATATCCGACATATGTATTTGTTTGAATGTTGGAATGGAATAATCATACAATTATAACCAGCCTGTCATACTAAACGTTGTGCTACACATAAAGCCTCTACAGTACCGCCATTTCGACCGGTTCTGTGCTTCGGGCATACAGCGGATTCCGGCGGCCTTCACCAGTTCATCGGTCCACCTTCTGGGAGGCCTTCCAACGCTACGTCTGCCAGTATGCGGTCGAGTCTCCAGAACCTATCAGCCCTATTGGCCGTCCGTTCTGCGAGCAATGTGCCCTGCCCACAGCCACATACGCTTAGCAATTCTTCAGGCTATGTCGGTAACTATATTGTGGATCTCTTCATTTCTGATCCGATCACGTAAGGAAACTCCAAGCGGGCTATGCTTGGAGTTTCCCTACATGATCGAATGATTCTCCATTGCCCTTTGGATGACTTTCAGCCTTTTAATAAGACCCATTGTGAGCGACCACATTTCAGTGCCATAGGTCATCACTGGCAACATGCACTGGTCAAAGATTTTCGTCTTGAGACACCGCGGTATGTGGGACGAGAAGCAATGGCATAGCTTCCCGAACGCTGCCCAGCCGAGTCGGATTCGACGATTGACCTCTTCCTCAAAGTTGGACCTTCCTAATTGGACAACTGTTTAATTGCCGTAATGCCATATTTGTGGCTGACTACTGTGCGTTCTAAACTTAGAACGTACCATAGTAGTATATCGAGATTTAGAAAAATTTCGGCTTCGTTAAAGCGTTAGTGATACGGAAACAATATGGCAATGCCAAAGCCGAACGTTTTATAACCATTTGACAGTTTTGTGCTAAAGCTGGATATGTCACATTTACGGATTCTGTAAGTACCTAATTCAATAGAACCATTCAACCTCGATTTATCAAACCAAATAATGTATTCCCAATAATGCTCATTGACCAAATTGAGCACGGTAGGTCAAATGGACCTGCTGACGTTATATATTCGCTATCGGATTACGTGTGCCGTTTGTAAGTCTAATCGCTACTACGGGTGCGTTTGACCGCAGCGCGGGAGGGTTGGCGCCCAAACGTAATGTAGATCTAATGGAATTGTGATGCAATAGCGCTGCAGGTATTGTGGTATTAGAGGTAGGGAAGGTAGAGCTCCCTTGATAAACTTTATATAGTACGCGGCCATTCATATGCATAAAACATGGAGTTGACTGACCACCTAAAAGCTTATCAGAATACCTACGCTGCGACTCTTATTTTTAATTGTCGCAGCATCATGCTGAGATAGGAGCCTTTTGACCTCGTACAGGGCTTTCTGCTTTTATTTTAGTTTTATTTTTTATTTTATTTTAGTCAGTTCAGTTTGTGATCTTCCTGTGCGAGACCCAATAAATACGGGTCCTATTAATATTTTTTTTTTCCTTTTTTAATTTTTTTGTTTATAAAAATATTGAAATAGTTGATTGGTTTGCCAATGGAGCAAACAACAATTTTGAAGGTGAGAGTGTTTCTTTGAATCCAGAGCGGAGAAAAGGATTCTAGAGTAGAATCCCGAACGCAGCGAGGGATTCAAAGTACGTCACTCGAGCTTAAGATAGTGTTGCTTCCGAGGTGGACACTCTATTTTTTTTCACAAACTTTTTTTTTGATTTAGCTCGCGCGCGTTTTACTTTATCATACAGCTTGTTACTTGTTAATTACTTTTATATGATCATAATATGCGGCGGCTATGATTGTCTGTGTGGTGCCGGACTTAAAGAATAGCACCACCCCATACTTCCCGTGTGTGTCGTAAAAGGCGACTAAGGGTCGTACCGGAGAATGGGCAGCAGCGTTCTCTATGCATTCCACCTCCATACTATACTGCGATCGCCAACCCGCCTGCCAAGCGTGGCGATTATGGCAAACCCCCCTGTTGAATGTTGGGGGAGGCCTATGTCCAGCAGAGGACGTCTTTTGGCTGGAATGATGATGATGATGATGCGGCTGATTATTTAACACCTTTCTGATACATGCTGAATAAACATTGATATTGTATTATAGACATGTTGGTGTTTTATGGACCCGTTTTAAAGTCTATGTTAATTTTAGACAACATTTCAATTCTGTCGAATTTACAAATTATGCTCCTCATACAAAAATAAACACAGCTTTCCAAACATTTACAACATCTTAAATCAACAATACTTCTGTACAAAATCCATTGATTCAGCCTATATTTTTGTCTCAATCCGAGCAGTATGGTATAAAAATAATTGCCGTAGCAGCGCTCCAATAAATTAGTCAAAGCGAATGAAATGGTATTGATGAATCAGCAGCTGACGTGTCAGGCCGTTGTTCGATTGTCAGTGACGGTAGCAAGGATGCGGACTGATTTAGCGCACAGGTTATCGAAAACTGCAAACGACACTGAATTCACTAAACGAATTGAATGATGCAGAATTGAGGTGTACGTACTTAACATTTAATTTTCATTCGTAATAACCATTCAACCGTAAATTTCGACCGTACCTTCGCCTTCAAGTACGTAAAAAACGTTTAAATCGTGCTTTATGTACGGTACTGACTTGATATTTTTTTTATTATACGAGTATATTAAAGGCTAGCACAGATTGGGGCGAGCCACACCGCCATGCAACGCATTGCAAAAATCCTACTTCATCACTTTAGTACATTTTCTATGAACCAACGCACACTGCAAGCCGGTCGCGTTGCACTATTTTTTTCAAATACGTTGTGCTGTGACCCGTTGCGGCTGTAATCTGCGCTTGGCTTTATTCACCTTTATTTATCAAGCTCATAGAGGTATACACTACAATAAATCGAATCGATCCACCGAATAGGTCAATCGATATCCCCTTCGGTGGGTTCCCGCATTGTCGAGGCGGGGGGTCTCTGTAGCCTTGGCTTGGTCACCCACGGTGAAGCGAAGAGGAACCCGAGGAGGGGCCGCTCGTCAAGGCTTTTGCCGGTAAGCCGACAACGTAGCGGCCAACAAGTAGGTAGAGGTGCCGCTTGGGCGACATCGCAACTGAGGCGGGCCGCGATATCGTATGGGAGGCATCGCGGCTGAGGGTTACAAGCCGCGGCGGGAGAGGAGAAACGGTATTGCGATGCGCCGCTCTCCCTACCTTCCGAGGCCTTGACGGGGTCGCCACCGTCTAAGCCGCGGACGCGGTGGGGCCGCACGGGAGGAGGAGTGTTGGTATGACGTTGGCCGCTCTCTCTATCCTCTGCGGCCGAAAATAGGCAGGTGGCGGGGCTAATGACCTGACCCGTCGCAGGGGGACCAAGGGTGCCCAGACACGGGGTCGTTTGGCGCCCATGTGCTGGTTCCCTGAGATGATACCGGCTATGCTATGTGTTCTGGTGAGCCGTCAGCTGGTGATGGGGAGTACTCCCCAGAGGAGGATCTGGTGACGGACAGCCGCGGCGGGTTCACAGATGAGTGCCAACGCGTGTGTTCCCGCCGTAAGCGGCAGAGAAGGACATCGTGGAGTTTTAGTGCAGAATACATTAGCATTTCTCCACAATAAAAAAGGTCAATCGATATCGCTTTTGATATTAACCACGAAGTATCGAAATATAATCACTATTAAGTTTGGAAATGGGTAAATTTCGCATAATCTAACTAATAATAAAGCTGAAGAGTTTGTTTGTTTGAACGCGCTAATCTGCAAAGAGAAAGACAAACCGGGCAAGAGCGAGTCGGACTCGTGCACCGAGGGTTCCGTAACAACTGGATTTATGCATAAGGTTTATGTTTATGAAATTAAATGTTTTTTTTTTATTTCTGAGTTGATTGAATAAATGGTAAATTGCGGTTTAGGATTTATGACGTATTAAAAAAAACTACTTACTAGATCTCGTTCAAACCAATTTTCGGTGGTAGTTTACATGGTAATGTATATCATATTTTTTTTTGTTTTATAATTCTCTTATTTTAGAAGTTACAGGGCACACATTTTACCATTTTGGAAGTGTCTCTCGCGCAAACTATTCAGTTTAGAAAAAAATGATAGTAGAAACCTCAATATCATTTTTGAAGACCTACCCATAGATACCCCACACGTATGGGTTTGATGAAAACAAATTTTTTGGGTTTCTGTTCTAAGTATGGGGAACCCTAAAATTTATTGTTTTTTTTTTTCTATTTTTGTGTGAAAATCTTAATGCGGTTCACAGAATACATCTACTTACCAAGTTTCAACAGTATAGTTCTTATAGTTTCGGAGAAAAGTGGCTGTGACATACGGACGGACAGACAGACGTACAGACAGACATGACGAATCTATAAGGGTTCCGTTTTTGCCATTTGGCTACGGAACACTAAAAAGAGAAAGAGAATTTTTCAAATCCGACTGGTAGAGTGCTCTGAGTGGAATACCTCGTTGGAACTACCAGTCGGATTTGATAAATTCTCTTTTTGCATTTGTTACCCAAATTTAACATATCGCTAAGACCTTTAGGAGCCGAGCAAAAAGAAAAAGAGTCTGAAAGAACGCTAAGCAAAAACGAAGTAATATCGCGGGCAGGCGATACGATGCGACGGGTGGGTCAGCGGTACAAGTTTCACGCGGACGAAGTCGCGGGCAGAAGCTAGTTTGTAAATAACTCTAAATAATTAAAAAATCTTGTCTGCCTCGAATCTCATTTTCTATGTCTAGGTACTAAACACGTCCAAAGCGAAAATAAACCAACGCCAATTAGTTTACAAGAACCGCACTTGTTTCATTCTACTACAAGTGAAATTATTAAATTATTACAAATCTATCATAATTACAGAACCTTAATGGAATGGTACTATAATTAACTTATCAGCGGTAACGGTTAATACCATACAATATCCTGTGGTTTACTTAAATATTTATTGTACAGCGTAATATTTATGATCAGTTATTTATAACAATAATGATATTATTGTGAATGTTCTAGTAATACATGAATATGTTGCTAGAATATGTTCAAAATAATATGAATTACATTAATTCATTATTATTCAAATGTGTGTCACGCAGCATCAATATGTGATATTGGTGCTTACTTTAACAACTGCAATTGCCTCTCTTTGTAGCATGCCACTCATAGTTAAGCATGGGTTCCCACTGCTGGGACACAGGCCTCCTCTCGGTAAGAGGGAGTGTGGGCACTAAACATATGTAGCGGTATATACAACGCCACATTGCGAACAACGCGTCATACTGACACCTCACACATCAGGTCCAGTTGAAAACCAGCGTCAGGCACTAGTTGTCTGGCATTTTTGCTGAACTGGGCCTTTTTGGCGCAGCCGTGAGGCACACATTCCTGCTAATTTCTTACATCGGATTTTGCATTTTTATTTTTATCTTTATTTTTATCTGATGTACGACTATTATCTCTGTGTACTGTGTGTCTTTTAGTCTGTGCTAAATAAATGTATTTTCTTTCTTTCTTTCTTTTTCTTTACTGACGTCACGCAAAATCCTGCATGGCGCAAGCAGAGCTTACCGCGCAACTAGCATAGATACAACGGCCCGACATGAATCATTGGGCAGTTGCCCGCCAGACACAACACCCGTCTGGTCGGAGGATCCTCCCTTTTCTATAGAATATGATTGAACTTTACACCCTGTTCCTCATACCTCTATACACATATTATTATAATAATGTACCCAATATTTTTTTGTAGTGAAGGTTAAAAAAAACGATTAAATATTCACTATGTCTTTTGAGAAGTTAGTCTAAAAGGTATACCTAGATTCTATTACGGATGAAGAACAAACTAGAGCTTTTATTCGCATAGCAACAGGGGTCTTATAGGTCAGATTACATAAATATTAGAGGTACCAATTTCAGTCATCAGCCCTCGACCCTATTACTTTTATTTTTAGCCCACAATTTACTCAGCCTTGAGATCGAAGTTTAACCGATCTCGATTCCCATTTGAGGTACATCAACAGGCACGTCAAACAAGCTTATTATACGAACATAATATCACGATTATTTTCCTTAAAGGGACATTCAGAGGCGTATTATAGTATCAACACCCACATCGACATCAGGTGTGTTTTTAAGTCCCACGTTACAGGGGGCAAGTCTATTATAACCGGGCAAAAACCCAGACTCCAGGTTGCTATATAACAATTGAGATCCCAATAACACTTTAGCCGACATCGGGATCAAACCCAGGATCTCATGTTCAGCAGTCGCGTTTGCAACTACTTGATCAAAGAGGCAGTCAAATATAGATACTATAAATAGGTACGTTAAAGTTACAAAGAAAGAAAATAGATTAATTTGACCCAGATTATGGGACACAATATCGTCATTTGCCTAGCCTTTTCCCAACTATGTTAGGGTCAGCTTCATGTCTAACCGGATGCAGCTGAATAACAATATGTTACATGAAGCGACCGCCTATCTCTCCCTTGGTACATAAGATTGGTTGTCAGACTTTTGTGCATCTGAGGCACGGAGGCTTCTCGGTATGTAAATATGGTCACCCATCCACGGACCAACCGCGACAAGCGCAGCTTAACCTGATAGATCGATCAGTGCAGCTGTTATTACTTAGCAACAGGCCCCTCCTGGGCCTCCTCCAGAAAGAAAACAGAAAATAATAAGTAGCCAAATAACAAATTTCAGCAACTATTTCAATTTAGCCCATTATTACAATAATTACAAACACTAATCGAAGTCCACACAAAGGTCTCATGAGTCCCTATCGATGAACGATATTATCTGCGATATCGCTTCTGTTAATCTGGTCGAATAACGTTTCAATTTGACTACAGCAAAGGACCTGATTGTTAATTAGCAAGTTGCTAAATGAGAGATCAAACAGTACAGGATTTTGATAGCTGTCAGCCACGCATTGTTTCAGGTTTGTGGATCTTGGAAACAAAGTTTTAGAATTGTTTTGATTTGGTTGAAAAGTTTTAAGGGTTGAAAGTTTGCCATTTGTATTTTGATCATTCTTTGGCCCATATTATTCTAATTTATACTGTAGATGTTCCGAAATATGTTTAAGTACCTTAATAAAACTGTGTTATTAGTTTTTTAAATTTTAACTTAACATCGCCACGTTCAATCTTGCCCTAAATAAGGCATTAAGTGCGTAGTTTTTGTCAGAGTGCATGCTAAAGTAGGTGAAAATTAGCTCCTTGTATACGTATCTCTTTGACTGCACATGTAATCCGGTACCTTGTCCCCTCTACGAGTAGCTGGGTAAGTATGCTGTACAACCCGAAAAACAACGACAAAAATTGAGATCACTTGGCTAAACAACTAACTAGCTACACTGAAAGGTTGAGACACTATAATATGGAAACACTAGCTAGTCGTAGGACGATACTGGACTTCTTTATCCTTCACAAGATATTGAGTGGATCGATATACTGCAGTGAATTTTTGGGATAATTAGGAATTATAATTCCAACTCGGATTCCCAGGTTTCAGAACGGAATAACTCTTATAATCTATTCTACATCCCAGGCTCCAAAACAAACCTAGGTCATTACGCCGCTGTACCAAGACTTTGGCAATACAATAAATATAAGAAATGTCTTAAAAAATATTGTGAATGTTTTTTTTATTTGTCCGTTAGGTATTTTATTATTCTATGTCCTAATATTTTACAAAATTTGTTGAGTTTTTATGTTCCACTGTCAAAATTTTTCTTTTATTATGTATTAGGTTTTTAATACTTTGTTAGCTTAGTTGTTCTTTTTATTGTGCATGCTGAGGTCACCTTTAATTGAAAGAGTACAGCTACCAAATACTTTGACGTCCACTAACTATATGTCATGTTTAGTGTATACCTTTTGTTGGAGATCCTAAAATAAATAAAAAAAAGAACCACAACAGCTTGCCCAATCTGGGCCTAAATAAGGCATTAAGTGCGTACTTTAAGTCAGCATTCATATTAAATTAGTAGCAAATAAACTACCTGTATCCTGTCATCTATTTGACTGTACTTGTAACATGCTCCCCTCTACGAGCATGCTGCCGAAACCCAAAAACACCCAAAACAAAAAAAAAACCACATCGGCTACGCCCAATCTTACCCTAAATAAGGCATTAAGTGCGTACTTTTTGTCAGCAAACATACAACGTTTGATTAAAGTAATAAATCGAGTGCGACACTACAGGACTGTTATCTGGCTTCCCGGCGCGGAATTAAGCGGTGATAGTACCCAGCTCCGTCGTAAATTGTCCCTCAAACTTACTCCTTTATTTAACATCTCAGTATAAGAGAAACCAACTAATTATGCTATTGTGGCTCTCTCCAGACAATTACCTTCAACTTTATTGTATTGAATGGTGTTAAGATTTTAGTGAGAGGATTTTGTAGTTGAATTTTAAGACGGATTTATTTTTGATTAAGGAGTTGAGCAGCAAGTAGATAAGTTATTCAATAGCATTTGAATTTATAAGCTATTGAATAACCTAGTAACTTTGAAATCGTGTCGTGTATTTGCAAAACTTGCAAAATCCTTGCGTTTGCTGTCATTAGCAGTTTTATTGCAGTGTACACGGATTATAATTTTCAAAGTAGGTAATTTTCAAAGTACTGAAAACTAGAAAAAGTATGTTATAATTATGTGTAGCAAAACACATAATTATAACATACTTTTTCTGCCACAGACGCCTGCGCAAGCAATTCTGGAGCCATCGAGTCCATAACTATCGCCTCCAGACGGAGGGGTGTTCAGGTCAATGAGTAATTATTGTGACAACAAGTAATTTAATCATTTTAAAAAAATACAGGAGGTTTTATTTTTGTTTTACATATATAAAACTTGCTAATGCATTGCAATTCCTTCTTCATTCTTTGTAAGGTAAATTTTCCAGCACGCACATAACAACTTACTAAAGTTTCATCACAATCGGTCGAGCCATTTTTGAGATTTTACGAGACTAAGGAACGGCGATTGATTTTTATATATAAGAAAGAATACAATATTGTTTGAAGAATTTTGTGTTTTTTTTAAATGAATTTAGGTACTTGGTAAAAGAAAAGAATATCTTAAAAAACACACCTAAAGAGTTGCGCGTCTAAAGTGAAAAGTAGTCGTTAAACTGTACTTGCGTACACTGATTTTACGAGCAATTTCGATTTTATGATCCTATGTTACGCGACAGAATGTTTCTTTTGTTCCTTTAAATAATTGAATTGCTGAAGGAATTTCCAGTATAAAATAGTATTTAAGGTGCATACGAGTATTTAGATAGGCATGTCTTTGTATTATGTGCTGGGTTTAATTTATCAGTTGAAAATGATATTATTAACGATGCGTTGGCTGATCAAGTCATACCTATTCCATTTCTACATCTATAAGCGTAATATTTATGATGTACAGATGCCAGCACATCAAGGCACCCGGAACTGTCAAATTTTCCCGATCAACTTTGAACCTTATGCTTTAGGGATAAACTTGAAAATCTATTAAAGAAAAATGACAGATTGCTCATATTATTAGATTAATTTGTCAAGTGCACTTTTTTATTTTATACCATAGTATATTATGACGATGGGACGATAGATAACATGACATCTTCTTTAAATTTTATACAATACCGCTTCCTCTTCACAAAATGAAAGTTTATCCTGATTTACTGCCTGCAAGTGCAAATTCACTTTCGTGTTTAAACGAACCAAAGGCCACTGGGAAACAAAAGTTGGACTAAAACATTTAAAACCAAACTCTAACACATTTAGTTTGCCTCATCAAGATAAACTGCTACCTCTAGTTTATTCGCAATAGGCATCAAATGACGCGCATGATCCGTATTTATTGTCCTTTTAGTATCGAATCGCGATTCGCGGATCACGTCACGAATAACTAACTTATCCGTGGATCCGAACTGGTTAAAGTATGATACAGCTGATACTAGGGAACTTTTTTTCGATTTGAGTGAATTGTTTATGCTACATTTTTGTAGAAGAGCGGTGGCCACCATATAAAGGCCGCAGTCATGAAAATGATGGCACCGGGGGGCTATCAAGGTGTCTTATTTATATCCCATAACTCTAGAGTATGAATGAGACCATATAAAAGAATCAACTGGCATATGAATTATTTTTCAATTATCATTGTTTTATGTTTTCATTTTTCTTATAAAATATTTCGACAAAGTCACGATTACGAAGTCACGATTAATATAAAACACATTTACGTGAAATATGACAACGTCATATTTTCTTAGCTTTAAATATGAATGATTGATTTGAATGAAAATGAATTACTCTGCATTTTTGGACCACATATTCTAAGACTTTTTGTATTATTTTTAATTATGGAATATAACCCTAGAGTTATGGGATACTAAAAAAAAACCGTTGAATAATCACTCTTCTCATTATGGACCCTTTTTCGCGTGATTAAGTACAGTGAGGGCAAATCTTGCGATTTAAATTTAGGAAGCGGGGTTTGACTTTATGGTGTCAAAAAACTCTCTCGGAAAACACACTAACTTACTTTCATAAATAACGTTTCAGTGACGATAGTCGAAATCCTATCTTAAGGAATGCAGTTGAGTGTTTAAAGTTTTTTTTTTAGGTTCTTGGATGGCAAAAATGCAGACAATTCAACTGGTGGGAAGTTATTGCATACGACTACGGATATTTTTTTTTTACCACAGGCATCGCACGTGTGATACCAGCCTTGAGAGAAAGTTAAAATGTGTCATGTGCCTGAAATTACAGGGTTCGTTGCACTCGTGGTTGTGGTTAGATTCTTAGAATTAATAATAAGAAGGCTCCACGAAAAAAGTAGTATTGCTGTGTTCCTGGTTTAAAAGTAGATGTGTTATTTCAACTCATTTTACACAAAACATTTTTTTTATGAGGGATTTAAACTGAGGCATAGTTTAAACCTCTCATAAAAAAAAATGTTTTGTGTAATTAAGGTTGTTGAAGTAGTACAGACGCCAGCACACTAAGCAACCCGAAACTGTCCAATTTTCCCAATCAACCTTGAACCTTATACTGTAGCGATAAAGTTGAAAATCTATTAAAGAAATTTGACAAATTGTAGTAGCTTGATATGCTGGCGTCTGAACATAAAACGAGTCTCAGACATCCCGAATAGAAAGGTATTAAAATAACAATAAAATTACAAGGAAAAGGTCTCGTAGGCGTGGAGGCTACGCGACCGTAGCAAGGAGTGCTACGCCGTAGCTCATTACGTAGTGTGAAGAGACGCGCGTGGGCGCAACCTTTTGAACTGCGCGAGTGGGTCGTTAAGAATTAAAGTAAACAAGCATTTTATTTTCTTTTATCACGTTTCCAAAGGAGTTTGAAGAACTTTCATCATTTGCTGAAATTTTCCCGAAAGATCATTCACTTTGTGTATTAAGAAAAAAAAAATGTTTGTTTTGTTTTTTTTTACTTTTTATTTACAGGTATGTAACACAATATAACATCACGCATATTTAGCCCGAAGGTAAATAATGAAATATATTTCTTTATTAGGTACAAAATAAATAAACATTGATAATATAACGTTGAAGTCAAGATATCCTGATAGATTAATTATTCCTTCAAAGAAAAACCATTTAGGTATATTACAGAAGTTGCTTTCCAATGGTTATAAGGATATTTAAAAAACTACCTAAATTGTATAAGGCTGGCAATCAATCGATATAAAACCGTGTTAGTCAAATGGCTTATAGAAAAATAATCCAATTCTGTGAATATGTGCACGCACTTTACTTTTTTTTACGCACTAACACCTTAGGGCAGGTTGTTTCACGTCCATTTGACGCACGCGTATACGTCAAAAATGGTGCTAACTATCGTCAAACTAAAAAAACTTTGTTTCAAATTACAATTACAGAATTATGGCCTTTTTTTCGGTTGGGAAATCATCAAATGACTCCTCCCGCTCTGGGTGGAGCGGAAGGAGTGTCAGACTAAACCCACCCGTGTTCCTTCCTTAGCCCTTTATGTTCCGGGCCAGCGGTAACCCTTTCGGACAATCCCGCTGACCCGGCAGGCTTCGGCCCTAAGGGGCCCTTCCTCGATGCTGACATCTTTCAGGCACCGTCCGGCACGCGCATGGTCCTAATCGGACGGTGAGCTACCGGCCGATGTGATTCGGCCGATGGGGCCGAAAGGTTCTGGAGTGGCGACCGCGTACCGGAAGACGTAGCGTTGGAAGGCCTCCCACAAGGTGGACCGACGACCTTGTGAAGGCCACAGGAACCCGTAGGATGCGGGTAGCACAACTTGGAGGAGGTCTACGTCCAGCAGTGGACGTCTTTCGGCTGAAAATGATTTCTTAATTCAAAATTACAATACGGAGGTATCGTTGGTCCCAAACTAGTTACTACTATTCTAATTTGACATATGCTTGACATTTTAACAACAATAATTATTAACTTTAGTAGCTCCATTTATTTAATTAATGTGATCAGTATTCTGCATGCTAGTTTTAGCGAATTAATTTATAAACTGCTAAAAAACCTCGACCATCTGTAACGTAATTCTTGCAAATTTATATTTTTATTCATTTCAATAAATCTAGTCTACATTATTGCTGGTAAGATCCTAAAACTATATCAACATGTTAAAACACGCTCATTATTGCTCCTGCCTAGGTATCTCAAGTACACGAAGGACAAGCCCTGGATGTTCACGACATGCAACACATCGCTTTGCTACACTGGTTACAGTCAATTGACGGTGTAATCGGCTTTCAATTGGCCCATTAATCGGCTAATCGGCCTAACGTATAATCTGAACATCTCTAGTTGTTCATGTGTCACAGTTACCTAATGCCGTCTTTATCATAACTAATATCAAGGGGAAGCCGATCTGAATACAATTTTAATACAATAGAACTTATTATCGGCCTATGTGGTCGTGACACCACCTTCTATAATACAATCATCGTCATCTGCCTAGCCTTTTCCCAACTATCTTGGGGTCGGCTTCCAGTCTAACCGGATGCAGCTCAATACCAGTATTTTACATAGAGCGACTGCTATAGTAATCTATATCTATCTATCTCTTCTCTTTTTAAGCGACTTCATAAAAGGAAGAGGCACTCAATTCGGATGTTTATATATATTTTTTTCATATTTAATATCAAGTTTGTATCAAGTAAACAAAGGACTCAAATATGTTAATAACAATATTTCTTAATAACGATGATAATAAACTTAACCTAACACTGCAATGTAGGCAATATACTTCATTGTTGTTGTTGAGTGTTGTAGTTTGTTGTGTTGTTTTTTTTTTTGTTATCTTATGGTGTGTCCCACTGCTGGGCAAAAGCCTCGCAACTCCTTCCATATCTCTCTTTTTCTCCGATCTCCTGCCATGTCGGCCCTGCAAACATGATTAGATCACACCATATCTCTGTCTCTACATATTGTAAATTAAAGTCACTTTTCGTGTCTGTCTGTCTGTGTGACTGGCCGCGTTGTTCTTTTAAAGTACAGAACGGATTTTGACGCTGTTTTTACCATCATTTAGCAAATTTGTTCCAGAAGGTTTATGTATTAGCTTCTGCCCGCGATATCGTTCGTGTGAACCTCGTAAGACACACAATGCCTATATTAAAGTAACTCTAAGATAAAATAGGGTGGGATATGCCCACTCTATTTCAAGTTAAACAACTATCAACTTTATTTCAGTGACTATTAAGTTATTTTAGTGACTAGGACTATTGAAAAAGTTATAAAAATGTTTGAAATTGTAGCGTAAACTGAACTTTATTGTTTGCAGCACTGCGCACTTTTACTGTAAGTCTTCATGGCTATAAAAAAGCAAGAGTCTGAAAAAATTTATCGTAGTACTACTATATAGCATGAAAGTATTAAAATTTGTCGAAACTCAAGCGGTAACGACAGGTGTTGTTTTTGGGTCCCGGGTCAGCTTAACTGAAAAGGATTTCCAATTCGGCAGTATCGGAAGACTTAACCCAAAGCACATGTTATACCTACAGGGTGACTTGTAATTTTACAGATTCCTTCTAGGACAATTGAGTGACCTATTTGCAACAATTAAGCACCCCATAAAGCATAGGCGAAATAAATTTTAATAGGCTTATCAAGAAAACCCAGTTTTTATATATTTTTGTAAATTTCTCAGAATTCGTCACTAATTATATAATCACTATATATAATAATTTTCTCCAAACCCTCGAACTGATTATCCTTCATTGCTTTTCTATTGGGTACCCAATACTTTAGCAAACCTTTTGATGTATCCAAATGTTTTAAAGCATCAAACAGTTAAAAAAAATATGTTTATTAACCATTAAAAAAAACAAAAATTCGTAAATATTGGCCTTTCTCGAATCCCATAAATTTGATAGGCTTTAGGGGGTGTTTAATTGTTGTAAATGGCTCAAACTATCACGTCCTGGAAGGAATAGGTTTCTGTCTCTTAAAATACACTGTCTCTTAAAATACAGGTTAGCCTAGTTTAAGAGGCAGGGTTACTATAATTATGACAGAAATTTTTGCAACACACTGTAATGCCTAGAATAAGTCTACCCACTAGTTATATCTACTGTGTACACTTCTGTAACTATTTTGGTAAATAAACTTTATTATTATTAAAAAAAAAAAAAAAAAAAAAATAGGTACTTACGTCAAATTACAAGTCACCCTGAACAGTTGATTACCAGTTTGTTGAGTAGTGGCACTACATTTATGTATATGTATTTTCTGATCACTCCAATAAAAGTGTTTATGTGGTTAATGCTATAAGGATTCATCGAAGACACTTCAAAATGTATCCCCTTAGCCCCCATATATTGAAAGATTTTCCCATCGTCTCGGCCAGCCCGTGTGTATCCTAAACAAAGGTGTCAAGAGCGTTATCTAGCCGTCCCCAGAATTAACGGCGGAAGAGGCCTCGGCTCGGTTGCAATAAATTACGCCTCAAGTTGATCCCACTCAGCAGATAAATCAAATGTAAAGGACGGAATGGGAATTCGATGATGCCCCTGTTTATTTCGATTTAGCAAAGACCCTTGGCCCAATCCCGATTTGCGGATCTCCAACGTGAGTAGCGTTATCCAAGTTGTTCTTTATTGGGGTGCCTGCGACGACACGTGAGTTTTTTGATATCGTATAAAAAGTGCGAGGCGATAGAAAGGATCGATTCACTAAAATATAACTTCGTGGAATGGTTCTATTGAGAGGAAAAATTTGTTGGAGTATCATAACATTTTTGTATTCTATCTATATATATTAAAAATCGATGTTGAAATAACTGTACATCTGTTTAAGTTGTTTATTGGTTTAATTATAATATTTAACACAACTAAGTACTAAATTTTACTTTTTACTTTTACTTTCATTCGGTACTAAATTAAATGACTAACTTATTATACAAATAAATACAATAACAAAAGGACCCCTTAGGCGTAGAAGAAGTCGCATCGCTGTCATCCGGAAACGTGTCCAGAAGACTGGCAGCATGGCAGCTACGTTGAATGGCAATGCTAATTCTTTAATCAAAGAACGACCCAGTTTGACATTAATAGACGTATCATAGAGAAGGTTTTTTCGACCTTCATGCCGGAAAAGCCGCGGAGAAAACTGTTATGAGTGCCTGTTATTGAAAGACATTCAGATAAAACAAAATATAATATCCGCAATATGACACAATACATTTTTTCGCCAAAACTTATCCTCATATCCCATAGTTAGTAAGTTGGCAACATTATTTACAATACAGGCGCGACGCCCGTGCCGCTGGGAATTAAGCAATAACAGAACTACAGAATAAACACCGAAAGATAAGTACATACAATACACTGGGCCACATATTCTGGGGACCCGGTACTGCGAAAAGTTTTCACATAAATCAGTGGGCTAACTTTATTCAAACGACTCTCCAGCGACATTCGTTCGGAATCCACGTCAAGTGAAACTTTGTGGAGTAGCTTCTTTGTAAAAGTGGCGGGAGTTACCGGGGTCCTCTTCGGCTCTTCGGCGACTTGGTTTGTTTCATGAACACATCTGTAACTACTGTCGGACTCACGGTGAACGTTTAACAACAAACTGTTGCGTATATCTTTACTGATCGTTGCTGCTGCTGTTGTTGAACGATTTCAATTCGGTTACGTCATTGTTTCTGGGAAAATGTAAATACTCCCGACCGACTAAGACTAGAGCTTCTATTATTCTGATATATTGCTATAGTATCAATTCGATTTAGGGCTGATTATTCAATCGACAGATAATTTGTATTCGAAGAATATTTACGTCTGACAGATTTTGTATGGGAGACCTGTCAAAAATTCAAAATTATTCCTCCGATAAAATTACCTGGCGTTGGAAAACACAGCCCATAATTAAATTAATTCGAAATGAAAATAAAAACTTTTTATTTCTGTATTTTAAAGAAGCACAACCCAGACAAATTTTCTAAGTAAAAAAGGATACAGGAAGTCTCTAAATGATGTTGCCAGTCTAGAAAACTAGATATGTAGCATAATAACACGAATATTGGCTATGGTTATTAAAAAAATCTTAAACTAATTATATGTTCAAATGGGCTTGAACAGACAATGATAACAATGGCGCTTTTATTAAATTCGCAGTATTTATTCGCTGTGCCAATTAGTGGGTTTCACGAATTCAAATGTATTTATAGCTAGCCTATATTTTAATTAAATCTTGGTCTCTTTAAGTACTTGTTCAGGTTTCATGTGATTTGTTTTAAAAATATTTAGGTAAAACGCCGATATTGCTCGCGAACATATACAAATTAAAACCAACTAACAACTCCTGCACATTTTTGCGATCGTCCATAATTTCCAGACGTTACTTAAAGTTCCTATAAGTTTCCCATCGGGGTTCGCACTTAACTACTTCATTAAAATTCATTTAGTAGTCGTCGGGCTTTCTGTGAAGCTGAGAAGCGATCACAGCCCTCTAATCTGGGTGGCGGGAACCCTGTGGGAACGGGCACATGTTCAATTAAATTTTATCTGCACGACTACCGGATCCATATTGCAGTGCAACTGAAACTCATAATCATAGTGCGTTGCTCTTTTGTTGGAGTAGCCTGGAAGTTAGGGGTTTGCATGTGCGGTTTTACGATTTTTGACGTTAATTTTTGCCTGTATCAAAAATTGTATTATGTCATGTGGGATAATACATCTTACACATTGTAAGCAGTGTGGCCAAAACATAGTACACAGTTCACCTACTACTGTTTTAAGTATGGTTAGAAAATTTATTTAACCGTATGAATTTTCCAATTGTGTTGGTTTTATTATTTATTTATTTAACACATTGAAGGACACTGAACGAGACACAATAGAACTTTTATTGTTATTACGTCGAGAGGCGTTAAGTGTTAAAATCCAAAAAGGTACAAAGGCGGACTTAATGCCTTAGGCATTTTCTGGTTCAGAGATTTCCAAGAATTTAAATTACGAGTGAGTTATGTACGACCTTATACCCTCTTGCGCAACACATTTTCAATCACAATCCGGAGTATTTTGAAGGAAATAGCTAAGCTGTTACTTCATTTGTCTGGAAAATTCGTCTGCTCAACAATGAATATTGATGAACTGTCAAAATTAAAGACGAAAATGTTTATTAAAATGTTTTTATTTTCAGGGTAGGTACATACCACATACCTTTTTATTCTTATGATATCAAATATTGTGAGATAAAAGAGCCTTTTTAAAAATGAATAATAAGATTTTTAACAAATAGTATCAACAGCTTTCATTTAATAAATAATAATAATTGTTACCTAATTAAGATATCTACTGTTCCTTATTTTTAACCGACTACGAAAAAGTGGAGGTTCTATGATCGTCCGTATGTATTTTTTTTATGTATGTTCGTCGATAGTATCAAATCTAGACCGATTTTTAAAACTCTTTTTTCATAGAAAGGCTCGCATGGTTGTCCCATACAGATTTTATTAACTTTACTCGGGTAATTTTTGAGTTGCAATAGTTCGTATTTGATCCACTTGGTTTATGTAAATTGAAATAATAAGTAAGCAAATAACAAAATAAAATCCTAACTTATCTAAAACTATACACAAACTAAAATATAACGTCGAAATATTCATCCACATCACTGTCAACTGGTAATGTACCCAAGAGACTGGCGGCATTACCACGTTTTAAGGCAATGCTTAGCCTTTGGCCAAGGTAAAAGCCAGCCCTTGGGTCACGGGAAGTTGGTTTATGTTGAGGATGTATTAAAACTTTCTGTCACTGTGGTTTACATATCCATATGATTTTTTTTTTAGTTTTTTTAGGTCCAAATAAATTGGCGTGAGGTAGGTCTCACTCAGGTATCACAACTAAAAAGAGAAAAAAAAATATTTTACAAATAAATACAACCAGCTTTTTTTCAAAATTTTAAACCGTCAAAAAAAAACGTTATTAAATGAAAAATTACAAAGTGAATTTTTGAAAGTCGGTGTTAAAAAACGAAAATACACAGAACCTAAGATACTATAACTTCCTTTGTTTTCGACAAAGCAAATCGTGTTAGTGAAATGGGAACGATTGCATTTCATTGTGTTTATTTGCCTTCATTGTGTTACTGAACAATCTGGTTACAAAATACGTAATAATTTACAGCTAAAGCTTTAGCTTTAGTAGTAATCGTAATCTAGATGTAGCGTACAGCTGTAGGCTTCATCTAGATTACGATGACATTCGAAATGGAAGTCATCTTAATAGATATAGCCTTTTATTTATGTAGGTTTTTCTACAGCTTGCGTGAAGAACTAACTGATCTATAGCTCTGGCTGTCATCATCTGCCTATGCCGTTTCCCAACTATGATAGGGTCGGTTTTCAGTTGAACAGGGTGCAGCTGAATATCAGTATTTTACATGGAGCGTCTGCCTATCTGCTGATCTCATCATCATCATCATTTCAGCCGAAAGGACTGCTGGACATAGGCCTCCCCCAAAGGGGGGGGGGTTGCCATAATCGCCACGCTTGGCAGGCGGGTTGGCGATCTCAGTTTAGTATGGTGGTGGAATGCATAGAGAACGCTGCTGCCCATTCTCCGGTACGATCCTTAGTCGCCTTTTACGACACCCACGGGAAGTATGGGGTGGTGCTATTCTTTAAGTCCGGCACCACAAAGACTCTGCTGATCTATTTTGTAAAAATCTCACCTTCAAATGAGCTTGAAGCGAGCTGTCAAAAATGTCAATCAAGTTTTCAAGTGATTTTTTTAACGAAAAGGACGGCTGACCTCAACAACCCAGTAGTACAATACCCCTTAGTAAGACTGGTTGTCAGACTTATTTATGAACTTATTAGCAGAGCTCCGCGGTTTCATTCGCGGGAATATCGGTATAAAAACTATCCCATGTCCTTACCCGGGACTTAAACTATCTCTATACCAAATTTTATCTAAATCGGTTCAGCGGCACGTGAAGAGTTAACAGACAGACCGACACACTTTCGCATTTATAATAAAAAGCATGGATCTATTAATTACTTAATCTGTTGTCAGGTGGCGTAAAACCCTTTCCCACTGTTATTAAGTCATAGTAATTAGTACGTCATAGTAATTTACTAATTGTGTCATCCTCTATAATTTTGTTGAATCAACAACGTCGTCGGGAGTGCCAGTTTTTATTTACCAAAGCGTAATCGGATTTTGCAAATAAGTTGGTAAGACGAGGCTGGGGGCGTCCGTCGGGGTCACAAACAGGATTTTAATAAAAGTTAATTTATTCAATAAAAGCCTCTGAGGGTCTATGCCCGTTTTCTGTAATGAAATTGGAATTTGCTTTCGTTTAGATCCCGTCAATTGTTGCCGAATAGTTGGAAACACACATTTGGGACCACATCTGGATATTTTGTTGATAAAATGTTTGCAAGAATCCCAGACATGATAACCTTTATTGCACAACTTTCAAAATGTACCATCTTACTGTAAGTATCCAGTATAGATGATGAAAAAGTACTTAGATGTTATCAAGCGCCGCAGCGGACTTATCTATAACAGTTTGAACGCAGATAAACATGGAACGAGAATTTTCTCATAAGATTTTCAAAGCTTCTCAAAAATATTTTCTAAATTAAGTTTTCATTATAACTACCTGTTATCGAAACAATATTCCAGTTAATACCACTGGATTTCAAAGAACTTCTCAGATAATTAAGAGAAAATATCCGGTTCATTAAAAGTAATTGTAATGAAAATTCTTCGTCTGAAGTAGTTTGTAACGTATAATTTTCAGATGCCTATCAATATTTTCAATCAAGATCAAGTAAATCAAGTATTTTCTACCTGAACAGACAGCTGTGCTGCTGGGGTGTTTATTAGACCTCTTTTTCTCCCCAGCGAAAGCTCTAGGAAGTGGTAAAGGGCGGGCGTTTTGGGGGACTGTCTTTTGTAATTTTGACGTTCAAAAAGTGCTGATTCTCAGCCTAGTTTGAATAAATGACTTTTGATTTTGAATACTATGGATAACATGTAGGTCTGGCAGAAAAGTTATCCAGTCAAATAATAAACCACAATTATTGTTAAACACACTACTTAATTAACTAAAATTAATGAGGTTATATTTTAAATGTTTCAGCAATTCACACACGTATAACACAACAACAAATCTAAAATTATAGAAACCTAACCCCACAATAAAAATTGCTGTAACATTTTTATTACTCGAAAAAACACGTCAGGGAGTCACGTGCAACAGCTGGCACGATCGTAATTTTAACACAAAAAAGGTTTTTAAAACACATGGAATTTTAAATAAGTCACTGAAAGTTTCTCCGGCAGTTCACAGATAACAAAGAGTAAGTACGCAGCCGCGAGGTCTAGCTGCAATGCCTACTGATTTATTTGAAAAGTTACCTCTTAAAAGTATTCCTAAGAAAGTAAAAGAAGAAGCCATATTCGGCCAGTCGCAAAACGCTCGACGTTCAAATGTTTGGAAATGGAAACTCAGCGAGAAAGTTATTTTTAAATTGTACCTTTCGCGGCGAGGATTCAACATTTATAACGTTCTTCCTTCCAGCCAGAGTTTTTCTATAAATATTCCCGCTGAATATTTTGATGACAGGTATTTTAAAAGAAAAGGTACAATTATTACACCACTATAAGTAATTGGAAAGTGACCAAGAATGTCTCACTTTAAATTAGATAACAAGATACTACTTTTACAAGCACTATAATAACATCTCAAACAACTAGACCGACCGACAAATTCCGACGAGCAGCCGTAAATTATATTTCACTCCGGCTTCACGTAACAAGGAAAAATGTCTCAAAGATAGAGTAGGGAGTAATTTAACTGTGTACTTAACCCCTGAGTGCTCACTCAGTACGTTTCAGGGGGACGACCTGAGCATATATTGTTTCTCCATGTTTTGTTAAGTACCATAGTCAATGCCCCACTCTATTCCCCCTTTGGTACGTCGATGAAATCGTTCTAAACACATTCAAGATTTGTCGTTGCAGTAGGATGGTATTCGGAACACCGAAAAGGGATTATCGAAGTCGATATACTCGTTCGCGTATCGAGCATCGTTCCAATTGTACTGATATCGCTGAGATACGTTATATTTTGTGCTGAAATGCAATATTGTTTTGTTGCCATTGGAGTTAACAATCTCTCGGATATAATTGAAGGTATGTTTTATTATTTTTAAATTCCGTATGACATTCATGTTTTTATTCACGTAAAGCGAAATGTTTCATCATACATCGATATACTTAGCAACATTTTGAAACAACCCGAAGTATAATAAATGTAGGTAAGTATACAGCTGTTGTTTCAGAAACTTTGTTCCTCATTTCTAAGTTCCAAACTAAATACTAAGTATTTATCTTACCAAGAGGACAAAGTGGACATTATCGCTCCTTCCTGTGACTGAAATGTTCCTTTTGAACAACCTTGAACTTTCCGCCCTAAGCTCCGAACCAGTCTGTACCATATTTCTTCTTAGGATAGAGGTGAGCGACTATTCTTAGTAAGCGTATTCCACATATATTGAATATATTATAGCTGTCACAGAACTCGATTTCAATAAATCTTTTACAGCGAATAACTTAGGTCTTGCTGCGGCTTTTTTGGTCTGGCATTGTCGCGATCTAATTTAGAACTGTGGGTGTAACATAAAGTTATACGCATTGATCTATATTTAACGTGCGGCTTTGTATGAATGTCTTTTATTCGACATTGAGATCAGAATCTTGGAAGCCTTGATTAATAATTCCAAGCAACTATATATAGCTCAAGAAAATAAATACATAGAGTAGTGTTCCTTTTTTGACTCGAGCACGAGCAACGAAAACACAACTTAGTAGCAATAGGGACAAATAGATAATTTTCTTGAGATCAGTTTATTTCATCGACAAGACAAAAGAGTGTGTCACCACCCTAGCGGAAATGCAGTGCGACGGCGCTACTTACGACAATCAAGATGTCGTGACGCTCCGCCTTACACCTATGACTATAATATCTTCGGATTAATCTCGCGCTTATACTACTGCTGGGATTCGCGGTAACACGCCACATTCTAAACAATGCAAGGAAATTGTGGCTCCCTGCAATATAGCGAGCGTGAATGCGTTTCATGTGAATTTAATATAGTAAATGGTTCTGATGAAATCTTAAATAACTACTAACTTCTCGAGTGGTTCGACTTGAAATGTATGAAACATAATGACATACAGTATACTCTATTTATTGTAACATTAGAATATAAGGGCCAAATAACAACAGTTGTTGTGTAACATTGAAATGACTGAATTTTAGAGTTATTTTTTAAATGTAAAAATGGTGAATAGATTACATTGCTTTATATTAATCGTTAAAAAACTGAACTTAGTTTACGTTTATATCGAAAGAGTTATAACCGTTATTTTTCTTATGTTATAATAAATGGAGGATGGCAACCTAGAAACCGGTAAGTTATTAGAATCCATTTTTAATACCAAGTATTTTATGCGATACTGATTTTTTTAAAGGGCAAGCAGGTTATTATTACAACTTCATCCATACTAGGACCAAAATAATTATATGCCATCAAAAACATAACTTGTAAAAAAAGCCGTCCCGCAACTCAGTTCTTCTACCATAAAAAGTTGTGAGATCCATGTAATACCAAGTCGGTTAATTTAGTCAGTCCCTACTTAAGGGACCTTCTGTCTTAAGTTATTACGTAATTAGGTAACCTAACAACATCTTGTAGTGACCATATCAATATTAAAAATATTTTATGTTTTAAATAAATAGATTGACTTGGCCATCGCATGAAATGTCAATCTATTTATTTAAAACATAAAATTAGCTATTCATCCAATTATACAGAAACTAAATTCAAAATTTAACGTATGGTATTTAGACGATGGAACGCTAGGAGGTGACGTAGATACTGTTTTGAAAGATCTACAACTCCTCAAACAGGAATTTCAATCTATTGGCTTGGACCTTAACCCCTCAAAACGTGAACTTTACCTTTCTGACACTACCGACAGACAATTGACTCTAGATAAATTTAATACAATAGCCCCACAAATCAAAATTTTAGACAAAAGTTCACTGCACCTCCTAGGTTCCCCGATTTTAGAAGATAGTTTTACTCCTTTTATCGACGAAAAAATTAAAAATTTCAACGAGATTTCGGACAGACTCTCCAAAATTAATTTACATTCGGCGTTCACCCTGATTAGATACTGTTGTTTTGGCCCAAATTTTATGTATTTTCTACGCTCTTCCCCTTTATGGAAGCAGTCACACCTCTTGTACAAAATTGACCAAATTATTCGCAGCACACTAACATCCATTTTAAATGTGGCCTTGGACAATCGAGCGTGGCTTCAAGCCACACTACCCATCCGTTTTGGTGGCCTCGGCGTCCGCAAAATTACCAGTATTACCTTACGTTCCTGTCTTCTGTCCACAGCACTGAAAAGTTGACCAGGAAAATGTTAGCCCCTTGCCTGGTTGACTCTGAAGTGCCGTGCTTGACCGACGCGGTGAACGCCTAGAAAGCGGCTTGCCCGGATACAGATCGGCCCGTAAACCCATCTTCCCAGAGACAGTGGGATGAGCCGCTCTGCAGGTTGGTACGGAATAATCTTATTAATACGTCCACCAATTCTGCTGAGCGTGCCCGCCTGCTGGCTGTGGGTGAGTGGGAGTCAGGGCTCTGGCTTCAAGCACTCCCGTCACCTAACATAGGCACTTTGCTGGGTGACACCACCTTCCGGCTCGCTACCTGACTACGTTTGGGCGCTCCTTGCGGGGCTCCGCATCGCTGTCAGTGCGGTGAAGCTATCGACTGTCTCGGACACCATGGCCTATCTTGCAGTAGGAGCGCAGGCCGGACAGCACGGCACGCCAGCATTAATGACATCATCCGTCGTGCTCTTGTCACCGCCGGAGTGCCAGCTGTTTTAGAACCCAACGGCCTGGCACGCGACTATAGGAAGAGACCAGACGGGATGACCATAATGCCCTGG
This sequence comes from Mesoligia furuncula, assembly GCA_916614155.1. Classification (NCBI taxonomy): domain Eukaryota; kingdom Metazoa; phylum Arthropoda; class Insecta; order Lepidoptera; family Noctuidae; genus Mesoligia; species Mesoligia furuncula. The sequence continues at coordinate 18,811,866 of OU744800.1, read as the reverse complement.
AAGTTAGGCAGACCTTTGGTGTGGGATGCAACATGTGTCGACACCCTTGCGCCATCTCATCTTTCTAGCACGGTGGGCTGTGCTGGAGCGGCTGCTGCAGGTGCAGAAAACCTCAAACGACGAAAATATTCCAACCTGATTGGGAGTTATATGTTCGAGCCGTTTGGGGTTGAAACACTAGGGCCATGAGGTCCGAGTGCCCACTTGGTTTTTCAAGATATCGCCAAGCGGTTAGTCGACTCTTCACGTGACCAGAGGGCTGGCCTATTTCTTGGCCAAAGAATTAGCATTGCCATTCAACGTGGCAATGCTGCTAGCCTTTTGGGCACTGTTCCTGTTGACAGCGATGCGGACGAATTTTTTGATGCCCTATGATTATTTTCCTTATTTTTTCATATAAATGTACTCGTATATATTATTATTATTATTTTAAATATTAGCATAGATTATGTAAATAAACATAAAAGATTTTTAGATCAAATTTTATCGAAATCCGTTCAGAGGCTTAGGCGTGAAAAGTTAACATACAGACAGACAGACAGAGTTACTTTCGAATTTATAATATTAGTAGGTATGGATAATTATTATTTTCCTCGCTAGAGAGCTCCGATAAACGCGTGCGATCGCTGCTAATCATAAAGTGCTATAGATATTTACACTCCAAGGCGGAGTCGTCTATGAATCTCCACCTGAACAGGTTTTTCTTGCTTCGGCCAACCTGGGTCCGGAGTCTGTTTAAAGACTTCCAGGTTATCCAAGGGAAACTTATGTCCAGGTGGGAGGTCTTCAGTAGGTGGGACAAACGGTTTAGGTAAGGAAGCACTGTCTCGCCACAGCTTCAGTTTCTCTTGTGATGGTTTGCCAGTGAGTGGAACGACACACTCTAAAAGACTGTTTCGACTTTTCAGCCTTTGTAGCACAAGGATGTTGTAGTGCAAAGGGTTTCGTGTATCGAAGACCATTTTGGCTCTTTCGCTGGAGCTTGCCACCGCTCTGCGAAGCACTGGTGATGACCTAGATGCACATCAAGAAGGCTGGTTTGAGGTGGCGCAAGAAAAAAGAGTCTGGAAGGATATGGGGGAGGCCTTTGCCTAGCAGTGGGACACAATAGGCTAAATATAAATAAATAAATAAATAATGTTCGTAATGTCAGAAATATTGAAAAAGAAAAAGGGAAGCACCTCTTCCAAATATTGAAATTTTAACTAGTGAGCCCAAGTGTAATATGCTTGTCTACATAGTGTGCGTTTAATGCATGTTTTAAATTTCTTCTCATTTAATTGAAGAATATCGAATGGTATTTTATTATAACATTTTACACAGTAACCCATAAAAGAAGTTTTTACTTTAGACAATCTGAAACGCGGTTGATCTAATTTGTCCCTATTTCTAGTGTTAAAATTATGCCTGTCACTTATCTTACTAAAAAGATGTAGATTTTTTCGAACGTACATAATGTTTTCATATATATATTGACAAGGAACCGTCATGATGTTATGATGTTAATTTCTTTATCGATATTTAGGGGAGTTGCTGTGCTCGATGGACACCCCACCCCAAACGATGAGAGGTCGTGACTACTTAACCGGACTATCCTGTGGTTGCCTTAAGTAAACTCACCAGCGCAACCGCTATGTCCCTACATTTTAAATCTGTAATATCTTCGAAAACATTAATTTAAATTACATGCTGTAAGGGCCAAATTGATCTATATTAAATGCACAATGTATTTAAGGGACTTAATTTGATAAGGATTAATGCTGTATTGCTTAAAATCGCTTCGTAAATAAGCCATTATTTCTCGTAAAAAGTAAAAATGGTTATTGTGGGTTATCCCTAAGAGATAGACATATACCATTACCGACTTTTTGTAGATCTTTTTAAGGTGTACAATACTGTTGTACATTATTTTGATCTATCTCGTAGGGTTCAGCTAGCTTTTGCAATATAAGCGCAAAAAATGTGTTTATTTACGACATCACATTAGAAACCTCTAAAATTATCAGTGTTTCTCGACTATATTATGCATGTATTATACATATAAAATCGCATCAAAATCCGTTGCGCAGTTTTAAAGATCTAAGCATACATGCGGACAGACAGACAGCGGGAAGCGACTTTGTTTTATACTATGCAGTGATAAACAAGTACACTGATTCATTAACTGCAAATGTAACTTTGTAATACTATATATTTTATGGGATTACAAAGTTATTTGTGCAGTTAGTGTATCTAGAAAAGTGGAACGAAATTGCAAAATATTTTAGTTTTTACTTGATTTATACACTAAACACTAATTGTATTCTAAATTTGAAGCTTTTATGTCTGCTAGAAGTGCCTTAGAGTTTTGATGATCGGTCAGTCAGTCAGTGAGTGAGTGACAAAATGAAGAAACTTTGACTAGATATAATTCTTAAATCTACTGGTTCAAATTGAATGAAATTTGAAATATACCGTGTTTATACAATGCCAGCTTGATTACTGAAAATTCAGGTCTCTAGTTTTATCCGCAACGAAGTTATAGGGGGTCGAAAATGGCCTGAACTGCTTCACCCGAAAGGTAATCTGGGGGCACTGCCCTGCCCCCAGATTACCTTTCCCGGTCTCCTCTTTTTATAGAAACCTAATAAATCATACTTACCATAAATTAGATAAGTGCCTAATATTGTGTGGCTACTTACATACCTTTATCATAAACTCAAATCAAAATCATTTTCCTTTTTCATTTATTTTGCGCACTTGAAAGAAAGAAAGAAAGAAAATATGTTTATTTGCGGTAAACATGACGCACAAAAAGAACAAAACACAAAAAAAAAAATAAGAAGAACGGTACGCTTACGACGAGACGATTATTTTATGATTTCGATTCTAGAGGCTTGTTTATTGTATCATGCAACAATGAATGCAGGTGGGTCGGTACCTACATTCCTTAGTACATGCTAGCAGTGTTATAGCGAGCAAGCAAGTGAACTCAGGGCAGCTCGCAATATCGGGTTTCTTGAATTATTATTATCGGACGGACATGGATAGTTCCAGGTTCAAAGCCCCGACATAGTCTTCGTGTTAGGTTGTGTACATGACTGAATTTTTAAAACGAATCGGATACTGGTATGGCTTTCGAACTAAGTTTTCTTTTTATGAAACAATTCTTTGCGGAATGCCCAACGTCAACTGTTCGAAATTAAGGTGCTTACAAGACCTAAACGCAAAAAACGCAAGTTTTATTAACTATTTTTATTATTTTTAAACAATAAAAGTTTATGATCGACTGCAGTAAACAAAATCATAAAAATAAGTATATGATATTCTTCAGGATATATGCTAGGTAGATACTGTATTGAAAACATAATATAACTAATTTGATGCGATAGAAAAAAATCATGAACGTGTCTCTTTTTACAATAAAAACCATACTAATATACATACAATCATTATGATTTTTTGTCAGATTATTGTACAAGCAATGTACTAAAATACTAGTGTTTTAATTTTTTCGTCCAAACAAAAGATTTTTGTAATTAAATAAATGCTTCATATTTTGCAATAAATTACCAGCGTTGTGTCATCTGTTCGATGCAGTCCAACAGTGATCGCGCTTTAGGTCATGTAAGCCCCTTAAAGGAATATCTTCTCTGATGTTCGGTCATGTACAGGGTCAAAATAAATTAGCTAGCGAAACTCCGCAGACGTGATAGGCTTAGATGATATCTAAACATGATACAAAAAGCATGAGCATGTGAGGAAACCGGCATGTCCCAGAACCAAAAATTCGAAGACATGTGACATCTGCTAATCCGCACCGGGCCCGCGTGGTGGATTACGGCCCACTCCCTCTCACCGAGAGGAGGCCTATGTCCCAGCAGTGGAAACATTATAAGTAGGCTGATTATGGTGATTATGGTAATACAAAAAGAAATTAGTTTGATGAGTTTTTTGGTTCATCAATTGCCTGTAGGGTAGTCACTTCAAATATCTGTTTAAAAAGGTAGTTCCTAGCTACTTTTACACGAAACTTCACGGGTGTGAAAAAAAAATACGTAAGTTTTCAACTCATACTTCAAGTAACGACACTACCAACGGTCGTTGACCCCAAAAAAAAAGAAAATCAATTTTTTTTTTGTTTTATCACGTTTAGATATAGATGTGGGCCACGTACGTGAAGTGTCGCTAGCTAATTTAATTTGACCCTGTATGTAAGTACAATCTGAGTTTTTGTTCCTCTTCAATGAACTCATCCTAATGAACATTATACTGCAGTAAACAAAATCATAAAAATATATGATATTCTTCAGGATATATGCTAGGTAGATACTGTATTGAAAACATAATATAACTAATTTGATGCGATAGAAAAAAATCATGAACGTGTCTCTTTTTACAATAAAAACCATACTAATATACATACAATCATTATGATTTTTTGTCAGATTATTGTACAAGCAATATACTAAAATACTAGTGTTTTAATTTTTTCGTCCAAACAAAACATTTTGTAATTAAATAAATGCTTCATATTTTGCAATAAATTACCAGCGTTGTGTCATCTGTTCGATGCAGTCCAACAGTGACCGCGCTTTAGGTCATGTAAGCCCCTTAAAGGAATATCTTCTCTGATGTTCGGTCATGTACAGGGACAAATTAAATTAGCTAGCGAAACTCCGCAGACGTGATAGGCTTAGATGATATCTAAACATGATACAAAAAGCATGAGCATGTGAGGAAACTGGCATGTCCCAGAAACAAAAAATTCGAAGACATGTGACATCTGCTAATCCGCACTGGGCTCGCGTGGTGGATTACGGCCCACTCCCTCTCACCGAGAGGAGGCCTGTGTCCCAGCAGTGGGAACATTATAGGCTGATTATGGTGGTTATGGTAATACGAAAAGAAATTAGTTTGATGAGTTTTTTGGTTCATCAATTGCCTGTAGGGTAGTCACTTCAAATATCTGTTTAAAAAGGTAGTTCCTAGCTATCTTTACACGAAACTTCACGGGTGAGAAAAAAAAATAGTTTACAACTCATACTTCAAGCAACGACACTACCAACGGTTGTTGACCCCAAAAAAAAAGAACATCAAATATTTTTTTTGTTTTATCACGTTTAGATATAGATGTGGGCCACGTACGTGAAGTGTCGCTAGCTAATTTAATTTGACCCTGTATGTAAGTACAATCTGAGTTTTTGTTCCTCTTCAATGAACTCATCCTAATGAACAATATAGATTTAAATATAAACATAACTAACATGACCCCTGTAATCTTCGAAGGCTGAGAGAGAGGTGAGCCTATAGTACACCCATATTTCGCCAGTTATGTCTAAGGCCACGGACACGAAGTCAGCGATTGCGGGGCGGTGGCTGCGGCGGCGGCGGTAGCGGCATTGGGCGCGGGGAGCAGCGCGGCGACGCAGACCCTTCGTTGTCTCGAAGGCAGCAGGCAGACCGCGCGGCCCTAGAATGGCGTAGTGTTGTATTATGAGAAATGATTGTCTTTTTTCGCGAACGAAATGTCTAAACAGCGACGACAACATCTTTTTGATACAACATTTTGAAACGTCTGTCGTTATAAAGTAAAAAATAAAATGCACAAGACTACGTCAATGCAGACGAGCGGGCACTGCTAGACTGGTGGACACCGCTCGTACGCCGCTCCCCGCGGCGCGCCGCGCCGCTGCCTTTCGAGGCCAGTTCCATAAAAATCTATGCATTGTAACGCGTCGCTCCCCGCGCCGCCGCCGCCGCCGCCGCCGCGCCCGCTGACTTCGTGTCCGCAGCCCCATGTAGAGATGTGCCGTTGCAAGCAATATTGCCCGAAGTGGGAATATTGATGAGTGGAAATATTTGGGAATATTGCTTTATTATTAGTCAAATTAACTGCGGAAACTATGTACAATACTTAAAATTAGCATTTAAAGGCCATACTCTACATCGTGTACAATAAAATATTGTTTTGGGTAAAATTGCTAATAATACCAGCATTTTTGGCAATATTCCCGGTATTTTACCGGCAATGTTACCCATATTGCCATACACGGTAGTGACTAAAATTGAGATGAGAATTGAAAATTGTTGTGTATTGAATAAAAGGCATAAATTCGAAATATTTCTTTTAATGTTGTACTTGTTTTTCATATACTTACACATAATATACAGGAATAAGTATATAATATGGAAATAACGACAAATCTTTTTGAACGACACGCGTGTGCGTATTTCAAATATTTTATGATCGATATAAAAGGCATAAATTCGAAACATTTCTTTTAATGTTGTACTTGTTTTTCATATACATATAATATACAGGTATAAGTATATAATATGGAAATATTGAAAAATCATTTTGAATGACACGCGTCTGCGTTTTTCAAATATTTTATGATCGATATACTACACAAATATAACTAAACGATAATTACAATTGCAGTAATAATAAAATATATTGGTATTATTTTGCTGGCAATATTGGTATTTTACCGGTAGTGGCAACATTGGGAATATTGCCGGCAGTGGCAATATTGCCTCCAGGCACATCACTAGTCCCATGTAATAGTGGGTGGATTTTAAATATGTTAGTCCCTGTGGTTTTAAATGGTGTACAAGAAAGAATCTAATATATATAAACAACTTACTATGGGTCCAACCATGAAATGAAAAAAATATATACGTATAGGATTTAAGAGCAAACTAGTCGCGAGCTCGAACTCACTGGTGGTCATGGTCAAAAATCACGTTGTCTTATCTGGCTTCGTGCCCGACTGAGCTAGTATCAGTGATGAGCAGTTAGACGCTAGTCTACATGAAAAAAGTCTAGTTCTCACCCACAGAAATACCATTCCGAACTGATAGGCGCGGAAAAAAAAATTAAAAGTGCTTCGGAAAAAAGTGTTTTATGAAAAAAATAATGCGTAAATCAATTAAAAATAAAGTTTATTGAACTCTTCGATAATTGAGCTTTGTCGGTACGGACTTGGTTTTGAAGATTTTACAGTTCTTATATTACTTATTTACACCCAAAGTTACGTTAAAAATAGCAAGAAAAACGAATCTTTGTTGGCTCATAACTTTTTAATGGCTTTTTATTTTACTATTCTGTTTCCGTACAGACAACATTAATAATAAGACAAAACGATATTATGCTTAACTTTGGATGCACAATGTCAAACAGTGGAGTAATACACTCCCGAAATTTGTATGGAAAAAATATCGACTAGAGTCACCTTAAGAGATTGAATGTAAACAAAACCTAACTGAAAAGATGTGTGTAACTTGGTTGTTATGATACAATCATGTGATACGGAGGAATGAGTAAAGTCGAAGGAGTGAGGGAGGAGTGAGGGAAGTCGTGAGGAAAGTTTTGAGTCTGAATGTCGATGGCTTTATGAGTGGGGGAAGACTAAAGAAACGACGGATAGACTGCGTGAATGATGACATAGTTAGAAGGGGGTTGACTACCCAGATGACGACTAATAGAGAAGTAGTTGCGCCGACCCCAAGTAAATTGGAATAAGTGTAAACAAAAACTAAGCTAGTATAGGCAGACATATAGAGGTATGAGGAACTGTGTGTCAAGTTCATCCATACTCTATAGAAAAGGGAAGATCTTCCGGCAGACGGGTTTTGTGTCTGGTGATTCATGTCGCGCCATTGTATCTATGCTAGTTATGCGGTAAACTCTGCTTGCGAGATGCAGGATTGTGCGTGACGTCAGTATGACGCGTTGTTCGTATGCAGCGTTGTAGTTGCCGCTACAAATCTGAACTGCATTCGCGATTTATTTGCCAAAAATGTAAATAAATATGCGTTTAAGGAAAAATAACTTTAAATTCTACACCATAAAGTTCAGTTTACGCTACTACTTCAAAAAAATTTATAACTTTTTCAATAGTGCTAGTCACTCTGAAATCAACTTAATAACCATTAAAATTAAGTTGGTATTTGTTTAACTTGAAATAATATTAATATGAAACATAAGTTTGAAAAGACTTTAGACACTGAGAAGTGCAAACGTCCTTGCTGTGAAATTTTTTATGGAACAGAAAGAATGTAATGATGCAACAAATCTATTATCTTGTCTACGTTTATATAATTTCCTACGGCTTCTCTTACATAAACTTTTCGCAAATCGTACTTATTATTAGGAGGGCTTTTAACTTCGTCGAGAGCCTACTCTGCGTAACCTTTTTATTTCCTTGCTTACCATATAATTGTATATTCATGACATGAGAAGTATGCTGAGATACATTTGTGATGCTGCACTGGTGACGTCACATGTATTAGAAACATTGTGATACAATGGATAAAGATATAAATAATTCAACTTTACTGTTATTAGAAGCATTGTAAGGAAATTAATACAAATGACAAACAAAAATAAATAAAATAGGTTAAAAGGATGCAGACACAACTATAATGTAAGAAGTATTAAAACTGTGGTGTCATCTACTTCGCCACATGCAAACGACGCATCACACTGACGTCTCGCAAAATCCTGCATCGCGCAAGCAGAGTTTACCGCGCTACTAGCAAAGGATATACAACGTCCCGACATCAATCGTCGGGCAATTGCCCACCAGACAACACCCGTCTGGTCAGAGGATCCTCCCTTTTCTATGGAGGATGAGTGAATTTGTTCCCTGATCCTTTAAATTACATAAAAAAGTCTAAAGCGTTTTTCGATGTACTTTCAACAGACTTTGAAAATCGCCCTAACGACGTCGTGAAGACAACTTCCTATCCTTCAAATTACACAATTATTCGAAATACGATTTTGGTAACAAACTCTTATAATTACTTTTTCCCGGAAAACAATTTGAGAACATCGTAGTGCAAAACAACGGGTTAAACTGTTATTGTATTATTTGAACTTTATTATTATTTAGTTTGAATTTTCATTGTGTAATTTGATGTATAGGTTACCTAATGTAAGTTATTAAGCTTGACAAAGAGCATTTAGCAACATTTAGCAAGGCAGAGCTCGTTTTGTGATTACTGATTATTACATTTGGTTTCTACCAGGAAACGACCTACTATGTACCCAGGTAACATAATAACATCAATTTGTAGACGTCCACTGCTATCTAATCCACAGGAATTATAACTATTCGTGATATTGGTAGTGAATATCAAAAATGAGGTTTGATTCCCAGGTCGAGTAAAATGTTATTTGGTTTTTCCATTAGGAATTTATCGTATGAGCAGCCCGAAGTCTGTATTTGTGACCTGGTTGATAGCAATACTGCTGTCATAAAGAAAAAGGGCACAAAATTAACTTTTTTTTCCAGAATTGAGTTGTGTACATATTTGGAATCGGAAAAAAGGCGCATATGCCAGAAAAATGTTAGTTATGCCCTTTTTCATTATGTCAGCAGAATAGCCTCGCCACCACCATATTACAGGGGTTTTTTTTTTTTGTTTTTTTTTTTGGGTGGGAAATCATCAAATGACCTCTCCCACTCTGGGTGAAGCGGAAGGGAGTGTCAAACTCTTACTGACCCACCCGTGTTCCTTCCTCAGCCCTTTATGTTCCGGGCCAGCGGTAACCCTTTCGGACAATCCCGCTGACCCGGCAGGCTTCGGCCTTAAGGGTCCCCTTCCTCGATGCTGACATCTCTCGAGGCGCGCGTGGAACTCGTACGCGCCGTCCGGCACGGGCCTGGTCCTGATCGGACGGTGAGCTACCCATTACTCTCCGCAACAAGGGGCTTAGGCATAACTGGCAGAATACGGGTATACGATAATGGGTGCACCTCTACATAAATCTTTGGGGGAGACGGCATGGTGTGGTGTAAAATCAAAGATACGATGACACTCCTTTATAGAAATAAAGAAAAGAGTGCCTGGTAAGGTTAGTGCCGATGCACTAACCTTACCAGGCACTCTTTTCTTTATTCTAAAAAAATGAAATAGTAATAGTCTAAAAAACATTCAACTATATAGAACCGAGTCACTCATCAATAGTGCGATTTTATCGCGTGTCGTGCCTGTTTGAAGGAGCCTTTACGCTTGAGCACTGTAAAAACTATTTATGTTTAAAAAATGATAGGTACTCGTAAGTACTGCTGGTCTTTACCAATTTGTCTAAAAGTCAATAATTTGTTTCAATGACCAAGAGAGCAAGGTTGGTAAGCACACCTCGGTCGCAATCAAGGGAAGTCAGATTAAAGCTTATAAAAATAAAATAAAAACTGGGCAAGTGCGAGTCGGACTCGCACACGAAGGGTTCCGTACCACAAGGCAAAAACGCCGAAAAAAACATGTTTGTTGTATGGGAGCCCCCCTTAAATATTTATTTTATTTTTATTATTTATTATTAAAGTTAAAATACAACTGAGTATTTTGTGAATATTTCAAGTGCCTACCTGTTGCCATTTTTGATATCGAGCAAAAAAGGGCAAAAAAATCGCGTTTGTTGTATGGGAGCCCCCCTTAAATATTTATTTTATTTTGTTTTTAGTATTTGTTGTTATAGCGGCAACAGAAATACATCATGTGTGAAAATTTCAACTGTCTAGCTATCGCGGTTCTTGAGATACAGCCTGGTGACAGACAGACAGACAGACGGACAGACGGACAGACGGACAGACGGACAGACGGACAGACGGACAGACGGACAGACGGACAGACGGACAGACGGACAGACGGACAGACAGCGAAGTCTTAGTAATAGGGTCCCGTTTTTACCCTTTGGGTACGGAACCCTAAAAACGACGGGTTGCACTCCGGGAGTGCCGGCAGAAGTGAAAACTTGAATATTAACGTTGCTTACTGTACCTAACTGTCACCGTCACCGTCACCGTCGCCGTCACCGTCACCGTCACCGTCACCGTCGCCGTCACCATCACCGTCATTGTCACCGCCACCGTCACCGTCACCGTTAACGTCACCGTCACCGTCACCGTCACCGTCACCGTCACCGTCACCGTCACAGTCACCGTCACCGTCATCGTCACCGTCACCGTCATCGTCACCGTCAACGTCAACGTCACCGTCACCGTCACGTCACCGTCTGTCTGTCTGTCTGTCTGTCAGTGTGTCTGTCTGTCTGCCTGTAATTTGATCCTGTGTACTTGTTTTAAATTTTTGATATTTTGGATTCTTACGAATGTTCGATCAGGGTCACGTGACATCTTACGATCAGGGTCACGTCTATAGAATAGATGGGCAATCCACCCGGGTTTAAACCCGGTGCTTTGATAAAAACCCAATTTTGTGGGTGTTTATGGGTTTATCGGATGTTTATCAAAAGCACCGGGTTTAATCCACCATCTATAGCACGTCTCATCTTACGAATCTTACGATCAGGGTCACGTGACCTGACGCGAGTTTATCATTTTTTACCCATTACAAAAAAAGTGTACAACGCCGCTAAAGACGTTTTCACTTCAAAAATAAAAAATCTCCGTTTCAAAAAGTGCGTTCTAGACTACCTACGCCCTCGGTACCACCCGCATTTAAGTCGAATTTAATGAAGAGTAGCTGCGGCCGCAGATTTCTCTTTTAACCCCACATCAATGCAGTAATCCTCCAACCATGTACTTACTGAAACGATTTCATTGAAAAATTGCGTGAACCATATGCAATCGAAAGATAAATTGAGTTGAAATACGCTGCTTGTATTTTAATTTTTCATCATGAAAAATCATTACCTACTGAAATATGGAAACGAATTCAATATAATTAATTCCTTCCGAAGGTACAAGTTTTTCTGTTATTGAAAACCAGTATAATTCTTTAAAATATGTACCATTGTACCTGATAGGTACTTTACCTTTAATTACTTACAATCGCTTCAAGTCCCTTGTCTGTGTGGTGCCGGACTTAAAGAATAGCACCACCCCATACTTCCTGTGGGTATCGTAAAAGGCGACTAAGGGTCATACCGGAGAATGGGCAGCAGCGTTCTCTATGCATTCCACCACCATACCATACTGCGATTGCCAAACCGCCTGCCAAGCGTGGCGATTATGGCAAACCCCCCCCTATTGGGGGAGGCCTATGTCCAGCAGTGGACGTCTTTCGGCTGAAATGATGATGATGATGATCGCTTCAAGTACAGTCAGCATCATTACCAGATAAACATTTAATAGTAAATTATGACAGGACCTTTTATTAATTAACACTAGCCTCTGTCCGCAACTCCGTCCGCGTAAAATTTCTTTTTCCCCCAACCTAGGGTCGTTGCATTGCATCGCCTGCCCGGGCTACTCGTATTACTTCGTTTTCGCTTAGTATTCTTTGGGAATTATTTTTTTTTGCTCGGTTCCCAATGGCCTTAACGTGATGTTAAATAGCCTATAGCCCTCCTTAAGAATTGGGCTATCAAATGCAAAAATATTTTTGCAAATCCAACTGGTAGTTCCAGAGATCGCAAACAAGCAAAACAAACTTTTCAGCTTTAATATTAGTATAAATATATAGATTAAAAATTGTATAATAGAAAGAATCATTAGTATGTACTAATTCATAGCTCACTTTTCAAACGTGCAACCTTTACTTTTGAACTTCTATTTTATTTTTAGGGTTTTGTACCATAAGAGGAAAAACGGAACCCTGTAGGATGATTCCCACCAAACGGCTCGCATCGCATTGGATCGGATCTTACAATCTTTAAACGATATTAAATCGTGTACACAGTATTTAAAGTCTATATTACCAAAATACCAAGCCACACACACACAGCACACACGCGCAGCAGCTTGACCGCGGGCATCTTCCGACAGTATGCTGCGAGCCTGCGACGCGCGATCGGCTGCGTTCGCCTGTCGTCGAATCCGATTTTTGCCATAAATCATCAATCCAAATTTTTCTTTTCTTCTGTGTTTTTTGATTATTTTCTTCTTCTTCTAATGCCAACAATACTACGTCAATTTCAACTATTATCAAAAGTAGAACATGTCAACACGGTAGGAATGAAACTATTTGACTAGGCGCAGAAACGGATACTTTCACAAGCGACGGTACGGAGACGATCGTATGCGTCGGTCAAGACCCGTTTTCTCAGGAACGCGTGGAGTTATCAAGTTGAAATTAATACCAAATACTCAGGGCTGCAATCCCCTGAAGCAGTGACAAAAACAAACTTCTGAATCAACGTAATCAAAAGAAATGGGCGTTTATGTTCCGATCAAAACCTATAGGGTACTCCCCGTTGACATAGAATCATGAAGTTTGGCAAGAAGCAATGTCATGCAGCACAAGTAAAGGAAAAAATCCAAGAACCGTAAATTTGGAGTTACATTACAAAATAAAAATACAATGGGAACACAAGAACTATTTACATAACTGCAAATTTGTACGGATCCCTCGGTTCACGAGTCCAACTCGCACTTGACCGGTTTTTTTTTATCTCATCATTCGTGGTAACAACAATGTCATGTAGACTTGTAGAGGCCTTATAAGTGGCTATAAGTGTAGTTGCAGATAAGAAAAGGCATGAGACATGTTGCGCCCCAAATAAATAAGGGCAAGAGAATTATGTCTGCCGCTTGTCGGGCAAATTGGACCTCAATAGCACAGAACTGGTTCCTTGAGACAGTGAGGCGGGGTCGCAGCAGACCATATATTAGGCGATGGCGGGTCAAGCTAGATCGGTTCTGTCAAAACTAAAAGGAGGTCGCAAAAGATAGAAGGAGTGGATGAGGCTTTTGCCCAAGAGCGGGACAGCGTAAGCTCCCTGACGGTCAATCTCCGATCTGTCAATATCAGATCACAGATTTTCCCGATGTTTTCTTCAGTCGTAGACGTCATAGGCCGGCCAGAGCGAGGGTCATTTTCAATACTCTCTCGTCCGCGTTTAAATTCAGCAACCCACTTTTTCACAGTCGTATACGACGGAGCAGATTCCCCCAATGTTGTTGACATATCTTTGTGAATCTCTTTTGGAGTTATTTTTTTTAAACAGGTATCTGATGACCGAACTTTGCTCAATTTTCTCCATTCTTTAAAAACGCTGCACAAAGGCTCACAAAATTCAGTCTAATTTAAATACAGTTAATGCTATTGCGATAGAATTTTACAATTTGACAACCAGAGAGTAAACTAATCGAATGAGGTCAGTTACATTAAAATAGTTTAAGTATTTATGTGTTAGGCCGCGAACTTTTCAATCCACCTGGTAGTAAAAAGAAAAAAGAGAGATGAAGTATATCGCTAATACAATGCAGTCTGTCAACTGCATAACGTATTTAACAAGCATTCCATTTATTCAAACAAAACATTAACAGTATTCCAAAACAACTAACCAGACATTCCAAACAAACGGATCAATATGACTAAACCTGTCTTCATTCCACCGCTTTAGCGATTCGGTCGAAATGTGTGAGGTATTACCACTGTCATTTTGTAGTCGGTATCACACAGTATCACCAACAATCAAAGAGCGCGGACCAATTATAGCGCGTATTACACGCCGGGAATCCATTGCAGTGTTTACTTGCTGGCGTGGATACGGTAATTTATGTGTTGTGGGGAGGACACTGATTCGATGCACGCGACTAATTTAGCTGACTGTACTTTTTTGTTACCGTACTTTTTAAAATAGTTTTGTAGTTTTTATTGTTCCGTACCTAAAGGGTAAAAACGGGACCCTATTACTAAGACTTCGCTGTCTGTCCGTCTGTCCGTCTGTCCGTCTGTCTGTCACCAGGCTGTACCTCAAGAACCGCGATAGCTAGACAGTTGAAATTTTCACAAATAATGTATTTCTGTTGCCGTTATAACAACAAATACTAAATACAACATAAAATAAGTATTTAAGGGGGTTCCCATACAACAAACGCGATTTTTTTTGCTCGATATCAATAATGGCAATAGGCACTTGAAATATTCACAAAATACTCAGTTGTATTTTTACAATAAAATAAATATTTAAGGGAGGCCCCCATACAACAAACGTGTTTTTGCCTTGTGGTAGGTACGGAAGTCATCGTCTGGGCCAGTTTTTTTGTTATTCCTAGGGACAAAAAAAGTAATTTAAAATCAAGAAACCCGACTGCGTTAAAAGTGAACTTTAAAAAAAATTACCTATTTCTGCTTCCAATCCCGTAAGTAAGTACACCCTAAGCTGTACAATCTCCTGCAGTGTGACGCATCTTATTAAATTCACCAATAAAGACCTATTGCCTCCTTTGCGTCGCGCAGTCGGGTTAAAGGAACTGTGTCGCATAAAAAAGAAAGGGTGTTCTGTCCTTATGACCACACGATGGAAGTAAGAACTTACGTCTGGAACCGAGTACAGGCGATTTAGCGTCACCGACCGACTGGAGCCGAGTACTCCCGATTCCGACCGCCCATTGTGTCACCATTTGTAAAGTTTCTATATTTATGTCTGTAATTTATATACACCGTTCATTATGTACAACGACATAATAAATAGTATTCTATTCTATTCCGCGTCACCGATCCGAGCGTAACGGTTCAGTTTCGTTCACTGTTCAGCAAGAGCGCAAAATGCGCCTAAAGATGTCACTTCAATAACTTGTAAAATAATGTAAGTTTTTTTAAGTGTAAAACGTTTGTAAAATGCTCTTCCAAAATGGTATTCTTTCCAGTTCCAAAGAATGACTCGCTTTAGACTTTGTAGGCAACTGCAATTTTATTTGGATCGATATTCAACAATAAAAATAATACGACAGAATGGGCTCACTAACAATTTTATTTCAGGTACGTCGCATTTGCCGATGCTGTTTCATTTCATTGCTTTATATGGAACGAAAAGGTTCAGTAGTTTACACATCCATTCCTTTCCCACATAATAATTTTTCGGCCTGACAATTTTATTAGTCTTACCCCCCCTACTAATAAACGTTGTATAGCGTCTATTATAACACAACTTTAAATCAACTCAACTCAAAGCATTTATTTCAATTAAATCAATTACAGGCACTTTTGAATTGTCAAGGGGTCGGTCAGTCAGAAACATGAAGCCAGTTGCCCATTCCAAAGCGTAGGTACCTAGGAGAAGAACGGGCAAGAAACTCCATGGACACTTTTTTAAATCAAAATAATATGGTTAAAAAGTCTTGTTTACATCACTCATGTTAAAAATTATGCATGTGAGAACGATGCAGAACGTTAAACGCGTTCGTAACGAAAATCGAAAAAAAAAGAATTCAAATATTAAATTATATTAAAACTAGCTGACCCGGCAAACTTTGTTTGGCCATATAAATTATTTCTAATTGCCCGGCACTACTTCGTTCGCGTGGTGTCCTACCCCTTGCCCTACTCCTACCCTACTCCTGCACTACTCCTACCCTACTCCTACCCTATACTCCTACCCTACTCTTACGATACTCCTACCTTACTCCTTCCTTACTCCTACCCTACTTCTACCCTACTCCTAACCTACTACCCTACTCCTACCCTACTCCTAACCTAAATAAAAGTATTAAATAAAATAAAAAAATTAAATAAAAAAAGTATCCTATGTCCGTCTCCTGGTTCTAAGCTACCTCCTCACCAATTTTCGCCAAATCGGTTCACCCGTTCTTGAGTTATATATAGTGTAACTAACACGACTTTCTTTTATATATATATACTAACTGACCCGGCAAACGTTGTTTTGCCTTAAAAATTATTTCTAGCTGCCAGGCGCGCTACTTCGTTTGCGTGGTGGCCTACCCCTTACCCTAACCCTACCCCTACCCCACTCCTACACTACTCCTACCCTACTCCTACGCTACTCCTACCCTACTCCTACACTACTCCTACCCTACTTCTACCCTACTCCTATCCTACTCCTACACTACTCCTACCCTACTCCTACCCTACTCCTACCCTACTCCTACACTACTTCTACCCTACTCCTACCCTACTCCTACACTACTCCTACCCTACTCCTACCCTACTCCTACCCTACTCCTACCCTACTTATAACCTACTCCTACCCTACTCCTACCCTACTCCTACCCCACTCCTACCCTACTCCTACCCTACTCATACCCTACTTCTACCCTACTCCCATAGATATATTAAATTTTTCTCGGCGTAAGAACCATCGTCGTACTTCAAGGAATATTCAAAAAAAGAATTAGCGAAATCGGTCCAACCGTTCTCGAGTTTTGCGCTTAGCAACACATTCAGCGACTCATTTTTATATTATAGATATATCTATAAAAGAAAGTCGTATTAGTGCCATGGCTTATCTATATAGATAAGCCATGGCAGCAAAGAGATGACCAGTCCCTACTGACGGCGCCCGTTCACGAAAATTACGCATGTATTAGCTCCATTCAGCTCAACCATATTGAAGGGAGCCTGTATAGTTAGTAGCATAGAGAGGGTCTGTCTTCTTCTTTCGAAAGTCAAATTACTGACGACTGCAAGAGATAAATCGGTGTGTAACTATTCATCTAATATAATACGTTTATTAGTAAGGGGGGTGAGGCGGAAAAATAATAAGTTTAATGCAATATGTCAGTCAACTTTGAAATTAACCTAGAGTCGCTAAATTTTTTTTACATTCGTTACTGCACTTAACATAACAACATAATCAGCCTATAACGTTCCTACTGCTGGGATACAGGCCTCCTCCCTTCGAGAGGGGTGGGGGGTGGAGGGGGGAGGAGGATTGTAATTCACCACGCGGGCCCTACACGGGTTGGTAGATGTCACATGATTGTCTTCGAATTTTTGGTATTAGGAAATGCCGGTTTCCTTACGATGTTTTCCTTTACCGTTTTGAGAGCAGTGGTGATTAAATTATTTACACAAAGTAAAGCGCCTGCTTGGGTTCCAACCCACGACCTACGAATCGAAAGTCGGGGCCGTTACCACTGAGCCACAACTACTCACAGTCGGCACACTGGCTGCACATAAATACCTACTTATTACAAAAGATTCAAATTACAATAAGCTGAGATTTACCTCATAATCTTCATATTGTCAAAATCAAATCATTTATTTCAAATAGGCACATTAAAG
Source organism: Mesoligia furuncula (assembly GCA_916614155.1). Classification (NCBI taxonomy): domain Eukaryota; kingdom Metazoa; phylum Arthropoda; class Insecta; order Lepidoptera; family Noctuidae; genus Mesoligia; species Mesoligia furuncula. The sequence continues at coordinate 18,793,944 of OU744800.1, read as the reverse complement.
GCGCTTTTGAACGTCAAAAATTACAATAAAATAGAGTTGATTCTAGTCACCCCTTCCAAACGTATTCGTATGGAGAAGAATGGGCAACAAACTCCACCATTACTCTTTTCTGGTTAAAGACATTTATTTCTCATAAAGAAATTTACATTTCACTTACATGAGAACAAATTTAAACTTATAGTAAAAACTAATCATTGTCCTTCGACACTCGGACTTACAAAATTCACCTGACGTATTTGACTTTAAATTACATTATTAGTATTAAGTATAAATTATTTAGGTTCGCGGGTACTCCCAAAAATCCAACACTGTGCCACTATGCGCAACTACCCTGCCTTGAGATAAAGAGTGCGGTCCCGCTGTCACAATGCAGATAAATCACTCAGTAGTACAACTTTTGTTAACAGCTGCAATTTTAATGTTTTATTTTTTATTTTTTTTGTTTTTCGTATTGGTTTTATGTTAAGTTGGTAGCGTTAATAGTTTATGGTTAACTAATACTGATATTTTGAAGAATATATTTTTTTAGTTTGGTTTTAAAAACATTGATCGAAATCGCACCCCTTATCTCATCTGGTAATTTATTGTAAAGTTGCACTCCCTCGTAACCAAGTGATCTTTTACCTTGAGTGGTTCGCACTCGAGGAAGTACTATGTGATCTTTTCTACGACTGCTACGGTTATGCAATTGATGTGTTTTGGTGAATGAAATTTGTGTATGCATGGTTTTATTAAGTATCTTTTGAATGAGTATGCAGGTGCAGTATGCACGAAGTTGTTTGATGTTCAAGAGTTTAGTGTCCTTGTATATTTTAATTGTAGGTGTTAGGTAGTCGTAATGAAAAAGCATTTTAATAATTTTGTTTTGTGCAATTTGCAGGTCTTTTAAGTTTGTTTTAGGTGCATAGCCCCAGATTTCGATTAGGTACAGTATGTGCGGCTTTATCAAAGAGTTATATATTGTCCGGCGTACACTATATGGCAGACAGTGTACGATATTTCGCAGTGAGCCCAATAAAGATATAATTTTGGATCTGATGTAGTCAATTTGAACTTTCCAATTTAGATGGCAGTCTAGTCTTAACCCAAGGTATTTCTCGTGTTGTTTGAGTTCGAGTATTTGGTTTTCAATTGTAAGAGGTGGATGAGGTGGTATTTTCTTATTTTTTGCTTTAAATATGACGTAACTAGTCTTGGATGCATTGATTGTTAGAAGATTTTGTTGAAACCAGATGAATAATGAGTTTAGGTCTCCTTGGGCTTGATTTATCATGTCAGCCATAGAACTACCAAAATAAAAAAGACAGGTATCATCCGCATATAGCGAGATATGTCCGTGTATTGGAACCTTATGGATGGAGTTTATGTAAATTAGGAAGAATAGTGGACCTAGCAGTGATCCCTGGGGAACACCAAACGTGATATTGTGCGGTTTACTCTGGTGTTCACCAATTTTAACCACCTGAAGCCTGTTACTCAAATATGATTCGAACATTTTATACGCCACATCTGATACGCCTATGTCTTTTAGCTTTTGTAGTAGTATAGGGTGGCTAACTGTATCAAAAGCCTTTTTAAGATCGATAAATAAGCCTAGCGCCATGTTTTTTTGATCAATGTTCATTTGTATTTTCGTAATTAGATCCGTAGTAGCTGACAGGGTGTTAGAATGTGTTCGAAACCCATATTGCCTTTCAAAGAGGAAATTTATTGAGGTGAGGTGTTCATCTAAGCGAGTATAAAGGACTCTTTCAAATATTTTAGAGATAGTCGGAAGGACTGAGATAGGTCTATAGTTGTTAGGATCCGTTTTGACACCAGATTTGTGGATTGGAGTTACTTTGGCTACCTTTAATTGATCTGGAAAGGTTCCACTGGCAAGATGGGTGTTTATACAGTCGGTCAGTTTGTGCACGATTAAGTCACTTACGCACTTGACGACTTTGGTAGTTATACCATCGATACCGGCACTGCAGTTCGAATCAAGATTCTTGATTATTTTGGATATTTCGCTGGCTTGGCATGGTGTGAAGCTTGCGAGTTCTCTGTTATATGATTGAGAATCTGGCGCTGTTACAGTTTTGTGTTGTTGTGGTTGTGTAGCAATGAGGTTGGCTAAGGTGGAACCAATCGTAGAAAAGAAGCGGTTGAATGTCTCACAAATCTCGTTGCCATTGGTTAAAGGTCCAGATTCAGTTAGAAGTTTAGGGGGCGTGCACTGTGACTTGATTTTATTACTAGACAATGTATTTATTAAGTTCCACATCTTTTTAGGGTCTGCAGTATGTTTCATAAATGCCTCATAGTAGTACTTCTTCTTAGTGTTCCTAATTGTTTCAGCTGTATTATTTCTTTCAATTTTAAAACTTTCCATTAGATCTTCATTACTTGGTTCTTGCTGCAATCGATGCCAGATTTCATTTCGTCTCGTAATTTTTCTGTTATTTCTCTACATATCCAATCTTGGCGCGGAAGGTTTAGGATTTTAGTTTTGACCGTTGTGCTACTATGAATGCCACACTGTAGATATTTTTCAAAGTTCTCGTAGCTGTTGTCAATTGACGCGTATTCTGCGAGTGCGATACTTTCGTGTAGTTTTTCATAGTCTATCGCTTCGTATTTTACACGCTTCTTTGGTGGTTTCTTATATTTTTTTATACTTAGATAAATTTGCTTGTGGTCAGACATAGGTGAGTCAATAATGACCATATGAAAGCTTTTGTCCTTAAGGTTGGTGCATACGTGATCAAGGATGGTCTTTGTGGAAGCAGTCTCACGCGTACTATAGTCTTCATGGATATTATTAAGAAAACCGTATCCAGACTCTTTCATAGCATCTCGGTAGTATTTAGTCTTCGGATTTTTAGTCAGGAGGTCTATGTTAAAATCGCCGAAAACAATAGATCGGGGTTTCTTTATTAGCTGCGATGAATATACTTCAAGAAACTCTCTTGTGTTATTGTTTCCTGGATTGTAGACAGCTCCTATGTTTAATGCGTGCTTCTCGAGGCATATCCATAGGTAGTTGATGCCTCCGGCGTACACTTCATCGACTTTGCTGTGACTAAGAGTATTGTGTACATAAATGGAGACACCACCACCCCTGGAATCTGTTCTGACATTATAATAGTGGGTATAATTGGGTATTTGGAAATTATCAGCATCTTCACTGGATTTGAACCATGTCTCAGTTAATATAATGATATGAGTAGTGTATTTGATCGATGCTATTATGCATTGTAGTTCGTCGAATTTTCCTTGTCTTTTTATGCTTCTTACGTTTGCGTAGAAGAAAGTTAGGGTCGATTTAAAAGATGGCAGGTCTTGGTAGGTATGACAGAGCTGGTAGGTAACTGTACTTTTAAAATGTTTTACGAGTATAAGGTTATTATGTGTCAATTTCAAGACATAATAATGTATTTCACCTTGTGAAGTTTACCTTCCAAAGGAGGGAAACAAATGACTGAATCGTGTACTCAGTGGTATGGCCCTAAAGGGAATTTCAGGTAACATTTGCACGTAGGTACGCAGACATTCCTATTTTGAGGAAAGTGACAATTTAATTTAATTTAAAGTAACTAAAAGCAATTCCATGCTTGCTGTGTGCACTATGCTATTATCTGTTTCGCTTATGATAAAGTTCTTGATTAGTTACTTCGCCGTGTCTGGCTCAACTATAAGTCAAGCCTAATATTAGGAGACTGCTGGTGGCCTACATTTAATTGCAAGCTTTACATACCTACCTACTCGTATACATATTTATGTTACAATTTTTTATTTTTTATTTGCACATTTCCAAAAACAAAAACGCACAAAGTGAAAAATAGCTTTAATTTCGGAAGTCGGTGTCTTTGGATCTGTATTTAAGTTTTTCGACACCGAGTTTTTTCACTTTGTAGTGTTTTTTTAGGGTTCCGTAGTCAACTAGGAACCCTTATAGTTTCGCCATGTCTGTCTGTCCGTCCGTCTGTCTGTCCGTCCTCGCTTAATCTCTGTGACCGTTAGCACTAGAAAGCTGAAATTTTGTAGGAGTACGTATATCAGTTACGCCAACAAAGTGGTAAAATAAAATTTTAGAAAATATTTTTTTAGGGTAGCTCCCCTACATGTGAAGTGGGGATGAATATTTTTTTCATCATCTACCCCATCGTGTGGGGTATCGTTGAATAGATCTTCTAAAATGGCTTAGGGGTTACTAAAATTATTTTTCGATTTAATGCTCCATTTACGAAATATTAAAGTTTAAAGTGCAAATTTTTGTTCCAGTAGGGCGTCCCCCCCCCCCTCTAAAAGCTAAACTACTAGCTTGAAAAATCTGGAAAAATTCTCGATGAAAGTGCATTTCATGAACTTTAAAGGAAAAGTATAGCGGTTAAGATAACTTTATCAGTTTAGCAGTAATAGTCGTTGAACTTGGGTGTTGGATAATTTTGTACCAAATACAAAATCCTTAGCATTAATCCTTTAAAGTGACTAAGATGAAGTAGTTACTTTGCTTGTTTATAATGGGTAAAGACTTGCATTGAAAACCAAAATATGTTTTTTTTTTTACCTATTCAGAATAAAGAACAACAGAATCGTACTACATTGTGATAACGGGCTACTACGGAACCCTACACTGTGCGTGGCCCGACACGCACTTGGCCGGTTTTTTTTGTATCAGGTTAGGCTGCGCTTGCCGAGGTTGGTCTGTGGATGGGTGACCATCTTACTTATCGTGACCCCTCCGTGCCTCGGAAAGCACGTTAAGCCGTTGGTCCCGGCTGTCATTCGTGGATCTTTGACAGCCGTTACGGGTAGTCAGAAGCCCGAAAGTCTGACAACCAGACTTACCTAGGGGTATCGTATTACCCAGTAACTGGGTTGTGGAGGTCAGATAGGCAGTCGCTCCATGTGAAATACTGGTATACAGCTGCATCCGTTTAGACTGGAAGCCGACCCCAACATAGTTGGGAACAGGCTAGGCAGATGATGAGTGTTTTCTTTTTGGAAATCGGTTGTTTTTTTTTTGTAAAAAAAAGTATGCAACGGTACAGGAATCGTGCGAGTATATCATTTAGCTATATTATTTAAAACTTAGCAAGTACCTACTATAAAAAGGTGGAACTTTGACCTTCATTATCTCCGAAACCAAAAGATTCACAGGTATTTTCCATAACCTACAAAAAAAACATAATAACGGGATGAACAAGTGACTTTCCTACTACTCACGAAACGGTTTTTCACGGATAAAGTAACTACATCTAAAATGTCGCAACTGCATTAGGCAAACAGTTGGCGACTGATTATCAGCTTACCGACTCTGAGCTACAAACCTCGTAGCGGTCGCCTATAGCAAATTATTCTCCAATCTGTTAATCAACCGGGACAACTTGGCAATGCCGCAGACTACGTACACGCATTGTTTGCGTAGTCTGAACGCTCAATTCACAATAGTATCGGGCGCTTACTCAAGGCAAACAGTCATCCGCAAACTGTTTGCTATGCGCAGCCGCGGCCTAGCTTCGTATTGAGAGGCGCTCAGTCGCTCACAGGATAATAATGAGGACTACTTGCTATGATTTTATGGTTAAAATAACCACGAGGGTAGTGGTTGCCCAGTGGAGGTCACTGGCCTCGACTTACCGGTTGTTGGTCATGGGTTCGAACCCAGTCAGGCGATTTACTATGTGTAAATAATTTCGTCACCACTGCTCTCAAAACGGTGAAGGAAAACATCGTGAGGAAACCCGCATGTCCTAGAACCAATAATACGAAGAGTGACATCTACCAACCCAAGGGCCTGCGTGGTAGATATTATTAGCCGACTCCCTTTCGGTGAGAGGAGGCCTGCGCCCCAACAGTGGGAACATTATAGGCTTATTATGTTATGTATGTAACCATGATTTTGCAGTTAGTTTAGCCACTGTTAACTTTGTAGGATAGCAAGTAATACACAAGGAAGTGGTTTACGCACTGACGCTTTATTCATCAAAAACCAGTGAGAACCCCGTAGGGCTTCTGTCAACATGACAGTTGTCACATGCATAACCAATAGCAGCTATGCGGCTGCGTTCATGCACAATAACTACATACACAACAATTCTCCCCTTTTAGAATGACACCCTATGACATATTACACTATTTCAAACTAGTACATTGGTTTCGTATCCTTTTTTTTTTTTCGCATTTTTTGGGAAATCATCAAATGACTCCTCCTGCTCTGGGTGGAGCGGAAGGGAGGGTCAGACGCGGGTTAGTGACGTCACACGCCTTCGATGTCTTTGTTTTATGACATGCCATTTTCCGCGATGTTTTGTTTTATTTATTTTATTCTTTACTAGCTGTGCCCGCGACTTCGTCCGCGTGGAATAGTGACTTTTCGGGCAGCATATTTTGAATTACATATACCGTCTACAGACCGGGCATTTGCTGTCCGAACCCTCTGAGAACTCAGGCGAATTTCAGTGAAAGTCTCAGACTCTAGTGCTTGAGCTTCACGATCGGCAGTGAGACGTATTTCTCGTTCTTCCTGTGTTTCCTGAGACCGAACATTTGCTGTCCGAGCCCTCTGAGAACTCAGACGAATTTCCCTATCAGTGAAAGTCTCAGACTCACGCGATAGTGTATGAGCTTCACGATCGGCAGTGAGACGTATTTCCCGTTCGTCCTGTGTCTCCTGGAATCGAGCATTTGTTGTCCGTACTCTCTGGGAGCTCAGGAGGATTTCCCTGACAGCAAAAGTCTCAGACTCACGCGATAGCGCGTGAGCTTCGCGATCGACAGATAAACGTGCCTTTCCTTGTTCCCCGTTTTCCCTATTTCGAGTTGTCATCATTCGAGAACGATTTGAACTCAGTCGAGATTCTCGCTGAGTCGAAGTTTCTGCAGCACGAAACCTAGCCTGGTGCAGAGAGCCTTTTGCCTCACGACCTTCCTCAGATTCCTGTGATCGAACTAATCTCATCCTTTTAGCATTTCTGCTACATTGGGAGAGGTTGGATCTTCTTCGAGGCATTCTTACAATAAAATAGTACTTACTACTTAACACACAGTTATTTAGTAAACACGTACTATCGTAAACAATTAAATTATAAATACTTACAGATTATTATACAGTCTAAAATTATCACAGTTTAAGTAATAAGTGTTAAGACGTGTAAACCAAACGTCATTATCATCATAATTTCAGCCGATAGACGTCCACTGCTGGACATAGGCCTCCCCCAATTTTGGGGGGGTTTGCCATAATCGCCACGCTTGGCAGGCGGGTTGGCAATCGCAGTATGGTATGGTGGTGGAATGCATCGAGAACGCTGCTGCCCATTCTCCGGTGAGACCCTTAGTCGCCTTTTACGACACCCACGGGAAGTAAGGGGTGGTGCTATTCTTCTACACAGACAAACGTACTAACTTTATAAAACAAAAGAATTGCTAGAAAAAATAATTACTAACCTAAGCTAATGAACTTATACTTAATAAAGAAAATCAAGAAAAGAAATGCCTAACCTATACCAAATACTAATAATATTTATATACAAACCCTAAATACAAATTAAGATAAGTATACCGAAAATCAGGGAAAGAAATGCCTAACCAATAATAAATGCTTACAATATTTATTTACAAAACCCTAAATAAAAATTAAGATAAGTAAATACCCAATAATCAAGGAAAGAACCGCCTAACCTATACCAAATACTTACAAAATTTTAAAGAAAATTAAGAAAAAGAACCTAACCTACAAACCCTAAAATATAAATAAATGAAATATGCAAACAGTCAGTATTCAAGTGAATCGCAATAATCGAATCCAACTATTCGCCTATACTCTCCAGGATACGTGCGTTCGCTACGAATAACTGAATCCTTATGGCACCGGCGCGTTTTCTTTTGAAATGCGAGATGAACTGCGAGATGACCATCTCGCAGTTCAACCTGAGGGGTTGTCGACTGCTTAACCTGGCTTTCCTGTGGATGCCTCAATAAATTAAGGCCTCCAGCCAGGGCATAATACACAACTTAACTACACAATATAAACTTAAAAACTAAGCGACTACACGCTAAGGGCACCCCCTGTGGGGTACGGACCTCGGCTTAGGGCGTCGCTGGGAGAGGGCAGCAAGGGACAGGCTGGATCGGAATTATGGCAGCGGCGCGGCTCTCAGCGCGCTTTATACAAGGTGTAACGGAAAGGGGGTATCAACCCTGAAGGAGGTGAATGTGCTCATGAAACTGAACAAATTTCCCCAAAGAACATAGGTCGAAATATGAAAAAAAATTTGGACCTCCCATAGTAATAGTAAATCATTGATGTGCTATTACTGTGGGTGGTCCAAATTTTTTTTTTCATCTTCATTCACCTCCTTCAGGGTTGATACCCCCTTTCCGTTACACCTTGTATATATAGCCACGGACGCGCAGGCGCGAGGCGTTTACGTACTCTGATAGAATACCTTAACAAATGTTCGCCGTGATTCTTTAAATTGACATAACTTTTTTATTTATGAACCGATTGACATGAAATAAACACTAAATGTTAAGTGAAGCTTACTACAATATATTAATGAAAACCGCATCTAAATCGAATAAGCCGTTTCTGATATTAGCGTGCACAAACACAGCAGACAAACAGACAAACAGATAAACAGACAAAAAAAAATTTAATTACATTTTCGGGTTCGGCATCGATATAATAACAACCCCTGCTACTTTTTTTTAATATATTTCCATTGTACAGACACCACTTTTCTACAATTTTATTATATGTATAGATTTACCCACAGTAAAATACATAGGAAAACGACGTTTTTTACTTTTAAACACAAAGGTCACACAAAGTAACTGCAATTTCTTGAGAAACCTTCAGCAGATGTACGAAAAAAGAAATTAAAAAGAAATGCAGACAATAGTATGTGAGAATAAGAAGAGAAGAATATGGGATTAATAATAATAATAAACCATTCATTTTCAGGTAACAAAAACACCGGTAAAAACGTACCTTAACCAAAGTATATATAATAATATAGTAACAATTTTATTAGTAAATAAAACTAAGTCTCTTTACTAACTATTACATGACACCTTCAACCAAAATATTAAATATTATGTTAATATTTTGGTTATAAATACATTATTTTATCGTTCTTTTTAACTGCTAATAACAACACGCTGAGACAAATTCGCCTAGTTGATGTGTTGCATTTCATGTAACATTGCATGAATTAGTACGATTACTTTGTGTTACATTTGACGAAACGTTTCACCACTTTGTGCAAGGCATTACTGTAAGACGAAATATTTTTTTAACAACTTATCTGGCGAAATGTATGTGTACTGCACACCTCTGCCTCACCTTGCAGGGATTACTGGCCTGATGTTATGAGTATATGTTATAACTAGTAATAAAATGACCACTGATATTCCGCCACTTAATGGCCTCAAGTATAAGGTAGGGTGTAAAAGTGCATGTTTTTTTTTTACCGCTACAGGCACAACGTCAGTTTTATTGCAGAAAACCCTAGTAGTACTTACATATTAATTAGTTCATTTCTACCACATTGCGTGTGTGTTCGAACATGCTTACCGATAACATCATAGGTTCATTAATTACCTTTATAGCTCGTTAACCAGTCGCACTAATAACAAACGAAGTGAAGACTTGCTACCTTACCAATATGTAGAGTAAGCAGTATTCTATGAAAATATTTGTACATAGTATTTGCTACATAAAAAAAATATTTCGTCTTACAGTAATGCCTTGCACAAAGTGGTGAAACGTTTCGTCAAATGTAACACAAAGTAATCGTACTAATTTATGCAATGTTACATGAAATGCAACACAACAACTAGGCGAATTTGTCTCAGCGTGTGATTACATTAATTTCTTGTTTCATTTCACCAATCTGTACCCGGCAATCTGAATAGAGTAGGTGCATTATAAGGCATGGATGAACAAAGAAACAAAACAATACTTAATTTGTTTATTGTTTAATGAATTTCACCAATTTCAGATAATTTAAAATCCACATTCTCCACGATGATCCACCTACTCTAAAATGGGTTCCAGTGAAACTTTTTCAATGCCAACCGCATTGAAAAAGTTTATTTTATTTTTATTGTTGAATGATCCTCTTGACCTCAATCACGCTTGATGGAAAGCGAAAAAACAAGTTCTAAAAGAGCGAAGAAACAAATGAATGTGTTTAATTTCGAACGTTCTGTTCCTGTGTTTTTTGAATTAGTAGGTACGAGTATTTATGTAATCTCAGAATATACACTATCAAATACACCCACAAGGGAAATAAACTTGGATTTGCACTAGAATATCCTCCCATACGTATACAGGGTCGTTAAATTATGATCAACTGGATGTGATCTGCAACGTCTGCATTAGAATCGATGATCCGTGGCCGTCTCTCTCGGGACAGGTGTGCTTATCATCGTAGCTTGAAACTCTGGCACAGGAACCGGGAAATATGACACGCCGAATTTTAGGAAAAGACGGCTATAAAGGGCTCAAACCTAAATAATAACAGCCGCATGGATCGATTCTCCATGCCTCGAAAAGCATGTTAAACCGTTGGTCCCTGATGTCCTTTGTAGATCTTTTGATAGTCGTTACGTGTAGTCAGAAGCCCAAAAGTGTGACTTATCAATGATTACCCAGCAACTGGGTTGTGGAGGTCAGATAGGCAGTCGCTCCATGTGAAATCCTGGTATTCGGCTGCATCCGGTAAGACTGGAAGCCGACTCTAACTTTACGACGAGCAAAATTTTTTCAAAATTTGTTTTGCTATTAATGTTTACGGCACGTTTTACCTTGTGGTTAGGAGTTTCATAATCTTGATTACTTATAAATGAATATCAAGTTCAAGTAACTTGGGTTTCTTTTCCTCATTTCTGAGAACATTATTCAAATTGTTTGTACAAGTTTAGTGTATTAATCCTTAAACTTATTTTCCCCCAAGTGTCCCCCAAGTGTTTTCTTTTGGGTACAGGACGACGTAATAATAATGGTCGTATTGAATGGACTGGCCGACCAGAAACTTATTCAAAATTGTTTTTATGAGTGTATTAATCCCAAGAGTTATTTTTCCTAAAGTAAATATTTTCATGTGGGTACAGTCAGCACCAAAAAGATGTAAATGTTACCGACCAAACCCGATTTTAGGATGAACTAGTTTCGCCTAGGCCAAACCGGTTCACCGGCGACGTAGGATGCAAGAGCGAGCGAAGGGAACCCCGAGGTTAGGTTTGGTTAGGTTACTTTCCCCCCCGGTGGGTTCCCGCATTGTCGAGGCGGGGGGGCTCAGTAGCCGTGGCTTGGACACCCACGGTGAAGCGAAGAGGAACCCGAGGAGGGGCCGCTCGTCAGGGCTTTTGCCTGTAAGCCGACAACGTAGCGGCCAACAAGTAGGTTGCGGTGCCGCTTCGGCGACATCGCAACTGAGGCGGGCCGCGATGTCGTAACGGAGGCATCGCGGCTGAGGGTTGAAGGCCGCGGCGGGAGAGGAGTGCCGGTATTGCGGTGCGCCGCTCTCCCTACCTTCCGCGGCCTTGACGGGGTCGCCACCGTTCGATGGCGGACGCGGTGGGGCCGCAGGGGAGGAGGAGTGTCGGTATGACGTTGGCCGCTCTCCCTATCCTCTGCGGCCGAAAATTGGCAGGCGGCGGGGCCAATGTCCTGACCCGTCGCAGGGGGACCAAGGGTGCCCAGACACGGGGTCGTCTGGCGCCCATGTGCTGGTTTGGTCCCTGGGGTGGTCACGGCGTGCTATGTGTTCTGGTGCGCCGGTGATGGGGAGTACTCCCCAGAGGAGGGTCCGGTAACGGACAGCCGCGGCGGGTTCACGGATGAGTGCTAACGCGTGCCCGTGTTCCCGCCGTAAGCGGCAGAGGAGGACACCGTGGAGTTTTAGTGGGTTAGAGTCCCACATAACTGCACTATCTCCCCGTGGTAGTGCAGAATGCATGAGCATTTCTCCACGTAAAAAAAAAAAAAAAATGGTTAGGTTACTTTAAACCCTTTACTCAGATCCGCGGGGCTCCGTCGACATAGGATGCAAGAGCGAGCGAATGAACTGGTTTGGCCTAGGCAAAACTAGTTTATCCTAAAATCGGGTTTGGCCGGTAACATATACACGGACAAGGAACCATTTTTTGAAGTGAAAACTTCTTTAGGCGCGTTGGGCATTTTTTGAGATGGGAAAAAACCATAAAACTCGCGACACTGTTAACTTAACCGACACCTCTGTTTTAGGTTTTGGTCATTATAAAGACATCAATGCTTGGTTCATTTTCTTTGGGATGAATGACCTTTCCAGTCGACACTCCTGGAGTGCCACTGTTTTTTGTCTACAACCTTAGTTCCTTAGTTTTATTATAGTAGCGAAATCATGGATAATTGAACTATGATACCGAACCACTGATCGTCTCGCTGAACGGAAGTTCCCATTTCGCCGAAAACATCAGTAGTAGTTGGATCATTCTAGCGTTCCATTTGTGGTCACTGTTCAGACCTAGTTGAATTTCGAATTATTGGTACTCGAAACTAGTGCTCCTAGTCTAAAGGTAATTTTTGTCAGGATTTTTTCTGTCAGAAAACGAATGTGTTGAAGAAACAAAGCGAAAGGAATTTGTCTTGATGTCGAGAGGTTATTCATGTCATTAGAAGGCAAATTCCCATAATTAAAAATGTTCAAAATCTAGTCGCAATGTCACTTCAGCGACAATGCGACGGATAGATGTAGGAAAATTAGAGGTATTTTTGGCAGATTGAGACTGAGATCAGACTGTGAACGTTCTTAAAATTACGAGTTGCCCCTCAGATTTCAACCAGGAACTAAAAAAATACGATCTTGTTGAAAGAAACCTTTTCCGAACCTATTTCTTCTCTTTCATCCTCTTCCTAATATCTGTCTTCAAAATCAAATCAAAATCAAAATGTTTTATTTCACATAAACCTACATGGGCAGTTATGAAACGTGAGAAGCTAGGTGCACGGTTCCAATTGATCGTTTCCTATAGAGAAGAACCGGCAAGAAACTCCACGTTTACTCTTTTTAAAAATAATTGGCTTTTACAATGTTTCCAGATTACAGTAGGTATGGGAGGACAGTACCAAGTACTGTCAACAAGTACCAAGTACTTGATAGAATAGAAAATGGTCTACAGATCTAAAGTCTATAAGGCCTACAAAGTCCTCACATAAATTTACAAAATAAGAATCTATCAAAAGGATAAATAAAAAAATAATATATTAATAAAAACCTACTAACACCAAGTGTTATGATTCCCATTAAAACCACTAATAAAGAGGTGAAAATTTTGAATTGTCTGTATATATTGTCAAATAGTAAAGAAATTATGTCAAAAAGTATATAATGTCAAATAAAGAATAATAAAGAAATTATGTCAAAAAGTATGTAAAAAAATAAAATAAAAATCGTAATCACAAAAAATAATTGTAATCGTAAACGTAATCATCGTAATTTGAGAGCAGTTAATAGACATTTACATAGTTATTCCGTTAATGAGAAGCCAGGGAAGCCACATGTGCAGAAGGAATTATTGCCAGACTACCTTGTCTTCACCATCAGATTTCCAAAATGTAGGCCTTTATTTGCTCTCTTTGCTACTACAAGCTACTAAAATCTGTCAAATTTCTTTAATAGATTTTCAACTTTATCGCTAAAGTAGAAGGTTCAAAGTTGATTGGGAAAATTTGACAGTTTCGGGTAGCTCCACATGCTGGCATCTGTACATCATCAAATTGAATGAATTTGATAGAGTTACAAATGTACCATTTTGTCGCCCCTAGTTCACAGAAGGCTCGACGGAAAAAAAAAACATTTTGGCTCGAAACAAATAGGTAAAAGTTTCCGCGGTCTTTAGGACCATCACACTTCGCAAGAAGATATGGTTCCTGGGTCACTAGACAACGGAATTAGCGATTTCATCATTCTCATCATCATTTCAGCCGAAAGACGTCCACTGCTGGACATAGGCCTCCCCCAAAAGGGGGCGTTTGCCATAATCGCCACGCTTGGCAGGCGGGTTGGCGATCGCAGTATGGTATGGTGGTGGAATGCATAGAGAACGCTGCTGCCCATTCTCCGGTTAGACCCTTAGTCGCCTTTTATGACACCCACGGGAAGTATGGGGTGGTGCTATTCTTTAAGTCCGGGACCACACAGACAATTACCGATTTTAGTATAAGAAAAGTTCACTGGATGATTTCATACTTCATCATAATTCCTAATTGGGCAGTCTTTTACTAAAGAATGAAGGACTAGGACCAAGCTCTGGTGCTCTGGCTTGCATATTGTCTCAGCATTATGCTGAGCGATGGGCGTTTTGCGTGCCGTATTCTGTGTCATATAAATGTATTTTCCTTCTTTATTTTACAAGTAGAAGCATTTTTGTGAAATCCTTCTGCAACCAAAACATAAAACTACGCTGTTCCTCAGAAATCAATACACGGTAACTTAAAGCCACTTTTTTGACGTAGTTTATTTTTAAACACAATAAACGAGCACTTCCGTATCGGAATGACGGGCGACGCGGCACAACACCGGTTAAATTTCCCACAGGACGGGACCGCAACCCGTTACCCGCGACCGCTACTGACTTGTAACAGAAGGATCTATTGGTTACGCTAAACAAAAGCATTTTCAGTAGGCTGGAAAGACCAGCAGGCTTGTCCACTTGTGGAGCGTTCGTGTGTGATACCACGAAGTTAACTTCTTCAAAGTGGGAATATTTTGTGTATATTTTAGTTTTTGATGCTTAGCCACTTTCAGACAATGCCAAGATTAACATTGTAACAAGAAGGTCCTGGATAAGTGGCAAAAGCTTTCAAAGTGTTTTGTATTTCTACAGCACTTTTAAATGAGATTGATGTCACACATACACATAGACTTTACACACTTTAAAACACTCACACACACACACGTCACAGTCACACTCTCGGTCACTCCGGGTTTTTTCACACTTTGAAATGGGTTATCTACCTATATAAGCTTTTTGGTAGCTTAAATTATGTCAATCCCGTACAATAATTTTCTTTTTCATCCATCGTTATCGCTGAATGGAATTATATTTTGTCTAGACCCAGCGGAATAATAATGTAACACACTAAGGCCCAATTGCGCGTTTAGTCGGGCTTAATTAATAAATGTAGAGTTTGTAAACTCGGAGTTAAGCAGGTACTTAAAAAAATAACACCGGGTTAGTTAACCAAACATTAATGTTTTTTGATTAAGGAACATCGCAGTTCAATCTATGAAACATAAAATAAAATTGCATTGTCTATGGCCTGATATGAAATCCGACCAAGAATAATTAATGAACAGAAATTACCCATCTCTTTTACAGTAGGTACAGACGCCAGCACATCAAGCTACCCGGAACTGTCAAATTTTCCCAATCAACTTTGAACCTTATGCTTTAGCGATAAAGTTTAAAATCTATTAAAGAAATTTGACAGATCGTAGTAGATTGATATGCTGGCGCCTGTACATGACACTGACCTCTATCATACAAGTGTATAAGGTCAGTGGTACATGACGATTCGTACTACTTTCATGTCTTTGAATTTTATAACATGACATTTCATTTTAGTCGTATTGTATGTGGTTTCCATGGAGATTTTTTTTATTGATTCACGAAGACGTCAGATAAGGAAAAATAAGTTTTAAGTTTTGATAAATAGTATTTAGAGTTCTTTTCTTTTTTTTAAATGGGTTTGTTCTTGACTCTAGTCTAGGCGACAGAGTCAAAGTCGACGATGGAGTGAGCTTACCCAGAGGAAGCTTGTTCACTCTTACTTTGAAGAGATTCGGGTTGTATGCACTCGGAAACACAGACGCAGGTAAAGAGTTCCACTCTTTTGCTGTGCGCATTATAAAAGACATTTGAAAACGCTTAGTGCGAATTGGTGGAATAGCAACTAGGCAGGGATGGTAACTTGCAGTGCGTCTGGAAGACCGAAGGTAGAAGGGGGGCGGTGGAATGAGGTCGTGGAGTTCTTGGGCACACTCACCGAAGTACAATCTGTAGAAGACCGACAAGCAGGCAACCTTGCGGCGATAAGCCAAGCTGTGAAGTTTGGCATCCACCAGTTCTACGTCGCCAATGAGCCTCTTAGCTCTGCGTTCCACCGAGTCAAGCGCGGCAAGTTGGTATTTCGGTTGGTTGGTTGGTATTTAGTTCATGAATATATATCATTGCCTGCTGATATAGTACCAAATTTTCACTTACTACAACATTTACAACGTCGAACAATATAAAATACTTACAAAATAAGTTATCAGCGGTACCTCATAACGTCAATAATTTATTTTGACATTACTAACACTAACCCAGAGTTTAGCGACTTCTCCCACATCGATGGATTTAATATTTAAAAGTTTTACTCTTGGCTTCCTCTAACTCTTGATGGCGCAAGATGAATTATTTGATTAATCCTGAGTTAGCTGTTGCAAATGGGCCTAGCAATTACAATGTCTTTTAGTTTCGCAATTCATTCAAGCAGACGAATATTTCCAACGTATGAAGCAATGGATTAGGAATTTTTTTCAAAACCCTTCGGATTATAAAAGACAGTGTGTTACATAATTGGAGGGTAGGTTTAAAAATATAATTAAACTGACTCCTAGAAATCGATACACTATAAATAATTGCCACTGTTGTTGGTAGGTAAACAAATAGCTATTAATAAGACGCAACATAAATAGGTTAACTTAGCGTCTTCGATTATCCAAGTTTAGCTCTGAAAATTAATAAAGGGTTGTTAAGCACTTTCAAAAGAAAATCTGTGCTACAGGGAAAGTTAAATGGAAAAAGTTTATTCAGATTAAAAGTTTTTTTTTTCTAGTCGGTCATCGATACAAAACAGTGTTGAAATATGGAAATATATACTGGTAACTTTACTGAGCTTCATTCAATATTAAAAAAATTGAAGGATTGGTTATTTTCAACACGTTGACATGCTGAAGGTTTCTAAAAAGGTGATCACTCCAAAGGAAATCAAGTCGAATTTAAAACAAGCAAGGGTGCTGGTGTGTATTCAGACCATCTGACATGATAACATGGGGTCACTAAAAGTAAAATACCGACTGTGAAATATATGTCAAAGTTTTATTTAACCCAAATTGTTTCTTATTATCCTTGTAAGCAAGCAAACTTTTACCTAGTTGTTTCGAGCCAAAATGTTGAGACAATATGCGAGCCAGAGCACCAGCGCTTGGTCCTAGTCCTTCATTCTTTAGTTAAAGACTGCCCAATTAGGAATTATGATGAAGTATGAAACCATCCAGTGAAATTTTCTTATACTAAAATCGCTAATTCCGTTGTCTAGTGACTCGGGAACCATATCTTCTTGCCAAGGGTCCTAAAGACCGCGGAAACTTTTACCCAGTTGTTTCGAGCCAAAATGTTTTTTTTTCGTCGAGCCTTCTGTGAACTAGGACCGACAAAATGGTACATTTGTAACTCTATTAAATTCATTCAATTTGATGATGTACAGACGCCAGCACATCAAGCTACCCGAAACTGTCAAATTTTCCCAATCAACTTTGAACCTTATACTTTAGCGATAAAGTTGAAAATCTATTAAAGAAATTCGACAGATTGTAGTAGGTTGATGTGCTGGCGTCTGTACACTGGGCCGCAAAGAAAGCGGGTCGGTTTTTAATCTGTTTCGTTTGAGAAATTGTTAGTTGACGTATTTTAATCATCAAATGTAATTCATTATATGAACTGAGGACGTGGTAAGGCGCAAATGTTTATGTAATTGACATGTTTATGTCATCCCGGCAACAAAATATTTGATGGTAGTTCAGTCGAATGACCACCAAAATAAAAGTATTTTTTCAGTTTTAATTAAAATAAATGCATGGCTCAATGGAATAATTTTTAGGTATTTTTACCCGCGACGGTACGGAGACGGTATATGCGTTTGGGGTGAGTGGATGTGTGTGCAAACCAATATTGCCATTAGTCTCCAAAACTACTGGTCCGATTTTGATGCGGTTTTCAGTGATGGGTTTGGATTTGATTGGTACATGTTCTTAGATAGGTGTTACGGTAATAACTCACCAGGGAGCGCTGCAGTAAACATTTGTTTGTACAAGCAAATTTGTTGCCATTTTTTCCAAAACTACAAGTCCGATTTTATGCGGTTTTCATATCTTCTCTTCTCTTCATGTGTATAATGAACCTATGCTCTTTAAAAAGTTTAAAATATTACCCACAACGGTACGGAGACGGTATATGCGTTTGGGGTGAGAGGATGTGTGTGCAAACCAATATTGCCATTTATCTCTAAAACTACTAGTTCGATTTTGATGCGGTTTTCAATTATGGGTTCTGGTTTGATTGGTGCATGTTCTTACATAGGTGTTACGGTAACAACTCACTAGGGGGCGCTGCAGTAAACATTTGTGTAAAACCAAAACTACTAATCCGATTTGGATGCGGTTTTCATCATCAATAATGGGTTTGTGGTTGATTAGTGAGGATTCTCAAATAGGTGTTACGGTGGAAAATTACTAGGAGGCGCTGCAGTATTGTATTTTATTTTAGCTACTACATAATATGGCAGTCGGGGGACCTCTTAGAATAGAAGGTGTTCCACAGAACGGTCCCCCGACTTTCATATGAATTTATCTGTTTTAGTCTCGCTACATAAATTCTTTAAGTCTGGTTTTTAATTTATTTTATCCTTTTCCAATTATATTTAACCATCGTGGGTTTTGTCAAAATGTTTAATTTTGCTTTTTTAGTTGATTCAATTCGCTTTATTATCATTACAATATGATAGTTTACGCTCAAAATTTTGAGAATTATACGCACGCAAAATATTTGTTGAGCTCTGCTTTACGATTGTTTTATCATAATAATATTTTATTTTTATGAAATAATTTTGAATAACTAAGTCTTTTCTTTGAACATTTGACAATACACAAAAGTTTATTTAAGGGGTTTACAGCTTGATTTCGAATGGCATATGCCCGAAGGCTAATTCCCCGAAGTCATCAGATCGAACGTCCGATTTCGAATAGCTTTCGACTTACTGGCACGTCGAGCCAATATACATTCGATGGATGGACTATCGTTGCAACAGCTTTTCGATGAAACGGACGCTCGATCTAATGGCTATTCGGAATTATGGTAAATCGATGCTATGGAATTTCGGCAATTCGGACGTTCGATCTGATGACTTCGGGGAATTAGCCATCGGGCATATGATATTCGAAATCAAGAAAAAACAGCGTTTTGCGGAGTATTATGTTTGGGCATCGCTTTAGGCCCACGAGCAACTTTCGTCTCCGCAATTTATTTGTCTCTCACATCAAGTTTACGGGTTAGTATGAAAGTGCGCGCATGTAGCGACGTGACAGCTGGGAGACATTTTTGTCCGCGGGTTTGGACGCAACTTTCGCTCGTCTATTGATTACGGCGACAAAAAAGTTGCTGGCTAGCCAGCTGCCGCTCAACCGAAAATTTACCAAAGAAGTAGCGTTGCTATCGCTCCCGTGTGCGCATCGTCCAAATCTAAGCGAGGAGACAGCGACAGAGACAAAAAAGTTGCCGGGCAAGTAAGTTGCTCGTGCCTAAACGCAAAATACGCAAGTTTTAGAAACAACAAAAGTATATAATTAACTACAGTAATCAAAATCAGAAAAATACATGATATTCTTCAGGATATATGCTAGGTCGATAGTGTGTTGAAAACATAATACAACGAATTTGATACGATAGAAAAAAATCATGAAGATACCTCTAAAAACTTTCTTTTTACAATAAAAACCATACCTACAAATATAAATACAATCAACCATACTAATATACATACAACCATTCTGATTTTTTGTCAGATTATTCTATAAGCAACATACTAAAACACAACCTAGTGTTTTAATTTTTTAGTCCAAACAATAGATTTTTTGTAATTAAGAGCGTTTACGCCGTACGACATTTCATACAAATTTTCAAGCCCTTGTTTTTCGAAATGAATGAACCGATTTTAATGAAACTTCATACACATAAGCAAGATACAAAGGTCTAAAAAGTTAGTAGAGAACATTTTCGAAAAATAGCGTTACAGCCAAATTAGACCGATTTTAAATTTTCCATAGAAACAGATATTTCCAGTTTTCTTTTTTTAAATAAGACATTTCGAAAATGTTCTCTACTAACTTTTTAGACCTTTGTATCCTGCTTATGCGTATGAAGTTTCATTAAAATCGGTTCATTAGTTTCGAAAAATAAGGGCTTGAAAGTAAACGCTCCTAAAGAATTGCTTCATACTTTGCAACAAATTATCAGCGCTGTGTCATCGCGCTTCTCTTTCTTTTCTATGCAGTCCGACAGGGACCGCGCTTTAGGTCATGTGAGCCCCTTTAAGCACGAGAGCACAAGTTTATCTCAATATTAATCAATAATTTCGATAGACATAAATCTAAAAATCTTAGAAATCAGAAATGAAACTCTAATCTTTTCCAAATTACTTCCACACTTTTATCATAATCCGTCAAATAATCAAACATAAAAATAGACCTACAAAATAAACTCATCTGTCACCCGTTTCTTAGTTGAAGTTAACTGAAACGCAAACGTCTACGTTCACGTCTAGATTAAGATGTTAACGTCTGTTAATTCCGAAAAGCTTACTGTTGACAGTCACCATTATTTATTGGACTCATTATGTACTTAGAACATTTAAATAAGAGTCGGTCTGTAGGCGATTTGCGTCTCATTTATGTGTTTGCCCAACGTGGGTGGTAATTATTTGTTTTTTGATGTAAATTTGACCTCAGAAAGTATTTGAATTCCGTCTTTCTCCCGAAGTGCTGAAAGTGGCGGAAAGATATGGATATATATTTGGGATATTAATAGAAAACAGACATTATTATTTTTGCTCTATCACAGCACAACGAAAGAGAATCTAATTAGTAAAGTAGTATTAACCTGTTTTATTTCGACGACTCTTTGGTTTCGTCGTATCTATGGTTTTTTTTCATTTGTATTAAATCATAGTACAATAT
This sequence comes from Mesoligia furuncula, assembly GCA_916614155.1. NCBI lineage: Eukaryota > Metazoa > Arthropoda > Insecta > Lepidoptera > Noctuidae > Mesoligia > Mesoligia furuncula. The sequence continues at coordinate 18,772,912 of OU744800.1, read as the reverse complement.
GGTCTTATAATATTGTATCATTTGTATTAAAACGTAGAACAATAATGGTCTAATAATATTGTATTTTATTTGTAATAGGATTATGAGTATGTAACATGTCCCGCCCTGGGCTGGCAAAGAAAACATGTTATAATTATAAGTTATACAAAATGTAGAATCAATAATAATAATTGGCTCTCACGAACTAAGAGAAAGATGACGAAACGATTCTCAGAGACGGATGAACTTATATCGTGGAAACATAAATGTTAAAAATGTAAAGGACAATGCTGCCCATGCGCCAGATTTAACGCTCAATATCGTCGCAACCTCAAGGGAATAACAGTGGTAGAGTTCTTTTTATCCGCATTCCGAATGTATTCTAGCTATTGCCCGTAGTTTCACTTGCAGTTTTACCTGCCTAAAAAGTATCCTATACTGGTGTAGAGACATCTACGCGCGAACCGTAACCATGAATTCATCATATGATTCTAGATACTTAAGCGTAGAAATTTATCGTCGGTTCTCTAAAAAAAATGAGATGTTTCATAGAAAAGCGGCTGGCTGGCTCGGTGACTCGCCACTCTAAAGCTTGCGAGAGTGATGATGACGTCACGCTGAAGTAGGTACATGAAGGCTGCGTTGACGTTTATGCTCGGGGTCACCAGTATAAAGGTATAAGAAACAGGTGTAAAGTTCACTCATACTCTATAGAATAGGGAGGATCCTCCGACCAGACGGGTACCTCTGCTTGTGCGATGCAGGATTTTGCGTGACGTCAGTATGACGCGTTGTTCGCATGTGGCGTTGTAGAAACTGCAACACGAAAAGAATCCATGATAACAGAAGGTCGATTCTCGTAATTAAAAACCGGCCAAGAGCGAGGCGGACTCGCGCACCGAGCGTTCCGTACCATCATATAATATGTTTTTAAATTTTCATCAGCGAGACCTACATTCTTCAGAGAATTTTAACACTGCGCGCTACGGTGTAGAGTATGGCAGTTTTAAGTCAGCGCCATCTCTTGACCCATAGTGGAACTAATGTAAGTTTTGTTGATGATTTCTGAAAAACTGTGCTATTTAGAGACATCGTTTTATTTTCCCTGTAATCTTTATATAAACTTCAATCACATAGAATTATTTCAGATGTTTCTCTTTGCAAACTTCGGAGATAAGGGGAGGGAACGGTATTTTTTTTTTACATTTTTCATCAAAAGTCAAAATTATGCGGCTTAAAAAAAAATTGAGAATGTGCAAACTGCCCCTCAGGTTGCGCGTCAATGTCCCTGTTACATTTTAATCTAGATCGTGGTCTACCTATGTGCTAGGCCTAATCTAAATCTGTTGACCAGTTGAAGCGTGATTGATTATCAACTTTCCACATTAAAGTAGGATTCTCCGTCATTTAGTTTTAATTTCCTTTGACCCTATAACCCTCAAAGCACCTCTAACAATAACAACTAAAGGCACATATACCCAAAAACACCACACAGAACTATGAGATAGTATCAAATCATAAATCAAACATAATACTGGGTCTCACCTATCATATAATTAATACATTTTCATATAACAAATTGTTTTCACTTCCTCCGCAGGACTAAAAGCATACATAAATTGTGGCCTTAATCATTTGACTATGGGAAGCCCTTATAGTTAGCACGAGGGCTTTAATTCTGTGATATTACGAAGGTAAATAATTTATGAGAATTTGACCGCAGCGTTGTAGACGGAAAATTATAACCGGTACGGCAAATAAAATCTGGTTGGTAATGCAATTGTCCGTTGTTTCTATTCTTTTAATATTGCAAGCTCTGTTTGAGCAAATTGTAATAGAAATAAAGACGAAAAAAAAAACGCTGCTTTCATGCTGGTCAGGTAGTTTTTCAATTATCGTTTTTTTGCAGTTATATTTGTGTTGTTTATTTAGTTATTGTGGTTATCCTTATCTACCGGATTCAAAACCTTCCGATAACTTAAGGGTCCAGAGTTCGTTACAAAAAAAAAACAGCTGATCCTTACATTATGTCGAGTTATACGAACATAAATGTACGGATGTGCTGATTTTTTTTCATGATTTCATGTTTGGTCTCACAGTAAAAGTTTTAAGGAAGGATTAGCACAATGACCCCTTTTAAGGATTAAAACGATCCAATGTAATGGTGTATCCGTTTAACTCCTTTAGGACTGACAACTTGTTTTAATATCATGACGTTCTCTAGTTTCTACTTACCCCATGGGGAAAAGGCGTGCGATTACATATTTAGATTTAGAATAAAAAATTACATCATCCGTACGATGATGGCAATGATTTTTAACCAAAATAGTTAGGTATACTTAAATTATAATTTAATCAGCAATCTGTAGCTGTTTTTCATCTTCAAAATATCTTGGCAACTAATCAATAGTCCAAACTACGGTGGATTACTTAATCTTCATTCGAATTCCACATAAGTTACCATGTTCACCTAAGTATAATTTCCCACATGTTAATGAAGTCTTCAAATGTTTTGAATACAAACTAGCTGGAGAATTGTTTTGAATAAAACTGCTCCGAGAGTTTCAAACGAAAACAAAGAGAACATTTCCGTTTATGTACATAATATTGACTTAATTTCGTTTTGTAGTTATTATGTTCGTATAGTGGAATGTCGTAAACAAAATACCAAATAACATGTACCTACTTATAGCAGTATTCGTATTCTCAAATAATTTACATTCCATCGCCAAGTAATCAGTTATCTACTTTAGTGTGAAGTTGATTTTTGAGTGACCATTTGTAACAAAAAACCGGGCAAGAGCAAGTTGGACTCGCGCATCGAGGGTTCCGTACCATCAATTATGTTCTTAAATTTTCATCGGCGAGGCCTATATTTGTCAGAGAATTTTAACATTGTGCACTGCGGTGTAGAATATTGCAGTTTTATGTCAGCGCCATCTCTTGACCGATAGTGGAACTAATATAACTTCTATTGATGATTTCTGAAAAAGCGTGCTATTTAGAGACTTCGTTTTACTCTTCCTGTAATCTTTACATAAACTTCTATCACATAGAATAATTTCAGATTTTTCTTTTTGTAAACTTCAGAGATAAGGGGGAGGAACGGTATTTTTTTTACATTTTTCATCAAAAGTCGAAAACTATGCGGCCTAAAAAAAGGAAAAATGTTTGAGAATTTACAAACTGCGCTCTTTCATATAATACCCCGCATGCCCTAATGTAGGGTACTCTCTCACTTCGAATTTTTCAGACCCCCTTTCAGTCCCTGTTACGAAAAATATGCATATATTTTTATTTATTTCTTATTTGCAAAATAGTTGGGCAAACGTCATCTAAAACTATTCCAAATTTCAAGTTGATAGCATTAGTAGTTTTTGAGATATCCAGCTGTGATAGACAGACAGACTGAGTCTCACCATAAGTGTTCCGTTTTACCATTTTGGTATGGCATTCAGTTTTTTGTTTCATAAATCTTGAAAATTATCTCAAATTCTTAATTCAAATATAGATCTGTATTTCTTGGTACTTTTAAATTTGTACGTAATGTGAACTTGGCGTTGTTCTATACCGGTCAAATCTAATTTAGTGTTTTGAGATAGAAAAAGTTTGGCTAAAAATTAAACTGTCATTCTATTAGTTCGTTAATTTTCTTTTTCATCTTGTTTATGATGCAAAAACATTCTATTTTTTTAAATATTTTCAAGCAAAAGAATATTATTTAGAAAGTAATGGCGCGTTTAACAAACTACCTACATGTAAAATATTACAAGTACTTACTTACATAACATAGCCTGCTGAGTCGCAAAAATCGCAGGTAAACCTAGCGGAAAACAAACAGGGGGTAAAAGGAGCCAGTCGAAACCCAACAAGGTTTTGAAAAGGCAGGATCCAGAGAACGACACGTGCGACAAGGATGGTTTCATCAAGGTGGAGAAGAAGAAGAAGCCTCCTTGTCGGAACCAATGCAGCACCGCGCTGGCGGGACCCAACATGCTGCTGCGTCCAGCATTCCCGATGACGCAGCTGTACGTATCCAGACTGCACCACTCTACGAAGGTTGAGGAGATCGTGGAGTACATGCGTGTGAAGACCAGCTGGACTTTGAAGGTCGAGAAGTTGGAGTCGCGTCTCAACATGAACTTCAAGTCGTTCGTGGTACGTGTTCCGACACATCATCTCGAGAAGTTCCTCAAAGAAGAGTTCTACCGCTGGTTTCGTTGCCGGCTACATGACACCAGTCAGCGAAACAAGACGCAGACACTTCGTGTGCTTTAGTTTGTTAGTGTAATTATAATGTGTGTATGTATTTATAGTATTTTTAAGTTATATTCATATTGTATGTGTTTTATATACTTATAACGCCCTTCGTGTTCAGTACAATGACGCGCTGAGGGCAGTGTTGAGAAAACCCCGGCACTGCAATGCTTCCGCAATGTTTGCGGATGCTTCCATCGATGACTTCTTTTGCATCATTAGGAAAAGAACTGATGATGAGCAGGGTCCGTGGTAGCACCAACACTGTCCTCAGAACGTTAGCGTGCAAAATAGACAGTCCTTTTACTGTGTACTGGGCAAGTGTACACCTGCACAGAAATAGGAAATAGTCTTAGTGTGTAACTTGTTTTGTTTACTAACAAATTACTAACACCTTTTTTATTTTTATTTTGTTTTTTTTTTTGTGTGTACTATTAACAACCCTACTAATACTTTCTTTGTAAAAATGTATGGACGTATATATGTCTGAAATAAAGATAAATTATTATATGGGCCTTGATGCCTGAAATAAATGGATAATAATAACATAAGCAGGCTATAATGTTCCCACTACTGGAATACAGGCCTCCTCTCTTCAAGAGGGAATCGCCTAATAATCTACCACGCGGGCCCAGTGAGGGTTGGTAGATGTCACAATACATGTCTTCAAATTTTTGGTTCTAGGTCATGCCAGTTTCCTCACGATGTTTTCCTTCACAGTTTTGAGAGCAGTGGTGATGAAATTATTTACACAAAGTGAAACACCTGTCTGGGTTCGAACCCACGATCTACAACTCGTATACCGACTCCGTCTACTCGTGTATTAATATTACTGGGCAACCACAGCTTTATACTTACTTGCTTACTAGTATTTACTTGTATCTATGGCAACTAATAAAATTATTCGCTCAAAGGGCTAAGGTTAGTGAACGATGAAGTGTTTATAACATAACTTAGTTTCGAGGACCAGTGAAGACTTAAGTACCGTCATACGAAAACCTTGACCATATTTAGAACCTTGTCTCAAGACACGAATTGGCAAATATAAAAATGACCATGTATGGCCTTTTAATTAAAATAAAAATCCTTAAAAAAAATTGATTCATTAATGCATAACGAATTATTATCAATCAATCACCATCAAAAGAAATGGGTCGTCTTTTTTTCATTTTTCTCCTTATGGAGACACTGTTCAGAAGGATTGTAGGTACTTTGCTTTTTTCAATGAATTGCAAGAAATTATCTCCCTTTTATCCAGAATGTAAAAATAAATATAAATGATAAAAATAATAAATCATCATCTGCCTAGGCAGATGATGATTTATTATTTTTACTGGAAGCCGACCCCAACATTATGAGTTCTAACCGGATGCAGCTGAATACCAGTATTTTACATGGAGCGACTGCCTATCTGACCTCCACAACCCAATTACTGGGTAATACGGTGCCCCTTGATAAGACTGGTTGTCAGACTTTCGGGCTTCTGACTACCCGTAACGACTATCAAAGATCCACGAATGACAGCCGGGACCAACGGCTTAACGTGCTTTCCGAGACACGGAGGGGTCACGGTATGTAAAGATGGTCACCTATCCACAGACCAACCGCGGCAAGCGTAGCTTAACCTGATCTATCGACCTCAACTACTAGGGAAGTATGCCTTTACTTTCTCCCAACACACCGCAATCTCTGTTAGATCCACATAAACATATACTAGTATGGGTGTTAGACTTTACGGGTAGTAAAAATCATATTCTAAAAAACAGTCCAGCCGTTCTTGCACAACAATTGAATCAGATCAGGGGGCCTAAAAAGGCCACTTTGCCGGAATCATAAAAGGATAACATAATGGACAGTTAACCATTAAGTTAATGGTATCAAATCCCATTGGTGAAGCAATTTTTAGTTATTTTTGTCTGTGCTAAAATATTAATCAATCCGATCCAAATTCAATCCCAATCTCTTTGATTGTACCTACGTAGTGCAGCGAAAAAAAGAAAAACACGGACTGTCTTTGCCTTATTTTGCGATTCATAATGTTATCCCTTTATGATTCTCCAAAGTGACCTTTTTAGAACCCCAGGTCATTGCATCCAAAACACCCAACAGGCCACATCTGATTAAAGGAAAACATCATCTGCCTAGCCTTTTCCCGACTATGTTGGGGTCGGCTTCCAGTCTAACCGGATGCAGCCGAATACCAGTATTTTTTAAGGAAAATCCGACCCGAAGATACTTGTGACAAGGTTACAAAGGCAATGTTATAAAAGGAACGAAGTCTTAATTTAATTTCGGTCCCAGCAGACGTGTTAATAGGTTAATACACGTTATCCAATCAGACGGAACCAATTATCAGCAAAACCTTTAGAGGTGTAGTCAACCATTCAATCGAATAGTTGACTAATCAGTGATGAATGAAGCGTCAAGACTTCCACTAAAGAGAATTAGAAAGAAATAATAGACTTTGTGAGCGACATAATTAATCAGGAACTAATAGGTCGGGAGTAACTACATTATTAATGGAATATCCTCTTGTAAAGCTTTTTCTCTTGCGACAAATCTTATCGTGTATCCACTTATTACTCGCTAATTAATTAAGTGTGTATTTGACATGAATAAAATATGAATCGGGCTCCCGTTAATGAAATTTGTGCATGCGCTGAATAATTTGTTTTAATAAAGTCTTGTATAAATCTTTGTGAAGTTCGAGCACGTTGTTGTTAAATCACTTTGGGGAGCAGTTTTGTAATTGTTATTAACTTGTAGCCATTCGAGAAGGGGTAATTATTACGTGGAATATGGTATGTAATAGGTATCCTATTAAGGAGGACAAGGTACCCTCCTTTTCGGTTTATTAATGGTTACAGAATACGCACTGGTTAAAAAAATATCCTATATACCTAGGTATATTTTGTTGGAAATACTAAATAAATAAATCACTCGTTAACAGCAACATTAAAAAAACAAATACCGTCCTCAATATTATTTTAAATCTCTTTGTTCATAACGAATTCCGTATCACCCATTTTTTTTCAAAAGTTTATTTTTATTAAATGAATATCAGAAGGAATTAAATAAAATCAGCGCGTCGCTACAACCAGACCAATCAACACACAATGAAACTGACTCCAGTTCCGAGCTATGTTGACGTATCGCATGTTTAAAAAAAAATGCAAATGCTTTGATGGTTGAATGATAAGTAGTTATTAACTTTGCAACTTCTTTTAGTCCAGAAGTCGGTATTCATCTGCTGAACTTACTCATAAAGAAAAACCAAAAAAAAAAAAAAATAACCGTTATGACCTTATGTACTTAATAACAGATAATAATTTCAATGTATTTTTTATTCGATTTTAAATTTATTTATTTGACATTTTCTATACACTTAAAACTAATATCTATTCAAAATTTCGATTAAAATGTAGTTTGAAATGAATTAATTTTATTTACTCTAGTAATTTATGATTTTTTTACAATTGAAGTGGAATGTATTGTTTTTAGGGTTTCGTACCCAAAGGGTAAAAACGGAACCCTATTACTAAGACTTCGCTGTCTGTCCGTCTGTCCCTCTGTCTGTCTGTCACCAGGCTGTATCTAAAGAACCGCGATAGCTAGACTGTTGAAATTTTCATCAAATACTAAAAACAAAATAAAATAAATATTTAACATACAACCCATACAACAAACGCGATTTTTTGCCCTTTTTTGCTCGATATCAAAAATGGCAACAGGTAGGCACTTGAAATATTCACAAAATACTCAGTTGTATTTTAACTTTAATAATAAATAATAAAATTAAAATAAAATAAATATTTAAGGGGGGCTCCCATACAACAAACATGTTTTTTTCGGCGTTTTTGCCTTGTGGTACGGAACCCTTCGTGTGCGAGTCCGACTCGCACTTGGCCAGTTTTATTATTCATGTAAGGTAATTGTTATTGTAAGGAATCATTTTTTAAAAGCTTTTATCTAATTCAGCCAACACCACCAGTCTTGCTAAACATAAAAGTCGACCAAATCGCAGAATATTTGTGTAAAAGCAGAAAGAGGATACATTCGTATTGACATTATTGCCTACACTTCCGTGGTTACATATTTGTTCTCATAACCGGATGTAAAATAATAATGGCACCCACCGCTCTCAAATTACATACACACATGATTGTAATTATTACATGTCAACAATCAGATACACGTTTTCTCATTGTTATGCAAAGACAAGCCAATATGCTCAACATGGGGAAACTCATTTAAGAATTCTGAAGGGTTTCAAAGACGTACATTTAATTTTAACGACCTAGCAAGTTGTAAGAAGCTCGCATCGCAAACAAGTAACAATATAAAACAAGCTTACAGCCACTGAAGTATTTTCACTTAGCATCATACTATTTCTATCGTTGACATAAAGTCGTAAATGCAACGGCACAAATAATGGGATTCCGAGCACAATCGTAAAGTAACTAGAAATAGAGCAGTTCTGAAATATACGGGAATAAAGGAGTTTAAAGTTTTCAATGAAACGCGATAATGGCGAGATAGGGTGAAATGCGACTGTCTATATAGGTTTCCGGAGCTTTATGTAGTTTATACGGAAAGTCCAGGTAGACACTTTATTTTTAAAGAATAAAAACTACTTTACTTTTAACACAGCAAAAGCCTGCTTTAAGACGTCAATTAACTATAATGAAGCATTATTAAAATACCTATTCTATATCCCTTCAGAACTCAAGTTCGGTGTTTGACCCACCGTTACCCACTCGGGCATGATAAATGATCCAAACTGACATAAAACAATATGAAAGTGATAAATGTTCGCGATAATTATTCGACCAGCTAACACAATATAAGCTCACAATCTGACCCTTGAACGCTTGTCCTTCAAAATGTATTGAACTTTGTGCATACTTTGACCTATAAATATCTAAACATTTGTTTTATAATCAATAGAGCAATATGTAAAAGAGAGCCACTAATGTGACCTATTTAAATCTATATTTACATAGTAAAAGTTATATTATGCTTTTCGTGTCGTCTGTGTGTTTGCTTTTTTCTGCTAGACTATACAACTATTTTTTTTTAATGGTGTTTTCACCATCATTCAGAGAATATATTCCTTAAACTTACATAGGTACATATTATAAAGAAATATCGATGTTTTGTCGCCTAACAATAACCGTGCGAAGTAAGGGCGGGTCACTAGTATTTAATAATAAATTTACAACAACACCACACAATACGAGTTTAAATTTAATACAAAGTTAACATCAACATTATAAAGTCGTTTCAAGCTTCAGTTCGCCGGCAGCCTCAACTGGCGGCGTCAATATTTATCAAAGATCGCAACCAATATTTCGGAGTTTGACGGCAAATCTAATTCGCGTCTGAAGACGCCACTGACGGCTGGTAATGGTGTTCTCGCTCGTTAGCTCTCCCTTGCCACGAACTCTATAAGTAATCCGATTTCATTGGTAGTTCCGACAAATTTGCGGTCCGTTGAATCTATGCCGCACGCCCGGCAATGGGCTACCATGCTCCTAACCGACGATGGATTATCACCTGTCTCTCTCTCACGTAGAGGGGATGAAAAGGATGTAGCGTGGTGATTAAAGAGGTCGTTTTCTGTTACGATATGTGTGTAAGTTCTTGGAGTCCGTCCAGCACAAACATGCTTTTGTTAATCTGCTTATGTAGCTGGACCACGACGTGCGCGAACGGATCAAAACCGTTTGATACCCAAAACAGATTTGGGACTAAGTGTGATTTCCGTAAATTGAATGAAGAGTGGAGGCAGGTGGTTTATTCATGAGGGATTCCGTTCGTGTGCCGCGTTACAGAAATCGCTAATTTCATTCCGAATCAGTTTTAAATTATTTTGCATTTTTAAACAAAACGTGATTTGAACATTTTGATGAAATGGATTAGTTAGTGTGACAATTGTTTCAATGACTAGATACACATTTTTACTCCCAAATCCATCATAATTTATGACCTGACGGATAATTCTCGTAATTTTAAGAACGTTCAATCTGTCAGAAATACCTCTAATTTCCCTACATTTTTGACATTGATTGTCGCTAAGACTAGATTGCAACTAGACTTTAAATGTATGTATTTATTTAAGGAAAGTTGTCTGTGTGGTGCCGGACTTAAAGAATAGCACCAACCCATACTTCCCGCGGGTGTCGTAAAAGGCGACTAAGGGGCGTACCGGAGAATGGGCAGCAGCGTTCTCTATGCATTCCACCACCATACCATACTGCGATCGCCAACCCGCCTGCCAAGCGTAGCGATTATGGCAAACCCCCCCTTTTGGGGGAGGCCTATGTCCAGCAGTGGACGTCTTTCGGCTGAAATGATGATGATGATGATTTAAGGAAAGGCAAACTTGCACAATAAGAAACAGTCATAAAACCTTAAATATAACATTTAAAACAATTATGTTACCCACTACGTTCTCCACAATTTAAAGTACTTAAAACAAGCTAGTAACATAGATACCTTACTTATATAACTAACAGTGATTGTCCTAGAACTCATACCTATCTGGATTTTTAAATATAAAAAAGAAAAATAAACATTTTTAATTAGGTACCTTCTGATTAGCGATCGCAATTTGCAATTAGATATACTGAGTGGTGATCACATTAATTGTACAGTGGTTATTACAAGTTGTTATCAGTCTGTTACATTAATGAAATAATAAATTTCACTGAAAATAAAAAACAGAATTTTTCAAACAAAATAAAGAGCGTAAAATTTGGCATGAAATAAACCACCCTTGATAATAAGGCACTACACAAGTGTAGTATTGTTATCAAATAAATGTGTAATAATACTAAAACGAAAAAAAGGTCCCACGGCTAGAATGTTCATAACTGTTATTAATTATTTTAATTGTGTATGTTTAAAATACGCAATGTAGAATACGTGGTTTAAATTAATGTGATAACCTAATCGCCACATATGCTGTTCTTTATGATAGTTTTCAATACAAAGTTTGCTAAAAATGTTTAATTTTATAAAAGTTTGTGTTGAGCTCCATTCCAGTTATTTGCAGCTGCAGTCAGCATGTTTCAATATATTGGTCCACAGAAAATAAATAAAACCGTTAGTTGGCATAACACAATGAAACTGCGTTGTATGCGCAATTCTATAGAGAACTGTGCTTCAATTAAGGTTTTTAATCTATTTCGTTTGAGAAATTGTTAATTGATGTATTTTAATCAACAAAATATGTGATACAGAAGTGGAAGTACACAGTAGTACACAGTAGTGCAGTGGTGGTGGTGAAGTACACTTCCAAAAATACACAATCAAAATTTTATTGTGTATGAGTCTTTGGTCAACTGGACCCACTCGGAACTGGACCCGTGGGTCCAGTTGACGTAATCATTTATTTTCAGTATTTTTATTAGTCAATGTTTGTATTCTGAAAGCATAATTCGATATTTTTTGTAAGTGCAAAACATATTATAAATTAAAGTCGCTTTTCGTGTCCGTCTGTGTGACGTTATTCTTAAGAGGAAATGCGGTCGGAGAGACTTTTGAAAAAGCCTGAGTAAAAAGACATAATTCGAGGTTTGGCTCTCGCCTATTTCCTCCTCCAATATTGCACCAATTTAAAAGATATTTCATAAACTGAATAAGAAAGATATATATTGTGTTCCTATGTTTTTCTTTTTTCATGAATAGTTGTCAAATTTGTACACTAGGCTCCTGTTGACAGCGGTTTAAATTAGCATTTTTTGACGGTTCTAGTCAAAAATAATGTATCATCAAAAAGGAAAACATAGGGCATACAAGGAGTTAATAAATACTCTGCAAAATCATTGCTTTATGGTCATTAACCAGAAAGAAAACAGGCGAGAACGTTTCTATGGAGAAAAAACCACACGCATTTCCTCTTAAACTACACAATAGACAGATAATGTATTCCAAAAGCAACTTACAAATATTAGAGAAATCTCGATGTTTTTTCAGGTCATAAAAACTGAGTGAAGCAGGGGCGGGTCACCAGTATAACTATAAGATATCAAAATATTACATTGCACAGGGAAGACTTGCATGACATGTAAATTATATTTGACATTTTTATTTTAGGCAATTGATATTTGTAATTGAATGAATTTCTGAATTTCTTTAGTTAGCATTTGTAAGTCGATTTTTAGAAAACTTGTAATTGAATTATTTTTATTTGACATTTGTAATTTGATACTTTAGATAATTCTTGATTTAGTGATTATTTTATTTTTGACATTGGAATTTAATTATTTTGTTAAATTAGAATCATTGTTATTGTCACAAAATTTGCATGCCGAATTTACATAGTTTGCGGAATATGAAGAACTATTGTTTATTTGTTATAACATCTGTAAAATACCATATTTCAGGCAAATAAATAGATCTATCTATCTATCATTGAATAAAATAAAAAGTACACCATGACTTTTGACTGGCCCGTTGGTCTAGTGGTTAGTGGCCCTGACTGCTATGCCGGAGGTCGTGGGTTCGATTCCCACCCAGGACAAATGTTTGTGTGATGAGCATGATCATTTGTTCTGTGTCTGGGTGTAATTTATCTATAATATGTATGTATTTAGAAATATATAAGTATGTTTATCAGTTGTCTAGTACCCATAACACAAGCTCTGCTTAGCTTGGGACTAGACGGCGTTGTGTGATAGTGGTCGAATATATTTATTATTATTATTTATATTTATTTTTCATGTTTCATTCGATGGGAAACAAAAGGAATTCTACCCAGATTCTCTAATTTCCTGTACTATTTACCTGCCTGTATATGTATTTACCTCATCATACCGATATAGATACTAAGTTCTAGATGGGTTTATATATCTGAGTACTCAATCAGGCACGTGGAAATTGAAGGATTATGTCAATGGTGCGTGAAACTCAGAGATTAACCTATTCGCACGAGTGACTGAGTTATAATAGAGCGTAGTGTATCTACTAGAAGCTAGTCATTTTGTCTGATTATGTATAGAGTGTTCCATTGAAATAGTAATAAGTAGTGATAATAATGAATAGTCCTAAGGCTTTTCCAGAAATATCTATACGTGGAAATGAGTGTACGCATTAAAAAAAATGTTTGGGGTCTGGGGACTTTCGGCAGGAACGAAGTTCAAAATGAAAATCCAAGATGGTGGGTGTAAAAATTTTTGCAGCCACCATCTTGGATTTTCATTTTGACTTCACTATCGGCTTCAGCACACGTTGGATGCCAAATTTAAAAAATGCAAGAGATTTCGTTTTCTTTCTAATTATATACATATCATAAAAATTCGCATGTAGGGGGCATAATGCTTTTATATTACGTCTCGATTTCTCCAATTTGACTCCTACAGCAAGCTTCGTTAAAGAACTCCGTTCAAAAAACTGGCCTAATTAGAACTACCATGATGAAAAGGCTATCAAGTTTATAATTCGAACTTAAAATCAAATTATTATGTCGTGTGCACATTACCTTACATGGCCTTCGGAAAATATTAAAAAAAACATCATCATCATCATCATCATTTCAGCCGAAAGACGTCCACTGCTGGACATAGGCCTCCCCCAAGCACCTCCACTTCGACCGGTCCTATGCTTCCCGCATCCAACGGGTTCCTGCGGCCTTCACAAGGTCATCGGTCCACCTTGTGGGAGGCCTTCCAACGCTACGTCTTCCGGTACGCGGTCGCCACTCCAGAACCTTTCGGCCCCATCGGCCATCTGTTCTGCGAGCAATGTGCCCTGCCCATTGCCACTTAAGTTTGGCAATTCTTCGGGCTATGTCGGTTACCTTGGTTCTCCTGCGGATCTCCTCATTCCTGATTCGATCACGCAGGGAAACTCCAAGCATAGCCCTCTCCATTGCCCTTTGGGTGACTTTTAGCCTTCTTATAAGGCCCATTGTGAGCGACCACGTTTCTGTTCCATAAGTCATCACTGGCAACACACACTGGTCAAAGACTTTCGTCTTGAGACACTGCGGTATGTGGGACGAGAAGATATTGCGAAGCTTCCCGAACGCTGCCCAGCCGAGTCGGATTCGTCGATTGACCTCTTTCTCGAAGTTAGACCTACCTAACTGGACGGTGTGTCCTAGGTAAACGTACTCGTCCACGACTTCGAGTGTAGCGTCTCTTATGAGAGTGGGAGTTACATGGGCATTTGACATGGCCTTCGTTTTGTCCATGTTCATTTTAAGACCCACTCTTTCGGAGGCTCTACTGAGGTCATCGAGCATTGTACTGAGGTCCTCCATAGTCTCAGCCATGACTACGATGTCGTCGGCAAACCGAAGGTGAGTTATGTACTCGCCATTGATGTTGATGCCAGCCCCTTTCCAGTCCAGAACCTTGAAGACATCCTCCAGTGCAGCGGTGAACAGTTTCGGAGAGATAACGTCTCCCTGTCTCACACCTCGCTGCAGAAGGATAGGTTTCGAGGCCTGATCCTGGAGTCTGACTGACATAGTGGCGTTTTCGTACAGACACTTCAGCACTTCGATGTACCGATAGTCGATCTGGCACCGTTGAAGAGACTGCAGCACAGCCCATGTCTCGATCGAATCAAAGGCTTTCTCGTAGTCCACAAACGCTAAGCAGAGAGGCAGGTTATACTCTTCTGTCTTCTGTATAACCTGTCGCAGCGTATGTATGTGGTCTACGGTGCTAAAGCCTTTATGGAATCCGGCTTGTTCGGGAGGCTGGAAGTCGTCAAACCTGCGCGCGAGACGAAAAAAAAACATGTCTCAGTAAAATATTCTTACAAAAATAAAACTAACTATAAGTAGTTATTTCACTTTAGCATGGCAATACTGGTCACAGCCCTTTTCCTAATATCTCTCCGTAGGAACCCAAACAATAAAAAAGTAGTATAGTTTTTTTGTTATTGGAGCATGTTGAAGAAGACCACAAGGAATTTATTGTGCTTTTTTAATAGAAAATTTTAGAAAATGTAGGTGAGTCAATGACCGCTATTGCCATGCTAAAACGCGACAACTATAGTAGTCCTAAACCCCACCTTTTCAGAGTTTTGCTAATCTTTTTATTCGCAGCCACACGGATGACACAGTGAGCTGTGATAAAAGATTGCCCATTAATGTTCTACATTATAAGGGTCATAAACACAAGGGTTATAGTCGCCACGGAAACATCGGCTTCCCAGTGAATTTTATCACGTAATAAACAAACCGACTCGAATGATGCCATAGAATAGTTTTTGATTAGGTAACGTTGGGAGTCCCGTGCATAACAAGTTTATATTTGAAGTTAACAAGGTGTAATTACTGACAATATTACAGTGATGAAAAACTCAAAAATAATACGGAAATTCCGATAAAATGCATGTAAAAGTTCTTAGAGCGATGCTACACGGGCGTTGCCAATGCTGAATCAATCACCCTAATCAATAAATATATACCTAGATAAAGGTATTTGTATTCTCATCGCTCGCTCTTGCATTTTATGTCTGTGTAAAGGGTTTAAAGTAACCTAACTAAACCGAACCTCGGGAACCTCGGGGTGCCCTTCGCTCTTGCATCCTATGTCGACGAAGCAACGCTTCGCGGGGCTCCTATTTCTGTGTAAAGGGTTTAAAGTAACGACTACATGCGGCAGGAGGTAACTGCAGGTTGCGACGGCATGTGGCGGTATGCAGCGGTATGCGCCGCACCTGGGATATGATCGCGGCAGAGATGCAGTGCAAGCGGAGGTGCACTCCATATTTCGCCCCCCGCCACTCACCGCAAACGGCATCTGTGGTGCGCATCCGCTGGCGGCATAGAAAATCATCAGTGACGGATGGGCGGCGAGATATCCTCCTCGATGCCGTTCCCATCCGTGCGCTGGTCTTTATGCGAACATAAAAGTATGGTGCAGCATTTTTTCGCGATTGCAGGCTTGGTCACGCAGTGAAAGTTCTTCATAATGATGAGTAAAATGTAAAATAAAATGTAAAATGTAACTAAACTGCTTTTGTGGTTTTCAATTATCTCAATTACACCTTAAGGCCGTTTGTACACCGCCACGTTAGTCGGGACGTCAACAAGAGAACGAGAACAAGGTGACGGCGTCGAAGTAGCGATACATGCATTTTACTATAGCCGCGTGTCCCTGTCCACCACTAGCCGTCACCGGGACATCACGCTCAGTACGAATAATCTCGTTTCTCGTTGAGGGTGACATTCTATTGACGGTGGTGGGTAGACAAACGGTGATCATCAACTCAGCCTATCGCAGTCCACTGCTGGACATAGGCCTCTCCCAGACTGCGCCACAGCACCCTGTCCTCCGCCTTCCGCATCCAGTCTACCCCAGCCACCTTCTTTAGGTCGTCCGTCCATCTAGCTGGGGGGCGTCCCACACTACGCTTGCCGATACGCGGTCTCCACTCCAGGACTCGTCTGCTCCACCGGCCATCGGTCCTTCGACAGACATGGCCAGCCCACTGCCACTTCAGTTTGCTTACTCTGCAAGCTATGTCGGTAACTCCGGTTCTTTTCCGGATAATTTCATTCCTGATTTTATCCTTTAAAGAGACTCCGAGCATAGCTCGCTCCATAGCGCGCTGAGCGACCTTGAATTTGTGTACCAGCCCGACCTGACGGTCGGGTCGTGTCCACGTTTCAGCACCGTATGTCAAACGGTGATACCATAGACTAATATATATAAACTGAGGTCATACATTGAGAATAAAAATGATTTATCAGAATCTTTGTAATAACAATTCCAAGAAATAAGAACGGTTGGCTAGAACGGTACCTATAAGTACGGTAGATTAACTTTAAAGAAAAATAAGGAAAGTGCTCTTTACTTAAGATTTTTGAAGTAAATACAGGTCTAGGATATTCTTTGCCGTTGTAGGAATACCAGTAACTTGAAAAGTAATTTGTTCTTAGAAAATCAAAGTAACTAGCATGTTGTGATGAAACATTCTTTTGAAGTTAAGCTGTCGTATGAATTTAATATAATTCTACGACGCAATTCCTTTAGTTCGCACACAGGCGCGACATGACAGCGCTTGAGACTCTGGTGGAGCAATTTCTATGAAAACTTCATGGAAATTGTTCTACCGGATTCGCGTCGCGCCTGTCTGCGGGAGCCCTAATATGGAAGTATCATAAACTAGTTCTTGTATTCACTAAGATATATTTATTCATTAGATTTATTCATTATTTTCCAGGTTCCATTCATAATTGAAAGTTATTAAAAATTATTTTTATTAATTATTTTGTTTTTTTACTAACAATCTTGTTTGAGTCACTCCAATAAAGAAAAAATCTATTTTATTCTATTTTCGAATGGTTCAAACGTGAGTTAGATCGTGTATTTACTTGTTATTCAGTTATTGAATTTGATTCTGAGTTTACAAAAAAAAAACAATGATTTTTAATTTACTTCTATTCCATTAAGTGGAAAAAAAATTAAATGATAGATTTACAGCGTATTTATAACAGTTTTTGCACATTGCTTTCTCTACCATCATTTAATAAATCAAACATTTAACAGAATAAGCTGAAGCTATAAAGGTTCTTTCATTTTATATCAGGGTAAATGAACCTATTTTAAGCCAATTAACAGTATATCAACTAATTTTAATTTACCACTCCCAGATTGGACCTTCGACGTCCATCATTATGAATTCGTGAGCGGCACCCCTCGAATTAGGTCTGCGAGACACTCTGTTACGTTCTCGTGACCAAATGTTTTAAGCTCAGTAGGACACGCGATAGAAATAACAATCATGCCTTCAGTTTACACATAAAACTAATAGAGATATATATTTTCTGTTTTATTATCACAAACATAATTAATTGCCTGCTAGATTTCCTTGTATACCTATTAGTTGATGAATTCCGCAAATAAACGATGACGAATGACTCAACAGTTTGATTTATTTTTAGAAACAACAAAGCGTAGCAAACTGCTACGTTTGCCTACGCGGCTACGGCTACAAAGCTACGAGCCGCTACGAAATTCAACGATTGACATCGGAACGAAAATAAAACCTTTTATTCTCGATAGAACGTATTTATTTACCTCTCACGCCATATTTTAACCTTATACGTCATTCAGGAGCCCGAAAGTTACTGAAAACTAAATCTCCAAATTATTTCAGTTTACGCTAGCTTACCTTCTTCACGGGGCCTTATGAGGGTAAAGCCGACGTAGCTAAAGGAGCATTTTACTCTTTCCGGTGTTGGGTACGATGGGATGACTGAAAGGGACTGTCCCGTCGTTTAAGGGGCATCTGGTGGCATTATGCCCTAATCGGGCCCTTGCGTGACCCCCGACGCTTCAATTAATAAAATGGATAATCGTGGCTCGAGAAGGCGACAAACTTATATTCTGTGATTTATTAACGACTAGCGCCACGAATGCGGACTGCCTAAATTAGATTTGCATGATTGACGAGCTAAATAGTGCAGTTAGGAAGCGGCTCAAGCGGCAGTTTTGTTTGCTTCAGGTGATGCGCTCAAATATCTGTGTGATCACCATCACATGATAGGACTTATTAAATCAATTATCCTTGAGAAAACAACAATCTCAAAAACATAACCCACCTTCTGGCGCGGTCGGGTAAAAACAGAGCAACCTACAACATAAATGTAGCAGCCATAATCTATGCAATTTTATATAAAGATCACACCATCTAACATACCACAAACTCTCAGCCTGATAGTTCAAAGTAAACTAATAATAAACATCTATCTACACGTCATAGTTAGTAACATCTTGAACAAGTACGACACAAAGTCCAAACTCAGTCAAATACAACATTAATACTCCTCTTTACTTGCTAACTTGGAAACGTTCTCGAACAACCACTATAATCCAATTACACCGTGCCTCAAGGCTTTCGTTCCACGTCCTGTAAAGTCATCACAAACGAACACAACTCACAAAGGACTGCGAAAATAAACAAACAAGCGAAAATGTTACCGCTTTAGCTGTCGAAAGCAGCCGCTTGCACAATGCACGACAAGGGACGATGAAAAGTACCGTAGTCGCATTGCAAATTAGCGCATTCGACCACTCAGCCCAAAAGCCGCCTGTCCGTCCGCTTGCCACACCATTTGCTCGCCAACGATTTCACTCACGCACACAGGCTTAACTAAAATTCGTTCATTAATCAGCTTCGCAGTGTAAAAGCACGCTGATCGGTTCTATAGTCCCGAGTTTTGAATTCTGCGTTCTATTTGCTATATCGGGCGGTCTTAGCTGCATAATAGCGGGAACATACAATGACAACTGATTGCAATGAGTTTCATTTTGAGAGCTCACCCACGTTCATTGGGTTATTTAAGTTGTGAGCAAACAATTTTTTCAAATATAAGAAGCAATGGATTGGCAATATCCTTCAAAACTCTCTGATTGTGATAAAAGTGTTTAGCGCAATTAGTGTGCAGCTCGCAGTTGCGATTGTGACCGATACTGAAATTACGTGTATTATAGCAACAACTCGTGTTTCCTCTCACAACGTTCGCCCTGCCCTGCACAAATTTAATTAACTACGACAGGTTTTCATTACGTTTAGTGTACGGTAATGAACATTAACGCTTAATTAAGTGACACCTCTTTACGGGACAAACAAATGTCTAGTCAGAGATGCTTGGCAGCCCTGGGGCTAAAATTTCCAGAACAGTAGTACCTCTAAACAGTGTAATGTAACGATGGGGCTCTCAACGCTCGCCTTTCACTTAATGCGTTTGACGTCTGCCACTGACAAGTTCAAAGTTGAATTTAATTTGTCTCGGCAAATAGCACTCCAGTAAATACAACAAGAAGAATGAACGGATAATTAAGTTATAACATCAACTTTTACTCACGATATTGACGAAGTAGGAAGATTATTTAGGTTCAAGATCCTGTGTAAACCTAGACTAGAAACCGATGAAAATCTAGGTAAGTATCTTAACGAAGAGATCTAAAACATAAATTTAAACATGATGCTGTGTAAGAAAGTATAGAAACACTAGCTGCGCCCCGCGGTTTTACCCGCGTAAATGTCGATCCCGTGAGAATATCCCTATAAAAAGTAGCCTATATGTTAATCCAAGAAGTCAGCTACCTCTATACAAAATGTTATCAAAATTGGTCCAGCCGTTTGAGCGTGAAGAAGTAACAAACATACACACACACACTCACACATTCACACATTCACAAACATTCGCCTTTATAATATTAGTGTGATTCGTGACGGTTCTATGCGAGTATAAAGAAAAATTATACATTATTTTTTTATATTGGATAAAGAATTCAAAAGAAAAAATCTCATACACTTTCGCTAGCAGCCATTTGCAAATCCTAGAAGATCCTTCAAAATTGCATTGAAGATGCAAACGGTAAGTACGTTGTAAAACATAAATCCGCACGGGACAACAGCGAGCTGCAATAGACGATAGCATTTTCTTCTCATCGTACAGATATGGCCCGGTTTATACAGCCAGACAACATTTTCATTTACTCCCTCTATTCTATACACTGTCGCATTCTTCACAAATACCGTTTCTTTGACATCTATTGAGGTTGCGACCCACAAAAATAAGAAACGACAAATAAAATACAATCACAGTAAGTGCACTTTTAAAGCTATGCGGTCGCTTATGTCGGAAGATCTCTTCTAAATGCTTCTAACATTTTTCTGTTGAAATACCTCTACCCTTTCTTTCCAGATTGCGAGCGTCATATAGCAAATGTGAGTGTATCATTCATTCATACTTCTTCATCCATACAGTAGTAGTAAAGCGCCATTTCTGGATGACTCAGACAATTCATAAAATTCTTTATTTGGGATTGCTGTTGTTCAACTGTATTTGTCATGAAAATATTTTATGGTTATGTGGATGCAGTGTGAGTAAATAATGGTACCTCATAAAATGATGAATTGCTCGCCTTTTCGTCTAAATCACGTATAGCAATAAATATACATATATTGCGATAAGTTAAGAAGAAATATCATAATACCGTCGGCTTTTATAAATTACGGCTTAGCACTAGACGCAAAAAATTCATTCCAGAAATATGGTTGTCGCAGTAAATCCAAGAAGAAAAAAATCAAATTTCACAGAAAAAATGGTGCCCATAACTTGTCAATTCTATCTGGCAGCGGATTCGGAATAGATCTGATATTCGTATATATCGCTAATGCGAGCTTCCCATCTCACGGTTGGACGAACGATGCATATTTGATTTGTTTCCAATTTACACTGTGTGCGTACGTATAACGTCGGAGCGTGCCACAAAAAATATTGGTCGGATCATGTACTACGTGCATTTTATAACGGTTCGGTTATCGTAGCGACGTCTATAGAGGACGCATTAATTATAAATGTGATTGAAAGCTCAGCAGTAAATTATTACATTTTCATTTGTTTATATTGTAATAACTTTTCCGCTGCATTTCGTTTCCTGGCGGCCATATATTTTGTTCTGACAACTTTGTTGGTATCAATTCCTGTCATACATTTATATTGGAAAGTATCCGCGTATGTTTGTATTTTTCATTTGCACACTACAAACATATTTTATTAATGGACAATGAATGCCGTTCGTTAAAAAAATCTCTGGTATGTGAGTGACTGAGTTTGCAACTATGCGTTTTGTTTTTATGCGATGAATAATGTTTATTGAAACTGTATGAAAATTTCAGTTCTTAGCACAAAAATCAACAATTCGATTGGTGTATTTTGAACTAACATCAAAATTTTACACAAATCCAAAACACAACTTCTCACAACTTCTCACACTTCAAAATGCAACCTAAAATAGTCCTTGCATATTTAAGCCCAAGCAAACGTTCACGATGAAACTTAATGTCTGTATAGGCGGTGCTAACGGCTGAAACAGTTTCGTTCCACCGTGTACATGTACTTATAATGTATATGTACACGTATACGGGAAATGGGAGAGATGCCGACGAAATAGCCTCACGATCCGTTTTGGTCGTGAATGCAAATTAATCTCTCTAGCCGCTCGCCAATCGCCTGTACTGTCTTCTGACTCTGAATACCAAATACAACTACTAATACTGCTACTAATTCGTAGTGAAACACTCTAAGAATATTGATACTGGACGGTATTGAATGCAAATGTTAAGATGTTAACGTCTTGAACATGATGAATGCTGGATTTGTCTTTTGACGTTCAAAAGTTCCTTATATGGTGCCTATTTGAAATATATGCTTTGACTTTGACTTTCTTCATTTGTGAAAATTTTGTGGAAATATCTTATAGCTGTTTTGAAAATACCTTTTACTAAACTAGCTGTCCACTGTGCTGCATCCAGTCAGACTAGAAGCTGACCCCAACATTGTTGAGAAAAGGCTAGGCAGATGATGAGCTTTGCTCGCGACGTCGTTTGCGTGTATGTGTATGTTATGTGAAAACAAATTGGTTTCCATGGATTTTTTTTTTTGCGCAGTCCTAATTATTTTTCTCAAATAAAGCCTACTACTCCTTATAACATCAGCTATCTGCCAGTGAAACTCCTGTCAAAATTGATCCAGCTGTTTCGAAGATTAGCCGAAACAAACAGACAGAACTACAGACTGAATTTTTTTGTGTTTTATTTTTTGTTTCAAGTACCGTACATACTTTCATATGCATTTAGAAGAAAGCTGTTATTTTGACATTACAACTTCAATTTATTTATTTGTACTACCTACTACTATTAGGTGAAAGTTTGTGAGTGTGTGTGTTTATATATTTGTTACTTCTCCACGCTCAAACGGCTGGACCAATTTTGATAAAATTTTGTATGGAGGTAGCTGACACCCTGCATTAACATATACTTTTTATCCCGATATTCCTACGTTATTGATATTTACGCGGGAAAAACCGCGGGGCGCAGCTAGTACTAAATAAATAAATAATTTATAACACTCTCAAAGTACAACAAAACTTATTCTATGAAGTACAGTATTCAAAGAGATGTTTGATGGTTGTACAGCAGCACTTAATAGATGATCTACCAACTTCTAAATTAAGCCAAGCTTCTATTTTAGGTGTTAGAAATATTGTCATCATATTGTAGTTTTTTATTTCATTCTACTAACAGCTACAAGTCACCCAATGCGTTTTGAGGGGTGATAAAATCTTTAACCCACAACCGAGCACTTCGTCACCGCGGCAAAATAGTGTCGTCAAAAAATTCGACTACAAATAACAATCGATTTGATCATAAATGGAACATACGAATAAAAAAAAACCCTGCCCTAAGCAGAGAATAAAGAAAGGGCCTTCCAAAGTAAATTTGAAGATAATAAAACCAACATAAACTAAGTTACGAAAACGCAATTCTGACGAACGAAGCAAATTCTTACATATTTGGTTAGACAAGAAAACATTTCTTAGTTAGTTACGCAAGTTTGTAAACTCATAATAGATTCCAACGTGGATGTAAAACTATTATAATTAGGTTTTCTTATGCAAACAAGTGAAGTTCATAGAGGAATTTGTTTTGGAGCATCTTTGAAATAAAGTCTTTAGAGGTTTGCAACGTGCATTGCATACATATCCTAATGTGTTTTTCTGCTTTCATATTGCGAGACCATGTTGCTTACCTCGCCATTTTTGCTTAAATTCAGTGTTTTGTGTTTTATTTCGCTTCAGATACAAGGAGTTACAAGACTGTATACAATATTATATAAATAGGTATTTGAAGTGTTACATTGTACTTAATATCTACTAAGTAGGTACTGATTTTATCACACCAGTTACATGACAATCTTTAACGTCCAGCCACTCTAAAAGCTTCAGCCAAAAGCGTCTAAAATGATGCTTAAGTTACAAAATATTCCCCCGATTTTATCTTTTATAACATATTCTCAGAAAACCGGCGCTTTTCCCTCAAAATCTTCCACAAACGTAGTTTGATATCTGTAATTGCAGCAGAACTATTTCACTGGGCACTTATTCTCGCATATCTAGGCGACAGATCGAGACGTTTCACCGAGCGAATGTGTTTGCTGTGTCAAGATCTCTGTCGCTTACATATATGCAGTCACTTACTCCCAGTACGTTCATTTATACCGGTAACGACATACTTAGAGGCTAAATTATATGCAGATAGGTAAGTTACAGAAAGGTAAATTTTGTAAAGTAAATCTTTGACAATGAAAACCATTTGTTTCGAGTTTATTTTGAAGGATGCAAATTGTTTTGTTCGATATCTAAATTACTTCCTCTGCCCATCATTTCGGTATAACCCGAAATGATGGGCAGAGGAAGTAATTTGGCGTGATTTACTGCGTAGGCTTCGATTGCAAAAACAACATAAAATCACGCCAAAATTACTGCGTATTAGTACAGCAAAAGCCCATGGATTTTACTGCGTTTATTTTTTTCTGAAAATTCATGTTTCTTTTGAGGTTTATGTTTAAACTAGCTTTTGCCCGCGGCTTCGCTCGCGTTAAGTATTATTAAAAAAACTAATGATAAATGATTTATTTTCTGTAAGTAGGTTTTTACAAACACTTTTACACGTCATCATATTTTTTAAACTAGATGTGGTCGGCGTTTCCTATCTGACTACTCTGAGAAGAAAGGCCGAAACAAACTCAGAGGTCACAGTCTCTTTTAAAGTCCAGACAAAATCTTGGTCAGATCGTGTGAAGACCATGTAGATTGATGTCTGAAATGGTCTTTTGAGGAAAGAACCACACAGATTGAGCGGACCTGTCCAATCAGTGCACGCATTTGTCAAAAATCGTGCAGCTCGACTCAGAAATGAGGAGCTCAACGATTCGACGAACAATACCAAAGAAAGGACATTTGGGTAGGCCGCGTAAATTACTCAAACTGCCAGATCATGATTAAAACTAAGAAGGAAAACAGAAAAAAAAAATGACCCACATAGTCCTCACATTCACAATAATTAAATGAAAAGAAAAAAAAATAAAATAAAAAATACTTTACAAAGTAAATATTCATGTCATTGTCTAAATAAAATTCATCAATGTCAATGTGTATATAAAAATCCGGACATAATCTTTGAGGACCATGTAGATTAGTGTCTGAAAAGATCTTTTGAGGAAAGAACCACACAGATTGAGTGGACCTGTCCAGTCAGTGCACGCATTTGTCAGTAACCGTGCAGCTCAACTCAGAACTTCAGGAGCTCAACGATTCGACGAACAATACCAAAGACAGGACATTTGGGTAGGCCGCATAAACTACTCAAACTGCCAGACC
The DNA here is from genome assembly GCA_916614155.1 of Mesoligia furuncula. Classification (NCBI taxonomy): domain Eukaryota; kingdom Metazoa; phylum Arthropoda; class Insecta; order Lepidoptera; family Noctuidae; genus Mesoligia; species Mesoligia furuncula. Next base: position 18,747,476 of record OU744800.1, on the reverse strand, counting down.
ACGATTAAAATGTAAACTATGACCCACATAGTCCTCACATTCACAATAATTAAAATAATATAATACTTTATACAGTAAATGTACATGTCATTGTGTAAGTAAATAGATGCTTACTTAAAAAAAAAAAAAAATATTAAAGTTTAAAAATTGCAAAATAACATTCACTGTCTAAACCTATTGGAGCAGCTCAATCCCAAGCCTTTTTGTCCTCAATATAGTCTTTTACAGTATAATAAGCTTTCTGGCATAGTTTTCGCTTTACAAAAGCTTTGAATTTATTTAGGCTTAGTTCCTGAATGTGGCTAGGAAGTTTATTATAAAAAATGTATACATTGGCATCTAAACGAGCCACCTATTTTCTTGAGCCTTGTTGTAGGAACAACAAATTTGTGTTTGTTCCTAGTATTTATGTTATGGATATCACTGTATTTTTTAAACAGATTAATATTTTTATGTGCATACAAAAGATTATCATAAATGTACTGAGAAGGCACAGTCATTATATTAATCTCTTTAAATTTGTCTCTGAGGGAGTGTCTAGGACTTAATTTATAAATAGAACGAATTGCCCTTTTTTGTAAAATAAAAATTGTCTGAATATCGGCGGCATTTCCCCACAACAGAATACCGTACGACATCACACTATGAAAATAACTAAAGTAAACTAAACGGGCTGTCTCTAAATCAGTCAAATCACGAATTTTCCTAACGGCGTATGCTGCAGAGCTAAGCTTTTTTGACAATTTATCTATATGGGGGCCCCATTGAAGCTTGGCATCCAACGTTATGCCTAAGAATACTGTGGTATCTTCGGGTTTTAACTCTTCATCCTTAATGAGAACACTAGTTTCTACTTGTCTAACGTGGGGTATCGTAAACTTAATACATTTCGTTTTTTTTTCGTTAAGAAGTAGGTTATTGACATTAAACCAGTTAACTACTTTTGCAAGGGCGTTATTTACATTGTCAGTAACCAGCTGCTGACGTTTGATTTTAAACAAAAGAGAAGTGTCATCTGCAAACAACATTATATCATAATACATTTACATCCGCCATCGTCCCTGATTTTATTTTATCCCCATGGGGGTTGAATTTATCAAAATCCTTTCTTAGGGGATGCCTACGTCATAGTAGCTATATGCTTGCAAAGTCTCAGCCCGATCGGTTTAAAATTGACAAAGTTTCATACAAACTGCCATCCCCTATTTTATCCGCTTGGAGATAGAATTTCTCAAAATCCTTTCTTAGGGGATGCCTACGTCATAGTAGATATATGCATGCAAAGTCTCAGCCCGATCGGTTTAAAATTGACAAAGTTTCATACAAACTTTCATTCCCTATTTTATCCCCTTGGGGGTAGAATTAATCAAAATCCTTTCTTAGCGGATGCCTACGTCATAATATCTACTTGCATGCCAAATTTCAGCCCGATCCCTCCAGTGGTTTGGGCTGAGCGTTGATGGATCACTATGTCAGTCAGTCAGTCACCTTTGAGTTATATATATTTAGACTTGATGATGAATATTTTTTTTACAACGTAAATGGCATCGACTCCCCTGTGTTAGCTGAAGGAATAGACAAAGGCACACATTTTGCCATGCCTACTCTGAAAATATTTTACAACAAAATCTATTTGCAAAATATTTTTTTTTACACAAAACATCAACTTTATACTATGGGTACTTAGATATTTGTGCATACCTACGGTTACACAGGTACGTCAAATTTTAATTTGAAATTCAAGGAGGTTCTTGCTGAATATTTTCTGTAATTTTCATTAGCAAATATGGTCGGGCGCGAGACGTCTTTATATGAATAAAATTTACATCTGTTTTTTCTCCCTGACTTTGGCTTTGTTACTAAATAAAACTAACACAATTAGAGGATAAATAAATGTGGAAAAACATCTGGTGAACTTCGGTCTGTTGCTAAACATTTATTAAAAGAAGATTTTTTTTTATGTGATTATGTTAATGTTGCGTAGAAGTTGTAAAATTATTTTGTCTGCAAAATCTTGTTATTTCGAGTGCCTACGTACTCGGAATAACAAGATTTTGCTACTTCAAAAATAATAGAGTTCAAAACGTGTGGGTCTTGAAAAGAGGCTAAACATTTTTCTTTTCATCAGTGTCTTTTTGCCATAGTCGTTTACATGTTAATTTATTGGTAATAATAACTATGCATATAATTTATACAGCAAATTCTGTTAATTTTCCACATACGCATGCCCCGTCAAGTTCCATATTTCCGGTATCAACCATAACAATTTATCCAAACACGATAAAACGATATTCTAGTTCTAAAGATATAATCAAACATAATATTGCTAGCGTTGCGATTCAGCGCGCTGTCAGTGGTGTTGCCAAACAATTTACGTGTATGAATGGGGAAGGTTATCCGAGAGATTTGTTGGCGAAACGGGGCGTCTCAGCCCTCGATGTTTCGCCTTTTCAGCTAAAGTGACGAAACATGTCTTGCGGCATACCAGCCACTGTTTACATTACCCTCACGTACGCTCTCCGCGACCGACGACGACGACGATATTCCGAAATAATGTGTGATTCCGCGAATAAATTTATTGAGACGGGAGACAGCAAAACCAATAGTTGCATTGACAACGAAGGCGCAGAGTATGCCAGTTTATTCATGGTACGTTCTTTGTGACAGGTTTTAAAGTAAGTAAACAGAAACGCTTTGAGCATTTTATTTTTACTTTTTTAATGTTACGACAGCATTGACATAACAGAATTCTAAAATTCTTTTAGCGTTTGCTCTGTGAATCTGCTTGTGTACAATTACTTTCAGTTCTAATTAAAGGCTGGCTTGTAACAGCACGTAGAAGCTAATCATTACCCAATGCGAGCAATTCTTGTTTGCATTATTAGCTCGATCGGCGCTTGTTTATATAAAGCGAGCTAAGGAAGCGCCGCTGGTACAGCACTAAGCACAAGATTACCCCACAACAATTTTCCGCTTAGACTACGCAGCGCTTCAAGCAGAATTTCCGTTAAACATATTTTAATGAACGGTAATTTATTCAATAAAATCTCTTTGTCGGGATGCCATCGTAACGAACGGAAAATGGAATATTGATGCCGATCGAAATTGATTTTAATTTTCCCTTTTTTTAATAGGTACTTATGCAGTTTGGCTTATTCCTCAAAATGTAAATAATGCCGTCAATGTTTTAACAGGACCAAAATACTAACTGGCGATTTAGCTGAGATGTTATATAAAAGGAGGTTATTGGTGAACTTAGTTAGCAATTTGAATATGCAATTCCGCGAGCTGAATCGTTTTTATTTGCATTTCAATCTGGCTTTTAGAGCGTGTTCACAACACGTTCACATCCAACGCGCATACTCTTTATTTTACGACAGTTCAAAATATTTACTCGGCGTAACGAAAATGAGTTTTTCTAAAGAAATTCTAATAAAAAAATAGTTGCTAAAGCTAGACTGAAATTCGGTCATGGTGGCTAATCTCAGAGGAGACTAGCCATCTACGCAGGAATTAATATAGTGCACAAGTATGTGCGCAGACACAGCAGCAATAAAAGTTTTTCTCTAAAGAAATTCTAATACACAGAGTAGGTATAGATGAATTTCTAAGTAATACGTTTATAAAATATTTTATTGTATTCAACACAAACATATGGCATTCAGCCGCCTCGTTGAATAGATTAAGAAAAGTTACTCTGTCACTTATTCGAAATTCTAGGAAACTTTCACACAAGTTACTGAGTTGGCAAAAAGGTATGTGAGGCATGTCTTACGCACAAGTTTTGCCGGCAAAAGTCGCACAATCTTAAGATAGACAAGGGTTTCTAGCGTTACTGAGAAGAACATTTATGATGGCACACTGCGGACCGACTTTGTTAAATGATAAATAATGATAAATGATAAATGATAAATGATTTATTTTCTGTAAGTAGGTTTTTACAAACACTTTTACACGTCATCATATTTTTTAAAACTAGATGTGGTCGGCGTTTCCTATCTGACTACTCTGAGAAGAAAGGCCGAAACAAACTCAGAGGTCACAGTCTCTTTTAAAGTCCAGACAAAATCTTGGTCAGATCGTGTGAAGACCATGTAGATTGATGTCTGAAATGGTCTTTTGAGGAAAGAACCACACAGATTGAGCGGACCTGTCCAATCAGTGCACGCATTTGTCAAAAATCGTGCAGCTCGACTCAGAAATGAGGAGCTCAACGATTCGACGAACAATACCAAAGAAAGGACATTTGGGTAGGCCGCGTAAATTACTCAAACTGCCAGATCATGATTAAAACTAAGAAGGAACACAGAAAAAAAAAAAAAAAATGACCCACATAGTCCTCACATTCACAATAATTAAATGAAAAGAAAAAAAAAAATACTTTACAAAGTAAATATTCATGTCATTGTCTAAATAAAATTCATCAATGTCAATGTGTATATAAAAATCCGGACATAATCTTTGAGGACCATGTAGATTAGTGTCTGAAAAGATCTTTTGAGGAAAGAACCACACAGATTGAGTGGACCTGTCCAGTCAGTGCACGCATTTGTCAGTAACCGTGCAGCTCAACTCAGAACTTCAGGAGCTCAACGATTCGACGAACAATACCAAAGACAGGACATTTGGGTAGGCCGCATAAACTACTCAAACTGCCAGACCACGATTAAAATGTAAACAATGACCCACATAGTCCTCACATTCACAATAATTAAAATAATATAATACTTTATACAGTAAATGTACATGTCATTGTGTAAGTAAATAGATACTTAAAAAAAAAAAAAAAAGAAAATATTAAAGTGTAAAAATTGCAAAATAACATTCACTGTCTAAACCTATTGGAGCAGCTCAATCCCAAGCCTTTTTGTCCTCAATATAGTCTTTTACAGTATAATAGGCTTTCTGGCATAGTTTTCGCTTTATAAAAGCTTTGAATTTATTTAGGCTTAGTTCTTGAATGTGGCTAGGAAGTTTATTATAAAAATGTATACATTGGCATCTAAACGAGCCACCTATTTTCTTGAGCCTTGTTGTAGGAACAACAAATTTGTGTTTGTTCCTAGTATTTATGTTATGGATATCACTGTATTTTTTAAACAGATTAATATTTTTATGTGCATACAAAAGATTATCATAAATGTACTGAGAAGGCACAGTCATTATATTAATCTCTTTAAATTTGTCTCTGAGGGAGTGTCTAGGACTTAATTTATAAATAGAACGAATTGCCCTTTTTTGTAAAATAAAAATTGTCTGAATATCGGAGGCATTTCCCCACAACAGAATACCGTACGACATCACACTATGAAAATAACTAAAGTAAACTAAACGGGCTGTCTCTAAATCAGTCAAATCACGAATTTTCCTAACGGCGTATGCTGCAGAGCTAAGCTTTTTTGACAATTTATCTATATATAATCATAATTATCTATATATATAATACTTTTACACGTCAATCATGTTTTTTTTAAACTAGATGAGGTCGGCGTTTCTTATCTGACTACTCCGAGAAGAAAGGCCGAAACAAACTCAGAGGTCACAGTCTATTTTAAAGTCCAGACATAATCTTGGTCAGGTTATATGAAGACCATGTAGATCGATGTCTGAGATAGTCTTTTGAGGAAACAACCACACAGATTGAGAGGACCTGTCCAGTCAGTGCACGTATTTGTCAGAAATCGTGCAGCTCAACTCAAGACTTGAGGAGCTCAACGATTCGACGAACAATCCCAAAGAAAGGACATTTGGGTAGGCCACATAAATTACTCAAACTGCCAGACCATGAAAAAAAAATAAACTAACAGAACTAAGAGAGAATAACAAAAAATATAAAAATAATAAAATTACTTGATTCACATTCACAAATCACAATAAATAAAATAATATAATACTTTACAAAGTAAGCAAATGTCATTGTTTATAAAAAAATCATTAATGTCAATTAATGTTTTTTTTTTATTCTTGTAAAGTATTATACACTTCTGGACACATCTATTGGCCCACCTTGTATTTTCAGTTTCGTTTGGTCCTAGTTAAAATTTTATATTAGGTCGAGCAAAAAGTTTTTATGCAGTTTTGAACCTGGCACATTCACAATTTCATTCAATAGTCTTTTTTTGAATTTCGAACACAGAATTTAAAGAAACAAAAGACAATTTGGAGCCTGTTTGTTGATATCAAACAATCGAATACTAAGAAAACTTGGTTTTATTGGTTTACTTGGATTTAATTCTTGAAAAAGTGATTGATATCTTTCGTTTTGCAACAAACATTACTTATTCTTAACATTAAGGTGAGGTTCTATCAATAATCTATGGATACTTCACCTGAAGTTGCCGCCCAAGCTGTGGCACTTATTCAGGCCGGACACAGCCAAAGAAACGTGAGTGCTCAACTTAATTTAAGTCGATCTGCGGTCCGAAATGTTTATCGGAGGTACCTAGAGACTGGCGGCTTTGTTCGTCGCCAAGGAAGGCCACGATCTCGGGTCACAACTGAAAGGCAGGATCGATTCATCGTGACGACCAGCTTGAGAAATCGTCACCTTACCTCCATTGAGATACAAAACCAACTTCGCGACTTCCACGGAGTATCTGTGAGCGCTCGAACTGTTCGGAGAAGGTTAAAAGAACGCGATATGGTACCACACAAGCCAGCTAATGGGCCCAAACTAACGCGAGCCCACCGAACAGCGCGCCTTCATTTCGCACGCAGTCATTTAAATTGAACACAGCAAGATTGGAGCAGTGTACTCTTTTCTGATGAGTCTAAAATTGTGTTACATGGCAATGATGGAAGGAAGAAGGTCTACCGACGTAAGGGAGAGCGTTTCGCACAATGCTGCTTTGAAGAGAGGGTTGCTTATGGCGGTGGCTCATGGACTGTCTGGGGCGGTATATCCGCGAGCGGCAAAACTCAACTTGAGGTTGTTACAGGACCCACGGCTGCTAACATTAAATGCTGAAAGGTACATTCGTGAGTGCTTAGAACCTCACGTGATACCATACGCGGACTATGTGGGCCCAAATTTCCTTTTTATGCATGATAATGCAAGAGCCCATGCGGCCGGCATCGTCAGGGAATATCTTCGGGATGTGAACATCACAGTTATGGACTGGCCAGCCAGAAGCCCAGACATGAACCCCATTGGGCACCTGTGGGACGAGCTAAAAAGACGTGTTAGGGCTCGTCAGCCAGTTGCCCAGACGATGCAGGAGTTGAAAACTGCCATAGAAGAGGAATGGGAGATGATCCCTCAAAATTTAATAGAGCGGTTGATAAACTCTATGCCTAATCGTATGAGAGCTGTAGTAGATGCCCATGGAGGCAACACGCGTTATTAAATTAAACCTTTATTTGATAAAACATGTTTTTTATTCAAAAATCAATTGTCTTTAACAAGGCGCATATCCGACTTGTTAGGCGTAGCTCCATGTCGTATGGTATTCTGAATTCAAATTTAAAACAATACGATCGAACAAGATGGTAAAATGTATCAGGTTTAAAATTGCATCAACAGGTTTTGTTCAATCTAGCAATCATATTTCGGTAGGGGCCATCGAAACCTAAACTCTAAGGTGGGCCAATAGATGTGTCCAGAAGTGTATTATTTAAAAGGCACCCGACCTCCGGGGAGATAATGTAACAAATAATGCCCAGTATTCCTGTACTTACTTAAGGACAACTTTTTTATATACACATGTCAAAAAAATCATTAATTGACATTAATGATTTTTTTATAAACAATGACATTTGCTTACTTTGTAAAGTATTATATTATTTTATTTATTGACATTATACACATTGACATGTGTATATAAAAAAAGTTGTTCTTAAGTAAGTACAGGAATACTGGGCATTATTTGTTACATTCCCTCCCCGGAGGTCGGGTGCCTTTTGAAGGTTTCCCACCGAAAACAAAAAAAAAAAAATTCACGACATTTATAATAATAATAATAATATTTTATTTCGAGCAACAAGGCTCATAGTGTTAGTATCATAGTGTTATGAGCCGCATCTGAAAGAGTTGATAAAACCTGCACTCTAATTGCGTAACACACTATATATCAACAACAACTCTACACCTTAGTCAAAATATATGGCTTGGCCGTTTCGTAACTACAAGAACCGTTGTATAACAGTATGAGAGTTTTTCACCTTACGCTCATGTGAATGTAGCGAAATGGCCAAGCCATATATTTTGACTAAGGTGTAGAGTTTGCGAAGTTAGGCCTTGTAGAGTTAGAAGGCTCTACATGAGATCTGATTACTTTTTGACAGTGCGAGCTACATGGTCTTGGCAACATTTAACATGAATTTTTTTTGTGGGATGTTTATGACTTTATTTACTTTTTTGTGTTATTTCAACAAACACTCTCTACCTCTATGCCAACGTTTCCAGTCTGATATTTAAACAGATATATCCAATAGGTAATAGTTTAGTCACTATAGCTAGCCAAAGATTGGCAAAATCCATAGTCGGCCCATCACCATTAGTTTGTTTGAGCAAATCACTCTTTTATATTCGACTAGCTTCCGCCCGTGGCTTCGCCCGCGAGGTATGTCGATAAAAACTATCCTATGTCCTTCCCCGAGATGCAGTCTATCTCTCTGCCAAATTTTATCGCTTTCTGCGATCTCTTCCAGGCAACCTTGGAATGGACAGTAATTGCGTGGATATAAAAAATGGGGTTGTCAGTGGTGCAAAATAATATACTATAAAATATACATAGATATATATATATATATATAATGCTGTATAATAGATACTAAAATAATAGTAATATTATTAGTATGGGTGCTAGGATTTATTTGATAGGTCCAAAATACTGTTATGCTAGTGTTTTCGTTTATTGTCCTGTTGTCATCTCGACTTTGTATAATATTTGAACGGGTGTTTAGTAATGATTATTATTTAATATATCAATTAATCATAATCAGCCTATAATGTTCCCACTGCTGGGACACAGGCCTCCTCTCGGTGAGAGGGAGTGGGCCGTAATCTACCACGCCGGCCCAGTGCGGGTTGGCAGATGTCACATGTCTTCGAATTTTTTTTCTAGGACATGCCGGTTTCCTCACGATGTTTTGCTTCACCGGTTTGAGAGCAGTGGTGATGAAATAATTTGCACAAAGTAAAGCGCCTGTCTGGGTTCGGACCTACGACCTACAACTCGTAAGTTGCGGCCGGTACCACTTGGCCACCGCTGCTAAATATCAATTAATAATATCATCAATTACTACAATACTCAGGTGGCCTGGTGATCGTAGTAAGGCTCTGTGATTTCTGCTTACAGAGAAGAAGACGTGAGTGAGTTTTTGTTATGGTTATGTTCAGACGTCAGCACATCAAGCTACTACAATCTGTCAAATGTCTTTAATAGATCTTCAACTTTATCACTAAAGCTTAAGGTTCGAGGTTGATTGGGGAAATTTTACTGTTTCGGGTCGCTTGATGTTCTGGCGTCTGTATTACAAAAAGTCGTCACAAATTAAGAACGTAGTACATAGTCCGTACACCGCCACCTTGGTAAGCCCAAGATAATAACATCACGTATTATTAAGGACATGCTGTATCCGTGGAACAGTAAAACAAATTGCATGGATTACCTACTCGAGCCGGCTTCGTAATAAAAACTTTAATGTCATAAAGCTCTCTGATAAAAAAAGTTCAAGTAAACGAACAAATGACTCTGCTACATATCTGAGCCGTTGTTTCTCTTGAAACTGGAGTGAAGCGGCTTGTGTACAGTTAGGGAAAATAATTGTTAAACAAGTTGACACCCTACGTCAGGTTGGCGTGTTATAGCTATTTCATACAACTTTCAAAGAATGACAGTCGTGATTTGCATATAGGGTGGCACGGTCATCGGCAACCTGTTACCATCGATTTAAGACATGATTCTGAACAAGTAGGTACATTGAAATTTTTCGTCGGATTAAAAAAAATTGCTGTTCCATACATTTAGGTTTTTTTTTACATAACTCGGGACCATGCGGTCTCGGTCTTTAGGAAGGCGTACGAGGGGCCGAAGCCAACTCGCAGAGGCCCCTTACGAAATTTTAATGAAATGCGGCACCAACCGACGATTATCCCTGTATATGCACTATCCAAGTGCACCCAAGGATAACCCCCGGTTGGTGTAGGACTATTGCAGGAAATGGAAAAATAAAAAGTTGGACTATGGCTTTGGGTGAATACCAAGAACTTCCTGATCAATGTTTTATATATACACGGATAAATTGCAGGGGGTGACATGCACACTCAATAATGGGCCCCCGGAAACGCTAGCTAGCACATAGTGACGTAGCGACAAGGAGGCAACATGTCCTGAGGTGTTTATGAGGAGTGGAGAGGTATTCCACGGCTCTCAGGACAATCCTGGAAGTACGGTCAAGATCCCTACCAGCATGGTTACAGTTTGTCCGTCGATAATAATGTAACTGTTTGCTGTTCCTCTTAATAAAAATAAAAATAAGATATCTGCCACCTTAGTACGGACAATTTAAGGACGCCTTTACGAATCTGACAAAAATAAGCCGTTTTTCGGTGCATTTTGCGGCAAAATGAGACGAAACCAAATGTAACTAATAATTACCACAGATAGATTACTCTTTCATCTCCAAATGGTAGCCATTTTTTATTCGAAAATGTTGGTTTATAATATAGTAAAAAATAATTTCCGTTGCCTCTTCACACAAAATCGACGATATCGTGCTGTCTTTGGGATCATTTTTCTTCTATTTAATAACATAAACATATTTATTTTAAAATATTTTATGTAAGCAGACATGTTCAACTCAAAAAGGTAGCCAAAAGAACTATCAAAATGTTAAAAATAAGCTCAGAAAAAAATAAAAATCGGAGTCTAATTTTTCACATATTTAGCTGTAATACGTGAATCTTATTGGATTGAAATAAGGGTTATTTTACTGGTCACTGTCTCGGTTTATTGCACAAAAATTTGTAATGAAATATTAGTCTGCGCTCGGCCGCCGTTGTGAGTGGACTCTGTGTCGGTTGTAAGCAGCAGCTTGTGCTAAAAGAAGATCGCTGTACGGATACAAAATATTTGACACACAAAACTTGATACTTCACGCATTCTGTATGTACCTATTACCCAAGGAAAGATTTGATTCACATTCTTATAATTTTTCTAGAAGTAAGTAGGGTTTATAAATTCATATTTCGTTCCGCACTTGCTGGAGTGACCTGCACAGCAGGTGTACTTCGAAGACTGCTACTGGAACTAACAGCCGAGCTGAGGAGTTATTCCGGTCTGATCCCCTGAAGACTTACAATATTTCATGATGGGTGTCAATTTCGTGATTTTCGAGGGTGCTGAAACCGATGGTGAGGTCCAAATGAGAATCCAAGATGGCGGATGTGAAAAATGTTACAATTTTTCATGATGGGTGTCAATTTCGTGGTTTTCGAGGGTGCTGAAACCGACGGTGGGGTCAAAATAAAAATCCAAGATGGCGGATGTGACAAATGTTACAATTTTTCATGATGGGTGTCAATTTCGTGGTTTTCGAGAGTGCTGAAACCGATGGTTGGGTCAAAATAAAAATCCAAGATGGCGGATGTGAAAATTTTTATAATTTTTCATGATGGGTGTCAATTTCGTGGTTTTCGAGGGTGCTGAAACCGATGGTGGGGTCAAAATAAAAATCCAAGATGGCGGATGTGAAAAATGTTACAATTTTTCATGATGGGTGTCATTTTCGTGGTTTTCGAGGGTGCTGAAACCGATGGTGGGGTCAAAATAAAAATCCAAGATGGCGGATGTGAAAAATGTTAAAATTTTTCATGATGGGTGTCAATTTCGTGGTTTTCGAGGGTGCTGAAACCGATGGTGGGGTCAAAATAAAAATCCAAGATGGCCGATGTGAAAAATGTTACAATTTTTCATGATGGGTGTCAATTTCGTGGTTTTCGAGGGTGCTGAAACCGATGGTGGGGTCAAAATAAAAATCCAAGATGGCTGATGTGAAAAATGTTATAATTTTTCATGATGGGTGTCAATTTCGTGGTTTTCGAGGGTGCTGAAACCGACGGTGGGGTCCAAATGAAAATCCAAGATGGCGGATGTGAAAAATGTTACAATTTTTCATGATGGGTGTCAATTTCGTGGTTTTCGAGGGTGCTGAAACCGACGGTGGGGTCAAAATGAAAATCCAAGATGGCGGATGTGAAAAATGTTACAATTTTTCATGATGGGTGTCAATTTTGTGGTTTTCGAGGGTGCTGAAACCGACGGTGGGGTCAAAATAAAAATCCAAGATGGCGGATGTGACAAATGTTACAATTTTTCATGATGGGTGTCAATTTCGTGGTTTTCGAGGGTGCTGAAACCGATGGTTGGGTCAAAATAAAAATCCAAGATGGCGGATGTGAAAATTTTTATAATTTTTCATGATGGGTGTCAATTTCGTGGTTTTCGAGGGTGCTGAAACCGATGGTGGGGTCAAAATAAAAATCCAAGATGGCGGATGTGAAAAATGTTACAATTTTTCATGATGGGTGTCATTTTCGTGGTTTTCGAGGGTGCTGAAACCGATGGTGGGGTCAAAATAAAAATCCAAGATGGCCGATGTGAAAAATGTTACAATTTTTCATGATGGGTGTCAATTTCGTGGTTTTCGAGGGTGCTGAAACCGATGGTGGGGTCAAAATAAAAATCCAAGATGGCTGATGTGAAAAATGTTATAATTTTTCATGATGGGTGTCAATTTCGTGGTTTTCGAGGGTGCTGAAACCGACGGTGGGGTCCAAATGAAAATCCAAGATGGCGGATGTGAAAAATGTTACAATTTTTCATGATGGGTGTCAATTTCGTGGTTTTCGAGGGTGCTGAAACCGACGGTGGGGTCAAAATGAAAATCCAAGATGGCGGATGTGAAAAATGTTACAATTTTTCATGATGGGTGTCAATTTCGTGGTTTTCGAGGGTGCTGAAACCGACGGTGGGGTCAAAATAAAAATCCAAGATGGCGGATGTGACAAATGTTACAATTTTTCATGATGGGTGTCATTTTCGTGGTTTTCGAGGGTGCTGAAACCGATGGTGGGGTCAAAATAAAAATCCAAGATGGCGGATGTGAAAAATGTTAAAATTTTTCATGATGGGTGTCAATTTCGTGGTTTTCGAGGGTGCTGAAACCGATGGTGGGGTCAAAATAAAAATCCAAGATGGCCGATGTGAAAAATGTTACAATTTTTCATGATGGGTGTCAATTTCGTGGTTTTCGAGGGTGCTGAAACCGATGGTGGGGTCAAAATAAAAATCCAAGATGGCGGATGTGAAAAATGTTATAATTTTTCATGATGGGTGTCAATTTCGTGGTTTTCGAGGGTGCTGAAACCGACGGTGGGGTCCAAATGAAAATCCAAGATGGCGGATGTGAAAAATGTTACAATTTTTCATGATGGGTGTCAATTTCGTGGTTTTCGAGGGTGCTGAAACCGACGGTGGGGTCAAAATGAAAATCCAAGATGGCGGATGTGAAAAATGTTACAATTTTTCATGATGGGTGTCAATTTCGTGGTTTTCGAGGGTGCTGAAAGCGACGGTGGGGTCAAAATGAAAGTCCAAGATGGCGGATGTGAAAAATGTTACAATTTTTCTTGATGGGTGTCAATTTCGTGGTTTTCGAGGGTGCTGAAACCGACGGTGGGGTCAAAATGAAAATCCAAGATGGCGGATGTGAAAAATGTTACAATTTTTCATGATGGGTGTCAATTTCGTGGTTTTCGAGGGTGCTGAAACCGACGGTGGGGTCAAAATGAAAATCCAAGATGGCGGATGTGAAAAATGTTACAATTTTTCATGATGGGTGTCAATTTCGTGGTTTTCGAGGGTCCTGAAACCGATGGTGGGGTCAAAATAAAAATCCAACCACCGGTTTCAGCACCCTCGAAAACCACGAAATTGACACCCATCATGAAAAATTGTAACATTTTTCACATCCGCCATCTTGGATTCTCATTTTGACCTCACCATCGGTTTCAGCACCCTCGAAAACTACGAAATTGACACCCATCATGAAAATATTGTAACACTTTTCACATCCGCCATCTTGGATTTTCATTTTGACCTCACCATCGGTTTCAGCACCCTCCAAAACCACGAAACTGACACACATCATGAAAAATTGTAACATTTTTCGTTATGTTGAGACCTTACCTCCGGACTTGATGGAGTGACCTGCAGGTGTACTTCGAAGACTGCTACTGGAACTAATAGCCGAGCTGAGCTAGGTGTGCCAAGTTTGGGCTTCTTTTGTTAGTTTTGTTGAGACCTTAAGAATAGGTAGGCAGGCACTAGGCCGGGTCTAGTCTAGGCAGATGCGGTCACTAATCGGAAACATAAAACAAAAGTATCTAAAAAAAAAAGATTACAGCCGCCATCTTTGATTTTCATTTTGACTTTGTTTTCGGCTCCAGCACCCTCGAAAACTATGAAAACGACACCCATAATAAAAAATATAAAAAAAATTACAGCCGCCATCTTGGATTTTCATTTTGACCTCACTATCTGCTTTAGCGCCCTTGAAAACCATAAAAACGACACCCATGATAAAAATAAAAAATAAATTACAGCCGCCATCTTAGATTTTCATTTTGACCTAATTATTGGCTCCAACACCCTCGAAAACCATGAAAACGACACCCATGATGAAAAATATAAAAAAAAAACAGCCGCCATCTTGGATTTTCATTTTGACCTCACTATCGGCTTTAGCGCCCTTGAAAACCATAAAAACGACCACCCATGATAAAAAAATTAAAGCCGCCATCTTGGATTTTCATTTGGACATCACTATCGGTTTTAGCACCCTTGAAAACCATAAAAACGACACCCATGATGAAAAATTAAAAAAAACTACAACCGCCATCTTGGATTTTCATTTTTATCTCACTATCGGCGATCTCAATATCCGTCACTTTGCACAGCCAAATATGTAATTGACAGGCTTATGGTGATTTATCGAGGTAGCCACTGCTAATATGCCTTTATGCAATGCACGACACTGCTTAGTACGTTATCCTAATTGCGTAACACACTTGGAACGGCAATCCATTCCGATTTGACAGTTCAACAATATCCATTGCGTTGTTTTTGTTTTACGAATTTTTTAAATATATATGAAGCAACTAGCTGTGCCCCGCGGTTTCACCCGCGTAAGTTTCGATCCCGTGGGAAAATCGGATAAAAAGTAGCCTATATGTGTCAGCTACCTCTATACAAAATTTTATCAAAATTGGTGAAGCCGTTTGAGCGTGAAGAACAAACATATAAACATACACACACACACTCACAAACTTTCGCCTTTATAATATTAGCGTGATGAATATTGTAGCATTTGTACTGTTTGCCTTGTAGGGTGTGTGCCAAATACACGTATTTTCTTTCCAGTTTTCGAGAACCTACTTGCATTTGATACCATATCAAATTTATTATATAAAATACGAAATAAACCGAATAAAACAAGCCTGTTTTATATTTGTTTTCAATAAGCTCGTCCGCAAATTGTTAATACATAGGTACTTTGGCAACTTGTACTTGATTAATCACTGTCCAGTGAAATTAAGTAAATAGCATTCTACTTATATGAACACTTCACATTACCTACAAACTGTTTGAAAACAAATCACCGTAAACTTAAAAAAAATACATGGCAAAAATAAAATAAAATTAGGCTCAAGTATCAAGTCGTGTCAGTTTACTCATAATTTCACCGCTTCGCGCATGTCGCTGTGTGTGTGAGCCGTGCACGTGTAGTAGTAAGACTCAATACCTAAAATTGAAGCGCGTCATTTCGTAAACGCGTCCTTAAGTCCATAGTCACTTTGGTTAACAAATCATTTTCCCGACTTTATAAGAAAAGGCGTTCATGTAATAAGCTGAGTTTATTTTTTAGTTCTAGTTTCAGTCAGTTCAGTTGCTGTTCATTCCTATCTTCACAGACCGTTAAGTCGGCTCAGAAGAGCTCAAAGCTTCATTTGTATATACCGAAAAACATTCTGCCACGGTTCGTGTATTTTAGATAAAGGCTTGTAACACGTGATACGAAAAGTTCGACGTCAGTTCTACTTTAGATCGAAACCATTGAATCACGAATCTATCAAAACTTTTCCCACGTCTTTTTATAAAGCAGTCAAAAAATCACGTTTATCTAAAGCTAGCAAGTCCCGAGTGACGAATTGACAGATTAAACGCGAAGACAGAAATCGATTCTGTCTAATAGAAAACCAAAGTTTGGTCGGATAAGCTTAGATTAGTCACGGCTTTGTACGGTGGACCAAGTTAATGTCGCTAAAGACTTGCGAGTTCCGAATGTTAGCCACTCGGTTAACACGATGAAATACAAAGTGGGAAGTTGCAGCTCGCGGCTTAGACGAGTTATGTGATGTTATCGGCTCTTTGACAGATGAGTGTTTCGTTTCGTGTAAGAAATTTACGCGAGATTTCTTCTTCTTTTCGTTTCGATGGTACTCTTCTTTTTCGAAAATGTAATTTAAAAAGAGTGTCCATCGAGTTTCTTGCCCGTTCTTCTCCATAGGTAGCTACGCTTTGGAATGGGCAACTAGCTTCATATTTTCTGACTGACCGACTTCTTGACAATTCAAAAAAACCAATAAGCGGATAAGACAAAGATTAAAACAGTAGACGAACTAGCAGGGGATCGAGGAAGGGGTGGAGGGGGGTTCAGGGGATCAGACCGAAATAAATCACGCTAACTTATTTCAAGCTATAAAAATTAAGCGGTTTTATTGGCTAGTTTCACACACATGCCTCGCTACGCATTCTCGCTCGTCTCTGGTGGAAACGCAGCCTTACAGCTAGGATGCCGTTGGTGATCGCTTGCGGAGCACGTCGTGGAAGCGGTCAACGTGTGCGTCCGCAAACATGCCCGATGCACTGCACCAGCGCGGCAGCCCCAACAACGCCCTGAAAGAAGGCATTGTTATATTAGACGCGCAGGGCGTAGGGTATTTACAACGTATTACAGCGTCCCGACACCAATCGTCGGGTACGATTGATGTCGGGACGCTGCCCACCAGACACAACACCTTTCTGATCAGAGGATCCATTTTCTATGAAATTCCATTTTCTATATATTGATTGAGCCCAGTCATCACCATTACCACATCACAGCCCGACTTCACTCACTGCTGAACATAGGCCTCT
Source organism: Mesoligia furuncula (assembly GCA_916614155.1). Taxonomy (NCBI): domain Eukaryota; kingdom Metazoa; phylum Arthropoda; class Insecta; order Lepidoptera; family Noctuidae; genus Mesoligia; species Mesoligia furuncula. The sequence goes on along the minus strand of OU744800.1, from coordinate 18,730,275 downwards.
GTTTTCATCTCGCAATTCCCACGCTCCCAAGCTAGCCTCATCCAGGTCCTACTCGCGATGGTAACGTAGCGGTATCTACAATGCCACATGCGAACAACGCGTCATACTGACGTCACGCAAAATCCTGCATCTCGCAAGCAGTTTACCGCGCAACTAGCATAGATACAACGACTCGACATGAATCATCGGGCAATTGCCCGCCAGACAAAACACCCGTCTGGTCGGCGGATCCTCCCTTTCTATAGAGTATGAGTGAACTTTACACCCTGTTCCTCATACCTCTATAATAACAATGCCATCCGCCCGCCGGACAACGTACACTTCGTCTCCCAGTCCTAATCCCAGTAGGTGGCCACATCGATAATCATCATCAGTGGCATTTTTTAGGTATTCTGAGTGAAAAATAACTTTAATTTCAGAAGTCGGTGGCAAAAACCAAAAATACGACAAAGCAACATTTTTGGCTGGCGATTACCCATCCAACACACAGTGCGAGTGCGGTGGCTCTGATCACTTGGTGGAGTGTCCGCAGTACTGTTCACGCCACATCGATAATCATCATCAGTGGCATTTTTTAGGTATTCTGAGTGAAAAATAACTTTAATTTCAGAAGTCGGTGGCAAAAACCAAAAATACGACAAAGCAACATTTTTGGCTGGCGATTACCCATCCAACACACAGTGCGAGTGCGGTGGCTCTGATCACTTGGTGGAGTGTCCGCAGTACTGTTCACGCCACATCGATAATCATCATCAGTGGCATTTTTTAGGTATTCTGAGTGAAAAATAACTTTAATTTCAGAAGTCGGTGGCAAAAACCAAAAATACGACAAAGCAACATTTTTGGCTGGCGATTACCCATCCAACACACAGTGCGAGTGCGGTGGCTCTGATCACTTGGTGGAGTGTCCGCAGTACTGTTCACGCCACATCGATAATCATCATCAGTGGCATTTTTTAGGTATTCTGAGTGAAAAATAACTTTAATTTCAGAAGTCGGTGGCAAAAACCAAAAATACGACAAAGCAACATTTTTGGCTGGCGATTACCCATCCAACACACAGTGCGAGTGCGGTGGCTCTGATCACTTGGTGGAGTGTCCGCAGTACTGTTCACGCCACATCGATAATCATCATCAGTGGCATTTTTTAGGTATTCTGAGTGAAAAATAACTTTAATTTCAGAAGTCGGTGGCAAAAACCAAAAATACGACAAAGCAACATTTTTGGCTGGCGATTACCCATCCAACACACAGTGCGAGTGCGGTGGCTCTGATCACTTGGTGGAGTGTCCGCAGTACTGTTCACGCCACATCGATAATCATCATCAGTGGCATTTTTTAGGTATTCTGAGGTGCAGGTGAACAGTACTGCGGACACTCCACCAAGTGATCAGAGCCACCGCACTCGCACTGTGTGTTGGATGGGTAATCGCCAGCCAAAAATGTTGCTTTGTCGTATTTTTGGTTTTTGCCACCGACTTCTGAAATTAAAGTTGTTTTTCACTTTGTAATATTTTTTTTGGAAGTCGGTTGGTTTTTTTTTACACTTTATAATTGTTACCACTACTATTAAATACACAATTTTTTTTCAGAATCCTTTCATGAGATCCTGATCTGATGACAATGAGACCACCTGGGAAGCGTTTCAAACAAAAAAGAATTTTCCATATTAGTTCAGCCATCTTCCAATAATCGGGGAGTATATTTACAAAAAATAAGACTAACTGTGAACCTAATCCTTAAGTCGAATAAAAAGCATGATTTACACTGTACCATTTAATTGCCTGACGAGGCAATTCATTTGTTGCTTCTGTTTTATTGGACTGGAAGAATGCTAAAGTTTGACTTGTTACCATTAGTTAACAGAATTAGAAGTTTATTTATAAATATTGTTCATAGTTAAAACACGTTTAAATGTCAAGAAACATCAAATAAAGTTTTGGGTGTTGCTTTCTTTCTAACTTTCAATACAAAAATTAACTCAAATCAGTTTACCATTTAAATGTACCTTACCCGTACACTTTATTTTAACCACTGTTTATAAAGAAACTCCTTAATTTACAAGTAGGACAAGCTGTTCCGTAAAATGAACAACAAATTCATGTGCATTTCCTGGAATTTTGTAGGGTAAAAAACCAAAAAAATCAAAATAGGTTTTAGCGCAGTTTCATTCAAATTCGGGAACGAATTTTCACAGCAAAAACATTTTTAATACCTGTACATGGTGCTATTTCAAAACCATTTTCAAGAATCCCAAAACTAAAATAAATCACTCAAACATATACTTATCCATAACCATTTATTTCCATGCCAAATCCTAAAAACAGCTCATAATTAAACACTGGCGAATTCATTTAAACTTGTCAGCTTCCTAAAAATGAAACAAAATGCTAAAAACGAAAACAAAAAGCAAAGAATCCAACATTGCACAAACAAAAGAAGAAAATTAACACTCCATGACGTTTCCAGCTCCGTTCCTTCCGTCCGAAAGTTTCCGTTGCATTTTTATGTCGGCTGTCAACCACTTCGACTTGGTTACAAAGGCCTGATCACACGTGCTACAACCACACCACAGCGCACCGACAAAATGTGTGCAGGTTGTGGTTACGTGTGAATAGTGTTGCTGCAGCTACTTGCAAGTTGCGTTGGTAACCTCAAAATCAAATCAAATGGTCGACGCAACATTGTGTTTGCCATGTGGCCGGCCGCTAGTGGACGTTCTCGCTGGGCTGGGTTGTGGCTGCGACGTGGCCTTGATGTAGTCGGTATCATTCACACGCTTGATATTAACGGCCAAATGTGGTCCGTGTGAATCCATACTAATTTTATAAATTGGAAAGTAACTCTGTCTGTCTGTCTGTATGTTACCTTTTCACACCTAAACCACTAAATGGATTTCGATTAAATTTGGCAGAGAGATAGATTGCATCCCGGAGAAGGACATATGATAGTTTTTATCGACATTCCTCGCGGGCGAAGCCGCGGGCGGAAGCTAGAAAACTATACATTTTCATACAAATTATTTCCTGTCAACTTGTTGTCGTTGTGTTGTCTCGTGGCTGTGGTACGTATGATCAGGCCCTTGTAGCCAAGTCGAGCGTGGATTACGTCAAAAATAGCACCATCTGAAATACTCGTGGCCTGTCTATCTGTTGTCAAATTTATCTCACACGTAGCGCGAGTTCGGTCGAAAGAATCTCGACTTCGAGTTTGCTCCGTGTTACTATTTTGCGTTTTATTATCTTTGTCGAGCATTGGTTTATCTTTTTAAGTGTGGTATGGGAAAATTGGAAATATGATATTGTTGTAGTTTTGCTTTAGTGCCTGTTTGGTTCTGGTTATTTTCTTTGTAGCTATTTGGCGTACGTAAGAACCTAGTAGCTACGTTTGTTTATAAATACTTAGCTGGGAAAATCAGGCACCTATACTTTACATCTCTACCTACTCCTTCTTAACAAAAGACAAGTGGTATTAGAAAAAAAGAAAACCACGCTTTTATCGCGCACTAAGAATTATAAAATAATTAAATTTACTTGTGTTAGTTACGATATAAGTACCTATGCATTTTACCCTTGCGAATATTTTAACTTCATTATAGAGAAAACTCAAACATATTTTTTTAAGCAATACATGGTGGGTGATAGATACTTTCGGATTTATTAGTCAGTTAGTTATAAGTGAAGGTAATGAAAACGTGTTAAGGCTCCTACAAACAGGCGCGACACGCGATATAATCGCGCGCGACACAAAGGCACCGCTCGTTGCGCGACTTGCGGTGCCTTTGTGTCACGCGCGATTTCATCGCGTGTCGCGCCTGTTTAAAGGAGCCTTTAAAAGAGTTTTAGTTACTGGAGTCAAAAGTGGAAACACATTTCAGAGAATTTGAAAACAAAAAGTCTACAATTTCTGTTTCTCAATTCTCAGTGACAGTTAAGAAATTACTTTTACCCGGAAACCCCTATCTATAAATCACTGAGCCATTTAGATATTACATCCAATTCAACTAAATCAATGACTTTATTAGGCCAGGTATACAAAGGATAGCTCAGGGATATCAGTGAATGCAGCGATCCTACAAGAGATCGGATGCCGCTATAGGGTGTTTTGAATTCATTTCCGGCCATTTACGGAAACGGAGATAGAATGGAGTATCGCCGGATGCTGCTCAATGCAAGGGTATTGTGACCACTCGGAAATAGATTACGGTAATGGTAACTTTGCGATAAATTGGGCTACATCGGAGTTCGGACTTAGATTATACCAAAGCCACTGTGTAGTAAATAAGCCAAAAATAATATTGAGATATTGTGTCCTTTGCCCTCGAAATTAGGACTAGTTTGAAAATGTAGGTGCTGGATTAATAATCCAGATTCCAGAAAAGTTTTACCTTACGTAACATGTCATAACGCCTGCGTTAACCTTCTTTTTTGTCGGTAGTGTTGAGTACCACCGACAAAAAAGAAGCAGAAGGTCACTTCTGCTTAACCCTTTGGTTCCTTTACTTCCTCGTTGTTTTTTAGAGTTCCGTACCTCAAAAGGGAAAAACGGAACCCGAAACGATCACTTTTTTATCCTTCTGTCTGTCTGTCAAGACCCTTTCTCTCTGGAATGCGTGGAGGTATCGAGTTAAAATTAAAACCATAGACTCAGGTCTATAGTTCCTTGAAGCTGTGAAAAAATCAAATTTCTAAGTTATTGAAAAAAAACGATACATAAGGCCGTTAATATGCCGCAAAAAACGTATATTTCGACACTCAAGAGAATTAATAGGATAGGTACTTCCCGTTGACCTAGAATCATGAATTTTGGCAAGAAGCAATTTCATGTAGCACAAGTGAAGGAAAAAATTCGAAAGCAGTAAATTTGTAGTTACATACCTACTTTGTACGTAACCCTCGGTGCGCGAGTCTTACTCGCACATCTCCGGTTTTTTTTTTTATATCATCATCTGCCTAGCCTTTTCCCAACTATATTGGGGTCGGCTTCCAGTCTAACTAGTATTTTACATGGAGCGACTGCCTATCTGACCTCCACAACCCAGTTACTGGGTAATACGATACCCCTTGGTAAGACTGGTTGTCAGGCTTTGGGGCTTCTGACTACCCGTAATGACTGTCAAAGATCCACGAATGACAGCCGGGACCAACGGCTTAACGTGCTTTCCGAGGCACGGAGGGGTCACGGTATGTAAAGATGGTCACCCATCCACAGACCAACCGCGGCAAGTGCAGCTTAACCTGATCGATCGACCTGTGTGGCTGTTATTATTTAGCCACGTGCCCCTCATACCCATATACTATATATATTTAAAAAAGTGAGCCCAGTAGATTGCGGCATCAGTGGCATTCTTTCGGTCATCCGAGGTGCAGTTGAACGGGCACTTAGGACACTCCAGAAAGTGGGGCATGGTCTGATCCGAACCACCACACTCGCACTGGATGTTGGATTGATCAGTAATACCCCACTTCGACAAATTTTGACCGCCACGGCCTACTTGGTACGCAATCGATTGAGAGCTTTCCACTGTAGATCATGCCCGGGTGACAAATGTTCCTGGGGTCAACGAAGTCGGGAGGTGGTGGATGCTTCTCTTTCCACAATTTGCTTCTCTCATTGGGTGGTTTATCCTGGACGACTTGCGTATAGCGTGATCTATACACCCACATTTCGCCAGTTTTTGTTTAAGTGCCATGTAATAAATAGGTGGCAAGCCTATTGCTATTGACCCGGTACAAATACAGCCTCAAACATTATCTACTCGTTTTAGTTACTAACTAGCTGTGTCTTTTACTATCTAAAGTAACAAAGTATTTATTAAACACCAGCTGCGCCCCGCGGTTTTACCCGCATAGGTTTCGACCCCGTGGTGTTATCCGGATAAAAATTAGCCTATATGTTAATCTAGGGTGTCAGCTACCTCCATACAAAATATTATCAAAATTGGTCCAGCCGTTTGAGCGTGAAAAAGTAACAAACATATAAACACACACACCTACTCACAAACTTTCGCCTTTATAATATTAGTGTGATGTGATTAGAATTAAAACATAATATGTTTTAATGTTTTAATTTTTCATGATATTCTTTTTTATTATTCATGGTGAATAATAAAAAAGAATAATAAAGAATACCAATAATATGAATTCATGATTTCAGCCCTTTAAGTGGTTCTTGAATTATAACCATACCTACACAACATACACGAGGCAACTCAAGAACATAAGTTTTATACGTAAAACTAGTGACACGCCCCTGCTTCGCACGTTTTTAGGACCCAAAATCAAAATCAAAAGTCATTTCTATCAAAATTATTATAAGACAACAAACCTCCAAAACGCCCGCCCTTCACAAACATAAACCTTCAAGAATAAACTCTCCAAATGATGGTGAAAACCGCATCAAAATCCGTTGCGTACCTAGTTTAGAAGGAGAATGCGGTCACACAAGCACGCACAAAAAGCGACTTTAATTTATAATCTGTAAATAGTATGGTAAGTAGATATATACATGTAGATGTGAAGATTACGCCTGAATATATAATGGACAGCAACTATATTTATAACTGTCCAGCGCTGATTTGCTGGATTCGTTTTCTCCTCTAGCGTCAGGCACTAGTTGTCTGGCATTTTGCTGAACTGGGCCTTTTTGGCGCAGCCGTGAGGCACAAAGTCCTGATAATTTCTTACATCGGACTTTGCACTTTTTATTTTTAACTTATTTTTTTTTGTTTTTATCTGATGTACGACTATTATCTGACTATCTGGTGTATTATGTGTCTTTTAGTATGTGCTAAATAAATGTATTTTCTTTCTTTCTTTTCTCTACCGATTTTTTCTCCACACAGTTCATTTTGTCATGTATCTATCTATGTATTAATATTTATTCTTGTATTTTACAGTAATTTCCAAACTATTTATCCCGTATGTTTCACCTGCCATCACCCTAAGGTCGACTGGTAGAAAATGCCTCAGGCATTAATTAAGTCCGCCTTTGTACAGAATTTTTTTTACTTGTGCATAAAGTTTTAATTATATTTGAATTATATTTATGAAAATAAATATTTATAAAACAACTATGAGCGAGGCCAATTCCTGTAATTAAAAATGTTCAAAATCTAGTCGCAATCTTACCTCAGCGATATTCAATGTCAAAACTTGTCAAAAATGTAAGGAAATTAGAGATATTTTGGACGGATTGAGACTGAGATCAGACTGATAACGATCTTAATATTACGAGAATCGCCCCTCTGATTTTCACGTAAAGTAAAAAAACTAACTCATAATGTCCACACTAAGCTTGTTGACTTGAACTAAAATAAAAAATGTCCTTGTATGCCGTCTTGACCTCAACCGTCTAGCTGGAACATCGATTTAAGTTGTATGTTTTTTCGTGAGCTGTCAGAGAAGACGACGGCGACGGGGACAAAAAGCGGTATACCTACCTACCTTAAATAGTAGCAAATAGTAGATTTGTAGAATTAAACTTTTATGTAGGCGGATTTGAAATCCAAGACTTGGTCCCTCCATCTTGACGGTCACAAAGAATGTATATGGCTACAAGTTGAGGCTTATAATAGAGCTACAAAGACTTCACACAAAACTGAAATGATTAAATTCAATAAAATATATGCTTGTATTCCCCGGAGTTTAGGCAGTAGTGTACCTGTAGTACGACACCCACACTTCACCAGTATTGCCGGACACAATAAAAGTTATTATAAAACCAATAGTATATTTCAGAAGTTTTGAGTGTTCTGTCCTTGCTTAACGTCAGCTTAAATTGATAGTACCGTCTCTGCGGTTTTTCCAAAATTATTTTAACTAGTTCCCAATTAAACACAACCCAAAATGTTGATCATACAGTTTCAATTTCAAACTTGTTCATTAGATACTATAATAATCTTCCCTCGTTAGTCTCTGTATCGATTCCCTATTATATCAACAAATATTACGAAAGCATCCCTACTAAAACCGGTGTCACATTATTATAATGGCGTGTATCATTAAAACAACGCAATTATAACGGGTTCGCACTCCAACTTGAATTCTGAAGGGAAATTAATTATTTTATTTCTGCTATAATCCCTTGTTTATGCTTTCAGTTAAGAGTTTTTGAGGCACAAAGTTGGACGATAAATTTCTGCAATAAACAGCTGGTGATATTATTCATGACGTTTGTTAAGTTTGTTTTAAGTGCCCCACCTTTTATAATTAGTTTATTAAGAATTCTCTTATTGTTTGCTTGAAAGGTTGAGATATTGCCTGCACTTTTAAAGTAGGCGCATTTTATTAAGTTTTTCCTATAAAAATGTTTTTATTGATCGAGATAGCGGTTGTGGAAAACGCAATTTGGGACATTGCTTGGGCCGATTGTGTCTCTTAATGTTATTGGTCGGCGACTTAATGGCTATTGTTGTTGTTTTTACTATGTTTAGTAGAAAAATAAACAGACAAAAAAACGCGTGGCTAGAGCGTGTGGGTGGACTAGACATTCAGTTGAACAAAATAATGTTTTAGTATCACTACTGTAACATTTTTAGGAAATCATAGTGTTCTTTTGTGGACCGGACCTATCGTAGAAAGTAATTTACGATAGTACAATTTGCTGCTTTTACTCAGCGTTTGTTTGTTAGCCTTCGTTTATAGAAAGAGATGGGAAGGTAGCGTGTATTTTTTTTTTTTCATTATTTTAAATGTAAATCGCTCTCTGATCTATCTCTATCCTGCTATATGATGATATCGATATAGCAGGATAGTATTGTACTTAGAAGTGCTTGTTATGGCGATATTCCTTGACTCCAATCGCACACGATTTTGTTTGATCAAATATGAATGCGTCAATCGGATGCACAATCGGATGCACTGGAAAATGACTCGCGCACATTATGAGCGTTTACGCCGTACGGCATTTCACACAAACTTTCAAGCCCTTGTTTTTCGAAATGAATGTACTGATTTTAATTAAACTTCTTACGCATAAGCAGGAAACAAAGGTCTAAAAAGTTACTTAAAAGCATTTTTGAAATGTCTTATTTAAAAAAAGATAACTGGTTTAATGTCTATGGAAAATTTAATTTCGATGGAAAATTTAAAATCGGTCTAATTTGGCTGTAACACTATTTTTCGAAAATATTCCTAAATAACTTTTTAGATCTTAGTATCTTGCTTACGCGTATGAAGTTTTATTACAATCAGTTCATTAATTTCGAAAAACAAGGACTTGAAAGCTTGTATGAAATGCCGTACGGCGTAAACGCTCATAATACTTATCACTTTATTGTAATTGTTTCGTTTCAGCACCAATTTCGTTAGACATAAGCAAACAAAGATTAAATATTATAAAATATTTATCTGGCTTTTATGTTTATGTCGCAGCCAACTGGTTTAATTAGCCGTTTAGTTAACTGCCTAGCCTTTGAACTAAACGGCGGCCGTTCAACTAACGGCTTGAATGATATTCAATATTATAGTTTGGGTTAGAACTGTAACCAAACACGCGCGAGTGGAATTCGCCACAGTAAGTAAGTCAGGGCACCCCGACCAAATGGGTTAGGTTAGAACTGTGATCAACCGCGTGCGAGCCGAGAGAGCGAAGCGAGGCAAGCACTACTTCCAAAGGCCAGGCGGTTAACTAAACGGCTAATTAAACCAGTTGGCAGCGACATCATGAGATGTCACCAAAGAAGTAAAAAAAAAGCAAAAGAAGATGTAAAATATTTTAAATTAAGAATACTTAATAAAAATGTAAATATAAAAAGAGGTTCCATACCTTCTTGCTGGCTCTAACAGCCACACAACAATGGTATTGTAATCCTTGACCGCACAAGTCTGTTTGTTTGTTTGATGTTTTGCGAGCAGAAAAGAAAAAAAAGAACAAATGACGGCGCCACAACATTCGTAGAAGCAGTTGTACGAACTGTGCGATATGTAGATGTCCTTTTTTGACGAGAATAAAATACAGCATGTTCTCTCATGGGGCCTACGTTACTAGATGGCTTTACGAGGCGACTACATTCTGGTACAGAGAAGATTTCCCGGCGGTAACGCATATTTTATACGGTTTGTAATTTAAGTGGCTGCTCTCTTATTATGACGTCTATGTTGAGAACGTGATACCTCACCTCAATATCGCATTTGCTTACTTGCCTACTTTGTTACTCTGATTTCTTAAACATGGCCGTGTTTTGGGTAGTGCGCATGCGTGGGAAGTTTTGTATTTATTATCATTGTTACGTGCTTACTCAATTATTTTCATTAATTTGCTATTTCATTTAAAGTTTGTTTTAATGAGCAAAAAACTTAATATTATCAAACATCAAAACTTTTTAAACTTATAGCTTATCGATTAAAAAGTTTAGTAAACGACCAATGTCAATGTAATAAAATAATAATAAAAAAGCTTACAATAACCATATTACCTTTTGTTACGGCTACATTGTCGCGATAACGCGATTACTCTTCGCGCGCTCTCTGTTCTACAGCGAGACGTCGAACGGTGTGCGAAAGAGCGCCCGCCAAGTGTAGTTCACCTTATCGTAACAATGTAGCCGTAGCATTTGTCATGGCATGTGTCACCTGTATTTTTAAATTACTCATTTACCAGCTCCAAAAATAATCGAAGTCATACAAAAACCCTGGTTAAAAAAAAAATCTTATAATAGTCTACCATCAATCGTTTACAGAAACCCCTTCAAGCGCCGTCTTGATCAAAAATATATCGGAGGGTTTTTTTATTGTTTAGAAATAACCCTGGAAGGGATAAATGCGTTTATTTTTTCACCAGCCACGCACCCTTGTCGTGTCTGTGACATAGAATAATGGACCAGGCGTTCGCCAAATGGAAATCCGGATTATGATAAATCATAAACTTTTGAAATTTGGCTCCTGTACCTCTGATTTATTTGCCGACTGTACACAAAACGATGTGCGTTTGTTTTTTGTGCGTCTGTCGAGAACTCTAAAATATTTACAAGTTTGAAGTTTTTTGCCTGTGTTGGACGTTTCAGGAGGAATTAATAACTTTATTTCCATGGTTCTATATTCAGGATTGAAGATGACCAAATGCATTATTTATTATTTGAAAATAAGCTTAAATAATGGCTATACCATTCAATCACCTCAGCCTATCACAGTCCACTGCTGGACATAACCCTGGTATGAGGAACAGGGCATAAAATTCACTCATCCTCCATAGAAAAGGGAGGATCCGCCGACCAGACAGCTGTTGTGTCTAGCCAACTGCCCGATGATTCACGTCGGGCCGTTGTATCTATGCTAGTTGCGCGGCAAATTCTGCTTGCGAGATGCATGATTTTGCGTGACGTCAGTATGACGCGTTGTTCACATGTGACATTGTAGATACCGCTACAGCCTCTCCCAGGCTGCACTCCAACACCCTGTCCTCCGCCTTCCGCATTCTGTCTGTCACCGCCCCCTTTTTAAGGTCGACGGTCCATCAAGCAGAGGGGGCTTCTCACACTACGCTTGCCGATACGCGGGCTCCACTCTAGGACCACACCACCGAATCGAACCGCCCCCGGCAATTTTCAGGGTAGATGCGAAAAAAGCATAAAATAAATATTGTTTTCATATTATATTAAAATATAATTGCGAAAGGACAAAATATTTACTTGTATGCAGATTTAATTGTACAGACGCCAGCACATCAAGCTACCCGAAACTGTCAAATTTTCCCAATCAACTTTGAACCTTATGCTATAGCGATAAAATTGAAAATCTTCTAAAGAAATTTGACAGATTGTAGTAGCTTGATGTGCTGGCGTCTGTACTTGCAGTTTATTATAAAAGAAAATGTAAGCTTCCGCTAACTGGAAAACACAACGGGAAAAGAGTTTTTTAAACGTTCCGAGTTAGTCATAAATCAACCACCAAACTTTAGATCATAAAAATGTCTTCCGTTTTATTACGGTCTATTTCAAATAAGAAGTATTTATTCACAGGTATTTATCAAAAGCCTTTGCCACTATTATTTCATCAATTCAGATGAAGCAATGATCCGATATCAAACCGCAACCTCGTAAGCCGTCACCTGTTCCTAGTATTTTATCTGGGATATAAAAACACAACAGAATCCCATTAGCCTCACGTCGTTGTCATTCGCTGTCCATTTCGCAGAAGTTAGTCACAAAAGACATTGACAAAATTTAATCTAAACGCCCAAAAGCCTACCTAATACTAAAATAACACTATCTACGTCAGTTACCGAGATATAATCAAATAGAGTATCGTCCGGTAATGGTCGTAATTTGGCTTGGCCGAAGACCGGCCTCCCTAACAAACGGAAGATCGATTTCTCTTCGAGGGGATCCAAACGCAGATAATTGGAATTTGGATCGAGTTCACGTTCAAGGAATCAAACACTTAAACACACACGATATGCATGCCTAATTGAGAACAATGGATGCCTAGCAGATGGTTCTAATGGCTGAAATAGGAGATTGATAAATAGGCTGCCGTGGGGGCTGGAAACTGCAATGTAACATCATAATTATAGTATGCTTGTACTATCGAATTTATGGAGAGGACAAAGGTTCAGTAAGATGAGCATGAAAAAGGTTGTCTGCAAAAGGCGACCGTATGTCATGCAGGCTGGCAGAGAAATAACTCTGATTCCATTCAAACATTCAGGCGAATTTAGAATTAGCTTTTAGATTATTTTTGTTAGGGTTTTGTTTTGTTTTGTGTGATTTAATATAATAGGCGCGTAGAAGGAAACACGTTTTCTTGGAATAAATATAATTTTATTATTTAACGACCCCACATAATGTTGCTCTACTGCTATCACTGTTCTAGTGCTACAGTACCTACTTGCGTGTATCATTGGAAAGAAGAAAAATATGTTTTCACTAACTCCTAGCAAATGGTTCCAAAAGCCTCTGAAACACACACCGAGAGCTACCCATTTTATTACTCTTTCCACAGCGGCGAAAAAAAGAAGAATTAAGAATGCATGCGAATAATTAAGCATAATCAACCTAAAACGTTCCTGTAGTGTAACTATTAAATAGATATGTAAACACTGTCTCATTCACACAAGCGGGGTAGCTGCTGTCACTTATGTCATCTGTCAGTCACGAGGAATGGCGGGAAACGGACAAAGTGAAGCAAGCAAAATACGATGGCGCTTGGTGTGGTAGTGAGCGAGTGAGAGTGAGAGAGGTATATTCAACATGAAAACGGAATCAACAGGATTCTATAGTTCCCAATGCTGGGATACAATCCTCTCTGTGAGCGGGAGTGGGCTATAATCCACCACGCGGGCCCTGTGTGGGTTGATGGATGTTAAATGTCTTCGATGTGTGTTCTTCTGGTACGTGCTGGTTTCTTCACAATACCTATTTTCCTTCACCGTATTGAAAGCAGTGTTGATGTAATAAATAATCAAGTTGCTTTCATGTAAACATGAAACATGAACATGGCGATATCACAAGGCCTAAAGGTCTTGTGATATCGGTCTTACAAGGCCTAACCAAAAAAAAACAAGGTTATAGCCGACTATATCCAGTAGAGCCCTATTTCATTAATTTATTTATTCAGCCGAAAGTCGTTCACTGCTGGACAGAGTCCTTCTTCAAGGCCCCTTGCCCAATTAATTTAACTTAAATATTCTGGTAATTGATTCCTATGATGATCTGAATTCATCATTCTCGCTCTCAGTAGCATTATTACAATATATCAAAGCTAATTACCATAATGAGGTACAGTCATCACAACACCTATCCCATTGTAATAATTGGAACAGACACTGTAATTATATACACATCACAATATGTCATTATCAATATACATCGATATGCACTTAAGTGTAGATGTAACTATATTTACTATAATAATTTCCTAACAAAAATAAGTTTTTAATAGAACTATTACGACTTATACCAGTTCTTGAATTAATGGTGCCTAAAAAAAAAAAACAAAATAATATATGAAAATTTAATCAGATTCAGGCGCGCCTAACAAAACGTTAACAATAAATTCATTTTATTACTGATAATAAACAAAGTTCTGTTTATTCATCAAGAAACCACATTTCCCTATTAACATTTTATTAGTTAGCGTGTCTGCCTTCTATCTGCACTAATAAGAAGTGTTGCTAACGAAAATAAATGTCTCAGGAGGTGTTACATTTTATACTATTGTAACACGCAATGTTCGATTTATTGTGGTTCTCCGACCGACGTCCGACAGATAGAGATCAAAGGTGACATATTTGCTATGTTATTGGATGTGGCATGACCTTTATAAGTTTTTATGTGATACGCTCCTTTTGCACGGGAGTGTAACAGATTAAGTAATAATAGGATGTACATAACTAAATACGGCCTAGAGTGTATAAATGGGAGTACGTTAAGCTTAAAAAAACAAAATTTTATCACGAAATATTGAGTTTGGAAACAGAAAACTCAACCATACTCTTCTAAAACAACATTTTACTTTTTTACAAAAATACGAGTAAGTATGTGTATGAAAAATTTAAATAGGTACAAAAAATATTTGCAGACGTTCAGATTGTAAATTCTTTTCGTTTCATATTTCATTTCGTTTTTCGAACTATCCTCAGTTTTAACGTCAGAATGTTATCAAAAAATGGATTTATTTCGCTTTCTTTTAATCCGTATAAAAGTATTCGTTTCTCTTGTTGCTCAAATGCAAAACTTTATCGGAAGGAAGTAAATTTTTTTTGTTTCATTTTCAATATGATTTCTACGTACGAGAAGATTTTTTTTTTTTTATTAGCCGACAAATACGTGCAATTCGGTTGCATGCAGCATTGCACGATATTGCACGGGCACGTTTTTATAGAACCCTTTCGCACACGGACATTTCGAGCGAGGCTTAGCTCTTTCCATAGACATGTATACATAGTATACGCCACAAGTAGTTGGACACTGGTTGCTTACACACCCATTACTCATGATTACAAATTCCTAACACGGATTTAAATGTGACAAAACACATACGCACGAAAAAAAGACCGAGGAAAACTCGTAAATGAAGTGTATTACGAGTCCCAAGTGTGTACATAAAACGCGACGGCAATCCTTAATTAAAAACCCGAATTCACGTTCGTATAAAGGAAAAACATATAAGTTTGGAGAGTCCCCCCAGAAGCAAACAGTCGTAAATCTGAGGTGCCGCTACGGTAATGGGTTTTCTTATGTCAACAAATCGTATGTATATTACAATAGAAACCAACCATATAGGGTACAGTCGGATAAATTTAAAGGCACAAAGTAATTTTATCAGTAATGGCTGTACAATGAATCTTTCTAGAAGAGCATATTGTTGCTCTTTTATTATAATCAGAATCAAAGTTAATCTCTATGCAATCATTTTAGCAATATCTGTATAAAGTAGGTAGGTTCCGTGACTGACTGAAAAGTATCAAACTGACAACGTAACGCATAGACACCACTCATTCTAACTCAGAAGATATTTCTAAAAGTTAAGAAGTGCTCCAAGAAAGGGTTCTCGAAACGACCCCTGAGTGGGTCAAACGAGGGCTTAAAGTTTTATTGAAGTCCTAGGGAACAACACTGACATTTTTCTGGTACTCTGAAATCTTTTTCGACATTTTATCATTTTTTTGTTATCTTTGTTCATATTATTTTATGTTATTACTATTTATGTCACACCGCCTACACTGATAATATACTTTGAACAAAATAGTATCGTGAATTTGGATTTTAATTCAAATTACTCGTGACTCCAGTACCTTAATAACCATTTGGTAACATGTCCGTGGATTAAATTCGTGATTAATTTTGTAACAAGATTAAATTGATAAATGTAAATAATCATACTCATTTTAATTAGATCTTAACTCCATTTCAGTAAACACTTTCGTGTGCGTAGTGGTTTTCATACTGAGTTTAGAGAGAGAATTAATTAAATTTCAAATATTTCATTAAATCGGGTTCTTTGATGCTATTTCTAGTAGATATCTAGCAGGAAATCCTGGGTTACGTAGCTGACTTTAGGTTTATCCAATAAAACAGAATATTTTGTGGATTTTTCGGTAATATTTCCATGTAATTTTAACTGCCGCCATAAAATATATTCATAGACTTGCATTACATTAATTAAGCCCACACCCGTGTCATTATTTATGTCACGATTCATTTATAACGCCAAAAAACATTAACATTGCTTTGTTTTTGTGCTTTATTTTCGTTTAATTTAGTTTTATAACGTTATGTACGTAGGCAAGCAGCTGATTCGAATTTAATATAACTTTAGAAGAACGATCCAGTATTTAATATCTTCGTCAGTTTCAAAATTCTTTGCTATGTTAAGTCACGACACATATTATTACCAAGTTGATATTTAATTATTTGATAACAAAGATCGAAATAGCATACATCTTTTACCAAAGTCGAGTTGACGGCCACCTAATAAAAGTATTTTTTAGCCTGGCCGGCTTATTTTCAATTTCATTTTCAAAGTCAATCAGTGGCACATTTTCAGTTCGATCTTACATGTAAAGAAGATTTTTGAGATTACGATACAGTCCGTTCAAAGTAATTTTACCTCTGAAAGCAGCAACCCAACAGCAACCTTATCAGAATGAGAATAAAGATCAATGTGATTTGGACAATAATATAAAATCAGAGGCAAAAGAACTGTGAAAGGACTGTACGATGCTGAGTCGGTAAAGCAGATTATATCGTGCAATGAGCAGACAAATATAGCCCTTAAGGTGACGAACATATTTTGTATGGAACTGTACCTATACCTAGGTACGGTTAAGCAAATAGTGAAATATTGTCACTACGCTTAAGGCAACTAGTTATTTTACTGACAAACAAACTGTACGACTGACTGCGGTGCCTTGCAATCTAATTTAGAAATTACCCTCAGTTCTGTTATAATATTAGTTTGGGCAAAACTTGTAAGTGGGGGAGGAATTGAGGATACTTAGTTTTATTAGGGGCGTTCAATGTATTCTCGGTATCGGCATGGAAATAGCCTAATTTTTAATGTTATTTTACCTCAATGCATTTATTACATCTTGAAATTAACAATACCCTGTTAAAATAACTTTCATATTTCTCTGAAAAATGCGCATTTATTGCCAGCTTAAGCTCCTCATCGTTAGAAAATCGTTTGCCACGAAGGTCTTTTTTCAAATTATGGAACAAATAATAATCACTCGGGGATAGGTCCGGGCTATAGGGTGAGTGGTCAATTTCTTCAAAACCACAATCTCGCACAGCAGCCTTGGAAACACGCGCCGTGTGGACCGGGGCGTTGTCGTGAAAAAGCAACACACCGGTAGTCAGTTTACCACGTCTTTTTTCTTTAATTGCTTTCCGTTGTTTTAATAAAGTGAATGCGTAAGATCCTGCATTTATGGTTTCACCTTTTTTTGTGTACTCAGTCAGCAGAATTCCCTTTGAGTCCCAGAACTCTGTGGCCATGATTTTTCCGGCAGACGGAACGACTTTGAATTTCTTGGGAGCGCAGTACCCTTCTTGTGCCAATGCATGGACTCTTGCTTACTTTCAGGGTCATAATGATGAACCGACTTTTCATCTCCAGTAACAATTCGATCGAAAATACCTGATGGAACTTCACCACAGAGCTCTAAAAACTCTCTACAGCACTCGATTTGCACTTGCCCTTGAGGCGCGGTGAGCATTCGCGGCACCCATCTTGCACTGACTTTTAAAAGGTAAAGAAGGTCATGAAGAATATTATTGTGCACGGAACCAACAGAGAGGTGGGTCACCTCTGCTATCATTTTAATCTTCATTCGGGCATCCTACAGTATAAGCCTCTCAACTTTTTTCACGTTTTCTTCCGTAGATACAGTAACCGGACCGCCCGAGCGAGTGTCGTCTTCAATACTTTCTCGGCCCCTTTTATATTCACTTGACCACTTTTGAACCGTAGATAATGAAGGTGTAGAATTTATTTATTTATTTATTTAATACTTCAAGCACATAAATGTACAGAGGCGGACTTAATGCCATAGGCATTTTCTACCAGTCAACCTTTGGGTGATGCAGAGACAAAGAGTGGTAGGTGCAATCAAGAACATTGAGGAATAAATATTTTAAATATAAAAATACGCATATACCTATTAAAACTATGAATATAATATATACCTAATTACTTATAAATATAAGAACAAATAAATATACATAAATACATGAATATACTTACTAAAAAGAAATAAGACAAACAATGAGAAAATATTACCGTTGTGATGATACTGCCAGCTTCTTGCGAATGTGCTCGCGAGCCTTAACTTAACTTAACTTAACTAAACTTAGCCTTAACGTTGCCATCCTGATTTCCTGGGGGAGCGCATTCCACAGAGAGATAGACTGAACGAAGAAGGAAGAGTGAATGAAGTCTGTGCGGTGAGTGGGACATAGGAGAAGACGATTGTGTGATGAACGTAGATTTCTATTGTGGTTGGCGCAAATGTACTGAAAATGGGGGGCTAGATAACTAGGGGAAGATGGAGAATCAAGAAATGAGAACAACCTTGTTCTCAGCGCCCGAAGCTCTCTGCGCTGGCGTATGGGTAACCACTTTAGAAGCGACCGATGCGCAGAGACATGATCATATAGAATCTTGGTAAATAGCCACCACAGTGAACATTTATTTTTATTTTTCCTTGTTTGTTGTCACGTTAGCCATTCCAGTTATCATTGACTAAGGATAGCTAGCAAACTAATGATCACAACTATATGACCTTTATACCTTTAAATAAAATTAATTAATTAATAGTCAAATTACCCACATCATTAGTAGGTAAATCACCCTGATGTCGAGAATACGTTGAACGCTCCTCGTATAATAGATATGAATAATGTGGAGTTCCCCGGTTTGGAATCGTTTGGCTTGGTATGGGCATGTGATGAGAAGAGATGAAACGCATGTGACTAAAAGAGTGATGAATATACATGTTGATGGATGGAGAGGGAGAGGAAGGCCGAAGAAAAGATGGATGGATTGTGTGAGGAATGATATGAAAGAGAAGGGAGTGAATGATAGCGTGACGGTTGACAGGGGAGAATGGAAGAAGAAAACGTGTTGCGCCGACCCCAAGTAACATGGGATAAGGGCAGGAAGATGATGATGATGGAGTTCCCCGGTTTGGAATGTTATGATAATACCTCCAGGATGGCAGGAACATCGACGCACACCGTTTTACAATGAATTCAGTACATGATTCTTAACCCCCAAGGGTTAAAAACTTTTGTCGGATATTTAAAAAAAAATTTGCTCTTTCGGTATATTTTGAAAGCGTAGATATTGCAGTTGTCTATGAAAAGGCGGGTTTTTTTTTTTGATAACCGACGAAGTATGTCTAGAATTCAGCACGAATTCATGGTTACAGTTTGCTCGTCGATGTCGGGATGCCATCCTGTACGTTGGTTTTAAAATGTAACTACTTTAGTCGGTTAAAACAAGCTTTTTGTACACTAACCTGCACCCTATTTGCGTAACACACTATCAATCGGAATCTGAAGAATTTTGAAGCAAATTGCTAATCCATTGCTTCATAAGTTCGAAAAATTTGCCTGCTCAACACGTAAATAACGCAATGAATTTTGTTGAACTGTCAAAAAGAAACCGATATTCGATTGATAATGTGTTACGCAACTGCCCCGTTGGTTTAAAATTTAAGTAAGGAAAGAAAGAAAAATACGTTAAAAGGGCTAAGGAAGGAACACGGGTGGGTTTTAGTCAGTAAGAGTCTGACACTCCCTTCCGCTCCGCCCAGAGCGGGAGGGGTCATTTGATGATTTCCTCACCCAAAAAAAAGGCATGGCTGGCCCAATAGCTGAGTATTCGGCTTCTACTTCGGGTCACAAGTTAGATTCTCACCTCAAGTAAACCAAAAACAATAAAAAATAAAAAAAAATATTAAAAAAAATATTTGCATGGCTACTATCGATCTTTGCAGCCTAGTTTTTACTGATTTTTGTTACCTTAAAAGATATTTGTCTGTAAACGCACTATTTCAGTAGAAATAGCTGAAACGCGCAACTTTTTCCAGGAACGAAAATGGTTAAATATTTTCACAGAATTTATTAGTTTTGTTTGAGTACTTTATTAAAGCTTGCTTTAAAATACCATTTCAAATACCCGGTTTATGATGACGGGTTGTATGAACATCACAATTTTGTTTATTAAAACATGTTCTGCAAAGCACCAAAATAGTATGAAAAAACCGGGGTATTTTCCTGCTTTGTACCGCTTACATCTAAACCAACGTATACGTTGTTTTTTTTTTTATATTACGTTGTTTTAATGATGTCAGGATTATTTTTACATAGACATTCATTTAGGTTGTCATAGTCTGGCCATGTGATACGGAGGAGTGAGGAAAATGTCGTGAGGAAAGTTTTGAGTATGGATTTCGATGGCTATAAGAGTAGGGGAAGACCAACGAAACGATGGATGATCTGTGTGAATGATAATATGGATAAAAAGGGGGTGACTACCGAGATGACGACTAATAGAGAATATGGAAGAATATGACATGTTGGGCCAACCTCAAATAAATTGGCATAAGGGCAGGAGAATGATAATGAGATGTATAGATAGATGGAGAACTCTTCATTATGTACACGATAAAAATTACAGATACATATATACAAAATTTACATAGCGTGATACAAGGGAGGGCGGTCAGTGGAGCAAGGTACAGACATCAGCACGTCAAGCTACCCGAAACTGTCAAATTTTCCCAATCAACTTTGGATCTTTACTTTAGCGATAAAGTTGAAAACCTATTTAAGAATTTGACACATTGTGGTAGCTTGATGTGCTTGGCATCTGTATCTATACATATCTATGGAATGATGATGTTTAAGGAGATAGGAAGTGTTTTTGTACAATAATTTTAAAAGTAGAGAACATTGAGCACACCTCATCGACACGGGCAAGGCATTCCATAATTGAACTGAAAAAAACTGCTTGAACTGAAAAAGACTTTGTCATAAAAACTGGAAAAAATGCTTCGGCATCCCCAGTCTTTAGTAAGTATCCATAAAACTCAAAATCCGTGTGATATTTAGATATTTATTTGCCTAAACTAGAAACAAACTTTTTACCCTGTTTATTTTCTTAATAAACATTGACAAAACACAGAAAGAAAGAAAATACGCTTGTATTCCCAAAGGGTTATGTAGAGGTGTACCTATAGTATATATACATATACCCACATTTTGGCAGTTATGTTTAATTTCCATGTAATAATGCGAGCCAGGCACAATTCCAGACCAGATTTTCCTAAAAAGTTATTATGATTATATTAGTATTAAAACATGCAAATTGTGGGTGTACTATAGTTACGCCTTTGCCTAAGCTTTCGAGGATTACGGGCGTGATATTATGTTATATAAAAGCTTTTGTGGTAGAACAAAAACATATTAATCTTGTAGTAAGAATGAGACAATTAACTATCAACCACGTTGTTTTAAAATCAGATTTTTTTAAATTTTCATTACAATAATAATTTGTTTAATAAAAAAACGGTAACAAAAGGTATACGGTCACCAAAGGAGATAAGTAACCAGGGTCGTCGGATATAGTTGAAGTTTAGTAAGAAACCGATGGATGTTTTCGGATAAAATTTTATTTAATGAATAGAAAACAAACAGTTCTTTTCTCAAATTAAATTTCATATCCACTGGTTACCTACTTATCTCTTTTGGTGACTGTACATTTAGCCAAGAGTAGCAAATTTCCCAAACAATTATAGTTTTTAGTGCCTAAATATAAACTATAATATTTTTTATTACAGGTGCAAATAATGTTGGTTTAGAATTAGAGTGTTAGGTGGCGACCCGCCCGAACTAGGTTTATTCGAACCTGTATTTCAGGGCATCACTTTACATTTCAATTAAATTGGGTTCACTTTACATTTCATTAATTAATAAAAGTCTTTAGGTACAGTAAACCGGGGTTACTTTGATGAAAAGAAGAACCCGACTGCGGTAAAAACTTAAGTTAAAAAAAAAACTGAAAAGCTAAAAACAAGCCCATTTTAAATTAAATAAAACTTGGAAGCAGGCGGGACCCTTAAGAATTTGAAAATACAATAAAAATGGTATGGGTCCCGCCTGCTTCCAACTTTTTTCACCCTCCTTCTGGCGCAGTCGGGTAAAAATAAATGCGAAAGTGTGTCTGTCTGTCTATCAGTCTGTCTGTTACCTCTTCACGCTTAAACCGTTGAACCGATTTAGATGAAATTTGGTATAGAGATAGTTTGTGCCCCGGGAAAGGACATAGTATAGTTCTTATCCCGATGTTCCTACGGGATCGAAACGTATGCGGGTGAAACCGGGTGGCGCAGCTAGTGTCATATAAAATCGCAAATTGTGTAAAATTAAATGCAATTTAGTAGTTTTTTTTTTCTATGTTAGTAACACTGAAGAACTGTTATATCCTGTATCGAGGACACGCTGAGAATCTACCAACTATTTTAATCAAAATAGGTAAATATATTGTTATTCTTCATTTATAGATTATCCTTTAAAGTCAAGGTTCGCGAGCGCATTCGCAAGAAGCTGGCAGTATCATCACAACGGTAATATGTTCTCATTGTTTGTCTTATTTCTTTTTATTAAGTATATTCATGTATTTATGTTTATTTATTTCTGCTTATATTTATATGTAATAAGGTATATATTATATTTATAGTTTTAATAGGTTTATGCGTATCTTTATATTTAAAATATTTATTCCTCAATGTTTATGATTGCACCTACAACTGTTTGTCTCTGCATCACCCAAAGGTTGACTGGTAGAAAATGCTTATGGCATTAAGTCCGCCTCTGTACATTTATGTGCTTGAAGTATTAAATAAATAAATAAAAGTTTTGTGCTGCAAAACTACCTAAAGAGGTACATACTAACAGAATTACTTGCTTCAAACGCTAGACAAATTAAACTAACAACGAAAACCTCTATCTAATAGGAATGTAATCCTACATTTATTTCACTATTGTAATCCAATCAGATAATACCCCACTCCTACCTGTTTTCAATTATTGAAATGGTACTAATCCGTTTAAGAGATTAACACCGAAACAAATAGGAAAATATTATACAAACGGACGGACATAGGATTATAGTTGTGTATAAATTAAATTTGAAAACATGGTTTTGCTATTATCTCACTTGTGCACAAAGCTAGGAAAATCCGTGGATTTATTTTATGAATATAATGCAGGTACTTTAGCTTTTGGCCGCGGTTTCGTTTGCATGGGTTTTGCAATTATTTATTTGGAAATGAGACTGGGTATTTTCTCTCTGAAAGAGCTTATGACATTTTATACAGCATGTTTCAGACAGGTGGGGTCATAACTATATAAGGCTGTGGTACAGACCATCAGTCTGAACAACTTTCTCCATCGGACTAACGTCTTGATCACAAAAAAAAATATCAACTGTCCCAATCAAAATTTCAATACGTACTCGATCCAAATGTAAATCGTTAGATTTGCCCTCACCGTACTTAGTCACACGAAAAAGTGTTAATACTGAGAAGAGTGAGCTCAGAGATCATTATTGTATAGGTAGAGTGGCTCTAACTTATTCACGATTACGATGTTTATTTATTTATTTACTAGCTGTGCCCCGCGGTTACACCCGCGTAAATGTCGATCCCGTGGGAATATCGGGATAAAAAGTAGCCTATATATTCATTCCGGGTGTCAGCTACCTCCATATAAAATTTAACGAAATTGGTCCAGCCGTTTGAGCGTGAAGAAGTTACAAACATATAAACACACACACACTCACAAACTTTCGCATAATATATTAGTGTGATACAATTTTTTTTTTCTTTCGGCTGAAATGATGAAGTAGCACCAAAGATTTAAATCGCTAGATTTGCCCTCTCTGTACTTAGTCACGCGAAAAGTGTTAATACTGAGAAGAGTGAGCTCAGAGGTCATTATATAGCGTTGCCATGACAATCAAATCTAGTCGCTGCATCATTGTCTGTCAGAGGTGTCAAAACGAAACAAAAACGCAACAATTTTTTTACGCGATATGGCGAATTAAACGATTTAAATCTAGGCACACAAGATTGCGCAAGATTGTAAATTAGAGCGAAGTCATGACTTCATGTTCCTAAGTTATTAATTATTTAAAAAAATAAAAAACCCGACTGCGGTAAAAAACTTAAGTTAAAAAAAACTGAAAAGCTAAAAACAAGCCCATTTTAAATTAAATAAAAGTTGGAAGCAGGCGGGACCCATTTGAATTTGAAAATATAATAAAAATGGTATGGGTCCCGCCTGCTTCCAACTTTTATTTAATTTAAAATGGGCTTGTTTTTAGCTTTTCAGTTTTTTTTTTAACTTAAGTTTTTTACCGCAGTCGGGTTTTTTTATTTTTTTAAATAACTTTTTTTATTTCCAGCTTTTAAGTTTACAAATGTGAAAGATTTCGCAGACGATTTAGTTCTTGGTAGGTGTTTTTTTACAATTTGTCACTTCGAATTGCTTTTAAGTATATATGTTGTGTATATTTTTGTAATCACCGTTTAAAATCCTTTATTTTGATACCCCACTCGATAGGTTTTGAAAAAAAAATTTTCAAATAAATATTTAATATGGCGTCCATTAGTCGCCATATTGAATTTTCACTAACGTCATGACTTTAGTGACACTCGCCGGACTAAGAGGAATCGATTAACGTGTGAATCATAAAAATCGGCCCAGGCGTTTGGTCTGTATAGTGCTTCAAAGGAACATATAAACATACATACATACATACATACATAGGCTGATGAACACATTACCACTCCTTTGCGTCGCGCAGTCGGGTAAAAAGGTACTAACAGATGACAGTAACACAGTAACAGCGTGGTTTATTTTAGAAATTACTAATTACTGCTTGCTTTAGAGCTCTTGGGCGACAAGTGGGCGCCGTCAGGACTTAGTACAAATTAAACCTAATAGGAGTAACGTCTCATACTTGTGGCCTTCTAAGATTAAAAGCATTCACACATCATCCACATCTACAACCCAACTTCACCAACTGCTGACCATAGACCTCTTTTCAAGTGCCGTTCCTCACGCCCCTGTGCCAGCCTCATCCAGGTTCTACCCGCGATGCTAACAGTATCATCCGTCCATCTCGCCGCCAGACGATCGACATTTCGACTTCCAGACCTTGAACGCCAATCGGTCACTGCCTTACTCCACCTGTGCCTCGCCAAGTGTCCTGCCCAACTCCATTTGAGTTCCTTAACTCGTTTTCCGATATCGAAATATTCATACATAAAGGTAATGTAATTATAGGTACTATAACATCATAACTTTAAGGATATTTGGAGTAATCTTTACGTAAAAGAATCCAACAGATTTCATTACGAATAATTTCCAAAAAGGACTTCTACCTCTAAATACGTAAGAAAATATTTAATTAAATTTCTGCTTAAAATCAAAACGTTAATTAATTCCTAATTCGACGAAATTATTAAAATTACCAACATACCTACTTTATTGCTTCACGACGGCGCGCGGCGGCGGCGTATAATGTTCCTAATTTGTGGTAAGTATTTTTAATCGTTTAATTATAAAGAAAAGAAAAAATATTTATTCGGACTCGTACAGGAAGATCACAAACAAAACGAAACACAATCATAAATAAAACTTCTTTCTTTCTTCAAAAAACAAAATTAAAAGAAAAGAAATATAAAAAGAAAGTAAAAACAATAATAATTGACGGAAAATTCATCCAAAAATAGATCACACACAATTTCATTTAAAACCCTGACTGACAATGTGTTAGAAACACAGTCAGTTCCAGAATATTCTAAAACAAACGAGAGAAATATGTACAAACATTATTTGCCGCGTTCCTGAGACGAACAAAATGGCCCTTGCGCCGCCCAGAGTGGTACTCCAGGAGTTCTCCAACGTACTAGTTCAGACAGTCTTGTTGGAAACGTTTTATATACGAGACTAATATCTATACGCGAACACCTAGCCAGGACTGGAAACTGTAGAACTTATTCAGAAGTCTACAGGGTCAAATTAATTAGTTAGCGAAACTCCGCAGACATTGATCGTTGAACGATCGTTTTTTCATGTGTACTCATTGCGTCTGGGCAGAGATTATTAATTTATCAGTCACCGAAACTGATTATTATTTGGCATTTTTACTTGAAGTTTGATAACTTAACTGTTCGTAAATACAAAATCACATCCTCTATCAAGTTCAAGAAAACTGAATTGGAAGTGCCATTTCGTAATATTATAATTTTTTTGTTACTTATTGATCCAGGAACTGCCTTACGCCTAGCGTTGGGGTGTTTGTTCGATATTTTTCTGTGTTACGTGTTCGGCAAACAAAAAATAAAATTGTTTTTTCTGTAAATAGGATATCGGAATCACTATTACACGTCATATTAGAGAAAAAAAACCGGTTCCGTACAAATTTGTAGGTATGTAAATCACGGGTTTTTTTTTTTTAATGTAACTACAAATTTACGGTTTTCGGATTTTTTCCTTTACTTGTGCTACATGACCTTGCTTCATGATTCTAGGTCAACGGGAAGTACCCTACAAATTTTGATTCCCTTGAGAGTGTCGAAATATACGTTTTTTGCGGCATAAACGGCCGTATCTTTTTTTTTACCTTAACTTAGGAGTTTGATTTTTTCATAGCTTCTAGAGACTGTAGCCCTGAATATATGGTTTTAATTTCAACTCGATACCTCCACGCATTTCTGAGATAAAGGGTCTTGACAGACAGACAACAAAGTGATCCTATAAGGGTTCTTTTTTTTCGTTCGTTTTGAGGTACGAAACCCTAAAAATAAGATAGATGGAGTCGACTCTTCCTATCTATCGCGATCATGAACATTCTAAATCAAGTAATTCGTTATAGCGTACCTTCTAACTCACGTAATTCGTAATTTTAAACTTTATGAATACAGTACATCGGTATTTTGAACTTCGAAGTTCAGTATGACAGTCCTGACATTCATTCTGTATCGGTCGTATGAAGTCTTCGAATGAAATGGCAAAGTCTCTTTGACTGTTCACCCATAATCAGCCTATTTGGTTTCTACCTGCTTCCAAATGGTTTATTTTCTGTAAGTAGATTTGTACAAACACTTTTACACGTCAATCATATTTTTTTAAACTAGATAAAGTCGGCGTTTCCTACTATTCTGAGATGAAAGGCCGAAACAAACTCAGAGGTCACAGTCTCTTTTAAGGTCCAGACAAAATCTTGGTCAGATCGTGTGAAGACCATGTAGATTGGTATCTGAAATGGTCTTTTGAGGAAAGAACCACACAGATTCACAATAATTAAATTTAAAAAAAATACTTTACAAAGTAAATATTCATGTCATTGTCTAAATAAAATTCCATCAATGTCAATGTGTATATAAAAAATCCGGACATAATCTTTGAGGACCATGTAGATTAGTGTCTGGAATGGTCTTTTGAGGAAAGAACCACACAGATTGAGTGGACCTGTCCAGTCAGTGCACGCATTTGTCAGTGCAACCGTGCATCTCAACTCAGAACTTAAGGAGCTCAACGATTCGACGAACAATACCAAAGACAGGACATTTGGGTAGGCCGCATAAACTACTCAAACTGCCAGACCATGGTCTGGCAGTAAAGTATTATACACACATATAATACTTTATACAGTAAATGTACATGTCATTGTTTAAGTAAATAGATACTTAAAAAAAAAACAAAATTAAAGTGTAAAATAGCAAAATAAAAACAACATTCACCGTCTAAACCTATTGGAGCAGCTCAATCCCAAGCCTTTTTGTCCTCAATATAGTCTTTAAAGTAATATAGTTTTTAAAGCCCAGGATTCTTACTACCTACTGAGTTTGAGAAGTACATAGGTAGTAGAATCTCTTACATGGAGTAGAGTGAAGTAGTAGTAGGTAGTCTTTCATTGCTTTTTTCATAAATCAATATAAAATATCAATCAATCCGCCTATACTAGCAATTTTCCAATTACGTTGAGGTCGGGTTCCAGTCTAAGCGGATGCAGCTTAATAACACGAGTAACAACCCACACAATTTAACGCAACCCGCACGCAACCCACACAATAGTAATGAAGATTTGTTGTATTAGTTTGTAAGTATTTCTTGCAACCTCTGTAACTTAAATGACATAGATAACTATGTCATTTTAAATTTCTGTTTATATAGTTTGTTACCACTTATTTTTTATAAATTTCATTTTTACCTTAGGTTTTTATCACTGTGTTTGAGAATGTTGGTTCACCCGTTATTGCTTTGGAATGGGCAACTAGCTTCATCTTTCTAACTGACCGATCCCTTGACAATTCAAAAGTGCCTGTAATTGGTTTAATTGAAATAAATGCTTTAAGTTTGAGTTTGATTGGCAACTGGATAAGCATGTAACTGTTACCTACTTTGATTTGATATTTTGTATACAGAAGCTGTTGTTGTACCTTTATAAATAATTAAAAATAAAACATTTTCCCCTTGGTAAGGCTGGTCGTTAGACTGTTGGGGTTCTGACTACCCATAACAATTGTGAAAGATCTACGAATGACAATCGGGATAAACAGCTTAACGTGGTTTTCGAGGCACGGAGAGCCTCGATATGTAATGGACGGGAACTCATCTACGAACCGACCGCGGCAAGCATAGCTTGAATTTCGATCAACCCGTGCGGCTGTTATTATGGGTATTCCTCGAAACGCACCAACTTTGAAACGCACCAAAAGTATTCCTCAATAAAAATAATTAAATATTAATAAAAATATTTTAATTTTATTCCTCGAAATGCATCAACGATGAAACATAGAGACGAGCATGAAGGATTCGTAATAAATGATATATTATGTAGATAGACGTTTCATTTGGTGCGTTACAAGGAATACCCCCTTATTATTCAGCCACAAGCCCTCTTTAGCCTCAAATCAATAAAAATATCTTCAATGTAAATTCTGAAAGTATTTCCACGCTTATCAAAGCATTGTTCACCGAACATAATTTCGCTAATCTGTCTGTTATTTACGAACCTTTTTCTTCTCATATTTTCAGCTTATCTTTTTCCAAATTATACAAAATAACAAACAACTGATTTACACACGCTTTTGTGTCATGTCCAGTTCAACAGATTTACGGTTCACGAGATACAAGCTATTAATTTTTATACCTTGTATCAACGGAATTAACCTTTGTATCTCCTAAATTAACATTTTAAATGTTGATACGAATGATGAAAAGGGGAAATTATGAAAACAGACCATTTTATTGTTTCATATACGGGTTCAATCGTTATCTAGAAAATTCGATTGAATTATTATTAGATGTTTTAAATTGTTACTGTGAATTTTGTATTTTAATTTTATTTAATTATCGGAACTTTTGAAGGTTTATAAGATAAGGACTGTTGTTTCAGGTATCCTATAAATTTCCCTAAGGATGCTAAACGCCCTCCTGACTGCCGACCTTGAATGTGATGTGTTTGCTGGTGAATGGAAGAAAATAACGCGTGCTTGTCTGGTGTTCTGTGAGAGACAATATGCGAGGGTGTCTACTGTTACATGCTAGTTTATGTTACTTTGTGTTGTGTTTAATTTATTTAACCATTTACTTAAATAATGATTAATAATTTTATCCACGAATTGTACCTATATGTTTGAATTTAATTTTTGTATTGTATGTTATTTGAATGCTTATTTTATTTTAATTTTTATAATTCTATGTTAATTTATGTAATTGGACCTGTGCCGTTTTAATTAACTATAAATAAATAAATTTATTCTTATGGCATGTCTTGAATATACGTATTTTATGTTTAAACTGCTAGTGAATTTTTTTATGAAGTTATTGCACATGATTAGTTTTTATACAAATTTTAAATATTATCTTTTGGGAACATTGTTATCGACGCATAGTTATAATTAATCTAAGTACCATGGTGTATTTAGGTACAAACAGCATTATCAAACTCCCATTACCGTATGATCTATCTAATTACAGTTAGCTAATTCGCCCTTCAGCTAATTAGGCAGCAGATGCCTATGAGATACGGAAATTAGCTTTGTGCAACATTTCAGAAATTACGACCACCAGCAGGCCTTAGACACGGACAAAATTTACTTTGATATCAGTTAACAAAAGAGTTCCATATTAACCCCCTTATTAATAAACGTTGTACAGCGTCTCTATAATTACACAACGCTTTGTCTTCTTCTTTCGAAAGTCAAATTACTGACGACTGAAAGAGAGAAATCGTTGTGTAACTATTCATCTGATATAATACGTAAGGGGGTTAATATAACTGACAGTGCGACATTATTATTTGACGAAAAATTGCAAAACTGACACAACTTTTTGTGAATTGTGTCTCGAGTGAGCCGACAACCTCCCTAGGAGGTTGTCGGCTCACTCGAGCGCTGGCTTGAGAGTAAGCACGGCTCTCTGTCGTTTCGGGTGACGCAGGTGCTCTCAGCGCATGGTTGCTTCGAGTAGTACCTCGCATAAACAGGGAGCCGGACGCCCGGTGTCACCACTGCGTGATTGCCGGAAGGACACGGCGCAGTATATGCTGGCAGAGTGTGCTGCTTGGGAAGTTCCGGGCCGTGCCCTCGTTTTAGGAGTGTGCAGTGAGTGCAGTGACATGTCGCTGCCAACCGTAGTCGATTCGATGGTCATCAGTGAAGAGTACTGGGACGCGGTGGTTTCCTTCTGCAAAAAAGTCGTCTTGCAGAAGGAGGCTGCGGAAAAGGAGAGTCCCGAGAGATCTCGTCCACTCACCCGAACCGGCGCACCGGGCGTCGGCGGTGGGCGGACAATGCTTTCTTCCAGCCCCCCTACAAAGGTCCAGACACATCAGGACCCGAGGTGGCAGCGCGTAGTGTTCCACGCGCCCCTTTTTGACGTCGCGGGGGAAGTCAAACACCTCACTCCCCCCTGACCTGAGGAGGCTCACAATGGCTGGCCAGCGCCAGTCGGGGATCGCGGAAGGCACGTATGTTCCCTTGATCCTCGGCGTAAGTGTGGGAAGGGAACACCGGGGTGGTTTTAGGCAGTATGAAGATTTTCCAACCACGAAAAAAAAGAGGGAGGTTGTCGGCTACTTAACTGGGCTATCCAGTGGATGGCACATATCTTATAAATGAAACGACTACACGCTAAGGGCATCCCCTGTGGCGTACGGACCTTGGCATAGGGCGACGCTGGGGCAGCAAAAAACAGGTTGAATCGGATTCAAATGACATTTTGACTACAGTGGTGTGTAATAAAGCAGAAAACTGGTAAAAACTTACAAAATTGTCGGATAGGGGCCTATTAATAAAACCGTGACAGGCGATACCTCTCACCTGTCGGTTTAATAAGCCCCTGGCAGCAAACTTGCACCTTCGTTTAAAACCATTGCCTTATGTGTGCTGAGTAGGCAAGTCTATAACATCGCAATTCTAAGAGCTTTATAGATAAACACACTACACAGTCGTAATTATAAATATTACCTTCAATTAATTGAAAATGTTGACATAACAACAACACAGTTTCAGGAAAACTATTACAGAGAATGTAAAGTTGCTACTAAAACCAAATAAACTTGGGTAAACTTGAAAGTTTTCATTTCTTGTTGCGTTTTCTTTAGTAGAGTAACTGTTTCGTAATGGACGAAACGACTTTAATAAATAAAGTAACACCGCTAAGGATGCCCGTACAACTGTAAGTTTTAAATTGGTTCAGAATAAAAACTTCCAAGTTCTAACAAGTTTTGCATATTTTGACTGAACTTATATTCCTGCAAGAAGACTGCATAGACTGAATAGGAAGTGACCTCTCGTAATATATTATTATCCTTTCACTTATTGATCCGGGTGCTGCCTTCTGCCTAGCGTTGGTTTATTTGATTCGATATTTTTCTACATTATACGTCGGCAAACAAGAAATGAAATGAAAATTGTTTTTTCTGAAAATAGGATATCGGAGTCACTATGACACGTCATTTTAAAAACAAGTGCGAGCCGGACTCGCACACCGAGGGTTCCGTACTTTGTAGTTAAATAGTTTTTCAAATGATTTTTTTTAATGTACCTATGAACAATGCCCAAAAATGTATGGGCACCGTCAGCCCACAATAATATGTTTCTTGGTATAAAAGAAGAACATCATCATCACCTTCCTAGCCTTTTCCCAACAAAGTTGGGGTCGGCTTCCAGTCTAACCAAGTGCTGCTGAATACCAGTATTTTACATGAAACGACGGTCTATCTGATCTCTACAACCCAGTTACTAGGTTATACAATACCCTTGGTAAGACTGGTTGTCAGACTTTCGGGCTTCTGACAACCCGTAGCGACTGTCGAAGATCCACGAATGACAGCCAGGACCAACGGCTTAACGTGGTTTCCGAGGCACTGAGAGGTCTTGGTATGTAAAGATGGTCACCTTTCCACGGACCAACTGCGGCAAGCTTAGGTTAACCTGATTGATCGACCTTTGCAGCTGTTACTTAGCCAGCAACATATCTGCGGTTATTTTGTCATATTTTTAATAACAAAGAACATTAAACTGCAACATAATTGTGACTTATTCCGGTTTCTGCATGTTGATATAACTTTTTTCGAATGGACATTTCAGTTTCGCTGTCGTACAATAAAATGATCAGATGGATAAGGCCCTTCGATTAACATAGAATTTAAAGTGCTACAAGGGTGGGGACGTTTTGAGCATTGTTCTTTACGGTTTTCGGAATTTTTCCTTTACTTATGCTACATTATCTTGCTTTTTGCCAAATTTTATGATTCTAGATCAACAGAAAGTACCCTATAAATTTTGATTCCCTTGAGAGTGTTGAAATATGCGTTTTTTGCGGCATAAACGGCCGTATCTTTTTTTACGTTAACTTAGGTCTTTGATTTTTTCACAACTTCAATGGACTGTAGACCTGAGTATATGGTTTTAATTACCTCGATACCTCCACGCGTTCCCGAGATAAAGGGTCTTGACGGCCGGATGGACAACAAAGTGATCCTATAAGGGTTCCATTTTTTCCGTTTGAGGTACGGAACCCTAAAAAATAAGCTAGGTGGCGTCGACATTTCGTATCTGACTACCACTGAGAAGAAATGGCGAAACAAACTCAGGGTCAAAGTCTCTTTTAAAGTCAGGCATAATTTTATTCAGATCATGTAAAGACCATGTAGATTAGTGTCTGAAATGGTCTTTTGAGGAATGAACCAAACAAATTTTAGTGAACCTGTCCCGTCATTGCACGCATTGCCAGTAATCGTGTACTTAGCTCAACTCAGAATTTAAGAAGCTCAACTCAAAGAACAATACCAAAGAAAGTACTTCTGGGTAGGTCGCATAAAGTACTCAAACTCTAGCAGTTTGAGACCATCATTAAAACTAACTGAAAATGAAATATGATGACCCACATAGTCTTCACATTCACAGTAATTAAATTAAGATATTTACAGGTAATTTTGTATTAATATTCATCAATGTCAATGTGTGTCAATTAGCGGGCGGCCCTTACGCCCCGAACTTATGGCAAGTGGTCACCGCCGCATATAAGGACGATGCCATCCAAGGTATAAGGGCCTCAGCACACCTCCGCCGCAAAAATAATGAGAGAGACCGTTTAAAAAACTTCGTTTCGCGGCGGAGTTTTGATACCCGGCTAAGACTCAAAATATCTCCTGTGCCTAATAACATCATTAAACGGAAACATAGGCGACTACACACACAGTGCCTTAAATGCGCTAATCTATCCATACATTTTAAAAATTAAAGTCGCATTTCTAAAGTTCGCTACGGATTTTGATGCGGATTTCACCATTAGGTTTAAATAATCTTTATTTCTCATGAGAACATGATACACTGCACTTATATGAGATTTAACTTTTAATATAAATAATCGTC
This sequence comes from Mesoligia furuncula, assembly GCA_916614155.1. Classification (NCBI taxonomy): domain Eukaryota; kingdom Metazoa; phylum Arthropoda; class Insecta; order Lepidoptera; family Noctuidae; genus Mesoligia; species Mesoligia furuncula. The sequence continues at coordinate 18,696,369 of OU744800.1, read as the reverse complement.
GTCTAATGACGAAGCATGCAGATTGTAGAATAAGTAAAACTATTAACAAAAGCGTATGAGATTTAGACAAGCTATTCCGGAAGTTTTATGTTACAATTTATAAATACTAAACAAACATATAATAAAGAAATAGCGATGTTTTGGCAAGTCGCAAAAGCCGTGCGAAGCAGTGGTGGGTTGATAGTATCAATAAAAACATGTTCACACTAACAAATCTGTGTGACATATAACCATGCTTTAAAACTAAGCGAAAACATTTAAAACCCATCTCCACGACTCCAAATTATCCCTTGACCTTTAAACAGAGCATACTGTCAACAACGCCATATTTCACAGCGGCGGACCTTTGATCCTCAGGGAGTACCTTAACAAGTTTACAAGTTTACACGAAACCCCGGGAACAGCACAAAACACTAGTAAATTATTTAGTTTACAAACTGTCTCTCATATTCTATTTGTGGCTTTTAATGGAGTCTTGATTGTGTCTACGTAAGATTATTTACTTACTGTTAAAGCCTTGATGTGATTGGTGACTCTTAACTAGATACTCCAGGATTTGCACTTCGATATTCAACAGGTACTTACGGTTTGTTAATTATGTGAACTAATAGGTCGTTGTTTTAGCCGATAGACGTCCACTGCTGGACATAGGCCTCCCCCAATTTTCAGGTTGGGGGGGGGGGGGGGGGGTTGCCATAATCGCCACGCTTGGCAGGCGGGTTGGCGATCGCAGTATGATATGATGTTGGAATAAATAGAGAACGCTGCTGCCCATTCTCCGGTAAGACCCTTAGTCGCCTTTTACGACACCCACGGGAAGTAAGGGGTGGTGCAATTCTTTAAGTCCGGCACCACACAGACAACTAATAGAGAACTAATAGGTAGTGTCACATTAATTGTACTAGTATTCTAGTATGTTCGTTTTGGTATAGACTTTGTTACCCTTATTACACACACGTTTTTCTTGCCGTGAAAAACGACGGTTTATTCGCCGTGTGTAGGTACGGTCGTTAGTGTTGTAGGGATCACTTTGGAAGCTTGTTGAGGAACACGTTTTTTCTACGGCGCGGCTTATACGCCGTGTGTAGGCACGGTTCATCAGTGTTGTAGGGATCACTTTGGAAGCTTGTTGACCGACACGTTTTTTCTACGGCGCAGTTTATACGCTGTGTGTAGGCACAGCTTGGTGACGGACACGTTTTTTCTACGGCGCGGTTTATACGCTGTGTGCAGGCACAGCTTGGTGACGGACACGTTTTTTCTGCGGCGCGGTTTATACGCCGTGTGCAGATACGGTTCATCAGTGTTCTACGGCGCGGTTTATACGCTGTGTGTAGGCACAGCATGTTGACGGCCACGTTTTTTCTACGGCACGGTTTATACGCCGTGAGCAGGCACGGTTCATGAGTGTTGTAGGGATCACTTTGGAAGCTTGTTTTTTCTGAGCTGTACGGTATAGAAACAGTGCTGTGTACAAAGGGCTTAAGAGTAATAAAGTAAAGATGTTATAACACGAAGTGTAATAGATACCTAATATGAAATAAACATCCTCGATGGTTTATTGGTGGCAAGTGCTACTGCTGAGCATAGGGTCTCGGGTTCGATGACAAGATCGGGCAAAGTGTTATCAAAATCAGCCCGTTGTCTGAATTTGCGCCTGGTAGATAACAATAGGCCCACCTCCTATTTCATGGAATTTAAACATAACTGGCGAAATGTGTGTGTAGAAACTATATTTACCCATCTACCTAACACTTCAGGGAGTACAAGTGTGATGAAGTATGTATGGAAAAAAACGAAAAAACGAAAATAAGTGACAATGACAAATACAAATTGCGAAGCGTTGTGTCAGCTAAACTGCAGACGGAGTACCGAGGGCGGGAGCGATGCGGGATTTCTGCGTTATTTGCTATTTATATCTCGCGGAATCCATATATATTAAAATAAAATCTCGATCATTTACCGCCTACATTCCGCCCACACACCGCCTTCTATTCAATGCAAGCGACACTCGATATAGATAAATGATCTAAAAAAAATGACCAAGTGCGAGTCGGATGCGCACACAAAGGGTTCCGTACCACAAGGCAAAAAAAAAAGCCGAAAACACTATTGACCTCTTTTAATTTTTTACTTTATTGTGTTTATAGAAATACACACTCTGTGAAAATTTCAATTGTCTACCTATTACGGTTCATAAGATACAGCCCACTGACAGACAAAGAGAGAGAGAAAAAAAAGTAGATAAAATAAACGTATTTATAAAAAAACTAAAAAAATGTTTTATCAAAAAATGCTATTACAGTCTAAACGAATATTTAAGCGATAAAATATAAAGCGATATAATAATGAAGCGTCCCTAATCCTAAGAGTCCTAAGAGTTCCTATTATTGGATTTATTTTTGATTTAAGTTTGACTATTTAAGGGCTTCCTCTCTCCTACATAAATTTGTGTTTATTTTTCTTTATTTTTTTGCTGTGCCCGACAGGGTCCATAATGAACATAATTTCTTTCTTTTTTGAACTTACCACCTAAGTACACATTGTCGAATGCAAATAAAGTATTGAGTATTGAGATGGACGGACGGACGAAAGGACAGCGGAGGCTTAGTAAAAGGGTGCCAACGGTACCCGTTGGCACCATTTGGATACGGAACCATAAAAAGTATAACTTCAAAGCAATACCATAATTATCAATATAAAACCTACTCAAATGTGCAGCCACTAAACATGGCTTCTCCTGACATATGGGTAGGTATTGCTATTACCTATTAGGTATTTGAATTATTACTAAGGGTGACTAGACTATACAAGTAGATACCTAACTACTTTTATTTGCACAAAGTACATAAAAAGCTGAACACTATCTTAAATTATGCTTCCGCTGCGGTCAGCCCGGACACAAGGCCGGCTCCTGCAACGCCGCGCCGCGCTGAATCGCATGTGCGGCTGCTGGCAAGCCGGCCGATCACCGGGCGGGGAGCAAGTCCTGCGCTCCACCCGCCGAGACCAGGAGGAAAGGCAGGCCCTCCGCCGCCGTCGCCACGACCACCGTCGCCGCCGCCGCTGCCGCCGCCACCAACGCCGCTGCTGCCGCCGCCACCACCGCCGCCGCCGCCGCCGCCACCACCGCCGCCGCCGCTGCCGCCGCCGCCATCGTCAAGGGGCCCTCACAAGGGGCCCGGGAGGGGGCTGAAATGGAGGAGTAATGGCTCCTCTACGCCTCCTCCAGGCGAACATCAACCACTGCGCCTGCGCTCAGGACCTGTTGCTCCAGAGCGTGGCGCAGTGGTCGATTAACATCGCCGTGGTCGCTGAGCCGTACTTTGTCCCGCCCAGGGATGACTGGGTGGAGGACCTGAGCGGCTCAGTGGCCATACTTTCGTCGGCCGCCGCCGGCACCCCGTCCCTCGAATGAGTCACGAAGGGACAGGGGTGCGTAGCAGCACGGTTCGGAGAGATAGTAATAGTGGGGGTGTACTTCTCTCCGAACCGAACTCTCGCCGAGTTCCACAACTCTTTAACAGAGCTGAGTGTCGTCGTCGCCGGAAACCATCCCTTCCCCGTGCTAGTGCTCGGGGACTTCAATGCCAAGAATTTGGCCTGGGGTTCCCGTTACACGGATGTGCGGGGCAGGATGGTGGAGGACTGGGCTCTGGAAACAGGCCTGGTCGTCCTAAATCGGGGTTCTGTTCCCGCGTGTGTGCGGATGCGGGGTGAGTCCGTGGTGGACATCACGTTCGGCAGCCCCGCTCTGTCACAACGCGTCATTGACTGGCGCGTCATGGAGGGGGTGGAGACCTACTCCGACCACCGGTATATCCGGTTCGACGTCTCCGCCCAGACCTCTAGCGCGCTGGTCCAACAGGCCCCGAGTGGTCCGCGGTGGGCGCTGAAGCAGCTGGACCGGGAGCTCCTCCTGGAAGCCTCGATCGTGCAGGCCTGGGTGTCATCACCGGACAGGCCTGCCAACATCGACGATGAGGCGGAGTGGTTCCGGGAGGCCATGTCCGAGATTTGTGACGTGGCAATGCCCCGAGTCCGGCCAGGACGCGCCCGACGTCAGGTGTACTGGTGGTCGCAGGAGTTGGAGACGCTACGCAAGGCGTGCGTCGATGCGCGACACCTGTACACCAGGCACCGCAGGCTCCGCATTCGCCCTCCGGATGCGGAAGCCACGGAGGCGGAGCTGTACGAGGGGTACAGAGCGGCGAAGACCGCCCTCCAAGAGGCTGTCCAGCGGGCCAAGGATGTGGCCCGCGAGGAGATGGTGGAGACTCTGAACAGAGATCTGTGTGGGGGCGCCCTTATAAAATGGTGCGGAATAAACTCCGCACCTGGGCCCCCCGCTGACGCAGAGTCTCCGCCCCCAGCTGGTGGAGGAGGTGGTAAGCGCTCTGTTCCCTTCACGGGGGGAGCACACTCCCCCGCCCATGGCTCCGCCAATTGCGGTGCCCGAAGCAGACCACGCGGACGACGACGACATCCCTGCTGTGACCGGGGTAGAACTGAGAGCGGCGGTAGGAAGGCTGAAGGCCAAAAATACCGCCCCAGGACCCGACGGCTTGCCAGGTATAGCCTGGGTCCTGGCCTCGAGGGCTCTCGGGCCTCGACTGGAGGCGTTCTTAAGCGCATGTTTGGAGAGAGGCCAGTTTCCACGCCGTTGGAAGATGGGGAAGCTGGTCCTCATTCGGAAGCCAGGGCGCCCTGCGGACTCTCCGTCCGCATACCGGCCCATCGTGCTGCTCGACGAGGTCGGCAAGCTCTTTGAGAGAGTGATTGCGGGCCGCCTCGTCGGGCACCTGGTGAGGACGGGGCCGGATCTTGCGGACAGCCAGTTCGGTTTCCGCAAGGGGCGCTCGACGGTGGACGCCATCATGCGCGTGAGAGCCCTCACGACGGGGGACGCGGTGTCCCAGGGTGGGGTCATCGTGGCGGTGTCACTCGACATCGCCAACGCGTTTAACACCCTGCCCTGGAGCACCATTGTGGAGGCACTCCGGTATCACCGGGTGCCGCCCTATCTCCGTCGAATAGTCGAGGCGTATCTGACGGAAAGAGCCGTCAGCTACCCCGGTCGCGATGGGGAGTGGAACCGGCGAGAGATGTCGTGCGGTGTCCCACAGGGATCGGTCCTGGGGCCGCCTCTGTGGAACATCGGGTACGACTGGGTGCTGCGCGCTGACCTCCCTGATGGCGTCAGCGTGGTTTGCTACGCTGACGACACGCTGGTCCTGGCGCAGGGGAGGTCGCATCAGGCGGCGGCCGACGTGATGACACGCAGGGTTGCGATAGTCGTGGAGAGGATCCGGCAGTTGGGTCTCGAGGTGGCATTGTACAAGTCCGAGGCCATGTCGTTTCATGGGCCCCGGAACGCGCCGCCATCGGGATCCCAACTAACGGTAGGAGGGGTTCACATCGGCGTCGGGATGACGATGAAATACCTGGGTCTCGTCCTCGACAGCCGGTGGAACTTCGTGGAGCATTTCCGACGTTTGGCCCCCAAACTGGAACGGGCCGGGGCCGCCTTCAAGCGGCTCTTGCCCAACCTGGGGGGGCCAAACGCCTCCTGCCGGAGGCTTTACGCGGGGGTCGTGCGGTCCATGGCCATATACGGGGCCCCGGTGTGGGCGCGTTCACTGCGGCGGCGAGCCGCCCACTACCTGAACGCGCCCCAGAAGTTGGTAGCCATAAGGGCTATCCGGGGCTACCGCACGATCTCTGGCGAGGCGGCAAGCCTCCTTGCCGGACTGCCGCCATAGGAACTGGAGGCGATAGTCCTCGCGCGCCTGTATGAGTGGCGCGCGGAGGCACTACGCCGGGGGGAGGATCCGCTTCCGCGGCAAATCGCTGCGGAGCAGACGGATCTCCGGCGCGATCTCATGGCGGCATGGAAAGAGCGACTGTCGCAACCCAGCGCAGGGCACGCCGCGATAGCGGCGATAAGACCCCTCTTTGAGGAGTGGCTAGAGAGGCGCCACGGCGCCCTCACCTACCGCCTGACGCAGGTCCTCACCGGACACGGAAGTTTCGGGAGGTTCCTGCACATCATCAGGCGGGAGGAAACGCCCGGGTGTCACCATTGTCAGGATCGCCCAGAGGACACGGTGGAGCACACGGTGGAGGTCTGCCCCGCTTGGGCGGAGCACCACCGTGTCCTCGTAGAGGCGATTGGCAGCGACGGCGACCTCTCGCGTCCGGCCCTGGTGCAAGCCATGGTCCGGGGCGAGAGGGAGTGGGAGGCAGTCACCTCCTTCTGCGAAGCAGTCATGCTAGCGAAGGAGGTGGCGGGACGGCTCAGGGAGAGAGCCTCCCGTCCCAGCCGCCGCGGGAGACGCTCCGGGCGTCGGGAGCCGCGTGACGACCCCCGGCCACCGTAGGCGCGGGCCTGCGGGCGGAGAGTAATGGGTAGCTCACCGCCCGATCAGGACCAGGCCCGTGCCGGACGGCGCGTACGTGTTCCACGCGCGCCTCAAAGAGATGTCAGTATCGGGGAGGGGCCCCTTAGGGCCGAAGCCTGCCGGGTCAGCGGGATTGTCCGAAAGGGTTACCGCTGGCCCGGAACATAAAGGGCTAAGGAAGGAACACGGGTGGGTTTTAGTCAGTAAGAGTCTGACACTCCCTTCCGCTCCACCCAGAGCGGGAGGAGTCATTTGATGATATCCCATCCGCAAAAAAAAAAAAAAAAAAAGGGTTCGATCGAGGTTGCTCTAAAAAACGATACCTGGAAGATTTTGGGGGAGGCCTTTGCTCAGCAGTGGGAATGCAGGTTAAATAAAAAAATTGACTGTCTGTTTTTTCCAGCTAATCTCCGAAACAGCTGGACCGTTTTGCACCGGCGGATACTACTGTATATTCACACATTATTATATAATTAATGTAGGTATGCAAAATATTGTAAACCATTTTAAAAGAATAACCGTGAAGTTTCTTGCCCATTCTTCTCCATACGAAAACTACCTTTTGGAATGGGCGACTAGAATCAATTCTATTTTATCGTAATTTTTGACGTTCAAAAGTGCCTTTTATGTGCTTATTTGAAATAAATGTTTTGACTTTGAGCAAAAAAAAGGGGAATTTTTAACTGCACCTCTATTTAGAAATTTAAGCAAACAAAATTTCTCCACTAATAACCTACTGCATATCAAATAAATGACTGTACTACAAATTAACTACACTACACACTAAACCAACATACTATACAAAAGTAACACATTTGTAATGATAACGTAGGATGCAAGAGCGAGCGAAGCGAGCTTGGGTCGAGGCTCGAGTGAGCGAGCAAAGCGAGCGAACGAGCCCCCATCATCCCCTTCGTGTTAAGTTCCTTTAAACCGTGTAGACAGAAATAGGGGCTCCGTTGACTACGCCTAACCACATATTTTTGTAGATAAAAAAAAAACTTTGGGACTTTTTTTCTCGGCCACTATGATTTACTTTTAGTTAACAGATAGTCATTCAGTAAAACAGTTAAGTTTTAAAGATCTAACAGTACAGTATAATTGATTTATTTGATGAGCAAATTTAGTGTGCAATTCAGTATTTTTGGTGGTAATTTCGAATATTTTGATTGAAAAAAGGGAATTTACATTTAAAGTATTAAATACCACCCAAAAAAAAACCATTAAATCCAATTGTTTCCGACATACACGCGAATAAAGTCGCGAGCCCAGCTTACTATCTGGGCCCACAACATAACTTTATCAACATCTGATCTGATCGTCTCTAGAACGCACAATACATCAGACAATATCTAATTTGCGTCGCAAATTTCCAAGTAAGAGGTAGGTACAGTCTCGCTACAAAGTTTGTCCTTATTATCGGGATCTCATCGTTTTCTTGTGAACAAAATACACGCAGCGATAAATTACACCCTATTCTCCGCTGTACGTTATGTAAATTCGTCTTTGGCGCGACACCTGGTGTAGCAATAAATTATTTAGATATCGTCTGAGATTGTATAGCCGGCTTCATTAATATACGGTAAGAAAAACTGTCCCGCCCAACACTTGTCGGACGTTCCCTAACAGTAATTTATTTGATACGAACAGTCCTATATAAATTATAAGATAGCATTGTTTCGTGGAATGGACAGCCGTCCGGGTGTAAGTGGCAGTTGCTGCTCGATGGCTGATCATTAATGTGGCGATTGACACTCGTGTCTGTGTTAGCTTCAGCTCATTTTCTATGATAATATTGGTTCTGTGTATTTAATACTCTATATTATAATATGTCAATTATAGTAATGAGAAAACAGAGCTGACATTATCATCCATTTTTAGGGTTCCGTACCTCAAAAGGAAAAAACGAAACCCTTATAGAATCACTTTGTTGTCCGTCCGTCCGTCTGTCTGTCAAGACCCTTTATTTCGGGAACGCGTAAAGGTATCGAGTTGAAATTAAAACCATATACTCAAGTCTACCGTCCCTTGAAGCTGTGAAAAAATCAAACACCTAAGTTAAAGTAAAAAAAAGATACGGCCGTTTATGCCGCAAAAAACGTATATTTCGACACTCAAGGGAATCAAAATTTATAGGGTACCTCCCGTTGACCTAGAATCATGAAATTTGGCAAGATCATGTAGCACAAGTAAAGGAAAGACCCGAACCGAAAATTTGTAGGTACAATCTCGTGATAAACTATTTACATACCTACAAAGTACGGGCCCCCCCGGTACTTGAATCCGCCTCGCACTTGACCGGGTTTTTATCATTTCTCCATCGAGCATGATCGACCTCTAAATTCTCAGAATCAGAACTTCTCAATGAGTTACTCGGAAAACATGGCGCCGAGAGGCATAATCGCTACATACATCGTTAGAACATTCCCCCGCATTCTTATTCTTTTCATACAACCCCAACAGTTTTACCTAACGCTAACCTCCTTTAAAACATGTTAACCTAGTTTTACGTACCACAGTGCCCTAACTAAAACAAAAACAAGGCAACAAAATCAAACACACATTTAAAAGTTCACGGCAAAACAACAGCAAAGCCAGAACAATTTGTATCGAAATGTAAAGTTTAAAATAATTGCTTGTGGGGAAAAGTTTAGTAGTTCTTTCTATCAAGTACACGCTGGCTAGGGAGCGGATCTGAAGCAAATAAAAATCACTGGCTATGGAGAGTAAATTTTCCGCTTCTGACTTCCTTTTTTCCGTCTTGGACACGATATTGTAAGACCGCAGTGGAAGTAATTACATTATGAAGTGCGGTGGCTATACAAAGAGTAACGTAGGTATTTTATTTGCTTACATCGGACGGTTTGTGTTGGTATAATGTTATTAGTTTCGAAATGGAATGATTTGATGGAATCTATCGGACAGTTAAGTAATTTGTTTAATGTTTTTTTTTTCCGTAGGTTTGTTTATGAACTTTTTCAATGAAAAATCGATGCTAGAAGTACGAAGAACCACAAGACAGTCGTAGATTTCGAAATTTCAAGCTAAGGTGTAATAACTAGGTATACGTCCAACATCTAATTGAAATTTATTTGCTAGAAGTATGTTTACTTTATAATTATGACCTCAAAACTAAAATGGCGCCTTTACATTCTACCATTACATTATGGTGTGCAAATTATTTAATTAATTTAATTTAACCTTGCTCAATGCCATTATTTCAAATAAATAAAAAAAACAACAAATAAGAGCTCATGCATCAGGGTTTTTAGGGACAAATTAATTAATTAATGTAAAAGTTATACCTACATCAGTTCATCAGCACCGAACAAAATATTATTTCAATCAAGGTTAAAGAAAATATCGATATAATTTTCCATTCCATATCGCTAATATCGTGTCTCAAGTTAAACTTTTATTGATACTGTACTTGTTTCTTTAGCAGCACATGTTATGCATTGTCACGAAGAATCAAACATGGATTTAACAAGAAGTCGCCCCTCAAGGAAAGTGGGTTCAAAGGCACCTTTTGCTTATTCATTTAATATTAGAGTTTACCCACGTCTTCACCCGCTTGGATTTCGAAATTTATCCCACGGAAACGTGTTGCCGGGAAAGGACCCTATGTCTTTGAACCAGGTCATGGTCATGGTGGTAGCTGTATGCTGAATTTCATAGAAATCCGTCCAATCGTTAGGGCGCGAGAAGTAAAAAGCAGACCAATTGACAGAGTTACTTTCCCATATTTAGCATACGTTTCAATCCCATGGGAATATCGGGATAAAAGTATCCTATGTGTTATCCCAGGGTGTCAGCTACCTCCACATCAAATTTTATCAAAATTGGTCGAGCCGTTTGTGCGTGAAGAAGTAACAAACATATTATAGTGAAGTAATAAACACACACACATACTTTCGCCTATATAATATTAATGTGATTGAATTAATAAATTGTAACTCCCGCTGGGGTAATAATTTGGAGTCAGATTTTAATTAAAAATATGTTGTACCTAATACTAAAGTGGATTCGTAGTTAATTATTTCAGAGATAACAAAGCCGTTGCTAGATTAAGGTATATAAAACAGCTGTTTTAAGGCAACTATACACAGGTAGGAAAATTAAAAGAAATGCGGCCAAGCGCAAGTCGGACTCGCACACGTAGGGTTCCATACCACCGTACAATATTTAACACTATATTTTTTAAACTAGTATAAAAACGCAAAAAAAAAACACGTTACTTTTTAAATTTATTTTATGTTGTTGTGTAATTATACCGGCCATATTTCACTTTACTTTATAAAAAAACAATATGAAGAACCAAACCCCCAAAACTCGTGTCTTTCGGAAAGAAAAGAAAAAAGTTTAATCGATTGAAAATGTTGATACATTTATGATAGTTTTAAGACAATTACAATATTATGTCCATTAGAATCTCATCGTAGTTCACCATATGTAAAGTTTTATTCAATTAATTAAGTGTATTTCAAAACTAATTAATGTTGTAAGCGAAGGTTAATATTTACTCTCGAACTTTTCGGACGCAACTGCTCGTATTTATTTTCACGATGAACCTTCACGATGAACCTATTTTGTGGTTTTAGAAACTTCCTCTTGCGATTATATCTGTAGAAATACAAATAAATAAAATTTAAGTGTTTGTAATGTCAAAATAACAGCGTTTTACTAAATGCCTACGAAAGTATATACGGAACTTTTAACAAACAACACTTTTTTTAATGTTGCCTGTCTGTTTGTTCCGGCTAACCTCCGAAACGGCTACACCGATTTTGATGAAGTTTGGTATAGGGATACTTTGAACGCTGGGAAAGGACATAGGCTATATATTTTTATCGACATACCACGCGGTCGAAGCCACTGGCGGAAGCTACTATATAATAATAATATTAGTCATCAAAATGGCAAAATGGCGCACTACACCACCCACATTTGCATATGTACCTGGCATATGCTGAGCTGGACTCCCATTTGGTGCAACCATGAGCCACACCGCCCAGTAGTGATCGATCGTAGATGTATATGAGCTCGTTTTAATAATAGTAATAGGTGTCTATGGGTCAATTTATCTTTTTAATCTTTGTTTATTTTTTTTTTTCACCTTTTTTGATGTTTTTAATACCTGTATTTTGTCTTTAGTTGCACAGAATAAACGTTTTATCAATCTATCTATCTATCTTTCTATTACACACAAATAAGATTTTTTCTTTTCATTTTCCTTACATTAACATGATAGTTAAATAAAAGATAGCAAAGTAGCAAAGATGCACAGAAGTTATTGGTCCCCCTTTCTACTTCTTTACCTGTAGTACCAAATTTCTAAGCTAAATTCATTACTTAGTGTCTACTAGGTAATTTATTTAAAACGTCTTTCTAGAAGTTTCTATTCACTGCGAGGTATTTTATAAAAGAACGGGAATAACCAGCCTTCCAATAATTTTCGTTCTAACTCGAAATGCAAGCTCTTGATCCAAATGCTGTCCATTATTCTGTTAGAAAATAATAGGAAGCGAATAAAACACCCAATACTCGAAGCTTTGGGCCTTATCGCCAATATCTGAAACAGATAAGCTGAAAATAAAATGCAGTGGAGTAGACAAAGTCTCTAGACGTTCACAAAGCGACATGTGTAACCCAGCCCGATGGATAAAAGCGCTATTAAGATAGTACGAACGTTACAGTCGTCTTCGTCGGCGGGTTTATTGCAACTTTGTTTGCTTGGAAGGCAATAGAGGGAGGCCCGCCCCTGTAATTCAACAGACTACCCGTTTCCGATTGTTATTACCTAGCAACTACAACCGCTACCGATCCTCGGGGGTATAAGAATGATTGATGTACCTTTTTGTTTATAGTACGAAATGCTGTTCTGTATGCGTTGCTGACGGCCGGAGTGCGGAAGATTCCTATAGTTTTGTTACGTGATGAAATGGATAATTTGACGTCTGATGTCTGACACAGATACACGTTACATCAGTAATAGGATTGTTTGTTGTGAAGTTAGGTACTACTAATAGTATATCACACTAATATTATAAAGGCGAAAGTTTGTGTGTCTGTGTGGTGCCGGACTTAAAGAATACCACCACCCCTTTCTTCCCGTGGGTGTCGTAAAAGGCGACTAAGGGTCTTACCGGAGAATGGGCAGCAGCGTTCTCTATGTATTCCACTATCATACCATACTGCGATCGCCAACCCGCCTGCCAAGCGTGGCGATTATGGCAAACCCCCCCCCCAAAATTGGGGGAGGCCTATGTCCAGCAGTGGACGTCTATCGGCTGAAATGATGATGATGATGAAAGTTTGTGAGTGTGTGTGTTGTGTGTTTATATGTTTGTTACATCTTCACGCTCAAACTGCTGTACCAATTTTGATAAAATTTTGTATGGAGGTAGCTGACACCCTGGATTAATATATAGGCTACTTTTTATGTTTTGTTTGTTTTGTTTTTTTTTTGTACTTTTTTTGTTAAGGTATATCTATGGGCCTGCGATGCCTGAAACAAATGGATTATTATTATTATTATTTATCCTGACATTCCCACGGAATCGACATTTACGCGGGTGAAACCGCGGGGCGCACCTTTTTTTTTTTTTTTTTTTTTTTTCGGATGGGAAATCATCAAATGACTCCTCCCGCTCTGGGTGGAGCGGAAGGGAGTGTCAGACTCTTACTGACTAAAACCCACCCATGTTCCTTCCTTAGCCCTTTATGTTCCGGGCCAGCGGTAACCCTTTCGGACAATCCCGCTGACCCGGCAGGCTTCGGCCCTAAGGGGCCCCTCCTCGATGCTGACATCTCTTTGAGGCGCGCGTGGAACACGTACGCGCCGTCCGGCACGGGCCTGGTCCTGATCGGACGGTGAGCTACCGCGGGGCGCACCTAGTTTATCAATAAAAATAATGTCCGTTAAAAACATTGCAAAAGATATTACATAAACATAACATAAATCAGCCTATAATGTCTCCACTGTTGGGACTCAGGCCCCCTCTGTTCGAAAACGAGTGGGCTGTAACTTCTACCACAAGGTCGCAGTGCGAGTTGATAGATGTCACATGTCTTCGAATATTTTGTTCTCTCTAGGACATGTCGGTTTCCTCACGATGTTTTCCTTCACCGTTTGGAGAGATACAACATATTATTTCGTAATTTTTAACAAAGGAAATTGTCTCAGACTATTTCATTCTTAATTCCACCGACTCGACACAATCTAACGAACGCCGTAGACAGTAGACACAGCTAAAATTCACATCCTCTCATTATCGTCGCTTTGCGGAGAACAAAGTAAATGTTACGCTAGAGTCATGTTAAAATACGTTTACAGCTGCAAAAATTTGTAAGAACGTTCGTGGGACACCCCTGGCAATGTTGTCGTCCGGATTTACGACCCCTGTCCCGGGTTTTTCTGCTGCGAACCCAAGCTTGTCAAATTAGACAACATTAGTTACGGCACGTGTGCATTGTGGAACACATACCTAGACCGCTAATTCGGTCTTTTATCCTCCTTCTGCTGAGTTACTCCTTCACTATTCATCGCAGGAATTCTTTACCCTAGTTTTACAGCAAAAGTTTTACTTCACTATTTTCACTTGTTGTTGCCAAAAACAATCCAGAGTTCGCCATTACCAGGTTTAACGGATTTGCATTCACATCCGTGCAACCAAATCCGGAAGATCTTAGCCTACATACGGTTGTTGTTGCTCTACATACAGCGGAACACGGCTCCAAACCGGGATCGTTGCTAAGGATGAGTATCCAATTGTATAAAATTATACTCGTCAAACATAAAGTAGGATAACAACAAACTCCGTTTTTGATCTTTCAACTAAGAACAGAATTTAGTTTCTGGAAAATTCGACCGAAACGGCGGGGCGGGCATATTTCAAAGCTGCAATAAAATACATCTTCACGTTCATGGCTCTAATAAAAAGGAAGATTTGTTTCAATGTAGCCTTGCATTTTGTGCTGGAAAATATTTAGGTGTACTTGAGTGAATAAGCTGGAATATTTACATAATTTTGATTTTATTAGGACGAAGTAAAACAGCGAAGTGCTCTATTGTCGTTGCGTAGAAAATGTATGCATGTTTGCTGTATGACGAGTTTAATTTGATAACCATGACAACAGTTGGCTGGCTGGTTGGCATGAATTTTAATTTATTTTGTAGTATTAATGTGTGCTTTGCTTGTCTGGGTTTGTGACTGACTGAGTCTTGTAGATATATTTTGTGTGTAATAAGACAAAGCTAATATAAAAATGAGGAGATCCGCAGGAGAACCAAGGTAACCGACGTTGCCCTAAGAACTGCCAAACATAAGGGGCAGTGGGCAGGGCACATTGCTCGCAGAACAGATGGCCGATGGGACCGAAAAGTTCCGGAGTGGCGACCGCGTACCCGAAGACGTAGCGTAGGAAGGCCTCGGAACAAGGTGGACCGACGACCTTGTGAAGGCCGCAGGAACGCGTTGGATGCGAGAAGCACAGAACCGGTCAGCAACAGTGGACGTCTTTCGGTTGAAATGATGATGATGATGATGAATATAAAAATGTAAAGCTGATGGTAAAAAAAGAAATGAAGAGGCGCGATGATACTGAAAGTGTATTTCACCATTTTTTTTAGGGTTCCGTTGCCAAATGGCAAAAAACGGAACCCTTATAGATTCGTCATGTCTGTCTGTCTGTCTGTCTGTCTGTCTGTCTGTCTGTCCGTCTGTCTGTCTGTCCGTCCGTATGTCACAGCCACTTTTCTCCGAAACTATAAGAACTATACTGTTGAAACTTGGTAAGTAGATGTATTCTGTGAACCGCATTAAGATTTTCACACAAAAATAAAAAAAAAAACAATAAATTTTGGGGTTCCCCATACTTAGAACTGAAACTAAAAAAAAATTTTTTCGTCAAACCCATACGTGTGAGGTATCTATGGATAGGTCTTCAAAAATGATATTGAGGTTTCTTATATCATTTTTTTCTAAACTGAATAGTTTGCGCGAGAGACACTTCCAAAGTGGTAAAATGTGTGTCCCCCCCCCCGTAACTTCTAAAATAAGAGAATGATAAAACTAAAAAAAATATATGATGTACAATACCATGTAAACTTCCACCGAAAATTGGTTTGAAAGAGATCTGGTAAGTAGTTTTTTTTTAATACGTCATAAATCGTAAACCGCAATTTACCTTTTATTTTACATTTTTCGTAAATCTTTCCTTGATAAATCTATATTTGTATCGAAATAAAAATTTCACATACATACATAATCCTTATTCAAACCAGGAAAATTTAAAGAAAATTTCACCGTTGAATCTCCTGGATATTGCCACCGACATTTTTTCCTTCATTTATTCATAAGCAAAAGCGGACTGGAACTACTCGAAAAATACGTGACTGCCTATGCCTAAATAATGTATGAGGCTAGGAGCCGTCTAGGTATGACGTTTGAACCTGTACTGCAGAAAATGTAGGAGTACCTTGTAAATGTGGTTTACATATGCGTGCAGTGGGGGAGGTACATACTCTGACTGGTTTATTCTTTGATTCGTTGTACCGTGTATATTGGTTTAGTATAGGTTTTCGGTTCCTAATTCAAACGCGAGTTTAGCTTTTAACGCGTACGTCTTTTTTACTTCGTTCTCACTCTTCTCACTTATAAATTCAGCATTAATGATGTAACTAATATTTTTGTAAAAATATAGAGTGCCCATGGAGTTTCTTGCCCGTTCTTCTCCATAGGTACCTACGCTTTGGAATGGGCAATCTAGCTTCATATTTTCTAACTGGCCGACTTCTTGACATTTCAAAAGTGCCTGTAAATGGTTTAATTGAAATAAATGCTTGAGTTTGAGTTTGAAGTTATTATGTTAGTGGCAGACCCCTAGTTTATTTTTAGTTCAGAATCATGTACTTACTAAATCCATGGTAACAGGTTGCGCGTCCATGTTTCTGCCACCTTGTATTATCCGTTAATAAAATACCTGGACATAGACAAGAACAGTCATGTAGTCATCCTCGTAACTGCATTATCACCCCTAAGGTTGAATATCACTTGCACGTCATAAAACGACCAGGTTAATGTTACATACCATAAAATTCAAAGTCCGGACTGACTGATATATCGACGCACAGCCTAAATCGCTGGTCCTAGAGACATGAGATTTCGAGGGTGTGTTCTTTGTAAAGAGTAGGTATCCATTAAGAAAGGGTTTTTAGAAATTCCACCCTTAAGAGGGTGAATGGGGAGGCGAAATTTCACGCGGACGAAGTCGCGGGCAGAAGCTAGTTTTCTATATACTGGGAATTGTTGTCAAATGCTCATACACGCGTCAACGGCAGAGGCAACAGCAGCCGTCGACACGCGTTGACGGCTGCCGTCAACGCGTGTCGACGGCTGTCGTTAACGCGTGTTGACGGCTGCCGTCAACGCTTGTCGACGGCTGCCGTCAACGCTCGTCGACGGCTGCCGTCAATGTGTGTCGACGGCTGCCGTCAATGCGTGTCGACGGCTGTCGTCAACGCGTGTCGACGGCTGCCGTCAACGCGTGTATGCAAAGGTGTTCAAGAAATAACGAGGACGTAAACGACGTCTAAAAGTAGGTGAAAAGTCAAGTAGTCCTTCCATGTGCCTTTATTTTTTCCAAAGCCATGACGGAGATGGCGAAAAGGTACAAAAAGCTAAAGTACGCCTTCCATGCAGGTTTAAAATACTTAACTAGAAAAAACGTAGTCTAATTTACATGTTAACCAACTAATGCGAAAATGTGTTCCGACCGAGTAATTGAGTTGAGAAAAAAGGAAATGAACTTATTTAATGGTACTCATGGGCCACACACAGGTCATGCTATCGTTTGCAAGAGCTTTATAGGGTTTCGACCATGTTTTAACCTAGATAGATAACTACGTTTACAGAAGCACTGAAACCGGGACATGGCTTTTAATTGCACGATATTGTTTTTTTCCCCAATTGCCTTAATCAACTATTTGCTGTAAACTTTTATTAACACATTGACCTTTTGTTAGTGGACACCGTGTGACCGCGGTGGCAGTCAATGACTTAATAACAAACTCGCGACATGACTTAATAAGTGCGAGTCGGACTCGCACACCGAGTGTTCCCTACAAATTTGTAGGTATGTAAATAGTTTATCACGGGATTTTTTTTAATGTAACTACTTATTTACGGTTTACGGATTTTTTTCATTTACTCGTGCTACATGACCTTGCTTCTTGCCAATTTTCATGATTCTAGGTCAACGGGAAGTACCCTATACATTTTGATTCCCTTGAGAGTGCCGAAATATTCATAAACGGCCGTATCTTTTTAGGCCGTAGCTTCAAGGGACCGCAGCCCTAATTATAATTACCTATGATTTTAATTTCAACTCGATACTCCCAAGCGTTCCCGAGATGAAAGGTCTTGACAAACAGACAGACGAACAATAAAGTGATCGTATAAGGGTTCCGTTTTTTCCTTTTGAGGTACGAACCCTAAAAACAACCTAACCTAAACTTCTATTATAAATGTGAAAGTGAGTTTGTTTGTTACGCTTTCACGCTAAAATGGCTAAACGGATTTGGATGAACTTTTGAAAAATAGGTGGCCTGGGACCTGGAGAAGGACAAAAGTTACTTTTTATCCTGGACCGCAAACGAAGTCGCGGGCAACAGCAAGTCTAAGAATGGAGGAAGCTAATGCTTTTTCGGAAAAATCTCTAAACCTAATACACATTACTGATAAACAACTGCATGCTAAACTCATCATCATCTGCCTAGCTTTCTCAAAGTCTAACTAGATGCAGCAGTTCACCAGTATTTTACATGAAGCATCTGACCTCCACAACCCAAGTGCTGGGTAATACGATAACCCTCAGTGATACTGGTTGTCAGACTTTCGGGCTTCTGACGATCCGTAAAGCTGTCAAAGATCCTCGAATGACAGCAGGCATAAACAGCTTAACGGGCTTTCCGGGGCACAAAGGGGTCGCGGTATCTAAAGATTATCACGAATCCACGGACCAACCGCGGCTGGCGTAGCTTAACCTGATTGATCGATCCGTGTGGCTGTTATTACGTAGCCACGAGCCCCTATGTGCTAAACTGTCCTCGCTTAATAATTATCGTCTCAAATAATAATTTTATATTGTACATATTTTTGCTAGCTGCGATTTAACACACATAGAAACTCCTACAGGAACCATACATGTTCGGGCATAAAAAGATCGTATATCACTCGGAAATTATGTAACTTTCTGTCAGTGAAATAATTTTTGTACATTATAAAAGATAACCTCTTGCAGCTCACATGAACCTTTAAATGGCCTTTGCCCACCAGTGGGACAGTAGGAGGATAAACAGAAAAAACCTCTTACAAACATACAAACAAGTTTACCTCTTTAATTGAATAGAATATGATAGCCCGCAGGTTTGCACGTTGTACTGCAGACGTAAAGGTGACGCTCTTTAGAGCATTCTGTTCCATCTTCTACACGTGCAGCTTGTGGGAGGGATATTCGCAGGCATCGTATGAAGCCCTTCGTGTCCAATTTAATAATGCATTCAGAAAACTGATGCGGTTGCCATGGCGTTGCAGTGCGTCAGGGATGTTTGCGGCGGCGCGTGTAGAATGTTTTTACACAATAATGCGCAAACGCGCAGCATCGATGGTGGCTCGAGTCATTTCCAGCCCCAACAGGGTTCTGAAAATGATTGCTGACAGAGTGGACTGTCCGTATATAATTCACTGCTGTCAGTTACATGTGCCATCGTATCGTATTGTTTACTAACACTTAGTTATAAGAACAATGTTACTAACCCTATATAAGTCTTCACTCGAATTAATTTTTTAATTTGAATTTGAATTTAATATGTAGATGTAAAAAACGATACAATATATTTTTCGCGTCACTACCACACACAACTTTTATATTCAAGTGTCCACAAGCCCACTACCCTTTCATGTCAAAGTAGTATACCCGGTTTTAATTCGGACGGTTATCTTATCACCGGTTCCGTCACGTCGCGTGTCGTATCGGCAACGGAAGTGATACCGTGCCCGTTTAGTTTTCTGTTATTGAGATAAATTCAAGGGCCGGGACAGCTCAGCGATTTGGGAAAGGAAAGTGTATATTATTGGGTGAATAGGTTTGCCGGGAACTGAAATTGCTGAAAAAATAAGTGTAAAAAGAAATAAGACTATTGTTAGAGGAATCAGACCAGGGGGCGGAGCCTAACATCACGCCATCGTGACTCAGGATCACGTGAGCGGTGGGGCGAGCTATGCGCCGGCGCCGGGTGGCAACGGGCGACGGAGCAGCACTCGCGGACGGGCATTCCTCATCTTTGCGCGGTGGCATTCGGGCGTTTACGGACAAATTAGTTGTGGCTATAATTGTGATTAGGTTATCTTAGAATAAAATATCGGTTTTGTTATTAATATTTCCTTGTTTTTAATTAACTCCACTTCTGATTTCCAATATCAGAAGTGGGATGAAACACGACGTCTTGATCGCTGTCGCTTCCTGTTTTGTGGTGATTTATTAATAATAAAACATCGCATTTGTTTTCTAATTTTAAATTCTAAACCGCTATTTTGTTCAAATATTTTAGTGAGTGTTGTGTTAGGTGTACACGTCGTTAAAACTCATCTTTGATTTTATAATGTCGGGACGTTCTTCGCGGTCGAACAAAGGAGCTGATATTTCGCGTAAACATCGTAGCAAAGGTCGCGATCGTAGTTCTCCTAGGCGGCGGCGTCGCGACGACTCGCGTAAAGGCCGCGATAGCTCCCGTAATCAAGCACTTGATACAATTCTTATTAGATTGAATGCGATTGAGAATAGACTTTCTACCTCTGAATCTATATCCGAACCGCCACGTCCAGCGCGTGAATGCCACACTCCGCCGTTACCGGTAGCAACAAGCAAAGCCACTGCGTCGGTGGAATCGGTTTGCGAAACGACAAATAAGATCGTGAGCGCGTTAACGTCGATAATACAAGCCAAATCTAGTCGCTATTACATCTCAAATTTTGATCCTAGTATTCACGATTTCGATGTTTGGTGTGCGGAGGTAGACCGAGGTCGTGAGCTTAATCGTTGGGAGGACCGCGAGTGCCTGTCACGTATCGGTGGTTGCCTTAGGGGCGATGCGCGTACCTGGCTGAACGATTGGGTCTCCAACGACCGCACCTGGTCAAATTTCAAACTAGAATTCTGATCATTGTGTCCGCGGAGCGTCGACTTCGCAAATATTTTATTTGATGTTATGAATACAAACTCCGACAGTTTTACTTCGTACGCCGACTACGCACGTAAGACTTTGTTACGTTTGAATATTGTAAAAGGGTTATCGGATGATCTGAAAACGGCTATTACTATTCGTGGCGTTACAGATCTGCAGGTAAAAGCCGCTGCATCTAATGCTAAATTGCAACATACTGAATTAGTAGAATTTCTATCCGTTTATACAAAACCTAAAAAGGATTCTCAAAATACCCGCAACCACGATCGTGCGCCCAATGTAGGTCAATCTGATTCTCGGAAACACAAGCCTGCGAAACAAAATATTAGGTGTTTTATTTGCGGTGATATCGGTCATGGGAAATCGCAATGTTCAAAAAGACAAAAGACGGACTCTAATAAGTCAATTGAAGCGTCTGTAAAGACAAATAAAACCCCCTTATCGTGTACCTACTGTAGCAAGGTAGGACATACTGTTGATAAGTGTTTCGTTAAACAGCGCGTTGAATCCAAGGGTCAGCAAACTAGCAATGTAAATTTTTGTCTAACATCACCCGATGCAACACTACAATGACCGCGGTAATTGATAAAGTACCTGTAGACGTTTTAATCGATAGTGGTTCCGATGTTTCTTTAATTTCTGATTCAGTACTCAAACACCTAACATGTAAAGAGGTTCCCACGTATCGTTTAATGCGTGGTATAGGTAGCCAAGAAATAGAATCCATTAGTTATGTGACAACAGTTGTTGAGTTTCCTGAGATATCCGTAGAGGTGGATCTATTCGTCGTGCCTTCGGATTGTATTATCGCACCAGTACTGTTAGGCACAGACGTCTTAAATCGTAAAGGGGTTACTTACATACGAACCAATAACAAACAACGACTAACTAGGGTAGATAGCGTGGCGCAGGTGCACCATATACGTGATTTAAATATTGAAATCATAAATACCCCATTGTTAGGCGAGGAGAAAAATCGTTTACTTTTGTTAATTAATGAGTTTTCCGATTTTTTTGTTACTGGAACGGCTACATCAACTGTAAATACCGGAAGTATGGAGATTAAGGTAAAAAGCGACTGTCCCATACACTACCGCCCCTATAAGCTTTCCGCTGATGAAAAATTAAGGGTCCGTGCTATAATAAACGATCTGTTAGGTAAAGGGATTATCCGAGAATCCCAGTCGGAATACGCGAGTCCTATCATACTCGTCAAAAAGAAGGACGGGTCTGATAGGATGTGCGTCGATTATCGTGCCTTAAATGCAATTACTGTTAAGGACAGATTCCCTTTACCCTTAATAGATGACCATATCGATAAATTGGGCAATAGTAAATTCTTTAGCAGTCTTGATATGGCAACAGGATTCCATCAAGTGCCTCTTAAAGATGATGAATCCATCAGAAAAACAGCCTTCATTACGCCTGAGGGTCATTTTGAATATTTAAAAATGCCCTACGGCTTAACTAATGCACCAGTGGTTTACCAGAGGATAATATCTAGGACTCTAAAACACTTAACAGACACTGGAAAGGTCCTTAATTATATTGATGACGTCTTAATTCTGTCAGATTCGGTAGAAGAAGGACTAGACTTATTGCGTCAGGTGCTCGTTTGTCTTACAATCGCGGGCTTTTCCATTAATTTAAAAAAATGCACATTCTTAAAGACAGAAGTTGAGTATTTAGGCAGACTTATAAGTCAAGGTCAGGTACGACCGAGCCCTAGGAAGGTAGATGCGTTGGTAAGGTCACCAAAACCTGAGAACGTCAGGCAAGTGCGGCAGTTTTTGGGTCTAGCCGGTTATTTTAGGCGGTACATCTCTAATTACGCAGTTAAAACCGCTTGTATTGCTAAGCTCACAAAAAAGGGACAACCATATATCTGGGGCGAAGAACAAGACGCGGCGCGTAATATAATCATTACTTGTTTAACACAAGAACCTGTACTTGCAATATTTCACCCAAAGCTGCCCACTGAACTTCATACTGATGCCAGTGCCATCGGTTATGGCGCGGTTTTACTGCAAGAGCATGAAGGTAAACGTAAGCGTGTCGTTGGTTATTTCAGTAAAGCAACTCATGGCGCTGAGTCTCGATACCATAGCTATGAGCTTGAGACTTTGGCCATAGTGAAAGCACTACAATACTTTCGTCACTATCTAATTGGCATCTACTTCAGAATAGTGACGGATTGTAATTCGCTTAAATTAACCGAACGAAAGAAAGACCTAGTTCCACGAGTGGCTCGTTGGTGGGTCTACATGCAAGACTTCCGTTTCACCATCGAATACCGAAAGGGTGTTCTAATGCAGCATGCCGACTTTCTAAGCCGGAACCCGGTTAACGTGTCACACATTCGCCGTCCTAACAACTGGGCTCAAATTGCTCAAACTGCTGACTCTGAGACGCAAGAACTGATGGAGAAGTTAAGAGACGGTCAGTTGGACCCAGCTCGTTATGTTGTTAAAAACAACCTTCTATACTATAAATACAGTCCCATTGGCGAAGAATCACGCTTCCTATGCTTTATCCCAAAAGGACACAGACTAAGTCTTCTACGCGTCTTTCATGACGATCATGAGCATATCGGCATGGATAAAACCGTTGATTTGATTCTCCGTCACTTCTGGTTTCCTGGCCTAAGACAATTTGTGAAGAAATACATAAGCCATTGCGTGGTTTGTTTGTCACATAAAAGAGTTCCCCGGGCCCCTCATCAGCCCATAGAGTCTTGGACTAAACCTGAAAGTCCTTTTCTTACCGTTCATATGGATGTATTGGGTCCACTACCTGAATCAAATGGGTTTAAGTACGTCTTGTTATTAGTAGATGCTTTTTCAAAATTTTGTCTACTCTATTCTTTATACCGACAGGATACTGATGAGTTAAAGCGCGTGTTCAGAAACACCATTTCCTTATTTGGTACACCTTCTTTAATCGTAACAGACCGCGGTAGGATGTTTGAAAGTTCTGGGTTTCAAAATTGGGTTTCTGGGTTAGGTTGTGCCACACATTTGATTACGCCAGAAATGCACCAAGAAAACGGCCAAGCTGAGCGATACTGCCGTTCTGTTCTAAATATGTTACGAGTTGAGGTAAATAACAAGGGCAGCAGTTGGTCTGACACTCTGTGGAAAATCCAGCTGACTCTTAACATTACTAAACAAGCAACGACTCGTACTTCACCTCTGCAACTATTGACTGGAGTCGAAGCCACCACACCTGTTCTAAGGGCGCTTGTAAGGGATGTAGCTCTGGAAAATTCCTATCCAAACCGCCAGGCTTTGATGGTTCTAAGGCGACAACGTGCTTCACAGCTTTTGGAAGCGAACCAGGCACGTCAAGACCAACATATCAATGAGACGCGGAAGCAACCACATATCTTCGCTCTTGGTGATTTTGTATTTGTTGGTAAAAGTTCGCAGACTTCTGGCAAGCTGGACTCTGGCATGAGGGGTCCCTATAAGGTCGTCAAGCAGCTCCCTCACCACCGCTATGAGTTGGAGCTTCTAGCGGGATCCTACGGCAAGAGGACGCAGGCAGCTGCGGAATACATGGTTTTGTGGCGTGGAGAATGGACGCCTGATACGTGTGCAGCGTTCTTCTCTACGGGTGGTGAGTCATTAAATAGCCACGTGCGCTTGCCTTATGGCAGCTACCTATGGCGTGTGCTGTTTTGTTTTAATAGCCACGTGCGCTTGCCTTATGGCAGCTACCTATGGCGTGTGTTGTTTTGTTTTAATAGCCACGTGCGCTGGCCTTATGGCAGCTACCTATGGCGTGTGCTGTTTTGTTTTAGTAGCCACGTGCGCTTGCCCCATGGCAGCTACCTATGGCGTGTGCTGTGTTGTTTTAATAGCCACGTGCGCTTGCCACATGGCAGCTACCTATGGCGTGTGCTTTGTGTGAGCTTGAAGCGCCACGCGCGCGTGCTTTATGGCTGCTACCGTGTGCGTGTGCAGTATCTATTTCTCAAGGGATGCCTTCTCCTTTAGCCACAGGCGCGGGCTTACGCCGCAACCTATGCTGTGTGCTGGCAGCTTACGATTGGCTGGCTATTGTTTCTCTTACCTATTTTTTGTGTATAACTTTTAGATGACAATGGTTATGCGCTGGTCACGAATGTATGAGTGCACGCGTACATTTGTGACAGAGAGCAGACAATTGTTAAAGAAAGATAACAAGACAAAAAATTACAACGGTGTTGTTTTACAGATGACGGTGATCCTGGTAACTTCCAAAATTGCGGGGAGCCATCCAACCAAGATCAGGCGGTCGAGGACGCCTCGCTATCAGGAGAGGCCGTGTTAGAGGAATCAGACCAGGGGGCGGAGCCTAACATCACGCCATCGTGACTCAGGATCACGTGAGCGGTGGGGCGAGCTATGCGCCGGCGCCGGGTGGCAACGGGCGACGGAGCAGCACTCACGGACGGGCATTCCTCATCTTTGCGCGGTGGCATTCGGGCGTTTACGGACAAATTAGTTGTGGCTATAATTGTGATTAGGTTATCTTAGAATAAAATATCGGTTTTGTTATTAATATTTCCTTGTTTTTAATTAACTCCACTTCTGATTTCCAATACTATATTATATGACTATACTTGAGGATAAATTTCTAAGTTAATACGACCTGTTATTTTTGAGGCTAATGGACCGAGTTCCAAAAGTCGAGATACGAAGACGTAGAAACCCCAGTACATCAAGCTACCCGAAACTGTAAAATTTTTCCAATCAACTTCGAACCTTATACTTCAGCGATAAAGTTGAAAATCTATTAAAGAAATTTGACAGACTGTAGTAGCTTGATGTGCTGGCGTCTGTACAAAGGTCTTCGATATCGGAACACGTATTATGGCACTCAAATGGAGTAGGGCAGGACACCTGGCAAGGCGCAGTGATGACAGGTGGAGTAGCTAAGGCTGTAACAGAGTGGTGTCCAAGGACTGGAAGACGAGATGTCAATCGTCCGACGGACGGTGAGATGAGCAGACGACATTGTTGCCATCGCGGGTTAAACATGGATACCTAAGGCTGGCACTGGATCAGCGGGATTGTCCGAAAGGGTTACCGCTGGCCCGGAACATAAAGGGCTAAGGAAGGAACACGGGTGGGTTTTAGTCAGTAAGAGTCTGACACTCCCTTCCGCTCCACCCAGAGCGGGAGGAGTCATTTGATGATTTCCCCTAACAAAAAAAAAAAAAAGGCTGGCACTGGAGCGTGGGGATTGGCACAAGAAAAGAGTGGGTTATGCCCAGCAGTGGGTGAAGTCGGGCTGTGGATGGATGGATGTTTTTGAGACTGCAATACTTAACACATTAATCTATATATATAAAAGAAAGTCGTGTTAGTTACACTATTTAACTATAACTCAAGAACTGCTGAACCGATTTGGCTGAAAATTGTTGGGGAGGTAGCTTGGGACCAGGAGACGGACATATGATACTTTTACCTATTTTTTTTACTTATAGGAGTAGGGTAGGAGAAGGGTAGGAGTAGTGTAGGAGTAGGTATGCGACGACCTACTCCTAAGTAGGTCGTCGCATCCCATGGCCCGCCCACGCTTTTACTGCGTTTTCGCTAAGCGTTATTTCTGACTATTTTTCTTTTTGCTCGGCTCCCCAGGGTCGTACCGAGATATTAAATAACCTACAGCCTACCTCAAGAATTTGGCTATCAAATGCAAAATAATAATTTGGTTTTTTATTTTTAAGTATGTTTAGGGGAGGGGCTAAATAATAACAGCTGCACAGGTCGATCGATCAGGTTAAACTAGGCTTGCCGCGGTTGGTCTGTGGGTGACCATCTCTACCGTGACCCTCCGTGCCTCGGAAAGCACGTTAAGCCGTTGGTCCCGGCTGTCATTCGTGGATCTTTGACAGTCGTTACGGGTAGTCAGAAGCCCGAAAGTCTGACAGCCAGTCTTACCAAAGGGTATCGTAATACCTTTATCTGGGTTGTCGAGGTCAGATAGGAAGTCGCTCAATGTAAAATATTATTCAGCTGCATACGGTTAGACTGGAAGCCGACCCCAACATAGTTGGGAAAAGGCTAGGCAGATGATGATGTTAGTTTCACAGATCACCACGTTCAAACCAACAAACTCTTCAGCTTTATTATGAGTATAGATTGTCATATAAATTATTATCAACGTGCTACTTAATGATCAAATTCGAATCCACAAACAGTGAAATAACTAAACAAACATTAGTTCTTTGATATCTAATTTCGCCAAACGTAAAACCTACTTCTAAAATCGCTGTATAACAGATAAACGGTAGGTGCTAATTAATTTGAACTCGTTATTTTAACAATAACAGACAATTAACGTGTCACTGGCTTTCATAATTGTTTTACAAATTAATTAGGTACGCCACTCTGGTATTTCGAACTAACAGTAGTCGTGTTTGATTGAAATTAATTAACATGCGAGTATGTTCGTACGTATTTCGTTTGTAAAGATGAAAAGAAAACACTTAAATTTTATGTGGTATACTGGGCATCAGTCTTACTTTTATTGTATGGTAGTACTACCTACTAAAGTTGTATTGTACCTTAATTTATTTTATACTAGCGACACGGCGGCGCTCTTTACTGATATGGGGGCTACATGTCAAAACATCGACGTGTCCTGGGCACGTTTTCGGATGACAGCGATGCGGACGAGTACTTCGACGACGCTTAAGTGTCCTTTTATTTTTGTATTTATTTGTATAAATAGTTAGTCATTTAATTTAGTACCTTGTGTAAATATTTGATTACCTATGTATACTTACAATAAAAAGTTAAATGTTAATGTATTATACACATAAACCTAAAAATAGTAAAAGAGGTGAAAGATATAATTATAGTACTAGAAATAGGGACCTATTAGTTCAACCAGGTTTCAGACTGGCTAAAGTAGACTCATCTTTCATGGGGTACTATTTAAAATGTTCTAATCAAAATCAAAATAATTTATTTCACATAAGCCTACATGGGCACTTATGAAACGTCAGAAGCTAGGTGCACGGTTCCAATTGGTCGTTTCCTATGGAGAAGAACCGGCAAGAAACTCCACGGTTACTCTTTTTCAAAATAGTTGGCATTTACAATGTTTTCAAATTACAGTAGGTATGGGAGGACAGCGTAGGCCTTTAACAAGTACCAGGTACTTGTTATAAGAAAAAAAATATCTACAGATCTAAAGTCTACAAGGCCTACAAGGTCCTCACATTTACAAAATAAGAATCTATCAGAAGGATAAATAAAATATAAAAACCTACCAAAACCAAGTGATATGATTGCCATTACAAACACTAATAAAGAGGTGAAAAATTAGAATAGTCTGTATTTAATGTCAAATAATAAAAAGATTATGTCAAAGAAGTATGTAAAAATAAACATCGTAATTTGAGAGCAGTTAATAGACATTTACATAGTTATGCGGTAATGATGTGCCAGGGAAGCCACATATGCAGAAGGAATTATTGCCAAACTACCTTGTCTTCAACGTAGTCTTTAATCTTATAATTGTTTTTTTGATAAGGACACGTTTGATAAGAGTTTTAAACTTTCCATCGCTAAGTTCTGTAACCGGCTTTGGCAACTCGTTATAAAAACGGATGTCGTTTACAAGAAATGACTTGCTAGTTTTAGTTAATCTAAATTCATATAATCTCTTTTGTAAAATGAAGATTGAATCTACGTCAGCTGCCCCACAGCAGAACACCATAAGACATAATACTGTGGAAATAAGCAAAGTATACTAACCTAGCCTAATAAAATACCTCCCCGCATTTATCAACTGAATGAGACAAAATTCAAGTCTTGTATAAAACGCTCATTATGCAGGCAGGCATATTAAAAGTTAGGGGATTACATCGCTGATAAAAATGCCTGGCTCAATGCTGGTCCTGCTCCACAACCACAACTTATTGATTAGCACTTGAAAATACTGTTGGAGCTGCTGAAGATTGTAAGACTATCTTTGCATTGTATAAACTCAATTCAACTCAATTTCCTTTACATGGTATAATTGCAAAGCACGGATGTGAGTTCTATGTATTGTAGAGCTACCATTTACCGGGTAATATGTCTTGACTTGAATGTTCTCTGGCAGCTGATTATGTCATGCTCACTCACATATCTCGCTGACGGTGGCGTGTGGGTTGGATCATTTAGCTCCCTTCAAAATGGTTGAGCTGGATGGCGCTGATTCATGTGTCATGTTGCTGGTCATCACTTAGCTGCCTTGGCCTATTTTTAATTATTTTATTTTTGGATTGTTATTTTGTTACCATTTTCTCGTTTTCGTTCTCACATATAATTATAAATTCAACATTCTTCTCCACATGTACCCACCACGCTTTGGAATGTGCAACTAGCTTCATATTTTCTGATTGACCGACTTCTTAACAATTCAAAAAAAGCGTAAATGATTAAATTGAAATAAATGCTTTGAGTTTGAACCTTTCGAAATAAATTCTCTAAATGATGGTGAAGATCCAATGCGGAGTTAAGTGGTCACACCGACGGACACAAAGAGCGACTTTGTTTTATACTATGTATAGATTCATTGTTGCTGCAGTTGCTCCACCACCGTAGGTGCGTTGGTTAATTACCACCCAATGGACTTCTAGCATGCCAAAGCGCAGGCGCAGCGCAGGTGCGTGGCTATCCCAGAGATAAAGCTGAAATGACAGGAGACATTTAAATACAAAACACTACATCAACGTTGTTTGGTTTATAAATGTCTCCTTTCGTTGCAGTCTCCTGTCACCTGGTCACGTCAGGTCCAGTTGAAAACCAGAGTCAGGCACTAGTTGTCTGGCAATTTTTGCTGAACTGCAGTACGATTCTGTAACCATCTCACCGTGAAAACTTAGGTGAAGTGAGCGTGGAGTGAGCTGTCAGTCTCATGACACCTGATACTAGGGATTGACCAAGCATACATTTACAATCATAATCGAGATTTTAATCATATTTTATATGCTAATTCTACTAATAGATCATTTTATATTATAAGCTAGTATTTTAGTTGCCAAAACATTACTATTTTAGGGAGATTTTAAATAAAATAGCAAAACAGAAACTTAGTCAGAAACTCAATGTTGTTTTTTTTCTTTTTTCCCTAAACTAGTCCTATTATAGCCTAAGGCGCGAGCGCGTCGCGCACGAACAGTAAATAAAATAAAACATTCATGTATAGGACAGCTAGACTGATGAAAATACGCATCGACATTGTTTGTTTGTTATTATGAGCGATTGTAGATCGAGTCTAGTAAAGACTGCGACGATGTTCAGCGTTGTTTTTAACCCAAATCTATTCGAATTATTCCGTTCTGATCCCCTGAACCCCCCCCCCCGGCTCGATCCCCTCCTAGATAGTCTTCTGTTTTAATCTCTGTCTTATCCACTAAAACCTTTCTCATACCGGTTTGAACCGCTTTTTCTTTTGTTTTTGATCCTGAAGGATCGTCAGCAACAAAAATAAGTACAGGGTTTATTGAAATACATAAGTTCGTAATTTCTTATTATAACAGATACATGTATGTTAGTATTGAGGAACAACCACTCCACATTTTCGTCTTTCTCAAGTCACCGCACCCGGCTTGAACACTTTTTAATAATTTTACAGATGGCGGATGTGAAAAATGTTACAATCTTTCATGATGGGTGTCAATTTCGTGGTTTTCGAGGGTGCTGAAACAGATGGTGAGGTCAAAATTTTTATTTTGACCTCACCTGAAAAATTGTAACATTTTTCAAATCGGCCATCTTGGATTTTCATTTTGACTTCACCATCTGTTTCAGCACCCTCGAAAACCACGAAATTGACACCCATCATGAAAAATTGTAACATTTTTCACATCTGCCATCTTGGATTTTCATTATGACCTCATCATCTGTTCCAGCACTCTCGAAAACTACGAAATGGACACCCATCATGAAAACTGCGTGAAGTGAGCACTTCACCCGAACCACGACATTTTAATGACGTGATTCGCGTGAGGTGAGCCCGCCGCGCAAGCGCGTTAGTCACTGTCATTACCACATTGGCGAAGTGAGCACTTCACCCGAACCACGACATTTTAATGTTGTGATTCGCGTGAAATGAGCCCGCCGCGCAAGCGCGTTAGTCACTGTCATTATCACATTGGCGAAGTGAGCACTTCACCCGAACCACGCCATTTTAATGTTGTGATTCGCGTGAAGTGAGCACGCCGCGCAAGCGCGTTAGTCACTGTCATTATCACATTGGAGATTGCGTGATCACTCGACACAAACTATCTACGTGGGATTAAATTCTATGGTCCGTCAGCCAGGCACACCGTTAGCACTCGATGATTTGACACACTCGGTTATCTCTTAGAATTGAATAGATTTGGGTTAAAAACAACGCTGAACATCGTCGCAGTCTTTACTAGACTCGATCTACAATCGCTCATAATAGCAAACAAACAATGTCGATGCGTATTTTCATCAATTTCATCAGTCTAGCTGTCCTATACGTGAATGTTTTATTTTATTTACTGTTCGTGCGTGACGCGCTCGCGCCTTAGGAGGCTATAATAGGACTAGTTTAGGAAAAAAAAAAAAAAACAACATTGAGTTTCTGACTATGTTTCTGTTTTGCTATTTTATTTAAAACCCCCCTAAAAAGTAATGTTTGACAACTAAAATACTAGTTTATAATATAAAATGATCTATAAGTAGAATCAGCATATAAAATATGATTAAAATATCGATTATGATTGTAAATGTTTGCTTGGTCAATCCATAGCATCAGTGGGATGACACTGACAGCTCACTCCACGCAAGTTTTCACCGTGAGATTTTTACAGAATCGACATGCTGGGCCTTTTCGGCTTAGCCGTGAGGCACACTTTCTTGCTCATTTCTTACATCGGACTTTACACTTTTTATTTGATCGTTTTTATCTGATGTATGTATCTGGTGTCCTGTGTGTTTTTTACTATAGACTATCAACACACAGTACACCAGATTCATACATTATCATGCTAAATAAATGTATTTTCTCTCTTTCTTTCTTATGAATTGAAAGTAATTTTGGACAAATTTTACAATCGACCGATAATTTTCATTTGTGGAATAAAATTTACGTCTGACACGTTCTTACGTTTTTGTATGGAAGAACAGTCAAAAAATCAAAATTATTCCTCCGATGAAGTTATCCGGCGTTGGAAAAATCAGCCTTAAAAGTAGAAAAATTAATTAAGACTATATTAATTTACTAAAAAAAAACATTATGAAACAAACTTCCTAAACAGCCGACAATCAAGAAACACGTTTGTCTATCTAAAACGTAATAACGTTTAAGATGACTTTTATTATAGTAACGAAGTTACCTTAATGAGCCGACGGAACAAGGTAACGCTTCTAAAGAGCGGCAGTTATTTCCAGTTCTTCTTAATCTTGACTGATGGAGTCCCTGCTAAGCACAGGGTAATCTACGTAAACGTATCGTCGACGGAGAAAATTAGCGAAAATCCGCAGGAAGTGTATGAAATATTAAGCCTATTAATTACGGCAGATCACAAAAGCTCCGCAGAGTAAGCAGTGTCTTGAGGACTCGTCTCTTAGATATCTTAATGATCATGTGATCCGTATTCGCTAGAGATTTGCGGAGTCGACGGAATTAGCTAGGCGTATTAAGGCTACGCTACGTGGGCCTACCCACCTCTGTCTTATTGATTTCACTAAGTGACTCAATTAACTCCTTTATTAAGGAAGCCTAACGTTTTAAACGTAATAGTTTTTCGCTATCAACGTTAGTATAAAACATGTCGCGTTTTTCGTTCAACTTTTTATTATCATTGATACTTAATCTAAAACGAATATTATAATCGTTTCACGAAACGCAAACGAATTTGTTTGTAAAGGTGACTTTTTATTTGAAAGTTAAGTTTGGGTCAATAACTAAGGGCTGTTACACATCACCGTCTTGCTAGACACTTGAGCGCTCGAAAAGCCAATTTTCAAGACACGAGTCGCCATTAGAACAGGACATTTGCTCAAGTACCAGAATTGAGAAGCGTCTTGTAGTTCGAGTTAACTTAGGGTGATTTTCACCAGTGAAACTGAACGCTATTAGCACGTCTAAACTGCGTTTAAGAATGTTGTTGTAGAATATTGACACTGACAGCTCTTCAACGCGGTTTAGATGTATTAATTATTACGTAATCAGTATTTCAAAACGTCAAACCTATAGTTTTATGACATCTGCACGCACAGATTTATTAAAAGCGCGTGTGTCGTATCCCAGAATGTCACCATTTAATAAATTTTTAATGTTTATATAAACATTTAAAACTAGGTATTAATAAACATTATTAATTGGAAACGACACACGCGTGTATGTATTTATTTTTTTCCTTATTTTGTTATTTTTATCTTATTGTGCTGCGCTGAAAACCAGCTCTGCTTCGCATAGGTTCGTAGCATTATGTTGAGCGATGTCCGTTTTGCGTGGATGTGACGCATATTTTCCCGAAACTTGTTCTTTTTGGTGTTTGTTCAAACATGCTAAACCACTTTAATTTCATTGGTGAAATTGGCCCTTAGAAGTTCAAGCAGTTTAACGTAATGAATTAAAGAAATGTTTCTTTGTGATTCGTTTGCGTTAAGACTACATTAAGGGTAATAATTCATCAGCGCTGCGTCATCCGACATTTAAAGATAGCAGGGTAACAAATCTCTCTGCTAGCCAGACTTGAAATTCAATTACTTTTTTGTAGGGTACGAAAATAACTGAACAAAACCTAGCGTACAAAAAAACCTTTTCATTGTGATGTTAGTCATCATCTGCGTAGCCTTTATTAAGGCTGGTTTTAGAGTCGCGCTGACCGCACGCTGACCGTCGGCGCTGACAGCTTGAAACGTATGAACTTCTAGGAAGCGTTTTAGAATAACGCGTAGCTATCAGCGCGTGCGTTTCATACATTTCGGCTGTCAGCGCCGACGGTCAGCGTGCTGTCAGCGCGACTCTAAAACCAGCCTAAAACGTGCACTCTCGGATAACGACTAATTTTATTATTTTTAAAGACAGTATTGCCAACTCCACTACCACAGATAACATTACCAATATAACACCATTACACCTTTTGTTACTAAAATATAACACCCCTACTTAACAAAATATTTTAAACATGAACATTCTTAAGCTTCAATTTTAATTGGGGACAAGACCTATCTTTTCTAAGAATTTATAATGTTTGTTTGGTAATAAGCCTTTTGTTAATAAATCAGCAGGCATATCTTGAGTTGAGATATACATAACTTCAATTAAGTTGTTTTTTATAGCATCTTTGACATAATGATGCCGTACATCAATATGTTTAGTTCTATTGAGTGATTGGTTACTTGTTGCCAATTTCAAAGCACTTTGGTTATCACAATATAACATTAAAGGACATGTTTTACCTGTAATCTCATACAACAAATTTCTTAAATATATAGCTTCTCTAGTTGCTTCTGATAATGCGACATGTTCGGCTTCAGTACTTGACAGAGAAACTGTCTTCTGCTTCCTGCTCTGCCATGATATCACAGAACCACAAATGGTAAAACAGAAACCAGTATAAGACTTTCTGTCTAGTTTGTCGCTAGCCCAATCAGCATCAACAAAACCCTTTAACTCCACATTATCTGTACTATATTTTAAACAATAATGTTTGG
Organism: Mesoligia furuncula; assembly: GCA_916614155.1. NCBI lineage: Eukaryota > Metazoa > Arthropoda > Insecta > Lepidoptera > Noctuidae > Mesoligia > Mesoligia furuncula. The sequence continues at coordinate 18,662,041 of OU744800.1, read as the reverse complement.
TTTTTTTTAAATACTTCAATACTCTTTTAGCATGGTTATAATGAGTAAAATTATGACAGTTATTAAATTGACTGAGATAACTTATAGAATAAGCAATGTCAGGTCGAGACAAGACAGCCAGTAGCTCTACCATGAGTTTGCACAGCCAAAACTCGCTAGCGTCTACGTAAATAAAATGTATGAAATATTGTACAGCGCCCCTAGCGGTCACCGAAAGAATTAAAATTCGTACCATGAGTACTATAGATTTCGATAGGTAAGAAACCTAACGTAATCTATTCGATAGTCACTAACGTTTTTCAGCTGTCGCCATACAAAACGGCACCATGAGTTAATAATTTGACAGACGCTATCGAAAAATACGCTTACGATAGTAGTTACGTCACTCACTAGCATTTTGACGCGTGAAACATATGTTTACATTGAAATTATATACATTTTTGAGTATTTTGAGACAAAATAATGTCTGGAAGAGCTTATTTAGCATGGAATATGTTAGCGGCCGCTGAATTTGAAGACCAACGACGTAAAGAACGTGAATTTCAAGCCAAAATTACAAGAAAATGAAATTCTAGCTTACCAATGGGCGGGACACTTCGTAGCTCCCTAGGAGGCTTTCTGTGATGAATATTAACTTAAATTTAAATAAAAGACATTTTACTTGTACAACCTTTTCATTTATTTTATTATTATATGGGAAACATACAGCATATTTAACAAAATAAGGAACACAAAAATTGACATAAAAACACATACTTATTACCTACTAACTACACATTTTTTTCTTTAAACATTGGACACTAGGATTTCCCCTGTATCGTGGGTGCCTTTACAAACACAAATATCACATGCACAAACATCTAGACCCGGAACAATTAGGTATCTTGCTTTGGAAGATTGGATCACACAACTTTTTGCTCCATGCGACAAATGAACTGGCGATTCTTAGCGCAGAAGCGACAGGCAGTTTCTAAAAATTGTGCCATACTGGTCCTCATTGTATTATTGTCATTTTGTAACTTATTTAACTGAATTTTATTAAAAAACGCCGTGAACACAATGTCAACAAATACAAAATTACAAATTGAAAACGACACTCGATGACACAACAGTGACATATAAGGAATAAAAATTCAACAACCACTAAATACCTTAAGAAGTTCACTAACCGCCAACCATTCTATTTAGTCGGATTATTGCCTATCATAACATTTTAAGCATAGGCGATAGCACTATATTTTGAGCATAATATATGCCGTTCTCTCTCCTTATTACTGAGAAAGAAAGAAATAAAACTTAAGGAAGTGACGTTACATACGACACGATCTATCGAGTTTACCTTAGCGCCTGCGTAAAACTCCGTAAAACTCATGGTGCAAGCATTATCAAAATCTATTCGATCCACGTTAATACGCTAGCGAGCTTGACGCTAGCGAGTAAGTTTTCGATAACAACTCATGGTAGAGGTACAGGTACATTAGACTTCCTATAAGTCTTTGATATGGTACATCTGTTACACATTTTTCAACCTTTTCAAGATTCAATTTACATTCTATAGGAGTATCTATGTAACTACAATCAAACATCCTAAATCTTAATAACAACTGTTCTATGTACTGTTGTTGATCTATTGTTATAGTATTAGAGCTTTTATCCACATTCACTCTCATACCTAAATAGTTTTACACAACCCAGATCTTTCATCTTAAACTCAGTATTTAAGCTAGTTTTCAAAGTTTCTGTCTCATCTTTGCATGTAGAAAATATTAAAAAATCATCAACATATACTGCAACTATGATTTTAACCTTTTCATACAATTTTGTAAATAAACACTGTTCATGACAACTTATTTTAAAACCCAATTTACATAAACAATCTTTCACTCTTTCATACCACATTAAAGAGGATTGTTTAAGCCCATAAATAGCTTTCTTAAGTTTTAAAATCTTCCCTTTATCCTTACATTCAAAACCTTCAGGGATAGACATACAAATATTTTCTTTTAAATGTCCATTTAAAAAAGCTGTAGTCACATCAAGGTGTGTTATGTCCATACACCATTGTACACTGAGAGCAAATAACATTCTCAAGGTTGAATGTTTTACAACTGGAGAAAAGTGTCCGCATAATCAATTCCACTTTTTTGTGAAAAACCTTTAGCCACCAGCCTAGCACGATATCTCACTTTGTTGTTAACATCTAACTTTTTATTAAAAACCCACTTGCTCTGCACTATTGAAGTATCACTTGGTACATCAATGAGCTCCCATGCATCATTGTACTCAAATGCCTGCAACTCCTCACGCATGGCCAGCTTCCATTGTTCTGCTTCAGGTCCATTCAGCGCTTCAGAGAAATCAATTTCTTCTGCTCCTGGCAAGTTGTTTGAAATACACATGTTAGTGTAACCATAGCGAGTTGGAGGTCTTCGTACTCTCTTACTTTCAACTACTTCACCACCTCCTAGAGTTTGGAGTTCACTTGAAGAAATATCTGTTGATATAATGGAGTCAATTGAAGTATCAACACTAGTCTCATATGGATCCATATAACTTGATGAATCAGAACTAGGACTAGCCAGAGATTCATTAGTAGCAATGTCCCCCACTGAATCTCTGCTCTCTACACTAGGTGTCAGCACAGTGTCTTCTCTCTGGACCAAGTTCTTTTTTTCATTTTGAACCCATATAGCATTTTCTTCTGTACTTTCAATTCCTTGTTTTCCTTCCATCACTATTATATCTCTTTTCACTGTAATAACATTTTTCTTTGGATCATAAACACGATATCCCTTCACATTGTCTGAATATTCGACAAAAATGTACTGTTCTGCCTTCTTATCCCATTTTAACCTCCGTTCCTTGGGAATGTGCACCATCACCGGGCTTCCAAACAGACGTAAGTGGCTCAAGTCTAGTTTCCTTTGATACCACATTTCATACGGTGTTTTGCTTAATAAACTTGCTGTAACTGACCTATTTTTTAAATATACTGCTGTATTTGCTGCTTCTGCCCAATATTTTTTATGTAGTTTTGCATCAAACATTAGACATCTAGCCTTTTCTATTACAGTTCTATTTGCCCGCTCACAGACACCGTTCTGTTCTGGTGCATATGGGGTTGTTTTTTGATAAATAATACCTTCTTTGGTGAAATAGTTTTCCATCACACCATTACAAAATTCACCTCCGTTATCAGTACGTAGATTCTTTATTTTTTTATCCTGTTGGTTCTCAACCATAACTTTAAAATCTTTAAATTTCTGGAAAACTTCATTTTTGTGTTTAAGGAAGTAAATGAATGTCATCCGGCTGTAGTCATCCACAAATAGTAGAAAGAATTGTGAACCTCCAATGGACTTGATCTCCATAGGCCCACATACATCGGCATGGATTATTTGTAGTGTCTCCATGCTGTTATGTTCACTACGTGTGAATGGCAGTCTCATTTGTTTTCCCTCACAACAGGTTACACAGTTCTCTTTCCTTGTGTCACTAGGAGCAGAAAATGTAACTCCGTCTACGATGCCATTTCTCATTTTATTTAAATCACTACTATTAATGTGTGCCAGACGCCTATGCCACAATTCCGCACTTGCCAATGCTGGTGCTGCTAACATACAATCTGTTGTTTTTATACTCAACTTGTAAACACCATTGGTTAAGTGTGCCGTCGCTACTAGCTCATTTCTCACATTTCTAATGTAGCAATTATTAGTTTCAAACACAACTTTGTTTCCGTTTTTTATAAGTTCGCTTACCGATAACAGGTTTGTTGTCAACTTTGGAACACATAAGGCATTCTTGACTGTAATATCATAATTGCGATCTGTAGTAATCTGTACATCTCCGGAACACAATACAGGCACTTTTGTATTGTCGGCAACTATAATTTCTGTTAAACTTGGTTTAATTGCTTTGTTTATCCAACATTCATTTGACGTCATATGTGCGCTCGCCCCAGAGTCAATGTACCACTCGTTTTTATTATATTGTCCATTTAGGAATACCACACTGAACGCATTAGATTGCTTAGTTTTCTGTAATAACGGACATTGATTTCTGAACGCATTAGATTGCTTAGTTTTCTGTAATAACGGACATTGATTTCTGAAATGCCCGGTTTCTTTACACTTATAGCACGTAATTACTTTTTTAGGCGACATTTTTGACACTTGTGAGTGAGACGTATCTGTACTGCCATTTTGTTTTTTAAAATTGTTCCGTGTCTTGAAATAGGATTTATTTGCAGCAAATGCAGCGCCACTGGAATCCAAACTAGTGTAATTTAAAGAAACCTCCATATCAATCAATTTCGATTTTATTACATCCGTGGTGATCTGTATTCCCGAATGTTCGATCGCCATGATCATAGGAGAATACTTTTCTGGCAAACCAGCTAATAACAATGACCCTATCCATTCATCCGTAATAGCAAATCCTGTTCCTTTCAATCTCTGTGCTGTCTCGACAATTTGCGTTACATAGTTGGTCATTGAATCACAACTTTCTTGCTTTATTGAAATTAAATGTCGCAGCAAAGATATTTTCCTCGAAAAACCGGAATCATCGAACATATTTTTTAGCTTTGTCCATAACTCCATTGAGGTTTTTGTTTCTTTAATATGAACATACAATGCGGAATCAATAGTCAAAATTAGCTTTGCCTTAGTCTTTGCGTCTTCTGCAGGCTTTGTTTCTGTGTCAGACACTGGCTTGATGTAATGAACCATACCTTCGAGCACTAACAGGTTCTCTGCCGCAAAACTCCACTCATCATAATTTTCCCTTCCTTTTAATTTGGGAACACTTTGTATATAGTTCGCAGCCATTATTTACGCGAAAGTTCAGCACTTTTCTTAAACTGTAACTATAAATTACTTAAGAAAAAAAGGATATTCGCCCATAACCTATTAAAACGTGCACTCTCGGATAACGACTAATTTTATTATTTTTAAAGACAGTATTGCCAACTCCACTACCACAGATAACATTACCAATATAACACCATTACACCTTTTGTTACTAAAATATAACAGCCTTTTCTCAGCTATATTGGATTCGGCTTCCAGTCTAACCGAATCAAGCTGAATATTTTACATGAAGCAACTGCCTATCTGACCTCTACAACCCAGTTACTGGGTCACGACACGATACCCCTTGGTAAGATTGGTTGTCAGACTTTCGGGCTCCTGACTACCTGTAACGACTGTCAAAGATCTATAAATGATAGCCGGGATCAACGGCTTAAACTGCTTTCCGAGACACGGAGGGTCTTGTTATGTAATTTATGGTCACCCATCCACATACAAACCTCGGCAAGCGTAGCTTAACCTTCAGTCGACCCATGCGGCTGTTATTATTTAACCACGAGCCCCCTAGTGACGTTGGTATTGATATAAATGAACAACAGGAAGACGAGATGAAAGTTTACATGTCCCGGTAATGCAACGGTTCTACAGAGGACAAAAGTTTATCGTGTATACGGTTGGATGAGGAACAAACAAAAGACTGCTGCAATCTCGTCACGTGATTACTGGCTAATGACTTCACATGACACTATGCATTTGTATGGCAGACGGCGCTTGCTCTGTTGACGTTTTTAATGAGAAGAGGGAGGTACGCTTTGTACCTACCCAGTACATAGAATAAGTATATTTGGAAGCGAAACTACCACTCCGAGAGCATTCTTAATACTTACCTATATTTTCGAGGCAAAAAAGCCCAGTTTTGTATCGTCCTTTGTGACACACTTAACGCATTCTGAGCTCGACCACTGGCAAAATTGACAAAAGATGTGTGGGTCTCATGGAAAAACCCTTAAATTTGACCACGCCTTTCTGATACTAATAATAAAGCTGATGAATTTGTTTGTTTATTTAACCGCGCTAATCTCTGGAACTACCAATCGGGTTTGAAAATTATTTTTGCATTTGATAGCCCGACTCTTGAGGAAGGCTATAATATATAGGCTACATAACACTAAGACAATTAGGTAAGAGCCGTGCAAAAACAAAAAAATAATGGGGTGTGGCTGTGACATGGACAGGGCCGTGTGTTGTGCGTGAATACGTTTACGTAACGGGGTTGATCCGCTCGGCCGCATTCATTCTTTTACGTTCCCGGTTCTGCTTGACTCGGTGAACTCGGTCATATGGTGTTCTATTGGTACCATTCGATTGCTCTTGAGAAGCCCTTTCCAATCGTATACGATCTTTGTATTTGGATTTGACTTTTTGACGCTTATAGGCTGACATTATATTTTTGATATTATTTTTCTTTTTTTTAAAGAATCAGCATTGCCATCCAATGTGGTAATGCTGCCAACCTTTTGGGCACTTATTTATATTTATTTATATATACTTTATTGTACACAGAAAAACATGTAAAAAAACGATTTTTAATACAAAACATACAATGGGCGGCCTTATCGCTTTTTGCGATCTCTTCCAGGCAACCTTGGACTTGCACTTATCCCATTGACAGCGATGCGGACGAATTTTTTGATACCCAATGAGCTCCTCCCTTTTCTTTTCTTTTTATTATATACTTGTACATAATATATAAATATATTTTTGTGTTAGCTTGTATATTGTAATTAAAGACTCTAATTGTCAATAAAATGAAGAATGTTCCTGGTCGTACATGAGTTACACTTCTATCAAGTCTTCGTACTCTATGGCCGTTGCTTATGCGGTTGTACGATGTGGAGCGAACACGTCGAAGATTTTGTTTTGATAATAAAGTCGGTGATAGCAGGGATTTTCTCTCGTGTTCATTGAAAAAGATAAGGATGTCTTTAAAGTTCGGATTGTGATGGGTGTTTTAACTGGATTTCAGACTTTCCGGTTTGTTTTGGACACGCGTAGTTGAAGTTTTTAATATTGATTATCAATTTAAAGGTTGTTTGTGAAACTTCAGTGAAATATCCACTTGGCTGGACTGTAAATAGTTATATTGCGATACCTACCTAATGTTCGTTCATCATCATTCGTCATTCGTGGATCTTTGACAGTCGTTACATAGTCAGAAGCCCGAAAGTCTGACAAACAGTCTCACCAAGGGGTATCGTATTACACAGTAACTGGGTTGTGGAGGTCAGATAGGCAGTCGCTCCATGTAAAATACTGACATTCAGCTGCATCCGGTTAGACTGGAAGCCGACCCGAATATAGTTGGGAAAAGGCTAGGCAGATGATGTGACCTACCTAATCTTCATTATTCTCAACATAGAATGTACGAGATAGCAGAATCGATTCTGCTATCTCTTCCAGGCAACCTTCCATAACTATTTATCTAATAGTTGTCCTCTCGGTCCCTTTTTAGCCTCTCGGTCCCTTTTTATCACCTTGCAGTCAGTCTATCCATCGTTTCTTTGGTCTTCCTTTCTTAAGTAAGTGCACCTAAAAACTCAAAGTAATGAAATATTCGATAAATAGCCTTATATCGATCTAAATTTCTTTCATCCATCTTATGGGAAACAAAGGTTATAAACTCTGCGAGCCTTAATTTAAAAGGAAACACCTGCGTTACACTGTTTGTAACTTCAGAAGCAATATAAAATGAAACCTCGTAAACATCGAAATTATGTTCTACGAGAACTTATTTACAGCACATTTTTCTTTATATACGCTCGAAAAGTATGGATTCTGTGATGTACGCTTAATTCACATTTTGGAATCGATAACCACTCAGAAGTATTTTCACGAAATTCCGAAACATTTTTCCCACATTTATTTGAAGTATTACATACAGGCTACAGCATCAAAAATACAATTTCAATAACCTGTGTTCCGTACTTTTTGTCTTCAGTAAAAAGGACTCGACATTTAAATTCCTCTATACTTCCAAGAAAATATAAGCTTGTGTTTACTTTCCCGCTCTGCACTGCAGACGCAGCTTAATTCTCTTATAACAACCCAGAAATACATACAAATGAGGCTCTCAATTACACACGATTCACCAGCGGAATGAAAAGGTACGTTCTATTAAATTAAGTGGTCGGTAATGAAGAGGCACGGCGGTATTTTTATGTTTGTAATCTAGAAAACGAGGTGTCAGAAGGCGGGCTGAGGTATGAGCCGGCCAAGCTTCGCGTGCCGCTCGCTGCGTGACTATTGCCCATTGATCACCGGTCTTAAGAAATACGACACGAAGGACATTTTTTTTCACACGAAACATCCACCTTGAAATAAGTTAACGGATTACGCGACTTTAAGCACTTTCCATGCGCGTCTATCATGCTCCCTATCAACAGGGGTCATAGAAAATCTATTAAAGTCTATTCAAAAGAATCTTTACAATTTACTTCGTCATCTGTTACGGCTAATTCGTTGCCGGGAATTCTAAAGAATGTGCCCAAATAAACTTCGAAATGAACAACTCACAACTTTACTCGATTTGTTTCCGTAGTAGGTCTCGAGTTACAAAGAAAATAAAAGCCTTAATATTTTATGAGTATCCGGCTCATCAAATATATTTCTTATAAAATTGAAATATTATAAATTTGATTACTAAGTACCTTGTGCTGCGTAGTGAGCATTTTAGAATGATGTATCTCATTAGGGAATGACAAGCAGGGGCTTGTCACAGTCATGAGGTGCAGCTGTCGATTATTTCTGTTTTAACCGATTTAAAAAAAAGGAGGTTATCAATTTGACACGTATGTATTTTATATTATTGGAACTGCATTATATTCACATATGACATTCTATTAGGGCCTCCAAACAAATACACAAAATTTTATAGATGTATGCATGTATGTATGTATGTTTGTCCACGCATTTCTCCTCAACTAATAATCGGCTCGTGACCATTTTTTATTATTGGCTTACATTTACTTCAACTTAGGGAACAGTGCAAGTTTCATCAAAATGAATTCAGTATTTTTCAAGATCAGGCTTATACGTGTAAGTGTGACGGCCTTTTCGGTTGGGAAATCATCAAATGACTTGTACGGTCCCGTTCTGGGTGGAGCGGAAGGGAGTGTCAGACTCTTACTGACTAAAACCCACCCGTGTTCCTTCCTTAGGCCTTTATGTTCCGGGCCAGCGGTAACCCTTTCGGACAATCCCGCTGGCCCGGCAGGCTTCGGCCCAAAGGGGCCCCTCCTCGATGCTGACGGACGGTGAGCTACCCATTACTCTCCGCCCGCAGGCCCGCGCCTACGGTGGCCGGGAGTCGTTATGCGGCTCCCGACGCCTGGGGCGTCCCCACGGGAGAGAGACGGGAGGCTCTCTCCCTGAACCGTCCCGCCACCTCCTTCGCTAGCATGACTGCTTCGCAGAAGGAGGTGACTGCCTCCCACTCCCTCTCGCCCCGGACCATGGCTTGCACCAGGGTTGGATGCGAGAGGTCGCCGCCGCTGCCGATCGCCTCTACGAGGACACGGCGGTGCTCCGCCCAAGCGGGGCAGACCTCCACCGTGTCCTCTGGGCGATCCTGGCAATGGTGACACCCGGGCGTTTCCTCTCGCCTGATGATGTGCAGGAATCTCCCGAAAGTGTGATGGCCTGGCTTATTGATACGAGCGCTACGGGTTTAGTGTCAAAAGGGAAACATCTCAAAACCTTAGTCAAATTCTAGTGCAATATTTACAACAAAACTATTGCCTACTTATGTCAAACAAATATTCCAGATTTAACTTAAAACTAAACATTACGAAATAAAAAAAAATTAAACCGACTTCAAAAAGAAATTAACTCAAAATTATGAAATAACTTTAATTTCGGAAGTAGGTGGCAAAAAACTAAAACTAAAATACAGATCCCAAGACACCGACTTCCGAAATTAAAGTAATTTCATAATTTTAAGTAATTTCTTTTTGAAGTCGATTTAATTTTTTTACATTACTTTTTTATTATTTTTCTTTATTATTCGAGTTAATTATCCCTTTGTATGCATGTGTTTTTGGGACAAATAAACCTATTTTTTTTCTCATTTCTTATTCAGTCGTAGATTCAATGCTCCCCCATTTTGACGAAAATAGTAAAATGGCGGTCGTAATTGAATTCATTGGTTGGATTTAGATGCTAGTAAATTATTCTAACGGCTCGCGCGTCGATTTTCAGACAATTTAGCGGCATTCGATGCATTTACGAAACGGGTCCAATCCAAGTAACTCAAACATCTATGTGTACTTAGTTTAGATTTTAATACCGATAGGTAATTGTAAATATTAACTTGATTAATGCCAGTTGTAATCCGTTTCATAGATGGCATTCAATCTCTTCCTAAATTCCAGCGTCTTTACTCATTTTCAAAATCAAAAGTCATTTATTCAAACTAGGCTGAGAATCAGCACTTTTTGAACGTCAAAATTACATTAGACAGTCCCCCAAAACGGGCCCGCGCTTCACTACTTCCTAATGCTTCAGCTGGGAAGATAAAGCGGAGCAACATCCTCCCCAGCAGCACAGCTGTCTGTGCAGTTAAAAGAACTTGATTCTATAAAATAGTAAGTAAATAACATTACGAAACACAAAACATTACTAGCAGCGCCCCGCGGTTTAACCCACGTAAGTTTCGATCCCATGGGAATATCGGGATAAAAACTATCCTACGTCTTTCCCCGGGATGCAATCTATTTCTCTGCCAAATTTTATCGAAATCCGTTCAGTGGTTTAGGCGTGAAAAGGTAACATACAGACAGACAGAGTTACTTTCGAATTTATAATATTAATATGGATGTCAGCTAGCACACGCCATAATTCCATTTTATTTTTAAATTATTAATTATCCTATCTTACTCAATATTATAAACGCAAAAGCTTGTGAGGATGGATGGTTGGATGGATGAATGGATGTTTGTTACTTTTTCACACAAAAACTACTAACGGGATTTGGATGAAATTTAGCACGAAGTTAGTTTATAACCTGGATTAACACAAAGGATACTTTTTATCCCGATATTCTGATGAGATTATGCGGGTGAAAATGCGAGGCGCTGCTAGTATTATTATAAAAACATTTTATTTTATCGTAAATTTTCATGGAAATAAGCTGTGCCAACGCACAGCTTATTTCCATGAAAATTTACGATACTGAGTAACCAATGTTACCATAATAACATATTACGTAATAAAATCAATCTAAAAGCCTCGACGACGACGACGTCACGTCGGAGTCACCAGTATAGAGGTATGAGGAACAGGGTGTAAAGTTCACTCAGCCTCCATAGAAAAGAGAGAACCAGACGGACCTCCGACCAGACGGGTGTTGTGTCTGGCGGGCAACTGCCCGATGATCCCTATCGGGCCGTTGTATCTATGCTAGTTGCACGTTAAACTCTGCTTGCGAGATGCAAGATTTTCCGTGACGTCAGTATGACGCCTTGTTAGCATGTGGCATTGTAGATACCGCTACAAGCCTAAGCGAAGTTCCTGACCTATTATAATAGTGGAGTTCTTCAAACCTCTTATTTCCGGAAAATTTGTATTATTCTATAATTTAGCATTGCTAGAGATTCTTGTTAAAGGCTCGTTCGTGGAAGTTTCTCCACCATAGCTATTTCTGCAGGCAAGTAGCATTACTGAGAAAACTATGGGTGTGTAGGTCTGTGTGGTGCCGGACTTAAAGAATTGCACCACCCCTTACTTCCCGTGGGTGTCGTAAAAGGCGACTAAGGGTCTTACCGGAGAATGGGCAGCAGCGTTCTCTATTTATTCCACCACCATACCATACTGCGATCGCCAACCCGCCTGCCAAGCGTGGCGATTACGGCAAACCCCCCCCCCCCAAAATTGGGGGAGGCCTATGTCCAGCAGTGGACGTCTATCGGCTGAAACGACATGGACCGACTGCCTATCTGACCTCCAAAACTAAGTGACTGGGTAATACGATACCTACCCCTTGGTAAGACTGGTTGTCAGACTTTCGGGCTTCTGACGACCCGTAACGACTGTCAGAGATCCACGAATAACAGGTGGGACCAACGGCTTAACGTGCTTTCCGAGGTGCGGAGGGGTATTGGTATGTAAAGATGGTCACCCATCCACGGACCAACCGCGGCACGTGTAGCTTAACCTGATCGATCGACCCTTGCAGCTGTTATTACTTAGCCACAAGTCCCTATTTTACCCTGTATACCTAAAAATTGGCACATTCTGTTTCATTCTGTAAAGTTTCCATTCCACACTGATGTTTGGACAACAAAATCCGCTCTAAAACTATGATGGACGTTCAGAACCATCAATAAAATTTTCATCCGCGTATAAATTGAAACTATTACAAACACTCATGGGTAATAAATCGTGCTCTATTATTGATTTATGTATCCTTCCACTTTGGACGCAAACGGCGAACTGACGGATTAGTCTAGAAATAGATCCATACAACGAGAAGAACCGCTTTTCGATACCGGAGCAAAAACATCTTAATAAGTAAGTATGAAGTTTTTAAACTTGGCTCAAGTTGACGTACCTACCTACTTGATAAAGTTTTAAACGAATATTTAAGTAACATTCCGTGTTAGTGTTGTGTTGTGACCCAGTGGCAGTGGGCACGACTTACGAGTTGCAGGTCGTGGGTTTAAGCCCAAGGAAAGCGCCTGGCTTTACTTTATGCAAATAGTTTTATCACCACTGCTCTCAAAACGGTGAAGGAAAACATCGTAAGGAAACCAGCATGTCTTATAACCAAAAATTCGAAGACATATGACATCTACCAACCCGCACTGGGCTCGCGTGGTAGATTATAGCAGTAAGAACATTATAGGCTGTTTATCCTTCCGTGGTAGACCCTAATTTCATACATAAGCATAAGAAAAAACTTTATTTAAATTCTTTCGGGACATAGTACCTATCTGCCTATAGTCTGTGTGGTGCCGGACTTAAAGAATACCACCACCCCTTACTTCCCGTGGGTGTCGTAAGAGGCGACTAACGATCGTACCGGAGAATGGGCAGCAGCGTTCTCTATGTATTCCACCATCATACCATACTGCGATCGCCAACCCGCCTGCCAAGCGTGGCGATTATGGCAAACCCTCCCAAAATTGGGGGAGGCCTATGTCCAGCAGTGGACGTCTATCGGCTGAAACGACGATAGTACCTATGAGGTGATAAATTCCATTAGGTATTTTATATTTTGAAGAGAAAACTTCGTAAAGCCGAACGCTTTTTATTTGGTTAACTAAACACCAATAGTTGCGACAGAAGACCGTCTAATTGCACGACACTGTACGGTCACTGTCAATGCACTGAAGTGTAAATGTCGTTTTGGACAGAACTCTGCCCATGTGATGATAACTATGCATGAAGGCATTTCCCATATCTGAATCAGGCCTGAAAGCTTTCGTCACATGAAATTGATACGGAGATAGGAGCACAGATATAGATAGACCTAGATAACGCAAGTATCACGATCTGTATGAAAACCAAGCGTGCCATTTTTTGACTTCCTACTATGACGTCACAAGCACTATTTAGTCATGGGAAAATCAAATCGATTCAAAGACGCCGCCGCGTGCGGCACCCGTCATGCCACCCCAGCGGCATAGCGCCAGCGCTCACGCTCACCCAGACAGCAGCACACAGGACTGAGCCCGAAAGTGGTGGCTTACGATTTTTGGACGTAAGCTGGTGTGATTTTTTTTTTTTGGTTGTTTTTAATGTAACTTCGTTAGTTTTAAGTATTTCCTGCGCGTGTCGCAAATAAAATATTTTCCTTTTGGTTTCAAATTCAAGTAGGTAACTCACAAACAAAATCGCTATACTTATTTCTAAGAGTTCCCATTCTAATCTCAGTACTGTCATAATTACCTCTAATTTGCCTAAGCTTTTGACATTGATTGTCGATAAGATGAGATTGCGACATTTTGAAACTTACGGAAATTGGCCTAAAGGTGACTTGACCAGTCAAATAACTTAATTTAAATTTAATTATAGATAATCCGCCGTATTTATAAACGTTGCATAAAGTTAATTAATGATTGGCGTCTGCTTAACCATACATTTTTTTGATGTTTAAACGTCTCTTAACTTTATGGGTTTATAATAAAGGGGGTTATGTCAAATATTCTTGTAAAAAATGAAGGGAGAAGCGCTAAGGTAGCCCGCGAAATTCATATTTTCTTACGTTTTTTTTTTTCTTTAGTAATACAACTTGTTAAGTTAGTATAATCCCCAAATGTCAAGATATCATGATATAGTCATTCTTGGGGATTACTTGGTCTTAGAGAGTTGTGTTAGGGCACGCCGCGATAGCGGCGATAAGACCCCTCTTTGAGGAGTGGCTAGAGAGGCGCCACGGCGCCCTCACCTTTCGCCTGACGCAGGTCCTCACCGGACACGGAAGCTTCGGGAGGTTCCTGCACATCATCAGGCGGGAGGAAACGCCCGGGTGTCACCATTGCCAGGATCGCCCAGAGGACACGGTGGAGCACACGGTGGAGGTCTGCCCCGCTTGGGCGGAGCACCGCCGTGTCCTCGTAGAGGCGATTGGCAGCGACGGCGACCTCTCGCGTCCGGCCCTGGTGCAAGCCATGGTCCGGGGCGAGAGGGAGTGGGAGGCAGTCACCTCCTTCTGCGAAGCAGTCATGCTAGCGAAGGAGGTGGCGGAACGGCTCAGGGAGAGAGCCTCCCGTCCCAGCCGCCGCGGGAGACGCTCCGGGCGTCGGGAGCCGCGTGACGACTCCCGGCCACCGTAGGCGCGGGCCTGCGGGCGGAGAGTAATGGGTAGCTCACCGCCCGATCAGGACCAGGCCCGTGCCGGACGGCGCGTACGTGTTCCACGCGCGCCTCAAAGAGATGTCAGCATCGAGGAGGGGCCCCTTAGGGCCGAAGCCTGCCGGGTCAGCGGGATTGTCCGAAAGGGTTACCGCTGGCCCGGAACATAAAGGGCTAAGGAAGGAACACGGGTGGGTTTTAGTCAGTAAGAGTCTGACACTCCCTTCCGCTCCACCCAGAGCGGGAGGAGTCATTTGATGATTTCCCATCCAAAAAAAAAAAAAAAAAAAAAAAAAAAAGAGAGTTGTGTTGATGACTTTAATGATTATAATTCTGTAAATACATATGTTTTACGGCGACGAATATTTTAATCAACGTACTGACCAGCAAATTTCAAAATAATTCAAAAAAATAATTTAATAGAATAAGATTCTTCGAAATAATAATTTGTTACAAATGTATTCAAAGTGCAATAAATTTAATGATTTTCAATTTCTTAAATCATGGGACTAAATCGTCATGTTTATGAGTCCGGGATTTTAGAGGAGGATCCACCCTATGATAAATGATTTATTTTCTGTAAATAGGTTTTTACAAACACTTTTACAAGTCAATCATATTTTTTAAACTAGATGAGGTCGGCGTTTCCTATCTGACTACTGACTACTCTGAGAAGAAAGGCCGAAAAAAACTCAGAGGTCACAGTCTCTTTTAAAGTCCAGATAAAATCTTGGTCAGATCGTGTGAAGACCATGTAGATTGGTGTCTGAAATGGTCTTTTGAGGAAAGAACCACACAGTTTCATGAAGAACACAATAGAATGCCTTGGACAAATCGCAAAAGACGCCCAAGGCATCGCATTTGTCCTCCCATGCATTATAAATATGTCCTAAAAGTTCAACTCCTGCATCGGTAGTCGAACGACCCCTTGTAAAACCGAACTGTTTGTTATGCAGTAATTTATTTTTCTACGTTACTTACTTCCTCAAAGTTTACTATATTACACTGTACCTATTCTGATCTCTGGTAAGAAAGACTAGGGGATTACCAAGTAACAATGGATCGATTATATGAAAAGTGGTATGATCAGAAAGGGGTGAAGGCTGAAAGAGTATGTATGAAAGAGAAGACGTGCTATGCCGACCATAAATGAAATCGGGATTAGGGCAGGACGAGGATTATTATTATCATAAGTATCATAACATTATATCACGTATATCTGAGTTTCCGAAGGGTTAGGCAGAGATGTATCTGTAGTTCATCAAGCTACTACAATCTGTCAAATTTCTTTAATAGATTTTCAACTATATTCCTAAAGCATAAAGTTCAAAGTGGATTGGGAAAATTTGACATTTTCGGATAGCTTGATGTGCTGGCGCCTGTACACCCACATTTCGCCAGTTATTCTTAAGTCCCATGTAATAGAGAGCGAGTCTATTGCCATCAACCGAGCTCAAATCCGGACTCCAGGCTGCCACTGAAAAATTCCAGATGGCAAAACCCAAAAACACTTTGCGCGACCCGGGAATCGAACTCGGGACCTCATGCTCAGCAGTAGCCTTTGCGAGCACTGAACCAAAGAGGCAGTCATCATCATAATTATGACAATAATAAAACCATAGAAACGTAAAAAACTCTTATACTTATCTATGAATAAAACCATACAATGCTTTTTCAATTACATAAATCGTTTATATAATAGTCACAAAAATAGTTTAAAAAGAAATAATGAACCACTTTTAGGACACACTGTGTAACGTAAAGCTTGGATCATTATACATTAAAAGCTGTCCGAAGCTTAGTTATGCTGAGTTAACAATATGCTGAGTTAACAAAGGCCTTGCTAACACTGTATTTTTGGATGGTTAAAAATAATACGGCGGTTTTCAGCTCGTTTGTTATCTATACTTACATACAAATAAATAAATACATACGAATAATAAAATTGAAGTGTCTGTTTGTAATGTCAAAATAACAGCTTTTTACTAAATGCATATGAAAGTATATACGGTACCTACCAACTTATAGCAAAAAAAACATTTTTCGATTTTACTTTTTATCGATATACCACGCGGGCGAAGGCCGAGCGGACGCTAGTGTTTCGTCTATATATTATAAATAAAAATAAAATGCTGTTTGTTGGTAAAAAGCGCAACACTTGAGAACGGCTGAAGCGATTTGGGTATATTTTTGTTATAAACTGTTCGTAAGAGTTCGAATAAGGCTTTTATGGAAAGACTACAGAAAAAAACGCAAGTCTAGGAAAAACTGAATGTACCTACTTTTTCTCTATGAGATTGCTGTATAAAATCAAGACCTTAAACTCACTATTTAAGAGCGTTTTGCCGTACAGCATTTCATACAAACTTTCAAGCCCTTGTTTTACGAAATGAATGAACCGAATATAATGAAACTTCATACGCACATACAGGATACAAAGGTCTAAAAAGTTACCTAAGAACGTTTTGTGTGGATGTGACGCATGTTTCGACCCTTTATTATTATTTTTTTGTGTTTATGTTCTTTATTCCGTCATGTTTACCGCAAATAAACGTATTTTCTTTCTTTCTTTCCTTCTTTCTGTCTTTCTTTCTAGTTTTGTAGTGTTTAGATATTGATACCCATTTCTGAGTCTGTGTGGTGCCGGACTTAAAGAATACCACCACCCCTTACTTCCCGTGGGTGTCGTAAAAGGCGACTAAGGATCGTACCGGAGAATGGGCAGCAGCGTTCTCTATGTATTCCACCACCATACCATACTGCGATCGCCAACCCGCCTGCCAAGCGTGGCGATTATGGCAAACCCTCCCAAAATTGGGGGAGGCCTGTGTCCAGCAGTGGACGTCTATCGGCTGAAACGACGACGACCCATTTCATCTATCGAGTTTCGCTAGCTAATTTAATGTGACCCTGTATACAGATCGTGTTATTGTGCTAATTGTCAAAAGAAATTGACTTTTCCATTAAGAATTTAATATTCCAACATTATTAGCGCAACATAAGTAAAGATGTAACACAAAATGTCACATATTGTAATCTGGCCGGCCATCCGGGACGTACTCCCGATAATATTCACTTCTTTGTGGCGCCGCCAGCTGCGACGAATTACGTTCTTTGTGGATACCCTGCTGGGTAGCATTGTGTTTCGAGCGCAGAGCAAATATCTTTTTAGAATGTGCGAAAATCGGTTTCTGTACCTAAGTGTAGGGGAATAAACGAATTTATACTTCGTGTTCCGAACGAATCTGTGTTAAACGTGAAAGATTTTTCTGTGTTTTTATGATTTGGTGTGTTTTTGTATTATTTCTTTGAATTTACTAGTTAGACACAAGTCAATGATACCTAAGTATTCTACCATAAATAGATATTATTTTTTGTTCAAATTAGGGCTGATTTTTATCCAACGCCTGATAATTTTGTCCGAGGGCACAATGCTACCCGCATTGTGTTTCGAGCGCAGAGCAAATATCTTTTTAGAATGTGCGAAAATCGGTTTCTGTACCTAAGTGTAGGGGAATAAACGAATTTATACTTCGTGTGCCGAACGAATCTGTGTTAAACGTGAAAGATTTTTCTGTGTTTTTATGATTTGGTGTGTTTTTGTATTATTTCTTTGAATTTACTAGTTAGACACAAGTCAATGATACCTAAGTATTCTACCATAAATAGATATTATTTTTTGTTCAAATTAGGGCTGATTTTTATCCAACGCCTGATAATTTTGTCCGAGGGATAATTTTGAATTTTTGACAGTTCTTCCATACAAAAACTGTCAGACGTCAATTTAAATCGACGAATAAAAAATATCTCTCGATTGAAAAATCAGCCCTCAATTTAATTCACACACTATAACGCGCCACACGAGGGGGTGCAGGTAACGGAAACAAACTCCCCGCGCATAAGCGCATTTTTATTGAATTTGTATGAAAAAAATCACGCACCAGAGGGCTAGTTATCTGTGCCCGTCGCGTGGCACTTTGTATTGTGTGAGCGGATCACAATTAGTACCTATCGAAAAGTTCTGACAAATATTTTTTCATCTCTCATACTCGGAAAGTAGTGTTTGTTTGATCCGAATAGCGGGTGGAAAACGCTGCTTCCCACCCTTGGGCGGGAAAGTCTCATAGTAATTGCTTCCCTCCCTAGGGCGGGAATGAAATTTAAAAATAGAACTAAATTTAGTTAGGTAGTCAGCTTAGTCCGACATACGACACCCTTAATTGATTATGTATAGTAGATTGTTATACAAGGGTCGGAAGGAATCAATTCCCATACGAGACATTTAGACGCCCGAGCGCAGCGAGGGCGGCTATAGTCCGAGTGGGAATTGATGACTTTCACCCGCGTTGAACACTCTACTTTTCATTTCGAATTTAAGGAAAATAAAAACTAGTAGTTTTTCTAAAATATTTATTGATAATAATTACATGAATAATAGGTACCTATTTATTAGTCTTTTTTAAATTTGAAGTATGGAACACACCACGTCACCACCGCGGGCCGTCCCGCTTACTGGGGCCCGTATTATTATCATTCTGTCTGCATTCTTACTTTTACCATTTTTCATGAATTACTTAGAGAACACGATAATCTTGATAAAAATTACTAAAAATTGTGTTGCGACATGACACTTTTTAGTGTTGACCGTCCACCCAACTTTCTTATTTCGATTCAAAACTTGCATACAGCCTAATCGATACTCGCAATAAAAAAAAATGAAAAAGAATTGTAGAAACTGAATAAAAACTCTCTAAACTAACAAAATGTATTGAAATGTAAAGTGTTTGCAGAATATCCAATCTATAGAATTAATTAATTATCATCATTCTCAAAAAAAAACTTCTGGAAAGCCTACCTAAAAAATGTTTACTGGGAATTCTGTAGTAAACTATTAGAAAGTATCAAAAATAAAATCCACAATAAATAATTGTCCAATAAATTAAAATAATTTTAAACAGCGAGCGCATTCCGAATATAAATTCAATTATAGAAGCATTTCGGCGCGAAATTCAGTAAATGAGGTACCTATGTCCGCCTGTCTGTTATTGACATGATATTAGAAGAGATTGAAATGATATTAGAAAAGCATAAATCATTATTATAAACAATGCTTGTTGTATTTATTGCTTAAAATTATTTTATTTTCAAATATCGATTACATTCGTCATATTAATTACTCGAGTCAATCGAAATTTAAAAAAAAAATTGTTTGGAATAATAATCGCTTTCACACATCATTGCAATAAAAAAAAAACAATAATGGTCGGCGATTCTGAACACAAATTGAGTAGTGGTAATGATTAATACATATTATTGAACCTGTGTTTGAATATTACGTTAAAACTTGGGCATTTTTGTATTGTTTATAATATTATCAATAACATTTGTCACATTTTAAATCTTATCTACATCTGTGTGTGTGAAATTTGTGAAAGTAAAAATGTAAACACACACGATTGGCGCGAAACTTAGACATTAGATATCAAAATAACTTCATTACCACTACTTATTTATCTTAAACTATGGATAAATTCGTCAAATAATTAAATGATGTATATTCACAGCCCCATATGGTAAAGTCAGGATGTTCGAAATCCCCAATTTTTATGTTTTTTAGCCTCGACCACAACTGACATCAAAATGGTGATTATCGTACTTAAGTATGTTGAATTTATTCAAGGTAAATTATTAACTTGTGCGCTAAATATGAAAGATTTAATGGCGTTAACATAATGACCTTTTTATCCAACTCTTCTAGTTAACGCACATTCATAAGATTTGATGGGTAGCATAATAAATATTTACATAATCAATTAAGGGTGTCGTATGGTCTGACTGAGCTAACTACCTAACTAAATTTAGTTCTATTTTCAAATTTCATTCCCGCCCTAGGGAGGGAAGCAATTACTATGAGTAATTCCCGCCCAAGGGTGGGAAACAGCGTTTTCCTCCCGCTATTCGGATCAAACAAACACTACTTTCCGAGTATGAGAGATGAAATAGTAGATTGTTATACAAGGGTCGGAAGGAATCAATTCCCATACGAGGCATTTAGACGCCCGAGCGTAGCGAGGGCGGCTATAGTCCGAGTGGGAATTGATGACTTCACCCGCGTTAAACACTCTACTTTTCATTTCGAATTTAAGGAAAGTAAAAAATAGTAGTTTTCCTAAAATATTTATTGATAATAATTACATGAATAATAGGTACCTATTCATTAGTCTTTTTTAAATTTGAAGTATGGAACACACCACGTTACCGCCAAATGAGTAGATTCTGTGTCACCACCGCAGGCCGTTCCGCTTACTAGGGCCCGTATTATTATAATTCTGTCTGCATTCTCACTTTTACCATTTTTCATAAATTACTTAGAAAACACGATAGGTAATCTTGATAAAAATTACTAAAAATTGTGTTGCGGCGTGACACTTCTTAGTGCTGACCCAACTTTCTTATTACGATTCAAAACTTGCATACAGCCTAATCGATACTCTCAACAAAAAAAATGAAAAACAATTGTAGAAACTGAATAAAAACTCTTTAAACTAACAAAATGTATTGAAATGTAAAGTGTTTGCAGAATATCCAATCTATAGAATTAATTAATTATCATCATTCTCAAAAAAACTTCTGGTAAGCATATCTAAAAAATGTTTACTGGGAATTCTGTAGTAAACTATTAGAAAGTATCAAAAATAAAATCCACAATAAATAATTGTCCAATAAATTAAAATAATTTTAAACAGCGATCGCATTCCGAATATAAATTCAATTATAGAAGCATTTCGGCGCGAAATTCAGTAAATGAGGTACCTATTGGCCTGTCTGTAATTGACATGATACGAGTATTAGAAGAGATTGAAATGATATTAGAAAAGCATAAATCATTATTATAAACAATGCTTATTGTATTTATTGCTTAAAATAATTTTATTTTATTTTCAAATATCGATTACATTCGTCATATTAATTACTCGAGTCAAACGAAATTTTACAAAAAAAAATTGTTTGGAATAATCGCTTTCACACATCACTGCAATAAAAAAAAACAATAATGGTCGGCGATTTTGAACACAAATTGAGTAGTGGTAATGATTAATACGTATTATTGAACCTGTGTTTGAATATTACGGTAAAACCTGGGCATTTTCGTGTTGTTTATAATATTATTAATAACATTTGTCACATTTTAAATCTTATCTACATTTGTGTGTGTGAAATTTGTGAAAAGTAAAAATGTAAACACATACGATTGGCGCGAAACTTCGACATTAGATATCAAAAAAAGTTCATTACCACTACTTATTTACCTTAAACTATGGATGAATTCGTCAAATAATTAAATGATGTATATTCACAGCCCCATTATGGCAAAGTCAGGATGTCCGAAATCCCCAATTTTTATGGTTTTAGTCTCGACCACAATTGACATCAAAATGGTGATTATCGTACCTATGTATGTTGAATTTATTCAAGGTAAATTATTAACTTGTGCGCTAAATCTGAAAGATTTAATGGCGTTAACATATGAGCTTTTTATCCAACTCTCCTAATTAACGCACATTCATAAGATTTGATGGGTAGCATAATAAATATTTACATAATCAATTAAGGGTGTCGTATGTCTGACTAAACTGACTACCTAACTAAATTAAGTTCTATTTTTAAATTTCATTCCCGCCCTAGGGAGGGAAGCAATTACTATGAGACTTTCCCGCCCAAGGGTGGGAAGCAGCGTTTTCCACCCGCTATTTGGATCAAACAAACACTACTTTCCGAGTATGAGAGATGAAAAATATTTATTATGCTACCCATCAAATCTTATGAATGTGCGTTAATTAGGAGAGTTGGATAAAAAGCTCATATTATGTTAACGCCATTAAATCTTTCAGATTTAGCGCACATAATTTACCTTGAATAAATTCAACATACATAGGTACGAGAATCACCATTTTGATGTCAGTTATGGACGAGGCTAAAAAACATAAAAATTGGGGATTTCGAACATCCTGACTTTACCATAATGGGGCTGTGAATATACATCATTTAATTATTTGACGAATTTATCCATAGTTTAAGGTAAATAAGTAGTGGTAATGAACTTTTTTTGATATCTATGTCGAAGTTTCGCGCCAATCGTATGTGTTTACATTTTTACTTTTCACAAATTTCACACACACAGATGTACATAAGATTTAAAAAGTGACAAATGTTATTGATAATATTATAAACAACACGAAAATGCCCAGGTTTTAACGTAATATTCAAACACAGGTTCAATAATACGTAGGTATTAATCATTACCACTACTCAATTTGTGTTCAAAATCGCCGACCATTATTGTTTTTTTTTATTGCAGTGATGTGTGAAAGCGATTATTAGAAACTTTTTTTTTTTTTTAATTTCGATTGACTTGAGTAGAATCGATATTTGAAAATAAAATAAAATTATTTTAAGCAATAAATACAATAAGCATTGTTTATAATAATGATTTATGCTTTTCTAATATCATTTCAATCTCTTCTAATATCATGTCAATAACAGACAGGCCAATAGGTACATACCTCATTTACTGAATTTCGCGCCGAAATGCTTCTATTGAATTTATATTCGGAATGCGATCGCTGTTTAAAATTATTTTAATTTATTGGACAATTATTTATTGTGGATTTTATTTTTGATACTTTCTAATAGTTTACTACAGAATTCCCAGTAAACATTTTTTAGGTAGGCTTACCAGAAGTTTTTTTGAGAATGATGATAATTAATGAATTCTATACATAGATTGGTTATTCTGCAAACACTTAACATTTCAATTTGTTAGTTTAAAGAGTTTTTATTCGGTTCCTATAATTTTTTTTCATTTTTTTTATTGCGAGTATCGATTAGGCTGTATGCAAGTTTTGAATCGAAATAAGCAAGGTGGGTCAGCACTAAAAAGTGTTACGTCGCAACACAATTTTTAGTAATTTTTATCAAGATTATCGTGTTTCCTAAGTAATTTATGAAAAATGGTAAAAGTAAGAATGCAGACAGAATGATAATGAAATAAGCGGAACGGCCTGCGGTGGTGACACAGAATCTACTCATGTGGCGGTGACGTGGTGTGTTTCATACTTGAAATTTAAAAAAGACTAATGAATAGGTACCTATTATTCATGTAATTATTATCAATAAATATTTTAGAAAAACTACTATTTTTTCGTTTCCTTAAATTCGAAATGAAAAGTAGAGTGTTTAACGCGGGTGAAGTCATCAATTCCCACTCGGACTATAGCCGCCCTCGCTGCGCTCGGGCGTCTAAATGCCTCGTATGGGAATTGATTCCTTCCGACCCTTGTATAACAATCTACTATTTTACAAAAAAAAAAAACAACTGACTTCCAAGAAAGACACTACAAAGTGAAAAATAACTTTAATTTCGGAAGTCGGTATCGTTGGGTTTGCATTTTAGTTATTTTCCACCGACTTCCGAAATTAAGGTTATTTTTCACTTTGTTGTGTCTTTTTTGGAAGTCGGTTGTTTTTATTTTGTAAGAAAGTTTTTATTTTTCACTTTTAAGTTGTACTTACCCCACACAAATTCGTATAACACTACTTGCTATGTAATTATCAGGTCATTTTGCTACTTAAATAAGTATCAGTGACAGGAAGTCATTATCATCAATATAAACTAAGAGGCAAAAATACATATAATTGAAGCTAACTCAAAAACTACCCAAGCAAAGTTAATAAAAATTATATGGGTGGTCCCATATAATTTTTATTAACTTTGCTTGCATCCCTTGAGGTTTACTCTATCCATTAAAAAAAGAATTTTTGAAATTATATCGCGTAACAAAAGTACAAAAAAAAAACATAGAGTCAAATTGAGAACCTCTTCCTTTTTGTAGTCGATTAAAAACGAATACTTAGGTACATGTCATAGTAGGTGTTGTCTGTGTGGTGCCGGACTTAAAGAATTGCACCACCCCTTACTTCCCGTGGGTGTCGTAAAAGGCGACAAAGGGTCTTACCGGAGAATGGGCAGCAGAGTTCTCTATTTATTCCACCATCATACCATACTGCGATCGCCAACCCGCCTGCCAAGCGTGGCGATTATGGCAAACACCCCCAAAATTGGGGGAGGCCTATGTCCAGCAGTGGACGTCTATCGGCTGAAACGACGATGTCATAGTAGGTAATAGGTATATTAGAAAACAAACGTTGAACCTTAGACTAATGTCGTTGTAGGTAGTCAATATTCTATTCCTAATGCGCCCACTTATCATGTTGTCAGAACAAGCCAACCCACTTACACCCTACGCAACCAAACATAAACATTATAATAATTTGTAAAGTATCACTTGTACCGTACCTTGGTAGTTATAACCTAGACAAGTCGTTATCTTTTTTGACAACGCTTTTCAATAATAATAATAACACACATTACGAATTCATAGATATTGAAATAATATCACACAATTACACAGCACAGGTGGTAATTTCGTTGGATCATTACTGAAAAGCTTCCGGAAACGTAAAATGGCCGCACGAGTAGACACAGTGAGGTTAACTGCTACTAAAACTTATCTGTGGGTACTATTGCGTGACAAAATACGAGTACACAGTAATCAGATGTGACTTCGGACGACGACGGCCACTATTCAGCTATCAACCGACACTTGGCACTAAACTACTGGCCTATCAGACCTTCCACCCAGTCGGTTCCCTCGTGTCAATTTGAATAAAGTAAGAATAAAAAACTGTAGTGTAGGGGCGCCCTAATCGGCTCCCGATTTTATCAGGACCCCGTGTGGAGGCACTTTTTATGCATCAACAGACCAGAAATAAGATAGATGAACGAATCAAAATGAAATCGGGTCCAGACAAAAATATGTCCCAATAATATTTGGTTGAGCGCTGATCCTGGCCAAATAGGTCACTTGGGGAAAACCCCATGTGGTCTCGTAAGTGTAGTAAAAAATTCGGTATTTTTAGAGTTATGAGCAGTGTGGCCCAGTAGAAACGGCCGCGACTTACGACTTTTAAGGCCGTGGGTTCGGACCCAAGCAGACGCTTAGCTTTGTATAAATTATTTCTTCACCGCTGCTCTCAAAACAGTGAAGGAAAACTTCGTGAGGAAACCGGCTTGTCCTAGAACCGAAAATTCGAAGACATGTGATATCCGCCAAACCCGTATTGGGCCCGTGTGGTGGATTATGGTCCACTCCCTAACAGAGAGGAGGCCTATGTGCCAGCAGTGGGAACATCATAGATTAAAAACTTACATAATCTTGTAAGATTTATGCTGAGAATAATCCATTCTAATACAAAATTGTTTTCCACCTTTATAAGGACGGTAAAACTTTTTTTCAACACGTAGATAGACCTGACACCTATATTATTATGTCATACGTAATTGTGTCTACCTACAAGTATACAATATAATGACCACCTATGATTTCTATGACTGTATCATTTATTTATAACGAACCGATAATGAGACTCTATGACTCGTGTCACCAGAAACCATAAAACTATAATTTTCTTTGATATAATTATTTGTTAAGGGGCTTACAGGATCTAAACACAAAAAACGCAAGTTTAAAAAACAATAAAAGTGTATGATCGACTACAGTGAACTAAATCAGAAAAATACATGATATTCTTCAGGATATATGCTAGGTAGATAGTGTGTTGTAAACTTAATACAACTAATTTGATACGATAGCTAAAATCATGAAGTAAACAAAAACTTTCTTTTTACAATAAAAACCATGCTAATATACATACAATCATTCTGATTTTTTGTCAGATTATTCTACAAGCAACATACTAAAATATGTTTTAATTTTTTAGTCTAAACAATAGATTTTTTGCTAAATTGCTTCATATTTTGCAATAAATTACCAACGTTGTGTCATCGCGCTTCTCTTTCTTTTGCAGTCCAACAATGACCGCGCTTTAGGTTTTGTAAGCCCTTAAAGCTTCTAAATGGTGGACTTAGAAAATAGCATGATTAAAATTGTTCCCAACTTTCATAGTCCAACGTAAAGAAAGGTGAAATAATATCGCTCAACAACTTTCTTATATGTTGTGCGGAGTTTTTATTTCTCCACCAAAAAGTTTTTATCCATTTTACGTACAAAATGGATTTCCGCTGTCATATCGTACTCTCTTTGATGAGCGAAAATTCGTCTTCTCAGTAACTGTGACGTTTTCATTAAAGTGTTGTCTTCCATCCAGTTGACAGGGAATCATAAGCCATTGTTGTTTAATTCCATCCTGACTGTGTTGGAGACGTTAAAATGATGACGGACGGGTTTTTAGACCCAAGTGCTGAGCGACTTGTTATAACTTTCTGATGAAAGGACAATCATGATTCACTGTTGCCTTGAATCAACTATCATTGGTATTCTAAAATGTTTGTAAATCTTGAGTTCTTTGTCATTGTCATCTTTACTAGAAGCAAAATAATATTAAAAATAGTTAAAATTATTTATTATTATAAATGCGAAGGTAACTGTCTGTCAGTATGTAGGTATGTCTGTTTGTCTGTTACCTTTTAACGCCTCAACTGCTGACCTGATTTCGATGATATTTGGTCCACAGGGTGACCATGACTTGGGACTGTTGGGACATAATTATGTAGGACTAGCTGCGCCCCGCGGTTTCACCCGCAGAAGTGTCGATCCCGTGGGAATTTCGGGATAAAAATTAGCCTATATGTTAATACAGGGTGTCAGCTACCTCCATACCAAATTTTATCCAAATTGGTCCAGCCGTTTGAGCGTGAAGAAGTAACAAACATATAAACACACACACACTCACAAACTTTCGCCTTTATAATATTAGTGTGATACTTTATATCTCGGTAGGACTTTATCATAATTAGCATACTCGGCCTTCAAAGTTCCCACTGCTGGAACACAGGCCTCCTCTCAGTAAGAGGGAGTGGGCCATAATCCACCACGCCGCCGCCGGCCCAGTGCGGGTTTCTAGACGTCACATGTCTTCTAATTTTTGGTTCTAGGACATGCCAACTGTACCACCACGCGGGCGAAGGCGCGAGCAAAAGCTTCTTGGTTGTATGTGAAATTGTCATTGACTGTTTAATGCGTTTCACTCAAGTAGTGAAGAGCGAAGGTTCCATATAACTCGATTCCTACCGGCTTCCCTTTGAAGAATGGCACAGTCAGTATTCCATAGATAAATAATATAATCATATTATAGATATCTACTCCGGCTTCCTCTTTACAAAAATTGACCCTTAGTTACTGGTAGTGAGCATCACCAAGTGATCTCGGATACATTAACCTTAATTGGCACAACAAAGCAATTTATTCCGTCTCATTTCCTTTGTTTTTAAGACTACCTCTAACCATGTCTTTGTACGTAGCAACCTTATCAGCCTAAGTCTGGGTTAGCACCAGTAGGTTTCTAATACTTTCAAGCACGCAATCCTTAATTTATGCGGACAGCCTTAGAAACAATTGTTCTAAAAACATGTTGTTTTCGTGGTCACTTTATCTTTATATCTTTTTTATACTAAGTGCTGAGTTGAGCTAGCGCTTTATTGTTATTACTGCACTGATTAAGGTATATAAGACCATACAGGGTGCCAGGAACATCGGACCGCAAACTGAAACCATGTTTTTAGCACATGATTCTAGACTTTTTATTTTTATAACCGACGAAAAATGTCTAGAGGGTTAGGGGGCCTCAAAGAGATGTCAGCATCAAGGTAGGGGCCTTTTAGGGCCGAAGCCTGTCGGGTCAGCGGAATTATCCGAAAGGGTTACCGCTAACCCGGAACATAAAGGGCTATGGAAGGAACACGGGTGGGTTTTAGTCAGTAAGAGTCTGACACTCCCTTCCGCTTCCACCCAGAGCGGAAGGGGTCATTTTTGATGATTTCCCATCCGCAAAAAAAAAGCGAAAAGTGCAATACGTATGCGATCAAAATATATGCAACAGAGTTTTTTTTTTAATTAACGACTAGAAACATTCCAACGCAAAATTTTCTAAAAAAAATATCGTAAATTCCTTCCAAGAATTACGGCATATACCGTATTGAAAGCAAGAACTCCAATATTTCAAAGGACTTTCATCAATTTGTAAAACTATATCTGCCCGTACTTCCTCGATATCGTCAGCTACGCGAGCATCATATTATTTATTTGAGTGGAAGTCCAACTTACGAAGAAAATATAATAATAAAGTGCTCGTAGACAAGTGTAGTACGGAGCTGACAAAAGAGTTTGGAACCTCAGACGATTGTACGAGATGGTCAGGATAAAGGATGCTTCGAGACCGCTAAAAAGGGAATTATACTTTTAAATTCATGAATTTTAGACTACTTTCTTACTCTTGTTGTATTTGACAATTGTATTTTGGGAGAAACTAATATAATTGAAATGAACAGATAGCTTGATAGTTTTGAAATGATGCTCTATTGTCTAGGCCAATATGTAAGTACCTGAGGGTGGTCGCACATCTGACGAAGAATGCGTCGGGCGTTACAGTCTTTAAACTTATGTTTCAAATTAACATTAATTTAAGTTAAAAAATTATCAACTTTATTTTAACTGTAATTAACTTGATTTCAGAGTGACTAGCACTATTGAAAAAGTTATAAAAATATAAAAAAGTTGTAGCGTAAAGTGAACGTTATTGTGTCAGATTTAAAGTTATTTTTCCCTAAACTCATATTTGTTTACATTTTTGGCAAATAAATCGCGAATGCAGATTAGTTAGTACGCTTGACGCACTGACGCATCATCGGTTGAGTGTGGGGCCTAAAAAGGCCACTTTGGAGAATCATAAAAGGATAACATTATGAATCGTAATATGGCGAAGTCAGTCCGTGTTATTCTTTTTTTCGCTGCAGTACGTAGGTATAATCAAAGAGATTGGGATTGGATTTGGATCGGATTGATTGGTATTTTAGCACAGACAAAAAAAATAACTGAAAAATGCTTCACCAATGGAGTTTGATATTTGATTAACTTAACGGTTAACTGACCATTATGTTATCCTTTTATGATTCTACCAAAGTGGCCTTTTTAGGCCCCCTGCAGGGCTAGCATGGGATACAACTTTTCTCCACCGGTTATGTCCACTGACAAGGGATAAAATTATTTTATCCACCTGCCAAAGCACGGCAACAGGGGGAAAGAGAATCATATCACTTTTTGACATTAGACGTGGATACTCACCCCCCGTCTATAGCATGGCGACTAGTGGAAGAGAAAAATTACAGATATTTTGACATAACAAAGGGAGAAATTTGTCCTCGTCTTTAGATGGTGGGTTTAAGTATATCTCTTGGAGAAAATATAATTAATTGTACTATAAAAATGTCTCGTGCTTACTGCCACCGTGAATAGTTTATCCACCCATGTCGCCATGCTCGGAGGGTGGACAAAATTGACAGAGGGAATAGTATTTTCTCCTCTCCCCGTGGATAAAATGTATCCGGCCATGCTAGCCCTGCTGGCTTGTCCACCGTGAATAGTTTATCCACCCATGTCGCCGTGCTCGGAGGGTGGACAAAATTGACAGAGGGGAATAGTATTTTCTCCTCTCCCCGTGGATAAAATGTCTCCGGCCATGCTAGCCCTGGCTACGTGACTGACGATGCGCGACACTTCTTCCGTTGATAAGCGACCACCCTTTGTTTTGTACTTACTTCATTAGTGTCGTGCCGTCGACAACATGCCGCTAGTGTATCTGAGCACGGTACTCAATATAACAGCCGCCGACGCATCGACGGAGGGCGTTGACGAATGTCGACGGATCCAGTTGCCTCGGTCGATAACGCGTGTCGGTCGTGTGAATGAACACTTCATAATACAGCAATACTTACTGACGAGGAAAAACTATGATAAAATACTTTCAAACTACTACGAATTTTGATTACATTTTACATGAAAGCTTGAAGAATATTCTAAAACAAATTTTATTATTTGGAGTCCCATTTGTGAATTCTATAAAAAAAAATATCTAAAAGTAACAAAATTAATTAAAACTTACTACAAAAAATTAGCCCACTGGGGGGAGCTTGCGGTAATTTGTAGTTATAAATTGATATTAATAAGTCTAAGAAGCCTGTTCCAAACTACAAATTACTTACATAACCTTTAGATTATGGATGACTAGCTGCGCCCTTCGGTTTCACCCGCATATGTTTCGATCCCGTGGGAATATTTGGATAAAAAGTAGGCTATATGTTAATCCAGGGTGTCAGCTACCTCCATGCCAAATTTTATCAAAATTGGTCCAGCCGTTTAAGCCTGAAGAAGTAACAAACCTATAAACACACACACACTCACAAACTTTCGCCTTTATAATAGTGTGATTAAATTGTATAAAAATAATATTATGATAATATTGCCCGGATACCTACTATGTCTACATACCAATAAACATATTTCGAAATTCGGATAAGAGGTACCGTAGATACGGAAGGGTCGAAATATTCACAAACTACATCCGGTGTGTATGATCGTAAACGAGGCAAAAGGAGCGCATTCGTACCAGGTGGGGTTCTGTAGTTTCTGCCCATCCCCATGGGAAGAAGGGGTGTTTATGTATGTATGTACGACCAGTGTTGTGTTGGTTGGCTGTACCTACTGAAGATTCATATACTCACCGCGACCATTAGTTTCGTTCGTTGCGTAGCAAAAGCTCGCGTAATTAATGTTTTCAATACTGTGAAAACAATGCTCGGTTTGACTTCAAGATAATTCTTGTCTTTATTTTTGTCTTCAAGTTAATTCCAACTAGGTACAGACACCAGCACATCAAGCTACCCGAAACTGTAAAATTTTCCCAATCAACGTTGAACTTGAAATTTGTCAGATTGTAGTATCTTGATATGCTGGCGTCTGTACAGTTAACAAAGGAGATAAGTATACAGGAGCGTCGGATATAGTTGAAGTTTATTATCGAATAATATTTAATTTTATTAATAGAAAACAAACAGCTCATTTATTAAATTAAATTTCAGTCCATAACATCCATCGGTTTCTTAGTAAACTTCAACTATATCCAACGATCCTGTATACTTATCTCCTGACTGTACATACTCTATCCAAAATTGGTTCAGTAATCACAGTAGTCTCAGTTGTCTGTGTGGTGCCGGACTTAAAGAATTGCACCACCCCTTACTTCCCGTGGGTGTCGTAAAAGGCGACTAAGGGTCTTACCGGAGAATGGGCAGCAGCGTTCTCTATTTATTCCACCATCATACCATACTGCGATCGCCAACCCGCCTGCTAAGCGTGGCGATTATGGCAAACCCCCCCCTAAATTGGGGGAGGCCTATGTCCAGCAGTGGACGTCTATCGACTGAAACGACGAATCACAGTAGTAGCTAGATGTGATGCTCGTAAGTTTCATAACTTGCCTTTTTGCTTTGGCGTATTCGGATGCAATCGTGAACTGTTGTAGTTTGGAATAAGGTCGTCGATCACCGACACACAGAATTTGGTAGGTATTATTAAAAAGGTCCCACAAATAGAAAAAACATAAACTCGTGTAACAAATTGTTCTTTATTTCAACAAAAGTCATGCCAGTATAATACTAATTACAGTACACGTTAACAACGAAAGCATATGTGTTACTAGACCGATATGTACAACTGGAATTAGCAATTCAGGATATGTACTGACAAATAGTTCGCTCCAAATTATCTTATATAAACAGCGGTATGAACATTTTGAACATCGTCCAATTAACTTACTTTATAGTACAGCAGTGATATTTTGTTCAAGATTTTCTTTCTCAAAGTACTTAGAAAACTTGGTTACAAAAATTAGGATTCTGAAAAGCAGTTTACATCTCTAGTTTTAAATTTATGTTTTAAGATTAATCCCTCATTATTTTCACATAACGTCAACATTCCCAGTACGTAGATAAGTTCCCGATTTTTATAATAATATTCTTACAAAAAAGATGTCGACTAATATTATAACTTTATATACATCAGTAGATCTAAGAAGGCGATTCTAAACTTTTATTTACAATATAATTTTGAATTCTAAAGATAGGTTTTCAAATTAAAAATTAAATACAAATAGCCTTTGCTGCAAAAATATAAATTTTGTACCTAACGATAACGTACCTCACTTTTGATGAAAGTTTCAACCAAATTATTTTTACACTAGCAATAAAGACCGAGATATGTATCGAATACTTAATTAAATATTTTACTATAAAACATTAAGTTTTTTTTCTAGCTACCTGAATTGTACATTATCATTTAAATAATAATCGTTTGAGAACAAATTATTTTCATATTACAAAAAGGAGAAATAAATAATTATATCTAAGAACTTTGTAGTGGGTGTATTCCTTGGAACATCCCTTGCCTTGCCTGTGTCTAAATCACGTTTGGTTAATAAAACAGTTGAGATAATTTATCACGTTTCTGATTGCATTAGGGAGCTGAGGAAGAGGGCGAGGGAAAGTGTTAACAGCATTACACTTAGCGCAGACGCCTCGCTTGAACTCCTCACTGAAACAAACAAGCTTTGTTAT
This sequence comes from Mesoligia furuncula, assembly GCA_916614155.1. Taxonomy (NCBI): domain Eukaryota; kingdom Metazoa; phylum Arthropoda; class Insecta; order Lepidoptera; family Noctuidae; genus Mesoligia; species Mesoligia furuncula. Next base: position 18,628,849 of record OU744800.1, on the reverse strand, counting down.
TCAACTTAAATGATGAGACTCCCCGTAAAAAGTTGGACATCACAATAATGTACCGACGTTTACTTTGTACGGCGTTTTTAGAAGATAGTTTGCCGCAGCTTGGGACTGTTTCATTTGTACGGAACTTAAACAGTAAGTATAATAATACCCTTGATTGGTAAATGCAGGCTTTGATATCAAAAACTAGCAATACTAATGCTAAGGATTATTTTGGTACTATCAAATTAATCCTAACACCGAAATAATGGTGATTATTTAAAACAAAAAAAGTAATAAAAAAACCAAAAAAAACCCGACTGCGGTAAAAAACTTAAGTTGAAAAAACTGAAAAGCTAAAAACTAGACCATTTTAAATTAAAAATAAAAGTTGGAAGCAGGCGGGACCTATTTGAGTTTGAAAATATAATAAAAATGGTATGGGTCCCGCCTGCTTCCAACTTTTATTTTTAATTTAAAATGGTATAATAGTTTTACCTGGAGTCTTTAAAAATGGGACAGTCAGCGATAAAACCAGATTGATACTTTAGTTTTTTTTATCTCAAATATTGAACTAAATATGTATATAAAATTGGTATAGAAGAACAATACACACACACACACACACGGGTGCATAATCAAGAGTTATCTATTCAATTATATTCTATAGAAGTTAAATTAAAAGAATATTAACTCCTAGCAATTATATGAAATCTACTTATACATCTATACACACAAATAAATAACATTGATGTGTCTGTTTGTAATGTCAAAATAACAGCTTTTTACTAAATTAATATTATGAAAGTGTATACGGTACTTATAACAATATTTTTTTTTGTCTTTTTGTTTCGACTAATCTCCGGACTTGATGAAATCTTTTTTATCGAAATTATATTAGGTATAGAGATACTTTGCACCCTGGGGAAGGACATAATATGCTAATTTTAATCGACATACTACGGTGGCGAAGCCGCGGGCGAAAGCTAGTGCTGAAATAAAATGTATCGAATAGTTTTGTGTCAATTTAGATGATGTGAAGACTTTTTCGCTGTCCGCTACTAGTTATACGGGATTTTGGATCGCAAGTTTTTTATTGCTGAATGGGCCCGCTCTTGACCTCATCACGCCTGACGGAAAGCGATGGATGAGGTCTATGATGGAATGAGCATACCCAGAAGAATAGAATAGAATACTCTTTATTATGTACACCATATAAATTACAGACATATATAGCTAGAAACTGTACAAAGGGTGACACAATGGGCGGTCTTATCGCTAAAAGCGATCTTTTAAAGACAACCTTTGGATGGATTAAAAAGGGAAAGGACAGACAAATACTGTAGGTAGTCTGTGGTGTACCATTTACATACATAAAGTATATTATACTAATATATGTATATAAATATATACATATAATAATAAACATGAAACATGAGCAAAGAAAATATAATGATGATGTTTAAGGAGACAGGAAAAAACAATGAAACTCCCACGCAACGACGAAACACAGCAGGCTGCTTGACGCCGGATTCCGGTGGGAGGGTGGTCTCAAACCAGGCGGGCGTTAGCCCTACCACCGCAAAGGAAGAATTGGCCAGTCAAATAAGGCGTTGGGTGTGACTTTCCCGAATGCGCCGAGCACTCGGTTCAGTTGACTAACTGGCGGAACAAACTGCGCTACACGAGGAGGCTTCTTCATGCATCCCAAAAAAACGACAATGAGGGGAAAATAACGACATTCACTGCGCACAGTGAGTTGCAAAGCTAAATCCATCATCATCATCATCATCATTTCAGCTGAAAGACGTCCACTGCTGGACTTAGGCCTCCCCCAAAGGGGGGGGGTTGCCATAATCGCCACGCTTGGCAGGTGGGTTGGCGATCGCAGTATAGTATGGTGGTGGAATGCATAGAGAACGCTGCTGCCCATTCTCCGGTACGACCCTTAGTCGCCTTTTACTACACCCACGGGAAGTATGGGGTGGTGCTATTCTTTAAGTCCGACACCACACAGACAACCCCACCTCAAGCTAAATCCACCCATACATAATTTTTTTTTTTTTTTTTTTTTTATTTAGAGACTTGGTCATTCATATACAGGATGATAGAGACATCAACGTGCAACCTGTTACCATGGATCAGTATGTACATGATTCTGATCCCTCTGCGATGAAATTATTAATCGGTTATTTAAAAAAAGAAATTAGCTGTTCCTTACATTTTACAGACCGCGTAGGTATTGCATTTTTCTATGAAACTGCAGATTTTTTTTTTTTTTGATAACGGACGATAAATTTTGTACGCATTCTAGACCCCCCTGGGAACTAGAATCATACTGTGCTGAATAATTCATGGTTAGTTTGCGCGTAGATGGACTTGCACCACAGTATATGTCAGCCCCATAATAACACATACACAGGATAAAAAACACTTTACAGGTTTTCCGTTTTAGCTAACTGACTTGTAAACATCAACAAACGACGGCGTCCTCTCTGTGATAGGGAAGCAAGTAAACAAACTTGTAAATCTGAATAGCAACAAATCTACACGGATTTACTATGAGACTTTGCAAAGCACCCAGATCTAGCCTACATAACGTAACATACATAATCAGCCTATAATGTTCCCACTGCTGGGATACAGGCCTCCTCTCGGTGAGGGAGAGAGGGTCGTAATCCACCACGCAGGCCCAGTGCTGGTTGGCAGATGTCACATGTCTTCGAATTTTTGGTTCTGGTACATGCCGGGTTTCCTCACGATGTTTTCCTTCACCGTTTTGAAAGCAGTGGTGATGAAATAATTTATGCAAAGTAAAGCGTCTGTCTGGGTTCGAATGTACGACCTTTTTTTTCTTTTTTTTTTTGTTGTCGGGGGAAACCTTCAAAAGGCACCCGACTTCCGGGGAGGGAGGTCGGGGAGTGTGGGATTTTTACCTCACTAAAACCACCCCGGTGATCACCATCAGCACATAGGGGTGCTCCTGCAGGCCTAGCACGACGCGTGGACAAACCCGTTTTCTCCACCCTTTGTCTCCTTGACAGAAGACAAAACGAAAATTCTCCCCTTTGCTAAAATAATTTTGTCCCTCGTCGTCGTGCTGACGACGAGGGACAAAATTATTTTATCTCTTTTTGACAGTTAAGAGTGGACTAAAGTCCCAATTTGTCTCGGGAGCTAGCACGACATGGATATGAGGGGACAAATTTGTCCACTTTTGACATTTATTGAAGACAAACATCTCACTTGCAATCTTGGGTGAGGACAAGATATTTTCCAAATAAAATAAAAAGAAAAAATGTCTCGCAGTTACATAAACTATATATTAACGATGTCCCAACAAGTGGAAGAGCGGAAACTGCATCGCCGCATGATTAGAGATGCAAGCAACCCGTTTGAAATTCCCGATGAGGAATTTCGAAGAATTTTTATAATTAAGTTTATCGCTTGCTATTTGTGTAATGAGCTTGCTGTTGCTTTTCGGCCCAAAACTAGAGATGGCCTGCCAGTCCATTTACAGGTAAGTTGGAAATGTTTGGCAAATATAATTAAGCCTTGATTCGTAATCGGTCGTTATATTCTTACCCAATATTCTATGATAAATTACGCTTTTACAGGTTCTTACGTCTGTAAGATTATTAGTTGATGGAGGGTACCAACGTGGAACTGGCCAAGACCACAGTCTTTGTATAGAAAAACAACAGTGAGCAAATACCTGGCACAGTTTTCAGACGCTGTTATAAGAATGTTAGTGGCCTAGTACATTTTTGCATGAATAGTAACTGTGTCAACTATTATCTACTTAGTAACGTCTAGGTACCTTTCCTTGTCACAGATTACTTCCAAAATGAATTATGTTTCCTGGCACTGAAGACCAAAGACGGCTAGTTGCTCAGGAATTAAGGAATAAATATGGGCTGCCAAATGTGCTAGGGGCAATAGATTGATCTTGATGTATCATATTATGAAGAATTTTAAATGAAATTTAATGACAAAAATAATTTTAAGCATTTGACATTGACAGAAGAGAAAGAAACAAGCGAGTACATCAAACAAGCCTGTTATAATTAGACTAAATATTACTGTCACTTTAACCATTTAAGAAGTATCGGTTGTCATGTAATCACAATTTGTTCGGGTTATACCGGGAATATAATTTTTCCTAATATAGCAACATTAACGGAGACAGAGTTTATACCCGTAGAAAAACTTGTCTCTATGCGTCACCGTGCTAGCTGAAAGGAGAGAGAAAATGGGAAAGAGATGGTTTTGTCCCCGATTTTTCTCTCTCCCGCTGGTTCCTCTTAAAAGACCAATTCCGGAACCCCCTCGTGCAACGCCTGTAAGGCACATCCCTGGGGAGACTGTAAAGGGGCCTCTGAGCCTCGCTATGCACGCCACTACGACCTGCAACTCGTAAGTCGCGGCCGTTACCACTTGGCCAGCACTTCTCCTGCCAGATCTAGCCTATTGGTGTTTAATTCGGTCATCAACGCGTATCTTTCTCTGCTATTACGGACACATTCCACCAACAAGTGATGCACAGTCTCCAAAGTCCCGGACTGTTCACAATTTGGACTACTCACTTTTAACTTTTAATTTTTTTTTTCTTTAAATTTTAAGTTGGCTTGTGAACTGTAGGTACAGTCGGTGGCCAACATTATCTGACCCACTTGAATGATAGCGAATTTGAACCTTATCGTGAACATTTGGAATACTCCGTGCAAGCATTTCGATAAATCATGTTGTTAGGCGATTTTAATCATTATATTGTTGTTGTTAAGGTTGAAAGGCTAATGAGTTTCAAGACTACTAAAAAAAAAACCAAGGCGAGGGTGGATGAATAAAAAAAAATATCGCGCATCAGTAACATTTTAAAGGTGTCTACGGTTAATAGCTAAATTCCGTGATTCATTTTAATAGCTGGTTGTGATTGTGCGATAATGAACTTTATGAAAATATACGATATGGTTCAAATTCTTTAGAATATTGCGTCTGTCATCACAACTAAGATCGAATTTCAAAACATATTACAAGAGTTGAGTTGGTCTCGTGGTCACTAAGGCAGCTCGACATTCATCGAGGTCTGCGTTCGAAACCAGGAAAAACCTAACAGTTTTTTGTTAGAAATGTTTTGTTTTTAATTATTATCTATGTTGTTACTTTTTTTTACGAACGAAGTCGGGAAATATCTTTTTAAATGGGCAGTTTGTATAGAAATGAAACAAAATCATTGCATATAATAAAAATGTTTATTAATTCGTTAAAATATACATAAATAAGATAAAGTAAGTAAATGCTATTTAGTTCAAAATTAATACATTTTATAATATCATATTCAAACCTAACCATTTATAAACATTTAAATAGTGAAAAAAGTCATGCTAATGGTAATTGCTTGGAACTGTGTTATCGAGAAAACATTGATGTATAAATGCGAGAAAATGAATGAATTTGTGAAATGTTTTACAGATTTATAGCTAAGTATATGTAGTGAATCAACATGTTATTTAAATAGAAAAATGCATTTCCATTTATAACAATAACATCACCACAGAATCTTACATTTTAATGGTTTAGCATTCATTCAATTGAGCATTTACTTACATAGTGTGTTTCAAAATACTTATAAGTAGATTAGTTAGTAGCGAAGTGGCGCACCGTCTCCTATAACTTGCTGTAAGCGGCTACGCATACCGCACACCATGTTCCAACACAAATCTTTTCCTCTCATGTGCTCCCATATCGATGACACGATCTCAGCCAAATTGTTTTTATTTCGCACTTCGGATGTGTCCCAATTTAAAACCATTTGACCCCATAGGTTTTCCATAGGGTTCAAATCGGGAGTTTTAGATGATGATGGCCAGTAAATAACAGTTACACCTTCTTGAGCAGCTAACCAATTCTTCACAATGCCTGCACGGTGGATGGAGCAGTTATCTTGCACGAAGTATATATCTGTATTTGGATAGGCAATTCGCACAGTCGGCAGGACGTCACCATCCAGCCAGCAATGTTTTGTATAGCCATTAAGCTGCGACATGACGCTTACACCAAATTCATTAAAAATACTTTTCACAATTTACGTCAAACGTTTTAGAAATGTTTGTGCGCCGCAGTCACTGTTTAGGCGTAGGTAGACTGACTTTTGTCACTTTAATCAACTTAGTATCCATCTACCCCACGACGTAAACTTTTACTTCGTCCTACTTATTTGAGGACTTATAGTTTTTTTTTATTTACCCACTTGTTTTCCAGAAAAGTTGTTAGGCAAAAATCATATTGGTCGTTCTATAATAATGCAAGAAATATTGTAGAAATCATAAATGAAAACAAATAATGAAAAAGAAATTATAAAGAAATTGAAATTGATAAAAGGTGGATTGTGTTTTCGAACCCACATGTTGTTCGTCGCGGATCCAGCATCGAACCGCGAAGCCACAATGACTGGTTGAGAATACGCGAAATTAAAGATTAGGTAGTAAGTATGGCCGTGTTATTTAAAAGCTTTTCAACTTTAACGACAAGAAGATAATGATTAAAATGGCTTAACAAGATATGCCGGTGGGTCAGTCAATGTTGGGTGGGTCAGACAATGTTGGTCACCGACTGTACATGTACTTAGGCTTACAAATTAACATAGTTTTAGGTCATTTTAACCTTTAAGTAATTGTTAAACTGTTCAAAGTTTTTTAAAGACGTTATTTTTATCAAGATGTTAGTGTAAACAATTGTTGGTTAACCAAATAAACAAATAAATAAATAAACAAAACAGTTCTGCAGAGTAAATGCGTAACACACCAACAGTAGCAATAGCTTTCATTTTGACAATTCAACAACATTCATTGCGTTATTACGTTGTTGAGCAGACTAATTTTTTGAACATATGAAGCAATGTATTAGCTATATCCTTCAAAATTATTCAGATTGTGATGATACTGTGTTATGCAACTATGGTGCTGTATGTATTTCTGACTTAACAGGTGTACAGGTGTAAAGCCAGCAATACATAGGTACAGAACTGTTTTATTAAAAGTAGGTACTAGAACTAGGCAGGTGCCTAGTTCTCAATGAATAATCCTGTAGATCGCGTGCAGACAGTTTAGGGTAAATCTTGAGATTGAGAATATTCAGTTGATTCCCGTGGCGCATTTTTATTATTATTATTTTTTACAAATTATAGTTTAGTATGATTTTTAGCCGAATTATAAACACGTTTATCAAATAGGGGTCAGTTTTGAACGACGCATTACAAAGATATTTGAAAACATATTTTTTGGGCCAGGGGAATCAAAATACGATGACAAGGGAATCAAAATTAAAACCAAGGTGAGTAATAAAACATACTATTTATTTAATAATCGGTCACTTGTTCTCAGTTATTGGCACTTTTACACCTAATTATCAATCACTTTATTCCTAAGTAATAATGATAAAATGTACATACTAAATAATAAAAATTTAAACTATAACTTTTCTTTTTAAACATAATCAAAAATTTTAACAAAAATTAGGAACCTTTCTTTGGATGACACAATTTAAAAAATATATAGTAGTCAGACTGATCTGACTACTATATATTTTTGGTTGGTTGTGATTCTGAAATCACAACCTTGTTTTATTACCTATTGTCTAAAAAATATTTAAGTCAAAATCAGAATCACTGGCACTGGAATGTTCGCCGTGAAGAGCTGTCAATACAGGTTAGTTGTAGAAGCTGACAGATTTTCATTTATTGAAGGAACTGAAACAGTTCACAAATAAATGTACTAAACGAACTAGAAAATATTGATTACCCTGGCAAAAACGCCAAGGGAATCAACACCAAGGTAATCAATAAAAGTTTGTTTTTTATCGATTACGTAAAAAGTTAAAAGTTCTAAGCAATAATAATAAGATTATTAAATCAATAATAACAAGATTAGTAATAATAACAAAAAAGATTAGTAAAGATATATCCGAGAAAAAACTTATACATTTTTTTATGCCGTCAGGGTAATCAATGACCTAGTGAAACAAAACCAGGGGAATCAAATGTTTACCTTCGTAATTTCGTCCACGGGCAAAGTGAGACGCTACCTTCCACCACGGCATTTTAAGCGCGACTAGAGCTCGCACGAGAACGAATAAGTGCGCTTCGCGACCGCTCCACTAGCAATCTATGTCTAGTTATGTAGCGCGCCACAGGAATCACTGTTTAGCTCTGGACAAAACTTTAAATCTATTTCTATGTAAAACTATGGGATAAAATAAAAACTGTATATTTTTATTTTCAACACATACTAATCTAGTTGTTGAAAAACTACATAAATTGATCATTTTACATTTATAAATTGGCGACTTCGGGTTGTTTTCATTAAAAAATGTGTAAAGGACGCGCCAGGGTTATCAATTTTTGTGACGTTTTGTTTTTTTTTTCGATAATTACACCCAAATTAAAAAGAGTAACTATTGTGCATCAATTAGATACCATAGCGATAAGACGTAAAAAAAATACTTTGGGTCTTTATTTCAATATTGCGGGTACTTTATACCTCCGGACATCATAAATTGAGCCTCTCAAGATTCACCCTTTAACTCCGCGAATGCCACTCAAATACCACTGCTAATCCTCGCGAAATTAATTTCGTTCAATTTCAGAATAGCTATTAGTATGAAGGATTTAATTGTCCTGGATAAAGTTACAAAAAATTTAAAAAATAATCACTCAACGAGGCAGAATTATTTTTGGACCTTCTGCTCCAAAAATAATCTATACCTTTACTAATAATAAAGCTGAAGGGGTTGTTTGTTTGAACGCGCTAATCTATTCTGTTCTTTATAAAAAAAATGCTGTTCCCTACATTTATGGTCGCATAACTCGTGAAATGTAAGGATCAGCTGATTTTTTTTTCGCGACTCATTTCGTTCATTTTTTGTATATCGCCAGAAAAGGCGATAACAATTAGGTATGTGGTGTAATTTATCTATAGGTATTTATAAAATTCAAAGTCCTGACTGAGTGATATATCAACACACAGCCTAAAACGCTGGTCATAAGACATAAAATTTGGAGGGTGTGTTCTTTGTGAAGAGTAGGTATCCACTAAGAAAGGGTTTTTCTAAATTCCACCCCTAAGAGGGTGAATGGGGGGAGGGTGAAATTTCACGCGGACGAAGTCACGGGTAATAAGCTAGTTGCATAATGTGGTTTCCATATTGTATAAACTTTTCGGAATAAATTCTCTAAATGATGGTAAACGCTGCAACAAAATAGTTACGTTTTGCGTATTTAAGAAGAACAACGCAGTCACATAGACAGGCACGAAAACCGACTTAATTTAAGAATATATTTAGATTAAAATCAAAAGTAATTTATTCATACTAGGCTGAGAATCAGCACTTTTCGAACATCAAAATTACATAAGACAGTCCCCCAAAAATGCCGCCCTTCACCACTTCCTAGTACTTTAGCTGCGGAGATAAAATGGCGCAACATCCTCCCCAGCAGCACGGCTGTCTGTTCAGTTAAAAAAACTTGATTCTATACAAGAATATGCAAAATGTAACATTACGAAACATAAAATAGTTTAATTTAATGTATTGTACATTAAATTAAATTATTAAATGTACTGTACATTAAATTAAATGTATTGTACATTAAATTATTAAATGTATTGTACATTAAATTATATGATTTTATATCTAGTGCGCGTAAGATTAGCGAAGTCATCGTCGTCATCGTTTCAGCCGAAAGACGTCCATTGCTGGACATAAGCCTCCCCCAATTTTGGGGGGGTTTGCCATAATCGCCACGCTTGGCAGGCGGGTTGGCGATCGCAGTATGGTATGATGGTATAATGCATAGAGAACGCTGCTGCCCATTCTCCGGTCTCCCTTTTGAGGCTCTCTCCCTGAACCGTCCCGCCATCTCCTTCGCTAGCATGACTGCTTCGCAGAAGGAGGTGACTGCCTCCCACTCCCTCTCGCCCCGGACCATGGCTTGCACCAGTGCCGGACGCGAGAGGTCGCCGCCGCTCCCGATCGCCTCTACGAGGACACGGTGGTGCTCCGCCCAAGCGGAGCAGACCTCCACTGTGTGCTCCACCGTGTCCTCTGGGCGATCCTGGCAATGGTGACACCCGAGCGTTTCCTCCCGCCTGATGATATTGCAGGAACCTCCCGAAACTTGCCTGTCCGGTGAGGACCTGCATCAGGCGGTAGGTGAGGGCGCCGTGGCGCCTCTCTAGCCACTCCTCAAAGAGGGATCTTATCGCCGCTGTCGCGGCGTGCCCTGTCTCCGGTCCGGGGTGGTGCTATTCTTTAAGTCCGGCACCACACAGACATTAGCGAAGTGCAGCGAGGTAATTGCGTAACACACTAACAGCAGGAATGCCTTCATTTTGACAGTTCAACAACATTCATTGCGTTATTTACGTTGCTGAGCAGACAATGTTTTCGAACATACGAAGCAATGGATTAGCAATATCCTTCAAAATGGATAGTGTTTTATGCAATTATTACTTTACACTACGTTACTGGAAATTCGAAGTTCCAGAAAAGCTTTTTGTTGACTCGAAAGTCGATGAACTTGAAAACGAGTTCGTGTATGACAGGCTCTTACTAAAGCGTGGTAGACTTCGGACCTAATAAACATATTTATTCATTATTGCTTTTTTAACGTAAAGTTAGGTAACGATGCGACCCGTAATTGCTTGGAAACGTCGGTCCAATCATTCTCGTATTGGCTACGGAAAGTATTTAGTTTCCAATCGATACTGCTTTGACGTCAAAAAGCTTAATTATACAAGGTTTTGATTTTAATTGCAGAAATATTGGTTTCGGTCATTAATTTGAAGTCTGCTACTTTGTTGTCTTGAATGCTTTTGGCAGAAGCTATCTAATGATGTCCCCGCAGTGACAATTATGATTGTTATTGCTGAATATAAGAAAATATTGAAAATATCTATTATTGGAGGGGCTTGTGGCTAAGTAATAATAGCTCGGGTCGATTGATCAGGTTAAGCTGCGCTTGCCACGGTTGGTCCGTGGATGGGTGACCATCTTTACATATCAAGACTATTTAACACCCCTCCGTGCCTCAGAAAGCACGTTAATCCGTTGGTCCCGGCTGTCATTGGTGGATCTTTGGCGGTCGTTACGGGTCGCCAGAAGCCCGAAAGTCTGACAATCAGTCTTACCAAGGGGTATCGTTTTAACCAGTAACTGGGTTGTTGAGGTCAGATAGGCAGTCATATTGTGTAAAATACAGGTATTCAGCTGCATCCGGTGAGACAAGAAGCCGACCCCAACATAGTTGGGTAAAGTCTAGACAGATCGATTGACTCTTGAAAATATAAATTGGTTTAGATTCAATTTTCTTTTGCGTTCGCCTGTAGCTTCCCTGTGTACTGATGAGCTAACTGCTACACCTAGCCTACCTACTGTTATATTCCCCGCATTCAACAGTAAGAGAAAGAGAAGAGAGAAGTTCTGTTATTGTGGAAAAACGTTACCCTACTTCGAAGCTAGTAAAAAAAGGTAAGGTCGGGGGACCCCCGTCATGCACGACACTTACTTACTCGATAAGCACACGAAAGAGAAAGGTATATAGAGAAAGTGTGAATTGAATACGCGTTAAATACAGAGCCTTGTAGTATACGTTTTCAGAAGCTCTCATAAAGTTGTCGCCATCTTGGATTTTCCTTTTGACCTCACACCATGAAAACGACACCAATGATAAATATTTAATTAAAACTATCTCTCACTCTCTCTCTTAATAATATTATATGTTGCATGGAGGGGGGGCATAACGCTTTTTCGTTTCGTGACGATTTGTACCAGTTTACCCCTACCGCAACCCGCGTTTTAAGAATTTCGTTCCAAAAATATTGCGATTCGTATTGCAAAAGGCAGCTTTCCGAATCGAACACACCAATCACTTTGTCGTTTAATCAATCAAGCATCCATTAGGCGTACTCCTCAAGCAAATCCCACGTAGGTCGATAGAGAGTAACACCAAATTAATAGTTAATAATTAATCGGAACATTTGTAATTACAAATCGATTTGACAGTATCGATAATGGTACCAATACATCGAATATAATAGGAGTTCACTTGAATAGGCTTGTTCCGTTGATAATATCGCAAGAAATTGCGATTTGCGATCGACATCAGTTTATAACATTCTTACGGAAAGCGGGTCGGGATATTAAATTGTTATAACTTGGGATTTGCGACGGCGAGTTGAAGGTTTTTGTGGCTCTATTATGTTTTCTTGTTAAAGGATTTGGTCTATGTTTTGTGTGTTTTATTATACTATAGTTTTTTTTTTTTGTATTTGAGACATATTGGTAAGCTGGTATTTAAATATCAATATAACAATTGTCCCATTGTAATGCCTGAATTCCACTTACGCTGACGCCGCGTCGGTCGCGTACCGTCGGACACGCGTACCAAGACGCTGACGATAAATGGACGTGTTTACTGTAGCACTGACGACGGTCAGCGAGCGTGAATCCATATAAATCGGTACGCGACCGATGTCAGCGACCGACGTCGGCGTAACAGTATATTCAGCCTAAGCCGTAGTAAGTAGATCGTGAATTGATTCTTATATTTATATGTTGGTGAAATTAGACAATAACAGTCAGGTAATTCCATAACACACAATGGCAATCGATGCTAATATCTTTCATTCTGACAGTTCAGCCACGTTCATTGCGTTATTTAACGTTTGTTAAACAGATGAATGCTTCTAACATAAGAAGCAATGGATTAGGAATTTCTAGAAAACCCTCGGATTGTGACTGAAAGTGTGTTAACCAAATAAGGTGAAGTTTTACTCTACCGTTAATCAGAATAGTATCCTAGATTAATTATGAAAAAGTATATACAAATAATAATAGTAAGTCTTTATTAAAATAAATTAGAGCTACCAAAACCTACGAATCCTCTAAAACCTATATGTCAGATTTCAGCGCCTTTTCCAACAAGAATAAGATCTTAGGAAGTCTCTTGGTTTTAAACCTGCTGAATAATCCAACAATATAATCAACTTATAATGTTCCCATTCCCACTGCTGGAAAACAGGCCTCCTCTTTTCGAACCCACTCCGGTTAATAATCTACCACGCGAGCCCAATGCGAGTTGGTAGATGTCACATGTCATGTCTTCAAATTTTTAGTTCTAGGACATAACGGCTACCTGGCAATGTTTTCATTCACCGATTTAAGATGAGGAACCCGCAAATGGGGATAACTTCAAGTTACAACATAGCAACGACAAAATTACTCACTCAATGTTTCCTCAAAATAATCACCGATCGAAAATCGTTTACATTCTCGCTCTCCCTACAGTTAATGGTCTCGATTGAAAATTCGTTCAATGAGCGTTTCTTTCGATTACGGAATGATTTTAGTCGACCAATCGTTTGCTCGGCAATCATGTGAGACATTCAGGCGGTCCGAGAAAATTCACGAGATATTTTATCTACTAAAAGACTGCATTTGGGTATGTGTGGTGTCGGACTTAAAGAATTGCACCACCCCATACTTCCCGTGGGTG